>OY728122.1:231979041-240997853 GCA_963277665.1 Viscum album
TAATAGAATCAATGTGTATAAAATTCATCAAAATGTAAAAAATGAATTTTTTAAATGTAGTGAGTATGCTAATTGTGAAAATAAATTTCATAGGTGGAAATATAAATAATGTTATGAGGAATACCATAGATATAAATGTTTAGTAATTCATAATACTTGTTTATTTTCTGATATATGTAACGTATGTAATATATATTATCTTATGTCCCAATATTAATGATCATTAATACATGATTCTAATTTTTTATTATAGGAAGGATGTATTAAAGAATTAGATAGAAAAAGAAATGATAATGTACTGTTAAGAATATGGAGAGATTTATTTTTCTACATATAGGGATTTAATAGTAACGGTGGAGTGGTAGATTTAAGATGATAATATATTCAATAATTAATAATTTATTTATCTATTATTATGAGAGTAAATTTTACATATCTATTTAGTGTTTATAAATTTTATTAGGGTTATGTTACACTTATTTTTAACAATTTAAAAAATATATTTGAGGTATAATTCCTTTGTATTTTGGGTGAATATTTTTAAATATATTGATATGGTTAAGGGTCTACATGTTCTTTAATATTTAAGTACTTATGGTTTACTAAAAATGAATATTAAATGATTAATCTTATAAATTTTCATGATATTGAATATTGAATTTGTGGTAAAGTGATTATTGTTATTTTAGAATTAATCAACTATTTTGCATGCTATATAAGATTTCGATTATTGGAAATATTAATGGATACCAATATATTTTATTTTAGGAATGAATGGTGAATTAAATTTTCGATTCATATTTAATTTTAATATTGATTATTGATAATTGTGGATATTTGTGGAAATGATTAGTATATCATGGAAATTAAATGAATACGGAATGTAGATTTTTGATATTTTTCTTATAGATTGACTGATGTTATTCAATGAAAAATGATTAATTTATAAATGAAGAATATGTTATCAAATAATTATAATATTTTTGTTTCAATCATATTCCAAAATATTTTGATTGTTATTAATAATTTTTATATATCAAATGATTTAGAACAAATTTTGTGAATTACAACTATATTTTACATATTACATAAATATTTCACCCTATTAATGATTATTCATTTTGGGAAATATATTAACATTTGATAATTTTTTTTGATAATATATAATTATATGATCTATATATTGTTATTATTTTTTAGTTTATTTTTTTAGATGTATATTTTAATGAATTCGACATTAAATTTCAATTTGAATAATCATTGTCTGAAGAAAAAAATCTGTTTTGGTTGAAATTGAGTAGATTAAAAACTTTTACATATTATTCCATAACACATTATTTATAATCTTTTCCCATATGGAGAATTACTTTTTGAAAAAAAAAACATTTGGAAACTTAAAAATTATTCTATTACCATCATTTTTTATGAATCATCGGTTCCTTCCACACCTCATAGATTTACAGTTTTTTAGTCATTACCCTTATCGTGATCATTCACATTATTATGTCAATGTTCTATGTTAATTTATATAATTATATGAAAATTATATTTTCCTCTATATCATTATTTTTACATCAAAATTATTTTCAATTATTTGGAAACCTAATATATGTTTTCAAATATGATATTCTTTTTTAAATTTCCCACTTTATAAATGGATGTTTTGTTAAACCTGTATATGATGTGTTATTTCAAAAATGTTAAATTAAAATGTCAAAAAACTAATTTAAAACAATGGGATAAAATTTATAGGAAGAATTTTATTAATGGGGGATGATGTAATTTCTTGAGATTTTAAATGAAAAATATGTTCTATAAAGTACACAACACAGAACATTGTGCTTAAAAAATCCATGAAATGTTATTATTATAACTAATCTATTATGTTAGTATATATTAATAGTATTAAACACAATATATATATAATTATCCTATAAAATAAAAACATATCGACTAATATTTACAAAATAAATACTCAACTGTTAGTTAAATCATTTTAGTCTTCAAAAAATGTTTTCGACAAAAAATTATTTTCATATTAGATAGAATAATATAATTATTTTATGAAAATTTAATATGTTTTATTTGAAAAAAAATATGTCAATTTCGAAGTGAAAATATTCAAATTATGTTAGGATTTAGTTTTTGGTTTTCTCTGAAAAGATTTATTCTTCAGTAAATTACGAGGAATACAATTTTTTAAAAATTATTAATATCATTTATTAGAAAGCATTATTGTTCATTGAAATTGATATTAAAATAATATAAAACAATATTTAATTATAAATAATACATTTAAATACATAATAATCATCTTTATATTAGATTTTTTATATATGATTTATTTTTGGGTTCAAAAAGACTTTCATAAAAACAATTTTTCATTTTTTATTGAACATTTATATTTAAAAAAATTATTTATCACATATACGAATATATATTGATGAAACATAATAAATTTATAAATTTATTTATTCATATTTTTCCTAGTATTAAATTTTCAGGTTTTTCAAATAGGATTATTTTATTGGTGAATTGAAAAAAAGCATTATTTATGAAATACGATATATTTTATAATTTCACCGTGATGTTAATATAATAATAAATTTATTAAACGTATTGGATGAATAATTTATTATTATTGAATATAAATACAATAAACAGATAATTTAAAAAATAGAAATTATAATTTATATCAAGCTTGATACGAAAATAATTTCCATTGTACTTACAGTGCTTGTGCAAAACTTGAAAAGTCAAATATGGTTCCCTAAAGATGATCTTTTAGAAAAGAAAAGAATGTATGAAAATATTTAATACATATTATGTAATATTGTTTATTTTTATGGATATATTATAATTTTGGATTTAAATAACTATTTAAGTGTCAAAATTCTTTTGCAAGGCTTGCACGCGACAAGAAAAGTCAAACATACAAATTACGAAAGTTACCATGGAATTGATGTGTGTAAATATGAATATTGATTTATTATAATGGTTAAAATTGATATAATGTTATTTTATTTATTTTATGATACACTATTTTTAATTTTCAGTTATGAAAGTATTACCACAAATTCATATTAAACACCTCAATTATTGTTCAAGATGTAAGAAACCCCAGTAAATTATATAAAATAAAACTTACAGAAAATTAGTATGTGCGAGTTAATATGTCCAAAAATTCTTTTAGATAAATAATAAATATTAGGGATGTTTTAAATTTCTATATTCTATTACCATTTTTGTATTTAATTCATTAAATTCTACATAAATGAGTTGTTCAAAATATAAAATTAATCATATTTTATAATAAACAATGATTTCTTAAATGATTTAAATTTTATAAAAATAACATCACAAAAAAATTTAATTATATATGTTCAACCATAAATTTTTTTACAAATAATTTTTTTCCTTTTTTTATAACATTATTAACAACTTATTGGTAAATAATAGTAATATCAATTTCATTGATGAAGCGGTTAACTAGGGGGTAAAACAAAGTTATAAGGGTTAAAAACAAAATATAAACAGGAAATGATTTAATTTCATGATATAAATATTAGAAATAATATTAATTTTTTTATTTTTTTTTATTTTTATACACATTAACATGGAAATTATTTTTTATAAATTCAATAATTTTTGAAATTCCATGAATTACGATCAACTAAATTTTATAAGTGATAATCCCCCCAACTATTCCACCCACTATTTTTCATAATATCTTATTCAATAACTTCTAAAATAGAATCATAATTTTTCCTCACATTATAGAGGTATTATGTTTTGTTATTACCCACATTATATGGAATATTATTTAAGTTAAAGGATTGTTTCTGAAGCTGAGTTATAGTTTTTAACATAATGATTTAGTTTATTTCCTCTTCATCCTCCATCATATATTTTTTAAAAATTCTAAAATAAAAACAAAAATATAGTAAATGTCATAATTTATTTTAATTTAACAACAAATATCATTATCCATCATCTGTCAAATTGTAAATAAATCAATCGTTTGTATGTTCTGAAGGAAACCACATCGCGGACCGATATAACTTCTTTTCTATCAAAATCACTTGGGGATATATATATTTACAGATTTAATATATATATAAATATTTATTTATATTATATTCATGACATAATTATCCTCCCATAATGGTAAAATATTGTATATTTTCATACCTTTCCATCCACTGATAAATGACTTAGTCGTTCATATGTACATGTGTATTATCACCTCTAATATGAATTGTGAATCATTATTGATAATTGTATCACAAGGATACTATGTATAAGTGTTTTTAAAGAATTGATATTATATTTATTCTAAAATGAAAATTCTAGAATGAAAAAATTTTGCATCCCATTTTTCAAATATGATCATTGACAATTGGAAACTTTACTCATTTGTACATAAAACCTATCATCCCCACATTAGTAACATAGTTCATTTTTCTATAATATATTTCATTGTTGGTATTCAAAGTATAATTTATTTATAAAAATGTTAATTATTTCATGATTATTATTCTTTATATTATTGAATATTGACCTCTTTGACTATAGTGTACTAGCATAATTCATTTTGGAAATTTGAGCCGAATATCATCAAAACATCTGATGTTAACATAATAAATGAAGTAATTAAATATAACATGGTAACAAATAAAATAACTATTATAATAATATTTGAAATTTTTATAGAAAATAAATAATTTACTTGTGTTTATTATTTTGGAATACAAATAAGGAATGTGGTGACCTGTCTCGAGGTTAGGGACAAAATAATTTATAACCTCATTTTTCACTTTCCATGGATTTAATTTATTAGTATTTTTCAACCATGTCCATATTCATAAATTTATTTTATAGATGTATTTATAAATATATAAAAATAATTATTGTAACATCCAAATTAATAAAGAATATAACATTTTCATATTTATTAATTTTTGTGAAATCAATATTGAATTTACATTAAATGGGACTCTATGATTGATGGAGTACCCGATACACAACTACAAGTTTCATTGAAATCTTATGTCGCACACAACCTTGGGTCACACCGAAAAATAATAATATAAAATTATTTTAAATGGTAGTTAACACCTAGTAATTGTATTGGATGGAATGGGTAGAACTTAATAAAATATTAATAAACATGATTTTTAAATGTTTTTACATTTACCCAATAAATATTACAGGTATAAAATAAGTATTAATATGATTTTAATCATAAATATTGTAAAATTCATTAAAAGGTTAATTTTCCGGTTTTTGATTGTGAACCCTCATAAACTAGAGTTTTGGTCACATTTATATATTGTATTTGACAAAATAAAATTATTCCTCAGCATTAAGACATCGAAATATACATTGGGTATGTTTTTATTGTTTTTCTAATAAAATACATTTTATAATGAATTGGGAATAATGCGGTATTTTAATTAAACATTTCATTTTATTCTAAAATATTTATAAGGGTTGATTATATTTTTAATTGGCCTTAATGTATAGTTAGAATATCTCTTTACCATTTAATCCAATATAGTTCATTGGAAATAATTTCACATAGAAAGTATACATAAACATGTGTCAATTGTTTGATAGTTAATAATTCTTAAATACACGCTTTTTGTTTTAACAAGGGGAATTAATTTTAAATTAATTTCATTCACTTATTTGTTTTGAATTTGGAAAAATTGATTCCTTATTTAGAATCCAAAGGTCCAAATTGTTTAAATAGGTAACGTTTATTTTTACAAATTATGACTATTTACTATGTTAAATATTTTATTTTCCATGGTTAAAGGGTAATTCTGGTAAATATGGGTAAAAAATATTATTAAAATAATAATAAATTATCATAACATGTGTAATAATCCTATTTCTTGATACATTTCTGACCACGGGTATCCTTGGGTCTGTTTTGGGACCCCATGGATCAACTTGGGAGTGATAATGACACTTTAAATAAATTAATTTAATGTAATGACAAAAAATGACATAAATATATATATTTCAGTAAATAATTTTTTACATGGGTTTATATAAGTAATATATTTGACAATAAATATTAATTATAAAGATAAAAATTTTCCCAACATTATGATAATTTTTGTTAATTTTTAAAAATCAAATAAATTAAATTATTTACGACACAACAATGATGTAGTGTTTACCTCATTAATGAATTGATTAAATAATTAAGATTATAATGATTAAAAAAATATCTAAAAAGTCTGAGATTATTATTTGATGATTTTATTTCGAACATTAGTCATCTTATATTAGAATTTGATGATTTTTGGACCTTTAGAAACCATATATCACTATATAATAAAATAATACCTTCAAACATTCATATAGAGCCCCTCCCCACACTTATAAAATGCCCTCAATTATAATCCATTTCACACACGTCTTAAAACTCTTGGCTGGTCCAACCTATACCAAATTAATCTTTCTACACCCCTATAATATTCCTGGAAGGCCTCCCATAGGCATAAAGAAATTCAATTAAACCATTGGTTCAAACCAAAAGGTGATAACTAATGTAATGGAAATGTCTTCTCTTCAGTTATTTTGTATTATTTTCCAACTCCAACCCACTAAAAACATTTTATTCCTATATTTTATAAAAACACCATTATCCTCAATATACTATGTTGTTGTTACAAGAAGAAATCAGACTACACATACACACTCCTCCTTCTAATAGGTAAAGAACATTCTTTTTCTGTGGATGACAAACTAACTCCTCACGATACAATGATTGATCAATATTCTCCTACCACCAATTATGGTGGCCATTAAATTGGAACTATATTTATATTTGATATATTTTATATTTTAATTGTCTCTATGTTTCTGTATTTTTCCATTTTATCACATCTTTAGGGTTTCCATTGTGGGTAAACGCAATAATTTATTTGAGGTAGTGCAGACAACCACCTAATCAAAGTGATATGAGTCATTCATTACATACGTGGAACATATAAAAGATGGATTTAATGAAAACATATATGTTATTGTTCTGTAATTATAATATACATATGTATCATTATGTTTTTATTTCATTAAATAAGAAATAGAAATGAAAGTAGTGTTCATGATTACGTATGGATTACTGTCTCAATGAATGGTGCATTTATATACTGCATATATATGATATATATAATATCTAAAATATTAATATCGTTCTCTAGAAAATGGAATTTCAACCCTATTGGGTATTTATAATTACAACAAGTTCTTTTTTAACTCATGTTCTGAACATCGACTAATTGTCCGATATGAACTCAAATAATTAACAAATTGATGTAGCATGGTAATAATAGATATAAAAGAATAATAAAAATGAAAAATGTTCTTATGAAATAGAAATTAACATTATTTTATAATTTAGGAGATTAATGAAAGATCGAGTCACGTCAAACATGAGGTAAGGAACTTCATCTCAATCCCCTTTCATTGAGGAATATTTTGTTTAATATATTCCATACTTTTATAGGGTGTATAAAAAGATTAGACTCATCAATTCATTCAAAATGAATATTTTTCTAGGAGTTGTTTAAATAAATGAAAAAAGCTAATGTTTCTTTTTAACGTAAGAGGTGAAAATGTTATGGATGCAAAAAAGATAACTTTATGATTTATGACTTCAATGTATATTTAATAAATCTTATGATTTCATGAGTAATGTTAAAGAGAATATGTTATGTTTTTATTAATGAAGTAATATTTTATTTCTTTATCGTATAACCATTACTGATATTTTTAGGCTCATCCCCAGTATTGAAATGTTTTTCACTGGAATTCAAGATGAATAGGTTCAAGGATGAGATCATGGAAAATTAATGCTATATAAAACATGGAACAAGACCTGACTCTTTTTTTATAGAGTTTTTATTTAATAAAAAATAGAAAATGATTAGATTTGTCTAAATTGTAATTTTTTAGATGTAATGTTATAGTTATGGATTAATTATCTAAATCTATAAAAACGAAAATATTTAAAATGTGAATTATTCTTTTAATTCACGATTATATAATTTTTTACGGCTGTTTTCTTATAGTTGCAATCAATTGTCAGTATACACTACATTAGGTGTTATGATATTACTAAATTAATATCCATAACTTTTTTTAGTTTATGTTATGATAGAAATGATATAACATTTACAGATTACCATGAAGCCTCTCCTAAGATATTTTTACATTTTGAATGGTTTTCCACTGAGGAAATAGAGCGTCCATGATGGGAAGACATCCGGAAGAAGACAACCTTCTAAATCATTAACTTGATATGGTCCGAATCGGAACTGAATAATTTGTTGCAGTGATGGCACTGTTGAATCAGGATATAAATGGTTGTGGAATCCATTCACGAGATCTTCCTGAACAGCCACATAAAAACATGTCAGTAGTGTAGAATTCCTTGAGGCATATTCCCCCATCATTCAGAGGATCATCTAACCCTGTTCTTGCTCCTGGGTGGATTAAATCACTAGAAAAGCTTTTTGATGTATTGGGATTTTCAGAACATAAAATGGTTAGTCTCATTGTTTACCATTTTGATGGTGATGATGAATAGTGGTTGTCGTTGATGAAAAATATCAGGGATTGTGAGGATATTGATGCTATGGATTGGGATAAATTCAAAGGTATGCTTTTTTAGAAATATTTTTCTGTGGTGGTTATTCTTAGGATGGAAAAACTAATCCATGAATTGAGGCAGGAGTATGACTCTGTGGCTACTTATGAAGAAAAATTCACTCGACTGGCAATGTATGCTCTAAATTTCATATGATACCTCAATATTAAAATCCACTATTTTTAATCTGGATTAATCCCAAATAATCAAATGGATTTAGCTTCTCATGAATTCAATAGTTATGAAAAAATTCATCAATGTGTTTAGAAGATGGAAAATGAGTTTCCAGATGATCAGGTGTTCTTTGACAAACAAAAGAATAAAGGGTCGAGGTGGAAGACAAAAGGGAAGAACACTTCAAAAAAGTCTGATGTTACGAAACATAGGATTACAGTTTGTGAAAATTGTGGTAAAAAATCATGCTGGGGATTGTCTTTTGAGTTCTCATAAGTTCTACGGAGGTCGTAAAATGGGACGTAAGGATCATAATAGCTCTGAAAATGATCAGGATAATGGTAAAGCAAAATTTGATTTAAAGTAAGTAAAATCTTTTAAGTGCAATGAAATGGGTCATTATGAAAATGACTATCCAATGAAGAACTCAAGTGAGGGAATGCAGCTAGAATACATGCAGAAAATAGTGGTGATATCCATTGCAACAACATCAGAAGATGTTAGGCCATCACATGAAGTGGTATCATGTTCACTGTTATTTTGATCAGATTTTTCCAATGTGTTGTTTGATTTAGGGTATACACATTCCTTCATTTCTGAGAAGATTTCTAGCCAATTTGGAATTCCATATCATAATATAAATTCTGAAAATATGTTAAAAACACCTGGAGAAACTGTTGAGACGAAATGAAATTATAAGAACCTTTATGTCCTCATGTACAGAAAGAATGTACCTACAATCCTTCTTGTATTGCCTCTAGTAGAGTTTGATGTTATTTTGGGTATGGATTAGATTTCTGTTTATCATGATACGACTGACTGTAGAGCTAAAAGGTTACCTTTCTGAATAACTTATTTTTTGTGTACAAGAATGAACTCTTAATTTTGATAACACATCAAGAAGCAGTGAAACTAGTAAAATATTTAAATGAATGTTACCTTGCACATATTATTGAATACAAAGGAACTGTTCATATTAACGATGTTTCAATGGTAAATGTGAAGCTTGATGTTTTTCATAATGATTTTCCTGGTATTATACCTGACCGAGAATTTTAATTAATTTATTTCTTGGTTCCTGGTGCTAAGAAAATTTCAAAACCCCTTATCAAATGGCTCAAATTGAACATTTAGTGTAAAAGAGTCAATTACAGGAGTTATTAGATAATGTTTTCATTTGACCTAGCATACAACCATTGGGTGGTCCTGTTTTGTTTGTCAAAATAAAGTGGATACATTTGGACTTTTCATTGATTATAGATCATTGAATATCATAAAGGTTAATAATAATTATACTTTGCCTCATATCGATAATTTCTTTGATCAAATACATGGAGCTCGGAATTTTTTGAATATTTATTTGAGGTCAGTGTACCATCAGTTGAAAGTAATGTAAGTTGTCATTTTAAGACCGCATTTTTCACTAGATATAACCTTTAGGATTTTTTAGTTATGCCTTTTTGGTTAACTAATGAACCTACTATATTTATGGATCTTATAAATATAATATTCCATGAGTTTTTTTCTATGTTTGTAGTTGTGTTTATTGATGATATTTTGGTTTATTCTAAAAGTAAATAGGATCAAGAATGTTATTTAAGGGTTGTCTTACAAACCATAAAAGAAAAGAATTTGTAAGGGAAATTCCAAAATTTTGATTTTTGGTTAAAATAAATTCTTTCGTTGGTCACATTATTTCAAAATACAGAATTACTCTTGATCATGCAAAAACAATAGTTCTTGAAGAATGGGTGTGGTCCACAAATTTAACAAAGAAACATAGTATTCTTGGATTAGAGGGTTATTACAGGAGGTTTGATGAATCTTTTTCATGGTTTTCTTTCCTTCTGACTATGTTATCTTGAAAATGATAAATTTTCATTTGGAAAAACAAATGTGATGATTGTTTTCATAATTGAAAAGAATATTGGTGAATGATCTAGTTTTTTCACTGCCTTACAGAAATGATGGTCTTGTTATCTACTGTGATGACTCGTTGAATAGATATGGTTGTGTCTTTGTGTAGATTAATAAGTTAATTTATATTTCATCAAGTCAGTTGAAACTTCATGAGATAAATTACCCTATAAATAAAATTAAATTAGATGTTATTATGTTTTCTTAAAAAAATTGGAGGCATCATCTGTATGGATTAAAATGTGAAATACATACTGAACCCAAATTTTTGATGTATATATTCACTAAAAAAGAAATAATCATGAGATAGAGGAGTTCATTCGAATTAATGAAGGTTTATGATTCCACAATCCATTAACATGTTGGATAAGAAAATAATGAGGCTGATGCTTTGAGTCGAACAAGTAATGCTTCATTAACCATGATATATTTGGAATGATATCCTTTGGATTTTGATTTAAGGAACATTGGAATAGATTTTTTTTGCAGGAAATTCATCTGTTTTGTTTCGGGTTTTAGTGAAAACATATCTATTAGACAGAATTATCAAAACGCATAAGAAAGATATTCAGTTGTAGAAAAAGGAAGAGTTAGTTCAGAAGGGTATGTTTCCTATTTTTTACATTGATAATGATTGTGTTTTGAGTATTGGGAAGTGATTTTTTGTGCCTTGTTATTAAAATTTAAAGAATTATTTGTTATGTGAAGCTCATAGTTATCTGTTTTCAGTTCATCCTGGAAGTATTATGTTGTACATATATCTTCAAGAGTATTACTGGTGGGATGGAATGAAAAGAGATATTTTTTTTACTGTGATGTGTTTGACTTGTCAAAAGGTTAATGAATATGGGTAATTACCGAATGGAATTCTTCCTTCATTACTAGTACCAGAGTGGAAATGGGAAAATATATCCATGGACTTCACTGTGGGATTACCAAAGACATATCAAGTTAATAATACAATCTGGATTTTTGTTTATCGATTGACTAAATCTGTTCAGTTCCTCCATATTCAAGAAACGTTTTACTTATATCAACATTAACTATTGTATTATAAGGAGATATTTAGTTTCCATTGTGTTCCCTTGTCCATTATATCTGATCATGATCTCAGTTTTACTTATAACTTCTGGAAAGTCCTTCAGAAGTCATTGGGTATTGAATTAAATTTTAGTATAACTTTTCATCCTCCGTCAGATTGGCAGTCCAGGTGATCAATTCAGACCTTGGGGGATATGTTACGTGTTTTCTCGGTGGATTACAAGGGATGTTCGGACCAACATCATTCTTTTCTTGAATATTTTAATAACAAGAGTTTTCATTCCAGTGTACAGATGGCTCCATTTGAGAATTTTATGTGAAGTAGTGTCAAACTACATCTTTTTCAGATGAAGTAGTTGAAAGGATGTTGATGGAACCATAATTGGTAGAAGAGAAGGCAGAAAAAGTTTAGTTGATTCAGAAGCACACGAGAATAGCTCAGAGCTGACAGAAAAGTTATGCGGATTACCAGAGGAAGGATCATTATTTTTAGGAAGGTGATCATGTCTTTATCAATGTTTCTCCAGGAAAAATTGAGATTTGTTTTGGTTAGAATGGAAAGTTGAGTCTGAGGTTCATTGGACCTTATAAAATCATAGAGAATGTTGGATTAATTGATTACAGAGTGGATTTACCTCCTTTTTCATCCCAGGTACACAATATTTTTCTTATTACATGGTTGAGAAAGTACAATCCAGATCAATTTTATGTTTTGAGACCAGTGGTAGTTCATTTTGAAGAGAATATCTACTATGAAGAAAAACCAGTAAATATTAATGAAAAAAGAGAGAATGTGTTTCAGAATAAGGTAATTCATCAGGTAATGGTTTTTTGGAGAAACCATATGGTTGAAGAGGCAATTTGGGAATCTAAAAATTCTACGAGAGATAAATACCCCAATTTATTCGGTAGGTGAATAGAATTGTGGGGACACAATTCCCAAAGGGGTTAAGGATGCAACAAATCAGGTAAATAAAGAATATAACATTTTCATATTAATTAATATTTGTGAATTAAATATTAATTAAAAATAAAAAATTATTCCATGTTCGATGGAATACCTGATATGCAACAATTAGTTTTGGTGAAATCTTACATTCCACAAAATTTTGGGTCATACTAGAGAATAATAATATAAAATTATTTAAAATATTTTTCAACACCTAGCCATTGTATTGGCGGGAATTGAAAGAACTGACTAAAATATGAATAATCATGTTTGTTAAATGTTTTTACATTTATCTAGTAATTTTTAGAGGCTTAAAATAAAAAGAAATATAATTTTATGCATAAATACTCTAATAATCATTAAAAAGTCTAATTACTGCCTTTTGATGGAGAACCCTATTTAAAAGTAGTTTTGGTAACTTTTATATGATCTATTTGATAAAAAATACAATTATTCTTTATAATAGTGGAATTTAATTTTACAATCGGTAATTTTTTTGTATTTTTGTGATAAAATTCTTTTTTTAATGAATTGTGAAAAATACTATATTTTAATTCAAAACAGTGTTTTAATCTAAATTATTTATAACTTATTTTATCTATTTAATTTGTTTTTATTTTTAGTTAGAGTATTTTTTTACCATTTATTCCAATTTTGGTCATTAGAAGAAATTTCACTTGGTAATTGGACATAAACAAGTGTCAATCTTTTGATAGTTTTTATTTCATAAAAATACTTTTGGTTTTGATAGCTGGAATTAATTTTAAATTAATTTTTTCCACTTGTGTGTTTTGATTTTGACAAAATGGATTCAATATTTGGAATCAGGAGGTAAAAATTGTTTAAATAGTTAACTTTTGTTTTTAGAAATTGTGAATATTTACTTCAGTAAATATTTTATTTACCATGGATAAATGATAAATCTAGTAAGTATGGTTAAAAAATAAAATTTCTATAAAATTATGTTACCCTAACATGTGTCCAATTCATATTGGTTCATATTTTTCTGAACATGGGAATCCATGTGTTGCTTTTGGGACCCCATAGAGCCACATGGTAGTGATAATGACACTTTCTATTAATTAATATAATGCAAAGACAAAAATGAAATATACTTATATATATTAGAAAATCAATTTTTACATAGAGTTATTTAAGATTTCACTTAGTCTATAGATATTTCTTTTAAATAAAAAACGATTTCCTATATCATGATATTTTTTTATAATTTTATACAAAAATTAAATAAAATTATAATTGACACAATTAGGATGTAGTGTTTACCTCATTAATGAATGATTTAAATAAATATATTTATAAATATTAAAAAAATATCCAAAACCAATCCAATACTTATTAGATCATATTATTTTGATCATGAGTCATCATATCTTCATCTTTGATAAGTTTTGGACCCTTATAAACCGAAAATCATTATATAATAAAATAATATTTTCAAACACTCTTAAAGATCTCATCCCCCTTATAAAAAGACCTAAATTCTAACCCATCTCCCACACTTCTTAATCCATTATGCTCACCCAAACCCCACCCAATTAAGCTCCCTATATACCTATCCTACTCTTCGATTCCTACCCAAAGGGAGACGGCAACTCAATTAAACATTTTGTTTCAAACCATAGTGAGATACCCAATTTAATAGTAACGTCTTCTCTTAAGTTATTTTGTGTTATTTTGTCACTCCAACACCCTAAACTCTTCTTATTAGTTTATTTTATAGCAACAACACTATCCTAAATATACTAGGTTGTTTTTATCAGATGGATTTGATCTACACTTACACACACCACCATCTAATTGGTAATTAACATATTTTTTCTATGGACGACAATCAAACACCTCATGAAATAGTGATTGTCAAATATTCTCTAACCTCTTCTTTAAGTAGACATTAAGATGGAAATGTATTTATATTATATATATATATATATATTATTTATATTATCAATATGATTCTGTATTATTCATTTATATCATAATTTTATCATTTCCATTATTGGTAAACGATATAATTTCATTTGAGGAAGTGTAGACTACCACCACCTCAACGTGATATGACTCATTCATGCCATACATGGAATGTATAAAATATTGATTTATTGAACTTAAATATGATATTAATCTATAATTTTAATATACCTATGTATTATAATGTTTTTATTCAATTAAATATGAAATATAAATGAATGTACCATTGATCTGTACGTACGGATTATCATCTCCATAAATGGTGCATTTCATTTATTATATACAAATGTTATGAACTATTATAAAGAAATATATTTACTAGATTTATGTGATATATATGATACATAATTCATGAATTTCATTTTTCATATAATGGAATCTTGACCAAATGGACAATTTATAACTATAACAAGTTCTTTTTTTACTGAAGTTCCAAACATCGACCAAATGTCAGATATAAACTCAAACAATTAAATAATTGTTATAAAAAATTAACTATTGATATAAAAGATTAATAAAATTGAAATAGGATCTTAATAAAGTAGAAATTATCTTTATTTTGTTATTCATGAGATTACCTAACAATCAAGTCAATTCGTACATGATATAAGGGACTTCGTCTCAATTTCATTTCATTGAGGCATATTTTGTTTTATACATGACTTTATTTTATATGGTGTATAAAACAATTTGACATGTCATTTCAATCAATAGGAATATTTTTCTTTGATGCGATTTAATAAATGAATTAAAAGAATGTTTCTTTTTAAAGTATGTAGTGATAAAGACCTTTTCTACCGCCGCGAGTATTATTTTATCTGTTTATTCCTTAACAAGTCATAATGTTTTTTGATATCAATTAAATAGCATATTGTTTTTTACTTATTTTTTTTATTGAAAATGGTTTTCATAATAGACTTGTTATGTTAAAATATTTAAATAATATATTGTGATTAATATGTTGAAATGTTCTCTTTCATTTATATTTTTTATGTGTTATGAATATATTATGGTTCTTGGGAATTTTTACGTATACGGTGGGTTAAATGATAAACATATGGTTGGTGAGTCTATGATAGCTCTCCAATGCAATGGGTAATATGACAGAGATAAACATGAATATTTCCATGAAGAGATTTAGGGAATATACTTTGATGGGTATTCCAAATGTAATTGACTATGTAGCTGTGAGAGTTGAAATGTATGTATGTTATGAATTACAGAAGATACGTTATGGTTTATGATTTCAATGTTTATTTCATAAATCTTATGATTTCATGAGGTATATTAATTCTCTTATGTTATGTATGTATTTATGAAGTAATGTTTTGTTTCATTATCTTTTAACCCTTATTGAGATTTTTATGCTCATCCCAATTATTGTAATTTTTATCACATGACATAAAGATGAATAGGGTCAAGGATGATATTAAGGAAAAATCATGCTGCCTAAAATATGGAACTAGACAAGAATATTTTTTTAAAGTGTTTTTATTTTATGAAAAGAATGGAAACTGAGTAGATTTGAACACTTTGTAATTTTTGATATGTAATGTAATAGTTATATCCCAATTATCTAAAACATTAATCCTATAATGACCATCAATGTGAATTACTCATTTAACTCAAGATTATTGAATTCTTTAAGTCTGGGTCCATATAAATATAATTTGATATTTTTATCTCCGATGAATTTATTTAAAATGTTTTAAAATATAATATTTATACATATTTTATATGGAATTTTTGGACTTTCTTCCCCAAACGAAAATCAAATATTCTGTTTTATCTTATATTGGGTAAAAATATTTATTCCATCACCAAAAATATTATTTTATATTGGTATTTCATTATTATCATCATTTTTTAAAATAAAAACTATCCATTTGTTTTTATGGTTATTTTAGTATTGAAAATTAGTTTCTAAGAAATTAGTATTTTGATCTTTGAATGTGATTTTGTTTTAGTAAAAAAGATTTTGTAAAATTAATTAAGATGAAAAGGTGAATGATTAAAATTTATAAATCAGGATATGATCCTGGGATATTATTTATTTTATATTGTGTAAGAACCCAGATATTCTTTTCAGGTATGAATCATTATGTCTCGAGTTTTTTGGGAAAAATATGAGTTTCTTGTTATTTATGGAGTACACGCCATGTAATAAAGAGTACATGTCATATACCTGGTTTTCGTGGGTAACGATGTATTATTCATGTAACAGCTGATTACATGGTCGTGTGGGGTGACCTGGAGACCCCAAATGTGGTACCCGGTAAAGGAATATACACATAGAGTACATTTAAAGAAAATTAAGTGTATTTTTATTTTTATTTTATAAATTTATCTGGTCTTGCGTCTCATTCACTGAAAGCCCTTTATTTGGCATCATCTGGTCTAGGAGCGACCGAAGATGATGATTCTTTTCTGAGCACTCGACATCTCATATTTTCTCTAAATCAATCTCTGTTAGTTGTGTTGGAAACATATCGGTGAGTTATCCCTTCTTCTAGAGCCTCTTCTCTTGATTTCTCCACTTTCATGAGAAATATGTGGCTGATCATTTTAGATGTTTTCGTAGATATACAGAGTTTTACGTTGATTCATATGAAGAAGTTCAACTATATGATTCGTACAATCTCTAAATAAGTGATTTGTGCCTATCTATAGTTTGTCATTGAATTATATTTGAAAAAGTGACCAATAACCTAGTTATGGGTATTGTGGGTGTAATGAATTTATCCCTTTAATGTCATTTATACCTTGATTTCATGAGTTAGACCTCTATATGATAATAGGGTTTAATTTCCTTTCTATCAATGTTTTTTTTCATGTTTGAACTGATATTGTCTATTGGGTATAGTTTTTCTTGTTATACAAATCCGTTCATGATGCCTAGTGATGATAGGATAGAATGATATTATCAGAAATAATTTTCCCATTCTTTTTTCATTTTTATAGAAATGTAGTATATTTTCATTTACTTTGGCTACCGGATATCATTTTTTCATGATTGACTTACACATGGATGTGTACATCTAGTATTCATAGACCATATAACAAATGGAAGATGAGGGAATTCCAAGAGTGTCTGTTATACTTTCACATTGTGAGACCATATGGGGGATGGATGCGAGTGCTCCCTTAGAGTGTCATTAGATCCACATTGCGCGACCATAGAGTGAATTAGACATTGTGTTCTTGCACAGAGTGTTTTTAGTTTACCGTTACAAGACCACTTGGGGAATTGATGGTGAGATCTTCCTTTGAGAGTCTATGATAAGATACACAAAAGGGTTTAGACTATGAGAACATTCCAGAGGGTTTCTTGGGATAGTAAGGTGGTTTATATGATTAATTTAAATGAATTTAGTTGAAACAGTACGGTTTTTTACAAATTGGATTCCATATATATATTCCCGGAATGTATGAAACATATATTATGGTGGTTTACTATTGGGATTCCTCTAAAAACCTATATGGTTCATGCTTCGGGCCCAAATAGTTTATATTTTTGAAGGTATAGAAATGGGAAACCTCCTCTCCCCATCAGGTAATTGATTGTTTTGGAGCATTAGAGCATCAGACCATGATGTTGCTAGCGATGCGGTTGGAGTTATTGACTTGTATTCCATTGTACATTGGTTTGTGATTGTATTCCAACATTGAGATATGATTCAATACATTCTGAGACATATGTAACATGTATCATTTATATATGTTCTCAAGTTTTTTATCTTCTTGTTGTCTTCCACTATTTACTGTTTCATGTTATTATTACTACTTTTGCGACTATTATCTATTTATTTCTAATATTTTACATTGCCAATGAGGGCATAGTTTTCCCACCTTCACATCAAAGTCCCTCACTTCTGGTTGGAAACATCTAACATTCCGGGAAATATTCGTGACGCCATGTGACCAACTAGGTACGAGACACCTTTGTGTGGCACCCAGAACTAGGACGTTACAATGTGGTATCAGAGGGATTATTTTCTTCATTGAATTAATGTTTAGAGCCTATATCTAGGGAATGGATGGAATAGATTGTTGTTCATATGTTTTTTATGGGAGTAGCTAACCAATGTATAGGAAAATGCAAATTTAACACGGTTATTTCAATTTTTCTGGGTTTACAATTATTACAGTTTATCTGATTTCACAATTGGGTAATTCAAATTTGTTTGTGCTCTTATCATTAATATAATTGAGGTTCTATTTTTTTTCCATCCCGATGATATGAGATTATTCCATCTCATGCATCATATAGGCACTAGATAGAGATCATGTGTCATGAATTCTTGTCAGGCCATTTTGGTGCATTGCCGATTTCTTGTTGTTGTGATAGATGTTGCGCATGATATTTATACTATTGTGGTAAATGTCAAGATAGAATACCTATAATTTTATAGGGTATTTTTTTGTGTAATGATTCTATTAAATGGGTGAAAACATTGGTCCTCGAGGTGTTATGGGTCCTCATGGATCAGAGTTTGCTGGACCATGAGTTTCTTGCACTGTTATACTTTTTAGGTGACATGAATATGATGCCAATCATTGATTCAAGAGGAGTATGGTCACTAAAAGATCGGAATTTTCCACTTTATTTTTTTCAACTTTTTTCCGTGTTCTGGAGTATTTTTCGAGTCTTACTGAACAAAGAAACATATAATACATGGTCTAAGTTGATGAATAAACTCCATGTAACATTCTATTCGGGTGGGAACTATTTTTCTTAAGTATATGTCATTTAAAATATGTACACGCCATGTAATACTTGGCTGTGTGACTACCTCTGTGGGTATGGACATGGGGTAGGAACATTATTAGGGGAACACGACGTTTACCTGAAGTACATGTCGTATTGTAGAGGCAATGTGTTTGGCCATGTGACTAACAAAACAATTGGATGAAATCCTTCTAGTATTTTTCATTTCGGGAATAAACATGTTGTGTAAAGTCAAATGTGTATAGAACCATATGACTAACGAAATATGCGGTTGAAACCTAAGACGTACATGTTGTGTTTAGCACAAACATGCCACAAAGATTTGTTCTACAAGAGAACCATGTCAATTAGAGGTGCAGAGGAACACTGGTAGGGGTAAAGGATTCATGTACATTCTGTGTAAATAGAGAACACAAAGTGTGTATTGGATGTTACACAACCAATTTTTGATGAAGTATAAGCCCATGTAACGAATTAAGGGAAAAATTTGTGTACGGGTTATACACGCCGAGTATCCATGTTATGAAGTTTTTAATTAATTCATTTTCCTGTTACATTATCTTAATGTATCATTCCATGAGATTATTGAACTACGGAGGGCACATGACCATGAAGAGTCACATTATGGTGACTTCCTCCAGTTGTACGCCTGATATAGGGCATGGAATAGATAGAAGGAAAGGTAGATCAGGGACTACCAGTATATCCTACCGTCGTGCCTATCTTGCCACCATCTGTTATCCCAGATATAGGTGTGGATGTACAGTTCCGAGAAGAATTAATGAGGTTTGTATGTATCTTCCAAGGTGTGTCACATCATGCCATGTCTATGGTTGTACTGGTGTGGTTTATTCAGCAACAACATCCTCTTACATTCTCAAGGGATAGAAGAACTCAGGATGTAGAGTCATGGTTTGAAGCCTTGTTGTTGATCGTCGATCATCTAGATATTCCTCTAGAGGGGAGGGTAATGATTTCTACATAAATTCTTGTGGATTATTCCAATAGATGGTGGGATTTAATCTCATAGGCGGGACACCAGAAGGATATGGCAAGGGATGGGTTCCAGCGTGCCTTCTACGATTACTTCAACCTGGAGACTTTGATGTCCGATAGAGCCCGAGATTTCATGATTTTGGATCAAGGTACTCTCTCAGTCATGGAGTATTATTCTCGCTTCACAGAGCTTCAAAACATCATACCCATTCGAGGGTGTGATGAAATATTTCTGGTGAGGAAGAATGAGGATTGTTTCAGGCATGGTGTAACACCCCAGGTAAATAAAGAGTATGACATTTTCAAATTTATCGCTATTTGTGAATAAAATATTAATATTACTTTAAAGGGGACGCTATGCTCGACGGCGTACCCAACACGTAACAACGAGTTTCCTGGGAATCTAACGTTGCAATCTAATAATAAAATAATATTATCTTAAATAGTAGTTAACTCCTAGCATTTGTAATGGCGGGAATGAACATAACTAACTACAAAATGATTATATATGTTTGTCAAATATTTTTACTTTTTACAATAAATTTTAGAGGATTAAAAATTCGAATTAATCCAATTTTAAGCGTAAACATTCTAATATTCTTTAAAAGGTCGATTAACCGCCTTTTGATGGCGAAACTCTTTTAAATCAACTTTTTTAAAATTTTATGTGTTATATTTGGAAAAATTAAAATTCTTTTTTTGAATCGGGACATCAAAATTTACTTTGTGGAAATTTTTGGTATTTTTCCGAAAAAGTTCAATTTTTAATGAATAGTGAAAAATGTTGTATTTTAATTCAAACCCTCTTTTTAATCTAATTTATTTATATGATTATATTATCTTTTGAATTTGTTTTAAAGTGAAATTAGAATATATTTTTACTATTTAATCCAATAGTGGTCGTTGAAATTAATTTCACTTTGAAATCGGACTTAAACTAGTGTCAATCTTTTGATACATTTTGTTTCATAAAGATATGCTCTTTGTTTTGACAACGGGAATTAATTATTAAATTAAGTAATGAAATTTATATGTTTTGAATTTGGTAAAATATACATCATTTTTGAATTCGGAATATCAAATATAGCTTAGGGTGATTTTTTGGTAATTTTCTGAAAAACTTCAATTTTTGATGAATAGTGAAACCACTATGTGGTACTTATAAAAACTGATTTTTCGTTTAAATGAAATTTCACCACCTTTGTGTTTTGAATTTCAAAAATCATACATACATGGTTGTCATTAAGAAGTAAAATGTGGTTCAATGGGATTAAAATAATTTTTTGGTGAATAGTAACTTATTAAGTTTTTAATCGCGATTAGAGGTAATTAGTGTAGTTTAAGGTAAGAATAATGTTTTAATAAAATTAAATTACCTAAACACATGTACTACCCTAATGGGATGTGTCATGGCCGACCAATACAATCCATGGGTCAACTTGGGGACCCCATGGAGCCACTTTGCTTGGAAAATTACATAAATACCTTTTTATTTAATGTTAAAGTAAAAATGACACAAACATGAGATGTTTTACTAAAACAATTGTTACATTGGGATATACAATTCATATTTTTGACTATAAATATTCATTAGAAAGATAAAACGATTTCCTACATCATGATATTTTTTTTATAATTTTTAGACATTAAATATTCTAAATTACTTATGACATCATGATCATGCAGCGATTACCTCATTATAAAGGATTTAAATAAAATGGAATGATAATATAAAATATAAGGCCTACACATGTCCAAAACCTATTGTATGGGTGTATTTCGAACCATTATCACCTTATCCTCGAGACACATCAATGTGGGACCATTAAAATCTTAAACGCATTCTAAAATAAAGTAACATTTCTTTACTTTCCAAGAGTGCCCCTCCCCTCCTCTTATAAAAGGCCCTCACCTCTACCTCCTTACACACACTTCCAAAGACTTTGGCTCGGCCAACCCCTGACCATTTCATCTCTAAAAATACCTATCTAACTCCATTAAGACTCAATTTGGGCAGAATCCTTTCCAAGGAAGCCTTTGAGTTCAAATCAAAGGAAGTTACCCGATTTAAAGGTAATGTCTTCACTTGAGTCCTTTTGTTTTATTTTGCGTCTCCAACCCCCTAAACAATTTTTATTCATTTATTTTGAAACAAATATAGTATCATCAATATACTAGGATGTTTTTATAATAAGGATTAGATCTACACTTACACACACCTACATCTAATGGTTAAAGAACATACGGTTTCCGTGAATGGCGAATTTCTGCCTCCCGAAACGATGATTGTTCAATATTCTTCTAACACCTTCAAAGGTGGCCATTAAGATGTAACTATATTTATATATGATATATAATATTATTATGTTTTCCTTAAGTTTATGTATTTTTCATTTATGTCATACCTTTATGGTTTCCATTATGGGTAAACGCGATATCTTCATTTTAGGAAGTGCGGACTACCGCCCCCTCAAAGTGATTTGATTCGTTAATGCCATATGTGGGACGTATAAAGGATGGAATTAATGGTATTACATATGTTGTACTACTGGAATTATATTATACCATTATATATTTATTATTTCATTCAATTTAATACAAAAAATTAAATGAAAGTAGCGTTCATGCATACGTACGGCTTACCGTCTCCATGAACGGTACAATTCATTTCTTATCTCCAAATATTATGTATGATTATAAGTACATATATATAATGGATATATATGTAACATATTACATCTAAATTATGGGTATCATTCTGGAATTATAATATATATATCTATCATTTTGTTTTAATTCCAGTAGTATGGCAAAAAAAATGAAAGTAGTGTTCATGCGTACGTACGGCCTACCGTCTCCATGAACAGTGCTTTTTATTTTTTATCTCCAAAAGCTATGGAATAGAATAAAATGAATATATACTAGATATATATGATATTTAAAACATAAATACTATTCTGGAGATGATGTACCTATATCTACATGGAAAATTCTTTTCCAACAAGTTCAATTTTTACTCATGTACTGAACATCGATAAAAATGTCTGATACGAACTCACTTTATTAACCAATTATTATATCATAATAATATGTGATATGAACTGAATTATAATATTTAAAGGAGGTCATTAATCAATTATAAATTGACCAAATTTTATTATTCAGGAGATTAAAGAACGATCGAGTCATGTCGGACACGAGGTAAGGGAATCTACTCCTCTCTTTCTTTTTAAGTACGCTCTTTTATGTCATTCCTTTTAAAACTCATCTTTCTTGTTATTGGGATGTTTTTTATATTTATCTTACTGTAATTTTTATTTTCATATGATGAGAGACCCTATTCTCTCTCATCAGTCCATTTTGGATGTTTTGAGTGGTGCCGTTAGGCTGCCGAATTTTCGTATGAGATCTAACCTCTCTTTTTCTTTTCAAGTACTCTCCTTTATGTCATTTCTTTTAAGCTCCTCTTTGTTATGTTGGGGGATGTTCTTTTATATTCTTCTTTCTGTAAACTTTATGTTAATATGGTGAGAGATCCTATTTGATCTCATTAATCAATTTTTGTAAGTTTTATGTGGCGTCGTTAGGCTGTCGAGTTTTCGTAAGCGATTTTTCATCTCACTTTTATTCCCGTGAGATTTATGATAAATTTTCCACAATTTACATTGAGTGGTTTATGTAAGGCCCATTATTTTCCACATTGTGTAATATACTCTCATTTATGAGTATTTACATCGATGCTGTATTTTCCTTCTTTCACGGGGTGCATGTCTCGAAAGATACCCATGTCAGAAAGGGAACCTTTCACCCTCCTCTATTTAAAAGACTTCTTTTGTTGGGTCTTTTGATTTACATATTTTTATGTTGGGATATGTTCTCATATATCCTTATTGATGTAAATTTTATTTCCAAGTGATAAGATACCCTTTTTATCTCTCATCAACTCATTTTCTGAATTTTGTAGTGACGCTATTAGGCTGTCATATTTTAGCAAGGGAACATCTTAACCCAAATTTGATTCTTTGGGGTAATCTTGTACTCCTTGAATATGTCATTCTATGAATATGTGTGAATAACCTCTGATTTTTTACACTTAATATCCACTTATATTGGGTGTATTTTTTTGTCACACATAATTATTAATTGATTTATCCTTAAACCAAGGATACCGTCTTTTTAAGGGACTTCGTCTCAATCTCTATTCATTGAGGAATATTTTGTTTTATACACAACCTTATTTTATACGGTGTATAAACCCCTTTGACTTTTACGTTTATTCAAAAGGAATCTTTTATCTACGAAGCATTTTACTAAATGACAAAAAGGAATGTTTCTTTTTACGTACGCGGTGACAATGACCTTTTCCGCTGCCGCAAGTATTATTTGATCTTTGGCTTCCTCAACAAGCCATAATGTTTTTAAAATAAAATAAATACCATATACATTTTTTGTATTTTGGTATTGAAAATGGTTTTGATAAAGGATTCTATTGTGTTAATATATTTAAATGATATATTTTGATTGAAATGTGGAAATGTTATCATTCCTTTATGTTGGTTTTATGTGTTATAATTTTATAATGGTACTTGGACATTTTACGGGTGGTTACGTGATAAACCATATGAATGGTGGTGTCGTGAATACTAGGATGGGTGGTTACGTTATAATCTCTAATGCATTGGGTATGGAAGTCGGTCGTATGGCTATTCCATTAAGAATGTGTGGAAGTCGGCCGTATGGCTATTCCATTAAGTATGTGTGGAAGTTTACCATATGGTTATTCCACTTAGGTATGTTTATGTCCCAAGTTACCTTTATATGTTATGTGATCTTTATATGGGTTTTATGGTAATATTTTGGTTACAGAAGGGTAAGTAATGAACTTCTATTCTGTGAATAGTTTTTACTACTTCGAAAAGGTGAAAAGTATAACTTTGATAAAGTATACATGGTTTACTTGTTGTTTTGAAAAACTAACAGTTTTCATTCTTTGTGTATCCCTTACTGAGATTTTAATGCTCATCCCATGTTTTTGAAATGTTTTTCACATGACATAACGTGGAATAGGGTCAAGGATGGGATCAAGGGAAAGTCATGCTACCTAAACCATGGAACTAGACATGTTTCTTTTTAAGAGTTTTTATTTTATTGAAACTTAGTAGAAGTTTCTACATTGTAATCTTTTGAGATGTAATAGTTATGTCCTAATTCTCTAAAACTCTAAACCTGAAAATATTCTCAATGTGAAAGATTCATTTAATTCAATATTTAGTAAGGTCTAAGGCTAGGTCCTTATACTTGGCATCTAATATTAGGTGAACATAGTTTGGATGACTTCAATAACATACATAGTCAACTAGGAGCTGATCACAGAGCACAATTGGATGGATTTTGGAGTTGTGAGCTAGGGAATCTCGACATCCAATGTTTGTACCCCTCATAAAGATAGCATGAAGTGCCACATGTAGTCTATGTGTGAATATTTTATTACATGGAATACGTCCTCAGGTGTCCTTGTGGTGTGATACTAGTGTGGGAAGAGCGAAAATATGAGGCCACAGTTCCTTTGAGACCCAGTGGAGTTTTAATCTTGCAACACGATGGGTCTTATTTAGTGTTTCTATCAGTTCTTCTCACCAATATATTATGATAGGGGTTTTGTTCTGATTCCTTAGACTAGAGAAGGACCACTAGTCTCATATCAGACTGTGGGCTAGAGTTCATCAGGCCATTCAGGCCATGGTGGAGGTTGTGGCTGAATTGGTCACACATATGGTTTTTGACAGTCGTAAGGTTGATCAATGTAGGGATCTCATTTAGCTTCACTGGGCCATGGTTCAAGTTAGGATTTTCTGGTAAAGAGTATTCAACAAGAGTATAATCTCAAACCCTCTACAGTTAGATGAACAACTCTAGTTTCATTAGTTTTATCTTTTTCACATTTAGATACATGTGATTCACACAATTTCATATATGTCGCTCTTTTGGAGAGATTTGGGCTCTATTTTTTTACTTCTGCTGATATCTTGATATTGGAAACTGTATTGGGGACTATAAAAACTAGTGTACGTCAATTCATGGAGTGACCTCGTGAGGTTCGAGGGTGTCACATCTTATGGTACCCATATTTATTAGTGATGGAAGTCAATATATTCATTCATGGAATATATTGGTTAGTTCCCTTTTTCGCTTTTTCGATGTCTATCATCATAATGTGAGTTTCACGTCACTGGACTGTGGATTTTTTCTACATAAGGGTAAATGGGATATCCCGGCAAGCTGATCGGGACCGGAGCATCATGGGTTTGGAGAAGTTACATTCTAGATTTCTAGTTAGTATTCGGATGAACATGGAACATCAAAAATGAATTTTACTCCATTGGTGTATCATTTCAAAGATGTATTTCAAGAGGAATTTGTAGGGTTTCCTCCAGAGTGAGAGGTAGACTTTTCTATTGAACATGTTCCACGAGTAGCACCAGTGTCCATTCATCCTTATTGGATGGTTACACCAGAGTTACAGGAGATCAAAAATCTATTAGATAAGTCATAGGAAAATGGTTTCATCTGATCCAAAACACCTCCTTGGGGTTCAACTATCCTGTTTGTGATGAAGGCATATAGTACCCTCACAATTTTTGTTGATTATTGTATGTTGAACCAGTTGATAGTCAGGAACTGATATCGCTTAGCAAGGATTGATGATCTGTTTGGTCTTCTTCGATGAGCCTGAGTGTTCTCGAGTACTGACATTAGAGTTGGTTATCATCAATTTCATTTTAGACCATCTGATATCCCACTTATATTCTTTTGAAGCAGGTATGGTATATATGTGTATGTGGTGATTCCATTCAATCCCACAAACACGATTGCAGTTTTTATGGCACTAATGAACCGAGTGTTCCATCCATACAGGGATTTCATCATGGTTGTTATCGTGGATGATATATTGATGTACTCTCACACTTTACATGACCATGATACCCATATAGATATATTTTTTAGTACACTGATAGAGAATTAGATGAATTCTACACTCTCAAAATGCCACATTTAGAGAAACTAGATTTAAATTATGGGTCATGTTATCTCAAAGACATGAGTATCAGTAGACCCAGAGAATGTGAGAGAAGTAGTTTCCTAGGATCCTCAATCGAAGGTCATTGATGTATGTAGTTTTCTATGGCTGGATGATTAATACCGGTGTTTCATACAGAATTTTTCACCCTTAGGAGCGCTACTGACGGGCCTGATTAAGAAGGGTGAAAAGTATCTATGTTGTACATTCTTGTGAGTCGGGATTTAAATAGATTAAATGGAAGATGACTTTATCACCCATACAAGACATTTCCAATCCATGAAAGAGCTATAATATTAACTATGATGCATCAGGTATCAGGATAGGAGTAGTGCTTATGTAGGGGGAAGGCGTTGTTGCATACAGGTCTCAGCAAATGAGTCCACATGGGAGGAATTTCATGAAAAACAATCTTGAGATGGCTATAGAAGATAATGCTCTATGTTGTTGGAAACATAATCATATGGGAGATAATTTTGTGGTATTCACCAACCACAAAAGTATCAACTATATTTTTACTCAGTGTGATCTAAATCTGAGATAGAGTGGGTTGGTTGAGTACCATCTGTCCATTGATTTTGAGAATTCCTACAAGACTGGAAAAGGAAACATAGTGGATGATGCATTTTGTATCAGGACTCATATACATGAAGTTCATGAATCCAGCAGGGAGTGGAAGCTTATAGATCAATTATCTGAGACAAATTTGTAGGTGCACAATTGACAGGGTCATCTGTTTCTTTCTTCTGTTGATTTTACCTTTAATTTTCCCGAGTTCGTGTGAGTGAGGAAGATATTATATTCTGATGGACTAGTCCTACGAGAGCATGTGTTTGGATAACACCCTATTACTATATGAAAAGTGGGCTAGGTTATGATGTTTTTCTTCCATGGATGCATATGAGTGTTAACATACATAATTGAGGAGCTGATGTGGGATTTTCATTCATGAGTTTGGTAAGTTCATCCTGGTGTCACCAGGATGTATTGAGATCTACGCAGTCAGTATTGGTGTCCAGGAATTAAAATTTATATTGTTGGGTTTGTGATGAAGTGTTCCACCTATCTACAGGTGGCAATGGAGCATCAACATCCAGGAGGTCTTTTTCAGTAACATCCTATTCCATAGTGGAAGTGGTACAATGTCACGTTGGACATCATGGTCAATTTTACTAGACCTCCATGAGGGAATGATGCAGTATGGGATGTTATTGATAGACTCAAGATGGATTCACACTTCCTTATGATCAAGGAGTCCTTCATTGTTGATTAAATGGGAAGGTTGTACATCTGATAGATTGTACTTTTACATGGGGTTCTGCATTCCATAGTTTTACAGTGGGATTCCCATTTTACATCTTAGGTCTGGAAGGGACTATTAAGGGATTTGGGAATGAAGGTACATTTGAGTACATCCTACCATCCCCAGACATATGGTCATTCCAAGCGTACAATTCAAGTGCTTGAGGAAATTCTTCGAGCATGCGTCCTATATTTTGGAGGATCATTGGAGAATAACATTCCATTGGTGGAGTTTTCCTATATTAATAGTTTTCAACGAACTATTTAGATGGTACCTTATGAGGCTTAGTATGATAGGCTTTACTGATCACACCTATGTGGGTTGGAGGTAGGGGACGCAGCTAGGTTCGGACCTCGTCCTGTTCAGGAGATTACAGGGCTAGTGGAATTGATTCATAAGATGATGGATACTTCCTAGTAATGGTAGTTTACTTATGATAATAGGTGTAGATGACCTATGTAGGACATGGTTGGAGATCATGTTATCCTACGTGTCACACCATGGTTAGGAAATAGGAGGATTAGGAGATAGGGAAATCTTTCACGGAGATACGTTCGGTTGTTTATGGTTTAGGATAGATTCGGTCCTAATGCCTATCATTTGTAGTTACCACTGAGGTACAGGGTTATGCACGACATATTCCACGTTTCTCAGCTATGACGTGTCTTCTCAGACTCATCTCATGATTTTAAAACTGATATGGTTGAGTTGTAGGTGGATTCCTCATTATATGAGAATCCTATCTGAATATTAGATCACAACATGATGATTATATGTGGTCAGTATATTCCAATGTTATGGGTGTTATGGTATAATGGGTGAGTACAGTGCGATACATGGGAGTGGGAGACCGATGTGCGATCGCAGTGGCCAGAGTTGTTCGACTTTTCTTCCTTGCCACCTTCTTATGGAATTTTGGGAAGAAATTTCATTATGTGGGGATGTTTGTAATAAAAATGATAACCTTTTTTGGCATGGATCATGATTTATGGTGTCTTTTAGAAAAAGAGGATTTTTTTTAATTTAATGAGTACATGTCATGTACATATGAGTGTACTCCATGTACTTAGTTCACGTGTGTAGCTGTGTACTGGCAGTGTAACAACCAAGTACATGGATGTGTGGGGTGACATAGAGACTAACTAAATGGGGTCCTAGTAAGGGAATATTAACATTGTGTACTATTTAATAACACGTCGTGTATTTTTATTATTATTTGATAAATCAGACGGAGGTCACGTCTTGTTCAAAAAATGCTCTTCTTTTGGTTTCATCTCGTCCAGGAGCAACCGAGCTTGATGATTCTTCTCTAAGCACCCGATATGCCATAGGTTATCTAAATCAATGTCGGTCATAAACATTGGAATCATATCAGTGAGTTATTACTTCTTCTCGAGCCTCCTCTTCCAATTTCTCCTCTTTCGTGAGATTTCTGAGGTTGTTCATTCTATACATTTTTGTAGATATTTGGAGTTCTCTGTATATTCATAGGTTGAGGTTCAACTATATCGATCACACAACATCAAGGTAGGTGGTTTGTTCCTATCGGTAGTTTTTCATTTAGTTATATGTGAAAAAAGTTCCCAATAACCAGTTCTGAGTATTACAGGTATAGGGAATTTAACCCTTTAATGCATGTTATGCATTGATGGCTTGAGGTAAGGCTATTGTTTGATAATATATTTTAATTACCTTTCTATGGATGTGTTTTCCCATGTTTGAACTATTATTGGCTGTTGGTTCTAGTTTTTTCTATTAGGCTGCTCTATTTTCCATGCCTGGTTCTGTTAGGATGGTGTGATATTATCATACTTATTAAGGTTAAAATTTTTAATTGTTTATCGAAGTAGTATATTGTGATTTAATTTCGCTACTACATTTCATTTGTGAAAATTTATCTTATGCAGGGCTATGGGAATCTACTATAGATAGAAAATAGTGGAAATGGGCACTGATGGCCTTCCCAAAAAGTCTATTACACATTCACGTTGCAAGATAATAGGGGTATGGGAATTAATGCTCCCTCAGAGTGTCTTTTGTTCCATGTTTTGATAACACATGGGGAATTGGACATTGAGTGACTCCCCAGAGAGTCTGTAGATTACCGTTACAAAACAACAAGTGGAATTAACGGTGAGGGATTCCTTAAAGAGCCTTTGTTATGCTGAACCAAAGGTGTTAGACTTTGAGATCTTCCAAATGTGTTACCTGATATTTTTTTATTGTTTATTTAATAAATGTAAATGAATGTAGTTGAGACTATATGATTGTTTTCTTTTGAGTACATCCTTGTTTATTAATTTGGTCGGCATATTTCCTCCCATATATATATATATTAAATGGTAGGTAGGCAAAGATCGTTGGGTTTTTGCCTACTAGGATTCATCTCACAAAATATTTGGGTCATGCATTGTGCCTAAACAGATAATATTGTATCTGGTATAGACAAGGGAAATCGCCTAAAACATCTTGTAACTGATTTTTGTGGAGCTGGAGAGCATGAGACCACGTTGTGGTCTGCGATGATGATAATGTTATTTAATTATTTTCATTTGTAATTTGGTTTAGTGTTGTATTCTAGAAATGTGACTTATATGGATTCATTCCATGAAATATATGAAATGAAACATTTATATATGTGCTCGAGTAGTATATCTACTTGAATTCTCCTGATGTTTACTGTTTCCCCTTATTATTACTGCATCAACTCATGTTATCTGTTTATTTATGTTGTGTTACTCTTCCAAGGAGGGAATAGTGTCCCAATTATCACACCCAATTCCCTTACTACTAGTTGAAAACCTCATGTATTCAGTGAAATGAACTTGAGCCCATGTCACAAACCTGGTACGGGGCAACTTTGGGTGGAACTCGAAACTAGGACATTACATGTTGATCCTGATATATCACTCTGATGCGTAGGGTAATCACTATGTTCTTTAAATAATTATTTCAAAAGATTACTGTATAAGATATTCCAATTGAAATTATTATATAAAGATGCTTCACCTAGGAAACAAAATAATTTTTTTGAATTCTATAATTATTATTATTTTAAATTTACTTATTTAAAAGGGCATGTTAGTGGTATTTTATTTTAGAGGAATGATTATGATCCTTTAGGGTAAAAATAATGTTTTTTATTAAAAAAAATTCATGGATTCTTGTATTTTTATATGAAATCCTCATGTCCTTGATTTTTCATTTATGATTTCTTATAAATTGCATCGTGATTAAAATTTGGTTGTAAATATGATTACACATTTTAGAAAATTTTTATTTTCAATCTATTATCATTTGCATAATCGAAAAATCTATTTAATTTTCACCTGATTTGAAAATAGAAAAATGTATTTATTTAATATTTTTAGGTCCCTTACTGAACTCTTTTTCTCACCCAACTATTTTAAATGTTTTTAATTGGTTTTTAGTAATATTTGAGAGAATGAGAAGTCATGTGGTAAATCATAATGATTTTTCAGGAATGATACTTTTATTGCAAAGCTTTTTAATTTTATTAAAAAATTATATTTAGAGAAATATTATAATTTATTTAGGTCTTGGTATATTATATATTAGTTATGAGATAATTATTTTAAACACTAACCTTACAATATCTTTGGTATTTCATGAAAATTTAATAACTTTTTTAAAATGAAATTATTTGTTAAATAATGGAATGTGTCCTTACAGCTTCACAACTCTCTAGACATCAATGTTTAGGTGTGCTTGTTTAGATGTATGTGGAATCAAAAAGTTCTATTTTAGTTTATGATTACTTAGTATTATTATATGAATATTTAACCAGTACAGAACTGTAGGGCCACGATCCAAAATAGTGTATAAAAATGTAATGATTCATATATTGAATAATCAATATATATTATTCTCTTTTAACATGCATTTTTGGATGATATTCTATTCTCAAACTAACCTAGGATACTATCACTTATTTGATGTATCCTAAAATTATATGTGAATTGAGGATCACTCATAAAAGTAATAATAGATATAGCTTTGTGTTATCATAATATATCTTTCATATACAGACTTCCATTTTCCCCACAATATACTTTATAAAAAATGATTACAATGGGAGATTATTTTATCATCTAATTGATAAATAACCTTATTGAATTTATACATCATGGGGCGTTAGGAAACATAACTATTAAATCAATCAAAATAATGTCCCACATCTAAGATTTCGTAGGAAGGGGATGAAGTAATCATGAAGGTTTCTATTGTTCAGTCTTGAACTACAGATATGTATCGTATTCAAATAATAGTGATTTATTATATCATTGATGGACATTAGAATTATCACCATTTATCATAGAACAACATCACTTTTATAGGTCATAACACCTATAAGGAATTATATAAATATCTCATCACATATTTTTTAATAGTAATGGTATGTCAAATAATATATAAAAGCATAACATTCCCTCAAAAGGAAATCAACACTCACTGATGGTCTCCCCGCCATAATAAGTGTGTTCAATACCATGGAACTCATTATTGATCTACTATTCATTAATAGTCACATAATGAAGAGAATAAAACGTTATGATTTCCAATATAAATCTCAGTCTCATCCTCTCAAACACTAAATAACATATGTAAAAAGAGGGTCATCAAATTACACTTCAAAGAATATTATTTTAAGTAATATATCAAAATATTTCTGATAAATGAATCATCATCAACAATCCCCCATCCAGGGGGATATGAAATTGTTGAGATCAATAAATTATTGTTATTCCAACCACCACTATCGATGGTGATTAAATTATATTTTTTTGATAATATATGTAGTATTTTTTATGAGAATATAATTTTCAGAACCATTTTAAATTATGTATCAATTTAATTATTCTTTTTAATTATATAATGTTATTTGGTGATGTTTGGTAGGGTTTGGTAGAAATTAGGAATGTTTCTATGGCTTTTCTATAGGAACACGGTTAGTGAATGGATTGTGGATATAGTGAAAATCATTCATGAAACCATGCAAGGTGAAACATGTGATTCTAGGTAGGTACATTATTTGGCACATGGTTTTTTAAAAAAATGTTTCAGATCATTAGAAACCATGAAAAGTGGGACATATTTCTTTTTCATGGTTAGCTCACAATTTTCCAAAACATTCATTGTTTAGAAGTGAGATCTAAAAAAAGTTGTTCTTAGACGATTTCAACTCCCTACCTCTTATTTTTCATCCATTTTAGATCCCAATCACGATTTATCCCTCCCAAAATTAGTTGAATCATTCCCCCACCAATCTCGTATAATTTTGAAGGTGATTCATTGTGTGTTAATGCACGATTTAATTGGTAGGTCTTCATTTTTGATAGTTTTTCATTATTTTTATTAGATATAAATTTCATACCTCTTTTATAATCCAACATCATTTTTGGGTATATATCTATGATTTATTATTACAATTAAGATGATAAATAATTGTTTTGGTATATTCTAAAGTGATATAAGGTGGAGTTTTAAATATTCAACAAGTTTTTTTTGGTGTTTTAGTAACTCTCTTCATTTTCACAATATTTCACATCGTAGGTGGACATATACTCAAGTAAAAATTTTAGAAATAAAGTCTTTGTTTCTTATTGTTTGATTTTATTGAATTTTATTGTGAAATTGATGTGAAAGTCATGGATGGAGTCCACATTAGATATGGTTTGTGGATGTGTGAACATTATTTGTGCATGTTCCTTATTTCTTGATTTTAAAATTTTAATTTTAAAACATAGCTTTCATTGTTTATGGAAATTTATTTTTTAATTGGATGTCAATAAATTACATGTTTTAATGACATGGTTGAATTTTTTTTGGGTATTGGACTTTTTTCAAAAGGGACTGTTGTGTGTTCATGTGCATTGTGTATGGATAATGGTATGACATTTCCCCATCATTAGGGGCATGGATAATGGGATGAACTTTACACCATCAAAATTGTTCATTATGTTATGGACTATTAAAAGAACTAATAACCACCCATGACTATACTGAGGTCCATGGATTCATGCTAGAATAGATTTTGGGATATGTTTATTGAAATAATTATGTCAAAATTAAGATATTTGGAATGGTTTTAATGTATTGTTTTAATTCATTATATGGAAATAAATTTTGGTTTACAAACCTATTTTTCATATAAATGGTTTTGGTTTTTGATAAGTAGTTTTAATAAATAAATAAATATATATTAATTTATAAATACTTGTATTCTACCATGATCTATCATAGTGAGGTGTGAAGCAACGTCATTTGGGGAAAGCCTTATGAGTTTCCTTAGTGACTCATCCTTTCGCACCATGGTGATTTTTCATATATAGTTTATCGAGACCCTCAAAATGTTATGGTATCACACTTCATCAGTGAAGAATCCTGATACATGGGATTTAGTCTATATATGGACCATGTAGCATTTTTGGAGATGCAGGGTCAGGTCCTTGGTGTCCATGGGCTTTTTTATTTTTCTTCTTCTTTTTTACATAAATGTTAGTTATCATCCTTGGGTGTACTGTATTATAGTTTTCTTATCATATCATAGGTATAAACATGTCATTTCATACATTTTGGTCATGCATTATATAGTGGTTTTGTTTATTGTTTTATGGTTTTGGATTTTTTATATTTACAGGGAAAACATCCCCAAATTTCATTGAAAACATTGGCATTTATTTTTAGCATTTAACACCTTGGGGATATCCCTTAAGTCCTGGTTGAAATTCCTACTAAAATTAATACAATGAGGAGGGAGATGTAACAAATTGTATCAATCATGGAATGTGTATATTTAATTTGTATAAGTATTATTATCTTGTTCAATAATTGACTTGAAAGTGGCATTAGTCTAGGTCGTTTTTTGACTCAGTTATCTTTTCTTATTCTTTGATATGAAATTCATTTATCAATAACCATTATTTATAGTAGGAATAAATTCATAGGAATGTTAGGATATGATATTTTTATCATACAATTACATAACTAAACATTTAATGATGGACTTCATGTTAGTTGGGATTTGAGTTCACAAATGTTTTGGAGACACTTATAATATTTAAAATCTCATTATCATGGGTTTAACCAATGAGACGAGCATGAAATGACTTTTAAAGGCGACTTCCCATTAGGAGTTTATATTTTAATTTCATTGGTGATATATGAATTTCTAAAAATTGTTGAATTTTTAATATTTTTTAAGTTATTTTAAAATTTATGATTTGAAAAAGACATATCATGATTTTTTTTCAAAAGGGTATTATTATAAATATTATGATGGAATGTTAAAAAAGTGTTCAACATATAAAATTAAAAATACTGGAATGAAATGTTGTGATATATTATGTGGTAGAATAATAATTTTTAATCCTTTAGTTTCTAGAATGTGTGACTTTTGGTGCTTTTTATATCAAAAATAGAACCTGATAGGAATCATTGAAACCACCAAGAGGAAGCTGAAGAGAACTTCGTTTCACCAAATTCATATGTGAACCAAAGTATGGTTCAATCTATAGTCTACGATAATTTTTATGTGGATACATGGAATTTGAGTTATGGACCAAGGAATACGGATCATTCAATCTAGTTCCATAAGATAAATCGATCCATCATTCATATTGATTTGGAATCAAAGAAGGATGATGTGTAGCTGAATATGGTTAGGTGAATATTTAATTTCCTTTTCACACAAGAAGATCCAAAAGTACATATGTAGTTGTATATGATAAAGGATATTAAATTGAAATTTTGGGATTTATGAGTTTAGTAAAAATTATACGAAGTAATTTTTTTGGAGGATTATAAATAATATTTTAACAAACAATTCTCTCCTCATACCATAAATATTTTCAGAAAAATCAACATTTTATGATTAAAACAATAGAGAATCACAACAAAAGTGTATGAAACTAAATTCATGAATTTAGTCTATTTTCACCAGATGTTTCTGGTACTACATCCTTGAAGGAATACATTTTTGAACCAGGTGTGAGGCAGGATATTGTCTGAATGGTTTTTTATCATTGTATAACAGATTATACAGAGATGGTTAATAGAACGACTATAGTCGAAAGAGACATATCATTAGCTATGTGGTGATGTTGCATGTTAATACTGATTGGAAATGGTGGTAACTCAAATGTTTGTACAATGAAGATGAGGGACACTTATATCAAAGGTAGAGGAATAAATCAGAATAATATGCCTGGATTAGTGAATCATACTGTATAATAAATAAGCTAAAAAAGATGTTGTTGATGTGGTTCCTTCAAACCCATTATGTTATATTGCTCGGAACCACCTAGAAAATTCCGAAATTACAATCTGGTGGGAAATATTTTTTCTATTATCACTGTGCTCTGTGGTCGCATGTTTGAGACACATCTTTTGTGTCACGGAAGTTGTATGATTTTATAGGGAGAGGGTTTAATCATTACTCTCCAAATTTGAATCAAGCTAGATAGGGTTATTAAAAGAACACTGTGACTCATCATCAAGTTAAATATAGAAATGTAAACAAGGAAAAAATTGACACAAGCAAGTATTTATATTGTTTGGTGAATGTTATTGTGGATTATTAGTTTACATCATCAATAATAGAAGGTATGTTTCTTTTAAATTATACCCCTATGTAATATTTTTAGAGACATGTGCATCCCATTAATTTATTTCTTCTCATTATGTTAATTTTATATGATTTAGTGTTGATATGATGGATTTTATTATGGAATTGAAAACTCCTCTTGGGAATAGGGAATTTCAATCCGTTATGTGTAAATCATATTCTATAACTGTTGATGTAGCTTAGATGAAATTGGAATTCTATGATCAAGAAATGTATTTCTATGATATAATCATTGGTATGGATTGGATGACAATGTTCAAGGCCCACATCTATTTTTATAACCAATGTTGCATAGCTACGAATGTTTATGGTGTCGAGTATCACATAAGAAGAGACATGAATGTAATGGTAGGTAAAACAGGCTTGTTGGAACCAGTATTTGGAATGACCCTCTACCAGCTGGTAGTGTTGACATTGGTATCAATGTAAAATAATGATAATGGAAATTTTCCTCTGATGTTGAATTGTTTCAAGATGTTTTTCTAGAAATGTTATCAAGTTATCCACCAACATGAGAGGCGTATTATAAAATTTTCCTCTATTAAGGTATCGTACTTATTTCCTTTATTTATTACCGAATAGATCAAATAGAACTAAGGGAATTGAAATTTCTATTGGGAGACCAATAATTAAAAGGTTCATTAGGACAATCACATCTTTGTGGGTAGCACAAGTCATGTAATTCAAAATGAGTATGGAACAGTAAGGTTTTTTTTATGCTTAACAAATTTATGATATTGAATAGGTATCCACCTCCATGCATTGATGATCTATTCAATCAACTGAAGGGATCTTAGTGGTTCTCTAAGATTCACATTCACATTGAAAATCATCGATCAGGGATTCCGATGAGGATATTCCAAATACCACATTTGGGTGTAGATATGGAGATTATGAGTATGTGGAAAATTATGTTGGTCTTACGATTCACCAGCATTTTTTATGGAATTCATGAATTAGATATTTACAAGGTCTCTACATTATTTTATTTTGTTGTTTGTGGATGACGTACATGTTTATTCATAGAAAAGGTATGGGCATGGGAAAATTGTGGTGATAGTGTTAGGATTCCTAATATTTTATCATTATTACGCCAAATTATCAAATTTTCATTTTTGTTTATAAGAGGTACATTTAATTTCATGTGTAACCTCTCAAATTTGTATTTTGTGGGATCCAAAAAATATTGAAGTAGTAATCCCATGGAAACTTCCAATGAAGATCTTTTAGATACATAGTTATCTTGGTCATGTTAGTTATTACTGACAAACTGTTCATAATTTCTAATGATAAGAATCACCAATGAAATCCTTAATAAGTAATAATGATCTATTGATATAAAATAATTAATGACATAAGTATTTTCATGAGTTGAAATTTTTTCTTACATAAGCACCAATCTGGAGTTTTCCAGATCCAAAACAGGTTATGTGGTGTGTTTTGATGCTTTTGGATCAGGTTTCTAGATTTGTTGTCATTTAGGGATATATTGTGATTTCTTGTGACTCCAAGAAGAAATGGTATTAAGATAGGAATTTACTAACACATTATGTTTTTTAGATAATTTATTTAATTCTTTGAATATGTGGAATCATTTTTTCTTTGTTGTTAAATTTACAGTGATTATAGATCATAAGATCATGGAACATATTTTATCTCTATGTTATTTGAGCCTAAATGAATGAATATATATTTAATATCTCCAAATGTTAGACTCTTTCTAAATGTATTCTCCATGTAAATGAAATAATGTGGCAGATACACTAATTTGAAAGTCATATTCTTAGTTAAAAAAATATTCTTCAGACTGATGGATGTTTATGTTGGGGATATCTGACATGAACATGGATTGTGAAGGCCAAGGTGATGTTGAATTTTTATCCAGTTTTTTTCTATATATATTTGGTTGAGAGATTTAAGAAGGCAAAAGAAATCGACTTATAATGTGTTATACAAAGGTAAATACTCTTTGGTGGGGAGACCATTGATGACTCGATGCTGGATGTGAGTTTGGTGTGGTGGATCAGAAATTAGATGGTTGTACCTAAAAATTGATTAGAAAAATCTTTCATTATAACCACCATTCATGATGGGTTTTTCTATGGGGATATAAATGATGTATAAGGATTTGAAATAAAATTTTTGGGGAGTGAGTATGAAAAGGTAGGTTTTGTAGTTTGGTTTGAGATTCATCTATTTCCTCAGGTTAAATTAGAGAATCAGTAATTAAAAAGTATGATATAGTCATTAACAATTCATATTTTGAAATGAGAGAAAATATACAGGGTTTTTGTAATAGTTATTGTAATAAGGGTTCGGAATCATTATTTAATTTGTTTTACGGTGACCATCATAAAAATTCCTTCCATTTTATCCATATTCCGGAGACCCATATAGTGTATGAATTTTCAAAAAATATATATTTTAGAAGTTGTAAAGTGGTATAGATTAAATGTTTTAATATTATCTGATCGAGGGCTATTTAATACGGAAAATTTTGGAAAATACACACATTATTCCAATAGAATCAGTTGACCATGTGTATGGATTATCAGCCATAGATGGTTGGTAAAAATGAATGATCAATACAAATGATGGAAGACTTGTTTTGGGACTATTTAATGGATTTTGGTGGCTCATGGGAAGAGATCATAACATTATTGTAGTTCTCATATAACAATAGTTATAAAACCTCGTAAAATATTGATACATTTGAAGATTTGAATGGGAATCCTTATCATTCTCCATTTGTTTTGGGAGGAAACAGGCGAGACTTCATGGGTTGGACCACACAATGTCCAAGAGACACCAGTTAATGTTTTGTTGATTATGAAATGGATGAAGAACACATAGAGTATTCAAAAATTATATGTGGATCATTGTCGATAGTTTTTTTCATTCACAGTTAGGGATCATTTGTTTTGTAAGATATCTCTATGGCATGGTCATTGTTGTTTTGTGAAGCTATGGAATTTAAATTCCTGATACATAATCTCTTTTGAGACACAAGAACATATTGGGGAGGTGGCACATTGGTTGTAATTTCCACCATGGGTAATTATTTTGAATAATTTGTTTCATGTATCTTATTTTAAAAATTATCATCCTCATATCATCATGTGTTATTATTTATTAGGAATGGATACATGTATGAGGTTCCCCCATCAATTTTGTGATGTATAAGGGTATGATATTTCTCATCTAAAAATTGTTTTTCATGGTACTACATTGTCAATGCATGACTCACTACTCATGAGTATTAGAATGGCCATGGTTTCAACAATGGTTGGAATTTCATAAATGTGCAACAAATTTTATCATGAAAATATAAAATTTATTGAAAAACTTTAATGTATTTTTTGATTTCAGTCCATGGAAAACACTTTTGGTTTGGAAAAAAAATTTGTTTATAAATTGTTTTGGTTTTTAATAAACAAAATTAAATTTCTTTGTATTAATAATTTTATAAATATTGGTTATCATGTTCCATCATAGTGGCATCATTAGGGAGGTAATTTTTGGAAAGCGTATAGAGTTTCACTACACACCCCTCCTTTGGAAGCATTGAGATTTTAAAGATATTGTTTATCGTGACATAGAAAAATTTAAATTATCACACTAATTTAGTGGTTCATTGTGATACATTGTATACATCGAAGATATGGATCATTTAGCATGATTGGAGTAGTCTAAATATGTATTTTGATTCCGTGGGTTTTCATGGTATTGTCTTCCACTTTTACCTTTGATTCCAATTGTGTTTTTTTGTAGTACTCATATTTAGTTTGGTTTTGATATTAGTGGTATTAGTTTGAGTTTTGTATCATTTTTATAATGCCTCATATTGAGGTTTTGTAAAGGGTGGGTTCGGTAGTGGTAGTTTTATTTCAAAAGGGAAAATCATCCCTGAATTTATATGATTTCTTTGGAATTTATTACTATCCTTTTGTGCCTTGGGGTAATCACATAAGGACAATTTTCTAATCCTCCATGAGTCAAGACTACGTGTAGGGGATGGGGAATGAAACATTAAGCATTATATCATAAATTTTAAATTTAATGAACCCAATTATAAATGGAATGCATCATTTCTATGAGTTTGAGATCATTGGTATGATAATACTTCTAATGTGGCTTAAACTATCAGCAACGACATGACATTAAGTGATCACACTTCATGAGAATACAGTCCAAACCCAAAATAGTTATTGTCAGAAAAGACCACATTGCCTTGAAAAGAAGTTTGAATATTCTATATTGAATCAGGCTTCGATAGGTGTTTAAATTCTCAAAATAATTCTAAAATTTTTATTCCCTTAAGACAAAAAAACATTTGTGGGTGGGAGAGTTCATCATTGAAGCTATCCATGAGAAATTATTAATGATCTATGTGTAGAAACTTGGTAATCTGAAGAAATTATGAATATTGGAAGAATTATGTGGTTACTCCAATTTCATATTAGAATTCACCTAATCATTATAAAAAAAATCATGTTATAAGACCACATGTCACAAGAACTACACTTCCAAAATCAAGAAATTTAATTTCAATAGCTTGGTGTAAAGTTGGAGATCTCTCAAACTTTATAGAAATGATTTGAGATGATTCACATGATATCCAATGGTTATAGTGTAAACCATGATTTCGTCACTAAATATCAACTCAAACGAATCAAGATATTAATCCAATTTAAAGTTAATTATCAATATAAAACCCACATGATCATTGGCTATATAAAAAGGAAAAAACAGATGTACTCATATTGGTCATACCTAATCTATAAGAGTTATTTATGATATTATACTCATTATTCTAAGATGTTATTTACCATATCGAATATAAATCATCAATAATATCGTCACCTATTTAAACTGATCAAACTATTCATCAATTCAAGAAAATGTATACTTTTTTCCATGTCGTGATTGTGTTTTTGATAATCGTTTAAAACTATAAGGGTTCCATCGTCTTTTTTCATAAAATGTATTTGAAAAAGGTGATAAACTCTTGTGATTCAATAAATAATTAAAAAATTCAACCAAGTAGTTATTTAATTATGTTAATTTGGAATGTTCCATACGTTAAGAAGGAATAGGGATATAATAGGTAAATGTTACCAAGTCAATAATATTGTGCACATCCCTTAATTATGATATTATATATAATTTACATGAAAACACAATGGGAAAATCGATGAACACTACAATAATATCACCAGATAATTTTCTCTAGTATATGATAAAAAATAGGATATCATCTATCACAAATTCCCAAAAAACTACCCTGTTGAACATGTCCTCATGTCCATTTATCCTAAGAAAACATTGTTAAAATTAACTAGTGAAATAATGGGTACCCTTGGATGATAAAATTCCTCCAAGGCCTTATCTAAAACCATCCATTCTATATTACAGATGACATAAAAATAATTCATTTCATGAACCAAAAATGTCTAAATAATCTTGATCTCTAATAAAGATAAGGCACAATAGAGGAATCAGAGACCATATTATATAGTCTTTCTAAGTGGTGTATAAATAGTCATCATATAATACTTAATATCTATATGGATATTTAAAATATTTTTATTATAATTTGACATGAACAAATGGGTTGAACATGTATCAAATACAGTATTCAATAATGATGAATAAATAGTGATGGTACCTATCACAATTCAAAGACACACACCATCTTCTGCTAGAGTGTTGCCTACTATGTAAGGATGATTTGTTCTAAATTACTGAAGAATATATCCATTATAAATTGAATCATATGACATCAACAAAATACCTTTTTTATAAAATGATCCCATTCCTATATATAGGATTGAAAAATAAGAATGAACTTCTTTAGGTGGCCTACGAAATTGCACAAAAAAAATAAAGGGTACCTCTATAAAAACCCACATTGGAACCTTGTAAATGGTCCTTAGATAGATTTTTAAATTGTATAAATGATTTTAGTTTTCATGAATGTCTATAATACATATCATGATTCCTATATCCTTTTAAGGGACTAGATGAACTGAAAATGATGTTAAAAGTAATCCATGCCAAAAATTACTTACTGTCCACGTCTGGGGTATTAATTAATGTTATAACTTGGACATCCTTATAATAGGTGAGCATAAATATAGAAAACTAATATTAAATAACTAATTGATGACTGATCTCCAATCATTTTTCATTTAGATTCATATTTGATACAACCAGAGTCGATAAATGAATAGATTTAGAAACCAAAAATAAATAGACTCATATTTGAATCATGGTTTTATATCATTTTTAGAGGAGGATAAATTTCATATACTTCTCCAAAACCTAAAATTAAGGATATATATTTTCATTAGAAATATGTTAAATGTATTTTCAATCCTATAATTCTTATTTCTCTTGTATAATCCCCCAATCACAATGCAAAATGCTTGCTCCTTCAACCATGGTGGAATTAATATTATCCTTTATTTATTATTTAATTAAAAATAACTCAAAAATATTCTAAATATTTTTTAAATATTCCTTTTCCTCTTGAGGATCATTTGATTCATACAATGACAAGGATTTAAATCGAATAAACTATTAATCATAATCTCTATTGTCATCACTTTGAGGTTCCACTACTGGATCCTGAATTAAAATATGTGAGTATACCTATCATATTAATTTATATTATATGATATCATCATCATAATTTCCCACCAATAATTCTTATGGATATCTACCTAAAAATTTGTGCTACATCGGTGGATAGAGAAGGATGATATATGTGCACGATTTTATAGATCTTTAATTATATAATGACTTCAATGTATATATATTTGTCAGCTAAATATTATAACTCCATTATTGATTTTGTTCTATGATGATTTCCTTTTCCATATACCTTCCTTCATTTTCATTATTTCCACATAATCTATTTTAGTATCCTTAATTAAAAATTGAATGAATTTTTTAGAAATATCTTTAGAAAAGAATGATAATTTTCACTCCTTTATGATTTCCATGTCCATTAATTGAATGTCTCTAAACATTGTATCATTCTCAATTTATAACATTGATATGGTTTCTGGATCCTCTCTATCTAAATAACCATTCACCATTTTTTATTCATAGGATGGTACTGAATTGAACAGTAGTAGTCATTAATTAACTCAAGCAATCATCATTAGTGTATATTAATATCCTTCTGTGTGAATATGTAGTTGAAGATCTTCTGATCAATATATATTTCACACATCCCCCAGTAGATATTATACAAATATATTTTCAACCGGAATTTCAATACATAAAACACCAGATAATGTGTAGAAAATTATTGAGCATGAACATTAATATTCCTTGAATTTTAGTTTATCTATTTAGTGTCATATATTAGTAAAAAATACAATCCATACACTGAAAAATTATTTTATTCCAATAAAAGATCCTCACATTATGGATACATTATTAATAATTTAGAGTTAAGGATATTTTTTAAATCCTTGAAGGTCTATTTTCATCAATCAGTCTTGAAAATCATCATACTATTCTGTATTAGGTTGGTTAGTGTGTTCAAAATCCATATAATTTTCTCACATATTTTATGAAATACCTACTTATTTTATGTGACATCAGTATAATTGTTATGGATGTTAGTTTTGGCCACTCCATCAATGATTTTTTCTTTAATGGTTCCAAAAATATCTTTGTGCTAGTTGTATGATGACCCCAGATTTATATATTCCCCTTACAGTACATTCATATACTATACATTGATAATTTCATCTCCATTAACAGTATCATTAGTATAATAGTCAAATGATCCTCATGATCCTCCTTATATTTAGTGTATTTCCTTATATCATCTAAAAGACTAAAAGAATTTGGGGTCAGTCCCTAAAGAATATATTCTCATTTTGATTTTTTTTGGAGAATTAGTTATTCTAGGGGAAACATTATGAACACATGGTTCCCATTAAATTATATAAATGAAAACTTTGTAGTATCATCCCTCTTCACATTTTATTTATGATGTCATGACTAAAGTTCTACCTTATATAAATATTGATCCCAATATAGTTTATTGAAAAATTTATCTATCCATGGAAGGCTATAATTGTTTGTTTATTATACATTTTTGGAGCTCATGATAATAAAATTACAGTAGTGCTGAACAATACATATTGTTAATATGGTGGGACGATGCACCCCACTATAAAGAACTCTATCATATAAAAACCATAACTATATTATATTGCAACTACATAGTCATTTCATCCAACTAATGAAGGTAATTTAGTAGGGAGTCATGGATATGGGAAAAAATACTGGTATAAGATTGATTTATAATTCAACCTCTCTATTAAGAGGATGATATGATAACTATTAATGGAATACATCAACATATATATTAATAATATTCATGGTATCTATCATGATTCCCTCACATTTTTTTAAATAATTTTTTCTAGATATTCTTACTTCAAAAGATATGATATCCACACATGATAAGAATATAGCAAAATAAATTCATCAACCCCCTTAAAGTTGTTCGGAATCAGAGGATGGCTTGTGATGTGAAGTGTTTTCTCCCCCTTCCGATAGTCGACGAAGGCATTGAATAAGGAACAAAAATACATGCCCAATATATAATCAAATTGCATTAATAATGTATGGATATATTTATTATGGTTTAGTCTATAGACATTGAACATGTTGGATTTTTATACATGGTAAAAAACAATTTACCCATTTTATCCCATCACATATATCTCACCCAACATGTCTTGAGGGGACGTTGTAATAATTCTGTGAATTATTCAATATATTGAAGAATTTTTATAACCATAATTAGATAGTATATTCACTATTATTCATTGAATAAATAGTGTAACATTCAACATATCATTTTTTTATCTACCTCTACTATAGTTGTAACAAATTTTATTTCTTTCTATCTAGCCCCTAGAAATTCATATTGTGGAATGTCTCTAAAAAACATTTTCTTAGAGAATTGGTTCGTATAATGCTCATCTATCTTGTAGCTCCAAAATTGTACAATGGGTTGAGTTTTGTGTTGGAACTTATTATAATCTATCACATTAGTGAGATTATTCCTATCCCTTCAACATTAATTTTGATGGTGCCCCTACATTCTATAAGTAAACCATCACACATTTCCCTTCATAATAATTCTGGGATTATTATAAAAAACATTTTACATATATGGAGTTGTATTTTTATTCCACCAAGATATTTATCCATTAATCATCCAGATATGAATCACTTTTTATATATTTAATCTCTAGGCTTATGATACCACATATATTATCCAATATAAATCTCATCCTTGAGGGAATAATGAAACATATATTCATAAAAATCAATGTTCTGAATTGATGGATATTTTCATACAAATGGATTAAACCCAATAAATAAATGATCAATTTTACATTCGATTTTTATCAAGAAGTCAGAAGAATTTCATAAAATCCTCAAGAAGATTTAATCATATTCCTTAATAGAATCAGTTTCTATTTAAATTAGTAAGAGAAAATCCTACTCCATTATATGATATATATTTTGGTTAAAAATTTTAATTTTTTCCATAATTCTTCACATTAGATGGAATCAATTTCCTCTTTGGACTTCGTATTCTTGATTAGTTACCCCAACCAATATACATCCCCTTCATGATAATGGATAATTATAACAAAACTCTCCAATTAAAAGAATAGGAGGAATGAAAATGTATTAGTAATAGTGTTAAAATACTTTTCTATGATGAGAGTATTAGAAGATCCATTAATGTTAGACGTCCATTTTCATTTAATGCACACGATTGTAACTTTTTATAACATATTAGGATGTTGTTCTACAAGATTAATGTCATTATTCATAAAATAAATTTTCTGATCTATTAAATCCTTTAATTTCATATCTCTCACCCTTATTATTATAGTAATATCACTATGTAATTCATCATATTTCCAATCATGTTGGTTGATGTAATAGTTCCTCTGGTTTCCCTCCATTAAATAAAAATAATTGAAAATGACATGAGAAAATTTTAATTAAAAAATTAAGAAAATTAATCTATGAACATAGAAATAATGACATATAAATAAAAAATATATCATATGTTATAATTCTCTAGGTTTTAATATTGTATATCCATGGTAATGTTTCCTGTGGTGTTATTCAACCTGTCAGTCTATTCATTTCTGTTATATTGGTTCGTAACGTGTTTTTGAATTTTCCATAGCATATCCCCTAGGAGTGACAAACTAGATGAAAAGTAATCCCCCTTTTCTTGAACTAGGTGATGATCAATACAATACAAAATGTACTCATTTTATGTTTTTGAACCCTATATTTAACTATAATTGGACCATATACCAAAATATTAAAAATGGTACATAATTTCTTATATACCACATGATTAATACATTATTTTTTAAAAATATTCTCTAATAATTAAAATTATTCATATGGTCCTCCCTTAATTAATTTATTCATAATCCCCCAAAACTACAATATCTTCCTCTAATTCCATATTATCGGGCCTAACCTTTATACACATATTATTACATTATTTAAAAAATTACCATCCAATAAAAACCTCCAACGTATTATGACATTGATTGTATTCAGAATAATAGATTCATAATAAATAAAAAAGGAAACAAAATTTAAACACTTTTACATTAATCTCCATATTGAGATCCAAAATCTAATTAATTTCCTAAAATTATAGAGTATATCTTGGGGAATATATAAACATAAGCGGTGAGATAAAAACTATGTAAGGGAATAAAAATGGTAACAAGCAATAAAATCTGATTTGAACAACATGACATGATTTCAAAAAAGAAAAGCCTCATGAATAGTCACATGGGGGAATAAATATAATAATATCATATCATATGATCACATAATCATAGAAAAGTGGTAGCATATATAACATGATATAAACATAGGTCATGGATAACTATAAAGGGAACCTCACATGGTACAGAATGTCCCATCCTGTATTTAGTTATCTCCTTGACAACATATAATAAATATAATTATAAAAAACACAAACAAATAAATTGGAGAACAATCTATTCACACACATCATAAAATATTCATTTTATGTGTTCCGGAAAATTAAATAAAACATAAGTAATATATATTAGAATTTTCCAGGGAAGGATATGAGTTCCAAAATCATGCATCATATCATAATAAACAGAGTCGTCAAAAATATCACAATGAGAAAAAATTATTTATTTATTTTTCACATCCATATATAATTAAATAGTCATTGGTCTGAAGATATTATGCATGTCTGAAAAAAAAATCTTTTTATGGGGTTAGGAATTGGATATAAAAATCAGCCTTCAAAATTGTTTATTAATGATTCCATTAAGTCCTTTTGAGGAAAAATATTGATGTAATTTTAATTGAATAAAAGTTTATACTATACTAGTTATATATTACATATTAAATTATTTAGTTAAATAATTAATGGTAAAAAATACATTAAATTGTTTTTATTTAAAATTATTATTGGATTGAAATTTTATCATTAATTTACTGTGATGTTAAAGAGTTAATTTGGGAAAATTGAAATTAAGGAATGTGTTGCTCCATCAGTGGAAGGAATAACAAACATGTTTTATACTCAAGTAAACTATATGAATAATTTACAAGGATTAAAACATATAATATGGTTACATATAGTAGGTTTTAGATAGAATGTTCACAACTCGAATAAAAGAGGTGGTTCAAAGAGATCCCCTACCATATATTCCAGAATCTTTGTTCAATCGAACATAATATTAAATATAATAAAATTAAATTCATTAATTATCACATTTAGAAAAATTTTGTTCCATTTTATATTTAAAATAATATTATTATGTTCATTTATATCCATGGAAACTATATATAATGTTTTATTTCTTTGTTCTAATGGTGTTCGTTTCATGGTTCCGATGTCAGATAACATACAGAGGATTATTGATTCTTTTTAAAAGAATATTAATCCAAAAGTGAAATTAAATGTTTTTAATGTCCATAAAAAATTTAAATAGCCGAAATCTTCTTTATTTCTATGACTTAGATGAAATTCGCTTACTAAAAATGTTAAATTTATGTGTTTAGTTAATTTTTTAGGATTTATTATCTGTCCCCAACATGTTTCATCTGATTTAATATTATTTCTATACATTCCTAAAAAAAATAAAACAACACATAATATACTTAATATCATACAATTGAACCAAGATAATATTTTTATAACAAACCATGATGATAGTAATTCAAAATGACGAATCATCATCCATAATAGCAGTGGACCATTATAATATTGACAATGGTTTCATATATATAGTATGACATGAATAGAGGAGTGTGGATGATAGATATTCCACTAGAATTGTAAATATTCTTTACATATATTACATTAGGGTAATTATTGAATATTTTATAAGGGATTTTAGGAGAAGGTAGAACATGAAATTTTTTATTAAAATTTTTTGTTTGAGAATATTACCTCTTGAATATAGTTCGAATGAAAAACTATTTATGATAATTGGAGTTAGTATTTGGGGGATAATATCAGAACTATATCATGGGATATAGTTTTGGGAAGATAATTGGGATGTAATATGGAAATCAATAAGTCATATAAGTTGTGAGGAGTAGGGCTTGTGAGTTGTAATATTTATAAGTGGAGTGTATGGTTGTTTTTGAATATTATACTCAATAGTTTATTATTTTGAATCAGGACTAACTATAGTGATTAATAATGTGACATGATATAGTATGATATACATTTGAGTATTAAATAATTGTTACATACATCATCCTTAAATCAAAATTTTATCAATTTAGCTTTTAATATAAGATTTCATATTTTTTCATATATCAATATTCAGGAAAAATTCTACTACATTATATATATACCATAAAATCACATTTACCATTTATTTATGGGTAGAATAAAAAATGAAAATAAATTTTATGAAAATTGTTCTATAGATATTTTATATTAATTTATGAAATTAAATTATTATTTTTTAAATAAAAAAATTATTATTATTATTAAATTTTGAAACAATTAATGTATTCATTAAGGTCTCATAATGTTTTTATATCCATTTAACATAATGAATACTAATATATAAATAAATTTTATTAAAATCAAATCACTTTTCAACTACATTAATTATTAGAAAAGTTCAATTAAAACATTTATGAATTATAGAAATTCATAAACATAATTTATAACATTTAAAACATTTTTTACTTGTACTATGATATAAACATATCATATTTTCATTTTATAATATTCCTAAATATTATTTTACACTTTCATATTTGAGGATATGATTCAGATGGTTATGTAACTATTTATAACAGTTTTATAACTATTCATGTGGTCTAGTTTCAATTCCACAAGTCAGATTACTATTCTAACAATATAATTTGAAAAGATCATTTTGGATCATTAATTATAATAAATTCCTCATATTTTATTTATTATTAATTGAGTTATATTTTTACTCAATGTTATATATATTTCTATTTTAAAAATTAATATCAATTATCTAATATCCTCCATCATTTCTACTGTGTTGATCATTTGTTCTATTTTAAATGGGGGATCAGGAATATCTATATATTCATACTAATTTTATGTTATTTTATATTCCATCCAATTAAAATACATTGAATCTTTTTAAGCATTTTTTATCTCAAAAATATTATATTCAAATTTTTATAATAAAATATTTTCTCTTTTAATATATGGATAATGTTTTTTCTTAAATAAGAAACATTTAGTTAATTATAATGTAAATATATTTACTAATATCCATATTCATTCCATTACATAATAAATATATATATATAAATATTAACCATCAATCCATAAACTAAATTAAAATTAATGTAAAACATAACAAACAGATCCCTTCCTGATGTTCGAATCCCAAATTTTATAAGGAATGGAACTATTGAACCTTAAAAATAAACATAATGGATTCATACACGGAATGGTGTATACATGGTATGAGAAAAATTGAGTCTAACATGATACCAATAAGTTGTTTTCACAATTAAATTCAAATTAAATTTAATCCCTGATAGACTAAAACGACCTTTACGGAGTCATTTACCTAAATAAAAAATGAATGATAACATATTGTAATCTCAATGAAACTTTACCAAATTAGGATTTTATTTTTTAAATGTAAATAATCACATATATAAAATTTATTCTTTTAAACACCCGTATGGTTAATCAATGGATAGAAATAAACATTTTAAAAATATTTTAAAACACTATTGGTTTTTATTTATAACTGATTCTAATAAACACCCTAAAAAAGTGCCAAAAAAGAACTATGACATACCATCACTAGAGATGAATGATAAAAGTGGGATGAGAATATTTTGGTGCCATTGGGGTTATTCATGTAATGTAATTGATGATGTATCCCCTACCTAAAACCAAATTGAATAATGTGCATCACACTTCATCCCATAGTATGTTAATCCAAGACATTTTCAAATATATACAAACCTATATGTGTACATTGAATCCTTACACTAGCCTCCAAAATAGCTCTCCACATAGCCTCATTGAGGGAAACTCTCCACTATCCTTATCATTACATGGGGAAAATAGTATCATATGAAAATATAGTTAAATATATATATATCACCCACTCAAGACTAGTGTACCCCTAAAATAATAAATAAGATGGTAGAAATAAAGCTTAATTAATTATAGAAAACAAAAGTAAATCTCAAATCACCTTTGATTCCCTCACAATAAATATCAGTTATCCCAATATCCCTGAGCTGTATAATATTGCAAATTCCTTTTAGGACACAATATATAATCATCAAAAACATATAGGATACTAGGAGGTTCTTAAAATCAAATATCATTTGAAGGATTTTTAAATGTTTTGAACAGTCTATTAATTCATTTAGTGAATCCTCGTTGAAGAACTAGTTTAAAATTTCATATTCAAGTATCAATTTTCTATTCCAAAACATCAATATATTAAAATCCACATAAACATCTACTGATATACACATATGAGACTTTGTATTTACCCATTCATATATTTTTATTTCCTTATGTACATCCTTGTATATATATGATTCCTTATACAAGTCTTTGTGAGTCCTGTAAATATAAGAAAAATCAGTTTTATTCTCATGTTTGAATGTATTTATGTCACTTTATGAAACCATTTAAATATCCAAATGTTAAATAGTTCATCCATGTATATATATATATACCAATATATTATGGTATAACTCATTGTTATTCATATCCAAATCCTTTTCTAAAACTGTTAACATGATCGCTTTGAAAACCATTTTATAAGAAAAATCACTTTTCTCTTTGAACTCATATTGGTTCAAAACCTATTTATTTACATTATATAAATAAATAAATGTGGTATAATATTTGTACATATCATTTTCCATTTTTTATAAATCACTTAATCACCTTATTAAAAATCATAATATCGTGTACCTCTTGATGTAGAATGTATATCTTTTATACATAGGGAGGAAACCGTTATAATACCACTAAAATTCACTAAAACTATATCAATTAATTTTTTACTAAAAATTTATTCCCTTAAAAATAACAATAAAAAAATAAAAATGAAAGGTAATAGGGTTTAAAAAATCACATTCCCCAAATTTTTGGAATCGAGTCATAATGGGTTTGAAATGAACCACACACAGTAGAGAATGGCCAAAATGAAGGTAAAGACTCAACCAAGCCCTAAACACAAAATAAATTAAATGAAAATATTCCTTGAACCAAAATCTCATTCATAAATATCCTTAGGGTTTCAACCATACGATGATCAATGAGAGGATGATAAGAAATAAATGATTAATAAGTGGGTGAATATGTATGAGGGTTATAAATCATTATGATGACTGATTCATTTTTGAATCTCATAAATAATCTCATAGAAATGATTGAGTATGAGAGTTTGTTGTAATCCAGTGCCCCCTAGTCATGTCACACAATTTAGGTAGAGGATATTGGGGTTCTAATTAGCCAAACAAATTGGGTTATGGGGTAAAATCATATAATTTTTATGATTAATCCTTTTTAATGGGGATTTTCCAATGATCTCTTTACAGTTTTCACTAACCTTGAACTGACAATGTGGGTGACCCGCAAGGGTAAATTTATTTATATTCATTTCATATTCATAGAATAATATTTTATAAATCCATACTCATTTCATGTGAAATAAATGTAGTAACCTATAAAACTAAAATTCAATTTTTCAGTAAGGATACTCCTAATCATGGGAAACTCATATAGAGCCAAAAAATTAATAATTAAAAAAAACCAATCCTAGAATGTTAAAAAATAAAAAATTGAAAAAATATTAATAAATAAATTAATATTTATATTTGTAATTACTATCAAATCTTTTGAAAAATATTTATGGCTTCATTATAAAATTTATTAGGAAACTTCTACATTATAACCCCATTCCAAGACATTGAATTATGGAAATTATATCACTAAACTGGTACCACCACTTAATAGTTATTTTTTACACTAGTAACCCACACACAAGAATACATACTTGAGGATATTTACTACATCTACATGCACATCAGTTGTGAAACCCCTATGAAACAAGTCCCCACAAATCCTCATAGAATAATATTGGATATTAGATAGAATTATTTATCATTACGCATACTCAAAATACTATGTAAGGGTCTCATATTACAGGAGTATAACACTATACCAAAAGACCCACTCACAATAAAAGTATTATATATCAATAAAATTCACCTCATTAATTACCATATATCAATAACTAAACCACAACCGTTATGTAATTCTATTATCATGTTGAAAAAACAGGGTTCCTAAAGGAAATAATAATGAGATACAAAAGGACATGGAGCTATTGGGTTCCAAAGTAATGGTGCAAGAGGTATTCTACACTAACAAAATTCATATATTTTGGATGAAATGAAATGATATTATAAAAATTTTACATGCCACTCTTAGTTGAAATGGAGTCAAAAGGGGCCAGTAAATCAACAAACTTTTTCCTTTTTCACAACATATGGAGGAAAAACATGCAGTTGGATATTAGGTCTGTACAACTTCACATAAAATAGATTATAGACCATTGGTAATTTCACATACATGTTGATTGTAATGAATATTTCTAGATTCAATTTCAACTACCATTATCACTATGTTACACTTGTGGCAGTGACAAAAACCTATATTCATTGCATTATATTCTTCTGGAAAATAGTCACCATTTATAATGGACAAAGTGAAGGTGAATATTAAATATAATTTATGATCACTGATGATACCAAACCCTCCCCTAGATAACACCCATATTAAAAGACCAATTAGTGTTTACCTTGAATCCAGAACTGTTGGGGCACCATCGAACTTAGTATCCCTTAGGACTGCACTCGGCGGTGGACTATATGTCACTGCTAGTTTTAAAAGATCAGAGCGATGTAGAATCATAATTTTTTTTGAATTTTATGTTTCAAGTCTATAATCAGAAATCTATTTCTATATAAAAGGGTTATTCATGAGTAAATTATACCCTCATAATGATCATTGTTCCTTGATTCCAATATACACCAATATCCCTCCATGATAATGATCATTTATTCTTTCATCTCTATACCACATTTATTAGCACCCTAGAAAAAAATGGTAAGGAATGATACATTATAATTCTAATGAGGGGATATGTCGAAAAAATCATTAGAGGAAATCCAAACGGTTTGTTCAATTTCACCAAAAATGAATAAGTTGTTTAACATTTTAACCCGGTGGTCCATGAAATTTGATATTTTTAATTGAATATTAACAACATTATGGTAAATGTTTTTTTGATTGGAATAATAATGGTTCCTAATACACAATAATAGGAAATTAAGATTTGTAGGGATATCCTTGCACTAGAGGGTCTCTCCAAACTGATTGATTACAATGGATTTATTTATTACCCTTCAAATAAATTTGGCTAAAAATTTCTCAGAAAGGGAACTTCAAAATCAAAATTATCATGATCCGGGTTTAGAGTAATACACATTCAAGTATCATGATTCTTATTGATGAGAATATCATTAATGAAATACTGATGACTTCATTATTGTGTGAACGTAATATCTGGAATAGGGAAAATAAGAAAAACCATCTGTGTGTCGAGCCCATTTTTTGTTCAAAAACTGATGTCACACAGACCAATGATCCACTACTTTCATAACTAAATATAATAGATGTGTAGGTGAATCAAAATCCTCTATTTTAAAATCATACCTCTTAGTGCACCATTCATTCTATTGTTCATTCTCACAATGTGTTACCGCAATGTGCATGTTTATGAATTATCTCCCAATATAACTTCTATTGTGTACTCTATTTTAATCCAAAAAACACTCTAAATAATTATGCTTCCATACCTTCTATTCTATATCATCATATCCCATGACATTGTGTGGTGTTTATTGTATAATGAGAATATTATATGAAAACATTCAATATAATTTCAATACCATTTTTAATAACCTTCAGAACCTTAAGAGATGATAGAAAATTCATAGGGGCAGAGGATAAAATGTAGTTCCATATAGTAATTCATTATCCATAATACAAGTATTGGTTCATCCAATACATGATATTCCTAGTTATTTTACTGACCATCCAACCAATTTTTTGTATGCAGATTCTGTCTGAGGAAATTGGAGAACATGGTACATTTAGAGGAAATACTTTTCATCAAATATACAAATAGTTCTCCACGGTTCTTTCCCACCATTCTATGAACCAGTTCCAAAAAAATACTATTATTCATTGGATTCATGATTTATAGCATATGTTTACCATAATGCTATAGGAAATTACTAATTCCATGGGTACTTATTTTAATAGAATTAATGAAAATGATAGTGTTTTCTGCAAGCATTAGATTTGAGATACCAACGAAGTCGTGTCTAAAATGATAATTCCAAATGCCACATTCAATGATTTTATTTTTACTAAAACAAACTACGGTGCCTTAGGAAATAATAAATAGTCATTGTGATAGAGAATGACCTTTACATAAACATTATATGTATTTGGACAACCCATACATCCACCCCATAAGAGAAACAGAAATCCATGATCACATTAAGAACCCAAAAAATTTATTAGAGGGCCATAAAGAGAATCCCAAGAAATAATTCACATTGATAATATAACTCCACTAATGTTTTTATAGTATTTATCCATATAATTATTTATAGAATTATTGGTTCTAATAATATTTTTGCTGATGTGGAACACTATATATTTAGAACTTTCGATTTCACCATGTATTGACACCCCTGCACAATCCAATGTTTATCCTCTGAGATTTAGTTAGGGAGGGGAAAATCTAGCCTTCTATTGAGGACATTAGAAAACACCATATAAATAAATATGTACATGAAAATTGAACTACAGTTCCTCAATATAGATGGATCATTAATCTTATGTATGAGAACCAAAGTAGTGGCAACAACCACCATGCGAAGATAGAAAACCCAAAAGAAATATAGAACCACTTTCACTGATTCTATTTATAAAAATTCCCATGAGCTATCATAGATAATTACTGGGAAAACATTAGGGATGGATGCAAGTTACGAGTTGAGTTCCTAAAGAGACTAAATGATCTCCTGACCTCTATAAATGATTCAATTTGTTCATAATGCTACTCAAACACTATTCTAGTAATGGATTTGAACATCTCTACAAGTCCTATCGAGTAACCATCTTTCATGAGTGGGTTGGTACATGCAAGAAGATTCATAAAATCCAAATAATCATTACCTCCTATCACCACTCGATCATTAGGGAATTTTCCTCCCACCAATTTGATATTATGTCAGAAAATTCACTGATTCTCGTACATGAGTTATTTAAAGATTGGCGTAATCAAATACCATTCTATAATCTATTTGATGATTGATTTATCTTCTAACATGTATTTGTGCCTTACGGTCATATTGGACATCATGTACTTATTCTATGAAATATCACTAATCATGTCCACTTCCTCATCATTTTGAAGGAAAAAATCTAGTCATTCAATATCATCTCATATTATCCCTATATCTAGGATGATATGGGTGACTATTATCATGTGATTTGATGTCCCCTATCAAATGTACTAGTTTTTTATAATGGTCAATCTATAGGTTATCGTGAGATAGATTATCTCAAGACTCATCAACTCGTTGATGATATTCTATAATAAAGATCTAGTGTTCATAAAAATGGAAGCAGTCAACTCATACTAGTCTGATAGATAGATCAATATGGATGGGAGTGTGATTTAAAATATCACATACAAGGTGAGTCAACTATGTATTGGGGAAGCAATAATAATGAATAAAATTTTCAATAAACAAGTCAAGAAAACTCTTAGTGTGCCCTTACTCAATGATTGTTTCACCATATGATGTTCTCCCTTACATGCCCCCAATTCAGGTGGCCATTAAGGGATGCGAACATAGAAAATTCATGCTAGACTTCCATGGAAAAGAACCTACTTTATTATTCTCTATTGGAATTGAAATAATGATAAAAATATCCTCCAATGATCCACGACATATACCCCATTTGATGGATCTCAACTCATTTCACCAGGTCACATTTTTCTGTGAATCACATATATGATAAAAATAACTAGAAATAAATGATCACCTATGTGAGTTCATTTGGTGTTGAACTGAAATGATGCTTCTATCAGATCAACTGGTATACTAGAATTCCATAATATCCATATTTTGTGATTTTTTAGTTCAGAATTAAAAATATTCCACATCCTATTCTTCTCATAATATACAATATCTTACATGTTAAAGTGAACTGTTGTGTTGATTGTATCACTGAGATGGAATGGGTGAATTAGTGATAATTTTTCATTTTTCTAATTCATTGGAACAAATTTATCCTCCTGTTAGAAATTCAATTTCTTGATGAAATCAATTCAACAACACATCCAAATGTACACAATTATTCCCAAAGATTACCTTTCAAATACGAATGTCAACATCCAGGTTATGGTTTTGAAGTAATACAATACCACAAAATAACAAAAAAATAAATTATAGGATTAAAATGAGATCGACATACCCATAAACTGATGTATAATTATATAAAAAATTATAAATATATGTGTGATCCCTCATAACACAAATAGGGTAATAAAATGTTTTTGTAACAACACATGTTACTTGTGCTTCCTTCAAATTTCACTGATGTATACAATTGAGAACACATCTTCAATTTCATTCCCAGGAGAAGGTATGCATTTCCTAGATTTTTTAGGAAGAATCAGCCCAAATTTTAGAGTTCGATATTCCTAGTTCAATTCCTCTGAGTACAATTCTAATCAATATAACTCTTCCAAGTATGATACTTCCAGATATGATTTTCCCTAGTATGAAAAATATATCATTGATTGAATATCATAGAGATAACTTAGATATAGTTTAGTTCCCCAACATCATCATTCTGAAAATCCCAGTACAGAAATATCAATTCTATTAATCCATCCCAATACGATATATAGATGAATATAATTGAATAGCTTAACTAAAAAATTAGTTAAGTTTGAACAAAATGAGCATGAAGATCAGCTCAATACAATGTTGTCATCTTGTCTATCCTCATTCAATTCGATCCGTAAACAATTTTTCAAAAAAAATTGAATACATAAAATTCTTCTTCTATTTTAAACTCAGAGCATCAGTCTCATGAATAGTACATTGGTCATCAAAAAATTACTATGTACATTATTCCTTTTATAGGTGACCCTTGAGTGGCTTTAGCGGGAATCCGAAAATTTTACCGTATAATAAAATTCAACATAATATCAATGTACCCTAAAATATTGGGTGAATATTTTCTTTTCAACTCTTATTTATACTCCCTGATGCTTCATGAATCCTGACATTTTTTTCATACTTTTATTCCAATATCTAGTGAAAGTAAAATTCATGGGTTATATTTTCAGAATCCAATTTCTTAAAAATAATCAATGTACAAATTTTAAGAATGTTTATGATTAAATCAATTCCATTCTGAAAGATAAATAGAATTATAAATTTCAATGTTACTCTCTCTCTCGACAAATAAATATACAGTTTCTACATTCACATGATTTTTACATCTTAACATATTCTCGTGACCAAGAAGGAAATATAAAACAATTGAACTTTGATACAAAGGTTGTTGACACAACTGATATAAAACACATCTCCTTCATTTATTCAACTTTTCTCTTGACCAAGTTGAGATAAAAAATGTATTCTTCTAATCATCTCATGAACCACATGAAATTATTCATAATTACATCAGTTATTCAATCTTCTATCCATATTATCATGAGTAATAATTCTAGAGTATGATCTTTCTGAGTACTATCATTCATTATTAGATAATTTTTTGGTATGATCATTTATTGGAAAGAAAATATTTTCATGCATTCGATAGTTGATCATATGCTACAGTCCAAGAGTATGATCATTCAGATTACAATACTCAATGTCATCTTTTGTTCCTTATCATCTCAAATCTAGTTTCCATAAGTACGATTGACCTGTAAATGATTATACATGGTACAATCTATTGAGTACGATTACTAAAAACTTTCTTGTATTAAAAAAACTTCAGACTGAATCTTTTTCACTCATCCTTTCATTCATCATTCTTGAATCATATGTTTTACAATTATCTTCAGATTTATGAAATTCGAATCATACATGAGTCTTCACATTAAAATTATTGATGTTATAGATACGTCAATTTATTTGTAAAATAAATTTATTTTTCCAAATGACTCCAAAGTGAATATGTAGCCTATCAACTTCCAGTCAATTTTTTATTTTTTATTTCGGACCCAAGGTGAGTCTAATCGAAACCTTTTCTTCCAAAGAGATTCTACTCATGATGATGGAAAAAGTGAGTCTAATTTTTCAGAAAACATGTGTTCATTTTTTTACAAAACATATATCAATAAAATTATCACAAAAAATAATATAATCCAAATGTAAGATGAGATAGGGGATAGAAACACATACCTCAACTTTGAAGAGAATGAGTGTGGACACTGATGTTCAGGAAAGATATTGAAAATGATTACTTTCATAAAGGTTTTGGGAATATATATACAACTTGTTCTGATGTTGGAATATAGTCCATCTTCAATTCTTTCATCTCCACATTCTCATCGATGAAATGATATTTGATACTAATATTTTTTGAATGAGACAGATTAAAATGATTATAATTGATATTGATTTATCTTTGACTATCAATTCCCTAGGTAAAGGGTAATTTCACATCAACATGTAAATAATCCAACGATGGTTTCATCCACATAAATTGAGTATTGTCTAGAGTTTCTTTGACATATATAGCTTCATACATACTATGACTTATTGAATTCTTTTTTGTTTGAATTCAAACTACAGAAATTCCATCCCGGAAAAAATACTCCACTAGATGTTGATATTTTATCATATGTACTTCTTTCCCAATTGGTATTTGAATAACAAAAAACAATTAAAATCAAAGTTGACATACCTATTTTCGAATTCTGTTCTGTCATTGATGTATCTATGAAATATTTTTTCTAGAAATTAAATGAGATTATATTGTATCAATCTAAATTATTTCACATAAGGTAATATAATTAACAATTTCGAGTATTGATGAAATCAAATAAAAGAAAAATTAAATCAACTTTTAGAATTCGTTCTTGTCAAAATTTATCCCATATATGTCATTGAAAACCACTATTCCCGTAGATATTGGTGTGGAATCATGTTTATTAGTCTTCCATGAAAATCCTCATAAGATGTTCCTTATCAAAATTTTCATCACAAAGAAAAATTTATACCTCCCTTTCTTGTATTTTTAACCTATGAAAGTATAGAATTTCCCCTATTATGGACATTTGAAAAAAACATTTTCATATTTTTGGAAAATCGTTCACATCATCCTTCATCTCTCTCAAAAATCACAATTTCATCCACATAATCAATCTCTATGTAGTAATACACTTTACATTTTCTAGTAAACATATTTATATCCACTCTACCTGTCATGAATTTAATTTTTCTTAAAAATATATCCAGTTTTGAATCCCATTCCCAAAAAAAATTTAGTCCATAAAAATAATTTTTCAATCTTCACACATGACATTCAGATTTCTAAAAAAATCACAAGTTAGTTATATATTTACATCCTCATCTAGGTCACCATTTCAGAATCCATATTAAACATCCATTTAATTGATCTTGCAGCCTCATTTTGTAGAAATATCATGAAATATTCAGGCATTTTTTCGATTCTAGCAACTAGATAAAGGGTTTCATCTAAATAAATATCTTCAAATAGTGAATTCCCTTTGCACACCAATCATACATGGATAATTATTACCTAACCTTTTCCAAGAATTTTGTTTTAGAAAAACCACATTGCGTCAATAATGTTTTCATTTTCTGAATTGGGTAGGATTTATCATGTATCATGCTTTTCAATGTGATCCAAATCATCATTCATGGACTGAAACTTATTCCTATTCTCAGAATCATAATTTAAATTATTTTTATCCACTTCTGAATACAATGATGTACATGTAATAGTATTTTTTTTTCTTTATGTTTCAACCTCCTTAAATTGATCAAAAATTATATTATGAGCATCCACATGTTTCCTCAAACTAGAATGAGATTTCTATATATCTTCCTCATCACATAAAATAGTTGAGTCTGATTCTTATTCTTGATTGGGAATAAAAAAATTTCGTATCCTTGTCATTATTTTTTTCATCTTTCTCAACATACTTTTTTGTGTGAATATGTTTTCTTCCAACCTCTTTATATTAAAATCACATTAATTTAATCAAATATTATTATTATCCATTTCTTAAATAATATTTATACACATCCATCCAAACCATATCCATGAAAGATTCAATTATCATCGTTATAATTTTACTTCTTATAGTTTCCACCAATATTTTTTAAAAAATAAGAACACCAAAATACATAATAGTGTTCCAATCATGCTATTTTTTCATAAAACACTTCATATGGAGTATGTCAGATTTAAGCCTATAAAAACATATGTTTTGAATATAATTAGTATTGCACATGTAATTCCTCTAAATATAATGAGAACGACATTTTTCAAGTAACTTTTTTCTTCAAATATCCATAAATATTCTTTTCATTCATTTAACAACCCCATTTGGTTGATGAGTGTATGGAGAGATACACTCATGATTAAATCCATGATTCTATAGATAACCTCAAAATTATTCAAATCTATATTCACCTGAATTTTCTATTATTAACTTCTTCCATGAATGGTCACATTTTTTATCATCATTTATTCTCAATCTGTTAATCATTTTTAAATCATATGATTTATGTTTCTTATATATAACATGTTTAATGAAAGAAAAGTCATAAATTAAGGTGCTAATAAACTTATATCTGTTTTTTTACTATTTTCTCATTGTCTGACAGATATATGAATAAATCATATCTAGGGGTGGTTTTGAAAAAATCTCATCATTATTATACACAACACATGTAATATAAAATGTCCCATAAATAATGATACACCAATAATTTCTAATTCAATAATAAGAAATTTCATAGATGCTAAATCATTTAGATAAATTTCTCATGTTTCTTTGACACATGTATCCCAAGTTTTTATGCCTCAATTAATTCTATTCCACAATACTCGTGTAACTTGAGTTTTTTATTTTACCAATCTGAAACAAATTTCCTTTTTTACGTTGGCCTCCAAAGATAATGTTTCCATAATCATCACTTTTCACAAATAACCCATATTTTTTGGAGATAATATTTTTTCCCAAAAAAAATTCCAAATACATAGAAAATTTAGTTTTATCCCATGAACATATTAGTATTTTTGGGATTTAATATTTTAATTCCCAATGATGGTCAAAAAAACACCATTTAAATTCAAGGACACTTCATTACCAAATCTCATTGTTCATTAACTGATGTATTTTACAATTTTCAAAAAATTTAAATCTCTTCCAATATGATAATAATACTCACCCTTAAAAATCCATGTTCATTCTCATTATCAATCCTTTAAATAGGTTTCAATAATAAAATCGTTTACTTCTTCCTTTTCTTTCATAATCACTGGATTATGAGATTTTTTAAGAAACATTTTTTTTCTTCTGATGAATAAATGAAAAACCCATTTGAAAGGTTGACACATTGGTCAAAATTTTCAGAAATAGTATCCAAAAATTGGAACCTATTTTCAATTTTGACATCACTTATAACAGGTTTCTCCCAAAAAAAACTTCCAATACTTCTTCTTTTGGTTGAATTAACTCCCCTCAAACTTTTCCATTTATAACCTATGTAGTAATAATAACGATGTTGGTTAAACCAAAACATATTATTCATATGTATGAATTGACCATAATAACAAAAATATCCATATAATTGCATTTTTCAACTAAAATATCCATATTTGTAAGATTTGTGAAATCATTTAACTTAAACTCCTCCATATTTAATTTCTAACCCAATTAACAATATCAATCATATTATTCTTTTTCTCTTTAGTATTAAAAAAATAAATATAATTTGAAAATTTTATTGATCAAAATAAAACATTGAAAAACATATGATGTTATGTGACGTTTGAAATATTGATTTTTTTAATAATGGAAACATACATAACATTATGAAATTTCCAATTATCAGTTACAATTCTATATTTATTTCTCATACATTAATGATAAATTTGGTTGATCCCTCTCAGGTTTATTATTATTATATATTTCAACAACATTAGTAAAAAATTCTGGAATCATTTATTTCACAATTCATCTCAAAGAATTATTTGTTTCAAGAGTTTCCATTATTCTTCTTTTTTCCTTTAACATTACCTATAGATACTCATTATGATTCTTTTTTTCTTCAAGAGATTTCCTGAATTCAATAATCTCTTTTTCCATCCATACATTATCTTTAGTAAAAAAATTCCTGATTTATTATCGAGGAACAATCATCATCAAATTTTTTTCATTTCAATCCTTATAATCATTCTAATATATTATTTCAACTATTCAATCAGATGATGTCCATGTTGAAATTCTTCTTTTTTAGAACTACTGCTTCTGAATTATTCATCATTCACTATTGAAATGAATATATTCTCAATACTATATTCAACAGAATTTTCAGATTCACAATCTATACCATCATCACCTTCAAATCTATATAAGAACATTATTAATTTGGAATTGAATAATTTCCTATCATTATATATGGAATAAAATTTTCCTTTTTCACCTTATCAATTCCATATTTTTCTTCTCTTTATTTCTACTTATTCACTATTATATTATTTATTTTATCAAGGAAATTTTGCAGAGAACCACACAATATCTCTAAATTATAAAAAATTCAAGGGATGTTTCCCTTTATGTTTACATGTATATATATTCAAATTTTTAGATAAAAAATACAAAATATTATCATCACATTTACACACCTCATCCTCAGAATCAAATTTGTTATGTTCATCTTCAATAATAATATTCATTGACTACTAATTATTTTCATTATTAAAAAACATTTCTCTATAAACCATTTCATATATTTCTACCATCTAATTTCATAAGTAATGATTATGGAATGAAAATCACTAAGAGATAATGACTCAATATCTCTCTCTTATGATGAATATTTTATTTATTAGACTACTGAATAATAATTTTCAATATAATTTTACCCATTACAGAATAAAATAACTATTCACCAGGATATATAATAAGAGTCACAATATTATATACAATGGTAATGATGTCACCAACATATTCATTGACACTCATCTTTTATTCATCACATTCCAAACTAAAAAATTTCAACATTTGTTTTTATAAATTATTATTTCCTATATATATGTTTTTCATTTTTTCACATATTACATTGGATTTTGAAAAACCATTTACTCTTATGAATTCTATTATAGGGAGTGATTATATTGTATCTTTCTTAGACCATACATCATTATCTAGATTCATTATATCAAATGATATAATATGAAATTTAAATTAAATTAGAGTAAACCCATCTATTGATGATTCCAGAACATCATATCAAATAGGACAAATATAGTGAAACATTATATCTTTCCATAATTGATAATTCATTCCATCGATGACAAGAATTTAGTTATTGTTCCCATAATTCCCAATCTATATCTGTTATGAATATGTGATGGGAACCTACCCCCTTATAAGACTTAAATGATTCTTGTCCAGACGAATCAATCACTGAGAGGGGGACTGGTGAATCAGTGAAACTTTTTCCTTTTTCTGTTTCCTTGAAAAAAATTACCTCCTGTTAATGATTCATTTTTCTGTGGAATACAATTCAACCACACAACCAATGTAACCCATGTATTTATGTGGTTTATTATTCAATATGTATATTTATGTGCTTTATATGGTTTTAATGCAATTCGCTACCCCATAATCCTCTAGAAATGATTCCTTGGAGTAAAATGAGTAATATATTCCCATATACTCATGTAGCACTATGTGAACAGTTCCAATAGTGAGTGTGAAACTTCTTAGAAAAAATACGGTAATAAAATATTTTTGTAACAACTCATGTGTCAATAGATTTTTTTCAATGACAAAAATTTATTAATATGAAAACACATCATAAATTTCATACCATGAAGAATGAATGTACTTCCAGGACATTGTAATTAAGACTCAGTTTGAATTCACCAATCCATTTTTCCTAGTCTGATTCCACTGAGTCTGATTCTGATCGATACAATTATTTTAGTTATGATACTTCAAATTAATGATTCTACTCAATATGAAAAATATAACATTGATAGAGTACTATAAGGATGAATTAGCAACACTTCAATTCTCCATCTTCCACGGATCAAAAAATGGGTCTATCAAAACCACAATCTAATTAATCTAGTCCAATATGATAATTAGCATAAAAATCTGGGCATATAGAATATGGTAATAATCAGATTAAAATAAACTAATAATGAATATCGTATGAATACAACTTCGTGATTTGTCTCTTCTCTTTCACTTCAATCCATCAAATAATTTTTAACTAATGTGAATATTGAATCATTTTATTCACTCTACAACTCGGAGATTTTCTCCCATGAATAATAAAATAATCACCAGATTAGTACAATGTACTTTTTTCCTTTTACTGGTGTCCATTTAGTGGCTTGGTGGGAATCAATATTGTTTTCCTGCTTAATCAAATTCTCCAAAATCACAATTTCCCCTAAAATCTCTGGTAAAATTTGACATTGTCAACACTTCTTGAAGCATCATGATTATTCTATAATATTCAAATCTTCACCAGACATTAATTTCAATTTCCAATCCTATTTCAATTAATGGGTCTGATTTTCTAGCCATGATTTCTTCAAAACAATGATCTATCCAAATTGTAAGAACGTGAATGAAAAAATGGATACTATTATGATTTTTCAATATAATTGTTCACTTGAATGACATTATCCCTCTCAATAACTCATTCAAAAATCACTAATTTCAAACCATTTTTACTTAGTTACGTCATTCATTTACCTTTTTGGAAGTATAAATTAATTTAACTCTAATACACCAAATCCAGACCTAACAGAAATAAAAATTATATCCTTCATTTCATCACTTTTTATCTTGAAACTCTTGAGTTAAATAAACATTTCTTGTCCTCTTATCTCAACCCCCAAGAAAATTTTAATTTTCTTTCATATATTCAATCAACCAACAATATCATCATGACATTGATATCCCTATTAAAATCATTCTACGTACCATCATTCTGAATATGATCATTTATGGGAACAATAATTTCTATCTTTGAAATGATTTTATGCATATGATAGATGATCAAATGCTATAGTGTATGAGTATAATTAATCTGATTAAAATCCTCAGCACCTTCTTTCATTGTTTCTTAGACCGAATCTAATATCAAATTGTTTGATCCACCTGGATAACATATTCTTGGATACAATCTCTTGAGTACGATTCCCATCCACATTTTATTCTAAGAAAACTATCAGCATGAATATTTTTCCTTCCCACATTCTTTCACCAATAATTCATCCTAAGTTCTATAATTATCATATGATAAACAGAATTTGAATCAGTAAAGAATCATTGGATTTAATTTATCATACTCATAGAGTCTCTGATTCATCTATAAAACAAAATATTCAATCATACCAGATCCATAGTGAATCTAATGACTAATTATTTCCTGCGAGATGTTTATCTTTCTTTCTCGACCCAAGATTAGTCTAATATAAAAACATTCATCCAAAACTTTCTCCTTCTTTTGATTTATATAGTGATTCATTTTTTAGAAAAAACTGGTTTGATTAAATTCAAAATAATGATCAATACTATATTCACCAAATGAAATGTGATGTGATTTCCATTCTTCAAAAAATCAGTCCAGAAAAAAAAATGTCATTTGAAAAAAAAACCATTATTGTTATCTTGGACCTATCATTAAGGTATTTTTTTCGATCATTGCATCCATGGATGGTTTACTATTGGGAACATCAGATGAGATGAGGTATGTTTTAACCCATGCACCAGTCCCATGTGTATCCTAAATTATGAGAGAAAACATAGTTCATTTTTTCACTTTGATTTGGCCCTATAAATCCCAAAATTCATTGTAATAAATTGAGAGCATGACACAATCCACTTCGATTGATATCAAGTGCATACCCCAATGGGTAGTGACGAAGATGGAAAAAGATCCTTATATGAACCATCCTGGATATATGATAAAATAATATATCCATTTAAAATATTTTTTGTAGTTAGGATTCCTTTTATGACATCTCTACACACCATCAATCTAAGGAAGAAATATATTGGCAAGCATTAAAGAGGAAAAACATGGGATAACTACAAGTGATTCGAAGGAGTTGACAGAACTGACTTAAAGCGTGGGATGGGAAGATGAAAAATATTACAATGATGTTTAAGGATGATTCATTTATTTTACATACCAATTGGGATATATTTAATCAGGGGATGAATGTTTTTGATTTTTTTCATTGAAGTGGTTCTAGGATCTATTCGATGGAGATGAAAATGCATAGGAAAACCATATATCTTTATGAATAATAATAGAGAATCACCATGAAGATGAAAATATATATAAAAAAGTGTAGGTGGAAGGAATATTATATTTATTCACTACACAAGGGAGTCCCCGACACAGAGTATAATTTTTCATAGACAAGGACTATATATGCCTATATCAATGTAGATCAATTACATTGAAGAAACTGGATTTTTCCCATGTTCCCTTCCTCCACATAAAGGAATGACACAAAGGAGTTTCTATTGTTGTGAAATAAACAAATATTATGAACAGGTATGGTGATTCTAGGGAGATTTATCTATGCCTATTTATAAGGGGAATCAAATACTATATGCACCTCTATCGACTAGTAGAAAAGGATAAATCTCCCAATTCATACCACAAATGATCAATGAGACTAGTCCATCATGAAATATTCCCTTAATGCATGAATGATTCTGAAGGAACTCGTGTTCTGATATAAAACCAACTCTTGGGACGAAAGGAACATCAAGGACACAATGTTCCTGAAATATCGAAGCAAGTGATTTACACTAGTTTCAAACAATATGGAGAAGGAAATTCCTGAAAATCCATGGGGGAAAAACATAATACAATGGATCACTAAACCTAATCCGTATGGGAGAATCCAAATATTAGGAAATGAGTAGTGGATAGAGAACCACATCCTTGAGATAGGTACCATATGAAACCTCCATTCTATGGTTGTGACGAAATGATCCCCTTGATGTATCTTTCATTGAGGGATATATTAAAGACTAAGATATTTACCCTATATTGTTGTCAATGTGCAAATATAGAGGTAATAACTTGAATTTCATGGGAATACTATATGATAATTTGATGGATGAAGACATTCCAAATTTGACCATTTTTGAAGTGAGAAATAATAAATAAATACTCTCAAAAAATCATCATTGGTATAGAAGAAATAAATTTATTGTAGATACGAAAACCCAAAACAGTAATCCAAACACACTAGAAGTTATTATGTTCCATTATGTAGATATTGGATAGATATAAGACCTAAAATCCAAATAAAATTCCCATTATTTCAATATACATTTAGAAACCGTAAAATTTAAATAGAACAATAACAATGATAAGATACAACTTTTTGAGTTTTTGATCTTCTTCACCTCTAATATGAATCAACTAGCTGCAAAAAATAACATGTGTGCATCCTTGATCAGCAAATAGAGATTATCTAAATAAAAATTTTGAAGACTATACCTGTGTGGTATAGATAACCATAAAACACATTAGAGGTCATATATTCAATATTCATCTTGGATAAAAACCAAATAAAAACAAATATAATAGTTATTTGTCATTAGTAAACAAATAAAAACTATAATTTTATTGTGAATGAGGAGTAGTAATTTCAAAAAAAAAACATACATCAAGAACATTCAACAAAACGATAGATTTTTATAAGATACCAATATGGAATAAAATTAATAATGATGAATACATCAAATAGGGTCCCGTTTCCCTACCTAATATGATCTCCTACTATAGTAATGCCCCATAACTCAACCATACAATAACAATTCTCCCACCTTACCATTACCTATATCCATGATATTTTCCCATTTATAATGGTACATTAGCAGGTTATGATTATCAATCAATAGGGATTCGCCAATTATTATAAGTGAATTTATAGTGTGATAAGAACATAATTAATGAGTAATTTCTAAAAGGTATGAAAATAAACATGTCATATAAATGGGTTTTACATAGTCAAAACTGTGATGAATACCATATTCAACCCTTTTTTGATTTTCTATGATCATATCAAATTAAAGTAAACCCGGATTTATGATCCAGTTAATATAAAATGGTTATATTTTCCTATTATGGAATAATTTCCAATATATGAGCAATGAACCCGTATACAAAATAAATCTATTGGAATAGTATACCTATGAGAACATAGTCATCAATAAATTAGTAGAATGTCTCAATGACACAGTCACATCTATTTTTATATCTCCTCATTAAATATTCTCCAAAAGAGAGAATACAATCTTTTAAGTCCAAGCGGATGAGAAAGGTTTGTTTTATGAAATGATGAATTTTATTGTCATTGTTTTGAATAAATAAAAACACCCCACAAAGTATTCAATGTAAATCATATTTATAGTAGTTTAGAAAATAATTAGAGTCATGTTTTTAAATGAATCTGACTATCATTTTTCATTATAGAAACGTGTTTTGGGTTAATTATTTTGATCAGAATATCCTTGGGTATGGAATAGGTGATGATCATAATCAAGAATTGATCATCCTGTGGAATTAAGGATTTTACAACCAGAAGAAAGTATATTTTTGGAAATTAATGGTCATTCGGTTAACTTGTAATTTGGTGAGAATGAAGTGGTTGTTTTAATGGAGATTCATAATATCATTGACTGTGATAAAATAAACATGATGATGATTTCCAGATTTAAATTTCACAGAAATCGTAGTTTGATTGTAGAACATATGATAAAATATTGGTGGAAGTAAAGGTAAAAATATATATTCCCAATCATGCCCATATTTATCATATATGGATAGAAGATAGGAAAGAGATGTCAATAATTCAAAAGTAATTGTTCCCAATATAATCGTGTCTATATGAAAGGAATAAAATAATGTGATGATGTTCATAAATATTAATGATTGTATCTAGGACAATCAAACAAAAAATAATCATACAAAGATTGATTATATCTTGGAGATCTAACTCATAAATATCATTCATAGGAACTATATCAGCTGAACCTAATATGTATTAAGAGGAATGATAAGGAAGTTGATGGGAAAATAGAAATGAGTGTTAAGTGGTAACCATTTAAAAATATAAGGAATATACTAATCGGACTCGGATGAAATCATAATCAAAGGATGATTATCCTAAAACAGATGAATGAAAATTAATTAAAATAATGACATCAATAATTGTATTTAGTCATTTCTAAAGTGTTTAATTAAATTTTATGTTTTAATTCGGTCAAGATAAATTCCAAAATAGTTAAACGGTTTTAGATTACTAAATGGGTCAAGGGAAGACATAAATATGTAAAAGTGGCTTGAAATAATATATTTATGAATTAATTTTAATGTGGGAGCATGGTATTGAAATGAAAATTTTTATTCATTATTAAATTTAGTATTCATTTCATCATATATATTCAATTGTTATATAGAATTTTTTTGATGAAATCGATTTCAAAAAATCAGACTTAATATTTGAAATCAGAATAAAAAATGAACTGAATCTCTAAAGAAGAAATGATGATTGTAGAATAATCTATAATCATCTAGATGATTTGATGAACGAAAAAAAGTGACACTTTTCTGAAATTTACATTAGGCTCAATTTGATTATGTATAAAATTTATTGGGATTCTTTCTAAAGAAACATGAGGGTCGGCTATAATAGGTGAAAAATATGGTGTAATTAAGTGTTGACTGATGTAATGTTCATGAGAGAGAATAATTGAGTTTAGGAGGTAAAAAAAATTTATGTAATCACTTTTTTCAAAGTAGTATTGTAAAAATATGATTGATTGGAGAATAGAAAAGACCACAATGTTTTATTCAGATTATCATCATACATAGTGATAATCGTACTAAACTGATTACCATTCTCAGATTATGAATTTTATTTTTATGGTAATCGTATCAGGATGGATAAGATATTTCCGTATTTTCATACATGGATTTTCAGACCGAGGATGAAGAGTATATAGAGGAATCATATTGAGCAGAATCATATTAGGAGGAATCAGACTGGGAAAATTGGACTAAGTTATAATAAAAATATCTATGATGTACATACCATTTTTTGGTTAGGATATGGAAGAAGTTTTTTGAATTGAATACATTTGTGGATTTTAAAATATGTAATGGTAACTTGAGTTAAATAAATTTTATATTACCCGATTTTTTCCAAGAGGGTAAACCAACACTTATGGAATAATTTACATAGTTAATCATGAGTGAAAGGGTATGTCCTACATGTGATAATATATGGATTAATTTCTTGTGGATTGTATGTAATTTTTTTACTTCCAAAACATTACAAGGATGTAGCTATTCTAATTGAATAGTGGAATTTGTAAATAGATGTGTTCCTTTGGATGTCTGGTAGATTTGTTCTCAGCACATATTAAGAACCTTAACAGGGGATGAATGTTTTTTAAAGGACACATAAAAAAAATAAGATTAACTGAATCACCCCATCCTACACTATGTGATACAATCATTCTAACTGGGATCTTTCAAATATTACCATTGGTAGGATCCATTCACTTATTCTTTGTTAATGTAGAATTTTAATTTTGTGAAAAGTAATGGTATTATAATTTTCGATGGACAAAATTATCCAATCTGGAAAGATAGAATGTTGTATTATGTTATGACTATTTGATATGATGTTCTTGAAGCTGCAATATATGGGTTTCATCCTATTGATGTTAAAACACCACTTACATCTACTGATTAGAAATATATGTATAATTATGGATAGACCAAGAATTCTATATTAGAATCACTTTTTGAATGTGAATTATTAAGAGTCAATGTGTCGACACAACCAATGGTATATTGGATAAATTCAAAAAAAACATATTGGATGGAAATAATAAAGTGAATAAGGTTATGTTACCCATATGGATATTGAATTATGATGATATGATGATTGTGGATCTTGAATCATTTGGGGAGTTTTTTTACCAGGATAACTGAAATTTTGTGTACAATCAGATGCCTTAGTAAAACGTTAGATGATTCTACCGCTATTGGGATTATATTTATAATCCTTTCTGACATTATTTATGAATAAGGTTCTTCATTGGAAAGTATAGATCATGAAAATTGTCTCTTTATGATTTTTATAGATCTCTTGACACTTATGAAATGAGAGGGGAGAAATCTATCAAGAGAAAAACAAGATTTGATAATGAATTTTCATTCAGGTCTTCTAAGGGAGAAAATTCAATGAATATTATTATTAGTGATTAAGATAGTGAATCCATCTCTTAAAAATAGGTATATCATATTCATGATAATATTTTATCATTGTTATCTAAAAATGTGAAATGTGGAACATGGAAAAAAATGGTAACATCTAATGAAATGTTTTGAATGTGTTGTCATTGGGAACATGGATTCCAATTTTCCTCAATGAATGAAAGATGAGGATACTGAAGAAGAATAATGAAAACCATGAAGATCATGGATGAAATAAGGTGAAAATGGATATTTCTATTCTATAGGGAATAAAAGGACATTATTCAATTCCAAAATAAGACGAATCTTATCTGATGATAAAGAAGAAGAAGGTAGTGAATATAAATCTACAAAATTATTTGAGTATCATATTGAGAATAATTTTATTGCAATAGTGAATGATGAAGAATATAGAAAATGTAGTTCCGATGAAGAATAAACTAAACCTGATAGTCATTTGAAAGAAGAGTTAAAATAATGTCATTGAAAGATAAAAAGGCATAAAAACATGGATGATGAATTCTCTTGAACAAGAAATAAATATTTATTTTCATATGAGAAATTAAGGATGATAAATGAGATTGATTACATGAGGAAATATATTGAAGAAAATAATCATATTGTGAATCTTGATGTGAGGCGGAATTAAAAAAGAATAAGAGTTGGATCTCATCTAATAAAAACATTCTAAATATTAATTTTGAAATACGCGTTTACAAAACCATATAACAAAAAATCATAAAAACTCACAATCTAGGAAACCTGAGAAATATCAAACAAATTTACCTTTAATGGTTGTGAATAATGATGGAAATGTATATGAAATGTATAAATTTCAGAATGTTGTGTATAGGTCCAAGATTGATAAATTGAAGTATTTAGAAGATACAAAACACATTGAGTCCAACACTTTTTTCATTGGATCTAGAAAATTATCAACCACTTCTGATTATATTATTCCCAAATAGAATAAGAACAATATAATTGATAATATAATTGTTGATATGATATTAAAAAAAGAAAATATATATATATTTAAACATATTTAAATTTCCAAACAATATATGTGTTTGAGAGGAAAATAAACGTTTTATGGCTATTGGTAGATATGTGGTGTAGTTGAACATACAAGAAATATGTGTTGTAAAAACAAGAAACATTACTATTACTCCACATGTATTAAATTTCATATTTTGAGGGGTAGATAATTCTATCAAAAGAATATTTCTCAAATGATTGTTCCAAAAAAAATGAAAATGTTGTAGTAAATATTAAAAAGATGTTCCATTTATTGTAAAATATTTTCGAAATATGTGAACAACCTGGATATCATTAAAAATGATAAAAAATTTTCTCACCACGATGAACAAATATTCTTAATAATTCTCAAAATGTGAAGGGGAAGAAATAAAGGGAATGAGTAATATCTGTTGTTGTTGAAATTGCATTAAAAGAGATAAAAGGATAATGAACATGTATTCTAGATATTGGGTATTCTTCTCATATGATAGGATATTTTACACTGTTGAAGAATTCAAAATACATTATAAAAATAACAATGGAATATTGGAATTATTATTCCTTGAAAATATATGGTTTTGGATCAACCCTCAATGGCAAGGAAATGATGAAATCCATGAAATATTTATTGGTTGATGGGATGAGAAACAATTTTATAAGTCTTTCACAATTGTGTAATGAGGATAATAAATTTTTCTTTAGAAAATATGGTGTTTTTTATAGGAAGCATATCTGATGAGTTTTTATGTGTCTAATGTACAATTTTTTTGAATGATGAAATTAAAAACTCTTCTTACATGTGTATGGTGGAAGAGAATAAAATGTCGAATAATAGGCTGGGATACATGTTTCAATGAAACATAATCAAGTTATCTAATTGAGATAGTGTCTATGATATTTTTGACGTTCAAAGAATAAGAGATTGTTGTTTCAATATTTTTCAGAATAGAAATAATTACAAAATCAGTGCATAAGAGAGTTGATATTTGAACAAGATTACTCCTTCAGTTGATTAATTCTATGATTTTGGGCTGATAAGAAACAAAAATACAAAAATATAGATAATTAAACCAAATCATTTTTCGATTATTTTACTATCATTACTTGTGTTATGTATATGAAACACAACATATATTCTTTGAAAATGAGTAAAAGTATCAAAAGGAATGTTGAAAAAAAATCTGAGTATTCATTAAAGAAGATAAAAAATAAAATGGTGGTGAATAAATAAATGAATAATTAGAATTTTATCTAGATAGCATGGAATTATTCCTGATTATAGTTCCCCATACACTCATCAAAAAACTGGGGATGCTGAAAGAATGAATATATATTTGGTGAATATGAGAAGAACCACAATTCATGAACATGATAATTACCATTTTTAGAGTAATTCTATGAATACTGTTATTTATATATATATAGATATTTTATATACATTATCAATCAAATATGCCTCTATGTGATTGTTTTAATGACAAACTCCATTTTTGAAACACATATGAGTTTTTGGGGTTCTATATCTTCAAAAGTATAAATGTGGATACGATGAACGATTTGCGTATACGGGATAATATAGAATATTTCATGGCCATTCTCTAGAAGTAACAAGGTTTAGATTTTTCAACAAATAAAATAGAATAATTTATGTTTCATTTCATGAGAAAGTGATTGAATATGATAATGAAGATAATCTTACTCAGGCAGATGACAAAGATGAGAAATATTGTTATGAAAAATATTCTAATAATACTATTGATAATTTAATTCCTAATAAATAAGATAAATTATACATATCTATTTAAATTTAATTGGATTATACTATAAAACATCATTGGAAGATGAGGAAATAAGTTCAATATCAAATATAATTTTTTATCAACATCAGATTTTTCAAATGATAAGAACAACAAATGCAATTAAGAATAAATTGTTGTAGTCAAAAGTGAAGTTTAATGATGTGAGTGATGTATTTGATTATTTAAAATATGTTTGGTCCATTAATGAGTGTTGGATCAAGTTCAAATGAATGATAAATGAGATCTCATACCCATGCCTGAAAACAAATACATTATCAGCAAGAAGTGGGTTTTTTGGAACAAGATGAATTATGAAGCTGATGTGATATGATACAAAAAAATATTGGGGTGAAAAGGTTATTAAAAAATTGAATTTGTGAATTTTTATTAAAACAATTCACGGTGTAAATACTTGAAATATTTTCAATATTTTTTTATATTTACCCAAAATAAAGCTACATGATCATTAAAATAGATGTTAAATTATAAATTCTTGAATGGTGATCTTGAAGTGGATATCTATATTGAACAACCCTATGGATATTTGGTTGGAAAAGAAGAAGGTTATGTGTGTAGTTTTAAAAAGTATTTTATTTCATAAATTATATCTAGGGGCATGGTATTCCAAATTTGATACATGCTTATGGAAGATGAATTTCACGAAAGGAATTGTGGATAATAATCTATAAATCAGAAAAAATCTAGAGTATTTTCTCATTATGATTATTAATGTCAATGAAATTTTCCTTGCATGGAATGATGAATGATGTTGTAAAATGTTATCTAATTAAATGAAAATTATATTTTAGATTTCCATTGTTGGGGACATGAAATACATTCTTAGATTACAAATACATCAATGTAAGGAATTAATTTTCCTTTTTCAAGAAATGTATGATAAGAAACGTCTTAATAATGTTGGAATGGAAGATTAAAAACCTATTTCCCCACTAATATCAGTAGGAACTATGTGGAAAATATATGGATAAGGAAATGTAGTTGATAAAGAAGAGATTCAAAATTTTATTTGATGGTTTTTATTAGAATGCATCATGACTCGATCTATTTTAGGTTGTTAACTTATGTGAAATATTTTAGAGTTCTTCATGAGAATATCATTTACATGATTGAAAATTAATTCTCAGAAACTTAAAACGAATAGAAAAATTCATAGTTAGGAATGAAATCTCAGATAGTATTGGATGTATTGGGTATTCATATGCTGATTGGGTTAGAAATATTGATGATAGAAGATCCACATTAGGTGGAGTATTATTTGGTGAATGAATTGTGTTTCTTGTCATTCAGATAAATATAATTCAATAACTCTATTTATATTTGAATCTCAGTATGTTGCTTCCAATCAATCCTCCAGTCATCTTATGTAGATGAAAATAGAATTAGATGATCTACTTGTTGAAGTAAAGATACTCTTGATCTTGGGATGTGAAAATCAATGTAAATTCAATCGCAGATGGAATCCCATTTAACGTCCTCATTCAAAAATTATTAATATCAAATATAATTTTTTTAAAGTTCATGTGATGAATAACGAATTGAATCTAAAGAATGTTTGAACATCAAAACAAGTTGTTGACATATTCACAAAAACATTACTGAACGAATCATTTACTAAATTGACATTGTACATGGGTGTCCAACCACTTTCTCTTCATGGTTTAGGTTTTGTTTTTTGTCTCCTATCTCATCTTAAATATGTATTCTATTGTCAATGGGTTTAATTGTTTCATAAATAAATAATTTTGAATGTAAAAAGAGGTATTTGTGGGTATGCTATGAATTTAGTATTATTTTGTGTGTGAAATATATTATGTTTTTTTGGAGGGGTTATATGATAATAAATTTCATTAAAATCTAGGGATGATGAATAAAATAAGAGGTTAAATAAGAGAATAGGAAGGAAAAAGAAAAATATCTTCACAATCACTACATCTGACCATCATGGTTTTGCTGTCAATTGTTCTTGTTTCTTAAAATGAGTTAGCTCACATAGTTTTAGATTTGTTGATATGTAATATGTTAGTTGGGGAAACAATGTTTAAGGTTTTATAAAACATTATATACAACAAAATCCATAGGGGAGATTGTGAAGACCAAGATGGAGAGTAAGGTGTTTTTTTTTCAATTTTTTTATTTTTTTGTCATGTTTTTGAAGAAATAAAATCACCTCAACATGTATATGGTGAGAATCATGTTGATTGAAATTTTAAATAGTATAATACTATTTATTTCAAATGAATCTTAATCAATTTGTTCATTATAGAAAGTGGTTTATTAGAAATGGTTCTCAACGGACATTCCTATGTTCCATAATGGGGGACGATCATAATGAAGAATTGATCATTATCTATAATGAGAGAATTAACTACATGGATAATGTATCATGATTTAATTAAATGGTCGTCATATTAACTCTAAATTTGGAGTGATATAAGCGGTTGTTTTGATGGAGAATATGACACTATGACTACGTTAAAATATATATGACAATTTTTTTCTAATTTCAGTTTATATTAAATAATAAGTTGATTGAATAACATATGATGAAATCATGGTGGAATAAAATTCGAATGTGGTATTCAAAATCATACCTTGATTTTTTGTACCTAGGTGGAAGAGATGAAACATGATTTTCATATTGAAAAGTTATCATACACAGTATAATCGTATCTGGATAAATGGGATGATATAATGTGGTGAAGATCATACTCCGAAATGAGCATATCCAGGAAAAAGGTACAAAGAATAATTGTATGCAAAATAATCATATCCTGGATATCATACTCAGAAATATCATTCTTAGGAATAGTAGTATCTGACCCTTAAACATATCTAGTGGAAACTGTGTAATGTCTGGAACTTTTGAATAATATTTGGTTTTTGATTTTGTGTATTATATTATTTTATACTCTACAAATATATATACTTTAATTAGTGAAGTGAATATAATTAAAATGATACCACTGGGTATCGACAGTTATATGACGGTTGTTCAATATGACCATTGGAAACTAAACTCTTAATGTTACAATTATTGTTTATAAATTGAAATGACCGTGGTTACATAATACATAAAGAAGTGTCAATGGCCTCATCTAGTAGACTCAGTCCATACAAAGCCCATCTGTCAGAGCTTGGTAAGGAGGTTTCACCACTAGGATTTTCTCTAAACCATTCCCAAGATGAGCTTCCACATGTGAAGCTTGAATGGAATCGCATATGGGAGAAGTTCAAGCTAATAGAAACCACCACTCAAGAAATTTTTTCTGACCCACCCCAAGAATATATCACCATAGAATACATTACATTAAGGTCCAATTAATGTGTTATAAAGTGATACATAAAGAGTCCTTAGTTACCTTGTGTAATCCTTTTGTTGAAATAAAAATTTTATTTTTTTATTATGGTAAAATTTGTGAATTTCAAATGTCTAGATAAATGTAGGATAAATTTATCAATGTTCCGTATTATTGATGAATTATGTAAAAATGGTTATTTTTAATACTTTTTGTATAATTTAAATAATTAATAATGTGAAATGATTTTCAAAAAAATGGTCTTCTACAGTTGTGATCTGTAATAAATTTATAGTCTAATAAGATCAACATAAGTTTTAGTGAATTGTAACTTATGAATACTAATATTAACCTTATGAATAGTAATGTTACCAGTGTAATATTAAACTCAGTTAAGATGTATTAATATAATTTAGGTATTTTGGATGGTGATGTGATATAATAGCATATAAAAATAAAGATTTAAAAAATAAGTAGTTCTGCATGAGTTTTTTTTGAGTAAATAGTGTTTTTAAAAAAAATTCAATATCTCATAACTATAAAATTATTTTCTTAAAATGGAATTCATTTTTGAATTTAGAGCATCAATATTAGGTTAGGGTGAATTTATGATATTTTTATAAAATGTTTTTCTTTTTGATGAATAGTAAACGGTAACATCATTGAGTTTCATGTGTTTAATGAAATCATTAGAAATGTAATAATGAATTACTAATTATAGTATACTAGTGAATAGATATATATGTCATGAGGTGACTGATGTTTCCAATACCACGGTCAAATACAATGTGCAAGCCCATGGTTTTGAAAATACCTCTGATGAGGTGTCCCTTGGAAATGAATTAAATATTCCCTTAATTTTCCAAAAAATACCAACCCATTCCTTCATTAATTTATTTCCAAATTCCTCAAAAACAATGATTTAGTATTCTTACCTACAATTGAGACCTCCCATGTTCCCTCGATCCCTCAAGGTTCCCAAACAATGAGCTTTCAATGTTACTCTTCAATGTAAGGGAACCTTCCACCCTCCTAATTTAGTCATGAATTCCACTATGTTATGTCTAGTTTCCATTTTATTATGTAAGTTTATATTCTTATATATCTTTAATATTTTCTATTTCATGTCCAATTTCTGAGAATCCCATTACACTCTTGTCAACTAATTTTCTGAAATTTTAAGTGACATCGATAGGATTTCAAATTTTCGTAAAAGAAATCACGTATTCTATTATTCATGTGTTCTTTTCATGTGTAATTTCATTCAAATATCCTAATAATTAATATATTTCCATTTTATTATGTCACTTTTCTTTATTATGAGTTATTTATAAGTGTTTTACCCTTTACGCAAAATTTTTAATGTTTTCTAAAACCATGTTACGTAGCAGTTATGCTGCAGAATTTTCCTCTCAAAATCATTCTCTTTTTCTCAAGAAAATAACTAGTTTTATTTATGAGAATAAAAAATATATTATCATTTATAAATTTGTTCATAAAGACATAAAATTGATCTATTTTATATTTTTATTTACTAAAATATAACCCTTACATTTTTTACACGGGTTATGAATGATATAATGATATTATTTTGAAGGACTTTTTAAATGTCACAATTTTGACATGAAACCCAATTATTTTATTCTATTTGAGTTATATATGAAATGTATTATTATGATATATGTGTATCACATGAATATAAATAAATATTAATGATGACCATTGATAGTGCACCAATACATTGGGTACTGAATTTAATCTCTAGAGATGAAAATTTTCATGATACCTTGGTGAATAACCATGGAAACTTGTATGAATCCATGATGATGAACCTTGGTGATATATTCATTAATGTTTAAATAAAATGTTTTAGAAACATTTTCATGTTATTATTCATGTGATAATTTCTATTATATTACTCTTTCTCGTTTATTTATGATATCCCTCATGTTCGTTGACATCTCTCAAGATCAGCTATAAACTATTTTACATGTTTTCATTACAGGGCCTTCTGCTCACCTTTTCCACTGATGTATGTCTCCAGGTTGTAAGATGAATTAATTCTTAATAGTATGATCTTACCAATAAGCCTTAAAAAAGATTAGATGAATTTTTCATGTGTTTTTCATGTATATTTTTCTTTATTTCGAAGACAATAGATTTTAAATATCCTCTACTTTTAAAATGAAATGAAAGGTTTATTAATAAAAAGGAGGGATTACATAGTTGATATATAAAGAGAGTTTAGTAATTTATGATTATTAGGATATGAAAACATTTGTATTAACCATATAGAAATGTATAAATATATGAAAACTTCCTCTTATTGTGGTGAAATATTCTGTAACTGGTTTCTGATCAAATATATCCATGTCTGGATATGACCAAGTTGACGTGGCTCTGGGACAGATGTATCTAAATTTGTAAACACCAACAAGGAGGTTTGGGCTTCACCTGAGGCATCCTAGTACACAACAACGGGTCATGCTGCATTTCTATTTTGACACTCCTAGGTGATATGTTTGGTTAAACGTATTCTATTTTTGAATCACTATGGAGGATTAATTGTGAAATGTAATTGTTTAAGCATGATGTTATAAGATATAAAATTATTTATAGATAAAATATGTCTAAATTAAATAAGCTTCCAGCTATGGTTTTATTCTTCTAGAAATCGTTGGGAAATAGAAGGATCCATTCATATAGAGACCACAATGGACCATGCACTGCTGGCCTTCTAATGGAATCCAGAATGGAATCTTTAATGTGAATGATGATCCAACTTAACAATGTTTTGAGAAATAACATGAATGAATCTAAGAGACCAATCATACCACAAAGGGAACACCATTTTTTGGAGTCCATTATGCTTCAATGGCCACCAAACATTAGTGGATCTACCGACCCATTGATTGATGAGAAGTTGATCAGCTCTATCAAGACGGCCTTTTATGTGCTCCGCTGTTCGGAACAAGAGAAGGTCACCCTGGCTGTTTACCACATAAAGAGAGAAGTAGATAAGTAGAGGTAATTGATTAAAAACACGAGTCCTAGAGTGATGTTTTATGCATTAGAGTGGGAATATTTAAAAGGGGTTTTCTTCAGTAAGTATTTCCCTCATTCCCTGATAACAATAAATGATAAGGAGTTTGTCAAGCTGAAGAAAAAGAAGAATGAATATATGGGAAGAAACGAGACAAAATTCACAAGGTTTTCACATTACACATATAGATTATTCATGGATCGAAGTGGTATGTTTGATAGATTATTTGATGGGATGAGTCCTCCTATATTGAATAATGTAGCCAACCAAGACTATGATTGATATGAAGAGATCGTGCGGTGTGAGATGAAATTCAGACTAGAGTTTGGGTAGATGCAATGGTCTCATAAATCAAATGACAACAAAACATCGATAAAGGAAAGATTATGGTATAATTTTAATAAAAAAATATGAGGAATATAAGTGAAAATACCATGTGTAAAAGATGTGGGAAGAAGCATTCAGGGAACTGCCTTTTCAGGAGCGGGAAGTTCTAAAAGTGTTGAAAGGATGGTCATATGGCATGAAATTGGCGTAGTGGGGTGAAGCCTCAAATTAAAAACACTAATGAAAAATGGAAGATAGTTCATTCCAAACATGATGTCCAATTCTATAAGTGTGTAAAACTTGGTTACTTTTCCAATCACAATCCTAATCATTGGGTAGTGTAGGGGGATCACCATTAACCTCAACAATGACTAAGGGTATAAGGTAGTAATTCTTCAATCACTATGACAGATGTTGATGGGCCAAATGATTAGGTGGATGGTACTCTTTTTATTCTCTCAAGGATAGAAATTACACTATTTTATTCTGGTTGTACACATTTTATATTTCCTCAATTTATGCAATGAATTTAGATTCATCCCCTCATTATCTAATATTAGGGTTTTTGTTAAGACTCTCAGTGGGATTATCCAAGCCTTGTTAGTGTTTTGAAAATCTATTATTTACTTTAGTGAGAACTATCTTATATAAAATCTAGTATTCATTCCCATACTAGAATTATACGCCATACTAGGGATGGACTGGATCTCAAACTATAATACTACGATCAAATTCTTATGGTAGGAATTATCAGCAGACTTGAATGGGAAACCAATAGTTATCTTCTATAGAGAGATATCTCAACCTAATATTTGTCTATAATAACCTCTTATATACATCATTATTCAGTTGATAGGTGAATAAGAAGACGGAAATGATAGTATAAGGATAGAAAATTTCCCCATCATCCAAGAATACATTGACATATATTTAGAGTAGAAACTCGAAACTCCCCCTGACAGAGAAGTAGAGTTCTCCATTTAACTCATATGTGGATCTCTTCTGATATCAATGACCCTATATATGATGTTAAAAATGGAACTGGAGGAATTAAGAAAATAAAACAATGATATTTTGGAGAAGGGGTTTATCTGACCAAACATGTCTCCTTGTGGAGATCCTGATCTCATTGTGAAGAAGAAGGATTGATCAATTTGACTATGAATTGATTACAGAGAACTGAACGAGATCACAATGATGAAAAAATACCCTCTTCAAATAATTGATGACTTATTTTACCACATAATGAGGCTAAATTCTTCTCATAGATTTATCTTCAAAATATTTACCATCAACTGAGGGTGAAAAAAAGATAATCCAAAAAACTGCCTTAAAATCAAGATATATGCATTATGAGTTTTTGGTTATGCCCTTCGGACTAACTAATAAACCTTCTATTTTTATGGATATGATGAATACAGTGTTTAAGGACTACCTTGAAATCTTTTTTGTAGTTTTTATCAATGATATATTGATTAATTCCAAATGTCAGAAAGATAATGAGGATCATCTATGGGTAATTTTACAAACTCAATGGATGGAGGGGATTTTTTTAAATCTCATAAAATGTGAATTCTAGTTACAACATGTTCCTTTTTTAGGGAACATTTTTACCAATGAAGGAATCACAGTTCACCATGAAAAGACAGATGTTCTGAGGAGTTGAATTAGGCTAGCACAACAATTGAGATTCATAGTTTCCTTGGATTATAATGATATTATAGGAAGTTTTGGAAACAAATTTCATGACATTCTATTTTATTCACAATGTTAACTCGAAAAGGGGTAAATATAATCAATAAAAAAGGGTTTGGAAAATGTTTCCAATAGAAAATGAAGTGATTGGTTACTGCACCCATGCAAACTTTGTAGTGAAGGGGAAACAAAATTTAAATTTTTATCAATGCATCTTTTAAATGTCTTGGGGGAATCACCATGAAAAATGAAAAATTAATTTCTTATTCATATTGACAATTGAAGACTCATGAGAAGAAATATACTATGCATGATCTGGAAATAGATATGGTAATTTTTTCTCTGAATATATGGTGGAACTATATTTATTACGTGAAATGCGATATATAAACAGAACATCAATGTTTGAATTATATTTTCACAGTAAAAGAATTGAACATGCTTCAAATTAGATTGTTGGAACATCTAAATTACAATTATTGTTCAATTCATTATCTTCTCAAAAATGAAAATAATGTTATTTATGCATTATGAAGGAAACATCCAGTTGTTCCTTCAATGACAAGGATGCCAAGATATCCTTTGATAAATTACCAAGTAATGTTGGACATTGGAAATATAAGGGAAGGGACATCATTAACCCTAACACAAATGATTTCTAAACCTTCATTACTATAAAAGATCACGAAATCATAGAAAGAATATCCTTCGTTACAAAAGTTGTTTTAGGTTGCGATGGATGAATAGTTTTTGAGTTCAATATTGATCAAAAAGTTCTACTAAAATTTCGTACATCACTATATGTTCCATATATTATGCATATAAATAAGGATCTTATGGATTAAGCTCATAAATCTACTTTCTCAATACATTCTAGAAGCACAAAAATGAATAGGAATGTTCAAGATCATTAATGGTGGGATAATATGAAAAGGGAGATTATTGACTACACTTCAAGGAGACTTATATGTCATAAATTGAGTCAGTGTGACAACTTTCTAATGATGTATTATATCCACTACCCATGCCATCATCGAAGTGGGACAATATCAATATAAACTTTGTCATTAATATCCTGAGAACATCCAATGGAATCAATGTGAATGGTGTTATTGTGGAACCTCTCACCAAGATAGCCAATTTTTTATCAATTCAACATGATTTATTTCTTGATCAACTTGTCAGGACATACGTGTAAGAAGTCATAAGGATTCATGGAGTTCCAATTTCAATCATATTTGATCGCAATCTATGGTTCACCTCAAAATTTTCGAGAAGACATCAACATGCTCAGAGAAATGAATTGAATTTCAGTACGGCCTATCAGACAAAAACTGATGGAAAATCTAAAAGGACTCTTCAAAAACTTGTGGAAATGCTGTGAACGTTCTCAATGGAGTTTAAATGTGAATGGGATCAACATCTCCCTTTAATTGAGTTCTCTTACCACAATAGCTTTCCCTCGAGCATTCAAATGGCACCCTATGAATCTATACAAGGGATGTGATGTAGAATTACTACATGTTTCGATAAAGCGAGTGAGGGAAGGATTCATGGGCCTTGCCTTCCAAAACAGATTATAGAAAATGTTCATTCAATTGAACAACACATTAAGGTTTCTCAGAGTCATTAAAAGAGATATTTTGACAACAGTCGAAGGGACTAGGAGTTTGATTTTGGTGGATAATTCTTCCTTATAATTTTACCATGGAAGAGATATGTGAGGTTTCAGAAGAAAGGGATACATAGTCATAGGTACAATGGCCCCAATGAAATCCTTGAATGTATAGGAGCATTGGCCTATCAAGATTCACTACCTATAAATCTTACTCATGTTCATGATGTCTTCCACGTATCGCTCTTGGCGATGTACATAGCCAACCCATCATATGTACTAAATCTAGAGGTGGTACAACTATAACATGACCTATATTACGAGGTGTAACCCGTGGAGATCATGGTTCTTTTGAACAATGTACAACGCCATAAGACTACCTACTTTGTTAAGGTGATATAGAGGAACCACAAATATGAATAAGCCATATGGAAAATAGTGGAGTCTATAAGGTAGAAGTAACCACACCCTTTCTCTTTTGAGGGTATGAGATTAAATTTTGGGGATTAAATTTCATAAGGGGGAAATAATGTAATGACCCGAACTTTAAAATAACTTTGTTTCCTGAATTTGTGTATTATATAATTTTTTACTGAACAAAACTAAATACATTAACAAATGAAGTGGGTATAATTAAAATGATACCCCTGTGTTTCGAATGATATATGACTATTGGTCAATAATACTATTGGAAACAAATTACTTAATGTTTTGATTTTTTTTAAATATAAAGGAAAATGGTTAAATAATACAAAAAGAGGATTTGATGGCCTCATCCAGTAGTTCCAGGGCATACAAATCCCATCTGTCAGAGCTTGGGAAGGAGTTTGGGTCACTAAGATGGTCTATAGACCATGCTGAAGCTGATCATCAACATGTGAACCTTGAACCAAATCACCAAGAGGAGATGTTACAGCTGATAAAAATCACCACTCAGGCAATGTTGTCTAAGCAGCCCTAAGATTCTATCACCATATCACAACATACACATAGGTCCTATTCTTGTGTAATAAGGGGCTACATAATGAGGACATATATACCTTGTGTAATAATCTGATAAAAATAATATTGATAAATAATAATATATTAAAATTTTGAATATCATATGTCCAGATAAATAAGGGATGAATTTATAGATGTTACATATTGTTGAAATTTGTTTAAAAAAATTTATTATAAAATATTTTCATTTACATTATATAATTAATATTGTTAAATGATTTTAAAAAAATGCTCTTCTAGAGTTGTGATCTGTATGAAATTTAGAGTCTAATAAGATAAACATATTTTTTAGTGAATTGTAATGTATGAATGGTATTATTATCCTTATGAAAATGAATGTGACCAATGTAATTGTATCTTCACTTAAGAATGTATAAATATAATTTTGTCATTTTCAATGGCGAACTGATATAACATCATAAGTAAATAACTATTTTATAAATTATTAGTTAAGTATTAGTATTTTTTGGGTAACAATTATTTTTACAAAAAAAATTAATATATCATAAATAGAAAATTATTTTAATAAAATGTTGTTCATTTTTGAATTTAGTGCATCAATATTAGGTGAGAAAGAATTTATGAGATTTTTATAAAATGTTTTGTTTTTTGGTTAATACTAAAAAAATAATGCTTTGTGTTTTCGGTGTTTAATGACATCATTAAAGATATAATCATGTAGCAATAATTCTGGTCAACAATTTAATAGTTAGATATGTTATGGGGTGTCCCATGTGTCCATTACCAAGGGAACACATCATGGGTATGCCAATTATTTTTTAAATACCACGGATGAGGTGTCCCTTTGAAATTATTTAATGATTCCTTCACTTTGGGAATAAATACCAACCCATTCCTTTATTATTTTCATTCCAAATTCATTTTGAACGAACTATTTCTTTTTTCCTCTCAAGGAGTAATCCCAAGGATCCCACACGCCCAACAATTTTTCATGCATCATGGTTTCATTGTTACTGTTCTTGTTAAGGGATCCTTCCACCCTCCTCTTTTAGTAATGAATTCCTTTATGTTATGTCTTATAGTTTCAATTTTTTTATGTGGGAGTATGTTCATCAATGTCATTAATACTACCCAATTTTGGTCCAATTTATATGTAACCCCTTCTTCTCTCACAAACTGAATTTCCAAAATTTAATGTGATGCTATTAGGATGCCAAATTCTGGTAAAAGAAATCACATCTTCTAATTGTCATGTTTTTATTCCATATGGTTTTTCATTCAAATATCCATAACAATGAATTATTTCTATTTTATTATTCCCATATTCTATATTATGAGTTATTTCTATGTGGTTGACTATTTTCCCCTATCATTTTAATGTCTTCTAAAACCATGTTACATAGCCATTATGTTGCAGATCGTTCGTCTCAAAATGTCTACCTTCTTCTGAAGAAATTATCTTATTATATTTATGTGAATACCCACACAATTTAAATTTATAGTGTTATTAATCAATAAATTAAATTGATCTATTTTATATTAGAATTGAAATACACATATCCATCACTTTCATTCCATGGGTATTAAATGACATAATGATCTAATTTTTTGCATTTTGTAAACGTCACGATTTTGAAATGAAACCAATTTATTTTAGTAACTTTTGGTTTTTTATGAATAATATGGTTATGATCTACTTGGATAACATGATAATAAAGTCATATTAATGGTGTACCCATATAGTGCTCCAATTAATTTGGAAATGAATTTAATATATAGATATTACAATATTCATGATAACATGGTGAATAACCCTGTTAATTTTTTTGAAACCTTAGGGATTAAACGTGGTGATATGTTCATGAATGTCAAGAATAAATGTTGTAGACACAATATCATGTTATGAATTCTGATATCATTTCTATTATATTCCCATTTATCATTTATTTATGATATCCCTCATTATCTTTGATATCTCTCAAGATCACATATAAATTGTTTCACTTGTTTACTTTACAGGGAATTCTGCTCACACATTCTGTGGATGTTTGTCTCCAGGTTATGAGATACAGTAATTGTACATAGGATGAACATATTATGAATCCTTGAAAGTGGATTTGATGAATGTTTTATAGTATATTTAGGTAAATATTTCATGATTTCCAAGATACTATACTTTAATGTTCCACTATTTGTAAAATTTATTGCAAAGTTACGTAATAAAAAGTCTTGATTCCATAAAGATAATGTAGTTGATGGGAAAAAAATTAAGGATTTTTAAGTGGTATCGTATTTATTAAGGAAATAAACAGAGGATCAAACTCTGATAACCTCTTAATTAGATGAAGAATTTCTTGAGACCTGTGAAGGAAAAGAAAAAAAAATAATGAGATCAACAATGTAGTCATCCATTTCATAAGGGTTGAATGACATTGTAGGTTTCATTTTGGCCAAGATCCATTGAATCAGCGTAATGTTGTTTTATATTTCAAACTATGTTTGGAGAATAAATAAATAATTACATGTTGTTAGAAAATAAAATTTCTTAAACAATTATCAATGGGATCTTGGTTTTTAAATGAAAAATTGAATTCAGAATTCATAGTAGTATCCAATACTTCAAATATATTAAATTATTATAGAACATTGTATTGAATAAATAGATTTTATATAATCTAATTTAGGATTTCAAATTAGTCTAGAATTTGATATAATAGTCTAAAGAAGAAGTGAATATTTTTGATGAATTTAAAATCTTCAATAATACATGATGAAATCAAAATACAAATGTTATTTTTCAGAAATTTAGATTGGGGTGAATTCGTTTAATTGGGAAACTTTTTGGGATTCCCTCTCAATCTACAAGAGGTTCACTAATACAAGGTGAAAAGAACATAATACTTTAACGATGAACTATGTACTTTTCCAGAGATAGAATATCCATGTATATGAGAGAGTTATAATTTTCCATAATCACATGTGTTAGATATGTTTTTGAAAGATTGGTGTGAGTGGAGAAGAGATAAGACCGCAACATAGTATTTTGTTGATCATCATACCTATTGATAAAAATACTCATCTAATTACCATACTAATCATGGAAACTGTATAAGGTTAAACATCAAATCGAGCTGGATAAATGTATTTTTGAATTTCATTCTATTATTTAAAAACTACAGAAGAATCATAAATCTATGAAATGTTTCAAGAAGAATCCTACATGGGGGAATAATACATTGAAAATTCGGCAGAGTTTTCATAACAATGTTCAGGGTTTTCCCACCTTCTTGTGGGTATGAAATTGATATCATTTTTCATATGAATATATATGAGTACATGAATGATACCACAAAGTCCTCCATTAATGGAAGGTGTGGAAAAATCCTCCAACCTATCGAGTAAGCAGAATTGAGAAGCATGTTCCACTATCAGGGGAGATACTGAGGGGCAGGAGTGCCCAGTGACAGATGAAGGATTGGACCGTGGTGGAAGACAACGAGATGTAGGGAGGGAGGAAAACATGGTAGCAGATCTGACATTCGATAATAATATTGAGGGGGCTTTAGGAAATCATGATAAAAGTGGTCGTCCTCCACTGGTGAATACTACTGGTCAACAACACGCAGATGGTACAGAGGCCACATACAAGATTGGGGACCTCCTTATACATTCTAACAAAGGGATGGTGGATACTAACCAAACTATCCAACCATCCAGAGAGGTTGTTGAAAGGTTGAATAGATGTTCAATGCATGTCGAGACATTCATGGAGCAGAGCAGATGGATCGAGAAACAATTTATAATTTTGACAAGAGGATTTAATGACAAGATGTTTACAATAGAGGAGTTCCTGAAAAGAAGGGATAAACCGGACAAGCATTTCGATGATATTCTCAAAGACAGTCAAAAGAAAGAGGTAATGGATCTGTCCTGGAAACTATATTGGGAGGTTTTATCTAATAAATTTATGTTATCTTTTAAGGGTGTTGTTATTTGATACTACATTTAATGTATCTAGCATTAATTTAAGGTTTCAGAATTTTTCCTCAAAATAGTTTCAATAAAAAAATTACATATTAGTAGTAGTATATAAGGAAATGAAAATCAGAACTTGTAAAATGGGTTGTATTATTAATTTGGTCATACCCAATTTGTTCTAAGAGGGTGCACGCACACTATTTGAATTTTTTACATTGTCCTTCAAAAGTGTAAGGTTATATCCTACTCATTGTAATCCAATGATTGATTTACGGTGGATTGTGTGGTATTGGATTGGTTCCAAACAATAACAAGGATGTATCAATTATTATATAATATTGACTCCTGTAAGTAATTATGTTCCCTTAGATATGTGGTTGATTTTTTTATCAGATAATTGAATATTTAATAGGAGGTGGAGGTTGTTTAATGTAATCAAAAAATATTGTAGAATCAATAATTCACCATCACCCCCTATCAGTGATACAATTATCCAGACTATGGAATTTTAGTATCATTGAGAAAACCCACACATGTAAGAACCCCATCTAAACTACATCATCATATAGGTAAACAAATACATAACCGCGGTTGTAAACTAAATATTGAAGAATATATCATGTCTTAAGACTCATAGTATGAGGGGGTACAATGTGTAACAATTAAACTACTCAAATCATGGAATCACATGCGCATCCATGGAATCACCACAACATTGGTTGTAAATCCTACCCCAGTGTTTAATAAATTTTTTTATTGGTTTCGTGGAAATGACCTCATAATTTATATGATGTTGTAAATATTTTCAACAGTCTATTAGGCATTAAATTACAAAACCATTCATTGCATCCCGAATATAGATATTGTAACATAATGGGAATTTCAACCCTTCAAATTGTATCATAAGATTGGCCAATATATTTTCACACATTATTTCCATAACCAGAATGAGCATATCATTCTATTATATTGGATCCAAAAACATAATTGGGGTTTCATAAGATAATATAAAATTAGATGAATGTTGGTGTGTTATCAACCATAATATGAATATCAAGGAAATTAGGCAATGTATCTGAATCCATCATTATATCACATTTTATGTATAACATATTAAATTACTTCATTATATGGTATGTGTGAAATTCATCCCATCACGCATGTCATAATATGATATTTCTCACATCTCCCCACACAATTATTATCATTAACATAAGTGGGAAAGTCATCCACGACTATAAGCATCATCAAAGTCAATGGGATGTTCATTCCATACAAAATTAGTATTTAATGGAGTCAAATCCAAGATGTAGAATTTATTACCCAACTATGATGGAACCAATTCTTGGAGATGGTAACCCGTACGTACACATGAGTAATTCATTCAATATTAATCTGTTGGAAATAGAGAAGAATAAGGATTATGCCCCAAAAATAGTAAAATTTCATTTTTTAAAGGATATTTATGTTATTATATAATAATGGTAATTATAGTTTTTATGGAGGTAGAACAATAAATATACTCAAATATACTATGTTATGAGTTATACCTCTTTATGGATAAACCACATTAACTTTCTCATTAGGGATTTAATGGATAGTCTTCCGGGAATAAAATGACCTCAAAGACATTTTGAAGGATATTGGGAAGGGAATAATGAAGGACATAAATGTTATAGAGAGATCAATGTTTTTGAATATGTGATGGGATGAGGTTCTCATTATTGGTGAGGTTAGTGAAAAACCTATAAATACTTGTAAAAATATTATATAAAAACTGTATTAATAAAGAATTGTTCATAATAATTGATAAATATTATATTATTAGAGGGTCGCATTCAATATTAATCTATACAATAATAATTAATCAAGTGTTTTTTGTTATCCTTAATCTATACCCTTTATTTGAATTGTTTTAGCTCATTTTTCTTTTAATTGTGAATATTTCAAATATATGTTCTATTTTACAAGAATAAATTAATATAATTGGTTTTTATTTCATTAAATATTGTTTCACAAAATGAAAAAAAAATCATTTTTAGAAAAACATTTTATTATGCATAAAAATGATATTATCTGACGTTCAAATTTATTATTGATTAACTCAGAATAAATTATAATTATTACAAAATGGTATATTTTTTAATTGATAACTATACCAAAATCAAAATAAATGCTATGAATACAATACAATAAAATAGATGAAAAAATATTTAGCTGTTATTTGAATAAAAACATTATATAGAATTATAAAATGTCAATCCTAGACTAATAAATTCAATAATAAATTTTTAAACACATTCTCATACATCATGAATATATATATTTTATCTTTTAAGGGTTTAATAAAATTTCAGGTTATTTTTATATCATGATAATATCATAAAATTAATCACCCAAAAATAATCTATTTGAGAACAATTCCAAAAATCGATCCTATGAAAAATTTAACATTAAGGACACAAAAATGATATCCATTTTATATATTATATATCATTAAAATTATTATTATTTATTTAAATAAAAATAAAAAATATATAGAAAACATGTTAAATATAAACACAATTGTTTTTAACTTGAAATGTATTCAATCATATATGATTTCATTCTTATTATTCATAATTCAGTACATTTTTCTATGAAGATAATCAATAAATTACTTATTGATACATTTCTATTAGAAAAATAATTAGGATTATCATATTTATAGATTGAAAGTTAATTTATAGGATATAATAGTCATATTTGGATAAAATATTTCTAATTTATAAATGAAATTGTTTAATGTTGGGGTTGAATATAAGTCTGTATCCAAAGATGTAGTTCAGGAAGAAGAACAGTTAGATAAAGAGTTCTCTACAAGGAAATGGATATTAGGTAAAGTGGATTCATGTATCTGATAAATCTGGGGATTCATGTAACACTTAATTTAGTATAAACTTATTTAGAGTATATATTATTCATCAGAAGTTTATTATTTATAATTACTGCTGTCACTTCAGTTGAAATGGAAGTGAGTTCTCATGTGCTATTGGTTGTAATCAATTCAATTTTGTGTCCTCTTCAAACATGGTAATAATAATTTTATTTATTTATACAATTATATAGAAACGTTTCATTTGTATAAACATGGATTAACCTTTTAAGTGTGTACAATGTAGAATATATATGGATCATTCATTCCATCAATATAATTTATATTTTTTTCATGAGAAGAGAGAAGAGAATTGTTTATTGAAAAAACAACATCAAAATGAGAAATTGTATTAATTAGGAATACCAAAATTCACCCCAACAAAATTTATTAATCCAATTCATTCTAATAGTATTTGAGTAAATTATTTTTTTTTTAATTCTAATGTTTCAATTAGAAAAAATCTAAAAAAATTACAAGTTCTGTTTTCACCCATGATTGTAAATTCAAATTGTATTTTTGTTTTGGTGACAATAGTATATTATAATGTCAATAATTTGATTGATCATAATTATTTAAGGGAATAAATACAATAATTGTGTGTGAAAGTTTTGTGTGAGATTGAATTTTGATTATTATGACATTCTCATATTTTCAAAATGATTTATCACCACTTTTGAGAAATCATTATAATCATGGATTAATTTTTTTGGTGGTTGAGTGATAGTTACTATACTAATTTCGATTATATAATATCTAGCATTCCCATCAGTGTATAATAATATCTTAATCTCTATTATTATTTACACTCTATTATTATATGTATAATAAAACAAATTTTAATCATAGGTAGGATCTCCGGACATGTATAATGTTATTTTCATTAATTACTATATTAGAATGTTCTTTTAGGGAATTTAGTGGTGTCCAGTTATGACTATTATGTGATTTTTTTATTTTATATATTATTTATTATTATTTTTTCTTATTATTATTTCTATGTTATGATACTATTAATCATGAATTATGATATATTTTACATTACATATTTTTTATTTTTTTCAATGTTATTAGTTAGATTTTATGGTTTATATTCATTTTAAATATAGGATTAAAAATTCTTCATCCAAATTTTGAAATGTGGATATATTTTAATTTATTTATTTTATAATTCTAAATCATGGATTCATAGTTTATTCAAATGTAATATTTATATTCATAGTGTTTCAATAAAAAATTTAGGGTTGATTTCAAAATATTAATGCGATATTTATAATAAAAGATATAGAAGTACACTAGTTTTCAATCCAAATTCCCCTCATGAATCAATGAATCAAATGGATTTTTTATTCATTAATATATTATTAATTTTTTTTATAATTTTTTATGACTAAGTACCTCTCTAAGAATTGTTATTTCCAAAGGAATTGTTATATTTTGCACTGAATGTCAAATCAGTTTACAATTTTTAATTTTAAAAAGGAATTTTATAGGTTAAATGATGATATCATACACCGATTGTGTATATCCAACACTAAACAGACATTATATAGCAGTATATAAATCCATTTATTCATTTTATACATGTATTATAATGTTCATTGGATCTTGGGTAAGACAATGATACTAGATTAGGTATGATGTAAGTGGAAAGTGAAACATGTTTCTTCTTTATGTTTAATGGTAGTAGGCCTTGATTTTGATTTATATTTAACAAATAGATTAAGTTATCATATATCATAGTTTTACATCATCTTCTACCCTTTCATTTCATCTTGTTGAAAGATTTAGTGACTATTTAATGTTTTGATTAATGTTTTTTTACGATATATGTTGAAAATGAAATATTATATCAGGTTGTTATATTCTTTTTGGTATTTATATTATTTTTAAATATCATATTTATAATTTGTAATGATCAAATATCTTGAATATTTATTCTAGATACTAGGTTTGGGGTTATGTTTAGTATATGATTTTTTGGGTGTAATCATTTTATTGTTGGCCCAATCATATATTGTACATATTTTTTGATATATTGTGTTTATTATTTAGTAATGATTTTTCAATTATTATAGTTTTTAGATAAAGGGAATATAATATCCCCCACTAACTATATAACCTCCCCATAATTCTTTTAAATTTTTACTTCAATTGGAATTCATGATGTAATGATGTCACATGCTGTAACATTTTTTGTCGTTGACTGGTAATGATCAATTTCGTGGGATCTCTCTATTATTTTATTTTCACATAGTGAAACATTGTTCCTCACCATGGTAATTTACTAGATGAGTAATATTATTAAACAAAACATATATGATATAATACAAATTGTGAAATAATTAATCAAAAAAGTAAATGTGATTGATGGAGGGGTTAATGTTGTGAATAATTAGAATAAGAAAATGGTAACTAGAAGTTGTTTATAATGTAAAAAAAGTATGATACAAAAAAAATATTTTCAAAACATTTCTTTATAAAATCATAACCAATATAACCCCCCATATTTATTATTTTTTCGTTGATATTATTTTAATTATAATCCATACTATTATTATCCCATAATTGTTAAATTTTAGAACCCACTTACTATAACATGAGAACAACAAAAAGAACCATATTAAGTATATGAAAACCCGGTGATGGGAAATCATAACAGTATACATTTATTAACATTTTAAAATATTAATTTATTTCATTGTTAATTTAAAAACATATCCACTATAGAAAAAAGAATTATTTTCGTTTTTAGATAGTATACAAACCATATGATATTTTCCTTTTTGACTTTTTTTATCAACTAAAATTATATTTTCAAATTTATAATATTATTATACCTCCCATGACATTATCAAATAGTAAAAATTCATGGTCACATAATGCCTCAAATAATTTACAAAAAATAAATGATAAAAATATTTTTATTTCACTATTATTCATCATAATCAATTATTGATGGTGTTCAATAAAACAATTTCAAAAATACTATTTGATGCTATGTGGATAAATAATTATATAAACATATTTAAAATAAAATAGTTTATATATGGGATAACCCATTTATATTTCTACTCTATGATTTGAACAATATATATGTGAATTTATGAAGAATTAATTTTAATAAAACAATATAAGTGAATGCAATGGGAGAATATTAATTTAAATATAAAATTATTACAACTTGGTATAGGGGGATAACAAAATTATGTAGGAGATCCTAGAATGAGAGATACCTTCAATAAATTGTGTGTACAATGTAAGAAAGAAACAATTGACATATTCTTAACATCCTCTAATACGTGAAAAATACCCTCCAAAGGTTAATAATAATTATTTATAAGGGAGGAAATCGATTAAATTGTCAAGCAGGATACATGTGTAATTTATCATAAAATATTTTCATGGTATTGAAACATTTTTTACCAATTTATGACACTAAATAAACGTCCCTTCAGTTTAATGAATTTTTTTGAGAAGTTTTCCTCTAGAATATATTAGTATTTCAACACAATCTTATAATTGATGTTAATGTTATTTCTGAAATATTGAGATAAGGTTTAACCTATCAAATACAATATATCTATGTATTATTTGCAACTTATTACCCAAGTAACATGGGATCCAACTATCATTACCAAAATTTAAATTATATAAAACTTATTTTTTAACTATTCCATATATTTAAAAAAAATTATCTTATCAAAAAATTATAATAAAAATACCCGAGTGAAAGTAAAATTCTAAAGAAATATTTTTCAGGAAATTAAAATTTTCAAATCCAAAAGTAATATTCCCTTTAAATATTAAAATAGTTGAATTTGAGTTATTTTTTTAAAATATAATCAACACAATCATCATTTATGAACCATCCACAGAACTAAATGTTTCCACTCATGGGTAAATATTATTTAATATATAAATAAAATTTACTAAAAAATAAATAACTATATAATTGAGTGATATTTTCCACAATACAATCTATCACATGACATACGTGGAATTAAAATTCCATTAATTTATATCTCTAAAATTAAAATTTGACAAATTTGAAAAATCTATCCATGACCCATCCAAACCTACCATAAGTTAAAATTAATTTCAATTTTCACTCATGTGAAATATTATCTTGAGATATTCTCCAACATATTGAATTCTTGTTGTTGAAATAAAAACACAAAGGCCACCTGATAGGTTGCGGAAGGTATGGATGGTTTAGAGGTAATTTGTGCCAAAGCAACCCAAAATTAAACTTAAGGGACTAGATTCACCATATCCCCCCACATCGATAATGGGTTTGGGTCGTTAGGGTCCTTGCCAAGTGGATTCTTGATGAAACAATATGAACATCATCAATCAACACTCACAGTGCTCCTTTTCACATACTTGTAAAGGTTTAATAAAAACCTCCATGTAGTGTCACCTGGGTTCGTGGATCCTTGTTTATTCTTGAATCCTATAAAACATCATGATATGTTGTTGAATTTATGTATCTGACGCCCCTATATCAGTTGGGACTATAAATAACCCTTAAATAATGAATTTCGATGGTACATGATCATTTAATATTTATGAAATTATTTGAGATCATGAAACTTCTAATGTTCCATGAAGGAGAAAAGATTTGGATTTCCCAAGGGGCATCCTTCACAAGAATACATCCCAAGGGTTTCTTATAACCTTAATCCAATGTGATTATTCTTAGTGCAGTGTTCAATGGCCTTCAATAAATAAAAATTCACCCTTATGAACTTGTGGGTTTTCAAGGAACCCACCCCTCTTTAATCCCACCCGATGGGAAATTGGACTTTATGCAAGGAAGGGTTACTCTGTATTGCAATGCATTCCCCATTGTGGAAATCCTGACATCTGTTAGGACCATGGATTATTGGGACCCTAATTATTAAGGAACCAAGCTTCATAAATCTTCTCCTATAGTTCACTCTATGGTGACCCTTTTTATATGACACTGTTCTATGAAATTCGAGTTCTAGGGTCCCCAATATAAAATTAGGACTAGAACGGCTCCACCCAAGATGAATCTGTGACCAAAAAATCCAACTAATTTATCCTCCCACTTCACTCCAAAACATTCTTTATCCTCATTCCTACATAATTAATCTAATAATAGGCACAATATTTTCATTTTCTCATATGTATAGTTACCCTAACATTGGGCCTTTGGATGGAACCTCTTAAATGGCAGTGGAAACTATATGTCCCATCCAAAAGAGCAAGAAAAACGACAATATAAGTTTTAAAGAAGTAATATTTGAGTGAAACTATGTACTTTTCTCAGTTATGAGTTTATATTATAAATCATACTCAAACCTTTACACTTACTCTATTTAGGAATAATCCCCACAACAACCAAGAAACATGGAATAAAACTGCCTAGTTCCACATCATAGCCTTACATTGTTAAACTATAAATCAATTTTCTCAGAACATGTTGAAAAGATACAAACTTATTTTTTATAATGTACATAGGATTCCCCATATATTAATCTAATGGGATAATCCCACGCCTCTTACCCAATGCTACGAGAATTATATGCCCCATTTATGATTCAGATAGGATGACCCCACCCATCCTACCATGTTTGATACACACTGGATACCTCATTTAAGATCACCTTGGGATTCCATAATATAACCCATAATGGGATGAATATCCCACCCTTGGGATGAAAATCCCACACCTTGGATACATACATGGGTAAACCCATAGTATCCTTCCTCGTGATGGGATATTAAAACCGCAATAGGACTATTCCACTTATGTCACAAAATTTCTTCTCCCTAGGTAAGATGAAACCCACAACATAGGTAGCTTCCACACATAATCCACACACAATACCTCATTTTCACTCCTTCAATTACATAATCATCCTTACCACCTAACGTAATACTACATGAATCGGTCTTCAAAAACTACCCTAAAATGTGGTATCTAACTACCTAGGTTTTGATCCCATTCACTTAAATAGGGTATAAAAGGAACCTTACAATTTTTATATCCCCACATACATCATCTCAGTGTGAAATATTCCCTCCAATGAAAAAAACAATATATTCATCTTAATAAGATGTTTGGATCTATCACTGTAATTTGTTAAACATGTTCCCAACCTATCCCAATAAGATGTTAATCCTTTTCTGAACCTATCCTCATAATATGTTCAATCTATGCACATCTTGTCCTAGTAAAATATTAAACCCAATCCTATATTATCTTGCATGATGTTAAAAATTAACTTAATCTATCCTTTTAATATTTTAAACATACACATATGGTATCTGAGAAGGTTCACAAACAAGCATTGGACATGTCGCAATGAGACATTAAACATGCACCCAACATGTCCCTAAAATAAATTGAAATTGTTCACAACAAACACCATTATGAATTTAATGCTACATTAATCATATCTATATATGGCAGTAAACCATTGTGAATCTTGTCCTCTAAGTCATTAAACAGGTTCTTATCATTTCCCAACTAGACATTATCCTGGTGCTCAGCTCCATAAGACATTAAACTAGAGACAAATTTAGAATCCATAACCAATGAAATAAACATTGGATGCCTGAGTTAAAAATAATTACTGGAAATAAGCCCCTATATTCAATTTCTTATTTATCGTAATGGGTTTCCATTAGTTACATGCCTATGATTATTCATATGGGATACCTAAAAAAGAGGATGAATTTATAGCTTCCCAATATAACCATTGTCCTAATATCCCACAAATTTCTCAATGTGACCACTTAACCTGAGTATATGTTACTACATTATCAATATAGAATTAGTTAAATTAATATATATAAATCTTGATATGGAACATATAATTAGTTTTATGAACATTGATTTATCTATGAGGGAGAATCATACTATGAAACGATCTCCCATGGGGAATTTATAGAAAATGGAATCTATAACCAATTATCTTGTTTTTGTAATCGAGGATAAATAATCGACAAAATTGAATAATGTTTTCAGCCTTTTGAAATTATGAATGTGTGAAATCAAGAATCATAGCATCATTACCAAGTTGAAGGATGGTGTTTTGGTCTCAGTGAAAGAATAAAAAATTATAAATGGTGAACCCAATGTAAAAATGTTGTCCTCAACTAGGGGGAATTGATGTTTTTTATAAATCAATGAATATTCATGTCATCATATCCATATATTCATTTAAAGTAAAAACCACCAAAATAATAGGACCACCATGAAACAATCCAGTGAATTGGGTAACTTAATGATGGGAATCATCAATATATGACATCATAAGCATGAATCCTCCTATGTTTTAGGAAAATTGGAGTCCATTAGGTACAGGGTAATTGATTTACCTATATATGTATTGGTGGATCAATCTACATTCATTTAAGGACTCACGCTATAGGAGGTTATCAATGTTATTTTTCATGTTCAATGGTGGAAGAAACATTGATTCGGGAATCCCACAAAACTATACCTCTGCCATGAATTCGACATCACCATCTTCTATCTGGATCCTAAAACCCATCTCACGCAATCAGATCACCCATATGTGGGTTATAGATACTCTCATGCATCGGTATGATCATGACGAGGTTATTCCCGCTACAGTTATGGACCACTTCGGCCATGAGAAATAAACACCTCCATGATATTTCCTTTCATGATGTCCTCACAATATTAGATCAACACCCTTTAAAATGTAAAATAACTTTTGGAGTCTCTCTCTCTTTGGAACTCTAATGGATAACTTCCCTCCATCAATGATGCATGGGGAAATTGAGTCACACTGACAATAACTAGTCTGCTACTGTCTCATCAGAGAGCTACCATTAGGCCTCAATAAAGATATCGTAAAATGGTCCCAAAGGAAGATGAATGATTTAATTTAATCCTAGATCCACTAGCCCTATTCCATAACACCCAATATCAACATTGAGGGAATGCCTAGGAAACTGCCTAAAAAGGAACATCTTCCAAAACAGATATATCAACTAACACCACTACTATATCCCACCAAATTCATGTAATATTTTAATTGGGATATGTCTTATCCGAAATGGGAATGATACCCTAGCCACTATACATATAGTCTTGGTCGACTATCTTAGTCATTTTCACCACTGACATTCATTACTGGCTAGCTAGCAAGTGATTACTAGATTTAGTGTGGTTGTCCTCCCTCCCCACAACCAGCCAACATGAATATCCAACATGTGTTCACCCCAATCAGTGTCGATGTTATCCCATAAAACTTCTATTAAGTACAGAGGCCATATCTAAGTCCTTAGGAACCACATAATAATTCTTACCAGATCCATCTTCCACCAAATAATATTTACTCCTTGATCAGTCAAAAATTTACAATGAGTACCTCCCCATTATACCCATAACTAGAATAGAGGACCACCCCATGATATCACCATTCAATGTGAAGGGCAGACTTGTTACATGAATAAGTATCATGGCGTTAATCCCTATTACTATGAGAATACATTCCCTAAATAACCATCAATGTGAAAAAACTGCGAACACCCACCATCAATGATGTAACCCTGGGAAGCTCTATGTCTTTATTAACCACCCAAATTCTGATGTGAACAATGAATGGACAATAGAATCATCACACAAACAACCAAAATTTGGTGTAGAATACTAGTGATTCTAGGATACCATTTTAGATTATAATTCCAAAAGTATCCCCAAATACATCTGAAGACACCTACAAAAGGAGGACATTATGTACCCCATATAATGGCTTATATCACCACCATCCCTACCATAACTAGTTTCTATCAACTCCACCTAAACATGAGATCATAGGGAGATATCGAGATATTGGATGATGACCTCATATGATGATAATTATACATAGCAATAGAATGAACCTTCTACCATCTCTCATGAGGAAATGGGGGTCAACCAATCATAAATGGACATGGCCAATAGGATAAAATCATATCCATGTGATTTCTCAGATTTAAATGGACATATAACCCCTTAAGAAACCACTCTTCTGATAAATAATACCGAAATAATTTCAACATTGATTCCACCACCAATATCATTTCTTGTGTTGATCAAAGTGTGCTCCGACCAATACAAGGACTCTTCCTCTATGAAACATGTCTTGTCAGAGGACATAAATGATGACCATATATTTGAAGTGTTATAACCTACATAAAATATATACATTAAAATATAAATGTACATTAATAATGATCATTCTATATGTTTATTCAAAATTACCTAGGTGAATCTTCACCAACTATGTGATGCTCAGTTGGCCTAACTGGGGAGCCATGACTATGTCATTTCAATCGACCATCATGGAGGACTCCTTGAGATTTCAGAACCCCTTGTATAACATTATCATATTTTTTTATACCAAATTCCATTATTGTTAAAAGAACATGTATATAGATCATCACCTTTCTACACTAGGTTATGGAAGAAGTGTCAAGGAATATACATATCTGAAGCTAGGGAGAATATGTATATCTCTATTTCAAAACAATACTGCGATAATCTAGACTATTAACTGATGATGACAGTTCCCTAGAAAAATTTTCATGGTTAATATGTCCATATTAGACCCTCTAGAAAAAAATTCCAATAATTTAGTTCATTACAATGAAGAACATCCTCATGTGGAGACACATAAATTGGAAGACCACAGACACGAATCCTCACTCATCATCGTAGGCTTGAAATTGGCCATAGTTATTACCTAAAGAAAATGTTTCTATCAATCCCTCAAAACATTATAAAGGTTATGGTATATCAACCTCTCTGACCAATATGTGTTCATATAGAAATATAACATAGAACCCAAAATATCAGCATTACTCCAGTAACATTAGGAAAACAAATGTCTTACTACTCATCTCATCGCTTAGTGGCACCCAAATTACTCTAATTCATTTAGTGACCCCATATTTCTTCTAGTGCTTCGACCTGTAACTCTTTTCTAACTGTCATCGTTTGAGCCTGGAGGAGTATATCCTGTCATACAATAAGTCTTGTAATATAAAAAGTGGCCAACATATGAGTCACCAACCATGCCAGAGCAGCGTAATTACATGCCTCAGTATCATGTCTGTTTTACTCCCTTACTCTATGATCCTACTGATCCCTTGGTCACCTATGAACATTGAAAATATAAATTTATTTATTCTCTCAAAACACACCACAATTCCATAAAAAGATGGAATGTGGGAATCAGAACTAAAAGAAAGGCGTACCTAACATTGATGGACAATTTATGACAACCCCCCATTGTTATAAATCCTAGTTTTACCTCATAAATGGAATGGGGTGACTTGCTACATTAAATTACTACTATATATCAAGAAGTAGAAATATGATGGGGACCCTAGTATATTAGATTGCCACCAAACTCTGATTTTTTACTCAGACACTGGATGTCCATATATTCAGCTTGTATAACTATATTCTAATTGGCTACATTTATTGTAGGGGGAATTATTGGTAGTTACTCTTTCAGTTTGTCTCCACCACATGATTTAATTGTATAAAAAATATCATCATTTGAATTATGGGTCCTAAGGAGTGTGTTATAATAATTTTCCATCAGTTTAATGGCCCCAAGTATTGACATAACTATCATTTTCCCAAGATGTACTAATTTCAATGTGTGTTGGAAATTTAAGAGTTAAATGGTCCCTACCCTCACCACCCTAAAGTAACCAGGTGGATTATTGAAGTTTTATGTAAAGGAACATTGTCCAAAATAATCATTTTAGAATACCAAATAATAGTACTATAGGTTTCCCCTTCTAGATACAACAAGAAGACCTACTAAATCAGAGAGTTTCTCCACTACCAAATATGCAGAGGGTCCTGAGATGATGCACATAATGGAACCACTATTAGAGGGTATTGACCAAATGAATATATAATTAGAGAATCCTCACTCTGTTAAAATCCAATAGAAAAAACCATACCAAGAACATACATCTCAATAAGATAATGTGGCTCTACCCCTTTTGAAGGATATGCTCTAAATGGTCATTTACTATAAATAAGAAAATATGACTAATATTTATTGGATTCTATGGAACCATGCTAAATAACTAGATCTATGGAGAAGTGAATTATGAAATTACCAGTGTGGCAGTGGCCCCAAAATCCCTAGCTCACATGTCATGTTGAACATTCCTCATACGACAATGTACTTGGAAACACCATTAAGCAATGCTTAATGTTAATATATTGGATCCAACACCAAGTTGATCATATCCTTATCATGTTTGGTGACATTATAGAACTATTGACACATGTCTCAATAATCCTCGAAAATGATTTTTATTTCTTTAAGTAATGAAGTAAGCTCTTAAGAAATCGATGAAGACCTCTGAAGACTAAAGGGATCAAAAATACATCATTCACACTCACAATGTCATCGGTTCTCATTTGTGAATTTCGAACCCTACTATAGTTTCGGTAATTAATTATTCCATTTTCCCATGACATGTTCCATATCATTCAATGCCTTAAAATTATATCCACATAACATAAATGGGAAATTAGAGTCCCCCAGTATTGTAAAATCCATCTCAGATTCTTGGCGATTTCATGACCCCTATGATATGAGATGAAAATATGGTCTTCACATGCATGGAATACCCCATTAATGATGTCTATATGTATTACTCCATTAAAATAAAGGATTTAGTGGACATGTTCATGATTTAAAATAGGGAGTTATGATATAAAATCCCTATAGTGCCTCAGGATAATTCCATTTACGGTTTTTCCACAGACACAATATCCACCATAACACTCTGGATAGTGCATCAAACTATGATATTCAAGCTACTAAGACATGGAAATATTTTTTTAATATTTTATATGCATGAAATTTATTCCCAACACGCTATGATAATTCCCTCCATAGTAGACTTGGTTAATTGGCCGAGAAAATCAATTGCAACCATGTTGTGATTTGTTGTGTCCCACTAGAGCTTAACCATTACCAACTTATAGTCTGCTAGTAGCTATTCAGATTAGTCCACCTAGTCCACAGTAGAATATTTCCATCCCTAGATAGACCCTAGTGATTCATCCAGAATCATTCATCATACCACCTTCCCAAGGGAGACCCTCTTAAAGTAGAAATATCCTCCTATAATATAAGAATGATGTTTTGAAGAACCATATAAGCATACTTGTGTAGATTTCTATCATCGAGGTTATATTATTATCCAGGGGAATATGGTAGGCCCTTGAAGAATCCATGAAAACCCCCCTCAATTTGGAAGATTATTTCAGTGATGAAGATTCCTACTATATAGAACATGTCGAGAATGATTAGTTAACATGATAATCTATTTTTTCAGATATGATGATGGAAGAATAGGGCAGGGGTACATAAGCCATCATTATTTCACATTAATGATAAATGGGATGGAGATCCAACACTACCTAGTGGGTAATGGATCTGAGATCGACCTCATTCTAACATGGACACTCCATGAACTTTGACTAATTGAAGAATATCTGACTCCCTCCAAACAAAAAATTCAGTGTTATAATAATAGTGAGTTGAAACAATGTCGTAAGACATACCAGAAGAAATAGTCCCCAGATTTTATATAAACCATTGGATTCATGGTATTTTCATGGATGCCACATACATCATGGAATTGGGTAGCCTCTAGCTTCATTTTTATGATGTGTTCCCCTACTCATATAATTAGTGCCTCAAGTAGTCACTCAATTTTCATGTTGGTGTACTCTAGGGTGATGAATCTCAATTTCACTCTGATGAAGACCGGTATTCAGATAATCGATACTAAAAGAGACATGTAATTATGTTTATGTGAATGGGGTTGAGTGTATAAATACACTAACTAATCTAATGGACTATGTAGTTGATCCATGTGAGGAGTTGGATGACACTGTCGTTCTCATGATTCATTATTTAGAGTCCAAAAATGATGTATTTGTTTTTTTTCATTTTCTCTAAGAAGAAGATATTTTTTTCCCTAAGAATAAGGGTCTCTAAAATATTACCTTATACTCTTTCATCGGATAGGATCATGTGATACAATAATACCGAACATCTATGAAGCTTCAAGATGTTTTCTTTTTTATCACCAACCCACTATATTCTGACAAGTTCCTAATAGTATGATAGATTTGATGAATGCCTACTGCCAACCATTTAGTTGAAATAATGAATATACATATTGTTCATAGTTTGGATGGAATTGGATAAAAATATTTTATCATCATAGTTTTAGAAAAGGGACCCCCTCCACCCTACAAGTGATGATTTTGTGTCTGCCAGAGAATGTAGCAGTTATTCCCACAATTTGAATGGACTAGAAAAGCAACATATTCCATATTATTATCCAATATCAAAAGATGAATATGACTTGTAAGATGACCTTCATATATTTGAATATGGTTTATAAACAACTGTGGATGAGGTAACCAAGTTGAACCATAGTACTAAAAAAGTCCTGAGGTGGATGTATATAAGTAAAACCATTTCTCTATATTAAAAGCAGTAGTAGGTGGCCTTATTAAATTTGAATCATGATTTATTTCCCAATAGACATGAAGATATTCCATAAATGGACCTTGTGGTCATCCTTCACCACCATGGGATTGTAGTGAGTTATTGCAGGTTCAAACTACCTCTTATAAAGAAAAAAACCCTCGAATGTTTCTATGGTCGAGGCCGATTTTGAAAAGTTTATCATAACCAAATTTGTTAGATAATTCTATTACACCATATGTATATCCAAAATTATCCCAATCATGAAGAAAAATGGGAAAATTAGAGTCAATATCTATTTCAATGACCCCAACCACCACATTCCAAATGTTGATATTCTCCTTCTAGTAGAAGTGTAATTGATTGATTCTTCTGAAATTTTCAACGGTATCACCAACATGGATAGATAAATGGTTATAATCAAGATTAGATTGAACATAATGATGATGATTCCACTTCCTTCATTGATCCATAATGGAATTTCTTATATTTGGTGATTCCCTTCTACTTGAAAAATGAATGGGCCACATAATAATGATCCTTGAACAACATTTTCATAATGTTTCTAGGACATTGGTAGAATATTGTTTTTGTTAGGACCAATAGGGGCATATATACCCTGAGAGGGGGGGGGGGTGAATCAGGGTATGGATATTCTTTTTCAATGTTCTTTCTGCCCCACTGGATCTTGACCTCTTTATTACAAGGGTCACTTTGTTTGCATTTGTGTGGTTACTGTGATCACTTGTCTCCTTTACCTGATGATGATGCTTTGAATGCAATGCAGGGAAGTAAGCAGGCATACACGGATATTTTTACTTGGTTCACCGCTAAGGGCTACGTCCAAAGAGTATACGCTGACAGGTTGTCGGTTCGTACCAAATTCCACTAGACTTCACTAGCTGTGGATTACAATGTTCGGGCTAGATCACTTCTATGCCCAGGCTCACTGCCTATACAAGGTTTAGGGTCAGCTAACTGCTTTCCCAAGGGTCACTCCCTGTTTCTCTTTCTCTGGCTCACTGCCGGTGGAGAGGATCACCTTCTTCCTCTTCATAAGCTCACTGCTCTAGAAGGGATTCACTCACAGTTTATAGACCTGTAGGTCTCTTAATTTGCATGAATGAATGCATTTTCCTCTATGTGTAGATGCTCTGTTGAAATAAAACTTTCACCCGTAGATGAATATCTCTTTGCACCTAAGGTATCGGGCAACGTACCAGCTTCCACGCAGTCCGAGAAGAACCGCTGGAACAAAACCTTACATGGCGCGCAAGTCAATCTCGGCGCGCAAGTATCGGCGCGCAAGTCAAAACGGGCACGCAAGTCCTCCTCAGAAACTTGCGCGACTCAAGCTCCCTCAACTCCAAACTTGCGCGACTCTTTTCCTTTTAATCCCAAACCAATATTGGCGTGAAACTGCCAATTGGCGCGCAACTTATAACACCGGCGCACAACTTCAACTATGGGTGGGAAAATTCACCTAGGTGACCCACACTCACCACTTGCGCGACCACCACACATGCGCGACGGGAGCTCTGATTTCTCAAAGTGTTAAACAACAGTAAAGAATGAGGAGGGGTGGTCCAGTATATATAGGCAATCTGACCACCCTGCACGATGGCTCACAAGTCACCTGCGCGACCCAGTTTCGGCGCGCAAGTCTTCTGTCCTTTTGGACACTTGCGCGACCAACTCCCAAACTTGCGCGAACCTACTTCCTTTTCCATATTTTGATCTTCGGATCTTTACAAACATATGGCGCGCAAGTTTCCTATTCTCCAGATCATCCATTCCTTTTATCGACGTTCTTGAATCAAACATGGATCGTTGAACTTAGCTCTTGAACTCGACATTCCACCATGAAATCCTCTTTGTCAACAAAGTTGTATGTCATCGTTTTGCTTTGTCAATAATCACTACTCAGATGTCCACTTTGTCAACAAACAAAATCACCTCAAAAATGCTTCAATGACACCTTGAGGGATTTTTTCCCAACTATATCCCCCTTTGGGTTTGTTGACAACTCTTCCAAAACAAAGATACGTCGTTGATTCTTCATCCTCCATTCGCCTCATTGCAATTCTGATAGCGATCAAGGATTTACTCAACACATACTCTAAGCCCACATGAGCAATGTTCGGCGTGAGAAACAAGAGTAAATGAAAATTTCATCAATGAATCACTTTATCTCTGACATCCACTGTTGACACCAAACTGATACCAATTTGTACTAAACTGATACCAATTGTTGAAGGATTTGTTGGAAGACCAATGTTTTGTTTGGAAATAGTCTTACCACTTTCCAACACCACTCTTCTGCTTTTATCACGATCCTAAGCTGTCGTGATATCTATTCTTTTATCGATCACTTCTAGCATCGTCATATTTAATACACTCCCCCTTTCTCATTGCTCCCCCTTTCTGGTTGATCCACCTGTCAGCTTCTCCCCATATCAATTATGATTTATCAAATCTCCGCACTGTCTCCCCCTTGAACAAGAACTATTTTCTCCTCCTTTAACAAACACTTTTCTCCCCCTTTGTCAACGAACCCAAAGGACAGTCCTTTGTAGTCTGTAACATAGTAGGGAACACATATCAGCATATTAGGTTAAAACACATCATACCTTGGGGAGAGGGGGAGGGGGTCCCACATCCACACTATTTTAAGTGTGGGGAATCGACTGAACTCCCACAACCATTCGATGCCACTCAAAAGCGTCCTTGGGTAAGGCCTTGGTCAGAATGTCTGCAACCTGTAGCTCTGTAGGCACATACTCCAACTTCATGATTCCCTGCTGAACTTTCTCCTTGATAAAATGATACATAATCTCAATGTGCTTTGACCTTGAATGATGGACGGGATTTTTGCTAAGATTTATAGCACTTGAGTTGTCGCACTGGATTCCGATCGGAGACTTAACTTCAACTCCCATATCTTCAAGCTGCTGCTTCTTTCACTATAACTGTGTGCATGCTTGAGTGTCTACAATATGCTCAGCTTATGTGGTGCTTAATGAAATGAAATCTTGCTTCTTGCTCAACCAAGCAATACATAGTCCGCCAAGATAAAATGAACCTCCAGATGTTGATTTCCTATCATCTGCTGAACCGGCCTAGTCTGCATCAGTATATCCCAATAATTCTGTCTGAGACTTGTCGTTATATGCCATCCCGAAGTCCATTGTTCCCTTGATATACCGAATTATTTTTTTCACTGCGAGAATGTGAATTTCTTTGGGATTACTTTGATATCTCGCTGCTTGGCATGTGGCGAATACAATATCAGGCCTTGTCGCGGTCATGTACAACAGACTTCCGATAATTTTCTTATATTCTGTGATATTAACTGCCCTGCCACTGTCATCATTTGATGATTTCATCCTGGTAGAAACCGGAGTCTTCATCTCCTTGGAATTTTCCATTACAATTCATTCCAAAGCATCCTTGGCATATTTGGATTGAGAAATGAATGTTTCATTCCTTCCTTGTGTAACACTAAAAACTATGCTTTTTCAAATACTGATATATCCTTCAGTACAATGCTCTTGGTGCATATTTCCTCCCATATAATGCCTTCTTCATCCTGAAAACTTTGTTCTCATCTTCATGAATGAGAAAACCTTCTGGATGCTCAATATACACCTCTTCTTCCAGAAACCCATTTAGAAATGCAGTCTTCACATCCATCTGGAACTCTTTGAACTTTCTTTGCCCTGCAATGGCTAGGAATAATCTGATTGTCTTCTGACTTGCAATCGGTGAAAATGTCTCATCACTATATATTCCCTCTAACTGGGAGTCTCCTTTGCACATCAGTCGTGCTTTGTTCCGAATCATTGTGCCATATTCATTCATCTTGTCTTAATAGACCCATTTAGTCCTGATGACATTATTGTCTGATGGCCTCGAAACAATCTTCCACATCTGGTTCTTCTCAATCTGATCAAGCTCTTCATTCATAGCTTGAACCCAGTTTTCATTTCCAGCTGCACCATTTATACTAATCTGGCACTCATCATTGATCCATTAACCAAATCTCTAAGCCCACTGAGTTGGAACTCGGTGTAGGAAACAAGAGACAAAGATAATAACACAATCACTTCTAATTGTGCTCAATTTCTCCCTTTCATTTTCAATTCTGCTACCTGATTTGAATCAATTGAAACTCTAGAGCATATCAACTCTCCAGTTTTCATCCTTAGATGCCACTTCCCCTTGGATCGTATCTCCCTAGAACCGCAAACACCTGAATCAGGGTATGGATATTCTTTTTCAAAGTTCTTTCTGCCCCACTGGATCTTGAACTATTTGTTACAAGGGTCACTTTGTTTGCATTTGTGTGGTTACTGTGATCACTTGTCTCCTTTACCTGATGATGATGCTTTGAATTCAATGCAGGGAAGTAAGCAGGCAGACACAGAGATTTTTACATGGTTCACCGCTAAGGGCTACGTCCAAGGAGTATACGCCAACAAGTTGTCGGTTCGTACCAAATTCCACTAGACTTCACTAGCTGTGGATTACAATGTTTGGGCTAGATTACTTCTATACCCAGGCTCACTGCCTATACAAGGTTTAGGGTCAGCTCACTGCTTTCCCAAGGGTCACTCCCTGTTTCTCTCTCTCTGGCTCACTACCGGTGGAGAGGATCACCTTCTTCCTCTTCATAAGCTCACTGCTCTAGAAGGGATTCACTCACAGTTTATAGACCTGTAGGTCTCTTCATTTCCATGAATGAATGCATCTTCCTCTGTGTGTAGATGCTCTGTTGAAGTACAACTTTCACCCGTAGGTGAATATCTCTTTGCAGCGAAGGTATCGGGCAACGTCCCAGCTTCCACGCAGTCCGAGAAGCACTGCTGGAACAAAACCTTACTTGGCACGCACGTCACTCTCGGCGCGCAAGTATCAGCACACAAGTCACAACGGGCGCGCAAGTCCTCCTCAGACACTTGCGCGACTCAAGCTTCCTCATCTCCAAACTTGCGCGACTCTCTTCCTTTTACGCCCAAACCAATATTGGCACGCAACATCCAACTGGCGCGCAACTTCTAACACCAGCGCACAACTTCAACTAAGGGTGCGCAAATTCACCTGCGCGACCCACACTCACCACTTGCGCGACCACCACACCTGCGCGACGGGAGTTCTGATTTCTCAAAGTGTTGAACTCCAGTAAATAATGAGGAGGGGTGGTCCAGTATTTATAGGCAATCTGACCACCCTGCGCGATGGTGCACAACTCACCTGTGTGACCCAGTTTCGGCGCGCAAGTCTTCTGTCCTTTTGGACACTTGCGCGACCAACTCCCAAACTTGCGCGAACCTACATCCTTTGCCATATTTTGTATATGTTCTTTTGTACCGCCTCCAGATCATCCATTCCTTTTATCGATGTTCTTGAATCAAACATGGATCTTTGAACTCAGCTCTTGAACTCGACATTCCACCATGAAATCCTCTTTGTCAACAAAGTTGTATGTCACCGTTTTTCTTTGTCAACAATCACTACTCAGATTTCCACTTTGTCAACAAACACAATCACCTAAAAAATGCTTCAATGACACCTTGAAGGATTTTTTCCCAATAGTTTTGAATATTTTTTATCACATCATGGAAATTCTAGGAACTTATCAATGATCCTGAGAAATTATTTGGCTTCCTTCTCTCTTGGTACATTAAAAAATAACCCCCTAAAGTGTGCATTTGGGGATACCTCTACAATGTTTATCAACTGTTTTATAAGGCATATATGTATCGATGTTGAGCTATAGAAGATCAGGTACATCAATCAAATTCCTCCCTTGATAGATGTATGGGAGTAGTGGGTTATCATGTATATATTTCATGTATACTCAGATTTATCGTAAATCATTATAGATACTGTATTTCATTATCAATTTTCCTAAATAATGGTACCATTTGTTAGTGAGATGATGAATCTCAGAACACATATTTGGACAAAAATACATGACATATATAGCCTCCAATTATGATGCCACATATTTTAGTAAATAATTTTTTCCTATATTTAACCTCATTGGAATAGTCACTTGGAGTCATTATAGACCAAAACCAATGATGGTAGAGAAGATACCCTACATTATCTATGGCACATTCTCTTAAACACGTGGTCTATATATTATCTCATTTAGAAGATCTTCCTCTCACTAGTATTCACACTTAAAATGTTTAGTCATTTAATAATGAATCCTGAGATACCACGAGTGTTATGAGTAGAACTGATGAATTATATCATAAATATCCCTTGGATGATGAGATGATTAGGACACTAGATGCGATCCTTCAACAATTTAACATATGGTTTTCACACAAAATTCATTCAAAATAAATGAATTGGGATACATTCTTTCCATGCATCCATCCCTGGAGGAGCTTCCCCTGTTTATTGATTTATCGAGTGATGTTATCCTCTCTATGTATGAGGATGTGCTGTGTTGGTAGATGAATTTCAATAGTTCCTACCAGATCCGAATTCAATGAAGGCTCATCAAACCCATGAATAACATGGTAGGCATGGGGATAATCTTCATCAATTCAGTAAAAGACCTCCTTTAATACTCATTCCCACTTTTAGAAGGTTTACCAATAATGAGGAAGAATATCATGCCCTCAATACTGGCCTCAAGATGTCCATTGAGATTGAGGTCCCATAATTACATGATAAGAGGGACACCTTGCTAGTTAACCAAAAAATATAGGGGGACTACATCGTTAGGATGAAATATATATTTCCTTTTCCAGAGTGCACCAATCTACTGAAGGTAGAAATTCCTTGATCCACTGGAATAAACACATTATCCCAGTTTTATAATGGGTACTCTAATTCATTAAATTTTTTGTTCAATATCTCAAAAAACACAATATGAATGATGTGGCCATTCATGTGGTGCACCTTAGGATCATATCGCCTTCTATTTTTAATGATAGAAACTAATATGTAAACAACTAGTTTCTTGTTCTTTTTTATAAGAACCTCATCCCAACATATTGGAAGAAATTACCAATTGTACCACTCCATTCATTCATTGTCTCGATCACCACATTCTCCCTAGAGGACAAGCTATGTATAAGAGAATCAATCACCGTGTAGCAGAGTTCAGCTTCTACTATTGGACTCACCTTAAACAAAACCACAAAAAATAATTTTCCTGGAATTATCTTTTTTTACATCAAATTATATGATATAACACATGTTATATAGGAGTTTCATGTTGGGTATTATGTCTCATATATAGTGAGGAAGAATATATCCTACCATATATATAGGTTGGGATACTTTTGTCCAAACATAATCCATTATTTCCTTGTGTTCATTAATTTGATTCACATGTGTCAGATCCATGAATGATTTATGAATAGACTACTAGAGCTTCACAACACCACAAAATATTCATATCCCTTTTTATTGTAAGATCTTGATATCATAGATCCATACCTAGAAGTGAATGTTTGCTAGTGTCGGGTCATTATAACAGTAATGGACTACTTCTCCATTTGAAAATGGTAGTTCCCACAATGGATGTAAATTTATGGGTTTTTATCAAGTCATTGAGATACCATTTTATCCATAAATTAGGATTTCCACACACCATTATCATGGAAAATTAAACCAACATTAGGGATAACATGTTGAATAACATATATACCAAGTACCACATCTGATCTGACAATACTTTTCTCTACCATGCATAGGATTATTTGAATATTGTGGAATTGAAAAATAACATGTATTACATACTACTGAAAATGGTCATCTAGAATATGAATAGTTGGCCAGAGAAGCTCCCAAGACCTTCTAGTCATGTTTTAAGACATCTCATAATTCCACCCTAAGGACCCTATATTCCAAGGAATATCAAACAGAGGTAGTACTATTGAGGTTTTGTTAATTCACCTTAAACAACAATTTATAACCATTATTCTCCTAAGAGAATGGAATAATTTAATCTAAAATAGTTGGAACCCCTTAAATTAAAAAGTGTCCAGAACATTCAAAATCTATAAAGGAACTAGAAAATAATACGAACAGAATTAAATTAGAGGGTGTTCCTCTTATACTTTCTCCATGGGGCATGGTAATAGCTCTCAATATGACAATGATACATGAAAATAATTCACAATCATTGGAGACTAAATTTTAATTTCCTTAAATCATCCATAAGCTTTATTTTAATATTACCTAATATATGATCACTATTTCTAGAGAGAATATCATTTATATCACCAAAAACAAGTTTTATATGTAATAGTTCATATGAGGATCCCCATTGCCTTGGTTGTATAAACTTTAACTATTTTAAAGGACCCAATAAGTGTGAACATAAAAATTCTCGTTGTGGTTCGAGAACTATGGCCTTAAACATACATAAATCCAATGTTATAAACAGTATGACAAAATAAAATTTACAATCAGTAAAATAATTATGACGTAAAATGATATACAATAAATATTCTCTATGTTGAATGCCTATAAAATAAAAATCGTGATGTCCACAGATCATGATGTAAAACTGTGATCATAACCTGTAAAAAATGAGGATTCGTTTTGGGAAATTATTGGATGATCCAAAATTTATACCTCATATATATGTTGAATGCCTCATATGATAAGTATGATATGGTAAAGCTAATTACCGAACATAAAATCGGGATTCCTAATATGGTATGCATGAAATAAAACAAAAATCCCCATCCCCTGATGTTAAAATATAGCCTTAAATTGTTTCAAAATCATTAGATTTCCCATGAAAACTACGGGATGCCTAAATTACCTCATTAGAGAATATTTCCCCAAGTAATGGTGTTGGTCTTCTACCCTGACAAACACCAAAATTACATGTGTCTTTATAACTATTCCCATGGGATATATAGTGATTCCCAAACTACACATATTTGGGAATAGCATTAAATTTATCCACCCTTTGGCACCATGTACCCATTATGGTCCCAATATTGTGATCTTTAACTCAGTTTTGTTTTTCTTAACTTGTGTGTAAAGTATGTAATCATCCATGGATCAACTCATGTCACTTTTTAGAACATTGGTTCCACATAGACGCTTATGAGATAAACATCCTCCATATTTAACAATCATTGTTTTTAACTATTTTCCATCATCACCCATGTATATAATTTTTTAACATAAACTAAGTATATTTTGTACTATGGTAATTTTCTGGAATGTGATCCTGTAATGCATAATATCATGTCAGGTTCTACTTTTTTCATGAGAGAAAAATGGAATTAATATAGTTGTTTTCCAATAGTCCAAGAATCATGACTATGAAATTTTTACCATGTTCCATGTTATAAAACCTAAGACATTTTAAAACCAGTTATATGAATGATTCATGTGGAGTATGGACTCCTATGATTCTTTCATTTCATGTCTTAACACTTTTCCACTAAATGAACATCCTTGAATCCCTGACCCAGTTTAGAAGTATTATAACTAAAACTATGTACATTATGACAATTTCTCTCAGTTTTCATCAACTCTGGTGTTTTATAAGGAACATTCCACCACATCTCTCTAGAAATAAATTTGGTCTAATTCCCATTATCATGTGATATGTAGTGAATCCCAGACTTTTTTGTCACTAATCCTAGTTATAGATTCACTAAAAGAACATTTATTACCTATGATTATATAATATTTAAATTCCCTAATGGGATCCTTTCTACCTATAATCCACATTTATCTTCATTGACCCATTAACCAGATGAGAGGCCCACGTAAGCTGGCGAGAGGAAGTGAATAATGGGATGATTGATGTGGAAGCTGCACCAATTTCCTCATGAATCTATGTTAAACATTATCCTTACCTATTATTGAACTAGGATTCCTCATGTTGTTAGATTATTTAAACTATATGAAACTAGGATTCCCCATGTCAAAAATATTGGATGAAAAAACATCGACATCCTCAAAATATGGTAATAAAATATAATTTCAACCCTTATGAATTCATGATTAATCATATCCAAATATGGGATGACTCAGTATCCTAAATCTAGATGACATCCCCCTATTATTTCTCGTCTCCTACCATACCATGACCAAAAAAACATGTACCATGATTCCTATTTTTCAAGGGATACATAGTGAGGCTTGAGTATCTCATCTAGGGAATATCCCCATTGAAATAACAATTAAAGGAACCTCCCTTCGCTATGAGTATAAATTTAACCATGGGTATGGTTTTTTGTGTTTCAGGAGGAAGAGGTACCATATGTCCCAGCATTCACAATGAATTACAATTCAGTCATTCCATGAGATCCAACATAGCGAACTCAATGACCCGATTTTTTTCAATGATATGTAAAATTAAACCATCTTCTTCCTCAACAGTGCAATACCCATGCCATTAAACAAACCGAACCCCTAATATTTTTTGTTTGAAATTAAACTGAAAATCCCATCAACCACAATTCATGTTGTTAACTAATGATATTACCACATATAGAGCTATGTTTACTCGTATTATACGATTATTTTAATTCATAAAAATTTTGATACCTCGTATGATAATTTTGAGAAAAACCACACCATATCCCAGAAAAAAAATACAGTACTACTAAAATGAAATTGATTTATATCCAAAATAGAGAGGGAGATACACCAACGGTGTTGGTCTCTTAGCCCACTATGTCCCATAATAATGTTTTTCATGATTCAAATTCCCATGTGAAATTTAGTGACAACCAAATATTTTATCTTGAGAACCACCATTCTATTGACTCACCTCAAAGTTTCTCCACTGATGGATATGCTTAAATCATTCATAACTTCACATTCATACGGTGTGTTCGAGAGCACAGTGGAATAGCTCAAATGGAACTAATTATTACTCATAAAACCACAAACTTCTACCTCTATTGTCCTTGATTTCTATGATTTTCATAATAGTCAATCAATTGATATAAACAATAACCTTAAGAAAATGATCACATGGAACTCTATCCCACCTATTATCTGAGGATCACACCTCAATAGATCTCTGAAAAAAACTATCTCTCCTATGTTTATAACATGTTCGATGTTCGATCTTATAATTATTATCCCCATACTTATCCAACATGGTATGGAACCTATATTTAAAACATGGTCAGCTGTTTTCCCCATCTATTAGTTACCCCCCTTTCACGGTCTAGGTCTCGGAATTCTCAATTTCCCTCGTGGGGTTTTAAATAACATTTTTTCTTCATTGTTTTATCCCTTTATAATAGTGGTAACTCCATTCCAGTCCTTGTTTCTCTCATCGATCATGAATCATGTGGGATTTGGTTTTAGGATTTAGTTTACTTCTAGTGAGTTATAGACACACTAGCGCACTATGATACTGATATTCATGGAAACAATCTATGTGAATGTTGTATCACAATAGTTATTTGAATTGTAAAGTGTCCTCCTAGGATCCTCCATTCATATTGAATAACCATTGTACATTTCCATGAATATTACTTCATGAAAAACAACTTCTGGTCCAAGAATATTGACATTAAACTATTTTCAGGTGGATATAAATCTATTTCCATAATCTATGAGACCATGGTACAAGATCTATGACTATAAACTAGGATTATTTGGACATGAATCACGGCCATCAAAGGTTTATAACCTTCCCATATGTTTCACGAGGAACGAGGCTCCCTTTGTCCATCTATTCACATCAGGTTACCACTATTTTTTGTCGTATGAAATACATTATGGTTTACATGGTCCGAAATCAATTTCATTGAAATTGCAGTCCAATTCTAGGAATCAAGAGTGTAATTAGGTTTAATTTCTCCTCAGTAATGTGTTTTGGGGGATTTGGTCTTATTTTCTTTCAATTTACATTGTTTTGTCACTCCACCATGCTACATATATCTCATTGGGATGCTCAAATAGTGGTCTATGTAATATAAATGTAAACAAATAGTAATGTTTGAAACATAATTAATATAATACGTGTGAAAAATGGTTCAAATATATTCAGTGTACAAAGAGAACTTAGGACCCTCCAATCACATTATGTTACCTTCCCCTACGCCACACATGTCCCCTTTGAGGAACACAACACTCTCATCCCAGAATCACAACATGTAAACTATGTGTGGATGACTCCATATTCATATTAATGTTGTAGAGTCTTATAATATTGAATTTCATCATGGCCCCCTCTATAGGGAGTATCAATGTTGTTCTACCCTCATACATATCCCCCCATTTCAACTATGCAGGTAAAAATCACACTGGTTCACATGTTTGGGTCACCAGATGATAAACTATAATATGAACATCACTCTCACGTGACATTAAATTGTGTGATACATTGTCCCCACATTGTGACATTATACTATTATCCAAACTTCCACACCATAGGACACTAGACGATGTGTCTATCATTCTCATTTAATAATGTAAACATGTAATGAATAATATTCCCATGGATGAGAATTCCTTTCCTCCATTGTTATTCACCAACCACATTGTTCATGTTCTCTAGTCATCGCTCATCATTAGAGATGCCACTCCCCGTAAGATATGATTTTCACCATTGTTTAGAACTATATTCCTACCCTATTTGATTGTATCATGGATGGTTTAATTTTTTATAGTATTTGAAACCATTTGAACAATCCATCACATAATATATAGTTTTTTATTGTTAGTTTATTTGGATCCACACCTGCCTCCATGTCTGAATGGTCCCCCATGACGACATGGTCCCATGCCACACTAGCCCAACGAACATCCTGAGAACAAACCAAAAAATAATTCAAATGAAATTTTCAGATAACTTCCATATTTTGATCATGATAAATGGTTAAATATCATTTGTTTATCCCCCTATCTAGTTAAACAATAATGGATTTTGTGTTTCAAACATGGTCATTATTTACCCCCATCATCACCCCCATTTTTATTCCAAATCCTTCAAATATCATTTCTTGATCTTAAATCCACTTATCAGGTATAATTCAACTCCCATAAAAATTTCCATCATGTGAAGTAGTGCACGTGTTAAAAAAATTCAACAGTTTAGAGTGATCACCCCACCATCCATGGATACAGAACCTAGTGATCAATAAATAAATTAAATCCCCGAGTGTCCATCATTTTCTCAACTATCTAAATTTTGTTGGATGTCATTTTTTCATATCTAGATTCTCCAAACTAGACTCTCTCTTGTTGGATTTATAATTTATCATTGGTTGTTTTCTTAATGTGATTTTTTTTGCAGCAAGAATTTTAAAAATATATATTCATGTGTGAGGTTATTGAAAACAAATCAAATAAATTTATGGATTATCATCCACATAATGTAGCCACAATTTTACAAGATTACCCTATTGGTTAACACTTTTGATTGAGAATTCATGATCATATATCCTATATTGAGTAGCCTCTATAGTCTAATGATACTCTTCTAGATAATCAACCACTTTATTGGATTTAAGATGATCGTCTTTGGTCCAGATCCACATCTGGTTTTTCATGTCACATCATTCATCCACCATTGATACTTCCTATGCCTACATAGCCTTGTCATTTACTAGATGAGACCTCATATTAGGATGTTTACATATCCTCAAGTTCAAGTTTTAGTCCTTCTATATGAGTGATATCCTCCTCATCTACCTGAACCTCCTTGGAGCACTTATCATTATTCTTTTTTCAGTAAATTTTGATCACTTTCCATTTATCTCATTGCCACTCGACAAAAGAAGTCTTGAACATGTTCCTGGTGGCCACTGAAATACAACCCATTGGTCCCTTGGATTAATATATAGTGGTGGAGAGATCCCACTAAATTTCAATGATAATCAATCATGTTATGTGTGATGATGTTCTGAACATACCTCTATGCCTTTAAACGATCTAATCAGTTCTCCTCAGTGGTGTCTGAGTAATAATACTCAATGTTATTTGGTAGAACAAGGAAATATGGATGAATAAAAACAAATACAACCATGATAGGTTCATCCATGAGTATGTCCATATGTGGGATAAAATATTTTACTATATGAATATGAACCTTGACACCCCCTCACCCATAGAGGATGTCCTAACTGCCTTGTGTGGAACCTATAAAGAAAGATCATCAATTAAATCCTCCTCAGAAAAATTCTCAATGTCATGATAATTAACACCTTAGTTTAGGCCTTAAATCCTACATCATATATTGATGGTAATTTCCAGGTAGGCATGTCCTGCCCAACATCTTCAAACACTCTAGCTTATAACACTGTTCTTGCCTCCTCTTTTGGGGATTCATCTCCATAAATCACCTCTAGTGGAACATCTATGATAGGTTCTTCCATCATGGACCCCTCATCTAACATTGACACGAGCACCATATCAATCCCCTCCATCAAATACACAGTTTCAAACATCCTTTCCAGTGTCACCTCAATGGTTGGTCCTATTTTTAAGACCTTCATATCCATTTAAATGGGAGAGAATCATCCACTATTACTTCATTGACATTTGGAACCAAAAAATCAGATTCCAACATTGTAAAATGATCCCTTTACATATTTTTGGCATAAATTTATATATGATTTTTTCAATGAAAAAAATAAGGTAGGAGAGGTCAAGTTTAAAATGGGAATACTCTTACATGAATAGTATATACTGGTGAGGATCTCATAATGGTTCAGGAGAAATCCTCGTGGATAGGGAATTCCTCAATGTGTAGCTTCGTTTGTAAGAGGTACATCAAAAGATGATTGTTCAGAACCCATTTACAAAAAATCAGGGAGGGGCCCCATGATAATCCCATGAATAGTGTAGGATCCCTCTATATCTTCATGAGGATTGATAAAAACATCCCCAACCCCTATTCTTATCGATCCCAACAAAATTACAAGAAGAGTTAGATATTTCTCTTATTCAATTGATGGTACCTTAAGAATGATGGTTCAACATATTTACCTAGTTCATATAATGTCCACATTTATTTAGGAGAATTTTAGTATTATTTTCTCTGTAATTACTCTTTCCAAATATTTCTATAAAGGCACATGGGAAACTAACTCATTGGGTGAGATATCTAAAAATGATGTTATCATCAACAGATCCATAACATAGCTTGTTACTGAACATCAAGTGACAAAATAGTGTACCATGTCATCTAGTTCTCTTATGAATTAAAATGCTTCATCATGGGAGACTTGAAAATCTTCCCGAACATAACCCATAATAGTTAAGAAAATCCCCACACTATTGAGATGTTACTACTTTTCATAGAGGGTGTTGATAGGTCTGATGATCCCCATGATATCCTAGGAATCAAGAAAGGTTCTGTCAATAGATATATCTACATGACACATCCTCATGCCTAGACCTCATAAAATCACATGTGGGAATTCCCATGAGGCTTTTACTATAACCCACAACATATTTACCAAGAGAGATGTTCCTTTTTATACTCATCTCCCTACAGTATCATCATATAATATTCTAGGTAGGTCCATATCTATAGTTTGTGCCCATCCGACAATTTCAAATATGCCTCTAATACATTATACAACCACCTCTTTTTGTACTCCGTAGTTTTAGGGACCCTCCACCATCGACATGAGTAGTCTGATACCTCATCATCTCCCTTGGATATTCACTCTCCCATGTCTATGCATATTTTTTTGATGATCATATAGGATTAAATTAGGTGGTGTAAAATAAATCATACCATTTCTATATTCACACCTCAACAAGCAATATATGTGCATCAATAACAGTGTTTTCATCTGATAGCACACATATGTGTATAGCATCGAGATAAACAGTTGAATGCACTATAACAACCTCATGAACTGTTGTGGGTGGTACGGCTCACACATCTCCTTGAATTCAACCTTCACCACTTATATCAGTACCTTATAAGTCAAATAGGTACATCCAATACACATTGTTCCTTGTTCCATTTTTATTTTCCTTCCACATGGAAATGCGGGAAGGGTGAAATATAATGTGATCCTCTTACCCAGTTCTCACCAATGCATCCACTGAGCCGAATATGATTGGGGGACTCCCAAAAATATTCATGATCATTTCTCAAGAATTTATGATAGGTTGAGAAATGGGGTTTGATTATTAATATCCCCCATGTGTGTGTTGACCCAAAAGTACAATCAAAATTGAGGGGACCAGACAGACATACCAGTGTCTTCTATTTGCTAGTGTGGTGGACCATCTTGTACAGATTCAGAAATTTTGTGAATGATGTGTTGACCTGATTACCCATTTATAACATTTCTTACATGAGGAAGGAGGTCGTTCGTACCAACAAATGTTTATACCTTTCCAGGAGGATCCTGCAAAAAATAATATTGGATACAAACCCCACCAACATGACAATTGGGGTATCATGATTCCTGTTGTAACCCCAAAACTACAACCAGATCACGTATAGAATATTCCTATGTGAGTTCACCATTCCATATTAGAATTACCAAGGGAATATATGTGGACTTCAAGGTTACATTTAAACTACCTCATTTTTGAGGTAGTTGAACCACTACTTGAAATGGGTGCCCATAGACTGAATCATGTGCTCAACATCCACTTACAAAAAACAAAAAAAACACCCTCATAAAGGATGGAGGCTAATCCTTTTAATCCCAAACATTCTCTATGTGGAAGAATTCATCATACATCATTCCTTGATTTGGTACCCAAGGAATCAAGTAAGGATCCCACAAAATTATTCCACCATCTACAAGGGGAATATAGAATTTATTTTCCCATGGGGACCACCTACTCAAAAAATCATGTATGATGTATATGTTATGTTGAAATAGAAATGAATATCCCATTCCACATTAGAAAAAAATACCTACTTCATCTAAGACCAAAAATTTTGGCCTGATGGGCATTCCCAATAAACCCAGACCCATTCTTCTGTGAGGTTTACTCCTTGTAGAAGATCATAGCTGTCCTTACAACAGTTGAGAAGGTTACCCAAAAACATCATTATAATTTTCATAGACATCATGGGGTGTTCATGCCTCCCACACATCCTCATTGTTTTTTAAATGGTTGTAGAGGGCGTACTCAATAAGAGATACCTGATAGTTAATGATATTTTCTCTAGGAACCCTATTCTACTAGTATATTAATTGTGAGCTCTTGAACTGGTATATGTGATTTTCTCTATTTTCGTTAGTGATGGATACTTCATCCCTAGGCCCACGATATAAATTAGTAACCTATTGAAAATTTAAAATTCCCACCCAACATCTATTAGTAATTTTCAGAGTGTTTTATCATCTTATGCACTTCAGACAAGCTCTTTAATCATTTGGTTCCCACCCATCTATTCATGGTGGTTGGGATCAATTTGGGAAACATCAATGACCATTTATATACAAATTATGTTTTTTATAAAGCTATTTTGAGAATATATTATCTCCTTGGTCAATTTCATATAGATTATCTAATAATTTTTACTTTGTGGATCACTATTCACTGAATTAAGTTAGCGGTGGTTTCGAGGATTGCAAGTGGTGTGTATCAGAATCGCAATTCGCTCTCAAAGTTGATATGATTCACAAAAAGAGAGTGATGTATTTCCTTTTTTTGAAATTTTCATGGTCCCTTTAAGGGTATACTATGGTATTTAAATGTGTACCAAAAACTCAATTCCATAAAGGTGATTTCTAAATGGAATTTAGGAATTGTAGAAAATATGAAATTTTCTATAGTTTTCACTTTGTATCCATACCTCCATGACCCTGTAATCTCGAATTATGATGGAGAAACCTTTGAAGCCTAAAATAAATTAATGAATGGAGTGATCAAGAAATTAATTAATAATTAAATGAGAATAACATCCAAGAATTTCAAATGTCTACATATGGTACTTGATTCATGAACATCCCCACCACCACGAATGTGTATGGAATGAGACGGTTCATGGATCCTGGAGGATAGATAGTTTCCTCTATGACCCATTAGTGTACATCGACCTATATCTTTTTAAGGACCATTTATAGGTTTTATAGTATAATTCTTGAAAATTCCATCTATTTTGGGGAGCCTTTTATATTTTTGCAGCCCCTAAATCTTCAGCATTCACTCTAGCCTAAAAAAATCACACCCACACATAAATTGGGAATATACATATTACATTAAGTACATCATTTAAATGTACAAAAACATTAAACATTTGAGAAATGGTTTTGGATCATGATAATATGTTTCTCTATGAACAAGAAAAGGGAGGTATTTTCCATGGTATCTATCATTCACAAAACCACCTCCCTTGGGTTTTTAAGAACATCAAATGCAACTGGAGATGCATATGAAAAAGTTACATGGCCTTTGATGAAGATGAAATCCCCATGAGGAACATAGGGTTTCTGTGAGGAATCGGCCATTCATGAATCCCAACCCATGGGAACTGGGAATTTACCCCGAAGTTGGGTCATGTTGTTTCTTGTAGATAATAACTTCATGGACTACGTAACCTTTTTAAGGACCCTAGGCTTCACAAATCCCTTTTTAATTAGGACCAAAGATTATAAATGATTGTACACAAGGGCATCTCCCTATTTTCGCCTTTTATAGGAAACCCTTTCTTGAAAGATGAGTGCTCATGCCCCCATACAAATCTATATTGGAATTGTAGGACCATAGAACCATTGAATATTGGTACCACCAACACTTGTGTCCACCCACAACATTCCATGATAGATTGGGCCTCCATCCTACCTAAATAAATTAATAATAGTTCCGTAATTATTATTTCTCATAGGCATTACTACCATAATGAAGGGCCTCCTGATGGACACTCCAATATAGCAACTCCAATGCTGTGTCACATCAAGAGGCACATGAGAGGTGGTCACATCAGCCCTATATTCACCATCATAGGGGGGTACTATGAACATATCTTAGTAGTGGATTCTTATAATATAACTTCAACTTTCATTGAAACATTTACCCTTGAGGATAAATCCCCACAACATCCCATCTGCATGATGTAAAACTGCCAACTTCCATGTCCTGGTAATACAATGTTAAACAATATGACAATTTCCTCAACACATGACATAAAACAATATCCTTAAAACTTGAAATTAACATTGGATCCCCCATATATGAATCAAATGTGATGACTGTATGCGATGAACATAGGTTTCCCCTGATTGACTCACCCAGAGTGAAACCACACCTCCTACTATGTGTGATAAACACAGGAATCCCCATGTATGATCATCATGGAAATCCACAATCTCCCCCACCAATGGATGAATATACACCCATGGGGGGAAATTATAAAAAATGGTCTACTTCCACATGGATCCCTTACATTATCCTTCCCTGCTAGTGGATTATACACACACAACATGAAACATCTATATATAAACAAAAAAATTTCCTCTCTCCTAGTTGGAAGAAACCCCCCGCAACAAGCATATTCCACATGTAATCCCTACATCATCGCACATTGAAGTTCCATTCCCAACATGAGCATCCTTTCAAATTAAAATTAAACTACATTGATTTGTTATATCTCCTAACCTTCAACTACATCAACAATCATTGTTTCATTTTCTCATTGTCTCTTAATCATGGATTGTAGGACTCCTCCCTATAGATTAATACCATAATATATCATCTTGGTTCGAAATATTTCATCTTAGAGACATATCCCATTATTCTATGTAAATACTCGGAAAATTGAATTTATTTTTAAAAATTATTTGGGATTATTACGAGTCACCAAAAATTGACGGCGTGAGATTTCAAGGCCTTGTTTTCCTGGAATGGAATTTGGAACTATTTAATTTATGTTGAGTAAAAACATGGCCGACATTTTATATATTTTGAACTTGTGATCAGATTAATAATATGAGAACACTATTGAATCCATTATGCCATGATTTACTTAAGGGAGTCTTCACATCGACCGTAGTAGGTCAGGCGAAAAAGATAGTTTTTGGAATTTTTAATGAAATGTAAAATAATATGTAATTGTTATTTTCTTTTCTTATTCTCCAAAGAATGAGTAGCGCTGGTGGGACTAGTGATTTATCTATCCAAAAAATGGATTGAATCATCAACTACATAACAACATTGTTTTTAATTAAATGTTGTTCATTAATTAATTTAATGAACCTCATTAATTTTTCAATCTGTTACTCATCTTTTTATCCTCCTATTTAATTGGAGATCGAGGAGGGGTCTTGGAATGACTTCATCAAGAGAGGAATATTTGGCGAAGTCTAGATGCAACATTCACACTAAGGATGATACCATATTCCAATTGTGGGGATGAGTGCCACCAAATAATGAACCGATTACAACAACGAAGGAGGTTCCATCGATCTTCGTCAGCAAACGTCTCATTCAGGTATGGGTTTTTTCTTTTTCTATTGTAATATTCATCCTTCCATGTTCCGGATTAATATGAAGAACATAGACCAACCGAACAATGAGTTGAATTTATGATCGTTCTCTAGATATTGGAGGTTGATGCAGGGTTACAAGTCTAGATTTATTTATAAATTCTCTGATTGTTTCCAACACTCCTTGTTAAAATGATAATGTGGAGGGCACGTGCCAATATAATCACAATCCAAACTGTCCTCTAATCTTATTATTCAGTTGTTTCCCATGGAAGGCTGTGAAATGTGACACAAGGAATATAGAGGGGTCACACAGAGGCGGCGGTGACCCAATGGGCTCGTTGGTGAAAAAAAACATCATGAATGGACCACTGGAGAATGTCCAATGGCCCGAGGAAAGAACTGAAGGTGCACCATGCCGCCAGCGGCTTGCGGTGGCTAGATGATGCCCGCGGAAAACTACCGCATGTGGTGGGAAGGCGGTGCACCATTGCACGCTACGGTGGCCAGAGGCGGCTGACTTAAGCTGCCCGCGCGGATGAAGGGTGGTAGAAGACACGACCAGCAGTCTGATGCCAGAGGGGATCATGCGTCTGGAGGGGGTTGTGCGGCCGAAGGGGGTGGGGTAGCCCCACGCCACCCCACGTCGGCTGGTGACCGGTTAACCATTTGGCCGACCGTTGCACACAGTGGGGCAGCGCCCCACCAGCCAAAAGAAATGTACCTGCGTCCATGGGGCCAGCTTGAAAATAGTCTGCTTTTTTTGTAGAACGGGACAGACGCAGGCCAGACCCGCCCAGCAGGCTGGGCCGGACCTGCGGCCCAGCCGGCCAGTGCTGTTGGGGCGAGCCCCATCCTGTGGGTTGGACCAACCGCGGCCCGGTCTCGCGAACCATTCAGGATGACCCCGACAGGAAAGAAACAGTGAACTGGGATGCCCCTAACGGGCCAAACCCGAGAGGGGTTGGGTAGACCCAGAGACCCGGTGTGTCGGGCTGGCCTGACCGAGTCGGACCGGGCACCAACAAAACTGGCCCCAGAATAATGAAATGCCCATAACCGAAGAACCAGGTCTCCATTTTACATTTCATCAGTGGTGTTGGGACCCCTTTTGGTAATTGGTTCCTTTTGATATTCTGGTGGGCCCGACCTAGCTGGGTCGGACCGATGTTCAATCACCCCCGTTCCATGGAAATGGGAGTAAGTAACAGATCAGGCGTCCAATCAACACACCTTATGTGGTATAAGTCTCCTTGTAACTAGGAGATATTTTAGAGATAATATATGTATGTTTTTATAATGATTTGCATGTGACCTAGGTTCGATCAAACATGAATCCAACTGGGCTATTTTTACAAAAGTTCCCATATCTAACAGACTGGGCATCTGATCGACGTGTCGTCTATCACATTGGGACCCCTGTGATGGGGTTACCCCTTGGATATGAATTTTTCAGGGTTTCATACCAATTTTAATAGTACTGATGTCTTGAGGTGTAGAATCATCAGATAATCAATCATGCTTCATGCGGGAATCCAATGGTTGGATGTGACATGAAAAAGAAGAGCAATCAATATGGGTAAACATCAGAAACTCTAAGGTGGGATGATCATGTTGTATGAATAATCATCCCTACATCTATACCAACAACCAATACGGGTTTGCACCCATGACCAATATGGGTCCGCGGAACGACCAACACAGGTTAACACCAGCGATGAATATGGGTTTCCACCGGTAACCAATAAGGGTAAGCATCTAGAGACCAATATGGGTCATCATAATGTGACCATTACGGGTCATTAGAAAATATAATACAGCTTGGGTGATCTTTCTTTATGAGTAGTCATCCATGTTCCTGTAACATTGATGATATACCATTTAAGTGAGTTGTCTCTTTCTCTTTTGCATCATTATTGAGAACATGCATGTGATATTACATTTTTGTTATTTCATGTGATTTATATCATTATGGATTACTAAGAGGCCTTCACGGGTCTCATGGTCCCCTACTATGTTTTTATACTCAACCCTTCTTGGGATCCTCACGTACGTGTGTATCTAGTGAAAACAACTGATGCTCTGAGGCTGACATTGGAGGTTCGAGACATGGTGGGGCGTTGTGCGACATGATTTGTAGAGATACTCTTCTTAGACATCATTCTTATAGCTAATACCCTCCAGGTAGAGTTCTAAGGCAGATGTGACAACAATTTACTTCCTTTTCAATTTATAGTGCTTGTATTCTGGTCCATTGTTTCAAATTTATAGTTGTACATGTGGTTGTACATTACTCTCATGGTTATACCTTAACCTTTGTTCGGGGTTTTACTGTAGTTTCAATATTTTAATTTGTAGAGATCTCGAAAGCAATGAATTCCATGATCAGGAAATGCCTCCATGTGCATGTCACCAACCCTTGGCCTATGGAAGGTGGGTTTGGGGTAGTCATGTCTGGGCCCCGAAGGATGTGTCGTGACTATGTGGTATCAAGGGGAAGTCAGTTCAAACGGAATAACTATGAGTATATTTTTTAATTAGAAAATGTTGAAATGTAACTTGAGTTTGGTTTTATTGTATATATTCTAGTGTCAGTGTGGCGGCCGACGTATCCATACACCAGGATCATGAATTCAATTTTTTAACTTGGTACATGAAACCACTTGTGGCTAGTGTTTTGAAGATTTTTCTTGATATTTCATGAGTCAGCTAACCAGGTATTACTTATTGACTAAGGTGTATCTTTTTCATTAAGGATTCCACTTCAAACATTCCCATCCTGATTTCTGGTTAGAGATCATGACTGTGGACAACCGAGCGAAGAGGGTTCAGTATAGTGACCACTCCCATTGATGGATCCTTCGGGTGGGGTCCTAGCAGTACCAACACCTGTTGAACTGAAGATGCTACTACTGGATCATGAACACTAGTTGAGAACATTTCAAGAGTTCCAAAGATAGAGACCTCCATGGGTTTTAGGGGAGAAGAACCCCCAGGTAGCAGAAGTCAAGCTTGAGGTGGTTTCGCATGTCATTATCTTAGTAGAGACACCCACTGAACATGTAGCGATCATGGAAGATATAATTCTTTAGGGATCGACCGGACGATGCTGGAGATCAACGCTCCATTTGCATGGGGAGATGAACATCACGTGGCCTATCTTTGAGAGCCTTTTTAGGGTAGCAATTATTCTAATGACACTACGCTCTTTGTGTATTCAAAAGTTGTAGAATCCCTAACATGGTTATTATACTATGGGTCAGTACAAGGCATGATTTACTTACTTCTCTTGATCCTCCACTGATATGGTACAAGACACTTACATTAGGACTGAGACCATTGAGAATGGGTTCTAACAAGAGATTAGATCTACGAGAGTTACACTCAACATCCCGATGCGGGATGGGGTGCTAGAGCTAGCTTTTCTGGTGGAGAGAATCCTTGCTGGGAAGGCATCGAAAATGAGGGCCCCTACTAGAAGACATGAAGCAAAGTCATATTCCTCTAGATGTAGAAAGAAAACGTAAATTCCCAAGTGGGATAGACCGTCTTGAGGGTGACCTGGGGATGCAGAGTCAGAGGTGCGAGGCCTGAGAGGCCGAGGGAGCCACCAGCAATGCACAATTTATTTTTCATATGAGGGACAGGGTATCAAAGCACGTGACTATCTGACTCCCTGTGTAGATTATTGGAAGGCAGTGGAGGGGTCATCGAGGCAGCGACATCGATTGGAGCATGAGCGTCATCCAGGTGGCTGATGAGGCAGGGGAGAAGGATGCGCAGTGGTAGGTGGTCATGGTAACCAAGCACTACCACTACCACCCCCAGTAGTTCCTCCAAGATCTCCGGGAGTATGTGGAAGAGGAAATTCCCATATACAGGAAGTAGAGACTCATGATCCTGACGTCCCTGTTAGGATATGAGGTATGATCATGTAACTTCTCTACTTTGGCAGCAGTAATTATTGACACATGTGCTCGCCATTAATTCCTATCCGTGGACTTAGATCCTTACTCTGAGATTCTAATTTAGCATTTAGCTAGGCCAATGCGTTTGGATTCTTTTATTAGAGGAGATTCATTGGTTACATAGTAGTACTGACATTGAGATCTTACTCTCAGTGGAGAGTGTTTCATATTGTATCATCTAGATGTGCTGTTTAATCCCTACGACATAATTCTAGGTTTGGAGTGGCTATTTGTATTAAATAGATAGATTGACTGCTTGAGACATGGAATGCAATGTACGCATAAAGATGGAGGCCGATTTTGATACGTTTATAAGATTGAAAAAAAACCATCACGATATGGACATGCGCTTAGGAGGGTGTAACAAAATACATTTAATCTGGCTTGCATGACAATTGACATGGTGGATGAGGCGAACCCACAGTTTCCAGTGGTGGTGGATGAGTATGTGCATGTCATTCCAAAAGATGTCCCATGACTACCTCCTCGTAGAGATGTAGAATTCGATATTGACTTCTATCTACGAATAACACCAATATCTACACCAGTATATCAGATGGCCCTTGCGGAGCTCTGGGAATTAATGGAACAGTTGGATGACTTATAGAGGAAGGGATTCGTAAGGCCCCGTGTTTCCCTATAGGAATACTCTGTATTTTTGACCCGGATGGAAGATGAATGTTTGAGGATATGCGTGAACTTTTGGTGCTTAAAAAGGGTGATGGTGAAGAACAAGTATCATCTGTTGAGGATCAATGATCCTTTAAACCAGTGGAAGGGAGATTGTTGATTTTCAATTATAGACATCAGATCATGCCATCACTATTTCATGGTACGAGACAGGGACGTACCAAAGACAACCTTCAGATGTCGGTATGGCCAATATAAGTTCTTGGTGATTACCTTCAGTGTTACCAACGCTCAATAGTGTTCACAGGGATCATGAGAAGGATCATCCATCCATACCTAAATCACATTGTGATGGTCTTCATTAACGACATCTTGGTGTACTCTACGTCTGAGGATGAGAACAATGTACACTTGAGGATAGATCTAGACACACTGACAAAGCTCTAGTTATATGGGAAGCTCATGAAGTTTGAGTTCTAGATATGGAAGTTACACATCAATGGACATGCCATCTATGAGGCTAGAGTTGAAGTGGATCTAGTGATGATCAAGGCATTACATTCTTGAGAGCCACCAAGGAGTGTTACTAAGGTGCGGAGCTTCCTTGGATTAGGAATCTACTATCGGAGGTTCGTACCTGATTTATCTAGATTAGAATCACTGATGAATGCCTTGATAAAGAAGAGGAAACCCTTCATGTGTTCATATACATGCCAAAAGTGCATTCAACAGCTACGAAAGTGCTGGAAAAGCACTCCCATCCTGAGGATACAAGTGGTTGGAACTGACTTCAAGGTTTACTGTGATGCATCATATATTGTACTTGGTTTCATACTAATGTAGGATGATGCAGTGATTGATAATGTATCATGAAAACAGAGGCCTATTGGGAAGAATTATGTGACACACGACATTTATTTGGTTGTTGTAGTCCTCAAACTGATGATGTAGTGACACTACTTGTTGGGCAATCAATTCATTGTTTACTCAGACAACAAGAGTCTCAGATATATTTTCACACAAAAATAAAAAAATCTGATATTGTGACATTGGATAGAGTCATCTAGGACTACCACATTGAGAGAGTCTATACTCTTAGGAAAGGGAACATATTTTCATATGCACACAGCCGGATATCGATTTTGTAGCTACTAAATGAGGCATTAAAGCAATTAGCCTCATATCAGATTTCCAGCATAGATAGAGATGAGACAGCCAAACCCCAGTTAATGGAAGTTTCCCACCACTCCTTCATCATGTCATGGATGTGAAACATGGAAACACAATATGTGAGACTACACATGCTCAGATATCATCATGAAATTCACCTAATGGATATTCTGAATGCGGGGAGCATGCTATATTTTTTAGAGAACGTACAGTTGTACACAAGTCTCTATGAGATGAGGTGTTGAGGGAGTTCCATAAAACCCCATTGGAAGTACATCCATGAGTGATGAAGATGTATCATGACCTCTTTTTTCAGAACTAGTGGTAAGGGATGATGAAAGATTTGGCGGAGTTTGTTTCTAGATGCCTCAGTTGCCAGCAAGTGAAGGTCGAATGTCAGGTACCAGTAGGCTTGATCCAACACCTAGAGATACCAGAGTGGATGTGGGATGGGATATCAATGAACATCATGAAGAGGTTACCACTTATGTCTAGAGGTAATAATACCATATTGGGGATCGTTGACCATCTCACCACGTCGCCCACATCATTGTTATTCGATAGAAGGTTTCGGTAAATATCTTGGGAAATCTCTATGTTCATGAGATCGTGCAACTTCACAGGGTTCCTTCGACGATAGTATCAGACCATGATGTACACTTCACATCCCATTTGTGGAAAGGACAATAGGAGGCTATCAAGATTCAGCTTCTCTTTAGCATATTTTTTCACGAGCAGATAGATGGTCAGTCTGAGTGGACCATCCAGACCATGTAGGACATGATTCTTGCATGTGTCCAATATTTTGGTGAAAGTTGGGAGGACTAAATACACATGTTGGAGTTTATCAACAAAAAAACTGTCACTCCCCTAATTTAATGGACCCTTTTGAGGTGTTTTACTATGGATCATGCTGATTTCCCTTATGTTGGATGGATTCAGGAGAGCCAGCACTCATAGAACCTGAGATCGTACAAGATACCACTGATATGGTTCATGTCATCTCATAGATGATGAAGACAGTGAAGAGCTGACATAAGTCCAATAATTATTTTAAATTGAGTCCACTGAAGTTATAGGTGGGGGACAACATATTATTGTCAGTCTCCCCTCGACAGGGGATACTGAGATTTGGACGAGGAGTAGAACTCTCACAATGGATTATCAGACCATTCCTGATACATCAAAGCATTGGAAAGGTGGCTTACCGCTTGGAAATTCCACTGTAGTTGGAGAGGGTGCATTATGTTTTAAAAGTATCCAAGTTGAGGAGACACGTTCTTTACCCATATCACATTATATACCATGGAGAGATGGATATTGACGATGTGGTGACTTTTACAGAGTACATAGTGGAGATTGAGGATCGACAAGAGAATATCATTCATGGGTGTTCAATATCTCAGGTGTGTGTTCTGTGCCAGCATGGAAATCTCCAAGAGCAAACCTGGGAGAAGAGGCTCATATGCATCCCCAGTACCCCTCCTTGTTAGTGTAGACTTGTTAGACTTTTGTGGACATAAATCCTCATTGTGGGGAGAATGTAAATGCCTAGAATATTCCATGTTTTATTTAATTATTTTTTATTATTAAGAGTATGTGAAATTGTTGGCGTGTGATTCCGAGGCTCGGTGTACTTGGAATAGATTTTTTATCTTTTTATGGAACTTTTAGTAAAAGCACCAGTGATCTATCTTTGGAACTGGTTCACGAATTAAAAATTGGAGGACACTGCTGAATCCCCAGTTCCAAGATTCACATAAGGGAGGCATTAGATCCACCGTAGTTGTAAAAGATAAAATGTCAGTTTATAAACATTTTAAATAAAAGTATAATTACATGTAATTGTTATTTTATTTTCTTTTTCTACAACGGATGAGCGGAGATTGTGGGACTGGTGACATGTTATGACAATAAATTTCTTGACTAATCAACTGTGTAACTACACCATTGTGAATTAAATGTGGATCATTAATTAATTTAATGAACACAATTAATTCCTCATTTCATTACCCCCATTTTCCCCCTACTATTTTAAGGGAGCTCATGGGGGGATTTTGGAATGACATATTCAAGCAAGGAAACTCTCGTGATGTACAGTGGGAATATCCACCTGGAGGATGAGATCCGACTCATTGAGTAGTAATGAGTTCCACTGAATCACGAACCAACAATAGTGATGAAGGGGTTTCTATCGATAGTCGTTAGTGGATGTCTCTTCGAGGTAGGGCTTTTGTTTTTGATATTGTAATATTCCCCCTTCCCCATTGTGGATTTATAAGAAGAAATCAGTTCTCTAGACCAATGGGTTGATCCATGGATCATTCTTTAAACACTATAGGTGGATGAGGGGTTAAAATACACGATTTATTTCTAAATTCTTTGATTGTGGCTAACACCGTTTGTTAAAATTCTAACGCGGAGTGCGCAGGCCAAAATGAACAAGGCCCAAAAACTCCACATATCTTTTAGTTCTTGTGTTTCCCATGACCGGTAAAGCAATGCGACAAAAAGGCGTAAATATGAGTCACAATGAAGAAGAAGTGACCTGAGAGGATCGTAGCCATATACAACACCATGAACGGACCATCAGATCATGTCTAGTGGCCTGCAGAAAAAACATCTGGTAGGCTCTACTGGCGGAGGTCGCCGATGGCCAGTGGAGGCCTGTGATAACCAGCCCCAAGCGGTGGGAAGGAGGCACACCGTCACCCGCTGTGGTGCCCAGAGGTGGCTGGCCTGAGCCAGCTGTGTGGGGGAAGCATGGCAGTAGGAGTGACAGGATGGGGCGACACGGCCCCGTGCCACGCTGCTTCAGCTAATGACGGGTCGACCATGTGGACGATTGTTGCACACTATGAGGCAGCACCCCATTGGCCGGAAGAAACAACCCCACATCCACAGGTCCAGTTGGAAGAAGAGTCTTTCTTCAGGAGGTTCGGTCCAAACACATGCAATCCGAACGGTCCGGACATGCCTAGTGGGCCAGGTCGGTCCCGTGGCCCAGCGGGATAACATGGGTGGGCCGAGTCGCACTCGGCCAGCCAGGCCAACTACAGCCCAGGCATGTGAATTAGTTGGTCCAAACATGATGTTCTTAACCTAGTGAACCATTTCAATCCTTTATTTTCCATACCTGGGTGGGGTCGGGTCGACCCAAGGAGCCGTTGCATCGGGTCGGCCTGACATAGTCGGATCGGGCCGAGACCCAACTGACCCTAGAATAATAAAACACCAGTAACTAAGGAACCATGTGTCCATTAAACATGCTTCCAGTGGGGTTGGGACCCCTTTTATGAAGAAGCCCCTTTGGCATTTTCTGGCGTGTATGACCGAGTCGGGCCTGACTGAGATGCGATCACCCCCTTTTCACAAAATGTGGTGTAACTAACAGACCAAGCATATGATCGATGCGCCGTCTATGGAATAAGGACCATTGTGACAAGGAAATATCTTGAAGATGCTCTAAATGAGTTTTTATTGAGTTAGATATGCGGCCTCGTTTGGATCAGTCTTGAATCCAACAGGTCCCTTTATACCAATGTGCCCATAACTCAATGATTGGGTGTCCGATCGACCTGACGTCTTTCACATTGGGACCCTTATGATGGGGTAGTCTCTTAGGAATGATATTTACGAGACTTTGTACCAGCTGAAATATGACTGATGGATTGAGGAGTTGAATCTTTCAGAGATCATGCGTGCTTCGTGCGTGAATATAGAGGCTGGAAGTGACATGAAAAAGAAGAAGAGAGACCAATACATGTTAGCATTACAAACACTGGAGTGGGATAATCTAGTTGTATGAATAGTCATCCCTACCCATTTACCTGCGACAAATACGGGTCAGCACCAGCAAACATTATGGGTCAGGACTAATGACTAGTACGGTCAACATATATCAACCATTATGGTTTAGTATACAGTGACCTATATGGGTCAACAATAGTGTTATTACTGATAGGATGATCTGGATTGACAAGTAGTCATCCCAGTTCCAGTAACCATGAAGTTATAGCATTAGAGTGAGGTGTCTCTTTTTCTTGTGTTTCATGATTTAGATAATTATTCTGATATTACCATTGTGGTATTTATGGTGATATATTCCATTTTGGATTATTGAGAGACCTTCTGGGGACTAAGGGTACCCTTATTAGTTGTAAGACACAACCATGCATGGGCTTCGACCGCACGTGTGTGTCTTGTGAAGACTACTAACGCTAAAAAGAAGTCATTTCTAGTTCGTGACATGGGGGAGCTTTGTGCGAGGGGAGGAGTTGAGATCTTCTTCTTTGACTTCAGAAAAACAGCAAATACCCTCTAATTAGAGCTCTTGGGATGATACGACAAGAGTTTACCTTATTTTTAGTTTCTAGGGATTGTATTCTGGGGAACTGTATACAGTTTATAGTTGTTCTTGTGGTTTTATGTTACTCTTGTCATTATACTATACATTTGTGGGTTGTTTACCTCAATTTCCCATTTAGAGTGCGTACAAATCTATAAGGCAAAGTCATCCCTGTTCGAGAAAAGCTATTATGTGGTAGTCACCAACCTCTAGTCAATGGAAGTTGGGCTTGGGTAGTCTCATCTGAGCCTAGTAGGACGGGTCGTGAAAATCTATCTCATATGTATTATATGGATTATCCATGAAATATGTTAATCCTACACATAACCAATCCCTGTAATATTCTCAACATGAACCCAACATGTACCCACTAGTTGATAAATCTAATCCAATATTATACCCACTTTATCTTAAACATGTTCCCAACCTACCCCAAAAAGACATTAAATCATATCATATCCTATGCCCTTAACACATTAAACATGGGAATGTCATTTCCCCAAAATATATTAAACTATCACCAAACTAGTCCTCGCAAGACAATAATCATTTTCTTAACATGTTCGTAGATGAAATTAAAATAGTACCCAACCATCCTAGTAATATATTATACATGCACCATTATTATCCATAAAATATATTAAACACACACCCATCCTATCACCACAAGGAAATAATCCAACTCTCATCCAATCACAACTACACATTAACCCTATTCCAATCTAAATTATACATTTAAACCATGACTGATCGAAAATACCTACCCTATGAAATAATTATAGGATTACATAAGAAAAAATCCATTGAGGTCATATGAAACTATAATCAATTACCTCTTGTTCAATATGGGATTAACTAGGTTCCATTATAGAGAATCTTTAAATGATTGTCCGTCTAAATTAGAAGGTGTTTATATATTATTACTATGTTAAATATCTCTATGATCCCAAAATATTCCAAATTGACAACTCACCTAGTCAAAAGTTCTTGTCCCTATCAATATAGAATCATCTTAATTAACATGTATTAACTTCTATACAGAACCATGAATTGGATCCATGAACATGAGTTAATATATGAGAGAGGCTGAGAATAGGAAATTAGATCCATGGAGGGAACCATGGAAAGAGGACCCTTCATCCAATAATCATATTTCAACTAAAGATAAGACATAAATAATGTATTTGATGAATGTCCCCAACCATTGGAAAGTGATAATGCAAGTAAATAATAAGCAACAAATCACCACATGGAAGAATGTTGGCACTTTGGCACCAAAATAATCCTTGAATGTACATTTATCACCCTGATAATGTAATAATTAACACCACTCTATGTCGTCTGATAAAAAATAATTCAATCCTAATAAATTTATCAATGTTATTTTGATAGTATAGGATTAGTGGGTAAATCCCATAAAATATAAGGCCTAAAATATATTTTTTTATATTTTATAAAATTTCATTAATAATTAGGTAAAACCATGGAAATATACCTCACTCATTTCCCTAAGGAAAATTTTTCTAAACAATAATTTTTCCTTAAATAAATCAGGATTCAATCAATAAAATTAAATAATTCCTTATTTATTTTGCACCAGTCAATTTTTTTATAGAAATTTAGGTGTCAAATAATTGTGATGAATTAACGAAACATCTTGCACTTTAATTTTTGAGTAGTTCATGCATCATATAATAATTTGTTGTAAATTATTCATTCTTATCACCCTATTTTTTTATATTACTTTTCCATGGAGAATAGTATGATAATTAATAAAGTCAAACGTTGAAAAATTTAATCACTCCCATTTCATTCTCAAAAACCCATCATGAAAACACCCACGTTACAACCAGAAATGATCTACATCCCCATATAAATCACATGAATGGTCGTTCCCTGAAAAAAAGTTGTGAAATTTTAATGAATATATATAATGGTTTACTCTAGATAAGGATACATAATCTTATTATATTACTTCTACCAATAATAATATACACAGATTATATGGGATTACAATGATTTATGTAATTGTATGGTTAGAAGCTAAAAACATTTACTTTACAAATAAATTCCATAATCATTTTAAAAAAAATTACATGAGCTATAATTCAATGAAAATGATAATATTATATTTCATTATTAACATATAAAATAAAATTTTCCCTCAAATTTTATATGTTATTGGGAGGATCATGTCATGATAGTTTATAAATTCTCAATATATGAAAAAATATCAAGGTAATGTATTACATGGTCCATTATTTTAAATCATTTTTCAGACATATATAATTGTTTTCAAAATTATTCTTATTGATGAAATTATATATATTAAAATGAACTTTTAAAAAAAATAAACTATATTGAATTATATTTAATTTTTAAAAATTATACTAAATACTCAATTAAGTTCTATGCTCTTACATAATTTAAATCCAAATATAAAATACACAATGACATTCCTAAAAATCTATCCAAAATGATACCCATAGGGATAAAATGTTACATTGTTCATAATGAAGCCCTACAAAATAATTTCTGAAAATTATATATATAATTTAATTTTTTAAAAATGATATAAAAGTGAGAGTACAATGGATAACATGATGTTCTAATCAGATTTGGGGACCATATCTTGTGAATAGGACAACATTATATATTGGTGATCCATAAAATAATCTCTCCAATCACTACCTAGTGAATGTAACAATCCATCCTATGGACTCTTATTTGATCTCCGTTACACCATATAAATTTATATATAATATAAGGACCAACTAATTTAGAATGTAACTTACCAGACATCAACCTTATTTGGGAATTATAGATAATTATTTATTCCCTCATAATAATTTGACATTGTTGGGTCATCTAATCATGAGATACATTGATCATTCACTGTAGACTATTGGGTTATTTTCTTTTAACAATAATATCCCACGAATGTAATAAATTTTAGACATCCATTTATATTCTAATTTAGAAAAATCCTTGTTTTTTTTAATTTCCAATGTGAATGGTTTTTAAAATCCATGATAAGGTGATATAGTTTACCAGAAAAGAATTTATATGGGTATATGTTAGTGTTGTTTTGAATGCTTCATTATAATCCAATATTGTATCAATATATGTGATTTATCCAATCCTCCCTATTTGGATACATATTTTTGTCCAAATCATTCTTCACTCATGATATGAGAATTCATTCATCCAATTTGTTCATAGAGGATACTGTGTTGATGTTTTTGGTATTTTTTATCAGGAATGAGGAGAAATAGAACCCCCATTGAGGTGGATTCAGTTTAGCCTAATGGTAGGATGTGAGGGGTTTAGTTATTTCACACATAATAACATCGAATACACATTTTCTTTTTTAATGGAAAATTCCAATTCTTCCCAAATTTTTAATTAGTTATGGAACATCGATTCGAAGGCTAGTTGTCATAAAAGGTTTTAGGAAATATTATTATTGGGGAATCTAATTTTTCAATAGGATGGTAGGATGGGATCATCCCAACATTTTTAGGGGGAATATATATCCCACTCTAGGACTATGATATAGATTTAATACATCTTCATGAATCTATTCCTAGCCATGATACAAGACAGATTACCCTAATAAAAAAAATATGTGAAAATTCTCTACTATGTGAAGAACAAGGGGATTTCATTATTGAATCCACGTATATTTATTTGTGGTACATGATCTATTTCACAATAATGGGAATCTAATTATGTGTTGAGGCCTTATAACTAGGGGAATTCAAATTTTTATCCATACATGGAGGTATTTAATGTTATGAGTAGGGGATAAATCCATTATGAAGAATCCTATATATCCTTGTTATTATATGAATCCAAACCCACAAATATCAATAAAATCATAATTTTTAACATCTCACTGAAAGGAAATATGTGTGGTCACTTATGCATAAGTTATTTAAGCATGATTAATGTGGAGAGTTCATACGTATCTGAGTAATGATAGGAATAATAGGTTTTGTACTTATATTATTCCCTTATAATTGGACAATGGTATATTCCCTTATATAATGGATATTTAAATCATTCAACTCCTCATGGTTTACATACTATGATTTACCTTACTGGTTGAGTTTCAGGACTTCAATGATGTGATAATTCTGTTTCTCTATGACCATGTGAGCTATTATATGTGTGAGAATTAATTAATAACATGTGATTAGTGTCATTTAATATTTATGTGAAGCATATTTAATAATACATTGCTTGTATATTAATATAGTGATCTATCCTCAAAGTGGTTTCTTGCATATCATATCAATGGATTAAATCTCAGTTAACATAGATTAGTTGATTTATCAGTACACTGAGGGATTGGGTAAAGTGACCAGTCCATGGGAATGAATGTGTCCCAATTGTTTTTATTTGGAAGATATATGTATTATATTAAAATGGATTCTTATTTGAGATCGGGAAGTATGATGGAATCAATTATTTCCTAGTTATTGTACGAATTAGAGTTCTTATTGTTCAGTTAATCAAGGCTTACAAGTTGAGATTTCCTTATATTCAAGACATTTAATTTTATGTCATCAATTGGGTCCCAAAATCTGGGTTTTCCATTTACATTTTTGAAAATAATGATGAAAATTATATTATTACTGAAACATAATAATACCATGTTATCTATGCTTGGTGTGAGAAACAAGGAATGGAAAATAATGATTCTTATTGCTTGTGGATATAGAGATTATGCATTGGGATAATACTTTTAAGATAATATATATATAGGTCATTAGAGAGGCATCCAAAATTATCTATTTATATACGGAATAATATTCCTCAAATTTCAATAGATTATGGGTTACGCATTAACGTTTTCCCTTGGTCAGAAATTACACACCGAGGTAAGCCAATGTTTTTTAGCGCAGTGATACCCTATTGACTCGCCCTGCATGTATGTCTTCAATGGATGACTACAAGCATGACATGCCATGACTCATTATTTTGACATGATGGAGGAAGAATTAAATTTATTAGTTATAATTTAGACAATTACAATGATATTAAAATTATCTACATGGTTTGTATACTGAATTTCAAAAATCCTGGATGGAATATTCAAGGGTCATTGAAAAATGAAAGATGACTTGTCCTGAAAACATTTAAAGACCATGATATATGGTTAGGTAATAGATTGAATTATATAGTATAACATAACAAGAGGAAATATCAAGATCTACCTAACATTCCATGGTTTCATCACAAGATCCGGATGACACTTCTAAAGTTAATCCCCAGAGTTAGTGAGACATGTCTCAAAGAGTGTTTTATTTCCTAACCAACATGTCAAGAGTACATTGTGAATCCTTTATGGGTGTCTATGGACATCGTAAGAGCTGATGAACAATCTTGGGTGCTTCCATTATACTAAACATACATTAATTGGTTCCACCATATGAGTATGAGGAAATAATTGAATGATATAACTAGGATTGAATGTTGAGCCTAGAGGGCTTAATGAGACATTGGTGGAATAACATAGGGGAAAAAAGTAATTACTTCTATGTGTCCTATGGTCTTCTCGTGAAAGAAATATTATATTGTAGGTGCATCAATAGATCTATGAGACATGTCCTTGTGTTTTTGTCTATATTCATAGGTTCATATGAATCACATCTAGGTTTTCATTTAGGTTCTTCACAAAATTATGCCACTATTCGAATTTGGTCTATAATTTATATTTATAATTCCTAATATTTAATGAGGTTTTAATAATTTTACAAATCATTTGATTTATGATATATGTGGTATTTTCACCATGTGTCCTTCTAGAAGTGTAATGAACCGACCCTAGTTACCCAGAGTCGGTGCATTATTTCATAAAATTGGCATGATACAAAAAATCACTTCCCAGAAGACTGATTAGATTAGTTGACAAGGATGTAAAAGATACATATATAAGTTTTACATTACATCATGAAATAAAATAAAACAACATTAAGTCCCCATTTAACACACTCATATCCATGCACTATCCCTATATGTGAATCATAATTTTCTTCTTCATATCCTGTAAAAAATAAAACATAGAAAGTGGTGAGCTCAGATGCCTAGTAAGGATAACAATATAGAGGGAATTTTCCTAAACAAGCATAAATATTTAAATCAATGCCTAAAACAAAAAAACCCATTAAATATAATCATTGGAATTATATGTAAATAATAAATCAAATAGATCCATTTAATTATTTACTTGGATATTTTACTAGTTGAATAATCACATTTAATATCAATAGCTAATTTCATAATGATGGAATGCATAATGTCTGACATCATAACCACATAGTAAATGTGCCTTTCCTAGACTAAAAATAATATTTATTTAAGGACATGTCTCAAGACACTAGACTTTCTCATGATACCTACCGATGGATCGAGAAGCTATAGCGGGATCCACCCATCACTTAATATGTCCAGTGCATTCATCATATGAAAATGTTGAAACATAACATAAACATGAATATTAAAATTAACAAATAAAATGTTAATACATTAACCATAAAACATTAATTGTATAAAAATAACTCATCCATATTCAAACATATCAAAAAACTTTGAATACAGTATGGAAGATTTGTATCATAATAAATCAACATCAAACAAGTACAAAATCCATTAAAGGATGTTGAAAAACATGAAATCAAAATTATTTGAGTGAAATATATCTTTCTATATTGAATCATTTAAAAGTGATGTAATTATAAACAGAAATATTTATTTTGAAAATTTTCTTATAATTTTGTAATAGAAGCAACAAAGGTGTTATAAAGGTAGAGAATAACCACACCAGCAGTACAAGTTAAAAAACATTCATATGACAATTTGTCGAAAATTTAATAAAGTAACTTGTTTTGAAAATGACTGAATGATTCCAATCATAAATTTTTATAAAAAGTCAAAAAAGCATATAAATTTATTTAACCCATAATATATTAAATGCTAAAAATTTATTGAAATACATTTTTATGAATCCTGAATGTTGATGATAAAGATGTCGTAGTAGATACATACATTAAAACAACCTCAGAAAATAAAGGGATTGTGAAATTAACCTTTACCTTGTATATTTTCTGGGTTGAGGGTATATTAAACTATTTTATAATAGTAAAATAATTTATATTAAATTATACAAGAACCCCATACATAAATAAGAAATAATATACGATCTTCTGATATTACTATGTTAATAATATTTTAGTAGTGTCATTGTTTTGGGTGTTAACTGATTTGTCTTCCTTTATATGATTTGTTACGTAATTCATGTTTGATATTTAATATATGTATTTTATTCATATATAGAATGATATTATGTTCCTAAATATTATATATAATAATCAATCAAAAATTAATAATTAATTTTTATGATGGGGAATGAATCTCATCACGTTCATGGAGACGTTAATCCGTACATATGCCTAAACGCTACTTCAATTTCATTTTATTTATTTGAAAAGGAATGAAAACCAAATGTTACATTTATATATTATGATTAATGAATAATATAATATTTTATATATGTTACGTGAGTTCAATAATACCATCCTTTATACGTTCAATGTATGGTATGGACGATTCATATCACTTTGAAGGGGCGATAGTTCGCACTTCCTGAAAATAAATTATCGTATATATAAAACCTGGAAAAACTAATGGTATTCTATAAAAGAGAATTATAGACTCTTATTGATAAAATAAATATCATATATGTCATATATAATTAGAGTGTCATTATAATGGCCACTATATGAGTTTGTAGTATAATATTGAACAACCATCGTTTCGTCAGACATTAGTTCACCGTACAATGAAATATTATGTTCCATACCCATTAGATGGAAGTGTGTGTAAGTTTAATTCAGTTAATTATCATAAAAACAACCTAGTATATTGAGGATAATAGTTTTTTTATAAATTAAAGTAATAAAGAGAGTTTAGGGGGTTTTATAAGTAAAATAATAGAAAAGAACCTAAGAGGAGATGGTACCTTTTAATCGGGTAACTCCATTTGGTTTGAACCAAAAATCATCCTTGAAGTGACTTCTACATAAGTTAAGGCTTCTAAAAGGAATGGAGGGGTGTAAGGAGAATAATTGTTAATATGATGGATGATCCAAGGATCTTGAGAGGTGTGAGAAATGTGTTAGAGGTGAGATCATTTAATTAGGGGAAGGAGGGGCAATTTAGGAATGTTTGAAAATATTATTTTATTATTTATTCATTTTCTGTTTATAAAGGTGAAAAACACATTAAATTATAAGATAATATGCCTAATGATCTAAATGAAATCTAAAATAAGAATTGTACAGGTTTTTGGTATTGAATTAATTTTTATAATGTCATTTATTTAAATAATTCATTAATGAGGAAAACACGACATCACTATTGGGTCATAATTATTTTTATATATTTGATGTCTAAAAAATATAAAAAATTACATTGATGTAGGAAATAAATAGCTTTCAAGTAAATACTTATATTCAAATATATAACATATATAACCCAATGTAAGAATTGTTTTTCTAAATGATATATGTTTTTGTCATTTTTTTCTTTACATTAAATTAATCAATATAATGTGTCATTATCACTCCCAAGTGGCACCATGGGGTCCCAACCCAAGGATTACCAAGGCCGGAAATTTTCAAGCAATAGGAATAGGACACATGTTAGGGTAATTTAATATTATTATAATATTATTTTTTGACCCTTTTTTACTAGAATTATATTTTAACCATGGTAAATAAAATATTTACTAAAGTAAATATTCATAATGTCTGAAATTAAAATTTAATTATTTACACAATTTGGACCCCCTGATTCTATATATGGATTCCATTTTTATAAATTCAAAACACATAATAGGATATAAATAATTTTAAATTAATTCTCATTGTCAAAACAAAAAGCGGATTTTTATGAAAAAATTACTACCAAAAGAATGACACATGTTTATGACCAGTTTAAATGTAAAATTACATCCAATGACCTAAATTATACTAATTGATAAAAATATAATCTTATAATAATTTAAATTGGAAAAAATTTATTATTTAAAACTATAAATTATTTCTATTAAAAATGTTGTTTTTAATTAAAATTTTGTATTTTTAACTATTCATAAAAAAGACTGTTTTTAAAAAAGTTAAAAAATTTCACCCTAATATAATTTTGATATTTCAATCCAAAAATAAAGTCCATATTGAAAAATAGAATTTATAGTTTTTCAAAATGTGGGTATTACTATTAATAATAGCTAGTTTGACTGGTCGTGGTGTTTTAGATTCTTGAAGCTGGGTACGTCGCAAGCTATGGCATTTTTCAAATGGAAACGTACAATGGATGCTTGAGGTGTTACATTATTTTCTACATCTAATAATTTCAACCTCAATATTTATAGAATACTACTACATAAAATGATTTGGGTGGTTCTTCATCATATGTTTCTCAGGTTCCCACGTTGCATCTTCCATCTTTTGATTTCTATAAAGAACACTCAACAGACGAGTCATTCGATTTCTCAACACTTGTTCTCTAGAATCACAAATTCTGATATTCTCATTGCAATAAGACAGATGTGGTTTCAGTTTTATTTCATCATAGGAGAGTACTTTCATTGGGTCAGACAAGTACTTTTTCAATAGTGATATGTGGAACAGATCATGAACTTTGGTGAGACATGCACACATTTCTAAATGATAAGCTATAACTCAAATTCATTCTATAATTTTGAGAGGTCTGAGATACCTTGGACATATATTTCCTTTTTAATCAGATCATATAACACCCTTCCATGGAGATAAGTCAATAAAACATGACCTCCTACTTGAAATTCCAAATCATTCCTTCGCTTACCGGAAAAGCTATTTTTCTTACTTTGAGCTGCTTTGATGTGGTTTAGGATAACCTTCACCTTTTCCATAGTTTCCACAACATGTTATTGGCCTACCAGATTTCTTTCACCAATATCTTCCCTACATGATTGTGTGAGACATATTTTTCTATATAATTCCTCATATGGTTATATATGAATATTTTAATGGAAAATAATGTTATATGAAAATTCTACTAGAGATAAATATTGTTCCCTCATACCATGATAGTGATGTGAGAAAGATCTCAACATGAAATTTAATGTTTGAATTGTTTGTTTTGATTTTCTTTTAGTTTGAGGGTGGTACATAGTGATCAAATGATGTTCAGTATCCAAGGCCATTTGACGACTTTTTAATAATATTGATTTAAAATGGGCATCACTATCAGAAACAATTGACATGGGTACTACATAAAATTTTACAACATCGTTAATATATAGTCCTTCCAGACATTAAATTGGTAAATCCTCACTTATATCCAGAAAATTAGCGGACATGGTACGACAATCAAAAATGAAAAATATTTTATCATTATTCTAGTAGTATTTGGTAGCACCATGACAATACCCATCATAATATCATCCCATTTCCACTCAGGAATGAGAATATGTTTCATGACTCACATTCCCTTCAGGCAAGTACCAGGGTGTTCTTCACACATTTAGCAAAGGAGGGATATTCAACATTTCCATTCTTCCCCTTATTTCCATTTCTTCAGTGTTCCCCATATCTCTTTTTCTCTTAATTTTTTTTAAATCTGTTTGACATAGAGAATACCTTTTCTATCTTGATAGCACATAAAACAATAGCTTCTTATTATAAGAAGGATTTTGAGACTAATAATCGACGGAGAAATGGTTTTTACCAATAAAAAAATCAATCAATCATACTCTTTGGGTTTCTTATATAATATGTTTCATGACTTTATATCCTTGTAAATTCAGCCTCATACTTTGTGAAATTCTCATCCTCCTTTTGACTCAAAGTTAGAAATATCTTTTCCAAATCCACTCGACAGTCACAAAGAGTTTATTTTTTTATGAAATATTTTTTAAACTCCCACCATTCTATATTTGATACTTATTCATCTTCCTTGGTGTTTTGAATTAATGACCACCATTGATATTCATCTACCATGAGTCGATAAACAACCATGACATATTTTACCCTTTCATTACATCCCAAATCCTGAAATATTTTCTCTAGAAAATTATCCATTGCTCACCTAAAACTGGATTTGTAGTCCCATTTATTGTTGGTGGTTTTTACCTCATAAACCGTTCTTACATTGATCCTCTACATTTTCGATCAGGGTGGTCCATATGGGTAAGGTTATTATTCATAACCAGAGTGAGTTGTCCCAGTATGGTGATAAGTTGATCAGCACTGGTTTAATCACCAACTCCACTATAATTATCTTGAGTAGGAGTGAAATCCCTACATGGATTACCCACGTTTATATAGTTCCCATTTCTTCCCCTATGTGCCATTTATAAACAATGGAATACACTACATTATTTTATTAATCGCAATAAATAATTACAATCTTATAAAACACTTAACATATATTGAGAAGTTTATGGATATAATCCATATTCAAAAAACCTTATTTGGGGAGTTATATTCTCCTAAATCATTCATAATGGTTAGTATTTATAATGTGAATTATCATAATCATATCCACAGGGAGTTTCATAACCATGAAGAAATAAAGGCTTGTTGTCATGTACCAGGATACCCTAGGTTAATCCTAAAACTCCTTGATGGAGTTTTTAATCATAGGTAAATATGTGTCAGAGCCGCATCTACCTACTTGTATCAAGAGAGGGAAGTATTTCATTGAAAATACAGAAAATATATACTTTTCCAAAATTCTAGGATGTTCTTCTATACTATTCCACAGTGATTATCTTAGGGTTATGTTCTCTAATCCGAGTTTATCTAAATATAGTTTCCAATGATTGTACTAAATTTCCTCTGTTACTAACTATAATGCGCCGACCCTAGTTACCCAGAGTCGGTGCATTATTTCATACCATTGGCATGATACAAAGAATAATGACCCGAAATACAAATTAGTTTAGTAGACATGGTACTACCAGATGAATAAATATGTTTTACATTACAACATGAAATAAATAGAAAGAACATTATTTCCCCCTTGAAGACACTAAATTTCACGTCCCTTCTCTTCAGGTTAATCATAATTTACTTCTTCTATCATGAAAAAAAACATAGTAAGGGGTGAGATCAGATGCTGAGTAAGGATAAAAATATAGCGTAAACATTCATAAATAATTATAGACATATAAATTATTGTATTAGACTAAAAAAAGCCTTTTAAAATTAAACATCAGAATAATATGGAAAAGATAATTAGAATAATGGCACTTTCCTATTCACAAGGATATTCTATTATTTGAATAATCACATGTAATATCAATAGAAAATTTCATAATGATGGATTCTATAATGTCGGACATCATAACCACATTGTCACAGATTTGTTCCAAGACTGAAAATAATAATTTTCCAAGGCATTGGTCCAGGACTGTAGTTTGTCACATGAGGCCTACCAATGCATCATGGAGTAATAGCAGGCACCACCCATCACTTACTATGTCCAATGCATTCCTCATATCTCATCTCATCAGTTTAATTTTTATTAAAGAAGTTGAAAATTAAGAAACCAAAAATTCCACATGACCACATGATGACATGCAATGAAAGGCACCTACGGTGGTCAAAAATATTGAAGACTGAGTGAATCACCTATGATGAGGTCGACCCCTTTCGGTTTCAAAGTTTGAACATTGTTCAAGGATACCGGACCAGGCCCAATGACCTTAAGAAAATAATGATAATCAAAAAAATAGTTCCCTCTCTCCAGGATTGTTTTACAATGGTTTTGTTCTTGACCATGTTCCTTCCTTTCATGATGATGTAATAGATAGCCCACAAAATTTGTCTAAGATCATGAAGAGCATCATGGAGGATTATAGAGTCAGTTTCCACCTCTGAGAAAACAATTCCCTGTTGTTTTCAAATACATAATCCATTCAACATATCCTGGTATTTGGCATGAATATATGATTCGTAGCTGGGGTGAGAATAACCACACCCTCCATTTATGTTATATAAACATTCTTACCATAATTTGTGGAAAAGGTCTTTAAGTTCCTTTCATGGAAAATGATGGAAATATTCCATTAAAACAATTTTATGAAAAGTAAAATAATGTTATAAATGACTTCAACCATTAGTTTAGAAAATAGTTAAAATGTTTTCAAATAAATTTTTAAGAAACACAGATGTGGATGATAAACAAGTCCACATAGATACTTACATAAAAACAACATCAGATATTAAATAGAATGTGAAATTATCCATAAGCTTGTACTTCTCATTGGTCTAGTGTAGATTTACCTCTTGCATAAAAGTTAAATCATTTTTATTAAATTATACAATAACTACATACATAAATATGATATCATATATGATCTTTTATTTTTTCAATATTAATAATTTTTTAGTAGTACCATTTTTGGGTGTTAAATGATTTGTTTTCCTTTATATGTTTTGTTACGTTAGTAATGTTTGTTATGGATATGACGTATTTTATTAATATCCAAAATGATATTATGTTCATAAATATAATTTTTAATAATCAAATGAAAATTACTCTTTAATGGTTATGATGGGTAATGAATCTCATTGCTTTCATAGAGACGACAATCCATACAAACACATGAACGCTACTTCCATATCATTTTTTTATTTTAAACGTAATGAAAACCAAATGATACATAGAAATATTATTATTCAAATATAATATAATATTTTAAATATTTTATGTTAGTTTATTAACAACATCTATTATACATGGCATTTAATATATGGACGAGTCATATCACATGGAGTGGGTTGTAGTGCACACTTTCTCAAATGAAATTATCATATACATACAACATGAAATGAATAATGCTTTGATATAAAAGATAATTTCATAAACTTATAGATAAAATAAATATCATAAATATTAAATGTTATTACAATTATATAATAATGGACACCATAATTGGTGATCGTAGAAGATTTAACAGATCATCGTTTCGTGAGGCAGTAGTTCAACATCAACATAAACATTATGTTCTATACCCATTAGATGGATTGGTGTTTCAGTGTAGTTAAAATAGTTCTCACAACAAGAACCTAGTATATTTAAGATACTGGTGTTGTTATAAAATAATGGAATAAATAGTGTTTAGGTGGTTGGAATGTAAAATAAAAGAAATTAACTTAAGAGGAGATGTTACCTTTAAATTGGGTAACACTCATTGGTTTGAATATAATGGTGTCCATGATGTGATTTATTCCCAAGTCAAGGCTTCTAAATGAAATAGAGGGATATAGGGGGATAAATTGGGATGTTTTTTGATGAGACAATGGGCTTGGGAAGTGTTACAAATGGGATAGAGGTGAGGGATTTTTATAAGGAGGAGTATGGGATCATTTAGAATGTTTAAAATATTATTTATTTATATAATTATTTTTGATTTATAAAGGTCAAAAACTGATTACAGTCAAAGCTAAGATGCTTCATTTTTGAAATAAATTCATCCAATAAGAATTGGATTGGTTTTTTATATTGTTTTAATTTTTATAATGTCATTTATTTAAATCATTATTTAATGTGGTAAACACTTCATCATTATTGTGTCAAAAATAAATATATATATATGATGTATAAAATTAAAAAAAAACAAGATGTACTAAATCCTTTTTTATTTCAAATGAATATTTATAGTCTAAGAGATAACTTTTATAAAACTATATAAAAATTGTTTTACCAAAAGATATATGTTTATGTATTTTTTGTCTTTTCTTAAAATTAATTAATATCAACATTCATTATCATTCTGATGTGGATCCATGGGGTCCCAAAATAGAATGAAGGATGAAAATGGTCATACATGTATCAACCAATAGGAGTTGTATACATGTTAGGGTAATTTAATATTATAATAATAATATTTGTTTACCCTTATTTACCTGATTTACCCTTTAACCATGGTAAAAAATATATTTACAGAAATAGATATTCATAATGACTAAAAATATGAGATACATATTAGAACAATTTATACTTCATGATTATATATATTGAATCCATTTTTCCAAATTCAAAACACCTAAGTGGTAGAAATTTATTTAAAATTATATTCTTTTTTCAAAACAAAAACTATTTTTTTGAAGAAATAATAAATATCAAAAGATTGAAAATTTTTTATGTCATGTTTAAATGTGAAATTAAATCTAATGACCTAAATTATACTGAATGATAAAAATATAATTAAATGATAATTTAAGACAAATGAAATGTATACTTTACTATTATTAATTATTTCGATTATAAAAGCTGTTTTAATTAATGTTTAGCATTTTTAACAAATTTTAAAAAATAGAATGTTTTAAAAAATAGAATGTTTTAACCATAAGATAATATTGATTTTTTGAATCCCAAAATGGACTCCATTTTGAAAAATAAAATTTATTAAATTTCAAAAATTGTGTATTTCAATTCATAATGGCATGTATGATTGGTCGTGGTGTGTTAGAATCTAGAAGATGTGTATAATGCAATCCATTGCATTATTCAAAGGGAAACATGCTGTGGAATCTTGTGGTGTTACAAGAAGTCTTTTTTGGATTCTAATAGTTATAAGTTGATTTTATTATACATTCTAATATGTTGTTGTAGTTTTTGATTTGTATTTTAACGGATTGGAATCATTCCATTCATGAGATTAAATGCTCTAAGAAATTTGACCTAGTCTTGGATTCAATAGGGTAAAATTATCTCCCAAAGGGAATTAGATAAATTTTTTTAATGTAGGGGAGTGGATTTATTTTCCACACCAACCTAGTTGTTTGTCATATTTCATATTTCATATTGTGGGAATCCAAGATTGAGCATGGGTGGGGGAATTTGTTTAACCCATCATTTTGTGTTCGTATCATGGATCATTGTGGGGGAATAAGCTGATTTCTAATGATTGTGATCTCATTAAATAAATTATTCATATAGTGGATTATTTCCATGTAATAGGGACTTGTTTAATTACATGTTATTGACCACAATGTTTCATTCAATTCGATATAAATATTAATTTTTGTTTTGAAAACATCTCTATATTATGTAATATTAGAACATGTTGTATTTCCTTTTAAATTGATTATGTAATTGTGGGGATGTTGGACATTTTGGATTTTATGTTTATAGCCAATTTAATCCATTTAAAAACATCCACGAGGATGAATATAAAGGTAATGATCTTGTTACTATTCTATTGAAGAGTCTAAGGACCCTTTTGGTGTGGATAACATGTCTCTAACAACCTAAAGGACACTGGAATTGAGAAGATTTGGAATAAAAGTCTTGATTTGTGTCATGGATGAAATATTTCAACCATCCTTTTTTAATTTTTCATGTATATGAGCTTAAAATATGACAGTAGATGTAACATACTTATAAACATATGGTGTGGTAGGAGAATGTTCATGTTACTGAAATGTTACTGGATTATGACATTGATCTGTCTCAGTACTGATAGGAATGTGATCCAATACTAAGGAATGTTCCATTCTCATATGGTGAGCCTTATTCAAAACGAGAATATTAGAACGATCTGACACCATTGGAATATTCTTATTGTCTTTCATGGAAGGATTATAAACCCGCATAATGCATGTTCCACTCTAACCTAATTACCCTAGAAGGAATTGGAAAATAGTCCAAGTTTGAATATTATTTTCCAATTTTAGTATACCAACTAACCACTTGAATTGGAAAACAGATAAGAGCCTCCCAATATACTGTCTCAGAATGATTTTTTTGTAGTTTTCCATTGGTGGAAGTAGGAATATGAACATGTAGTTTAGGATCTACTGTAATAGGCTAGAAATATTCACTAACAGGAATATGATCTGGTCCTAATGTAGATGCCATTCTCACATGGGTAGCATTGTCCCAAACAATATATATTCCTCATACAAAGCATTTTCAATATGTTGCTAGAAATATTTGAAAGGAATATGGGCTTCTCCCAAGGAATTTTACTATCTAACACTGTGATCCCCATCCAAGATGAGAATTTGGGCATGATCTTGGGACTTTTGAAGATCCACAAGAATTTTTTGATAGGAATGTTCCACTATCACAAGGAATGTTTTTCTCTCACCTAGTGATCCCCAATTGGAAGAGGAATATGATAGTTGTTTAATGACTCATCCTTTTCCTTAGCGTGCTGATAGTATTTCTGTATTTGAGATAGAATGTGTGATTACATCCTAGAAGTCCCTTGTTCATGATGATGAGAGTTGTGTTTTTTCAGGGATATTGGAATAGGAATATCTGCCTATCCATGCTTTCAATCTTGTACTACAATATGTTAGTGTAGTTCTTAATCTATTTAAATATGTATTTTCAGTTTATAAAATAGTGTATTGGGATACAAATCTATAAATTTCTCTTATACATTAATTTTTGGATCATTTCTTCAATAGATATAGGGATGTGCATCCCCTTATGTCTTATTTATTCTATTAGAATTTATTGATGAACATAATGAACGATTGCTTTCATATGTGCCTCCACCATTCTTTCTATGGGAATGTGCACACAGACTTGTTCCATGTGATAAAGGATATAAGAATTCTCATTGGTCATTTTCATAATTGTATGGTATACATCGTTAGTGGGTTTGGTGATAAGACCCATATCATGGGTATCCCATGTCTTCTTCTCATGAAGTATATTCCCTAATTCCCAATCAAGGGAAATAGAGGTGGGAATGTGTTAGGTGGTACCCTTACTAATTCATTGATTCGTACTTGTGGGATGATGATAGAAATGGTAATAGATAGTTACCCCCTTAATTATCACCTAAACTAGACAGGATCCATATTTTAATTATTTATCCACCTTCATTATAGAATTAATGTGGTAGATTGAACTCTATGTGGATAATCATTTAAAGATGTTTTCTGTGGTGGTGAGGTCACCGGTGTCGCTAAAACATTCCCTAGATGATGAAGAATCATTTTTATTCGTACATGGTATCCTTAATAGCAATATTTTTGGTTCGGGATTGTACAAAAAAAATATGTATTCTGAGACCATTTGGTTTTCAACTTGACATTGGAGTTTTCGAGAATGTGAGACCATTTTGCGACCCATGGGGGTTTCATCCATACCTGATTTACCAAAACAAATGGAAGATGATGAAGTTGTAATATCATATCAGGATACTTTTTAGTAGATAATTATTTATATTCATACAGACAACAGGGAACAAGGTCATAAATTATTGTAATATTACAATAATAATGTTCTCAATCAGATATGAATATTTAAAACATTTTTAATTTAATTCCTTATCAGATCAATCTGCTCACGTGGTCTTATCAATCTGAGGATGGGCTCATTTATGGGGACCCAAATTTGAAATTATCATATTCATGATTAATTTTATTCTGATCAACATTGTTTATTAGATATTGGATACAATGTGTCTTAACATATGAGTATCTGATCATTACGTTATTTTGGATTTCATAGTGAGTTGTAAATTTTTTTTCACATAAAGAATAAAAACCAAATTTCTCGATGGATAATAATGTAATAATTTTTTATTTATGATATTAACTTTATGTTCACCAATTTTTAATTGGGAAATAGTTGGCTCAGAACCCCCCTCATGGTTGATTCAGTTTAGCCCAATGGTTGGTTGTGATGGGCTCATTTCGTGCACAAATAATAACATTGGGTCACCATTTCCATTATTAATGGAAAATCCTAATTATTCCATCATCCAAAATAGTGTACATACCTTCATTACAAAGGATACTGTTCAATTGGTGTTTTAGACCCAATGATTCTTGGGGACTCCCATTGGTTGAGAGGAAGGGTGGTCTTGATCATAAAACCCATTGTGGGGGAATTGTTGTATACTCCATGACTGTCTTATATATTTATGATATGTTTATTAATATTTAAAAAATACCAAAAAATGGAATTTTATAATAACATAATGGAATATATGTTATGTCACTATTAGGTGGATAATATAGGGATCTCAATTTTGAATCTTTCTGAATGCATCTGTGGTTATTCATCTATTTCCTAGTAATGGGAAAATTTTAATGTTGGGAATCTATATGAATATGGGCTACATAATTATCTTCTATTCATGGAGGATGTTAATATTATTTGGAGGGTACATTGCCTTTACAATGTTCCCTACGTATATTGTTATTTCAAGAATCCAAACAAATTTATATTGCTTAACCCATGCAGTTTATCATTGTAATAAAAGAAAATATGTGCAGGCACTGAGGCCCTAGATATTTGAGCACCGGTCTCATGGAGAAGGAATATGTATCTTGGTTATAGAAGGAATCATAGTTATCATAGATATATAATGATTTTGTGACAATCCTCATGGTAAAATACCATTACATGAGGGATATTTTTATCGAGCCTCTCTTCTGGGATAAAATATTGATATTTCCCAAGATGATAGAGATTAATGATGCCAGTGATGATTTCATTGTGGTTCACTAATACCACATGATCTTTGATCGATGTGTGAAACAATGGATAATAAGTGATTATCTTTAGTATACTGAGTGATGGGGTAATTTAATCTGCCCATGGGAATGATTCTATCCTAATGGTCAAAATGTTGATCACATGGGGATTACATAGAAGTGGATTCTTATTTTTTATTGATCCTTAGGAAAAAATCACATGTATCCTTGTTATTGCAGGAATTAGAGGTCTTGTAGTTTAGTTGGACGAGACTTATATGGTGAGATCTCCAAATATACATGAGATATAATATTATTTTGATGTTCTGGGATCACACTCTATGTTTTTCCATGCATTTTTAGAGACTTTTAATCAAAATGATATTATTATTGAAATAATATAAGAACATGTGAGAAATGCTCAATGAGGGAAACATAGTTCCGAAAATGATTGGTATCATTTTCTGTTGATGTGGGACTTATACACTTTAAAAACAATTTGATGTTAATATAGATATTGAGACCCAAATAGGAATCAAACATATCCAAGTTATGGTAGGAATTAGAGTCCACATATTACCCTAGACATGGCCTTACACACTAAAATTTCCATTTTTTGAGAAATACACACAATGGGAGGAAATACATATCTAGAATTGGGATTCCCCGTTGACCCAGCCAACATTCTTGACATAAATGTCTGCTAGTGAACATAAAATGCATTGATTTTTAAATTTTTCATGTTGGTGCGGTGCCTATTCCAGAATGCTTATGATTCATACATGTCCCATGATGATTTTATGATCAAGATGGATTTTCATAGGTACATCATGTATCATGGATAGCTTGTTTGAGGGTCATCATATGATCAAGGATAAAATTTCCAGAAAAAAATCACAAGACCTAGCCAGTTAATCCTAAAGTCCTCTACATGAATTGGGATGACAATCCTGGTGGGGCTCCCATGATTTAGTAGACATTCCATTGATTCATCGTAAGATCTGATTACCAATTATAGTGGGCATTGAAAAAGTACATGTGAAATTTAGGTAAGGGTGTCACATGTCTAGCCTAACATGTCTATAGGACATTGAGAATCCTAACTAGAATGTCTAATGGATTCCACAAGATCCTTATATCATTTTTGCGTAGTATAGTTAGACTAATCATGCATGAAATTGTGCTTCCATATGTTTCTTGAGGAACATCTGAAATATTTCACAAAGCAGTAATGTGGAGAATGTAGGCTTTCATGAGACATGGTTGGAACGACAGAGGGGAACCATATGAATTTCATAGACAATTCCATAGGAATTTTCATTATCCTTGTAGTATACCATAGGAGCATCACGAGATCTGGGTGACATCTACTAGTGTTTCTATGTGTATTTTTTGGTTCGTGCAATGCACAAGAGGTACCTTGTGTATGTTCAACACAAGTGTATATCACTTTTAGACTCTTTTTATTACATTATATTTAGAATTCCATATATTTTTTATGTGTTAGCTCATTTTATTTCTCGTGTGATTCAACACATAAGGGGGACGGTCTCCATGTGTCATACTAGAAGTCAATTACATGATCTATGAGTGATCATGTGATGTGATTATTCATTCTTAAGCATTTATCATGTTTTTTTAGTAAATTACATGATGGGAAACATTCTATTAATGAGACTAAAAGCTAAGAGAAATATTTTCTTACCCCTGGATCCAAAAGGCAACCTTCTCATCTAGATTGTAGTGGTGGATTTTTCAATATGGGATGGGGTATTTTTAGACCTCACCATTTTGGTAGTTTTCATCTTTTAATGTCTCATATATCAAGACTATGATTGGTTTCTATTTGAGGGATTTTGTTTCACACATCTTGGTGAGTTCCTTCAATGGATCATTACATGGGAATTATCTAATTATTAGTAACCATGAAACCCTCCTAAAAATTCCCCCTTTATTTGACTATTTACAATTAATGGGGACTTGTAGAATTATGTTGTAATGTATAAGGACATCCATATTTTCATATTGACAAGTCCAATGGACTACATGAGATAAGGGAACATATCAAATATCATTTTCATGATCTCATGGGACTTTTTGTGGACTTTTTGTGGGACAAGGATGACCTATCAGGGGGTCCATCATGATGAAAAGATGAAAATTTATAGGGGTATTATGAGACAATGTTGCTGACATCATATATGTGTCACATGTTTTCTACAACCTAAAGAGGATCACTAAAATTTACTCTTTATTTTGTTTGATTATTTTACAATGAGGGGGATATCAAAACAGTGCATTATTGATGTAAAATATCACTATTATACCTCTTGGTGATGTTTTTCATAACAAATTAATGTCCTATAGAGATGTAAGATAAATTCATTTAAATTATAATCTATTTTCACTATCATAGCCAACATGGGAGTGTGAGGTCTCTTGGACAAACATAAGGGCCTTTACGAGATGAGGATGACATATTGGGAGGGTTTATCATGATCTTTCACACATATCTCCAGTGGATTTTGGTGCCATTCTAACCACAAGGGGGGCATCATGTTATTCTTATGACTACAAGAGGCTTCCACCAACCCACCTTTTCATTTCAATTATTTATTTTACTATTTTTATAAATCCTATGGGGTTGTTTAAATTTTTTTTAGGGAAATAATTCTACTAATCAATTTTTTGATGAATGAATTCTATGAAATCAGGATAATCTCACTTTATTGATATTTTCCTCATATTATCAAATAATTATTGGATGGATGATTAACTGTGCACTGGTTTACAAGACACACAACCATGGGATGATAATATAGAATATTGTGCATGACCCTCAATTGTTTTGGGAACATTTGTAAGATCCAAATTACTTGTTGAAGAGTATTGGTTAGATATTATATAAGTTATGTGTTGTGAATTACTATACACATGACCATATGATTGTCATATGATCACAAGTCTCATAATATAATATGTGATGTACATGTCATTGGACATATTATTCTTTCATTCTATTGTGGGAATGATAACTACTATATTCATGTATTTCCTATTTTGTGGATTTACCTTTTCTCATTTGGTGGGTGTTAATAGTGTATTTCCCAAAATAATCAATGGAGGGAACCAAATTTCCAATTAAATAACTATGACCCCTGGACTGTAACTATCTCTTTCGATAATTATTACATAAAATTATATTTTATATTAAAAAATACTCTAAGACATGAATATCATGAGTCTGTGGGGATTTTGATTCCCCCTAATTTTCTAACATAATAAAAATTGACTAGAACGTAAAATTATCCACATAAAATAAGAAATATAACCAAGAATGTATCTCCACCAAAATAAAAAAGTTCTCCATATATTCTGGGTTTCTGAGAGATCTCATGTCTCATAGAAATATTACTAGTATGTCCAAAATATGAACATGGATTTAAAAAAAATAGGAAACATGGAACAAAATAATCCAATATAATCCCTCATATAAGTGGTTTTATGAACTATATTGGGATCCAAAGTGTCGACCATAATCATATGAAAAATAGAATGAAAATGGGCTCAAATATATGATTACGAAGATTTTTCCTAATGAAATTTTCATAACATAAGCAAAAAAGGTATTATGGATCTCACAAATAATTCCAAGAAAAACAATTCAATTTTTAAACATGTTGTTTCATTATGATTATACAAATTTCCTTGGAAACTATAAAATTCAATAAATATGTATCAAAATGGTGTGTACCTGAGAGGGACTTTAGATTATCATTAGGAAAAGTGACCCTATGTGGTTCTTGAACAGGGGTAACATTTATGGATGAGTGAGTTGTGACACACATATTGACCGCCTCCATTTTAAGGGACAATATCTTTCGATCATTTCCTTATAAAATTTGTGAAGATGAAATATCCAATGAATAAGTCATATATATGTTTATGGATTCTTCTAGAGGAATCACAATGATTTAAAGTCAGTGAAATCAATGTTCCATTGTGCATCGTAAGATTATTATTAATCAAATGAAAATATAATAGTATGAATATTCTTCTTTTTATGGTAATGAAGTTTTTATAGGCTAAATTCAATGTTTTAGAGGTATAAAAAATAAAAATTGGGATCCCATCAATACATAATGATACGATATCACTAAATGAAAAATTTCAACTATCACAGATAAACTAAAATGGAATCTCCCACCATGGGGGCCGCACAATTTGGGATGTACAATGTCTCTTATTATATTCATATATTGAAACCCAGTCAGAATCAAAAAACACTAAATCTAAATCACATTGATGTAATTTCAAAAAGGGTAGATAATTCATAATGAAATCATTGATGACACATTAACAAAAACATTCACATTCTAGAAGCTTTTAGAATCACACAAAAAAATTTAGGATATAGAAATTATAAAAAAGTTATTTTCATAGAACTGTGAAACTATAATACATTTTTTTCATTGAATCTGAATGAAATTCAGTCCACCACCAAAAAATTACATTTATCATAGTTCAAAACTAGTTTGTTCTTAATGAAATAATGAAACCTGTTTTTTAACTCAAGTACAACCCAGAAAATGAGGATTCAAATATAGGGAAATCTTTTATAAATATCACCATCAAAGTCTCAAAATATATATGACCAAGAACTCTATAAATTGAATTTACCTTATTATTTTATAACTACATCATATTTATAAATAACATGTAGCAAATGTTTAAACCAATTTTTTTATATTTTGATGACATTAGAACTATGATTAGAGAATAAAAATATCCATAATAAATAAAATCCATATAATTGTAAATGAATAAAAAATAAGATAATAATAATAGGGAAATTAGGATCTTCATGACCACAAATAGTAATATCACTCAAGAATAGAATTATAGAATTTACAAAGAATACAATAAATGAAATAGACATTTTTACAATTCAAATATACAAAACATTAAGATAAAATAAAAGAGAATGAAAAATTAATGGAATAATAGGTATTTATAGGATTTGGGTAACACAATTTATGATTATAAATTTTACCATTTGAAATTTTATTTGGCCATTAGTTGAGTAACACGACCATTGGAATAGATATATGATCATTGGGAATGGTGAAAAAATCCTAAGAATAGTATACTAACCTATCAAAGTATAAATAAAAATTATATATCTTATTTATTTAAAATAAAATATTTTTATATATTTGTACAAATAAAAATGATAATTTATAAATGATAAATTTAGTGTTTTTATTATATTAAATCAGAATTGATTTACTTACAATATATTAAAAAAAATAATGATTTAAAAGAAATTTTTTTAATAAAAAACATTTATGAATTAGTATTACGTTTTATTATAATTTTTAATGAATTTAATGAAAAATTATTTAGTTTTACAATGGGTTAGAATACTGATAGAAATATTAAAATTTGTGATTTTAAATTAAATCAGGTTGTTTTTTAAAAATTATATTCCCAATAATTAGTAAAGTATTTCTGTAAAATGGATTTCATTTTTTTAATCTATACGTCAAAAATAATTTGGTGTGAATTTTTTCTTCTTTTCTAAAATAATATAATTTTTTATTAATAGTCAAAAACGTCAAAAATGATATTTAAAATTTTATGATAAATAAATATAAATTGAGTCATGGATGATGTTATCATCATTAATTTTGAAATAACATGAACTGTTTATTGTATATGGTGATAATAATAATTAATTTTTGTATTGTTTTGTGAAAAAATAATATAATGGTTATAATAAAAAATTCCCCCTTAAGCTCACATTAAAAATACCACCCATTAGAACCCCTTCACTCTACACCTTATATGCTTTTTTACGTGAGAAATTTATACCCAATTCTGTTACTAATCCTCTATCTCACGCCCTAGTGCATTTTATCTCACCAAAATACCCATTACAATTTCATAAAATATTTTTCAAGGAGATTATATTCCAGTGGTTATATTCTATAACAAATTTTTTAATTTATTTTCATCCTCTACCTTATCCTCAACAGTCTCATCCAACATAAAAAAATAACTATAGTATAATATATATATATATATATTTACTAAAATTTTAAATTTATAATGGAATATATACCATCCATACTCTTCTCTATTCCACTTCTTTTATAAAATAAATCATTGTCCATATTGTGTTGGATCACTACCTTCATGGATGATGTGTTTTTTCCATTAAAACTATAATGAATGGATATAATATTATTAGTTTCGTTAAATAATCTGAAATAAATTATTTTATAATCTATTTAATGTTATGTAATAAAAATTTCGATATAAAATTAAATAACATAAAAAGGTTTCATTATTTTTAGTAAAAACCTATTAAATTAACAAGCATGATAAAATTAATGTCATTACTAAGTGAACAATCCATTTAATATAAGAAAAAAGGATATCTAGGACCATTTAAAATTTATTAATTACATTAATACAGATTTATTTCACTTATGTTCTTTTATTCCCATGCAACTTGAACATCAATAATAATCCACAAATGATCCTACATTGGAACTATGAGATGAGAACCCTTAGAATAAAGAAATTTACAATTATATCACAATGAAATAGATATAAATGAACATAATAAAGTTATATTAAATAAAATATTGATTTAAAATGTTATTAATTACGTAAATAATTAATTTAATTTGAGTATTGAGGACACTAAGTGAAATAGCAGAATGATTATGCAACATAATGTATGTGATATATCCAAACTACCGTTTTTCATTGATATAAACTTTCTCTCTCCAAATGAAATTATATATCTATTTTACGTTACTGAATGATAGGAAATTATATACATATGTCTCCTATATATTTATCATGTTTATTATCCCTTCAATTTATGTTGAAATATATTCATTAATTTCCTTTCTCAAATCCCATTTTTTATTCAAACTCCATTATGGGATATATTTTATAATAAGATAATTTTACATGATGACTTCATAAATATCATTAATTATTTTGTCAAACAATGGAATATTTTAGGTATATCCATTCTAGTTTACATATTGGTATCAAATAAAATTTTACATTTATTCTTTCCCCAAAAGTATTTAACCTTATTATTAAGAGAATATAAGGGAAGATCATTTTTATATAAAATTTTATACGAATTAGAATAAAATTATTCTAATGAATAACATATTGGTATACCTTGGTTTATGTACACATATATTAAAACCAAAAATATTTAATTCTTTATTCTCAGTGAAATAAGTATAAAATCCTCTTTAATTATGATATGAGTAATTATTATGGAACTAATTATTTCCTAGGGTAATTATTATGTTTAAGGTTTATTATTGATATCCCTTTTTGTAAAAATAACCATTTATATGTTATTATTGAATTTACAATAATTTTATCTGATTAAATAGGAAATAATTTTTTATAATGATATTTTATTTATGTGATTATGGATTATATCCAATACATCGTATCTCTTTTTCCATAATCTAATGTTTCATTTTATTTTAAAATTAACATATTCTTATGTCTAGTTATATGTTTCCCTCACTTTAAACTTTTTCTATGTTACTAAGTAACTATATTAATTACGTTATTCTATCTTACGATCCTTTCAAATCCTTCACTTTCATGTTATCCTATTATATTGTATAAATCACATGTTATGAATAATAGTCATGTTCATTACCTTATTGGGATTTTTAGGTCACCCATTTTGTTGTATTCCTCATGTTGTCCTCTGCTGTTTTAGGAGGTCAAAGCGATTTGTGAGGAAATTTTGGATTTTATGATAAATTTTTTTTTGATGTATTATAAACATATTTTTTCCAAATAATAAATTATTCATGATCATTGGGTTTTGTTTCGTGGATGTGTTTGTTGAAAATCATGTAATTTTTAATAAAATATTTACTCACTATAGTTGGTACTAGAGAAAAGTATAGTAATTTTTTGGGATTCATATGTTAATAAATTTATGATAACCCTATGTATATATATAAATATTTGAGAATATATTATAATTTTAGTGAATTATATTTTGAGTAGTTTCTAAGAAATTTCATCTCAATATTGATAATAAAAGTGGATGCAACTATGGAAGAGTGGTGCCTCTGGGTAATAACCCTGAAAGGTGAAAATTATTTAATAACTCAATCTTCACCTACTGTATGAAAAAGTACCTTGTCTACAATCCTTCATCGACATTCCCTTGGATTTTTTTTAAAAAAATTAAAAAACAATGCATACAACATTATGAAATAAATGAACAGTTTGAAATGTTTGAATATTAATAGGAAACAGTAACATGTATATCCTATAATGAAACCTTTGGAATCATATTTTTGTATATAAATTCCATTTTTAATTTAGTCCATATAATTTTTAGTTTCATTTTCTTATGTTTAATAGGTAATGTATTATCATCCCATTTTCCATTATTGTTTTTAATGGTTAGAAATATAAAGACACATTCATAAAACCAACATCATAGAAAATGTGATTACGTACATAATGAGATTCAGAAATACATGAGTGTGGTATATTGAAAAAAATAGATATACTTCCTCATTTAACTCATCTTATGAATAATAACATGAATGGTGTGAAATTCCAACCCTTCACCGAAGAATGAAATAGTTCCAATCGAGTCCCTTATGTGTAAAAGTACTCCTACCTTTTGTGGATATTGTGATCCCCTCATTATGGAATAATGTATTATCTGAATTGATAATATATTATAAATCCTCAAATACACAGAACTAGTGAATTCCATTTGGGTTGTATAAAATATTTAAAGGGAAAATAATTAGTGGTGTACATTGATCATGAATATTAAGTAAAAATATGAAATATACTCTATGGAATGATAAGAATTTATGAAAATATTTTTCATTTAGTATTTCCCATGAAATATCATCTATAAAATAGATATGGATTTCCATAGTCTGAAGTGAATGTCACATGAATCAATTATGGTGTATGAGGAAAACATAATATTTCATTAATTATACTCCTTCATCATTATAATCAACATCCAATGTATGGAAGACCATTAAATTAATAGTTTATAGATTTCTCTCTGAATGAATATATTGATTCATATCATTGAAAGGTATAGATATATTTCATGTTGTTACCTCAATGTTGAGATAGATAATGGAGACTCCTAGTGGTCTCATAGTCCTGGATATAAAAATCACATAATTGAGTTTTATTTTGGATGATCTACTGGTAATCACATTGATGAATGAAAACCGAATTACAAATGTGTCTAATTTGTGGGATGAAGATTCTTATAAACTATTTAATGGGAGATTGTATAATCATAATGTTTGGAAATGATCTGTACTATGAAAATAAATGATGTTGTCATATAAATAATACCACTAATATAATAGAGTAAAAGAAATTTAAATTTAACAATCAACATGTGAGAGTGTATTTAACCGAATGGAACTTTTGCATTTGTTGAACCAATTTCTATATCAAAGAATTTTTAGAGGCAATAAACAGTAGAAACAACTACCACCACAAAGAGATAATTTAAGGGAATATACTTGTAATATTTTCATGGTGGACCCCAGAAATTATGTATTAATATATATGTAAGATATTCATTCATGAATATAGATTGTACTACATGATATTGGTTCTATACACTAATTCAAATATTTTATGTTTATTATATATATTAAAACACCATATAAAAACAAGGGGGTTGATCAATCTATGCCAATAGAAAATGGAGAAATTATTACATCCAAAGTGTAATACAAATACTATATCATTTTTTGTGTACAGAACCTTTCAGTAAATTTTTTCTTAATTGCATTAGTGATGTTTTATGCTTAACTACTAATGGGTTGTATGTTCTTATATATATCCAACATCATCAATGGAATCCTGATCCCCTTTGTAATTTTTACATGTTCAATACGGAGGAGGAATCTCATTTTTAATGTTCACCTAATGCGTAAATATTATTTCATTATGAGTTAGAATATCTAGCCTAATTGTATGAGAAAAATGATAAACTCAAACATAATGACATGCTTACTATAAGGGAAAATATTGATGTTATCCACAATGATATTCTTGGACTTCATATTGACCGAGAGGTTGAGTTATCAATCAAACTTATATGATGATATCTAGCCATATTAAAGACTTCATATTGAATTCCCACCATTGAGTTTAAAAAAATTACAGTACAAGATAATCATGAAAATGGATTTATATACCTTTGTGCATCACCATAGGGTGTTCTCTTCTTCATTATCATGAAGATGGATGGGTAAATTCACCTCAAAATTTTATATAATGATCACAACTAAATCATGATAATTTTCAACAGTGGCCTTCCATAGATAGATGAATTTTTTGATCAACTACATGATTACTAGTTCTTCTCAAAGGCAGAATTGTGGTCAGAATATCAATAGTGAAATGTGATTAATAATTATATTACTATAGCCAATTTTGGAAATTTTATTGAAACTATGATTTCATAGAGATTCCCTTTAGACTAACTAATTCTCTATATATATTTATTTTACCTTCAAAAAAGGTGGTAATATTTATATATGATATTCAGATATATTCTAAAATCATAGAGGAAATGAGGAGTATTTGAATACTATGTTAAAGACATTATGATTGTAGAAAGTATAAAAATGTACAATAAATGTGAGTTTTTTATTGTGTAAGTATCATTCTTATCACATGTTATCACTATAAAATGGATATTTTTAGATAGCTCAACGAAAAAGGAAAGTGAAGAGTGGCACAAACAAATATCTATAATTGATTTCTATATTTTCCTTTGACTAATTGAATATTAATTTTTTTTAAACATCTTGATTTTTTCAGACTGAGAAACCTAATTACTTTTTTTGGGAGTAATATTTTTCTAGACTAATGAATTGAAAGATAAATTCAGGTCCTTTAAAAAGAGGCTTATCATTGTACAAGTGCTTCTACATCCTTCATGTGGGAACTTCTCATGGTATAATGACATGGTTCAATGATGTTATTAGTCTATGTAATGATGAAAATTGTCAAAATGATATTTTATTCCTTATGGTAATTGAATGTCCATGAGAAGTACTCTAAAACCTATGACCTAGAGTTCAATTTTTTACTCTTCATATAGAAAATCTGGCTATATTATCAATAATGGGAGAGGAGTGAAATATATGTGGATCATAAAATCCTCATGTATATATTCACATAGAAGGAGTTTAATTACCATGAATGAAAATGATTAATTAGTATCAGGGAATTTTATTTCACAATCCACTACCATAAAATTTAATAGAATAAGGTGGAAGATGATCTATGTTAAAATGATATCAAAACCTTGTCAATGATGATAATTGGGAGGGATACAATCTTCTTATACTTTCAAATGAGTAAAATTGGAACCATAATATATATAAAATCATCATTAAATTTTAAAATGATTGATCAATCATCCATTTTATAGAAAAAAGGGATTCTGAAATAGATGACATGGAAATTTTGAAAAATTTGAAAGGTAAAATAAAATAGAACTCATTATTGTTCAACATTGATATAGATTGACTTGTATGATTTTTTTCACAACAATGTGTACCATAAAATTAGGCAATAATGGGGGGTTTTTTAATGATTGACATTTCCCAAAATTCTCCATCAACCCATATTTACAGAAAATGTATTTAGATATCTATGATCTCTATTTGTGGGATAATCTAAACAAGATCAGTGTAGAATGTACATAAAATTTCATAGTATATTACCATGTAATCGATTATTGGATAAGGTATAAGGGGATGATGAAACCATTTGAGAAACCTTGATGAAAATTGTAAAAGACCACCATGGAATTATTCAATGGTTTTTAAAATAAGCCTATATGAAATTCTTCTATATGGGTTATGGTAGACCGTATTACAAAATATTATCACTTTATTTAATTTTGATAAAACATATTACTCGATCAACATTAAATGATATACATCATTTATTGAGTGAGGATAGATGAAACACCACTTCCAATTATGTATAATCAAAATATGTTATTTACATCCATGTTATATAAAATTCTCCAACGTGGTCAAAAAAATGATTTTAACTTCTGTACATGTTCTCAAACCTAATATGATATTCAATCAATGAAGTAAATCCAAACATTGACGACATGTTGTGATCAATACTGATGGACTTAAATCGATGTTGTAATCGACATCTTCCTCATTTTTGGTTCTTATACATTAATCATTTATACTCAATCATCCAAACATCTCTATATAAATACCTTATAGGGAATAGATGTTGAACATCTACGTGATGGGATAAATTTTGTGAAAGGTCCTAAAATTCTCAATGAAATAAAGAAAAGTTCATGACCATTTAGTATAATGTTAGAGTTTTTCGAAGAAGATAGAGGTTTTATGATGACAATCATCTCAACATCTAGAGTTTTAGGATGGAGAATTGTTGTTCCACCACATATCACCACATAATATATTAATGATTTTTGGGAATAAGGGATATTTATTTCCAAACTATATCAAAACATTTTATATTCTCTATTGCCTCACAGATTTGTAATATTGACAAGAAATATTTTCAACCCTTTCTCATGTACATGACATATTTTATGTATCCATATTATTGGATTTCGTAACAGATCATTTACATGTTCTTAATTTATTGGTGGTGTACCTATAAAATATCTATCTTATGAGTAGAAAAAGTTAATGATCTTATAATGTAGACATAAACATTATAATAATAAGATAACTCACCTAGTCAATGTATTATTGTTAATGATTTAGTATGTGGAGTGTACGTGGGGTTGGTCACAGTGAGTAACTCAATATTAGGGGCTATATTCAGTACCCAAAAAGTTTTGTAAAAATAAGAAAAAATAAAATCCCTAAAAAATTAAAATATCCTTGTTAAAAAAAATTGAATATTGATATAATTTTCATCTTTTCATATAATTATAAAATCATGATTATAGATTAGCTAAAAAAATAAATAAAATTTTATTAACTTTTAAAATTGAATTACTCAAACTAATGACTATATAAATATCAGTTTAGACTAACTATAAATGTATCCATTTTTAATAATTTATAATAAATATAATTTAATGGTTCTAATTAAAGAAATAAAAACTAAAAAATAAATCATAATAAATATGGTTCTCATTTTCAAGCCATGACCTATTACCCGACAGTAGTAATCACCCACTTCTGAGAAGAATATAATAGTAATACGGTCTACAACATTGAACCATTATAAAAGATAATAAACAATCTGTCCAGGATCAATGTATCTTATATAGTTATACATGGTTAGAAAAACATAATTTCTTGTAGGGACCTCTTTCAAAAATATCATCGATATACATAATAAAATTATTATAAAAAAATTTATATCCTTTTATGGTCTTAACGCTGCTGTTAGTTTTAGTTAATAAACAGCGAAAACCACAGTCTTCTCCAATGTAAAAGAAAATAAATATGCTAAAAATATAGATGATATGGAAATAAGTATTGTTTCTCAATATGTAGTTCCCTAGATGATCAATAGTCCTAATATTTGACTTAATGAGGAGCTCAACCAATTTCCCTGAAATTTTCAGTAAATCAAAGCTACATGATGTTCACTATTCTATCTGTAGGAATGGATGTTGATCATTTGTGTACTATAATATTTCACAATAAAATTTATCAGAATTCATGTTGTCAAATTATGAACACATTTTTACACGTTTTTTACAAAAACACATTGGGAACATCTTCTAAAATATAATTAACTATATGCACCCATTGAAGAATAAACATCAATATTTTATGATTACTCATACAGACACTATCATTTTCATTAATGCTTTTATGAAAAGGATTAAGAATAAAAATTAAATAAACCATGTACATTAACTCTCAAAATATATCCATCGGAAGCATTTAATTTAAAGGTATAACAATAATGGTGAAAAAATTGATTTAAGAACAACTAATAGTAATAGAATATAGTAGTAGAAAATAATGGTGGACCCATTGGTGGTAGATAATTTTTAGGTATCACCATTATATCGATGGAAATTATGGATTTGGGACAACTAGTGGTGACACAGGTGGCGATATTATATTCTAGTGGTATGCAATTTGAATAAAGATAATACTACTGGTGGCACACATTATGGTGGAAAAATTACAAAAAATAAATAACACTGGAAATTGTATATATATAATGGAATGACATCATAGTTTTATGTAATCTCATAGCACTTAATCATAGTGCTGGGTAATCTTTTTGATGGAACACTTGTAGTGGTAAAAAATAGAAACAATGGTTTCGATTTTTATCACATAGTCAACGATTCTTTATAAAAACATATTCTACAGTAAAAAATAAAATTTATTAAAATTAATAATAAAAATTATTTGAAATAATTAAAACAAGGAGGTTCCACTATTTGTTTATTTAAGTAAAAGATAAAGTATATGTGTCGTCACTTTTCCCAACTTTTTACATCAAATGAAATTTGGAAGGTGAAATTTCTAATGGCGGGAGAATTTAATGACCCATAATTATATCAAATTTATTTTCCCATTTATTATATAAATGTGTAATGTTTATTATTGAACATTAAGAACATGATAAAAACAAAAATATTGGATTATTATAATTATTCAATAAAATGTAGAGATTAAATTTTTTTATAACAATAGAAATAATTATGGTTGTATGAAAGTGGAAAATAAGATAACATTAATAGATAAATTTGGATCTTTTTGATCCACTATAAAAATAAGATTCATGAAAAAGACTGTAGATATGATGAAGAATATTATAATGAAACTTTCAGTTTGAAAATTAAATATATATAAAAATTGAGATAAAATATAAGATAAATAAGACAGAAAGAAATATGGGGTATTTATAGGAATTGGGGGACCTATATGACCAATATTAATCTAACCATTGGATTATTAATATGACCATTGGTATATTAATGTAATCATTGGAATAGTAATACGACATTTATGAGTATTATTCTGATCGTTAGGATAGAATCCTCTCTAACCAAACTGTAAAATTTTATTTTGTGTCATATAAAATAAAAATATGATATATTTACAACATGTAATAAGTAAATAAATGTTTTATTACTGATAAAGTAGGATTTTATAAATGTATTTAAGAAATAAATATTTTAATAAATATTTTATTATAAATATAGGGATTTTAAATAAATTTTGATTAAAAAAACTGATTTATAAATTTCATAAATATTGCATTAAAATGATTTGATAATTTTATAGGAGAATATGTAATTTTCAAAAGATCAAAATATTGATCTTAATATTATTGAAGTTATTTTGAAAATAAATTTGTGTTCTATTTAAAAATTAATTTACGATATTTTTAAAAAATATTTACAAATAGATTTTATTTTTTTATCCTATATATCCAAAATTGAAAAGGTTGATTTTTTAATTTAAATTTGCAATTGTACTTTTTTTAATGAGTAATGTAACATGAAAACATATGGTAAATTATATTATATATTAAATACATAATATTTTTAGTACTGAAGGGTGTCTTTACTCATTAGTATATACTTAGATGAACCACTGATGTAATAATGTTTTGATATTCATCAATATTTGAATGATATGTCCAAAATAATATACTCAAGGTTATAATATTAAAAATCATCCCTCTTTTACCCTTATAAATATATCAACTCACAACCCCTTATCCTTACACAATCTATGCATTATATCATTCCAAATTGTATCCAATTATATTCTTAATCCCCCACCCCATGTTATAGTTCTTCTGGTGTCACTAAAAGTCCAATTCCATGATCCGTAAGAAGTTCCACAAATAAATGACAATCAAGAGGTAATATTCGGAAAATTAAGGCTTCAAAATATTTATTCCATACACCTTATCCTTCTATATATCATAAAACAAGGAATAATTAATCAAATATATATATAAACTATTATTATGTATATATAATGAAATATATTCCATTAATCCTCTTATATTCTCAAATTATTCTATAAATGAAACCATTACCTTTATTACATCGGTCCACTACCTCCATGGACGATGTGTTTTCTTATTCCCATTACCGCCTTAAAAAATTGTCATAAAAATATTATAATATTGAAAAATTTGATTACAAGAATATTATAATCTATTTCATTCTATGAAATTAATATATAAAATATATATATAATAAAATAAAAATAGTTTTTCAAGGTCATTAAAACTGCCTTAATAAACTAACCCCCTTACATTAACATTTCTACTATATTAATCATCCCTATATAAAAAACCAAAAGGATATTAGAGAAAACATAAATTTATGTATGGAAATTAACACCGTCTAAATTCATTTATAGGGATTTATTCCCATCTACAATAATATTAATTATTAAACACCTGTGTTCTGAACATGATAGCATGAAACAAACGTCCTGAAATCAACAAAATTAAACACCATATCTCATTGACATAATTATAAATTGAAATAATAATATTTTACACAATCATATATATATGTTTATTTTTATTATTTAATTTTTTATTGAAATTAATTTAATTAATCTCGATATTAACTACATTTTCAGAACTATTTTGAAACATATGTTTTGATACCTCTTCAATGAAACCATTTTATTTGGACACAAAATTTATATATAAATTTCCTTATCAAACCCATTATTATTATATAATTATTATAAATTTATAATATATTACTCTTATATATAATCTTATCTTATTCTTCCTTCCACTGACGTGGTAATACAATCCTTAGGTTCATTTATCCAATTCCTTCATTAAATTTCACCTCAAATAAGGATAACATTTCTATCCCTTAATGATTTTGGGTAATTATCATTTAAATTATCTCTTATGATTTATTATTTAAATAAATAAATTAATATGTTATGTATATTAATTCTAGTTTACCTCTAGTTGTCCGTGAAAATTAAATATTTATTTTTTCTCCAAAATATTTTATCCCAATCATTATAACATATTTTTGAATATTCATTTATATACCCAATTGTCTAACCCATATCAATAATTTTTCTAAATGTGAATAATATTTTGACTCCTATGATAATGAAAATTGAAATTTACAACCTAAATAATTAATTCATACTTTTATTTTGAATATTTATGAAATATAATTTGATTATGATATGTGGAATTATTTCATTTCAATATTCTTTCCATGGGTAATTCTTGTGTTTACTACTTATGATTGACATACTTTTGTGGAATGCATATTTATATACAAGTAAATTTAGGTGTACCAAGATATATCTCAAATGCATTGTGTAATGTTATATCCTTAGGTGACATTATATTTTGGATTAGAGTAATATGAATCCATGATGAGACTCCGTACACCATATAATATTATCATTATAGTATGCCTTACCATATACTCATGTTATGATTTATGTTGTATCCAATTTACATAGTTTCCATGAACATATTATATTAAGTTATATATCATTTTCTCACATGTGATATTTCATGATTATTATATTTTATGTTATCATGTTATTTTGTATGACTCAAATTTCATGCCTCTTTATCAGTATGATTCCATTACAAGACTTTTTAGCCCATCTGTTCTGTTTTTGTATTCCCCAAGTTTTCCAATTATTATTTATAATATCTATGGTATAATTATATCTTTATGAATATTATTTTAGAAATATATTATTTCCGTTTCTTTTTATGTATTATGAATATTTTCTTTCATATACATAATTACTCAAGAACATAAAGTTGTGATAGTTGGTTGTTATGATTAAAATCCTATAATAAAATTTGTGAAAATATTCGTCATGAATGTATTAAATATACCTTGGAAATTAATATTTATTAATAGAATCATTTGGTATGAGAATATACTGAATTATCATTCAAAAAATTCTTTCTCAAGGTCATATGATGTAATTGTAACTTGGAAATGACAATAAAAATCATATAGAATTTAATAGTGTTTCGGAAAAAACTTTTTCTCATGATTATGGTAAAATAATGGAAGGTGGAAATTTTATTTACTAGTTTATTGTTTTGTCATCCTATAATCTCTACACACTTGTAAAATCTCGAACTGTGGGCCGCATTCTACTGCCCAAATCCATTTGGTTATGTGACATTAATTTCAACAAACCATAAACTGTAGTGTATTAACTAAAAGAAAGGGTAAAATATATCAATATGTGGAGACTATAATCTATTTATAAAATTTCTTTAGAAGGGGAGTTAAAAAAACAATAAAAAATTAATCAGCAACCAAGATAATATAAAAACTAGGAAAACCAAATTTCAAAAGATGAACCAGAATAGAAGAACAATATCCAAATAACGAACAGTAGATATGTAATTCCATAATATATATCATGTGTATAATAAAAACCAATATTTTGACATTGGCACTACCATGTGTGTCCCATCACAGAGTATGGTTATTTCATTCATGATCCATATGAACTCATCCATCCAACATAGAACTCCATCCCTTATTATGTCCTACAAAAATACTGTTTCTTCAATTTCTGATAAGGGATCTCATGTTGGATGTGAGTGAAACACATTATTCCTTCACCAATGTCATATGAAATAGTATCTAGTAAATAAATTTTATGTCGTTTAAAAAAATAATATTTTAAAATTATAAGTAAAATGTTTTTCCTAAGTCAGTATTCATTTTTTGTCGAAATTAATATCCGTTGTTTCACGATGACACCCAAACCATCAACACTACACATGACCTATGATGTTTTATTAACAATATCACATAGGTAAATAAAAATTTATTATTATATGGGAATTAAAATATAAATTTAATTCCAATACATATCACATCTAATTAGATTTATGGTCCAATGAAAATAACATGGTCACTGAACATCATGGCTAGAACCCTGCCATTATTTAGAGAATAAATCATTTTCCCACACCTCATGGGTACTGGTAGTATTAATAAATGTCCCATTGAATAATATTGACATACATGATTTTGGTTCTAGACTATCATGGACCGAACCACATGGGTATTTGATGAATATTTCCTTTCCCCACACATCATTTCTCAATAATTAAAATATATCATACCCATCACATTTAACAAGTTTAATATTCATTTACCATATTATCGACACATAACATCATGATATAACATATCAATATATCAACCCAACATTAATTATTTACAACAATTGCGTGGAATAATATGAGTAATTTTACATGAAACCATCTATCAATATTTATTCACATAACCCATTAAGATGCCATATATAATTCAAAATTACATTTATTCCCAAAATTAATCATTTATATGTATCTAAAAATTTGAAATTAAACAATCACATTTAAACGACCAATTAACAAATCCTAGCATCCCATAAATTTTATTATCAAACAATTCCATTATTTAATTAAACCATTGTTTAATCTAATTAATGATGTTATTTCCAATCATTGAAATTTGTATTTAAAAATTCCATACAAAAAAATAAAATCATGAGTAGTGGGTTAACAATTTATACCACATAAATCAATATATTTGGTGAACATTTAACAAAAAGGTATTACCCAAATTGAAGAGAAACCTTCAGTAACACAATGAAAATGATATATAGAACCAATTCCAAAAAACCAGATGAAAGGAATTATGATCCATCATTTCCTAGATAAAATTCCTTTTATAATTGAAAATAAAACATTCACCTTTTTGGGATGAAATATGAGAGATAGAGTGGGAGGAAACCACATGGGATGATATTTCATAATCGTAATGGTTTAGATCCGTCAATTTGATCACCGATTCTTAAAAAAATAATGTTTATAATCCAATGGAATATGTCTGGTAGCCTCTAAAAGTTAATTAACAGATTTATGGTCAATATTGGTTGATTAGAAAATTAATCCCAGTGTTTGAGAATATTTTAATAGTTTTTGGGGGATTAATTTCTATAACATATAGTTCCTTATATGTGGAGAAAAATTTTAAAATATCATGAAACATAAACATGAACAACCTATTATTGGTTAATGGTTTATATTAATATGGAATATGAATTGAAAAATATTTTCTAATAGTACAATCCCCTCATCTTGATGGTTATTGGCCTACTTGTTTATGTCCCATGGTTTCAGAAAACTGTTTTCAAACTGTGCTATAGAAAAAACACTAAAAAATTCTCAAATTTCACTAGAAAAATTTCTAAATTGAAACCCATAAAAATATATAATCAAAATAATGAAATGTATACTTCATTTAGTAGAATTATTCATCAACAATAAATGGTGGGTCCTTACATTCACCCCACATATTAATATCTCATCCTTGATCTGTGATCCCATGAATCTCTAGGATTCTGAGGTTGGATGATCATGCCACTGAACACATATATACAGTTCACTCTTCCATGTATCTTTATCAAATATCAACATTTCCCCAACATTCTCATGCTCATTTATAAATCATAACATATTCTCCTCATTGGATTCATTGGACTCATGATAAATATCTTCAACCTCAATCACATGACATGTTAGGGGTGATTCCATTGATGTTGTGACACATGAATAACATCTTTCATAGAATTATAGCTCTATTGAAGATCTAATCAGTATTCCACAATCCAAATTATCTCAACATCCTCTAATGGTATAATAAACATGGGCATCAACATAGCCTTCTTAGGAATCATATGATTACCCAATCATGGAGACACCTAAAAGAACTAAGAATCACCCTTATTCACCTTAGGGTTCATTTCTGATTATCTTCATGTGCCATCTCCCTACTCTGATCCATTGCGATACAATTCATAATTACCAAAAAATTCTCTGATTCTTCCTACACAAGACTCAGACCTTACAGTTTTGAATAACCTTCCTCCATCCACCATAGAGATTATCTACATAGACATCATTAAATAGACCCATTTGGATCTATTTGAAAAGTATCTTGATAAATATTGTTTTAGGAAATATCCAAATGTTCATTGATCTTGTCACAAGTCCAATTGATGTGATGGGAACAAGATCTTAGAATATCCTCCAAATAACATGTAGTAAATTATGACTTCCCATCATTCAATTGATGTAAATCCATCCTTAGTAATACTTATATACAATGTTCTTTAAAAAACCTTATATCAGAGAAAAGTGAAACATGAGTCATATTCTAAAACTATACTCATCTGAACCCCATGTAGACGGACACTATCTTAAATGTACAAGTATACCAACCGAACCATTGATAATGTCTCAAGTAATAAATAGAAATGAACTATATTTGTCAAATGTTCCACAACCACCCATGAAATGTCCTAAATTTTGGGAATACTCTGGATAACTGGCATAAAATGAAATGAAACATCATCCCAATTCCATTTTGGAATAGTAAATGGTTGTAGTAATCCATCGGGTCATTGCTGATTGGGCTCACCCTTATGAGAGGTGTAGTATTGTTTTATGAACCCTATTATTTTCTTTTTTATTGTCATCCACTAATAATAACTATGTAGGTCATAATAAATTTTGGTCAAACCCATATTCACCACCCACATCAAGGAATGATATTCATGCATTATATCATCTTTATTACACATTGGTACAACTATAAACCCCCATAAATAGATGATATCATCCATATATATAATCCAATATGAAGGTGACTACTCACCTTCAAGGACTTTTCTCATGGTCAAAAACTCTGGATCATTATACTGCCTCTCCTTGATCCTAATTAAGAGTATAGACACCACTAAAACTCATATGAGTGTTATCTACTCATATACCACCTAAACCAAAACATGCTTCTTAGAAAAAGAAATAATCATCATCCACTCAGAGCTGGAATCTAGAACTGCCTAAGTTTATACCTTCCTAATCAATGAAACATCCAAAATACATCCTTTACCTTGTGTATACGACAGATCAAATTCAAATGACAATATATAATCTACCTATATATCATGTAGGATATTAAAATATCACTCTAAATGGATATTCTTTATGGTCTTGTGATCATTATACACAATAAAATATACCCCCAATAGATATTGTCACCAACACTTCAGGATATAAACAGAAATAGCTAACTTGAGGTTATTTTTTGAGTAATTTTCTTTACATGTCCTCATCTTCTATGACCTGTATACCACCACTAGTTCCCCATTTATCAACACCACTCCAATTTTGATCAATGAAGCTATATAGAACACCATATACTCCTCTCGTTGATCCCATAAGGTCAAAATTATTGTAGTTGTGGAAAACTCTTTCCTCAAATGGAAATCAACCATTCATGATCCAGACCATGAAAACATAACTCCATTCATGGGAAAAAAATATGGCCTTCCATGTGGGAAAAGAGTTGGATGAAACTCTGATAACAACACATAAATCATAGAAAATAATAGATATCAATAGCATACCGGGACATAACTAAAGAAACAACTACGTACACCATCTCTAAGTCAATTGAAATTGATTCTTATGAGATACTATAACATAATAAATGTAACGGATTGATCCCTAATGGAAACATAGAAATAATAGAATTTATCTTATTCAGTATCGGTGTACATATGGATATGTATAGATATTGGGAATTATTTTCATCTGTCATGGAGTTCACAATGTTGGAATCCGCAAACAAAACCACCATTTGATAGTGGTACAAGTGGAATATCTATTTTATTAAGGCCATAAACACAATACATTGATTTGTTATCCCAAAAAATTCATTAAAAACACATATAGGAAATACCGGCATAAGAAATATATAATTTTTATATCAAAAGGAAAAAATCTCAACTGATGATACCCTAGACTCAAGTTTATGTTAGATATAATAATATCACCCCTTAATTTTTTAAATAAATCATCGATATATGGATGTGTATATTGATTCCTCGCTGTCATCTGATTCATTTTCTATTAGTAAAAACATTAGGATGAAGTCTCATCAGGCTTATTTACATAAAATATAAGAGAACCTCAAGCTATCGTACATATATAGATAAACCCCTTGTTCTTGGATAGTTCTAGTTGTGTTTTTTGCGTTTTATTCTCTCTTGGTTCAATTCAACATGGTGGAATAGAAATAGTCTAATCCCCTATAATTATCTCAATGAAAAATTACACATATCTCTCTTCAAGAATCCATGAGAATTCCTCATAAAACAAATCTTGGAACTAGTCTATTATGGTTGGAAAGGCATCAAGCTTTACACATACGATTTATAGAAAAAGGATTGAGACCATGGTGGCATGCTCCCCCAGTTACTAATGAACAAGCCCTACACAAACCACATGGATATCCCACTCTCAAAATTTAACATAATTTTCCCTGTGTTGATACATAACAGTCACTCTCCTATGGTAAAAATCGTGGTTGCCCCAGTATTGTACTAATCAGTCCATACCCATAATAATGTCCAAAACTAACATATAAAGAATGTAATGATCCTGTTGAAAATGATACTCACCCACCTCGAGATAACACAACTTGAAAAAATAGATGTCTCTCAAAAATAATCACAATGACATATCGATTTCCATATCTCCACTAACAAAATCCATTAACAGAATCAACCTATTCACATGTTGGGAAGATATGAAAGAATAAAGGGAACCGATATCAAAAAAGGCATTAGTATTTTCATAACCTATAAGAATATTATATCTCCATGATGAATGTTCAGACACACTATCCATAATACTAGGATGAAATGCATTTAAATGCACTTATCCTCTTTCATATGTTGTATTTTCAGTGCCTAGATATGCACCACTCGGCTGATATAGGTGTCCATTCGAATAATCACCCATTCCACTTCCATGACCGCCACAACCTTAAAACTCCATCTTCTAGACAGATTTGGGGTTGAAGACCCCCATCTAGTATTTCGATTATTTATTGATCCCCCTTAATTGCCAATCTATGATGGGGTCCAATAGAACTATTGTAGATTTCCCATCTAGATGTAGGCTCATCCCCCTATTAGTGTCCATGGACAATTCCTATGAACATGACTAAGAATACCACACTAGGGGGTAGATCACTCAACAAAGATCTTATGTAACTGATCCTTTCTCCTACCCGACAATCTATCCACATCATCGGTTATCCTTCTCAGAGTGACACTTCCTACTCATAGAATATTCATTTCCAAGTCATCTATTAGAACCACCAACCCTCTACAAGAATCCACCTTCAATTTCCCCTCATTTATGAGATCTTGATTTACTACCTCAATGTACTATTTTAAATCGAATATGTAAACCAAGGAATTAATCTCAAATTTAACCCCATCAAGATAGTATATTATCACAGTTGTCATATCCCCATCCATCAATAGATAAAAGTGGTACATCTCGTTAAGGCAACGAACATTGTCCACCACTTATATATCCACTTGGTCAGCCTCATATACTATGTTGTAGTAACCTATATCAGTATATTTGGATAATATTTCACTAGGAACATATCCAGTAAGGACATCGAAAACATTTTTTTTCCAACTAATAACTCTAATCATGAATATCCAACAAGAGATTCACTGATACAAACAAAATATAAGATTATAGTTTGACTATCTTCTCATCATGAGTATCTATGGTAACAATAGTCATCTAGATAGAATCAATATAGCACTAAGATAACTTAGGTTAGGTCTATCTGGTGAAATTTAGAGGGCTATTAAACGAAAATTCCCATGTCTAGTACGAAATATTCTTCACAAACAACTATGAATCTAATTCCTTAAACTACAAAAAACTGATTAATGTTCACAATATACTATTCTCCTGATTTATAACCTTGATCAATTATAAATTTTTCTATATTTATTTAGAGATAGTTTGGAAATAAAAAAATAAAAACATTATCAATACATTGAATCACATTATAAATTTATCTATATTTGTTAGAGACACCCTATGTGACAAATATGAAATAGGTCCCTAGTACAAACCTTTACTCGAAACATATCATTTATTATACACAAAGTTTTACATATTTAGTTTTATTTAATAGCTAAAATCTAATAATATGGATTCCAAATCCAACAATATGTATGGACAATGAAATAACTCATAATAAAATTAAATTTTTATATACATCAAACAATTATCAGATGACCATCAATCTTGACCCCACTTACTTTGGATTTATAAAAAATAATGGAACCATTGATTCCATTTTAGGGGTGGAATAAATTTAAAAATGAGGATGATATAAAAAATTTCAGACTAGGTGATTAGTGTCTAACATATTTAAATTGAAATGGATAAGAGGTCTATATCAATAACATAAAAAAATTAGGCATCCTTATGTAGTTTATGTTTTTTCTATGAAAATTTAATGGTATTTGGAGGCTTGTGTCAAAACCTTAAAAGAAACCCCAAATCAAGATTCTATTATCCAACTCATAAATATTGGGAGTCATCTACATTAATTTTTCTTTCATTATATATCTAATGTTAATTGATATGAATGTTTCTAACTCATCCAAATTGTCTTTATCTAGTAGGATTTATCCATCCTATGTGAACTAAAGAGAATAAGGTGCATTATGTAAATATTGATAATGCTACGAGTGATTTAGAGGCTTCTATCTGACCCATTCAAATTATCATGTATTAGGAGGCCTAAATTTATCTATTTTTGAAATATTTTCATTAAATAACATACATATATCCTTTGAAATAATGGGAGTCATCGAGGGGATTATTTTTATCCCTAATAAACAATCCTTCAAAATTTTAGGCTCCATTATATCCCCAAACATCTATAAATATCCTCAAAATAGTGGTGACATACATATCATTATACTTGAATTTATAAGTATGGAATCACATTTATGATAAAATATTAAGATAATAATCTCTCATAAATGGGATAAAAAAACTAATTATCATATCCCTTGGGACATGAACACACCGCGACTCAATTTCTTTTAATCATGGAATATGAATCGCTTTTACGTTGATGATTGTTGATAATTTATTTTCACTAATATTATGTATCTTTATAATCTAATTGTTGTGCTCAAAAATCATTTCCTCATTCTAAAACATTCAGTAGTCAAATATCTATTAGCATGACCCTTTTCCCATAACTCATTAATCCCCTTTAATCTGGGTATTATTGTAGATGTTTCTTTTACAAGATGTTATGATACTATATACATAGTGTTCATTGACCCTAATCATATAATAATATCCTTTATATATTCTAATGTTCCATTTTCACCTACTTAGTCTCCCATTAAATGGTGAATTGGCTTATAAATCTCTAATCAAACACATTCAACATAGGATTCTGCAAGGAAAACTAATCACTGTAGGATAAAACATTAGAAAACCATAGTGGAATAAATTTTTCATTCATATTATTCATTAAAATAAAACATATAATGATCTCATTATAAAATTATAGGACATCCCTCTCATTGATCCCAATTCCTTGGAATACAATTGAAATAAAATATCACTCAAACACACATAGATCTCTGATCATGGTGGTATGTCATAACCAAACATAAATATCCTCACTAGGTATTTTAGGTGAAAACTATATTTGACCACCCTTATTGGGTTTTTTCCTTAATTCTATTACTTATATGTAATATCTAATGTATTGTATAATATCTCTAAAACATGAGGGAACACAATTGAAGCCTCTATGATTGAATTGATAGATCATATACCTGTATTCTAGTCTATTTAAGTCCTATAGTTTCTTACTAAGAACCATTTAAAAATATTACCATTTCATACACACCACACAACATATGAAAACCGTTATAAGGATAGGAATAAATTATTGGGACAACCATCCTTAAAAAAATCTATATTTTCGAAGCATGATCAACAACCCTAAATTCCAATGATCACCTAAAATAAAAAAATATAAGTTTTAAATGAGTAATTTATAATTCCAATAATAAATTCCATAATTATCATAATCCATATAATCACATCAAGTAGTGTATCCTCTAGAAAATGCTATAAATTGGGGTCCACATGGATCATAAAAAAACCCTTTCTACCATTTTTAGAAAATTCCATCAAATATCAATTTTGATATATTATGGAATTTCACTCACAATCAATAAAAATAATAGAATTAATACTAGGATTGTTTTATCTTCAAGGACAATATGAAAAATTCATTCTCACCACCATCGTGTTTCCTCTACCCATCACCTGAAAAATAAAAATTATTGATATGTGATTTCCACATATATTCCATGTACAAATACACTAATTCCTAACCCAAATAATAATATATAATATAATGATAAAAAATAAAACAAAGTTAATATGATGTTTGTGACTTAATAATGAAATCATTTCATTTGACTTAACACTACCTGAATCATATCTTATCAACAAAGAACGATGGGGATAAGGGATAGAAGAAGGGGGTGACGTCTTACTAAATAGAAAATGAATTAAAATAACAATATAGAAAAAATTATCAATATTTTCCATGAAGGACCCAAATTTCAACCATTAAATTTAGGGGGTTGATGCAATAAATGAATTCATAGTCACTTTAAACGTGGATTTCAGTGGAATTGTAGTAGCCAAATTACCTTTGTTAGCCACACTGGGCTCCTAGCGGCACAAAATTGGCCTACCATTGAATTCTATTACAATGCATTTGTTCTATAAATTTAAATGTAACTAAAAAATACTACAAATGGGTATATAATATATTGTATGCGGCAAATTTGTTTACTTAAAATCATCAATATTGTTCAATTATTTCTCCACATGATCACTATATAAAATTCAAATGTTCATACTTATTTTCCTCCACAATGATTAAATGATTATCCATATCAATTGATACTTAATGACATGATATATTTTATATGATTTGTGTGAAACAAAAAAGGAATACTCTCTTTGTATATTAGATGTGAAATTATTTGATAATTCTTTAGAGTATTTGTATAACATGTAGTATGATATGGTTAATAATGATGAGCTAGGGACTCCCTAGTTATTGGGGGAGATTTTATATCGTTATTTTTGTCAAATGGTTTCACATTATTCATTTCAATAGGTTTTATGCATCATATAGTAATCCATGAAAATGATTTGGGTACATGGTGTTCTTGAGTATGGGTTAATTTCAGAATGTTCAAAGGATTTAGTTTGAGTAGATTTATGTATTTTTGTGTTTTTTATTTCATTAATTTGTAATTATTATATTAGTATTATTAATTTTTTGGGTTATTTTAGTCTCACTATGCATAAAAATTTCTTATTCATCCCTTTTTATTTCTTTATCATTGTGTAGTTAAAGGCAATAAGTACATCCATCAATGTTAGTAGACCGACCATGAAAATATTCACAAGATATGGTTTCTAGTGTGTGAGGGTACAATTTGTATCTTAGTTATAGTTGATGTGATGACTCATTAAGGGATATTTTCAATAATGGAGATTTTATTTTAGAGGGTTTAGGAAAATATATGATATTGAGTTTTTCAAGGAAACCATTCTCTTATTTCGATATTTTCCACATGGAATTTCTTATCTAAATAGACATTTGATGAATGATTTGTATTTAAATAATGAAAAAAAAAATTATTTTATGAATTTTCATCTATAGATTTTTTATACACTAGATTTAAATGGTTTTAATTTTTTATACTAGGCTTATTCTTTAATATTGGGTGTTTCAGATAGGTTCATGTTGGATTTTCATTAATTACAAAATATTCCACTTTGGAATGGATGAAAAAGGTAATTTTTCCCATAGTATAAGATAAAACCATCATCGCTATCCAAATATGATTTGTATATTAATTGGAATTATTGAGGCTTGTGGAATTTATATTTTAGGAATGCAGAAATATAGGGTCCACGGACATTCTTGGGGAGAATTCGGGTGTGATTTAAATAAAAAATTCTTTAATTTAGACCTTTTCCACTCTACACGTTAATATCATGATCCCTCATATTAATGAAAATAAGTAAACCAGTTATTTATTTATTATATTATTCAAAAACTCCATTATCAGATATCAAAATGAAATTTTATTTTACATAAATATTTTACTTATTTTACCTATAATATGATATTCTAGTGATCAAATACTTAGTATTTTTCTTCTCCATTACAGTACGATATTACTCACTATTTTTGTGTATACAATATTTAGGTAAGGGAATTTCACAGTAAGGATAACTACTTATTCCCTCCCATAATCATTAATCTACATTGGACTAAATATTTTGCGATAGAATTATAATTCCCAAGGGTTACTCCACCTTCTTCCCTTATACACACTACATTTGTGATGGTATAAGTTTATATAATTATTGTTTTATTCTCTGTTTATGTATACCAATGTCCCTACAAAATTTATACATGAAATTGTCATTCAAAAAACATAATATGTAGATTCCTCAATGAAATTACATATTCTTCTCCAAATTAATTTTCAAGATATATATAATTCTTTTAATTAATGTTGATTCATTGATCTTCAATCATTATTCATATAGGAAAATGTAAACCTAAATATTATATTTATAGTAATGTAATTAGTTTTATTATGTCCCCTTTTTTCCCTCTGCATACTAGGTACCAAAATTACAACACACAAAAAAGGTTACATCTAGATATTTAATCAACACCCATCATTACATCTATTAAAACTGACCTAGAAATATATTATTATCACTATAAAAATTAAAACATCATATTTTATCACAAAACTCCATGTATATGAATCATTATTTCTAATATTCAACATTGTTGTATTATATTAGTTTGAACATACAGTTCCACACCATCTCCTAGAAAACATAGTTCCAATTATTCTATATTATATCATAAAGTCAAACAATATGCCTTCAAGTATTTTTATTCTTCCTAAAACATAATCTATTCTTTGATAGATATATTTTAATTGTGAATTAATACTCAATCACATAACTATATAGAGTTTCTAGAAATCTATTCTAAATGCCTATATTATTAATAAGATTATCATCATTATTTTATTTGAATCCGGATCTTTAAAATGGAACCATAACTACAAGATCGTTATTGAATGTTAAAACCTGAAAAACATCTCATAACATCCATATTTTCAAATATTCACCCCAAAACCCCATTTAAAATTGTTTGTTCATTTCCACCACATCATCACCTGAAGACTATATATGTTAAACTCCAAAAAATGTATAGCTCAATTGCCTGTTGTTCATTTTTATTATAAATATAAAAACATTATAATATGCTTTTGTTCTCCACAAAGAAAACCCTACCACCGGTAGCACCATGCCCATTTAGGGATAATCATTTCTCAAATTTATATATCCATTTTGAATATCCGAGTCATACATGTAATTTCATGTCACCAATCCATGCCATCACCTATTATTAACTCTCATTACAACACATTACACTTCCAAAATTCTGAATGATGGGTTTCAAAATTTTACACAGGTGCTAGAAAAATCCGTGTCAGGAAACACTATGGACTGGTAAATCCAATCATGATGTCTTCAACGACACATTATTCCACCATTGAAATTTCCATGGAATATCCCTCTTCACGGTTTCTTACAGGTGAGTGATTCAATTGATTAATGGACAAAAAATACCTGCTATAACTTTATTGAAGACAATTAAAAATTCAAAAAGTATTCAACATAATGTCCATGAATATTCAAGTCACAATGAGGGTTCCCTTTATCCAAAAGAAGATATATTTATAACTAGATAAGTCCCATGTTTTCTCACCCAAAATATGGAAAACACTGCAAACCAATACAATTTATGGTATTTTCAACATTAATGTTTTCAATGAAAATTTATTTCATCATCACTTCCATAAAATAAATTTCTTCAATATAGTAATTTTACTTTTTTCCCACCATATTAAATCCATAATTTAATTACCTCAACAATGAATAACCATTCCATAAAAAAAATTTAACCAAACCATTAAAACCTTATAGTTTCAACATTATCTCCAGTTGAATTCATTATTGAATATTATTTCATACCATGAACCTTGTATCCACTTGAAAATATAATTAGAATTCAAATTCAAATTATTTTGACATAAAACACATTCACCCATGATTAACAGACTTTTGTGAGAAGATTTTCAAGAGAACCCATCATTATATCACACCATGAAATCATTCTCAATCATCATTCAATAATCCTGTTTCCCACATAATCTATTATATTTATTTTTTTTAAGAAATATCAATGAGTTAATTTATCTTTTCGCGGGGAATCATGAATAAGCCTACTCGGCCTAATGGGATGGAACTAAATATAGTATATAAGATATGGAGTTATCATAATTAGTTTGGTCCATTTCTCCAATTAATTATAATAATACATTAGAATCGTGAACCATTATAATTCATTTCAATTTATTTTTCTATTGAAATCATTAAAATTCACACACAAAAATTTGTACATAAATATTTATGCTCTTGATTCTGAGGAAGTCCATATTTAAAATCAATTGAAACTACTTCAGTTTAATTATATTCCATTATTTATAGGGTAAATCATTTTATATATTGATATAGACTATTAGATTTCATTATAACTACATCCCATTGATTTATTAATAAATGTGAAGGTAATAAATAATTACATGATCAATATAGATTGGAAAACCCTTAATATACCATCATTACACTGAAACACATTCGGATTATTCAATAATGTTATTATAAAAACTTAAATAAAAAATATGACTCCATGATAAAATATCCTTGTTCAATATTATATTAATCATCTTTTCTATGGAATTACATCACTTTATAATGTATAATAATATGAATATATTTCTAGAAATGTATTTAATACATATAGATAATTCATATATTCTTTTGAAACTAATAATTAATCATGATAAGGATAAATTGTCAATATTATTCAACATTACAAAATAATTTCACAAATTCCACATGTATATAATAATTTGTAGCACTTGTGATTGTTTATATTTCATGAAACAACATAAAACTCATTCATAAACATTTTTATTGGTTCAGTAGAACTCTTATTCATCATTTAATGACAATACTAATGGTATATATTTATAGAAATAGTCCTTTTGATTACATAAAATGATATTCTTCTTATAATTTATAGAAAAAGAATAATAATCATTAAATAATTCACACATAGTGAAGACACATATTTTCCATGACTTTTTCTTCTTTTCAATTTATATGACAGGTGGACGGTGTCTCCCCCATAATCCTACATCACTACAATAATCACAATTCAAAAATATGTATAAGGGGAGAGGGGTAAACTATAACATCCTTGGGAAGAGGATATTGGCCAGCAATGATAATACAACACATTTTATTTTCCCTCCATCCAAATCATTCTTGGAATTATGCAACAATTAAAAAAACTCTTTGAAGATATTTGAACATTTATTTTTATTCTTGTGGGATTTTTTGTTCATTTTGTCTTTGAGATTCACATCACTAGTAAAAGACTCCTTATCCCTTGAATCATTTATAAATTCATTTATATATTTATTTCTCTGAGAAAAATATCCTCCACTAGTCTTCAACACATTGTTTAATGTGGTATGAATGAATCCACTTAATTATAATTTTTCATTTCCTCTATGGAAAAATTGGAAACCACTTTATCCTTACCTTATCTCCAAGATTTCATCTTTTCATTCATGGATGGTTTATATGTGTAACAAAACATTAATACTAGATTAAATCATTATTTTGTTTCATTATCATAGTATTTCAATGATATGAAATTGTTTATAAGTGAAATAAAATTCTAAATTCACTATTATTTTTCCACATGATAAATAAATAGGGTATCTCATCATGGAATCTATAATAAATCTATTACTACAATAAAATTCTTTATTGATAAGACTATCACAAATATATAATCAACTAATTAAATATTCATATCCTCAAATTGAAGCCCCTAAATTTGGTGAATCGTTATTTATTTTCTCATCCAAGACAAATTATTCTTTCAATGTAATTGATTTTATTCCAATTACACATTTTATTTCATAATTATGTAAAATATGATCCATGAAGCTAAATTGGTAACATATTTGTTTTTATCAAAACCTCTTCTTTCCTATATCAATTCAATTGATATTTTCCAAATAAATAAATTATATATTTATTTAAATTATATACATATTTTCCAAAAGAAAACATATCCAACTATGTCATTTGATTTCATTGGGAAATGAGTTTCCATTATTCTATATTTTTAGCTATTGTTAAAAAAAACCAATTATTGGGGGATAATAATTAAAATATTTGGAATTAATCCATCTTTCTTATAGTACATCAAATTATTATTTCCTCTATCATTCAAGGTTTTGAATCATCTCAATTTTGAATTCATAAAACCTAATAGTATATATAATAACTAAAATATAAAAATTTATATTTTAATTCATATCTCTTTGAATCCGTTGATTTTATACAAACACGTCATTCATTTTTGCGCCTGGTGTTTACTATAGAATTCATTATATTATTGCGTGATGGTATTTCAATAACTATATATTCCATGCTCAAAAATGTTGATCCAAAATCTTCATGACACTACACTTTCCTACTTGGTCCATGAAAATATCCACATGGTTTTTTATTACTTTTTATACAGACTTGTTAAATTATTTTACATTACCTCTAAATTAATGTACACTAGATTGAGCTGAACTATTTCAAAAATAAATGTTTTATATTTTCTTATCATTCCCATTTGAGAATATTTGCTTTATTTTATATTCATTCTTATATTGATATTAATAAATTCATGTTCATTGCTACTTTTTATCTTTACATATGACGAATAATTCATGATAGAATGAAAAATTATAATTTCAATTTGACTAATTTAATTGTTTTGCATGAATATTAATAGATCATTTATCCTGAAGTACATTATTTTTATCCATTTAGAGATATAGAAAATAAATTCTATGAATATATTTCTTAATATTATCTATAGATAACCCTAATATAGTGGCATCATATTCGTACAAAAATATATCTATATAAATCATGTTTTGATGAAGTTATTCCTCATTCAACATAAATTAATCCCTTTCCCACAAATCATTATCATCATATCTATCATCACACTCATTTAAATTTTCCTTCCAAATAAATACTGTAAATATTTTTCATAATAAATAATCAACTTCATAAAAATAATTATACAATTAATTTATATAAATATATTACGTTACTCGTGAGGGAAATAATTATCTCATATCATTACTTATTTAATGAACTGAAAAAATCAATAACATTTAAATTTTAATAATATGTCATGTATCTTTACATGCCAGATTTTGACATTATATTTTTATTATTATTCTAATCATCAAAAACATTAACAACATTGGATAATTAATCCTAAACTCTTCAATAAAAGTTAATTCATCCTCACATTGTTCATCCTTACTACTAATAATTTGTTTTAATTTATTATAATCATTAAGTATCATTCCATATATCTGAAAAATATGATCTATATTTGTTTGATAAAAAATATTCCAATATATAAATTTATACTTTTGCAGAAATCAATAATGATCCTCAATTTTAACATAATGTATATGAAACTAGGATGTAATTATTTTACATGGTTCACCTATAATAACCTATTACATGAAGCATACACTCATTAATTTGGAAGGGTTAAAAAATATATTGTAACACACTATTTTTGTAAATAAAAGATATGTGAAAGTGTACCCCTAGCCAAGTCTAAACCCCAATTTCTTCATTCCACACACCTTCTCATAGAGGATTAAAAGTATATACATAAAATATTAATTCCCAAGGGTAAAATATTCTTCTTCTTTGATTCAAAATACATAATGATGTTATTTAATTATTGAAATGTATATCATTACATAATTAATTGACATGATGGGCCCTCAATTATTTATACATAATATTTGTATTATAATTTCTTATCAATTATAGCATCATTGAAATTAAAAATTCTTATCTTGGTCATTAATTAATATCTTTATTTTTATTGTATTTTATCGATAATAGACAATCTTACCCACCTTAACCTCTAACACACTGCACGATAACGTCTAAATTCCTTATTAATATAAAATATAACATATTTTTATGTTATATATTCCAAATAAACTCCTTCTATTTTATTGTATATTTATTTTCTATTTTTAGTTAAAAAACATTAACATAACTACAAAAAAAAATTAATTATTGAGTTTTACCTCTCAAATAACTATTAAATTAATTGTAAATCTTACATTTTCTTTGGACTATTGAAAAAAAATACATTACATAATTTTTATTATTGAAGTACAAAACCACATAGAACTACTCATTACTTCTTGATTTTTAAATATTGACACTAAATTAACCTTCAAAATGATTTTCCCCGTGAATCCACGAAGAGTTACAATGAATCTCTAGGTGTAACACCCTTATAAAAACCTATATCAATTGTATTGTGTTCATTTTTACAATCATTGTAGAAACTGAATAAAAACATCTATTATTTTTGGAAAACCCCCTCTACTATAGGCAGCACCAGTCCCATATGGGGCTAAATATTTCTCCTAGGTAGATTTTACATTCAAAACACCTTATGAATTACCCATTTTCAACTCAACAATACCCGTCATGTCAAGTACACTATATCTATAAAAATTACATCAAATTCAAAAATTTCATGTGATAGGCTTCATCACATCACCTCGTCATACTATAAATCCCACATGGGTGCCAATCTACTGTTTTCAATCCCATTAGGTATTTTTTGTTCAACAAATTAGTCCACTAGAAAAATATCCATGGTGTATTGTACATCACCATTTAAAATTGGTAAAATATTCATTTGAAATGTGGAAAAAATTCCATCTTCATCTTATTTCCATCTATAGAAAATTTCAAAATAGATTCACCATAATCACCACAACATATAACATGTTGTTCTGATTATCTCCTTCACGAAAACAATTCCATTTACAGATGGATAATTCCTCTAGTTTTTAGAATCCAAAATATGTAAGACTATTGAAAAAATTATCATTAACACATTATAAGCATTAATGGGTACAAAAAAATGTTCTTCAATGTGAACTACCTTCAAATCATTTTCTTGAAACTAAATATTCAACTTTATTCAAAACAATTTTTTTCATCAATTGAATAAATCCACTCAACATACAATCATTTTCTAAAAAATATTTTCCACAAATAAATAACAAAACTATGGTTACTGTGGATGCCTCGATAAAGGATTTACAAAAAATGAAATGGGAGATGAATGACATATCCTAGGTGAGAAAGGAAATGGTATGACACATCAATTTAATATTATAATTTGATATGCTTTTTTCAAATAAAATTGATGAATTAATTTTTTAATGGAACCTCATTGATTATTCAATTTATATTATATATACTTTATGATAATATCTCATTGTTTAGAGGTATATATATTTGGAATGATTGGAAGAATGTAGTTACTAATCATAAATAATATAAAGAAAATTAATTTCACATAGGGAATTAGAGTTTTCTAGGTATAAAAAAATATCTTCTCTACGAGATTTATTTTATTTTTATTCTAAAGGGACAAATTTCATCTATGATTTTATTTATATTCATTCTCTTTAATGGTTCATTGTTACCTTTCTTATTTCATTATCACTACTGAAATTCCAAAAACAATAACGATTCCCTCATCTCAATAAGGGATAAAATATTATTCCTGACATATTGCTTTTTGAAACCCATTATCATATACTATTCCATATTTTAAAATGAGTCATAAATTTTTTACCATGACTTCATACAGATTCGATTTAACTAATGAGTTAGATGGCTTTATGATGAATATATTCATATAGTTCTAAGATAATAATAGTGTTTAGGGTATAATATCCATCACATGATTATCATATGTTTATGACTAGTTAAATATCATTACAGGAATTATAGTGATAAGAGGATAACTGATGAGACACATAAGAACTCTTACATATATTTATAAAATTTCTCGTAGAATGAAATTTATGGGCCTTTGGTGTCTGGGAATGTACCCAAACAATTGAGATTTTATATCTTAATTTATATTATTATTGTTTATTAATGGTCTTTTGTTTATATATTTTACATCTTGGGATTAATTGGATAGTATACTATTTATAATAAAATGAATAGAGTACATCAATTCCGAATAACATCAACGTAAAATTTGGTATTTTTGGTTTTCATATAGAGTGTCTACGGTTACAAAATGTCTGTGAACATCAGCACACATATAGGCATTATTGAGTTCTTTTTGGTATCATTCATGGACCCAATTAGATGTACATGTGTTTTAAGGGGAAGTAATTAGAGGCTATGGAAGGGAGGATATGATATGACACGTTGGTTGGATTAAAAATTTCATGTAACATCCTAGGTAAATAAAGAATATGACATTTTCATATTTATTAATATTTTTGAATAAAATATTAATATTACTTTATGGGTATTCAATGTTCGATGGTGTATACAATACACAACAACAAGTTTTATTGAAATCTTACGATGCACACTAATAATATAATAATATTATTGTAAATGGTAGTAAACGTCTAACCATTGTAATTGTGGGAATGAAAATAACTAACTAAAAAGTGATTTTATATTTTTTGTAAATATTTTTTTACAATTATCCAATTAATTTTAGGGGCTTAAAATGCGTATGAATCCAATTTTATGCATAAATATTCTAATATTCATTAAAAGGACGATTAACATACTTTTGATGGAAAACCATTCTTAATTATACTTTTTGACACATTTATATGTTATATTTGAAAAAATAAAATCCTTCTTTAGAATCAAGACATTAAAATTTACTTTGAGTAAATTTTTTGTATTTTTACTATAAAGTTCATTTTTTAATTAATAGTGAAAACTCTTGTATTTTAATTCAAAACCTCCTTTTGATCAAATATATTTATATGGATATATTATCAATATAATTAGTTTTAAAGTGTAATTATAATATATTTTTACAATTTAATACAATAGTTGTCATTATAATTAATTTCACTGTGAAAATGGACATAAACAAGTGTCAATATTTTGGTAGATATTGTTTCATAAAAACACGCTATTTGTTTTGACATCGGGAATTAACTATATAATTTATTAATGATAATTCTGTGTTTTTAATTTTTTAAAAGGAACATCATTTATGAATTTGTAATATCAAATATAGATTAGGGTGAATTTTTGGTATTTTTCTAATAATGTTCATTTTTTAATGAATTGTGAAAAATACAACATTTTAATTCAAAACTACCTTTTCATCCAATTTATTATTATAGTTAGATTGTCATTTTTAATTTTATTTAAGGTTTAATTTAATTATATTTTTATCATTTAATACAGTTTTGGTCATAGGATATAATTTCACTTTTAAATTGGATATAAAAACAAATCAATCTTTTGATAGATTTTACTTCATAAAAACCCGTCATTGGTTTTGAAAACGATAATTATTTTGAAATTAATTACTGCAATTTCTGTGTTAGTAATTTGATAAAATGGATTCCATATTTTTAATCAGAAGGTCCATATTATGTAATTAAGACACTTTGGTTTTTTACAGGATGAATAGTAATTATAGTAATTATTTTTAATTACACTGATTAATTAGTAAATCAGGTTAATAGGGGTAACCAAAATAATGTTATATTAATATAAAATTACACATACATGTACCTTAATTCTATTTTTTTAATGGACTACCATGTCATTCCTTGTACCATCTTTGGGACCCCATGGAATCACTTTCGGGTGATAGTGACCTTTTATCATATTAATTTTAAAGAAAGGAAAATATAACCAAAGTATGTATCACCTAAGTAATACAATTTTAGTTTTGTTTATATAAATTATCATTTTGACTATTAATATTAATTTTATAGCTAAATATATTTCCTACATCAGGGTATTTTATTGTGAAATTTTAGACATTAAATAAATAAATTTATTTATGACACAATAATGATGCAGTTATTAACTAATTAATGAATGATTTAAATAAATGATATTATAAGTGTTAAAATAATTCTTTTTTGAGACTTTGGATGCTATCCACGAATATTATTGATGTGTATGATATATCCACTTTATGTTAATGATTTTATTTCGAAGGAATAAATCCTCTGTGCCTTTATCAAAAGTCAACCTCCAAATAGTGTGAAAATTGGCATAAATGAGTTTTTTAAAACAAATAATATTTTATTAAATGGTATAAAGGTCCAACAAATATAATATTCTGAAAAATGACATATAATATATTAATAATATAATTTTTTATACAATTGTGGGACTATTTTAATATATAATGTAACCATTATGACTTTATAATTTGAAAATAAAAAAAAAAGACATGGTAAGAATTAGTGTTTTTAACTAAGGGTTAAAATGAAAAAATATGGTGAATTTTATGACCTCCACATGTCTAAATCCAATTGTTTTAGTGGATTTATAATCCTTATAATCTTATACCCGAGATATATCATTTTGGATCCTTTATATTTTGGAAAACATATTTATAATAAATATATATTTCAAGTCCTTCCAAGAGTGCCCCTCATCCCTCTTATAAAAGCCCTCACCTCTACCCCCTTACCCACACCTCTCAAGCCATTGGCTCGTCCAAACACTACTCATTTTATCTCTCCACATCCCTCTCTTCCTCCTAGAAGCCTCACATTGGTCATAATTCTTTTCAAGAGAGCATTTTCCTCATATAAAAAGATGTTACCCGATCTAGAGGTAAAGCCTTCTCTCAAAATACTTTATTCAATTTTCCTTCTTCACTCCCCTTAATATTATTATTAATTTATTAAATAACAACACTAGTGTCCTAAATAAACTAGGATATTATTATAAGTAGTATTTAATTTACACTTACACACACACTCGTCTAATGGTTAAGGAATATACTGTTTATCTGGGTGGCGAATTACTGCCTCACAAAATGATGATTGTTCAATCATCTCCTAACACCATTAATGGTGGACATTAAGATGTCACTATATTAATATATGATATATGGAATTTATTTTTTCTATATTATTGTGTATTTTATGTTTAAATCATATCATTTTTCTTTTCATGTCGTGTAATTGAGATAATTTCATTTGAGGAAGTGTGGACTACCGCCCCCTCAAGTGATATGACTCATTCATGCGATTAGTGGAATGTATAAAGAATGAAATTAATGAACATATGTGACCTATATAACATATATATTATACTGGAATTATAATATATATATATCCCTCATTTAGTTTTAATTCCATTAACATAAAAATGAAATGAAAGTAACGTTCTTGCGTACATATGGCCTATTGTCTCCATGAACGGTGCATTTCATTTTTTATCTCAAAATGTTATGGAATAGTATAAATTAATATATACAGGATATATATGATATTTAAATCATGAATACCATTCTTGAGATGATTTACTTATAACTACATGGACAATTCTCTTCAAACATGTTTTTTTACTCTTGAACCGAACATTGACAAAAACGTCTGATATGACCTCAAATATTTAACTAATTATTATAAAATGATAATATGTGATATTAATTGAATTATAAAATATAATGGAAGAAATTAATAAATTATAAAGTTACCTATGTTTATTATTCAGGAATATAAATAACGAACGACATAAGTCGGACTCGAGGTATGGGATCATACCTCTCTCTTTCTTTTTAAATACTCTCGTTTATGTCACTTATTTTAACCTACTGTTTATTATGTTGGGGGATGTTCATTGATATTACTATTACTTTAATTTTTATGTTCATATGATTAGAGACCCTATTTTATCTCATCAATCCATTTGTGAATGTTTTAAGTTGCGTCGTTAGGCTGCCGAATTTTCAGGATTTCTTATCTCACTTTTAATTTCATGATATTTCCATTGTTCGCCACTTATTTATGGCATGTGGGGTTTTGGGTAGTTCCATAAAATATATATTATCATGATTCCATTTATATTCATGTCATTCGGTAATTCATTTTATGATTATTATATTTTGATCAAACGACTTGATTGATTACAATGAGGTAAGGGGTTTTTTATCTCAATATTTATTCCTGTGAGATTCAAGCTATATTTGTCACTATCTCATTTGAGTGGTGTATGTACTGCCCATTATTCTAATAATTGTGTAATATACTTTTGTTTATGGGTATTTTCATCAACATTGTATAGTCCTTCTTTCATGTGGTGTACGTTTCGAATGTTACCCAAATCAGTAATGGAACCTTTCACCCTCCACTTTTTAAAAGATTTTTTTTGCTGGGAATTTTAATTTACATCTTATTAATGTTGGGATATGTACTTTTATATCCTTTTTACGGTATATTTTAGGTCCATGTGATGAGATACCCTTTTTATCTCTAATCAACTCATTTTTTGAATTTTAAAGTGACGTCGTTAGGCTATCAAATTTTCTTTAAGGGAACTTCATAACCCAATTTCAATTATTTGGGTTAAACCTCTACATTCTGATTATGTCGTGCTATGAATATGTGTGGATGACCTCTGATTTTTTAATCTTAATATACACTTATATTTGGAGTATTTATATTTTTCACACATAATTATGTAATTGAATTATCCTTAATCTACGGACACCATCTTGGTACGGGAATTCATCTTAACCCTTTTACATTGAGGCATATTTTGATTTCTACACGACTTTAATTAAAACGCTGTATAAAACCCTTTTTACTTTTCATTTAATTCAAAGGGAATCTATTTCTACAAAGTGTTTTACTAAATGAAAAAAATGGAATGTTTCTTTTTTTAATGTAAGTGGTGGCAACGACCTTTTCCACTACCGTGAGTATTATTTGATATATGGATTCCTTAACAATCCGTAATTTTTTCAAAATAAAAAAACACCATATACTATTTTTATGTATTTTGGTATTTAAAATGATTTTAAGAATGGATTTTAAATTTCAATATCTTAAAATGTTATATTGTTATTGAAATATGGGAATGTTATCTGTCCTTTATTCTTTAGTTATGTGTTATGATTATGTTATGGTTCTTGGACATTGTTACATATATGGGTGGTTCCATTATAAGCCTAGTATGGGTGAGCTTGAGATAGCTCTACAATGCATTGGTTAATGTGAAGGAGGCAACCATGAATGTTTCTCCAAAATGATTTTGGGAATATATTTTGATGGGTATTCCAAATGTGACTTATTATGTAGCTATGATATCTACTATGTACGTATGTTATATGCCTTATGTTACATTTAGAAATTGTGATTAAATTAGGTTTTTTCATAAATATTATGATATTAGAAGATATGATATGATTGAAAATTATGTTTTCATCAGTTTTTATTTTTTATGGGTTAATGTTTACTTTCATTATGCTATAACCCTTACTGAGTTTTTTATGCTCATCCCATATTTTTGAAATGTTTTTCCCTCGGTCAAGAGGCAAGTGCATGATGTAATGATAGTGTTGAAGAAGTGTCATGAATGAAACTGTGTTTTATTTTAAATATTTTTACTTTTATGGAAATAAATGAATACTGTCTTTCTTGTAACCACATTGTTTAATTGTGTAATGTTACACATGATTTATGATCTAATTCTCTAAAACTCTAAACCTGAAAAGATCATCAATGATAGTTATTGAAATAACTCAAAATTAAGTAATGTTTAAGGTTGGGTCCTTATAATTTGTATTAAAGGTTGGATTAGATAAAATAAGAGGTTAGAGTGTTATTTAATCATAAGTGACATGTATTATATAACTGCAATGGTTAGTATATTGGATGGATTCCTGGTTATTTCTGAAGGTTGGAATGAGTTTGAGATAACATGGATAAGTATATCTTTGTTTTTATCTTCCTCGTTACTACTTGATGATTTTGTTGTTATACTCACACTGACATTTTTGGTTTTCGTAAATGGATGGATCTAGGGGGAACCTAAGTGAAAATGGGTTTGAAGGAAACTGTGGTGGTTCTCAGATTAAGAGACTGGATGAAATGGTGGATTCAATGAGAAATATCATGGTTATTCTAAACAAACATTCAAGAGTAATGATTAACCACTTGAACCATGGTGTGTTCTCTAATGAATCATGTGTGAGAGAACCAACTCGATGTAGATGTTTATGTAATAATTATAAAAGTAACCATTAGGTTTTATATGATCCTTACTTTTGAGGTAATTATGGTTTATTATATGTGATGATGAAAAATAAAAGTCATGAGAAAAACATGAGGTTAAAATATGTTATAGTTACCTTTAATAAATTTATCTATTTTTGGGGAATTTTATAAAATTATATAGTTTTTGAAAAGGTACAAAACACAGACTGTGTGACAACTTGTCGTGTCGGACAAAGCTGTGGGAATCAAACCCACAACCAAAGTGCAACTGGTATTTATCGCCTACCACTAGACTACGTGAAGTCCCTGGTTACTTTGACTAAATCGTTTTAGTTAGATGATTTTTTGAATCAATAATAAGTTTATTTTGGGTTATCAAGGTAAATGTTTAACCGATCAGGGAGGATATGTGATTAGGTTAATTACACTTCAATTTTAGACATTACGAGCAACTGATGTTATTCGGAGATAGAAGATAAGATTTATCATAGAAGACTATGTGATTAAATCCTTCAGAAATTTGGTTTTCAATATTAGTCTGGTTTATTTTTAAGAATTTTATGGGAATTTTTGTATTGAATGGTCTTTGATGAACTTTGCGAAATCATTGACAAATTTTGGATATTAAGGGTAGTTTTTCTTTTTGTAAAAGATTATCCTTTTTGGGGATTATCTGATCTTGTACAAATAATTATGGTTTTGGTGATGGTCTAATGACATGGAAAATATATATTTCTCTTTTGAGGATTATTTTATTCTCTAGAAGTTTATTATAGCACTCTGAATGTGAACAATTCAACATAAATACTCATCTTTAGGAGATAATATGAGTTTGTGTTTGAAATCCTGTAATAGATGAAATTATACATGACAGGTAAGTGTGTTTCCTTATGTTAATCATGTAAAAAAATTCCTCAATGATAAGTAACATAAAACAATAGTTTTTCTGATTACTTTTCCAATTGGGTAATCAAATACCGTTTAACCCATCACAAGTTTTTCATTTTCTTGTGGTTAAATTTATCCTATACATGATTTCTATCACCCTCCATCAGATCCTGATGGGTTTGGTTTCCTCTATATCAATGTATTCATGGAATCCTAGTGTCTATTGTCTCGGGTGACCATTTTACATCTCTTTTATTCTTTTAAGGTGTTATTTTTGTTGACTCATTTTCCGATGTGGGAATTTCAATAATGTTTCCGAGCCAAATTTTAAAATTGTGAGGATGCATTTCCAAAAAGGGGTGAATGATGTAACATCCCAGGTAAATAAATAATATTAAATTTTCATATTTATTAATATTTTTTAATAAAATATTAATATTACTTTGAAGGGCATTCTGTGTTGGATGTCGTAACCAATATGCAACAACAAGTTTCTTTGAAATCTTATGATGCACACTAATAATATTATAATATTATTGTAAATGGTAGTAAAATCCTAGTCATTGTAATGGAAGGAATGAAAATAACTAACTAAAAACATAATATATATGTTTTTTAAATATTTTTTTACATATATATATTAAATTTTAGGGGCTTTAAATGCGAATGAATCCAATTTTATGCATAAATATTCTAATATTCATTAAAATGACGATTAACCACCTTTTGATGGAAAACCATTTTAAATTATAATTTCTTCCACATTTATATGTTTTATTTGAAAAAATAAAATCCTTCTTTATAATCATGACATCAAAATTTACTTTGTATAAATTTTTGGTATTTTTTAAATAAAGTTCATTTTTAATGAATATTGAAAAATGCTCTATTTTAATTCAAAACTTCTTTTTTATCTAATTTATTTATATGGTTAGATTATATATGTAATTGGTATTAAAGTTATATTAGAAAATATTTTTACCATTTAATCCAATGGTGTTCGTTATAATTATTTTCACTCTTAAAATGGACACAAACTATTGTCAATCTTTTGGTAGATATTCTATCTTAAAAATGCTCTATTTGTTTTGACACTGTGAATTAACTATATAATTTTTAATGAAACCTCTACGTTTTTTATTTTGTATAATGGAAATCATTTTTTAATTTTTAATATCAAATATATCTTAGGGTGAATTTTTGTTATTTTTCTGATAATGGTCTTTTTTAATGAATAATGAGAAATACAGCAATTTAATTCAAAACTGCATTTTCATCCAATTTATTTATATAGTTAGATTGTCATTTTAATTGGTTTTAAGGTTTAATTTAATTATATTTATATCATTTAATAAAATTTTGTTAATTGGATTTAATTTAACTTTTAAATTGGATGTAAAAACAAATCAATCATTTGGTAGATTTTACTTCTTAAAAACCCGTCTTTGGTTTTGGAAGCCGACATTATTTGTTAATTAATTACTGAAATTTCTGTGTTTGGAATTTGATAAAATTTATTCCATATTTGGAATAATAATTTCAAAATTATGTAATTAATACACTTTTGTTTTTGACATTATGAGTAGTAATTAAAGTAATTATTTTTCATTACAGTGATTAATTAGTAAATCGGGTAAAAAGGGGTAAACAAAATAATGTTATAATAATATAAAATTACCAATCCAAGTTCCTTAATTCTATTTTTTATTCATGGATGACCACTGGAGGCCTTGATCCATCTTTTGGACCACATGGAATCACTTTAATGTGATAGTGACCTTTTTCTATATTTGTTTTAAATAAAAGAAAAGATAACAAAATTATGTATCACCTAAGTAAAAAAATTTAGTTTTGTTTATAAAAATTATCTCTTTTACTATATATATTCATTGTAAATATAAAACGATATCCTACATCTTGGTATTTTATTTATAATTTTTATTCATTAAATAAATAAATTTATTTATATCACAATGATGATGTAGTTATTAGCTCATTAATGAATGATTCAAATAAATAATATTATAAGTGTTAAAACTATTTTTTTTGAGACTTTGGATGCTATCCACGAATTTTATATATTATTAGGATATTTCAACTTCATGTTATTTCATTTATTTCTAAGGAATAAACCTTTTATGCCTTTATCAATAGTAAACTACCAAATAGTGTCAAAATTCGCATAAATGAGTTTTTTTAAAACAATTGATATTTTATTAAATTGTATAAAAGTCTAAAATATATAATATTCGGACAAATTACTTATAATATATTACTAATATCATTATTGATACATTTATGGGACTATTGACATTTTTAATGTAACTATTAAGACTTTATTTTTTGAAAATTAAAAAAGACGTGGTAAGAATTATTGTTTTTAACTAAGGGTTAAAATGAAAATATAAGGGGAATTATATGACCTACACAAGTATAAATCCGATTGGATGAGTGGATTTATACCCATTATCATCTTAACATAGTTATATATATCATTTTTGAACCTTTATAATTTGAAAAAAAAATTTATAATAAATATATTTTTCAAGACTATCCAAAGGTTCCCCTCCTCCCTCTTATAAAAATCCCGCACCTCTACCCCCTTACCCACACCTATCAATCAATTGGATTGTCCATACTCTACCCATTTTATCTCTACACATCCCTCTATTCCTCCTAGAATCATAACTTTGGTCATAATACTTTTCAAGATAGCCTTTTCCTCAAATCAAAAGAAGTTACCCGTTTCAAAGGTAACACCTTTTCTCAAAATACATTGTTTTATTTTCCTACATCACTCCACCTAATATTCATATTCATTGATTCCATAACGACACCAGTATCCTAAATATAATAGTATGATGTTATTAGATAGATTTTATTTACACTTACACTCACACCCGCCTTATGGTTAAAGAATATATTGTTTCTGTGGTGGCGAATTACTGTCTCACGAAACGATGATTGTTCAATATTATTCTAACACCTTTCATGGTGGAAACTAAGATATAAATATATTTATATATGATATATATTGTATTTATTTTTTCAATATTCTTATTTATTTTATTTTTAAATCATATCATTATGCTTTTCATGTCGTGTAATTGCAATAATTTAATTTGAGGAAGTGTGGACTATCGCCCCATCATGTGATGTGACTCATTCATGCAATACATGGAATGTATAAAGAATGAAATTAATGAACTTATGTGACCTATATAATATATATATTATAATTTAATTATAATATATATATCTCTCATTTAGTTATAATTCCATTAATATGAAAAATAAATGAAAGTAACGTTTATGCGTACGTACGGCCTCACATCTCCATGAACGGTGCATTTCATTTTTTATCACAAAATGTTATGTAATAGTATAAATTGAATATATACAAAATTAATATGATATTTAAATCACAAATACCATTCTGGAGATGATTTACTTATAACTACAATGAAAATTCTCTTCAAACATTTTTATTTTAGACTATTGCACCGAACATCGAGAAAAATGACATATATGACCATACATAATTAACTAATTATTATAACAGGATACTATGTGATATTAATTTAATAATAAATTTTAAAGGATGTTATTAAGAAATTATAAATTTTCCTTCATTTATTTTTCTAGAATATAAATAACGAACAAGAAAAGTCAGACTTGAGGTAAAGGATCCTACCTCTCTCTTTCTTTTTAAGTACTCTCTTTTATGTCACCTCTTTTAAGCTCTTATTTATTATATTGGGGGATGTTATTTTCTATTAATATTATTTTAAATTTTATGTTCATATTACGAGAGACCCTATTTGATCACATCAATCCATTTTTGGAAGTATTAAGTGGCGCAGTTATGCTGCGGAATTTTAGGAATTTCATATCTCACATTAAATTCCGTTAGATTTCCATTATTCACCACTTATTTATTGAATGTGGTGTTTTTTGTACTTCCATTAGATATATATTATCATGATTCTATTTATATTCCTGTTATTATGTTATTCATTTGGTGGTTATTATCTTTTTAGCAAACGACTTGATTGATTACAACGATGTAAGGGTTTTTTATCTCACTATTTATTCCCATGTGATTCAAGCTATATTTGTCAATATCTCCTTTGAGTGGTGTATATACTGACCATTATTCTATTGTTTTTGTAATATAATTTCGTTTATTGGTATTTACCTAATCATTTTATAGTGCTTCTTTTATGGGGTGTACATTTCGAAAGTTACCCAAATCGGTAAGAGATCCTTTCACCCTCCTCATTTTAAAAGACTTATTTTTGATAGGAAATTGAATTTAATATTCATAATTTTGGGATATGTTATTATATAACCTTATTGTTGGAAATTATATGTCCAAGTTATGACAAACCCTTTTTATCTCTTATCAACTCATTTTATAAATTATAAAGTGATGTTGTTAGGCTGTCGAATTTCTGTAAGGGAACTTCTTAACCCGGTTTCAATTCATTGGGTTAAACCTCTACTTCTAGTTTATGTCATGCTATGAATATCTGTAGATGAACTCTGATTGTTTTACACTTAATATCCACTTATATTGGGTGTATTTATATTTGTCACACATAATTAGGTAATTGATTTGTCCTTAATCTACGGATACCATCATTGTACGAGACTTCATCTCAATCTCATTTTATTGAGGCATCTTTTGATTTCTACACGAATTTATTTTATACGGTGTATAAAACCCGTTATACTTGTCATTTCATTCATAGGGAATATTTTCTCTTTGAATCATTTTAATAAATGACAAAAATGAATGTTTCTTTTTTTAACGTAAGTGGTGACTACGACCTTTTCCTCTGCCATGAGAATTATTTGATCTATCGCTTCCATATAAATCCTTAATTTCTTCAAAATAAAAATTAATACCATATACTCTTTTTATGTATTTTGGTATTCAAAATGGTTTTAAATAATGGATTTGTTTTTTCAATATCTTAAAATTTTATATTTTTATTGCAATGTGGGAAAATTATATTTTCTTTATTATTAAGTTATTTGTTATGATTATGTAATGTTTTTGGCCATTGTTACATATACGGGTGGTTCCATGATAAACCTATAGCAGGTGAGCCAGAGATTGCTCTCCAATTCATTGGGTAACATGAAGGAGGTAAAGGTGAATGTTTCTCCGAAGATATTTATAGAATACACTGTGATGGGTATTCCAAATGCGACTCTCTATATAGTTATGATAGCTAACATGTAAATATGTTATGTATGACTTTAATAACCTTTATGAATTGTGATTACTATGTATTATTCCTAAATATTATGATTTCAAAAGGTATTTTATGATTGAAAATTATGTTTTCATCATTTTGTATTTTTGATGGGTTAATGTTTCCTTTCATTATGTTATAACACTTTCTGAGCTTTTTCTGCTCATCCAATGTTTTTGAAAGGTTTTTCACAGGTCATGAGGATAGGTAATTCTTTGATGATAGTGTTGAGGATGTTAATGAAAGAAACCATGTTTTATTTTACATATGTTTTTTTGATCAAAAAAAAATGAATAATGTCTTTGTAGAAACCACCTTGTTTAAATGTGGACTGTTATGCATGATTTATGATCTAATTATCTAAAACTCTAAACCTGAAAAGTTCTTCAATGTGAATTCTTAAAATAAATCAAGATTAATTATTGTTTAAGGTCGGGTCCTTACAATTGGTATCGAAGGTCGGTTTAGATAAAATTAGAGGATAGAGTGTTATTTAAGAATAAGTGAAAAGTTGTATATAACCACAATGGTTAGTATATAAGATGGATTCATTGTTATTTTTGAAAGATTGAATGAGATTTAGAAAACTTGGATAAGTATATATTATTGTTTATCTACCTTATTTTTACATGATGATTTTGCTGTTATTCTGAAACTGACATTTTTGGTTTTAATAAATGGATGGACATAGCATGCCCCAAAGTGACAATGGGTTTAAAGTAAACTAGGGTGGTTCTCTGATTAACTGACTGGATGAAATGGGGGATTCAATGAGAAATATCATGGTTATTATAAACCAACTATCAGGAGTCATGATTAACCACTTGAAACATGGTGGGTTCTCTAACGCATCATGTATGAGAGAACCAACTCGATGTGGATGTTTAGGTAATAATTATAAAAGTAACCATTAGGTTTTATATTGTCCTTACTTTTGAGGTAATTATGGGTTACTATATGTTATGATGGAAAATGAAAGGCCCGAGATATACTTGAGGTTAAAATATATTATGGTTATTTTTAATGAATTTATCTATTTTTGGGCAATGTTATAAAATTATATAGTTTTTGAAAAGGGACAACATGCAGACCATGTGACAACCTATCGTGTCGGGCAAAGCTGTGGGAATCGAACCCACAACCAATGTACAACTGGTATATATCGCTTACCAGTGGACTATATGAATTCCCTGGTTAATATGACTTATTCATTTTAGTTTGATGATTTTATGAATCAATAATAAGTTAATTTTGGGTTATCTAGGGAAATGACTAACCTATTAGAGAGGATATGTGATTAGGATAATTACTTTTCAATATGAGACTTTTTGAAAAACTGATGTTATTTGGAGATAGATGTTAAGACATATTTTGGAAGACTATGTGATTAAATCATTCAGATATTGGGGTTCCAATCTTAGTCTGGTTTATTTTGAATAATTCTAAGGGCAATTTTTTATTGAATAGTCTGTGTTGAACATTGGGTATTTTTTGAAAAAATTTGGAGATTAAGAGTAGTTTTTCTTTTTGTAAAATATTTTCCTTTTTGGGGATTATCTGATCTTGTATAAACCATTTTGGTTTTGCTTAAGTTCTAAATTCATGGGAAATATATAGTTATCTATTTGGGATTATGTGATTCTCTAGAAGTTGATTATAGTGCTCTTAATGTGAACTATTCTTCCTAAATACTCATCTTTTTGAGAAAATATGATTTTGTGTTAGAAATCTAGTAAAAGATGATAGTCTATATGAAAAGTAAGTTTATTTCCTTATGATAATCCAACAAATAAATTAATCAATGAAAATTAACTTAAAACAAGATGTTGTCTGTTAACCTTTCATAATGAGAATCAAATACCGATTAACCCATCAAATGTTTGTGATTTTTGGCAGCTAACTTTCACCTAGAGATTCTTTCTATCACCCTCCATTAGAACATGATGGTGTTTTTTCATCCATATCCATGTTTTCTTGGAATCCTAGTGTCGGTTGTCTCGGGTGTTTTTTGTACTTCTCTTTCATTCTTTTAAAGTGATAGTATTATTGACCAATTTTCCGTTGTGGGGCTTTCAATAAAGTTTCCGAGCCAAATTTTAATATTTCAAGGACTCAATTCCCAAAATATGGGAAGGATGTATCATCCCAGGTAAATAAAGAATATTACATTTTCATATTTATTATTATTTTTGAATAAAAGTTTAATATTATTTTAAAGGGGATTCTATTTTCGATGGCATAACCAATATGCAACAACGAGTTTCTTTGAAATCTTACGATTCAAACTAATAATATAATAATATTATTGTAAATGGTAGTAAACGCCTAGCCATTGTAATTGCGTAAATTGACATATCTAACTAAAAATTGAATATATATGGTTGTTAAATATTTTTTTAAATTTATCTAATAAATTTTAGGGGCTTAAAATGGAAATGAATCCAATTTTAATCATAAATATTCTAATATTCTTTAAAAGGATGATTAACCGCCTTTTGATGGAAAAACCTTTTTAATTATACTTTTTGTCAATTTTATATGTTATATTTGACAAAATAAAATCATTATTTATATTCAAGACATTGGAATTTACATTGTGTAATTTTTTGGTATTTTTCTGATAATGTTCATTTTTTAATGAATAGTAAAAAATGTTGTATTTTAATTCAAATCATCCTTTTGATCTAATTTATTTCTATGGATATATTATCTTTTTAATTAGTTTTAAAGTTTAATTAGAATATATTTTTACCATTTAATCCAATGGTTGTCATTAGAATTAATTTCACCGTGAAAATGGACATAAACATGTGTCAATCTTTTGGTGGATATTGTTTTTTAAAAACATGCTATTTATTTTGACAGCGAGAATTAACTATATAATTTATTAATAAAACATATATGTTTAGAATATGTTAAAATATAAATAATTTTTTTAATTTGTAATATCAAATATATCTTAGGGTAATTTGTTTGTATTTTTCTGATAATGTTCATTTTTTAATGAATAGTGAAAAATACAGCATTTTAATTCAAAAATGCCTTTTAATAAAATTTATTTATAAAGTTAGATTGTCATATTAATTGGGTTTAAGATGTAATTTAATTATGTTTTTATAATTTAACATTATTATGGAAATTTGATTTAATTACACTTTTAAATTGGATGTAAAAATAAATCAATCTTTTGATAGATTTTATTTCATAAAACTCGTATTTGGTTTTGAAAACGAGAAATAATTTTAAATTAATTACTGCAATTTCCGTTTTTATAATTTGATAAAATGGATCCATATTTGAAAACAAAAGGTCCAAATTATGTAATTAAGAATCTTTTCTGTTTCAGATGATGAATATTAATTACATTAAATATTTTTAATTACAGTGATTAATTAGTAAATCGGGTAAAAAGGAGAAATCAAAATAAAGTTCTAATAATATAAATTTACCTATCCATATGCCTTAATGGTATTTTTTTAGTCATGGACGACCATAGTATTCCTTGTGCCAACAATGGGACCCCATGGAATCAATTTAATTTTATAGTGACCTTTTATCATTTTAGTTTTAAAGAAAGGAATATATAACAAAAGTATGTATCATCTAAGTAAAAAAAATTTAGTTTTGTTTTTATAAATGATCACTTTGACTATAAAAATTAATTGGAAAGAAAAAAATATTTCCTACATAATGGTATTTTTTTTTAGAATTTTTAGACATTAAATAAATTAATTTACTTATAACACAATGATGATGCAGTTATTAGCTCGTTGATGAATGATTTAAATAAATGATATTATATGTGTTAAAATAATTATTTTTTTGAGACCATGGATTCTATCCACGAATTTTATAGATTATTATGATATTTTAACTTTATTTTAATTCTTTTATTTCGAGGGAATAAAGCATTTATGCCTTTATCAAAAGTCAACTACCAAATAGTGTCCAAATTGACATAAATGAGTTTTTTAAACAAATGATATTTTATTAAATGGTATAAAGGTCCAAAAAATCTAATATTTTGAAAAATTACATATAATATATTACTAATATTATTATTGATGCAATTATGGGACTATTGTGAAGAACCATTGTGCTGTTTTGATTAACAATGTTTTGTATTTGTTGACAACTATTATTTTTTTAAAGAATGTTTTTTAGTTATAGAATGTTAAAGTTGCTGGTTGCTGAAAAATTCAATAAAGAATATTATGTTGAACAATAAGAAGTCCGAAGATAAGAAAGTGTCTCATACATTCCAAAATTAATCAGATGATTCTTTTCTAATCATCAAGTTCTCACAAATCATGAATATTTACATGATAAATGTTGTTGAAGAAATGGTGAAGAGGATGGACAATATTATGAGAAAATTCAGAGTATACTTCCTGAGCTAGAAATTCAGAGTCTACTTCCTATGCCAGAAATTCAGAGTCTATTTCCTAAACCCAAAATTTAGAGTCTACTTCCTGAGCTAGAAATTTAGAGTCTACTTCATGATCCAGAAATTCGGAGTCTATTTCCTGAGCCAGAAATTCGGAGTCTACATCCTGTGCTAGAAATTTTGGAGACTACTTCCTGAACCAGAAATTCGGAGTCTACTTTCTGATCCAGAAATTCGGAGTCTACTTCCAGAGCCAGAAATTTTGAGTCTGCTTCCAGATCTAGAAAATTAGAGTCTACTTCCTAAGCCAAAAATTCATAGTCTACTTCCTGAGCCAGAAATTCAAAGACTACATCCTCATCCAGAAATTCGGAGACTAATTCCTGATCCATAAATTTAGAGTCTACTTCTTGAGCCATAAATTCAGAGTCTAATACCTGAACCAGAAATTCAGAGTCTACTTCCTAAACTAGAAATTCAGAGTCTGTTTCCTGAACCTAAAATTCAAATCCGGTTTTCCTGAACCTGTTTTCCTGAACCTGTTTTCCTCAACCTGTTTCCTGAACCTAAAATCAGAACCAAGATCCAGAATTATCATATTGAGGAAGATATGAAGAGTTCACGAAAACCCAAATTTCACCTTTGCATAATTCTTGGAGTAATTTAAAGAGATTTTAAGAAGTAAAAGATTTAAGATAAGATGTGGTAGATTTGCGGAGTTTTTGAGATTTGAGTAAGCGGGAATGTTTTTCAATATTCCCTCCTTTGTTTTCTATGTTGCCTATAAATATGTGATCAGATCATTCGCTCATTAACATCTTTTACAAAATGTGGAAAAGGAGGAGCGCTGGAGAATTCTTAGTGAATATTTCCTACCATCATGAAGAAGTTTTCATGAGTTTTTGAGAAGAGAATCAGAACTATCTTATCTTGATGAGAAGATTGGTTTCAGAATAATCGGATTCAAGAAATCAGATTCAAGATTTGGAGTGAGAATTTGTGGATCATCTTGAAAAAGTTCTTATTCTTGTTTTTGGCTCATTTTTTCTTTAAAGAAACATTATAAACTGACGGAAAATAGTATAATATTTCCTATTGGGAAATAGAAGGTGTCCAACGGGAGTTGGCACAAGTTGTATTCACTTCGTCATTATAGTGGATTTCCATAGACCCATGGGAGTGGCTATGGAAAGGATGTATGTTCTCTTATTGAGGCCGAGCCTTGTAAATATTGTGTTTGTTTTGATGATTTACCTTTCTTGCATTCTTTAGTTTCTTTATAATGGTTGATAAGGAAATAAATCATAACATGTTGCAAGGGTAAAGTTTCTTAATGTTTTGAAACATATGAAAAAGTTAAACAACTAATTCAATCCCCCTTCTCACTTGTTATTCGATCCTTGTAACTTCATGTGGTATCATAGAGAGGTTCCCTTGTTTAATCATTATCATAGATAATATCAATTATGTCAATAGTAGAAGAATTCCTACTTTCAATGGAAAAAATTATTATCGATGGAAACATATGATAATTCTTTATCTCCTATCTCTTGTCCTTGAAGTTGTTGATGCAGCTATTATTTGCTTTCCACCTATTGAGAAAAATTCTCCTATGACATTTGCTGATAAGAAGAACATATAAGTTGAAGGCAAGGCTAGAAATGCTATTCTCATGTCCTTATTAAAAAATGGTTATCATAAGGTGGTGGGTCTGACAACATCAAAAAGCATGTGGGACAAGCTTGAAAGTTTTTTTGAAGGAACCACAAAATTCAAGGAGGCCATGTTACAAATCTGGCGTAGTAAGTTTGAAGAAATTAGGATTAGAGATGACAAAACAATTGATGAATACTTCACCAGAGTTAAGGAAATTGTATGCAACATCAAGGGATTCAGAGAAGACTTGGAAGATTCTACAATTATGAAGATAGATATGAGAAACTTTCCAGACATGTTTGATTCTAAAATTTCAGCTTTAGAATATAAGGATGCTTTATATCTTGATGAAGTGAATAACATTATTTTTGATTATGTAATGAAGAAAAATACAATATTTATGAAGAAGATGAAAGATGAAATGGATTTTGAAACTATGAGAAATATAAAAATCCAAGATGATGATGAAGCTAGTCCTTGTGAGTCCGATGATAAGGAATATGAATAGTTGAATGAAAAAAACATGTCTCTCATATCCAAGAACTAACGAAGAGGAAGAGGAATGTATGAGGGAAAACTTCCTATCACATGTTTTGAGTGTGGTGGAATCAGACACGTTGCAATGAATTTCTCTAAGAAGAATGTTGGAGAATATCAAGAAGTTGATAATGATATTCCTCGATGAAAGAAGAATAAAAAGAATTAAAAAGAAGAGAATACTTCTAAAGAATACATGAAGAAGTTTTCGGGAAGAAAAAAATTATGTTGAGAAAGAAGGATGAATCAGAATCCTCCGAAAATGATTCCTCAGAAGATGAAAGTAATGAATGATTCTGAACCTTCATTGCAAAAGTTGACAAAACAAATGTTTCCTCAAAAAGTAAAGAAGGTGGTGACGAATCTAACAGAGAATATTATCTAATATATGAACTTCGTGCATGTCTTGAGAAAAAAAATCTCTCAAGAAAGAAATTCGTGTGATGAATAAAAATCATGAAGAAATTCATGATGGAAGTAAAGATGTTACCATGAAGGAAGATGAATACATTCAATAAATATAAAGTTACAAACTAAGAATTGTCGAACACGGAAAGATGATTTATGATGTTAGCAAGAATCTAGAATTTAAATAAGAATGGATAAAAAAGTTTCAATCAAATGTTATTAAATCCGGAAATACACTACGGATGATAAATGAAAACTTCCACAGAGGTGAGACTTCCAAGATTGCTGAGAAGTATTACCATGAGAATCAGGTGAAATCTTCCCCTATCCAAAATATATTTTTATCTAATTCATCTAAAATTTCAGGTTATGGAAAAAGAATTAATAAATATTGGGTGGAGAATGTATTTGAGAAACCTATCAATCCATCAAAAGTAGAAAACTCACTCAAAATTAGAGATGGCCTACATCCTGAGTTTTTTAGAGCTGAAAAAATTTATCAACCTCAACAATCTTTCTATAATGAAATACCATTATTTAATAAAAACTCATGATTTGAGGGCTATTTCTGGTGTTGCAAAATTTATGGGTATAGATCATATAATTGTTGGCACAATTTATCTCTACCCAGAAGAAGGATTGAGCAATGTGGAAGAAATAGTGAAAGAATAATGAGTAACTATATGTACTCACAGAATGTTAAAAAAAGTGAATTCTCAAGATGTTATAAACATTCCAACAATGAATCAATTTGATTGTTTGGATGAATTTTGTGGAAGATGTGATCAGTCTGGTAATCATGCCGAACGATGTATGAATCTCCTTCCAGAACAAGTTTCCTATGGCATGAAATAAAATAAATGTAAAAATAAGTAGGTTTATGAATGATCTTTTGATGGTGAGACAACTTTGAAAGAATTCAAGAGGAAAAAACCATGGATTTTTTATAGTGGTTATTCCTCACACATGACAGGTGATATAAAAATCTTGGAGCATGTTGAATGTCATGATGGAGGAGCGGTTACATTCAGCAATGATTGTTCTTTAAAAATTAATGGAAATAGAACTCAAGAGATTGAACTAGGGAAACTGAAATCTAAGGAAGTCTTGCTTGTTGATGGGATAAAACATAACGTAATTAGTATAAGTCATCTTTGTGATGATAGAAAATAAGTTATCTTCGGAATGGATTCTGGTGTCATCAAAAGTTTAGAAAATGGAAAAGTGATTACAAAAGGAGAAAGAACTTGTGTGAATCTCTTTAAAATCAAAGAATCCAATAACTCTTGTTATTTGAGTGCTGAAGAGGAAAACATGTTGTGGCACCGAAGTCTGGGCCACATTGGGAAGAAGAACATGAGTAATATTTCTAAAGTTGATGCTGATCGAAATTTTCCAGAACTGAAAAGAAGAGATGAAGATGTTAGAATTACTTTCCAAGAATGAAAGGTGACTAATAAAAGTCATAATATAGTTGATATTCAATCTTACAAACCACGAGAGCTTATTCATTCTGATCTGTGTGGTCTGATGAGACATCAATAAAGAAAATGAGATTTATACTTTATCACCTTTATTGATGATTTCAATTGGTTGAAAAACATTATGTTCATGAAGCATAACTTAGAGGATATTGAAATATTTAAATTCTTCAGAAGATTTGTTGATAACGAATTAGAAGTTTCCATTTAGATGTTGAGAACATACAATGGTACCAAATTATCAAGTAATGAATTTGAAACTTATCTAAGGAAGCGTGGTATAAAACATTAGTATAGTGCTCCTTATACTCCATAAAAAATGCAGTACCAGAAAGGAGAAATAAAAACATGGTGGAAATGGGAATAAGTATGTTATCAGAATAAAAACATTCAAAATTCTTTTGGAGAGAAGCTGTTAGCACTACTGTACATGTTCAAAAGAGATGCTTGATGAGACCAAAAAACAACATGACTTCTTACGAGATGTGGTCTAACAAAAAAACTTCTTTTAATTACTTCAATGTTTTTGGAAGTCCATGCTTTCTCAAAATCAAAAATCCGGACATCATAATGTTTGAAGAGTAGATGAAGAAAGAATATTTATGGGTTATTCACCAAATGGAAGGTGTTAAAAACGCTGGAACAAACGTTTATAGATGTTTGTGGACTCATATGATGTATTGGTAATTGAAAATCCTAGATCCTTCACAAAATCTGACAAATAATGAGGAAGATAAATCATAGAATCCCCACCAGAGTGAATGTTACTCAGATGAGTCACATGGGATAGAAAGAGATGATGGGACAGAAAATATTAGTTTTCCTACATTACAAAACTCATGGAATCTGAAAATATTAATGGGGATTAGAAGGCTCCAGTTCAAACAAGAAGTAAATTATGATTAGAAAATCAGACTTCCCTTATCTCAAAAGTTGAGCCCGAATCAGTTTTGATGTTATTCATCATAAAGAATGGGTGGTTGCTATGAATGAAGAACTTGATCAGATTGAGAATAATGAAACAAGGTAACTTGTTCCAAGGACATAAAATAAGAATGTGATCAGAACCATGAGGGTTTAATGAAATAAATTGAATGGGCATGGAGAAGTTACAAGAAAAAAAAGAAAGGCTTCTGTGTAAAGGGTCTACACAAGTTGAAGGTGTGCATGTTGATGAAACATTTGCCACTGTTGCATGGTTGGAAACTATTCAAATGTTTCTTGTAGTGGTTTCTAATCAAAATTACAAGGTTTATCAAATGGATGTAATGTCAGCATTCTAAAATGCTTATTTTGAGGAAAAAGTTTACATTGAACAAACTTGTGGGTTTTTTCTTGATGAGGACGAAAACAATGATTTCAAATTTACGAAAGCCTTATTTGGGGTGAAACATGCTCCACGAGCATGGAATTCAAATCTTGAAATTTCGTTGAGAAAGATGAACTTTTCTAAAGTAATGCTTGATAGCCACTTATATATTAAAGATGATGACTCCAGATCATTAATTGTAATTGTTAATGTGGATGATAGAAGTTTTAATGGAGAAGAAGAAAAGGTATGTGAAAAGTTTGTTGAAGAGATGAAGAAAAACTTTTAAAAGTCAATGTTGGAAGAATTAACTTTCTTCATTAGATTACATGTTCAACAACAACAAAAACTATATTTTCATGTCCCATGAAAAGTATGCCAATGAATTTTTAATGAATATTGGGATAGAAGATTCAAGGGAAGTTTCAACTCATATATCAGTGAGTAGAATGTTGAGAAACTATGAGTCATGGAATAGTGTGAATCAGAAAGACTTTGGAAAGTTGATAGGAAGTATTCTTTATCATATTGCTTCAAGGCCTGATATTGCTTATGCTGTGACTCTCTTTTCTTGGTATCAAAGTAATCCAAAAGAATCACACATGTTGGCAGTTAAGAGAATTTTGAGATATGTTAAAGGAACAACTTCACATGGGCTGTTATACAAGAGAATAAATGAGATGATGTTTCATGGATATACTGATGCTGATTGGGCTGGTGATTGTAATGATAGAAAATAATAATCAGGAGGAACATTTTTCGTTGGGAATGTTTTTTGTGTTGGCACAGAAATAAACTATGATCGGTAACATTAAGTACAGATGAATCCGAATATGTTTCATCTACATAGGCTTGTACTCAAATGATGTGGATGAATGTTAAGGTGGAAGATTTAAAGTTGAATGTTTCTAAACCATTGAAGGTAATACGTGATAATCAAAGTGTTATTTATCTTTCCAAGAATTCTATTCATCATTAAAGATCAAAAAATATTGATATAAAATATCAATTTTTAAAAGAGTAATCTGCTTCTGGAGAAGTCTAGATGGAATATATTTCAAAAAAATATCAGATTATTGATATTTTTACAAAATCAATGTCAAAGGAATGGATTTTTGAACTGAGGCTGCAACTCCATGTTCAGCCTCCTCCCATGACTTCCTAAAACTCATAGGGAAGTAACCCCCATCGTGTTTGGATTATGTTGAAAAAGGTGCAGAGTAAGTTTTATTTTATGAATATAATGTTTTGGTTATCATATAATGTTGGGGGGAGATAGAAAAAAGAGAAAAAATGAAAAATGACAGAATAAAAGAAAAGTGAGAAAGAAAAAGATAAAAGTTGATGGGGATTTTGAGTAAGGTGATGTTTATCATTACATGGCCTCAATTTTTTCTTGTCGCCGATGGATGTAAATCCTTCAAAAACATTACTTTATCTAGTAGTGTGGTGTCACAACACTCTTTTTGAGAAATTCTTTGTTTTGGTAAAATTCAAGGACTTGAGATATAAAATTTTTGAGAGGTGAATACTTGTTAACAAGGGTTGCTAACAAATCCAAAGGCGGAGATTGAAGAACCTTTGTGGTGTTTTGTTTGTCAATGTTTTTAATTTTTTTTAAAAATAATCTTTATGTTGATGATTATTTTTGAGTTATAGAATGTTGAAGTTCTGGTTTCTGAAGATATACTTAAAGAAGATTGTGTTGAAGAATAAGAAGTTAGAAGTTAAGAAAGTGTCTCAACCTTTATAATCTTAATCAGATGATGCTTTGCTGATCTTAAATTTCTCACAAATCATGAAAAGATTCATGATAAAAGCTGTTGAATAAATGGTTAATAGTATTGAAATAATTCTGAGAAAATTTAGAGAAAATTCGGAGTCTACATCCTGAGCCTGAAATTCGGAGTCTACTTCCAGAGCCAGAAATTCAGATTCTACTTCCTAAACTAGAAAATCGGAGTCTACATCCTTAGCCAGAAATTCGGAGTCTACTTCCTGAGCCAAAAAATCCGAGACTACTTCTTGAACCAGAAATTCAGAGTCTACTTCCTGAGAGGGAAATTTAGAGTCTACTTCTTGAGCCATAAATTCGGAGTCTACTTCCTAAGCCAGAAATTCGAAGACTACTTCCTGAACCAGAAATTCAGCGTCTACTTCCTGAGATAGAAATTCAGAGTCTACTTCCTGAACCCGAAATTATGAGTCTACTTCCTGATCTAGAAATTTTGAGTCTACTTACTCTGCCAGGATTTCTGAGTCTACATCCTGAGCCAGAAAATCAAAGTCTACTTCTGGAGCCAGAAATTCAGAGTCTACATCATGAGCCAGAAATTATGAGCCTACATCTAGAGCCAGGATTTCAGAGTCTACTTCATGAGCCTGGAATTCAGAGTCTACTTCCTGAGCTAGAAATTCGGAGTCTACATCCTAAGCCAGAAATTTTGAGTCTACGTCCTCAGTTAGAAATTCGGAGTCTACTTCCGGATACTGAAATTCAGAGTCTACTTCTTCAGCAAGAAATTCAGAGTCAACATCCTGAACCTGAAATTCAGAGTCTACTTCCCGAACCTGTAATTCGGAGTCTGTTTCTTGAACCTATAATTCAGAACCGAATTGCCTCAGCCCGTTTTCCTGAACAAGTTTTCCTGAACGTATTTCCTGAACCTAAAATCAGAACCAAAATCCAGCCTTATCATTCTGATGAAGATATAAAGATTTCAAGAAAACACGAATTTCATCTTTGCATAAATCTCAAAGAAATTTAAGGAGATTTCATGAAATCAATGATTCAAGATTAAATGTGAACGATTTGTGGGTTTTTTGAGATTTCAGGAAGCGGGAAAGTTTTTCATTATTCCCGCCATTGTTTTCGGAGTTGCCTATAATTATTTTCTTAGATCATTCCCTCATTAACATCTTTTACAAAATGCGTAAAATGCGAAGTGATAGAGAATTCAATGTGAAAAATTCCTACCATCTTAAAGTAGATTCCTTGAGTGTTTGAGAAGAGAATCAAAATTATCTAATCTTGCTTAGAAGATCGATTTCAGAAAAATAGGATTCAAGAAATAGCATTCAAGATTCGGAGTGACCATTTGTGGAGAATATTAACAATGTTATTATTCTATTGTTTGGCTCATTTGTTCTTTATGGAAACATTGTAAACTAACGGGAGTCGGTATAATCTTTCCTATCGAGAGATAAATGTTTCCAGTGGGAGTTGCCACAAGATTTATACACTTATTCATTATAGTGGATTTCCATAGACTCATGAGAGTGGCTATGGAAAAGATATAGGTTCTCTTATTGAGGATGAACCTTGTAAATCTTGTGTCCCTTTTCTTGATTTACCTTTCTTGCATGCTTGATTTTCTTGCTAAAGAATGATAAGAAAATAAATCATAACAGGTTGCAAGGGTTATGTTTCATAATGTTTTTAAACATCTAAAAAAATTATACAACTGATTAAAACCCCTTCTAAGTTGTTATTCGATCCTTGTAACTTCATATTTTCATTTTTAAAGTAACTATTATGACCATATAGTTAGAAAATAATAAATGACGTGGAGAGAATTATTTTTTTTATCTAAGGGTTAAAATGAAAAGATAAGGTTAATTATAAGACCTCCACATGTCTAAATCCTATTGATTGATTTAATTTCTACCTATTATCCTCTTTTCCTCGATATATATAATTTTGGAACCATTTTAATTTGAATTTTTTGTATAATAAATATATATTTCAAGATATTCCAAGAGTGACCATCCTCCCTCTTATAAAAAGCCCTCAACTCTACCCCCCTACCCACACATCTCAAGCCCTTGGCTCATCCATCCTTGGAAAATTTTATCTCTCCACATCCCTCTCTTCATCCTAAATGGCTCACATTGGGAGGAATTATTCTCAAGATAGCCTTTGCCTCAAATCAAAAGAAGTTAACCTATTTAGAGGTAATCCCTACTCTCAAAATACATTGTTGCATTTTCCTTCTTCACTCCCCCTAATATTCATATTCATTGATTCCATAACAACACCAATATCAAAAATATACTAGGATGTTGTTATGATAAGGATTTTATTAACACTCACACACACACACCCGTCTATTGGTTATAGAACATACTGTTTCTATGGGTGGCGAATTACTGTCTCATGAAACGATGATTGTTCAATCTTCTCCTAACACCTTTCATGGTCGCCATTATGATGTCACTATATTTATATATGATATATATGGTATTAATGTTTTCTATATGCTTATTTATTTTATGTTTAAATCACATCATTATGCTTTTCATGTCATGTAATTGCAATAATTTCATTTGAGGAAGTGTGGACTACCGCCACCTCAAGAGATGTGACCCATTCATGGAATACATGGAATATATAAAGAATGAAATTAATGAACATATGTGACCTATATAAAAGATATATTATTCTAGAATTATAATATATCTATCCCTCATTTAGTTTTAATTCCATTAATATGACAATGAAATGAAAGTAGTGTTCATGCGTACGTACGACCTACGATCTCCATGAATGGTGCATTTCATTTTTTTACTCCAAATGTTATGGAATAGTATACAATGAATTTATATCGGATATATGTGATATTTAAATCATTAATACCATTTTGGAGATTATTTAATTATATGTACATGGACAATTATCTTCAAACATGTTAATTTTTTTCTCTTGCACCGAACATCGACAAAAATATCTGATATGACATCACAAAATTAACTAATTATTATAACATGATAATATCTGATAATAATTGAATAACAATCATGAAAGGATGTTATTAAGAAATTATAAATTGACCTATGTTTATTATTCGGGAATATAAATAATGAACGAGACATGTCGGACTCGAGGTGAGGGATCTTACCTCTCTCTTTCTTTTTAAGGAATCTCTTTTGTGTCACTTATTTTAGGCTCCGCTTTCATATGTTGGGGGATGATATTTTATTTTACTCTTACTGAAATATTTATGTTCATATGATGAGAGAACATATTTGATCTCATCAATCCATTTTTGGATGTTTAATGTGGTGCCGTTAGGCTGCCGGATTTTCAAGATTTGTTATCTCACTTTTAATTTCATGAGATTTCCATTGTTCACCACTTATTTATTGCACCTGGTGTTTTTTGTACTCCCATTTGATATATATTATAATAATTATATTTATATTCATGTTATTCTGTAATTCATTTGGGTTTTATTATCTATTGATCAAATGACTCGATTGATTACAACGAGGTAAGGGGTTTTTAACTAACTATTTATTCCAGTGAGATTCAAGCTATATTTGTCACTATATCCATTGAGTGGTGTTTTTACTGCACATTATTATTCTATTTGTTTAATATAATTTCGTTTATAGGTATTTACATCATCATTATATTTTCCTTCTTTTATTGGGTGTACGTTTCGAATGTTACCCAAATCGGTAAGGGAACCTTTCACCCTCCTCTTTTTAAAAGACTTCTTTTTTGTTAGGTCATTTAATTTACATCTTATTAATGATGGGATATGTTCCTATATATCATTATTTATATAAATTTTATGACCAAGTGATGAGATACCCATTTTATCTCTCATCAACTCATTTTTTAAATTTTAATGTGACGCCATTAGGCTGTCGAATTTCTGTAAGGTGTCTTCTTAACCCAATTTCAATTCATTGGGATAAACATCTAATTCTTGATTATGTCATGATATGAATATGTGTGGATGAACTATGATTGTTGTACACTTAATATCCACTTATATTGGTGTTATTTACAATTGTCACACATAATTATGTAATTAATTTATCCTTAACCTAAGGATACCATATTTGTATGGGACTTCATCTCAATCTCCTTTCATTGAGGCATGTTTTTATTTCTATACGACATTATTTTATACTTTGTCTAAAACCCTTTTGAAATTTCATTTCATTCAAAGGGAATATTTTCTCTACAAATCATTTTACTAAATGACAAAAAGAAATGATTCTTTTTTTTAAAGTAAGCGGTGACAATGACCTTTTCCTCCGCCGTGAGTATTATTTGATCTATGGCTTCCTTAACAAGACGTAATGTTTTCAAAATGAAAATAAATACCATATACTCTTTTTATGTATTTTGGTATTGTAAATGGTTTTTAGGAATTGATTTATTATTTCAATATCTTAAAATATTATATAGTTATTGAAATGTGGGAATTTTATCATTCCTTTTTTCTTCAGTTATGTGTTATGATTATGTTATGGTTCTTGACCATTGTTACGTATACTGGTGGTTCTGTGATAAACCTAGGGTGGGTGTGCCCAATATAGCTCTCCAATGCATCAAGTAACGTGAAGGAGGTAAATGTGAATTGTTATCTGAAGAGATTTAAGGAATATACTGGGATGGGTATTCCAAATATGACTCCCTATGTAGATATAAAAGCTATAATTTATGTATGTTATTTATTCCTTAAGATACCTTATGAATTGTGATTACTCTATGTTATTCAAAAATATTAAGATTCAGATTTTATGTTATGATTGAAAATTATGTTTTCATCAGTTTTTATTTTTGATGGGTTAATGTTTCCACTCATTATGTTATAACACTTACTGATCTTTTTATGCCCATCCCATGTTTTTAAAAGTTTTTTCACAAGTCAAGAGGGAAGTGCATGATGTGATGATAGTGTCGAGGAAGTGTCAAGATATAAATCATGTTTTATTTTAAATAAGTTTCCATTGATGGAATAAAAATGAATATTGTCTTTGTTGTAACCACCTTGTTTAAATGTGGAATGTTATGCCTGATTTATGATGTAATTTTCTAAAACTCTAAACCAGAAGAGATCCTCAATGTGAATTCTTGATATTACTCATGATTAAGAAATGTTTAAGGTTGGGGCCTTATATTTTCTCGTCGTATTATTTAATTACAGTGATTATATTTTTGGTAATGACATATTTTATTATATATGCTAATTTTATTGAAATACTTTTGAAAATATTTGAATTCATATTTTATTATTATTTTGGTATTATTAAATTTATTATAGGATGACATGTATAATTTATGGAACAAAATAATATTTTTTTATTTTTTTATTTTTTTATTTTTTTTATGATATACTAAGAGGGTAAATCTTCACCCAATTTTAAAAAATACCATTTGACCAACCATTAGGATAAAATACTTTTTCTTTAGTCTTTATGACTTTCAATTCAGTTAGTAACATCATGTCATGTAATATCCTTAAATTTTTAATTCGTCTACATTTTTTATTTATATATATTATAAAATAGTGGCTAAAATGATATTTTGGACAATGATATGTAATATATAAAAATTTATAATCAACATATTTATAGGGAATAAATAATTTCAAAAGGTAATATTAGGGATGCGATACTGTTCAAGAATATATTATAAATTTTGGATTTTATTTTTCATTTATTTAATGTTTTATCTATGATTGTGGGAGTGTAGACGTGTCTCAGTAATGATTCATGTATATATCTGTATAATAAATGATCTATTATCATATTTGTTTGATTTCCAAAAATTAAAAAAGAAATTATATGATATGACACTATTTAAGGTCTTCCAATTTATTTATGTTCTTTTAGATTACTTGAGGGCTTTTGATATTAGGATCTTATACAATTCAATGAGATAGATATTAAATCCATGAATTAAATTATTTTTCATTTTTCAACAATAAAACATCATCAATAGTTATGTTGACTTACATTGTTGTTGTTATTACTGTACTCATACATCAATTTAGAATTTTGATGTGATCAAGAGATGATTTTTGTAAACAAACACCCTAAATAAGGTAAAAATGGTGTAAAAATGATTTATAAGGCTAAATATTAAAATCAAATCTCTACATCCTTACAATGATATATAAAATCTAATAATTAATTAATTATTATCATCTTGTATATAAATGATAAGGATCTATCCATAGATCTATAATATATACCAATGTATATTAGAAAATGTGAGATGCGCTCAAGAAATCAAAATGAATGCCATTTTGTTGTATAAGAATGGGACACATCAAAATACATGATGAAAACCGACTTTCCAACTAATGGAATCCAAATCACTTCACATATTGACTTAATAAATTTTCATTCTTGAGACCCTAAATGATATTCAATTATTCTTTCAGTAATATTTGTATAATAATAATCCTTTTACATCAATAAAAAAAGTACCTTATAAACTCACTAAAAACCCATAACTGTCCTCATTTCATTTAAAATACTATAATATTTTTAATTCTTTTTCCTTAAATTTTATGAATTTATTTTATTAGTATTATCTATAATAATTTCTATTCATATGTGCAGTATTCATCCCGATCCGTTTTACACTAAACTGAATTTATACAACACACATTCTTCTTCATCTAAAACAATTTATGTTCTTCACTCCATTTTCAATTTCAAATTGAAAAATCATCTGAAAACAACATCATCCATCAAAATCCAATTGAATATTAAAATTTTTAATATTCTTGACTTCAATATTAAAATTACTATTTAAAAGGGACATTACAGAGAAAATAAGAAAATGTGCACCTTTATTACACCAATTTGCAACATCAAATCAACAAAAAATTAAAAAATCCATCATGTAATCTAGTGTAATAAAGTATAATTAATAGAGATACCCAGTGATGAATTATATATACAATTGGAACATTATTAATCAATTGAATAATTATTATATATCAAAAATCATTACTGAATAATCAAATTATTTTATAAATTGTTTCTAAAAATCAAATTGTAATCCATATCCCATAATGACTAGCATGTTACAGACATGGTGGTGGTAAACCACCCAAATCACCTCTGTCGGCTTACCGTAAGGCCCTTGGAATGTTCTTGATTACAATCTGATATATATTTAAGTGTTGATGAATCAATCATTAAAATGAATAATGATTTCACCCCTAAAAGTAAATAAATGAATACACTAACTTTTATCTGGATTATAATGTAAAATATTCATACATTGGATCATAATTCATAATGAATAATTTTTTAAAAAAAATTCTGAAATTAAATCATAGAATAAAAATAATGAATAAAAATAAACCACAAAACAATACACTATATTTAATCTTCTATGAAAAAAATAAATATAATAAAAAATTGACTGAAATATAAAGAATGCCCCAACGATATACAACATAAGTAAGTAAATTATTTACATTTCCCTATATTAGACAATTAATGTTCAATAAACATATGATTATGTGTATGTTGAGTGTGCGAAACTATACAACATGATACCATTGGGTCTATATGTGATTTATTTTATAATGGGAGTTAATAATTATAATATGAACTACAATATTAAAAATACACCATTATGTTTTATATATGATACAAATTCAACACATAACATTCACCTTTATAAAACCAATCCATTTATGTAATGACTACAAATAGATAATGGGTGAAAATAAAAAAAATCTACATCACAATGTGTAAAGGAATATAATGTTAGAGGATAGAATTAAGTAATGTAAATGTGAAAATAAAAGGAAAATATAGTATAATATTGAATAATGTAGCATAACATAATGTTAGATATCATCAGTGATCTAAATGGGATAACCTATGACCTCTATAATAAAACCACATTCCAAATTATGGTGTGAAAAAAATCTAAAGAACCCAAAAATACCATTTTCCTCAAGAAGTTGAAAACCCCTATATATATTGATATTATGACTACTGTAATTATTCAAGAAATCAAAGACCATATATCACTCAATCATATTTAACCACTTACCACCCAAAGATCCCCAGTAAAAAAACTAAATTCCATATACAATCAACATTATAACATAAAAATAAATATCTAATGGGAAAAAATATGTATATCTCTAAATACATAACATTAATAAATAAGGATAAAAATTTCAAAATAATTCAATGTTTGACTAAAGATTTTCAAATTCCATCAATAAAAAATAATAACATACAAAAATATTAATTACGGTTGTAAGAAAATAAAAAAAATATTTTCGTAATAAACAATTTATTGTAAAGAAAACCAGTTATTGAAATATAAACTATTTTATCCCATGAAAATATTTATTACAATCTATGATAAAAGTAAGAATTAAAAAAAATCTTTCAATCCAAAAATACACAAATAAGAATCAATTGTGCATAAAAAATCATAATAGCAAGTAATTTAAAACATTACATGTAAAATAATTTCATATTGATACAAATAAAATTTTAAAATGGATCCTAGTTATATACTTTTAACCATTAGATATTTGTATGAAATACGACCCTTGAAATCTTTATAACAAACAATCTATTTTAATGAACCATTCACAAGACATGAAAAAGAAATGAAGTACTAAAATTGATTGTCCATTTGGATTGACATATGATGACGACAGGATAATCAATTGAGGTTGATGGAGGAGGGAGACATTTTTTGGGGTTAACCATCTCAAAACATATGGGCTAAATATGGAGGGCTGATAAGAATAACTTAAATAAAATAAAAGTGACAAAATCATGGTATCATTTACAAGAAGATGAAATGGTTTATGAATCCATGAAACAAAAATTTAATAACTTATATAGTCGATCGGGTAGGCTGAATGGTCAGAATTTACTATTAGTAAAGTAATTCTTCCGTCCACATAGTTTCGTATATAATTAAACATTTTATATGTGTTATTTGGATACACGGTGAATACTAATCATGTTTTAATAAGGAATCCCCGAATTTCAACCCATTTATCATTATCTAAATTTTTAAAACAAATAGAAAGGTGTGATAATGTTAAATAAAAAAATTGTACCATTGATATAGCAGTGTAACAAGTATCCCCACTATGTCACTTTCTTCTACCAAATATTCGTCAAATTTCTTAATTAGAAACCATGTCATACAGCTTATCGCAATTATATTCCCCACTATACAATATATTAGGAATATTGTTTCTATGTAAACATATATTATAAACTAAAGGAATATTTTTACCACAAAAAACATCATTTTAATAATCACATATATGATCTGATGTCTCCACTACAACAGTGGTAGATTCAAAATCCAAATCTTCCAATTAAATCTCATGGGATATATCACGATTATATTTATATAACAAGGATACATTAAATAAATCATGAAATAGTTATATATTTTATAGTACAAATACATGTTATTCCACCATCTTATGATGCTCTATTATTTCAAATGTCCAATTATAATATAGTGTGAGATTAACCTTTTTACATAATAATTAATGTCATAGTGAATCAGATACATTCATAAACACATAATAAGAATCTAAAAAATATATGAGATGAAATCATCAGCATAAATATAAATTTTGGAGACTCAAATCCGAGGAAAATATTTTACAATTCTATTTATGTTTCTTTTCTATATACAAAAAAATGATTAGTTTAAAAAATGACCAATTTGTTTTTCCACAAAGATTGTGTACGAGATAATGTGTCCATAAAAATATTTAAAAGGGAAAATATATATCAGTTATAGGTAACTATTATAAAATGAAAACACAATAAATGATATTTTTTTCTACCTACAAACCCCATATGTTATACATGAAACCACAATGTATTTCCTAATAAATCAAAATCACCCATGTATTCCGACCATCTATATTCTTATCATATGATATTTTCATCATTAACTAACTACCCATTACTTCCTAATAACCCATAAAATTTATGATTCCATGAGGGGAAGCTATTTTGAATTATATCGAGTGACACTTTATTAATCTTCAAAATCCCATAGACATATATGTGTCAAATATATTCACTATTTTTACTCTTTGTTATATGAATAATATTAGTTTATTTGGTAAACTATTAAATATTCATCCATAGGAAATTATTTAACCAGGGATAACTAAGATCTATAATGATCATGCATATGTATATATTATCACATTTCAATTCATGAATGGTATGTTTTTTAGTAATATGGATGTATTTGGATTCTCATCCACTACATTTTTAATGGTGGGAAATGAAATAAAAAATAGAAAATAATCCTCCTCATTATTTTCCAAGAATATTAAAACATGTGGTTATAAGTAATCTTTGTAGAGTTGAGGTAGAATCCCATCATGAATAATGATCATGTCCCACCAAATTCTCCAAAAATAATAATAAGCCACTTCTAGAAACAATTGGAATCATCAGGATATCGAGAAAAATCACTTTGGCCCCTCCAACATTAATAATTAAACATATAAATGGTCACTCAGTATCATATGCTTTCTCTTGATGATGTTGATCTAATAATGAATGTGTGTCTTCCACCAAATGCAATATTACCCTATCATTTTCTTCTATTACCCCTTGATGAATTTTTAAAAAAATACTTGAATAACACCACACTTTTTTAGTTCAGTTAATATCATAAATAAAAAATTTCTTACTCAATGAATTAACCACCAAATTCACCGTACCTACGAAATAATCCTTTTTAAAATCAATTTTATGGAGATACACCATTACTAGAAGAAACTATATCTTAATATTTTTTTAAAATTATAATTTTTAAATTTATCCCCAAATATATTGTGGAACCATGTTTCCAATGTATGCATCATAGCTACCTACACATATTCATGACTAGTTTAATTACAATAATAAGGTAATTATTGGTATTATCCATAATAAAAAATATGCATATATTACATAAAATTTTTCCCCATTTTAAAACCAATGTATTCATTGTTCAGTATATAACTATTGCCTTGTTATGTTTAATTCAAGATGGATGAACACATCACTAATTCCATAAAATCATCAATGGAATTAAGAAACAACTTACTCCAATAATATTGCACCAAATTTTATGTCATGTCCATCAAGGGAAATTCCATCATATAGTATCCCTAAAAAAGTTTCCTCAAATTTCATGTTATTCAATAAATGTTTATAATTTCAAATGGATTATTGATTTCTAACAAGGACATCACCATCTGAATCATCATTGAATTTTTAAAAATATGAATTTATGTAAAATCACATAACAAAAAGATTTCACTACCTAAATCCATTATATGAACAAATATATTTTTTAGTAATGAATATTAACCACCATGGACTATATAATAATGTTAAAATTATCATCATGTTTATTTCAACTTAGAGTAAACAAGGATATCAATTAAAAATAAAAGAATAAAATTACCATGATATGTTTGAAGGGTATAGTATATAAATGGAATGATGTCCATGTGATAATTTATAAGAATTTATATAATGAATGGTACTCATAATGACTATATAGGTGGATAAATGTAGTATAAGTAATACGAAATTACAATACATTTCACTAATTGAATATTGATCATTATTAAATATTGGAGACAATTTATCTTTTCTAATCTTACAAAAGAGACCATCAATCCAATGAAACATATATTTATTTTTAATGTTCAACATGACAAGATATTGATAATCACTAAAAATTTAGAGCCATAAATATAAAATATTTGAAATGGGAATTAGTGCATGCCATGTTGTAACATCTCGTTAACGTGTTTTAGATATTTATTGTCTCTTTTTTTATCCACTTTTTAGCGGTTATGTTCTAAGACATTAGATGAATGAGGGATTTTTTTGGGAAATTGAACTAAATATCATGGACTCGATTTTATGAAGTAATGAAGTATCTGTATAAATGTTTTTAAGGTATTAATTGGTGATTTTTCTTGGGTTCAATTTTCATCAATGAATTTTCTGAAATTTATATAGTAACATGTTTTTGTACTATCTTTATGACATATTCACAACATGAATGTAATTCATGACATGAATTAGTAACAAGTTATAATACAATAAATAGATTCAATATGTGAATTATATACTATATTTGAATTATTTTCATGTTGTAAAATAGTACATAATGGTATTTTAACTATGAGGTCAAGCCTTTTTCAATGTAGAATCCATTCGAGATAATGACATAGTGAATGCCTCGTTCCCAGCTGGATTTTGTGATCCAAATTTTGAAAATTATTTCTTTTTTCATAATGGATCATCTATGAAACCCAAGGGCTATAAAAGCTACATTTTTGTGACTTCATCCCTACTATACATATCAGTTTGACTTTTACAAATAAGTTAGTTTTCCCACACTGTTTTTGTCCTTCTATTTATTACCCCTCTTTGGAATAGGTATAATATTGTGACTTTTGATCAAATAAGATATTCATCAGGAATAATTAATAAATAGGATCAGCATTTTTGATCAACATCACTTCATTTCAATGATGGTGTTTCCAATTATATATGTTGATTATATTAAATTAATAATGGTGTGTGGTTCCATGTGATTTTATTCAAATATTGAATCCATAAATTGTATGATTCATTTGAATTAGTTTTTTTTATTGATTTTAAAACCGGAATATGAAATAATTGAGGTATTATTTTTATTGGAGACTAAAAATTGTGAAAACCATGCATTTAAATGGAATTATGATTTTTCGTGGAATTGAGAAATATTGATGTATTGATGTAAAAATTTATATGATGAAATGATTTGATATTGATCCTTGAGATAAAGTTCTAAAATTGAAAGATGATTTAAAAATTCATGTATTGATTAAAACCATTGATTTTTTATTTAAATGAAAATGTAATGGGGAAAATTGGAAATTGGGAAATCATTTTCTCAACAAATCTTAAATGATTGAATTTATGATGATTGTTTAATTGATTGACCGAATATCATGTGAGAATATGTCATTATTGGTTAATTATGTAATTAATGCTTGGATATAACCTTACTTTATAAGATTTATGATGAAAACAGTAACATAAATGTACTTTGTATGATTTCCTTGATGGAAATTTTAGTACTGAAGACCTGAATCATGGGCCTTGTTGACCCATTTATCTAAAAAACAACTAGATAGGTGTATGGATGATTTACCTAGATACTAACATACTATAAGGATTATTACATGGTGATATGATATGATTGATTTAATTGTTACATTAAATTTATTATTGAACTATTTTATTCAATTAAACAACGTTATAAATTGATTAATATAAAATGTTCATTTTTTCATGTTTTTATATGACTTATTTTTTTCATTTTGAAAGAATGTTTTGGTGAAAATTTGTAAATTTCGTTCTGTTTCTTTTTTAAAAAAATTGAAATCTTATTTAGTTTAATTTTTATTGAAATTGGATAAAACCCATGGAGAGGAAACACAATGAATTATAGCTAACACACAACATTTTATTTTGGTAGTTTTTATATTCACTAAAAAAAATCCATGAAATGGAAAAGAAAAACATTGAGGTGGTGGGTGATCTTGATACTTAGCACCTGAAGTGATGGATGGGACTAGTGGGAATGAGATCCACAGATTATATATTTTTATGTTTGAACATTTTTTGGAATGTGTTATTTCACATAATGATTTACCTCTTGGATATTATTTATCTATTTTTTTAAGGTACCTTCTCCCAATGGAGTGTTGATCATGCATAATTTTATCAATTTTCATCTAATGTTTTATTGAAAAATAATTCCCTTCGGATTTTTTTAATTCTTTTAGGTTGTAGTCACCAACAAATGGGGATTTATAATGAACTTAAGGCTATGTCAATGTTGGATTAGGTAACAGTGTACCAGGGTATCCTGGATAGTTATCAACAAAGTGGTATCAGAGATGCATGTTATGCATCATTCCTTTAGGTCAGTATGAAATTGGTTTTTCATTTGAAATAATTTTTAGTTGTGAGTGAGTCATTGAATAGATATCATCATAATTATCCTTCTGTCACCATATATATTTTGAAGAAGTGTCTTTGAGGATTGTTTTTAACTATTTTCTAGGATAATAGTTACATAATTTTTGAGTATTTTGAAATCAATATCTTGGATTCAACATGGATGAATTTATATATCTATATATATTGTTAAAGATTTTTATATGTTCTTCCTTATTGATTGGTTTAATATTATTCGTTAATTTTGTGTTGCAACATTCAACTGAGGAGTGTTATGAATAGGCCATAAGAGGGAGATTCTAGTAAACCACCATGGGTGGGTCTTCTAGTTGAACATAATATTATTAAGTTAGTATAGAAAAATGTCCAAGATCATGGAAAAAAAAGATTCTCCCATTCTCATTCAAACACCTATAATGGAAAATAGAAGGTATGAATCTTGAGGTCTAGCATAGGATTTTTTACATTTCAGAAATAACAAGTGTTAGAAGGATTAATGTTTATATGAGTGGCTAAGGATTTGTTGAAGATATTTATATGTTTATTAATCTATTATCAAATATATAGTCAATTAACGTGATTTATGATATCTTTATGATTCTGGGGCATATCAGTAAATGATGTGATTCAATTTTCGATTGTGTTGATGGGTCCATCAAATTAGATATTTCGTTTTAATAGAATTTTGGCAGTATTGAAGGAACCCAAAGTTGACTGTTGATAGATCCGTATAATATTAATAAAAAAAGGATTTGATTATGAAAATATAAGGGAAATTGGATTTTGAAAACTTATGGTTTGATGTTTAAAAATACCTATTTATAAAGTAAAGAGATATAACAGAACATAAATTGAGATAAATAATTAAGCATGATCGACCTCAGAAAATATCTAGATGCTCATCCGTCATCACGTCAAAACATAAGATTTTGATATTTTTTAACATGGGTTTTAACACCTAAAAAATTGTTTTTATTCAGTTTACAACATGATACCACCTAGAGTTTAGTAAAAACACAAAATTATTCATTGGTTACCGTAGATGATTAGCAGATTTTTGTATGATTTCATAACTGAAACATACTAAAGAAACACAAGAAGAACTCAATGTCCTCTCTATGTTTTTATGTAATTTATTTATGATATAATGATATATTTACATGGCCATGAATGTGTTTATAACTTTCTAATTAACCAATATGAACAACACAAGCACCCGAATTAAAATAGGGAAAAAATGGTTAATGGTTTGTGAAATGTCACATGAAAAAGATCCCCCAAACATGATCATATGAGATGACATTGACCTTTATGTACATAAATAAGTTAAATAATAATATAGGTTGATGAAAAACAATAAAAAAATACTAGAATTAAAATGATCATTCAAATATTACAGACATGAATCATAGGAATGACGTCACGTTCCTCCCAGTATGATCACAAGGGTTTTAGAACTCCATGGGTGGGGAGAAAGAAAATTGTGATGATATATCACATCACATGGCCTCTAGAACATCTTGAATTTAGTATAGAACTATATTGGGATTCAAAAAATGGTATGTTCTTTCATCATAGTCAAAATATAAAATATGGTAATCGAGGGTTTCTTTTAGAGACAAAATGGATGGTGGTTTTGGGCATCTGGATTTAGAGAAACCTCATGGACCATGGTTATCAGAGACAAGAAAATATAATTTGTTGAGATGCTATTTTATTCATGAAATAGATTTCAATATTTATAGGAATATTTTCAGAGCCAAGCATGAGATATTGTACGATTTAGAGGAACCATGTCCCTAACATTATTTTTTAAAATATATTAATTATATTTTTATTACCAACCAATGGTGTTCATGAAAAAATGAAATATATAATGATTAATGATTAATATTATATATTTGATACCATTTTTGGGTATAAAAGATGGTGTTTTTCATAGTAAAGATATAAAACATACCTCCATGGAACATTCAGACCCCTATTCCATTAGAGGTATGTTAGATGGATAAATAACTTAACTAATTATTTTATTTAATAGATAAAACACAAAAAAACTCCCTAAAGGAGACACATATGTGAAATTTAAGACCACCGTCAACTTTGGAATGGTGGTTTTACCCTAGAAATTATATAACCTTAGTCGGAATTGGTTTTTTGACTTTGATTTCATCATGGATGAATAATTAAATAATTTAATAATTATTCATTTAATAATTTGATATTGACCAATCCAAAATTTTCTATAATTTTGATTTTGTGGAAATATACCTAGTGTTATCTTCAAAATCCTAAAATAAACAATGAATGATCTCTTCCACCATTTGTTGGCAGATCGGGATGATAATCCAATTTGGGTCGGATCAAGACATAGTGAATGTAAGGAAATCCTTCTATCATTTTTAGGAATGTACTTTGATGATGAATGATCCAATCTCTAGTCAGGACACATTTATTTTATATTCCAGCCTATTGATTAAATGTTTGATCAGTTTCATTCCTTTAATTTAATATGGTCCATTAAAAAAATTTCATTTAGCCATGAAAACAATATTATATTTTTTTTATTTGGTTTATCTAACACTAGGACTATGTTCATGAATTAATCCCTAATATGACAGTCCAAAATTTATTAATTCATTGTCCATATTCCTTTTTTACCACTTTTTTCACGTTCATCGTCATTGGAACCCTATGGTTCCAAACTTGATAATTACTAGATGAATCGATCAAGACTGTGCACCAGTATATGGGGAAAATTTTAAAAATGTCAATGGTATGTTGAATGACTACTCGATCAGTTTATATCAGGGTCCTCAGACCATTGATTTTTTATCAATTCAATGTTTTGGGATTGAACAGATTGGTGGAGGCAAGAAAAAGCTTCGCCGGTCCATGTGGGGTGTGCATGGTGGTCGGGACGGCGGTCCAATGAGGTTGCGACAACAGGGCGGCTGTGTGAGAAATACACTGAACTAGTGTGTGGGCCAAGAAGATTATTCCACAGTGGAGTGGCCAGGTGGTCTAACTTGTTTGCGGGGCTCCGACGGCATGGCAGTAGGAGGAGGTCGTGGTGAGTTCGGTGAGGCTTGTGAGGTGTGTCTGCAGAATGGGTCCAGGACGACATTGTATTGGGGAAACTCTGTGTGGGGGGGGGGTTAATGAAAATTTATTATAATTAAATATATTATATATTATTATTAATAATATTATTATAATTATTAAATGGGTTACCCGTGATAACTCCCCCCATGGAGGATCTAATTTATAAACCATCAGCGGTGATGTGACCTAGTCTTTAGTGTGGTATTTTTTAGATAAATGTTGGATACTGTTATCAAAATTATGGACCAGGTTTATAAAATGCTCCAAAATAATTACATTAATATTATTTTCAAAATTTTGAGACCTATTTTTCTAGATGGTCATTTTGATATTGGTGTTGGATTCCATTTTTAGGATTCTAGATCAGGTCCACAAAATGGTAAAATAATAATAATAATTTATTATTATCATCATAAAAATTATATAACTTAACTCCAGCATACAATGTCAACTGGATTTTATGACAGTGGGATTACTACCATGACATAAAAGTGGATGTTTTGATAACAATATCAGGATTTTAATTCTTGATCGTGGCATGGGCTTCATGAGATGATTTGAGCATAATTTGGAAAACTAAAAACGTTTAATTGATTTTCCTATTGAGTAAAATTAATATAAAATATCGTTATTTTTTTCAAGAGGATATCGATGGTGCAGTCTATATAATTTATTCCTTGATTGAGACATGGGCACCATGAGGAACATTCATGCTTTATGCAATAAAATGAAACTTCTTCATAGGGTGTCTGATTCAGGAGAATGAATAGTCTATCATATGTGATTTTCAAAAAGGATCCCAATGATGTGATATTTTTGGTAATATAGGGACACTAGAGGAGGCATGTTAGTGAAATTACTATTTTCCCTTCACACCAATGACGAGGATCGTGTTCACATCATCCTTTTCTCTATATATTCTATGTACTCTAGGATTACACTGACCTGCGTAGGTGTACTTGCACACAATTTTGTACATGAATATGGCTCGGTACATAGCCAAGAAACGAGGTCTGGTCACACATCATGTGCGCCCCGTACACGTCGTATACCTCATTCTGAATCCTATACCTATAATATATTATTCGTTTAGAATCTGATTTTGGCCTGAAATTAAACTATCCTGAGTGTTATTTCACCATGAACATAATGGGGACCTCCAAAGTGGTTTTTGATATATGGTTTGAGTTGTTCCTAGTGTGACTATTATTCATGGAATTTATGGAAAATAATGTTATTGGGAATCGACATATCAGAGTATCCATGGCATACCGTAGAGTAGGTATGTGTAATGTATTTCCTCTATTCTTTTTGAGTGGTAACCTCCAACTATTTTTAGCATAGATCCTAAATAATATTCAAAGTGTAGTGGTCCTTAGGGTAGGGAATGTGTCTCCATCTTATATAGAGTGGAACCCTCCAGCCGGATTTGTGGGGGTCCACAATGATATTCATAGAGGAACCCTTCTACTGGGTAGGGAAACTATCCATAACCATTTATGGGAGGAACCATCTAGCTGTGTTGGGAATTGGTCATCTATGAATTAAGAGTGGAACCCTCCACCCATGATTCACATGGGTCATCAACATCAAGCCCTAACCTCTAGACTATGTGGAAGACTAAGGATGCAAGGTTTAATATAGATTTGGGCTCACAAGAATGAGGGATTCCATCCCCACCGAGATGCATTCTTCTGATGGGAAATAAACTAGGCAGAAATGTAAGTGTTCCTAAATGTTAGTAGAATAGTTGTGTGGTTATTGAGTACCATTGAATGTCATGTTCTGAGAAGACATATCTGATGATAGTCATTGTAGATTGACATACATTGGAATTGTTGGATACTATTTTTGTTCAGATTATCTACATGATGAAGATCCCCTTGCTATATCATTTGGTATTCATTCACTAAGAATATATATATCTTGTTTTAGTACCCACCACATGGGTTTTGGTTACACTCATTGTCCGAGAGGTAATGAAACAGAGGTTATCCCACGCGATTCTAGTTTCTATCTTATCATGTTTGGGTGTGTGTGTTTTCCTACTATAGGTAATGAAGAATCAATGATAAGTTCATCTTCTAACCGTTTCAAGATCTTTTAGTTAGGATAGGTTCAACTTTTTCTATTGTTGATATATTCTATACTCTTCTATTGTTCATTATTCCATACACTAATTTCTTTTTTAGTCATATCTTTTATAGCTCTCCATCAACCATAAATGATGCATTATATTATATATGTATATACTCACCCTTTCATGGGATTCACCCAACATGTGTCATGTCAATTTCTAAAAACAGATAGTATGATCATGAATTCATATGAGCATAAGGATATGAGGTTCTTGGACTATGAACGATGTTCATTTCTTGGGATTGAATAGATTCAATATCTCATCAATTTTACATTTCATTTTTTTGACAATTTAGGATAGATTTTTAGTCGGTAATGTAAATTTCCCCTGTAATTTTCATTTTACACTACTATACTTCATATTGTTTATTGTTTCATGAATATTTGGTTTATTAATTATTGTTTTTCATATTTAAATTATTTTCCTACTCACTTTTACATTTATTTTAATGTGTGTGTGCTTACTAGTATATAATAAAAGGCTTCCCCATGTTTTTTATGCCATTAGTGCTGGTCGCCACCCCCTAGACTATGGAGTTGCACTTTGGGAAATTTTAACTCGAGAGTAAACTTTGGTCTTGTCGTGACATATTGATATCATAATAATTTCATTCCTTGGGACATGGATTATATTTTCCCATCCTTAAGATTATTTGTTGGGATTAGGTAAACATTTTTAATGTTTCTTGATGGATACTTATAGCCAGGGAGTCTAGTGATGGTGTCAGTGGTTCACATATCCATCCACTAGGACCTCGACTACATACATGTCGACTCAGAATGCTGAGAAAATTGTAAAAATGATTAATGGTACATGAATAATATAGGATTGAGTCTTTGAATATCCTTCTGAAGTAATTTACCCATTTTCGTTATTTAAATATATAGATATATATACTCATCTGACTATATTAATCCATTATAACTCTTCAGATTACATCATGAATGATTCCATCCACGATACAGTATCTAGTACATAATGATGTAGTAATGAGTGATGATGCCTCAATTTAGTGTCCCTAATGAAATAACATTCTTCTAAGTGTGTAGGTAGCAGCACCTACAAAATTTAATTATGATGATAATCCTACAAGAGATGACTGTGTATGTTCGTAGATTTTGTTCACAATCAATGTTCAAGAGTAAGAGACTCCTGAGGATTAACATTGAGATTGATCCCTAGGTAGAAAAGGATTGGATAAATATGATGATCTGCATCTTGAGGCATGTTTTAATACTGGAAGATCATATTGTGGCTTTGGAATCAAGCCTTTTCCTTGTAATAGTTGTGTGCTAGAGGAGGCTGGTTAATCAGATGCATGATGAGTCGACACTCAAATTGGATGATTTATAGCAATTGATTCTTGAGAGGTTATAACCCTCATTATTATGCTCTGTTTAGTTACAGGATCATCTATAGATTAATTTGGGAGGTATTATAGTAGATGAGTATGATGAAATGTTCTCAAAACATATGTAATACTCTACCAACATTAACTACGATAGCCAGTTCTTATCACATGTGTTTTATTAGTTACACAACATAGAGATTTGTTACAACATATTACCCTTCTGCATCCCATACTAAGTCGTGGTGCTGGAGTAGGAACAGGTGAAAATGATATTTCTATCAGTGGGATGCCAAAAATCCAGAACTCACAGTGGATGCTAATGAGAAGAGTTTTATGACATAGCCAGTAGATGTCATCTTACCGAACCTCAAAGAATAATATCTTCCCATGGTTAGACTCAAACCCATGGTTTGGGGGGGGAAATGGACCACTCAAGTGTCCATGACATCAAATAGAGTGTAATATATGCACATGTGAAGGGAAAGGTCACATAACAGACATTTTATTGACATGGAGTTATGAGGATTGTAGGAAGACTATTGATGGACCTCAAAAAAATTGATAGTTTCATGATCATGGATCTCCAAGTTGGAGAAAGGGTTGTCCCTAGGGAGACAAATATGGATGAGGCATAATAGTAGCTATGTGTGGTGAGTGCCATCATGAGATCCTTCCACCACCACCATAAAGCATCACCCATAAAGCTTAGGGAGCATGTGGTCAGGGCCACAGAATGCATCGTGATATGGAGGTTTGTGACCCCACATCAAATGAGATGATATCTGATATTCTTTGTGTCATTTCTCCGTTCATTAATAGAAACCCATATGAATCATTATAATGAATTATTTTCATTCTACAATATTATAGAGGGTTAATACGGGGATATGTGGGGAGTTGAGGTCACCATGTGTCATCATTGTTCATCGTAAAATTATATTCATGAGGAAGAGGGGTTCTTCCCCCCAATACATAGTTTTTTTAGGTGTGAAAAAACATGATGTAGAGTCAATGCTACCCAAAGTGGATGGTATAAATGTTTATTGGATGATTCAAAATTTCATGTGTATTCTCGGAGTATATGTACAATGGTGTGTTAGTAATAGTCCTAGCAATGTCGTTGGTGCTTTCTTACATGGAAATTTTTTCTTTTGATTACACTAGTGTGTGTGGAGGATTTTTTCGAATGTGGCACACTTATTCCAAGCAAGGTAAAGATAAATAGGTTTTGAAATGTTATATTCATTTCAATCCTCTCATATTTGGATGAGTTTACTCAGATACATTAACCATTGGAATCCTTGAATTCTCGACAAAACAATTGGTGAAATGATAGGAAATTGTCACACAAGGGTCAAGGAAGTTGAGTCCTCATGAAAAGAACCTTGATACTCACTACCAAAAGTATCAAATGGTACATGTTGCATTATGAATGTGGATACCCTTAATTGTGAGATATCTCTCTGTCTTTTTTCTCATAATATGAGAGTCCCAGGTACGTCTTCACATAGAGTGACCTAAATTAGAGATAGTGGTTCCAATTAGAGTCTTTGTTGTACTATGCCTTTGAGATAATATATAATATAGGTAAGGGAAATATTTTATCATATTCCATTAGAGTAATGTCTTAGGACCTCATAGGGGAAGAACATTCATAGTAGTTATCTTCCCAAGATAACTCTTGTGGAGTAGGATGGTATAATATTTCATTAGTCGATAGGGTTTACTCAATCACTTCTTGAGTATGTGAGATTTTCTCAACTGGGAGACATCGAATGTTAGGTATTTCATTAGAATATATCATTTGTAATATCACATCATTGACTTACTGATTTTGGGAATCATGTAATCCATTACCCTGGAAGAATGGTTATTCCAGTCACATTACCGGAGGAGGTGATGAAGAGTTTCACACATGTCTTTTGGCTATACATCCTAGTGTATAGAATAACTACGTGGAGGGATAATTTCCCCAAAATTTATCATAGTTTATTTTTGGGATGAAAATATTTGAACAATGCTGTAATGTATAATCTCAGTTTTTTGTGTGTAGGAATTGGAATATTTTAGGAATATATTCATAGTAACGTTTTGAGACAATGAACGATTCTGAGCCCTGATGTTCCAATAAATAATTTTATTAAAACATTTAATATTTTTTCATTTATAGTTCATGGATTTCTTGTAAAATTTATTAATAATATGAAAGGAATCTCATATAAGAAATTTGAGATCATAGTAGGATTCGGAACACATTGTTTACCCTGGGTGTAACATAAAATTAGTCATCATGGTACTTTGAGATCCATCACTCATTGGTGGAACATTAAATGTATCAATAATTAAAAAAATTAATAATTTAATAGTTAAAACCAAAGTAAATAATTAATGGGGACACATATGTGAAATATGAGACCATTGTTGAGTTTGAAATGTTTGTTTTACCATAGGAGGGGTATAACCTTAGTCGAAGTCGGGTGATCATCTTATGTGCCATTATGGGAGAATAATAAAATAATAAAGTAATTGAATATTTATTTCATTTTTGACATCACATATACTCCTTATAAGTGTGTTGTTATGGAAATATTCCCATTGTTAGACTCATCATATTGAAATCACTAGTGGGATCTCTCTTCCTCCTTCTTTTGGGGGATCATGATGAGACTCTAGATTAAGGGATATCATTACGCAACAAATGAAACAACTTAAATAAATTTTTGGTAGGCATGTTATTGGATTAAAATTATACAATCTAATGGTAGGAATAATAAATTGTAGTTTCTATACCTATGATTAAATTTTTGAGTATTATAATTCCATTTCTTGAATCCTCACCCTTGAAAAATAATGTGTGAACCCAACAATGAAGGATTTATTTTACATCTTTTTTTAACTAACCCCAAGGGATGGTTCTTAATCATTATCCATGAGTGCTTGGAAATCAATTGTAAAACAATTTTATCTTTTCACTTCATACCTCATACATCATATTCTTCATCATTGGAACCTTGTGGTTCTCGACAAGATAGTTTTCAGATGACCCGAGCTTGATTGGGCAAATGGATTTGGGGAGGATTGATGAAACATGAATGGATCGATGAATGATGATATGAAAAGTGTAGATCAGGGTCCAATGATTTAATATGAAAAATAATTTCATTGTTTTTGGATTGAATGGATCAATAGAGACTCACTAAAGTGTCGGTTGTCCATACATGGCATATAATGCTATCGAGGCGGTAGTCTTGAGAGGCTGCGCCCATATAGTAGTGGAACAATATAGTGATTAGATGTGGTGCACATTCGAGATAGAGCTTTCCACAGTAGAGGGGCTATGAATTCTAGTAGGCATGCATGTCTCATGATGTGTGATATTAAGAGGCAGTTAAGGCCAATATAGCGGGGCATTCTAGGTGTGCTGGATGAGCGGGTCCTGGGTGGCACTATGTGGGGGAATCATGTGGGTGTTAATAAAAATTTATTAAAATAAAATATTATATTAATATATATAATAAAAATAAAAATTAATATAAAAATAATTATTATTATTATTTTTATTTTTATAAAATGGAATAATCACCTTAACTCCACTATGAATTGTCTTATGGATGCAATTTCAGTAGTAGTATGGCCCTTGTTTATGGTGGTATTTTTAAGTCAAATGTTGGATTCCATTATCTGAATCATTTATTTCCTCTAGAAAATATCCTAAAATAAAAATATAATGTTTACGTTCAAAATGAAGATTCGAACATAACTCGTACATAGATCGTCTGATTGAAGTTCCATCTGTAGCAGCGTGACTTTTTTTGAGATATACAATTTGTTTTTGATGTTGTATTTCTTTTTTGGGTATCTGGAATAGGTCCTTGAAATGGTCAAATAATAATATATTCATATTAATAAAACATTGACCCATTATAACACAGATATATTTCATCCAATTATTTCACTGTATGTGGAATGGTGACTGTGATATTGAGGTGGATGTCTTGAGACAAATATCTAGATTTTAATTATGATTTAGGTGTGGTTTATATGAGATCTCATTTGATCATAATGTGTGGAAATATGAATGTTTAATTGGTTGTCCGAATGTGGAAAATGAATAGTTTATTCTTTGTATTTTTCTATGAGGATCAAAATGGTGTGATACGTATAATTTATTTTAGGATTGAGGCATGGGTACCATTATGAAATTTTGTGTGAAAAGATGCAATATGTTTCTTATTCACCAAGAATCTGATTTTATGCCAATTAATAGTTGATCCTACGCGATTTTACGACTAGATTACAAAAGTGTGATATGATTGGTTATCCGGGGCTATTTGAGGAGTCGTGTTAGTAAAATTTTGTTCTTTCCTTTTGGAAAAATGATGAGATTTGTGTACTAATCATCATTTTGGTCAGATATTATCTGTACTCTGGGAGTACACTAGAACTCCTAGGGGTACATGTAAAAGAGTTTATTACCAGAGTATGGAAAGGAACACAACTAGGTGATGAGGTGTGGTCACACATCATTTAGTTCCCATACACATTGTGTATGTCATTATGAATCTTCAACCTCTAACAAAAACTTTCTTTGGACTCAGAGTTTGGCCCACATGTGTCATATCCTCCGTGTATTCCCTTAAAACGCAAGGGTTACCTCCATAGTGGAGTTTTAGATTTAATGAACGATGTTCTTTGTGTGACACTTATTCAAGATATTTCTGATGATAATAGTGATCAGGTTCTAGCATACAAGAGTATCCCTAGTTTGCAATCTAGCATGAATCGATTATGTAGTTCCTCAATTATATGCATGAGGCACACTCATACTAGGTAGGGTATGGGTCCTCATCCATTTTCAAGTGGCACCCTCCCTCCAAGATTGGTATGGGTCCTTGAAAATATTCTGAGTGGAAACCTCTTGCTGGAATGGGAATGGGTACTAATCCTATAAGAATAGGTTTCATTTTTCATGGTAGGGAATTTCCCCTGATGTCACTATAGTGGAACCCTCCATAACAGATGAGAATGGGATCTCAACCAAGAGTCATGACTTCTCGAAAATGATGAACAATTATGATAGATGGTTTGACATGTCATTAGGCTAATAATGAAGGGGGATGCTTTCCCATCAATGAAATTTTATTGTGACGTGAATTAAAACTATGAAAGGGAGCCAGTTCCACCCAAATAGGATAAAATAAATTAATGGTGATTCATTCCCTATGATATGTGTTTTCACGGTAGACATGTGGTATGTTGGGAATCGTAGATGGGAATACTATAGAACTATTGGATACTCTTATTATTGGGTTGGGATATGAGTAAGAGATACACTTACTATTAGATTTAAAATAATTGACTATGAATATATATATATATATATATATATATATATATATATCTCATATTTCAATACCCACTACTTATGTTTATATTTCCATCAATGCAGTATAGGTGAAGACACGCAGAATATGATGTGTGCGTTCTGTTTTTAGCTTTATGTTGTAGGATAAGTGTACATTAACATCATAGGTAGTGAATAATTATTGAGAATTTCACATTATCACTATTTGGAGCACCTTATATTGGGATGAGTTTAATTTCACTCTCCCGTAGGGTTTAGATATACTTTATTATTGTACCTTGTTCTATCCATTCCTTTCTTCTTTAGTTATATATCTTACTGGTCCCCCGTCAAAAAAAATTTAGAGTGTTCTACTAGGTATGTGTATATTTACCACTGTATGGGATTATTCCACCATGTGTTGTGTTTTTCTAGGCAACAAACATGATGATTGTGAATTTTGAGGAGCATAGAAATATTAGGATCTTGGAAAACATATGGTGGATGTAGTTTGGGATTCAAGAGATAATATCTCCTTGTAATTTTACTTTTTAATTTTTCTATCAGGTAGGGACACATTTTATTGTGGGCATGTATTATTTCACTTTACTGTTCATTTTACACTACTATACCTTATACTATTTATAGGTATATGTTTTCTTGGATTATTCTTAGTGGTCTAGAATCAATAATTTCTTTCACTCTGAAAATTTTCATTGAGATGATTGTGTATCTGTGTTGAGGTACTTAGAATAAGTCCTCCAAGTGTTCAGTTGTGCCTTCGCGCTTTTCTCTACCGCCTGACCTATGGAGGAAGGCATGGGGATGGTTCGACTCGAGCACCATCATGGGTTGGGTCTTGAAATTATCTACATTTTCCAAAAACTAAAAACCTATTTTTATAACATACTATATTTCTCAATGACAATTATGGATGATATATAATGTATTTAATAAGAGACATTACCATATCATAGAGGAAATATTTTGACTCTATGCACATTCATTTTATTCGATATATCCCACAATTTGGGCATATTAACTGGAGAATTAGTCTCGGGTTCCTTCATGAATTTTGTATCCCACAAAATATTGGATATGATATCAATATTTAAGTCCAAATGGACACCCAGATTAGTATAAGTTTGTTGTTGAGTCCACTAGTGTTATTGGTTTCATATGCAGTTTGGTTCGTATTTTGTGATCATTATTGTGGATCCTCCAAATCAACTCCACCTACATTGAAAATACTTATTAAATTGAAATATAGCTTTTTTAATGTGATTAATATCAAATTATTTAATCAAAATTTAACTTAAATTATTTTTAAAAATGTAAATTTGTAATAAAAAATTAGCTTAACGCAATGGAGTAAGGGTAAATATGAATCTGAAACCTCGATGTGATCACACCCCCATTCCTAAACATTTTCTTTCATGGGGAATTTCATAGATCTTATCCTTATCCCAATTCTATATAAAAGGTGTGAAAACATCCACGATTCATTAGAAATTATTTTCATCATGTCTAGTATGTGAAATCAAATTTACTATAATTTTTCTTCTTTCAAATTCTATTTTTTTCAACATCATTTTGTTCACCCATGAAACATTTCACAACCAACCTCACATATAAATTTTCCATATCCACTCAATCAACATATGAAATTACAGTACTGGATTTTTTTGAGAGTTCATATGATCATACCATATTCATTCCATGATTATGTGTTCTCTACTAGTATAAACTACTGTGATATGCAATAGGAATTCCAATAGAATGTTCTGAGGTACAATGGTTTTTAACATTTAATGTATTATAATATAAAGAATAAGATGAGTGTTTAAACTCTTAAGTACAAAACATGTCCAAATTAAGAAAGTCTTAATAATATATGTAAACACTCGACCCCTCACAAATTTTATCAGTAATAGATCACTATCCCCATTTCACAATTTTGTGGGTCACAACATATCAGTGAATAATAATGAGTGAACTATCTCTTTTCTCCATATTTTTATTTTGTTATTTTTTTCAATGATTAGAAAAACAAAATTCAATATTCATTACATATAAAGAGGGTAACATGTGTAAAACAATTATACAATATGGATTGTGAATCCACATCCTAATGAAAATGTTGGTACCCTTTCTATCAATCTATAATAATGATTATTTCCAAATAATTCCCTTGGAAATAACATATCCCACATATTTTTGGAAATAAAACATGAATGCACAAAAGGTAGGGGAATGTAGGAATAAATTAGTGGTAATTTGGCAACTTAACATGAATTTCTTTGTCTATAATTATTAATAAGGGTAAAATTTCCACGTGGACAACACTATAGGTTAATTGAACCAAGGTATTTTCAATGAATGACGGCCTCTATCATGAGTGTAGAACACATTGAATCTAAAAACTTATAACAAAATCAGGGAATGTTCCACTTTATCTACATGTCACGATTAACTAATTAATGTGATTAAAAGGTATAATATGAAATAAAGGGATTATAATTTATCATAGGTAAGGGATTAAAATATTGGCCAATGCTAATGAGGAATAGGATACAAAAATCGATTAATCAACTATGATTTATTTAGAAATAAAAAATAAAAAATAGATTCCATATCAACATTCATTTAAAATAACATTATTCCAAAAATATAGGAATTTTACAAACAATGAACTCAAGTATGAAATATGATTTTGGTTATTGTTTTTAAGATAAATGTTTATCTAAAAAAATATAGAAATAAGAGTCAAAATAAAAAAAAATAATATTATTGAATATTTATATGAATGATATGATATAAAATGATATAATGGATTTTTACACAAAATATACTCATCATATAAATGATTTTGGAGCTTATTTTTTAGATAATTGATTATATAAAAATAGAAAATAACAAAAAAATCAAAATTGAAAAAAAACATTTTTTTTGTTTTTTAATCATAACTATGCCATGTCACCCAACCCCAAACATAAAAATTACATCATCCTAAATATAAGTATTGCAAGTAACTATAAATGTATATAAAGTTAGGGATAATTGAAAACCTGATATGCCATATAATATGTGGCATACAATAGTTCTAGTTCCTCTACGAGAATCATTGGAAAATCCTCATAAACGTGTTTGAGCCACTACACATTAATAGTAAATATATATCCACTCTTCTCAAGTAAAAACTGAATATCACCAAATGGGTAAACATTAGTAATTGTATATGGACCGAGCCATCAGGAATGAAACATTCTTGGGAGGAGATTTTTCATTGAATTATACATGATTACATTCTCAAAAATATGAATCTTCCAGTGATGAATTATATCATCATGGATTTAAATTTTCCTCTATTTATAGATTCATCAGTTCTCTAATACATCATTCCATATTTATTCAATCTCATGAATATGATGTTTTTTATGTTCACATTAATCTAAAAGATCCATATTATATTATTTAGCTTCCCAATACGCATGTTGTTCTATCTCTACATGGAGGTGGAATGAATTTTAAAAAAAATCATATATAGTGGCATTCTAATCAGTGTTTCAAGTGTTTTATGGTATTTCAAATATGAATCATCCAAGTGAAGGCTCTAATCATTACTTTTGGTTTGTACCATTTTTACATGATTCTCTTAATTTCCACATTGTATGTTTTATATGGTCCATTAGTTTGGGGTTGATATGTAGTGGATTCTTTATGAAAAACCCCATACTTGCTGAGTATGTTTAACATGTTTAGATTGAAAATTTTTTTCCATTGAACACTAATGTCGAATCCTTGGAAATAAAACCAACTAAAAATTTGGGACCACATAAAATAAACAACCTCTCAAGATTCATCATCATTGGTACATTTGGGAATATAATCAATAGAATGTAATACGTATACCAATAATAGTGAATTTCAAAAATCAAACATGAAATCAATTCATCATGAAAAAATTATTATACATAATAACACATCTTTTTAGGGAACTTCATTCCACTTGGAGATATTCCTAATGAGATGACAATGTGTTTATGACATAAAAAATTTATGTGCATATCTTTAAAATGATGTCCAATAATGTATCAATTCATATACCTTTTCATATTTTTTTTCAAGAGACAATGTACCCCCATAACCCAAAGTGTTGTAGAAGGTCAATAAAATAGTTAAATCATGGTCAAGGAACACCGAAAAACAAAATGGTCACCAAAAAATATTCACAAATTTGGGTCCCCCTAATTGTTTGACCGATAACCATTATTATGTCATTATGATTTTGAAGTGATGAAATCAGGGGGGACCCAAGATGTTTCTATAAAATTCAATATGTATGAAAACTATAGGGTAGGGTCCACAATACAAAAAATTGATCCCATGAAGGATGAATTATTCAATTTAGATGGTTGATTCAACATGATGATCCATTGGTGGGAAAATAATTCTAATTTGAGAAGCTACCACATTTTACACATCTCAAATTTATCTAATATTAAGATAGAACTCCTAGATGAGAAGAATCCACCGAATGAGGCTAGGAATATCTTTATGATTCGTTCTGTGAAAATGAATGGAAAAATGATTAGATAAACATTGATTTTTGGGCCAATAACATATGAATGCAATTACTCCCTAGAAAACAGAATAAAAATATATTCTTTTTTCAGTGGTCTTGTTGTTTTCCTCTGTAGGGTTAGGGGTATTTGCGTAATAAAAAATGAAATGAAAAGACATGTCAACCCTAAGCGATAAAATAGTTCGAACTGCAATATTATATGCACCCCACATAAATTCAAAGGGAAAATCCCATCCTGGTGTTTGGATTATAGGGGGTAATGTAAGACTTAATTTTTATTAAATGAAATAATCCTAATTTTTTTTATCAAAAAAATTTCAAAATCCATTTTCAATAAATGCAACAAGGGGACTGCGATATTAAAAAAATCTTTAATGAATAGACGGCAAAAACCATAATTGTCCATGAAATATCACACCTCACAACAACATTTGAATATAGAAGGGAATAAAATGGATAAATTTTGTATTTACCCACTTGAATACCTTTTTTTGAAATATAATAACCAGTAACTATACCTCGATAAACCATGCAATGAATTTTATCATAATTTAATGTGTGATATTTTTCAATGCAATGACCAAGGAAAAAAACTAGGTGTTCCAAACATCCATCAATAGAATTTCCATAAACCTTGAAATCATCCATAAAAACTTCCATACAATTATTAAGGTACTCAATTACTGAACATACCTCACTGAAAAGTTCTAGGAGAATTTAATAGAATAAATGGAATCTTACTATATTATAATGCCTCAAATCGATAGGTAAATGTTGACTTTTAATGATCAAAGGGAGCTATACGAAATTGAAAATAACCTTAATATACCTCAATGAAATAATAATTTTCCTTATAAGCTAGTGTGTCTATCATTTATTCAATGAATTGTAGAGTAATATTGTACTTCCTCATAGACAGATTCAGTTGATGGTAGTCAATACAGACTCACCATCTTTTTTGCACTTGTTTTGGAACCAATTCATTTGTTTCATTTGACATTACTGTTATTCCATTTTTTAGGAACATTTTCCACTAGGAAAACCCATTTATTATAAAAAATAAACTAAATGATCCCAAAATCATGTAATTTAAAAACTTTCCATTTTACCCCTTCAAGGAGAGTGGATTCAACTGGTTTTGATCATTCCTTATGGTCATTTCCTCATAATCTAAAATTATAGGGTGAATAAAAATAGAATTGATCATCCAGGGAATATAAACTAATGTCCATTGAATATTCATTTTATACTATCTTATATGGTCATTATGTTTTGATTCCTACATTCAAGAGAGGTTATTATAAATAATGATGAGAAATTTTTCAATACCCTATTGATAGTCATATTTCCAATTAGATAAATGTTGTTTTAGTTCCTACACTTGCAATTTTTGGATTGAGGGAAGGGTTTCAGTAGCAGTGAATTCCCTGAAACATTCTATTTCTTCTTGTTTTTCATCTATAGAAATAGAATCAATGGAAACAATCTGTACAAAATATTCTATTTTTATGGGTACCATAGAATGAACACAAATATAAAATAAAGGAAAAAATGTTAAAAATTTTAAAACCCCCCACAACAATCAAAACATGAATCAAAACTCAAATAATTCAATTTTGAAGAAGTGGAAAATGAATCAGAGTATGCGTCGAGGAGAGAATTTTTTGTGTGTGTATAGTTTTAGAGAACCTACATCAAATAGGGAATAAGAGTAGAGTTATTATATACTAAGAGTTTTATGGCATCGAAGATATTAACAAATTACATTTCTCCACAAAACACATTGTACATCATACCATTGTGGATATTGATGATCAAATTTTTTGTTTTATTGAATTTCCTCCCAAGTATGAGTGTGGAATTTCATTGGTTTTGTGTGTTTTCCATCTTAAGAATGTATAATTTTACAGGTATGTTGATGTTATTAACTCTTATGAGGACATAATCAATCATTCCTTATGGGAGTGGTTTGATTTAGTTGGCATGTAAGATGAAAATTCATATCGGGTGAAGCACTCCATCCTATTGATAAGTGTTCACATAGTAAGGAATTACATTATTTCAAGCACCCAAACTGAGAATTGAATCATAAGATAAGGTATAACATATGGTGAACAGTATTGATAAAGTACCTAGAATGTTTCATTTTGTTGTAATTGTAGGATGTATTAAGGCAGATATATTCCTTCCTTGATTGACTCTCTCATTCACCTTTAGTCTCATTTTATGGAAGAAAATATCTTTATTTAAAATTGCATTATGAAGGATTTTTAAACTGTATCAAATAAAATAATTTTAACATGAACGTTTTTAAAGGTATTCGTTATTTATTTATCAATATCAATATTAATATTCTTCCAAGATTTACAGAGTCTGTGGCGAAATGTATAGGAACAGATTGTCATGGGGAATCCTGAATGATGAATTGTTTACCCTTTTTGTATTTTTTCTATTACATTAATCTTTTGAGGGTACTGAAATTGACTTTTCAAGTGAGGGACATACCTGTTGGGTAGAATCAGTAGATGATGAATCCTTTTTAGCACCATGATTTGTGATTTCACAAACATTACAGGTTTCTTTTATAATAACAATAGAATTGGATGGTATTTTCCCTGAAAAATGCAATCTTATCTCACTGATGGTGATTTCCCATTGTCCCACTTGAGTTCATATGTATTGAATAACCGATTGTTTGGTCTATTAGAATAAGAGGGTCAAGTATTCCATTTTATTTACATTACCCTGAAATCTTGGTTCTAGTTTTATAGTAATATTAGGATTGTTCCGTGAATTTTAAGGAAAAGAAGTTTGAAATCCTTGGAATTATTGATACCAATTCTTCATGGAGTAGGTTGTGATTCCTAATTATTAGTACTATGGTTATTCTTTCCACTTGGGTATGAATTAGTCCTGAATTATTCTTTATTAAAGGTATGTTTTTATTGGAATAGATGCCTAGGGAATACTAAAATAGAATATTTGATGAATCGTAATATTTTAGTCACTGGTCTGAAAATTGAGTGTCATTAGAATAAATAAAAAAAAAGTAATATAATGGATGGAGTGTGTAAAATACATTTCTCTAGATCTAATTTCCATTGAATGGTATGCATCTAATCATGTTTATTTTATAGTGTTTATGATAGGGATGAATAACATACCACGTGAATTCCTCAACTGTGTGAAATTTCTCATGTACCAAATTATTGTTCATTTTGATTCCCATTTTATATTACTTAAGGTGTGTTGGATGGTGTTTTATCAACAAGAGTACATCCAGATGAAACATATATTGTTCTATGATCTATAATGACATGTTCTTCAACTGATTATTTAATAAGAAATATCACACTGATCTAGTGGTGGGGGAAACCTGAAAAAGTCTTTTTAATCTTTATCAATATTAATGAAGGGTCTCTCTTTGATATTTTCATCGTCTAGAAATTTCCTTTATAAATGATTTATTTTTGGAGGAATGAATAAAAATATCAATAGAGAGTTGTTTATTATCATCATAGCCCCCAATTGTCATAGATAGACAGTATATATATTCGACAGATACACCATCAATGGAGTAATGGAAGGTACTAAACATAATGAGTCCTCATATACATTTTGGTATTTCATGGTGTAGTACACTATGAAAAAATCATTTAAGTTTTGTTGATGGTCCTCGTAGGGAAGACAATGAAATTTTTATAAAATGAGGTTGAAGATCAATATGAGCCCAATGTCAGATTCTTTGTTTGGATATTGGATATACTCATGTTGGTACAACACATTTGTGGTGGCCAATAATTTTGTGGTCTGATGATTTCTGTCATAGTATTCATAGGATAGATTTGGTTTAAAATTTTATTGAAATTAAATTTTTTTGAATAAAGAGGTTATTTTATTTGGGAATAAGGAATTAGTACATGATATTTTAGTCGATACTAAGAATGTGATAGGTTTTATGGCATGGATAAATGGACATAATAATTATTAGATTCATAGATTCATGGGATTGATGGGATATCACCAAAGATTATTCATAGCTTTCTTGAAGTTAGATTCTCTTATGATATCTCTCCCTCGTAAAGGAGTGATGTTTTTTGGGATGTAAAATTGTAGAGTAATATTATCATGAAAAAATGTTTTACTACTCTATAACTGGTTATGACTCTTTCTATGGCCTAGATGGGCTATATGGTATTTTTTATGCATCGGTTTTAGGTTTGGGTTTTGTTTTTATCCATGGTGATCGTTCGGTAGCTTATGGATCCAGATAACATAGAACATGTTATAATAATTATATAACCCATGATCTTGAGCTAAAATATATGATTAATGATATTTATAGTTAGTGTAATTAACATTTTAGATAATGTTTTTCCATTTTTTATTAACGCAAAACATGAGTTATATCTTTAATTAATAAGATTTGAACCTCCAACGGAGGTTTCGGGTCCACTACCCTTAGTATATTGATTTATACCTTTCATATAACCCCAGTAATTATATTCTAATTAATAATTCTTTGAATAGGAATCATATGACCCAATAAATTATTTAATCACTTGAATAGTGGAGTTTCATTTCTCTCCTTCCTAATTTTTGTTTGGGAGTCTGAGAGAATGAGTCTGAGGCTATTGTGGTGAGTGTGTATAAGACCTCTTATACTCTCAAGATGATTAATTTGGAGATTAAAATGAATGCTGAATTACATATAAATAGGGACTCTCATTATGGTCGGGAGACAATGGTGTGATATCATTCTTTTCATAGTGTATCTAGTAATTTATTATCAGACATTTTGTGACTTTTTGAATGTGAAATGATGTGATGATGGATTTCAATAACTCTATGTGGGAGGTCTACCATAGAACCATAAAGATGTTTAATGATATATTTGGATGAATTTGGTACTAATGTATGATTAGAGTCATCTATGATTTTTAACTTCACTGTTATACCTAATAACGTGTAAAATATGAGCACGAGAGTTCATTTGGTTTGTTTTTGCTACTTCTAGTGAAGACATGGGATTGAGATGAGATTAATATAGAATTCATTGTTCTTTATTAGGTAAACCTAAAGGGAATAATGTGATTTGTTTTTTGATCAGTAATATTACTAAATTGGGTCACATTATAACCATTCAAGATGCAACCAATGTTAGGGTCTAGGTATGTCTCTGTGTGTTGGATATTTTCAAGTTTCATGGAGATTTATCGACTATACTCTTTGATTGAGAATCTTATTTCACTTATCACTTCTATAGAATCCTCCATGAGGCAATGAGATCCTTTAATTATTTTAAAAATATTATACCTTCCATAGATAGATGAAATGACAAAAAATGGTATTTAGATTATTGAGGACATGATACATTCTTTTATACTTGACAGTTCTGGAGATTTCGTTGATCAATTTGGAAATGTTGATTTTTCCTACAACAAAATATAAAAGAAAAATATTAGAAAGGTTAGTTTTTCTGACATATAATAGTCTTAATTCTAAATATAAATTTTGTTAATTATATATTTGGTGAATGTTCCTTGGTTGAACCTTGTTTGGTCCAGGAGATGATAGAAAGGGTTCAATTGATTCATCATAGGATGTTTAAGGAACAGATTCAGTATAAATATTAGTTTGATCTTCCTCAAGGATCATTGGATTAATTTTTAATTTACTAGTTGTTAATGATATTTTGATATCGGTTGGGTCACCGAAATCTTTGGAAATTGGGAACTCAGGCTCTAAGGATGTAGGTCGTATTTTAATTTTTGAGTAAGTGAGGAAAGTGACATATCATTTCGAACATCCACCATTGTTGAATGTAATCCACAATATGATTAATATATCTTATGATTTGATGGTTTATTTCAAACCCTTACCATGTATTGATTTTTGATGAACATAATGGCTCACTTTATTTATCCATGACTAAGAATGAAATTCATATTTGTCATTCATAGCTATGGGTTCATAATGGGAAGACTGTAATAACCATAGTTATTATGAATTATTTTTTTCAAAGAAATCTATATTTCTTGATGGTTTATGATTCAAGCTACACAAATTATATCTTGACTTATACACATGATTACAATTTAAAAAACACACATTTTTTCATATGGTATATCCATAACTAATTCTATCTTGTGTTACACTCAACAACGAGTTATTTCGATTTCTTGTGTCAAATGTAAGACTATGATTTTTATGAATAAAAATATATTATTTATTAATATAGTTATCCCATAAACAATAGAATGGAGGTAATGAATCGTATATAAATATTAAATAATGATTTTTTCCTTAATAATTATTTATAAATGAATAAAAAAACTAATTTATTATAAATCATGTGTTATGAAAAACATCTTTAATTCCATCAAAGGCATTTTATCATGATGAAATAAATTAATGGAAATTATTGAATGATATTAATTTAATTTATACATTCAATTAAATATTTTCAAATTGATGCACTACTTTTTAATGACATAAAATAATAACAACTTAATATTAATAAAAAATATATGTATTTTTTAAAAGGTGATTTTCCTCCAATTAATGAAATAATAGTTTTACAACTAATCATTCGCAATTTTATATTATATATTTTAATATAAAATTCTTTTATTTTAATATATATATATCTATATATATAATATTTTTTGTGTTGTTTTGGTATTTTTATGATATGTTTAATTTTTTGATGACTAGTGAACAAATCTACATTTTAATTGAAAAATGTATTTTCATCTCAATAATATATAATTATAAATTATATTTTGAAGTCATTTTAATGTAAAAAAGGTTTAATCTTACATCCATTAATAAAATTTATTTCATGGGAATCGTTTTTATATTTAATGTTGATATAAAAACATATTCGTTTTTTTAACATTTTAATTTCAAATTTTCTTTTTATCCTCATCTGTGAGATTAGTTTTAAATTATTTTTAATTAAATTTTACCAATTTATGTTTTTAAAATTTTTTAAAATAAATTCCATATTTTAAATCATAAGTTCCAAATATAAAAAATATTTCTTTTTAAAAAAAAATATTAAAAATCAACTTATGAATATTATTTTTGTGGTTATAGGTTTGTAAGGTAATTAAGTGTCAAAATAATAAAAAAAATACTATAGAATTACCCTAAAAATTATCAACCGTTATTGGAAGAATTTAATTCTACCCATTACACCTAATTTCTAAAATTTAAAGTACAATTTTCCATGAAAATGGATTAGATATTATTACAAAAAATCAGAGTGAAAAAATGTCACACACCTAATTTTAAAAAATATTATATTTTTAATAATGGGCTACAATGAAGATTTCATAATATATAAATATTATTCTTAAATATAAATGGATTATCAAAATCTAGGAATTTGTTTTTTAATTTTGAGTGAATATATACTTTTTTTAAATAAATACACATTGGTGTTAGAGAAAAAATTCCATTATTTGATATTAAAATTTTACAAAGTAATAAAATTTTAATTAATTAATTTCATAAAAAAATTAGATGTGAATATGAAATTTTATTGGTGTATTAAATTTTTTGTTTTGATCTTATCATTATGTATTTTTTTCTTATATTTAATTTAATGAACAGTTTCAAAACTGACAGTAATGATATATTACGAACCTAACATTTTATGGAGATATATAAAAACCATATTATAACTACACCTAGACAAGTGGTATACATTGTGTTTCAAAATATCATAAAGGGACCATTTTTGGTGCAATTAAAACATTATAAATAATAATTAAGGCATTTTAATGTTGATAATTTTCTTAATATATTTAAATTTAAAATATATTAACTAAGGGCTAATTAAAATTATTAAGATTAAAACAGAACCAAACCATATATGAAATATTTTAGTGTAAGATATTATAAATAGATATATTATAATCCTGGAATTAATGTTATTTTGGAGGTATTTGGTTTGGCATTTCATTTTTTATAGTTTATTATTTTGGGAAATTCCAAGAGTTCCCATATCCTATCTTATAAAAGGGAACATCTTCTTCTGTTGTAAAAATATTTCAAATCCTTTTTCGAAATGATGACCCCTATTTCAATATCCTACCATATTTACTCCATTAAACCTATAATCCTTATTTTAGGATGAAATCAAACCATGGATTTCCTTTGGTGGAAAACAAATGGTGATACCATAAGATGATGTAATGTTCATCAATGAACGTTTTTGTTTTATTTATTTCATAAATACCTTCAATTATTTTTATTTATTCATATATAATAAAAATACAGTTCTAAATATACTATGATATATATAACATAATGATATAACCTAAAACATTATATAGTTCCATCAAATTGTATACGCAATTATTATTCGTGTGTACGGTGGATTTCAAACTCGCGAAATGATGTCATTTTTTCTAACATTACCATGTTTAATGGTTGAAAATAATAATGGATTTAGATTTTTTATATAATATATACTATTTTTTGTTATTTTATTTTTATTCAATATTTTTTATATCACAAATATCTTCACGGTTTCCATTTTTTTGGAATATCTTAATGACATTAATCTGTATGATGGACACCTGCCTCGTGAAGCGATGTAGTAAATTAAAACTATATATAGAGTGTAATAAAAATGGTTTTAATTAAAATATGTACTATATGTCAGACCTACATATTATTCTACAATTATAATATAACATATACATTTTATTCATTTAATACAACGTGAAAATGAAAAACAATTCATCCGATCGTAGGGTCTATTGTCTCCATGAATGATATATTTTATTTTTAAACTATAAATTTTATGAATCACAATAAATTAATTTATAATGGGAATATATGATATTTAAATCATGTTTATAAATATATATATTATTAAATTATGATGATTTTAAAAGGACCAAGAATAAAATGAAAAAAAATTTAAATAAACAAAGTAGTTATTATGAGGAACCTAACGTTGTCATAGAATTGTTAATAAGAGACTAATATAATGTAAAACATAAATAATATATATAATTTTATATTTGAATGATGTGTTTTTAATATGTATAATAAACATATATTTATTATATAGTATTTTATAACATGTATTAATGAAGTCAATACTCAGTTTAAGGGATTTTGTTTCACTTTTATTTCAAGGGGACATATTCCTTATACACTACTTATTTCCATTTTTTGGTGTATATACTACCCCTTAAATAATGTTTTTAGTATTATCCTAAAAATTATAGAATTTACATATCCATATCATTTTCTTTCATTCATAGGTAACTTGATTCATTTTATAATAAAATTAGAAAGGGTTTATATCATATTCTCATTATTTTATGTTTATGTCTCTATTGTTGAATATTTATATTCCATGTCCATGTATTCTAAAATTTTTTAATTTTTTTACCATTCTATTTTTAATTTTTTAATTCATTTTTAACCATTTAAAAAATATTAATGTTTTTCTGAAAAGAATAATTTATTTTCATTTGATAAAAAAGGTTCATTGTGATGTTAACATATAAATATATAAGGAGTGTTTTTAACTAATATGGTATGAAAAAAATTCCCACAGTTATGACAGATTAATTATTTAAAACTACCTTTACAGGATTATAATGTTATTTTGAAATAACATGTTTTCTCTCATAATGTTGAGGCTCTTTAATTAAATTATTCATTACGGAATAGATATTTTCCTCATGAATTATTTCATGGGATCTTTTGAAAAATCATTTTCTACATAAGATGATTATTTCATGTCACATATGATTTACATTGGATCTAAACCAATGAAATAATTATTATTCATTATCAAAATATTTTTTGATTATGATGGAACTTTATTTATGGATCCTATTTCTTTTAGACGAGTTATATTATAATGATGATTTTAAGAAATTCATTTATTGAAATGGGTTCTAAAGTACTGAATTATTTATGGTCATATAGACCAGATTGGTAATGTTTTTATGATGTTTTGAGTGGGAAATATAAATCTTTCCAGTTCTATGGTTAATTAAATATATCACATGAGATAGTTATGGGATAAAATATTATGTCCATGATCTGTTAGGGAAATGAGTTGATGTGCAAGATCTATGATGGGAAACAAGTTCAAGAGTTTGATTTGTTATATCAAAAATGTGATAAGTCCTAATATGTGTTTTTTGATAGTTATCATAGAAATATAAAATGGTTTTTTGTACTTAGATATTTTTCCACTAAAATTTCTGATATGAATATATGTTTCATGAGTGTATTATTATGAATTTTAATCCTTTTGATTCGTGTATTTTTAAATGAAAGTTGTTTTTTCTATGACTCGTGATTGTGATCTATGATAGGTTGGGTATGAAAATTTTATGTCAATATCAAGATCACATACCCATATTATTTTATTATTCTTAAATAAAATCTAAAATCTATATATTTCATGTTTACTATTACTGAGAATTCTGTATCACCATTTTCTTATGCTTCATTTCCACTAGTTATGAAGACAGTTTTATATAGGGGTTCTGAAGGGGATGATCTCTGTGGGATGAATTGATGATCTTTTACTATAACATATGTTTTGGTTCTATGTATCCATGGGCACTAAATAATTACCATCTAAAAGTATGTCTTTCTGTAATTTAATTAATATTCATCTTAAAAATTTAATATTAATATAAGAAATTATTCAATCATTATAATGATTACACCTTCAATTTGTGTGCTATGGAAGAACGGTTTTGATTACTATAATACGTGGTAAAGTGGGTAACCAGTGAGAGGGAATTGGTCTCATATCTTTGATATGTAATCATCATGATATGGTTTTTTGGGACATAAAGTGTTTTTGGAGGGGGGGGGGGTTGTAACACCTCTTTAGCTTCATTAATGTTTTTCATGATTTTTGTTTTGATTACCTATTGTTTGTCTTCATTCTCATAATTTAAAGGATAGAGAGTATTGTTTAAGGAATGTAACCTATAGTTTGGGATGTATGTTATATTTAATTGATATATTATGTGTATGAATTTGTCGAAGGATTTAAAGGGTTATTTTCTTTTGGTTCAGAGATCATTAGAGACTTCTAGGAATTATCTATAGGACTTGCATATGCACTTTGTCTTGGATAAATTCACATAGTGAGTTCATTATCAACATAAATTAGTTTTCTTAGTTAAACCCCTGAAATAATATGAGGATGTTATGTATATATAATCCTTTAAATTTTTCATGATGTGAAATTGTAAATATTCTAATTTTACCCTGTGGAGATCCATTTTTAGCATAAACTCCACTCATGAAATTCACATCTTGAATCTCGCATTACAAATGGTTTTTTTCCCACTAAATCCAAGAAATTTTTATTTTTATCATGTGACCACTTCTATCAGACCCTAGATCTACACCATTATTTTTGGGGTGATTTATTCTCCTCTACAAATGTCAGATTAGCACTTGATTACTGATGAGTTTTTCCTATATGGTTTTCTCCATCAATTTATTATCCCTCTTCAGAAGTGACATTCTCTTGTGAATTATGATTGATTTAGTGTTTTATAATGATGAATTTTTTTCTAGGTATTCCCTTGTTGACCTCCATCATATTTTGTAATTATTGGTGGTTCCCATTGGGGGTGTTGATTTAATCAAGTGACTAAAGGTCGGTGGTTTCATATAACTTCCCCTAAATTGAAACATTAAATTAGAAGATAAAATATAAATTAGTTTAAAAGATTTTAAAAATGTATTTCAGATTAATGATGTATTATTTTAGAGATGCCATGAAAATTTAGAAATAACCCCAATTTCAATGGAAATAAAATTAATTGGTGGAATTTAAAAAATTAGATGGAATGATTTAGAAATTAATATAATGAAATGAATTGATTGTTGAACATTGAGATAAATGGATTTTAATTAATGATTTTTTGAAAATGAATGAATTATTGAAAACATATTATTTTTTTGAAATATAAAATGGAATGTTGAAAATAGAGAATTTGGAAATGTATTTTGACCAAATTTCAATTGATTAAATAACTAATTATTAATTAACTGATTGACTAAATCACAATTGAAAATATGTATTTTTTTGGTTAATGATGACAACAACTATAATATATGACCCACATTTACAGGATTGATAATGAAAAAACGTAAAAAAACAAACAACAACATGATTTTCATTAATGTAGAGTAATTTCCCAATAGATAATGTCATGTTACATGTTCAAACATTGAGCCAAAATCACTGATAGAGTAGTGTCAGAATCCTATTTCCAGAATCGAATGTACTGCATGTCTTATTACATTTTTTTATGATATTTTTGATTTGATGATAAAATTCCCTTGAGTATTGAACTATTTTAGTCAGGTCAACTCCATGATGAAATTTTTTTATATAAAATTTAATTTATGTGTATTTTGATATACCATAGCAATTTTTAATTATGAAAGAGTTTTCTATTGATAATATTTACTTCTGATGACATGACTTGATTTATTTAAATTGAATGAATAAAAAATTTTATTGTTATGTAATTGATTATTGAACACTTGTTGAGATCCTATTGGGCTTCATGGGTAATACCCCGGTATTTATTTTAGGAATTTGTAGGTTTTCTTATAATGGGTCCATGAAGAAGAATTGCAACACATAGAGGTGGTGGAGGTTCTTGATCCTTGGGATACAGATTGATAGAGGTGGTTGATGGAGATGTGATCCATATGTTAATGTGATTATATATGATCTTTTTTTGGTATATTTTTTTATAGTTAATTATGTACAATTTAGATATTGTTTTACAATAAACTGTCAAGTAATTTATCCCAATAGAGTGTTGATCATGATGACTGTTATCATTTTTCTTCAACTTTTAGGGGGAAAATAATTCAATGTTTTTTATTGTATGATTTCATGTACTAGTCATCATTCCATGAGGATAGAGAAATCCCATTGATATATATTAGATTCAACTTTGGTATCATTTTACTAGAGAATAAGAGTGGGTTCGTGAGACATAGTGACATGCTATGGAATATGAATCACAATTTTTTAATTTATTGAATTTATAATTTTAAATATTTTATCTCAGATTGAGTCATTACATAAAATGAAAAGGATATGCTACATTTACCTATCGGCATATCCATTGATAACTGGACCACTATTTTAGACAGAAACTAAGAAAAATAATTAGGAAATACTTCTATATACCAATCCACCACTATAAAAAGAAAACTAGAAAAATTTTCATCAATGAAATTCTATTGAAAAATAGATATAAATCATGATATAAATCTAACACCATCATTTATATTCCTCATACTACAAGAACTATGATATCTGATGATATTAGTGTTTCTATAATGTGAATGACTGATAACTATTAATATAGACTTTAATGAATGTTTTTAGTCTATTCCAACAAATCGGATGAAGATATGAAGATCTAGAAGAAGAAAATATTTTAGAATATTGATAGTAATTATCATCAGAAATCCTGATGGATATTAGAATCTATTAATAAATTATTATTTCTCATATAAGGGGAATAATGTATTTCATAATGTATTACATTATATTATAAATAATAAAATATTATCATGATAATAATAATAAATTATGGATAACACCATTATTAAAAATGTTAAGATGATGGATAAGGAAATGAAGATAATTGATATATTAGTCACTGTCCCACTATCTCATTCATTGGGTACATGTTCTTCCATATATGAACTCTGAAATTATATCACACATTGATGTTTCCTACATGTATGATATTCTCCAATAATATGGATTCATTTTTATTTCCTTTTAGAGTGAGATCACTCTTCCTTAATGGTATTAGCCTATGCCCGATGCCTATTGTTTAAGGAGGAACATGATTTACAACCCTGAGGAGGGTGTAAACATAAGTATTGGGGATGAAAAAATTTCATATACTAGTAGAAATCATTCAAATCCACCATGAAATTATGGTTAATTTACCTATTACTCATTATTAAAATAATAAAAGAGCCCCCTCCCTTAATGGATTGAAGGAATTTGGTTTAGAGATTAATTTAACACTCTCACTACATCCCCTATAAGTTTCCATGTTCATCATTTTATGGAGTGTTTAGGAATTATAACACTATCCAATAGAAATTACATCACAACCAAAACAAATCTACCCTACCATATCAGTCTTTGACATGTCTTCTTTTTTTACCACCCATGTATACTACTTGAGGTATAAGTAGACGATCAATCATTTGACACTGATACATAATCCCAATTCAATGTGTTGGAATTTGTTAAAAATTATGAGGATGTTATGATGCAATTATAAAAAATAATAAAACTATGTTTTTCCTCCAATATATAGTGATTTCAATTCTAAATTGTAAAATGTTTTTACCTTAGAAATATTCATGGTATTATGGTGGAATTTCTTTTTTGAATATATTCTTATAAAATTCTAATAAGATATCTTCATGTAGCATGAACAACATTACAGAATCATGTTATTTATAAATAGAATAGTTTATTATATATATGAATTATAAGTAATTTAAAGTATCATTATTATAAAGAAAACCAGAAATTTGATTAGTTATCTATTATCATACCAAGGATTTCAGAGATCTCTGATCAATATAAAAAGAATGTGGGATGTGATTTTTTTTGAATTCATGATCATGGTTTTATTGTATAAAATGATCTCATTCACCTTTTCAACCAAAATATTTAATATTTGGAATAAAATAATCCATAAATTCATGTCCAAGAGAGGCTTAGATTACATTAAATTATCCATAACTCCCTCACTATGATTCATAGGAGTTATTATAGGTTTTATCAAACAATGATATGAAACAAAATAATTATTATCGAGTCTCACCCAATGATCATAATATAAAAACAATAATTATGTAAATTTATCATAAATATGTAACATGTTATAATAGAATAAATTTGAAGTCCAAATGTGTTGAAATAAAAAAAATCCCAGAAATTAATCACTATGCATGGGTTGGTCCCATATTTGACATGATTCTGAACATGCAATGTAAAACCCACTTGAGGATTTCTTAAACCATATGAACAATATTCAAATGGTTTTCAATCTATTAATAATTACCATGATCCTCAAAATATCTTCTCATATAAAATCCAATACATTAAGTATCTCAAAATAAAAAAAATTATCTCTAGGATGCCAATAATTTTACTAAACCAAAATAAAATATTTCAAACAGATTTTGAAAATAATTCCCAAACTCTAGGAATATTTCCTAGCAACACATGATAACATAATGATAAACACCAGAAAAAATAAATTACAGTGAATATTAATAATTAATCATTATTTACTCATGAATGTATAGTTTGAGATAATTTATTAAATAATAATAATAATAATAATAATAATAATTTATTATTTTTCATAAATCATGATACAAGAAATTACTCACACACCCAAATCCATGGGATAATAATATATTATTTATAAAATATATTTAATTCCCATTAAAATTAAACAATTTAATAAATTCATAATTAAAAATTTAATATCCAATATCTATTCACATACATACCCAATTACTTTTTGGATTATAGTATTAGATAATTTTTACACACTCATCACAAAAAAAATCCTCGTCTTTCTCCAAAAATGATAATTTTTTACATTAAAACAATCCTTAATATTCAATCAGAAGACATGAAAATCTCCAAAAGTATTCATTGTACAATTTACGATTCTATCCATAAACTATGTAATAACATTCATCAAAAAATATTTAAATAGTCAAATAAGAATTTGTGAGATCTTATGCCTAGTAAAGGAAAACAATGGAGATACCAATCTATAATAAAAATTCATAATTAGATAAGAATAATGATATGATAAAAAAATAATTTCTATCAATATTCAGAAAAAATATTTCAATGGTAATCAATCATGGGTGATAGAATAATAATTTTTCATATGAAATTAATTATGTAAAAAATGTGTGAAATCATTAATATTAAATCATTTTCCATGGGAACATATTTTTATAATAAGATATTAGTTAATTGTATATACTTAATCATGGAATATAATTTCTTATTTGAAGGTTCAAATTCAAGACTATCATATTTGAAATTGTCTCACGGTGGCTTCTGTTCACTCTCTATTACATCATTTCTTTAGACGATGCTCTCCACCAAGACTATTATAGTGGATAAATTTATTTATTGAATTGGGATTACTCCAAATTTTAGTTCATATTATCTAATGAGATATCATTCATTACATGATATATAAGAATCATATATAATTCTATTCCACCTACATCATAATAATCACCATATATATTTTTTCCATACAATCATAAAAACAATCAAATGTTCATCATAGTGTAACTAACCTGTTGTGGAGAAACAACTTTCATGGAATCATCTTATAACATAATCATCATAGGATATCCATGGAAGGAATATAGAATGTATTAAACCATTAATTCCACAATAAATCATGAGAAACAAAAAGAGATGTTATCGTCCATGAAAAATTACATTAAAAGTCTATTGGAACCAATCATTGATAAGCAGCCGAAAAATGTAATTTTTTAAAAATTAAAATATATATCCCAAAAATATTCAGAAGTTAAATTTAGTAAAAATATATCATGGAAAAATTTATATAAATCATAAATGAAAATTATTTTCATAATTTTATGATATGTTCACTATGCAGTAATCATTAAAACAAATAATCCTTCCACTCTTTCTATAAAAATTTATAAACTACCCATTCAAGAAAAATTAACATATACTTTTTAAAACATTGAAAAAATGTCAAATATAATAGAATTTTAATGTTAAATATCATTTCATTATAGTAAATAAATTTTTTGAAATCATCTAAATAAATATATATGTGGAAGAAAATGTTCACATACCAAAGTGGAAATAAATTTTATATTTATTAAAAATAGTTTTCCCATAATTTTAACTACAAATAAATTGATATTGAGATTTAAACATAAAAAACTCAAAAATAAACATATTGGTATATTTAATATATATATTCATAGATAAGTATCATATAATTACCCCAAATTATATTTCATCATAATCAATAACAATTAAATATGGGATTACAACATAATCATTTACCACATTGTAACTATTGAATAAAAACACACCTGAATAAAATTAATTCATAATAATAAATAAATAACAATATTATTAAATTAGTCAATATGTAAAAAATCAAATGGTTGTATATAAACAATATAATCATAAATAGGTTCATGACACAAAACTTGTCTAAATGATATAATATAGGGACAAAGAACCCTTTCAAGTTTCGATGTCCCTAAATAAAAACCATAGAAAAATAGATTCACATATGAATTTGTTAACAACCATATTATTAATTCATATAAACACAAAATATATTCATAGTAAATATATATATAAAAAAATTTAAAAATTTATTGTATGGTTCATAGAACTAAAAGTGTGTCTGGAGACCCTTACCTCTATTTATGAGTTTCATCTTACACACTCTAAAAATACAATACAACTAATTATATTTATTATATTTTTAAAAAAGAACCATATTAATAGATATATAAATATATTTAGTATTCGCTCATAATTTGAATATAAACATTTATTAATAATTCCTCGTTAAAATCGTCATTATGGATGATCATTTTCACTTTTTCTATAAATGTTTCATTTTATTAGTTTAGTTCCTTGAAGCTTGGACATGATTACATCATTTACAAAAATAATAATTATATTAGAATTATTATATTTATAAATTTGATACATTTCAATATCAATTCATAAATGGTTGTGAGGACAAAAAAAATAACATCACATTGTGGAGGCAATATTATGGACGTATGCATGAGTGATGTTTTAAATTTTGGATGGATGGATTGAAATAATGGTAAATAGTAATCGAACTATCAAAAAAAAAATAATTACTTCATATATATCAATTTTTTTTTTAAAATCTACCCTTATTACGATATATAATAATCAAAACTGGAAAATGAATGACATCACTTCATTGAGATGGTTGTCCATAAGTACACCCGAGTGACATTATCCTCTTACAAAGGATAATAGAGTCAGCTGATAGATAATACATTATCTATAAAAATCATAAATATTCTATAAATATCATAAATATTCTATAAAAATCATATGTAATATTTTAATACAAATTTATAAACATAAATGATATGATATGATGAAAAATAGTATATGTCATTCGTGAGGACGTTAGTTCATACGAACACATGATGGAATTTACAATTTAAATTGTGATGGATAAGAAATAGATAATTGTTTTTTATTCACATAATAAAATTTCAGTGAAATAATTTGATGGGATGGAATAATTTATTATTGTTATATAATATGATGTGGGTGTAGAAGAGGAAATAAATATAAAATTATTCAGTTTAGATGATATTCTGTTCCCTGAGAAGCTTCAATTTGATATCTCTTTAATCCCTATCGGGTTTCAATTTATAGAATAAAATAACCAGTAGAAAATGCTTTGTGATGTTTATAAGATGAATTTTAATGATTTTATCAACCTTGTGTCTCAAGAGGGGTTGAAGGAGAGAACAATAGGGGATTCTTTTTAGAAGTAAGGGAAGTGGAACATTTACAATTAGTTGAATCATTAAAATAATATAAGATCACAATTCATAGAAACATGGATCCAATAGGATAAATATTTAAATTCTTATGTGATAATGTCTAAAAGAATTAATGAAATAATATTTTCATAATTTTATTTTTATTTTTAATACTTTTCACTTAGGTTATCACCAATTTTAACCCTTTTTTCTTATAGTTGTTTCCAGGTAAATTGTATTTAAGACATAAAAGTGTAACTCTAAAAGAGAAAAGAGATGATAAATGTAAATTTGATTATATGATCATGCATTAACAATTTAATTGGCTAAAAATTATTTTTTGATTGTTTTCAAAAATATTAATTTAATATTTTTTAACATTAAAAATCAATAAATTTACTTTCAGGATTATTTATATAATTTCAATATGAAAACATAATTATTACTATGGTGATATAAATTTAATAAATAAAAAACGATATATCATTAAATTTTCTATGAACATTTTCTTTAAAACCTTATCTAATTGAAAACACATCACTTTTTATGTTTTAAAACTATTTACATCGATTCTTCACCCATTTGTAGAAACGCTTAATCAACAATTAGTAAGTGTTCATGGTAATTATGTAGTCACGTAAAAGTAAAATATATTACGATAAATTTATAATCAATTATTAATAAACACAAAAATTTATCATTATTCATAAATTATTTTTATCCATATGAAAACAAATATTTTATATTTAAAAATTTACTACTTAGTTTTAATTATGTGTCCCTTAAAAAATATAGTGGTTTCTATTAAAGGGGAAATACACCATATTTCCAAAATTTCATATATAGGTTTTTTTTTCAAAAATAACATATAAAATGAAATAATAGAAAAAATTTAACTGATTATGAGACCTTATCCAATTTTTTTAATACCATGGAATTCATTTTACCATTAACAGATGTGGTAATCATTTATAGTTGTTGTTATTCATTAAGAATACAAATGTGATGGAACTCCCTAATAAATTTGACAATTATTATACAAAATATTTAATTATATTTATAAGATTTATTTTTTTTATTTTTTAAGATTTAATATTAATATAATTTAGAAAAACATAATAAAAACTATTTTTAGGTAAATTATCATATTCAGCATAAAATTGAATTTACATCAAAATCACGTATAATGATTATTTTGAGGGAAAAGATGTATATTTTTACAAAAGGAGAATTATTTGAATTTAAATTCAAATATAAACTATTAGTAAAATTGTGAAAACGTGATTACAATAGAATTACCAAAAATAGTTTTTATTTGAATAAAAAACAGTAGTTATATTTCGAAAAATGTCAAACATAGATTTATAAGTTCAAAATATTTTTTCTAAATGCACTAATTCACTATATAAATATTAATTTTTTTTTAAAAATGGTTTCATAAGATATAATTTCATTATTATTTAATGATAATTAATAAATGTCACATTAATTAAAAAAATTTATTTTCAATATTCAACTAAAAATACACTATTTTGGAAAAGTTAAAAAAATTACCATAATCTATTATTGTTATTTTTTTCCGAAAATGAACAAAATTTTATCAAAATAAAATTTTAAAATTCATAAATTAAAATTTTAAATGGAAAATATACTAAATAAAAGAAAAATATTCTTTTAAATAATAATGACCTTTTGACATTAAATGTTCTTAACATTATTTTTTTAAATATTATCATAAAATATTAAGTACTTATTTCATAGGAACAAAATAAATTAACTAAAAAACTAAAACATCTTAAAATATATTTCTTTGTTATGTTACTCCTATTCACACATGATAAAATAATTTTTAATTTATATTAGTCATATATTAGAATATTCATAATATATCATGTTTCAATTTATGTTGATGTTGTGTGTGGTACTTTCTATTGAATATGGTGTTTATTTAAAATAAATTAAATTATAAAATCCCATGGTTTTTAATTATAATTGCCTCTATCAATCTCATCCTTGAAATTGTTTTCTCTTATTATATAAAAACGTTTTTAAATTTTAGAATCAATTATATAGTGGAAGATAAAAATAACTAATTATAATGTAGTTTTTTTTAATCCACATCAATAAAATTTATTTTTTAAAAGTGATATTAAATTTATGTTTAGACTATGGAACTTATAATTTCCTATGTAATTAAAAAACAATCCATTAACCTTTTTGATACACATAATTTTAAATAGGTTTCAAAAAATTTACCTTCATAGTGGAGAAATATTATCAACATGGTAAATTATTAATTTATCTTGATCGTACTTATGTTTGGCTGGTTATATTACCTTAAATATATATAATGTGAGTGAATATACATACATTATATTTTAAAAAAATAATCTATTGGTTGGGTTTCTATTAGTATTCCACCTCTACATAATCTCATATAAATTAACAAGATGAAAATTTCATTCCTAAATAACAAGAAGTATATTTTATCAAATCACATGTATTATATAAGATTGAAATATTATTCCATCAATTTCAAACCATTAACAAAAACTAATTTTTTTCATCAAATTTTAACATAATATATAATGTGAATATTCCATAATACATACATATACGTAACATTAACGACAACAATAGCAAATGTTTATCGTAAATCATCTCATTAATAAATAACCACAAAAAACCTAAAAAAATTGACTGACTAAATTAAAAACCCAGAAGAATATGTTTTTGACCATATATTATTCCATGAACAACATAACATTTTTTCTAAAGTATCATTAAACACTCATAATGGATGATTCCAATCAATTATATAACTGACCATATATTCCCCAAAATAAAGAAATAATTTCTAAAAATATCATGGATATTCAAAAAACCTTGAAAAAATAAACTCTACTAAAAGGTTAATCAGATTTATATTCATTAAATAAAATCACATCAATTAAAATAATATTTTTTAACATAATCATATAATGTTCCAGATATAATAATCTTATTAAAAATAATTTAATTTCATACACATAAAAATGAATTTTCAATTTTATGGTTACCTATACATATATTCCCAAAATCTGATAAACCCTTTAGTACAAAAAACCAAAATTACCTATAAAAAAACAAATTCTTAATGGAATTGAGATTCTTTCAACATAAATCACAAACTACATTCATTTTAAATATCATGAAACTAATTCTCATGCTAAAATTATGTATTACAAAAACATTAATGATATATTAATACGTAATGAATATTTCCCAAAATTCAATTCTCCCCTTAAAATCCCCTAACATAAACCCTTAAGAGGGTATATAATCCTTTAAAAATAAAATCATATATAAATTATTAACTCAATATGGTTATATTAGATAATAAAATATACTCTCATTATAACCACCAACTTCTAAAATCATCCAAATCGTACTCTGATAACAAGTGAGATAACATGTGACTCATCCTCCAATATTTGGTGCAAACATGAATTTATTTAGATAGTAGATTTGATAAAAAATTTAACAACAGAATTTTATTCTTCTATAATTACCAAAAAAAATAACCAACATTGAGTCACTTAACTAACCATGAGAATTTGGGTTTAATGTTTTAGAAAATTAGGAAAAATACTTTTGTGTAATAAAAATCATGTTTCTCACATCAAATTGTATTGTTATCGAATTTACCTTCATTTTCATTCCATAAAAGTATTTAATCAATTCAAGAAAAATTTATTATAATTGATACCCTTATTGAAAAATAATATTTAATATAATTCATTATAAACATAGGAAATTGAAACATTAGAAATGTTTACCTCAGAATATTGGTAAGAGCAATGATGGAATATATGAATTGATAATTATAACTGAGAGTATGATCAGAACATGTGTATCATAAAATATTCATAACTACCAAAAATTATACATAATTATTCCAGGTATCTTAATGATAAGATATGTAATAATTCATTTATGTACTAAAATATGTTCATCATAAGTCTATAGAATCATCAACAGTATACCACGATCCAAGAGATAATATCATAAGTATAATATATAGGTTTGTGGAAAACCCATAGGTCTATAAAATTATTTCCTTAGTCAAGGATCACTATTAAGACTATAATTGTGGATAGATTCCCATTTTGGATTGTGTTTACTCCACATTCAATAATTTCTATTGTCATTGATCACTATCAAGACAATCACATTGGATAATGTCCATTAAAATATTGGGTTTAATACATATTTCAGATCATATTATATATTAATACCTAATTATTTACCATGTTTATTTTACAGTTATATAATATAATGCTCAAATTTAACATTATGTAAACAAATCCTATGTCTTTCACATGAACAAGAATACAATACTCATTTCATTATATTAAAAATAGCACATAGAAAAGAAATGTTATTTATTGAATCATAATTAAAACTCTTCATCGTATGACATCATGTGAAATAATTTTGTGGGTATCATATGATCATACCCTAGGTATTTATAATAAATTTCAAATAATGTTGATAGGGTTGAAAAATAACATTCAATGACAATTTGAACATGTTTTTTGAAATCACGTGGAAAATATTGTTTAAAATTGATAACATTAAAAAAATAAAAAATTATTTAAAAAAATTGTATGAAAAAATAATTAAACTATTAATGTAATTGTAACATAAAATTATTCTCATGATGGAATGAAAATAATTTACTGCAGAAATTTTTTTTAAGACAACATTCATACTATATTTTAATTATCACATAGAGCCAATTTTGAACATTTTGAAATAATTACTATTAATAAAGATTACAATAATGTTAAATATTGTTGAAAATTTATTTATACAATAATTTTTTCATCGAAAAATTATATAAAATTGAATAATAAACATAGGCATGGAAGAAAAATTTCACTGACTAAATAGAAAATAATGTTGAGTTTTCTTAAAATCATTTTCCTCGTGGTTTTAAGTATCAGATGGTGGTGAATGAATGAAAAACATTAATAAACTAAAAATAACTATTATAAATGAAAATAAATCTGGTTTAATAGGTAAATAATATATAATTCTCCTAATAGAGATTAATTTATTAATAATCCTCATTAAGAATAAGATTTAACCATCAAACCTTATTATATTGATAACATCTGAATCAAAACTCCATAGAATGTAATTACATGAAATGAAACATTAAATACAATTAATATAAAATAATTAATCATATTGTAACATCCCATGATTTCATAGTATGCTATTTTTTAATGTAATTCAATATCATGCGCTACACGCAACACCGAGTTTGAGCGCACAACGACATACCAAACTAGCCATTTAAAAATAAGTTATGAATAGTGTTGACTAAATTTTTAATTTTATATATTACATATAATTTTATAATCCATTTTATGTGTTTCTTATAAATAATATATGAGAAAATTCATTTTTTAGATAAAATTATTATTATAAAAAAATTACAATTTTACCACATTTTATTGGAAAACCCTTTTTAAACATAATATTTTACAGTTTAATATATTAAATTTAATGAAATTAAATTATTCTTTAGAATTTATATATTAATATTCATTTTAGAAAATTTTCTTGTCCTTTTCTGATAACATTCATATTTTGACGAATACTGAAAAATACTAAATATTAATTGAAAACATATTTTTTAATCGAAATAATTTAGAGTGTTAAATTATGAAGTTTAATAGTTTAGAAGTATAATTTGATTATATTTTTATAATTTAATACAATACAGGTCATTATAAGTAATTTCACATTTAAATTTTTCATAGACACATGTCAATCTTTTGATAGTTTTTACTTTTTAAAAACCTTCTTTTTGGTTTTAACAATGACAATTAAATTTAAATTAATTAATGAAACTTCTAGGTTTTTAATTTGTAAAAATAGTATTCATTTTTTGAGTTCATAATATCAAAATTATCTTAGAGTAAATTTTTGGTTTTTTTTGAAAACATTCAATTTTTTATAAGTATTGAAAAACATTCTGTTATTGTTAAAAACTAAATTTTATTTTTTCTAATTATTTGTTTTATTTATTTTAAATAAATATTAATACATTATACCTTTATATGTTCAATGTAATTCAGTGGAGTTATTTTATAATTTTTTTCAGATATAAAATAATTTATTGAATTTTTTTCGGTCTTTTACCCACTTTCTAGGAGCATTTGAAAATTGGCAACAAACATAATTTTACCGCTTCTATGAGTTAAAATTTAAAAATCCAAGAGACCTGGTTAACATTAGTAAGTAAAATGTGTGTCAATTAAATGAAAATAATTTTTTTGAATAGTAACATTGGACTTTTATTTACCATGGTTAAAAAAATAGGGTGATTAAGGGAAAAAGTGAAATTATAATTACCCAAAACGATGTCCTAATTCTATTAGATAAGCGTAATTAGACCAAAAACAACATGATAAATAAAATATGATCCACTTTGGTCCATGTGGATTAGATTAGGACATTTATTGTTATTTTATTTAAAGAAGTGTAAAAAGTCTTACATTCAATGTTTAATAACTAAACCATTTTTAATATTGGGATACAAATAATATAAATTCGACTATAAATTTTCATTAAAACACTGAAAATATTTTCTATATAATGGAATTTTATTTATAACTTTTATACATTATGTAATTTAATTTACTTATGACACAATGATGATGCATTAATTACCTTATTAATGAAATATTAAAATATTTGATATTATAAATATCCAAATAAATTTAAATTGAGACATTTGATGATTTATACTAATTTTATAGGTTAATATTACCTATTAGGGTTGAATAAATAAATTTTATTCTAAGTGATAATGTTATTATGACTCTCAAAAAAGATAAATACTAAATAGTGTCAAAGTTGACATAATTGAGTTTTTAAACAAATACTATATTATTAATCGATATAATAACCATAAAAATCGATGGTTTGGAAAAATGAAAAAGATAAGGTTATATATATTTATAATTATCCATATGGGTTTCTCTTGGCTTGTTATAGTATGTAAATTAACAATATAATATATAAAACTAAAGATAGATGGTAAATGTCAATCAATTTAACTAAGACATAAATCTAAACGAAAAGGTTAATATGGTAACCTAAACCTATCTAAAACCCATTGGGTGAGAGGTTTTCTTACCATCCCCACCATATAATATAAATAAATCATTTTGGAGGCATTAGAAACCTTAAATTATTTTTCAATAAAATAATCATTCAAGCATTTCCTCAGGTGCCTCACACCCTTCTCATAAAGGGGCACTTTCCCTTATCTCAAAATCAAAATTCCAAATCCATTTTTCTCATCCAAAACCTAAAAAAATATCCTCCCAACATCCATCAAATCTACCTAGAGTCCTTAATTTGATCATAAATACAACCTATGTAGCCCTTCGGTTAACCTAAAAATAAAACACCCAAAGAAGAGGTAATAATTTCACCACACTCATTGAATTTTTTTTCTTCATCCACATCCTCTTTAATTTTGTTTTGAAAACCAAAATAATAAATCCATTACCTTCTACATACAGTGATGTTATTATAAATAAGGTACACCCATATTCATTATTCTATCCATCCTATTAATGACAAAGTCATCGTATGTGCTTACGTAGGGCTTACCATCTCCACGTCATGGTGTAGTTTGTTATTAAAACACATAATTCTTTGGATGGGTATAATAATGTGTATACCTGATGTAAATAATAAATATAAAATTTTATTTATTCTGTATATATGATATACTATCCAATTAAATACGATTACACCATCAATATAACGATATTGTTGCTCGTGCGTACGTATGGATTACCGTCTCCAAGAACGCGATAAAATTCATTCCCCATCGTAATAATTCAAGAATAATTTTCATTTTATGATTAAAAATGATATTTAATATCTTAATATCATTCTGTATATTAATCTAATACAAATTATACATAAAAATCATAACTTATGTAACAAAATAGATAAAGGAAAACGAATCAGTTAACAACCAAAACAATGAAACAACTAAAATATCATGGTCAATGAAATATTAGAAAATCATATCTGATATGATATTTATGCATTTTATTTTTTTATAATTTAATAAAAAAAATTTCACCATTATACAGGTTGTTAACCTACCCCATACTAAGGAAATTTACAAGGTAAGGGGTTTCAAATCTCACTTTTAATTCCGTGATATTTCTAATGTTCGCCACTTATTTATTGCATGTGGTGTATCGTGTACTTAAATTTGATATATATTATCATGAATCTATTTATATTTATTGTATCATGTGATTCATTTTATGGTTATTAACTTTTGTTCATACGACTCGATTGATTACAACACGGTAAGGGGTTTTCATCTAACTTTTATTTCTGGGAGATTCATGCTATATTTTCCACTATTACCTTTTTGGTTGAGAATGTACTACCCATGATTGTATAGTTTGTTTAATATTCTTTAATTTATAGTTTTTAACATAATAATTTTACGTTCCTTATTCAATGGGACGTATGTTTCGTAAGTGACCAAATCAGTAAAGGAATTTCAATTTTCAATTTCCACTCATTCGGTTTTACGCAAACATCATTGATTACTGTAATCGATGATTATGTGTGAAATCACTATTTATTTACATATTTAGTAATTCTCCCTCACTATTGAGTGGATATAATTTTGATACACATATTCACTCGATTGATAAATTCTAATGTCATTGATATAAACCTGGTAAGATTAATTTTAACTCAACTTCTATTCATTGAGTTAAACATCCAAGTCAATAGTGTTGTTTCTACCAGAATATGTGTGAATGTTCTCGAATTGATTTACACTGAATATCCTATCATATTGACTGTATTTCTATTTTTTACACATAATTATGTTATTGATTTATCCTTAACCTAAGGATACAGTCATTATAAAGGAATTCATCTCAACTTACATTCCATCGAGACTTATTTGTTGTTATGGGCCAATTCACATTTATATGGTATATATACTGTACTTTGACATAGTATATCATGAATCCAATTATTCCCAAGATACTTTAACGTTTTGAATACATAAATTATTTGTATTTATGTGTCTCTTATTTTGTTAGGAACTCTAACTACAATATAATTTTAAATGATTTAATAATTTATTCTTCTAAATTATTCTCATTAATGTCCATGTATTAAGAATGTTTTTAAGGATAAATTTATATGGACAATAATTTTTTAAAATTAAAATTCATTTTAAATGTTTCCACATGGTATGGGACACTTTGATTCAAAAATCAATTTTAAACCGCTTCTTGAAAAATAGTGAGACTTTTAAATGTTTTCAAGAAGAAGAGGATATTTCTCTCAAATAGTTTTAATTACCATATTCATCTATTAAAATATCCATAAATGTATTTTATTTTTGATTTAGGTTGATTTATTATAATAAAACCATCCATATTGTATTGAATGAGTTATGTTTGACTATGGGTGTGCTATTTGTATGCCATTCATGGATTTTGGTTAAAATATTGACATTTAGTATGATAGTTCTAATACGAATGTTTAGATTATGTTTCTACCATTCATATGAGGAATTAATTAGACATAGTAAGTGATGGGTGGATCCTTATATTGCTCATCTATTATTCGGTAGGTCTCATTAGACAAACTAGTGTCTTGGCTCAAGGCCTTAACGAAATCTTATTTGTAGTCTTGGCACAAGGCATTGACAATGTGGTTATGTCATAATGAATTATGCATTACATCATTATGAAATTGTATATTGATATTACATGTGACTATTCGACTAGTAGAATATCCATGTGTATAAACAAATGGAATCATTTGATTTATCTTTTCCATATTATGCTGATGTTTAAGTTTAAAAGTCTTGTGATCTAGTCCTATACATTGCCTTAAATGTTTATTATTATTTATGATAGTTTCCAATATATTGTAATCCTTACTAAGAATATGAGGTCACCCAATTCTTATGTTTTATTTTTCCTATGATGTAAAGAAGTATATTTCGATTATCCTACAATAGTATGCTATGGGATATAAGAGTGTCCCAACGGGACACAATGTTGTTTTTTTTTATTTCTGATGTAATGTAAAACTTATGTATGTTCCTAGTACTTACAAGCCTACTATAATTATCTGTCTTTCAATACATGAATCCTTGTATCATGATAATGTTATGTAATAATGCTCTAATTCTTGGTAACTGGGGTCGGGCCTTTCAGTTGGTATCATAGTATGTTTAGTACAATCCTTGGAAGCTAGGTTTAGAAAAAAACTCTAATTAGGAAACACAAACCTAAGATATACATTGAGGATTGGTGTAGAATAACATCCACAATTTTTGTTAATGTTAATATTATGGGTTTTTCCTATAAGTACATCCATGTCTAGATACGATCAGGTAGAGGTGGCTCTGGCATGTATATACCTAGGATTGAAAACTCCGACATGGAGTTTGAGGCTTGACCTGAGGTATCCTGGTACCCGACAATGATCCCTGCTGCACTCTTGGTTATGACACTCTTGAAAGATATGATTAAAATAATTCACATTTTCATTACAAACGGATTTAATGGATTTTAATATAGGATGAAAATAAATAACCTTGGTTAATACAAAGTTGTTATAGATTGAAATTAAGGTGTTTGGATATTCTATAAATGATTCTAGGACTCACACTATGCATTCATGTGTTAGTCATTGGATGGATTCAAAGGAAGTCATAGTAACATTGAAAATGATGTACAAGGTGGGTACAGTTGTTGAAATGAGAAACTAAATGTTATATGGATAAGAGTTAAAGATATTGTGTTCATGCCGAATCTCTTTTCCACAAATATGATCAATAAAATATATATTAATCAACTCCCGGACTCAAAAAAGAAGCGAAAGGTGGTGATCGATAACAGCTCCTATAGTAGAGACCATGGAGAAAAGAAATCTAAATTTATATAATGCATGAAATGTGAATTGAGACACCTAGGGATGTGTCCCAAGAGTAAAAATTACCGCTATATGTGTTGTAAAGAAGGACATAAATTAAATAATTTTCGAGGAAAAATAAAGTGTAATATGGAAGAAGATAAAAATTGTCCCAATAATCCATTTATAGTTATTTTCTGTAAATGTAGGGTACATGGGTATTAACCAAGTGATTTACCTATTACATAGGATAACTTGTTGGAATAGGAAGAACTTATGTGGAAATAAATGGATGGTGAAATGTTTAAAAGTTTTAATGCTCTTTGTTGATGGGATTACTTTTGTATAATTTTATATTTTATGTGTAACCCTACAATTTGTAATGATAGGAAGAATTATATTTTATATTGTTGATACAGTTGTAAATAACCATTTGGGATTTTATGATCCTTGACTATGAGGCAATTACATTTTATTAATTTTTGGGATGAAAATGTGAGGTATGGGATTAAATTTTTAGTGAAATAATTTTATAGATATTTTGAGGAATTTATCTCATTTTGGGAATGTTATAAAATATATTTTTTGGAAAAGGAAAACATGAAAGCTATCTGACAACCCGACGCATTGGAAAAAGCAACATGAATCAAACCCACAACCATGGTGCGATTAGGATTTATCACTATCCACTGGAATATTTGATGTCCCTAGTTAGTGTGACTAAATAATTTTTTATTTGAATGATTTTGTTGATAAATAAAAAGTTGATTCGGGGTATTATGTCTTATAAAATTAATATCAATAGTATATGAAAAAGTTTTGATGATTTATTGGTAAATGTTATTTTGGAAGATGTTCGCTCAGTTGGGAACACTATATGCCAATGGAAAATAGAATGCTATGGGGTTTCATATGAGGAGTAATGGTGGATTTTTATCTATGTTTTTATTGTGGATTTATATCGATTTGGGGAATTCACGAAAATGATTAATCTATCATAGAGAATATGTAATTAGGTTAGTTACATTACAGTATGTGACTTTAAGTTTAGTTGATGTAATTTAGAGATACAATTTAATGTGGAAGACTTCGTAATCAAATTCTTCTATGTTTTGGGATTCAATATTTGTTATGATTTTATTGAAGGATTTTAATGACAATTGTTTATTGAATTGTATTTACTGAACTTTGGGCATTGTTGATTTAATATTTTAAATTATGATTACTGTTTCTTTCTCTAAAGGATTATCCTTTATGGGGATCATCAGATCATGTACTAACCATTTTGGTTTTTGTTAGTCTATAATGAAAAGGTAAATATATATTTTATCCTTTGTAGGTTATGTGATTCTCTAGAAGTTGATTCTAGTGCTTCATGTGGGACAAAGTCATCTTGAATACTCATAGTTTCAGAAAAAAGATGACTTAGTGGTAGAAATTTATTAAAGGATGAACCTCCACATAAAAAGTAAGTATATCTCTTTATGTTATTATTCAATCTCATAAATAAATTCCTTAACTTTATGTAATTGAAATTAAAACAAAAAACATTGTCCATTTACGTTTCTTACTGGTAAACTAATGACCGTTTATCCCATCATATGTTTTTGGTTTTCATATTGTCAACATTTTCCTGATCATGATTTCTGTCACACTTCATCAGAACATGACACTTATTTTATATTTCATATCCATGTTTTTCTACATGGAATCCTAGTATGGGATATCTCGAGTGACCATTGTAAATATCTTTCATTATTTTAAATTGATAGTTTTATTGACCCTTTTTCTGATATGGGGTATTCAATGAAGTTCCCATGCCCAATTTTAAAAATTCTAGGACGCAATTTACAAAATGATGGAAGATTGTAACTCCCCAATATTTCATAGTAAGTTATATTCATTAATGTAATTTAATAGTGAGTGCTACAAGCAACACTGAGTTCGAGCACACCAAGACCTACCATACTAAACATTCAAAAAGTGGTTAGGAATAATATGGACTGGATTTTGACTTTTATATACTACATTTAATTTAAAAATCCATATTAGTTGTTTCTTAGTCATAATATATGAAATAAATATTTTTTTCAGAAAAAAATTCGTATTTAAAAAAAATACAATTTTACCACCATTTAAAGGAAAACCCTTTTTAAAACAAATATTCAAAACTGTTATATACTCAATATTATAAAATTAAATTCATCTTTTGAATAAAGACATAAAAAATTATTTTGGATAAAATTTAGGTACTTTTATGATAACTTTCTTATTATGATTAATACTGGAAAATACTAAATTTTTATTGAAAACTATTTTTTCAATCATAATAATTTATATTGATTATTTATGAATTATAATAGATTGGAAGTATAATTTGATTATATTTATGTTATTTATTATAGTGTAGGTCATTATAAGCAATTTCACATTTTAATTTGACATAAACATATGTCAATAATTTGATAGTTTATAATTTTAAAAACATGCCTTTGGGTTTTGACAAAGGGAATTTATTTAAACTTAATTAATGCAACATAAATTATATTAATATGGTAAAATACAATTAATTTTGGAATTCAGAATATCAAAATTATCTTAGGGTGAGTTTTTGGTATTTTTCTGAAAACATTCATTTTTTGATGAATTGTGAAAAACAATGCGTTATTGTTTAAAACAACTTTTTTTAATTATATATAATTTTTTAATTTATTTTAAGTAAAAATAGTTACATAATACCATTATATGTTCAATTTAATTCGTTGTATTCAATTTATAATATGTTTAGATATATAAATTTTTAATGATGTTTTTATCGTCCTTTACCCACCATTAAAGAGCATTTGAAAATTTTTATAAAACATAATTTTACCGATTCATTGACTTAAATTAATAAAATCTAAGAGATACAGTTTACATCCGTAAGTAAAATGTGGTTCAATAAGATGAAAATAATTTTTGGTGAAATCTATCTTTGGAATTTTATTTACCATGACTAAAGTAAATAGAGTAATTAGGTTTAAAAATCATGTTATAATTACCGTAACAGATGTCCTAATATTATTGTATAAAGTTATTTCAAAAAAATTTAGTTAAATATGATCAACTTTGGTCCACATGGATTAGATGAGGAAATTTATTTTTATTTTATTTGATGAAGAGTTAAAATTGTTAAATTCAAAGTCTAATAACTACACCATTTTTAATATAGGGATACACAAAAAAAATTCGACAATAAATATTCATTAGAAAGATAAAAAAATTCCTAAATATTTTTATTTTATTTATAATTTTTACATGTTAAATAATTGAATATATTGATGACACAATTATGATTTTGTAATTTCCATTGTAATAAAATATTAAAATAATTTATATTATTAATATTCAAATAAATGTAAATTGAGACTCTTGATGAATTCCAATAATTATATAGGTATATGACATGTTAGGGTATATTAAATAAATTTTATTCTATGTGATAATGATTTTATGGCTTTCAAAAAACCTAATACTAAATAGTATCATAATTGACGTAATTGAGTTTTTAAAACAATTACTATATTATTAATTGATATAATATTAATAAAACTCTATGAATTGGCCAAAGGACATAGATAAGGTTATATATATTAATAATGAACCACTTGGGCTTCTCATGGCCTGTTATAGTAAGTTTATTAACCACGTAATATAAAAATACAAGAGACGTGGTAAATGTAAAACTATTTAACTAAGAGTAAAATCTACAAGATAAGGATAATATGGTGACCTAAACCTATCTAAAATATATTGGATGAGAGTTTTTCGACCCATCCCCACCTTATCCTCAAAATTACTCAATTTTTATCAATTTGAAACAGAAATTTATTTTATTATAAAATAATATTTCAAGCTTTTCCTGAAGTTCCCCTCACCCCTCTTTCAAAAAGGCACTTCCCCTACTCTCAAAATCACACATCCAAAACCATTTTTCATAGATAAACTCTACCCAAATATCATTTAAACAACCCTTACATAAACTTAAGGATCCATTTTAGTCAAATCAAAATGAAACACCAAAACAAGAGGTAAAATATCCCCACCTTCTGTCAAGTTATTTTCTTTTTCCACTTGCTTTTTCATTTTTTTTTGTTTCCATATGAAAATTATAAATCCATTACATTCTAAAAACTGTGATGTTATTATAAATATGGTACAACCATATTTTTTATTCTATCCACACTATAAAGGGCAAAGTCACCATACATGCATAGGTACGGCTTACCTTCTCAATGTTGTGGTGTACTTTTTTATTCAAACACATCATTATTTGGATGGGAATAATAATGAGTATAACCTATGTAAATAATAAATATAATATGGTAATGATTGTGTATATATGATATACCATCCCATTACATACGATTTCACCATCAATATAATGATATAGTCTCTTGTGCGTACGTACAACTTACCGTCTCCACGAACACAATGAGATTCATTCCCAATCATAATCATTACTGAATAATTATCATTTTATGATAAAAACAATGTTTATGAACATAATATCATTATGGATACGTATAAAATACTTCCTATGCATTACAATCATGACTTATTTAACAAATCATATAATGTAAAATGAATTAGCTAAAAACCAAAACAATGATACTACTGACATATTATTAAAAAAGAAATATTAGAAGATTTTATATGATATCATATTAATGTATTTTATTATGGTATAATTTAATAACAATTATTTAGACATTATACCAGAAGTTATCCTGCCTTTTAATAAGTAAATGTACAATGTAAGGGGTTTCTACTCTCACTTTTAATCCTGTGAGATTTCCATGGATCGTCACTTATTTATTGCATGTGGTGTATCGTGTACTGGCAATTGATATATAATTTCATGATTCTCTTTATATTCATGGTAAATTTTGATCCATCTGGTAGTTATTAACTTTTTGGCATACGACTAGATTTATTACAATCGGGTTAGGGGTATTCATCTCCCTTTTATTCCCATGAGATTCATGCTAGGTTTTCCACTATTACCTTTTGTGTGGTGTATATACATACCATGATTGTATTGTTTGTGTAATATAATTTAATTTATATGTATATATATAATAATATTATGATTATTCTTCCATGGGGTGTATGTTTCATAAGATACCAAATCAGTAAGGCAATTTCTAATTTCAATTTCCACTCATTTGGTTTAACGCAAACTTCATTGATTACTATACTCCAGGATTATTAGTGAAATCGCTATTTATTTACTTATGTAGTAATTTCCCCTCCCCTTTGTGTGGATATACTTTTTATACCCATAAACACCCCTCCCCCTTGATAAATTCTCTAGTCATTGATATAAACATTAAAAGAGTAATTTAATCCCAATTTCTATTCATTGACTAAAACATCCAAGTCATTAGTGTTGTTTTTACAAGAATATGTCTGAATTTCTTCTGATTGATTTACACAGAATATCAAATCATATTGAGTGTAACTATATTTCTAAGACATAATTATTTCATTGATTTATTCTTAACCTAAGGATATAGTCTTTATAAATAAATTCATCTCAACATACATTCCATTGAGACTTCATTGTTATTATGCGCCAATTCTTTATTATTTAGTGTATATACTGTACTTTGACATAGTATATCATGAATCCCATTATTCTCGTTATATTATACTGTTTTCATTAACAAAATTATTTTTATTCATGCGTCTTTCATCAGGTTAGGAAATCTAACTATAATATCGTTTTAAATGTTTTAAAAAAAATTTTGTCAAAGGACCAAAGAAAATTTATTAGCAAAAAGAAAACAAGGATTACAAGAGTCTAAAAGACGGGATCAAATTTCAATATTTAAATTGCAAAGGCATCAGATTATCTGGGAGCTCCTCGAGCCATGTTAAATTTTGATCAATGCCTTTATTAGCGAGAGCATCCGCAACCATATTAGCTTCGCGGTAAGTATCTGTTGCAATGAAACTGACGTCATGGAGAGATTGAAGACAATTCATCCAGCGCGTAGTAATTGGCCAAGAAAGATGAATATCTCCCTTCCAAATGGCTTGAACAACAGTAGTAGAATCACTTTCAATCCATAAGTTGTTCCACCCATGGTGAAGAGAAAAAGCAGTGGCATGAATAACACTTAGTATCTCCGCTTCCAGAGAGGTTGCAGTACCGCAGTCTCCAAAAAAGCACCCCATAATATTACCATGATGATTTTTGAAGATGGATCCACATCCCGCAGGACCTGGATTTCCTTTAGAGGCTCCATCCACATTTATTTTAATCCAACCTGGAAAGGGAGGTCTCCATAAAACCTCAAAAGTGCAAAACGGTTTCGAGAAAATGGCCTCAACTCGAAGACGTCTAAGGATCATAAAATCATCAACTGAATTGTTGCAGGAACCATTATGAATCAGCGCAGCTTCCCGAATAGCAATAAGAATTCGCGTTTTACCTGCATTAATGTTGTGTGAGCAATTATTGTGAACAATCGAGTTTCTATCATACCATATCACATGTATCAGCTCTGAGACCCCAACAAGGAACAAGTTTCTGATTTGTTGAGAGTTATCCTTAGCAACACAACGCTTAAGTTGCTCATCAATTGAGTTCTGAACAAGCCATCTGCAATCAAAAGTGTCAAAAATATAGTTCCAAAGAGTGGTGGTAGTAGCACAAGATAGAAATAAGTGGTTAGAATCTTATCTATGCTGAATGTAAAGGCGACATTTTGAACAATGTTGGATACCAAAACTTTGAAGACAAATATCAGTGGGATCCCTATTGTGGGCGAGACGCCAAATAAGAGTGAATCTAGAAGGTTTGATCCAAGGTTTGTCAAAAAAATTTATCCATTTCATATCATTATTAGTGTTGTGTATGGAGTGATTATAAAAGTTTTTGGAATTAAGGATCCCATTATGAGAAGGCTCCAAAATCAAGAAATCACATGAGGTAGAAAAATGGTAGGAATCAATAATTTGAGTAATGTTTTCAAGAAGGGAATCAATGTGAGAATTAATCACATTATTGACAGTGGAGTTGATGTCAACAGGGATATGGTCAAGGGGAGTCACAGAGATAAGAGGAGCACCAGACCAATTGTCCATCCAGAATCTCATGGAAGAGTTTCTCGAAACCATCCATCTAGCATTGTGCATAATATTGTCATATGTGTCTCTAACAGAGGGCCAAATGGAAGAGGTCATGAAACTTCTATTAGATCTTTTCAATCTATCAATGAACCTGTTTTTGATAAAAGCAATAGGAGGGGTGTCATTGTGAATCAGGTTCCAAGTTAATCTGGCTTGAAGAGCTTCATTGAAGAACTTAATGTTTTTAATACCAAGACCACCCATGGCTATAGGCTTACAACACTTAGTCCAAGGAATAGTCACAAGTTTGCTGTCCAAAGTGATTCCAGACCAGAAAAAGTTTTTAATGTGAACATTTAGCTTTTTAATGAGACTAGTAGGTCATTTATAGACCATCATCGAGTAGAAAAGTTTGGAAACAATAACAGACTTAACAAGGAAAACTCTCCCCGCCATGGAGAGGGATTTTCCTTTCCAAGAGGAATGTTGATGAAGAACCTGGTCAACAATGCTTGAAAAGTAGAAGGCTTTGGGTCTACCCCATAAGATGGGACCCCAAGGTACTTGAAAGGGATAGTACCTTCTTTGATGTTAATCTCATTGATAATACTATTTTTTCTAGCACAAGGGAAGTTTTTTCCAAAGTAAATGAAAGATTGATTCCAACCAATGACTTGACCCGAGACCTCCTCGTAATGGTTGATAGCAGCTTTAAGGGTTCTGGTGTTTTTAAGATCACCCTTTAGAAAAAGAATGATGTCATCAGCTTAAAGGAGGTTAGTGGGGGCATTCACATTTCTGTAATCCTTAATTGGTTTGAGCTTGTTATGGTCAACCATATGGGTGAGTAGACGACTAAAATAGTCTTCTGCAATGGAAAAATGAATAGCAGATAAGGGATCTCATTGTCTGACTCCTTTAGAACATTTGAAAAACCCTCTAGGTGATCCATTGACCAAAATGGAAACATGAGTAGAATGAAAGAGGATTTTAATTCTAGATATGAAGTTATCATTGAAGCCAAAACCATGAAGAACTTTGAAAATGAAATTCCATTCCATAGTGTCAAAAGCTTTACGAATGTCTAGTTGAATGTCGATGTTTCCGCCTCTATTTTTATTATTTAACATGTTAGTGCATTCCGAAGCAAGGCAAATGCAGTCTTGGATTGATCGCCCCTTGATAAAACCAAATTGATTGCAGGAGATAATTTTTCCAGTAATAGTGTTGAGTCTGTTAGCTATAAGCTTGGTAATAATTTTGTAGATGGTGTTGACCCGAGCTATAGGGCGAAAAAGATAGATTTCAGTGGCATTATAAACTTTGGGGATCAAAGCAAGGAATTGGGAATTTAGGCCATGAGGTAAGAAACTGTTAGCAAAGAAAGATTTAACGAGCTTGCAAACATCAGCATGGATGATATCCCAATAATTTTGATAGAAACCATTAGTGAATCCATCAGGTCCTGGGGCACTGTCATGGTTCAAACCAAAGACAGTGTCTCTAATTTCATGATCAAGAGGAACAGCCAGGAGAAAACTATTATCAATATCAGTAATAAGTGTAGGAATGACGTCATTAATGAGGTCCTTGTTCATACAAGGCCCATTGAATAAAGATTCAAAGTAAGAAACAACATGCTGAACAATGTCTCTTTCTTTATCCAAAAGGTTATCGCCATCTTTACGGGAGGCAAGAGGCCTACTAGCTTTCCGAATTCTTTGTAAAGAGTTGTAGAACTTGGTGTTACAATCACCATCAGTGAGCCATTTTATTCTAAAATTATGCTTGCGGATGTTGTCTTTGAAGGCAAGAAGCATATTTAGGTTCATAGTAATTTGGGCTTCTGGATTGTGATCAGAGGCGAAGTCTAATTGAGTGTTGTTGTTTTGAATTTGATGCAGTTCATTCTCAAGAGAGAGGATGCCATTGTCAATTTGAATTTCTTTAGTGCTGCATGAAGATTTGAGATTGCGTTTGAGATATTTTAATTTAAGAGGACAAGAAAAATCCTCATCGGAATGATTCAGAGATGACCAAAAATGATTGATGAGATTACAACAGTCAGGGTCAGAGAACCAAGCATTGTTGAATCTAAAGGGGAAAGAGGGTTTCCGAATGTTGAGGGAGATGGTGACCAAAATTGGATGATGGTCAGAATGAAGTTTTGGAAGGGTGGTACTAGAGATGGAATCCCAAGTATCTAAAGCATGGTCATTAGAAAAGGCTCTGTCAAGTTTTCTCGCAACCACACTATTGTAATGATTCCTGTACCACGTGTATTTGGCACCACATAGAGTGATCTCAGTAAGATTGGAGTTTTCAATAGAAGCCTTAAAATACCTCATATAAATACTTGAGTGAAGAGGACCAATTTTTTCATCAGCAGAAAGAATAGCATTAAAATCACCTGCAACGATCCAGGGGGAATGAATTTTTCAATTGAGAGAGGAGAGGTCCCTCCAGAGAGACCTCCTATGTTGATATTTATTTTTGGCATAGATAAAGGAATAAAAGATATGAGAATTATCAATGATAAAGTCAAAATTGAAACTTTGATCAGAAATATGAAAAAAAATTAACATTAGATAGGGAGGGATGGGAAAAGGTCCAAAGAGTATTAAAGCTATTGTTGTTTTGACATGCACCGATGAAGGTGTATCCAAAACGACAAAAGTGAGCTATATTAGTGGAAAACATTATTTTAGGTTCAGTAATGGAAAAAATTAAAGGCTTCTGAATGTTAACCATTATTTTTAAAATACTAAAGGTGTCATGGTTTGCAATACCATGGCAGTTCCAGAAGAGAATCTTCATTTAAATCTACGTTTGGAGTTAGAACTCCCTTTTTTTTACCATCTGAGCCTTTATGCCTATTAGATCTTCGGAATATTTTTTTGACTAATTTGGGCTTAAGGAAGGGAATTTCTTTCCTTTGGAAGGATCAGAGATGATAGAAGAATCATCTAACAGAATTGGTGCCGTCAAAGTCGGGACTTGTATGCTATTAAAATTAGGTGGCAGCAAAGTAGTTAGAGAATTTTTATTATCAGCATTAACACATTCAACATGTAAATTATCATACTGGACTGAGAGATTGCAGGTACCTGGTAAGACGTCCGAAACAGAATGAGGAGCATCATGTTCCGGCTGAACAGTGCGGGTACCTGGTAAGGTGTCCGAAACAGAGTTAGTAGCAGCAATATCTACAGACTGTTGCTTATCTGAGACCTCTACAACCGGAATAGAAACCTCTTGGACCTACTGTAAGGGAGAAAGCAGCATGCCTTCATCATGGAAGGAAGGTGCCTCATTGTTCCGCATTCCAGGATGAGAATCCTGCATGTGAGTGTGGTCTTTTTCCAAAGAAAAAGACTCATGAGTAATAAAATTCAAGGAATCCTGAGAATCAGGTTGCACAGCCGTGGATATTGGATTGTAAGAATAAATGTGGGCCATGGGGGAGTCTTGAATCTGTTCAGCAGTACAAAAAGTGGAATTAGGCCCAGGATGCTGTTTAAGAGTGTCTAAAACTGCAGGTTCCAATTTTAGGGAGTGCTCTTTGATGGTTTCTTCCTCTTCAACGAGGTCAGCCCATTTGGTACCCGAGGACTCTCCTAAGTGAGATGAATTAGTGGGTTTTTCACCCAGGTTGCAGTTCTAGCTGGTTCAGTAGCACTAACCAAGGGTGTTTTTTCCTTCCGAAATCTTCTTATTTCTTTCCAATCATTTTCAATCGGTTGGATTGACTGTTTCCTAATCAGTCTACAATTATAAATGTTGTGACCAATGAACTTGCAATGATCACAAAAAGGGGGTATCCTCTCATAATCAATGTTGATTTCCGTTTTGTAGTATTTTGCAGTGAAGTTAATAGTATTGGGAGGTTTTGATTCAAGATTAATTTCCACCATGACTCTAGAAAAGATTCCTAAATCATCATTCAAAGTTCTTTGATCAATTTTGAGAGGGGTGACTATGCATGAAGCGATGTCATTCAATATTTTTGGGTGCCAAAAAAACCAATTAAGGCCATGAAGTTTAATCCATACCTGCGCCAATGTGTTTCGATGAGTGTGTGGGTTGAAATTGGAGTCCCAATTAGATAGCCGTAGCATACCAGGTTTAAGATTTAGGTTTCCTAATTTCAAGACACGATCATATTCATATTGAGATTTTAACAAAATATGAAAGTACCCTTTTTTGATTGGTATAAGTTTCCAGTTCACAGAATTCCAGCATTGTGAAATACGGTCATGCAGATAAGAAATTGACCAAGGGCGATTACCTTTGAGGTAGGAGATTCGGGCCAAAATGGAGAACCTGCATAAATGCGTGCGCTGCTAAAGCGCTTCTGCATCCGCTTCGACCAGGAATCCGCTGTCGTCAAGATTCTTTACCAGCGAGGTCTTCGTCAGGGTTTCGTTATGATCAGCAGACTTCAGCGCGTCAAGGAAAGAGATCTCTTGGGATCGACCAGAGAACTCGTGGATATGAACATGATCCCAAGGATCATCGTTATTGCAAATCTTTGCAATAGGGAGAGGTAAATGACCTTGGCTCATCCGAGAATCATCATAATGGTGAGATTGAAATCGGTCAGGAAAAAGAAAATCCGTCATTCAAGTGCGGATCAAGAGATCGCAGGATGAAACCCTAGGCGGCTCGCGATTTTAGAGAGAGATGGTCTCTCATCTCTCTAACCCGTCTTCTTTTAAAAATTTATTCTTCTAAATAATTCTCATTAATGTCCATGTTTTAAAAATGGTTTTAGGGATTTATTTACATGTAAATTAATGATTTAAAATTAAAATACTTTTAAATGTTTCTAAGTGGAATGGGACACGTTGATTAAAAAATATATTACATTCATGGTTTTTGGAAAACATATTAACATTTTGTATGCTAGTTTTAATATGAATTTTTAGATTCTATTTCACCCATTCGTATGATAAATACATTGTATTTAGTAAGGGACTGGTGGAGCCCGCTATAGATCCTCGATGGGTCGGTAGGTCTCACGAGACAAACTAATATATTGGCATAAGTCCATGAAAAAACATTATTTGTTGTCTTAGAACAAGGCCTTGACTATATGGTTATGAAGTCTGGAATTATATATTCTATAATTATAAAATTGGTTATTGATATTACATGTGATAATTTTACTATTAGGATATACATGTGAAGAAGTAAATGGAATTATTAAATTTACCTTTTATATATTATGATGAATATTATGTTTAAAATTCATATGTTCAAGTCTTATAAATTTCTTTAAATGTTTATTCTTATTTATTATAGTTTGTTCTATATTGTTATCCTTACTGGGCATCTGAGCTCACCCCTATCTTATATTTTATTTTTCCCAAGATGAAAATAAATATATTATGATCATACTAAAAGAATAGGCTAAGTGATATAAGAGTGATATAAACGGACATAATGATGGTTTTTTAATTTCATGATGTAATGTAAAACATATATATTTTTCTAGTACATCCAATACTACAAAAATAATTTAACTTTCGGGACATGATTCCTTGTTTCATGCCAATGTTAAATAATAATGCACAAATTCTGGGTAACTAGGGTCGGGGAGTAATAGATATAATATATATTATTATATTATATAAACCATATCAACACATATAGTTGAGTAATTGGAAATATGTCTCAACAATACACTATTGAGATGAAGAACCATAATGGTTCTTTAATCCTTTGAATCAATAATCTATAAAATAGAAAAAAATATGGATTCTTAAATGCAAATAATTTTAATGAAAATCATACTTAAATACATTCATAGTAAATATATATTTCACAAAAAATATTAAAATTGGTTAATCTATAATATGTATCACATAAATATAATTGAGAGATGAAACCCTTGGCTCTGGTCCTGACATTCTTTGTTTCAACTACTAAAATCTTGAATAATTATTTTATCTTCATCAAATATTTATATCATAGTCATACTAATAAATATATTACATTATATTATTATATAATATCTAAATAACCCTTTATTAATGGTATCCCCTTAAAAGCATCATTCTTGGTGATGAATATTCTATTTTTCATTCTTTTTTCAGTTTTCCTATTCCAATGCATGAATAATAATCATGGCCTAATCATATAAATAATTATAATAATTACATAATTACCATATATATATATATTATAGAATTTTATAACTATTCATAGAAGTTGGCGATTAAAATGAATTACATTTCTTTACGATGGCAGTAGTCCACACGTTCTCAAATGTAATGTTTCCTATTTTCCATGGAAGGAAATAAAGAAGGTAAAATTTTAATTCACCATTGTATAATAATATCTATATAATATATTTATCCAAATATATTTCTATTAAAATCCATTTAATTAAAAATTGGGAAACCAATTCATTGATTCATGGAGGTGGATGTCCACATGTTCGTATAAGTGACATTATAATCATTATATTGATGAGAGGTTCAAAAGGTAAATATCAGGTTATATGTATAGAATCATAATAATTTTATAATAAAATCATCATAAAATCCATCAATAATCCATCCATTAATATAAATTATTAAAATTAAAATACATAAGTTGTGTATATGGTAGTTACAATATACGAGGTATTCCATTTTCATTTTCAATTATGATGCATGATAAAGAGACAATGGATTTTATATTACCATAAAAATGTAGGTAATATAATTTTACTAATTTAAATCTATAAATACAGATACATAATATTTATATCAGGTAGAAATCTAAATAATTATAAACGGATTTGGTGAATTAGATTACCTTTTCATTAAGAAACTTCTTTCAAATATATTCTTAATTACTCAAATCATGGCCTTTAAACAAGACCAAAACCTATAAAATTTGGATTTAGAATAATATTATATATATTGATGATTTTAGTTTGAGATATGTGGATAAATAATTTATTTATAATAAAATAGAGTATATATCAATTTATAAGTGAGTGGTGTGGACAATTGAATTCATTCCAAACATCAAAATAATATAAGATCACTATCACAGAATAGTTGAAAAGGTAATATAGTCATTTTGGAATGTTTGATGATATAGGGAAGATATTTTATATTCCAATGGGATTTAGAAAAGTTTTTTTTTTGTTATTTTAAAACATATCTCTATTCTTCACCTCAATTTTTACCCTTTCAACATCTTAATATGTCAACAACATACTTAGTCATTAAGGGACAATAAATTTTACAATAATTGAGATGGTGAAAAGTAAGTGGAGAATGGATTATAATCTTTACCATTTCCAATTGACATGGAATAATAAAATATTTTTTTATTTTTAAAACAATTATTTATATATTGGTTAGCATAATATGTCATTAAAGTTATTTTTAAGACTATTAACAATAATTTGACTTCAAAAACATCAATATTTACAAAGAGATTTATTTTAAATCTTTATAAAATTAAATAGCATTCATTTGAATCCATAATATTCATCCAATACATTAACATATGTAGAAACAATAACATTTAAAATTTTATGAAAATTTACATTCATTTTTCACACTCTCGTTTAAGCGATGTATCAATGATGCAAAAGATATCAAGGTAATTACACTATAACTATATAATTAAATAAATTATTATAATAAGAAAATAATTTGTATTAAAATAAACCATTTATATCCATTGGTGTACTCTTTTAATCCCCATGCAAACATATTATAGAAATAAAAAAAGTGACTAGCATTGTGAGATTTTGTGCTACATAAAAAAACATAATGATCACTATGAAATGAAAATTAAATGAAATATATATATTTTCAATGATACTATGTTTTTATTCATGAATAATTCACAAAATCAAATAAATGAATGTTTAAAGTGATTTTGAGGCTCTATCTCATAGTTTTTACCCCAATTAACCCATTTTACAATATATCATAGTGTTAATCTGTTACGATAGTTACTATTCATTTATATGAAAACTGAAATAGAAATCATTAGTAGATTAGAAAATGGAGACCACAAATATGGAATTATATTTATATGTTTAAATTCTTCAATGTGGTAATAATTAACAATAATAAATTTTTGTAAACGTAATGAAATATGATTTTTATAAGAGAGATTGTTTTAAGAATAAACACTATTTTATGGAAAAAACATGTATAATATTGATTCCCTTTGAAAATATATGGTTATATTTAATACAAAGATACATATATGATTTGAAAAATTTGAAATTTATACGAACCTTTTGAAAATGTGATTATTATTGTAGTACAAAAAATAACTATTATTTGTATAAAATAGTTTCTTAGATTTCAAAATAGTGAAACATATAAACCTAATATCATAATTATATTTTTAAATAAATTTTATTAATTTTTAAATATATATTTTTTCAATAATAATCGGTTCATTAAATTTTATTTCATTAATATATCTTTATAATTTAATAAAAATGGCATTATCTGTGAATTCTATAATTTTAACTATTCGCCTAAAAAATTTATTTCTAATAATTACCATAAATTCTCTATATTATAATATGGATTTCATGAATAAAAAAATTATGTTCATTTAATAAATTTTATCATTTAAATGGAATAAATAATAAATATTTGGAAACCATGATTTTAAGGGAAAATGGAAATTTATTATTTGAAATATTTTGAACATTATTTTATTTAATTGTAATATATAATAATTGAGAAATTATTTCCTTTTTAATGATTAATAACTTTTAATATAGATGTTTTTTTTAAAAATCCTAATGTCGTTAAATTTTTTCATACTCGCTAAACAAACATCCATGTTTTAGTAGTCATATAATACACCATCAAAATTATATTGTAATTCATTTATGATCTGTGTTGTCTGTGGTTGATGATATCGATTGTAGTACTTATTTAAATTACTTTAAACGATGAAATCTCATAGAATGGTAATATTAATAGTAACTCACTTCTAGGTGATAGTTTTCACTCCAAAAACATCTCATCCATTAAATTATTCTTCTATATGTTTCAAAGAAACATTATTTACACATACACAATAAAGAATAATATAATTCACTCAATAAACACACAAAAAGATAAAATGTGGGAACATATTCAACCATATACTTTATATTGTGATAATTGAATTCAATATGCATTGATCTTGAATAATGAACACACATTATAAAAATAGTAATTGCACATTTTTATTTCATCCCATTATTAAAGGTAACTTCACATCGACCTTGATGTCATTATGTTTAGTTCTTTGTCTTTTCTAATTTTTTTGGTTACGATAATAATTTCCAAATCGAAAGTAGTCAACAAAAATTATATTTTCTTCTTTTTCTAAAATGACTCAAATCTCTATAAAAAAATCAAATCCCCCAAATATAGACATACCGTCATCTATAATTTTATCACAATATACAATGTAATATCAATAGTTTTATAACATCCCATTGATATAATAAATTAAACTAAAAAAAAGTTCCACGGTTATACTATTGATCCTACATTATTGTATTGTTATAACAAACCAATTAGGAATATTGAAAATATGTACATAATGTTACATCAGGGATTATATCTAACTATGAAATAGTTAAGTACAATAATCATTATATGAAATTTTAAAACAATGTATGATTATCCTCATTAAATTTATCATATTTGGAATGTTTGTTTCTCTATGAAATAAGAGAAAAATGGAAATTTCTTCCCATGATTCAAACATCATAAAAAAAATCAAACACACAAACTTCTCTTGAGATATCGAAAATATCCTTTTTCTAAATGAAAAACATATATACAAATCATTATTTATTTTTAATGAATATTATATCATTAATATAACTGACAATAATGAGAGAATCCTCCAAAAGTTAAGTTTTTTTTTCCTGAAATCAGTTTCTAAATTTCATTTCCTTAAAACATAAATGATGAATTTTAAATCCTTACATAATCTATATTTTTAACCTATTGAGAACCATTTTCTATTAATAAAAACATATGTCAGTATCGATATTCATGAATAATTTGGACTTCTCAAAATAAACATCCTATTCATGTTCTTCAATTTAGATGGTAAACATGATATCAATGTATAAAATATTTTTTTATCATTGAGTAGTGATAATAAGAATTATATTAATTTTTTAAGACATTAAATTGGTGAAAAATACACTTCCAATCCTATCCATTTGACTATATAATAACCCTTATAATAAAACCATTATTTACACAACATCACTTCTATTATTTAATTATTATTTTTAAAGACTACCACCATAAATCCTAATGGGGACCTCCTAGAAGGCGATAAATCCCAATGAGGCATGCAACACACATGTGAGGCAATTTCCTATTTTTTTTATACACAAACATATGTCTCAAAGACCATACAATGGAGAGAATGTAATAACAACTGATACATTAATTCATAACAACAACCATAAATTTGTGTTTGAAAAAATCTAAACAATTTTGATCTTGGGGGAAAATGGACACTTAGAAAAAACTACAATGTTTTCCAACATTTCCAGAATAAGGGGAATACTGTCAAATGAATCACTTGTTAAAAAATTCACTCTGTATATCATAATCAATGATCCATTTTCTCTTAATCTACCATGAACCCCATCAAACTGGACGTTTTCCATATTAGACTCAACATGTGTTGTAAGATCCCATGTATGGATTAGTATAACAATAACTAATAGAGAACCACTAAATAACCAAGAATAATGAATCAAGATAATAGTTACCTCATCACAAGGATAATTTAATAATAACTCGATATATATGGAAAAAATACCTATATACTAATAGAATACACTATCTATCATGGTATGTTCACAACCACATTTTCAGCATTTATTATTTTTTTTAATGTTCACAGAAACACTCTTCTAGTAGATCTCACTTTGAAATTATAATTATACTAATTCAATTCGTCTGAGATGTTTCTATTTTCATGTCCCTCCATGAATAAGTTAATTTTGGTAGTTGGAAGAGTTAAATATACATATGAGGGAAGTACCACAATGCGTAGAGGAATATAAAAAACATATTTGGAATAACCTGATATGTAGATCATTGATTCTGGTGAAGTTTGTTCACAATAATTGCATGAACTCTAGTTACTATAGATATTGATAGATGATCAAACCCTTATCCTCATAGATGGATTCTAGTTTCTCTATCTGAGACTAATCTATTAGAAGAGATTACTTTTATATACATAGAATGTATTTCCATAGTAAACTCTCATGAAATGAATCAATGGAACACAACCTAAGGAAACTGATCCATGTTAAAGAGTAAAAGGGCCTCATACCTTCTAATGGAATGAACCCAGTGAGTTCTAGTAGCACATAGAATTCCATGTCTACTATATCTCTAATAATGTTCCACATCATTTTCCCAATTACTCCAAGTCATTACCATGTACAATCAAGCATGCCAATGTATCGTTGTCCAAACTAGTGTACTCCCCCAAGATTGAGTACATTGTCATCCATGTGTAGTCTACCCATGCCCATGTACATGGATGTGTTTTTCCTATAACGAACCCACACACCAAATCCCTCCAAGCTGGTTGATGTCCGAGTTTCCAAAACCTCAATCCCTCCTCTATATTCAAGGGATGGAAACTATCATAGGGAATAACAAACATAAAATGTGTCCTTTTTATAATGTAGCTTTACACCAACAACAACAAATCTCCATGAAACAGTTTAGTGGAATAAAAAAAGAAAATAACATCTAAAGTAATCCATTTATGAAATAAACTCTTATGAATACTATCAATGACCTATAGAATACAACTATGGTGTAAAAGGTAAAATGCATGCCTAACAAGAAATGAATTATCAACATGATGATATATATAATCATGTAATACAGATAATGCTCATCTCATAATCACCAATCCTTACCACCATAAACAATATATGCACATGAGTACCCTTACAGTACATAGAAAAAACCATTGATCTTTATTTCATCTTCATAAGACATGGAACATGCATGTAAATCCCATACATGGGTGAGTATATAAATACCCTTTAGGACTCCCCGAAAACTGAAGGGGAAAATATAAGATTTGATAAATGTTTTTCGAACAACCCATAGAAAGATGGATATGAAAACTAATGACACACACAAGCACACACACACACACACAGAAACAAAAACATTTATATTATAATAAAATAAATTGATAAGGGAGAGATAAGGGATATCTATATCAGAGTCCAACCATGTTGATTAGTAAGACTACAGATCCAAAGGGTCAATCCCTAATGCCCAAAATGTCATGCATCCATCTATGTAATCAAGTTGATTACCCACACCTCTCCATTGTCCCAAAAAGTCAACGGAAACAATATCTTATAAGGGGTAAATGCTCTAGTGAGTCTCGGGGAACCCCCGATTAGATGGGGGACCCACTCTCTAGCCAGTTAGGGTAGACAGTCATTATGAAGAGGACCCATTCCTTAGTCTATCTAGGGGTCCAATTAGTATTTTGAGAAACCACTGCCTAGTCCTTCAATTGTTTTAGCCAGAAGTTAGAAGATACACATAATAGTCCATTAGGGGTTTCCACTAAGACTTGTCCAAGGTGTATAGGGGACCCTATCACTAATTCAATAGGTTTTAACTCAAACCAACCACTCTCAAATGATCCTTCCAAATCACTTCCACCATCAATCATTTTCTATGGAATCATCTAAATTAGTGTATACCAGATTTTATTTCAATGTTCATTATGAATGATGAGATCTTGTACTACATGGAAAAATTAACATTAGAGGAGACTCACAAAAAAAATATGTGTCCAGATGAAGGAAATACTTAGGTTGTACGTTCCTCATATGCGTACATGGTCAGAATGGTCGAAACATCAGGTGGTCCTACTTAACTACCCGAATTTGTAATCCTATGGACATTTCTAATAGGCCATGTCACTATATATTTTGTTAGGGTCCCACATGGAATATATCAACCTCCACGTAATTGACTATGTGCACCATGAGATTCCGATGTTTTTTGGGTTATGTCATATACATGTTTCTAGACCAACTCATGCCTGAGTACTAACCCCTGCTTAGTTTCTCCTAGAGGACACGCGGTGTCCTCTTACATGAAGGCATGTCCATGTTCAGTTCTCAGTCATCATCTACAACCATATAGGGTAACACTCTCTGCTAGACCAGCTACACGGTGTGTGATCATTTTATACCCAAAAACCCTCACCACAATACTTAGGTGGGGAAACATGTTGAGGGTTCTAAGACTATATGTAGTGTCATAAATTTTCTATAGAAATTCTAGTTATTCATTAAAATTAATTATTCAACATTTTTCAATTATGTCTAACTGATGATCACTCAATATCAAATGGGTAACACATAAAACCATTGATTCCGAGCCTCCAGTTGCATGAAATCAAATCAAGATCACCCATGGGCTTCCATTGATCATATCGTGCACCATTCATCATCAATAATCTTCTCAGAACCATAATCTATGGAAGATAAATACATTCATCCTACAATTAATCTCAATCCATTCAAAAATCATCATCTCGTATGTAGTTTTCAGAACCACTATTTATCTGGGTGATCAATCAGACTCGAGAAAATCCCAGAAAAGGTGAATTGTGAACTAATAGGCCATCAATGAAGAAAAATGGGTTAAAACAAAAATTATAGGGTTGATAGACATCATTTTTTCCCAGAATTCTTGACCAACTATTTCAAATATTGGAATCCAATGTGATGTCGGGATATAAGAATATTAAATTGAATAAAACAACTTAATTCATCAATCTTCTCATCAAAATAGAGGTAAAATATAAATAAAGCGAAAAAATTATACACTCATCCTAAATATTAAAATTAATAGAAAAAAAAATTTAACATCCAAAAATTGAAAATGGATCAATTTTTTGTGATGAAAATGTATTAGAGTAATCTAGAAGACATACTGCATCTACGACCACTCGATCAACTGAAGTCAAATTGTTTCTCATTATTCAATTCTTTTTTCTCAATATGGAATTCTCTAAACATCACCAATGATATCATAAGGTCTATGTAGAAAACTTTTCGAAAACACTCATATGTTATTATTTAAAGTTGATTTTAATTATTTTTTAAATGACATAAAAAGGATTTATTTTTTTATTTTAAATAAATACACCCTAGCATGGATCAAACATATAGACATCTGACACAAAATAACCATTAGATACCCCTATGGTACACCCCACACCACATAATGAGGATTGTTCTTAGATTTCAAATTTTAGTATACATTCAATAGTTATTTTATTATCCATAAATGACATCATGAGTGTCATATTAACATAATTAACATTTATATAAAATAAATTTTAGGCTTACCGAGCCTCAGAATCCAATGTTGTCTCAATTCATTGGTTAAAAAAATCATAATATATTTTAATCTCATACAAGGAATGAACACACTCAATAAATTATTTCATTTTAAAAGATTTTTTATTTTTGAAAATTAAAATCTATAAACTAAATTGAGGCAACTAATCCATAATCTAGCTCTCTCAATCCAAGGATCTATCATTCAAGATCTTGTAATAGTAAGACACACAATCCATAGGAATGGTCCATTATCACTAGAGCCTATCTTACTAATCCTCAATCACCAATGGTTACTCTAGGTAGGTGTCTCAAAACATAATGACTATCTCACCCCCATTCAAGGGTTTTTATAGGATCATGCACGTATCTCCTCAATTGTGACACATGGAATGAATAATTCAACTCATCCCACAATGGGATTATCGATAAGTGTTAATAAGGCACACCAACCCTCCATAACTAGAATAATCTAATGAACTATAGGGATAACATTCCTCCATATCCAAACTTTTGTATTATATATTATTGGGTGAGTCTAAAAAGATAATATCCCTATTTGATATTAAATTTCCTATTTTATTGATCTGAAAAAGATTTCTATTATATCTGGTTTTTCCTCATAGACTCATAGATCAACTACACCGCCTCCATCATCACATACACAATCCTTGTCCTAAAAATAAATTCATTTTCAATCATTGTCCAGCACAATGGTGACCTATGGGTTATCCCATATAATTCTTAAAAGGTTCCATTTTAATCATATATTGATATCTATTATTATAATACTATTGTACCAATGTATAGTGATCCTCCTAACTATGGATATTTTCTATCGTAGAATATCTCATCAAATCCACCAGCACATGGATAGTGTGCACATTATTACCATATGTCAGTTGATGAAATGATGTACTCGTCCATAATGAGGTCATGAATTCCACATATAGGCCTCTCCACAACCATCATGGGAACATCATATCATTTTCATAAAAAAATATTTGGGGTACCACATGGATTAAGATGATCTTTAGCATGTAAAAAAATCCCAAACACTTTAATGAACATTTTTCCCCAATTGATAGGTTGTGTAACAAATTTGTTATTGGGATAATTGTTACCCAGATTGAATCATGGTGTCTCACTATCCTCGATATACCTACAAAAAGTTCCACGAATATACCATTACATTTATACAAACAGGTCTCATGTGGATGCCTCAAACCTCCCATATCCTAGTTATCAGACATCACTTGCTAACATGTGAGACCTTAATAAATGAACATGATGAAACCAAACCTTATTAAATCCTAGCTAAACTACCTCTAATGGTTTCTAATCTTCTTCCCCACACAATGATGTAAATACAATGGGGATGTGGGAAACTCCATCATCACCTCCTATCGCATCCCGATCAATACCACCATCCATCCCTGGGAATGGATGACATGTTCCCTTCATTCATAAAAAATATATATTGAGTCTCTTGAAGATATAAGGTCATAGATAAAATCAATTTCAATGTCTCTCAACTGAGCCTCCCCCACACCATTAATATGTTGAGGAGTCAACACCATTGACTATATATTTTCATAACCATTCACCTCAACTTGGACCATCTATAAAAAACCCAAATGTTGAGAAGATGCCTCTAAAATGTAAATGGGTCTCAATTATAATGAAATATTCCTCCACATTCCCATTCCTAGTAGTATAGGTTATATAAAATTAATTTTCTTGAGGGAACCATAAAAAATTCATCCCTTTTTGTTTTAGATATCTCTATGTGAGGATATAACTGATTCTATGATGATATGATTAAATAAAAAAGAATAATGTTATATGATAGTGCCTAGACATATTTTGTGAAATGACCATAACTACAAAATCTAGTATATGATTCATGTATTATACTTATGTTGTTATACTTCCTCAACCATAATAAAATCACTTCCCACCTATACATCATCCTAGTGATGATCCCTACTCCAAATATAATAAAATACACAATGTATTCCATAACCTCCTACAATGGTTTCAAAAAAGGATAACTACTCTAAATTATCCTTGATCACTCAAATAATATCACACTTTACATGGTCTAGGAAAATGGTTTCCCTTTACAAATCAGCATGGTAAATGGTGATTCAATCCTATAAAAATATTTCATGATTTACTTATAATAACCCTCCAAGTCATGAAAACTAAACACCACTATCACTCATTGATGTATACTAAGAAATAGTTTGATCAATTGTTATTAGTAACACATCAAAAACAAACTAAAAATTTTCACTCCATCGAAACTAAAGCTCCATGATCCAAAACATGAATATTGAGAGCTTACCATAATGATATTATTCCCTGAGTATGTCTAGGACCATCCTCATGTACTGTGTATTCTCCTCCTCTGATGATGAGTAGATGACTATGTTATTAACAAAGGAAAAGAAAAATAATTGCATGTATGGCTAGATGATATGGTTCATCAAATATATTATTTTAATTGGGTTATTCAACACATATAATGGAATCATAATGAATCCATAATATCTATAGAGATATTAAAATGTCATATTCAAGTTATCAACCTTGAAAACACTCAAATATTGGTTTTATGACCTATGAATGGTCTTAGAGATCAAACGTGGACCAAAAAACAAATAATAATGGTTTTAAATATTTTGAAATGGGTAATTTTCATTTTCACTTCCTTGTGAAAATGATGATAATCAATATAAATCCTAACACTACCATCCTCCATTTTCACAAATGAACCTACAGTTACCCTAGGGAACAGAATGAGTATGTTTAGAACCATATATCATAGGCCCTCCAACCACACACTCATCTCATATAACTATAAAAGGTCATATTGATATTCCTTAAAATATATTGTAATGGTCTATAGTTGAAATTTTGTACATATATCTATATTCTCCTTCATATGTAGTCCTATAAAATCCTCCTGGATGTTGTATAAAAATTCCCTCAATGTTGATGGAATATAGATGGATAAATATAACATTATACTCAGCTCTAAACTTTCCCATAAATGGATGATGGGATATGGCCTCCTATTGACAAGGTCTACTCAATCAGACATTATATCTCTCTCAATGTTAAATTAGAACCTCAATACATATTTCTAAAGGCATCCGACCTACCTATGATGATATTCTATCTATTATTAAACCATGTAAAACCATTACAATACCAATATAATGTTATAATGTTACATAATTATGACCTAGAGGTCCCACATGAAAATCTATCCAACAAATGATGGTTCGAACATCAGGAAGATAATTGATATTGAATAATTGTACCCAGTCGAAACCCATAAGAAAATTCATTATGTTAAGGTATCAACTGGGATCTCTATCTATCTAAAAAGGTATATGGAGTTAAATGAGTGACATGAATGTGTGTATAAATGTTATATAGATACTATAGAATAAACAAATATCAGACCTTGTATCATCTCTTAAGTTTCCGAGTCATTTTTTTTCATGGACTACAGCCTCCTGTATCCCCAAAAGCTCGTTCCCTAGTACTGGGGTGTTTTTACAAGTGGAGGGGATCGAATTAGGTCACAATATCTCCCTCTACCCATTACACCTACACCATTTTCTCCACCTAATCCTCTTCCTCACCCACCTATTTTTGGGTCACCATAGACTCACTTGGTAGATCCATAAAAATGATGTTTGCTCTACCATGGTTGTCCATCTTTTTCATATCATAGACACTGATCATTCCAAGATAGTAAATATCATGCGATGTGACCCCTACCATAATATAAATAAAATAAAAACTCTCTGGGATAACATCTTCCCATGTGAAAACCCTCTAATGCATGTCCATGTGACTAAGACCAGTCATTGGAAGATCTCAGTCACATAAATCCTATTTACTGGAACGTTCTAGATGTTGTAGATGATTCACACCCATGATAACTACTATAATCTATATCTACATGGGGTATCTATGATATGACTATATATAACCTTTTCCCACTCTAGAACTCCATAATAGGTGGGAATACAATTGACAAACATACTAGGACATATGTCTCTGTGAATGCACCTCTTGAAATTTAATACCTGAATGTACCCATCCCAAATGATGATCATAGAGTACTATGTATGTTCAGTGAATCTCTGGGCATACTCAGAAAAAATAATAATACAATTAACCATATCTAGAATATCTTCAATCAATAATGATAACATTCACATGTGATAATACTACTCCAAAATAGATTCATAATGTTAGACAATGAGAGTGAGAACTCATCATTTATTTTCATGACATGGATCCACCAGCTACCTAGTACTCCATGAAAATGACTTGTTTTTTTTGTGAAACCATCTTATTGGTCATGGTATACAAGATACTATTTACTAAAATTACCGACTCAACACAATCTTTCACTATATGGTATTTAGTCTCACAAAAAAACTCATATTCATTGGGTGCCAGAACATGTGTAGTGCGATCAACAAGTGTGAATCCACATCAATCCATTATAGTAAAATTTAAAACTCTATTGGTGGGGGTCCACTTACTTCCTTACTATATGAAATATAGTTTCGGTACAAAATGGGACTATATACCCTTAGAGTGGGGGGGACCAAGGTATTCATATTATCTTCTAAAATATTCCTACACTAATAGATCATGATTAGTATCATATAAGAGTCAATTGGTTGGTACATAAGTGATAATGGTGATCTAATACTATTATTATTTTCATTATGACTATTATTTGAATCTAATTAAATAAATAAAGGATAAAGACACCAAATAATTTACTTCGTTTAACCTCTCTGAGCTACATTTGTGGAACATACAACAACGATGTACTGATTGTACCAAATTTACTATGCCTCACTATAAAAAAATTATATATCAGGTAGGATCACATATAAACCAAGGCTCACTTCCCTTACAAGTTTTAGGGTCTACTCACTTCATTTCCAAGGATCACTACTTATGCACCTTTCTCTAGATCATTGCTGGTGGAATGGATCACCGTGTTCTTCATCCTTCACTCACTACTTTTGAAAAATATTGACCCATAGTTTATGGACTTGTAGGTATCATAATTATCATTAATGAATATAAAAACATTTATATATAGATTATATATTAAAGTTAGACATTCATCCAATAGGTTAATAACACTTCACCATAGATGTATTTGGGAATGCCTTTTAAATAATATTCACGATGCTACTACCATCATAATGATCCTATTTCAAAATGCTAAAACATTTTGCAAATAACCCAAAGCCTTCAAGAAGTACACATTATTTTCATAAATATCACATTCCCATTAAGAAGCACACCACTTTCATGAAGATCAACAATCCTTTGAAAAGATCCTTCCCTTTATGAATCTTACATAGCCCTCATGAATTTCTTTTCTTTCATAATGCCTGGATCCATCAGTGGGCTATCATAGCCTTCGTGAACTTTGGTGCATGAAACTCTTTCTCAAGACACCTTTATAAACAATATTCACATTTTTTTGATACTTTTGATCATCATTAAATATCAGTAAATTTTTAAATGGGGTAGAGGACTATTTATAGGCATTTCTAATATTTACAGAACCTTCTGGCCATGTCATCGCAGTTTCACGATGCTACCTTTTTTCCAATGTGATGCCCCCTTTTTCATGTAGATACACCTAAATTTATTATTCATAATTATTGTTGTAATAATGGAGGATTACATAAAAACCAAAATGTTTCCACGATGCTCCACTCATGATGCTCCCCATCTTCATCATCTGTGATGCTCATCGATGTCACTTTGATCAACATCAATATTATTTGACCCATTGCGTCAACCCTTAATTAATCAAATATTCTCAAAACTCATTCCTTTTTCCTATTTTAATAAGGCTTAAATGGAAATACATTTTTCCTAACTCGATCCAAACTCAAAAAAAATTATCCCAAAAATTTGGGAGACATAGGTTAACCGAGTCACATTGTGTACACAATTTTTGGTACCTCTTCCCTGATATTGATTCCTCTATCTTGGATATTTGACAACAATCCTTGTAAGATAAATCTCTAGACTCCAAAACTATCCAGGGAAACCCAAATTTTCAAGAACCAAAAATAGTGCAATGTGTCCTTGAAGTATTTGTTTCTCAACAATATGTCATCTTATGGCCCCTCAATTGAGGACTCATCACTAATTGAATATTTTTTCATGATCATAAATTGTTAACTAAGCTATATATATTCATAAATTCCTCCTGAATAAAATGAATATGTACCACAATATGATGAGAATATATATGCGGGGAGATTAATCAAGAATGATAGTCAAATGACTCCATACTTTGTGATGATTATAGCACTATTGTTTTGTAAACAATGTATGTGTATTTCATGATGAAATTTTTTTAGAGATTTATTGTATGAATATATAATTCAATTCACAAAATATATGTTCCTTTGTTAGGTATCCACACTTGAGTCACTTTAAAATCGTTTCCCTAGGTTCCCAACAAATCCTCACAATGGAATGATCTACACACTATCATAAGGGTGAAACAACTCTGATACTAATATATGAAGATGCAAGACAATAGGTCCAACCTTGCTGGATGAAGGATGGGCCTCTACATCTCCATGTCCACCTCCATAGGCCAGGGGCTGGTGACAAGCACCAAAAGGTCATAACCTAAAGTTAAAATTTTCATAAATTACCTACACACATGCACCCATCCATAACTATTAAAAACCTTATAAATATAATAATATACAGTAACATATTGGGTAATAAATTTACAAAAATAATATATGAAATAAAACAATATTACAAAAAAAAAAGAAAACCAACGAGTAATGTGGAAAACACATGCCCAACAAAATTTGATCTGTCAACCTTAAAAAATTGAAATCAATTAATTCTAATAGTTCCAAGATCATTATCTCTAAGCTCTACCACCATATGGGGTATATTCCTCTGATTATCCATGTTCATCAGCAAAATCATCATTGATGTTTCAAATGAATGCATAATATATAACACATGGAGATAAATCCTATGTGGGGCTGAGTATATACATACCTAGTAAGGCGATCCAAAAATTAAGGGTGGTGTAATATAAGAGACAATAAAATATTTCATGTCAACAAAAACATAGAGGTAAAATAATCCCAAAAACTCTCACACACACAAATATATTTTAATAGGAGAAAACACAATGTGCAAGAAAGGAGATATCAATCTCAAAACCATCCAGGTTGATAAGAATAAAAATGAATATAATGAGTCTATATTTGATTAGAATCATCTCATTTATCTTCCAATGTAACCATGTGGAGAAACCACACCACTCCATTATTCCACATATTCGAGGGGGCTTAATCACCAATTGAGGATCGACATCACATGGTGTCAATGGGAACCACTCAACAGGTAGAATACTAACACACTCTTTTTTATAGTTTATATTTGTAATAAAATATATATAAAATATAAATTATTTAATATTATATTCCCTTATATTTAAATATATCTTGATAAAATGGAAAATTTTAATTAAGAGAATGAAAATGGTGATAAATTTATAATAGAGTTGATTTTTAGATGTGAATTTTTATTATAATTGTACTGATCATAGTTTATATCTTTAATGAGTGTGAATTATTACAGTGTTTTCATATATTATTCTTTAAGATTTTTCCATAAAAATATCTATTATCCATATTCTACAAAATAAGGGACTGGCACACCACATTCCTAGATCATGTAAACCCATCCTGTTATTCCATACTTCAGAGAAATCCACCCAGTGATATGAAACATGGTTATCATTACCCATGTAGAGTTGGGCCACAGGTGTTGAAACACCATGTGGATCGTAGTTGATCTCAAGGCTGTTGGATTGAGAAGTGCATAGTGGCCATGACCATGCGGTTGTTGGAGGAGAGCCTCTCCTACATGGGGTGGTTCACGATGTCGTTGGGGGTCCTCCAATACCCATTTTGAATTAATTTAAGCATTAATCCATTTTATTTTCCAATAAATGACCAAAGATCACCCAATTTTATTTCAACATGCAATAAAGGTTATTGCAAGACACTGTTCATTTTTAACATTAATTCCACTATTTCCCTTGGCCATGACTTGGACAGATCTTGTGTCCTCACCCCATCATGATATACGTTTTTCCACCCTCTACAATCATCTACTGCAACTAGTATTCACCCAAAATCTAAATGGCCTACCTCTAGGAATATTTGTTTCAATTCATCTTCATTTACTCCAACCATGTTCATCTCATATTTCCTCCAACTCCTTTTACATCCCCCCTGAAAACAACTCTTAGCTCCCTCAAGAACGTTTGAATGCAAGTGGGATTGAGGTTGTAGAGCTCTAATTCTATGATTTCACTACAACATCCTCCCAGAGTCCCATCCATAGGTATTTTTCCCCACAACCCATTAAACTCACTTGAAAGTCATGAAGGAAAGAGTATCAACTACTCCTTGATTAGTTTTTAAAACACCAGTATCTCATGAGAGTATTCATTTTGAAATTGGGGGTGTTTGGGGTATGAGTTTAAAAAAGATGATATAAATATCCAAGGGATAATTTAATGATTTTAGGTGGGAAAAACTAAGATTACCACCCATCGTCTTTTAAATGTTGACCATTCCCACTAATCCAAGGAGTTCACATCACTGGTTGGGGGAGAGTTTAGTATAAGCTCCCTGATTTCCATCTATTTTATATTTATTTAACTATTGTGAGTGTTTTTATTTCATGTGATTTTATTTTTTTATTTTAATAAAAATCAAGTTATTTTTATTTTAAAACGTGTTTCTCCACACATCAAAATTTTATTTCCTTCTAATTCTTCTAAATTTTTATTATTCTTTTTATTTTTATATATTCATCGTATTCTTATAATTTTATCATAATTTCCATATATAATATATTTTTACCATTGTATAACATTTCTATTTCTCTCTCTTTTCTATTGTTTTTAATTTTTTATTTTCATTATATTCTTTCACATCTTATCTCAAAGAACTATTACATTAAAAATGATGGGTCACCCGAGTATTGTCCTGAGGGAGATACATTGTTTTTCTATTTATATTTTCTATTATATTCATATGTTTGATTTATGTTTGTGTTCAAATTGATAAATATTTTTTAGTGTGGTGAATTTCCACCCTACCTCTAAACAAAAACCCATTTATATTATTTGTTTAAAAATTTTCCCTCTCTTCTACTAAATAAAAGATCATCATGTGATGAAATTTAGACATTTAGTGGATGAAACTATTTAAAATTGGTTCAGCTCTCTACATGTGTCACATTCTTGATTGGGGTGTGTCATCAACAAAAATTTAAAAAGGTGGTGGAATTAATATTACAAATTAATTTCAATATCTCTAACCACTAAATTAAAAATTATAATTTCCATGTGAGATCACATCATTAAATGATCAAACTAAACATAAACACCAAAAAAATGATGAAACCCATAAACGAAACCGCAAAGTCCATGTTCGTTCATTATTAACCACATTTTTTCCATTCATTCTAGTTTAATATTTTAATTAATTTAGATTTTAAATTTTTTTATAAAATAATTATAATCATAAAAAAATATTTTGTTCAGTTGATTTACATAAATTAATTGAACAAATGATAATGATCCTCATATAACATGACCATGTTCATACTCTATGTTCTGTTATGAAATTGATTTTAATTTTCTACATCACTTGATTGGTGTGCATCAGATCTGAAATCATTATAGGTCATCTAATTATTAAATCATTATATTATTAATAATTTCACATTTTAGATAGTATTAATTTTTTAAAAATGAATAATTATTTTAATGATGTTTTGATATGACTATTTTATCAATATATAGAACAATTAATTACAGGTGAAATAAAAAAGAAACTCACTATAATGAGGATACACTACAATAATGGAATGATTATAATATGATAATGTCCATGAAGTAGTAAAAAACCATAGAGATATTCATATTTCATACTGATTTGATGATCATGGTTGATGGACACCAATCTAGATTGCAAGGATTTGAGTCCAAGAACAATGTTCCACTAGAGATTCCTAATTTTACATATGATATCGAGAAGGTATAGAACCCACTAATGGAATATAAATTTCCCAACCATCAAAATAATAATTTTTTTGATGACCATGGTGAACTATAGTTGATTCAAAATGATGAAGACTTGCTTACTAATCTAACTGTATGAGATCTATAAGACTTGGATAATATATGGAATGAGTATGAGGTAAAATTTGATCTTCCCGACCAATATAAATTTGAAGAGGGATTACCATTTAATATCACTTTATCCATGTAAAATTAATTCACACCAAAAATAAAATTTTATGAATTGATGGGGGAACCCCACTACCTATATCCATCAACTGGGAATCACATTAAAGTGGCACATATCACTGAATAAGTGATTGAAAAAAAACAAACTCAGGTATATGTTCATTAATTTAATTAAATTTCATATGAGTACCACATATTATGGTTTTTAATATACATATTTGGTCAATCCTTTCCTTAACTTAGAGGAGGAAAAAGAAACTGAACATGGATATGTTTTGAAAAACATGGAGCTCCCTGACATTGATGAACATATATTTGAGGAGGATAATGAATACTTCTAAGTAGTTGAACCTGTCGAAATAAAAGTTAAATTATTTTCGTGTATAAATATCTTATTTTTTTTCTGTAATTGTAAAATTCTTGAATCCCATGATGAGCTAACCTTTGAAAATAAGGAGGATGTTTCAGAAGTTGCAACCATAGAAGAGGATGATTCAAACATCATCATACCCCTATTTGGCATGAAATTAATAATTGTGAATGGAATTATGTAGTATTATATATCCATAAATCATTTATCACTATGAATTTAGATACAAAAGATGAAATAACACACCAGGAGAGGATCAAGTCAATGAATATCAATCCACCATAAGACATTATATAACATCTGGTATGTCCCTATAGAGGAAGTTAAAATTCTGGTTCCACTTTGGGGATAATACAATGAATTATCCATCTATTTTAATTCTAAGAATTTATATTTCTATATACATTTTATAATTATTTTATCATTCATCCATCTACCTCATATCTTTTTGAGTTTAAATGACATGATTCTTGAGCTTAGTTGAGTAATTATCTTTTAAAGGTTCAGGATGGATGAATGTATTCCTCGAACAGTCAAGGAGGAAAAAGTGTAAAGAGTCATGGGAATGGGAGTCAACTTTTTCTCTATATTCTTTTAAACTACAAATTATTTTTTAAGAATAACCTATTTTGATCTTTTATATAAAATTAATTTTCACACATGAATTTCTTCCTAACGTGAGTTATCTATGAGACATGTGTTTCTTAGGAATATTGTGAATCCATGATTTTGATTTAAATCTTAATGATATTAAATATGTAAAATGTATAACTATATTATAAAACTGAATAATGGTTATTAAATTGGGTCTAAAAATTTGAGGGAATTATTTGATCAAGGTATATGAAATTTCCAAATTGGTTACGGTGCTTTGAATTTAGTAAATTCATCTGAATTAATTTTTTATTATTAGTCATGACTTGAATTACTGTACAAAATCATATAACCTATTCTTGATAAGATTTATTTACCATGTACATCATATTTTATTATTAACCACATTTTTGAATGATCTTGGGATATGCCACTTGCTTGATTGTTTTTTTGAACATGTCAAATCTATGACTGTATATACCCACATTTATAAATGATTTAGTATCCTCCGATAAAACAATATTCATAATAGAATATGTTTTCATCAATCCTTATTTTCCATTATAATCCATGAGTTATATTTTTGTAAATGATTCATGTTTCAATACATTTTTATCTATTCCTATCATCTACTTAATGTGTTTATTAAATTTTTTAGTCAATGTGTAAGTGTGAATGATTTCATCGTGGAAGTGATGAAATATAATATATAGAGAATGTTTGGGGGTAATAATTCTAGGAATAAATAAAAGATATCTTTCTCATTAATTGTACACTTTATGGTTTTCAAATCCTGAAAAAAATTGAGACAAAATGATAAAAAATACTATATAAAAAATAATGGGATATGATTTTGGTAAAACAAAAATCATGATTATTTGATGGAATATTTTTATAATATTTTTTTGGAGGTATATATAGGGATTTAAATGATCAAAAATTTCGAAAAATAATGAAATATAATGTATAAAATCATTGATAGAGAGAAAAATGTATAAAAGTACATTTGAATTTAAGAGGTTGTTCAAATCATTCATTGTATTGTACTTTAGTCATGACCTTACATTCCATTTTGGTATGTTGGAGTTGTTTTAATTTGATGGGGATAATTTCCATGATTTTTTAAATTTGATCTCAATCTCTTTAAATTATATAATAACCTCTTCCTTGAGCCTAAATTTATAGACATAAAATTTCTACCTACCTCAAGTTATAGAGTTATTAGATCCTTTATTTCATGTCCCTATGATTTTATGTGCATTTTAAATTTATGATGATGAGAAAGTATTTACATTATAGGACTGTAGAAAAGGAGCATGATGTCATCATAAGAGCATAAATATGCTTGAATTTTATCATGGGTGATGAGTGGAAATTTTTAAAGGATTGGTAAATCCTAATTTCACATACTAAATGAAAATTAATAAAGGAAAATTATTGAATGAAATAAGAAGATCCATCAATTTAAAAAGTGAAAATGTAAAATTATTGTTTTGAATGTTTTAATGTAAATGGATATAATTAATTGAATCTTTATGTTAATTATGAAATCAGGATTTAAAATTAATAATAATTTAATTTTATTAATCTGAAATTTGAATATTGTTAACATTGGTTCCCTCTAAATTAATTGTTGAGATTTTATGATTTTGGACAATCATGGATTATGTGTGGGTGTATTTTACATGATCATTTATTGTGAATATTGATAATAAAATTTATATATTTTTGGATGGTTTTTATTGGATGTTCTGTTTACTTTCAATTTTTTTTATGAAAATGGTAAATTTTAATTAATGGAAAGAAAAATGTGATAATGAATAAAATAGATTTTATTTTAGGATGTGAATTTTATTTATTATTTTTTTATTTGGTTATTATTTTTATGATTTTTAATTATAATAACGTTTTCATATCATATTCATTATGATTTTATAAAAAATATTCACTCTAGGAGACCTGAACTCAATGTATATGAACACCCCATAGCTAGCATATATAGAGTTGTCCAACCATGCCAGCCCACAAAGGAAGCTTCCCAGTAGAAAACAAATATGAGAATAAATCTTCACTAATAATATTTTCATAGGTATTGAAACCATGTGTGGGAGAATAGATGGTTAAAACCTAATAATGGTGCATATGAGTGTGGTGTTCAAGCCTATATGGTTTAGAGAAGAGAGTGTCCCTAGTATGGGGTGGAACATGATGGCATCAGGGATCTTTCAACCTCCAATCCAACATCTTTGTCACATTTCTCCCAGAAAATTATTTATAAAGAAACACACTAAACCCATTATTTTTCAATGTGGGGTTCATGTTATAAAATGTTACTATTCATTTTTAACTAAAACACCATTGATCAACCTCTTCATTACTTTAATAGATTTTGTTTTTCGCCTCCACAAAGCTATATTGATTTCCACCCTCTGTACATGTTATCCACTGCTACTCCTCACATAGAAATGAAATGGCCTAAAACATGGAATCTAGGGGTTGATCCATACTCCTCTTTCACCACCTCTGACCGTCTTAGGAAACCATATGCACCATAGACAACACACATGAACACAATTTAGCACTCCCTCATGTCAACTCATCGAAATAGGGACTGGTATTGTGGAGCACCACTTCCATGATTTTTCTTCCACATTATCCAAGTTCCCCTTAAACATTGAATTTTACACATATCCCTTTTAATTACATTGGATGGAATGAATGAAAAATAATTCATTTCTCCCAATTATATTCTTAAAAACCTACATCTCATGGTTATAAACCTTTTATAAGTGGTGATATTTTGGGTACGAATATAAAAATTAATTTATTATGATATATGGGATACAGTAATGATTTTAGGAGGCCACCACCATAATTTCCTTCTTTATAATATAATATTTAATCCTTTCCCACTAATCTAAGGAGTTCACAACACCGACTAGAGGAGTGTTTCATGTTTTCTATAGGACCTTCTCTTTTTTTGTTTTTAATTAATTTTCCTTCTATTTTGGTTAATGTTTTTATTTCATATATCATTAATTTTTCTTTTAATAAAAATTCATCATTTTTAATTTTACATTGTATTTCTCCACCAATCCAAATTTTTGATTCATATTATTCTTATTCTTCTTATTTTATTTCTTATTCTTCTTCTTATAAAATTATATTTCATTCAAAATAAAATATATTATTATATTTTATTCTATATCCATATCTCACTATTATTTTCATTTTAGTCCCATAATTTTTATTTTATTATAGATCATATTTACACCATGACCCCTTACCCTAAAAATTATGGACTACCTTAAGTCTTGGCCCAAGGAGGAATGTGGTGTTTCCATTTCAGTCTATTCGTAAATTCATTAGTATTATTTATGGTTTTGGTGAGAAAGAGTCAGGTTATGGTGTTATGAAAATATAGAAAATAGAATAAAAATAAAACTCATTTTTATTATTTGTTTAAATATTTTCCCTCTATTACACAAAAAATATGCTCTTTATATGTTGATTTGGAACCATTTAGTGCATGAAATGGAATACATGGTATCCGAGTCCTAAAGCGATTCTCATTCATGATTTAAGTCTCTCATCAAACTTTATTATATGATGTGGTGTAATTAATATTATTTAATGAATATTGAGATTTCACCCCCAATAAATAAAATTATATATGTTTAAGGGTGATATATCCTGATTAAATTATCAATATAACATTAAATACCAATAATGAAAATTATAGAACCTCTAAAAGAAACAGAAAATGCCATGTTATATTTTTAAAAACCATATATTCTCATTTCATGTTAGTTTAATATTTCTTTACATTCTATAGATTTCCTAAATTAAATATTAACAAACAAGAAGAAGTATTTTAGGAGAATTAAAAAGTGCAAGTCAATAACTGTGAATGTTTCTCATGTTATTTAACATTTTTCATCCTCAATGATGAATTAATAAAATATTTTTTTACCACTCACAGTGATATGGGTGTGTCAAAGACACAATCCCAAGTCTATAAGGGTGTTCCACTCCATAGGTATATGATTGATTCCAAAGACCATCATGGGTCATACTCTATTGGTATGGAACCCACACCCCTGTTCTTTGATAGGATGGGGGGGATTCCACTCATTAGGTAGAGAACTAACACCCTAGAATGCATTGGGCCATGTAGTAGGTAGATGACCAACTCCATATTCTGTCAATGGGTTCAGCTTAGTTCAGTGAATGGAGTATGGGATACTCACACTCAAATTCTCCCGGGGTTGTTAACACTAATCACTTTGTAATTATCCTACCAAAAACATTTCCACCATGAAGTGTTTCCTATGTACGTGTAATGAAAAAAAACATTCAACATTGTATCTCAAAATCCAAATTAATGTTGATCATCAGAATATATTATAAATTTATTTTGGGATATTCTTATCAAGGAAAATTATGATTTTATAGGAAGGATATACACAGGGTGGACATTTATCAAAGGGGTACATAGTTTGAATTGGGTCCACAAGGTGTGTGGTCCCACTCTTCCACCTAGACCTATTCTCTTTTGAAAATGGCTTAGATTCGATGTCACCACACATGGAATGTAAGGGACGCACATGGGATGTCTTATCCTCCTGAGGATTTCCAATGTTCTCACAGTTGTTCCAATTATTGTTGATCTATTTTGTGTACCTCGTCAGGTTTGAGTACAATCCCACGCATCGGTAATCCCATAGTACATTAAATCTCTTCATGTGCATGGTCATGTATGTGTGAAATTGGCCCATTGCATAACAAAAAACATAGGGTCACACTCTGTATAGGACCAACCACATGGAGTTTGATCCTTATCTTTCCCAAAACTAAATACATCAGAGATGGGAAGGCCTAAATGATATTTCTAATTAGAATATATGATAATTATTCAATTATCACTAAGATATTTATGTTATTTTTAGGGATCTCTGATCATCCACATACCCCACAATTAAGGAACATTGACCACTGGTTATCAAATGGTAACACATCGATGCATTTATTCATTTCCTTTTGAGGATGGAAATCGGATCATGATCACCCAAAATATTCTATAATTCATCTCATGCACCCTATGTCACCAATTGCATTCCCAGATCCATAATCTATGAAAATTAAACAACCACATCACGCAAGGAACCAAAATCCTTAATAAAATCATCATCCAAAATTTTGTATTCACAAGCACCATGAATTCAGGGTTAATATCATGCTTGAACAAACTAAAAAATTGTGAATCTGCACCCTTATAGGCCAATGGTGTAGATTGAAAATAATGATTAATGAAAACATTGAAATAAGGTTGATATATATTATTGGCAATGTGTTCTCAACCAAAAATTCTAATGTGAAAGAAAACTAGAGTGAGATTATGAAATAAAATTATCAATATAAATAAAGTAATTTACTTTGATAACATGCAATGTGATGAGATGGAATACCCAGATCCATAATAGATATATAGATATCCGTTATAAATATTTTAATCAATGTACGAACCTATAATTGATGATATCTTCCTAGAAAAATGATTGAACATTAGATAATATTGTTTTTTCCATTGAAGGAGAAAATCTGATGTGTTGGTTGACTCTTGATATGTCTCGATTTGATCGTTGCACATCATCTGATTGTAATTCACCAATGGGTAATTATCTCAACATTTATTTACATATCACTAGTTTTATGCATCTAACTCTTGAGAACTCTTCAAATAGTAGTATTTAGAGAGGATTTAAATTAATTAAATTAATTAAATTAATTAACCTACTAAATTAATTATTTATATCTTTTATTTAAATTCACCTTCTTATGGATGGATTAACTAGATTTCTAGCACTAACCATCTGTATGTATTCACTAGTGTATTCCCCATTTCCAAAAATCATGTCTGGTCTTATATTTCATATTAGAGGACCCATTCAGTAGTTACTAAATTATTCTTGAGAAAATACATTATCATGATACTAATATAATTAATATTTTTATAATATCAATTATGGGATCATAAATTATTTTAATATAACTTCATCTTAGTGTATAGATTATTAAAATTTATTATTATATTTTGAAGTCTTACATAGAAAAAAAAGGGTCAGTACATTATTCCCCCTTTACGGATTTTAGTCTCTAAAAATTGAATGCAAAAACATTGTGGGGACACTATGACCACATCTATATCACTCTCATAGATTCTCTATTATATTCTATCTTTCCTCCATAACCAAAAACCCAAGGTAACGGTGTATCCTCATAGGATTCCCAATTAGAAATCCCTAGTCACCACTGCTTACTCCATAAGGTGGATCCATCTTCGATGTCTATATCACCCTTATTAATGGTGTGCATAGGATCATATACCTATCTTCTCAACCACAACACATGGAATACATAATGATCCTACATCAACAATTGGGGAATGGATATGTGGAAGCCTACCTCACCAACCCACCATAGGATCTCATATGGCTTGATGGTATTTAGGGATAACGTTCCTCCCAAGACAAATCTCATCATTCTACATCATTGGGAGACTATCATGATATCATAGTATCCTTACTCAATCTCTATGGGACAATGATTTCAATCTACATAAGATTCACTTATGATATTCGGATAACCACATTTTCTTATAGGTAACCTATACCTTCTCTATCGTCACATGAACCACACCTTTCCCAACAAGATATGCCTCACCAAACTCATTCCTGCATAAGGGTGACCTTAAGGGTCTCTTATACAAGGCCTTGAATGGTTACATGAAGACCATAGAGTGATATATATTATTATAATCAATCTTTTCTAATGTAAATTTTTCCTCCCATCTATATAAAATTTCTAACACCCAATATCAAAACATATATTCAATCACATAGAGATTGTTATATGTCTTCACACCCTTATGTAGTTGAAAACCACACTAAAATGTAACTAGGTCCCAAATTCAACTTGTTTTCATCTCCACAAATGTAACGTGAACCACACATCACATTCAAAGGAAATAATTGGTCTCACCCCATGGATTCAGATGATTTATTGTATATAAAACTATACCAAACTCTCCCCCAAACTCTACTCCTTGATGCTAAGGATGTGTGCCAACATCAGGAGTCGGTGAATAATCATCCAGATGGCATCATGGAACCTCACTATATGTGGAAAAATAATCATAATGTCCATAGATATATGATCCAATTTACATTTCAGGATATCTAAAGGAAGTGTCACACTTGCCGGAAGATGGATCTCATCCTTCACCTACTAACATATGAGACACTAAGAAAAACATTTAGTGTCACTCAACCTTATACCATCCTGAAAAATACTATATTGATGGATCCTATACCGCTTCCTAAACACTGATATACTTACAAATGGGGATGTGTGAAAAAACCTCAACATCTCTTTTATCATTTTGATTAGAATCACCATCTATCCCTGCAAAAGGATGACTTTTTCCCCTCATTCTTAAACTAAATATGGTGAATCTCACAATGATATAAGGTAATGAATAAAAGCACTGTTATTTTCTCCCAACATACCCCCTCATGTACTATAGAATACAAGGAGTCGACATAATTGATGGAGGATATGTTTCACCCCTCTCTTCCATCTGGGTTAGTTGGAAAGAAGTCAACTACTGACATGAATCCTCTTCTAAATGAAAATGGAACTTCTTAATAGGGGAATATGACACTAAAATTCCCATACGATTATTTTATACTATCTGAATGTCGTTGTCCTACAATATCTCCAACCATCACATCTCTATCATGTCATATGTCTCTGAGGGATGATATACTCGAGTCAATTATGTTATGATTAAATAACAAATCTCTCTCATATAAGATAGTGTCTCTACTACCTTATAAATAATACTACTACTAACAACTATAGGTAATGAGTTTTATAGTTCTTCTCATGTTGTCTCAAATACATTGACAAATATGAAATCACCATAAGAATCATCATCAACATGTATTTGAGCCCATATCTAGAGGCATCATAATACAATATTTATTCAATTCCCACTACAAATAGTCTCAAAAAAATGTATCACTATTCATCCTCATTCTCAACACCTAAAAGGAACTCTTAATCCACTCACTCAAGGTAATATAATTCCATTTTTTGTATTTGTGTATCCAAGGTTGTGTAATTCTGTATAATTCCACCTCGAACCTATTATTGGAACCCTATAAAACAAGAACACTTGGAACCACTAACACACTGTTTGGTGGCTCCCAATAATCCATGACATCAATATTCATCAGTTACATAGGTAAATCATAGTAAAATATTACATTCCCTAGAATGTGAATATGAAGGATACAAAAATGGAACATTGAGGGATTACTATAATGCAGGTTCTCCAAAAGTAAGTCCATGACCATCCCCATGTTCTCTCAATTCTCCTCCTCTAACACAGAGTATATAAGTATTTCATCAAATAGGAGATCCAAAATATTGTCTATGAATGGATAGATGATAAAATTCATTAAATCCATGATCATCGTAGGAGAATTCATGACTTCAAATGGATTCACCTAGAACTCATAGTATCTATAGTGACATCAGAATTCTATCATTCAAATATCAACATTATGAAACCACAAATGGTGGTTTCCATACTTTATATTTCTCTTTTAGAACCAAACATTGAATTTAAACTGATCAAACCTGTCTTCCATCCTTAGAAAAAATTACTTTTTATTCATCATTAACCAGTTCATGTGATGATAACCAACAAAATGTGTCATGATCTCATCTTCCTTCATTATGATCAAAACTTGAGCTACCATGAGGAACATTGTAGGGATGATTAAGATATTATAATGATGGTGATCTAAATAAACCCTCATTCATGAAGTTTAGTTGGGTCCATCCGTTATACTATCGAATTTAATATTGTGGTTAGGAGGTGAATGTAGATGAAAAATTCCATCTCTCACCTCAAGGGTAGTTATAGAATGTCACTTAGGAATATTTCAATTAATTCCACCACAACAAAAGGAATCTAGATTCTTGATGAGCCAACGAAACTTAAAGATAATATTTACAAATCTTGTGTTATGGGATACATCCACCGTCTCATAAGGCCCACTCGCTCAACCGTGAAATCTCTCTCACCAATATATTTGAATCTCATCCCATCTGTACAAGTGTATATGAACTGTTAGTGATGATAGTTTATCTAGGCTCAATCGGTGCACAATGAATTCATACCTGTGATTATATCATGAAGCTTCATCAAGGAGATCATTTCCTTCCTCATGATACTCTCTCTACAAAATTACAACTTTCACAAATTAAAGTTATGTGCTATAAAAAATTTAAACACTATTAAAACATTTTGAAAAATATTTTATTTCAAGGTATCAACATAAAGTTATAGATCCCACATATGGGTTATTGAAATGATGTAGTGATTTTCATCCCTGTTACTAATTATATATTTTTGTGTGTAATAAATGGATACAATACCTCATATCATATTATGTATTATTAAATGCAATGAATTCTTCGAATGAAATTTCCCACTGGGAAAAATACCAACTCCCTATGACTGGACATGGATGATTGTTGGTGGTGGTTGAAGTATTTTAATGCATTAAAACCACCAAAAACACATCTTAAATGATCTCTACATCCCCCTACCAGCATCGCCTCCTTGGGGGATCCCTAACCTCACATGGTAGATCCCTAATCATGATAATGCCTTTGTCATGGTGACATATTTTAACCATTAAAACCCTCCTCGAAACATTAGGTAGTGAAATCCCATGAAATGTAACCATTCCATTCACATGTATAGAATAGCCCCTATATTGTCTCACTGGTCCTCTAAGTAAACCATGGAATGCATGTACGCATGAATGAAACCATACATGCGAAGATCTCATGCATTGATATCATGATGACTAGTCCCTGCTAACTGCTACTGATAACTAATCCCCATGAGGATCACTTTAAACTCTACAAGCATGTATTCCCTTGGATATGAATCTCTATATCACTAGTACCTACTCTAACACACCAAAATAGGTTCGAATTCAATGGGGAACCACAGCAGCAAATATTCCATCATGGAGTCCCCAATCGAACATCCTTTCCCAAATGTATCCAACCCAAACCATGACGAGGTAGTTCCTATTATGGTTAGTGAATCTGTATGTATGCTTAGAAACCATCATAACTCCCTATTTGAACTCCAAAATCTCTTAAATCTTATCTAAGAACACCTAAAATGAGTAATACACCAAACAAAACTACTTATAGAAGTCAGAACATGATAGTGGGTAATCATTAACCATCTTTGTGACTACACACCACCATCTCCCTAATTCTCCATAGAAAATATAGGATTCCAGCACAACCATATGACTGTTCAGGGACATTAAGATCCTGAATACATGGATTACCATTTCAACCCGATCATCTGCTTCTAGGGGATGTAGCTCACCGAAGAATTTTTATGGTCCCTAGCACTAGAATTTTGACAATTCACTAATCTTGTGTACATCCTGATACATTATAGTGTAATATGATTCTTAACATGTGGGTTGTGTTACCTGACGTCCAAGATAAAAGATCACATGGTATTGACTTCGAATTGAGGCCTCTCGGCTCATAGGATCGTTATCATGGTAATGAATAAGTAACCTTTCAAGTTTTATTTGTGGAGGAATCCTAAATGAAATGAATACATTCCACGATAATGTATGAATATATATATATGGGGTGGCGAATCCATAAATACATTCATAGGATAATATATTATATGATGTATGTACCATTCTTCCTGCATGTAGTTTCACGATATTCATAATCAATATGCCATTAGTCATATTCACTGTGTGTATATCCATTCGTTACTGTAATAACAATATAATCCACAAAATCAGTGAAGCCCTTGGGAAACAATGACATCATTTACCTACGGTCCCAACCGAACATCACCGTGGTTCTTCCTCTACACCTACTAGAAAATGAACAACCTTTGATTCAAATCTATATTGACCACAACCTTCTAGGGACCACCTAGGCTTTGAAAGGATCAGACTCCCCAAATTCATGCACACCTCCTTAGGCCATGGGCGGAAAAAAGCACAAATAATTACAATGACAAAATTGTATTCTTTTTCTTGATGTACCTTTATGCATACAAGAAGCCATATCCATGAAATAGTGCACTTAATTATAAATGATAGTAACATAGTGAGTAGTCCATGCATGTAACTGCCTATATAATATAAAATATGAGTATGAAAAATACAACAATTAACTAAAAGGTAATATACATTGCCAAACTGAAAGAAAGACCCAACATGAAAAAAACTAGTATCAAGTAATGATGAGAGAAAAGGACTCATAATATCCTAGCCTAAACATTGAGTGTGGAATATACACTATTGTATCGCTACACTCACACAATATCACCACAGATCTATCCAAGAGAGAACAATAGAAGATTCAATTAATGTAGTATGCTCATCCAAAATAATTATGGAAAAGAAACCCAATAGTACACACAGATAAATAAATTTTTAATGAAGAAACCCAGATGAGAGAGAAAGGGGACCGTCATCTCATAGCTAAAAAATGTTGACGAGTCTTCCAATATCTCAAATAATACAGTCTCCAATTCCCATTTCCTCATGTATCTATCATGTTAACTACGAGGTTGACCAAAATATCACCACATTTCCACAAAATATAGTGTTAATGATCTCTAATAGAAGATTAATTAACTAGTAAATCTGGGTGTTCTCCACATTAGGTTGGGGACCAATTCCCAAGTCCATCTGCTGGGATCTACTTGATAGGTAGAGGACACACGTCGTAGCCTATCATGGGGTGCCACTAAGTAGGCGAGATACACAACCATGTTTTTCATTGTGGTAGGACTCACTAGTTAAAGTACATGTTCCCTAGTCATCTAGAGATGGAACTATGTAGAAAGAGGTTCCATAACCTATTCTATTACAGTGGTTCCACTCACAGTAGTGAAATGGTAATGGAGGACCCACACTATAAAAAAATATATGGGTTTCCAATCCTGGAAACACTCTAATGATCATTCCTAATCAATGCCATCACCTAGTGTTCCCTATATAATTATCTCATTGGGAACATTTAATATATTATTTTAAATACTCTACGAAGGTATCCTTTATGTTCTATATATAAAAAATATAAAGGATATGCTACCTTCAAACAAAATCCTAGTACATATGAAGGAGATACACAAGTTGGATATTTTTCTAAGGGATAAATGGTTTGAATGGGGTCTACTAATGTGTGGCCCTAATACAATTCCGAATAGTGATCTCCTATAATTGTTTATTGGGGGACCTATCACTATACACATCATGAATGTGTAGAATACAGTTGTCTCTGCAACCTATGGCATATTAGTTTTTTTCTTAATTAGTCATCTGTTTTTTGAAGCACATCTTGTATAAGGCCATGAACCAAGCCAGGCTCGGGTAGCAAACCATTCACATGTACTCCCAGAGGACACATAGTTTTCTCCCACACGGGTTTCTAGCTATGTGTAGTTACCAAAAAAATTTGTACACCTATGGAGGGTCAGATATTTTGTTATCCCTAAAACATGGTTTTTGATCCTTATCTTTAATCAAACCTATGATTCCATAGTTGGGTGGAGTTTCGCAATGTCGGTACATTGGCTACACGACATATAGTCGATCTTTTACCATAAATTATTGTTCTCCATATGGATCCCTAATATTCATTTTCTACAAATATTCCGGGATGTTAAACACTAAAAATAAAATATTAATGCTTCAATCCAACAATTTACAATCTATGGTGGCTGAAAACTAGATCCCAATAACATATAAGGGTATGTCGCATGACCCATGCACCTTTTTCAACTTTAATAATATCATATCTCATATATATATGGAAAATATTTCCCTATATCTGGCCAAAAATATTATTCTAACTAAAATTCACCATTTCCAGTGTTATTTTCACATCCCACATGAATATGGGTGTTTGATCATGCTTGAACCATCCCTAGAAAGGATGAACCATGAACGCATTAGCCAATGCTGAGGAACACAATGAAAAATGTCTTAATAGAAAATTTAAATGATATATACTAATCATTGGACTAGAATTCTCATCCAATTACTGAAAAAGGGAAATCAAGGGTGAGATGAAGACATTAAAAACAATAAAATGAATAAAACATTTTGATTCATCCATGGGAACATGAAAATATAGGGAAATGAGTATCATAGAATAGAAATTTATATCCATGAATAATATTGTAATAAAGTGTGAAAATATAAATTTATAAGACCTACTGATAAGAACGATCTGTCATTTATAATGATCATATATTCTAATGAGGAGATGTCCCAATGTGTTAGCTTCCTTGAGATTAACATTGATATGATCATCGTTGGAGGTCAATTACATAATCACCAATGATGAATTCATTAAACCCCATCTCATAGTTTACAAGGGATTTTCAGGTAATAATTATATAATCTTCAAAAGTAGTTATTAAAAGGGGTTTTTATTAGGTCATTTAGTAATATAAATAATTGGACTATTTATTTCTTTAAATTAAATGCACCCACCAATGTCTACTACAACTGAACATCCTACATTGACCATCCTCAGATTGCTCATAATGTACACCCCATCACCTGGAATAAACCATTATTACATATTAATGATCTAATAACCCATTTATGATTTATTACATTTTTTCCAAAAAATATAATCCATGTGTGATTGAAATATCTAATATTTTTATAATGTTAATTCCAGGCTGGCTGAGGCTTAGAATCAAATATCATGTCAATACCTAGATCGGAAAATATTTCTTATTATACTTCATATTCTTAAAATAAAAAAAGATCCAATAAAGTGCCCTTTTATCCTATGATATAAACTATGAGCCACCAAAAAAATATAACATGGTGTGTGAAACAACCACATTGTGGGTGATTTTTGAATTTTAATAGAAACTATATTGCTGCAACCAAGACCCCACAAGGAAAGTGTTCCCCAAATTACTCACTGTGTAATGTAAAATTTTATATAATCTCATGACTCAATCATATGTCTTTTATACACACATTTAGATCCACTGCTAATCCCACCCATTGATAACCGATATAGGTCAATTAAATTTTAATGTCCCATGTGACTGGATTTCAGAGACCAATTTTCATATAAAAATGATCAACTTCACTCATTAGTGATATCACATGCCCCAAAACATAACTACAAATCTATAAATATAAATACATCCATCAGGCTTCATCACACACCTTGATAGAATTCATGATCATGAGCCACACTCACATTATTTATCTGTTACATACAATATTGATAATTCATTGATAAAATAAAATTTATTTCTCAAACCATAGGTTAAGAAAATTTCACGTGATGAACTTGTTAGAAAAAAGGTGAGAAATACAAGAATCAAAATAGAGGAAAATAATATACCATTTAACTAGTTGGCCACTATCCATTTCTATTAGAAATAAATTTGAATAAGATAATTATAAACAAAAAAATTATCTGGAAAACAACCATAGACGTGTAACTAAATTACATAAAGATGAATTGTTCTTAATTTGGTGCATGATATCAGAATAGGAAAAATCCAGATGAATCAAATGTTACACATCCAGTCTAAATTGGTTTATAAGGATGAATGTTTTTTTGTCATAGTCTATGGCATTGAATATCTATGCAATTGTGCTCAAGTCTACCTATATAATGTTACATTCCTATTATCACTTCCAACACCCTCTCAATAGCAAGGGATTTATGGATTACACTACTAATTGATCATAACAATGTATTTATAAAATATAAATAGGTATTGATTTCAATTAAAATATTAAATAATTAATTTTTTCATTTAAATACTTGTCCCCCATGAATTTACCAAAGATGATCACCAAACAAACATTAGTATTATGTCATAACAAGGGGAGAACCCATGCCTTGAACTCAATGGAGAAACCCTAATTTTGATCAATGCCGCCTTTCTGGAATTATACATATTTTTGAAGAAAAAAATCACGCGCGTGAAATTAAAACCCTAATTTTCTAATAATATAAATATTATAAACATCAGGCATTGGGATCCATAGTTTTCTTTGTTCCTGGCCACAATAATAGTTCTAGAAATAATTTAATTCTTCAAATATAAAATAGTTAGTTAAATTCTTCTAAGATTTTGGATTTTCATCACAAAAAGTGAAGACGACTACTCAAAAGGGTGTGGGTACTGAGTTTGAATCCTAATATCCCACTCCAAGGTTCTCTCCTAAGGATTTACATGCTTCCACCAAACACCCAAAAGGGTGACCATACACCCACATAGGATATTCTCCTAACAATTCTCAATCTCCATCGAGTACTCGGAAAATTTCACCCATTCCTTGATATCCATCTATCTCAAATAGATAACATGTGATGCGGCGTGAAAATAACTCTTCAATTGTGACACCTGGAAGTTGTAATATACGTGGTCCCACTATTTTGATAGAGTCATGTGGCAGACCAACTCACTAACCCTATAGAGTATCTGAAAAAAGTGAATATAAATCATATATATTACCTAACACATTAAGAAATATATGTAATACATGCTGAGGTGAAACCTTCAAGAACACTTGGTTTCCTTCATATAACTCTAAAGGCCTCCATTGTAGGACCAAATATGCCTTATGATAAATCATTATATTCCTCATCCACATATAGATAAATTATATATTCTCTATCATAGATAAAACAAACACTGGGACCCAGACTGCTAACACACCTTGATTGGTCCAACATAGTGGTGACCTGTATGTTCTTATATATGTGGCCTCAAATGCTTCCATACCATTGGTGAAATTGTAGCTATAAAAATAAAAAAATACACCATGTGCCATAGAGAATCCCATCTACCTAAAATGTCCAACATATAAGCGCAAATAATGTCCTCTTTTAACTAAATGGCCTTATCAGCCTGGTCATTAGTCTGGGATGAAACACCATGCTCTAGATAAATAGATTCAAAATTCCCTACAATATTCTAATACAAAATAAAGATTTAAATAAATTATCATGATATGAAATAATGGTTCAGGGAAATCCAAGGAAATAGATTATCTGATTCATGAATATGAATCCCTTAATCTTCACTAAAACTAGTTCTCTGATAACAAGGATGTGGGATGACATGGTCAGTCGTTATAAGATTACCCATCTGGATTCATGTCCTAGGGATATTCATTGAATACCACAGAAATGATATTCCATCTTACATACACTCTATATCTTCAAGGGGTTGATCTAATCCTACTTGAACCATGTGGTCTGTCATTACATGTCGGAAATTCATGAATTGGGAGACAAAATCTACTAAACCCTTCTACATTAGTGGCCACCAAAAATGTTGTTGGATGTATTGGTATATCTATTCTAAAAATGGATTCACCTAAAAATAGGGATTTATTAAATTACTGAATAACATCCTCTTGAAATGTCACTTGTATCATTGATGAACCTTTAAAAAAAATTCATGCTCTGCACCTTCAAAACATTCATCAAGAACACATCCAATGGAAATATGAGAACGCACATCCACTCAGTCTGTTTCTTCCAACTAATATTCCATAAAACACTATATAAGTGTTGGGGTAGAAAACATTGATTGTAGATTAGTTTCATAATCATTTTATACTAAGGAACATTGCAACAAGGATAACCCTGCCGACTCTATAACCATCAAATGAGAAAAATATCTCATTTTGAGAGAACCTGATACCATGTTCCCCTTCCCAATAGTATAATCTATCTCAGTTTCATAATCCAAGAGGAAATATATACTTCATCTATATCTCATGTTAGGATCATTATTAGAGAATATATACATGATATTCATGTGGTCATATTATATGATAAACATCTCACTTAGTCAAGGTGTAGTCTATCACTGCCAACTGTAGATCATAAATTACATACTTCTTTTCATGAGGTATCCACTATATAGAGCCATTTTCTGTTACTTACATCATTAATCTATGAACACTACCATACCTGATCACTAATGTTTTTTAAATCATTACATACTTGATACCCACATCTCAAAATTTGAAAAAGGGGGAACACATCCATATTATCTATAGCTCTTGAAAATCCATCTCGAAGCTCTCTGTACACATTAAAGGATATCCATTTCAGTTGAACATAGTCTAAGGGGAAAATAACTTAGAGATGATAGTCATAAATATTATCTAGTATACTAAAAATATTAGGAATCTCCACCCCTCAATCACACTCTTGTATGTCTCTTATGGAAACACTGCCTCCGGAATTTTTAGGTCCTCTTCTACACCATTTTTTGAGATGAAATAACCCATAAATTCTACTTCCTAGGTCTATAAAAAATACATAGAAGTCCTCCCACAATGATATTTCACTTATAGAATGAGTAATAACATCCATAAGTGTCTTGTCTGATCCACAAGGGATGTCGACTAGACTAAGATATAGTCAACAATGAGTACCCCAAAACATTCCAATAATGTCCAAAATATCTGGCTCGTGAGACCCATAAGAACTAATACATTGTTTATCATTCCAAAAGGAATCAACCAATACTAATAGTTACTATGTTGACATAATACTGTCATATTTGATATATCAACATCATGTACACATAGATGGTGAGATCCTGTTCTGTGATCAATACTTGAGAATCGAGACAGAACTCTCAACTAATCAATGTGGCCATCGATTCTCATTAGTTCATTCAAATTATTCATGGTAAACTAGTAAAATTAATGATAATAAAAAAAAAACCTCTCTCATTTTCCACCTTAATTGAGAATAACACTACGTCTGCCCAGGGGGGAACACTAGGTCTACCAAATACATTCATCCAAAAGTCCTCAAATTGAACCCTCTTCACTCCATGTACTTTAAGAGTAATCGAACAAGATATTACATATATCATGTCCTTACCTATATTTAATTCAATGCATAAGTATATCTCCAAGAAGAATACTAAGTTAGTAACATCCTTGGGAAATTCAATCCCATAGCCTTCCACCACAATAGGAAAATAATACACTATTGAATCTACTAATATATGGGTTATACTGGAAAAATGGTGATCAATTATTTACATCCTCCTATGTATGATCCCATATACCTCTTCTTATAATTCCTTCTCACCTGAATGGGAAACCATTATTTGTCTTCATTGAAAAACCACAAACTCTCCCTTGAATAGTCAATTTTGAAATGAAATATTGATAAACAGTCCATACATAAGATGGGATCATAAGTCTAGATAGCATATAAATATAAATCCCCTAATAACATCATTCATCCATGTATCTAATAAAATTGTTGGATTCAATGTGTGATTATTGATTAACCTCTGGTTGGAGTCTTCAAGAATAACAGTTGAGGTAAGGATTCAACTATAATCACTATGTATCTGACATGGGATGTATAAATATAGTTTACTGTCCTTGTGTACATAAAAAAATTATATATATGTTATAAAATATATATATATATATATATATGACGTTTAATTATCATTGGTTACTTTGGGTGGTAGGCCTACATTGCATGTGGTAGCCCTCACCCTTATCCACCAGCATCATGAGCCAATCGGTGAGTGCCGATGGTGGCATTGGAAGCAGTCAAAATATAATCCACCTCCAATAACTCTCCCTACTCATATTCAACATCTAAAACCCTACATACCTACCTGATCTTGCATCTTCTTTCTCCATGGTGACAAATCCATTTTCTCTTTTTATTTAGTATGTGGGGTCAGAAAATATGATACAAGATGTCTATGTCAGTCAAAAGGGTATCACCACCTCTACCAATACTGGATATAACCATATTGAGATCCCCAGACTACTGATGATCTATCCTATGATCTTCTCTAAAATAATATTACATTATTTGATCCCTGGGACTATAATTGGATACCAACAACAGATGTTTCAATTATTGTGTGCCCAAAACTAGAACCCACTCTCAACATATTCTCTTCATTTAATTTCTCCACGATTATGGACAACTCAAGGAATCTATAATAGGTATATATAAATATTGGGATTATAGAGATTTTACTTTTCATACATGATTATTACATCATTTAAAAGATAAAAATATAAAAATATACCTAACAAGGATCCAAAGGTTCATTATCTTGAAAAAACTAGGACCATACAAAACTATTACAGAATAAAATATAAGACTTTATATAATTACATCTTCTCTAGATTGATTATGGCCCTCATTTATCCATAGTACAAGTATTCCGTATGAGGATATACATCATAAGAAGGGGTGAGTTAATATAACAATAATATGATGAATAAGAGACATGAAACATGGGTGATCATAATCATCATTATCATTAAATAAGAAAAGGATCATCATCATAATTTTGAGAAGAATTATTAGATAAAGGAATGGAAGGTCTTAACACATCAACATGAAACATCATGTCTTGGTGGTCCAATAACAAAAATTATTGTGAAAAAACTAGCATCATGTTAATTCATATTTAAGTTCATCTCAGTAGTTGCATAAAATTACAAAATGCAATGGAGCACTATATAATTCCCTTCACACCTATCACATAATAATAGTTAAATAATCATGATATCCACATAAAATGTATAGTAATCTTCAACATAAGATAACCCATGAAAAGTAATTGGGTTTTATGAAAATTTCAAAATTCATATATTCATGAATAAGTATTGTGGTCTCTAGATGAAAAATTGAATATCATTCTTTTTATAACAATCATCAATTCGTAGTGAAGAATAACCAGTCTTAAGGGAAGAAAAACATGTTTTTTTTAATAAGAGTTATTTAGGATGAATAATTAAATATTCAATACAATAATTTATGAATCATATATGTCATTTAAATGAAAAATGATAGATAATGAAATTATATTTTATGAATAATAAAATTACATCAACATTGAAATTTGGAACGAATGAGGAACAACCCAATGAAAAGAAATTAAGTTCATGAATCACATTACCATATGCATGAATGATTTCTATAGATTAATATATTAGATAAAAAAATCATTTAATTAATTAACATAAAAAGACCCATTTAAACACTAATTCTATTAATTATTGTTTTATTGATTTAATTTGTGGGATTTTTGATGAGTTTGATAGATTTTTTACATCATTTGAGAGTGTTCGTTTATTTTCCTTATCGGTTTATTTTTATTTCAGTATGGGAATTCATGTAAAATTAGATTATTTTTCCACAATTGAAATTACATGATATGATGATCTTTAAGAATAATAAATGATCATATATATAATTATATATATATATTAGGAGTGTTTTTTATATTGAACATTGGTGAAAATGATTTAATCAGTTTAGGCAGTTTGATGACAATTATAAGATAATACCATTTTATTAAACACCAAGTCTAAATATTTATTATATAACATTATATAACATATAATTTGTATAAAAAAAATCAAATTTTACCATAATGATTGTTTTATGACCATATTTGAATGTGGTAGTGAAATATGAGAACCCATCGTACAAGGTGGTGCTAAATAAAAACATCACAGATGATATTAACTACTTCAGAAAAAAAAAATTGAAGAGGCATGAAGATTAATTAATAAATTAACATAATTACATTCCAATATATAATATACACTTTATTTATCATACACATGAGTAAGTGGATAATAGGACTGAATAAAAATATTATTTAAAATAAATATTAATTAGAATAAAATGAAAGTGGGTTTTACCTATTGAATTATCCTCCTTGAGATCATCCTTAGGGAAAAGTGTTTGTTATATTGATGATACCCAGGGTTCCATGATATGGTGGATGGGATTGGTAAGACTATTGGGTAGAATTAAAAAATTATCAAATATTTGAAGGTGTGAGGATAAGAGGTGGTGAGGGGTGGTATTTATAGAGAATAAAAGGGGTGTTTTCACATTATTTAATTCATTAGTTAATTATTTTGGCTCCAAACCTTGAATAATTTATAGAATTTTCTAAAAATATATTAAAATATTTATTTTTTATTCTATATAATGGTTCATTCATTTTTGATGACTTACATTATGGTGTTTTTAACTTATAATATATATCTACACTTTAAATTTCAATATTATATTTTTCACCAAAAATTCAAGTATTTTACAAAAATACAGAAAATTCACACTAACATTTTTTTGATATGAAAAATATAATAAATAACCCAGTATTTTGAAAATCAATTTCTAAATATGATAAGTTTAATCCTTATGAAATTCCTCATTTAAATGGAATATATAGATTTCGATATTTTAACATCTTTTATAAAACACTTAATAATTAATTAAGGTCCCATAAAATTATATTATTTTCATAAGAAAAGAATACTTTAATATAAATATATATTTTATTAAAATTATAATTATTTAATATATATATATATTAATTTTAATATTATAAATAAACATTTATCTTTAATAAAAATACCAACACTTAATAAATAGTTTTTTAAATATGTAATTACTTATACTATAATATAATTATAAAAAATTATCATATATAAAATGAAGAAATTTTATTTAAGCATTAAAAGATGATTTTAGTATTCTATTTGCTGATTTACTATAACTAATGGTCAGGTTATGATTCCAAAGGTCATGTTATTATTCCATTAGTAAAGGTTCCATAATTTCTAAAAATACCACATATTTCATTAATTCCTCATTTCAAATGTTTGTATAGTGTTCTCCATGTTATTTTCTGTGGTTTATACCATATGTTATAATTATAAAAATTTAATTTCCCTTGATAATATATTGGGGTGTTATACACTTCCCCATTATGATATTTCACCCTTGAATTGTTGTTTTACACACCATGGTTAAAAAAGTTAGCGTACATCACCTTCATCGATTATTTTGGTTCTCGTGCTACTTATTTGTACTTATGGATCAACAATGGTATATTGACAAGGGGAGTATTCTTATTGCATATAACTTCTTAATGTTCAATTATCTTTTATATCTCTTCCTCATAAGAGATATCATTTTTTAAATGTACAACATCAAGATTCATTACATGTAAGGGATCTAGTATGTAATTATTCAATAGGAATACATAGCATAAATCATAGATTTCATTCATGGTAGGTGGTAGTGACATTCTAGTAGGCCAAACCTCTAACACAATCAGGAATTTATATGGGGCCAATGTACCTTGGACATTAATTTTCCTTCTTCCCAAATATCATGATTGTCATCAATGTAGGTATGCATAGAAATATCATGTCTCTAGTAGTAATCTACTAACCTGAGGATGATTGTATATAGAGCTCATAAGTATACAATGTATTCACGGATATGTTGCTGATTGGTTTTCTCCTTTTTCACCATTTATAATACAATATCAGTTCCTAAATTCTTACATTCACTAACTTAATCCTAGAATGGCAGCATTCTACATCTTTTCCCATAAATATCTTCTTTTGGTTCCTATTGTATTCTCGAGTGGAAATTGTTGTAGTAATAGAACTCAACCAGAAGTATATGTAGGTCATATACACCATTGATGTCCATAGAATCTTCCATCAACATTTTTTACAATTTTTTAATAGTATATTTTAATTGGCCATTAGATTTAGGAAGATATGGCGTAAAAAATTTCAGTCCATTCCTTAGAGTATGTGGTATAATCTTCCAAAACATTGAGCTGAATCTTAGATCTCAATAAGATTTAATCAATAATGGTACTCCATGATTCCTTAGAAATTCTATGATATATGTTCTTGGAATATTATCCCATGAGAATTACACTCAACTTTGGAGAAACTGAGCTGTCATTGTGAGATGATCCTAGAAAACCAATATAGAATTATTTGGAATGGATATCGGTGAAAGTACAGTGACAAATTCAATGGAGACATTTTCCCATTTTGTGTTGGTATGGGTAATTATATCATCATCCCATTATAATTTTTTTGTTCATTCATAATTTTTAGACATACCAATAACATTGGTGTATATTCAGCAATCTCCTTCTTCATATTGTCTCTCATGTAGTTCTCTTGGAGATCTCAACAGATCATTGTTCTCCTTAGGTGAATAGAGAAGGCTGAGGAATGTCAATCATTCTGAATCTATTTTCTTATCTTCAGATCAGAGAATACATATAGTCAATAACTAGTTATTAGATTTCCATCCTCATCAGTTTGAGATAAGAATGATTTACCATTTCTCATAGATTTCACCTTATTCAAAATTACCACATCCTATTTTAATCACATTTTATTTTTCCCCAGATGGAATGTTAGAAAAAAAATTGAACAAGGATTTTGGTTGTTCTAACCACAATTATTCCCATTAAAATTCATTGAAAATATATGAATATTGGATATTTTACCATTATCATCCTAGATATGGGTGTTGTAACCAATCAACATAAAACATCATCATTATTATTCACTTTTCCGAGGATTATAGATGATTGAAAAGTCATAATCTGTATTGATATCTAACCATCTTCACATGAACATTTTAAGATACTTATATAGGAATACATAATAGAGGTTCTTTTGATTAGTATATATTTTATACTTCTCCCCATTAAGATAATGTTTCCATATTTTCAACACAATGATCATTGTTTCCAACTCTAGATCAGCCAAGGGATTGTCTTTCTCCTGAGTTTTCTACTACCATGTTGCATAGATTATAAATTTATCATTTTTCCCTGGTACATATCCTAATACCTTGTTCAAAGAACCAATATAGACCCAAACTGTTCTCCACTTATCAAATGTGTTAGTTCCGGTATAACGAATGTCCTCCTTTTAAACTCATTAATGTAATCTTCACATTCACTGTTGACTGGGAACTTTTTCATCTTTTAATTAAATATAATTAGTGGGTTCATTAATAATGAAATGTTCTTCCTAAATCAGTGGTAATACCTTGATATAATATGTATACAATGAATTTCCATGACAGATATTGGATTGGGCCACACATTGATTTCCATTATCTCGGAATGGTCCATAAGTATTCTTTTGCTAGTGATAGCATCCCCCAAGAAAGATACCAATTCTATCCATAAGTTGCATTTACTATACATTGCATATTATGAATCCATTCACAAATTCTTAATAAGGTTATTAAAATTATCCTCATTTTCTTCCATTCTCATCAAGGATATCGGAATATCAGAAATAAACACTTCCCTGAATTTTTATAGGTAATATATAAAGAAAATATTCATTATTTCTATAAATTTTTTTAAAGAATTAGTTGATTATAAATGAATATATACGAACTCATTGTGTATACACCTTATTTGAAAGGTACACATGAGAATATCGTCATTCCTTACCTATAATTGGTTTTATCTCAACTTATGGTCCAACTTAATGAAATAGTTACACCCACATACTTGATCATGAAATTCCTGAATCTATAGTAGGAGAAACTCATTATTTATCATGATTATTTTGAACTCATGATAATAAATGTAGAGGTGAATTGATCTATAATTATTCATAATGAAGAGAAAATGTTCTCCACCTATGGAAGAACATGTGAATATAAAACCCATGTACAAATTCTATTATAACAACTTCATCAGTTCCAACAACTCAATGTTGGAAATTCTATAAGGTATCATGGATATAGAATAATATCCAGGAATAAGTTAACATTATTTCTAACCCATTCGTACAGGAGGAAGAATTTGAAATTATTTGGGGAGCACATCAGTTTAGTCCCTTGCAATGGGATGTCTTTGATCATTATTCTATGATTTGTGTCAATCATTTGATCTATATTTCATTAGTCATAATGAAATAATATCCACACATTACCAAATTACTCCAAATAACATTCATCCTCCTCTTAACATATTAATATAAATGTAGAATTCCATATGTTGTGAAAAGTGATCCCCCTTTCAAAAATGTAATTTTGGATTCGTATAAAGATAACCAATTCATGACCAACATATCATCAAAATCTACTAAAAGAAGTAGTTCAATATTTTTTGGGACGTTTATTCCCTCATCATTAATCAGGGATGAGTTATATACATTAAATGAAATAATTTCCCCATTTTTAATTCCAATATATTGAAAAACTCCATATTTTGAGGTGGTGTTTGAAAAGTTATACTAAACATGCATTATATGCAAGAATTCGTTGATCAAGAATCAATACTATGATCATTATTTATGACTTAATAAACTAAGTACCTATCACCACATTATTATTGGGATCCACCTCATTAGTAGTGATATAATATTACTTTTCATTCTATATTGGATTCAGTTGTTGGTGAAAACAATTATCCTCAAGGACTCGAGGTTTAGTGCAATGGCTCACGTAGTGCCCTCTCTCCATTTAGTTATTGAATTGAACCTTGGGTGGTGCTATCATTTCCTACATAATATCAGCAATAATTATTATGTCTCTTCAAAATTCATGAGCTTGGTGGACTTCTCTACCAAACATATATCATTTACCCAACCCATTGAGGTAGTTCCCATGATGCTTATTCCAATATTTTTCACATATGAGTGGTTGTGTTTTGTTTCCAATGTTCTCATTATACACCCTCATTGGAACAACCTAGTTCCATTCATATTCCCACACCTATTGGAACATTTTCAAAACCCCACATACACCTTCATAATCATGAAACAACTTATTCATATATCCTAATGTATGAGATTTCATGAGCCATTCCATGGACTGGTTTTAAATCCTCGATTGATCAATCCATTTTTCTATAAATGTGCATAAAAAACACTATACCAACCTAGAAATCATAGTGAAATTTAAATTATTGGTTGTGGTAGAATAAAATAATTTCTTCTTTTGATCTATAAATTATATCTTCATCCTTGTACAAAGTTATTGAGGGAAATTATTTCGAAAAAACAATATCTTAATTCCCTCCCAGTCCATCTCTTCAATATCATCTGTCAGCCCGGTGTTCTTAATCAACACCAACCATTTATCAACCACAATGTCTAGATGATAAAATTATATAGTATCCTTCCACATCGTAAAATTGTGATGTACATATTTGATAATCTCCATTGAGTTGACTGACTATTCAGATACTAGTGGATCAGAAAAACCACCGAATATCAGTGGCCATTAACAGATAAAGGACCTGATTTCTAGTTTCTCCACTATAAGTGAAGGAGGATGTTCAATATTTTTCAGGATATTATTGATATACTAATACAATAGGGTATTAATTTCCGTAATATTTTTAACACCATCCCCCAAAGCATTGGGGATGTTATTAAGGAAATTATAGCATTGTCCCTCGTATGGGTTGTTGGCCTAATTCCCCCGAAGTACCATCATTTTATAAAATAGAAAATGTAATATCAACTTAGAAGTAAACAAGTCCTGAATTAATAATTTATTACTTTGATAAATTTATTATAAATCCATATCTTTTGGGATCCATGTGTTTTGTATTTATCTAAAACAATGCATATTGTGTGCTTACATATATTTAGTCTCATACTAAGAGGTTACCCAAAATATGTAATCCTAATTCAAATAATAACTAAACTATTATCTTATACCAACTATAGATAAACTACATTTCAAACATGATTATTACATCATTTTAATAATAAACAACTTATAAGGTTACATAACAAGTATCTAATGGTGTAGTACCTTGGGAAAATTAAAAATATTACCAAATTTTACATAACAAATAATGAAGAATTATTTTAGTAATTATTCTCTATATTCATAGTGGACACAAAGTTCTCCATAGTATATTCATTTACTTATTGATATACGTCAAAAAATTGGTGAGATTAAATCCCAGTAAGAGGGTGAATATGATACATGAAAGAACAGTGAGTTTAATCTTTGTTATCGTGAAATATGCAAAGGATCATCATCATCATAATCATAAAAAACATTTTTTAATGTCATGGAATGTGGAAATTCTTCAATAGGAAACACCATGCCTTATTTGTCAAATTCCAAGAATAGTTGTGAAGAATGATAGAATCATTTTCAAGAATAATTCATGTTATCAAATGAGATACATCACATTACAAAATTTCTTGGATCTCAATTTAATTTTGGGGACACCCATCACCTCAAATAATTATATAATCATGATATCCACAATGAATGTATATCAATTTTATACATTGAATATCTCATGAAAATGAAATCGATTTTAGGATAATTTCATAAAACATATATTTAGAAATAAAACATGGGGATACCAAGAGGAAAATTGAATAACATAATTTCTATAATAATCATCAATTTTGAGTTAATAAGAATAAATATCAAGAGTAGTAAGAGATGTCTTTTTAGAAATATGATTTATTTCGGAAAAATTATTTCATTTGTCAAACAATATGATTGGATTCATGTATATAACAAAATTAAAAGGGAAGGAAAATTAAATTATAATTTATAAATATTAAAAATACATCCACATAGAATGTTTTTGTGAAATAGGAGTTCCCAATGAAATGAAATTCTCTTCATGAATCCCCATACCTTATTTAGGAGTGATTTATTTGCATTAATATCATGGATAATCTAATTAAATTCATTAATTAAAAAATACATTACATATTTAACATTCCTATAAAATATTATATTTTTAAAAAGATCACATTTGGGATATTCTATGATATAAAGAGTCTATATTCATCGTTCATGACTCTTCTTTTTCATTATTTTCATGATCTGTTCACTTGTATTTTATTATAGATGTTCATGTAAAATTGGAATAGATTTCTAGAATTGAAATAATCTTTTGTTAACGAAGATTTATAATATTAAATGATATTATATACCATTTATCAATATATTATAATTGTGATTTATTATATTTAATTTTTATGAATATTATTTAATTATCTTTCACAGTTTTAGACCATTATGAGCTTTTATAATTTTATTTCAAATCATGTTAATATCTTGATTCTAGAAAATTATATAAATTATATTATGAATAATAAAATATTATCAGACCATAATGATGGTATTATGAATATCCTTGAATGAGGTATTGAGAAATGAAAACACATCATCTATTGTGGATTAAAATTGACCACCACGGACTATATTTTCTTGATTAGGATAAAAGGGATGATTCTTGAACATGAATTATCCCTTTAAATAATGAAATTATTTTATATAAAAGATACATTATATATCATGCCACATGGATAATTTTATTTGAGGAAAGTATAATGAAATTACAGAAATTGAAAAGTAATTAAATGAAAATTAATAATTGTTTTACCTCTTGAATTTTCATAATTGAGAACCTCCATAAAGAAAATAGATCAGTATTTAGATGAGACCTAGGGCTCATAAACATGGAGGTTCTTGGAAAAATTGTTGATAATAATTCATAAATGTATCAAATCATGGAACGTGTTAGAATAAAAGGCGATGAGGGATGGTATTTATAGGCGAGAAGAGGGGTGTTTTCTCAATATGTTATTCAATTGATTATTATATTGTACTAAAACTATGAATAGTTTTGATTGTTATTAATAAATATATAAAAAAATTCATGGTATTTAGAGATTATGGTTCTTAAATCAGTGATAACTCAAGTAATAGTGTATTTAACTTTTAATGTATATATATACCATAAATTACCAAATTTCACTATTCCAGAAATATCATGTATTAAAGATAAATCCAAAAAATTCACTGAATCCTTTTTTAATTTATTGTATTTTAAATATTAATTATAGATTATGAATTTAATTTCCTAAATATTTTAAATATAAATTTTAATAAAAATCATCACTTTGATAGTACTGATTTTAATATTTGATCTTTTTTCATATCATAATGTAAATTTAATTATGGTCTCATAAAAATAACTTATAATCCTAAGAAAAAAATTTATATGTTATGAATCTATTTTATGAAAATAATTTTCATTTAAAAATTTATATAATTTATAAAACAATAAATAAACATGTATGTTTTATAAAAATACCAAAACATAATTAATAATTATTAAAATATTTAATTACATATATTATGATATAATAAAATCCTATTATCATTTATATGGTCCCTAAATTGTATATATAATTTCATTGGGAAGGTTACTATTCTATTGTATGATTTACTATTCCTAATGGTCATGTTAATATAACAAATGTCATGTTACTATTAAATTGGTTAATGGTACCATAATTTCTAGAAATACCTATTATTTCATTAATTCATAATCTTAAATGATTATGTTGTGTTATCAAGGTGATTTTATGTAGTTTATACTATATGAAATAATTACAATAAAATAATTTACATTTAAAAAATTTGGGTTGTTAAAGGGATCATACTATCCTATAGGTCTTTATAAAAGCCTTGCTCGATGGTCTAATCCCAGAAAAAATAATCTCAAACCATATCCATCGAGTACTATAAGTGAAAGGTCAACATATATTAATATGCAATAATTGTTGTGTTTCCCTAGTGATGATGTTTAATATCCTTAATGCGTACTTGTCACAATGTATCTAGAGAAAAATTCTCTTCAAAATGGTTCTCAAACTCTATACATGAAATAGTTTCCTCATCATATGAAGGAACCACATGGCTCAACCATCACTTAAAAGAGATTTAATGATGATTTTATTGAAGGGCCACCATCTATTATTTATTTTTATTTATGTGTATAAGGAATCATGTAATCACCATATGTAGAACATATTCCTCCTTGGGGTTTGGATCACCATGGATAAAGAGAGTTCACAAACACTAAAACACATGAAGTAAAATCAACATTTTCACCTCAAATGCAAGGACATCTAGTACAATATAATTCTCGATGAATGGATATGTGGATATTAAACAACTGGGAGGAACCACCTCTTAATCATTTTAATGTATCTAATCCTCATTTATAATGGGGTCTTCCACGCAATCCTGTTATTGAATACATTTTGGAAATCATTTGGTAGGAATCCAAAAATAAACAAAATACAGTACAATAAATTAATATATTCGGGGATATGACATGATAAGGACACTAAAACAAACACATGTCCATATATAATGCACATACTAATATTTTACCTACAATAAATGTCGATATATAAGAATTCCTGAAGTTGTAAATTAGAATCACGGTGTATGTATATGTCAACCACCACACCAACACAATTGTCCTTAGACTAAAATCTAAACCTGAAATAGTTAAAAACGTTCACTAAAATCCAAACAAATATCATATCTAAATAAAAATCAAGAATATAGTCCTAATATATTGAACTACCCTAATATGTGTCTATTATGTATCTTCCCACCAAGGCCCTCCAAATTAATGGCAATCCATTTGTGACTACCCGATTTCAAAATCAAATAGCCTCAGGGATGCTGACCAATGCTGAGTATAAATATCCCACACATGTGATGCATTATACTAATTTCCCATACACATGTTCATATCTCCAATACCATATAATGATTAAAACGTAAAAACAAGTGATCAAAATGCTACAATATGATCTTTCCCACATTACAGTATAAGTAAAAAAACTGGAAATCTTTTAATGGGCTAAATACAATCCAAAAAATGACAATGTAGTGAAACAAACATAGAATATGGGGACTAGTGTCAAATGCAACACTCAATAAACACCTCATTGTAGACATTATAATATTAGTTTTAGTTTCATCAATTCCACCACGTATTTTTTTCTAATGTAATTTAATCTACACAATAAATGACATTTGGGAGAAGATCCCATATGGGAATGGGAATAACAATACATAGTATGAATCCTTACCATGATGCATAGACAATCACGATAACAGTGAAGTCATTATATGGAAATTTCAATAATACCATAAAGAATATTACAAAAAATCTATATACAATCCTTTAATACATTGAGTCTCATGTTATGGTCACAACAACATTCCAATACTAGGACATCTGATTGATGTTTATTATCAACCCTCACCCCAGAGAGAACACTCTACGAGACCGAATGCACAAATGGAATTCATACGATATGTCATTATCATTGGGTCAAACCATAAATAAGTACACAGTATAATTATGATTATATGAATACATAAATGATCGATCACACCCATTGATATGGTGCATACTAAAAGAATGATCTAGAATACCCCATTACGCGGGGGATCAACAACATTGTTTGTCGGTCTAACTGAAGAAGATAGATGATCCCACCATGGGCCTTATAGAGGGGTTATAATAACTCTTCTAGATAATAATCCCTTATAGTGGATCACAATCATTTAATCAATATTTAATCTAACAATATACCATTTGGGGGTGGATTTTTAGAACACACCTTATGGAAATTGGTCCACACTGATGAGTAGAAGGGCCCCCAATATCCTTAAGAAAAGTACATGGTGTGTTCTAATAATATAATTCTTGCCTTTCATTATCATGGTCTACCCATGTTCCACATACTATCCCCATAAATTTCAGGCTATTCTTGTATACACATTTTCATTCCTTTGTAAAACTAGTTGTTCCCTTACACATGGCCATGTTGAAAAGCCTGGTTTTACCCAAGAACTCAACCCATTCTCGTGTACCTAGTCATGTTCTTTCATGTGTATCCTCCATGATACATGAAAAAAACTTAATTTTTTGTTATAGGGTTTTTAAAACATGTCATATAGTGAGTAATATTTATCCTTATATGGAAATAGTAGTGTTTTATCTCCCCCCCCACTCATGGCCTATATTCCTTAGAGTACACGTCGTGTAACACAACTTTTTCAAGAATCTTGTAGCTCCTCCACATGTCACACATCAATTCCACTTCTAATAGCTTATCAACCACCAATCTCACATGTAGATTAAAGATCTAGGCCAACTAAGATTTATATTTTTTGGTGGATGAATTCCAACCACAGATTTGATCAGCAAAATGATCTTTATCACTCATATTTTTCATCACTTCCCATAAATTGGAACTGATAGTATTTGAATAAAAACCCTATTAATATTCCATCAACATGAACCTTGATCACTTCCTAGATCATGAATTTTTTAAACCATATTAAATCATTTAACTGATGATCAGTCTTTACATGATCAAATATTATAAATTATTCAATCTATAGGTCATAGGAATTATCTAAAATGAACGTATAAATAAAAGGGTGAAAAATCCACAATACAGAAGACATGAGTAAACCACATAATTTTTTCATTTGGCCTACATCCATTTCAATAAAATGGTGAACGAATTAATCAACAATAAAAATATATATAATTATTCAAATCGACCATTGTTGCACGAATCAATTCATGGTACTAAAATTCATCTGTGATCAACGAAGAATTCAAAAAAAAATGATTCATAAACATAATTTAATAATCCTATTAGGAGTTAAGATTATTAATTTATGATGAAATGTTATTCATCATAGTTGTTGGTCAAATATAAGAATTCCATCAACATATACGATCTCTAGGATATTGATCTGAACCTATGATTTGTGCTTGTTTTCCAATGATATCCTCCAAATCACTCCCTAAATTTTTAGTGTTATGAAGAAAACCATAAAAATTGGACATAAAATATAATTTATATAATATACATAGGTTTTTTCATCAATTTGAAATATTAAATAAATGATTTATTTATTTAATTATTTATCATCCCATGATGGAGATTACGATGAACAATTGATATACATAATGATAATTTCACGGTAAGGTTAAAAACCATGCTATGAACATAACAGAGGCTCCTAGAATTATAATTTCTTTCTATATTTATGTTTTTTCATATTTTTTATTAAAAATAAATGGATGATATATTAAAAAAATTAACATTTTAAATATATAAATATCGTAATCACCAGGCTGTGGTATCTCGCAATATCATAATACATGGATTAGAAAATTATTCTTGATACATTTAAAAGCTTTACATGAAAAAATAGAAATGCTAAAAAACCTACTATAGTTAAATAAAATTATTTTGTATCATATTAGTAACCATCCCTAAATTATTTTTATTATCAATAAAATCTCAATCATTATTCATATAATTTACCTAATCATGAGGATGCAGTTCTTCAATCACTTAAATTAGTTCAAATTGAAACAAAAATGAGGTATAAAATGATATCCTAAAAGATAAACGTTTTTAATATACTTTTTCAAGATTAGAAATGAAATATGTGCATTATATTTAATTTTAAAACATTCCTAAACAAAATATTGTTTTTCTGTTTCACTTTACAATAGTGAATAATTATTTCCACTTATGAATAACTTATATTTTAAACAATTCAATAATTCACATTTCATTAATATATTAACATTAATATAAATAATAAATGCATTAAATAATATAAATAATATATCATCATTCATGTAATTCTTTCATTTAGGCCGAAAAATATCCAAATGAATATGATCCAATGGATGATTTGTATGAATATCAACAATTTTGTGTACAAAGTTAAAAAAATTTACCTTATTCAAAATTAAATAAAATAAAAATCCATTATCCATTAATAAAAATTTGACACAAAAATTTTACATGGATGTTCATGTAAAATATTTGTTAATTATGAAACACCACCTTTTATGAGAAACATATCCCATAGTTTCAAAAACCCCTAATAAATTATTATACATAAAAAGTTTATTATTAATTAATAAATTATACCTAATATTAAAATTTTTTAAGACATAATTAATAAGAAAATACATTTATTTATCACGATATTTATTATTTATATTCAAAATGAAAATTTCAATGACTACTGGTTTAAATATAAAATAGTATATATCTATGTTCTCTCTGGGAAATTGCTTTATAAGTTTTTTCTTATTTTATCAAATCATATTTACATGTTAATTAATGTATGTTAATTATATTTAAATTATTACACAGAGTAAGTAATTATATTTTTATTATATATATTTTTTATTTCATATTTTATGCTCTTTAGATTAATATAGGATCAGTGGGAGAGGGATGGGTGAATAAATGATCAATACTTTTTTAATAGAATGATTCCTAACATCATATGGAAAAATTTTCTAACCTAAAAATATTTTTAGACAGAAAATCCACAAAAATATCATTCTAATACACATATTTCATATGTCACAAATATAATGAGGGGTCATCAATTGAAATTCACAAGGATTGATACAAACATATACTACATGCAATGTTGTGTTATTCTCCTCCCCCCAACATGGATTATTTTAATATATTATTTTTGCATTATAAAGTCAAAAATAATAATTAATTATAAAAAATGTTAATCTTCCTATATATAACCCTAGTCCATCCACCAACAATCCAATCTTCAAACATAGTTGGTTATACAGAAAAACCATCCTAACCATATCAGTGTTATTTATAGTTGTTCATTTAACCCAACCAAATTTTTTTAATACATTCTTATAACCCACATATAAAATCACATTCATTATAATTGTCTAGTCCATTATAAAATATAAACTATTTATCCACCATAAGTTGTATCACCTTCCCTTGTGTAAATCTTGAATATCTTCATCAACTATCTTAGGATTCTTTTATCCATATAACATTCTCCTTGTCTTAAGATGATCTGAATATGCACAATCTGAACTTTTCAATAACAACATAAGGAAATATTCCTTAGGAATGTTTTTCAATTAAGAATTTTCAAATATAAAATATTTATATTGACTCTTTTAGGAACATCTATATTACATACCCCTCAATAAACTGCACTTATGTCTAACATTCTCAGGTTCAAAGCATCCTCATCTAATTACTCCCATCTGGTATTTCTTTTTTTGATGATGAATATTTGGTCAACTGTTCCTATTTATTCAATAATATAAAAAATTGATCATGGGTAATAAATATTTGAAAAACACACAAAGTCCCATGATATAATATTAATAAATCCTCCATCCAATGATTCTTCATTAAGGAATTATGAACATTATCAGAAACTCACATTAAAATATTTTTTGCACATCAGCTCCAAAATTTGTATGAATAGTTTTATTGTGTATTTATCTATTATTTTACAACAATGATTAAATTTTCACCTATAGAATATTGTGAGGGAACACAATTGATTTTTTTAAGTATTTAACCTTTATATTTTGAAGCTTCTAACTGAATTGAATTTCATTATGATCTTGTCAGTTCATCAAGAACATTACTGAACACACATTTAGTTTCCAAAAATCTCACCCCCTCTTCAGATATCCATAATACTATTTTTAAAGAAATTACGAAACACTACATAACATTGGAATGACAATAAACATTTAATGATCATCTCAACATCATAAATTTTATGTAATTTATATTTTAGGAAAAGATCCATATAATATTATTGTCTACTGTTTTAATTTATGAATCTTTCATTAGAGACGCTATGTATGATAGTAAACATTCAAAATACTCCATCTAATGAAGTTATAAACATGTTTCATTTGATGAAACAACATTACATTAATATATCCAGGGGATATAAATAATTTTATCATCGTTTAAAATTTTTTTTTGTCTTTCATTTTTGGAAGACCTCAATTTATTATACAAAATATACCATAGTATGTTTCCAATATATATATCCATCTATTAGATCTTCATAAATCTCTATAAATAGTAATTTTTATCAGAATACTCTGACTAATGAATGAACATGATTCTATACATTAATTCTATCATAGAATCATTTTTCAAAAAATCATCACATGATCATCCTTCCAATGAAATTTTATACCTCAACCCGATTCTCATATTTTGAACTCTATTAATGTTTAATTTTATATTTATAATCCATTATCTACATAGGGTGAGATAAATTTTCAAGATCATATAACATACCAAATCTCCATCTGTTGGTTCATTCATGTCTTTTTCTAATGTCCATTCGTTGCAACTCAATTGATATGTCTATCTCATGCTATATATTAGTTTTACATTGTCTGATAACTCAAATAATATATCCACCATACTAATAAATAGGTCATGTAAATCAATGATGTCCTTTAAATTGCTTTTGTAATCATAGAATACCTTTACAACTTGATGGTGATACCTTTAAATAGGTAACAAAATGCATGAGTTATATTAATTTACTATTAAAGAATCTATAATTACATTCTTCTTCATATTTTTAATCTATAAACATTGTGACAAATACCCCTCATCTGATAACATGAGTCTATTCCTTCCAATCACATTTTCTATATATCCAATAACATTATACAATATTATATAAAAAAATCTGTCTGATGTATAAATGTTTAAATATGAATGAACTCTACATGGGACATGAAAAAAATCATTATATCAGGAATCTAAGGAACATCACATCATTTTCTAACTTTTTAGGGAGACATTAGTATAATCCATAATAAAATTTTCTTTCACAAAATATGTAATATTTCTTCAACCTCTATGTGGAATGATTCATACTCAACTGCAGTAATATCATCTATTAGTTTTATCAACTATCAAATATTGATATATTGATATAAAATTTAACCAAACAAACGTTTTCACAAAACGTTTCCCATACATTTTATGTTAATATCAACATAAAACATATAATATATATGAAATTATTATATTTATTCAATAAAAACTCCCCATATGTTGTTTTAATTTGCTTAAACACCATATTATTTTATCATAATAATGGATTATACAATGAAATGGGAGACATAAATACTATCCAAAGTTTTATTATTTTATCTTAAAATCATGGAAAAAAATTGATAATTGTTTTTCACAAGTGTTTCTAACAAAATACATTAAATAAATTATTTTAGACTATGTGGTTGAACACACCCTATGAACCAAATTTGTCTAATCATTGTGTTTGATATTACCTAAAATAGTTATTTCAATTAATACATTCCTCATCATTCGTCAAAAATAATTATATTTGGGAAATTTTGTAAATGATTATTAAATAAAATATTGCATCCCTATTAACAAACATATAAAAATAATCAATGGGTATAAGCACAATTTCACTAATATAATTTCATTATTAAAATCATCAACTCCATTTTTTATTATAGTTTGATACTAAAATTGTTGCATCAACTCCACCCCTCATTTGAATTAAAAAATTCTTCATAATGGTGGTAACAATTTCAAAATACCGATTAATCAATGTTAAAATAAATATTAATCAACCCTCAAACTACTCAGAAAGATCGTGCCACTAAATTACATTAATGTTAGTACATAAAAAAATTGAATTTTTGGAGTGAGAAGGAACCTTGTTTTACCATATAAGTAACATTCCGACTGAGAATATTCTCTCTAAATCAAAAGTTTATTCTTCTTGTTAGATTATTAATGGGATGTACTTTCATTCATCTCATCTATGGGATCATATAATGGGGCATTCATATTCTATATGCATTTTTTAATGTATTTGTTACCTTCTTATTTTTATATCCTTTTCATGATTACTTAATGGGATGGTAAGATAGTCCTAATTTTTTTAATAATCACATCTCACTCAACCCTCTTATTTTTTGTGTAATTCATTATCTTTTTATATGTTGACAGGTTATTATGATATTTTTTCACATTTATAGATACAATATTCGACCATTTTTTTTCATTAAACATTTATACTTCCACAATCATCCCATCCAAGGCCATTTTTCATTACAAATAAATGATTTATTTTCCTTACCTAGATCAATATTCCTTGGAAACATTACTTTTTCAACATTATTTTACTTACCATTTTCATCTTTTGAAGAATTAATAATCGAAAACATCAAAAATTTATCTTCATTCCTTATCATAATATATAGAATTGTTTTTCCATATCTACTCATTATATATTCCCCTTATTCATATTTACTTCCTGTTAATGTCATTGTGTACCAATGTATGAATTTTCTATTCATGAAGACACAACATAACCAGAAATTTCCAATGATTCTTCTATATTTGATTTTCTAATATATTTTTTCCATATTTCCATTCTCATATCCCTCTATTTTTATAGTGATATCCCAACTCATTTGGACAAATAATGGGAAATAGTTCATTGTTCGTATATTTTCATCACCCCATGATGGGGTGGGTTTATCATAATTTAAATACATATATAGATTCTCAGAATATTGTTTATAACCTGTATGAATAATTGATGTTGAAACAGTATAATAAAGTGTTATTTATTTAATTGATAACTTATTTTTGATTGATGTTTCAACTTTACGAGAGGAAGATATAAAAATATATTTTTAAATGAGTCTTTTATATGAAAACACTCTCAACAAAATCGTTTGTGGTAAAATATATTTTTTAGTAATATGGGATATAACAACATGTAGTTATTCCTTATTATTCAATTTTACTGATAGAGTTGGTTTCATAGAAATAAAATCCGATGTAATTTATTAAAACTGATATTTATCGAATTTAATATTAACAAAATACCTTCAACATCATTATAGTCCTTTTTCATTATATATTACACGATTCTATCCTAAAAGTAGTTGTCACATTAAAAATTCATAGTAGTTCCCTACTATTATGAGAACCGAGATGTGCTATGACAGAATCAGTGAATATATGTTCTCTATCAAGATGTAATCATTTGAGGGTCACAAATCATAATGGAAATTAGGGTTGGAGACTCATAGAATTTAAAGGCACCCCCTCATAGAGTATTCCCATGGTAATATTCAGTTTATATATTATGAGAATGAGTCCCTCTAATAGGAAATCTACAATTATATGTTTCATTAGATTTTTTATCTTTTCACAACTGTATTGTTCCTTATAATTTATGATTTTTTAATGGATATTAGGAGTCAGATAAGTTGATGTATTATTGAAAACCATGAAGATATGTATTCATGACGAGGTATGGAAAATGTGTGTTTCATGGGTAATATTGCATTCATTAAGAATGATAGAAATTATTTATCAATTATATCCATTAACAAAAAATAATATCTTATTCCCTTTGACGGAAAATAAATAGACTAAATAAATATATGGAAATGTTGTTATGTAGGTATATTCAATTTCTAAAAATTCAACGTATGATATATCGAGCATATATGGTGATGGCTCTAGAATGTAACCAGCTCGATTTGATATATAATGACAAATGTATTATATTATCCTATGTGTGTTTGTATGAGGTGACATGTCATTGCTGCAATAAATTCATTCTATAAGGGTTCCTTGGATTATTTTTAGATGTTAACCATGTAATTTATGCTACTTTACCTAATTCCATAGAGAAAGAGGCACATAGGTTCACACAATATGTGTATCCCTAATCTCAGAAAAATAATATATTCTTATTATTAATGAACATGTTGAATTAATATTTATCCAACAGAGAGTTTAATAATTAATCATATATTCTTAATCACATTTATTCCTTTACTATTTATTTAAGAGAATATACTATGAGAAGAATATTTAATATGTATTTATTTTTTATTTAGTGAATATAATACTTATTTTTTATTGGAAAATTATTTAGTGATATTTATTTTGTAAATAAATATTCTTTATACATGGTTCAACCTGTATTGGGGTGGAATAGAGAACTATGTTTACTAGTCTGGTGAGAAATGATAATATTGAATATTATATAATTAGATAATATTTAATTATATTTTTCATATTCAGTGCATGTTGATAAATATTAATATAAATATTTTTATTTGACATGGAGTATGTGAAATTATTTTATTCTAAACCTAGAAATATAAATACCCAATTATTTTATTTTCTCAAGACATAGTTTTAGTTGAGCACAATGGTTTTGGGTAAAACCCCTCAATCATAGAGCACTCTATTATCACTGATATCTTTAAATAATAGAGAGAAATCCTCCTCCACCATATCAAGGAGAATTATTTGGAATCTATAAATTAGGTGATCAGTAGAATATGACACAAGATAAAGGATATTACGTGAAAAATCCCTAAGACTCCTTCGGTGACATCTGAATGATTCATGGAACATGTGTGGATCACCACTAGAGAAAATATATGAATAGTTTCTATAACTCAATGATTGTGTAGTACAGATCTTTAACCAAACACAAAAATGATGAATAAATTCCATAGATTTAACTATTAATCTAGTTATATTTATTATGAAAAATATGTGTTGATCTCATGTCTCTCAGTTCTAGCATTGTTAATGTTTTTATCATTGATTCAATTCCATTGATCATGACGGTTATACATCATATATATTGTCGATAAATAATCAATCATGAATACATGAAATAATAGGAAATTCACATTGTAATCTACTACTACATCTGGAACATAAATGTGGTACTAGAATTGGAAAATAAATTATTATAATTAATTAAATATCATTAGTGATTTATGCATATTAATTTATTTTATCAATTGATGTTTAATCATTATTTTAATCTAAATTGCAATATTTTTTTATTCCTCCTACGTTTCCCAAATATCTAATGGATACATTTAATTTTAAGATTAATATATTATTGAGGAACTCATCTATAGTTTCCAATGATTCTCCCTAGATAATAATCTACTACACACCACTTAACTAGAGTTACATATCGTGTAGTTGTGTTCAATTCCCAATGAGTTAATTAAAAATTTACTCATAAAGTTCCTATTAATGACAGATGTTGTTGATAATTCATACACCACATGTTGAACAAGATAAATTTTCACACGGTTGGCCGTACTACATGACTTGTAGCCCATTTGACTTGTCATGTAATCCCTTTGTTTTAGATATGGTTTGTGTATTCCATACACACCCAACCTGACTGATCAGTGAGTAACACATAGTCAACATAGTCAATATCACATTGCAAATGTTGTGTACTATAATTACTCAAAGCAATTATTACACACCATGTCCACAGGGATCTGACACATATATATGATGTGATGTGTACATTACATGATTTTAATATCTACATGAGGTGTACTTATACCATGTTTCATAGAATTAATCATTATTTATTTTACTATGTAAACCTAGAGACATGTAATTTCAGGTGATTTTATAAATATGACCATTTAGTTGTTTGGATTTAATATACATAAATATATAAATGTTTAATTAATTTATTTGGAGTTTTCATAAAATCATATTATGTATGAACCATATTACAAGTTGTTACTCTTCATTCCTTGATGTATAACATGTTACATAAAAATAATGTAATTTGTGCAATAATTTGTGTTGAACATGTGGGTAAATAACTTGATTATGCATGTATTACATTTTTCAAAATATTAAATCAATATATGAGTATAATAAATGTTATGTGGAATCAGATTTTTATTCACTGGGTTACCTCCAAGTTATAAGTAATGCAAATAGTTATCTTTAATTAAATTTTTTTAATTTGTTTAAAATAATATTTTATTATAATCTCATGAAAATTGAAGTAAAAATTAAGATAAAAGAATTTAATAATTAATGATTATTATTAAACTATTTGAGGGTAATTTATCATAACTATTAACAATTAAACAATTGATTTCATGTTTTATTAAATATTTAATATGTTTTATTCATGTGGATGATCCTGATCTAGACCAAAACTGTTGTATGTGATTGGTTTCATTTAATTTATTATTAATTTAATTATTGTGTAGCATGCCTTCACTACTCATTATTACGTAGAGCCAATGTTCCCATGGATTTTTTTATGTATACCCCTTATCCCTTACATGAATGTGAGTAAAATTCATATGTTATTGATTGACATCCCATCATAGAGGAGGTTGTTAATTTATAAAAATATGGAGAAACCAATACAAGAATATACAGTGGTGGATATGTGGAATGTCGTAACCACAAATTTCAATTTTTCATGGTTTTTATCCCCCAGGAAAACAGTTAGAATATCAACAGCTAGATAAACTAACAATAATATAATCTCATTATCAAACCCGTTGTATTATTTATATCAGTTAAATGGTTATTAAATTTTGGTTATATTATTCTGGTCGCATTATTATAGAATTAACAAGAATTAAAGATAGAACAAAAAATGGAATATGTGTAAATATTGTATAATATATGGTTCATCACTTATGTTATCCCTCTTAATATTAGCAGTTATGTGGTAAAGATAAATATACTAAATTAACATATAAATGGATAAAATTCCATAATTAAATATTATGTCGGTATAACCTTCCAATTCAAAGGTCAGAATTGAACTATAGTTCAATGATCTTGACTAGAGAAATTTGGGATGGATTAAATTATCAAATAATTCAAACATGAGGATTTGGGATGGAATAACATGATTCACATCAATTGGTTTATTGCCAACATAGTTTTAGGTGTCACAGAGAGGAAAAGTTAGAGGAAATATAAATTAATGATTTTAGGATTATGTATTCCAATCACCTAATCAATGAAATCATAGTTAATGCATTTAGAATATGGAATCCCAACATAAAATCATTTTGGTTGCATGACCAACAAAATTTTGGGTAATGACAAGTGGAATATGGATCGATTTATCCTGAATTTTCATGATACAAGATATTACGAATCCAATGGTGATGGTTATTGGGTTTTGATAAAATAGTGGGTGACTCATTAATATAATATTTATTTATTTTTCTATATTAAATGATAATGTTCTAGTATTATGCTAATATTATTTTATAGAAATAAAAATAAAATTACATCAATCATATCACTGTGATCCATACATGAGAAAGAAATAATTTTCACTAGATCCAATTTCTATGATTGAGAAAGACGCCTACATGTCATCCATCTCCATAAAATGAATATTGTATGTACTGGAAGAACATTTACTCTTTGTGCTGGGAAAAGAGGCAACTGATGAAGAACAATCTCTCTATGAGAAACATCTCAATGATTTTACATATGTTTAGTTAATAATGACATCATCATTGTTTAATGATATTTTAATGAAACATGAGGATATGTATGCTGATATAAGGATGTCTCGCATTTTTGATCTCTATCAAGATAAGGAGACACAAGAGTGGAATGAGATCCCCTATGGTTTTTTCACAACTAGTATTAGTGATTCTGGGCCATCTCGGCCACATGTAGTCAATATTATCATCTACATTTAATTCGTATAAATTTTATGGATTATATTCCTAAATAAGTTTCATATAGATCCCATACATTCAATATAGACTAAGATCATCTATGCAAATATTTTCAATTATAATATGAGAAATAATTAGAAGAGTATGTAAAAATTTCTTACATAAATTCTCCATGTGGATAAGGATATGGAAGATAATATTCCATTGTTCCATGTGGTGAACAAGGAATGCCAGTACATGTCAATGATAAATAAGACCAATAAACAGCCAAATGCTCCCAAGCACCATCCTTCCAAAAAGAAGAAGATATAGTTAAGGGTAAGGAAATGAAGGTAGTATGTCTTCCATAATGCAATCCAAGATAATAAAAGAAGAACTTCACTAGAAATAAAGGGGGAGCTCAGGTTGAATTCTTTTTCGAGTGTAATCATTCAATTTCTACACATAGCGTATTAGATATAGCTTTCTATGTTAACATCTATATCATAATGCAGTAACCAGGTAGATTTCGGATGATCACCAGAGGAGAGGTGGATCTATGAGTAGTAAATGATTTGACATTGGCTGCCCTAACCTTTTTTTACTACCATATTTCACTAGAAATGATGATGATTTTGGTTTTAAGATATTATTATTATGTACCTACTGTTTAAAAGAACATAATTTGGATGTCATGATTAGAAGAAGATCGGTTTTATAAAAATAAGAAAATAAATGTTGATAATTTTATATGTAAAACACATGTTTTGGTAAGGAACATTTATATAATGATCTTTCTTTATAAAATTATGAAAACCAATTGTAGGAAATCAATAATGAATCACGGTCACATGACTCATAAAACACGCATATATGGAATCACCTTATTGTTCATATAAATGAGTAGTATTTGGCATTGCTCTGTCAAAATTGTTATATAGATATTTTATGCTAAAACCACTCTATTGATGTAATTATTTTTTCAAATGAAAAAAACCGAACCACATGTCAGTGGACAGGTTGTAAGGTCCATATTACTTCTTGGATGAACACACACTGATGTGTGTTGACTATTTCTTATAGAATATATAGGTGGATATTCTTACTTAATAACTAATACTGATGACTTAAGTAGATATTTCTATATCCACTTATTGATCTATATGTCTTAGTACCTTGATTCATTCAAGGAATTCAATAATTCTATAGAGAATAAGCATTGTAAGATGTTAAAGAAGCATATATCGGTTCAAGGTGGTGAATATTTTAACCAAGAATTCATTGAAATTCATTGGTCATTTGAGATTATAAATAAACTCACTCTATCTTATACACTACAGTGGAATGGTTTTAGTGAATAGAGGAATAATACCCTATTAGACATGGTAAGCTTAATGATGATTCAAGCAGATATTCCATTATCATTTTGGGGATACCAATTACAAATTGTGGCATACACATTAAAATGAGTACTAAATAAAAAATAAATTTGAATTCCCTTCTAATAATGATGTATAAATAAACACATTTATTCGCCAAAATGTGTACGGGGTTTCAAGGCATTTTAAAGGCCATCTCCGGAAGAAAACTAGATCCTTGGGGAATGAGGTATGTATTTATGGGTAGCCAATGGAAAAACGTTATACTACCTATAAAATCCCTCAGACAAGAATGTGATATTCGCATCAAAAGATGCAATTCTTGAGAGGTATCCAATCCTCACAATATATAGAAGAAAAAAAATTGACTTTGATGAATTTGATGCACATGATACAAAAGAGTTGGTATATTAATAGATTTTGTAGGTTCCCATGGATGAAATAGTTCTTGAAACATGAAGACTATGTAGGATAATAAGAGCGGTAAGAGAAATAGAGAGATATGGTTTTCTAGAAACTAAATATGGTGATTCATTATTTATTGAAAATGATGATGCTATCTACTATAATGAGTAACTATGAGTTATAAATCTACAAGATGGATAGTATCTATGGATTTTCAGATGTATTCCATGAATCATATCAATGTTTGGGAAGTGTTCAATGTTCTAATTCTTGTAAATCCCATTGGATAAAATTGGGAAATAAAAATAAAACTTCAAATGGATGTTAAATATAGTACAAATAATGTAAGGATAGTTGTTAAAGGATTTAAATAGTGTCAAGGAATTTACTATGATGAATCCTTTTCTCTAGGATTCATGCTTAAATCCATCATAATCAAAAATTCTATAAAACTATACAATGACTATGAATGTATGCAGATTGATGTCAAAATAACAGTCTTAAATGTGAATTTTAATGGCGATTTATATATAACAAATCAAGATGTGGTTGAGACTCCATATGATGCCAAAAGGATTTTCAAGATACGGAGATCCATTTATGGATTTATGAATGAATCTAGGTCATGGAACATTCGATATCATGAATTGATAAAAGAATATGATTTCATTATTAATGAATGTGAGTTTTGTGTTAAAAATAGGATTAATGTGAATTCAGTCATTATCATAGTGTTATATGTTGGTGAAATTTTACTTATAGGAAATGATATTCTTGTATTACAATTAGTTAAGGAATTGATAAACATGTTGGTCTCCATGAAGGACACATGTGAAGTAGACTATATTATTGGGAACAAGATCATTCATGATAGATAAATGTGTCTACATGAAATAATTTAATGTACATATATTGACCATATACTAAAGATATTTAGTTTAGAACAATCCAATGAGGTATGGGTATGAGTTTATCAAGGCACAAAACATTAAAAGATAATGTATCGTTAGACATAAAAAGAGAAAGAGATAATGAGTAAGATCACATACAATATAGGGATATGATCCATCATGTATTCCATGTTATGTACTAGACATTATGTTTCCTATTCACTGAACATGGATGGTAGATATTAGGAAGATCATTGAGAAAAACATTGGACTTCAGTTATATTATCCATAGTTATCTGAGATGAACTGAGGATATGATTCTAGTGTATAGAAAAGATGAGGATCTGGACATTAATTATTATACTAATTCTATTATTTTGATAAATCAAAATGATATAATGTCACAAAAATGATATTTTCTTTGCCTCAATGGATGATCTATGAGTTTTAAGAGTTCAAAGCATCCAGTTGTCACTAATTATATAGTAGAGTTCAATTATATACAGGATTCTGATACAGCTAAGGAACCCATTTGGATTTAGAACATTTTCATGTATTTTGATGTGGCACAAGAAATTAATAACCCTATCACATTGTACTGTGATATTATTTCACTGTGGATCTTGAAAAATATTCATGGAAACACTAAAAGACAATTCATTTACTGCAAAAGTATCTCCTCTTGGGATATTTCGTTGTGAAGGTTGTATTTGTTAAGATAAGAGTACCCATATAAGAAAATGTGGTGGATCCCATGACTAATGGACTATCATATTTGAATCATGTGTATCATGTGAGAGCTAGAGATCCGGATGTTGTTATTAGTTGGCTCTAGTGAAATTGGATTTTTGAATGAGTTCATTCCCTTGGAAAAACATATTGTGTACATTATGCTATCATATATTTATGGTTTTGACTATTAATAAACTAGTCATCACATCATGATTCTTCTTATATGTGATATATTATTTGATAATTTCCTAAGAGTAGATATCACATTAAAAGGTCATATTTCTACCAAGCTATGTCGAGTGCCTAGAAGTGTTGTGACACTATTCATTATTATATGTTATATAACTATATGATATCATTTGAGGGACATAAATGATACAAGATATCGAGGATGGAGTCTCAAAGGACATTGATGCTCCTTCTGTTTTTGTACACCCTTAGTAATATCTAGTATGGATTTGATGATAATGAGACCCACCCATAGAAAATCCACATTAATATGTTTCATTGGATATTCCTATATTAAAACATTAGTATTGACCATTTGAACATATATTTATTATTAATATATATTATGAGGCATGTAATTTAATGTACTAACATAAATTGTGATGAAAAATGTTCACGGCGAGTTATGATACATTGACTTCACCACTAGTAATTTTGAATTAATGAATAATGTTAGAAAGGATTGATCATTTATGTTGATTAATGTATGCTAATATCTCAAGCCCTTTGATAGATATAATACATCCTAAATAAATACGAAGACATGGTGTTTTATAGGGAAGTTAAATTTTCAGAACGTTAGAGAAATAGATATCAAGTTGATAGGTTGATTGAACTGACATGCAACCTACTATATTTAAATTATTGTGATAAAGGGATTATATTACTCGATAAGAATTCATAAGAGGTGAAATTTCTTAGTGTAGTTAAATTAATTCTCTATAGGTGTCATGATGTGTTTCAAAGTGATAAACTTGGAATTTAGTCTTCTTTGCCTAACGCCATTGAGAATGAGGGATCGAGGGTCACATAGTAAATGTATCCAGAATAACAGTTAAATAATATGTTATTATTCATTATTTAACTGGTTGAATAAATTTGATTCTAATACGTGATTTTATATTTATTCATGTATTCATGATCGAATATATTTCATTACTAGTTATTTGAGAGAATATTTTATGATTCGAACATTTAATAAATATTTATTTTCAATTTAGTCAATATATTAATTTTTAATTTAATAAATAATAATGTAGTGATATTTATTCAATAAATATATATACATTATTCAAGGCTCGATATATATTGTTGAGGAATGGAAGACTGAATTTGATGTTCCGATGAGAATAGATTATGTTAAATATAATTTAATTAAATAATATTTATTTATAAATCACTTGTTAGATGCGTGTCGGGAAATAATAGTATTACTATTTTAATTTGACAAGGTTTTTTTCTTGGATTAAAAAGAAATAATAAGTAAAATTGGGAAATTAATTAATTTTAACCCAAGAAATATAAATACCCAATTTTGATATTCTCACATGACCTAATTTTAAATGTGAAAAATGGATTTGGGGAAGATCATTCAAGCCGAGAGATATCTATTCACTAAAAATACACCAATGAATAAATTAAAATCCTCCTACATATGATCATATAGAAAGACTAGGAGTGGTTCTCAAGGCGATCCACTGTGGACAACTGAAATGAAAATATTATTAGTGTTGGCACCCATAGACACCTTCTGTGACATTAGAAGATTCATTATAAAAATGAGGATCACAACTCAAGGAAATATATTATTGGTTTCTACAACACCATGATTGTGTGTTGAAAATCATTATATTAACACATCATCAAATTAAGGATTACATAGAGGTAATTATTTTTATATATAAATAAATTATTAAAAAAATTGTGGGTGTCATCTCTCTCTTTTTTTGAATTAATAATTTATTCTATCATTGAGACAATTCCATTGATCATGATGATTAAACATTGTATCTATCTATGAATGTTCATCTATCCTGAATAAAAAGGCAATGTTGGGCACCACACATATCACCCTTTTTCTATTCCTATATCCAAAAAGTTTTATTAGAGAAAGAACATAATTTTTTATAATTATTTAAAGATCAGTAGTGATTTAACAATTTTAATTTTGTATTTCCATCCTTGTTTTATTGAATTTTTATTATAAATTGTGAGATATAAATCTTCTTTATTAATTCCTCATTGATCTAATAACAATGTTTAATTATATAATTATAATAAAAATCAAGGAACTCATCTAGAGGTAATAAGGATTCTACCCCCCCCCCCAAACATAATAGTACACACCGTGTAACCGTAGTTACATGCCATGTAATTGTGTTCAATTCACCGTAAATTAATTCTATATTTACTCAAAATATGTGAACTGATTACATGCAGTATTGTCTATTCTTTCACTGTGTGTGGACCAGGACAAACTGGTGAACTTTCTGTCAAAAAACACATTGTGTGACCCATTGTACATGGCATGTGGTCTCTTGAGGCCCAAAATGGGCTGTGTATTCTATACATAGACTAACCTACCTGTGTCCATGTAATATATAATAAACACGGATTGTGTCCAATTGGACCTGCCATGCACTCGAAATTATTGAGGCATGAACTACACACTATGTGCCTTGGTGTATGTCTCAGATAAATGGTGTGAGCTCTACACACCATGTTGGTTTGATCTAGACAACATGTAATTTTTTCAACTTACACAGATTTATAATTTATTTGTTTTACTATATAAACCATTAGGCATGTACTTACACATGGACGTAATGATAGGACACACCTTATGAGAGGATTTAATACACGTAAATATTTATATGTTTAGTTTTTCTCTATGTAATACTCATAGATACATAACATGTTTGAATATTATTATAATGATTTAATATACATGAATTAAAGATCAAAATGAGACTAAAATATCATGTAATTTTTGTAATCCATCGTGAAGAACATGTTGTGAATGTACCTAATAGGGCATGTATTCCATATGTCACAAAATTAAAAATGTATATGATTATAATACATGTTTTGTAGGATTGGTAGTATATTCTTTGTGTTAAATACAACGTAGAATTTATGTGTGTCATTAATTTACATGAATTTATTTAATTTTCCTAAAATTACATTGGATTATAATATCATGGAAAAACAAATAAAAAATAAGATAAAAGTATTGATTAAATAATGATAGTAATTAGTCAAATATAGTGAAATTAATCTCAAATAATAATTATTAATGAATTGAATGGTAGTTTTGTTAAATGTGTAAAATGTTGCATGCATGTGGATGATATTGCGATAGACAAGAACTTGTTTGTGTGATTGGTTTCAATAAATTTATTATTAAATTAAATGTTTTTCATGCCTTCCATCACTCCTAATTATCAAATAGGGTCTACATTACCATGGATTCATTTTTATAATAACCTATTTACCATCACATGTATGTGTGTGAAGGGAATATGTAACATATAGAGATCCAATGATAGTGGAGTCAGATTAAGTACAAAATGAGGAGAAACCAATCCACGGAGACATAAAGGTGGATATGTGGAAATCCATAAAAAAACCTCAATTGGTTCATGGTGATTATCCCCTTAGTTCAACAGTGAGTTTATCAACTGCAAGATAAATATACCAATTTTATTAGTTCATGATAACACCCTGTAGTTTATTTTTTCCATTTGTATGTCTTTTTGATTTTGGATGCATTTTCACGATAACATAGTTATATAATTAACAATCATGTATGATCGAACTAAAACTAACTGAATTATGTATAAATATTGTCTATGACATGGTTGATCAATTATGTATCGCCACATAACAAGAATCTAAAAAAATGTAATTATTCTATACTTTTTTATAAAAGGACAAAAAACCCTCAGTAAAATTATAAGTAGTTATTGACATCTATTTTATGAAAATAATTCTTTTAATATATATATATATTAATTATAAAATAATAAATTAAAATTTATGTTTTATAAAAACACCAAAACATAATAAATACCTTTTAAAAAATCTAATTACTTATACAGTGATATAATTATAAAAAATTATTAAATATAAAATGACTAAATTTTATTTAAGCATTCATAGATGAAATTTCTATTCTAATGGAATATTTAATATAACTAAGGGTAACATTATGATTCCAAAGGTCATTGTTACTATTCCATTAGTAATGGTTCCATAATTTCTATAAATATCACGTATTTCATTCATTCTTCATTTATAATGATTATATTGTGTTCTCCAAGTTAATTTATCTGATTTATACTATATATCATTATTATAATTTTTTAATTTCCATTGATAATATTTCATGGATTTTCATTCTTCCCCCTTATGATATTTCTCCCTTGAATTTTTTATTTACATGCTATGGTGATAATTTTTGTGTACTTCTCCTTCATCACTTCTTTGGGTTCCCATGTATCCTATTCATTCTTATGGATCTACCATGGTAAATTGACAAGGGGTTATATTTTTGGGTATATCATTATCTCTATGGACCATGAACTTCCCTAGTTATTCCTCATTAGAGATATCATTTTATAAATTTAAATCTTCTTTATTATTTACATGTGACAGATCTTGTATGTAATTATTAATTAGAAATACATAGCTTATATCATGGACATCAATCATGGTAGGTGTTATTGCATTCAATAGGCCACATTTCTACCACTATAATGAATATCTATAAGGACAATGTACTTTGGTCATAACTTTTCCATATTCCCTAATATCGTGATTGTCTTCAATGGAGGTATGAAATGGAATACCACGTCTCTATTTGTAATCTTCAGACCCCATAGATGACTGTCTATAGAGATCATAAGTCTAATTTGGAATTCATAGATGTGTTACATTTGTTTTTCACCTATTTTGCCATTTTTTCTACAATCTCATTTCTTAGATGCTTATTTTCACCAGCTTTTTCCCAGCATGGAAGCATTATACATATTTTCACATAAATAGCTTCATATGGTGCCAATTGTATTCTTGAGTGGAAACTATTATAGTAAGAGAAATTAACTAGAGGTATGTGTAGGTCATATCCTCATTTTTTTGTCCATATAATATTACTTGAACATGTTTTCCAGTTTTTTAATAGTCTATTTAGATTGGAAATTAAATTTATGATGATAAGTAGTAAAACTTTTTAGTTCAATGGTTAGAGAATGTGGGATAATTATCCAAAACATTAAGGTGAATCCTGGATCTCAATTAGATTTAATCTATAATGGTACTCCATGAAACCTTATAAATCATATGATATATGTTTTTTATGTTTATCCATTCAGAATTACACCAAAATGGGACAAACTAAGCAGCCATTATGAGATGATCTCCAAAAACCCATATAGAAATATTTTGAATTGATGTCGTTGAAAGTACAGTGACAAAGTCTATAGTTATATTTTCCTATTTTGGTGTTGGTATGGGTAATGGAATCATCATTCCCATAGAATAGTTTTTCATCCATATATTTCTGACATACCAGGAACATTGATTTATTTTTAGCAAACTCCCTCTTCATATTGTCACACCAATAGTTCTCTTGGAGATCTCAACATATCATTGTGATCCTTGGGTGAATAGAGATGGTTGAGTAATGTGAATCATTAAAAATCTATTTCATTATCTCTAGATCTAATAGTCCATATTGTCATGAACTAGATCATATAACTACTTCCTCATCAATTTAAAATTTTAACTATTTACCATTTCTTATAGCTTCTCCTTCTTCAAAATTTCTACATCATTGTATTAAGAACAATTTATTTTTACTATGATGGATGGCTAGGAAATAATTTGAGAAAGGATTTGGGTTGTTCCTTACACAATGATTCACATTCCCATTCAATGAAAATATATGAATATTAGATCTTTCTCCATAATAGTCACATATAATGGTGCCGGATCATTTGTACATAAAACACATTCCACATTATTCACATTCCCAGGATTTTAGTGGATTGAAAAGTCATAATCATTAATGATCTCTAACCATCTTCCATAGGCCTTATAATGATACTTCCATATGAATAAATATTTGAGATTATATTTTTTATTATATATTTTATAATTCCCCCCATTGAGATAATGTAGCCATATTTTCAACACAATGATCATAGTTTCCAACTCCATATAATCAAAATGATAGTTTTTCTCTTGAATTATCAACTACCATGTTGTGTAGGATATAACTTTATCATTTTACAATAGTACACAATCTAATACCTTGTTTTAATAATCACTATAGACCACAATGAGTTCCCCACTTATCGAATGTGTTCGTACTGGTATGAAGATAGGCCTCTTTTTTAACACTTTAATGGAATCTTCAGATTCATTGGCCAATAAAAACATTTATATCATCTAATTCAATATGGATAGTGGGTTCGTTAATAATTAATCTTTCTTCGAAAATCCAAGGTAATACATTGACATAATAAGGAAACAACTGATTTCTATGACAGATGTTGGTTTGGGACAATCTTTGATTTCCATTGTCTGGGAAGGGTCTATAGATATTTCATTTGGTGACATAATTCACAAAGGATGATACCTCCTTTATCCAGAAAAATAATTTACTATACATTTCATAATGTGTCTCCCTTCGTAAATTATTTAGCATATTTTTTAAATTATCCTTATTCTCTTCCATTCTCTTAGAGTATATCTTGATAACATATATAATGACTTCCACAATTTTGTAAAGGAAATATCTAAAGATTCTATTCATTATATCTATAATTTTTTTATAGATTTTTTGAATAAAAAAGGAATCATTATGAACTCTTAGTGTATAATACTCATTTGAATGGTACACATAGGAATATCATCTTTCCTCACCTTTAATTCATGTTATCTTAAGATAAGGTCTACCGTAGAGAAATAATTATACACACTAACTTGATCGATAAAGTCATCAATCTATAGCAGGGGAAACTAGTTATTTATCTTGATTTTTTTGAGATAATGATAATAAATGTTGAGGTGAATTGATCTATAATTCTTCTTCATGAAGAGGATATGTTCTACCCATGGTGTACCACTTGTGAATATAAAACCAGTATACAAATTCTATTGTAAATGGTTCATCATTTCGACCAACTCAATTGTATAAATTCAATAAGGTTTCATTGATATTGAAATTAATCCAGGTGTAAGTTCAAATAATAGGTCACACATTCATACAGGAGGAAGATTTTGAAATTATTCGAGGAACAAATCAGTTTATTACCTTGCTATGGGAATTCCATCGATCATAATTCTCTTTTTAATGTTAGTCATTTGAGATATATATCATTACTCATAAGAATAATAATATCCACACATTACAAAATTACTCCTAAGAAGATTCATCCTCCCCTTAAATATTGTATAGAAATGTTAGATTCCTTCGGATTTGAAGAGTGATCACCATTTCCAAAACATTTTATTTTTTATTTGTATAATGATAACCAATTCACGTCCAACATAGAAACATACTCCACTAAATGAATTGGGAAAATTTTTTATGTGAGGATTATTCCATAATCATTTACCACGTATGAGTTATATAATTCAAATGAAATAATTTACCCATTTTCGTATCTCCTAGATAGATCATCTCAATATTTTTAGGTGGTTTTAAATAGTTCTACTAAACATGCATAATATAAAAGGATGTGTAGATATAGAATAAATACAATGTTCATTATTTATGACTGAATAAACTGAGTACATATCACCACATAATAATTAGTTCCCACATCAGTAGCTGTGAAAAAAATCTTCATCTATTTCCCTATTGGATTTAGTAGTTGATGACGCCGATTATCCTCGAGGACACGAGTTTTAGTGCACTGGCTTTCATAGTTCCCTTGCTCCATTTTGTTATAGAATTGCACCTTGGGTGGTGCTATCATTTCCTCCACAATTTCTGCCATAATTTTTATGTCTCTTAAAAAGTAATGAGCAGGGTGGAATTATCTACCAAAATTATTTCATTTATCAACCCCTTTGAGGGAGTTTCCATGATGATTATTCCCATATTATTAACATGTGGTTGGTTCTGTTTTGTTTCCGCCTTTCTCATTATACAACCACATTGAAACTTCATATTTCCAATCTTATTACCACATCCATGGAACCATTCTCCAATCCCTACACACACTTTTAGGGAACATAAAACAACATATTCATATATATCAATGTATGAAATTTCATGATACATTCAAATGTATTTATTTAAACCATTGGTAATTCAATAAATTTTTCAAGAATTGTTGATAAAAAATAGAAGTGTACCTCTAAATTGTAGTGATATTTTCTTCATTGGTTGTGAAAGATTATAATCCATTTTTCATTTTCTCTATGAATTCTATCTCCATCATTGTAAAACGTCACAGATGGAATTACTTGTTAAAAACATTACCTTAAAGTCACCTTAGTCAATCTCTTTTATATCATCTGTCTTCTTGGTGTTCGTAATCAACACCTACCATTGGCCAGCCTCTCTATCAAGAAGATAAAATGATAGAGTAGCCTTATCCATATCAGAATATTTATGTACATAAAATATCATCCCCATTGAGTTTAACGACTATTTGGAGACTACCTGATCAGAAAACTCACCAAAATTTTAGTGGCTGTTAATAGATAAAAGACATGATTGATAGTTTCATCTTCTTAAGTGAAACTGGAAGTTCCACATTGTTCAGGTTATTATTGAAATCCTGATACAGTCGGTTATGAATCACCTTAATATTTTTAACACCACCTCCCAAAGCATTGGGTATTTCATTTAGGAAATCATTCCATTATCCTTCGCATGGGTTGTTGGCATAATTTCACTAAAGTACCACCATTTTATAAAATATAAAATGTTATAATAAAATAGAAGTTAACAAGTAATGAAAAACGTATCTATTACTTTGTTAAATTAATTATAAACCCTTCTCTTTTTGGATTCGTGTGTTCGGAATTTATCTAAAACAAATCATGTTGTGTTCTTAGTAAATGCATTCACATAATGATATACCTCAATAAAAGGGTCGAGATAAAATCCCAATAAAAGGATGAATATGATACATGAATGATCTTGGAGATTAATCCTCAATATCATATCATATTCAATGGATCATCATCATAATTATGTTAGAAACCATTAGATAATGTCATGGAATGTTTAAAAGAATAAAAATGGAACACCATGTCTTAGTTGTCAAATACGACACATAGTTATGAAGAATGATAGAATCATGTTCATGAATATTTCATGTTATCTCAAGAGATACATCACATTACCCAAATTTTTGGAGCTCAATTTAATTTTGGTCACACCCATCACATAATAAAATTTATATATTCATGATTCACACATAGAATGTACATCAATTTTTGACATATAATAACTCATGGATTGGAAACGGATTTAATGAGAATTTCATAAAACCTATATTTATGAAATAAAATAATTGGTTACCAAATATAAATGTGAGTAACATAAATGGAATAATTATCACCAATTTTGAGTGAATAAGAAACAATTTAAAGAGATTTAAAACATGTAATTTTAGAAATATGAGTTATTTGGGAAAAAACATTTCATTTGTCATACAATCAGATTGGAACCATGTATATAATAATATGAAAAGGGGAGGATAATTAAATTATTTGTTAGGAATAAGAAAACAACATCCATAGAGATTTGTTTTAAGAAAGAGGAATAAACCAATGAAATGAAATTCTTTTTAAGAATCACCATACCTTATGTCTGAATAATTTCATTGCATTAATATCCTAGATAATCAAATCAAATTCATTATTTACAAAATATAGTACATTTTAAACATGCCTTTATTTCATTATATATTTAATTGTATCACTTATGGGATATTAGATGGTTTGGAGAGTATACATTCATTGTTCATGACTGTTTGTTAACATAATTTTCACAATCGATTTGCTTTTATGTTATTACGAATGTTCATGTATAATTAGAATAGTTATCCCGAAATTAAAATACATTATATTAATGAAATTTCTTAATATAAAATGATCATATATATCACTTCTCAATATGTTATGATTATGATTAATGAGATTTTATTTTTATGTAAATTATTTAATTAGTTTTCGTAGTTTTAGGCCATTATGATCATATATTATTTTATTACACATCAAGATTATATATTGATTCCAGAAAATTATATAAATTATATTATGTATAATAAATAATTATATGACCATAATGATGGTTTTATGACCAGACATGCGGTAGATATTGAAAAATGAAAACGGATAATCCATAGTGGTTGAAAATTGACCCATATGGACTATATTTTCATGATTAGAAGAAATGGGAAGATTATTGAACATGAATTATCCATTAAAATAATAAAATTTTAGTATATAATAGATAAATTAGTTCTCATGAACCAAGTATAATTTTATATGATGAAAGTATAAGAAAATAATGGAAATTGAAATGAAATTAAATGAAAATGAATGACATTTTTAACTCTTGAATTCTCATTATTGAGAAAAAAATTATGTAAAAGAGTTTGGTATTTTGAAGAGACCAAGGGATCATAAACAAGGTTGGTCTTCGAAATATTATTGGGAATAATTCATCAATGTATAAAATCATGGAAGGTGTTAGGAGAAGTGGTGTTGAGTGATGGTATTTATATGTTAGGAGAGGGGTGTTTTCTCATTATTTTATTCATCATGTAATTATATAGGATTAACAATATTAATAATTTTTATTATTATTAAAAAATATATATAAATAATTAATGGTGATTAGAGATTATGGTTCTTACATTAGCAAATACACATGTAATTGTGTATTTAACTACAAATGTTTATATATACGAAAAATTACCATCTTTCACTATACCCAAAAATATCAAGTATTTTAGAAAAATACAAAAAAAAATCACTATAAAAATATTTTGATTTTTAGATATTAAAAATCAAATATAGTTAATGAAAATAATTTCATAAATATTTTAAATTTAATTTTTATTAAAAATGATCACTTACATGGAAAATAACGAATTTAATATTTTATCTTCTCTAATATCACATTGAAAATTTAATTATGGTCTCATAAAAATAACTTATAATCACAAGAAAATAAATAAATTGTTTTGAATCTATTTATTAGAAATTATTTTCATTTAATATCATTATATTATCTTTAAAATAATAAATAAACATGTCTATTTTATAAAAATTAGAAAACTTATTTAATAATTTTAAAAATATTATGTTACTTATAATATGATATAATAATATCATATTATCATTTATATGGTGCCAAAATTTAATATAAAATATCATATATGAGGTTACAATTATGTTGTCTAATTTACTATTCCTAATGGTCATGTTAATATACCAAATGTCATGTTACTATTCAATTTGTAAACATTCAGTAATTTCAAGAAATAACTTTATTTCATTCATTAATCTTTCAAGAAGATTGTATTGTGTTGTCAAGGTGATTTTATTTTTTTATTCAATATGAAATAATTATAAGAACATAATTTCCATTGATAAAATTTTGGGTTGTTAAATGGATAACACTATCCTAGATGTATCTATGAAAACCTTTCTTGAAGGTACAATCCTAAAAGAAAGAATCACAAACCATATCCATCACGTACTAGAAGAGGCTGGTAAACCCATATTAATACACAAAAACTGTTGTGTTTCCCTATAGAAGTGTACAAGCTCCTAAATACATAATTCTCACACTGTATCTAGAAAAACAATTCTCCATGAAATGATTCTCAAACTCTTGACATTAAAAAGTTTCCTCATCATACAAAAGAACAACTCCGCTCCACCATCAACTTATAGAGCTTTAATGATGATTTTAAGAAAGGACCCTTATCTTTTATTTCGTTTTACTAATAAGTATCATGAATCCTGTAATCACCTCATGCATATCCACTTTTTCATTAGGGATTGAATCACCATGGAACACGATAGTTCACAAAACACTAAAACTCATGATGTACAATCAACCTATAAACCACCTATGATAGTACTTATAATACCATATACTTATCAATTAGTGGATATGTGTATATTAAACCACTAAGAGGAACCATCTATTAATCATGTTAATAAATTGAGTCCTCCTCTCTAATGGGATATTCAACACAATATTTATACTGAATAATTTTTAGAAAACCTTTGGGAGGAAAACTACAAAAAAATACACTACAATCAATGAGTATACTTGAGGATATGACTAGATAAGGACATGTAAACAAAAACCCATCCATATATGATTCATATACTAATATTTTCCCTACGATCAATGTCAATATGTACAATTAATGAAGAAGTAAATTATCATCATCGAGTATGGATATTTCATCGAATACACTAACACTGTAGTCCCTGGACTAATATCCAAAACTAAAACAATTAACACTATTTCATTAAATCTAGAAAAAATCACATAGCTAGGGGAAAATCCAAAATCTGGTCCTATGATATAGAATTACTCTAATACCACCCTATAACAACTCATCCAACCATGGCCCTCCTAATTGATGGTAATCCATGTGTGACTACCCTATTCCCAACTCGAATAGAATAGGGGCAGGTGACCAGTGATGAGTATATATATGACACACATGTGAGGCATTATAATAATTTCCTATACACACGCTCATATCAACTATCCCATAAAATAGAAAAAAAGTAAAAATAATTGATAAAAATGAAACAATATTATCTTTCCCACATTATACTATAATTAATAAAACTAGAAATCACTAAATGGGTCAAATAAAATCGTAGAAAAAACAAAAAAGTAGTGAAAAAAGCATAAAATAAGGGGACTGGTGTCAAATGAAACACTCGATAAGCACCTCATTATATAGAGCCTAACATAAGCTTTAGAAACCTCTATTCTACCAATTATTTCTTTTAATGTAATTTTATCTACACATTAAATGAAATTTGAGAGAAGATGCCATATGGAAATGACAATGACAATACCTTGTAAGAATCCTTGAAATCACCATTAATGAGAATCAAGAAAATAGTAGAGTCATCATAGAGACATTTCAATAATATCATGAATCATACAAAAAAACGTCTAGATATACTCATTTATGACACTCAGTCTCGTTTTATGGTCACAAAAATATTCCAATACTAAGAAATCTAAATGAAGGTTATTATCAACACCCATCCCGGAGAGAACACTCTACGAGTCTGATAGCACTAATGGAATTCATCTAATATGTCATTATAAAAAAGTCTCACCATATACAAGTGCACAATATAATTCCAAAGAGATGAATTCGTATATGAGTGATCATACCCAAAGCTAGGGTGTATAATGAAACACCTATATAGAATACAATGGTACATTAGGGATCAAAAAATGAGTTTGATGGTCAAACTAATGAAGATAGATGATCCCACCTCAGGCCTCACATAGGGGTTCTAATAAATCTACTAGATAATAATACCTTATAGTTGATCAAAATACAATAATCGCTATGTTATTTCAAAATATACCATTAGGGTATTGTAAAGACCCTTAAAATTCAAGCGAAATTTTTTCTTAATTTTCTTTTGTATTTTACAAGAATGTAGTTTCTGACGGCACCTGATTCTAAGGGCCGGTATGCCCGTATTAATTTTCTGAAGTTTAGCTCGGGTAGGTTCAGTGAATGAATGAATGGGTATTCCTAACATTTGAACCGGTGCTCAGAATCGAAATCCGAAGACACCGATGGAATCGCAGCTCCGGTAATTGCTTAGGAACACCTTTTCCAGAGTTGCGTTTGCTCAGGTTTGGGTTTTTTAATTTTTGGGTTAAGTAAAAGAATAAAATAAAATGGTGCAACCAATTTTATTTTATTTAAAGTTGTTTAACCTAAGCTAAGTGGTTGGAGTGGGACACACTATATCCTACTCCACTAGGTATGATATTTGTGAGGTGGGGCCCACACGAGCCCCACCTTTTCAACTCCCTCAAACCCCCTCCTTTATTAAAGTCACACACCCGCACCCCCTTTAAATGAAAGTCAACCATTGCGTTTATCTGTTATGAAACGCCTCTTTTAATTGGGTAGTTTAAACGTTTCAATTAATGCAATTAATTGATTGATTCAATTTTTAATTTCAAAGTTGTTTGTCTAGTTTGTTAATAAAATAAGACAAGTCTTATTTTATTAAGGGGTTAGTTGTGCATGACGGCATGAGAGAATTTTCTCAAGGTCTTGAAAATCTTCTTCCTCAACGAAGAACACGAAGAATGCCGGCCTTTGACGACAGACGACGGTGAGAGACACCTTCCTCGGAGATCGAAGACCCGACACACATTCTTTCATTCCTTCTTCCCATGTCAAAGGAATGGATACATCGTTCCTCCTTGGACGATCTCCGTCAACGTGTACGGAACCTCCTTCTGCAATGCCTTCTTCCACGATGTTCAATTCCGCAATGAGCCTTCGTTCAACAATGCTCGAGGTAGGGGGATTATTTCTTTTTGTCCTGATTACTTTAATCGCTGAGTTATCGTCTTATTTGGGCCGCCTGTTATCACAATAATGGGAGGAGGTTAGACCGCACAAACACGACCGACCCTCCTCGCCCCTTGGTTGTATGATTTTGATTGCGGTACGATCAAGGAAACGCAGGGCCGAAGCACTGCGCAGGAAATAATAAAGGAAGGGCAGAGAATCGTGGAGCTGTCGCGCCACGCTGTTTAATACGAACCATATCGTGGTGCCATCGCGCCACGCTGGAGAATCAAGAAAACACCGCGGCTGGATCATGGTTGTGACAGAGGTGCGCGACGCCAGTGCGCAGCGCCGTTCAGACCAAGGTCGCGGCCAAAGTCTGCGGTGGAGCAGGAAGCGACGACCAGCTTCTAGCCACCGCCACTGAAGAAGGAGTGTGGGACCATAGGGTCACGAGGCAGTAGTGCGGCCGGCCAGCCGGGCCGGCCGGCTTCCAAGATGTTCCAGGGGTCATAACCCCCGGCTGGCTGACAGGAGCGGCCCCCCACATGGGGGCCACGGTCTCACATGGGGGGAAGCCCCCCCCCCCATCACTCGGCCGTTACGGCCGAGCCGCCTGGCCACCACGGCCAGGCCGAGCGCACCAGGCCGGGACACCTGACCAGGCCGCACCCTAATGGGCCAGACCCGGACCCGGGTCGGGTCGCCCTGTTCGGGCCGACCCATGGGGTATTGGGATGGGTCAGACCGGGCCTGAACCCCCTATTCCCGGACCTCTTTCGGTCTTTTGTGCATAACATGGACTGCGGACCTCCGATCGATGCACTGTCAGCTGTGATGTTATCCTTAGATCGAGACGGTTGTTTGGTATATTACACTCAAGGTTTCAGAGAACTTTGGGTTCGACCAGGTTGGTTTGTACACAAAATTGATGGTATTAGGAAAAAAGTTTTTGGTTTAACTATGAAGTCAGGATGGGTTTTCCTTGGTCAGCGAAAAGGAAACCCCAGGCAGCACAGGATAAACTCATGCATAGGAGGGTGCAGCTGATCACTCTTGAATCGGTCAACCTTACTCTCGTGAAAGCAGGAGTTTTGAGTTTCAGTTCCGAACAGGAATTAGAGACCTCTAGAGTTCGAGGATGACGATCACATCCTTATAATGGTCTCACCAAGATGAGGTTTACAGAGATGTGACCAAGGCGTCAAGTTGTCTTCAGGATTCAGTGGACATTTTCAGTTCCTCAGTAGGGTAGGCGAGATGTCTTACCATTTGACCCATCCCCCTCAGTTGCACCAGGTGCACGACGACTTCCATGTATCTCAACTGAGGAGATACGAGCATGAACCTTCACATATCATCGACCATGAAGAGAAAGATGTTGGCGATGGGGTGACTTTTTTGGGGTTCCAGGAGAGGATGAGGATCGACAGGAGCGGGTCCTACGAGGATGGTTGATTCCTCTTGTGTGCTTTCGTAGGCAGCACAGGAACCTCCAAGTGAGCACATGGGAGTAGAATGCTCACATGTGTGCTCAGTACCTCCTTTGTATCCCTAGTTTGTGTTAATGATTTACGAGGACGTAAATCCCTGAGGTAGGAGTATTGTAAAGACCAGAAAATTTCTAGGAAATTTTGTTTCTTAATTTCTGTGGAATTTTACAGCAGCACAGTTTCTGACAACACCAGATTCTGAGGCCCGGTGTGCCCGAAATCATTTTCCGAAGATTAGCTCGGGTAGGCTCAGTGAACGAACGAGCGGGTTTTCCTAACATATGAACCGTTACTTGGAATCAAAATCCTAGGGCACCGATGGAATCGCAATGCCAATAATTTATTAGGAACACCTTTTACAGAGTTTTTTTTGCTCGGGTGTTTTTTTAAAATTTTGGGCTAAGTAAATGAATAAAATAAAATGGTTCAACCAATTTTATTTAATTTAATATTGTTTAACCTAAGATAAGTGGTTGAAGTGGAACCCACTATATCCTACTCCACTAGGTAGGATATTTGTGGGGTGGGGCCCACATGAACCACACCTTTTCAACTTCCTCGAAACCCCCCACCATTAATTAGGTAATGCACTCTCACCCCCCTTTAAATGAGAGTAAACTCTTACGTTTAACATAATGTTTAAACGCCTCATTAATTTGGGCGGTTTAAACTACCCAATTAATTAAATTAATTGATTGATTCAGTTTTTGAATTTCAAAACATTTGGCTTGTGTGTCAATAAAATAAGAGAAGTCTTATTTTATTAAAAGGGGTTCGTTGTGCGAGAGGGCTGGGGAGAAATAACTCAATGCCTGGAAGCAGTCCTTCCTCGATGAAGAACGCGAAGAATGCGAAGAACGCCAACCTTCGACAAAGGTCGACCAGAACGCCAGATCCTCGCAGATCAACGACGCGACACCAAAAAATCTTTTCTCTGCAACGCGACAATCCTCCTTCCGCGACGACCTCTTCAGCGATGTGAAATTCCACGATGAACCTTCGTTCACCTTTTTATTCGAGGTAGGGGGATTATTTCTTTTTTTTCTTGAATACTTTATTTGATTTCTATCATCCTATTTGGGATGCCTGTTATCACAATAACGAGAGGTGGTGGGACCGCACAAACACGGCCGACCCTCCTCCCCTCTTGTTTGTTTGATTTGTTTGCGGCACGAACAAGGCAGCGTAGTGCTGATGCACCGTGCGGAAAATAATAGAGAATAGGCAAGTAAGCGTGGCGTCGTCGCGCCACGCCGTTGGAATCGAACAAGCCGCAGCACCGTCGCGCCGCGCCGGATAACGTCGAAGAGGCCACGACCAGAGCAGGGCCGCAGCGGAAGGGTGTGATGCCATCACGCTGCACCAGTCAGACCTAGGCCGTGGCGGTGCAGGAAGTGGCGGCCGTCTTCCGGCCGCAGGCACCAGAGCAGGAGAGCGGGACCCCGGCGGTCCCGCGGCGGCAGCAACCGGGCAGCTGGATCGGGCTGGCCGGCTTCCGAGAAGGTTTGGGGGTCGTAACCCCCGGCTTGCCAACAATAGTGGCCCCCCTAATGGGGGTCACGGTTTAACACAGGGGGGAAGCCCCCCCCCCCCCCCCCGACCCTTCCGCTCAACCGTTTCGGCCGAGCCGCCGGGCCACGCCGGCCCGGCCGAGTGCGCCAGGCTGGGCCGCCCGGCCAGGCCGCGCAGGCCGGGCCGACCCTCATGTTATCGGGCCGGGTGAGATCGGGCCCGAACCACCTATTCATGGACCTCTTTCGGTCTATTGTACTTAACATGGGCTGAGATCCTCCGATCGATGCACCATTAGCAATCATGTGACCCTTGGTTAGAGACAGTCTTTTCGGTATATTACACTCAAGGTTTCGAAGAACTTTGGGTTCGGCCGGATTGGTTAGTACACGAAACAAATCGAGCCCTCGGAGTGGAAACACTTATAACATGAGCTCCGGACGTCCGATTGACATGTCGTCGACTTTGTTGGATTCCTCTTGATGATATGGAACTTTTGTCATACATTTCCTGAGATTTGGACGCAGTTGGAGTATGGTCGGGTTGGATTGTACCCGAAATCCAACCGGGCCCCTGGAACGGAAAAGCTGATAACTTTCAGACCATACATCCGTTTGACGAACCGTCAGCGGCGTTGGGGATCACGTTGAGAAACGTTCCCATTGAGCATACCCTATGAGAGTTCGGGATATAGTTGAGATACGGTCGGGTTGGTTCGCACACGAAACCAACCAGGCCCCTGGAACAAAAAGGCTAATAACTCACAGACCGGGCGTCCGATTGACGCGCCATTTGTTTCTTTGAGACCCCTATGACGAGACGGTCCATTGACATACTTCATCATGGGAATTTGAGATACTTGTAGTATCGAACAGTAGCTCGTGGAGCGGACCCTCCCGAAGATGTCCGTATGGACTACGGAGACCGTGTTGCCGAATGAGACCTGACGACTGCTTGACCAACTCCACTTGGAGTGAGTCATCAAGCCCATTGGATGGAGCACTACTCTGTTTGGGTGCAGACCCATGGCAGACAGAGCACTTCTTTTTTGGGTGCAGACCCGCAGTACTCGTCCGGAGAGTACCTCTGCAGGCCATTAGGGGGTGTGCACTACTATGTTTGGGTGGCATACCCCGGCGGGAAGCACTACTATTTTTGGGTGGCTGGCCCGCGGTACTTGATAGGAGGAGTACCTCAGCAGTCTTAGGTCAGTGATAAGTACCTCGGAGTCGTGACAGGATCACTGTACACTCCAGAGATGGGGCCCTTCAGCAGTTACGATTTCGATAATTAAAATTCGGGTTTGAGCTGAGTCTATGACCTTGTGTTTACCTATTGATTGATATGAGTCACTTGATAACTTAGGTATATTTATGGTCATATACCTGGGTAGTGGTTATCCATTGATTTTATAATCTTTGGGTTTCCTCATGATTGAGATGGGTTATTTGATAGCTTAGGTATATGTGTGGGTATCTACCTAAGTATAAGTTATCTGTTGGGATCATTGTTTGTGGTTATCCTTGTTGGATTTAGTGAGACATTGAGGGTCTCGGGGTCTCTACAGAGTATCGTTATACTCACCCCTGCACGGGCTATTCCTGCATCTCGTTGTGTTGGTTGTAGATGTCGGGAAGCAGTGACAGAGGCTGAGTGTTCGAGGACTGGATGGTACCCGGAGGTGGACCTCTCGACGAGTCAGTATCCGGAGGTGGACATCACGATGAGATGACACCCGAAGGATGTTGATGGGCGAGAGTGTTATAGAGGCTCTCTGTACCTACCCTTCAGGTAGGATCTGAGGAGGACGACTTAGAAGATACTTCCTTTCTTCCAGCTGCTATCTTTTTCTGTTGTACTTTCTTTTAGTTGTAGCTGTATTTCCGTTTGGGCTTGTATTCTGGCCCACTAATTTTTCAGCACATTATTTTGTTCTTAGTGTATTACTTTCGCTTGTACTCTGTTATGTTTGTTCAGTTGAAGTTGTTCTTTCGTTTGGGTTTGTATTCTGGACCACTTACTTTTCAATACTTTCTTTTGTTCTTAGTGTTTTACTTCCTCTTGTACTCTGTGATGTTCGTGTCAGTTGATGTATCAGCCCCTCGGCTTGTGGAGCAGACTCTCCCAAATGATCTTGCTGTGTGCGAGAACCCTAGAGCTGGCTGCGACTGTGATGATGATGACGACTATACAGAAATCCTATGTGGATTCGATGACGACGACTACATCACTCGGCAATACTAAGTGGATCAGTGCTACCGATCCTGTGTGGGTCAGATCCTGTGTGGGTCAGCCCTCAGTGGTCTTGTGTGGGACAGCGCCTACCAATCCTTTGTGGGTCAGACCCTGTGTGGGTCAGACCCTGTGTGGGTCATTGCGGGGGTTAGTACCTATCGATCCTTTGTCGATCATTGTGGGGGTTAGTACCTATCGATCATTGTGGGTCATTGCAGGTGTTAGTACCTAAAGATCGTGTGTGGGTTCAACGGGTTAGATGAATCCGTGGATACATCTGATCATCTCTATCGTATTACGAAGAAGTATACCTGTGTGAGATAATTGTTGAATTTCAATCATTATCTTCGATATGATTGACTTGCTTTCCTATGTGGATTGTGTTGTGCTATCCTGTGTGGACGTGATCAAACTTGGGCTTGGATATTGGAGCCGAACTGGAATTGATGACTTAGGTATATGTATGGGAATATACCTAAGTAGTGTTGGATGTTACTTCATGATTGTATCATTATTTTGTGGATTATCCTTTTTGGATTCTGGGAGACCTTTGGGGGTATCATGATCCCTACTGAGTATCTTATAATCACCCCTACACGGGTTATGCCCGAGCTATGTTGTGTTGGTTGTAGACGACGGACAACGCTAATCGTGGTTGAGGCTTGTGGAGCAGGTCGATACCTGGAGGTGGACCACTGGGGGGGGGACGTACTCAGAGTGGACGGCTGGACCGAGGAGCTGTGGAGGATATCTGTACCCACCCATCAGGTGAGACTTCTACTGGACGGCTCGACATTGCTACTTTACTTTTTAGTTGATGTACTCCCTTTTTCATTTGTACTTTACTTTCAGTTTGTGTTTGTATTCTGGCCCACTTACTTTTCCGCACTTACTATTGTACCCAGTTTTACTTAGTTTTTACTTCTGCTTGCTTGCTCTGTGTGTTTGTTTACTTTACTAGGAAATGACTTCCCCTTTTTTTATCAGGATTTACACCTTGGTGCTAGTCGCCAGCCCCTGGAATATGGAAGGCGGGCTTGGGGTAATCACGACACGGGCCATGAGGACAGGTCGTGACAAATTGGTATTAGAGGAGTTTGGTTCTACCGCAGATCTTTGGAATCTGATCTTTCAACTATGTGAAGCAATAGTGTTAAGAGTATTGAGTGTGGTTATCAGTCCAGGGAGTCCAATGATGGTGTGGTGGCTGACGTATCCGTACACCAGGACCCTCACTTCTGATTTCTAACTCAATACATGAAAGAATTGATTGGATGTGTGTTTTAAAAGTTTTCATTGTGATTAATTTTTGTTAGCTCACCAGGTATACTGTTTGACTGTGGCGCACCTATTTATTCTCAGGATAGCCCCACGATGGCAGCCAGCTAGGGTTCCTAGTTTTTTACGTGATGACAGCCCACCGAGAGATGAGGCCTCGGTGTGGGGTCCTTTGATTGTAGAGGCACTGGCGGTAGCTCTACCCGCCGAGCCACCGATGCTACCAGCCCCAGCCACTGAGAGTGAACGTCGCCTTGGTGCACAACATGAGTTTCAGCATCAGCGACCGCCCAGGTTCTGTGGGGAGACGGACCCTCGGGCAGCTGAGGATTGGCTGGAGGTAGTTGTACGAGTTTTCCATTTGGTAGGGACACCAGTAGACCTCATGTAGATCCTTGTAGCGAGTCTCCTGCACACGGTAGTAGGCAGATGATGGAGCATGATGCTCCAGGTGCATGACAAGGAATCTCTCCTCTGGACGGACTTTGAGAGCCTCTTCTGCTCGGAGTTCGTCCCAGCCACCCTCCATGCGGTGCGCATCCATGAGCTACTACAGCTACGACAGGGAAGCTTGTCCATCACCCAGTACACGGTGAGTTTTACCGACCTCTCGCGCTATTCGATGGACATGGTATGGGACCCATTCTTCCGGGCCCGGACCTTCGAGCAGGGATTGAGGCATTTGATCCGGGTATCGCTGATCTTCCTCAGCATTCCGACACATGCATGGGTACTGGAGAAAGCCATTATCATCGAGAGTTTTCTTGCTGAGTCTACACCAGCGGCGAGACCTACCGCAGGGTGGCTCGTAGCAGAGTCTTCTGCAGCTGGCAGTCGACGGATGACACATGGGTGTAGGTGGACCAGACCCTCTGGAGGATGACCATAGGACACTGGCTCAGAGGTGCGGGGCACACAGCCAGAGCCAGTCTTTTGAGAGGCAGACAGTGATACGCATACGGCGGGCAGGGCCACATGGCTCGTGACTGCCCGACCCGCCGTGCGGAGGAGTAACAGACGGTTGAGGGACCACCCAGGAAGAGGCAGAGGGTCGACCGTGGCGGTCCGACGGGAGAAGGCAGGCGAGGTAGAGGAGCTGGCCGAGCAGCAGGTGGTGGGTGACGCTTTCAGGCTCTACCACCACCACCACCAGGAGGTCCACCCCGACCACATGGAGCTAGTTGGCAGAGATAGGAACAGCTCCAGGCAGCATAGGCCTATGGCCACGACACGCCAGAGATGATTAGAGGTATTATCTGTGTCTATCCCACCCTTTCTGTAGTTATTATAGATAGAGGACTGAGTTATTCTTTCATAGTCACTGCCCTTGTTCAGATCTTGGAGATTCCGACAGAGCCGTTGGCTCGATCCTTACGGCTATAGACTCCTATAAGAGCAGACTCGATGATTACACACTAGTGCCGGAAGTGTGAGCTTACTCTAGGAGTTGAGATCTTCGGCTGGGATCTTCTTGTAGTAGCATCGAGGCCTTACGACGTCATCTTGGGCATGGATTGGTTATATACAGTCCATGCTCAAATTGACTGTATTAGTTGCAAGGTGCAGTGTTTTCACACCGATGGGAGCAGGTTCACCATCATCGGCGAGAAGGGAGCCATTGCAGCATAGGATGGACTCATGAAGAGGAGAGGATAGCCCATCACTCATCAGTTGGATAGCCTCATCCAAGGAGCAGTTGACGTGCAAAGTCCTGGTTTTCCTGTATTGGTGGATCAGTATGCAGACATTTTACCTAACGAAGATCCAGGACTACCTCCTCCCAGAGGGGTAGACTTTTATATTGACATGTACCCTGGGATAGCCTCGATGTCCACTCCATCATATCGGATGGCCCCCGCTGAGTTTCGAGAGCCACATGTACAGTTGGAGGACTTGCAGGGCAATGGATTCATCCGACCCAGTGTTTCACCCTGGGCTTCCCCGATATTGTTTGCCAAAAATGTGGACGGGAGCTTGCGACTTTGTGTTGACTATCGTCGCCTGAACCAAGTAACCGTGAGGAACAAGTATCCACTGCATAGGATTGATTACCTCTTCGATCATCTCAAAGGAGCACGGTGGTTCTCAAATATAGACCTCAGGTCAGGCTATTATCAGCTCAGAGTTCGGGATGAGGACGTGCAGAAGACGGCCTTCAGATTTCGGTATGGCCACCATGAGTTCCTGGTTATGCCATTTGGCATAACCAATGCTCTAGTAGTGTTCATGGGACTCATGTACATGATCTTTTAGACTTACATCAATCGATTTTTCATGGTCTTCATCGACAACATATTGATATACTCGACGACTGAGGAGGGGCACGCCTACCACTTATGGGTTGTACTGGACACACTCCGAGAGCACCAACTTTATGGTATGCTCTCGAAGTGTCAGTTATGGATAAGTGAGGTCCACTTGTTGGGACACGACATCTCTGAGGCGGGAGTTGAAGTGGATCCTATGATGATCGAGGCAGTTCTAGCTTGCGAGCCACCCAAGAGTGTGACGGAGGGGCAGAGTTTCTTGGGACTAGATGGGTACTACCGAAGATTTGTTCTAGACTTCTCCAGAGTTGTGGCACCACTCTCAGCTTTGACGAAGAAGGGGAAACCCTTTGTGTGGTCAGACAGATGTCAGCAGAGCTTCTAGGAGCTGAGACATAGATTGACCAGTGCGCCTATCTTGAGGCTACCAGAGGAGGGATTCGGGTACGTAGTTTACTGTGATGAATCAGGGACTGGACTCGGATGTGTCCTGATGTAGGAGTAGGCCGTGATCTCCTATGTATCACGTTAGTTAAGGAAGCATGAGCAGAACTACATTACCCATGACCTGGAGTTAGTAGCAGTGGTCTTTTCTATGAAGATGTGGCGACACTATCTGATAGGAGAGCGCTTTATAGTCGTTTCTGACCATCAGAGTCTCAGGTACATCTTCTCGCAGAAGGACCTGAACCTGAGACAGTGGCGATGGCTTTAGTTCCTCCAGGACTATGACTTTGAGATAGTCTATACTCCTGTAAAGGGGAACGTAGTAGCTGATGCTCTCAGTAGGAGGACGAGCTTTCAGCTACTTGGGGAGGTGACAGAGTAGATGGCCGCTTTGAAGATATCCTTCGTGGATAGAGATAGAGAAGCCTTTCTTAAGTAACTCACAGTCACTCCACCACTACTAGAGTGGGTCAGAGAGGAACAACGTGGGGATGCTAACTGTGAGACGCGGCGTGTGCAGATATCCTCAGTACAGGAACCATATGGATTCTCATTAGGAGGAGAGCACGACATCATTTTCATGGGACGTACCATGGTACCATTTGGTTTACAGTAGGAGGTGATAAGATAGTTTCAGACACCCCCTTTGGCGGTACATCCTGGAGTGGTGAAAATGTACCAGGATCTCAGACGATAGCACTAGTGCCCGGGCATGAAGAAGGCTATGGCGGAGCTCGTTTCTCGATACCTCACCTGCCAGCAGGTGAAGGCAGAGCAGCAGGTACCAGAAGGATTGGTATAGCCCTTGGAGGTCTCGGAGTGGAAGTGGGACGACATATCTATGGACTTCATGACTGGACTTCCACGCCCTTCCAGAGGTCATGACTCCATTTGGGTTATTGTCGACCGACTCACCAAGTCAGGTCACTTCTTACCAATCAGAGAGCAGGGCTTAGTGGAGAGCATGGTACGTCTCTACATTCAGGAGATTGTACGGATTCATGGTGTGCCATCATCTATCGTCTCCGATCGAGATGATTGCTTTACATCCCGGCTTTGGAAGGGGTTGCAGGAGGCGTTCGGGACGCAGCTACGTCTGCGCACTGCCTTTCACCCTCAGACAGTTGGTCAGACAGAGAGGACCATTCAGACTCTTGAGGACACGCTCCATGCATGTGTCCTCGACTTTGGTTATATCTAGGATGACCAACTAACCTTGGTGGAGTTCGCGTGCAACAAAAGCTACCACTCCACCATCGGGATGGCACCATAAGAAGCGTTGTTCGACCGAACTTGCAGATCACCGCTGTGCTGGACAGACCATGGGGATTCAGCACTTGTGGGACAGGGGATGGTCCCAGCCATGACAAAGAAGGTATAGGTCATCCAAGAGCGGATGAGGATAGCTCAGAGCCGGCATAAGTCTTATGCTGACAGGAGGCAGAGGCCACTGGAGTTCGAGGATGGCGACCACGTCTTCTTGCGGGTCTCACCTCGATGTGGATTATAGAGATTTGGATGAGGTGGCAATTTGTCTCCACAATTCATCAGACCATTCCAAGTCCTCAACAGGATTGGCGAGGTGGATTTTCACCTGGCTCTACCACCTCAGTTGTTCCGGGTCCATGACGTATTTCACGTATCTCAGCTGAGGAGATATGTGAATGACCCGACACATATCATTGACCATGCAGAGCTGGACATTGATGATGGGGTGACTTTTGCGGAGGTCCCAGTGGAGATTGAGGATCGACATGAGTGGTTCCTACGTGGACGGTCTATTCCTCTAGTGTGCATCAGATGGCAGCACAGGAACCTCAAAGAGAGCACTTGGGAGCGGGAGGCTCAGATGCATGCTCAGTACCCACATTTGTTTCCCTAGTTTATGATTTATCTTTACTGGGATGTAAATCCCTGAGGTGGGAGTAATGTAAAGACCGTTAAAATTCAAGAGAAATTTTTTCTTAATTTTCTTTTGGATTTTACAAGAACGCAGTTTCATGACGGCACCTGATTCCGAGGCCCGGTGTGCCCGGAATCATTTTCGGAAGTTTAACTCGGGTACATTCAGTTAACGAACGAGCGGGTTTTCCTAACTTTTGAACCGGTGATCAGAATCGAAATCTGAGGACACCGATGGAATCATAGAGCCGGTCATTTCTTAGAAACACCTTTTCCGGAGTTTTGTTTTCCCAGGTGTGGTTTTTTTAATTTTTGGGTTAAGTAAAAGAAATAAATAAAACGGTGCAACCAATTTTATTTTATTTAATGTTTTTTACCCTAGCTAAGTGGTTGGAGTGGGACCCACTATATCCTACTCCACTAGGTAGGATATTTGTGAGGTGGGGCCCACACGAGGCCCACCTTTTCAACTCCCTCAAACCCCCTCCTTTATTAAGGTAACGCACCCGCACCCCCTTTAAATGAAAGTAAACCCTTGCGTTTATCTGTTATGAAACGCCTCATTTAATTGGGTGGTTTAAAGTTTTCAATTAATTCAATTAATTGATTGATTGAATTTTTAATTTCAAAGATGTTTGGCTTGTGTGTTAATAAAATAATACATTCCTTATTTTATTAAGGGGTTCGTTGTGCATGGAGGCTTGGGAGAATTTTCTCAAGGTCTTGATGTTCTTCTTTCTCGATGAAGAACGCGAAGAACACGGACCTCCGACGACGGACGATGGTGAGAGACACATTCCATAGAGATCGACGACCCGACGCACTTTGTTTCATTCCTTCTTCCTGCGTCAATGGTAGGGATACACCGTTCCTCCATGGACGATCTCCATTAACGTGTATGGAACCTCCTTCCGCGACACCTTCTTCCGCGGCTTTCAATTCCATGAAGAGCCTTTGTCCAACAACGCTTGAGATAGGGGGATTATTTCTTTTTGTTCCTGATTAATTTCATCGTTGATTTATCGTCTTACTTGGGCCGCCTGTTATCGCAATAATGGGAGGAGGTCAGACCGCATGAACACGGCTGACCCTCCTCTCCCCTTGGTTGTTTGATTTTGTTTGCGGCACGAGCAAGGCAACGTGGTGCTGAAGCAACGCACGTGAAATAATAAAGTAAGGGCGGAGATGCATGGCGCCGTCGCGCTGCGCCGGAGAATCATGAAAACACCGCAGCCGGAGCGGGGTCGCGGAATAGGGGCACGGCGTCGGTGCACCACGCCGGTCGGACCAAGGCTGCGGCAGAGCAGGAAGCGACGACCGAATTCTGGCCGCCGGGGCCGGAGCAGGAGGGCGGGACCGCTGGGTCCCACGGCAGCATTGCGGCCGGCCGGCTGGGACGGCCGGCTTTCGAGAAGTGTCGAGGGTCTTAACCCCCAGCTGGCCGACAGGAGTGGCCCCCCACATGGGGGTCGCGGTCTCACACCGGGGGTAGTGCCCCCCCTCATCGCTCAGATGTTATGGCCGAGCCGCCTGGACACGCGGAACAGGCTGGGCCGGGCCGCGCCCAGGCCGGGCTAGGCTGTGTTGAGCCCACCGGGCAGGGCCACGCCCTAATGGGCCGGACCCGGACCCGGGTCAGGTCGACCCGGTTGGGGCTGACCCAGGGGGTATCGGGCCGGGTCGGACCGGGCCCGAACCCCCTATTCCCAGACCACTTTCGGTCTTTTGCCCATAACATGGACTGTAGACCTCCGATAGACGCACAGTCAGCTATGATACGATCCTTGGACCGAGACGGTTGTTTCGTTATATTACACTCATGGTTTCGGAGAACTTTATGTTCGGCCGGGTCAGTTCGTACACGAAACCAACCGGGCCCTCGGAGCTGAAACACTTATAACATGACCTCCGGACTTCCGATTGACGTGTCGTCTACTTTGTTGGATTCCTCTTAGTGAGAAGGACCTTTTGGATTACTCTTCTTGAGGTTTGGACACAGTTGGAGTATGGTCAGGTTGATTTTGACTTCAAAACCAACCGGGCCCCTCGGATAAAAAAGCCAATAACTCTTAGACCGGGCGTCCGATTGATGCGCCGTCTATGACGTTGAGTTCTTATTGAAGATACCATACTTTTGGATACATCAACTCCGGAATTCGTGTTAGTTAATGTATCATCCCCTCGGATCATAGAGCAGACCCTTACGAACGAGCTTGCTATGTGCGAGAACCCTAGAGCTGGCTGCGACTGCGACGACGATGGCGACTGTACAGTAATCCTCCGTGGATTCGACGATGAGGACAACAACACTCAGCGATCCTACATGGAGAAGTGCTACCGATCATGTGTGGGTCAGATCCTGTGTGGGTCAGTGCTCAGAGGTCCTGTGTGGGCCAGCGCCTACCGATCATATGTGGGTCCGTTCCTGTGTGGGTCATTGCGGGGGTTAGTACCTATCGATCCTCTGTGGGTCATTGCGTGGGTTAGTACCTATCGATCCTTTGTGGTTCATTGCGTGGGTTAGTACCTAACGATCCTGTGTGGGTTCGACGGATTAGATGAATCAGTGGCTACATATGATCATCTCTATCGTCTTACGAATAAGTATACCTTTATGAGATGATACTTGACTTTCAATCATTATCTTCGATATGATTGACTTTCTTTCCTATGTGGATTGTGTTGTGCTATCATGTGTGGACGTGATCGAAGTTGGGCTCGGATGTTAGAGCAGAACTAGAATTTATGACTTAGGTATATGTATGGTCATATACTTAAGTAGTGTCGTATGTTAATTCATGATTGTATCTTTCCTTTGGGGATTATCCTTTGTGGATTCTGGGAGACCTTCGGGGGTCTCAGGGTCCCTACTGAGTAGCTTATACTCACCCCTGCATGGGTTATGCCTGCACTTCATTGTGTTGGTTGAAGATGACGGAAAATGCTGAACGTGGTTGGGGCTTGCAGAGTAGGTCGGTACCTGGTGGTGGACCACTGTGCGGGATGTACTCGGAGTAGACGGTTGGACGGAGGAGATGTGGAGGCTATCTGTACCCGCCCTTCAGGTGAGACTTCCCCTGGACGGCTCGACATTGCAGTATTCTTTTTCAGTTGTTTTACTCCCTTTTTTAGTTTTACTTTTCTTTCAGTTTGGGTTTGTATTCTGGACCAATTACTTTTCTGCACCTAGTATTGTACCCAGTTTTACTTACTGTGTAATTCTGCTTGCTTTCTCTATGTGTTTGTTTACTTTACTAGGTAATGGATTCCCCTTTTTTTATCGGGATTTACGCCTTGGTGCTAGTCTCCAACCCCTGTCCTATGGAAGGCGGGCTTGGGGTAGTCACAACACGGGCCCCGAGGACGGTTCGTGACAGGTATGGATTGAGAAAACACATCCTAAGGAAATAGTTCCACGCTGATGAGAACAAGGGCCCCATACATCCTTAAGAAAAGTACATGTTCTGTTCTAATAATACAGGTCATGCCTTTCATTATTTTGGCCTACCCATGATCCACATAAAATCCTCATATTATTTATGCTATTCTAGTATACACATTGTCATTATTGTGACCACTATTTTTCCCTTGAACTAGGCCATGTTCAAAAACCAGGTTTCCCCCATGCACTTTACCTATTCTTTTGTACATGGTGATTATCATTCATGTGTATCCTCCACAATACATTAAAACCAAAAACATTATGGTTACATGGTGTGTTAAACAAGTCACATGGTGTGTAATATTTATCCTAATTGGAAACTGTAGTGTTGTAGCTCACCCCCCCCCCAAACACACAAACAACACGACCTGTGTTCCTTGAGTACATGATGTGTAACAATGGTATTTCAGGAAACTTGTGGCTCATTCACATGTCACCAATCAATGCCACATATACTAGTATATCTTCCACCAATATCTCTTTTCTGTAATACATCTTAGCCAAATATGTTTTATAGTTGTTGGGTGTTGAATTCTGACCGACAATATGATCCGAAAAATGATTATTTTCACACCTATTTTTCCTCACATTACATAAATTGGAATCGATAATATTTGAATACAAACCCATTAATATTATATCATCATGCACCTTGATCGCTTCTTAGATCTGGAATCAAACCTGCCATATTTGACAATTGCACTGACGATCAGTCTTGCAATGATCAAATATCAATAATTTTTCAATCCACATGGCATTGAAATTACCTACAATGAACTTTTAAATGAAAGGGTCAAAAATACAAAAAACACAAGATATGAATAAACCTCATAAATTATTTGTTTTGGACTTCTTCAATTTCAATTAATGGAAGAACGAATAAAAAAAATAAACAAATATTCAAATATTCAAATCAACCATCAAATCACGAATCAATTATGGTTACTAAAATTAACCCATGTTCAAAAAATAATTTCATAAAAGGTTTCATGAAAATAATTCAATCATCCTACTACGATTTCCAATTAGTAATTAATGATGAAATTTTATTCAATCATCTTATTTATTATCCAATGATGGTGATAATGATGAACACTAGTTGTATATAAGGATAATGTCGGACTAATGGTAAAACCAATGCTCTGAACTTAACAATGGCTCCTAGATTTATAATTTCATCCCATATTCTATTGCTATTCTTACTTTTTATTAAAAATAAATGCATTAGATAATATAATATAATAATTTTCAAATATATAAAAATCAGACTCCACATGCCTTGGAATCTTGCGCTATCTTAATACTTGGATTAGAAAGTTTTTCTTGATATATTTAAATGATTTACATGAAAAAATATAGATGGTTAGAAACCAACAATAGTTAAATAAAACTATTTTGTATCATATTAGTAACCATCTCTCAAATAATTTTCTTTTCAATAAGATATTGATCACAATTCATAGAATTTACCAAATCTTGATGATTCAGTGCTTAAATATAAGGCCCCAGCCTTAAACCTTACTTAATCTTGAGTTATTACAAGATTAAACATTGAGGATCTTTTCGGGTTTAGATTTTTAGAGAATTAGATCATAAAACCTGCATTACATTCCACATATAAACAAAGTGGTTACATAAAGATAGTATTCTTCATTCTCATCAATGGAAACACATTTAAAATAAAACATGGATTATTTCTTGACACGTCCTTGACTCTATCATCTTATCATGTACCTTTCCCTTGACCTGTGAAAAACATTTCAAAAACTTGGGATGAGCATAAAAACTCAGTATGGGTTATAAAAAAAGCATGGAAAGGAAACATGAGTTCACATATACATAAGAATGAAATCATACTTTACCCATAAAACATAGGCACTTTAACATACCTCATAAAATCATGAATAAATCATATAAATCATAAGACATAAAGGTAACTTGAGGCATTCATAACATTCTTATGTAGGGAGTAACCCTCTTGGTTACATTTGGAATACCCATCACAGTATATTCCCTAAAATCTCTTCGGAGAAAACTTAACGTTTCACTCCTTCGTGTTACCCAATGCATTGGAGAGCTATAACGGGCTCACCCGCCCTTAGTTTATCACGGAACCACCCGTCTTCATAATAATGCCCAAGAACCATAACATAATCATATCACATAAAACATGCATAAAGGTAACATAAAATTTCCACATTTCAATCAAGAGATATAAATAAAACACATTGATATAAAAACATTATGAAAAACATTTTCAATACTAAAATAAATGAAAAGTAAAACATGGTATTTATTTTTCTTTTAAAAAGAAGGTATGGCTTGTAGAGGAAGCCGAAACTCAAATAACGGTCACGACGGCGGAGAAGTCGTTGTCGCAGCATATGTACGACAAAAACAATCCCTTTTGTCGTTTAGTAAACGCTTCGTATAAAAAATATTCCTTTTGAATATACGTAAAAGTCAAAGGGTTTTATACACCGTATAAATGAAAGTTGTGTATAAAATAAAATATGCCTCAACGAAAGGAGATTGAGACGAAGTCCCATACCTCGTATCCGACTTGACCCAACCGTTATTTAATCTCCTGAATAATAAAATTGAGTTAATCTCTACTTTCTTATGAATCTTTTTCAAGTTCATTATTCCTTTTATACCATGGTATGAACATCATGTAATCAGTTAAGTTAATAATGTTCATTTTGTCGGTATTTGGTTCTTAAGTCAAAAATAGACTTCTTACACTTACATGTTGTTAATTTGGTCAAAGGTTCATTATATCCAGAATGGTATTCATGATGTAGATATCATATATGTCATATATATCCAGTACATACATGCATTTATAATATTACATAATCATTTAGAGGTAAGAAATGAAATGCACCGTTCATGGAGACGGTTAGCCGTACGTACACATGAACGCTACTTTCATTTCTATTTCGTATTTTATAGAATGGAATAATAATGATATAAAGGTATATTATAATTCCAGTATAATATCATATATAATATCATAGTTCCATCCTTTATATGTCCCACATATGGTATTTAACGAATCAAATCACTTTGAGGGGGCGGTAGTCCGCACTTTCTAAAATGAAGATATCGTGTTTACCCATAATGGAATCCATAAAGGTATCCCAAAATGAAAAAAACATAAGCTTAAGGAAAACATAAACATATTATATATAATATATAAAAATAGTGACATCAAAATGGCCACCTTTGAAGGTGTTAAATGAGTGTTGAACAATCATCGTTTCGAGAGGCAGAATTTCGCCATCTATGGAAACCGTATGTTCTTTAACCATTTGATGTAGTTGTGTGAGAGTGTAGCTCAAATAAATATTATAAAAACATCCTTGTATGTTTAAGATACTGGTGTTGTTACAAAATAAGTAAATAAAAATAGGTTAGGGGGTTGGAGAAGAAAAATAAAACAAATGAACATGAGAGAATGAGTTACCTTTAAAAGTGTAACTCCTTTTCATTTGAGCCTAAAGGCTTCCTTTGAATGGATTCTGCTCAAAGGGAATCCTCTAGGATGAGGAGAGGGATATGGAGAGAGTAAATTGGCAGGGTTTGGCCGAGCCAAAGGCTTGAGGAGTGTGTGAAATGAGATAGAGGTGGGGGCCTTTTATAAGAGGAGAGGATGTTCATTTTTGGAATATTACTTTATTTGAAAATGTTTTTCGGTTTTAAAAGGTCCCACATTGATATAATTCGTGGATAAGGAGATAAGGGTTAGAAATCCACTCATCCAATTGGTTTTGGACATGTGTAGTTCATAGATTTTATATTATCATTCCATTTTATTTAAATCGTCAAATAATGATGTCATCGCTGCATCATTATTATGCCATAAATAATTTAATTTATTTAATGTCTAAAAATCATAAAAAAATACTATTATGTATGAAATCTTTTTACCTTTCCAATTACTATTTATAATAAAAAATATGATCTTTATAACACCATGTAAAAATTGTTTGCGTAAAACATCTCTTGTTTGTGTCATTTTTACTTTAACATTTAATAAAAAGTTATTTATGTCATTTCCAAACCAAAGTGTCTCCATGGGGTCCCCAAGTTGACCCATGGTTTGTCTTGGTTGGACATGACACAACCAATAAGGTTGGGACATGTGTCTAGGTCATTTCCTATTATTAAAGTAGTATTTATACCTTAAACTATCCTAATTACCACTAATCGCGATTAAGAACTTAAAAAGTTACTATTCACCAAAAAATTATGATAATCTCATTGAACCACATTTTACTTTTTAATTACAACCATGTATTTTGGATTTTCAAAATTCAATTCACATTAGTGGTAAACTTTCATTTAACTGAAAAATCAGTTTGCTTGATTACCACTTAGTGGTTTCACTATTCATCAAAAATTGAAGTTTTTCAGAAAAGTACCAAAAATTCACTCTAAGATATATTTGATATTCTGAATTCAAAAATGATGTCCATTTTACAAAATTCAAATAATATAAGTCACATTAATTAATTCAATAATTAATTCCTGCTTCCAGAGCAAATAGCGTGTTTTTACAAAACAATAAGTATCAAAAGATTGACACCGGTTTATGTCTAATATCAAAGTGAAGTTGATTCCAATGACCACCATTGGATAAAATGGTAAAAATATATTCTAATTTAACTTAAAAACCAATTGAAAACATAATCTAATCATATAAATAAATTAGATTAAAAAGCAGTTTTAATGTAAAACGCAGTATTTTTCACTGTTCATTAAAAAATGAACATTGTCAGAAAAATACCAAAAATTCACACAAGGTAAATTTTGATGTCCCAATCATAAAGGATAAGTTTATTTTGACAAACATAGTTTATAAAATTTTCAAAATATAGATTCAAAAATGGTTTGCCATCAAAAGGCAGTAAAACAATCTTTTAAGAATATTAGTGTATTCCATGCATAAGATTGTATTTATTTTCATTTTAAGCCTCTATAACACTATCTTAATCATTAATAGACATAGATAAAAATATCTATTATTCATTACTTACTTGGGATGTTTCATCCTTACCCCCTTTAGAAAATTGCGTCCCCGCAATTTATTTACTTATCGAATAAATGGGGGTACTTATCCCTCATTGCATTTTCAGATTTCCATGTTGCCTCTTCAATCATGTGGTTTTTCCACAAAACCTTTACCTGCTTAATCACCTTATTCCGTAACACTTGCTCCCTGTGGTCAAGAATCTGGACCACTTGTTCCTCAGAAGATAGGTTCTCTTCCAGCTGAACTACCTCTGGACTCAAAACATGAGACGGATCTGGCATACACTTCCTCAACATCAAAATGTGGAAAACATTGTGTACCTGAGATAAACTCGGAGGTAAAGCCACTCGGTATGCAACTGATCCAACTCTCTCTAGTATTTCGTATGGTCCAATGAACCTTGCACTCAACTTTCCTTTCTTACCAAATCTCATCACACTTTTCCAAGGAGAAACCTTGAGAAAAAACATGATCACCTACCTCGAAAGATAGATCCTTCCTCCAGTTATCCGCATAACTCTTCTGCCTGCTCTGAGGTGTTCTCATGTGTTTCTGAATCATTTGAACTATTTCTGCCATCTCTTCTACCAATTCTGGTCCCATCAACTTCCTTTCACCCACTTCATCCCAGAAAGCTGGTGTTCGACACCGCTTCCCATATAATGCCTGAAATGGTGCCATCTGTATACTGGAATGAAAACAGTTATTATATGAAAACTCAACCAAAGAAAGAAGTTGGCCCCAACTTCCCTGATAATCCATAGAACAAGCTCATAGCATATCCTCCAATGTCTGAATTGTTCGTTCTGACTGCCCATCTGATTGAGGATGAAAAGCTGTACTAAAATTTAATTCAGTACCCAACGACTTCTGAAGGCCTTTCCAAAAGTTAGAAGTAAACCTAGGATCACGATCCGATACAATGGAGAGAGGAACTCCATGTAACCTGACTATCTCTTTAAGATACAAACGGGAAAATTGATGAAGAGAGAAAATATCTCGTATAGAAAGGAAATGAGCAGATTTGGTCAAGCGATCAACAATAACCCAGATTGCATTATTACCTCGAGATGTCTTCGGTAATCCAACAACAAAATCCATGGATATATTATCCCATTTCTACTCTGGCACTGGTTAAGGCTGAAGCATCCCTTTCGGTAACTACCGCTCTACTTTAACATGTTGACAAGTCAAACACTTCACAGTAAAATCAGCAATATCTCTTTTCATTCCATCCCACCAGTAATACTCCCGCAGATCTCTATACATCTTAGTACTGCCCGGATGAACTGAATACAGAGAACTATGAGCTTCACATAACAACTCTCTCTTCAACTGTGAATCACAAGGCACACACAATATATTCCCAAATCTCAAAATGCAATCATTATCAATGTTGAATTCAGGCAACTTACCTTTCTGAACCAGCTCTACCTTTTTCTGCAACTCACTATCTTTATTCTGTGCTTTCTTGATTCTATCTGATAGAGATGATCTCACTGATACCTGAAACAAAACAGAAGGACTTCCTGCACCAAAAACTTTTATTCCAAAGTTCATCAAATCCTTAACCAAAGGATCGCGTTCCAAATGCAACATTGTTAATGAAGCATTACTTTTTCGACTCAAAGCATCAGCCACTTTATTTTCTTTTCCCGGATGGTAATGAATTGTAAAATCATAATCCTTGATTAATTCCAGCCATCTTCTTTGTCTCATGTTTAACTCATTCTGAGTGAATATATACTTTAATCTTTTGTGATCGGTATATATTTCACACTTTACTCCATACAAATGATGCCTCCAAATTTTAAAAGCAAAACCAACAGCAGCTAGTTCCAAATCACGTGTAGGGTAATTTACCTCATGAGTTTTCAACTGTCGTGAAGCAAAAGCAATTACCTGATCATTCTGCATTAGGACGCAACCAATTCCTTTCAATGAAGCATCAATGTATATAAAAAACTCACCATTCCTGGAAGGTAGTTCCAAAACTGGAGCATTCACCAATCTTCTTTTCAATTCCTGAAAACAATCATCAAATTCTTTTGTCCAGATAAACTTAACACCCTTCCGAGTTATCTTAGTCATTGGACTAGATAACCGTGAAAAATTTATAACAAACCTTCGGTAATAGCCCGCCAAAACCAGGAAGCTACGAATCTCAGTTACATTTGTGGGTCTTGGCCATTCATCCACAACTTTTGTTTTTGCAGGATCAACAATTATTCCATCTTTAGAAACAATGTGACCAAGGAAAGAAATTTGTTGCAACCAAAACTCACACATGCTGAATTTACCATACAGTTTCTTTTCTATTAAGGTTTGCAAGATAACCCTTAAATGTTTTTCATGATCCTCTTTACTTTTAGAAAACACCAAAATATCGTCAATGAAAACCACCACAAACTTATCCAAGAACTCATGGAAAATTCTATTCATTAAGTCCATGAATACAGCAGTTGAATTGGTTAGCCCAAAAGGCATTACTAAAAATTCATAATGGCCATATCTCGTACACAACGCGGTCATCAGAATATCTGCCTCCTTTACCTTCAGCTGATGGTACCCCGATCTCAAGTCAATCTTTGAAAAAAACCGAGCTCCCTGGAGCTGATCAAACAAATCATCGATATGAGGCAAAGGATATTTGTTCTTAACAGTGATATTATTCAAGGCTCTATAATCAATGCAAAGTCTCATAGAACCATCTTTCTTTTTAACAAATAAAACAGGAGCACCCCATGGTGATGTGCTAGGTCTAATGAAACCTTTCTCTAATAAATCATGCAATTTCTCCTTCAACTTTAAAAGTTCAATTTGTGCCATTCGATAAGGGGGTTTTGAAATTGGCTTAGCATCAGGAACTAAGTCAATAGTAAACTCAACTTCCCGATCTGGTATTATTCCAGGCAACTCATCAGGAAAAACATCAGGATACTCATTTACCACTGGCACAACTTTAATCTGAACAGTTCCATTATTTTCAACGATGTGTGCAAGGTAACATTCATTTCCATCTTTTACAAGTTTCTCGGCCTCTTGATATGTTATCAAAAGTAAGGGTTCATTCTTGTAAACAAACTGAAAGTCTTTCTGAAAAGAAACTTCTTTAGCACTACAGTCAATCTTAGCATGGTAAATAGAGAGCCAATCCATACCCAGGATAACATCAAACTCTACTAGAGGTAGAACAATAAGGTTTGCAAGTAGGTTCTTTCCACAGATAATGATAGGAAGATTATTATAAATTCTTTTTGCCTTGACACTTCCCCCAGGTGTTTTTACCAAAAGTTCAGGAGTCATTTCTTGAGATGGTATTCCCATTTTACTAGAAATGGTTTCAGAGATGAAAGAATGTGTAGACCCCGAATGAAAAAACACACTGGAATAATCTGAAAAAACAAACAAAGTACCCGATACAACTTCATTTGATGGCCCGACATCTGTTGAAGTAGTTGCAAAGGATTTCACCACCCCTTTCTTCTTGTAATCTAACTGCTTCCCATCACTCAAGCTCCTTGTAGGAAACTCGTTTGCATAGTGACCCATCTCATTACAATTATAACATTTCACTAACTGCAAATCAAATTTGTTATTACCTTCACCTTGATCCTTTTCAGTGCAATCACGAGCCTTATGTCCCATCTTACCACATCGGTAGCACTTTCCAGAATTCAGAAGACATTCCCCGGCATGCCTTTTGCCACATTTATCACAAACAGGAAACTTAGTTCTCTTACCATCAGACTTTTTTGAAGAATTCATACCTTTCTCCTGCTACCTCGGTCTCTTCTTCTACTGGTTGTTATAGAACACTTGGTCATCGGCAAACTCCATTTCCACCTTCTCAGCACATCGAACAAGATTTTCATAACTTTTTAACTCACGAGAAGCTAATGCCCTTCGATACTTTGGATTTAATCCTGAGTAGAAACGATTGATTTTACTATCAAGGTCCCGGATAAAATTTGGAGCATACATTTCCAATCGAGTGAACCTTTCTTCATAGGCAGCCACTGAGTCTTCCTCTTGCCTCAATTCCAAGAATTGCTTTTCCATCCTAAGTCGAACAGCCTTAGTAAAATACTTCTCAAGAAACATACCTTTGAATTCATCCCAGTCAAGAGCATTAATCTCACCAGCGTCCCTGATATTTTTAACCATAGACCACCACTGATCTGCATCACCCTCCAAACGGTAAATAGCAAGACTAACATTTTGATTGTCCGAACACCCCATGACATCAAAAATCTTCTCCAGTGCTTTAATCCACCCTTCAGCTAGCACAGGGTCAGATGATCCTCTGAATGATGGTGGATGTTGCCTCATGAAATGTTCCACCACTGACATGTTCCTCTGTGGTTGTTCTGGCTGATCTCGTGCATGGATACCACCTCCATTTATCGCTTGAGTCAACTGCGCCATTACTGCAACAAACTGTTCAGTTCCAATTCCGACCATTTCTGGATGCTGATTCGGAAGGTTATTTCCTTCTGTATGCCTTCCTAGCACTGCTTCCCTGTGTCCTCTTCGGAAAACCATTCTGAAAAAACATGTCTTAGATGAAGCAACATGGTAATATTTAAATGCTATATCATTTCGAAAAAAAATAATTTTGGATAATCATTTAATAGAATTCTAACTCCTAAAGTTATCTAAACCGACCTTTGATACCAACTATAAGGCCCCATCCTTAAACCTTACTTAATCTTGAGTTATTACAAGATTACACATTGAGGATCTTTTCGGGTTTAGATTTTTAGAGAATTAGATCATAAAACCTGCATTACATTCCACATATAAACAAAGTGGTTACATACAGATAGTATTCTTCATTCCCATAAATGGAAACACATTTAAAATAAAACATGGATTATTTCTTGACACATCCTTGACTCTATCATCTTATCATGTACCTTTCCCTTGACCTGTGAAAAACATTTCAAAAACTTGGGATGAGCATAAAAACTCAGTATGGGTTATAAAAAAAGCATGGAAAGGAAACATGAGTTCATATATACATAAGAATGAAATCATACTTTACCCATAAAACATAGGGACTTTAAGATACCTAATAAATTCATGAATAAATCATAGAAATCATAAGACATAAAGGTAACTTGAGGAATTCAAAACATTCTTACGTAGGGAGTAACCCTCTTGGTTACGTTTGGAATACCCATCACAGTATATTCCCTAAAATATCTTCGGAGAAACCTTAGCGTTTCACTCCTTCGCGTTACCCAATGCATTGGAGAGCTATAACGGGCTCACCCGCCCTTAGTTTATCACGGAACCACCCGTCTTCATAATAATACCCAAGAACCATAACATAATCATATCACATAAAACATGCATAAAGGTAACATAAAATTTCCACAATTCAATCACGAGATATCAATACAACACATTGATATAAAAACATTATGAAAACCATTTTCAATACTAAAATAAATGAAAAGTAAAACATGATATTTATTTTTCTTTTAAAAAGAAGTTATGGCTTGTAGATGAAGCCGAAACTCAAATAACGGTCACGACGGCGGAGAAGTTGTTGTCGCCGCATATGTACGACAAAAAAATTCCCTTTTGTCGTTTAGTAAACGCTTCGTATAAAAAATATTCCTTTTGAATAAACGTAAAAGTCAAAGTGGTTTATACACCGTATAAAAGAAAGTTGTGTATAAAATAAAATATGCCTCAACGAAAGGAGATTGAGACGAAGTCCCATACCTCGTATCCGACTTGACCCGACCGTTCTTTAATCTCCTGAATAATAAACATGAGTTAATCTCTAATTTCTTATGAATATTTTTCAAGTTCATTATTCCTTTTATACCATGTTATGAACATCATTTAATCAGTTAAGTTAATAATGTTCATTTTTCGGTATTTGGTTCTTAAGTCAAAAATAGACTTCTTACACTTACATGTTGTTAATTTGGTCAAAGGTTCATTATATCCAGAATGGTATTCATGATGTAGATATAATATATGTCATATATATCCAGTACATACATGCATTTATAATATTACATAATCATTTAGAGGTAAGAAATGAAATGCACCGTTCATGGAGACGGTAAGCCGTACGTACGCATGAACGCTACTTTCATTTCTATTTCGTATTTTATAGAATGGAATTATAGTGATATAAATGTATATTATAATTCCAGTATAATATCATATATAATATCATAGTTCCATCCTTTATATGTCCCACATATGGTATTTAACGAATCAAATCACTTTGAGGGGGCGGTAGTCTGCACTTCTTAAAATGAAGATATCGTGTTTACCCATAATGGAAACCATAACGGTATGCCCAAAATGAAAAAAACAGAAGCTTAATGAAAACATAAACATATTATATATCATATATAAAAATAGTGACATCAAAATGGCCACCTTTGAAGGTGTTAAATGAGTGTTGAACAATCATCGTTTCGGGAGGCAGAATTTCACCATCCACGGAAACCGTATGTTCTTTAACCATTTGATGTAGTTGTGTGAGAGTTTAGCTCAAATAAATATTATAACAACATACTTTTATATTTAATATACTGGTTTTTTTACAAAATAAGTAAATAAAAAGAGTTTAGGGGGTTGGAGAAGCAAAATAAAAAAATGAACATGAGAGAATGAATTACCTTTAAAAGTGTAACTCCGTTTGATTTGAGCCTAAAGGCTTCCTTTGAATGGATTATGCCCAAAGGGAATCCACTAGGATGAGGAGAGGGATGTGGAGAGAGTAAATGGGCAGGGGTTTGCCGAGCCAAAGGCTTGAGGAGTGTGTGAAATGAGGTAGAGGTGGGGGCCTTTTATAAGAGGAGAGGAGGGGCACTTTTGGAATATTACTTTATTTGAAAAGGTTTTTCGGTTTTAAAAGGTCCCACATTGATATAATTCGTGGATAAGGTGATAAGGGTTCGAAATCCACTCATCCAATTGGTTTTGGACATGTGTAGTTCATATATTTTATATTATCTTTCCATTTTATTTAAATCGTCAAATAATGATGTCATCGTTGCATCATTATTATGTCATAAATAATTTAATTTATTGAATGTCTAAAAATCATAAAATAAATACTATGACGTAGGAAATCTTTTTATATTTCCAATTACTATTTATAATCAAAAATATGATCTTTATAACCCCATGTAAAAATTGTTTTCGTAAAACATCTCTTGTTTGTGTCATTTTTACTTTAACATTTAATAAAAAGTTATTTATGTCATTTCCAAACCAAAGTGTCTCCATGGGGTCCCCAAGTTGACCCATGGTTTGTATTGGTCGGCCAGGACACAAAAAATAAGGTTGGGACATGTGTCTATGTCATTTCATATTATTAAAGCATTATTTATACCTTAAACTACCCTAATTACCACTAATCGCGATTAAGAACTTAATAAGTTACTATTCACCAAAAAAATTATTATAATCTCATTGAACCACATTTTACTTCTTAATTACAACCATGTATGTCTGATTTTCAAAATTCAATACACATTAGTGGTAAACTTTCATTTAACTGAAAAATCAGTTTGCTTGATTACCACTTAGTGGTTTCACTATTCATCAAAAATTGAAGTTTTTCAGAAAATTACCAAAAATTCACCCTAAGATATATTTGATATTCCGAATTCAAAATTGAAGTCCATTTTACAAAATTCAAATCATATAAGTCACATTAATTAATTCAATAATTAATTCCCGCTGCCAGAGCAAATAGCGTGTTTTTACAAAACAATAAGTATCAAAAGATTGACACCAGTTTAAGTCTAATTTCAAAGTGAAATTGATTCCAATGACCACCATTGGATAAAATGGTAAAAATATATTCTAATTTAACTTCAAAACCAATTCAAAACATAATATAATCATATAAATAAATTAGATTAAAAAGCAGTTTTTATGTAAAATGCAGTATTTTTCACTATTCATTAAAAAATGAACATTGTCGGAAAAATACCAAAAATTCACACAAGGTAAATTTTGATGTCCCAATAATAAAGGATAAGTTTATTTTGACAAAAATAGTTTATAAAATTGTCAAAATATAGATTCAAAAATTGTTTGCCATCAAAAGGCAGTAAAACAATCTTTTAAGAATATTAGTGTATTCCATGCATAAGATTGTATTTATTTTCATTTTAAGCCTATATAACACTATCTTAATCATTAATATACATAGATAAAAATATCTATTATTCATTACTTACTTGGGATGTTACATTCAATCACACAAATTGGTTCACCTTGAGACATTAATGAGGTGTCAAATGATATCATAAACAATTAAGTCGTTTATTATACATATTCATGTTTAAAAATGATATTATGAATCTTTTTTTCATTTTAAAACATTCCTAAACAAAATATGGTTTTTCTATTTCACTTAATAATGGTGAATAATTAGTTTTCACATCTACATCACTTATTTTTTCCTCAGTTTCATAATTCATGTTTCATGAATATAATATCATTAATATTACTAATAAATTCAATAAGTAAGATAAATAATATATCATCATTCTTGTAATTCTTTTTTATAGGCTGAAAAATATATAAATGAGTATCCTCCCGCTGGTGAGATTTTTGAATATCCACAATATTGTGTACAGATTTAAAAAAAAATTGCCTTATTAAAAATGGAATAAAATGAAATTCCATTATCCATCAATAAAAATATGAATGAAAAATTCTACAAAAATGTTTCTGTAATACATATTTTAATAAAAAAATTCCATGTTTTTGAGAAACACATCTCACAATTTAAAAATCTCCTAAAAATTATTGTTCTTAAGAATGTTTATTATTTAATAATAAATGCTTACATATATTAACAATGGATAATACATAATTAACAAGAAAATACTATGATTTATAAAGATACATATTTTATATACACAGAATGAATTTTATAATAACTACTAGTTTATATTTATAATAGTATATATCTACGATTTTTATATGAAATAGCTTTATCAGTTCTGGTTTATTTTATCAAATAATATTACCATGTTAATGAATAAATATAAATTATATTTAAATTATTCCATAGACCGAGTTAATACATTTATATTCTATAGAATATTTATTTCAAATTTGATACAATTTAGATTAATATAGGATCCATGGGAGAGGGATGGGTGAATCAATGATCACTTCTCTTTTATTGGAATATTTATTAACATCATATAGAAACATTCTCTATCCTCCAAATCATTTCTACTTAAAATACACTATAATATAAGTATAATCCATGACTTTCATATGCCACAAATATAAATAGGGATCGTCACATGATATTCACACGGATCGATATAAAAACCTAATTCATACAATACTATTTAATCCCCTCTACCCAAACATGTATTATTTTAATATATTATTTCAGGATTAAAAATTCACAACGAACAATTAATTATAAAGCCTAGAAATCCTTCCTCAATATATACCTAGTTCTACACCCATCAATCTTCTCTTCTAACACAGTTTTTATACGCAACAACCATCCATACCATATCATCGTTATTTATAGTTGGTCATTTACCCTATCCCAAAATCATTTTTAACAACTAGTTATAAACATTATATAAAATATCTATCATTATTATTGTCTAGTCCACTGAAAAATATCATCTATTTATACACAATAAGTGGGATCACCTTCACTTGTGTAAAATCTAGAATATCTTCATCAACTCTCTTAAGAGTATTTTATCCTTGTAACTTCCTATGGGTTATAAAATGATCTGAATATGCCCAATATGAACTTCTCTAGAACAACATAAGGAAGTATTTTTAATGAATAGTTATCTGTTAAAATCATTCTAATCTAACATCTTTCTGTTGAATCTATCAGGTAGGTCTCTATTCTGAGCTCCTCAAGAAACTGCACTTATTCCCAGTGTTATCATGTTAAAAGCATCCTCGTCTAAAGAATCCCATATGATATTTCATTTCCTGATGAAGAATATTTGGTCATGTTTTCCTCCCTATTCAATCAAGTAAAAAATTTATCATGCTTAGTCACTATGTTACCAAAAAATGTCTGTCCCATGATATAATATTCAAAAATACTCTACCTAATGTTTCTCCTTCATGAAATTATGAACATTATCATAAAATCACTGTAATAAACTTTTAGTACATCAGCTCTACAATGTGTAGGAATAGTTTTCTAGTGATTTGTCTATTATATTTTTCCATAGTATATATGTTCACCTATAGAACAATGTGAGAGAACTCCAATGAAATTTCCCAATTTATTAAACTCGTTATATTGATTCTTCTACCTCAATTAAATTTCACTGGGATCTTCTAAACTCTTAGAGGACATTACTGAATATGAATTTATTTTCCTAAAATACCACCATCTCTTAGAACATACATAGAACTATATTTAATGATATTAAGAAACATTCCTTAACCTTGGAATGATAATAAACATCGAATGATGCGTTCAACATTATATTTTTTATGGAATTTATATTTTTAGAAAAGCTCCATAGAACATCATTGTCTGTTGTATGTATTTATTCATCTTTCATTAGGGACTCTATGTATGATGGTACACCATTAATATACTCCAGCCAATGAACTCACAAACATGTTTCATCCAATGAAACAACATTACATTTCTCTATCCAGTGGACATAAGAAAAATTTTCCATCCTTTGAACCTCTATTTAGTTTCTAAATTTTAGGAGACCTCCATCTATTATACTCAATATTCCATAGTTTGTTTCCAATAAAAATATCCACTTATTAGATCTTCATACATCTATTTGAATAGTTATCTTTATAAAAATATCTTTGACTAATGAATCAACATGATTTTATCCATTAATTATATCATATAATCATTTTTCAATAAATCATCACATGATCATCCTTACAATGAATTTTTACACGTAATCCTGATTCTCATATGTTCAAGTCTGTTAAAATTAGGTTTAATATTTTTATTTAATTATCTACCTTGGGAGAATTCATTTTTCTGTATCATTTATGATTTCCAAATCTCCATATTTTGGATCTTTCATTTCATTTTCTAATTTATATTCACTACAACTAAATTGATATCAATATCCCGAGCTCTAATTTAGTTTTCCTTTGTCTAAAAACTCTGATAATATGTCCTCCATAAAGTTACATAGGTCATGTAAATAACTGATTTCATTTAAATTGTGTTGATAATCATCTACTCTCTATATAGAAAAATGGTGATACCTTTACATATGTAACACAATCCATGAATTCTCGTTATGTATCCTTAAATACATTATAATTATTTTCTTCTACCCATTTTCTTCTATAAACATTGTAAGTCAAACCCCCATATAATAACCTGAGTCTATACTATCAAATCACATTTTTCTTAATATCCAATAACATTATAAAACGTTAGATAAAAAATATATCTGATTAATAAATGTTTAAATATGAATGAACACTACATCAGACATGAAAAACATCATGATTTCAGGAAACTATGGAACATCACATCATTTTTAAACAATTTAGGGAGACATTATTATACTCCATAAAAAATATTTCATAAACAATAGATGTAAACATTATAAACCATTATATAGAATGATTCATACTCAACATTTGTAATATCATTTATCAAATTTATCAACAAACAAATATTGATATATTGATAGAAAATTCCAACAAACACACATTAACATATCAATCTACCCATACATTTTTTGTCAATATCAACATAAAACCTAAAATATATATAATGTAAATATATTTCCAAAATAATAGCTTCCCATATGATTTTTTCATTTTATTAATACCCATATGTTTTATCCTACTTATTGATAAAACAATAAAATGGGTGGGACAAATATCATCCCAACAATTCATATTTTGTCATAGAAACATGACAAAATACCATTGTTAAAAAAATTAGCATCATTTGTGTTTCAAAAAAAAAAACATTAACTAATAATATCACATCCAACATGGGTGAGCATGACTTATAATCCAAATGTGTCTAATCATGGTGATCGATATTATCTAGAAAAATTATTTCATGTAATACTTTCCACATGCTTCATCCAAAATCATTATATTAAATAAATTGTTAAAATGATTATTTAGTAAAATAACACATGAATATTACAGAAAACATATGAAAATAATGATTGTGTATAAACACAATTTCACCATAATCTTAGATTTCATAAAATAATCAACACCATTTTTAATAATAGTTTGGTACTCATATTGTTGCATCAACTCCCCCCTCCACCCTCATGGGTATGAAAACATTCTTCATAATGGTGGTAAAAATTTTAAATAATTGATAAATAATTATTACTAAAAATGTAATCAACACTAAAATAGTTTAGGTACATCATATCTTTAAATTACATTCTTGTTAGTAATGAAAAAAAAAGTTGGGAAGAGGAGGAACCTCAATTTACCATAGATGTAACATTTAGACTGATAATTATCTCTCTGAATCACAATTTTTTTTTTCTAATTTTAATTTTCATGGGATGCAATTTAATCCATCTCATATATGGGAACATAAAATGGGTTTTTCATCTACTTTATTTCCCTTTTATCATGTTTTTATCCTTGTTCTTCTGACATCAATTTCATGATTTCTTCTTCAGATGGTGAGATAGTCCAAATGTTTTTTATAAAATTCTAATTTCACTCAGCCATCATTCGCTTCCTCTCAATATTTATCTTTTAATATATTGAATAATAATTATGATATTTTTTCATATTTTTTTCAAAAAATGTTCTTTCAGTTTTCATCGATAATCATTTTGGCTTCCCCTTCTTTCATTCCAAGGCCATTTTTATGGACAAATAAATAATTTCTCTTTCATAACTGAATAATTATTCATTGAAATCATAATTTTATAAATATTATTATACTTACCATTTGAATCTCATGAAGAATTATTAATTAATACTCTCCAAAATTTATCTTCATTCCTTATAATACAATATTTGAAGGTTTTTACTTCTCAAATCATTATATATACCCCTTATTCATATCTACATCATCTTAATGACATTTTTTACCAATGTAAGTATTATAGATTCATGAATACACCACAAAACGAGAAATTACCTATTATTCTCCTATATATTATTTTCTAATTTATTTTATCCATATTTCTCTGGTTTTATCCCAATCTTTTTCAGTGAAATGGTCACTCATTTGGAAAAATAATGGGAATTAGTTGTTACAAAATAGTTTTTAATTCACCCATGATGTTGGGGGTTTATAAAAATTTAATACCATATATAAAATCTCATAGTATTTTTAATAACATGTACGAATAAATGAAGTAGCATTAGTACCATAAATAGTTTCATATATATGTGATAATATATTTTTTATTGATGTTTCAATAGTACTAGATGACGATATAAAAGTATTCTTTTTTACTGAGTCTTTTAGAGTCAAAACTAGAAACAAACACATCTATGTTAAAATATATTTTCCTGTAATATGGGATGATCCAACTTGTTTTTATTCCTTATTATTCAATATCAATATTGGTGTTTCTTCCATTGATATAAAATATTATGTTATTTATGATAACTGATATTTATGAAATTTAATATTAATAAAATACATTCAACATCATTATTTTCCTTTTTCATGACATATTATGGGATACTATAATAAGAGTAGTTGTCACACAAAAAGCCCATAGTAGTTCACTACAATGATGAGAACTCAGAAGTGCTATGACACTATCACTGAATATATGTTCTCTATCCAGATGATATTATTTTAGGGACAAAAATATTAAATTATATTAGGGTTTGAGACACATAGGACATTGATTCACCTTTACAATGAGTATGCCTTTGGTAATATCCATTATGGATATTATGACAATGGGACCCTCTAGTAGGAAATTAACATTTATATGTTTCATTATAATTGGTTATCTATGGATATGTGTATTTTTCTTTAGACATTATGATTTTTATTAATGGATATTAGGAGTCACATAAATTGATGTGTTGATGAATACCATGATGATAGATCTTCATGAAAAGATAGGATACATTTTGTGTTTCCGGAGTACTATTTCATTAATAGGTAATGACGGATATTATTTTTCCATTAAATTCATTAATGAAACATAATATCATATTCCTTTCAATTGAAATTATATATTTAAATTAAATCCATAGATATGTTATTCAATAGACTTGTTCAATTTCCAAAAAGTCAAAGTATGATATATCGAGAATATATGATGATGGCTCTGGCATATAACCTGCTCAATTTGATATATTATGATAATGTGACTATATTACTCCATAATTGTTCGTATAGGGTGACATGTTGTTGCTCCATAAAATTCATTCTTTTTGGGTGCCATGGAAATTTTCTAAATGCTAACCATTTACATTATTCTGCATTAACTAATGCCATTGATAAAGAGGCTCATATGGTCACACACTATTTGTATCCATAATCTCTGAACAATTATATATAATTATTTATTATTTAATAGGTTGAATTAATATTATTTAAAAACATGGTTTAATAATTAATCATGTACTCTTAATCACATTTATTCCTTTAATATTTATTCCTGAGAATATACATTGAACGGAATAATAATTTTTTTTAAAAAATAGTGGATATAAAACTATTTTATTTATTAGAAAATAATGCAGTGATATTTATTTAATCAATGAATAAACATTATTCATGGTTCAACATTTATTGGGGTGGAATTGAGGATTGAGTTTAATGGTCTTGTGAGAAATGATAATATTGAATATTATTTAATTAAATAATATTAAATTATATTTCCCATGATCAGTCCATGTTGATAAATATTAATATTACTATATTCAATTGACCTAGATTATGTGAAATTATATTATTTAACCTCAACAACATAAATACTGATTTATGTTATATTCTCAGAACATAATTTTATTTGTGCACAATGGATATGGATAAAACCTCACAAACCTATAGAGATATATTCCCAATGAACTCTATAAATAATGTAGATAAATCCTTCTCCACTAGATCATGGTGAATGCTTTGGAATCTGTTCATGAGGTGGTCAATGGAATACGACAAAAGAAGAAGGATATTCTATGAAAGAACCCAAAGACTCCATCGGTGACATCTGAATGATTCATGGAACACATGTCGATCACCACTAGGGAAAATCTATGTCTAGTTTCTACAACTCAATTATGGTGCACTATAAATATTTTACCAGACACATCAATGATGAAATAATTCTTTAGAGCTAATTATTTATCTAATTATATTTATTATAAATAATATTTGTTGATCTCATGTCTCTCAAATCTAACATTGTTAATGTTTTTATCGTTGATTAAGTTCCATTGATCATGATGGAAAAACATCATACAGATCAGTTATTAATAATTGATCATGAATAAAATAAATATTGGGATATTCACATTGTATGATTCTACTGCAGTTTGAACGTACATGTGGTACCAGAATATGAACATTAATTTTTATAATTATTTAAAAAACAATGGTGGTGTATGGATTTTATTATTTATAAAAAACGATTTTTAATCATTGTTTTAATAAGAAATGAAATAATTTTTTATTCCTCATTCGTTTCACAATGATCTAAGAGATACCTTTTATTTTTGGATTAAAATAAAATCGAGGTACTCATCCATATCTTCTAATTACTCTACCTAGATAACAATGTAGTACAAACCATTTAAATGGACTTACATGTCGTGTAATTGTGTTCAATGAACCATGAGTTAATTTAGAAATTACTGAAATAGTGTTTATTGATGAAACATAGTGTTTTAATTAATACACCACATGTTGACCACAATATATTCACACACGGTCAGCCGTACTACATGCCGTTTGGCCCATTTGACATGGCGATCAATCCCTTTTGGTCAGAAATGGATTGTGTATTCCATATATGCCCAACCTAACTGATGAATGAGTAACACATAGTCAACATAGTGTATATAAATATTTTACATGGTGTGTACTCCAATTTGTTTAGGCACATACTACACAGCATGTCCATAGGCATGTGTCACATATATATGATGAGATGTGTACACACCATGTAGATCAGATCTGCATGAGTTATAATTATACCATGGTTCAAAGAATTAAATTATATTTATTTTACTATGTAATCCTTGCGAAATTTAACTTCCTATTGATTTAATGATATGAAACTCCATGTTTTTGGTATGAATATACATAAATATTTAGATGTTTAATTAATTTCATTGTAATGTTCATATCATTATATTATATATGAAGCATATGACATGTTGTTTCACTTTATTCATTTAATCATAACAAGTGACTAAAAAATAACATAATTCATGTAAACATCAATGAAAAACATGTTGTGAATGAACATGATAAGGCATTTATTCAATTTTTATAAAATTTAAAACTATATATGAGTATAATAAATGTTGCACTGAATCATATAGAAATTCACCGAGTTACCACCAATGTACAAAATATGTAAACAATTAACTTTAAGTAAATGTATTTTATTTGTTAAAAATTATATTCGATAATAATATCACTTAAATTGATGTTAGAATTAAGATAAAATTACTGAATAATTAAAGACAATTATTAATTGATTTGAGGGTAGTTTTTCTTAAATAGGATCAACTAAACAATTGACTGGTACTTTTAGTAAATGATTAATATTTTTTATGCATGTGGATTATCACAATGTTGAACAAAAAAATGTTATGTGATTGGATTCATTTAATTTAATAATAATTTAATTATTATATAGAAATAATTCACTCCACGTTATTATATAGGGCCTACATACCCATGGATTCATTTATGTAAACCCCATTTCCCCTTACATGAATGTGAGTAAAATTGATATGTAATGGATGGAGCACCCATCATAGTGGATCTGGTTCCTTTATGATGCTAAAGTCAAACCAATACACTGTGATATAAAGGTGCATAGGTGGAATGATGTGACCACGAATTTCTATTGGTCAAGGATTTTATCCCCCAAGTCTACATTATGTTTTTCAACCGCTATGTATAGTAACCATAGTATAATCACATAATCATACCCTTTGTATTATTTTTGTAAATTGCATGGTTATTTCATTATGGATGTATTATTGTGATCAGATAATTATAGAATTGACACGAATTTATGATAAAAATAAAATAACAGTGATTATGGTAAAAAATACCTAATATTTTGTTCATCACTTTTGGTATCCCTCATAATATTAAAAATATAGTCGTAAAGTTGGATATAGTGAATTGACATAAATAAGTATAAAATCCCTCAATTAAAGATTATGCATGTATAACCTTCCAATACATCCTTTAGAATCGAACCATAGTTCAATGTTCTTGACTAGAGATATTTGGGTTGCTTTTCATTATCATAGAATTCTAACATGTTGTTTTTTGTTGGAATAACATGGTTTACATCAATGAGTTTACTGCATAGGTAGTTTTTGGTGTAACTGAGAGGAAAAACAAGAGGAAATCAAAATTTTTGTTTTTAGGATTATGGATTCCAATCCGTAGATCAATGAAATATTAGTAAATTCCTTTTTCATTTAAAATCCCTACTTAAAATCATTATTGTTTCTTAACCAACCTAATTATGGGTAATGAGAAGTGGAATATGGATCTTTTTCACTTGAGTTTTCATGAAACATGATATTACTAATCCAATGGTGAGGGATATTGGTTAACGATAAAATATTGGGTGGCTGATAAATATGATTTTATTTGTATTTATAAGATAATGAAATAAAGTTCTTCTCATCATATTTTTTAGTAACAGATATAAAATTAAATCAATCATATCATAGTAATTCATACATGAGAATAAAATTCTTCCCAGTAGATCCAATTTCTATGACTGAAAGAGATTCATTCATGTCATCCATTTACATTAAAGGAAATTGTATGTTATTGAAGAACCTTTACCAGATGTTCCTGGAAATGAGATCCCCAATGGTTTCTTATAAGTAATATTAGTGAGTCTGGGGCATCTCGGCCACATGTTTTTAATATTATTGTCTAAATTGAATTCATATATATATTAGGGATTAAATGCATAAATATGTTACGTATAGATATCATAAATTCAATATAGACCAAGACAATCTTTATGTATTTTTTCATTTACAATATGAGAAACAATTAGAAGGGTATTTAAAACATTCTTATATTAATTATCCTTGTGTACAAAGTTATGAGAAATAATATAACATTGGTCCTTGTGGTGAATAAGGAATGTAAGGAAAATTCAAAGGGAACTAAAACCTTTAAACAATCAAAACTTATCAAGCACTATCCTACCAAGTTTAAGAAGATCCAGAGGCAGGGCATGGAAAAAGAGGTATTATGTTTTCTACTTGTAAATCCATGCAATAGGAAGAGGAACATCACTCGAAATAATGAAGAATCTATAGGTGAATTATTTATTTAGTGTAATCCATCCATTTCTATAAATTGGGAATTAGTTCCATCTTTATGTGCTCACATAGATATCATAATGTAGGAACCATATATATTTCTATATATTAACAGAGGAGAGGTGGATCTATGAGAAGCCAATGATGTGACACTGGCTACCCAATCCATTGTTGACTATGACCATTCACAGGAAATGATCATGATTTTGGTTTTATTATTTTATTATTATATACCTACAGTTATAAGAGACATACATTCTATATCATGATACGATAAAGATGGGTTTATTTTAAAATATGTAAATAAATTTTGATTGTTTTATATGGAAAACACATTTTATGGTAAGGAATATTTAAATAATGATATTTATTTTTTAAATTATGAAATTCAAGTGTTGGAAATCTATAATAAATCATGTTCACATGACTCGTATAACAACCATATATGGCATTACCATATTTGACATATAAATGAAAATCATCTGGAAAAGCACTATCAAGATGGTTATATTTAAATATTTGTGTGAAAACCAATTTATTGATGTCATTATTGTTCATAAGGAAAATGGTCAAACTAACATTCAGTGTATAGGTTTAAGGGGCAGTTGTGCTTCTAGGATTGATTGACCCTGCAGTGTGTAGACCATTTCAAGAAGAAGATATTGGTAGATATTCTTACTTCTTTAGTAATACTGATTAATTGAGTAAATATTTCTATATCCATATAATGATCCATATTGTTTAGTACTATGAGACATTCAAGGAATTTTAGAATGTTATAGAGATTAAGCTTGGTAAGATGTTAAAGAAACTTAGATCAGATCAAAGTGATGAATATTTTAACTAAGCATTCAACATCATTCTTTGGGATTTTGAGATTCTATATAAAATCAATCCACCTTATACACCATAGTGGAACACTGATAGTGAATACTAAAATAATACCCTATTAGACATGGTATGGTTAATGAAGAGTCATGAAAATGATCAATTATTATTTTTGGGATATACATTAAAAAATGTGGCATACACATTAAAATTAGTATCAACTAAAACATAAAAAGGAATTCCTTTCTACATATGACGTATAAAGAAGCACATTTTTTCACAAAAAGGGGTACGAGGTTGTGGGACATATGTTATGGTCATCTTAGGAAGTAAACTATCACCTTGGGGAAAGAGGGATTTCTTTATTGGGAATCCCTTGGAAAAAAGGTATACTACCTATAAAACCCCTCAGACATTAAAGTGACTTATTCCAAAAAATATGTCATTCATGATAGGGATACAATCCTCAAAATGGATAGTGCAATCAATATTGACTCTAACGAAGTTGATTATCAAGATACATAAGAGTTGGTATATGAATAGATTACCTATGTCCCCTTGGAATAATTAGTTCCTAAAACCTAAGGACTATATTATAGAATAATATCAGTAAGAGAAATATAGAAATATAGTTTTCTAGAAACTAAATATGGAGATTCATTATCCATTGAAAATGATGATCCTCCCCACTAAAATGAGGAAATTGAGAGCTATTAAGCATCGAGATGGAAAGAAGCTATAAATTTTTAGATAGATTCCATGTATCATAACCATGTTTGGGAACTGTACGAGGTCCCAGTTGATTTAAATACGATTTGATGAAATTTGGAATTCAAAATAAAACTTCAAATGGATGGTAAATTATGTACCTACAATTTAAGGATAGTGGTTAAAGGATTCAAATAGTTTCATGGAAATGAATATTATGGAACCTTTTCTCTAGGACCCATGTTTAAATATATCAGAATCATACTTGCTATAAAATCCTACCATGACAATAAAAGTATTCAGATCGATGTCGACAAAACATTCATAAATTAGAATCATCAAGAAGATATCTAAATAACAAAATAATAACTGATTGGGACTCCATGTGATACCAAAAGTGTTTTCATGATAAAGAGATCCATTTAGGGATTAATGAAATCAATTTGGTCAAGGAACATTCAATACAGTGGACTTATAATAGAACATAATTACATTAGGATTAAATGTGAGTTGTGCGTTAAAAATAGTTTTAATTGAAATGCGATCATTTTCATAGTATTATATGTTGGTGACATTTTACTTATTATAAATGATATTACAATCATAGAATTTGTTAAGGAATGGATAAACATGTGTTTCTCGATGAAGGGAATGAGTGAAGAAGAATATATTATAGGGAACAAGGCCATTCATGATAGATCCAAGTGGCTTCTTGAATTATGTCAATGTACATTTATTGACGAGATAGTGAAGTTATTTTTTATGGAACAATCCAAAAAGGTATTGGGGTATGTTTTACATGGTTTAAAATATTAAGTGGAAATGTGTCCCCAGACACAATAAGGGAAAGAAAGAATGACTATGTTCTCATACACATTAGGTATAAGATCAATCATGTATTACATGTTATGTACTAGACATGATGTTTGCTATGCACTGAGCATTGTACATAGATATCAGAATGATTAGGGAGAAAAACATTGGGAATCTGTTATGATTATCCTTACGTATATGAGAAGAAATAAATATATGTTCCTTTTGTATCGAGGATATGAGGATCTGGTCATTAGTTCTTATACTAATGCTATTTTTTAGTTCGATCAAAATGATCTAATGTCACAAAAATTGATATATTTTATGCCTCAATAGAGGAGCTATGAGTTTGAAGAATTCAAACCATCTAGTTGTCACTGATTCTACAGTAGAGTTCAAGTATATAGTGGATTATGAGGTAGCTAAGGAAGCCCTGTGGATTTGGAAAATTGTGCAGTATTTTGATGGGGGCCTCAAACTAATGACCCTATCACATTGTATTGGGATAATTTTGCACAGTTGATCTTGAAAATGATTCATGGTCAAACTAAAATTCAAATCATATACTACGGTGTATCACCTCTTGAGGTATTTCTATGAGAAGGGTGAATTTGTTGTGAGAAGAGTTCAAACATAAGATAATGTGGCAGATAACATGAATAAAGGCCTATCTTAGCAGAATCAATGGTATCATGTGAGAGGCAGCGATGCGAATGTTGTTAGTAGTTGGCCAAGTGAATGTGTATGTCTGTTTGAGTCAGTTCCATTGACACGACATCTAGTGTATGTTATGAAAACATATAGTGTTGTTTTTCATTATTAATAAACTTGTCATCACATCCTGATTTTTTATGTGTGACATAGTTTGTGATAATGTAATAAGAGTAGTTATCGCACTAATATGTTAATTCTCTTCCCCACTATGATGACAGCCAAGAAGTGCAATGATAGTATTCATGAATATATATTATATAACTAGATGATATCATTTTAGGGACATAAATGATACAAGTTATCAAGGATGGAGTCTCAAAGGACATTGAGGCACCATCTAATGGTGTACACCCTTAGTAATATTTAAAATTTATTTAATGTGAATGGGTCCCGCCAGTAGGATATCCACATTAATAAGTGTAATTTAATGTTCATAACTACGAACATGTATTGATCCTAAAAACAAATATTTATTAATAATAAATATTATGATGTGTGTACTTTATTGTATTTAAAAAATTGTGTTGACAATTGTTCGTGGAAAAATAGGATTTATTGATAGTGTCTTATGTAATTTTGAATTAATGATTAATGTGGGAATAGATTTATTACTTATGTTCATTAATGTATGAAATTTTCTCAAGACCTTTTATAGAAATGATACGACCTAAATAAATACATAAACATAGTTATTTATAGGAATGTTCAATTTTTGGAATGTTAAAGGAAGAGATATCGAGCATATATGTTGATGGAATAGGCATTCAACCTACTTGATTTAAAATATTGGGATAACGAGATTATATTACACTCTAATAATTTATATGAGTTAAAATTTTATTGGGGAATTACGTTATTTATCTATTGGAACCATGGTGTGATTTTAGATGCTAAGCTAGAAATTTAGGATGCTTCACCTTTTTCCACAGGAAAAAAAGAGGGCTCGATGGTCACACAATAATTGTATCCAGAATATCAGTTATATAATATATTATTAATTATTATTTAAATGGTTGAAAAAATAAGATTATAATATGTGGTTTAATATTTATTCATGTATTAATGATAAATTTATTTTGTCACTTGTTATTTTAGGGAATATATTATGACCATATTAGTTGATAAAAATTTATTTTCTAATTAGAAAATATAGTTTTTTTAATTTAATATAGAAAATTGTAGTGAAATTTATTAAATAAATATATAGACATTATTCATGGATCGATAAATAATGTAGACACATGGAGGACCGAGTTAGATGAATCGATGAGAAATGATAAGGTTGAATTTTATTAAATTTAAAAATATAAAATTATAATTCACATATTTCAAGCCAATCAAGAAAAAAACTATTACTGTTATTATTTGATAGGGGGTTTTTCAAGGATTAAATAAATAAAAACTCAACTTGAGAAATTAATTAATTTTATCCCTATAAATATGAATACCGAATTTTGTAATAATCTCAGGACAGAATTTAAAATGCTCACAATATATTTGGGTAAAACCATTCAATCTTAGAGAGCTCAATTCTAAATGAATGCTCTAATCAATAGATTACAATCCTCCCACACCAGATCGAGGAGAACGATTTGCATGCAGTTCTCTAGGTGATCAACTATGGACGACTAATGTGCAAGGATCTTCCTTTCTAGCATATACAGGCCCCATTAGTGACATTCGAAGAATCATGAAACACATGTGGATCGACACTAGAGGAAATATATGATAGTGTTCTACAGCACAACTCCAATGCGCTTCAGATAATAATATGAACATATCAACAAATTAAGTATTACCTAGAGGTAATTATTTATATATTTAAATTAATTATAAAGAATAAGTGTTGATATACTGTCTCTTTTGGGGCATTATTAATTTTTTCCCTTCATTGATTCAATTCCACTGATCATGATTAATAAAAATTGTATTTTTATGGGAATGATCATCAATCCGGAAAAAAGAAAGGTTTGGAACCACCCATTGCAGACTTTTGATATGCTCGTAACCTAAAAGTTGTATTAAACATGGCCCATAATTGATTTTAATTATTTAAAGATCATTGTCCATATAACCTTTTTTAATTTATTATTTTAATTAATGGTTTATTGTTATATTATTGTTAATTATGAGGTATAATTCTTCATCCTTCATTTCTCATTGGTTTAATCATGATGTTTAATGATACGATTATAATAAAATCATGTAACTCATCCAGAGGTTCTATGGATTCAGCAAGTATAACATAGTTGTACACACTGTGTAACCATAGTTACATGCTATGTAGTTGTGTTCAATGAACGTAGAGTTAATTTTATAGTTATTAAGACAATCTGTATTGATAACATGTAGTATAGTATATTCTAACATTGTATGTTTACCAGGACAAACGGATGCACGATATGTCGAACAACCCACCTAGTGACCCATGGTACCTAGCATGTGGTCCCTTTAGATCATAAATGGGATTTGTATTCCATAAATAGACTACTTGACTATTGACCATGAAAAATATGGTAAACACTGAGCAGGACCAATTAGACTGCCATGTACTCAAATTTTTTGAGGGATGAGTTACACAATGAGTACCTTAGTGTATGTCTCGGATAGATGGTGAGTGTTGTACACACCTTGTAGATCAGATATACACAACATGTACTTATTACAACATATATAGATTTAAAATTTAATAATTTAACTGTATAAACCCTTAGACATGCACTTAAATTTGGAAATAATGATAAGACATACCTTGTTAGAGTTTTTAATATACATAAATATTTATATGTTTAGTTAGGAAATGTGTAATATTCAGATCTACATATCATGTATGAATTGTATTATATGTGGCTAGTCTACCAGAATTGAATCATAAAATGTGACATAGCAATCCTGTAATTTGTGTCATCATTTATGATGTACTTGTTGTGAAAGAATGTGATATGGCATGTATTTCATATGTCACAATAGTAAAACAGTTTATGAGTATAATATATGTTCTATAATATTGGGCATGTATTCATCGTGTTACATAAAAGGTAGATGTTATGTACACCATTAAATTAGATGAATTTTTTAAATTGATTAATATTACTTTGGATTAGAATATCAAGGAAACTAATATAAAAATTAAGATAAAAGGGTTGATTAAATAATAAAAATTATTAATCAAATCAAGTGCGATTTATCTCAAATATGAATGATTAATTAATTGAATGGTAGTTTTATTTAATGTTTAATATGTTTCATGCATACGGATGATCATGAGATAGACTAGATCATTTTATGTGATTGGTTTCATTTAATTTGTTATTTAAATAAATTATTGTCCAGCATTCCTTCTCTCCTAATTATTAAATAGGGCCATAGTCCCCATGGTTTCTTTTATGTAAATCCCTATTTACCCTCACCTATTGTGAACAAAGGTAATATTTAATGTATCGAGCTCCCATGATAGTGGAGTCAGTTCATGTTCAAAGCTGAGGTGAATTCAATCCACGAAGACAAAAAGTCAGATATGTGGAAAGCAATAAACTGAAACCTCAATTGGATTAAGGTGTTTATCCCCTAGGTAAATTGTAAGTTTATCAACTATAAGATAAACTAACCATTAATATAAGGTCATGATAATACCATTTTTTTCATTTGTATGGTATTTTTATTTTGGTTGTATTTTCTCAAACCCGTAATTATATTATTAATAATCATAAAAGATGAAAATAAAACTAACTAGATTATGTATAAATATTATCTAAGACATGGTTAAAAAATTATATATTCCAAAAAAATATTAACAGGCATCTAATATATGTAATTATTATATATTTTTTCAGAGAAATACAAAAAACCCACAGTAAAAGAATATGTAGCTATAACCATCTATTAAATAGGATATAATAGAACTATAGTTCAATGAGACTGACCATCCCTGGTTTGGTTACATTCAATTTTCAATGAATTATAACATGAGCATTGGGGTAGACATAACTTGATTCAAATCAACGGATGATAGACAAAGCTGGATATGCTGTAACTAGGAGGCCAAGGTTGATGAAATCAAAATTATTGATATTAGAATTGGGGATTCCACACTATAGATCATATAAATTTGATTTAATCAATTTGGAATTTTGAATGCCTATCTAAACCAATAGAGTTTCCTAACAAAAAAATATTAGGGTAATGAGAAGGGAAATATGGATCCTTTCCATTTTATTGTAACAACAATTGGATATTTTGAAGAAAATTTTGTGGGATATTGGGTTTCAATAAAATGGTTGGAGAATAATAAATATAATATTTATTTATTTGTATAAATTAATTAGATAATATACTATAATTATGTGAAAATTATTTTTTAGAAACAACTCTAAAATTACATCAAACATATCGTTGTGTTCCATACTTTCGATTGAAACCCTTAACTCGAACATGAATTTTTAGAAGTGGGAAATTTTCCTGCTAGTCATCCATATTCATGAAATGAAATGGTTTGTGCATGAAGAACCATTTCAAGTTGCGCATAGAAATGAGGCAAGGGATAAAGAACTATCTCTCCATAAGGAATATCTGAATGATGCTACCAATGATTAGAGCTTCTTAAAATAATACATGTACAATGATGATATAAAGGAACATGAAAAATTGGATTCTTATATCATGATGTCCCACCATCGAGGACAATATCAAGAGAAGGTTATACAATAGAGTTATGGGTTATCCAATTTGTTTTTTAAAAATAACCTTGGAGAGTCTGCGCCATATGGGACTCATGTAGTCAAGATAATTGGATACATTGAACACATATAAATCATAGGTATTAAATTCACAGATGAGTTTCATACAGATGTAATTCATTCCTCACTGCCCATTTCCTTCTCATGTTTTACTATCTATTACAATATCATCAATAATTATAAGTGTAATTAATAATTTTTTGTCTAATTCGAAAAGTGGACATCTATTAGGGGAGTAACAAAAACATGGTCCTTATAGTGAAAAATAAAATTTGAAACAAGAATAGGGTCCCCAGAATTTTAAATTGTAAAAACCTCCTGAGCACCATTGTACAAAAAATAAGAATATATGAAGTCTTGGAAAGAATAATGGAGGCATTATGTTTTGCATCGGGAAAGCTATACCAACGGAAGGGTTAATCTAACAGAAATTGAGGGGAATGTAATGGTTCATTTATTATCGATTGATATGATACCATTTATACTTATTTGGTGTTATATAAATCTTTTGGTGTTCACATCTATATCCAGATGTATGGACCATGTGGGTCTCATAAGAATAGAAGTGGAGAGTTTGATTTGCGAGCTGGAAAGTGGGTGATTTTGGATACCCAAGGCATTGGTGAACAAAACATTTCATTCCCAGCAAGAATGATTTTGGTTTTATGAAATTGTTATTATGAACACACTGTTACCAAGAACATAATTTAATTTTCTATGTTTTGATATAGATGGGTTTATTTTTAAATTTGAAGTAATAAAATTGTTTCTATTATAAAGAAAACAAATGATATGGTATGGATAATTTCAATAACAACCATTATTTATTAAATTTGGAATTCAAGTGTTGAAAATAGATAATGAATCATGTTCACATTACTAATATGACAACCAACTATGGAATAACCATAATGGTCATGTAAATGACAAGTGTTTTTCAAATCTATATTAGGATGGACATTTAAATTTTACTTAGCTAAAACCAATTGATTGATTTCATGCCTCTTGACATGGGGAAAAGAAAAACCCATTTGTTGAATAGGATGAGTTTTCCATAGAGCATCTAGTATTGATACACACTGAAGTGTGTGGTCCATTTCCAACATAAGATGGTGGTGGATATTAATACATTATAATTTTTAATGACAACTTTATAAAATATGGAAATATCTACATGATGCGGAATAAGTATGAGTAATATTAGTAATTCAATAAATTCATGATTTGTGTATAGAATCACTTAGTTAATAAGATAAATAATATTATATCTGATTGAGTTTGTGAAAATCATAATAATAACTACATAAAAATTCTATGGGGGTTGAGATTCTATCTCAACCCTCTCCACCTTATACACCATAGTAGAATGGTTCTAGTGAATGGAGGTGTCATACCATGTAAGACATGGTGTGGTCAATGATGAGTCATGGAAATGTTCCTTTATAATTATTGGGATATTCATTAGAATCTATGACATAGAAATTAAACCATGAACCACAAAATCCATAAATAAAAGTCCTTTCATGTTATGGAGAGGAAAGAAACTCATTTTATTGCTTCCATGTTAATGGTGTTGTGAGACATTTATTATGGCCTTATAATGCAACAAACTAAAAGGAAATAAGATTGTTAATTTCAAAAGAGAATAAATATTTCATGAGAGGGATCACATTAGAAAAAGGATAGTTTATGCAATATTGAATTCAATGAAGTTGATTCTCATGTTACACAATATTTTGTATAGGAACAGATCCCACAGGTCCTAGTTGATGAAGAAGTTCTTGAAACATATGTACTGCATAGGATCATGAGATATGTAAGTGACCAAGATTTATATGTTTTTCTAGTCACCAAAAATGGTGAATAATTATTAGGTGAAAATTATGTACCTCTCTCATACAAGGAGGTGATAGGGAGATTAGAAGATGGAAGATGGTTTGATGATAAGAATTATTAGAGGGAATCCATGTATTAAAATGAATTTTGGGTTCTATTCGATGTGTCTATTGATGTTATGCACGATGGATGGAAATGAGTATTCAAGAGAAATCTAAACCTGGAAGGTAATATGGGTGCCTATATAGAAACTATAGTGGATAATGTTTTTACAGTGTTTCAAGGGATTGAAATCCATTAATACTTTTCTCTGGATGAAATTTTTTAATCCATAAGAATTATACTTTCTATAGAAGCATACCATAGATATTTTATTTTGATGAAGGATGTCGAAACTACATTCCTTAACATGAAACGTTGGAATTTGTCTATATGATAGAATGAGATTTTTTTTCCATATAGGTGATTCCAAAATTATATTCATGTTATAGAGATCTGTTAAAGGATTATAGCATGAACCAAGGTCATGTAACACTAGAATTGATGAATTAATAAAATAATGTGGTTAAATTAAGAATGAATGTGATCTTAGTTCCTACATGGCATTTAATTGGAATGTATTCATCATCCAAGAAGTTTTTTGTGGTGACATATTAGTTATTGGAATTGAGATTCCAGTCTTATAATAAGTTATGTACTTGTAAAAAAAGTATTTCTCCATGATGGACGTTGGAGAAGAATTTTATATTCTAGAAAACAGGGTCATTCATGATAGATACAAGTGGAATCTTGGATATGTTATAATGTTCACACCAGACACTACTTAGGCAGCCCAATCGTGTGAACATTAATAGGATCACCCTATGCAATAAATGTAACACAATCATAAAATTCTCAAGTAAAATTTCATGAATAAAAACATTTCACCATAACAGAATATTGAGAAATTATTTTAATTCAATATAAAAGCACTTTCTGATAAAAATTTCATTTCATTTGAAAAAAAATTTTCAAAACAAAACACTAATATATTATAATTATGGGATTCATTTTCTTTTATAATCAAGAAGGATTTAAGAAGGATATAAATATAAAAATAGACATAAAATTTTCAATATAATAATTTTATATCCATATAAATAAATAAATAATATAATTAAATTAATATTAATATGGAGAAAAAGAAATAGATTTTTAAAACGGCGTGTAAACTACCACTTTGAAATAATTGTATCATATTACCCATGAAAGAATAAAATTAGAAAAAATTTAAATAAAATGAAAATTATTAAATTCCAGATATTATATGTCATAGGATATATATATACAAAACATTAAATAACGAGTGTTTATAACATCAAAATATGCCTTAATAAAGGGATGTTTTGACGAATTCCCTTACCATGAGTAAAACATGTCATGTGGGTATTTATATTCCTAAATAATTAAATTATTTTAATTATTTAATTTATTCATAAAAAATTTCATGTTTATCTTAAATATTATGTCATTTAGGACAATTTTTACTTTAACTACTTAAAAAATGAAGGCAACATCGAGTGTTTTCACCATATACGGTTTATCTGTCAATATGACTGTGTTTGTTTAATTATGGTCATGGTGGACATTAGATAATTATATCAATAATAATAATATAAAAATAACTATATCATTTATATATAAATTATACTTTTAAAACTACTCATTAATTATATATCTAAAAAATTAACCGATGATACCATAATGGGGACGGTAGGTAATACATACACATGAGTGATGTTCCAATTTTTTAATATTCACTATTGAAAGAATTTAGTTAAAATTTATCTTTACATTTTTATAATTATATCATGAGTACCATTATATTTTTTTATATTCATATATATCTTTCATTCTTATGATTTAAAATGAATCATGCCACTTCATTGAAGTGAGAATCCACAAATCCCCTATTAACATTATCAAATTTTAAATGTATTAAAAGTTAATAAAGATAATGATATATTATATTTAAATAATGTTAACTATTTCATCAGTAACATATAAATTTAATTTATATCACATATTTATTATTAAACCCATTCTTAAAAAATTCTACGTAATGTGTGAACATATCACATCACATTAAAGAGGTGGTAGTCCACACATCCACAATTGATTTTTTCCTATATCTATAAAATGGATATAATGATTTTATGTGTCATTATCTATTAAATTGGTATTAATAAATCATATATCTCGCATATAAAATAATATACTTGATTTTTTTTGTTTTCCAAAACCATTAAAAGTGGTAATAGATGAACATAAAACATCAGTTCTCGAGGTGGTACTCTATCGTACACTCAAACTATGATTGTGTATCCCATTTGATAGATTTGTGTGTAGTTATAAGATGATTCATTAACAAAAAAACTCTTAGTATATTTATTATATATAATTTATTATATAATAATTGAATAATATTAATTTAAGTGGTAGAGAATGAAATAATATGATTATTCTCTTTGAAGGACTTTACCTCTAATTTGGGTACCTCCTTTTGGTTTTTACTAGAGTACTTCCATGGATTCATTTCGACAATAAATAGAATTATAGGATGATAAGACAGATTTTGAGAACATATTTTTATATGGATATAATTAGATAATCAAATTTATATGTGTTAATAAGTGAGGGGTTCCTTTTTATATTATAGTGGGAGTGGCATTATTTTAAATTAAAAAATATAAACACTATTGGGTGGTCTCTGATACATAATGGGACACAAATAATGAAACCAATCTGATAAAATTCGGTAATGATCTCATTATTTTAAAAAAATCGGTTTTGGAAATGTTAATATGTCATTTGGTTAATTGATATTAAATTTTAACAAATTTTTAAACTCATTTTCACTAATATGTATATTGATTCCATATTTGAAATTAATTTTTATTTATTTCACTAAAAATTTAGTTCAAAAAATAAATTTACCTATTAAGGAGTTAAAAATTATTATGAATCCAAATATTTGATCGATTTATCCAATATCCAACATCATTACTTGATGATGTTAATTTAAATTTTATCCCCCATACCAAATGATGAAAGCGGGTATTAAATGTAAAAAATAATAAAATAATGAAATATTTTTATAAAAAATTTCAATATAAAATTGATTACAATGACTTATATTTTATTAAATAAAATAAAATTATTGTAATTATACTTTAAATTAAATTAAAAATATTACTTTACATGATATATTTTGTAGACAAACAAACATTTATCTATTAAAATACAACATTTCTTAATTTAATAGAGAATGAACCTTCTTATAAGAATACCAAAAACTCACCCAAATTAAATTTTGATATTATTATTTCAAAATGTAAATTTTCATTCCAATTATAATTTATCATGTTGTAAAAATTTAGTTATAATGAATGTTCTCCATTCATAGGGAGTGAAATGTACTTTACAAAATATGCATCGTCTTATACTTAAAATTGGATTTAATCTTATCTTAATCCTACAAAACTTATTTTCTGATATTAATTTTTTAAAATTAAATATATAACATATAAATTTTATTTATATGTTTCAATAGTGTTAAATAATTTAATTTATTAATAGAAATAACAATTCTAGTCACAAAAAATATATTTTTTCATAATAAGGAAACTTTTATATTAAATTGGCATTTATTTTCATTTATTATTAATTGGTATCCAATAAATACATTTTATAAACGTGTTTAAGATATCATTCCAAATATTTTTAATATCGATCATTAATTCCATTATTAATGCTTGGTAATAAAAATCATGTTAAATAGTAATATTAATAATATATCATTTCCCATTAAAACATGACCTTGTGTGCAACACAAGTCATCAAAAAAAGATGATGTCACAAGAAAAACAAGAAAAACATAATATTATGTCCGATTTAAGATAATTTTTTTTTCTAAAATAAAATATAATATAATCCAAATTATGTTGAACTAATATATTCCCTATAATCTTGAGATGTTATATCCTACACCCTTATGCTGAATTTCATCAACGAAATTCAAATTCGTTGTCAAAAAAATTCAAAAATTACATTTTTGAAACCCACATCATAAAAATGGTAATAAAAATTCCTCTTCAAAATCGATATTGGTAAACATAACGGTTACCGGATGTTACACATAACTAAAATGAACATAGGGGGAATATTGGTGGGAAATTAAATGATGGATTTGAATGTGAAAACTAATTCTCATGATATAATAGAGGATGGTAGGGAACATGGTCAAGAGGAAGTCAACGATGAAAAACACAAAAGCCAAATTTCTGTTGAAAATTTACTTTATATCATTTTAAAATTTTATTATATAATAACATTTTATTACGCCATCCTTTTCAAAGAGTTGAAATTTTCTTTCATTCGCTATACTAATATAACGAGGAAGTATACTTACCTGATGAGTATAGATTCATTTATTAATCAATTTAAAAAAAGAAAGCTATTATATTTCAGAAAAATTTAGCATCCAATACGACTTTTCATGACTGATGCACTTGAATAGACTATTAATAGATGACACAATCCTCAAAAGGATATCATGATAATTCTCCAGTCTTTTTATGCTAACAAAATAAAAAATGGTGTAAAAATAGTAAGATAATTCCAAAAATTATAAAACATTTAAATGATGAGATTTTATGTAAATAAATAATGTTCAAATATAAATTTTTTATTCGGAATAAAATAAATCGTTACATAAAAATAAATAAAACTGAATTTTTATTCAAAAGACCTTAATCACTTTATGATCACATATCTCATGTATATAGAAGGTGTTTCTAAAACAACTAATATATGGTTCTCATTCAAAAAATACGGAGATCTTTGGAGCTTCCATCACTTCAATAAATGTATCAACATCAACAATGGTATAAGAAAACGATTTTAACACAACTTTTTAATTCTGATAATGATGATTTACAACTATGGTATGTAACAATAGGGACATGTTAGAAAAGTATCACAAATAATTTAAACTATGAATACCACTATCATTTGGGACTTTTTCATCAAATTATTAAATAGTTTATGACTATTTTTTTGTATTCATGAACATTGTGACCAAACATACCACATGAGAAACACATCCCATATCATAATAAATGTTCCTTGAAATGTATTCTACAAGATATGGAATATGTTTTGGGCTTTCCTATAAGCTTATATGTTGTTTTCTTTTCCATTTCTTGTCTCTTTGACAATTTCATAAAAATTTCATGTCATCAGACATAATTGTTGGAAAATCAATCCCAATATTCTCTACGTTATCAAAACATTTAAATTCCTATGTAGAGAGATATATTAGAAATATTTAATTAATCCTTATTAAACTCTATTAATTTTACTATCAATTTATCGAAAAAAAATATGATGTATACCTGTCCAAACTGTCCATATTTTCTTCATGCGTGGACACTAAATAATCATCGACATTATAAATTTCAATGAACTATTTCTCTATTAAATACTGAAAAAACATAGGGAAATATTTCTCATGGAATATATTGTTTAATATTTCCCATTCCACAACATCAAGATCATCATTCTCTCTTGTATTCTTAACCAAGGACCACCATCGATTAGATTCATTATTTCCTCAGTGGATAACTATTCCAAATAGACAGAGTATAGAAAACGAAAAATGGAAATAAGAAATTTCCAAGTCATTTAAACATTACCATAAATTTAAATCTTCTTAATGAATGATATTAACACTATACTAACATGTTAACTTGACTATGCATTTTCTTGTTTACCAAATATAATTCCTTGGCCTTAATCATTACATTATCTGGAGTTTTAGTAAACAATTTAATTTCATTCACATTGAAGATCATTTCCATTTTTTTATATGAATTAGTCCAAAAATCATAGTTAAAAACCATAAAATACAATGCCGAATATACAGATAAGTATCCATTTTTCTGTAACATAAATAACATAAAATAAATAATGAATTATATTTATAGAAAATCCAAATGACATCCAAGTGGAATGAATTATTTCACATGCTCATTCTTAAAACAGAAAAAATATTTTAAATAATTTCAATGATCTGAACATCTTAGTTGTGGATATAAAAATAAATGTTATTTTTTGTTTCGTAAAAACGTGAAAATTCATATAAAATTTAACTTTATCTTTAATGATTAGTCATACTATGAAATAAGAAATATTCACTATAAAAAACACCAATTTATTCAAAAATAAAATCATTAAATCCTATATAAATAAATGAAAACAAGTGTATTTATATATATCATCATATACATAATACCATTTCAAAACCCATTCATTTGGAATAAAGAAATATCTAAATTACAATATTATCATTTCCCAATTCATTGAAGATCTATAATAGGATCACATTGTAATATCTAGGATGTCTCATCATGTATGCTATAACAGGCTCACTGAACACAATTTGGACCAACCCATCATGATTTGTAATGGGATCACCTAGTGTAATCTTGGTCACCCAATTATGTAATTTATAACAGTCTCACAAAACACAGTTTTGGACACCCCATCGAGTAACATATTAAAGGCTCACATGGTGCTATCTGTGTCTCCCCATCATGTATTTTTTAATTGTATCCACCCTCGTTATATGGTTTTCTCCATTGTGTAATTTGTGATGGTCTCTATTGGTGCGGTCTTTGAATCCACATCATGTAAGATTTAATGGGATAAATTGATGTAATATAGTCCTCCCCTTCATGAAATTCTGAAGCACCACTTCATGAATAAAACACCATCATCATAAAAACATTTTAAAAACTATTGTAAACTCATATTAAAACTCTTCAGATATTAATGACATTTAAAAAAACAATTTTCACCACACAAACATCTTTCCTTATATAAATATGGAATCTCTTAGAAAAATAGAAGCACAATCTTTTATAGATGTAACTCTTCAAATATTGATCATGTAAAATTCCATCATAGGTCCCCAAAATAATAATAATATATTTTCCATTTAGATTCATTACAATTATAACTCATGGAACTACATAAATCTCTTAAGACATACATTTTTAAATTTTTCCCTTCAAAACAAATTTGACATCTACTAAAAAATATAATGTTCTTGAAAAATATCACATTAATGAGTTTTATTAATTATATTTCGCCTTATATGTCTCTAAATTATTCAAATATGATTTCAAATTACTCATTCATTGCTTTTGAGTCTTTTTTATTATTCAGACATAACATCATATATTACACATTAACCATATGTGAAATTAGATTAATCTTATATGACCTCTAAAATATATAATTTAATGTGATGTCATGTATTATTAATGAATACATGAGATACATATGAATTTTATATATCCCTTGAAATCAATTATTTATTCAAATATAGCCATAAATCTAATTGCACTTGAACTTATATTACTCTTACATGAGCATTTGATTGATATGTTTAATCTACTATAAACACCATATTTATCATATGTAGTCTTTGAAACCACTGAGTTACTCAGGACCAAGCTTCACATTATTCTATCTATTCATGAATTTCCATTTAATTTTTTTACATATCTCAAAGAATCTTATATTACTTTAGTGTATCACTATTTAGTCATCCATATCCTTTTGATTACAATTATAATAACTTTAGATCATTAGAGATAATCTAAAATAGACATTTTATCGTTAAATTTTTTCATATTTAGTCCTAAACACATTGAATTTATTCTCATTGACCATTATGATGTCAAATTTAATAAAACATATAATCGTAAAAGTTATATTTACTCATACGTAGTTCTAATAAATTCAAGACTCATTTTCTCTGAATCCCCAAACTCTTCCATACATTTTGAAACCCATTAAAATCATCTCCAATGATCTGATTTAATATAAAAAACATAACAAAATCTTAAATAAATATTCAGTCATATCAAAATGTTTACCAAATAATATGAATCATATAATAACTTATTTTATTTCAAAAATTTATCATTCAAAAAATAAAAACCTAAAACATTCTCTATGATTTTAAAATATGTTATCCAAAATATCCATAATATGTATGTAGAATATCTCCAACAATCAAATGGTAAAATCCTTAATACCTCAAAAAATACTTCATCTTTTAACTAATCATGTTACTCCATTTATGTACGTAGTGAGATATAAGAAGTAGAATTATCATCACAACGAACATTTAAAATCATAAATAAATTAATAATACCATTCACACATTGATGGGTTTAATGATAATAAGAATCTTTTTTTTAATTGAATATTTTTTATAGTAAAAATTAATTCCATTATTACATGCCGTGGTAAATAAATGATTTTATATTCATTATTTCATTTCAAAAATCCTCTAATAGCAATTTATACATTTTCTTTTTAACCTCAATTGAAAACCACTTCCAAAAAATCTAGAACAACAAATATAATATTTTATTTAATCTCATGTTCCTTCTCTTTATAGTGATATGTGAGTCTCATAAAAATCGACATCCACAAATAGTGAGGCATTTAGTATGGGAGGTATCTAAATGAAGCGGTAAAAACTATTTCTTTTCAATTCATTTGTACCATTATATTATTTTTTTATATAATAAATATTTTTAATAAAAACTCCCTAGGGTAATTAGATATTATATAAAAATTAAATTAATTTTATTCTTCTTCTAGAAAATTGATATAAAAGATTTTAGTATATGAATCCCATGTCACCCCCTTCGTTAATGAGTCCTGGCATGCTGAGTTATACAACTTGTAGGGTTTATGATGTTTATTTATTAGTCACCACCATCATGGATAATTATTATTAAAAATTGAATTTGTTTACATAAAATATTATTTATATTTATTATTATTGAGATAATTGAGACCCTAAATAAATTTCACTAGTCAAGGCTATAGTAATGAAACAACTATAGAATGATACAAACAAACAGGTCCAACTGAATCCTATATATAACGAAAATTCAATAAATAAATAACAATGGAAGTAAATTTTCAATAATATGCTAAATAATTGAAAAATATTGTATTTTATAAATCTATTATATATATAAATATTTATTAAGAACGATTCAAAAACCATTTGACTAGGGTAAGGTTATTATTCTCCCAATCATCTCTATTTGATTCATTTTTCCACTTCATTATCGAAAAATTACATTTTATTGTAAAATAACATACAAAATCCACATTTTATATTTTTTCTTCATATATAGGGAAACCCATACTCTCTCTTTTGTTTATAAATAATCCTTACACTACAAAATTTTTATGGTATTCTCTCTTGATCTTTATTTTTGAGATTTTTTCTATTAAATATATACATTTTTCAATATCATTTATTTTATTTTATAATATAGTTCACATATTCATTAATTTATTGTTATTTTTAGGGGTTTATAAATATATTCATTATAATCTCAACCATCAATACTAATATCATATGAAACATAGTTTATGTAATGGTTTATTACTAATTTTATGTCACATGGTATTGAATTATTCATTATTTTAAATTATAATATCATACCTTATTTTATTCAATTTATATCTATTGATCTACTTATTTTTAATTCTTAATTATTAGTTACTTATATGTATTCCGTTATTTTATCTATGACATGTTTAGAAAATATACATTATTATATGTTTGAAATTCCCTTACATTTTTAATCTTATTTAATAAGATTCTTATGAATTAATCATATAAATTATTTAATGTACAAAATATTATATATATATATATTTACAGTTTATTCCTAAATTTTATTTTGTTTTTTTTTCTTTTACAACACATGATAAATTTTATGATAATGAATATTTTCAATTCCCCTCTTGATTTATTCCCATTTATGCTTTTTTGTTTCATTAACTATTTGATTATATATATCCTCTATATAATTTTTATTAATATATAACTATATTAAATTTATACTGAGACCATTATGTTTATTATCATTATTACATTCATCTATTTTATTTGATTCATTTATAGTTGAATATATACAATGATGTGTGAGAATATTAGGAAACGTGTTCCCAGTTCATCTTGTGTTATTCATGTTATTCTAATGGTTTTATATATGTCTTTTTTACCAACCATTCATTATGTGAATCTCATGAATTTGAACATATTATTTTTTTTATAGGTTGGAAAGTAACAATACATGACTCCAACGCATTAGGTAATGCTTATATATAATGACATGTTATGAGTGGAACAAGGGAAGAGAGAAAACTACACTATATTATTGTTCGTGGTTTGAGAATATCTGTCACTATGTTAGGTTTAATTGGTATAAAGCCTATTGAACTATGTTATAATGGGATTTTATTAATCATTTACATATGATAATGGTGATTCATTGTTATGTTTAGGCCACATTCCTATTATTTACAATTTTTATTCCATGTTATATTATTTTTATCCAATATTTCTCTTATATTCATATGTTTCACTTGATTATATCATGTTTTTACAAATTCTTATGTCATGTTCCTCTAATGTGACTTATTATTTTAAAATTCTATGATTCCATGACATAATTAATGATCTGTTGTTAACATTTATTTATTTTCATCATAGGATTATATTTATTTCACTATGTTGAACTTTTAGTACACACTTTCTTGGATATATATCCCTATGTGATCCAATATATTAATAATAGATTACTAGAACTTATAAGAGTAACATGGTGATTGATTTTATTAAATTTCTGTGGTATTGTATAGGTTGATTATGTATTATGTAAATAGTTATCATTTACAATAAAAATATTATCATTATAAGGGTTGATGTAATAATTGTCCAACTTATATTTGAAAATTATGTAGTCACAACATTTTATCTGTAAGAAAATATATATGGGAATTTGAATCTGAGTCTATTATTATATATGTAAAATCATTTTAAAATAATGTTTAAATTTTACTCATATTTAAAAATGAAAACAAAAAATTATTTTTACAAATTAAAAATGATTATTATAATGATTTGAATTAAATTGATATATTATTGTATCCTTATTATGAATACTATTAGTGAATAATAATCCTAAATTTTTATTCTAGAATATTAGAGTGGATATGAAAAAAACTGTAACTGGATTAATATAATATAATATAAGAAAAAAATGGGAAATGTGAATTGTTTCTTCCATGTCATCTATATCGATATATTGCAACCAATGTTATTCAAATGACTTGTTGTAGTTATAATAAATTAATGTTATGTGCCTTTTGGGAACTTCATTATTTTTATAGAGAAGTGGTTTTGTTGAAGAACCATTGATATTAATCCATATACCTGACCATGTGATGTGAAAAATGATGTTGGTGCTTCTATTACTAGTTTCAACACTATGAAATATGCATAAGATAAAGTTATATATTATTTATAATGTATGATATAATTTTTATGGTATTTAATGATTTAATTAATAACATATATCAATGTAAGGATGGGTTTGTTCACACTCAATGAGAAGGGAATAATCTTTTCTATACAGAATGATATCATCGCAACTACCCTTAGGACCGATCAAAATAATGTGATGAATAATGCATTATCTAAGTATAGTGTAATGAAATAAAATATAAAATACCTTGTGGGAGTGCACTAGGCTATGTTATTTTCAATACAGGAAAATTATAGTTAGTCAATAACATTATAAATATTATCGGAATGAATTTTTAACAAGGTTACAGGTAAGTAGGATTGCATTAATCATAAAAAAATATAGTATAAAAGAACAATTTTTTAACTGGGATATATTCATATTTCTATTATCAAATATGTCACATCACAAACTATGTGTTAATTCTCTTAGTAGGCAATCAATATAAAATGATACCCCTTAAGATCATCTTTAATAAGAGAAGACATGGAAACTTGAACTAAGGGTATTTAAATCACAAGAATTGGTGGAATTTCACTTTTGATATATAAAAATAATATAAAAATAGAATAAACCATCAATTCTTCATTATGATAATATATAAACTCTTGTATCATTATTCCACACAGATAATGATCAAACAATGTGGAAATTAAAATTAAAATTATGAACCACCAACTCTCTGTAAAAATAGTGAAATCATCCCATGCATGAGTAAATGGTTCCCACCACCATCAACCTAATCATGTCAGTATAAAAAATAATAATAAATCATAGTATGAGAAACAAATATACCCAGTTGGCTCACCCCCAACTTATCATATATCAAATTAAATAGCATAATAACTCCTTAATAAATAATACACATGAATATCAATATAATAATACCATATTAAACACTAAATCATGTTATCAACATCATAAACTATGATATATCTACATCATGTTATTGGGTATTCAGAAAACTATTCTACAATAAATAATACACATGATATCCACATATCCAATTTACACCATATATCAATACCCACTACATTATTCATGTATTTGGATAAACTAAACTATGCCTTCATTAGTACATCCTCATCTCTACATAAATATCTATGTAATAAGAACCTATCAAACACTAAATAATGTTATCAGCATCATAAAAAATGATATATCTACATCCAAAAATTGATTATTACATTAAAAAAATTTAATATATGGAACATAAAAATAATATAATTTTTTTTAAAGACCTAGAAAAATTCCATGTAATTATTATTATTATAATATGTAATATTACGAGTTCGTGAAAATTGACGGTGCATGATTTCGAGACCCGGTGTGCCCGGAATAAATTTCTGAACATTAATTTAGGTACAATTAGTAAACGTTCGAGTGAGTTGTTGTAACATTTTAATCGGTGATTAGAATTGAAATATGAGGGCATTGTTGAACTCGTAGTGCCGATATTATCATAAAGAGTCTTCCACCACGACCACAGTAGGTTGAGGGTATAAGATAGTATTTTAGTTTTTCGTGGTAGAAGAAAAATAAAATATTTAACATTTTATTTTTATTTTTAAACCCATCCTTTTGAGTTATGGGGGTGGGGAACACATGATCTATAAAACCCCTTTTTTCTTTTGGTGATGGGGACAACCTGAACCCCTCTTAATGGGGGAAACCATTCAACTCTCTAATTAATAAATTGAGACAACTACAATTAATTAAATGTGTCAACATTAATTAATTGATAGACTTCTTTTTAATAAGTGTGATCTTCATTATTGTTTGGTTGGAGGATTTTTTTGGTGAAGAATCTTGAGAGAATTGCGGAGAAAAGATCACTCCAATGAAGATTTTTTCCTCTTCAACAAAGAATGAGGAACCGACCATGAGCATGGATTAGAAGCACATTGTGAAAGCCACAAACGCTGACATTCGTCAATGACTTCAACTTCTACCTATCATCTCCTCCAATGAATTACAAGGTGGGGATTGTGGATTTTTTACCCCTTTCCCCATTGATGACGTTCATTTTGATTTAAGAAAATTTATATTCTTAATGATCCATGAACAAATAAGCAACTTGAAATCGTTCTAACGCAGAGGGTGCGTGGTGAATGAATAAAACCCATCCTCTCTAAAACTTGTGTGGGATATTTATGGTCTTGAATAGACAAAGAAATCATGATTAGAATGCGGGTGTCTGCGGAATGATGAACGGGCCACCGGGGCACATTCGGTGACCCGAGGAACGTCGCAGGAAGGGCTCGAGAGCGGCGGTCGACACCCAAGTCGGCCCCGACGGTGGTGGCGGTGCGACCATGACATCTGAGAAGGGTCATAGCTATTCGGCCATGGTGGAGAAAGGGCGGAAACTCATGCATGGTCGGATGTGTGAAGGGGAGGCTGCATCGTGCGTATGTGCCACCAGGCATGTAGGATTCGTAGCCTTGTGCCGTGGAGGCGAAGGGAGGGTGGTTGGCTCACTGCCGGCCGCCGGTGATGGTACGACGCGCGACCGTGCCACGCTGAGGAATTCTGGCCATCTGGCAAGCATCCAGCTGAGCAGGCCACTTGGTGGATCAATAAGGTACATTTGGTATACCCCACATGAGCATTGTATAATGTTGTGGTATGGATTGGTTGGATTTAATGCGAATCCAACCAGGCTCTCGGATCTAAAAGGCCAATAACATACAGACCGGGCATCCGATTGATGCACTGTATCTCACATTGAGACCCCTTATATGTGGCAGTACATTGAGATACTTTCATCGTGGGACTTCATGGAAGTTGGAGTGTCGACCTGGCGTTTGAAGAGAAGACCCTCTAGGAATCGAGTGGGCTTAGTGTGGGAACCTTGTACCTGGCTGTAACATTAGAAAGGGATCCTATGTGGGTCTTTCATTTGGTATCTAATGTGGGTCTGTGTTCAAGGTTATATCCTAGATTTTCTCTAAGAATCTATGTGGGACTAATATAGGATCTTACGTGGTTCTACTGTATTACGATCTTATGTGTGTCTCATTATTTTGTATCATATGTGAGTGTGATGATTTTAGATCCTACATGGGTCTGCCTCTTATCAGAGTAAGATGATTTATTAGTTACATATAATCATCATTACTAATGTACCAAAGTTATAACTGGTGTGATGTGAGTCTTTACCTTTGTGGTAATATCTTGTGAGGCGTACCATTGTGGTACTTACATTTGTGGTGATACCATTGTGGTGTTCTTTTGTGTGGTGTTACCTATGTGTTACACAACATTGTGGGGATTCCTTTGCGGTACATACCATCGTGGTGATACCTTTGTTGTATTCTTCTGTGTGGTGTTACCATTGGGGTACTTAGCTTGGTGGTGTTACCTTCATGGTATTATTTCCTTCATTGAATATTTGTACATTGGCTAAGGATTTGGGCCTTGAGTTTCATCATGTATGAGATGGGTATACTTGATAACATAGGTTTCTATATGTGAATATACATAAGTAGGGTTTTCAGTTGGTTTCATGGTTTTTGTTTTATCCTCTATAGATTTTGTGAGACCTTTGAGGGTCTCGGGGTCACTATAGAGTATCGTTATACACACCCTTGCACGGGCTACGACTGCACCTAGATGTGTTTGGTGTAGATGACGGATAGCACAGACTAAGGATGAGAGTACCAGGACTAGAGGTATCATGGGGGTGGACCTTAGATGAGGCATACCATAGAGACGACCATTTGAGAGATGTACCTGCCCTTCAGTTAGGATCCTTTCTGGGTTTCACAGGAGATATTCAGTTAACTTATACTTTCTAGTTTTATTGTACATTACAGTTGGGCTGGTATTCTAGCCCTTTTACATACTGTACACACTGGTTTAAATATATATTTACTTTTTTTCCTATCTTTTTGTGTGAATTATTGAGTGTGTTTACTGGTTATAAAGGAAATTTCTTCCATGGATAAGGGAATACGCCTTTCGGTGCTAGTCGACAGCCCTTGGCCTTTGGAAGGTGTGTTTGGGGAAGTCATGAGACGGGCCCTGGGGGACGTTTTGTGAAAAATTGGTATCAGTGGAGTCGGTTATACCGTAGAACATTTGACACTGATCTTTCTTAATGTCAATTGAGTTCAGTGTAGTCAGTGGGGTTATAAGTTTATGGAATCTGGTGTTGGTGCGACAGATGACGTATCAATACACCAGCACCCTGATATTTTATTTCTGACTCAGCGCACGAAAACATTGATTAAGTTTGTGTTTTGAGTTGTTTTCTTTTTTAATTATTTTTTACTCATCTCACCGGGTATAACTTATTGACAATGGAGTACCAGTTTATTTTCAGGATGCCTCCACACAGACAACCAGTTAGGGTTCTAGGTATAGTACGTGCTGATATTCCACCAAGTAATGAGGCTTCAGATCAGGGCCTTTTATCAGTAGAGGCACCAGCAGAGAAACCGGTGGTATCATTACCCGAGGGGCCACCGATGCCACCATACCTAGCAGCGGAGGGTGCACACTTCTTGAGTGCGTAGCACATGTTCTTGCTCTAGAGGTCACATAGGTTACAGAAAGCGATGAAACCACATGCAACTGAGGATTGGATGAAGGCCGTGGTGTGAGTCTTCTGACTGGTAGAGACACCAATTGATCTCATGGTGATCGTTGTCGCCGATCTTCTACAGGATGTAGTAGTCAGATGGTGGAGATTGATGCTCTAGGTTCAGGCCGATGTGACACTTCTCTGGGAAGACATTGAGAGACTGTTTCGGGCAGAGTTTGTCCCAAAGACCCTTCACACAGTGTGCATACATGAGCTTCTTCATCATTAGCAGGGCATCATGAGTGTGTCTTAGTACTCACCAAGGTTCATCGACCTCTCATTCTACTCCATTGATATGGTGAGGGAGCCATTTGTCAGGGACCCAACCATCAAGAAGGGACTCAGGGGGGAATATGAGGTCTTCTATTATTTCACTCAGCATCCTGACCGAGGTAGGGGTGTTTGTGTGAGCCATCTTAGTGGAGATTTTTCTAGCTGATCAGTCACTAGCAGTGAGACCCGCCATCGGGCGTCACGTAGCTGATTCTTCTGCAGCTGGCAGGAGACAGATGTCACAGAAGTCCAAGAGGACCATACTTATAGGTGGACGACCACGGGATTCAGGGTCAGTTGTGCGGGGAATTTGTGATAGAGACAATCATGCGTTGAGGTGGAAGTGTTACGCATGTGGAGGGTAGGGTCACATGGCTCAAGACTGCCTGACCTGCCCTACGGATAATCAGTAGATGTTTGAATGACCGCCCATGTAGAGACAATGGTTCAATCGAAGAGGTCCACAGGGAGCAGAAAGACGTGGAATAGAGGTTGGAACTGTAGTTGGTTGTTTGTGACAATTCGAGGTATTACCACCACCACCACCAGGTGGTCCACACCGAACACAGAATGTAGGTAAACATGGGAAAGCTTAGCTCTGGTCGGCTGAGGCCTATAACCACAGTGCTCCTGAGATGAAACAAGATACTTTGTGTCTACTCCACCATAGCTGCAGTACTTATAGACACAGTTTCCATTCATTATTTTATATCCACTACCCTTGTGTGGAGCTCAGAGATTTCGGTGGAGCCATTGGCTTGATCCATACGGCTAGAGACTCCAAGGTGAGAGGATTCGATGATGACACAATGGTGCTGACAGTGTGTGATTACTCAAGGAGGCGAGAGATTCGTCTGGTATAAATACACTGAAATTTAGTGATTTTTTTAAAAATCTAAGTGATTTTTACGAGTCTGTGAATATTTACGATGCTTGATTCTGAGGCCCGGTGCACCCGGAATCAATTTCTGAAGGTTTGTTCGGGTACGTTCAGTAAACATACAAGCGGGATTTTATAACTTTTTAACCGGTTCTCAGAATTGAAATCAGAGGGAACCTTTTAACATGCAGTGCTGATATTTTCTTAAGAATACTTTCACCTCGATGATAGATGGTCAGGAAGAAAAGTCAGTTTTGGGGTTTCTATGATTTAAATAAAATAATAATAATTTTGTGACTTTATTTTTATTCTTGGTGGTTATAACCTCCAGGAGGAGGTTAGAGGTTGGGGCCACCACACCATAACCTCCCATGAGAGGTTATAGTGGTGGGGCCCACCCGAGGTCTAAACACCTCTTAAAAATTAAAGTGGTGAGGACCACCAGAGGATGAAACCCCTTGAACTCCCCATTTATGGTGAAACCACCACCCATGGGACCTTTTGATCTCCATTAATTAATTTTGTGCCTACACACAATAATTAATTAAGTGGAGCCCCCAATTAATTGTGTACACCTTTTTTTTGATATTTTGGCAACAAATAAATAGGATTACCAACTATTATTTTGGTAGGCATATTCACTTTGGATATTGGAGGAGAGGATGAGGTCTTGGAGATAGAATACCAATGAGGAAAGATCTCTCTAATGAAGAACGCTTCTTGCTCTAATGATGGATACCTTATTCCTTCTTCAACCGGAAAAAATGAGGGTGCTCGGTCCTTGAGAATGCCGAGGATGCCATCGTCGGCTTCTTCTTTCCCGACAACATCGAATCGACATTCGCTTTCCGTGACTTCATCAACGATCATCGGTACGAGGTAGGGGATTATTACTTGTTGATTGTGTACCATTTTTCTTACATCTTCAAAGGATAAAATGGGATTTTACTGGACCTATTAATGATCATCTTCTTCTAATGATGGGCCAAGTGATACCTCCCAAAATGCGGAGGGTGAAGGAAAACCTAAAATAGCCCGACATCCGCCGTCGATTTCGCTTTTCTTATGGAAATATAAAGCATGGCGATGAGGCGATGACGCCGAAGGAGGTATTGAAGAAAGCCGCACTACCCACAGCATCTGTGAATCTCGACGCCCCCATGGCGCACCGACCCTCACGGCCGAACACCGCATACCCGCAGCCTCCCAGGGACCTGCCCGACGCAAATCCCGCCTACCCAAGGCCTCACGGCGCCCTGGCTGGTGTGCGTCCCACCTACCCGCGGCCTCCAGGCGCCCGACCAAGCGGGCGGCCCGCCTACCAGGGGCTGCCTGACGCCCATCCTGGTTCTTGGATCGCCTACCTACGGCCTTCCCAGTGCCCCCGGGGCCTGGCCGGTGCCCCCGCGTCCTCCTTGTGCCTTGTCGCGCCCTGCCTAGTGCTACCGCGGCCTAACCAGACCCTGTCGCGCCCTGGCCGGCTCCCCCGCTGCCTACTCGACGCCCTACCGACACCATCACGGCATGCCCGGCCTCTGTCGCGCCCTCCCCGGCATAGCTGCGGCATGCCCAACATCCAGAAGGCCTGCCCATGCCCCGCACGCTCTGCCCTGGGACAGCCCCCTCCCCGCACAGTCTGCCTACTCTCCTCCGGACTGACCGGCCACGCGAGAAATGTTTCCCGAGCTGCGCCCCTCATGGCAATGGCCTATCCATCTCCAACCATCGGGCCGAGATGAATACGTGGTGAAATCTAGGCCAAACATCCCTCGTAGTCCGTTGGGCCATGCCCAGCAGACCGAGCTAAATATAACAGGATGACTCGCCAAACAGACTGTGTCCGGCTCAGCGTGTCTGACTGGGTTGGCCCAGACTGGGTTGGGCCTTGTCGGTCTGATCGGGTCAGACCGAGCCTTGGCCCATTATCGACCCCTTTAACTTATTGGGACATATCATTGGCACCAGACATCCATTTGAAAAACCGTTATCAGCGTCGATATTCTAGGAGCGATGCCGTCCCTTTGAGACTACCACATTGGAGTTCGGGGTATAGTTGAGATATGGTCAGATTGGATCGTACACGAATCCAACCAGGGACTTGGGACAAAAAAGCTAATTACTAACAGACTGGGCGTCTTATTGACGTGCCGTATGTTGCGTTGAGACCCCTATGACATAACAGACCTTTGAGATACTTCTTTGTGGCACTTAATCCCATTTGGAGTATCGACCAGTAGCTCGTGGAGCGGATCCTTCCAGAGGCAAGAAGACTGAGTACGAAGTCCAAGTAGCTGGCTGAGACCTGATGACTGCTTGACTAAGTCGACTCTGAGTGACTCGACTAGCCTAGAAGGAAGCACCTCTTTGTGACGCAGTTGAACCATGGTGGGGAGTGCCTTTGTGTGAGCATGGTAGACCCATGGTACTCGACTTGAGGATTACCTCAGCAGGCTACGATGGGGAGTGCCTCTATGTGAGAACGGATGAACCATGGTGGGGAGTGCCTATGTGTGACTCGGCAGACCCATAATACTTGATAGGAGGAGTACCTCAGCAGTCCAAGGATAGTGGGAAGCACCTCTGTGTGACGCGGCAGGCCCACTATACTTGATAGTGGAGGAGTACGCCACTAGCCATAGTTTTGATAATAAAAATCAGGGTTTGAGCTGAGTCTTTGAATTTTGTGTTTTCTCATGAATGATATGGGTTACATGATAACATAGGAATATATATGGGCATATACCTATGTGGGGTTATCTTTTGATTTCTTACTATTAGGTTTATCCTTGTTGGATTTTGTGAGACCTTGAGGTTCTAGGGGTCTCTACTTAGTATTGTTATCCTCACCAATGCATGAGCTAGGCCCGCACATCGTTGTGTTGTTTGCAGATGATATACAGCACTGACTCAGAAAGAGAGTAACGAGACTAGACGATACTCATAGGTGGACCACTCGGTGTGACGGTACACAGAGGATACAGATGGACGTGGAGTGCTGAAGACGCCATCATTACCAATCCATCAGGTAGGAATCTCAGAGGATGACCCAGTAGCTTCTTTAATTTACTTCAGTTATACTTGTACTTTCCTGTTGGGATTGTATATCCTCCCCCTTTTTACATTCCATCACTTATTTTGTATATATTTTTACATGGTGATTTTCTTCCAGTTATGTAATCTATTGTTTTTTTTATAAAGGAAATGCCTTCCCAGTTTAAGGATTTAAGCCTTTTGTGATATTATACATCCCCTGGACCAAGGAAGGTGTGCTTGGGGTAGTCCCGATATGGGCCCCGAGGGACGGGTCATGTCAAATTGGTATCAGAGTAGTCGGTTCTACCACAGAACATAGGATTCTGATCATTCTTTTCTGTTAAGTAATAGTCTTAAGGGTACTAAGTGTGGTTTTCAGTTCATGGATTCTAGTGATGGTGCAGGCGGACAATGTATCCTTACACCAGGACCATGACTTCTGATTTTCGACTCATTTCAAGGAAACACTGATTGTGTGCGCGTTTTCAAATGTTTTTTTTATATCAGCTCAACCAGGTCTGCTCACTAAGAATAATATTTTTACCGTGTCGCATCGGTTTCTTTTAGGATACCTCCCCGTGGACGACCAGTTAGTTCCCCTAGAGTCTTACACCCTAATAGCCTACCGAGCGATGAGGCCTCGGTGCAGGGCCCTTTACCAGTGGAGGCCCCAGCGATACTACTTCCCATTGGGCCAATGATGCCACAAACCCTAGCAGTAGATGATGCACGCCGCTTGTGCGTGTTGCACGAGTTCCAGCGCATGAGGCCACCCAGGTTCAAGGGGTTGACAGACCCAAAATCGATCGAGGATTGAAATCTAAGGGCACCGTTGAACTCGTAGCACCGATATTTTCTTAAGAATACGTACCCCTTGATGGAAGATGGTTGGAAATAAAAGTTAGTTTTGGGGTTTTTATGATTTAAATTAAAAAAATGTAGTGACTTTATTTTTATTCTGGGTGGTTAAAACCTCTAAGAAGGGGTTAATGGTGGGGTCCACCACACCGTAACCTCCCATGAGAGGTTATGGTGGTGGGTCCCACCCGTGGTCTATACACCTCTTAAAAATTAAAGTGGTGGGGACACCCTGGGGATGAATCCCCTTGAACTCCACATTTATTGTGCCACCACAAACCTTGGAACCTTTTGACATCCCTTCATTAATTTTGTGCCTACGCACAAGAATTAATTAAGTGGAGCCCCCAATTAATTGATTTCTCCATTTTTGAATATTTTTAAATCAAATTAATAGGATTAAAAACTATGATTTTGGTTGGAATATTTACTTTGGGTCTTGGAGGAGATGAGGAGCTCTTGGAGATAGAACACCAAGGAAGAAATAATTCCCCAAAGAAGAACGCTTCATCCACCAACGACGGACACCTTCTTCTTTCTTCAACCAGAACAAAGGAGGGTGTGATTTCCTTAATGAATGCCGATGACACTATCCTCAGCTTATTCTTTCCCAACAACATCGAATCGACATTCTCATTCGTCGACTTCATCAACGATAATCGATACGAGGTATGAGATTATTAGTTGTTGATGTTTTACCCTTGTTATAACCTTCTTCAATGGATGAAATGGGATTGTTGCAGACCTATTAATGATCATATTCATCTCATGATGGGCCTAATGATACCTCTCTAAACGCGGAGGGTGCGGGCCAACCTAACATGGCCCGACATCCTACATCGATTTCTCTCTTCATGTGGAATTCTATGGCATGGTAATGAGGCGACGACGCCAAAGGTGACAATGATGAATGATGCATTACCCATGGCCTCCGTGAATTGTGACGCACCAATGATCCCGGTCAATCACCACCTACTTGCGGCCTCCCGGTGCCCTGCCCGGTGTGTGGCCTGCCTATCCGTGGCCTAACTGCGCCCTGCCCGGAGTGCGGCTCGCCTTCCTGCAGCCTTCCCAGACCTTCACCGTCTGCCCAGCCCCTACCACGCCCTACCCGGCACTGCCGCGACCTCCCAACGCCCTTCCTTGCCCTACCTGGCACCACCGCGGCTGGCCCGGCCCCTGCCGCGCACTACTCGGTGAACCTACAGCCTGCCCAGTGTCCAACCGGCATGGCCGTGCCCCGCACGCTTTGCCAACGGACAGCCCGGGCCCCTCACGGCCTGCCAACAGGCCTCTCAGCCTACCAGCCTCCCGAGCTGAGTCACCCGAGCCGCTCCCCTCGTGGTCCTGGCCTTACTCGCCCCGACCTTCGGGGCCGAGCCGCCTATGTTGTGACATTCGGGCCTAACCGCCCTCAAAGTCCACTAGGTCAGGCCCAGCGAACTGGGCCAAACATAACCGGATGACCCACCAACAGACGATGTTGGGCCGAGTCGGCCAACCTGGTCGGACCGGGCGCATGCCCATTACCAACCCCTTTACCTTCTTGGGACATATATTTGGCCCCAGACGTCCGTTTGACGAACCGTCCGCAGTACCAGTATTCTTGGAGTGAGGTTATCTCTTTGGAGAATAACCTAATGGATTTTGGGGTATAGTTGAGATACAGTTAGGTTGGATTGTACATGAATCCAACTGGGCCCTCCGGACAAAAATCTAATTAATAAATGATCGGGCATCCGATTGATGCGTCGTCTGTTGTGTTGATACCCTTATGATGTGTCAGACCATTGAGATAATTTTTTTGTGGAACTTCGTGATAGTTGGAGTATGGACCAGTAGCTCGTGGGGTAGATCCTTCTAAAGGTGAGCGGACAGAGTACATATACCTAGTAGCTGGCTAAGACCTGACAACTACTTGACTGATTCGACTCGGAGTGTCTCAACAAGCCCTATTGGGGGCACCTCTGTGTGACGCGGCAGACCCATGGTGGGGAGTGCCTTTGTGTGAATGTGTTATACCCATAGTACATGACATGAGGTGTACCTAAATAGACTATGAGGGGGAGATCCTCTTTGTGAGTGCAGTAGACCCATGGGGGGGAGCGCCTCTATGTGACGCGGAAGACCCACTGTACCCGATAGAAGGAGGATCTCGGTAGTCCAAGGATAGTGGGAAGCGCCTCTATGTGACCCTGCTGGCCCACTGTACTCGATATAGTAGGAGTACGCCACTATCCATGGATTTGATAAAAAAATATAGGTTTGAGCTGAGTCTTTTAGTATTGTGTTTTCCTCGCGATTGAGATGATTTACTTGACAACTTATTTATATGTATGTGCATAAACCTAAGCGGGGTTATATGTGGATTTCTTACTTTTTGGTTTATTTGTGTTGGATTTAGTGAGACCATGAGGTTATCGTTGTCCCTAATGAGTATCGTTATACTCAGACACGCATGGAATATGCCCGCACCTCATTGTGGTGGTTGCAGATCACGGACAACACTAACTCAGGTAGAGAATAACATGACTGGACGGCAGTCATAGGTGGACCACTCAGTGTGATGGTACACTGAGGAGAAAGATGGACGTTGAGTGCTGAGGAGGTCATCTAAACCTACCCTACATGTAGGAACCCCAGAGGACGACCCAATAGATGCTTTACGTTACATTAGTTTTACATGTACCTTCATGTTGGGAATGTATTTCTATCCCGTTTTTAGTTTCCAACACTTTTTTGTATACAGTTTTACTTAGTGATATGCTTTTAGTTGTGTACTCTGATATGTTTGTCTACAGTTATAAAGGCATTTCCTTCCCAGTTTATGGATTTATGCCTTTGGTGCTAGTCTCCAGCCCTTGGCCTGTGGAAGGTGGTCTTGGGGTAGTCATGATACATGCCCCGGCGGATGATTCATGACAGTTGGGATATCTTAGTAATGTCTTCGAGTCCATACAACATCATCATTCGTATAGACTAGTTATCTATAGTCCATGCTCATATTGACTGTATTAGGTGCCATGTGAAGTGTGTCTACACGGATGGGACCTGGTTTACCATCACCTGTGAGAAGAGAGCCTTTGGAGTATAGGATGAACTTGCTCGGAGGATAGTGCAGTCGATAACTCATCGGTGTGCTAGCCTTACCGTCGGAGTGGTTGATGTGGAGATTTTGAGTTATCATGTAGTGGAGGACCAATATGTGAATGTCTTCCCTGATGAAGTTCTAGGTCAACCTCCACGGAGAGAGGTGGATATTTATATTTACTTGTACCCTATGATGACCCAAATATCTCCACATGCGTATCAGTTGGATCCCATGGATCTTCATGAGTTGGGAGTACAACTGGAAGAATTACATGGGAAGGGGTTCATCCAGCCAATGTCTCTCCTTGGGCAGCCCCGATTTTCTTTGCCATGAAGGTGGATGAGAGCTTGATTCATTATGTTTACTATCAGCGACTGAATAAGGTGACTGTGAAGAACATGTACCCCCTCTCGAGGATTGAATACCTCATTGATCAGCAGAAGGGAGCATAGTGGTTCTCGATGATAAACCTCAAATCAGGCTATCAATAGCTCAGTGTACGAGACAAGGATGTGCAGAAGACGACTTTCAGATGTCAGTACGACCATTACAAATTATTGGTTATGCCATTCGGTGTGACAAATTCTCTAGTTGTGCCCATAAGAGTCATGAATTTGATATTTCTTCCATTCCTTGATCGAATTGTAGTATTTTTCATCGACATCATTCTGATATACATGGCTACCCAGGAAGAGCATTACTATCCTTTGAAGAAAGTTCCAGACACACTACGATAGATCCATCTTTATGGTAAGATCTCGAAGTTCCAGTTCTAGATCTGAGAGGTTCACTTTATTCAACATGTCATCTTAGAGGCTGTAGTTGTGGTGCATCAAGTGATGATTCAGGCAGTACTTTCATGGGAGCCACCTAGGAGTTTGATGGAGTTATGGAGTTTCCTGGTATTTTTCAGATACTACCGGAGGTTTTTGCATGATTTCTAAAGAGTTGATTCACATTTATTATCATTTATGTAGAAGGGGAAACCTTTATTGTGGTTGGAGATAATCCATCAGAGTTTTCAGGAGATCAAGAAGTGACTAACTAGTGCCCCCATCTTGAGACACCTGGAGGAGAGAGTTGGGTATGTAGTCTAATGTGAAGAATCTGTGATTGGGATCGGATGTGTCCTGATGTAGGAGAGAACACTGATAGCATATAGTTCTTGACACCTAATACAATATGATAAGAAATATGCTACCAATGACTTGGATTTAGTAGTTGGGTTATTCACCTTGATGATGTGACCACATTACTTGATAGGTGAATGTTTTACAATATACTCTCTTCACAAGAGTCTCAGGTATATCTATTCTCATAATGACCTAAACCTGTGACAGCACTGATGGCATGAGTTCCTCCTAGAATATGACTTCTACACAGTCTATACTTTTGGGAAGGGGAACGTTGTAGCAGATTCACTCAATAAGAGATCTGTTATATAGATACTAAGTGATATGACATAGGAGTTGGCCACTTTGTAGATATCGTTTTTGGATTGAGATGGAGCATCCTTTCTTTATTCTCCTACATTCACTCCCCCATTTCGTCAATGAGACAGGAAGGCACAACGTGAGAACAATGACAGCGAGGCTCTATGTGCTCATATATCCATTGGACATGAACCTGATGGACTTTTTGAAGGTGGGGAGAAATTCATCCACTTCATAGGATGTACCTTGGTACCAGTGTCTCTTCAGGAGGAAGTTCTTAGGGTGTTCCACACATCACCTATAGTGTTTCATCCATTATTGGCTAAGATATACCAAGACCTCTGACAATAGCACTGGTGTCTGGGAATGAAGAATGTTGTTGCAAATTTTGCCCCTCGGTGCCTCATTTTCCAGTAAGTGAAGGTAGCACATTAGGTACCAGTAAAATTATTTCAGCCTTTGGAGGTCCTAGAGTGTATGTGCGACATGGTATCCATGGACATCGTGACTATACTTCCACAAACATATAGGGGTCATGATTCATTTGGGGTGATCGTCGACCAACTCACCAAGTCGGCCCACTTCCTATGGATCAGAGAGTAGAGTTCAATAGAGATCTTGAATCACCTCTATGTGCAGGACATTTTGAAGCTACATGGAGTACTCTTGATGATTTTCTCTGATCGTGATGCATGTTTCACTAACTGGATATTGATGGGGTTGCATGAGGCATTCGAGACCCAACTTCGTTTGAGCACCACCTTCCATCCTAAGACGGATTTCCCGAATGAATGAACCATTCAGACCCTCGAAGATAAGTTGTGTTCTTGAATCCTCGATTGTAGTTGCAGGTGGTAGGATCACTTTACCTTGGTAGAGTTTTCATACAACAACTGCTATCAGTCCACCATTGGGATGGAATCTTTCAAGGCATTATACGACGACCTTGCAGATCACCTTTGAGCTGGACTGACCCAGTGGAGTCAACACTCATGGGACCATATATGTTATGAGATACCACAGAGATGGTCCAGATCATCCAGGAGTGGATGAAGAATACACAGAGCAGGAAAAATTTGTATGCCTATAGGATACATAGATCATAGGAGTTCTATGATGGTGACCATATATTACTACAGGTCTCACCCCGATGTGGTTTGCGAAAATTTGGTCGGGGGACAAGTTATATCCTTGTTTTATCGGACCCTTTCAGGTCCTCAGTAGAGTTGGAGAGGTGGCTTACAGCTTAGATCTTCCACCTCAGTTGCACCGGGTGCCCGACATTTTCCACGTATCCTAGTTGAGGTTAAATGTGCACAGCCCATCTAATGTCATCAACCATGGTGAGTTATTCATCGATGATGGGGAGGAGTTTACAATGTATCCATTGGATATTGAGAATAAAATAGGGATGGAACTTCGTGGGAGGTTGATACCATTGGTGTGCGTACATTGATAGCACGTGAACCTCTTGGAGATCACATGGGATTGGGAGGCTCAGATTTGTGCTTAGTACCCCCACATGTTTCCCTTGATTTTTTGATGTGGATTTTGGGGACACAAATCCCTAATGTGTGGAGAATGTAAATACCTAAAAAAATTCCATTTAATTTTTTTTAATTATATAGAATATTATGAGTCTGTGAAAATTGACAGCGTGTGATTCCGAGTCCTGGTGTGCCCTAAATGAATTTCTGAATTTTTTTTAGGTATGTTCAGTAAATGTGAGAGTGGGTTTTTGTAACATTTGAACCGATGATCATAATTGAAATATTAGGGCACCATTGAACTCACAAATTAGATACTCACATAAAGAGACATTAACCTCGACCGTAGATGGTCGAGGGTGGAAGATAGTTTTTCTATTATCATGGAAGAAGAAAAATAAAAAATTTAGCATTTTATTTTTCTTTTGAAACCCCTTCTATTGAGTGATGGGGGTGGGGACCACATGAACAAAAAAACACCCCATTTTAAATTCCGGTTGTGGGGACCACATAAACCCCTCTTAATGGGGAAAAACCACTCAACTCTCTAATAAATAAAATCATCCAACTACAATTAATTAAATGTGTCAACTTTAAATAATTATAAGACTTGTTTTTAATAATTTGGCTCTTCATTTTTGTTGGGTTGGAGGACTTCGTAGGAAAATGAGCATGGGAGAATTGTGTAGAAACATTCTCTCCAATTAAGAGCTTTTCCTCTCCAATGATGAACGAGGAACCCACCCCGAGCCCAGATTGGAAGCGCTTTGCGAAAGCGACAAACACTGACATTCTTTAATGACTTCATCTTTTACCTCTCGACTCCTCCAATGAATGAAAATGTAGGGATAGTTTTTTGTCTACCCCTTTCCAAATTCTTGAGGTTTATCTTGATTTAAGAACATTTATATTATTCTTGATTCTTGAACAAATAAGTAGCTTGGAACTGTTCTAAAGAGGAGCGTGTGGGCCGAACGAATATGGCCTAACCTCTATGCAACCACTTTGGGATTTTGATGGTGTTGAATCAACAGTGATGTCCTGAGGCAAGTGACGGAGTCTATAGATTGAAAAATGTGCCACCGGGGAATGCCTTGTAACCCGAGAAACATCACTAGAAGGGATCGAGAGTGGTGGCTGGCACCCCAGCCAGTCACGACGGAGGCGGTGATCCAACCATGCCACAAGAGAAGGGTCATGGACCATCGGCCATGGCGGAGCAAGGGTGTCGGCCGACACACAGTCGGCCGCATGAAGGGGAGGTGGTGGCGTGTGTTTGTGCTGCCAGGCATGCAAGATCTGAGGCCACATGCCACAGGCGGTGAAGGGAGGGAGACATGCTTACTGCCGGCCACCGGTGATGGCTTGGCGCATGACTGCGCCACGTGGAAGAAGGAAGGTCATCCGCCCAGCTACGAGCCGAGCTGGCCACCTAGTGTGCTAGCCCGTGCTAGTAGGCCGGGCCGGACCCAGTGGCCCGGGTCGGATCCCTCGGGTCGGGTCAGCCCAGCGCAGGTCGGGTTGGGTTGGTCCAACCGGGTCAGATCGGACCCGGATGATCTTCAACCCCATTTCGTTCTTTTGACCATATGATGAGCTACGTGTGTCCATTTGATGAACCGTCTATGGTTCCAGAACCCTTGGATCGAGACATTCCATTTGTTATACATAGCTTGAGTTTTGGAAGATGTTGGGGTACAGCTGGGTTGGATCGAACAGGAATCAAACCGAGCCCTCAGATGTAAAAGAACTATAAATTACTGATTAGGCGTCCGATTGACGCACCGTCTGTTGGGTTGACACTGCTTTTATATTATGGTCCATTAAGATACATCTCCGTGGGACATCATGGTAGTCGGACTATCGACACATGGCTTGAGAAGAGGACCCTCCTCAAATCAAGAAAGCTTAGTGCAGGAACCCTATATCTGGCTGTAACATGAGAAAGGGATCCTAAATGGGTCTATGCTTTGGGATCCTACGTGGGACTGTGTTTGAGAGTCTCACCTGGATCCAATCTAGGAATCCATGTTGGACTACTCTAGGATCCTACGTGGTTCTGGTGTATTAGGATCCTAAGTGTGTCTGATTATTTAGGATCCTACATGGTTCTGATGATTTCATATCCAACATGGGTCTGCTTCTTACCATAGTAGATTATTTAGTAGTTACATCTAATCATATTTTCTACCATACGTATGTTATACCCGGTGTGAGATGAGTCATTATCTTTTTGGTAATCTTCTGTGTGGCATTCCTTTATTGTACATACCTTCATTGTGATTCCATTTTGGTATTCTTCTGTGTGGATATACATTTGTGGTACAAACCTTTGTGGTGTTACCTTCTTGGAACATACCTTCGTGGTGATACCTTTTTGGTATTCTTCTATGTGGAGTTACCTTTGTGGTACATAACATTTTCGTGTTACCTTCGTGGAACATTTTTACATTGGTAAAAGGATTTGGGCCTTGTGTTTCCTCATGAATGATATGGGTATAATTGATAACTTAGGTATATGTATGTGAATATACCAAAATAGGGTTGTCAGTTGATTTCATGCTTTGTGGTTTATCCTTTGTGGATTTTGTGAGACCTTTGATGGTTTAGGGGTCCCTACTGAGTATGGTTATACTCACCCTTACACGGGCTATACTGGCACCTAGTAGTGATTGGTGCAGACTATAGAGAGCGCTGAATGTGGATAAGAGTACTAGGAATGGAGGCAGCTCGGTGGGTGGACCTTAGATGAGTTGTACCGCAAGGACGACTGTTTGAGTGATGTACGTACTCTTCAGGTTGGAACCATGGTGGGTGTTCCCAGGATTTGTTCACATTTCTTGTACTATCCAGTTATCTTGTACATTCTAGTTGGGCATGTATTCTGGCACTTTTACTTACATTAACACTCTTTTTACTATATAGTTACTTGTGTTCACATATAGTTTTGTGCTCGATTGAGTGTCTTTACAGGTTATAAACGCAATGCCTTCCCGGTTTTAGGGAATACGCCTTTCGGTGCTAGTCGCCAGCCCCAAGCCTATGGAAGGTGGACATGGGGTATTCACAACACATGCCCCAAGGGATGGGTCGTGACCATTCAATTATACGGTGGCATAGAGAAAAACAATAACCATTGCTAAATTTTGAATACAGTACCCTTTAAATTCTTATAATCATTATTGAAAACCATATTCCTATGAACAATATCATCATTATGTAAATGAAATTCTATGATATGTCCCATAAAAATTTCAGTATAACAAATATCAACACAAGTATCAATTAAAAATATCAAACTTAAATAGTTAACAATACTATCATATCTTGATATACTAGTAAGTGAACTCCGAAATCCCATAGTTAATAATATTGGAAAAATTTAATAATGCAAAGGAATCCCCTCAAATTTATGGGATGAATTTCTTCTAAATAAATCCCATCAACATCAATTATTCAATATTACATAATTTTATAAATAAATAAGCACTTATAAAAAGTGACATATGAACAATAAATAAGTTTCTTCATCACACAATGTAAAAATATTCAAATGAGTATCCACATATAAGATAAAATCTAAAATATATGCAAATGAATATCAGATTGAATATAGTTGGAATGAACATTGACTTTTTAATTATTAATACATTCCATTAACTACAATAGCTATCATCCATCATCAAAATCCAATGTCTTCCACCATTTTTATTCACTAATCAACATCATATTTTGAGTTAAAAAAACATATTTGCATGCATAGTGTTGATAAATACTGCTCAATATGGTCAAAAATAGATATTAGCTACCCTCTTGATCACCCAATGTGTATAAAAATCAAAAAATATAATGTTTATAAAAAACTAAATTCATAACACATAATCATCCTATAAAATAATAATTATGAACACATCTTATAAGGCTAACCATAAATCACCACCATCATGATCATAAAAAATAATGCATTTACATGAATATAAATATAGTATTGATGTTTTAAAAATATCAAAATTAAAAGTAGACCTATGAATTATTTCCTACTAAAGGTCTATAATGTATTGATATATCTATCCAAAACCATTTATATAAGAGAGGAAATCATCATCATAATGCATTAACCATCCAAAGAGCCATCATAGGCCACTTCGATGGATGTTGTAACCCATTCCCCCCATATTTTAATGGTAGTCTCATACAGGAAATAAAATTTTTTTAATATATTAATATAATATCACATCCCTGAACAGTTTTATGACTTTTTATTTCTCTTTGAATTAAATATTGTATAATAATGTAGAAACACATCTACAACTAATAATATGTCGTATACATATCTATATAACTCATCTAACTTTAAACAACATTTAGAAGTGGGAAAGGTATAAGTACATAGTGAATCATCATCGAAATAAATAGCATATAATCAGGGAAGAATGTATGTAATCAATTATGTGAATAATCATCTATATCAACCCTAGTTCTTTCACCATGCACTACTATAAAACATGGTTTATCTAGTTCTAGGGTTTAAACAGTGATTGATAAAAGTGATATTTAAAACCCACATTCATAGTTCTAGACAAAATAAAAGTTAAAACTGGAATTAATGATGTATTTAGTTTATTAAGGTGGGTATTTTACAAAACCAAAAAAGTGAAGATAATGTGGTCTAATTATCAGCGCTTGTACGAATGAATTGACAAATGAACACTCTTTATCAATGATAGTATAATGTAACTAATAAAACAAGAATATTTCAGCGCTTCTAATCAGTGATGATAGGGGGGGTCCATAATCATAAGTAGTAAAAAAGCTAATAAAATGGTGGTATTTATCAATATTTTTTAGAAACATTGATAATAACCCCCCCCCCCCCCCTATCAGAAATATTTTAATAGTCGTGATAAATTTTTTACTTCAAATAAATTATATTTCTTTAAAAATTATATATTTTTATATTAATATATTTACATTAATATAAATGTAATATATATTTTTTAAATATTATTTATATAAGGATATACAATTATATATTCATAATATATAATATATTTAGTGAAATGTGTTATAACTCTGAAAAATCCCTTCATCCCCCAAAAAACAAGAAAACACTGAAGTGACCATAACATCTTATTTGGGAGTCAGTCTCAGCTCCATAACTAATAAAATTGAATCTTATGAAATGAGATAAAACCACATAATATTTAAACTCATTTGATAATCGAAGGACACCAATATATATCATTATAAAAAATTCATCATTCGAACTCGATCATCCAATGACCATAACTATTGATCTGGATTACTGTTTGGGCTCTAGCACATATAAAATCAAATCCATCAAATATCTATAAACCATCAATGCAAAATGATGATTTCAAGGATCTCAATTCATATTTTTTAACCCCTATAAATGAAAAAGGACTTTGAAACTGAGTATTTTTAACTGACCCGGATTGCAAAAAAAATATTATTATTACATTTCTATCCTAGTATTTTTTTGCCCTGTAACACATAAGATATATAATATTTTTTCATGAGATATTATTTTAATGGACATAGAGAAGAAACAAACTAATTGATCAGATGTTATGGTTATTTTAGTATTTTTTATGGGTTTTAGGGGTTTCAGTGTTTCAAATTCTTTTATGTGTTTTAGGATTTTTTAGAGTTAATATCAATTTTAAAATAAATATAAATATACATATATTTATAAATAATAAGATATATATATATATATGGACAAAAAAATAATGAAATATAAATATATAAGTATATTGATATATCATATAATTTAAAAAAAATAGAATAGGTGAGTGGAAAAGACATTGGGGTATAAGTTAGAGTTCCCAACATAAAAAATAAATTGAGTTAGGAGTGCGTACTAAAGAATTTATAGGGGTTGTGGTGGGGATAGAGATGATAAAGGGGGAATGAAAATACAATTATACCCTTTGTCAGTCGGGCCTTTATCAAAAAAAAATTAGAACTCTTAATGGGGGACATTATCTTTGATTTTTATGAGCATTGTCATAGCTAATACTTTTACACTACATACACTATCAGCACTTATATATGATTGATAACGTCAAACTTGGTGTAATGCCACGACCCTATATGCCATGATTCGATGCATTATTACGTATCACTGGGATGATCACAAAATATCAAGTCTCGATAGACCAATTAGTTTAGTGCCCATGAAAGTACATGATACATTCATAAGGATTACATTACATCATAAAATAGAAAACTACAATATCATTGATTACATATACAACACTGAGATCCCATATACTATCTCTAGAGGTCAGTGATAATATACATCTTCGCATCCTGGGAAAAATAAAACAAAGAAAGGGGTGAGCTCAGATGCCCAGTAAGGATAAAATATAGTGGAAGCATCCATAAATAAGCATAAACATTTAAGGCAATATAGAAAACTTAAAAAACAATTTTCAACATAAACATAATCATAACATGGAAACAATAAATAAAAATAATTCCATTTACATACTCACATATATATTCTACCAATCGAATAATCACATGAAATATCAATTGCCACTTTCATAATGATAGAATTCATAATGCAGCCTTTCATAACCACATAGTCAAAGCCTTGTGCCAATACTAAAAATACAATTTTTTCAAGGCCTTATGCCAAGACACTAGTTTGTATTATTAGTCCTACTGATGAATCGAGGAGTTATAGTAGGCTCCACCCGACACCTACTAAGTCCAATTCACTCCTCATATGAAAAGGTCTAAACATAACATAGACATTCGTATTAAAACTAGAATATAAATGTCAATACATTATCCATAAAACCTGAATAGTATAAAATAACATATCAATAGTAAAATATATCAAAAAACCTTAAATACAATATGGATGTTTTGTATCAAAATAATTCAACTTCAAATAATCATAAAATCCATCAATTGTTGTCGACATAGATGAAATCAAAACCATTTTAGAGAAATATTTCTTTCTATTTTGAAATCATTTAAAAGTCATGTAATTATAATAAAACATTTATATTTAAAAATATTATTATAAGATTGTAAAATATTCATTGACTATGTTATAAAGGTGGAAAACATCCTCACCCGCCGTATAAGATAAAAAACATTCATACCTACAATTTGTTGAAAAGGTCAAAATGTAGCTAGTTTAGAAAATGAAGGAATGATTTCATTCAAAATATTTTATAAAAAGAAAAACATGGGTACAATGACATTAAACCATTGTCTAGTAAATAGTAGAAATGTTGTAGAATACATTTTTAGGAAACATGTATGTGGATGGAAAAGAGGACCCAATAGATAATTACGTATAAACAACATCAGATAATAAAGTGATTGTAGAATTAACCATTACCTGTACTTTTCCTTGGCATAGGGTAGGATAAAATCCTATATAATGACAAAATAGTTGATATTATATTATAAAATAATTATATACATTAATATGATATCATATATGATCTTTTAACATTTCTTTGATAACAATATCTTTGAATTATCGTCATTTCAGGTGTTAACAGATTCATTTTCCTTTGTATTCTTTGGTACGTAAGTAATGATTGATATGGATAGGATGTATCTTATTAATATTCCAAATTATATTAATCCTTTTAAAATTATTTTTAATCCTTGGATTAAAATTTTTCTTGAATGGATACGATGGAGAATGAATGTCATCACATTCGTGGAGATGTTAATCCGTATGTATGCATGAGCAACAATATCATTCTTTTGATATTAATAACACATATAATTGGAGGGTATATCATATATAAAGAATAATTATCATGTTATTTTTTTTAGTTACATCAATTACACATCATTATTATACCCATTCAAATAATAATGTATGGAATTACAATTATACCACGACATGGAGATGGTAAGCCATACGTACGCACATATGGTGACATGTCATTCAATTGATGGATTGAATAATGAATATGGTTGTACCATATTTATGATAACATGAAAATATATAGAAGATACTGGAGTTATAATTTTAGAATGTAAAAAACAATGAATGAGGGTTTGGAAGAAGAAAAGATCTTGAAAGAGGTGGTGAAATATTTACCTCTTAATCGGGTTTTTCCTTGTGATTTTATCAAAAGGGCTCTGTAGGATGGCATTATGACTAAAGTAATTACTCTAGGATGATGGGAGGATTGTTGATACAGTATTTGGGTAGAGTTTGGAAGATCCAAAAGGCTTTGATGGTCTTAATTAGAGAGAAGGGGAGTTCCCTTTTAAAAGATGGGTGAGCGGCCCCTTAGGAAAAGCTAGAAATATTATTTTATAATAAAAACATTTTCAATATTTAATGGCTTAAAAATGGATTATTTAAATTATAAGGTGGTTATGGGTAAAAAACCACTCAACAAATATGATTTATACATGTTTGGGTAAATATATTAACTTTATGATTTATATTTAACTCTTAGTTAAATAGTTTGACATTTATCATGTCTCTCTATATTTTTATATTTAATGGTTAATAATCATACTATATACTTCTATGATAACCCCAAGTGGAACATTAATAATACAACTATCATTATATATGTCTTTTGGACGAAACATAGATTTTTTAGAATAGAATATCAATTAATAATATAATATTTTTTTAAAACACATTTATGTCAATTTTGACACTATTTGGTATATTTTTTCTAAATCCATAACAACATTATTACATCGAAAACAAAACATCTAACCAATTATAATATGTCATATTAACCTTGAAAATTAGTGTAATTCATAAATAGTTTAAAATTACATTTATTTATCTATTTATAATATAAGTTATTTTAATATTTCATTAATTAGGTAATTACTACATCATCATTGTGTCATTAATAAATTAAATGATTTAATGTCTGAAAATTATAAATATACTACAATTATGTTGGAAATATATTTATCTTTGTAATGAATATTTATAGAGGAATTTATCTTATTTATAACCATATATTAAAAATGTATTAGTTATAACACAATTATTTTAACTCTTTCAACTCTTCTTTGAATTAAATAATAATAAATTTACTATTCTAATCCAAGTGGACCAAATAGGTTCATATTTTATTTATAAGTTTGTTTTTGGTCGAATTATACTTATCCAACAGAATTAGGACATGTGTTAGGGTAATAATAATATCATTTTTACCTTTAAATACCCTATTTACTTTTTACCGTGGTAAATAAAAGTAAAAAGATACAATTCACCAAAAAATATTACCATCTTATTGAACCAGATTTTACTTATTGATATCAACTATGTCTCTTAGATTTTTGAAATTCAACTTACAGAAGCAGTAATATTTGTTTTTTTGTAAATTTTCAAATGCTCCTAAGAGATGAGTAAAAGACGGTAAAAAGTTCAATAAATTTTTTTATATGTCTAAAATTATTATTAAATAACTCCAATAAATTAAATTGAACTTATATAGGTATTATATATATATTTAACTAAAATAAATTTAAATAAAAATTTGGTTTTCAACTATAACCCAGTGTTTTTTCATTATTCATCAAAAATTAAAAGTCTTCAGAGAAATAACATAAATTAACCCTATGCTAATTTCTATAATCTGAATCCAAAAATGAATTCCATTTTGAATGATAAAATTTATAAAATTTTAAAATGAGTGTATTGTTATTCATAATGGCTAGTTTTATTGGTTGTGGTTTGTTAGAAATCGTAGTTGCGTATAACACACACAGCTGTATTATTCAATGAGAAGCATACCATGGAAACTTGTGGTGTTATGTTATACAATCCTTAAAATAATTTCATCATAAACATTTATAGAGTATTACTAAGTAAAAAGACTCAGGTGGTCATTTATCATAAGTTCCCCAGGTTCCTAGGTTGTCTCTTTCGTCTTATGGATTCTCCATAGAATTTTTACCAGATGAGTCGTCCAGTTACTCAACACTTGTTCTCCTATATCAAGAACCCTGATAGACTCTTCGAAATAAGCAGATCTAGTTCCAGTTTTAATCCCTCATAAATGAGAACATGCATTGGGTTAGGAATTTATTTTCTCAACCATGATATGAGGAATACATCGTGAACTTTGGAGAGACTGGGTGGAATTTCCAAAAAGTAAGCTACAACCCCAATTATTTCTAGAATTTCGAAAGGTCTGATGTATCTGGGACTTAATTCCCCCTTCTTACCGAAACTTATAACACCCTTCCATGGAGATACCATTGAGAAAAGATGATCTCCTACATAAAATTCAAAATCCTTCCTTTGGTTATTGGCATAGCTCTTCTGCCTACTTTGAGCTTATTTGATGTGTTTTTGGATAACATTCACCTTTCAAAACGTTTCATCCACCAGTTCTGGGCCTACAAGTTTTCTTTCACCAACATCATCCTAAAAGGTTGGTATGTGACATTTATTTCAGTGTAACTGTTAATATTGTGAAATATGAATAATTGAATGGAAGCTACTGTTATAGGAAAATTCTACCAGAGGTAAATATTGATCCCCAATACCTTGAATGTCATGTGAGCATGATCTCAAAATGTCTTCTAATGTTTGAATAGTCCGTTCTGATTTACCATCATTTTGGGGGTGGTAGGCAGTGCATAAACAATGTTGAGTATCTAGGGCCTTTTGATGACTTTTCTAGAATCTTGATGTAAAAAAGGGATCACGATGAGAAAAAAATGATTGTGATACTATTTGAAGTCTTATAAAAACATTAATAAATAATCTTTCTAAACATTCATGTTGTAAATCATCCCTTTTAGCATGAAAATTTTCTGACTTCGAAAGATGATCATCAATGACCCATATTGCATCATTACTTCAAGGATTCTTTGGTACTTCAATGACAAAGTCCATCATAATATTATCCTATTTCATCTCAGGTATGGGAGGTGGTTTCATGACACCTCCATGTTGTTGCCTTCCAGGTTTCAATTATTCACAAACAATACATCGTGACACAAAATCAACATTCTACCTCTTCATGTTTTCCCACTAAAAATGTTCCTTAAAATATATATACATTTTTGTATTCCTAAAGTGTATAGAGAAATTGGAACTATGAGAATCATCGAACAATTATCTTTTTAAATTATGTATATCGGGAACACAAATTCTCTTCCCAAATTTATAAATTCCATCTTTATATATATAGTCACTCAATCTCCCATCATTCACAGCTTTAATCTTCTATTCAAACACCTCATCATCCATATTAGAACTTTTTATCCATTAGATTTATGATTGTTTGGAAATGGTTGGAAAAAGTATTGATGATTCAACTTCCATGGTTATTCGAATATATATCATTACTAGTTCCATGTATATAGGATCCTTGTCAACTCTCATCTGGTTCAAAACTCCACATTATTTTATTCTCAAAGCATATACAATCTTATTTTATTTCCTAGGGTGGTAGTGTATCATGAAATCATAATCCGTGAGTAGTTAAAGCCATCACCTTTGCCTCATTTTGAGTTATTTCGGTGAGAATATACTTCAAACACTTATGATCAGTATAAATCTCACATTTTTCACCATAGAGATAGTGTCTATGAATCTTCGAAGAAATGATTACAGCTGCTAAATCTAGATCATGAGTAGGATAGTTTTTCTCATGAATTTTTAGTTATTGTGATGTATAGGAAATAACTCTATCATTATTCATAAGGACACAACCAAGCCCCTTCTTTGATGCCTTACTATAAATAACTAACCATCATTACCTGATGGTAGAGTCATGATAGGCGAATTAACTAATCATCTATTCAATTATTCAAAACATTCTTCACACTATTTTTTCCAACAAAATGTAACCCCTTTTCATGTGATATTTGTTAATTGTTTATACAACCGTGAATAATTCTGGACAATATTTCGATAATAACCTGCTAAACCAATAAAATTGTGTACCTTAGTTATAATTATTGGTGCTGGCCCTTCATGGATTACCTTGGTCATTGATGTGTTAACAGATATTCCATCCATAGAGACAATATTTCCAAGAAAATAAATCTTTTGAATCTATAATTAAAAAATTCTAAACATCCCATATAATTCATTTCTTCTATGATTCCTCACGTTAATGTGCAAGTGATTTTCATGATCTTCGTAGCTTTTGATGTATGTCAAGTTATCATAAATAAATACCACTACAGATTCATCAAAATATTCCTTGAAAACCATATTCATTATTTACATGAAGACAGAGGGTGTATTAGTCAATCCAAAAGGAATCTCTGTATACTCATAATGCCCGTACCTGGTTCAAATTTTGTCTTCGGAATGTCTCCTTTCTTCATACACAACTGATGGTATCCAGATCGAAGGTCAATCTTTGAAAATTATTGATCTCCATGTAGTTTCTCAAATAAATCATTATTGCGAGGTAGTGGATACATGTTCTTCATTGTTATATCATTAATCTCCCTGTAGTCAATGAACAAAATCATAAATCCATCTTTATTAATAACAAAAAGTACATGGGCTTCCCATGGAAAAACACTAGGGCGAATAAATCCCTTGTTACACAATTCCTCTAGTTGTTTCTTTAGTTCCACTAATTCCACAATGGATATTCTATAAGGGTTCTTCGATATGGGCCATGATCCAATAATTAAATTAATGGAAAACTCAATTTCAGGTTCTGGAGGATGTCCAGGTAAATATTTTCAAAACACATAATCATATTCATTGAGAATAGTTACATCCTCTATTTGAAAATTCATTTCCTCACCCACATTTATTTCATTCTCTTCCTCCCTAATAAATGAATTTGGTTGATCATCTGGGGTGGATCTGGATAAGAATTATGGGTGAAGATTCTTCTCTAAATTTAATGTGTTATTTATCATCATCATCAAAAATAGTATCATCCATCTTCTTATAATAAATTGTTCCATCATGGTTTGTAAACCAATCCATACTGAGGATTATATAAAATTTAATCATGGTTATGACAGTGATATCAGTAGATAAAGAATATTTATATTCACTAATGGGAAATGATTCACAAAACATTGATGCAATGATACTTTCCTTTAGAGTTTTGACTTACAACTCCCTTGTTAAATCAAATCAGAAATATCAAATTTTCATAGAAAAATGGGAATATATGAAACAATGTGATTATCCAGAATCAAATAAAGAATTAGCTAAAATTGAGGAAACCATTATAATTCCTGCTACTACGTCTTTTAGAGCCTTAGTCTCAGCAGTAAGGCCCATTGTCAAGCACCAGTTCCTGTTTGAGTCTAGTTTAAAGCTGTGTTTTCAGGTTTTACCCCTAGTTACATCTGTGCCAGTGCCACCTCTACCTGCCCGTATCCAGACAACGATGTATTTATTGAATAACTCACAAAATCTATACAATACCAAAATTCAAGAATGTTAATCTATATTAATCCTCAATGTATATCTTTGGGTAATGTTATCTAATCAGAGTTTATCTAAATCTAGATTCTAATGTTCACATTAAACTTCCTCTGATACCATCTGTAATGCACTGACCCTAGTTATCCAGAGTCAGTGCACTATTACGTATCATTGTCACGATCACAAAAGATCAAGTCTCGAAATACCCAATAGTATAGTAGCATTGAAAATACTAGATACATTCAAAAGGTTTACATTACATCATAAAAAGAAAAACTACAACCACATTGTCTCCATAGACAACACTGATATCCCATAGAATATGACCTCTTGTTAGTCATAATATACATATTCGCATCCTGGAAAAAATAAAACATAGAAAGGGGTGAGCTCATATGCTTAGTAAGGATAACAATAAAGAGGAAGCTTTCACAAATAAGAATAAACATTTAAGGAAATATATATAATGAAAACAAAATCAATTTCAACATAAACATCATCATAACATGGAAAATATAAATCAAAATAATGCCATCTACTTACTCACATGGATATTCTACGAGTCAAATAATCACATGCAATATCAATATCCACTTTTATTATGATGGTATACATAATGATAGACTTTCATAACAACATAGTCAGGGCCTTGTACCGAGACTAAAAAGAAAATTTTTTTCAAGGCCTTGTGCCAAGACACTAGATTGTCTCATGAGACCTACCGATGCATTGAGGAGCAATAGCAGGCTCCACCTGTCACTTATTAAGTCTAATGCATTTCTCATATTAAATGTCCTGAACATAAAATGTACATTCATATTAAAAGTGGCATACAAAATTTCAATACATTATCCATAAACCATGAGTGTTATGAAATAACACATCCATAGTCAAACAAATAAAAAAACACTCAATTAAATTTGGAAGTTTTGTATTATAAAAAATCTACTTAAAATAAACATAAAATCCATAAAAGGATGTTGACATAGATGAAATAAAAACCTTTTTAGAGAAATATCTATTTCTATTTTGAAATAAATTAAAAATCACATAATTATAAAAGAAAACATTTATATTTAAAAATATTCTTATATTCTTGTAAGGGATTCTTCGAAGATGTTATAACGGGGGGAAATAGCTGCACCGTCCATATAAGTTAGAAAAAACATTCATATCATAAATTTGTCGAAAAGGATGAAAAGTACCCTACTTGGAAAACGATGTGATGATTCCTTTAAATCCATTTTATAAAAATTAAAACATGGGTATAAATGAATTAACCTATAGTCTAGTAAATAGTAGAAATTTTTTGGAATAAATTTTTATGAAACATGGATGTGGAGGATAAAGAGGTCCCAGTTGATAATTACATATAAACAACCTTAGATAATGAAGAGATTGTATAATTAACCCTTACCTTGTAATTTTCCATGGCCAATGGTAGGTTAACCTCTTGTATAATTGGGAAATAATTGTTAAAAAATTATACAATAATCATATACATAAATATTATATCATATATGATCTTTTAACATTGCTTTGTTAACAACATCTTAGTATTATCATCATTTCGGGTGTTAACTGATTCTTTTTACATTTTATGCTTTATTATGTAAGTAATGTTTATTATGGATATGATGTATCATATTCATATTAAGAATGATATTAAGTATTTAAAAACTATTTTTAATCATCTAATGAAAATTATTCTTGAATGGATGCGATGGGGAATGAATCTCATCGTGTTTGTGGAGACTGTAATCTGTACCTATGCACGAGGGACAATATCATTATTTTGATATTAAAATAATATATTATTGTGTGATATATCATATATACAGAATCATTATCATGTAATATTTATTATTTACATCAATTACACTTCATTATTATACCCATCCAAGTAATAATTTATTGAATAACAACTACACCATGACGTGGAGACGGTAAGCCGTATGTATGCATGTATGGTGAAATGTCATTCAAATGAAAGATAGAATAATGAATATGGCTATACCATATTTATAATAACATCATATAATATATGATATACTATAAATATGATTTTATAATGGAAAAAACAAGGAAAAAGGAAGTGGATGAAGAAAGGAACTTGAAATAGGTGATACATATTTACCTCTCCTTCGGGTTTTTCCTTTTGATTTGATCAAAAGTGATCTATAGGATGCCATTATAACTATAGTAAGACCTCTAGGACGAAAGTAGGATTGTTGAGAGGGTATTTGGATAGAGGATGTCCGAGTAAAATGGATTTGAAGGTGTGAAATAGAGAGAAGGGGGAGGGCCCTTTTATAAGTGGGTTGAGAGGCACCTTAAGAAAAGCTAGAAATATTAATTTATAATAAAATAAGTTTCAGTTTCTAATGGCTCAAAAATGGATTATATGAAGTCTATGTTTGGTATGGGTCGAACAAAACTCAACCAATAGGTTTTAGACAGTTATGGGTCACTATATTAACTATATCTTTTAGATTTAACTCTTAGCTAAATAGTTTGACATTTTCCATGTCTCTTAGTATTTTTATAATATATGGTTAATAAACATACTATATAATTCCAAGAGAACCCCAAGTGGTTCATTAATTATACACATATCATTATATAAGTATTTTGGAAGAACCTTATATTTTAAGGAATATAATAACAATTAATAATATAATATTTGTTTTGAAAACACTTTTATGTCAATTTTGACACTATTTGGTATTTTGTTTTTGTGAAATTCATAACAACATTACTAATTTGCACTAAATTCATCTAACCGACCATAAAATGTCATATTAACCTATAATGTTAGTGTAATTCATAATAAGTCTCAAATTACAATAATTTGAATATTTATAATATCAATTATTTTAATATTTATTTAATTAGATAATTACTGCATCATCATTGTGTCAAAAAAATTAATTATTTAATGTCTAAAAAATATATATAAAATACCATAATTTAGTAAATATATTTATATTTATAATAAATATTTATAGTCTCTTTTATCTATGGTATATCCCTATATTAAAAATGTTTTAGATATTAAACTATGATTTTAACTCTTTTAACTCTTCTTTGAATTAAATAATAATAAATGTCGTAAACTATTCCATGTGGACCAAAGAGGTTAATATTTTATTCCTATGGCTGTTTTTGGTCAAATTATACTTATCCAATAGAATTATTACATGTTTAAGCGTAATAATAATATCATTTTTACCCATAAATACCCTATTTACTTATAAACATGGTAAATAAAAGTAAAAGTTAATATTCAAAAAAAATTAATGTATTCTTATTGAAATAAATTTTACTTACTGATATCAATAATGTCTCTCAGATTTTTTAAATTAAACTCACAGATGTGGTAAAATTATGTTTTATGTAAATTTACAAATGTTCCTAGGAGGTGGGTAAAAGATGGTAAAAAGTTAAATAAAATATTTATATATCTAAAATTATAATAAACTAACTCAAATGAATTACATTGAACATATATTGGTATTATTTATCTATTTTTACCTAAAATAAATTGAAATAAAATAACCAATTTTTTAAAAAAACATCAGTTTTAAACTAAAACTAAGTGTTTTTTCACTATTCATAAAAATTGAATGTTTATAGAAAAATACCAAAAAATCACCATAAGCTAATTTTGATATCCTGAATCCCAAAATGATGTCAATTTTGAAAGATAAAATTTATAAAATTTCAAAAATTTGGTATTACTATTCATAACAGCTAGTTTGATTGATTGTGGTGTGTTAGAACTCGACGTTTCATACAACACATGATACCGTATTATTCAAAAGGATGCATATCGTGGAAGCATGTGGTGTTAAACCTAGGTTATAATGTTTTACTAGATTCTTGTTTGGTTCGGGTTCTTGGTAGTATTCATGGGAGGTGGGTTTGACATGATTGACATTTTGGGGCATTATTTCTATAATATTCATGTTTTAAATTTCCCCAAAGTATCCCACTTGTCCCCCCATGAATTTGGAGGAAAATGAAAAAGGGTTTGATTGATCGATCTAGGCACATTGTTAACCAATCACTTCAGAAACAATTTTCACAATGTCAAGTAATAATAATTCCTTAGTTATTCCAATTTTTCCCTTTTAAAATAACCTTTGTGTGCCACTTTCATCCCCCATTCGACCAATTCAGCCCTATAATGCTCTCAAGATCTCTCATGCCCATTTCGAACCGAGTTTGGAAGGATGTTTATGTTGTAAAACAACAAGAATCATCATGTATGTGACTTAATCTATTGTTTCATTCATTTATATAGGGGTTCCTCTCCGTTTAATGAATCCCAAAATTTACAGAAACTATGGTTTCAAACCTAGGGTTTAATTTTGTGTATCTTGGATCAATATTGTGGGTTGTGGTTTGTTTTTGCACCCTTATAGGGTGGCTGTGGTACAGTTGATGTTCCACAGAAATACTAATGTTTTGTCACATTCATTGTATGTGATTTCATCTGTATAAATTCTTTTATTAATTTATCTTTCATGATTGACCTATTTTGAATGATTATCCTCTATTGTTTTTGGTTCTAGAACCACTTTTTGTTGAATTGTTTTGGTGAAAAATCATAATATAGCATTTTTTTTGAAAATCATAGTTTTTCATGTGAGATTCATTTTGTATAATTTGAAATCATTTTATTATTGTTGAAATTTATTTATTAACTAATAATAGGTATTCTATTCATATTTTGGTGTGGTAATTTTGTGAACTTGGAATTAAAATGGTGTTTTTGAATTGATATTTTGTGAAAAGCATTTCTTTATTTCCTGAAATTGTTAAATGAAATTTTAAATAGTTTATTTACGTACATAATGGGTGAAATACATGTTTATGGGATTTATTTTGTGTGTGTGATTTATAAATGGAATATTCATGTGAAAATTTTATTTTATAACATTTGGAATTTTCTTACGAACAAATATGGAAACCCAAGTATCTAGGTGGGAGGACTAGGACTAGTATGCTTGGGATCTGGTATTGGCATCGTCCGAATTTTACTTTGAAAGATCAATGATGATAGAACTAAATAAACTATGATGATGTTTGGGGACCACTAAGACATTACGGTTTTCCCTCCTAGTGTCTCGTGAACCAGAAGGTCATTGGTTATGGTTTCTCTTAAACTAATATACGATGTTCCTATGGACCCACAACTAACTAGTTACTATGGGAATTTCCATCACTACCGATCAATGCCTATTTTTTATATACTGTCAGCAAATTCTGTGTTTTTTTAAAATTCAGTATCATGTGTGTTTTATATTAAAGTGAAAATTTATAAATGTTTCCTTATTCAAGACTGTTTTCATTTAACATTGTCTAATGTTGAATTTGATAAAAGACATTATTGTTTATAGAAATAGAACGATTTTTTGTCTTAAAACCAGTTTCACATTGAATATTGTTTGGGTGTCATCATATTGGGATTAGGATAACACCATAATTAAACAAGTGGGTGTAATTAGACATGATATTGTTTGAAAATGTTATGGGAAACGTCTTTGGAGTTGGTTTTTTTGGGTTGTTGGCTTCTTTTCTCCGGGTAGTGTAGTGGAGATGGATTGAGGGTGATAACCCTTTTCCATGGGGTGGTTTTTATGTTGGAAACTCTTTCCACCCTTTTTTCGTATTCTTTTTTGTCACGGATTGAATCTATGAAAATCTATTCAGAATTTTATTAATGACATGTTTGGATTAAATTTTCATATTCACAATATTTAGTTATTTGTGTGGTTTAATGATTATAAACATGGGTAAATAATTAACAACCCATTATTTATTATTCCTATGCACTTTTTCCTGCACATGTGGATAGTTAATTCACATAGAGTCATCACATGGACTAGGTCAGATGCCAATTTTGATAGTGGCCAGATCTAGTTCTTGAAAAAATGGAATCAATATAGGTTCTTCCTTTTGGGAAATGTTATTTTGGGATAGAGTTTTTGTATACCAGAGCTACAATTTTCTGAAATTGGGGTTTTGTGTATGAATATGGTTATTGTCGTGAACCCCTCAGGGTGGGAAAACAGTTACCAAGGGAAGTTGGGTTCCATATTAGTCTTTTAGTCCTCCTAGATGATCTTTATTTAGGAAATGAAGAGTATTTAGGAAAATGGTCTTAGTTTGATCGTAGAGCCTAGAAAGCCATGTTGAGATGGTAATTTTTTCACAGAACAATCTCCATGACAATTTTTTTACTGACTTATAGTCCCCAATCATATTTCAATGTCACACATTAGTTCTAGTTTCACCATGATTCATTCCAAATCTTTATGGGTATTGTTAAATTATTTCTAAATACATTACTAGAAAATTAGGGAAATGAGACATTAAAATTAAAATGTTTTTTATTTGATGGGGTTTAGTTTATCGAGATTGTATTTTTATAATTTAATCATGTTATTTATGAAAATTTGTTTTTTTGGATAGCATAAGTTATGTTAAATATAATTTTGGAAAGCTATTTTGAATTGGATTTTAACGTGGGAATAGTGTGATTTTCAATTTGATTGAAAATGAGTTTTCGAAATATTTTTGAATGTGGATGTGAAAAGGTGGATTTTCTTGAAACGGTACATAGGTAGTATGATATAATATTTTTATAATCAAAACATTTGGATTTACAAACCTGATTATTTGGAAATCAATGATAATTTTTACATTTGTTTTGGAATGAAATGTTTTGAAATTAATGGTAATGGAACTAGAATAAATTTTTTGGATGATTATTTCCTGTCAAAAATGATTTTTTATTCAAAGTGGGTTTTATTTGAAGGATCAACACCTTTCAAATGTGATGTTTTTTATATTTTATGATTGTTTTAACATTGTGACTATTGCTTTTTAGAATATTTGGTGTTGGTTGATTTTTGTATTCAAATATGGAATAAAATATTGTTGTAACCATTGGAATATTTGTGAGTGGTCAAATTAATTTAATATGTGAAGGATGTGAATGTGTATCCATTTCGGCATGAGGATAATGCTTGTGAGTCTTAGTTAGACACCATTGGAGAATGTGCATTCCACCCTATGAATTTTATTTTTGAAAGTGCATTTAAGGAACAGATGGTGTGTGTGGTTGCCAATAATAACACAATGAGTTTTCTTGTGTTTTGGGAATAATTATTTGTGGAGTTACAAGATTTAAATACATTCTGGTTTAGATGATGTTTAGGGTTTTTATTTCAGCGGTATGTTATAGTGAATTTTTTGTTAGTTTTATTTTTTGGGAAATCTTTGGAACGAGATTTATAGTGGCACCCCTCATGTAAATTGTTGTGTTCTATGGTTTTTTTTACAGAAGGAAAATATTGGTTTGGCCCTTGGGTTTTCATTTTTTATGGTATATTCCCCCATAAATACCTAATGCAGTATTGAAGTGCCGCAAAGTGTGATTCTCTATAGGTAGGTCCTCCAGTTGAGAAACATATATAAATTCTTCATGAACATTGGTGTTTAATCCTTATTTTTATGTTATGTTTATCCTCTTGTAGAGGTAAAATAGTCATGTATGTTTCAAATATACTTTACTCTCGAATGTATACAGAGTTGTAAAAGGTGAAGTATGAAATCGTTGTGTATATAGGTTTTATCTAGAAGTGGTGAAGGGGAATTACTGTAGGTAATGGAAAAGAAATGAATATTAGAGGGTTTTGGCTCTTTTATTTAAGGGCCTTTGAGTCTTTTTTTGGATTCATAGAAGAAAAGGATACATGATATGCCACCAATGTGGAGAATCTGAATGCTTGGGGAATTTATTGATTTTTTTGGTAATCTCATGTTCTGTGGGAATCAGTTCAAGGTAACACACCTTATAGCGTCTATATCGGTTGATATGATCATTTTTTTGTTATTTATTGATGTTTTGTGTATTTTTTTATTTCAAAATGTGTTTTTTTCCAGGCCATTCTATGATTAACACTTAAATGGATGCATGTTTTTTCCAAGAATTCCTAAAATTCACTGTCATTATTGAATGTGTCTTCCATGGGTTTGTTCATATATTATTTCTTGTTTAGTGAGAGTGGGGAAATCTATATGCATCACCAAGGACCTTTCACTATAAAGGATCCATGTTAGAGGGAAATGGTATTCAAATTTTGCAATGCACTGGTGGGTTTGTATGTGATGTGATGTTGTTTCTTATGGAACCAAAATTTAAAGTTTTGATATAAGAGTTTTCAATGCATATCTGGGAGGCATGAGATGCATTAATCTTCTATGATCCAGCCATAGGTCCTAGTGTGACGATGGAATATAATCAAGAAAAAACCATTGGTGAATTGAATATTTTTTAACATTAGTATCTAGTGTGGGATGTGAAGACAATTTAAGGTTATGATGTGGAAGTTTCTAGTCATGTGGCATGGTGTGGCGGAAAGTGTAATTCATGCCATATACATTCGTTTTATAATCAATTATTGTGGAAAAGTCCCCCATTGGTAATATAGAGGTGGGGTGGTAATGTATTCTCAAAAACCTAGTGCCTCAACCCATGTGGGTACAACACTTAGTATGGTAGTTCATGCATGAATAGCCATGTAGGTCCTTTTTGACAACAATTTTTTTTGGACTGAACTGATGATTGTAAGGATAATGTTATGTGAGAACCCCATAGTGTGTTTTGTTTTTAGTTTTTTTAATGGTCATCCTATGGTGGGAAAATATGTTTTGTGGGAATAACCCTAGTTATCCCATGTTGTGTTCCTTTTGTCGGCATGTTATAGTTTATTAAGATGGATTGTTCTTGTTGTAGGGAGACCCACCACGGGTCTCATGTATGTTCCTTTTGTATAAGTCTAATATTTATCCACCCCTTTTTGTGAAGAGTCCATTCAGTCCTCCCTTTTTTGTGTCCCATTTCTATATGGGAAAATTTATTTGCCTCTTATAGTGGGGAGTCTATCAGTCCTCCCCATGATGGTGTTATGGTTTAATCAAGAGTTATAGTTTGATTTTATGATGGGGAGCCCACACGAGTCTTTCCATATTAGTAATTTGGTAGTTTTCTTGATGTTTTCTTTGTTGTAGGTAATAACATTTGGTGATATCTGACAAACAAATTCTTTCTTCTATAAACGTAGGGACTGGAGTGCACCAAACAGTTTTGATGATTTGAGGTTATGGTAAACTCATTCAAATATGTTGTTTGTTCCATGTTGACTATTTTTAAATCAAGTAATTTCTATTGTTCTTATATCAAGTTGTGAGTTTGAGTTCTGGGATAATATACTATTAATTTTTTTGAACCACCGGATGTGTTTCACCTTTTGGGGATGGGTAACCCTTAGTAAAGGGAGTCTGTCTTAGCCACCTGAGCAAGCCTAGAGCCGTCTTTTCCTCCATGTATTGTCTTCATTGCCTTTTCATTGGGAACCCCCTTTTACATGGAAATAGTAGTAGTTTTTGTTTCTTTCTGGGATTTGATTTGGTTAATAGGTTGGAATTAATTATGGTGTGGAGAATTGTTACAATTAGGTATTTATGTTTAACATCGTTCGGGTTTAGGATGAGTTTTAAGTCATTTAATCAGGATCTAGATGTTATAGGTTTGTAATTTTGTGGAATTTTATCTATTATAATATTTTACAAACATTCATCACATGGTTCTCGTTAGGCCCATGTGAATTTTGAAGAAAATGGACATGTTTGGGTTACACAGAACCATCAGCATGGTTTTCCAACATAGTTTACTAAAATGGGGTGACCAAACATAAATAATGTCTAAGTTATAAAAAATCATTTGGTATTCCACGTTTACCCTTCTATGGTTAACCCTAGTATGATCCTTTATTCCCACATTCAACTACTGTATCCATATATGTCTCCAAGGATCCCTCGTGATCATTTGGACCCTAATTTTGAAGGGATTTTGCTGGTTAAACATCATGAATCATCATGTAATTTCATTTTAGCCTTGTTTCTTCATTATTATAAGGGTTTCATCACTATTTCATAATTCTATAATTTAAAATCAACTAGTTATTTTTAAATAGTGATTAATTTTGAGTTTTTCCATTCAATCTTATTGATTAGGTTTAGTTTTCACTCACTTGTAGGGTGCCTGTGGTCTGGCTGATGTTCTTTTGAAATATTTGGTGTTTTTCATAATAAAGGTTGGTGATTCCTTGTGAAGTCATTATTTAATGAATTTATCTAGATTTATTGATCCTTTTTTTATTCGTCCTCCATTGTTCTTTTTGTGAAACCAATTTTTGGTAGTAGTGGTTATACACTTGATTTTAAAGTAACAATTTTGGATTAAAATAAGTGTTTTTATGTGAAATCCATGTTAAATCATTTGAGGTCATTTTATGATTCATGGAATTGATTTAAAAAATGATGGTTGGGCTTCCTATAATATTTATGTGTGGTATACATATACAATTGGCCTTAACATAGGGTCTTTTTGAGTGGATTTTTCATGGAAATACCTACATTCATCCATAACATTATTGTATGAAACAATTTAATGTTTTATTGTTTTAAAAAAATGTTGAAAAACTTTTATAGGTGATTTGGTGTCTGAATGATTTAAAAATGGAACATTCATGTGAAAATGGTATTTTATAACTTTTCAAACATGATTGATCACAAATATGAAATTCTGAGTATTTGGTTGGGAATACTATGACTTTTATTGTATTGATCCGTTACTGGCCTCATTACTATTTAACATAACAATATTGATGATGACAACACTAACTATTATATGATTATTTTTTGGGACCACTATTCAATTATGGTTTCCCCTCCAAGGGGCTCATGAATGAGTATATTATTGGATATGGTAACATTTAAACTGAGATATGATTTACATGGGACCCCACAACTAACTAGTGCCTATGGGTTTTTAAATGACTAGTTCTATTTTCATATACCTTACATAATGTTGGAATATGGTGAGTTCTGTTGGAAAATTTAGTAGAATATTTGTTTTATTTACAGATATACATTCTTCAATGTTTATGTCCTAAAAAAATTGCCCACTTAATTTGGAATCATTTAGAGAATTTTACGATCATTTCATGTTTATAAATAATTCAATCATTGTTTTTAAAACGATTATCACATGGAATATATTTTTAGTGGAATACAATTAAAATTAGGATCACACCCTACTTACACATCAAGGGGTAAATATTTTTGATAATGTTTTACAAAGGAAATGGAATGGTCTCTATAGATGTTGTTTTGGGTTGATACCTTCGTTACACAATGCAGTGATATGAAGATGGATTGAGGGTGACACCCCCATTACGTGTGGTGATTTTATGATGAGATTGATGCTCCCCTAGATTTTCATATTTGAGGCTCTTTTTTGAAACTATGAAATTCAATTCTAGAATATATTAAAGAATTGTTTGGATTAAATTTTCATATTTGGATTATTAATTATTTTTGACTATTAAAGGCCTCTAATCTAGATTAAATCATTCAAAAACTTTTATTTTGGATATCCAAGAACGTTTTATGGTTTGCGGGGATAGTTAATTACTTTCAATTCTTGCTATTAAATGGTTTGGGTGATGTTTTGGATGGTGACCTGATCTGGTTCCTAATAGATAATGAACTTTTATAGCAGTATTACATTAACGTTTTTAGTAGTGGTGGTTATGATAAGTCGATAAAGTGTGCAATAGAGTGTATGTGACACAAAAATATGAGATATAATAAAATAAATTTTACATAAGTTGAATTCTTATCCTCTAGCACGTACTATAGGGTTGGAATTCAATAAATACTTTTATTACATCTTCTAACTCTGACACAGGTCAATGGGTGAATATAAGTATAGTATCTCTTATACACGTTCAAAATTGATATACACTAGTTACAGAACTAAATCACTCGTTAATGTAAATGAGAACCAAATTAATTAATCTATTCAACAATTGGATCGATTATCAATCATGTGACTCGTAATAATCATAGATATTATCATGTCAGGATATGGATTTTCCACATTGGAAAATGCTCAAATATTAGAATTTTCAATGTCCCTCAATCCTCCTATGGTAAAATCTTCTGTTTTTCATAGTTGATGAACTCATAATTTTTTTTATGATAACAATAATTTCAAGTTGTGGTGTATACCATTTTCTGTAGTTTTGGAGTATTTTCAAACTATTTTATTGTAATGGGATATTTTATATTTATTATTTAAATAGATAATTATCTTACTTTCTATATGGTGATGTGATATCTTTTAATATTTTTTAATTATTTAGGTATATTTCTATGATTTATTTCAATATGGATCATATAGTAATCCATGGAAATGTTAGCGTAATGATTCATCAATAATGATATAAATAAATTATAATATTTTTATTCTATCTAAATGTATTTTTTAAGAAATACTATTATATAGTATATTATGTCATGAATGATAAAATTGACATTAATTTTGGGTTACAATGGGGTTTTTTCCATAGTAGTCATGTTATTTTATTTCTCTACAGAAGTCAATATTTATCTCGAGCAAAGAATAATTAGTTAGTTAATTTATTTGAAAGATAAATTAGGTTCATAAATGGTGTTTAATTTTATTAAATAGTAGTGAAGAACTTTATATACCCCATTATATTAGAGATCTTGGATTATCCAATTTTAATAATTGAAATTACATTAGATAATGAAGAGTTAGGGATAGGTAATGATGACGACATATTAAGGGAATGTGAATAGATCTACAATATACTGACGGATAAATTTAACAATAGTGAAATCAGAAGTGATATTTTAGTGACCACTAGCAAGGTAATAATATTTTATTTAATTCAAACATGGTTTTTTAGTTTTGGATATTTTGAAACTCTCTTGATATAATTTCTATCTTCCAACAAATTTATAATTATTTTTCTACCATTAATTGATTTTGTTGATTGATTTTTAGATATTAATAACACAAAAATATTATGAGAATATTCTCATTGATCTCATTAAAATATTATATATTTTCAATCTTTTTTGATTCTGTCTTTATGAGTATTCATCTATAAAAATAATATAAAATAAATTAGTGGGATTTAATTATGTTTTTTATAAATCCAACAACCATTCTGGATTGACAAATTCACATCAAAAAAATGATCATCGTTGGCCATTATTTGGGTTAGAATCTAGATAATAGAGAAAATTGATGGTAAATGGGATTATTTTAATAAAAAATGTTGGGTGATACAAGAATGATAGTATATATATCATTGAGGATTGGTTGTGATGAGTTATTTTGATTTATTATAATATATAAGAATCAATTCTATTCATGTTTGAATGGGACTACAAGGGACCCATGATATTTCAGAGGGAATAGTGGTGTGGAAGGAGGGCATTCTAGAAAGAAGTGGAAAGAAGATTAGATGGATTTAGTTTGTACATAATGAATTATCAGAATGGTGACATGTTGACTGAAATAAAACATTTTGTGTATTTCATGGGTCTATGAAATTATGAATTGGATGGAGTCAAATATCACATTACATAATATATATCCCATAATTAATGAAACCCAAGCTTACAATCATGGGGTGTAATGTGTGTACACACTTATGTCGTTATTGGGCCTTACACATTTTGGAGCTCTAGTCCACAAGTTTTTTAGCCATGATGGTAATTCTTTAATAATCATTCAGGGTACAAATTGAGTACCCTGACTAATTTACACATCATTTACCACACATGGAAAAACCATTTATCGATGATATAAATGATATGAATAGTATTCAAAATCACCAAATTGATTTTAAGGGGATACATACTATGTTTCCACAAATAGAACACTATTTACAATTATAGACCATATAACTCATTGTATCTTCATATTGAGGTCATAAATTTTTTCATCTAAATTTTAATTTATTAATTTTTTTACACATAGAGATTGAATATGATCATCAATTCAATATATGAGGTGATTTTAGAAGTTATGTGAGAAGGTTTCCTCTTTCCAATTTGGGAAAACTGATGATCGAATTCTGGCATGATATTTGGATTAATATAGGGGTCAATATCCTATCAACTATGGTTTATTTTAATGATAGGGCCCAACATTTTCTATTATACATAAAGTTTAAATATATATACCCCACTTTTAATACATTAACATTACTTAATTTTTTCATAATACTCAAAAAATATGAAACATAGACCCCCAATGACCGTATTAATTTAATACCTTTGAAAACATGGAAACATAAACACTAGTACATAAGTGAGCTATATTATCTCCAACATGGTTCTTAATTACGAAATCCCTTATTAAATACATCATATCAGTATAAACATGGATTGGAAACTTAAAAAAGGTGGTTTCAGATGCTCAAGAAGGGTAAACTATAATAATAATAATAATAAGTGTATGATAACATGATCGTGATCATTATAAGATAATAACAGAAATATCAGTGATCATATCCTTGAATCAAAGAAAAAAAATTCCATTTTGTAATACATGAATCATATAGGAATACAGAGCATTATCCATTATGGTATCATAGATGAATGAGGCATAGAATGTGTGGAATACATGTAAGAAAAAAATACTTCAATTTTAGTAATGAAATAAATGAAAATGCCATATTATTAGTTTGGGTTAACTCCCAATACCATCTGGGTAACAATTGATCACTCCCATAACCATATTAAATGTCATGGTTCACTCCCATTACTATATTCACAATCAAGGATTAATCCAAATACCATCATAGCAGACAATGTCCTTTAGGTCTATCTCATGATATATAAATCTTTAAACAATGCATTGGAGTGAGATATAGGTCATACCCATCTCATAATAAAATAATTCATTCATGTTCCACAGTATGATGAATATTTAATTATATGATGACCAATAAAAATAAATGGATTTAACAAACATCCCATCATAACCCATTAAATGAATTGTCTGTCATGAACATGTAATAATGTCTTAACCATTTAAAAATGATAGTATCCAAAATAATTTCACCAAAACATAACCCATGAAAAGAAGAGTGATTAAGAAGTATATACATAAGGTAATATGAACACATTTCATAAAAATATATCATTTGAATGTGAAATGGTCCATATAATCATCATAAAATCAGAACATATACCATTTAGTGAATGATTATGAATGGATCCTTTGGATTAATACTTATAAGGGAGTAAGTAACATCATGAAATTCATCATATATCAAATATAAATATTATATATCATTTAAAATTATTTTTTGGGGATAATACCCTTTGTGATTTCAAAATGGATCACTATAATGTAAAACCATTTGAAAAACATTATCATAGAAATTACATATAAAATTTTTTAAGATTGAAATCATTTTGAAAAATAAATTACATGATAAAATATACATAAATCATGAAAAAAATTGAATTTTTTATTCATTGAAATTATTTTGAGACATAATCATATATTATTAAAAATCATTTAAATCATTTTCATTGATAATTTTTTTGAAAACATATCATGTATGTTTGGAATATTATTTAAAATAGTTATTGAATATAAAATTTTTGGAATTTTTTTTTATTGAAAACCACTGTAAAAAATTAATTTTTTGAATATTAGTGAAACAAATTCTTAAAATATAGCATCTTAATCTTTTAAAAGAATAGTTATGGGATTGAAAATCACCACGAAGGGTAAATCTGTACATTCCCAACATTTTTTATTCATATAAAAAAGATTACAAAATAATTTTTACTGTTAAATGAACAGAATATTCCTTTTCAAGAATCATTTTAAAATGTAACACATGGATAAAAATTATATTTTAATATCACAAGAGAATAATAATTTTTTTGGAAACCATTTAGAAAACATTTTTTTGAAGGGAGATACACTTCTGACCAAAAAGGGAGGTAATGCTGGACTTTTATAAAGACAATTTCTTGATCATATTCTTTACCAATGAGGGAAAATATTACCATTAAATGTATCTAACATTATTAACTAGGGGATAAAATATCTCATGAGTTTTCTTGATATATGGAACATTATATTTTATCTATGGGATAATAATTATAAATAATCTTGATAAATGACGAGACTGTAGCTAGAAAGCATTACCAATTTGGTAACATTCAATCATATCACAATGGGAAGAATAAAATTACCTGAATATTAACATATTATGTAATGAATGATATATATTATATAATATTTCAAATCATGTATATATACCTCATGTAAAAGTATATGATCTCAACATGGCTTGTGTCTCAAAGATAGAAAATTTAGAGTAAATTTTATTAAATATATTGGAATATTGGAATCATAAACCCTACGAAAAGAATATCATAAAAAATGTATGTAAATACCCTTAAAATTATGTATAATTATAATATAACGTATCCATCGTAAATGTAAACACCACACAAAATAAAATATTAGAGAATACTACATGTATTTCATGGAAATAAAAAGTGTTATGAAATTCCCTTACCTCGTGTCTTGATAGTAATCGTACACATATAATAGTTCTATATTATAAGCATAATTTTCTTATAAATAAATTAAATAACCATGTTAATAAATATAATACCACATATTATTTTATTATATATTTATATTACCATGTTTTACCCATCTATGTTAATGTAACATTATGGGAACGAAATATATTGTTTATTAAACATGTTTTTTAATTTTCATTCTTGATCCCCTTACATAAATAATGATTTATTAGTTTTTAGACTGTAAAACATCAAATATATATCATATATATTAATTATATAAACAATAATAATAATATATAAAATATAGGTATATGAAATGGAATTCAACATTTATGGAGACGGGATGTCACATTTACACATGAACGATGATTCCATTTTCATGGTGTATTTAAAGTATAAATGTAAATATCATTTATGTATATATATTTAATATCAATAAAGTAGAATTATTATAGAACCCATGGATTGAATAATGTAGGAATTTTTATTCCTGTTATGTTATTAATGTGTGTGGGGTGAGTTTGGAAGAGGATGGGAGATTTTGGAAGACTTTGGAATAAGTTTGGAGGCCTTTATAATGGTGAATAGTAGTCTCACGCGGTTAGGAAAAGGTGTGCAGCTTCTCCAGGTAACAATGAAGGAGGCCATTGTGGGCTTCTCAATGTTTATGCATGGTATTCCAATTCAGGGGAGACAATTGTGTATGCCCTCTTTTCCAGAGGTAGTGGCGTGCAAATGGTTAGATCACAGTTTTCCAAACCATCCATGCTAACAATGTGGGCCCTTAAAAGGGTATTTTTAATTTCGAGTCACTTGGGCTAGAAATATTTCAATCCAAACATCCTCCCACTCTTACCTCACTCTTTATTTTATGTTTTCAAGCGTTCGAGGTGTTTTCACACTCATAATGGAAGCAAATCGACAGGGTTTCATGGTGCATTTAATGTGGTTTCTCTTAAGTGAGTCTCTTCCCTTGGTTACCTTTTGGTTTTGTCTAGATATAATCTTCCTCTCTCTCTATTTTAAAGATCTATATCCTTTTTGTGTAGATATAGGGTTTCTGTACCCTAATTTTATGATTTTAGATAATATTGATTATATGGAAACTGATGTAGAGCGGTTATGGTTTTGCATTCACTATATTATTTTTTCAGTTACTTGTGGGTCAATTTCACAGTGACCCTACAAGTATGTGATTATCTCTCAAATCCACATGGTTATAACTAATTGTTTGGGTTGTAATTAAATTGCCTTTCATGAAATTAACTATGAATGTGATGTGCGAAATACTGGTGGGAAACACATTTGGTGAAGATTTGGGGATTTTAGGTTGAAATGGTATATAATTGAATGAGGGGTTTGCAATGTGATTATAAAATATTGATTTCAAAATTTGTTGTTTGATAAGGATTATGAAAATTGTTTATGAAAATGGTTTTGAATAAATTTTTTTTATAGGAATGGGATGTGGCAAGAAAAAATTCTAAATGTTGTCTTCAATAATAAGGGGCTTTAATGAATTGAACTGGCATGGGTTTGAAATGTTTGGGTGCTTATTCGGTGGCCTTGGTGATTTATGCTTCTTGTTTTATTAACCGATATGGATTGTGGTGATTTCATGAAAGTGGAAGAGAAGTCTCACAATAAAAGTTGATGGGGGAGTGGATAGAAGAGAAACCTTGATGGTTACTGGTCGGGAAGGACAACTAGATGGAAATACATACATGATATAATTCATTGTCGATATTATCATACATTCATTTCCATATACAATTTAATTGTGGTTTGAATATTATAAATGGAATTCTCGAAGTTCAAAACATAATGGAAGAGGAAATCTGAGTGGGGTAGAAAATCCATCATTATTGGAAATTGTTTCTATAATAGAACCTGGGAATATAGATGAATTTTTTATATTAGTGTTCATTTAAATAGATTTTAAATGGTTCTACGATGGGGTTTTAAATGTTTAACTAATGATGGTGTTGGTATGAAACTTAAATTGATTTAACCAATTTAGTGGTAGTTATTTCAATTTTTACCAGTTTTTTTCTCTCAAAAACCATCGAGGGATTAATGGTGGTTGAAATCACCACTATATTTAATAATATATATTGGTTTTTATAATTGATCCAAAAAAATACCCAATAAAGAATTATTTTTAACTTCGGTTAGATATTTAATTTTAATTAAATAATAAAAAATGTCCCTGGGATAAATGTTCATTAAGGGTTGAGATAGAAATTAAATAAAAAAAATAAAAAAATGAACTAGTATTCATATTATATAATAATCAATAGGAATTAAAAAAAAATTACAATATCTTTAAAAAAAACATGAAGGATGTTCTATTACATGATAAAAAGGATAGAATTGTATTGATGTTATAAAAACCATAACAGTCTATTTGTAAATGAAGAATCATTTAAAACATAATTAAAACATGAGAAGAATGTATCCAATATTAAAATACATAAATTTCATGAACTGATAAATAATTCATATATATAACTAATTATAATTGTATGTTAGAATAAAATTAACATCAAGAAGAGTTCTAATATAATCTTCACCAAGCCTGTGATATTAGTTAACAAAATGCTTGGTTTACTAAGATTGAATCCCAAATAAAATAAAGATACATTTGAATATAATCAATGATAAACAATTACATTGTGAATAATAAAGATTAAAATAAATTTATTAAAAATATCACAAATAAATATCAAATAATTGTGAATTAAAGACATTATTAAAAAAAACACACAATTAAAATAAAAAAATATGTGTCTATAAAATCAACACAAAACAATCTCATGTTGTTTCCACTTCATCCATGAATACAAAAAACCAAATTAAAATAAATTTAGCACATTATTTCGTACTGAAGCATAGTCACATAAACCCACCATATATATATAGAACCGTAATTTTAATTTCACAACACCAACACCTCTTCATATCAATTACGCAATTATTTTATATTTTCTATACACATCCTCATATATCGTAACCATATCATCCCCAAACATCTCCCATGACAAGAAAAATGATATAAGTTAGATAATAATTTTCCCATAATAATTCATCCACATAACATTACAAAAAACTACATCCCCATATTATCGTTGATAATTCTCCTATTAAACCACAAAAGATTCCAAAACACCACATATCATCATGAAATGAAACAACACACTGGATAAAAAAATAATAACAATGATAACATAAAAAATAATCCATAAAAAAAATAAACTCTTGAGTTTATTAATGTATCTTCATTATATGGTCCAACCTAAATCCCGATAAATAAAATATCTAACTAAAATCAATACATTATTCACTGTAATCATACACATCCAATACCAACACTAATATATCATTTAAGAAGGTAAAAAAATTCAAAAAAAATTATTATATAATATTTTACATTGAATCATTTAAAAAATAACCCAAAATGGACTAATAATAATAATTATAAGGTAAAAATTGGAATTAAACATAAAAATAATCTATGTATAATGATTTCATTTAATGTAATTGAAATACATATATCTTGTACCTCAATCCAAAACCCAATTTCTCAATCCCCATATCATTTTTAAGACAACAATGAGTTTAGATAAACACTGTCACCACTGAATCCAAATTCAATCCTAATTAATACCCATGGAACTGAGATCAATATCATCTCAATCTCAATCTATACTCCCTTTAAACGGTACATGAATGAAAATATTCATAAAAAATAAATAGCCATTTATATTTAAATTTAAACTAAAAAACAATAATAATATGTCTAATAAAATATTAATAAATTGTATTATATATATATATGGACACATCCAACAAACTTCTTGATATATTTCTTCATATCATTTATATAGAAAAATAAATATTGAATCTTGTATCTATATATGTTCCCCTTATTGCTGGTTTTTTGTCCTATTGATGAATTCTATATTTCAATGCAACAAATTTTAATTAGAAAAATTGGTGTATGGAGTAATAACATCCATGAAATGATTATTTGTAAACCTATAGTGACCTTCCAATATCCTCATAAAGAAATGATCTAGAACCCATACCATAAATATTACTATTATGCTCATTCCCAAGGACATGATCAAATGGATTATCAAGGGAGACTGGGAAAGACTATGTGGGATGCGAATACCATTGTTCATTTATTTTTTCCCATAGATATTAAATCATTATAAATAAATGAAACACTTATTAAAAAACATACAACTGAAAATAATTATTTATATTGAAAAATAAATCTGGCCCCAAAATATTTGGTAAAATCATTCACATAACTCCAATTTTATTCTGTATGAACATCCATCCAAAATCTTATCCTGGAGACATGGTTCCTTAAATTATCATTCTACAATAAATATAGAGAAATTAACTATTTAATATATGATATGGATATTTATATCATATAAATACTTTACTAAATTAAAATATAACCATAATAAATATATTTATTAAAAAAACATTGATCTAGTAGTGTGGGGATGGTTTTTTCGGACATATTGTTTCATTTTTACATGAAACATCTTAAATAAATAATATGTACACTAATAGAAAATTATGAGATATCATATCCTTTAAATATACATTTAAATATTTAAAATAATATAATAATATATTTTCCAATACAAGGTGCTTCTCATGGTTATGGATATCAGCAAACTACTTCCACTACTCTCAAGGTACCCATTAAGGTACATTATCTTACAATTTTTGGGTGGTAAATGATGTATAATTTACTTCATTCCGGAATATCCATTTTAAATATTTCATTTTCATACCCAAATTTTTAAACATTTACATTATTATGATAAGATCTGTAATGATAAAGTGGAATAATATCTATAAAAAGAGATATAATTTTAATACATTATAATTTAATTAAATAATTGAGATCAATTGGGAAATAATTTAAAAAAATTTCTTTCATATGAGAATAAAATTCTTCATTCTTCCAATATTGAGGCATATTCCTCCTATGGTAATGTGTAATCTAAACGGTTACCACCTCTTCCCCAAAAGATCCAAAAATATAGACAAATAATCTTCCAAAATCATTTATATGGACCCCATAGAAATCAATGGGGTACACTATGTTCAATATTATTAGATTAAAGCGATATGAACTTTTAATATTTATCTTAGTAGTAACATTGTTTCCATTTAAAAAAAACATTTATTAGTATTAAAATCAACAATAACATTTTAGCAATAATTTTTATATCTACAACCATCATCCTCCAATATCCTCAGGGGGAAATAAGAGTGACCACTTCCTCCCTTTCAGTATAGTAGATGTGTGGAAAACCCATCGAATCATGTGGCATTGAGCCCGATAATGGTTAAAGGGAGTTGGGGGGAGATGTAGATGATAATGGGATGGATTTTGAAGGTTTTATAGACGCTGATGGGAGCGAGATGTAGATTTTTGAATTCACTGATAGGGGGAGATGTAATTATTTATATATTCTATAGGGAGGGATCTCATGTTATCATCAGGAAACACATTTGGCATATGTATGGTCAGTGGAACATCAATTGGGAGTCGACTAGGATTGATGAAACACTTCTTCATTGGAGTTAATCTCATTTAATAATGTTAAAACTATCTCCAAAATATATATGTCAAAGAATTCATGATTTTTTTAAATATGATAACTGAGGCACAATAATGAAAAACATTTGATACATAGGTATGATAATGAATTATTGAACATGGAAAAAAATATAACATTTAATTTTTCAAAATTAAACAACTCTTTCACAAAAATAAATGCAATCATGATAAATAATTCATATAATTAAAAATTTTAAATCATAAAACACAAGTGGTTGAAAATTTAATTGATAACATCACATACAGTCATTTTACCCTTCTTACATGTCTTGATCGTACACTATCATTACATCATCTACATTATCCACTCATAAAAGACTAATATTATCAATATGATGATGGAAAATTAAGATAGTTTGTATTTTCTGATGTGATTCAATATCAGAGGTCAAATATTTCACTTCATCACCCATATCATACTAGTCACTTTTTTATGTGATCTACTACATTCCACCATTCATCCACAAAATCTTTCAAAAAATATGAAAAAAATATCTACACAGACAATATATACCTATCATTTACTTCATAATAAATATTTTCTATAATGTAAGAAAATATCACTGAAATAAATTACATGGAATTTACATTAATACACCTAGTAATATTTACCCAATATTATTTGAATATAATTCATGAAACATTATCACTATAGTTTAATATGATCGTATCATTCACATTTTTATATAACTAAAAATCATAAAATGTAAATATACCACAATTCAATGTTATTAAATCATCTTTCCAATCGAATTGATGAAATTTTTGTCCATTCACATTGTAAGAATTGAACATTCTAGACTTCTTTTGGTGACCTTGAATTGAAATAATCAAATCTACTAAAAACTCAACCCATGTATGTGTGTTTATGAAATAAAAAATGTAATATGTATTATTATATTTAAAAAATACATGTGTTAACCTAAAATCCATGTTGATTGAATTATTTATGAATGTAAACTATGTACAGAAAATTATATATGCGCTTTAATAACATCTTTTGTTATATATATCACTGTTCATGTTCATGTTCTAATAAATCTCTTTTTTCATATCCTATGATCATCAATAAACAGATCTGTAATTTTACTATTCAATAGAACCTAACTGTGTTCTTGTAATAATTCCATTTCTAATAGTGTAATATTTGAGACACTATCAAAATATTGGACAATATTATGAAATATTATTTATTTTCGATATATTTGACATTTAGTTTATGTGACATAAACACATCTTTCTCAATTGAATCTTTTATATTTATCATCCATGTATTTGAAATTTTTTTTAAAATTCCTCTTCTGTGTATCCTTTATAAATACATCCTTTATTTTAAGGTTTAATTATCACATATAATTTCACATGATTGTGGTATTTTCGAAATAAAATGAACAAAACATAGTTTAACATTTAATTATGTGTCAATAATTGTTTACAGAAGATGTTAAACTTACATGTATTGTACCTATAAAATAGGAAACATCCTTCGATAATACATACTCTCTAATAAATATGTTTTCTAAGAAAAATTCATAGTTGATTGCAATATAATTAAATGAAGGAGAAGTGATCATATCAAATACGAAATGTAGGAGTAAGAATAAATCATGAAGCTTTTTATTATAAGCAAGTTATATTGTTCACTTTTGTAGTTATAAAATGAATATGAAGAGTTTGGGAAAAACTATAGTATCATTTTTAGTTAACAATGTACACATTTCAATGGTAATAAATAATGTAATAGAATATTTGAATCAAGAAATTTCAATCCATGTAAGCTATAATTATTTATGTTAACACAAATTTAAATATTTCTTCAATACTCATCTAATACATTAAAATTTTTTAAAATAAAGAGGAATTTATTTGTAAAACTAATTTTCATTACAAATATATCATGATCTTACTATAAATTCGAATATTTTCATAAAAAAATATAAATATTTGTTGTTTATAAGTACTTCTGGGCATTGAGATTGACATTATATTTTCCATGATCATTATGAATTGTCAAGATAAAACTATCATATACATTCTTAAAATAATCATAAGATCAAAAGTATAGTTTGAATAATTAAATTCACAGTATAGAAGTTAGAATAATATAAACTTCCATCCATTGTTGTGTTCCAATTTCAATAGATGATGCACTTGGAACTCAATTATAACTATCATTCATACGTTTCTCCTTCCAAAATTTATCTTCAACATTTAATAGTTATGGTGATATTTTATTACATATCAATATCTTTTTTATCGTCTATGACCAATCGACCCATTGAATGTTTACTTTTTCAACTAAAATATATTTGATGCATGGAGTAATAAATGATGACATAAGTTGTGGAATTGTTTACTATAAGGTAGTTCCATGGGATCAAAATCTATATTAAAAACAGGAAAAACGTAACCCATGTATGTGTCTAAATGATAGAAGATATAAATACATGAGAAGTAACAAAAAATTTATAGGATATTAGCATACATTATGATCTTTATTATCGAAGTTTAATCATATGTATCAACACCATTTCATAATATATCCATTAATTATTTAATAAGAGGCTTCAAGTATAAATAAATATCATTTCCATGAATTTAATTTCATACAATAATCATTAAATTGATATTGATATTTTTTTAACACATATCTATAAAGGTAGATTTTATGGGAAAAAAAACCTATACAAATTCTATGACTTGTACTCAAATTCACAAATGGGTTAAATCATTTGTTAGCCAATACAAATAAGACATACCTATAATTGATTGATAAAAATTTATGTAATGAAACAAATTTCATCCACAATTGTGAAACTAAGTTATGGGAATATATCTCATCATTATAATTTTCTATAGAATTCATAATCATGTGCAGAATGGTTTTAGAAGAAATGAATAATCATTGAAATAATGGTTTTAAAGGGATGTAATACAAAACCTTTACATTTTTTACCATTTCATCTTATTCGTAATTGTATGATGATATATACATTCAACATCACCAATTTAATACTATTTAGAATAATAACAGTTTTTCAAACAAGTATACTACAGACTTCACCCCATTAAATAATACAATCATTATGAAACACCTAATTATTTTTTTAAATTTAGACCAATATTATTAATACCTATTTTCGGATGTTAAAAGGATTTAGGAAACATAAATAAGGAAATGTTTAACTCAAAAAATTACAATATCATATAAATTTACTAATTTTTAATTTCTCATAGGAATTTAATATGGTACACCTTCCGTAGAAAAAAATGATTTGAATATTTCCAACTTGAAGTGTATATCTCTTACTTTTTATTGTTAACAAAGTCATGAAACAAATTTTTCTTCTCAATGAACATCACAATTTCATTAGTATCTAAAGCATCAAGATGAATATTTAATGATATATCGCGATCTTAATTTTTCTGTACTATATTTCCAAAACATCAACAATGATGTAACCATTTGTAGCACCATCAAAAAGTTGTGATGATAGGATTTTATGTTGACATTTTTGGATTGAAATAAAAAAAAGTTATAATTTGTACGATTTTACTTTTCATTGTACATTTTTAGGGATGTCTGGATATCACTGTATTGGCTGACATCATTTATAAAAAATTTTATAACATCCAAATCTTCATGACAAATTAAAAAAGAATATAGATTTTAGAATTTCATCAATATTACATGTTCATAATATTCATTTATCTTCATACATCTTATAAATTTACATTTAGGAAATGGAAATATTATTCAACCATCAACACATTGATCAGAAACGTAAAAATCTAATAAATGATCCACAACCTTTGCATACTGTTGTTTGATCCTTTGTATTGTGATCCATATTATATATTTATATCAAAAACGTATTACATTTCATTAAATAAAACATAAAATTATTTGAAATATTATGCAATTTGTATAAAAATAAATAATTTATTCAAAAAAATTTGTATGTATATTAATTTAATTATATTTATGAACAACATCATTGTCCTATGATATTAATTTTCATTAATATAACTCATATAAAAATAATTATTTTTTAAATAATTTGTTTATTTATTTAATGTTAAATGGAAGTGATATTGTTATTTTATAAAATTATCAAATAACTAAATAACCATGCAATCCAAACACCATATTAATAAAAAAATCAATAGTGTTTTGTATCAAACAAACCATCAAAGTATATACATCATTCCATAATATATATAATAACCAGAATATAATATCATTATTGTTTTTTAATAATGAAATAAAATTAAAGAATAAATATAGGAAGAACACATTGAATGAAAAAAAATTAATCAAAAATGGTTAGACTATAAAAATTGCCCATGATCTGTGAGAAAGGGGGATGAAAAAGAGGTGTGAAATTAGGGAATTTAGTTTTTATATGGGGAATGAATAAAAAGTGAGAGCATGAGATTTAGGGGCAGGGAACAATAGTTACAATTATGGATTAGTGACAAAAAATTGACAGCTCGACAACATGGTATCCGGAAATTAATGGGTAGATCGCAGTGGACGATAACTTGAATAGGGATAGATGAATAAGGGATAATGTGTGTTTGGGGATGAGGTTGAGGGAGAGAGCAGCGAGGGTGAAATATTAGTGGCTTAACAGAAAGGTAAAGGGTATGGGGAGTGGTGGGGATGTATTTTAAAGAGTAACAAGGGATCAGGGTTCAACTATAAGGACTAGATGATGGAATGGGGAGCGATGAAGGCACATTGAATGACATCTTGTGAAGGGGTAGAAAGTTCTCAAGGAGAGCTCTAGTGGTGGTGGTATGGTGGAATTATGAGGGGCGATGGGGGATCATGGGAGAAGGGTTCTATGGGGAGTGATAAATATGGGGGAGGTGAAATGTATCTATTTTTATATATGGGAAAATTGAAGTGGAGGTTTTTGTAAAAATGATGCTAAAATAATTCAAATTTTTTAGAAGTGGTTTCATAAACAACCATTTAATATTTTAATTTTCATTTTCTTATTGAAATACATTTTTTTATTATAGAAGTGGAAACACTAGAGTAGGTTTCCATGGGGTATATTATTTTTCCTTATGATGAATATTTTTTCTAACTATAAATTTATTATAATAGTCTCACAAATTTATGTTTTTTAGTGAAACCTTGTTTTTATTGGAAATGTTATCAACATATTTGGTTAGATTAAATATTTTGTATCATATTCTTACTAAATATTGGTGAACAGGGTTGATCCATGGGGTAGGTGTGAGATGGAAATGGATAGTTAAATCCTATTCATCTAAAAAGAATAGCTAAAATGTTGATATATGAGAAAAGTGTATAAAATGATGGTTGAAATAAATTGGGTGTTAGATAGGTATAACTAATCTAGTTTGGAAACAAGGTAACGCCAAAATATTGAGGGACATATAGTTGATATATCAGGTGACAAATATGATTATCTATTAGTGTTATCAATGAAAAAAGAAGAATAAATCTCTAAAATTATATATTTATTTTTTAAAAAACAAAACAACTACTGGAATAATACATGATCTCTATGAAGAATGTATTTTTGTGTAGAATGTTTTTTTGAATTGATCAGAAGTCGTCCATTTGAAATGTATCATTAGATTCTAAATTTTCATTCTCTGAATGAGTTGAAATTGAGATTTCTAAAATAAATAACATTAAAATTAGTCATAATATTAGAAAATTTAATTTCCCAAATAAATAATGTGTTTTTTAATGATGCAAGATAAAACAGAGGTATAAATAATCGATAATAGGGGGAGAAAATAGAAAGTGGATAAAGAATATGATACCTGTCACATTAGAGTATGTCTCGCTACATATGATATTTTATGCTTACTCCTGATGAATCTCATCTCTTTACTACATACCAAGATATGTTAATATTGGTTATGTCTCGATGGTTTCATCTAATTTATATTATTCCATATGGATATCCAAAATGTTATATGTCAATGAGAATCACTATAATTACTCCTCAAATCAATTTCTTGTCCCCTAAAAATTTACCTTAGGTCATCACTAAAAACAAGGACCACATCCCACTCCACTATCATCCTTAACATTTTAGCATTAATTGTGCATTATCCTACACATAACTATCTATAACCAATCCATTCTAACCGACTATTATCTTCTTCAAATGGGTATGTCTCTCCTCCATCCAAAATTTATAGGATCATCAGGTACATCTCCATGTTATCATTGAGTAAGGGACATGAGTAAGGGAAATCTCCTTCAATTTAATTGTTTGTTGTATAATCTTTAATTAGGAATTTTATAATTCATGGCCTATTTGAATTGATGGACTCATGCATCGCGTTTGGCAATATTGGGAAAAAAACATTGAGTTGTGCTTCAATCAATAAAATTTACTGGATCATTCCCAATAATTCAATTAAATATGAACAATCATCAAATGAGGCATCAAATTATTCTAAACTCAAGCACATCATTGAAATGATCATAAATTTAAAATTCTTTTTTAGTAATTCTTTTTGACAATGGATGTTCAAATGATGAAATAATCATAAAAAGAGAGTAAAAATGGAAAAAAAATGAAGGATCTACAGGGTTTACATGATTTCATATATCAATTAGATAAAGGGGGTTATTATTATTACCTCTCAGGATGAAATATTATAGGATCACAAACCATTACAATTCAGGGTATATGATATCGATTTATATATATAGGAACAAAATATCCATCAATGATTGTTTGGATAGATAATATAAAAATTAAAAAATCTTCATTTTTAGTTGCATCCACCATGGTGGCTTTCATCCAAAGAACTATAAATTCCATATTTGAAGAAGTATAAATCTACATCAATTTCTGAAAAAACCATCATTGATTTCTCCAAAAACATTTATTGGTCCCAATAAAAATACCACACACAAAAAATGTGGGGTAAAATCTAGATGTGTAGTCACCTTGAACGCTTCCAACTTATCTATTATTATAACTTTAATCGTCATATTTTACCCATTATCATTGGTGTTGAATTTCTAAAATTTCAACAATCATTCATCTTGCATATTACACATTTTGTGATATATCACATCGATGTGTTTAGACATGGAATGAAATATATGGTTCTTACTAATATGAATAATATTTTGAATGTAACTATATATAATTTAATTCTACAAACTCTATCCCATATATTGTAGAAACATCTTAATCCTTAGTATCGCCTTGTATCCTTCAGTGATAGTGAGATACTCTAATGTTGTGGTAGAAAACACAACAAACATATCATGTTGTAAATTCCATGAGACTCCACCTATAAATGATATTAGGTACCCATATATGGATTTTCTCATATCATCATATCCATCTATACCAAAATATGTATTTTCTTCCAAAATAGTTTTACCATTTCTAAATCATATATAATGAGTTGATGTACCTCATGAATACCCAAATATCCATTTGACCATTGTATACTACTCTAACTTGGGATTAGATATTAATATGCTCTCCATGAAAATGAATTATATATATTATGGTCTAGTGAACTCCATGGAAAAAACAAGACATACAAAATCTTACTAATATGCAATTTCATTATTTATTCGTTATTTTAATTTAGTTAAATAACATTGCATTTTTTTAAGAATGAAATGACTAACAAGTGTGATATAAACATGTTTCTTATTTCTCATGTTCATATTTTTATAAACTTTCTCAAATTCCCCATCCTAAGATTGAAAATCTAGTGATTCTTTCTCCCATCAGTAATTGTTATATTAAGAATCTATATAGAATTTCCAATATACATAAATTAAAAAATTCATTATCAACTACTTCTACATCTTTTCAATCATGTTTATATATCCACCAATAATCAATATATCATCAATATAAAGTATAATGATAATGAAATAGACCACATTGGTAAGAATAATTTAAAATAAGGGATCATCAATCATCCTCCAATACTCATTATTCTACATGGATGAGTTGAATATACAATACCACTATATCATTTCCTATTTCATAACATATAAACTTTTCCTATGTATATATGTAATATTTGAATTATCCATCACCTAAAATAACTCTGGATTCTCCATGTAAATATAATCATAAATATCACCATGTAAGATCATTGTCTTTACATCCTTATTTTTTTCTCATAGGTCCATAATAGATTCAAATTCACGAACACCACTAATATAATACATTTTCAAAAAATGGAGTAAATATTTCATTCAAGGAAATAACATTATTTAGTATAAATATCTCTATAACCATTCTTGATCAATAGAGAGACTTTGAGATATTATATTATCATTTGATGTTGTACAATTACTTGTTATTGAGTACCTTATTTCGATGTGGTAAGGCCTAATGAAATGTGTGGGATTTTAACTAGAATCTCATTTCCGCTAACATATTATTTTTCCATTCCAACTTTTGATGAATCCTGATCATATCATCATTAATATTAAGATCTCCACAATTAGTGAGTATCAAAATCTCATGTGGTTAGTATATATGACATGTTTTTTCTATATTGCATGATCTAATGAATTTTTCTTTGGAGGATTCAATTATGGAATTTTATTTGATGGATATATATCAGTAGATGAAGATATATTACTTTGTAGTGATGTATCATCAGTGTCATGTTTCTCTCTAACACTAACTGAAACATATTGTCATGACACTTCAACCATATTGATTGGAATTTCCTCAGACTATGATTATATACATATTTTATCTTTCAGAATGATTAATAATCTGTCCCTAGAAAAAAAAAAATATTTTAAATATCATCCTGCTGAAAGGATCTCAGAGTTAGTATGAAAAATTCCCAAGTTAATATCCAAAAAACACAAACATTTTCCATTTCTAAAAATATTTTTCCCACTAAACCTTTTGGTTGTGAACAAATGTCTAGTATACAAAAACACTTAAATGATAGTACAAAACATATTTACCAATCTAAACAAATTATTTAACATCGTAGTTTAGTGGAACTGATGGAAAAATGTGGGCACGATCAACTGTGGTCCTTATTGTATCCCACAAAATATTTTTGGATGATTTTCATTTGTTATCATAAAACTGAATCTATTGCAAATTGTTTTATTAATTATCTCTACAAAACCATTATATAGAGGTGTATTTGGTGCTCAATTTTACATGATGGTTCTAAAACCCATATAGTACACCTCAAGTGGGTAACAATACAATATTACATTGTCTTATTTTAGAAACATTAATTATCTACTTGAATCTAAGAGAAAATATACATCAAACATATTGAAAACATTATTTAATTGAAAATTAGTTTTCAGAGGAAATTCCCACTATTTAAAAGAATGATTGACTATGAAATTAATAAAATATATGGAAACTACAATCGATTTATTTATCATCATGTAGATATCTATGTGAATCAACTCTAAAACAATGACTTCTATAAATGGTACGAAAAAATGACATAATACTCTGTTATTTTTTCCATTAAGAAATAAACAGCAGTATCCAAATTTCTAACATTTATTCTTGGTAATAGATCCTCCATAGAGATAATTTTTATTCCTCTCAATCTATTATTCTAATATTTTCCTGCTAAACATATGCAAGATATTACTCTGTAGATACATTAACTTCTCCTCCACATAGTCTAGAATCTATGAGATAAAATGAAGTATCTTTTCTACCTTTAGGATATTCTGGGTTATCTTTGGTAATATCTCATTTTCTATCACTAATTAAAATGTTATATCCTCTAATGTAATGTATTCTAGGTTATATCATAATTTTATGAATATTAGGAACATCTCTTATATCTTCCAATTGTAACCTGCATCCAATATTAGTCTTCACGATAAATACTAACAATACCAAAAAAATTTGGGGCACCATCATTTATAATCATCATATTTCCAAAACTCTCTAATGTGTTAGATGATAATAAATCACTATTGGTTGTGGCATAGTAGGATACAGTCAAATTAATTACCCATTTCATTTAATGGATTTCAAGACTAATATTATTGTCTTACTCAGTAATAAAAATATCATCATTGATAAAAAAACCCCATTATTTGGGGGTTTACCATCATGATTACAATTCATCACATACTAATTCTAACATTATGTAGTGTACTGCAAAGTCTTTCCACAATAGTTTTACTATAATGCATATATCTAGTAGCATATTGATCAATTCATTCTTTTTAGTCATTAGACATGGGGCTCCCCTCAACTTATTCATCCCTACAATTTTTGTTACACTTTTATTTTTCTGATAACAGATCATAATTCAAGTGTAATCCCTCATCATCCCTTTATAACTATATGTATATCATTTTGTATTTCACCATTACCACAGTTGGATATGAATAGAAATCTAATATAACTAGTTTGTCCCATGACTTTGGTAAATAACTCATCATAATAAATTCCATCCACTAATTATCAACCGTAATTTTCCAAAAATTAAACTAATCAACAATACATTGGAACAATCACACATGTTCAATTTCATTTTGTCCATCATTGAAAATCATGTTGGAATATCTATGTATTAGATATTCATTGTTCTATATGATTGTCCTTTTATATGACATTTAAAATTTTCACCATAGAATAAAAGCATTGTGTAAGATGATTTTTTTTTTCAATGATACTCTGGTTGATCCACTTTATGATTTGGTTAGTGGAAATCAATTCGAACATAACACACTTTATATCCATTGGTGCGGTACTCTTAATCAATTTATCATTGAATTTATTGTATGTTAAATAATATTTCACCTGAACTGCAATGGATTTAGTGGTCTCCACTATTGGTTTCCACAAATCGTTATTAATCAAATATTATTTCATTTTGGGTTTCTATATGGTATAATTAAAATACAAATTTATAATCATGTTTTCATTGTTTTATATCACTAATATTGTAATAATCATGAGAATATAACCCAACAGACATGTCAGGCATGGTCAAAATAGTTGAAGTCGACTTATAAATTATTTAAAACACAAATTGATTGACCAATATAATGTTAAAATAGTTTGATAAACCTAGATTGACTGATGTCGTGGCATTGATGTGTATTTTTGGAATAGTCTTTAGAAAAACTATTAGAAACTGGCCCTAAATGTTAATTGAACCTTCTTCACTAGACAAGGTGTATCATAGCACCCGATATTTGACTGAAACATTATCCAACTATACATACATCATTTTTTAAATATATTTTACACAAATTTTCCAATGTTGGAATCATTTTTAAATGAACTTCGTAAATTAGTGTTCAAAAACTGATAATGACCAGTTTCTATTTTTTGTTCATCGAATAACCACTTTGGCTCATTCTTGTTCCGATCTCAGTGGTATAATACCACCTTTTTTTAGTAGTGAATGATCTAGATGGTGAAGGAATAAGAATCATTGAATAAAAATAAACAAAATAACCTATTTCCATTATTTATAATGATTTTATATGTCCACATATGAATTGGGGTATTTTTATTATTTCACCTCCAGATGTTACATCATACGATCACACACTTATAAAATTCATAAGATTTTATTATTTTTTATAGAGTATGAAACAATATCTTCATAAACCTTTTTTTGATAGCTCGTGTTTAGTGGAAACCACCTTGTTCACTTCCCTCCAATGAATACTACATTTATTATCGGTAAATGTTCCCATGTGCAGTAGATGCTAAAAAAAATTCACTAATTTCTCGTAATATGTGGAGTTGTCAAACATAAATCAACTTCATTCATGATGCAATATAGTCATTCGAGATTCCATGATATTTCGTTCCTTGACAAGTCATACACGGGTAGTTGTAAAAAAATTTACAAGATCTAGGCTCAAAAACTATTATGTAAGGCATATCAACATCCACCTATTAATTTTTTTATCACCACAATGATTTCTAATTTTATTATGAAACTAAATCTCACACAGACCATTATTTCAACTACAATTGAATGAACCTGAGTCCCATTATCCATAAATTGCAATTCCCTAGTGTTAGGTATAATTTTGATCAAGGATTAGCACTCTCATCCTCATCAATATTCATGCCTAACTTCATAGAAAATATAATCCCTCTATGAATGTTTATATTAATTCTCTCAATCGTAGAAATTTTCAACATAATGAACACCAAAATCAATAAAATAAATCTTTAAGTGTAATTTTATCATCAGCTACATCGAACTCATATGGAAATGCATCATGTCATTGATCATCAAACAACTTTGGGTTTTTCATCATCTTCACATAGAAGCATTATTAGGTTCTTGTCTATCATATCAGCCTCCTTAGTTTTCCCAATGCAGATTGGTCTTAATTATATTTTATTTATTTTAATATTCATTCTCTATTTGAGGTTGATTTTTGGTTACATGTCCTTTGTGTTATTTTAATATGATAGTTTTCACAAAAAAAATATTTTCTAAAAAGTTGAAAATAGGGTGGCTTAATGAATTTATTCAAGATATTCAAGAAAATAAAATTTATTTAAAAAATATATTCAATTTGGGATCATTGAGAAATTGAAAAATAAATGAGGATCATTAATGAAAAAAAATCAAACAACTTGATCATCATAAAACAAATAACACATTTTTTCATGAATATCGTACAACTATATTAATAGTTTTAAATTTAATAAAATAAACATTCCTCTATTAAAAACTAAAATATCACGTTATAAACTCCTCAAAATCCCTCAAATAAATTGTGTCTGAATGAAAAAACTAGATCGCATCAAATTCATCCAAAAATTAAAATTTTACATGTCCACAAGAACTCAATGTTTTTTCTCTATGTAATTTGAAAACATGTGTTTAAATTCAAATCACAATGTATCATGTTAAATAATTGATCTATTTAAAACATTATTTTCTTATCAGACGAGATTCTTAATGAATATTAGAATAATTATCAAAACTGGAAAATTCATTGAGAAGAAGTTAAAAAAGAAAAAACTCATTCATTATAGAAAATTTCATACCCCTAATATGAAATTAGATACTTTATTACTTCGATTACAATTCATGTTAATATTTCTGTAGGGGAAACATGTTATAATTACGTTAAATTGAATCATTACCAATTGATTCCTTCAATTATCATTCTATTCAAGGGTCCAAAAAATAACGATCTATTTTTCACACTGTTAATAAAATGTAAATTATTTGTTTCTAATTAAATTCCTACTTATTTAATTGGATACATTATTCCCCTCACCATAATGTACTCATTTTTAATAATTATACTCATATATTGTTTTTATGAATCAATGAATGTGAGAAGAACTTATTGAATACAGAAGTTATATTTTAGTACCTAATCTGTTAGAGATTCACCGTGAGATAAAATTTTTTAAATTTTATATAGTTTAAAAGAACTGACATGATTGTATTTTAGGTACACACCCAATGTTTTTTTTTCAAAATGGTTAATTCCATTAGTTACAAATTCAATGTTTCAATTATCTTATATTCTAAATCAAATCCCACAATGATCTACACTATTACAATCTCTTCCATATTTCCCAAAATGAATCAACATAATAATAATGGGAAACATCACTCAAAATTCATTCACGTCAAATAATTTCAGAATCAATGTATTATTCAATACATTAGTTAAACAATCTACTATGAAAGTCATCAATCAGTGTAGTTTGAGGTATAATACACTCTAAATTTAATTTTTTTTGATCAAATTTGATTTTTTAGGAACCTTGGGATACAAATAAATCCCTGAGAAACACTGACGATAGTGAAAACCCCTCCCACTACACCTAAAAATAAATATAAACCCCAATGTGGAATCATATGATAGGGAAAAATTACGCCATTTTGGTTCATGTTTATTTACAATTTACTAATTCACAGTATATTTGAATGGGTAAAAGAATAAACAGAGGATTATTTTCCTAATAAATATGAATTGATAGAAAATATAAACAAAATATCATGCATGTTGGTTTAATAATTGGAATAAATTTTAAATTTAGGATCAAAATGTATCATTGTGACGAGTAAAAAGAAAAGTATTCAAATGAATGTGATTTTGATGTGGGATACAATGCTTGTAATTATCATCCAAATGATTATTAACATCATAGATTTCAATAATCTATGCACCCATCATGAGGGAAGAAGATTTACTTAATTCAAACCAAAAAAAGTAGTGGGTATTCTGTTGGACATAATTCCTAGCCCTATTTTGTAATTTAATTAATTTGGAAAAATTTAATGTTGAACTCTCATGAAAATTATTCTTTGATCATCTTAGTGAATTTTGTTTCTCCAATTATATCCATTTTTAAGATCCTCTATTTTTTAATGATCTATATCGTTATGTATTTTATATTTTATCCTAAAAGATTAATTTGAAATATTATAAAATATTATCATAAATTTACTAATATATTTACATTTATTAATTTATAATTTGATATATATAATATTGAGAAAAATAAATGATTAAAAAAATCATTTCTTATTGATTTGTTTATTTATATATTATCTTTTAATTTTAAAATTAATTTAAAAAATTAAAAATATGATATATATATATATAAGATAATATTTATTTGTTTTATTGGGAATATCAAAATTCCCTTTGAATTAATTTTTTATTTTTTTAATAAAAAGACAATTTTTTGTGGAATAGTAATAAATATCATTCTTACAAATACCATGACATTTATGAAATTATTAATATGTATATACCAAATAGATATCTATGAAACAATTTTATATAACAAAATATGTAATATATGTGACATGATTATTTTGAAAATTTTCATTTTAATTTATAAATTTTATTTGAAATATTCTGGATTATGTGATTATTTATTGAAAAAATAATACATTATACAAGTAGTGTTTAAAAATTTACATTGATCAATTAAAAAAAATTTTATAAAAAAATAAATTCTATATTTGGAATGATTAGATCCAAATTATATAATACATAACATTTTATTTTTTGGTATAGAAGATAAATTACCCAAGGGAAAAACTTGTTACCCTAGTGATTACTAGGATTATAAAAACGAGTAATTAATAGGGAAAAAAAATTGTATATTAAACATGTTTTAATTCAGTTTCTCAGTTGTATCATTACCTTTTCTCTTTTTCCCTATATTATTTATCATTTTTGGGAACCATTTACATTGAGAGTGATTTTCCATTGTTGAAATGTTTTGGGTAATTAAAAACATGAAATATCATTCCCTTATAAATGGGGTCACCTCTCCTCACATCCCCTTACTCAAAACACCAATACAGAAGTGGCCATATGTTGTGTGAGTTGTATATTTTTCAATTATTTCTAATATGTTGAAGAAGTTATAAAGAATATGTTTTTGAAGTATTCATGATTTTTAATCAAGTTTATGCATCATGTGTGACTGAATGAAGATGAAATAAAGTCCCCATGTATTTTTAATCGAAAAATGTTTATTATTTTATTTCCATTCTAGGTAGTAAATGACTTTTTTGAAAAATTGATTTGTTTATGATTATTGCTGATATGATCTTATTATATAAAAAATGTTCATAATTTTTGGAGAATCATATTTTTCATCTCCATTATGAATTTCTCCTAAGGAGTTTTCATAATAGTTTCCATATAATATATACCTTGAAGGAGAATTTGGGGGAAATATATGGATAATTTTGAGATGAATAGAAAACATTTTGTGGATCGAGGTGATCACATTGAGTTGATGAAACTATTCTGATCAGTCCTAGGTGGCTGGTTTGATTATATAACCAAATTATAACTGAAATACATTCCTAGTTCAAATATACAATGATATACATAACAACTACATAACATGTCTCTTAGTGATGTCTTCATTTTCAATTAAACATTATAATTTGTAAGGAAATCATTCGAAGAAATGTTTTTAAAGAAGAATATTCATGGTGAGGGAAATAAAAATCAAGTGATTATAAACAATTCCTAAAGTATAATACATATTGTCAGATGAATGTTCTCATGATCCAATGTTGAGTACATAGAGAAAGTTTTTGGGCGGAAATACACAGTTTATTCTTGGTTGGTTTTGTATTATAAATGACTGTTGTTATCAAACAATGGTTTTGTTATGGAGAGTTAAATTAACGAAGTAATAAAGTCGCATGACTCATAAATTCAAGTTTATAAAGATTTATAGTTTTATATTTGCAAAAAATTATCAAATATATATTTATAATGTGTGATTGGTAGTGAATGTTTAATGCACTATGATTAAAATGATGAAAATTATTCCTTGAAGTATTATAAGAAAAAAAAATTCATACTATGTTTTATTGGTTGGATGTATCTATATGATGTTATTAGACCAATGTTTCTCATTGAAGTTTATCAGACATAATTTTCCATTCAAAATCATTTGACACAAGATATCAAGAAACATCATATGATAGAAGTATCTAAGTGATTTCATCAGACTAAATGCTATGATAACATCACATATATTATTAAAAACTCATTGTACTTAGTTATATTAATCCATTGGAAAGAGGATGTAGGGAATATATTCGAATGTTCATTTCATAGATGAATGTTAATAACCATCTATGAACCCATGGAACAATGGTAGAGTCCTATGAATTTTTTTATGTTCCTAAGAAGTGGAGAATTAAATCTCATTAGATTTTTAACAAGACTGGAGATGTGTTAGAAATTTTTTCTAGATGGAATATTCAAATGTCATCATTCAATATTTCCAAAATTAATTTAGTGTAATGATGCTGAGTATGATTTTTAATAATTAATTAATCATAAAGAGATACTTGGGTCTCTCACCAAGAATTTATGATGTTTTATGAAAAATGGTGATGATAATATCTAAATAATTTTATATTAAATATTGGTTGAATGTATTATTTTATTACGTTTGAAGGTGGAAAAAAAATTAATAAACCATGTGGTGGATTTGTATTTGGAATCAGGTATTTTAAAGTAGATTTTATCTTATCTATATTTTATTATAGAAACCATACTTATATAAATTATGGTAGTCATTTTGAGTATAGGTTTTCATGAGTTTCATAGATGTTATGATGTGTATATGGTTATTGTTGAGGAAGAGACATGTCGATGGGATGTATCAACCATTAATCTTGAGAGAAACTCACATTTGGTTTTAGTTTTTGTAGAAAGAGGTACTAGAACGAGAAGTGTACATCATGTAGTGAAATAAGTGAATTGAGAAATAATGAATTTGGAAAAGAAATGTAGATGTGATTAGATGACCAGGTACGAGATGCTGAAATTGTAGAATATTCATATAGAATAGTGGATCTTGAAAAATAGGTACTAGAAAAAAAAATAAAAATTGGACAAAAGGAATATCTCCAAAAAATATGAATTTTACTTACATGACCAGATAGGAAACATCAAGACTATGATAGTGAAATTTAATATTTTAGTTTTCTATAGTGAAGACGATAATGTGTTTATTTCTTGTGTTTTTGCAATTAACATTGGTGAGATATAATAACAAATAACCATTGTCACATCCTATATAAATCTCAAATGAGGGTTGAATATTGTGATATTATAGGGAACATAAATAATATATTAGATACAATATTTACATACACTATAATGAATAAACATGGAGCATCATGATTTGAGAGGTCCTCATAGTTCTATGGAAGAATGAACTTTTCTTATCCCAACATCTAATGTGTAGGGAACCAAAAATTAAATTTGAAATTTTTTCTTGCTAAACCATTGTAACATGCATCTCATTATAGAGGAGAATATATATACTGATCATTATAATACATGGAAGGGACCTGCAACACATATTTATTAGTGATCCATATTATAATATATTGTTCATTATTTTACATTATTTCATATTCTTGTATACTATAAGTAGAAGAGAATATTTTAATTAAGAACACGACATGTCAATTATATTGAGGGATATAAATGTTATAATTTATCAAAATTTTCCCAACACTGATTCAACCATATGAATATTTAGTATATCTAGAAGTGGTCCCCTCATGTTGATTCAGATATAGGTTATATTCTATTGGATTCTATACATTGACGTAACTCTCTATTGAATTTTTGAGTATTTGATAGTGTTAATAATAATGTGATGATTTTGTAAATATTAAATCATCATTGGGGAAAATTATGTTTCATAGAAGACTATAAATAAAGGATAAATAATTATAAAATTATGTTAAATATGTTATTCATATTATTCTAAGATGTATAAAGATGTTCAGTAACATCATTCCATTATAACGATGATTACATATTCATTTGGAGTGTGAAAAACAAGTGGTTCATGTTACCACCAAGGAGAATGAAAATATTTCCACATTGATTAGATCGATATTAAGTGATAATGATATTTTTGAATTTATATATAAACTATCTTCACAAATAATAACTATGAACAACATGTTATTGTGATATGTTTACCACATATCATGATATATAAGTTAGTAGATTGAAAGAGATTATACATATAATTCTTAGAAAATATACTTTCTTCTTTGAGGTTTCATTGAATATAAAATGTATGAAATCACTTTTATGGAAGAATTATAAAATAACATAGACATGAATTTACAAATAAATATTCTAGAATATATAAATAACTGAAAACATTTAGGACAATTTATGACTAGAAAATTAGATCTTGGAATATGTTACTATGAATTTGAAAATAAATTGATCATTAAAATTTAATATAAAGACAGAGTCAAGGAGAGTCCTTATAAATGATTCACACACTTGAATAAAATTTGAAAACCTACATTGATGTCAAGGAATTAAAACAATAATTAATATATAAGAATATAATGAAATTTGAATCATTGTGAAAAAAATAATGTTATGATTTATATGATGATGTTCAAAAAATAAATAATACTTGTGAAGATAAGTATATAATCATTTAAGAACATAAAAAACCCTTAAAATGAGACGTACATAATTTGAAGTTAATTATTACATCCTTTATAATATACATATTGAATCTATACAACAGAAGGATTATTTTTTTACTATAAAAAAATCGCATTGGAGGAATATGTAGATTTAATATTTGAACATGTGTCAAGAATTGTATGATTTAATTTAATGATATATCTCTTGTAAGCAATGACTAAAGGGGTATAATCCATACCTTATTTTTATAATGTTTTATCAAAATTAGGTTTCATTAATAATACATTTATTAAAAATATATCAATAATATTGGATGATTAAAATTTACAATGATCCTACCACCTTTTCTATGGTGGATATGGAAAGAAGCATGGAATATGATTCCTATGAGGATCATACAAATTTATATCGAAAACCCACAATATAAAACAATAGATATTAAAATATCATGGATTTTGGGTCAATGTTTGTACTATAAAAATTAAAGAATTATTCAATTGATTGTTGATAAAATCCATAATAAATTAAATAATAGAGTATGGCCATGTCAGGGGGGTAAGATAGTGATGAATAATAAACATTCACAAAGTAAAAGAACTCTTCATATAAAAAATATATTTGTAAATCATGTTAATATTTATTATTCAAACAATAATAGTTTTCATGGGGTTTGTGAATTCTCATCTCAACTGGTATCCAAATTATATAGGAATATAAATCTATATAAGTTAATGAAGTACTAATAAGAAAACATTTTATTTAAAAATAAAAATGTTATAAAAAGAAATTTTCCATAGATTATATCATTTAACAAATGTGAAAAATCCATTTGTTTCAAATCTAGAAAGACGAATAAAAGTAAATATTCCAAAATAACTAATTAGAAGTATGAAACTATAAGTATGTCACATGTACAACTAATATATACTTCTAATGTATGTAATGAATTTTTTGTAATATGGGCAGATGATTCGGGTGGGTGATAAAAATAGATGAAGTACAAAAAAAGTCTAATGAAAATTAATAGAATAGATTCCAAATGAATAAAAAATTAATATGATAGACCATCCACAGAATATATATATATATATTCTGTTAAAGAATTTTTGTCTGAGAGGTATAAAAAATATAGAAACCATTCAAAACATCATTTAACTATCCATACAGAATAAGAACATGTCCACTAAATAGGTATGAACACATCATCCATCGATGTTTTTATGAAGAAATTATCTCCACAAAATATAGAATTATGGAAATCATTCATGATGCCACATGGTAAATTATAACTCATGTTTTGATATGCATGAATAAATTCTATAATATGTGGAGAATATTTTTTGATAAAAATATCTCAAGAATATTCTTTACATTGAGAATAATGATTGATAAACCACATTATTATAACATTTATAATTTCTGATTATATTTTTGATACATTAAATTGAAGGTAAAGCATGATATCTAGCGGTGAACCTTTGGAATTTTAAATGATGTCCATATTGGATATCAATCTGTGAAGAAGATTCCATCCTAGAATGTTTCATAGGTTTTTACATAGAAAAATATTATAATAGGACCATACATTATGAATTATTAGTTTTTGATATATTCAAATTATAGAAAATGAATGATGATATTAAATTGTTTTTCATTACCTTCATAATTCAAAAGGATCTTAATAATGAATGTTATTTCTTATTGATGATGAGGAAATAGTCAATTCTAGAAAACCATATTGAGATGATCTATTTTGGATTATTCTCAACATAAAGTTATGATATCATATTTATTAAATAGATTATTCATTATAAAACTCATAATAATATCATCCTTGATGAGAAATATGTATTCTGATAATGTGTCTTCTAAAACCATTATAACATACAAATCAAAATTTTCCAGAATGTTCATGAATAAATTTCTTTAGAAAAGATAAATTTTCCTAAACCTCACAAAAGTCATTACAAATATAAATAACATAACATATAAGGTGAATTTAATTAATAAATAAAATAATTAAATTATATCTATGAAATTTATCTATGTTCAAATTTACTTATAGTTTTCCATGAATGTTTTATTCCGATTAATTTTGGTATAATATATTCTAATTTTGATTTAAATTAATATTGGAATCATTACTGTATAATAAAACATAGAAACCATTTTTTATATCATTATAAGATATCATTTCACGAGGTATCACGAGTAGTAGGTAAATGTTATATTTATTCTCTATGTCAAAACCGGTGGTTTTCAAAAACTACAAACCACCACATAGACATAGAAAGAAATTATTGATTACACATTTCATAAGAAATAATTGATATCATTTTAAAAAAATCATTTTATTTATTATCAATTTGGAAAATATAAAATGATATGATTATTTAATAATATAGTGAGAGAGATAAGACAAAGTAGAAATGGATAGAATGATGTTAAATATTCACACATTGGAATATTCATTCAGAAATAACTGTGATGGTATTTTTAAATATACAATGTGGAGATTTAAGAGACCAAATTGTGTTTGATTTTTATTTATTTCAATGATTATAAATATGTTAAAGATATTTCAATGACGTTTATTATGTAGTATCAATGATTGGATTTGAAGATGATTCATCTTATATAATTTAATGAAGAAAGAAAGAATTTACCATATATTTTTTTAGGGAAAAATATAAGTTGTTTTCAAACCATTGGATGTCAGGAAAGATAATGCTTCTAGAAAATATATTATATAATAAATATAATCAAGGATTTTATCATAATTTCTAAAGAATGTGATTTCTATTCGGGGGTATATTTTTTTATTAAAATCAAGAATATTACTTTAGGATTTACCTAAGAATATTCCATAATATTTTACCAAACAAAATTTTACTAGATGGAGAAGGAGTAGATGAACATATGGAGAAACATGGGACAATAAAATAAAGTTTAGTGGATCAAGGTGAATTTATAGAGTCGATCAAACTAATTCAATTAGAAATAGTTAATCAAATAGAGTATTGATCCAAACAATATCTCTAATATATTCCCAGTTTCATCAGAAAAATATCTATTGAAAGAATATCAATTGTTTCATATTTATATGATTCTTATATACTTAAAATCATAATTCCAAAATAATCTTATTCAATTTTTTTGTTTTGAATGATAAAATTCATAGGGATGTAAATGAATATCAAGAGATAAATTGTTTTTCCTCAAGTACATATCATCGTGATTTTCAAAAGTATTCTGATCCACGATTAGATAAAACGGTTGATTCTATGATGAGGATGTATAAATTTCCTTCGATGATGTAATATGAAGTAAATTATATATATGTTTTAAATTAATTCTGAAACTATATACTAATCAATGAATAATATAAAAAATGTATATCAATTTAGAGTTCAAGGTATATTATGATTCAGAGTTTCTATAGTTTAATGTGTTATCGATCATATATTTATGATTTCTAAGGATCATTCGATGATTGATGATGTGGTTATAAGACGGGTTAAACATTTTTTGGTATTGTAATTGAATAGATGTTTTTATAAATGAATTAATTTAGTTCAAAGTCTCCATACGATGTCATGATTGCGAGGTTAATGAGTGATGTTCATCAAACATTATTTTCCATGAAAATGAATCAAATAGATTCTATTGTGTAAAGTAATTATATAAAATTCACTAAGAGATGAAATCATACAGAATGTCGTGAGGAAATCATATATAATCTTACAAAGTAATTGTGTGGTGTTCTATGCTGTCATGAAAAATAGGGATTAGATAAATTCTATGTGGAACCATCTGATAAATTAATTATAGAAAAAATCATAGAACCTATTGGTTTGAGGATTAATCCAACCAATGTTTTCTATGTTGTTCCAAATAAGTGGGAATGGACCACATGTTTCAGTTTTCACCAAGTTGATGATGTCATATGATGTTATACATAATTAGTATTTTGAAGGAATGTTTTTCATAATCTCATTTATGGTTATGATACATAGTTGAGCGCGCAATGATTGATTAATCAGAAAAGGGAATTTCCTATTTATAGTATAGATTATCTAAATTTTTAGGAATAATATTGAAACTAAGATATATTAATGTTTAAAATAATGAGTTCTTGACTTCAATATTTTAAAATGGTTAATGGTAGTAGAATAAAATAACCACAATGTAGTAGATTCATATTTGGATGGTGGAATTTTAATGATGAGTTCTCCATTCTCTAAAAATCATTAGGGATACCAAACCTATATAAGGAAGAGAATATAAGATGAAGATTTTATTGATTCTTGAGTTACATGTGAAGGGTTTTCATGGATGTGGATATTATTGGTAAAGAGAAATGTTCTTGGGAACTCTCATCCATGAAGATTAAGATGAATTCTCTTTTTGATAGATGTTTTGTATGAAGAGTTATGAAATTAAGTTGGTGGTAAAAGATGGATTTAGAGATGTGGAAATAGAAATTAATAACAATATTATTGAGTTATGAGGTTATAAAATGAGGAGGAACTATATTATGAAGTATTGAAAGAATCATATGAAAAAACATAGGTTGAATAGGTAATAAATGATCAGGAATAAGATGGGAACATAGATAATCACAACGAAAAGTTTTATGATAATGAAAAAAAAATCATTTGGAAGGATATGACATAAAATTCTAGATGAATATAATGAAATAGAATCTTTCAGTTCCCTATAATGAAAAAATAGAGTTTATTTTACATTTATGTGTATGTATCATTGATAAGAGAAATGTAAAATGAAAAATTGTGACATAATATAAATGATTCAACTGGTCAATGACACATTTTATGTTTCAAAGGACCTATATAAGAAATTTTAGATAGTCTACATACTAGGTATAATGTACCAGTGATATGATATAATTTATACAATGTAATAAAAATCTATGGAATATTATTTTTTCAATCCCACTTCTAATGTGTAGGTAAAATCACCTGGGATATGGATTGTTTTTTACAAGACCATTGTAAACTTTATATCATTATATTATATAATCTGGGTAATGTTCATCACCATACATGATAATGAATAACAACTCATATTTAGAAGTGAGTCTATTAAAAATATAATGATACAATTTTACTTACATTCATATACTTGTAAGTAATTTATAAATTATAATAGTAAAATCATGATTTTAATAAGTCTACAGGATAATGGAATAAAATGATTATCAATGGCTTAAAATTTCCCATCGATGAATGACCCCTACAGTTAAGATTATCCTAAAGTTATCCTCTGACATCATTATACGCAATCTATGCCCAATACTCTCCTCTATAATCTAAATAATATTAATGAGGTCATCGTCTTCTCAAAATACCATCACTAAATGGTTAGTTATCCTTCAAAATGGAAATAATCCTCAAAGAGAGGTAAAAGTTCTTATCATCTCTTCCATTATTTAAATCCTTATATGCCATTATTCTTCATCAAATTTATTTTCGCCTTCTTATAATGAAAAAATAGTATCATTATTATACTGATATGTCATTATATTAATGGTACAATCAATAACCACAACACTTTATAATTATGTAAATTGAAAAATGTGAATCATCTGTTGTCTGGACTATTACATCCATGAAAAAATGTTTTTAACATTTCATCCCCACTTTAATAGTGATGGTTTTAATAGGTAAGTTGATATATTCTCATTGATATCAGAAAAGTGGAGAAATTATAATTAAAATCATGAAACATAAAACCATGGGGAAATAACCATCGAGGATAGAACTCGAGACCTCACTGAGACCCATAGGAGCAGCTACAATGAGCTATACCGAGAGGGTAGTAATTTAATAAATAATTATGATACATATGAAATATTTTATATTCTAATAAAATAAACCATATTAGATTTTTATTCATTCTATGTGAAATGGAAATAATCATCCATGCATATGTGTGGAGTATCGCCACCATCGTATGATCAATTTCCATTTTTCCATTTCAACATGAACATTTATTGTTGTCGACAAGAATGGTTTAAAATTGTTAACTATGATGTTTATGATATTAATGTTTTTTGTGTATTATAAACATATTAATACTCTTAATTATATTGTTGATAAAAAATTATTCTAAATTCTTCCATCTAAAAATAATATTTAATAGGAAAAAATTTATTCATACATTGAATGTGTTTTGTATCCATCATTTCCTATCTGATTTAGTTGTTAATCGTATATATCACAATATTAAACAAACAAATTAAAGTATTCTACTGTTATAATGATATTTTACATGAAACTATTCCAACAAATGTTACCCATCCTGGTCTATAATTTAGAATAATGAGATAGTGACCCCAACATCCTGCCTCTAGTAGGCCCCATGTTGGAGACTAACACCAATTAATAGTAAAATCCCAATTGGGAGGCATTGCCCCAAAGGTACAAAATACAATAATTATACAAAATATAGACACCAACCAACTCATCATGATAAAATATAAAATATATATTTTTAAACATATGTAATTTAATCCATTAAATACTAAAATAGAAAGGGTATAAATAAAGTACAAATGAACGGAAAAATGGTAGTGACCATGAAGCTGAACAACACCTACAAAAACTGCAAACTAGAAGTCACCATCCTGATCACAAACATTTTCCATATGACCTGAAATTATTTTTTATATAAAATATGATGAGTATAAGAATATACTCATTAGGATCCTTTCAATATAATCTCTTTATCAAGTGAATAAAGAATTCTAAATAGATGTGAATAATAAGTGAAACTAGCTTATCACCTAAAATGATAGGCTATTGTTCCATCCTCACTATAGATACCCTCACCATGTATGACATACAAGAATACATAATTTAATATATAATATCCAGGGTACCCTACTATAGATTCCCCACTGTTATTTCACTTTTCCACAAGATCACACGTCTAAAGCATCTCGCTAAAATAGGAATTCCATTAGAAACCAGGGTAATGCACCACAGTATGCAACCAGTGAAACAAAACCCCCATGTCCATGTATCCAAACCCTATGGATAGTTTTAGAGATACACCTAGGTTCACATAAGGTGTATCATACCACATATATTATACCCCAATCCATTCAACCCCTACACCAAGTAAGGATTCTCAAGCCATAACATCATATTTACATTACACCTATAGCATTCCAAAAGCAAATATATCCTAAATATATGTGATTGAATAAACACAAAATTTTTTAGGACTCTACACATATATGGGTAAACCTCAATTTTGTACCTACAAGAACAAATAACTACCAAGAGAAGAGAGCAGGGCCAAGAGTGAAGTCATCCATATATCTTACCATTGCGATGTTGGGAAAACACCCCCTAGGGCAGAGAATCTCCAACGGGTCAGTTTCCTTAACCGATAGGGTGAGGCAGCATATAAAAACATAAAAATTACATGATATAATATATCTCCCAAAAACATTATTGTAAAATCCAATTCTTAGAAAAAAGTGTAGCTAACGTCTCCTATACTCTCATCTTCCACTACTATGACTAGATATCCTATATGCATATATAAATGTAATGTGAATTATTTAAACAATTTATAACTTTTTAACGAGTTAAAATTATTAAAATTAAATTATTTACCATTTATTAACCATTATCCATACCAAATACATTTTATAAGCAACTCATCAATTTTTCATGCTCTCCATGGATGACTAACCAGAGTCCACAGTTACTTATTACCACAACCTCCCCATTGCTTCTCAGCAAGCTACCACCCCATGGGTTAACATAATTTATTATAAAAATTATCAAAAATAATTATTACTTCCCATTAATCTAGGAAGACTAGAAAATGATTCTATTCTTCCAAAAACAAGGGGCTCAGCACAATGAGTAGTTGAAATACTCATCGAGTTTTTTCCTTATATAGTACGAACATAGACCCATACACCCTTTAGAATATAAATAAGTTAATAACTTGACATACCATGCATGTATTCTCCTATTTTGGGAGGAGGGAAATTAAGACCATATTCCTAAACATATGAAGAATGTAAAACAGATAATCTCAAAATAGATTCAACAAGTAACAAATTTAACAACAATAGGTATGACCTGCTCCACCCATTCCATCATCCCCAATGCCCTCCCTGGACTCCACATGAATAAACCAGGAATATTTCCTCTGAAGGCGTAAAACACTACCACCCCAACCTCAGGGAATCCATGCACCACATATCACAACAGCCTTCCAAGAAAATCCTTCCCTGACACACATCACGAGCAGCCTGAAAACCAATAATAACGAAACTAGGCTTCAGGCCCCATTCACAGAATCAAGCCTTCCACCACAATGAGAACTCGCTACTATATGTATAAGGCTCATGGAGTTTACATGAAAGGGGGTAAATATGAACAATACCATCAACTGTATTGTATAAAACAACCGTCTCATTAAACCATCTTGAATTAACTGTGTTTTTATATTTGGGATCTATCTTCAAGAAACCTAAAAATAATGCAATCATAGAAATCAAATGTAAGTTATTTTCTTACAACAACAAATTAATTCAGCCAACATAAATATGCTTTCGGTTTATCAGCTCGTTCAATTATACATGCACCTCTTCATCCACTTGATTAATCATCAAATTACATAAACAATCATATTTGTTCATATGCATCTATATCGTTGGAAAAAAAAATTACAATTAATATTTTGATTAAATTCTTTACCAATTTCAAGGAGGAATGACATGTTAAAAAATAAATCCATTGAAAACACAATGTCTAGAAAATCACGAGTCACACATTTTCCTGGTATGAAGCAATGACATATAATCAAAACCAATTATTTAATATGGTTCAATAAATTATCAGGTTGGTATAATTTTGATACAAGTGATAAATCATGTGTTCAATAGAATATCAAATTTTAAAAAGGTAGGAAAAAAATCACCAATCTCAATGATTCTAACATTATTTTCATGAGAACGGTCCATGCAACATATCATGATCACCTCCCCCCATGACAACTGCATCCACCTGAGGATACTCTGACACAACCATACCATCAAAAAACCCATGAATACTCTATTAAAATCTTTGAGATCGTGAACCATCATATGGAAAATAGATACAGAAGAAAATAGATTGAAGAAGCCAGTTGAATTGAGGTTGATCAAAACTCAGATCGAAGTAAGATTGAAGAAGGAAGCCCAAGATTGATCCTAGCTGAAGTGATATCTAAAATACCATGGAGGGGAATAATGTTTCTAGAGGGATGAGAGGGAGGGGATCATTGGCTATAGGGTTGGAAAGACCCGAGTCATTTCGATGTTTGTAAAACATGCAGTAGTGGGTCAGTACATGACATGTACATCCTATTCACATCTTGTAATGACTTGAGGTTGAGATCCACTGAAAAACCCATCTGCCTGGAAGTTATTTTATTTTTTAAACCATAAAAAGAACTATTTTATTACCCCTTCGTCACGTCATGTATCCCCCATTTAAACATATTATTTTGAATTAACTACTCTAGACATCCTCTGAGCACCCTAGTATTTGAATACATGCAGTGGGTCACTCCTCATGGATCTAAGCCATTGTGTCAGATTCCTCCTAAAACATTATCATCCTTGATAATAAATAATCCACTTATAAAAAATAACAAAAATAAAGGAAATAGTTTTCCAAATATCCATCCCACAATATACCTCACAATGATATCACCATCACCCAATCTCATCCACATTAGAAGGAGAAGAATGTGAAACCTCGTGGCAACCAAAACATTCTCCCAAACACCCTCCTATGGGAGATACCTATAAACAATAGAATTCAATATCATAAATAATAAGGGTCTATAACCCCAAAATGACCATTTTCACATGAAAAGAGATAAATAAAAAAATTCTTTGTGTATTGAGTTAATATTAGTGAATCATGTTCCAAGGTGCACTCCTCAACAACACTATGAAACCACATGACATGAACTATGGTTATAGCATGCCCACATCACATATCCTCCATATGGTCCAAGAACCCCATAGTCTGCTCCACAAAGAACCCATCATCATCAAAATTTTTCATTCCACATTTGATTACATGAGGGTAATAATGAAGATAATGACAGAGCTGCACCATGTGAAATAAATTTTTTTTTCCAACTCATTAATGGGGGAAGTACTACCTGAAACGCCCCATCTCCAGTTAGAGCCAACAACTTGAATGAAATAAACCATGGAGAAAGCATAATCCCATGACCAAACCATTGAATCCCATGATAGGGTGTCACCTAACACATGATCCCCATTATAAAAATCCAAAGGTCTCCTTATGAGATCAGTATAGAACTTCTAATGATCCTACACTGGCTTTATCCTCTTTTGAATTAGATGAACCAACTTGGTCATATTCTATATAGTTCCGTCCAGGGAATTATTAACCCTCTAAGCATTTTCCATCATAATACTGAATTGAATGGTTGTCCATAAAAGGCTTTAAATAGTTCCATACTGATGGTGGAGTGGAAACATCTGGTTTATGAGAAAACCACCAAGGGAAGGGGACCCATCCACATATCTCCAAAATCTAGGCCATATGAGAACAATATGTCTATAATGGTAGGGATATTCTACTATATCTCATCATCATTATATGGATGAAATGAATTTCTGAGGCATAGCTGAGAACTGAAAGCATGTGGGTTAAATTTCTACACGCTAGAGGTTAAATGGTGAACACAATCAGATATGACCATCCTCGGAACTCCTTGAAGTCTAACCCGGAGTTGTGAAATGAACGGGTAATATAAAGTCATATGTAAAACATATATGTTATCATAAATATTATTATAGTTATTTTACAAGATAATAATATATTAAAACATACTATATAAGAGTTTCATTCACATGTAGAAGAAATCAAACCTTATGTAATGGATAATTTTGAAATCTCATTTTTACCTAAGATTGTTTATACATAAGTATTTTCTGGGAATATATTCATCAGCCTTGTCCACGATTTATAATAATGTTTTCCTAAAATGTTTAAAATTATTACATTTATGTTTTAACTCATCTTCTATCCATTTTTGACTTTTACTAAATAGTATGGATAGAATCGTTCTTTTGTTTACCGTACGAGGGACTTTTTGACTTTTCCTATGAAATTACATGGAGAATGTTTTTTATCTTATATGGATAAATGGATTTTAACATTTTAATAATGCCTTCTTTCAATGAAGCTTCCTATACACTATTTCAAGTTTATTTTCAACAAATTTTGGTTTTTTTAAAATTGAATGAAATTTTGAAAAAATTAAATATTTTTAAAGCAGAAATAATGTTTTCCTTAGGAATTATGCTCCAGAGTTTTATCAATATTATTTTCCATATCAGATGACATATGGATAGGTTTATATCCCTATTTTTACATTAATTTGATTGTTTTTATGTTGAAATTAATTGTATTAAATCCATTTATCTTATATGTATTATGTAATGTTGAACTGATGTTTAAGAAACCCATTTGATTTCACAGGTCATGCAATGTTGAATGTTTCTATTTTTTTGTGGCACACGTAAGAATGATTTCATTATGATATTCGTGGAACCTATATCTCCATAAAAGGAATTATGTAAATATTTATATCTCAAGAGTTTGATATTAATGGAAGGAAAAAAAATCTTGTTATGTAATGTAGGTATAGAATGAAAAGTAAATCCAGTTTAGTAATACATGGTTGGAATGCCTAGTAAACCCAGTTCAGTAATGGACTATGTTGACTATGATGGTCTTGGAACAAATGTCTTATCTTCTACAGAAATCATATTATGTGCTTAATTTTTTTCCAATATTACATATTTTATGCAAATGTTATTCTATTTTGGATAATTTTTTTTATGATCAATGACTTTCATTCTGCCATGATTTATTTCATGACCCATGATTTTGATGTTTAAAATTTATGTTCATGTTTCTACATTCAAAATTTTATGGTATTTTCTATTTTCTCCATGTATACACTTACTGTGTATTTCAGGACATTCTTTTTAGGTTTTAATTTCCATAGGATATAAATAATTATTTTAGGTAGGAAAACAAAAACAAAATATATTTATGGGAGTGTTTGAAGATCATTCACCATGATTAAAAGATTATTATCTGAGTTTCCTTTATCACTAAACTAATGCACTATTTGAGTGTCTTTTTTATCATGTATTATGTATTCCACAAAAGTAATGCAATGTCCATGTACATCAATCATAGGTCTCTATTGTACATCTTAGTTACACTAGGATATATCACTAAAGGAGAACTATTGAACTCTTTGAGAACCATCTATTGCACCGTCAATGGAAGGAAAAGCCTTCCCATAAATAACACCTAGTGTTGTTGACATGCTAACCAACCTTAAGGGGCCTCACCACTATCCACATGGAATGTCCAGACCTCCACCTCAATATCCCCATACTAGGAATGCGATACATGCTACACCTAAATGATTTTGTTATCATCTGAAAAATAAAACCTCAACCCCCATCTTTTCCCATATCAAGATGTAATGCAGAATGTTCTTCCATCACCATCTTGTAATAACACGATTCCTGAAATTATTCCCAACATGACTTCTTGGTCATTTCATCGACTATGAAATTAACTTTTCCCGATGTATACGTTATTTCAAAATCATAATCCTATAAGACCTCCATCCACTAATTATGTCTCATGTTCTAGTCAGGTTGGTAGAAAACATACCTCAAGCACTTATGATCGGTGAAAACCACAATGCACTCGCCGATGAGGTAATGCCCCCAGAACATCAGAGAAACCTCTACTAACACAGTTTCAAGATCATGGGTGGAATAATTAAATTCATTGGGATGAAATTACAAAGAACAGTATGAAATGACTAACCACTACTTCATCAGAATGCTTCCTAATCCCAAACATCAGGCATCTCAAAAAACCTCAAACTACACTCCTTTTTCTGGAAGAAAAAGAATTGGAGCACTAAGCAAAAGCTCCAGTAGATACTTGCAAGCTGGAAGGCACTAATTAGTCTATAAAAACATTTGTTACTTCTTGGACAACACTGTCTGAGGAGTCTCAAACCATGAAAAATTGACTACTATCCTCCGATAATAGCTTGTGAGACCATAAAAATGACAAACCTCAGCAACTATATCGGAAGATACCCATGAAAAAATTAATATATACTTCGTGGATCCATATATAATCCTTTCTAGAACACATAATTCCCCAGGAAAAATATTTATTTATCCAAACACTCTCACTTTGAAAACATCCCAAATGGATGATTTCGACAAAGGACTCCTATAATGGCATGTAGATTCTCTTCATGATCCTCCTCATATGTGGAGTAATCAAGGATTTTATTAATGGTTTCAAGCTAGTAATTACATAGAACACCACAAAACACAAAATTCATCAATCCCATGATCACAACTAGAAAATCCCTCACACTGAATGCCATCACAACGAACTCATAATTCCAGTGACAACAACAGAAAGTTGTCTTTAGGACATCCTCGTCCTTCTTACACATTTGATGTTATCATAACCAAATTTTGAACTTAGAAAATCAAAATTCACCGTTAATAAGATTGAATAAATACTCAATCCACTGAAGAGGACAATAGTTCATCACAATAAAGTTGGCCGAGCGATAACAATCCACACACTACAGAAAACATAAACCAACTTTCTTCAAAAGAAATTGGTGCACCCCACAGTGACACACTAGACCAAAAAAACTACAATAAATATGTAAATATAGATGTATAAAAATCCCTTAAACCTCAAAAGGATCCATCCTATACAGCTAAATCGAGATATGAGACACTCCTGGATGGAGCATGATCAGGAACACAATCTCTGGTCATGGGGGTAACACTACAACATATTCTGAAAAGGCATCTGGGTACTCTTTCACAACCCTATTAAACGTTGACTGATGAACCTCCAATGATCTCAACATCCGTTCAGCCATCCTGGATGAAAAGGAAGGAAATCGCCCCAGACCCATTTGAGGGTCCCACACAACAATAAACATTATCCGATCTCCAGAAGTATATAAGAACACCACCTTTGTATATAATAATTCTGAAATATCTTGCATAGAATACAACTAATCCATCCCATGTATGACATCATATGTTTTTATCCATAAACAATGAAAACATGTCCAAGAGTGTTGCTACCCCATTACTAGCTGACAAACTCTACATACTTCAATGAAGTCAACTTGTCCTCTGTCTAGCATACTCAATGCCAATGGAACTGAAAGCCTCTCTACCTCATGTCCCAAATCAGGGAAAAGGGCAGGTGATATTCATAATTTAATCTCTTTTGAATCTAACAAGTCATGTACCATTGTAGAAAACATGAATAGGGAACCTAAGCTTATGTTTGTATCACCTGTAGCTGGCGATCCTAAAGCATGAAAATGACTACATCCTGCTCTATTCCCTCTCTAGCCCCAATGAAGTCAACCACAATGTCCTACCTCTTCTCTATAAAGATGGATTGAATCTCGGGGATGTTCTCTACCTTCTACATATGCTCTCTAATAATCCAACGATAGTGCAACTGGGTCCTTCTACCTCGTCCTGAAATCTATCAATACAGGAACATAATGTGGCACACATATTTCATGCTGAATGATATAAAAGGCTAGAGGATCTCTCTACAGATGAACTCGGCCATGGTAAAAAACTCTAGAGCATGATCCATTGTAATAGTTCTGAGATGTTTCACCGTAAGAGAAACGAGGAATTTTGGGTTCGGACCTACTAACAACTAAATCAAAACACTTTGTCCATGTAAACCAAGAACCCCATACCAAAACTATGTTTCGTGAGGAATAATGACAACTCCCATATCATTAAAAATTGGTTCTAAAAGACATCTTATCAATGAAATATACCATTTACAGATCCTCACCATATGTCTTCACCCTAAATAGGGTGACCCGATGCTATATCTGTAGTTGAAACACCTCCCCAAAATGCCTCACCCAAGCCTCCTCTTCTGGTAAAAGGTCCGATGAATATTATAAAATTCTCCTAAAATGTATTCCATACTCTCTCACTCTATACCTACCCTATCAAAGGGTAAGCACCTCCAGGCATTTGGATGCTTTCACGTTTGAAAAAATAAACTCAAATTTAAACATCCCTTTGATATTCTCCTAAGATAATATCACACCTCATGATCATCGAGGAACAAGAACCAAATATTACTCACTACCCCACACATAATCATCACAAAAATCGACAGCTTCTACTCCTTCCAAGAATGGATTTAGCTAAAAGCTATCTCAACCTCCTCTAACTTGTTCTTTATGAATGCATCTCTAATGGATACATAATTCATCTAAAATTGTGGGACATAATCTATTGTAATGTCCACCTACAAGTGTCAACATCATCACCGTCATGTCTATAGTGATCTAATGGCGCAAACTTCTTGACATATTCTCCGCGAACCTGATGAAGACGTCTACCTTGATCCATGTATATAGAATGTATTAATCGTTATATGTCCTAAACCTATAATATTGATGAAATTAAAATTAATTAAATTATTTTTATATTTTATTAAAGTTTTGTTTACCTATTCCATGATCTGCAATTATAATCATAGGACCAAGAAAAATGATGCTTGATCATTTACTAGTTATCTTACGTTCATCAAGTATCACTTTATTTAGTATCCACTATAAATTTTAAGGACAATTAATTATATCAAAGGGGGGAAGAAATAACTGTTTTTCAAACTATCTCTACTGTTTATAGAAAATTATATATTTAGATGACTCCATTTCCACCCCAATCCATGCAACCACCCCTGTGGATAACTCCGAACACCATCCTATCCCTAAACCATACCTCTTATACCACTTTGTCATGACACCTACCTATAATGTGTCCCCTATTGGTATGTAAATAATAGGATATAGATTTTCACTCCTGAGTCCCATCACTATTAGGCCCCGGTATTGCGAGTAAAATCGAGGTTATAGTAAACACACAAATGTGTGGCCTAACCATATAAGGGAACACATGTGAAATGGATAGTTAAAACAAACTCCAACTAAATACTCCGTAGAATAAAATAAATATAACTACACATATATAATTTCATGCATGAATTATGAGAACTGAATGAAAAAACTACATGTAACAATGAATATAGAAATAGTAGTGATCATGAATCCTAAAAAACTCCTACAAAATCTACAAACCACCAGTAACAAGACTTATCTCTAACCTGGTCTAAGTGACCTGAAATAACGGTTTCTATATCCATGGGTGGGGGAAAAAGTATAATCAGTATGATCCTACCTAAAGCCTTGCAAGAAATTGTAAAGAGAGCATGCTAATTAATAGTGATCAACAAGTGAAACAAACTCATCACCTAAACATGTATACTATGTTCCAAAACTCGATATGGATACACTCAACTATTATTTCATACAAGTTTATATGATATAATAAATAATATCAAGGGTATGATGATATATTTTCCACCCTGGTTTTCTTATTTTCCCCTATATTTCACATCCTAGGCATCTCTATAAAAAAGGCTTACCCACAAACACCGTAGAAAATCACCTCAACACGAATCTTATGCAACACAACCACCACATCCAAAAAACCAATAAAAACAAGTAGTTTATGGGATAGACCATAGCTTGGATAATGCATATCATATTTCGGGTATTATACCTCAATCAATCTCATCACATAAACCGAGTATGGATCCTCAAGATATCCCATCCTATACATGTTACACCTATAGAAGTACATATGAAACAGTAAGACGAATATATGTGTGTGAATAACCACAAGAAAATACATCCATCTACACTTATATGGGGAAATGTAATCGATGTTCCATACAGCACATGTTACTACAAGATAAGAGAGTAGGGCCAAAGGGTTTAGTCAAACATCCATCCCCCCACTAGGATGGTGGAAAAAACACCCACCCAGGGAAGAGAATTCCATGTGTGTTAGACTACCTAACCAACATGATGGGGTAGTGTATAGAATCAATAAAATTATAAGATATATTTTTTCTCAAACCCACAATATTGAAATAACCTACTCTTATATAAAACTATAGCTAACATCTCTCGAACTCCCAGTTACCACTACTAAGACTAGATATCATATATGCACACAAAAATTTAAAGAGATTTATGAATAAAATTATCACTTTTAATATATTAACGTTATGTAAATTTATTCTTTAACAATTTAAAAATTTATCAAAACCGCATTAAATTTTCATAGTAAACACAACAACATTTGATGACCTCTAGATATTTCCAACTCGATTCCTCAGTTACTCTGATGTGAATCTTCTGTATTTTGTCGTAGAAAAATGTATCCTTGTGGGTTAACATCATTTATTCAATAATTTATTAACATAATTTTTATATTCAATAATTCTAGTCATTCTAGAAAATAATTTTAATAAACCAATTATAAGGGGTTCAACACGTTGTGTAGATGAACTACCCATAATGTCTTTGCCACATATATCGGGATCATAGACCAATCCATCCTCAAGTATGTTAACATGAAATGAAGGTGGCATACAATGTGCTTATTCACATATTTTGGAATTAGGTTCTAAAAGAATAACTACATAAATAAGTGGGTAATCTAAAAAAGTCAAGAACATAATAGATTGGAAAAGTAACATCATTCAAAACAATGGGTAATCCAGCTTCAACCTGTACCATCATCCCTGATGTCCTCCTAGACACCCATATGCATAATCCAATGTATCTATCTACTCAAGAAATCAACTGCTACCACCAAAATCATTGGGCCTACTTGCCCCAAAAACTACATTAGCCTCTCAGGATCGTCCATCCTAGGATGACATCATAAGAAGTAAGAAAAAAATAACAAATCTACTGGGATCATGGACCCAAGAAAGGCATATAGCCATCACAAACAACTTTCACACACAAATCTATCCATAAGGACAATGGCCTTTAAAATCAATAGGGTTGCTCGAAACCCTACAAGGAATTATCATTTATCAAAAAACCATTTTTTTAAACCATCATTAATTAACTTATTCATTACTTAAAGGTTCTAACAGTGGCAAACCAAAAAAAGATATCATATCTACCACAAGGAAGAAAAAAATTATTTCCACATGAATTTAATTCAACAAGCATCAACATGATTCTTGTAATAAACAATTTCAATTAAACATTAACATATATATCAATTTGATTAATCATCAGGTTAATGAAATAATTATATTCAATCAAAAGAATTTTAATCTTTTGGATATCAATTTTCAATTAATACTGTCATTAATTTCATTGTCGATTTCCATCAAGAATGTAATGCTAAAAAATTTCTAGATAACACACAATATATAAAATAAATAGGAAAAACTCTTATCATGGTATGATGCGATGACATATGACTCAAACCAAATCTATTAATTGGTTTATGTTTTTATTAGTCTGATTTCATTGTGATCCCATGGCTAAAACATTAAATATCTATAATTGAGAATATGAAAAATGGATGCAATGAATCCACTACCTCAAATGGATTCTAAAGTTCTTTGCATGAGAGAAATCCACACAATGAATCACATTCAACTCCCGCATGACAACAACATTCACCTGAGGACGTCGCGGCATAACTGCACTGACCAACAACCCGTGAAACTCCATTAGAAACATGAACATCATGCTATTTCAAATGAAAATGTGAAAGGGGGGAAAATGGATTGAGGAATCAACAATAATAGAGGTATATCATACAATGGATTGAATATAGATTGAATAATGATTCTTATGATCAATCCTAGACTATATGATCTCTTAGTCTTGATGGAGGGGTCTGTTGGATCGCCTGGGGTTAGAGGGAGGGGATCTATGGCCGTATGGTTGAATTGAACCGAGTAGCTATTAATATCTTAAACAGAATTTTGTGAGTTAGTACATGCAATGTAAATCCCATTTACATCATGTACTTACTTCTGTCCTATTTCATCCAAAAAAACCAATCTTCTAGTCATTTATTTTATTTTTTGACACTTGAAATACAATACTTCATGTACACCTTGGTCACGTCGTGTATCCCCCTGTTTCCGGATTCTCACAACAAAAATCCACCAGACATCCTCAGATCACCCTCTAAGCACCCCAACCATAGAAAACAATCCAAGTGTATATCCTTCTTTATCTGGCTCCTTACATTAATGAAACAAAATAACCCCATAATTATCTATTAATCATGTTCTGTTCATATATGGATCTTGTTTACCACCTACATGATCAATGATATGAAATTTTATCCTTGATTATTATGAGAACATAGTTAATATTATAATACGATAGAAATATGTAAATCATCATTTTTGTGTTATGGAATTGATATATCAAAATTTAACTAAAAAATATTAAAATACTAATCATTAGATAAAAATGATAGAAATTAGTTTATGATATATTTAGCTTAATATATTATAAAATGAAACAACAATAGAAATAAAATTTAACAGGAAAATAATTATATGTTATCCATTAAATTAAATTTACGAAAATTTAATGATATAATTGTAGAGAAGAATTTATATCAACACCACTATTACAAAACTTGTTTAAAACTATTAAGATTACCAGTCATGTACCAAATATGGTCACCACTATTACCAGCACCAAACTAGGATCATGGTAATGACCCATGAGAATTCTTTATCTCCATAGTCTGGAACAAATTCTCATGTATCATTTATCATGCTTTGGGAATGATTTACTCGAATTTGTATAAATTTAACATAAAATAAAAATTAATAAAGTGAATCTGAAATATTCATAACAAACAATGTTTATAAAAAAATCCAGAGCCGAAAAAATGTGATCAAATTCCCTAAAAAAGGTCCAAACACAAAAAATACTTAAAAATATAGCCAAGGATTCCACACGACCTAAAGTCATCAACCACAAGCTATCTGAACAACTCTACACCAAGGATGGGAACTAACACCCTGAACCACCATCACCCAATGCCTTCCCTTTACCTTTGTCAACCATAATAATGTATACTTAATACCAAGGGGTTTAAGTAGGGTGTGATTTTTTTCAGAATATAATACAACCCAATTATTACATAGATAATTCAATACATTGTCAAAAATCAATCATTTTTAATACGCAATGAAAAGTAGTGATAAATTCCAAGAAATTCAACTTTCAATTGAAAATAGTTTTCAAGAAAAACATATTCATAATTATCACTCATTAAAATAGAAATTATATCTACTATAATGTTCATCCAAAATCACCGCAATACAAGGGATAATACAACAAATACAATGATCAACTAAATCAGGGACACACATAGAAACTAGCTAGTGTCGGCCCACATGCACCTTGTACCTCAGAGTAAAGTGACAGAAATAATATCCATTCTCGTGAACAAGCCACTAGTATGGAACATATCCATAACCTAGCGGTCCCCAATCATCATCCACACGGTTTAGTTAGAGTTGATGTTATCAAAATTCTTGGTGGTACATGGAAATAACCCATCTGGTCCACTAGTCGTACTTGTTCACATCCACCACACCTTGGTACCCGGCCATCTCCCTTTGTGATCAAACAATTTAAGAATGAAACACATATTGATTTTTGTGTAAAGATATAATACTAGTCACATACACCCAGTACCATAGAAATAACATTTTATACCACTTAAAACAATAATTGAACACATTTATTTTTAATGAAACACTTACTCAAAATCGTGTATTGTTTTGCACACAAACCCCTTAAGAACGCCATAGGTACACTATGTTCACACATTTATGATACAAAAAAGTAAAGGATTACTGTTACATTTAAATGAAAAAATACAATTTTTTTGGAAGCCCCATGATAAACAATGAGTGATAACTTTGTAAAATCTCCATTTTCACTCAAAAGTGGCACCAAAACCTCACTTCCATTACAAAGACCCTTAAAACTCATTTTCGCAGCAATAAATAAATGAGATAAAAATTTCAAATATTTTTTGAATCTCTATTATATTTCAAAAAACAACTTTGTATTATTAGGACAGCCCCAAATACACCAATAAAATATTTCATTGGAAAACATCCAATTTCACAAAAAAAGGCATTACAAAATAATTTGCAATGGAAACACCTATGAAACTAATTTTTGTAACAATAATATAATGAGATAAACATAAAAATATGATAAATAATACATGGTAACATACAATGTTTACATAATCATTGGAATGACCATCCAAAACACATGAAAACCATGAATCACCATAAGAAAAACAAGTTGCACCAACGCAGCACCAATAGGGACATAGATCAAACCGAAACCAACAATAATTGACCAAGAAAACACAATGTTAAACCACAGGTTCTAAATCGTAACCCTGTTCATTTGGAAAATCATGGAAATAGATTGATACATCATTTATAATGGAGGAACTAAGGAGGAGAGACACTTACTTGATATTATATGAAGTTCTTCCACAAAATCCCCCCTTAAAATGTGGTTCCAATGAGTTTTTGAGTGACTTGGAGGGCTACCATGGATTTGAGGTTTGAATACAAGGGGGATGAATCGAATAGGGAACTAGAATAGAGTAAAAGGAGTATGAATTGAGAATTTTAAGAAGTAATGATGTTACCTCTTCAAATATGGACGATTTGGGAAGCCATATGATGTTCTGCACTAATTTGTGATGAGCAAGAGTTCGATAGAGGGGGAAAGAGGATGGTCGCGTGAATGAGGTCAATTTGCTTGGGTGACACTTGCAATCACTGAAAAATCATATATATTGAATATGTTATTAAATTTTTTTTTTTCATAACTAGATTTTTGCCTTTGGGCTGGACCAATTACTTAAATAAAAACCCAAATCCACCATTATTATGAATTACTAAAGTTTCAAAATTTAAATGGTGGGGTTAATATGTCATGGTAGGCCATTTATGAATTGTAATAGGTGAAAAATATTAAAAAATAATATATATCTAAAAGAAAAAATTGTTTTCTAAATATTGAAATGGTCTCACAGTTTTTACCAAATCATTAAAACTCACCATTTCCATTAAAAATGTTTGGGAACCCCCAAAAAAATCAATAAGGGAAATGAAATGAAATTTACATTTAACATAAGTCATGTATTTAACAATTCTTCCCACCAAGAAACACTTTCCACCCAGGATAGTCAAACTGATACTTGATTGGAAAATGAGAACGAGTATTGTTCCTCAACCAATATCTTCTGCTCCCATGCCTCATGTGTATGATTCCTCTACATCCAAAGAACCCATACCAACATAATGAACTTCTATCGAAGAACCATTTATTAGGATTCAACTATTTGAACTGGCCGCTCATCAACAGAAAAGTCAGGCTCTATCTCCCTTTCTTCCCAACATAGCACATGGGATGGATCCGTGTTCTATTTCTTCAACTGGGAGACATGGAAGCCCTCATGAATGGACATAAACTAAAAAAGTAAATCCATCCTTTATGCCACCTTTCCAATACGCTCGGTGATCTCAATGGGCCTAACAAACCATGGTGTCAGCTTCCCTTGCTTCCCCAATCGACGATGTCCCCAACAAGGGGCCACCTACAAGAAAACTATGTCACCCACATAAAATAATGGCTCTCCACCCCTCTAGTAAAAATAAGATTTATGATTAAACTATGTCATCAAAAAGAGATTCCTAATCAATTTGACCTTCTCAACTGTTTCTAGCACAAGGTTCATCCCCAATAGTGAAGTCTCTTCTTCATGGGCCATACAAAGGGTGGACCATCATATTCTACAATATTATACCTCCAAAGGGGCCATTATAATCGATTATTGGTAACTATTATTATAAGAAAACCCAAACATTCCAAAATGGATATCCCAAGAACCTCCAAATTCAATGACACATGCACGAAGCATGTCCACTAAAATTTGGTTTTCCTATGTAGTCTGACCATCCATTTGAGGATGGTATGTCATTCTCATCTTTATTTGAGACCCCAATACCTTTTGAAGGCCTTACCAGAAATGAGAAGTTAATCATAGGTCACAATCTAAGGCCACGACTAATGGCATTCCATGGAGTCTCACAACCTCTTGAAGATACAGACGACCCAACTCATCCAATTTAGTTGTTTTCTTTTTCTGAATGAAGTGGGATAATTTGGTCAGATGATCAATAACCGCCCAAATGGAATTCCTACCTTGAGGTGTATGGGGTATCCCAATAAAAATGTTCATAGTGACATCATTTTACTTCCATTTAGGAATAGGTAATCACTGGATAAAACTAGAGGGCCTTTGATTCTCTGCTTTCAACTGCTGGAATGTGTAGCATCTCGACACAATTTCATCTATGTCTCATCTCATACCTGGCCACAAGATTAGTCCACAAAAATCATAATACAACATGGTGGCTCCTGGATGGACAACCCACTATTATTGGTGGATATCCTCTATCACCACCTTCTTTAGAGATAATGTCCCTACTGAATGTCCCTTGAAGAACAAGTTACCATCGGAAGATGATGACCAATAAGGGGATGTCTATCCACCATGAAGTAATGACATTAACTACTAAAAAATATCATCACTGGGTCGTTCTCGCAGAATCAATTCCAACAGAGAAGGAGTCAACATAATTCTAACCAAGAACGCATTCCCACTATGATCCTGCATCTAAACAGGCATCTGAGCAATGCTCCCCATAAAATTCCACTCATCATGTGAATTTCTCAGTGCCTGCACATGAACTCTTCTTCTCAAGGAGTCTTCCACTACATTTTGCTTTCCTATTGTATAAACATTGTCAAATTCAAACCCATGTAAGTACTTGTTCCATCGACACTACCTTAAGTTGGGGTCCTCTAGCAAGAAGATATAGGCCATGCTTTTGTGATCAGAATAGACCAAAAACTTCTCCCCAATGAGGGAGTGATGTCAGGTCATCAATGCATGCATCAACACTTCCAACTCCAAATCATGGGTTTGGCCATTATTTTCGTGTGGTCGGTGTTGGTGAGAGCCATTATCCACCACATGATCATCCTGTATAATCACTCATTCCATTCCCATATCTGAAGCATCAAAATTTGCCACAAAACCCTTTCCAGCCACTTGAAAAATCAGCACACGAGCAGTAGTCAATAGCCTCTTCAACTCCTCGAATGAGTTCTGACATTTTGAGCCCCATACAAACATAACCATTTTCCAGGTGAGCGTAGTCATCGGGGAATCAAGATAAGAGAAATCACAAACAAATACCCGGAAATAACCAGCCATTCCAATGAAACATCTGATCCCTAAAACATTTTTTCAGATAGACCCATGAAATAACCACACCAATCATCTCAGGGTCCACTAAAACCCCGATCACATAGATCACTAGACTCATAAATCTCACACACCAAATCTAAAAAGTGCACATTGATAACATTTCATTGAGTCATTGATCCAACAATGTGCCAAAGACGATCCACAAGTGATGTTTTTGTTCCTCCTCAAAGCCAGTGTATACAAGAATGACATCCAGGAACACCACAATGTAGGAATCAATATACAGATGGAACACCCTATTCATGATTTCAATAAATACCGTCGGAGCATTGGTCAATCTGAAGGGCCTAACCAAATAATAAATGTGGATGTACATGATTCGGATAGATATCTCTATGATATCAGACTCTTTCATGCTAAGGTGATGATAGCCCTCACTCAAGTATATTTTTGAGAACAAATTTCCCCCCTTCAAATGTTCTAAAATATCATCTTTTTTGGAGAAAGTGTATTTTTTCTTAATTGTTACCTTATTCAACTTTTTTTAGTCAGAGCACTACCGGAGGGATCCATCAACCGTTTTCGCGAACAACATAGGAGAGGGCCAAGAAGATTTTCACGGGAAAATGATTCCTTTATATTCTAATCCATCCAGATGCATCTTTAATTCCATCAGATCTATGGGGGCCATGTGATAAGAGGGATGAGAAATCAGTTGTGTTACCGATTCCAGATCAATCGAAAACTCCACATCCCGCTCTTGGGTAAATCCTGCAAAATATTTTGTGAATACCTCTGTAAACTCATTCAATAAATGAGTTAGTAAACCTTCGCAGTAAATATCATCATCCTCTAGTGCGAGCAACGGTAATTGGAAGGTAAGACTTCCCAACTCTCGGAGTGGAGGTCCAACGCAACCAGACTGAGGATCACATTCTCTTCAAAAAACCTAACTAGTCACCTTAGGTTTTGTGAATCTCACTCATCGCCTGCATCAATCAATGTGTGCCTGGAAATGTACTAGACAACACATGTCAAGAATTATGTCAAAAATTTCCATTACATGAACCTGGAGTACCCACTCCATCTCATACCCTGACACGGAAAGCACAATTAAGGGGAACTTGAGGCCCTTCTATTTATTTCCCAACGGTGTAACCAACTCCATCGCGAATGATGTCAACTCAGTTGGGAAATTCAGAATGCCCTCAAAATGGGATGAAATAAATGAAACAGAAGAACTCATATCAAAAAGAGCATTAGATATAGAAGTTGTGATCAGAAAGGTACCTCGAACTATCGACGTTCCCATCTCGGATTAGACTATTGCATGATCCACAACATGCTGATGTCCAGTCTCTACCTGAGGATGACCGATAGTCTTTGGATGTGCCCTGAACTAGCACTGCCCCAAAGATGAACCATCACCACCACCATGACCTACCAATCAAGATCCCCCAGTCTTTAACATCTCAGACTCTGTTGGCACTCCTCTTAAATCCACTGACCCTAACCCAATCGAAAGTGGACGTGCCACCCCGCAGAAGTGACGCAAATTCCCTAGACCTCCACACTGGTAATAAGGCTTTAGAGGAAGTTGTAATTTTGTTCAAATGTGACTCGACATCCCCCACTGGTGGCATAAGACCGATCTCGCATAAGAATTCGCAGACGAAAACTGCCTGGAGGAGTGGCCTGCACTGCCACCACTATTCTTCACATGATTCTCTAGATTCCTTTTCATATCCGAAGAACATCCACTTCCTACTACTGAATGCATCAAAAAACAACCATCACTTCCTTTACGGTCAATCTACACCATACATTCCCATTAAACAACCTCATCATAGGTCCTCATCGTGAACAAGAATTCCAGGGAGAATATCACTGGTCACAAGTTTTTCTTGAACCTCGAGGCCTTCAAATGTTCATTTGATTGTGTTTCAGGGGAATAACAAACTAAATCAATAAAACTATTTTAATACTCCATCGAATAATGATTCCCCTAAACAAGGTCCATGAACACTAAATACATGTCTCATACCAATACCTCAAGGAATTACTGGTTATTGAAGATGACCATGAAATCTCAACAGTGCGTCTTTACACTATTCCCAATCTGAAGCACTGAATCCTACTACATATAGCTAAAAACCGCCAACAATGTGGAGGCACACTTCACCCTCAGATCCTAGGGTGTTTCCATGAGCTTATCCACACACTCAATCATCTCGAGACATCCCTCGACTTCCTGATGTTCTGAGATACTTTGGAAGGTATGAGGCTTGTTTTTTCGAACCACATATTCTTTCTCTTTTCTTCAACCCATATTTTCTTCCCTAGTAGGTATAGGAGCATGAGCTGGTCCATGTCCCATTGCATGGAAAACCCGAACCACAACCTCCACTAGCCATTGATCGATCAGTGTGAGAGAACTCTCTAAGGAATTATCCTGTGGGCGTGTTGGAGCATTCATGGGAGGAATTATGATAAAAAATACTACAGTCACAAATTGATATTCAATAACAAAATTATGAAAATTTTAATCAAATACATAAAAAATAAATAAACTAAACACATTATTGTGATAATTGAAACAACTAATCTAACCCTGCCCAGTTTCCACGGGTGGATTTCATCCCACACGTCTCATCTGAAATTAAAGGTTTTCCACGAGAGGTGCGGTCCAAGCACCCTACTTGTGACAAAAACCCTGAGCCCTAAAATTATTATCTCATATCTATCCAGACTAATCCCAAAATAGTAACATAATCCAAAAACATTATCAACCTCTAATACCATTTTGTCACAAACTGAATCTGGTCTCCACTATTACAAGCACCAAACCAGGCCCATGGAAAGGATCGTAGGATGATCCCTATCCCCACAGGCTGGCACAAGTGATCGAGTATCATTTTTCACGTTTTGAGAATGATTTAACTGAATATGTATACATAATTCAACAAAATCATTTGCTAAATAGAATTTGAAAAATTCATACCAAACAATGTTAATAAAAAATACAAAACCGAATAAATTAGTTTATATGAACTAAAAAAGGTCCAATGAAACAAATAAATAATTAAAAAAAGAAATAAGGACCCCATAAGAAATGGGGTCATCAGCCACTAGCTATCTCCACATCACTGCACTATGGATGGGAACTAACACCCTGAACCTCCATAACCCATATACGTCACGTTATTTGAGTCAAGATTAATAATCCCTACTTACAGCCAAGTGGTATAAGTATGGTGTGAGACTAATCCCCATAGGGTTCCACCCAATGATTCCAATTAGAATGCAATATATTGTGAAAAACCATGCAGTTTAAATATGCAATGAAAAGTAGTGATAAATTCCATGAAATTCAACATTCAATTGAAAATAGTACTCATGCAAAAAATTTCAGAATGTTCAGTCATTTAAATATAAATTTTAGTTACTATAATGTACATCCAAAAACACCCCAATGCATTTGAAAATACCACAATGAAAATTAGCAACAAATTCAGGAACACCCCTTAGCATTGGATAGTCTCGGGCCCTATGCACCTCGTACATCGGTGTAAAGTAACTATTGAAAAGAATACTCTCGTGCATGAGAAACTAGTAGGGAATATACCCATAACCTAGTGGTCCCCAATCATCATCCACTTGGTTTAGTTAGAGCACTTTTTAAATAAATTAATGGTTGAATAGGGAGAAAACCTGTCCAGTCCACAAAACGTACTATTACACATTCTCCCCGCCTAGGTACCTAGGTTTCCCAATTTGTGCTAAAAAAGTTCATCATGCAAAACATATCCATTTTTATGTAAAACACCACTACTAGTGAAATACTCCTAGTACATTAGCAATCACATTTTTTACCACTTAAAACACGCAACAAACACTTTGAATTTTAATGAAACAATTTCACAAAATCTCGAATTGTTTTGCTCACAAAACCCTTTAAGAACCCTAGTTGTACACTATGTGCACTCTTGTATGTTATCAGAACAGTAAAATAAGCCAATAAATTTCAATGAAAACTAATAAAAACCAATTTATGGAAGTCCCATGCTAAACAAGAAGTGATAACTTTGTATAACCTAAATTTTCACACAAAACATGCTCGAAAAAAACACTTTCATTACAAATAACATTAATAATAATTTTTCTAACAACAACCAATGGGGATAAAAATTCAAAATAATATTTTCATCCATATTACTATTTAATAGAAACAAAAAAGTATTTATAGGCAATCCCCACTAAAAATAATTTTTGGAGAAATCATACATTGAGATAATCCCGAAAATAAGATAAATACGGTATTATAATACACAAAGATTGCATAAAAATTGTAATCACTGACCAAAACAATGGACACCCTTGAATCACCATAAGAAAATCAATTCGTACCACTGCCGCACCCATAGGGACTTATATCAAACATATAACCACAATAATTGACCATGAAAACACAAGGATAAACCCGATATTAGAAAAACTACCCCCTGGTGTAATGCCCCATGATTTTATAGTACATTATCTTATTAAATTAATTCAATAGCTTGTGATACACACAACACCATGTTCTAACAGACAACAACTAACAAAACAAGCCATCCAAAAGAGGTTATGAATAGTATTAACTACATTTTGTATCATATATACTTTTTATAATTTTAACACCCATATTATGTGTTTCTAAGAGATAATATAATAACCAAATCAATTTTTCAGATAAATGAAGTATTTTTCAAAAATACAATTTTACAGCCTACTAATGGTGAATTTTTTTAAATCAAATATCATAAAATTTGATATTAAATTTGAAAAAATAAAAAACTTATTTAGAAAAGAGACATAAAAATTTAGTTTGGACAAATTTTTGGTTCTTTTATGATATCTTTCATATATTGATGAACTGTGAAAAATTGTATTTAATTGAATTTTTTTTAATCAAAGTAATTTATAGAGTTAATTTATGAATTTGAATGGTTTGGAAGTATAATTAAATTATATTTTTATCATTTAATAAAATTTATGTCATTATAAGTAATTTCACATTTAAATTTGACAGAAAACCATGCCAATCTTTTGATAGTTTTAACTTTTTAAAAAACATTCCCTTTGGTTTTTACAATGGTAATTAATATTAAATTAATAAATGAAAATTATATGTTTTGAATTTGTTAAAATGGAATTCATTTTTTAATTCAGAATATCTAAATTATCTTAGAGTAATTTTTTTTTATTTTTCTGAAAACATTCAATTTAAGTTTAATAGTGGAAAATACTGCGTTATTATTTAAAAATGAATTTTTATTTCATTTATTATTTATTTTATTTATTTTTTTTATGTGAAAATAGATATATAATACTTATATAAGTTAAATGTTACACATTTTAGTCATTTTATAATAACATTATATGTATAAAATTTTTATTGACCTTTTTAACATTTTTTTACCAACCTTCTAGGAACATTTGCAAATTTACATAAAACATAATTTTACCACTTCTATGAGTTGAATTTAAAAAATGTGAGAGACAAGGTTGAATAATTAAGTAATATTTGGATAAATAAAATGAAAATAATTTTGGGTGAATAGTAACTTTTGACTAGTATTTACCAAGGTTAAAAGAAAACATGGTAATTAAGGGTAAAAAATTTATTATAATCACCCAAATAAAATTTCATAATTCTATTGGATAGGTGTAATTTGACCAAAAACAAACATAGTTATAAAATGTGATCCACTTTGGTCCAAGTTTATTAGATTAGGAAGTTTATTGTTATTTTATTTAAATAAGTGTAAAAAGTGTTATATTCAACGTTAAATAAATAAACCATTATTTATATAAGGATACACAGAATATAAATTCGACTATAAATATTAAATAAAAATCTAATATTATTTGGTACATAATGGTATTTTATTTATAATTTTTTGGAAATAAATAGTTAAATATATTTATGACACTATGAAGATGCAGTAATTGCCTTATTAATGAAATATTAAAATAATTGAAATTATAGATATCCAAATTAATTTAAATTGAGACATCTGATGAATTAATAGAATTTTTTAAGATAATATGACTTGTTATGGTTGATTAAATAGCATGTTTTCTATGTTATAAGGTTGTTATGTCTTTCACAACAACAAAATACATAATAGTATCAAAATTGACATAAATTAGCTTTTAAAACAAATACAATATTATTGGTTGATATATTATTCCTAACAATATAAGGATCACCCAAATATATTTAATAATATTGTATGTGTCATTATTGAACCACATGAGGCTCCCATAGATTTTTTTAGTATGTTTATTAGCCATATATTGTAAGAGTACAAGAAAACACGACAAAAGGTAATATATTTAACTAAGAGTTAAATATAACAGATAAGGTTAAAATGGTAACCTATACTTGCCTAAAACCTATTGGTTTAGATTATGTCCATCCATAACAACCTAAGGCTCTATTTAAATATATTTGGATCCATTTGAATCATAAAATTATTATATTATGAAATAATATTTCAAACTTTTTCTTTAAGTGACCCTCACTTCTCTTATAAAGAGGTACTTCCCCATCCCATAATTTATCACCTGAAAAGAATATTTCTTGGACAAAACCTACCAATATATACTCTTAACTATCCTCCCTTAATCCTAGATTCCATATATGGATCAGAAAGCCTTCTAATAGAGCCCTTTTGATCAACTTAAACAAAATCATCCGAAGAAGAGGTAATAATTTTACCACCCTATTTCATGTTTTTTCATCTTCCATGTCCACTTTCTTTGTTCATTCCATACCAAAATAATAACTAAATTACCTTATACATAATTTTTTTTATAATAAATATGGTACCACCATATTCGTTATTCTATACATCCTATAAATGACAAAGTCACCATACATGTGTACGTACGGCATACCATCTCCACGTCATGGTGTAGTTTGTTATTCATACACTTAATTTCTTGTATGGCTATAATAACGAGTATAACTAATGTAAATAATAAATATAACATGTTAATTATTCTTTTTATATGATATACCATCCACTTAGAAATTATTTCACAATGAATATAATGATATTGTCGCTCGTGCGTATGTACGAAATATCGTATCAACGAATGCAATGAGATTAAATCCCCATCATAATCATTAAATAATAATGTTCATTTTATGATTAAAAATTATGTATATTAACATAATATAATTATGTATATGAATCAAATATATCATATCCATAAAAAACATGTCTTACGTAACCAAGCATATAATGGAAAACGAATCAGTTAACACCCGATAAAATGATACTACTGAAATGTTATTAACAATGAAATATTATAGGATCATATATGATATCATATTTATGTATATTGTTCTTGTATAATTTAATGAAATGGTTTTAACTATTATACAAGAGAATATCATACCATTGACTAGGGAAATTATAATTTCTGTGTTTATTTCACAATCTCTTTATTATCCGAGGTTTTTTTTACATAAGTATCAACTTGGGAATTTTTTTCATCCATATCCATGATTCATAAAAGTTTTCTCGAGGTGATTCTTTTAAAAAAAATATTTTTACTAAAAAATCATTCTAAATGTTTTAAGATTTATTCTTCCAAACCATTTTTAATAATATCCATGTTTTCAAAATGGGTTTAAGGATTTATTTATATAGTCATGAATGTTTAAAAATGATAATTACCTTCAATAGTATCAATGTGGTATGGGACACATTGATTCAAAAATATATTTTAAATGACTTCATTTATAAGACTTTTAAATTATTTCATGAAAAAATGATATTTCCGTCAAAGATTTTTACAGATACTTTTCAACTATGTCAACATCCTTTAAGAGATATTATTCTTGATCAAGGTATATTTATTATAATTAAAATCTTCCATATTTTATTGAATATTTTGTGATATGTTTGATTGGGGATGTGTTTTTTTATACCATTCTTGGACTATGAAAAATATATTGGGATTCCATATTCTATTTTTAATACGAATGTTTGTGTTCTGTTTAATCCTTTTCAAATGAGGAATGCATGAGACATAGTATGGGAACGGCGGAGCCCGATATAGCTCCTCGATGTGTCTGTAGGTATCATGATTAAAAATAGTTTCTTGGCACAATGACATGAAAAATTCTTATTTGTTGTCTTGGCACAAGGCCTTGACTATGTAGTTATGATTACTTTCATTATGCATTCGAACATTATAATAGTGTCTATTAATATTACATGTTATTATAAGACTAGTAGAATATCAATGTGAATAAGTAAATTGAATTAATTGATTTATCTTTCCCATATAATGATGAAGTTTATGTTTAAAAGGATTCTATTTTTTTACTTATACATTTACAGAAAAGATTATGCTTATTCATCAATGTTTCCACAACATTGTAATGCTTACTGTGCATTTGAGCCCACCCATTTCTATGTTTTATTTTCCCCAAGATGTGAAAAGTTATATTATGAATAACCTGTAGGGATATTCTAAGGGATGAATGTGTTCAATGGAAACAATTTTGTTGTTGATTTTAATTTTATAATGTAATTTAAAACATCTGAATGTGTCTAGTACATCCAAGGCTACTAAACTATTCATTCTTTCAGGATTTGGATCCCTTGTGATACTTCCAATGTTACGTAATAATACACCGACTCTACATAACTGGGGTTGGGGCATTAAAGTTGGTATATGAGGATGTTTAGTACATACCTCAGAATCTATATTTTGAAAAACTATGATTAGAGAAAATTACCGTAATACAGACATTGAGGATTAATATAGAGGAGAATCCTAGAATTTTGGTAATTTAATGATTTTGTGTATTTTCCTAGAAATACATCCTTGTCTAGATATGATAAGGTAAAGGAAGCTCTTTCACAGAAGTACCTAGGAGTTAAAACTCGACTAAGTGTTTCAGGCTTGACCAAGGGAATCATGGTACACGACAATAGGCCTTACTGCACTATTGGTGATGACCTTCCCATAAGATACGCATAGGATAATTACCATTTTCATTACAAGACATTATTATGGATTTAGAAGTAAATTTTCACTCGAATAGAACATTTTATGATTAATTATCATATGAAATATATTTTCATTTTACATTAGTTATTTTATAATTATTGAATTATGCATTGTGATTCATAAACAATCATAGTTCATGCCATTGTTTAGAAATGACACCTAGTATATGGAATGAGAATTCTACGAATACACATGATTGAAAGATTAATAAGGATTATATCATTAATGGTATTAATCCAACATTTAAATGGGAAATAGTCTCCAACATATTCTCATCATATGAAGAAATACTATCATGTGTTAATAAGATTAGTATATAATTCTATGAGTCCTATGGATTTGAAGGAAAGAAAGAGAAGAAAAGGATGGAAAAGAGAATGTTGAATAATGGGAAGAGGGGAAAGAATGATTTTCTCATATGTGATAACTGTTGAAATGGTCACCTTGGTAAATCCGTGAATTGAATGGGATTTTTTTATCAGTGTGGAGAAAAAGGACACCAAGTACATGATTCCAAGGGTTAGAAAATGATTTACAATTTACAATGCTCAATCAAAAATGAGTTGGGACACTACGTGAATCAATGTCCAAATCATCAAAGTATACACCAAATGTGGCTATTGGATAATAATCAGGTAAAGACACTACTAGTGATAAAGATGAATGATTAGAGTTATTATGTAGTTATTAAATTATTGTGTCATTTCTTTATTGTATTAATTATTTACATGTTATAAGAATTTTATAGTATATATGTATTGTACTACAGAACTATTTCATTAAAGAATTAAGACTGTCTGGAACCATGAAATGTGACTCTATAGCAGGTTATCTTTTTTTAGAAAATATATGATTGAGAGAAAGATAAACCGTAATATAGTTCTGATACTGAGCTTCTAATTTGGGAATAATATATGATGGATTTGGATAAATTATATTTGATATTCTTGATTACATTGAAACTGATTATTGAATTGTATATTCTATCATTGAAGGAGTTTACACAATTTTTGGATAGAAAGAGTATATCGAGTATTCTATAATGAATACAGAGCAAGAATGTAATCAATAAGGTTTTATGGTAATTCAGTGTGTTACTTTGTTTTAAAAGAATATGTGATGAAGGTATTCATTTTTTATTACATGGAAAAAATGATCTTTATTGTGTTTATCATTCTTATAAATTGTGGACTACGTTTTTGGATAGAAGTATTTTGGATATGTCTAAATGTTGGAATCAATTATGATTGTCATTGGATACTCTTGGTAAGGTTAAATCATTTCTTGAGATTATTTTTTTATTATTATAAAAAGGAAAACACGAAGGTCGGGAAATAACCCATCACGTCTGACAAGGCCGTGAGACTTGAAACCGCAACCGAAAATCAATAAGTGTTCATCAAATACCATTGTCCTACTTGATGTCCTAATTTCTATAATGATTTTTTTTAAATGTTCTGAAAGTTAAATTATAAATTCATTTTTTTGGAACACTATAGGATTATGATAAATATAATATTTAGGAATTCAATTATCTTTTATAGTGAAATATGAGATTGTTGTAGGAATTAGTTTAAGGATGAAACTCTACGTGTCCAGTATATATAATGATGATTTTTTAAATGAAATACCTTACACTTTTATAATAAATTGTCAAAATAACCTTCTTATTTAGAATCACTAAATAAAAATTTAATTTGGAAATGTTTTGGTACATTTCTGATATCTTTCATATTTTGATGAGTAGTTAAAAATAAGATGTTTTTATAGAAAAAAACATTTCTAATTAAAATATGTTATAGTGTTCAATTATGAATTATAATAGTATTGAAGTATAATTAGATTATATTTTTATCATTTAATACAATTTAGGTCCTTATAAGTAATTTCACAATTAAATTTGACAAAAAAACAAGTTAATCTTTTGATAGTTTCTACTTTATAAAATACCCGCATTTTGGTTTTGATAACGAGAATAAATTATAAATTAAAAATACAAATTATATGTCCTGATTTTTTTAAAATGGGTTTATTTTTAAATTATTAATATCAATATTATCCTAGGGTAATTGTTTTGTATTTTTCTGAAAACATTAATCTTTTGAGGAATAGTGAAAAACATAGTGTTATTTTTTAAAACCATCTTATTATTTAAATAATTATTTATTTTATATAAATTTATTTTATGTTAATATAGATATATAATATCTATATAAGTTCAATGTTTTTAATTTTCGTCATTTTATAATAAAATTAGTTGTGTAATTTTTTTATCTTCTTATCGTCTTTTTACCCACTTTCTAGGAGATTTTGCAAATTTGCATAAAAATAATTTTACCACTTCTATGTAATGAATTTAAAAAACCCAACTGGTATGGTTGAATAATAAAGTAAAATTTTGTTCAAAAATGTAAAAATATTTTTTTTGAATGGTATCTTTCGACTTTTATTTACCGTAGTTAAAAGTATATTGGGTAATTAAGTGTAAAAATGAAATTATAATTACCCTATATCATGTATTAATTCTATTGGATAAGTGTAATTCAACCATGAACATCCTTTTAAATAAAATGTGATCCTCTTTGGTCCACCTGGAATGGATTAGGTCATTTATTATTATTTTATTTAATGAAGAGTAAAAAGTGTTGTATTTAATGTTTAATAACTAATCCATTTTCTATATAAAGTAACACACAATATCAATTTTAATTTAAATATTAATTTTAAAGATAAAGATATTTCCTAAATAACTGTATTTTATTTAAAATTTTTAGACATTAAATAATTTTTTATTTATGACACAATGATGACGAAATAATCACCATAATAATGAAATATTAAAATAATTGATATTATAAATATCTAAAAAAATGTAAATTGAGACTTTTGATGAATTAAACAAATTTTCTACATTAATATAACATGTAAGGGTTTATTAGATAATTTTGTCAAAGTGATAAGGTTTTTATGACTTTATCAAAAATAAAATACCAAATAGTGTCAAAATTGACATAAATTAGTTTTTAAAACAAATACCATATTATTGGTTGATATAATATTTCACAAAATATAAGATTCGGAAAAAGGGCTTAAATAATTAAATATATGTCATCAATGAACCACATGACATTCTATTATATGTGTAGTGTATGTTTATTAACCATGTAGTGTAAGAATTCAAGAAAAAAAGGTAAAAGTGAAACTGTTTAACTAAAAGATAAATCTAAAAGATAAAGATAACATTGTAACCTAATCTTGTCTAAAACATATTGGGTGACATGATTTAGACCCATAAAAACTTAAGGCTTGAAATAATTTCAATTTGATCCATTAGAAAATGAAAATTATTTTATTATAAAATAATATTTCAGTCTTTTCCAAAAGTGACCCTCACCTCTCTTATAAAACGGTACTTCCCCTTCTCTTACTTCCACCCCTCAAAAGCCATTTGGATCGGCCAACCCATGCCAAAATATCCTCTTAATAATCCTCTTTTAATATTTGAGGCCTTACATTGATCGTAAATCCAACCTAATGTGCCCTTTTATTCAAGTCAAATGGAAACACCCGAAGAAGAGGTAATAATTTCACCACACACTTTCAAGTTATTTTTTTCTTCCACTTCAATATTCTGTGTTGTTTCAGTAAGAAAATAATTACTCCATTACCATATACATAAATTTCTGTTATTATAAATATGGTACAACCATATTTGTTATTCTATCAAACCTATAAATGAAAATGTCACCATATGTGCATACATACAACTTACTGTCTCCACGTCGTGGTGTATTTAGTTATTCAAACAGCTCATAATTTGAACTTGTATAATAATGAGTACAAATAAAGTAAATAAAAAATTTAACATGATGATGATTCATTTAATATGATATACAATCCAATTACATATGATTTCACCACCAATATAATGATATTTTATCTTGTGCGTACATATAGATTTCTATCTCTACAAACACTATTAAGTTAAATACCCATCGTAATCATTCAAAAATAATTTTCATTTTATGGAAAAAAATAATTTTTATGAACATAACATCATTATTTATATGAATTAAATACATAATATCCATAAAAAAAATGTGTTACATAACCAAGCATATAAAGGAAGATGAATCTATTAACACCCGACGCAATGATCTATTGAAATGTTATTATCAAAAAAATATTATCAGATTATATATGATATCATATTTAGGTATATAGTTCATTTATAATATAGTAATATTGTATTAACTATTATATAAGAGGTTAAAATACCATCAACATAGGAAATGAACCATGTAAGGGTTAATTTCACAATCTCTTTATTATCCAAGATTGTTTTTACGTAAGTATCTATTGGGGAATATTTATTATCCTTTTCCATGTTTCATAAAAGTTTTTAAAAATAGTTTTTTAATGTAATTTTTACTAAAACATTATTTTAACTGTTTTAATGTTTTATCCTTCTAATCCTTTCTCATTAATGTCCATGTTTTCAAAAAATTTATAAGAATTTGTTATATGGACATGAATGCTTTAATTTTTTTATTCCATTCAAATATTAAAAAGTGGTATGAGACACATTGATTAAAAACTATCAGTTAAATGGCTTCATTTATATGTCTTTTAAATGATTTCCGGAAAAAAGTATATTTCTCTAAAATATTTTTACTGATCATTTTCTAATATGTCAACATATTTTGTGGGATATTATTCATGATCAAGGATGATTATTTATGATAAAAATCATCCAAATTGTATTGAAAGATTATTGATATGTTTTACTATTAATGTGTTATTTTTATACAATTAATGGATTATGGATAATGTGTTGACATTTCGTATAATATTTTTAATACAAATGTTTATGTTATGTTTGAACCTTTTCTTACGAGTAATGAATTTCACATAGTATGTGACGGGGGGGAGCCTGTTATAGATCCACGATTCATAGGTAGGTCTCATGATACAATCTAGTGTCTTGGATCATGGTTTTGACAAAATTGTATATTTAGTCTTGGAACAAGGCCTTGACTATATGGTTATGAAGTCTGGAATTATGTATTCCAACATATTAAATTGGCTATTGGTATTACATGAGATTATTCAACTAGTATAATAACCATGTGAATATATAAATGAAACTATTTGATTTATATTTTCCATATTATGATGAAGTTTATGTTTAAAAGTCTTGTATTTTAGTTTTATACATTGCCATAAATGATTGTGCATATTCTTGAATATTTTTGATATATTGTTAACTTTACTTAGCATCTAAGCTCACCAATTTATATGGTTTATTTTCTGGATGCGAATAAGTACATTATGACTGACCTATAGGGATAGTATATGGGATGAATGTGGTCAATGACGACAATGTTGTTATTGTTTTTAATTTTAATATGTAATTAAAAACTTATAAAAGTATTTAGTACTTCCAAGGATACTAAACTGATCAGACATTCTGCATTATGATCCCTAGCAATCATGCCAATGTTATGTAATAATCCCCTGACACTGGATATCTGGGGTTCGGGCGTAACACCTGGTCATTTAAAACATCAAGGAAATTGAATGAAACATCGTGGAAAGGGGAGGAACTAATGAGTAGAGAAAATTACTTGAGATTTTATTAAGTTTGTCTAAAAAATCCCCATTGTAATTGGGTACCAAATAGGGATTTAGAGACATGGATGGATGCTATGGATTTTAGGTTCGATGAGGAGGAGGAAGGGTCGAATTATGAACTATAATTGAGGGAAAAGTTTATGAATTGAGATATTTAAGGAAGAATCAAGTTACCTCTTCAAATCAAGACGCTTTGAGAAACCCTTTGATGTTCTGCACTAATTTTCGATGATGGAGATCTCAATATATGGGAAAATGGGAGGGTGAATCATATGGATTCGGTGGTCTGGGCTGACACTTGGAATCACCGAAAAATCATAAAACATGAATATTATATTAAATAAACAAATTTTCATAAAAATTGAAATGGGACATCAGGCTGGCTGAATTCTTTAAAGAAACACAAATCCACCATTATTATGAATTAATAAAGGTTCAAAATTTCAATTGTATTGTTATTAGTTTATGGGAGGCCATTTAGAAATTGAAATGGGTGAAGAATATAAAAATATGAAATAGTTTTAAAATAAATTTTTTTTTGAATGAGGAAATGGGCTCACGGTTTGGCCCAAATCAGGAAAATTCACCTTTTTCTCAAAATATGCTTGGGAAACCCCCAAAACAAATCATGAATTGAAATTAAATGGAATTTACAATTAAAATAGGTCATGTATTTGACATTACCCACATATGACACAAAATACTATTAATAATTAACCAATATAAATGTAGAAAATTATTATAAATAAAATTTATAGAAGGATAAGGGTTTTATTTTTTTATAAAATAGGTGATGAAGATATTAATGTTTCTCATATAGGATCATATATTTCATTCGACTAAATGGAAATACAAGTTAAGGGTTTCTTTGCCTGAATTTGGACTTCAGGGGACATGTTTCATATTATTTTCCATATTTTCATTTATACTATGAAATAACATCACAATTTTTTTATAGTAAAAAAATATAATCCATTTAATTATGATTAAAATTTCCATCTTATGGCCATCCTCTAATGATTTTTTCATTCATACATTTCTAACATTATCATAGTTCCATTGAATTGTTTTTTATGCACTATATCATAATTATTTTTAGATAAATATAAAATTCAGTAGATAATTTTTCATACCATTATGATATTTTAAATGTTATTTCCTTTTTTACCCTAGGGATATTTATTCTCATCATCAGTAACAAATTATTTGATAAAAAAATTTAATGTAAAAGTGTCTCATTGGTAAGAATAAATGTCATTCTTTCAGATGAATATTTTCTTACATGCCTATATTTTCAATTATACCGATGCTCTTCTACATATTTAGAAATTTAATATTGATTATTTTCTAGAATTAAAAATTAAATATTTAATTTTATTAAAATTAAAATCTAATACTTTTTTAGGATGTGCGTTTTCAAAAGTTGTATTTCAAACAATTTTCAAAATATATTGTTTTTCCTTTTAAAAATAAATTATTTTATCTCCCAAACGAAATTTGTTTTGATAATATTTAAGTGTTTAAAAGGATAAATTATTGATAATTAATTATTCTAATTAAATCTTTTCGTTGTTTTCAATGTACCTGTTTTGAAAATATCTATTAAAATTGAACCATAACATCATCATTTTCATCATATTGGTAAATAAAATTGAAATAAAATTTCTACGTTTTAATTCAATTTAAATATAAAATAACCATATATTTCATTTTATATAAATAATTACCTCTATGTATCCATGTTTTATAAAATAAATTATATTTCACTAGTTTTGTAAAATATTTCTCTTCAGATTCATTCCAACGATCATGGGAGTTTCTTATTTCTGGTGTGAGTTTTGTTTTAAAAATCTTATTTTGATTCTATCCAAGTTAGAATACATTTATTTATCTTATCCTTTATTATGGATAATCATTAAATGATACCATTCAAATTCATCATCTATATGGAATATATATTATTCTCCTCAATTGAAGGAATGATCCATCAATGCCATTTTCTTACCTAATATTTACTAGGATATAACCATAAATATTCTCTCAATGTTTTTTATCAATCCAATTTATTGATTCATTTTACTGAAGGTTATTCACCTTGATTCCATACATTAATTTTTGGGGGAATGTTATTATCTTAAAAACATACACTTTATCTATATGGTGTAAATACGAAATAATTTATTATAATTATTGAATGGTATATATGTATAATATTACTTGAATTCATTAGATACACATTTATTTTCAATGAGTTTAAAAATAAATTTCAATTTATAGAATAGAGAATTTTTTAAATGTTATATGGAACCCATTTTCCTTCCATGGTTCACTATGTTGAGCTGAATTATACCCATCTTCTTTTCATGGGTACATTATGGTATATCAAATAATTATTTTAATGTTGAAATCACATGTTCATATAATTATAGGTGGGTTCCTACATCACCCATTAATGAATTGGTTAATGATTAATATTTCATGATATGATTAGAAGTTTTTTAAATGATACATAAGTATAATTTCTATATTTTTTTTGAGTTAGATGTTGGAATCATTTTTCTCTGTTTTCTATGATAATGATATATAAATAAAATTCAAAAAAAATTTATGTGAATAAGATGTGGGAAGACTTGTTTATTTGTTACCATGTATAAATGATATGTGATAATATATTGAAAATATTTTTTTACTCATACGTATGTTCCTTATAATAAAGACTTTTCATAATTTTTTGCTTCTTTAAAATAAAATTACATACTTAAATGGATCATGTTTATTTACTCACACTTTTTATTCATATATTATTTTATTTCATGATTTATACAAAAATTTATAAGGCACTGTTGTTTAGTTCAATTTGTTTTTCTATTTTATAGTAATATGATCATCTTATGATCACTTATGATTCATTATTGTTATCACTTATGATATACTGTACATAGAATCTGAGCTCACCAATTTCTTATGTAACTATTTCCACTAGATATAAAGAGAATTTATACATCATTTGATTCTAGGATGGTATCTGACGATTTATATTTTTGGGACATTTGAGAGGCAGTTTTTGTATTTTGATGTTGTATTTATAGTGGTAAAATATTAAATTAATTAAAAAATAAAAGATTTTTATTATTTATAGTTTTTTAATAATTATTTTAAAAAATAATCATTAATGGTATTGGGAATATATTGTAATGACATATTTTGTTGAAGACATTTAATTATCAGACCATTATGTTTGGGTCGACATTAGAAGGAACATCACCACACATAAAACACTTCATATCATCTAAACATTATTATTTGGGGAAAAGTAAGAGTCCTAATAAAACTATAATTATAATTTCCTGATCTTGTTGAATGAAAAAGTATTGTTGGAATTAATCATGAAATCGGATCATGTGTGTTTTACACATTTTGATTTAAGATAGATTTGAAATTCTCATGACTGAAACATAGAGAATTTGGTATTACATGATATGTGACAATATATTCACTACATTCAACCTATTTTTAAAACTCTGAACTCTCATATACAATGTAATAATGGTTTGAGTGTCTGAAATAAAATATTAAAATGGATTTTTTAAATTTATTTTGAGCAGTTCTAATATATTTTTAAAAAATAAATTCTCCTTCTAAATTTGGATCACCTAAAAAATTAAATGAAGACACAAAATAAATTTTGGAATGAAATTAAAAACATTTAGTAGTATTTGTTTTCAAAAAAATAAAATTAAAAAAACTATGATTTTTTTCCATAGTCAAATCATCTTAATGTTATAACTATATTCAACATATTAATTCTTCTTTTACTATCTTTTGTGTTATGACCCTTTACGTTATGTTTTTAATCCAGAGGTCCATCCTAATGAATGACTTTTTAGTGTTATAATTTAATATTATAAGAATAAAATGTATAATTTATTTCATAAAAAATGAGAAATGTCAATTTAGATATTATAACAATCGCTAATAAATGATGATATTTTTTTGAAAATCTATGTTAATCCTGTTAGATCAGTCACATGAAATAGGATTTTCATTAAATTAAACCCAAAAAATAATTCATTAAAATACCTATTTTTATTTTATTAATCATGATCATGGACACGAATTGGTGAGTTCAATAAATCTACTTTGGTAAGAAAAATGTTCAAATTTGGTTCATAAATTTCATATTTTAAATTTACTATTTGAATGGGGTCTTCAAAAAAATTAAAAAATTTATAATTTATTTTAACTAAAAAAATTATTAAAAAAAATTAAGTCTCCACAAAAATTTAATTTTCATTTTCAAATTACCCATAATAAAAAAATTCTCAACCTTAGAACACATATAGAACAAATTTCCCACTACTTTATATATAAAAAAATCAATGGGATATTTTCTCTCCAAAATATTGAACCGTAATGCTTACTAATTCCATTAATCATTGAAATATATTTTTTGGATTGATCAACGTGATTAAACAATATAATTTATATATATTGAATTATTACTCTTCTAGCTCATTAAATTGTTATTTAATGTGATGTTCCTGTTTTAATAAATTTTCATCCTCTAAATCTCTGTAGTCATTGACATCCTAACTCAATTAACATATTTCTTGATTTTACTGCTGTTTTTATCACTTCCACGTTTCAATTTTTAGTTCTCACATATCCACTTCGGGGACACATCAAATTCATCAAATTCAGTGAGAATTTTTAATAGTATATTTCCTTTCTAATATATATTCTGCTTCATGATCTAAATAATCATGATATTATTCCGTTTTTATAGGCTATTGTGTCTTGTAATAGACACAATGATATTATGTGTTCCATTAATAACATGATTAAATGTATCAGATATCATCAATATGATCCTAAAACCATAATTTGGCCATTTTTTCGACAATAAAAAAAATTAAGATTTTAGGATTATAAACCCAAACGATTCAAAGGAATCAATGTTTAAAACATCCCAACAACAATGAACACTCTAGAATATTAATTTTTTTTGTTTTTTTAATTCTTTTGATACTCAATGAATTCCGTACTTAATTTTTCTATCAATATTTGACAAATATATCACAAGATCGACGAATATTAATTATTTTAAAACCCACTCTTTCGAGATAGTGGTGATCCAGGTCTATACACATGGAAATGGATGAATTTCAATGTGATATTTTAGTAATAATATACTGAATATAGAAATAAGATACTTATTTTTATATTAGAATATGGTTTGAATTAATTGGTGGCATAATTGATGTGTTATTGAGATCCGAATAAGACATGTTAGGAGTAGGGGCATTGAAAAATATTCAATGAAGTCTCACTGAAATATCTTTCTAGAAATTTTATGTCCAAGAATTAATTTTAACTATTCATTGAGACCATATCACTGAAATTCTATATATTAATTATATTAATATTAATACAATTATAAATAAACAAGACTTCTATTGATATTTTTTTATATCATTGTATGGAAATGAAGTGATTAGATGTTATCTATGTGAAAAAGTTCATTTTTTAATTCAAATTCTATGAATTATTTCCAGTCAATATATATGAAATCAATTAAATGAATATGATAGAAAAAATTGAACAATTGAATTTCCCTTAATCAATTAGGATGAATTAATTAATTAAATTAAATGGATATCACAAGAAAAAATAACCATGAAATATATGAATAATACAGATATGATATTATGAAGATCATACCTCTCGAGTTGATGTCTATCTCTCCCTAATTTTCCTTTAGCATTCTCTCATATTGAATCACATGATTGTGCTCTATCCACTAATATGATAATAGAAGTTAATTTTGGTTACCATCTATAGATCCATAGTCATTCTGATGGATTGAACAAATGTTATATATCTCATAAAATATCTGGCACTCCTCCTTAAAAATTAATTTATAATTAGTGGTATATTTATCTTTGATCATCACTAAAAACTATGATCATAGTGAGGTACATTATAATCATCCACTTTGAACCATTCACAGGGGTTCATCTAATATATAGGTAACCTGATCCAAATTCTCCAAACAAAATATTATCCTTTATATGTTGTAATCACCCCGATCCTTCATTAATTTCTATAATTTTCACTACATGTACATGGTAACTCCATGCAATGGATATCACAGTTACCTACATCTATTTACGTCAATTTAATTAATTAATAATTTTATAATTAAAGGAACATAATATTCGATGGGATTGTACATTGGTGTTTTAATATATCCCCTAGACATATAATTAAGAAATGGTCAATAATTTTTCGAAGAACAAGACAAATAATTCTATTTTCCATGAACACTCCCGAACCTAAAAATAAGTGAATTCCAATGTCTAGTACATCTTCAAACATGATCCAAAATTTACAATTCATAATTATGTACATCAACATTAGAAATGAATTATAATGGTTCTGCATGATACCCCAAGACCCACTACCTACACAAATCATAGTCAAGCACTTTCAATAAGGATTATGATGTATCACTTCAAATATAGTCATTCAAGGAATTCTTATGAACATACAACCCATACTAGTTTGAAAAGTGAAATAGTTAAAAATTATTTACTAATTTAATCATAAATCGATAATCATTTCAACTAAAATGGATTGAATTATAATCCCTTTATCCTCAAGTCATAAATCCACAGTTTCAGTATTATATTTTATCAAGGCTTAATACTCTCATAATAATATACCTTATGATTGAATTCATTAGTGGATCATATATTCTCAATCAATAATTATATTAAGTAACTATGAAATTGTGGATAGATTTACATATTCAGTCAAGAATTTGATTTGGATGAAATTTAAACCACATGCCCTAAGAATTTAATAACAATAAGTCATTAATTTCATCGCATCGATTTACAAAATGAACATCAAAATTGACCAACAACACATCATTGAAACAAATATAGTCCTTGGATTCAAAAAACACAAATAAAATTGATTCATTAAACAACATTTAATGAATGATAATTTGGTACAAATTATTCAATCAAATGTTTTATTAGGTTATTTTTAATCTAATAAATCATGACTAATTCTTTATCCAAGCCTCATTAGTTTTCAATGTGATGATTGGTCATATTTTATCAATTAATGACTGAGCCCATGGTATTTTCATTACAAAAAAAAATCATATCTGGTTTGGTCCTACTAGATGGACTCACAATATTTTAGATCCTTTGGACACCCTGGGAGGGGATGGGTGAATCAAGGTTTCACATTTTTCTTTAAAATTATCAGATCCTCTTCCCACTTTGGTTAGAATGTGTCAAAATTTTATGTTTGATATGAATATAAATTAATCAATCACATTCAAAGAGACCACAAAAAACATTTACTTAGTTATCCACAAAGGGGTGCATCTAAAGAAGCATATGCCGATAGTATATTGGTTGTACCAAAATCCACTAATCTTCACTAGTTGTGGAGTATAAGTGTTCAGACCAAGTAACTCTATTCTAGTAACAATGCCTTTACAATAATTAAATTATACCTGACTCTATCCATCTAAAAACTTCTATCAACTCCCCCTTGATCATAGTCATGTGATAACTCTTTCTCAGTTTATTGACATTTTGATCTCTTCAACAAATTTGTATTGATGTCTTTGTCTCCGTCTAGAATAAGACATGGCTTGCATTGAAGTCCAGAATTAACGAACATTAACATACTGATCAGAAAAACCATATATTCAAAATCATGTCATAATCTTAACAGAACACTTTCTTACAATACATGAACATGCATGCATGATTTGTTATTTTATGAACAAGATTAATTCTATGCATCCGCTAGTTCCCAAGACACCCTTATCATTCACACTATTACACCAATGATTTCACATAGTATTTTTGTATTAAAGGAATTCCTTGGGTGCAATATTATATATCTTCAAATATTTAGTGCCGAAATCTTTCATGTGGTAGAAAAACCAGAAATTCATTGGAAAAATATTATTCTTTTTTTAGGGGTCTAGTAGCCTATTTATAGGCCACGATGACCTTATGTGCTTGTTTCTGAAACTTCTTTTTCAGTGCATTCTATATTCATTATGATCATGAAAACACCCCTCATGACGTCGTGTTGGGCTCATATTTTTCGTCCATGAAACCTCATCTTTCTCTCACTTTTATGTCTTGTGTTTAATATTTTCGATTTCTTTATTTTGAAGTAGTACTCCTTAATTATGCCTGGAAAGCATCATTTGAAACACCCAAAAATCATGGGTGCAACTCCCTTTTCCGAAAAAAATTTCTTAAATGTTGTTTCCCACTTGAACTGTATGATCATTTTCCTAGAAAACAACATTAACATCAATTGGGGATTGACAACAAACACAAACCATAATCCATTTCCTGAATATAACAGTCATTGTTCCAACATATTTCTAATCTAAATTTTGAGGCGGCTATTTAATCAATGAAATAATGAATTCATCCCCATGTTCAACATTCCCCGATTCTCCCACATCCTAATTTTTTAGTTATTATTCCATAAAATTATCCTTATTGGTTTTCTACTTATTGATCAAATATATTTTGTTTTTAGTGAGAAAAAAATGAATATTTGAATAAAAATTGATTTCTAAAAATCTATCCATATTATTATATCATGATGGGATCAATACCCATGTTAAAAAGGTATAGATGTAGTTTTTATAAGAAAATTCATAAATAGGGGACTCATTATCAATATATTAAGCATAATATAAGCATCATTCTCCATTTTTTACATGATATGAAAATATTATCATCTTGATCCCAATTTATTTCATTAAATCCTCATATTCAACAAGATGGATAAAATTTTCATTCATATTCATGTCCCCATGTGGTATTTTATTATCATTCACATAATTTATTTTTGTTATGATGATATACGATATAGGTGGATCTATGGAAAGTGGATATTTAATGTTTGAGTGTTTCACCAACACAGTTGGATCCATGGGCACTACACAGTCACATGGTAACCATAGTAGAAGAATTTTGGCAGGGTTACTCACTTTCAATGAAGCATGATTCACCCAAGGAGGTTGGATTTGACTAAGGAATCATTGAAATTCCTTTGTAATATATTAGTCTTGAAATATCAAATGAATTTTTCTTATAGAAGTAGGTTTGGGGTGGTACTGTGAAATCATACAGAAGTCAAAATTATAATATAATTTTTTTTCATCCTATAGTATTAATCATCATTGATGTTCAAATTTATGAGTCTATTAAACTTCATTAATTTAAAATCATCACATTTTTCACAATTTGATGGAAGGAAATTTGAAATTAAATAGTGGAATTTTCACCTTATCTATATTGTTGATCATAAAATATAATGATTTTAATATAATGTTACAATAAAAAAACTAATGTTAAGACCACATATTCAACCATAAAATTAAAAAATTAAACATGAATAATAAATTTTAACAAAATAATTACAATATACTTAAACAATGAGACCCAACTATACTTCATCCTCTAGAAACAAAATGAAAAGTATGTTGTTGTAATTACATGGAATATTTAACAAAATTGGTTTTATTATCACCCCTCTATATTGGGTCAACTAAGGTTGGACAATAGAATGTGATCAGAGAAGGCAACATTGAGATTGATTCATCAATTTACTTTTTCAAGAGCACATCAACAACCTTTTTTTCCAGTCTATTAGAATGAATAAAATTCAGATGGAGAATCTTATATGTGTTTCAAAATTCATTTAATGAGGGTAAAATTTTACATGGAATGCTTCCAGATTTATTATTTAAATTCTATAGTGCAATATTCGAGTCAAATTTGATCCCTAGAATCATACATCCATAATAGGCTTAAAATTTTATCCCCTTCAACAATTTCTATATCTCTGCCTCATAAGATGAAACATTCTCAATGAAATGATAGAGTCATCCTTTCATAAATCCACAATGAGTGTGTAAAAAAATGATATCCCACGCGATTTTGTAATCCTTGTTTTGTGCTATCAACATTTTCCATTATCCATTATGGTATCTAGGGATCATCCAAAAAAAATTTAGTGCCAGTGGATATTTATTCTTTCTAAGAACACAAGAAAATTCATTATATTATGTCAAAAAATCATTAATCATCGATCAATTTTGGATCCCAGAAGCTGCATGAACCACATTTTGGATGGATGAAAACCCCAAGCCCCTAGAGTTTATATTATTCTCAAACATAATATCATTTTTGGAAAACAAAGTATAAAACAAAATTTTGGTTGTTGTAGTAAGAAAATGATTACGCATCTACTCAATTATGTTATTTTCTAAAATGTTATTCAACAATCCACCTATCAATATTTTCATTTGAAAATTAATTTTAAAAAATGTATGATGTACCAACATTAAATGAACAAAAAATTAAAAATTGACAAAATGAAATAAAAATAATCATAATTTATTTGCAATAAATGATTTGTAAAAGACATCTAAAGAACTGTTTTCACCTACTGAGGGTTAATGAGGATGCATTCATTCCAAATTTTCAATTATTGGATAGTTATTTAGGGATAAATAAAATGTATCCTATATCTAAAAATCATGATGGGATCATTATGATCAAGCATTCATTTATTCAAATTTAACTCCCTTATATTATTTGTCCCAATAATATTTTGATTCTAAATTAATTTGTTAATGTCGAAAAAGGCATACCTCTAAAGCATTACATTGAATTTTGGTTTAAGGAAGTCTACGAGTTCTCTAATATTCAGGATAAACTCAACTATTATAATCTGATACATATTATGTGGAGGATACACAATCTTGTTATGTGGAATTTCAATCCTTGTTATGTTCCAACATTTAATTATAGAGCCCCTGGAGATATCCCTCTTATAATATGACATGATATTTTGATATTGGTGTTTTATTGATGTCAAAATATAAGAATAAATATACCATGGGTATCCATCAAACAATATTGGGTTGAACTTCTTAATAAGAAATATAAGAGACTAATCCGATGATTTAATCATATTTCTAGGAAATTTTCAAGAAAATCTTTATTGAAGTTATTTTTATTATTGATTCCATGGCAACCAATTTAGTTGGTTTGATTTAAAATTTCTATGATATAGAAACCAATTTAATTTCATGTATACTGCCGATCCCTACAAAATTCATGATCTTACATTTGATATTTTTAATAACACTATCGATCCATTTATGTATAGAGAAGGCATGCAAAAAACATTCATGTGATCACCATGTTGTCGGAGAATATTATCTCTGCCTACGACATAGTTTTCACTATCTATTAGGATAGTTTTTTGGAGATATTGATAGAGAGTGTTTCAAGTTGATATCTTCTATCCTTACAATAAAACATTGGGATCCATAGGTAATTAAATGTTAAGGATCCCCTCTCAACACTGAAGAATCATGAAATATTTATTTTTCGGGTTGTTGATACCACATTTCCAAAAATAAGAATGACTTTTTCTTTAGAATAAAAAATTTCAATGGGGATATTAAAATAATTAATTGATGATATATTAATAATAAATGTATTTTTACAAAAAATCAATATAAAATCTTTGATTTAATGGAAGAATTATTTTTTTAAATGATGGGAAATTCAATATGATGACATTTTTTCTCATGAATAAAATTTATATTCACATGAAAATAAAAAAAAACTATTTAAAACATAAAAATAATGAATGTTAAATTATCTCCATTAAATACCTAATTATATATTTATAATTTCCAAAAATCCCTCAAAATTGAAATGGGGGAATGGAATATAAATACAATGTCTTATGGAAACCAGATGTCCTATTAAATTAGACTTGTATTATTTTCCATAAAATTTGGGATAATTTTAACCACACCCCATGGTTTGATATGTTTTTAACAAAATCTCATATTATGATGATTTATTTTCATTCTAAGAATAGACCACTCTATTAGTAAAATATAAAATGTTTGGAAGGGTATGTGGATTTATGTTGGCGTATCCATATAATGTAAAAACTAATTCTATAATAAATGATGTGGATTTCTATCTTAAGATCATGGGTTTTTGTTGTGTGGGTATGCTCATTTATAGGATCTGCAACCAATATAGGAGTTTCATATGGATGGTTATGAACATACCCTTGATGTGGTGGTATATTGACCCATCAGAAGAGTAGTTTTCATGTCATGTTTTTAGATGTGTTTGGTGTGGTATATGAGGTGTTCATTATTAGATTTCATGATCGAGTGATGCCAAAACAATTCCATTAATATATAATACATGGTGGCAGTTTAATGGAGATCGCAATTTGAATTATATTTTCTCTTGATTCCTTTTGGTAAAAGTTCCATGTTTTTCATGTGATAAAATCATGAAATAGTAGATCCTACGACTTAAGGGCCAATAATTGTAGTTTAGTTGACATGAATTTTGAATGGCCTTTGATATTGTAGTTTTTTTCACTATGGAATATAGTATGTGATTGATTATATATTCTTGTGTAGATTGTTTTTCCCATATGAAAACCATATATAATGATATTTAATTGTGGGTAGTTACTGAATCCCTCCAAACCTTAACATTTCAACGACCCCTTCTATGAGGTTTGTAATAGAATTTATTGAATCATTTCTTCCAAAGTGACAAGGGAAATCATTGAGAGATATGGATAATGGATGAGGAGAATTTGAATGAATCACTTGGGTGGATTAAAATTTTCAATTACATGAGACCTTTAGATGGACGATATCATATATCATTAAGAATAAAATTTTATTTTATCATTAAAAAACATTAGTGTATAAATTTTTCATAGAGATCATAGTTGAAAATGAGAAAAAACTCTGTGTAATGGAGTGATGTTTTATATAGGTATTTGTTCATGATCCTCACTATTTTGAACTTTTTTTTCTTTTTCAATTATGAAATGTGTATAAGGAAGAGAGTTTGAAGAGTTTACATGGAAAAATGAGTGCCTCCGATAATTAATACATATATAATAAAAATATAATATTATTGAATCTATACACATATTTATTTCTGATTGAAATATTATATCTCATAATAATTGTCTCATATAAGAATTATTACATTGTTTTTAGTCATTGGATATGGTTTTCACCATTGAAAAAATGTTGGATCATTTTGAATTAAAATTATCAGGTTTCTTCCAACATGAGTAGATTAATTAGATAATTTATTATAAAAATTATCTAAATTATTTAATAGTGATTAATGGGATAAAATCAAAGATAGTCCCTTTACATACACCAATATATTTGAGAATTACGGTTACCAACGTTCAATCGTTATAACTACTCTACAGAGAGGAAAAGGAATTGGTAGATATTGACAATTACATACTGATGTAACAGAACAATATCTATAGTGATGTAAATTGATGGATATTTTATGAGTGACAACAGACGTTATGCTATATCCTTTTTCTATATAGGTTGAGGATATTTCATAAATTTCTTACCCAGATTTAATGTATGAATTTTTTATAACTTTATTGAGAGAATTCATAATTTCCATAAAATTATTTTTATTATTAAAATATCCATTGATTTAGGTATTGATTTTATTATATTCTTTACTCTATAATTCTACTTGGTTATTCTCTTAGGTCCAATGTATAAATTTTCTCTGTGTGGTTTAGTTAGATTCTCACTTAATAAGTATTAATTTATATTTTATCACTTAATGTTTCATTATTTTTTGGTTATTTGGGTGACTGGTACTTATATCATCAACCATTATTTGTTTATTATTTTTGGTGTGATGGGTGATCATAATGAAAAATCATTTTGGTAGGAATTTGGATCATGGAATGAATATACCAGTTAGGGGATGATGTTAAATATCGATAGTGTGATATCTAGTTATAATAATTACATACTTAATCCACAAGAAAGATGATCGACGATGAATTTAACACCTCTATATACAACTTGTGGTCCTAAGCTATAGTCTAAGGTGTGACATTTTAATCCGAGGATATTCTAGATAATAACTACAAGGTGACAAAATATATTTTTTTGTAGAAAAACTAATCAAATAGCATGTAGTTTATGATAAAAAAATTCATGAATTTTTTGGGTGTGGTTGATATGGATTCCAGAAGAGTTAAATATCAAACAATAAATTTCCTGAACCAGTCAACATTTTCCACTATAAGACCAACATAGATTTTATAGGGGGAATACACATAGCCGGACATTTTTCCATACATTCCTGAGTATTTCGCATGTTGTGTACCACTCTAGGAGACATCAATCTGTGAAGATTTATATTCCATGAAGTAAGGGAGTACCCAAATATAATTTTATTAAGGGGTCTCACATTTTGTACCCATATTGTGCACACTATGTACTATTCCATCCCTTATAGATCTTCATGTCATCATGATTATGGCTTAAATATGGGCATGAAAATAGTAATTTATGAGAGTTTTTTCATATATAGAATAATAATGGATATAATTTTTATATTAAGGGTTGCTCATGATATGATTCAACTAGGGTTCCCACATTAGCTTTGGGACAACTAATAAAGGGGACCATATACGATCATTAATGAGATTTGAGGGTCAATATCCCCCCATAAGGGGTTTCTTATAGAATGGAATGGTTCCCAAATTTCCAATATATAAAATATGTTTATTATACTATAAAAACATATATGGTATGGTTCCTCTATCTATAATGTATGTATCCTTCTATCCAAGAGATCGGGTAAGGTGTTAGACATCTACTGGTTTTTTATTCCTTTAACTACAATGGATCCACTAATGAGTTATGGCTCCCCCATTACTGATCTTGTGAGGTTATGAATGTTTGGAACTCATAGAGAGGTCAAAAAAAAATATATTATTCACTGTATGCACTTGGGGTGTGATATACTTCGATGTGTTTTGTAGGAGGAATTGTGGGAAATTCAGTAAAGACATATGAGTACATGATTTATGGTACGATGTGATTGGACCAAAGGGATTGGTACACTTTTTACTTGAGAGTAGGCTTATATGATTGTTCGTACACCTTCCTAGATTCTGAATGTGGTGTTTTAAAAATAATTAATTAGATGTGTGGGATTCATCATGACTCGTGACTACTATTAACCATAGGTTACCTTCAAAGAATGTCACACAAATGTCCTATTCACATTATGATCTAAAGTAATATGATAACATTACGTTTCATAAAAAATATAGCTTGTGGGTATTTGTTCTATGATGATTATGACCTATTTGTAATTTTATAAATCCTTGTTATAGTTTATATTTGTGTTCGTATTATCCTTTAGGGTTACATTAATTTGTACATGATTCTTTAAGATGAATCATTGAGTTTTCATTCCTTTTCAGATTTGGAGAATCATTATAATTATGTTTATACACCCTCATGGATGTAACTATTTCCCCCATCTGTTATGTCTATATTGTTAATGAATAGGTTCAATGATCGGATTGAGTGATGTGGAGCTATTATGGATTGTTTGGAGTCGGTTACTGGTAATGGATTCAGATACAATATGGAGAATAGTAATTTGAGATGGGCATGGTGATTTCTATAGATGGTATATGATCTATGTGTATAGGTATCTTGGAGGATCATCCCAATACAATGTTTCCTAAGCCTTTTTGGAATTACTATTTCCTAGGAATTTCTATTTGGGATATATAAATACATGTTTTATAATTCATGCATTATATATAGCTCAAATGACCATTTCTATATTTCTTACTAGTTTTTAGTTTATCATCAGTATTAGTGAAATGTATCTGTTATTTGTAGATAATTGGTATGGCCTCCCGTACTATAACATAAGTCTAATTGGTTCTTATTTCTAGCCCCTTTCATGTTTGTGGTGCTACTAGTGGGGATATCTCAGCATACCACTATCATAAGTGAGTATACATTGGGTCTATTCAAGTTACATCATACCCTAATTACAGTTTTTATACATCCATTAAATATTGATATCCAATTAACATTATGTTTTATTATTCATAATACGCAATTCAATAATCCGACATAATATTCATATCTATATTAACCATGTTAGTTTCTCTATAAGGGATTAAAATTATCATTTCCATATTATCTTATAATTGAAATATTTTATCTAAAACATATTCTTTAAAATATATATACACAACTAATAAAGTACATAACCTAATTCCTGAATGACTCCAAAAGAATTTCAATTCATGCACTAGTAATTCAAAAAAATACAACGATATAATTCATTTTCATTTGAATAATCCATTGTAATTAACATATTCATTATTCTTCTTCATTTATAATACACCTTGTTAGTATCCAACGTTAGCTTTCCAATATTCATCCTCTAATTCCAACAAAAAATTTATTTATATAATATATATATATATATATTGATATGTCACATTAACAAAAACATCAAATTATTCACAAACGTTGTGTTAATGAGTCTTTTTTAATAAATTGTAAATTTGAAATAAATTATTTAATATTTATTATTATTCTATGTAATCATAGGAAAATCAGACCACATTATCATAATATTTCAATGCTATAAATGAACTTTGATTAAATAAAAAACCCCATTTTATTATTATTACATACATAATGATAATTTATATTATCTATATAAATAATATTATTTATAGTTACTTTATTTTTTTCGATCGAGTTAATGCATTATTTTTGAGTTCTACAGTCGGAAGGCCACTCCAAGGTTAAAAAAATAAATTTACACTCACAGAATACCTTGAAGTTTTTTGATAGATCTATTTATCATTGTAGGTAGTGATAATAACAAAAATATTATTTATTGGACATCCATGAATGTTTTGTTTTATGTTTTTCTTTAATATTTAATAATAATATATTTATTCAACATATGAGAATTGTCAAATAAATGTTCTAAACAAATTCTTCATGGTTATTTTGGAAATAAATTTTTTGAATAGTGTATTTACAAAAAGGGTGATCTAATGTATTGTTTAATTTTAGTACCGTATGGTGGTGTGTCACTAGTTATTATATTAACATGATTATTTAATATTACATTAATTGATATATAGATTATAAACCGTAAAATCTCCAACATCTCGATCCTGGATGCCAATAAATGGTTCCCTGAGATTGGTTGGCCACATTTCCATATGCAAATCTTGCTATACTCTAGAGCCAAAAAACTAGAAATGAGGCACTAAAATGTCTCTTTGGTGAAACTATAACATCTTATTAGAGTGTAACACTATGATAATGGTCTTACAATCAATAGTGGAAGATTTATAACAATCATACAATAAAAATGACAGGAATAGATAAATAATTCCCGATGGATTCCCATATACTTTTGATGATGACACATTCCATGTCTCTACAAATCAATCAAAAAAAGAATATATAGTAGTTTTAGAATACATGTATCATAATACCAAAAAGAAAAAAATATATCCCAGCAAGACACACATGCATCAGCTTTATCCTATTCTCACCTACTTCTATGAAACAATTCAGAACATATAGAAGGGAGCATAACCATATTCATACCATATAATTTGTCCAAGTACCCCTCAATGGTCCAAACCAGATGTTATATACAATCCCAATAGTCAACCTGAAATAGTTCATAATCCATCTAGAAATTTAATATATATAAATAATGTTGTGCACAACATAATATAATATGTAAATGATATACTAAATGTAAACATACAATAATAGTTCGAGTTCCCCTTAACCCCCATCATCGGCTACCTTAATTTGGTATAGAAATAAATTATTTGAATAAATTCTTTTTCCTATATAAATTTATAATAATGTTTCACGTAATGAATAGGTGTCATTGATAAGAAGGTCTCATTACCTAGAATGTATCCCAACATCCCCGTGAAGATACGTGATAATAAATTCCTAACAATGACAAGAATAATGTATTATATAATGATAGAAACTAAGATTGTTCTTTGGATTGGTAGATATGGTATATAAATCATTTCAGTAAATAATCAATTAATAACTAGAGATTTTCCATGGAAATTCTTTCTTGGGAACCATCTATTTCTCCAGTAATATCATAAAACAATTACCTTACAATCCCACCCATGGTGATTGTCATAAGAAACCAGGTATTTCACTAGGTGTGGTATCACATCAATGCCATTGAGTTTGTACTTGGTGGCCAACTGAGGGGACCATGTTTGAGACATGAAATATGTAATCAATTTTCCTAGGGATCCATCATCACAATTACATAATAATTTTATGTATCATTAGAGTATATGATAATCAACCCTATGATTCATTATTCCGAAAATATAATAGGGAGTCAAAGTGTCACAAAAGTGTACGGAAAGAATTAGCCAAATGATTCCATCCTTGGTGTCTGTTTATGAACCCATGTCTCACCCAAGGAATATAGGCATATAATCATTATCATTTTATCAAATAAATGTTCATCACAATAATCATTTCATTTAAACCTCACATTAGAAGGGGGATAAATTCATGGGCTACAATTATAAGTATTGACATGTTTATTATCTAACAAGTGAAAATCAAAATAATATAACTCAAACATATGAAATAAATTTCATAGAAAAATATTATTGAAAAGGTAATTCCATTACCTTTTATAATCACATGAGTTTATTGTTTAAAATTAGTCCATTGGAATCCCATGGAATTTGGTAAATGAAACAAATCATGTAATCCCATTCATATTCCAACATTGGTGGTATAATTAATTCAAAAATACACCCAAGGGATGGTTCTGATTCAATGATCCTAACCTTAAATCATTTATCAATGGAAATCATTAATTAAATAAGATATATCTATTCGTTTTAAATATTTATTTAATTCTATTTTACTAGGGTCTCTATGATAGTTGGACATTCTACATAGCAACACATATTTTTCTAAATAAGATAGTTCATCGGTCAATAACAAAGTAACAATTTAGATAACATAATAAAATATGATACATGATTATAAAATATGGTTTGTTGTTACAATAATTCTCTTAGAGAGGGAGAATATCAACATGCATGTCATCGATCTATGTTATTCCCTGGTTGACTCCGATGTTATCAAGAACATATGAAACCATGTTCACTTCATGAAAGTCATGTGTAACAATGTAGCGGGTCACGAGGGGAGAAGCAAAGCATCTCATCCTATGGGTAGTAAGTGCCCAGGCAACATGAAACTCACTATTTAAAATTTCAAGGAAAATAGTGGTCAAATCACTTTCAATCCAAATATTATTTCATACATTTTCCTTGGAAAATTCATCAGTATGGATTACAGCCCTCATTTCTGCTTCCAGAGATGGGGCAATACCACAGCTGCAATAGAAGCATATCTGACACTAAACAAGATAGTCTCTGAAAATAGCACAATAGCATGCAGGACATGGGTTTCCATTACATGTGCCATCGACATTCACATTTATCCATATTGTGAGTGGTTCATGGTAGGAAACCAAAAAAGTGAACCTCTTTTTTCTGTACAGACTCTCAATCCAAAGTCGACAGAGGATCTCAATGTCTCCAACAGTATTGTGACAAAAATCATTCTAAATCGAGAATTCATACCTAATAACAATGATAATCTACGTCCGAACTTCATTAAGACTAATTTAGATGTTGTTGTATATAATATATTTTCTATAATAATAGATCACATGGAGGATCTCAACAATATTATTTAACTAGGAAATCTTGATTTGTTGATAGGTTTAAAATTCTGCAGAACATTGCAGTTTGGATCTAATATTTTCAAGGAGTAACCTTCTGCAATCAAACTTGTCAGTAATATATTTCCAAAGAGTTGAAGTCGTTGCATTAGAAAAAAAACAGATAGTTAACATATCTTCTATGATGGTAACTAAAATGACATTTAGAGGAATGTGAAATCCCAAATGACTAATGAAAAATCACAATGACTACTCTATTTTGAGAAATAATCCATGAATGAGTAAGTCTCAAGTGTTTAATCCATGGTCTGTTATTGTATTTCAACCAAAAAAAAGTGAAAAATCAGGATTTGAAAAGATTGAATTATTATAACATTAGGAATCAAGGAGACTGTTTTGACCATTCTACCAAATAAGGAAATAATCAAAATTGGAGTAGGAATAATTTTCTATATCATGAATTATGTTATCAGGATGGTTGATGTTACGATAATGAATAATATTATCTTTTATAGTGCAGTTGGTGTTTTTGGATAAGAATTGGGGGACAACATAGTGATTAAAGGGGTTCTAGTCTAGTTGTCCAACTAAAAATTCATGGAAGAATCAGATTTAACCAACCATCTAGAATTATTCATGATTTTAGAAAAGAATTTCTATTGGATGAAAGTATCGAAGAGTTAATATAGTTCAAATTACATTTCTTTATCCTAGTAAGGAGACTTTTTTTGAGATATGCAATGGAATCAGAGTTGTTTTGAATCGGCATCCATGTGAGTCTAGCTTGAAGGGAATCAAAAACAGGCATGAGATTTTTTTATTCCAATTCCACCCAAAACTAAAGGGTTGTGAAAAGTATCCATGTTAATGGTCAGAATATTCTTTTCATGAATGCTTCCAATAAAAAAAATTATGCACTCATTAATTTTATAATGGAGGCAAGTAGGCCATCTGTAGACCATCAATGAGTAGACCATTTTATATACAATTATAGATTTTAATCGACTGATCCTGCCAGCCCTAGAGATAGATTTACACTTCTATTTGTATGGTTGATTTATGACGTGGTCAACAATGATGTAAAAATATGTGGTTTTAGGCCTTAAACAAAAAATTTGAACTCCAAGATAAGTCATAGGGAATGAACCTTCCATAATGCCAAAATTGTTGATGATAGAGTTTTTTATTTTAGAAGAGAATTTTTCCCAATGAAAATAATGGATTTATTCTAGCGTATTGATTGGCTAGAGATTTCTTTATAATGATACATAGAATTTTTCATATTTTTAATATTTTTTTATCACCATGTAAAAACATGATACTATCATCAGCATATAAAAGATTTGTGGGAAAATTTAAATTCCTAGCAGTCTGAATTTTTTTAAGCATATTTTGATCAATAAGGAATGTGAGAAATATTTTTAACTTATCTTTAATAATAGGAAAATTAATGTCAGATAAGGGATCCCCTTGTCTAACTCCATTGGTGTTTTAAAAATAACACTTAGGGGAACGATTGACAATGATAACGTTTGAGGCCGATTAAAATAAGGAGTTTATCCTACAAATTAATGTATCATATAAATGAAATAATTGACTAAAATTGAAAATAAATCTCTGATAAATGATATCAAAGGCTTCCCTAAGAGCAATAAGATAGAAGCGGTGAATCATAGAATCATCTTCCACTTTAGGAATTAATGTAAAAAAATTAACATTTTAGCCTAGGTAGAGAACACAATTAGAAAAAAAAACATTTACAAATTTAACCAAATTCTATATTAATAATCACCCAATAATAATGGAGAAACTCATTGTAAAAGACACTAGGACCCGGGGCGCTGTTTGGATTACATCTAAAAACAACGTCGAAAATTAAATGATCAAGAGGGGTTTATTTAATACAATAATTTTCTCCATCATTCAACAACGCCAGAATAAAATCTAGAAGGAGGTCCTTGTTGACATTTGGACCATAGAAAATTTTATCAAAATAAGAAAAAAATGATTAATAATGGATTCTTCGGAATCACGGTGGTTTTCTCCATCTCTTTGGAAGGAAATATGTATACAATAATTTCTGATTCATTGAAGAGAGTTGTAGAAAAAATTGTTTATATCCCCATCTAAAATCCATTTTTTAATGTTTCATTGACCATGATACATTTAAGGAATAAAAGGGAATAATGTTTCATAGATTTATTTATTTTAGGTTGAGTATCCAACGTGAAATCAGAATTAGTAGTGATGTTTTGAATTTGGATAAGTTCATTATAAAGGGTAGAGATGTCCTGGTCAATTTGATTAGATTTAGAACTACATAATCCTTTAATATATTTCATGGTTTGTATTATCTTGGTGATATAGGAAATATCATAATATTGATGATACATGGACTCCCAAAGAACATTTATGATGGTGGAACAATCGGGTTCAGCATACCCTTTGTTATAAAATCTGAATAGATGAATTTGTTTATGTAATTATTGTGAAAAGGATGAAAGAATGGGATTACGGTCCGAGCTAATATTATGCAAGGTATTACTAGAGATGGAGTCCCAATTATCTTGAGTAGGGATATTAATTAATTCCCTATTTATTTTTCTAGCTACTACCATATTGTGGTGTCTTCTATACCTTGTGACCATGTTCTTATTCATCAGCCTCCAACAACCAAGTCTCATCCTATACATGGTCAATATTCCATAGAACCATACTATAAGAAAATACCTACCTCATAATCCCTTCTTACAATAATATAAAATACAAATATAATTATCCTCAATGGACAGAAAACATGTAAATAAAAATCGCCAGGTTGAAAACCATGAGATATGTCTGATTGATAAAGGTGAATGTATGATACATGGAAGACAATGTTCCTTAAACGGTAACTATGATTAAATGTTTACCTTGTATCACAATCCTTATATGTACCAGTGTTGTTGAGACACATAAAAGACATGTCCCTCAACCTCGATCTCTGAAGATTATCTGCATGGATTGGCGTAATATTACTATCATTATTTTTTTCAGTATCCAATCACATTAGAATCAACTAAAAATTTTTCATTGTCCCATTAGATAGATTATGTCTAAGACTAGATGCCTACGTGGCTTCTTAATAGAGTAAGGGTGATCATCAAGGACTACTATAAAATTAATCAAAAGGAACCATCCGTATAGTATCCTAAAATCTATTTTTGTTGGAAAAATAAACCAGAGCATTGTGCCACTCCCAAGAGCCCCCAAAATCAAGGACACATGCTCAGATCGTGTCCCAAATCACGTTGATCATGAATTATTAATAGTCATTCATCGTAGGATGGTATTCAATGATCATAATAACATGTTAATCCACCGTCCTCTTCAACCCCATCTAGAAAATTGATATTATCATGATGTTAATATCTAAAAAAAAGGTATGGGTAAACCCTTGATTTCTTACTACACAATAGATAAAAAGCATTCAAATCTCATAAATATTAAAGGTATACATGATCATTAGTAAATTAGAATAATTTGGGAACCTATCAAAAAATCCAACATAGAATCACTTCCAAAAAGAGACCACAATAATACTATCATAACATTCATCATAACCTACATTAATTTCCTCTCGAGAATGAGAATCTTCTATAACTGTTTAGATGGTTATTGGTGCTCAAACATAACCTACTCATAGATTTAAAAAATCCTGAATGAAATCATCTTCATCACTTTTCATAATCTATCATCAGTATTGCCGATCCAAATCCTGATACATCTTGGTGAGGCTGGGGTGAGATGCCTATGACAAAGTATGAAATAATTTCATTAGTTCCTTATGAATGTCTACTTAAACTGATTCATGACCATGTACCCTCCAGATTTCATCCACACATATGGTCATACAAGGAGGAGGGTTAGAACCTTGCACACACTCTTTTAAGACTGTGCCCATAGAATTTGAATGATTCTTCAACCTTAAACTATCGAGTTGGGTAGATTTCTTAGAGAAGGATCGAATAATTGATTTTCCATTAATGAATTGTACCCCCAAAGGAATCTCATGGAATATCATTCTCATATTTTTCTCCAAATGATGAGAATTGAATCTTTGTTGCTACATTATTATAATCATCATATGATTGATCATGGTGCATATAAAATGATGAAAACTATTTGAAACACACAATCAAATTATTAAATTTCATTTATGGATTTTATGAAAATAATGCAATTCTATTTAATTGCATACATAGATTATTTGGTAATGGAATTATCAAATATCAGAAAATTATTTTAAACTACAAACAGTATCATATTACCATCATTGTTTTGAAATGATGGTCGTTTTTTAAAATTCATGGGTTTATGGTTTTGAGGCCGTTGAAATTATCATTTCCATTAAATTTACTATGATATGTTATCTCTATCATACTCAAACATTATTTGGATATTATTTTTTCCTTCAATGTCCATACATTAACCCCAAATATATTTTTTTCCTTTTGGAATCATATTTATGTGTTATTCTAGAGTACCTTAATATATCTCTTTCCCACATTCCAAAAATAATGTATTACTACTTCTTTTTATGATGAGGGTTCTCATAAAATTTATATTAAATTCTTAAACCATTTAATGTTGATATAAACATAATATATATAGTACACAATGTTTTAATTTTTAGTGATTCCAACACCATCTGATTATAAAATAACATTATGTTCGATATTGAATACAAAACGAAATATTGATCATAAACAAACCTAAATATATTATTACATAAATAAGACCATTATGATCCATAAATTGATATGGAATAAATGAATATGTGTACCCAAATAATTAAAAATATAATAAATTATAATATTAAACATAATTTTTTGGATTATTTCATAGGAAATAAGTACTCAATTTTCAATAAATTGATTTTATTCTTTAGATATATGTTTTCACGATTAAAAGATTTTATCATAAAAATTAGTGAATAATATTATTATTTTTCAAAAAAAATTATAATTTTATTGGAAAAGTTTTTTATCATTTTTTAAATTAACATATCAATATTATATTATGGTGTAATTTTTTGATTATTATAAATATATTGATTTTTATGTTAATAGTAAAAATTTTGTAATTATGTAAAAATAAAATTTCATTTCAATGAAATTCCCCAAACTAGTTGGAATTCTAATAGAATTTAAAATAACAATGCATTATTTAAATATATTGAATTGGAATTCATAAGAATCGTCTTTATACTAAATTTTTAGTATATTTTCATTTTTTGGACATAAATTCACATTAATCTAAATACACATTTTCATTGTGTTTTATGGATTTATATTAAAATTTATTTATTTCAAATATAAAAAATTAATATTAAAATAATATTCCATATTTTGAATATATACTTCTATATTTTGTTAATATTACAGCATAATATTTTCCATAATTAAAAATAATAGTGCTAATTATTTAATACCTCAGTAAGGATATATCGGGTAATTCAGGATAAAAATAATATGGTATGTAATATAAAATATTTTTAAATTATTCCTTATTTCTACATGGTGATATTATTTTGATAGAAACATCCATATATTTTAAATTCTCGTTATTTGGTTTAATTTTTATTTAATAATGGTCTTTATATTATTTTACATAAAGGAAAGTTCCAAAATGTCACCCACATTCATTAAATTTATATTATCTGTTCATATATAGATAATATAATGTTCTGATTGCATAAATAAGATTATTTAGCAATATATTTTTTCAATAATAGTATATTTACACAAAATTCATAAACATTGCAACCACCATGCTTATGCAAGAAGTAGAAAAAATGTTAATGGAAAAAAATGGATGACATTTTTGGAATAATTATTTTTTCAACTTAATTTTTTATTCTATAATAATTTATAATTAATTCAAAAAGTGTTTATATTTCAATATATAAATAAATATATATTGGTATTTATTTATGAATGTATTTATAGTCTTAGTATAGGAATAATATTTAAAATGAATTATATATTATTTTATGTAATAAATTTTTTAACTAAATGATTTTAAATTTTTTAAATATTGACATAGAAGAAGGGGTGATATATTGAATAATAATTCATCACTTGACCATTTTTAACACTTTTTACCTTATATATGATTTGATAAACCTTTAGTATTGATATAGTCTTTACCATGGATCATGTTAAGACGGATTAACAAAGACTTTAAAACCAAAGATAATGTTTTTAATTTCACACCGACATATACATATTACATTATATTAAATAATTTCCCCATAACCTACCTTATAATTGAATATTTTTCAACATTTCTTCTATTTTACCAGAAATAGTATTTATTATAATTAAATTATTTAATCAATTTTTTGTGTTTCTTCCCATTCAAATTACAAGTACAACACCTCTCCTCTGCCATTCTCATTAAAATGAGACACATATCTCTACAAAAATATGAAACAACCTGTTATTAATGCCTTTAGACATGTTAAAATGTTTCTAGTTTGGTCAAAATATCATCCCTATATTAAATAATATGAAATAAAAAAGATATCTCTCAAAAAATTTGTATTTTTTAAAATAATATCTTTCATTATAATACTAATTTTACCTCCTTAATTTATATCATAATAATTAAAATATAATAATATCAGTATTAAATAAATCTAATATTTCATTATATTATCCTCATAGCCTTATTGACCTCATTTTCCATTATATTTGGAATAATAATTTTATTCGTCCCTACGTATGGACTATAACTTCATGAAGTGATGTTTTTATTTTTCATCACCACCTTGTACCGGTTTTTATTATAATGAATTTAATATATATATATATATAAGTCAATAAATAGTTGGTATTTTGTAAATAAAATATATTACTTTCTTTATTAACAATATATCCACTAAAAATGATAATGTCCCTTCTGTATACATGTGGAATACCTCTTCCTAGAAGTGATGTGATTCGTCACTAATATATTACTTTAAAGGATGATTATAAAATTTCATTATATGTATAAGAATGAAAATTATTATTTTATTATTATTATTCTATATATATTTTAACAATTTCTAATTTGACCATTGTCAACCTACAAAATCCATTTCGCTATTATGTATCAAACATCCTCAGTACACATAATATGGACTTTACTGATTAAGTACATTTTTATGTATCTAAAATAAAATAGATAATTTTATTTATGATTACATTAAAAACTATAAATGGTTCTTAAATAATTTATTAATTCATATAAATATATTTTATAGTCATGTAATTGACATACATAGAAATTTTGGGCTCATGGTAAGGGGTTTCGTAACTCATTTTAAATTCATTGGGTTATACATATATATTATTGTCTATTGTAGATAATATTGTGTATAGAATGAAATCATGTTATATTATGTTTTATATTAACTTGTTTCTGGTTTTTTTTTCAATTTTTAAATAATATCACTTCTTTGATTAAATGATAAATTCAACGATACAATTTTTGTATGGATTAATCTTCTTAACCAGTAATCATTGATTCATGCCTTGTATTAAAAACCCACATCCCTTAATTAGTTGTATATGATTACTATTGTGATATATTAACATTTGTTAATCATTTATAATGATATTTATGGTTACATGGAATTTATCTCGTTCAGATGATAAATATTCAAATCAACTAAATGTTTCATGGAGTTTCATAGTCTCAATTTCTATTTGTCAAGGAATAATTCATGATATGTAAAAGTTATTATTTTAAATGGTGTAGTTACTACCCCATGATAATGTTTTTAAATATTAATTCATGGAAATTATGGTTTTTTATAATCATTTTATGTGTATTCAGTCAATGGATTTATCATTCAAGCATTAACCATTTTTTAAGGGTTTCTCATCTCAAACATCCACCTTTGAGAAATGTTTTCATTGATGCACCTATATTATTCACATATTGTATATGATTATTATATAAATATAATATCACTATTAATTGTATACTGATTTTATTTTATATTTATTCTTACGTTTTTTTTTCAAAGTATTTCTTATTTTAAAATATTATAAATGGTTTTCTATCGAAAACATTACTTTAATGGTATTATATACTTTGAACCAATATTTTCCCCCATGTTATTTATCATATTCAAAGAATGGTATTTCATAAAAATATATGATTTATAAAAGTAAATTACAATGAAATTTGATAATATAATTAATGTTTATAATGAGAAATTTCATAATTTTTGTCCAGATTAGTAACTCTTGACAATCTGTAGTTAATATTTGAACAGAATGTTTATTTTTAAATTATATGAAAAATTGGATTTTCCCTCAATATTTACCATTATTATATTCAATGATTCCTTTATAAGTTTTCATTTTTTTAAAATAAATTATTTTTCACATAATTTTAATAATTTTTCATTTTTAAATCAACTAAAGGAAAATTTTATTTTCCCCTATTTTTATGAATTATTTTTAATGTTATTTTAAACAAATTTTTATATATTTCAACACACTTTAATGATTATTATGATATAATAATGATATGGAAAAATAATATTACCCACTTCCATTCTAAAAATGTTTTATGATAATGGTATAGTTAAATTGGGAAGAAACATATTTCACTTTCATTACGACTTCAAGATATGATTGTTTTTATAAAATTAAATAATCCAACAATATTGTTTTATGATATGATACATTGAAATTATTAATGAAATCATTATTGTGAAGTGAACCTGAATATTTATGTCACATTATCTGATATGTGGCGGGTGGATCAATTATATCCATGAAATGCATTGGTAAATGAAATGATGGGAACTAGAATGAGGTTAATCATTAGAGATATTTTAAGATAAGTTGGAGTTTTCCAATTATGAATTTCTTTTATGTGTTTTGTGAATTAACTAATTTGGTGATTCAATTATGATTGATTGGTGTTCCCTGAATCCTACAGAGTTAATCAATACTTTTTATGAGTTCAAACTGATCATTGCATGAACCATTATTTTCACCCAACCCATATTTTCGTGACATATATTTATGATATATTTTGTTAATGTTTTATAGCATGTAACATGATTTACTATAATGTTTTATTAGTTATGAATGTCTATATGATATGATCATTCAATTGGACAATGTAATCATACCATTATTCTCATCTTATAATCACTCAAGTCTATAACTCATTAAATCTCATGTTTACCCTTCTTATAAATTTGAGTGCCTCGTTATTATTTTTTTCACTTCCCTAGGTTATTAATATTTATGATAAATTATGTATGCATAGAAAGGATTGAGTTGTTAAAAAAAATTTGGTACATGTCAAAGACATAATTTTTATTAATATGATTAGGTAAAAAAGGTAAAAATTATCACATGAAGACAATAATTTTTTATATAAGATTTTATGGTAATTATATAAAAAAGAATAATAAATGTTTTATTTTTATGTAACTATTATAATATTCTCTGATGATTTTTTATGTTTTGAATGTCTAAAACTTCTTTATGATTATTTTTTTAAAAGATATAAATATAAATATTATGTTTATTAGAATTATATATAAGGGTGTGGGTTAAGGGAAATTATACTCTAGATGGATAAATATGAATATTCAATATGGGATTATTGTATTCATAATTGTAATATGAGGGTATATGAGTCTATAATTGTAAAAAGAATCAAAATAGCATGTGATGGTACATAATGGTTACAATTTTATGTGTATGAATATATTTTCCATTAGTTCAGGTTGGTATAACTTTTTATATACATTCATGTGATATTGTTTTGGGTGGGTTGTTTGAACTCAATATATACATTCAATCACCATATACCCTCCCATGTATCAACATGATCTCCAGCTATTAGCATGTAATAGTGAGTGGGGGAATCCTCTTGGGATTTTGGAATCCCCCTACCAACATACATAAATATGATTTTAATGTAAATGAGATGAAATGTATCTTTTAATATCAAATATATGTGTCAAAATATGACTAGATATGCTGATTGGGAGAAATATTATATTATATGTCTATAATTTATCAGTTTTTTAACTAGTGTGTTTCTCTGGGGGACATTGTATACTTTTATTCCAGTTTTACAATATATATATTTTCCATTGTTCAAACTAAATAATTTTTTGAGGATATATGTAATTTATATTTTTTCTTCATCAAACCTACAAATATTTATTAGGTAGACTATTTTCATATCATATATTAGACTGAGGGACAGACACTTGGTAACATGTTTCATTTATAAAATGTTAGGTTTTTATGATACATGGATTGGTAATACTAGAACAATAATAGATTAGAGAATGTGTGTTTATTTGATTTTAATTTTTGTTTGTTTAAATTAATTGAACTATTTGATTACATTAAATGTTTTATTAATTATATTTACTCACATGAACACAATGAATTTTTTTTTGGAATGTTGTTCCACATACTTAATGTATTTTTATTATATATTGAGCTATTGTGACTGAGTATTTATAAATAACATTTTATATGAATTGAATTAATATTTTCATATATTTATCAAACTAGAATGATGTTTAATAATTACCTATAATGATTTCATTTTAGTCCTAACATGATGTAATATTTTTTTAATAACTATTTCTAGTTTGTAGTTTTGAATTTTTTTATTTAGATAATTATAAATTGAGTAATATAACTCAAATATTCAATTTAATTATTTGATTATCAATATTATATATGTGTTTATATTTCATTAATCTAAATTAATATATAAAATAGATTTTAAAATAATATAACAATTTCGCATTATATTTAAAAAGTTATAGAATTCTACAATTTCATAAATTCATATTGTTTTGTTTTTCTTGGATAAGTCACTTGACGTACGTAAAAAAATATTGGAGTATTGTTTCATTGTAATCATAATAAGTTTATATATGTTTCATTATATTGCATTAATGTTGTCAAATTACATTTATAAATATATTTCTTTCCCAAATTTCTACAAAATTTTAGTGATTTTTCTACAGTTTAATATTTTTATATATTTCAATATTTCTAAATTATATTTCAAGATATAAATGTATGATCGAATAGTACATTGATCCATTGTAATGTTATCAAAATTATAAAAATTTATGTTAAGAAACAAAATCATAATATGATTTATATTAGGTATAAATATTAATCAGATATCATATTGAGAATCTACTGTACAAAAGTATGATCCAATGTTCATATTTTCCTTCCTCTGATTATATTTCTCCCTGATCCATAATCTCCTATATGTTGAGTTTTCTTTAATAACATATTTACTCCACCAGCCAAACATTGAAATCCTTAATGGTTCCTCCATTATCCCTAGATGTAGAACTAGTTCTGCATAAATGTTGTTTTATCTTCCCCACTCATCTCTTTCTCTATGCATGTAGTACTATCTTACAACACTGGACAACCACCCACATTCTTACAGTAATGTTAAACAGTTATTAGAATTTTCCTACTTCAGTGCCTCTATACAAAACAACTATTAAATATCTTCAATAATCCATGAAAAAATTTTCTTATGACCTTTTTCACCTTTATCATTTGTATCAACTCACTGTTCATCTACAAGAATCAGTAACACATGCATGATAACTAGTCTTAAATGAATGATGGAGGCATCTACATCTTCTCAAATGAACCATCATAGAAACACATTTAAACATGTTATCGTAGTACCATAATAATTCATTCCTCTTGGAAGCATGATTATAGAACTAATGGTTTCTTTTAATCTCATCATCTTCAATGGTATCACACTACCTCATTCAATCGATGGTGGAATTGTCCCCACGACGGAAGCTCTAGTGCTCCACCTTAAATATAGCTGCATATAATCATGTGTATTGGATTCAATGTGGACCATTTTTTATGTGAAATGGTATAAAGTCAAAACATCCCCCAATGGGAGTAATGGTTTGACTCCACCAACAAAAATTTAGCACCACTCTTCACTAGATAGTAACGAATAATCACCATCATACTATGGTTATGAACCACATCACTATCATTAGTTCTATTGGAAGAAGTGATGGTGGACAAATTGGTATAGGTGATGATAAAATTCACCTCGAGTAATATGGTTCCTCAAAATTTAGGATCAAGCACATTAAAATAGTATATTTTAAAGGTAGATCCCCAATTTTTTGAGTGATTGATGAAACCTCTTACTACCTCTTCCAAAATAATTCATTCTACCTGTAGTTCAAATTTTTTTTACACCATTATATTTATCATATTTCCTATATTTCATTTATTCTCATTATGGAAGTCAAATTTTTTATTATATGTGGTATAAAAATATACTACTATTCCTAAATATAAAATATTGTTTTTAACGTTTTATGATACTAAAATTTTATTATATTTCAATATTTTCAAATAATTAATATTTATAATAGACTTTGTTATTATTTTCGTAATTTTACATGTATTTTATAGTTATATATAGTCTTTTAAAATTATATGAATTTTTTTAATTTTTTTAATAAAATTTATATATTTTTACTTCATTTTTTCAATGAGAATTATATTATATATTTTTCATAATTTGAAATTATTTATTATTTCATAAATTACCGATTTGAAGTATTTATATATTATTTATTAATATTGTTAAATACATTTGAAGTAATTTTAATATATTAAATATATATTAAAAATGAAATAATATTTTAATATATTTGAAAATATATATTTTCGATGTTTTATTTATAGTAAATTAAATTTGTGATTATCATAGAAATATTTAACAGAGTATTCTTGAATTGGATTAAGTTTTTTAATATGTATATCTCCTTTAAACATGATTAAAATTTTAATTATATATAGTTAGAATTAGAATATATTATTGGGTAATCATATATATCATTATGTGGTTTTTGGATGACTCTATTTTTATTATATGTAATTAGTATATATCTAACTCAAGTGTATAGTAGAAATAAGATTTTAATGGAATATAGGGTGATTGGAACAATGGAAATAATTCATTATGATATATCTATGATTACGTTTGATAACACTAAATTCAATTAAATGCACCCACCCTCTATGAACCAAAAAGTGATCTTATACATTTATATTTACAAATTTTGGTAAGACCACTAAATGGGGGAAAGGTTATTCATCAACTTCTATATCACAATGTTGTATTGAACTTGTACGCAGTATACATAATTAAGAATGGCCTATGTCAAAAATTTTCAACAACATTGATTATTAAACTTTTATAATATTTTATAATTTGTTATATCTTTTTTAGTTAGATTTATACATAGAATATTTTCTCAAAAATGTTTTACCACCAATAAAAATAGTATGTGGTAATGAGGCCATAGAAAAATAATATTTTTTGGATATAATTACCTATCAAAATGAAAAGAAACTGGGTAATGATATTTCTTGTAGGAAATCAAGGGTTTATGTCCACACCAATAAAAGTTTCTGCATTGTTCGGTTAATTTTTTCATCTCGCAAGGACTATGATGGGGATTCTCCCTCATGCAAAATTATGGGTTTAGATTTATCCCATGTAAAATTATTTCACGATTTCATATTGGGTTTTATAATATATGGTTTGGGGTGTGATGAGTAGAGTGGGATCATTAATATATGAACTACTATGGAAATTCTATTGGTTCATCTGATTAATTTTATGCATACTCTATTTAGAAATCACATTTTTTAAGGTATAATTTTTTAATTTTTTTAAAGTTGAATATTTTGAGATTATGTTTTCAAAAACATTGATAATATTAATAATATTACAATAAATCCTTCATGAAAATCTTCTACAAATGCATCATATTTATCACATACTATTAGTGATTATCCTTATTAATAATTTCATGTCTCATATATTCTTTTTCTAGATTACAAATATTTCTTTCTATGGGATATCAATTTAGGAATATTTAGTTCATTATCTATTGACCTAAAATTTAAACCATCAAATGTCATTATAGGAATCCCTTATAATAAATTTTTGTATGATCTATCATATCTCCCAATCCTTAACAAGGGTAATTAATGATCTATTTTAGTGGAAGGATCATAGAAAATTGTGTTCAAAATTCCATTGAGGCTTCCTCATTTGAATAAAAGTAATTATAAAAATTGTTATGAAAATTTTTGGAAATATTAAATAAATTTTAGTAATGAATATGAGATTATCATGTGTATACATTTTAAAATACAATAATTTGAATTTGAAAGATTAATTATAAATAATTCATGGAAAATTTGTTTGAAACATAAAATTAAGGAATTGTTATTATTCCTCTATTCATAGAAGTTTTAATAGATATATACCATCATGTAAATCTATTTATGATATTTTTTTAATAAAAAGTTTCCTAATCATGTTAGTAGTTTTTTAGAGAAATTGGATTTGATTGTATATGGCTATATTATAATACTTTAATATATTTTACCTTGAATGTTTTAATGAGACAATCTATAGATTAAAATTTTACATTGATATAATAGAAAAAACATTGTGATACCATGAATAATAAAGAGTTAATCCAAAAGATAATATGAGAATTTATAATGAAGTGTAATTCCGGGAAAATATCATTTCATAAAAATAATTATATTTTCAGGAATATTATGTAGATTATTGGACTATAACCCCATTAAAATAAAATAATGAATTATAAAATAATGATAATACTTCATAAGATAAAATAAATGGACTTTTTTTTAATCATAATTTTTTTTGAAATCAATTCTTGTGGTTCATCATATTTTCCCTGCTCAGAAAAAGTTAATGATATTTGTTACCATTCATAATGCATTCAAGGGCTCGTAAATAATATCCATACAACCAGAATGGATAAAGGTAAATGTATGTGATATAGAAATTATGTTAAAAAATATAATAAAGTTGAGTACACTATTATGTTTTATGAATTAATTTAACATGTAAATAGAAAACATGAGTCCCCAAAGATGAATCAAGAAGGAAATGCTAAGATGTACCAAAGAGAAATGAACTGTTTTTATCATGGTTTTTGTATTTGTAGAGATGTTTTGGACTGTATAAAATTATTTATAAGTTAAAATGTGATTAGAATTCTATAATTTATTGGATATTTTACATAAAAAACAAATATTTGTTGTGATATTATAATGATTCAGACTAGTATTTAATGGAAATAAAAATATTATTTTTAATTATTATAATTAATATTCTTATTCTAATTAATCTTCTAGTTTTTGTTGAAAAAATTATATAGTTAATGAATTGAGTTATTTATGTGATGAATTTCGAGTTGAAAATGAAAATTCTACAAAAAAGTATTAAAATCATACAATGGATCATAATAATGTTTCTAATGAAAATAAAATTTATTGATCGTGAAACGGAATGTTGATAATGTATATTTAGGATTTTAATAAAGAAAAATTATAAAATCTAAATAATATAAAATAACATTTTTCCTCTGAAATTTATACTCACTCTTTAAGAAAATATTCTTCATCTACTACAGATAAATTCTATATTGATCATGAGATTGTTCTAATTGAATTATTTAATCTAAAAGTAGAAATAATAAATTAAAAATAAATATCATCAACCTTTGATCAAGGAATAGACAAATATGATATGACTGTAGGCATGATAAAAGAAAAAATAAACGAATACGGTTTTGTATACAATCTATTTATTTATAAGATGTTCAAAACAACCTAATTAGAAAGTTATATACGGAAGGATTCTATAGATACATGTTTCAAAATTATGTTGCGATTATATTATAATGATAAATTTTCTCTTATGTTCTTGAATCACTTATCATTGAATTATTTTTTTCTCATTGAATGTATCTTCCCATGTACCTATGGTAATTGTTTTAAATCCAATTGTACACTAAAAAATATGGATACTAACCTAATTGAAAAGAAAATATAATTTGTACAAAAAAATTTTCGTAATATTTTAATATGACCATACCCCATGTGATTCATTGTTTAATAAAATGGTCGATAATCTCAAAAAAAGAATTATTTCTTAGATATATAAGGAGAATTCATTATTATGTTTTATAAAATTTCAATACTTTATTTAGTGGGTTCACTTAATATATATAATTTTATATTCCTCTAAGGGAAAAATATAAAATTTAGTTTATTAAAGAATGTGATTACATTTTTATAATAATGAATGTTTATATAAAGAGTTGATGTGTTTAATATTAATATTCATAGAGATAATATGATCTTTATTATATTCATATTAGTCAAGTATCAAATTGGGGAAATTATTTTTTATGATAATATTTGTTTAAATAAAATTTGTAGTAATTTTATCCTTTACAAAATAGGGTGTAATTTTTTTGCGTTATCATGTCTGTTTTGTAATAAAACTAAATTGATAATAGTCTGTCTCTTTGTTTTTTGAATTTTTTTTCTTTTTTTTGATTAAATTAAATTAAATTTTATTAAATCAGATGTATGATCATTTTTTTATTTGTTTGAAAATATTTCCTCACACGAACCCTCATAATATTTTAACTAGAAATATTTTTTTCTACATTACTATATATTTATAACATTTTAATTTATAGTGATTTTATTTTTATAAATAATATTTGTTATAAAATATAATAATTTTATTTAATGTTAATTCAATAACGATTAATTACAAATAAATATTTAAAAATTGTCAATTATTATGAACATGATTCAATCTATTGGTTTCATCAATTAATTTAGATTTTAGAATTTCAATATTTCATATAGTTATTATAGAATTAATCGCATTATATATATCATATATTAATGGCATTTTTTTATTGGATTAAAATTTAATGTATTTTAATTTCATTAAAATAAATGGAAGTCTAAAATTTATTATTTAATGTTCTAAAAATTTACTAATGTATTTTAGAAATTTATGTAATTATATAATTTCCAAAATATAGTTTCGTCTATTTTCCATGACATCTATCACAATATAATATAGAATAACTTGAATATTTTTTGGTTGGAAATATAATTATTTTATATACCATTAATCATAATTTTAATAGGTTGAGACTTTTAATTTTGATACCTAATAATTAAACTAATTTTATGAGATATCAGACTGATTTACCTATTTTTTTTAGATTATATATTTCAATTATTTGTTTATATAACATGATATGTATGTAAAATAGAAGGGTTCATTGATCCAAGAGAAATGTCTGAAAATTATCCAATTGTTAGTTAACAGTCCAATATTTGAATCTAATTTTTAGAATTCAAAAAAATCATCCAAATTTTATGTTAACAAGACAATATATAAAATGATGAAAAAATGTTCAACTTCTCCTTACATGCTATGAATTTATGATTTCTCTATGATCACCGGTAGTGGAACATGTTTTCCCTCAACATGACCCTAGATTTACATCTCCGGTCATCCTCTAGGCACTCAATAATTTCATACTTTATTGGACAACAACATATATTGTTGAAACCATGAAAAATATTTATCCTGTTACTCAAGCTTCAGTGCCTCCATGAAACACCAAAATAACATTAATTCCTTACTCCATCCATGTCATCTAGTATAAACATACACACCTTTAGAATCCTAAATATTACATTGATCATATCTATGAATCAATGACACTAGCATGAAAAACTCATTCCATGATTGGAAGATGAATCTCCACCATTTCACTTACACATTCATAGTAACATCAGACCACATGTGATAGTAGTTCCATAACCATTCCTTCATCATAGTAGAATAAATTGAAAAAAAATTGGTATTTTCAATTAAAATTTTGTACAATAGCAGAACAATTTCTTCCTTAAATATATAGTGGAAATATCTTCCACCTATAAGAAACTATGATCCACCTCGATAATAACGACTTTTCCTCTTGTGAAATGGGTTTATTGTGGATCCTCAATTTTGATGTGCATTTTTACCAGGGTAATGGTTACACCAATGGATGAATAATGAAAATAAACCTTCTTGATGGAAGAAATTCTCTTCAATTAAATGTATCTTCTGATAACCAGTGAACAATAGTAGCACACCTCACCATATTTATCAGTTCCAATTGTAGCATCACCGATGGTCTCCTTCAATTTGGCAATTTTAGTGTGCACATAGCATAATAAGGTATCACCAACATTTAGTATAACACAATTAAAATGGAAACTTGTATTTTTAGATCCCATATTTTTTACACGACTATAGAAACATATTTTTATATCCAGTTAAATATTTCATGTTATTTCCAGTTTTTATTTTTTCAACCAAGAGTATAATTTTTCTAGATACTTCCAACTAATTTATTATCCTTCATCCAGTTTAATTTTTTTTGACCAGGGAACCAATATGCTTCTAGAATTTAGAAATATATTCAACCATTCTTGAAGGTAAAATTAATTTTTTTTTTCTAAATTTCAGAATCCTCAAAAAAAATTTAGATTTTAATATTTCAGAATTATAAAAAATAGTTTTTTATTGTCGATTATATAATTTTATATATTCTATATTAATTTCAAAAGATAAGTTATAAGGACCAGGCCTTAAATATTACAAAATCTAAAATTAAATGAATAAATCACATTGAGGATATTTTCTTGTTTAGAGTTTTAAATAATTAGGCCATAACTATTTCATATCAATTTGAATATTTTATGTATACACTACTACTATATGCCCATTATTTAATAAAAAAACTCTAAAAAGGAATCATGTTTTGTTTCATGTTTTAGACAGCAAGACATTTACATGATCCCATTCATGACACTTATTCATCTTTAAGTCATATGGAATACATTTCAAAACATGGGATGAGCATAAAAAGCTCAGTAAGGGTTATAAAATAATGAAATAATACATTAGCCCATAAAAAAACACAATTCAATGTAACCATAAATTTCAATCATAACATACATCAAGAAATCATAAGATTTATTAATAACCCACATAACTCATAAATAACAAAGGTAACATGTGGCATCCATAAAATACTTACACTGTAGCTTTCACAGCTACGTAGGGAGTTACGTTTGGAATACACATCACAGTTTATTCCATAAATCTATTAGTATAAACATTAACGTTTATCTCTATCACGTTACTCAATGCATTGTAGAGCTATCTCAGGATCACCCGCCATCGGTTTATCAAGGAACCACCAGTATACGTTAACAATGACCAATAACTATTAAAAAATAATAACAACTAACACAATCATAAAGGAATGATAACATTTTCACATTCCAATCATAATATATTATTTCTAGATATTGACATAGTCCAATATTTATCAAGCCATTCTCAAAACCCTTTTAAAACATTTAATAAATATATTTTTGAATCAATGTGTCCAATAAAACATTGAAACATTTAAATGAATCATCATTTGAAAAAAAATAATTTCCATATATGTAAATATAAAAAACAATTTTGGAAACATAGACATTAATGGGAAATATTTATAAGAATAAATCATTAAAACATTTTAACTTATATTTTTATTATTGAGTTTTTAACAAATTGAGAAACCCTGGAATAAAAATAATTGAGGAATAAAATTTAATTATAAATTTATAATATCATGAGAATAATGGGATTCCTGATATAATATTCCAAAGGACATTATATATGCCATATAAGAGTGAATTTTCCCATAACAATAATGAATTATCAAGGGAAATTAAATTAAGACTAAATCCATTATAATGATGGTATCCATAGATTAAAGATAAATAAATAACATAATAATCTGTGACAAATATAAATACACTCAATATGATTGTATATTCAGTGTAAATCAAACAGAGAACATTCACACATATTTTTTGTAAAAACAACACAAATGACGTGGATGTTTAACTCAACGAATGTAAATTGAGATAAAATTACTCTTATAAAGTTCATATTGATGACCTGAGAGTTTATCAATGGAGTTATTATGTGCATCAAAAGTAAATTCAAAATATTAGGAGTGAAAATTAAAACTTAAATAAATAGGGATTCCACACATAATCATAACATAAAATAATTCAGAAATAGAATATTGACCCAAGTAATAGAAATTGGGATAAAAAGTTCCGTTACTAATTTGGTAACATAGGAAACATAAAACACATGAAATAAGGGTCATAAAATATAGATTTAAATCCCCATAAAGTGAAGTATATTACCCAATTAATACATTCTTTTTTAGTACATACACCACACCAAAGGAAATAGTGTAGAATATAGCATTAATCCTATGAGAATAAAATGTGGGATAAAAATCCCTTACCAAGTTGTAATCAATCAAGTTGTATGACCAAAAGATAATAAACACAAATTGACTCACAGAATAAAATAAATATAAAGAGAATAATGATAATATATATCAAATGGCATTACGAAATATCCCACATGGAATAAATTAGTGGAGAACAATGATAATATCATAAAATTAAAAGTGAGATAAGAAACCACATACCTTATGTTCGTCTTGACTCATTTGTTACTTGATCTTCCTCAATAATAAACTTAAGTAAAATTATATTTTCATAAGAACATGTTTCAAGTTCATTATTCCTTTTATTTCACATATTACCATGTTATAATCAATATTTAATCATTTTATTCAATAACTGTTGTTTTGTCGATATTTGGTAATTTACTAAAAATTAACATCATTAATTAACAAGTTGTCTATGTTGTCAAAATCCCATTTTCTAAAAAATTATATTAATGATTTATTTATCTTATATATCTTATATATCTAGTACATATATGTATTTATAATAGTACATAACATTTGTAAATAAGGAATTAAATACACCATTAATGGGGACGGTAAGTCATACGTATGCATGAACACTAATTTCATTTTTATTTCATATATAATGGAATTAAAACATAATTATACATAGGTATATTATAATTACATTATAATATCATATATAATATAATTAACTCTATCCTTAATGTATCACATATGACATTAATAGGTCATATCACTTTGAGGGGGAGGTAGTACGCCCTTCCTAAAATGAAATTAACATGTTTTCCATTAATGAAAACCATAAATGTATGATATAAATGAAAAATACAGAATAATAACATAAAAATAATATATATCATATATAAATACAATTCCATCATAATGGCCACCATGAAAGGCTGTAGGAGATAATTGAACAATCATCGTTCCATGAGACGTTAGTTTTCCATCCACAGAAACAGTATGTTCTTTAAGCATTAGATGGAAGTGTGTGAATTTGTAGTTAGAATACATCTCATAAAACATAATACTATATTAAGGATAATTGTTTTTTTTAAATAAAATAATAAAAAGAGTTTACCTATTGGAAATTTAAAATAAATCAAATGAACATTAGAGAATAATTTACAATTAAATCGGGTAACTCCATTTGGATTGAACCAAAAGGGTTTCTTGATATGAAATATATCTATGTTATGGAATGTAGGTGGAATAAAGTTATCTTGAGGGATTATTTGTACCAGTTTTGGATGAGCCACGGGGCTTGAGAGGTGTGAGTAATAGGGTAGAGTTGATGGCTTTTTATATGGTGAGGAGGAGGTCATTAAAAAGGTATGAAACTATTATTTTATTATATATTTATTTTCATATTCTAAATGTCAAAAACTAATTAAAGATGATGAAAATATGACTAATGGTCGAAATAAAATATTCAAATTAAAATTGGATAGGTTAGGACATTATTTTAATCTTTATAATCTTATTTATTTAAATCATTTATTAATGAGGTAAACTCTGCATCCTTATTCTGTCATATATAAATTATTTTATTTGAGGTATAAAAATTATAAACCAATTACCATGATGATGGAATAATTTGTATATTTCAATATAATATTTATTATTGAAAATATAACTTAGATAAGCCTATGTAAAAATTAATTTACTAAAAGAGATTTGTTTTTGTAAATTGTTTCTTTACATTTTATTAATTAAAATAAAGTGTCATTATCACTCCTATGTGGCTAAATGTGGTTCCAAAATCATCCCAAAGATTCCCATGGTCCGATATCCACAAATAGTATTAAGACTCATGCTAATAAAATTTTATATTATAATAATAATATTTTTTTACTCTTATTTACCATATTTACCGTTAAATAATGGTAAATAAAATAGTTACTCATTTAAATATTTATAAAGTCTAAAATAAAATTTACCGATTTACACAATTTCGACTTCCTAATTCCAAATATGAAATAAATTTTACCAAATTCAAAACACAAAATTGGATGTAATTAATTTAAATTTAATTCCAACTTTCAAAAAGAAAAGTGTGTTTTTTAGAAATATTATCTATCAAATGAGTGCCAGTGGTTTATGTACAATTGCAAAATTAAATTAATTCCAATGTCCAAAATTGGATTAAATTGTAAATTTATAATCTAATTAAACTATATATCCCATTAAAAATATAATCCAAACATATAAATAAATTAGATAAAATGGCAGTTTTGAATTAAAATACAGCACTATTCACTATTCAGCAAAAATTGATTTTATCATAAAAATACAAAATATTTTTACCCAAAGTGAATTTTGATGTCCCGATTCTAATGAAAATTTTTATTTTGTCAAAAGGAACAAAAAAAGTGACCAAAACAAGATTTAAATAGGGTTCTCCCTTAAATGGCTGTAAATAAACTTTTTCAAGTTAATTAAATTCATTCAAATTTTAAGACAATAACTTTTATTGGATAAATGTAAAAATATTTTACAAAGATGTATAATTATTTTATGTTAGTTATATTTAGTCCCTCCATTAAAAAAACTATGTTAATACTAAAATTTAAAATATTTATAATATTATATTATTTTTAGTACAACTCGTCATTTTGTGCAATGTAAGATTTCAATGAAACACATTTTTGTGTATCAGTTATGCTATCAAACCAAGAATCCCATTTAAATTAAATTTAATAATTAATATTCAAATATTAATAAATATTAAAATTTCATATTCATGATTTACCAGGGATGTTACATCCTTCACCTTTTTGTGAATTATGTCCTCACAATTTTAAAATTTTTCTCGGAAACATCATTAAATTCGCACATAGGAAAATGTGTCAAGAAATATATCTCATTAAAATAAAGGAAAAGATGTAAAAAACGTCTCCCAACAAAAAAATTACATGGATTCCATGAAAACACGGATATGGTGTAGAAAAAAACCATCATATTCCGATGGAGAGTTATAGAAAACATGATTAGGAGAATGTTTACCACCTGAAAATCACAAACTTGTAATGGGTTAAACGGTCTTTGAATACCTAGTAGAAAAATATAATAGATAACCTTTTTGTTTTAAGGAAAATTTCATAATTTTTAGTTATTTATTTAGGATAATAACTAAAAATATAAGGAAACATACTTACTTTTCCATGTAGACTTTCATCCATTACTATATTACTACCTCAAAATAATTTTTTCTTCAAACGATGAGTATTCATGATGAATTGATCACATTGAAAGAGATATTGTAACATCACATTACTTTTTCTGGTACTTTTTTTGTTACTAAGAACCTTTGTTTTGGAGTAGTGACTTCGGAGAGTCGAGAGAACTTTAAATGTTGTTTTGGGGAAAATCGTAAGTTGCATGGGCGGCGCACGAGTTTTCTAAACTGTGCGGCCAAATAGTGCACAGTTGGTCTTGGAGGTAGTAGCTTCTGCACGGGCAGTGCACTATTTGTCTAACCGTGTGGTCAAACCATGTGAGAATGGTGGCCGAGGATGAAGCTTATGCACAGCTAGTGCAGGGTTTTTCAAACCATGCAAACTAACAGTGGGACCACTTAAATGAGATCCTTAAATTGTGGATCTCACTCGGGTTTTCCAATAAGTGCCGAGTTTTTACTCCTAAGAATCCCAAAATTGGGATTTTTCTTATCTTAAGGTCATATATGGTTCTCCCATCATCCAGGAGGTGATCCAAAGGCTCCTCCTGGTGAATTGAAGCCATATTCATGAGGTAAGTGATTGTTCTTAATTTGTTCTTGATCAGTTTCTTAGATCTACTAAGATATACTTCTCCTCTTCTCTCGGTTTCATAGATCTATGCCTGTTATGGGTATATCTTTGTGTGTCGTACCATGTATGATGTGTTTTGGTCTTTATCTTGCTATTATAAGAGATCTAATTGGGGTTCTTGAAGAAGCTACCCAGGTTTCTTGAACTTTTTCGACCGTTGTCGTTTTGGTCAAAACCTTCGTAGTAGGTGGTTCCACCCCGACATTGAAAATATGTTATCATTGTATTTTCATGATTTATTCCAATTTTTGAGTTAAATTCAATTTCTAAAGTTTTCAGTCAATTAGATTGACAAAAACACAATTCCAATGAATTTAGATATTTGAAATGGTTCTGGCATGGAAATTTGGAAAACCCCAATTCTAAATAATTGAAGGTGTTAATGGAAATTGGCATTTTTAAATTTTATAATTTAAATTGTGGAATTGATGGAAATGATATCAATTAAATTTTTGAATTTAATTGTGGGAATAAATTGTGTAATGATGGAATTGGTTTTGAATGGATTTTAAACTTGTGAAAATAGAATAAAATGATTTGATAAAACCCCTTGGTTTTATCTTGTGAAAAAGGAATGTTTTGAATAAAACTTGTTTTTGAATTAAATGGAATGAAATTGGCACTTTTGAAATTGAATAATGGGATTTGTCGTATTTAAATCATTATTAAAATAGTTCTCACATCATTTAAGAGTACATACAAGCCTTAGGTAGTTAGTGAGTTATTTTGATACACTCTATGCTATGACAACGTTCTAAAACATACTTGCAGCGGGTCACATCCCAGAAGAGTTGATGACGAGTCTTTGTTGGCCAGTGTTAGAGGGACGTCTGTATACTCATTTTTCTGAGTTCACATTGAGAGTGAGGAATCCTATAATTGGTTAATACAATCTTTTCTTTTGGAAGATAACCATGTTTCTCCCTTGTTTATGTATATGTGAGATATAAATATATGCCAATGATTTTTAACTACCTCACATTCCTGCTAAATTTATATAAAATATTTTATATAAATGTTTTTCTTAAGCAATTCATTTATAAATATTTAATAATTTTAAAGAATTTGCTTAAAGTAATTTTTCCATCATTTGAAAATGTATATCTTGTTTTATTAAAATATTCTTTTGAATTTCTAAACCTGTTTATGTGAAAATTGAAAGCCTTTCTTTGGAAATTCTATATTTGGCATCTGTTACAGAATCTATGGTGGTATCTTACTAGGCAATAGGCTCACACCCTACATTTTTCTTCGGGTGTTTGTATACATTATTCTTCAAGGATCGAGCAAGGGGAAGGGACCTCTTGGAGGTGGATCCAGCTGTGATCTTTGGTCTTGATGAGTTGTGTCCTTAGGGACTTTGGGACTGTTTTTCCCATATTTAGTACTTCTGTTGTAGCACTTTAGGATTTTTGTGCCTCTTTGTATTCCGGTACAATACTCCATGTGAATTATCTTTTTTCTTTGAATACTGTCTTGTTTTTTTTTCTTCTACAATCTTGTGGAAAAATTGTTCCATCTTGTCTGTCGTGTGATTCCAGGTGCTAGTTATCGACCCGTGGGGATTGGGAACACCCATCGAGCTATGTCATGGTTAGCTCAGATATAGGGTTACTTGGTTACCCTGGATGGTTTGTGACAATGTGGAATCAGAGGGCAGGTTAAGCATCTTTCCTTGATAACAGTATGCATTTGAGTATTCTTGTTAGGCCATAGGAGGTAGTTGTGATTGAGTGCCTGGCCAGATCTCAACACATTGATCCATAAGTCACTAGGGTTGGTTCAGGAAATAAGACTTGTGGATTTGTTCTAGTATTTTTCATGTTTTTATTTGGACAGAGTGGAATCCAAAAAAAAATTCCCTTCTTTTAAGAATTTTTCTCCTTTTTTCTCTGTTTGGAGTGGAAAGACATTAGAGGTCATTTCACTAACTAGTTCTATCCAAATTCAATGGTGTTGGTGTAACATTCCATGTAAATAAAAAATATGACATTTTCATATTTGTGAATATACTGTTAATATTACTTTAAAGGGAATGCTATGTTGGATGGCGTACCCGATACACAACAACAAGTTTCTTTGAAATCATACGTTGCACACTAATAATATAATATTATTATTTTAAACGGTAGTTAATGCCTAGCCACTGTAATGGAAGAAATGAACAGAACTAAATAAAAAATTATTATATATTCTTTTCAAATATTTTTACATTTATCCAATAAATTTTAGAGGCATAAAATTCAAATGAATCCAATTTTAAAGATAAATATTCTAATGTTCTTTAAAAGTCCGATTAACCGCCTTTTCATAGGGAACCCTATAAAAATCTACTTTTTTCATTTTTATATTTTATATTTGACAAAATAAAATCCTTCATTAGAATCAAGACATCAAAATTTACTTTGTGTAAATTTTTTATATTTTTCCGAAAAAGTTCATTTTTTTAATGAATAGTGAAAATGTTGTATTTTAATTCAAAACCGGATTTTAATGTAATTGATTTATATGTATAGATTATATTTTTAATTGTGTTTAATGTTTAGTTAAAATATATTTTTACCATTTAATCCAATGGTGGTCATTGGAATTAATTTCACATTGTAATTGGAAATAAAAAAGTCTCAATCTTTTGATAAATATAGTTTGATAAAAACTCGCTATTAGTTATGATAGCTAGAATGAATTATAAACTTAATTAATGAAACTTCTATGTTTTGAATTTTTTAATGTGGACATAATTTTTTAATTTTGAATATCAAATTTACTTTGGATAAATTTTTTGTATTTTTCTGACAAATTTTCAATTTTATTGAATAGTGACAAATACTGCATTTTACATCAAAACTGCTTTTTCATCTAATTTAATTATATAGTTAGATAGTCCTATTAATTTTTTTTAAATTTTAATTTAATTATGTTTTAATATCTTAGTACTATGTTGTTCATTTTAAGTAAATTCACTTTTCAATTGGATTTTAAAACAAGTCAATCTTTTGATAAATTTTACTTCTAAAAAACTTGTCTTTGGTTGTGACAAGGGGAATTATTTTTAAATAAATTTCAGCGATTTCTGTGTTTTTAATTTGGTAAAATGGTTCCATATTTAAAATAATAAGGTACAAAATATTTAATTAATACTATTTTGTTTTTGGACATTATGAATAGTAACAATGGTATTTATCATTAATTATCGTGAATAATTAGTAATTGGGTAGTTAAGGGTAATAAAATTGTAACATAATAATATAAAATAACCCCAAAAAGTGTCCAAATCCTCTTTTTTTTAGTAATTTCCAACCATGGGATTATTTTTACCAAACTAGAGTGCCCATGGAGTCACATGGGTGTAATAGAGACAATTATGACATTATAATTAAAATGAAGAGAAATATACAAAGGTTTGTATATCCTAAGTAAAAAAATTTTAATTTTATTTACATAAATTATCTCTTAGAATATAAATAGTAATTGGAAATCTAAAATGATAACCGACATCATTGTATTTTATTTTTAATTTTTAGACATTAAATAAATAAATTTATTTATGACACCATGATGATGCGGTGATTACCTTATTAATTAATGATTTAAATAAAATGAATAGATAAGGAAAAATATAAGACATAAACTTGTCTAAAACCTATTGTATGTTTGGATTTCGAACCCTTATATCCCTATCCTAGAAAGAAATATTTTTGGGACTTTTAAAATCCTAAAATCATTTTATAATAATGTAACATTTCAAGAATTTCCAAAAGTGACCCTCCTCCTTCTTATAAAAGCCCCCCACCTCTACCCCCTACCCACACATCTCAATCCTTTGTCTTGTCCAAATTGTGCCTATATTATCCCTCCACATACCTCTCTAACTCATTTAAGACTCAATTTGGGCATAATTCTTTCCCAGAAAGGCTTTGGCTCAAATCAAAAAAGAGTTTCCCGATTTAGAGGAAATGTCTTCTCTCGAGTTTCTTTCTTTTATTTTTTTCGTCACTCACCACTCTCTTCATATTATTTTATCCCATAATACCACCAGTATCATCAATATAATAGGATGTTGTTATGATAAGGATTCTATGTAGAGACCCCGAGCATGATGTACATGGACATTACATTACTTTTGTGGAATACTTAATACATAACCAAAAGAGACACACAAGGACCGTAATAGTTTATTATGATTGAAAACTCGGAACGTAATCTTCTAATTGTAGTGAATGATCGTCATCATCTCCCATAAAGATCTTTTTTTTTCTTACCTAAAACCTATCTTTATATCCAGGGGAAAACAAAACATATAAAGGGTGATCTCAAATGCTTAGTAAGGGTATGCATGGATAAAATAAAACAAATCATATACATTTGAACTTAAAAACATGAACATAATGTTTAAACATAAAAATCTTGAGCAATGAAATAAAACATGGTAGTACATAAGGCATAGATCATAAATAAACATTAATCATGATAAGATAAAATTGGAATAAAACATCTGATTGTGGAAACCATTAAGCACATGATATGATTTCCATAGTAGCCAAGGCATTGCTGCCAAGACCATCTTAGTGGACAAAGACCCTTTCTGAATCGAGTTCACTACTCATTCCAGTCCTGTATTACTGAACCGGATTAACTTACTATTCCATCCATGTCTATCTCATGAGATATAAATCATTACCCAATGAATTTGGGGGAGATATAGGTCCCACCCATCTCATAATGAAATAATTCTTACTTGTTCCACAAAATAAACATACATCATTCATAATAACCCAATGAATAAAATGGGTTTCATAAACATAATCCCATCATCACATAATCCATATAGAAGAAATGGATATCATTTCCTAATAAGAAAATTGAAACCATGTAAATCATAGAGACATTATACTTGAAACATACACATATGAAATAATGTCATCTTAGATGGAAAATGGTTTTGATAAAACACTTGAAATGAATTCCTGAGGAAAATATCCTTTCTTCTTCAAAATCATTTTCTTTTCACAAAATGTCTTGCAATTTTAAAATAAAACAATTTTTTTGAAAATATTCATGAAATATTTTGGAGGAAGCTTCAAGAAAATAAGGCTTTATAAAATCGTAAAAATCCGTTCACGCCGTATAAGTTAAAAATAAAAATCTCCTCATACATTTGTCAGAAAATTCGAAAAGTTCATTGTATGGTAAACAAAAGAATGATTCCTTCCATACGATGTGGTAAAAGTATGAAAAGGGTAAAAATTCCATAAAAATACATGTAAGGTAAGTAAATATTTTATGAAAACATTTTGAGAGAATATGGACATGGATAATAAACATAACCCCTAGTAAATACTTTCGAGTAAACTATCTTGGATAAGTATGAGATTGGAATAATTATCTATTACTTTAGGTTCTATATGCTTCATATGTATCCTAGCCTCGTGTATAATTATTTTAATATTTTCACTGACTTATTACATAATCATATTCATTTTTATGATATCATATATGTTTTACTTATGTGTCACGAACCAAATCTGGTCGCAGCCAAAATCGACACCAAACCTTGCCCGTGACAAGGCCCGAAGGGCGTTCCCGATCCCCACGGGCTGGCACAAGTGCCCGGGTATCATATAATGATAATTGGGAACGATTTACCCGATTCTATAAACATTAAACAACAAAAAAAACTCAATAAAACAAATCTGGATTTTTCAACTAAAACCATCTTTTACAAAATTTCAGAACTGAATTACATAAGTTAAAACTACATTTAAAGACCATTAAAAAAGGCAAAAAACAAATAAGGACAGCCCAAGAACCCTTTTGTCAAGGGGCACCACCCTTATGCTCTCTCCACAAGACTTCACTACCAAGGACCTGCTAGAAACCCGAACCACTGGAACAAAAAAACTGTACCCAACCTGCGACAACAAAAAATAACCAAGTCTACTTACACCCAATGGTGTAAGTAGGGTGTGAGCCAAAGCCCAATAGGATACCACCACTAATAGATTCCATGTGATAAACATTTAATGACGAAAATCATGCATGTTTTCAAAGACATGATATGCTAGTTAAAATTTCTAAAAGATGCAACATTAAATAAAAACAGTTTTTAGGTGGGATAATTTAAAGAATAAAAATATTTAAAATAAATACCATAGCTACTGAATTTTCCAGCCTCTCATACCGTATACCGACGGTAATAAAAAAGTATCCAGTGAGCACAAGAAATGGGAAATAACCCCTAGGCACTAGCTAGATGTGGGTCCCAGGTACCTCGTATCTCGGTGAAGGTAACCATCACAAATATCCATGCTCGTGCACGAGCCACTAGTATGGAACATACCCATAACCTAGTGGTCCCCAATAATCATCATCATAGTTTAGTTATAGTTGTAAGCGTCAATCTTGCTAAGTGAAACTGAGGCCAAACCTCACAGATTCACTAGCATACTAGTACACGTCCACCCACCTAGATACCCGGGTTTTCCCTTTGTGCTCAAACAAGTTCAGCAATCCAAGAAGTATAGTTTTCACATGAAAATATCACTTCCACATCACAAATTAACCAAACATCCCCATGTACATCACACAAGTCAAAAATTCCACTTTTCATTCAAATGAATTTTGAAATCAAACTCACTCCAAATTGCCTACAACAATTTTCAAATTTCATTAACACTTCCACAAATCCATTAAACAATTTTATAAAACCATTAAAATATATTCAACTCACATAACAGCCCACACACATGTCACACAATACCATTCTCACCTTCACAATTCATTTTATAAATAAACTCACATGAAATATCCCACACCCGTGTTTCGCACACAAAACACAATTTAGTAAAACTTTTCGACAATTTATAAAAAAAATTATAAAAATGTTCAACATCTCAAATCACCACTTTACCATTCAAAAACACACATTAGGTGAACACACTCACCCAAACAGTACATATACACCCTTTCCCAACTTTGTGTAACCAAATAAAACATTGGCAATTTTTATAAAACAAACCCAAGAGGTATAACCATTGTTTGCACATTAAACCATTTCAAAACCCTCATTTAAAAGAAAAATCATACCAATACCAATCCAAAACATAATTTTTCAGCCCTAAAACAATTATTAAACCACCCCCAAATGTTATAAAAATACATCAAATAATACCACAAAGATACACATGAAAAACACACGTTTTCATAAATCACCTTCAAGAAGTACAACATGTTTTTACTCCTTAAACTCATTAAAAAAACCTAAATTCAAACCAACAAGACAATAAGGAATTAACAAACCAGAATTGGAATCCCCTTTCAAGACTAATAAATCACTTTAATATGTTATAAACTAAACCCAAACATTACCCCAAGAGTCACTCATGAAAAGTACACAATTTCAAGCTATAATGCAACTAAAAATTAAATGTTCAACCAAATCCATCAAAACTGTTTTCACAACACATAAAACAGATTATAAACATTCTAAATTAATAATCAATGCAATCTAACTCATCATAAAATGGCTACACATGGAATCACCTACCTGTTGAGTCGAAATCCTCAAAACATGGTGCGAAACCTTAAGCGCACCACCACAGCACCACAAGGAATATAAATCCATAACTAGACCACCAAAAATTGACCCAAAAGATACCAAATCAGACCTTAGGATCTAACCCTAACTTCTAGACATTTTAGAATATAATGAAAGAGGGAGGAAACCCTAAGGAGAATGAAAAATTGAAGAGAGAAACACTTACTCAAAACAATCTCGAATACAAAGACACACAATCCACCAGATTCTGAATCTGAAAACATCCAACCATTCAAGGTATGTTCGAACAAGGATTATGAGACCATGTAGGAATTTGAATGGGGGAAAAAGTGTGAGAATTTAAGGATATATGAAGGAAACAAATTACCTTTATTAATCTGCCCGAAATGTGAGTGCTTCAGAAGATTCTACCTAAACCACGATGAAACTTAGCATCAAAGAGGGTGGGAGGATATGGGACGCGCGGCTGGGTTCAAGGGGAGTGTTTGGGGCTTGGAATCACCGAAAAATACTTAATATTGTATATGTTATTAATTAAACAAAATTTATTTTTAAAACTGGAATTGGGCTTTCGGGCAGGCCCAATCCCATAAATAAAAACCCATATACAACTTGTTTATGGTTTTCTAAAGGCTCCAAACAACAATGGTGGTGTTTCTATATCAGGGTAGACCATTTAGGAACTTGAATGGGTGAAAAATATTAAAAATTGAAAAAGTTATAAAAGAAACAAAATTTATTTTTAAATATGGAATTGGGCTCACGGTTTGGCCCAATTAATGAAAACTCACCCATTCCACCATAAAAGCTTGACAAACCCCAAAAACAAATCATAAATGAAAAATAAATGAAATTTAACTTTAAAATAAGTCATGTATGTGAAAATTCTCTCCACCATGAAAACTTTCCGTCCCCGGAAAGCGACCACAAGGCCAGATACCAAAACCATGCTCAACCGATAAACTAAGATGTAATTCTTTGCCAAGCTTTGCCCCCAAGGGTCAAAACACCTTCAGTGATCAATTAAGGAATGATTAATCTCAAAACCCAAACTTACACCACATTACTGAAATTATCAATCACATTCATACATTATCCCAAAATGAAACTCCTCGAACGTTATCCGAACAAGACTCAAGCAATTCACCCAAACGAACAACAACTTCAAACAAAGTTACACAAATCTTTCTATAACTAAACCATTGGGATCTCTCCAATATCAATGGTTACCCAATGAAGATTTAGGTAGCTTGATAGATCCAAATGAGACTACCTACCAACAATCCTTGACCTTGGATAAGACTATGTTATTGGTACGGGGGAAAAAAAATAGGCTCCCCACCATAAGAACCAACAATCTTAATCGACCAGCATGGGACGGTACAGAAAGACCCCAAAATATAAAGTGTTGGGACGACCACATGGTGAGTCTTCACGGTTTGGGAAACCATGAACCAACAGTGGAGATTCTTCTATCTACATGGTTTTTTTTTGTTCATGGTTAGAACTAACCATGTGAAAACCGCGTGCTCAACTTTTCAAGCCAAATTTCCAACCATTCTTCAAAGACTCAATGGAAACCAAATGGGGAGGGAATAACATTGTGTGATGACATGGGTACAAAACCCTCCACCTATTTCCACAGAACGGGAAAAATAGAAGAAATATGATGAAACCATAGGTTTAAACTCTTCCTATCTTTCATACTGAGGATAGGACTTTGTACAAGGGTTTAAACGACACTGGGGTTTCCCCTGACTACGCGCCAGCTTCTCTCCGGGACCTATGGCTGGAGCTCAAAATATTGAAGCATCTTCGGCAACGCAGTTTGGCTGTTGAAACCCCTATGTGTAACTTCTTCTTTCGGTGCCACAAACAACTACACCGCATACCCTGATGGGTTCATAAATACATAACACACTCCATAAATCACTTTACCAAAACAAGACATTTCACTGAAACAAGGGATCAGAATAAGCACACACATCACACCTTTTTTTCTTTGGCTGAGAAACAACAGAAGGGTAGTACACGTATAAACATTGTCCTCTAAGGTAGAGGATTTGATGTTTTTCCCAAGGGATACATACTCCCAACATAACATAGAACCTAAGAGGATAGTGTGACCTTGACCTTTATAGTCAAAAGAGCACACAACATCACAATGCATCACCGAACATGACCCTTGTGATTGATAGAAACAATACATGGAACATGAACATATTCCAAGTCCCTAAACAACAGACAAGTCCCAAAAGTGGACACAATATCCTATCAGGACCAAAATCTCAAAATTGGTGGTTTAATAATAACTCTTGCTTAAATGAAATTGTGAAGAACCCAGAGGCCCTCTTAGACACCATCATGACACTCATCCACACTAACAACCAAAGAACACTTCCACCGTCGATGAATCATGAAACTTAAGAAACCAAGGCCTCTTTCAACCTTCCACAAGAACTATCCCACTACAAGAGGATCTACAAATCAACTAAATGAATGGTTGTAGACTCAATCATCAATGATCTATAAAATATTCCTTATATTGATCAACTGGAGGATTTTCCAATGGAGAAACAATACGGGTTGCACTTCAGTTCTGCACTAACCCTAAATGGGGTCATACCTTATCCAATGGGAGAACCCAAGGAACCAACCAATATGGTTCATTGGTCAAAATATACCACAAACCAGATCCAAACACATGAAGGGAACCATCATAAAGGCGCCCCAAAACATTTTTCAAAAGATACCACTAATTGTCCCTATAACACAACTTACTGACCAAACCCAAACCCAAAACACAGTTCAAACAGGAGGGGTTCTTGGACTAAAAACATCCCACAACATCAACATTTTCCAAAAACACATAATATAAACCATTCCATACAATTCATCAAGTCTTCATGTTTCTCTTTAAAAACAGTTCTTTAAAAACAAATGGTTCAGCGGCTAGCACATCCCCCAATGGTACCCCATGGGCCTTACACATGCATGTTTCTGTGCCACACTGGGCACCCTCCTCGTATCCATCTCGACACTCATCCAGTCATTTCATCAACCATCAATCTTCCCATATAACCCCATGCATGTGGTTGCTCACGAAAATACCAAAGCTTAAAACAAAAATTTGTTCCACTTTTCAAAACCAAAACGGTCAACCAGCATATCCTTTTTCCTCAAAACCACTAACCATGAGATCAAAATCCCAACTCACATCTTAAAAAAATTTCATAAAGTCACAACCATTTAGAAAATAACTCACTTTCATGATATTCACATCAATTTCAAAACATCTCATCCCATTAAAGCACACTCTGATTGTTTAGAAAACTATATTGGAAACACTTTTCAAAACCAACTTCAATATAGTTCCCGCTTTCAAAGAGGTGTGAGAACACCATTTTATATTTAAAAACAATTCTGAAAATTCAGTTCTGCCATTTCATAAACCCAACCATTCCCTCTTTATTTGAAAATCATTTAATAAAAACTTTACGCTTCTTAAAACCAAGTCACCTTAAAACCAAAATGCCAAGATTTCAAAACTAAAGAACACCAGACAATGCAAGAGGAAACTAGTTTCAGTGGGTGACTTGGACATATGGTTGGCGGCCATATTCCTATCACTTCACTGTCACAGAGAGTGTTCTAGGGAATATCCCCGGCTCCACATGGCTTGCCAGACCCTGCGAGCTCAGTGAGACCATTAACCCAACTCTCTTTTCATTTCCCCTAATCATCATCAAACCAAGAAAACCCAAAGACATAGACAAATCCCAACTTCCCCTGGCGACATGAATCCTGAAATGAGGTGTGGTGATCAAGCACACAACCCATAACCAGAATTCCATGTCCCAACAATCATAGCTCTAGACTATGTTGACTATTTCCCAAATAACATGACTCAAATGGAGCGAACCTCCTCGGATACCATTTTGTCATGAACCAAATCTGGTCGCCGCCAAAATCAACACCAAACCTAGCCCGTGACAAGGCCCGAAGGGTGTTCCCGATCCCCACGGGCAGGCACAAGTGCCCGGGTATCATATAATGATAATTGGGAACGATTTACCCGATTCTATAAACATTAAACAATAAAAAAAACTCAATAAAACAAATCTGGATTTTTCAACTAAAACCATCTTTTACAAAATTTCAGAACTGAATTACATAAGTTAAAACTATATTTAAAGACCATTACAAAGGCAAAAAACAAATAAGGACAGCCCAAGAACCCTTTTGTCAAGGGGCACCACCCTTATGCTCTCTCCACAAGACTTCACTACCAAGGACCTGCTAGAAACCCGAACCACTGGAACAAAAAAACTGTACCCAACCTGCGACAACAAAAAATAACCAAGTCTACTTACACCCAATGGTGTAAGTAGGGTGTGAGCCAAAGCCCAATAGGATACCACCACTAATAGATTCCATGTGATAAACATTTAATGACGAAAAGCATGCATGTTTTCAAAGACATGAGATGCTAGTAAAAATTTCTAAAAGATGCAACATTAAATAAAAACAGTTTTTAGGTGGGATAATTTAAAGAATAAAAATATTTAAAATAAATACCATAGCTACTGAATTTTCCAGCCTCTCATACCGTATACCGACGGTAATAAAAAAGTATCCAGTGATCACAAGCAATGGGAAATAACCCCTAGGCACTAGCTAGTTGTGGGTCCCAGGTACCTCGTATCTCGGTGAAGTTAACCATCACAAATATCCATGCTCGTGCACGAGCCACTAGTAGGGAACATACCCATAACCTAGTGGTCCCCAATAATCATCATCATAGTTTAGTTAGAGTTGTAAGCGTCAATATTACTAAGTGAAACTGAGGCCAAACCTCACAGATTCACTAGCATACTAGTACACGTCCACCCACCTAGATACCCGGGTTTTCCCTTTGTGCTCAAACAAGTTCAGCAATCCAAGAAGTATAGTTTTCACATGAAAATATCACTTCCACATCACAAATTAACCAAACAGCCCCATGTACATCACACAAGTCAAAAATTCCACTTTTCATTCAAATGAATTTTGAAATCAAACTCACTCCAAATTGCCTACAACAATTTTCAAATTTCATTAACACTTCCACAAATCCATTAAACAATTTTATAAAACCATTAAAAGATATTCAACTCACATAACAGCCCACACCCATGTCACACAATACCATTCTCACCTTCACAATTCATTTTATAAATAAACTCACATGAAATATCCCACACCCGTGTTTCGCACACAAAACACAATTTAGTAAAACATTTCGACAATTTATAAAAAAAATTATAAAAATGTTCAACATCTCAAATCACCACTTTACCATTAAAAAACCCACATTAGGTGAACACACTCACCCAAACAGTACATATACACCCTTTCCCAACTTTGTGTAACCAAATAAAACATTGGCAATTTTTATAAAACAAACCCAAGAGGTATAACCATTGTTTGCACACTTAAACCATTTAAAAACCCTCATTTAAAAGCAAAATCATACCAATACCAATCCAAAACTGAATTTTTCAGCCCTAAAACAATTATTAATCCACCCCCAAATGTTATAAAAATACATCAAATAATACCACAAAGATACACATGAAAAACACATGTTTTCATAAATCACCTTTAAGAAGTACAACATGTTTTTACTCCTTAAACTCATTAAAAAAACCTAAATTCAAACCAACAACACAATAAGGAATTAACAAACCAGAATTGGAATCCCCTTTCAAGACTAATAAATCACTTTCATATGTTATAAACTAAACCCAAACATTACCCCAAGAGTCACTCATGAAAAGTACACAATTTCAAGCTATAATGCAACTAAAAATTAAATGTTCAACCAAATCCATCAAAACTATTTTCACAACACATAAAACAGATTATAAACATGCTAAATTAATAATCCATGCAAGCTAACTCATCATAAAATGGCTACACATGTAATCACCTACCTTTTGAGTCGAAATCCTCAAAACTTGGTGCGAAACCTTAAGCGCACCACCACCGCACCACAAGGAATATAAATCCATACCTAGACCACCAAAAATTGACCCAAAAGATACCAAATCAGACCTTAGGATCTAACCCTAACTTCTGGACATTTTAGAATATAATGAAAGAGGGAGGAAACCCTAAGGAGAATGAAAAATTGAAGAGAGAAACACTTACTCAAAACAATCACGAATAAAACGACACACAATCCACCAGATTCTGAATTTGAAAACATCCAACCAGTCAAGGAATGTTCGAACAAGGATTATGAGACCATGTAGGAATTTGAATGGGGAAAAAAGTGTGAGAATTGAAGGATTTATGAAGGAAACAAATTACCTTTATTAATCTGCCCGAAATGTGAGTGCTTCAGAAGTTTCGACCTAAACCGCGATGAAAATTAGATTCAAAGAGGGTGGGAGGATATGGGACGCGCGGCTGGGTTCAATGGGAGTGTTTGGGGCTTGGAATCACCGAAAAAGCCTTAATATTGTATATGTTATTAATTAATCAAAATTTATTTTTAAAACTGGAATTGGGCTTTAGGGCAGGCCCAATCCCATAAATAAAAACCCATATACAACTTGTTTATGGTTTTCTAAAGGCTCCAAACTACAATGGTGGTGTTTCTATATCAGGGTAGACCATTTAGGAACTTTAATGGGTGAAAAATATTAAAAATTGAAAAAGTTATAAAAGAAACAAAATTTATTTTTAAATCTGAAATTGGGCTCACGGTTTGGCCCAATTCATGAAAACTAACCCATTCCACCATAAAAGCTTGACAAACCCCAAAAACAAATCATAAATGAAAAATAAATGAAATTTAACTTTAAAATAAGTCATGTATGTGACATTATGACTTTATATTACCTGTTCTTTTGTAAATTCCATGTTAAAGCATCGTTTTGGGTGAAATCATTTCATTTATCGTATGCGTTTCGACTTGTCATTCTTGATATTATTACTTATATCCTGATTTAAATAATTTCAGAATGTAAAACATGATTTATATATAATATATATTCATCATATACATATATATTATAGAACAATAAAATGAATGAAATACACCCTTCATGGAGACGGTAGGCCTTATGTATGCATGAACGCTGTTTTCGTTTCCTTATTGAATTGAATGAAACTAAATAGATGACATACATATATATATACATAAATACAGTAGAATTATTATTTCATATAATCATTATTATTAATTATATAAACTTTATGATCATTCATGTATGGTTAACATGGAGAATGAATCTCATCGCGTCGTGGAGATGGTAGTCCGTACGTACGCACGAGTGATGATATCATTCCCATGACTGTTGAATAGAATTGGAGTGGATGATATAATATATCAAAATCAGTATAATGTTATAATGACCATATATAGTTATTCTTTACACCATTATACCCATCCATGTATGGTGTTGGTGGAAAAATAGATTTCATCACGGCATGGAGACGGTATTTCGTACGTACGCACGTGCGGTATTTTGTATTCTGTATGATGTATAGAAGGTAAAATAGGGTGGTTTCATATTTATAATAACATATATGTATATGAGGGATACTAATTTTATTACTTCATAATGAAACAACTAAATAAGAGGGTGTATAATAAGAATGGAACTTGAAGAAAACGGTAGAAGGTATTACCTCTTTCTCGAAGTGCCTCCTTTAAAAATTCTCATAGGGCACTAGAATTGGACTTTTGAGAGGAACAGTAGCTCTAGTAGGTTTATAATGATGTGGAGATGTGAAATTGGTAGAGTGTGGCTGAGATTTAAGGTTCAAATTGGTATGAGGATGAGAGGGAGGAGGTTCCCTTTTATAAGGGAGGAGAAGGGCACCTTTGGAATTGTAAGAAATATTAATTTATAATAAATTCCTAACCCACTTAAAAACCACCAAAAATGACTCATATTCTAATATTAGATGATATTTGGTTGTAATATACTCAACTAATAAAATTTATACATGTAGGGAATTTATTTTAAACATTATCAACTTGATTTATCCTTATTTAATATATTAAATTTTATTTGTGGTAATAAGATTCTAAATTTTAAATTGTTATAAATAAATAATTATGTGATAGGAATTATCAATAATTATATATTTTATTAAATTTTAGATTATATATATTTCAATTTATAATTTTTAAATATTTTTGTGATTTTTAAACAATTTAATAATATGTTATTTTTATAAAATAACAATAGTGTCAATTTTGACACTATTCATTTATTTGAATTTAAATAAAATCCACACAGAGGAAATATTCGAACTAAAATATTTAATAGGTCTATAACATGTCACATTTATCTATAAAATTAGTGGAGCTCATTAAATATTTAATATAATATTTATTTTAAAATTTTTAAAACCATTTATTTGATATTTCTTTTGATAAAATAATTTCAACATCATTATTATGTCACCTTTAATGATAATTATTTAATCCCTAAGAATTCTAAATAAATTAATATGATGTAGATAATTTTATTATATTTATGGAGACTATTTATATCCGAAGTTTAATTAAGTTTATCACTAAACTAAAATTATTATATTTATAATATTTAAGAAAGTGACATGTTGTCACTTTCGTTGGTTTTAATAATAATTAAATTATTTTCATGGAAAAAGTCCATTAAATGAATATAATCCGACCCATAGGTGATATGGGTCGACTTTTAGTCATCCAATGGGATTTTGAAAGGTGTTAGGGTAATTTTATAATCTTATATTTACCCTTAATTACCCGATTTACCATTAACTATGGTAAATAAAATTAACCGTAGTTACTATTCAAAATGCCCAAAATTAAAAAGTATCTTATTAACATAATTTGGGCCCACTGATTCCAAATATGGAATCCATTTTTTCCAAATTCAATACAAAAATGTTTCATAAATTAAAATAAAATTAAACTCGTTGTCAAAAGAAAATGGGTTTTTGTTTAAAATATTGCAAAAGATTGAATTGATTTAACCTACGAATTCAAGGTAAAATCAATGATAATCAAATACATTATATTAAATGGTAAAAATATATTCCATTTATACTTTAAAACCATTAATTATTATAATTTAACCATTTAAATTATTACGATGAAAAATTTTGATTTTAATTAAAATATAGCGTGTTTTTACTATACATTAAAATATGGAAGTTATCAGAAAAATATCAAAACTTTATCCAATGTAAATTTTTATATCCTGATTTAAAAGAAGAAGTTTATTTTTTAAAATTCAACTTATAAACATGTCAAAAACATGATTTAATGTGGGTGCACTATTAAAAGGCGGCAAAACTGCATTTTACGAAAAATACTTATTTTACCTGAAAAAATTTATTTTGTTCACATACCATGTTCTAGAAAATGTGTAAGATGAAATAATAATGTTATAAAATTCAAAATTTAGTTAATAATATTCATAACGACTAGTTCATAATAATATTACAACCATATATCATTGTTTAGTGATACCTGATATTGTGTACAACACACGCTATCGAGGAAAGTCACGATTGCGTGTAATGCAAGCCATGTCAGGGTTGCATGTTGTGCAAGAATCCTTCATTTTTTCATATAATAGAATCCAACCATATTTCATTTATACATTGAATATATATATATACACACACTCAATGTTGCGTAGAATGACTATTATAAAAAAACATGAAATTATGTGTAACACAATCTAAGAATAGTGTTGCGTATACTTAAAGCTAATACAGTGTGGCATATAGCACAAGATAATCTTATTGTATCATAAAACACATGACATAAAATAAATTGAAAATAAAACTTATCATAAAATATCGGGTTGTTACATTCTACCCCCCTTAAAATAAATTTTTCCCTCGAAATTCGTCGGGGTTATACATGGTTTTCTACTTGAATGGTTCATTAATAGAAACCCACATCGTAAAAAGGAATAACAAAACATAAATTTAAAATCTAAAGTATGGAACGTAACGGTTACCCAAATTAACTAATCAATGTGTTTTCCACATCGGAGAAAATAGGTGAAAATTTGGATATGGAGGTGAAATCTAACCATCATGTTCTGATGGAGAGTGGTAGAGGACATGGCTATGATAAAGCCAATAGTCACGAAGCCATAAATTTGTGATGATCTATGGTACCATCTAATTCATCAGATATAAGAGCACTAGGAAAACATTTTTGGTTTTCAAGATCATTTCCCTAATGTTGAAGAATTAGAAGAAATACTTACTTTATTTCAGTACAATATCACCATTTTTGATGCCTTTTACAATTTCCACTTCATATCTTAAATAAATGAAGTTGAATTTGTAAATCATGAAGTGTTAGCAGATCTTGTGATAGAATGATAGGTCATTCCATCAATCTCAAACAAAAGGTTAGAAAATGTTATCAAATATATATAAGTCCATCTATATTGAGATTAATCATATATGGTTGTTAAAATGGACTTATAATTCATATATCATACCACATAACTAATTTATATTAACCAGGGACTTCCTGTAGGCTAGTGGTAGGTGATAAATGCATGTCGCACTTCAGTTGTGGGTTCGATTCCCACATCCTTGTCCGACGCGACGGGTTGTCGTCCATTCAGCAGGTTATCCTTTTTCTAAAACTATGCTATCATAACATTTCAGAAATAAAAAGTTATATCCTTAACCAATACTATATGATGTCCATTCCAACATTTAGGCTTATCTAAAATACTTCTATCCGGTTACTAGAAATTTGATCTACCGAGCATGTGAATTCCTTCATTTTTCCCCCAAATATAATAAGATATATCTTTCTGGTCACATTCCAAACATGTTAATACCTTAATCATGTATTCTTTTGAAACATGACTTACCATAGAACCGTAGTGAAAACATGAATTTTTTCAAAAGTTATCCCTTTCCACATACCAAAATCCCAAAAATTATTTATACTCAAACCATGATATCACTTTTTCCTTATATCAGTCATGAGCTCATGACTACTATCAAACATATTATTTTCTCCTTATCAATTCATTATGCGCATATCATATTCTTTCCAAATATATTTCAGACACATTTCATGGTTACCAGTACCATTCAACATATACTATCAAATACATTAGGAAAAACAATAGTGTAACATTCCTAAGATGATTCTTTATTCCATAGTACCATACATTATTCATTATAAACATACAATCATTCCACTAACTACTTAAATCACTGACTAAGGATCATCATTTCTTTACTATCATATTTAATTTTTAGTCTCTTCATCATCATGCACATAAATACTACCCATATGACCATGCTGATTCTCTTCAAGTGATTTTCCCTTAGGGCATTGGTTTTCATAATTCCCATACATTCCACATTTAAAACATCTAATCAATGTTGATGTCATAGCAATACCATTATCCTTGTCCATGGTGTTAACTGAACCTTTTCCTTTTCACTTACTGGATTTGTGTCCTTCTTTTCCACACCCAAAGCATCTTCTAGTTCCTTTTAAACAATCTCCCTGATGCCTCTTCCCACATGATTTACATGAGGTAAATTGAACTTTCTTTCCTCAATGATCATCATAAAACTCAATCTTTCTCTTATTATCTGAGTTGGAAAACTTACCAAAGATGTGATTATTGATCATATTATGAGATTGATGATTAGGCATAATAATTATGTTTGGACTTCCAAATCATGTTTCATTTGGTTTCTCATGATGAATATCATTCCGTTTTCCGTCATATCCTCCATTATCGAGATTCTTCCTATTTCCAGCAATTTTCTAAAACCCGAAAAGAATAGTCTGAGAGGCCAAAATCATAATCAAGGGGATTACCTTCAATATCTAACATCTTAGGTTAAATTCTAAGATCTTTACCATAATTCTAGGACTAAAACATATAGGTATACTTATCCTTAGGGACATCCCTAGACATACCTTATAAATATCTCTAGGGATCTCACTAAAGTTTTCGCATCCTAGTTTCCAAAGGTTAACTAAACCATTCCTCTGATAACAACTGTAGAGACCTAGAGCTTGACATACATGGACATTACATTAATTTTTCGGAATACGTAATACATAAAAAAAAACAGACACACAAGGACCGTAATAGTTTAGTGTCTTTGGAAACTCAGAACGTAATCTTCTAATCGAGGTGAAAGATCTTCAAAATCTCCCCTAAAGATATTTTTGTTTTTTTTAACTTAAACCATTCTTTATATCTTGGGGAAAAGACAACCTATATAGGGTGAGTTCAAATTCTCAATAAGGGTAAGAATGGATAAAATAAAACAACTCATATACATTTGAACTTAAAAAGATAAACATAATGTTTAAACATCAAAATCTTGAGCAATGACATAAAACACGGTAGTACATAAGGAATAGATCATAAAGAAACATTAATCATGATAAAATAGCATGGGAATAAGTCATGTGATTTTGGAAACCATTAATCACATGATATGATTTGCGTAGTATCCAAGGCATTGCTGCCAAGACCATCTTAGTTGACAAAGTCCCTTTCTAAATCGAGTTCAATCCCCGTTCCAGTCCTGTATTACTGAACCAGATTAAATTACCATTCCAGCCAGGTCTATCTTATGAGATATAAATCTTTACCCAATTCATTGTAGGGAGATATAGGTCCCACCCATCTCATAATGAAATCATTCTTACTTGTGCCACAAAATAAACATACATCATTCATAATAACCCAATGAGTAAAATGGGTTTCATAAACATAATACCATCATCACATAATCCATATAAAAGAAATGGATATCATTTCATAATATGAAAAGTGAAACCATGTATATCATAGAGACATTATTCTTGAAACATACACATATGAAATAATATCATCATAGATGGAATATGGTTTTGATAAAACATTTGAAATGAATTCTTAAGGAAAATATCCTTTCTTCTTCAAAATCATTTTCTTTTCCCAAAATGCCATAATATTTTAAAATTAAATAATTTTGTTGAAAATAGTCAAGAAATAATTTGGAGGGAGCTTCATGAAAATAAGGCTTTATAAAACCATAAAAATCTGTTCACGCTGTATAAGTTAAAAATAACAATCTCCTCGTAGTTTTGTCTTAAAAGTCAAAAAAGTACCTCGTATGGTAAACAAAAGAAAGATTCCTTCCATACGATGTGGTAAAATTAAGAAAAGGGTAAAAATGTATTAAACATACATGGATGTAAAGTAAAAATTTTATTAAAACATTTTGAGAGCACATTGACATGGATAATAAACATAACCCCCAGTGAATACATACAGATAAACAATATCGGATAAGAATGAGATTGGAATAATTATCCCTTACATTAGGTCTGGTATGCTTCGTATGGATCCGAACCTCCTGTATAATGATTTAAATAATGTCATTGACTTATTACATAATCATATTCAGTGTTATAATATCATATATGTTTCCCTTATGACTTTATATTACCCGTTCTTTTATAAATTACATGTTAAAGCGGCCTTTTGGGTAAAATCATTTCATTTATCGTATGTGTTTCGACTTGTCGTTATTGATATTATTAATTATATCCTTATTTAAGTAATTCCATAATGTAAAAAATTATTTATATATAATATATATTAAACATATACATATATATTATAGACCAATAAAAGGAATGAAATACACCGTTCATGGAGACTGTAGGCCGTACTTATGCATGAACGTTGTTTTCGTTTCCGTTTTTAATTGAATGAAACTAAATAGATGACATACATATATATATATATACATAAATCCAGTAGCATTATTATTTCATATATTTCATTATTATTCATTATATAAACTTTATGATTATTCATGTATAGTTAACATGGAGAATGAATCTCATCGTGTTGTGGAGACGGTAGTCCGTACGTACGAACGAGCGATGATATCGTTCCCATACTTATTGAATATAATTGGAGAGGAAGGTATAATATATCAGAGTCAGTATAATGTTATAATAACCATATAGAGTTATTATTTACACCATTATACCCATCCATGTAAGGTGTTGGTGGAAAAACAGATTTCCCCACTGCGTGGAGACGGTATTCCGTACGTACGCACGTGCATTGATTTTTTTTTCCGTAGGATGGATATAAGGTGAAATAGGGTGGTTTCATATTTATAATGACATATCAGTATATTAGGGATACTTATATTAATTCTTTATAAAGAAAAAAATAAAGAAGAGGGAGTATAATAAGAATTGAACTTGAAGAAAACAGTAGAAGTTATTACCTCTTTCTCGATGTGCCACATTTACACTTTCTCTTAGGGCACTAGAGTTGGTCTTTTGAGAAGAACAGTACCTCTAGTAGGTTAATAAAGAAGTCGATAAGTGAAATGGGAAGATTTTGGGCGGGCATGAAGGCTCAAATTGGTGTGAGGATGAGAGGGAGGAGGTTCCCTTTTAGAAGGGAGGAGAGAGGCACCTTTGGAATTATAAGAAATATTAATTTATAATAAATTCCAACCCCACTTAAAAATCACAAAAAATGACTCATATTAGAATAGTATATGAGATAGGGTTGTAATCTCAACAACCAATAAAATTTATACATGTAGGGGATTTATTTTAAACATTATCAACTTGATTTATCCTTATTTAATCTATTAAATTTTATTTGTGGAAATAGGATTCTAAATTTCAAATTGTTATTAATAATTACGTATGTGATGTGAATTATCCATAATTAGATAATTTATGACATTGTAGACTATATAAATTTCAATTTATAATTTTTAAATACATTTGTGATTTTTAAACAATTTAATAATATGTTATTTTTATAAAATAACAATACTGTCAATTTTGACACTATTCATTTGATTGAATTTAAATAAAATCCAAACAGAAGATATATTCGAAATAAAATATTTTATAGGTTCAGAACATGTCATATTTATCTATAGAATTAGTTCATCACATTAAATAGTTCATATAATATTTATTTTAATTTTTTTAAAACCATTTATTAGATATTTCACTTAATAAAATAATTTTAACGTCACTATTATGTCACCTTTAATGATAATTATTTAATCCCTAAAAATTATAAATAAATTAATATGATGTATATTATTTTATTAGATTTCTGGAGACTATTTATATCCTAAGTTTCATGAAGTTTATCACAGAACTAAAATTATTATACTTGTATGATATAAGAAAGTGACATGTAGTCACTTTCTTTGGTTTTAATTATAATTAAATTATTTTCATGGAAAAAAGTCCATTAAATGAAGATAATAAGACCCTTAGGTTATATGGGTAGACTTTTAGTCATACAATAGGATTTTGGCAGGTGTTAGGGTAATTTTATAATCTTATATTTACCCTTAATTACCCGATTTACTATTTACTATGGTAAATAAAATTAACCGTAGTTACTACTCATAATGCCCAAAAATAAAATGTAGCTTATTAACACAATTTGGATCCACTGATTCCAAATATGGAATTAAATTTTCCAAATACAATACACAAAAGATGTATAAATTAAATTATAATTAATCCCGTTGTCGAAAGAAAAAGGGTTTTTGTTTAAAACATTGCAAAAGATTGAGTTGATTTAACCTATGAATTCAAGTTAAAATCTATGATAATGGCATAAATTATATTAAATGGTAAAAATATATTCTATTTATACTTTAAAACCATTAAATATTTTAATATAACCATATAAATTATTATGATGGAAAAAGTTGTTTTTTAATTAAAATATAGTGTGTTTTTACTATTCATTAAAATATGAATGTTATCAGAAAAACATCAAAACATTATCCAATGTAAATTTTTATATCCTAATTCAAAAGGTAGAAGTTTATTTTGTATAGTTGATCCTATAAACATTTCAAAAACTAGATTTAATGTGGGTGCACCATTAAAAGGCGGCAAAACTGTATTTTTTAAAAAATACTTATTTTACCCAAAAAAATTATTTTGTTCACATATCATGTTCTAGAAAATGTGCAAGATGAAATAATTAGGTTATAAAATTAAAAATTTAGTTAATATTATTCATAATGTCTATTTGATAATAATATTATAACCATATATCATTGTTTAGTGAAACATGATATTGCGTACAACACACGCTATCGAGGAAAGTCGTGATTGCATGTAATGCAAGAAAAGTCAGGGTTGCATGTTGTGCAAGAATCCTTCATTGTTTCATATAACATAATCCAACCATATTTAATTTATACATTGAATATATATATATATATATACACTCAATTTTTCGAAGAATGACTATTATAAAATGAACTTGAAATTGTGTGTAACACAATCTAAGAATAGTGTTGCGTATACTTCAAACTAATACAGTGTGGTGTATAGCAAAAGATAATCTTATTTTAGAATTTAACACATGACATCAAATAAATTAAAAATAATACTTATCATAAAATATCGGGTTTTTACATTCTACCTACACTTACACACACCTCCGTCTAATGGTTAATGAACATACTGTTTCTGTGGGTGACGAATTACTACCTCACCAAACGATGATTGTTCAATATTATTTAAGAGCTCTCATGGTGGAAATTATGATATCACTATATTTATATATGATATATTTTATATTTATGTCCTCTCTCTGATTATTTATTTTATATTTAAAACATACCTTTATACTTTTCATGTTGTGCAAATGCGATAATTTCATATGAGGAAGTGTGGGCTACCGCACCCTCAAGTGATGTGGCTCGTTCATGCCATACAAGTAATGTATAAAGAATGGAAGAAATGATCATATGTGACCTATATAGAATATTTATATTATACTGTAATTATAATATATCTCTGTCTTATTTAGTTTTAAAGTCGATTAATATAACAGTAAATGAATGTAGCGTTCATGCGAACGTATGACCTACCGTCTCCAGGAACAGTACATTTCATTTCTTATCTCCAAAATTTATGGAATATTATTAAAGACATATATTCCGGATATATATGATATTTAATTCATGAACACCATTCTGGAGATTATGTACTTATAACTACATGGACAATCATTTTCAAACAAGTTCATTTTTTAATCACGTACCAATCATCGACAAAACGTATGATATGAACTCACATCATTAACCAATTATTATTACATGATAATATTTGATTTGAATTTAATAATATACATTAATTTAAGTAATTATGAAATTATAAATTTTCCTAAGTTTATTATTAACAAATATAATGAAACGAACAAGACTAGTCAGACTTGATGTTGGGGGATTTCTTATCTCACTTTTAATTCCGTGAGATTTCGATTGTTCGCCACTTATTTATTTCATGTGATGTATTGTGTACTTACATTTCATATATATTATCATGATTATATTAATATTCATGGAATTATGTGATTAATTTTTCATTTATTATCTTTTGTTCATACGACTCGATTGATTACAATGAGGTAAGGGGTTTTTATCTCACATTTTATTCCTGTGAGAATCATGATACATTTGCCACTATTTTATTTTTTTTGTGGTGTATTTACTAACCATGATAGTATTAATTGTGTAATATACTTTAATTAATGTTTATTTACAACTTCATTGTATGACCCTTCTTTCATGGGGTGTATGTTTCGAAAGTTACCCAAATCGGTGAGGGAACCTTTCACCCGCCTCTTTTAAAAAGACTTATTTTTGTTAGGTTTTTTAATTTACATATTGTTATGTTGAGATATGTTCTTATATATCCTTATTGGTGTAAATGTTATGCCCAAGTTATGATATACACTTTTTATCTCTCATCAACTCATTTTAGAATCTTAATGTGATGTCATTAGGCTGTCGAATTTCTGTAAGGGAAATTCTGAACCCAATTGCAACACATTGGGTTAAACCTCTACTTATTTATTATATCGTGCTATGATTATATTGGATCACCTCTAAATGTTATACACTAAATATCCACTTCTGTTGAGTGTATTTATATTTTTCACCCATAATTATGTAATTTATTTATCCTTAATCTAAGGATACCATATTTATATGGGACTTCATCTAAATCTCCTTTCATTGAGGTATCTTTTGATTTCTACACAACATTATTTTATAGGGTGTATGAAACCCTTTTGACTTTTAATTTCATTCAAAATGAATCTTTTTACATGAAGGATTTTACTAAACGATTAAAGTAATGTTTTTGTCTTACATTTTCGGTGACAACGACTTCTCCGCCGTCGTTACAATTATTTGAGTTTCAGATTCCTCTACAAGCCATAACTTTTTTGAATGAAGAATAAATACCCTGTTTTACTATTCTTTTATTTTTGTTTTGAAAATGGTTCTAATAATGTTCTGATTAATTCAATGTGTTGTATTGATATCCTGTGATTGAAATTTGGAAATTTTATGTTTCCTTAATGCATGTTTAATGTGATACGATTATGTTATGGTTCTTGGGAATTATTTATGAGGTTGGGTGGTTCCATGATAAACTAAGGTCATGTGAGCCCGAGATCGATCTCTCATTCATTGGGTAACTCAAAGGAGTTAAACTCTAAGGTTTCTACCAAGTGATTTAGGGAATATACTTCGATGTGTATTCCAAACGTAACCATGTGGGTTACACCCTACATAATAATGTTTTGAATGCCTCATGTTAACTTTATGACTTATTATTTATAAGAGTTATTCATAAATATTATGATTTCTAGAGGTATGTTAAAGTGCTTATGTTTTATGAGTAAATTATGATTTCATTGATTCTTATGTATACATGGACTATTGTTTTCTTTCCGTATTTTTATATCCCTTATTGAGCTTTTTATGCTCATCCCATGTTTTTGAAATGTTTTCCATAGGACTTAAAGATGAATAGGGTCAATGATGGGATCAAGGAAACATATTCTGTCTATAGCATAGAACTAGTCATGTTTTATTTTTGATAGTTTTTTTTTGAAAAAAATGAAAACTGAGTATAAGTTTCTACATTATAATCATTTGAGATGTAATAGTTATGTCCAAATTCTCTAAAACTCTAATCCCAAAAAGATCCTCAATGTTAATTATTCATTTAATTTAATATTATGTGATTTTTTAAGGCCATGTCCTTATAGTTGGTATCAAAGGTCGGTTTAGATATCTTTATAGTTTAGGGTATTCTTTATGCACAAGTGACATTTCCATAATGGTTAGGATTTTAGATAGAGTCATAGTTATTCTTATATAGTGAATGAGTTTAAGATAACATCAATAAGTATATCTCATTATTTACCCACCTCATAAGATATTATATGATGATTTTACTGATATACTCACACTGACATTTTTTGATTTAGTAAATGGATGGATCTAGCAGGCACCAAAGTAACATTGGATGTGAATAAAACTGTGATGATTTTTTGAACGACAAACTGAATGATATGGGAGATTTAATAAGAACTATTATGGTAATTCTCAACCAACTATCTGGATTCATGATTGAACACCTGAGCCTTTGTAATTTTTCATAAGGCGTCATATATGCAAGAAACAAATCCATACGGATGTTCAGGTAATAATCATAAATGTAAGAATGTTCTAAAACCTTTGTGTTAAATATGATAAAATAAACACATAGTAAATTTTTACAAAGGGAAATAAAGATGCTATAAATGTGAAAATGAAGGTCATAAAGAAATAACCTTCCATCAATAAAGGAAGAATATAGTTGACTCTAGGAAAGGGAAATAAGTTCTTTCTGAATGATCAATTGAATGTTTTAATTGTTTTGTGCATGGTAATTATACAAACACATGTCCTACAAAGATGTTTTGGGAATGGGATCACCAGGATCATACTAATATTTGTTTACCAATACCTAATGCCATTCTGATTGAGGATGAAGAAACTGACAATGACCAATGAAAGGTATGGATTATTTCATAACATATGTATTTCCTATTATTTAAATCTTAGGATATGATTCATGATTTTGTTTGTAGGAAATAAGTATTTCTGAATAATTTGGAATGTAATGGATTATGGATCATGAAGAATATTGAATGAGTTAGAAGTCAACATATAAGGAATTCAAGAGTTATGGTAGATTTTCGGATGGTGAAATTCTTAAATGTATTAAGGATCTTTCGATGATGGGATTACATTAGAACACTTTTTATACTATGTGTAACCATGAAGCCTGATATATGAAAATTTTATTCAAGTAATAGTTATCTTTTTTTTGTGGATATTGTTATAAATAACCATTTTGGTTTATATGATCCTTGAATTTGACATAATTGCCAGTTAATACATTTTGGGATGCAATACAAAAGTTATTTGACATCCGTTATGGTTAAAATATGTTATGGTTATTTTTGATGATTTTATGAATTTTTGGGAATTTTATAAAATTATATAGTTTTTATAATGGGACAACACGTGGACTGTGTGACAACCCTTCATGTCGGACAAAGCTTCGTGAATCGAACCCACACCAAAAGTGCGACTGATATTTATCGCCTACCACTGGACTACGTGAAGTCCCTGGTTAGTATGACAAATTATTTATAGTTAGATGATTTTATGAATCAAGTATAAGATTATTTTTTGTTATCTATGGAAATGATAAACCTATCATGGAGGATATGTGAAAAGGTTAATTATGTTTCAGTATTAGACTTTAAGAGTAATTGATGTTATTTGCAGATAAATGTTAAGATTTATCTTGGAAGACTATGTGATTAAATTCTTCAGAGATTTGGGATTCAATTATAGTATGGATTAAATTGAATAATTTTATAGATAAATGTTTATATAATGGTCTTTCTTGAACCTTTGGTTCTTTTTGTTGAATTTTTTGAGATTAAGAGTAGTAATTATTTTTATAAAGGATTATCTTTTTGGGGATTATCTGATATTTAACTAACAATTTTGGTTTTGGATAAGGTCTAAAGACATAGAAAATATATATTTCATCTTTTGTCGATTTTTTTATTCCCTCGAAGTTGATTATAGATATCATAATGTGAACAAGTCATCGTGAATACTCATCGTTTGCAAAAAATATGATTTTGTGTTAGAAATCTAGTAAAAGATGAAAGTGTACATGACAAGTAAGTATGTTTCCTTATTATTTAGTTATGCTCATTAATTAATTCCTCAATGAAAAGAAACTTAAAACCAAAACATTGTCAGTTAACTTTTCCTATTGGGGAATCAAATACCGTTTAACCCATCACTAGTTTGTGATTTTTTGGTGGTTAACTTTCTCCTAAACATATTTTCTATCACTCTCCATATAAACATAATGGTTTATTTTCTCTTCCATATCCATGTTATCATGGAATCCTATTATCTATTGTCTCGGGTGACCATTTTACTTATCTTTCTTTCTTTTAGAGTGGTATATTTATTGACTACTTCTCTGATTGGGGGCTTTCACTGATGTTTTAAGCCCAATTTTAAAATTGTGAGGACGCAATTCCCAAAATGAGGGAAGGATGTTACATCCCAGGAAAATAAAGATCATGAAATTTTCATATTTATGAATAAAATTTTAATATTACATAAAAGGGTATTATATGTTTGAAGGAGTATCCAATACGCAACAACAAGATTCATTGAAATGTTACGTTGCACACTAATAATTAAATATTATTATTTTAAATGGTAGTTAACCCCAAGCCATTGTAATGGCGAGAATGAACAGAACGAACTAAAAAATGATTATATATGTTTTTCAACTATTTTTACATTTATCCAATAAATTTTAGAGGCTTAAAATGAAAATGAATCAAATTTTAAGAATAAATATTCTAATGTTCTTTAAATGGTTGATTAACTACCTTGTGATAGAGAACCCTTTTAAAAAAATTACCTTTTTTCAATTTTATCTGTTATATTTGACAAAATAAAATCCTTCTTTAGAATCAAGACATCAAAATATACTTTTTGTAAATTTCTGTTATTTTTTAGATTAAGTTCATTTATTAGTGAATAATGAAAAGTATGTATTTTAATTGAAAATATCCATTTAATATAATTTATTTATATGGTTATATTAACTTTTTATTTGGGTTTAAATTTTAGTTTAAATATATTTTTACCAATTAATCCAATGATGGTCATTGGAATTATTTTCACATTGAAATTGGACATAAACAAGTGTTAAATTTTTGATAGATATATTTCGTAAAAACACGCTATTTGTTTTGACACTATGAATTAATTATAAAATTAATAAATTAGAATTCTATGTTTTGAATTTAGTAAAATGGAAATCATTTTCTAATTTAGAATATATAATTTACTTTGGATTAATGTTTTGTATTTTTCTGACAAATGTTCATTTTTAATGAATAGTGAAAAATAGTACATTTTACTTCAAAACATCTTTTTCATCTAATTTAATTAAACAGATAGATTGTTCTTATAATTGGTTTTAATGTTTAATTAAATTATGTTTTTATCAATTAATACTATGTTTTTTATTGGAATTAATTTATCTTTACAATTGGATATACAAACAAGTCAATCTTTTGATAAATTTTACTAATTAGAAACTTGTCTTTGGTTGTGATAACAAAAATTATTTTTAAATTAAATACTAAAATTTTTGTGTTTCGAATTTTTTAAAATTGATTCCATATTTAGAATCATAAGGTCTAAATTATGTAATTAAGACACTTATGTTTTTGGACATTATGAATAGTAACAACGGTAATTATCTTTAATTATCGTGATTAATTATTAATCGGGTAGGAATGGGTAATAAAATAATATAATAATAATATAAAATGACCCCAACATGTGTCCAAATCCTTTTTTATGAGTCAAGGCCGACCATGGGATGCTTTATACCGAACATGAGGGCCCATGGAGTTACATGGGTGTAATAGTTACATTTATAAAATTATCATTAAAAAGAAGTGAAATATAACAAAGGTTTGTATATCATAGGTAAATCAATTTTAGTTTTTTTTTTAAAAATAATCTCTTAGACTATAAATATTCATTGTAAATCTAAAATTATTTCCTATATCATGGTATTTTTTTATAATTTTTATACATTATATAAATAAATTTATTTATTAAACCTTAATGATGCAGTGATTACCTCATTAATGAACGATTTAAATAAAAAGAAAAGATAAGGTAAAATCTAATACATTAACTTGTCGAAAACATATTGGATGGGATTATTTCTAACCATTATCACCTTATCCTCAAAATATATCCTTGTGGGACCTTTATTATTTGAAAATCATTTTAAAATAATGTAACATTTCCAGACTTTCCAAAAGTGACCCTCCTCCCTCTTATAAAAGGCCACCACCTCTACCCCCTACCCACACCTCTCAAGCCCATGGATCACCAAACCACTACTAATATTATCTCTAAAAATCTCCCTGTTACTCCTAGAAGCCTCACTTTTTGTAGAATTCTTTCCAAATAAGCCTTTGGCTCAAATAAAAAACGAGTTACCCGATTTAGAGGCAATGTCTTCTCTCAAGATTAATTCTTTTATTTTCCTTCTTCACTAACCACTATCTTCTTATTATATGATCCCATAATAACACCAATATCCTAAATATTTTACGATGTTTTTATGATATGGATTATACATACACTTACACACACCTCCATCTAATGGTTAATGAACATGTTGTTTCTGTTGGTGGTGAATTGTTGCCTCACAAAACAATGATTGTTCAATAATCATTTAACACCTCTCATGGTATCCATTATGATGTAACTATATTTATATATGATATTTATTATATTTATTTACTCTATATGCTTCGGTATATTATATTAAAATCATAGATGTATTCTTTTCATGTTGTGATAATGCGATAATTTCATATGAGGAAGTGTGGACTACCACCCCCTCAAGTGATGTGAATCATTCATTACATACATGGAAAGTATAAAGAATCTAATAAATGAACATATGTGACCTATATAAAATATATATCACACTTTAATTATAATATATCTATGTCTCATTTAGTTTTAATGTCCATTAATATGACAATAAATGAAAGTAGCGTTCATGCGTACGTACGACCTACCGTCTCCATGAATGATACCTTTCATTTCATATCTCAAAGCATTATGGAGTATTATTAAATACATATATACTGGATATATAGGATATTTAAATCATTAACACCATTATAGTGATGATTTACTTATAACTACATGTGCAATCCTTTTCAAACAAGTTCATTTTTGACTCATGTACCGAACATCGACAAAATGTATGATATGAACTCACATAATTAACTAAATATTATAAAATTATAATATGTTATATGAATTGAATAATAATCATTAAATAAATTCCTTAAGAAATTATAAATTTACTAAGTTTATTATTCATGAATATAAATAAATGAACAATACAAGTCAGAATTGAGGTAAGGTGATTTCATATTTCACTTTTAATTCCACGATATTTCCATTGTTCACCACCTATTTATAGTATGTGGTGTATTTTGTACTGCCATTTCATATATATTATCATTATTATATTTATATTAATGGTATCATGTGATTCATTTTCTGTTTATTATCATTTGGTCATATGACTCGACAGATTACAACGAGGTAAGGTGTTTTTATCTCACTTTTTATTCCCGTGAGATTCATGCTACATTTCCCACTATTTCCTTTTGTGTGGTGTATTCACATCCCATTATTGTATTATTTGTGTAATAAAATTTAATTTTTGGGTATTTATATTTTCAATTTATTACCCTTCTTTCATGGGGTGTACGTTTCGAATGTTACCCAAATCGTCTAGGGAACCTTTCACCCTCCTATTTTTAAATAAATTTTCTTGATAAGTCGTTTAATTTAAATCTTCTTATGCTGGTATATGTTCTTATATATCCTTATTGGTATAAATGTTATGTCAATGTGACGATATACCCATTACATCTCTCATCAACTCATTTCTGAATTTTAATGTGACGTCATTAGGCTGTTGAATTTCTCTATTGGAATTTCATAACCCAATTGCAATTATTTGGATTAAACCTCTACTTCTTGATTATGTCATGCTATGAATATCTGTGGATGACCTCTGATTGTTTTAAAGTTAATATCCACTTGTATTGAGTGTATTTATTTTTTTCACAAATAATTATGTAATTGATTTATCCTTAATCTAAGGATACCACCATTGTACAGGACTTCGTCTCAATCTCCTTTAATAGAAGAATCTTTTGATTTATACATGACATTATTTTATATAGAGTATAAAACACTTTTGACTTTTAATTTCATTCAATAGGAATCATTTTACATGAAGCGTTTTACTAAGCATCAAAAGGACGGTTTCTGTCTTACGTATGCGGCGACAACGACTTTTCCGCCACCATGACCATTATTTGAGTTTCATCTTCCTCTACAACCCTTAACTTTTTAAAATGAAAAATAAATACCGTTTTTTACTTTTCATTTATTTTGGTATTGAGAATGTGTAACACCCCGAGCTTCCACGATACGCTTCTCATTCAATAATGCAATAGCTTGCAATGTACGCAACTTCGAGTTCTAACGCACCACGACTAATCAAAGTAGCCGTTATGAATAGTAATACCCACTTTTTAAAATTATAGAAATTTTATATTTCAAAATGGACTTAATTTTTGGATTTGAAATATCGAAATTAGCCTATGTTGAGTTTTTGGTATTTTTCTGAGAACTTCAAAATTTTTATGAATAGTGAAAAATATATAAAAATAAATTTTTTAATAAAAATAATTTATAGTGATAAATAATAGTATTGAGTGGTTTTAAAGTATAATTAGAATATATTATTACAATTTTATCCAATGGTGTTCATTATAATTAATTTCACTTTAAAATTGGACATAAACAATTGTCAATCATTTGATATATAATGTTTCTTAAAAACACGCTATTTGTTATGACAACGGGAATTAATTATGAAATTAATTAATGAAACCTATATTTTTTGAATTTTGTAAAATAGACAACATTTTTGAATTCGGAATATCAATTATAGCTTAGGGTAAAATTTTGGCATTATTCTGAAAAACTTCAATTATTGAAGAATAGTGAAACTACTAAGTGGTAGTTAAAAAACTAATTTTTCGTTTAAATGAAACATTAACACTTCTGTGATTTGATTTTTAAAAATCCGACATACATGGTTTTCATTAGAAAGTAAAATGTGGTTCAATGGGATGAAAATAATTTTTGGTGAATAGTAACTTTTAAGTTTAATTAATCACGATTAAAGGTAATTAGTGAAATTTAAGGTAAATATGATATTATAAAAATATGAAAATACCGTTACACTTGTCCTAACCCTATTGAATGAGTCATGTCCGATCCAGACAATCCATGGGTCAACTTGGGTACCCCATGGAGCCACTTTGGTAGGAAAATGACATAAATAACTTTTATTTAAAGTTAAAATAAAAATGTCACAAGCATAAGTTTTTTTTTCTAAAACAATTTTTACATGGGGTCATACAAGTCATATTTTTGACTATAAATATTAATTATAAATATAAAAAGATTTCCTACATCATGATATTTTTTTATAATTTTTAGACATTAAATAAATTGAGTTATTTATGACACTATGATGATGCAGCGATTACCTCATTAATTTACGATTTAAATAAAATGAAAAGATAATGTAAAATAAAAGGCATACAATTGTAAAAAACCTATTGGATGAGTAGATTTCGAACCCTTATCACCTTATACTCTAATTATATAAGTTTGGGACCTTTAAAATCCGAAACGCATTATATAATAATGTAACATTTCATTACATTCCAAGAGTGCCCCTCCTTTCCACTTATAAAAGGCCCCCACCACTACCACCTTACTCACACATTAAAAGCCTTTTGGCTCGGCCAACCTCTGCCCAAATAATCTCCCAACATCCCTCTCTTACTCCTAGAAGCCTCAATTTGGGCAGAATTCTTCCCAAGGAAGCCTTTGGATCAAATCAAAAAATAGTTACCCGATTTTAAGGTAATGTGTTCTCTTATGTTATTTTGTTTTAATATGCTTCTCCAACCCATTAAACTCTTTTTATTAATTTCTTTTGTAACAAAAATAGTATCCTCAATATACTATGATGTTGTTATAAGAATTATTCAAGCTACACTTACACACACCTACATCTAATGGTTAAAGAACATACTATTTCTGTGGATGGTGAATTTTTGCCTCACGAGACGATGATTGTTCAACACTCATATAACACCTTCAAAGGTGGCAATTAAGATGTCACTATATATATATATTATATATATAATATTTTTATGTTTTACTTAAGGTTATGTATTTTACATTTATGGAATACCATTATTGTTTCCATTATGGGTAAACGCAATATTTTCATTTTAGGAAGTGCGGACTACCGCCCCCTCAAAGTGATTTGAATCGTTAATCCCATATGTGGGATGTATAAAGGATGGAGTAAATGATATTATATATGATATTATACTGTAATTATAATATAACTTTATATAATTATGATTTCATTAAATACGAAATAGAAATGAAAGTAGCGTTCATGCGTACGTACGGCTTACCGTCTCCATGAACGATGCATTTCATTTCTTACCTCTAAATGTTATGAAATATTATAAATACATGTATATATTGGATATATATGAGATATATGATATCTATAAAATGAATATAATTATGTCCTATCTTGTATTTATATATTATTTATGTGTAAATATAGTGAATACACATAATAGATCTATTTTATTTTAAAAAATGATCTTTGTAAGGACTTCGTCTCAATCTCCATTCATTGAGGCATATTTGGTTTTATACACAACTTTCCTTTATATGGTGTATAAACCCCTTTGACTATTACTTTTACTCAAAATGAATCTTTTTATACGAAGCATTTTTACTAAACGAAAAAAAGAATGTTTTTTTCTTACGTATGCGGCGACAATGACTTCTCCGCCGCCATGACTATTATTTGAGTTTCGGCTTCCTCAATAAGCCATAGATTTTTTTAAAAGAAAAATAAATACCATGTATTACTTTTTATTTTATTTTGGTATTGAAAATGGTTTTGATAACGTTTTTATTATATCAATGTGTTGTATTTATATCTTGTGATTGAAGTGTGGAAATCTTATGTTTCCTTTATGCATGTTTTTTGTGATAAAATTATGTTATGGTTTATGAAATGTTTAAACATGTTCATCTGAGGAATGCATTGGACTTAATAAGTGACGGGTGGAGCCTGCTCTAGCTCCTCGATGCATCGATGGGTCTCATGAGACAAACTAGTGTCTTGGCACGAGGCCTTGAAAAAATATTATTTGTGGTCTTGGCACGAGGCCTTGACTACGTGGTTATAATAGTCTGGAATTATGCATTCCATCCTTATGAAAGTGGTTATTGATATTGCATGGGATTATTCGACTAGTAGAATACCCATATGAGTAAGTAAATGGCATTATTTAATTTTATTTTTTCCATATCATTCTGAAGTTCAAGTTTAAAAAGGCTTTTGTTTTAGTTATACATTGCCTTAAATGTTAATTTTTCTTTATGAAAGCTTCCGCAATATTGTTATCCTCACTGAGCATCTGAGCTCACCCCTATCAATGTTTTAATATTTTCCAGGATGTGAAAAGTATTTTATGAATGACCTGCAGGGATAGTCAGAAGGGGATATGAGTGTGGACTATGGAGACAATGTTATTATAGTTTTTCACTTTATGATATAATGTAACTTTTATGAATGTATCTAGTGTTTCCAAGGCAACTAAACTAATCGGTCATTAGAGACTTGATCTTTGTGATCATGCCAATGTTACGCAATAATACACCGACTCTAGGTAACTGGGGTCGGGGCGTTACAGTTGGTATCAGACGAAGTTTAGTACTAACCTTGGAAGCTGGATTTAGATAAACTCTGATTAGAGAAAATAGCCCAAAGATAGAATTTGAGGATTATTATAGAAGAACTTCCAAGAATTTTGGTATTATATAGATTTTGTAAGTTTTCTGAGCAATACATCTCTGTCTGGATACGAGCAGGTAGAGGTGGCTCAGGAACAGAAGTACCTAGGGGTAAAACCCGAAAACAACGCTTTGAGCTAGACTCGAACTGGAACTGGTGCACGACAACGGGCCTTGCTGCACTTTTGGTTATGACACTCCCGGGGGATATGCTTAGGATAAATCTCATTTCCTTTACAAACCACTATGAAGGGATATGAGTATTGTCACGACCCGTCCTCGGGGCCCGTGCCGTGACTACCCCAAGCCCGCCTTCCATAGGCCAGGGGCTGGCGACTAGCACAAAAGGCGTAAAATCCCGATAACTGGGAAGGCATTGCCTTTATAAAAGAAAACAAGCACCACAGATTACAAGCGGAAGTAAAACACTAAGTACAAAAGGAAGAGCTGAAAAAAAGGGGCCGGAAATACAAGCCCAACTGTAAAGTACAACTCGAAAGGGAAAACATCGACTAAATAGTAAAGCTGCTACGCAGAGATGTCCACTGGAAATCCCACCTGAAGGGTGGGTACAAATAGCTCCTCTGCTCCTCGGGTCCCACCATCCGCTCCGAGTATGTCCCGCCCAGTGGTCCACCTCCGGGTACCGCCTCGTCGTATAGTCCACCTCCAGGTACCGTCCAGTCCTCGAATCCTCGGCTTCTGTCAGCACTGTCCGTCGTCTGCAACCAACACAACGAGGTGCGGGCATAGCCCGTGCAGGGGTGAGTATAACGATACTCAGTAGTGACCCCGAGACCCTCAAGGTCTCACTAAAACCAACAAGGATAAACACAAGAAGATCTCAACAGATAAACTCTACTTAGGTATATGCCCATACATATACCTAAGTTATCAAGTAACCCATCTCAATCATGAGGAAACACAAGGATTGTGAAAACGATGGATAACCACTACCCGGGTATATGCCCATACATATACCAAAGTTAGCAAGTGACCCATCTCAATCATGAGGTAAACACAAGGTCAAAAGTCTCAGCTCAAACCAGTATTTTCATTATCGAAACCGTAACTGCTGAAGAGCTCCGTCTCTAGAGTGTACAGTGGTCCTGTCACGACTCCGAGGTACTGCTCACTAACCTAAGACTGCTGAAATACTCCTCCTGTCGAGTACTGCGGGCCAGCCACCCAAACACAGTAGTGCTTCCCGCCGAGGTATGTCACCCAAACTCCGTAGTGCACACCCCCTAGTAGCCTGCTGAGGTACTCTCCGGACGAGCACCGCGGGTCTGCACTGTCACACAGGTAGTGCTCCGTCCGCCATGGTTCTGCACCTCAGAAAGAAGTGCTCCGTCCACTGGGCTAGTCGACTCACTCCAAGTCGAGTCGGTCAAGCAGTCGTCAGGTCTCAGCCAGCTACACGGTCTCCGTACTTCGCACGCTCGCCACTGGGAGGGTCCGCTCCACGAGCTACAGGTTGATACTCCAAGTATCTCAAAGTCCCACGAAGAAGTATCTCAAAAGTCCGTCTCGTCACAGGGGTCTCAACGTAACAGACGGCGCGTCAATCGGACGCCCGGTCTGTGAGTTATTAGCCTTTTCGTCCCAGGGGCCCGGTTGGTTTCGAGAGCGAAACCAATCCCGGCCGTATCTCAACTATACCCCGAACTCCCATAGGGTAAACTCAAAGGGACCGTTACTCAACGTAACCACCAACGCCGCTGACGGTTCGTCAAGCGGACGTCCTGTCTGAAAGATATTAGCTTTCCCGTTCCAGGGGCCCGGTTGGATTTCGAGTACAATCCAACCCGGCCATACTCCGACTGTATACAAAACTCGGGCGGAGTATGTCAAAAGTTCCGTCTCATCAAGAGGAAGTCAACGAAACAGACGGCGCGTCAATCGGACGCCCGGTCTGTGAGTTATTGGCATTTTCGTCTCCGGGGCCCGGTTGGTTTTTAAGGCAAAACCAACCCGACCGTACTCCACCTGCGTCCAAACCTCGGGCGGAGAATGCCAAAAGATCCGTCTCACTAAAAGGAACTCAACGCGACTGACGGCGCGTCAATCGGATGTTCGTGGCTCAAGATATGAGCGTTTCCGCTCCGAAGGCCCGGTTGGTTTCGTGAACGAACCAACCCGGCCGAACTCAAAGTAATCCGAAACCTTGAGTGCGATATACCGAAACGACCGTCTCGATCCAAGGATCGCGTTGCCGCTGACGGTTCGTCGATCGGAGGTCCGAGGCTCATGTTATGAGCCAAAAACCGAATCCGGTTCGAAACGGGGGGGTCCGGGTCCGGCCCGACCCGGCCCGACCCCCCCCCCCCCCCCCCCCCCCCCCCGGGGGCGGTGCGGCGGCGGCGGCGGCGGGCCGCGGTGGCGGTGGCGGCGGCGGCGGCGGGCCGCGGTGGCGGCGGCGGCGGGCCGCGGGGGCGGCGGCGGCGGGCCGCGGCGGCCGGCGCTGGCGCCGCACGGGGAGTCGCACGCGGGGGGCTCAGCCCCCGCTGTTCTTCAAGTGGCGCGGCCTTGTGCCGCGCCTTTTTCAACAATCGGCCCCCACGTGGGGGCCGGTTTGATTCAAGGGAAACGGGGGGCTGCTGCCCCCCTTTCATGGAACCGCCCCCCTCATTAATAGGGGGGTTTTGCTGAACGGTCCGGGGGATTTATTCCCCCGGTTTTTAGTCATTCGGCTGGCCAGCTGGCCGGCCGGTTTTTACCAAAGGGACCGGAAATTCCGGTCCCGCCTTCGACTACCGACGCCGGCGGCCCGGCCGCCGGCCTTCTCTTCCGCCGCGGCCCGGAACCGGCCGCAGTCTCTTCGTCCCGCCGCGGCCCGGAACCGGCCGCGGCGTTCGTCATCCGGCGCGGTGCGACGGCACCGCGCCCCTCCGCCGCACTTTAAGTTCTTTCAACGCGGCGCGACGGCGTCGCGTTCTTGATGTTTCTTCCATGGTGTGCGCGCGACGGCGTTGCGTAAAATAAACGCACGATCAACCGCGTGGTGCGACGGCACTACGCCACTTGCTTCCACCCGCAAGAACAAACAAGATCGTTGGAGGGGGTTCGTCCGTGTTCGTGCGGTCCGGCCCCCTCACGTTAAAATAATAACACAACTTTAAATAATCAACATCCTCACGTTAGTCATACGATCCACGAGCAAGAATGAGATAATTAAATATTAAACAACATCCCCTACCTCGGGTATAAGTTCGAGGATTTGACTATGTCCGCGGAAGTCGACGTCGCGGAGATCGGGCGTCGCGGTAGTCGTTCGTCAATTCCGTTGACGAAGAGACGCGTCCGAAGAGGCACGTCGTTGGCGAATCCTTCTACGCCGACGAAGGTTGTCCGAGGAAGGTGCGGTGTTCTCTCTCGTTGACACCGAAGACGAAAAAGAGCGGAGCAACGTTCTTCGTCGGAAACTTGAGCGTTCTACGTCAAGTCTTGAGGAAAGTCAAATAAAAAGGAAACGACGAACTCAAGAACCCCTACCTTGATAGTCGCACGTTGACGGAGTCGTGGAATATCGGTGTCGATTCCTTTGACGTCGGAGGAAGAGTCGTTGTCGAATCTTCGTATGCCGACGAAGAAGGTCCGAAGAGGAAGCGGCGTTTCCTCTTGTTGACACCGAGGACGAAGAAGAGAGGCGCCGTTCTTCGTCGGAGTTTGAGCGTTCTTCGTTCTTCGTCAGAGCTTGAAGATGAAGAGGAAGCTCTCAAAAAGCTCTCAAGGGGACAATCCAACAACCCATAATAAAATATGATAACATCTTATTTTATTATTACAAAACATAAAAGAATTTCAAAAGTTTGAAATTCAAAAGAGTTAACCCCCAAAATTAATTAAGAGTAACTTAAGCCAATTAAGAGGGGGGTTAAGGGGACTTGAAAAGTCTAGGGGTTCGTGTGGGCCCCACCACACTTAATCCTCCCAAGGGAGGTTAAGTGGGTGTGGGTCCCACTTCCAACCCCCTTAGGTAGGTTTTTAACAAACTAAAAATAAAATTTTTCTTACACAAATTTTATTTAACTCAACTGAAAACCCCAAAACTTAACTTTCAACCCGCAACAAACGCAACTCCCGAAAAGGTCTCTTTAAGCGAATATCGGCGCTGCGAGTTCATCGGTGCCCTCGGATTTCAATTCCGAGCACCGGATCAAAAGTTAGGAAAATCCCGCTCGTTCGTTCACTGAACGTACCCGAGCCAAACTTCGGAAATTAATTCCGGGCACTCCGGGCCTCGGAATCAGGTGCCGTCTGAAACCGCGCTCTTGTAAAATTCTAAAGAAAATTAAGAAAAAATTTTCCTTGAATTTTACGGGTCTTTACATTACTCCCACCTCAGGGATTTACGTCCCCGTAAAGCTACATCAAAAACTAGGGAAACAAAAGAGGGTACTGAGCACGCATCTGAGCCTCCCGCTCCCATGTGCTCTCCTGGAGATTCCCGTGCCGCCATCTGTTGCGCACAAGAGGAATCGATCGCCCATGTAGGACCCGCTCCTGTCGGTCCTCTATCTCCACCGGGACCTCCGTAAAAGTCTCCCCATCGTCAACGTCAAGCTCCTCAGCTGGAATACGTGGAAGATGTCGTGCACCCGGTGCAACTGAGGTGGTAGAGTCAGGCGATAAGCCACCTCGCCAACCTTACTGAGGACCTGGAAGGGTCTGATGAAGCGCGGAGATATCATGTCGCCTCGGCCAAATCTCCGAATACCACGTCGAGGTGAGACCCGCAAGAAGACGTGGTCTCCATCCTCGAACTCCAGTGGCCTCCGCCTCCTGTCAGCGTATGACTTCTGCCGGCTCTGTGCTGTCCTCATCCGCTCCTGGATGACATGGACCTCTTCTGACGTGGCCCGGACCATCTCTGGTCCCACAAGAGCTGCGAGATTTCTTCTTTGCCGATAAGAGAAACCTGGTCTCATCCCCTGGATGAACCACATTCTTTGCCTAAAACAGTCAATCCTAACATGGATGATATTAATCCATACCAAGGATGACGTCGTAAGGCCTCGACGCTACTACTAAGAGATCCAACCGTTACTCTCGCCTCCAAGGGTTGAGTCACACTGTCGGCATCAGTGTGTGGTAACTGGTCTCCTCCAGTAGATGTCTCACAAGTGAGGGTCAAGTAAACAGTCAACTGGAACCTCTTAGTAACATCACAAAAGAGGACAGGAATGAAAACATCATAAAGGTATGCGTCTTTTATTATTGCAGCTCATAATACAAGATGCTACACAAAAGCAACATCAACATGGAACTAGAAGTACAAAAGACGTATCCACTAGTTCCTCCCCTGTCCACCTGCTCCCAGAGCTCCAGCATTTGTCGCTGCCTCAACCTCGGTGGCTCCTCAAAAGCCTATGGATCAACTGTACGAGGAGTCGGACAGTCACGTGCCAGGTGCCCCTTTCCGCGGCATGAGTAACACAACCTGCTCCTCGCACGGCTAGCTCTGTTCCCACTCCGGGTGCCCTGCACCACTGGTCCTAAAACCCGAGATCGCCCAACTGCTGGTCTGGTCCTCCTGGACCTCTGCATCATCTGTCTACTGCCCACAGATGACTCGGCTTCTGATCGAAAAACACGCGGTAAAGGCAGAATCTCCTGTACACGCTCGGGGTGTAGAGATATTGGCACAAACTCCACCCTGAAGAAGGTCTCGAAGTCTTCCCATGCGAAGTTCATCTCATCGAAAAACTGAAACAAGTGGCTCCACCACCTACCTGCTGCTGCGTGTAGTAGGCTCGCAGCGAGGATCACCATGAGGTCTGCTGGTGTCCTCACTAGCCTAAACACTCGTACCACTGCCTCCAGCCAGTCCTCTGCAGCCTGGGGATCCGTCTCCCCGCGAAACCTGGGAGGTCGCTGGCGCTGAAACTCATGCAGTGCGCTGAGGCGACGTGCATCGTCAGCGGCTGCTGCTGGAAGCATCGGGGGCTCGGCGGGTAGAGCTACCGCCGGTGCCACTGCTGACAAAGGGCCCTGCACCGAGGCCTCGTCGCTCGGTGGGCTGTCGTCACGTTCGATTCTCGGAACCCTAGATGGCTGCCGTCGTGGGGCCATCCTGAAAGAAACAACGTAACACGATCAAACGATTATACCTGGTGAGCTGACCTGGTTTGAGCTGTTTTAAGGGGAAAACCTTTGAAAACACACACGCAATCAGTGTTTTCGTGCACAAAGTCGGAAATCAGTTGTCAGGGTCCTGGTGTATGGATACGTCGGCCGCCCGCACCAACACTGGACTCCCTGAACTGAAAACCACACTCAGTACCTTTAACACTATTGCTTCACAGAAAGAAAGATCAGAGTTTGCGGTAGAACCGACCACCTCTGATACCAATTTGTCACGACCCGTCCTCGGGGCCCGTGCCGTGACTACCCCAAGCCCGCCTTCCATAGGCCAGGGGCTGGCGACTAGCACCAAAGGCGTAAAATCCCGATAACTGGGAAGGCATTGCCTTTATAAAAGAAAACAAGCACCACAGAGTACAAGCGGAAGTAAAACACTAAGTACAAAAGGAAGAGCTGAAAAAAAAGGGGCCGGAAATACAAGCCCAACTGTAAAGTACAACTCGAAAGGGAAAACAACGACTAAAAAGTAAAGCTGCTACGCTGAGATATCCACTGGAAATCCCACCTGAAGGGTGGGTACAGATAGCTCCTCTGCTCCTCGGGTCCCACCATCCGCTCCGAGTATGTCCCGCCCAGTGGTCCACCTCCGGGTACCGCCTCGTCGTATAGTCCACCTCCAGGTACCGTCCAGTCCTCGAATCCTCGGCTTCTGTCAGCACTGTCCGTCGTCTGCAACCAACACAACGAGGTGCGGGCATAGCCCGTGCAGGGGTGAGTATAACGATACTCAGTAGGGACCCCGAGACCCTCAAGGTCTCACTAAAACCAACAAGGATAAACACAAGAAGATCTCAACAGATAAACTCTACTTAGGTATATGCCCATACATATACCTAATTTATCAAGTAACCCATCTCAATCATGAGGAAACACAAGGATTGTGAAAACGACGGATAACCACTACCCGGGTATATGCCCATACATATACCAAAGTTAGCAAGTGACCCATCTCAATCATGAGGTAAACACAAGGTCAAAAGTCTTAGTTCAAACCAGGATTTTCATTATCGAAACCGTAACTGCTGAAGAGCTCCGTCTCTAGAGTGTACAGTGGTCCTGTCACGACTCCGAGGTACTGCTCACTAACCTAAGACTGCTGAAGTACTCCTCCTGTCGAGTACTGCGGGCCAGCCACCCAAACACAGTAGTGCTTCCCGCCGAGGTATGTCACCCAAACTCCGTAGTGCACACCCCCTAGTAGCCTGCTGAGGTACTCTCCGGACGAGCACCGCGGGTCTGCACTGTCACACAGGTAGTGCTCCGTCCGCCATGGGTCTGCACCTCAGAAAGTAGTGCTCCGTCCACTGGGCTAGTCGACTCACTCCAAGTCGAGTCGGTCAAGTAGTCGTCAGGTCTCAGCCAGCTACACGGTCTCCGTACTTCGCACGCTCGCCACTGGGAGGGTCCGCTCCACGAGCTACAGGTCGATACTCCAAGTATCTCAAAGTCCCACGAAGAAGTATCTCAAAAGTCCGTCTCGTCACAGGGGTCTCAACGTAACAGACGGCGCGTCAATCGGACGCCCGGTCTGTGAGTTATTAGCCTTTTCGTCCCAGGGGCCCGGTTGGTTTCGAGAGCGAAACCAATCCCGGCCGTATCTCAACTGTACCCCGAACTCCCATAGGGTAAACTCAAAGGGACCGTTACTCAACGTAACCACCAACGCCGCTGACGGTTCGTCAAGCGGACGTCCTGTCTGAAAGATATTAGCTTTCCCGTTCCAGGGGACCGGTTGGATTTCGAGTACAATCCAACCCGGCCATACTCCGAAAGTATCCAAAACTCGGGCGGAGTATGTCAAAAGTTCCGTCTCATCAAGAGGAAGTCAACGAAACAGACGGCGCGTCAATCGGACGCCCGGTCTGTGAGTTATTGGCATTTTCGTCTCCTGGGCCCGGTTGGTTTTTAAGGCAAAACCAACCCGACCGTACTCCACCTACGTCCAAACCTCGGGCGGAGTATGCCAAAAGATCCGTCTCACTAAAAGGAACTCAACGCGACTGACGGCGCGTCAATCGGACGTTCGTGGCTCAAGATATGAGCGTTTCCGCTCCGAAGGCCCGGTTGGTTTCGTGAACGAACCAACCCGGCCGAACTCAAAGTAATCCGAAACCTTGAGTGCGATATACCGAAACGACCGTCTCGATCCAAGGATCGCGTTGCCGCTGACGGTTCGTCGATCGGAGGTCCGAGGCTCAAGTTATGAGCCAAAAACCGAATCTGGTTCGAAACGGGGGGGTCCGGGTCCGGGCCGACCCGGCCCGACACCCCCCCCCCCCCCCCGGGGGCGGCGCGGCGGCGGCGCGGCGGCGGCGGCGGGCCGCGGTGGCGGCGGCGGCGGGCCGCGGGGGCGGCGGCGGCGGGCCGCGGCGGCCGGCGCTGGCGCCGCACGGGGAGTCGCACGCGGGGGGCTCAGCCCCCGCTGTTCTTCAAGTGGCGCGGCCTTGTGCCGCGCTTTTTTCAACAATCGGCCCCCACGTGGGGGCCGGTTTGATTCAAGGGAACCGGGGGGCTGCTGCCCCCCTTTCATGGAACCGCCCCCCTCATTAAGAGGGGGGTTTTGCTGAACGGTCCGGGGGATTTATTCCCCCGGTTTTTAGTCATTCGGCCGGCCAGCTGGCCGGCCGGTTTTTACCAAAGGGACCGGAAATTCCGGTCCCGCCTTCGACTACCGACATCGGCGGCCCGGCCGCCGGCCTTCTCTTCCGCCGCGGCCTGGAACCGGCCGCGGTCTCTTCGTCCCGCCGCGGCCCGGAACCGGCCGCGGCGTTCGTCGTCCGGCGCGGTGCGACGACACCGCGCCCCTCCGACGCAGTTTAAGTTCTTTCAACGCGGCGCGGCGGCGTCGCGTTCTTGATGTTTCTTCCATGGTGTGCGCGCGACGGCGTTGCGTAAAATAAATGCACGATCAACCGCGTGGTGCGACGGCACTACGCCACTTGCTTCCACCCGCAAGAACAAACAAGATCGTTGGAGGGGGTTCGTCCGTGTTCGTGCGGTCCGGCCCCCTCACGTTAAAATAATAACACAACTTTAAATAATCAACATCCTCACGTTAGTCATACGATCCACGAGCAAGAATGAGATAATTAAATATTAAACAACATCCCCTACCTCAGGTATAAGTTCGAGGATTTGACTATGTCCGCGGAAGTCGACGTCGCGGAGATCGGGCGTCGTGGTAGTCGTTCGTCAATTCCGTTGACGAAGAGATGCGTCCGAAGAGGCACGTCGTTGGCGAATCCTTGTACGCCGACGAAGGTTGTCCGAGGAAGGTGCGGTGTTCTCTCTCGTTGACACCGAAGACGAAGAAGAGCGGAGCGGCGTTCTTCGTCGGAAACTTGAGCGTTCTACGTCAAGTCTTGAGGAAAGTCAAATAAAAAGGAAACAACGAACTCAAGAACCCCTACCTTGATAGTCGCACGTTGACGGAGTCGTGGAAAATCGTTTTCGATTCCTTTGACGTCGGAGGAAGAGTCGTTGTCGAATCTTCGTATGCCGACGAAGAAGGTCCGAAGTGGAAGCGGCGTTTCCTCTTGTTGACACCGAGGACGAAGAAGAGAGGCGTCGTTCTTCGTCGGAGTTTGAGCGTTCTTCGTTCTTCGTCAGAGCTTGAAGATGAAGAGGAAGCTCTCAAAAAGCTCTCAAGGGGACAATCCAACAAACCATAATAAAATAAGATAACATCTTATTTTATTATTACAAAACATAAAAGAATTTCAAAAGTTTGAAATTCAAAAGAGTTAACCCCCAAAATTAATTAAGAGTAACTTAAGCCAATTAAGAGGGGGGTTAAGGGGACTTGAAAAGTCTAGGGGTTCGTGTGGGCCCCACCACACTTAATCCTCCCAAGGGAGGTTAAGTGGGTGTGGGTCCCACTTCCAACCCCCTTAGGTAGGTTTTTTACAAACTAAAAATAAAATTTGTCTTACACAAATTTTATTTAACTCAACTGAAAACCCCAAAACTTAACTTTCAACCCGCAACAAACGCAACTCCCGAAAAGGTCTCTTTAAGCGAATATCGGCGCTGCGAGTTCATCGGTGCCCTCGGATTTCAATTCCGAGCACCGGATCAAAAGTTAGGAAAATCCCGCTCGTTCGTTCACTGAACGTACCCGAGCCAAACTTCGGAAATTAATTCCGGGCACTCCGGGCCTCGGAATCAGGTGCCGTCTGAAACCGCGCTCTTGTAAAATTCTAAAGAAAATTAAGAAAAAAATTTCCTTGAATTTTAGGGGTCTTTACAAGTATATAATTCCTCAATGAAAACATTTATTTTTATGATTATGGATTATATCCATAAATATTTCAATTTATGTAAAGTGTTTTACAAGTATGGAATTATGTATTTTAATTCATAAACTAATCTAGTTTATGCCATTGTTTAGAAATGGCGCATAGTGGAAGGAATGGAAACCGTATCAATGCACGCACTCCATGTAGGGATTTCCCTCCTACTAAAGATAATTATTGTGGAGTTGGAGATACGACTGGTGCTGATCAACTTATTACCATACTGGGACAACTCACTCAGGTTATGAATAATAACCTTACTCGTATGGAGCACCCTGATCCGCAACATGGCGGATCAATGTTAGACCGCTTCATGTGGCAACAACAGACAACATTTAATGGGTGTACAAATCCATTAGTATATGAGAAATGGATAAAATCCTTAGAGAAAACATTCCACGTCATGGGGAGTAGCGAAAGGGAGAAGGTTGTCATGGCAGTCTACCGCCTCACTGGTGATGCTGATCAATGGTGGTCGCTGATTCAAAACACAACAGAAGATGAAGAAGTATCAAGTATGGAATGGATGGAGTTTAAGGAAATTTTCTTAGAAAAATACTTTCCACATGACCATCAAGCAGATATGGAAAGACAATTTCTGAGTCTGAGGTAGAAGGAGGATGATAATGTCGCAAAGTATGAGGCTAACTTTACAATGTTAGTGAGGAATGATACAGATTATATACGTAACCCAAGAAGTAATATTGATCGTTTCTTTGATGGGTTAAAACCATTTCTCCATCGAGCATTATTCTCACAAACCTTCTCATCATACGAAGATATTGTCTCGTGTGCTATCAAGACGGAAAAGGAATTCTCTAAGTCTTATGACAATAAAGTAAAGCAAGAGAAGAAGAGAACGGTGGAACGATAGATAGATAAAGGGAAAAGGGGAAATAAGGATTTTCCATTATGCGATAATTGTGGGAAGAATCACCCAGGTACGTGCCTAAAAGAAGTGGGAGTTTGTTATAAATGTGGAGAAAAAGGTCACCAGGCGTGTGGTTGCAAGGGAAAGAAAGAGGCTATCAATGTTGAATGCTACAATTGTAGAGAAATGGGGCATTATGCAAATGAATGTCCTAAGCGTCAGGGAAACTTACCTCAAAAAAGGCCAATGGATCAAGTCCAATCTTATGATGTGACAACAGTTGAAGCGGAATAATTATTGTATTAGTGCTTTTGGACTCATGGATTATATTCTGGTTATTAAAATAATGTGATATATATATAAGGATTGTACTGCAGTACATGTTGATTTCATTAAGGCTTTAATATGATGAAGGTAATCATATTTTTTTATGTGACAATAAGAGAAACTTTACTTTGTTTAGGGAATCTAATGTTACAATTGATTTTGGAATTTAAGGACCCTTTAGAGAAATTCTGGACGGAGGTATTTTGGATAACTATAAAGGTTGGAATGGATTAAGTTGATCTTTGGATAGTATTGTTTAAGGTTAAAACATTTCAGAAGATTATTTTTGGAAAATTATAAGACTATAGTTTTAGGAAAAGGACAACCTGTAGGGTGGGCATAACTCGTCGCGTCAGACAAAGATGCAGGAATCGAACCCACAACCATAGTGCGGCAGGCCTTTATTGAATACCACTAGCCTATAGGAAGTCCCTGGTTATTACAAAATATTTTTCCTAATTTAAATGGTATGTGGTAATATTTAAAACCTTATACAATTAGGATAAATAAAATATTTTTGAGTTCTGTTACCATTTGGAGTAAAAGATGTGTTTGTGGTAAAAATTTATTAAAGAATGAAAGTATACATAACAAGTATGTATATTCCCTTACGTTCTTAGTAAATCTCCAAAATAAATTCCTCAACTTTGTAAAGGGTATCTTAAAACAATAACTTTTCCGATTAACTTTTCCAAATGGGGATTCAATGACCGTTTAACCAATCACAAGTTTGTGATTTTCTTATGGTTAACTTTATCCTAATCCAGTTTTCTAGAACTCTCCATCAGACCTTGATGGTTTGTTTTTCATCCATATCCATATTTTCATAGAATCCTAGTATGGGTTATCTCGGGTGACCTTTGTACTTCCCTTTCTATCTTTTAATGTTATATTTTTATTAACCTTATTTCTGATGTGGGTTTTCCACAAAGGTATTTTTTATTTTCAACCTTTTATTTTCAAAAAAAAATTCAATTTGAGAGGATGCAGTTTATTAAAGGAGGGGAGAATGTAACACCCCGAGATTCCACGATACGCTTCTCATTCGATAATGTAATAGCTTGCATTGTATGCAACTTCGAGTTCTAACACACCATGACTAATCAAAGTAGCTGTTATGAATAGTAATACCCACTTTTTAAAGTTATAAAAATTCTATATTTCAAAATGGACTTCATTATTGGATTTGAAATATCGAAATTAGCCTCTGTTGAATTTTTGGTATTTTTCTGAGAACTTCCAATTTTCTATGAATAGTGAAAAATAAATAAAACCAACTTTTTTAATCAAAATAATTTATAGTGATAAATTATACTATTTATTGGTTTTAAAGTATAATTAGAATATATTTTTAACATTTTATCCAATGGTGTTCATTAGAATTAATTTCACTTTAAAATTGGACATAAACAATTGTCAATCTTTTGATATATATTGTTTCTTAAAAACACGCTATTTGTTATGACAGCGGGAATTAATTATGAAATTAATTAATGAAACATATATATTTGGAATTTTTTAAAATAGGCATCATTTTTGAATTCGGAATATCAATTATAGCTTAAGGTGAAATTTTGGCATTGTTCTGAAAAACTTCAATTATTGATGAATAGTGAAACTACTAAGTGGTAGTTAAAAAACTGATTTTTCGTTTAAATGAAACATTACCACTTCTGTGATTTTATTTTCAAAAATCCGACAGACATGGTTGTCATTAGGAAGTAAAATTTGGTTCAATGGGATGAAATTGTTTTTTGGTGAATAGTAACTTTTAAGTTTAATTAATCAAGATTAAAGGTAATTAGTGAAATTTAAGGTATAAATGATATTATAAAAATATTAAAATACCTTTAAACTTGTACTAACCCTATTGGATGAGTCATGGCAGACCAATACAATCCATGGGTAAACTTTGGGTCCCCATGGAGCCACAATGGTAGGAAAATGACATAAATGACTTTTATTTAAAGTTAAAATAAAAATGTCACAAACATAAGCTGTTTTACTAAAACAATTTTCAAATGGGGTAATACAAGTCATATTTTTGACTATAAATATTCATTAGAAAGATAAAAATATTTCCTACATCATGATATTTTTTTTATAATTTTTAGACATTAAATAAATTAAATTATTTATGACACCATGATGATGCAGTGATTACCTCATTAATTAACGATTTAAATAAAACGAAAATATAATGTAAAATACAAGGCTTACACTTGTCAAAAACCTATTGTATGAGTATATGTAGAACCCTTATCACCTTATCATAGAATTATATAAGTGTGGGACCTTTAAAATCCGAAACTCATTATATAATATTGTAACATTTCATTACTTTCCAAGAGTGCCCCTCCTCTCCACTTATAAAAGGCCCCCACCACTACCACCATACACACACTTTCAAAGCCTTTTAGATCGGCCATCCTCTTCCACAATACTCTCCCAAATTCCCTATCTTACTCATAGAAGCCTCACTTTAGGAATAATTCATCCTAAGGAAGCCTTTGGCTCAAATCAAAAAAGAGTTACCCGATTTTAAGGTAACGTGTTCTCTTATGTTATTTTGTTTTAATTTGCTTCTCCAACCCCTTAAACTCTTTTTATTCATTTCTTTTGTAACAGAACCAGTATCCTAAATATACTAGGATGATGTTATAAGAATTATTCGATCTACACTTACACACACATACATATAATGGTTAAAGAACATATGGTTTCTGTGGATGACGAATTTCTACCACACGAAATGATGATTGTTCAACACTCATATAACACCTTTAAATGTGGCCATTAAGATGTCACTATATTTATTTATGTGATATATAAAATGTTTATGTTTTACTTAAGGTTCTGTATTTTTCATTTTTGGCATACCATTATTGTTTCCATTATGGGTAAACACGATATTTTCATTTTAGGAAGTGCGGACTACCGCCCCCTCAAAGTGATTTGAATCGTTAATCCCATATGTGGGATGTATAAGGGATGGAGTAAATGATATTATATATAATATTATACTGGAATTATAATATAACTTTATATCATTATGATTTCATTAAATATGAAATAGAAATGAAAGTAGAGTTCATGCGTATGTACGCCTTACCGTCTCCATGAACGATGCATTTAATTTCTTACCTCTAAACGTTATGGAATATTATAAATGCATGTATATAATGGATATATATTAGATATATGATATCTATATCATGAATATAATTATGGAAATAATGGATATTTTACCACATGAACAAAGTGTAATTATAAGAATTTTATTTTTTACTCAAGTACCTAAGATCGACAAAATGACCGTTATAAACTTAAATAATTACATAATGTTCATGACATGGTAATAAGTGATATAAAAGGAATAATGAACTTGAAAAAGGTTCTTAATATGGTAGAGATTAACTCTAGTTTATTGTTCAGGAGATCAAAGAACAGTCGAGTGAATTCGGACACGAGGTAAGGGAATTTCTTAACCCAATTTCCATTCTTTGGGTTAATCTCCTACTTTAAAATTATGTCATGATATTATTATGTCCTATCTTGTATTTATACTTTATTTATATGTAAATATAGTGAATACACATAATAGATCTATTTTATCTTAAAAAATGATCTTTGTAAGGACTTCGTCTCAATCTCCATTCATTGAGGCATATTTGGTTTTATACACAACTTTCCTTTATACGGTGTATAAACCCCTTTGACTTTTACTTTTATTCAAAAGGAATCTATTTATACGAAGTGTTTTTACTAAATGAAAAAAGGAATGTTTTTTTCTTACGTATGTGGCGACAACGACTTCTCCGCCGCCATGACTATTATTTGAGTTTCGGCTTCCTCTATAAGCCATAATTTTTTTTAAGAAAAATAAATACCATGTTTTAATTTTTCTTTTATTTTGGTATTGAAAATGGTTTTGATAAAGTTTTATTATATCAATGTGTTTTATTGATATCTTGTGATTGATGTGTGGAAATCTTATGTTTCCTTTATGCATGTTTTATGTGATACAATTATGTTATGGTTTATGATATGTTTAAACCTGTTCATATGAGGAATGCATTGGACTTAATAAGTGAGGGTGGAGCCCGCTATAGCTCCTCGATGCATCGTTAGGTCTCATGAGACAAACTAGTGTCTTGGCATGAGGCCTTGAAAAAATATTATTTGTGGTCTTGGCACGAGGCCTTGACTACGTGGTTATGATAGTCTGGCATTATGCATTCCATCATTATGAAAGTGGTTATTGATGTTGCATGGGATTATTCGACTAGTAGAATAACCATGTGAGTAAGTAAATGGCATTATTTAGATTTATTTTTTCCATATCATGCTGAAGTTCATGTTTAAAAAGGCTTTTGTTTTAGTTATACATTGCCTTAAATGTTAATGTTTATTTATGAAAGTTTCCACAATATTGTTATCCTTACTGAGCATCTGAGCTCACCCCTTTCAATGTTTTAATATTTTCCAGGATGTGAAGAATTATTTTATGAATGACCTGCAGGGATAGTCAGAATGGGATATGAGTGTGAACTATGGAGACCATGTTATTATAGTTTTTCACTTTATGATGTATTGTAACTTTTATGAATGTATCTAGTGTTTCCAAGGCTACTAAACTAATTGGTCTTTCGATACTTGATATTTGTGATCATGCCAATGTTACGCAATAAGGCACCGACTCTAGGTAACTGGGTTCGGGGTGTTACAAAATGGTTCTGATAATGTTTTGATTATATCAATGTGTTGTAATGATATCTTTTGATTGAAATGTGGAAATTTTATGTTTCCTTTATGCATGTTTTATGTGATACGATTATGTTATGGTTTGTGGGAATTGTTTATGAAGTCGGTTGGTTCTATGATAAACTAAGGGAATGTGAGCCCGAGATATCTCTCTAATGCATTGGGTTACGTGAAGGAGTTAAACTCTAAGGTTTCTCCGAAGATATTTAGGGAATATAATGCAATGGGTATTTAAAACGTAACCATGAGGGTTACTCACTACCTAAGAATGTTATGAAAGCCCCAAAATACCTTTATGTCTTATGATTTCTATGATATAATACTAAATCATATGATTTCATGATGTATGTTAAAGTGCATATGTTTTATGAGTAAAGTATGATTTCATTTATTCTTATGTATACATGGACTAATGTTTTCTTTCGATATTTTTATATCCCATACTGAGCTTTTTATGTTTATCCCATGTTTTTGAAATGTTTTCAATAGGACTTAAAGATGAATAGGGTCTAGGAAGGTATCATGGAAAGACATGCTATCTAAAACATGGAAGTAGTCATGTTTCCTTTTTAAGGGTTTTATTTTATGAAAAAATGGAAATAGAGTTGAAGTGTCTACTTTATAATCTTTTGAGATGTAATAGTTATGTCCTAATTATCTAAAACTATAAACCTGAAAATATCATCAATGTGAACTACTCATTTAATTCAAAATTATATCATCTTTTAAGGCTGGTTCCTTATAGTTGGCCAAGGCTGTGGAGTTTTTCAAGCATGAGTAGGCCAACAAAACTGTGACTGAGTACTCTAAAATCTTTTCTGAGCTGGTATAGTTTTCTTCTGAGATTGTATCTAATGAAAGGATGGTGGCTCAATGAATCGAGTTGGGAAATCGATCAAATATTCATTTTCATGTTTTCTTACTGATGATACCCACTTATGCTGATGTGATGGATAGGGAGATGATGGTTGAGATGGACATGGCAAGAAAGTCAGGGTTAAAGGAGGTTCATTTCCCTCCTAGTGGCAGTGTGGGTTCCTTTAATGGAAAACGGATGTGTGACATTCCACATGGTAGTTCTCAACAGTAGACTCATCCTAGACCTTCGGTGGCACCAATACGGGCTTCTTTGAATTGCTATCATTCTGGGAAGAATGGACATTCATAGAGGATTTCCACTGAGGATCCCAAGAACTGTAGCTCTTGCTGGCATTTAGGGCACTTACATAGATTCTTCCATCACTTCTCTACTCCACGTGGGGGAACATGATCATCATCACCTCTAGAAACTATGGGGAAATCATATTATTCAAGTACAAAAGGGTTCCAGCCATAGGCATCTGGAACGAAGCTTCTTCATGCAGTGGAAGAGTCGCCAGAGGTAGCTGATACAGGTCCTGTAACTGTGAGAGGAACCATTACTATAGCTTCATATTTAGTGACATCTCTTTTTGATAGTGGTGCATCTCACTCTTTTTTTTCAACCCATAATGTTAATAATCTTAATCTACATATGGAACATTTATCTTGTGCAAGGGATATTACTATACCCCTCTGTGCAATGAGATAGAAGTGTCTACGTAGTCTTTCTTGTCTCTTCTCTCTATCAGATGTTGATCAAGTACGAAATTTCTTGGTTCTTGACATGAAATATATTGACATCATATCTATGATTGATTGGATCATTTACAATAAATCCCAGATCGATTGTTATCTTCGATAGGTCTACCTTAATACAACCTGTGGTCTGCCTCTTGTTTTTCAATGAGAATGTGACCCATGGTCATGCAGATCTAGAACCTGATATCCAGAGGTGGGGAATTTTATATTAGTGTTTTCTTTTGATCTAGAGAGAGATTCAATGTGTGGGTATCTTCCTCTAGTCGTCGATGTGTTTCCTGACGTTTTTCCTTCTAATTTCTCTGGTTTTCCACCTGTAAGGGAGGTTGATTTCCCTATTGACTTAATGCCAGATACTCAACCAGTTTCTATTCCCTCTTACTGAATGGATCCAGCTAAACTAAAAGAATTGATGTCTCAATTTTATGTTCTTCTTGAGAATGTATTTATACGCCCGAGTGTGTCAGATTGGGTAGCACCTGTTCTCTTCACCAAGAAGGATGATGGTCCCCTTCTCTTATGTGTTGATTATCGAAAGCTAAATCAAGTTACGATAAAGAACAAATATCTGTTACCACAAATTGATGATTTGTTTGATAAATTGAAAGGGGAAAAGTGGTTTTCAAATATTGATCTTCAATCTGGTTACCATTGGTTTTGTATAAAAGAATCTGACATTCATAAGACCACTTTTCTGTGTAGGTATGTCCATTATTAGTACCTTTTCATTCCCTTCGGCCTATCAAATTCTCCTGCAGTTTTGATCGATTTGATGAACATGGTTTTCTTTGAGTATCTAGATACATTCGTGGTAGTCTTTGTGTATGACATTCTTGTCTACTCCATGTCTGAGGAGGATCATGTGCATCATCTGAGAACAGTTCTGAGTCTTTTAAGGAATCACAGACATTATGCTAGGCTTTCAAAGTGGGAATTCTGAATTTTGGAAGTGATATTCTTGGGACATGTCATGTCAGAAAAAAGAATATTAGTTTATCCTAAGAAGGTGAAGGGTGTTATGACTTGGAAACAACCATGAATTTTTTTTGAGATTCAGTTCTTCTTTGTCTTAGCAGGATATTATCTCTGGTTTGTTAAGGACATCTCAATTTAGCTTCTCCATTGCCTTCTCGAACTCTAAAGGGAGTGAAGTTTTCTGGGAATGATAAATCTCATAGTTCTTTTGTTGAGCTAAAGCGTCTTTTTACTACTACAATGTGGTTAACTCCTCCTGTGGATGGGATAGGTTAAATGGTCTTATGTGATGCATTGGGCATAGGTTTGGGATGTGTCCTCATGCAAGGTAATCACGTTGTTGCGTATGGATCTCGTCGGCTTAAGCCTCATGAGAAGAAATATCCTACCCATGACCTTGAACTTGCCGCTATAATGCACGCACTTATGCATTGGAGACATTATTTTTATGGATAATGGTTTACTGTGTATTTAGGCCAGAAGAGAATGAGTTATATCTTCTCTCCAAAAGATTTGAATCTCTGCCCAAGGTGTTGGGAGGAGTACCTACAATCATTCGACATTGAAAATTCCTATACCCTGGGGATGGGGAATGTAGTTGCAGATGCGTTAAGAAGGAATCTTCCGTCATAGGATATGTATGAATTTCCAGAAGAGTGGTGTTTTATGGACCTTATTTCTCAGTATCATATTGGAGTTCAGTGGAAGGGGAATGATGTTTCTTTATCTAGTGTTCAGTTGAATTCCACTCTCCTCGAGTTAATTCATCATGAAAAACAACTGGATGATGAATTCCATAGCATTAGGGGCTCTCTTTATGGGGGGAGACCAATGCCCAAGGGTTGTTCTCCTAAGAGGGTGTTCTGTGTTATCGAAACCGTTACGTTGTTCCACTAGCGGCAAGGAAGGATGCGATTGGGGGTTTCCATAACTATTAGTGGTTTGTACACCCAGGAACCACGGAGATGTTCTATGACATGTGGGGACAGTTCTAGTGGCCGGGTATGAGACGAGACATTCCTGAGTTTGTATCTCGTTGCTATACATGCAAGAAGCTGAAAGAAGAGCACCAGAAACCATCAAGTTTACTTCAACCACTTCTAGTCTCTATATGGTAGTGGGGTGAAATCTCTATGGACTTTGTGTTTGGGATACCTCAAACCCAGAGGAAGAAGAATATGATATTGGTTGTGATCGACAGACAGACCATGTTGACTCACATTATACCTATTCGAGGTACAACCAATGTTGAGGAGTTGGGATATATCTATGTGAAAGAATTTGTTCGTTTGTATGGGGTTCTGTATGCTATAGTCTATGATAGTTATCCTTGGTTTACTTATCGCTTTTGGAGAGGCCTTCAAGAGGCACTAGGATCTTAGGTCCGTTTTAGCTCAGCCTACCAACCACAGTCTGATGGCCAGACAGAGAGAGCTATTCAGATCGTTGAGGATATGCACCATGCACGTGTTCTCAACTTTGGTGGGTCGTGGGATGATCATATGGGGATAATATAGTTTTCATATTACAAAAATTATCAGTCTGCGATCAAAATGGATCCTTTTGATGAATTGTATGGTCGTCCTAGTAAATCACCTTTATGTTGGACTGAGATTGGTGAAAGTTGTTTGGTAGGACTGATTTGGGTCCAAGAGATGATAGCTAAGATCCAATTGATTCATCAGGGAATGTTGACAGCATGGAGTCGGTTCATGTATTATACTGAGTGTTTCCAAAAACCATCAGAATTCTTAGTTGGTGACTAGGTGTTCTTGAATGTTTCACCTAGATTAGGTCATCGATGGCTTGGGAGCCACATGAATCATGATCCTTGTCTTGTGGGACCTATCAAGTTTGTTTTTCTTGTAGGGAACGTTTCTTACCATATATCTCTACCACCACAGCTTACGTCGATACATAACGTGTTCCATGTATCACAGCTGTGAAAGTATCTCTCTGATCCATGTCATGTTGTGAGCTGGAGTGATCATGAGATTGAACCGGGTTTATCTTTTACTGAACGACCAGTCAGGGTTGTTGATTATGAGACCAATGTACTTCGTGGGAAAACGATACATCTGGTTCATATACATTTGCAGCATAGTTATGATTCTCATGAGACGTGGGAAAGAGAGGCACTAATGAAAGATCAGTTGACTCATCTTTTTGACGAGGTGTTTTCTTCATAGGCTTTCTAGGGATAGAAAGATCTTATAGTGGAGAGGTTGTAAAATCACCTTACGTTATCAGGTACATTTTATGTTTCTATGTACCTATGTTTTGGAGTAGTGACTTGGGAGATTCAGGAGAACATTAAATGTTATTTTTTGGAAAAGGGGAAGTCACACGGGTGGCACACGAGTTGTCTAAACTGTGCGGCCAAACCGTGCACAGTTGGTCTTGGAGGTAGTAGCTTCTGTACGTGTAGCACAAGGTCTATCTAACCATGTGTCCAAACCATTAGAGAAGGGTGTCTGAGGGAGAAGGTAACACGTGGCTAGAGCATGGTTTTTTCAAACCGTGTGAATTAACTGTGTGACCACTTAAATGAGATCCTTAAATTGTGGATCACACTCGGTTTTGCCTCTAACTACCTCATTTTTCCTCCTACGCGGCCCTAACTCCGGATTTGTCTTCTCCTAAGGCCAAAAAGGGTTCTCCCAGTGTTCCAGAGGAGATCCAAAGTCATCTCTTGGTGAATTGAAGCCATATTCATGAGGTAAGTGATCATTTTTCATTGTTCTTGATCAGTTTCTTAGAACTACATAGATCTACTACTCATATTCTCTCAGTTTATTTGATCTATGCCCTTTATGGGTAGATCTAAGTGTGTGGTACCATGTATGCTGATTTTTATTCTTGATAATTCTAGGAGAAGAGATCTAAGGCAGGTTATTGAAGATGCAACCTTCTTTTCTTGAATGATCTCAACCATTGTGGTTTTAGACAAAACCGTCGAGGTAGGTGGTTCTGTCCCGACATGCCAAATTTATTATCATTGTATTTGATTGATTTATTTCAATTGTTGATTTAAATTTAATTGCTCAAGTTTAATTTCAATTAAATTTACAAACACTCGACTCTAGTGAATTGAGATATTTGAAATGGTTCTAGAATGGAAATTTGGAAAAACCAAATTCCATTGAATTGGGTGTCTTTATAGAAATTACCCAATTTAAATTGTTGAACATAAATTCTGGATTTGACGGAAATGATTTCAATAAATTTTCTAAATTTAATTATGGTAATAAATTGTGTAATTATGGAATTGGATTTTAATGGATTTCAAACTGGTGAAAATGGCTTAAAATGATTTGGTAGAAACCCATTGGTTTTATCTTGTGAAAAGGAACGTTTTGAATAAAACTTGTTTTGTGTTTAAATGGAATGAAGTTGTCACTTTTGAAATGGATTAATGTGATTGATAGTATTTAAATAAATCATAAAATAGTTCACCCATCATGTAATAGCGTATGAAAGCCTTAGATAGTTAGTGAGTTATTTGGATACCCTCTACGCTACGACAATGTTCTAAAACATACTTGCGATAGGTCACATCCCCGAAAGGTTGGTGATGAGTCTCCTTTGGCTAGTGTCTTAGGGACGTGTGTGTACGCATTTTGATGAGTTCAGATAGAGAGTGCGGAATCCTATAACTGTTTAATTCTATCGTACATTTTTGTAGATGACCATTTTTCTTTCTTGTTTATTTATATGTGAGATATAAATGTATGCCAATGCTTTTGAACTGCCATACATGCCTGCTAAATTTATATAAACTGATTTATATAAATGTTTAACTTAAGACATTTTTTTATAAATATTCCATCATTGTAAATCCATTTCTTAAAGTAATTTTTCCTTCAATGGAAAATGTATATCATGTTTTTCTAAAATATTCATTGGAATTTCCAGACCAGTTTATGTGAAAATTGAAATCTTTTCTTTGGAAAATCAATATTTGGAATCTGTTACTGAATCATTGATGGTATCCTATAGGGCTTAGGATCACACCCTACCTTTTCCATCTGGTGTTTGTAGACATTCTTCTTCCAGGATTGAGCAAACGGAAGAGACCACTTGGAGGTGGATCCAGATGTTGATCTTTGGTCCTGGTGAGTTGTGTCCTTTGGGACATTTGGACTATTATTCCCATCTTTTTTACTTGGGTTATATCACATTGGTATTTTTGTGTCTCTTTGTATTCTAATACAATAATCGCTATGGATTTTCATTTTTTTTCCTACTGTCATGTTTCTTTTTCTTCCGTATTCTTGTGGAAAAATCGTTCCCACTTTCATGTTGTGTGATGCCAGGTGCTAGTCACTGACCTGTGGGGATCAGGAATGCCCTTCGTGCTATGTCAGTGCTAACTCAGTTATCGGGATACCCAGGTACTAGGGCTAGATCATGATAGTTATAATCAACATATAGAGAATCACATAATCCCCAAAAGATGAACAATATTTTTCACATGTTTTTATACATTATCCTAAACCAAAATTATTAGTAGAAGATCAGACAATCCCAAAAAAGGATAATCTTTTACAAAATGAAAAACAAAACTTAATGTCTAATATTTGTCAAACAATACCCAAATAACAACAAAGACCATTCATTAAACAACTGTCCATAAAATTCTTAAAATTAATCAAAACTAATATTGAATCCCAAATCTCAGAAGGTTTTAATCACATAGTCGCCAAGATAAATCTTAACATTTGTCACTAAATAACATCAGTTAATATAAAAGTATCATATTGAAAAGTAAATAACCTAATCAAATATTCTTAATTATTGGATAAAAATTCCCATAGATAACCCAAAATAAACATATTCTTGATTCATAAAATAAGCTAACTAAATAGAATGAGTCATTCTAACTAGGGAATTCGCATAGTCTAGTGGGAGCTGATAAATCCCAGTTGCACTTTGGATGTGGGTTTGATTCCCACAGCATTGTATGACGCAACAGGTTTTCACGAGTCTGCATGTTTCCCTTTTTTAAAAACCTATGTTATTTGTTAAAATTCCCAAAAAGATAAGAATTCATCAAAAATAACAAGAACATATTTTAACCACAATGCTTATCTAATAACCTTCATTTTGCCTCCCAAAATTTATTAACCCGTAATTTTTCTCAAATTCATGGATCATATAAACCTAAATGGTTCTTTATTAATATATCAAACTTCAGAGTTAAACATATTATAAAAAGACATATAATGAAATCCCATCATCAAAAGATCCTTAATACTTTTAAGCATTTCACTATCCTAAAATCAACGAAAACAGTTGAATCTTTTGTATTTTGACTTCTTACTCATTCAACATTCTTCATGATCCATTAACAATTCTTTTCAAACATATTATGAAATAATTCATCCATAAAAACAAAATCAAGAATGATATCTAAAGATTTAATAATGTGTAAACATCAGTTAAGAAATAATCTATAACATTCATTGGTCATTGTCTATTTCCTCATCCTCAATTGGAATGGTGTAGGTATTTGTAAAAATATATTTTCATGATCTTGGTGATCCCATTCCCAATCCTTCTTTTTAGGACATCTATTTGTGTAATGACCACGAAAAACACATTTAAAACATTCAATTGATCTCTGAGAAAGAACTTCATTCCCTTTCTTAGACTCAACTTTAGGCCTCCTTTTTCCATGGTAGGTTATTGCATTATGACCTTCACCTCCACATCTATAGTATCTTCACGTCACCTTAAATAATTTTATTATATGTATAATTACACCTCCTTGACACATTGGTTTTTTAATATACTTACCATTACGATTATTACATGATATTTTGTAAGGATTTTGTTTCTCGTAGATACGATACCTTATAAAAATCCCCATGGTTATGGTGGTAAATCATTACTCTAGATAGTTTGTTGAGAATAACCACAAGATTTATCATTGCATATATTATTTCATTCAGTTAATCATTCAAAAAACCATCACATTTTTCTTCACATCCACTATTACTTAGGTTCAAGCTAGATCCTACCATTTACTAAAAAAATTATGTGTGAGTATATCAGTAAAATAATCATATAATAACTTATGAGGAGGGTAAATACTATGATATACTTATTCATGTTATCTTAAACTCATTCTCTTTATCTAAAATATCAACGACTCTTTCTAAAATCCTAAAAATTATGGTAATGTCACTTATTCTTAAAAAACACCCTATCCTCTAAAGTTATCTAAACTGACCTATTATACCAACTATAAGGACATATCCTTAAACATTACATAATACTGAATTAATTTAATAATTCACATTGAGGATCATTTTAGGTATTGATTTTTAGAGAATTAATCCATAATTATTTCATATGAACATGAATATTACATGTAGACACTACTACTTAATATCAATTTTTTTATAAATTAAAAACTGTTAAAAAGAAACCTGTATAATTCCACGTTTTAGGCAACATGACTTTTTCTTGGTCCCATACTTGACACTTATTCATATTTAAGTCATGTAGAATTTTTTAAAAAAATTTGGGATGAGCATAAAAATCTCAGTAAAGGTAAAAAAATTAGGAAATAAAACATTATCCCATCAATAAATACAAATAAATGAAACTATACTTTTCCGTCATAGCATACCTTATGAAATATTATGATTTATGAATAACAGTCTGAAGTCATAAATCATAAAGGTAACTTGTGGAATCCATAAATGAATTACATTTTATCTTTCCCAACTATTTAGTGAGTTACAGTTGGATTACCCATCAAATTATATTCCCAAAATCTCTTAGAAGAAACATTAACGTCTACCTATTTCACATTACTCAATGCATTGGAGAGCTATATCGGGCTCACCCGCCCTAGGATTATCATAGAACGACCTGTATAAGTAAATAATTCCCAATAACAATATAATAGTCATTACACATAACATAAATATAATTTAAAGATAAAATTTTCACATTCTAATAACAATAAATTATTTCTAGATATTGACATTATCAATTCTTTATCAAACAATTTTCTAAAACCATTTACAAAATTTTTTATAGTGATTTTGAATCAAAGTGTCTCATACTAATTTGAAACATTTATATGAACCATCATTTGAAAACATTAATGTCCATATACAAAAATCATATAATCCATTTTTAAAACATGGACATTAATCAGAAATATTTATAAGAATAAATCATTAAAACATTTTAACCAATATTTTAGTTAAAGAGTTTATATCAAAATGAGTGATGTATGAATACAAATAATTAAAGAATTTCATTTAATCAGTACTTTATAATATTATGAGAATAAAGTGATTCATGATATAATAATCCCAAAGTCATTATATACACCATATAAGTGTGAATTGGTGTATAACAACAATGAAGTCTCAACAGAATGAAAATTGAGATGAAATTCTATATAAAGGAGGTATCATTTTATTAAGTATAAATAAATTACATAACAAGGTGTGAAAAATATAATTACACTAAATATGATTGTATATTATGATTAAATCAATTACAGTACACTGACGCTTGTTTGTTTGTAAAAGCAACACCAATGACATGGATGTTTAACTCAATGAATCAAAATTGAGTTAAAATTTCTCATAACAAGTTCAAATCGATGACATGATAATTTATCAATGGAGTGATTATGTGTATCAAAAGTATATCCAAACAAAATGGAGTGGATATTAATACTAAATAATATAGTGACTCAACCCATAATCAAAGCATGACATAATTAAGAATTACAAGATTAACCCCTGGAATAGAAATTGGGTTAAAAATTTCCCATACCGGTTTGGTAACATAAGAAACATAAAACTCGTCAAAGCAGGGTAATAAAATCTAGAGGTAAATACCAATAAAAATAACTATATTACACAATTAATACCATATTGCGCTATAAATACCCCTCATAAATGGAAATAGTAGAAATTTTTTTAGGAATCACATAAGAATAAAAAGTGAGATGAAAAACCCTTACCATGTTATTATTAATCAAGTCATATGGTCAACAGTTAATAACCACCAAATGATTCACCAAATTATTAGAATATAAATATAATCATGGTATTATATAACAAATGGCAGTACACAATACACCACATGCAATAAATTAGTGGCGAACAATGTAAATCTCACGGAATTAAAAGTGAGATTAGAAACACTTTACCTTGTGCCTGACATGACTCATTTGTAACTCGTTAATCCTTAATAATAATAATAAGATAATTTATACTTGATTGAAAACCTTTTTCAAGTTTATAATTCGTCTCATATCACATATTACCATGTTATAAACATTACGTAATCATTTAAGTTAATTGCGGTCGTTTGGTCGATATTTAGTACTTGATTAAAAAATGAACTTCATTAATTTGCAAGTTGTCTATGTGGTCAAATTTACATTGTCTCCAGAATGAGATTAATGATTTAGATATCATATATATCTTATATATTATGTATATATTTATATTTATAATAGTACATAACATATAGAGGTAAGAAATGAAATGCACTATTCATGAAGATGGTAAGTCGTACGTATGCATTCATGCTACATTCATTTTTATATCAAATGTAATGGAATTAAAAAATAATGATACATAGTTATATGATAATTACATTATAATATATTATATAATATCATTTAATAAATTCATTATATGTCCCACATATGGCATTAATGAGTCGTATCACTTTGACAGGGGAGCTAGTATGTACTTCCTAAAATGAAATTATCATGTTTACCCATAATGGTATGATATAAATGGAAAATACATCATCATAACATAAAAATAATATATATCCTATATATATACAGATCCATCATAATGGCCACTATGAGATGCGCTATTAGATTATTGAACAATCATTTTTTCGTGGGGCGTTAGTTTGCAATCCACAAAAATAATATGTTTTTTACCCTTTAGATGGAGGTGTGTGAAAGTGTAGTCAGAATCCTCCTCATAAAAAATCCTATTATATTTTGGGTAATTGTTTTTTATAAAATAAAATAGTAAAAAGAGGTAAGGGGTTGGAGGAGAAAAATAAAACAAAATAACTTAAAAGGAGACGTTAACTTTAAATGGGGTAACTCCCTTTGGTTTGACCAAAATGGGTTTCTTGATGTTCCTTAGTCCTATATTAAAGATTATAGTTATAACAGAGGGATTTTTAGAGATTATTATTGTTGGTTTTGGATGAGCCAAGGGGATTGAGATGTGTGAGTAATCATTTAGATATGATGGCTTTTTATAAGGGAAGAGGGTCTCTTTAGGAAAGTGTGAAACTATTATTTTATTATATAATGATTTTTTGATAATAAACAGCCAAAAAATATTTATGTAGAAGATAAAATGACTCATGTATGAATAAATATCATCCAATAAGAATTGGATAGGTTTTTTACATTATTTTAATATTTATAATCATATTTATTTAAATCATTTATTAAAGAGACAACACTACATCATTATTGTTTCATAAAAAAATTAATTTAATTGATGTAAAAAAAATATAATACAATTACCATGATGTAGGAAATAATTTTAACTTTACAAATAATATTTATAGTCTAAAGGATAACTTATATACAATGAGTTAAAAATCAATTTACTATTATATTTTTTTATGCCATTTTTTACTTTAGTTTAAGTTAAATACAATAAAGTGCCATTATAACTCCCATGTGGCTCCATGGGGTCAAAAAACAGACACAAATAATCCCATGGTGGGATATGTATCATAAAATTGTATTAGTAAACATGTTATTGTAATTTCTTATTATTATAATAATATTTTTTACCCTTATTTACCAGATTTACCCTTTAACCATGATAAATAATTGTTTTTCAGTAGTTTATATTAATAATATCTAAAATTAAAAGTTACATATAAAGGAAATTTGAACTTCATGATTCCAAATATTAAATCCATTTTTCCAAATTCAAAACACATAAGTGGAAGAAATTAATTTAAAATTATTTTCCCTTGTCAAAATGAAAAGCGTGTGTTTTAGAAATATTAACTATCAAATGATTGGCACTTGTTTTTATCCAATTTCAAAGTGAAATTTATTACAATGACCAAAATTGGATTAAATAGTAAAAATATAATATATTTACACCTTTAAACCAATTAAAAAAAATTATGCAACCATATAAATAAGTTTTATTAATAAGCAGTTTTCAATTAAAATAATGTACTTTTCACTATTCATCAAAAAATGAATTTTATCAGAAAAATACCAAAATTTTACCCAAAGTGAATTTTTATATCCCAATTTTAATGATGAAATTTTTTTGACAATAGGAACAATATATGTGACCAAAACAATTTATAGATTGCTCTCCATTAAAAGGAGGTAAATCAAAATTTTATAGTAAATTAGATTTATTAACATTTTATGCCTCACAATTTTATTGGATAAAGGTACATATATTTAAGATACATGTATAATAATTTTGAGGTTATTTATTCTTATTCCTTCCATTTTAATGGCTATGTGTTAACTACCATTTAAAATAATAATATTTTTATATGATATTTTAGTACAACTCAACATTGTGTTCTACGTAAGATTTCAAAGAAACATGTTGTTGTGTATCAGGAATGGAATCAAACATAGAATCCCATTTAAATTAAAACTAATAATTTATCTACTTATACTAATAAATAAGAAAATTTCATATTCATTATTTTCCTGGAATGCTACAAAAATTTTCACTAAAAATTGTTTTAATTACATTGAAACATGTTTTTATATTATTTTAATTTATTCTTGTTAATGGTTTGATAGAAAAATACAATATATTTTCATGATAATTAGAATATATTTATTATTACTAAAATTAAGGATTTTAATTATTTAATAAAATTAAATATTTTTAAACATTGTCAAAATTTCTTAATGTATTAAATTAATATTAAAAATGTTTTTAGATAAAATTTATTTATATTTATATTTATTATAGTGTTCCTTTTAAAGGTAATATAATTGATATTTTCATGGAAATCATTGATAGCGTATTCGAGAATGTGTTTAAACATTTTATTTAAAATTTCTGTCCCATTTAAACTTATTATGTCATTTCATTTATATTATTTTGAAAACCTTGCTAATTTTTGTAATCTATTTTATCTAAAAGTCATTTACAGTGGACTATATTTTTATTATTTTAAATATTTCTAATAGTATTCTCAAATTTTTAGTTAAAATAATTTTGGATTTAAAATTCTCAAGGTTGATTGAATAGATTAAAAATTTAAAAAATTAAAAACCCATGACTACAAATGATAACACCAGAATCACTTCAGGGCTCTCATATTATGTAATCTTTCATGTGATATAGTACTAAAATGTTTACATATTTTTGGAAGAACTCCCAATAAATGAATAATTATCCTTTTGGGTATATATCCACTTAAATAGAAGAACTAGCACACATTGTTACAACATTTAAGAGGGAAAAATCAAGTATTTTCATGAAAAAATTATTATTCTTACGTCATGTTTAAATATACATTTTATCATTTCAGTCTAGGTAGCGGTCCTCCCTTCTTATTTTCTCACATTGGTTATACCTCCTACAAAAAATTGTTCATGGTTATGAAAACATAATAAAATGATGTTTCATGGTTTTCATTACTAGAACAGATTCATAACACAATGTAGGGGATGCTACCTATATAAAATTATGGGTTTTTAATGAATCCCGTATAAGGTTATGTCTTGTTATGATTGGGGTTTCTCCTCACAAAGCCTCATGATGGGATTCATCCCAATTTAAATTCTTGGGTATAAATTATTCCCATATAAAATTCACTCCCATTTCCATAGTGAGTTTCATGATCCATTAGTTGGGATGAGAATAGTATAATAGCATTATTTATATCCCATGTCATATAAGAATTTCCTTTCTTATTATCCTTTAATTAATTCATACCCACATCACACATCCTCTATTTTTATTTGTTTGGGAAATAATTGTTTAATAATTTTAACCAAAAAATTATAGAATATTTTTTAATAACTATTATAATATTAATAATGGTCCCCCATAAACCATCTTCCACCAACGTTTTAGGCCTAATAGCGCATAACCCTTTAGATTTATATTTGTGAGTACAGAGTCCCAATGAGTTATTCATGCCATCATTAGTAGATATAAACATCTAGCATACCAATAGGAATTACTATGATTATAAAAAATCCATATTTAATTATTGAATATGTTGAAAAAATATTGGCATTACACAAGAACCAAGATCTATAGATGAGAAAGGAATAAGTAATTTCTATATCACTTCCTACCATGATCATAATTCTATGACATATAATTTCTGCAAACACACTTCAGAATCATTTTATATCATAGTCTCATGTGGGTGTTTTAGATTATGATCGAATGCTGATGTTTGGTATAACTATTATCTAACCATGAAATATTTGGGATAATATGAATAGATACATTTATATTTAATCACCATCCTCTAACTAATTATTGTGTGTCATAGGAGAGTAAATTCATTGATGGTTTCTCTTAACTCAAACCCTAGCTAGTCGTTGAGTATAAGAGTAATCATTGTAGTTCAATAATGAAATTTTTATCCTCTAGTCATAAAATTTCAACATTCATGAATGTTAATGTGTTAAAAAAGAAATATATCCACCTAATATATTATTAATATAACAATAAGATGAAAAACCCCAAAAAAACTATATACAATTATATCAAATAATACTCTGGGGTTTTCTTTTTCTAGTTCATATGGTGTTGTAATGAACATTGTGTGTTATTATTTTAATAAATTAATATATGTGCATTTATTATTATTTATAATATGGAAAATTTATTCAATTCAACCATATTTTTTCAAAACTACCAACTAACATGAGTCATATATTTATTCTCATTCAATTATTATCATAATATTTTTTATAATTAATTTAATTTTTAATAATTATTCAAAAATTATATCAAATTTATATACTTATAAAATTATTAATTCACCTAATTTTTTATAAATCCTAATTATATAATTATGAGCTTCCCCTTAATCTATAATTCAATACTCTTAAGTATAACATAAATCATTTAATTACTCGAAATTATTTTCATTATTAATGTTTTAAGATTATATTAGTTTTAAAAATATAATAATTACAGAAAAAAATATTTTATTTTTTTAATAAGAGCTACATATAATATAATAAAAAACATATATCACTAGTGGATTTATTTAATTGAATTATGAATTATAGATGGGTGGATTTTATGTGGCGAATTATTTAAATAATTAAAAAAATAAATTGGATTATTCTAAATTGATAAGGAAAATTCATTATTGTAATCTTTTTGAAAAATGAGTGGAATGTACTATTCATCTCAGCAAAATGGAAATGGACTGAAAATAAAAAATTAAATTAAAAATTAAAATAAATTTGACACATGGTATGATTAGTTTCTATGCCATAGTCTAGAATTAATTTCTATATTTTGGTTTTCAATTATTATCCTTGATTTTCAGATCCTCATATCATGGATGGATAATTAATTTGATCTACTACAAAGAAAATATATTTATTCTCTGAAAAATGATGATATATATATATATATATTATATTATTGTATTAATTTTTCAAATTTACTCTATATAATATGGGAGGTGATCTATTTAATTATAAATTATAAATGATTTTTTATAGTATATATATATATCAATGTGAATATAGATACATGTATAATGAAATCATTTTATGAATAATCAATACATATGTATGGTGATAAGAATTTAATCCAAACCATATAGTAACATATTTTATTTTTCATCTTCAATTAATTTATTCTAAAAATTAATTAAATGGTAACATTCATAGAATATTACTTGTTTTTAGGATTATAATTTTCATGACCGAATATCTGATTTCTTCATCAAAAAAATCAAATTATGAAATATATTAAAGCTAGTCAAGATTGACATAAATTAATTTAAAAATTTATTCATGAATTCCATGGTGTTATATTTTTCTGACTGAAAAAAATCATACATTAGTGCATTAATAATATCACTGAACAAATACAAATAGATCTTTTAAACCATGAATCATAAACTGATTACACTAATGGTATGATATAATATTAAATTTCCTTTAATCAATGACCTTTATAAAAAATTTATATTGATTTTTTTCTCATTTGAATTTATTCAACAAAATATAATCAGGTATATTGTATTTGTAATATAATTTTTCATTATTTTATGTTTCTATTAAAATTATTATAAATTATAATGAAAATTCTATCTAGATTCTCTCCTTAACTTAAATTTATAAAATTGAAAATGAAATATCAATAGATGTGTATTTGAATTATGAATACAAAAATATAAGTCATTATATTTTTATTTTATTTATAGCATTAAAATGATATATAAAATTGTGGTGTTATCCCACTATTCTTTTTGAATGACCTCATTCCATAACATTGATTGATGTAATTTCAATTATATTTTTATAATCATTTATTGAATTTTTTCATATTTTTTTTTCATGAAAATATTACAATAAAAAAATATATAATTGTAAGTGTAGGAAAATAAGATATAAAAATTGATCAGGGATTCAAATTGAGGAAATAATCATCGATTGGGTTCAAATTATAATATTATATTGAAATTTCTCAAACCAGCCTCCACCTCCAAATAATTATTCCTCAAAGTCTATGGTTCACCAAAAAAAATTATATATTTTATTATATATATGTAGATGGGTTATTTATATTAAAATATAATCTTTAATATATTATAACAATTAATTTAAATCAAAATAATACCAAAAAATCATAAAAGGTAATTAAAATATAAAATATTATCCAAAATGTAATTAACTATTCTTAAATCAATGATGACGACAATTTACAAATCCATTTCATCATTAAACTATAAATATTAGTTTCATACTTTTTCATAATAATTGGTATTTTCTTTCAATATATACTTGGGTTTTCAACTATAATACATGAATAAACCAATTGAATATTTAGTTATTATTATTAATATGAATGGAAAATTGGAAAAAAAAATATCTACATGTTTTTTATTTTCTAAAGAACATTTTTTTGCATTTTACCATCTATTAATAAATTCATGATTGAATATAATTAATGGAATTTATATCATGATAATTATATCCAATATTTTTTTATAGAAAATGGAATGAGAAATTAATATTCCATCAAAAACAAATAAAAGATATAAAAAGTAATTTAATATGGATATTTATTAAAACCCAATATTTCAGATTGTATTCTCTTCCAAATAGATAGAATGTTTAATAACTTGTTCTAAATATAACACTGAATAAAAAATAACCAAATTTTAGTTTATAATGCAATATAATGATTAATAAATCATGATATTTAAATAATAAGCATCATTAAGAAAATAAATAGAGGAATAAAATCATAAGTAAATTGAAATACCATGAAAAAAAATTATTTCATCGTGGTTTTCATTGAATATATTACCCACTATTATTGAATTTAAAGGAATATAAAAATTATAAATATAAGAGATATATTGATAATGACATAAAAAACAATTATTATTATAAATGTGAATGTATGGATATAAATATATATATATATATAAAGGTATTAAATATACACATTATAAATATTCCCATTGCACAAATGGTTGTTAGATACATGGACATCAGATATGTTTTTGTTAGAAATATGGTTTTGGGAATATGGACATTAGGTATATGGATATGATATATACTTATATCCAATAGTTATTTTATTGTTTGAGAAAATTTACTATAATAATCAATTTTACTCACAAATAATAAATAATTTTAGAATGACATATAAGTTAAGAAATAAATTTTATTTAAAAAATATAAATTATTTCATTAAAAATTAACGTATTTATTATTAGATAATAATAATATTTGATTAAAATTAATATGATGACACAAATAAAAATAGAATAATTCAGCATAATGGGTAAAAGATAAATAATTTTAATGATATGTAATTAAAATTATTTCATTTTAAATGGTATTTTAGTCAAATAATTTTATTATGTAATTGTTGAATATTTATATCATAAAAAATTTAGACGATATCTTTTAAAGGATGATTACAATAATATTTAAGGATTCATTTTACTAAAATTGATTTATTTTTTTTAATTGATATGAAATAACATAGAGATAACATACAACAGAACAATTTATTTTCCATATTGTTTTTTACTATAAATTTTATTTATACATTTAAATAAAAAAATTACAGTATTTATAAATTTATTTAGATTAAATTGAGTTAATTTATTTTAATAAAAATCATTAAATTATGTAATAATGATAATTTTATTTTATGGCATAACATATGTTACTTGGATGTGTTGTTCATGAAATCAATGAATTGTAAAAACATAATAATATTTTATATTGTCAAATTGAACAAAGAAAAAAATAAAAAAGTTAAAATATAAGTATATAATTGGGGGAATATCATGCCTCCTTGGTTGTTTCCACTTATGGGCCATTTATGGATTAAGAAAATTCTTTTTAACTATTAAATAATTATAAAATACAATAGTGTAACCTAAACTCTTCTATAAACAGATCTCTCCACCTCCCCTTCCAAAGTAATCATTTCACTTAGTTCATACATGAATATATCCCCTATTGTCTTCATCTTATTCCATTATAGATATTAGGTAGCTTCTAGTTACATGAATGATTAGTAAATATGGAATTCCAAAAGAATACAATTATAGATGGAACAAATTCATCCAGGGGTTGAATAACATTTATGGAAGTTGGGAGTAATGGTAATAATTTCTTCCAAATTTATAATTGAAACAAATATTATATATGAAAAAATACTATTGAATAGAAATTATATGTTCATTCCTATAGAAACTCAATTTTTTGTATTCTCTTCTAATTTGTTTCACATTTTAAAAAACAAATGTACCCTTCAACCTCCCTTGGGATTAAAATTTAACTAAAAGGATTATTGTATGTTGAGAAGACATTATATCTCATTTTTATTAAGGAAATTATATTCCCTAAAAACATATTATTTTTCCATAAATTTCATTCTCTATACATGAGGAACCCCTTAAGGTAAATTTCCAGTATCATTTAAATTTTTTACAATGAATTATAGAAATATATTTATAACATATTCCACATTTTTTATTTTATTTTTTCACTGATTTATTTAAAACTATCTCAAATGAATACTTTTTGACCTATCGATCCGGAATTTATTTTCATTTTTTATGCATTATATTAATTTATGAAAATGTTGATCCATGTTTTCATGGTTTTGAAAAATAATTAATGATAACATATTTATCAATATTTTTCATTTTTATTTAATTTTATAAAAAATGTAATGGGTATTTATTCCTCTTTATAAATAATATATTTTTTTCTATTAAATTATATTAGATTTTAGAGTAATTCTAGAACCATTCAATTTTCCTTATGATTATCCTATGATATAATCTAGTGATAGCATATATATTCATTTAGTTGATATATTATGACCTTGGTTTTTAGTAAACATTAAAACCCAATTTATTTCCAAGGGTATATATAGTCTATGATAGAATTATGATTTTATTTATTACTCATGTGGTGCACATATTTATGGTCTACCATTATGTGATTGGTGAGTCTGATATTTTCCATAAATTATTTTGGTAGTCTTCTATATCTCATGAAATGATAATGGGACATTAGTGGTTAGCACAATTGTAATCTATTGTGTGGCTCATGTGGTTATCACACATCCACTATGTTTTGATTTTCTTGTTATCCCTATTATGATATGAATGACTGGGGCATAAAGTTGACTGCTGTTATGATTTCTAAACTTTTGTGAGTTCCACATTTTTGGTTAAGTTACATACAAATTCCATGTTCTCATTGACCAGGAATATTTACTTATGATTCCACACTCATATGAATCATATATTCTGTTATTCTGGTAGCTATATTCCATGAATCATCATTTATGGTCAATAATTATTTGGTTTTATTAAATTATGTTAATTATAAAAATCATTATTATTCACTCAAACCAGTGTGCACATATTTTTATCCCTTATGACCTTTGATTTTAATCTCTTATATTCATCTCATTCTGAGTATATGGTATTGTTGTTTCATAGGATTAAATTTCTATTATTATGAATAAGATTATTGTGTTTTCTATGTCATATAGATATAATATATGAGGACTATTTCTAATTAATATTGGATAATGGTTATAAAATAAGTTAACTAGAAATATAGTCTTAATTGTCACTAAACACTTGGTTACGGTGTCCATTTTAGGATGATATGTAAGAAACAACAATGTAGAATGATTTTATATACATATAAGAAGCTCTAAATATGTATCATCTTTTTTAAAAGTAGGGTTTAACTATTTATAGGGATTAAAACGTGATGAATAAGAGGAAAATAATAAAAAAAATGAATAACCAAAAGTGACAAAGGATGAAAATAAATTTCAAATTGTTTAATTAAATGTGTAATAATTTTGGAAATTATTGGATTAATTTCAATTATCATATGATAAGATACTATGGTGATATTTTCTTTATAATGATCACAACTATTTTGTTCTAATAAGGGAGTGAATAAGGAATCATGAAATTAGGGTAATTAATGTATAATAAAATATTAAATAAAATATGTTTGGTAATAGTTTTATGAATTAATTCATCTCATGATTAGGTTTTGAGACTTTTAATGCCAATACCAAATGAGTAGATTTTGAATCATCTGTTAATACTCCTAGAGGTAAAATGTTAAATCCCAATACTATAACTCATTTCTAATAGTTTTTTTGGAAATATTATTTTTGTATGTATTACTAATCATCATTTGGTTAAATTGGATCTGATATCGGGAATTGATTAAATAACTATATATAGAATAAATATTATTTATTGGGAAATTGAATTCATAATTTATATCCAGAATAAACCTATGTCCAACCATTGGTTTTATGATAACTATGAACTCTTTTGGTATACTACCTTTATTGTTTGGATTTTAAAACCGGATCATTACCGGCATTCAAAAAAATATTTATGGATAAATATAATTATATGTTTATTTTATCTACAAATGAATATTTTTATGTTTTTACTTAATAGTTTCATTTTCTAACACCATATTATAATGTTTAATTTTCAATATAACTCATATATTGTCCTATCAAGATATAAAATAATTCGTGTAGAATTCTCTTAAATATGTTTGAAGAAAAATAAAATAAACTATAATATTTATTGGATAAGGGTTTTATAATTCCATGTTATTTATTATGGTGTACTCTATACCCTTTTTGATAATATGAAAAAAAAGGATACATTTGTTGGGGAAATTGATTATCTTCCACATAAAAAGCATATGATCATGAAAACTTTTCTCCATTCCAATAGTGATGTCTTTTTTGATAAATTAAAATGCGATAAAAAATTTAAAAATATTGACGTTGGGTTAGGGTATCAATAATTAAGGGTAATAAGAGAGGATAAACTTAATTAAACCTTCAATATATGATATTTAAACTATGATTTCATTGTGATCTCTTTTGGGATTCAAATTTCCTGGAAAATATTCATGGATCTATGGAATATTTTCATTAGATATTATAGAAATTAATTTGTGTTTGGTTTTATATAATATATTTATATCCACTACAAGATTAAAAAATAGAATAAATATCATATTGTTATTATTTTAATAAATTTTTAATGGGGTAACTCTACGAAAATTTTTGCAAGTATGATTTCGTGAAATAAAATGTAAAATTATTGAGACATGAAATTTTTAATAGAGAGTGAATACATATATTCATTAAAATGTAAAATTGAAGAATAAAACCAACAAATAACTATAATAGTGACATATTTTTTTGATTTAATGGATACCCTCAATTATTTCTAGAATATTTCTAAAGACTATTATATACAATATATAAGAAAACATTGAATGTATTAATATTATTTTGAAATAATGAATGTTACTAAAATTTCAATGATCTCAATTAATGTTAGTCCACATATTTTTCACTCGCATTACAATATACATGATATAAGATTGTAATATATATAGTAAAATATAATATATGATATTGGTTTGTGTACTCATGAAGCATAATGTAGTGGTAGCTTATACCGCATGACAATAAATGATTTGGGATAAAAGATACATAACATATGTTTTTTAGAGCCCATGAGGGTAATATTTTTGTTAAATATACAGAATAATTTTCTATTTGATTTAGTTTGTGAAATATCTACTATTTATCTTTTCATAGAGTATATATTCACATTTAAGGAGTTGAAGATGAATCGAAGCAGATAGTTAGAGTTGATAATTGACTATGATTTCCCAGTGCATTGCTTCCTTGGAATGGAATACAACATCATGTATGATTTGAGAAAGTGGTATCAAGCTAAATTATCCTTTATGAGTATTTAATGTCACATAATATAGATATATATTCAAAACATGGACAATAAAATCAGTAGGGAAGACAAAAAATCCAAAAAAAACACATTTTACATCCCACCCATCCATACATGTGAAATTACAGAGGATATGATGGAGGATATAGTGAAATAGAAATAGTTAATGAATATTATATATTTAAAATTTCACTGTTATGGAATTATAATATTTGGTAAAAGAAAATTCTTCCCCTAAATATTATTATTAAAATTTATTTTTTTGTAATATACACAAAGAACAACATTCTCTATCAATCCAGGAATAAATATTTCATATAGATATACCATGATCCCATTATGGAGGGGTAACATAAAGAGGGATATTATAGAGAATATATCTAGAAGTCTGGTTTTCCAATGAATTAATATTTTACATAAAAATTACAAGGGTATGATTCATCAAATGAGCATACCTATCTGAATATGAGATAACATCACTGTGGGTTTTTTTCCTACTTAATAACTCTAAATGAGTTAATTTCATTTTGCTTTAGTTGATTGTATTATAAATTCAATATATTTTATTAATATTATATAATACTTAACAATCAATAAACTATATAATAAATATAAAAAATAAGTTATAAGACGACATGGAAAACCAATAACAATTATATCATATTTGGAACTGGGGTTTACAATAATGTTTTGGAGATTTATTCAATAATAATGGGAAAAATATGTGATATTAATGATATACTATCATCCAAAAATGATGGTAAATTTTAATGGACCATTGAAATTCAATATGATATTATGGGAAATTATTCAATGGAATTAAATGGATTTTTTTGATTAATATCTTCTTATTGAAAAGATTAGTATGACAATATTTTCACTAATATATTCATATGTAACTATATAAGGATCTACATGGGATGAGGTAATAAATTACAATATATTGGTATGATTTTTGACTATGTGATTTTATGATCAAGAAATGTTAGAGTTTATTTAAAACATTAAAAAACCCAGTTGGTCTAAAAAATTATTTAGATTAGAAACCATTCTAACTGTTGGAATATTGTTGAAGGTGAAGCGAGAGTAAAGGGTTTCATTAAAATATTAACATATTAGAGGTTTATAAAATATTTATAGAATGAAATATTCATCTCCAGATTCATTATCCTCTATAAAATAATCTATCACAAGGTTATGGTAGTGTATTATCTTGAACATTGACTGCTCCTCTCTAATGTTAGTGATGTGTCATATATATCACTTTTTAGTTTGTACATTTTTGATCCTTAATATGTAATTAACTCAGATATAGTGAAACTAGAATATGATCACTGTTACCAAAAACAATTTATTGTTCGATCAAACAGGTATGGTAATAGTAAATAAGGAAAATCACAGAGTTAATATTTTTTGGAGGATCCTTTTTTAAATGATATTTCCTAGGAACCTGAATATGTAATTAGGTAGAAGTATCTTCATGTGTTCCAATAAGAATAATTAATTTCTTAGGATATGATTATTTTTTAGATGGTACAATGTAACACCTTGTGATTTTAGTGACCATTATCTATAAAATATAAAATATGTTGAAAAAATTATTTCACGCAAAACACTAATCTAAAATGAACCAAACTATATTTTACTATGAAAATAATATTGTAATACAAGATAAACATTAATAAATTTTGATTATACATTATAAAATATCCTTATGGAAACTATAAGAAGAACAATACTGTGATTACTCCAAAAGATATAGAACATTATATTATTACAGAATTAGGTTTTATTAATGAATAAAACTCTTATTATAACTTCAAAAGAAGGGAAATAATTATAAATACAATAAGGATTTTGAAAATTATATAAATGAATAAGTTGAATGAAACTATAAATTTATAAAACAATATATTATCACACACATATATTTGTATATATGTATTATGACCATTATACATAATTCATATGGTAATATGGTTGTTAGGTAGTTTTTTATATATATGGCCATTGGACATATGCACATCTAACATATGCTTGTTAAAATATGGTTATCATACATATGGTTCTTAGAAATATGGAAATTGGAAATTTCTCCATTTTATATAAGTTTATCCCATAAATACATTAATTTTTTTATTTCTAAAAAGATTATAAATAATATAAATACCTATTAATAATCAATATTAGAAAGGAATAAAAATAAATAATTAAAATTTTATCATTGAAATGTGTATTTTAAATTATATTGTCATTATAAATATTATTTTTACTTAATGATTTCACATTGTGAAAATTAAATTAATGGATCAAAAACCAATTTCTTGATTATATTTATTGATTACAAGATATATAATTTTAATGGGATGCGATAAAAATTATGCTTGGTAGAAAATGATTATTTTTCTCAAATAAATATTTTTAACTACACTGTGTTTTTATTTTAAAAATTTAACATGTTTAATGTTAGTGGATTATTCAAATAATATTTATTGGTTCAAAAAATTACATATATTTTAATTAATAAATGATAAGAATTACTTTTTATAACACAATTTTTTTTTATAAAAATGATTTTTCTATAAATGTGTTTTCAACGCATTTTATGTTATCAATCAAATGATTTTTTTATTTATAAATTTTATTATAATTGATAGATTATATATTATAATGCTAGTGTGGAAAGTTTAAAAGAAGATAAATTTCAATTTTATAGATAAAAATATGGCAGCAAGGTGAATAGTTAATGAAATGGTTTAACGATAAAACCCATAATATACAATATATGTTTAGAATTTTGTATAAAAATTATATAAAAACAATATAATGAAGGAAATATAAAGCCTCCATGGTTTTTCCACTTCATTATATGCTTTACATATAATATTTACACTCTGTAACCATTAAGATATGAGATTATTCATCAATGCCTCTTAAATTCACCTATAAAAGGACCTATCCCCCACCCATTACTATCCAATCATATATTTCATTAATATAATGATTCCCAAAACATTTTCCCTCTCATAAATCCTTTTATGACAATGGGAATATTTTTATTCTAATAAGGATTCACAAATCCTTAATTCCAAAAGAATTAATTTTGGAAAAGATTTAATTCATAAAAGGGGTGAATGGATGTTAATTAAAATTAAATGTTCTTGTAAGGGATTCCATCTAATATTACATTCATATAAATTTTCATTGTGAATACATTATCATTGCTTCTAATTTTATAATATTTCTTACAAAAAATGTATATATTTTATTCTCCCATCCTTAATTATGGGGTTAGCACGTATTAAATACCATTTTCCCTCACATTAGTACATAAATAAACTGATAGAATTCTTGTATGTAGAGTTTACCAAATATATTCTATTTAATTGTGAATTATTTTCCACTAATTCATATTCCTTAATTTTTTTATTAATTTTGTAACGTATATTTCAATAATTTAATATGTTTTTTTCTATTGGTATTTACTGTCATTATAAATAATAAAATGAATATCCTTTTTCCAAATTATTCTTGGGTAAATTAATATTTTCATTCAAATTTCATTACAGTGGTGTGAAAGGAGTTTTTTTAGAATCATCCACATCAACACATTATCCATCTATTAACTCCAATATTCATCAAAAGATTTCCTTTATAGTTTTTTCATTTTTTTCAAATGTAATTTCAAATATCGTTTTTTGAAAAAAAAAATTATTTAAAATAAAGGCTATCCAAATTTAAATGACATTATATTTTTTCAAATAATTAACTTTTTTATGATTTTAAAAGGTTTTTTTTATATGAAAAGAAAATTTTTATTTTTATATGATTTAATTAGTATATGATCTAATTATATAACTCACCTATTTTATATGGATTAATTACGACCATGTTTTTTTAAAATCATCCCATAGTCCATTTATTTTTAAAATTTTAATTAATAAATGATTTTCTTTTTATACTTTTAATTTTTATGTGACGAATATATATATTGTTTTTCATTATGAGATAGGTGGTTCTAATATATATCAAAAATTCATTGATTATTGAATTATATTAAATTTATCTAGTCTTAAACATTACATAATATATTTATTTCAACTATATTCCTCTTCATTACATTTTCAATGATATATTATGTTTAGAGTTTGAGAATTTTAGGATATAAGCCAGAAATATAGACCCACAAGAAAATAATGTGACCATAATTAAAACATAATCCCATTCTTCCAAATCATTAATTTTTTAACCCAAAACAGCAATATGATTTCTTTAACCAATATTCATAACATTTAATATGACTTCATACTTTCTCATAAAAATCCATATAACCTATGAAATCCGTTTAAAAAAATGGTATAAACATAAAAATATTACTATGTGATATAATAATAAGGAAAGAAATCACAAGTACATGATTACATATAAACATATGATATCATTTCACATAGAAATACATCTCACCCATACATAAAAAGTTTGAATAACATGAGTATTACATAAAAAATTAAGAAACATATATATGAAAACAAGAAGATATATTAGTTCATTATATACATAATATTGTAACCCTCACAACTACATTTCTATGTAACCCTCACATCTATCCTATTATGTATCCATTGTAGTTACACAGGGTGTAACAATACGGTCTACAACCAATATACATATAACCAATGAATCAAAGGGAGATATATGTTTCAGCCTTCATCATACTAAATTACCAATAATATTTACATAATCCCTAATCTTGAATAAAAAAATTTCATTGAAATATTTTAAAACATTTTTTTAAAAAGATAATATTTAATGGAAACTCCCTTAAAATTTTATAAAATTGATATGAGAATAAATAGAAATAACAAAATATGTTTATTCGCTGTAAATACACCTCATACAACATAATATATAAAAAAAATTAATATAAAAAAATTATCATAGTATTCGATAATTGATGGTGTAGAAGATTGACCCAATGATTTTAAATTAGCTTATGAATTCCATTATGCTAGGACTTCCTTACATAAAATGTTCGTAAATATCTTATATAATGGTTAAAAGTGTTTTTTCAATATTGTAAACATAAATATTTACATTTTCAAACCCTTATATGATCAATTTATAACATCATTTCACTCATTAATTATTAATATTTTGTTCATTCTATTTTTAATATTTTGTTTTTACCTGATTTCCATGGTCGGTTCATAGATGATTTCCTAGTTGAATGGTTTAGAAATACCAGAAGTTGAATAAAAAGGTGATAATTCCTTTTTCATAATATTAAATTATTCCCTAATTCATATTTTTTATATGGTTTTATGATTATTCCTTCAATAAATTAGTAGTGATATTTTTTAGATCATTTTTTCTGTTCATCGATAATCCCAAACTTGTTTCATCATATAAAAATAACATTAGGCATATAATTTAATTCCAAATCATAATTTCAGTCATATAATAAAATTTAAAATATTTTTTCCCATTATTATTAATTAAAAACAAGTATTTAAGGATGTAATGTAAATTGAAGACACATAGTCCACAATTTCGGTAAATTGACACATCACAAATGACGTTTTCATTATAAGAATTAGATGATGATTAAGAGGAGAATGATGATGATGAATTCTGACATGAATATTATTAAATTATAGAATATATATAATAATAAATCTTTCATTCGACATGGATAAGTGGAGGATATGATAATTTATGAAATGAAATGAAATGTAATGAAACAAAAGAAAATTAATGGGGATATTTACCTCTTTATCAATTCTTTATGAGATCATCCTTAAGGCCTTTGGTTCTAGACTATTGGTCCGACCCACTACTCTAGGATGTGAGGAAGACTCTAGGGAAGGGTATTTTAAATAATTTATAAAATAATCAATGCTTTATAGGTTTCATAAAAAGAAGGATCCTTGGGTGGTATTAATAGGGAATGTAAGCGAGTTTTGAATTAATTTCGAAGGACACCGCAGTAGTTGTTGGTGAATTTCCAAGGAATCCTAAAAAAAAGATTTAAAATCAATAAGGGTCATATTAAAAATATTATTATTCTTAAGGGTATGGTACTACTCAAGAAAAAAGGTTGTTCTATCAAACTACAAATAACATACTGATCACAACCATATATGTCCATTTTTCATAATTAAAAACATATAGGAAACAAAGTTAGGTTTAACTTATAGTTTATAACTATATAAATTAATCAAATGGTAAAATTATCATGGTTTTCATTTTTTATATATTCTTTGGGGTGTTACATTCAACTGAATATCTGGAAATAGAATCCTCGCTATTATTTTACTTCTAAAACAAATGAGGATGTATTTCCCTCAAAGTATTTTTAGATTCCCATGTTTCTCCTTCAACATTGTGGTTCCTCAAAAGAAATATTACATTGTTGATTAAAATATTTATAAATATATCATCTTTTGGATGATAAATAAGCAATATATTCTCTTCCTATGACAAATTCTCTTCCAATAGAACTGATTCTGGGATCAAAACCAGAGAAAAATCTGGAACATACATTCTCAACATAAAAACATGAAAAATAGTAGGTACCTAAGTTAAAAATATTGGAAATGCTACTTAGTAGGTAATGGGTCCAGCAGTCTCTAAGATTTCAAAATTTCTAATGAACTATGGACTTGTCTTTCCATTTTTATGAGAATTTTTAACATTTTTTCATAGTGACATTCTTTGAATTACATGATCACCTACATTGAATGAAATTCTTTTCCACCTATTATATTCTTACAATTTCTACCTACCCAGATCTATCCCCATTTGCTGATTTATCATCTTTTATTTCTCCACCACATCCTCTAATAATTATGGTCCCATCAGCTTCTTTTTCCCAACCTCATCCCAAAATGATGTATTTTGACAATGGATCCTGTATAATGATTCTAAAGGTGCAATATATTTACATGAAGGAAAAAAATTATTATACAAAATATCATATAAAGAAATAAACTTATCCCAACATCCCTTGTTATCCATAGTACAAGCACAAATCATATCCTTCAATGTCTGAATGGTCTATTATGACTAACCATCTAATTCAGAATGAAAGGTTATAAAGAAATTTAATTATATTCCCAATGACATATGAAGGCCTTTAGAAAATATGGAATTCAACCTAGGATAATAGTTAGATTCAATGGAATGAGGAACTCCATGATACCTGATTATCTATTTGAGGTACATTTTAGAATTCATATCCAATGACATTGTATTATGGATTGGACAGAAATGAGAAAAATAAATAGTCGATCAACAAAAACCGAGATTGCATTGTGACCTTGAGATGTCTTTGGTAGTACCACATCTATTTCCATTGATATATTTTCTCATTTTCACTCTAGAACTTGTAATGGAGAACTATGAGCCTGACACAACAACTATTCATTAATATGAGAATCAGAAGGAACACCCAATATTTTTACTAGTATCATAAAAATATCTTTACCAAGGTTAAATTCTGGTAATTAATACATTTTAAAAATTTATACCATTTTCGATAACTCCCCATATTCCTTCTGCACTTGTTTAATTCTTTCTGACAAAGATGTCTAGGCTTATAACTAAATCAAAATAGAGTAATTTCAATCACCAACAACATCCAAGAAAAAATTAACGAAATCATTAATCTAAATATTTTGTTCTAACCATGAAATAGTTAATGATGCATGAGGATTTTGACACGCGACATCTGCCAATTTTTTTCTTTTCTAGGATGTTAATTGGTCAAGAAATTATAATCATATATAAATTCATTCCATATTCTCAAAATCATTTTTAATTCCTTATGAGTTAATTTATAGTTCAATCATTTTTGGTTAATAAATTTTTCACATTTATTCCTCTAACAGTGATTCCTCAAAATTATTAAAGTGAATATAATTGGTACAAATTCAAAATCTTGTGTCGGATAATTTAACTCATGATGTTTTTAGTTTCCTTCATGCATAAGAAATTTCTAGATCATTTGGCATTAGAACACAACCAACACCCTATAATGATGAAGGGAAAATCCATTATCATTTTCTCTTTCCATGAATTTCTGAAAATTAATATTTTCTATAGATTTTTCTTTCCTTGAATATATTTAACATATATATTTTTTTAAAAGGTATATATATATAAATATATAGAAAATAATTGATGTAAAAATCCATTATCACATTATTTCATATTGAAATATTATTTTTTAGGCACCTAATGTATCTTAAATCACCAAAAAATAATCCATCATTTGATTCATCATGAAATTATATTATAGGACTAATAATATCCATTAATAATTACATAACAAACCATACACATGCCATCAGATAAGAAAATCCAATGAAATATATAGATTCAGATTTCCTTCTATGGGTCAGCTTCTCATAATATCTTACACTGAAAATTACAGTGGTTTTACACCACAAGATGGAGACTCAAAGTCATATGAGTCTCCAACCCTAATATCTTCTGTAATTTGTATCCTTTAAATTATTCCATCTTCTTATAATATATATATATATATTTATTTATATATATATATATATGACTAGCCTCTTCACGCTTACAAGTTCTTATCAATATATGAAACTACTATGATCTTTCAATGAGACAACTACTCATAGGAAATTAACACATACTATGTTATGAAGAATAAAAACAATGTTGTGAAAATAATATTATTAATATTTAAAAATATGAATATAAGGAAACATAATTTACATAGAAGTATTATTGAGGTAAAAAACTCCTATAGTCTCCCACTATCACTCGAGCATGCTTCTATCAACATTCAGTTCACTATATGTCACATGATACTATTGAATCTACTGAGAAAATTATTTAATTAAGTGTTACAACATGTTTATTTTATGAAATGTTTTTTAATGAAAATTCACATTTTTTAGAAAAATACCACTATATGTGGTACATTGGGGGTACATTATTTTCCTATTGATGTGACCCAAGATCTTATTCCATAGGCACTACTACATTTTTAACAAAATATTATGTGATTTGGTATTTATATAGAGGTACCACATCATGCACATAAAATATTATTTCTATCCAAACAATTTCATTGGATTCATTAGAAGATGTTATATACATAGAATAAACTATATAATATATAATAATTGGTACTAAACTATACCATCTCACATCTCCTCCATTAACACTATTTACATATCTTGAATATAAATTCATATAATTCTAAAGTATTTAAACAATATAATCGTTATAAAAATTGACAAATAGTTTCTCATCACCATTATAAAATAAAAACATATTGTTAGATCATCAGTTATACTTAATCATATTCCTAAAAACATACCAATTTAGTTACACTAATTAATGATGATATCCTCCTATAATGAAAAGTTCATTGGCTATATCAAGAAAAATACATAACATGGAATAAATTATTGATCCTATTATTGAAGCGTATATGATCTTAATAACACAATGTTTATTTTATAGTGTACGAGGACACATTTTCTTTCAAATAAATATACATTTTTTCATTGGAACCCATTCCAATGAGGATTAATGAATTAAAAAAATATATTTATTATCTACATAATGTATGATGATTTAAATAGTTTAATAAGCCTATTAGATCTATCAAAAATGATATTAATCTATAGAATGTATTCTACTTCACCTGAGCCCATTATGGAGAAACACCAACATTATTGGCCCAGAACAACCTATAAAATGGGTATGTCTTATCTAATAAGTTACAAGTCACAAATGTATACCACTAGGGTAACAAAAAAAATTGCCACTATACCAATTGTAATCACATGGATCAAATATTTTCATAATGAGTCCAAATTAATTTATATATTTATCAAATATAATGTTTCTTGATCGGTATTATATCATTCATCCATAAATGGATATCAGAAACATCTATATCATTATGAAATCACATGATTTCACAAACACTTTTAATTTTTCCACATAGAAAAATTTCTAAAGCATAAAATTATCTAATTATATTTTGATGACAATTATAAAAATATCATATTCATGGAAAGCCTCTATTAATGGAATAATTTTTATGGATTTAAACAAGATATATAGATAGGAGGATTAATCAAAATCAATTCCTTAAATTTGGTTAAACTCTATACAAAATTTAATATTTATTAGAACATACATTACCTTATATTATAAATTTTATCTTGAAAATATATTTTCAACTGATTGAATTTCCATTAAATAAATGATTTAAAAAAACTAACCATATTTCTGATTCATGGAATCAATTTCAAAATTCATGGTATCTTTTCATCTTTTAGAATTTGAGATCTATAATAATTCCATGAAGGAGAGTGGTTCATTGTATTCATCCAAAAATGATTAAAGATAATTAGTGAATCAAAAATCATATATCTCATGTTATATTACCTATATTGTTCTCCAACGTAGTACATTTTATTCAATAACTACTTCTTTCAAGGGGACCTATGGAATCTATTCCTACACTAACTATTATGTATCGTGAAGAAAACAATTATCGAAGTAAATATTTATCCGACAATAATTCTTGAGGATATGAACCCTATCAGGAAATACAAATTGTTTTTAAATAATAAATTTCATTTATAATTTTTTTAGATTGTATTACCCTGTTTCCATAGGATGTCATATAAAGATACACTTTTTCCCCAGGGTAATTGTTTTTTTGATGATATATCCTTAAAAAATTCCTCACTACATCAGAAATGTGTATGTAAAAAAATGAATTTTCCTTACAATAAATAACTCATATGATGTTTTCCAAATTGGTTGGAACTTTTTTTATCGTTTATGTCATAGTTTTTAATTCATATACATAAAAATAATAATGTATGATCTCCATGACTCATCATTAAAATTACTAAGCGTAGAAGTGTAAATTTCTTCATCTCCCTCATAGTATCCCTCTATGCTAGGTATTGTGGGGTTAGTTGATAAATAATCCCAAACATCAATACTATGTAAATAAAATATAAGTTATTATATTCACCACCTGGATTAGATAGAATCGTCATTATATTCTTTCCAATATGATTTTCTTCTTCATCATCGAATTACATTATCTTCTAAAAGGGCATATATTATAACTCATTAATTAGACATATCAATGTCATCTAAATTATTAAATGGAATTTATGAATTATGAATTCACACCTCTAGATTATAAAGAAAATTTTCAATACTCATTAGTGTATTGCAATCCTAGAATCTCTAGGTCCCGTTGACCCTATTCCCTGAATGGTGGTTTTCTAATTTCATCGTCTAAACAATAATGAAATATTTCAAATGTTTTGGTTTAAAATGGACTAAATAACCATAATAATATCGATTTTTTTTGCCATTTATCATTTACATGAATGAGATAGTGATTCCATAGATAGTTGTTAAATGAGTTATGAAAACATGATTCTCTATCAATGTTTAAAATATGAATTTCAAAATTAAACACATAGTTTTTTATTTAAATGTGCAATTTCATAACATATTATGTCATTAGAAAATAAACATATCTCATTTAAAAAGATGAAAACAATACCATATTTATCTAGAAAGGATTGAGAAATAATTATTTTAATAAAATTTGATAGATAATAATAGTCTCTTAAAACTAATATAAATCTAGTTTGAAATTAATGTTTCAACCGTCCAATGGATATACCAATAGTCCTCCAATTATTTGATGCCAAAAAATCCACATCCACTATAGAAATAATTTTCAATTTACATAGTATCATTGTGTGGATAAATATTTGATCACAAAAAGATCTCACTAATTTTCAATGTGTAGATATTGTAAAATTATACAGGATAATGAAGAAACCTTTAGCTTCACCGTGCTTTTGTGTGATGATTATATTCTTGTGTAATTTCATTCCACATGGAAAAATAATACTTTGTTTTCCATTCCATTCCTATATATCTTACTCTTTTAGAAAGGATGGTCTTGAGGGTCAATATACATGTTTTCAGTCTTGGGAACCTTCTCATTTTTATTCTTTATCATATTTATCGTATCGAATAAATGTTTGTCACACCCATTTTCCTTGTACTCTTGGGTAGCCAGAGTAAAACGTTCTGAAAGTATCTTTTGATTATTTCTCATGTTATAATTAATAAAAAAATTGAATAAGGACTTGGGTAATGTTGAAAGTATTAGATCTACGAATAATTAATCTTGGAATTTAATACCCACGATGTGTGAAAATTGAATGTAACCAATAAGAATGACTACATGAGTCCCATATAAAATTTACTCTCCAATCATTCAAATAAAACAATGAAATTGTGATCTATTATCTCCCGTGTATCAACTTCACATGAAATAGATCCAGATGGTGAGATATCACAATATAAAAATATGTGTTCTCATGTTACATAGAATCTCATTGGTTATATATGATATCATGACATCATAAATATATGTGGAATCATTAAAAATTTTATCACAGAGGGGAATCTATTTTATACATTCCACTTTTCATCAAGTGAATCTATAATAGATTCTTCCAGCACATATAATTTATTTACATTTCATAGGAGAATGAATAAGTTCATTTTCATTAATGGAATATAGTAGGGGTGAGAATGATTTCATTTTCATGTATGGATGTTATTGATATAATAGATATCATATTTATTAATGTTTCATTAGATAAGAAGAGAATAATTTTATTATAATACATGATTAAAGTAATTAATAAAAATAATATTTTATTTATTAATCTCCTACTATTTTATCAAAATCCACTATCCCTCACCACTGTAATAATAATAACATGGTTCTTGTAAATTATATTGGATATGATCCATATTCCCGTCCTCATAATCCATAAATGCCTGTGTCAATTGATTTGAATGTTTGTAGATTGGAATTAAAAATTCTAACTATATTAACACACAATTCCTTCATATGTTGAGTGGAATCCCAAATCATCACATGAATAATATTGATTTTCTAAATATGTGTGTCTTAGTTACACTATGTCTAGTTTTGTGAGAGAACAACTGATGTTAAATATATTATGTTAAGCAAAAACATCATCTTAGAATTTATTGCTAATTGAATGAACCCCGACATAGTCTGGTCATGTACATTGATATACGATTTGATTTCATCATATATATAGAAAGGTTATGAAAAAATAATATTTATAATTTTTTTATAATTATGTGAAAATTTCACATTATTATGCTTAAACCTATTTTTTGTATTATGGGGATTTAGTTATGTCATTATTCATATATATGATAAAGTTTTCAAAAAATCCAATTTACATTCCTCATATAATACATGATCATTAATCGATTAATTCAGGTTATCAAGTAAAAAAACATAATGAAATTATCCACAAACATTACATATATAAAATAATAATGTTAAATGATTATGTGATTTTAATAACGGATAGTTTTATATGGGATTGTTAACTAACAGTTGACCTAGGCAAAAAACCATGACCCATTAAAATGAATGTATTTTATTATTCGACCAATCGACTCATGTAACTCATGGATTTGTTTCAAATAATATTCATACATGAACAACCTTAACACAAATGGTTGATCTATATGTTATTATTTCTTTTACCCATATGTTTTTTTTAAAGGTTGGGGCCAAAGCCTCAATTTATTATTTAATGCAAAGACCTCTTTAGACTAGGTAGAGGGTGACCCATTACATAGCCTGATGGCCCAAGGCCATGTGGCATGAATACAAGGCTTGAATGCCCATTATTTGTCCCAAAGGACCCCTCGGTGAACAGTACTTCTACAGTACCAGTTCTTCATTAGTAACTACTACAGTAACCACCTCTGCTATAGTACCTGCAATAGTCCCTCTGCCGCTACAGTGTTGACGCTGCTACAATTCCATGTCTTCAACAGTACTGGTACTGTGCCTTGCTACAATACTTCTACAGTACCCGAATATTTACCCCAGCCGGGATTTGATACCGGGTCATTTGGATTCCAAGCAGGAGGTTGTACCACTAGGGTACAAGCTCGTTGGCATTTTACCCATATGTATTTGAGGGGAACCAATGGATTGGTTAATGGATGTAAATAATAGAAAAATTCACATAAAATACATTATATAATCATAAAAGAGATGTTGTGAATGCCATCCATTTATATTAATAATAAATTAAATTGAAACCATTTAGATAAAATTGTTTTTTCTATTCTTATGATCATCAACATAAAAGTAATGAATTACACATTTAATAAAATCAGTATTCAATTATAATCATTATTATATTTTAAAAATAAAACACAAATCAATTAAATATTTTCTTTAATTAAAAAAATATTTTATCATAATTATCATAAAGAGTTACTGATATTATTGTCCATCCTAATTTTAAAAAAATATATAAATTTATTTAAAATATTCTATATACAAAGCTTGTTCCTTGGAGATAAAACATCAAGTACCCAACTAATCTAGCCATCGTGTATTATATTCCTATATTGTTAACTCATGTGGCATGTCCATGGATAAATTAAGATGTAATATCATGGAATATATATATTCAAATAAACAACACATTAACCACATGGTATTTATATAACATTTTATGGTTCAATTCATATTGATTCGTCATTTTATTATAACTTATATCTGATATGAAATTTTGATCATCGCATAAAAATAAATATAGATTCAATATGTTTATATATATATATATATAATCTAGCACATGTCATGTAAAAAGTCAAACAAATGAAACATAGAACACATGTTGATATGTTTTAGTAATATAGTTAATTTTTTTTTTCAATGTTATTTTTTTATATACACTGCTTATACAACCCAACTACATGTCATATATATATTTCATAATCAATCAATGACACTTTCCTTGGAATAAGTTATTTAGACATTCCATAAAAAATAACTAGTCACACTAGATGAAAATAGGTTAAAAATTTAATGTTGTCAGAGTTATATGGTTAGTAGTCACATAGTTTGAATAAGATAATGTAAGGATCAAATTTTACTAATACACTACACATCATGTACAATCATTACACCCCATGTATTTCAGCAGATTGTGGCCCATCATGGCCCTGTAAACACATGGTTTATCATAAAACAAATCATGTATAATACATTCACATAGTTTTAATTAATTATGAATTAATTAATGGTGTAATAAACATGGGAACATGACATGTACAAATGGTATACATAGTTTCTTTTGTTGTGTTGTGTATCAAATATCATCGAAAAATCTAGGATAGTTATTTTAATTTTATTTTGGAATAAAATTAAAAAATTGGTATTATATTTTTTGGAATGTAGTGGAATAATAGTGGATTTCAAAATTTTTATTAAAGGAAAATTAGACATGAATTAAAAACTAATTATAAAACCCAAAATCAAACATTGATCATTAAATAATTATAAATAATTATTTTACCATATTCATTCAACATTATTCTTCCAGACACAATAAAAGTTATATATGGAGAATACACGACATTATGTTTTTTTATAACCAATGATCAATCCAACATATACATATATGATAAATATAGTGACCATGAAAATTGGATCTAGTATAAATTGATGAGATAATTCCCACACAAATTGTTATAAAAACGCATATTATTTATAATTAAAATAATTAATTAAATAATTATATTATGGTGAAATAATTATTTTTTGACGAGTATATCAATTAATCTATGTTTTTCATTCATTAAATTGCTGGAATCAATTATTTATTTCCACCATTAATGATCGACATATGCTCTAAAAACCTCCAATCATTACGAATTGAATCGTCGGTTGAAAGAGAGGTATATACACTACCTGGCGTTTTCATCATTTGATTTCATTGAGAATAATGTGAAGAAGGTTTATACTGCATCTCTATATAATTAATAGTACTGGTGGAGGAGGGTCACTCTCCATTCTTGTGAGAGATGTTAGAGAAGTTAGATTTATATAGTATTGTGATAACTCCTCATATGTTTTTATAATCATCAAAATAAATGTATATTCCATTAAGAAATACTATATCTATGTTTATATAAAAATATGGGTAAAATTTTAAAATTTCCCATATGAAATTTTTTATTTGTTTAGTTTATATGTAACCCCATGTGTATAATAATTATAATAATATCATTATTTATTGAAATGCAAAAAACTAATGAATTTGTTAAATAATTTTAATTAAATTTATATTCAATATATATTATTTCTCACAGTGTTGTGAAAATAGATCCTATATTACACCAAAAATGTTTATTGAACCCTTAATAAGGGATATATATTTAATAAAAAATGTAATTGCCTTATTAGAAAATAAATAAAATTAATATTATATTTTCTAAATATTAAATAAATATTGTTGAAATATTCTGATAAAATTTTTTCAATTGAATTACTAGGGACCAAATATTTTTTATCAATTAAACATGAATAGTTATTAAAAAACATTTGAGAATAATATTTAAAAAACATATTAAATAAAAAATATTATATTATATTAACAGAGGTTTCAAAAAAACTTATTTTGTGACCCTCATTTTTTCTTTCTCAGCCGAATTTGGTGGTGAATACCAAATTCAAGGGATATAATATATAACAAAGATAAAGAACTCATTAAGAACGATTATAATGAAATAATTACATAAAACTATATATTAATTCAAACTCTATAACATAGACTATTTATTATGATATCTCTAATCAACCAGGTTTCATTCTAGTTACACAAACAAATTCTCAATATCTTTTTATATGAAATTCTAGAAATTTATCATTCATAAAGATCATCATGGCCATGAATTTATATATGATTTATTATTTCCATAAAAAAAGCTGAAATTCGACATTCTATTTAAGATCATAAGGGAAAATTCATTTATCAAAATATTCAATAATGAAATATTACTCATGACACACCCAAAATATCCAAATTCACTGTGAAAATCCATTATCATCTTTTTTAAAAAAAATTATATTACATGAAACATAATATAAATTACTAATAATCTTAATTTTTTAGGAATAATACACACATCCAGGAATAGGAACATTCAATGATACCAATAAATTTGGTTTTCCTACTATTAGGTATGCTTTTGATAATCTTCTACATAATAAATTTACTAAGGTGTACTCCATGAAACGGTTACTCATTTCTTATGAGTATATATCCTTGAAATACATTGTTATTTATGTCTCCCAAATGATTTCATCTAGATATTGATAATATATTTAATAATACTGTCATGGAACATATAGGTTCCCATGATAGTGTAGATATATTTTTTCCTTCTAGTGTTAAAAACAATCTAGGAATATTATAAAGTAGCAGGTTATATATAATAACTATAAAAATGTTATTAGATGTTTTTTAATATTCAAAACATTGAAATAATGTAATAATGAAGTGCAAAATAGATGTTTTTCAGGAACCAAACCCAACAATGAAATGGTTATCAAAAAAATATAATGAAATTTTTTATATCTTATTAAGGTGATGAAATATAAATGGAATTAGTAATTTGAATTAGGTAAATGAATTTGATGTTTTTACTTATAAATAAATCATTTTTCCTCTTGGTATATTTGTCTCTAGAGGTTAGATTTAAAATCATCACTTATTACTAATATTACTTATTGAATGACTAATTAATATATTTAAAATATAAATCATTATATAAATAACACACATATTCTATGAACACAAATATAAAACCATCAATGAATGATGGTTATTAAAAAACATTGTTTGTGGTGGTGTATGTCCACACACACGCATGAGAAATTCTTTCATTTTTATATAACCGGAGACAATTAGATCAAAAATATACCATGAATAATGTTATATTTCATTATAATATTAATATAATGTAAATAATAATATTTGGAATGGTTGGGTTTGGAGGACGGGGTATGAGAAGGGAAAATAAAGGATGTTCAGGGTAACTAAAACTAAAGATCGAAATTTTGATCTTCTCTAAATGTATCGATTGGAAAAAATGGACATGAGGAACTTTATTGACCAAATTATCTACCAAACATATAGAGGGTATCTATATGAATTAATTTAGATATATATTCATGTAAAATTTTTAGAAGGGGTGTGTCTTGATATCGGTGGGCGTGAGGGATTTTTATATATGAAAATTTGGATTTTTTTTAATTATTAATAGGTTATATGTATGAATTGAATTGAATGTGATCGTGGTGAGAAATGTTTGGTGATAGTTTTCTTTATTAAATTCAACACTAAAAAGGGAATTATATGTGTTCTATGTGTAATATTTAATAATATAAATTCATTCAAATTTAGATTTCAAATTATAGAACTTATTATTCTTGATTTAATTTCGGCCATGTTAATTATTATATTAATATAAAAAACCCATATTAAATAATATTGACTAGATAAAATTTAAATTTTAATCAATTTAATCTAAATTAATATCAATATATTACAAAATTAACATTGAAATAATATCATATAAAATGTAGAATATTTTTGTAATAAAAAATGTTATAATCATTAATATTTATTATTTATTAAATAATATTTATTACCAACCAGATGAGAATTAATTTTTTTTTCATATATATTCAAACATCATAGTATTTTCTTATATAAAATAGATTAACTTCATTAAAAATTATAATATTTAGAAAAATATCATTCTGCGACATGCTACCACTGGGTGAGTGCATTAGGTGGATGATTTGCGTCTTTATGACCAGGGTTGATTGTTGCGATAATAATTCAGTGATGGTTTTTGTCTATGATATTTTCAATAATTAATTGGACATGGATGTGAGGAGTCATTGAAGTCGCATGGTTGATCGATGATGATTGCTTCTGCATTCAGATTATCTTCAATCCTTTTGGGTTTGGTTTGTTGTTTGACCTAATTAGAGTGGTTAAAGTGTTCATGTTCCATATTTTCTTTTGAGGATATAACAGATGAGGTTTTTATCTTCAAGTATTCCTTAGACTTATGTGATTCTGCTTTAGATGTTTGGTATATTATGACATTTCCTATCGGTACCAGCCTTTCTTGGTACTAGACTTCTTTTCATGTAGCATTTGAATGGTGACACTAAACTTAATCTTGTTTATACTGGGGATGGGACTTATTTTATTGTTTGATATTTTTTTATTTCGACCATTAGTGAATGGTTTTGTGTTGTATGTCATTGAATTCATATTTGGTTCGCCCTCATCCATTAAAAAGGGAGTTATACTACAAAAAATTTAGTAAATTACTAAATGTGGTAATATTTTATATTAATATAAATGGGAATAACACATAATAAATTTTTAGGAAAAAATTAATGTTTAAAGCTTAAAATAAATTTATTTATAACCTAGTAAACCAATTGGATGAATTTTAACGTGTCTAATTACATATATTATCAAAAATACACAATTAGTCAATTATTTACCAATAATTTAACATATGTAATATTGTTTGAATATTTTTATTTAAAATATAATTCATTGAATACACTGATTTTATTTTTTATATAGTTATAATAAATCAATTTAAACAATGAATTTTTTTAATAATTAACATTATTAGAATTCTAACATGTATATTATATTCTAGCTGGATATTTATTTATATTTCAATCCACAAAAATATATTTTATTGTTATATGAAATTCAAAAATTCATTTAATTTTTTTGATTAATGTTAACATGTTATTGAATACAATCTGTTTCGATGGAAAATATTTAATTTGATGTTTTGTGGTCTTAAATTCTACCCCCTAAAAAAATTCAATCATCAAAATTTTAATTATCTCTGACTAAATAAAAATTTATGTTTATATAAAAGATATGAATAACCCATTATATACAATCAGAGTAGTATTAAGTACTTAATATTGAATGTATAACTATGAAAAACATATTTCTGATCATTGTGTTAACAAATTCATAAATTTTAAATTTTAAAATTGATGAATTATTTCCCCTTTTTTCAAATATGGATCATCCTCCAATTCCACTCGGATATTCCACTATGTGTTGATTTCAGATTCCTAAAATATAGTAAATTTAAAATTCAATCCTAATAACCACCATCACCTAAAAATCCATGAGAATATTTTTTTTTATTTTGAGTTATTTGAAACTCAAATAATTTCACGTTGTTAATCATAAATCCTCATAGATTATTTGGAAGAATCAGATGGTTCCTCAATTCAATTCATATCCCATTAGGTTTCTCATTTGGATAATATCATCTTTTCCATGAAATCCATTTTTTAATTGATTCATTTAATATTCTCCCATTAAAATAAACTAAGGATTTAGAATGAGTTATCTATACCAAAATATATTTATTCTTATATAATTACATAAAAAAGTCATCATCATAATGTCATAAAAATGTAATTTTTTTCATTTTCATTCTATCAAAACAATATCTCTTAGTTAAATATATATTTCTTTAGGTTGTGTTTCCCCATATTACATAATATAGATCATTAAAATAATAAATATTTCATATTATATTTTATATCGAATGTTATTAACCAAGGAATATCCCTTGTGAGTTTTTAGAAATGTGTACGATCATAGTCCCACTCATCATACACTATAGTAATGATTGTGTTAGTTCTCTACCAACCATTTTTAGGGTATTACACCTTGTTTATCAAATCCATAACTGCATCTAATTTCTAGTATCCAAAAGGGAAGGAAAATTCTAGTAGAACCACATAATATATAGTTTACCAAAATATTATGTCGTTATCATACAGACAGCCATATCCTTTGGACATATCAAAATGATTTTCAATAAAAATCATTTAACACAATTCATTAATTGTAAAATGTTAGATGAACTAAACTATAAGGCTATATATAACCTTTAATGTAGGATAATCCATAAGTTATTTTCTCAAATATTATACTCAAACAATTTCTTATCATATTACGTTTCGTAAAACCTTATTTAATAATTAATATGACACCCCATACAGGTGAAAATTCTAATTATAGGACAAAAACAATATATTGGAATAAACACATTCCAATGATAAATATGTTTTTAGGTTTTAGATAATTAGTAAGAATATTAATTTATTAAAACATGTGTTTTTTAAAACATAAAATTATTTCCCATTATAAAAATTATTAGTTAATTCAAAAAATGTGTAGAATACCGACCAAAAATTTATTATATAGTGAAACATAAACTCTGGCATTAGAAAATGATTATTTAGACCTTTATCATTCAGTTCATGAGGATTGTCATATGTGAAAATAAATTTAGATATGTGTTAGCATAATGAAACAACTCATTTAATCTAAAGTACCTCACTATCATGTGTTTATCATTTACCCCATTTGTTGAATGTTCATGACTATTTTATTTGTAGACATGACCTTTTTGGAAAATCTGACCACATGATAGACACATTCCATATCATTTAAAACATTTATTCAATATTTTTACCCCAAATTTATCATTTAGGGGGATTACATAAAAAATTGAAAGATGTTTTCATCTTTGTTTCGTGCGACCATTATTTTTTTTAGATTGTTATTGTCTCAATACACATATTTTTTGGTATAATCCTTCTATATATTTATAACATAAAAAAGATATTTCTCTTCACTTTTAAATTCTTATATGGCCAATAATAATCATAAATGTTTTTACCTAGCTTGGAGATTCTTATGAAGTTCTCTTCACAAAAAATACAAAATATTTAACTCTTCCCTCCCTTAAATTAATTTTATATCATTCGTATATTGAATAACCATAGGTAAATATATGTTTGGAAATTTTTTATTAAATATCACCAATTCCCTTGAATAAGGATAATATTTATCTAATGTATTCTTAAGAAATGACCAACATCAATCACCTCCTCCTTAAAATAGTTAAATTGAAAGGGTAATATTTTGATGTTTTGAACATTCCATGACATAAAATAGAATCTCTATGGAATTAGTCCATCAATTGGTTAACAAAATCTTAAAAGACTCAGATAATAATGGTGGATTTGTCCTCATAGAATTCATAACTACTAACATGTTCCTCTATGGTAGATATTATTTCTCTCTAGTATAGATACCAAAAATAGTTGAATATTATTTCATTTAATCCATCAGAAAAAATATATTCAAATTTCAAATAACTTATGGTGATTATTTCGTAAGATATTTTCCTCCCAATTCATTCCCACTATAGCTACCATATTTTGGAAATTCTATAATTTGGATAAACTATCAAGGTAATCATAAAACATTATATCATTTCAATCAAACCATATTGAAAAATCCATCATGTGAATGCTATTAAAATTTTGCTAACAAAATAATTTTTCTACACCACCCTCTATTTCCAACTAAAAGTACCCATCCATAAACAATACATATTCTAGTGTCTTTGAACTAGAAATCACATTCTTAAATTCCAAATGATAATTTAATTTTATAATTTTATAGATCTATGTCACAACTGATACATAAAAAACACAAACATATAAATACAATGTGGAAACTTCTAATAAGTATCAATTATTCCCACAAAAAATTCAAATAATAAATTATTTATTTTCATAGAAAATCATCAAAAATTTGATAATGATTTTTTTCCATCCCTTTATCAACCTATTAACCATTTTTTTTATATCGAGGGATGATCACAAAAATATCATCAATGGACAAAAAAATAGAAAATACATTATCCTAGTGAAAAAATGAAAATACATTAAAAAATTTCCATTTATTTATAGGTTTATTGAGCCTGTGAAATAAATAATTTTCACATGAAAAACAAACACAACTCTTTAAGAATTAAAATCATTCAATCCTATATAATGAAAATCGTAACACTTTTCTAAACATAAATAATCTCAATCACAATGTATTTTAAAACCCTTTTGAAAATAACTGAATCCATGTTAAATCTAGATGAGAAAATCCTAAGTAACTCACTGTATCTTTCCAATTATTATAAAGAACATTAACCAACTCATTATATCATTATTAAGTCACATCCATTACATATGCAATTTCATTATCACCCAACACTATCTAGGTTATCCAACAATATAAAATATATTATGCTCACAAATTTATCATATAATTATAATGTTCTATATCATTAATAAAAACAGTTATTAATTCATATTTTCATCTTCAAACCATTGAAAAAATTATCCCAATTCATATGTAAGTCACTCTCAGAAATCAAAAAAACATTATCATTAAATTGTCATTTACAATACAAAAATACACTTTTCATTTAAAAAACAATTTACAATACAAACATACCTTGAAAAAATGGGATTATTTGATGAAAAACTAAAATCCATAAAATGAAACCTAACATTAAATAACATATATGGTCTATGAAAAAGTCATTATCCCCAAATATGTTAAAATACAAACTTCCCATTTTCATTTGTAAAGAATGTGAAATATTCAATATAAATATCCTTATTTTAAAAAACATTGAATGATATACGTAAAATTATATTTATTAAAAAAATTATATATAATTTCATTCATCAAATCTTTTTAAAAAAATGTACACAGAAGAAAAATAGTTATTCAAGAAGATCATTAAAAGGTGATACTTTTTTAATTAAAATATAATTAACAATTGTGATAAAATTGAATTGAAACCCCATTAAAAGGATAAAATTTAAAATAAATCATTATATATCATGAAAACAGATATTATAATGATATAAATTATAAAATAAGGTTGTATATACACCTCATTAAAGAATATAGATAATAACATAAAAATATTCCACAAGTCATGAGAATACAGATAAAGTAACTTACCTTCAATATAACTAATCAAGTACCTTATTTATATTCATGATTAATAAATGTTTGTTAATTATTTAATGTCACTATAATCCTTTTAATGTTAATTGTTCCTTTTTCTTCACTTGTTACCACATTATAATAAATTACTTAATTAGTTATTTTTACGTCAGATGTTTTGATGATATTCATATTATATGTCCAATATGAATTTATTATGATGACTATGTTAAAATATGATATTTTTAACATCTATAGAATAATAATAATGAGATAGTTTTCATTTTTATATATCAAATATTGTTTTAATTACATTAATGAAATTTTCCTGAAAAATTATCTATGTTAAAATCAAGGAGTTGGTAGGTCATATGCACGTATTAGTAACATTTCAAATTTTATATGCTCATTTAAAAAATATAGTAATTTTATTAAAATTTTATATAATAATCATCATATTATAAATACAATATTATTTGTTAAATATACTTATTTATATCATCCAATTTTTTATTAATGAAAAAAGTTTCACATAGCTTTACAGAGGGAGTAGTATACACTTACCCATGAATGTTGTTATCAATTTTCTATGAAAAAAAAATGTTTTTTTAATATTGATAAATATCAAATTAATTACCTAATTATGTTATTTATATAAAATTAATTCATTAAATTTATCCTTATTTCATTCTAATTAATGCATTCATGGAAAATTAATCACATCGATTCGCAAAGTGGTAGTCTTCCATACACCCAAGGGGAATTATTGTATCCCCCACAGAATAAAAATTAATAATGTACATGTGATATCATAACTTAATAATTATTTATATCTTAAAAATATAATATAAATACATTAAAATTATCATTATAAAAAATATGCATACGCATGCCCCATAAACCGATATCATTATATGGAATGTACTGTTTTTATTGTATAATAATTATTTTAGAACATTTTATATAGGTTGAAGAAGAAATAAAATAAAAAACACTGATAAAGAATGATAGGTCTTTTTTAGACAAGCTGCTAAGGTGATCAACAAAATCCTTCTTAAGACATAATTTTGATCAAAATAAGGGATCAATTTATTGTTTAGTGATTTATGGGATATATATAGGTGTGTATTGGTAGTTTAAAATGGATTTTAATGTTTGAATACAAGAGCAGTGAGAGGTGGAATTTTATATGTGAGGTTAGTGTCAGACTAGTAATTTTTAAAGGAAAAATAAAAAAAATGTTTTTTAAATCCTAGAATGATAAAAAACTTTATTGAATATTACAAATGATAATGTTAGAATATTTATATAAAATATATTTTAGTATTGTTTTTAGGCCATTATAACCCGTATGTATTTAGTGTAACCCCTATGAAAAACAATTTTACCTTATGTGTGGTAATAAGTTTTTAATATTCTAATTATTAATTAATGTAAAAAATTATGATTAACATACGTGACAAAATAAGTAATTCTAATAATGAATATTCAATATATTTTAAAAAATAATATTCACATAATTGGAAACATTTAATCTAAATTTAAATACACAAACACAGTGAAAAAGTGTGGTTTCAAGAAGATTATTTATCAATTAAAAGATTATTTTATATTTTCTACATAAATATTAATAATCAGTGTATGAGTTAACATTTAAATAAATATAATATACACATTTTATGAAAATAAATAATCATTAGGGGTCTTTTTAGTTAATTAAAATTGGGAAACATTAGGTTATTTAAAATAATTTTCATAAAAAATCATCTTTTATACCTAAAACTAAAATTCTCATAGACTATAATAAAAATTTGTCTAAAATTAAATTAATTTTATTAAATATAACTTAATAATAATTTTTTTAATTCATATTTAAAACACAGTGGAACTTTTAAATAGATTTAATTTATTTTTTAATAATCTATATAAAATAAAAAATCTATAGTTTCAAAAAAATATCAAAATTTCACCCATCGTTAATTATGGTATGTTAGTTTAAAAATGAAATGTGTTTTATAAAATTAAAATTAAAAAAATTTGAATTTTTTTAATAATATAATACCTTTAAATAACATTATTTCATTTTTATTTAGTAAATTACATTATATTTGTGTAGTGAATATTACTATCTATTTCATGAAAAACAATTATTCTATCATTACATTGGTTTCTATTAATAATTTTTAAAATGTCAATAAAATGGACATAAATATGTTAATGAAATTATTTAGTGAGAACAAAAATTAACAAATGGTTATATATAAAACATATATTGAATATGAGAAAGAAAACAATAATATTTAAACTGAGACTAATATTCCTAAGTAACAGATTTATTTTTAGGAAGTAGATGTAGATTTCTGGTGTATATTTAAGTCACAATTTGATTTTTTATTAGATTACAATTAATCTAAATTGATGTCTTCCAAATCCATCATTGAAGGAATATGTTACGGTCTCATGGAGGCCAATATATTCTCATTTTTAGCTCTATAAAAAATTATAGAATCAGAGCTATCTAAATACATTATAATAAATGACACATATTTAATAAAATATTAAGTGGATTAAGAACTCTTCATGATTGTATTTTTTATATTTTATGGTAGGAATTAAAAAGAATATAAATTTAATATTTCATTAGATTCTAAATGAAAAATGATATATAAAATATTGATATAAATTACATGATATACAAGAACAATCATGTAGCATCTAATGATTCAAAAAAGTGGAATACATTATGAGGAAATAGACAAAAATCAATCATATGTTCCCCAATTAAGAATAAACACATGGGAAATTTGGTCTAAAAAGGATATATTATCTTTTAGAAGACCAACCAATCTCTATAATTTATAGAAGAATATGAGACGAATGGAGGGAACCACATCTTACCAAAAATAAATGGTAATGATTATAGGGGAGGACTCACCAATAATGTGGAGAAGAATTTTAAATCCTTAATAAATAAGATAAATATTTTTTATTTGAAAAATTATAAATATGAATGAAAATTACAGAATCGTAAGGAAATACATTTAATATATAAATTACAGGCACAAGGGTGTTTCTCGAAGTAATTCATATTTATAATAAAAATTAATTACTATTATTATAAAATTATGGTTAATAAATTGAGTAAGAGGAATATTGTTAAAAAAATAAAATGATAGAATAAAATAATTACTGAACATGGTTCAATTTAGAAGTTTTGTAGACGGTATACAAAATTATTTGACACAAGGAATTTTTTTGACACATTTATGTCGAGGAAATTAATTTTAAAGGTTGATTCGAAACAAAAAAAAAAATTGTATTGATGATATTTTCGTATTTATGTTTTTTGGGAAAAATAAGTGGCTTTCACCAAACACTAGTAAAAACACATTGTGGAAATGATTTTTTGATTACTCAAATGCCCACAGAAACATGTATTATATTACAACATGCCTAATCTAGATTGAATTAACAATGTAGATATATTACAAGTGGATACTAGAAATAAAAATTAAAATAAGTTATAATGTAACATCACATATGAATAGAGCCATTGTAACGTTCAAAAAATTTATAAGGAAGAATTATACAGTGGGAGGGGAAATTATGAAAACAGAATATACAAACATTGTATAGAGGTAACTATGGAAATAATAATGATACATCATTAAAATTCAGGATGAAACATTAAAAAATAGAATATAGGAAAATATAGAAATCATATTAATTCATGGATTTCTGGTTTTTTACACCATCCACCTACAAATAATTTTATGTATTTTTTGATGATCCATCTTCCATTATTTATTTTTAGAATTATTGATGATATCATATTAAACAAGGGAATGTTTATTTAATATATTAAATTAGTTTCCCTAAAAAACATTATTAATATAGTATCTCATATGGACTCTATATATTTTCTATTTGTATTATATTTTTTGATTAATATTAATTTTTTCACTTTTTCATTTATTTGTAATAAAAAATCAATTCTGAGTAATGTTAAAAATCAATATTGTGGAAGGATGCTCATCAGATTAAATATATCTCATTAATTTGAAATTTATTTTTCATATTACTTTTTTTTTCTTAAAACACTTTTACAAGTATAAATAAACTTATAACATATATAATGATTCATTATCAATATGAGAGTAAATCCACAGGGTAAGAGTTTTCTTGCATCAGCATTAACATAAATTAACTACCCTTAATCGATATGGATAAAATTAAATAATTATCATGTAGGTACCATGGTATAATAGAAATCATTTTCAATATATATTTATTTTGGATTATGATTTAAATACCGGATTATAAATATATACATCAAAAAAGACACTAATAATATTTTAATAAGGGTTTTGATGATAAAATATGGATTGATTCTAAGGGTTAATACCTACGGTTTTTTTGAATACATAAGGTTTCATAAATAAATGTTGATATTTGTGAAAAATATTTATGATGATAATATTTCATACAATATATAATTGGGATATTTATTTTCCAATGCATTAAGTTATGTTGAAGTCTAATCAAGAAAATTTATATCAGGTTGGATTATTTGTTAATATATATTATTAATATGCAACTAAATTGGATTTAAAATTAACTGAGGATTTTTATTTTCCAAGAAAAAATTATTTTTTTCATATTTACCCGATTTAATACTGATTTATCATGTTTTATATTATTTGATTAAATATGATCACATTCACATGTGGGATTGAAATGTTTCTAAGATGAAGGGTTATTTCTTTCATAAAAGATGTAATTTATTACATATGATCATGTAGATAATATTTAGGGAGATAAATTGGGAATATTATAATCATAGACTCTAAAATATTCTACAATATTACAATGGAAGAAGATTAAAATTGTTTATTAGATATATGAACATTATTACATCCATATTTTTTGGTTGGATCATAGGCATGATTCAAAAGTTGTACATGGGTCCATTTTGGAAGCAATCTATTGCTGAAAAAATTATTTTATTTGATCATGGTATGCTCTTATAGAAATTAGAATCTCATGGAGTTCCATGAAAAATATATATTTTATTATTATTTATGATGAAAAAATTTCCATTTTCAACATGAATGTATTCTCATCAAGGGATATAGATCCCATATTAATTCAATATTAATAGATGGTGTGATGGAATGAACCTCGAACAAGATTTAGATGTGGATTATATTATATAATGAAGATGTAATGATATAATAATATTCATATCCTATATAAGTTATTTATTTGTTTATTCTATGTACTATTTAGTATATATCCTTATAATTTGTATAATGTTCTTTATATTAAATTAAATTTATTTGCAGAATTAAAAATTACAGTAAAATTAGGATAATAATGATTAGTAATGGCCCGGAACTCTCTGGTCCATTAATTTGTAAAAAATTTATGTGGTCAAACTAGACTGGTGTTATAATAATAATTTTTTATAATAATAATTTGTAATGGTGGCGTGAAAAATATTTGGTGTTAATTTGATTAAATTGTTTTAATTTAATGATTGTGAAATAAATGAACAAAAATTTATTTTATTTAATTCAATGAGGGGAGGTTCATGGTATCATTTTTATTTATTTAAATTTTAATACATAATTAATTATGTAATGGGAATATAAGGGGAGGTTCCACTTTGTTGGGATGTGATAAAATTAGGAGAAGAAATCGTGGAATAATAAATTAGATTGAAGAGAGAATGAGATAACAAAAATTGAGAAATAATAAAAGAAGAAAAGGAAAGGAAATCAAGGAGGTGGGGTGTGGTTGGCATGGAGCAATGTCAAGGAGGGGCCTATTTTGGTGGTGGCGTGGGAATGAGGAGCTTCATTAGTAAGCCATTGTTATTATATATTATAATAATGATTAAAAGATAATAATGATAATATAAAAGAGGAGTCAGTCATGAGGGCTTATGCACTTCACTCTTAAATAGGTTGAGTGTGGGTTTTTATTTGAGGTGGGAGGATAATAAATGTTAAATTAAATTAAATAATATAATAATGTAATTATTAATTTTGTTGGAAAAAACAAGTTTAGTCCATAACGTCTTCGTGCGACCTCAGTATTACGAATCGTTAGCAGTAGTGCGACCATGACTTCGAGATGGAAATTTTGAGACCAATATTGGATGACTTTTTCAGGTTTTTGGATCGGGTACCCGAAACGCTCGTGAATTAATTTATTTATTCTTATTATTAAATTTTCGACCTGTCATAACTCAGGCGTGTGACGTCTGATTGACTTTCCGTCAGTGGCTATGTGATCCTGTAATTAATACAGACGATTCAAGTTTAATGTTGGATATTAAATTATGGTTCATGGATCGGGTCCATGAAACTCCCAATAATAATAATATCAATATTATTATGGGATCTTGTATCCAACATATCTCCCTCATACGTTATCGGGTTGATGAACCATCAGTGACAGCATAACCCTTAAATTATGATGGTCATTTTAAAACCAATGATGAATAAATTTTATGACTCATGTATCAGGTCAATAAAACACATATTATTAATTGAAGTTATTATTATTATTAAACGCATGGAAACTGTGTGACGTGTTGTGTGTTGACCAGTCAAACAACGTAACACTTTTACGGTCTCATCGTGTATTTATTAATACACGCTGTGTATCGTTTTACCTTTTCTTTTCCTATATAAGAGAGGGTCACATGCTATTTACATACCTCTCTTCTTCACCATAGGGTGATGCTCCCAGATGACCCAGAATCCTTCCTCCAATCATCATCATCTTGACTCCGATCGTCGATCAGTCGGTGGCTAAGGGATCATGTCGACGAGGCGAACATCGTGCACCTCATTCATTTCCCTCTTCTTTAACTTCCTCTTTGTGGGTTCCTAATGAAGAGATTGGTGATATTTGACGGAAATGATGCTCTTCGACGAACGAAATCTTAATGGTACATTCTACCCCATTCTTATTCCTTCCATGATCTAATATTTCAGTTCCCCCTTGCCATGCTATGAAAAGTGACGCCATAATCCATAATAGAGTCTCTCTAGGTTGTTAGTTCAGTTGTGCCGCAACATTCATGGGAGGACTTAGTCGTTAGGAGGAGTGATCGAAATCCTATTGGTTGTTGTTCTCGTAGAAGGACATCAAAACCTATTCATGTAGGGATCTTACATTCGTCTCTCTCTCTTTTGTGCATCATGTCGGGTGGTTATCCTCTTGTTGTCATGAGATACAGTTGAACCAACAAATAAAGATAATAACTGGTTAAAGAATGGGTTTGGGGAATTTTTTTTGATATTTTTGTTTTATTTCCATCAATGCTTATCATTTGATTATGTTTTGAATTGAACAGGCTTATTCCTACTAAAAATCACGGTCATTGGGTGACATTGCTTGCGCAATTAAATGTTGCCCTATTTTTCTTGATTGGTTTGTGGATGGAATTTCATAGAATTTGGAAATTGGTTAATCATGTAAAGTTGATAGATTAAATGAATACCTGAAACCCTTGTATGATCACCCCAATTAAACTAAATGAAAGAATGAATTTTATGGGTGATGGTTGAGGTTTAATTATGGGAAGGGGTGTTTTTGGGTTGATGTGGAACGGGTGAGCAGCGGGGCTGTGGTGGGATTGGTTGTGGGTTGGTGTGTATGATATGGTTGTGATTGGCAATGGAGCTGCGGTAAAGGGTATCAAAGGGATGATTATGTGGTATGGGTATTGTTTTCGACTTGTTTGAGGTTTCTATGGTTGGCAGCAGGGCTGCATGGATGGGTTGTGCATATGAATAAAATTGGAAGAGTTAACAAATTAATTGTATGGCATGGTAGTTGATTAAATATGGAAAATCAATGGAATTGATTTTCTAATAAAATAAAATGGTATTGTATTTCTTGTGTTTTCCCAAACATTATTTGTGGTTGGTAGGGATCTGTATTACGAACGTTTTATATGGTTTGGTTGTTGTTAGTTGCTCGGTAATTAAGGAACTGATAAACTAAAACTGTTGAAACATGAAAAGCTTAATAGGGTTTGGTCCTATTTACTGTATGCATACATTCGAGGTAGCAGTGTCGAGGAATGTGCTCTAATCTTTTGGGTAGATTCCTTAGGAGGGGCTGAGTGGTTAATATAATTATATAAATTTTTACGTTTTATGTTTCATTACACACTCTACCAATGTTGAGAAATACGTGCCAAACACCCATGGGATGATGGGTGAGATTCTCAAACATCTAAAGGATGGCTGGTTACTGTTCTTCCTTGTGTTCTCTCTTCCAGGTTATATAGCCCAAGATACTTCATGCAGGTTACAACAGATGTTTCCCAAGAGTCATTGGGATGAGGCTATGATATGTTCCTAGGTGTCTTCGAGATGATATGTGATGTGGTTCCCATGTTTCTTCAGGATGATATGTGGTTATGGACGAGGATTGAGTGATGGAGGGATATTATGATGGCCGAGGATTTAGTGCCGGTGGGATACTATGAGCTTCGTATAGCCAGGTTGTGACACTATCTCAAGATTTTTATGTCCTGGATGCGGCACTACGTCAGGAAGAGTGTGAAGCATCAGAGTGTTAGGCATGAGGGCTTGAGCAGTATTTAGTGAGAAGGTGGTGCGGGGTACCCAATCTTTGATAATATTACTCCACTACTCTATTGACTTGCGATATTTGGTGAGTGTGGCTTGTATGTTTCGGCAGATAGATTCCTTGCTAGGATTTGGTTCTTTCTATTTTCTCACGGGGCATTATAATGTCTTCCCACCTGTGCACAAGATATTTTGGTTTTCCTACTGAGTGTACTTGTATGCTCACCCTACGTTTACTTTCTGGTTTTCAGGAGGACTTCAGGGACTGTGCGGTAACTTGCTAGTTGGGGGTTGGAGTTTTTCTGGTGGCAATTTTTGATTTCTTTTTTTGGTATTGTACTTTGGGTCATTTCTTGTACATTTACTTTTGTTTCAGTATTGTATAAAACATGCATATGAGTTTGGATTTGGGTTTATTTTCATTTACTTGTTCCTTTCTATTTTGGTGTTTGACTCATCCTATTCCTAGATCTTAAATAATAAAATGGGTAATGCCTCCCATATTGGTGAAAACTCATACCCTTGGAGTTGGTCGCCACTCCATGGCCTACTGGAGGCGGGACTCAGGATTCAATATCTCCATTTCAACATTTCCAGCTCAGGAGTGGCATCTTTGGTGGGATAGGGTTGTGACAGAATGGTTTCGGAGGCTGATGGTTGATAGATAAGATGATGTTTGGAGATAGGCACAGTGAGGATTGCATGGGATGGTTGGGAAATAGTGTTGGCTGATCTTGGTGCGTGACATACGCTTGGGAAGACCATATAGGACATGGTATTTTAGGGATCCATGTGATCCAATGAAAGGACTCATAGCTTACCGAACGACAAATTAAGACTATATTGATTGTAGGGTGGAGACCCTGTGAAATGTACATGTATCATCATGATTTGTGTTTTACTTGATTTGGGTGTTCTTGGAAATAAATTTAAATAAAATGATAAAAATAAACCTTGAGAAAATTTCTTTGCAACTTAGGCTTATAAATTATTTGTTTACCGTACAGCTTTGGCACCTGGACGTCAACAGAGAGGCATAGGAGTGGGATGCAGAAAGTTGCATGCAATAGAGATGACAACCCTAGAAAGGCCAGGGATCGAGTGAGAATTTTTCAGTATAACATAAATGCTCTCATTTATGTTTTATTTAAATTATGTAGCATCACACTCCTTTGATGAAACTCATTATCGCCCATGATTTGGGATTGTACCTTGTTTTTCATGAGTTTATAATGCTATGTTCTTTCCCTATTTCCTTTAAATGTGTGTGAAGAGTCCTAACATGTGGGGAGAGGAGGACCGGATCCCTAATCAAGACGCATTAATGTGGATGCGATTAAACTCATGCAAGCGTGTCAGTGCCGCCCAAAGTGGATAGTATCATGACATGGGAGAAGGAATTCTCCAATCCATGTGTTGGGGCAGCGTGTTGCTTATTTTGTGCGGTATTGGGGGCAATGTGTCTATGCGAAATCCTAAATTATAGGTGTGGGAGGACCTATTCCCTAATCGAGACGCATTAATTACGAAGTAATTAAACTCGTGAGGGTGAGTCAGTGCCGCCTAAATTGGATAATATCTCGACATAGGGGAAGGAATTACCTGACTCAGCTAATTAATATAGTGGTTGGATTCCTATTATGATGAGAGCCCTGAGAGGTATCTTGTTGGGTGGTTGTTTGGACCTTTCCACTTTTATGGGTAGGTTTTTAATTCTCGAGGATGAGAATGTTTTGTGAGGTATTTGATGTAATGGCCCAGACCTCTCTGATCCATTAAATAGTAAAAATTTGATGTGGTCAAACATTATGCCTGTTATAATAATAATTATTGATAATAATTATTGATAATGGTGGCATGAAATTATTTGGTGTTTATTATATGAATTGGTTTTAATTTAATCATTGTGAAAAAAAAAATTGAATTTATTTATTTCAATGAGGGGTGGTGCATGGTTTCATTTTGAATTATTTAAATTTTAATAAATAATAAATTATATAATGCGAATATAAGGGGAGGTTCCACTTTGTTGGGGGGAGATTAAATTTGGAGAAGAAATCGTGGAAGAATAAATTAGATTATACAGAGAATGGGATAACAAAAATTGAGAAATAATAAATGGAATAAAAGGAAAGGAAATCATGGAGGTGAGTCATGGTTGCCATGGAGCAAAGTCAAGGAGGTGCCTATTTTTGTGGTGGTGTGGGAATGAGGAGCTTCTTTAGTAATTCATTATTATTATATATTATAATAATAAATAAATCATAATAATGATAATATAAAAGAGGAGTCAATCATGGGGGATTATGGGCGTCACTCATAAAGATGTTGAGTGTGGGTTTTTATTTGAGGTGATAGGAAAATAAATGTTAAATTAACTTAAATAGTATAATAATGTAATTATTAATTTTGTTGGGAAAACCCTGTACATCTTCGTGCGACCTTGATTTTATGAACCATCAGCTGCAGTGCGACCGTGACTTCAGGATGTAAATCATGAGTCCAATATTGGATGTAATTTTCGGGTTTTCAGGTCGGGTACCTGAAACGCTCATGAATTGATATATTTAATATTATTATTAAAACTTTGACCTGCCATAACTCCCGCGTGCGATGTTTGATTGACTTGCCATCAGTGGAAATGTGATCGTGTCATTAATACGGTTGATTCAAGTATAATGTTGGATATTAAATTATGGTTTGTGGATTGGGTCCATGAAACACCCAATAATAATAATATAAATATTATTACGGGATCTTGTATCCAACATATCTCCCTCATACGGTATCAGGTTGACGAACCGTCAGCAACAGCGAAACCCTGAAATTATGATAGTCATTTTAAGACCAATGATGAATAAATTTTTATGACTCATTATTCATGTCAATAAAAAACCTATTATTAAATGATGTTATTATTATTGTTAAACCCATGGAAATAGTGTGACATGTCGTGTGTGGACCAGTCAAACAACGAAACAGATGTAGGGTCACGTCGTGTATTCATTAATACACACTGCATACCATTTTACATTTTTGCTGCCTATATAAGAGAGGGTCATGTTCTATTTACGGACCTCTTTCTCGTCCACACGACGACACTCCCGGATGACCAAGAACCCTTCCTCCTATATTCTCCATCCGCACTCCGATCGTCGATCTGTCGGTGGCTACGGGATCATGTCAACGAGGTAAACAATGGGCACCTCATTCCTTTCCTTCTTCTTCAGCTTCTTCTTCACAGTTTCTTACCGTGAAGATTGCTGATATTTGACAGGAACGTCGCTCTTCGACGAATGTCATTTTAATGGTACGTTCTTCCCCATTCTTATACCTTCTTAAATCTTGTCTTTTAGTTCCTCCTTAACATGCTTTGGAAAGTGACAGATTAATCCTTAATGGTGTCCCTCTTGGTTGTTTGTGTGGTTGTGTCGTAGCATCCATGGGCGAACGTAGTCATCGGGATGTGTGATCAAAATCCCGTTGGTGGTTGTTCTCATAGAAGGACACCAAATCCTATTCTGGTAGGGATCTTTCATTCATATCTCTCTCTTTTTTGAATCATGTGTGGTGAGTATCTTCTTGTTTTCAGGAGATATGGTTGAACTAGTAAATAAAGATAATATCTGGTTAAATAATGGGTTTGGGTAAATTTTGTTCATATTTTTGTTTTATTTCCATCAATTCTTATCCTTTGATTATGTTGTGAATTGAATAGGTTTATGCCTACTGAAAATAACAGTTGTTGGGGGCCTTTTCTTGCCCAATTAAATGTTTCCCTGTTTTTCTAGATTTTTTTGTGGATGGAATTTCATAGAATGTGGAAATTGGTTAATCATGTAAATTTGGAAGATTAAATGAATACATGGAACCACTGAATGATCACCCCGGTTACTCTAAATTAAAGAATGAATTATTTGGTGATGGTTGGGGTTTAATTATGTGAAGGGGTGTTTCGTGGGTTGTTGTGGAACAAGTGAGTAGTGGGGCTGCGGTTGGCTTGGTTGTGGTTTGGCATGTATGATGTGGTTATTATAGGTAGAGGAGGCATTGTAAAGGGCATCAAAGGGATGATGATGTGGTATGGCTATTGATTCCGATGTGTTTGTGGTTATGGTGGTTGGCTACAGGGCTGTAGTGATGGGTTATGCATATGAATAAAAGTAGAAGAGTTAACTAAATTATATGGTTCATAGTAGTTGATTAAATATAGAAAATCAATGGAATTTATTTCATGATAAAAGAAAATGGTATTGTGTTTCATGTGTTTTCCCTAAATTTATTTGTGGTTTGAAGGGATATGTTTTACAAATGATTGATCTGGGTTTTTTGTTGTTAGTTTCTCGGTAGTTAAGAAACTGATAAACTAAAACTGTTGAAACATGAAAATCTTAATGGGGTTTGGGGCTGTTTATTGAGTGCATAATTTCGAGGTAGTAGTGCTGAGGCATGTGCTCAGATCTTTTGTGTAGAATACATAAGAGGGGATGAGTGGTTGATATAATTATATAAATATGTACATTTTATGTTTCTTTACGCACACCACCCATGTTGAGAACAACGTACCAAACACCCATGGTATGGGGGTGAGATTCTTAAACATCTAAAAGATGGTTGGTTACTATTCTTCCATGTGATCCCTCTTCCAGGTTATATATCCCAAGATATTTCGAACAGGTTACGACGGATGTTTCCCTATTGTCTTCAGGATGAGGGATTTATATTTTCCCAGGTGTCTTTGGGATAATATGTGATGTGGTTCCCAGGTGTCTCTTGGATGAGATGTGGTTATGGTCGAGGATTGAGTGCTGGCGGGATACTATGATGGATGAGGATTGAGTGTCGGCGGGATACTATGAGCTTCGTATGGCCACGTTACGACAGTAGCTCGAGCAGCATATGGCATGTTGTTGAAGTAGCTCAAGAAGAGGGGGAAGCATCAGAGCGTTAGGTGTGAGGGCTTGAGAAGTATTCAGTGGAAAGGTGGTGTGGGGTACCCATACTTTGATAATTCTACTATACTACTCTATTGACTTGCGATATTATGTGACTGTGTCTTGTATGGTTTGGCAAATTGATTCCTTTCTAGGCTTTGGTTCCTTCAGTTTTATCACGGGGAATTAGGATGTATCCCCACCTATGCAGGATAGATTTATGTTTTCCTACTGAGTATAATTGTATGCTCACCCTACATTTACTTTCAGGTTTTTAGGAGGACTTCAGGGACTGTGTGGGGCCTTGTCAGTTGGGAATTTGATTTTTGCTGGTTGTAGTTTTTCCTTTATTTTTTTGGTATCGTACTTTGGAGCATTTCTTGTACTTGTAAATTTGTTTCAGTATTGTATAAAACATGCATATCGGTTTGGTTTTGGGATTATTTTCATTTAATTATTCCTTTTTATTTTGGTGTTTGACTCATCATATTTCCGGATCATAAATAATAAAAAGGGTAATTCCTCCCATATTTGTGAAAACTCATACCCTTAGAGATAGTCGCCACTTCGGGGCCTACAGAAGGTGGGACTCTGGAGTGATTATCTCCCTTTCACCATTGCCATCTCAGGTGGGGCATCTTTGGTGGGAGGGGGTCATGACATGATTTTTACGTCATATAAGTAATATAAATGGTTATTGATTCACAATTTTTTAATGATGATTTTATTATAACACAATGTAGTGAAGTAGAAGAAGTCTTTAATTTTAAGTAGAATCCTAAATTAACAGTAGATATAGGATTCACCGTAATGTTCTTCCCCATGAATTATGGTGAATAAACTAAACTATGGGATCATGTGAAAAACAATTCCGAGTATTATAAAGTGATAAAGGATATAAAAAATATATATTACTCCACATCATAAGATTATAGTTCATTCCAAAGTTTTCTGTGTTATGAAATGTGTATGTTTCAGTGGAATAAATTTCTTATGTAATCTGGCAACATGTTGAATTTCCATGTCAGAACATGGATGAATGTTCTATGTAGCGCTATTATGACAATTTAATAATGATTATTTACATGTTGAAATTAATTTTTCTAGCCTAATAAATTATATTATTTATTTTATCCAAGAATTTTGGATAGGGGGTTGACTGATGCTTGTTCTATGAAGGAATATATCACATTGGGATATTATATATTTCACAACAATACAAACACCACGATCATGTAAAATATAGAATATTTATATATCACATTCCATATATTTTATCTTTTTACCGAGGACTTATATTTTCAAACATTGTTAGTGTAATAAATGAAATTCCATGAGGAATTAACTGAAGATACACATTGAGAAATATGAGGTTATATTTGACTCATTGATCTATTGAAATCACTAATATAGATATAAATATATGAAATATCTCTATAAAATGATAATATAGGTACAATATTGTTTAATATACTCCTTGGGTGATCATTGAGATGTTGAGGACTTCCAAACTGGATCTATCATGGGATAAGAACATGGGTGTACACATTGTTTAAAATTTCAGCAACAATTGAGGAAAATGGTGGAAGGATTGAACACAATAGAGATGTTATTGTTTCATATCTATTTACCTTATATATTTTACCATTATTCTATCAATTGAAAACCATATTCCTATCTCATATTTATCATCAATAAATATTGATAACAATATGATGAGTCTGAAGGGGATATGATCACTATTATGATCATTGGACTTTAACTGTTTCCAAAAAGTGATCATTGAATTTAATAAACCCTGTGTCAGATGTATTCTATATTGAAACCATCAAATCACTATCATCATTAATATTTGGTAGATCATCATGTTATCATTTTAATAATAAAAAACATTAAAAATGTGTTGTTAATAGATGAAAATTGGTGAATACTATATTAGACAGTGAATACTGATACTCCCCATTCCCATCAATTTTCAGGAAGATCCCCTTCAAGAATAAGAAGTTGTTTCAAAAATATAAAATAACACGAAAGTAATAATTACATATTTTCAATCAACTCATAATATAAATGATATAGATTCGAAAAATATATAATATTTTCCCTACCTATCATTGAGAAGATGGTATTACCAAATTTTGAGACTATTAAATAATTTCCCAACTCAAGTACTAATATAATATCCGTATATGAAAACATATTAGTGTTTTTTTCATAATATCTCATATCAAACTTATATATTATCATATTGTTGAATCCATTTTTGTATAATGTAATTTACCACAATCCATTAATGTTTTCACAATATCATTTTTAAAAACTATATATTCTTAGGAACCAATTTACCTTAGGGTTTATAACATGTGATTTTGAAATTAAGATATCCTCATGAAGAACAATGATAGATTCTATGAGAGATTTTCATTTATCATAGGGGGTGACATAGTGTTCATAAAAACAAAAACATTAAAAAGTAGTTTTTCTATCAAATGATATAACAAAAGTTCAATTAGTGAGTACAATATGTAATGATTTGAGAAATAGAGTTAGAATGAACACCTATAAAATAAATGACTACAAGTAGGAAATAATTTTTTGTTATTTTGTAGATAATTATTGGTGTACTGTGGAAATGATAATATCATTCATGATCTTATCTTATTGTCTATATGAATTAATAAATTTTAATGAATATATTTATGAACTCCGTGTAAAAGAATTATCAAAAAAAGAATCAAGAAGTAGAATTATTTTATAAATTCCTCTTAAACGGAATCTGTGTTAGGATCATTTGTGAACCATCACAATTATCCCCAAATATAGAAAAATTCTATCTAGATTCATGGAAATAGCTTTTGGTCTGCATTCCAAAAATTAGTTTCATATTTTTAACAAAAATTATACATTTTAAATAACATGAAATACTCAAAGAATGACAATTTTTCATGAATATAATATAATTTTAAAATCCATATATTTTAAGATATATTTCTCCTTATTAAATTTTTAGTGTTCAATATCAATCCTAATATGCAACACTGAGCTTCAATAGAACGTGGTTATATTTTTTAAATATTATTATTTAGAGGTGATAAAAAACCCATTTAGTTATAGGTTATGAATAGGTGTTTCTAAAAAATAACATGTAAGTATAACGATCATACTGAAAAAAATATTGTTGAATTTTTAAGAAATATGCACTCAATTTCTAGTGAATTTATTTTATGAATAAAAATTTCATTTTCATCAAAAATGTTTTTATTTCATTTTCATGAGTAGAATTTATAATTAATTTTTACAAATTTATTAAAAATATTTCATTAAATTAATATAATTTTTTATATCCAAATATAAAAATTAACATAGCATGAAAATGTTTTATTTTCATGAAATGATTGATTTTTCTGTGAATAATGAAAAATAACAATTATTATAATAATGATCATATATATTCCTCAAATATACTAATTTTAAATTCATATTATGTTCTTTATTTTAATTTATATGATCCATTTTAATTATAATAATTTATTTATATCTATTAGGATCATCATTTTTTAAGATTTCGAAATTATTAAATTTTTTGGATTAAAATTACATTTTTTAATTATTATTTTCCATCCATTTTTTGGGGAAATATTTCAAATAAATGTTACACATATGGATATTAAATATTGAATAAGGTATAATATATTTGAAATAATGCTTTTTAAATTTAATAAATGAGATGTTAGTATTTTCAGTCACTATAAATAATTACCATTGTAAAATTTATCACCATAGTAAAGGGTAAATCTGAAAATTAATAATAAAATGAAATTAATAAGGAATTAAAAATTTATCCAAAAACGTAATATATTTCATTTATTGTGAATAATTCCAACATATATAATATAAATACTAAATATAATAGATTTTTATGTCATTTTCCTTTGATGATGACATCTATATTAATTTTTGTCAATAAAATTATAAATTATCACTTTCTTGTATTCAATATGTATAACATTATTAAAGAATTATAAAAAGTGGATAATTTTAGTTATAAATTTTTATTTTAGATGTTAATTAGTTTAAATTTTTATTTTATGTGATGGAATAAATTCGATAAATCATTACACAACGGTGACATGATGCTAGTGCAAGTTGATGAAAAGTCAAGTAAATGATTAAAAAAACTAAATGTAATATTTATTGGGTGATTTATAGTTATAAAAAAATTTAGTGATAAATATTAAATATTGGTTATGTTTTTATTCTTTATGTTATAATTAATTATTAATATTATTTTCATTAAATAAGAACTGAATGAATAGTGTAAAACATGATGGTAAATATATATTATGACTATAATATTTTATTAAATTGTTTAAAAATTATGAAAATATTTATTCGTGGAAGGGGGTATTATATGGTCTAAAATATAAAAAAAAATTAAATTTATGTTATAAATTTTCTATCCTATATGTATATTTATTAACATTAAATATTGAAATAACTATTACCATGATTAAGTATTAAGATTGAAAACAAATGGGTTAATAAAAATGATATTGTATAAAATGATATATAGAACAATGTATATTTTATTGAATTATAATATTCATAAAATTTCATCTTTACATTCTTATACATTTCATTTTGAAACCACTTATCAATGAATGTGACATTATTATGTTTTAATATTTTGAAGAATTACAAGAGTGCCCTCCCCTTGATTAAAATGGGTCACCACATCCCACTATTATTTTCAACACATTAAGATATATATCACAATAATATAGAGACATTAAATTATATAAATCCATATTCATTAATAATATGATTTTTATTCATAAAATACCAATCCATGGGTCTTTAAGATGGGATCTAATGGAGTTCTACTGAAGAAGAGGTTATTGTATTTACCGACTCTTTCATCTTTCATTCTTCTTATAATATCAAAAAAAAATTGTAATATTAATTTAACAAAAAATATAATAACATATATATACAAATATTTTATTATTAATAGTTTACAACTATTTTATACCCATTTTCCATCCTTTGAAATGCGAAAATATCCCTCATTAATATATGAGGCATACAATCTCCATGTTACGGTTCCATTTTTTTTCATCACTATTTTACAGGAATGGTAATATATATATTAACAATTAATATATATAATATTTATGGAATAATTGGTCGTAGATAGTTATAATATCATATATACCTTCATTTCATCAAATCATCCAAAAAATATAAACTTGGCTCAGGGGTACGTGACGACTACCACCTCCAATAAGCAATCTGAACCATTTTTTATTATTTACATGGGGTAATTAAGGATATATTTAATGAATTAAAATATATATAATATATAATAACAATTCTAAAAATTTGAATTAATATTTATTTTTCAATTTATCCATCCGTAGAAAATGTAAAACCACGTTCATGTGTATGTATAACCACATATCTCCATAAATAGTATAATTCAATTTTAAATATATTCCATTTATAAATGAATATGTATATATATATATATTGAACTTTTTATATATATATATATCATTAGAAAAATTATTTATATTATGTAGTCATAATAAAATTACAATTACTATAAAAATTAAAACAAATTTCTCATGAATAACAATACATTTAACATTTGAAATTTTGATAACATTTAAAAATTATTAACTATGGAGTGATAAGAAGTTACTATGGGAAATATGTTTTATTATATATTTGAGAGAAATTATTTTTTATGTTATTATAATACAGTTAATTTTTTTAAGTAGACAAAATTCAGTTATTAGTATTATATAACTTGATATAAGTGGTTTTTTAACTCAATATCGTTTCATTTAGGTAAAATCAGTTATTAATTGATTATATTATTAAAATATTATATGTCAAAAACGATTTCTTAAAATATTTTCTATGTCATATTTTCATTCACTGTATTTAAATTTATTACAAAAGATATATATTGAATAATTCTCAAATCAATGATATTTTATTTACAAGGTATTTCATTTCTCAATTAATCTCTATTGGATTACATTAATTATTCATTTTTATTAATATCGTATGAATATGTGTGGAATAAAAATTGGTTATATTATTTATTATTTCAAAATATATTATTTTTATTTTTATTTTATACATGTATTAAATTTATTGATTAATTATAACTTTGAAATTATGATCAATGTATCGACATTGATACAATTTCTATTATATTGAGAGATATTTGCTATTACGAGTCACAACCCGTCCCCCGGGGCCTGCATCATGACTACCCCAAAACCCACCTTCCATAGGCCAAGGGCTGGAGACTAGCACCAAAGGCGTAATTTCCTAAAACTAGGAAGGCGTTGCCTTTATAAAATGTAAACACACACAACTTGGGTACAAGAATAAGAAAACACTAAGTAAAAACTGTACACAAAAGTATTATTTAAAAGTAAAGGGGCTGGAAATTCCAGCCCAACTGTAAAGTAAACGGAAAATAAAAAACAAGTAAAACTAAAAGACAAACAACTGGAAGGTGTCTAGCAGCTCCTGGATCATCCACCATGGATCCTACCTGAAGGGTTGGTACTGATGGCCTCCTCCGCACTCCACGTCCATCCGTCTACTCTGGGTGCTGACTCGTCATGAGGTCCACCTCCAGGTACCGTCCAGTCTTGGCGCTCTCAGTCGCTATCAGCGCTGCCCGTCATCTTCATCCAACATAATGAGGTGCTGGCATACACCGTCCAGGGGTGAGTATAATGATACTCAGTAGGAACCTCGAGACCCTCAAGGTCTCTCAAAATAAAATAAGTATAAACCAAAAAGTATGATTTCTACAGATAACCATTACTTACATATATTCCCATACATATACCTAAGTTATCACGTATCCCATCACAATCATGAGGAAAAAACAAAGGTCATTGACTTAGCTCAAACCAGGATTTTTATTCACGAAACCACAGCTGCTGGAGAACCCCTCTATCTAGCACAATAGTCTTGTCATGAATCCGAGGTGCTACACAGTAACTTTAGACTACTGGGGTAATCCTCATGTCGATTACTACGGGTCTGCCGCCTCACACAGTAGCACTCCCCGCCATGGGTCTGCCGCCTCACACAGTAGCGCTCCCCGTAATAGCCTACATAGGTACTCCTCCTGTCGAGTATCGCGGTTCTACCGCCTCCCACAGTAGTTCTACTCCACCATGGGTCTACCGCCTCACACAATAGTCCTCCCCACTGGGCTAGTCAAGTCACTCCAAACGAATCAGACAAGAAGTCATCAGGTCTCAGCTAGCATCTAGGTCTTCGTAGTCTGCTCGCTCGTCACCGGGAGGGTCCACACCACGTGCCACATGCCGATACTCTAAGTGTCACAAAATCTCACGTAGAAGTATCACAAGGACTGCCACATCATAGGGGCCTCAACAAAATAGATGGCGTGTCAATTGGATGTTCGTTCTGTGAGTTATTAGCCTTTTAGTCCTGGGGGAACATTTGGTTTCGTGTTCAAACCAACCCGACCGTATCTCAACAATATCCCGAACACCCATGTGATATTTGTTAAGGTACATTTTCTCAATGATATTACCAGTGTTGCTGACGGGTCGTCAAACAGACGTTCGGAGCCAATGATATAGAAAATGTAAGAAATGGGTCAGTAACGGGCCCGGGTTCGGTCTGACCCGTTCGTACAGACTCTGCCCAACCCATTTGGGGCTAACACGGTCTGTGTCGACTTAGTCTGACTCACTGGGTCTGACCTAGCCCATTGGGCAGGTATGCCTGTTATGTTTTGACCCAGTAGGCTTGGCCGAGACATGCGTACCGCGAGGGCGGTTCGGACCGATAGTCGCCACGTAGGCGGCTTGGTAACTCATACCGGGAGACAGGGCCGGATCGGCCATCAACATTGAGGGGGTGTTGCGGGTCGGATAGACTCCGGGAAGGTTGCGGGTGCACCAGGTAGGCCGCGACATGAGCCGGGCAGCACGCCGGCATGGGGCGTGGGGCACCAGAAGTGCTCTGGTAGGGGCGTGGGGAACCAAGTGCTTGACGGCGGGGGAGCGGGGCACTAGGAGCACGTTGGAAGGGGGTGCGGGGTGCCGACTGGGGGTGTGGGGTGCCTGGAGTGCGCCGGAAGGGGGCGAAGGGCGCCGGGAGGGCACCGGAAGGGGCGCGGGGCACCGGCAGCCCGCCGGCAGGGGGCCTGGGGAACAGGGAGCACGCCGGCAGGAGGTACTGGGCACCGGGAGCGCGCCGGCAGGGGCGCAGGGCACCGGGAGCATACCCACAAGGGGCACGGGGTGCCTGAAGCATGCCGATAGGGGCAAGGGGGTGCGGGTTGCACACCGGGGCGCCACGGGGGGGGGGGGGGGGGGGGGGCGGTGTAGTTCCCAGAGGCCGCGGGTAGCACGACCTTTTCTCGCCACCTTTGTCGATGTCACCTCATTTCCATGTCATCGTGGAGTCATTACAAAAAGAACAATGGAGGGGTCGAGCTATGTTGGTTTGGCCCACATCCTCCGCGTTTAGGTGGTAGAAATTGGTTCGTACGTATGAAGCACAACAATTCCTCGATCTTCGTTTTTTTAGAGAAAGGAAGAACTTAGGTAAAGGTCTTACTTAGTCAAAATTAAACCCATACCATTCTCACATGACAACGCTGGAACATGAAGGAATGTGGTGAAGTTGTCAACATTCATCTCGTCTGCCACACAGCTCAAATTCCTGGCTCATGTGCCAGATCTTTGTAGTCAAAAATGCGGACGCTCCACGTCGGATGATAACCCAAGGAAGAAGGTTGATGTAAGTCTGCATTCTTCGTTGTTGGGGCATTCTTAATTGGAGAGCGTAATCCTATAAATGTTGGGCGCCACGACACTTTACCTGCACTTCATCGCATGGTGAAGCCGTCCCAAATCCTCATCCCATGCTCCATATATTTTGGAGAGGGGGGGAGGTAGGAAACGATAGTTGGAATTTATGATGGTTCATTTTTTAGGATCCTTCCTAAATTCCAATGACACTGTTACTTAATTTAAAAAGGGAAATTCCAATTAATTGACGCTGGCGCAACGATGCGGTGCATTGGACAAATTAATTGTATGTGCGTTGGCACAATTATGGTGGAGGAGGTCAAGTGGATCCCCCTCATTTATGAGGTAGTTGAGAGGTTTCTCCCAATTAATGGGAGGTTTCAAGGGGGTTTTTACCAGGGTGGTCCCCACCACCATAACCACTCATGTTAGGTTATGGTTTAGGTTGTCCTCACCACCATAACATCTCATGGGAGGTTAAGGTGTGGTGGTCCCCACTTCCATCCTCCACAATGAGTGGTTATGACGGATAAAATAAAATAAAATATGTGTTTTTTTATTTTATTATTTCCACGAAAAACACAAAAACTACCACCTACCCATGACCAACTTTTGTCGAGGTGAAAGTCTTCTTAAGTGAATATCGGCGTTGCAAGTTCAACGGTGTCCTAATATTTCAATTCCGAGCACCGGTTTAAAAGTAACAAAACGCCGCATGCATGTTTATAGAACAAATACGAAAAGAGTTCGAAAATTTATTATCAGTCACTATGGACCCACTATAGTCGTGGTTAGGCTCTTTCTAGGTGAAACACACCCTAAAAAACCCAACGGTACTCTCTGATTTTCAATCCAAGTTACCGTTTAGAAGTTATGAATTTTACAATAAAATAATTGTCACTTAATTATTTTATTTACAGCCAAAAACTTACTTTTTTTGGTGGCCCGTACCGACCGAAGTTAGTATCTGCTTAAATAAACAGGCCCTCATGAGTTCATTGGTGGTCTCGAATTTTTAATCTGAGGTACCGTTTATGAGTTATAATCATTTGAAAAATAAATTAATTTATTTAATTATTTTATTTACGGTTATGCCCTTTTTGGGATTTCAAACTGGAGTCCCGCGCCGACTAAACATAAGTCGAGCCTAGGATAAACATTCCATCATAAGCACAACAGTGCCCTCATATTTCGGATCTGAGTTACCATTTAAGAGTTATTCCACTTTAGAGGAAGACTGGTTACACGCGTTAACTGAAGGTTAAAAAAAATTCAGAAATTTATTCCAGGCACATCGGGCCTCAGAATCATGCACCATTATAAACTGCATACTCATAAAATTCTCATGTATTTAAGAAAAAAAATTAAATTGAAATTCTAGGGTTTTACATTCTCCCCACCTCAAGTATTTACGTCCCCATAAGCTATAACTCGAACTAAGGGAACAAATCGGGATACGGAGCACACATATAGGCCTCCCGCTCCCACGTGCTCTCCTGGAGGTTATCATCCTGCCAATGAATGCGCATTAGAGGTATTGACTATCCACATAGGACACACTCCTGTCGATCCTCAATCTCCACTAGAACCTCCATAAATATCTCCCCATCATCGATGTCCACCTCTCCATGGTCGATTATGTGAGTAGGGTTGTGCACGTGTATCCTCAGCTGAGATACTTGGAAGACGTCGTGCACCTAGTGCAAATGAGGTGGAAGATCTAAGAGGTAAACCACCTCCCCTACTCTGTTGAGGACCAGGAAAAGTCTTATTAACTGCGGAGATAACTTACCGCCTTAGCCAAATCTCCACTGACCACGTCGAGGTGAGACCCGTAGAAATACATGGTTATCATCCTCGGTTTCTAGGGGTCCATGTATCCTGTTAAAATATTACTTATGTCTGCTCTGTTCAGTCTTCATCTTCTATTAGATTATCTGTACCTTTTTTATTGTAGCTCGTACAATCTTTGGTCGGTAGGAAGCGAGCCGACTTGGTGGGTCGGTCGACGATCACCCAAATAGAGTCACGTCCCCTATACGTACATGGATGACCGATCACGTAGTCCATGGATATCCCATCCCTCTTCCACATTGGATCCTCTAAAGGCTGAACCAAGCATGTTCGTACCTGATGTTCCTCCAACACTTGCTGACAAGTGAGGCATCGAGAGGGAAGCTCTGCTACTGCATTATTCATACCCAGCCACCAGTGCTGGCATCGATGGTCCTAGTATATCTTCGCCACTCCAAGATGTACCGCTAGAGGGGATGCATAAAATTCCCTCAATACATCCCCCAAAAGTGACACTGATAACATAGTACTTCCTCTAAAAAGGATGACGTGCTCCCCGCCATCAGAAAATCCATCAGGTTCCTGCCCTATGGATATCTGAGCACATCGCATATCACAGTCAGTGTCCCAAAGATGTGCCTCCCTAACTCGCTGATGAAGTGGGGGAGTGACAGTAAGAGACTAAAGAAGGATTCTCCAGCACTATCCTCAAAGGATATCAGTAAAGTAGCCAGCTTCTCTATCACCTGGCCTAGTAGCTACAAACCAGATCTCCAAGCGAGTGAATCCGCTACAACGTTCCCCTTACTAGGAGTATAGACTATCTCAAAGTAATAGTCCTGGAGGAAATGAAAACTCAAATCTCTTACTGACACAAGGGTAAGGCTATCCGACTCAAGTGTGATCAGTTTTACCCTCCTATTCATAAGTTTAACCTATGATGCATTGGTTTCCTTTTTCTCCAACTAATGAATAACTCAACTCAATGTTATAGATCAACCACCCCATTTTTTCCTAATACATCCAATCTACGTATGAAATGTGGTTTCCCAGTCCATACCCATACTAACGTCGTAAGTCCTCGATGCTTCCACCATGAGGTTCCAACTGAAACTCTCACCTAAAGGGTCAGATAACACCGTCGATATAAGTTTCCTTATCGAGTCTCCCCTTAAATGTATATACAGACGTGAAGGTCAAGTCAACGGTTTAACTAGAAACTCTATGTCTCTAACATGATTTGTGGAAGGAAGGAATGATTGGTACCTATGTCTATTGATACAATAGCTAGTAGTAGACACAGTTTGTACCTCGAATTATTCTTAGAGCCCTTGGGTCACACTCCTTGAACACATGCATCTATTATCTTCCACTTCTCCCTAGCTCCTTGAGCTTGGTGGGGACTAAAAAGGTGGGTGGTTGTGACATGTCAAAAAGTACACCACCTCCTGTAGCTTTCCACGCTCTGCTTCCATGTTTGATGCCCTGCAGATTCATCTGTCCCTGTTACATCCTCTTTCTAAAATAGTTTACACATCTAGGTCTCTGCGATGGGTGCTAGTTTCCTTTGTTCCACACTACTAACATTCACTGGCTGTATTCGCTCATCCAAAGAACATTCAACCATATAGGTTCCCGGTAGCATCCAAACATTGGTAGGAATGCACAGAGGGAAAAGAAAGTGTTGTCTCGGATGTCCCTAAACACATATCACTCAGAGGTCCATGTTCCGAAAGAACTTATCGTATCGTATCCATCGAGTACCAGGAACTATTGGTAAACCATGATAAATACTCAGCTACCAACATGTCGTCCTGCCAAAGCTGTATAAGTTCTAGAGAACTCTCTTCCACATCCTCAGGCCAGTACTCAGCCACCTATATGATTGGCTCGCCTTGGAACCTGAGGGGTATCTAATGCTGAAACACGTGTAAGTAACTAAGCCTACATGTGTCATCAATCGGTACCGCTGGTTTAAACTCATGACCAACATGAAATGATATAGCTAACACACTAACTGAAGGCATAATCTTGGTCAGAGGTCCACATACGAAAGCCTCATCTCTATACGGACCAACATCATGGTCACTCACTGGGAAACACTGGTAGATAAGATCACCATACGCTCTACTGGTGTCTCAACTTGGTGGAGAACTCTAGAAATCGCCTCTAGTCAGTCCTCTGCTTCCTCGAAATCTATCTCGCAATGTCACCTTGAAGGCCTCTGCTACTGGATCTCCTGGAATGCGCTCAGTCGGCGTGCACTGTCCTCCAGTGCGGTTGCTAGAATATGCTGCCCAATGGGTGGTGGTGCTGCTGGTACACCACCCAAAGGTGCCAACACAGTAAGAGGGCCCTGCACCAGAGCCTCGTCACTCGGTGGGCCTTCATCGGGTACTCTCTCGAAACTCCAACTGGCTGCATCTGTGGAGACATCCTGAACAGATGTGACATAGTCAAAAGATTATACCTGGTTAGCGGACCTGGTTTGAGTTGACTTAATGAAAATTTTTGAAAACACACACGCAATTAGTGTTTTCGTGTACTATGTTGGAAATCAGTAGTCATGGTCCTGGTGTATGGATACGTCGGCCGCCACACCAACACTGGAATTCCCTGAACTAAAAACCACACTCAGTACCCTTAACATTATTGCTTCACAGAAAAAAAATATCAGAGTCCTATGTTCTGCGGTAGAACCGACTCCTCTGATACCAATTTTTCACGACCCGTCCCCTAGCGCACACATCGTGACTGCCCCAAGCCTGTCTTCCATAGGTCAGGGGCTGGAGACTAGTACCAAAGGTGTAATTCCCCAAAACTAGGAAGGTGTTTCCTTTTTAAAACGTAAACACACACAACCAGGGGACAAGTGTAAGAAAACACTATGTAAAACTTGTATACAAAAGTAGTTCTGAAAAGTAAAAGGGTCGGAAATATCATCCCAACTGTAAAGTACAAGGAAATGAAAAACTAGTTACAACTAAAAGGAAAACAGCTGGAAGGTGTCTAGCAGCTCCTGGATCATCCACCACGAATCCTACCAGAAGTGTAGGTACTAATAACCTCCCCAGCAGTCGATGTCTGTCTGTCTACTCTAGGTACTGACTCGTCATGAGGTCCACCTCCGGGTACCATCCAATCCTAGTGCTCTTGGTCACCGTCAGCATTTTCCATCGTCTCACTACCACAAAACTGGGCAAGGTCAGCGCCAATCTTTATCAGCGCTAACGAAAAAGCACTGATAAAGGGGGTGATTTTATCAGCATTAAAAAAATGTGCTGCTAAAGGTACCCCCATTAACATCTCATATATTTAATGTTGTTAAAGGGTAGACCTTTATCAAGGCTTTTTTAGTAGTGCTTATAGGGGGTCTTTATCAGCTCTTTTTTTAAAAGTGCTGATAAATGGTCTACATCAAAAAAATCATTAAAAAATATATTAATATTTAAATATATAGATATAGTTATATTGATATAAATATAATATATATATTTTAAATATAATTTTAAATATATTTTAGATAAATATAAATATACAGTTACACTTAATATAAATGATATTTAGTGAAATTACCATATAAAAATTCTAAAATATATTTTTAATAAATAATTTACTAATTATTTTGGATTAATAGTCATTTAATTAAAATTTGACGAATTGAAAAATTAAAAAAATTGAAAAATATCCAAAATATGTTGAAAACACAACTTGAACTTCAAACTGCCTTACCTTTTGATCCGCGTGTCCGTTTGAGCTCTACAGCATATCAAATAGAAGCTTGCGACGATATCTACGTGCTAATGACTTGGAAAAAACCTCTATCACATTTTTAGTATCCAAAAATGGCCCAAAAGTCCTCCAAAACTGAGTTTTTAGTCGGGATACCCTGATTTTTTAACATTTTGTGGATTTTCAACTTCGTTTAAGGGGGTATTTTTTGAATTTTTTGGTGTGGAATGAATTTATTCTAAGGTATTATATTCATTTTGATATTATGTCTTCTAAATTTTATTGTTTTTTATTATGAACTATTATTTATAATCAATTATAAAATAATATTTACATATTTTTTATAGATTCATGCATGAAAATATAATTCTAAATATAAATAATAAAATATATTTACATATAAAATATATTAGCTTTATCTAAATAATAACGAATATCCATATTATTTAAAATAAAAATATATGAATACTTATATACCTATATATTAATCTAACTATATATATATACATATATTAATATAACTACATATATATTCATATAACTATAAATATATCTATTTATATCACTATAAATATATATATTAATATAACTATATATATGTTAATATAACTATATATATATAAATATTAATATAAATATATATTACTATAAGAATAAATATAAATATATATATATATATATCATGAAATGGAAAACAAATCAAAATCGAGGAGTGGTAAGGGCTTAGGCAGGCAGGAGGGAGGTCTCGAGTTCAATACCTGGTGCATGCAGTGGCGTGCGCATGGTGGTGGATTTTGGGGGCTAGTACTCATAAAGGGTGGAGGGGGTGTGTGCAGGCGCTGGAGGGGGTGGAAAGCACTGTTAAAAGGGGATTCAAGCACTATAAAATCTCCCATTTGGAATGAATTTTTTTAATTTTTTTTATTTTTAATTTGTTTTACTTTTATTAGTGCTAAAAAGAATGCGCTGATAAAGGACCCTTTTATCAGTGCTTCTTTTTAGTGTTTATAAAAGACCCTTTTTATCATCGATTATTTTAGCACTGATAAAAGTGGTCTTTATCAGCACTTTTTTGAGCACTGATAAAGGGTACCCCCACCCCTTATCCTCACCGACTTTAACATTGCTTTTCTAGCGCTGTTAAAGGCTATTTTTAGCGCTGATAAAAGATGTCTTTTTAGTTCTGTATACATCCAACACAACGAGGGGCGGTCATAGATCGTGTAGGGGTGAGTATACTGATACTTAGTAGGGACCTCGAGACCATCATGGTCTCACAAAATCCAACCAGGATAAACCATAATGTATGATTTCAATGGATAACCATTACTTGCGTATAGGCCCATACATATATCTATGTAAACAAGTAACCCATCTCAATCATAAAAAAACACAACATTTTATTTTCATTATATCCAATATAATTTTAACATTCATCTTTAGTGATTATTAGACATAATATAAGAAAAACTCAATTTTTATGATAGATGAGGTATTTTTCAAAAAATGCAGTTTTTTCCTTTTAATGGAGAACCTTTTTTAAACCCAATATTATATAGTTTTATATATTTAATTTTGTTAAATTAAAATTTACTATAGAATAGGTATAGAAATATTAAATTTGGATACATTTTTGTATCTTTTCTGATAACTTTCATATTTTTTTAATAGTGAAAGAAACTAAATTTTAATTAAAAACAACATCTTTAATAAAAATAATTATAGTGATAAATTATAAATTTGAATATTTATTAAATATAATCTTTTTATATTTTTATCATTTAATATAATTTAGTTTAATGGATGTCATTTCACATTTACATTAGACATAAATAAGAATCAATATTTTGATAGTTGTTATTTCTTAAAAACGCGCTTTTTATTTTGACCACATGAATTGATTTTAAATTAATTTATGACACTTATATGTTTTGAATTTAAAAAAATGGTTTCCATATTTGGTATTCGTAGATCAAAATGGTGTAAATAAGTAACTTTTATTTTTAGATATTATTAATATTTACTTCGTTAAATATTTTATTTTAAATGGTTAAAGGGTAAATCTGTTACATATGTGTAAAATAATAATATTAAAATAATATTCAATTACCCGAAAACTTATCCTAACCCTATTTTCTGATACATGTCAGACCATGGGCATACCTGGGTTGATTTTAGGACCCCATTGAGCCACTTGGGAGTGATAATTATAGTTTATATTAATTAGTCTAAAGTAATGACCAAAATAACAAAAGAATGTATCATTTAGTGAAATATTTTCATATGGGGTTATATAATTGATTCAATGTACTATAAATATTTATTTTAAAGATAAAAAAATTCCCTAAAGGATAAAATTTTATTTATAATATTTATACCTAAAATAAATATATTTATTTATGAAACAATAAGGATGTAGTATTTTCCTTATTAATAAATGAATCAAATAAATGATATTTGTAAATATTAAAATAAATATAATCTTTATGTATTGATTCCATAAAAGAATTTTTTAGTTTAATATAACATTTTAGTATTGATTAAACGTATTTGTTTCAATGTAATTGAGTTTTTATGACTTTTACAGAAACCAAATACTAAATAGTGTCAAAATTGGCATAAATTTATTTTTTAATGAAATATTATATTATTGGTTGATATAATATTCCAAAATATATAACGTTCGGCCAAAGGGCTTAAATATTATTACATATATTATTCATTAACCACTTGATTCTATCTTGTATGTTTAGAGTATGTTTATTAACCATATAGTGTAAGGGTACAAGAAGACATGGTAAATGTTAATCTATTTAACTAAGAGTTAAATCTAAATGATAAGGTTAAAATTGAAACATAATCATGTAAAAAACCTTTTGGTTGAGAGGATTTCTACTCATAACCACTTAATCCTAGAAATAACTTGATTTTTATCCTTTATAAGTCTTATATGATTGTATAATAGATTAATATTTTAATATTTTCCTTACGTGACCCTCACCACCCCACCTATAATAGGGCACTTCACCTTCTATTAATTTCACACCTACAAAGCCATTTTTCTCAGAAAAACCCTACCCAAATACATTATCAACTATCCTTCCTTAACCCAATATTCCATAATTTGAATTAATGCCATCCTATGGAGCCCTTTTTATTAACTCAAAAGAAATCACCTGAAGAGGAGGTAATAATTTCACCACCCTCTTTCAAGGTCTTTTCTTATTCCACTTCCTCTTTCTTTGAGGATTCCATACTAATATAAAAACATTAGTAACTTCTATATAATTTGATGTTATTATAAATATGGAACAACCATATTCAATAATCAATCCATCCTATAATGAAGAAGGCACCATACGTGCGTACGTATGACTTACTCTCTCCATATCGTAGTGTAGTTTGTTATTCAAACTCTTCATTATTTGGATGGGTATAATAATGATTATAACCGATGTAAATAATAAATATAACTTGTTAATTATTCTTTATATATGATATAATATCCAATTACATAAAATTTCACCGTTAATATGATGATATTGTCGCTCGTTCATACGTACGGATTGTCGTCTTCACGACGCGATGGTATTGATTTCCATGTTCAACATTCAACGATGATTATAAAAATATATATTATTAATAAGAATTTAATATATTAAATTATAGTAAGAATGGAGATATATATATATATGTATATTTATATACTTACATATTTCTTATTAATTTACTTCGGTTCAATACGATATGAAAACAGAAACATCGTTTATGCATATGTACAACCAATCGTCTCCATAAACAGTGTCTCACATTTCATATATCTAACTACTATAAATATTTATATTCTAAATATATATGATATATTAATATAATTTCATAATATAGATGTATATAAATCATGACATAAATTATACGATCATGAATAACAAATTAAAACACGTATGATAACGAAAGTGATTATTACACAAAAATATTAATTAAACATGGATGTCATTATTAAATGGGTAGTATAAAGTCATAAATGAATAATGTATGATTTTATACATATTAATATGGTTCTTGTATAATTTAATAACATACTATGTTCATTATATATGAAGTTAAACGTACCCTTTACCAATGGAAAGTTCTAGGTTAGGGTTAATTATACAATCTCTTCATTATCCGAGGTAGTTTTTACGTGAGTATATAATGGGGCCTCTATATCATCCACATCTGTGTTTCAAAAATATATTTTCAAAAGGATTATTTCAATGTTTTATTGAAGAGACACTTTGACTAGATAATCTTTTTAAATGGTTTATATATTTATTCTTATAAATCGTTCTCATTAATGTCCATGTCTTCCAAATGGATTTTAGGGATTTTTTTATATTGAAATGAATGTTTTTAAACATTTAATTCCTTTAAAAATATTAACAGTGGTATGGGGCACATTGATTCAAAAATGTCTCTAAATGTATTCCTTTCTAAATTTTGTGACTTTTAATTGTTTTTATCAAAATGGAATATTTCTCTCAATGATTTTTACAAATACTTTTCATCCACATCAACATCCTTTGATGGATTTTAAACTTGTTTCAAGTTGATTTATTATGATACACATATTCCATATTTTATTTATGGTTTTGTGATAATTTTCACTGTGGATGTGTTTATTTTTATACAATTCATGGTTTATGGATAATGTATTGACATTTCGTATGCTAGTATTAATACGAATGTTTATGTTAGGTTTAATCCTTTTAATAAGAGTAATGAATTTCACATAGTAAGTGACGGGTGGAGCCTTCTATAGATCCTCAATTCATTGGTAGGTCTAATTAGTAATACAAGTGTTTTGAAACAAGGCCTTGAGAAAATATTATTTCTAGTCTTCGTACAAGGCCTTGACTATGTGGTTATGATATTTGGCATTATGAATTCGAACATTATGAAATTGAATATTTATATTACATGTGATTATTAGAAAGGTATAATATCCATGTGTATATGTAAATGTAATTACTTGATTTATCTTATCTATATTCTGTCAAAGTTTATGTATAAAATTCTATTTTTTAGTCTTATTCGTTTCCTTAATTGATTATGTTTATTAATTAATGTTTCTGCTATATTTTTATCCTTACTGATCATCTAAGCTCACCCCTTTCTATGAATTATTTTTCCTAGGATTCCTCGAAGGGTATTATGATAGATAAACAAGGTTATGCTATGGGATTAATGTTTCTCTCAAAGGATAATTTATGTTGTGATTTATTTTCATATGTGTAATGTAACGTTCATGTATATAATCTATTTTCCAAGACTGCTAAATAGATCGGTCTTTCAGGACTTGATTTCATGTAATCATGCCAATGTATTAATATAGTGCGCTGACTCTGGGCTTTTGGGGTCAGTGCATTATAGTATAAAATTATTAATCATGATTTAGATATCAGATCTATTCATTATCTTTTTATTTATATTAATACATAATATATGAACACTAAAAATTAAATTAAACGCTCCTAGAGATGGTAGGTCGTAAGTCAACCTGAACGCTACAAGAATTTATTATATGTGTTTACAGTAATTAATAGTAATATATATATATATATATATATATCATATTTTCAAAATTATGTCTTATATTTCATATATGTTTACTAAGACAATCCTTTATACATTTTTTGTGATACATTGACGAATCCTATTATTTTGAAGAGGTCGTAGTCCACACGAGGGAAAACGATGTTATCATATCACCACATACTGAAAGGAATGAATTTATTTAAGTATAAAAAATATATAATTATGGATAAAACATATTCATCAAATATAAAATATATAAACTGGATGCCCATTTAAATTTACAACCCTGAGATGTGGTAATAGAAAAACAAAAGACATATGTTCGTGAGGCGGTAGTTATTCACGCACACAAATTGTAAGTTAGTATCCCATTTAATATAAGTGTGTTTTCGTTTTGGTAAACCCCTTATCAAAAAAAATTATATGTTTATTTATTATACTTTAGTTCTTATATAATCAATATATAAAAACAATTAATGGGTGGAGAGGTTAATGAACTAAAAGTGATTGTTAAATAAGGTAACATATAATATTATAACTCTATTGTGAATTTACTGAATGGATTCCTTGAAGGATTAATTAATAATTTTTTTCCAAAATGATGAGTTTTGTGGGATTGTTATATTTTTTTTAATTTTTTGGATCATAAAAATGTCTTCAATTTTGCGAATAAGTCATACATTTGAGTTCATTTTTATAGTTGATTAGACGTTTCATTCTTGTACATTTTTTAATGAAATATTACCAACCATGTTTCAATCATTGATCATGTATAAAATAGTGATTAAAAATATAAAAATTGGATTATAGGGTCTGAATCTGTACATAACGTAGGTTTTAGACTATTTCCAGGACATTTTGGGCTTTATGATTGTCGTTTAGTCCCTTACTAAGCTCATTTTTTCTATTAATCATTATAATTATTATTAAATAATTCATCTAATATTTCGGGATGAAAATTAATTTGAGATTATTATATATTATAAATTATTATTATTACAAATATAGAAACAATTTTTCCAAATTCAATGCACATAATATGAATAACATAATTTAAAATTAATCTCATGGATGAGAGGACAAGGAATGAATTTAATGCAGAATTCTTCAAAATATTGAATCATTTTTATAACCAGTTATTTATTGAAATAGTTTTTAATGATATAAATTAGATTTATTTAAGTATAATTGATCAAAATAAAAATTAAAATCTCAAAAAATACATGATTTAACCTAATAAATATTGTAGAGGAAAAGGTAGTTATTTATTAAAATTTTGTATTTTTCATAGTTCATCATAATTTGAAACATTAGAAAATAAATAAAAAAAGTAAAATAAAAAAAATTTATATTCTTATATAAAAATTTATTTTTATTTTGGCCGATAAATTTTTTAAAATTAAAAATTTTATATTTAATATAACTTCTCTATTAAAAGGGGGTTAAATTATTTTTTATAAAAATAAAATTTTTAAGTATAAAACTAGATTGATTCTTGTATTATTCATTACAACATTGTTAGATGAATATAAAAAATATATTACTGCTTAAATAATATCTATATAATTATATTTTTTCAATAATAATAATTAATTTACATTATTAGGATACAACAACTTGTAAAAATAAAAAAGTTATTTTTAATATATTAGTTCTTATAGTCAATTAATATTTGTGTAAAAAAATTCATAACATAGTAAATCCAATTCATAAGTATTAATTTATCACCTATGATATATCTTATTATATTAAATAATATTATTATTGTTTTCTATAACTTGTTCTTGCATGTAACACATGTTATCGAAGAATGTCATAGTTGCGTGTAACGCTAGATAACCCTGTATCGCGTGAATTACATGATATAAAATATATTAATGTTATTTAAAAATATTAAAAATACCCCAAATAATTGATATATTATATTACAATCTTGGGTTTTTTGTGTGTTTCATAAACTATATCATATAAAAGTAAATTTTTTTAAAATTTTCGAGATGTTACATTCTCTCCACCTTAATCAAATTACATCATCACAATATAAAATTGATCTTGGTAAAAAATTGATTGATATTTTATAACTCCATTAAATTAATCCCACATTATGAATTTTTTTTAAAATCATCTTGAAATGAGATAATTTGGAGTAAAATTTACATTTTGAACAACATGTAGTTAGATATCTACGAAGTAGAACATTATTGAAAAGTGAAAATAAGGACATAGTTGAAAAATATAAATAATACTTCAATGTGATTGAATAAATAAATCATCAAAAATATAATGATAAATTGAAAGTTAACGGCCAAAAATACATATGTCTAGGATGCTTTATAATGTTATCATTCAATAAAAAGAATATATAATTAAAAAAACATTTCTACTTTTGATCAGTTTCTTAATGTTCTATATGTATTTCACTCTCAACTAATATAAGAAAATTTACTTACCTGGTAATTTTCAATTCCATGTAAAAAATTCCATCATTTGATTGTGTTTCAATAGAATTAAAATTCATCTGTAACTCTATGAAAATGATATCCTAGAATAAACTAGTTTTTTGAAGCACTGCAATTTTCAGTTAGTGGAACATAATTTAAATAAAAAAATCAAATTATTTGTATATAATTATCATAAAAATTCAATAGGATTAATAAATTAATCTCTAAAACTAAAAAGTGATTAAATTTGTTTATCATTAACATTGATTCATCAAATTTAAACAAATAATAATTACTCAATAACCTGAACATAGAATTTATCATCAGTAAGTGTGAAACCCTTATTTCCCTCCAGTCATGGGTTCAATCCATGCCACCTTGTCAGATTTGATTGGTTGTTACCTAGCATGGTATTTTTCCTTCTCCTAAACTATATTAATATGATTTCCAAAATCAATATGATGGATATAATTTGAAAATGTATAATCACTAAATATAGATTTAAATATTGTTTTTATTACAACTCCAAAACATAATAAAATCAACTATTTTATTTCATCATACGTTCTTTTCATTGTATAAGGTTCACCTAGGTTAATCGTGTTAATTTTATATTTATATTATTTAAAATTAAATTTATATAAAATTTAATTATCAAATGTATATTTCAAGGGAATATCAAAATAGATGTGAATTAAGGAATGTTTTCATTTACCAAGTTATGATATATTTTGGACCGATACAAATTTTCGGAGTTGATAACCCTAGGCACATATGTTCTACTTAAAAGTCCACTTATAATATTTAGAGAGAGATTTATTTCTAGGAATACCAACATAATATCTACATTACCATAATTCATGGACATTATTCTATACTTATCATTAAAGTAAATGTTATGTATATGTTCTGTAATATGTGTTTTCCTTAATCAAGTACCTTAGGATTCTACTGAACATATTTTAATACCAACTTTAGTGACCTGACACCAACTATCATGAAGCTTGTTTCTAGAACCATTAATTTTGAATGATTACATGGAAAAAATTCCTGAGGACTTTTTTCATTATTCTTGGTATATGATATATATACATGTGTATTTTTGTATAATTTTTTACAAAAATTACAAGATGATTGTTTTTTATTTCTTATTAGGATATTGTTATTCACAATTATCATAACATTTCATATCTTAATTTGTATACATCTAGTATTTCTATGGAAAATAAAAAAATATGGGTGAACTAATATTTTCCATAAGGGATAGTTGTAGCAGATGAAATAATGTGTCAATGAAAATATCCAATATGTATGTGTAATTACTGAGGACATATTACATGTAATCAATAATCATTGAAGTAAATTCCCAAACAATATGGAATGGAAAATAACTAAAAAAATACATTTAAATAATTATATAAGGCATAATCAATATGGAATGTTAAATACCATAAAAAAATTTCATTAAAATAAAATTGCACGACATAACCCATATGAAAATGTAAATAGATAAATCACCTACCATTTAATCAATTAAATGAGAATGAAATGTCTCAATAAGAATTTCCAATGATAAATTATCATGGATAATAATAACTGAATACTAATTGAAATAATATTTTTAATTATCAGAGGATATTTTTCCCAGGTACGTTATTCCTTTATAGTTAAAATCTTTAAAATGATGGTTTAGCATAATACAATCAATAACCTTTATAAGATAATTAATATTTATGGGTATAAACCTATCTAAAATTCATGTAATGAAACTAAAATGGTTTGTCTCCAACTACATCTATCTCATGATGCTACTAATTCATTAAGGGGATTGCATTATATAGCTCCAACCCATGTATTTAATCTCAAATTCATTCCATATATATATACTAATAATTTTAATTCTAATAGAATGTGCATTATCAATTTTTTTTTGAGTATATGATAAGGATTTATCAACATTTAACCAGTAAATAAAATAATTTTAAAAATAATCACCATCTGTTAAAATTTTATATGTATTAATCAATAAACTTATATACGATAAATTTTATGGATAATTTGGGTAACATCAATGTTCACTGAACACAATAAATTGAATATTTCAAGGGGACTGCAATAATAAATCCATGAAGTGAATATCAATAAAATCCATATAAAAATTAATAAAAAAACTTCTTAGGGAATAATATGGATGGTATCAATACAGCATATATCATAAGTAATAAAAATAAAGGGTTTATTTCTTTTATTTATAAAAATATTATAAACAGATCTTTTAAAAATCTTATTGATGAAAATATCCATTAATTTTGAAAAAAACATTGAAAAAAAATTTAATTGAAAAAAAATTTAATAAACACATTTCTTTTAATGAGTAAAAATTACTTTAATAAATAATTTCCAAAATATAGAAACATTTTTGAAAACATTTTTATAAAATAGTGTTTTTATAAAAAAAATGTTGTCTGACTGAACAGGAAAATGAAGTCCGAAGATCCAAAAAAAAAATTTTAATTATTTTTTGAACTAATGAGTGTCAAATTGTAAATATTAAATTTATATTTTCGTGAATAACCATTGGTGATTAAATTTAAAGGATTTATTTAATAATGGTCATATAATTTCCTATAATGGAAATTCACATTCCCGAAAAAATTAGATTGTTATGTAAACCCTTAAAAAGTCAATAAATTTCATGTGAGATTAAATAAACAAATATATTATGTGTGGAAAAATAAAATTGAAATAAAAATAGATGAAATAAAAATATATATATTAATAATTTATTACGCACATTATTATATAATTTTAATGACAACGAGAATGTAGTATAAACCAAATAAATGTAACCTGATTAGGAAATTCCATACAAATTCATAGCATTTAATTCAAAACCCCTTTGAATAAATAGATCAAATTTAGACTCATAATAACATGAGTATAACATAATTCATGATATTATATATAAATGTGTATTAGATACACCACGACATATACATAAGTGGTGAATACGACCTTTATCTCACAGACGAAAAATGATATATTAAAATATCATAACAAGTGATTTTTTGGGGTGAAAATTCATTATCCTATAGATTTATCTATTTAATCAAGTCAATAATAAATGAAAAACAATATAATTCTTTATTATAACAAATATTAACTTTATATAATATATTTTTACCATTTCTGTTCAAAACCTTCATTATTTTCATAAGTATAGGTTGTAATTTGGCTACATTTGTTTGTATGATTTGAGTTGTTATTGTTGTTCATGTTAATTAGATAATGATTTAATCATATAATAAATTTAAACTAAAAATTAAAAATTATATTATATATTTATATGTATTTATAGTAATCTAAAATATTTGGAGATAGTAAATGAAATATACAATTCGTGGAGATGGAAGACTGTAAATACACATGAACGCTACATCCATTTCATTAAAAGAATGAAAAGATTGAAAATTTAATTATATATATATATATAATAATTTCATCAAAAAAATTATGTCACATATTTCTTATATTTTTATTAAAACAATCATTTATACATTCCATTAATATCATGAAAGAATCACATTTCTTTGAGGAGGCGAGAGTCCACATATACACAAACAATTAAAATGGAATCCAACAAAATCGAAGGAATGATGGTTTGGTTATATAAACAATTTATATGTATTAATGAAAAATAAATTAAAAATAAATATATTATAAATATTGTGTCAATCATAATTCCAAACCATTATAGGTTGTACTGGAAAAATGAACACAATTGTTTCATGAGGTTGTAGTTCATTGTACGCACAAACTGTAAGTATGTTACCTATTTTATAGAAGTTTGATTCATTGACTTTTTAACCCATAACCTAATAAAATCCCAGTATATTTAATATAATTATATTATTGTATAATCACGAATTAGAAATAATTGAAAGGGTGGATAGGTAAATGAAACAAAAGTGATCAATGAAAAAGGATTCCCCTTATTTGGCTAACTCCTTTTGGTTTATAACAAAATTCATCCTTGGTTGGATTATTCAAACATTTAAGATTATAGGATTAGATATGGGGAGATTGGATCTTATTTGAAATGTATTTGGATGTTAAAAAGGGCGTTAAATTTGTGAACAAGTGGGAACGGTGTGTGCCTTTTTAAAGTTGTTGAGGAGTGAAATTCTTTTTAATTATTTAATGTGGGAATTCCACCAAAGTTCATTCATGGAAAGTGGTTCCAATAATGAAAAATAATCTTCAAAATAGATAATAGGCTTCAAATATCTCCATAAAAATTATTTTAGATGAGTTTTTATGTCATTTTTTCATTTTTTAACTGTTTAGTCCATTGCTAAGCTAATACTACTTTTAATCAATATAATTAATTTAAATTACATTAACTAATATATTAGGTTAAAAATTTTAAAAAAATTATTCAATATTAATTATACTTATTTAAACTATTTAATACATTTCTTCAAATTCCAATGTCATATGCGGTAGAAATTAATGAAAATTATTCCTACACATGAAATTACAATGTGGGGTTTTAATTTAAAAATATTCAACAATTTGAATTGATTAGATTTAAATGTACCCTATGAAATTGATTCCAATTAAATAAAATATATTATTTTTTTAATAAAATAATTAATTATACCTCAAACCCATAAAAATATAATTTTTTATTATAAATAAATTAAACAAAAAATAATTTTTCAATTAAATTCCATATTTTTCAGTATTCATCAAAAAAATGAAACTTCAAAGGAAATTTCCAAAAATTCAACATAAGAAAATACTTATATGAATATTTGAAAAATAATGTTTTTTAAATATAAAATTTAATAATGATTCAAAATTTGTTAAAAAATTGTTCTCAGATAAATGTTGGGAAAATATTCTTGCATTGAAAATAATATTCATAAACAAAAATCAGGATTTATTCTTATCTTATGCATATAATACCAACTGGAGAAAAATCATAAATATTTTTATGGAATTTATAATATATATATTCCATTATTATCATTCAATAGTTATTATTATTTTAATTTATTATGATAAAACATCTCTATAAGTAGAATAACATTGTCTCAATATTCATCTCATTCTTATATTCATTTATAAAAAAATAGATTACCATGAATTAATTTAATATTTCTAGAAACCATATTTCTTTATATGTTAGTTGATATTATTAATAACTACTAATTTAATTTTAAAGATAATTTTTTACATATATTATAATATTATAAGTATTTGTTAAAACTCATTCTCATATGAAATAGAAGCTATCGAAAAAACACTTTCTTATGTTCAACACACACTGACCTATTATCTCATTCATTTCAACACAAGAAATATATTTAATTTATTTAAAAATAATATATATGCCATAAAGTATCATGATATTATATTATTTTCTATTTTTGTAGTTCTGTCCACATAATCTATCAAATAAAACATAGTTTTTTTAGTATTTTCTGGGCACTACTACATATGATTCCTCTATTTTCGAGTTATTACATATTTTTTGTTGGACACATATTTATGAGGGAACAATATACCCATAGGAAAAACCTATGCACTCACTCTTATTCGGAATCATCAAGAGTATATGGAGGCATTCTTGAGGCCATGTGGCCAACCAGTATCAAGGTTCCTTCGACTGGAAACCGAGTTGGGATGTCAAGATTGATCAAAGAAATACTAGACATACATATTTTTTCAAACATATTATAATGTTTTACATGTGTCTATTCAAATAAAATACTACTTTGTTTTAATAATGACTTTATCATTTGTAATTTTAGTAATATATATCATCATTATCCAAATTTTAATAAATTTGAAAAACTATAGAAAAAGTTAGTTTTATATGGGTTTTTGAAAAATAATTAAAAAGGAATTTTTCATAAGTGTTTTCATATTTAATTCTAATTTAGATTACACTACCATTAATATGATCTTAAAAACACTAGAATTCCAATTCTAGGTAAGTAAATTCTCAGACATATGATTCCCCAAGTGACTGATTTATCTTATTTACTCTAAAAGGATTCCATCATGATTATAGAAAACAATTTCATATTAAGGGCCTTTAAATTACATTGAAAATTATATTATATTGTTATAGTGAATTTATAAGACAATTATTTATTGTTTTGTCTAATACTAATAATATAAGGAATTATTTATCTTTTACATAAAAAAATTTATCTTACATTTATGAATTATATTAAATGACCAATGTTTCTAGAACGATAATATTATTATAATTTACTTTATCTTATATGATGTAAATATTTATAATCTAAAATTGAATATCGCAATTGAATAATATCATGTGATGTAAAAAAATTTGTTTTAGGTACTATTCAGAATATTAAAACATTAAGTTATTTATTACCATTATAGTATTATGAGTGAAATAAATGCATTCCTTAATTTTATCAGGAGTGGTTATGTCCGATTAAGGAATGGATCATTTAAATAAGGATTCCATTTCCTAGAAGATTTATAGTTTGAAGGAATAAAATGATAAATAAATATGTTAACTATAGATTTGTTTACTATTATTAAAACGATTCATATAAAACATAATCCCTCTAAGAACATCTAAAATGTTTTGAAATATCTCACCCAACCATCTGATATAGATATATTTAAATAGTTATTAAATTCAAATTGTAAAATAATGTTTCTTGAAAAAAACAGACATTTGATGGACATGAGACAATTTGTACTTTTTTCTTCATCGTTCTACTTTGGATGCTGTGAAACACCTCAATTAATTATTATTATGTTAAACATTATAAGGATGTGAATAATAGTTCTTCGAAACCTGTTTTTAATGACAATTTATTTCTATAATGAATCCTGATCAAAGACTACAAATTTTTAATTACAACTTTTATCTAATAATGTCAAAACTTTCTTCATCCACTTTCATTGTTTCTAATCCTACACTCTTTTAAATACATTACAATGACAATTAATATGAATTTTTAATAGTGATCCTAGTTGAATGATAATAGAAATTATACAAAGTGATAGTTACTTTCACTCACTTGGGAATATCCCATAAAAATATATTGTTTAGTGAAAATCACCAAGATTGTGGAGTAGAGAATTGGGGATGTGGAGATTGGAAATGTGTTCCCTGAACCACAGTAAGTTTTCTATATATTAATCATTCAGATATATTTTCATTTACCAATAATTACCTAACAATGTATATAATACAAAATCATTCATATTCTCAATATTTTAATTTAAATAAGTGAAAATTTTAGGAACTTTATTCCCCCAAAACACTTTTGTAATTTGGAAATTCCTAATAGGAGAAAAATGTGTATCATATTAAGTAACTATTGAGTTCTAAATCATTATCAATTGAATACTAATGACCAATTATAATGTCACTACAATAGAATATGTGAAATATATATTTTCCATGGGAAAAAATATCTATTTAAATTGAGATAACTATAGTTTTTGGACAACTAGAATGATATTTTATTTGAAAAAATCATACTCTAAAATATTATACCAATGTTGTAAAACAATTACAGAACCATATTGGTTAAAATAAACTATGGAATACATTATTGGAATTTTATACTGATTTCAATTCAAAAATTTGAATGATGTCACCATTTTATTATGACCTAATGAATATAATATAGTTTCATAATTTCTTACAACTAATAAAATGTGGTAACTTGTCATGGTAATATGTAAAAGTATTGAAAATTTCATAAATATAAGATATAATACTTGTACTCCCAATTTAAAAAACATTATAATAACATATGGTGAGAGTATAAACCAAATAAATATTATATTTACCTAAATTTTTAAATATTTTTTTACTTTTGGAACTCCATTTCCAAATAAATATCATCGTATAAAATTTCTCAAAGTCATACCATCAAAATAGAGTGAATTATATGATGTAACCAAACAATATAATCCTATATTCAATTTTAAATTAAATGATCTGATTGATACACTAATGATTTATGCGTTTTTGAAACATGTGGAATGTTATTATTTAAGGTTTATCAATAAATGAAATCAAACATTAAGAGTCCATAATATAATAGATGAAATGAAACACGGTGACAAATTTATTGTCACGACCCATCCTCAGGGCACGTGCCGTGACTACCCAATGCCTGCCTTCCATAGGACAGGGGCTGGCGACTAGCACCAAGGCGTAAAATTCCGGTAAAAGGGAAGGCATTTCCTTTGAAAAGTAAACAAGCACTACAGAGTAAGCAAGCGGAAAAAGTAAACACTAAGTAAAATATGGTACAACAGTAAGTGAGGAAAAGTAAAGGGGGCCGGAAATACAAGCCCAACTGTAAAGTACAACTGAAAGGGGAAAAAACAACTGAAAAGTAAAGCCGCAACGTCGAGCAGTCCCCTGGAAGTCCCACCAGAAGGGTGGGTATAGAAAGCTTCCACTGCTCCTCGGGTCTAGCCGACCGCTCCGAGTGCGTCCCACCCAGTGGTCCACCTCCAGGTACCGTCCTGCTCTGCAAGCCTCCACCACGATCAGTGCTATCCGTCATCGGCAACCAACAAAACGTAGTGCGGGCTTAGCCCGTGCATGGGTGAGTATAAGATACTCAGTAGGGACCCCGAGCCCCCTGAATGTCTCCCATAATCCACAAAGGATAATCCACAAAGGAAAAATACAATCACAAAGTAACATCCGACACGGCTTAGGTATATGGCCATACAAATACCTAAGTCATCAATTCTTGCTCGGCTCTAACATCCGAGCTCATGTACAACCCAGTCCACACAGGAAAGCAAAACGTAAAATCCACACAGGATAGCTCAACACAATCCACAAAGGAAAGTAAATCATAAATCCACACAGGATAGCTCAACAAAATCCACAAAGGAAAGTAAAACAGAGTTTCAGCTCACACAGGTATACTTCTTCAAATGACGATAGAGATGATCACTGATCCATCTAAGTCGTCAGACCCACAAAGGATCGATTTGTACTAACCCCCGCAATGACCCACAAAGGATCTGACCCACAAAGGATCGATAGTTAACTAAACCCCGCAAAGACCCACACAGGATCGGACCCACACAGGACCTGTAGGCACTGGCCCACACAAGACAGCTGAGCGCTGACCCACACAGGATCTGACCCACACAGGATCGGTAGCACTGACCCACAAAGGATCACTGAGTGCTTCAATTGTCGCCGTCGAATCCACTGAGGATCTCTGCACCGTCGTCGTCGTCACAGTAGTAGTCGCAGCCAGCTCCAGGGTTCCCGCACACAGCAAGCTCGTTCGGGAGGGTCCGCTCCACGAGCCGAGAGGCTGATATATCAACTGACACAAAGTACAGAGTTGATGTATGCAAAAGTTCCGTATCATCAACAGGAACTCAACGTCGCAGACGGCGCGTCAATCGGACGCCTGGTCTGAGAGTTATTGGCTTTTTCGTTCCTGGGGCCCGGTTGGTTTTTAAGGCAAAACCAACTCGACCGTACTCCACCTATGTCCAAAACTCGGGCGGAGTATGCCAAAAGTTCTGTCTCACTTAGAGGAATTCAACTAAGTCGACGACACGTCGATCGGACGTTCGAAGCTCAAGATATAAGCGTTTCCGCTCCGAGGGCCCGGTTGGTTTCGTGTACGAACCAACTCGGCCGAACTCAAAGTATTCCAAAACATTGAGTGTGATATACTGAAACGACCGTCTCGATCCAAGTATCGCATCGCCGCTGACGGCGCGTCGTTCGGAGGCATGTAGCTCATAATACTGGTAAAAGACAAAAAATGGTCCGAAGACGGGGGGGTCTGGGCCCGGACCGTCCCGGCCTGACCCCCCTGGGTCGGCCTAACCGGGTCGTCCTGACCCATGTCCGGGTCGGACCCGGTTCGGCGTGGCCCGGCCCGGCTAGGGCGTGGCCCAGCCGGTCCAGCCGGTCCGGCTTGGCTCGGACGAACGGCCGAGCGAGGGAGCCGCGGGGCGCCGCCCCCGCGGGATGCAAGTGTCGCGGCCCATGCGGGGCCGCACTGGAATTCAGCGGACGCGGCTTTGCTGCATCCCGTGGGTGCCGGACTCGTGCGGCCGCGGGTCTGCTGGCCGCCGCCGCCGAGGCTACAGCCGCGGGGGCCCTGTCCGGCAGCGCGCCTGGGAGCCGCCGCCTCTGGCCGCCGGTGGCTTCTGCGGGCCACCAGATTTTCTCCGGTGGTCAGATTTTAATCCCGTCTATGCCATATCTTCTCCCGGGTTCCGTACTTCACTGCGGAAACAATGTATCTCCCCTGCGGCATGTTTTGTTGTTGCCCGCCAATCTGCGCATCAACGAAGAACTGCGGAGGGTTGTCGGGCCGTGTTCGTTTCGCCCGCACCCTCCGCGTTAGATGATAATAGTCGGGAGAAATAATCAAAACATAGAAACATAACAAATAACAATTTTAATAAATTAAAATTTCTCTTATGAAACCGGGTTCTTTGTTTTGAACGGAAACATCAACGGAGTAAAAATCATTCCCAACAAAACCCCTACCTCGTCAAGTCGTCGCACACGCGTTCTTCGCGGAATTGATCGCCCCGGAAGGAGGTGATCGTCGCGTCGCGGAAGGGAGTCGCATCGTCGCAGAAGTGCGTCATGTCGTCGCGTAATACGGTATTGCGTCGACGAACTCTGAGGTTCAGGAACATATATATTTAATTATTAATAATTAAATCAATATTGTTGTTATAATTCACAAAGAAAAAAAATAAAGGAGAAACCCGAAATCTCCTACCTCAAGCAGTTTGTGATTGGAGATCGTTGCGGGGAAGAATGTCTTGGAAGAAGTGCCGTCGACCTCCGAGGGTGACGGCATTCTTCGCGTTCTTCACGTTCTTCATGTTCTTCGAGTTCTTCGTGAAGGAGGATGAAGACACAAAATTTTCAAAACCTCTCAACGAGCATTTCTCCATAAATCGTGCGTCGGTCTTATTTTCTTATTACGCCAACAGATTGTAAACAGGTTAAGAAACGATTAAATTAATTCATATAATTAATTCAACGAAGTTAACCACCCAATTAAATGGTTCGTTAATAAATTAAGGAAACACATCAGTTGACTTTCATAAAGACGGGTTTTCGCTGGTGCGTTACTTAGCAAAAAAGAAACGGTGGGGCTCGTGCAGGCCCTACATCACAAATATCCTACCAAGAAGGTAGTATATTTTTGGATAGCACCCTATCCGCATCAACTCATCTTAAGCAGCTTTAAGTGGCTTTCAAGTGGATTTAAGTGAAATAAAATAATTTTTGTCGTACCAATTATTTTATTTCTTAACATTAAGCCCAAAAATTAAAACCACACCCGAGAAAACGCAACTTCGAAAGAGGCATTTCTAAGAAAGTATCAACGCTGCGATTCCATCGGTGCCCTTAGAATTTGATTCCGAGCTCCGGTTCGAAAGTTAGAAAAACCCGCTCGTCCGTTCACTGAATGTACCCGAGCAAACCTTCGGAAAATTATTTCGGGCACACCGGGCCTCAGAATCAGGTTCAGTCAGAAACTGCGTTCTTGTAAAAATTCAAAAAAAAATAAGAAAAAAATTTCCTTGAATTTTTCGGGTCTTTACATCACTCCCACCTTAGGGCTTTAAATCCCCGTAAAGATACATCAAAAACTTGGGAATCAAATGGGGGTACTGAGCACGCATCTGAGCCTCCCGCTCCCAAGTGCTCTCCTGGAGGTTCCTGTGCTGACATCTGATGTGCACAAGAGGAATCGATCGTCCACGTAGGACCCGTTCCTGTCGATCCTCGATCTCCACCGGGACCTCCACAAAGGTCGCCCCATCATCCACGTCTAGCTCCCCCTAGTCAATGATGTGTGTTGGGTCATGAACGTATCTCCTTAGCTGGGATACGTGGAAGACGTCGTGCACCCGGTGCAACTGAGGTGGTAGAGCCAGGCGATAAGCCACCTCGCCAATCCTGCTGATGACCTGGAATGGTCCGATGAAGCATGGAGACAACTTGTCGCCTCGGCCAATTCTCTGTAATCCACGTCGGAGTGAGACACGCAAGAAGACGTGGTCGCCATTCTCGAACTCTAGTGGCCTCCGCCTCCTGTCAGCATAAGACTTTTGTCGGCTCTGAGCTGTCCTCATCCGCTCCTGGATGACCTGGACCTTCTCTGTCGTGGCCCGGACCATCTCTGGTCCCACAAGTGCTGACTCCCCAGGGTCTGTCCAGCACAAAGGAGATCTGCAAGGTCTGCCGTATAACACCTCGTATGGTGTCATCCTGATGGTGGAGTGGTAGCTGTTGTTGTACGCGAACTCCACCAAGGGTAGGTGGTCCTCTCACCTACGACCAAAGTCTAGGACACATGCGCGGAGCATGTCCTCGAAAGTCTGAATGGTCCTCTCCGTCTGACTATCCGTCTGAGGGTGAAAGGCGGTGCTCAGATGTAGGTGCATCCCGAACGCCTCCTGCATCCCCTTCAAAATCCGGGAAGTAATGCAAGCATCTCGATCGGAGACGATCGATGATGGCACACCGTGAAGCCATACAATATCCTGAATGTAGAGACTCTCCATGCTCCCCACTGAGCCCTTCTCTCTGATGGGTAAGAAGTGAGCTGACTTGGTGAGTCGGTCAACAATCACCCAGATGGAGTCGTGACCTCTGGAAGTGTGTGGAATTCCAGTCACGAAGTCCATAGATATGTCGTCCCACTTCCACTCCGGGACCTCCAAGGGCTGCACCAAGCCTGCTGGTACCTGATGCTCTGCCTTCACCTACTAGCAAGTGAGGCAACGAGAAACGAACTCCACCACAGCCTTCTTCATGCATGGCCACCAGTGCTGTCATCTGAGGTCCTGGTACATCTTCGCCACTCCAGGATGTACCGCCAAAAGAGAAGTGTGAACCTCTCTCAGCACCTCCTCTCGTAAAGTGACTGGTACCATGGTACGTCCTCTAAAATGGATGTCGTGCTCTACTCCAAAGGAGAAGCCATTAGGTGCCTGTCCTAAGGATATCTGTGCACTCCGCGTCTCACAGTCAGCGTCCCCATGTTGTGCCTCTCTGATCCACTGTAGTAGTGGAGGGGTGACTGTGACAGATTGGAGGAAGTCTTCTCCATCTCTATCCACAAAGGATATCTGCAAAGAGGCTAGCTGCTCTGTCGCCTCCTCAAGTAGATGAATGCCCATCCTCCTGCTGAGAGCATCGGCTACCACGTTCCCCTTCCCAGGAGTATAGAATATCTCAAATTCATGGTCCTGGAGGAACTCGAGCCATCGCCGCTGTCTCAGGTTCAGGTCCTTCTGTGAGAAGATGTACCTGAGACTCTGATGGTCAGAAAAGACTGTAATGTGCTCGCCCATCAGGTAGTGTCTCCATGTCTTCAGAGCGAAGACCACTACTGCTAACTCCAGGTCATGGGTAGCGTAGTTCTGCTCATGTGGCCTCAACTGAAGTGATACATAGGCGATCACTGCCCGCTCCTGCATCAGGACACACCTGAGTCCGGTCCCTGATGCATCGCAATAGACTATGTACCCTACTCCCTCATCAGGAAACCTCAAGATAGGTGCGCTGGTTAATCTCTGTCTCAGCTCCTGGAAGCTCTGCTGACATCTGTCTGACCACACAAAGGGTTTACCCTTCTTCGTCAAAGATGAGAGTGGTGCCAAAACTCTGGAGAAGTCTGGCACGAATTTCCTGTAGTATCCAGCTAGTCCCAAGAAACTCCGCACCTCTGTCACGCTCCTGGGTGGCTCCCAAGCTAGCACTGCCTCGATCTTCGCAGGATTCACTGCAACTCCCGCCTCAGAGATGACGTGCCCTAAGAAGTGGACCTCACGTATCCAGAACTAACACTTCGAGAGCTTCCCATAAATCTGGTGATCTTAGAGTGTGTCTAGTACAACCTGTAAGTGGTAGGCGTGCTCCTCCCCAGTCGTCGAGTAAATAAAAATGTCGTCGATGAAGACTACGACAAATCGATCGACGTATGTCTGAAAGATCTTATTCATGAGGTCCATGAACACCGCTGGAGCATTGGTTATGACGAATGGCATAACCAAGAACTCATAGTGGCCATACCGACATATGAAGGTCGTCTTTTGCACGTCCTCATCTCGAACTCTGAGCTGATGATAGCCTGACGTGAGGTCTATCTTTGAAAACCACCTTGCTCCTTTGAGCTGATCGAAGAGGTCATCAATCCTCGGTAGGGGATACTTGTTCCTCACTGTCACTTGGTTCAGGGTACGATAGTCGACACATAGTCGCAAGCTCCCGTCCGCCTTCTTGGCGAACAATATCGGGGAAGCCCAGGGTGAAACACTGGGTCGGATGAAACCCTTTCCCTGCAAGTCCTCCAACTGTACCCGTAGCTCTCGAAGCTCAGCGGGGGCCATCCGATACGCTGGAGTCGATATCGGGGTTGTCCCGGCGTATAGGTCAATATGGAAATATACCTCTCTATGAGGAGGTAGTCCTGGACGTCGTCAGGAAAGACATCCGCATACTGATCCACCACTTCAGGAAAACTATGACTCCGCATGTCAACAGATCCTAGGATTAGGCTAGCCAACTGATGAGTGATGGGATGTCCTCTCCTCTGTGGAAGTCCATTCTGTGTTGCGAAGGCTCCCATCTCGCCGATGAAGATGAAACTGCTCTCGTCGGTGCGTATACATCACACCTTGTGCCTAATACATTCAATCTGTGCATGGACTATAGATAACCAATCCATGCCCAAGATGACATCGTAAGGCCTCATCGCCACTACAAGAAGATCTCAGCCGAAGCTCTCGCCTCCCAGAGTAAGCTCACACTACCCGCACTAGTGCGTAATCGTCGAGTCTGCTCCTGTAGGAGTCTCTAGCCGTAAGGATCGAGCCAACGACTCTGTCTGAATCTCCGAGCTCCGAACAAGGGCAGCGGCTATGATAGAGTGAATCGCTCCTGTGTCTATAACAACTACAACATTGGTGGAATAGACACAGATCGTACCTCGAATCATCTCGGGCGCACCGTGGTCGTAGGCCTCCGCTGCCTAGAGATGTGCATGTCTCTGCCCACCAGCTCCCTGTGTCCGGGGCAGGCCTCCTTGTGGTGGTGGTGGTAGAGCCTCAAAGCGTCGCCCACCACCAGCTGCTCGGCCAACTCCTCTACCTCGTCTGCCTCCTCCCTGCGGACCGCCACGTTCGACCCTCTGCCTCTGCCTGGGTGGCCCTTCAACTGTCTGCTGCTCCTCGGCACGGTGGGTCAGGCAGATTCAAGCCATGTGACCATACCAGCCGCAAGTGTAGCACTGCCTTCCTCTCGAAAGACTGGCTCCATGCTGTGTGCCCCGCACTGCTGACCGAGTGTCCTGAGTTCATATGCGTGAGGGTCTAGTCTACGTGGACCCTTGAGTCATCCGTCGACTACCTGCTGCGGAAGACTCTTCTACGTGTCGCCTCGCTGCAGGTCTCGCCATTGGAGAAATCTCAGCAAGAAAGCTCTCGATCAAAAGGGCTCGCTCCAGTACTCCTGCCTGGGTCGGGATGCTGAGGGAGATTAGCGATGCCCTGATCTTGTGTCTCAATCCCTGCTCAAAGGTCCAAGCCCGGAAGAACGGGTCTCGTACCATGTCGGTCGAGTACCGCGAGAGATCGGTGAATCTCGCTGAGTACTGGGCGACTGTCAAGCTGCCCTGCCACAGTTGAAGAAGCTCCTGGATGCGCACCGCACGGAGGGTGGCCAGAAAAAACTCTATATGGAAGAGGCCCTCAATGTCTGTCCAAATAAGAGAGGCCTCATCGTGCACCTAGAGCATCAATCTACACCATCGTCCTGCTGCTGCGTGCAGTAGGCTCGCTGCGTGGATCACCATGAGGTCTGCTGGTGTCCTCAGTAGTCTGAAAACTCGTACCACTGCCTCCATCCAGTCCTCGGCTTCCTGGGGGTCCGTCTCCCCGCAGAACCTGGGCGGTCGCTGGCGCTGGAACTCATGCAGTGCACTGAGGCGACGTGCATCGTCAGCGGCTGGTTCTGGAAGCATCGGGGGCGCGACGAGTAGAGGTACTGTCATTGCCTCTGCTGTCAAAGGGCCCTATACCGAGGCCTCGTCGCTTGGCGGGCTTTCGTCACGTATGAATCTCGGAACCCTAGCTGGCTGCCATCGTGGGGCCATCCTGAAAAGGAAACAGGTGCACCATGGTCAGAACTGTATAGTTGGTGAGCTGACATAAGTAATCACAATGAAAACATGAAACACAAATGCAATCAATGTTTTTGTGCATTACGTCGGAAATCAGAAGTCAGGGTCCTCATGTACGGATACGTCGGCCACCGCACCAACACTGGACTCCCTGGACTGATAACCACAACCAATACGCTAACCACTATTGCTTCACATAGAAGAAAGATCAGAGTCTACTGTAGAACCGAACTCCTCTGATACCAATTTTTCACGACCCGTCCTCGGGGCCCGTGCTGTGACTACCCCAAGCCCGCCTTCCATAGGCCAGGGGCTGGCGACTAGCACCATGGCATAAAATTCCGGTAAAAGGGAAGGCATTGCCATTGAAAAGTAAACAATCACTACAGAGTAAGCAAGCGGAAAAAGTAAACACTATGTAAAAGCTGGTACAACAGTAAGTGCGGAAAAGTAAAGGGGGCCGGAAATACAAGCCCAACTGTAAAGTACAACTGAAAGGGGAAAACAACAACTGAAAAGTAAAGCCGCAACGTTGAGCCATCCTCTGGAAGTCCCACCTGAAGGGTGGGTACAGAAACCCTCCACTGCTCCTCGGGTCCAGCCGACCGCTCCGAGTGCGTCCCGCCCAGTGGTCCACCTCCAGGTACCGTCCTGCACCGCAAGCCTCCAACACAATTAGCGTTGTCCGTCATCTGCAACCAACACAACGTAGTGGAGGCATAGCCCGTGCAGGGGTGAGTATAAGCTACTCAGTAGGGACCCCGAGACCCCCGATGGTCTCCCAAAATCCACAAAGGATAATCCAAAAAGAAAAATACAATCATGAAGTAACATCCGACACGACTTAGGTATATGCCCATACATATACCTAAGTCATCAATTCTCGCTCGGCTCCAACATCCGAGCTAAAGTACAACCCAGTCCACACAGGAAATAAAAACGTAAAATCCACACAGGATAGCTCAACACAATCCACAAAGGAATGTAAAAGGTAAATCCACACAGGATAGCTCAACACAATTCACAAAGGAAAGTAAAAGAGAGTTTCAGCTCACACATGTATACTTCTTCAAATGACGATAGAGATGATCACTGATCCATCTAAGTCATCGGACCCACAAAGGATCGATATGTACTAACCCCCGCAATGACCCACAAAGGATCTGACCCACAAAGGATCGATAGGTAACTAACCCCCGCAAAGACCCACATAGGATCGGGCCCACACAGGACCTGTAGGCGCTGGCCCACATAGGACCGCTGAGCGCTAACCCACACAGGATCAGACCCACACAAGATCGGTAGGACTGACCCACAAATGATCGCTGAGTGCTATAGTCGTCGTCGTCGAATTCCCTGAGGATCTCTGCACCATCGTCGTCGTCACAGTAGTAGTCGCAGCCGGCTCTATGGTTCCCGTACATAGCAAGCTCGTTCGGGAGGGTCCGCTCCACGAGCCTAGAGGCTGATACATCAACTGACACAAAGTCCAGAGTTGATGTATCCAAATGTTCCGTATCGTCAACAGGAACTCAACGTCGCAGACGGCGCGTCAATCGGACGCCCGGTATGAGAGTTATTGGCTTTTTCGCCCCAAGGGCCCGGTTGGTTTTTATGGCAAAACCAACCCGACCAAACTCCACCTGTGTCCAAACCTCGGGTGGAGTATGCCAAAATATCTGTCTCACTTAGAGGAATTCAACGAAGTCGACCGCATGTCGATCGGACGTCCGAAGCCGAAGATATGAGCGTTTCCGCTCCGAGGGCCTGGTTGGTTTCGTGTACGAACCAACCCGGGTGAACTCAAAGTATTCCGAAACCTTGAGTGAGATATACTGAAATGATCGACTCGATCCAAGGACCACATCGCCACTGACGGCGTGTCGTTCAGAGGCCCGTAGCTCAAGATACGGGTAAATGACCGAAAACTGTCCGAAGACAGGGGGGTCTGGGCCCGGACCGACCCGGTTCGGCGCGGCCAGGCTCTGCCAGGGCGCAACCCGGCCGGTCCGGCCGGTCCGGCTCAGCTCGGCCGAATGGTCGAGCGAGGGAGCCGCGGGGCACCGCCCCTGCAGGATGCAAGTGTCGCGGCCCCCGTGGGGTCGCGCTGGAATTCAGTGGACGTGACTTTGCCGCGTCCCGTGCATGCCAAACCCGTGCGGATGCGGGTCCGCTGGCCACCGCCACGGCAGCTTCAGCCACGACGGCCCTGTCCGGCGGCGCGCCCGTGGCTTTTGCGGGCCACCAGAGTTGCTCCGGTGGTCCGATTTCACTCCCGTCAGCGCCGTAGCTTCTCCCAGGTTCCGTACTTCACTGCAGAAACAAGGTATCGTCCCTGTGGAATGATTTTTCATCGCCCGCCAATCCGCGCATCAACGAAGAACTTCAGGGGGTTGTCGGGCCGTGTTCGTTTGGCCTGCACCCTCCGCGTTAGATGATAACAGTCGGGAGAAATAATCAAAACATAGAAACATAACAAATAACAATTGTAATAAATTAAAATTTCTCTTATGAAACCGGGTTATTTTTTTTGAATGGAAACATCCATGGAGTGAAAATCATTCCAAAAAAAACCCCTACCCCGTCAAGTCATCGCACGCACGTTCTTCGCGGAATTGATCGCCACGGATGGAGGCGATCGTCGCGTTGCGGAAGGGCGTCGCGTCGTCGCGGAAGAGCGTCGTGTTGTCGCGGAATACGGTATCGCGTCGATGAACTTCGAGGTTCAAGAACCTATAGTTTTAATTAATAACAATTAAATCCATATTGTTGTTATAATTCACAAAGAAAAAAAATAAAGGAGAAACCCGAAATCTCCTTACTCAAGCAGTTTGTGATCGGAGATCGTTGCGGGGAAGAATGTCTCGGAAGAAGCATCGTCGATCTCCGAGGGTGACGGCATTCTTCGCGTTCTTCACATTCTTCGCGTTCTTCACGAAGTATGATGAAGGCACAAAATTGTCAAAACCTCTCAACGAGCATTTCTCCAGATGTCGTGTGTTGGTCTTATTTTATTATTACGCCAACAGATTGTAAACAGGTTAAGAAACAATTAAATTAATTCATAGAATTAATTAAACGAAGTTAACCGCCCAATTAATTGGTGCGTTAAAAAATTAAGGAAACACGTCAGTTGACTTTCATAAAGACGGGTTTTCGCGGGTGCGTTACATAGCGGAAAAAAAATGGTGGGGCTTGTGCGGGGCCCACCTCTCAAATATCCTACCAAGAGGGTAGGATATTTTTGGATAACACCCTATCCGCATCAACTCAGCTTAATCAGCTTTAAGTGGCTTTCAAGTGGCTTTAAGTGAAATAAAATAAAGTTTGTCGTACCAATTATTTTATTTCGTAACATTAAGCCCAAAAATTAAAACCACACCCAAGAAAATGCAACTCCGGAAGAGGCATTTCTAAGCAAGTACCGGCGCTGCGATTCCATCGGTGCCCTCAAAATTCGATTCCGAGCACCTGTTCAAAAGTTAGAAAACCCAGCTCATCCGTTCACTGCACGTACCCGAGCCAAACATCAGAAAATGATTCTGGGCACACCGGGCCTCGGAATCAGGTGCAGTCAGAAACCGAGTTCTTGTAAAAATACAAAGAAAATTAAGAAAAAAATTACTTTGAATTTTTCGGGCCTTTAAATTTATATCTGAATCATTTGATACAGGGACATCAAGATGTTCGGAATAAAATAATGGACAAGCTTATTTTTTTAAAATATTCAAATAGATAATCTATAAGTTAATAGTTTATACAAAACCGACCAAAAATTAAAACAAGGGTCATATAAACTCAATTTTAGTATCCTGATACAAATATAATAAACTAAGGCCTATCAAATTATATTGTCCTTCGATAAAGGAAAATATATAGTCATTGAAAATATAGATTATAAATTTTTGAAAAATAATATTGAAATAAAGGATATGAAAACACTTTTACACTTCAAAAGAATCAATTAATGCTTCATATTAAATTTCAGAAGCCAAATGACCTAATAAAAAATATAATATGTCGTTCATGGATGATATTTATAAGGTACCTCCATCTTGTAATTCATCTTATGAATCGGAATTTGATAATGATTAAATTGATGATATAATTGAATATTGTTTTATTCTAAAAGGAAAATATGATTGAATATAAAAAAATAGAAAGACTTTTATAAAATAATTTAATGTTATAAAATAACAAAGAGATTAACTAACATAATAAATCATAAAATTGAAATATAATCTTAAAAGTTATACTTCCAGTTGTGATGAGCATCACAACATGATAATGAAATTAATGCATTATTATTGTGATTTATTTTTTTGTATTTTTTATTTGGGATATAATTATATTAAGCAAATACTACGTATAAATAAATAAAATATTTATAAAAAATAAATTGGTATTAAAGGAGATATTGACCTATGGGATGATGTGAAAATTAATTGGGGGTGAATCATTTGGATTTTTTTAGAATTTATATATATTAAATAAAAATATAGAGATTATTGAGGTTAAAAGTCATCTAAATATTTTATATCAACCTCATGTCATGTTTAATTTTAATAATTTGGAGATGACCTCCCAATGAGTTTTAAGGTTCAACATTAAAACCTCTTGTACCATGTTGGATGGAGATGGTTTGTTGGATGCTGGATGAAATGGTTTTCATTGTGTTTCCTATTTTGTTTTAATTATGTTACATCAGATTACATTGTATGTTATAGTGATTGGATGATTTTTTTTCATACAATCTGAATCATGGATTAATATTTCATATTAATTTCTTTAAATTTCAGTTTTCTTATCTACACAGTTTTTATTGGTTAACATGATTTTGAACTCATTTTTCTATAATGGAGCTTTTTAAAATAGTGTGTGAAGAGGTTCCAGATTTGGTATGACATATGATATTTTCAAAAAACTAAATATGATGATGATTTTATTTTACAAATTTTCTCAATATCATGTTTTGGCTCAATACATGTGATCCATTCATTGAGAAAGAAATGGGATAAAATTTTTATATGTTTGAAAACTGAAATGCGGTTATCTAGTGTCATAATTATGTTTATTTTTTACATGTGTTAATTAATTTGATGAATTAATAGGTTTCATAGTAGTAGATAAAGACTAATGCATCAGACAATAAAGTCCATCACACATGTTGAGCCACTAATCATTTATACGAGGGTTGGGTTCAACAAGACGTCAACTTTATTGTTCCATTAGAGGAAGAATATTAAACTACTCTTATATTATCTGGAAAACAATATATATTGATTGATAATTATAAGGGTTTTAGGGAGTGATTCATATAGTGATAAATTTATACAATTCATCGGATAATCTTATTGAAATTGATATGTCCTGGGATGTTCTGTTTCATGGGATGTGCGATTTCATCGATCTAAGGAGTTGTTTGACAAATGAAGAATGTGTATGAAAAGGGTTAAAATTACTTATAATATGAAAAGTTGTTTTTGAAAAAATCAGTTAAAGAAATTGATCATCATGATATAAATGACTGGACATATATCATCAAAAATTCAATTTGATTTAGTAGAGCTAAATGAGTGAGATATATATATATATAAGGGAAAAATCATTGTACATAATGTATATTGAATTTTAAAAAATGTTATCAATTTTTTTTATTTCCATAGCATTGGAGTGATCATACTGTTATTTTTGTATATTCAATGTGACTTGAGAAATAAAGGACATTTTTTAATTTGTAATGTTATCATATACTAATCCATCGAATGATATTTACATAAGACAAATCTTTATAATGAATCAGAGGATAGAATGGGAATAAAAATAACCAAAAAATGAATTATCAAGGTAAAATGATCAAAATAGATAATTCATTTTGATATCAATGAAGGATAATGTTTTGAGAATATACAGTAAGATCATAGAATAATCCAAAATATTTGAAAACCAATTAGATAGTAAAAATTTGTGTATTAATTTTCCTATTAATTCATAAATATGGATTTATTTGTGTACAAAAAGGTTTTAAGTTCAAGAATTTTCTAATTATTTATCACATATATAACTGGCTCAAAATAAAATGTACTATGACATTTTTCACATGTGCATGATGCAGTGTGTGTATGGTTGGTTTTATAAAAAACATTCTTGAGAAAATTTTCTAATGAAAAAAACTATACATAATAAGATGTTTTCATGATTCCCCTGATCATAAAAAGAAATATGAAAAAAATATTTGATAATAATAATGAACTAAATCATAATTGTTTCATTAAATGTTCATCAAAATGTTTCTATACTATAGGATCATACAAAGGAATATATGTGAGTTATTATAATTCTTTTTTGTACAATGTGTAGAGATGTTTTCCATATATTTGATGGTTGTAATGAAGTGAAGAATTGTTTACATTAAAAAATTATTGATGGGAATTTTTTTGAATAAATATAGTTACATGATCTAAACCTATTCTTCATGGGTTCAAATATTTTTACAACATCTTATTTATATAAATAATTATAGAAGAAGCACGTGTTATATGTTTTGATCATAGTGAAAAACAATTTTAAGTTTATTTACTACTTTTTATCAACACATAGGGATTTGTTTTATAGAGGATTGTGTGGTATTGAATTATTTTCAAACCATCTCAATGACTAGAAACTCTTATTGAGTAGTGAATCTTGTAAATACTTTTGTTCATGTGGATTTTTGAACTTTTGGTAATCATTGAAGTGATAAATATTTAATCGGAGGTGAAGGATTTTATATAAGAATAATAATATAACAGAAACATATATCACTGATTAAATCCCCCCATCTCAATGATTATATTGTTTCTAGTTATGTCATTTCATGTGGTATTAGATTAAGGTTCCATCGTTTACTTTTTTAGGATGATTGAAGAGAATTTTGTATGGATAATTTGTATTGTCTGAATACTAATAGCATTATTGTTATTTATGTAAATAACTATTATATATAGAAATATAGAATGTGTCTATATCTTATGTATCTTGGTCTGGAGGTTTTTGAAGGTATTACATATGGATTTAATCATTTTGTTGAAAATATTATTCCTACATTGATGGATATAAACAATATGGAGAATGAAGTAAGGGATAAAAATGATTTACTAAAAAAATCTGTGAAATGGAATTACAAAAATTGAAAGGAATTATAACTACCTGTGTTATTTGGTATATGTTATAATGTATCTATGAATTTAATACAACGATTAATAAATAAATTTTAAAAATCTAGAGGGTGAAGTATTACAATATCCAAATGGGTTAGTATGAATCTATTGATGACATATTTTCAATGACTAATGATATAGTAACTATCATAATATGCCTTGGTGAAAATATGGGTTAATAAATTGTTTGTTGAAAATATCTTACATACTATTCATGGCATGTTTAATTCCAAATATTGATCTTCGGAAGGTAGGCATCTGAATGCATCCATGAAATGGATACCTCAATCCCTCTCCTGGACCAGATCTCTCTTCGTATGTAGGATTCTATTGTTTGGTCGCAACCTATTTTCATCCCTGTGACGTCTAGATTATTTCTATTTTGTCACCATCAAGGGAACTCCCATCATATTTTTATAATGAGGTTCCATGATGCACTAGTAGGTCTACCTATAATACATATGTGATGGAGTTAAAACCCCATTTATCCTATATTAGTTGTCTCCCACACATCTTAGTATATGATTCCCCATTAGCCTATACATGTTCCCCCACCAATACACCCCTCTATTGTGATATTTGTTCTGTTATTCTTGGGATTCATTCTCACCTATCCCTACATGGTTTGGATGCTCTCTGTCTTTCTATTTTCCCCTTCATGAATCCATCCTTTTTTATCCATCATAAGGATTTTGTTGATCTCCATAACAGAGGGTACAGTGGTAAGGAGTTTTTTATTTTTTTGGAATGATTTACTTTCGTGTTACTTATAGGTCCTTCTTGAAAAATGGTGTTTATTCTCAACTATCCTATTAGTATCCATCCTCAGACTCATAGTTATTATTATTTTCTAGACTCTAGTTCTGATGATCCAAAATCCATGTTGTCCCCTATCATGTATCCTCATAAATAACCTCATTTCCCTATGAATTTAATGATTCCCCAACCTTCTATAGTATCCATGATCACTCTACATCAACTATACTGATGGTCTCTTCTTATCATGTTGAGAATCAAAAAATGTCTTATTATATACATTGTGGTCTATGTTAGTCATCCCAATTCTCTAGAGACTTTCACCCTGGGGACAAAACACGGAACACCATAATATAATGTTTCCTATCATCATCTGCAATTCCTAAGACATGGGAGATATGTATAAAACCAATTTTCTTACTATTTAATCATAGTTCTATATAGGTTTTGAGGTAGAGGTCGTGGAACCCATGACGTCACCATATAAAATAAGAGAGTTTACAATGGGAGTTATATTGAATGTCTTCATGTATGATGATCCAACCAATAAAAATATAATGATTTTCTGGAATTACCGTACCTCTATGAATATGATTCAGGGCTAAGATTTGTGTGACATTACTAAAATATCTACAGGTTCTCAACATATATATTTATAGTAATTTTAATGATCAAATAATATAATCTCGATGGAATTCACTTGAATCATTAGAACTATGGGGTATTTTTATTGCTGGCAGGAGGTGATTTCCTCATTATAATTGTCCCCGTTGAGAAAAAGGGAGTGTTACTTTTCCTTATAAGGCTACTATGGAAATAATTTATTTTATGTATTGAACGTGTCTCATGTACGCGGGCTTCATCGATGATAGGCACATGTGGTGTTATAATAAAAAAGAGGACAATTCACCAGGTGTTAATTTGATCATTGTTTTGGAAACTTTCAGTCTGTCTCATCCTTGACAAAGTAAAAGGTTACCCATGTTGTCTATTGAATATCTTATCACTCCTACATGTTGGTCTCTTTATCTCCACTGTTGGATCAAAAAAACTACTGCAGTTTCTATCAATTAGGGTCCAACCTTCCTCTTCATTACCAGAATGGTAGAGAGTCAGGGTGCACCCCTATATAAGGTTTTGGCTGGATTTTTATTCATAATAAATTATTGAGTCTTAATGGAGACCATAAGTTGTGGTTCGTCAACCCCCCCCCCCCCATTACTATGACATGAATGTTTGTCTCAAAGAGATCATATCATTAGATATTTTCCTAGAATATTATTGGTGTGATTCTATATTTTGAGGATTTTTTTAGAAAGAATGACATGTTGGAGGAGAATTATTTAATAGTGGAAGGGTGGTGTATGAAGAATCATGAATTAAATGGATTCATGGAGGGTATCATAACTCATCCTACTTCAGAATTTGTGTTAATAAAAAACTAAGGATTATCATACCAATCATAATTAGTCAGGATGGGTGATTTACTAATGATCAAGACATAGTTGGTAGAATGTGTGTGACCCACTTAAAATAACTCTTAACATGTCCTAACCACCTAATGCTGGAAGGTTATCCAATAGTGTATGAGTATTTTTTGAATGGGATTACAAACATAATATCTAAATAGGACAATAATATTTCCGATGTAATTCAGGTCAATAAAAAAATCTTGAATATATAGATTTGATAAATCTACAGAGATCTATAGGGCCAGATGGATTTAAAATTACATTCTATAGAGTATTGTTGGAACTTTTGAATCTTAATCTGATGGATTCATTCTAGAAATTATTCATTGGATTAATTTTTTCATGTATTGAATGTGCCACCAATCAGGATAAAATTCCAAAAAATCCAACATCCCACCTCATATACAAATACATGATAGTGAGGATGTGTAACATCCCTTATAAAAAACATTTTATATTGATCTATTAGATCCATGATTACTATCTCCCCCATTATATTCATGAGGACTAACATGGGTTCGTGAATGGGAGGTTCAAAAGAGGGGATATTTCATTGGCCAATTATGTTTTCATGTATATTTACATGAATGTTCATTGATCTAACATGTACATAAAGCTAAAAATGGTTACAGTGAGTGATTGTATTGAATTCTATTTTATCATTGGTATTATTTCATGGATGTGTTTTTCCACATGGGACACTATACTGATTTTTATGTGTATCAAATCCATCTGTTTGGAAGTTCATTTCTAGGGTTAAGAACCATGGATTATTCAAGGAATTTCATAATACAAGATAATGTGACCCCATATTTGTTTATTTACATCATCTCCCTTGAAGTACTCAGCCGGAATATCAATAAGATCATTAGAAGAGGTAACATATATCCTTATCAGTTTTAGAAGAGAACGAATTGTATTTATCAAGATGGTTCAATATGAAACATGTATCTTTTCTTATGGAATACATCATATCCACTATTTCTTATTTAAGGAAATGTTTCAACAAAATAAACCAAATTTTATCATGAATTATAGGTTATGTCTGAAACTGGATGAGTAGTTTCCTCTAGTTTGGAGGTTGGATAATGTTAATGTATTGAGTTATTTCATCTATCCCAGTGAATATACTCTCTTCCAATAATTTTCTAAATTTATTGTGTTATATTATCTATAGAATCTATTTCTCCATTATCTGGGATGTGAATTTTGATTGTAATAGGAATTGGGCATCATGTGAATGGATGTAAAGTCCTTTTAAGGATGGAGAATCAATGTTAGATACATATTAGACACTCTTTATGGTATGCATGAGAATATTTCCTAGGATGTTATCAAATCACTATCATTGTTGGTTTGGTTCATGAAGACTAAATATCAAGAGAATGAGAGAAAACTGGGACGTAACACCACTTCGTTTGGGACTATGATTTATCTTCATATGAATACACTTTTTCCTTACTCCATTTGAATCACGGGGAGATGAGAAATCACATTTTGGAATCACAACATGGTGGGCTCCATACTCCGGTATTCCTGGATTCCCTATCACCAAAATCACATTCTGTGATACATGAATGTACTTAATGTTAATTTCAGTCTTCCGGAATATTATCAATTGTGATGCTTTTATATTATTGGTATCACTAATTAATTGGATAGGTGTAATTTTCCAAGTTCTAATTTAAGAACCGTCTCAATCTTGTACATTAATAGGACCATGTGGGCCACAAACTAATATGATGTGCGAGGTATAACCATATGGCTAAAATAAATCCAAGCTAAATCCGAAATTCTTTTATGGGAAATCAGAACCCATGAATTATAAGATGAGGATAAAATCAAAATCATGGGAATCCATATGACCACCTGATTCTATTACTACAGGGAGAGTTTGGAGGACACTATAGACTAATTTTTAATCATGGGGGATTGGGCTAAAGTAGGTTTTTTTATCTTTATGTAATTTACTATAATTGAATTATTAGAGATGTAAGACACCCCTTTCCTTGAATGATGGTTTCTCGGTGTGGGATGTAATGACCTGGAGTGGAAGGCTCGTGCTACATGTTTCTAGTGACTATGGATTTCTTATAATAAATCCAAATATTGGTGGGGTCATATGAAAACAATGATCTATGATTGTAAGGGTTATGTTAATGGATAGTTTTCATCCCCAACCTCCTACTAGAAATGGTATATAAGGGCTCTGTATGAGAAAGACATCATACCCAATGGATCCATAACTAATAATTGATGGCTCAGGTTTCATGGGAAATGTCATTAGTGGGGTGTTATTTTGGACCTAATGACTCTGTTATGGCTACCTTATCTACCATCTGTGGTACTGAACATTCCATATAAGTAGAAGCATTGGGTATACTCTCTGACCATTTCTTTTCCAGACAGAGGACCCTTTCCCTTTTGGTTGTGGAGACTAAATAAATAATCATATATAACCCATTGATAGTAAAGGGATCCGCTATGTGGTCAATTACTTAAAAAATATGTATTTTTCACAACATTTTGAGTACTCACTTGGTCAACATTCATATTTGGTTCATTAGTAACAAGTTCACTGAATATTTATCATCTTTTCCAGCCCATATGAGAAACATAATTTTATCTGTAGACATTATTTCCATAACTCCCGAGGTGGAAAAAATTATTCGAGGTGATTCTCTCAGTTTAAACTATTTTATAACCCCCATAATTTTCTATTATACTTTATTGGTGAAATGAGTACTATATTACCATTAAAATATTATAAATAAATGTTGATGATGAATAGTTTATAAATAGTGATAAAGGATTTATTGTTTATTTGCAATAATAAAATTGTTATAACAGTTCTCAAAATATAGATGTGAAGGAAGGAAAAACATAGTAAGTGAGACTTTTGTAGAAACTCCTATCAAATATACCAATGTATAATGACCATATATTTTGGATGGTTTTTTATCTTCACATATGTTTGGAGAATTTTAAATTTCATAGAATTTGAAATGAGTTATTGAAGGAGTAATACTTTGTGGAAATGAGGAATCACATGAAATATAGGGGTTTTTATCTACTATTATAGTTAGGGAAAAGTAAAATATAATAAGGACATGTTTATTTATTGGATGAAACATACCATGTAATTTCATTAAAAACAACTTGATGAAAGTAGTTTTTTGTTAATATGGTATTTTTTGAATATATTAGGAGATCAAAAACTAGTTATGAGGGGATGACATACAATGTGGATATTTTTTCATGTTGGTTATGCATAGAATTCATGTTATAAATATAATATTAAAAAGAATTATATGTGGAATACAATTTGGGGGTATTTGGGTTTTTGGAATATGAGAAATTTAACAGAGCGAGATAAAATTTTTCATATTCCTAAGATGTACTAAAGAATACATAGTTGTTTTCTATTTTTCAAAAAAGGAATATAACAAACACAATGCGTTAGAATGTTGAATTTATTCAAATAATCCCTTAAAAAAGAAATTCGGATATTTATGTTCCAATGGGAAAAAAATAAAATTTTATATATAAGATCTTCATATCATTCAATGATAACATTACTAACAGTACACTTATTTTTTATTTAAACATAAATTGGATGCTCTAAATTTTGTAGGAGTTCTAGGAAAATAGTGGAAAATAAATGCAGATATTTTGTTAAGAAGTTTTGAAATGATAATTTAGTTCATCATAATAATGAATAATTTCTTATAAATCATGTGAGACATGTTATTAATCATGTGTGTATAGTAACATACACTGTAAAGAAGAGTGATGTTTTTGAGGAGAAAAATAATAAGATTGGTTGTGATGGGGTGTATAATATTAATTGAACATTTAATTTATCAATACTTATGATAGAAGGGGATGAGTACAATAGTATATATTTAGAATTAGCGTCTTTATTATCCATTTACTAATATGACACCTTAGAAAAGTTCTATAAGTAAATTACATGTTTTAATCACTTAATGGTATTTTTGAGCCTATGTATCAAAAATAATAAATGTGGAAATCGTGGAAAATTGGATCAAGATGCTAATGAAATTATAATTAATGAATATTATCCAAAAGGAAGAGTGGATTAAATGTTTCAAAAAATATTCTTGAAATATGGTTTTTTTTAGATGATTTAAAACATCCTAATAATGATGAAGAAAATGATTTAAATACACGTGTAGAAAATGAAGATAAAGAAGATTAAAGATTTTTTATTGAGAAAGATGAAAATATTTCAATCCAAACTATTTTCATGAATGTATATTAATTATAATATGTTGTTTATGATATATTAAATAACATATTACATCTCATCATAGGTCGAATAATTACATACATGTAAAAAATTCATTATTAATAATAAAATAATAGGACAAAACAAGAAGAAAAATGATGTTTGTTCCATTATATATATTCATTAAAATGTTGATCCAAAATATTTTTATGGATGTTCTCCAAATCAATACTATATTCATGCTATATTTAAATATTTGGATAAAATTTAGATTAATGATAATTGTGAACATTGAATAAAAAATGATTAAAATGTTATTGGTATAAAGATGGTGTTTAGAAGAAATCTGAATGAGGATGGTGAAGTGATAGGAAACAAAGAATTACATTTATAAAAATTATAATCACAAATTTTAGATATTTATTTTGATGATAATTATTCTCATGTTCCATGGTTATGGAAAATAAAAATATTTCTTGTTGTTGCTGTAAAAACAAGATACATAATATTTTCAATGCAGAGAATGTCTACATTTCTGAATAGAGATCGGGATGAAGAGGTTTATATAGAACAACCATGTGGATTCACAATTGGAAAAGATAATATTGATGTGTGGAAGTAGATAAAGGCTCTATAATGGATTATTAGAACTATGAGATTTTGGCATTCCAACATGTATAACTTTTTAAAGAAGATGAATTTTAATAAAGGTAGAGATAATAGTAATTTCATCCTCAATGTATATTATTAGATTAGAATAATTATAAATGATTATATTTCTGATATTATATTTTTTAGTAATGATAATAAAATAAGTGAAAATATTTCTGAAGAGAAGACGATGTTGTCTAAAATATCAATGAATAGTGAAATGAAATACATATTTTCTTTAAAATATCACAGAAGAAGAAATATATGTTTCTATCTCAAGAGAATGATGTTGTGTTATTTATTAATTATTTCATCATAGAGAATTATGAAACATTTTCCCTACTAATTATAGTATGAACCATGTTTTCTAATTATGGATAAAAAAACGGGGATGATTCTAACTAACACAGAATTTTGATCATATGATTTTCGTATATTACTACATAATGATTATATTGTTATATGGTGTTAATATATGTGACTAATTATAAATTTATCCAATGGAAGATAATTCTGAATTGTGTTTATATGTTTATTATATCTGACTATATAAAAATTTATATTTTATATGATACTAGGTTATAGAGATGCTAATTGGTTAGAAGTTTGGGTGTTTGAAGATAAACATATATTAGAGTGGTAATTCTCAAATATATTTTCATAATTTTGAATAATGAGAAGTTGATATATGTAACTCTTAGAACATTTTATGCTGCATATGTTGGAAACACCAAAACAATGACAAAACTTATGTGGATTAATTATAATGTTGAATTATTTCTTTATAATGTAATGTAACCCTTCTATTTTGGTTTTCTAATCAATGAGCTTTAAATATCACCTGAAATAATAACCAACATTTTATTAAAATTCATATTGATATAAAATATCACTTATTCAATGCCAATTTGTAGTAGAATGAACTCAAGTTGGAATTTGTTCCTACATTGTAAAAAGTTGCATTTATTTTTACAAAACATTTATTGAACAAGGATTTTTCCAATACTGAGGTTTTACATTGGTGTCTAATCACGTTCTCTCCATGTTTGATGTATGCTATGATGTATCGACTATAATATTCTATTTGGATAGTGTTTTCAGGAGGATAAAATTTATAATTCATAAATTTGTACTTTTTTATGTGATAAAATATTTAATTAAACATGTATTTAGGGGGAGTTTTCAAAATATGAGACTTGTGAACTCATAATGTTAGTGTGTGAAGTGTTCTAATATTATGTTGACTCTCTTATATGAAACATATTCTTATTGGAAAATATATGTTGTGAATAGTTATAAATTTTGGATTTTTGGTGTTCAATAGAAGTTCATATGTCACTGCTTCCAGACACTAATGTATTTATATTCAATGAATCTTATTTCCGAAAATGATTTTTCCCATGTCAGATAATATTTTTTATTCAGTATTTCATAGCGTGAGTTACATAAAATCAATTATTTATTAGATAAAAATATTTTTTTAATAATTAATTATCTTCATCATTCTTATTAAAATATTTTTTTTATCTAGAAGAAAAAATATTAGATAACCAAATATCCATTCTATCTAAAAACCAATTTAAAAATACCAAGAATAATGGTATGGAAGGTTTTTCTTTAAATAAAAAAAATCATTAATATGAAGTCAAAAATAAGAAAAATTAGTTGCGGGAAACCCCATTGAAGATTCGAATGTTAAAATAGAATAATCATGTTCCTTCATTTTAAAATTTTATATATGTAATACAACAATGTTTTTCTCTTCACATCCTTAGAAAAAAGGAAAAAGTGGTATAAAATTTCATTTATAATTCAATTATTTCAATATATTTGTGTTGATAATATAATTTTAGTAATATGGTCATAGAATAAAAATATTTTGACAATAAATCATTAAACCATTTAAATGGTGATTTTTTATGAAAAGTGTCACTTATATTGACTGTAACTAATCATGTGTCTTCCTTATCATCCAAAATAATAAAAATATTTTCAATATTTTCTTTCTAAAAAAGAATGTTTTTTATTATTACTTTAATTTTATCCAAAAATATTTTTTATACAGTTACATAATAATTTTGTTCACATAATATGTTTTAATGTTGTTTGGAACTTATATCCAAAATGATGTGATGGTTTAACAATGGTCAATGATGAAATTATTCCATTATCTCTAGAATAATATTAATTAAATAATTGTAATTTTAATTAATAAATAATAATTTCAAATATTCCCGTGAGAAATAATTTTGAAAAATTAAATATGATGTCGTCATGGAGACAGTAGGTCATATATATACAAGGGTAATGTTACCATTATTAAAATATCATTATCTAATGAAGATAAGAGTTATTAATTCCAACCATAATTTTAATTATAAGATAAATTTAATATTATAATATTATAAAAACATATATACATAAATTATATAATTTGTAGATGAAAAATGAACAACATCACTTCATCGTGGTGGTAGTTCACACATATGCTCGAACGACAATATCATATTCAAATGGTTGGAAAAGTAGGGAATTAGAAGATATATTAAATATTTCAATGTTAAATATTTAAGTTATATTATATATTTACATTAAATCCATCATTATTACAATTACTGGGAAGTAGTGATAGAAAACAAATTACATCGGTTCATGAGGCGGTAGTCCTCTATACACAAGAAAGATGGTTTGATTTACTATTTGAATGAATAACATTTTTATATAGGTTATTATATATAAATATTATCAAAATATATAATTAATATGTTTATCTTATCATATTATCGTGTTTTAATTATTTTTAAGGAGGTCATAATTGAAATAAAAATAAATCAATTTTTCTAAAAGTTATTCCTTTTATTCATAAAAACTCATTTTAATTACACCATGGCCCCTCTAAGGTTGATATTATAGATAGAACAAGAACAATATAATGTGTTATGGGATGTTAGGAAGGTATTTTTAGATTTACATTCAGAAAAAAGGTCTATTAAGATTGAATAAAATTCTGGAGGAGGCTATCTTTTAAAATATAGGGAAGGGGCACTCTTGGAACTTCTAAATGTATTAAATTAGTATAAATTAACATTCCAATAAAAGTTATAAAAAATGATTATTATTTATTATTTCATAAGTATTTGTTTAAATAATGTTATTTGATTAAAAATTTAGATGTTTAAATTATGTTTTTACCCGTATCTATTCATTTTAACCCCTACTAACCCTTTTGATAATTACACTCATATAATTGTTTTTGGGAATTTCGAGGGAATGAAAATAATTATAAAATGATAAATGACCAATAAATGAATCGCGGTTTGTATTTTAATATTTACCATTTTATATTGTAGGATTTTTTTTAAAAAAAATTTAAATCAAATAATATATTATACTAAAATATATAATATCATTTTCATCATTTTATGAAGTATTGGAAATATTATAACACAATATCATTTTAACTAAATTAGAATGGTTCAAATATGAAGTTTATTTAACTATAAGGAGGACATTGTCTTAATATAATACCCAATGAAATTTTTACAGGTTTTTATAACATTTAAAACCCTATCTTTTGCATTAATCCATTTTTTGTCCAATTTTATCCTTAACTACGATAACAATTTTTTTGATATAAAATGATTACTATTTTATCTATAACATAAAATGAACATAATAAATGTCAAATGGATAAATTTTTGACACAATTAACATAATTATTTTAATATTTTAATATTTTAATCATTTTTAAATAGTGTATCAATTTATTATATAACATAAAATTTGGTTAATTTCATTTTCATAACGATTTATATAGTATGGCATTGAAAACATAATGATATAAATTTAATTATAATACTTACCATTAAAACTTTCTAAATATTAATTTGAATATCTATAAAAGTATTGGTAGACCATTACTCACCCAAACAAATTAAATATATTTTTCTAAAATTACTTACATCATTTTTATACAGCTTTCACAAACACTATATCGGTATTGTTTAGAATTTAAGCTAATTATTTCCCTCATAAAATTTATAAATAAATTATGATCATATAAATAAATAATATATATTTAACATAACACTGTATGTAAAACAAAATACATAGTTGCCTAAAGTTTGTGGTTACTTTATTATATTGTAACTAAGAACAAGTGACCATATCCCCAAAAAACATATAGTTTAGTATCATTGGATTTCTAGATACATACACAAATAGTTAATTTTTTTTAAAATTATATAAATAATATTAACCAAAATAAAGAAACCAGTATTCTTATAGATTATACACGCATTTCAATCATAAAATACATCTTATCGTCCTGGAGAAAAATTTAATAGAAGGATGTCGTGACCTCATATACTCAGTATAAGTAAGGAAAAATTGGAAGCTACCATAAATAGAAATAATCGTTGAGCTCATGGGGGCATGTTTCCCTTAGGCAGAGCTTAACCTCGATGGGCGCAGGGTGAGGGTGGAAGATAGTTTTCAGAAATTATAAGAAAAATGAAAGTAAAATAAACTTGTTTTTTTAATTTTTATTTTGATCATTTGAAATTATTGCATTGAAATGGAGTTCTAACACAATTAAATAGAAAAATTATTTCATAAATGAATCATCATAACAATACTGCAACACAACGGTATCAGAAAACTGTTTCCTCCAGTAATGATTTTACATGGTGGTGAGTATTTGAAACATATATGGAAACACTCTGAATCTTGGAAGGATCTACATTAATGAAAGAAGAAAGGTGATCACCAATGGCATAATCACTCTCCAACCTCATTGTGTGATCCATCCCTTCCTGGAGGATCGTGGACCTTTGTAGAAGGATTACATTTTTTGATAGATTCTTGCAATGTTCAAACTCCAACCTGGTAGGGGATTATTTTTTTCTAAATTTGATTTATCAATATTCTTCTTTCTAAACAAAAATTGTGGATCAACTGACAAATATGTTGATTCGCAAATTGTTGGTCTTGTGGGAGGATTTCATGATCGTAGGCGTTTCCATCAGGTAATACATGATAAAATATTAAACATTACCCATGTTGTTTTAAAAATGAAACAAAATAGAAGAGTTTTTTGGCCCACACAAATAGGGCCAGGGCCCGTCAACCGTGTGTTTTCATGTTTTCTTCATGACTGAACCTCTCAATTGACGGAAAGGACTACATTATAGTTATAGTGACTCCCCAAGAAGCCTAAAAGTGTTGAAGGTTGTGGAATCATACCGCCATAGAATACTTCGTGGCCTACAACTAAGGTCGGGTGGTGGAACACTATGATGACACAATGAGGCTGGGAGGTCGCATCTATCCGGGTCTGCTACGGTGCAGTAGGGGACGATGTACCAAAAGATATCGGTTAGAGGAAGGTGGATGTGGAAACCCCACAGCGTTAGTGGAGCGACCTACGACTGCATGCCATGGAGATCGACTAGAACATGGTGTACAAGGGATAGCGTGTAGGAAGAATGCATTTGACCACTACGAACCGTGTGGTGGCACAAGTCCGATGACTTTGTATGTTAGAGTTGGAGAAGCTTCAACCCACTTATTGTGGGTCGGGCGGGAGGTGATCTAGGGTCACCCAAAAGGTCCGAACAGTGGCCCAATGGACCATGTCAAATCCAGGATTAGTTGTATCAGGTTTAGGTCGAAGAACACGGGTTAGGTCGATCTGACCGAGTAGGAATGGACAAAGACCCAACTAACCCCTTTTCGAAAAAATTATCATAACATCCAAACTATATTACTAGTGTATGAGTTGTTTTTAGTGGTGGAACCAATTCAAAGAGTCAGTCCTTTTGAAATGCTCTATGAAGGCTATCATAGATTTTGATATATGATGAATTGATTGAAAAGAGACTTTTCTCCCAATCAATCTCTCTATGTTCTAGAATCCTCCAGCTAGATGAGACCAAAAGACTACTGATGAGTCGGTCTAAATGAACCTATATGCCAAGATAATATGCTCCCCTCTATGAACATGTTACAAGTAGATCTTGGGGAACTAGATATAAGCTTCCCTATGTGGACTAGCTATAAGTAGCCATGTGTAGACCAGTTATATGTAGCTCTATATAACCCTACAATAATGACCTATGAAGGAAGATTCTATTAGTGACATTGTATACCCCTGGTGTGGAGCAGCTCTTAGTGACCCTGATGACCCATGATACTAATCATGGATTAGTACCTTAGTAGTCCAATGTGATCATTTTTATGACTAATAGTATTGCTTTACATACATTAGATTATTCCTTCTTTAGCTGACAATACCTTCTATATACCTTCTGTTTTAGTCATTCCCTTTTGTTTTAGGGTCCCTAATAATTATTGAGTTACTCACCCCAACAAGGGATCCTCCCACACATATTGTTTCTTGTGTAGATGATAGGTTCTTCAACAGAGACGTTGGTGGCCCGGGACCAGGGTGTGCCCCGTAAGATACTATAAGCGGGATGTACATCTACATCATACATCAGCCACTAAATTCTTACCCATTAGGCAGGGTTCTCCTATAGATGAAATTTTCAGTGATCTTTTGTAAATTCATCTTTTAATTTTTTCATTTTATGGGTAGTTATTCAGGTCCAATGGACATATATATTTCACCATTACAAATTAGTTTTTTTACATGCTTGTTTTCCTTTCAAGCCATTTGAGATTTGGTTTCTAAAGTGAGTGATTTGATGTTTTTAGGAAAATGCCCCCACTAGTGGAATAATTATTTCAGTGCAAGTCACAAACCCCATGATTTTAGGAGGTGGGCTTGGGGTAGTGATGACATAGGACCTAGGGGAAGAGCCATGATTAAGTTGTATGAAAGGAGGTTGGTTCTAAAATAATAACATTGAGTGTATAAAATTTGATGGGTCAATAGTGTCAGCTAAATTTTGGTTGGATTTCGGGATAAAGATTCCAGTGGTGTTCTAGCGGCTAATGTATCCATACACCAAGACCATAAATTATATTTTATAAAACGGTATATAATAAAATCATGTATATCAAAGTGTTTTCTCATGATATTTTTGAGTCAGAGTCATCTCCCCAGGTATAATCAAATGAATGTGGGGAATCATGATTTCGTAAGGATTTATCCATCAAGAGAGCCATATTGGATTCTGATGTATGACCGTGAGGACCACCCACATAGTGATGATGCGTCTCTTCGTGGACTACTACTACAGATGACCCTATCAGGTGGTGTTCCAGTGGTACCAACACCTTTTGATCAGAAGTTACTATCGGTTCTACAGTTAGAGGAATCACGCTAGCTCGGTTCATCATACGAGTTCCATAGGTAGAAACCCTCTCGGATTAGCAGTGAGACTAACCACTATGTGGCTGGGGATCAGATTTTGGAAATTGCATGAGTCTTCAATATTCTGAGCAAGCATCTTGATGGGATGTTGTTCATAGTCACGAGCCTTATTTTTTTTGCAATTGGGAGATGGTGGATCATGAAAACTCATACACATGATGAGGAAACACTCATATGTAAAAACATAGACTGACTTTTTAGTGTTGAATTTTTCCTAGTGACATTGTGTTCTGTGAACATACAAATGTTACTGCACCTCTAGTATGGTAACATGACAGTAACATAGTACTCAATGAGACTCAGTGAAAATTATATCAACTCTATAGACATGGTGATAGAACCGTTCTTCAGTGCCCGAGCCTTTGACCCTGGACTATGCTAGAATATCAGGGATTCCATGTTGTCTCATAGAATCCCTTCTCAGGCTGGGGATTTTGATCGACCCCTGCTTGTAGAGAGATTCCTGGTAGATCATGCATTGTTTGTTGGAGCATCCTATAGACATCGGGACCCCTAATATTTTGTGGCAGGAAACATCCATCAGATGTTGGGACAAAATTGGTTCAGGCCTTTCAGGGGACGAGCCCTAGACTCAGGGTCAATAGTACGGGTATTCTATGGTAGATAGAGTCAGAAGAGAACGAAGTTGTTCTTCTCAAACATCGTGTAGTGGCACATGCCTTCAAAATTCCCAACACTCTCACACAGATGATCTGCAAATAGTCAGGTTCCCGCTGAGGCTGAGATAGAGGGTCCATTTTTCTGTCCATAGTGAATCAGATGTGGAAGAAGAGTGGGAAAAGTGGTAGGCGGTGGATGGAGGATTATGGTGCTACCATGACCACACACAGGTGGTCCACCATGGGCTCTAGGATCTAGTGGACAGGGTGAGGCCAGCTTCCTGAGATAGTGGCATATGACCACGATGCTCTAGATATGGTTAGAGTTACGTTATGTGTATTTTACACTATAGTTGTAATTATTATTGACATGTGTTCCATTCACTACTTCATTTCATATGATCTTTTTCAGAGCTCAGAGATTCTGATTGAGCCATTGGCTCAATACTTACGATTAGATACTCCTTGAGGAAGGGACTCGATGATTACACGCTAGTTCCAGCATTGTGAGTTTACTTTTTGAGGTGTGATATTTGGTTTTGATATCTTATTAGAATCATCGAGGCCTTATGATGTCATATTGGGTATGGATTGGTTTTCAATAGTCTATGCACAGATCGTCTGTTTTAGGCGCACAATGTGGTGTGTCTGCATGGATGTGAATAGGTTTTCCTTTATGAGCACAAGGAAAACCTGTGTACTGAATGATAGACTCTCACATAGGTTGGTGCAACTGATCACTAATCAGTTTGCTATAGTGACCCTTGGTACAAGGAATGAGGTGAGACTATCCTTTCCTACAGTGGCAGTAGTGTACGAAAACATCATTCAAGAGGATGTTCCAGTACTACATATTCATAGAGAGGTAGACTTATTCCTATATATACACTCTGGTATGATACCAATGTCTACACCTACAAATCTCCTGGCTCCCAAAGTCCCCCGATAGCTAAGGGTGCATCTGTTTGACTTATAGAGGAGGGGTTCATTAGGGCCAGCATTTCTCCATTGGTAGCCTAGTGTTGTACACCAAGACGGAAGAAGGAAGCTTGAGGCTATGAAAGGACATATGGTACCTTAACTAGGTGACCGAGAATATCATGTATCCTCTACCATGGATTGATGACCTCTTTGATCAACTGAAGGTCGAATCATGGTTCGCAAAGATAGGGCTCAGATCAAGTTATCACCATATTTGACTGTGAGATGATGACATCTCGAAGACGTCTTTTAGATGCCTATATGGCCTCCAAAAGTATATATTGATGTCATTTGGAAAGAAAAACACCCCATTTATTTTAATGGTACACATGAATAGGATCATACATCCGTACGTAGACATATTTGCAGTGGACATCATTGATGATGTATTGGTGTATTCAACGTCAGAGGAGGATAACACAATACATCTGAGGATAGTTTTGGACACACTCCAAGAGCTCCATAATTAGACTATGATCTTGAAGTTTGAGTTGTGGATATGAAATTTCCACTTCCATGGTTATGACTTATCAGAATCTGGAGTTGTGGTGGAGCTGATATTCATATAGGCCGTTCTTTCTTGGCAGCAACCAATGAGTGATGCTGAGGTGCAGAGATTCCATGGGTTGGCAGCGTACAATCAATTTTTTATACATAAAATCTCTAGAGTTGTGTCACCCATGAAGACATATAAAAAGAAGTTAAAAACATTTTTATGGACATAAATATTCCATCAGAGAATTCAAAAAATATTGTAGATCTTGAAGAGTGATCAAATAGTTAAATTTCCAGAGGATGGGACCAACTATGTGGTGTATTGTGACACATCAGGAATCTGGTTTATTTCTATCATGATTTATAGGATAGAATTGATTGAATATACCTCATAACAATACAGACCTCATGAGTAGAACAATGTGACTTTTGACCGTGAGTTGGCATGGGTAGTTATTGCACTTATGATGTGGTGACACTACATTATGGGAGAACGATTCATCTACTCTGACCACAAAAGTCTATTCTTTATATTTTTCCAGAAGGATCATAATCTGAGAATGTGATGTTGGATAGAGTTCCTCCATGATTATAACTTTGAGATATTCAAAAATTTCAATAGGGAAACATGGTGGTAGATGCTATTAGCAGGAGATCTAGTTCAAAACTTTTGAACGAGGCCTCAGTGTACGTAGTTGTCCATCCATAAAAAATACATTATGGATATCGTTTAGGAATCATTTCTATAGATGATGGAAGTTTCCCCTCCACTCATACATCAATTCAGAGAGGAGAAACTCATAGATTCTAGCTATGAGACTACATGTTCCCAATTGCCCACAGGGAATGCCCCTATTGGATATTCGAATGGTGAGGAACATTTTATACTATTCAGAGGACACATAATAGTACTGATGGTGTTGTAGGAGGAGGTGTTGAGGGAGTTCCATACAACCCTTTTAGAGGTATATCCTTATGGGGAAAAGATTTACCAGGACCTCCGACGTCCATATTGGGGTCTAGGGATGAAGAAGGAAGTAGCATAGTTTGTTTCAAGTAACCTCCCATGTTAGAAAGTGAAGGCTGAGCATAGAGTTTTAGTAGTTTTGAAACAACCCCATGAGGTACCATAATGGATGTGGGGTGTAATATCGATGGACTTCATGATGTGCATACCCTGTACATATTGGGTCATGATATAATTTGTGTTATGATAGACTAAATCACCATGTCGTCCCACTTCTTTCACATTCGAGAGAACGGTTTAGTAGAGATAATGGGATGTCTCTCTATGATGGAGATATATTGACACCATGGAGGACTATCTACAATAGTCTCAGATCGTGATTCATGATTTAAATCCCAGTTGTGGAAGTGATTATAGGAGTATTTTGGGATTTAGCTACCCTTGACCACATCCTTTCAACCATATACTAATGGTCAGACATAACGAACTACACATACCATGGAGGGAATGAATCGTTCATGAGTACGTGACTTTTGTTGTAGTTGGGTCGACCACATACCCCTGGTTCAGTTTACATAAACACCCGATACCACTCCACCATTAGTATGACAACATTCAAAGAAACTATAAATACAATTATGAAGGTCACCATTATACTACTCAAACTCAGGGGAGTCATCGCTCATTAGTCCAGAGATGGTACATGATACTACAAAGAAGGTGCTGATCATCCGAGAGTGGATGAATACTTCCTACTGTCTACCAAATTCCTATGATGATAGGTGATGGAGACCCTTGGAGATCGAGGAGGGGGATAAGATATTTCTATGAGTCTTTCCACAATGAGTAACACATAGATTTGTTCATGTAAGAATGTTATCTTCGAGGATGATCAAACATTTCCAGATACTGTGTAGAGTGGGTGAGGTGGCATACTCTTTGGCCCTACCACCACAGTTAGAGATGGTGCATGTCATATTCCATGTATCTCTACTAATAAGATACTATCAGGACCCCTTTCATGTCATTGATCACTACTGCTAAATATTGAAAATGAGGCAACATTCACAGAGTACCTAGTGTGTACAAATGATATAAAATAGGGGTTCTTTCGAGGATGGTTAATTCCTCGGGTGTGTGTTCATTGGAAGTATAGGAATCTCCTAGGGAGAACATGGGTGTGGTTGGATTTGATTCATGATCATTAACCCCATTTATTTGATTAGAAATTATATTGGATGACAAGGATATAAAGCCCTAAAAGTGGGAAGTAATGAAATACCCTATAAATCCATGTAAATTTTCTGAATATTAAATGGGCTTATTTCGAAGTGAAGATATGAGACCACACATAATTCCAATACCCAAAGGGGCCAGAATATAATTTTGAACTAATTTTTATGGTCATTTAATAATCGTATGAGAGGGTTTTTAAAACATTTAATCCAGTCCCCATATCAAATATTGTATTTCACCGTTGAACTCAGAGTGTGTTAATTCACTTAAAAAATTCCTAACATTGTCCGTAACATGAAAATAATCGTTGTTACTTTTTGGAAATAAATAAAATAATTATATACAATGTAATTTATTTTAAAATCTATTTAAATCCTAAACAGTTATTTGATATGTAAATCAGAGAGTACCGTTGAGATTTTTAGGGGTGTTTCCCATTGGCTGAGATTATCCTCGACCAGTGTGGGTCGAGGGTGAAATATAGATTTCAGAATTTTTATGAAAAATTAATATAAAATATAAACAATTGTTTTATTTTATATTTAAATTTTAAAATTTGTTGAATCCAAACCAAGTTGTAATATAATGAAACCAAATTGATATTTCATAAATGAAATAGTGTAATGACAATACATTGCAACAGTGATGGGAAAGGGTCTATTCCATTAGTGGTTGAACTGTTGGGTGCCTCATTGTCGCGTTAGGAGAAACACTACAAATATCTTAAGGATCTCAGATGATGAATGACGAGTGATGAGTTCCAAATACGTGGTCACTCTCTCTCCTATTAAATAGATCCCACCCTTGAATATGGATTTAAGACCTTTTAATATATATCGCCTTCAATGAAATATTCTTCCTGCGATCGTTCTCCAACTATGTAGGGGTTTACTATTTTGTAAATTTTATTTTCCACATTCTACTTTCTAAACAACAAATGCAGATCAACCAAAAAACATGATGATCCGATGATTGTTGTTCATGTTAGAGGATTTTTTGATCTTAGGTTTTTGTATTTGGTAATCCATGATAGAATCATAAACCATTCCCATGTGGTTTGGAAACAAAAACTATATGGCGAAGGGTGTATGATGACATGAACAAGGCCAATGCCCATCCTATGTGGGTGTTCTTGTGATCTTGATGACTGATCATCTGAATTGATGTTAGGGAACTTGATCTAGTAATGGTGATTCCCCAAGGAGCCTTGATGATCAGATGGTTGGGGAATCTGACCACCAGAGAGGACTCGATGGCCCGTATAGGGTAGTACTGAAGCACCATGATAGTACACCGATGCGGGGAGTCCGCAACAAGAAGCGGACGTAGAAGTGTAGTAGGTACTTTTTCCACGATTTCCATCAACTATAATTACACCGAGATAGTCCATGTGCATGGGGCACGATGACATGCTGGCACACGGTCCAGTGGGGATCACATGTGGGAAGATGGTGGGTGGCTATAGCTCGATGCCAACATGTGTCTGGGATGTAGAAGGGTCAGACCAATGAGCAACAGGGTGGGGTAGATTAGGGTCGGGTCGGAACCGAGTCGGTTTGGGTCAGTTTGACTGGAATGGAATGGACCTGAACCCAAAAAGACATTTTTCTTATAAACTATCATAACATCCAAACCGTATGATCGATTGATAAATGTCATGTGGTGTCAGAACCCTTTATAAGTGGCTAGTATTTTATAATTCTATAAGTATTATTTAGTGGATGTTGAGATATGACTAATTTCATCAGGAGTGGATTCTCCTACAATAAAGCATACTACGTGCATGAATCTTGCTACTAGATATGACCTGAATACTGCTCCTGAGTGGGTTTATGTGACCTTGTATCCCTAGATGTGAAGTAGCTCTATCTGGTATCATTATAGTTGTCTCTATGTAAACCATCTATAGGAAAACCTATGTGGACCATCTATATACAACCCTAAATGTTCTCGCTATAAACAGCTCTGTGGGCGATTATAGTTGACCTAGTAGATCCATGGTGTAGAGTGATACTTAGTGACCCCCTGAACCACTTTACTAATCTAGGATGAGTACCTCAGTGGTTCAAGGTGTTCAGTGTTACGACTGGTAGTCATGCTTTCAATACATTTGTTTATATCTGTGTGAGCTGAAAGTGCTTTGGTACATTCTTTCTTTTTTGGTCGTTCCCTTGTGTTCCTGTGTCTTTACTAAGTATTGTGTTACTCACCCATGCATGGGATCATCCTGCACGTATCATGTCTAGTAAAGACTATTAGAGCTTCAACAGTGTAAGAACCCAGTTCTTAGTTTTGGGGTACGAGCTTTTTCTTTTGTCTTTTCCTTAAGTGTTTTTCAAGAAATAAGGAAAATGGTGAGAAAACCCAAATTTTGTAAGTACACGATGTGTAATTTTCCACACGCCGTGTACTTTTGGCCGTGTCGGATGAGTACACAGTGTGTGTATCCGTGTTGTTGACGAAGGGTGTAAAAACCGACTACATGCCGTGTGGTGGTCCTTTGCACTCCGTGTAGTCAGTCGGCCAGCGAAACCGTAAGGCGGTGGCCAGCTGTGCGACAGAACACGCCGTGTAATCAAGAAGACACACTGTATAGTCATGTCGGCAGATGAATAGTGCCACGCTAGCGGGAAACCGCTGGGGGAACAGTTAAAATATGAGAAGTACATGCTGTGTACTTGGAAATACACGCTGTGTACTTTTTTCCACATAAAATGGGAAGTAGCCTCCCCTATTCACAGTGGATGCTTAGAACTAGAGGAAGGAGCATGAGAGGAGGCTTGAGCTTTGGGGATCTGCCAATCGCACTTCGGGAATCCGTTTTCAGCACCTTCGATCTCCCTTGAACCGTACGAGTAAGCCCTTCCATCTCCTTGCCTAGTTCTTGACAATTCATCCTCTAATGGATGTTATTTGCATTTAAGATAGTATTAATTCACCTCAGATCTACCTCGTTCTAGGACGATTAATTGAGCTTTGTTCGAGTATAATGATCATGGGTGATTAAGGTAGGTGTCTTGGTGTTTAGTTTCCAATTGTTGTGTATTTTTGTGTACCGTGGTTCCATGAACCCATGTTGGGGTGTCGTGTGGGTGAGGACGTGGGTATTTTAAATAAATATAATTGAATAGTCAATTAATTGCGATAATAGACTGCTGTTTGGGATAATTTCCTGGATCTAAGACCACCCCGGGGGGGTGCGTTCCACTGTTTACCTGTTTGGCCAAGATACCCAAGGGTAAGCCTTTAAAGTAATGATTATAGAATTGCCTTGAGGGGAATTGCTTGTGTACTACTTGTTTACACGTTGGGAATGGCCTGGTTACCTATTTAGCCTGAGGTCAGTGTTGTGATTAGCCTGTGGGCACTGTACTATTTAGCCTGTGGAAAACTTCTTCTGTGCTTGTGGGCAGTTGATTCTGTGCCTGTGGGCGACACTTTTTATGCCCACGGGAAATATCTGCATACCTGTGGGAAGAAGCTTGTGTTGGATTCTCTTTACCAGAGAGTAGGGGTTTACGTGTCTGAGGAAATTTGGCTGTTTATATAGAATATTCACTGTGGTGACATTTTAAATTAAATTATTAAATGAATATTAAAATGACAATATAACTAGTTATGTTAGTTACTTTTCAGTACTGCTTACTTTATTGCATTTTACTGCTGCACGTTGTTGTTGCATGATTTCACACAGTTGGACACGAGCCTTTGGTGGGTGCCTGCTGGGATTTATTTCTCACACCATGTTTGGGTCATGCTTTTCGACCCAAACCGATTATGTTTCTGTAGGTGTAGATAAGGGTAAGAGACCTTATACAGGTACAAGATTACTGCTGAGGAGTAGGGGAGCATGGGATCGGGCATAGGCTCACGATGCTACCATCCATTCTAATTAGTTTTGTTTTGTTGTACCATGTATTTTATTGTACTACTTGTAACTTGTTTTGGTAATTTTTTGAGAACATGAGGCATGTTGCATCATCCTTACATACATGATTGTTGGTTGTTTTACTGGATTTGTTTATTTTAAATGTTCATGGTTTACTACATCCACTATTGTTGTCTGATTTTTTTATTCCACTACGCTACACATTGACAAAGGAGGGCAGAGTGTCCCAACTATCAGACCTGGGCCCTCGCTGCTAGTCAGCAGCCTCTGGCGTTTGGAGAAATGCGCTTGAGGTCATGTGGTGAACTGGGTTTGGGGAATCCATTGGGTGGCACCTAGAATGGGATATTAGAAATTGGTATTAGAGGCAGGTTATTTTCTTTGACATACTATTTGGTGCATTAGTCAGGAATGGGTTAGAAACAGTTGTTGGTAAAAAGTTGTTCCCGGGCGTAGCTTACCCGTGTACAGGGAAAAGCCTATCTACCTCTAATTTTTCAATTCATTTGAATTTGAAAATTTTACTGTTGATTTGATTTCACTGTTGGGTGACCCACTTGTGATTGTGCCATTTATATTTTATCCATGGGTTCAATTTAGTTGCAACCTGATGAGATGAGGGAATCTCATCTCATGCATCATTTAGGAACATGTTAGAAATCACATTCCATGCATAGTTTCCATGCCATGAAGGTTCATTAGAAATATCATGTTGTTGTGATAGATTTTTTGCTAGAAAATCATGCTATTGTGATAGCTTCTTGATAAATACCAATTATTTGATAGGGTATTTTTGTATGATCCAGTAGATATAGTGGATGCCAAATTTTTTTGGGGAGTATGGGCCCTCATTGACCGGAATTCTGTGGATCATTAGATTTTTATTTTGTTATAACACAGATATGATGTCAAACTATGATTCTTGGAGAGTATGCACCCCCACGGGTCAGAATTTGACTCTTAGGTGTTGTTTTCTGTATTTTCGGGGTTCTGGGGATGTTTCTAAGGCATACTATCTGGAAAACCCAGTATACATGCCATGTTGTTCATTAATCATGACGTGTATAGTCTTCTGTTTGGGAAGAAAAATAAACTTTTTTATTACACGCCGTGTAGTGATTATACACGCCTTGTAGTCACATCCCATGTCAGAAACCGTGTGGGCGGCAACACAGGGAAGGGAAGAGCTTGGTGCAAACATCCCATGTAGCTTTTGTACAAGTCGTGTAGTGTTTAACCTGAGACACCGTCGTGTCACTAACAAACACTTGACAGTGTAATCTTTTCTTTAACACATTGTTTCAATGAAGAACATGACGTGTAACCTGACCTAGGGACCCGACCATGTTACCAACAACACAGGTCGGTGTAATCCCTTAGTGTATACGTTGTGTGTTCATAGAACACGCCGTGTAGTGTGAGCCGTGTATCCGACAGTGTAACTAAGAGCACAAGTCGGTGAAGGTTGTCCAGTACACGCAGTGTACCTATGGTACATGCCATATAGTCTTGTTTGAGGATAGATCGTGTAGTGTTAGCTATGTGGATAGGGAAACAGAGAGGTGTACACGCCGTGTGCGGGTGTAACACGCCGTGTAGTGTCAAGATGAGTAGTCAGGAATGTCCTAAATGACACGGGAAGTGGAAATTACACCATACATGAGGTATAGATATTATACACGCCATGTAGTTTTGTTCAATGGGAGCCATGTGGCTTAGCCATGTAGAAGGACCCGGGTAGGGGAAGAGAAGTCAAGTACACACAGTGTAGTCTGTATACCTGCCGTGTAGTCTTATTTTTCAAATCTTGAAATACCTTCTTCCTATTGTTCCCTTGTGGTTACTTCGCTTTTAGTCTTTAATAATCGTGAATCTAAGGCGTGTTTTGACCTTGTAGAGTCATGATGTTGAGGAGACCATGCGTTGTTCACCAGGAGAGTGGCAGCGAGTATACTCCAGAGATGGTGGGCCGTGGGATACTAGTGGATCATCCAGTAGATCCATATGTGGCGCCAGCCGTTATACCTGACACAGGTGCAGATGCGCAGTTCCGCAAAGGCTTCATTCCATTCATGTAGACCTTTCAGGGAGCACCGTCGGTTGCCAAATCTATGGCTGAGCTGACTCGTACCTTCCAGCAGCAGCATCCACCAACGTTTTAAGGGGATGGAGGAAAACAGGCTACAGGGTCTTTTCTAGGATCGATGAATATTATTTTTGAGCATCTTGATATGGCTTTAGGGAGGAGGGTCAAGATTGTGACTTATATGTTGAATGATTCCTCCAAGAGGTGGTCGGATGTTACCACCCAGTCATAGCATCACATGGACATGGTGTGGGAATATTTTCAGGCAGTATTCTATAACATCATCTTCCCAAAGATGCTGAGGAAAGATAGAGCTCGAGAGTTAATGAATCTGCAGCATGACGCTATGTCGGAGATGGATTATTCTGCTCGTACCACTGAGCTTCAGTGTTTTTCACCCATTCTGGTGCGTGATGAGACGTCAAAAGCCATATGCTTTGAGGATGGTCTTCATTATGACATCCGAGCGCAGGTGAATGTTTCCAGGTTTCCTTTAGTACAAGATATTTTGAATCAGGCGCTGATTATAGAAAGGAACCTTTGGGAAACCAGTGGTGTGGTCCAGGGCAGTTCAGCACCATTTTATGGTATTATTTCATCTGGTAAGAGCAAGAGACAGATTGAATTCTCTCAGGGTGGCAGTACCAGCCTGAAGAATTCTTCAGGTGGCCATGTCATGTGCTACCAGTGTGGTAGAGAGGGGAACAAGAGGCCACAGTGTCCACGAGACACAGTGGAGTTCTGAGCTTGTGGCAGGATGGGTCATCTACAACGCTTTTGTAGGGAGTTTTCACCAGTGGATTGTGAGAGGGGTTCTGTGCAGACTCTGTGTGGGGGAGCAGGACCAGTGGCTTCTTACCAATCAGGAAACTGGAATACGTCAGGGCGAGTAGGCAGAGATGGTGGTCGTGGCTGTGGTATCCATACACCAGGATCTCGGAGGTAGCAGGGCGAGACAACTCATGGTATCTAGGCTATGTCACAGGGTCGCGTCACTGGGCAGGTATATGCAGTGCATCCGACCAAACATGATCAGGACCCCGAACCTTCTACAGTCAAAGGTAGTATTCTATTAGCTTCTGTCTTATCTTCAGTACTTTTTGATATGGGTGCTACACATAGTTTCATATCTGTACCTGTTGTGGAGAGCCTTGTGCTCATTGTTTCTAGTTCTTCTGATATCATGACACTAGACACTCCGTTGGGAACTATAAATACATGTCTGCGTCAGTGCAAGAAGTTCCCCCCTGAGGTTGGTGGGTGTCACTTCCTTTGGGACCTCTATGTCTTGGAGATGCCGAGTTATGATGTCATTCTCAGGATGGACTGGATGGTTCCCTTTCGAGCCTTTGTAGACTGTTATCGTTGTAGGTTGAGTTTCACATCACCAGAGGGATGAGAGTTTCTATACAAAGGCGAGTGGGACGTTCATGCGAGTCGATATGGACCAGAGCATCATAGGCGATGTGGAGTCACTGCAAAGATTTCGAGCTTATTCCTAGATGATCAGGGGACTTGTCAGACAGATTTCCCACCAGTGGTTAATTGTTTCAGGGATGTCTTCCTGGAAGACTTTTCTGGTTTACCTCCAGAGTGAGAAGTTGATTTCTCTATTGATCATGTTCCAGAAACAACACTGGTGTCCATTCATCCTTATAGGATGGCTACCCAAGAGCTGTAGGAGCTCAAGTGGCATTTAGAGGAGTTACAGGAAAAGGGTTTCATCTGACCCAGTACTTCTCCTTGGGGTTCTCCAGTCCATTTTGCTAAGAAGGAAGACAACACCATCATACTCGACGTAGATTATCGGAAGTTAAACCAGTTGATGGTTAAAAACCGATATCCTTTTTTGAGTATTGATGATATTTTTTATCAACTTCGGGGAGAACGAGGGTTCTCGAAGATTGCGATGAGATCTGGATGTCATCAGCTGCACATGAGGCCATCATATATACCACTTACAGCTTTTTGAAGAAGATATGTTCTGTACGAGTACATGGTTATGTCGTTCGGACTCTGGATCATTCCAACAGTTTTCATGGCTATGATGAATCGTGTGTTCCGTCATTATATGGACTCTTTTGTGGTAGTATTCATGGGGAAAATCTTGGTGTACTCTCACACTCTACACGACCATGCCACTGATCATGAGATCGTATTGAGTACTCTGAGAGAGAACTATCAATATGCTAACCTCTCAAAGTGACACTTTTTGATATACCAGATTCACTTCCTGTGTCATATCATCTCATAGGCTGGAGTTGAAATAGATATGGAGAAGGTGAGAGTAGTAGTTTCTTGAGAACAGCCTATGAACGTGTTTGTGATACAGAGTTTCTTAGGGCTGGCCGGTTACTACAGATGCTTCATACAAGACTTTTCCCACTTAGTTTTGTTGTTGACAGGTCTGTCTAAGAATGGTGTGATGTTCATTTGGACGTAAACTTTTGATACATCCTTTAAGGACCTAAAGGGAAGGTTGACATCAGCAACAATCCTGATACTTCAAGTGCAAGGGAAGTTCTACACAGTTTACTGTGATACATCAGGTACTGGGCTCGGAGTAGTGTCTATGCAGGGCAGTCGAGTTGTTGGGTATGGGACACGGTAGTTGAGGCCACATGAGAGGAATTACACAACGCATGATCTCGAGTTGGCTGCAGTTGTGCATGCGTTGCACTGTTGGAGACATTATCTGTTGGGAGAATGTTTTGTGGTTTTTACCAACCACAAAAGTCTCAAGTACATCTTTACTCAGCGTGAATTGAACATAAGACAGCGAAGGTGGATCAAATACCTATAGTCCTTCGATTTTGAGCTTGCCTATACACCTGTTAAGGGTAATGTAGTTGCTGATGCACTAAGAAGGAAGACACAGATACAGACAGTGCAGGAGGCCAGTGGTGAGTGGCAGCTCATGGCCTTGTTCTCTTAGATGCATCTGGAGTTTCACGACTGTCAGGGGAATACCTATCTTTTATCTTTATATGTGAATTCTACCCTCCTGGATAGAGTGATAATGTGACAACTATCAGATTCATAAGGCCTAGTTCTACGTGAGTCGGTGGCTAGTGAGGACCCTCCTCCTGGTTGGACTATGGGAGATGAAGAAATTCTGCATTTCCATGGACGAGTATGGGTTCCAGGGGATATACACGAGGCGATGATGTAGGAGATTAATGCTTCATCTTGGGATGTTCATCCTGGGGTTACCAAGCTGTAACGAGACTTGAGACGTCAGTACTGGTGGCTGGGTATGAAGGGAGAAATAACTAGTTTTGTTACAAGGTGTTCTACATATCAGCAGGTGAAGGCGGAGCAATAGATGCCAGCCTGACTATAACCGTAGTTACCCATACCAGATTGGAAATGGGATGATCTCACGATTGATTTTGTGACTAGGTTGTCGAGGTCACCTAGTGGCAATGATTCAGTGTGGGTTGTTGGGGACAGACTCACGAAGGTAGCTAACTTTTTTCTGATCAAGGAGACCTTCGGAGTTGATGAGCTCGAGAAGTTGTATATCTGAGAGATCGTTCGTCGTCATGGGGTCCATCATTCTATCCTTTCAAATAGGGACTCCCATTTTATGACTCGTTTCTGGTAGAGATTTTAGAGGGGACTGGGTACACAGGTGCTTCTGAGAACAGCTAACCACCCTTAGACTAATGGCCCATCAGAGCGTATGATATAGGTGCTTGAGAACAAGATGCGTGCATGCGTCCTGGAATATGGGGGCTCTTGGGAGAAGCATATACCCCTATTCGAGTTTTCCAACAATAAAAGTAGCAGGAAACTATCGAGATAGCACCTTATGAGGCTTTATATGTTAGGCCATTCTGATCACCGTTGTGCTGGTTAGAACCATGTGGGGAAGCATTACTGGGACCACGTCTTGGGCGAGAGACTTCTGAGCAGGTCCAGTTGATTCAAAAGCAGATGGCTACCGTGCTGTCTCATTAAAAATCATATGTTGATCGCCGCAGAAGACCTTTGCAGTTCATGGTCAACAATCATGTGTTCTTTCGTGTTTTGACGTGGTTGGGACACATGCGGATCAGGAGACAGGGTAAAATTTCACCAAGGTATGTGGGGCCATTTGAGATTCCTGAGAGATTCGGGATGGTTGCCTATAGGTTGCAGTTTCCACAGAGGTAACGATCCATGCACGACGTCTTCCATATATCTCAGCAACTCCGCTATCATTCAGACTCGTCTCACATCTTTCAGCCCGAGGAGGTTGAGCTTCAGATTGATGCGTCCATTGAGGAGAATCTGATTTGTATCATTGACAGGAGCTCGAAGGTTCACCGAGGCTGGTCAGTTCCTCTCGTACGGGTGCTATGGCAGCATGTCCAAGTGCAGGACGAAACCTGGGAGCAGGAGACCGACATACCTGCTTAGTGTCTGGAGTTGTTCACGGCTACATCTTCACCACCCTTGGAAGGGCAATTCGGGGATGATTTTTTTTAAGGGGGGAGTTTGTAAGAACCTATTTCTTAGTTTTGTGGTACGAGCTTCTTCTTTTCACTTTTCCATAAGTGTTTTTCAGGAAATATGGAAAATGGGGAAAATCATAATTTTTGGAAGAACACGCCGTGTAATTTTCCACACGCCGTGTAGTTTTGGCCGTGTGGGATGAGTACACAGGGTGTGTAGCCGTGTCGGCGACGAAGGGTGTAAAAACTGACTACATGCGGTGTAGTGGTCCTTTACACGCTGTGTAGTCATTTGGCAGGAAAAATAGTAAGGTGGTGGCTAGCTGTCTGAAAATCACGCCGTGTAGTCATGTCGGCAGATGAACAGTGCCACGCTGGCAGGAAACCGCTGGGAGAACAGTTAAAAAATGGGAAGTACACACCGTGTACTTGGAAATATACGCCATGTATGTTTTTCAAATAAAATGGGAAGTAGCCTCCCATGTTCACCGTGAAGGCTTATAACCAGAGGAAGGGGCTGGATAGGAGGCTAGAGCATTGGGGATCCTCCGAGCGCACATCGGGAATCTGTTTTCAGCACCGTCGATCTCCCTAGAGCCACACGGGTATGCCAATATATCTCCTTGCCCAGTTCTTGAAAATTATTCCTCTAAGGGATTTTATTTGAAATTAAGAGAGTTTTCTTTCACCTCATATCTACCTCATTCAAGGACAATTCGTGGAACGTCGTTCAAGTATACTGACCAAGGTCATTTAAGGTAGGTGACTTGGTATTTAGTTTCTAACTATTGTGCATTTTTGTGTACCGTTGTTCCATGAACCCATGATGGGGTGTCATGTGGCTATGGTCGTGGCTATGTTAAATAAATAGAATTGATTATGTAATTAATTGCGATAATTAACTGCTGTTTGGGATCATTTCTTGGATCCAGGACCACCCCGGGGGTGCATTCCACTGTTTAGCTACTTGTCCTGGATACCCAAGGGTAAGACTTTAAAGTAATACATGTAGAATTTCCTTGAGTGGAATTTCTTGTGTACTGCTTTTTTACATGTTGGGCATGGCCCGGTTACATGTTTAGCCTAAGGGTAGTGTTGTGATTAGCCTGTGGGATCTATACTATTTAGCCTGTGGGAAACTTCTTTCGTAGCTATGGGAAGTTGATTCTGTTCCTGTGGGCGACACATCGTATGCCTGTGGGCAATATCCACATGCATGCGAGAAGATTCTTGTGTTGGATTCTCTTTAAATGAGGGTAGGAGTTTACGTGTCTAATGAAATTTGGAAGATTACTTAGAATATTCACTATGGTAATTTTTTGAATTAAATGATTAAATGAATATTAAAATTTAAATATAACAGGTTAAGTTATTTACTTTTTAGTACTACTTACTTTATTACATTTTACTATTGCACACTTTTGTTGCTTGACTTCACATAGTTTGGCACGGGCTTTTGGTGGGTGCCTACTAGGATTTATTTCTCACACCCTATTTGGGTCATGCTTTTTGGCCCAAACAGATTATGTTTCTTCAGGTGTAGATAAGGGAAAGAGCCCTTATTCAGGTACTTGATTGCTACTGAGGAGTAGGGGAGCATGGGATGGGGCATAGGCTCGTGATGCTACCAGTCGTTATGTTTTGTTTATTTTTGTTGTACCTTGTGTTGTATAGTACTTCTTGTAACATGTTCTGGCTGTTTTCTAAGAACATGTGGCATATTGAATCATCCTTATTTATATGACTCATGGTTGTTTTACTGCATTTGTTTATGTTAAATGTGCATGGTTTACTGCTTCTTCTCTTGTTGTATTCTTTTTATTTTATTCCACTATGCTACACTTTGACAAATGGGGGTATAGTTTCCCCACTGTCAGACCTGGGCCCTCACGGATAGTTGGAAACCTCTGCTGTTTGGGGAAATGCGCTTGAGCTCACTGGGCGAACCGGGTTCGGGGCATCCTTTGTGTGTCACCAGGAACCAGTACATTACAAACAGAGACGTTGGAGGCCCAAGAATAGGCAGTTCCCAGTGAGATATGGTAAGCATGATGTACTTCTATAGCTTCTGGTAGCCACTCATTGCCAATCATTCAGGTGAGGTTCTCTAACAGATGAATTTTTCAGATATCATTTTTACATTCATTTTTTATTTTTTCTGTTGTTGGGTTTGTATTCTATCCCATTTTACATAATATTTTAACCTTTACTCAGTGGTTCTTTCTCTGTCATGAATATTTTTTTCAAATTTTTCTGATGTGGTTGTGTCTAAGCGTTTGTACAGGTATTCTGTAAAATGCCTCCCACTCATGGGATTATGACTTTGGTGCTAACCGCCCGCCCCTGGCCATTGGAAGGTGGGCTTAGAGTAGTAATGGCATGTGGCCCATGGGATGGGTCATGACATATTCTGAAATAAAATAATATTTTCTTAAAAAATAGTATTCAATCATTAATCTTCAAATGAAATCACTTCATATATAATAATAAATGTTTTATATTAATCATATAACATTCAAAAAAAATATAGTTATAGTCTTCTGAGATAACATTAATCTTTTAAGCCCAATATTACTAATCTATTTGATAAAATATATATAACCAAAATTAATATAATATTTTTCGATCATATCCCTTTAGTAAAATTATTAATTTTAAATTATCCATGACTCTAAATAGGGATGTAGTGGTTGGGTCACCTTTGTTTCCTATTGGATATGTTATCAAGGCCCATGTCCTTTATTGAGGTAATGTGTTTTCTCAAGAATAATGAGTTTTACAATTAATAAAAATGTAATAATATAATTCATAAAACATACCCAAAAAATGATGAACATATTCAAAAATAACATTATATCCAAAACAACCTCAGTAATAATGAAAATTTTATCATTAAAAGTTATCTCATAACATTCATCTTATATCCCCAAAAAAATAATTTCATAATTTTCAAATAATACGACATGTTAAACCTAAGGGTATCATACACTTTAACTGAATAAAAAATCTCTTAATTTATTATTATACATTAAAATACAATCTCATAAAGACTCAAAAGTGGTTTCTATGCATTGAACATATTACCAACATCAAACATATAAATACATGATGGATTCTATATCTCTTAAGAGAAAATCCAAATAAAACATACAAATCTATAATGATTTATAAATTTTTCCTCTAATACTAGAATTAAGTGCTCCACCATAAATAATCATTAAATTAAATAATTTTAGAAAAAATCAATTTCTGTAATTATTTGAAACTTTATGATAGTTTTATATAATTAGTTTATCATGAATAAACAAATAACTATTATTTATAAATGGGTAAATTTCAACTTGGAATCTATTTTTATTAGAATAGAAAACTATTTGGATATAAAAAATTCTATTTTCAATACATATTTTTCAATATTCATCATGAAATCATCCATAAAGACACTCATTAATAAATAAATGTCAAAGAAATTTTAAATTGTTGTTTGAGAAAAAATAATCTCAGAAAGGGACATATATTTATAGTTAAGGTCACATTTTAGCCCTTTAATACTTTTAAAATACTAATTTTTATTATATCCTTTCGGATCAAAAATAAAAAATTTATTACAAAAGAAATAAACTTCTTCTGTAACGCCCCGACCCCATTTACCCAGAGTCGGTGCATTACATCGTTACATTGGCATGATCAAAAATGATCATGTCTCAAAAGACCGATTAGTTTAGTAGCCTTGGAAACACTAGATACATTCATGAATGTTACATTACATCATAAATTGAAAAACTACAACAACAAAGTCTCCATAGTCCACACTCATATCCTCTTATGACTATCCCTACAGGTCATTCATAAAATACTTTTTCACATTCTGGAAATTATTAAAACATTGAAAGGGGTGAGCTCAGATGCTCAGTAAGGATAACAATATTGCGGAAGCTTTCATAAATAAACATTAACATTTAAGTAAATTTATAACTAAAACAAAATCCTTTTCAAACTTGAACTTCATCATAATATGGAAAAAAAATATAAATAATGCCATTTACTTACTCACATGGATATTCTACAAGTCGAAAAATCCCATGCAATATCAATAACCACTTTCATAATGATGGAATGCATAATGTCAGACTATCATAACCACGTAGCCAAGGCCTCATGCTAAGACCACAAATAAGATTTTGTCAAGGCCTCATTCCAAGACACTAGTTTGTCTCATGAGACCTACTGATGCATTGAGGAGCTATAGCGGGCTCCACCCGTCACTTATTAAGTCCAATGAATTCCTCATATGAATAGGTTTAAAAATATCATATAACATAATCGTATCACAGAAAAATGCATAAACGAAACATATCATTTCCACATTTCAATCACAATATATCAATACAACACATTGATATAATAAAAACACTTTCAAAACCATTTTCAATACCAAAATAAAAGAAAATTAAAACTTTTATTTATTTTTCATTTTAAATTTTTTTTTGTAATGTAGAGGAATCCGAAACTCAAATAATGGTCACGGCGGCGGAGAATTTATTGTCGTCGCATATGTAAGAAAGAACATTCCTTTTGTCGTTTAGTAAAAACGCTTCGTATAAAAAGATTCCTTTTGAATAGAAGTAAAAGTCAAAGGGGTTTATACACTGTATAAAGGAAAGTTGTGTATAAAACCAAATATGTCTCAATGAAAGAAGATTGAGACGAAGTCCCTTACAAAGATCATTTTTTTAAATAAATATACTGTGTGTATTAACTATAAGTACACATAAATAAGTACAAATACAATATAGGACATAATGATATCATGACATATTTTGAAAGGTTGAGATTAACCCAAAGAACGTAAACTGGGTTAAGAAGTTCCCTTACCTCGTGTCTGACTTGACTCGACTGCTCTTTAACCTCATGAATAATAAACTAGAGTTAATCTCTACCTTTTTACGAACCTTTTTCAAGTTCATTATTCCTTTTATATCACTTATTACCATGTCATGAACATTATGTAATTATTTAAGTTTTTAACGGTCGTTTTGTCGATCTTAGGTACTTGAGTCAAAAATAAACTTCTTATAATTACACTTTGTTCATGTGGTAATATATCCATTATATCCATAATTATATTCATGATGTATATATCATATAAATCATATATATCCAGTATATACATTCATTTATAATATTACATAACACTTAGAGGTAAGAAATGAAATGCACCGTTCATGGAGATGGTAAGCCGTACGTACGCATGAACGCTACTTTCATTTCTATTTCATATTTAATGGAATGAAGTTATAATTATATAAAGGTATAATATAATTCCAGTATAATATAATGTATAATACCATTTACTCCATCCTTTATACATCCCACATATGGCACTAACGATTCAAATCACTTTGATGGCGCGGTAGTCCGCACTTCCTAAAATGAAATTATCGCGTTTACCCATAATGGAAATCATAAAGTATGAAATAAATGAGAAATAAAGAAGCATAAGGAAAACATAAACATAATATATATATCATATATGAAAATAATGTCATAAAAATGGCCACTATATTAGGTGTTAAAAGAATAATGAACAATCATCATTTCGTGAGGCTGTATTTCTCCACTGACAAAAACAGTATGTTCTTTAACCATTAGACGAAGGTGTGTGTAAGTGTAAACCAAATAATTATCATAAAAACATCCTAGTATATTGTAGATAACAGTGTTATTACAAAATAATGTAATAAAAAGAGTTTAAGGGGTTGTAGAAGCAAAATAAAACAAAACAACATTAGAGAAGACATTACCTTAAAATCGAGTAACTCTTTTTTGATTTGAGCCAAAGGCTTCCTTGGGAAGAATTCTGCCCAAAGTGAGGCTTCTAGGAGTAAGAGAGGGATTTTGGGAGAGTATTTGGGGAGAGTTTGGACGAGCCAAATGTCTTGAAGGGGTGAATAAGGTGGGAGTGGTGGAGGCCTTTTATAAGGGGAGAGGAGGGGCACTCTTGGAATGATTGAAATGTTACTTTATTATGAAATGCTTTTTCGGATTCTAAAGGTCCCAAACTTATATATTTCGAGGGTAAGGTGATAAGGGTTCTAAATATAATCATCGAATAGGTTTTTGTCAAGTGTAAGTCTTAGATTTTACATTATCTTTTCATTTTATTTAAATCGTTAATTAATGAGGTAATCGCTGCATCATCATGGTGTCCTAAATAATTTAATTTATTTAATGTTTAAAAATTATAAAAAAAATATCATGATGTAGGAAATATTTTTATCTTTCTAATTAATATTAAAGTCAAAAATATTACTTGTATAACCCCATTTAAAAATTGTTTTAGTAAAACAACGCATGTTTGTGACATTTTTATTTTAACATTAAATAAAATGTTTTTAATGTCATTTTCCTACCAAAGTGGCTCCATGGGGTCCCCAAGCTGACCCATGGATTGTCTTTGTCGGAAAAGACTCATCCAATAAGGGTAGGAAACGTTTAACGGTCATTTCATATTATTATAACATTATCTTTACCTTAAATTACACTAATTACCTTTAATCACGATTAATTAAACTTAAAAGTTACTATTCAACAAAAAAAATTTAATCCCATTGAAAGACATTTAACATCCTAATGAAAACCATATATGTCGGATTTTTTAAAATAAAATCATAGAAGTGGTAATGTTTCATTTAAAAGAAAAATCAGTTTTTAACTACCACTTAGTGGTTTCACTATTCATAAAAAATTGATGTTTTTCAGAACAATGCAAAAATTTCACCCTAATCTATAATTGATATTCCGAATTCAAAAATGATGTCTATTTTAAAAAATTCCAAACATATAAGTTGCATTAATAAATTTTATAGTTAATTCTCGCTATCACAACAAATAGCGTGTTTTTAAGAAACAATATATATCAAAAGATTGACAATTGATTATGTCGAATTTCAATGTAAAATTAATTATAATGACCAAAATTGGATAAAATGGTTAAAATATATTCTAATTATACATTAAAACCACTCAATGGTATAATTTATCACTATAAAATATTTTTATTAAAAAATTTGTTTTATGTATTTTTCACTATTCATAAAAATTTGAAGTTCTCAGAAAAATACCAAAAATTCAACATAGACTAATTTCGATATTACGAATCCAAAAGTGATGTTCATTTTGGAATATAAAATATATATAATTTAAAAAAGTGGGTATTACTATTCATAATGGCTATTTTGATTGGTTGTGGTGTGTTAGAATTTCGAACTTACGTACAATGCAAGCTGTTGCATTATTGAAAGAGAAGCGTATCGTGGAAGCTCGAGGTGTTACATTCTCCCCTCCTTCAATAAATTGTGTCCTCGCAATTTGAAATTTATCTTTGAAAATAAAAGGTTGAAAATAGAAAATACCTTTGTGGAAAACCCACATCGGAAATAAGGTTATTAAAAATATAATATTAAAAGAAAGAAAGATAAGTACAAAGGTCACCCGAGACAGCCCATACTAGGATTCTATGAAAATATGGATCTGGAAGAAAAAAACCATCAACGATTGATGGAGAGTTGTAGAAAATAGGATTAGGAGAAAGTTATCAATAAGAAAGTCACAAACTTGTGATTGGTTGAGCGATCATTGAATCCCCAGTTGGAAAAGTTAACCGGCAACGTTTTTGTTTTAAGTTACCTTTCATAAAGTTGAGGAACTTATTTAATATATTTACTAAGAATGTAAGGAAATATACTTACTTGTCGTGTAGACTTTCATTCTTTAATAATTTTTTCCCACAAACCCATCTTTCACTCCAAATGGAAACAGAACTCAAAAATATTCTATTTATCATAATTGTATAAGGTTCCAAAAATTAACACATACCATTTAGAATAGGAAAACTCTTTTGTAATAACTAGGGACATCATGTAGGCTAGTGGTAGGTAATAAAGGCATGTGGCACAATGGTTGTGGGTTCGATTCCTGCAGCTTTGTCCGACGCCATGGGTTATCCCCCAACCTGCTGGTTGTCCTTTTCCTAAAACTATACTATTATAATATTTCAAAAATAATCTTCAGATAGGTTTTAACCTTAAACAATACTTTCCAAAGTTCAACATAATTCATTCCAACCTTTATAGTTATCCAAAATACTTCTGTCCAACTCATAGTCAAAATTTTATAAGGAAGGTATACATAATGAAGATCCTTTTTTTCATGTAATAACATGTGAACACCTCCATCATGTATTCTTTTAAAACACTACACCATCCTGAATAACCATGATTCCATATATAATACTAGATATACTCCTTATATTTATAAATGTATACAAATCATTAATCAGTTTCAAGGATTTTAAGAATATCTAAAATAATTTATCCAAATCAATCATGTCTTATTCCAAAATCATTATCTCAGTATCAGAACCATATTATGATTTATCTTTCTCTCAACCATATATTTTCCAAAAATTTGACCTGCTGTGGAGTCACTTTTCTTGGTTCCACACAATCTCAAGTCCTTGATGAAATAGTACTGCAATACAATCCTTATATACTCCATAATTATTATAACCAGCACATCATTGATACAAAACTAAAATGAAAAAATTCTTTAATAACAACATAAGAAATCTAATCATTCCTCCTCATCTGTGGTAGTATCATAAATTTATTATTATCCAATAACATCATTTGGGGCATACTCTCATGATTTGGTCATTAGTTTGCGTAGTGTCCCCACTCCTTGCAGATGAAGCATTGTACATTTGAAACCTTTTTCTTACCCTTACAGTCACGCGCTTGGTGTCCTTTTTCTCAACAATTATAACAAACTACCATTCCCTTCAGGCAAGTTCCATAGTGTTTCATCCCACATTTATCACATATTGGAAAATTCTTCTTTTCCCTCGTCCCTTTATCCATCATTCTCTCTTCCATCCTTTTCTTCTCATTCTTCCCTTCAAAGCCATAAGACACAAATAATTCTTTACTATCTTATTAACAAATGATACTATTTCTTAATATGTTGAGAACACATGGGAGAGTATTTACCTTCTAAATTCTGGCTTAATACCATGAAATATATGATCCTTCTTACTGTTTGGATCATACGAATTGTTGGGGTTAATATTCCTTCCACTGGGCACCATTTCTATACAATGGCATAAACTAGGTTAGTTTATGAATTGTAATGAATAATTCCAAACTTGTAAAATACTTAATGTAAATTGAATGATTTATGGATATAATCCATAATCATAAAAATGTTTTCTTTGAGGAAGTATACACTCATAACCCTTCATAGTGGTTTGTAATGAAAATGAGAATTATCCTAAGAATATCCCCCAGGAGTGTCGTAACCAAGAGTGCAGCAAGGCCCGTTGTCGTGCACCAGTTCCCATTCGAGTCTAGCTGAAAGCGGTGTTTTAAGGTTTTATCCCTATGTATATCTATGCCAAAGCCGCCTCTACCTGCTCGAATCCAGACAGGGATGTATTTCTCGGAAAACTCACAAAATCTCTATAATGCCAAAATTCTAGGAAGTTCTTCTATACTAATCCTCAAAGTCTATCTTCGGGCTATGTGTTTTAATAAAATTTTATCTAAATCTAGCTTCCAAGGATAGTACTAAACTGCCTCTAATACCAACTGTAACGCCCCGACCCCAGTTACCCAGAGTCGGTTCATTACTTCGTAACATTGGCATGATCACAAAAGATCAAGTCTCAAATGGCCAATTAGTTTAGTAGCCTTGGAAAAACTAGATAAATTCATAAATGTTACATTACATCATAAAGTGAAAAACTACAACAACAAAGTCTCCATAGTCCACACTCATATCCTCTTCTGACTATCCATGTAGGTCATTCATAAAATACTTCTTCACATCCTGGAAAATATTAAAAAATTGAACGGAGTGAGATCATATGCTCAGTAAGGATAACAATATTTCGGACGCTTTCATAAATAAACATTAACATTTAAGGTAATTTATAACTAAAACAAAAGCCTTTTTAAACTAGAACTTCATCATAATATGGAAAAAATAAAATTAAATAATTCCATTTACTTACTCGCATGTATATTCTACTAGTCGAATAATCCCATTCAATATCAATAACCACTTTCATAATGATGGAATGAATAATGCCAGACTATCATAACCACGTATCCAAGGCCTCGTGCCAAAACCACAAATAAGATTTTGTCAAGGCCTCGTTCCAAGACACTAGTTTGTCTAATGAGACCTACCGATGCCTCGAGGAGCTATAGTGGGCTCCACCCATCACTTATTAAGTCCAATGTATTCCTCATATGAATATGTTTAAACATATCATATAACATAATCGTGTCACATAAAACATGCATAAAGGAAACATAACATTTCCCCATTTCAATCACAAGATATCAATACAACACATTGATATAATAAAAACACATTCAAAACCATTTTCAATATCAAAATAAAAGAAAAATAAAACTTGAATTTATTTTTCATTTTAAATAATGTTATGGCTTGTAGAGGAAGCTGAAACTCAAATAATGGTCACGGCAGCGGAGAAGTCGTTGTCACCGCATACATAAGAAAACATTCCTTTTTTCGTTTAGTAAGCTTCTTCATATGAAAAGATTCCTTTTGAATAAAAGTAAAATTCAAAGGGGTTTATAGACCGTATAAATGAAAGTTGTGTATAAAACCAAATATGCCTCAATGAAAGGAGTTTGAGACGAAGTCCCTTTCAAAGATCATTTTTTTAAATAAATATATTATGTGTAATCACTCTAAGTACACATAAAGAAGTAAAAATACAAGATAGGACATAATAATATCATGACATATTTTGAAAGTAGGAGATTAACCCAAAGAACGTAAACTAGGTTAAGAAGTTCCCTTAACTCGTGTCCGACTTGACTCGACCGCTCTTTAACCTCATGAATAATAATCTAGAGTTAATCTCTACCTTCTTGAGAACCTTTTTCAAGTTCATTATTCCTTTTATATCACTTATTACCATGTCATGAACATTATGTAATTATTTAAGTTTATAACGGTCATTTTGTCGATCTTAGGTACTTGAGTCAAAAATAAACTTCTAATAATTACACTTTGTTCATGTGGTAATATATCCATTATATCCATAATTATATTCATTATTTATATATCATATACATCATATATATCCACTATATTCATTCATTTATAATATTACATAACATTTAGAGGTAAGAAATGAAATTCACCGTTCATGGAGACGGTAAGTCGTACGTACGCATGAATGCTACTTTCATTTCTATTTTGTATTTAATGGAATGAAGTTATAATTATATACAGGTAAAATATAATTCCAGTATAATATAATGTATAATACCATTATTCCATCCTTTATACATCCCACATATGGCATTAACGATTCAAATAACTTTGAGGGGGCGGTAGTCCGCACTTCCTAAAATGAAATTATCGCGTTTACCCATAATGGAAATCATAAAGTATGCCACAAATGAGAAATAAAGAAGCATAAGGAAAACATAAGCATAATATATATATCATATATGAAAATAATGTCATCAAAATGGCCACCATTATAGGTGTTAAAAGAATAATGAACAATCATCGTTTCGTGAGGCAGTATTTCGCCACCCATAGAAACAGTATGTTCATTAACCATTAGACGAAGGTGTGTGTAAGTTTAACCCAAATACATATCATAACAACATACAAGTATATTTTAGATACTGGTGTTTTTACAAAAGAAAGTAATAAAAAGAGTTTAAGGGGTTGGAGAAGCAAAATAAAACAAAACAACATTAGAGAAGACATTACCTTAAACTCAGGTAACTCTTTTTTGATTTGAGCCAAAGGATTCCTTGGGAAGCATTATGCCTAAATTGAGGCATCTAGGAGTAATATAGGGATGTTGGGAGAGTATTTGGGTAGAGTTTGGCCGAGATAAATGGCTTGAAGGTGTGAATAAGGTGGGAGTGGTGGGGGCCTTTTATAAGAGGAGAGGAGGGGCACTCTTGGAAAGATTGAAATGTTACTTTATTATGAAATGTTTTTTCGGATTATAAAGGTCCCACACTTATATATTTCTAGGTTAAGGTGATAAGGGTTCGAAATATACTCATCCAATAGGTTTTTTACAAGTTTAAGTCTTAGATTTTACATTATCTTTTCATTTTATTTAAATCGTTAATTAATGAGGTAATCATTGCATCATCATGGTGTCATAAATATTTTAATATATTTAATGTTTAAAAATTATAAAAAAAATATCATGATGTAGGAAATCTTTTTATCTTTCTAATGAATATTTATAGTCAAAAATATGACTCGTATAACCCCATTTATTTTTTTTAGTAAAACAACTCATGTTTGTGACATTTTTATTTTAACATTAAATAAAAGGTTTTTAATGTCATTTTCCTACCAAAGTTGCTCCATGGGGTCCCCAAGTTGACCCACGGATTTTATTGGTCGTCCAAGACTCATCCAATAAGGGTAGGACAAGTGTAAAGGTCATTTTATATTATTATAACATTATCTTTACCTTAAATTACACTAATTACCTTTAATCGCGATTAATTAAACTTAAAAGTTACTATTGACCAGAAAATTATTTTAATCCCATTGAACCACATTTTACTTTCTAATGAAAACAATGTGTGTCGGATTTTTGAAAATCAAATCACAGAAGTGGTAATGTTTCATTTAAACGAAAAATAAGTTTTTAATTACCACTTAGTGGTTTCACTATTCATCAAAAATTGATGTTCTTCAGAACAATGCCAAAATTTCACCATAAGCTATAATTGATATTCCGAATTCAAAAATGATGTCTATTTTACAAAATTCAAAACAGATATGTTTAATTAATTAATTTTATAATTAATTCCCGCTGTCACAACAAATAGCGTGTTTTTAAGAAACAATATATATCAAAAGATTGACAATTTTTTATGTCCAATTTCAATGTTAAATTAATTATATTGACCACCATTGGATAAAATGGTAAAAATATATTCTAATTATACTTTAAAACCACTAAATGGTATAATTTATCACTATAAATTATTTTGATTAAAAAAGTTTTTTTAAATTATTTTTCACTATTTATAAAAATTTGACGTTCTGAGAAAAATACCAAAAATTCAACATTGGCTAATTTCGATATTCTAAATCCAAAAATGAAGTCCATTTTGAAATATAAAATATATATAAATTCAAAAAGTGGGTATTACTATTCATAATGGCTATTTTGATTGGTCGCGGTGTGTTAGAATCTCGAAGTTACGTAGAATGCAAGCAATTGCATTATTGAAAGAGAAGCATATCGTGGAAGCATGGGGTGTCACATCTTCTACCTTGTGATTTCCTAAAACTTTTCATTTGAAGTATTAATAAAAAAATAAAAACTCTTTATGTTATATTTTGAATCAATAAAAAATCCTAAAAAATATCAAACAATTATATTCTTCACCATTAATAGGTGACAAATTCCTTCCTTCAAACATAAGATCATTACATTTACATGTGAAATTGTAAAAAATTAAAATAAAAAACTATAGAAATAAATAATTTAGCATAGATGACATGGGGGATTAATTTCAATATCACCCATTAAAATCGAATAACATATATGGGAAACATACGTTTTAATTCACCAGAGCACCCAGTTAATTAGAGGGCTATAACAGGCCCACATTTCCATGGTTTATAATGAAACCGCATATCCTTGTTTTATAACATAACCACCCATAATTGTATTATAGTGGAAGAACTCATCCATAGTTTATAATCGAGAAACCCATCATTATAAAAAATTGTCATGAAACATAGAATACTCATAAACTAAAAAAGCTTTTATTTTAATCATCATACAAATCAAATTATATTTTCCATCCCAATGAAAATATTCCCAAATGATGAAATATAAATTCCATTTAAAAAACATTTTAAAAAACACCTAGAACTAAGTGAATGACATTTTTTGATAATGAAAAAATTTAATGTTGAAAATTAATACAGACTTTAAATATAGTTATAACTGAATAAAATCCCATTAATTTTGTATTAGTTAAAATATAACATTCTTTTTTCTTATTTTTCAAAAAAATATGTTTGAAATAAATAAAAATATTACTTCTGAATATCATTGATATATGTTAATAAGTGATAAAAAATTTCCCTTCAAATTCTGTTAAATTCAGAAGAATATATTAATAATATAATTTTAAGAATATAAGAAATCCATAAAAATTATATGACCATAAATCTCTTAAAAAGATTAATTTCTTTTAATGTGAAGTGTACATCTCCTCAATTCTAACTCATCATGTGTGTTACATTTAATCATGAATAATAAAATATCATTACTTATTTTATTTCATATGAAATATTTTAATATTTTTTATTCCTTTAATTTTATATATTACCATGTTATAGAGAATTACATATTAAATTTTCTCACATCAGTTGTTTTAAAAATATTCTGCTCATATGTTCTAAATGACATCGGTAGGTTGATAATGGCCAGTGTGGAAATTATTCCATCATATATCTTTTAATAATCATGAAATAATTTTTATTTATATATATAAATTTAACTTCCAATACCATCCTGGAAATAATATAATGAAAATTGAACTATGTTACAGTCCTGAAGATGGTAGGTCGTACATATGCATGAGTAACGTTTCCATTTTCATCAATCATTATGACAAGATTATGACTGTTATTTAAAAAATATAGAAACATAATTTTATCATAAATATCATACTATATATTTAAATGAAATTATATATATCATACACATAAATTTGTGAAGAAAAATTGAATCACAATGTTTCGTGGAGGGGGTTTTCCACACATATGCATTAACTGTTTTATCTTTTTAAAATAGATTGAATGTTTTAGAATTAGGGATATATTAATTGTTTTGAACTATAAATATATCATGAAATCTATATATAAATATTAAATCGACCATTATTATTAGACATTATAGTTTTTTATGGAAGGTGAATTACCTTTGACTAGGAGGTGTTAGTCCTCCATACACATTAACGATGGTTTCCTTTCTGATTTAGTAGAAGATGAGATGGTTATAGTTTATTCCATAAACATTATAGATTAAATAAATATATAATATATTTATTTTAAAATTTCTTCATTTATAAATTTTATTTTATAGACGTAGGATAATAAATAAAATAGTAACATTCTATTACAAGTTTTTCATTGTCATTTGAAAAAACCCCATTTCTTTAAAACTTAATCCATATAATGATGGAATTTTCCACAACAGAGTACCTATATAATGTGGGAAGTTATTTTAGAATATTATATGGTATGGTATATAATAATAAAATGTTTTATTTTCGTGTAACAAAAATAATTTGAGGTTCCCTTGTATATGTGAGGGGTGGGGGCACTCTTAAAATTTTATAGATTATTGAATTAATTTAAATGAATTTTATTGGAAAATGAATTTAAAAGGATATAATTTGTTATTAAGATTTATAATTGTAAAAATACACTCATATTATATTTTTTTACCACTATAGATTATTTATCAACAAAATTATACTTCTTTCAACCCCATGATAATCCTTTTGACAATTACAGTGATATCATTATTTCTAACTCATTAGAGACCATTACATTATTTTGGATAAATATTCCCAATAAATGGATAATGGATGTGTAAGAACCGGTGTTTTTCTAGACAAAATTTTTGAGAAAAAATTAGAATTTTTTCTGTGGGACGCTCGTGAGGGGTAAAAATGTCATTTTATCCTATCAGCTGATCTTGGATAATTTTTATAACCACTTCGTTGGTCCTGGAATAGGGTTTTTACCCTAGGGCATGCATTTGGTGGAAATATGAGATGTTCGAATTTTGGTGGAATATTTAATATTTAATATTATTAAATTAAATAGTAATTTATTCACGCAAGTTTTTTTGACAATATATTTTAAATGAAATGTCATATTGTGATTTCATTTATTTAATTGAGTCCGTAATGGGGATTTTAGCCTATGGGAGGCATTAACTCATGTTGGGCGTCGGGGTCGGCCTGAGCCCCATTTTCTTCTTTTACATTTATTTTCTTTACTTCTGTCTCTTCTTCCTCCTCCTCCTTGATCACGTCTCCATCACTCCTCCTTGGCTGTGTCCCATGAACGATTTATGAGATCATGAAAGATGGATAGTTGGGATGCGCGAGGGGTACCGATTCAAATCTCTCGGCGCACTGATTTCGCGAAGGGAAACTATGAGACGTAAAATCAAGCGGAGTTTCGGCAGTTTCTGCCCCATGGTCGGGGCAAAAAGGATTTCTCCATAGATCCCCTTTAAACAAGTTTTTTTATGTATCTAATGCCTTATATTTCATGCTTTTATGCCCATGGGGCTCGATCTATTGTTTCTGGGGCGAAAACATGCGAATCGGGCATTTTAAGGGATTTCCCATCAAAAAACCCAGTATACACGGCATGTGTTCTAGGGGAACACGCCACGTGTTCCTCCTATTCAGGTTATATGATGTTTTTCTAAGTACATACCGTGTACTTTGAGTACACGCCGTGTAGTGGTGGTCGTGTGACCGTCTGTGTGAAATCGAACACGGTTTTAGTGGTTTTTTTTTTGAATTACACGTCATGTGCATTAACTACACGCCTTGTAGTGGTACATGGGAATGTGTTCGGGTAAAAACAGACACAACGTAACTTTATGTGAACAGTAATATACATGTAATGTAATGTACATGTTGTGTACTATTACACAGGCAGGCCCAATGGGTTCTGGCCATGTACTCTGGCCATGTACTTCCCAATCTTAGTAATTTGGGGATATCTTGTGCCTTAGAAGACAGAATTGGGTGTGTGAGTAGTAGATTATGAGAATTCTTTCGCGTAGATCACAATTGAGGACTCTTATTGACATTTACTGGTAATATTAATTGAGATTTGGGGGTTTTTATCTAAATTGAGGGGTTCTTCTTCCAGTTATCGAGCTCAGTAGTCACTATAGGGTGAGACTTGGCGAGGTTGCTAGGTTGGGAGTTCAGACCAACTTAGTCAAGACCATTAATATCAGATGATTTGTGAGATTTCTCCCATAACATTTTCTTTAGAGGACATTCCCCTTGAGAGACATTCCCTTCTGGCCTAAGAGACCGGGAGACTGGATGCTTCTATGGGTCCCATGAGGGATGCCTTTCATGTGTACTGAACTAGGGAGTCCTTGTAGGAACTGTACCATTTTCTCATTGATATGACCCCTATTATCGGTTGCCTATTTTTTCTTCATTCAAGGATCCCATGTAGGATTCCTCTTTTCTAAGGATCCCGTGTAGTATTCCTTCTGTCTAGTTATCTGGTGGATCCAGAGTAGGATGACTCCTTGATGTTTCCCTTGTGGGACCCGGCCGGTGCCTGTTGTTTGATCGACCTAAGTTTTTACATCGTGTTTGGGTAGAGAAGGTGTCCAGGTGTCATGTAGAACCCATGCAAAACTATTAATACTATGGGGTTATGTTTTTAGTGTTGGGTTGGGCGTTCGACCACCCTCTCATGTCTGTTTATATATGACATGGGTTGTTGATGCTATAGTGGTTACCAGAGGTGCTTCCTGGTTGGTGGTTGTTGAGCCTAAGGGGAATAACCTTCTTGTTTGTTGGGATGCCTACTTTTCCTTGTGTGATTGAGGAGTAGGTGGTCTGGTGTATAAATTCCAATGGTTGTGTGTTTTTGTGTACTGTTGTGCTACGAACCCATGATTGGGGAGTATTAAGGATGAGGCCTTTGCTGAAAAGATATATAAAATTGTATAGATAATATAATGATAATTTTAAACTATTGATTTGGATCATTTCATGGATATATGGCCACCCCGTGTGGGTGTATCACTTGTTTAGCCGTTTGTCCAGGATACCTGTGGTTATGCCGTGAGGATTGCATGTTCTGAGTTTTCATGAGAGGAAACATACATTAATGCTTGTTTGTATGTTTGGATTAGCCCGATTACTTGATTTTCCTATGGAATTCCGGAGGGATGTATTCTGATTAGCCTGAGGGCAGTGTTTCATAGCCTGAGGGTAACATTTATAACGCCTGTGGGCAATAGGTTCTGTTCCTGTGGGCGACATCTCATATTCCTGAGGGAAATATTCGTTGTGCCTGAGGGCAGCCACCTGAGGGTTTTCGTTTAGGTTTGACTATGGGCAAGGATATACATGTCCGGGGACAATGTTTACATGATTATTCACTCTGGTGATTTCTTCTTTTCAACCTGCCAAGCTACATCACTGGATTGAAATTGTTGTTTTCTTTTACTTGATGATAGCCAGTTGTGGTTTCTGTTGTGGCATTGGTAATGGATATGGTAGGACAAGGATGAGTCTCGGAGAAACTCAGAATTGAATTATATTGAATTGTTTACTAGTTTTTGGATTACTTGTTGAGAGATATTTTACTGGTGTTGGCCGAAGCAGGTACATGTCAATGGGGTTACAGAACCATATATCGAATTAATGATACACATCTTGGGTGGCATGATGTCCAACTCAATTCCCATGCACAGAATGACCAGGAGATCAGGATTATGTTCCCAAGGATTTACTTCTATTGTTGTTCTCTTTATTTTCTTCAAATAATCATGAATATTCATATTTATGTGTATTTGTATAGGATTGGGACTACACAAGTGTACGTATATAGGTATGGACATCCGTGGTGGAACTTTCCTAGTTGACAGGGATTACATACCCTCAGTTCAAAAATGGTTTCACATTTGGTTTACTTTATTTTGTTGTGTTACAGCTACTCTAAGCACATTGCTATTTCATACAATTCTCATAGCACAGTAATAGGTTGCTTGTTGGGGTGCCATAATCAGATTATTTCTCACCCTGGCACATTTACAATTATTGGTTGTTTTTCATGCTATCCTACTAAGATTATTTCTCACCCCTGCACGTTCACCTCAGTGTATGTGTAGACCATATGTCTACTTTTCAGGTAGAGCACGTGTTTCATGGTGGATAGGGATGAGGCCTAGTGTTGCATGATCGACCAGTGCTGCTCGAGTGGTTCTAAAGATCGGACTGCGGCAGTTCGATAGTGTTTGGAGATCGGGTACGTGGAATGGCTCAGAGTTAGTATCTGAGCCCTATACATTCACTTTCAGTTTAATTTTTATTTTTATCTATATAGTTGCCCCGGTGGGTGACCAGTGTTGTATTGTATTGCATAGCTGTTTGGGCTTTTACAACATTTTACTATTTCTGCATGTTCTATTTCAGTTTTTTATTGCTTCTGCACTCTATTTACTTTCCGCTATGTATGATAATTAGTTATTTATGTTGTTTTCTTACTATGGTATAAGGGATAGTCTCCCCACTATCACACCCTATGCCCTCGCAGCTAGTTGGCAGCCTCTGGCGTATTGGGTGGCGCGCTTGAGGCCGTGTGGCGAACTGGCTCGGAGCACCGGTTTAGTGGCTTCCGGGTCGGGATGTTACAAAGAGGTATCAATGGAGTATTCTTTCCTGGTATTTACAATTTGGGATATGGTAGACAGGAGTGTTAGGAATGTGTCAGAACCTACGATGGCTATCGGGTTGGTGTTTCGAGAACACTTGTTCCGGTAAGATGTTCTGGTAGCCAGGGTTTGGGACTGTTGTTCTGATTTTGCGATGTTAAAGTTGTATATTATTTTCTCCTTGAGCGATGTACATGTTGTGTGATTTTTTTATTTACTATAGATATCTGGCTCTTGGCCGTTGGTATGATGCCAGGTATGGATTTTGACTCCTATCCAGAAAAGGCAAGAGTTGTCTCATGCATCATTCTAGGCACATAAGATTTACATCATATAGGCCTGCTAGTGTGTGTCTTTACTGACGAATGAGACCATTTGGTTTTCTTACACATAATTTTAACTCTGATGGTAGGTTACGTGGATCTTCTTCGAGGAATTTTTATTGAGGATGATGACTCAGTCCTTGTGCATTGGTGGTGCAGTGACCTCAGTTGGTCTATGTGTCACATGATGCCTTTCTCGTCAACCTTTATTGGGTGTTGTTTCTCATGTCTGTGGTTATCTATTCGGATCGTTGAGAACTATGTTGATAGATACAAAGGCTTTTCTAGTGAACTGGACCGCCATGTGGTATTTTTGTATATAGATTCCTGATGAGCGTTAGTTCAGTTTCTCTTCATCTTGGGTTGTGAACTCCAGGGAGTAGTTCCTTCTAAGGATGCTCGGAGAGGATAAGAGCCCTTATAGGTTGTGGTTTGGTTTTGACTCAAACCCTTGTAGGCTGATGTCTATTTTGTTATAGGGAATCCTTGGTGAGGATGGTTGATCCATGTTTGAATCCTGGACAGGTTTTGGAAGGATGTTAGCGTGGCTCAGAGGGATCTGGACACACCTTTAGTGAAATCTCAGTGTACTCCTGTTAGAGATGATCATGTGATGCCTTGATTCATCTTGAGTATGCTGAGAGAGCTTCAACCTTACATCGAGCTATTTTTTCCATTCTAAAGGTTCTTCTCTGTGAGGACATAACCTATTGTGGTTGTGAACGAGGAGCGTTTTAAGTAAATCCATATAGTGGGGAGTGCACCACTAGCCGTTTGATGGTGGTTTTCCTTTTTATGGTTAATCTTCGGTGTTTTATGTGAGCTTCTGTACTCGGAGTTTTCTTTTAAGATGACGATAAGGGTATTCTTATGGTGGGGAGTACGAGATCAGGTGTAGTTGAATGTATTCTATGTAGAAGGTGGTGGTGAACACTATAAGGCTGGCTGTTGGACAATCTAGATTGCATGGTTGTGAAGATTCTCGAGTTATGAGCATGGTTGTTGGTTCCTTCACTGAGGCTTCTCGTGGATGAGAATATTTATAGTGGGGTGTTTGTAAGAACCTGTCTTTTTCTGGACTGTAGTTTTGAGTAGAAATTTAAATTTTTGTTGTGGGATGCTCAAGAGGGGTAAAATAGTGATTTTACCCTATCAACTGATCTGATATAATTTTTGTATCCACTTCGTTGGTCCTGTAATTGGGTGTTTACCCAAGGAATGGGGTTTGGTGCAAATCTAAGATGTTCAAATTTTGGTGGAATGTTTAATATTTAATATAATTAAACTAAATAATAATTTATTTATGTAAGATTGTTTGAAAAAATCTTCTGAAATAGAATATAATTTTGCGATTCTGTCTGCGTCATTGAGTCATGAATGGGTAGTTTATCCTAGGGGAGGCAAGAACTCATGCCAGGCGCTTGGGCCGGCCCGGGCCCCTTTTTCTTCTTTTCCTTTTCTTTTCTTTTCTTCCATCACTTATGCCGCCTCCTACTTGCAGTCATCTACTATGCTCCTCCATGGGTGTGTCCCATGGGAGATTTTGGATATCGTGAAAGAGGGAGATTTGGGATGTGCTAGGGGTACCGATTCGAAGCTCTCAACGCGATGATTCTGCGAATGTCAACTGTGTGCCGTAAAATCAAGCGGATATTCGGAGGTTTCCACCCCAAGGTATGTCCATTTACATTTTCTCCAAATATAACCACTAAACAAGTTGATTTAGGTTTTTAAATCCTTATATTTCTTTCTTTTATGCCCATGGGGCTCGATCTGTTGTTTCGGTGGTGAAAACGGGTGAATCGGGCAGTTTTAGGGATTTTGAGTCGGAAATCCCAGTATACATGGCGTGTGGTCTAGGGGAACACGCTGTGTGTTCTTCCCTTTCTGGGAAGATTAAGTTTTTCTAAGTACACACTATGTACATTTAGTACACGCTATTTAGTGGTGGCCGTGTGATTGGCCGTGTGAAATTGAACACAGTTGTAATGGTTTTTTTGATGTACCCGATGTGAACTTTAAGTACATGTCCTGTAGTGGTACATGGGCATGTGTTCAGGTGAAAACAAACACAGTGTAAATTTTTGTGAATATTACACATCCTGTACAGAAAATTACACATCATGTACTATTACACAAGTTTTCCCAATAGGTTATGGCCTTGTACTCTGGCCATGTACTACCCCGTCTTAGTAATTTTGGGATATCTTGTGACTCGGAAGTCAGAATTGGGCGTGTGATTAGTCGAATCTAAGAATTTATCCCCGAAGATCGCAATGGTGGACTCCTTTTGATATTTAGAGGTCATATAAATAGAGTTTTCTGGGTTTTTATATAAATGGAGTGGTTCTTCCTCCAGTTATTGAGCCCAGTCGTCACCTGAGGGTGTTACATGGTGAGGTTGCTTGGCTGGGTGTTAGGACCAACTTAGTCGCAACCTTTAATATGAGATGAGCTATGAGCTATCTCACGTATCCTTTTCTTTATAGGATTATCCCCTTGTGAGATGTGCCCTTCTGGCCTAAGAGGCTATGAGACCGGACGCTTCTAAGGGTCCTCTGAGGGATTCCTTACTTGTGTGTTGAACTAGGGAGTCCTTTTAAGAACTTGGTCATGCTTTCATTGAGAGGACCCCTGTTATGGCATGCCTCTTTTTTTCATCATTCAAGGATCCCATGTAGGATTCCTCTTTTCTAAGGATCTCGTGTAGTTTTTTTCTCTGTAGTTATCTAGAGGATCCCGAGTTGGACGACTCCTTGGTGTTTGACTTGTGAGACCCGACGGGTGCCCATTGTTTGAATGCCCTGAGTTGTTACATAGATTTTGGGTAGAGAATGTGTTCAGGTGTCAAGTAGAACCTGTTCCAAACTAGTAATCCACTGGGGTTATGTTTTTAGTGTTGGGATAGGCGTTTCGCAACCCTCACATGTTTTTTTATATCTGACTTGGGTTGTTGGTGTTGTAGTGGTTACCAGAGGGGATTCTTAGTTGGTGGTTGTTGAGACTGACGTGAAGCACCATCTTGTTTGTTGGGATGCCTACCATGCCTTGTGGGCCTGAGTAGTAGGTGGTCTGGTGTTTAAATTCCAACTGCTGTGTGTTTTTCTGTACTGTTGTGCTACAAACCCATGATTGGGGTGTCGAATTGCTAAGGCCTTTGCTGAAAAGATATCAAAATTGAATATATAATCTAATGATAAGTTTAAACTGTTGTTTGCGATGATTTCATGGATCCAGGTCCACCTTGTGGGTGCGTTTACCGTGATTATCCTTTTTCCATGATAGGCATGGGTATGCCGTGAGGATATCATGTTTTTAGTTTTCTTGAGTGGAAACATATATTAATGATTCTTTGAATGTCGGTCTTTGCACGATTAGATGATTTTCCTATGGAATGCCTGAGGGTAGTATTCTTTTTAGCCTGAGGGAAATGTTTGTAAGACTGAGGGTATCATTTCTTACACCTGTGGGTAGTATCTTCTCTGCCTGTGGGTGACATCTCGTATTCCTGAGGGAAAAATTCGTTATGCCTCAGGGCAGGCACCTGTGTGTTTTCATTTAGGCTTGCCTATGGTTGAGGATATACATGTCTGAGGACAATGATTACTTGAATATTCACTGTGGTGGTTTATTCTGTTGAACATTCCAAGTTAATCACAGGCATGGAATTGTTGTTGTCTTTTACTTGCTGATATCCTGTTGTTGTTTCTGATGTGGCATTGTTATAGGAGATGGTCGGCCAAGGCCAAGTCTCATTGAAACTCATAATTGAATTATATTGAACTGGTTACTTGTTTTTGGTTAACTTGTTCAGAGATATTTTACTAGTGTTGGCTGAAGCATGTACATGTCGATGGGGTTACAAACCCATATATCGACTTAATGATACACGACTTGTTTGGAATGATTTTCAGCTCAATTCCATTGCACAAGATGTCTAGGATATCGGGATTATGGTCCCAAGGTTTAACTGTTGATGTTGTTCTTGTTATTTTCTTCACATAATAATGAATATTCATATTTATGTATATGTGTATTGGTATGGGACTATACATGTGTTCGTATATAGATATGGACATCCGTGGTTGCACTTTCCCAGTTGATTGGGATTACATAACATGATTTTGACTGTGGTTTCATGTTTGGTTTACATCTATTTTTTTGTGTTCCAGCTGGGATCAGAACATTGCTGTTTCATACACTTTTAGTAGCATAGTTATAGGTTGCTTGTCGGGGTTCCCTATTGAGATTATTTCTCACCCCTGCACGTGCACAGTTATATTTTTCTTATCATGGTTCCCTACTGATATTATTCCTCACCCCTGCACGTACACCTCAGTGTATGTGTACACTTTTTTTCCTCTTTTTAGGTTGAGCACAAGTTTCATGGTGGATAGGGTTGAGGCCCAGTGTTTCATGATCGAGTGGATCTGTTCGAGTGGTTCTACAGATCTGACTACTGGAGTTTGAAAATGTTTGGGGATCAGGTATGTGGATTGGTTCAGAGTTAGTAGTAGAGCCCTTTACTTTTACTTTCTGTTTCATTTTTACTTGAATCATTATGGTCGGACCAATGGGTGGCTAGTGTTGTATTGTAATACATAGTTGTTTGGGATTTTACATCATTTTACTATTACTACTTGTTCTATTTCATTTGTTTATTTCTTCTTCACTATTTTTTCTTTCCAATGTGTATGATAATTAATTATTTACGCTGTTTTCTTGCTCTGGTATGTGGGAATATTCTCCCCACTATCACACCTTAGGCCCCCGCTGCTAGTCTGTAGCCTTTGGCGTAAAGGGAGGTGAGCTTGAGGCCTTATGGAGAACCAGCATGGAGCACCGGTTTTGTAGCTTCTGTTTCGGGATGTTACAAAGTTGTATCAAAGGAGTATTCATTCCGGGTCTTTACTATTTGGGATATGGTAGACATGAGTATTAGGAATGTGTCACAACATGTTATGGATATCGGGGTGGTGCGTTGAAAACAGTAGTTCCGATAAGAAGACCTGGTTTCTAGGGTTTGGGATTACTGTTCTGATTTTTCGATGTCACAGCTGTATATGATTTTCAACTTGATTGATGCACATGTTCTGTGATGTTTTGATTTACTATAGATCTTTGGATCTTGGCCATTGGTAAGATGTCAGGTATGGATTTTTTCTCTTGGATGGAAAAGGCAAGAGGTGTCTCATGCATCATACTAGGCATGTAGAATTTACTTCAAACAGGCCTTCTACTGTGTGTTTTTACTCACGGCTAAGACCTTTTGGTCTGCTTACACATACTTTTCACTCTGAAGGATGGTTACGTGGATCTACATTGAGGCATTTTTTTTGAGGATGATGACTCAGTCCTTGTGCACTCATGGTGAAGTGACCCCAGTTGGTCAATGTGGCACGTGATTCCTTTCTGTTCAACACTTATTGGGCGTTGTTTCTCAGGTCTGTGGTAATCTAGTCGGATCATTGGGAAAGATGTCGATAGACTCCAAGGCTTTTCTTGTGAACTGGACCTCCTTGTGGTATTGTTGTATACATATACCTGATGAGCGTCAGTTCAATTTCTCTACTTCTTGTGTTGTGAACCCTAAGGAGTAGTTCTTTTTTAGTATTCTTAGAGTGGATCAGAACGCTTATAGGTTGTGTTTTGGTTTTTACTCGAACCCTTGTAGGTTGATATCTATTTTTTTCTAGGGAAACCTGTGTGAGGATGGTTGACCCGTGTTTTTATCCTGGTCTTGTTTTGGAAGGATGTTAGCATGGCTCAGAGGGAGCTGGAAACTCCTTTAGTGAAATCTTAGTGTATTCCTGTTAGAGATTATCATGCGCTATATTGATTCTTCTTGAGTATGCTGAGAGAGCTTCGACCATACATAGATCTCTTTTTCCATTCTTAATGTTCTTCCCTGTGAGGACGTAACCTATTGTGGTTGTTCTCTAGGAGCGGTGTAAGGAAATCCATATGGTGGGGAGTGAACCATTGGCTGTTTGATGGTGGTTTTCCTCTTTCTAGTTAAAATTCGGTGTTTTCTGTGAGCTTCTGAGCTCAGAGTTTTCTTTTAAGATGAAGATACGGGTATTCTTATGGTGGGTAGTACCATATTGGGCGTAGTTGAATGTCTTCTGTGTTGAAGGTGGTGGTTAACGCTATAAGGATGGTCGTTGGAAAATCTAGATATCTTGGTTGTGAAGATTCTTGGGTTATGATCATGGTCGTTGGTTCCTTCACTGGGCTTCTCGTGGACGAGGTGGTTTATGGTGGGTAGTTTGTAAGAACCCGGGTTTTTCCAGACTGCAGTTTTGAGCAGAAATTTTAATTCTTGCGGTGAGACGCTTGTGAGGGGTAAAATGGAAATTTTACCATATTAGTTGATCTCAGATAATTTTTCTAACCACTTCGTTGGTCCTGTAATAGGGTTTTTACCCTAGGACATGAGTTTGGTGGAAATCTGAGATGATCAAATATTGGTGGAATATTTAATATTTAATATTATTAAATTAAATATAATTTTATTCGCGCAAGTTCATTTGACGATATATTCTAAGGGGAATGTCATATTGCTATTCCATCAGCACCATTGAGTCTGAAATGTGGATTTTATCCTAGGGGAGCCATAAGCTCATGTCGGGCGTCGGGGCCGGCCCGTGCCCCTTTTTCTTCTTTTCCTTTTCTTTTATTTTCTTCCTTCACTTCTTCCTCCTCCTCCATGCGCACATCTCATGTGCTCCTCCTTGCCCATGCCCCATGTGAGATTTGGGAGATCTAGAATGAGGGAGATTTGGGATGTATGAGGGGTGCCGATTCGAAGCTCTCAGCGCGCTGATCTCGCGAAGGGAAACCGTGAGCCGTAAAATCAAGGGGAGCTTTGGCTGTTTCCGCCCCAAGGTAGGGAAATTTTTGTTTTCTTCGTGGATCCCATTTAAACAAGTTTTTTTTTGTTTTTAAAGCCTTATATTTCTTGCTTGTATTCCCATGGGGTTCAATCTGTAGTTTCGGGGGGGGGGGGGGAGGGTGAATCAGGCCTTTTTAGGGATTTCCCTTAGAAAACCCAGTATACACGGCGTGTGTTTTGGGGGAACACGCTGTGTGTTCATCCAGTTTGGGGAAGACAATGTTTTTTAAGTACACGACATGTACATTGAGTACATGCCGTGTAGTGCCGCCCATGTGACTGCCCGTGTGAAATCGAACACGATTTTAGAGGTTTTTTTGAAGTACATGTCCTGTACTTTAAGTACACACCGTGTAGTGGTACATGGGAATGTGTTTGGGTGAAAATGGGAACGGAATCACTTTTTGTGAATAGTACACACCCTGTCCAGTATTTTACATGCCGTTTACTATTACATAGGTAGGCCCAATGGGTTCTGGCCATGTACTCTGGCCATGTACTTCCCCATCTTAGTAATTTGGGGATATCTTGTGCCTCAGAAGTCGGAATTGGGCGTGTGAGTAGTCGATTCTGAGAATTCGTCCACGTAGATCGTAATGGTGGAATCCTTTTGACATTTAGAGGTCATCTAAATGGAGTTTTCAGGGTTTTCATCTAAATGGAGGGGTTCATCCTATAGTTATCGAGCCCAGTCATCACTTGAGGGTAAGACAAGGCGAGGATGCTTGGTTGGGTGTTCAGACCCACTTAGTCAAGACCATTAATATGTGATGAGTTGTGAGATTTCTCCCATAACCTTTTCATTAGTGGATGTTCCCATTATGAGAAGTGCCCTTTTGGCCTAAGAGGCTGTGAGACTAGATGCTTCTAAGGGTCCACTGAGAGATACCTTGCTTTTGTACTGAACAAGGGTGTCCTTGTAGGAACTCTATAATTTTTTCTTTGAGAGGAACCTTGTTATGGGATTCCTATTTTGTTCTTCATTAGAGGATCCCATGAAGGATTCCTCTTTGTTAAGGACCTCATGTAGGATTCTATCTCTCTAGTTATCTGGAGGATCCCTAGTAGGATGACTCCTTGGTGTTTGACTTCTAGGACCCGGTGGGTGCCCGTTGTTTGACCGACTTGAGTTTTTACTTACGGTTTGGGTAGAGAAGGTGTTCAGGTGTCATTTAGAACCCGTTCCAAACTTTTAATCCTATGGGGTTTCGTTTTTAGTGTTGGGTTGGGAGTTCGGCCACCCTCACTTGTTTATTTATATCTGACTTGGGTTGTTGATGTTGTAGTGGTTACCAGAGGTGCTTCCTAGTTGGTGGTTGTTGAGACTGACACGAAGCACCTTCATGATTGTTGGGATACCTACTTTTCCTTGTGTTCCTGAGTAGTAGGTGTTCTGGTTTTTCAATTCCAATGGTTGTGTGTTTTTGTGTACCATTGTGCTATGAACCCATTATTGGGGTGTTGTATGGCTGAGGAAATTGCTAAAAAAAATTCTAAAACTTTATAGATAATCCAATGATAATTTTTAACTATTGTTTGGGATCATTTCTTGGATCCCGGGCCACCCTGGGGGTGAGTTTCCCTTGTTTATCCATTTGGCCAGGATACTCGTGGGTATGCCATGAGGATAGCATGTTTTTAATTTTCATGAGAGGAAACATATATTAATGATTGTTTGTATGTTGGGCTCAGCTCGATTACTAGATTTTCATATGGAATTCATGAGGGAAATATTCTGTTTAGCCTCAGGTCTGTGTTTTTTAGCCTGTGGGTAAAATTTCTTACGCCTCTGGGCAGTATCTTATGGGCCTCTAGGTGACATCTCGTATGCCTGAGGGCAGCGACCTGTGGGTTTTTGTTTCGATTAGCCTTTGTGAAATGATATACATGTCTGAGGACAACGTTTACATGAATATTCACTGTGGCAATTTCTTATTTTGAACCTTTCAAGCTACATCATAGGATTGGAATTTTTGTTTTCTTTTACTGGTTGATAGCCTGATGTGGTTTCTGCTGTGGCATTTGTATTGGAGATGGTTGGTCGAGGCCGAGTCTCGGAGAAACTCATAATTGAATTATATTTAACTGGTTACTTATTTTTGGTTAACTTGTTCGGAGATATTTTACCTCTGTTGGATAAAGAAGGTACATGTCGATGGGGTTACATACCCATATATAGACTAGATGATACACGACTTGGGTGGCATGACGTGCAGCTCAATGCCCTTAAACAGGATGTCCAGGAGATAAGGATTATGGTCCCAAGGATCGACTGCTAATGTTTTTCTTGTAATTTTCTTCATATAATAAAGAATATTCATATTTATATATATGTGTAGAGGTATGGGAATATACATTTGTACGTATATAGATATAGACATCTGTGGTGGAACTCGCCTAGTTGACAGGGATTGCATACCATGAGTTCAACTGTGGTTTCACATTTGGTTTACTTCCTTTGGTTGTGTTCCAGCTTGTCTGAGCACATTTCTGTTTCATACACTTTTAGGAGCACAATTATAGGTTTCTTGTTGGGGTTCCCTAATGAGATTATTTCTCCCCCCTTCAGGTGCACCTCAGTGTATGTGTAGACCTTATATCTACTTTTTTGGTTGAGAACGAGTTGCATGGTGGATAGGGCTAAGGCCCAGTGTTTCATGATCGAGTGGAGCTGCTCGAGGGGTTCTACAGATCGGACTGCAGTAGTTCGACAATGTATGGAGATCTGGTACGTGGATTGGCTCGGAGTTAGTAGCAGAGCCCTGTACATTTACTTTTAGTTTCTTTTGTACTTGTATCTATATGGTCAGCCCAGTGGGTGACCAGGTTTGTATTGTATTTCATAGCTGTTCGGGATTTTCTATCATTTTACTATTACTGCTTGTTCTATTTAATTTTTTTATTTCATCCACACTCTGTTTACTTCCCACTTTGTATGATAATTAGTTTTTTGTGCTGTTTTCTTACTCTGAAATGTTGGAATAGTCTCCCAACTATCACACCCAAGGCCCTCGCTGCTAGTCGGTCGCCTTTGGCGTACGAGGAGGCGCGCTTGAGTCCTTGTGGCGAACCGGCTCGGAGCACCGGTTTTGTTGCTTCTGGGTCGGGATGATACAAAGTAGTATCAATGGAGTTTTCTTTCCTGGTATTTACTATTTGGGATATGGAAGATAGGAGTACTAGGAATGTGTCAGAACTTGTGTTGGATATTGGGCTGGTGCATCGAGAACACTTGTTCCGGTAAGAAGTCTAGGTTGCTATGGGTTGGGATTTCTGTTCTGATTTTCGATGTTACAGTTGTATATGATATTCGTGATGAGTGATGCACATGTTGTGTGATGTTTTGATTTACTATAGATCTTTGGATCTTGGCCATTTGTAAGATGCCAGTTATGGATTTTGACTCTTGGATGGAAAAGGCAAGAGGCATCTCATGCATCATACTAGGCACGTAGGATTCACATCATATAGGCCTTCTATTCTGTGTCTTTACTAATGACTGAGACCTTTTCGTCTGCATACACATACTTTTCACTCTGATGGAAGGTTACATGGATCTACATCGATGAATTTTTGTTGAAGATGATGACTCGGTCCTTGTGTACTAGTGGTGCAGTGACCACAGTTGGTCTATGTGGCATGTGGTGCCTTTATGTTCAACACTTATTGGGTGTTTTTTCTCATGTATGTGGTTATCTAGTCGGATCTTTGATAATGATGTCGATAGAAACAAGGATTTTCTTGTGAACTAGACCTGCTTATGGTATTTCTGTATACAGAAACCCGATGAGTGTCAGTTCAGTTTTTCTTCTTCTTGGGTTGGGAACTCTAGGGAGTAGTTCCTTCTGAGCATGTTCAGTGAGGATCAGAAACCTTGTAGGTTGTGTTTTGGATTTAAATCGAACCCTTGTATATTGATATCTGTTTTTTTCTAGAGAATCATGTGTGAGGATGGTTGACCCATGTTTGAATCCTGGTTAGGTTTTGGCAGGATGCTAACATGGCTCGGAGGGAGCTCGACACACCTTTTGTGAAATCTCAGTGTACTCCTGTTAGAGATGATCATGCTCTATCTTGGTTCGTCTTGAGTATGCTGAGAGAGATTTAACATTACATCGAGCTCTTTTTCCGTTATTAATTTTCTTACTTGTGAGGACGTAATCTGTTGTGGTTGTGCTCATGGAGCTGTGTAAGGAAACCCATATGGTGGGGAGTGAACCATTGGTCATTTGATGGTGGTTTTCCGGCTTCTTGTTATACTTATTGTTTTCTGTGAACTTATGATCTTGAATTTTACTTTTAAGATGACGATAAGGGTATTCTTATGGTGGGGAGTACCAGATCGGGTGTAGTTGAATGTCTTCTGTGTTGAAGGTGGTGGTTAACGCTATAAGGATGCTCATTGGACAATCTTGATAGCTTGGTTGTGAATATGATCGGGTTATGAGAATGGTTGTTGGTTCATTCATTGGGATTCTCGTGGATGAGAAGGTTTACGGTGGGGAGTTTGTAAGAAACAATGTTTTTTCGGACTGCAGTTTTGAGCATAAATTTAAATTTTTGTTGTGGGACGCTGGTGAGGGATAAAATGGTCATTTAACCATATCAGATGATCTCAGATAATTTTTCTAACCACTTATTTGGTCTAGGAATAGGGTGTTTACCGAAGGACAGGTGTATGGTGGAAATCTGAGATGTACGAATTTTGGTGGAATATTTAATAATTAATAATATTAAATTAAATATTAATTTATTTGTGCATGTTCGTTTGACAATATCTTCTAAAAGGAATTTCATATTGAGATTATGTCTGCATCATTGAGTCTGGAATGGGGAGTTCATCCTAGGGGAGGCATAAACTCATGTCGGGCGCCGGGGCCGGCCCGGGTCCCTTTTTCGTCGTTTCCTTTTCCTTTCTTTTCTACCTTCTCTTCTTCCATCTCCTCTTTGTGTATGTATCTTGTGCTCCACCTTGGCCAGGTTCCATGGGAGATTTGGGATATTGGGAAAGTGGGAGTGTTGGGATGCACGAGGGGTACCGATTTGAAGCTCTCAGCGCGCTGATTCCGCGAAGGGCACCATGAGCCGTAAAATCAAGCGGAGCTTCAGCAGTTTCCTCCCCAAGGTAGTCCATTTAGGTTTTCTACTTAAATCCCCTTTAAAAAAATTAATTATTGTTTTCAAAGCCTTATATTTCGTTCTTTTATGCCCATGGGGCTCGATCTGTTGTTTCGGGGGCGAAAACGGGCGAATCGGGCGTTTTTAGGGATTTCCCGTCAAAAATCCCAGTACACACGGCGTGTGTTCTAGGGGAACACTTCGTCTGTTCTTCCCGTTTGGGGAGGACAATGTTTTTTTATGTACATACCATGTACTTTGAGTACACTCCGTGTAGTGGCGGCCTTGTGATCGGCCGTGTGAAATCGAACACGATTTTAGTGGTTTTTTTGAAGTACATGTCGTGTACTTTAAGTACACACTGTGAAGTGGAACATGGGCATGTGTTCAAGAGAACATGGACACGGCATAACTTTTTGTGAATAGTACATGCTGTGTACAATAATTTAAAAGCTGTTTACTATTACACAGGTAGGCCCAATGGGTTCTAGCCATGTACTCTGGCCATGTACTTCCCCTTCTTAGTAATTTGGGGATATCTTGTGCCTAAGAAGTCAGAATTGGGTGTGTGAGTAGTCTATTCTGAGAATTTGTCCATGTAGATTGCAATGGTGGACTCATATTGACATTTAGAGTTAATCTAAATGGGTTTTTGAGGGTTTTAATCGAAATGGAGGGGTTCTTCCTCCAGTTGTCGAGCCCAGTCGTCACCTGAGGGTGAGACTTGGCAAGGTTGCTAAGTTGGGTGTTAGGACCGACATAGTTGAGACATTTTATATTATATGAGTTGTGAGCTGTCTCTCATATCCTTTTCTTTATATGACGTTACCCTTGTGATATGTGCTCTTCTGTTCTAAGAGGCCATGAGACCGGATGCTTCTAAGGGTCCTCTGAGGGATGCCTTGCTTGTGTGCTAAACTTGGGAGTCCTGGTAGGAACTCTATCTATATTCTTTGAGATGACCTCTGTTACTGGCTGACTCTTTTTTTCGTCATTCGACGATCCCATATATGACTCCTATTTGATAAGGATCCCATGTAGGATTCCTTCTCTCTAGTAAACTGGAGGATCCCATGTGGGATGACTCCTTGGTGTTTGACATGTGGGACCTGGAGGGTGCCCTTTAATTGACTGAACTGACTTTTTACGTCGGGTTTGTGTGGATACGGTGTTCGGATGTCATGTACAACCCGTGCCAAACTAGTACTCCCGTGGGGTTATGATTTTACTGTTGGTTTGGGCGTTCGGCCACCCAGACATGTTGGTTTATATCTGACTTGGGTTGTTGATGCTTTAGTGGTTACCAAAGGTGCTTCCTGGTTGGTGGGTATTGAGCCTAATCCAATGATCCTTCTTGTTTGCTGGGATTCCTACATTGCCTTGTGTGCCTATGTAGTAGGTTTTCTATTGTTTAAATTCCAAATGGTATGTGTTTTTGTGAAATTTTGTGCTTCGAACTCATGATTGGAGCATCATATAGATGAGGCATTTCCTGAATAGATATCTAAAATTGTATAGATAATCAAATGATAAGTTTAAATTGTTGTTTGGGATCTTTTCTTGGATCCAGGGCCACCCTATTGGTGGATTTCCCTTGTTTATCTATTTGGCTAGGATACCCATGGGTATGACGTGATGATAATATGTTTTGAGTTTCCATGAGAGGAAACAAATATTAATTCGTGTTTGTATATTCGACTTGGACCGATTACTTGATTTTGCTATGGAATTCCAGAGGGAAGTATTCTGTTTAGCCTGAGGGCAATGTTTGTTATCCTGATGGTAACATTTCTTACGCCTATGGGCAGTAGCTTCTGTGCCTGTGGGAAACATCTCGTATGCCGTAGGGCAATATTCATTATGCTTTAGGGCAGGAACCTGAGGGTTATCATTTCAGTTTGCTTATGGGAAAGGATATAATGTCTGAGGAAAATGTTTACTTGAATATTCACTATGGTGATTTATTCTGTTGAACCTACCAAGATACATCACAGGCTTGGAATTTTTGTTATCATTTACTTGCTGATATCCTGTTGTGGTTTCTGCTATGGAATTGGTATAGGAGATGTTCGGTAGAGGCCGACTCTCGGCAAAACTCATAATTTAATTATATTGAACTGGTTACTTGTTTTCAGTTAACTTGCTCAGAGATATTATACCAGCATTGGACGAAGCAGGCACATTTTGATGGGGTTACAGACCCATATATCAACTTAATGATACACAACTTGGGTGGCATGACGTCCAGCTCAATGCCATTGCACATGATGTCCAGGAGATCAGGATTATTGTCCCAAGGATAGACTGCTGATGTTGTTCGTGTTATTTTCTTCACATTATAATGAATATTCATATTTATGTATATGTGTATAGGTAAGGGATTATACATGTTTACGTATATGGATATGGACATCCGGGGTGGCACTTTCCTAGTTGACAGGGATTACATACCCAGAGTTCAACTGTGGTTTCACGTCTGGTTTACTTCCTTTTTTTGTGTTCCATCTAGGATGAGAACATTGTTGTTTCATACACTATTATTAGCATAGTTATAGGTTGCTTGTCGGGGTTCCCTATTGATATTATTTCCCACCCCTACACATGGACACCTATAGGTTTCTTGTCGGGGTTCCCTACTAAGATTATTTCTCACCCCTGCATGTGCACCTCGTTTTACGTGTATACCATATGTCTGGTTTTCAGGTTGAGCACAAGTTGAATAGTGGATAGGGCTGAGGCTCAGTGTTGCATGATAAATCAGAGTTGCTCGAGTTGTTCTACAGATCGTACTGTTGTAGTTCGACATTGTTTGGAGATCGGGTACGTGTATTGGCTCAGAGATAGTAGTAGAGGCATGTACTTTTACTTTCAGTTTCTTTTGTACATGTATTTGTATGGTCGGCCTGGGGGTGACCAGTGTTGCATTGTATTGCATTACTATTCAGGAACATACAACATTTTACTATAACTGCATGTTCTATTTCAATTTTTTATTGCTTCCGCACTCTGTTTACATTCCACTATATATGATACTTAGTTATTTACGTTTTTTTCTTACTCTATTATGTGGGAATAGTCTCCCCACCATCACACCCTAGGCCCTTGCTGCTAGTTGGTTGCCTCTAGCGTATAGGGAGGCGCGCTTGAGGCCCTGTCGCGAATCGGCTCGGAGCACCAGTTTAGTGGCTTCCGGATCGGGATGGTACAAAGTGGTATCAAAGGAGTTTTCTATCCTGGTCTTTACTATTTGGGATATGGTAGACAGGAGTATAAGGAATGTGTCAGAACCTGTGATGGATGTCATGCTGGTTCATCGAGAACACTTGTTCTGGTAAGAAGTCCTGGTTTCCAGGGTTAGAGATTGTTGTTCTAATTTTGCAATGTTACAGTTGTATATGATTTTCGCCATGAGCGATGCACATGTTGTGTGATGTTTTTATTTACTATAGATCTATGGCTCTTGGCCATTGGTAAGATTTTAGGTATGGATTTTGACAGTTGGCCAGAAAAGGCAAGAGGCGTCTCATGCATCATACTAAGCATGTACGATTCACAACATATATGCCAACTAGTTTGTTTTTTTACTGACGACAGAGACATTTTGGTCTGCTTACACGTAATTTTCACTCTAATAGCATTTTACATGGATCTACGTTGAGGAATTTTTGTTGAGGATGATGACTCAGTCCTTGGAAACTGGTGGTGCAGTGACCCTAGTTGGTCTATGTGGCACGTGATGCATTTCTGTTCTACCCTTATTGGGTGTTGTTTCGTAGGTCTGTGGTTATCTAATCGGATCATTGAGAACTATTTCGATAGATAAAAAGGCTTTTCTTGATAAATGGACCTCCTTGTGGTATTGCTATATAGAGAGAGCCGATGAGCGTCAGTTCAGTTTATCTTCTTCTTAGGTTGTGACCTCCAGTGAGTAGTTCCTTCTGAGGAAGCTCGGAGAGGATCAGAGACCTTGTAGGTTTTGTTTTGGTTTTGAATCGAACCCTTTTAGGTTGATGTGTGTTTTGTTCTAGGGAAAACTGTGTGAATATGGTTGACCTGTGTTTGAATCTTGGTCAGGTTTTCGAATGATGTTAGCTTGGCTCAGATGGAGTTGGACATGACTTTAGTGAAATCTTAGTGTACTTCTGTTAGAGACGATCATGCGCTATCTTGATTCGTGTTGAGTATGCTGAGAGACCTTTGACCTTACATCGAGTGCTTTTTCCATTCATAATGTTCTTCCCTATGAGGATGTAACCTGTTGTGGTTGTGCCTTAGGAGAGGTGTAGGGAAAGCCATATAGTGGGGAGTGCACCATTAGCCGTTTGATGGTGGTATTCCTCTTTCTGGTTAATCATTGATGTTTTCTATGATCTTCTAAGCTCAGAGTTTTCCTTTAAGACGTCGATAATGGTATTCATATGGTGGTGAGTACAAGATCAGGCGTAGTTGAATGTCTTTTTTTGTAGAAGGTGGTGGTTAATGCTATAAGGCTGGTATTTGGACAATCTAGATAGCTTGGTTGTGCATATGCTCGAGTTATGAGCAAGGTTTTTGGTTCCTTCACCAGGCTTCTCGTGGATGAAAAGGTTTATAGTGGGGATTCTGTAAGGAGCCGTGTTTTTTTGGACTGCATTTTTTAGTAGAAATTGGAATTTTTGCTGTGGGATGCTCGTTAGGGGTAAAATGGTCATTTTACCCTATCATCTGTTCTCGGATAATTTTTCTAACCACTTCGTTTTTCCTGGAATAGTGTGTTTACCCTAGGAGATGAGTTTTGTGGAAATCATAGATGTTCTAATTTTGGTGGAATATTTAATATTTAATACTATTAAATAATATATTAATTTATTTGGGCAATTTCGTTTGAAAATATATTCTTAATGTAAAGTGAGAATATGATTCTTTCTGCGTCATTGAGTCCGGAATGGGTAGTTTAGCCTAGGGGAGGCATAAACTCATGTTGGGCGTCGAGGCTGGCCCGGGCCCCTTTTTCTTCATTTCCTTTTATTTTCTTTTCTTCCTTCTCCTCCTCCTCCTCCTCCTCCTTACACATGTCTATTTTTATCCTCTTTGGTTGTGTCCCATGAGAGATTTGGGAGATCGAGAAAGAGGGAGAGTTGGGATGTGCGAGGGGTACCGATTCGAAGCTCTCAGTGCGCTGATTCCGCGAAGGGAAACAGTGTACCGTAAAATCAATCGAAGCTTCAGCGGTTTCCACCCCATGGTAGGGCCATATATGTTTTGTCCATAGATCCCCATTAAAAAAGTTTATATAAGTATTTAATGCCTTATATTGGTTTCTTGTATTCCCATGGGAATCGATCTGTTGTTTCGGGGGTGAAAACTGGTGAATTGGGCGTTTTTAGGGATTTCATATCGGAAAAGCCAGTAAACACGGCATGTGTTCTAGGGGAACACGTTGTGTGTTCCTCTCATTTGGGGAAGACGAAGTTTTTATAAGTACACGACGTGTAATTTGAGTACACGCCATGTAGTGGAGGCCGTGTGAAATCGAACATGGTTTTAGTGGGTTTTTATGTACACGTTGTGTATAGTAATGTACATGTCATGTACTATTACATAGGCAGGCCCAATGGTTTATGGCCAAGTACTCTGGCCATGTACATCTTTGTCTTAGAAATTTTGGAATATCTTGTGCATCAGAAGTCATAATTTGGTGTGTGAGTAGTCGATTTTGAGCATTTTTTCGCATAGATCGCAATGGTGGACTCCTTTGGATATTTAGAGGTCATATAAAAGAAGTTTTGGCGGGTTTTTATCTAAATGGAGGGGTTCTTTTTCAAATTATGTAGCTCAGTCGTCACCCGAGGGTGAGACTTGGAGAGTTTGAAAGGTTGGATGTTCGGACCAACTTAGTAGAGGCCATTAATATGAGATGAGCTACGCGCTATCTCTCATAAACTTTTATTTAGAGTACGTTCGCCTTGTGAGACGTGCTCTTTTGACTTAAGAGGTCATGAGACTGAATGCTTCTAAGCATCCCCTAAGGGATGCCTTTCTTGTGTGCTGAACTAGGGAGTCCTTTTAGGAACTCTATCATGTTTTCATTGAGAGGACCCTATTATGGGATGACTATTTTGTTCTTCATTCGAGGATCCCAAGTAGGATTCCTCTTTTCTAAGGATCCCAGGTAGGATTCTATCTCTCTATTTTTCTAGAGGATCCTATGTAGGATTACTCCTTGGTGTTTGACTAGTGGGACTTGGTGATTGCATGTTGTTTGACCGACCTGAGTAGTTAAATCAGGTTTGGGTAGAGAAGGTGTTCAGTTGTCCTGAAGAACTCTTTCCAAACTATTAATCTTGTGGGGTTATGTTCTTAGAATTGGTTTGGGCGTTTCAGCCACCTTCACTTGTTTGTTTATATCTGACTTGGGTTGTTGATGTTTTAGTGGTTACCAGAGGTGCTTCTTGGTTAGTGGATGTTGAGCCTAACATGATGCACCATCTTGTTTGTTGGGATGCCTACTTTTCCTTGTGTTCCTAAGTAGTGGGTGGTATGATGTTTAAATTCCAAATGTTGTGTGTTTTTCTGTACTGTTGTTCAACGAACCCATGGTCGAGGTGTCGTATGGCTGAGGCCTTTTCTGAAAAGATATCTAAAATTGTATAGATCATCTAATGATTTGTATAAACTGTTGTTTGGGATCATTTCTTGGATCCATGGCCTCCCCATGGGTGCATTTCCTTAGTTCAGTCATGTGGCCAGGAAACCCATGGGTATGCCATGGGGATAGAATGTTTTGAGTTTTCTTGAGAGGAAACATATATTAATGCTTGTTTGTATGTTGGTCTTGGCCTGGTTACTGGATTTTCCTATGGAATTCCTGAGTGCAATATTCTGTTTAGCCTGAGTGTAGAGTTTGTTAGCCTGAGGGTAACATTTTATTACGCATGTGGGCACTAGCTTATGTGCCTGTGGGAGACATATCGTATGCCTGAGGGAATTATTCGTTATGTATGATGGAAGTAACCTGAGAGTTTTAGTTTCAGTTTTCCTATGGCCAAGGATATACATGTCTGGGGACAATGTTTACTTGAATATTCACTGTGGTGATTTCTTCTGTTGAACCTGCCAAGCTACATCATAGGCTTGGCATTTTTGTTATCTTTTACTTGTTGATATCATGTTGTGGTTTCTAATGTGGCTTTGGTATAGGAGATGGTTGGTCGAGGCCATGTCTTGGAGAAACTCAGAATTGAATTATATTGAACTGCTTACCTATTTTTGGTTAACTTGTTCCGAGATATTTTACCAGCGTTGGCCGAATCAGGTACATGTCAATGGGGTTACATACCCATATATCGACATAATGATACATGGCTTGGGTGGCCTGACGTCCATCTCAATGCCCTTGCACATGATGTCCATGAGATCGGGATTATGATCCTAAGGATCAACTGCTAATGTTTTTCTTTTTATTTTCATCACATAATCATTAACATTCATATTTATGTATATGTGTATAGGTATGAGACTATACATGTGTGCGTATATAGATATGGACATCCATTGTGGGACTTGGTCAGTTGACAGGGATTACATACCCTGAGTTCAACTGTGGTTTCACGTTTGGTATACTTTCTTTTGTTGTGTTCTAGCTAGGATGAGAACATTGTTGTTTCCTACACTTTTAGCAACACAGTTATAGGTTACTTGTCAAGGTTCACTACTGAGATTATTTCTCACCCCTGAACGTGCACCTCAGTGTATTTGTAGACCATTTTTCATCTTTTCCGGTCAAGAATGAGTCGCATGATTAATAGGGCTTATGCCCATTGTGGTATGATCGAGCGGAGCTGCTCGAGTGGTTTTACAGATCAGACTGCTGTAGTTCGACAGTGTGTGGAGATCGGGTACGTGGATTGGCTCGGAGTTAGTATCAGAGCCTTGTACTTTTACTTTCAGTTTCTTTTGTACTTGTATCTGTATGGTCGTCCCTGTGGGTGACCAGTGTTGTATTGTATTGCAAAGCTGTTTGTGCTTTTACAGTATTTTACTATCACTCCTTGTTTTATTTCAGTTGTTATTGCTTCTGCACTCTGTTTACATTCTGTTGTATATGATACATAGTTATTTACATTGTTTTCTTACTCTGGTATGTGGTCATAGTCTCCCCACTATCATCCCATAGGCCCTCGTTGCTATTCGGCAGCCTCTGGCGTACAGGGAGGCGCGCTTGAGGCCTTGTCGCGAACAGGCTCGGAGAACTGGTTTAGTGGATTCCGGGTCGGGACATTACAAGATGATATTCTAAACAATATTTATTTTATTTGGATGAATATATTATTTATATGAATAATAAATAATTTCATAAAATATTTTTTTTATAAAATTACATATATGTAAATTTTGGAAATAAATAAAATTTAATAATATAATATCTGTCAAAATCATGTAAAATGGTTCCCAAATTATATTAATTAGAATATAATATGTATATGATCATATTATTAATAACCCATAAAATATATTAGTTATTCATATCATTTTAGACCTTATATTTGGGATTATCCCATTGTTTAACCAATTTTAACCGAAACTCGGTTAATATCATTTTCAATATTAAAGGGTGATGATTTTACATATAAGAATAAAATTGCCTTAATAATTCTATGGGATAAATATATAATCCATTTATAATTATAATTATCCTACTATAATAAATTTATGATTTGTTAACCATTCAATAAAACAATATTTTGTAAAAAATACTATTAATATCATTTTAAGAATTCTGAACATAAATTATCAGTTAATACACCGTAGTAAAAATGGAATAAGAATATAATAAAATAAACCAACCATAATATATTATATATATCTATAAATTTATTGGTAAAACATTACACACCTGAAAAAAAAAATTTATATAGTTTTTAAAATAATGTACATGATTTTTATACTATTTGAACAAGCATTAGGTTGGGGATCTGTAAGAATATTTTGTACATATTTAATCACTAATGTTTATGAAAAATTACCATGATAAAATGTAAATTATTTTTCAAATAACCATCTATAACTAAAAATAAATTATCTTTATACCTATCAGAATATTTTATAGATATTTCAACAAAAGGTGTGAATTTTTTTAATATTTATTAACATAAAATAATATATAGGTGGTTTTAAAAGAAACATGGAACACAATTTGTTAAAATTATAATATTAGATAAGGATGGTCTAAGAATACTTATAAAACAGGTAATATGAACGTGTTAGGGTTATTTTTAGTCCTCATCATATCATTTTAAATCATAATGACTCGATTTACCCTTACCAATGTGACAAATATTCACTACTGTTACTATTTATATTGACCATAAATGTCAGGACCGAAACACTCAGGGCCCACCAAGTCATTGGTATGTTGAGTGTGAAAACCCCAATAACACCTCTAATAGGCCAAGCCTCTATGAGTTTTTATGAATAGTAATATTAGATACATGGGATGCCTCATCCAAGGGTACCTGTACACATGCACATCTCAAATCCCATAAAACATTGAGAGTAAATTAACAAATATAACAAGTGAATTAATACCTATTTGTTGAAAAATCAAAGAATGATAAGGTATTCGAAATCATATTGGACAAATAAAATCCCACCATAAACTAGAAACAAAATCTTACCATTTCAGAAGGAGGGGACTCCTATCAAATGAAACATCGATACAAACCACTGTTTTCCAAGCCCAATCTATTCTCCCCAATCTCCCACTACTAATAAGAATCCATAATGAGTCATATCTTATTCATAATACATGACATGTGTGGGTAGATCCTATTTATGTGTGTGTATAACAATACTAATTAGGACTACCTAAAATCACAAAAAAAATCAATCAAGAGTATTTAGAAAATTAATATACTAGAATGTGTATAAATATAAGTGACTTAATGAAAATAATAGTCAACCGTATATACTCATGATTGAATACAATTCCCAAGAGGCCTCAACATTTTCCAGCCATCATATTCTATTCATGTCATTAATTTAACAATCGTCCAAGAGAATCCACTCCAAGAAACATGCTTCCACCGATGGAACTCATCCTAAGAGGTCGTGCACATCGTGTATTCTAGATGAAGTTCTCACTGGATCATCAATGATGTCAATATTTTGATATGGTTTCCACCCAAGATGCTTGGGGGATTCTAAAACCATAACAGAACAATCTAAAAGATATAAGATTGATTCCCTCTATATGGTTTCCCTATTGATATCACAAACACTGCAAAGGGAAGAAGATATCATATAGGATCATACACTAGAACTCATGGATGGATACCATGAACACTATTTGAGAAATACCCATTGAAATGATAATAATCCAATTATAATGATGTAATTACACATTTTACCCTCTTATGAATATAAAAAAGAATCAAACATAACATAACACAATTTATAGTATAGAGACGGAGGCCCTCAACTGCCCTAGAAAAATTACCGTACAAGTATAATAATTACATGTTTTTTCATGTCTATCAAATGTTAACCCATGTACCATAGACCATGCCCATATATATAAATTCCTACTCTATACTTTGGTATATACCATACACTTTGGTAATTTCCTTGTACGGAGTAATTTTTTATTCCTCATAACATGTTTGAGTATAGGTTTTTTCATGTTTACACTATTTGGGCCTATGTTCATGGTCTTGTATGTTCTTGTGTAACATTCTGTGTAAACACAAAAGAACCAGCACCAGTTCACACTTAGTGTGACATATTTTAAATGAAATTTGTAATTTTCATTATTCATACACCCTAGAACTGAAACTGGGGAACCGCAGGACATGTGTTATTTGGTGTACATGTAATATATGATTTTCTATAATCTTTTGGTTCCTTAGAGAATATTTTTATTTATTAAATACTCATAAAATTAATAACACCCAATAATCATGTATCAAATTTTAGAGTATTATCTATGTGATGGGTGGTTAAATTCAATCCACCAAATCCAATAAAAAAAACACCATCATCTAACAGCTTTATCGTCGCTTGTCAAAAATTGAATTGAGAACCTTTAATCTAATCACATTCCTACCAAAATCATTGTACTCCCTTTTCATTATATTTGTTATATAACTAGTCACATGATATAAATATTTTGAATAGAATGGTAACTATGAAATGACTGCCTTTAAGGTATTCATGAATCACATGTCAAAGTGACACTATAATATGAATGTGTGACTAACTAAAATGAAAATTAAAAAAATAAGTAAAAAATATCAACCAATGATTTGGTTTTCATGACTCATTTCCATTATAATGTATAAAAAATTAGAAAAAAACTATAATATCCCAAAATCATATACAAATAGACCCCCATCTTTATCATGATCTACCGAAAAATCAATCTATTTGATGATTTTATCCACATTCATCATGGGATAACAATGGTGGGTAATAAATATTAGAAATAAATAACCTAACTCATGTTATTATTAATATTAAATGAATAATTATTTGTTGTTTATAGTGTTTCCAATCACATATAATTCATCTTTCTTTTTCGATCCTCATTGTATACCCTTCATCGATCCATGATCTCGATGATTTGACAATTCTCTCCCATACTATCTTCTATATTCTAAAGGATATGAAGATAAACTATTGAATTGGTCATAAATGTGTATTTATAGTATATAATTATATTACATACTGTAATTGAAAACATAAATAATTATATTTAATTAATTTAACTTTTTCTCCCATGGTGGATACCAACCCAAAAATTAACCCGATGCTGGTATGGATTATGTCATTTCTATGGTAAAACCCATGATTAAGACTCAATGTTAGCCTGATATTTTTTAATGGAATCTCCATAATTTATATTTTATTTTATTTAAATGAAAATGTGTTTGTGTGTGTCATAATATAATTCATATTTATATAATATTAATACCAAACCTCATTGGTATTTGAAATATCATCTCATCTCATCTTCAAGATCTAATAATTTTATTATTTATATTTCAAAACATTAATGAAAAAATGAGATTCTCCATTCACCACATCAAAGAGGAAAACTACACCAAAAATATTGGAGTATTGAGCTTTCATTTGGGTCTTCCACTTGGAGGTTCCCTAATAATTATTCCCATGGTACTATCAGACATGTACAATGTTAGTTTCTCACCCATGATGGATATTCTCTTGGTGATCTATGATCTCTTCCAGGTACTCCCCAAAGGTATCTCCATCTTCAATATAAATACCACCCCAATTGATAACATGAAATTCATTATTAACATTCCTCATCATAAGAGAAAAATAGAATACATCATGTACCAGAATAACTGAGGCATTATGGACGAGATGTATGCCACATCATCAAACCTATATAGTATCTAAAAAGATACGATGTATTTTCTAGTGTGTTGGCCACACCAACCAAATCTCTATATTTCATATCAAGGTGAGAGACCGAAGAACGCATGTTCTCCCCTTCTAACTCTAAATTACTCTATCAAATGTTTTATATGACATATAGTGGCTCTTTTCTGTCTTCCTATGCAATAGGATGATCTGAACCATATCATTCATAGCTCACACCAACTCGGGTTCCAAGAGTACCAACACATCTATATAATCATAACCAGTGTTGATTATCAGCCACCCATATGAATTCTAGAATGGTTTGATACCTTTGGTGTAATGGTATATATTGTTTCTTGAAAATCCAACATGGTTTGGTGATCCCACCCAACTATGGAAAAAATATAACATGAGGAATCATAGAATGTTCTACCGATCCAAAATGGTCAGCTCAGTTTGACCACCAATCTTGTGTGGAAAACTAATATTAAACACAACTGTTCCTCAATGGAAATATGTAATCCTCCCCTTATTTGTGACATGATATGAGAATCATGGAATAAAATAATACTTGAGGTATTTCCATCAAGAAAGACTATATCATACATGTAGTTTTTTCCCAATACTTCTACTAAACTTTTATCACAAGTAGTTAGGAATTGGACCTACATGGTGAGTTTTCTATTGTCACCCATATTTTATCTTTTCCATATGATTTAAATGGTAGTACCATAATGATTTCTAAAGATATTCCATCTCACTACCAATCATGAGTGTCAAGGTGTTGAGATAAACTATATAGAACGCGGTTCTCATCCTTCACCAACTGAAAATTCTAGAATTGAGAGAAACAATATGCATCACAATTAATTTTTCCAAGCCATAAAAACTGGCATCGTAGGTTTACATATAGGTTTTCCACATAGAGATATACCACTATGATGGAAATGTGAGACACCCTCATAAAATATTCTATTGCCATCACTGGTAACATCAGCAATCCTCTAAAATGATTTAATGTTCCCCACCATCAATAAATCCATCCAGATAATGTACATAGGATATTTGATCACATATGGTCTCCTAATCATTATCTCCATACTATTCTTCCATAACACAATGTATAATTGGTGTTTTAACAACCATTGAAGATAGTTAAGCATTACCATCCCCATCCCCTATGGACATCTTAAATAATTATAACTAGTATAAAACATAGTCCCCTACAATGAATATGATCTCTGGCAGGTATCATATTTCAATATATTACCCTTCCCTTGAGTATAAGATAACTCAAATTCATAATACTAGAGAACATTATCCATCATCTGTATCTGAAGTTGACATTAATTTGAAAGAATCTATACTTCATTCCCTTATGGGTTGAATATATGATAAACTACTCACCCAGAAGATAGTGTCACCACATATTTGGGAGAGGACTATTACTTGCAAATCAATATAATATGTTTCATAATTATACTAGTGTGGTCCAACAATAAGGTCCGATAAGAAATCACCACCAACATATTCATCAAAATAAAACTATGTCTAGTCACTTAAGAATTACAAAACAATGTGTGCTCAATAGCCTCCTATAGAAATATCATGTTAGGAGTGCACTTCAAAATGTCAAATCAGTCAAAAATATCGATATCCTGGAGAAATTGGACTGAAATTTCCTAATATATTCAATAAAAACTTAGATGTTTTGATCCACTATTATGATCTTGGGTCGATCCCAAGCTATAATAACCATATCCATCATCATGTCCAATGATACACCCTATGTTGAGGTGATATTTCCTAGAATGTGGACCTCATAAATAATGATATTACACTTAGAGTTCTTCTCATATATATGGTTCTATTATAGTTAGTGTATGTCTATCCATAAGTGTCTTGTGTTCCCCACCACAAATGTTCAATACACTATAAATTCATTTATGAATAAACCCAAAAAAATATTTAATAAAAGATGATGTATCTTGTTTAGGATTCCCGTGATGAATGTTTCATAATTCATCATTTTGAATGGAATCATAAATTACTCATACTGACTATATTTACTTCTGAATTTCATCTTCTGTATATCCTCATCCTCTATTCGATGCTATTGATATCCTGATTTGAGGACTACTGTTAAGATAAATTTCACCCATATATACTAATATATGAGGTCTTTGAATCAATTCAGTGAATACTAGTTTACTATAATCAACATTATTCAGTGATGGAAATCGAAAAACCATGTCAAGATCATATACACCTTCTGGAAAAACAACATTAGGAAAGGTAAGGGTGAAACAACATGTCTAATAATTACCATCATATGAATGTCTTCCAACAACACCTTTATCTCTAAATTCTCAATGCTATGAATTTTTATATGTTGTAATGTATTTAAGGGTTGGTATTTTGGGAAATTAAATTCAACATTTTATCTCCAGTTAGAGTTAAGCCTAGAAAATCATCAGAAAATTCATTAATTTTTCCTGCATCCACCACAGGAAATTAAAATCAAATACCATCCACCACTCCAAGTGTTATTATAGATATCTAGTGATTAATTTTTATTATCCTCCTATGTATTATTTCGTCATACACTTCCTAGTTTACCTTCACACCCACAGAAGAAATATTTTTTCCATTACTATGGACACACTAAATCATCCCCTGATGAAGTCAACATGGACATCCACTATGGATATCCAATAAATACCTATGATAACATAATAAGGCCTCATATATTATCGAAAAATATCATAGATGAAAATATATCCACCTAATGTCAGGTCACACTATTGGTATATGTTTGTGATCATTATGTCACCCCTGGTAGTAGTCTCCATGCGCAATGTTTAAGCTAAGGGCTCAGCTAGTATCTTAATGTTCATAACAGAGAAGTGAATCAAATAAGTGGATTTAACCCATGACTATTAGTACTAAAAATAATATGTAATATAAACATATCATAAAAATAATCTCCTCAATATCCTTGTGGATATAGGCATCCACTTCCTACGTCTTTCCTCATCCTTGTCTATGGGATCCTTGAACATGGAGGGAACTAGATAGGGGTGATGTTGTTAATAGGTAAAACTATCTGAAGACTTCAACCTAAGGTTGATGTTGGTAATATTTCAATCTATCTTATACATTATAATAAACCTCTACTTATTTTCCACATCCACCACCCTATGTTCCTCTTAACTCTTACAAAATTATTATTAGACAAATCCCATCAACCAACTCCCTATTAGCTATACAGTGAGTCATATAATCCCAAGTGAGATATTTATAGTCATCATAAGAGAATCATATCTTATCTATTGGTTGGATAGAATAATTTTAGGATCTATAAAATATTTATTCACTACCTAAGTATTTCTGATTGGAGTTTTACACATAGTCGTATCCGTATGACTACCCTCGGCAACAAGCTGTAGAGGACTCAGCTCCTAAATGCCCACCAAAAACACTAACATTCAGTGCCATCTAGAAAAATAATCTCTCAATCATAATGGACCACTCATGCACCCCTATATAGATAATATTTAAAATAGGCATCACTGAATCCCTTATATCTCTAGGTTTTTCCTTTTAAAAGGGTTGTTCTCCTAAAAATGGATATTGACCCACAAATAGGGTGTATTGTGAGAGCGATGTTAACATCACTGAATAAAAATCAACAATAAGATTGCACTTCTATAAATATAGATATTTAAGAATGTTTAATTATAATAGTGTAGAATTATTGAACTCCTATATGAAGAGATTATTTAAATATAATCAAGGGATTATTGTCTTATTATGAGACAATGTCACTAGACTCCACTATCACCCAATGTAACCCTAAATAAGACTCACTACAAGGAAAAATATATAGTATAAAGGTGTTATAAAAGGTATAATTCTTCTAAGAATTCATCTTTCTAATGATTATATTTCTGGGGTTCTAGAACACCCCAAATTGTGCTTGGTTGGATGCTCTAAATCCCAAGGAGTGTACTCAAACTATGAACACCTTTAATGGAACTCATAGCACATCCCATTGCTTAATATATCATGTAATGATTGGATGGAAAATCATAGAGTTACCACCTCATATAAAAGACGCTATAATGAATCCTCACTGCTCGATGGATCGTCATTTTGATCACATTATGGAATACAATATGGAAAACATCAAAAAGGAATCATCAAATAAATAATTCACTCCACTAAAAATGAATATATCTGGGGAGGTGACTCGTGAAAGACATGGAAACCACAAACCATTCCAAAATGATTCATTAATGAGTGTCTTACCCTAAAACCAATGACTACATGTTCCAATTCAATAATTAGGATATCATTGTCCTGGTGAATGTATACATCACTCACCAAAAATTCACTATATTCACTAGCATGGATGTTTAAATCAAAACAAATTAATGTTTTTCCATTAATCTCAAACCAAAACTCAAAATTGATATTCCACAATCTCTAGTCATATGTTAAAACTAAATACTTTAATACCGCTCTATCTTGATCATACCCACTAAGGGCATCATGGCTAATGAGAAGCCATGTCTGAATACCCAAAGACCATATTCAATAGACCAATGTATAGAGAATAGTATAGAGAATGAATATCACACACATGGGAGTGCTTATCCTAATGTAACTATACACACACACACACACACATATAATCAACATACAATTCTGATTGTAAAATACAAAATACCAAATTCATAAACATATTTATATATCCAAATAATAGTAAAAATATATATGGGAAAGAAAATGGGAAAAATATTAGCCCAAAAAACCTGAAAAAATGTACTATCTACTCATAATAAGGGGACTGTTGTCAAATAATTCACTGGAACGAAACCTTAGCTTTTATAGCACAAACAATCCTCTACCTATTCCCATTCCTCATAAGACACCCTCAAAATTCCGATATAAAAAATCAGACATGAAACATGTGGCACAATGCTATGTAGTGTTGATTATAATAGAATGTACAAGGATACCCCAATATCACTAAACATAATGAATGATGAGTTTTCAGATCACCAATAAAAATTATATCAACCAATATATAAGTTATAATGAAAAAAAATCATAGATATACTCATAATATATACTAATTAAAAAGATACATCAATCAATTATAGAATATATATTATTTTTTATAGTTCAAGGTAATTCTCATCTCATTGAATCTACTCAATGTTATAGGACATCACAAATTATGCTCATTTGAGGGGTTGTTATCATTTGTTCTCCATGATGATGTATTCTATGTAACTCCAAAATGTCGACAGCTAGAATGTTGATCCACCCATTACTATTAGGTAATGCCAAAATACCTTCTCGACTAATATAATTTAAATGTGAACGATCCCCTATGAAAGGTGATCTTGCATATTCCATGATCAATACTCTAGGAAGAGGATATGAAAAAGAATCCCACATTGGGCCATATGGAGGGATACCATGAACAATATAGAAATCAAACACATTGGTTGTATTCAAATATTATTCACAAAAAATAATTATACATTGTAACCAAATAGATATGGACAATTTAACTACACTCTACTGAACATGTCCTATATTGAAGATATTGAGGGTCTCACTATACCCTAGAAAAAGTACACATTGTGTAATTTTAGTACATGGTGTATATCCTCTTCCCAAGGAATTCCTATGTAACATGACCTAATAAAATATTCCTCTATACCATCCAATGTATTATGGGCCTTGCTATGTTCTCCATAAATTCCCATGTACCCAGCTATGTATTGGATCTCATCTCGTGTTCGAGTACGCAACATTTCATGTGTACTATATATGTTCTCATGTGTTTGGATGTCGTGATTTCGATGTAGCCACCGACAGACATGCAGATCCACCTATTTTAGGTCACATTGTGTGTGTCATTTGTAACATCATGTGTGATATTTATCATCAGATTTAAAACCATGATCTATTGTATGGTCCCTGTAATGCAATATTTCGTGATAGTAAATGTCGGGTATATCTGGATTTCTTATAATCTCCTAGTTTTCCAATAATATTTCAATTTCATTACCACTCAAACTATTATGGTCATCAATAATTCCCATGAATATTGGATTGATCCTCAATTCATACTCACCATCACTATTGTCAATATTTTATTCACCAAATCTAATTAATAAAACACCATTATCAAACCACACCATTATCACATTCCAAATCATGAATCGGAAACTTCTGAAAATATTTTATCACCCAATCCATCGTCAAAAACCATAATGCAATTTTAATACATGATTTAAACAAAAGATATCAATTATTTACTCTATAAAGAGATTTCACATTGATCGCCAGCATGTTCATTGTTGAAATGAAGGTCATTGAAACCCTAACGAAAAATGTGTTAAGAATATAGGAGAATAGTTACAAGCCTAAAATAAGATATGATACTCATCCATTGATCATATTGGCCTTGATTTATTTCATTTTTAATAAATAATTATAATCATTATTGTAGGATATTAATAATTTACAAAATCCCAGGTAAATAATCATACACCCACAACATGATCGAACCAAAAATCAATCTCTTTGTTGACCTCATTTGCGTTCTTTGAGGGATAATCCAAACTGGAAATAAACCTTGGAAAAAACCACCCTTGGATTAGTAATTATTTAATTAGAATAAATAATATGTAATTTAATCATTGGTGATATCCTATAATTTTGTTGCCACTATAGATCCTCATGATACACCAATCATTGATCCACAATCCTTGCGTCGGTCAATGTTCCTCTATGTTATCCTCTCAAATCTAAAGATAATGTAGTTTACTCTCTAATTTGGTTGTAAGAAAGTATTTTTATATGTTAAATATAATTATAACCTTTATTAAAAAATATATTCATTATATTTTCTTTATTTAATTATTTCACCCATGGTGGTGCTAAATCCAAAACACCCAACACTAATAAGGATTATGTTGAGCATAACATAAAAACCATGTTCATGACTCAAAATTGGTCTTTTATTTTTAATATGATAATACAATAAGGATTTATTCAAATATTAAATAAATACTACACAGGTTGACATAGTATATTTAATATATATATTATATCAATAATGTAACACCCCAGGTAAATAAAGAATATGACATTTCATATTTATCCATATTTTTGAATAAAATATCGAAATGACTTTAAAGGGGACGCTATGCTCGATGGCGTACCCAACACGCAAGAACGAGTTTCTTAGGAATCTTACATTGCACTCTAATAATAAAATAATATTATTTTAAATGGCATTTAACATGTAGCCGTTGTATTGGCGGGAATGGATAGAAATAATTAAAATATGATTATGTATGTTTTTAAATGTTTTTACATTTATCCAATAAAAGATAAAGGCTTAAAATACGGAAAGAATTCAATTTTAGGCGTATATTCCCTAGTTTTCACTAAAGGTTGACTTATCGCCTTTTGATGGAGAACCGTCATTAAATATAGTTTTGTTCACTCTTATAAATTCTATTGGACCAAATAAAACTCTTCTTAAGAATCGGGACATCAAAATTTACTTTGTGTAAATTTTTGGTATATTTCCGATAATGTTCATTTTTTTAATGAATAGTGTAAAATGTTGTATTTTAATTCAAAACCTCTTTTTAATATAATTTATTTATATGATTAGATTATATTTTGAATTGGTTTTAAAGTGAAATTAGAAAATATTTTTACCATTAAATCCAATAGTGGTCGTTGGAATTCATTTCACTTTGAAATCAGACTTAAACTAGTGTCAATCTTTTGATACTTATTGTTTTATAAAAACACGCTATTTGCTCTGACAGCGGGAATTAATTATTAAATTAATTAATGTGAATAATATGTTTTGAATTTTGTAAAACGGACTTCATTTTTGAATTTGGAATATCAAATATATCTTAGGGTGAAGTTTTGGTATTTTTCTGAAAAACTCCAATTTTTGATGAATAGTGAAACCACTAAGTGGTAATCAAGCAAACTGATTTTTCAGTTAAATGAAAGTTTACCACTAATGTGTTTTGAATTTTGAAAATCCGACATACATGGTTGTCATTAAGAAGTAAAATGTGGTTCAATGGGATAAAAATAATTTTTTGGTGAATAGTAACTTATTAAGTTCTTAATCGCGATTAGTGGTAATTAGGGTAGTTTATGGTATAAATAATGTTTTAATAATATGAAATGACCTAGACACATGTCCCAACCTTATTGGTTGTGTCGTGGCCGACCAATACAAGCCATGGGTCAACTTGGGGACCCCATGGAGACACATTGGTTGGGAAATGACATAAATTACTTTTTATTTAATGTAAAAGTAAAAATGACAGAAACATAATATGTTTTACGAAAACAATTTTTACATGTGGTTATAAAGATCATATTTTTTATTATAAATATTAATTGAAAAGATAAAAAGATTTCCTACATCATTGTATTTGTTTTATAATTTTTAAACATTAAATAAATTAAATTATTTATGACATAATAATGATGCAGCGATGACATCATTATTTTACAATTTAAATAAAATGGAAAGATAATGTAAAATCTATGAACTACACATGTCCAAAACCAATTGGATGAGTAGATTTCGAACCCTTATCACCTTATACACGAATTCTATCAATTTTGGACCTTTTAAAACCGAAACACATTTTCAAATAAAGTAATATTTCTTATTTTCCAAAAGTGCCCCTCCTCTCCTCTTATAAAAGGCCCCACCTCAACCTCATTTCACACACTCCTCAAGCCTTTGGCTCGGCCAACCCCTGCCCATTTACTCTCTCCACATCCCTCTCCTCATCCTAGAGGATTCCCTTTGGGCAGAATCCTTTCAAAGGAAGCCTTTAGGCTCAAATAAAAAGGAGTTACACTTTTAAAAGTAATTGATTCTCTCTTGTTCATTTGTTTTATTTTTCTTCTCCAACCCTCTAAACTCTTTTTATTTACTTCTTTTGTAACAACACCAGTATCTTCAATATACTAGGATGTTGTTATAATATTTATTCGAGCTACACTCTCACAAAACTACATAAAATGGTTAAAGAACATACGGTTTCCGTGGACGGTGAAATTCTGCCTCCCGAAACGATGGTTGTTCAATACTCATTTAACACCTTCAAAGGTGGCCATTATGATGTCACTATTTTTATATATGATATATAATATGTTTATTTTGTTTCTTTAAGCTTCTGTATTTTTCATTTTGGGCATACCTTTATGGTTTCCATTGTGGGTAAACACGATATCTTCATTTAAGGAAGTGCGGACTACCGCCCCCTCAAAGTGATGTGATTCGTTAATGCCATATGTGGGACGTGTAAAGGATGGATTTAAAGTTATTATATATGATGTTATACTGGAATTATAATATACCTCTATATCATTATTATTTCTTTCCATTAAAGTATGAGATAGAAATGAAAGTAGCGTTCATGCGTACGTATGGCTTACCGTCTCCATGAACGGTGCATTTCATTTCTTATCCGCAAATGTAAAGTACTATTTATAGTATATGTATATAATGGATATATATAATGAATGATACATCTAAATGATTAATATAATTCTGGAATTAAAATATACATACCTCTCATTTAATTTTAATTCCATTAATATGAGAAAGAAATGAATGTATCGTTCATGCGTACGTACGGCTTACTGTCTCCATGAACGGTGCATTTCATTTTTTACCTCTAAATTATTTTGTAATATTATAAATACATGTATATGCTGGATATATATGATATATATGATATTCAAATCAGGAATGTCATTCTGGATATAAAGAACCTTTGACCACACAAAAAACATGTAATTGTAAGAAGTCCACTTTCGACTTAAGAACCAAATATCGACAAAACAAACATTTTTAACTTAAATGATTACATAAATGTTTGTGACATGGTAATAAGTGATATAAAAGGAATAATGAATTTGAAAAAGGTTCTTAAGGAAGTAGAAATTAACTCAAGTTTACTATTCAGGAGATTAAAGAACGATCGAGTCAAGTCGGACCCGAGGTAAGGGATCCTACACCTCTCTTTCTTTTTAAGTACACTTTTTTATTTCATTCCTTTTAAGCTCATATTTCTTATGATTGAGATGTTCTTTTATACTAATCATACTGTACTTATTATTATGAGAGACCCTATTTCCTCTCATCAATCCATTTTGGATGTTTTGAGTGGCGTCGTTAGGCTGCAGAATTTTCGTAAGGGATTTTTCATCTCACTTTTATTCCCGTAAGATTTATGCTACATTTGCCACAAATTTCTTTGAGTCGTGTCTGTACTGCCCATTATTCTACTCTTGGTGTAATATAATTTAATTTATGAGTATTTACATCAATGATCTATTGTCCTTCTTTCATGGGGTGTATGTTTTGAAAGATACCCATGTCAGTAAGGGAACCTTTCACCCTCCTCTTTTTTAAAAGACTTCTTTTGTTGGGTCTTTTAATTTACATATTGTTATGTTGGGATATGTTCTCATATATCCTTATTGATGTAAATTTTATGTCCAAGTGATGAGATACACTTTTTATCTCTCATCAACTCATTTTGATGTGATGCCGTTAGGCTGTCAAGGGAACTTTTTAACCCAATTTAGATTTCTTTGGGTTCAACATGTAGTCATTGAATATGTCATCCATTGAATATGCGTGAATGAACTTTTATTGTTTTACACTTAATATCCACTTATATTTGGTGTATTTATATTTGTCACACATATTTTTGAGATTGATTTGTCCTTAATTTAAGGATACCTTCTTTATAAGGGATTTCATCACATTTGACATTTCTATTGAGGGTTCATTGTTGTTATGCACCAATTCGCTCTTATTTGATGTATATACTGTCCTCTGGAGTGTTATATCATGAATCCATTTATTCTCATGATATTATAAAGTTCTGACTAAATGTTATTCCTCAATTATTGTATTCAAGTGTCTCTAATTTTGGTAAAACCCCTTTAACCAAAATGTCATTTTAAATGTTTTAATTATTCGTTCTTATTAATATCCAAGTTTTCAAAATGGTTTTAAGGATTTATTTATATGGATATTAATGGATTAAAATATTAAGCTTCAAGGTGGTATGGGACACTTTGATTCAAAATCTCTTTATTAAATATTTTAAATGGTTTTGAAAATGGTTTTGATAAAGGATTCTATTATGATATATTGTGATCATTCCATTATATTGGTTTTATGTTTTATGATTTTAAATTGGTACTTAGACATTTTAACGGGTGGTTACGTTATAAACCATATGACCGGTGGTTCCGTGAATTCCAGGACGGGTGGTTACTTTATAACCTCCAATGCATTGGGTATGGAAGTCGGCCGTATGGCTATTCCATTAAGTATGTATGGAAATTGGCCGTATGGCTATTCCATTAAGTGATATGTGTGGAAGTCAACCGTATGGTTATTCCACTTAAGTATGTTTATGTCCCAAGTTACCTTTATATATGATATGTGTTCTTTATATGGGTTTTATGGTAATACTTTGGTTACAAAAAGGTAAGTAATGATATTTTATTCAGTGAAGAGTTTTTACTACTTCATAAAGGTGAAAAGTATTACCTTGATAAAGTATACATGGTTTACTATTTGTTTTGATAAACTAACAGTTTTTATTCTTTGTGTATCCCTTACTGAGTTTTTATGCTCATCCCAAGTTTTTGAAATGTTTTTCACAGGACATAGAATGGAATAGGGTCAAGGATGGGATCAAGGGAATGTCATGCTACCTAAAACATGAAACTAGACATGTTTCTTTTTAAGAATTTTTATTTTATGGAAATTTAGTAGAAGAGACTACTTTGTAATCTGTTGAGATGTAATAGTTATGTCCTCATTCTCTAAAACTCTAAACCTGAAAAGATCCTCAATGTGAATTACTCATTTAATTCAATATTAAGTAAGGTTTAAGGATGGGGCCTTATAGTTGGTATCAAAGGTCGGTTTAGATAACTTTAGAGGTTAGGGTATTCTCTAAGCACAAGTGACATTACCATAATGGTTAGGATTTCAGAAAGAGTCCTAGTTTTAGATAAAGTGAATGAGTAAGTGTATCTTAGTGTTTACCTTCCTCATTAGTACATGATGGTTTTGTTGATATACTCACACTGACATTTCTATTTTTAGTGAATGGATGGATCTAGCAGGAACCAAAGAGACAACAGGTTTGAAGGAAACTGTGGTGGTTCTCTGATTAGGATACTAGATAAAATGGAGGATTCAATGAAGAAACTCGTTGTTGTTCTAATCCAAATATCAAGGAGTCAGGATCAACCACTTCAACCTTGGTGAGTTCTCTAATGCATCATTTACGAGATGGCCAACCCGATGTGGAAATTCAGGTAATAATTATTAAGGTAACCATTAGGGTTTATATGATACTTAATTTTTAGGTAATTATGGGTTACTCTGTGATATGATGGAAAATGAAAGGAATGAGATAAACGTGAGGTTTAAATATGTTATGATTATTCTTGAAGATTTTATCTCATTTTGGGGAATGTTTTAAGAATTATATAGTTTTGGAAAAAGGACAACACGTAGACCGTGTGACATCCCATCGCGTCGGACAAAGCTGCGGGAATCGAACCCACAACCAATGTGCGACTGGTATTTCACACCTACCACTGTACTACGTGAAGTCCCTGGTTAGTTTGACTGATTCATTCTAGTTATATGATTTTATGAATTAAGAGAATGTTGATTTTGGGTTATTTATGAAAATGAATAACCTATCATGGAGGATATGTGATTAGGTCAATTACTTTTCAAAACGAGACTTTAGGAGCAACTGATATTGTTTGGAGATAAATGTTACAATTTATCATGGAAGACTATGAGACTAAATCCTTCAAATATTTGGGTTTCAATCTTATATTGGTTTACTTTGAAGAATTTTATGGACAAATTGATTATAGAATGGTCCTCGTTGAACTTTGGGTTTTGTTGGACAATTTTTGGAGATTAAGAATAGATTTTCTTTTTATAAAGGGTTATCCTTTTCTGGATTATCTGATCTTGTACTAGCCTTTTTGGTTTTGGTTTTGGTTAATGTCTAAATACATGGGAAGTATATAGTTCTATTTTGTGGATTAGGTTATTCTCTAGAAGTTGATTATAGTACTCTTAATGTGAACAAGTCTTCCTAAATACTCGTATTTTATAGAAAATATGAGTTTGTGTAAGGAATATAATAAAAGTTCAAAGTCAATATGATAAGTGATTATATTTCCTTATGAATAAATTCATCGATAAAAAGTGACTTAAAACAAAAATGTTGTCTATTAACTTTCCTACTGGGGAATCGAATACCGTTTAACACATCACAAGTTCGTGATTCTCTCATGGTTAACTTTCTCCTAAACATGTTCTCTATCACTCTCCATCAGACCATGACCCTATGTTTTCTCCTCCATGTCCATGTTTTCATACTGGGAATCCTAGTATGGGTTAACTCGGGTGACCTTTGTACTTATCTTTCTTTATTTTAAAGTGATTGTTTTACCGATCCTTGTTCCGATGTGGGACTTTCAAGGATGTTTCCAAGCGCAATTTTAAAATTGCGAGGACGCAATTCCCAAAAGGGGGGAAGGATGTAACACCCCAGGTAAATAAAGAATATGACATTTCATATTTATCCATATTTGTGAATAAAATATCGAAATGACTTTAAAGGGGACGCTATGCTCGATGGCGTACCCAACACGCAAGAACGAGTTTCTTGGGAATCTTACGTTGCACTCTAATAATAAAATAATATTATTTTAAATGGCAGTTAACATGTAGCCGTTGTATTGGCAAGAATGGATAGAAATAACTAAAATATGATTATCTATGTTTTTAAATGTTTTTACATTTATCCAATAATAGATAAAGGCTTAAAATATGGAAATAATTCAATTTTAGGCGTATATGCCCTAGTTTTCACTAAAGGTTCACTTATCGCCTTTTGATGGAGAACCGTCATTAAATATAGTTTTTTTCACTCTTATAAATTATATTGGACCAAATAAAACTCTTCTTAATAATCGGGACATCAAAATTTACTTTGTGTAAATTTTTGGTATCTTTCCGATAATGTTCATTTTTTTTAATGAATAGTGTAAAATGTTGTATTTTAATTCAAAACCTCTTTTTAATCTAATTTTTTTATATGATTAGATTATATTTTGAATTGGTTTTAAAGTGAAATTAGAAAATATTTTTACCATTAAATCCAATAGTGGTCGTTGGAATTGATTTCACTTTGAAATCAGACTTAAACTAGTGTCAATCTTTTGATACTTATTGTTTTATAAAAACACGCTATTTGCTCTGACAGCGGGAATTAATTATTAAATTAATTAATGTGAATAATATGTTTTGGATTTTGTAAAACGGACTTCATTTTTGAATTCGTAATATCAAATATATCTTAGGGTGAAGTTTTGGTATTTTTCTGAAAAACTCCAATTTTTGATGAATAGTGAAACCACTAAGTGGTAATCAAGCAAACTGATTTTTCAGTTAAATGAAAGTTTACCACTAATGTGTTTTGAATTTTGAAAATCCGACATACATGGTTGTCATTAAGAAGTAAAATGTGGTTCAATGGGATAAAAATAATTTTTTGGTGAATAGTAACTTATTAAGTTCTTAATCGCGATTAGTGGTAATTAGGGTAGTTTAAGGTATAAATAATGCTTTAATAAAATGAAATGACCTAGAAACATGTCCCAACCTTATTGGTTGTGTCATGGCCGACCAAGAAAAGCCATGGGTCAACTTGGGGACCCCATGGAGACACTTTGGTTGGGAAATGACATAAATTACTTTTTATTTAATGTAAAAGTAAAAATGACACAAACATAATATGTTTTACGAAAAAAATTTTTACATGGGGTTATAAAGATCATATTTTTGATTATAAATATTAATTGGAAAGATAAAAATATATCCTACATCATAGTATTTGTTTTATAATTTTTAGACATTATATAAACTAAATTATTTATGACATAATAATGATGCAGCGATGACATCATTATTTTACGATTTAAATAAAATGGAAAGAAAATGTAAAATCTATGAACTACACATGTCCAAAACAAATTGGATGAGTGGATTTAGAACCCTTATCACCTTATCCACGAATTATATCAATGTGGGACCTTCTAAAACCGAAACACATTTTCAAATAAAGTAATATTTCTTACTTTCCAAAAGTGCCCCTCCTCTCCTCTTATAAAATGCCCCCACCTCTACCTCATTTCACACACTCCTCAAGCCTTTGGCTCGGCCAACCCCTGCCCATTTACTCTCTCCACATCCCTCTCCTCATCCTAGATGATTCCATTTGGGAAGAATCCTTTAAAAGGAAGCCTTTAGGCTCAAATCAAAAGGAGTTACACTTTTAAAGGTAATTGATTCTCTCTTGTTCATTTGTTTTATTTTGCTTCTCCAACCCTCTAAACTCTTTTTATTTACATATTTTGTAAAAAAACCAGTATCTTCAATATACTAGGATGTTTTTATAAGATTTATTCGAGCTACACTCTCACACAACTACATCAAATGGTTAAAGAACATACAGTTTCCGTGGATGGAGAAATTCTGCCTCCCGAAACGATGGTTGTTCAATACTCATTTAACACCTTCAAAGGTGGCCATTATGATGTCACTATTTTTATATATGATATATAATATGTTTATTTTTTTTCTTTAAGCTTCTGTATTTTTCATTTTGGGCATAACTTTATGGTTTCCATTGTGGGTAAACACGATATCTTTATTTAAGGATGTGCGGACTACCGCCCCCTCAAAGTGATGCGATTCGTTAATGCCATATGTGGGACGTGTAAAGGATGGATTTAAAGTTATTATATATGATGTTATACTGGAATTATAATACACCTCTATATCATTATTATTTCTTTCCATTAAATTATGAGATAGAAATGAAAGTAGCGTTCATGCGTACGTACGGCTTACCGTCTCCATGAACGGTGCATTTCATTTCTTATCCCCAAATGTAAAGTACTATTAAAAGTATATAAATATAGTGGATATATATAATGAATGATACATCTAAATTATTAATATAATTCTGGAATTAAAATATACATACCTCTCATTTAATTTTAATTCCATTAATATGAGAAATAAATGAAAGTAGCGTTCATGCGTACGTACGGCTTACCGTCTCCATGAACGGTGCATTTCATTTCGTACCTCTAAATGATTATGTAATATTATAAATACATGTAAATTCTGGATATATATGATATATATGATATCCAAATCAGGAATGTCATTCTTGGATATAAAGAACCTTTGACCACATGAACAACATGTAATTGTAAGAAGTCCACTTTCGACTTAAGAACCAAATATCGACAAAACAAACATTATTAACTTAAATGATTACATAAATGTTTATGACATGGTAATAAGTGATATAAAAGTAATAATGAATTTGAAAAAGGTTTGTAAGGATGTAGTAATTTACTCAAGTTTACTATTCAGGAGATTAAAGAACGATCGAGTCAAGTCGGACCCGAGGTAAGGGATCCTACACCTCTCTTTCTTTTTAAGTACACTTTTTTATGTCATTCATTTTAAGCTCATATTTCTTATGATTGAGATGTTCTTTTATACTAATAGTACTGTACTTATTATGATGAGAGACCCTATTTCCTTTCGACAATCCATTTTGGAAGTTTTGAGTGGCGTCGTTAGGCTGCCGAATTTTCGTAAGGGATTTTTCATCTCACTTTTATTCCCGTAAGATTTATGCTACATTTGCCACAAATTTCATTGAGTGGTGTATGTACATCACATTATTATACTCTTGGTGTAATATACATTCATTTATGAGTATTTACATCAATGATCTATTGTCCTTCTTTCACGGGGTGTATGTTTTGAAAGATACCCAAGTCGTTAAGGGAACCTTTCACCCTCCTCTTTTTTAAAAGACTTCTTTTGTTGGGTCTTTTAATTTACATATTGTTATGTTGGGATATGTTCTCATATATCCTTATTGATGTAAATTTTATGTACAAGTGATGAGATACACTTTTTATCTCTCATCAGCTCATTTTGATGTGATGCCGTTAGGCTGTCAAGGGAACTTTTTAACCCAATTTCGATTTCTTTGGGTTCAACATGTAGTCATTGAATATGTCATCCATTGAATATGCATGAATGACCTTTTATTGTTTTACACTTAATATCCACTTATATTTGGTGTATTTATATTTGTCACACATATTTTTGATATTGATTTGACCTTAATTTAAGGATACCTTCTTTATAAGGGTTTTCATCACATTTGACATTTCTATTGAGGGTTCATTGTTGTTATGCACCAATTCGCTCTTATTTGGTGTATATACTATCCTCTGGAGTATTATATCATGAATCCATTTATTCTCATGATATTATAATGTTCTGACTAAATGTTATTCCTCAATTATTGTATTCAAGTGTCTCCAATTTTGGTAAAACCCCTTTAACGAAAATGTCATTTTAAATGTTTTAATTATTCGTTCTTATTAATATCCATGTTTTCAAAATGGTTTTAAGGATTTATTTATATGGATATTAATGGATTAAAATATTAAGCTTCATGGTGGTATGGGACACTTTGATTCAAAATCTCTTTATTAAATATTTTAAATGGTTTTGAAAATGGTTTTGATAAAGGATTCTATTATGATATATTGTGATCATTCCTTTATATTGGTTTTATGTTTTATGATTTTAAATTGGTACTTGGACATTTTAACGGGTGGTTACGTTATAAACCATATGACGGGTGGTGCCGTGAATTCCAGGACAGGTGGTTACGTTATAACTTCCAATGCATTGGGTATGGAAGTCGGCCGTGTGGCTATTCCATTAAGTATGTATGGAAATTGGCAGTATGGCTATTCCATTAAGTGATATGTGTGGAAGTCAACCGTATGGTTATTCCACTTAAGTATGTTTATGTACCAAGTTACCTTTATATAAGATATGTGTTCTTTATATGGGTTTTATGGTAATACTTTGGTTACAAAAAGGTAAGTAATGATATTTTATTCAGTGAAGAGTTTTTACTACTTCATTAAGTTGAAAAGTATTACCTTGATAAAGTATACATGGTTTACTATTTGTTTTGATAAACTAACAGTTTTTATTCTTTGTGTATCCCTTACTGAGTTTTTATGCTCATCCCAAGTTTTTGAAATGTTTCTCACAGGACTTAGAATGGAATAGGGTCAAGGATGGGATCAAGGGAAAGTCATGCTATTTAAAACATGAAACTAGACATGTTTCTTTTTAAGAATTATTATTTTATGGAAATTTAGTAGAAGAGACTACTTCGTAATCTGTTGAGATGTAATAGTTATGTCCTAATTCTCTAGAACTATAAACCTGAAAAGATCCTCAATGTGAATTACTCATTTAATTCAATATTAAGTAAGGTTTAAGGCTGGGGCCTTATAAATAATGTACCTCACTAGGAATCAGAATCTAATGAAATCCAAACACACGGGTTAGAAAATATAATCAGATAAATTTTATGGATTTACCTAGGAAAACTCTTTATGATAAAAATATATAATAGAACTATTTAAAAAAATATATCTATAAATTATAATTATCAAACTTCTGTTTTAATATAAAATTTATAAAAGTGGGAGAAATGAATTTAATATTATGATATAAATGAAAAAAAATCAATAAATGTAGTTTAATCCAAACCAAGAACTTATTCCAAAATTATGTTTTATTATTATTAATTAATTAATATTTTTATTTCTATATAATAAATATTTTTTGTAAATTTATGATAAAATGAAAAGTGTACTTTAAATTTATATTAAATAAAAATGACAATTTTACTAAAATTGGTATTTTTTATATCTCATGGGATGTTAATATTTTCAAAAAAATAGAAAAATTTGACGTTATGATTAATTTAATATGTAGATTTCAATTAATAATTCTCATTTCATTAAATATTATTTCTAAATGGTCTAGATATTAACTATAATATCCCTATATAATAAACAATAAATATTAGTTTTTTTAGAAATAATATTTTTGAAGCCTAAAATAACATTACAAAAATAGAGTGACTATTTCATAAAAATTAATCAATTATTTTTTATGTGTTAAATTATACATATATTTAATAATTTGTTTAATCCTATTCATAGAAATATATTCAATGTCTAGGTTATTAGAGTATTGTTTAAATAATAATTTCTCATTTTCTATTTCTGTTCAGTGCCATGTATCATGTTAGCTTTTAAAAATAAAAAATATATTAAAATATTTGGATAATAAATATGATATATTGACAAATAGTTGATTTTTTTACTTTATCTACCTAAAATATGGAATTATATTTTGTTTTATATATTATTATATGATTTATTCCTATAAAAATATAAATTTTCATATTTAATTACAATAATAATATTTTATTTTGATTTTTAATCGAACAATTTCATTATCAATAAATATTCAAAAAAATCCTTGGTTTGTAGTTAATAATTTATTTTGAGGTTCACCATGAATTTTATAGTTTATTTATTAAGGGTACCTCCAGAATTTACCATTTTTTTTTAAATATTTAGATCAATGGTTGAGTGAAAATCAATACATTGTTGTATTATCAGATTTTGAATTTAATATATTTTAGTTGATGTTTATGTGCACAGTTGATGAGGATTCAACACACCATAATGTGTTTGGGAATCAATTTTGATTATGTAAAAATAAAATATAATAATACATCTACTATAATCATTTCAAATAATCCAATAAGGAAGTGACGAATGAAACATAACAATTTAATGAATCATTTATTATGATATCATGAACTAGTTTGTTATATCATATTGGAATTTATTTGTACATAAAATAAATTAGAAGTTATCTTTATAAATCCATTACCAACTGATTTATTTAATTTCGTTAATGGTGTATTGAGATTGTTGAATTTTTAAAAATAATTCATTATATTGTGTTTTTTATTTAATTAAATAATTGTAACAACCACTATTACTTTTCTTCTAGAGAAAATATATATTAGAAATGTTTTTATATTTCAGATAAGTATATATTTAATATATCTAATAAAATTATTATCATCCAAAAGTGTTACATTTCATATTTACATTCAATTATTTTATTTTATTTTATCACACTAACTGGTACCTTTACTAAAATTCAAAAAGGGACACATAAAATATTAACATTAAAACATTGAACCCTTGAAATTTTTAGAACATATTTATATAACATGAACGATTATTACTTAATATACTTTAATAATATCTCCATTTTTTTCATGTATGGGGATAAAAATATTAGAAGATGTTATTTCATTTAATTAAATGATGAAATTGAATGTGATGTGTATATGATTGTGTTGGGATGATATAGATATCAGTTAGTTAGATAGAACATATATGCTGTTATAGAAGGTTTTAATCATCAAATGTTATGGGTTCATATTTGTTGAAATAGTTTTATATTTCTAAAAATAAACTGGGTTTAGTGTGTATAAAAGGTAATAAATGTTTATATTTGATGAAAGTAAAGATTTATTTTGTCCAATGGTAATACAAAAATATTTTTTTGATTTTAAAATTTTTGTTGGTCGTGATATTTCATTTGTATCTTAAGGGTATTTTTTTACTTCAAAAAATCTCCATGTTTTAAATACAATGTTATCCCTCATAAAATATGAAATAACTTCTTAAAATTTTATATTAGGATAAGAAACTGATCTAGGAAAGTAAAACCATGTGGATTTTTAATGATGTTAATATAATTAATTATATCTCAGTGAGCTAGTTATTTTTTGAAAATATAATTTACGAAGTTTATTTACATTATTTATTAATGACTTAATGTATACTGATCATTAATACCAATAATTTGAGATACATATGTCTTGTTCAAAAACATATTCTTATGATTCTACAACATTAGAATAATCTTGGCCCAACGTTTGAAATAGATGAACTGGGGCCTTTTGGAGTAATCGATTTTATCCACCATTGAAAAATATGTCGTAGAAATGTCATACTCCAATGAAGTGGATTCTTTCTTAGTTTGGACTAGATAATCTCTACCCAATGGAACTACATTGGACATTTAAGTATATTCTCTTCCTGTTGAGGGGGATAATCAATAAATTATTATCATTGTTCCTTCCAGAATAAGGGAAGATGTTGTAATTGGTACAAAGAATTTGAAAACACAATATCTTATAGTTGTATGTTCTAGTGTGGTACTCGAGTTTTATGAATTAATGGATTATATTCATATTGTAGTTATAGTATTATTATGATAATTTATACTATGGATATTGGAGTAGGAATAGAAACTATCGTTGTTAAATGAAGGTAATGAATAGGAAGAACCTATTTCCAATCATGATGAAAATGAAATTCTTAAAGATAATGTATTGGCATATCTGGACCCAAAATACACTTTGATTGATAATGTAATTAAATAATTATCATAGTATGATCTTATTTTTTTGAAATATTATCTATTTTTATTAAATGTAGTGAGATAATACCCATTTCCACAATTATTTTTTTCATTGTCAATATTTTTAACCTTTGGAGTAATGATTTTTTCTGATTCACAATAATGACCCATTTTGGATAGATGATAATCCAAAACTATTATTAGATAAATAATTTGATAAATAAATTCCACTATTAGTTAGTATGGGAGTCGGATGAAGTTCTAGGTTACGTGAGGAACAAAATATGGATTTATCATCTCTAGTTTATGTTGTAAAATTAAATAGAAGTTATTTTTCGCACATCAATATAGTTATGAAATTTATTAGAGGGATCATTTCTGGTATTATTTAATTATATAAAAAAGTAATTTCAATTAAATAAAAATGAATTGGATCCATAGAATTGGTGAAATATCCTTGGGGAATCATAATTTCAATAAATAATTTTTATCATATAAATAAGTCGATAGTATACTAGTGTGAATATATTAATAGAAACCAAATGAATCAACCAAATATAGTCTACCTGAAAACTTATAAAAAATTGGAGATCTTGTTGAAATATTAGTTTGGCGTATCATGTGGAGTAGAACTTATTTGAATAGGTATTCCAAATCCATGTTTCTAATTAATTATGGAATAAAAATTTGGAGTTTGTTTTCTAATCCCTTTTTGAAATCACTTTATAGGTTTCCTCATTGAACTTTTTTTTGTGGAAAAAATTATATTAATTCATTGAGAGAATTATATATAAATGTTCCTCATTGTTCCAATAAATATTATTGAAAATATTTAATAGAGTTATTTTTCATTTCTTAGATGACACATTAATCCTTAAATGATAGATAATTCAACAATATTGGGGAAAACAATTCCATCATTACAAGCCTTGGAAAAATGTACTATTCAATATCTCATAATTTTTTATCCATGATTTAATGTGGACTCAAATGAATAAATTTATATTTTAATTACAATATGCTATGATTTCAAAATCCATAAATGAAAATGACATTATAGATACCATTGAATAATAATTTTCATCATGGTATAATAAGATTTTTTCTCAACAACCTCTATCATTTTTTGGTTTATCCATATCCATCACAATTTATTCTAGTCTATCATATGAGAAAATGGTAGCATTGGCTCATTTGATCATAGGTCCTGAAAAAAACAAATCATCAAAATCATTATACGTATGTTTAAATTGAAATATTATATAAGATTCAATTTTAATTTATTAATTTTTAAAAATTAAATCATCATTATGTTTTTTATGTTTGTTGATAAATCATCAAATTTACAGGATGATGATCCCTTAGTAATTGTATTCCATACAGACATACTATTTCATTATATAATTTAATTTTTATTTTTTATCATGTCGTTTTCTATCATTGATAGAATTGGTAGACTCATTTGGTGTCATATTGATCTTATCCGTACCTAATTTCACTTTCAAAAATTATTTTTCATTAATTGAGTGTCATTATTAGAACATGTATAATGATTGCATCCATTCATGGAAACCTCGGTATTAGATGGGAACAAATGTAGAGTCTATCTATGTGATATATATCCAAATGATATGGTTGCACAATTTCTAACATCGTCAATTTATTTAGGTAAACCAGATACTTTTATGAAGTCTCCAAAAAAATAAAAAACTATTGATACCACCAAACTATTAATTTTTTTTTAATTTTTTTTTCTCTACTGTATTCTCATAAATGATAACTTCATTATTCTTTCCATGTTTCTGTTTTTTTATTTCTATTTTATGATGATTTATCCCATCCTATTATATTTATGAATGTTTTTATCAAGAATTCATTGATTTCCTCCCTATAAATTATTTTAGACTATATATCATCATGTGGAAAATTAAATATTTATGATCTTTCTATACATTCATTAATTTTTTATCACAAAATTATAAATATTATTTTAGAGAGCTAATTAGAAAATAAAAAAATTGGCCATATAAATCCTGTATGTTTTTATTTTCATTTTTATAATATTTTTAATCATCAAAGCATGAGTTATTTTTTGACATACATATAATAATACACCATTTATGAATATTCTAAAAAGATTATTGCTAACAAAATTCATATTCATTTTGTTGATGATTTTTCAAAAATGATTTGGTGGTTATATTTCTTATTTATTTATAAATTATTTATTTTGTAATCCCAGTGAAATAATTACTTTAATTTGTTTTTTTGATGAAAATTATAAATGGAATTTATCATATGAAGTTCCCAAATTTTAAATGAAATTATCATTTAATTCCAATCATATAATTTTATAGATGTTAAAATTCTAAATAAACCAATGAAAATTATCTTACAATATATTCTATCTATAACTCAATTATCATATGGACTCTAAAATGTTTTCATGATTAATAAGGTAAATTATTATATATTATTAACATATTAAAATTGAATGAAAATTTAATAATTTTTTTAAATTATACATTTATGTGAATTTTATAATTTTGTAAATTTTTGAAGCATTGATTGAGTTATTTATCATATAAATGGTCACATTTTCATTCATCGAATAGAAATCTTAGAGGACAAATTTTTTTCATATAAGTTATATTACATTTTAAAATTTATTTTTTATGGATTATGTATTTCTCTATAAAATCATAATGTATTCAGATAATAATATAATATGATGGAAACAATCCTTATTAATTACCATTTTTAATATTACAGTTTTGAGATTTTTTTTCCAATATTATGATAAAATTGAACTCATGTGTTTATATTTTTCAAGAAATGGTATATCTAAATAAATGAAGCCCAATTAAATTAAATTTTATAATTCCCATAAGCTATAAAATTTGGGTAATATTATGTATTATTAAATGGAAATTTATGGGCAATGTTTTTTTTAATATGATTTATGTGACGAGAAAAACATTATATTCAAATGAATTTTTAATGTTACTCAGGTCTTTCAGATGTCAATATATATATAATGTTTTTAAATTCAAATAGAAATTCAATAAATCATATAGAAACATACATATTGGAGAGAAGAAATAAAATGACACAGTATTCCTCATCATTATTATTGTGGGATTGGGAATTGAAATTATTTTCCTTGTTGTGTGATTAAAATTTTCAATTACAACAAAAGGAGTTCTTCTCAGAATTGCCTTCGAAGACTACTGATTTCTATTATAAAGCTTGACCATTGACTATACATTTCTAATTTCAATAGTTCATCAAATCCATCAATAATTTAATCTTCTAATTTTATTGTTTCTATATAATAACTCATTTTATCTAGTGTACAAGGAAGATGAATAAATCTTGTTACGATATATCTTAGTAGAAATATATTATAACATCTAGGAAATGATTAATAGTTTCACTCATCTAGGTAACCCCATAGAAATTGAACGGTATAGTGAAAATCAAAAAGATAGTGGAGTCGAAAATTTGTTGAGTAGAGTAGGGGATTTTCAAAAAATAACTATAAATATCATGTATCAAACTCTTTGGGTTATATATTAATTTCCCACAGCTTAATAGATAATTATAATAATTTAGTTTTAGATAATTTTTTTCAATCATGTGGCTTAAAATTGGAAAAAATAATAACACAATTAAATTTGTTAGTCTTAATATGATAATATGTCACTGAAAATACTTTTCATAATGATCATGATGTATCAAAATCCCTATTAATCAATCCAAACCCTAATATTCTACTGAAAAAAATTGGATGGTGAATTAGTCATTATAATTTCTTAAAATATAGCAATGTTAAACTCAACATTAATTTTATTATTTCATTTAAATACATTACAAGATAAAACAAATTTTTAATGTAAAATTTTTATCAATAGAATAAATTCCATGAAGAAGTTAAATATGACTTTGGGGTGAATAATTCTTCTATTATTTGACATTTTATTCTAATTAAATTAAATTATAAGGGATTTTGTGATTCCCCACTCAACATGGGAGGTTTAACTGAAGGGAGTCATGCAATAATTACGAGACTTCATAAATATCATACCTAGTTATATTTGAAATAAATTATTTTTTATTCATTAGAATCATGTTGGAATTTTTATCTAATTATCCAACCAATGTACATCGAGACATTACCGTGTCATTTATGATTAATTTTTACTAGTAAGAGACATGATTTTCCTATATTAAATTTATTATATAAATAATTATAATGATAGATTTTGTATAAATGAACCTATTATTCCTAGAATTCCATTTCTAAGAACATATTTAGACATCATTACTTTTTAAAAATTTAAATTTTCACTTGAAAATATTAGAAATGAATTCAAATTTAATATTTTTTATTCAATGAAATACCATATGAAAGAGTATCCATCTCTTCAAGTGAACATGATTGATTATTTTTCCATTTAGTTGTTTCTAAATTTATTTATAATGAAACCCAAAAAGACATATCTCAACAAATACTCCTTATCAACTTTGTAAATAAAATTTCATAATATTTAAGGCAATGATTAATATGTAAATATTTACACTAAAACTATTATATGTGAACCGATTGTTATTAAAACCATTACACTAATTTTATTTATTCTTATAATAATATAGGAATAATTGATTTTAATAGTTTTTATTTGGATGAACCTAGTTATATGAATGTCTCCACACAATAGATTGATTGAAATTTGATCAAATTAATTAAGAAAACACTTATTTTTTAGGGTCATTCCATTCTATAATTTTTTCCAAGTAATCAGCTTTTTCATATACTACTAGAAAACATGAGGATAAAGAATTTAGTTTAAATTGATTTTTCTGATGAAATAAGATGTGAAATTTATATTTTGATGCTACATAAATATTCAATGAAAAATGAAATTATCCCACATGATTTATAACTGAAAAAACATCCAAAAAATATCATGTATGCATTATTATGATAAAATGATAAATATCCAATAAATGTTGTTAAAGATTAGTCTCATTTCAAGAGACCAAACATTTAGGAGTCAATATAGAACATAAGAAATACATTTCATAGACATTATCATATTTATCCATAGTTATTAAATAATTTTAATGCATTGAAATCTATTAGTTGAGAATTGGGAACCTGTTAGGAAATTTCAAATGATATTGAACACGACAATTTCAGAGGTTGTTAAAAATTTTGTGGCCACCATGTTTAATTAAAGAATAATTTTTATCATTTCTGTAATCCAATGGGTGATTCCTATAAAAAAACTTATTATGAAGATTATCTTTCCCGTTGTAAAGAATTATGTTTTTGAACTCATTTGGATTAGGCAACCCAATATATGGATACCATCAATTAATTATAGAAAACTCAACCATGTGACTAAGAAATACAATTTTTCACTTATATTTTATAATCATCTTCTAATATGATTATATGGAAATTCCCACTATTGTTTTCATGATGATCTTCTAGTTACATTCAAATTCACATTGCACTAATTGACTTATATAAAAAAATATTCACATATGATTTTTGATATTTTTCCTATTGAATAATTACATTTTTATGTGTAATTACAATAATAAATTTATAATGATATTTCATGATATTTGTTTGTGCATTTTTATAGAAATATATAAGTTTTGTGGATAATTTTACTATCTTTGGATCATCTATTGTAAGATATTTCAAGAATTTGTCTATTGTTTCAGAAATTATTATTTCTAAAACCATTCTTGTCCTCTATGAAAAATATAAGGTAACATTTTGTAAATGAATTTTTCTTTTATATTTAGTGTTAAAAGATGGAATTCGAGTAGAATAATCTTTGTTTCCAATAATTTATTCTGTTTTATTACAAAAAATAATGTGAAATGTGAAATCATTTATTATACATGCTGGATTTTACAGCATACTATAAAAAGAAATTATAAAGATATAATTTCTATATTCTTGATTAATTCCAAATGTGTATAAATTTATATTTTATGATAACTATAAATGAAAATATAGATATCTAAAACAACATTTCGTATCACCACACATTTCTCAAATACAAAAATGGAATTTTTTCCATTAAATACTTGAATAATGCATCTAATTATTCCTTTGAACATGCTTTGAGTAAAATATTGGAAAATAAATCTCAGGTGATATATTATAAACGTGAGCCTTTAGATAATCATCTAGTCAAATACACAACAATTGAGAAGGAGTTTGTGGCTATTATTTTTTCATTGGATATGTTTTAATATTATTTTTAGCCTCTAATGTTATTTTTGTCATAAAAAATTATACAATTATATTTTAAATGATGTAATATTATGTTAAATAATTATTTTCCTATTTATGATTTTTATAACAACTGTTTAATTTTAAGATAATGGATCAGAAATAATGTGAAAACTTTTTCCAAACTATTTTATCATACTAAATTATATTTTTTATTAATGGTTTCATATATGTCCATCATTAAATAAATCATTACTGATGTGGAATTTAATTGTATGGAATTTTAGATAACACTATTTACTGGAATTGTTAATAATTTATTTTAAAAATATGTTCCCCATTAGTTTTCTAAGAAAACGTTTCCAAGATAGTGTGTGAGGAAAAAACAATTTACATTATCCTTACTTGTTATCTATTGATAATTAACTGTTAATCAAGAGTGGTAACCCATATATTTTACTTTTAATTTGGGATAAATGTTTTTTATACATTGTGTTATAGTTGAAAATAAAGAATGTAATGAATATCACGAAATGTGTATGAGTCATATTTTTTCAGCCCACACTTTTTAGAGAGGATTATGATTTTTTAGAACATGTAACTCATTCCAATATAAAGGTTACCCTTCGTTGAGAAATTAAATTCCTCAGTAATTATATTTTTATTAAGTGTTTTATTTTTGTGTGTGGAATTTATGGAAAAAGTTTTCAATAATTATAATCATATTTAAAATTTAATTACAAATTATTGTGTTTCAAAGCGGGTAGAGGATATTTCCCCTAGATGTGACGAAAAAATATTAATTTCCATTTTTGTGAATGGTAGCATATTATTTAGATTTACGTTTAAAGAGTTCATTATCATTGATATATAGAAGAATTTTTTTGTTATAACATTATAATTTCTAGGAAAATACGAAATGCAACATAGTGTTTATATACCCTAAAAACCACAAAAATATGGTTAGGAGGAGTTCTATAGAATAAAGGATAATCATATTTGGGAATTTACTATCCATCCAAAAAAGAAGTATTCAGGTTTAATATTAGACGATTCCATTTGGGATTATAGGCCTACCATAAAAAATATGACTATAATTTCACATTTTAGATTTTTGTAAGGAAAATATTGTCACCTATAAATGGAATAAGATCATAATTTTTTTAGGTTTTTATATCCTATAAAATTAATCAATTTAATGCTATAAAATAGAATTATTTATAATTACATGATCTAGAGGTGATTATTAATAATAAATAAGAAAATTATTTGCGATATTAAAAAAAAAATTAATTCCTTCCATTATGAAATGTTCCCCCAAAAAAGTTTTCAAAGAAGGAGATATTTTATTTCAATTTTAATCATGACTAAGGCTTGTTCTTTGTAAATTTCATTTCAAATTTCGTTGACCATTTAATTTCAAATTCTATATTTCAATTTGGTACTGTTTATATTTAATAACATGGTTCGATAACACTGTTTGTATTTAATGGAAAATGATTATGGTGATTTATATGTATTTTTATGATCCTCCAGCAGTGGTGATCCACCTCCATGATGTAGAGCACAATTGTACACCAGGTCGTGTCATTGTTCTGTTCTGGTTTTGTTTACTTCATTCTTCACTATTTTTATTTATTACATATAATTTTCCACATTATGTAAAAAATTAAAAAATATTTTATTGGAGAAAAATAATTTACTACATTATGATTTTTTGTTTTTCTTTCTCTTTTAGTATTATGTCATTAAAAAAATTGTTTCAGTTTTATTATTTTAATTTCATTTTGTAGGATTATATTGATTCATTTAATTTCAAAATGTTTATTTATGTTTCATTTAAACCATATATCAATGAGTGAAATGATTCTACCCATGTAAATGGGATTAAATGAATTTTGAAATGATACTTCTATCTGATTCAATTTTTTCTTTATTCATAAAGGGGATTTTGATTCTTGAACACCATGCCTAAATTAAAATCCAAATTTTTAAATACATTATTTTTAAGGACATTAAAACATTTTTGTATATTGGTTTCAATATCCTCATTTATTAATAGAACAAAAAAAATTCTGTTATAAAATAAATTTTATTTGTGTCTGACAAAACCATTGGGAATATTTTTACTTTAAATAAGATGATTGAGGAAATTATATTGGTTTTAATATTTTAATTTTTAGAATATTTCACATATATTATCTTACCCATTACTTTTTATCTTTATGTTCCCCTAGTCTCTATGAATAACCTACTACATAGACACATTAGAAACATGAATCCTTAAATCATCCTTCTGTATACCTAATAATTTCAGGATTTAGTTGGACTCATGTGTAGGATTTTTGTTGTTGTGGTTTTCTACATTAAATTTGGATATTTAGGGTTGTAAATAAAATAATTAAAGAGTTGTTTTAATTATTATTATTGAGCATAAAAATAATTATAGTAAAAAAATAATCATAATTAACTACTATGATGAATGAAAATAAAAAACATTTATATAAAATTGGGATTCTAAAAGGATGTGTTATCATTAAAAATAATATTTGTGGAGTCATATCCATATTTTAATAATGAAATAAACCACACAACAAAAAACAATCTATCATTTTATTATTTGAAATTTTCAAAAACCAATATTTAATTACATTGAAGGAAATTGAGTAGATAAATTTTTGGTGGGAAATTACTGAATGTTATTTACTATCCATGAAATTTTCAATATGCTTTGAGATAACTTATCTTAATGATGATAATGGAGAATGCCATTTTTTTTGTTAAAACATAATCATGAATCGTTTCCTCATAATTATCCAACCCATCTTATTTGTTATTTATATATTATAACATTTTAAACCTTCCAATCTCTATCCATGGAACAAATTTGGAATGTACTCATCATACATATAGTTCCAAGACACATTTTGTGTAAATTTAGGAACATATCAAGCTTAAAGTGACCATTCAATTCTTTACTCTGAAAATACTACATTAATAAATGAAATTTAAATCATTATAATGATGAAAATTTATGGTGAATTATATGTTTCACATTCATGGGAAAATAAATGATGTGGGAATTTATTTAAATAACAAAATATTTAATTTATAAAAATATTGATTTTGAATCATGATTATTTTGTGTTATTTAATGTTTTAAAGGATCTCTTCGGATTTTCTTTGAAATTAAATTACTGTGGTTTATTTTAATGACTTTTACATGATTAATTGTATTATGTGTTGTTTTAATTATTTAGATGATGTTTTCAGTATAAATTATTTAAATTTCAGTGAAGATCATAATTTTTTTGTGATTTGAAAAAAATTTGATACATTTTAATGTTTATAGACCATTTTGGGTTTAATTGTAAAAATGTATGAAAATAATTTTAAATATTTTTAATCACTTTATGAATTCTTGGAACAAGCGATGTTTATATTTAAATTTTTTAAAAATTAATTTTAATCATGAAATGGGATGAAATTTTACTATTTCTTGTATCATAAAAATTTACACACAGACCTGCAAAATAATGTCATGATCTGACAATACATTTCACATAATTCTCATAATTCATTTTCTGATCTATGTAAGTTATTTCTCAACCCACAATGGTTTTAAATTTCTCAAAAATATATGTTTTCATACCTTTACATTATTTTTTAATATATTGTTCATTTATACATGACATTCCCATATGGGAATGATATTTTACAGGATCACGTATGACTTTTGTCATGTATTTTTTATCAATTATTATAAGTATTTTCCAGAATCCAGAAAGATATTATATCATAGAATAATATTAAAATTATTATTATTAAACATTGATTTCCATGTAAAGGATTTTGATTTTTGAATTTTCTTGACATTGTGGATTACAACCTTCACATTTCATGTATTTTAGCTGATTTAATGACTTATCCATGAGATTCCATTTTATGGGTATATGTGGATCTTAATTTCACAGGAATAGTTAAAGAGAATTAAAAAAAAGGTTCCCATATGAATGGAATATCATACATTCATTAAAATTTCCCATACACTTGAAAAATGTTCACTTTTTTCTCCCACCTTGGGAATGCTATGGGGAATAATGGGGGTTATGGCTGAGATAAATTAAATTTCCTAATACATTAAATTATTTTTTCCTAAATTATGAATTTATATGATTCATAAAACAAAAAGAAGAATGGATTAGATTATGTGAATAGTTTTAGAGAAAACTATTATAATATGTGATTTCATAGAGGAAGAGAAAAAAATAAGAAAATTTGGGTGTTGAAATAGCTATTTGTAGCTAAAATCATATGCATTTTCGTAGTGTGGAGAACCATAAACATACCTTTTTATAGTATTTTTTCATCATACCTTTTGATATTCTGTAAAATACTATTATTGAATAAAAATAGTATTTTCCTAGTTGGATACACTTTATAAATTATGTTTTTAATTATTATCCAATACATAATGTCAAATAATTTATTTATCTGTTTAAATTTAATAAATCACATAAATACATTGAAGATGGATCATTTAAATAGGTTTTTCTTCTTATTGGTATTGATATAGTTAAGTCTATTATATAGTAGGAACAATAATTCAACCAATGCCTTTTTATGCTATTGAAGCCCTATTAGGATTTTAAGAAACAATCTATGGTTGAACATAAATAAATGAAATTAGATAATATTTTTGGACAAGGATTAATGGAGTGTTCAAGGGTTTAAAATATTTCATATATACTATTTATTAATCTAATTTCAAACATATTTTCAATCTAGTTATAAGAACCGACCTTTAAACATTACATAATCCTGAATTAAATGGATAATTCACATTGAAGATCTTTTCAGGTTTAGAGTTTTAGAGAATTAAGTCATAACATAACAACATGAATATTACATGTAGACAATTCTACATAGTATCAATTTTTCTCAAAAAATACAAACTCTTGAAAAAAGTAGTCATGTCTAGTTCCAAGTTTTAGACAACTTGACATTCCATTGATCCCATCCTTCACCCTTTTTCATATTTATGTCATGTGGAAAACATTTCAAAATAACATGGGATGTTAATAAAAAGCTCAGTAAGGGATATAAAATGTGGAATTAAAACATTAGTGAATCAATATATAAAAAACAATGAAACCATACTTTTCAATCGTGACATTCCTCATGAAATCATAAGACTTATGAACAACACATAGAAATCATAAATCATAAAGTTAACATACAGCATAAATAACATACTTACATTGTAGCCATCACAACTACAGAGGGAGATACATTTGGAATACCCATCACAGTATATTCCCTAAATATCTTAGGAGAAACATTAATGTTTACCTTTGTCCCATTACCCAATACATTGGAGATCTATCTCAGGCTCACCCACCCCAGGGTTATCATAGAACCACTCTTATACGTAAACAAGGCCCAATAGCCATAATATATTCATAACCCATAAAACAACCATGAAGGAAATTTATAATTTCTATATTTAAATCACAAAATATCATTTAAAAATATTGAAAAAATCAATGATTTTATCAAAACATTTTCAAAGCCAATTAAAATATTAAATAATGATATTTTTGAATTAAAGTATCGCATACCACTCTGAAGCTTTTGAAATAAATATAAATTTAAAAACTTTCATTTCTATATGAATAAATCCTTAAAACCAATTTGAAATCATGGATATTTATGTGAATGATTATAATAATAAACCTTTAAATCATTTAAAAGGATATTTTAGTTAAATAGTTTTAAACAAAACGACAGACCCTAGAATACAAATAATTGAAGAATAAAATTTAATCATAACATAATAATATCATGAGAATATATTTATTCATGATATAATATTCCAAAGGACAGTATATACACAATATAATATTGAATAGGTGCATATAAACAATGAAGTCTCAATAGAGATGCAAATTCAGACGGAATCCCTTATAGAAATGGTATCCTTATTATAAAAAAATCAATTACATATTTATTTGTGAAAAATATAAATAAAACCAATTTAAGTGGATATTATGTGTAAAAAAATAAGAGGTCTTTCACACATATTCATAGAATTTAATAATCAAGAAGTATATGTTTATCCCCAAAAATTTAAATTGGGTTAAGATGTTTTCTTACAGAAATTCAAAATCCTAACAATGTCACATTAAAATTCATAAAATATGTTTATGATAGGGAAAAGTATATCACATTACTTTGAAATTAATTTTACATCAATAATAATATAGATGAACATATCCCTACATAAAAATATGTAAATTAAAAGACAAAACAAAAATAAGTCTTTTAAAAAGAGGAGGGTGAAAGGTTCCTTTACCGATTTGGTAACTTATGGAACATACACCCCATGAAAGAATAATCACACAATGAATATGTAAATACCCATAAATTAAATTATATTACAAAAATAATACAATCATTGTCAGTACATCCACCACACAAAGGTAATAGTGGCTAATATTGAATGAATCTCGTGGCAATAAAAAGTGAGATGAAAAACCCTTACCACATTGTAATCAATTGAGTCGTAAGAGAAAAGTCAATAACCACCAAATTAATAGCATAATTACCTGAATATAAAGATAATGATGATAATATATATCAAATGGTAGTACAAAATACACCACAAAAAATAAATATGTGGTGAACAATGGACATCTCACGGAATTAAAAGTGATATAAGAAATCCCTTACCTAATGTCCAACTTGACTCGTATGTTCCTTTCTCTTCCTGAATAATAAACATAAGTCAATTTATAATTTATTAATAATATATTTAATTTTTATTGTTACTTTTATATCACTTATTACCTTGAAATAATAGTTAGTTAATTATTTGAGTTCATATCCGACATTTTGTCGTTGTTCAGAATTTGAGTTAAAAATGAACTTTTTATAATTAAAATTTGTCCATGATGTCAATACAACATTTTCTCCAGAGTGATATTAATGATATATATATCATATATATCATATATATACCCAGTATATACATATTTTTATATTAGTACATAACATTTGGAGATAAGAAATGAAATGCACTCTTCATGGTGACGGTAAGCCGTACGTACGCATGAACGCCACATTCATTTCAATATAATATTTAATGGAATTGAAACTTAATGATACATATTTATATTATAAGTCCAGTATAATATCATAAATAATATCATTAACTCAATCCTTTATACGTCCCACATAAGGCATTAACGAGTCGTATCACTCTGAGGGGGCGGTAGTCCACACATCCTAAAATAAAATTATCACGTTTACCCATTTTGGAAACCATAAAGGTATGATATAAATGAAAAATAGTCATAATTAATTTTTTGAGCTATGTAAGATATTTCGCAACCCATAATGGTTTTAAATTTCTCAAAAATATATGTTTTCATACTTGTACCATATTTTTTAATATATTGTTTATTTATATATGACATTCCCGTATGGGTATGATATTTTACAGGATCACGTATGACTTTTATCATGTATTTTTTTTATCAGTTATTTTAATTATTTTCCAGAATCCTGAAAGATATTATATCATAGAATAATTTTAAAATTATTATTATTGAACATTGATTTCCATGTAATGTGTTTTCATTTTTGAAATTTTTGGACATTGTGGATTACAACCTTCATATTACATGTATTTTAGCTGATTTACTGACTTATCCAAGAGATTCCATTTTATGGGTATATGTGGATCATAATTTCACGAAAATATTTAAAGAGAATTAAAACCAAGGTTCCCATATGAATGGAATATCATACAATCATTAGAATTTCCTATACACATGAAAAATATTCACTTTTTTCTCCCACCTAGGGAATGCTTTGGGGAATAATGGGGGTTATGGTTGAGATAAATTAAATTTCCTAATACATTAAATTATTTTTTCCTAAATAATGAATTTATATTATATATAAAACAAATAGAATAATGGATTACATTAGTTGAATAGTTTGTTGAGAAAAATATTATAATATGTGATTTCATATAGGAAGAGAGAGAAAATAACAAAACTTGGGTGCTGAAATAGTTATTTGTAGCTAAAATCATATGCATTTTCATTGCGTAGAGAACCATAGACATACCTTTTTATAGTAATATTTCATCATACCATTTGATATTATGTAAACTACTATTATTGAATAAAAATATTATTTTCCTAGTTGGATACACATTATAAATTATGTTTTGAATTATTATCCAATATATAATGTAATATAATTTATTTATCTATTTAAATTTAATAAATCAGTTAAATACATTGAATATGGATCATTTTTATATTTTTTTCTTCTTATTGGTATTAATGTAGTTAAGTATATTATATAGTAGGAACAATAATTAAACCAATGTGGTTTTATGCTATTGAAGCTCTATTAAGATTTTAAGAAACATTCAATGGTTGAACATAAATAAATGAAATTAGATAATATTTTTAGACAAGTATTAATGGAGTGTTCAAGGGTTTAAAATATTTCGTATATACTATATATTAATATAATTTCACAAATATTTTCAATCCAGTTATAAGGACCCGATCATTAAACATTACATAATCCTGAATTAAATGGATAATTCACATTGAGGATCCTTTCGGGTTTAGAGTTTTAGAGAAATAAGTCATAACATAACAACATGAATATTACATGTAGACAATTCTACATAGTATCCATTTTTCTCAAAAAAATAAAAACTCTTGAAAAAATTAGTCATGTCTAGTTCCATGTTTTAGACAACTTGACATTTCATTGATCCCATCCTTGACCCTTATTCATATTTATGTCATGTGGAAAACATTTCAAAATAAAATGGGATGTGCATTAAAAGCTCAGTAAGGGATATAAAATGTAGAATGAAAACATTATTCAATCAATATATAAAAAACAATGAAACCATACATTTCAATCATGACATTCCTCAAGAAATCATAAGACTTATGAACAACACATAGAAATCATAAATCATAAAGTTAACTTACAACGTAAATAACATACTTACATTTTATCCATCACAACTATAGACAGAGATACATTTGAAATACCCATCAGAGTATATTCCTTAAATATCTTTGGAGAAACATCAACGTTTACCTTTGTCCCATTACCCAATACATTGGAGATCTATCTCAGGCTCACCCACACTAGGGTTATCACAGAACCACTCGTATACGTAAGCAAGGCCCAATAGCCATAATATATTCATAACCCATAAAACAACCATAAATGAAAGTTAAAATTTCTACATTTCAATGACAATATAGCATTCCAAAATATTGAAAAAATCAATGATTTTATCAAACCATTTTCAAAGCCATTTAAAATATTAAATAATGATATTTATGAATCAAAGTATCACATACAACTCTGAAGCTTTTGAAATAAATATAAATTTAAAAACTTTCATTTATATATGAATAAATTCTTTAAAAGCATTTTTAAATCATGGTTATTTATGTGAATTATAATAAAAATAAACCTTTAAAACATTTAAAAGGATATTTTAGTTAAACAGTTTTAAACAAAATGAGAGACCCTAGAATACAAATAATTGAGGAATAAAATTTAATCAGAACTTCATAATATCATGAGAATATATTTATTCATGATATAATATTCCAAAGGATAGTATATACACAATATAATAGTGAATTGGTTCATATCAATAATGAATTCTCAATAGAAATGCAAATTCAGACGGAATCCCTTATAGAAATGGTATCCTTAGTATAAAAATAAATCAATTACATATTTATATGTGAAAAATATAAATACACCTAATATAATTGGATATTATGTGTAAAAAAATCAGAGGTCTTTCAGACATATTCATAGAATTTCATAATCACGAAGTAGTTGTTTATCCCCAAAAATTATAATTGGCTTTAGAAGTTTTCTTACAGAAATTTGAAATCCTAACAATGTCACGTTAAAATTCATAAAATAAATTTATGAGAGGGAAAAGTATATCACATTACATTGAAATTAAATTTACATCAATAAGTATATATAGGAACATATCCCTAAATGAAAAGATGTAAATTAAAAGACATAACAAAAATGAGTCTTTTAAAAAGAGGAGGGTGAAAGGTTCCTTTACCGATTTGGTAACTTATGGAACATACACCCCATGAATGAATAATCACACAATGAATATGTAAATACCCATAAATTAAATTATATTACACAAATAATAAAATCATTGAGAGTACATCCACCACACAAAGGTAATAGTGGCTAATATAGCATGAATCTCATTGGAATAAAAAGTGAGATGAAAAACCCTTACCACATTGTAATTAATCGAGTCATAAGAGAAAAGTCAATAACCACCAAATCAATAGCATAATTACCTGAATATAAATATAATGATGATAATATATATCAAATGGTAGTACACAATACACCACGAAAAATAAATAAGTGGTGAACAATGGAAATATCATGGAATTAAAAGTGATATAAGAAATCCCTTACCTCATGTCCAACTTGACTCGTATGTTCCTTGCTCATACTGAATAATAAAATTACGTTAATTTCTAATTTATTAATAATATATTTAATTTTTATTATTACTTTTATATCACTTATTACCTTGAAATAACATTTAGTTAATTATTTTAGTTCATATCAGACATTTTGTCGATTTTCAGAATTTGAGTTAAAAATGAACTTTTTATAATTAAAATTTGTCCATGATGTCAATACAAAATTTTCCCCATAGTGATATTAATGATTTATATATCATATATATAATCTATATATCCATTATATACATGTTTTTATTTTAGTACATAACATTTGGAGATAAGAAGTGAAATGTACTCTTCATGGAGACGGTAAGTCGTACGTACACATGAACGCAACATTCATTTCTATATAATATTTAATGGAATGAAAACATAATGATACATATTTATATTATAGATCCAGTATAATATCATAAATAGTATCATTAACTCAAACCTTTATACATCCCACATAAGACATTAACGAGTCGTATCACTTTGAAGGGGCGGTAGTCCGCATATCCTAAAATAAAATTATCATGTTTACCCATTTTCGAAACCATAAAGGTATGATATAAATGAAAAATACATAACCATAAAGAAAATATAAATATTATATATATCATATATAAATAAAGTTCCATCATAATGTCCACCATGAGAGAAGTTACATGATAATTGAACAATCATCGTTTCGTGAGGCGTTGGTTTTCCATCCACAGAAAAAATATATTCTTTGTCCATTAGATGGAGGTATGTGTAAGTTTTGTTCGAATAAATCTCATAAAAAATCCTGGTATATTGAATATACTGGTTTTTTAACAAAATAAAGGAATAAAAAGAGTTTATATGGTTAGAGAACAAAAATAAAACAGAAGAACTTAAGAAAAGACATTACCTTTAAATCGGGTAACTCCCTTCGGAATGAACCAAAAGAGTTTTTTTAAGTGCTCTCTGCCTAAGGTACGAAATCTGGGATGAATAGAGTGATATTGGGAGATTATTGGATCAGAGATTTCAAGAGAAAACAGCTTGATAAGTCTTAGAAATGGGTTAGAAGTGAGGGTTTTTATAAGGGAGTTGAGGGGCTCTTTAAGAATGTTTGAAATAATTATATTATTATAACCTCATATTCGGTTTCAGAAGTTCAACTATTCGTTACGATCATAGTTAATATGACTCATTGTAGAAGAGAAATAATTCAATAACAATTGTATTGGTTTAGGATATAGTTTTAATATTTATAATCATATTTTTATAAATCATTAATTAATGAGGTAAATATTGAATCATTATTGTTCCATAAATAATTTAATTTATATGATGTAAAAAAATTATAGAAATAAAACCACTCTATAAGATATCATTTTATCCATTGAAATAATATTTATAGTCAAAATGATAAATTATATAACCCCATGATAAAATTTACTTACGAAAAGTTATTTTATTATGTCATTTTTTACTTTACGTTAAATTAATTAATATAAAATGTCATTATTACTCCCATGTGGCTCCATGGGGTCCCAAATTCGACCCAAGGATTCCAATGGTCAGATATGTATCATTAAATAGGATTTTGACACATTTTAGGATAATTTAATATTATTATAATATTATATTTTACCCTTATTTATTATATTTACCCTTTAATCATGGTAAACAAAATATTAAATGAAATTATTATTTAAAATGTATAAAAAAAAGATACATATTTACAAAATTTGGACTTAATGATTCCAAATATGGAATCCATCTATCCAAATTCAAAAGACAGAAGTGGAAAAAATTAATTTAATATTTATTCCTACTGTTAAAACAAATAGTGTGTTTTTAATGAAGAATAATTATCTAATTATTGACACTTGTTAATGTCCAATTTCAAAATGGAATTATATTAAATGGCCAAAATTTTCTTAAATGGTAAAAATATATTCTAATATCAATTTAAAACCAATTAAAAATATAATATATCCATACAAATAAATTAGATTAAAACACAGTTTTATATTAAAATAAAGTATTTTTCACTATTCATTAAAAAAAGTACATTATCAGAAAATACCAAATATTTACCGAAAGTAAATTTTGAAGTACCTAATATAAAAAATTTATTTTTTCAAATAGAACATATAAGTGTGAAAAAATAGATTTAATGAGGGTTCTACATTAAAAGGCGGTAAATCGACCTTTTAGTGAATATGAGAGTATTTATTCTTAAAATCGATTTTTTTACTCATTTTAAGTGGCTAACCTTTATTTGATAAATGTAGAAATATTTAACAGATATGTATAATAATATTGTAGTTAGTTCTATTTATTCCCACCAATACAATGACTAGGTGTTAACTACCATTTAAAATAATAATATTATATTATTAGTGTGCAATGTAAGATTTGAAGGAAACTAATTGTTGTGTATCGGGTAAGCCATCGAACATAGCATCCCCTTTAAAGTAGAATTAATATTTAATTCAAAAATATTAATATGTATGAGAAATTTAATGTTCTTTATTTATCTTGGATTTTACATCCTTCCCCCATTTTGGGAAGTGAGTCCTCGTAATTTTAAAATAGGGATTGGATATTTCATTAAAAGTCCCACATTGTTAAAGTGTCAGTAAATCTCTCACTTTAACAGAATGAATGATAAATACAAAGTTCACCTTAGATAACCCATACTCGGATTCCATGTAGGAAAACATAGATAAGGAAGAGAGAACAAACGGTCCAGTTTGGATTGGGACTAGTAGAAAACATGATTAGGAGAAATTTAACAACTACAAAGTCACAAACATATGATGTGTTAAATGGTCTTTGATTACCCAGTAGAAAACATAAACCAACAATGTTTTTCTACGTTCCTTTTCATAATTTTGAGGAATTAATTTACTACATATTATGAGATCAAAATAAAATATACCTACCTTCATGTAGAGTTTCATAATTTATTTTTTTTTCTACCAAAATGTAATCTTTTCTCCAAAATAAGTGAATTCAAAAAAACATGGTCACATCAAAATCACAAGAATATTATTCTAGAGAATCAAATAATCCATAAAATAAGAACTATAGATTTACAATGTCTTCACACATCAACTAAAACAAAAAGTTAAGTACGAGATCATATTATCCCCAAAAGGGATAATCCATTATAAAAACATTTACTACATTTAATCTCCATAATTCAAAAAAAATACCCAATGTTCCAGAAATACCATTCAATACATAATTGTCCTTAATATTATTAAAAAAAATCCAAACTATGTTTGAAACCCAAAAATAAAAATGATTTAATCGCATTGTCATCCAACGCAAATCATAACATTTATCTCCAAACAGCATCGACTACTCTTATCATCTCATACTGATGTATAGTTAACCTAATCACATAATCTCTATGATAGATTAGTCATTTCATAAATAACCCAGTCATTCATATTTCCAAAATAAACCATAAATTCTTCCAAAAATTATATTTCAAACATTACCCCACAATTTAAATCCCATATTATTCTATTTTCCATAGGTATATATTGTTCCCCAAAAGAGAGAACATCTTCCAAAATGACTTTTATCACTTAATCACCAAATCATTTTATTATACAAAGGATATCAATTTGATAAAACATAAGATCCCAAATCAACTTATTCTTGATATATAAAACCATTTAACTAAAAATAATAAGTCACACTAACACGAGACTTCACTTAGACCACTGTTAGGCGATGTACCCTTGTCACCCTTTGGTTGTGGTTTCGATTCCATTGGCCATTCTAGACGTGACGAGTTGTCACCCATCTTCTGGTTTGTCCTTTTTATATAACTCAAAAATAACCCTAACATGTTTTAACCTCAAAGGTTTTCTTATACCTTTCATTTTCATCTTATTACCTCATGATATTAATTCATAATTCCTTATATATATTTTCTCTTTTTTTATTTCACCTCCAAATGTTAAAATAAAACTATTCCTAATTGAAAGAACAAAATACCTTCATAATGGTGTCCATATGGTTTAATCGTCATATTTTTCTTGTAGGTAGAATGTCCATACATTGTAACAATGATTTAGGGATCCATTAAAATCATTTTCTTCCTTCATAAAAATAAAGCATCTACAACATCGGTCATATGGGTGTTCGTAGGAAAATAGTTTTTGTAATTAATCATGTATGACATATAATTTTGAAACATCTAATAAAACATGGTTTTTATAAAACAGTGGGACCGAATTTGAGTAGAAACATTAAATCAACGGTCATTTTAAAATACCATAAGTAAGTGTTGAGAGACTATTTTTTAAAATCAAATATAAATAGGATGCGCAGGGGTCTCCTTATTCAGATCCTTTTTTAAAATCATAATATGCTTCAAAATCTTGTGATAAGATAATGTATTTTAAAATTCCTTGATAATATTTACCATTCTTGAAAATATGAGAAAATTGTGGAGATATGATTTGATTAAATACAACCCATTATCCACGATGACTAAGAGTTATAGTATAGGTGTTTGATATCTCAAACGACTTCTGGAATGTGATTTGAATGCTATAAATTTTTTCACAATCATCCAAACATGAATTTGCAATAAGTTTTGCAAGAAATTCATTAGGAAGAGGTAGGAATGTCGTTTGAGATCCTCCTCCATACATTTGTAACTAGCTTTCCTTGGTCTAAAAAATTGATATAAAATAAGGATTTAACTAAAATAATAGACATGGGGACTAACCATGTGTCTAACGAAAACTCATAATCCCTATAGTTCTCTAAAATGACCTCTGATACCAACTATAACGAATCGGCCTTAAAACATTACATTTGCCGGAATTAAATGGATAATTCAAATTGAGGATATTTTTAGGATAAGAGTTTTATAGAATTAGTTCATAACATAACAACATTAATATTACGTGTTGACAATTCGACTTGGTATCCATTTTTTTCATAAAATAAAAACTCTTAAAAATAAGATTCATGTCTAATTCCATGTTTTAGACAACATGACTTTTCTTTGATCCCATCCATGACCCTTATTCATCATTAAGTCCTGTGAAATACATTTCAAAAAACATCAGATGATCATAAATAGATCATTAAGGGATAAAAAATATGGAATGAAAACATTAGCCCATCAATAAATACAAAACAATGAAACCATACTTTTCAATCATGACATACCACATGAAATCATATGATTTATGAACAACACAGAGAAATCATAAATCATAATGGTGACTTATGACATAAATAACATAATTACATTGTATTTATGAAAACTATAAAGGGAGTCACATTTGAAATCTTCATCATAATATATTCCCTATGTCTCATAGGATAAACATTAACGTTTACCTCCGTCACGTTACCTAATGAATTGAAGACCTCTCTCGGGCTCATCCACCCTTGGTTTGTCACGGAACAACTCATATATGTATACAATTCCCAATAGACATATCATATTCATAACCCATAAAACAAACATATAAGAAAGATAACATTTCTACATTGTAATCACAATATATCATTTCAAAATATAGTAAAAATCAAATCTTTTATCAAACCATTTATAATTCCATTTAAAATATTAAATATATAGATTTTTGAATCAATGTGTTCCATAACACTTTGATGCTTTTGAAAAAAATTTAAATCTAAAAACATTAATTTCCATATGAATAATTACTTAAAACCATTTTTAAATCATAGACATTAAGGTGAAAATTATAAGAATAAAACATTAATGCATTTAAAACGATATTTGTGTTAAAGTGTTTTTAAAAAAATGAGACCCTAGAATACAAATAATTGATTAATAACATTGTGAGGACCCGTCCCTGAGGTCCGTATCGTGACTACCTCAAGTCTGCCTTCTGTAGACCAGGTGCTGTGGACTAGCACCAAAGACGTAAATCCCTAAACTGGGTAGGCATTGACTTTATAACAGAAAACAAACACAATATGGTAGGCAACTGGAATTAAAACACTTAGTAAAAATGTATACAAAAGAGTGTGTTGAATGAAAAAAGGGCCAGAAATACAATCCCAACAGTAAAGTACAATACAACTGAATAGATATTACAACTGAAGAAAGGAAGTAAAGTAGGTATTGCGTCGTCCTCGGGTATTCCAACCTGAGGTGTGTGTACAGATGGCCTCTTATGCACCACAAGTTTGTCCGTCCTCTCTGTGTTCATATCGCCGAGTGGTCCCCCTCTGTGTACTGTCCAATACTGCTACTCTCTACCTTGATCAGCATTTTCTATCGTCTGCAACCAACACAACATGGTTAGGGTAAAGCCCGTGCAGGGGTGAGTATAACGATACTCAGTAGGGACCCTGAGACCTTCATGGTCTCACAAAAATCCAACAAGGGTAACCACAATTTAAAGAATCAATGGATAACCCTTACATATGTATATGCCCATATATATACTAATGATATCTAGTATCCCATCTCAATCATGAGGAAACACGAAAGTCATTTACTCCGCTCAAACTAGGATTTTTAGTGTATCATAGAAGTGCAGATGATTAGTCGCGAACCTAGATCATCTTATTCTGACAAGAGGCACTACTTCTGACCATATAGAGTTTGACCCACACAGGATCGATAGGTAATAACCCCCACAATGACCAACACTGGATCTGACCCACATAGGATCGATAGCTACTAACTCCCGCGATGACCCACAACGGATCTGACCCACATAGGATCGATAGGTACTAACCCCGCAATTACCGACACAGGTTCTGACCCAAAAAAGATCGGTTTGCGCTGACCCACCCAGGATCACTGAGTGCTGACCCATAAAGGAACGGTATGCGCTGACCCACGTAGGATAGCTGAGCGCTAACCTCTGTATGACCTGTCTCCAACCTCCGCCTCACTATCTGCCACTGGATTACTCGCACCCGGTGCACTCGAGTGTATAGAATCTTCCATAGAGATATTGGTCTAACCTTGACCGCCACTAAACACCACAATGAAGAAACCCAAAGTACTACTATGTCGTATGGGTTTCAATTCGACAGACGGTGTGTCAATTAGGCGTCCGGTCTGTGAGTTATTGGTATTTCCGTTCTAGGGGCCCGAATGGTTTTTAGGTTCATTCCAACCATACCATACACCAACCATGTGAAAACCTCATGTGGGGTATTCCAATAGATCTTTCTCACTCTGATATTTCTGTCGCCACAAACGGTTCCTTGATCGGACAACGGTAGCCCTAGATAGGGGCGAAAAGGTGTAAACTGGCCAAACGGGTCCGGGTCGGACAGACCCAGCCTAGAATGGGGCCCGACCTGATCTGCGGTTCCAACCCAGTTCGAGAGGGCCGCCTGAGCCGAGTGTTCAGCATGACCCGAGTGGGAGGCCCCGACCCGAAGGCAGCCTGGCCCGAAGGCGTACCAGTTGACCCGACGACCCGTTCGGCTTGGCGGACCGGTCGTCCTGGCGACCCGGTGGCCCAGTGGGGGTCCGCCTAAGTCGCAGCCAGGAGGGTAGCACACGCCCCTGGATCCCGAAAGTCTCTGTCGTTCGGGGGGGTGCTTTAACTGGCTCCACGGGGGCCGGCCTGGCTGGCCGCCACTGCACCTCCATCGTGGCACGACGACGCCACGATTCTTCTTCCCTCAGCGCGGCGTGACAATGCTACACCACTACCCTCCGCTTTTTCCCTCTTGGTCACAGTTCCTCTTCTGCGCAGTGCGACATCACAACGCCCCTTCGGCACCACCGTATCCCACTGGGTCACGTCTTGGTTTCCTGCACGGCGTGACAGCGCCGCAGCTCTCAAGTGTCCTGATGGACCTTGCGCTGTCGGTTTCTTCCTCGGTCAGCCTCCATTGTTAACAAAAAGAACAACCAAAGTGGGAGGTTCGGGCCGTGTTCGTGTGGTCTGAACCCTCCTCATCAGGGCGATAACATTTGACATACTATAATCCAAAAATTTGAACAACGATGAACTGGGGTTTATACCCATATATAAAATAACTCAGATCCCCCTGCCTTTTGGTTCGTCGCTCGATGATCGTCGTTTGATGACGGAGTTGCGAAAGGATGACAGAGGCGACCATCGTTCATCGCATCCATTACACGTCCTCAATTCTGAGCTACATTGGTTCATGGACGTAGTTGCAGAGGGTTGATCGGTAGGTGGTCGGGGATGAAGTCAAATAAGAAAGAGCATCATTGGAATTCTTCGTGTTCTTCATATTCTTTAGGTTCCTCATTGGGAGAATGATTTTCCCTAGCTCTCCACTTCCCCCGTTCCACCAAAAAAGAATTCCAACCAAATAATTATAATAGGTTGCCTATTATTTTATTGTTGTCACAAAATTCAAACAGAGAAAGAAAATACCCTTAATAAATTTATACACATTGGCACAATTAATTGGCACGCGCGTTGGCTTAATTAATTTTCATGTGCGTTGGCACAATTAATTAGTACGTGCGTTGGCACAATAAATTAAGCAGATGAGGTCAAGAGGTCCTCCCTCATTAATGATGGGGAGTGGAGAGGTTCCATCCCTCATCATCAATAGGGGTCGGGTGGTCACCAACCCTATCATTTAATAGGTAGGTTGTGCTAGGGTGGGCCCCACCACCATAACCTCCCATGGGATGTAACACCCCAAGCTTCTACGGTACGCTTCTCTTTGAATAATGTGATACTGTGTGTTGTACGCAACACCAAGTTCTAACAAACCATAACTAATCAAACTAGCCATTATGAATAGTAATACCTACTTTTTGAAATTATATATATTTTATATTTTAAAATGGACTTCATTTTTGGATTCGGAATATCGAATTTAGCCTAAGGTGAAATTTTGGTACATTTTGGATAACATTATATTTTGATGAATAGTGAAAATTACTAAATTTTAATTAAAAACAACTTTTTTAATCAAAATAATTAATAGTGATAAATTATGAATTTGAGTGGTTTTAAATTATATTTAGAATATATTTTTACCATTTAATATAATTTTGGACATTGGACATAATTTTACAATTAAACCGAACATAAACAAGTGTCAATCTTTTGATAGTTATTATCTCTTAAAAACACGCTTTTTGTTTTGACAACGGGAATTAATTTTAAATTAATTTCTGCCAATTATGTGTTTTGAATTTATAAAAATGGATTCCATATTTGGAATCAGGATGTTCAAATTATGTAAATAGGTAACTTTTATTTGTAGACATTTTGAATATATATTGCGGTAAATATTTTTTTTACCATGGTTAAGGGTAAATCCGGTAAATATGGTTTAAAAAATAATATTATAATAATACTAAATTACCCTAAAATGTGTCCTAGACTTATTAGTTGATACATGTTCGACCATAGGCAGCTTTGGGTCGATTTTGGGGCCCCATGGTGCCACTTGTAGGTGATAAGGACACTTTATTTTAATTAAGTTAAAATGAATACAAAAATGACACAAGCATATATCTTTTAGAAAAACAATATTTACATAGGGTTATATATGTTGGATTTTATATTATAAATATTCATTAGAAATATAAAAATACTTACTACATAATTATATTTTATTTATAATTTTTAGAAATTAAATAATTTAATTTATTTATTACATATTGATGATGCATTAATTACAATAATACTGAAAAATTAAAATAATTGATATTATAAATATAGAAATAAATATAATATGAAACTTTTAATGAATTAAAATAATTTTATATGATAATATGATCTATTAGGATTGATTTAATTGACTTTTTTCGAAGTAATCAATCTGTTATGAGTTTCAAAAAATCAACTATTGAATAGTGTCAAAATTGACATAAAAGAGGTCTTAAAAAAAGTATTATATTATTAATTGATATTAAATTCCTAAAAATCTAAGGTTCAGCCAAGTGACTTATATCATTATAGGTTCATCATTAATGGACCACTTGGGGGTCTCTTGGATGTATATAGTAAGTTTATTAACCATATTATATAAAAATACAAAGAGACATTGTAAAAGTGAAACTAATTAACTTAGAGTTAATACTTAAAGATAAGGATAATATAAGTACCCAAACCTGTCTAAATTCTATTGAATGAGTGGTTTTCGACCTATCCCCACCTTAACCGTTGAATAATCAACTTTGGAGCCATTAGAAACCGAATATGAATTTATTATAAATTAATATTTCTAGCTTTTCCAAAGGTTCCCCTCACCCCTCTTATAAAAGGGAACTCCTCCTTCTCATTTCTTAACACCTTCAAAGCCTTTTGGTTCGGCCAACCTCTACCCAAATACTCTCCCAACATCCCTCAATACAACCTAGAGGCCTTATTTTGATCATAAAGCCAACCTAAGAGCCCTTTTGATCAAATCAAAAGGAAGAACCCGAAGAAGAGGTAATGTTTTCACCAGCCCTTTTCAAGTTCCTTTCTTCTTCCACTTATTCTTTCTTTGTTCTTACCATTCTAAAATAATAACTCCAGTATCTCACATATACTGTGATGTTATTATAAATATGGTACAACCATATTCAGTATTCTATCCACCCTTTGAATAACATGTCACCATACGTGCGTACATACGGTTTACCGTCTCCACTTCGTTGTGTAATTGTTATTCAATATATTATTATTTGGATGGGTATAATAATGATGTGTAACACATGTAAATAATAAATTTAACATGTTAATGATTCTGTATATATGATATACCATCCATTTATATATTATTTTAATATCAAAAGAATTATATTGTCGCTCGTGCGTACAAACGGACAACCGTCTCCACGAACGCGATGAGATTCATTCTCCATCGTATCCATTCAAGTATAATTATCATTTGATGATTTATAAATGATGTTTAAGGACTTGATATAATTCTGGATATGAATAATATACAACCTATCCATTACAAACATGTCTTACGTAACAAAAAATATAAAAGAAAACAAATAAGTTAACACCCGAAAAAACGATAATACTAAGATATTATTACCAAATCAATATTAAAAGATCATATATGATATCATATTAATGTATATGATTCTTGTATAATTTAATAACAATTATTTCACCATTATACAGGAGGTTAACCTACCCCATCCAAGGAAAAGTACAAGGTAAGTGTTTATTTCACAATCTCTTCATTATTCGAGGTTGTTTATACGTAATAATCTACTGGGATTTCTTTATCATCAATATCCATGTTTCTTCGAAATGTATTTTAAATTTTTTTTATTATTTACAAGAATATGGGTTAAAGTCATTTATACCCTTGTTTTACTTTTTATAAGAGGTTTATAAAGGAATCTTTCCATTGTTTTCAAAATAAGGTTCTTTTTAACCTTTTTGACAGAATTAAGGTAAGAATGTTTTTTTAACTTATACGGTGGGTGCGGCTATTTTCCGCCATTATAAAATCTTCAAATCTTCCCTTACAAGCTTATAAGAATATTTTCAAATAAACTTTTTATTTTATATGGATCGTAAATGATTTCAAAATAAAAATAGATATTTCTTTAAAATGAATTTTGATTTCATCTATGTCAACATCCTTTGATGGATTTTACGATTATTTAAAGTTGATTTGTTATGATAAAAAACTTCTATATTATATTGAAGGTTTTTTGATTTGTTTGAATGTGGGCGTTATATTTTTATACCATTCATGGTTTATGGTGAAAGTATTAACATTTCGTATGCTAGTTTTAATACGAATGTTTATGATATGTTTAAACCTTTTCATATGGGAATGCATTGGACTTAATATGTGACGGGTGGAGCCCGCTATAGCTCCTCGATGCATCGGTAGGTCTCATGAGACAAACTAGTGTCTTGGCACAAGGCCTTGACAAAATATTATTTGTAGTCTTGGCACGAGGCCTTGGCTATGTGGTTATGATAGTCTGGCATTATGCATTCCATCATTATGAAAGTGGTTATTGATTTTGCATGTGATTATTCGATTAGTAGAATATCCATGTGAATAAGTAAATGGAATTATTTCATTTTATTTATGCCATACTATGTTAAAAGATCAAGATTAAAAGGCTTTTGTTTTAGTAATGCATTACCTTAAATGTTTATGCTTATTATGAAAGTTTCCGCTATATTGTTATCCTTACTGGGAATTTGAGCTCACCCCTTTTCAATGTTTTATTTTTCCCAGGAAGTGAAGAAGTAAATTATGAATGACCTGTAGGGATATTATGTGGGGATATGAGTGTGGATTATGGAGACAATATGTTATTTTAGTAATTTTTCATTTTATGATGTAATGTAAGACTTATGAATATATCTAGTGTTTCCAAGGCTACTAAACCAATCGGTCTTTCGAGATTTGATCTTTCTTGTGATCATTTCAATGTTATGTAATAATGCACCGACTCTGGGTAACTAGGGTCGAGGCGTTACAGTTGGTATCAGAGGGAGGTTTAGTACAAACCATGGAAACTAGATTTAGATAAACTCTGATTAGAGCACGTAGACGTAAGATGAACATTGAGGGTTAGTATAGAAGAACTTCCTAGAATTTTGGTATTGTAGAGATTTTGTGAGTTTTCCGAGCAATACATCCCTGTCTGGATACGAGCAGGTAGAGGCGGCTCTGGCACAGATGTACCTAGGGGTAAAACCCGAAAACACCGCTTTGAGCTAGACTCGAACGGGAATTGGTGCACGACAACGGGCCTTGCTGCACTCTTTGTTACGACACTCCTAGGGGATATTCTTAGGATAACTCTCATTTTCATTACAAATCATTTTGAAGGGATTATGAGTATATACTTCCTCAATGAAAACATTCTTATGATTATGGATTATATCCATGAATAGTTCAATTTATATTAAGTGTTTTATAAGTATGGGATTATGTATTGTGATTCATAAACTGATCTAGTTTATGCCATTGTTTAGAAATGGCGCCTAGTGGAAGAAATGGAACCCGTATCAATGCACGCACTCCATGTAGGGATTTCCCTCCTGCTCAAGATAATTATAGTGGAGCTGGTGATGCAACTGGTTCCGATCAGCTAATCACCATACTGGGACAACTTACTCAGGTTATGAATAATAACCATACCCGTATGGATCACCCTGATCTGCAGCGTGGAGGATCAATGTTAGATAGATTCATGAGGAAACAAACACCAATGTTCAATGGGAGTAAAAATCCCTTAGTAGCTGAGAAATGGATATTTTCCCTAGAGAAAATATTTCAGGCTTTGGGGAGCTGTGAAGTGGAAAAAGTTATCATGGCAGTTTACCGCCTCACTGGAGATGCTGATCAATGGTGGTCATTGATTCAAAATACGAAGGAAGATGATGAAGTATCAAATATGGAATGGAGGGAGTTCAAAGATCTGTTTTTAGAAAAATACATTCCTCGCGACCATCGAGCAGATATGGAAAGGAAATTTCTAAGTCTGAGACAGAAGGAGGATGAGAATGTCACAAAGTATGAGGCTAACTTTACAAGGTTAGCAAGGTACGCTGGTGATTATATACGTAACCAAAGAAGTAATATTGATCGTTTCTTTGATGGGTTAAAACCATTTCTCCGTCGAGAATTAGTCTCACAATCCTTCTCTTCATACGAAGACATTGTCTCATGTGCTATCAAGACCGAAAAGGAATTCTCTAAGTCTTATGAATTTAAAGAAAAGCAAGAGAAGAAGAGACCTACTAATCAATCTGCTAATGGAAATAAGGGGAAGAAGGGAATGGTTTAATATCCATCCTGTGGTAAATGTGGGAAGAAACACCCTGGTACTTGCTTGAAAGGAATGGGCGTCTTTTACAAATGTGGTGAAAAAGGCCACCGAGCTCGTGATTACAAGGGGAAGAAGGAAGCTACCAATGTTCAGTGCTACAATTGTAGGGAGATGGGACATTATGCACATGAATTTCTTAAGCGTCAAGGGAACTTACCTCAGAAAATGCCAAGGGATCAAGGCCAAGCTTATGCTATCACTACTGCTGAGGTAGAAGCTCCGAAAGACATGGTGGCAGGTAATTTAATGGTTTCCTCAAGTTTAGCAAATGCATTATTTGATTCTGGATCATCGCATTGTTTCATATCTTCCCAGTTTGCTAAGAAAATTAGATATTTCCAATTTGATTTAACAAGGGAGTTTTCATTTAAAATTCCTAAGGGAAGTATCATTGCAACAAATTTTTGCAAATCAGTCCCAATTAGAGCACATAAATGTTATTTATCTGCTGATCTCATCGCCATACCTTTGATTGAGTTTGATATAATCCTCGGTATGGACTGGCTTTCAGACTATGATGCGAAGATTTATTGTAAGAAGAAAGAGGTTACGATTCCTGATGATAATGATAAGGAGCACCTTATCTTTAGAGCAGAATCGTCACCACCTAATTCTTATTTAGATCCACCCTCAATAGATCAATTAAATTAAATTATTGGGGAGGAAGAGAATGAAATAACTGCGGGTGAGGAAAGGAATGTTCAAATAGAGGATGTACCTATTGTGAAAGAATTTGTAGATGTATTTCTGGAAGATTTACCTGGACATCCTCCAGAACGAGAAGTTGAGTTTTCCATTGATTAATTCCTGGATCGAGGCCTATATCGAAGACCCCTTATAGAATGGAAACTGTAGAATTAGTTGAACTAAAGAAACAACTAGAGGAATTGAGTAATAAAGGATTTATTCGCCCTAGTGTTTCTCCATGGGGAGCCCCTGTTCTTTTTGTTAAAAAGAAAGATGGATCTATGAGGTTATGTATCGACTACAGGGATAGCAATGCTATAAAGATAAAGAACAAGTATCCCCTAACTCGTATTGATGATTTATTTGACCAACTACATGGATATCAATACTTTTCAAAGATTGACCTTCGATCTGGATACCATCAGTTGTGTGTAAAGAAGGAAGACATTCCGAAGACAGCATTTCGAACCAGGTACGAGCATTACGAGTTTACTGTAATGCCTTTTGGATTGACTAATGCACCCTCTGTATTCATGGATCTAATGAATAGAGTTTTCAAGGAGTATCTCGATGAATTTGTGGTGGTATTTATTGATGATATCTTGGTATACTCCAAAACCTACAAAGATCATGAAAATCACTTGAGCATTATCTTGAAGACTCTGAGGAGGCATGAATTATATGGGAAGTTTAGCAAGTGTGAATTCTGGCTTCAGGAGATTTCTTTTCGTGGACATATTGTCTGTAAAGATGGAATCTCTGTTGATCCTTCTAAGACCAATGCAATCCAAGAATGGCCAGCACCTACGAGTATAACTGGGGTACGCAGTTTTATTGGTTTGGAAGGTTATTATCGACGTTTCGTCCAGAATTTTTCCCGATTGGCTAACCCATTAATGAAACTCAACGTAAAGGGGTTAAATTTGTTTGGAAAAAAGAGTGTGAAGAATGTTTCGAAGAACTGAAGAAAAGATTAGTCAATGCTCCTATATTTACTCTACCATCGGGGAATGATGGGTTCGTTATTTATAGTGATTCATCGAAGAAAGGACTTGGTTGTGTCCTTATGCAGAATGATAGAGTTATTGCCTATGCATCACGACAGTTGAAAATTAATGAACAAAACTATCCTACTCATGATCTTGAGTTAGCAGCTGTGATCTTTGCTTTGAAGATATGGAGGAACTACCTCTATGGTGAAAAATTTGAGATTTATACTGATCACAAGAGTTTGAAGTATATTTTCTCACAAAATGAACTCAACATGAGGCAAAGGAGACGTCTTGAATTACTCAAGGATTATGATTGCACGATACACTACCACCCGGGGAAAGCAAACAAGGTGGCAGATGCTTTGAGTAGAAAAGACCATGGAGTTTTGAACAATATGAGAATTGAAAGGGATCCAATTTTCTTGGATCTAGTGAAGATGGACATGGGAATAACCAGGGAAGTTGAAACATCAATGCTTTTTCAAATGGTTGCCATACCATCTTTACTAGAAAGGATTAAGAGTTTTCAGACCGATGATGAAGAATTTCAAAAGAAGATTAAATCTGTGAATGATGGGAGATTGAGAGACTTTGTATATGAAGATGGAATTTTGAAATTTGGGAAGAGACTTTATGTTCCCGATATACCTGATCTAAAAAGGGAATTGCTGGAAGATGCTCATAGTTCCAATTTCTCTATACACCCTGGGAGCACCAAAATGTATAGAGATTTGAAGGAACATTTTTGGTGGGACAACATGAAGAGGGAGATTGATTATTTTGTGTCAAGATGTATGGTTTGTCAGCAAGTGAAAGCTGGAAGGCAACAACCTGGAGGAGTCATGCAACCTCTTCCCATACCGGAGTGGAAATGGGACAATATTACGATGGACTTTGTCATGGGGCTACCAAATACTCCTAGAAGGAACGATGCAATATGGGTTATTGTTGATCGTCTTACCAAGTCAGAACATTTTCTTGCAATAAGAGAAGATATACCCCTGGAACGTCTATCAAGACTATATATTAATGAAGTTGTGAGACTTCATGGAGTACCCCTATCGATTGTTTCTGATCGTGATCCCCGTTTTACTTCAAGATTTTGGAAAAGCCTTCAGAAATCCCTGGATACTGAACTTCTTTTGAGCAATGCTTACCACCCTCAGACAGATGGACAATCAGAATGAACTATTCAAACCTTAGAAGACATGTTGAGATCTTGCTCACTTGACTTTCAGGGTATGTGGGATCAATATTTACCTCTGGTAGAATTTTCCTATAACTATAGCTTCCATTCGAGTATTCAGATGGCACCATATGAAGCATTATACAGAAAGAGATGTCGTACACCAACCTATTGGGATGACGACGGTGAAAGAAAACTTGTAGGCCCATAACTGGTGGAGGAAACAGTGGAAAAGGTGAAGGTAATCCAAAATCACATCAAAGCAGCTCAAAGTAGGCAGAAGAGTTATGCCGATAATCGAAGGAAGGATTTGGAATTTCAAGTCGGTGATCATGTTTTTCTGAAGGTATCTCCATGGAAAGGAGTCATACGTTTTGGTAAAAAAGGTAAATTGATTCCCAGGTACATAGAACCTTTCGAAATTCTAGAACGAATTGGGGCTGTACCTTACCGATTGGAAATGCCGCCAAGTCTCTCCAAAGTTCACGATGTGTTCCACGTATCTTTGTTGAGGAAATACATGCCTGACCCAACGCATGTACTCACTTACGAGGAATTAGAACTGGAACCCGATCTGTCTTATTGTGAAGAGCCCGTCAGGATTCTTGATACAAGAGAACAAGTACTGAGAAACCGGGCGACGTGCCTGGTAAAAGTTTTGTGGAGAAACCATAAGATGGAAGAGGCAACGTGGGAACCCGAGGAACTTATGATGAAGAACCACCCGATTCTTTTCATGTGATAAGTATTCTAGAAATTTCGAGGATGAAATTATTTGAGGGAGGGGAGAATGTAACACCCCAAGCTTCTACGGTACGTTTCTCTTTGAATAATGTGATAGCGTGTGTTGTACGAAACACCGAGTTCTAACACACAATAACCAATCAAACTAGCCATTATGAATAGTAATACCTACGTTTTGAAATTATATATATTTTATATTTTAAAATGGACTTCATTTTTGGATTCGGAATATCGAATTTAGACTAAGGTGAAATTTTGGTACATTTTGGATAACTTTCATATTTTGATGAATAGTGAAAATTACTAAATTTTAATTAAAAACAACTTTTTTAATCAAAATAATTAATAGTGATAAATTATGAATTTGAGTGGTTTTAAAGTATATTTAGAATATATTTTTACCATTTAATATAATTTTTGTCATTGGACATAATTTTACAATTAAACCGAACATAAACAAGTGTCAATCTTTTGATAGTTATTATCTCTTAAAAACACGCTTTTTTTTGACAGCGGGAATTAATTTTAAATTAATTTCTGCCACTTATGTGTTTTGAATTTAGAAAAATGGATTCAATATTTGGAATCAGGATGTTCAAATTATGTAAATAGGTAACTTTTATTTTTAGACATTTTGAATAATTACTGCGGTAAATATTTTATTTACCATGGTTAAGGGTAAATTCGGTAAATAAGGGTTACAAAATAATATTATAATAATACTAAATTACCCTAAAATGTGTCCTAGCCTTATTGGTTGAAACATGTTAGACCATCTGCATCTTTGGGTCGATTTTGGGGCCCCATGGTGCCACTTGTAGGTGATAAGGACACTTTATTTTAATTAAGTTAAAATGAATACAAAAATGACACAAACATATATCTTTTAGAAAAACAATATTTACATAGGGTTATGTATGTTGGATTTTATATTATAAATATTCATAAGAAAGATAAATAGATTTCCTACATAATGATATTTTATTTATAATTTTTAGACATTAAATAATTTAATTTATTTATGACACAATGATGATGAATTAATTACTATAATAGTGAAAAATTAAAATAATTGATATTATAAATAACCAAATAAATATAATATTAAACTTATAATGAATTAAAATAATTTTATAGGATAATATGAAGTATTAGGATTGATTTAATGGACTTTTTTCTAATTAATCAATCTGTTATGAGTTTCACAAAAATCAACTATTGAATAGTGTCAAAATTGACATAAAAGAGTTCTTAAAACAAATATTATATTATTAATTGATATTAAATTCCTAAAAATCTAAGGTTTTGCCAAGAGACTTATATCATGATAGGTTCATAATTAATGGACCACTTGGGGGTCTCTTGGATGTATATAGTAAGTTTATTAACCATATTATATAAAAATACAAAGAGACATTGTAAATGTGAAACTAATTAACTTAGAGTTAATACTTAAAGATAAGTTTAATATAAGTACCCAAACCTGTCTAAAATCTATTGGTTGAGTGGTTTTCGACCTATCCACACCATAACCTTTTAATAATCAACTTTGGAACCATTAGAAACCGAATATGAATTTATTATAAATTGATATTTCTAGCTTTTCCAAAGGTGCCCCTCACCCCTCTTATAAAAGGGCACTCCTCCTTCTCATTTATTCACACCTTAAAAGCCTTTTGGATCGGCCAAACTCTGCCAAATTACTCTCCCAACTTCCCTCAATACAACCTAGAGGCATTAGTTTGATCATAAAGCCAACCTAAGGAGCCCTTTTGATCAAATCAACAGGAAGAACCCGAAGAAAAGGTAATGTTTTCACCACCTCTTTTCAAGTTCCTTTCTTCTTCCACTACTTCTTTCTTTGTTCTTACCCTTCTAAAATAATAACTCCAGTATATCACATATACTGTGATGTTATTATAAATATGGTACAACCATATTCAGTATTCTATCCACCATTTGAATAACATGTCACCATATGTGTGTACGTACGGCTTACCGTCTCCACGTCGTGGTGTAATTGTTATTCAATATATTATTATTTGGATTGGTATAATAATGATGTGTAACTCAAGTAAATAATAAATATAACATTTTAATTATTCTTTATATATGATATACCATCCATTTATATATTATTTGAATATCAAATGAATGATATTGTCACTCGTGCGTACGTACGGACTACCGTCTCCACGAACGCGATGAGATTCATTCTCCATCGTATCCATTCAAGTATTATTATCATTTGATGATTTAAAAATTATGTTTAAGGACTTGATATCATTCTGGATATGAATAATATACAACCTATCCATTACAAACATTTCTTACGAAACAAAACATATAAAAGAAAACAAGTAAGTTAACACCCGAAACAACGATAATACTAAGATATTATTACCAAATCAATATTAAAAGATCATATATGATATCATATTAATGTATATGATTTATGTATAATTTAATAACAATTATTTCACCATTATACATGAGGTTAACCTACCCCATCCAAGGAAAAGTACAAGGTAAGCGTTTATTTCACAATCTCTTCATTATCCGAGGTTGTTTATACGTAATAATCTACTGGGATTTCTTTATCATCAACATCCATGTTTTTTCGAAATGTATTTCAAAACATTTTTATTATTTACAAGAATATGGGTTAAAGTCATTTATACCCTTGTTTTAATTTTTATAAGATGTTTATAAAGGAATATTTCCGTCGTTTTCAAAACAAGGTTCTTTTTAACCTTTTCGACAGAATTAAGGTAAGAATGTTATTTTAACATATATGGCGGGTGCGGCTATTTTCCGCCGTTATAAATTCTTCAAAGCTTCCCTTACAAGATTATAAGAATATTTTCAATGAAAATGTTTTATTTTATATGGATTGTAAATGATTTCAAAATAAAAAGAGATATTTCTTTAAAAAGAATTTTGATTTCATCTATGTCAACATCCTTTGACGGATTTTACGCTTATTTAAAGTTGATTTGTTATGATAAAAAAATTCTATATTATATTGAAGGTTTTGTGATTTGAATGAATTTGGATGTTCTATTTTTATACCATTCGTGGTTTATGGTGAAAGTATTAACATTTTGTATGCTAGTTTTAATACGAATGTTTATGTTATGTTTAAACCTTTTCATATGGAAATGAATTGGACTTAATATGTGACGGGTGGAGCCCGCTATAGCTCCTCGATGAATCGGTAGGTCTCATGAGACAAACTAGTGACTTGGCACAGGGCCTTGACAAAATCTTATTTGTAGTCTTGGCACGAGGCCTTGGCTATGTGGTTATGATAGTCTGACATTATGCATTCCATCATTATGAAAGTGGTTATTGATTTTGCATGTGATTATTCGATTAGTAGAATATACATGTGAATAAGTAAATTGCATTATTTCATTTTATTTATGCTATACTATGTTAAAAGTTCACGATTTAAAGGCTTTTGTTTTAGTAATTCATTGCCTTAAATGTTTATGATTATTATGAAAGTTTCCGCTATATTGTTATCCTTACTGGGCATTTGAGCTCACCCCTTTTCTATGTTTTATTTTACCCAGGAAGTGAAGAAGTAAATTATGAATGACCTGCAGGGATATTATGTGGGGATATGAGTGTGGATTATGGAGACAATATGTTGTTGTATTAGTTTTTCATTTTATGATGTAATGTAAGACTTATAAATATATCTAGTGTTTCCAAGGCTACTAAACCAATCGGTCTTTCGAGATTTGATCTTTCTTGTGATCATGCCAATGTTATGTAATAATGCACCGACTCTGGGTAACTAGGGTCGGGGCGTTACATGGGAGGTTATGTTGTGGTGGCCCCCATCTCCAACCTCCCCTTGTAGGTTTCAACCACAAAAAATAAAAAAAATGTTAACACTTTATTTTTAATTAATTTAATTAAAATCCCCAAAAATATAACTTTCATTCTCATTAGAATGAAACTGTGGTGAAGGTCTCACAATGAAATCACTGACACTACGTGTAAAACGGGCCCATCATATTATAGTTCCATGCACCGGTTCAAAAGATACAAAACTCCGATCACGCGTTTACTGAACGTACCCGAAAACAATTTCAGAAAATTATTATCAGTCACCCTCGTCTCGCGTCGGTCGATGTTAGGATCTTCCTAGATGAAACACGCACCTAAAAACCCAAAGGTACTCTCATATTTCCGATCCGAGTTACTGTTTAGATGTTATTATTTTAAAATGAAATAACTGTCACTTAATTATTTTATTTGCGGCCAAAAACTAACTTTCTCGGTAGGCCCATGCCGACCAAAATTAGTATATAATTAAAGAAATAATTCACTCAAGAGTTCAGCCGTGGTCTCAGAATTTTATGCCGAGTTACCGTTTGTGAGTTATAAGCATTTGAAAAATGAAATAATTTATTTAATTATTTTATTTACAATTATGCCATTTTAAGGTTTTCTCATTGGAGGCCCGCATTGAATAATTTTAAATCACTCCAAGGGTTTTCCCACCATCCTAAGCGCAACGGTGCCTTCAGATTTCTTATCCGAGTTAATATTTAAGAGTTATTCAATTTTTTCATGAAAACTGCTTATGCACATTAACAATAGCTTAACAAAAACTTCAACAGATCATTGCAAGCACACTGAGCCTCAGAATTGTGCGCCGTCAGATTTCGCAGACCCCTAAAATTCCCATTTAATAAAAAGAATTACAAGTAAATTCCAGGTCATTACATTCCTTCCACATTAGGGGTATACGTCTCCACAAGCCATAACTCACAACTAAGGGAACAAGTGGGGGTACTGAGCACACATATGTGCCTCACGCTCCACATGTGTACTCATGGAGGTTCCCTTAACTGCCAATGAATGTGCACCAAAGGTATAAACTATACAAGAAGGACCTACTCTTGTCAATCATCAATATCTACTCGAACCTTCATAAAAGTCGCTTCATCGTCCACTTCTAGCCCGCCATGGTCGATGATGTGGGATGGGTTGTTCACATATCGTCTCATCTGGGATATGTGGATGAGATCGTGCACCTGCTGCAACTGAGGTGGAAGAGCTCAGAGGTATGGAACCTCGTCAACTCTGTCGAGGAACTGAAATGGTTCGATGAATATTATAGATAACTTGCCTCCTCGGCCAAATTTCCATAGACCGCATCGAGGTGAGACCCGTAGAAAGACGTGGTCACCATCATCGAACTCCTGAGGTCTTTGTCTCCTGTCAGAATATGACTTCTGCCTAGTCAATGCATTCTTCATCTGCTCCTGGATGATTTGTGTATTCTCTGTGGTAGCCCATACCATCTCTATTCGGTAGCATGTGGGATGGCATGGTTAGTCGGTCGATGATCACCCAAATAGATTCATGTCCCTTGGACGTACATGGAAGACCCGTCACGAAGTCCATGAATATATCATCCATCTTCCAAATTGGGACCTCTAAATGTTTAACCACTCCTACTGGTACTTGATTCTATTTGTTCAATTACTGACATGTTAGCCATCGAAATAAAAACTCCGCTACTGTATTCATCAAACCTGGCCACCAGGGCAGTCGTCGATGGTCCTAGTTCATCTTTTCCACTTCTAGATGTACCAAAAGAGAGGATGTGTGAAAATCCCTCAACAATTTCTCATGAAATGAAACTAGAACCATAGTACGTCATATTATGATGATAACGTGCTCCCCACCGTCAGAAAATCCATCAGGTGCTTGTCTGGTGGATATCTGAGCACATCGTTTCTTGCTGTCAGAGTCCCCACAATGCACCACCCCGACTAGCTGATGTATTGGGGGAGTGACTGTAAGAGACTGATGGAAGGCTTCTCCATCTCTGTCCACAAAGGATATCTTTAAAGCAGCCAGCTGCTCTGTCACCGCGCCTAGTAGTTGTATACCAGATCTCCAATTGAGTTCATCTACTATAATGTTCCCCTTTCTGGGAGTATAGAATTTCTCCAAATCATAGTCCTGGAGGAACTCAAGCCAACATCACTATCTCAGGTTAAGGTCCTTTAGAGAGAAGATATGCCTGAGATACTTGGGATCAGAATACATGGTAAAACGCTCACCTAGAAGATATTGTCGCCACATCTTCAAGGTGAAGACCACTACTGCTAACTCCAGTTCATGGGTAGCATAGTTCTACTCGTGCTGTCATAGCTGCCGAGAACCATACATGATCACTACTCACTCGTGAATCAAGACACACCCGAGTCCAGTCACTGATGCGTCATAGTCGAATACGTACCCTACGCCTTCCTCTGGAAGCCTCAAAATTTTGGCACTAGTCATCCTCTGCCTCAGCTCCTGAAATCTCTACAGGAATCTCTCTAACCACATGAAAGGTTTCCCCTTTTCGTCAAGGCAGATAGTGGTGCAGCAACTCTGGAGAAGTCTGGGATGAACCTCAGGTAGTTTATAGCCAAAGCAGACGTCCCAGCCCCTTTGGGGGGTAATCCTGGAAACATCTTTTGAAAAGATATCTCCATGTTCTGTCACTCATGTTTGGAACTGAAAACTCAAAACACCTGTTTCCATGAGGGTAAGGCTGGATAACTCAAGAGGGATTGGCTACACCCTCCTATGCATGAGTTTAACCTGTACTGCCTGGGTTTTCTTTTTCTATGACCAAGGAAAACCCCTAACTAACGTTGTAGATAAACCATACCCTTATTTCCTAATATAGTCAAACTGATTTTGAACTGTGGATGTCACGTCCAAACCCAAAATAACATCGTAAGGCCTCGACGCTTCCACCAAGACGTTCCAACCGAAACTCTCACCTCAAGGGTCAAATCACACTGTCGGTGTCAGTTTGATTATCGAGTCTCCACCCAATGGTATCTCCAGATGTGTGGGTCATGTAAACGGTTTAACCAGAAGCTATAGGTCTTCAACAAGATTCGTTGAAGGATGTAATGATTTTTAACTATGTATATTGTTACTGTAGAAATTAGTAGACAAAAATCGTACCTCCAATCATTCCTAGAGACCTGGGGTCACACTCCTTGACCACATGAAGTGACTCTCTTCCCACGCCCTTTAGCTCCCTGAGCATGGAGGTGACTATAATGGTGGGTGGTTGTAACATTTCAAAATTTACACCACCTCATACTGCTCTCCAAGCTTTACTTCCAAGTATGCTTCCCTACAGATTCATCTGTCCCTGTCACATCCTCTTCCCAAAACATCTTGCACGCCCAAGTATTTGATACTGGCTCCATTTTCCAGCATTGCCACATCTAAAATTCACTGGTTGTATCCGCTCATTAAAATAACATTCAACCAAAATGGTTCTCTCTAGCACCCATGCATATGTAGGAATTTTGGAGGAATAGTGCTGGCTCAGATGTCATTTAAACACACCGCACTTGGTTGTTCGATCCCCAAAGCACTGATCATACCATTTTCATCAAGTACCTGGAATGATCGGTATGTCTTGATGAATACCCACCTACTGACAAGCCATCATTCCAAAGGTGTAGAAGTTCCGGGAAGTCACAGCCACCTCCTCAAGCCAGTCCTCAGCTGCGTATGAGTAGGCTCGCCTCGGAACCTGATGGGTATCATATTCTGAAACACGTATAAGGAACTAAACCTACATGTGTCCTCTCATGATACCACTGGTAGTAACTGCTGACCAACAAGTAGTGATATAGTAGACACACTACTTGATGGTACTATCTCGAGTAAAGGACAACACACCAAGGCCTCACCACTATGCGGACCATCCTCATTTTCACTCATTGAAAAAGTCAAGTAGCTAAGATCACCATCTGCTCTACTGGTGTCTCAACTAGGTAGAAAAATCTCGCAAAACTGTATACAAAAGAGTGTGCTGAAATAAAAATGGGTTAGAATTACAAGACCAATAGTAAAGTAGAATACAACTGAAAATCTATTACAACTGATGAAAAGAAGTAAAGAATCTTATGGGTCGTCCTCTGTAATTCCCACATGAAGGGTGGGTACAAATGGCCTCCTTAGAACCCCAAGTCCATTCGTCCTCTCCTTGTACATCTTGTTGAGTGGTACCCCTCCGGGTACAGTCCATTACTACTACTCTCTACCCAGATCAGCACTGTCCGTCATCTGCAACTAAAACAACAAGTTGCGGGCAAAACTCGTACATGGGTGAGTGTAACGATACTCATTAGGGACCCTGAGACCTTAAACATCTCACTAAATCCAACAAGTATAACCACAATGTAAAGAATCAACGCATAACCCTTACTTAGGTATATTCCCATACATATACCAAAGTTATCTAATAACCCATCTCAATCATGAGGAAACACAAAAGTCATGGAATTTTCTCAAACCAGGATTTTCAGTGTAGCATAGGAGTGGAGATTATTAGTCACAAAGCTAGATCATCATATTCTGATAAGAGGCACTGCTTATGAACATATAGAGTCTGACCCACATAGGATCGATAGGAACTAACCCTCACAATGACCCACAATGGATCTGAACCACATAGGATCGATAGGTACTAACCCCCCGTAATGACCCACACAGGATCTGACACACATATGATCGATAGGTACTAACCCCTGAAATGTCCCACACAGGATCTAAGCCACACAGGATCGGTGTGCGCTGACCCACACAGGATCGCTGAGCAATGACCCACACAGGATCTCAACCACATAGTATCGGTATGTGCTGACCCACACAAGATCACTAAGCTCTAACCTCCGTATGATTTTTCTCTAACATCCACCTCACTAACATCCATTGGATTCATCGCACCCGGTGCGCTTGAGTTCAATATATTATGCCATTGAGATATCGTTCGAACCTCGAATTCCACTAAACTCCAAAAAGAAGTAACCCATATGACTGGTATGTCGTAACGGTTTCAACGCGATAGACAGTGTGCCAATCGGACGTCCGGTCAATGAGTTATTTGCATTTCTGTTCCATGGCATGGTTGGTAGTTAGGTTCAAACCAAACCGACCATACTCCAACTATGTCCAAATCTCATGTGGGGTATTCCAATAGAACTGTCTCTCTCTGAGGATTTCGTCACCTCAAATGGATTGTCGACCGAACACTCGTAGCCTTAGATAGGGGTGAAAAGGTGTAACTAGCAAAACGGGTCTGGGTCCGGGTTCGGTCCGACCCTGCCTGACTTGGTCCGGACTGGGGTCCGACCCGATCCACGGGTCTGCCCCGATCCATGGTTCTGCCCCAATCAAGGGGTCCACCCCGATCCACGGGTCCTCCCCGATCCACTGGTCTGCCCCAATCCATGGGTCCACCCAGATCCATGGGTCCGACCCGATCCACGGGTCAGCCCCAATCCATCGGTCTGACCCGGTCCGAGTGGGCAGCCAGACCCAATGGCGGCCCATTCAGCCTGGCGGCCCATTTGGCATGGCGACCTGGCGGCCCAACGGGGGTCCGTCTAAGCCACGACTAGGGGGTAGCACGTACCCCATGCTCACGAATAGGCTCTGCCATTCAGGTGGTGCTTTAACTAGCGCCAATTGTCGTTGGTCTAGCCCACGCTGGACCCGACAAGGTCCCATTCCTCCCAGCTCGCCGAGCGGCCAGCCACCCTGGCTCCACCGTGGATGGCCCAGCCGACCACCACTTCACCTCCACTGTGGCGTGATGACGCCACACCTCTTCCCTCCACCATGGCCCACCTGGCCACCGTTTGGTTTCATGTGCGGCGCGATGACACTGCACCTCTCCAGTGGCCCGATGGCCCTTGCGTCGTCGGCTTCTTCTGCAGTCCTCCTCCATCATCAACAACAAGAACAACCAAAGGGGGAGGGTCTGGCCGTGTTCATGTGGTCTGAAACCTCCTCATCAAGGCGATAACATTTTGCATACCATATTCATGAAATTTGAACGACGGAGAATGGGGGGTTATACCCATATATAAAATAACTCAAATCCCCCTACCTTTTGTTTCGTTGCTCGACGATCGACATTTGATGATGGTGTCGTGAAAAGGATGAAGGAGGAGACCTTCGTTCGTCACCTCCTCCGCACGTCCTCAATTCCGTACTGTGTCGGTACGTTGACGACGTTGTGGGGGGGTTGATCGGTAGGTGGCCGTTGAAGAAGTAGAAGAAGAAAGAGTGTCTCCAGTGTTCTTCACGTTCTTCGCGTTCTTCAAGTTCCTCGTTGGTAGAATGGTTATCCCAAGCTCTCCTCATCCTCTGTTCCAAAAAAAGATAATTCCAACTAAATAATAACAATATATTTCCTATTATTTTATTGTTGTCACGATATTCAAACAGAGAAAGACACTTCCCTTAATAAATTTATATGCTCCGGCGCAGATAAATGGCATGTGCATTTGCACAATTAATTGGCACGTGCATTGGCACACATAATTGGAATGTGTGTTGGCACAATTAATTGTCAAGTGCGTTGGCACAATTAATTGCATATAGGAGGTCAAGAGGACCTTCCTCATTAATGATGCGGAGTGTAGAGGTTTCATCCCCCACCATCAATAGGGGTTGGGTGGTCCGCACCACTATCATTTAATAGGAAATTTTTTCTATGGGGGGACCCACCACCATGACCATCAATGGGAGGTTCGGGTGTGGTGGCCCCCACCAACAACCTCTCCTTGGTGGTTTCAACCACCAAAATTAAAATAATGTTAACACTTTATTTTTATTAAATTTAATTAAAAACCCCAAAATTTTACTTCTATTCTTATATAACACAACTGTGGTGAAGGTATGACTATGAAATCACTGACACTGTGAGTACAATGGTGCCCTTGTATTTCCATTCCGAGCAAGGGTTCTAAATATAAAAATACCGCTTTCACGTTTACTGAACATACCCAAAAAAATGATCTGAGAATTATTATCAGTCACCCTCGATTTGGGACGGTTGAGGTTAGGCTCTGCCTAGGTGAAGCATGGCCCAACGAACCTAACAGTACTCTGGTATATTCAATCCTAGTTACCGTTTAGATGTTATGAATTTTACAATAAATTAATTTTCAATTAATTATTTTATTTTCATCCAAAAACTAACTTTCTCTAGTGGCCCGTGCCAGCTAAAGATAGTATCGTCTTAAAATAATCATACACTCACGAGTTCAGCAGTGGTCTCTTATTTTTAATCTGAGTTACCATTTTTGAGTTATATGAATATGAAAAATAAAATTATTTATTTAATTATTTTATTTACAATTATAGCATTTTTGGGTTTTCTCACAGGAGGCTCGCGTCGACTAATCTTAAGTCACGCCAAGGGTAAAGCAGCCATCCTGAGTTCAATGGTGCCCTCATATTTCTGATTCGAGTTACCGTTTAACAGTTATTCCAATTTTTCAGGAAAAACACTTATGCGCGTTAACTTAATCTTAACAAAAACTTTGATGGATCATTGCGAGCACTCTGAGCCTCAGAATCGCCACCGCAAGATTTCACGAACCAGTAAAATTCCTATTTAATTAAAAAAAATATATAGAAATTTTGGGTCTTTACAAAAATTTAATGAGAACATAATAATATCATGAGAATAAATATATTGACAATATAATATTCCAAATTACTATATATACACCATATAAGAGTGAATCGGTTCATATCAACAATGAAGTCTCAATGGAAATTTTAATTCAGGAAAAATCCATTATAAAAACGGTATCCTTACAATAAGGATAAATCAATTACATAATTATGTGTGATACATATAAATACACCCAATATAAGTGGATATTATGTTTAACACAATCATAGTTTCTTCACACATATTCATAGCACGACATAATCCCGATGTAGATGATTAACCGCAATAATTGAAATTAGGTTATGAAGTTTTCATACAGAAATTTGATAGCCTAACAACGTCACATTAAAATTCAAAAAATATGTTTGTGAGAGAGAAAAGGATATCTCATCACCTGGATAAATAATTCACATCAATATGGATTTAGAAGAACATATAACAACAGAAAAAGATGTAAATTAAGAGATATAACAAAATGAAGTCTTTGAATAAGAGGAGGGTGAAAGGTTCCCTTACCGATTTGGTAACTTACGAAACATACAACCCATGAAATAAAGATCACACAATGAATAAGTTAATACCCATAAATTAAATTATATTATAGAAAGAATAAAATCAAGTGCAGTTTATCTAGCACAAAAGAGGAAATAGTGGCTAATATTGCATGAATCTCAAGGGAATAAAAAGTGAGAAGAAAAACCCTTACCATGTTTTAATCAATCGAGTCGTATGAGAAAAGATAATTACCACAAAATAAATTTCAGAATACAATGAATATATATATAATCATGATAATATATATTAAATGGCAGTATATAATACACCACATTAAATAAATAAGTGTTGAAAAATAGTAATCACACAGAATTGAAAGTGAGATAAGAAATCCCCTACGCCGTGTCCAACTTGACACGTATTTTCCTTGTTCTTCCTGAATAATAAACATAAGTTAATTTATTCTTTATTAATAACCTTTTGAATGTTTATTAATATATTTATATCACTTAATACATTTCAATAACCATTATTTAATTATTTGAGTTCATATCGGAAATTTTTTCGATGTTCAGAATTTGAGATAAAAATGAACTTGTTATAATTAATATTTGTCCATGTGGTCAATACTCCATTATCTCCAAAATGATACTAATGATGTATATATCATATATATCATATATATATCCATTATATTCATGTATTTATATTATTACATATCATTTGGAGATAAGAAATGAAATTCACCGTTCATGGACACGAGAAGCCGTATGTACGCAGGAACACTAATTTCATTTCTATTTAATATTTAATGGAATGAAAACATAATAATACATATGTATATTAGAATTCAAGTATAATAACATAAATAATATCATTAAATCCATCCTTTATATGTCCCACATAATGCATTACCAATTCGTATCACTTTGAGGGGGTGGTAGTCCGCACATCCTAAAATGAAATTATCACGTTGACCCATTATGGAAACAATAAGGGTATGATATAGATGAAAAATACAGAATAATAAAGAAAACATATAAGTAATATATGTTATATATAAATACAGTACCATCATAATGGCCACCATGAGAGGCGGTAGGAGATAATTGAATAATCATCGTTTCGTGAGGCGTTAGATTTCCATCCACAGAAACGTTATGTTATTTTCCCATTAGATGGATGTGTGAATTAGTGTAGTTCTAATCCATCTCAAAAAACATCCTAGTATATTTATGATAATGATTTTGTTACAAACTAAAGTTATAAAAATAGTTTATAGGGTTGGTGAACTAAAATAAAAGGAAAGAACTTAAGAGAAGACGTTACCTTTAAATCGGGTAACTCGGTTTGGTTTGAACCAAAGGTGTTTCATTATGTGCTTTCTAACTAAGGTAAAGCTTCTAGGATTAATATAGGCATATTGGGAGACTATTGGAGCAGAGTTATCAGGATCCAAAGGCTTGATATGTGTGAGAAATGTGTTATAAGTGTGGGCTTTTTATAAGGGAGAGGTGGGGCTCTTTAGGAAAGTTTGAAACAAATATTTTATTATAACCTCATATTCGGTTTTTAAAGGTCTACTTTTAATTACAATAAAACTAAAGGTGTCTAATGGTAGGAATAAAATAATCCTTTAAAAATTGGACTGTTTTTGGATATTTTTTTAATATTTATAATGTTTTTTGTTTAAATCATTTATTAATGAGGTAAATATTGTATCATTATTGGGTCATAAATAATTTAATTTATATGATGCCAAAAATTAATAAATAAATACCAAGATATAGGAAATATTTTTATATTTCCAAATAATAATTATAGTTGAAAATATATCTTATATAACCCTGTGTAAATACTTATTTACTAAAAGATATATGTTTATGTCATTTTTGTCTTTAGTTTAAATTAATTAATAGAAAAAGTTATTATTACTCCCATGTGGCTCCATGGGGTCCCAAATTCGACCCAAGGATGCCAATGTCAGATATGTATCAGTCAATAGTATTTTGTCACATGTTAGTGTAATTTAATATTATTATAATATTATATTTTACCCTTATTTATTATGTATACCCTTTAAACAAGGTAAATAAATTATTTTCTCAAATAATAATTTAAAATGTATAAAAATAAAAGTTACCAATTTACAAAATTTATACCTACGGATTCAAAATATTTAATCTTATTTTCCATATTCAAAACACAGAAGTGGCAGAAATTAATTTAAAAGTAATTCTCTATGTTAAAACCAATAGCGTGTTTTTAAGAAATAATAACTATCAAAAGATTGGCAGTTGTTTATGACCAATTTTAAAATGAAATTACTTACAATCACAAAAATTAGCTTAAATGGAAAACATATATTCCAATTTGACTTTAAAACCAATTACAAATATAATATAACCATATAAATAAAATTGATTAAAACAGGGTTTTGAATTAAAATATAGTTTTTTTCTCTATTAATTAAAAAAGTACTTTATCAGAAAAATACCAAATATTTACCAAAAGTAAATTTTGATGTTTCTAATCCAAATAAGAATTTTATTTTGTCAAATAGAACATATAAATGTGTCAAAAATAGATTTAAATAGTTTTTTGCATTAAAAGGCGGTAAATCAACCTTTTCTTTAATATTAGAGTATTTATGCTTAAAATTGATTTCGTTACTCATTTTAAGCCTATAACTTTTATTGGATAAATGTTAAAATATTCATAAAATATGTATAAGAATATTTTAGTTATTTATATTCATTCCCTCCAATACACCGGCTAGGCATTAACTACGATTTAAATTAATAATATTATATTATTAGTGTGCAATGTTAGATTTCAAAGAAACCAATTGTTGAGTATTCAGTGTGCCATCGAACATAGCATCCCCTTAAAAGTAGAGTTAATATTTAATTCACAAATATTAATAAGAATGAAAATTTTCATGATCTTTATTTACCAGGGATGTTACACCAGTAATTATTTTTCTATAAAAACCCTTTCATTCATTACATTTTAATTTAATTTATTGTCTTATATTTAATAATTATATAAAAACCTAAGAAATAAAAAAATTTATTGTTAAATTATTTTTAAAAAAATAGATTTTTTAACATAGCTTGAAACCTCCTTGAGGGATAACCCTAAGCTTTCTATATTGTATATTTTCCTATAAAAAATTAGTTCTTATAATCAAATAAACCCCTTTTAAATTATATTTTTATAATTTGTGTTAACTCACATTCTTACTCTTACATTAATTTTCTATAAATGAAGTTTGATAGATATCATTAACTTCTTGTACAATTTTTCTATCGCCTTATATTGAACTCCCGTTTTCACGGAACCTAGTAAAACACAAGAATCCTTTTACTTTTGTTAAATCATTCATCATACATTTATTGGTAATTTTAAATTAATTCTCAAAATATAAACTTATTACAGGGTAAGTAACATTTATTTCTCATATGTGTGACAAAATACGTCTCAACAGAAACACAGGACCTCATAAGATATTTGGTTATCACATTTTGATAAACTACCATGAATTTGTTTCTCTCATGTGGAGTCACTTGTTTTCATCCAACAGTTGTATTCACATTTTAGTTTTCTATATATCTATCCATTCCCATTTTGGGCTATATAAATCTTCAATAACATCCTTGTATCATGATAAATTTTTTTATATTTTTAAATGAAATATAATCATTTTTTAGTTTCCCTCTATAAGATTCGTCTACCATTTCTTTTTTTATATATTCTCCTAAACAAATATTACATTTTATTTAATTAATTGAATATTTCTTTTTTTGTAGGATTATTCATTCATCAATTATACGGATTTATTATTTTCAATGTTCTGTTATGTGGTACATTCATCAACATAATAATTATATCTTCTTCAGGGTAACATCCCCTTATGAATTATTTTTTGTTACTATTTTGTTCACACTATTTTTCAGCTTTTTTCACCCTAAGATGGAGTAATCTCTATTTCATTAGTTATTCATTCTTGTTTGGAATTTTTTTTATCAGAACAATATAAATTATTCATGGTGGATCTATACTAATATTCATGATCAATATGAAAATAACATTTTTAATATTATGATAAATTCTCCTAGAATCCTAATATGTTCTTGATGAAATGATTTACTTTCTTCTATGAAATTTCCATCTTCTATAATGTTTTTCTAATAATCATTAATTTCCCCTGCCCCCTTTATTATTTCTTAATGTAGTCACGATATGTTTAATTATTATTCCTATATTAAAGGAACTTATATCCAATCCACTATCTATATAGACAAATGAAAAATAAATATTTCCATTTTAAATTATTTATAGTCCATTATAATTTGTATTCATATCATATAGCGACTAAAAATCCATTCATTGGATCACTATTTTTGGAATTAATATTTAGTCATTATAATATATCAACTTTTGATGAAGTGGTGGGTTTCTATTCATTATTATTTACCAATAAATTTATATAATTTAACTGTAACATGTTACAAAATGCAAAAAAAATAATACAATTAATTTTTTTTGGATAACAAATTTTTTTTCTAGGAGACTACATTGGATTGATAATTGAAATATCTCAAGAAAAGTTTTCATTTATAATGACTATTTTTATTGATATGAAATTTCTGAAAAGTGCATGTGGTTTTTAAAATTTCATTCTTAAAATAATCATATGTCTCAACCAATATAACATCTAAACGTCTTATTTTTAATTCCAACCCTTGAATCATTATTTTGGGGGTCTTATTTTCTACATCAACTGATCTGATAATTTTTTCCAATTTCCTCTTCTTCATATAAGTGTATAATATATGGATCATTCTATAATCTGGTAATGAATTTAGATGATTCATAAATCTTTTATCATGTCTCTATAATTAATAATCAATTAGACCAATAGTTGATTTGTGGGTTAAAGTGAATAGATCGTCTCTTCTCAAATCCAGTTAAACTCAATAATCACAATGAATTATTTTTTGAATTATTCACCATTCTAAGTGAAATATTCTTTATCTAATAAAGAAGATATTATTTTCCATGAAAATTTTTTATGAGTGGTTTTCACTTTTTCTCCTTAAAATATGATTCATTTTTCACATCATCATATTGCAACACAACTTGTGATTTTTAACACTATATATGCTTGAAATACACTAATATATAAAAAATAACATTAATAAGAATTATCATAAAATAATTTTTTTATGAAAAAATATCACTATGGGACTCCCAAATCAAATACATTTAATAGTAAAAAAACTTGATTCAACAAAAGGATGATTTTCAAATGTTATAACATATGACATTAATTTCATTGATTTACTTTAACTAGTAGTTGGTACACATTCACTATGAATATTTTCTCGAATATAGTTCTAATATCACATGGATAATTAATTTTCATTCAACTAATAATATATTATTTACAAATATTTAAAAAAAAAATCTTATTGGAAACATTAAAATTCATCCCAAAGAGTCTCCAATCACTATTGGACAAATCAAATGAATTTAAATTTCTTTAAATAAAATATATTAATCAAAAATCACTTTGATATGAAATTAATGTATCTCATATAATATGAATACACAATTATTAGGAACATAATTAAACTACACTACCTCATTTAGTCCATCATCAATCCAATATTCTTCAAACATAATTTAAGTGTAATTATTAACTTTAATTATAGTATAATTCATTTTAAATAATACTTGACATAATTATAAAAAAAAATTATTTATTATAAATCCTTATAAATTTCTCTAATGTAATACTCTCAATTTCTAGTTTTTCAAAAATTCCAAATTATATTAATGAATGTTTCCTACAGTTCTCATGAATTCATTACAAACCATCTCATCAATCATCACATATAAAATTTACACTCCATACCATTGTTTTTAATGATTTTAATCATAAGAAATAGTTTAATTTTCAAGTTTTATGAAGTTAGTATCTGAATTGTTTCTACTATTAATTGGTTTATTTCTTCATCAAAAATGTAATGCCCTTACATGAATCACCAGGTCCAAGCCAATGTTCCACACGACCACATTTATGTATCCATGTATTCAAGAGTTTTAAAATATGAAAAGTGGTTCTATAGATATCATGTGAAGTCTATACAATTACTAATCATAAATATAAACCAGATTATAACAACATATACTTAAGAAAAATTAATATCACAATATAAAATTACAGAAAAAAATATTCTATAACATATTTCAAGTCATTTCATAAAATATTAATCAAATAATATCCTTAATGTGGTGGGTAAAAAAGAATAATAAATTCAATTAATATATATATATATAAAATCGGTTTTTGGGTTTCCTTTATATAATTTTTTAATCTCCTATTCTAAGAACCCAGATTTTCACTCTGGTATGGAAACTTTAATTTTCGATCTAGATCAGTACATTAGACCTATAACGGATGCCTATGGAGTTAGTAAAGGTTCTATGGGTTTATGGGTATTAATCAGAGCTCAGAACACATATTTATGGAGAAAAATTACTTTACGAATAGTTTACAGTAAACCGTGTGGGATTTCTACACGGTTGGGAAACATTGATTATAGGGTCTTTTCAGAAACAACCACTACGAATGACTGGCACATGGCCATGATGTCTAACTATGTGATTTCCCCTTTTTCCTACGTACCCATGCATGATTTTCACATAGTTTGGAAAAATATGTTGACCAAACCATTAATGGATTTCTATCCCACAAGGTTTCCACTCATTTTATCAAAATGGTTGGACAAACCATGCCCTAGAAATTATTTTGTGTAAACTTCGAGTTTTCCCTTAATCATCTATTCATCCCCTTATTTCCTCCTTATCCATGTACTAGTGGTACTTTCCTCCATTTTCCCTTATTTTTATCTTTTTGAAGGACAAATCTAGTGATGAAGATATCACATACATCTGTCATCGGATTGAGCATTTGTTCATCATGTTAAATGCACAATGATATTAACTCGATTCCTCTTTATCCATTATTCTTCTCTTTTCTCATAACCTTTATATCTCTATGTGAGCATTTTTTACCTTTTAAAAGATCTACATAGATCTAAGACAAATCAAGGCCTGATACTAGAGGAGATGGATCGTACCACCCCACAGTGGGTGTTCTATAAATCAACCCTAATGTTATTTTTTTTTGAATGTTCAAGTGGGTCCCAACAGTATCATTCAAAAACATTTCATAAATTTACATTCCATGATTACACTTATTAGAATCATAATTTTTTCTCATTCCAGATATGTGATTAGTTGTTAGTGTTTACACCTAGAACTCAACACACCTCTTGTTGAAAGTTACGCCATAATTAGATTTTAGTGTTTCTCCATGTTGGAGCCACCGTTCAGGTGTTACCTTTCATGAACATTTCAAAGGTTATACTTTCCATGAATAATTATTTTTTTATGATGAGAATTTCATAATGGAATATACCATGTTTTCTCTCAACGTGACCCACATAATTTAAGTTCATTAAAACTGTTATTTAATTTGAAATGTCAAATTTAATGTATACAATGTATAAAAAATGGCCTTAAAAATGATATTGAATAAATGTTTCACGACCATCGAACCACATTCCATGTTAATGGATGGTATTGGAGTTATGATCAATAATTTAATGTTCCTTAATGGTTAATAATGACAAGATTAAATGGTTTCAATGCTACATGGTATATCAACACTAATGTTAGACAAGGCTTGGAACTTTAAATAAATGTTTACCACTGTATGGGACTTATCCAAACTAATGGAAATAAATACATGAACCAAATGAATTGATACATGATTGAAATATTAAATAAGAATGGACTAACTCAATATACCCTTGTATTATACGAGGAGAATAACTTAGGTATCAGAAATCCCATTGTAATTAAAGGATTTGGTTTTCTTAGTTTGATAACCAACTAGACTATTATTCTTCAATATTCATCAGATTCATTGTATACTACCATAAGGTCCCTTTCATTTCTTCGTGATACCTTAGATAGACTCCTTCGATCCAACATGGACTAGTGTATTCCTTGGAGAAATCGAATTGGTCTCTATTCTTTCATAGACATGTTTTACCTCGGTTGATCACCTTGGACTCAGTATGCACATTATTGTGGAATGCCTTGGATTGCGATCCTTGGATTACACTCATACCCCTTATCTAGACTCAGATTATACTGATTTAGTGTTCAATGATATTTAGGTTACCTATTTTTTTACCCTGGAACTCCCTCACTGGGTATCACATTGAAATTTCATTGTTATGAATTGGGACATTCACTATGTATACAATCATGTGGTGACATCAGTGCTTGAAATTCCTCATGTGACCTATTAACATTAAATAGTATTTTCATAATTATTGATCAAGATACATGTTCAGACACCATATGAAGGGTTACATCATGTATAAGGGATTTGATTTTTTTTATAACTTGATTTATTATATATTCATCCATTCACACTACAATATTCAATTTCATAGAAGGATGTTATAGGCACCATTGGTGGTGGCCCACTAAGATTTATCTTACACCCACTCTTGGCGTTATTTGGTACCGGAAGTAGATTGCATGGTTGCAGTTGCTGAAAATTGAAATAATAGAGATTCGAAAACATCTTATCATGTTGATAGGATGGAGCATGATAGCATATGACCTTGTAGGATCTTTATATTATTGGAATATCCTTTGTTTTCTTTTACATTGTGGAATATGTTATGCCTATTATCATGTATCCATGTTTTATAGTTTTTAGTGACATGAAATTAAATAATCATTGTTCCAATCGATACAATTATTATTATTAGTTTTTATCTATTGCATTAGTTATCTTCCACTATTTGTTTACAATATTTATATTGCTTCCATTATTTACTATTCATTTACATACCTTCTGATGTGCTGCACTCTTAAAAAGAGGGTATATTATTCCCAATGACACACCATAGGCCCTTACTGCAAGTCTGTAGCATCTAGAGTTTGGGAATATGCAGTTGAGGCCAGGTGGCGCACCGAGCATGGGGTACCCGTGAAGTGGAATCCAAGTTCAGGTTGTCACAACGTGGTATTAAAGGAGGTTTATTTTCTTCCTTTACTATTTGGAGAGAATATCATGGAGAATAATAAAACATGTGACATGGTCATAAGTCATTTTTTGGTATCACAAACATATGTTCTACCTAAATTCTAGGTTACCCAACATGAAATTGTTGTTCTATTTTTCATATTATAGCTAAAATTATTTCACTGTGGGGGTGACAGACAAGTTGTATGTTATTGTTTAAAATTTATCTATTTGAAAATTCATTTCATCTATGTCCTAACAATATTAGGGAATGTAGCATTGTAACATGCATCATTATAGGTCTCTATAATTCACATTTTGGGAATATTACCATGCCATATAGGTTAATTTAACTACTTTGTGTTGCTTCATATGCTTTTGATTGTGGGGTGATGTTGTGATATTTTTTTTGTACATGTATTACATGGGATTATATTTAGTAATTTCTTGTCTCAATTCATAAGTTTTATAGTCCCTCATGTGTTAGAATGATTAATTTACCTAGTCGATACATTATGTGATAATGAAATGGGTTTCATTTCTGGTGATAGTTATAAGAGAACATATTCATCTGAACTGCTTATCCATTATAAAGTGAATCCTAAAATCAAAAATTTATTGGTTGCACATAATGTTCCTTCTATGACATTTTTATGAAATGTAAATGAGTGAACCTAGAAATTAACTATAAAATTACAAGAAATATAAAATCGATCACTTACCAAAAAAATGGTCATCTAAGTGGGTAGTTTGGGTAGTATCCCTATGGTAGTGAGTTTTATTACATCCATCATTCATTAGTGATGCTATCTCATTTCATCTATGATTGTTCTGAGGCATGTTCTTTGCAATTATAGACCAATGCCACCACGACATCCTACTGTCATTCACCAGGAAGGTGGTGACAGAAATGCTCCTGACATGGTGGGACCTGAGGCTTCAGTCTTACATCCTAAAGTTACACAAGAATCAACGCCTAGTGTACCTGATACGGGAAATGTTGCCCATGTATATGAAATATTCATACTTTTTATGTAGTCCATGAATGGTTCTACATGGGTTGCATCTATGATGACTGATCTGACCAATGATTCGCAATATCCTCATCCTCCTACATTTTAAATGGATTACAGTTCTTTGGTTATTTAGTCTGGGATAGAGGTCATGTTGTCTATCTTTGATAACATGTAAATGGAAATAGAACGTAATGTCAATCTTTACTTATAAATGATTTTGGATTCGACCAAGCATTGATGGGATGTGGTTACCCAATACGGTCATCATCTGTGCATGTTATGGGTTGATTTCTAGAATACCTTCCATGATCAATTCATTCCTAAGGCACTAATAGATGATAGAGCCAGATAGTTCAGGCATATCGAGTCGGGTTCTATGTCAGTTAAGGATATTCATTAGGATTCACTGATATACAATTCATTACACCACTTCTAGTTGGTGATGGGCTTTTGCATGATAGTTGTTTAGTGGATGTGCTCCATATCGCCATATGAAATTAGGTGAATGTCATTTTCCATCCTACCTTTTATTCAATAGTATATTCGGCCCTTATCATTGAATGTTAAATGGGGGATGGTTCGAGTGACTGGTTTAAAGGATCACTACCGCATCAGGCCATTAGTTCTTTTGGTGGAAAGAAGTCTTCCCTTGAGGTTTTTTTTCTGGGTAGTGGTAGACATTGTATCCAGTCTAACAGCTATGTGGTGTGCCATCAATGAGGAATATCGGGACATAAGAAGCCATAATTTGATAGAGATCCTTTGATGTTCTGATCATGCTGTCGTATGTGTCATCTTCAGCACTTTTTCAAAACATTTCCACCAGTTTTTTGTGGAAAAGGATTTCTATAACTCCACCAATAAGAGAAAGCTATTTTCACGACATTGGGCATGGATTTGGAGTAGCACAAGAAGTTCTATCCAAGGAGGAGGTCGTGGCCATTGTAGTCCGATCCTTGATCACTAGTAGCACCAATAACTAATTCATGAACGTGGTAGTATATATATGGCATAGAGACATGGATCATGACTATAACATGATTTACAGTTGATACATAAGGATCGGACTATAGGAACATCTATAGTACGAGGTTCTATTATAGTGGCCTCCATTATTATATTTGCTTTGTATGACACATGAGCTTCATACACTTTTATTTTTGTATCCGACGTAGAATTTCTAGTAGAGAGATACATTATCACTGTGGTGTAATCACATTCAATACAACATTAGGAATACAGATGGAGGTAATACACCATTGCAAGGACTGTCCTGTTTTGGTAGGAAGTTATCATTTCTGGTGAAATCTCTTGGTTCTCGAGATGATAGGCTTTGATTTCATTCTCCAGAAGGAATATTTAGTCCACTATCACACCTCTATTTTCTGATATCACCTCCAATATTCATTTTTATCACCCTATGGAAGTAGTTATCTTTTCATTGTTCAGAAGGATGTCAAGGCTTGGAAGGCCGGATTGAAGCATCATGGGATAGGTGAAGTGACCGCCAAGATTGCTAATATTTTTATGGGGGATCATGGATTATTAAAATTGATTTACCTTCAGTAGTTGATCATTTTTGGTTTGTCATTCCTATCTAATTTTCAATCATACATATTAAGAGAGAGTTAGATTTTTCACTATAGATATTTTTCTGAATAAGCTCTAGTGTCCTTTCCTCCATATTGGATTGCACCTACAGAGATTCAGTAGCTTAAAAAGCAGATAGACAATCTAGAGGCCAAACGTTTTATAGGTCCTAGAACGTACTCATGGTGTTCGTTTGGGTTTTTTGATAGAATAGTTGACAAAAATGTTCATATATGAATGGATTTCATATTATTGAACTAGCATATGGTCATTAATCGGTATCCACTTCCATGAATCAATGTTATTTTTTACTCTCTTCGAGGAAAAAAGGTGTGGTATCATATTGAATAGACATTATGTTATCATCATGTACGAGTCAGTCCATCAAAAATACCTCATACAAAATTCCACAATATGCGTGCACAATATGTGTATATTGTTTTGTTGTTCGGTCTTATGAATGCACTTTTATCCCACAAATTTATTGAATATGTGTTCCACCCCTATTTGGATTCTTTTTAAATGGTATTTTTGGATGACATCTTGGTGTATTTTCACACTCTTAATGACCGTGCCAAACATCTTGGGATCATTCTGAGTAAACTAAGATAGAATCAACTTTATGCCAAGCATTCTATATATGACTTCTGGATCGACAAGCTCCTCTTCAAGGGTCTTATTATATCACAATCAAGAGTATTTTTTGACCCAGAATATGACAATGATGTAGTGTACTGGCAGTATTCATAAAATGAATTTTATATAATGTGTTTCCTAGGGATCTTTGATTATTAAAATCATTTCTTACAGGGCATCTCACAAATTTCTTCACCTCTAACTAGACATACAAAGAATATGGGTTAAATTCATAAGGTTGTATGCATGCGAGTATTCTTTGTTGGAGCAGCAGTAATGGCTTGACTTAGCACCAATTCTGATTTTTATAGAACATGGTGAAGGTTAAACTGCCTTCTGTTCTTCCTTGGGAATTGGACTAGGAGCAGTGTTTATGTAGGAAGAAAATGTTGTTGTGAATGGATCTCCACAGTTGAGGCCTCACGGGAGAAATTACCTGATGCATGACCTTGAGCTAGTAGTAGTTTTCCATTACTTACATTGTTAGAGACATTATCTATTGGGAGTGTGCTTTCTGCTCGCCAATATGCTTGTAAATGGTAATGTGGTAGCCGATGCATTGAGTATGAAAACTCAAACACACGCCGTTCGAGATGAAAATTATTAATGGAAGGTAATGGACCTATTTTCTAAAATTCATCTACAGTTTCCTGATAGCCATGAATAATTATACCTCCCATCCATAACAATTACATCTTCCCTCACCAAGAAGGTGGAATGATTGATATTTTCAAATTCTGACGGTTTGGTTCTCTGTGAGAGTATATCATGAGATAACCCACCCCTAGATTGGTCTGTGTATTGAAATGACACCCTGCATCTCTGTGTACATATTTTGGTTCCTTCATTTATGAGATAAGATGTTATGAAATTGTACCTTGATTCTCAGTGTGATGTTCAACCATGAATATTGAAGATGTATCAAGATATTTTATGCCAATATCGGTGGCTTGGAATGAAATATCAGATTACAAGCTTCATCACTAGGTGTCCCACTTATCAAAATGTGAAAGCAGAGACACAATGGAATGCATGCTTGTCACAGCCGCTTCCAATACCATAAATAAAATGGGATGATGTTCCTAGGGATTTTTTATTTGGATATCCTTGGTCAAAAAATGTTATAGATGATATATGGGTAGTAATTGACTGACAAACGAAATCATCCCACTTAATTCCTATTCGGAGTCCTTATCAGTTGATGAATTGGGAAGATTTTATGTCTGTGAGGTCTTACGAATACATGAGGTTCCACATCCAATCATTTCATATAGGGATTCTTGTTTCACATAACAGTTCTGGAAGGCTTTGTATAAAGCTATTGGGATTCAGTTGCTTCTAAGAACAGTTGTTCACCCATCGACTGATGGATTATCAGAATAGAAAATATAGATTCGAGATGATATTCTCTAAGAACGTGTCTTGGATTTAGGTGGTTATTGGGAGAATCATATCACTCTCATTGATTTTTCTTATAATAACAGTTTCAGGTGATGATTCAGATGGATCCTTTTGAGGCCTTATATGGTAGTCCAATCTAATAACCCTTATACTGGATAGCGGTAGGTGAAGCATCCCCACTAGTTCCTCATATCTTTTAAGAGACATCAAAATAGGTCTATCTGATTAGGAAGTGTATGACTACTTCTCATTATAGAAGTAAATCATATGATGATATCCACCAAGGACCTCTTGAGTTTGCAATTGGGGATCATGTTTTTTCAGGTATCCCCTAGGCTAGGGAATATATGGTTAACAACGAAAGGAAATATGTTACCTCATTACATCAGGCTATTAGGGGTTCTAGAGAGAGTTGGATGGTAGCCTATTGGTTTCTACTAACATAGAAGTATCACTCCATGCATGAAATTTTTATGTTCGCTCAGATATACCAATGTTATGTAGACCATTATCATACCCTTGATCCTGATGATGTTGAGTTTGATGATGATGCTACCTTCAAGATGTATCCATTACAAATAATTGACTGATGTGTGCAGGCTTTCCGATACACGTATGTCCCTCTCGTATGACTGTAATGGTAGCTCGACTAGGTATAAGATGAGACATGGGAGATGGAAGCTGATGTACATGCTCAGTGGCCATAATTGTTTTCAAATAGTGTTTCTTTACCCGTGGAAGGATAACTCAGGAGGGGCAGTTCATTTAAGGGAGGAAGTCTATAAGAACCCAGTTTTTCATATAGGTATGGATCCTTCAATATTTGGTTTATATCTGTACATAGGATATAAAATGGATGTGTAATGAGTTAGTAAATCTTACGAGGTTGTATTAGGCATGTTCAGTGCCCAAGACCCTTCTTTTTTGGGAAAATTGGCTATGCGTAATGTTTTCCAAACCACACGGATCATGTTTTTTTGGAAAGAGCCAACTCACATAGTTAGCGTAGGTCATTGCATCCTAACCGTGTGAGAAAAATGTTTTTCTAGATATATGTGCATTGTTTCCACAAGTATTGACAAACCATTCAGACGAACCGTGTGCATGAATTTTTTTTGGGTAAATTTTATTTTTTTCCTAGAATGATCTATTAATCCACCTCCTTACACCTAATCTATAAACTATTATGACTTTCCTCCATTTTAACTCATTTAGACAATTTTTAAGGACAAATCTCAGGATCATGAAATCTCCTTCATACATAATTTGATTGTGGTTCTGTTGGTCACGATTGATGTGCAATGGTAAGTAATCAAGTCCTCTTTATTCATTATTCTTTACATTAATCTATCGACTTAGATACATCCATGTGAGTGTGTCTTGAATTTTCATTGATCTTCTCCAATCCAAGGATAATCATGTTCTGATACCGTAGGAGAAGGATCGTTCAACCCCTAGGTGGGTGTTCCATAACTTATCCATAATGTTCATCATATTTGTAATGATCATGTGAGGGACACTGGATTCATTGGAAACCATTTAGAAAATATATATGACTTGATTAAACTTGTTAGAATAATATGGTCATTATCTTTCCAAATATGTTATTATTTGTTACTGGTTTTACCCTCAACAGAATCCGTCTACTGTCAATGGGTATTCCATAGTTGGATATTAGTTTTTGGAACGTTTTATCCACCATTCAGTTGATCCCTTGATAAAATGTTCTAAAGGAGAGTCGTTCCATGATAAATGAGTTCTTGTTGATGAGAATTGTGTTATGGAATGTACCATGTATTCTCACCACTTGACCGGCCAATGACAATTTATTTCCAATAATTATTTAATACAAAATGTTAAATGGATGTTATACTAAGTATATAACTTGGCCATCACAAATGAGATTTAATATAGAATTCATGTCTTTAGAACACCTATCCATGTTAATGGAATGTATAGGAGTGAAACTCAATAATTAAATAGACCTTAATGGTTCATTAAGACATTATTAGATGTTTTCAACACAAAATTTCCTATCAATAATAATGTATGAAAAGGATTTGGCCTATGGATAAATGGTTGTAACTCAAATTCACCTATCCCCACTAACTGAAGGCAAGCCTTAAACTAAATAAATTACTACATGATTAAGATATCAAATAGGAATAGGCTGAGTATATCTCGACTTGTATACTGAGAGGATAATACCTTGGGTCTCAAGAACACCATTACAATTAAAGGATATGTTTTTCTTAGGGTGATACCCACCTATAATTCAGTTCTGGACCATTCAACAAATTCATGGTATACTACAGTAGGGTCCCTTTCATTATAACATGATACCCCAGATACAGTCATTAGATCACGAATTGACTAGTAGGTTCAATGATGAATGCCCATAGGGAATATTCTTATCCTAGACCAGTTTTACCTTGGTCGATCACCTTGGACTCTGTAGGCAAATTATTGTTGAATGACTTGGATTACGCTCCTAAGATTACACTCTTACCCCATATCTAGACTCGTATACTACTGATTTAGTGTTCTGTGAGATTTATATTACCTTTGTTGTTAACCTAGAACTCTATCACTAGATATCATTTTGACAATTTCTTATTATGTCATGGGAACATCACTAATTATATTATCATGAGGTGGCGTCATAGATAGCTATGGTTCATGAGACCTATTAAAAATAAATGGTAACTTCCTAATTAATTAACTAGTTACCTTTTCATAAACTAGCAAAGGTCGGAAGCTTGTACAATGGTATTTAGTTATATTTTGTTGAGTGATTTAATTATATAAGCATGCATACACACTAGGATATTTTATTTCATGGTCAGATGTTATAGACACGGTTGGTGGTGGCCCAATGAGATTTATCTCACATCCTCTCCAAGCATTCTTGGGTACCCGAAGTTGATAACATGGTTGTATATATTGACAAAGAGAAGAATACAGCTTCAGACACATGATTGTGTGCTGATTGGATGGAACTTGATATTTTATGGACAAGTAGGATCTTAAGATTCATGTAGTATACTTTTTCCTAATTTATATTTTTAAACATGTTATGTCTGGTGTATATTATCCATGTTTTCTAGTTTTCTAGAGACATGACATTACCTCGTCATTTTTTCAAGTGATATAGTTATTATTCTTTTTGTTTATCTATAATATCGGTTTCTTCAAATCTGTTTTCACAATATATATATTGCTTCTACACTTCTACACTCTACTAATGAGGGAACATTAATCCTACATACACACCCTTGTCCATCACTGCTAGTCTGCAACCTCAGGTGTTTAGGAAGATGTGCTTGAGGCCATGTGACCCACTCGGCTTGGGTAAATTGTTATTATGAATCTGGGTCCAAGTCATCACACCTATCTCTATACTCTTAAATAACCACTATATGGGCCCTTGACATTCTCTAGGCCTGTAATATTTATTTTTTTTACCATCACTATCATTCCCATGTGGGTGTGATTATAAAACCAATAGGCCACAACTAATGTGTCCTTCAAAAATGTTCACATGTATATAGAGCTTTACATCGTGATGGAACAGTAAATGTATATATAATAATACTACTACTAATATACCACTTGATCAATCAATAATTAAGAAACCATGAAGTCAAATTGTACCTACTTCAGAACCGTGATGGAGGAATTTCCAAATTACTTTCCACATTTAATAGATCATGTGATATGTTTATAACTACCACTTAAGAAAATTACATTTTCCACCTATAAAGAAAAACTCCACCATCACCTATAAGGTAAACTCACACCCATTACCAATGGATACCTACTTTACCCAATTAATATACACCTTTGGTTTTCCGAAAATAATTAAACTCTATACATATTTAAGGATGTTCCTTATTGGAACATCATACCAGTATATATACTATCTTGTAAGTAAAAATAGAATTATCCTATCATGAAATAATCGCATTCCATGTCGTAGAATTCACCATCATGCATTGAAATCCACAAGAAAATATTAATGTCATATAAACGATCCATTTAAGATGTTGGATAAGTCCATCAGGGATATTAGTAAAATTTATCACAAATACAAGGGTTAAATCTACTATGTAAAATTACACATGTATGGAATATCATAACATGAATAAATAAATTATTGTAATAATTCTATATGAAATGAAATAATAAAAAACCATGGAACAACATAATAAGGAAAAAATGGCATATCAAAAATTAAATTGGCTATGAAATAACAAAAAAAAACTAACGCACAGCAGAGTAAGGAACATATTTCTCATATAAATCATTTCACAGTGTATGAAATTACAACTTATATGGGGTTACATATAATAGAAAACACAATACATTGTATCAAAAAGACTTTAGGGCCACCAATATAAGAAAATCATACCTTATAATGAAAGGATCAAAATATTAGGTATATAATAAAGTAGGTGGCGTTATAGAATCATCAACCTATGTGAACGATATATCATTCATTGAATTTGAAGAAATGAAATTGATAACCAAACCCTGATGGTAATGGACATAATCAGGTAGATGAATTAAAATAAAAAGGTCTAAAATATATTCTTATTTCAATGTAGTAAAGGGATAATTCCTTTCTGGCATTATTCATTATCACAATTTTAGTTCTAAAGCACCAAATTTTACAAACATCACTCTATGTATGTATTATATTGGTTTTTGTTAATACCTCAAAGTGAAATATTCAATAAATTTATTAATAATAATCATAATTACCATAGATCATTACACACATCCACATATTGGAATATTCAGTGACTCGTATAATTATGTATTTTCTATTAGGGTGTTAAATTATCATTATCATATGCATTGATGATTACCATGATTGTAAACCATGAGAATGTTTCTCAATGTCCTATGAGTCTCCACCCATGAAAGCCTATTTCATTTTTCAATTTAAATTAAAACATCTAGATATTGAAAATAATGTATAGATTATTTTTTTTCATATGTTCAGGTTCTTATCATAAGGGAGAAATGATATGTACTTTCTAAGTGACATGTAACCTTAAACATTATAATATACTTATTATCCAAGAATAACAATCATGATGTGATGAGAAGTTATAAAAAAATTTAAATACTAAAATATAAGAAGTCATAATGCAGTAACATGTTTATTATTGTCAACAACTCCAAAAAACAAGTTCATTGGGTACATCTAATGTCGTTATATACTCAGAAACGCCTGTAGAATCTGTGGCAGCAGGATGATTTTGACCCTTCTAGATAACAGCTCCTCTGTTAAAAATTAATACATATCCTTATAGCAATATTATATTGTTCTGATCTATCTAGAAAACTATCCTAAACATATCCACTAATCTATACTTCCTCATCTACTCTATATACTAGATACATATCATTAGTACAACTAATGTATTTATGTATAAACAAAATAAATATACCAATATTTTTCTCCAATATCAATATGATATCTACATATAATAAATAATGTGTAGGATAAATCAATCATGTAACATAACATGGAATGATTGGTAGATCCTATCAGATATGAATATGGTATCCATCTCAACATCTCTCTCTATATCTCTCTATATTTGTGTATCCAAGGACACATTTTCCAATAGAGATATATATCATGTGATGATGGAAGTTATACCATTTTTTAATTTCCTTAATCATTATTATTTATAACCTGATTAACATTTTACTATGACATAGTCTAAGAATATTTTTAGATCATTAAAAATTGATATTGATTACATGGGAATATTATTCTTTCACAACTTTTGTCATATATAAGAAATTATTTAATTAGTCCCAAACTTATTTTAATATAGGTGTATCATTTCTAACTTTATTTTTGGGATCTATATGGTACAAATATTTTAAATGACGTCACCATTTTATTGTAAATTCAATGATAAAGTTGATTGTAATGGTTTGTTAGTTAATGTTTCAAAAGGAATGGTAATAAAAAAGTACCACTGATAACTAACGATGATATTTAGTGATTAATAAGTATGTAGTTATAGAGAAAATGTTTTAATAATTCAGTGGAATGAAGTATCTGGATAGGCATAGGAATCATTCATTATGTATATTAAGAAATATTCCATATGATGTGATGATGGGGGTTAAATAATTTATTCCTTATGAAAAAATGTATGTTGTTTTCAAAATTACTAACATCAAGATTTAATTTACTATCCAATATGATATTTTTACATGTTTATAGAAGGGGAGAGAAGTAAATCACTTTAATAGAGAGATGAGGGAGGAATATTTTTTATGAAAACATATAATAATACATCACAAGTTCACCAGATTCATGTTATTAGATAAATTATTTAATATATATCTAGATGAACTAGATTTGATATTTTCAGATAGATTTTTTTGTAATAATATGATGTTCGGGATGTATTTCAAGATTTTTGTAAGGTTAGAAGATTATTTTTGAGACTATGTATATGTAACTGAAATTTTTAATTAGATATATAATGGAATCTAATGTAATACATAATGGTATATAACTATATAAATTTAAGGGTCACCCCAAATTTATAAGGCCTAAGTATGATTATTATGATGAATATTTATTGGATAATGAATTACAGTGTTTTAAGAAATTGAATAGGGAGATTGTAACAAATATATATGATGTTATGTGATGAGGATTTATAATTAGATAGTGTTTATATGTTTGTATAAATACATAAAAAGTATAATAAGAACCGTGATAGATAATGTAAAATGGAAAAAAATAATTTATATTCGTGGAGTAGTAAAATGAAAATGATGCAACAAAGGATGAAGTAAAGCACCAGGAAATAATGTATCCTTTGACTGATGATGTAACATGTTAAAACAATGTTATCCAATTGAAAATTGATAATTATTAATAGACAATGGATGACATAATGTATGGATAAATTGGTTGTCATTGGATACGTTTTTTACTAGTTTTATGAAGTTCAATATTGCAATTTCATGAATAGAACTTTCAAAGGAGGGTCAATGGATACAGTCCATCAGATGATGATCTATTGAAAAATCATTCATAATTTCAATTGATGATTATTTATTATATCTTCATTGGAGAAATATAAACAAACTCCTCAAATAATATGTTTTCAAAAAGAATATGAAATATCTTATGTTCTATCATATTTTCCATTCAAAAAGTATCATCAATTAATGTAGTAAAAAGTGAAATGTTCAAAGAATTATTTTATCAAAGAAGATTTTAGAATGATTTCTTCAAGTAAATATGACTATTCAAAGTATCATCAATTTTATTACTAATAGAATAAGGTATAAAAAATTATTTTATGGATTATTGTAGGATTTTTTTCTTGAATAAGAAATACATATCAAACATCAAGTCTTTAGATGTTGTTGTGTTATAAAAACATGAGTATCATAGATAAGATTAAAACAATGAGACTGGGTAGAGGAATGAAAAATCATTAGAAATATCATGGAATCCTAAAATATGTAAGACCATCCAATAAAGTATTTCACTAAATATAAATCGATAAAAATTTGTTACTTATCTTAAAATAGATGTCATATGAAAATTATCTAATGAATAAAGACTAAATTCATCAGACCATGCCCATCGTTCAATACAGATAAGATAGAATAAAATAATAAAGAGAATAGATAAACAAATATATTATTATGGTTTCATCGGGATAACATATATCATACCTAGTACTATGGAGATTTAAAATAACATCTTGTACTCCTCAAATATGATTATTCAGTGCTGATTTGTCAATGTTTAGAAAATTTTATAGAAAATTATGTTAAAATAATTATCATAGCAGAGAGGTCAATGATTTTTGGTGAAAAATATGGATGTTACTGATTTCATTCATATTCAGAAATGTTCTATAAGTCTACAGAAACATATAGTGATTTTTCATTTAGTGGGATTGTGAAATTGTGTTCCATCCATTTTTCATATGAGCGACCCTATAAATGTTGTTGAAAGTATATAATGAAATTATTACACTTCATTAATAAAATGAATATGAAGTGATGAAAATTTTTAAACCATGAGAATTTACAACAATCAAAATACTTGGTTGAAGAAGAGGAGTTGGAAAGAGATTTTATGTATAGGTATAATAACTAGAGGGTTTGGAAAAAATATTAAACTTAGGTTTCCATGATACATATAGAACACACAGTTTTTTTTAGGAAAGAAGATTGACACATAAATTAATTGATTAGATGAAGAAAGGATTATTACAGAATTAATCACTAGGTGATGAATTTGGAGGTGAAAATTTTAGAGGAAACTAGATAAAGGTTTACCGAATAAATTGTGATGTATATAAGTTTTAGAAAGATTCACACTATATGGATTACAGTAAATGAATTTATTACACAGACATTTCTAAATAAATTTTCATGGAGATTCTTAATTGTTTATATTATGTTGACTTAGAATATACTAAATATTTGTAACTAATGATGTTCAGTGTAATAATTCATCTAAATAGATAGAATATGTCTAAATGGGTGTTGTATCATGTATAAAATTATATAAGGAGATTAATTGGTACTTTCATGCGATATATCAAATGTGGGATTTACTATAAATACCCTTTCACATGAACCTTATTAAACAATCATTATTCATGGAATCCTTTGACCGAAGAGATTCTCCATGACAAGGATGTATGTTCTCACACTGAATTTCAACCCTATAAAAACACATATGTGTGTTTTTTCATATATCATCTACATATCATGTGGTTACAAATAGCATTGGAGAATTCATAACGGTCAATAATTATTAAATGATAATAGATGATCAATCAAATTTATTTTTGAAAGAATTTATATTTATTATAATCAAAAAAAATTCCCCACTTATTTTCCAACCCCCACATCTAGAAGAAATTATTATCCACATAGGACTCTCAATTGGAATCATAGAAAATTCTCCATCTATTTGGATCTATAGGTTTTTTCCTAGTCAAATATATCTCTTCAATATGAAATGAATCTTTCATAAAGATAAATAATATTTTTCTCCAAAAGATTCGAAATTCCATACTAAGCTATACAATATAGAAGATATTTATAATTTTAGTACCATGGATGTTTCAACCAACATATTAGATAACCAGGAGAATAATAAATCTCAAAACGAATAGGTGGTCAGCCTCTCAATAAAATAGAAGTATAATTGACGACCCCAATGGTTATGTTGTCATGTAAAAAAATTATGAATCAAAAAAATATAATTCTATTAATGAATCATTGTTAGGTTATGATGATTATGATTCCATAGTAACTAATAATGATTTTTATTCCAAAATAAAATCTTAGATGACAATTTTTCCAAATGATGTTACGAAATATTAACTTTCACATATCGGCGGGTAATAACATGTAATTTCACAACTGAAATAAGAACACTATGAATCAGAATTGGAACTATGAAATATGTTTTTTAATGATTTTAACTCTCAATAAACATGTTCAATTTAATAAATAATATGAATACATTCAAAAATCACTATTAATATTTCAGAAATAGGGGTTAATTTTTGGGGAATTCTATTTTCAAGGATGTGTTTAACTAATGTTGTCAGGAATTGAATTTTTTTTTTTCTAATCATGAACTCTATGTTAGAAGAAATATAAATAATAATACAAGATCTTAAAACATTATAACAAAATTCTGAGTAAAATAGATGAATAAATATTTTAGCAGAGTCAAATGTGTGAATCCTTCGACATTTAAATCAAGATGAAGTAAAAATTAGTTGTATTCTATGAATAAAATATCATCATTATGATAATATTTTCAATAAGGGGTTCGTTTAGTGAATATTTTTTTAAAAATGTTATGAAGAAATATCTATTCACCATAAGATAATCGTAATGAAAATTGTTGAGGTTTATAATGATCCACTGCAGATAAATGTGAAATATGTAATATAACATCAACTCTATAGAAAATAGATGAGTATGTTTCATGAATAGATTATATGAAAGTTAATTTTTGTAAGTGAAAATAATGTGAGAAGTTTTAAAAATTATTAGAACTATTGAAACTTAATTTTTATCAATGATTTAGTGAGATTATCAAATATGAAATCTACTCAAGATTGTTCTTAAAAAAATTATAACACTATAAATGCTACAAAATTTTTTAAGAATTTATTATGTAAAAAAGAATCAATCCAATGAGAGTAATAGTTTCAAAGAATTTAAAGCATCATCATATAAAATTTTGAATAAAATGGTAACCAAACACTATGATAATGTTTTTATCACTAAATCTCATAATAATATTGAAGTGTACAATTCATGAAAAAAATTGATGAAGAATTCTGAGAAACACACATCTAATAATAAGGTGGAAATTATAAAATAAAATTTAAACTCTACCCTAGATATGCCACAATGAATAGAGTTTCCACAAACAAAAATGTAACATAATGAAATAATCCATGGTTTATTGGTAATTATTTGTGATGTGGAAGGATTGAACACTTTGATATTTATTATTGGAATTGTGTTCTATGATATAATGATCAAGGAAGTCCAACATTTACGGGCATAATAGTGGAAAGAAAAATAAACTCATAATATTATACATAATATTCCGAAAAGAATAAATATATACTAGCATAAAAAATGTTTGGATACCTTGAATTTTTTTGTTTTAATTTTTCTGAAGAAATGAACATGGTGAAGGAATGTTGTAGGATAATTTTTCCATGAATAAAAAAGTTGCATAAATTTAAAATAATCCCAAAAATATTATATTAAAACAAATCGAAGATTCATTATAAATATACCTTTGGGTCAACAAAAAAAAATATAATTACACTCTAGATGAATGATTCTTAATATTTCATACCCAGGAAGATATTTAACTTTTACGGAAGAAATGTAATTCTCATGTATTGTTTTAAACATTTCAATAGTTCTCAAAATAATATAAGGAATCCTAAATAATAAAGGAACTAATTTTCAAGAATGATATTAAATTATTGAAAGAGTAAAATAAATATATGATTAAGAATTTAATGTTCATTAGATAGTACCTTTAAAATATTAACATTGCTGGAGAATACATATTTTCATGTAACATGTAATTTCTTCAATCGCACTACAAAAAATTACATTAAAAGGATATTTAGATAGGATAACATTATAATTTATAATTTATAATATTTTTTATGGAAATATAGTTGTTGTTGAAAAATATCATTGCATTAAGATAGATGAACATATTTTAAAGGATTATAAGTTGTATCGCTAAAAAAATGGTTTGAGAAGAAAATATAGATGTAAAATAAAATATGATTTTTTTTTCATTCTAGAGGATGTTATGAATAATCTAACACCCAATGTTTAATAAAAATGTGAGGTGGGGAAACCCATTGCACCTGTAAAGATTACTTATTATAAATAAAAGGTTGAATGCATGGAAAAAATCGATTAAAAATGAGATTTTGGGTCGTGAAAACATTATACCAATATAAATTTATAAGTCTTCTAATAAACTTCAAAATTATTACCATGTTTTCATTAATAATATTGTAATGTGAAAAGGGGATTGAAGTTGATGATTTCCAATGGAATCCTCAATTAATAATGATGAAGATCGTTTTTATCGAATCATTATATAGTTATTTGTAGTCATTCCAACCATACAATGTGTTTCAACACTATATAATATAATTCTCAATGATGAATAAATTTGAAGATGATATAATTCTAAACGTATGTTTTACATACTCCAAAATTATATAAAAAATTATGTATAATCATAAATGAGAAAATGTATTATTGATGATTAATTTAGTGTTGTAATTCATAAGGGTAGAAAAAATCATTATTTTGGTTAAATATGTATCATTTGTTTGTAATGATGCATTCATGATTGTTAGGGGAATCAAACTATGTATAGTTTTTCCCTAAATTTTTTTTAAATGTTTTCATTGCCTGATAAATTTTTATAGACTACATTATTGTCTTCGTTAATCACTATTATTTTCAACATCATGCATGAATAATTTACACTTATATTGAGTTTGTTTAGGGATTATTTTTTTTGGAAAATTTATGTTTTCCTTCTCCCAATCGATTTATAGTTTATACCTATAAGTGAAGAAGAAAAAATATAAACAAAACTCATCCCTCAACCCATGCATTCTTAGAAAGGGGTATTCAAATGCATTTTATTAATGCATATAGAAAAATTTACCATCACATAATGAACCTATAAAAATAATGATAATTTGAATTCATCATTTAAATTGGGATATATATATCCATTTCATTAAAGTGAATTTTGTATTTAAAAAAATACAACATAGGGATTAAAGATTGTTTAGGATATTTTTTGTACATATATTGTATACACTATCCAAAGATTCTTATAAAGTACTAGAGAATATTGAAGGTATTGGTTCCATAGTTAATGGTTCCTATGGAATAGTGATATAATTGTTTTAATGTTGTCTGAAATAATATTTTTAGGGGAATAATTAAATACCAACAAATAAACAGATTGAATAATTATATAGAATGAATTTGATGGATAATCATCGGAATCATTCATTATGGATTTTGAGTATTCCTTCATATTATGAATCAATGGATTTAAAACATGTTTTCACTTATATATTGATTCTACACTATACTCAATGATCCTATCACCAGGAAGAAATTCATTATCAATGACAGATTTTGTATCGTGTATTATACGGGGAGTGAAAAAATATTGTATACAGGTTGGAGTGGGGATGATGTTTCCAAATAAATAGGTTTATGAATAATTAATAAGATCAAAAAACGGGGGTCTACATATGGAAAATATATATTTCCACCTGATGAACCATATATGAAGTTATCATATATTTATTTAATATGAATTCATTAATTTTATGGTAGTATAAATGTTTTTTAACGGTACATATAGAATTATCGATACTATGTAATGGTTAGTCTCATTTTACATTTCATATGTAAATGTAAGAATGGAACTATATAAAGGTACATGACTAATGTTTTGTAAGGGTCACTCTAAATTATTTAAGTATACATAAGGGTAGTATTCCCAATTTATAAGGCATACTGATGTCTAATGGGTAAATTAATGGGATTGAGATACCAGATGGAGAAAAGTTGATGTTACCAGATGAAGAGTTAAAAAAGAATTATTTTTTTGATAATTTTTTACACTTCTGGAAAATGTATAATATGTTCCAATAAGGAACAAGTAAAATGTAATGATAGAATTTATATTCGACTGTTATTTTAAAGTTAAAGTCATAATACCAAATGGAGCCGAGAACCATGCATAAATGACTACTTTCCCTAATATATTTAGATGTTAAAACATTTTAATCCAATATAAATGGTCTCATGTTTAATAGATAGTTAATTATTAAGCTTATAGAAAAAATCTAATTCACAAAATTGGGAAAAAAATTTATAGGTTATATCTTGTTCATGGTTGTAAATTCATGAAGTGTTATTTTAAAGGATGTCCATTAGGTCATGTCCACCTGACTAATATCTATCTGAAATAATTCATGAAAACATCAGATAATGTTTTATGTGGTTATATGATAGAAATATATTATGTCCCTTTTGGAAAAAGTAAATTTATAAGGACTGAGATGAATCTTGTGATATAGTAGTTGGAAAAAATCTCGATGTCCATCTAATCAGTGTAAGAGAAATTTAATTGGACAAAGTATTCATTTTTAAAAAAAAAATCATGATGAGTTTTTGATGTCCAGTTGAATGGTCAAGCTATCATTGGAAGGATTCGAAACGTGAAAAGGTACATGAGGTCATATGATGGAAAATTGTAATAATTTGAACAATAATAAATAGTGTATTTAAGGCTTCAAATACTAATCATAGGATTAGTAATTGGATACATGCATATCAGAGAATTATTTCATCAGGATGATCATGAATTGCAATTCCAACTCATTGGAAAAATACTAGAATACGAATATGTAATAATTCATTTGATAAAGGATTAAATTAAAGAATATCTATAAAATATTTATATATTATTTCATAATAGAGTCACAACCCGCCGTCACTGAGATGTGGGAATAGAAATCAAACTTCAAGACCCTTCCCTCTTCATGTTGAAGGAGAGATAATGACCCTCGAGTACCTCCTTCAATAGTCCCCGGATTGGAAACTTTCACCAAGGGTATAAAGTCTCCCGTAGTATGGAATTAATTTCCATTTTTTATAAAGGAAACTAGCAATGAAGTCTCCTGGTGCTCTTGCTAGTAAGGATTTTCATGGCCTTCAATGTCCCCATGGAAACCTGAAATCTGTTTTATATATGTATGGTGAGTATATAGGTATACTCAGAATGGAAAACAAAATGCTCTTATTCACATCTGGGGATGAATTCTAAAGCTCCATGAAAAATATATATAACTGAAGCACCTAGAAAGGAAACTATACACCTCGCCTCACAAAGGCACACTACCCATATAACAATAGATAGGTAAACTAATAGTAATAGAACTTCGATATATGGGTAACCCACACTACATTACCCTCGTTATTTAGGACATCCTAAGCATCAGGACTCCCCTAAAAATCCCACAATAGTTCCATTGTCGACCCCAATAACAACCATATGGGTCATCCCAACTTTACATTCATCCCGTGTACAAACACCTGGGCCACAACAACCAGCACCACGCCCGAAGAAACCTAGGCTGGAATGAACACTACCTTTCTCAAAGACACCTTGGCCTCATCCCATAGATACATGGGAAAACAACTAGCTTGCACACACTTGGGCTATCCACCCGAACACCACCCTTCCAGAATATTCATTGTCCATAAAGAACCTTGAGGCATAAAAGCCAACTCGATATGACTTTCTTTACCGAGGAGATGGAGAAGAAATGAGCTAATAACAATCCACTCCTAATAGTGTTGGAAAAAAACTATCCTTCTATATATGGGGGTGTTCGACAAGAAGTTATCAACAAGGGTTCGATCAATATAAGAAATAAAAGAACAACTATTATATGAATAGGTAATCAATCAATCATCCCAACCTAACATTCGGGAAACCGAAAACCATAACACATGATACCATTCTTGATGATATCCCTTCTTGAACAAATACACAACACAAATGGAAAGTCACCCATTTCAGGAATACAATCCCTCGATGTACATGTTCTCATTATCATGTTCAAATGATTCTTTTAAAAACCTCCCACCACTTCTGGGAAAAAACTTGAATAACCACCATACAAATCAAAAACTGAAGGAAAAAAGAGACAATAATGATTTTAAGTATTAAAACCTGGTTCCCTTGCAAAGTCACAACAACAAAAGGGATATGCCAGATACCACTATGTACTAGAAGAAAACCAAGAACCATCATATGGGGTCTATAAACCTTACCACCATCTCGACACAGACTCATATTTACAAACTAAAAACATCTCAACAAGATATTCCATTAGTGCACAAGAAGGGACCACAAAAGACCACAATGTTTATTGGACATGATTCAAAACAATTCACAACATAAAATGATGGTAAAACACATCTACTTCTACATCATCATTCCAAACCATTTATTAATAAAGAGTTCGTTAATTATGATTATTAATTTCAATTTCATCTAAGTTTTGAGGTAATATTGTCATACCCACCCCGCATGATGCACAATAAAAAGAGATGCAAGAAACACCCTACATGAATGATCAAGGATTGATGTTTTCTCCTTGCGGCAAGAACTGTGGTCATGCAAGTAGCAAGAAAATCCCCATGATGTCTAAGCAGGATGGACTCCAGAACAGGTGCTTGACTATCTCTTGAGGAAGGACATGAATAACAATAATGGAAATGAAAGAGACCATGTAATCAGAAGATCTTGTAATGTTAAAAAGCATAATCATAGAGTTTCGAGATGTGATATCCTGAAGTACGTAAAAAATGGAAATTGTTTTAAACACACGGTTGGGTCGTTTCACATGATTGAATTAATTTATATTTAATAATTATCCATTGAGATACTAAATATAAACCAATGGATGACTGTGAGTTGATAGATTTACGATAAATGGAGAATAACACATAACATAGGAGACCATGGAAACAGGGGAAGCTGGAAAACGAGGCAAGGGGTGAGACATGACACACGATTTAGTATGTCATAGTCACCCCACACATAGAGGATTTATAAAATCATTCAAGGGAATAATAATGTCTCTTAAAGACTTTTAAAAAGTAATAAATACATAAAACATGGGTTATATGAAAAATGGGGAAGGAACCCCAACAATCTACAATGGCACCAATCGGCTGCGACACCGATTGGTGAAACTTATCGGTGGCACTAGTAGGTGACACCATGATGACAACCAAAAAATGACACTAATTCCCTCTTGACTCCTCCATGGTTTCAAAGACACCCCATAAACCAGAATTTTGAAAAGAAATGGTCCAGGATGGTCCGGGCCGTAACATCAGATACCACTCAAACTATTCCTTCCCATGATAATTAAAGTGTAAACTTTAAATATATAGAGAGGTTCGAACAACCACCATGTAAGATACCTCTAAAGTACAAACCTACCACTATGTCATTGAATTCTAGAACAAACATTTATGTATAAGAACACCTCTCCCTATAGAAATCGTACAATCATATAAAGGTCACACCGTCCAGGCTCACAGATTAGGGAGCCTCTTTTTCCATGTCAAGATACTATCTCCATTGGAAAAAACTGACACTACCAAATGATTTAAATCACATCATCCTTAATGGGTCGTGATTTTGGATCAGATCCTCCCGTCCCTATCGCCAGGACTTTTCACACACATTTATAGAATAAAAAAAACAACCCATCTCATAGTTAATAAAGTCATATTTTACATCACACACATTTTTAATGAAAAAACACCCAAAAAACTCAAAACTACTATGGGTACTGGGTGTGAATCTATGCCTCTCATTACATGGTACACTCCATGAGAAAACTATGCCTCATATACTAATGAACAAGGTGAATGATTCTCCCACGAAGAACCATCTCTTTTCAATCCTTGATTCTCACTGGTTGTTCCATGAATGTCAATTCTCCATCGATATCCAACTCTCCCCAGTCGATTGCATGTGTTCCATAATGTTGATGCCAATATAGATTAGAAACATTGAAGATGTTGTGGACCCTCTGTTGCAGCAGTGGTAGCGCCAGCAGATACGCCACCTTGTCAACACGTCTCAACACCTCGAAGGGTCCAATGAACTGGCATGAAAGCTTACTTCCCCTACAAATCCTATGCTTCCCACAATGTGGGGATACCATTAAGAACATGTGTTTCCCATCCTCAAACACCAAGGGTTACCTACTATGACAACCAAACAAAATTTTCCAGTCCTGAGCTACCTTCGTCCTCTCTTACAAAATCTCACCTTTCGATGTTGTGCATTGCACAACCTCCAAACAAAGAACACATGCCTCTCTAACGTCTGTCCAGTACACGGGTGAATGACCCAGTCTCCCATAAAATGCTTCAATTTTTTCTATGACAATGGTAGTTTGATATCTATTGTTTTAGGAAAACTCAACCAGAGGCATGTTTCATACCCATAATCCTTCAAAGTCTAGAACAAATTCCCACACATATCCTCCAACGTCTGGATGGTCCTATATGACTTGTCATATGTATAAGGGTGGAATGCAGTGCTAAGGAATATCTAGGTTCCAAAATAACTCTATAATACCCTCTATACTCATGATATAATGCATGTATCCCCCTAAGAAACGATGCTTCTAGGATCTCCATGAAGCCACAGAACATCATCGATATACTTCATTGCCAAGGAATCCACTCCACATGACTATTTAATCGCTAAGATGTGATCTAAATTCATCATCCAATCTACCACTACCCAGATAATATGTCATCCTCCTTGAATCTGTGGTATTACTATGTCGAAATCCATTGATATGTCATCCCACTTCCACTTGGGAATGTCTATGGGATGCAATAGACTACCCGAAGCATGGTGCTCAACCTTCACCTACAGACACAAGGGGAACATTACCATGAACTTCGTCACTTCCTTCTTATCCTCGAGCCACTAAAACATACCACTCATGCATCGATAAATCTTAGAAAATCTTGGGGTTACCACTAGGGGCGAGTGATAGAACTTAGTGAAACCTCTCTCAGAAATTTACACCAGTATAAACAACATTCTATGAAAAATAATCAGAATCTGACCATCATACATCTATCCTGCTAGTGAATAACCTTGGCTAACACAATCACGCATCACATCAGCCTCTATGTCTCCCAATATTACTATTCCACTGGACATACAAAGAATGATTGCACTGCCATTTTAAATAGATAGCCTCTACCATCCTTCATCATGCTTCTAGGTGCAAGAAGCCATTTGCTACATTTCATTCCAAAATTCGGCTAACGCTCGAAACACACCCTTCGGTTAATTCCTGCTCAATGCATCAGTTACAATGTTCTGCTTTCTCGAGGTGTAGTAGATCTAGATTTCTTAGTCTTATTGATATTCCATCCACCTCTATTGTGGCATGTTCACGACTCGCTGTGGGAATACATGCCTCAAACTTATGTTATCAGTGTTTACCACAAAGCATTCTATATGAGGTAATGTGGCCACAATATTAGTGAAAACATAACCACTGTAAGATCTAGTTCATGGGTGGTATAGTTAAATTCTTGATGAACTAACTACCTAGACCCTTAAGAGATCACTACCCATAGATGAATCAGCACACACCCCAATCCATGATCAGATGCATCACAGAAAACCTCAAATGTTACACCTTCTTCTAGTTATATCATCATTGGGGCACTAGCCATCTTTCCCATCAGGTAACTAAATGCTTCCATGATCCATAAAAAAGCCCGGTCTTTTCTGTTCTAGGCTATCAAAGGTGTTGTAACTCGAGAGATGTCAGGTAAGAACCTCCAGTAGTAACCTGCCAAACCATGGAAACTATGAACCTCATCCACATTCTTGGGTGATACAGATGAAAACAACCTATTCGACCATCGACGAGTCTGCTTGTATTCCCTACTGGATCACCACATTTACAAAGAAGTGATCCTCTTGTGTCTGTAACATTCAATAGGACATCTTATTGTAGAGATGGTGGTGTTATAGGACATCCAAAATCATCCTAAAATTATTTATATGATCCTCCTATGATATTTAGTAGACTAGGATTTCATCGTTCAACACAACTATGAACATGTTCATATACTCGTGGAAAATATAGTTTGCGAGACCCATGAACATGACTAGTGCATTTATAAATCCAAACATTTTGAGAACGAACTCAACGTGTCTATATGTACATATAAAAAAAGTCTTAATGATGTCACCCTCACTCACCTACAATTGGGGATATACCTACCATTGCTCGATCTAAATGAACTACCCTGCTATCATCAAATGGTAAAAAAAGGTCATCAATCCTCAAGAGTGGGTAACAGTTCTTGGTCGTCACCTGATTCTGTCTTCGGTAGTTTAAGAACAAAATGATACAACTGTCTATCTTCTTTTCAAACAAGACTGGAGCACCCCATGGAGACATGCTCAGTCAGATGAAACACATCTTCACCAGGTCATCAAACCAAAATCCGCAACTCCTGAAACTCAAATGGTTTCATCTGATAGGGAGCCATTTATATCGGACGAGGCATAGGGTTTCAAGTCTATCCCATACTCAACATCACATATAGGTGGAAGAGTTGGAACCTCTTCAGGGAGGACTTCCATGATCTATCTAACAATCCCTTTAACTTCCACCATCACACTGTTTAATGATTCCACTGATAGTTCAGAAAAAAAGGAATGAAGGTACTCCACATGAAGGATTCCCTCCCGAAATCCCCTCTCAACAATGAAATCAACCCACTGGCTACCCAGATCTACGATCCTCACAATTCTAGAGAAGCATTCCATAATAGTTTGCATGGAATAAAACCAGTAAATATCCATGATGACATCGTATGTCTAAATTTGCAGCAGAAAGATATCCCCACTTGATTGATGTGACCCCAACTATAGTTGGAATCCTTGAATAATATTAAAGAGTGTAGTACGACCCCCAATAAGAAAACTAATCACTAGGTAGATGGATAATATCCATACATCTATTCCCAAGGCATGGGCTTGATTGAGTGAAAAAATGGGTTCTATACTCTTGAATCAATCAAGGCACATGCAAGAGTGGTAAAAACAAAAATTATACATCAAATGAACCTCAACCCTGCTTGGAATACTACCTCTACAATGTGAATCTACACACATCAATCTTATCTACCTCTCATCTATTAACTTCCTTCTCAACCTTTCCATAGTTTAGCTTCTTAATGTTTACCCTATGGTCGGATTCCTCAATCAATGTCTACTCATGGAGGAGTTAGAGCTCATTGCCCTGATGCTTGTGCTGAAAATGACTGGCTGGAAACTACTATTGATGAGGTGGGCGTTGATAATTCCAAACTCCACTGTACTTCACTCCATCTAGGCACTGATTCCATATATACCCATGGCTTCCATAGATAATGAAACTCACTAGTTGGCTCACAGAGAAAGGGAAAGGAATGAGAGATCGAAACGGGAAATACAGGTGTCGGCCTCCCGCCGACCTAAACATAGAAGTCCCCAAAGCAAGAGGCATATTGCTAATGGCCTTCCCCTTTGACGAGATCAAATGTCACCCCTCACGAAGCACAACACCGAACATGTCTATCATCTCCACCACAACAGCCTTCTTTTATACATCAATGTACGTCCGTAGAATGAAGAGAGTAACAACATACATCAGGAAAGGTCAGAGTGCCTCCTCTAAGCATCATCCTAGTGATTCCTCATTTGAGAAGGGGTTTTGAGAGAAAAGAAGTAGACACTTGAACATGATCCACAACTCCCTCGCCATAACAATCCCTTTCTTGATGGAACACCTCTCTTTCAACTTATCACCCTTTATCGTGGAATAATGTAATTCCACCCGGATCTCCTTCTCGAAGTCATACCATGAATTCACAGCCACCATCCTCTCCATAATGTAGTGTGCCCACCACTGACACACTAATCCCCTCATATAAATACTATCCAACATAACAAAATACTCACTCAGAGCATGAATCAATGTAATAGTGATCACCAACTCCTCAAGCCAACCTTTTATCTCCATGTCAGAAACAATTCCCCAATACATCCCATGTGTCTACCGCTAGAGAGAAAATAGAGTCTTCTACACCATTCTATACTCATCCATTTTGTCAATCCTCCAGTGATCTAATAGATCAGCCTCCTAGGCCTTTATTTCTCACACTACTCAAGGACGTTGTCCGGGTGTCATATCCTCAAGGTAAAGAAGGAATTTTTTCCACCTAGTATTGTAGACGATCCGTTTTAAATTTATCATAATTGTTTTATTTATATTAAATTCCTATAAATAAAATGTCACTTATGAACTCAAGTCATTATGATGCACATACATTTACTAGGGTCTCCACACTGCAATCTATGTATCCTCACCTGGTTGTTCGGTTGGCCCCGATTGCTTACATCAGATCGTGCGGGCCACAAAATCTTGTGTCCTAGCTTGTCTACCATGGAATATCTCATAATCCAAGAACACCTAACACTATATCCCTACTATTACATTCGATACTAAATTATCCTAACCCATAACTCCATCCTATCTCTTAACCTCATCCTCTAATTCCATTCTGGAATGACCCACCTTCTCCAAGATGAGGGAAGGGACATCAAACCGGCAGACCTTTACTTCATCAATATAACGAACCATACATTACATACATTGTTATTACATCAGGATTGAAGTATACATATTACAACATGTAAGAAAACAATGGTAGGACCATATAGGTATAGTGGCTTTAGAAATTGGGAAACATAAACAACTGGTTCATAATGCATCTACATTGTCTCCCATTTATTTCATCATATCTAGAGTCCGTTTTCGCATATCCTACCTAGTACCCTTCTTCCTAACCTGGGGAAAAGAAAACACGCATAAGGGTGAGATCAAATGCTCAGTAAGGGTAAACAAATGAAATATCATTAATATCATAAAATGGGATAAATCATAGTAGTGAAATGTAATCCCAATAATCATAACATAAAACATGAAACTTTTTGTAATACACACATAATCATAGTGAATAATTTCATAGTTGTAAAGACTCATTTCCAAGACTATTATAGCAGACAAAGTCCATTTCTGAACCGAGTTCACTCCTCGTTTCAGGCCTATTACACTGAACCGGATTAACCTGTTGTTCCAGCCATGTCTATCTCATTAGATATTAATCTTTACCCAATGAATTGTACGGAGATATAGGTACCACCCATATCATAACGAAACCATTCTAATTTGTGCCACAGAATCATAATTAATACATCATAACATAACCAATGTAAAAAAATGGAATTTTTAAACATCATGCCATCATAACATAATTCATATAAGATAAAAGGACATCATAAAATTAATTCCATCATAACATAATCAATGTAAAAATAGGGATAGAAATAGAACCTCATATTATCTTAAATGAAAAATAATTTTGATAAAACACTTGAACTCCATTCTTTAGGAAAAAATCCTTTCAAATACATTTTCCTTAATTAACATGTCATAATATTTTAAACTAAAATAATTTGATTAAAAATAAACTTGATAACCTGTAAAAGAAGCTTCATGGAAATAATGTTCTATGAAATCATAAAAAAATTCCATTCATGCCGAATAAGTTAAAAAAACATTCTTATCGTACTTTGGCCGAAAAAGTCATAAAGTACCTCGTAATAAAAATGACAAAAGATTCCATTCATATCTTATGATAAAAACTCACCAAAGGGTAAAATTGGATTTAAAAATTTTTAGGAGGATAGGAATAATATTACATATTGAGGAAAAATTTATGTGGATGAAAAATATTCCCCAGTAATTTCGGAAGTATAAACAATCTGGGATAAAAATGAGATTGCGAGATTTTCCCTTACCTTAGGTATGATTTGCTTTGTAAGTGTCCAAAACTCATGTATAATGATTTAAATAATGTCATTGAATTATTATAGAATCATAATCATTGTTATGATATCATATATGGTCATATTCTTAGCTTCTTATTAGTAATATTTCATTGCTACTTGTTATCCGGGTGTTTATTGCTTTTTGTTCTTAGGCGTGTTTTGTTGAATAAATTCATATTATTCTCTTTAGTTTATAGATAACTTATTTATATAATTTTATTAAAGTAATATATATCATATATATACATTCAATTCATTTATATAATCATTATGTAATGAATATCATGTAGAACGAGTTGCATCACATCGTGGAGACGGAAGGTCGTACATATGCATGAGCGATTATATCATTCCCATGATCATGTAATTGTATTTAAGTGTATGTATACTATTTTATAATCAATATTAATTTACAATAATAATATATAGTTGTTCTCTACACCATTATAACCATCCAAGTATGGTGGTGGTGGAAAACAGAATACACCACGGCGTAGAGACGGTATTCCGGACGTACGCATGCGCGGTGATTTTGTTTTTAGTAGGATGGATAGAAGGTGAAATATGGTTATTTAATATTTATAATAACATATAAGTATATGAGTGATACTTATGTTATTACTTCATAATGTAGCAACTAACAAAGAATAATTATAAGAAGAAAATAAAGTTGAAAGAATCGGTAACGAACATTACTTCTTCTTTGAAGCGCCTCTTCTTAACCTCCTCTCTGGGCACTAAATATGGTATTTTAAGAAGACCTGAATCTCTAGGATGTTTCTAGGGAAGTGGAGAAGAGAAATTTTCATGGTTTAGACGAGCTTGAAGGCTCAATGTGGTGTGAGGAAGAGAGGGAGGATGTGCGCTTTTATATGGGAGGAGAGGGGAAACTTAGGAAAACTTAAAATATTATTTTATTATAAAGTCATATTCGGTTTTTAATAGCTCCAAATTGATTTATTTAAAATAAAAGGTTGGTATGGGTCGAAATACTCTCAACCAATGGGTTTTAGAAAATTTTAGATTACTATTTTAACCTTATCATTTTGATTTAACTCTAAGTTAAATAATTTAACTTTTACCGTGTCTTCTTGTTTTCTTAAACTATAAGGTTAATAAAGATACTATAAAAAGAAAAAATAACCCCAAGTGGTTCATTATTAATATATATATCTTTATCTACGTCATTTTTTCGAAACATAGATTTTTTGGAATAAGATAACAATTAATAATATAATATTTGTTTTAAAAACTATTTATGTCAATTTTGACACTATTTGGTTCTGTATTTTTTTGAAAATCATAAAAACATAATTAGTTCTAAAAAAGTTAATAAAATCAATAATAACATGTCATATTGACCTAAAAAATTATTGGAATTCATTTAATGTCTCAAATTACATTTATTTGGGTATTTATAACATTAATTATGTTAATATTTCATTAATAAGATAATTACAGCATCATCATTGTGTCATAAATAAATTAAATTATTTAATGTCTAAAAATTATAAATAAAATTCCATTATGTAGGAAAGCATTTTATATTTTTAATTAATATTTATAGTTGAATTTCTCTTATGCAAAACCCTATTTTAAAAATGTTTTAGTTATTAAACATTGATTTTATCTATTTTAACTCTTCTATAAATAAAATAATGTTAATGTCCTAATCTAATCCAAGTGGACCTAAATGGTCATATTTTATTATTAAGGTTGTTTTTGGTCGAATTACACTTATCCAATAGAATTAGGACATGTGTTAGGGTAATAATAATATCATTTTTACCCTTAATTATCCTATTTACTTTTAAACGGGGTTAAAAAAAGTAAAAAGTTACTATTCACCAAAAATTATTTTCATCTCATTAAACCAAACTTTAGTCCTTGATATTAACCATGTATCTCGAATATTCAAAATTCCATTCACTGAAGCGGTAAAATTACGTATTATGTGAATTTGCAAATTCTCATAGGAGGTGGGTAAAAGACGGTGAAATGTCAATAAAATTTTTATATATCTAAAATTATTATTAATGGACTCCAATGAATTACTTTGAACTTATATAGGTATTAAATATCAATTTTGACAAAAACTAAATTTAAATAAAGTAAATAATTATTTAAATAAAAAGTCGTTTTTAAATAGTATCCTAGTTTTTCACTGTTCATCAAAAATTGAATGTTCTCAGCAAAATAGAAAAATTTCACCCTAGGCTAATTTCGATATTCCAAATCCAAAACTGAAGTCCATTTTGAATGATAAAATTTATAAAATTTCAAAAAGTGGGTATTAATATTCATAACGGCTAGTTTTAATAATATTTTAATAGCATATCGTTGTTTAGTGAAACTCGGTATTGCGTACAACGCAAGCTATCGAGGAAGGTCGTGATTGCGTGTTAAGAAAACCAAGATAATGTTGTGTGAAGTGAAAGTTTCCAAAAAAAACAAAATATTTTGCATAAAAATCTTGTTTGTTACATTCTACCCCCCCTTAAAATGAATTTCTTCCTCAAAATTCGTCACATTGTAACAAACAGATGATGATTCCTCTCCCTCAGCATATCTGGAAGCTCCCATGCAGCTTCTTGTAATTGTTGGTTCCTCTTTAAAACATTAACCAAGCGAGTGGTCTTATTCCATAGGACCTTTTCGCTACGATCCCGAATCTCTATTGGCTGTTCTTCATAATAAAGATCTTGCTCCAGTGGTACAACTTCTGATCTTAATACATGTGAAGGACCGTGTATCTACTTTCTCTAGAGTGATACATCGAACACATAATGAACTTGAGAGAGATTCGGTTGAGGCACCAATCAGTATGCTACCTTCCCAACATGATCTAGTATTTCGAAAGGACCGATATACCTTGGGCTCGGATTTCCCTTCTTTCCAAATCTTATTACTCTCTTCCAAAGAGATATTTGTAAGAACACTTTATCACCCACTTTAAACTCTAGGTCTTTTCTTCCGTTTTCGGCATAACGTTTTTGTTGACACTGAGATAATATTATGTGTTATTGAATAGATCAGAGCTTTTCTTCCATCTCATCAACAAGTTCAGGTCCTAATAGATTTCATTCCCCAACTTCATCCCAACAAGTTGGAGTCCTGCATTTCTATCCATAGAGAGATTCATAAGGAGCCATCTGAATACTCAAGTGAAAGTTATAATTATAAGAAAATTCCACCAAAGGTAGGTGTTGATCCCAACCAACTTTGAAATCCATAGAGTAAGATCCTAACATATCATCTAGAGTTTGAATTTTTCTCTCAGACTGACAGTCTGTCTGAGGATGATAATTAGTGTTGAAACACAACTCTGTATCTGGAGTATGCTAAAGACATCGCCAAAAGAATGAGGTTAACCTCATATCCCGACCAGATATAATGGAAAGTGGTACTCCATGGAATCTTACCACTTCTTTTACATATATCCTGTAAAGCTGATCCAGAGAGAAATCTTCTCTAATAGAAATGAAGTGTACTGACTTAGTAAGACGATCAACTATGACCCAGATAGCATTATTGCCTTTGGATGTTTTAGGAAGTCCAGTTACAATGTCCATAGTGATTTTATCCCATTTCCATTTAGGTATGGGTAAAGGTTGTAACATCCCCTTAGACTCTTATCTCTCAGATCTAACTTGCTGTCAAACCAAGCATCGAGAGACATATTCAGCAACATCTCTTTTCATGCCATCCCACCAGAAGTACTCTTTTAGGTCCCTAGACATCTCTGTGCGTCCAGGATGAATAGAGAATGAAGAATTATGAGCCTCATCTAGCAACACCTTCTTTAATTCTAATATGGGAGGAACAAAAATCTGACTCCTGAACCTTATTATCCCATCAAAATTAGGGTTGAATTCAGGAACATTTCTTACCTTATTTTGTAACTCTATATCTTCTTTCTTCGCCTCTTTAATCTTCACATGTATAGATGGTTGAACATTCATTTGAGAAAGATATGATTTCTCCCCTTCCATTATAATTCCAAGATCCATCATTTTTAAATCCATAAATGTTGGATCTTTTGTAATCCTCATCATGGATATGCTAGCATGGTCTTGTCGACTTAATGCATCTTCCACCTTGTTTAATTTCCCAAGGTGATAATGAATTGAGTAGTCATAATCCTTAATCATCTCCAACCATATTATTTTGAGCATATTAAGCTCCTTTTGTGTTAAAATATGCTTTAAACTTTTATGATCAGTATTAATATTACACGTTTCACCATAAAGATAATGCCTCCATTTTTTATTGCAAAGATTACCACAGCTAACTCCAAATCATGAGTTGGGTAATTTTGCTCATGGATTTTCAACTATCGTGATGCATAAGCTATCACCATATCGTTTTGCATGAGAACACACACCTATCCCTTCTTGGATGCATCACTATAGATCAAAAACCATTATCGACTACAAGGCAGTGTGAGCACAGGTTCACTGGATAACCTTCTTTTTAAATCCTTGAAATTATCTTCACACTCCTCCGTCCAAACGAACTTAACTCCTTTTCGAGTCAACCTGGTGAGTGGAATAGATAATCATGAAAAATATTTCACAAAAAATTGATAATATCCAGTCAAACCAAGAAATCTTCGGATCTCAATTACTTTTTTTGGTATCGTCCATATTTCTATAACCTCTGTCTTTTCTGGATCCCTAGATATCCCCTCTATTGGGATTATGTGACCCAAAAATTTGTCTTTTTTAAGCCAAATTTCACACTTGGTAAATTTGGCATAAAGCATCTCCATTCTCAAGATCTTCAATAAAATTATCAAGTGATCTTCATGTTATTACTTTCTCTTTGAATAGACATGAATATCGTCTCTATAGACTACCACAAACTGATCAAGATATTCTTTAAAGACTCTATTCATTAGATCCATGAAGATAATAGGGGAATTATTAAGACCAAATGGCATCACTATAAATTCATAGTGTCCATACCTTGTATGAAATTCATTCTTTGGTATATCCTCCCCTTTGACCCATAATTGATGATACCCTGAACGAAGATCAATGTTTGAAAAGTATTGAACCCTGTCTAGTTGGTCAAATAAGTCATCAATGCATGAGAGATGATATTTTTTCTTGATAGTGATCTTGTTAAGTTCTCGATAATCAATGCAGAGTCTCATTAATCCATCTTTCATCTTAACAAACAGAACAGGTGCACCCCAAGGTGATTCACTAGGCCATATGAATCCCTTATCAAGATTCTCTTGGAGTTTCTTCTTCAATTCCTGCAACTCAATTGGGGCTATTCTATAAGGTGTTTTTGGAATAGGTAAAGCACCCGGTACAAGTTCTATTGAAAAATCAACTTCACTATTTGGTGGAAGACCATGAAATTCCTCTGGAAATACATCATCAAACTCCTATACAATGGGAATATTCTTAATCATGAGTTTCTCTCTAACCATTTGAGTTAAATAACCTTCATTTAGTGGAATCAAGACCCATAAGATGGAAGAAATTTCCACTGGAAGGTTATATTCATACTTGCATCGATAGACGATCATAGATTGATCTGGAATATGAAATGTGACTTCCCTTATTTGGAAATGGATATGAGCTCCGTATAAAGAAAGCCAATCCATGCCAAGAATCACATAAAATTCCACTATAGGAAGTATCACACGATTTGCAGGAAAAAATTCCCACAATCTTCAATCGGAGAAGAATTATAAACTTTTGATGCAACTGTTGTGCCATTAAGAGTTGTCACAGCTAATTCAACATCTAATTGTTGAGGTAATACGGTGATACCCTTAGAAAATTATTCCGAAATAAAGGAGTGGGTGGATCCAAAATCAAATAAAACTTTTTCAACTTTATAGTGGATGGTAAGTGTAACTTTCACCACTTCGTTATCGTACTCTAAATCACTGATAGAAAATGCATGTGAAATTCCTTTGTATTTATCCTTAAGAGTTTGTTGATGTCGATCATCATCAACAACATTTTTATTAGGGAATTTATTAGCATAATTCCACATTTCCTTGCACATGTAACATTGAAGTGTAGGAGGTTTACTCTGTGTAGCCTTTTCTTTGTTCCCATCACTAGACATATTCTTCCCATCATCGCGGCTTTCAACTGCTCGATGACCTTTCTTTCCACATTTGAAACATTTACTTGTCCCTTTAGGACAACTCCCTCCATGTTTCTTTCCACACATTGAGCATAAGGGAAAACTAATATTGTTTTCAGCGTGTTCTGTATATTTTCCTTTGAATTCCATTTTCCTCTTCTAATCAAACCCATATGACTAATGGGTTACTCCAATCTCCATATCAACCTTGAGATAACATAGAACGATTTCCTCATATCTATTGAAGTCCCTTTGTGATAACGCCCTTCATAGACTTGGTTTTAAGCCACTAAAGAATCGATCGATCTTACTATCAGGTTGGATAATAATCCCAGAAGCATACCTTTCAAGTCATGTAAAATTTTCTTTATAGGTATCAACAGATTCATCATCTTTTTGTTTCAGTTTAAGAAACTCCTTCTCCATATTTTTTCAAAGAATACGATGGAGTTACTTATTGAAAAATAAGTTCTTGAACTCATCCCATTCCATGGACTCAATTTCATCTCTTTGCCTCATATTCCTTATATGATTCCACCACTGATCATCATCACCTTCCAAACGTTACACTACTAAGATGAATCTGTCATGTTCAAAACATTGATGAACTGAAAATATGTTTTCAGTGGTACTAATCCATTGCTCAGCCACAAATGGATCTGAAGACCCACTGAATGAAGGTGGACGCTGCCTCATGAAGGATTCAACAGAATTATGCTATTTCCTTTGCTCGTTTGGATGTACTTCGTGATTCATAGCTTGAGAATGTTGTGTGATCATGGATACAAGATTTTTCATTCCAGCTCCCATAACATTTGGTTGCTCATGGGGACAATCATTGCATTTCACGTCGCATTCAGCTTTAACACGGTTTTTTCAGGTTCTATCCATGGACTAAAAACAAAAAGAATAGTGTGAGGAACACTAATTATAATAGGAAAACCACATAATCAAGAATAAAATTTTACACTTAAGGTCTTATCATTGGTTATTCATGGCCATTTCTAAAACAATAAGATTGTGTTCTATGCTTAGAATTATCCTTAGGGTTCTTACAAAGTCTTTCACATCTTAGTTTCTTAAGATTGACTATTCCTTTCCACTGATACCAACTATAACGACCCATAAATTACATAAATTGTTATTACTTCTGTATTGAAGTATACTTATTACAACATATGACAAAACCATGGTAGGACATTATAGGTATAACGTCATTAGAAACTGGGAAACACAATCAACTGGTTCATAATGAATCAACATTGTCTCCCATTTATTTCATCTTATCTAGAGCCCCTTTTAGAATATTATACTTAGTACCCTTCTTCCTGACCTGGGGAAAAGAAAACATACAAAAGGGTGAGCTCAAATGCTCAGTAAGCGTAAAAAAAAGAAATATCATTCATATCATATTCATAAGAACATAACATTTTGAAAATCTTAACCTGCAAAAGAGATTTGAATATCATAACCTGGGATAAATCATAATAGTGAAATATAATCCCAATAATCATAAAATAAAACATGAAACTTTTTGTCATACACAAATTATCATAGAGAATAATTTATTAGTAGTCAAGAGTCATTTCCAAGACTATCTTAGCAGACAATGTCCATTTCTGAACCGATTTCACACCTCGTTTTAGTCCTGTTTCACTAAACCGGAGTAACCTGCCATTCTAGCCATGGCTATATCATGAGATATAAATCATTACCCAATCCATTGGAGGGAGATATAGGTACCACCCATCTCATAATGAAACCATTCATATGTGTGCCACAAAATCATAAATCATACATCATAACATATCCCATGTAATAAAAATGGGATTTTTAAACATCATTCCATCATAAAATTATCCATATAAGATAAAAGGGAATCATAAAATTAATTCCATCATAACATAATAAATGTAAAAATAGGTATAGAAATAGAACCCTATATTATCTTAGATGAAAAATAATTTTGATAAAACACTTGAACTCCATTCTTGAGTTAAATTTTCTTTTCAAAAACATTTTTCCATTCTTAATATGTCATAAAATTTTAATCTAAAAGAAGTTGATTAAAAATAAACATGAAAATTTTAAGAAGAATATTCATGGAAATAATGTTCAATTAAATCATAAAAAAATCCATTCATTCCGTATAAGTTAAAAAATATATTTTTCTCGTACTTTGGACGGAAAAGACAAAAAGTACCTCGTACTAAAAACGATAAAAGATTCCATTCATTTATTTTACTAAAAACTATCCAATGGGTTAAATTGGATTTAAACAATTGTAGGAGGATAGGAATAATATTACATATTTAGGAAACATGGATGTGGATGATAAATATTCCCCAGTAAATTCAGAAGTATAAACAATCTCGGATAAAAATGAGATTTTGAAATTTTTCCTTACCTTATGTCTGATTTGCTTCATAAGTGTCCAATCGTCTTGTATAATTATTTAAATAATGTAATTGACTTATTACATAATCATAATCATTGTTATGATATCATATATGGTCATATTCTTATCTTCTTATTAGTAATATTTCATTTCTACTTGTTATTCGGGTGTTTATTTCTTTTTGTTCTTATGCGTGTTTTGTCGAATAAATTCTTATTATTCTCTTTAGGTTATATATATCTTATATCTAGAATGTTATTAGTGTAATATATATCATATTTATTCATTTATTTCATTTATATAATCATTATTTAATGCAGATCATGTAGAACGGGTCGCATCACATCATGGAGACGGGAGGCCGTACGTACGCATGAGCGATGATATCGTTCCCATGATGATGGAATTGTATTGAAGTGTATGTATACTATATCAGAATCAATATTACTTTACAATAATAATATATAGTTATTCTCTACACCATTATACCCATCCATGTACGGTGGTGGTGGAAAACAGATTACACCACGGTGTGGGGACGGTATTCCGGACGTACACACGCGCGATGATTTCGTTTTTCTTAGGATGTATAGAAGGTGAAATAGGTTAGTTTCATATTTATAGTAACATATAATTATATTAGTGATACTTATGTTATTACTTCATATTCAAACAACTATATAAGATGAAGTAGAAGAAGAAATAAAGTTGAATGAATCGGTAACGGACATTACCTCTTTTTGGAAGCGCCTCTTCTTAACCTCCTCTTTGGGCACTAAATATGCTCTTTAAAGAAGCCCATAATCTCTAGGATGTTTCTAGGGATGTGTAGAAGAGAAATTGGCAGGGTTTGGCCGAGCATGAAGGCTCAAAGTGGTGTGATGAGGAGAGGGAGGAGGTGCCATTTTATACGGGAGGAGAGGGGCACATTAGGAAAACTTAAACTATTATTTTATTAAAAGTCATACTCGGATTTTAATAGCACCAAATTGATTTATTTCAAATCTAAGGTGGGGATGGGTCGAAAGCATATAAACCAATGGGTTTTAGACAAGTTTAGGTTACTATTTTAACCTTATCATTTAGATTTAACTCTATGTTAAATTATTTAACTTTTACAGTGTCTTCTTGTTTTCTTACACTATAAGGTTAATAAACATACTATAACAAGGCAAACAAACACCAAGTGGTTAATTATTAATATATATATATATATATATCGTTATCTATGTCATTTGGCCAAACCTTATATTTTTAGGAATAAAATAACAATTAATAATAAAATATTAGTCTTAAAAACAATTTTATGTCAATTTTGACACTATTTGGTACTTGATTTTTGTGAACATCATTACAACATGATTAGTTATAAAAATGATAATTAAATAAATAATAACATGTCATATTAACCTAAAAATTATTGAAATTCATAATAAGTCTCAAATTACATTTATTTGGGTATTTATAACATCAATTATGTTAATATTTCATTAATAAGATAATTACTGAATAATCATTGTGTCATTAATAAATTAAAGTATTTAATGTCTAAAAATTATAAATAAAATACCAATATGTAGGAAATATTTTTATATTTTTAATGAATTTTTAAAGTCACGTTTATCTTATTTATATCCCTATATTAAAAAAGTTTTAGTTATTAATCATTGATTTTATCTGTTTTAACTCTTCTTTAAATAAAATAATGTTAAATGTCCTAATCTAATCCAAGTGGACCTAAATGGTCATATATTATTCCTAAGGATGGTTTCGGTCGAATTACACTTATCCAATAGAATTAGGAAATGTTTTAGGATAATAATAATATCATTTTTACCCTTAACTGCCCTATTTACTTTTAGAAGTGGTAAAAAAAAGTAAAAAGTTACTATTCACCAAAAATTATTTTCATCTCATTGAACCAAATTTTAGTCCTTGATATTAACCGTGTCTCTCGGATTTTTGTAATTCCATTCACAGAAGCGGTAAAATTATGTTTTATGTGAATTTTCAAATTCTCCTAGGAGGTGGGTAAAAGACGGTGAAAAGTTCAATAAAATTTATATATATCTAAAATTATTATAAAATGAATCCAAGGAATTACTTTGAACATATATAGGTAATATGTATCAATTTTAAACTAAAAAATTTTTAAATAAAATTAATATTTATTTCAATAAACAGTCGGTTTTTAAATAGTAACCTAGTGTTTTCATTATTCATCAAAAATTGAATGTTTTCAGAAAAATACCAAAATTTCACCCTATGATATTTTCGATATTCTGAATCCAAAAATGATGTCCATTTTGAAAGATAAAATTTATAAATTTCAAAAAGTGGGTATTACTATTTATAACGGTTAGTTTTAATAATATATTAATAGCATATCGTTGTTTAGTGAAACTCGGTATTGCATACAATGCAAGCTATTGAGGAAGGTTAGGATTGCCTGTAAAGAAAGCCAAGCTATTGTTTTGTGTAGTGAAATATTCCATACAAACAAAATATTTCTCATAAAAATCTCGGGTGTTACAATCATGTTTATTGAGAGATACTGACCCCATATGTCTGGCCTTCAATAGGCCCTAGAGAAGAGACATGCACTAAGGGAAAATAATCTCTCGTATTATGGAAGGTATTAACCTTTTTTAAAGACATGTCCGAGAGACAAGACAGTAAAACCCAAACAACTACAAAAGACGAAAGTAAAAGAAATGAAAAAAATTCCATTCTCATGTGTATGTTCAAAAGAATCTAATAAACGTACATGAAAACATCGAATAATGGTACCGAAAGAAAAGAAAATCATCTATGACGATGCCACAAACTAAATCATGTATGGTCGGACATGAAGATCAATGTCCTCCTGGAAACCTCAATGCAATTTTATATACGTACGGTGAGTATACATGTATACTCTGTAACACCCCATGTAAATGAAGAATATGACATTTTATTTATTTATCACTATTTGTGAATAAAATGTTAATATTAATTTAAAGGGAACACTATGCTCGATGGCTTACCCAATACACAACAATGAGTACCTTTGAAATCTTACGTTGCACTCTAATAATAAAATAATATTATTTTAAATGGTAGTTAACACCTAACTATTGTAATGACGGGAATGAACAAAACTGACTACAAAATGATTATACATGTTTTTAAAATATTTTAACTTATTATAATAAATGTTAGAGGATTAAAAATGCGAATGAATCCAATTTTAAGCGTAAACATTCTAATATTCATTAAAAGGTCGATTAAGAACCTTTTGATGGTGAACCACTTTTAAATACAATTTTTTAAAATTTTATGTGTTATATTTGATAAAATAAAATTCTTCTTTAGAATCGGGACATCAAAATTTAATTTCTGTAATTTTTTGGTATTTGTCCAATAAAGTTCATTTTTTAATAAATAGTGAAAAATGTTGTATTTTAATTCATAACCTCTTTTTCACCAAATTTATTTATATTATTAGATTATCTTTTTAATTTGTTTTAAAGTGTTATTAGAATATATTTTTACCATTTAATCGAATGGTGGACATTGGAATTAATATCACATTGAGATTGGACATAAACAAGTGTCAATCTTTTGATAGATACTGTTTCTTAAAAACACGATATTTGATTTGACAGCGGGATTTAATTATAAAATTAATTAATGAAACATAAATTTTATGAATTTGGTAAAAAATACATTATTTTTTAATTTTTAATATCAAATATATCTTAGGGTGATTTTTTGGTATTTTTCTGAAAAACCTTAATTTTTGTTGAATAGTGAAACCCCAAAGTGGTAGTTACAAAAATGGATTTTTCATTTAAATGGAACATTACCACTTCTGTGATTTTAATTTAAAAAATCCAATATAAATTATTTTCATTATTAAGTAAAATGTGGTTCAATGGGATGAAAATAATTTTTGATGAAAAGTAACTTTTAAGTTTTATTAATCGTGATTAAAGGTAATTAGTGTGATTTAAGGTAAAAATGATATTATTATAAAACGAAAATATCTTAAAACATGTCCTAACCCCATTGGATGATTCATTTCTGACCAAGACAACCCATGGGTCGACTTTTGGGACTCCATGGATCCTCTTGGGTATGATAATAACATTTATGCCTTTTATTTAAAGTAAAAGTAAAAATGACACAAACATGTATTGTTTTACTAAAACAATTTTTACATGAGGTTATACAAGTCATATTTTTTTACATAAATAGTCCTTTGAAATATAATAGTATTTACTACATCATAGTATTTTTTTATAATATTTATACTTTATATAAATTAAATTATTTATGACATCTTGATGATGTAGCGATTACCTCATTATTTAACTATTAAAATAAAATGAGAATATAATGTACAATCTAAGACCTACAAATGTAAAAAACGTATTGGAAGACAGGATTTAGAACTCTTATCACCTTATCCTCGAAATACATCAATTTGGGACCTTTAAAATCTGAAACACATTTGAAAATAAAGTAACATTTTATACCTTTCCAAGAGTTCCTTCCTATCCTCTTATAAAAGGCCCCCACCTCTACCACCTTACCCACACCTCTCAATCCTTTGGATCAGACAAGCTCTGATCATTTTGTCTCTCCACATCCCCCTCCTCATCCTCGAAATCTTACCTTTGGCAGTAAGTTCTTCAAGAAACCCTTTTGTTTCAAACCAAAGGGAGTTACCTGATTTTAAGGTAACGTCTTCACTTGTGCACTTTTGTTTTATTTTGCTTCTCCAACCCCCTAAACGATTTTTATTAATTTATTTTGTAACAACACCAGTATCTTCCATATATTATGATGTTATTATAAGTAGTATTAGAGCTACACTTACACACACCTACATCTAATGGTTAAAGAACTCACTGTTTCTGTGGATGGTGAATTTATTCCTCACGAAACTATGATTGTTCAATATTCTTTTAAACCCTTCAAAGGTGGCCATTAAGATGTCAATATATTTATATATGATTTATAATATGTTTATTATTTCCATAAGTTTATGTATTTTTCATTTATTTCATACCTTTATGGTTTCCATTATGGGTAAATGCGATATCTTCATTTTAGGAAGTGCAGACTACCGCCCCCTCAAAGGGATTTGATTCATTAATACCATATTTGGTATGTATAAAGGATAGATTTAATGATATTATATATGATAACATACTGGAATTATAATTCTATTATATACCATTTTGTTTTAATTCCATTAAATATGAAATAGAATTGGAAGTAGCGTTCATGCGTTCGTACGGCTTACAGTCTCCATGAACGGTGCATTTCATTTCTTACCACTAAATGTTATGTAATATTATAAATGCATGTATATAATGGCTATATATGATATATATGATATCTAAATAATGAATATAATTCTGTATATAATGGATATTTTTCCCCATGAACAAACTTTTGATAATAAAGAGTTTATTTTTGACTCAAGTAGCAATTATCGTTAAAAGGACCGTTATTAACTTAAATAATTACATTGTGTTCATGACATGGTAATATGTGATATAAAAGGAATAATGAACTTGAAAAATGTTCTTAATCAAGAATAAATTAACTCATGTTTATTATTCAGGAGATTAAAGAACGATCGAGTAAGTCAGATACGAGGTAAGGGATCCTACCCCTCTCTTTCTTTTTAAGTACAATCTTTTATGTCATTTCATTTAAGCTCATCTTTCATATGATTGGGATGATATTTTATATTAATATTTCTATACGTTTTATGTTCATATTATTAGAGGCCCTATTTTCTCTCATAAATCCATTTTGGATGTTTTGAGTGGCGCTGTTATGCTGCCGAATAATCGTAAGAGATCCAACCTCTCTCTTTCTTTTTAAGTACACTCCTTTATGTAACTTCTTTTAAGCTCCACTTTTTTATGTTGGGGAACGTTCTTTTTTATTACTCATGATTTAAATTTTATGTTAATTTTATTGGAGACACTACTTGATCTCATCAATCCATTTTTGGATGTTTTAAGTGGCGTCGTTAGGCTGCCGAGTTTTCGTAAGGGATTTTTCGTCTCACTTTTATTCCTGTGAGATTTATGCTTCATTTTCCACAATTTCCTTTGAGTGGTATATATAATGCCCATTATTCTAATATTTGTGTAATATACTTTTTTTATGAGTATTTACATCAATGTTCTATTGTCCTTCTTTAATGTGGTGTATGTTTCGAAAGATACCCAAGTCGGTAAGGGAACCTTTCACCCACCTCTTTTTAAATACTCATTTTGTTGGGTCATTTAGTTTACATATTGTAATGTTGGGATATGTTCTTCTATATCCTTATTGATGTAAATTTAATGTCCATGTGATGAGATAACCTTTTTATCTCCCATCAACTCATTTTCTGAAATTTGAAGTGACGCCATTAGGCTGTCAAATTTTTGTAAGGGAACTTCTTAACCCAAATTCTGTTCTTTGGGTTAATCACCTACATTCAAATTATGTCATGATATTATTATTTCCTATATTATATTTTTACTTTCTCTATGTGTAATTATAGTGAATACACATAATAGATCAATTTTATTTAAAAAATGATCTTTGTATGGGGCTTCCTCTCAATCTCCTTTCATTGAGGCATATTATGTTTTATACACGACTTTCATTTATACTGTGTATAAACCCCTTTAACATTTACGTTTATTCAGAAGGAATAGTTTTTATACGAATCATTTTACTAAACAACAAAAGGGAATGTTTTTGTCGTACATATGCGGTGACAATGACTTCTCTTCCGCCATGACCATTATTTGAGTTTCGGTTTCCTCTACAATCCATAACATTTTTTAAATGAAAAATAAATACGAAGTTGTAATTTTATTTTATTTTGGTATTGAAAATGGTTTTAATAATGTTTTTATTATATCAATGTGTTGTATTGATATCTTGTGATTGAAATGTGGAAATGTTATGTTTCCTTTATGCATGTTTTATGTGATACGATTATGTTATGGTTCTTGGGAATTGTTTATGATGATGGGTGGTTCTGTGATAAACTAAGGGTGGGTGGGCCCAATATAGATCTCCAATTACTTGGGTAACGCGAAGGATTTAAACGTTACGTTTTCTCCAAAGAGATTTAGGGAAGATATTTTGATGAGTATTCCAAACGTAACCCAGAGAGTTACTCCCTATGTAAGAATGTTACGAATGCCTCAAGTTACCTTTATGACTTATGATTTATATTATTTATTCATGATCTGATGAGTTATGTGATTATGTTTTATACGTAAACTATGATTTCATACATGGACTAATGTTTTCATTTCATACTTTTTTATCCCTTACTGAGCTTTTTATGCTCATCCCATGTTTTTGAAATGTTTTCCATAGGTCAAGGGAAAGGTACATGATGTGATGATAGTGTTAAAGAAGTGTCAAGAATGAATCCATGTTTTATTTTAAATATGTTTTCGTTGATGGAAAAAACGAGTACTATCTTTTCTGCAACCACTTTGTTTAAATGTGGAATGTAATGTATGTTTTATGATGTAATTCTATAAAACACTAAACTATAAAAAATAATCAACGTGTATTCATGAAGTAACTCATGATTAAGTAAGGTTTATGGCTGGAGCCTTATAGTTGGTATCAAAGGTTGGTTTAGACAACATTATGTATTAGGATTTTTTGTTAGACAAATGGTTAGTCCATATATCTATTATTTCAATTAAATCCTTGTTTTATAACTTTTTTCAGGTCATGTAAAGTTAGTTACGAATGCAAGGAGGAGGATCTAAAATGAAATTCATATCTCTTCCTTATGACATGCTTGTAATAATTATTTCAAAGCCATTTTCGGATGATTGTGAAAATTTTTCTAGCATACAACTCTCTTGAAAGCAGTTGTTTGAGATATCAAACACCTCCACTATACCTCGTTCTCATCGTGGATCATGGGTTGTATTTAGAAAAATACTATTCTTACAATATTATCATATTTTCAAGATAGATAAATATTATCAAGGTATTTTAAAATATTTTACCTTATCACAAGAATTTGAAGCATATTATGATTTTAAAAATGGTGCTGATGAAGGAGACCCTTGCGCAATCTATTTATATTTCCTTTTTAAATATATTTTCTCATCACATACTTATGGTATTTTAAATGGACCAATAATAGAAAGATTCAACTCAAATTTTTTCCGACTATTTTATAGAAATCATGTTTTATCAGATGATTTGGAATTATATGTCATACATGACTATTTTCCAAAACTGTTTTTCTATAAACACCCATATGACCCATGTTGTACAAGTTGTATTTGGATGGAGGAAGAAAATTATTTTGAAGGAACTCTAAATCATTTTTGTAAGGCATGTGACTTCTACCTACATGAACAAGATGATGATGAAACCGAGTGGACACCATGATCAATGTATGATGTTATTCATTTTGGGAATCGTTTTATTTTATGGTGGTGAAATAAGACTTTAAGAATTAAGATGATGAGATCGTAATTAATTTGGATGAAAACCAGAGGTATAAGGAAACTATTGAGGTTAAAACATGCTAGGGTTACTTTTGGACTTTTATAAAAGGACAACACGCAGACCGTGTGACAACCCGTCTCGTGGGACAAAGCTGCGGGAATCGAACCCACAACCAAAGTGCGACTGTTATTTATCACCTACCATTGGACTACAAGAAGTTCCTAGTTTGTTTGACTAATTATTTTTAGTTAGATGATTTTATGAATTAAGAGTAAGTTTATTTTGGGTTATCTATGGAAATTATTAACCTATCATGGAGGATATGTGATTAGGTTAATTACTTTTCAATATGAGACTTTTAGAATAAATGATGTTATTTGGAGATGAGTGTTAATTTGTACCCTGGAAGACTACGTGACTAAGTCCATCAAATATTTGGGTTTCGATATTAGTTTGGAATACTTTGAAGAATTTTATGGAAAAATTGTTTATCAAATGGTCCTCATTGAACATTGGGTTTTGTTGGACAAATTTTGGAGATTAAGAATAGATTTTATTTTTATAAAGGGTTATCCTTTTCTGGTTTATCTGATCTTGTTCAAAGAATTTTAGTTTTGGTAATGGCCTAGAGAGATGGGAAATATATAGTTCTCTTTTTTGGATTAGGTGATTCTTACGAAGTTGATTATAGTACTCTTAATGCGAACAAGTGTTCCTAAATACTCGTCTTTTGGAGAAAGTATGAGTTTGTGTAAGAAATCTAGTAAAAGATGAAAGTCAACATGGCAAGTAAGTATGTTTCCTTGAGATAAAAAATAAATTTTCCAATGAAAAGTAACTTAAAATTTTTTTTTTCTATTATGTTTTCCTGCTGGGGAATCTAATACCGTTTAACCCACCACAAGTTTATGATTTTCTTGTGGTTAACTTTGTCCTAAACATGTTTTCTATCACTCTCTCTTAGAACATGACCCTTTGCTTTTTCTCCCATATACATGTTTTCCAACATGGAATCATAGAATGGGTTAACTCAGGTGACCTCTGTACTTCACTTTCTTTCATTTAAAGTGATTTTTTACCGACTCTTGTTCGTATGTGGGACTTTCAATGATGTTTTCGAGCCCAATTTTGGAATTGTGAGGACTCAATTCCCAAAAGTGGGGAAGGATGTAACACCTCAGTTAAAAAAAGAATATGATATTTTAATATTTATCCCTATTTTTGAATAAAATATTAATATTAATTTAAAGGGAACGCTATGCTCGATGGCTTACCGAATACCCAACAACGAGTTCCTTTGAAATCTAACATTGCACTCTAATAATAAAATATTATTTTTAAATGGTAGTTAACACCTAGCCGTTGTAATGACAGGAATGAACAGAACTAACTACAAAATGATTATATATGTTTGTGAAATATTTCTACGTTTTACAATAATTGTTTGAGGATTAAAAATGCGAATGAATCCAATTTTAAGCGTAAACAGTCTAATATTGTTTAAAAGGTCGATTGACCGCCTTTTGATGGTGAACCTCTTTTATATTCACTTTTGACAATTTTACGTGTTATATTTGACAAAATAAAATTATTCTTTAGAATCGGGACATCAAAATTTAGTTTGTGCAAGTTTTTGGTATTTGTACAATAAAGTTCATTTTTAATGAATAGTGAAAAATGTTGTATTTTAATTCAAAACCCCTTTTTAATATAATTTATTTATATAATTAGATTCCCTTTTTAATTGGTTTTATAGTGAAATTAGAATATATTTTTACCATTTAATCTAATGGTGGTCATTGGAATTAATATCACTTTGAGATTGGACATAAACAAGTGTCAATCTTTTGATAGATATTATTTCTTAAAAACATGCTATTTGATTTGACAACGAGATTTAATTATAAAATTAATTAATGAAAATTATATGTTATGAATTTGGTAAAAAAGACATCATTTTTAAATTTGGAATATCAAATATAGCGTACGGTTAATTTTTGGTATTTTTCTGAAAAACCTTAATTTTTGAAGAATAGTGAAACCACAAAGTGGTAGTTACAAAAACTGATTTTTCATTTAAATGGAACTTTTCCACTTCTATGATATGAATATCAAAAATAAAATATAAATGATTTTCATTATTAAGTAAAATTTGGTTCAATGGGATGAAAATAATTTTTGATGAAAAGTAACTTGTATGTTTTTTTAATCCCGATTAAAGGTAATTAGTGTGATTTAAGGTAAAAATGATATTATAATAAAATGAAAATAGTTTGAAACTTATCCTAACCCTATTTGATGATTCATGGTCGACAAATACCACCCATGGGTCTATTTTTGGGACCCGATAGAGCCACTTGGGAATGACAATGTCATTTATTCCTTTTATTTAAAGTAAAAGTAAAAAATGACACAAACATGTATTATTTTACTAAAACAATTTTTACTTGTTGTTATACAAGTCATATTTTTGACTATAAATAGTCATTGGAAATCTAAAAATATTTCCTACATCATAGGATTTTTTTTATAAATTTTAGTCTTTAAATAAATAAATTGTTTATGAAATCATAATGATGCAGCGATTACCTCATTAATTAGTGATTTAAATAAAATGAAAATATAACGTAAAATCTAAGACCTACACATGTCAAAAACCTATTTTATGGGTGTATTTCGAACTCCCATCATCTTATACTAGAAATACATCTGTGTGGGACCTTTAAAATCCGTATCAAATTTGAAAATAATGTAACATTTTATACCTTTCCAAGAGTGCCCTCCTCTTCTTTTATAAATGGCCCCCACCTCTACCACCTTAGCCACACCTCTCAAGACCTGGGATCGGCCAAGATCTGATCATTTTGTCTGTACACATCCCTCTCCTTATCATAGAAGCCTTACCTTAGGTAGGAAGTTCTTCAAGAAACCCTTTTGGTTCAATCCAAAGTGAGTTACCCGATTTTAAGGTAACGTCTTCACTTGCGCTCTTTTGTTTTATTTTGCTTCTAAAACCCCATAAAATCATTTTATTAATTTATTTTGTAAAATTAAAAGTATCTTCCATATACTAGGATGTTGTTATAATATGTATTAGAGCTACACTTACACACACCTACATCTAATGGTTAATGAACATACTGTTTCTGTTGATGGTGAATTTCTGCCACACGAAATGATGATTATCCAATATTATTTTAACACCTTCAAAAGTGGCCATTAATATGTCACTATATTTATATATGATATATAATAAGTTTATTTTTTCCTTTATATTCTGTATTTTTCATTTATGTCATACCTTTATGGTTTCCATTATGGGTAAACGCGATATCTTCATTTTAGGAAGTACGGACTACCTCCCCCTCAAAGTGATTTGATTCGTTAATACCATATGTGGTACGTATAAAGGATAGATTTAATGATATTATATATTATATCACACTGTAAATATAATACAATATGTATCATTATGTTTTAATTCCATTAAATATGAAATAGAAAGGGAAGTAGCATTCATGCATTCGTACAACTTACCGTCTCCATGAAGGGTGCATTTCATTTCTTACCTCTAAATGTTATGTAATATTATAAATGGATGTATGTAATGGATTTATATGATATATATGATATCTATATTATGAATATAATTCTGTATATAATGGATATTTTACCCCATGGACAAACTTGTAATAATAAAGAGTTTATTTTTGACTCAAGTAGCAATGATCGTTAAAACGACCGTTATTAACTTAAATAATTACATATTTTTCATGACATGGTAATGAGTGATATAAAAGTAATAATGAACTTGAAAAAGGATCTTAAAAAAGTGTAAATTAACTCAAGTTTATTATTCAGGAGATTAAAGAACGATCGAGTCAAGTCGGATACGAGGTAAGGGATCCTACCCCTCTATTTCTTTTTAAGTACACTCTTTTATGTCATTCATTTTAAGCTCATATTTCTTATGATTGGGATGTAATATTATATTACCCTTACTGTACTTTTTATTTTTATATGATTAGAGACCCTATTTTCTCTCATCAATCCATTTTGAATGTTTTGAGTGGCGCCGTTAGGCTGCCGAATTTTCGTAAGAGATCCAACCTCTCTCTTTATTTTTATGTACTCTCCTTTATGTCACTTATTTTAATATCCTATTTGTTATGTTAGGGGATGTTATTTTATATTAATATTGATGTAAATTCTATGTTAATATGATTAGAGACCCTATTTGATCTCATCAATCCATTTTTGGATGTTTTAAGTGGCACTGTTAGGTTGCGGAGTTTTCATAAGGGATTATTCGTCTCACTTTTATTCCCGTCAGATTTATGCTACATTTGCCCCCATTTCATTTTAGTGGTATATGTAGATCCCATTATTCTACTCTTTTTGTAATATACATTCATTTATGAGTATTTACATCAATGTTGGATTTTCCTTCTTTCATGGGGTGTATGTTTCGAAAGATACCCAAGTCGGTAAGGGAACCTTTCACCCTCCTCTTTTTAAAGACTTATTTTGTTGGGTCTTTTAATTTACATATTGTAACTTTTGGATATGTTCTTATATATCCTTATTGATGTAAATTTGATGTTCAAGTAATGAGATAATGTTTTTATCTCTCATCAACTCATTTTCTGAATTTTGAAGTGACGCCGTTAGGCTTTCAAAATTTTGTAAGGGAACTTCTAAACCCAATTTCTGTTCTTTGGGTTAATCCCATACTTTAAAATTATTTCATGATATTATTTTGTCCTACCTTGTATTTTTACTTTCTTTCTGTGTAATTATAGTGAATACACATAATAGATCTATTTAATTTAAAAAATGATCTTTTTATGGGACTTCATCTCAATCTCCATTCATTGAGGAATATTTTGTTTTATACACAACTTTCTATTATACGGTTTATAAAACCCTTTGATTTTTATGTTTATTAATAAGGAATATTTTATACGAAGCGTTTTACTAAACGACAAAATGGAATTTTTTTTGTCGTACGTATGCGGCGACAACGACTTCTCTACTGCCAAGACCATTATTTGAGTTTCGGCTTCCTCTACAAGCAATAATTTTTTTAAAATGAAAAATAAATACCAAGTTGTAATTTTATTTTATTTTGGTATTGAAAATGGTTTTCATAATGTTTTTATTATATAAATGTGTTGTATTGATATCTTGTGATTGAAATGTGGAAATGTTATGTTTCATTTATGCATGTTTTATGTGATACAATTATGTTATGGTTCTTTGGCATTGTTTATGAAGACGGGTGTTTCTGTGATAAACTAAGGGCGGGTGAGCCAGATATAGCTCTCCAATTAATTGGGTAACGCGAAGAGTTAAACGTTAAGGTTTATCCGAAGAGATTTAGGGAATATACTGTGATGGGTATTCCAAACGTAATCATGAGGGTTACTCCCTACGTAAGAATGTTATGAATGCCTCCAGTTACCTTTATGTATTATGATTTCTATGATTTATACATGATATGATGAGGTATGCGATTATATTTTATGAGTAATGTATGATTTCATGCCTGGAATAATGTTTTCATTTCGTACTTTTATATCCCTTACTGATCTTTTTATGCTCATCCCATGTTTTTGAAATGTTTTCCACAGGTCAAGGGAAAGGTACATGATGTGATGATAGTGTCAAGGAAGTGTCAAGAAAGAATCCATGTTTTATTTTAAATATGTTTCCATTGATGGGAAAAAACGAGTACTATGTTTTATGTAACAACTTTGTTTAAATGTGGAATGTAATGCATGTTTTATGATCTAATTCTATATAACTATAAACCTGAAAATATCCTCGACGGGTATTCTTGAAATAACTCCGGATTAAGTAAGGTTTAAGGCTGGGTCCTTATATACTCAGTAGGGAAAATGAAAATATCTCATGCACATGTACGGAGGAAATATAATGCCCCCTGAGATATAGAGATTACCAAAGCAACTAGAAAATAAATTTTCCTCCAAGACTCACCAAGGCACACTCTATAAATAATGCTAGTCATGAAATATAATAGTAATAGTATATGAATATTTGGGTACCCCGCACCGCTTTACCGCTAGTTAATTAGGAAATATTATTCAATAGTCCTCCCCCATAGATCCCACTACAGTCCCACTATCTCCCCAACAACAACCATATGGTCCATACCCACCATACATTAATCCCCCCCCCCCCCCCCGCAAACACCTGGTCCACCACGAACACACGTATCCACAACCACAAACACCTAGGCCATGACATCCACTGCCAAACCTGAAGACATTAGGGCTAGAATGGCCACTACCATTCCCAAACACAATTAATCCTCATCCTAACGACACTTGGGAAAAAAACTCACATACCCACATGGGACAAACTCGACAACACCACCCTTCCTGAAGAGTCTTGGTACATAATGAATCATAGGTTGTCACAACCAACCTGATATGTTCTGGGTTACCTAGGAAAGGGATCATAATGGGGCTAATAACCATCCACTCATAAGAATGTTAGTAAAACACTCCCCCATGATATGGGGGTGCTCGACATGAAGTTCTCTACTTGTGTGCGCTGCGTATATGAAACACATGAACTTAAGATTATACGTATAAGAAATCATGAACTCATCCAAATATAAGGATCCCAAAACCATCGACCAGCCCACACACAACCACTCTTGTGACAATTCCAAAATTCCCAAATACGCAAAAAAATCGAAACACCACAGATTTTAGGAAAACAATCCCTTATTTTACCCATTCAAATTATCATGTTCAAATGATTCCATTGAAAACATTCTTCCAATACTAGAAAAATAACATGCATAACCACTTTCTAAAACAAAAACTAATGAAAAACCAACCAAGAAATATTTTAAGCATTCACACATGGTACTCTTGCATTTTCACAACAAGAAAAGGTATTTGTGAGATTCCTCTAAGAACTAAATCCGAACTAGGAATAATCATACGAGGTCCATAACATTTACCTCCAACACCACACATCCTGAAATTCAAAAACAAATAATCGTTCAACTACATTCCATTAGTTCACAAGAAGCAACCACCTTCAGCCATGATTTTTAGTGGACATGGGTCCATAAAATTCACAACATAGGAAAAGGTAAAACACAAAAACATCAACATCATAATTCCCACCCCTTAATTCATTAAGATTCAGTTAATTATAATTATTAATGTTTTTTTCATCAATATCTCGAGTTAACCCCATCATACCAACACTGCATGATTCACAATAAATGGAGAAAAAGGAAAACACATACTTTGATGATCAAGGATCAATGATTTCTCTTTGCGCTATGAACATTGGTCGTGTGAGTAGTAGAAAAACACCATAAAGGATGACCAGGAAGGGAACCACCACGGGCGCATGACTCGTCCTCTAATGAAGGACTTCAAGCACACTAATGGAAAAGAAAGATTCCAATGAAGAATATGATATCAGCGTGAAAAAAATCATGATCTTATAGTTATAGGGTATTCAATCTCAAATTTCATAATAATAATATCATGTATTAACCATGTTGTTGGGAAGATGTACACAACAAAATTAATTTAGATTTAATAATTCTTCTCAGTGAAAGTAAAAATAGACCAGTAGATGACTATGATTTGATGGATTTCCGTTAAATGGAGAAAAACGAATAATTGGGGTGAAACATGAATCATGAGAAGCTAAAAAACACAGCAAGGGGTGTGACATTCCACATGGTTTGGAATGTCAAGGTAACCCTACTCTTATGGAATTTAAAACATCAATTATTTTCTTATGATTTAATTTTAAAACTTTAAAATAATTATGAATGACTTAAAATTAGTGTTACAAGAAAACTGGGGATGGAACACTTACACACCATGGTGCCACCAATTGGTGAAACCAATTTTTGGCTCCAATAGGTGGAAACATGGTGACACCCCTTCACTGACACTGATTCCCTCCTAACTCATCCATGGCGTCTATGACACCACAAGCACAAAATTTTTGCAATGAAATAGATCAGGAGGGTCTGGGTCATTACAAATCGGATTCCTTTGAATACCACCTTTTAATATAGTATAGAATCCATATGATCAATTCAGTGTATTGATTTAGTTTATACAGAAGGGAGTCACACAAATAAGTTCAGTATAGAGATGTTATTTTGATTTGGTTTAAAATGTTTACGTCAAATATAATACTGAGTATATTTATAATAAATTATTAATGTCCATAATTATGATGATTTAGTGATTATCTATCAATTTTAACTTATCAATCATAGAAAAATATATTTCAATTAGTCTCTTTACAATATGGATAACAATGTTATTTGAGGACTATGAATTATCCTGTTTTTACAATGATTTTGGAATGTCCTAAAATTCATGAGAAGAATCCATTATGTTTTAGTTGAATGGGATTGTGATATTGGGTTCCCTATAATTTTCATATAAGGAAACCTATAAAATGATATAAAATTATATTGTGAAATCAATATTTCTCTTATGTACAAAGAATCCAATGTGTTGAAGATTTTCAAACATGGAGAGTTTCCAAAGAAGGAAATACTTTTTCTAAGAAGATACATTGAATGATTGTTTGGAGTGAATGTGTACCATCTGTGTGTTATAAAAAGACAAATTGGATTTAGTTTCTTCAAATATTGGTAAAAAATAGGGAGTTCTATCATACAGAAGTTATAGTCAAAGAAGAATTTTTTAATGGAATATCAGATGAGATATTTCTCTATGTAATATGAGGCATTAAATTTTGAGGCACTAAATTCAGAGGTGCACTAGATGGATACTAAACAACCATGTGGTGAGGTGCATTGGAAGAAAAAATACATGAAAATGGTAGAGGAAAACTGAATTGAGTTATTAGATTAAAATTTATATATGAAGTTTTAGGATTTTATTATATAATTATCTTCTATTAGATCAATATAATAGAAATATTTTATGTTATGAGAGTTACTATAAACATTTCTATCGAGAGATAACCATATTCTAATGGGAGATGGATCATCTATTAAATTTTATCAGATGAAAGATAGAGATTGTTCGGTGATGGATCAACTATTGTATGTAGTATAAATACCCACCCAGAATTAATTGATAAAAATAATATAATTTATGATTATATCAAATAATTGGAGTCTCTATGGATAGGGTGTAGATTCTCACTATATGGTCGAACCATAAAAATGCATGTTTATTATTATCCTTAAATCACTTTCATAGTATACTGTTAAAAATTGAGATTAATAATTCATGAATATCCAAACATCTTAAATATTAATATAGGATGTATCAACATAAATTTAGAAAAAGTTTATATTGAGAATAACTGGAAAAAATATTTTCACCACTAATCCCCCTCCCCATTAGGGTGACTAGACTATACTCCTAAGACTCTCAGTTTTCAAAAAGTAATAAGTCATAAAATGATTTTATATGAAATATAAACACAATACCCATAAAATAATTATAAAAACATTTATCACATTCATTTTTTTTGAAAATAAATATCTATTGGATTTTTTAAACTAAATATTCTATGACCTAGATTCATATTTCAACCCATATAGATATTTTATAACTTTCATACCTGATTAGAATTTCATTGAGTAACCAACCCTTCATGTTTAGTCATATAGATTTATTATAAATGGATTCTATAACGGAAAATATAATTTTTACATTTTTCTAACATAATTCATATTATTGTATTTCTTTTATGGAATGTAGAATTTATAAGAAATTAAATATAGTAACTATAGAAAAGGATTCATTGTAGTCCATTCTGTCACACTATTTAAACACTTTATCCACTATCCTTGATTTATAGGTAATCAAATTTCCTTACATGTCTTGTTTTTTCTTGAATACCCGTTTTCAGCCAATGGTCATTACATCAACGTGAAGATAAACTAGAACCCATTAATTGTTCTGATACATTTATTCCAACTCATAATTGATGTATTGTTTCCATCTTATATCTTTTAAGCTCTCTAATTCTTCCTTATATGAAATAGGTGAATTATTTTTAAAAAATAATGAATCATTATATCCAATTACTATAAAACCACACCTTTTTATATCTCTAATCAATATGGATCTCCCACATAGTCCATCTGTTTTAGGAACAACATCCTCCATGTAAAATTGTAGAATTTTCTCCAATACCTACTCTTCTTTATATTTTGAATCATATTCTTAAAAGATAATATTTATATTACTATACTTCATTGCAATTTACTACCATTCAATAAAAATATATTTTTTTTGTGGTAGACACACTATTATCTAAGGGGTTTGTAGATAATAATCTATCATTTCACTAGAATAAAAATTAATGATTCAATGCACACGTTAGGGTGAATGTTTATTTTAATAGAGTTGGACTTTATAATTTCTTCACAACCCCATAAATGTGTACATAAAAACATGGATTTAGTTACATACATCATCTCATTCAGTATATTATTTTCCACCAATGGTGTTACATGGTTTAGAATGTGTACTATATCATTGAATTCATATGACCAAAAGGACAATGCAATAAAATCATGGATCATCATTGAAAATACCAAGACATTATGACATGATTTATCCTTCCTATACCATCATTAGATTATGGTGTATAAATAGTATTGAGTGGGGAAAAACCTACACTCACATTGATATTTATTGATTTCATGGTTAATATACTCACCACCAAGATTTGTTCGAAACATTTTTATATTCTTACCAGGTTTATTCTCTACTTCATCTAATATTTATTTGAAATTATTAGAAAATTCCAACATAAAACTCATTATTTCTACATATCCATATCGATAAAAATAACCATTAAATGTATTGAAGTATGAATTCCAAATACTATCCTCAATGGTAAATTTCCCACAAAAATTACTATGTTAAAATTTTTGAATCAATATTGACCATTCACATTTTCTACAAAAGGGCGGCTTAGGAATTTTTCTGTATAATCAATTATGACATTTGTTAAGTGTTGTTTTTCTAAAAATATTCAAAGTAAATGTACCCATAGATATTCTTCGAATGATTCACATTTACATGAACAATACATTAATTCCATATTAAATTTTTAAATGAGTCGTGTTATCTTGATTAATTATAAATTTTCAATGAGTAGTTTTAGTGATTTAATGAAGAAATATTATTATTTATTTATTCTATACAATAAATTTTGTTTCATTTAGAAAAAAAAACATAATTATTTTGAACATGAAACTAAAACCATCTATATATGTGTAGGAAAAAGAAGTAATGGTTTAGGAAGTAATTTGTTTATAAAAACATCTTTTTAAAACCAAGATAATCACAGGTTCCAATGGGATGTGGTAGTATTTAATGGATATAGAATCCCAAAATAAACTATTAGAAGCCATTAAATCCATCCATATTCTTGATATATTCATAAGTATACATGGTTAAATCATATTAATATAATCATGAACCCCACCAGATGTATCTATTATGTAATGTGTAGATGTTGATTGATTTTCAATTATAATGAATTTACATAGAGCTTCCCCATTCATCCATAACAAGTTTTAGATATTTTTCATGTATCCAATCAATTCCACATGAAAACATATTTCATACCTTTTCTTTTATTACCTTTGGATTTTACTTTTCGTTGAAGGAAGATTCCCAGGAGCCTTAGTGTCGTAATAAGTATAGGGAACCATTACCTTGTTATTCATATAATTCTAATTAAAAACGATATATTATCATGCCTCATGTATTTTTAAATGAATAGAATAAATTGATGGAGTATTTAGGGATACTTCTAGTTATTACACATATAATAATTTTAAATGAAACTAGGTATTCTCTTATGTAGTGATGAAAAATGAGATTTGTCTATTGTTCATCATGAACATTAAATCCCAAGAAGTTCAATAAGTAAATTTATCCAATACTGTTGACTATCAGAGACCCATCATGCATATTCCCCCCAATCATTTCACTGAAAATGAAATTCATATTTCAAGTCTATATTATCCAACCTTATCAATATAGATATCAAATATGTGAGAAATTATTTTATATAGATACATATCCATTTGATGTTTTAAAATATCTCTAAAGATTGAAGATATCAAAAAACATTTTATGTTTATGGTATCTTCCAATTGTTTTATATAGAGAGAACAATCATTATCACTGGTATCTTTTCATGGCGCCTTGTTAATAGTGTTTTCCAAGACATAAATTTTTTATTCATGGTGTATTATAATACATAAATGTTTATACAATTAATATATATTTGATAGGATGGGGATTTTGTCCAACACTATAATGGATGAACATGATATATAAGAGTTTTTATGGGATTCAATTTCTACAATATGTAAGTTATTAATTTTATTACATTAACTAGATCAAAATTTTGATAAAAAATATTGTCTAATTTTTTAATTTCATACTTCTTTATTGAAACACAATATCCACATTCATTGATTTCAAAATATACTATCACAAATATATCATAGGGTAAAGGAACCATATATCCCCTCTCAAAACCCGGATGGAGTTCAAAAAAGCTATTAAAATTTATCTAGGTAGGGATAACAAGAAAACTATTTTAACTCGTATATTCTTGATCTGTTGAGTGCAAACCAATATCCTGAAATTTCATAATATGATTCCATAAATAATTTGTCTAATAGATAATAAATCTCACATTATGGTGGTCATCCATTAATGAGTTATAGGATAAGTAAATCCAAAACTCAAGAGAGTGATTCCCCAATAATTTAAATCACCCCAATTGTAATTGGTCATGCTCATTTTAGTACAGTTTAATTTCTACCAATGTATTGGAACTCAATTCCAGAATAAAATTTTATTTTTGGTATTTTTTTCTTAATGTGTGAACAATCCGTTTTATCTTGTAACATGGTTTGAAATATTAAATTGATTTTACTGAAAATATTATCCACATTAAGATAATATTTTGACAGGATATTTTACAAAATTTTAAATACATCATGAATTCATTTTTATTGTTTAATTATTTATGTAAATTTCCATAAACAACTAACTATGAAATTATTAGAAATACAATAAATGAATCACATGGACCATGAGATTGTCTAATTGTGTGTTTATATAGAAGATTTCAAACCAACCCCTGGCCCTATGTAATTTACACTTGGAACCAATAATGGTTCGAGTTATATTGTCACACATATTAAATACTGTAACCCCTAAACTGATTTCTCCTCATCCCTTAACATGAACTTCTTCCACTCACTTAGGATATCTTACATAACATAATATTTTTCACCTTCATGAAATGGATACCAATGAATATATTAAGGGGGTTTATATAATATTAACCACAGGTAATCATTCCCTTAGTTAATGAGATGACAGTAATGAGCAATACACCATTATTTCATTTATTAAATTATCAAAAAACCTTGAAAAATAAATTAAATAAACATGTCACATAAAAAATTTTCTCAAAGTTATGGTCATCCACATAGAATCCATAAAATATTCAAAAGTAAACTAGCTATCATTTTCTATAAGGTTGTATTTATATTTATGATACACATCCATGAATTAATTCATTAAATAATTCAATTAAATAATTAATTTTATCCTAAGGATGATGCGAAATATCATATTTTGGAGATACCCATCAGAAATTAAATATGGAATGTAAAAGGATTGAATATTAATTTTAGCTATTAAGACGTATTTTTTTAATTTATTAAATAAAGAATAAATTATTTCTAGTAAAAACATCAGATTGAAACAAATGTAGTTATGTTATTAATTATGAATTTTATTATTCTTTAGGATATTTAGTTATTTTACTTGTTGCATACTATATGGCATTTACAAATGAGATACAAAACATTTTTTTATAATTTTTTTTATATTGGTTAAATTTATATTGACTCAATATTCATCTCATTTGGGTCACATTGTGTATACCAATATGATACATATTGTTTATAATTATTTTTAGTGTTTATTTTTCCCACATGTTAACTCATCATGTTCATGAGATGTGTGGAATAATTATTCACAAGTCATTTATAATAGTTCCTCATTTTTTATCACAATAATTACATGTGACTTCAGCCTCACACTATATGATGTAATGTATTTTACCAAAATTTTAACCGAAATATCAAAAAAAAATGTAGACTGCATGACATGAACACCATCAGCATACATTGTGGACTGATAAACCATGTTTTAGGAAAGCTCGATCAAAATATGGTGTATATCAAATTCGTTACTTGTAATTACTGGTTGACAGAACATGTATCCAATGACACACCCAAGTACTTTTAACATTGGTTCATAATCAATTACTTTGGTCACATATTTTTTAATTCTGTATACTGGCTCGAAACCTCATCACCTTCTGATGAAATCTTTAACTAATTTTCATCCATTTATAATTAAAATAATATGATATAAATATTATATGGGAAAAATTAATTGGTTAAAACATCATAAATAATCATAGGATTAAATAAATAATAAATTAGAATAAAAAAAGTAGAAATATTTCAGATAATTGATTAATGAATAATAATTAATTATAAATTAATATTGGATCCCTTTAAAACCACTAGAAGTACTTGGGACGAATAGAATTTTTTGGTCAGTCATAACAAACTAGTATTTTATGTCACAACCAATGAATAATATGTGATGTATGATATGATGAATTATAATAAAAAATTTAATTAATCTGAAGGTTAATGAAAGAGAACATGTAAAACAAGATGAAAGGATCATTTAACATAAAAAATCAAATTTATTTATTTATTAAAATAAATGTCAATTGTCCAATTCATTCATTGATCTTGATAAATCAATAGACTATTCTTTTCATTTTACCATTATATCAAATTAATAAATAGTACATATCATCTTCTAGTGACATTGGAATGATTCATGGACCTCAAACATTCACCATTGAATACTTTATCATATAGTGAACATATATTTATTACCAGCAATGAATAATGTTGATCCTGAACCAATTTTTCAATGGAAAAGGGATTCACTCAGGAGGAGTAGGAAAATATCTCTATATTATTAAATGTTTTTTATTGGGGATCTCTATAGGGGATGATATAACCCCTTATTGGATTCATTTTTCAACAAAATTGTTTCTCTCACAACTAGGGAATGTCATAACCGTGTTTAAATAATGAGTAAGTTATAAAAAAATAATTTCAAAAGGGGTCTTATTATTTTTTAAATCCCACACAATTACCATGGTTTATTAATAATATAATTACCAAATTTTGACACTCTCTAAACTCAAGGAAAAAAATAATTTTTATTAATAAATAATTTAATATTTATTAATAATAAATATAAAATGAAATTTCTCATATAAACCATAGCCTAAAAAATCCAATCCTTATGAATAAATATAAGGACATGAATAATGAAAATTTATTTTTTATAATTCATTATCACTAAATTATTCCTAAAAAATAATAAATAATATATTCAATGAATTAGTGAAAAAATATTTATTAATTAGTCACATATCAAAATAAATAATTATTTTTTTACCATGTGAATAATACTAAATAAATAAATGCATTATATTCATGTAAATAAATAAATAAATTCAATGTAATAATTTCATTATTATATATCAAATTCAAATTTATAATATCTCATAAAATTAGTTATTGAATATTATTGAACCAACCAATATGAATAAATACTAATCCACATAGGGGAAAATTATTTATCCTGAATGTAATATTAATTTTTAGTTGAACTAAGGATATAAATACACATAGATTTTAGACGCCTTTGACTCTTTCTCAATGGTATTAGGATACAATTCATAATATTTTTTTCTGTTTCATGCAACATTGAAATGTTCCCATTGAAAAATAAGTTAATTTCATAATGATATATGACCTTATATATACATAAATTGTGTAATTTAATCTATTTATCATAATATATCTAATCAAAATGATACATTCTTGTGTCATCAATATATGCCCTCAATGTTTCATTATTTGAAATTCCATAAATGAACATTTCTACAACATTGTAATGGAGATGGACATAACCATGATGTTCAATTCACATAAAATGGATTGAGATATTTACTTCCATTAAAAAATAAAATAGTGAAATCAATTCTTGTATTTTTCATTATGTAATCAGCAATTGTGACACACCTAATTTATCAAATTTACCTATTGGAATATGTCATAAAATTCTACTTCAATACATCAACCTATAAGACCCATGACATGTATTAATAATAATAATTCACTTTTTGTAAAATTACAGATGTTCACATGTATGAGTATCCAATTAAATATATAAATGTGGATTTTCTTTGGGTGGATGAGGTTCCTACAATATCATGCCCTAAAAATTGTCAAAGGAATGCAATATGATAACGAGACAAAAAGTCTTATGATTCTCCCCCATGATATGTTGAATCATTTTTGTCTTATAAATTTTTTTTTAATTTCTATTAATTATATTTAATAATATTATAATGGAATTTATATGATCTCATTATTCTTAAGAACTACTACGACCTTTCTGTTGTACAAGTATAGTTAGGACATTATAACATATTATGTCACAGAAAATAAAAATAATTATTTGAGAAGAATTTTTATTAACATTAAAATATATTAATACAAGTGATCACAATGTATTTTTGAGTATGTTTTTTATTATCATATCATGAAATATAATAATGTTTTTAATGTTGTTAGACAATTATATTTGTAATCAAAAGAATGATATGATATTTTCAGTTTTATACTTCATAAATTATTGTAGGTAGAATAAATAAATGAATCATAATATAAAAATTATCTTTTTATTATATGAATAAAAAAATATAAAAAATAAATACCAAATTTCATTATAAGATAATTAATAAATGTAATAAAAAATTACAATTTATGGAATTTAATTTTAATTTACATCATTAAAATAATATATAACTTTTTGAGAATATCAAAATTCTCCATAAGAATGGCCATAATTGGAAACATGGATTGATTTTATAAAAATTATATTATAATAATCATTACTCATATATTTTTAAATTTATTTAGTTTTTGTAAAAATTTTAATTATTGAAGATATAATTGGAGGTAGATGATAAGGTCATTGAAAAAAATAATATGGTTTTTGGATCAAATAATCAAAACCTGATTAATAAAAAATACAAATATTTTCTAAAAAATTTCCTTTCTTGATGGTCCCTATATAATTGCCCCTTATGGTATATGGTTTCCCCTAAAAAAACTTATTATAAATATATATTTGGTTAATTTTATGTAAAAAAATATTAAAATAAAATTTTATATTTGTTGATATATCACTCACAATGCCAAAAAAACAAAGAAATGAAATTAAGGTATAAAAATATCTTTTCAAGGGATTCTCCTAACGAATAATAAATGAAAAAACTATTCTTAATATAAATCTTCTTTAATTATGAAATGATAATTTTACCCTTTCAACTAGTTTTGGTACATTCATTCAAAACATCCCAGTGTGTTCAAAAAATACAATCAGAAAGTCAATTAAAGAAATGAGTTCCCATTATTCCAATGACAGTAAAATGGGTACCAAATTAAAAATAATAGAAAATTTATTCTAAAAAAATCCATATATTTAAAATAGTCCAAAATAAATTAATTTTTAACACACATAATTCCTATATAAATTCTTGTAATTTTATTTATCACTTACCACCTATATTGATATCCTAGTATTTTTTTGAAACCCACGTAAACCATCCAATAGTCCTAATAAAGGATTCCTCAAAATTCATATCATTATATCCCTAAAAAATCCCATCCACTTCAGAGATTACATAATTTTGTTGTAAAAATAATGTTACTTAGTACATATCATTGATGTAATAGATAAAGTGAATTTATATTTCTTATATCATTACTTCTTAAATAGAAATAATTACAAAATCCAATCTCATATATTTTTCTCAGTAAAAATAAATCCCTTATTAAATTCCCATTTACATAACTACCATATAGAATTAATTTTGTAAATATTTATCAATATTTTTCATCCATCATTCAATATTTAAATGAGAAATCTATTTCACCATTCTCTAAATAGTTCCAACCATTATATTATCTATTTATGATGTTTTTTTGAAATTTATAATTTTTTACCACTATATGAAAAAAAAATATGTATTTAGTAACATGAAAATGTAGAGTTTATAATTACCATAATCATCAAAGGTTTATGCCTTGATTAAATGTTTGTTGATATCAATCCCCCAAATCCAAAAGTACCAACTTATGAAAAAATAATTCATGATCATTTCCTTCACACATTATACCCTATATAGAAATAGAGATAAATAAGTATTAAAATGAAATATATGTAAAACATATGGATTTATTAGTATAATTATTTAATGATATAATCCATTTAATTCCATGAGTAAATACATCAACAGTTGTTTAAAAACAAAAAAAATTATTAATTCACCGTAATGCATGTCCTAAGGATAATAATACTTTTTGAATGATAAAATCGATGTTTTAAATGATTCTATATATTGTTTATATTTCCACCAATAAAATTAATGTGACCTAATATGCAAGAACATTTTTTCCTTGGTAAAATTAAAATAATAAATTTACATCATGTTTTATACATCCATTAAATATTCCCAAATTATTTTTAATTTCATTAACCTATACATGATCTTTACCACGTAATGTTTATATAAAACATAAAATGGATTTATAATTACAAAAAATATGATATTAAACTATAATAATTCAAAAACCTCTTATGTATATTTTTACAACCTATGGAATAAATTCCACTTCTTTAATCACTAGGTCATATATTTTGAAAACCATTTCATTTTTGTTTTAACCAATTTTATTGATTGTACAGTAAAATTATTTCTTACCATAATCTAAATCCATTGCTTTGTTATATTAAATATATAATTATTTAGTAAACCATGATATTTTTAAACATATATCGATTTCTCTATACTTGTTTAATCCATTCATCAAATCCAAAATGATAATTTTATAACCATTATAACGTAAACATTATATTAGTGCGTTAAAAATAATTATAGGGAATGTTTCATATTTGAATTTATTTTCTCACATAACATATCATTCCACATTTTATTTGTTATCCAAATCCATTAACACTCCCAATGTAAAAAACCTAATTACTAGGCCCCTATGAGAGAGATATATATATATATATATATAATTATTGCGAATAACATAAAATACAACATATTCATGTCTAAAAATTCATGTTAGATGTGGAAGAGGTTGTGGTGAGTGATGGGTGATAAACATAAGTTTTTTATTTAAACTGGTTGACTGGTCAATAACTGATTGTATTGTAGATGGATAGTGTTGGGAAACTCCAAAAGGATTCGTAATGTTGAAGAGACCAATATATTATGATGAATAGTGATTCATTTATTATCAATATTAAATAATTTCAATATATATTTGCTGATAAAAATAACCTGATGAGTAGTGAAATTAAAAAAATAATGGTTCTGATTAATCATAATGAAATATTTGTAAATATTTTTTTTATTATATATTTTTTTAATTGAATAGAATATTTATGAATTTGTGATACTATAATGATTTTATTTTTATTTTATTATACAATTTAGTGTTTTTATTTTAAATATACGAATGATGAAGGAATATTGAGAGTATGTGGATTGAAAGTCACTATATAATATCACAAAAAAGATTGATGAGAGAAATGGTAAGGAGATTCTATAACTCTGAAGTAAATTTTTCATAACAATTTTCTATATATAATTAGGTTGGATCATTTTTGGGTAAATTATATTAGTTTAAATTCTTTGTATGTGAATTCTACTGACAATTCATCATTGCTTTTAGGAATAAATTATGATACAAAAGTTGTTCAACAAAGTTGTATAATTATGATTGATTAATATGATATTATATTATGATAGGATTGGTGGTTCATTTATTGATTAATGTGGGATGAAATATTATCAATCCGAACAATAATGAGAAGAGTAAATCGAGGTCGTTGAAAATATATTGAATTAATCTATAATATCATGTTAAATTATTATAGGCACTTTTTTCTATCTTCATTTTCTGGGGTTCATTTTGGGCCTTTCGACGATGGAGAGTGTTTTGTAGGAAAAGGGACTAATTTTTAGTTATGTGTTATTGTTTAATTTATTTATTTTGGGTAAAAAAGTGAAAAATAATTATTACATGTAGAGATCTTGTTTTGAGAGTTAATATGGAATCTGGGATTGGTAAATCTTGTAAGACCATATTAAATTGTAAGACACATTTATGACATAAATGTGTCACTAGGTATAGTCTAAAAAATCAATTTATGGATGAAAAATCTTGTAATAATGTAAATTTTTTTTTATATTATAAATTTTTTATAAATTCCCAGATCTTATTTTAAACCATAAAATAATGGATTTTTATTTTTAACCCAAGTAAAAAATTTTCTCGTAATACATTAGTAATAAGGGTTTTTAATTGAATAAGGGTTGTTTGTGCTATATATAATTCATCTGAGAATGTTAATGTACGGAGTACATCTTATAGTTTTAGTTATATGTGATGTTTCTTTCTTGAATCCTAATAAATTTTCAATGTGATTTTGATACCACATTACCATCCAAGATCAAATCATTCAATGTATTTTATTCATGTTGGTTTTTTATAGTCTCTATATGTATGAGATATTTATGCTTCATCATGTGCATTGATCGCAACAGTTGTTTTAAGATACATTTGGGGATTTATTAGTCTTTTTCTGAGGTTCTTATTGATCCTTTCTAGATCCATTGTGTGATCATTCCACAGAGTTTGACCCTTGTGATTGTTTTAGTTTGGTGTGAATGTTCCATAAACTATACACTATTTATCTTCCCCACCAACTTCTTATAATTATAAATTGACTATAAGTTATGGTAATCTACACTAGGACCATTATTATTGACCATTAATTAAATAATTGATGTTGTTTGTTCCATTGACTATTTATAGGAACAAGGTTGAGGAAGGTGGTTCCATATGTAGCCTATTTTGGGTGAGCCTTGATTTCAATTCTTTTGATTAATTTTTTTAATAAATATAATATCAGGATTTATTGATTTATTTGTGCTTGTGGAAATGATTTTTTGATAAAATAAATTCTCATCATTATTTTGGTAAAATAAAATTGTATAAGTGATAAATTAAAAAATGGATTTATGAAATGGATTTAGAATATTTGATTTGATACAATGGTTTAGAAAATGTTTCAAATGGTATGCCGTGGGCAAAAAAGTCAAAGGTACAGTAATTTGCCTCAGTTGTTGACACTCTCTGGTTGTCTACTCAAGGTGTGTTCTTCTGCACCCTAGTGTATTTTTTTGAGGGAATTGATCGACACTATTAGAGATTTCATATTCAAGGTTGTTTATATAATGCCTCTTTTTTTCATTTGTCTTGGACTTGATGCATGGGAATGTCTATGATTGTGTATGATAGACGTAGCAAGCCTGACATGTAGTGATCCATGGGGTGATGATTCAGGTACATTTTGCTTGTAGTATTTTTAATTTATATGATATGTGGTAGATGATTGAAATAATTTGATGTATGTTATATTCTTTCAAAACTATTATCTTGGATTATTCGAATCTTCAGAAAATGGGGACCTCTTTTTCCATGTTTTTTATATAAAATCATTTTCAATGGATTTCAATTTTTTTTTTAAATTTGAGCATGATTGGATTATTAAATAGAGAATATTTATTGAACCCCTGGGTGGATTCTTATAAGGATTTTTAGCACACACCCTGTGCACCCCATCAGATTTGCGTAGACCATGTTATATTTTTAGAAACATGGAATGGAATGGGGCCATATTGGTAGGAGAGGTTTACTTCAACTATGTTTGGGTAGTTGTATAGAAGTTGGCGGAAGTTTCCCATTTTATCTCATATAGTGATTTTTTTTCATTTTGGGGTTTTTCCTTTTTTTAGACTCGTACCTTGGAGTTTATTCGTAATTTTTGGTGTTATATCATTCCTAATATATCTTATTTCTGTTTTGGAATATATTATATTTTATCACTTATTTTATTTCCCTCCTATATATATATATATATTCAATGTTTTCAACAGCATGTAGGGTGAAATTGTTCCTTCCTGTTCGTATTGATTCAAGAGTATTTGTCACCCACCCATGGGGCTTGGGAATTCTTTCTGGTTATTGATGGGTTGGGACATGTACCAGTTTTTTAAGCCTTTCTAGGTGATTACATGAAATAATCAAATGAGTCATTGGGAAATTCATAATTAGTTAAAATCAAAATAGTATAAATCAAAATAGATTGAATATTTCTTAAATTTATTTGTGCGGATTTAATGTTGTTCAAAGAAGATGTATAATCTTAGAGGCATTGAAAAAATGAGACTAGGATTCTTTATAGTTAAATATGAGTAAGTATTATTTTATAATATCTACATATTCTTAAACAAGAAATCATAAATCTCATATAATAATTAACATAGAACTATTATTGTGGTGTATACATAACTATTAAGACCATGTGCATGGAAAATAAATACTCAAAATATTCTAGGGCTATTTAAGTGAAATCCATAATATATGTAAGAGTAATTTTAAAAAAGAAAACAGTAGATAAGTTTTCTATGATAGGGAGAAATAATTATTTTGTTTATGGTTGAATAGAAAATCAAATCAAATCATTTCTTATAATTAAATCCATTGTTTGAATGGATTAATATGTTTAATAAATGTTTTATGTTATATTAAATTTGAGGTTATATAACTCATGTATAAGTACCCTTTTATGAAATAAGTGTAACATAAGCCTACATATTTTATCATAAGATATATTAATCATTAAAAATACGCGATTTATGTGATATTTGTCATGTAACACCCCAAGATTTCATAGTGTGTAATTTCTTCAAAATAATACAATAACTTGCACTACACGCAACACCGAGTTCAATTCCACCATGACTTACCATAAAGCCATTTAAAAGAGGTTATGAATAGTATTAACTAAATTTTAAACTTTATATAATCCTTATAATTTTAGAATCCATATTATGAGTTTCTTAGACATAATGTAAGAAACAATTCATTTTCAGTATTGAAATTTTACCAAATTATAATAGTGAACCCTTTTTAAATAAAATATTTTATACTTTTTGACTAAATGGGGAAATCAAAATTTTTATAAAATGAAACATACCAAGCTTCCACGGTACGCTTTCCTTTGAATAATACAGTAGCGTGTGTTGTACGCAACTTCGAGTTCTAACACACACCACAACCAATCAAACTAGCCATTATGAATAGTGATACCTACTTTTTGAAATTATATATATTTTATTTTTCAAAATGAACTTAATTTTTGGATTCGGAATATCGAATTTAGCCTAATGTGAAATTTTGGTACTTTTCGGATAACTTTCATATTTTGATGAATAGTGAAAATTACTAAATTTTAATTAAAAATAACTTTTTTAATCAAAATAATTAATAGTGATAAATTATGAATTTGAGTGGTTTTAAAGTATATTTAGAATATATTTTTACCATTTAATATAATGTTGGAAATTGGACATACTTTTACAATTAAACCGAACATAAACAAGTGTCAATCATTTGATAGTTATTATCTCTTAAAAACACGCTTTTTGTTTCGACAGCGGGAATTAATTTTAAATTAATTTCTCCCACTTCTGTGTTTTGAATTTAGAAAAATGGATTCCATATTTGGAATCAGGATGTTCAAATTGTGTAAATAGGTAACTTTTATTTTTAGACATTTTGAATAATTACTGCGGTAAATATTTTATTTACCATGGTTAAGGGTAAATCCGGTAAATAAGGGTTAAAAAATAATATTATAATAATACTAAATTACCCTAAAACGTGTCCTAGCCTTATTGGTTGATACATGTTCGACCATAGGCATATTTTGGTCGATTTTGGTACCCCATGGTTCCACTTGTAGGTGATAGGGACACTTTATTTTAATTAAGATAAAATCAATACAAAAATGACACAAGCATATATCTTTTAGAAAAACAATTTATACATAGGGTTATATATGTTTTATTTTAGATTATAAATATTCATTAGAAATATAAAATGATTTACTACATAGTTATCTTTTATTTATAATTTTTAGACATTAAATAATTTAATTTATTTATGACACAATGATGGTGAATTAATTACTATAATAGTGAAAAATTAAAATAATTGATATTATAAATACCCAAATAAATATAATATGAACCTTTTAATAAATTAAACTAATTTTATAGGATAATATGATATATTAGGATTGATTTAATTGACTTTGTTAGAAGTAATCAATCTTTTATGAGTTTCACAAAAATCAACTATTGAATAGTGTCAAAATTGACATAAAAGAGTTCTTAAAACAAATATTATATTATTAATTGATATTAAATTACTAAAAATTTATGGTTCGGACAATAGACTTATATCATGATAGTTTCATCATTAATGGATCACAGGGGGGGTCTCTTTGATGTATATAGTATGTTTATTAACCATATTATATAAAAATACAAAGAGACATTGTAAAAGTGAAACTAATTAACTTAGAGTTAATACTTAAAGATAAGGTTAATATAAGTACCCAAACCTGTCTAAATTCTATTGGATGAGTTTTTTTCGACCTAACCCCACCTTAACATTTAAATAATAAACTTTGTACCCATTAGAAACCGAATATGAATTTATTATAAACTAATATCTCTAGCTTTTCCAAAGGTGCCCCTCACCCCTCTTATAAAAGCGCACTCCTCCTTCTCATTTCATCACACCTTCAAAGCCTTTTGGTTCGTCCAACCCATGCCCAAATACTCTCCCAACTTCCCTAGATACATCCTAGAGGCCTTAGTTTGATCAGAATGCCATCCTAAGGAGCCCTTTTGATCAAATCAAAAGGAAGAACCCGAAGAAGTGGTAATGATTTCACCACCCTTTTCCAAGTTCCTTTCTTTTTCCACTTCTTCTTCCTTTGTTGTTACCATTATAAAATAATAACTCCAGTATCATATATATACTGTGATGTTATTATAAATATGGTACAACCATATTCAGTATTCTACCAGCCCTTTGAATAACATGTCACCATACGTGCGTACGTACGGCTTACCGTCTCCACGTCGTGGTGTAATTGTTATTCAATATAATATTATTTGGATGGGTATAATAATGATGTGTAACTCATGTAAATAATAAATATAACATGTTAATAAATCTGTATATATGATATACCATACATTTATATATTAATTTAATATCAAAAGAATGATATTGTCGCTCGTGCATACGTACGAACTACCGTCTCCACGAACGCGATGAGATTCATTCTCCATCATATCCATTCAAGTATAATTATCATTTGATGATTTAAAAATGATTTTTAAGGACTTTATATCATTCTGGATATGAATAAGATACAACCGATCCATAAAAAACACGTCTTATGTAACAAAACATATAAAAGAAAATGAGTAAGTTAACACCCGAAACGACGATAATTAAAAGATATTATTAACAAATCAATGTTAAAAGATCATATATTATATCATATTAATGTATATGATTATTGTATAATTTAATAACAATTATTTCACCATTATACAGTAGGTTAACCTACCCCAACCAAGGAAAAGTACAAGTTAAGGGGTTTTCATCTCACTCCTTATTCCCGTGAGATTCATGCCATATTGCCACCATTACATTTTGTGTGGTGTATGTACTGCCCATAATTATATTATTTGTGTAATACACTCTAATTTATGTGTATTTACATATTAATTGTATGATACCTCTTTCATGGGATGTATTCTTCATAAGATACCAAATTGGTAAGGGTTATTTCACAATCTCTTCATTATCCGAGGTTGTTTATTCATAATTATCTACTGGAATCTCTTTATCATCCACATCCATGATTCTTAAAAATATATTTCAAAACATTTTTACTATTTACTAGAATATGAGTTAAATTAATTTATACCCTTTTCGACTTTTATAAGTGGTTTATAAAGGAATATTTCCTTCATTTTCAAAACAAGGTCCTTTTTAACCTTTTCGACAGGATTAAGGTAAGAATGTTTTTTTAACTTATACGGTAGGTGCGGCTATTTTCCGCCGTTATAAAATCGTCAAAGCTTCCCTTACAAGCTTATAATAATATTTTCAAAAGAAAATGTTTTATTTTATATGTCTTTTAAAATGATTTAAAAAAAATAGATATTTCTCTAAAATAGTTTTGATTTCATCTATGTCAACATCCTTTGATGGATTTTAAGCTTATTTGAAGTTGATTTATCATGATACAAAACATCCATATTTTATTGAAGGTTTTGTGATATTTTTGACTGTGGATAAGCTATTCATATGTCACTCATGGTTTTTTTAAAGTATTGACATTTCATAAGTTATTTTTAATCCGAATTCTTATGTTATATTTAAAACTTTAATTCAGATGAATGTGTTAGTCAAGTATGTTTCGGTTCGGGGACCGGTAAAAGTAAGCCCTCCGGTTTGGTCTCCGGTTATTAGAGGAACTCCGGTTTGGTCTCCGGTTATTAGAGGAACACCGGGTTGGTGTCCGATTATTAGAGGCACTCCGGGTTGGTGTCCGGTTATTAGAGGCACTCTGAGTTGGTGTCCGGTTATTAGAGGCACTCCGGGTTGGGTTCCGGTTATAGTTAGCCCCTATGTCTTGGGACGAGGCCATGACAAATAAATTGATGTTCATCATTATTTATTCCATCATTATGAATGTTTTTATTGATTTTTCATGTGATTATTCGATTAGTAGAATATCCATGTGAATAAGTAATTGGAATTATTTCATTTTATTTATGCCATACTATGTTGAAAATTCAAGTTTGAAAGTCTTTTGTTTTATTTATACATTGCCTTAAATGCTTATTCTTATTTATGAAAGTTTGCGCTATATTGTTATCCTTACTGGGCATTTGAGCTCACCCCTTTTCTATGTTTTATTTTTACCAGGATGTGAAGAAGTATGTTATGAATGACCTGCAGGGATAGTATGTGGGGATATGAGTGTGTAATAAGGAGACTATGTTGTTGTAGTAGTTTTTCACTTTGTAATGTAATGTAAATCATTATGAATATATCTAGAGTTTCCAAGGATACTAAACCAATCGGTATTTCGAGATTTGATCTTTCTTGTGATCATGCAAATGTTATGTAATAATGCACCGACTCTGGGTAACTAGGGTCGGGGCGTTACAGTTGGTATCAGAGGAAGTTTAGTACAATCCTTGGAAGCTAGATTTAGATAAACTCTGATTAAAGAACATAGATTTAAGATGGACTTTGAGGATTTTTATAGAAGAACATCCTTGAATTTTGGTATTGTGGAGATTTTGTGAGTTTTCTGAGCAATACATCCCTGTCTGGATACGAGCAGGTGGAGGCGGCTCTGGCACAGATGTACCTAGGGGTAAAACCCGAAAACACCGCTTTGAGATAGACTCGAACGGGAACTGGTGCACGACAATGGGCCTTGCTGCACTCTTGGTTACGACACTCCCGGGGGATATGCTTTGGATAATTCTCATTTTCTTTACAAACCATTATGAAGGGTTTATGAGTATATACTTCCTCAAAGGAGACATTTTTATGATTATGGATTATATCCATAAACTATTTCATTTATGTTATGTGTCTTACAAGTTTGGTATTAGGTATTGTTATTCATAAACTAATCTAGTGTATGCCATTGTTTAGAAATGGCGCCCAATAGAAGGAATGAGAACTCCAACAATGCACATGATCCAAAGAGAAAGAAGGATCATATCTTTCATGGACTTAAGCCAAAATTTACTAGAGAAATAGTATCGCATGTATTATCATCATATGAAGAAATAATATCATGTGTTGATAAGATAAGTAAAGAGTTTACTGAGTCCTATGGCTTTGAAGGGAAGCAAGAGAAGAAAAGGATGGAAGAGAGAATGATGGATAAAGGGAAGAGGGAAAATAAGAATTTTCCCATATGTGATAATTGTGGGAAGAAACACCCTGGAACTTGTCTGAAAGAAATGGGAGTTTGTTATAAGTGTGGAGGAAAAGGTCACAAAGTACATGACTGCAAGGGTAAGAAAATGGTTTCAAATGTACAGTGCTTCATTTGGAACGAGTTTGGACACTACGCGAACCTATGTCCCAGTAATCAGACTATGCCACAAATGATTCTATTGGATAATAATCATGTTATGATACTACCACAGATGAAGAGGAATGATTAGAGTTCTTATATTGATTATGTCATTTGAGTGTTGTATCAACAATGTACTTGTTATAATAATTATGGAGTATATAAGGATTGTACTGCAGTAGTATTTCATTAAGGACTTGAGATTGTGTGGAACAAAGAAAAGTGACTCAATAACAGGTTAAATTTTTGGAAAATATATGGTTGAGAGAATGATAAACCATAATATGGTTCTGATACCGAGGTAGTGATTTTAGAATTATACATGATTGATTTGGATAAATTATATTGGATATTATTGACTACCTTGAAACTGATTAATAATTTGTATATTCCATCATTATTGGGGTTTAAAATTATTTTTTATTGATGACGTATATCCAACATTATATATGGAATAAGGGAGCATGAATGTAATCAATAAGGAATATGGTAATTCAGGATGTTTCAGTGTATTAAAAGAATACATGATGAAGGTATTCATATGCTATTACGGGGTAAAAAGGATCTACATTAAGTTTACCTTCCTTATAAATATTGGACTATGAGTTTGGACAGAAGTATTTTGGATAAATTTTAGTTTGAGATTAATTTTTGATTTCCATAAAAGGACAACCCAGAGGTCGGGAAGCAACCCGTCGCGACAGGCAAGGCCGCGAGACTTGAACCCGCAACCGAAGGGCAACTTGGGTGTATCACCTACCACTGGCCCACGAGATGTCCTGGATTAAATAATGTAATTTTTTTTAAAAGATCTGGTAGATGAATTATAAATTCATTTATTTTGGAACCCTGTACAAATAGTATAAATAGAATTTTTTTACGAGTGAAAGATGAGTTTGTGGTAGAAATTTATTTTTGGATAAAACTCTAATTATAAAGTAATTATATCTCCTTATGATCTTATCCAATCTCATAAATAAATTCCTCAACATTAAGAAAAGGAACATAGAACAAAAATGTTGTCCTAGATGGTACCTTAAATCATTACTAATTTATGGCTTTGGGATTTTTGGCCTTTTCATAGCCATGTTCTCTACCACTCTCCATCAGATAATTGATGGTTATATTTTTCTTCCATATCCATATTTTCCTACATGGAACCCTAGTATGTGTTATTTTTGGTAATGTTCATACATTCCACTCTTTATTTTAAATAGAGGCCTTATTAATTCATTTTTTTATGTGGGATTTCAAATAAGATATTTTGAAACGTCAAAAATGTGTTATCCTAATACCTTATATTTTGTTGAATCGATGGTATTTTAAATCATCGTAGATTGATGAATTTAAGGACCTCAATTTTAAACTTGTTTGTGATTGATGACCTCAATCACTACCTATAAATATTTATGTTTTTCCTCCAATTATATGTCTCTAATTGCCACCAATATTTTCCTAATCAAGATCAAAATTTGGTGGTGACCCTTTCATTTCATTTTTCCTCATATTAAGACTAAATTTTAGTAACCTAATTTCAGATGTGGGTTTTCCCACAAAGATATTTTTTATTTTCAACCTTTTATTTTTGAAGAACAATTTCAAATTTCGAGGACGCAATTTATTGAAGGAGGGGAGAATGTAACACCCCAAGATTTCATAGTGTGTTATTTTCTTCAAAATATTACAATAACTTGCACTACACACAACACCGAGTTCAATTGCACCATGACTTACGAAAAAGCCATTAAAAAGAGGTTATTAATAGTATTAACTAACTTTTAAACTTTATATAATCCTTATAATTTTAGAATCCATATTATGAGTTTCTTAGACATAATGTAAGAAACAATTCATTTTCAGTATTGCACTTTTACCAACTTTTAATAGTGAAACCTTTTTAAATACAATATTTTAAACTTTTTGACTAAATGGGGACATCAAAAAAAATATAAAATGAAACATCCCAAGCTTCCACGGTACGATTTCCTTTGAATAATACAGTAGCGTGTGTTGTACGCAACTTCGAGTTCTAACACACACCACAACCAATCAAACTAGCCGTTATGAATAGTAATACCAACTTTTTTAAATTATATATATTTTATATTTCAAAATGGACTTAATTTTTGGATTCGGAATATCGAATTTATCCTTAGGTGAAATTTTGGTACTTTTCAGATAACTTTCATATTTTGATGAATAGTGCAATTTAGTAAATTTTAATTAAAAATAACTTTTTTAATGAAAATAATTAATAGTGATAAATTATGAATTTGAGTGGTTTTAAAGTAAATTTAGAATATATTTTTACCATTTAATATAATGTTGTTCATTGGACATAATTTTACAATTAAACCGAACATAAACAAGTGTCAATCTTTTGATAGTTATTATCTCTTAAAAACACGCTTTTGTTTTGACAACGGGAATTAATTTTAAATTAATTTCCTCCACTTCTGTGTTTTGAATTTAGAAAAATGGTTCCATATTTGGAATCAGGATGTTCAAATTGTGTAAATAGGTAACTTTTATTTTTAGACATTTTGAATAATTGCTGCGGTAAATATTTTATTTACCATGGTTAAGGGTAAATCATGTAAATAAGAGTTAAAAAATAATAATATAATAATACTAAATTACCCTAAAACGTGTCCTAGCCTTATTGTTTGATACATGTTCGACCATAGGCATCTTTGGGGCGATTTTGGGACCCCATGGTGCCACTTGTAGGTGATAGGGACACTTTATTTTAATTAATTTAAAATCAATACAAAAATGACAGAAGCATATATCTTTTAGAAAAACAATTTTTACATAGTGTTATATATGTTGGATTTTATATTATAAATATTCATTAGAAAGATAAAAATATTTCCTACATATTTACATTTTTTTTATAATTTTTAGACATTAAATAATTTCATTTATTTATGACACAATGATGAAGAATTAATTACTATAATAGTGAAAAATTAAAATAATTGATATTATAAATACCCAAATAAATATAAAATGAAACATTTAATGAATTAACTAATTTTATAGGATAATATGATATATTAGTATTGATTTAATTGACTTTTTTCGAAGTAATCAATCTATTATGAGTTTCAAAAAAATCAGCTATTGAATAGTGTCAAAATTGACATAAAAGAGTTCTTAAAACAAATATTATATTATTAATTGATATTTAATTCCTAAAAATCTAATATTCGTCCAAGAGACTTATATCATGATAGGTTAATCATTAATGGATCACTTGGGGGTATCTTGGGTGTATATAGTAAGTTTATTAACCATATTATATAAAAATACATAGAGACATAGTAAAAGTGAAACTAATTAACTTAGAGTTAATAGTTAAAGATAAGGTTAATATAAGAACCCAAACCTGTCTAAATTCTATTGGTTGAGTTTTTTTCGACCTATACCCTCCTTAAAATTTAAATAATCATCTTTTGATCCATTAGAAACCTAATATGAATTTATTATAAACTAATATCTCTACCCTTTCCAAAGATGCCCCTCACCCCTCTTATAAAAGGGCACTCCTCCTTCTCATTTATTCACACCTTCAAAGCCTTTTGGATCGGCCAAACCCTGCCCAAATACTCTACAAAATTTACTCAATACAACCTAGAGGCCTTATTTTGATCAGAAAGCCAACCTAAGGATCCCCTTTGATCAAATCAATAGGAAGAACCCGAAGAAGAGGTAATGATTTCACCACCCTTTTCCAAGTTCCTTTCTACTTCCACTTCTTCTTCCTTTGTTGTTACCATTCTAAAATAATAACTCCAGTATCATATATATACTGTGAAGTTATTATAAATATGGTACAATCATATTCATTATTCTACCCACCCTTTGAATAACATTTCACCATACGTGCGTACGTACGACTTGCCGTCTCCACGTCGTGGTGTAATTGTTATTCAATATAATATTATTTGGATGAGTATAATAATGATGTGTAACTCATGTAAATAATTAATATAATATGTTTATGATTATGTATATATGATATTACATACATTTATATATTATTTTAATATCAAAATAATGATATTGTCGCTCGTGCGTACGTACGGACTACCATCTCCACGAACGCGATGAGATTCATTCTCCATCATATCCATTCAAGTATAATTATCATTTGATGATTTTAAAATTATGTTTAAGGACTTTATATCATTTTGGATATGAATAAGATACAACCTATCCATAAAAAACACGGCTTATGTAACAAAACATATAAAAGAAAATGAGTAAGTTAACACCCGAAACGACGATAATTAAAAGATATTATTAACAAATCAATGTTAAAAGATCATATATGATATCATATTAATGTATATGATTCTTGTATAATTTAATAACAATTATTTAACCATTATACAGGAGGTTAACCTACCGCAACCATGGAAATGTACAAGGTAAGGGGTTTTCATCTCACTCCTTATTCCCGTGAGATTCATGCCATATTGCCTCTACTACCTTTTGTGTGGTGTATGTACTGCCCATAATTATATTATTTGTGTAATACACTATAATTTATGTGTATTTACACATTAATTGTATGATAACTCCTTCATGGGTTGTAGGTTTCATAAGTTACCAAATTGGTAACGGTTATTTCACAATCTCTTCATTATCCGAGATTGTTTATTCATAATTATATACTGGGATCTCTTTATCATCCACATCCATGATTCTTAAAAATATATTTCAAAACATTTTTACTATTTACTAGAATATGAGTTAATGTCATTTATACCATTTTCGACTTTTATAAGTGGTTTATAAATGAATCTTTCCGTCATTTTCAAAACAAGGTCCTTTTTAACCTTTTCGACAGGATTAAGGTAAACATGTTTTTTTTAACTTATACGGCGGGTGCGGCTATTTTCCGCCGTTATAAAATCTTCAAAGCTTCCCTTACAAGCTTATAAGAATGTTTTCAAAAGAAAATGTTTTATTTTATATGGATTTTAAAATGATTTAGAAAAAAAGAGATATTTCCCTAAAATATTTTTGATTTCATATATGTCAACATCCTTTGATGGCTTTTAATCTTATTTGAAGTTGATTTATCATGATACAAAACATCCATATTTTATTGAAGATTTTGTGATATTTTTGACTGTGGATAAGCTATTCTTATGTCACTCATGGTTTTTTTTAAAGTATTGACATTTCATAAGTTATTTTTAATCTGAATGTTTATGTTATAATTCAACCTTTCATTCAGATGAATGTGTTAGTCAAGTATGTTCCGGGTTGGGGACCTGTAAAAGTAAGCCCTCTGGTTTGGTCTCCGATTATTAGAGGAACTCCGGTTTGGTCTCCGGTTATTAGAGGAACTCCGGGTTGGTGTCCGGTTATTAGAGGCACTCCGGGTTGGTTTCTGGTTATTAGAGGCACTCCGGGTTGGTGTCCGGTTATTAGAGGCACTCTGGGTTGGGTTCCGGTTACAGTTATCCCCTACGTCTTGGGACGAGGCCTTGACAAAGAAATTAAAGTTCATCATTATGCATTCCATCATTATGAAAGTGGTTATTTATTTTTCATGTGATTATTTGATGAGTAGAATATCCATGCGAATAAGTAAATGGAATTGTTTCATTTTATTTATTCCATACTATGTTGAAAATTCAAGTTTGAAAGGCTTTTGTTTTAGTTATACATTGCCTTAAATGTTTATTATTATTTATGAAAGTTTCCGCTATATTGTTATCCTTACTGGGAATTTGAGCTCACCCCTTTTATATGTTTTATTTTTCCCAGGATGTGAAGAAGTAAGTTATGAATGACCTGCAGGGATAGTATGTGGGGATACGAGTGTGGAATATGGAGGCTATGTTGTTGTAGTAGTTTTTCACTTTGTAATATAATCTAAAACATTATGAATATATCTATTGTTTCCAAGTCTACTAAACCAATTGGTCTTTCGAGATTTAATCTTTCTTGTGATCATGCCAATGTTATGTAATAATGCACCGACTCTGGGTAACTAGGTTCGGGGCATTACATATCAAGAGCTTATATGTTGGAGAATTAAATGAATATTTTAGTGGATGTTTTTAGAAGATCAATAGAAAATAATTTCATACCATAGATTAAAATGGAATTAAAAAAGAATAAATTTAATGAATTATTAATTAATAAATATATACTAACCATTATCCATTTTTATTCCTTCTCCTCTCACTCAACACTATAAATTTCATGGGTGTTTGATTTTCACCATCTTTCCTCACATCAAGGGTCACCTTATGAGGCCCCCTTTCAGAAGGGTTTCCTCTCTCATTATGCCAGTACCCACTATTAGCATTACTATTAAAGATTATCTACTATGTACTACTCCCTACTTTGAAATACTATATGTGTTATAGTGCGTCCTTTAGAGCTGTTTCATCCATCCATGGAGGAGGGGTTTCTTATGCTCACATGTCCTACCACATTCTTCAAGTTGTATTATGAGATTATTTTGTGGAATATTCTGGTAAGATTTTCTGTAGATATCCCCCAATTAAACTCTTCCAAAATTTTCTCCTGTCTTGGGTATTGGAGGATCCGATTGGAGTATCTACGATGAACAAAAAATTATTCTACATAGTGCTCTCCCCGTGGATAATTTCTTCAATACCTGAACACGATGCACTTGATCTATAGATTGATGGTTATTTTACCTCCAATGATGTTTAATGGATTTATAGTATGGGAAGGATTTTTCTGATGTGGTAGTATGGTTCAATATCCAAGGATACACCTCTGCATTCACAATATCAACTTTTTCAAAGAATATGAAACAATATGTTTGATTTCTTCTTTTTTTATTATTGGAATCAATGTATTTTGGAATTTTTTATCCCACATATGTTTGGAAATGGATTTGGATGAGATTATCATTGAGGTCCTTCTTATACAAGTTTATTGACATGTCTAGTATCTAATGTACATATTCATTTCTTCAAATCCACAGTAGAATTCATCTCTTCCAATCCATGTTCACTCAGTGATATGTTGATGGAGGCATCATCACACCCACATAGGTGGTTAGTTTTCTTCAGTATATAATCATTTGGCCTTCCCAAATCATGTAGGCTCTCTGAGGTAGATGAGTGATGGATTATCCAGTCCCATAATAGTATCATTGATTGAAAGTGTGGAAGGAATTCAGTTAGAGTCCTTTTATCCTTGTCCAGAAGATGTTATTGTAGTTGTAGACATGATCCATGGTCCTTTTGGGATAAAAAGAGGCATGATAAGCTATATTATGGCCTTATATACATACATTCTGCTCATGCAACCAATTTCCAATGATATATAGGTTATATTTATGCCTTTAAGACATTCATGATTTTATAATAGTTTGTTGGACACTACTATCAACCTTTCCACTACTCAAAATCACCATGATAATTATCATAGTCCTTATTGTGGATAACCAATTTATTCTCCCTATTACTACATTGTATTATTCCATGATACATATGGCCAACACCATTGTTCAACTATATTTGAATCATTACATGTGATTATGTTTAGTTTATGGTGGAGGTCTTGTTTATTAACATGAAGCATAGTTTTTTTTATGAAATTTTATATATTTTGGTGGATGTACCTTCATTATGGGTTGGAATGTGGTCTATGTGTTGATTTTTTTGGAGGATATATATCTTCGAGATCCATGGTATAATATTCTCTTATGTGTGACTACCCCTTATGACCACATTTATTTCCTTTTTAAATGGGGAAGATAATGTTTTTGGGTATCGATTTTCTCATGTATTAATAAATATATATTTTTTGTTTTCTTTATCTATGGATATGTTTAGTGATTATCCAGGATATTTGATTATTTATTCAGAGCAGACATTACAGGTGGATATAGTCATAGATCAATGTTTTTGAGAATCTCGTAGTTGATATCTTTTTCATTATATATATATATATCCAACCACCACATAAAATCGGGCATGTAGGTTTTTTCAACATATTACATTCAATTCTAAATTCTAAACCTTTTCTATTAAAAATGTGGATTGGTGTGGAGATTATAACACCTCATGATGCTATTATTTTATTTATTAATAATTATATGGGAGTAATTAGATTTTATAGAATTTCCATGTTTGGAATTTAAATTTTCTATAGTTATTCCTTCTATATACAGTTAATACACATTCAACACATAGTTTAGTATACCATATAGGTGAACCTAACTCAACGGTCTCTTTTCGGATGTGGGTGGTGTGCCCGTATGGGATAAAAAATTTTGGTTACCCTCCTAGGGATGATTTCTTGATTATTTTTTAACATACATATTTACTGTGCCTAGGTAATGAATTTATCATAGTGATCCATGTAATTTATTATAGAAAAATTTCAGCTTACCATTATATGGGGATTACCCATCTCATATCTTCTGCACATTAATAAGACTAGAAAACATGAATGTAATCAAGTTTTAGATGGTTTCATATTCATTTTTCTTAGTTGGCACATGGTTTTCCATTTTTTTTCTTCTTATTGTGTGAGTATGACATGAGTGTCTATAGGAACCTTAATGGTTGGAACACAATTTTACAAATCAGGTGGGATAATCATGAAACATCAAATATTTTGGAAGAAAATGAATTTGTAAAAGTTTCCAATTGAAATTTAACATTTTTTTCATTCCATTACATTTCTTACTCATCAGACAAAACCCATATATTCAAGGGAGTTCCCCCTCCAGACATTTCCTATTTTAGAAACTCTAATTCGTGGTTTAATGTTCACTGTTAGATTAATACCATCCCCTATTCTTCTCTATTAACTTCTAACTGCTTTTATTTTCCCACATTGTCACGTGTTTTTAATTACTACCATTAACACTATGGGAATTTTTTATATGATTATGGTTAAATAGTGGATCCAATGTTTGATTCTTGTGTTATTTTTTTTGTATCATTTTTCCATTATTTGGTTGTTTTCAATCAATAAAAATGCATATTATCTTGTCACAGCTTCTTGCATGTAGTTTACACATGGAACAAATTAGGCATTTCTTATGATTTTCAAATAATATGGAATGAAATTATGTTATTTTTTGACATGGAATGATCTTTCTTTTACTTAATAATATATTTTAAAATTTTGTAAACATGCATTGATTTTATAGTATGAATCTTTGAAATTAAATTAAATCTCTTTAATAGCCTACGTTACACGCCACACTATGTTCAATCATACAGTGATATATTTTTATGAGACTGTTATAACCTAGCTGTTATATTAGATACTATAAATGGATCTATGTAAATTTTTATAATTATATTTTTATATAAATATATAAGAAATTAGTTTGTTTTTAATTTATTAGAAATTATAATTTAAAAAAAAATCAAAGTACAATTTTTTTAAATATTTTTTTCACGATGTAAATTTATGTCGTATTACATTTATGTAGCCACTAATAATAAATGATATAAATTAAATTTATACATAATATATTAAATATAATTTTTTTTGAATTTTTATAATATTTTTAGGCATGTTATAAGAGTAAATTAGGTTTTATTTTTAAAAACAATATTTTTTAAAAAGTGATTTAATTCACCTTTTGTGAACATATACTAAAAAAAATTATTCCACATATTGGTATTTAATATTATAATATTAATTATATATTTTATGTTATTTGGTTCAAATTTGGTAATTGGGTCCCATTTATTGTTCGAGAAAATGAATTGTAGTCATTGTAAAATTTATCATATCATTAAAGTTTATATTGGGTTAATTTCGTTTAAAACATTGTGATAAATCCTTAATTTTTCATCATAATTAATAATTAATAAATATGATTTGATAATTATCTCGTCAGGATATTTTTCTATTGGTCAATTATAACTTATATATGTATGGAACATATATTTTATTTAAATACAAGATTGTTTCAAAATTTCCATCACATTAATTTTAATATATTTTATTTATCCACATAATGTCAAAATGAATATGTTAACAAAATTAATTTTCTATTTTTATATTAATTATATATTTTTTTTAAAAGATTATTTTCAAATTTTATACTGTATACAAAATTCTTAAATTCTTTTGCAATGCTAATACAATATTTATTTAATTAACATAAAAATAAAATATGTGATATTAGAATTATTAATTTTGATATTATTTGAATTAAAAAAATATGAAACGAATTTTAGAGATCTATATGACAAATATTATAAGTTTTAAATAATTTTATTTTAATTAACACTTTTTATTTGATGTATTTTTAGTCAAATTTAATGAATAATGTTAGAATTTTTGTTCATAATAATATATAAAAATTATATATTATTAATAATATTTAAAATTAATTAAAATATTATATTAATTAATTTGAATGTAATATATTTTAAAACATAATACATGGTCCATTTATGAGTAATTATTTCATTTATAGTAATGTTATTATCCCCTTATGATTAATGTAGTGGTGGACACATTAATTGTCAACAATAATATACCAAGGGTTTAATCAAATTGAGAAATTTTAAAATGGCACAAAAACATATCTGAATTATATTTGATAATAGGATGAAAAACCTATACTATCATATCATAAATATACCTTTCCATTTGATGGAATTTCTATTACAATTATTTTATTATAATTTAATATTTTTTGAAATTTTTAAAGCACCACTCATCTCGATTATAAAGGGTCAAATACTGTCCCAATTATTCACAATACATTGATCCATATAGCTCAAAAAATAATTGTAATTTTATTTTTGGAAAATAATTTGGAAATATATATAGGTTATTTTGTCCATAAAATGTTACCTAACAACCCTTAGGAAATAATTTAAATAATCTCTCCTGAAGAAAAGGTTATTTTTTTACCTGACCTCTTTCAATACGATCCTTATTATACCTTTCTAAAATCTATAATATTTATAATAAAATAATTTATTTAGAGGCCAATATATTCTAAAATATTGTTATGATTATGAATCTTCTATTACCCAACCACATTTAAGTCAAGACCCGTTCCCCAGGGTCTGTGTCATAACTAACCCAAGCCCACCTTCCATAGGACATGGGCTCGAGACTACCACCAAAGGCATAAATCCTTATAAATGGGAAGGTGTTTCCTATATAGAACGTAAAAAAAACACAACCAGAGTACAAGGGGAAGAATACACTAAGTAAAAAAATATAACAAGGGTGCTGAAAGTACAAAGGGGTCGGGAAATATAACCCCAACAGTAAGGTAAAAGGAAAGGAAAAAATGACATGAAGGTGTCAAGCTGCTCCTGGATCGTCCTCCGGAGTTCATACTTGAAGGGTAGGTACAGATGTCAACCTCTGCTCTCCACGTCTGTCTGTCACCTCCGGGTACTATCTCGTCGTGGAGTCCACCTCCAGGTTCCCTCTAGTCATGAAGTCCTCCTTCGGGTACCGTCTCTTCGGTAAATCCACCTCCGGTTATCATCCAGCTCTACAAGCCTCATCCATAATCAGTGTTGTCCATCGTCTGCATGCAACACAATGAGGTGCGGGCAGAGCCCATGCAGGGGTGAGTATAACCATACTCAGTAGGGACCCCAAGACCTTCAAGCTCTCACTAAATCCAACAATTATAAAAAAAAATAAAGATCTCAAAAGGAAACCTTTACTTAAGTATATGCCCATACATATAACAAAGTAATCTAGTAACCCATCTCAACCATGAGGTAAACACAATGGTCATTGACTCAGTCAAACCAGGATTTTTATTCACGATGACGAAAACACAGCTGATGTAGAACTCCTCCTCTATCGAGCATAGTAGTCCAGTCACAACTCCGAGGTTCCACTCACTAACCGTAGACTACTGAGGTACTCCTCCAGCCGAGTAGCGTGGGTTTTCCACCACACAATGTAGTGCTCTAAGCCATGGGTCTACCACCTCACATAGTAGTGCTCCCCCTCATAGCCTACTGAGGTACTCCTCCTGTCGTGTACCACGGGACTACCACCTCACAATGTAGTGCTGCTCCGATATGGTTCTTCCACCTCACTAAGTAGTGCTCCCCACTGGGCTATACAAGTCACTCCGAATGAAATCGGACAAGTAGTCATCCGGTCCCAACCAGTTACAAGGTCACCATACTCTGTATGCTCATCTCCAGAAGGATCCGCTCCACATGCTACTGGTTGACACACCAAGTGTCACGAATTCCCATGAACCAGTATCTCAATTAACTGTCTCGTCATAGGGGTATCAACGCAACAGATGGCACATCATTCGAACTCCGGGTCTGTGAGTTATTAGCTTTTTAGTCCCAGGGGTCCGATTGGTTTCGTGTACGAACCAACCTGACTGTATCTCAACTGCACCCTGAACTCCAATGGGGAATACTCAAAGGAACCGTTTCTCGATGAGATTACCAATGCTGTTGATGGTTCTTTAAACAAACGTCTGGTCTGAGGGTTATTGTATTTTCTGTTCTAGGGGCCCGGTTGGTTTATAAGCTAAACCAACCCAACCATACTCCAACTGCATCCAAACCTCCGGTGGAGTATTCCAAAAGAACTGTCTCATCAAGAGGAATCCAACTTAGTCGACGACACATCAATCGGACGTCCGATCTTCACGTTATAAGTGTTGTCGCTCTGAGGGACCGATTGGTTTCCGTTTCGAACCTACCCTGCCATACCCAAACATCGCCGTAACATTCAGTGTAATATACAGAAATTACTGTCTCGACCCAAGGATTCATACGCAACTGATGGTGAGTCGATCGGAAGTCTGTATCTCATTTTATGGGAAAAATATCAAAAAATGGTCCGAAGTGGGGGTCTAGGCCAGGTCGGACCCGGCCCAACCACCCGAGGTCGGCCCGAACTGGGTCGACCGGACCCGGGTCTGGGTCCAGCCCGGTAGGGCACGACATAGCCTGGATGGGCATGGCCTAGACCAGCTGGGCGCGACCCGGTCTTTGTGGCATGGCCCGGTCCATCCGGGGGGGGGGGGGGTGCACTGGCTCGGAAAACTGGACGAGCGAGGGGTGTGGCCCCTGATTTCCGTGAACTTGGTGCCAGGGTGGCGCCGTTGGTCATCCCAGATCCCGCACGTCCGAGAGATCTTCCTCCCTCATCGTCGCGGCCGATGCCGCGACGGGCTTCTGCCAGCGGCGCACCGGTGCGCCGTCGCCTCCTGCCGCCGGCGCCGCCGCCGTACTTCACGGGCCACCTGAGTCAATCCTATGGTGTGTTTTTTCTCCCGTCTAGGCCTGCGGTCGTCTTGGGACCTAAGATCCACTGCGAAGGCTCCGATTTTCCATTGTGGTCCCATTTCATCTTTGCCAATCTCCACGCGAATCAGGAACAATATAGTGGTTGGTTTTGGCTTGTTCGTTAACCCACACCCACCGCGTTAGAGGATCAAATCGTCGCACAACACTTTAAACACCAAGTACGAGGGTATAATTCTCATAAATGAAAAATATAAAAATATTCCCCTACCTTGTAAAAAGGTGTTAAATTATGGCGAGTCATAGAAGAAAGGCATCGTTCCGTCAACATTGGGAAGGAAGAAGCTGAGGGTGGCATCGACGTTCTTCTTTCTTCATTCTTCATTGTAGGAAGAGGAAAACTATCCACGTGCTAGGCACCGTGCTTCGCTGCTAGCATTCCACCGCTTGAAGAAATCGTCCATAACTCCTTCCCCTAGAATCCATTATATTGGAGTGGGAGGGTTCGTCGTTGCCACAGAAGTCATAAATGAAGGATTTATGACCGAGGGCTCCACCCAATTTATCCGCTGCGGTGGTGCATTAAAATGGGGGGGAAGTAAAAAAATGTTGTTATTAGCCGAGGTAGTCCCCATAGAAGAATATCTTCCAAAGGGAGTATATTTCCAGTTGGTCCCCACTATTAATTAACAAAAAAATAGGAAAGGGGTGGGTGGTTAATGATTGGGTGGTCCCCTCATTAAAAAGGGTTGTTTTTTCCTCCTCAATTAATGAGGGAGATTTAAACCTAGAGGCTCTCCCTCATAAATGAGGGGGAGTCAATGAGTTATGATTCCCCTCCCATTAATGGGAGGCCTCATGTGGTTTCCACCACAATCCACTTCACATGGGAGGTTGGATTTCGGTGGGCCCCACCACCATAACCTCTCATGGAAGGTTAGGGTGTGGCGGTCCCACCACCAACTCCCAAGTGGAGATTCTAACCACTTCATCCGTACGACATGTGTTTAACAAAATAAAATAAATTGTTCACTTATTTTATTTTTTTAACCCACGTAAAACTCCAAAAACTATGTTTCATACATGATTATCTGTTGTCGAGGTGAAAGTCATTTTAAGTGAAAACCCACGCTGCGAGATCAACAGTGCCCTCAGATTCCAATTCTAAGCACCGATTCAATTTATAGAAAAAATCATTCATTAGTTTACTGAATGTACCCGATATAAACATCAGAAATTGATTTCGGGCACACTGGGTCTTGGAATCAAGTGTCGTCAGAAGCCACAGACTCGTAAATTTCCAGAGAAATTAATAAAAAAAAATTCCATGAAATTTCCAGGTATTTACATTACTCCCTCCTCAGGGATTTAAATCCAAGTAAAGCTACAACACAAACTAGGGAAAATAAAAGAGGTACCGAGCACAAATATGAGCCTCCCGCTCCTGTGTTCTCTCCTGAAGGTTCCTGTGATGCCAAAAAAAGAACACAAGATGAATCGACCGTCCTCTTAGTACCCACTCCTATCGATCCTCAACCTCTACTAGAACCCCATGTAGGTCTCCCCGTCATTGATGTCCAGCTCCCCATGGTCGATGACGATAGATAGTCCTGCACACATCTCCTCTACTGAGATATTTGGGTGATGTCGTGCACCCGGTGCATCTGAGGTGGAAAGGCCAGACGGTATGCCACCTCGCCCACTCTATTGAGGACCTGGAAAGGCCCGACGAATCGTGGAGATAACTTGCTTCCCCGGCCAAAACTCTATAGACCATGTCGAGGTGAGACATGTAAGAAGACGTGGTCACCACCCTTGAACTCTAGTGGTCTCGTCTCCTATCAGCATAGGACTTATGTCTGCTCTATGCAGTTTTCATCCACTCTTGAATGATCTGCACCTTCTCCATCATAGCTTGAACCATCTCTGTTCCTACAAGAGATGCTATGATTTCCACTTTTCCGAGAAGTGAAAATATGGTCTCATCCCCTTGATGAACCATAGCATTTTTTTAATATAGTCAATCCTGTGATGAACGGTAAAATTCATGTAATAGATTATGTCGTACATCCTTGACGCTACTACCAAGAGATCCAACCATCACTCTCACCTCCAAGGGTCGATTCATAGTTTCTGCATTTGTGTCTTGTCACTGGGTCTCCTCTAGTAGAAATATCTAAATTGAGGGTCAAGTCAAAAGTATTAAACGGAACCTCTCACTATCAACCAAACGAAAAGGATAAAAAGTAAGTGTCACAATGAAAGGTGTGTTTTATTACAGTAGCTCTAAGTACATAGACACAAAGAAAACAACACAATGACAACATGGAAACTAGAATCACCAAAGACAAAGGCCTCCATGCATGGAACTAGTCTCGCTCCTATCCACATTCTTCTGGAGCTCCATAGTCATATGCTTCAGCTGCCTAAAGCTATGCTCTCCCATATCCACCCATTCCCTATGGTCTGGGAGGACCTCCTAGTGGGGGTGGTGGAAACACCTCGAAGAATCGTCCACCTCCTACTGCATGGCCAGCTCCACTGCCTCGATGTCCTACTCCTTGCAATCCACCTCAATTGAACCTTTGCCTCTACCTGGGAGGTCCATCTTCTATCTGCTAATCATCTGAATGGTTGGTTGGATAGTCACGATCCATGCGACCTTGTCCGCCGTATTGTAACAGAACATGGTAGGTATGGATCTGTCTCTACCCTTGGTGAATCTCCCTACCGATCCAGAGTCCTACAGTTGACTACCTATAGATCTCGTCCTCTTGGACCTCTACGTCAACTATCTACTATCAGCTGCATAAGACTCCACTGCATGTCTACTAGTAGTGGGTTCTTCTGCATGATATTGCTTAGTAAGGAAACTCTCAACTAAGAGGGCTCTCTCCAACACCCATGTCTGCATCGGGATACTATGAGATACAACTGAAGCTCTAATCTCTGGCCTGAGCCCCTGCTCGAAGGTCTGGGCCCTGATGAACGGGTTTTGTACCATGTATGTAGAGTAGCGTGAGAGGTCCGTGAACCTCACCGAGTACTATGCTACTGTCATGTCGCCTAGCTACAGATGAAATAGCTCATGTATCAGCACTGCATGAAGGGTGGCTAGAACAAACTCCACCCAGAATAGGCTCTTGAAGTCTTCCCATTGGTGTATCACCTCGTCATGCATCTAGAGAATCAGGATCCACCATCTGCCTGCTACTTCCTGAAGGACTCTGGAAGAAAATATCACCATGAAGTCAGCTTGCGTCCCTACAAGTCTGAAGACTCTCACCACAACCTCCATCCAATCCTTAGCCACCTGCGGGTCCGTCTCTCCCCTGAACCTTGGTGGCCTCTAGCACTGGAACTCGTGTAGCACGCTCAAGTGGTGTGCAATCTATGATGTTGGGGCTGGTGGCATCGGTGGCCCAACGGGTGGGAGTACCGATGGTGCCTCATATGGAAGAAGGTCATGTATTGTGGCCTCATCGCTTGGCGGGATGTCAGTACGTACAACTCTCAGGGCCCTAGATTGTTGTCCGTGGGGAGGCATCCTGAAAGAAATAGATGTGACTCGGTCAAATGACTATACCTGTTGAGCTAACCTGGTTTGAGCTGACATAAAGGAAAACTTTTGAAAATAGACATGTAATCAGTGTTTTCAGGCACTGATTCGGAAATCAGAAGTGAGGGTCCCAGTGTATGGATACGTTAGCCACCTGCACCAACACTGGACTCCCTGAACTGAAAACCACACTTAGTACCCTTAACACTATTTCCTCATAGAAAGATAATATCAGAGTTCTCTGTTCTGCAGTATAACTGACTCCTCTGATACCAATTTGTCACGACTCGTTCCCCGGGGCCCGTGTCGTAACTACCCCATACCGGACTTCCATAGGCCAGGGGCTGGCGAGTAGCACCAAAGGCATAAATCAGTATAACTAGGAAGGTGTTGCCTTTATAGAACGTAAAAAAACACAACCAGAGTACGATAGGAAGAAAACACTAAGTAAAAAAATATAACAATTGTGCTGAAAGTACAAAGGGGGGAGGAAATACAAGCCCAACAGTAAGGTACAAGGAAAAGAAAAAACAACAGGAAGGTGTCAAGATGCTCTTGGATCGTCCTCAGGAGTACCTTCCTGAAGGGTAGGTACAGATGGACACCTCCACTCTCCACGTCCGTCTGTCACCTCTGAGTATCGTCTCGTCGTGGAGTTCACCTCCAGGATCTGTCTCGTCATGATGTCCAACTCCAGGTATCGTCTCGTCAGGAAATCCACCTCCGGTTACCGTCCAACTCTACAAGCCTCTACCACGATCAGTGTTGTCCGTCGTCTGCATCCAACACAACGCGGTGCGGGCATAGCCTGTGCAGGGGTGAGTATAACAATACTCAATAGGTACTCCGAGACCCTCAAGGTATCACTAAATCCCACAAATATACACCACAAAGAAATATCTCAACAGATAACCTTTACATAAATATATGCCCATACATACACCTAAGTTATGAAGTAACCCATCTCAATCATAAGGTAAACACAAAGGTCATTCACTCAGCTCAAACCAGGATTTTTATTCACGATGAAGAAAACACAGCTGCTGTAGAACTCCTTCTCTATCGAGCACAGTAGTCCAATCATGACTTCGAGGTGCCACTCAATAACCCTAGTCTAATGACGTACTCCTCATGTCGAGTACCGCAGGTCTTCCACCTTACAAATTAGTGCTCCCCACCATGGGTCTGCCACCTCACACAGTAGGGATCCCCCTCATAGCCTACAGAGGTACTCCTCGTGTCGAATATCATGGGTCATCCACCTCACAACGTAGTACACTTCTGCTATGGGTATTCCACCTAACTAATTAGTGCTCCCCACTGGGCTATACAATTCACTCTAAATCGAATCAGACAAGCAGTCATTAGGTCCCAGCCAGCTACAAGGTCACCGCACAGCGTAATCTCATCTCCGAGATGATCCGCTCCACGATCCACTGGTCGACACACCAAGTGTCACGAAGTCCCACAAATAAGTATCTCAAAAAACCACCTCGTCATAGGGGTGTCAACGCAATAGATAGCGCGTCAATCGGACGCCCAGTCTGAGAGTTATTAGCCTTTTAGTCTCGGGGCTTGGTTGGTATCGTGTACGAACCAACCCGAATGTATCTCTACTGCACCACGAACTCCCATGGGGTATACTCAAAGAAACCGTTTCACAACAAGATTACCAATGCCGCTAACGGTTCGTCAAAAAAACGTCCAGTCTAAGTGTTATTGGTTTTTCTGTTCCAGGGGTCCGGTTGGTTTATAAGCTAAACCAACCTGACCGTACATCAACTGCATGCAAACCTAAAGTGTAGTATCCCAAAAGAACTGTCTAATCTAGAGGAATCCAATGTAGTCGATGTCACATCAATCAGGCATCTGGTCGTCATGTTATAAGTGTTTCCGCTCAGAGGGCCCGGTTGGTTTCAGGTTCGAACCATCCTGGACGTACAAAAACATCTCTGAAACCTTGAGTTTAATATATGGAAATGACCATCTCGATCCAATTATGTTCACTCTTAATCCTTAAATTTTTTTATTTTCTGGTTTCGAGAAGTGTCCTTCCCTTGTGACATCCTAACAATCCATCATATACATCATCAAATCAGAAAAATATTTCTAAAAAAATATTGTGTCCCAATGGATCACTATATTCATCTATTTTTAGCATTTATTATCGAAATATTTTTCCTACCAACAAACATAAAAATAAATCAAAATTTAAAAATTCTAAAAAATTTATTTATACAAATGAGCCATTTTATATCCCTAAATACATTTATATGTATGTTTTTAAATATATTATTCCATCTCCATTACTAATCTATACATTTATTCTTCCATTAGAATTATAAAAATTTCTTCCAATAGAAAATATTTTCATTTATATATACAATGGTTTTTAAAAATTAAGTTATTTCGAAGAGAAAAGGGTATTTTAATCAAAATAATTCTAATGATAATGTTAAATTATGTTCTTCTATGTTAACATCCTTTTTAAAATTTTATGTTTTGATGAGGTTGTTCAATTATGGTACCATAAACCATATGATATTGTATGGTTTATAATTTTTTTGATTGAAAACATGTTATTTTAATACCATTAACTATATTACATTTGATAGGATATGATTATGTTTATTTGTTGGTGTAATTTTTAAAATTCCATATATTAATTTCAATATGAATGTCTGTGTTGACTTTGTTTCCCACCATTAATATTAAGAATACATTAGACATTGTTTGTGTTTTGGTGTGGCCCCTATAAACACTTGATGCATTAGTTGGACTAATGAGACCAACAATATAGGGTATTTTATGAGTCGTTATATATTAATTAATTATGTTTTGGTACAAGGCCTTGATGGCATCTTTATGAAATAACATATTATGCATTTCTCTCTTTATGAGATTTGTTTGTTACTTGTGATTATTTAAATAGTTATGATATCCAAGGATTGTTTTTTGACTATGTAGTTATTATTATGCAATTAATATATTTCGGTTTATTTCATGTCATATTTTTCATGCCTTATTTATTTTCTCTATATTCATACCCTTACTAAGTATCAGAGGACACTGTATTTTTTCTTTATTTTTCCCTAATATTCCATGATATATGTAATGATTTATATACATTGATAATATAAGTTAATAATTGTGTTCTCAAATGAAACACTATGTCATAATATATGTTCTCGATTATAATTTAGAATTGCAGTATATATTTATTTTTTGAAAACAATTAAACTATTAAGAAAATTGGGATGTTATTATTTGTATCGAATAACTATGTCCTGATGAAACCACCTACTTTTAGATACTAGGAATGGGGTCACTATAGATGGTATCATAGAATGTTTAGTAAAAAAGATGGGAACTAGATTAGGTAAATGTAATTCTAAAACATATATTGATAGTATTCTGAAATAAGCTGAGGTTATGATTTTGAGAATAGTGACACATAAATTTTCAATTTATGTGACGTGCTTCACTTGTTTAGAAATTATATATGATGCTTCATAGTTTATTCTTGTGTGTTACATTATTTAGAAAGGGTTCCTATTAGAAGGAATTGAAACTATATCAATGAACATTATCAATGATGGGATTTCCCTTCTAAGAAATATAATAATGTGGGAGTTGGGGATACAATTAAGAGATAAAAAAATTTTAAAACTATATTTGGATAATTGACTCAGGTTATACTTAATAACCATGCATGTATAGAGAAACCAACTAATCAGCAATTCCAGGAAACAAATTAAGAGCGCTTTAGGGATATGAAAATCTATCATTAAATGTGACTAAAAATCCAATTCTAGCTATGTAGTAGATATGTTCCTTAGAAAAGATAATACATAATTTGGGAAGTAATGCATGGTAGAATGTATTCAAGGTATTTTATTATATATTAAGTGATTATTATAATGGAAGTATTCTTTTAATCATATTACATGATTTGAATCATAACAATCCTTCAAATACTAACCAATGATCGTAATTTCTTGTGCATTTTGAAGATTAAGTGTACAAAAATGAAATCATTGAACCAAAATAAGAACAAATTTTATATATTATTCATAATGAGATCCTAAAATACTTTTATATCTTACGTTAACATTGGATAACCTAAGAAATACATGAAAAATGGGAATATCTACAAAATCCTAATAAGAAAATAATCACATAAATAATTCCTAGATCATGTGTGTGAAGGAATCACATGATGGCATAAAAAGTGAATTGAAAACGAATAAACCTATTGAAGAATAACATATAGGAAATTGGATCATGTAATCTTGTAATAAAAGCACATGGAAAGAGTATTTATGTAGTGTTGATTACAAAACATAATAAAATTAATGTATATAAAATATAATACATTTCTCATTTTACTTTCAAAATAGAAGGTTATTATATGAAATAAAATAAAATAAATTGAAAATTAATTAAAAGGTAAATAAATTTCTTTTTATATCTTGAATTCATCTCCTTGATACCTCTTTAAGGAACGTGATTTTGGAATTCTATTGAGACTAAAGGATCGTAGAAATTGGAGGATAGACTTGTTAAGATTGTTGTGTAGAATATAGAAAATATTCATGTTTTTTGTGGTGTGAGGAGAAGAGGTGGTGAGGGGTGGTAGTTATAGTGGGAGGATAGAGGATTTTTATTATTTTATTCTTTTGATTACATTTTTGCCTCATGACTACGAATATTGAGTATTATTGTGACCTAATCTATCAAATAGAGCATTATAATTCAATATATTGGCCAATTATATCATAAATGACACAAGCATGACTAAAAAATTAATTAATTGGATTATAATGTCAAATAAAGTAAATTATGTATTTCACTATTCACTGAAAATTCAATTTTATAAGAAACATAAAAAAAATACATTCTAACCATATTCTAACATTTATTATTCAAAATATTACAAATTTTTATGAATAATATTTATAAATATTATAAATTAAATTTATAAATAAAATCATCATTTATTTGAAAACTAATTTTTAAATAATTATAACTGAATTTATGATACATTGAAATATTAATTTACGTTTCTTAAAATTATAAATTAACTATAAACTAACAAAATATTAATAAATGAATATATTTTATGACAAATATATTTTTTTACTAATTATATTAACTAGAAAATTGTGAATAAACAATTATGGTTTATAGAAATACCAACATTTAATTTATCATTATAAAAAACTTTATTTACATATACTATGATATACTTATATCATATATTAATTTATAACATACCAAAATTTTATTTATATTTTCATAGTTGAAGTTTTGTAATCTATTTTCTAGATTTCAATTATTAAGGGAAATATTACTATGCCATTGGTCACTTTTTTTAATTGGTTTAGGTTAATAATTTAAATAAATACCTCTTATTTCAGCATTTATTTATTTATAATGTTTTTATTTTGTTCTCTAAGTGATTTTATATTATTTATACTCTATGACATAAATATAACACGGGAAATTTCATTGTTATAATTCATTGATATTATATTCATCGCCATTACGTTATTTTGTCCATGCCATTTTATTTTAGAGACTATGGAGAAAGCACATGAGGTTAATTCCCCTTCACTATTTCATTTGGTTCCCATGTTTCCACATCGTATATATGGTAACTCTATAATACATTCAAATAGTGATAGTTCTTAATTCGTAAAAGATTATATCTATAGTCCATCATCTTCACCGGGTACTACTCGGAGGAGATATCATTTTGTAACTATATATCCTATGAATTCATTATGTGTGAGGGATCTATAATGTATATACATAAGTGTTACTTATGCAATACATCATGTACTTGATATAAAGTAGTTGTAAGTGTTATTTAAAAATAAAGTGTTCCAACACAATAATGATTATTAAATGAGATGATGTTCATGTGTCTTTTCATTCCCTTCCTCCCAAACTCAAGATCCTCTTCCAAAAAGATGTGCAGAGGAATACCGTGTCTCCAAACATATTCATCACGTCTCCTCAAAAATTATCTACATATCTATTCTGTCGAATTTGGGCTTCCATGATGGGATAGTGAATGGTTTTCACTATTTCAACAATTTCATCAACCATTTCAGGTCCAAGAAGCTTACTTTAACGAAATATATCCAAACAGACCAGTGTTCCACATCTTTTCCCATTAATAGATTCATATGGAGCCGTTTAGATGCTTAATAGGAAACTGTTGTTATATGAGTACTCGACTAGAGGTAGGTATTATTCTTATATTCCCGTTATGTCCATTGGATAGTCTCTCAATATGTATTCTATTTTCCAAATAGTCCACTCATAGTTTTCATTAGATTGAGGTTGATTGGCTGTAAAGAAGTCCAAATCAGTAATACCCCTCTAGATCATTAAAACTACATATCCCTGTTATATATATTTTTCTAGGCCAATCATCAATTTATTTTTCTTGGAGCGATCACAAATATTCCTTTGTTTTTATAAAATTCCCTGACAATGATCCTTACACCATCCAGAACTTATAATTACTATAATTTTTAACTATTTTATCCCTTTACAATGTCTCGAAAATAGTATTCAAATTCACCTAATGTTCCTCCTTTATCATCAATTATATTAGAATATCATAAATAACGACTACTACAAATTATTCAAGGTAATCTCTAAATGATATATTACAAAAATCCATGAAAATTATTGATCATTAGTTAATCTAATGGGAATCACAATAAACTCATTTTTTCCATACCTCATTCAGAAGGATGTCTTGGGAATATCTACTTTCTCCAACAATAATTGTTTATATAACAACATATGGTCCACCATAGAGAAATAAATCCCCCATATAGTTTATTGAACAAGTCATCTATTAGTGGTATATGATACTTGTTATATGTCATTGTTTTTTTGAGTTCATGAGAATCAATTCATAGGAGCATTAATAAAACCATTATTCCTGATGAAGAGGATTGGAGCACTCTATGGTAAATAACTCGAATATATAGAACCCTTGTCTAGAATCTATTATTACTTCTTCTTCACTTCTTCTTATTTGACAGTGGACATTTTATAAGGAGTCTTTGATATTTGAAAATATCTTGGAATATGTTAAATGAAGATCTATAATTTTGGGTTATGGTGATGAAAAAGAAACACATAGAGGAACACATATGGGTATTCCCTCACAACATGAATATTTTAGAGAAAATTTATCTACATAGACTCTATCATTTATGCTATATATGTTTTCTCATTATTCAAAAATGTGCATAATAAAGACAATGATTCTGATTGAGAGTCATCATCCTCGTTACACTTGTATGAAATTGGAGGATACATCAAGATGTTAAGAGTGACATCCCTTTCCTAATATTCAATGTTGGATTTGTATAAATTTTACCATTATATGCCCAATATAACAAAAAAATCCAAAATGGAATAAAGTAAATATTTTTTTAATTGTTTAGTCCACAAACATGAACTAGGGATGCGTTATATACTTTGAATGCAATAATGTTTTTATATTTTGTCCTCATAGACAATTCAACATCATAATTCTAAGGTGGTGATTGAATAGTTATAATAAAAATTAATAGATATGAAATAATATGTAGAACAATAATCCAATAATATGTCCAATATTCAATAATTTAGAACTAGAATACCTATCTACACATCATTATTGGGATACACCTTAGTAATTGTGATAGAATATTGCCTTACATGATTTCTTAAATGTTGTTGCGGCTTACTTCCACCAACATCCATTAAGTTAGGGAATTGGTTTACATAATTCCCTATTTTATTTAGCTGGAACATAGAAATACATGCTGATAGTTAATAGGATCTTTCTTTTCATCGTTCATATTACTGTGATTATTCATATCCCTTCAGCAGCTATTTTCTAGATCCCCCATTATTCGTTATTTGACAGATATTATAGGTATCTTTAGTTAATTCGAAGGATCGTTCATCCCAAAATTTTGATGTGGGTTTAGGGGGTTTTATATCCATCATTGGATTTAACTTCTAATCGTATCAAATTAAACTCCATTTTCAATTTTCTATCTCTAAGACCATATGATCATTGAGAATATACAATATCCATTTCAACATTATGGGAACAACATAAAATATCCCCATAGCTATCAATGTCACCAATTTACATCTCTTTTGTGGACTGAAAATTAGTATGAAAATGAAGAGATACCACATGCTTTCAGGGTTCATTAAAAACATGGAGGTGTATACTTGAGTATGTACGATTATGAATTTTTGACCAATGGTTTCCATCAGATTTGTAATTTCATTAGGAAAATAATCAAATTTTGTATCACATTGATTGATGTCATGCATTATCAAATTTCCAAACAGTAAATAATAAAAATAAATTTCAATTAGGTTGGATTTAATGCATATATGAAAACCATAGAAAAGGAAAAAATACATAATGTTGTAAACATGTAAATGATAATTATAACATCGCTTTTGATACCTAGTATTTAAATCATTGTTACCCCAGGTGATTGAATTTTCCCTAGGGTTCTGTCAAATTTTTTCTCATCATAATCTATTAAAATAACTAAATTATCCTCTAGTACCATATATAATATCCACATAATTTTACACATATTATTATATTATTTTAATAATAACTAGTCTTAAAATAAAAACCAAGGATCATAAATCATAATGTCTTTGGAAAATTATGTATATAAAACTAAAAACATAGAACCAAAATAAAATCATATTTTATTTATTCTTCATAATGAGATCCTAACGTTATTTAATCAGTTACATATGCATAGGATAACCTATGGAATAAATTAGCAATGGTATGATCTCAAATTTCTAGTAAGGGAATAAGCTTTTGAAAAAAGCATAACACATGGGTTAGAAGACATTACATGATGACATGAAAAGAGAATGGAAACATAATATACATATGGAAGAATAACATATAGATTAAGGGATCATGTAATAATGGAATAATTGAAATTTGGAAAAAAAATTAGAACATGACATAAGCATGATTCGCGAATTACCACTAATACCATTGCACGTAGAGGAGAGCTTATCAATTCCAACAACCAAGAACATTTCACATAGAGGAGCATGAGTCAAGGAAAACCCCCAAGACCATTTCACATGATGTATTATGAGACTATTCATTACCCATTGAATATTTCTTCTATATAGGTATATCTATCATAATAGGTTTTTGCATATGTGTTCCTCCTAAAAAATAAAACATAAACATAAAAGTATCCCCTGGAAAAAAATTTGAATTGTATTTAGTTCATGGAGCATAAAAAATTGGTGTGTCCTAAAAATGTACATGAATGAAAGAATTTAAATAATTAATCGAGATTAATAAATTAGTATAGTAATATATCCTGAAAAATATTATCAAATTTGATTTGAAACATTTAAAAAAAGTGTTTAAGAATCATTAGAATTAAAAATAATTAGTGCGGTTTAAGGAAATTAATAATGATTCATTAAAATGGAAAAGAAATAGTTGTTTATATAAAACTAAAAATAAAAATAGATATATATTCATGATAAATTACTTGATTTCATAAAAAATGTTGGATTCAGACCTATTATAGAGTTTACATTGATTTGGTTAAGAAATTGGGTAGTTCCCTTTAACCGGACATCCTTATCAAGAATATTTGAGAAGGATAAATTATAAATTACGTATTTTACCAAAAAAATAATGAATAATTGATATATGCATATTTTATTTATAAAATACACTCATAATATTGGACGATTAAATAATAATAATTAAGGATTACAATTAGGTGAAGAGATTTAAAGCATAGTCCGAAGGAATAAATGAGGGTTTAGAGAGAATCCATTAATTTATGTCTGAAAGGGTTCTTCACATGTACTTATATCATGGAATATTAAATATTATTCATTAATAATTTATTTAATTACCTATTTAAAATGTATTTTAATGTAAATATTTTTATTAAGTTAATTTTGACATTTTTGATATGTTATAAGATACAATTTCATTGTTTGGATGAGTATATTTTATTGGTGGTCATGATTGGTTCACTTCGATATGTGTATGGATAATCAATTAAAATGATAATAGTTTTCAAACATTGGAATTTTATGTTCATAATGAATTTAAATAACATTTAAAGGCCTTATATATAATTTTATTTACTGTTTTAGGATGATTCAATAAATGAATAATTAATGAAACCCCTTTACATTATTTTGACACGTTATCGATCATTATGAACTCATTTTTCTATTAATTAATATTAAGAATATATATTTGTTTTAAAACAATTAATAATATATAATATATATATATATATATAATATAATATTTTTTAACCATTATAAATTGTTTTATGACCTTCGGTGAAGGAGGTTGTGGAATTTGAAAGCCCATCATCCTTGAATGTGATAAATCAACACAAAATGGATCGTGATTTCATTTTAAGAAAAAATTAGAGTGGAAGAAATTTGATGAAGGGTTTTTACATTAACACAATACCATTTTTTATATAAAATATAATATATTCTTTATGTGACATGGTTATGGTGATGTCGATAGAGGAAATAAATGAAAATATGTTGAAATTAAATTTGAAGAAAAATGATGTGTTTTTAGCTCTTGAATTATTCTCCATGAGAACCTTCTTGAGGACCTTTGTTTTGGTATTTTATTAAGTCCAACGGTTGATAAACATGTTTTAGATACATGGTAATACATTTGAACATAATGTTTTCAATTTTCAATGATTTTGAGGTGTATTGTGTAACATTCCAGATAAATAAAGATCCTGACGTTTTTAATATTTATTAATACTGGTGAATTAAATATAAGTTTTACTTTAATGGGTTTTCTATCTTTAATGGTGTACCTGATACACAACAATGAGTTTCTTTGAAATCTTACGGAGCACATTAATAATATATATTATTATTTTAAATGATACTCAACGCCTAGATTTTGTATTAATGGGAATGAAAATAACTAACTAAAATATGTTTATACATGTTTGTTAAATGTTTTTACATTTACCAATTAAAATTTAATGGCTTAAAATAAGAAAATAATCTGATTTTAGGAATAAATACTATAATATTCATTAAATGGTCGATTTACCGCCTTTTAATGGAGAACACTCATTAAATCATGTTTTTTTACATTTTTTATTTTATAATTTACAAAATAAAATTTTTATTTAGAATCGGGACATCAAAATTTACTTGGGGAAAATTTTTGGTATTTTTCTGGTAAAATTCATTTTTTGATGAATTGTGAAAAATAATGTATTTTAATTCAAAACCGCCTTTTAATATAGTATATTTATATGGTTATATTGTCTTTTAAATTGGATTTAATGTTTAATTAGATTATTCTTTTACAATTTAATCCAATTTTTTTTCATTGGATATAATTTCACTTAAAATTGGGCATAAACAAGTTTCAATCTTTGGATAGATATTGTTTCTAAAAAACACACTATATGTTTTGACAAGGGAAAAAAGTTATAAATTAATTTAATCAACTTATATGTTTGTAATTTTTTAAAATAGACATAATTTTTGTATTTAGAATGTCAAATATATCATTGCGGTAATTTTTTCATATTTTTCAGAAAAACATCATTTTTTGAAGAATAATGAAACCACAAAGTAGTAGATAAAAAATAGACTTCTCCATTTAAATGAAATTTTACAACTTCTGAAAACTGAATTTTGAAAATCCAAAAAACCTGGTTGTTATTAGTAAGTAATATTTGGTTCAATAATATGGAAATATTTTTCTTGGTGAATAGTGACTTTTGACTTTTGTTTACTACGGTTAAAGGTAAATATGGTACTTTAAGGTAAAAAGTATATTATATTAAAACAATAACCTTAACACTTGTCCTAACATTAATTTATTAGTCATTGACGACAATGGTCATATATGAGTCGATTTTGGGACCCCATGGATCCACATGGGAGTGATAATGACACATTAGATTAAATAATTTAAAGTAAGGTCAAAAAAGAACCAATCAAATATATTTTAGTAAATTAATTTTAAATGTGTTTATATAAGTTATAATTTAGACTACAAATATTCATTGGAAAGATAATAGGATTTCCTACTTTATGGTATTGTTTTTATAATTTCTAGACATCAAATAAATAATATTATTTATGACCCAAAAAAGATGTAGTATTTTGAAAATTAATGTATGATTTTAACAAATAAGATTATAAATATTAAAATAACCCTGAAAACATTTACATTTATTATTATATGAATTTATTTCGACCATGAGTCATCTTATCTTCTCCCTTGAGGTGTTTTGGACCATTAGAAACTAAAATTAATTATATAATAAAATAATTGTTTCACACTATCATTAATAACACCTCCTTCCCCTTGTAAAAAGCCCCCACATCTAACCCATTACTCCCACCTCTCAAGCCATTTGTATCATTCAAACCCTGCCCAAATAAGCTCTCAATATCCCTCTCCTACACCTAGAAGAATTACTTTTGTAAGAAGGAATTTCAAGAAGTCCTTTTGGTTCAAACCAAAGAGATTCACCCAAACTAAAGGTAACCGTTTTTTTAATTTATTTTCTATTATTTTACATATAAAAACCCTAAACACTTTTTATTACTTTTTTTATTACAACCCCAGTATCATCAATATACTAGTATGTTTTTATGTGACGGTTTCTAACTAAACATACACACACCTCCATCTAATGTGCAATGACCATTATTTTTCTGTGGGTGGAAAACTAACACCTCATGAAACTAATGATTGTTAAATTATCTCCTACCACCTCTTATGGTGGCCATTATGACAGAAATGAATTTATATATGATATATATTATGTTTATGTTTTCTTTATGTTTTTTTAATTTATAGCATACCTTTATGGTTTCCATTATGAGTAAACACAATAATTTCATTTGGGGAAGTGTGGACTACCGCCCCCTCAAAGTGATATGACACGTACATATCATATGTGGGACATATAAATGATATATTTATTAATATTATATATGATATTATACTATAATTATAATATATTGATTAATCATTTTGTTTTAATTAAATTTAATTACGAAATAGAAATGAAAGTAGCGTTCATGCGTATGTACGACTTACCGTCTTCATGAATGGTGCAATTTGTTTATTATCTCCAAATGTTATGTAATGTTATAAATAAATATATATAATAGATATATATGATATATAATATATCTAAATAATTAATATCATTCTGTATATAATGGACTGTTGACCTCACGGACAACTAGTAATTACAAGGTGTTCATTTTTTACTAAAGTACCAAATATCGACAAAATGACCATTATTATCATAAATGATTACATATTTCTTGTAACATGGTAATAAGTGATATTAAAGGAATAATAAAATTTAATATTGGTTCTTAATCAGGTATAAATTTACTTATGTTTATTAATCAAGAAGAACAAGAAACAAACAAGTCATGTCGGACACGAGGTAATCGATTTCTTATCTCACTTTTAATTCTGTGAGATTTCCATTATTCACCACTTATTTATTGAATGTAGAGTATTGTGTTCTAAAATTTGATATATAATATCAAGATTCAATTTATATTAATGGTATTTTTGTGATAAATTTGGTGGTTATTAAATTTGTTTCACACCACTCGATAGAATTACAAAGACGTAAGGGGATTTCATCCCACTTTTTATTCCTGTGAGATTAATGCTATATTTTCCACTATTTTATTTTGTGTGGCCTATTTAAAGCCCATGATTGTATTAATTGTGGAATATAATATAATTTATATTTATTTCAAGTTTCATTTAAGATTCTTCTTTCATGGGGTGTATGCTTCATCAGTTACAAAATTGGTAAGGGAACCTTTCACACTATTCTTTTTAAAAGACATATTTTTATGTATTTTAATTTACATTGTCCAATGTTGGGATATGTTCTTATAATATTTATTTCTGTAAATTTTGTGTCCATGTTATGTGATACCCTTATTCCCTCTCATCAATTCATTTTCTGAGTTTTATTGTGACACCGTTAGTCTGTCGAATTTCTGTAAAGGATTTTCATTACCCAATTTCAATTCTTTGGTTCAAACATCTTCTTATTAATTATGTCATGCTATGATTATGTGTAAATAAACTATGATTTTTTTTCAGTTTATATTGAATTATATTGGTTGTATTATTATTTTCACACATAATTATTTCACTGATTTATCCTTAATTTAAGGATACCAACATTATAAGGGATTTCACCTCAATTTAGATTGTATTGAGACTTTAATGTTGTTATGCACAAATTCACTCTTATATGGTTTATATACTATCCCTTGGCATATTATATCATGAATCCATTTATTCTCATGACATTATAATGTTCTGATTAAATGTTATTCCTCAATTATTTGTATTCAATCGTCTCTCATTTTGATAAAAACTCTTTAAATAAAATACCATTTTAAATGTTTTAAAGATTTATTCTTCTAAATATTTCTCATTAATGTCATTGTTTTCAAAATGGTTTTAAGTAATTTTTTTATATGGACATTAATTTTATAAAATGATAATTTATTTGAAAGTTTCAAAGTGGTATGGGACAATTTTATTTCAAAAAAATATGTGTTAAATGTTTAAAATAGTTTTGAAAATGGATTGATAAAGCATTAGTTATTTTAATATCCTAATGTGATATATTGTTATTAGAATGTGGAAATGTTATCATTCCATAATTCTATTTTAATGTGTTATGATTATTTTAGTATTTTGGGGAATTTTTTACATATACTGGTGGTTCCATGATATATCTAGGGCGGGTGATCCTATGATAGCATTCTAATGAATTGGGAAACATGATAGAGGTAAACAAAAATGTTTCACCTAAGAGATTTAGGGAATATACTATGATGGGTATTCCAAATGTGACTCCCTTTATAGATGTGATTGCTACTATTTATGTATGTTTTAAATTCCATAAGTTACCTTTATGATCTATGATTTGTGAGTGTTATTCATAAATCTTATGATTTCTTATCGTATGTTATGATTGAAATGTATTGTTTCATTGATTAGTATTTATCTATGGAATAATTTTTATTTTCATTATTTTATAACCATTAATGTGATTTTTATTCCCATCCCACGTTTTGAAATATTATTTATTGGACATAAATATGAATAGGGCCAAGGATGAGATCAAGGAAAAGTCATGTTCTCTAAAACATGGATCTAGGCATGTCTCTTTTTTTAAGAGTTTTTATTTTAAGAAAAATGGATACTGGGTAGTAGTGTCTACTTGTAATATTCAAGTTGTTATGTAATTGTTACGGCTTAATTCTCTAATACTCTAAACCTAAAAAAGATACTAAATGTGGCTTCCTGACATAATTCAAGATTATGTAATGTTTATGGTCAGGTATTTAAAGATGGTATCAAAGGTCAGTTTAGATAAAATTATAGGTTACTGTGTTCTTTATGCATATGTGACATTACTAAAATGGTCAGGAGTTTAGAAAGATTCATAGTTATTTTCGATAATGTAAAATATATTAAGATAACACGAATACGTATATCATAGTATTTATCCTTTTCATAAGATATTATATGAATATTTTACTAATATACTCACACTGACCTTTTTGTTTTTAGTAAATCGTTGGATCTAGGAGGCACCAAAGTTACAGTGGATGTGAAGAAAACTGTACGGTTTTAGGAATGAGAAAATAAATGAAACGGGAGCTGTAATGAGAACTCTTGGGGTTATTCTCAAAAAACTATCTAGTGTCATTGTTGATCACATAAACCATGGTGATTTTTATAAGGAATCATATATGCGAGAAACAAATACCATTGATAGTTCAGGTAATAATAAAAAAGGTAATTATATTAAAAACATATGAGTCAAGAATGTGGAAAGAAACACAGAGTAAAATGTTTCAAACGGATGAGAAGATGTTATAGATGTGGAAGTGATGTTCATAAAGTAGGAAACTACCATGAAAAAAGAAAGCATCTAGTTGACACTAAGAAAGGGAAAAAAGTTCTGTCTGATGGATCAATTGAATGTTTTAAATATAGTGTGTGTGGTCATTATACAAACAGATGTCCTATGATGATGTTTTGGGAAGGGGATCACTAGGATTTTACAAATATATGTTTACCAATACCTATTGCCATTCTGATTGAGGATGAATAAATTGAAAATGACCAATAAAAGGTTTAGATTATTTATTAACATACGCTCTGACAATATTGAATCTCAGGATACAATTCATGAGTTTGTTTGTTGTAAAGAAGTATTTCAGAATATGATGGAAATGAATGGTTAATGGATACTAATCAAATTATAACGAGTAATATGTCACCATATAATAGATTCATGTTTTATGGTTGATTTTAGTATGGTTATATTCTTAAAAGTGTTATGGAACTTTTGATGATTGGATTACATTAGAAGAGTTTTTATAGTATGTGTAACCCTGATGTTTGATATATGAAAATTTTATTCATGATATAATTATCTTTTCTTTTGTGGATATAGGTATAAAGAACCATTTGGGTATATATGATCCTATAAATTGAGGCAATTTCTTGTCAATACTTTTTGGGATTCAAAATTAATTTTTTTAGATATCATTTGTGGTTAAAAAATTTTATGGTTATAATTTGTTGAATTTTTCTCTGTTTTGTGAATTTTATAAAATTATATAGTTTTGGAAAAAGGAAAACACACAGACCACGTGACAACCCATATCATCAGAAAAAGCTGCGGGAATCAAACCCACAACCAAAGTTTGACTAGGATATATCTCTTACCACTGGACTACATAAAGTACATGGATAGTATGACTAATTATTTTTTATAGGTGATTTTATGAATCGAGAATAAGATTATTTTTGGTTATTTTTGTAAATTATTAAACTATTATAGAGAATATGTGATTTTATTAACTACACTTCAGTGTTATACTTTAGGAGTAGGTGATGATTTGGAGATAAATGTTATGATTTTTTAGAAGACTATGTGATAAAATCATTTTGAAATTTTGGGTTTCAATCATACTTTGGATTACATTAATGAATTTATGGATAGTTGTTTATTGAATGGCCTTTGTTTATCTTTGGGTATGGTATGACAAATTTTGGAGATTAAGAGTAGTCTTTCTTTAAGTAATAATTTATCATTTTATGTGATTATCTGATATTGTACTAAATGTTTTGGTATTGGTTGATGTCTAAAGATAGGGGAAATATATATAGTTCCTATTTTGTGGATTATTTTATACTTTATAAGTTGATTCTAGAACTTTTAATGTGACCAGGTCATTTTGAATACTTGTCGTTTGGATAATGATGCATTTGTGGTAGAAATTTCGTAAAAGTTGAAAGTCTACATTAAATGTAAGTATGTTTACTTATGTTTTATGTTAAGCTCATAAAAAAATTTCACATCTTTAAAAAAATTAACATAAAACTAAAACTATTTCTATTATCTTTTTCTATTGGGGAATCAGTGATCGATTAACCCAATACATGTTTTTTATTTTCTAGTGCTAAACATTCTTCTAATCATGTTTTCTATCACTCTCCATCAGAACATGACCATTTGTTCTCTCTTACATATCCTTGTTTTCCATCATAAAATCCTAGAATGGGTTATCTCTGGTGACCATTGTACTTCTCTTTCATTCTTTTAAAGTGATATTTTTACTAACTCTTTTCTGATGTGGGACTTTCAAAGATGCTTCCAAACCCAGTTTTAAAATTGTGAGGATGCAATTCCCAAAAGGGGGGAAGGATGTAACATCCAATGAAAATAAGGAACATTACCATTTTCATATTTATTAATATTTGTTAATTAAATATTAATTTTACCGTAAATTGGAAACTATGTTCAATCGTTTACCCAATACACAAAAATGAATTTCTTTGAAGTCTAACGTTGTACACTAATAATATAATATTATTATTTTAAATCGAACTTAACTTCTAGACATTGTATTGGTGGGAATGAACATAACATAATAAAATACGATTATACATGTTTTTAGGTGTTTTTTCATTTATCCATTAATATTTAGAGGGTTAATATAAGAAAATAATCAGATTTTAAGCGTAAATACTCTAATATTCATTAAAAGGTCGATTTACAACCTTTCGATGGTGAACCCAAATTAACTCTATTTGTGGTTACTTTTATATATTTTATTTAAAAAAATAAAATTTTTCATTAGAATCGGGACATCAATACTCAATTTGATTAAATTTTTTGTATATTTCTGATAAAATTCATTTTTTGATGAATAGTGAAAATACAGTATTTTAATTCAAAACTATCTTTTAAAATTATTTTTTATATGGTTAGATTAACATTATAATTGGTTTTAAAGTTTAATTATATTATAAATTTACCATTTAATCCCATGTTGGTTATTCGAATTAATTTCACATTGAAATTGTGCATAAACAAGTATCAATCTTTTGATAGATATTGTTTCTTAAAAACACCCTATTTGTTTTGACAACAGAAATTAATTTTAAATTAATTATTGCAACATAAATGTTTTGAATTTTTTTAAAATAGACATAATTTTGGAATTTGGAATATCATATATAGAATACGGTTAATTTTTGGTCCGTTTCTGAAAAACATCAATTTTTATGAATAGTTAAACCTGTATGTAGTTGGTAAAAACTGTATTTTTCATTTTAAGGAAATGTTTCGACTTATGTGAATATAAATTTGAAAATATGACATATGTGGTGTTATTTTTATGTAAAATTTGGTTAAATAAGATAAAAATAATTTTCTGTCGAATAGTTACTTTTGACATTTATTTACCGCGGTTAAAGGAAAATAGGGTAATTCAAGGTAAAAATAATAGTATAATAACAAACAATTAATTTAACACTTTTCCTAACCTTATTGTATGAGTCATGGCCGACCATGTGCATCCTTGGGTACATTTTGGGACCTAATGGGGTCATATGGGAGTGATAATGACACATTAGATTAATTAATTTTAATGTAATCACAAAAATGACACAAACAAATATCTGTTAGTAAATTAATTTTTACATGGGGTTATATAAGTTATCATTTAATATATAAATATTCATTGTCAATATAAAAATATTTACAACATAATGGTATTTTTTTAAATTTTTAGTCATCAATTATATTAAATTATTAATGACACAAAAATGATGCAGTATTTACCTCATTAATAAATGATTTAAATAAATAATTTTATAAATATTAAAATAACAACCAAACCATGTCCACTATTTATTGGATGAATTTATTTCGACCATTAGTCTTCTTATCATCAACTTTAATGATTTTTGGACTTGTAGGAACCGAAGTTTATTATATAATAAAATAATGTTTTCACACTTTTCTAAAGAATCCCTCCTTACCCTTATAAAAATCCTTCATTTCTATCACATTCCTCACACCTCTCAAGCCCCTTGTCATTTCCAAACCCTGACCAAATAATCTCTTAGGATCCCTCTCCGACTTGGAGAATCCTTGCATTAGGCATAAGGCACTTCAAGAAGACCTTTTGTTTCAAACCAATGGGAGTTACCAAAATTAAAGGCAATAGTTTCTCTTAAACATCTTTTCTTTTACTTTATTTCTACAACCCCTAAAATATTTTTATAACATTTTTTATAAAAACCGTAGTATCATAAATATACTAGGATTTTTTTTTATGAGAAGGATTCTTACTACCCTTAGACACACCTCCATCAAATAGGTAAAGAACATATTGTTTCTGTTGGTGACAAACTAACACCTCACGAAACGATAAATGTTCAATTATCTCATAACACCTATTATGGTGGCCATTATGATGGATCTATATTCATATATTATATATATTATGTTTATGTATTCTATATGTTTCTGTATTTTTAATTTATAGTATACCATTATTTTTTCCATTATGAGTAAACACGATAATTTTATTTGAGGAAGTGCAGACTATCACCCGCTCAAAGTGATATGACCCATTAATACCATAAATGGAACATATAAAGGATGTATTTAATGAAATTATATAATATATTATACTGGAATTATAATATATCTATGTATCATTATATTTTAATTCAATTAAAATATGAATTCGAAATGAAAGTGTCGTTCATGCGTACGTACAACTTACCGTTTCGATGAACGGTGCAATTCATTTCTTATCTCCAAATGTTTTGTACTATTATAAATACATATATATATATATACTGAATATATATGATATATAATATATATAAATCATGAATATAATTATTTATATAATGGACTCTTTACCACATGGACAACTTGTTATTATAATGTGTTCATTTTTTACTCAAGTTCCAAATTTTGACAAAATGACCGTTATTAACTTAAATTATTACATATTGTTTATAACATGGTATTAAGTGATATAAAATAAATAATAAACATAAAAAAGGGTTCTCAATCATGTATAAATTAACAAATTTTTATTATTCAGGAAGAACAAGGAACAAACAAGTCAATTTAGACATGAGGTAATGTATTTCATTTCTCACATTTAATTCCATGAGATTTCCATTGTTTGCCACTTATATATTGATTGTGTGGTGTTGTGTACTTAAATTTGATACATACTATCATGAAACTCTTTATATTCATGGAATTTGGTTATTAATTAGATGGTTATTATCTTTTGGTTATACAAATCGATTGAATTACAACATGGGATGAGGTTTTCATCTCAAATTTTATTCCCATGAGATTCATACTATATTTGCCACTATTTTCTTTTCTGTGGAATATGTACTACCCATTATTGTATTCCTTTTGTAATATAGTTTAATTTATTCATATTTACATATTAATTTTATGATCTTTATTTCATGTGGTGTATGTTTCATAAGTTACCAAAGCGGTAAGAGAACCATCCACCCTATTCATTTTAAAACACTTCTTTTTTTGTTAGGTCTTTTAATTTAATTCGTCATATTTTGTGATATGTTATTATATATATTTATTGATGTAATTTTTTTTCCATATTATTAGATTCCATTTTTCTCTCTCATCCATCATTTTCTGAGTTTTAATGTGATGTTGTTAGGCTGTCGAATTTCTGTAAGGGAACTTCTTTTCCTAATTTCAATTCATTGGGTTAAACTTCTACTTATTCATTATGTTGTGATATTAATATGTTTTAATAACCTCTAATTGTTTTACCCTTAATATCCAATTATATTTGGTGTATTATTATTTTTGACACATAATTATGCCATTGATTTATCCAATTACATGGGCTATAGATTGTGTAATCAAGATAAACATATGCCATTATGTTTTAGAAAACACATGTTGGAATTAAAACATGAAATTACTAAATAATCTTGGATTAATTTCTGAATCAATTCTAATGCATTTAACATGAGTACATTATTTGAATGTATGGTTACATATAGTGTAGTCTAGGTTTTTCCTTCCAGATACCTTTTTACTTCCATAAGAGTTCTTAAATTTTATGTTAACAAAAAAAGCAATCAACACTATTGCATATATTAGAAATGAAGGAGGAAGAAACAGATCTCCAGATCCAAAAAACAACACATGAAATGAATAAATAATTAAAAATAAAAAATTTCCAAAGATATTTAAATATTTATAAATAATTATATAACTTCACTAATATCACATGTATGTTTCATTCACAACATTTTCATGTGATGTGTAATTGAAAAAATTTATTTTTTCCATAATCATTCTTAAATTCAGGATTTATTAGACAACGAATTTCATGATCCCTAAAATTAAATCAATGAAAAAGAAAATGGGTTTTAAAAATGGAACCAACTGGAGGATCATAGCATGTTATTATTAATTGATTTAATTAAATAAATAATTTCCATTATTGAATTCATTCATTATTGATGAATCTTGTTATAGATCTATATTCGACAATCATTTCACTGAATAAATAAAGTGTATATTTCAACTATATGTGATCTATATATGTTCCAAAAATCTAAAGAGATTGCCCAATAAATTTATGGGTTCTATAATGGTAGATCCCTGCACTGGTGGCATCCTTATTTTATCTCTTTGAGAACCGCTTCCAAAGATTTCTCCTTGATTTGGTGGAGGAGGATTTCTCTCCATTGTTGGCAGTGTTCATTGAGAATGTGTCTGTCATGGGTTTTGAGGATTCTACATATCTGATGTGCATAAATTATAAATATGAATTGGATCACTTGAAGAAATAGAATAATTTGGTATTTACATTTCTAAGGTTAAAATAAAATAATTTCAAAATTGTATGTAATTATTTTTTTATTCCAAGTAAAACCCCATTTCAAATAAAAAATATATTATTTTTATCATTTCTCACCATGCGTTTAACATGTGAAATAAAATTAGATATTAATCAGTTATATAACATTCATTAATTATTATTTCTCAACACATCATTCACTACAGTCTAGCATTCCTCCACAATATTTATCAGGACAAGAATAATGTCTATTTATATATTAAATAAATATCACTACACTATTCCAATAAAAGTTTAAATAATATTTACTAAATATAAAATAAATATTTTTAAGTGACCAAGATTAAATAAATAATTCTTCAACCATATTCAAAAATAAAATATTTGGAACCTGTTAAATTATAAAAAATAATATTTTATTTATTTGGTATTTTAGACACAAATAGTGTGTCACCCTCTAAGAATATTTCTTAGTGTCATTTGGAAAATTAACCTAAAGTCCAAATTTAGCATCTAGAAACATACCAAGGAACCCCAAGGGAAATAATTTAATTTATATATGACACATTTCATCAAACTGATGCTTATTATATAATACTATCCATTTATTTAAATATATTTAATCATGAGGATTGTGTGCTAGTTCCGTTGTCCTGTGTTTTCAATTAAATCATTATTTGAATTTTTGGAACAATAAGTCTCCTTTAGAACAAAAAGTCCATTTTCTTATTTATGATATATAATTTCCATCAATGGAGCTGAGATATCAACATCTTTTAATGAATATAATTTAAAAATTCATTCTTGCGTTATTCATTATGGACATATTTATTGTGACAGAACAAACATATCCTAATTCACCGTGGACATCTGTCATCATGTTTTCATCAATAAATATAAGAGTGACACTCATGATAATGATTAATAATTATCATAAATTCAATGGAAAAATACACAAACTTGTAGATAATAACATTAAATGAAACATATAAATGTGGATTTCATACAATTGGGTAACATTATCATCATATCTTTATAGATATTACCAAAGGAGTACACCATGAGATGATGCCTAGAATAACATTTAGTCTCCACCCCTAGTATCCAATATCATTTTTTTCTCTCAAATAATACCATGTGTCTACGGAACATATACTCAAGAACAGTGTCACAATTCTTCCAGGTTCTCATCAAAATGAGGAACTGCTACGAAATTTTAGAGTGACAATATCTCATAGGATATTATCACATATTATGTCACGTAGAAGAACAATCATGATTTGATATGTAGTTTATTAATATTAAAAATCATTAATTCATGTTATAATAAAGTAAACATAGGTTGGTTATAGGGAACCAACTCCAACATACATACCATGCAATATCTTGGAGTTGGGACTATGGAATACCACGTGTGCTTCCATTATAGTCTACCTAGATAAAATACATTTTTATATTAAATCGGGATAAGTATTATGGCCAGATACCTAAAATAACATTGATGATGTTGTATTATATTATATTTTTTTTTTCATTTTTCATGTTCTGTGGTTGAATTTCATAGATATATGATATTATTTTCAATTAATATGGTTATTATTACTGATTTTATACCTTCCATTTCTTTTTGGGTAATTTGAGAATGTGTTTCAATGTGTCATTCTTTATTTATTTGATCCATGTTGAGAAATTCTTTTAAAATAATGTTTTTTAAATGAATACCTGAGTTATTTCTGATGAATATTGGAAAATTGATTTTTTTCATTGTATGAGAGTTTTGAATTTTTTTAAACTTGATTTTTTCTTGAGTAAAAAAACCAAATAGATTCATGGTGGTATTCTAATGGTCTATATTCATCATTACCTATATATTCCGTGGGTTTTTATATATACATGGTTTTGTAGGAAACAGGTTAAGGAAAATGCATAATTTATATGGGTATCTCTACTTGATTATCATTGTACGTGTTTTGTGGGGGAGTCAAGGTGTCATTGAGTTGGATCATGTAGACTAATTTGTTTTTTATTTATTTTTTGGATATATTTATATTCCCCTTTTTTCTTTTTCGTATTTCGTTGTATATTTGTGATTTTAACATGATATTAAATGTATATGTCATATTACGGTATTATTGGAATAAGATTCATATTATTAGGTAAGGTATATTTATATCCATATTACATACTCTAGATGTTTAATACTTTGATGTTGACTATGATGAAATTTGTATGGTCTTATAATATCATGGAAGTTCCATACCGGTTAACCAATGGCGACAACACTGCAATGTGATAGTTGGATATTCTAAGTACTCGACTCCAGCCATTTGAAATATTGAAAAAACATCTGACTATGTGGAAAACCAATTCAAGAGACAAGTTATTTGGACATTGGTCAGTTCATTACATCAATATATTTGAAAATAAAAGGTTTAGCCCTATTTATCCCAATTTTGGATACATTTGATTGGTTATTTATGTTGGTGATTGATATTTTTATTACGAAATGATATTTTGATATGAAATAATAATATATGACAAGTTTCATGATGATTTTTTATTACTATAATATAACATCAAAACATAAATATTATTTTGAATTTATATAATATTATAAAAAGAAAAATTCAAAAAATTAGGTTATATATGGTAAAGAGCATGATTTAAAAATTATAATGAATGTGATGATATATATTGAATCAAAAGATTCATCAACATAATAGATTAAAGAATAAAACGTTCATTTATGTAAAAAATTATGATATTTATCATTTTATGGAATTTTTATAAATGAAGAGTTATGATTCATGGAGAGTTTACTTTACTATTTTTCAATTTTTTTGTTATTTTTCACTATATATAAAATTGATCAAATTTCTAAAAATATTATATTGACCTTGGGGATAATTCATCAAGTTAATAGACAGTATGGAAACAATATGAAATTATAAATTCATTTAATTAATCTAGTATAATTGGATTAACATAATATAAGGTGAATAAATGTAATTTTAATTCAATAATATAATACTGAACACTAATAATAGTGGATCTAAATAAGGTTCATCAAATGAATACAGAAGGAGATTTTTTTTCTCATATAATTAATGAAGAATCATTACATTTTGATGAAATTATTAATTAATAATAAAATAAAATAATTTAGTTACAATTGATATTTAAATTTATGGGTTTCATACCAAAAATTTATATTCCTGACCGAGAAAACATGAAAATGAGGAAAGTCCCTTAAACCTTTATTTATGTTTATTCTACCATAGTTTATAATTAGACTATTTTCGGTAAACAAATTTTAGAGGATAAATGTATATATTGAGGGGGGTGAGAAAAAATTAATTGAAATAATATAAGATAAATTAAAATGATAATGATGTTGATTTATTTTAATAACATTAGGTGGATGTTGGGAATCTCATAAATATGTTCATGTTCATTTTTTAGGAGACTATCTAGGAAACTAGATAATTATATAAAGGGAAGGATATATATTGATAATAATTATATATATTTTATAATATAATAGGTTAACAAAAAATCACTCAAAATTCAATGAGGTTAATGGTTTTACAGATTGAAATTATGGAGATAAATTTATTATTAATGGAGTAAAGTGTGTTATCTAACCTGACGAAACACCTACATTCCCTTGATATGAATAAAATTTTATAAAAAATACAATAAATTTATATTATATTAAATAATAAAAAAATTATATATGAAACATAGATAATATTAAATCATGTAAAAAAAATTTAATGGTCTCAATATCATTATAAAATTGAAAAAAATTGTTGGGCATTCCTTTTGGGAAATTTTATTTCCGAGGAAATTTTTCTTCCTATAAATACTATTAGTATTTTATCTTTTATTGGAGTATTTATACGATATTCCCATTCAGTAAATAAAATAACCAAAATGAATAAATGAGTGTATTATTATAGTATAGTGTGTGATAGACCACTCAAAACTAACATTTCCATTAGTTTTTTAGAAAATCATGAGATTAAGGTTTGAATGAAATTTACAACATAAAAAGTTTTTCATGGAATATGTAACCATCCTTTTTGTATTTCGGAATATTATATCACAATATATACAATATATATTATCATGAATGAGATTATTCAATTTATTTGACAGACTATTAAAATATATAAAGATTCATGTGTTGAAGATGTTTCATCAATGAATTAAAAGAAAGACTATCTTTGGATTATGATCTATTGTTGTTAATCTTATATTAGAGTAAATATAATTAATTTTTAAATAATCAAAAATAAAATGGATTTCATTTTGGATTTTTAAAATAATAATTATTTAAAGATCAATTGTTGTTTGTTGTGATGAAATTGGTACATATAGTTAAAGATGAATAACATATTTCTTAATAATGGACTGAATTATGATATACAAAGTGTATATCCACTTTATGATAATGGTAATGAATTTATCATCATAAACTATGATTTATTATTGAATTGAATGAGATATAGTCAATTGATTAAAAAATTCATATTAATTATATGTAATAAATTTCATGTCATTAATATTTGAATATCATTACTAATACATCTAACATTATATAACACAATGAATAAATAAATTGTTTTCCACATTAGTTACAAATTTTTTGATGATATTAATTTCTAATTCATGAATATTTCCATTATGTTTTTGTATATCATAGAGGTTCTTATATAAGTGTTTAATTTGGATATGAACTTCATGGAAAATTTTTTTACATTGACATGCTTAAATATTTACATTCTATTATGATTTTTGGTAGTTTAAAATATTATAGCATAGTTTTTATTATTATTTAGGGACCAATAGGTCCTATAATCATGATTGAATAAGTTAATTCACATTATTTAATAAAGGGTTATTATTTTGACTGTAACACATGCATGCCTCATGATGATTTCATGAGAGTTAAATAATAACTGAATTTAAAAGTGAATCATGTTATATATTTTATATATGTTGTAGTTGTAAAATATCAAATTGATAATGGATTTCATAACAAGTGTTTCGTGATAAATTTTTACCTCTATAATTTTTCTATTTAGGTTTGTAAAACAACAAAATAACTTATTTATTTCTATTTTTATTTCCAAAGGAAAATAACACCACAAATTCAGAATTATATAAATATATTCTTTCAGATACAGGAAAATGAATTTGGGGGAATAAATTAAAATGGAAACATTATGAATTAAAAAATAATGTGTTATTTTTTTGTTGAGTATATGTGTAGGGATTAATTTATTTTATGCCGGTGGAGAATAATGTTTAATTTGAAATATTTTTTTAAAGAGATGAGTTATTTTAACATGGATATAGAAAAATAATATGGAAGTGTACATTGATATTTTATGATTTAATTAATATATATATGGTTCATTCAATTAATTTTAAAAATTTATTTATACATTAGTTGATTGATTAATTGATGAAAAGTATAAAAATACATAAAGGGGGAAAATCTAGAATTAGTATATTAAACACATTTTCCTTAAAGAGTATTCTCATGAGCAATTAGTGTTTATTAATTAATATGAAATTTCTATAAGTATGTTAGTTGTGTATCAATGAAATTTCCTAAGTAATATATTATTTATTTATATTTATTTATATTGTTCTTTAATGAAAAATCAATGGGTGGGATTGGTGCTCCATATGATGTTGATGAGATGTATAGACTTGACAGACCTTGAGAAAGGATAACTCTTAATGGTAAATTTTACTATGATGTATAAAACAACATATACACATTATGTTATTTTAAATTTGAAACTAAATAAATTAAAAACATTCTATAAATCATGATTATATATAGTTAAGTGGACGAATTACTTGATAGATATGACTAATATATGACATTTATTAAATAATTTTACTCATATGATGGTGAAAAAGATCTAAGTAGATATTTAAATTAATAAAGTTAATATATTACCTGAAGAAGAAGTCATTTAAGGACTTGTATCAGGGGTGATGATAAAATAAAAATTCTCTTTATTGGTTAAAAATAATTTGAATATGGTGAAAAAATAAGATATATAATGATTGAATGTTACAATGTATGTACACAATAGTGATTTTTTTGTTGTGTAAGAGTGACAGAAAAAATTCAAAGATGAGTGAGTATTAAGTCATGAAAATTAATTATGTAATAGTATAAAAAAATTAACCAATAATTAATATTTCTTAGTTGAATTAATGTGGTCTGAATAAGGATTTCCTAGAATCTACATAATGGTATCATTGGAAATTAAATAGTAGTAAAAGATTTTGTTTGATAACAAAAACACTGATCCATTGTAATTGAAGCATGGGTGAATGTGATAAAGATATTACATAATAGTGAAAAATGATTTCGAAATACTAGGAATGGATTTTTTTCATTAATTAATAATGGGGAAGAAAAATTTTAGAAGGATGTGTAATGGTTGATGTTGTTGAATATAATGGTTTCAAATTCTTCTTAATGCTTTAGATTGGTGGATTTGTTTTCATTATTATATATTTAATTTAATACAATTATTTATTATATTTCATTAATTTTAGATCGTATGTTAGGAATATTAGTTAATTTATATTCATATTTAAATAACTTTTATAATTATGTCTATATTCATGGGGGTTTACTCTTTGTAAATTGTTATTATGTTATAAAATTAATTGATAAATAATAGAAACTGTATGGGATCATGCATAATGACAATAGAAGGAGGTCAAAGAGGAGTTCCTAGGAATTATTGGTTGAGATTTTTTATTGGGAAATTTAATTTTTTAGCTTCAGTGTAATTTACATAATAGAGGAATCTAAAATAGAATAATAAAATAATGAATTATGTGTTCTTAATTCTTGAAAGTTGTCTAAAAGAAAATGAAAATGTTTCTCATGTGATATTCAAAACCCAAGTATAAAGGGGGATATAGTAGTTTCTATGATTGATTATTTTAATTCAATATGATACTGGTAAATAATTTCATAAAATAAATAAGCCTAAAAAATGAATCACTATAGATTCATAAAAAATACAGAGATAGATTGTACATGGGTCAAAGATTATCAAATTAAACCAAAATTAATACATTTGATAAATTAGTACATGTATGTAACATTGGGTAAAAACAAAAATAAACCGTTTATTATCTACTCACGATAAGTAATAAAACTTTTTAATAATTATTTCACGATTCATGAATGTGTTTGTAGTTTTATAGTTTAAATAATACTGAAAAAACACGTGTCACATTATCTAATTGATAAATAAATATTAGATATGTGGTGTTTCAAAAATATAATATTAAATCTTCATAATTATTCACCCCTCCCATTATTTCCATATCCCACTTGGGATTCTAAAAAATATATCGCTGAATTATTATTATTTCACACAAACTATACCATCAGAATTTCGGAATTTTTTTATTTTCTATATTTTAATAATCAGAGAACATGTTAGGGAAGGGATGATCAAATGTGTCTATAGTATCATGAATTATCCCATTTTTAATTTTTTTAATTAATGATATTTACCTAAGGATGTAGTAAAATATTTATACTATATAAAATGATATTTCATATATTTTATTGATGTAATGTGTTCTGGTATTTTATTATTGGTTTGATATGTTATTTTTTTATTGATTAAGATATGTCACAAGTGGTCTATTGTAGTACCTATATTTTTTTTTGTTAATTATATAAATAATGGGTAAATATATATTCATGACTACTATATATATTTTGTTTTATTCATATTCTTATGAACAATTAATGGAGTCAAAATATTATCGATGAATTTTTTTTATAGATGATTTTTAACGAATTAATAGTTTGTATCATCATATATAGTATTTATCATATGTAAAATATAAGAAATTATACTTATTTTATATATAAGTTTTTTTATTGAAATACATATTGTCATCTTACATAGAACCTCATTCATTAATTATAGTGGTATTCAATTTAACTATTTTTAAATTTCCTAATGTTATTATTTTTATATCAATTTGTATGACACACTATTTCAATAATTATTATTCATTGTTCACATTATATTATTACAGTAAGCGATAATAATTTTTTATTATATTTAATGATCCATTAAAATTTATTATGTAAATATGAAAAAAAAAATATTTTATTTTTTCATCACTATATGTGACTTTTATTTCTTTTAATAGTAAAATTATAATATTTATCATTGTATTCACCATATCATTCGACTCCGAGAAGTATTTTCACTTTTAATTCACAAAACCCTTATTACTTTTTTATTTGAAAAATGGATTTAATGGTTAATTATCTACTTTATCCTCACATTTTTTTCTATTGATTTCATAGATAAGTATTTCAATTTTAAATTAAAAAACATCAACGAAAAATTATCTTCACTTTTTTCTCTATCCCTTTAAAAATTCCATAAAATAAGAGATATAATTTAATTATTTTTCACAACCTTATATTTACAATTTAATATTTCATGATAATTTTTCATTTTATAATAAAATTTAAATCCATTGATCGATTTAAATGAAATATAACTAACTTAAATATTTTCATATTCATCAATAATATATTTCTAATTTCATAATTTATGAAAATTATTTTTTTATTTTGAAATAAAATATTAATTATTCTAATATATCAATGTAAAATCTGTTTATCTAAATTTCTTAAAATTACATGTAACAGTTTTTTATAACTTCGTTAAAATTGATATATTATTTTTAATATCATATTATACTGATATGTGTTCTTCATAATTAATGAATCCATCAACTAGTTCCTCATTGACGATCAATATATACTTGATATGTCATTGATAAATATGTAACATAAAATTGCCGACATTCTTATATCCTATATATATATTTTTTACCATTTCCTCTATATTATTTATTAATTTAAAATCCATAATTTTTTTCACTTCCATCATTAAAAGAGAATACAATAATTAATATTGTACTTAATCAATATACTTTTTTTCTTGTATTTAGTGTGAGAATAATTCATTTGACCTCATAACAATGTCCAACATTTAAAGGTAATATCATGTTAATGTAAACTGATAGAATATTAATTCAAAAGTAATATGTTACAACAATAAATAGAATATTATTACATGAAATATAATAATTATGTTGTTCTCAGTTGATTTTAATTCACCATTAATAATTAAATACATAAAATTTCTAACATATAACAAATGACAGAACCTATGACGAGACAATCCCACTAATACAAATTAATGAGCACTACATATTATAAAAACTTAGGTAAAATGTGATGAATAAATTTTCTAATAGATTTTATTCATTAATATACAATAATATTAAATTTTTATGGTTAATTTTTGTTGAAATTTTAATGTTTCTTTTTTCTAAATGACCATTAAATGAAAATAAATTCAAATAGTGGGAAATGTTAATAATGTTAACATGATTTTCCTTCAGGTTTGAATTTCTATACCTTTTTTTAGGTATGTGATATCCTTCATTACAACAGTTAATTCATTTTATTGAACTCAATAAAAACCAAATAACAATAATATATTTATATTTATAATTTTAATATTCATATGAATTAAATTTCATTAATAATATTTTTATTGTTTATTTAATTATTTTTATAAAATTCTAGAAACTATTTCTATAAATATTATTATTAATACTATTACCAATTCACTATTTATAATTAAATAGATTGTAAATGTAATGTTTTATTTAATATCAAAGGTAATTCCATTATAGTAGAATATATTTAATATGAAAATATATTAACATGATAGTAATATATGAAAAGAGAAAACAAAAAAAAATTATAAATCATTTTGAAGTACTATAAATAAAATTGGGTAAACTAATAGTGAAAAAAATTTTAATGTAACACATTCTATTCTATGGATATCCATTTGAATAGTATAATAACTAGAAAAACTATAGTGATTTAAATTCAGTACATGTGTTGTAGCATAACTACAAAAATAGAAATAAAAAATAATATGTCCTAATTTATAAAGAATATTTCAGTAATTCTATGGATTTTTAGTTTTGGGATTATTTAGTCATATTTTATGTATTCTATTATATAATGTGGGGGCGAGGTTTCATTTAGTTCTCGTTAGGGTAAGGATTTTAATATTAATCCTAGGGGTAATTTGTGTAATTGATTAATATAATCAATGAGTAAATGTTTCCATCAGATGATTAAATGAGTCGATGTTGGGTGAAAATTTTGATAACCCATAGAATGAACTATTATAAATTATTATATTAATAATTAATTATATGTTTAGTTCATAAAATAATTAATAATTAAATAATGTTCTTTACCTGAATTTATTATATTTTTATGTTTAAATAAATAAAATATTATATAAAATAGAAAATGTGATTTATATTTCTAGATTGAATTTTAAATCTGTAATTATAATTTACAAATTAGTCAATTGTAAAAATATAAAATATTCTATAAATGTAATTTATATTATAATAATACGAATTTTAAGAATTTTTTATAACAATAAAAATTTTATAATTTAAAATTTTCATTATTTTTCTATTTCTTACTACATTTAAAATCTTCACTAGTATATTAGGAGAGTAATTTAGGAGACATAGATTTTTTTTCAGATTATTATAATATGTTTTATTGAAAATAATTTTATCCACCAATGCATGTATAATGAAAATGATGATTTTGAATGTAATTTAGAAAAAAATATATGAATCATATATTAAAAAATATTTAACATTATTCATCCTAAATTGATGAATAATCAAGAATTTGTGTTTATAAAAAATAACAATATATTATCATTGAAAACATTCCCAATAGAGATTTAAATGAAATAAATACGTAGTGCACTTGATCTCAATATAATTATAAAAATATATAATTTCTCTCATGTACATCTTAGTCTTAAAATATGATAATACCTAAGAGATAATGAATAAATCCCAAAAAATATTGACAAATTTTTTTATTAAAATTATGTTCATCATAATTTTTGATTACACAAAATTATTCCAAGAAAAGAAACATCCTTTCTCTCAGGCCTCATCTATACTCAAAGATATTGTATTAATATTTGAAAAAGTTATTAAATAGTAGTTTTCCATCAAAAACCGTTCATGGGAGAGTCTACCCCATTAATAAAGCAACCCATATATTTTTAATAAATATTGACTAAATTCTGCCCATTAAGGATCGTGTTTAAATCAATACATTGTTAAAAACATGTTTATATGAATTAATACATATAAAATACCCCATAATCACTTTTTTATATTAAATAACAATGTAATTAAAATATAACCCATATTATAATTATGGAAATTTTTTAGAATGCTGGACAATATTTTGGTTATTACTAGAATAGTTCCATTCAAAAAAATCCATTGGTGAAATTTGAAAAATTCTAGGATAGTATCTACTATTAAACCCATCAAAACACTATTTATACACATATAAACGACAATGTGTCACCCTAGAAAAGATGAATACTTTTATCTTCAGAATCTATGTTTATATGTCGTATGTTGGGGTTTTAAGTGACTTATTCTCTTTATTAAAAGAAATGTGACTTATATACATTATCATAGGTTCTAAAATCATCATATAATTTTAATATAATTTTTTGAACTATAATTTCAAAACCTTATGATTCATATTTCTCAAAAATAATAAAATTATATTAAAACCTTATCCCATGATACAAAAATCATATATAATTATAACAAATAATCTATAAAAAATATGAATACATGGTTGACACTCAAAAAAAATTAATAGAACCATGTAAATGAAAAAATGATTATTTTTTATAGAAGTAAATATCTCAATGAAAAATTATTTAAATATTCAAATAATTGAAGGACGACTAACATCAACAGTTTCAATAATACATTAATTTATGTAAATAAAATAATAATGAATGTCTTACAATGTTATCCAATATTTATTTAAAAGATTTAAAAATTAGTTAAATGTTTCAAACAATAATTTAATTATTTTGAATATAATTATAATTCATTTCATTTGTAATAAATATTAGAGGATTGTTAAAGGAGGTTATTTAAAGAAATAAAAACTATAATACTTCCATGTTTATAAGGGTTTTTAGTATTGGAATACAATTTAATTAAAGTAAAAAATCTATCATAAATTAATATTATATAACCCATAATTCTATTTATGTTTGGGGTGTAATAATTAATTCAAAATAAACTCTCGGGTCGGGAAATATAGATGAAAAGGGTTCTCTTTTTACCGTGTTTAATGCATAATATTTACATTCCATGTAAGGGGTAAAAATTTAATAATTAAAATCTAATTTCATGAAAAATAAATCCTATAAAAAATTCCATATCCCTAATACCATAAATAGAATACCAATTTTAGGAGCATAAAAAATGAAAATATTGAAAGTCAACTTTATAAATATGTTAAATTTATTCTAGATATTATATACCTCTTAGAATTATTTTAAATATAATTATTGGATGAAATTATTTTATTCATCAAATCAGTTGTTATGTAATTATTATAAATATATAATTAAATACAAATAAAATATTTAAATTTATACATACTAATGAAAAATATAAAAGAAAATTTAAAAGAACCAACATCCATATTATCACCAATATATAATAAATATAACATTGATAGTAAAAATATTCTAAAATTAATGAGAATAATGTCATAAAACAATCATAGATATGCAATTCAATATAATTAAAAAATTGGGAGTTAAAAAAAATATTGTAGTGGTTAATATTTATATCTATCAAATGGAAAATATTCAGTGTAATCTTGTAGTAAGTGAAGTAAAGTTTTAATGTCACATATTTTTTAGGTAAGATGTATGAGTTGGTTAATAAATTTGTGTTTAAATTGAAAATGTACCTTCCTTACAAAAAAATAATTTAGAAAATATCACAAAAAATTATTTAAAATAAAATTATGCTGAGTATTTTTACCTTATTATAACATATTTATAAGTAATTATATTATTTACTATCATAATTTATTATTTAAAAAATAACAATATTTAAACGCTAACCCAATATCCACTTTATTATTTAAAAACAATTATTCTTTATCAGATTTATAATTCAATTATAAAGAAATTATAGTTCCCCAAGAGATATTAATTTCATTACTGAGAAGGGTGTGAACTATTTTTACACATTATTTAATATTTCTTATAAGTAACACTCTATTACTTTTTAGAGAAAATAAATTTTTTAACTATTTAATTAAATTTTTGTACATTTATTGAATGGAATAAATAGATCAAATAAATAAATATAACATTAGTAATATTCATCCCCAATATGGGTAATTACATACATGCTATGACTAGTATCATCCATGTCATAAATTTAATCCAAGAATATCATAACGATCATTTTGATGAGTAACTATAAGGTTTAACCATATACTCATAATTATAGTATCTTGAAATATTATACGAATACCTCTTCTTTACTATTAAAAGGCAAAACATAGTTAAAAAATCCTAACATTACATATATATATCTATTTCAAGATCATATTCTTCATGTAGTGTATAGAGTTCTAAAAACAAAAAAAGGTACATTGATCTTACAAGGAAAAAGTAATATCATACACAATAACCTCACAAAACATGAGTTATTCTAGTTTAAAATAATATTTAAAACATATTCATTTTCCAAAATTAGAAAATATTTGTTATATATCTATTGTTAAATTATCTGATTTAAATTCCAAATATTATTTTATCACATTAAAAAATCACAAAAGATATTAATTTTTATTCGCATCATAAAATTTAAAAATTCATAAAACTTCCGTATAAACTCATTTGAGCTAACAAAAAAGAACCAAAAAATCACTTTTCTCTTCTCTAAAGTATGTTCTCATAATTTCTTCATACCTTGTCCAATATAGAAACATGGTTACATCATTAAAATTACCTTATCACTTGTTTTCATTACCAAATATTATGATTTTTATTTTGAACTCACATTGAGAGACTCTATTGATTCATTCAAAAAAAATTATACCTGATTCTTCATTATCATAATATTATATTATAATAATTAATATAACTGCACTATAATGGTTTTAGACAATTATTTAACTCTTTAACACATTTATTATTGATATTTTTATTCTACTAAAAATAAATTTTATATTGCTTTATCAAAAAGAAATATTTTCTTCTAATCAATTTTAAAAATATGAAGACATGAAAAAATGTTCTAATGATTTTCTATGTAGTTATAAAATGTAAATTTTTTATACCTCACTATTATTTAAAACACATTTACGAAGATAATTTTATGTGAAAATTTATATTTTATATACATAATCATATCATAATAGTTAATTTTGTTCAATAAAATGTCTTCAATTAGAAATGGAATGTGCTATCCATCATATATAATCTATATAACCTTGAAATAAAATGTAATGTGAAACCACGTAAATTATTATGCTGAAAAACGTATATTTTATATATTTTAAATTATTTTCCATCAATTTTTTTTATATCAACACTAAAATGTAATGTGATATTACTAGCTGAAGGGATACCATTATGACTCATGCCATGTGTTGGAGTGGGAGATCATTTATCAAGAGTATGATTCCACTATTATGAAAAATCTTTTTTGAATTATGGATCATAAATACAATGTTATGAGCGGTTATTCAATCCCATTTGTTAGAATTATCTTGTAGTGTGGTGGTGAAAGCTTTGAGAAATGGTAGTGCGATGTTGTGGTGATGGATTTGGGGGATCGACTATTTATTCATCGTATGCATGAGAAAATTATGGGCAAAAAGTGTAATTTTGTGGATATTGTGACACCTATCAGGTAGCTGGTACATCTACAATTGTGTTTTATTTAACATTTGGTTAATTCATTGAATTTTGTTCTGTGTAGGGTCAAAAATGGGAATTTTTGGAAGGAAGAATAAAGAACATCGTTATCACATAGTGTTTATAACTATATTTCAAACCATGAATGATGGATAAAGGTGGTTACAATATAATCTTTCATGACCCAGGGGTAACCATGCCTCTAAAACTTTTGGGGATTATATCCCCACATGTTTTTTTGCAGGGTTACACAATCAATGTAGAAAAACAATGCATCATGTACATGTGACATAAAAATTGATTATGTACAATTATTCCCATTTCATGTTTTATTGGGTTTTCCCTCATTTCTCTTACACATAATCTGTATCCCCTTATCCATAGTGTCAAGGAATTTCCTATCATTTATTGGTTGATATTTCTTTTGTTCATATTGTTCTATAATTAGTAATGTTAAAATCAATTATGTTGTATTTTTCTTTACCACATTAGCGTGTTTGTTCTTAAATTTTCAGATGTTTTGGATGATTTGGGGTTGTGTTGGATTAATATAGGTTGTTTTATTGATTTTCTGTTTTATTTATTATGGATTACAAGTATGAGTACTGGATATTTCTATCATGGGTGGTTATCATTTGAGGTGATGTGTCTTGGACCATATTAGAGGGATGTATATATATTTAAGAATGTTTTCCATGGAATGAAATTAAATTTATAATAATTTTTTGTTATTATTGTATTAATTGATATTTAAATTATTTATGGTACTTTTTTACTCCATGTTATTTAGTGATTCATGTATTATTTCTTTAATTTTATGTGTTAAATAAAATTCCAAATGGGGTGGCATGCACACAAAATATATTCTTGAATAAATGGATAAATGTGAATTTTGGGATTTAAATTTATTTATAAAATGTTTTTACGTATTATTTTGCATTTATAGTGAATATTGATAAAATGGGAATGGTTTTAAAGAACATTTCATGTGATGTGGATTTTATTTATGTGGAATATGATTTTTATTTGTTTCACATATAATATAAAATAGGTTTGCTGGGGTTTGAGTGATGGGATTGTTTGAGGGTCTGTGTGAGCCATTGGATGGAGGATCAATGTATATTTTATTTTATTTTCCAAGGTTCCACGAGATCCTTTGTGTTGGATGACCATGCGTGATTCAATTATAGGTTGATTAGAGTACGGGTTCAACGTGTAGATGAATATTTCGTTGGGTGGTGGCCATATTTACTTTTTTCCATAATCGATGGTTAATACGAGATATATACGATGATGAATGTAGTGATCCATGGACTTAAATCATTGAAATATATAATTTATAATTTCATAGAAACTAGAGAGCGGATCAACACAAATTATTTATAAATAATTTAATTAAATAATGATTTATCATTATGGTCTTATTTCTTTAATGGTCATTATGTTGAATGATATGTGTTACACCATCATTTATTTTTATAAACCATGTGTATATGTTCCTTAGAGCTGATCCATATGTGTTCCTTGAATAACTAGTAATCGTCTAATGATTCTTCACGTTCTATCATGGACGATCCTTGCACTTGAATCATCCGCCATTGATCGCTAAGAGAACTGATACCAATGTGTACACCATGTTCCGGTGGAGGAGGATTCTTCTCCCTTCTTCATATTCTATTGGTGAATCATGGTCTCTAGATTTTGGGGAATCATAAAATATATTGTTCACAACAAAAGGAAATGAATTCTCTCTCTATCTAAAATAATATAATAATGTATTTATAGAGACATGGTCGAAAAAAATTGTTCCACAATTGATATTAATTAGTTAGTAATGCCAAGGAAATCCCCATGTAAAATAATAATAATAATAATATCATATGTTAACATGAACGTAACTTGAAAAATAAAATAAAAATATTATTTTATTAAATAATATTAAATATATATTATTTTTCTTAAGACCATTAAACTCATTTATCCATTCATCCAAATATTTACCAATCATTGAATAATGTATATTTCTTTATTAAATAAATATAACTACAATATTCTCCAAGAAATAAATTAATATTACATTCCACAAATATAAATTAAAAATTTTTAATAAATCAAGAATATATGTATAGTTGTCAACCGAAGTATGGAAATAAAATAGATACAAAATATTAAAAATAATAATATATTTTTTAACTAATATTCTTGAAAAAGTTTGTTTGTGACCCTTGATGCCACATTCATAGTGAAATTAGGTGAAATACTCTGATGTCAATAGTAATCTTCTAGAAATATGTGAGAGAACCCATCGAGAAAAAATCTATTTTTTTCAGTGACATGATACTTTACACTGATGCTTGCTGTGTATTATAATTCCTTTATCTTGATATCTCTGACCAATCTAGTTATATTCTAGTGCCATCAAACTGTGTGCTCAATTTCCCTTTCATTGACTTTCAAGAAAATGGACTTTCCTTTAGAACACCAATATCATTGATTTACTTAGGCTATGTAATTTCTATCAATGTACCTAATATAACATCATCTATTAATAATCTATTGTGAAAAATATGTTTTTCATTATTCATTAATTCAATTTTAAACATGAAGCACCCAACATATCTTAATTTATGTTAACATATTTCTCTATAGATTTCTTCAATACATCTATGTGTAAAAATTATAATACTAATTAATAATAAACATAATGTCGATGAACCAGTACACATTTTCGCAGATATGAACATCCACTGACACATATACATGTGGACTTCCTACTGGTCAATCTCATTCTCATAATATCCTATTAGATATTACCAATTACGTACACCATGTGAAGATTCATCAAAGTCATATGAGTCTCTACCCATAATAACATAAGTCATTTCTTTCTCTCAAATGATATAAAATGGATATAGAACATATATTCATGTATAATATCATAACAATGTTGGGTTATCATTATAGGGGGATGTAATATGTGATTTTTTTTTCGGAAACTACTGTTAAAACTTTTTCATATATTAAGTTAGAGAAAATAAAAATCATTATGCGATAAGTAGTTTATTAATTTTCAAATCCATGAATAAAATTTATCGTAATGTACATAGATGTTCATTCAAGGGAACCAACTCCAACAGATTCCCATATTCACTCTATCCAACTTCAAAAAAAATTTAGTCATATAGCTCTCACATCATACACATGCATCTACTAACATTGGCCTATATTCATGGGGTCCACCATGTTATATATTTTGGGTACTCATCTTACTACAACATCACGCCTCTAATAAAAATCTCCAAAGAGGTGATTCTTCCAGATTATGTGATTTGTTCATTGGAGTGATCATGGATCTTTTTCAGGATCACCCAATGCAGTATTGTCACAATATGATATTGTAGGGTATTTACTATTGAAACCACCTCATGATACTATAAAAAGTTCCAAATCCTAATTGATTTCATGGATTAAAAATATTCCACTATATACACTAAATCATTTGTTGAATCATTGATGACTAGCTTCTTCAAACTCTTCCATCTCATATATATTCTATTGACATATAAAACATATCAGGATTGTAACTTCATTTCATTGTGATACGTCTAAAAACAATCATTAGTATAACCATTTATTAGTAGCTCCTCGCCTCCTCTATAAACAAAAAGCATATCCTTATTTTTTCTCACATACATAAGGATATCCTTAACAGTAATCTAATTTAATTCTCTTGGAACTTTTTGAAATATGCCTACCATACATATTTTATAAGTTTAATCATTTAATTTATAGTACAAGGAATATATGATTGATTATATCACTGATGCATATGTGATATTACTCATTCATTATTTTTTATGTTGTGTCAGAAATAATTTTTTCTTTGAAAGATGGTAACAATGTGACCCTAGAACAAATCTCCTCTTGGAGTTTCCCATACTAAAAAAAATAGAATCTGTTCAATATATGTATATTGACTTAGTCCTAGAAACCTCTTAGAACTATCATGAATCATCTTGATCCCTATAATATATGATTCTTTGCATATATTCTATATAGGGAAACACTTGTAAACCGGTACTTAACTAAATGTAATACTAGTATTCCATTTACAATAAGTAATATGTCCTCAAAATTTACTTCAAGGATAATGAAAAAAATCCAACTAAAACTCTTGTAAACACATGGATCCTATTTTTTTATTAAAAATCCAAATTCATTGATGGATTAATCAAATAAAATGTTCCATGACCTAGATTCTTGATTTAATCTATAAATAGATCATTGAAACCTTCAAATTCATTTGGCATCCCATGAGGAAACAAAACCTTATGGGTTTTAAATATATTCATATTCTAGATTGTTCATGTTATGGAATGATGTTTTGACAACCATTTTCCAAATCTCATTGCCATATTATGATTTTAAAGAATGTTGAATTATAATGGATTTAAACAAGGAAACTGGAGAAAATGTTTCTTCACTGTCAATTACTGGTGGTTGTTTAAACCCATTATCCACTATCCATTCTTTATAAGTATTTAATATACCTTCCATGTCTAGTTTCTTCTTGAATACCTATTTTCATCCAACATTCTTAACATCAACTGGCACATTAACAAGAACCCAATTTACTTTCTAATAAATGGAATCCATCTCATTATTCTTGGATTCATTCCATGTTGTTGCATATGATATTTCTTCTATATACATATAGTATAAAGGCTCATCATTGTCATCCAACAGTAAATCACCGTCCTCAGGGACTAGAAAACAATATCTTTGTAGTAATCTTACATCTCTTACACTCTTACGTAGTACCTATGTTTCAGGAAATATTTCTTAAATGGGGTTGTGTGGAATCTTTTCATATTCTCTCTCTTTTGTTTCTTCATCATAAACCTTGTCAAAGTCAATCATTCTCCAACAATCCTTTTAAAATATGTTGTACATCTTAATAAATATAGTGTTTCATGTGACAATCACCTTCTTGTATGAGTGGTTGAATATGTAGGATCTCCTTGTATCATTGGGATACCCAGTAAATATACAATTTATTCACTAGGGCAGTAGTGTATTTCCAAAGAAGTCCTTAAAAAATTCCTCACAAACCCATACATGTGTATTAAAAAATGGTTTTCCTACCTCTCCACTACTCGAATTGAATTACATTTTATTATATATTTTAAACTTTGTTTAACATGTATGTTGATGTTTTTAATTCTTATTCCCATAAAGATAATCGAATATATTCATGAATCATCATAGACCAGACCATGTCTATCAATTTATGGTTCCACCATTCACATACACCATTCCACAATGGTGTATAAGGTTGAGTGGGTTGAGATAAAATCCCAGTCTCCCGGAAAAGGATAATGAACTCTTGGTTAAGATATTAATCTCTTTGATATTATATAATATTATTTATCCTCATACCAGGGGTATTCTATACATCATTACTAAATTCATTGAATTTTTCAATGAATAATGAAATATACCTCATCTAGTAGATACAACTATATCTAATCAAGTCATTGATAAATGTTTTGAAGTATGAATATCCACCTATAGCTTCTATTTTATGTGGTTCAGAAACATCTGAGTTTTCCAATTCTAGAATCTTTATGTCCCTTTCACCATGTCCAACAAATTTTCGTTTGATTATTTTTCCGTATAAAGAATCAAGACATATTTCATGTTATTTTCACTCAGAAGATTCCAAATAGACATCATGATGGAGAATTTTCAAATTTTTCCCATTAGCATGAACAAGATAGTGATGCCAAATATGGGTGGTGTATGTATCATGTAAACCTAATTTTTCATCATCTTCATAATGTTGTTTTTCATAATTTAACACATAAATATGATTATTTAAATTATCCATATCATAAATTATGTTATCCTTATAATAGAATGTACTTTTATTTCTAAATTTAAGATAAACCCATATGTATCAATGCATGATACAGAAATTATGTTTTTGGTAACCGTAGGAACATAGAAACAGTGATTAAAAACAAAAATCATTCTCGTGGACAGTGAGAGGTTATAGTCACTTATGGACAAATTATCTAGCCTCGTATCATTAGAAACTCTCATATTCCCCTCTCTTATAAAAATATTTAAAAATATACATGGTTAATTCATTTGGATACAAATGAAAGCCCCAAAAGTTATATATAATACCCAATGTGTAGGTATTGTAGGATTACACTTGATAACAAACTAAAATTTTTCATCCCCTTACTTATGGGTGCAGTTCATCTCCCAATGGCCAGACATTACGCATGAAAATCATATTTCATCATTTTCCTTTTAATGTCTTTGGATGTTATTCTTCATGAATGGATAGTGCTCAAGAGATTTGGACTATTTATAATTCGTTGGGCCCCTTTCCTTGTTCACCCATTTCTTATTCACTATAAGGATTGATGGTTGGTTATGCAACATGTCCATGTCCTCCTCCACATGGAAAATTTAGGTAAGATGTTCTAAATGAAACTTCTCATTATTTTGTAGACTGTAATTATTAATAATGATTGAGAAGGTCTTGGGAAGTGATTAATGAAAGATATTTGTCCAAAACTAATCTGGGAAATTAGTCCATAAGATGCCCACGAATTTAATGTAGCTGATAAAATGAACTAAATGTGGCCCAACTGGCTAGAATCTCCTTGAATAGTTTAGAAAAAAGGATTATACATCTCATAACATTCTGCTCTTGCATTGTGTTAATTGATATCCTAGAGGTTTGACATCATGGTATACACATCCATGTCTTCATGTTTCCTCAAAATATCAATGGAAATATATAATATCATGAATCATTGAACATTTGTTGAATCGATCATATGTTTCTCATAGAGAGATAATTTTTCATGACATGCCACATTACTTGGTGTAATTTTAAAATTATCTTAGATCACTTACAATTTCCATTCATGGTGAATGATGACACATATGATAATTTTCCATTCACTCAAATGTGTATCTCTGTGAAGTGTGTCCTTCTCTAATATGCATCTTTATGATATGTTTGAATTGATTTTATTTAAATCATTACAAAATATGATAAACATAATTTTGGTATTTAAGTGGTAAAATTTAGAAAAATAAATAAATATTATATGTATTAGTCTCCCACAATTTTATCAAAACCTAATATCCTACAACATTATCTCTGGAATATCTAGTTTTATGATATTGACGTGGAAAGGACCTATATTCATATTATCATTACCCCAACATGGTTTGGTCAAGAAACTTCAGTGGCTTTAGGTATTCATCCCACATTACAAATACATTAACTATAAATTCTATAATCAACTGAGTGGACAACCCAATCCTGATATCATAATAGTATTTCTTCAACTGTTACCGCCCATTTACACTATGTCATATTTTGGGAATCAACCCATGATTCAAACTAATTTATGTAAACCCCAAACATCAATCTCAAATAACCCAATAATTTAAATCTCCCAAACATAACTTGGTCAACTAATTTGATTTATGGCTTAATATTAACCTAAGTAATGGATGACCATGCTGATTTAATATATTTAATTAAGATATTTTTTCCTTTAATGAATAAATTTCCTATTTTTATCTATATCTCATTCATTTTAATATTATGTGAATTTCGTTATGTGATTAAACATATATAAAATATTATTTATGCATAATTTAACATAATTTAGTTCTATCTTTCAGGATCATCAATTTCATTATTTTATTTGACCACAAAAAAACATCCATAATGTAATAAATAAGAAACATATTTCAATAAAATAATAACATATATGATTATGAACTTATAGTAATGATCATTTTATCTAATGATTGATAAACTAACCATTGACCTAGGTGATAACACCATCAACCACTTAATGTTCTTGTTTATAGCATTCCACCAATACACTTATGTATATCCTATAATAGGTTTTACCTTGGGTTAAAACACTAACTTCCTCCTCAATATAGTGAGTTCCATCAGTTACAGATTCTTTTTACTCACTTGAAGATGACGAGAAAATTGTTTTCCATAAAATTAACCTTTGGAACCAAGGACCTACATAATAATATGTGACAAGGAATGTAAGAAAACAAAATATTATTTAATAATAAATTAATTGAAACCAGTCATATTGAATGTTTTGGTGAAGATCATGATCATCCGCATGCATGCAATGAATCGAGAATTTAATAAAACTATAATTCAATTATTAGTCATTGTTATTTAAGATAAATTGGGGACGAATAAATTATTTATTATCGTTAGTTATTAAATACTATTATATTAATTATGATTAAAATTTCTTTGATATTTTTTCTATTATAAATTTAATAAACATATATAATTCATATTAAAATTATCTTGGTACTTAGATGCACTTTAGTGGATAAGTAGTGAATAACCATCTAATTAATCCCACAATGTATTATACTAATATACTATTTTATTCTTCAAACATATGGTGTAGACATCATATAATGTACATTTACAACATGAACATCATATATGATTATGGTAATTACATTATTTTTTGTAACACGTTATTATTAAATGCACATATGGTAACAAAATTCAATTAGACTCATATATGACATGAATATATAAACATTAATAAAATGGTAATTAAACATTTAAATAATTATGTATATTAAAACCTACCACAATGTGTGTCGTATATTTATAACAAAACACAAATACATGTACCAAGGATTACATAGTGAAACAAATAAATTTTAATTGTAGAGAATGGTATGACATCACGATGTGTATATCTGTCACCATCTATCTATGGTACATGCCAAGGGACTTAGTAGATAAATCATATCTCAGAAACTAGTGTACATAGTGTGTCAAATGTGTTACACATCATGTGATCTCTAAATTACATTCTATCCATTCAAACAGTCCTAGTAATCAAATAGAAGGAATTTCATTGTCTAATGGGAATACACGCCATGTACATGGGAAACACTTTGTGTAATCTAGAAAACCATGTATCATTATGTTTTAGAAAACACACATTGCAATTAAAACATGTAATTAATTAATAAACATGAATTAATTTTGGAATCAATTCTAATTCATTGATCATGACTACATAATTGTAATGTCTGGTTATATGGATTATAGTCCAAGGATGTTTGGGAAGAAACAACGATAAATCTATATGTGTTCCTAAAATTTATGATAAACAAAAATGTAATCATCTCGATTACATCTATCAAAAATGATGGAGGAAGAATCAGATCTCATGATTCAGAATAAAAATAATTATTAAACATGTATTTTACAACTAAATTAAAAATAAAAAAATTTCCAATTATATTTAAATAACTATCCATAATTATACAACTACTCTTATATCTCTTGTAGGTTTCATGCACAACATAAGAATGTGATGTGTAGTGACCAAAATTTATATTTTCCATTATCATTCATAAATTTGAGATCTATAAGAAGACGAATTTTTTGATCCCTGGAATTGAATCTAAGAAATAGACAATGGGAGATTACACTAGAACCAGATGGTGGATCATCACATGTTATTTTTAATTGATTTAATTAAATAAATAATTTCCACTAAGGAATTGTGTATTCATTGAATAATCCAATGATAGATCTATAGTCCACCATCATTTCCTTGTATAAATTAATTTTTTTATTTCAACTATAAGTGATCCTAAAAAGTTCCAAAAAACGATAGTCATTGCTTAAGGAATGTCTAGGTTATAGTTTGGTAGATCCCTGAACTGGTGTCATCCTTCGTTGGTTGCATTGACAACCATTTCTAAAGTATTATACATGATTTGGTGGTAGATGATATCTCTCCATTCTTGGGAGTGTTCTTGGAGATGGTATCTCTCATGGGTTTTTAGGATCCTACATATCAGATGTGCTGAAAAAATAAGAATGAATTGGAACACTAGTGAAAATTGAATAATTGGGTATTTATATTGCCAGATTTATAATAAAATATTTTCAAAAGTGAACGTAATTAATTATTTATTCCTAATTAATCCCCATGTCAAATAAAAATAATATTTTTTTATCATTTCTCAACATGCGTTTAACATGCGATATAAAAATTAAAATTATTTAGTTAAATAATGATCATTAATTATTATTTCTCAGCAGTCCATTAAACAAGTTGTACCATTCCTCTGTAGTATTTATCGGGCCTTGAGTAATTCATTTTTATTTATTAAATAAATATAACTACATTATTCCCCTATAAGTAAAAAATATATTTACTATATTTTAAATAAATATTTTAATGTGGTCAAGAATATGTGAAAAAATATTAAAACACATACATGAATAAAATTTATAGAACCCGTTAAATAATAAATAATAATATTTAATTTAATTAAGATTTTGGATAGAAATAGCATGTTACCCTCTAGGACACTTTCTCTATGGAATTAGTAAATGTATCCTAAAGTCCAATTTTAGCATCTCGAAATATACCAAGGAACCCATAGATGAAAAATTTAATTTAGAAACAACATGATACATCAAACATATGCTTACTGATTAATATTATCCATTGATATCAATATCATTAATCAAAAGGATTTTGTGATAGTTCCATTATCCTATGTCCTCAATTTATCATTCATTGACATGTTTAAAAAAAGTTTACTTTAGAGAACCATTTCCATGTATTAATTTATGCTATATCATTTCCATCAAATGCGTTGATATATGTACTTCGGTTAATAGAGATTACTGAAAATTCATTTCTAGCATTATTTATCCTGTCCATATTTATAAAATCATGATACATTTTCTGGTACTTTTTATGATTCTATGTACCTCTATTTTGGAGTAGTGACGAATTGGGGATTCAGGAGATCATTAAATGTTGTTTTGGGGAAAGGGTAAGTCACACGGGAGGCGCACGAGTTGTCTAAATCATGCAGCCAAATCGGGAGTAGTTAGTCTTGGAGGAAATTGCTTCCACACGTGCAGTGCATGGTTTTTATAACTGTGCAGCCTAATCGTGCGTGAAGGGTTGCTGAGACAGTATCTAACGCATGGCTAGTGCACGGTTTTTTAAACTATGCGAACTAACCGTGCATTCTCTTAAATGAGTTCCTTAAATTGTGGATCTCACTCGTTTTTCCTCTAAGTTCCATTTTTTCCTAAGTAGACATAAATCAGTATTTTTCTTCTCCTTATGTCATATAAGGTTCTCCCATTGTTTTAGAGGCGATCCAAAGGCTCTTCTTGGTGAAACAAAGTCGGATTTTTAAGGTATGTGATCGTTCTTCATCGTTATTGATTTGTTTCATAGAGCTACTTAGATATAATTCTCCTCTTCTCTCAGTTTCTTAGATATACACTCATTATAGGTAGATCAAAGTGTTTGGATGCCAAATATGATGAAATATGGTCTTGATAATTCTAGGAGAAGAGATCTAAGTCTGGTACTTTAAGAAGAAACCCATTTTTCTGGAGCATTCTCGACCGTTGAGGTTTTTGTCAAAACGTATGAGGTAGGTGGTTCCATCCCAAAATACCAAATTTATTATCATTGTATTTGCTTGATTTATTTCAATTGTTGATTTAAATTCAATTTCTCAGATTTTCATTCAATTAAATTGATAAAAACTCGATTATAGTGAATCGAGATATTTTAAATGGTTTTGGTATAGATGTGTGGAAAACCCAAATTCCATTGAATTGGGTGTGTTCATGGAAATTTTCTGATTTAAATTTTCAAATTTGAAATGTGGATTTGATGGAAATGATTTCAATTAAATTTTTGAACTTAATTGTGGAAATAAATTTTGTGATGATGGAATTGGTTTTTATGGATTTCAAACTAGTGAAAATGGCTTAAAATAAATTGATATAATCCCATTGGTTTTATCTTGTGAAAAAGGCATATTTTTAAAAAAACCTATTTTGGTTTTAAATGGAATGAATTTGGAACTTTTAAAATTGATGAATGGGATTGATCGTATTTTAAGCATTCTTAAAATAGTTTTCCCATCATGTAAGAGAACATGAAATCCTTAGGTAGTTAGTGAGTTATTTGGATGCACTCTGTGCTACAACAAAATAATAAAAACGTACTTGTGGTGGGTCACATCCCCGATGAGTTGGTGATGAGTCTCCTTTGGCCAGTGTCATAGGGACGTGTGTATACACATTTTTCTTAGTTCACATATAGTGTGCAAAATCCTATAACTGGTTAATACTATCGTAACTTTTTCCAGATGACCATGTTGCTCGCTTGTTTATTTATATTTGAGATATAAATATACAACAATGATTTTGAACTACTTCACATGCCTCCTGAATTTATATAAGCTGTTTTATATAAATTTTTTTCTTAAGCCATTGTTTTGGAAATATTCCACCATTGTAAAGCCTTTACTTAAAGTACTTCTTCCATCATTTAAAAAGGTATCGCATGTTTTTTTAAAATATTCATTTGATTTTACAAACCTGTTTAATTATAAAATGAACGGTTTTCTCTGGATAAACTATATTTGTCATCTGTTATGAAAACTTTGGTGGTATCCTAATGGGCTTAGGCTCATGCCCTACTATTCCCTTCGGGTGTTTGTAGACTTTCTTATTCCTAGATCGAGCAAAGGGAAGGGACCTTTGGGTGGTGGATCCAAGAGTTGATCTTTGGACTTTGTGAGTTGTGTACTTAAGGACCTTAGGGCTATTTTCCCTTTTTTCATACTTGGGTTATAGTACATCGGGCGTTCATTGCATCTTTTTTTCGGTACATTACTCACAGTGGAGTTTCTTTTTGTTATGCATACTGTGTTGTTTCTTTAGCATTTGAATTCTTGTGGAAAAAATTGTTTCCACTTGTATGTTGTATGATGCCAGGTGGTAGTCGCCAACCTGTTGGGATAGGTAATGACTTTTAGGCTATGTTAGGGCCGCCTCGGTTATCAGGTTACCAGGGTACCCAGGCTGGTTCGTGAAAAAGTGGTATCGGAGGGCTTGTTCAGTATCTTGCCTTGATGACAATATGCATTTCAGTATTATTGTCCAGACATACGAGGTAGTTGTGATTGACTGTCTAGCCAGCTCTTACCACAATTAACCATAAGTCAAAAGATTTTTTATGGAAATAAAACTTGTGTATTAGTTCTAGTATTTTCCCTATTTTGATTTGGATTGAGTGGAATCCAAATATTCTTATCCCTTCTTTTATCCATAGTTTTCCTTGTTAATTGGTTTGAGTGTTAATAATGTCTTTTCATGTTGTGTAGCATCATGGATCCGATAAGACGTGGGAATCAAATCCAAAATATGTTGTTGTGGAAGCTCTGCAAGTGAGACCTATTGTGGATCCGAGTCTGGTTGAGGTGATTGTTCGCACTATCCTTGCTCAAGGACAAACACCACCTCCAGTACATGTTCAAAATCCTGCTATAGATCCTCATAGTGAGATTCTCTAAAGTCTTTCTCCAGAGTTCCTATTCTAGAAGCCACTAGTTTTCAAAGTCTCCACTGACCCTCAACATGCTGGTGAATTGTTGAGTATGATTGAATGCATGTTTGGGTTATTGGAGAAACCTGATGTGATCAAGGTGATGTCTAAAACCTTCATACCAGAGGGACTATGTAGGAGATGGTGGGACATAATGGTGACAACTGTGAAACATGAGGGTTTGGAGTGGAATGACTTTAGTGTTCTTTTCACTAACAAGTTCAATCCAAAATCAATGTTTTTGGACAAGGCTCTGGAGTTTTTCAAGCATGAGTAGGCCAAAACAACTATCACTAAGTATTCAAATCGATTTTCTATGTTGGTACAGTTTTATCTTGAGATTTTATATAATGAGAATATGAAGGCTCGATGATTCACGTTTGGACTTTGATCAGATATCTGTTATCAAGTTTCCTTACTGAAGCTAACCACTTATGCTGATGTGCTAGATATGGCAGTGATGGTTGATATGGACCTAGCAAGAAAGATAGGGTTGGTGGAGGTTCTTTTCCCTCATGGTGGTAGTGTTGGTTCCTTTAAAGGAAAACAGAAGTGTCACATTCCTCCAGGTAGTCCTCAAAAAAAGAGTCATTCCAGTCCTCCGGTAGCAATAGGAGGGGCTTCATTAACTTCCCATCAGTGAGGAAAAACAAGACATTCTAAGAGGCTTTTCACTGAGTTTCTCAAGAACTGTAGTTCTTGAGGATGTTTAGGGAACTTACCGAGATTCTACCATCACTTCACTACGCCACGTAGTAGTACAAGATCATTAGAACCTCCAGAAACTACGGGAAAATCAAATGCTTCACATACAAAAGGGTTCCATCCACAGGCATCCGGAACAAAGCTCTTTCACATAGTTGAAGTGTCTCCCATGGTATCTGATACATGTCTTGAAACTGTGAGAGGTACCATTACTATAGCATCATCTTTAGTGACAACTCTTTTTTATACTGGTGAATCTCACTCGATTATTTCAACCCATATTGTTAATCCGCTTAATCTACCTATGGGGATTTTATCTTGTGCGATGGATATTACTAAACCCCTTGGTGAAATGAGAGAGAAGGATCATATTAGTCGTACTTGTGTATTCTCTCTATAATATTTTGATCATGCTTGGAGTTTCATGGTTCTTGAAATTAAATCGGTTGACATCTTTTTTAGGATGGATCTGCTCATTGACAATAAATCCCAGATCGATTGTTATCTTCGACGAGTCTACCTCACTAGACCCAGTGGTGTGCGTCTTGTTTTTTCAGGGGAATGGGACCCAACGTCAAGCAAAGATGGACCCTCTTATCCAGAGTTGGGGAAAGGGAACGTAGTTTCATATGCATTAAGCATGAAACTCCCATCAAAGGATTTGAAATATTCTTCATAAGAGTGGAGTTTGATGGATATTTTTGCTCAGTTTCATATTAGAGTTCATTGGAATGGGAATAAAATATCATTATCCAGTTTTCAATTGACTTTTTCTCTCCTCGAGTTAATTCTTAATGAACAAAAACTGGATGATGATTTATATAACATTTGGGAATATCTTTATGGTGGGTAGACCGACACTCAGTGGTTGTTCTCCAAAGATGGTGTTCTGTGTTATCGAAACCATTACGTTGTTCCATTATCTGCAAGCAAGGACGTGAGGGGGGATTTCCATAACTCTAAATGGGTTGTACAACCAAAAACCAAGAAGATGTTCTATGACATGCAACGACAATTCTGGTGGCCATGTTTGAGATGAGACATTGCTGGGTTTGTATCTCATTGCTATACATGACAGGAGGCGAAATCCGAGCACCCAAAACCTTCGGGATTTCTTTAACCACTTCCAATCCCTGCATGGAAGTGGGATGAAATATTTATGGACTATGTGGTTTGGTTACCTCAAAATAAGAGGAAGAAGAACACGATATGGGTTGTGTTTGACAGGCTGAACAAGTTGGATCAATTTATACCTATTCGAGATACAACCAAAGTTGAGGAGTTGGGAAATATTTATGTGAAAGAAATTGTTTGTTTTCACAGTGTTCCATCTTCTTTAGTGTTTGATAGGGATCCATTTTTTACTTCTCGCTTTTGGAGAGGCCTTTAGGAGGCACTGGGATCTCATGTCCATTTGAGCATGAACTACCATCCATAGTCAGATGGCTAGACAGAGAGAGCTATTCAAAACCTTGAGGATATGTTTCGTGCATGTGTTATCAACATTGGTGGGTTTTGGGATGATTATCAGGGGCTAGTTAAGTTTTCTTATAACAACAGTTATCAGTCTGCGATCAAAATGGCTCTATTCGAGGTATTGTATGGTCATCCTTGTAAATATCCTTTGTGTTGGTCGTATATTGGTGAATGTTCTTTGGTAAGACCATGTTTGGTCCACGAGATGATAGCTAAGATCCAGTTGATTCGTCAGATAATGTTGAAAACACAGATTCAGTACAAGTCTTATGCTGATCGTCGCTGTAGACCTTTAGAGTTCTCAGTTGGTGAATAGATTTTCATGAATGATTCACCCTGTTAGGTCATAAATGGATTGGGAGTCAAGGGAATCTTGCCCTTTGTTTTGTGGGACCCTTTGAGGTTGTTGGTCATGTAGGGAATGTTTCTTACTATCTATCTCTACCACCACATATGATGTCGATAAATAACATGTTCCATGTATCGCAAATGCGATAATATCTCTCTGATCCATCTCATGATTTGAGTTTGAGTGATCTTGAGATTGAAATAGATTTATCTGTGATTGAACGACCAGTCAGGGTTCTTGATTCTGAGACCAAGGTAAATTGTGGGAAAACGATACCTCTGGTCTGTGTACTATGACACCATGGTTTTGATTATCATGAGACGTGGTAAAGGGAGGCACTAATGTGAGATCAGTGGCCTCATATTCTTGTTGTGTAGGTTTCTTCATAAGCTTTCGTGGGGCAGAAAGATCTTTTGGTGGGGAGGTTGTAACATCGCATTATGTTTTTAGGTACTTATGATGTTTATAAGTACCTCTGTTTTGGAGTAGTGATGAATGGGAGAGTCGGGAGAACATTAAATGTTTTATTGGGGAAAAGGGGAAGTTGCACGGGCGGTGCACGGGTTGTCTAAACTGTGCGGCCAAACTGTGCTTAGTTGGTCCTGGATGTAGTAGCATCAGCATGAGCAGTGCACTTTTTTTCTAACTGTGCAGCCAAACCTTGCATGAAGGGTGGCCGAGACAGTATCTAACACATAAATAGCTCATGGTTTGTTAAACTATGAGAACTAACCGTGCGGGAACATAAATGATATCCTTAAATTGTGGATCTCACTTTTTTGCCTCATAGTGCCTCATTTTACCTCATAAGAGGCCATAAATTGGTATTTTTCTTCACCTACGGTCAGAGAAGGTTCAACCATCATTCTAGAGGTGATCCAAAGGCTCTTCTTGGTGAATAGAATCTTGATTCTTGAGGTATTTGATCGTTCTTCATCGTTCTTGATCGATTTCTTAGACCTACTTAGATCTACTTCTCCAATTCTCTCGATTTCTTAGATATACACCCGTTATGGGTAGATCATGGTGTGTGGATTCAAAATATGAAGTTATTTGGTCTTAATCTTATTAAGAGAAGATATCTAATATGAGTTCGTGAAGAAGCAACCCGATTTTCATGAGCATTCTTGATCATTTTTTTTCATCGAAACCGTTGAGGTTGGTGCTTCCGTCCCGACATACTAAATTGATTATCATTGTATTTTCTAGATTTATTTTAATTGCTGATTTAAATTCAATTGCTCAAAATTTCTTTTAATTAAATTTAAAAATACTTGATTACAGTGAATCAAGATATTTGAATTGGTTTTGGCACAGAGGTTTGGAAAACACCAATTCCATTGAATTGGGTGTGTTTATCGAAATTTCCTTATTTAAATTGTTTAATTTAAATTGTGGATTTGATGGAAATGATTTCAATCAAATTTTTGAATTTAGTTTAGGAAATAAATTGAGTGATGATGGAATTGGTTTTGTATAAATTTCAAACTAATGAAAATGGATTAAAATTATTTGATAGAAACCCATTGAATTTATCTTGTGAAAAACACAATGTTTTGAATAAAACCTATTTTTGTTTTAAATGGAATGAAATTGGAACTTTTAAAATGGAAGAATTTGATTGATCATATTTTAAGAATTCATAAAATAGTTCACCCATAATGTAAGAGTACATGCAAGCTTTAGGTAGTTAGTGAGTTATTTTGATACAGTCTACGCTACGACAATGTTCTATACACATACTTGCAGATGGTCACATCCCTGATGGGTTGGTAATGAGTATCCTTTGGCCAGTGTCATAGGGATGTGTGTATACATATTTTTATGTGTTCACAAAAGGATTATGGAATCCTATAACTGGTTAATACTGTCATACCTTTTTGAAGATGACCATGTTTCTCTCTTGTTTATTTATATTTGAGATATAATTGTATTCCATTGCTTTTGAACTGCTTTACAAGCATTCTGAATTTATATAAACTATTTTATATAAATGTTTTTTTAAGACATTGTTTTAGAAATATTCCATCATTGTAAAGCCTTTTCATAAAGTAATTTCCCATCATTTAAAAATGTATATCATGTTTTGTTAAATTTTTCTTTTGAGATTCCAAACCTATTTATTTGGAAATTGAATGATTTTCATTTTTTAATCTATATTTGGCATCTGTTATGGAATCTTTGGTGGTGTCCTACTGGGATTAGGCTCACAACCTAATTTTTCATTCGGGTGTTTGTAAAAATTCTTTGTCAACAATCGAGAAAAGGGAGGCGACCTGTTGGTGGTGGATCCAATTTTTTATCATTGGTCTTGGTGAGTTGTGTCCTTAGGGAACTCGGGGCTGTTTTCCCTTTTTTAGTACTTCGGTTGTAGTAATTTGGGCTTTCTTTGCCTCTTTGTTTGCTGGTACATTACTCCTAGTGGAGTTTCATTTTGTTATTCATACTGTCGTGTTTCTTTTGCTTCAGCATTCTTATGGAAATAATAGTTCCCACTTGTATATTGTACGATGCCAGGTGCTAGTTGTCGACCCATGGGGATCGGGAATTCCCGTCGAGCTATGTCAGGGCCAGCTCGGTTACCAGGTTTCTAGGGTACCCGGGCTGGTTCGTGACAATATTTTTCATGACACACCCAAATTATCCAAATTCACCGAAAAAATATAACATCATTGTTTTCATCAATACATATAACTGTGAGAATCATAATACAGATTAATAATTCTCATAAATTATAAGGAAAAACACATACACCTGATGATTGGAACAACAAATGACACATATAAATATGGATTTAAGACAATTGGGTGTCATTCTCATAATAACCTACTTGATATTACCAATGGGGTACACCATGAGAAGATGCCTATAATTACATTGAGTCTCCACCAATTGTGGCATGTATAATTTGTTTCTCAAAACTAATGTCATCCAGCTATAGAGAATATATTCAAGAACAGTGTCACAGTACTTCAAGGTTCTCATCATAGTGGGGAACTGCTATGAAATTTTAGAGTGATAACTTCTATATGGATATTATCACATATTATGTCTAGTAAAATATCAATAAATATTTTATACGTAGTTTATTAATATTAAAAACCATGAGTACAAGTTATCATAAAGTACACAAAGGTTGATTCTATGAAACCGACTCTAACATTGAGACCGTGTGATCTCTTAGAGTTGGGCCCAAAGAATACCATGAGAGATTCCATTATTTTATTACTAGATAAAAGACATTTTAACACTCAATCCAGATAGTGATGATTGTAAGATACCTCCATTCACAATAATCATGTAGTATTATTTTATATTAAATACGCATTCTTGTAGTTCTATGTTTTAATTTCATATATATATGATATAAATTTTAATTAATAAAGCTATTATTACTAATTTTATACCATCAATATTATGTTGGGAGTTTTGAGAATGTAATTCATGGTGTATTTCATTATTTATTTGATCCATGTTGAGAAATGATATTGAAATAATTTGATTCTTTCAAATGAAAAACCAAAGCTATTTCCGAGGTATATTTGAAAATTTTATTTTTTCATTCTTTGACAGTTTGGAATGTTTTCTCAAACTAGTTTTTTTCTTGGGTAAAATTCCTAAATAGATACATAGTGTTATTCTAGGGGTATATATTCATCATTCCCTATATATTCGTTGGGGTGTATATAGACTTGGTCTTGTAGGACACAGGTAAGGTAAGGGCATAATGTACATGGGTAGCTCTACCTGATTATCATTGTACATGTTTTTTGGTGAAGTCATGGGGTCATGCTGTTAGATCATGTAGTTTCATTTTTGTATTATATATTTTTTTGGATTGATTTATATTCCACTTTTTTGTTCCCGTTTTATTTTATATATGATATTTTATCTTGATATTAATTGTATATGTCATATTATGGTATTATTTGAATAAGATTCATATTATTATATATGGTATCTTCTTATCCATATTTAATAATCATGATTTATCATTTTTTTGACATTGACAATGATGATTTTTGAATGGTCATATAATTTCATGGGAGGTCTATGCCAGTTATCATGTGATGACACAACTCCCATGTGATAGTTGGGTTTTCCTAGTACATGACTCCTACCAATTGATATCTTGAACAATAATCTAAATATGTGGTAGACCAACTTAGGTGACATGTTACATTGACATTGTTCAAATAATTACATAATTATATTATATAATAAATTATTTAAGATTATTTATCACTATTTATGATACATTTTATTAGTTATTTATTGTGGTGATCGTTATTTTTATTACCATAATATATTTTGATGAGAAATTATATCATTTAAATATTTTCATGATGAATTTATATCACTATAATATATGTTCATATTATACAATGTATACTAATAATAAATAATAACTCAAGTAATAATGAAAGGTTAAATATGATAAAGAGTACAATTCTATGATTATAATGATTGTGAAGATACAGATAGAATGAAAAGATTCTTCAAATTTAGATTTGGAAGAATAATATTTTGAATCTACGTATTTTTTTTTAATATTTCTCATTTTATGAAATTTTTATAAATGAAGAGTTATGTTTTATAGAGAGGTAACTCTACTATGTTTCAATATTTTGTTATTTTAATGTTTATATAAACTTTATCAAATTTCTATGTCTATGATTGTGGCCTTGGGGATAATTCATCAAAGTACTAGATAGAAAGGAATAAATATAAAATTATAAAATCGTTTAATTATTCACGTATAAATGGATTGACATAATATAAGGTGAATATAAGTAATCATAATTCAATAATATATTTCTGAACTATGAAAATACAGGATCTATATAAGTATCATAAAATAAATATAAAAGGATATGTTTTTTTCTCATATAAAATATTGCGAATCATTACATTTTGATGAAATTATTAATAAGTAAAAATTTGAAATAATTTTATTACTATTTAAATTTTAATTTATGGGTTTCGTATTAAATATTTACATGCCAGATAGATAGAACAAGAAGACTAGGAAACACCCTTAATTCTTGATTTATGATTATTCACCCATAGTTTACAATGAGTATATTCTGGGTAAACTAATTTTTGAGGGTAAAGGAGTATATTTATGGGGGAAATAATTAATTAAGGTAAATATTAAAAGATAAATTCCATTGATAATGTTGTTGGTGATTTTTAATAACTTTAGGTGGATGTTCAAAACCTCATAAATAAGTTCATGTTCATTGTTTTAGAAGACAATACTATAAAGTAGATAAATATATAAAGGGAAGGATAGATACTAAGGATACATATAGTATTTATGAATATAATAGGTTAAAAGTAAATCACAAAAAATATGAGGAGGGTAATGGTTTCTTATATTAAATATATGGAGATAAACTGATTATTAATGGAGTAATGTGTGTTGTTTTACACGATGAAACACCTACTTCGCATTGAAATGATAACTTTTTTTACAAAAATTACAGTAAATTGATATGATAATAAATAATAAAAAACTTATATACTAAATATGTATAATATGAAATCCAGTTATAATTTATTATGGTCTCAATTTATTTCTAAAAATGAAAAAAATTACACTGCATTGATTTTGGAAAATTTTCATTTTCTTGAAACTTTATTCAATTAAAAATTATATTACTATTTTAGTTTCGATGGGAATATTTAAACTATATTGATATTCAGTAATGAAACTAAACAAAATGATTTAAATAGTGTAATATTATATATAAGGGTGATATAGACCACTAAAAAATAACAAGTCCACTATATTATTAAAAAATATTGAGGTTAATATTTGAAATAAATTAATGACATTAAAAGTGTTTCATGGGAGATGTAACCATCCTTATGGTATTTTGGAATATTATCTCACTATATTTCGAATATATTTTATCATGAATTATAATATTAAATGTATTCAATGGACTATTAATATATATATACTCATGTGTTGAGGAAATCTCATCTATTAATTTAGAAAGACTAACAGTGGATTATGTACTATTGTTGTTAATCTTTTATTTGTGTAAATGTAATGATGTTGTAAATAATTATGGAGAAAAATAATTCTTGGTGGATTTTTAAAATAATTATTATATCAATATAAATGGGTTTTAGATGTGATGAAATTGTTGCATAGATTTAATGATGGAGAACATACTGTTTATTAATGGACTGAATTATGATATACTCAGTGTATCTCAACCTTATTATGAAGGTAATTAATTTATCATCACAAATGATATGTTCCTATTGAAGAGAAATTAGATATTTTCTTGTGATGAAAAAATTCCACTAAATAATTAGTAATAAATATGACATGACCCGTCCTCACCGAACATGCTGTGACTACCCCAAGCCCTCCTCCCATAGGCCAGGGGATGGCGACTAGCACCAAGGTGTTAATCTGAACAAAAAGGGGAAGGAATTGCCTTTTATGTAAAAAAACACCACAGAGTAAGCAAGCAGAAGTAAACACTATGTAAAACTGGGTACAACAGTAGGTGTGGAAAAGTTAGTGAGCCAGAATACAAACCCAAACTGAAAGTAAAGTACAACTGGAAGAAAGTACAGAAACTAAAAATTAAAGCCACAACATCGAGCCATCCACTTGAATTCCCACCAGAAGTGTGGGTACAGATAGTCTCCACAGCTCTACGGGTCCAGCCATCCGCTCCATGTACATCCCGCCTAGTGGTCCACCTCCAGGTACCGACTCTCTTCACATGCCTCAACCACGATCAGTGCTGTCCGTCGTCTGCATCCAACACAACGTAGTGCCGGCATATCAGTGCATGGCTGAGTATATGCTACTCATTAGAGACCTCGAGACCCCTGAAAGTCTCCCAGAATCCACAAAAGATAAACCACAAAGGAAATATACAATCATGAAGTAACATCTGACACTACTTTGGTATATGCCCATAAATATACTTAAGTAATCAATTCCAGTTCAGCTCCAACATCTGAGCCCAAGTACAACCCATTCCACACAGGAAAACGTAACCCGTTCCACATATGAATTCATAACCCAATCCACACAGGAAAGCATAACGTAATCCACACATGATATCAAGTCAATCATATCAAAGATAAAGATTTAATGTCAAGACTCAACTCACATAGGTATACTTATTATTAAGATGATAGAGATGATCAGATGTAGCCACCGATTCATCTAATCTGTCCGACCCACACATGATCGATATGTACTAACCCCTGCAATGACCCACACAGGATCGATAGGTACTAACCCCCGAAATGACCCACACAATATCTGACCCACACAGGATCGGTATGCACTGGCCCACACATGACCACTGAGCTCTGACCCACACAGGATCTAATCTACACAGGATCGGTAGGCACTGATCCATATAGGATCGCTGAGTGCTGTAGTCGTCGTTGTCAAACCCACGGAGGATTCCCATGCAGTCTTCAGCGTTGTCGCAGTCACGACCATCTATAGGGTTCCCACACACAGCAGGATCATTCGGGGAGGGTCCTCTCCATGAGCCGAGGGCTGATACATCAACTGACACGAAGTCCAGAGTCTATGTATCCATAATTTATGCATCGCCAACATGAACTCAACGTGACAGACAGCGCTCCATTCGGACGCCCGGTCTGAGAGTTATTGGCTTTTTTGTTCCAGGGGCCCGATTGGTTTTTAAGTCAAAACCAACTCAAACATACTCCAAATGTGACCAAACCTCTTGAGCAGTAATCCAAAATGTCCGTCTCACTAATAGAAATCTATCAAAGCTGACCGCATGTCAATCAGACGTCCGGAGCTCAAGTTATAAGCGTTTCCGCTCCGAGGGCCCGGTTGGTTTCGTGTCGAACCAGCCTGGCCATACCCAATGTTTTCCAAAACCTTGAGTGTAATATATTGAAACGTCCGTATCGATCCAAGGTTCGCATCGCCACTGACGGTGCATCGTTCATAGGTATGTATCCCATGTTATGGGCAGAAGACCGAAAGAAGTCCGTGAATAGGGGGTTCGTGCCCGATCCGACCCGGCCCGATACCCCCTAGGTCGGCCCAAACCGGGGCGACCCGAACCGTGTCCGGGTCCAGACCATTAAGGCGTAGCCCGACCCGGTGGGCACAGCCTGGCCTGCGTGGCCAGGCGGCTTGACCAAAACGGCCGAGCAGAAGGGGGGGGGGGGTGCGCTGCCCCCTGTTGGTGTAACCGCGGCCCCCATGTGGGGGACCGCTCCTTCGGCCAGCCGAGGGTTACGACCCCTGGCCTTCTCGGTGACCATCCAACCGGTTGCTGCTACCGCATGACCGCCGCTATCCCGCCCTCCTGCTCCAGCGGCCGGAAGCCGGCTGCCGCTCCCTGTTCCGCCGTGGCCAAAGGTCGCATCTTTGGTCCGATCGGCGCAGCACGACGACGCTGTGACCCGCCAAAGTGGCCCCGCTCCGGCCGCGGCCTCTTCGAGGTTCTCCGACGTGGCGTGATAGCATCATGGATTTGTTCGACTTCAATGGCGTGGCGCGACGACGCCGTGCTTCTCCGCCCATTCTTAATTATTTCCACGAGGTGCAACAGCACTGTGCTGCCTTACTCTTGACACAACAAATTCAAGCATCAAGGGGGAGGAGAGTCGGCCGTGTTCGTGTGGCCCGACCAACTCCTGTTATTGCGATAACATGAGGCTCAATTAGAGATGATGATCGGTGAAAAACGTATTCACGAACTACAACAAATAATCCCCTAACTCAATAGTGGTTGAATGAAGGTTCGTCGTGGGGAAGGGATGTCCCGGAAGAGGGTGTCACGGAAGAAGGATCGCCGGAGTCACGGAGAGGATAATCATCAGCGTCAAGGTACACGGCGTCAAGTGATCGATCTCCATGGATTTCTGTGTTATTCGTCGTCCTTCGTTGGAGGTCGGCATTCTTCACGTTATTCAAGGAGGAAGAACGTTCTTCGGAATATAGAGCTTTCCTCTCCAAATCCTCTCGCACAACGAACTAACCTCCCACGAAATAAGACATTGTCTTATTTAATTAACCCACAATCCAACATTTCATTTCAAATTCATATGAATCCATGAATTAATTATATTGAATATCCTACTCAATTAATTAATTAAGAGATGTCTTCAATTAGAGGGGGTGCAGGTGGGTTACATAATTAACCGAGGTTGAGGAAGTTGAAAGGGCGGGGCACATGTGGGCCCCACCCCACTAATATCATACCTACTGATGTAGTTAGGATGTGGGTCCCACTTCAACCACTTAGCATAGGTTAACACTACTTAGAATTAAAATAAAAGCTATTACACAATATTTTATTTTATTCGTTATTTAACCCAATTAATTAAAACTTGATCCGAGAAAATGCAACTCCGGAAAAGGTCTTCTTAAGAAACTAACGGCGGTATGGTTTCATTGGTGGCCTGGTATTTCAATTCCGAGAACTGGATCAAAAGTTAGGAAAACCCGCTCGTTCGTTCACTGAACGTACCTGAGCTGAACTTCAAAAAATTATTCCAGGATCACCGGTCCATGGAATCAGGTGCTATCAGAAACTCTATTCCTGTTAAATCCCAAAGAAAATTAAGAATAAAATTTCCCTTTATTTTTACGAGTCTTTACATTACTCCCACCTCAGGGATTTACATCCCCGTAAAGATACATCATAAACTATGGAAAAAAAGTGGGTACTGGGCACGCATCTGAGCCTCCTGCTCCCAAGTGCTCTCCTAGACGTTCTCGTGCTGCCATCTGATGCACACTAGAGGAATCGACCATACATGTAGGAACTGCTCCTGTTGATCCTCGATCTCCACTATAACCTCCGAAAAATTCGCCCCATCATCAATGTCCAGATCCCCATGGTCGATGATATGCATCGGGTCATGCAAATATCTCCTTAGCTGAGATACGTGAAAGACGTCGTGCACCCGGTGTAACTGAGGTGGTAGAGCCAGGCGATAGGCCACCTCACCAATCCTGCTGAGGACTTGGAATGTTCCGATGATGTGTGGAGACAACTTGCCACCTCATCCAAATCTCTTTAATCCCCATCGAGGTGAGGCCCGGAAGAAGACGTGGTCACCATCCTCAAACTCTAGAGGCCTCTGACTTCTATCAGAATAAGACATCTTCCAGCTCTGAGCTATCCTCATCTACTCCTGGATGACCAGGACCTTCTCCATCATGGCCTGGACCATCACCGGTCCAACAAGTGCTGACTCCCCAGGGTCTTTCCAGCACAACGGTGATCTGCATGGTTGACTGTACATTATCTCGTATGGTGCCATCCTGATGGTGGAGTGGTAGCTGTTGTTGTACGCGAACTCCACCAAGGGTAGGTGGTCCTCCCAGCTATGACCAAAGTCTATGACACATGCGAGAAGCATGTACTCGAGAGTTTGAATGGTCCTCTCCATCTGACCATCCGTCTGAGGGTGAAAGGCGGTGCTCAGACGTAGCTGCATCCCGAATGCTTCCTGCAACCCCTTCCAAAACCGGGAAGTAAAGTGAGCATCTCGATCGGAGACGATAGAATATGGCACACCATGAAGATGTACAATCTCCTAAACATAGAGGTGTCCCATGCTCTTCACTGAGCCCTTCTCTCTAATGGGTAAGTAGTGGGCCGACTTGGTGAGTCGGTCGACAATCACCCAAAGGGAGTCGTGACCACTGGATGTGCGTGGAAGTCCAATCAAGAAATTCATAGATGTCCCATCCCACTTCTACGGGACCTCCAAGGGTTGTACCAAGAATGCTGGTACCTAGTGCTCTTCCCTCACTTGTTGGTAGGTGAGGCATTGAGAAATGAACTCTGCCACAACCTTCTTCATACCCGGTCACCAGTGGTGTCATTTGAGTTCCTGGTACATCTTCGCCACTCCTGGAAATACTGCTAAAGTGGAGGTGTGAAACTCCATTAGTATCTCCTCTTTTAAAGCTACTGGTCCCCTGGTACGCCCTTTGAAAAGGATGACATGCTCACCTCCCATAGATAATCCATCAGGTGCCTGTCCTGAGGATATCTGTGCACTTCGTGTCTCACAGTCAACATCCCCGCGTTGTTCCTCTCTGACCCGCTGTCGAAGTGGAAGAGTGACTGTGAGTAACTTTATAAAGGCTACTCCATCACTATCCATGAAGGATATCTGCAAAGCGTCTAGATGAATTGTTTCCTCCCCAAGTATCTGAAAGATAGGTGTGATGGTCAACCTCTGTCTCAGCTCCTGGAAGCCCTAATGTCATCTGTCTGACCACACGAAGGATTTCCCCTTCCTCCATAACGTTCTACAAAGCTGAAATGATTTCTCCTTTTCCAAAAAGAGATATCTGGTCTCATCCCCTGGATGAACCACATTCCTTTCCTAATCCTGTCAATCCCGTCATGATCAGTTAAATCATGCCATGGATGACGTCGTAAGGCCTCGACGCTTCTACCAAGAGATCCAACTGTTATTCTCGCCTCCAAGGTTGAGTCACATTGTCAGCATCAGGGTGTGGCCACTGGGTCTCCTCTAGTAGGATTCTCGTATGTGAGGGTCAAGTCGACAGTTTTTAATCGGAACCTCTTAGTATTAACATACAAAAGACAAGAAAGAAAACGTCACTATTGCATGTGTATTTTATTACTGAAACTCAAAGTACAAGGATGCAAAGCAGCACAAACAACGAAGCTATATGTATTATGGGTAAAGGCCTCTATACCTGGAGCTAGTCCCGTACTTGTCCACCAGCTTCCGGAGCCCCATGATCATAAGCATCAACTGCCTGAAGTTGTGCTCTTTCCTGTGGTCGAGGTGGACCTCCTGGGGGTGGTGGTGGTGGTAGAGCCTCAAAACATCATCCACCACCTGCCGATCAACCAGCTCCTCGGCCTCATCCACCTTCTCCCTTCGGACTGCCACAGTCGAACGTATACCTCTGGCTAGGTGGTTCATAAATCGTCTGTTGCCCCTTTTCTTGGCGGGTCAGGTAGTCACGAGCCATGTGGCCCTGCCCACCGCATGCATAGCACTGTCTTCCACTCGTAAGACTGGTTCTGCTACGTGTGGCCTGCACCACCGAGCCAGTATCATGTGGTCGTCTGCCTGATGGCCTGGTCCTCTTGTAACTCTGCGACATTTGTCTACTGCAGGCTGCAGAAGACTCCACTATGTGCCGCCCTATGGTAGGTCTCGTTGCTGGTGTAGGCTCAGCAAGAAATCTCTCAATGAGAAATGCTCGCTCTGGTACTCCTGCCTATGTCGGAATGCTGAAGGAGATTAGTGATGCCCTGATCTCATGCCTCAATCCTTGCTCGATTGTCTGGGCCCAGATGAATGGGGCACGTACCATGTCCGTCGAATAGCGCGAGAGATCCGTAAATCTCGCTGAGTACTGGGCGACCGTCATGCTGCCCTTCTGCAACTGTAGTAGCTCCTAGATGCGTACCGCACAGAGGGTGGCAAGGACGAACTCCAAGTGGAAGAGGCTCTCAATGTCCATCCATAGGAGTGATGCCTTTTCGTGCACCTGGAGCATTAAGCTCCACCATCTGCCTGCTTCCGCGTGTAGGAGACTCACTGCAAGGATCACCATGAGGTCTGCTGGTGTCCCTACCAATCAGAACACTCATACAACTACCTCTAGCCAATCCCCGACCGCCTGAGGGTCTATCACCCAGTGGAAACCGGGTGGTCTCTGATGCTGAAACTCATGCAGCACCGTAAGGCGATGTGCACTATCAACGGTTGGGGCTGGTAGCATCGGTGGCTAGGCGGGAAGTGGTACCGCTAGTGCCTCCGTAGTAATAGGGCCCTGCACTGAGGCCTCGTCGCTTGGGGGGCTATCGTCACGTTCAAAACTCGGAACCCTAGCTGGCTGTCGTCGTGTTCCATCCTGAAAAGAAACAAGTGTGCCATGGTCAACAGTATACCTGGTGAGATGACACAAAGTAATCACAAATAAAACATGAAACATTCATGCAATCAATGTTTTCGTGCATTAAGTCATAAATCAGAATTCAGGGTCCTGGTGTACGGATATATCGGTCGCCGCACCAACACTGGACTCCCTGGACTGATAACCACACTCAATACTCTTAACACTATTTATTGACATAGATAAAGACCATAGTCCTTAGTTCTGCGATATAATCGAACTCCTTTGATACCAATTTCTCCCGAACCGTCCTCGGGGCATGTTCCATGACTACCCCAAGACCGCCTCCCATAGGCCAAGGGATGGCGACTAGAACCAAGGAGTAAATCCCGACAAAAAGGGGAAGGCATTGCCTTTGTAAAGAAAACAAACACCACATAGTAAGCAAGAAGAAGTAAACACTAAGTAAAACTGGGTACAACAGTAGGTGTGGAAATGTATGTGGTCCTGAATACAAAACCAAACTGAAAGTAAAGTAAAACTTGAAAGAAAGTACAGTAACTAAAAAGTAAAGCCGCAATGTCAAGCCATCCACTGGAAGTCCCACCTGATGGGTGGGTACAGATAGTGTCCATAGCTCTACGGGTCCAGCCGTCCGCTCCGTGTACGTCACGCCCAGTTGTCCACCTCCAGGTACTGACTCGCTCCACAAGCCTCAGCCACGATCAGCGTTGTCCATCGTCTGCATCCAACATAATGTACGGCGGGCATAGCCTGTGCAGGGGTGAGTATTCGCTACTCAGTAGGGACCCTGAGACCCCCGAAGGTCACCCAGAATCCGCAAAATATAATCCACAAAGGAAAGATACAATCATGAAGTAACATCTGACACTACTTAGGTATATGCCCATACATATACCTAAGTCATCAATTCCAGTTTAGCTCCAACATCTGAGCCCATGTACAACCCAGTCCACACAGGAAAAGGTAACACGTTCCACATATGAATTCACAACCCAATCCACATAGGAATGAATAATGTAATCCACACATGATATCAAGTCATTCTTATCGAAGATAAATATTGAAAGTCTAGACTCTGCTCACATAGGTATACTTCTTCGTAAGATGATAGAGATGATCAGATGTGTCCACTGATTTATCTAAGCCATCAGACCCACACAGGATCGATAGGTACTAACTCCTGCAATGACCCACATAGGATCAATAGGTACTAACCCCCGCAATGACCAACACAAGATCTGACCCACACCGGATCGGTATGCGCTGGCCCACACAGGACTATTGAGCGCTGACCCACAAAGGATCTTATCCACATAGGATCGGTATGTGCTTGTCCACATAGGATCGTTGAGTGCTTTAGTTGTTGCTGTTGAACCCATGGAGGATTCCCATGCAGTCTTCATCGTTATCACAGTCACAACCTGCACTATGGTTTCTGCACACATCAAGCTCGTTCAGGGAGGGTACGCTCCACGAGCCGAGGGCTGATACATCAACTGACAAGATGTTCGGAGTCGATGTATCCAAAAGTTCTTTATCGTCAATAGGAACTCAACGTGACACACAGCCCGCCATTCAGACGCCCCGTCGGAGAGTTATTAACCTTTTAGTTCCAGGGGCCCAATTGGATTTTAAGAACAATCCAACCCGACCGTACTCCAACTGCGTCCAAACCATGAGAAGATTAAGCCAAAAGGTCTGTCTCACTAAGAGGAATCCAACAATGTCGATGGCACGTCAATCAGACGTCCGGAGCTCAAGTTATAAGCGTTTCCGCTCGGAAGGCCCGATTGGATTCGTGTTTGAACCAACCCAGCCATACCCAAAGTTCTCCGAAACATTGAGTGTAATATACTGAAACAACCGCCTCAATCCAAGGGTCGCATCGCAACTGACGGTGCATTGTTCGGAGCTCAGTATCCCATGTTATGGGAAAAATACCGAAAGAAGTCCATGAATAGGGGGTTCAGGCTCGGTCCGACCCGGTTCGATACCCCCCCCCCTGGGTCGGCCTGAACCAGGTCGACCCGACATGGTCCTGGTTCCATCCCATTAGGGTGCGGCCCGGCTTGGGCGCGGCCTTTCCATGCGGCTCGGCCGAAACGACTGAGCGGAAGGGCGGGGGGGGGGGGGGCACTCCCCCCCTGTTGGTGTAACTGCGACCCCCATGTGGGGGGCCACTCCTTCGGCCAGCCGGGGGTGACGACCCTTGGCATTATTGGTGACCGGCCGACTGGTTGCTGCTGCCGCGGGACAGCCGCAGTCCCGCCCTCCTGCTCTGGAGGCCGGTCGCCGCTCCCTTCTCTGGCGCGGCCGCAGGCCACAACCTTGGTCCTACCAGCGAGGCGCGACGACGCCGCGCCCCTCCGCCGTGGCCCCACTCAGTCCGCGGCCTCTTCGAGGTTTTCCGGCATGGCGCGATGGTGCCACGACTTTTTTTGACTTCAATGGCACGACGCGATAGCGCCAAGCTTCTCCACCCATTATTTATTATTTCAACACGGTGCAACAGCACCGCGCTACCTTGGTCATACCGCAACAAATTCAATCATCAATGGGGGAGGACAGTCAGTTGTGTTCGTGCGGTCTGACCACCTCCTGATATTGCGATAATAGGCATCTCAATTAGAGATGATGATCAGTGATGAAAGTATTCAATAACAAAAACAAATAAGCCCCTACCTCACGAGTTGTTGAACGAAGGTTCGTCGCGTGGAAGGGAAGTCACGGAAGACGGCGTCACGGAAGGAGGATTGTCGGTGTCGCATAGGGGTGAATTGTCGGTGTCGCGGTACACGGCGTCGCATCATCAACCTCCAAGGATTTCAGCATTATTCATCGTCCTTCGTTAGAGGTTTGCGTTCTTCGCGTTCTTCAAGGAGGAAGAACGTTCATCAGAACATCGATCTTTCCTCTCCAAATCCTCTCGCACAACGAACTAACCTCCCACGAAATAAGAAATTGTCTTATTTAATTTACCCACAAGCCAAAATTTCATTTCAAATTCAAATGAATCCAAGAATTAATTATATTGAATAACCTACTCAATTAATTAATTAAGAGTTGACTTCAATTAAAGGTGGTGTGGCTGGGTTACATAATTAATAGGGGTGGAGGAAGTTGAAAGGGTGGGGCTCGTGTGGGCCCCACCCCACTAATATCCTACCTCGTGAAGTAGTTAAGATGTGTGTCCCACTTCAACCACATAGCTTAGGATAACACTACTTAGAATAAAAATAAAATCAGTTGCACAATATTTTATTTTATTCTTTAGTTAACCCAATTAATTAATGTTTCACCCGAGCAAACGCACCTTCGTAAAAGGTCTTCTTAAGTAATTACCGGCTCTACGGTTTCATCAGCGCCCTCAGATTTCAATTCCGAGAACCAGATCGAATGTTAGGAAAACCCACTCGTTCGTTCACGGAAAGTACCTAAGCTAAACTTTGGAAAAATTATTCTGGGCTCACCGGGCCTCGGAATAAGGTGCCGTCAGAAACTGCGTTCTTGTAAAATCCCAAAAAACATTAAGAAAAAAATTTCCCATGAATTTTATGGGTATTTACAAAATATCATGTTATTAATATTGCAATCTCATTATTGATAAACATAACATTATATAACATAGTGTTGAAACAAAAAATTTTCCTAATTTGTTAATATATTATTGATGAAATTAATTTGAATTTAAATGATGATTTCCATTCTATCTTTGTATAACAAAGAGGATCATGTAGAAGTGTTAAATTTGTAGTAGAACTAAATGGAAAAACGTATTACATTGATTTGTTTAAATATTTATCTTATGTTATTGTTTTTGGAAGTTGAAAATATCATAACCTAGTTTTGTTTATTTTTAATGGACCGATAGATGCTTTAATCATGAGTGAATAAGATAATTCACATTATTTAATAAAGTAATTATTGTTTATTATAACACATGCATGCCTTATGATGATTTAATGGGAGTTATAGATAACTAAATATAAAAGTTATTCATACTATGTATTTAATATAAGTTGTGGATGTAAAATAGCCAATAGAAAATGAATTTCATAACAATCGTTTGGTGATGGATGTTTACCTCTATCTTTTTGTTATTTAGGTGTGTATAACAACAACATAACTTTTTTATTTTTATTTTTAATTACAATGGTAGATAATGACACAAATACAACTATATATAAATATATTATTTCAAAATATGGGAAGTTTATTTGTGGGAAAATAAATTAAATGGAAACATTGTGATTGAAAAAAAAATATGGTAAATTTTTTTAGTTTTTTATGTGTGTAGGGATAAATTTCAATTATGCATGTACAGAATAATGTTCAATTTGATTTATTTTTGTGAAGATGTGAGTTTTTTTTTTCAAGGATATAGATAAAATAATATGGAAGTGTCCTTCAATATTTTATGATTTTATTATGTTATACATGGTTCCATCATTTATTTTAAAAAAAATTATTTCTACATTAGTAGATTGAATAACTGATGAAATGTATAAAAATACTTAATGGGAAGAAATGAATAATTAGTATTTTACACCCAATTTCCATAAAGATTATTCCCATGTACAATTAGTGTTTGTTAATTAATATGAAACTGTAAAGAGGATAATACTAGTGTCTCCATAAAATGTCTTATTTCATATATTATTTATTTCTATTGATTTATATCATTATTCAATGAAATATCAATGGGTGAGATTGGTGTTCCATTTGATGTTGATGAGATATATAGACATGATGTACCCTGAGAAAGGGTAGTTTTTAATGTGAAATTTTATTATGATGTATAAACGAAATTATAAATGATGTGTTATATTTTATTTGAAACTATATATATTATAAAAATTCTATAAATCATGGTTTTATATAGTTATGTGGATGAATAACATGATGGATATGACTAATATGTGACATTTACTAAATAGTATAACAACTATGATGTTGAACATGAGTTAATTAGATTTTTAAATTAAAAAAATCTAATATAATAAGTGAATAATAAGACCATTAAGGACACGCATAAGGGGTGAGGATAATATAAAAATTCTATTTATTTGTTTAATATTCTGTGTATATGTTGAAAATAATATGATATATAATGATGGAATTCATCATTGTATCTACACAAGAATGATTTTGTATTTTTGTAAGTGTGAGATATAAAATTCCAAGGATGGGTTAGTATTAGTTCCTGAAATATATTTATTTAAGAGTAAAATAAAATTAACCAATGAATAATAGGTCACATGTCAATTTTTGTTGTCTGAATATGGTTTTCTTAGAATCTACATAATAGTATCTTTGGAAATTAAAGTGTGGGAATATTTTTCGTTTGCATTCCAAAACACTGATATGTTGATATCGAAGCTTCTATAAATGTGGGAAATATATTACATAATAGTGAAAATTTATTTAGAAGTCCCGTGAATTTATTTTTTGATTAATTAATAATGGAGAGGAATAATTTTAGAAGGTTGTGTAATGTTAAATTTTGATGAATATAATGGTTTCCTATTTTTATTTATGCTTTAAATTGGGTGATTTTCTAATTATTATATATTTAATTAAATCCTATTATTTATTAATTTTCAGGAATTGTGGATAGCATTTAAGGAGGATTAGTTATATTATAATAATATTTAAATAAAATTTATAATTATGTACATGTTTATGGTGGTTTACTCTAATTAAGTTGAAATTATGTTATAAAATTAATGGATAAATAATAGAAACTACATGGGATCATAAAGAAGGAAAATAGGAGGAGGTGGGGGAGGATGTTTTTGGATTTTTTTGGTTGCGAGTTTTTATTGGGAATTAGGTTTTTTTACAATAAGAGTAATTGATTGTATAAAAACTTCTAAAATAGAATATGAAGATAATGTGTTGTGGGTTGTTAATTCATGGCTGCTATACAAGACTAAAAGAAAAAGTGTCTCATGTGATATTCTCAACCCCAGGATAATGGTGGATGTTGTTGTTTCAATTATAGATATTAATCATTAATTATCACACTGAAAATGAATCTAATTAAATAAATAATCATCCTAAAATGAATCACAATAGTTTCATAAAAAATCGGAGATAGATTGTACATGGATCATTGATTATCTTTTTCACACTAAATTAATATTCTTGATAAAAATAGTAATTGTGTATAACATTGGATAAAACTAACATAAAACATGTATTATCCACTCACACTATGTAATAATGCATTAAAATAATTATTTATTGATTCATGACTGTCTGTGATGTGTTTTAGTTTAAATAATTGGTAAAAAACATATGTCATTTTATCTAATTGATAAATAAAAATTTGATATGTTGTGTTTCAAAAATAGAATTTCTAAATTTCACTTTTATTCACCCATCTCATTATTTCCATATCCCACACGAGATTCTAAAAAAATTATATTTGTGAAAAGTTTCTATTTTACACATAACATATCATGATAATTTAAGATATTTCAACTTTCTATAAGGTCATGATCAGAGTAAATGGTAAGTATGTGGTGGTCAAATTTGCCTATTGGATAATGAATTATCCCATTCTTTTTATTTACCCATGTATGTTTGAAAAATATTTATTCTATAGAAAATGGTATTTGTTATAGTTTATTGATGTAATGTGTTATGGTATTTTATAACTGGTTTGATATGTTTTTTTTATTAATTGAGATATATCACTAGTGGTATATTCTATTACCTATTTGTTAGTGATATATTTGTTAATCATATACAAAAAGGGTAAATATATCCTCATGACTACTATATATATTTGGTTATATTCATATTCTATTTAAGAATTAAGGGACTCAATAGATTGTCAATGAAAATTTTTCATAGATGATTTTGTAATGACATAATAGTTTGTAACATCATATATAGACTTTATCATATATAATATATATGAAATTATACTTATTTTATATATAAGTTTTTATTACTGGAATATTTATTCTCCTCATACATAGATCCATATTCTTTCTATATATTGGTATTCCAGATAATCTATTTTAAAAAATTTATAAATAAAATTTTTTATATCTATTTGTATGAAATTATCTTTCTAGGATTATTATTCCTTGTCCACATTATATTATTAAGCTACGAGAGAAGAAATTTTTTATTATATTTAATGAACCATAAAAACGTATCATGTAAATATGATATGAAATGTTATTTTATTTTTTCATCAATATATTTGACTTATATTTCTTTTAATAGTCAATGTTTTATATTTAACATATTATTCCGAATATCCCTCCACTCAGAGAAGGATTTCCACTTTTTTTTCTCAAACCCTTTTTACTTTTTTTGAAAAATGGATTTCATTATTCATTATCCACATTATCCTAAAAATTTTTTATATTAAATTAATAGAAATTTTTTTCACTTTATTTATTAAAAAACATGAATAGAAAATTTCTTTCACACTTTAATCTATCCAATTTATAAAATCCCTAAAATAACGAATATAAATTCCTTATTGTTCACATCAACATATTTACCATTTGATATTTAATGTGAATTTTTATTTGTATAATAAAATTTATTTCTATTTAGAGACTTAAATGAAATAAAAATATCATAAATATTCTTATATTAATAAATAATCTATATCTAATTTCATAGCCTATCAAAATAAAATGATGTTATTGAAATGAAAACGTATTTGTCTGATCTATCTATTTAATATCTTAGTATCTAAATTTCTTAAAAGTAAATTTCACAGTTTTTTATAACATCATTAACATTGATACGTTGTTTTTAATCTCACATTATACCAATATTGTGTTATTAATAAATAAATAATCTGTCAACTAGCTCCACTTTGACAATGAATATATAAATTAAATGTAATTGATAAAGATGTGACTCATAATTATTGACTTTATTATCTCCATCATATAGATTTTTATATCATTTCTTCAATATTAGTTAGTAATTTTAAATCCATTATTTTTTCCCTTCCATCATTAAAAGAGAATAAAAACCAGAATAATGTTTTTAATCAATAAATTTTTTTCTTGTTTTTAGTTTGAGAATAATTCATTTGACTATTTAAAAATTTGAATCATTTAAAGGTAATATCATGTAAGTCCAAACTTATAGATAAAGTATTGAAAAATAATATTTTCCATCATTACGTAGAATCTCATTACATGAAATAAAATAGTTATGTTTTTTTTCACACTATTTATATTCTCTATAAATAATTCAATACATATAATTTATAAAATAAAATAAATTACATATCCTTAGAGGAAAATATCACTCCAATACTAATTTATGGGACATAGAGATTATATAACACTTATGTAAAATGTGATGATTTAAGGTTGAAATATAATTTTATCATTAATATACAATAATTTCAATCATTTATGGTTAATGATTGTTGATTTTTTAATGTTACCTTCAATATTAAATCACCTTTAATTGAAAATAAATTCAAATAGTGGAAAAACTAATAATGATAACATGATTTTCCTTCTGTTTTGAATTTCCAGTCCATGTTTTGAGGTAAATGACATCATTCTTTACAAAGGATAATTTATTTTAATACATTCAAAAAAAATATTAATAAATTTTGATTTATAATTATAATATGTATACTACATAAATTACATATATAATATTTTGAATGATTATTTAATTATTTTTATAGGATTCATAAAACCATTTCTTTATCTATTATTATTAATATTATTACTATTATAATTATTTTTAATTAAATTAAAATGGAATGTTCTATTTAATATCATTAGTAATTCCATTATAGTGGAACATATTTAATATAAAAATATATTACCGGAATATTATTCCATGATTAGAGAATACGAAAGTCACAATTATAAATAAAATTGATGGACTATAAATAAAATTCGACAAAAAAACAGAGGAAATAAATTAAAATGGAAAACATCTTATTCTATTGAAATATATTTTAATAGTTTAAAAAAAGAAAAACTATTGTATAGAAAATGCACTATAAGTGTTGAATCATAGATCTTAGAAGAGAAATTAAAAAATTGTCATAATTTATAAGGAATATTGGTGAAATTTTAGGGATTATTAGTTTTGGGTTTATAAATAAATATTGGATGTATTCTATTTGGTAATGTGGGGGTGAGTTTTCCTATATTACTCGTTAGGGTATAATGTTTATTTCTAATCATTATGGTAATGTGTCATATTGCATAACATAATCAAAGAGATAATGTATCCATTAAAAGAATAAATGAGATGATGTTGGGTGAAAATTTGGATAACCCATAGAATGTAATATTATGTATAATTATAAAACTAATTCATTATATGTTCAGTTCATAACATAATCAATAATTAAATAATGTTCGTTACTTGAATTTATTATATTTTTAGTTAAAAAATAATTATTATATTTCAAAGAAAATTTGATTTATATTTCTATGTTGGATTTTAAATATGGAAATATGATATTAAAATAAGTCAATTTTAAAAATATATCATATTTCATTATGGAATCTAAAATACATTGATAAATATATAAATATGGTAAAATAATATATAATATTTTATAAATGTAATTAATATTATAATGATAAGAATATTCTGATTTTTTTATAATAATATGGTTTTTATAATGTTAAATTTTGTGTATTTTTCTATTTCCTACTACTTAAAAAATCTAAACTAGTATATTGGAAGAGTAATTTATGAGACAAGATATGTTTTTTAGGATTATTAAAATCGGTTTTCTTGAAAATAAATTCATCCTTCAATGCATGTATAATGATATTGATGATTTTGAAAGTGATGTGGAAAAAATATATATGAAACATATATTAAAATTTATTTAACCTTACTCATACTAAATTGAGAAATAATATTGTACTTTGTGTTTAAAAAAATAAGAAAACATTATCCTTGATAACATTCATAGGAATGATTTAAATGAAATAAATACGTAGTGTACTTGTTCTTAATATAAATATAAAAAATAAAATATAATTTCTCAAAAAAATTTCTTAGTTAGAAAATAAGATAATACAAAGGATATAATGAATAAATCCAAAAAAATAAAGACAATTTTTTTTATTAAAAATATGTTCATCATAATTATTGATTTCTCAAAATTTTACCACGATAAGAAACACCCTTTCCCTCACGCCTTAACTATACTCACCAATACTCTATTAATATTTTATAAAGTTAATTAATAATAATTATCCATCCAATCCCATTCATGGGAGTGCATACCATAATGATAAAACAATACATTTTTTATAGAAAAGTTTAAAATCAGCACATTAAGTATTCTGTATAAATTAATACATAATTGAAAACTAGTAGAAATGAATTAATACATATAAAATACCCTTATAATCACCATATGTTTATATTAAATAAACCAATTAATAAAAATAAACCCCCTATTAATATTTGTGAAATTTCATATAATCATGGACAATATTTAGGTTATTACAATAATAGGTCAATTCAACAAATCCATAGGAGAAATTTCAAAAAATCTAGGATAGTATAAAATATTATACACATCAATACACTATTGATACTCATTAAAACCAGAATTGGTCGCCCTGGATAAATTAATTACTTTTATCATTAAAACCTAAGTATATATGTTTTATATTGGGGTTTTAAGTGACTTATTATCTTTATTAAATCCCCAATGACTTATATACATTGTCCTACGTTCCCCAATAAACCTGAAACATTAATAAAATAAGTTAAACTACAATGATATAACTTTATGATTCATGTTGTAAAAAAAATGATATTAAAACCCTATCCCATGAAACAAAAAACATGTGTAGTTATAATAAATAATCTTTATGAATAATTGAATCCATGGTAAACTCTCAAATAATAATAACAGAACAATGTAATTGGAAAAATTAACATTTTGAATAGAAATTAATATCTTAATGAGAAACTATTGACTATTCAAATTATTTGTGGAAAACTCACAAAAACCCTTTCAAAAATAAATTGATTTATGTTACTAAAAAATGATCAATTAAATATGATATTATAGCATATGTATTAATAAAATTTGTAATATGGTTAAATATTTCAAACATTAATTTAATTTTTTGAATATAATGATAATTCATTTCCTTTGAAGAAAATATTACAAGATTTTTAAAGAAGGTTATTATAATAATGTAAAACTATAATAATTCCATTTTTATAAGGGTTTTTAGTATTGGAATACGAGGTAATTAAAGTATAAATCTTTGAAAAATATATATTATATAACCCATACGTCTAATTATGTTTGTGGATAAAAAAATATTTCAAAATAAACTCTTGGGCCAGGTTATATAAATGAAATGAGTTCTCTTTTTACCAAGTTCAATGATATTTATTAATGGTTCAAGTTTGGGGTGAAAATATAATAATTAAAACCACATTTCATGAAAAATAAAACCTATCAGACATTCCATATCTATAATACAAAAAATACAAGGAAACAATTAAGAACATAACAAATTGAAGATATTGAAAGTGATTTTTATAATTAGGTTAAATATATTCTTGATATTAAATACATCATAGAATTATTTTAAGGATTATTATGGGTAGATATCATTTTTTTCATCCAATGGGTTGTTATATAATGTTTATAAATATATAATTAAATACATAATCAAAATATTAATTGATAAATTATAATGAAAAAAATAAAAAAAATTAAAAGGAACAAACATAATTATTTTCTCTTATAAATAAGAAATAGACCATTGATACTAAAATATTCTACAATTATTTAAAATAAAATCAAAAAATAAACATTTATAAACAATTCCAAATAATTGAAAAATTGATAGTTAATAAAAAATCATGTGGAGGTTATCTTTTATATCTATTCAATGTAAAACATTCCATATAATCTTGAGGTTGTTGAAGGATTGTTTTAATGTAACATATTATATAGGTTAGTTGTGTAGTTTGGGTAACAAATTTATGTATAAATTTAAAATGTACCTTCCCTACAAAAAATTATTTTAGAAAATACCACTAAATATTTATTTAATATGAAATTATGCTGAGTATTTTTACCTTATAATAACATATTTATAATTGGTTATTTTATATAATATCTTAAATTCTTATTTAAAAAAAATTATCCTCTATCATAATATAAATGTTATAATTTTAAAACATTACAATTTAGGAAGTTTATATTCCAATTATAATGTAATTACCGTTCCCCTAGAGATATCAATTTCATTACATAGATGGGGGTGAACTATTTTTACACATTTTATTAATATTTCTTGAATGTAAAACTCTATTTATTTTTAGAGTAAAATTTTTTTTAACATTTTAATTCCAATTTCATACATGTATAAAAGGGAAGAAATAGATCATAACAAATAAATATTACATTGATAATATTCATCGCCAATATGGTTAATTTCATACATTCTATTACTAGTATCAACCAATTCAAAAATATAATCCAAAAAATGTCATAAAGATCATTTCAATTAGTTATATGTTGATTTATCCCTTTACCCACAATGACTATGTCTTGAAATATTATATGAATCCATATTTTTTACAATTAAGAGTGAAAACATATTTAAAAAATACTACCTTTACATATATATATATATATATCAATATCAAGATCATATTCTTCATGTAGTGTGTAGAGTTCTAAAAACAACAAAAAAGTACTTTGATATTTCTTAGAAAAAGTAATATCTAACACAGTATCCTCATAGAACATGAGATATTCTAGTTTAAAATAATATCTCAAAAATATTCATTATCCTAATTTTGAAATTATTTGATATATATCTATTGGTATAGTACAAGATTTAATATCCAAATAAAATTGGATCCCAATATATCTCAACTGATTGTATTTATGATAAATAAAAATTGAAAATATTTATAACTACATATCTCATTAAAATTTTATATTAAATATTTTTATGTATGATTTATATATTTATAGTAAAAATGGATTCATTAATCATATAAAAAATGGAATGAAATAATTATGTGCATGAATCTTATTTTGTCACAAACATAAAGGTCCCAGAACATATGAATTTTTATTCGCATCATTTAATATAAAAAATTATAGAAACTAATCATAAATTCATTTGAGGTAATAAAAAACAAAAAAAATTATCTTTTTTCAACTACAAATTATGGTCTCATAATATTGTCATACCTTTTAGAATATGGAATCATGGTTACAACATTATAATTACCATATCACTTATTTTCCTTGCTAAATGTTTTTATTCTTATTGTGTACGCACATTAAGTTCCACGATTGTTCATTTCAACCCCAATTCTACATGATTTTTCATTATAATAATATTATATTAGTATAATTCATTTATCGCCTCTATAAATATTTCATTACATTATTTAAATCTTTAACACATTTTTCTTTGATATTTTTATTATACCAAACATAAATTTATTTGACATTATCATATAGAAATATGTTTTCCTCATCAATTTTGAAAATAGTAAAACATAAAAAAATGTTCTAACAATTATATAAATATATATATATTTAGAATATGTAAATATGTTATACCTCACTATTCATAAATACAAATTTACTAATATAATTTTATGGGTAAATTTATATATTATATCCACACTCATGTCATAACATATAATTTTTTTATGAAAAATATCTTCAGTAAGTAATGGAAATTGATATCCAGCCTATATAATATATAAAAACATCACATATAATATTATGTGAAACCAAATAAATTATTATTATCATAAAAATGTACATTTTATTGAATTAAATAATTATTCCATGATAAAAAATGTCTTATTGACACTATTACTTTATGTGGTAGTTATTATGTTATATAGTTTAAATGTTTTTTGGATCATTAACTCTTCAAATATGTATGATAAAAAACTGTTGTACTTAACAAAATTCAATTGATTCATTTCATTTCCTCCATTTTGGATGATGAATTTTTTTTTTCTGATTTATTTTCTTTTCATTTTTTTATTTTTGCCATTATATTTCATCTATGGAGTATATTTTTGGGTTTTATTTAACTGATTGGGTGGGTTATTGAATGATATTACAAATTTTCCTTTTGTTATATCTAATAAAATGTTATATAATTAGTGAGACCTATGAAATAGTTTGTGAATACATTTATATAAACAATATATAATTATATTTATTATTAACACTATTGAAAAAATACATTAGATTAATTTATTAGTGATGTTCATTCGTTGTAGATGCTATTATAGAAGAAATATTTTCTTCCTCATTATAATTGAAATCTTAATCTATTTAAATAAATACGGATATAATGATCTATAATTTTAATACATATAGAAATATATTGTTTTATTAATAATCTCACTGAGGATATTCTGTAGTCAATCATCGTATAAAGAAGTGTTGTGGTGAAATAAATTTATCATGTGGTACATGATTACAATATGAAATTCAATAGATTAAATTAGTATATGAAGGTGAAAATATACTCTAAAATTTAATATTATATAGGACGGCAATGAAATAATTATTGGTTATGGTTTAAATCTATAGATTAATGTTATTTGTAGTTTAAATACATAATAGAAGGTGTTATGGTTATCTATATTTTATTAGAAAACATAATAGTTCTAAAGTGATACATAATTTAAATTTGTAATGTATGCGTTTTCAATAGTTTAATTATATATAAGATAATTATATGGTAATCAATAGTTTATATATTTATATATATGGATGTAATTTATAGTATTTTCACATATGTACAACAATCTAGAGATTAATGATATATTAATTTTTCACTATAGATAATTGTTTTCTAAAAATATGATAAAGGAAATTATAGTTTAAATCATTATAAAATGATTCTAGGATTCTCTACTGTATAAATCATTTCAATAAGGAAATATATTCTTTAATATATATAGTTGATTATTAGTATTTTAAATACATATTGATGGTAATATTGTTACGAACCGACCTATCATTCCACCATAACCAACACCCAACCTAAAATCCCACATGGTCTGAATGGTGTTTCCAATACCATCCGGATGAAAACAAGTTATTGATGATCATTGAACACATATTGAGAATCATTTCTACCTCAACAAATATATATGTATTTTTATATAAATAATATCCACAAAAATAACTTAACACAACTAAATAAAACAAAATTTTCACATGAGAAGATATATTTTCTTAGTAACAAATACAATAAAATAGGTATAACTCATTGTGGATGATATAAGATTATCCAATATAAAAAAAATTAAATCCCAATGATCAATAATAAACTCTATATGACCCTTCCTTCACCCTACCTCTCCCAATCCAACCCATGAACCAACCATAACCTAAATAAAGGAATTACAAATACATGGAACCTGAAACAAACCCATAATAGAAAAATACATTGAATTGTGTTGGAATTTTGTGAACGAAATGATGATCAGTGGGATCTGACCATGGAGTTTGTGAACTCATTTCAAAAGGGATTTTTTTTTCAATTTTGAAATATTTTTAAAAAGTAATTCTATAGAAATTATAATTCCAACAAATATACAAACCTATAATTATTTATAAAACAACCAGCCATTATAATGTAAATGAACTAATTTTTAAAAGTCTTATTAAATACCCTTAGATACTTTTAAACACCCAATTAAAAATTAACCATTAAAATATATTTTAGAAATACTGTCTCAATAATCACATTGAAATCTAAATCCCTTAAAACAACATGCAAAAATGTTACAACTAATAAAATTATCTACCAACAGACATGCCAATAATGAAATAGAAAAAGGAATAAAATAGTCAATGAATAAAATGGTATTAACAATTTATTATACAATTAAGGGATTCAAAGGAGGATATCCCATATATTGTTTCATCTATTTTGATGGGAAACACACTAGGATCAGACATGATCTATCTTAACCATGAAATCATTATAAATACTCTACATAGGTACCCCTGTTGTATCTTGGAAAATAACCATCTAGAACCCTCTTCTATGTTATTGGGAACAATATAAACAACTTGTTTGGAGAAACTCTGTTAGGGAAATATCTATAAAGTGTATAGTAGGATAACATATCATACATCCAAACTTTATACATAGATACCAAGTTCCAATTTATAAAAAATAAATTCATGCTTGGAAACCAAACATAGGAAAGAAGCTTCACAACTATAAATGTAATAAAAAAATCACATTGCACCCCCTACGCTGTCATAATATACAGGCAGTTTTATCATCAATAATATTAATACATATATAAAATTTCCCCCTTCAAAAATAATTTTATTCACATACGTAGTAATTAATTATCCCATAATATTGTCACACACATCCAATTAATGTAAATATAAAAATGATAAATAGTCCTTACAAAAAAACTCCACTCATAAAAACAAACCAATTTTGTAGCTCTAAAATTAATTTCCAAACATCATTCGAATGAAAAAAATTTAAAAAATACATTGAAACATGTAATATCAAACTTCAATTAAAAAATAATAGTTTAACCAAATAATGTACCAAATGGGATCTAATTCCATTGAAATTTAAAATAATATTTATAATAAATAATTATTACATTTAAGGTCTCATAGAACTGAAACATTCCATCAAAACTCCAAACCCCCAACAAATTCATTATAATTACTATGATTTCATGTTTAGAACCACTAAAAATCAACATGTAAACTCAATATACATGTCATATGTTGTTTTTATATGAACAGTTATTCTGAATCATCATGAACACAATGTTATTGTGGTTTAAGATATAGAAAAAATATCAAGTTCAATGATGAGGAATCCCTATACGATAAATCCCAAATGCATTTCCTTAGATATAAAATGGCCAACCATAAATGAAGATATACAATTATCACTAAATAATGATTACAGAAATTTATAACAACCCCAAAACACTATTTTTTAGCCTAATAAGTCCCCTATTTTTTCTAAAGATATGTAAAACATTAAAGAAGACAAATAAATAGGGTATGAAAGGTATAAGAAGATAAACAGATGGTATAACTTATTAAATGTTGATGAAAACAATGAAATATTGTTTGGGATTCAAGAGTGGTGGATTATTGGATCTACTCTATCAGATCCAAGTTTACATGAATGAGAAGGGATGAATATGGTAATAAAATCCCTTAAAATTACGCAATGTAAATATGAGAAGCATATAATTTTAAGACCATGGATGATCACATAGTTTGGCCATATTAATATGTAAAATATATGTCAACTATGTGGAATCCACTGGAGACCCACTACACACTCACATGGTTTCACTACCCAGTTACGTAACAATGCATAAATGTTTTAAAACACATTCTTCAAGAAAAATCCATACTACCACATGATTAATGCATAGTTACTCAAAACGATTAATTAATTGGTTCCACATTTAATGTTATAAAATTATTAATAATAAAGTCAAAAATTTCATTAAAATTTAATGAAATTCCTAGAAATTAGAGAATAAAATTAATTTTTTTGTCACATGGGTTTTAAAAAACTCACCACCATACAACTTTTTCAACATGAAATAAAGTATTAATTTTATAAGGAATGGTAACAAAATGTCATGGTACCTCATATCTCCAGTTATCAGGGTGGGTCTTGAGAAAAGATAGCATCATGCTTGTTAAAAACACATTACCACTAAATGAAATCTAAAGATTCCATGGCTTATATCAAAAATAACTCATCCAAGATTAGAAAACCCATAAAAGAAAAAGAAACCAAATGCCTATCATAAGTCTCCCAACCATTTATAATGTTTCTAAAATTGAGAAACCATGTGAAGACAGAACCCAGAAAATATCATTTTTCATAGGTACAAATATTAAAAAATTCCTATATTCCTATAAACTATGATAAATAACAAAAACACCAACTTTAATTTCATAATATAATACAAGAAAAAAATAATTCATCATAAATTTCCCAAAAAAATCATTGAGATCAACAATTTAATACACCACATGATGAATGTTACAAAACACTAACTAGCCCCAACATTGGAAACCAAAATTAGTTAACTATACCCAAATAGGTAAAATAGGATCCCAATATCATAATGTCAGCTCTCATGGAACCGAATAAAAAACTACACATTTGAGAATACAATTTCCTAAAAGAAATGATCATCCTAGCCACATATGCATCAAATGAATGTTATCCACTACCATACTCTAATAATAGAATCCCCAAAACTACTATATCATGGAAAATAGTAAAAAGTTAATATATCATATGATATAAGACACATAAAACCATATTGAAATTCCATTAATAATGACCCATTACAAAGATCATCAAAATTAACAAAAACAAATCATAAAATAACCATTCATTAAAACCCATGATTTACCCTTCTAATAACCCAATTGCATTTCCTATGAAGAAGACCTAACTAGGTAAACCAATGACAGTATATTAAATTTTTCAAACATAGTGTCTTACAATTTTTAGGAACTCTATATTTAAATCACATAATATACCTCTCTCATAGAAACAACCATTTAATGTACTTTATTAATAAACATATATCGGGATCAAATAAGAGGAAATATATTTTACTACTCAATAATGATTTTAGGATTATTCTTATAATATATTAATAGCTACATTGTGACATCAAAAATATCCAAGTGTAAAAATAAAGGATTGTACCTTGTAACCAATATCAAAAATATCATTCTAGGAGGAATCCTTTAAATGGCATGAATGAAGATCCAAAATGTGTTATTTCTACATCAATAAAATTATAGAGAATAAGTATAATCTAAATTTCAAAAAAAATTAAAAAAATTCCCGAACCATAGTGAATTATTTTTCAAATATCATTTTAAAACAAATATCACAAAATTTTTAGGAAAATAATTTTATAAATTCATGAAATACATTTAATATTTCTAGTAAAAACTCAATTCCAAGTAACATTATTTATTCCCATTTAAATATCTCACTATAATGATTGCATTAAAAATAATATTATTTTTATAATTTCATTATATATGATATAGTTATAAAACAATTTCATTCGTTGTTTTCATCATGAAAATAATATTTTACAAAAAAACAACATTTTTATTCCAAAAATATGATTACTTATATAATTTGATTCCATATGATCTTTTTATAAAACCAAAACAATAGTTATTTTCATCATGAAATTATAATTTTACATGATTCAGCATTTTTATGCCATACAGCTATCTAATGTAATTTTAAAAATGCCGACGTAGAAATCGCTACTTGACAACAAAATCCATTAAAATTCACTTAAAATTATGTATCAAAAATAAACAACACTTAAAACCACTTTTTCACTGTAGAAAATAAATTTTCCATATATATATAAATGTACAGAATGATAAAATCCAATTATTTAACACTTGAATCATTAAAAAAATATTTATAATCATAAATTATCCAAAAAAACTCACTTAATTTCTATCATTATAATGGTAACCACTATTGGGATAATTCTTGAATGAAAGAGAGGGAAAATGATGATTTTGGAGGAGACAAAAAACTACAACGAGTTTCAATTAATGGGTTTTTAAGTCATGTGACACCCATACATTTGGTTAGGTAATGGTCGTAGAAGCATTCCACAATGAAACATGACTATTTACATGACTATGTGGGATGACCATGAGATTATGCTTCATTGACAACAATAATCTCCAAAATTGATGGCATCCAATTAAATCTTTGATATAATTAATGTGGATTATGATATAATAAGATCATATAAAATTCCTTCAATGATACAAAAAACAATCACACAAATTATAATAAAAACCCCAACAATACATGGTGTCTGGAGTTTTAATGAACATTTGTTCTTTTGATCTACCTCTGGAGTCCCAATGATATTCCATTTGTCATGTCTACCAAAAAAACCCCATTTATTAAGATATAATTTAAAGAACATTTTTTATTTTATATAAACAAAATATGTTATTTCATTTATATGAAACTAGAAAGGGTTTCCCCTTTAACTATATCCCAGCTAGATATTCCACTATACCAGTAGGGTATTCCCGACACCCAAAGGTTTGAAACAAGATTCAAGGCATCACAAAACACATTTTGAAAATGATTAATCTCATGATATAAAAGTAATCATATAAATTTAAATAATATCCAATGATATTATACATCATGAATAAATAATTTAAAAGCATCATATAACAAAACACAACAAAAATATATATCCCAATAATAAAAGAACTAAAACATTAAAAGAATGTCATGGATGATACAAGAACATCCCTAATAAAAATAAAATAAAACCAAAACCAACTACCTATAGAAAAATATACATAATCCATTAATCAATCTCCGTAGGACATGATAACCCACCAAAAACAGAATCACAAATTGAGGGAGACCAAAGAGATCCTATATGAAACAAAACCGTAAGAGTTGTATAAATTGAAAAATGTATGTTTGGTGTGATTAAATCCTAGATCAGTAATATTTCCCAAATTATTTTGTGCTATATTTTGGAAATAATTTTGTTTTTATATTATTTTGAAATATATATTGAAAATAATTCTCCAAAAATGGGATTTAAAAAACAATTATCAGCCTATTATTGTTTTTATAAACCGACCTCCCATTTTATTGTTAATAAACCCATTTTGACAAATCTTTTTTAAAACCCATACATAGATATAAAAACCCATTATAAAATACCCTTTCATTGATATTTTATAAATTTAACACCCCGAGCTTTCACGATACGCCTCTCTTTCAATAATGCAATAGCTTGCATTTTACGCAAGTTCGAGTTCTAACACACCGCGACTAATCAAAGTAGCCGTTATGAAGATTAATACCCACTTTTTAAAATTATAGAAATTTTATATTTCAAAATGGAATTCATTTTTGTATTCCTAATATTTAAATTAGCCTATGTTGAATTTTTTGTAATTTTCTGAGAACTTCCAAATTTTTTTGAATAGTAAAAAATACTTAAAAACAACTTTTTTAATCAAAATAATTTATAGTGATAAATTATACTATTTAGTTGGTTTAAAGTATAATTAGAATATATTTTTACCATTTTATCCAATGGTGGTCTTTAGAATTAATTTAACATTGAAATTGGACATAAACAATTGCCATTCTTTTGATGCAAATTATTTCTTAAAAACACGCTATTTGTTGTGACGGTGGGAATTAATTAATTAATGAAACATATATGTTTGTAATTTCTTAAAATAGACATCATTTTTGAATTCGGAATATCAATTATAGCTTAGGGTGAAATTTTGGCATTGTTCTGAAAAACATCAATTTTTGATGAATAGTGAAACCACTAAGTCGTAGTTAAATAACTGATTTTTCGTTTAAATGAAATATTACCACTTATGTGATTTGATTTTCAAAAATCCGACATACATGGTTGTCAATAAGAAGTAAAATGTTGTTCAATGAGATTAAAATAATTTTTTGGTGAATAGTAACTTTTAAGTTCTTAATAGCGATTAGAGGTAATTAGTGTAGTATAAGTTAAAAAAAATATTTTAATAATATGAGATGAGCTTGACACATGTCATACCCTCATTATATGTTCCATGGACGAACAAGAAAATCCATGGGTCAACTTGGGGACCCCATGGAGCCACTTTAGTTGGAAAATGACATAAATACCTTTTATTTAATGTTATATTAAAAAATGACACAAACATGAAATGTTTTACTAAAACAATTTTTACATGGGTTTATACAAGTCATATTTTTGACTATAAATAGTCATTGTAAATCTATAAATATTTCCTACTTCATAGTATTTTTTTTATAATTTTTAAACATTAAATAAATTAAATTATTTATGACATCATGATGATGTAGCGATGACCTCATTATTTAACGATTTTAATAAAATGAAAAGATAATGTAGAATCCAAGGCATACACTTGTCAAAAACCTATTGGATGAGTATATTTCGAACCCTTATCACCTTATCCATGAATTATATAATATTGGGACCTTTAGAATCCGAAAATCATTGTATAATAATGTAAAATTTCCTTACTTTCAAAGAGTTCCCCTCCTCTCCACTTATAAAAGGCCCCCACCTCTACCACCTAATTCACACTTTCAAGCCATTTGGCTCGTCCAACCTCTGACCAAATACTCTCCAAACTTCCCTCCCTTACTCCTAGAAGTCCCACTTTGGGAAGAATACTTCCCAAGGAAGCCTTTGTCTTAAATCAAAAGAGTTACCCGATTTAAAGGTAATTTCTTCTCTTATGTTATTTTGTTTTATTTTTCTTCTACAACCCCATAAACTCTTTTTATTTATTTCTATTGTAACAACACCAGTATCCTAAATATACTTGGATGTTTTTATAATAAGGATTTGATCTACACTTACACACACCTACATCTAATGGTTAAAGAACATACGGTTTCTGTGGATGGCGAATTTCTGCCTCACGAAACGATGATTGTTCAACCCTCATATAACACCTTAAAAGGTGGCCATTACGATGTCACTATATTTATATATGATATATAATATGTTTATGTTTTTCTTATGCTTCTGTATTTCTCATTTATGACATACTTTATGATTTCCATTATGGGTAAACGCGATAATTTCATTTTAGGAAGTGCGGACTACCGCCCCCTCAAAGTGATTTGAATCATTAATGCCATATGTGGGATGTATAAAGGATTGAGTAAATGGTATTATACACTATATTTTACTGGAATAAATTTATATCATTATGATTTCATTCCATTAAATACGAAATAGAAATTAAAGTAGCGTTCATGCGTACCAACGGCTTACCGTCTCCATGAATGGTTCATTTCATTTCTTACCTCTAAATGTAACGTAATGTTATAAATGAATGTATATAATGGATATATATGATATATATGACATCTAAATCATGAATATAATTCTGGAGATAATGGATATTCTACCACATAAACAGATTGTAATTATACGAAGTTTATTGTTGACTCAAGTACCAAAGATCGACAAAATGACCGTTATTAACTTAAATAATTACATAATGTTCATATAATTATAATAAGTGATATAAAAAGGATAATGAAATTGAAAATGGTTCTTAATAAGGTATATATTAACTCTAGTTTATTATTCAGGAGGTTAAAGATCGGTTGAGTCAAGTCAGACACTAGGTAAGGGAATTTCTTAACCCAACTTCCATTCTTTGGGTTAATCTCCTACTTTCAAATTATGTCATGATATTATTATGTCCTATTTTGTATTTTTAATTTCTTTATGTGTACCTATGGTGAATACACATAATAGATCTATTTTATTTTAAAAATGATCTTTTTAAGGACTTCGTCTCAATCCCCTTTCATTGAGGCATATTTGGTTTTATACACAACTTTATTTTATACGGTGTATAAACCCCTTTGACTTTTATGTTATTCAAAAGGAATCTCTTTTATACGAAGAGTTTTACTAAACAAAAAAAGGGAATTTTTTTCTTTCTGTACATATGTGGCGACAACGCCTTCTCTGCCGCCGTGACCATTATTTGAGTTTCGGCTTCCTCTACAAGCCATACCTTCTTTTTAAAAGAAAAATAAATACAACGTTTTAACTTTCTTTTATTATGGTATTGAAAATGGTTTTGAAAGCGTTTTTATTATATCAATGTGTTGTATTGATATCTTGTGATTGAAATGTGGAAATATTATGTTTCCTTTATGCATGTTTTATGTGATACGATTATGTTATGGTTTATGATATGTTTAAACCTATTCATATGAGGAATGTATTGGACATAATAAGTGACGGGTGTAGCCCGCTATAGCTCCTCGATGCATCGGTAGGTCTCATGAGACAACTAGACGTGGAATTGGCCGAGGCCCTTTCCCAATTTGATTTATGGTTTTGGCCGAGGCCTTAATCATTTTAGACGTCTTGTTCGAGGCCTTGACAAAGTGTTTCAGAATGTCTGGCATTATACATTCTATCATTATGAAAGTGGTTATTGATATTGCATGTGATTATTCGACCAGTAGAATATTCATGGGAATAATTAAATGGCGTTATCTCATTTTACTTTTACCATATTATGTTGATGTTCAAGTTTAAAAGGCATTTGTTTTAGTTATACATTTCCTTAAATGTTTATGTTTATTTATGAAAGCTTCCACAATATTGTTATCCTTAATGAGCATCTGAGCTCACCCCTTTCAATGTTTTAATATTTTCAAGGATGTGAAGAAGTATTTTATGAATGACCTTCAGGGATAGTCATAAGAGGATATGAGTGTGGACTATGAAGACTTTGTTATTAGTTTTTCACTTTATGATGTAATGTAACGTTTATGAATGTATCTAGTGTTTCCAAGGCTACTAAACTAATCGGTCTTTCGTGACATGATCTTTTTTGATCATGCCAATGTTACGAAGTAATGCACCGACTCTGGGTAGCTGGGGTCGGGGCGTTACAGTTGGTATCAGAGGCAGTTTAGTACTAACTTTGGAAGCTAGATTTAGATAAACTCTGATTAGAGCACATAACCCAAAGATAGACTTCGAGGATTAGTATAGAAGAACTTTCTAGAATTTTGGTATCGTAGAGATGTTGTGAGTTTTCCGAACAATACATCCCTGTCTGGATACGAGCAGGTAGAGGCGGATCTGGCACAGATGTACCTAGGGGTAAAACCCGAAAACACCGCTTTGATCTAGACTCGAACGGGAACTGGTGCACGACAACGGGCCTTACTGCACTCTTGGTTACGACACTCCCGGGGGATATGCTTAGGATAATTCTCATTTTCTTTACAAACCACGATGAAGGGTTATGAGTATATACATACTCAAAGAAAACATTTTTATGGATTATATCCATAAATAGTTCAATTTATGTTAAGTATCTTACAAGTATGGAATTATGTATTTTGATTCATAAACTAATATAGTTTTTTCCATTGTTTAGAAATGGCGCCTAGTGGAAGGAATGGAAACCGTATCAATGCATGCACTCCGTGTAGGGATTTCCCTCTTGCTCAAGATAATTATTGTGGAGCTGGAGATACAACTGGTGCTGATCAACTTATTACCATACTGGGACAACTCACTAAGGTTATGAATAATAACCATACTCGTATGGAGCACCCTGATCCGCAACGTGGTAGATCAATGTTAGACCGCTTCATGAGGCAAGAACCACCAACATTTAATGGGGGTACAAATCCATTAGTAGCTGAGAAATGGATAAAATCATTAGATAAAATATTCCATTCCTTGGGGAGTAGCGAAAGGGAGAAGGTTGTCATGGCAGTTTACCGCCTCACTGGAGATGCCGATCAGTGGTGGTCGCTGATTCAAAACACAAAGGAAGATGATGACGTATCGAATATGGAATGGAGGGAGTTCAAAGAGCTTTTCCTAGAAAAATACTATCCTCGTGACCATCGAGCAGATATGGAAAGGCAATTTCTGAGTCTGAGGCAGAAGGAGGATGAGAATGTCGCAAAGTATGAGGCTAACTTTACAAGGTTAGCGAGGGATGCTGCAGATTATATACGTAACCCAAGAAGTAATATTGATCATTTCTTTTATGGGTTAAAACCTTTTCTCCATCGAGCCTTAGTCTCACAATATTTCTCGTTGTACGAAGACATTGCCTCATGTGCTATCAAGACAGAAAAGGAATTCTCTAAGTCTTATGACAACAAAGTAAAGCAAGAGAAGAAGAGAATGGTGGAACAAGAGACAGAAAAAGGGAAAAAGGGAAAGAAGGATTTTCCAGTATGTGATAATTGTGGGAAGAATCACCCTGGTACTTGCCTAAAAGGAATTGGAGTTTGTTATATATGTGGGGAAAAAGGTCACCAGGTGCGTGATTGCAAGGGAAAGAAAGAGGCTATCAATGTTGAATGCTACAATTGTAGGGAAATGGGGCATTATGCAAATGAATTTCCTAAGCGTCAGGGAAACTTACCTCAGAAAAGGCCAAGGGATCAAGGAAAATCTTATGCTGTTACTACAGTTGTAGCAGAATAACTAATGTATTGGTGATTTTGGACACATGGATTATATTCTGGTTATTAGAATAATGTGATATATATATGGATTGTACTACAGTACTTGTTGATATCAATAAGGTTTTAATATGATGAAGGTAATTATATTTTTAGTATGTGACAATAAGAGAAACTTTACTTTGTTTGGGGAATCTGATAAATTGATTTTGGAATTAAGAGGCCTTTTATAGAAAGTCTGGACATAGGTATTTTGGATAACTATAAAGGTTGTAGTGGATTAATTTGAACCTTGGATAGTAAATTTAAGGTTAAAAAATTTCTGAAGATTATTTTTGGAATACTATAGTTTTAGGAAAAGGACAACCTGCAGGGTGGGGCATAAACCGTCGCGTCGGACAAAGCTGCAGCAATCGAACCCACAACCATAGTGCGACAGGCCTTTATTTCCTACCACTAGCCTACAGGAAGTCCCTGGTTATTAAAAAATAATTTTACTAATCTAAATGGTATGTGTTAACATTTGGAACCTTATACAATTAGGATAAGTATAATATTTTTGAGTTCTATTATCTTTTTGAGTGAAAGATGAGTTGAAGGTTGAAACTCTAATTGTCAAGAATAAAAATATATATATCTATCTCTTATTAAATGAATAAATTAATTCTTAAACTTTAGTAAAGGGATATTAAAACAAAAAAATGTGTTATCCTAATACCTTATGTCTTTTTGAACTGATGATATTTTAAATAAACATAGATTGAATGCTTTGAGGCCCTCAATTTTATAGTTGATTGTCATTGATGACCTCAATCACTCCCTACAAATATTTACGTTTTTACTCCAATTATATGTCTCTAATTTCCACCAATGTTCTCTTAATCGATATCATAATTGGGTGGTGACCCTTTTATTTCCCTTTCCATCTTATTAAGGCTAAATTTTATTAATCTTGTTTCCGATGTGGGTTTTCCACAAAGGTATTTTCTATTTTCAACCATTTATTTTCAAATAAAAATTTCAAATTGCGAGGACGCAATTTATTGAAGGAGGGGATAATGTAACACCCCGAGTTTTCACGATACACCTCTCTTTCAATAATGCAATAGTTTGCATTTTACGCAAGTTCGAGTTCTAACACACCGCGACTAATCAAAGTAGCCGTTATGAATAGTAATACCCACTTTTTAAAATTATAGAAATTTTATATTTCAAAATGGAAGTCATTTTTGTATTCCTAATATTTAAATTATCCTATGTTGAATTTTTTGTAATTTTCTGAGAACATCCAAATTTTTATGAAACGTGAAAAATACTTAAAAACAAATTTTTTAATCAAAATAATTTATAGTGATAAATTATACTATTTAGTGGTTTTAATGTATTATTATAATATAGTTTTACCATTTTATCCAATTTTGGTCTTTATAATTAATTTAACATTGAAATTGGACATAAAGAATTGCCAATCTTTTGATATAAATTATTTCTTAAAAACACGCTATTTGTTGTGACAACGGGATTTAATTAATTAATGAAACTTATATGTTTGTAATTTCATAAAATAGACATTATTTTTGAATTCGGAATATCAATTATAGCTTAGGGTGAAATTTTGGCATTGTTCTGAAAAACTTCAATTTTTGATGAATAGTGAAACCACTAAGTGGTAGTTAAATAACTGATTTTTCATTTAAATGAAATATTACCACTTCTGTGATTTGATTTTCAAAAATCCGACATACATGGTTGTCAATAAGAAGTAAAATGTGGTTCAATGAGATTAAAATAATTTTTTGGTCAATAGTATCTTTTAAGTTCTTAATCGCGATTAGAGGTAATTAGTGTAGTTTAAGGTAAAAATAATGTTTTAATAATATGAGATGAGCTTGAAACATATCCTACCCTCATTGGATGTGCCATGTCCGAATAATACAATCCATGGGTCAACTTGGGGACCCCATGGAGCCACTTTAGTTGGAAAATGACATAAGTACCTTTTATTTAATGTTAAAGTAAAAAATGACACAAACATGAAATGTTTTACTAAAATAATTTTTACATGGGGTTATAAAAGTCATATTTTTGACTATAAATTGTAATTGGAAATCTAAAAATATTTCCTACATCATAGTATTTTTTTTATAATTTTTAAACATTAAATAAATTAAATTATTTATGACATCATGATGATGCAGCGATGACCTCATTATTTAACGATTTTAATAATATGAAAAGATAATGTACAATACAAGGATTACACTTGTCAAAAACCTATTTTATGAGTATATTTAGAACCCTTATCACCTTAGCCACAAATTATATAAGTGTGGGACATTTAGAATCCGAAATGAATTGTATAATAATGTAAAATTTCCTTACTTTCCAAGAGTGCCCCTCCTCTCCACTTATAAAAGGCCCCCACCTCTACCACCACATTCACACATTCAAGCCATTTGGCTCGGCCAAACTCTGCCCAAATACTCTCCCAACTTCCCTCCCTAACTCCTAGAAGCCTCACATTGGGCAGAATACTTCCCAAGGAAGCCTTTGTCTTAAATCAAAAGAGTTACCCGATTTAAAGGTAATGTCTTCTCTTATGTTATTTTGTTTTATTTTTCTTCTACAACCCCATAAACACTTTTTATTAATTTTCTTCTGTAAAAACACCAGTATCATAAATATACTAGGATGTTTTTATAAGAAGGATTCTAGCTACACTTACACACACATACATCTAATGGTTAAAGAACATACAGTTTCTGTGGATGACGAATTTCTGCCTCACGAAACGATGATTGTTCAACACTCATATAACACCTTCAAAGGTGGCCATTAAGATGTCACTATATTTATATATGATATATAATATGTTTATGTTTTACTTATGCTTCTGTATTTCTCATTTATGACATACTTTATGATTTCCATTATGGGTAAATGCGATAATTTCATTTTAGGAAGTGCGGACTACTGCCCCCTCAAAGTGATTTGAATCGTTAATGCCATATGTGGGATGTATAAAGGATGGATTAAATGGTATTATACACTATATTATACTGTAATAAATTTATATCATTATGATTTCATTCCATTAAATACGAAATAGAAATAAAAGTAGCGTTCATGCGTACGTACGGCTTACCGTCTCCATGAACGTTGCATTTCATTTCTTACCTCTAAATGTTACGTAATGTTATAAATGAATGTATATACTGGATATATATGATATATATGACATCTAAATCATGAATATAATTCTGAAGATAATGGATATTCTACCACATAAACAAATTGTAATTATAAGAAGTTTATTGTTGACTCAAGTACCAAAGATCGACAAAACGACCGTTATTAACTTAAATAATTACATAATGGTCATATCATTGTAATAAGTGATATAAAAAGGATAATGAATTTTAAAATGGTTCTCAATACGGTATATATTAACTCTAGTTTATTATTCAGGAGGTTAAAGAACGGTTGAGTCAAGTCAGACACGAGGTAAGGGAATTTCTTAACCCTACTTCCATTCTTTGGGTTAATCTCCTACTTTCAAATTATGTCAGGATATTATTATGTCATATTTTGTATTTTTACTTTCTTTATGTGTACCTATAGTGAATACACATAATAGATTTATTTTATTTTAAAAATGATCTTTTTATGGACTTCGTCTCAATCCCCTTTCATTGAGGCATATTTGGTTTTATACACAACTTTCTTTTATACGGTGTATAAACCCCTTTGACTTTTATGTTATTCAAAATGAATCTCTTTTATACGAAGCGTTTTACTAAACGAAAAAAGGGAATGTTTTTCTTTCCGTACATATGCGGCGACAACGACTTCTCTGCCTCCGTGACCATTATTTGAGTTTCGGCTTCCTCTACAAGCCATACCTTCTTTTTAAAAGAAAAATAAATACAATGTTTTAACTTTATTTTATTTTGGTATTGAAAATGGTTTTGAAAGCGTTTTTATTATATCAATGTGTTGTATTGATATCTTGTGATTGAAATATGGAAATTTTATGTTTCCTTTATGCATGTTTCATGTGATACGATTGTGTTATGGTTTATGATATGTTTAAACCTATTCATATGAGTAATGTATTGGACTTAATAAGTGACAGGTGGAGCCCTCTATAGCTCCTCGATGCATCGGTAGGTCTCATGAGGCAACTAGACGTGGAATTAGCGGAGGCCCTTTCCCAATTTGATTTGTGGTTTTGGTCGAGGCCTTAATCATTCTAGACGTCTTGGCTGAGGCCTTGACAAAGTGTTTCAGAATGTCTGGAATTATACATTCCCTCATTATGAAAGTGGTTATTGATATTGCATGTGATTATTAGACCAGTAGAATATCCATGCGAATAAGTAAATGGCGTTATCTCATTTTAATTTTTCCATATTATGTTGATGTTCAAGTTTAAAAGGCTTTTGTTTTATTTATACATTGCCTTAAATGTTTATGTTTATTTATGAAAGCTTCCGCAATATTGTTATCCTTACTGATCATCTGAGCTCACCCCTTTCAATGTTTTAATATTTTCCAGGATGTGAAGAAGTATTTTATGAATGACCTGCAGGGATAGTCAAAAGAGGATATGAGTGTGGACTATAAAGACTTTGTTATTAGTTTTTCACTTTATGATGTAATGTAACGTTTACGAAGTTATCTAGTGTTTCCAAGGCTACTAAACTAATCGGTCATTCGAGACATGATCTTTTGTGATCATGCCAATGTTACGAAGTAATGCACTGACTCTGGGTAGCTGGGGTCGGGGCGTTACAATAAATACGCATTCCAATATCACATTAATAATATGTTTTTTTTAAAAATTAGATGAACATAATAACAAAAAATACTACTATAAAGAATTATAATACTGATAAAATAATACAAGGAATTAAATAATAATGAAAATAAATATCCAATCATAGTAAATTATAATTTTTTTATTCAATGGAAAATATTTCATAAGTATTGTTGACTAATTTTTGGTGAAACAATCTAGGATATGTCACTAATGATATTATACATGGTATCTTAAGAAAACATCTCTCCTGGGGCCCATAGTGAAACTGATACAATCTCCATCCAAGAACCACATGATGGTCACCAGGAACAACTTAAAACTCTTTAAGGGTGAAACTCCACTAGGTTACTAGCAATTGAGTACACAGAACACTACTCTAATATGAATGCATAGATTATACTTAACTATGTTGGGTCCCATAATAATATATCAATAATGATGAGGAAATAATATATTCCAAACAATCAACAATCATATTCAATAAATAAAATAATCATAAATATCATATAAACTTTTCTACCCTCATAACAAATATCCTCAATTAAAATCAATTCTATTAGAAGAAATGTGTTGGATGGTTGAATAAGAAAAAAGAAAGAACTTCTCAATGTGCAGTAGAAGTTGAATATATATCTGCTACAAAGTCATGCACTCAACTATTTGGAAGGAGAAACAACTTATTGATATATGTGATGATGTTAAACATTCAAGGAGGACACACTAGGTCGATAAGAGTTTAATTGAACTTATGAATAAACATGTTAATAATTCCCCTATGAAACACATTGAATTTATATATCACATTATCAATGTAAAAGTTTAACAAGGAATGATTAAAAATAATCCTACTGGAATTGATGATGAACTGAATGACATACATACTAAGACATTTTTATCACATGAGTAAGAGAAGAATCTGATGAATTATGGGTTTCATCCACCTCCTAGTTCATGAGGAGGTTAGGTTTTTTCCTCTCTTTGTAGTTGTGAAAACAATTTTAATCTATTTTTTATTGTGATGTTGGTTTTTGGGGGTCATAAGTTACATTGGGAGTGTGTTTTGACATCCAAAAAATTCAAAAACGGGTTCATTGGATTTACATTCAATGGATTCTAATGGATAAATTCAAAACTATGAGGCTATAGGAGAAATGATAATTTTTATGGGATTTGAGAATCATAGGGGGGAATAAAAAAATAGTTTTTTATTTTTATATCATTGAAAAATTCATTGGTCATCTTTTGGTATTCTGAGAAATGACAACCAAATTCATGCTTATACTCTTTTTTATACACTGAAAATTTCTAACATAGAGGTATATTGTTGGATTACGTGAATCTCTTATTTCACATTTTGAGTTCGGCTAGCGCTTCATTGAATTTATTAGTAGATTACCAAAAAAACCCAAAGGGGAAGATTATTGGGACCAAGGATGATCATTTCTATAAATTGAGTATGGTGTGAGGTTGATAAAATTACTCATATGGAATTTCAATGAGTTTGTAAGGCCATCGTTCTTATATAATAGTATGAAATTAGTGATAATAGTGCAATTTTTCAAAGCGTTTACTAAATTCATGGCCTCAAATTCAGGATTTTGTTTTTTGGGAAGGATTAATAAAATGGAATAAACAATACATCGACTATGAAGCATCGTTCAAGGACAACATAATATATATGCAGAAATAAAATTGAAATAAAAAATGATATATTTCTGCATAGTGGATCGATGTGGACCCAAAATCACAGTACACATACATTGTTTGGGAAATTATTTGTGGGAAAACATATTTTACCTGATTCATTTTGGTTTTTGGGAGGAATCATTTTAGAGTATTTATTATCGTTTTATGAATGGAGGTGGTGATTTGATGAGACGCAATGGATTTCATTCACAGAATACATCAGACACCATGATGGAAAGGCACTCTGTAGAAGACAAAGGAACAAATGGTACACAAGAGGATCACAATATGCGATGATGGTTGAATCACATTGAAACTATGGGGAAATTGTATTAGAAATAATTTAAGATCTATTTTCCAAAATATGGATCACTTATCCTTTCCATAAAATTTGAAATTTTTATTAGATATTGAGGAGGAATTAATTGATGTATAAAGTGGTTCATGGGAATAAAGTCTTGTGAAGAAGAATAGTTTTATTGGGATGATTTACATAAAAGAAAAGTGATCTGCATAGATTGTTTGAGGACGGAGTTTGTACAGAATAGTAGCTCGAAAAGTAAAAACGTTCATAAATGAGAGGTAGTCTGTAGAAGAAGAAACTTCTATTGAAGAGCTGATAGTTCATGGAATAAGACGTGGTCCATGGGGTAAAATGTGGTCCATAGAAGAGATCTAGTCCACCGAAGTAGATGAATTCCATAAAGTAGAGGTTGTATGAAAACTACAAATGCAATGTAGTGTAGTGTAGTTCATGGAGAATGTATGCCAGTTCACAGAGGAATAGTATTGGATGTAATAGTGTGATGAAAATTGGATTTCCTATATAAGTAAATTGTGGCTTAAACATAGAATCTATCTATTGTGGGTGATGCTTGATTTAATGAAAATGAAGGTACCTAAAAATTTATAATCATTGTTTGGATCTCTCCCAAGGCATTGTGCTAGAGGAATTGATTAGAAGTGTAATGAGGGAATAAATGATCAATAACTAAAATATTTTAAGGGAAATTTGCAGATCATAGAGTGCATAATTCTAAACTCTTTTAGTACAAATATATAAAATCTTAGTGGATTTAGGAATGACCGGAACACTTTCTGTGTATACAGAATAGACTTTCCCTTAGTGGATAACCATGTAAAATTGATGTGTTACCTCTTTTCACGTGATTGTTTTTACTAAAAATCCTCATCAGATAGGTTTGATATGTTCATATAATAATGATAATAAGGTACATCATATTAAATGAATATGTTCACATCCTGATTCATCCCCCCCCCCCTCTCAAGGTGTTTTGGGGTCCTTCAGATAAATGAGAAATGGATTCTTTAAGGAACCAGAACATTCATGATGATATACGACTGGAGTTAAGGGTAAATATTAATATTAAATTATGTGTATGTCAAAGGTGGTCAACATTAATTATAAAATGATATAATATATATATAATATTGTTTTTTTATGATATTACATTATTAGGGAGTGGATCCTGGACATGTGTCTCATTACCAATTTTAGATAACAAAAATTTAATTCCAAATTCACAAAATTATATAGGTTTATAATTTTGTAATGTAATATTCATGGGAATCCATAAGGAGGATACTGAATGGTGAAGATATTTATTTCTTTATTTTTATATTTAAATCTATAAAATCACGATTATGAGTGTATTTTTATTTTTTACTTTTATGAAACTTCCCTTTTTGTATGTTTCTAATCATACTATTCTTTTATCTAATATAAATAATCACTATCTAAATGTTGAGTGGAATGTGGGTTATTTATAAGGATATAAATAGGGATCATTCAATTGATACATATAATATCATGGACATGTCCAGAAGTTTTCTAGTGGTTCAGTAGACACATAAATGAAGCATGAGTGTGTCAACCTCTATTTCTAATTTTTTTCCAATTTCATACATAATATTCACATAATAGTGTTTGAAAAAACATTTCTCCTCAAATACCACAAAAAATATGTTGATTTTATTGAAATAAAAATAATCATATATTTTTGGAAAAAACGATCACATTATTATAATTTTTACAATGATCAATTTGAAGTAGTCGTAGTTCTCATTTATATAGTGGTATTGTATAAAAGGGTGTCACCAGACTTCTTGAATCACCAATATTCAATGTTATATATTCAATGGAGTCTATACCATGTGGACAATATCTCATTATATGAGACCTCTCACCCATAATTAGATGTTTTCATGAAATTTACATTTAATAATCATTTAAAAGAAAATATCTTTGTGAAGGAGTTGTAGGAACAAATTCCATTTTTTAAATATCATTATGGTTTTTCGTATTGATACTTTTTAAGACTTCATGTCATATTTCGAACCCATTTTTTATAATCTAGAATATGTTTATCTTATAGATACCTTGTCATGTTCTTAAAAATGAATAGATTTTGTCACTAATAGGTGGATATGATGGCCTAAGGTAGGAACTGTAGCCATATCCATCAAGTAACCAATATTCATTATGTTATCCAATATATTATGGAACTATATCATAATGAATTGCCATTATTTGATTGATTTTAAATATATGAATTTACGTTATTGGGTGATTCATCAATTTCTACTACATACAAAAATATTCCAATATAGTTTTTAGTAATGTAATCTTATTTAGGTGGGCTAATATTTTTATTTATTGATAGTTATTCATGAAGAAATTTTAAAAGGGGGAATGTCTTCTATAGTTCCTAACTATAAAAAATGGATCATAGTGACACCATATATATTAAGGGGTATAATCACTCCTCTATAATTTTATTATATATTCCTCACTAGTTTAGTGGGTAGATATCAAGATTGGGTTAAAACCCCAGTGTTTTTTTGGAAAGTTATCAATTTGGAATTCTAGGCATATTGAAATTATTATTATTTGGAGAAATATATAATGAAATAAGGAATATACAAGGATATTTGGTTTTGGTAGTACTTCAACTATAATCATAGGGAACATGTTCTCAATACCTTTATCCAAGAGGGACATCAGACCGACATGATTCATTATTTACATTTAGTGCATAATATCAACATATATGAAATATGAAAAATAAATTGGATATCCATAGTGAGGGTTATGCGTGATTATTAAATATTTTTTTCTATTATGTTGAATTATAGATAGAAAACTCATGTGCATATAAATATTCTATTAATGGTTCCTTTGGATGTGGATGTAATACAACCTTTTATGTGTATAGAAATAATTTCTAAATCATTGTTGGACTCATTACTAGAATATTATGGTTGGGAACCCTCAATTAAGATGATAATACGATGATAAAATATCTTTTATAAATGAATCCATAATGGTTATTGAACCATCTTTGAAGATGTTATATTCAAGGAGCAGGGATGGTTTTGTTTCCCTAATATTGATGCCTATGTGTTTTTCTAGATTTATTGATATGTGGACCAATGTATACATACTACTAGTTATTGACATATATACATGATTAATTTCATTCGTATTCATCATGGAGGGTCATACCCATTAATTTTATATTCCTAGTCTAAATGAAAAATATAATCTCTTATCGAAATTACATCAATGAAAATTCATCTATAGTGTACTTTTAGTTATTGAACATTGTTTTCCTTTAAGGTTCCATTAATGGAGGACATAATGGGTAAAATTGAAAAACATTAGTTAATAAATATGGAACTATTAATTAAATATTACAATGTTTTTTTTATATTATCTTGAATATGACAATCCCATATCCAATCTACATTATAACATTACTCTTAAGTGTTGTGTATCTTACAAAAAATTTAATTTTCAAGGGAATTCACAACCAAAATGAAATGTCATATTACAATAGTGGCACATACAGCTAAAAAAATTTATTTTGGTAGAATAACCCAATAAAACATTACATGCATTTAATAGACATATAATAAGTAAAATATTTGTTTTTCGGGGAAAATTGTAAAACAATTAAAATTACTAAATAAAATATAAATATATAAATTCATAAAATCCAAATAATATGAATCATATTAAAATAGTAAATCTCAAATTTGTTTTGAAACGTAATAACATATTTTTTTCTACATAATGAAGAAGAATAGGGAATTCAGTAGTGTAATAATAATGATATTATATTTATTTTTGATTTTTTATCATGTTTCCATCATCATACTTTTGAATTTTTTTTAATTGTCATCCCACTTAAATTTAATATTTTCCAAGTTCATATAAATGGTTCATTAACATACTATTTTTAAAAATAGCTATTCATTTTCTTCATTAATGGATTTCAATTGCTTTGTATTTGGTCTAAAATACATTGATATTATTACACTATCATATGAACAAGATTAATAATACATTAGTTTGTATCCAAAAATCATTTATTCCTTATAATATATTCTATTGATAATAGAGTCTACATTTACTTCTTATTACTATATTCACAACATAAAATTTTCTCATGGGGGTTCATTATATTAATTCACTATTCCTATTGTTTCCATATTGATAATATTTATACAATATTGTCTTAAATTTTCTTCCCCACATAATTTCGGAATGGTGTATTTAGGTAGTAACATGTTCTCCCATTATTCCTTATAATTGGGTTTTAATACAATGTATTGGGATCTAGTTTATATGCTCTATATCTGTGATATATTTTTCTTTGATGGAGCATAAGAATTAATTGGTACATTTTCACTAACATAACTTATCATACATAAAAAATTGTCAGTTTTTTTGTTACATTATGAAACTAGGTATTATAATGTGGGATTCTAATGTAGCATATTTTATTTGATACATCATGTTACTTTAATCATATTATATGTATGAGATATCAGTAGAGCTTTCTCATATCTATTGGGTATAAACATATAATAAATTATATATAACCAAATGATAATATGTTTATTAGAGATAAATAATTATTAAAATATAAAAGTGATGTAATAAAAATTGATTTGGAGAAATAGGGGAACAAAACACTCACTTGTATATATTGTGATCTTGGTATTGTCTTTGGACACAATACGCGTTGGATCTATAATTATATAAATTTCCAATGAAACATCCATTCTCTCTAATATATCCTAAATCTACAACTCATGTATAATTTGCACTTTATCATACAATCCATGCAGTGAAATAACTAAACACTAAACAAATAAATCCTGTAGTATAAACTATAATCATTATAATATTCAAAACAACACTATTAGATCATGTATCAAAAAATATTTCATTCTTTTGATAATGACAATATAATTAAACTAATTCTTAAAAAAAATTTCATGAAATAGAAAATTACTAAAAATAAATGATAATTGATAACCAAAAATAATCATCTAATTAGAGTTAATAATTTGCAATATGCATCCTCAACTCCATTGGACTTATTGAGAAAATACAAAAGAATATGATACTCAAAAAATAAGGACAATTTTTTTATGATTAAAAAAATAAATTATAATAAAGAAAAATATAAATATTAAATAAATGGGGGAAAAATTTGATCGGATGATCTTTTTCCTATAATACATTACTTTGTTCTCCTTTAGGTCAATGCTTACCTTCTTTTTTTGTTATAACATTATAAATTTAATTATTTTAATCATAATCCACTAACATTTACTCTATAGATATCTTTAGATATTTAACAATAGGTTGATCATGAAATGTTGATAGAGAAGCTGAAGGGATATAAAATGGAACATATACACACTATGGAGAACATTCTATTATTATTCTCTTAAAACCATACGTAGATTAATGATTTCATTAAAATGAATAATGTTTCTGTGTCCAAATATATAATAATGAAAACAATTAGTGATTTAATGTAGAGTAGAAGAAAATATTTTGTTTATTGGTTGAGAGGAAAAATTATAGATCTAACTAAAACACGTACTGATATAATTTTTTGTGTGATAAAAATGAATTCAATGTAAATATTGTCAAATATTATATACTTGTATGTTGTTTATATTTCCTTGGAACTCCCTAATATGGTAGGGATGATTCAATATGTAAACATTTTCATTAAATGATATCGATTGTGTCCCAATGTTGGTAGAAAATTTGTCAACACGTATAATGGAATAATGAAATTATGAAATTTCCATGTTCATAAATATTAACATAATATAGTGATTTTACATGGTTAGCCACTATATGATAGTATGTAGAGAATATTTTAACATTGTGTCGGTCATACCTGAATTCACATAGATTCACTAGATATTGTGAAATATAATTCATTAGAGGCATTAAATTTATTCCAAGAACACTACCAATATGAAATGTTTAGGGATAATGAATTAACTCCCTTAGATCACTCCCATCAACTCCTACTTTCTTACTACCTTGGATGAATTATATACCTTTTTATCAACTTTCATTTCATATCAACATATTGAGAACATTTGTCTTTGTCCCTAATTATCGTGGGACTCTTAGAAGACCATAATCATGAAATGATGCTCTTAAATTCACTGTTCACTCAATATAGATGTTCAAACCCATATTTTTAAGAAACAATTCCACATTCATGAAATGTTTTTAAATTTACGAATCATATTTATTTTTATGAATAAAATTCCTTTGACAGAAAAACACAGTTTTAACAAAACATTTTTACATTTATAAAACAACTCACTTTTTATGAAATTCTATTCCATGAAACTGTAAATTTTTCACAAACTAAATGTTAAAAGAATATCACTTGTACTTAATGCACACAAGTTATTTTATTTAAAATTCCTTCACCAACACAACGCTTTCATGATGTATACACTTCATATCATCAGTTGGAGGGTTTAGTCAAATATTAGAGGTATAAACCTATTTATAAACCTCTTATAAATTTTTCAAAAATGTATTCCATGACTTTTATTTTGCATTAAACATTATATGTCCACTGACCATTAATGATTTTAGGTCAAATTTAACATGAAACTAACTACATGAACTCAACATCACCTTTATTTCATGGGTTCACACAACACTTTCTATGTAAAACATATTTAGCATTTATGATGTTTATGAACATTCAAAAATAACATTACATATATGTATTTTATGTGATTCCCCCAAATCAACCCATTGGAGAAAATCCAGAAGACTCCATTACTATTTCCCACAAATATTGAATTTACACGAAAATCATTAATTTTCCAAAAAAACTTTATTCATCCCCCAAATTCAATTCCAAAAAATGATATAAAACATTGGGTAATGATTCCACCATCAAAACAAAAGCTACCTACTATATAATAGCACGTATCTTGAAAATCCTCTGTCAACCCATTTAGTACTTCTAAAAAACAAAAAATGTAATCTATTTCCATCTATGAAATCGATTACATCCTAAAATATACCACATTTGATTTATTATAATTTCACATTGAAATTAAAGAAAAGGATAGTCCATGAAGAAAAATAGATAATGGAGAAAAAGATCATGCATAATTATAATTCTATGTGAGAAATACATGGTATAGAATACAAGGATTCCATTTATAATTGCATGATATAAGATACATCATTCTATGAAAACATATATTTTGTTTAATCTATTTGATTTAATTTCAACATTCATCTCATTAGTAAAGAAACCTAATGAAACCATATTGATCAATTTAGAAACCAAAAAACCCTAAATATTATATCACCTATAAAATATCACTACAAATATAAATATATTGTTCCAGTAAAATGCATTGGTAGAGGGGTCAAACCAAAGACTCCCCATGAAATTTTTGGATGATTAACACTAATGTTTGGAAAATATATTCTAAAAATTCATGTTTCTAAAACCTTATTCAGGATGTCTGTGACATGGTTAGTAGTTCCTATATGATTTATTTTAATCACACCATATCCATATTTTTCATTGATGAAGTGATATATGGTCGCAATAATTTTTTATGATATTGTTGACCACAACATTTTTTATCTCAATTGGGATCTTATTGTCACAGAGCATCATTGTTGGCTATTTTAACTCATCAACAATATCACAATATTGATTTATCATCTATAATAGATTATTTTATTACTTTTTAAAAGATATATACTCTAAATTTTCCCTAATAAGATATATTCATTCTAATTTATTCATTTACAATCCCATAAAAAATTTCCAATGATTAATGCACCACCACTTGTGGATTTATGATCAACCACATCGACATCCAAGTGAGTATCAAAAAATGAAGAATTTTTTTTATTCTGCCCACTGTATAGTATAATAAAAAATTGAGGGTTTCTTAAATGTACCACATGATTCTTTGAAATGAGAAAAAATACTCTTCCTTTCAATTACTTTGGATGGTATCAACTAAACATGTTTCAAATCCCATATCGAGTTGAGTTGTACTAAAATACAATAAGCTTCCAATTATACTCCTATAATAGGTGGGGTCTACAGATTTTCCATCCTAATGCTCCCAATGTATATTTCCAACCAAAATCAATGTAAAAATTATTTTGGGGTTATGCATGTTGAACTTATTTAGAATCTCACTTGTATACTTTTCTTGAGAAATAAAGATGAAGTATTTATTTTGAGTCATCTATTCCCTTAAAAAGTAAGAGAGTTCACCAATCATAGGAATTTCAGGTTTTTATTTTCTTTTACTATAAAATTATACCACTGATCCATGTATTATTCCACCAGTAATTACATCATACACGTATACAAGCACAGTAAATTGATCTCCAAAAAAATTCATGACATGGAGATTATGGTTGACACCTCCAATTTATAATTTCATGTTCATAATAATGGAATATAGATATGATTACACATATCATGGTGCCTAATTTAAACCATAAAGAAATATAATTAATCTAAAAACCATTTATTCATCATTTACAATCAAAAATATCATAGTTAATTTAATGCATACTTATTCATCAAGAAAAACTTTTAATGAGTTTCATATTGACTTCCATTTGATAAACATTAAAACATCTTCAAAATTACATGGATAGAAAGAGACAAATAAAATACAGACAATATTTTAGAGAAATAATTACATTAACATTAATTCCATCAATATGGATATATCCTTTTAATAACAAGTGTTCCATGTTTCTAAATATACATCCTAGCTTATCGATTTTTTTTGAAGATGAAACTTTTTCAAATAAAAATTTGATTTTTTTCTCTATCAAGATAATAACATGATAATGTTTTTTCAATATGTCTTAATTACTCATTCATGGCCTTAAACCATGATTCATTTATTTTTTATTCTTAAAATTTTGTTACATCAAAAATTGATAATATGAAAAAATGTCCTTTATTCCTCATTTTCCTTATCTCTGTACGTGATCTCTAGTATCTACTGATTTAGTATTTTTCAACATATGATAATATGTTTGTCATATGAGGTCTTATTAATGTTTCATTAGTAATGGTTTTATCATCTAATTAATCTTTTGAAGCTTCTTCATTTAGTGAACCCTGAATGTTATGAAATTCTTCCACAATTGTTTTTTTCAAATATGTCCCTTTTAAACTATCTTCTTCAACTTCAATCAAACCAACATATAATCACCGAAAATTATTCATAATTTTACCCTCAATTATCATTAAATCAATTTAATCCATAATAATTCTAATATATTTATTCTACAATTTATATGCTTTACTCTTTATTGAGTATCCAAAAAATATTCCCTCATCAGAATAATCAACAAACATTCCTTGATTCCATTATTTGATTTTGATAAATCATTTACATCCAAAATAAAAAAATTACTTTAATATGGTCCTCTTTCCATTCCATTACTCATTTAGAGTCATTTCCTCTTGTACACTCATCCATGTTCGGTTTTTAGTGTACACTCCAACATGAATAGCCTATTTCCATTAAGGAGATGAAAATAAATCACAATATGCATTGTTTTGGACATATTAATCACCAGTCAATTTATTCAATCAACAAACCCATTTTGTTGAAGTTTTTTCACAAAACCCACCACTCGTATGATCCCTTGTTTCAGTATAAAATGTAAAAATAAAAAAGATGTGTATTCTGGTCTAATTTCAAATCATACAATCTTGATTATGCACCCACATTCATTCTCAACTCATTGTAAATATCAATTCATATAGCCAATAATATATCTTTTATACTATATAAAAATAACACATTCCATTCTTATAAAATCCTAAATTAATATAATAATGTACCTCTCTCCATATGTATCAGCAAGAGTCATTAGACCATGCTCATCTTCATGGAATAGATCAATCATATTAGATGTACTTTTTTTCCATGGCTGATATGAATTTTACATTGTATTTCCTTGCTCTCAAGAATGACATGTCTTTTCTTGAACACACTTCAGATATGGAACATATAAAACAACCATTACAATAGAGAGAATTTCCGTGATCTATTGATTATTGTGACCAAACATCTAGATTTAAATGTTGTTTATTATTCCATTTGTTATGAAACATATGTTTTATTTACTGTCTACGTGGTATAAATTACCATTTTTACTCTAGTATTTCAAGAGAGCATTTCATTCCTTGCCTTTGATCATGCATCCTTTTTTAATTTAATGTCCCTACCAGTCCTGAGACATCGAGATGGCTCATAATCTGGATATTGTGATGAAATAAATCTACATGGAGAAATTTAGTTTCCTTTATCTCATCAATTTCTAATTATGTTATTATATTTCATTTGATAGTTTAGGCATCATCAATACCAAATATATTTATTCCATCATCTTTTTCCCTAAAATATTTCCATATATTTGAATTTACATTCATGTGGGGTGAGAATCCAATGTTAAAAATTCAGGTTCTAATATTCTTAATATATTTTATTGAAATCTATATTATGTTGTATTTCTTATACTCTTTATTCTCTATACGTAAGACACCTGATTGAGTAATTACATAATATCGATCCACAAATCTCTATTAAAAATGTTGTTTTAAATCATACACATATTATTCTTCAATAGGGAAAAACATATATTCAATGGAAATTTTTATTTTTTGACCAGTATTAACTTATCATGGAGTTCAATAGCTATGGTTTCCAGCTTCTCTCTACCTGAAATGTATAACAATAAAGAAATAGCTAAAATAATGAAAACAATATATGTATAAATTATTTATTCTAAATTATTAATGATAATGATTTTTTATCTTTTGTTAAATTTTATGTGCTTCTACATCCATATAAATCCTTAATATTCCACAAAAAGACAAACCATATCATAGAAATCCATAGAATCTCCATTTAATAAGAGGAAATGACTTCTCACTTTAATTTATCCACATATAACCTAATTTTATATACATGTTTTATAGGAAATCATCTATGGATAATTGAGGTTTATTTTTATCTCCCTTCTCTGTTTAGTTTGAATCTTTCTCTATTGAGACAACATGTGCCTTGGTGATTTGTCTAAATTTCTACATCCCCTTGATTTTTCTAATCTCATTACTAGAATTTTGTGGTTCTATATCATAGCCAATAACTCATTTCTATAATGAAATATATATTTTTTCATTCTTGGATTTTTCTACTCCCTTGGAACTATTTTTTTCAATTCAAAAATTTTTACATTTAAAAACCATCCCATTTATAATTTCTTCTTTGTTTCCCTCAAATTTGAATTAGTGTCTAGTTTACTCCTTAAATAAAAAAATTATTCTTTATGGTCCTCCAAAATGTTATACTTTTCCCCAAAGTTGATGTATGTTCATTGGTAAATTTTCTATACTATAAAATCAATTGGTTAAATTCCATGGACTCTTCATTGATTTTAATAGTTTTCAATTTTTCTTTTCCTCTATATAAATAGATCAATATATGCTTCATCTTGATCAACATACAATGATGAATCATTCAACAAATCTATAATCCTTCATTTTTTTTCTTAAAATTTAATGCTCTTTATGATCAACCTCATGTTCAACCTTAAGACAAAGAACACCATCTGATAGATTTTATTTCTTCTTCATAGGTTAAATCATTTTAAATATAGACAATGTGGAATATTAAAAATCATATTTAAATACTGGTTCTATATTGTCCAAAAAGTATTTATCATCTTGTTTCTCATTGAATATGAATATTTTCCACTATAATTTATTTCCTAAATTTAATTCACCATTTATTATAAACCTACTATAAGGAAGCTTTTGGATTTTTAATTCACATTTCATATCATTGATATTCCTTGATCCCTGAGCAGTAATGTAACATACATCAACACCTTGAAAACAATCGAAATTAATATTTACTTCAAATAACATTTTTCCATTCATTACCTTTTTTCAAAAATGATAAATAAATTCCTCACCCACGTCATCTCCATCATTACTATATTTGGAAATGTAAGTTGTTTTCCTCGAATTGAATTTAATTTTCATTATTACCTGAATTTTTTAATATTCTTATTTGAATCTTATTTCATTAACCAACATTCAAATTACAAAACCATCAAGAGAAATATTATACGGATAACATTTCTAATGAGCGTTCACTTTTATACTGTATTGAGTTGGAATCCTTCTTAAATTTTTTATCACAATATCAATATCCTTAATTTTATCATAATGTAAACGAATTTATTCAATAACATATGTAATGTTGTAAATGAAACCATCATCATTTTCATATAGATGAATTTTTTTATCATTTAACAGAATGTGACTTTTTCCATATTCAATTCTTCATCACCTTGATATATATTTTCTATATTCTACCAAATGGATGGTTATATAGTGTAACTCATCACTTTTAAATTGATTTGATCATATATTGTTGTAGTAAGACAATTTTGAGATTTGGAATATTCAACAATCATGTTTCGGTATGTTTCAGTTTTAGAAAGACTTATCAGATCACTGACTAGAATCCCATGAAATATAGTATATAGAAATTCTCTACTAAGAGTACATAGATGATATCACAGTTGATTCATTATAATCAGAATGTTTCTCTTATAAAAATATGTGAATAAAACCAAGATTAATTTAATTTACCATAAAAATAGAATTAGAAGATTGATTTAACTCCTATATACTATTCCTCTAATACCATATAAAATACAAGAGAACATCCATAGATGAGAGGGGTGAATCAAGGGGTCAACATTTTATTTGAATGAGATAGATCATGCCCCCTCATTGGGGGGGGGGGAGTTATTAATCCTATCAAACAGAATCGTTAAATTTTCAAACACCCATATATATAAATAGAAATACAATATGGTAGATTTACTTAGTTCAACACTATGGGCTATTCCAAGGAGAATACGCTAAAAATGTTCTAGTTGTAACTAAATCCACTGATATTAACTATATATTGTGGATAGAAATTTATCATACACATTGATGTGGTTCATTTTTAACGCAATTTGCTGAATCTTGTAATTTTTTTGTATACATTAATTGAAAAAATAATGTATATTAATTAATAAATAAATAATTTTTCCAATTTTTTACATTGCGTCGTAAAATAATATGTTTTTGTAAAAATCTTGTATTTTCATTATTATTTTGGACATTTTCAATAATTTGTACAATTATTTCATCATTCTAGTATTAAATTTAAATTTTATTCATTATTTATTAAAATTTACATATTTTATTTTATTACTCATTCTTTATTTCAATTGTATTTTTTAAAAAAATAAATCATTTTTTAAATTCTGTAATTTAACTATATATTCTATAACTGATTAATTTTTTTTTACTTTTTTACATTTCATATAATCAAATTATGATAATATTATTATTCAAATAAATAAATTATTTTATAAAAATTTTATTATTTTTTTAAAGCCACTGATTCTATAATTATATGAATAAAATAATTTTCTTATTAATTTTATTAATGCGACTTTAAATTTATGCTCGAAATTAATTTAATAATAGAAATTACTATTAATAAAATTATAAATAAATTTTTTTATTCTAATTGGTTTTTTGATATGTTATTCCAATGATTTTCCTTTCATTCATTTATTTATTATCTTTTTTCTTTTTTCAGATATATGTTTCTAGAATCATCATCATTCGACTCAACAATGCCTCATTATCAAACTGCCAGACATGCTTGCATTGTATCATTTTCTCACGTCTTGGACACCATCACACCAAAATCCCTTCCTTGTAGTTGAAGCATCATACCTCAAACACTGATCCTTTCTCACCTCAATGCACATGTCTCTCCAATGATAGCACCATCCATCACTGCTAGCAATTTCTGATCTCACAGCAACATTCCAGAATGTTGGTGGTGTCTTACTACTACCTACCCCCTAACAACTAATTTTTGATGCACCGCCAGTGGTGACTCCAAATTTTAAACATCCATGCCCAAATGATCCTTCATCCATCACTCTCCACCTCCAGTACCATATTAAATATGCAAACCTCTAAAAGATAACAATTTGGAGCCAAAAATGAAAATAAGAATATCAAGGAATCACATATTAATGATATTTGACACAACTAGATCAGAATAATACACATAACTATATGAAGAATCAAGCAGACAAACCAACTAGATCAGGTAGAACATGACATAGCTAATTTTATAAGCATGACCGCTAGGTGATGTCAGAAAACATACATTATCTCATAACCCTTTGTCGCACCCTCCAAGCCACACATCAGAGACGCATTCCGTCGATTTCCGAAACCCCTTGAATCCAAAAAACTCGACACTACCACGTCACCCCTACCTCCATCACTGTCAAAACCCTCACTGCCACTCATATCCATAAGAGCCTCCCTCCACTTCAATTGGACGAACTAGAGACCCACTCTCCCTTTCTGTTCGTGAACCGGACCCCCATCTTCTCATCTCTTTTTTGTTTTTTTATACAATAAATACAATAAATATAATATAACATATAATATAATAATATAGTTATATAAAATAATATATAGTATTAATAATAGATTATATTTATATAAAATAACAATAGTTATGTGTTCTTATATTTTTTATTACAAAAAAAATATTGGTTAATAATCATATTTCCTATTTATGTAAATTTACTATTTTTTCATTTATTTATATTTTTTTATCATTTATGTATATGCTATTAATAGTATTATGTTAATATATATATATATATATATATTATTAAATATATATATACTAATTACACAAAATATATTTACTTAATAATTAGTCATATTTTGTTTGTTAATTTTTATCAAAAATTTATTAAAAAATTATTATTATTAATAGTAATTTGTTTTGTTGTTGATATTGAAAATATGATACAAGAATGATGTGGAAGTCATAGAGGGGGACAATGTGGTCATTTAAGATATAGTCATGATGTGAGGTATAATTATCCATTCCAGAGACTTCAATGAGGAGATTCTAGAACAGTCTACATTATTCTAGCACATGACATGACAGATTCCCAACATGTTGGAGGTCCAATTTTTTGGCACCCACTCATTCACCTATCAACCAATTACAACACCCACAGTTGATATCTTCCATCCATACTCCTCTAAATCATCAATCACCACTCGTTTATTCTTGATCCATTACATTCGATCATATCCCAATCACTGATCACCATTAATCTGAAGCACCGAGAACGAAGGCATGTGATTGGAAATCGAGAACGAGTAGAGAATTATAGTATGAGAATGATGTAGGGAGCACTCTATCCAGAGATTATGCATTCAATATTTCAATATGATCATATTATTTAAATTTCATTCATTCTTCATAGCTATAATGGTTGGAGGAATAGGGGTTTAATGAACTAAACATCCGTTTAACCATTCTTCAGTGTTAATATGACAATTCATTACACATTTAAAAGTATCGTTTTCATTTAAATTAAAATATAATATAATTTTATACTAAAAAATAACCAAAAGTGAGTGTATTGAATCTATTAACCTTTTACCATTGACTGAGGAACAAAAAATTGGGAATAATTAATTCATCTTTTCTCCATACTAAATGGTTTAACTAACGGGGTATGATCAAACGATCAAGGATCATGAAGTATAACCGAGAATCATTGATCCACTTTGGCAGAAAATTAGTGGATCATAACCATTTTTCCAAAAATTCAATAGAAGATTTAACACCCCTAGCTTCCATGGTATGTTTCCATTTAATAATAAAATATCATTCATTTACGAAATTTTAAGATGCTAACACACCACGACAAATCAAACTAGCCGTTATGAATATTAATTCCCAATTTTTGGAATTTGATAAATTTTATTTTTCAAAATGAACTTCATTATTGAATTTGGAATAAAAAAATATCTTAGAGTTAATTTTTGGTATTTTTCTGAAAACATTCAATTTTAGATAAATAGTGAAAAACATTGTGTTATTTGTGAAAACTGCCTTTTTATATACATATTTAATTATTTTATTTAAATTAATTTTATCTAAAAATAGATAAATATTACCTATATATGTTAAATGTAAATAATTGGAGTCATTTTATAATAAGTTTATATATATAAATATTTTATTTAACTTTTTACCATATTTTACCCACCTTCTATGAGAATTTTCAAATTTGCAGAAAACATAATTTTACCACTTAGGTGAATTGAATTTAAAAAATCCAAAAGATATGGATAATATCAGTAAGTAGAATTTGGTTCAATAAAATAAAAATAATTTTTGGTGAATAGTAACATTAGACATTTATTTACAACGGTTAATAGTAAATAGGATAATTAAGGATAAAAATGATATCATAATGACTCTAAAACATGACCTAATTCTATTAGATAAGTTTAATTCGACCTAAAAACAAAATTAGCAATAAAATATGATCCCCTTTGGTCCACTTGGATTATATTAGAACATTTATTATTATTTTATTTAAAGAAGAGTTAAAAGAGTTAATGTTTAATAAAAAGACCATTTTTAATATAGGGTTATACATTAGTTAAATTCGAATATAAATATTCATTATAACGAAAAAACTGTAGAGACCTGAAGCTTGACGTACATGGACATTGCATTACTTTTTTGGAATACGTAATGCATAACAAAAACAGACACATGAGGATCGTAATAGTTTAGTGTCTTTGGATACTTGGAATATAATCTTCTAATCATGGTGAAAGATCTTCAAAATCTCCCATAAAGATATTCCCCTTCTGATTTCATACCTAAAAACTTTCTTTAAATCATGGGAAAAAGAAAACATATAATGGGTGAGCTCAAATGCTCAGTAAGGGAAATCATAGATAACATAAAACAATCCATAAACTTTTGGATGTTAAAACATGAACATGAAATTTAAACATCAAAATCTAGAGAAGATACATAAATCTTGGAAGTACGTAAGGTGTGTATCATAATGAAACATCAACCATGATAAAATATAATTGGAATAAAACATGTAATTGTGGCAACCATTCAGCACATGTTATGATTTTCATAGTAGCCAAGGCCTTTCTACCAAGACCATCTTAGTGGACAAATTCCCTTTCTGAATCGAGTTCACTCCTTGTTTCATTCTAGTAACACCAAACCGGATTAACTTACCGTTCCAGCCATGTATATCTAATGAGATATAAATATTTACCCAATGCATTTGAGGGAGATATAGGTCCCACCCATCTCATAATGAAATCATTCTTACTTGTGCCCCAAAATAAACATACATCATTCATAATAACCCAATAAATAAAATGGGTTTCATAAACATCATCCCATCATCACATAATACATATAAAATAAATGGATATCATTTAATAATAAGAAAAGTGAAACCATGTAAATCATAAAGACATTATAATTGAAACATAGACATATGAAAGAATTTCAACTTATATGAGAAATGGTTTTGATAAAACATTTGAAATGTATTCTTGAGGAAAATATCCTTTGTTCTTTAAAATCATTTTCTATTCATAAAATTCCAAGCACTTTTAAAAGAAATTTATTTTGATGAAATTAGTCATGAAATCTGGTAGTGTAAGCTTCATGATAATGAGGTGTTATAAATCCCTAAAAATCTGTTCACGCCGTATAAGTTAAAAATAACATTTTTCTCGTACTTTTGTCGAAAAAGTAAAAAAAGTACCTCAAAAAGGAAATATTCCTTACAAACCATGTCAAAAATGGGAAAAAAGTACATTAAATCTACATGAAACCATTTTTAGAAAACCGGGACATGGGTGATAAATATAACCCCAGTGAATACTTACGAATAAACAATCTCGGATAAGAGAGAGATTGGAATAGTTATCAATTACCTTGGGTCCAATATGCTTTGTATAGATCTGAGCCTCCTGTATAATGATTTCAATAATTTCATTGACTTATTACATAATCATATTCATTGTTATGATATCACATATGTATCACTTATGACTTTATATTACCCGTTCTTTTGTAAATTCAATGTTAAAGAAGCGTTTTGTGTAAAATCATTACATTTATCGTAAGTATTTAGACTTGTTGTTATTGATATTATTACTTATATACTGATTTACATAATTCCAGAATGTAAAACGTGATTTATATATAATATATATTCAGCATATACATATATAAATATATGATAGATTGATAAATGGAATGAAATACACCGTTCATGGAGACGGTAGGCTGTACGTACGCATGGACGCTGTTTTCGTTTCCTTATTGAATTGAATGGAATTAATTAAATGGAATACAAATATATATATGTAAATATAGTATCATTATTATGTTAGATATTTCATTATTATTCATTATATATACTTTATAATCATTCATGAATGGTTAACATGGATAATGAATATCATCGCGTCGTGGAGACGGTAGTCCGTACGTACGCACGAGAGATGATATCATTTCCATGATCGTGGAATTGTATATAAGCGTATGTATAATATTACATAATAAATTTAACTTTACAATAATCAAATCTAGTTATTTATTTACACCCTTATACCCATCCAAGGAAGGTGGTGGTCGAAAACAGATTACACCACAGCGTGGAGACGGTATTCCGTACGTACGCACGCATAGTGATTTCATTTTCCGTACGATGGATAGAAGGAGAAATAAGGTTGTTTCATATTTATAATAACATATCATTATATAATAAATACTTATATCATTACTTTATAATTATACAACTAAATAAGAAGAAGTAGAAGAAGGGAGAAACTTGAGTGAATCAGAAGAAGAGATTACCTCTTCTTCGACACACCTCCTTTAAGACTTATCTTAAGGAAGTAGAGTTGGTCTTTTGAGAAGACCAGAACCTCCTGAATGTTTCTAGGGAAGTGTAGAAGAGAAATGGGCATGTTTTGGCCTAGCTTAAAGGCTCAAAAGGGTGTGAAGAGATGAGGTAAGGGGTATCCTTTTTATAAGGGAGGAGAGGGGAACCTTTGGAAATCCTAAAAATATTAATTTATAATAAATCTAACCCCAGTTAAAAACCATCAAAAAATGACTCATATTATAATATTATATGATATAGGGTTGTAATATCATCAAACAATAAAATTTATACATGTTAAGAATCTATTTTATACATTATCAACTTGATTTATCCTTATTTATCAATTTAATTTTATTTGCAGTAATAATATTAAAAATTTTAAATTATTATAAATTATTACATATGTGTTGTGAATTTTCCGTAATTTGACACTTCATGACATTGTCGAAAATATAAATATAAATTTATAATTTTTAAATATTTTTGTAATTTTTAAACAATTTTATAATATGTTATTTTTATAAAATAACAATAGTAACAATTTTGACACTATTCATTTATTTGAATTTAAATAATCAATATAAAGAATATATGTTCAAACTAAAAGCTTTAATAGATTAATAAAATGTCATATGTATCTAGAAAATTAGTGGAGAACATTAAATAGTTCATATAATATTTATTTTAATATTTTTAATATCATTTTTTGATATTTCAATCAATAAAATAATTTCAACATCACTATTGTGTCATAATTAATGATAATTATCTAATATCTAAAATTTATAAATAAATTAATATGATGTGGATAATTGTATTTGATTTCTGGATACTATTCATGTTCGATGTTTCATTAATTTTATCATTAAACTAAAATTATTATACTTATAATATTTAAGAAAGTGACATGTTGTCACTTTCATTGGTTTTAATAATAATTAAATTATTTTCATGGAAAAAGTCCATTAAATGAATCTAATCCGACCCTTAGGTGATATGGGTCGACTTCTAGTCATCCAATAGGATTTTGGAAGCTGTTACGCTAATTTTATAATCTTATAATTACCCATAATTACATGATTTACCTTTAACTATGGTAAATAAAATTTACTGTAGTTACTATTCATAATGCCCAAAAAATAAAAAGTAGCTTATTAACATAATTTGTACCCACTGATTCCAAATATGGAATCCATTTTTTAAAATTCAATACTCAAATGTTTCAGAAATTAAATTAAAATTATTTTCGTTGTCGAAAGAAAATGGGTTTTTGTATAAAACATTGCAAAAGATTCAATTGATTTAACATACGAATTCAAGGTAAAATCAGTTCTAATGAAATACAATATATTAAATGGTAAAAATATATTCTATATATACTTTAAAAAAATTCAATATTGTAATTTATCCATATTAATTATTACGATGAATTTTTTTTTTAAATATAGCATGTTTTTACTATTCATTAAAATTTGAAAGTTATCAGAAAAATATCAAAACTTTATCCAATGTAAATTTTTATATCCTGATTCAAAATAAGAAGATTATTTTGTAAAATTTATCTTATAGACATTTCAAAAATTATATTTAATGTGGTTGCACCATTAAAAGGCGGCGAAAATGCATATTTTAAAAAATACTAATTTTACCCGAAAAATTTATTTTGTTCACATACAATGTTCTAGAAAATGTGTAAGATGAAATAATAATGTTATAAAATTCAAAATATATTTAATAATATTCATATCGACTATTTCATAATAATATTATAATCATATATCATTGTTTAGTGAAACCTGATATTGCGTACAACACACACTATAGAGGAATGTCAGGATTGCCTGTAATGCAAGCCAAGTCAGGGTTTCCTATTGTGAAAGAATCCTTCGTTGTTTCATATAACAGAATCCAACCATATTTAATTTATACATTGAATATATATATATACACTCAATTTTGTGTAGAATGACTATTATAACATGAACTTGAAATTGTGTGTAACACAATCTAAGAATAGTGGTGTGTATACTTCAAGCTAATATCAATCCAACTTTAACTTTTTATTATTATTTCAAAATGGGAAAATCCCTACACAGAACAAACCTAAGGAGGTCGAAAGTATTGGAGACCCAATGCATCTTCCCTAACAAAGTTACCACATTCATGTGGAAGAGACCCGATCCTAGAAAACAAAAAATTACGATCACCATTAGTAATTCTTGTGGCGAGGAAGTCAGCCACCATGATCCCCTCGGGCCATGTGTGACTAATAATCACCTATGGAACAAATAAACCTTTGCACTTATGAATGATAAATACAATTTTCCATGGACTTTGGAACATCCCCTGCAGCGAATCATGGAGGATAGCTGAATCGGTCTCGATCGATTCTAACTTAATGTTGTGCGAGTGACAAAGGTCAATACCTTTCTGCATCGTAGAAGCTTCAGCCATGAGGGAATCTCCCGCTCCAAAGCCATCACAGAAGGCCAGAATCACTGCCCATTGGGGATCATGAACCACTCCCCCGCCCCTCATAAAACCAGACACACATGACCCGCCCACGTTCAACATCATCCCACTGCTCGGAGGATTCCATTTCACCCATCTGCCTCGCCTGTTAGCATCATGTAAGGTGCAAAAAGCATAATTACCTACCATGAAAACTATAAATGTAGGAATATTCGTCCATCATTTGATTAGAGGATCCAATTCGACCGCGATGCTCCTGGTTCTAAACATCATGGCCAGGCGTGAGCAGGACGTGTCCCCATGACGACTTAGGTTTCGGGTATTCATGATGCTCCAACAGCCCGCAACAAGCAGCACTGCCCACGCCTTCTTCTCTGAAGCGTTATCTTCCGAACCCAAGAACCAAAGTTGCAGAAACGTGGAAAGTGTGGATACCCAACTTCCCCACCCGAAAGCCTCGTCCAGGTAACTCCAGACTGTAGTCGCCCAGTCACTGGAAAAGAATAGATGATCAGTTGACTCCTCCTTGGAAGCAATACAACAAAGACATTTATATTCCAAAGAGATCCCTCTGTTCCTCACCTGTTCGTAGGTTGGGAGAGTGTTGTTCCAAAGATGCCACAAAAGAAATTTGTATTTCACCGGAAGGTCGCTGCACAAAACCGTTCCACTCCATCGGTCGGGAATTCCATGGGCGGAAGACACCGAGCGGTACCCCTTAGTAGAGAATGAACCCGATGTCGACCCCATAAAGATGAACTTGTACAGTTCCTAGTTCAAGGTGATGTCGTCAAACACCTTCAGCTGGTCTGGTGTGAGGATGGCCCGAATAAATGGCCTAAAATTGATTTCCTGAGAAAATGAGATCATCGGGGCTGGACAGTCTGGGAACCCCAGTGGTGAGCCAACCCAGTTCTCCTTCTAGAAATTAATTTTCCCATAAACCACAAAATATCGTGTTGTTACATTCTACCCCCTTTAAATTAATTTCACCCTCGAAATTCGTCGGGGTTATACATGGTTTTCTACTTGAAAGTTTCTTTAATTGAAACACTCATCGTAAAATGAAATACCAAAACCTAAATTTAAAAACTAATGTATGAAACATAAAAGTTAGCCAAATTAACTCATCACTAGGTTTCCACATAGGAGAACATAGGTGAAAATACGGATATAGAAGAAAAATCTAACCATCAAGTTCTGATGGAGAGTGGTAGAGGACATGGCTATGAAAAATCCAACAATCACAAAGCCATAAATTTGTGATGATCTATGTTACAATATAATTCATCAGATATCAAATCACTAGGACAAAATATTTGGTTTTCAATATCATTTCCCTAATGTTGAAAATTTTGAATTAGAAGAAATACTTGCTTGATTTTGGTACATTATCACCGTTGATCATGAATTGAACAATTTCCACTTAATCTCTTAATGAACTGAAGTTGAATTTGTTATTCGTTAAGTGTTAACAGGTCATGTGATGGAATGATGAGTCATTCCATCTATTTCAAACAAGAGGTTAGCAAAAGTTATCAAATATACATATGACCATCTATTGTGAGGTTAATAATATATGATTCTAAAAATATACTTATACTTCATATATCACACCACATAATAAAATAAAACTAGTTTCTAATAACCAGGGACTTCCTGTAGGCCTGTGGTAGGCGATAAAGGCCAGTCGCACTTCGGTTGTGGGTTCGATTCCAATAGACTTGTCTGACGCGATGGGATGTCAGCCGTCCTGTAGGTTTTCCTTTTTCTAAAACTACATTAGTATAACATCCCATCAATAATATCGAAAAAATTTCTATCCTTAAACAATACTATCTTATGTCCAATATAATACATTCCAATCTTTTTACTTATCTTAAAATACTTTGGACCAAGATCATAGTATAAATAAAACAATTACTAGAAATCTTATCTACCAAGAATGTGAATACAAGCATTTATCTCACATTTATCATAAGATATATCTTGTTGGTTGCATTCCAAACACATGAATACCTTAGTCATATATTCTCTTGAAACATAAATTACAATAGAACCTTAGTGAAAACATGAATACTGTCAAAAGGTAACTCTTTCCACAAACCAAAATCCAAAAAAAAATCTATATAATCAAACCTTAATATCACTTAGTCCTTATATTAGTCATGAGCTCATGAATACAATCACAAATCTCATTATCTTCTTATCCCTTCATTATACACATATCATCTAGTTTCCAAAAATATCTAAATAACCTTCCATGGTTACCAGTACCATTCAACATATATATTCAAATACATTATGAAAAACAATAGTTTAACAATCCTTAGATAATTCTTTATTCCATAGTACCATACATTATTCTTTATAAACATACAATCATTCCACTAACTTCCTTAACCACTGACTGAGCTTCATCATTTCTTTCATCTCATATTTCATTTGTAGTATCTTCATCAACATCCACATAAATACTACTCATATGACTATACTGATTCTCTTCATGAGATTTTCCCATAGGGAATTGGTTTGAATAATACCCATACATTCCGCATTTAAAACATATAATCATTGTTTATGTTGTAGCAATAACATTATCCTTTTCCACTGTATTAACTGAACCTTTTCTTTTTCTCTTACCGGCTTTGTGTCCTTCGTTTCCACACCCAAATCATCTTCCAGTTCCATTGAAACAATCTCCCTGATGCCTCTTCCCACATGATTTACATGAGGGAAATTGAACATTCTTTCCTCTATGATCATCATGAAACTCCATCTTTCTCTTATTATTTGTGTCGGGAAACTTACCAAAGTTGAGATTATTGATCATATTATGAGATTTTTGATTTGGTATAATAACAATGCATTGAATTCCAAATCTGGTTTCATTTGGTTGCTCATGAATAATATCATTCCATTTTCCGTCATATCCTCCATTATCGGGAATCTTCATGTTTCCAGCTATTTTCTAAACCCAAAAAGAATAGTGTGAGAGAATAAAATCATAATCAATGGGGATAACCTTCAATATATAACATCTTAGGTTAAATTCTAAGATCGTTACCGTAATTCTAGGACTATAACCTATACTTATACTTAACATTAGGGACATCCCTAGACATATCTTAGAAATATATTTAGGGATTTCACTAAGGTTTTAGCATCCTAGTTTCCAATGGTTAACTAAACCTTTCCTCTGATACCAACTGTATAGACCCAGAGCTTGACATACATGGACATTACATTACTTTGGAGGAATACGTAATACATAACAAAAATAGACACACAAGGTTCGTAATAGTTTACTGTCTTTGGAAACTCAGAATATAACATTCTAATCATGGTGAAACATCTTCAAAATATCCCATAAATATCTTCCCCTTTTGTTTTCTTACATAAAACCATTCTTTAAATCATGGGAAAAAGAAAAAATATAAAGGGTGAGCTCAAATGATCAGTATGGGTAATCATAGATAACATAAAACAATCCATAAACATTTGGAACTAAACACTTGAACATGAAATTTAATCATCAAAATCTTGAGAAAAGACATAAATCATGGAAGTACGTAAGGAATATATCATAATGGAACATCAACCATGATATAATATAATGGGAATAAAACATGTAATTGTGGAAACCATTCAGCACATGTTATGATTTTCATATTTTCCAAGGCATTGCTGCAAATACCATCTTAGTGGAAAAAGTCCCTTTCTGAATCTAGTTCGCTCCTCGTTTCAGTCCTATAACACTGAACCAGATTAACTTACCGTTCCAACCATGTCTATCTCATGAGATATAAATCTTTACCCAATGCATTGGAGGGAGATATAGGTCCCACACATCAAATAATGAAATCATTCTTACTTGAGCCACAAAATAAACATACATCATTCATAATAACCTAATAAATAAAATGGGTTTCATAAACATCATCCCATCATAACATAAACCATATAAAAGAAATGGATATCATTTCATAATAAGAAAATTGAAACCATGTAAATCATAAATACATTATACTTGAAACATACACATATGAAATAATGTCAACTTAGATTAAAAATGGTTTTGATAAAACATTTGAAATGAATTCTTGAAGAAAATATCCGTTCTTCTTTAAAAACATTTTCTTTTCAGAAAATTCCATGAACTTTTAAAATAAAATTATTTTTGTTGAAATTAGTCATAAAATCTTATATATTAAGATTCATGATAATGAGGTGTTATAAAACCATAAAAATCCGTTCATGCCGTATAAGTTAAAATTTACATTTTTCTCCTACTTTTTTCGGAAAAGCCAAAAAAGTACCTCGAAAAAGAAAGATTCCATACACACCATGTCAAAATTGGGAAAATGGATTGTAAATATAACACCAGTGAATACTTACAAATAAACAATATCGGATAAGAGTGAGATTGGAATAGTTATCCCTTACCTTAGGTCCGATATGCTTCATATGGATCCAAACATCCTGTACAATGATTTAAATAATGTCATTAACTTATTACATAATCATATTCACTGTTATGATATCATATATGTACCACTTATGACTTTATATTACCCATTCTTTTGTAAATTCCATGTTAAAGCAGCGTTTTGGGCAAAATCATTACTTTTATCGTAAGTATTACAAATATGGAATCCATTTTTCCATATTCAATACACAAAAGTTGTAGAAATTAAATTAAAATTAATCACGTTGTCGAAAGAAAATGAGTTTTTGTTTAAAACATTGCAAAAGATTGAATTGATTTAACCTGCGAATTCAAGGTAAAATAAATGCCAATGAAATACATTTTATTAAATTGTAAAAATATATTCTATTTATAGATTAAAACCATTAAATATTATAATTTAACCATATAAATTATTACGATGAAAAATTTTATTTTTAATTAAAATATTGCATGTTTTTACTGTTCATTAAAATACGAAAGTTATTAGAAAAATATCAAAACATTATCCAATGTAAATTTTTTTATCCTGACTCAAAAGAAGAAGTTTATTTTGTGAAATTGAATTTATAAAATTTTGAAAAACTAGATTTTATGAGGGTGTGCAATTAAATGTCGGCAAAACTGTATTTTTTTAAAAATACTTACTTTAGCCGAAAAATTTATTTTTTTCACATACCATGTTCTACAAAATGTGTAAGATGAAATAATAATGTTATAAAATTCAAAATCTTGTTAATACTATTTATAACGGCTAGTTAATAATAATATTTTAACCATATATCATTGTTTAGAGAAACTTGATATTGCGTACAACACACGCTATCGAGGAAAGTTGCGATTGCGTGTAATGCAAGCCAAGTTAGGTTTGTGTGTTGTGCAAGAATCCTTCGTTGTTTCGTATAACAGAATCGAAACATATTTAATTTATACATTGAAAATATATATATATACACTCAATGTTTTGTAGAATGACTATTATAAAACGAACTTGAAATTTTATGTATCACAATCTAAGAATAGTGTTGCGTATACTTCAAGCTAATACAGTGTGGCGTATAACACAAGATAATCTTGTTGTAGCATAAAACACATGACATCAAATAAATTAAAAATAATACTTATCATTAAATATCAGGTTGTCACAAAAACAATTTCATATAATTTGGAATTTAATTTATAATTTTTAGACATTAAATAATATAATTAATTAATTAGACATTGATGATGTTGTAATTTCCTTATTAATGAAAGTTTAAAATAATACATATTATAAATATCCAAAAAAAATGTAATTTGAGTGTTTTGATGAATTCCAATAACATTCATGGATAATATGACATGTTAGGGTTGATTATATAATTTTTATTTAAAGTAATCGTGCGGTTATGATTTTCAAAAAACCAAATACTAAATAGTTTCAAAATGGATATAATTGAGTTTTTAAAACAAATTTAATATTATTAATTGATATAATTTTTCTAGAAATATAATGATCATCCAAAGGAAATAGATAATGTTATATATATTAATAATTAAACAATTGGGGTTTTCTGGGCTTGTTATATTATATTAATTTACTGTATAATATACAAATACAAAAAGACGGGGTAAATTTCATACTATTTAACTAATAGTAAAATCTAAAAGATATGGTTAATATGATGACGTAAACCTATCTAAAAAAATTTGGTGGAAATTTTTTTTGATCCATCCAAACCTTATCCTATAAATAATTAATTTTGGAGCCATTTGAAACCAAAATTATTTTCTTATAAAATAATATTTCATTATTTTCCTCATGTGACTGTCTCCTCTCTTATAAAAGGCCATTTCTTTTTCTCTTAATTTCACACCTCCAATCCTTTTGGATCGGCCAAAACCTGGAAAAATATACTATAAAAATTACTGACTTCATCATAGAGGCCTTACTATGAACAGAATGAAAAACTAAATGGTAATATTGATCTACCCAAAAGGAAGAACCCGTAGAAGAGATAAATATTTCATCACATCTTTCAAGTTTTTTTCTTCTTCCACATCTTCATCCATTCTTGTTTCCATTTTAAAATAATAAATACAATATCTTCTATATAATTTCATGTTATTATAAAAAATGGTACGACCATATTCATTATTCTATCCATCATTTTAATTACAATGTCACCATACGTGCGTACATACGGCTTTCGGTCTCCACATCGTGGTGTAGTTTGTTATTCAAACACATCATTATTCGGATGGGTATAATAATGATTATAACTATTGTAAATAATAAATATTACATGTTATTGATTATTTATATATTATATACCATCCAATTACACTGTATTTCACCATCAATGTAAGGATATTGTCGCTCGAGCATACGTACAAATTACCCTCTCCACGAACACAGTGAGATTAATTTCCCATCATAATCATTCAATAATAATTTGCATTTTATGACTAAATTTAATGTTTAAGAACATAATATCATTATAGATATGAATAAAATACATCATATCCATAACAAAAATAGGTTACATAACTGAGCAAATACTGGAAAACAGATCAGTTAACACCAAAAACGATAATATTACTAAAATATTATAAACAATGCCATATCTGAGGATCATATATGATATCATATTTATGTATATAGTTCATGTATAATTTAATAAAAATTATTTATCTATTATACTATAGGTTAAAATACCCTTGACCCTGTAAAATTACAAGTTATGGTTTAATTTCACAATCTCTTTATTATACGAGGTTATTTTTACATAAGTATATACTAGGACCTCTTTATCATCCACATCTGGGTTTTCAAACAAATGTATTTCAAAACATTTTTAGAATTTACTAGGAGATGCTTTAAAGTCATATATACCCTTATATGACCTTATTTGTCTTGAATGGAATTTTTCTGTCATTTTCCAAATACAGTACTCAATTATATTTTCCACAAAATTAAGGTATGAATGTTTTTTAACTTATACATTGAGTGAGGCTTTTTTCTGCCGTTATAACAACATAGAAGAATCCCATACAATATTATAATAATTTTTTTAAAATAAATCTTTTCTTTTATAACTATTTTATCTTCTAATTGTTTTTAAATTGATTAATGTATTCCTTAAAAGACGTTTTCATTTCCTCAATGTCAACATCCTTTGACTTAATTTAAATTTTTTTGATTTTGATTTATTATTATACAAATATTCCATATAGTATTAATGGTTTTTCGATATGTTAGACAGTGAATGTGTTATATTTGTATTGTTCATTGTTTAAGGATAAATTATTGACAATTCATATTCTAGTTTTAATATGAATGTTTATGTTATGTTTAAACCTTTTCAAATGAAAAATGCATTTCGCATAGTAAGTTATGGGTGGAGCCCAGTATAGCTCTGCGATGAATCAGAAGGTATCATGAGACAATATAGTGTCTCGGAAGAAGGCCTTGAAAAAAATATTATTTTTACTTTTGGCACAAGGCCTTGACTACGTGGTTCTGAATTCTCGCATTATGCATTCCATCATAATGGAAGTGGCTATTGATATTGCATGTGATTATTTGACTAGTAGAACATCCATGTGAATATGTAAATTCAATTATTTTATTTTATCATTTCCATATTATGCTAAATATTATGTTTAAATGGATTTTGATTTGGTCATATACATTTCCTTAATTGTTTATTCTTATTTATGAAATTTTTCTCTATATTGTTATCCTTACTGAGCATATGTGCTCACCCATATCTATGATTTATTTTTCCCAAGATGTGTAGAAGTATTATATGGTTTCCTTGAAGGGATATGATGTGCATATAAGTGTGTTCAAAAGGGGAAAAAAGTTTTCAATGTTTTTATATCATGAGGAAATATAAATTTAATGAATGAATATTTTATATCCAAGGCTACTAAACTGATCAGTCTTTCGAGGCAATATTTCTTGTATCATGACAATGTATTGTTATAATGCACCCACTATGGGTAACTTGGTTCGGGGTATTTCAGTTGGTATCATATAAATTTTAGTACAAACCATGGAAACTAGATTTAGAAAAACTATGATTTTAGAACACAACAAAAAGATAGACATTGAGGATTTGTCTAGAAGATATCAGTAGAATTATGGTACTATAGAGATGTTGTTAGTTTTAAAATCAATACATCTTTATCTAGATACGAGCAGGTAGATGATACACTGGAATAGATGTACCTAGGGGTAAAAATCGAAAATCCCACTTACAGCTAGACTCGAATGGGAACCGGTGCACGAAAACTCACCTTGCTACACTGTTAGTTACGTCACCACCATGGGATATGGTTCGGATAATTTCCATTTTATTTAAACCCCATTATGAAGGGTTTATGAGTATATATCTCCTCAAATAAAATATTTTAATTATTATGGATTATATCCATAAACCGTACAATTTATGTTAAGTGTTTTTCATGTATGGAATTATGTATTGTGATTCATAAACTAACCTCATATATGACATTGATTAGAAATGGTGCCTAAAAGAAGGAATGGAAATTCCATCAATAGGAAAGATCAAAATATTATGAAGGATCATATTTTTCATTGTATCTATCCAATATTTAGAAGTGAAATAGTCTCCAAAGTATTCTCATCACATGAAGAGTCAATATCAAGTGTTAACAAGATATGTGAAGAATTCTCTGAGTCCTATGGCCTTAGTGGGAAGCACGAGAAGAAGAGGATGGAAGAGAAAAATATTGATAAATTGAATAGGAGAAATAATGATTTTCTCATATATGATAATTGTGGAAAGAATCACCTTGGTAAATGCTTTAAGGGAATGGGATATTGTTACAAGCATGGTGGAAAAGGCCACCATGATCATGATTGAAAGGGAATGATAGAGGCTTCCAATGAGGAATGCTACAATTGTAGAGAAATTGGGCATTATGATAATGTATTTCATTACCAGCAAGTGATCTTACCTAAGAAAAGGCCAAGAGAGAAATGCCAATAATATGTGATCACTTCTGATGAGGTTAACTCTCTAAAAGATGTGGTGGAAGTTAATTTAATGGTTTCCTCAAGTGTAGCAAATGTTTGATTAGATTTTCGATCATCACATTGTTTCAAATCATTCCAGTTTTCTATGAAAATTAGATATTAACAATTGGATTTAACAAGGTAGTTTTCAGTCATTCCTCCTAAGGAAAGTATCATTGCAATAATGTTTTGTGAATTAGTTCCCATTCGATCATATAAATGTCTTTTATATATTGATCTTATCGTCGTACCCCTGATTGAATTTGATATAATCCTTGGTATGGACTGACTTTTAGGCCATGATTCGAAAATTTATTGTAAGATGAAGAAAGATACAATTCTCTATGATTATAAGAAGTTCCTTATCTTTAGAGAAAAAACATCACCACCTGATTCTTATCTAGATACACCCTAGAAGCTCTACTAAATTCAATTATTGGGGAGGATGAGAATTAAAATAATTATGGGTGAGTAAAATAATGTTCTAATAGAGGAAATACCTGTTGTTCATGAATATGTTGTTGTGATTCCAGAGGATTTACATGGACATCCTTCAGAATGAGAAATTGAGTTTTTCATTGATATAATTCCTTGTTCAAGGCCCATATCGAAGAACCCTTATAGAATGGAAACTGGGGAAATTTATGGAAGTAAAGAAACAAATTGAGGAATTGAGTAATAAAGGATTTATTCTTCCTAGTCTTTCTCCATGGAGAGCCCCTATCATTTTTGTTAATAATATGGATAGATCTATGATGTTTTTAATTGACTACAGCGAGATCAATGCAATAACAATAATGACCAAGTAACCCATACCGTACATTGATGATTTATTTGACCAACTTCACAGAGGTCAGTATTTTCCAATGATTGACCATTGATCTGGATATAATCAGTTGTGTTTGAAGAGGGAATACATTCTGAAAACATCATTTCGAACCAGTTACATGCATTCAATGTTTACTGTAATGCCTTTTGGATTGACTAATTCACCCTCTATCATCATGGATATAATGAATAGAGTTTTCAATGAATATCTTGATGACTTTTTAGTGGTATTTATTGATTTTATCTTGGTATACTCTCATATCTATGATGACCATGAAAATCACTTGCACATTATTCTAATGACTCTAAGAGGAAATAAATTATATTGGAATTTTAGAAAGTATGAATTCTAGATTCATGAGTTTTCTTTTCATGGACATATTGTATTTAAGGATGGAATCTCTATTGATCCATCGATGACCATTCCAATCCAATAATGTCTAGCACCTATGAGTATAAATGAGGTACACAGTTTTATTGGATTAGTAGGTTATTATCACCGTTTCGTCCAAAATTTGGCCGGATTGGATAACCCATTAACCAAGGTCACTCGTACAGGGGTTAAATTTGTTTGGAAAAAAGAGTGTGAAGAACGTTTTGAATAACTGAAGATAAGATTGTTAATGCTCTTATCTTGACTCTACAATTGGGGAATGGTTGGTTTTTAATTAATAGTGATTCTTCAAAGAAATGACTTTGTTGTGTCCTTATACATAATGATAGAGTTGTTGGTTATGAATCACGGAAGCTAAAAATTCACGAGAAAAACATTCCCACCCATGATATTGATTTAGCAGCTATAATCATTTCTTTGAAAATTTGGAGACACTATCTATTTGGTTAAAATCTGATATTTATACAGATCACAATATTTTGAAGAATATTTTCTCACATAAATAAATATACATGAGGAAAATGGGATGGCTTCATCTATTGAAATATTATGATAGAGCAATACACTACCACCCGAGGAAGGATAATAAGGAGTCAAATTCATTGTGGAGAAAAAATCATTGAGTTTGGAAGAAGATGATAGTTGAAAGGGATCCTATTTTCATGGATCTAGTAAATATGGATATGGGATGGGAATAACAACAGAAGGTGAAACATCAATACGCATTCAAATGGTTTACAAACCATCATTAATAGAAAGGATAAAAAGTTATTAGACTGATGATGATGAATTTCGAAATAAAATTAAAGCTCTGAATGATGGGAGATTGATCTACTTCGTATATAAAGATAGAATTTTAAAATTTGGGAAGAGGCTTTGGGTTCTCGATAAACAAGATATAAAAAGAGAATTGATGGATGATTCTCATAGATCCAATTTCTCTATAAACCATTGTAGCACTATAATGTATAGGGATTTGAAAGAACATTTTTGGTGGGACAACAAGAAGCGGGATATTGTCGATTTTTGGGTCAAGATATATGATTTGTCAATAAGGGAAAGTGGAAAGGCAACAACCTATAGGAATCACGAAACCTCTTCCAAAAACAAATTGGAAATGGGATTATATTAATATGGACTTTTTCATTGGGCTACCGAAGACTCTGAGATGAAATGATGCAATATGGGTAATTGTTGATCATATTACTATGTTAGCACATTTTCGTACTATATGAGATGATTTTCCACTTGAATGTCTAGGAAGACTATATATTAATAAGGTTTTATGACTCCACGGTGTACCACTAATGATTTTTCGGATCGTGATCCATTTTTTACATCAAGATTCTAGAAAAGTCTTCAGATGGCCCATGATACTGAAATTTGTTTATGCACTGCCTACCACCCTCAAACTAATGGAAAATCTGAACAGACTGTTCAATCCATATAAGACATGATGAGATCTTTCTCCGTTTAATTTCAAGTTATGTGGGATCAATATTTACCTCTGGTAGAATTTTCATATAATAATAACTTTCATTCAGGTATTCAGATTGCACCATATTAAGCGCTATATAGAAATAGATGTCACACACCAACTTGTTGGGATGAGTTTGGTGAAAGAAAACTCATAGGCACAAAACATGTTGAGGAAATGATGGAAAAGTTGATGGGTATCTAGACCTACATAAAAGCATCTCAATGTATGAAAAATTGCTATGCTGATAACTGAAAGGCAGTATTTGGAATGTCATGTAGAAGATCATGCTTTAGTGAAGGTATTTCAATTGAATTGTTCTATACATTTTGGTAAGAACTGAAAATTGAGTCCCAGGTAGCTCGGAACTATTGAAATTCAAGAATGAATTGGGGTTGTAGATTATCATTTTGAAATGCCTCCATGTCTCTCCAATGACCATGATGTGTTCCACGTATCACTGTTTAGAAAATAAATTCCTATCCAAATGCATTTACTCACCTATGTGTAAATTGAACTGGACCCTGATATGTCTTATTGTGAAGAGCCTGCAAAATTCTTGATACATGAGAATAAGTGCTTAGAAATCAGATAACTGATCTGGTGAATGTTCTATGGAGAAACCTTAATATGGAAGGGGAAATGTTAAAACCAGAACAACTTATGATGAAGAACCACCTGAATCAATTTGTGTGGTTGTATTATAGAAATTTTTAGGAAGAAATTATTTGAAGGAGGGAAGAATTCTACTCCCCATTCTTCCATAGTACCTTTCCTTTTGAATAATGAAATAGCTTGCATTGTATGAAACTTCAAGATTCTAACACACTATGACCAAGGAAACTAGATGTTATGAATATTAAAACTCACTTTTTGAAATTTTTTAAATTTTATTTTTGAAAATAGACTTCATTTTTGAATTCTGAATATGAAAATTAGCTTATGGTGAGTTGTTTATATTTTACTGAAAACATTCAATTTTTGATGAATAGTTAAAAACTCTACGTTATTTATTAATCCCAAGTATTTATTTATATATTTATATATTTTATTTAAATTTATTTTATGTAAAAATAGATACATAATACCTATATATGTTCAATGTAATTCATTGGAGTAATTTTATAATAATTTTAGATATATAAAAATTTTATTGAACTTTTTACTGCCTTTTACCCACATCCTATGAGCATTTGCAAATTTGCAGAAAACATAATTTTACAAGTTTTGTGAGTTAAATTTCAGAAATCCGAGATAGACGGTTTATATGAGTAAGTAAAACATGGTTCAATAAGAATAAATTTTTTTGGTGAATAGTAACATTGGGCTTTTATTTACCACGGTTAAAAGTAAATAGAGTAATTTAAGGTAAAAATGATATAATAATTACCCTAAGACATGTCATAATTCTATTGCATAAATATAATTCGACAAAAAAAACACCATGAAAAAATATGATCCTCCTTGGTCCATTTGGATTAGATTATGATATTTATTATTATTTTATTTAAAGAAGACTAAAAAGGGTTAAGTTTAATAACGAATCTATTTTTAATATAGAGTTATACATAAGATAACATTAACTATAAATATTCATTATAATCATAAAATATTTTTTACATAATAGTATTTTATTTATAATTTTTAGACATTATATAATTTAGTTTATTTCGGACACAATGATGAAGTCGAAATTACCTTATCAATGAAAGATTAAAATAATTGATGTCATAAATATCCAAATAAATGTATATGAGTCTTTTGATAAATTCCTCTAATTTTATAGGTTAATATAAAATTTTAGGGTTTAGTATATAAATTTTGATCGAAGTAATCTTGCAGTTATGATTTTCACAAAAAACAAATACTAAATAGTGTGAAAATTGACATAATTGTGTTTTTAAAAAAATACTATATTATTAATTGATAAAATATTTTAAAAAATATATGGATCAGCCAAAGGATATAGATACGGTTATATATATTAATAATAACCCCCTTGGGGTTCTCTTGTCTTGATATTGTATGTTTAATTACAATATAATATTAAAATACAAAGATACATAGTAAATCACAAACTATTTAACTAAGAGTTAAATAAAAACGATAAGGTTTATATGATGACATAAACTTGTCTAAAACCAACTGGTTGAGAGATTTTCAACCCATACCCACCTTAAATTCTAAATAATTCATTTTGGAGTCATTAGAAGATGAAAATTATTTGATAGTAAATTAATATTTCCAGCTTTTCCAAAAGTGACCCTCACCTCTCTTATAAAAGGCCACTTCCTCTTCTCATAATTTTACACATCTAATGCATTGTGGCTCAGCAAACCCCGTCCCCAATATCTAGTAAACATTCCTTACTTCATCATAGAGTCCTTAATTTGTTCAGAAATCCACCCTGATGATCCCTTTTGATCAAATCAAAAGAAAGAACCTGAAGAAAAGGTAAATATTTTATCACCTCTTTCAAGTTCATTTCTTCATCCACTTCCTGTTTCTTTTTTTTCCATTATAAAATAATAACTCCAGTATCTTCTATATATTATGATGTTTTCATAAAAAATTTACAACCATATTCATTATTCTATCCATCATATGAATGACAAAGTCACCACACATGCGTGCGTATGGCTTACCATCTCCATGTCTTGGTGTAATTTTTTATTCAAACAAGTAATTATTTTGATGAGTATAATAAGGATTATAAATTATTTAAATGATAAATATAACATGTTATTTATTCTGTATATATGATATACAATCAAATTACATATGATTTCACCATCAATATTATGATATTGTCGCTCGTGCGTACCTACAGATTACTGTCTCCACAAACGTGATGAGATTCTTTCCCCATTTTAATATTTCAAGAATAATATTCCCCATATAATTAAAAATAATGTTTACGAACATAATATCATTATATACATGAGTAAAATACTTCCTATACATTTCAAACATGGATTATATAATTGAGTATATAATGGAAAACTGATCAGTTAACACCTGAAATGATGATATTAGTAAAATATTATTACTATAGCAATATTAGGGTATCTTATATGAAATCATATTTATGTATATAGTTATTATATAATTTAATAACAATGATTTATCGATTAAACGAAAGGTTATTGTACCCTAGACCAAGGAAAAGTAAAAGGTAAGGGTTAATTTCACAATATCATTATTATCAGAGATTGTTTTTACGTAAGTATCTACATGGACATATTTATCATTTATATCTGTTTTTTAATAATAAAAAATTATTTCAAAACATCTCATCTAATTACTATAAAATGGGTTAATTTCCATTATACCATTATTTGACCATATATGTTTTGAAAGTAATCATTTTATCATCTTCCAATCAAGGTAATTTATGACCTTTTTGACAATAATAAGGTAAAAATGTTTTTTAACATATACGGCGAGTGTGGCTATATTATTCTATTTTAAGTTCGTCGAAGCATCCCACACAATATTTTATGAATATTTTCAAAATAAATTTTTTCTTTTATAATTTTGTGACTTTTATATGGTATAATAATATAATGATGTATTTTATCCAAAAAAAAATTCATTCCATATATGTCAACAACATTTAATGGATTTTAAACATGTTTGAAGTTTATTTATTGGGATAAAAATCCTCTATATTGTATTGAAGTTTTTCTTATATGTTTGATAGTGGATGTGTAATTTTTTACTATTTGAGGTTTATGGATAATGTATTGACATTTAGTATGCTCGTTTTAAAATAAATGATTATGTTATGTTTAAACCATTTTATACGAGTAATGAATTAGATATTGTAAGTGTTGGGTGGAGCCAGCTATAGCTCCTCGATGCATCGGTAGGTCTCATGAGAAAAAATGGTGTCTTGGCACAAGGCCTTGAAAAAATAATATATATATTTTTTGTACAAGGATTTGAAAATGTGTTTATGAAGACTGGAATTATGTAATCCATCATTATTAAACTCTCTATTGATATTGTAGGGGATTATTTTACTAGTAGAATATCATTGTGAATAATTAAATAGCATTATTTTATTTTATCATTTCTATATTATGCTGATGATTAATTTTAAAATGCATTTGATTTAGTCTTATACATTTCCTTAAATGTTTTTTCTTATTTATGAATGTTTCCACTATATTGATATCCTTAATGAGAATCTGATCTCCCCCTTTCATTGTTTTATTTTTCCCCGGATGTGAAGTAGTATTTTATGGTTGAACTTAAGGGATAAAATACGGATATAAGTGTGTTCAAAAGGGGACAAAATGTTATTGATGTTTTTATTTCATGATGTAATGTGAAGCATGTGAATGTATCATATACATCCAAGCCTACTAAACTGATCGGTCATTCGGGACATGATTCCTTGTATCATGCCAATGTTATATAATAATGCACCGACTCTGGGTAACTGGGGTCGGGGCGTTATAGTAAAATTAACTGAGAAGAATATGAGAATATAATTTTATAAATTCAATGTTGCTCAATGAACCTAAACCATAATTTTATTATCTATCTTTCCATTTATTGTTTCCCCTTAACAATTTCACACAATCCTGATCACATTTAATTCCAACTTTAGAAAATTTATTAAATTTTTTTGATCTTTTTTTAGATTATTTAGTCTGAAATGTTTATGTCATTCTCTATGGTTTGACAATTCATACCAAATTTCTAGTAGTAATGTGGTTTTATAATTATTAAATTTGAGCACTCTCAATGATGTGCTCGTAAAATTTACCAAATTTTTTCTAGGAAGAAACATGAGACCAATAAAAATACACAAAATTTTTTAATATAAATAACATGAAAAATAGAAAAATATAATCAAAAAACAAAAAAAAAAGTTCAAAAATACTCAAAATATTCACTCAAACTACAAGAACACAATGTCATATAAGATATAACATGAAAATAAAATTTTATAAATCCTTAGTAATTGTAAATGACATTGAAAAAATTGAAAAAATTAATGAAAAATTTAGACAATATATCTAAAAAACAAATATTAAATGTTCCAAAACCACTTGTTCCTCCCCCTAGGAGATCTAGGATTATGGAATTCAGAATAAAATCCATTTCAACAAATCCATCATGCATTAGGTTTTCCCCTATGTATAGAAGCAATGAGATTAAAAATTATCATCATTCTCATCTACCATGATGTAATGATATTCCCTAAAAGAATTACATATAGTAATCTATAGTGTTATATTGTCTTGTCCCTAATCTACCTCTATAAGATATAATTGATGAAGAGTTTAAGATGACATTATTTCCTTTCTGTCTAAATTGATAGCCTAGGACTTTGTTCTAAAACCATTCTGTGGAAATATTTGAAACATGGGATGAAGGGTTTAATGATTTTGTATCAATATTCTTTCCCATGAACACCACCATTGATTTTAGACACAAAATCATTGAATTTTATAAGGATGAGGGAGACCTCATTCATGAAAAATGTGACAACATTAGATTTACTCTTATGAAAATTCCCAATGATTAGTTCACACCCCATATACTCATAGACATGTTTTATAATTATTTCACACCTTACCACCAAAATCTAATAGTCTACTCATATAAGGGTGACTTCTCTGGATCCACATTGGATGAGTGGAAAAAATTATTTGATAATCTGGCCCAAAAATCTCATAATAAGTTATATTTTAAGTGAATCATTCAAAGGGATGAGAAAAAGTGACAAGATACTATTGTAGGAGATAGGTTTCTTATGGATTAGTGTTGACATTGTGGGGTGTTTTGTTACACTATGAGATGTTTCCCAAACATCGAACTCCCTATCCAATCTAATGGATGTGCTCAGTATTAAAATTTTAGAACTTTGAGACAAGGATTAATCGATCCAATCGAAAATTATTAATAATTTGAATATAAAAACCTCCCAAATCATGTAATATAGGGGGCATGGTTTCCTTAAACATCCCACTACCAAATCATACCAACCATAGCCCCAATAATTTTTCTAAAATCAATATGGGGATGAATCATCTAAATATCAAGGGGCGTTAAAGGGGTTGTTACACCATGTTTTTATTGAGGCTATCTCAATGAGGAAGGAATCAAATTCCATGATTAAATATTTAAAACATAAAATGGTAAATTTGGATAGAGATCAATGTGGTATGGAATTGGGAAGATTATCCAGCACATAATTTACTATTACATGACATAATTTCATGGATATGACCACCAGATCTAGTATTTAAAACCTAGAACAGGGAATGGAACCACCTAATGAAATTAATAATCATGGAAAATTATTATCTATGATAGAAAACAATTAAAACCATCAATTTGATCATCATGAAAGTTTAGACCAAAATGACCAAAATGAGCAACACACAACTACACAAGATAACGAACCAACGAAAATAACATTGGAGTTGATTATTAAATAAAAAAAGAATGTTTTTTGAGGTAAACATGATGAACCAATCTGTTTTAAAAAAATTTTCCTCTCTTATTGCCCTACCTAAATGAGTAAAAATTATTGGTGAACCTGGCTAATTAAGGTTCAAGAAAATACTTTGAAGCATCGACATCAACATGCCATTCGTAAAAGCCTTAGAAAAATACCATTATATGTTATTTTCATAAAAGTTTTTTAAAAAAACAAAAAAAATGGAAGTATTTGGGTATGTTTGATCTCAATGTGGAATGTAGTGTGACTATGCTGAGGAATTTCCATTAAAAATTTAAGGATCCTGGAAATGTTATTATTCAATTGTGAAATAGAAGAAGTGTGAAACTATATTTTCCATTTAATTTATGACAATGTATTAATCTTATTCCATAAACCTTATTTATGAAGTTTCCCCTAGGTGATATGCATCCAACTAATGATTCAATTCAACTTGTTAATGGGTCACTCACTCACCCCTATGGAAGGGTGGATGTCTGATTAGTTTATTTAAGAAACTCACAGTACCCACAGATTTCTTAATCCTTGGTATTTAATGTGAAAAATTGATCCAAATATTACTAGGGAGAACATTCCCCTCTTTTTGGTACCTTCATTGGTGTGTCCAATGGGAAACTCACCCTCCAAGATGTGGATGGTGTGGAAGAAAATTAGAACATTAAAAACCCCAACATGTGGTTAGTTGGGATGTGTTTGATGTTGATGAAGACCAATGAATCAAAATTGATATCAAATATGAAGGTGGTTAGTTCCCTCTTGAGGTCATAAATAAAAGGACTCTCCATCCCAATGAAAACATTTCTTTGTTCGTTACCCATTCCCTATAACCGCTTGTTGATTAAAATATTCATTCCTTGCAACCCAATTTTTATATTTAGCCACAAATCTTTCCAAAAAAAATATCAAACATTTTATCAATGTAATTGTTATGATATTTTCTAGCGAAAAGCTAGTGAAGCTAGAAACAATTATAGATTATATCCTTCTGAAATTTTGTATGATTTACACTTTAAAAAATATTATTTCATTGAAACCCCATTTCCAACATATAATGTTTCCATGTGTGATAAATTATTAGTAGAACATGATAGGCTCAAATCATTGAGTCCTATGCAGATATTGGTAAAAACATATAGAAATATTATTATGATTAATTCTTATGGGACTATTCTAATTTCTATTCTTAAGTAGCTAATTTAAAAACTTTTTTGGAACATACTGTTGATTTTGCTATGAGATCTTCATTTTTATTATTTTTTGCAAGACTTCAACTGTGGGAGAGGCTATAAAAGAATTATTGATCTGTTAATTTATTTTCATGGGATACTATTCAGAAATTTATGATTTGTTGATGTGGTTTTTAGTGGAAAATCTAACCTGGACATCATGTTCCATCATGTTATTTTTGGTGATTTTTGGTGAATTCGGCTTGGTATAAAATATGAAAATGTCTAGAGTGATATATATTTTCATTCCATATCCAATAGTGAAGTCCACATAACTAATAATTTATTCCCATTTAATTATTATTGTTATAAATACATAGGGGAATAACTTCTGACTGGAGACATTACACCTACTGTTTCGTGGGAGTCATCACCTATTTTTACTTACATTATGCATTAATTTTGTTATTCTGATTTCTTCACCATGCATAATTTTTTCGTCTCCCTAGATTATTGAACTGAAATTTATGAACTTTCAGGATATATCTTTTTCACTGTTGATTAATTCTTGTTTCAATGTATTTGTTAATAGTTAACTTTATGTGTATGTAGTTTTGTTGTCTTAGTTGGTTGTGGGAATTATTACCATTGACAAGCTCATTTAGAACCACCTTTCCTGTAGAATCATTATTATTGAATAATATATCACTACCCACCCGAAAACACACATTGTGTTAATTTTATATTGATCCTTATTTCCTAAAGACTATTGAAAACATTATTACATCTTATGGGTACTAGAATGGAGAATCTATATTCCTAGTATATGGAAAACATGGGAAGAAATCACAAAACAAATTTATTAATAGCGTATACATTAGGGGAGTGTTTGGTTTAATTATTATATATTTATTCATTCATATTTTAATAGTTGTGATCTATGTGTGGGGTATTCTAACTCAATTATAATGAAAATTTTGAATTAGTTTTCTTTAATGAGATCTTACCTTGATATTATATTGTGGAATATAAATATTTAGAAGTTGATTTGGAAACCCTTCTTCACAATTTTTTTTTATTCTCAGTTTTATGTTTTTTCACTACAATTTATTCAAGAAACTATTTAAAATTTACTGATAAATCTTATGAATGATTGTACAAAGATAAATCATGAATTTTAAAAACACAAATATATTGTTCTTATTTGATTTCGACTACAGTTGGGGAACTTTTGTATATGTTTGTTTGTTTTTTCCTATTCATTTTCTTAATAAAAGTTAAAAATGTTATTTTGAACTTCTCTATTATCCTATAAATTATTATCATTTAAAATTTCCTATATGTTTTGTACTATATTTTGTCCCCACATAATATTCAACATTGGGGATATTTTTTAGATTTATGTTGGGGAGAGGGGTCATTTTCTCACATCAAACTCACACTTCAATTTTGTCAAAAAATTATCAATTGTTTTAATTTTTTTATAATTATTCAAAACCTAAGAGTATATTGGATTCCATTTTCACCTCAACTCAGTCATACGTAGTAGATCACACTTTCTAATTATCGAGGGTTGAAATGAGTATGAAACAGTTTCGGATGAATGAATGTTTTGTGGAGTTCTTTATTATTTTTATGGATATTATTTTTAGGAGCACAAGAAGGGTGTGTGATAAGATTTCTTCACTGGAATTAAGATCATAACAGTAGGTAACTAGAAATTTAAACTCAAACATGAGTAACTCATATTTAACAATAAACAATCACGTAGTTGAGCCTACTCATATGATAATTATTTATGTCATTTGATACATGGGTAAAATGGGAAAATGGGATCCCATGGTGAATCGCTGAGATTTTAGACACTAGGTGGGTGGGTGTGTGTGTGACGTCCCTTACTACATATTTATAAGTTCCATTTCATAGTATTATTCACATACATGGAAAGGTAAAATTTAAAAAATAATAATTATAATAGTGCCTCGTGGTAAAAACATGTATTCGTTTAGGTGAGTTTAATTTTGAACCCAAATAAAGAAGTGAAAATTTGTATAAATTAATGTTCATTTTAGTTGTATCAATTAAGAGATTAGATAAATAAGAGTATAATTTTTTGGAACTGAGGAGAAATGGATAATTTAAGGTTTAATTATTATGGTTTTAATTATATTCGATTTAACTTATCACCACACCTTGAATTATAACTTGAATAGGTATTAAGGAAGGGAAATATATGATTTCATTTAAGAAGCATGAACTCTTTAGTAGTGCTTGAATCTATGATGATTTCGGTTTCTGGTTTTGGAGTGAAGTCAGTCATTACATTCATTTTATCACTTTTAAAAAGCTTGACTTTCTCAGTTCCTCGGTTTTTTAGAGTTTAAACATTCTATTTTTAACTGACGATGAAAAAATTTCCCGATAATTTTTAAAGTGAAAAACATGCATTTTTTGGAGAGAAACTAATATTTATGTATGGAGAGACTATGATGTGGGTGCTTTTTAATGGATTTTTACACATATTTTATTATTATATTACTCTAAATTAAATGAAAAAATAATGTATTATATATAATAATTTATTATGTTTTTCCAATTTTGTACATTGCTACTTTATTTTTTTTAAATGTATTTTACTATATATTTTTTATTTTTGTATAATTATAAATTTATTTATTCATTCAGTATTAATATTAATTTTTTATATTTAGTTTTTATTTAAATATTAATTTTAAATGTTTTTAAATTCTTTAATTATTTAATATCTCTAGTTTTTCAAAATAATTATTTTTTAGTTCTCTAATTAAATTAATTATTAACTAAATAATTAAAATTTTATTTCTAGACATTTCTAATTATTAAATTATGTAAATAATATAATTCAAATCATAAAATTATTTCATTCCATTGTAATATTATAATTTAAATTCATTGATTCTAATAAATATATTAATTAATTAATTTTGTAATTAATTTGAGAAACATTATATTAAATTAATGTTTTAAATTATTTAAATAACAACTTTTAAACTTCTATAAATTTATTTTTAATGAATTTTGACAGTTTATTTAATTGATTAATTTTCTCAAAAAAATTTCTAACAATTTTTTATTCATCCCTTTATTTTGTATTCAGCTTATTTTTTAGGTTCGTGCATCTAGAATCATCTTGCATGGACTCAGTGGTGCCTCATATTCACTCTTCCAGGCTTTGTTGTGGTGTGTCATATTCTCACTAATATGCCACCTACACACCACCTAGTCTTCTAGACGGTGGAATCGTAAAACCCCCACACTGCTCAATTATTACAACTAAGAACTTGTATCTCCCCTCACACATTCATCCTTCACTATAAGGGGTGAATCCTCTCACACATCCAGCCCTCACTGCAAGCAGTGTCTCACTAATAACAACCCCCTCACAACTCACTATTTATGCACCATAATTGTTGTTACTACAAATTTCATACTACCATACAAAATTCATACTTAATCCATCACTCCTCTCCTTGAAAAGAAAAAAATATGAGAAAAACATCAATATAAAAAAATTCATTGTAGAAAATACAAACAAGAATATCCAAAAATCACTGATTGATGAAATTAGACACTACCATATTTGAGGAATAAACATAACCAGATGATGATTCAAACTAGAAGACCAACCAGATCTGGAAAACATATATGTCACTGATAGTAGAATCCATACCACTAGGTGCCTTCATGGAAGTTACTACACTCCATACCACTTCACTACACCCTAAAATGCTTCATGTTGAAACCTCATTCCACCCCTTACTAAACCCTCTTGAATTCAATGCTTCGAGTAGTGTCACATCACCCCTTACTATCTTCATCGTTTGACCCCTCACTGCTTCTCATATCAGGCCATTCCTCCTTCTATTTACATGGAACCTCCCTTCTCTCCACTCTCCCATTCTGATCAAGAACCGCTCCCCCTAATCGTCTCACCCCTTCTAATTTTTTTTTCATCTTAATAATTTTAATAACAAAAAAAATATAATATAACATATAATAATGATGACATAAAATATTTAATAATATAATTAATAATAAATTATTATTAGTAATATATTTTTTGGTTGTGATAATGAAGTTGTTAAAATAAGGTTGTAGATGCTACGAATCATGTGGAGTAGTCTGCTGAGAAAGAATCTAGATGTGGTAGAGAATTATCTATTCTTGTTACATCCATTAAGATATTCTAGAACAATATAAAACATTCTATCATGGAACTTGAATATTTTCTAGCGGGTGGGTGATATAATATATTTTTTCATCCAATAATTAACCTAACAACTCATTCCATCAGAAACAGTAGATCATCTCATTGAAGACACCTCTTGATCATCCATTACCACCCATCCATTTGAGCACCATTACATTTGATCTATATCCCAGTCATTTGACCCCAATCATCGGGAGAACGTACAAAAGAGGTAGGAGACCGGAAACTGAGTTTGAGTGTAACATTTGAGAAAGGGATATATGCTATGAGATCTCCGTCAAAATATTGTTCTTAATCAATTTATTTTATTAATTTTTTAAATTATTTCCCCTGAACTATTCCACACACAACATCTCACATCTCATAAAATAGTTTCAGTTTCACTATTAGTTTTTATTGTGGTTTTGTTGTTTTAATTTATTTAGACTACACAATTTAATACCTTATACATAGATCATCCCTTATTACAACACTAGTAGAAGTAATTTTGTTTTATAAATATTAAATTTTAGGTATCTTAGTGATGTTCTCTTCACATGGTCACTATGTTCTATGGACACATCCCTTATCATAATTTTCGGGATTGAACAGTACCTCTCTATGATCACTTCCATTTACTTCCCCTTACTGAATTTAATGGATAAATTATTTCTCTATATATTGATTTGATCGGTGTTTCAAAATATTTCTATCATATACTTTTTCCTGGATTATGATGAGACTCTTCTTCAACCATAGTCTAGAACGAATGGTCTTGAATAGACTATTTACTCAAAACAAATGTTCAAACAAATTTTTTTGTGAAACTCATAAACATTAATGAAACATTGTTACTTTTACACAACACTAAATTTTTTATGAAACATTATTACTTTCATATAACAACTCATTTTTTTTAAATTGTTTAATTTTCCGAATCTCCTCTATTTTGTCATAACATTGGGTTTTTTTAAACTCTATCATTCACAAAAAAAAGTTTCATGAATATCACTTGATAATGAAAGACGCTAAATTTTTATTTCATAAAACTCAACTTCACTCAACTATTACAAAAATTATTGTCTTTGAATCATTTTGTAGATATTATCCCATAATGAAGTATATAGCTACCTATTTATTGACGAAGTTGATCCTTTGTGAAACATCTATCTATTACATCTATTGTGCATTGAAATTACCTTTGTTAATGAACATAAATGAATCGACATCACCTTAATCACACAACTCACTACATTTTCACAACTTCACCTCTACTTAATGGTAGAATGCAACACTTAATGTGTCGTATAACATAGACTTTCACAAATATTAAAAACATCTTCCAGACAGAACACATTCTCATTTTTTGAGGTGATTCCTTGAATATTTCCTTTCTTGAAACTCTAGAATCTACCATTACCCATTCACATAAACATATAATTTAAGATAAATTATTTCTTTTTATATAAATAATATTCCACATCCTCCAAAATTTGCACCCCAATATTTTTTTCAATATTAGGAAATGATTTTTCTTTCAACACTGAAGCCACTGGCACTGTAATATCACGAAAACTATAAACTCCATGATAAAACCAGTGTGAATTTACAAAAAAACAAAAAAAAAATATCCATTTATTTATATGAAAACCATTGGTTATAAAATTCATCATCAAATATATATATTTAATCATTTAACTAACCATTTGTACCGATCCTTTATTATATAAAAATCTTTTTTCTATAAATTTATTCAGTATTTAAAAATAAATCCTCATTCTTCACTTTCTCTTTTTATTTTCTTCGTCGACTATACTATGCATTAATTCCATAACGATACAAATCATCATATGAATTATAATTACTATATTTCTAATACATTATGTTATATGACTTGACATACTTTTGAGTTTATTTAGACATATTCTATGGAGCCTTAGCTTACATTTTATTTACAAACATTCATTGAGAACAATAAATTGATCCTTTTATAATTCCGCTTCATGTGTATTTTTTCCTTATATTTTGTATATAATTTTTTGTATAAAATTATTTTCAAATACTAATTCCATAATGGATGTAGTCATATACTTTTTTGATTGGAAGAGTGTTGTGAATTGATGAAATTAACTTGATTTTTTAAAACATACATTAATTTATGTATATATATAAATTTAAAATAGATGTTTACGTCAATTCTACTAAAAGTAATATTTATATTCCAATAATTTTTATATGTAAAAGTTCTCAGTATTTATATTTTATTAATATTATCATCCTGCAATTGATTTTCCTCTTGTTTAAATTCATTTATAATTTTATCAAAATAATGATAGGAAATAATGTTCTCTTTCACTTTTGTTTGAGTCTACCTTCTCTTACTTTTTGAAAAACCACTACATAGAGTTAGTGATGAAGTCATTATTGGTATGAAAGATTAACAAGGTTTAAACATTTCTTAGTCTACGTCCTAAGAATAATTAGGTTACAAAAAGGATTATAATGGTTAAATAGTCTATTTAGGTCATCAATATAATCCATACTCTATATACCCCATTATAAATTCAAATTTATAAGATAACTTAACTCGATGAAATTTTATTCATATATAATTTTTCATGTTTTCATGTTTACTAGAATATCCAGTTTATGTTTTTTTCTATTACTAATCCTTCGATAGATAATGGAATTGATAGAACTACCTCTCTCACATGTAATTTCATTGATCATCTATAGAATCATTCTGTTCAAATTAAATAGAAATATAAATTTAATGAGGTTGAAAGCATAAATATCAAGTATCTTATTATGATTATAATCACCCATAATGGGTGAAAATTAATGTTAGATATAATTATTTATGAATATATTTTGTGTATTCAGTAGATACAGTGTAATTTTATCAAATCTATATCATCCAAATAAATTTTTTGAATCTATTAAAAAGAGAATTATATATCCTGAAACAAATATTTATATCAACTACTAGAATTACCTTTAATGTTTTTTTCTGAAAATACACAAAAATATATTCTCACATTACTTTAAAATTAACACTATCTATGCTTGATGTTATAGGATTAAAATAGACATTATTTTCTATTTTGAAATTTTCATAGAACTCTCTCAATTCTCTATAAGAAATCTCACTATCCACACCCCTGAAAACAGAAATAAAATAATAGTGTTTTACAATATACCATATAATAATACCTGAATAATCCATAGATGAAATAATCATAATTTTTCTGAACATTTTATATTTATTTTCCCCTTATAATCAAAATATTTTCAAATTATAGAGATTTTATTTTAATAATTAAAGTATGATATCAGCATTACCGAATTATTATTCTTATGCGATGTTATATAAACCTTTTATATACATTTTCTCTCAATAGTATAAGATAATTTTTCCCATATATAATATATTATTAATTATTCAATCATTAAATTCTGTTCATTCATCCCTAACATTTCAAATGATGAAACATGTAGAAAAAAAACAATTTATGGATAAACCAAACCAGTCTTTCTTAATTCTGAAAGGTAAAAAATTGTATATTTATTTAGACAGTGTACAAGAGAAATAACCTTTAGTGTATATATTAAATAATACACAATGATTAAAAAATATTATTTAATAACATTAAATAGAATTAAAGAAGAAATAAAAACATAGTATTACATTAAATTATTGTTATTATTGAAATGATATTAAATATTAATGAATCAAAATATTATTATATATTTCTTATAAATTTAAATATTAACTTATGTTGTGTAGGTGTATAAGAAAATATCATCAATCATGATGTATTTTAGGATAAATCAAAAACTACCATCCCCCAATATGTTGTATTTCTTATTGTCCCTTTAGAATACATTACCATCATGGTTCATCAATGTTATGTCCTCAGATAATTTCTAAATATTGATGTATTACCACAACATTAGATATAATTATAGAGTTATAATTATTTACATTAACTCAACATTTTAACGTTGACCATGTTGTTGGGTGTCAGGAAATGAAGCCTATTTACTCTATGTATCATTGAAAAAATTGATGTTTCCTAATGATATCACAAAAATGGTTTTGTGATGTTATCACTATTTCTAGTTTCTAAAATTCCCAATGATGAAGATAAAATAATCTTAAGTATATTTTCATAAAAACACTCTAAAAACCACTTATTTAACCACCCAAACCAACAACTTAATCGATTTATCACTATGAAAAAACATAATTATGTTAACATTAAATGTTGTTGAATTTTTTCAATTAACACTAAAATTACATCAAACCTTATTCATTATAAGATTAATTTAAGTGTCTTTAGTCTTATATAACCCCAAGGGAATAATTAATATATCTTCCAATTAGTATTTGGTAGTGATAAAAGTGTAGTTTTTCAAAATTTTCATTTGTTAGGTACCCCCACCAGTTTTTTAAATGGGAAATAAACGAATTTTTTTATGATTTTGAATAATATTGAATTAATATTAATTTCTAAATTAATATTGGATTTTCTATGGAATTTATATTTTTGAATGTTTTAATGTTTATATAACTCTATATTCTTGTAAGTGTTTTTAAGAATTTTAAAAAATAAGAACCTTGTCTGTAGTTTAGAATGGTGTCCCATGGTGTTTAATAGGTTTTTCCAAAAAAAAAAATAGTTGAAGGTATTTATTTAAAAAAATCTATTTTTTGTGTTTGTTGGTTACATCAATTCATATCAGTTTTGTTAAAATTTATTGAGGGAATAAATTCCTTTTTTCTTGAATTAATTAAAAGGAAAGGTTATTTATGTCATCTACAGTATTCACATTTTATTACATGAATTGTATTGGGGTGGTAAGGACACACATATAAAAAAACATGAACGGTGTTGAGGGGATATTATCCTTCTTCATCCACACCCCTAAAAAAGCCCTCCCATTCATTCTCAACTAATTTCACTCACCATTCCCCCTCTCTATTATTTTATTTTAAATTTGACATCCATTCTATGATGTTGAATTCAGAAGTACCCTATATTTTCATTATAGATATGTTGTTCAACAATCTTTTTTTTAGGATGGATCTAGACGATCTCTCATAAGACATATTTTTGTATCAAATTAGTAATCATAAAAAACATCACCCCTGATTATTATTTCATTAAATATATTTTCAATCTATAATATTCTCTAATTTTTTTTTCGGATTGTTGATTTATTCTATGTTCATTTATGTTTTATATTTCGATTGACTTCTCTAGATGATGGTTTAAGGGTATGTAGTAATTTTTTAGATTCCTAACGAAATTGATTAAGTGGAATATGGTTTTTGATTATGGTGTTGATCCTCCATCTTCCATAGTATTTTTATTCTCAAATGGACTGCCGATTCATATCTACAAGCCTATTACAATTAAATCCATTTAATGAATTATCGATAAACTAATTAAGTAAGTGGCAGCATCTGCAACGCTTTACAGACCATCATTGGTTTGAATATGCCTTGAATATTATTTTTACAAAATTCTCCAATTGAGAAATTATATTCAATATGGTGACTCTTTTTTGGGGGAGATATTTATTATGAACACAATCATGGTTAGTTCATTTCATGTTTCAATATTTATTCATTATATTATATTTTTTTGGATATTAGAAAAAAATTATCAATTACCTAATTGTATGTATCTTATTTTGAGCAAGACAATTTGGGATCATAATGAGAAAATAATGGATTTTAGTGTTCATTTAATTTCTATATAACTTATTGAAATTTCACATTCGTTCAACACTCATATTAGTGATGAAAACAATAAATATTTTAAGGAAGTTTCTTATACTTATAAATTAGTCTTGGTATATAGTGAGCCTATTGATAAATACCATGTTATGCATCTTGAAAAATCCCAGTGGTTTGATGGGATATTTCTCAATGATTCTGCTAATAATTTCATGAATCCAATTAATTATTTTGATGGGTTCGTTACACATTATAAGAATAAGACTCAAAATCCTGTTCATTATTCTAAATTAGAAACAACCATTGACCTGATATCCTCATGAATACATTTTAAAAAATTGAGTCTCCCTCCCCAACATGATGGGAAAGTGTATGATAAAATTAGTATGATTATCCTTTCTATGTAATATAAATTATTCATTTAATATGTCATGGTTGATTCACTAGAATCTATTAATTCCACATGGGATGTTGATAATGATGATTAACCAATAGTAAAAAAATTAATAGTGGGTTACTATTGAATTGGGGGAAGAACTAAAATCATGTCTTTTTTAGGGATGTATAATATTCAATGGAAGTCTATCTGAAAATTATAAAATCGAAGTTCACTAAGAGGAAGAATGAATTTAAATGAAATAATAATTTTAATTTTAGCAACATTCATTTGAAATTATATTTATCATATTTATTCACATATATGAGGTTATATTCTTCTTAATAGTTTGTTAAATGTTCTAGGTTATTTGACTAATTATAGTATGTAGATGAATTTTTGTGATGATATCTACTCACGAACATTTTGAGACATCATGTAGGCTGTTCAATTGTGTGATTAGATATTATTGGATGTATTCCAATAATGGTTTATTGAATAACTTTTTCATTAAGATAGTGTTGATGACAACTGTTTTCACTACGTTTTTTGACCTATTTGAGGCGAATTTTATTTATTTTAATTTATTTAATGTATGAGGTGATTAATTTATATTAACATCTTTTTTCTTTTCCTTTATCTTGAAAATTTTCATGGACATGAAAGATCCATTGATTCCAAATCTACCATATATGAAATAATGAAAGTGGGGATAATAATATTGAGGGGAAAACAGACAAATAACTCTATTGTTGAAATTTTTTAGAAGACTTCATCACTCATAGTCTCATAAGACCTGAAGTGGGTACTCTAAATGCTAAAGAGATATTGAAATATATGTACAACGGTATTTGAGATATGGTGAGGACACAACACTTTTCTCATTGTTTTAATATACAATTTAGCTAATGTTTTTCAACAATTTTTTTTATTTTTCACCTGGAGACATATAGATTCACGCTTATGGGGTTTTATGAAAAAATATTTTGATAGGTATGATTCACTATTTCTATTTAAGATCACTTCTGTGTGTATATTATTCAATTATATTTCATGTGTGCACATTACACAATATTCAGGGGTAGTAAAAATATTTTTTTATTAAATTTCATAGGTACATGAGTTGGTTGACAAATTAATGTCTCATTCAATTTAAAAAAAATTAGTATTAATGAGAAATTAATTATTATTTATTGAGTATAGATTAGGGATTAATGATTAATTACTCTTAGTTGGAAATTCGAAAAAGAATTTATATTAATTAATATATAATATAATTTATTAGTTAATAATAATTAATAAACAATTAATATTTAATAATATAAAATTTATAAACTAATTATTATCAAATAATCATTAACTAATTAATATGTAAATAATTAATTACTAAAAAATTAATAACTAATATGGACATAATAAATAGTTAATAATTATTAATTAATTAGTATTTTCCAATTAGTTTGTAACTAGTCATCTAATGGTTTATAAAAATTCATTACTAACTAAAAATTAATAAAAATTGCCTAAAAATATTCATTGAAAATAATTAATTAACTAATTAAAGACTAATATTTATTTAATTGATAAGTAATTAATAATAACAAATTAATAATTCATTACTAATTTTTTACTAATAATTAGTAATAATTTAATTATTTATTAATAATTAGTAAAAATCTATAATAATAAGTAATAATTAAATAATAACTCGTAATAATTAACAAATACATAGTACGATGAAATTAATAATTAGTAATACTTAATTGAAAAATAGTAATAATCGATAATAATTAGTAATAGTTAGTAATAATTTAAAGAGATTACGTAATTATTAATAATTTATTAATAAATATCAACAATCCTTAAATATTTAATAATAATTAACAATAATAAACTAATAATTGGTAATAATAATTAAATATTAAGTAATAAATATCAATAACAAAAAGTATTAGAGTAATAATTAGTAATTAATGACTAATAGTTATTTATAATTAATAATAATTAACTAATTATTTGTAAATGATTATAATAATTAACAAATTTTAATTATTAATTAGAAATAATTAGTGTTGATCCAAAGTGTGTTTGGATGTATTTTTGGTCAACATATCAATATATGTTTAAAGAGAATCTTTCTTAAGAATTGCACTTATGGAAGTTGATTAAGAATGTTACTTATGAAATTTGCAATAACATCATTATTAAGAATAAGGGACATTCGTTAACAGTGTTAGATGACACAATGCCTTTCATTAAGTTCCTAAAATAAGGTGTTTTATCATGATTCATGTAAAAAATCAATGGTGAATATTTAGGTGACTATATTAAAGGTAATGGACAAAGTTTTTCTTGACACAGGTCACCGAACAAAGATTAATGGAAATAAAACTTTCATTAGATAATGATATTTTTATAGGATATAATTCCACGTAATAAATTTCATGATGAAAGATATCTGATAGATCATTTTTTCAATTTTTAATAATGGGAATCTGACAAGAAAATAATATGTTAAATGTTATGAAATGGGGAGAAATACAACGGGGTGATGTTCATACCAAATAGAGAAGTTATTATTAGTCCTAGATATCTTTTAGGATGTTTTAATTATAATTTATATAAATATTGATCTATGAAGATACAAACATTGAAATATAGAGTTACAAAGTTATCATGCAGAATGATCATATAGACAAATGATAGAAGGCCTGATTGGTCAAATGTATTTATAAATCTACCTCAGATTGAGGATGAGATAATTACAAGTTCAGTACATAGAATATATCATATCAATGATATTAGAAAGCGGATACCCATATGTTGAGCACCAAAATGATATTTTCCAATGTATAAACACTCTGAATATACAATCAATTGGGATCTACCCATTTCATCCAATGGGGAAATGTGAAGATGATCAAAATACATACATGTGTACAATGATTTAGATTAAATTATGACGAACAATATTTTTGAATTTCAGATAGATATTATACGAGATTATATCAGACAGTTTTATTAATCAGTGTACACTAGATAAAGTTATGGTGCGTTAGATGAACACACAAAATAGAGATATTCTATTTAGTCAGACACACACATGGTGTCCTTAATGTAATTTGGTTTCCTAAAATAGAAAAACTATGAATAGTTATATCAAATTGAGAACGGTAATGGTGTACCAACTGATATATAAGTCCTCATGAATAAAATGGATAGAGATACATTGGATATATAAACACTAGGGAGCTTTAAATAATAATGTATTGTCTTATACATGATGTTGTTTTGAAAATATGAAAAATTTAATATGATAATATGGATAAATAAATCTTACAATGTTCATTTACACTGCGTTTAAAAAAGATTAAATAAGCTCTTTAATTTATAATGTTACAGAATTTTTAGGATGTTCGGGGACAATGAGTTTGCATAATGATTCAAGAATATTCAAGAAGACTATAGAATTCATGATGAATGGTGTCTTGAATTCCAGTTGATAAGGAAAAGGAAAATGTGTTATCCATTATTCTATATGGGGAGAAACTATAAATTGTGGTGTATAGTATGATTTTACTTAACACATTAATCATGATTGAAGAGGCTGAGACACTGAAATATTTCGTGATGACTAAGATTCCAACCAAGCTAACTTTTAGGCTAAGGAATAACTAACCTAAATATTTTCATATAACATAGAATACTCAACCATGTTCCATAATATGAATAAGAATAATATAAAGGATCCAAATGAGCTGTTACTCTGTTAAATAAGAGTGCATCAGATGAAGGCTCATTAATCATAGATCCAATATATTTAGAGAATACCAATATAGAACCATCAGATAGAGGTATAACATACAGATTCATCGTATTGATATAGTAAACATAGTTTTCCTAACCAATGTGGAGTGAGGAGTATCATATGGAGATCGAACATACAAATATATAATAAACCTGTAAATCATTATAGATTCAACAAAAAAACTTTTTTATGTATGTTCACAAAATAATGATCTATAAAATTTATGATTGTTTGTATCTTGTTCAAAAAATGATTTGCAATAAGATTCTAGGAATATATACTCTAAAGTGTAATTTTAAAAATCATTAATTTATATAAAGTATAAGGTGATAAAAAATTCTATTCTTAGAATATTATATCATTCTACAGTGGATAAGAGAATAATAAATGAAGATATTATAATTGGAGGGTACAACTAGTTGCTGAATGACTTGTTAGCTGGGGTGTATAACCATCAATGAAGAAATATTATATAGTTAGGAATATTGGTGTTATAATAATGTATTTGATATTTTTTAAATAATTTTTATATAACTTGGGAAAGATGGAGGAATTATTACAGTGGTGTAGAATCAGTTTCTTCATATGCCTCTCTAATATGATGTATATTGTAATATAATCCATAATTTTATGAATAACCAACATTGAAATAAGTAATTCTCGGAACCAAACCAAATCAATATCTTTTGCTTTCGTATATTTAATTTTATTTCATAATAAATGTCAGTTTTTGATTTATATTTTGTTGTATTGTAACTCAAATAAGTTTTCATAGGTTAAGAATGTTTCCTTGAAAAGTAAAAAAACATTATTATAAGAGAAAATAAAAAAATTAATAACTTATTAGCCACCTCCCCCTCTTAGTCATCTTACATTGATCCTTTTTATATTTGGTATTTGAGAGTATGTTATCTTTGAATGATCCAACACATATAATTGATATTTTTATTTTATTATGAATTGTAGGTGTGTACTCGTTTTTTATTGAAAAAAAACAACAAATGATGGAAGAATGATCCATTGCTTTAACTTTTACCACTTTTACATGAAGATATAGTTACTACATTAGCGGTTCTTCCTCCCATTTATGAGATATACATGAAAGAATCTGATCTTATAAACATTTATGTTAATATTAAATATTAGAATTCTATTTTGATGTCTATCATAGAATATATTTAAACAAATTTTATGTAGTTACCAATGGTTCATAGAATTTCATATATGTTTAGATGTAGTTGTGAAGGAAATGATAAAACTTAGGAAGCCAGAATACAATTATTAAGAAAATGGTATGAAGATATTAAAATGGATGGTTAGGCGAGTATAAGATATTACATTAAAGGAGTAAGTGAATTTTTACATAATATCATAGGTTTTTTTAAAAAAACATAAATATTAGACTATCAGTAATAAATTAAGGGGAAACGACCCTAATAGATTTTATTCCAAAATATTAGAATTATAATATATGAATGATTTAACTATACATAAACATTAATCCATTCCTGTGGAATATTATACGCAGAAAAAATTTATTTATGAATTAGGGTGAGTAATAATTAATGTTCGATGTTTTTATAAAAAGTATGTTAGAGATAAATATGCTATAAGGTAACCAAATAATTCTGAGGAAGCTTAAGAAGAAGAGAACATAAATATAATCATCATTCTAATTTCTATGAAATGAATAATGGACATGTGGAAATATATAACATAGAATATATGTTTTAATAGTAATGAAAAATAAAATCTTGTACAAAATTTACCCAAAAAAGTTGGTTAATGATTCTATGTCTGTTGAAAAATATATGATTTCTCAAAAAAAAGAGAAAAAATTATTAAATGTTTAATTATAATAAAAGAAAATTATGTTGAATATAAAAGAGTACGAAGATTCTTCAACTCGCAATGAATAAGAATTTCATGTGCTCAATTTTTCATGATTTAGACAAGTATATGATTCATCAGGTAGTTAATATTATTGTTAAGATATAATAGAAATAGATTTGATTTCACTAGAGAATATTAATTTATCAGTTCAGAAAAAATACACAACTCAATATGAAAAGGAAAAAACAAATCAAATAACCTAATGAAATAAATTTTTGTAATGGACAATGAAAAAAAATGTTGACAGAAACCATAATGTATTTAATGCATAAAAATAAAAGTTGGCGAGAGTGGGAGAAAACTAAACATTAGTGATGAAAATTCAGTCATGCATGATATTATCAATATTTTAGAAATAAATATTATTGGGAAATGTAATAAAAATAATATAATAGTAGATAAACATGAGAAAATAGTGAATATTTATAAATATTATTATTCTAATAAATAAAATGAGTTATAAAAAACACAATTATCATTTATTATAGCGAATGTTGTGTTAAAAAAATTCAAATAAAATATAACTAAACATTTTATGTTTAAAGTAAAACATATAAATATAATGAAAAAAAGAATTCATAGAATATGGTTTTTTTACTCCAAAAAAGTCATAGTGTACATAAACGTATACTAACATTGACAGTTCATAAGTGATGATTTGTGAGAAATAATATTCCACTATGAAATTTTTCAATTCATCATGAAATTATATTCGAAAATAAAGTCTCCCACCATAAGTTAAAAATACAACGATATCAAAATTTTGAACCTTACTTCTATCATTATAAAAGATAAAAATGAAGATGTCATTACTTGTTTTGTAGAGTTTACAAGCATAGAGAATACTAATTTTTATACAATATGCTCTTACCTAGAAATAAGTATGAATCTGGGGGGATATTTTTGGAAGTTAAGAACCAACATTTTAATAAATAATGATGAGGAAGGAAATTAGTATCAGAAGATGAATAATTTCTATGTTTCAGTAGAGAAAAACGTCAAGCTTAAGAGAGTTGATTATTGAAAATAATTTATGAAAGACGAAAAAGGTAATAAATTTCAGTATTATAGAAAGTGTACATAGTTATATTTCTAGACCATGAATCCATGGTAATAAAGATGGATTAGGCACACATATATACTCAATAAAATGTTAAGAATGTTTCAGAAATTAGGTAAAAATTGATAACAAAATATAAATAGATTTTGGATTGAAAATTTGTAAATAAAATTTGATGTGTGAGGAATGTACAAATGATAAAAAAATCATGAATATCATACCATTCCAATGAGAAATTGAGGAGAATATATAAAAAATAATGAAAATAAAGTTGTTACAAAAGATGATGAGAATGGTGATTTCTTAATCTGATTATACAACAGATTATGAGAAATCAATAACAAGTTCATAGAATGATGATTTTAAATATAAAATTACCTACCATTATAAATACAACAAAAATAAGAAATATTATCACAAACTGAGAGAAAGTCAATATTTTCATATTAATACTAAATAATACCATGGTTCCACCTTATTCAAAAAAAAAATAATCACTAACTTGTATGGAATTTAATGAGATGAAGTAAACATATAGAGTGATTTATGAATTATATAAAATGTTTGAGAAATCCATCATGGATTATGGTTACCAATATAAAGAAGACGTGATTGATACCCATGAGGGGAATGATATGATGAATCTGTGGGTTATGATTCACAATTTTTATCAAAATAGTTGGGATGATATGAAATTTTATTTTTCGGAGAAATTTTTTTATACATACGTGATTTACTTGATATGTTTTTGTGATAGGGATTTGGTTTATTTTAAAAAAATACAATAAATTTCAATGATAATAATACGTGCGATAAAACTTCAGAAATTTTTTTCATGAATGAAATGATATGGTAAATATTAACCACCTTGATTATACACTCTTTATTTCTACATTGGGACCACCTTTATAAAATTTTAGTCATTTAGGTTAATGAACTTTTTTAAGAATCTCATCTGATGTTTTCGGTCTCTTGAAAAGAAAATTTTTTTTTCTTAAATATTGAAATATTATTAAATATGTTCTCTTTGAATTTTATATTAAATATGTGTGAAAATTAATGTTAGGGATATAAAAATGTAATCATCATATAGAGAGAATTAATTGGTCTAACATATTTAAATTTTTATTGTTTGATGTTTTATGTGATTATTGAAAAAAATAGGAGATAATATAATTCCAATGTGTCATTGGTTTTTATTATTTTCAATATATAAATTTTTGGTTGAGATAAATATCCTAAATAATGTTACATGTTAATATTGATTATGAATGTTACATAAAGATGTTTTAGGAATTCTATTATAAAGGTTAAGGAACCTTCCATAATAATTATAATAACGCTATTTTTTTTCATGTCCCTAACATCTTGATGTTTATCATGAATGAACCATAATTCCATTGTGGGAAATTTATCATACCACAATGAAGCTAACAAACAAAGTGTTTCCAAACAATTGTCATTGGACATTGATCAACATACAGTACATTATTACCAAATAGAAATGTAATTATTTGATATAATTTCATGTTAAAAATATTTATTTGTCAGATGACAAATTGAATATTTATATAGTTTTTTATCATGTGAATTATATGGAAAACATATTTTAATAATAGTGAAATGTGGTTGAAATACAAAGGGGGGATGTTCTTACTAAATAGAGAATTTATTTTATGATATAGATATTAGATATTATTTTTTATGAAGAATATATATAAATATTTATCTATGAAGTAGTGTCCTTGAATATATTTAGTTATACTTTTTTTGTAGAATGACCTTATGGGGAAATATGAGAAAGTATGCTCTTTCAAAGGAATATTATAAATCTACATCTGATTGAGAATGTGAAGGTAAAATGTTCATAGATAATATGATAGTATCTCAATGCAATTGGTTTTAGGGAACCCATATTTAGAGAAACTAAATTATATCAAACAATATACAAACACATTAAAGATCCTACTAATAGATATTTTCAAATATTAGCATATAGAGAAATGTAAAGATGCTCAGAACATTTAACAGTGTACCATATTTGTGATTCACATTATGGGAATCAAATTATGAAATAAAAAATATAGATTTTTTGATTTTATTTGACACACTGATGTTTTTTGGTAGAGTTTATTTTCATCCATTTTAACATCTAGGTTTTATAAGAGATACCGATTGATGTACCATCATAGAGAGAGTAAATTACTGAGTTTCATCAAATAGTGAGTACTATAGTGAGTTCTATCATACAAAGAATAATCATTATGACTACAAAAATTATTTCTTACTTATTTTAAGAAGAGTTCATGAGATATAGGATCTCCAATCAATGTTCTATTGGACAGTGACCCAATGGATAATGAAACAATGGATTGAGGTTTTCTAGGTCGAGTAATTGGATAGTGCTAATAAACATAGTTCACTAAATTAATCATTAATGATATGTATGATATAGAAATATAGTTAATTGGGCCAAAAGATGAAGGTAAAACTATATGGCATCATCATACAAATCATTTGATAAGGATGTTTTCTCGAAAATGTTTTCGAATATATTTCATTGATTACATCCATATATTTTAATGATATAAATGTTGTTTCAATGCGAAGAGAATCAAAATATATATGTATTTAATTTCATCATATTTATACATTGAAAAGGATGATCCAAAATTATTGTAAATTGATATAATATATTTTTACATCAAATTAAAAAATAACATGGGAAGATCTTATACATAGGAGTTATAACAATTTTCTAAACAATCTTATTGGTTGGGGTATATAACTATATTTGAAGAAAACGATATAGTTAGGATAATTGTGGAGTATAACCACATATTAAAAGATAGATAATTTATAGCTGTAGAACTAGGGTTATTTAGTGGAGTGATTATTGGGATACTGGACTAGTTTTCTCTTATGCATTTGTTATCTTGTGATGATAGTGAATTAATCCTTGTGGGGAGGAATAACAATAATGGACAGTTGTATGTATTTTTATAAAACCCTATAAATATAATTCTATTATATCTATTTATATTGATTTCATATATAAATTTTGGAATATATTTATATTTGAGTGTATCATATCTCTAACATGTTTTCATAGGATAATAAAGATTCCATATGAAGTTAATAAAACCCATGATAATTTAAAATAATAAAATGATCCCTAATTCACCCAAGTGATCCTCAATTAATCAAATTTAAATTAAATTAGTAATAACTTGCAACAAATAATTAACTAATTATTAATTACTAATTATTAAATATTAATAATTAATTAATGTATAATAGTTTTAAAAAATTATTATTAGAAAATTTAAAAATATATATTTCATTATTATTTATTACTAAAAATAATCTATTGAACTAAATTACTATTTCCCTAATATATCATGTTATTATAAAATAACATTACACAATTATTACATTGTCAACCCAACAAGATTATTCCACATAGTGAATATCGTTTTTCAATTAGTTAAATATGTATAGATAGTGTGGAAATTTTAGAAGTTTAATATCTATGTAGATAAAAACAATTGGATACAATATATGGAAGATATTTACCTTTGTGTAGTAACCCTAAGAGGGTAATATTGGGTATTAAAAAAATTATCACTCGATAGACAACAAAGAGGTCTAATTACACACCTAATTGACACTCTTGTTGTTTATTCTTCAATTAATTCCCATTATTATTATATATAATTTAACTCAACAACTACATTGAATTATATTGTTGGAACATAATATAATCTTACCTAATTATTCAATTATCAACCCTACACAATTTTTTGTGATAATGAATATGGATTCTAAATCTATTAATAATGTAATGAAATGATGGATATATGTGAAATGAAATTTCTGTATGGAAACAATAAAATTGATATAGGATCTAGAAAAACTATACCTAGAGGAATTAATCATGAAAAGGTAAAATTGTGTATTTAATTAATCTACACATGTCGAATTAAAACTACAAATAATTATACACATGGTTTAACACTCACTGGGTATCTACATTGGTTAATTGTCATGATATTTATTAACTATTGAACATAATGAACATTAACTAATTATATATTTTTACAATGAATGATATTTACAATATTTTTCCATTTTCAACCATACATGATTTTCCCGAATAGTTAATATTGTTTACACTTTTAGAATAATGATTAGAAGAAAATTTTTAACAAAGGAAATAATTTCTACCAATGTTTACTACTACGTAGATGTTATAGGAACCATTCATGGATATTAATATAGTATAAGACCCATATGTATGGTTATTATAATTGAAAGTGTTACCCTAGGAAAAAATCATACAAGAAGTCATGATTTGTTAAATATTTAACAAGATCAAAAAATCCAATCTATTTATTATAGTTATATAAAATTATTGGAATGGTTTTGGTACCTAAATTATCTATTAACTGCTGATGATTACCACTCACAAGAAAAAACATAATTTAGAGAATGATTTTATAATTCCATGATCGATTTAAATATAGTGGTTTCTACTATCCAATATCAGCCTTATATTAGATGATTAAATATTTATACCAGACTTGTAGAAGAATTTTTATCTCAAAATTATGATATTGGTCAATATAAGGAATGGTACGTTAATGAAATTGATAAATTTTTTATAATGAAATATAAATTATATGATGAATATGTGTATCATGATTGAACTGATTCAACCAATAGTTATGATGGGGGGAAGAAGAATAATTTTTGGAATAATTTTCTATAAATTCTATGGTTGTACACCATCCACAATACCATATAAATCATACGATATTATTCAAATCATGTTAAAAAACTATGGGATGTTCATTTAAATTTAACTAGAATATCATCACACCTATAACTATTTTTAACAATGTTCAATATGATATAATTTCTTCAATGAAATAAATCATTATACATTTGAAGATATTTTCCTGGAAGAGATACTCTGCAAAATATAAAAAATGGATTTTTTATAAAAAGACGCTATATATATAGTTTGGGAGTACATATAACAAAAATTAAAATGGTGTGAGAGAATTGATGATGATTACATATTTTACTTGTAGGTGATTTTTGAAATTAATCATAGAGGGTGGTGTATTTTTACGATTAAGGCATGTCATACTTGTTTGAAGCCTAACAAAAAACATGATAATAATTCTTTGGATGTTTAATTTGTCTAATATATTATTTTCAAGATGATTATTTCATTCTAATTCATGACTTTATACCTTGTATTGGAGAGGATAAAATAATATTTTGGATACATTATTTCATATATAGAATGATGAAGGGAGAAATTGATAGAAATTGTTAAGGGTTATAGTGACTAGGATAAATCTTGTCCTGTGTTATCATAATTTCTATTAATACAATGGAAGAAAGAAATTTTATTCCACCTATAAAGTAATTAACGTATGATTCAAGATATATGAGCTGATTCTTCTCATTTAAAATTTCATAAGTTGTTTGATGCATTCATTTCATGTTTTTCTTCATTTTATTTCATCATAATGTTTATGAAACTTTGTGAAATAATTTTTCGGATATCATATTGTAATACATTAGATTATGTTACCCAATTATGGTAACCATTAAAATTTTCCTCGTTTATATTCCATTTTGTATAAGGAAAAAAGTGCATTTTGGAGATGGTTTTGGCCTGTATTAGCTTCAATTTCACCCATATTTTGGTTGTCTATTTGAAATATGATAATCATTGGGTGATCAATGAGGAAATCAATGAAAACTTTCTCATATTGTGATCCCTTAATTATTATCACCAATATTGTATTATAAACATTTCTATTAATGTTCTAGGGAATTTTCCATATTATTATATGAAACATTTCATCATTTATCTTGGTATATTCGTAGATAATTATTTTTTATTATATCCAAATTATCCTAATATTTTTTAATATATAATATGATCAATTAATTTGGTCATATGGGTTGTATATAAGATGTTTTTAGTGGTTATTAGAATGAATTCATAGAGCAAATTAGGGAGTTTATGACTATATTATATGGATTATAAAAGTGAAATGTACATTAGAATATGATGTGGGGAAGTGGTATAAACACATGACCATAAAAATTACAAAGGGCCTTAGTGGAATCGTTAACAAGCTTAGAAGGTTACTAATAATCACCCAAGTTTAAGATACACTTTATCATTTAGTGAAGTATTTCATTGAAAGGGGAATATATATTAATGGAGGGATTCATTCTGGGATGATGTTTGGTTGAGACTTTCATTGAGATGTTGATTTCAATGTTGAGGAATCTTCTTCTCTTTCAATTTAGTTGTTCAATAATAAAATAATTCAATTTTAATTATTGTAATGTCAATACCCCACCACTATTATTATTGGCGAAGTGTTAGGGTTATTACTATAGTAGTGGAATTTTGACTGTGGGAATTTTTAGGCATTTCAGTTTTGATGTGCACATGACATTATGTTATGTGACTCTATAAAAACCATGTAAAATCATATATAATTAAATAGTATCTGCTCGATGCTATTCGTAATGAGTATAGTGCACCATAGACACCTATTGCTGAGTTTTGAAGTATATCTATGATGGAATGATTACTCATGTTGATACGTAAAATTAATTTGTTTGGACTATGGGGAAGACCAAAGTACAATAGGATCAAAATGAGGTATTAAGGCCTCAAGAACAAGACAATTATCTGATATGAATTAAATTTCATGGGAATGTCCATAAATGGAAGTGTAATATATTTTAACCTAATTTGAGTTGTTTTCATTCACTTTTCTAGTTTTACTTTCTAATAGGGTGCATCATGGGAACTTCAATGTTGGATAACATTTTATGATAATATTGTCGTATTTTTTAAGGATTTGTGTCACATTAAATAAATAGTATTTGTGTATAAATATATAATAGATTTATAGGGTTATCAACATGTTTGGAGAACACCCAAGAGATTTTTAGTGTCTTTTGAGGAAACACTAGTTTTTCAGTCTACTAGATAAATACACACCGTGTGGGGAGAATAGATTATGTCTACTCTTTTTAGGGAAAATTTCATGAACCATTTAAACAATATGAATGAAGTATATCTACGTATAGGTTACATGTATTTTAATTTGATGGATCTTTTAAAAAAAATAAGACAATTATTCACTACATTTAGTCCTGAGGAATAAACGACATTTAAACGGAATACACATTGTGTAAATTTCAAGGATTGGGATGGTAGGGAACTACAAATTTTTATTTTCATTTCATTCTTCTTCATTTCTCTTATAACGATAACAATTGTTATAAATAAAATTCCTCTCTTTTGATTTCATTATATTTATCTTCATAAAATATTGTTATAGAAAAAAAACATCCATATTTTATAAAATCAAACTAGATATAAATTATGATTAATTTTATTTACCTTTGTAAATATAGTTGTGTAAAATTGAATAAATTTTTTCTATAATGATAGGGTCATAAAAAATCCAATAGACGTATGAAATTAATGCAGTGGCCTAAACGAGTAGGATGGTACCCAATGAAGCCCATTTATCAGAGCTTCTGCAGGATGTTTAATTTCTAGGATTCTCCTATGACTAATCAAAAGATGAGATCCAACAACATAACCAAGAGTAAAACCATTTATGGTAGAAGTTCAAGCTCATTGATATCACTGACAAAAAATGTTCACTGAACCACCCAATTAATGACCGATTCTTCTACATTATAATATTTTGGAGTACTCCCATGTATTAAATGGATATTTATCAAGATCCAAGATAAGATATTATGTGCTTTTTATATATAATAATGAATATATTTTCATCCTATTATTGTTAAATTGTAAATTATATTTATTTTTATACAATAGGAACAAATTTTATATATGGATTATATTTAAATTCATATAATGAAATTATAAATTAATTGTTTTTAAATAATTAAAATTTTAATATTATTTGATCATTGTTATCATATATAAATTATCATATAATTTTTATAATGTCGAATGTTATTTTTATAAGGGATCAATTTCTATTTTTGTCCAAAAACATGTCATCCTAAATAAATACCTGTTTTTATTTTAAATGTGAAAATTAAAATATTGAAAAAATTATTAAGATAAAATTAATATTATATTTGGAATGATAACCTAAAAATTATATAATGGTTAATTTGTCATAATTTTCTAATACAGTAACATTTTTTTGTTAAAAATTTAATATCATATAAATATATTTTTGTATTTCATTACATCATAATGACAACAATGTGATGTAATAATTACCATAAACTGTATATGTGACCCAATAAACGTTTTTCCTTTAATATATTGTGATTTTAATTTAATTTTAATTTAATTTTATTTATTTTGTAATTCAATTATGAATCCTACAAAACCTATGATATAATTTATGGTTTTAAAATAATTTCCATAAGAGTGTGACTTATCTCCACATAAGAAAGGAAATTATTTTAATAAGATAGGAACTTTTAATTTTAAAATAATAATAACCTATCCATTTTTTCATAATTCATCGAAAGACCCATGGAATTGTTTGGGTATTTGGATATTTTATTCTATTGAGTACAAAACCAAATTAATAAAGTAATCACCATATTTTCCTATATAAACCCACACAATATCACATTAATCTTCAATGAAACCCCTTCTAGCATAACCATACTCTTAACTCCACTATCTAAATTCCTCTTAAGGCACCCCCGATCTCTAAAGAATCCCCTCCAAAGATTCTGATGTCACGTACTCATCTAAGGGATCCTCCACATCCTCTACTCCTTTCGAATTCATGATCCTCCATTCAAATTAGTCCATTTAATTTCAATTTGTTATATTTAAATTAATTTGTAACCATCCCCTTACATTAGAATTTAAGTTATTTTAATTATGTATTACTTATCATACCTCATTTGGACCCTTACCATTGTTGTTGCTATGCCAATCTTCTGTATGGGACTCTCACCTTCCTATCCTATAAAATTCATACACCATCAATGAAATTATTTTTTATATTCTATTGGTGAAATATTAACTCATTTATAATCATCCAATTACTATCCAATTTATGTTATTTTATGTATATATCATTTATCCTCCCTCATTTGGACCCTTATCGAAGTTGTTATATATAAATATTTTGTTAGGGTTCACATATTCTCTTCCTTATTAATGTTTAATTATAAACATATCTATTATGATTCCATTTCATAATGTTAGGACATGAATTTTCATGACCCCTTTAATTACCATTTTATTTCAATATTATGTGAGACCCCTGTCATAGTCTTCAACAATTTTTATGAATTTTAATGCAATTTCGTTACGCTGCCTAAAATAAAACATGATATTCCATGCCAAAACTATAGTGTAGTTAATACCATACCAATTTTTCTATCAAGGATATTCAACAATATAAATATATACTTATTAACTGGATAATAACATTTATATATTCTATATTCCTTTATTGTGTAATAAATTATTATGATTACTGAATCCATGTTTTATTATTTATGTGTCACACTTTTGTATATGAATGAAATTAATATTACTGTTGCACCCTTATAGAAATCCAATGCATTGGGTAATGATTAGTACCATGATACATCACGTTGGGTTTTTGAGTGAACCAAATTCTATTATTTTACTTTGTCTTCAATTTATTCATGGTTGGTTTTGTCTTGACATAGGTTTATGAATCAATGTTTGATGTTCATTAATCATTTACATTATTTTCATTATTAATATATATATTTCTTTATTATATATGTTCCTTTTATTAATCATTGATATTAATTTTTTATAATATGAGTATCATATTTTACTATTATTCATGTATAATACATTTTTTCTCACCCATTTATTGTGTGGGTATCCATGTTATCCCATGCAGTTTTATGTTGAAATTTTTATTTTTTGAATGTTAAGGAATCTTTCAATATATATGTTGTCTTAATTATATTGTATTGTCTGTTAATGTACCTAATTATCAAATAAAATATGCTTCTCAATAATCTAATTCATTTTATGTTTTGTCTTATCTAATATATAATTTATTAATGTGAAATAATGTGAAGGGTTGTTATAGATGGTATCAGAATAAAACATAAGCTATTTTTGGGATTATGAGAAGAAAACACTAGTGTAAGAATAAGAGATAATATAATTTATAAGAAAACAACTCTAAATTACTTTTTGTATAGATTATTTGTCTTATCCATAAAATACATCAATTTCAAGATGCTTTATGTTTACATGATTGTGTCATAGATAAACGAATGGATAAAAAATGTGACAAGGTGTTTGGGGCTAGAAGTAGGGTAACTTGGTATATGACAATGAGACATATTGTGAAACTAATTTCAAAATCATTGGTGATATTATATTGTTAATTCATAATCTCATTCTGAACCATTATTAAAAGAACAAAAATATTCCTTAGGAATATATGTTAGGTAACAGAGCACAGATAGCATAGATTGAAGGCTAGAGAAGCATGTATTAATGAGATAATTGAAATTAAATGTTTCCCCTTTAATTTCATTGTATTACCCATTGTGTTTTAATAGTTTAAAAATTATCATCCCTTATTTTTCAATTATTCTATCCAATGGATAGAAACTGGAGGAATTGGGTAAAAAATTAATACAATGGGAAATGTGATGACTTCCCCAATGAAATTCCCAATTTAATGGGATCAGGAATTCAGAAATTTGTGAAAATACACTCTCATCTCACTGAGGATTTAAATTGAAACCTACATCAAGTGGAGTACCCAAACGTCCATAAGAGAGAACACTCCGTAATCGAGGAATTCATGAAATAAGTGTCTCCTACATTCAATGGATCATATAATCCTTTAATCATGAACAAATGGATCATATCCATTGATAAAATATTCTCTGTAACTCAATGTTTTGTGTAACATAATGTTAAATTGGTTGTTTATTGTATAAAGTGATAATTTTATTAGTGAAAATACATGAGCATAAATATAATGTATGTGGAAAGATTGAGGTGATGGATTAGATAGAATTCCTAAAATTGTATTTTGAAAAATATTTTCCTCACACTCTCTGAGTTACAATAGAATTTTATTTCTTTTACCATAGGAAAAAACATGAAAAATATATCAAGGAGTATAAGGAACAAGTCCCATGATTTTCACAGTATACCATAGGCTTTGTCATTTCACCAGAATTCTTTGTTGACCACTTCATTAATGGATAAAACATAGTCTTAAAATCACTACTGATATGTGATGTAGATAGCTACGATGAAATTATGTAATGATCCCTCAATGTCAAAATAGAGAATTTCGAACCTCAAGGGTATCATTGTGATTAGAAGCGTAACGTGGAATTTAATTTTTGAAGTCTGATGGAGAAATCGAACGGTGCTATAAAATTTAAACATTACATTTCTCAAGGGTGTGGGAAGAAACACCCAATAAATTTCATAAGGGGAAGGATGAAATTATTTAGGTATGGGAATGAAGTAAACTAGCGTGAAATTTTCATCATGACAATCCCTCTAATGTGACAGAGGAAATGAATGCTCTAATAAATCCCCAGTGCATTTTTCATTGCTTCAATTTCAAGGAATCAAGAAAATCTACATTCCAATATCCTACATAAAGGGTTTTATTGGAATGAAAAAACACATAAGGCAGATCGTGAGAGACTTTTCCATCACTACATCTAACATGTATCACTAATGTAATGTGGTGACAGGTATACTAGATATTCCTTCAAGAATTGTGATGGAAATTTGTGATTTTGGTTCTACGAACTTCTTCATATTATGAATGTATAGAATAACTATTCAATAATGATAAGATGTATTGGATATGGATATGTATGCGATAATGGAAAATATGTCAGTTATTGTATCCTAATATTATAACTCCTACCTTGTTAATGATGGTGGAATGAACTTCATGGTTATCATTTTCATGTTTCCTTTGGTGTATTTTGATGCAATTCTAGTCAACCATTAGATTTCCCAAAATAGAGCCAAATTATATTTCCAAAATAATGAAATCATTCTGCATATTACAAATCAACCGCAAATTATGTACAAGTTCATGGAGAAGGATGAATCTTCTTAGCATCGTCATCTCAAACATGGATATTAGTTCCTTATGAGAAAGAATATCTAGATAATATTATTGAGTATAAAGAAAGAAGCATCATATAAGGAATAATTATTGTGAATGAATATTTCTAATTCTTTCTGGAGGAATTTCATGGTCTTCCTCCAAGATAAGAGGTTAGATTTTAAATCATTCTTATTGTAGGGGCATTTATATTATCCAATAATTTATATAGAATGGTCGTTGTGGAACATGAGGAGGTGAAGAAACAACTACATGAGAATATTGAAAATGGTTTCATACACCCAAGTGCATCACTATTAGGTCAACCAGTCCTCTTTCTAAAGAAGAAGTATTCGTCAATGTTCATTTTCATTGATTTTCTGAAGGCAAATAAGATCACAATGAAGAACAAGTATCCTATGCATGATATTTTCTAATTGTGCGATTAGATATGTGGAGAAAAATACTTCTCCTAGGTGGATCTTCAATCTGGATATTATCATGTAATCTGGAAGATGGAAGTTGTGACAACCAGGTCCCAGTGACAGCACAACCACCCCGCCTTAACATGGCCGTCGGGTCCTGGCCTACCAGGTACCACCAGTTTCCCCCGCAAACACGTGGGGCCCACCCACGTGCCCGAACGGTTCATATGACTAATGAAATTTCCCACAGGACAACACATGTCCTTTCCACTGTGCTTTGTCCTCACTCACACACACCATAGGAAACTTCCCAGAGGGTCACCCATCCTGATCACTACTCCAAGCCAAGCATGCTTAACTATGGAGTTCTAATTTGACAGACTCCCGAAAAGGAAGGTGCACCTTGTTGACATGAGTCATATCATTTAGTCATTTAACCCTTTATCATTTGGGGATGTTACAATCACCCCCCTTTAAAACACAATGTCCTCATTGTGGGCCCTACATTTCAACCCAGGCAGTGCACCGCGCACTTAAGGCTGAGTTCCTCCTCTGATACCAATTGTGACAACCGGGTCCCGGTGACAGCACAACCACCCCGCCTTAACATTACCTTCAGGTCCTGGCCCACCAGGTACAACCAGTTGCCCCGCAGACACGTGGGGCCCACCCTAGGGTCCACCCACATGCCTGAACGGGTCATCTGACTAATGATAGCCCCCACAGGCCGACAGTTTTCCTTTCTAGTGTGCTTTGTCCTCACTCACACACACCCTGAGAAACTTCCCAGGAGGTCACCCATCCTGATCACTACTCCAAGCCAACCACGCTTAACTGTGAAGTTCTAATCAGACAGGCTCCCGAAAAGGAAGATGCACCTTGTTGACATGAGTCTTATCATTTAGTAATTTAACCCTTATCATTTGGGGATGTTACAATCACCCCCCCCCCTTAAAGAAAAACGCCCTCATTGTGGGCCCTAAATCTCAACCCAGGTAGTGAGCTGCACTTAAGGTTGGGTACCACCTCTGATACCATATGTGACAACCGGGCCCCGGTGACAGCACAAACACCCCGCCTTAACATGGCTGTCGTGTCCTGGCCTACCAGGTACCACCAGTTGCCCCCACAAACACATGGGGACCACCCACGTGCCCGAACGGGTCATCTAACTAATGATAGCCCCCACAGGCCAACATTTGTCCTTTCCACTGTGCTTTGTCCTCACTCACACACACCCTAGGAAACTTCCCAGGAGGACACCCATCCTGATCACTACTCCAGGCCAAGCACGCTTAACCGTGGAGTTCTAATCAGACAGGCTTCCGAAAAGGAAGGTGAACCTTGTTGACATAAGTCTTATCATTTAGTCATTTAACCCTTATCATTTGGGGATGTTACAGAAGTTATCCCCCAGACCACTTTTCTATAAAAGGTATGTGAACATTTAGTTCATAGTGATGCCATTCAGAAACACAAATTCTCAAGAAATCATCATGGAATTGATAAATAGAGTATTTTGTGATAGGTTTAATAATTTTATTGTAATTGTTGGACATGATACTGTAATATAATATTAAATAAAGGAGGATAATGAGGAGAATATAAAAAATGTGCTAAAGACCTGATCAATGTAGAATTGAAATCCCAAGCACACCAACTGTGAGTTCTGGTTGAAATAAGACTCTTCCTTGGGATGAATCATAACAAGGAATGAGATATCTGTAGATATTTCATTGATTTTAACAATTAAAGGGTCTCTGATGTATGAATCTGTGATAGATATTCATAGCATCCTTAGGGTACCTGGTTATTATTTCAAAATTTTTATAAGGTTCTCACAATTCTAAAACCATATTATCAAGGTAACATGGAAGAGAGTCATGTTTTATTGGATATATTAATTTTAAGGGAGCATCCTGGAGTTAAAAAAGTGGATCAGCATTGCACCTGTTCTTATGGTATCCACAAGTAGAGAACTCTACATAGTATTTAGTGATTCATCGATGAAGGGATAGACTTTTATGTTCATGCGGAATGAAAAAGTATTACCTTATGAATCAAGTATGTTTAAGATTCATGATTAACAAATAAACCATAGATGATATAGCGTTGGAATCTATGATATTTTAATAAAAAATAATGAATTACAATCTCACTAAAGAGAAGTGAGAGAGAGATATATATATATATGGATCACAAATTCCTCAAGTATACATTGATACATAAATTGAATAATATGCGCCAATAAAGATAGTTAAAGCTAATCAAGGACTATAACTATTATATACACTATCATCAATGTAAATATAATAATCTGGAATATTTTCTAAGTAGAAAGGATCATGCATATTTATCCATGATGATAATTGAGAAATATCGAGTCATCTTATACATTTAAAGAATGGACATGTGAATTATAAAGGAAGGAATATCATCAATCCTTTATCAAATAATTCCACAAGCATGTCATTATGAGTGTCTAAATTTTTTTCAATTAAATGATGTAAAAATTAAAAATTAGGATCATGATATGAGAAAGGGGAAGTACCCATACTTCAAAATTTATGATCTATGAATTGTAAAAATAGGGCCAACTGAATTTATTCCATCAAATCATGTGTAATGGAAGTAACTGTTGGAAGATGAAAAAAGTTCATCACTATCCATGCACCGAGGAAGTACAAAGAAGTATCAAGATATCCCTAAGTCTTATTAGTGTGAAATTATGATGAAATAGATTCCTGAATATACATAAAATTTCATAGTATTCTAGATGTGAAGGAAAAATTGATGAAGATTAAAGTGATGATGCAATCATTAACCATACTAACATGGAAATGTGTGAACATCACCAGGGAGTTTTTCATTAGACTTTCAATGAAATCTTTGGGAAACAATTCTATATGTGTTGTTATGGATTTTTTTTATAATGACCTATCACTTTATTGAAATTTGAGTGTACTTATCATTGGATCTACATTCGAAGATATACATCAGAGAAGTGGTAAGGCACTATGGTCTACTACTATCGATTGTATAAGATCGAGGTTTTTGATTCACCCAGATGTTCTAGAAATGTCTCCAAGATTCTCTAAACACTTTATTGGACATCAGTTCTTACTACCATCCTCAAACTGATGGAAAATATAAGAGAAAAATCTATACACTATAAGACATGTTGTGAGCAGGTTTTAGGGACATCAAGGGAGGGTGGGACAATCATCTTCCTCTAGATTATTTCTTATACAACATATATTTTTAGTCAGGAATCGAAATGCATACCTATAAATCCCTTTATGGGGAGAAGTGGAGAAAACCCTCATGAGGGAATGAATTTGGGTAACACAAACTGATAGGTCCTCATATAGTCAAGGAAGTGGTGGAAAATGTTATGACAATTTAGTAGAAGGTCAAGGCTGCACGATGTTGACAGAAGAGTTAAGATAAAAATCGTTGATGATACCTATTGATTGATGTTGGGTACATGGTATTACTCAATAGATCTCCTTGGAATAATGTTTTGAGTCTTTGTATGAATGAAAATATTATTATTTGATATATCGGTCCCTTTGATATCCTTGATCACATCGGTGCATTGACCTATTGACTAGAACTCAAAACAAACCAATCTCAAGTACATAATGTATTCCATGTTTCCATCTAGTTGAAGTACATTCAAAACCCCTTACATGGACTCAATAGATATGTGGTGTTGATGGAGAATGATATTTCATAATATGAGTAATTGGTGAGGATCATAGATTAATTAAAAACATGTCTACAATATATAACAATTCTCCATGTAAAAGTGTTTTTCTAAAAACAGATGATGGAAGAAGAATAGTGGGAACCACAATATGTGATGATGTAGAGTTTTCCTCATTTTCTTCAGTGGGGGAAATGAATCGTTCCACAGAGAAATTTTTTAAGGGTGAAGGTTGTAAAGACCCAAACTGTTAAAAATAATGTTCTCCATTTTGATTTATTTAATTTTATCTTCCAGAAATATGTTAATAGAGAACACAATCATGTATTTTATTATATCCAACTGGATTTCTAATTCCATTATTAATATTTACCATTGATAATATAGTCTTTGAATAGTTATCACATGTTTAGTATAAATATAGTGATTAAACAAAACGAATTCAAACAGACAAATGATGTAATGACCTCAAGAGGTAGGATCATATCATTTGAATCCAATTTAATGAAAAAGAATATTGAGATATAATTTCTATTATTTTCCATTTATGAACCCCATATTGAGATCCAAAAACATAAGAAAGAGACAAATCATTTATGGGAGAGTTTCATGTTCATATGTATCACATCCCACACCATGTTTGTTGAACCACAACATTAATGTCCTACCATCACACACCTTACTCTTATGATGTTTTTTGGTTTATTAATGGGATATGTATAATGAACCTATATGTATGAATGTATATAAATATATTTATATATAATAAGGATTGTATTTTCATCCTATTATTATTAATTTGTAAATAATTTATATTTTGATATAATAAGGTAGAAATATTATTTTTTGTTAATATTAATATTTAATAAACGACTTTATGAATTAATGGGTTTTTGAAAAAAAAAATATTTTAATTTTCTCAAAAAATTATTATGATATATAAATTATCATATAATTTTTATGATGTCAAATGGGATTTTTATATGTGTTCAGAAACTGTTATTATCAAAAAAACCAATAATTTTCATAAAATGTGGGTTAATATTTTAAATTTGAGAATTAATGTATTTATATAAAATGAATTTTATAGTGGAATAATATTATAGAAATTATCCAATTTCAAATTTTTCAAAAATTTTTGTGACATGCGAATATTCGGGTAATAAATAAATATCATTAAAATTATTTTCGTTTTTACAAAACCATAATAACCCAATTGGGATTTACTAATTACACTAAATGGGATAAACAACCGAATACATTATTTAACTTTTAAATTATGTGATTTAATTTTTATTTTATTTAATTTTTTGTACTGTTATGAATCCTTTACAACCAATAATATATTTTATGGTTTTAATATCATTTTATTAAGATTGTGACCCACCTATAAATAGGAAGGGATATTATTCTAAATTTTCAAACCATGTACATATAAAATAATTAGAACCACTCCCTTTTTTCGTCATCCATGTTAACAAACAATAATATGGAATGTAGTTTTGGATATTTTATTTTATAGATTACAAAAACAAAATAATAATTTAATCCCCTTTTTTTAATATATTAATCAATCTAAGATCCCCTTAGTAATAAATAATAATACAAGGGAATTATCATACTCTTACATCCAATATATATAGTCCTCCGAATGATCCCCCAATCACTCATGACTCCCCTTCCACGATTTTTTAGTCACACACTCAAGTAAGGGATCCTCCTCTTTCACTTCCCTATTAAAAGTCAAGAAACCTAATTGAAATTAGTACATTTAATTTGAACTTGATATATTTTATTTAATTTATAATAATCCCCATAAATTATAATTGATTAAATTATAATGTGTTATTATTCATTAATCCTCAGTTGGAACCATACCTAAGCCATTACTATGTCGGAATTCCATAAGGGCTCCTCACCATCCTATCAATATTCTAAATTAAAGAATGTTATTTGAAATTAGTTATTTTAATTTCAATTTTTTTAATTATAATTCCATTAAATCAATCCAATTAATATGATTTTTTTTATTTTAATGATATACCATTTATCAACCCTCCTTTAAACTGTTACCTAATACGTTACAATAACCAAATTCTATAAGAGATCCTCAGATTCTCTTCATTATTCATATTTATTTATGAACAAATTCATTTTAATTTCATTTCTTATGTATGGGAAAAGTCATTCAATGTCCCAATTTTTTCACATTTTATTTCCAAATAATGAGATACCCATTTTACAATCATCAACAATGTTTATGAATTTTTATCAAATGTCGTTATGGTATTGAAATTTCATCATGATTTCCATGACAAAACAACTGTTTAGTGAATACATTAAAAAAATTTCTATCACTAATATTCAAAATTATACACATATAATAAATAATTGGAGACTCTTATTAATTTATTTTAAATTATATTATCTTTTAATAAATTATGATGTTGAATGAATCCATGTGTTATGATCTATGTGTCACACTTATGTATGAGAAAGACCTGAATATTATGGGTCACCCAAATAGCACTCCAATGTGTTATGTGATGTTTATTACCATGATAAATCATGTTGGTAGAGTGGTTGAATTATATTATTTTATTGGACTCTGTCCTCCAGGATTAATTGGTGGGTATAGTAAGGACTTATGTTCATGATTCTGTGTTTTATGTTGTTTAAGTATTTACCAACTTATTATTATCTTTCTATTTAAACCCTATTTTTCATGTTCCTTTTTCCCAAATTGTAATTCATATTTTTTTACATGTATAACATAATACATATTTATTCATGTACTAAAATTAATATCTCACACATTTCTTATGAATTTTCCCAAAAAATCACATGTAGTTTTATGTTCAAGGCAGTATTTTTGGCATGTTAAATAAGATTTCAATAAATATGTTGTATTCTTATTTTTCGTAATGTACTATATCCCAAATAATAAGTCATGTCAATAATCTGTATTTTGTTTTGTGTATTCTAATTTAATTAATCACATATTAATTTGAATCAAAGGGATTTTTTTATATTTTTTATCAAATGACCATTTTGGCTACTTTTGGGATTGTGATTAAAAAATCTAAAATAAGAATTATAGATAAGAAAAAGTATAAGAAAATTTCCCCAAATAAATTTTATTATAGATTAATTTTTATATAATCAAAATAAATCTTTTTCTGGATTCTAGAAGAGGGTGTGGTTCTGGAATTGATGTACATAGTTGTAAAAACAGTGACAAGGTGTTTCGAGCCTGACTCGGGGTAACCCAGAACAATACAACAAGACATAACACACAACTATTTTGACACAACAAGGTGATAATATTTGGTAAATTCATAGTCTCATTGAGAAACAATTTCAATATAATAAAAAAATTCACACAAGAATATATGATAGGAAATAAATCATGAATAAAATAGATTCAATCCTACAGATTCAAATGTTAAGGAAATAAATGTAATTTAAATGTTTCCCCTTTAATGTCATTGGATTCCCCATTGTGTGTTTAATAGATTAAATATAATCATCCTAAATTTTCCTTTTATTCAATCGAATTGATAGAAATTAGTGGATTTGGTTAATTAATCAATGAAATGGGAAATGTGTTTTCAACCCAAATGAGATCCCCAAAAAAATGGGACCAGGAATCAAGAACATTATGAAAATACACTATCATATAACTAAGGATCAGAATAGAATCATGATCAATAGGAGAACCCAAACCCTCCTAAGAGTGAACAAGCCATAATCGAGAGCTTCATGTGATAATGTTACCATATATTCAGTGGATAATATGATCCCTTAATCACTGATAAATGAATCAACTTCATTGAGGATATATTCTCTATCCATCAATGCTTTGTCCAAGAATAGATCCCATTAGATGATTATCGTATAGAGGGAGAATCTGATTAGTGGAATTCTATGTTAAATATTAGGAATAATGAGGAAGAGATCAATGTAATGGACTAGAAGTAATTCTTTAAAATGTTTTTTTATAAATATTTTCCTCAAACTCTCTGACATAAAAGAGAATGGGATTTCCTTGCACTCAATAAAAGAGATAATAGATATATCTGGAAGGGTGAGGGAAAAAAATATTTGACAATATGCATATGGATTTGTTGTTATCCCCACATGCAAGTATTAAGACATATTTTGTTGGATAAAACCATGAATATGAATATACTTGGTGATCTATGACATTTTTAGATATGGGGAAATTTTAGGATGTTCCCAAAAAGTCAATAAGGAGATCCCCTAACATCAAGGCTATCACATGATTATGAAGTGTATTTAGGTATTTAATTCTGGCAGTCCAATGGAGAAATAAAATAGGGCCACAAAATTTCAATATCTTACTAGTAAAAGGTGTGGGATAAAGAAACCAGAATACTTGTAAAGGGGATAGAAGAACTGCTTTAGAATTTGAATGGAAGGAAACAATGATATAAATTTCTGATTGAAAAATCCTATAATGCGATAGAGGAATAGAATGCTCTAGTCAACCCTTACTGCATTTTCAATGCATCAATTTCATGAAATTGGGGAAATTTACAAATCAATGACATCTGTTATGGATTTTTTTGAGACAACCAGCAACCTCAGAAGCATCAGGGAGTGAATTTTCCATCACAGTCTCTAATTTCTATCATGAGAACTAATTTATAGAGGGTATGAAAGATAATTCTTCAATAATAGAGAATGTGCGTTTTTATTCTATTTCATATAATTAATTCATATGAAAATGTTTTATTTAAACTATAAAAATACCAGAACAAAGAATAGATATATATTTTCTTGTGAGAATGGTAAATGGGTCAATTATTCAACCACATGATTATAACTCATCCCCTATTAATGTCTGTGGGATGAACATCCCAGTGAACTTTTTCATGATTCCTTTGGGAGAAATTGATGAAATTATGGGCATGGATTGGATTTTACTATATATATCAAACATAAATTTCCATGATAATGTAATCACTCTCCATATTACATATCGACCTTGATTCGTTACATGTTAAAGGAGGATTAATCTTCTTTAGAACCGTCATCTCAAACATGGTTATTATTTCATAATGAGAATGTGTATCTAGCCAAAATGATTAATTATAATGAAGGAACCATCCTATAATACATTCCTATCCTGAAGAAATATTATGACATGTTTCCTGAAATATTTCTTGGCCTTCCTCCCATCTGAGATGTTGAAATTTTAATCAGGAAAATACCTGGGGTGTTTCTATTTTAATAGACTTTGTAATGAAAGTTTTGGTGGAACATGAGTATATTATGAAACAAATGTACGAGAATATAGATAAAGGTTTCATATACCCAAGTGTATACCCATGGGGTGATCCAATCCTCTTCAACTAGAGGAAGGATTTGTCAATTTTCATTTGCATCGATTATCATGAGCTTAATATATTCACAATGAAGAAAAATTATCCTAATCTAGAGTTTGATGAATTTTGAGATAAGATATATGGAGAATAATACTTATCTAAGTTTGATATTCGGTTTAGTTGATATGTTGTATGGTTGATGAAATATTTAATCCATATGAACATGTATTCGTACAAGGTACGAGCATTATGAGTTTATAGTGATTCCATTCAGACTCACTAACCCTAAAAAATCATCAAGGGCATGTTAAATATTGTCTTCTAAGATTACCTTATCAAATTTGTGGTAGTCTTCGTATATTATATTATAATATAATTTAAATCCACGGAGGCTCAAGAGGAGAATATGAACATTGGGTTATAGAACCAGTGAAAGGAGAAACATTACCCCAAGTAAAACAAATGAATCTTCTGTTGGAAGGATGTATCATTATTGGGGATAATCATTACATGAAATAATATATCTATGTAATCTTCAATGATGTAAACAATTTAAGGATCAATGATGTTGGAATCACTGATAGTGAACTGTAGTTTCCTTGGGCTAGCTGGTTGTTTTTTCCATTTTGTGAGAAATTTCCCATATTTGTAAAATCCACATTCCAAGATAACGTGAAAGAGAGTCATGTTTTCTTGGAATGATGAATATGAAGTTAAAATCATAGAGTCAAAAAGTTTTATCATCATTTCAGTTGTTTTAATACTTCCCACATGTGGAGATCTCTTTTTAGAATTCAGTGATGCTTTAATGAAGGGATGAGGTTGTGTGTAAGTGAAAATTAAAAATTCATAGCCTATGTATCAAGGAAGAATAAAATTCATGATAAAAAATATACCAAATATGATACAAAGTTGGAATCTATGAAATTTTCATTGAAAATCTAGAAGAATTATATATATGAGTGGAAGTGTGAGATATATATAGATTAAAAAATAATTAAGTATATATTCACACAAAAAGAGATGAATATGCACCAATGAACATGGTTAGAGCTAATCTTGGACAATTACTACTGAATCCACTGCCATCCTTGTATATAATAAAAAGTGGCATATTCTCTAAGTATAAAGAATCCTGAATTTTTATCAATGATGATAATGGTGAAGGATCCAATCATCTTATTCTTACAATGAAAAGACGTGGGTGTCAAAATGGAAAGAATATCATAAATCATATATATAATGATTTCTTGACCACCTCTTTTGGAAGGGTTAAATGTTCCTCAAAAAAATCATGATGAAATTCAAAAAAAAAGTTGAATCCATATAAAAGGGGATGTAATCGTAGTGTAAAATTCATGAAGATCGAATTGTGAGATTTTTTCGATACTATGTTTTCCATTAAATCATGAGTTAAGGATGGAACTGTTAGATGATGCACAAATTTCAACATTATCCATTCACCCAGGAAGCACAAATAGGTATCTTGATATTCGTATGAACAATTTGGGGTAAAATATGAAAATTTATATTGCATAATATTAATCTACATGCCAAGTATTCCAGTACGTAAAATTAGAAAGGAAGATGTTTTAAGGTATGAATCTAACATTTCCCATACAAACATGGAAATGGGATAAAACAACTAGGGATGTTTTCACTATACATCCAAAAAAATCATCAGAAAAAAATCTAGATGGGTTTTCGTAGATTTTTTACAATGATAAATTAAATTATCACAATTTTAATGTAATTACCATTGGATATACATGAATGAATATATATCATATAAGTGTTATGGTTACATGAAGGGCCAATAATTATTTTATAAGATCTACATATGAGATTTAACTCCATGTTCGATGAAATCTATAACATTGTCCAGACATAGAGTTGAACATCAGTATGACATGTCATCCTCAAATGAATGGACAATAAGAGCATATTATTCGGACACTAGAGGGAATGTTGTGAGCATGTATTATGGAGTTCATTGGTTGTTTTGAGAAATATCTATCTTGGGTCAACTTCTAATACTACAACAGTTTCTAATCAAGATTCCCAATGGCTACCTATGAATACCTATAACATTGATGATCTAAGTTCCCAAAAAAGGGTCCTCGAACCTAGTTGGTAACATAAACTCAAGCACATTTCCCCAAATCCCGGAGGCTTCCGACTAACAGTGAGGGACAAAGCGGGATAATGTGGAAACTATTCCCTCATTGGTGGAGTATGAAGAAATGAAAGAAAATTTTAACAATAGTGGAAGAAGTAATACTATACAAAATATGTATATAAGCAATGAAAAATAGTAATAAATCAACATGAGAATATATATAATTGATGATTATCACCTGTATTGTGGAAAGACTCCATACAAGCCACAATACTAGAAATACAATACAAAATCCAACATATAGAAAAAAAATTAATCTTCAATAACATCAAATGCCTCAGCATGGTCCCATTCTCTCTTAATCCAATAGAAATCATGTACATGATGAATAAGGGTTCATTCCATTATCTATATAATCGAGCATATAATTTGGATAGGTCCAAAAAATGACCCCAACAATGTGTGGGACGATTCACAGTAGAAAACAAAAAAAAATATATGTGACTAACTTTCATTTTATATATATATATATATGGTCATATATAGAAAGGAATAAATAAACTAGGAGGTACTAAAACGTAAACAATACTATGGTTTTCAATTTTATTCATTTACATTTATTATTAAATCTATTGAATCATTTAAACCTTGGGATATTGAATAATCCTTGTATCACCTATGTAATAGTAACTAACAAATGTTTCCAAAGACCATCTAACAAAAATGAAAGACTGAGTCCAAGCATTTTCATTGGCTTAGGAGAATCAGAGAAAAACATAAATTAATCAATGATGGCCTTTTGGTTGTTCTTATAGTCTAATTCATCATGGTCTAACATAACAACCATTCCATTAATAATATCTCTTTGGGATTCTCTCACGGTCTAACCCCTTTGTTCTAACATAACACTAATCATATACAAATAGTCACCAGGGAAATATCCCATGGTATAAACCCCTTATTCTAATATACTATCAAACAATTATAGACAAACACCTTGGAAAACACTCACAGTCCAATGCCCTGGTTCGCCGACCACATGGTTGCTCTCGCTGTAAATAATGATGGGTCACATAACAGTTAATCATGCATAAATGACCCCACCACAAGAATATCTCATGGTCAATTCCCCTCGGTCAAACATACACAATGCATATCACATGAAACTCATGTAATTATAAACTACATCCTTACAAAACTTGTAAGGAAAAACAAGGCACGACTTACAACCATCCTAGACCAAAAGGCCTTAAATAATCGATCAAGGAAAACATTCTGATGATTTAACCCATAAATAAGGTATTTAACATTATTCATAGGAAATTACCATTTATCAATCAACCAAATCATAATATGTAATAAAATGTGTTTTTTTCTAAAACACACAATACCCCAAACATGGGCATTTGTCACTTTTATCCAATATAACCCAATGACGAGAAACATACAACACAAACCACCAATCATGATGTCGTGTGTTCCATAATCGTGAACCTCATCCATTGACTTATCCTATATCAACATTGATACAGAAAAATATAAAAAAATTTCAACCTTGAATAACTTATCAGACATGAAGTATCACGAAGAAGGGATTTTGAGTAATTTATTACTCATCAGTGGGATTCCAACACACCTTACAGAGTCTCAATAGGAAGTCAGAAAGAGAAACAGGGGTTCAATCATTGTTCTTCATTCCAGATCACTCATGTACAAAACACGAGATGAAGAAGTTGGTTTGGGACTTCTGACACAACCACGCACGGTTACATCAAATAAAAAAGAAAACTAATCTGGGTTTTCATTAAATGTAAACACTGTGTAGTGACCTTAATTATCCCCCGACATAAGAATTCTACTAAGTCATCACATGGGAATCAATTCGGCCATTACACCTCTAGAACACAATTATATGTTACAACATGGTACTTGGTGAGAACTCATGATTACACGGTGTGTACATAGAAAAACCCTATTTCGTTCTTTTTTCCTCAAAACAACCTAAAAAATGGATCCTAAACTGAAATGAATATCTAGGTTGATACAAACATTCACCCTTAAAATATTCATCCCCAAATTAAAATTCCAAAAGTGGTGATGTATAAACTATGAACAATTATGACCTATAAGGTCGTATGTTAGCCAACCTCTCCCATGTCTCATCTGATACTTTCATGTGATGCTAGTGCACTATACATGAGGAACAGAACAACCACTGAGAAGATACATGATGCGATAATAAAATCCAAATAGGTTTCTCCAAGAAGGATGCATCAAACTCCAATTCAACCTGATCTGGTTGAAAAATATGAGATGATCCTAAAAAGTAACATCATTGCTAAGAAACATGAATGAAATCATATTGAGTCTGGTTCCTCTAAGGTAACTATATGTGATAGGCTACCTACCTGACTCTCTCTAAAACCTAAAATGGCATGACATATATTGATGATAGCTTCCCCAATCTCATAATACTCATGTTTCCAAACCATGGTGTTACACACTGGGAAACATGATCTCTGACCTTGAACCCCAGTAGTCATCTATATCAATAAGCCTAATATTTTATGGGAGATTGTGAAGTAGCCATCTTCTTTGGAATCAACTCCACCTGCTCAGTGGTCTCCTGAACTAGACGTGGTCCCAGCATTGTAAAATGTCTTATCTCTAGAAAACATAAGGGTGATTGACATGGCCTAATGTATAATGCATTACAAGGTTCCATCTAAATCCTTTCATAAAACCTGATATTGTAAGAAAACTCCACAAAGTGTAGTTGTCTCTCAAAAGAGCCCCAAAAATCAAAAAGGGATTTTTAAATCATGTCCTCCAAATCCTAAATCATATGCTCGGGCAAGCCATCTTTTTTGGGATGGTATGTTGTACTTTGAAATGTGAAACCTTCACGAGTCTATCAATAAAAACCCAACCCGCATCATTCCCTTGAAGTGATATCTGTAAACCCATCAGGAAATCCATCGCAGCATAATTCTACTTCCACTCGAAATTTTTTTACTGTTATAAAATCAATTTTCAGTTGCTGATGCTCCACATTCACCTACAGAAAGGTGGAAAATCTCATATCAAAACAAGAAACATCTCTCTTTAGTCCTGGCTCTAAATACTTACGAAGTAGATGACGATAAATCATGGTTACCCATGGATGAAATGTCCATACTGAGGAATGAATATATCACAACATATCCTCATTCATGTCTTCTAATACACATACATGCCAATGAAAACACAAAACATCATCCTCACCTGTCGTCCAGCCTGAAGTAGGGTCCTCACACGACACAATCTTTCTCAGGTCTAGGCCTTTGGAATTGGATAGCTGCCTCATTTGCACTTGATCACGCAGTGTAGAATTAAAAACCATAGAAGAAAGAAAAATCTACCCATATATGTTATGCACCAGCAAACGCATCCTGGAGAATAGATTCATAAGCTTCCAATCACTGTTGGCCACCTGAACATCATGTATCTGAGTCCTCCTTCTCAACACATTTGCATGTGTGTTTCCCATCCCATGTGTTTAGGCATGCTCAAATTCAAAAGACTGAAGGTACTCAAACCACCATCGATATCTCAAATTATGATCTCGCTGAGTAAAGATATATGTGGGGATATTTGGGTCAGTGTATACCATAGAATTCTCCCCCAAAAGATAATTTATCCAATAGAGAAAATCAGGCACAAAAATAGCTAACATGAGACCGTGCATCAAGTAATTCCTCTCATGTGGCCCCAAAAGCTGAGACCCGTATATAATGACTCATTTACCCTGCATAAGCACTACTTCCAAACCAATACCAGATGAATCGTAGTGAACAATGTGACCATTTCCTGGATCCAGATAATTAATTACAATTTATGAAGTAGATCTATGTTTCGTCTCCCGAAAGTCTGAATCCCATGAATCTATCCACAAGAACATCACAACCTTCTTATTCAGGACCATTAGTGGTGCTTCTAATCTTGATAATTATTGAATAATAAATCATTAGTAGCCATCACGCCCCATGAATCTCCATAACCCAATGACATTCTTAAGTCAATCCCATGAATCTATATCTCTCAATTTCATTTGTTCTACCGATACAACTGTCTTTGAGATAACATGACAAACAAATGAATCTGATCCATCCAAAAGTGGAATTTTGAGATATTAGAATATAACTGATTCTCTCTCAGTGTATTGATGACGATATAATGATGGGTGGAATGGGAATTCTATGTTTCAGAGTACACATAGATATAGTCCATGAAGACTACCAAAAAAGAATCCTTGTAAGGATGGATGACTAAGTTAATCAGTGCCATGAAAATATATGACACATTTGTGAGACCGACATCATAGCTAAATATTATTAAAGACCATACATCTCTAAACGTCCGTAAGTGGTATATCTGATGGTCTAATGTGAAACTGATGCTAAACAGACCTCATGTGAATATTCTAGAACATTGTTTCTCCTTGAAGCTGATCGAAGAGTTCATCAATCTTCATTAAGGGATATCTATTCATGAATGTAAATTGATTCAACATCCTCTAATCCACATAATTTTTGAGGATAAAATCTACATTCTTTGCAAAAAAGATCAGGATAACCCCAATGATAAGTACTGGGTCAGATGATTCCATTTTCCTATAAGTCCTCTAACTTGCTCAGGAGATCCTATAATTGTGGTGTACCCATACTATAAGGATGAATGGACACCGGTGGCTATCCTGGCATATTATCAATAGTGAAATCCACCTCTATCTAGATGTACACCTGAAAAGTCATCGGGGAAGACTTCTCTGAATCAATCCACCACTGGAAGAAATTTTATCTATGAAGTCCCATTGTCATCCAAATACAAACTATAAATCTTGTTTGTAAATCCTCCCAAACCAAGGGTCTCAGTTCATGGTCCTCTAAACTAGATATCCCAATCACCATTGTATATAAATGATCCACCCTCTAGGGATGTGAAAATCACCCTTTGGTGATAGTAGTCAAAAAAAGTTTGGAAAGAAGACCAACCCGACCATACTATGAATGTAATTGAATCCTTTCATCTCAACGAAATAGAGGTCACATTGGATGTGATACCCACTATCCACATGCAGGCACTCATTTCACCATTGTACACTAGTTTTCCTAATCCACAATAGAGTGTCTATTTTAATAAATTCATCATATTTAAATATAATGTGGTCAAGTCACTATAAAATGGAAAAAAGATATAAAATAATTGGAAGACCCAATATAAAAATGAGAAGAAGATAAAACTCAGGAAACTGGAATCATACCTACAACCGTAGAGGGTTCGTGATTCTACTCCTACTAAGTCTTCACCATTGAAAATGTCTGACTTTTACCACAGACCTGCGACCCAACTTGATTATCATAAGATGATCTAACAAACTATCGTTAAAAACAATCCATCTATCTACAATGACCACAAAAACCTATTTCATCATGAATATCATGATGGACTCTTCTACCCTATCTCAAGATAAACTGGTGGTCCAAATCATTAACATGGATTCATAGAAATACCTTCTCACTCAGTGTTGTTGGGAAAATCCTGCAAAAATGATGCATATGTCACATCGTCCTACATGATTGGCACTCAACTAGGTCTCTCATGAATTTCAATATTTTGTTATGACTCATTCCTTACTGGTAGCACACAACTCAGCTACCTGAACAAACATCATGTGAGATATCCTTACAGAGCATCTTGTTATCGGTCCTAAGAGGACCATCCATGGATGATGAACCGCCCTAGATCAAAGATCGTAACTCCATCTGATTGCTCTTATTAATCAGTGATTAGTTTACTATTGAATTCATTGAAGTCATCATGAAAACATTTCCATGAGGTTAGATTTCATACATTATTCCTTCCTCAAGTCGCCTAGTAAATGATAACTCGTAACCTCACAAAACAGATGTGAAGAACTGAATATCTATAAAAAAGATAAGAGTAATCCATCACAGAAAGAGATCCTCGCTCCAAATTCGTGAACTACCATACACAGTCATACCTCAATGTCTTGCGGTAGATGTAATCATAGAAGGTTCCCTAAAACTCTTCCAAAGATATATCTTTATGAGTTCAAACTATGAGATAACATCCCACAATATCTTGGTGGAATCACGTAGCATGTATGTTATGAGATTCACCCTCCGCTCCAAAGGTGTTTCTAGATTTTCAAATATAGAAACAATGGCCTCCAACCATGAATCTACAACCTATGATCCTCTATAACCTAATAAAGTGGCAGGATGCTACTGTTGGAGGACCCACGTAAACTCTGCCATATTCAGTGAAGGATGTGATGCTCCCTGAAAAGTGTGCATCAACCTCATAAATCCATCATGGACCTAAGTATCATGAATGACATCTGGATTAACAGCTATTTCCATGATGAGAAGCGCAAGAAGACGTTCTTGTAGTCCCTGATCTACCATCTCCAATGTCTAATTATCACCATGTAACTGGTGTACAACAAGAGAATGTCATTGTGGAATTACACTACAAGGTCAAGTGTACACCTCAATTCAAGATTATTTTGGACTGCAACATAGAATTGAAAAAATGTAATAGGAAAAATAAATCACTCATAATTGACTGTAGAGGGTTACACGGGATATTGAACTACTACAAGGCGTGTTCCCTTAATCATTAACATGGGTGTGTACCTCTACAAACATAGTCCTCTAACACCCCATACACATGGAATGCTCTTTATGAGAAATGTCATGTACGTGAATATCTCCTCCTTCCCAGGTACTTATAAACATCTAGAAATATATTGTGTCTACTAGTGTAACACTACATTGTGTGTTCACCATAGACGCGATGTTTACTACAATGTTGCATCCACCCATATCATTAGTCAAACGACATGATACATGGTCTTTTACATTCCTTTATGTACTCCTAGTACACGGTGCGTTCTACAAAAGGATTATCAACCCCGTTTATCTACTCACACATTCAGTCACACATTCCAGAATAGACATAGTATACATACGGTGCATAATGTGTACTTAAGAAAAGTTTTTTCTACTTGAATAGAAGAATACATGGCGTGTGTTCATAACAAAACATGTCTTGTTGTCTAGTTTTTTAGACATTATACCTCTTAAACATCTCTGGATCCCACAAATTCATAAATTTTTCACAATCTAAATCCAATTTTTTATCCAAAAGAGCTCATAATCCCCCAAAAAAAATGTTTGGAATCTTTATTCATAACATTCCATCCAAGAATTAACTTAATGTGTAGACAAGATCAACCAAATTCTGATCGAATGTTGCCCATAACACCGAAGGGACCACAATTTGGAATATATCCAAATGAATCATTTTTATTCCAAAACACTATCAGAATAATTGGACTCTACAACAGAATCTATCAATACAACATGCATGTCTAGCACAACATATATCACAACAACATGAAATCAGAAATACACCCAAAATAGCATGAAGAAAATGCATGAAATGTGATATCCAGCAAGTTCTCATATGATTCTTGAAATTACATAACCTCATATCATTGGGATTCAAAAAAATATATCCTCAATAATATCAATAATAACATTAAAAGGTGAGTGAATAATCCAATGGTGAAATCAAATCAACTATAACAATTGAAAAACCAGAAAAATTTAAATATTCACTGTAACATGGATTTTCCATGTACATGAGATATTTATTCCCCATCAAAACATATTACCAAAATCCATTTTCATCCTATCACATACCATTGGATTCATATAGTAACAAAAATTAGAATTTAAAACCTCATTTGATACCTCATTGTAACCTCCCGAATCTGGGTGCCACCCAAAGGTGCCCAAAACTAGGTTGGTCCAATAACCTCAAGGGAATTTATTCGAAAGCCTAAGGATACCCACTAGCAGCGAGGACCAAAGTGTGATATTAGGAATTCTATGAACTAATTGGGATTATATACACAATGGAAGGAAAATTGTAACTATAGCGGACATAGTAAGACCATACAACAGAAAGAAACAACATAATACTAATAGAAAAAAATAACTAGAGATTATATATATATATAAATTATGCATGTCACATGTATATAGGAAACATCCATTAAATTCAAAATGCTATATATGAAATTCCAAAACCAAGGTACATAATGCATGTATAATCCAACACCAATGCATACATCATCGTGGTCCCATGTTCTCCTACTCTAATAGTAGTGAATCACATGATGAGGAAGGGAACATGCCCTAATATATACCTACTTCCATATAATCTGATTAAATCCAAAACAAAACCCAAAATGGGTGCGAAATGAATCCCATTAAGAAACCACCAAAAGATATATGAAAAAATAAATGAATATATATAGTAGTTAATATATATAAATAAAAAAAATGAGGTACTCAAAATTAATATATACTACAATTTTAAATTACATTTATTTTTATTTACTAATCAATTTATTGAATCATTTAAACCTTGGGATCTAGCCTACGTTTTGGATCCCCTTGGTAATAATAAGAAACATACATCTCAAAAGACCATATAAAAATCATGTATGACAGAGAAAGTGATTTTTCTCTGCCATGTGAGATTCTTCAGAATCATTCAGTTATTTATAGATAACCCTTTGGGATGTTCACAAAGGCAAATTCCCCCTGGTCTAACATAACAACAATTTATTTGATATTGACCCTCTTGGATTCTCTCACGGTCTAATCCCTTTGGTATAACATATGACTAATCATTTAAAAATTACCACCCTTGAATGATGTCACGCTCTAAACACATTGGTCTAATATACTATAAACAATTGTGAACAACCATGTGGTCAAGCTCTCACATTCTAAACCCCTTGGTAGATGACCACCTTGCAGATCTCACGGTCAATATATCAATGTCAAATAACATTAAATAATAGATAAATGACCCTACATTAGGAATCTATCACAGTCAATTCCCCTTGGTAAATCTGCCCCAATTCATTTCACATGCATCAAATATAATCATTAACTCCATCCTATAAAAAATGGCATGGAAAAAAAGGTAATCCAAACAAACATCCAAGACCAAATTTCCTTACACAATAGATCATGGGAATCACACCCACAGGGTGTCCCATATACAAGGTATTTAATACTGTTCATATGAAACTATAATTTTTCACTTAACCAAACAATAATCGGTAATAAAAATCGTTTCATTCCAAAACACGCAATACACCAAATGTGGGTTTGCAGCACTTTATGAGCATATATTCCAAAGACAATCAAATAAAGGAAAAAACAACATACTGTGATGTCTTAGAATCAATACTCTTGAATGTTGGACCTTTAATTGGCCAATATTGTTATATATCTACCAATAGGTGAAAAATGTTCAACCATGAATAACTCACGAGAGACGATGAATCAGGAAGAAGGGATCTAATGGAAGTGAGAACTCACCCGTGGGATTTCAATGCTCCCGACAGTGTTTAAATGAGAATTAAAATGAATAAATGGTCGTTGGACTTTTTTCATTGTTCCAGAGCACTACTGTAAAAATTCTATGATGAAAAAGTTGGTTCCTGACAAGATACGCGACACTTCAACAATATATCTAATAAAAAGAAAACTACATTGTGTGTTCACTAAATGTACACACAATGTAGTGACCTTAACTAACCCCAACTCAAGATGTATTCTAGGCCATCACACTACCATGTATTCAGCTGTTACATGGCCAAATGGCTTTTGTACGCAGAAACTGGGTACATGGAATGAAATCAAGAGTACACTACGTGTATTGAAGAGTACAATACATGTATAGTGAAAAACCCCATTTCATCCTTTTTCCTAAGAAACTAAAAACAAGATACATATCATAAACGAAGATCAATGTTATTAAAATTTGTTTATCGAAAGAGGTGGAGAACACCATTATGGTGGAATGAAGATCGGAAACAAAAACAACTATGTCTTGAAATGTTCGTGGAAATGGGGGAAAGGTTTAAGACAATTTAGCCACACATTATGGCTTCTAAATGTTGACAGATGATCAATGATTACAATTTATGAAAATAGCTATATATTGATGTTGAATAAATGGTATTCATAAAATTATCTACGTGGAATAATTTGATTAGAATTTGTAATAAGTTAAATCATAGTCTAATATACATCGGTCCCTTTGAGATAAATGGTCTTATCATAGTAGTGACCTATCGACTAGAACTCCCACATAACCAATCTCAACTTTAGAAAATATTCCATGTATCCTTATTGAATAATTACATGACATACCACACACATATACTCCATCTAGAGGTGGTAACTTTGGGGAATCACCTTTCTTATTTGGTTCAGCCGGTGAAAATTTTAGATCATAGAAAAAATGTTCTACAAAATCAGACAGTGAACAATGTCAATTTGATTTGGGGAAAAATGTTTAAAGAAGAAATTAGGGAACTAGAGGAGGTGATGAAGTAGAGATACACATATCTGTTTTAGTGTGGGAAATAAAAATGTGGAGTGTGATATTTCTTAATGAGGGATGATTGAAACAACCCCAACCGTTATAAATAATGTTCTCCGTTTTGATTTATATGAATGTATCATCATGAAATATGGCTATAGGAAAAAAAATCCCATATTTTATTATATCCAATTGGATTTAAAATAATGTTAATTATTTTTACCATTGATTATATTTTCCATGAATAGTGGACGTAGGATTAGTATAAATATTGGGTTACAGAAAATCAAATTCACATAGATAGAGGTTGTGATGACCTCAACCAGTCAGTTCTTATGCTATGAAACATATTTATCGGAGCATATATGGGAGTTGTAATTTATGTGATTTTCGTTTACCATTCCCATGTAGAGATGCAGAAATTTATGTAAGAGATAAATTTTTTTCTGGAGAAGACCAATCTCCACATGATCATGACCCAAACCTTTTTCGTCGAATTACCCCATTATAATGATATCCATGCACACCAAACTCATAAGACGTTTTCTAGTGTATTAAATGTATATGTATCAAGACCCTAAAAATAATAATATTTATTTTTTATATATAATAATTAATATATTTACATCCTAATATTATTTATTTGTAAATGGATTTTATTGTAATGTGGTAAAGAAGAAATCAATTTTTTTGTAATTATTCATGTTTAATTAATGATTTATTTATTTAATTTATTTTTAAAATGAGTAATATTTTATTGTTATAAAATATTTATTTGATATATAAAGTTTCACATATTTATTATGAAGTCAAATATAATTTTTAGAAGGGTTCACAAGCATGTTTTTGTCAAAAAAACCCATCATTTTCATAAAATATTGTTTTTTTAAAATCTAAAAATTAACATATTAAGAGAATAATTTAAATATTATTAATATTAAATTTTTTAATCACAGAATTGGAATTATACAACTATTATTTCTTCATAGTTTCCTATGATAGCTGGATTTTCTAGTAAAAATTAAATATCGTTTAAAATATTTTCTGTTTTATGATATCATAATGACCCAATAGTTCTATAATAATAACAAAACAAGGGATAAATGACTAAAAAAATTTACACTATAAAATAATGTTATATAAATTTATTTTAATATTTTTTAAATCCATTATGAATCATGTAACACCTATAATATATTTTATGTTTTTAAATTAATTTCATTTATAGTTTGACTCACCTCTATAAAACAAAGAGAATTATTAAAATATGTTCATAAATTATAATTACAAAACAACTATACTCGCTACCTTTTTCATAAACCATGTCACAAATCCATGTGATTGTATGTGGTTTTAGATATTTTAATGTGTAGAGTCCAAACACTAAATAATAACAAAATCAACATATTTTCCTATATAATCCCAACAATGATCCCATTTTTATTCTTCCAAACTCCTTGAATAATTTTCATACACTAATATCCATTATCTATAGTCCCCATAAAAAGTCCCATTGATTTTAAGAATCCCATTCCATTCTGTTTATATCGCACGCTCAAGTATGGGATCCCGACCTTCCTCTTCTCCTTTCAAATCGAAGAACCTTATTTGATATTAGTTTTATTAATGTAATTTGGTTATTTTATCATTAGTTTTTAATGACCTCTTTAATATCCATTTGATTTTATTTTAATGGTGTATTATTTATCCTCCCTTATTTGGACCCTCACCAAAGTGGTTACTAAGCCAAAATTTCATTAGGGATCCTCACCTTCCTCTCCTATCTAATTCGTGCACATTATTTGAATTTAGTTATTTTAATTCAATTTTTTATATTATAATAAATTTATAATCATCCTCATACAATAAAATTTATTTTATTTGAATGATATATCATTTACGCTCCCCCATTTTCAACTTTACCAAAGGCGTTACTATGCTTAAATTCAATAAGGGATCATCGCCTTCTCTTCATTATACATGTTTCATTAGGAAATAATGCATTCTATATCCATTTCAAAAATATGAGATATGTCATTCTTTGTCCCTATTTTTTCCATTTGATATTAAAATGATAATATGAAACTTTTACTATCAACATCGATTTAATGAATTTTTCTATAACCTCATTATGTTATTGAGATTTCAACACAATTTTCCATGTGAAAACTATTGTGTAGTGAAATTCATACCGATTTTTCTATAAACGATATTCAACATTATTCACATATACTTATTAATATGGGAATAATTGGTATGTATTTCACATTCCTTTTTTGTTTAATAAATTATGATGATGAATGAATCCTATTTTTATAATCTAGGTGGAAAACATATGTATGGGAATGTAATGAATATTATGGATGCACAAAGATAACACTCCAACACATTCAGTAATTTTTAGTTCGATGATACATCACATTGGGAGAGGGATTGAAATTAATTCTTTTATAAGAATTTTTCCACAATGATTTCTTGGTGGTTTTATCCCTGACATCTAACTATGATTCAATGTTTTTTTTTCCACATTTTCCATATTTTGATTATAATTCTATATAATGCCTTATTATTCAGGTTCCTTTTATTCCTTGTTTATATTCATATTTAACAGCATGTGTCACTTATTCCATATTTAATCATGTACTATGATTTATATCTCACCACTTTCTTATGTATATCTTGAGATTGTCCCATGTAGTGTTATGTTCGAAGGAGTATTTTGAGGAAGCTAAATAAGATATCAATATTGATATTGTGTTCAAATTTTATATTGTGCTCTATTGTAGATAAATCCCAAATAAAGTCTAGATATCAATCATTTGTGATTAATTAACTGTATTATTATATAATAAATCATGTATTAATGTGAAATATAGATCGGGGATTGTATATTTTTTATTAGAGGAAATGTTTAAATATTTTTGGGATTATTATTACAAAACTATAGAGTGAGCATTAGGAATTATAACATGTATAAGATAAAATTACAGTATTTTTGTCAGTATATAGTAAGTGGTTTATAATAAAAATACACCATTGTATGGATACTATAAATGGATGTGGTTATCTCATTTATTTACCTTGGACTAATAACATTGACAAAGTGTATCGTGCCTATCATGGGGTAACATGTTTTAAACAAATGGGCCTTACTACGCAATTATTTTTACACACCTGGGTGATATTATTTTGTAAATTCAAAATCTCATAATGAACCATTTTTAAGAGAATAAAGTAATGTCATGAAATTTTTTGTTATGAAATAGATAATGGATAACATAGATAGAAGCATATATATTCATAAGAAAAGTAAATAAATGTAATTAATAGGTTTCTGAATTAATTTCATTAGATTCCCCGTTGATTATTTATTAGTTTAAAATACTCTTTCCTAATATACCCTTTATTCTGAATGTTGAATAGAAATAAGAGGAATTTTGGAATCAATTTATTGGATTAGAAATTTTATGACTTCCCAATTGAGATTCCAAACATGATGGGACATGTAATGTAGAACTCTATGACAATACTCTCTCAAGTCACTATAGATCTGAATAGTAAACAATATCAAGAGGAGACCCCCAACCCCCGTATGAGATTCCAATATTTAATTGATATCATCTTGAAAAAAAGTCCTTCTAAATTTGATGGATCATATGATACCTTAAATATGAAAAATTGGATCAACACCATTGTGAATTTATTCTGCATTCCTTAATTTTTTGTGGAAGAGAAGGATTTATTGGTTGTCTATTATATGGAGAGATGATATAATTTCTGGTAGTCCTATATCAAGAATACTATGACCGAGGAATACATCAATGTTATTTATTATAAGGAATTCCATAAAAAAATTTGATAACTACTTTCCTCGCACTCTTTGACTTAGAATATATATTGTTCTTTAAAAACACGCAATTTGTTTTGATTGAGAGAATTAATTATAAAATTAAAAAATGCAACTAATATGTTTTGAATTTCGTAATGTAGACATTATTTTTGAATTTGGAATATAAAATTTTATTTTGGATAAATTTTTGGTATATTTCTGACAAATGTTCATTTTTAATGAATAGTGAAAAATACTGCATTTTACTTCAAAATAGCTTTTTCATCTAATTTAATATTATAGATAGATTGTCCTTTTAACTGGATATAAAGTGTAATTAAATTATGTTTTTATCACTTAATACAATGTTGTTCGTTGGATGTAAGTTCACTTTTCTATTGGATGTAAATACATGTCAATATTTTGAGAAATTTTACATCTTAAAATCATGTCTTTGGTAGTGACAGCGATAATTATTTTTAAATTAATTACTAAAATTTCTGTGTTTGGAATTGGGTAAAATGGATTCCATATTTGGAATCAGAAGGTCCAAATTATTTAATTTACTCTCTTTTTTTGGACATTGTGAATAGTAACGACTGTAATTATCATTAATTATCATGATTAGTTAGTAATCAGGTAGTTAAGGGTAATAAAATAATATCATAATAAAATTAAATGACCCCAAAATGTGTCCAAATACTTTTTTTCGGTCATGTCATACCATGGGAAGCGTTTTACCAATCATGAGGTCCCATGGAGTCACATGGGTGTGATAGTGACATTTATGACATTATTTTTAAAAATGAAGAGAAATATAACAAAGGTTATATATCCTAAGTAAAAAAAAGTCATTTATTTTACATATATGATCTCTTAGACTATAAATAGTCAATTGATAGATAAAAATATTTTGTACATAATTGTAATTTTTTTATAATTTTTAGACATTAAACAAATAAAATTATTTATGACACCATGATGATGTAGTGATTACCTCATTAATGAATGATTTAAATAAAATGAAAATATAATGTTGAATCTATGTCTTACACATATCGAAAACCTATTGGATGGATGGATTTGGAACCCTTATCACCTTATACTCAAAATATATCATTGTGGGACCTTTAAAATCCGAAAAACATTTTTTAATAAAGTATCATTTCAAGACATTCCAAAAGTGACCATCCTCCCTCTTATAAAAGGCCTCCACATCTACCCCCTTACCCACACCTCTCATGCCGTTGTCTCATCTAACCTCTGCTCATATTATCTCTCCACATCCTTCTCTTACTCCTAGATTCCTCACATTGGGAAGGCATCTTTCCAAGGAAGCCTTTGGATCATATCAAAAAAGAGTTACCTGATAGAGAGGAATATAAAGAACGAACAAGAACAAGTTGGACTTGAGGTATGGGTATTTCTTATCTCACATTTAATTCCATGAGATTTCCATTGTTTGTCAATTATTTATATAATTTGGTGTACTTTTTACTTCCATTTGATATATATTATCATGATTATATTTATATTCATGGTATCATGTGATTCATTTGGTTCTTATTATCTTTTAGTCATATGACTCGATTTATTACAACGAGGTATGGGGTTTTATCTCACTAATTATTCCAGTGAGAGTTATGCAATATTTGTCACTATCTCATTTTAGTGGTGTATTTACTGAACATTATTCTACTCTATTTTCAATATACATTCATTTATGGGTATTTACCTCATCATTTTATAGTCCTTATTTCTTGGGGTGTATGTTTCAATAGTTACCCAAATCAGTAAGGGAACCTTTCACCCTCATCATTTTAAAAGAATTATTTTTGTTAGGTCTTTTAATTTACATTTCATAATGTTTGAATATGTTCTTATATATCCTGATTACCATAAATTTTATGTCCAAGTGTTGAGATACCCTTTTTATCTCTCATCTACTAATTTTCTGAATTTTAATGAGACGTCGTTATGCTGTCGAATTTCTGTAAGGGAACTTCATAACCCAATTTAAATTCTTTACTTTAAACCTATACTTCTATGTTATGTCATACTATGAATATGTGTGTATGGCCTATGATTGTTTTACAATTAATATCCACTATTATTGGGTGTATTAATATTTGACACATACAATTATGTAATTGATTTATCCTTAATCTAAGGATACCGTCTTTGTATGGGACATCATCTCAAAATCGGTTCGTTCTGGCATACTTATATTTATATACTACCTTCTTTTATTAGTTGTATAATAAATCCTTTATACTTTTAATTTCTTTGAAAAGTAATATTTTTACACGAATCGTTTTACTAAACGGAAAAAGGAAGGTTTTTGTCTTACGTATGCGGTGACAACGACTTCTCTTCCGCCATGACAATTATTTGAGTTTTGGAATCCTCTACAAGCCATAACATTTAAAATGAAAAATAAATACCATTTTTTACTTTTCTTTTATTTTGGTATTGAAAATTGTATTGATAATGTTTTAATATTATCAATGTGTTTTATTGATATCTTTTGATTGAAATGTGGAAATGTCATGTTTCCATTATGCCTGTTTTATGTGATACGATTATGTTACGGTTCTTAGGCCTTGTTTATGAAGACAGGTGGATCCGTAATAAACTAAGGGAAGCTGAGCGTGAGATATATCTCTAATGAAGTGGTTAACATGAATGAGTTAAATGCTAAGGTTTCTCCGAAAGGATTTATGGAATATGATGTGATGGGTATTCCAAACATAACCATGAGGGTTACTCCTGACGTAAGAATGTTATGAATGCCTGAAATTACCTTTATGTCCTATTATTTCTATGTGTATTTCACAAATCTTATGATTTCATGACGTATGTTAAAAATATAATGTTGTGTATATATTTATGATCTAATGTTTTCTCTCTTTGTGTATCCATTACTGATCTTTTAATGCTAATCCCAATTTATTGAAATGTTTTTCACATGACATAAATTAGAATAGTGTCATGTATGTGATCATGTAAATTTCATGCTATCTAAAACATGGAACTAGATATGACACATTGGTTCAAGAGTTTTTATTTTTTGAAAAAAATGGAAACTGAGTAGATGTGTCTAATTTGTAATCATTGAGATGTAATTGTTATGTCCCAATTTTCTAATCCTCTAAACCTGGAAAGATCCTCAATGTGAATTATTCATTTAATTCATGATTATGTAATGTTTTAAGGCCAAGTCCTTATATTTGGTATCAATGGTCAGTTTAGATAACTTTAGAGGTTAGGGTATTTTTAAAACACATGTGACATTACCATAATGTTTTGGATTTTAGATAGAGTCATACTTATTTTTATAAATTGAATGAGATTATGATAACGTGAATAAGTATATCTTAGTATTTACCCTCCTCATAAGATATTATATGATTATCTTACTGATATACTCACACTAATCATTTTGGTTTTAGTAAAGGCAAAGATTTAGCAGGCACCAAAGCAATAGTTGATGTGAAGAAAACTATAATCATTTTCAGAATGAGCAAGTGAATGATATAGGAGCTATAATGAGAACTCTTATGATTATTCTCAACCAACTATCTGTTGTCATGATTGACCACCTGAACCTTAGTGATTTATATAAGGCATCATATATGCGAGAAACAAATCCTTACGGAATTTTGGGTAATAATCATAATGGTAAGTGTGTTCAAAAACCTATGTGTCAAATATATGAAAAGAAAACCCTAGGAAAATGTTTCAAAGGGACAGAAAGACGCTATATATGTGGAAATGACAGTCACAAAGCAAGAACTTGCAGTGGAAAAAAGAAGCATCTAGTTTACTCTAGGAAAGGGAAAGAATTTCTTTCTGAATGATCAATTGACTGTTTTCAATGTTATGTTCTTGTTCATTATGAAAACACATTTCCTACGAAGAAGATTTGGGAATGGGATCACCAGTATCATACAAATATTTGTTAACCAATACCAAATTCCATTCCGATTGAGGATGAAGAAACTGACAATGACCAACGAAAGGTATGGATTATTTCATAACATGTGATTTCCTATTATTGAAATATGAGAATTTGATTCTTGATTTTGTTTGTAGGAAAGAAGTATTTTAGAATAAGATGTAAATGAATGGTTAATGGAACATAATGAATTTTGAATGAGTAAGAATTCAACATATAAGGGATTCTAGAGTTATGGTAGATTTTAGGATGGTGAAATTCATAAAAGTATTAAGGCTCTTTTGATGACGAGATTAGATTAGAAGACTTTTTATAGTATCTGTAACACTAATGTATGATATATGAATATTTTATTGAAAGAATAATTATCTTTTCATTTGTGGATATAGTTATAATGAACCATTATGCTTTATGTGATCAATTAATTGGATGTAATTACCAGCTAATGCATTTTTTGGATGGAAAATGAAAGTTATTAGATAACATAAGTGGTTAAAATATGATATGGGTAATTTCTATTAATTTATCTCTTTTTGGGAATGTTACAAAATTATGTAGTTTTGGATAAGGTACAACACACAAACCATCTGACAACCCGTCGCATCAGACGAAACTGTGGGAATCGAACCCAAAACCAAAGTGTGACTGGTATGTATCGCCTACCACTGGTCTACGTTAATTCCCTGATTAGTATGAGTAATTATTTTTAGTTAGATGATCTTATGAATCAGGAATATGTTTATTTTGGGTTATCTAGGGAAATGATTTGCCTATCATGGAGGATATGTGATTAGGATAATTAATTTTCAGTATGAAAATTTAAAAGGAACTGATGTTATTTGGATATAAATGTTAAGATTTATCTTGGAAGACTATGTGATTAAATCCTTCAGAGATATGGGTTTCATTCTTAGTTTGGATTAATTTGAAGAATTTTATGGATAGTTATTTATTTAATGGACTTTCTTGAACCTTGGGTTCTGTTTGTTGACTTTTGGATATTAAGAGTAATATTTCTTTTTATAAAGGATTATCCTTTTGGGGATTATTTGATCTTGTACTAAAAGTTTCGGTTTTGGTTATGGTCTAATGGAATGGGAAATATATAGTTCATCTTTTTTAGATTAGGTTATTCTCATGAAGTTGATTATAGCACTCTTAATGTGAAAAATTCATCGTAAATAATCATCTTTTCGATAAAATATGAGTTTGTGTAAGAAATAGAGTAAGACGTGAAATTCTACATGACAAGTAAGTATATTTCCTTATGATTTTGTTAAGCTCATAGATAAATTTCTCAATGAAATGTAACATAAAAGAAAAACCATTTCTGTTAACATTTCCTACTATGGAATCAAATACCATTTAACTAATCACAAGTATTTTGATTTTCTGGTGGTTAACATTCTTGTAGACATATTTTCTATCACTCTCCATTAGAACATGATTGTTTGTTTTCTCCTCCATATCCAGGTTGTCATGGAATCCTAGTATATATTGTCTCGGGTGACCATTTTACTTTTATTTATTTCTTTTATAGTGATAGTTTAATTTACTCTTTTTCCGATGTGGGTCTTTCAATGATGTTTCCAAGCCAAATTTTAAAATTGCGAGGATGCAATTCCCAAAATGGGGGAAGGATTAAACATCCCAGGTAAATAATGAATATGAAATGTTCATATATATTAATATTTGTGAATAAAATGTTAACATTACTTAAAATGGAATACTATGTTCGATGGAATACCCAATACGCAAAAACAAGTTTCTTTTAAATCTTACGTTTCACACTAATAATATAATAATATTATTTTAAATGGTTGTCAATGCCTAACCGTTGTAATGGAGGGAATGAACATAACTAACTAAAAAATGATTATATATTTTTGTGACATATTTTAGAAATTACCCAATAAATGATAGAGGCATAAAATGAGAATGAATCCAATTTTAATCATAAATATTCTAATATTATTTAAAAGGTAGATTAATCACCTTTTGTTGGCGAACCCTTTTTTTAAAAACTAATTTTTTTCAATTTTATATGTTAAATTTTGAAAAATAAAATCCTTCTTTAGATTTGGGACATCAAAATTTACATTGTGTAATTTTTTTTAATTTTTCTGATAATGATCATTTTTTAATGAATAGTGAAAACTACTGTATTTTAATTCAAAATATCGATTTAATCTAATTTATTTATATTTGTAGATTAACTATTAAATTGGGTTTAATGTGTAGTTATAATATATTTATTATCATTTATTCCAATGGTGGTCATTGGAATTAATTTCACTTTGAAATTTGACATTAATAAGTGTCAATATTTTGATAGACATTGTTTCTTAATAACAAGCTATTTGTGTTGAAAGCGGGAATTAATTATAAAATTAAATAATGAAACTTATATGTTTTTAATTTGGTAAAATAGATATTATTTTTGAATTTGGAATATCAAATTTTATTTTTGATAAATATTTTCTATTTTTATGACAAATGTTCATTTTTAATGAATAGTGGAAAAATACTGCATTTTACTTCAAAACTACATTTTCATCTAATTTAATTATATAGTTAAATTGTTATTTTAATTGGTTTTAAATTTTAATTGAATTATATTTGTATAACTTAATAAAATTTTGTTCATTGAAATTAATTTCACTTTTCAATTGGATGTAAAAACAAGTCAATCTTTTGGAAAATTTTACTTCTTAAAAACACGTCTTTGGTTGTGAAAACGAAAATTATTTTTAAATTATTTAATGAAATTTCTGTGTATGTAATTTGGTAAAATGGATTCCATATTTGGAATCATAATGTCCAAATTATGTAATTAAGACTCTTTTGTTTCTTGACATTATGAATAGTAACGACGGTAATTATCTTTAATTATCGTGATTAATTAGTAATCAGGTAGTTAAGGGTAACAAAATATTATCATAATAACATATAATGACCCCAAAATGTATCCATATCCTCTTGTATGAGTCAATTCCGACCATGGGAAGCTATTTACAAAATTTTAGGGTCCAAGGTGTTACACGGGTGTGATAATGACAATTATGATATTTTTTTTAAAAAAGAAGTGAAATATAACATAGGTTTGTATATCCTAAGTAAATAAATTTTAATTTTGTTTACATAAATTTTCTCTTAGACTATAAATAGTCACTATAAAGCTCAAAATATTTTATACATCATGGTATATTTTGATAATTTTTATACATTAAATAATAAATTTATTTATGAAACCGTGATGATGCATTGATTACCTCATTAATGAATGATTTATATAAAAGTAAAATATAAGTTAAAATCTAAGACTTAGACATGCTTAAATCCTATTAGATGGGTGGATTTAGAACCCTTATAACCCTATACACAAAATAAATCATTTTGGGACCATTGAAATCTGAAAACAATTTTATAATAATGTAATATTTCAAGACATTCCAAAAGTGACCCTCCTCCCTCTTATAAAAGGCCCCCACCTCTACCCCATACCCACACCTCTCAAGCACTGGGCTCATCTAATCTCTACTCATATTATCTATCCACATCCCTCTCTTACTCCTATAAGCCTAACTTTGGGTAGAAGTCTTTCCAAGGAATCCTTTGTCTCAAATCAGAAAAGAGTTAACCGATTTACAGGAATATAAAGAATGAATGAGAACAAGTCGGACATTAGGTAAGGGGATTTCTTATCTCACAATTAATTCTGTCAGATTTCCATTATTCACTAACTATTTATTTCATGTGGTGTATTTTGTACTTCCATTCAATATATATTATCATGATTCTATTTATATTCATGGTATTATGTTATTCATTTGGTTCTTATTATCTTTTGGTCATACGACTCGATTTATTACAACATGGTAAGGGGTTTTTATCTCTATATTTATTCCCATGTGATTAATGATATATTTTTCACTATATCATTTGAGTGGTGTATGTACTACCCATTATTATATTATCTGTGTAATATATAATCATTTATAGGTATTTACATCAACATTGTATAGTCATTCTTTTATGGGGTGTACGTTTCGAAATATACCCAAATCGGTAAGGGAACCTTTCACCATCCTCTTCTAAAAAGTCTTATTTTTGTTATGTATTTTAATTTACATTTTTATAATGTTGAGATATGTTCTTATATATCCTTATTGCGGTAAATTGTATGTCCACGTGATGAGATACCATTTTTATATCTCTTCAACTCATTTTCAGAATTTTAATGTCATGTCGTTAGGCTGTCGAATTTCCGTAAGGGAACTTCTTATCCCGGTTTCAATTCATTGGGTAAAACCTCCACTTATTGATTATGTCATACTATGACTATGTGTGAATGACCTATAATTGTTCTATACATAAAATTCACTTATATTGGGTGTATTTATATTTTTCACACATAATTATTTAATTGATTTATCTTTAATATAGGGTTATCGTCTTTGTATGGGACTTCGTCTCAATCTCCTTCCATTGAGGCATACATCAATTTATATATGACCTTCTTTTATTAGTTGTATAATAAACACTTTTTTAATTTAATTTCATTTATTAGGAATCTTTTTACATCAAGTGTTTTACTAAATGATGAAAAGAATGTTTTTTTCTTACGTATGCGGTGACAACGACTTCTCCGCCGCTGTGACCATTATTTGAGTTTCAGATTCCTCTACAATCCATAACTTTTTAAATGAAAATTAAATACCATGTTTTAATTTTCATTTATTCTGGTATTGAAAATGGTTTTGATATTGTTTTGATTATATAAATGTGTTGTATTTATATCTTGTGAATGAAAAGTTGAACTGTCATGTTTCCTTTATGGATGTTTTATGTGATATGATTATGTTATGGTTCATGGGAATTGTTTATGAAGTCGGGGGGTTCTGTGATAAAATAAGGTCGGCTTAGGGAGAGATAGCTCCCCATGCATTTGGTAACACGAAGGAGTTAAATGATTAGGATTATCCAGAGATATTTAGGGAATATGTTGTGATGTGTCTTCCAAACGTAACCATGAGGGTTACTTCCTACGTTAGAATGTTATGAATGACTATAGTTACCTTTATGTCTAATGATTTCTATGTGTATTTAAAAAAATAACATGATTTCATGAGCTATGTTAAAAGGCTAATGTTATGTATATATGGATTATCTAATGTTTTCTCCCTTTTTGTATCCCTTACAGAGATTTTTATGCTAATCCCATGTTTTGGAAATGTTTTTCACAGGACATAAAGTGGAATAGGGTCAATGATGGGATCAAAGAAATGTCATGCTGTCGAAAACATGGAACTTGACATGACTATTATGTTCAAATTTTTTTATTTTGTGAAAAAATGGAAACTGAGTAGATGTTTCTACTTTGTAATCATTTAGATGTAATAGTTATGTCCTAATTCTCTAAAACTCTAAACTGGAAAAGATCCACAATGTGAATGATTCATTTAATTCATGATTGTGTAATATTTTAAGGTCGGGTCCTTATAGACTAACTCTTTTTAAAAACAATATTTGAAACATTCATATATTCAATATAATGAAATTAAATTTTTTATTATAATAGGTAAATAATACTTTAGATTAGATAATGTTTTGGTACTTTTCTGATAACATTCATATTTTCATGAATTTTAAAAAATTCTATGTTTTAATTGAAAATTTTTTTTTATTCGAAATAATTTATATAAATAAATTGTGAAGTAGAATGGTTTGTAAGTATAATTAGAGTATATTTTTATCATTTAATACAATGTAGGTCATTATAAGTAATTTCACATTTAAATTTGACATTATCACATGTTAATCTCATTACAGTTTTTACTAATTAAAAACCCACCTTTTGTTTCTGACAATGGGAATTAATTTTAAATTAATAAATTCAACTTCTATGTTATTAATTTTGTAAAATAGGCTTTATTTTAAAATTTTGAGTATCATGATTAGCTTAGGGTAAATATTTGGTATTTTTCTAAAAACGTTCAATTTTTGATGAATAGTGAAAAACAATATGTTATTATAATAACTGACTTTTTTGTTTATGTAGTTATTTATATTTTTAATTTTTTTGTCAAAATAGATACATAATACTTATATATGTTCAAAAAAATTCATTGGAGTCATTTAATAATAAGTTTTTATATATAAATTTTATCAAACATTTCAGCGTCTTTAAGACACCTTTTAAGATAATTTTCAAATTTGTATAAAACATAATTTTACTGCTTATGTGAGTTGAATTTCCAAAAAATGAGAGACAAAGTAAATATAAGTATGTAAAATTTGGTTCAATAAGATTAAAATAATTTCTTGTAAATAGTAATTTTTGACTTTTATTTACCACTGGAAAAAGAAAATAAGGTGATTAAAGGTAAAAATGATATCATATTTGTAGAGACCCGAAGCATGACGTACATGGACATTACATTACTTTTGCGGAATACATAATACATAACAAAAACAGACACACAACGATCGTAGTAGTTTAGCCTCTTTGGAAACTCAGAATATAAACTTCTAATCATGTTGAAAGATCTTCAACAACTCCCATAACGATCTTCCCCTTTTTTTCCTTACTTAAAACCATTCTTTATTTCCTGGGGAAAATAAAACATAAAAAGGGTGAGCTCAAATGCTTAGTAAGGGAAAACATAGATAACATAAAACAATCCATAAACATTTGAAATAAAAAACATGAACATGAAATTTATACATCAAAATCATGAGCAAAGACATACATCGTGGAAGTACGTAAGCCATATATCATAATGGAACATCAACCATGATAAAATATAATGGGAATAAAAAATGTACATGTGGAAACCATTCATCACATTTTATGATTTCCATAGTAGCCAAGGCATTGCTTCCAAGACCATCATTGTGGGAAAAGTCCCTTTCTGAATGGAGTTCATTTTTCGTTTCAGTCCTGTAACACTGAACCGGATTAACTTACCGTTCCATACATGTCTATCACATGAGGTATAAATTGTTACCTAATGCATTGGATGGAGATATAGGTCCCACACATCTCATAATGAAATCATTCTTACTTGTGCCACAACATAAACATAAATCATCCATCATAACCCAAAGTATAAAATGGGTTCCATAAACAACATTCCATCATCACATAATCCATATAAAAGAAATGGATTTCATTTCATAATAAGAAAAGTGAAACCATGTAAATCATAGAGACAGTATACTTGAAACATATACTTATAAAATAATGTCATCTTAGATGGAAAATGGTTTTGATAAAGCACTTCAAATGAATTCTTGAGGAATATATCCTTTCTTCTTGAAAATCATATTCTTTTCACAAAATTCCATGCAATTTTAAAATAAAGAGATTTTGTTGAAAATATTCATTAAATCTTTTGGAGGAAGCTTCATGAAAATAAGTCTTTATAAAAACGTAAAAATACTTTCATGCGGTATAAGATAGAAAAATATTCTTCTCGTACTTTTGTAGGAAAAGTCAAAAAGTACCTCGTAAAGGAAAGATTCCATACGTAACATGTAGTAAAAGTCCAAAATGGGTAAAAAGGACATTAAACATACATTAAAACATTCTTAGAAATAAGGGACATTGATGATAAATATAACCCCAGTAAATACTTACGAATAAACAATCTCAGATAAGAATGAGATTGGAATAATTATCTCTTAGCTTAGGTCCGATAAGCATTGTACGTGTCCGAACCTCCTGTATAAGGATTTAAATAATGTCATTGAATTATTACAGAATCATATTCATTGTTATGATATCATATATGGTTCACTTATGACTCTGTATTACCCGTTCATTTGTAAATTCCATGTTAAAGCAGCATTTTGGGTAAGATCGTTTCATTTATCGTACGTGTTTTGACTTGTTGTTCTTGATATTATTACTTAAATACTGATTTACAAAATACCAGAATGTAAAACATGATTTATATATAATATATATTCAGCATATACATATATATATTATAGATCGATAAATGGAATGAAATACACCATTCTTGGAGACATTAGGCCGTACGTATGCATGAACGTTTTTTCGTTTCCTTATTGAATTGAATGAAACTAAATAGATGAAATACACACACATATATATATATATATATATACATAAATCCATTCGCATTATTATTTCATATATTTCATTATTATTCATTATATAAACTTTATGATCATTAATTTATGTTGAAAATGGGGATTGAATCTCATAGCGTCGTGGAGACTATAGTTCGTATGTACGCACGAGTGATGATATCATTCCCATAATTATTGAATATAATTGGAGTGGATGGTATAATATATCAGAATCAGTTTGATGTTATAATAACCATATATCGTTATTCGGTAAAACATTATACCCATACATGAAATAGGGTTTTTTCATATTTATAATAACGTATCAGTATATGAGTTATACTGATGTTATTACTTCATAATGAAACAACTAAAGAAAAGGGAGTAAAAGAAGAATGGAACTTGAGGAAAACAGTAGAAGGTATTACCTCTTTCTCGAAGTGCCTCCTTTAAACATTCTCTTAGGGCACTAGAGTTGGTATTTTGAGAAGACCAGTACCTCTAGTAGGTTTTTAAGGAAGTGGGGAAGTGAAATGGGAAGGTATTGGTCGATCTTGAAGGCTCAAATTGGTGTAAGGAGGAGAGGGAGGAGATGCACTTTTATAATGGAGGAGAGGGGCACCTTTGGAATACTCAAAAATATTAGTTTAATATAAATTTAAAACCCACATAAAAACTTCTAAAAATTACTCAATTAGAAGATTAGATGAGATAGGGTTGTAATCTCATAAACCAATAAAATTTAGACATGTAGGGAATTTATTTTAAACATTATCAACTTGATTTACCCTTATTTAATCTATTAAATTTTATTTGTGGTAATAAGATTCTAAATTTTAAACTGTTATAAATAATTACTTATGTGCTGTGAATTATCCACAATTAGATAATTTATGTAATTATAGACTATATAAATTTCAATTTATAATTTTTAAATATTTTTGTGATTTTTAAACAATTTAATAATATGTTATTTTTATAAATTAACAATAGTGTCAATTTTGACACTATTCATTTATTTGAATTTAAATTAAATCCACACAAAGGATATATTCAAACTAAAAAATTTAATACGTTACTAACATGTCATAGTAATCTATAAAATTAGTGTGGTACATTAAATAGTTCATATAATAATTATTTTAACATTATTAAAACCATTTATTTGGTATATCTCTTAATAAAATAATTAGTACAACATTTTTGTATAAATATTTAATATACTTATTTTTGCATAAAAATTAAAAATAAAATCATTTGATGAATATAAATATCAAATATTTTATAATAATAATTTTAATCTAATTTATCATTTTAAAATAACAACATGTAAATTGGTATCTTTATAAAATTATGAAGGTGACAACTTTGGAATAATTTAAAATAAAATATTATAAGTGTCATAATTGCCTTAATAAGGATCAAAATGGTGCACAATTCGGCCAGTGGATGATTAGGGGTTATATATACACTACTAATAAGATTTGTGCTGATTTTTGGGCCATTTGACATGTATTACTATTTCAATAAAAACTATATTATTGATTTTTCACTAAATAAATAATTTCTGCATCATTAATGGATAAGAAAATAAGGTAGTTAAATAAATAATCAAAATTACAAATAAATTACCATGATGAAGAAAAACATTTTATCTTTCAAATCAGTATTTACAACCAAATTTATATTCTTTATAAACTTATATTGAAAATACTTTAATTATTAAAATTGAGTGAGACATATTTCACTTTCCTTTAAATAAAATAAACTAAAGGTCTTAATCACCTCCATGTGGGTTCCAATGAATTCTATTTCGACCCAAATATGCATTAGGACAAAATATAAGCATCCAATTATATTTATTCAACTGTTAGGATAATTTTATAATATTATATTTATCCTTAATTACCTGATTTACCTTTTACTATGGTAAATAAATTTTTCTGTAGTTACTATTTATAATGCCCAAAAATAAAAAGTATCTTATTAACATATTTTGGATCCACATATTCCAAATATGGAATCCATTTTTCTAAATTATATACAAAAAATTTTCAGAAATTAATTTAAAATTAATCCCTTTGTTAAGAAAACGTGTTTTAAAAGTAAAAACATTGCAAAAGATTGAAATGTTTTTACCTATGAAATAAATTTAAAATTAATGGTAACGACATAAACTATATTAAATGGTAAAAATATATTCTATTTATTCTTTAAAACCATTCCATATTATAATATAACCATATAAATTATTGCGATGAAAAAGTTGTTTTTAATTAAAATATAGCGTGTTTCTACAATTCATCAAAATATTAATGTTACCAGAATAATATGAAAATTTTATCCAAAGTAAATTTTTATTTCCTAATTCCAAAGAAGAATTTTATTTTTTCAAATTTAACTTTTAAACAAGTCAAAAACTAGATTTAATTTGGGTTTGCAATCAAAAGGTGGCAAAACTGCATTATTTGAAAATTAGTTATTTTACCCGAAAAATTTATTTGTTCTTATACCATGTTCTAGAAAATGTGTAAGATGAATAATAATGTTATAAAATTACAAAAAAAATTAATTATATTCATAATGGCTTGTTCATAATAATATTATAATGATATATTGTTGTTTAGTGAATCCCGGTATTGCGTACAACACACGCCATCGAGGAAGGTCGCGATTGCGTGTAATGCATACCAAGTCAGGGTTGCGTGTAGTGAAAGACTTATTTGTTGTTTTGTATAACAGAATCCAACCATATTTCATTTATACATTGAATATATATATATATACACACAATGTTGCGTAGAATGACTATTATAAAATGAACATGAAATTGTGTGTAACACAATCTAAGAATAGTGCTGTGTATACTTCAAGCTAATACAGTGTGGAATATAGCACAAGATAATATTTTGGAAGCATAAAACACATGACATCAAATAAATTAAAAAGAATACTTATCATAAAATATTGGGTTGTTACATTCTACCCCCTTAAAATGAATTTCTCCCTTGAAATTCATTGGGTTTATAAATCATTTACTATTCATAGAAACCCACATCGTAATAAGGAATACAAAATCATAATTTTAAAAACTAAAGTATGAAATGTATCGATTAGCCAAAGTAACTCATCACAGGCTTTCCATATAGGTGAACATAGGTGAATGTAATGCCCCGACCCCAGTTACCCAGAGTCGGTGAATTACTTCATAACATTGGCATGATCACAAAAGATCAAGTCTTGAAAGACAGATTAGTTTAGTAGCCTTGGAAACACTGGATACATTCATAAATGTTACATTACATCATAAAGTGAAATACTACAATAACAATGTCTCCATAGTCCACACTCATATCTTCTTCTGACTATCCATGCAGGTCATTCATAAAATACTTTTTCACATCCTGGAAAATATTAAAACATTGAAAAGGGTGAGCTCAGATGCTCAGTAAGGATAACAATATTGCGGAAGATTTCATAAATAAACATTAACAATTAAGGCAATTTATAACTAAAACAAATTCCTTTTTAAACATGAACTTCAACATAATATGGAAAAAAATAAATGAAATAATGCCATTTACTTATTCACATGGATATTCTACTAGTCGAATATTCACATGAAATATCAATAACCACTTTCATAATGATGGAATGCATAATGCCAGACGATTATAACCATGTATCTAAGGCCTCGTTCCAAGACTACAAATAATATTTTGTCAAGGCCTCATGCCAAGACACTAGTTTGTATCATGAGACCTACCGATGCAATTTTTTTAGAAGATACTTATGTTTAAAATTGCTCAAATATACTCTAGTGTTTTTATGAAAACATTATGCAAGATTATGAAAACAAAATAAATAATTCTGAGACTGCTCAACTAATTACAGGCCATGATGGGTCCACAACCAATCCCTTCTTATCTACCACACTCGAGAGTCGAGTTTTCTGAAAACATTTTTATGATTGCATTAAATACGTATACATTTGCACTAGATTTTCATATATTTCAGAGAAATATCTCTTTTTTGAAATCATTTAAAAATCACATAATTATAAAATAAAACCTTTTTAATAAACGTAAAAGTCAAAGGGGTTTATACACCGTATAAAATATAGTTGTGTATAAAACAAAATATTCCTCAATGAAAGGAGATTGAGATGAAGTCCTTAAAAAGATCATTTTTTTAAAATAAAATAGATATATTATGTGTATTAACTATATTTACACATAAATAAAGTATAAATACAAGATAGGACATAATAATATCATGACATAATTTGAAAGTAGGAGATTAACCCAAAGAATGGAAATTGGGTTAAGAAATTCCCTTACAAAGATAATTTTTTTAAATAAAATAAATCTATTATGTGTATTCACTATAATTACACATAAATAAAGTACAAATACAAGATAGGACATAATAATATCATGACATAATTTGAGTGTAGGAGATTAACCCAAATAATGGAAATTGGTTTAAAAAATTCCCTTACCTCATGTCCGACTTGACTCGATCATTCTTTAACCTCCTGAATAATAAACTAGAGTTAATTTCTATTTTCATAAGAATCTTTTCCATGTTAATTAATCCTTTTATATCCCTTATTACCATGTCATGAACATTATGTAATTATTTATGTTTATAACGGTCGTTTTGTCGATCTTAGGTACTTGAGTCAAAAATAAACTTCTTATAATTACACTTTGGTCATGTGGTAATATATCCATTATATCCATAATTATATACATGATTTATATATCATATACATAATATGTATCCATTATATTCATTCATTTATAATATTACATAACATTTAGAGGTAAGAAATGAAATGCACCGTTCATGGATATGGTAAGCCGTACGTACGCATGAATGCTACTTTCATTTCTATTTTGTATTTAATGGAATGAAATTATAATTATATAAAGTTATAAAATAATTCCAGTATAATATAATGTATAATACCATTTACTCCGTCCTTTATACATCCCACATATGGAATTAACGATTCAAATAACTTTGATGGGGCGGTAGTCTGCGATTCCTAAAATGAAATTATCGCATTTACCCATAATTGAAATCATAAAGGTTTTCCATAAATGAAAAATACAGAAGCATAAGTAATACATAAACATAATATATATCATATATAAAAAATTGTGTCATCATAATGGCCACCATGAGAGGTGTTAAAAAAAGTTTGAACAATCATCGTTTCGTGAGGAAATAATTCTCCACCCACAGAAACAATATGTTCTTTAACCATTATATGTATGTGTGTGTAAGTGTAGCTCGAATCCTTCTTATAACAACATCCTAGTATATTGAAGATACTGGTGTCGTTACAAAATAAATGAATAAAAAGAGTTTATGGGGTTGGAGAAGCAAAATAAAACATAAGAACACAAGAGAGAACACTACCTTTAAAACAGGTAACTCTTTTTTATTTGAGCTCAAAGGAATCCTTGGGAAGAATTCTGCCCAAAGTGAGGCTTCTAGGAGAAATAATGGGGTGTGTAGAGACAAAATGGTCAGGGTTTGGCCAAGACAAAGGCTTGAGAGGTGTTGGTAAGGTGGTAGAGGTGGGGGCCTTTTATAAGAGGAGAGGAGGGGCACTCTTGGAAGGATTGAAATGTTACTTTATTATGAAATGATTTTCGGATTATAAAGCTCCCAAAATGACATATTTATAGTTTAAGGTGATAAGGGTTCGAAATAAACCCATACAATAGGCTTTGGACTAGTGTAAGTCTTAGATTTTACATTATATTTTTATTTTATTTAAATCGTTAATTAATGAGGTAATCGCTGCACCATCATGGTGTCATAAATAATTTAATTTATTTAATGTTTAAAAATTATAAAAAGATATAATGATGTTGGAAATATATTTATCTTTCTAATTAATATTTATAGTCAAAAATATGACTTGTATAACCCCATTTAAAAATCGTTTTAGTAAAACAACTTAGGTTTGTGACATTTTTATTTTACCTTTAATTAAAAAGTTATTTATGTCATTTTCCTACCAAAGTGGCTCCATGGGGTCCCCAAGTTTACCCATGGATTGTATTGGTCGGCTAGGACTCATCCAATAGAGGTAGGACAAGTGTAAAGGTATTTTCATATTATTATAACACTATCTTTTCCTTAAATTTCACTAATTACCTTTAATCACGATTAATTAAACTTAAAAGTTACTATTCACCAAAAAATTACTTTAATCCCATTTAACCACATTTTACATCCTAATGACAACCATGTATGTCGGATTTTTTAAAATCAAATCACAGAAGTGGTAATGTTTCATTTAAATGAAAAATCTGTTTTTAACTACCACTTAGTGGTTTCACTATTCATAAAAAATTGATGTTTTTCAGAACAATGCCAAAATTTCACCCTAATCTATAATTGATATTCTGAATTCAAAAATGATGTCTATTTTACAAAATTCCAAATATATAATTTTCATTAATTAATTTTTTAATTAATTCCCGCTGTCACACCAAATAGCGTGTTTTTAAGAAACAATATATATCAAAAGATTGACAATTGTTTATGTCCAATTTCAAAGTGAAATTAATTCTAATGACCATAATTGGATAAAATAGTAAAAATATATTCTAATTATACATTAAAACCACTCAATATTATAATTTATCACTATAAATTATTTTTATGAAAAAAGTTGTTTTTAAGTATTTTTCACTATTCCTAAAAAAGTGGAAGTTCTCCGAAAAATTCCAAAAATTCAACATAGGATAATTTTGATATTCAAAATCCAAAAATGAAGTCCATTTTGAAATATAAAATATATATAATTTTAAAAAGTGGGTGTTACTATTCATAACTTCTACTTTGATTGGTCGTAGTGTGTTAGAATCTCGAACTTGCGTACAATGCAAGTTATTGCATTATTGAAAGAGAAGCGTATCATGAAAGCTTGGGGTGTTACATTCTCCCCTAATTCAATAAATTGCGTCCTCGCAATTTGAAGTTTTTCTATGAAAATAAAAGGTTGAAAATAGAAAATACCTTTGTGGAAAACCCACATTGGATATAAGGTTAATAAAATTTAGCATTAATAAGAGGGAAAGGGAAATGAAAAAGTCACCACCAAATTATGATCTCGATAAGGAGAACATTGGTGGAAATTAGAGACATATAATTGGAGGAAAAACATAAATATTTGTAGGGATTGATTGAGGTCATCAATCACAAACATGTGTGAAATTGAGGGTCTCAAATCCTTCAATCTATGTTGATTTAAAATATTATCAGTTCAACAAGACATAAGGTATTATGATAACACATTTTTTGTTTTAATATCCCTTTACTAATGTTTAAGAACTAATTTATTCATATAATAAGAGATAGGTATATATATATATATATTCTTCACAAGTAGAGCATCAACCTATAACTAATTTCTACCACAAACTCATCTTTCACTCAAAAGGATAGTGGAACTCAAAAATATTATATTTATCGTAATTTTATAAGGTTCCAAATATTAACACATACCATTTAGATTAGGAAAACATTTTTGTAATAACCAGGGACTTCCTGTAGGCTAGTGGTAGGTAATAAAGGCTTGTCGAACTATGGTTGTGGGTTAAATTCCTACATCATTGTACGACGCGGCGGGTTATGCCCCACCCTGCAGGATGTCCTTTTCCTAAACTATAGTAAAATAATATTCCAAAAATAGTCTTCAGAAATGTTTTAACCTTAAACAATACTATCCAAAAATAAACTTAATCCATTCCATCCTTTATAGTTATCCAAAATTATTCATTCCAACTCACAGTACAAATTTTATAAGGAAGGTAAACATAATGAAGATCATTTTTTCCTTGTAACAACATGTGAACACCTTGATCATGTATTCTTTTAAAACACTGCAACATACTGAATTACAATAAATCCTTATTGATTACATTCATGATCCCTTATTTTTTATAAAATACTAGATATACTCCTTCTATCCAAAAATGTATACAAATCATTAATCAGTTTCATGGAAGTTAAGAATATCCAATATAATTTATCCAAATCAATCATGTATTATTCCAAAATCACTATCTTGGTATCAGAACCATATTATGGTTTATCTTTCTCTCAATTAGATATTTTCCAAAAATTTAACCTGCTGTGGAGTCACTTTTCTTGGTTCTACACAATCTCAAGTCCTTAATAAAATAGTACTGCAGTACAATCCTTATATACTCCATAATTATTATAACCAGTACATCATTGATACAACACTCAAATGAAAATATTATTTAATATCAACATAAGAACTCTAATCATTCCTCCTCATATGTGGTAGTATCATAACTTGATTATTATCCAATAACATCATTTGGGGCATACTCCGATGATTTGGACATTGGTTTGCATAGTGTCCCCACTCCTTGCAGATGAATCATTGCACATTTGAAACATTTTTCTTACCCATGCAGTCACGCACTTGGTGTCCCATTTCTCCACACTTATAACAAACTCTCATTCCCTTCAGGCAAGTTCCAAGGTGTTTCTTCCCACAGTTATCACATATTGAAAAATTCTTCTTTTCCCTCATCCCTTTATCCATCTTTCTCTCTTACATCCATTTCTTCTCTTTCATCCCTTCAAATCCATAAGACTCACAGAATTCTATACTTATCTTATTAACACATGATATTATTTCTTCATATGTTGAGAACACATGGGAGACTATTTCCCTTCTAAATGTTGGCTTAATACCGTGAAAGATATGATCCCTATTACTCTTTGGATCATACGTATTGATGGAGTTCACATTCCTTCTACTGGGCACCATTTCTATACAATGGCATAAACTAGGTTAGTTTATGAATCGAAATACATAATAACAAACTTGCAAAACACTTAACATAAATTTAACTATTTATGGATATAATCCATAAAATATTTTTTGAGGAAGTATATACTCATAACCCTTCATAGTGGTTTGTAAAGAAAATGAGAATTATCCTAAGCATATCCCGTCGGAGTGTCATAACCAAGAGTGCAGTAAGCCCCGTTTTCATGCAACAGTTCTTATTCGAGTCTTGCTCAAAGCGGTGTTTTCGGGTTTTACCCCTAGGAACATCTGTGCCATAGCCACCTCTACCTTCTCGTATCCAGACAGGGATGTATTGCTCGGAAAACTCATAAAATCTCTATAACACCAAAATTCTAGGAAGTTCTTCTTTACTAATCCTCAATGTCTATATTTGGGCTATGTGCTCTAATCAGAGTTTATCTAAATCTATCTTCCAAGGTTAGTACTAAACTGCCTCTGATACCAACTGTAACTCCTCAACCCCAGTTACCTAGAGTCGGTTCATTACATCGTAACATTGGCATGATCACAAAAGATAATGTCTCGAAATATAGATTAGTTTAGTTGCCTTTGAAACACAAGATACATTCATAAATTTTACATTACTTCATAAAGTGAAATAATAAAATAACAAAGTCTCCATAGTCCACACTCATATCTTCTTCTGACTATCCCTGCAGGTCATTCATAAAATACTTCTTCACATCCTGGAAAATATTAAAACATTGAAAGGGGTGAGCTCATATGCTCAGTAAGGATAACAATATCGCGGAAGCTTTCATAAATAAACATTAACAATTAAGGCAATGTATAACTAAAACAAAAGCCTTTTTTAAACTTGAACTTCAACATAATATAGCAAAAAATAAAATGAAATAATGCCATTTACTTATTCACATGAATATTCTACTGGTTGAATATTCACATGCAATATCAATAACCACTTTCATACTGATGGAATGCATAATTCTAGACTATCATAACCACGTAGCTAAGGCCTCTTTCCAAGACTACAAATATGATTTTTCAAGGCCTCGTGCCAAGACACTAGTTTGTCTCATGAGACCTACTAATGCAATTTTTTTAGAATATACTTAAGTTTAAAATTCCTCAAATATTCTCCAGTGTTTTTATGATAAAATTATGCAAGCTTCTGAAAACAAAATAACTAATTCTGAGACTGCTCGACTAATTACAGGCCATGATGGGTCCACGGCCAATCCCTTCCTGTCTACCACACTCGAGAGTCGGGTTTTCTAAAAACATTTTTAATCTTGCATTAAATAAGTATACATTTGCACTGGATTTTCATATATTTGAGAGAAATATCTCTTTTTTGAAGTCATTTAAAAATCACATAATTATAAAATGAAACCTTTTTAATAAATGTAAAAGTCAAAGGGGTTTATACACCGTATAAAATAAAGTTGTGTATAAAACAAAATATGCCTAAATGAAAGGAGATTGAGACGAAGTCCTTACAAAGATCATTTTTTTAAATAAAATAGATCTATTATTTGTATTCACTATATTTACACATAAATAATGTATAAATACAATATAGGACATAATAATATCATGACATAATTTGAAAGTTGGAGATTAACCCAAAGAATGGAAATTGGGTTAAGAAATTCCCCTACAAAGATCATTTTTTAAATAAAATAAATCTATTATGTGTATTCACTATAAGTACACATAAAGAAAGTAAAAATACAAGATAGGACATAATAATATCATGACATAATTTGAAAGTAGGAGACTAACCCAAATAATGGAAATTGGGTTAAGAAATTCCCTTACCTCGTGTCCGACTTGACTCGATCGTTCTTTAACCTCCTGAATAATAAACTAGAGTTAATTTCTATTTTCATAAGAAGATTTTTCATGTTCATTATTCCTTTTATATCACTTATTACCATGTCCTGAACATTATGTAATTAATTAAGTTTATAACGGTCGTTTTGTCGATCTTAGGTACTTGAGTCTAAAATAAACTTCTTATAATTACACTTTGGTCATGTGGTAATATATCCATTATATCCATAATTATATTCATGATTTATATATCATATACATCATATATATCCAGTATATACATTCATTTATAATATTACATAACATTTAGAGTTAAGAAATGAAATGCACCGTTCATGGAGACGGTAAGCCGTACGTATGCATGAACGCTATTTTCATTTCTATTTCATATTTAATGGAATCAAATTATAATTATATAAAGGTATAATATAATTTCAGTATAATATAATTCTAGTATAATATAATGTATAATACCATTTACACCATCCTTTATACATCCCACATATGGCATTAACGATTCAAATCACTTTGAGGGGTAGGTAGTCCGCGCTTCCTAAAATGAAATTATCGCGTTTACCCATAATGGAAATCATAAAGGTGTGCCATAAATGAAAATTACAGAAGAATACGGAAAACATAAACATAATATATATCATTTATAAAAATAGTGTCATCATAATGGCCACCATGAGATGTGTTAAAAGAAGTTTGAACAATCATCATTTCGTGAGGCAGTAATTCACCACCCATAGAAACAGTATGTTATTTAACCATTAGATGTATGTGTGTGTAAGTGTAGCTCGAAAACATCTTATAAAAACATCCTATTATATTTAGGATACAGGTGTTGTTACAAAAGAAATGAATAAAAAGAATTTACGGAGTTGGAGAAGCAAAATAAAACATAAGAACATAAGAGAGAACACTACCTTTAAAACGGGTAACTCTTTTTGATTTGAGCTAAAAGGATTCCTTGGGAAGGCTTCGGCCCAATGTGAGGATTCTAGGAGTAATAATGGGGTGTGGAGAGGCAAAATGGGCAGGGTTTGGCCGATAAAAAGGCTTGAGAGGTGTGGGTAAGGTGGTAGAGGTGGGGGCCTTATATAAGAGGAGAGGAGGGGCACTCTTGGAAGGATTGAAATGTTACTTTATTATGAAATTCTTTTCGGATTATAAAGGTCCCAAAATGACATATCTCGAGGGTAATGTGATAAGGGTTCGAAATACACCCATCAAATAGGATTTTGACAAGTGTAAGTCTTATATTTTACATTATCTTTTTATTTTATTTAAATCGTTAATTAATGAGGTAATCACTGCATCATCATGGTGTCATAAATAATTTAATTTATTTAATGTTTAAAAATTGTAAAAAAAATATCATGATGTAGGAAATCATTTTTTCATTCTAATGAAAATTTATAGTAAAAAATATGACTTTTATAACCCCATTTAAAATTTTTTTTAGTAAAACAACACATGATTGTGACATTTTTATTTTAACTTTAAATAGATCTTTATTAATGTCATTTTCCAACCAAAGTGGATCCATGGGGTCCCCAAGTTGACCCATGGATTTTATTGGTTTCCCAAGACTCATACAATAGGGTTAGGACATGTGTAAAGGTATTTTCATATTATTATAACACTATCTTTACCTTAATTTCACTAATTACCTTTAATCGAGATTAATTAAACTTAAAAATTACTATTCACCAAAAAATTATTTTAATCCCATTGAACAACATTTAACTTCCTCATGACAACCATGAATGTCAGATTTTTTAAAATAAAATCATAGAAGTGGCAATGTTTCATTTAAACGAAAAATCAGTTTTTAACTACCACTTCGTAGTTTCACTATTCATCAAAAATTGATGTTATTCAAAACAATGACAAAATTTCACCCTAAGCTATAATTGATATTCTGAATTCAAAAATGATATATATTTTAAAAAATTCCAAACATATAATTTGCATTAAATAATTTTACAATTAATTCCCGCTGTCACAACAAATAGCGTGTTTTTAAGAAACAATATATATCAAAAGATTGACAATTGTTTATGTCCAATTTCAAAGTGAAATTAATTCTGATGACCATAATTGGGTAAAATGGTAAAAATATATTCTAATTATACTTTAAAACCACTCAGTATTATAATTTATCTCTATAAATTATTTTGATTAAAAAAGTTGTTTTTAAGTATTTTTCATTATTCATAAAAAATTGGAAGTTCTCAGAAAAATACCAAAAATTCAACATAGGATAATTTTGATATTCCAAATCCAAAAATGAAGTCCATTTTGAAATATAATATATATATAATTTAAAACATGGGTATTACTATTCATAACTGCTACTTTGATTGGTCGCGGTGTGTTAGAATCTTGAACTTACGCACAATGCAAGCTATTGAATTATTGAAAGAGAAGCATATCATGAAATCTCGGTGTGTTACAGTGAATATATGGATATGGAAGAAAAATATAACCATCATGTTCTGATGAAGAGTGGTAGAGAACATGTCTATGAAAAAGACAAAAATCACAAAGCCATAGATTTGTGATGATCTAAGGTACCAACTGATTCATCGGATATAAGGGCACTAAGACAACATTTTTGGTTTTCAAGATCATTTACCTAAAGTTGAAGAAATTAGAATTAGAAGAAATACGTTCTTGATTTTGGTAGAGTCTCACCATTGGTCATTCCATGGGCAATTTCCATTTCATCTCTTAAAGAAATGAAGTTGAATTTTTCATTCGTGAAGTGTTAGCAGATCACGTGATAGAATGATTGGTCATTCCATCTATTTCAAACAGAAGGTTAGAAAAAGTTATTAAATATACATAAGTCCATTTATGGTTAGGTTAATCATATACGATTCCAAAAATGAACTTATACTTCATATATCATACCACTTAATAAAATAAATCTACTTTCCACTAACCCGGGACTTCCTGTAGGCCAGTGGTAGGCGATAAAGGCATGTCGCATTTCGGTTGTGGGTTCGATTTCCACAGCCTTGTCCAACGCGACGGGTTGTCGCCCATCTTGCAGGTTGTCCCATTTTCTATAACTACATTATAATAACATTCCTACAATAATATCGAAAAATAAATGTCCTAGACTTAAACAATACTATTTGATGTCTGACATAACCCTTTCCAATCATTAAACTTATCCAAAGTACATCTATCGAATCTCATAATGTACAGAAAATGATTATTGTAAAGGTCGCATAACAAGAACGTGAATAGCATCATTTTATCATACAATCTATCTTGTTGGTCACAATCCAAACATGTGAATTCCTTAATCATGTGTTCTCTTGAAACATAAATTACCATAGAACCTTAGTGAAAACATGAATTATTTCGAAAAGGTAACTCTTTCCACATACCAGAATCCCAAAATTTCTATATACTCAAACCATGATATAACTTTTTCCTTTTATCAGTCATGAGGTCATTTCATTTTCTATTTATCCCTTCATTATGTTCTTATCATCTACTTTCCAAAAACATTTCAATCACTTTTCATGGTTACTGGTACCATATTCTTATAGAAAACCAAAATGGAACAATACGTAAATATTCCAATATTCCACGATACTATATACAACATTATTTTGGAATCCCATTACATAAACACTTAATCATTCCACCACATCGTTGTCATATTCAACATCACCAATAGTGATCGCATGTGACTTCCCTTTGTCCTTTGCTGTCACGGCCCGTCCTCGGGGCCCGTGCCGTGACTACCCCAAGCCCGCCTTCCAAAGGCCAGGGGATGGCGACTAGCACCAAAGAAGTAAATCCCAATGACTGGGAATGCATTTCGTTTATAAAAGTAAACAAAACACCACAGAGTACATGCGGAAGTAAAAAACTAAGTATAAAGAGAAGTGTTGAAAAGTAAATGAGCCAGAATACAAACCCAACTGAAAGTACAACTACAACTGAACAAAGGTACAACAGAAAAAGACAAAAGCTGGATGAATGGAAGCGGCTCCTGTGACGTCCTCCTAGGATCCTGCCTGAAGGGTACGTATAGATGGAGCAGCTCCTGGAATGTCCACCACAGATCCTACTTGAGGGGTAGGTACAGATAGCCTCCACATCTCTCTCGCCTGTCAACCTCCTCCTAGTGTCATCTCGCCGTGAAGTCCACCTCCGGATACTGACTTGTCGTGTAGTCCACCTCCGGGTACTATCCAGTCCTCGAACACTCAGCCTCCGTCAGCACTGCCTGTCGTCTGCAACCAACACAACGAGCTGCGGGTATAGCCCGTGCAGGGGTGAGTGTAACGATACTCAGTAGGAACCCCGATACCCTCAAGGTCTCACTAAAACCAAGAAAGATAACCATATAAAATATCTCAAAAGATAACCTCTACATAGGTATATGAAAATACATATAACTAAGTTATCAAGTAACCCCCCTCAATCATGAGGAAACACAAAGATTATGAAATCAACGAATAACCACTACCCAGGTATATGCCCATACAATACCAAAGTTATCAAGTGACCCATCTCAATCAAGAGGTAATCACAAAGGTCATAGACTAAGCTAAAACCAGGATTTTCATTATCGAAACTGTAACTGCTGAAGAGCTCCATCTCTGAGAGTACAGTGATCTTATAAAATGTCCGAGGTACTTCTCACCAACCTATGACTGTTGAGGTACTCCTCCTGTCATGTACCGCGGGTCTACCACGTCACACAGTAGTGCTCCTCTGCCATGGGTATGCCACCTCACACAGTAGTGCTCCCCCTCATAGCCTACAGAGGTACTCCTCCGGTCGAGTACCACGGGTCTACCACCTCACAAAGTAGTGATCTTCCTCCATGAGTCTTCCACTTCACAAAGTATTGCTCCCCACTGGGATATGCTAGTCACTCTGAATCGAATCAGACAAGATTTCATCAGGTCACAGCCAGCTCCACAGTCTCCGTACTCAGTAAGCTCGTTTCCAGGAGGGTCCGATCCATGATCTACTAGTACATACTCAATGTATATCAAAGTCCCACGAAAAAGTATCTCAAAGAACGGCCTCGTCATAGGGGTCTCAACGCGACAAACATCGTGTCAATCAGACGCCCAGTTTGTGAGTTACTAGTTTTTTCATCCCAGGGGCCCAGTAGGTTTCATGTGTGAACAAACCCGGCCATATCTCAAATGTACCCTGAACTCTCATAGGTTATACTCATAGGGACCATTTCTCAACGTGATCACCAACGCCGCTGACGGTTCGTCAAACGGACGTCCGGTCTGAAAGATATTAGCTTTTCCGTTCCAGGGGCCCGGTTGGATTTTGGGTACAATCCAACCAAGCCATACTCCAACTATTTCCAAACCTTGGTTGATGTATTCCAAAAGCTCCGTCTCCTCAAGAGGAATCCAACAAAGTCGACAGCACGTCAATCGGACATCCGGAGCTCAAGATATAAGTGTTCCCCGGTTGGTTTCATGAACGAACCAACCCGGCCGAACCCAAAGTTCTCTGAAACCATCAGTGTAACATGCCGAAACGACAGTCTCGATCCAAGGATCACATCACAACTGACGGTGCGTCGATCGGAGGTCTGTAGCCCATGATATGGGAAAAATACCGAAAAGGTCTAAAAACGGGAGGTCTGGGCCCGTACCGACCCGACCCCACCCCCCCCCCCCCCCCCCCCAGGGTCGGCCCGAACCGGATCGACCCGACCCGAGTCCGGGTCCGACCCGGCATGGCGCAACCCGGCCCGGCTGGCACTGCCCGGCCCGGCCTGGGAGCGACCCGGCCCGGTCCGCCCAAGCCGGCCCGGCTCGGCGGGGTGGCTCGCTGGCTCGGCCAGCGATACGGTGCTCCGCGGACGCGGCGCGCGCCGCATCCCCCCTGGATCCCGCGCGGCCGTGGGATCCTCCAGCTCGCCACCACGGCTTCAGCTGCGGTGGTTTCTTCAGGCGGTGCACCGGGGCACCGCCGCGCCGGTGACATGTGCCGCTGGTGGTGTCTGCGGGCCACTGGAGTTGCTCCGGGGGTCTGTTTTCAATACCGCCTGCGCTGATGCTCATCTCGGGTCCCGTACATCACTGTGGAAACATCAAATCATCTCTACGGCCCATTCCGTCAATGACCGATGATCCTCACGTCAAATTAAACAACTGTGGAGTCTTCCATTCACCTTCACGGCCCCGACTACGACCACACTTTTGTTCGACCTTGATGGTGCGGCGCGACGTCGCCACGCATCCTTCCCGCATCAGTCCAGGTTCCCGCGTGGTGTTTTGGCACCGTGCCGCCATCTTCCAAACCGCAACATAATCAACAACAAGGGGGAGGAGGGTCGGCCGTGTTTGTGTTTTCCAGCCTCCTCCCGTTATAATGATACCAACCGGCCATCAAATAGAAGTCCACATACAATGAAGAAATATTTCACGGAAAAATCAATAAACCTCAACATCAACCTACATGAACGAATGATCAGCGGATCAACCTAGAAATGGTTGGTCTGCGCTCGACGTTCTTTTCTCAAAATATAAGAGAACACCAAATAAATTTTCCTACAATTTTATGGGTCTTTACATTACTCCCACCTTATGGATTTACGTCCTCATAAAGCTTTAACACAAACTAGGGATACAAAACCGTTACTGAGCACGCATCTGAGCCTCCCGATCTCATGTGTTCACCTGGAGGTTCTTGTACTGCCAGAGAAAGCGCACCCGAGGAATCGTTCATCCTCGTAGGATCTGCTCCTATAGATCCTCGATCCCCACTAGAAACTCTACGTATGTCTCCCTGTCATTGACATCCAACTCCCTGAGGTAGATTATATGTGAAAGATCACGCATGTATCTTCTCAGCTGAGATACGTGGAATTCGTCGTGCACCAGGTGCAACTAAGGAGGATGCGTAAAGCGGTAAACCACTTCGCCTACCAAGCTGAAGACCTAAGAAGGTCCACTGAACCTTGGAGATAACTTGCCGCCTTGGCCACATCTCTGTAAACCTCGTCGAGGTGAAACCCGTATAAGGACGTGATCGTCATCCTCGAACTCTAGAGGTCTCCAATTCCTATTAGCATAAGGCTTCTTTCGGCCCTGTGATGTCCTCATAGCTCTGGATGACCTGGACCTTCTCTTGTCTCACAAGAGCTGCTATGATTTCTTAATTGCCGATAAGAGAATTCCGGTCTCATCCCCTGGATGAACCACATTTGTTGCCTAATACATTCAATCCAGACATGAATGATGTATTCATGCCATGGACGACGTCGTAAGGCCTCGACGTTACTACCAAGAGATCCAATTGTCTCTCTCACCTCCAAGGGTCGAGTCACACTGTCGGCTTCAGTGTGAGGTCACTGGGTCTCTTCCAGTAGAAATCTTGAAAGTGAGGGTCAAGTCAACAGTCATAACTGTGACCACTCAGTAACAACCAAACAATAGGACGGGGAAGCAAACTTTAAATAGGTATGTGTCTTTATATTATTGTAGCTCATAGTACAAAGATACTAATGTAAAAACAACAACATGGAACTAGATATACACCACTAGTTCCGCTCCTGTCCACTCGCTTCTGGAGATCCGTAGTCGTATGCTTTTGCTGCCTAAAGTTGAGCTCTCCCATGTCTACCTGTTCCCTGCGGTCGGGGTGGACCTCCTGGTGGTGGTCGTGGAAACACCTCGAAGCGTCGTCCACATCCAACTGCACGACCATCTCCCATCCCTCGGCCTTCAGCTCCTAGCAGTCTGCCTTGATCGAACCTCTGCCTCTGCCTGGGAGGTTCTTCATTTAACTGCTGGTCATCTGCATGGCAGGTCGGACAATCACATGCCATGTGACCAATCCCGCCGTAGGAGTAACACCGCATGACAGGTCTAGCTCTGTCATTCCCCTTGGTTCCTCGCACTACCGACCCTGAGTCACGCGGTCGACCACCTATAGGTCTGGTCCTCTTGGACCTCTGCGTCATCTGTCTACTGCCTGCTACAGAAGACTCTGCCGCATGCCGGCTAGTGGTGGGTCCTGCTACTGGAGATTTCTCAGCAAGGAAACTCTCCACTAAGAGGGATCTCTCCAACACCTCTGTCTGCATCGGAATACTGTGAGAAACAACATATGCTCTAATCTCTCGCCTGAGCCCCTGCTCGAAGGTTCGGGCCCTTAAGAGCGGGTCATGTACCATATCTGTGGAGTAGCGTGAGAAGTCTGTGAACCTCGTTGAATACTGCACCACTCTCATGCTGCCCTTCCGCGGCTGAAGTAGCTCCTGTATACGCACCGCTCGAAGTGTGGCTGGTACAAACTCTGCCCGGAACAGACTCTCGAAGTCTTCCCATAGAAGTGTCGCCTCATCATGCATATGGAGCATCAGGCTCCACCATCTGCCTACTGCTGCCTGAAGTATGCCGGCAGCAAGGATCACCGTGAAATCTGCTGGCGTCCCCACTAGCCTGAAGACTCTCACCATAGCCTCCAACCAATCCTCAGCCGCCTGTGGGTCTGTCTCTCCCCTGAACCTGGGTGGCCACTAGTGTTGGAACTCGTGCAGTGCGCTCACACGACGTACACCCTCTGCTGCTGTGGCTGGTGGCATCGGTGGCCCAACGGGTAGTAGTACCACTGGTTCCTCTGCTGGTGCCTCAACTGGGATAGGGCCCTATAATGAGGCCATGTCGCTTGGCGAGCTGTCAGTACGGACAACTCTCGGGGCTCTAGCTGGTCGTCCACGGGGAGGCATCCTGAAAGAAACAAACATGACACGGTCAAACGATTTATACCTGGTGAGCTGACCTGGTTTGAGCTGGCTTTTAAAAAATTCTAGAAACTGACACGCAATCAGTGTTTTTGTGCACAAAGTCGAAAATCACTTGTCAGGGTCCTGGTGTATGGATACGTCAGCCACCCGCACCAACACTGGACTCCATGAACTAAAGACCAGACTCAGTACCCTTAACACTATTGCATCACAGAAATAAAATATCATAGTTATACGTTCTGCAGTAGAACCGACTCCTCTGATACCAATTTGTCACGACCCATCCTCGGGGCCCGTGTCGTGACTACCGCAAACCCGCCTTCCAAAGGCTAGGGGCTGGAGACTAGCACCAAAGACATAAATTCCGTTGACTGGGAAGGCATTTCCTTTATAATAGTAAATGAAACACAACAGAGTAGAAGCAGAAGTAAAACACTAATTAGAAAGAGAAGTGTTGAAAAGTAAATGGTCCAGAATACAAACCCAACTGAAAGTAAAACTACAAATGAACAAAAGTACAACAGAAAAAAGACCAAAACTGGAAGAACGAAAGCGGCTCTTAGGACATCCTCCTTGTATCCTACCTAAAGGGAAGGTACAGATGGCGCAGCTCCCGAAACGTCCACAACGGATCATACCTGAAGGGTAGGTACAGATAGACTCCACATCGCTCTTTCCTGTCAACATCCTTCGAGTGTCGTCTCACCGTGAAGTCTTTCTTCGGATACTGACTCGTTGTGTAGTCCACCTCTGGGTACCATCCAGTCCTCGAACACTCGGCCTCCGTCAGCACTTCCCATCGTCTGCAACCAACACAATGAGGTTCGGGTATAGCTCGTGCAGGGGTGAGTATAACGATACTGAGTTGGGACCCCGATACCCTCAAGGTCTCACTAAAACCAACAATAATAACCACAAATAAGATCTCAACAGATAACCTCTACTTAGGTATATGCCCATACATATACCTATGTTATCAAGTAACCCACCTCAATCATGAGGAAACACAATGATTATGAAATCAGCAGATAACCACTACCCAGGTATATGACCATACATATACCTAAGTTATAAAATGACCCATCTCAATCAAGTGGTAAACAAAAAGGTCATAGACTCAGCTCAAACCAGGAGTTTCATTATCGAAATCATAACTGCTGAAGAACTCCGTATCTAGGAGTACATTGATCCTATCACATCTCCGAGGTACTGCTCACCAACCTATGACTGCTAAGGTACTACTCCTGTCGAGTACCGCGGGTCTTCCACCTCACACAGTAGTGCTCCCCCTCATAGCCTATAGAGGTACTCCTCCTATCGAGTACCGCAGGTCTGCCACCTCACACAGTAGTGCTCCTCCACCATGGGTTTGCCACCTCACAAAGTAGTGCTCTCCACTGGGCTGTGCTAGTCACTCCGAATCAAATCGGACAAGCAGTCATCATGTCACAACCAGCTACACGGTCTCCGTACTCCGTACGCTCATCTCCGGGAGGGTCTGCTCCACGAGCTACTAGTAGATACTCTAAGTATCTCAAAGTCCCACGAAGAAGTATCTCAAAGAACCACCTCATCATATGAGTCTCAACGCGACAGACGACGTGTCAATCGGACTCCCGGTCTGTGAGTTACTAGATTTTTCGTCCCAGGGGCCTAGTTGGTTTCGTGTGAACACCAACCCGGCCGTATCTCAACTGTATCCTAAACTCTCATAGGGTATACTCATAGGGACCTTTTCTCAACGTGATCACCAACACTGTTGACGGTTCGTCAAACAGACGTCTGGTCTGAAAGATATCAGCTTTTCCGTTCTAGGGACCCGGTTGGATTTCGGGTACAATCCAACATAGCCATACTCCAACCATGTCCAAACCTCTGTTGAAGTATGCCAAAAGTTCCGTCTCCTCAAAAGGAATCCAAAAAAGTCGACGGCACGTCAATCGGACGTCCGGAGCTCAAGATATAAGTGTTTCCGCTCCGAGGGCCCGGTTGGTTTCATGAACGAACCAACCCAGATGAACCCAAAGTTCTCTAAAACCTTGAGTGTATCATACCAAAATGAACATATCGATCCATGGATCGCATCGCAACTGACGGTGCGTCGATCAGAGGTCTGTAGCCCATCATATGGGCAAAATACCGAAAAGGTCCGAAAACGGGAGGTCTGGGCCCGTACCGACCCGGCCAACCCCCCCTGGGTCGGCCCGAACCAGATCGACCCGACCCGGGTCCGGGTCCGACCCGGCTTGGCGTGACCCGGCCCGGACGGCACAGCGCGGCCAGGTCGGGGCGCGACCCGGCCCGGTCCGCCGAAGCCGGCCCGGCTCGGCCGGGTGGCTCGCTGGCTCGGCCAGCGAGCCGGTGCTCCACGGACATGGCTCGTGCCGCATCCCCACGGGATCTCGTGCTGCTGCTGGATCTTCCAGCTCGCCGTCGTGGCTTCAGCCGCGGCGGTTTCTCCAGGCTTCGCGTCGGGGCGCCGCCGCCTCCGACCGCCAGCGCCGCCGAGCTGGCGACCCGCGCCGCCGGTGGTGTCTGCATGCCACCGGAGTTGCTCCGGTGGTCCATTTTCAATACCTCCTCTGCCGATGCTCATCCCAGGTCTCGTACTTCACTTTTGAAACATCAAATCATCTCTGCGTCCCATTCCATCAATGTCCGACAATCCGCACGTCAAAAGAAACAATTGCGGAGTCTTCCGTTCGCCTTCGCGGTCCCGACTACGACCGCACTTTTGTTCAGCCTTGACCGTGCGGCGCGACGGCGCCATGCATCCTTGCTGCATCACGCCAGTTTCCCCTACGGTTTCGTTGCACCGTGCCGCCGTCTTCCGAACCAAAACATAATCAGCAACAAGGGGTAGGTGGGTCGGCCGTGTTTGGGCGGTCTGACCTCCTCCCGTTATAATGATAGCAAGCGGCCATCAAATAGAAGTCGACGTACGACAAAGAAATATTTCACAGAAAAATTAATAAACCTCAACATCAACCTTCATGAACAAACGATCCGCGGATCAACCTGGAAATGGTTGGTCTGCGCTCATCGTTCTTTTCTCAAAAGGTAAGAGAACACCAAATAAATTTCCCTACAATTTTACGGGTCTTTACATTTTCCTTAAGTGGTTACTCATGTCGATCATCATTAACCCTTGGATTAGGGAATTAATTAGAATAATGCCCCATTTCATTGCACGTGAATCATTGAAGTGTTGGCGGTGCGTTCTCTGCAGTCTTTTCATTATCATTAGTAACCCTTTTTCCATTACTTCGACACTTAGCTACTCGATGACCTTATTTCCCACAATTAAAACATTTTCTAGTCCCTTTAAGACTATCTCCACCATGCTTCTTTCCACACTTTGAGCATAAGGAAACATTCATCTTCTTTTCACCATTATTCTGAGATTTATAATTGAACTCCATCTTTCGTTTCATGTCCAAACCATGAGATGGATATGTAACACCAACTTCCATTTCTACCTTGATAGCACAACACGCAATTTCTTCATAGCTACTAAAGTCTCTTATAGCTAATTCCCTTAGATGTCTTGATTTTAAGCCAGTGAAGAATCAATGAACATTAATTTCAGGTTGGATGATAAAGACAGATGCATACCTTGAATGCCTGGTAAAATTCGCTTCGTATATACCAACAGATTCATCATCCTTTTTCTTTAGGTCATGAAACTCCATCTCCACCTTTGATCGAAGAATACGAGAGATGTACTTATTGAAAAATAAGTTCAAGAACTCGTCCCATTCCATGGACTCAATTTCATCTCTTGGCCTCGTATTCTTGATAAGATTCCACCATTGATTAGCACCACCTTCCAAACTATATACTGCTAAGATGACTTTATCTTGTTCCGAACATTGTAGAACTGAAAATATCTTTTTAGTGGTACTGATCCATTTTTCAACAACATGTGGATCAGAAGACCCACTGAAAGAAGGTTGATGTTTCCTCATGAAGGACTCAATAGAATATTGTTCCCTTCTCTGCTCATTTGGAAGTCCAGAATGATTCATAGCTTGTGTAAGTATAGAAATAAGATTGTGCACTCCATCTCCCATGACATTGGTTTGGTCAAGAGGGCAATCATTTCATTGTCCATTACATTGATCAACATGGTTCCTTCGGGTTCCAGCCATCATCTAACACCCAAAAATAATAGTGTGAGAGTCAAATACCATGCTAGGGAAAACAAAATAATAAAGGGGGAGTACCTTCAATATCTAGTATCTGAGGTTTAATTATAAGATCGTTACTGTAATTCTAGGATTATAACCTATACTTATACTTATCCTTAGGAACATCCCTAGACATACCATAGAAATATCTCTAGGGATCTCACTAAAGTTATCACATCATAGTTTCCTAAGGCTGACTAAACCATCCCTTTGATACCAACTGTAGAGACCCTAAGCTTAACGTACATGGACATTACATTACTATTGCGGAATACATAATAAATAACAAAAACAGAAACACAAGGATCATAATTGTTTAGTGTCTTTGGAATCTCTTAATATAAACTTCTAATCATGTGGAAAGATCTTCAACAACTCCCATAACGATCTTCCCCTTTTTGTTTCCTTACCTAATACCTTTCTTTATTTCCTGGGGAAAATAAAACATAAAAAGGGTGAGCTCAAATGCTCAATAAGGTCAAACATAGAGAACATAAAACAATCCATAAACTTTTGAAAGAAAAAACTTGATCATGAAATTTAAACATCAAAATCTTGACCAAAGACATAAATTGTGGAAGTCTGTAAGGCATATATCATTATGGAACATCAACCATGATAAAATATAATGGGAATAATACATGTAATTGTGGCAACCATTCAGAACATGTTATGATTTCTATAGTATCTGAGGCATTGTTGCCAAGACCATCTTAGTGGACAAAGTCCCTTTCTGAATCGAGTTCACTCCTTGTTTCATTCATGTAACACTGAACTAGATTAACTTACTGTTCCAGCCATGTCTATCTCATGAGATATATGTCATTACCCAATGCATTGTAGGAAAATATAGGTCCCACCCATCTCATAATTAAATCATTCTTACTTGAACCACAACATAAACATAAATCATTCATCATAACCCAATGAATAAAATGGTTTTCATAAACATCATTCCATCATCACATAATCCATATAAAATAAATGGATATCATTTCATAATAAGAAAAGTGAAACCATGTATATCATAGAAACACTTTACATGAAACATAAACATATTAAATAATGTTATCTTAGATGGAGAATGGTTTTGATAAATCACTTGAAATGAATTCTTCAGGAAAATATCCTTTCTTCTTGAAAATCATTTGCTTTTCACATAGTGCGATGAAAATTTAAAAGAAATATATTTTTTTGAAAATAGTCATGAATTCTTTTGGATGAAGCTTCATGAAAATAAGGCTTAATAAAACCGTAAAAATCCTTTCATGCCGTATAAGTTAAAAAAAATTCTTCTTGTACTTTTGTCGGAAAAGTCAAAAAGTACCTCGTAAAAGAAAGATTCAATACATACTATGTAGTAAAAGTAAAAAATGGGTAAAATGGAATTTAAACATACATGAAACCAATATTATAAATCAGGGACATTTATGATAAATATAACCCCAGTAAATACTTAATATTAAACAATTTCAGATAAGAATGAGATTAGAATAATTATCTTTTACCTTAGGTCCGATAAGCTTTGTACGTGTCTGAACCACCTGTATAATGATTTAAATAATGTCATTGACTTATTTCAGAATCATACTCATTCTTATGATATCATATATGGTTTACTTATGACATTATATTACCCGTTATTTTGAAAATTCCATGTTAAAGCAGCATTTTGGGTAAAATCGTTTCATTTATCGTACATGTTTCGACTTGTTGTTCTTGATATTATTACATATATACTGATTTAAAAAATTCCAGAATGTAAAACATGATTTATATATAATATATATTCATCATATACATATATATATATGATATATCGATAAATGGAATGAAATACACCGTTCATGGAGACGGTAGGCCGTACGTACACATGAACGTTGTTTTCGTTTCTTTATTGAATTGAATGAAACTAAATAGATGACATACATATTTATATACATAAAACCAGTTGCATTATTATTTCATATATTTCATTATTATTCATTATATAAACATTATGATCATTCAGGTATGGTTAACATGGAGAATGAATCTCATCGCATCGTGGAGACGGTAGTCCGTACGTACGCACGAGTGATGTTATCATTCCCATAATTATTGAATAGAATTGGAGTGGATGGTATAATATATCAGAATCAGTATGATGTTATAATAACCATATATAGTTATTCGTTACACCATTATACCCATCCATGTAAGGTGTTGGTGGAATAACAGATTACACCACGGCATGGAGACGGTATTCCGTACGTACGCACATGCGGTGATTTTGTTTTCCATAGGATGGATAGAGGGTGAAATAGGGTTGTTTCATATTTATAATAACTTATCAGTATATGAGGGATACTTATGTTATTATTTCATAATGAAACAACTATATAAGATGGAGTAGAAGAAGAATGAAACTTGATGAAAAATGTATAAGGTATTACCTCTTTCTCGAAGTTCGTCCTTTAATCATTCTCATAGGGAACTAGAGTTGGACTTTTGAGAAGACCAGTACCACTAGTAGGTTTCTAAGAATGTGGGGAAGTGAAATGGGCAGTGGTTGGCCGATATTGAAGGCTCAAATTGATGTGAGGAGGAGAGGTTGGAGGTTCTCTTTTATAAGGGAGGAGAGGGGCACCTTTGGAATCCTAAAAAATATTAGTTTAATATAAATTTAAACCCCACATAATAACCACCAAAAATGACTAAATTCTAAGATTATATGATATAGGATTGTAATATCATAAAAAAATAAAAATTTTACATGTAGGGAATTAATTTTAATCATTATCAACTTGATTTATCCTTATTTAATCTATTAAATTTTATTTGTGTTAATATGATTATAAATTTTAAATTGTTATAAATAATTACGTATGTTCTTTTAATTATCCACAATTAGATAATTTATGACATTTTAGACTATATAAATTTAAATTTATAATTTTTAAATATTTTTGTGATTTTTAAAAAATTTAATAATATGTTATTTTTATAAAATAACAATAGTGTCAATTTTGACAATATTTATTTATTTGAATTTAAATTAAATCCACACAAAGGATATATTCAAACTAAAATATTTAATAGGTTCCTAACATGTCATAGTAGTCTAGAAAATTAGTGGAGTACATTAAATAGTTCATATAATATTTATTTGAATAGTTTTAAAACCATTTATTGGGTATATCTCTTAATAAAATAATTAGTACAACATTTTTGTATAATTGTTTAATATACTTTTTTATTGCATAAAAATTAAAAATAAAATCCTTTTTTGTATATAAATATCAAATATTTTATATTAATAATTGTACTCGAATTTATCATCTTAAAATAACAACTTGTAAATTGTGATCATCCTTAAATTATGAAGGTGAAAATTTGGAATCATTTAAAATAAAATATTATAAGTGTCATAATCGCCTTAATAAGGATCCAAATGGTAAACAATTAGCCCAGTGGATGATTAGGATTTATATATACACTACTAATATGTTTTGTGAAGATTTTTGGGCCTTTTGACATGTATTACTATTTAAATAAAAACTATATTATTTTTTTTCACTAAATAAATAATTTCGTCATCATTAATGTATAAGAAAATAATGTAATTAAATAAATCTTAAAAATTACAAATAAACTACCATGATAAAGAAAAAAATTTTATCTTGAAAATTAGTATTTATAACCAAATTTATATTCTGTATAAACATATATTGAAAATACTTTAATTATTAATGTTGAGTGAGACATATTTCACTTTCCTTAAAATAAAATAAACTAAAGGTCTTAATCACCTCCAAGTGGGTTCCAATGAAATCCATTTCGACCCAAATATGCCTTAGGATGAAATATAAGCATCCAATTATATTAATACAAGTGTTATAGTAATTTTATAATATTATATTTACCCATAATTACCGGATTTACCTTTTACTATGGTAAATAAAATTTACCTTAGTTACTATTCATAATGGCAAAAATAAAAAGTAGCTTATTAACATAATTTGGACCCACTAATTCCAAATATGGAATCCATTTTTCTTAATTAAAAATACAAAAGTTTCATAAAATAATTTAAAATTAATCCTGTTTTTAAGAAAACGTATTTTAAAAGTAAAAACATTGCAAAAGATGGAAATGTTTTTACCTATGAATTAAATGTAAATTTAAGAACCCAGTTTTTGCTGAGAAAGACTTTGGATTATTTCTTGATGTTATTCCAGAGCAGCGCCTTCAGACATCGTGCGATTCCGAGCCCTAGAGTGGCCGGAATTAAATTTTTCAGTGCGTTCACACTGGAAACGCCAAATAAATGAGATTACTCCTAAACGGACTTCTGGATCAGAGATCCAAGTATAAAGATGGGTCCGGAATGGGGTTTTTACCCTAGGAACGACATAAAACATGTCGGCGCGGGATGTTTGGACCCCTCGCACGATTTCAGAAGGTTAAACAGATAAATTAATTTATTAATTTATTCGTTTAATAGAGAAATGCAGGTATCTCTTAAACGATGGCTCGGATTGGAAAACCAAGGTGACCATTGATTTCGGAGCGTGCCTTTTACCCTTGGTGGGGTATAAGTTTTGCGGGCGCGGGTCGTCTATGAAAAATGCCCCCAGGGGCGTGTTCGTAATTTGGCGGCTTTGGGCGTTCAACTTTATAACATTAAAATGGAAGCTCAGAATCAAATTCCGAGACCATAGTTTTACTCTGGAGGTGGTGTTTACCCTAGGAGAGCTTTAATTTTGACCTCGCCAAAGGTTTCATATGTGAGGGAAATTATGGGATTAAATTAATTAAAATTTTTATATTTATTTAAACCCTTCTCCCCATCCCCCTCCCTTGTTCAACCCCTAGAGACGCTCTCTCACCCTCAACCTCTCCTCCTCTCCTCCACATCTCCGGAGGGGAGGCTCCAGCGAGGTAGCTCCGGCGAACCCTGCATGAAGCTTTGGGCTACGCCCTTCGAGGTAGGAGGTTGCGTTTTTTTCCTCATTCTCGTACTTAACTTCGAACACAAATCTGCATGTCGAATTACTTCCAAATTGTTGAGCGAGGCACATATTTGCGTAGTACATGTTCTGAGATTCCCGACACGTGTTTCGGGTTGAAAACCCGAGTTATGACGCGCTCATAGTCGTCCGCCGACAACAGCGGTTTTAAGGTTTATTTTCGGGGGTTTTGGGAGCTCTCCGGCCTGAATTTGGAGCTCCAGCGACGGCGGTGAGCTTCAGCGGAAGCGGCAGGCTCCAGTAGAGGCGACGGGGTTCAGCAGCGATGGCAGGCTTTGGCTCATGCAGGTGGCGGCGCTCTTCCGTTGCGGCGAGGCGCGGAACCGGGCGATGGGGAGGAGCTGTCACGCTCGGCGTAGGAGCCGAGGCGCTGACCGCCTCGGGCGGTGGCATGGACCAGGAACCACCGAACACGGGTCCTGCCGGCGCGATGCGGGGAGACCGGCCGAATAGGCCGGTCTGTGTTAAATAACCAGACCCGCTCAGGTCTGGAGGTTTTGAGAGGGCCGTGGCGGGTTGGTCCGGACCGCCGGTCCGAACCGGCCCTTTTGGGCCCCCATATAGTCGGGGGGCGTAACATGCAAAAGGCGTGTCCAATTGACGGGCCGTTAGCGGTTGTGGGATCATGTCGGCGAGGTGGACTTGTTGAAGTAGGTTCCGGAGTTCTGGGGTTTTGTGCCCGAAGGCGGGTGACCGAAATACTTTAATTTAATAATATTAAACCTATTATTTAGATTGCGACAGACGTGGCTCATGAGCCGGACGTCCGTTTGACGTTCCGTCGGAGGCGCTAGGGCCCTAGAGTTGAGATGGACCTTCCAAAGTTGGTTCGAAACCTTTGTTGTGAGGTTTCGTTGCTCAGGGAAAGAAACATTTAATGCGGATAATTAATGAATTAATTATTTTTGTGTCGGACCTAACTCCCGCTTGGGATGTCCGATTGACACACCGTTAGCGGAAGCATGATCCCCATCCTCGTGCGGACGTTTTGAGGAGCTTCCCAGTGTGTTCGGGTTAGAGATGAGGTGCGGGCCCCATGGGGCCTAGTTCGCACGTATTACGGTGAAACACTACTTTTTCACCCGACATCCATTTGGGGTGTTTGAGCAGCCGATTATGGATGTTTTTCCGAGGGGATTGCAATGGTGCAATCCACCCTCCCTAATTCGGCATGATGGTGTGGGGTCCACGAGGGCCATTTGGGCGTCGACGGTGATTTTCCATCTATATCACCGGGTGACCATTTTGGACAAGTGAATAGTCTATCTTGTGTGATTTTTCCAGAGGATCGCAACGGTGTGATCTGTTCGTTGAGTTTCAGGACCGGGTTGTGGGTCCCACGATGCACCACTCGTGTGTGGTGCGCCGGAATGCACTTTTTTCTCTGGATATCTGTTGCACTCATGTGAGTAGTGCTTTTGATGTGTTTTTCCGAGGGGATCGCAATGGTGCGATGCGACCGACTGGTTTCGGGGACGGGGCTCGTGATCACGGGATGTCATTCGGGCGTGAGGCGGTGTTGGTGAATTTTCCGTCGGATATTCGTTTGAGGCAAGTGAGTAGTCTATCTCGTGTGTTTTTTTAGAGGATTAAAAGAGTGCGATCTGTTTGGTTGTGTGAAGCCTCTCACCCAATCTTGTTTAATGTGAAAGGCACTCTGATGGAAGTTCTTCTCGCCGTGTTTTCAGAGAACCCTTGGCGTGTGATCGCATGCACTCCCGTGTGAGTAAATAGATGTGGTTGGTTGTGCCTCAACTGATGAGGTGGAATGTTAGAGTTGTTATGTCACACCTTCGCGTTGACGTTGGGTGCCGTTTTCACGATAGCCTGTGGGCTTGAAAGAGGTGTACTTTGAGAGTATACGGGAGCGCTTGGAGGTACGTGTGGTTTGTACCTGAGATGTTCGTGCTTTTGGTTGGGGTTGACTTGGGGCCACACGTCATGTGGGCCCCATGTGCATGCCGTGTTTTGCCTTACGTAGTTTGACCTCTCATGATGTAAAGGGTCCCTCTGTGTATTTGTTTGACCAGCAGGGTGGAGTTCTTCCCCTGGCTCTGTGCTCTTCTGTTCACCAGCATGGTTGAGTGGTCTCCCCTGGTTTCATTCTCGATGGATCAGCCAGTAGCAGTGCTAGTGGCACCCTGTGTTGGAACAGGCACTGTACCTCTTTTGGGAGGGTTGTTCTGGAGTTGTGTGGTTGCGCGATACCCACTCCATGTTCGGTTGTCCTATGGTGTACCCTCCAGTAGAGATGGCCAGAGTAGTTATGAGTTTTACCCTCTAGCGAGGCTGGGCAGTGGGTTACTCATCGACTTCTTTGGGTTTACCCTCCTGTAGGGCTGGGCAGTGGGTTGCTCACTGACTTTTAGGGTTTACCCTCCAGTAGAGACTAGGCAGTGGGTCACCCGACGCTCTTAGGGTCTACCCTCTAGCAGAGACTGGGCAGTGGGTCACCAGATGCTCTTAGGGTCTACCCTCCAATAGAGACAATGCAGTGGGTCACCCGACGCACTTAGGGTCTACCCTTTAGCAGAGACTGGCCAGTGGGTCACCCGACGACCTCTTAGGGTCTACCCTCCGGTAGGGCTGGGCAATGGGTCGCCCGTCGTCTAGTTCCAGGTCCACCGTCCAGTAAGGCTGGGCAGTGGGTCGCCTGTCGACTTATTCCAGGTCTACCCTCCAGCAGGGCTGGGCAGTGGGTCGCCTGATAATGTATTATGGTTTACCCTCCAGTGGGGCTGGGCAGTGGGTCTCCTGATGATGTATTAGGGTTTACCCTCCAGCAGGGCTGGGCAGTGGGTCACCCGATATCTAGTTATGAATTACCCTCCAGTAGGGCTGGGCAGTGGGACACCTTTTGGAATTCCAGACTCAGTTCTTTCTACTAGGCTAGTATGTGGCATTCCTCTGTGATTACCAGAGCGGGACCCATGGTTGTAAAGGTCAGTGTTGGAATGGCTTTGACTTTGAGAAGACTTCTCGACTACAGGGCAGTGACGAGGTTTGGTTTGACTTTCACTAGAACTCTCAAGTACAGGGGCTGCTTTCCCCACTAAGACGTGTTCTTGTGACGCGATCAAAAACCATGCGGGCGAGTCAGTGCTGCCCAAAACGGATAGTGTGGAAGTGTGGCGATTGAGCCCCATGGCTTGTGGTTCAGGGAAAACATGTGGGATGCTGGGCATCGATGGCGTTTCCTACTAGTACTGTTGGCTACACTTTTCTTGGGCTGAGCTATGGGACGGAGATACCCTTATGACGTGGTTAGGGCTTCCTGCTGAACATAAAGATATGAATATACCTTGTTCGATAACCCACTTATTGGGCTTAGTTACTCTCCCTTTAGGAGAGGCGAAGACGTGCGGGGTATGCCACGTGCTTTCCTTGTCTAGATTCTAGTGATTGGATGAGTCTACTATCCAGCTATAGGTAGTGAAGACTCGACGGGAAGTTCATCTTCTCACCGTTTCCAGCTCTTTGTGCCTAGACGAGTCTACTTCCTTTCTCTTGTTGGGTTGAGATGGACTCTTTACTGCACTTCCAGTTGTAATCCTCTACTATTCAATGATCGATCTACTGGTCACCCTTCAGTACCTACTTTGTTGCTCCCTCGAGCATTCGGGGTATCCTACTGAGTATTTTTAAACTCACCCCTTCTTGGTCTTTGCCCGCACTTGGTGTGCCCTTGCAGACGATGGACAGGTGGAGCGTGACTTCAGTGGAGCGTAGGAGCTTGGTAGCTTGGACCGCTTGAGGTGGTCGTGGCCGGGATCTAGGTGGGAGACTCGTCAGATGTTTCCTTTTGGTTTACCTGTTGCTGGGTTGTGGCACCTTTTCTGGTTGGGTGCGTGTTTTTCCCCTTTTTCCTTTTTAGCACTATACTTTGTACGGTTAGATGTCGATGCACATTGGGGTTTATATATAGCTGTTTCCCATCAATTTTCTTGTCTTTACATTTACTCTACACTGTTGCATTGAGTTTACTGTGTGTGTGTGTGTATAGGTACTTAGGCAACGACCTCCCCAAGTTATTGCGCCTTTGCACTGGTCGCCATCCCCTGGCCTATGGAGGCGGGCTTGGGGTAGTTGCGGCTCGAGCCCTGGTACGGTCAGGTTGTGATAGTAAAATTAATGGTAATGACATACATTATATTAAATGGTAAAGATATATTCTATTTATACATTAAAACCATTCAATATTATAATTTAACCATATAAATTTGTGCGATGAAAAAATTTGTTTTTAATTAAAATATATCGTGTTTTTACTATTCATCAAAATATGAAAGTTACCAAAATAATATGAAAAATTTATCCAAAGTAATTTTTTATTTCCTGATTCCGAAGAAGAATTTTATTTTTTCAAATTGAACATATAAACATGTAAAAAACTAGATTTAATGTGGGTGTGCCATCAAAAGGCGGCAAAACTGCATTTTTTTAAAAATACTTATTTTACCCGAAAAATATATTTGTTCTAATACCATGTTCTAGAAAATGTTTAATATGAATAATAATGTTATAAAATTTAAAATTTATTTAATTCTATTCATAACAGCTAGTTCATAATAATATTATAACCATATATTGTTGTATAGTGAAACATAGTATTGCGTACACCACACGCTATCGAGGAAGGTCGTGATTGCGTGTAATGCAAGCCAAGTCAGGGTTGCGTGTAGTGCAAGACTTCTCTGTTGTTTTGTATAACATAATCCCAACCATATTTCATTTATAAATTGAATATATAGATATATTCACTCAATGTTGCGTAAAATGACTATTATAAAATGAACTTGAAATTGTATGTAACACAATCTAAGAATAGTGTTGCGTATACCTCAAGCTAATATAGTTTGGTGTATAGTACAAGATAATCTTGTTGTAGCATAAAACACATGACATCAAATAAATTTAAAAGAATACTTATCATAAAATATTAGGTTGTTACAATAATTACCCTAACATATGTCCTAATTCTAATGAATCAGTATAACTCTACCATATCCAAATTTATTAATCATATATGGTTCTCTTTTCTCCAATTAAATTAGATTTAGACATTTATTATTATTTTATTTAATGTAGTGCTAAAAGAGTTAAATTCAATGTTTTATAATTAAACAATTTTTAATATAGGGTTATGAATTATATTATTTCGAATATAAATATTAAATGGAAAGATGAAAATATTCCTACATAATGATATTTTTTTTATAATATTTATACATTATATAATTTAATTTATTTATGAAACAATGATGAAGCAGTAATTACCTTATTAATGAAATATTAAAATAATTGTTATTATAAATATTCAAATAAATATAATTTGATCATTTTTAATCAATTTCACTAATTTTATTGGTTTCTATGAAATTTTAGGATGGAACATATGAGTTTCTTTCGATGTAATAATTTCATTAGGACTTTAACAAAACTCATTTATTAAATAATTTCAAAATTGACATAATTGAGTTTTTAAAACAAATACTATTTTATTGGTTGATATAATATTCCCAAAATTTTAAGGTTTTTCCAAAGGGCCTTAATAATGTTATATATATTATTAATGAACCAATTGGGGTTCTCTTAGAATTTTATAGTTAGTTTAATAACCATATAATATAAAAATAAAAAGTGACATGGTAAATGTAAAACTGTTTAACTAAGAGTTAAATCTAAATGATTAGGTTAATATGATGAGCTAAACATGTATAAAACCAATTGGTTGAGAGTTTTCCAACACATATCCACCATATCCTATAAATAATTTATTTTTGAGCCATTAGAATACTAAAATTATTTTATTATAAAATAATATTTCAATCTTTGCCTAAAGTGACCCTCACACCTCTTATTAAAGGGCATTTCTCCTTATCTTAATTTCACACCACAAATGCCTTTTGGATCGGCCTAACCCTGCCCAAATATCCTCCCAACACTCCTCCCTTAATCCTATAGGCCTTCCTTTGGTCTGAAATCCATCCTATGGATCCCTTTTGTTCAAATAAAAAGGAAGAACCTGAAGAAGAGAAAAATATTTCATCACCTCTTTCAAGTTCGTTTCATCTTCCACTTCCTCTTTATTTGTTGTTTCCATTATAAAATAATAAATCCAGTATCATCTATATACTGTGATGTTATTATAAAAATGGTACAACCATATTCATTATTTTATCCATCCTATAATGGATAAAGTCACCAAATGTGCGTAAGTACAAATTACCGTCACCAAGTCTTGGGGTAGATTTTTATTCCAACACTTGATTATTTGGTTGGGTATAATAATGAGTATAACTAATATAAATAATAAATATAACATTTTAATGATTTTTTATATATGATATAACATCCAATTACATACTATTTCTCCATTAATATAGTGATATTGTCGCTCGTGCGTACGTACGGATTACCGTCTCCATAATGCGATATGATTCATTTAAACATTCACCATTCAATGATGATTATAAAATATATATCATTAATAAGTATGTAATAAATTAAATAATAAATCTAATATATATATATACATCTATTTACTTATATATATCTTATTCACTTATTTCTGTTCAATACGATATGAAAATTGAAACAGCGTTTATGCGTACGTACGGGATACCGTCTCCATAAACGGTGTTTTCCATTTCATACATAAACCTATTATACATATTTATATTCTAAATATATATTATATATAAATAAATGTTTATATTTTGGACGTTTGTAAATCCTTTTCTATGTTATACAACCAAGTGTAACAAGTTAAAACACATACGGTAAAGAAAGCGATTATTACCCGAAATGTTCATATAACATGGAAATTATTTTTAAATTGCTAGTGTAAAGTCGTAAATAATCCATTTAATATATCATAAATATAATAAAGTTTTATAATTATTTAATAACAAACTACGGTCTTTATACAGTAGGTTAAACGTACCCTCAACTAAAAGAATGTGCCAGGTAAGAGTTAATTTCACAATCTCTTTATTATCTGATGTTTTTTACATAAGTATCTAATGGGAAATATTTATTATCCATGTCCATGTTTCATAAAAGGGTTTTCAAAGGGATTATTTTTAAGGGCATTTTTACGAAAACATTGTTTTAACTGTTTTAAACATTTTTTCCTCTAAATCATTCTCATTAATGCCCATGTTTTCAAAATGGGTTTTAAGGACTTATTTATATGGACAAGAATGTTTTTAAAAAGTTAATTCAATTAAAAAGTTTCAATGTTTTATGGAAAACATTTATTCATAAATGTATTTAAATGTATTCCTTTCAAAATTGTGTGACTTTTAAATGTATTCATTCAAATTTGATATTTATCTCAATGATTTTTACAAATCATTTTCATAAATGTCAACATCATCTGATGGATTTTAAACTTCTTTTGAGTTGATTTATTGTGATACAAATCTTCCATATAGTATTGATGGATTTTTTATATTATTGACTATGGATGTGTTATTTTTATACCATTCTTGTTTCATGCATAATGTATTAAAATTTTTTATGCTTTTTTTAATACGAATGTTTATGTTAGGTTTAAATATTTTCATACGTGGAATGAAGTGGACTTAGTAATTGAAGGGTGTAGCCCGCTATAGCTCCAAGATGCATCGAAAGATCTAATGAGAAAAACGAGTGTCTCGGCACAAGGCCTTGACAATATCTTATTTGTAGTATTGCCACAAGGCCTTGACTATGTAGTTACGCAGTATGGAATTATGCATTCCATATTTATTAAAGTGGCTATTGATATTTCAAGTGATTATTCTCCTAGTTTAATATCCATGAGAATAAGTAAATATAATTATTTGATTTTATATTTTCCATATTATGCTGAAGTTTATGTTTAAAAGGATTTTTTAGTCTAATACAGTGCCTTATATTTTTATCATTATTTATGAATGTTTATGCTCTATTTGTATCCTTACTGTGCTTTTGATCTCACCCCATTCTATGATTTTTTTCCCAGGATGTGAAAAGGTATTTTATGATTGATAATTTGGGTTATGATAAGGGTTTAATGGTGTTCTCATTGGATCATTTATGTTGTGTTTTATTTTCTAATGTGTAATGTGATGTTAATGTATGTAATCTATTTTCAAAGACTCCTAATGTGATCGGTATTTCGGGACATGATTCCAAGAAATCATGCCAATGTCTTAAAATAATTCCCCGACTTTGGGCTTATGGGGTCGGGGCATTATAGTTGGTATCAGAGAAAGTTTAGAAGAATGCTTGGAAACTAGATTCAGAAAAACTATGATTAGAAAAAACTACCCTACGATAGACTTTTTGGATTAGTATAGATGAACTACATATTTTTTTGGTACTGTAGAGATTTTGTGCATTTTCCAAGAAATACATCCATGTCTGCATACGAGTAGGTAGCAGAAACTCTGGCACGGATGTACCTAGGGGTAAAACCATAAAACACCACTTTTAGCTAGACTCAAATGGGAACAGGTGCATGGCAACGGGCCTTGCTGTAGTTTTGGTTACGACACTCCATGGAGATATTCATAGAATAATTCTAATTTTCATTACAAACCACTATGAAATATTTATGAGTATATACCTCCTCAAAAAAACATTTTTATTATTATGGATTATATCCATGAACTGTTCAATTTATGTTACCCATTTTACAAGTTTGGAATTGTGCATTGTGATTCATAAACTAACCTATTGTATTCCATTTTTTAGAAATGACTCCCATTAGATGGAATGAGACCACCAGCAATACGCATCATACAAAGAGTAAAATGATCATATCGTTCATGGTATTAAGCCTACATTTAGAAACGAAATAGTTTCCCACATATTATCATTATATGAATAAATTGTATCATGTGTTAATAAGATAAGTAAATAAATTTCTGAATCCGATGGCTTTTAAGGTAAGCTAGAGATGGAAAAGATGGTAGTGAGAAAGATGGATAAATAGAATAAGGGAAAGAAGAATTTTCCGATATGTGATAACAGTGGAAATAATGACCTTAGAAGATTTATAAAGGGAATGAATGTTTGTTATAAGTGTGGAGAAAAAGGAAACTAAGTACATTATTGAAAGTGTGAGAAAATGGTTTCCAATGTACAAAGATTCATCTTCAAAGAGTTGGTACACTAATAGAATCAATGTCCAAATCATGAGAGTATACCACAAATGCTATTATTGGATAATAATCAAGTTTTGATAATATTGAAGACGAAGAGTAATGATTAAGAGTTATTATGTTATTATTAAATTATTGTGTCATTTGAGTATTGTATGTATGATGTACATGTTATAAGAATTATAGAGTATATAAGGATTGTACTGCAGTATTATTTCAATAAGACTTGAGATTAGTGAAACCAAGAAATGTGACTCATGGGAAAGTTAAACATCGTGGAAAATACATGGTTGAAGGAAAGAAAAAACTTTAATATGGTCATGATACTGAGTTATTGATTTTGAAATAAGCTATGATTGATTTGTATAAATTATATTGGATATTATTGACATCCCTGGAACTGGTTAATGGTTTGTTTCTTCCATCATTGTTGGAGTTTACATCATTTTTGGATATGAGATGTATATCCAGTATTCTATATAAAATAAGGGTGCACAAATGTAATCAATACAGTTAAATGATTATTTAGGGTGTTACCATTTTTTAAAGAATACATGATGAAGGTATTCACATGTTATTACTTGGTGAAAAGGATCTTCATTGTGTTTTCCTTCCTTATAAAATTTGGACTATGATTTTGGATATATGTATTTTGGATAAGTCTAAAGGTTGGAATAGATTATGTTTGACATTTTATACTATTGGTAAGGTTAAATCATTTCTTGAGATTATTTTTTAAAATGCCATAAAAGGGACAACTCAGTGGTCAGACGACAACCCGTCGCATCCAGAAAGGTCATGAGACACGAACCCGCAACCGAAGGGTGACAAGCATGTATCACCTACCACAATCCTACCTGATGTCCTACAGTGTATAATGTAGTTTTTTTAAATTTTCTGAAAAATTAATTATGAATTTATTATTTTTGGAACCCTTTGCGGTTTGGATAAATAGAATATTATTGAATTCTATTATCTTTTGGAGTGAAATATTAGTTTGTGGTAGGAATTATTTGAAGGATGAAACTATACTTGTCAAGTATAGTTATATATATATATATATTTCCACTTATTATATTAATAAATTAATATATAAAATTTATGGAAAGGGACTTAAATCCAAAAATGTGTTACCATAATACCATATGTTTTGTTAAACCAATGATATTTTACATCATCTTATATTGATGGATTTGAGGCCCTCAATTTTAAAAATGATTGCGATTGATGACCTCAATAACTCCATATAAATATTTACTGTTTTTATCCAATTATTTGTCTCTAATTTCCATCAATGTTCCCCTAATATAGATCATAATTTGGTGGTTACTTTTTCATTTAACTTTCCCTCTTATTAAGAATAAATTTTATTATCCCAATTTCTGATGTGGGTTTTCCAGAAAGGTAATTTTTCTTTTTAGCCATTTATTTTCAAAGAAAAATTTCAAATTGTGATTACTCAATTTATTAAAGTATGGGAGAATGTAACACGCCAAGATTTCATAGTACGTTATATCATTAATGTAATTCAATAGATTGTGCTACACGTAACACTAAGGTCGAGCAGACCACAACTTACCACACTAACCTTTCAAAAAGAGGTTATGAGTATTGTTAACTTAATTTTGAATCATATATACGATATATAATTTTAACATCTATATTATGTGTTTGTTAGATATAATATAAGAAGAATTTCATTTTTTCAGATAAAAGAGGTATTTTTCAAAAATTGCAATTTTACCTCCATTTAATTGAGAACTCTTCCTGAAATCAATATTTGATGCTTTCATATATTCAATTTTAGGAAATTAAAATTTCTTTATAAGTGGGACATAAAAAATAATTTTTACTAAATTTTTGGTACTTTTCTGATAACTTTCATATTTTGACGAATTGTGAAAAATACTATGTTTTAATTGAAAACAACTTTGTTAATCGAAATTATTTATATAGGTAATTTATGCATTTTAATGGTTTGGAGGAATAATTATATTATATTTTTATCATTTAATACAATTTAGGTCATTATAAGTGTTTTCACATTTAAATTTGACATTAACACATGTCAATATTTTGATAGTTCTTACTTTTTAAAAACCCGCTTTATGGTTTTGATAATGAGAATTAATTTTATATTAATAAATGAAACACCTATGTTTTGAATTTGGAAAAATAGACTGCATTTTGGAATTAGGAATATAAAAATTATCTTAGGGTAAATTTTTGGTATTTTTATGAAGACATTTAATTTTTTTGAATAGTGAAAAACACTACTTTATTATATAAAAGAGACTTTTTATTTAAATATTTAGTTATATTAGTTTAATATATATTAGGTAAAAATAGATACATAATAACTATATATGTTCAAAATAATTCATTGGAGCAATTTTATGATAAGTTTATATATATATAATTTTATCAAACTTTTTATCATCTTTTACCCACCTTCTAAGAGCATTTTTAAATTTGAATGAAACAAAATTTTACCATTTCTGTGGGTTGACTTTCAAAAACTTGAGAGATAAAGTTAATATAAGTATGTAAATTTTTGTTCAATAAGATGAAAATAATTTTTTATGAACTGTAAATTTTCTCGTTAATTTACCACGGCTAAAAGTAAATAGGGTAATGAAGGGTAAAAATGTTATCATAATTAACCTAACACATGTCTTAATACAAATGGATAAGTATAATTAGACCAAAAACAATATTAGGAATAAAATATGGTCCTATTTGGTCCAATTGGATTAGATTAGGACATTTATTATTATTTGATTTAAACAAGAGTTAAAAGGGATAAATTCAACGTTTTATAAGTAAAATATTTTTAATATAGGGTTATACGCAATATTAATTCGACTATAAATAATAAATAGAAAGATAAATGGATTTCATATATAATTATATTTTATTAATAATTTTTATTCATTAAATAATTTAATTTATTTATGAAAAAATGATGATGAAGTAATTACCTTAGTAAGGAAATATTAATATAATGGTAATTATAAATATCCAAACCAATGTAATTTTAGACTTTTGATGAATAAAAAAAATTCAAGGTTATTATGACATTTTAGGATTTAACAAATTAATTTAGTTCAATGTAATAATGTTTTTAGGACTTTAAAAAATCATTTTTTAAATAATGTCCAAATTGACATACTTGAGTTTTTATGAGAAATACTATTTTATTGGTTGATATAATATTCCTAAAAATATATGGTTCATCTAAAGGGACTTAATAAAATTATATATGTTAATAATAAACTTATTTGGGGTATCTTGGAAGTTTATAGTTCATTTATTATCCTTATAATGTAAAAAAACAAAGAGACATGATAAATGTCAAACTATTTAACTAACAGTTAAATCTAAAATATTAGGTTAATATTATGATCTAAACATGTATAAAAAACAATTTTTGAGAGTTCTTTGGCCCACCTCCACCTTATCCTTTAAATTATTCATTTTTTCCATTAGAAACGGAAAATTATTTTATTATGAAATAATATTTCAATCATTTCCTAAAGAGACTCTCACCTCTCTTAAAAAATATAGTTCCCCTTATCTTAATTTGACACCAGTAATGCATTTTGGATCGGCATACCATTAAACCAATTTCCTCCAAAATTTCCTACCTTCATTCTCAGGGAATTCCTTTCATCATAAATCCAACCTAAGGAGACTTTTAGATCAAATTAAAAGGAAGAACCCGATGAAGCGAAAAATATTTCATCAAAACTTTCATTTTATTTTCTTCTTCCACTAGCACCTTATTTGTTGTATCCATTTTAAAATAATAAATCCATTATATTATATATACTGTGATGTTATTATAAAAATGGTTCTACCATATTCATTATTTTATCCATCCTATAAATGACAAATTCATCATACGTGTGTACGTACGAATTACAGTCTCCACGTCATGGTGTAATTTATTATTCTTACACATCATTTTTTTATGGGTATAATAATGAGTATAATTAATGTAAATAATAAATATAACATGTAAATTATTCTTTATATATTATATTGCATCCAATTACATACTATTTAACCATAAATATAATGATATTGTCGCTCCTGCGTATGTATAGATTACCGTCTCCACGACGCGATGAGATTCATTTCCACGTTCCTCATTCAACGATGATTATAAAATATATATCATTAATAATAATGTAAAATATGAAATAATAATGCTAGTGGAGATATATATGTATATATATATATATTTACATTCATATTTCTTATTCACCTAGTTCTATTCAATACGATATGAAAACAAAAACAACGTTTATGCGTACATACGGGCTACCGTCTCCATAAACGGTGTTTTCCATTTCCTATATATGACTGTTATAAATATTTATATTATAAATATACATGATATATAGACCATGATTAGTATTGTTGAAGTATTTAAATCCTGATCTATGTGATAAAATCAAGAGTAACAAGTTAAAACAGATACGGTAAAGAAAGTGATTATTACCATAAATGTTCATTTAACATGGAAATTATTATTAAATTGGTAGTATAAATTCATAAATGATTAATTTATGATATAAAAAATATTAATAGGGTTATGGTATTATTTAAAAACACGCTATGGTCTTTATACATTAGTTAAAACATACCCTCGACTAAAGGAATGTGCAAGGTAAGGGTTAATTTCACAATCTCTTTATTATCCAAGGTTTTTACGTATGTATATACTAGGACATATTTATTATCTAAGTCCATGTTTCATAAAAGTGTATTAAAAGGGGTTATATTTAAGGGAATTTTAATTAAAAAATCGTCTTAAATGTTTTAAATATTTAGTTTTCTAAATCATTCTCATTAATGTCCATGTTTTCAAAATGGGGTTTAAGGATTTATTTATATGTACATGAATGTCTTTAAAATGTTAATTCCATTCAAAAGTTTCAATTTTTTATCGGAAACTTTGATTCAAAATTTTTTTTAAATGTCTTCCTTTATAAATAGTGTGACTTTTATATGTTTTCATGAAAAATTATATTTCTCTAAAATGGTTTTACAAATCAATTTCTTATATGTAAAAATCTTTATATGGATATTAAAAAAAAATTATGTTGATTTATTACGATGAAAAACATCCATATTGTATTGAAGGTTTTGTGATGTGTTTGACAATGTATGTGTTATTTTTATACCATTCATGTTTTATGGATAATGTTTCTACATTTCTTAAGCTAGTTTTAATACGAATGTGTATGTTATGTTAAAACCATTTCATTTTAGGAATGAATTGGACAAAGTAAGTGACGGGTGGAGCCCGCTATTTCTCCTCGATGCATCGATAGGTCTCCTAAGACAAACTAGTGTTTTTCCACATAGCCTTGACAAAATCTTATTTGTAGTCTTGGAACAAGGCCTGGACTATGTAGTTATGAAGTATTGCATTATGCACTCCATCATTTCAGAAATAGGTTATTGATATTGCCTGTCATTATTTTACTAGTAGAATATCCATGCTAATAAGTAAATGGAATTATTTGATTTTATATTTTCCCTATAATGCTGAGGTTTATGCTTAAATGGATTTTGTTTTATCCTAATACATTTCCTTAAATGTTTATAATTATTTATGAATGTTTCTTTTATATTGTTTTCTTTACTGAGAATCTCTGCTCACCCCTTTCTATGTTTTATTTTTCCCAGAATGTGAAAAATTATTTTATGATTGACAAGTCGTGTTAAGCTAAGGGTTTAATGGTGTTCTCAATGGATCGTTTCTGTCGTGTTTTATTTTCTAATGTGTATTGTAACATTCATGTATGTAATCTATTTTCCAAGACTTCTTAAGTGATCTGTCTTTCAGGACATGATTCCTTGTAATCATACCAGTTATTTAAAATAACGCATCGACTCTGGGATTCTGGGGTTGGGGCGTTATAGTTGGTATCAGAGGAAGTTTAGAAACATACTTGGAAACTAGATTTAGAAAAGATCTTATTAAAGAAAACTACCCTAAGACAGAGTTTGAGGATTAGTATATATTAACTTCCTATAATTTATTACTATATAGGTTTTGTGAGTTTTCCAAGCAATACATACATGTCTGGATACATGAAGGTATAGGCGGCTCTAGCACAAATGTATCTTGGGGTAAAACCATAAAATACCACTTTAAGATAGAATAGAACGGTAACTGGGGCATGAAAATGGGCCTGTAACAACCCAGGATTTCTTAGTACATTATTTTTCAATGTAATTCAATAACTTTCACGACATGAAACACTAAGATCATGCACACCATGACATACAAAACATTCCATTAAAAAGCGGTTATAAATAGTATTAACTGAATTTTGAACATTATATAATCCTAAAAATTTTAGAATCCATATTATGAGTTTCTTATTAATAATGTAAGAACAAATTCATTTTTTAAGATAAAAGAAGTGTTTTTTTATAATGAAATTTTACCACGTTTTAATTGGGAACCCTTCTTAAATCTAATATTTGAATCTCTTATATATTAAATTTGACAAAATAAACTTCTTCATTAGAATATGGACAAAATAATTTAGTTTCAATATATTTTTGGTGTTTTTCTGATTACATTCATATTTGGTTGAATAGTGAAAAATAATACATTTTATATGAAACATCTTTTTTAATCAGAAAAATTATAGTGTTAAATTATACATTTTAATGGTTTGGAAGTATAATTAGATTATATTTTTACCATTTATTCCAAATTTATTCATGGGAAATAATTTTACTTTGAAATTGAAAATAAAATAGTATCAATCATTTGTTAGTTATTATTTGATAAAAACACATTTTTTTTGTTTTGACCATGGGAATTTATGTTAATTTAATAAAAGAAACTTCTATGTTTTGAATTTGGTAAAATAAGTTTAATTTTTTAATTCATATGATCAAATTCACCTTACAGTAAAATTTTTCTATTTTTATGAAAACATTCAATTTTTTATGAATATTTAATAACACTAAGTTATTGGTTAAAACCGACTTTTTATTTAAATAATTATTTATTTTATTTAAATTAATTTTAGGTCAATATAGGTATATAATACCTATATATGTTCAATTTAATTCATTGGATTCAGTTTATAATAATTTTAGATATATAAAAATTTTATCAAACTTTTTACCATCTTTTACACACCTCTTAGCAGCATTTTCAAATTTACAAAAAAACACAATCTAACCTCTACTTTGAGATGAATTTAAAAAATAATAGAGACACCATTGATATCAATAAGTAAAATTTGGTTCAATAATATGAAAATAATTTCATCTGAATTGTAGCTTTTTACTAGTATTTACCACGGTTAAAAGTAAAAAGCGTAATTTTGTGTAAAATTGATATTATTATTACCCTAACAGAAGTCCTAATTCTATTGTATAAGTATAATTATTACAAAAACAAAATTATGAATGAAATATGATCCTTTAGATCCACTTCGATTAGATTAGGACATTTATTATTTTTTAATTTAATGATGAGTTGAAAGTGTTATATTCAATGTTTAATAAATAAACCATTTTTAATAGAGGGCTACACAAAACATAAATTCGACAATAAATATTCAATTGAAAGATAAAAATATTTAATATGTAATGGTATTTTTTTTATAAATTAAATAATATAATTTATTTCTAACACAATGATGACACAGTAATTAACTAATTAATGAAATATTAAAAAAATATAGTATAAATATCTATAAAAATGTAATTTGATACATTTAAAATATTCCACAAATTTGTCTAGGTTAATATGACATGTTATTGTTGATAAAATGATTTTTCTTCGAAGTAATAATGCTGTTATGAATTTAAGAAAAACAAAATAGCAAATAGTGTCAAGATTGACATAAAAGTTCTTTTAAAACAAATATTATATTATTAATTGATATTATATTCCTAAAATCAATGTATTGGCCAAAAGACTTATATAATGATAGGACTATTATTAATGAAAAACTTGGGGTTCTCTTGGAATTATATAGTTTTCTTATTAATCATACAATATAAAAATACAAAGAGACATGGTAAATGTCAAACTATTTAACTAAGAGTTAAATCTAGAAGTTAATGTTAATACGGTGATGAAAACCTATCTATAACCTATTGGTTGAGTGGTTTTAGACCAATCCCTATGTTATCTTTTAAATGATTCATTTTTGAGCCATTATAATACGAAAATAATTTTATTATACAAAAATATTTATAGCTTTTCCAAGGGTTCCCCCACCCCTCTTATAAAAGGTCACTCCCCCATCCCTCAAATTCATACCTTCAATGCCTTTTGACATGGGAAACCCCCGCCAAAATACCTTATCAACTGTCCTCCCTTCATTCTAATGGCCTTCCACTATCCAGAAAGCCATTCTATGGAGCCCTTTTGAACAAATAAAAAGGAAGAACCCGAAGAAATGGTAAATATTCCATCGCCTCTTTCAAATTCATTTCTTCTTCCACATCCACTTTATTTTTATTTCAATTATAAAATAATAACTCCAGTATATTCTATATAATATGATTTTATTATAAATATGGTATAACCATATTCATTATTCTATCTATCCATTTATTGAGATGTCACCATATGTACGTATGTACGACTTACTGTCTCCGCATCGTGGTGTAATTGTTATTCAATACATTATTATTTTGATGGGTATAATAATGATTTTTAATTGATGTAAATACAAAATATAACATGAAAATTAATCTTTATATATGATATACCATCCAATTATAAATTATTTAAATATCAAAAGAATGATATTGTCGGTCGTGCGTACAAACGGATTACCGTCTCCACGAACGTGATACGATTAATTCACCTTCATATAAATTAAAGACTAATTTTATTAGATAATTAAAAATAATGTTTTAAGACATAATTTAATTTTGAATATGACTAAGATACATCCTATCCATAACAAAGATTACTAACATAACAAATCATATAAAGCAAATTGAATCAGTTAACACCCAAAACGACGATAATACTACGATATTATTAAAAAAGAAAAGTTACAAGATCATATATTATATCATATTAATGTGTATGATTAGTGAATAATTTAATAACAATTATTTCAATATAATATTGGATGTTAACCTACCCCTGACCGAATAAATGTACAAGGTAGGTGAGAATTTCACAATCCCTTTATTATCCAAGGTTGTTTTTACGTAAGTATATACTGGGACATATTTATTATCCATGTACATGTTTCCTAAAATAGTTTTCAAAGTGATGTGTTTTAAGATAATTTTTACTATAACATCATTTTAAATGTTTTAATGATTTCTTCTTCTAAACTATTCTCATTAATGTCCATGTTTTCAAAATGGTTTTTATGGATTTAGTTAAATCGACATGAAAGTTTTAAAATGATAATTACTTTCAAATGTTTCAATGTTTTATGGTACACTTTGATTAATACATGTATTTAAACGTCTTCCTTAATAAATTTTGTGACTATTAAATGTTTTCATGATAAAGGGATATTTCTCTCATGGATTTTTATAAATCATTTTCATCTATGTCAAAATCCATTAATGGTTTTTAAACATGTTTGAAGTTGATTTATTATGATACAAATTTTACATATTATATTAATGGTTTTGTGAGATTTTTGACTGTGGATGTGTTATTTTTTTTACTATTCATGTTTTATGGGTAAAGTATTTACATTTTGTATGACGGTTTTAATATAAATGTTTATGTTATGTTTAAACCTTTTAATATGAGGAATGCATTGGAAATATTATGTGATGAGTGGATACCACTATTTCTCTTCGATGCCTCGGTAGGTCTGATTAGACAGACTAGTGTCTTGGCACAAGGCCTTGAGAAAATATTATTTGTAGTTTTGTCACAACGCCTTGGAAATGGGGTTATGAATGTCTGGAATTATGCATTCCATCATTATGAATGTGGCTATTGATATTTCATGTGATTATTTGACTAGTAGAATATTCATGTGATTATGTAAATGGAATTATTTTGATTTATTTTTTCCATATTATGATGATTTTTTTGTTGAAAAGGCTTTTGATTTAGTCATATACACAACCTTAAATGTTTGTGCTTATTTATGAAAGTTTCTGCTATATTTTTATCTTTACTGAGCATCAGAACTCACCCTGTTCTATGTATTATTTTTCTCGGATGTGAAGAAGTATATTGTGACTGACCTACAGAAATAGTCAATGGGGTCTCAATGTTTTCAAGGGAAACAATGTTTTTGTAGTTTCCGTTTTTGATGTAATGTAAACCTTATGAATGTATCTATTAATTCCTAGGCTACTAAACAAATCGGTCTTTCAATAGTTGATCTTTTGTGATCAAGCCAATTATATGTAATAATGCACCGACTCTAGGCTTCTAAGGTCGGGGCGTTATAGTTGATATCTGAGAAAATTAGTACAAACCTTGGAAACTAGATTTTGATATCGCTTATTAGAGAACATGGACCTGAGATAGACTATGAGGGTTAGTATAGAAAAAGATCCTATAATTTTGGTATTGTAGAAGTATTATGAGTATTCCAAGCACTATATCACTATTTGGATATGAGCTGGTAGAGGTGGATCTGGCACAGACATACTGTGGGGGTAAAACCTGAAAACACCGCATTTATCTAGACTCAAACAGGAACTGGTGCACGACAATGGGCCTTACTGCCCCTATGGTTATGACACAACTAGGGGATATGTTTAGGATAATTCTCATTTTCATTACAAACCATTATGAAGGGTTTATGTGTATATACATCCTCAATGATTTTTTTTATAAATATGGATTATATCGATTAACTGTTCAATTTAAGTTAGTTATTTTACAAGATTGGAAATATTCATTGCAATTCATAAACTGACCTAGTGTATGTCATTACATTGAAATGGAACCCAGTAGAATGAATGTGAACTCTAGCAATACGTATGATCCCAAGAGTAGAAAGGATCATATTGTTCATGCAATTAATCCAACCTTTAGATTTGAAATATTCTCCCAGGCATTCTCAATATATGACAAAATATAATCATTTGTTAATAAGATAAGTCAAGAATTCTATGAGTCCTATGGCTTTGAAGGGATACAAGAGTAGAAAAAGATAGAAGAGAGAAAGATGGATAATGGGAAGATTGAAAAGATGGATTTTCCCATATGTGATAACTGTGAATGAATCACCTTGGTAAATTCTTGGAGGGAATGTGAGTTTGTTATAAGTGTGGAGAAAAAGAACACCAAGTACGTGATTTCAAGGGTAAGAAAATGTTTTAAATATACAATTCATCATTTGTAAGGCATTGGGACACTACGAGAATCAATGTCCTAGTTATTAGAGTATACCATAAATGATTCTATTGGATAACAATCTACTTATGATACTAACTTAGATGAAGATGAATTTCTAGTGTTATTATGTTTTTATTATAGAATTATTTCATTTGAGTGTTGTATATACAATATATTGGTTATGTGAATTATGGAGAAAAATAAGGATTCTAATGTAGTACTATTTTATTGAGGAGTTGAGATTATATGGATCTAAGAAAACTGACTTAATAGTAAGCTATACTTTTTGGAAAAATACATGGTGGAAGGAAATGTAATCTTTAATATGGCCCTGATAATGATGTAGTTATTTTGGAATAAGAGATGGTTGATTTGGATAAATGATATTGGACATTACTGACTACCTTGAAACTGATTAATGATTTTTATATTGTATCATTTTTGGAGATTACATCATTTTTTGATATAAGTAGTATATCTAATATTATATAATGAATAAGGGAGAATTAATGTAAACAATAAGTTTTTATGGTAATTCAGGGTGTTACCACATTTTAAAAGAATACCTGATGATGGTGTTCACATGTAACTGCGTTGAAAAAAGGATCTTCATTGTGTTTGCATTCCTTATAAATTTTGTACTATGAGTTTTGTAAGAATTTTTTTGGATAATTCTATTTTGAGATTATATTTGGAGTTCCATAAAAAATAAACCCGGAGGTCGCCCGACAACCCATCGTGTCCGACAAGGCCACAACACATGAACCTGCAACCGAAGGGCGACAAGGGTGCATCACCTACAACTGGCCTACGTGATGTCCTGGTTAGTATAATGATGTTTTTTAATATATTCTGACAAATGAAAATAAATACATTTTTTTAAACCTATAGGTTTAGGATAAATTGAATATTTTTTAATTTATTAACTTTTAGAGTGAAAGATGAGTTTGTGGAAGGAATTAGTTGAAGGATGAAACTGTACTTGTAAAGTATGTGTATATATAAATATATATATTGTAATGGACCAGACCTCTCCGGTCAATTACATTGTAAAAATTAGGGTTAGGAAGATGTCGTGTGAGTTTCGTGGGAGAAGGATTTAATTGATGGGTGTGAGGGAGTATTTATAAGATAATAATGGTTGTCAATAATACTAATAATAATTAAAGATAATGATGGTGACCCGTTGATTAAATTTAAAGAGGATTTTTTACTATTAAATAATAACGGTAATGGTGGATTTTAGGGAATGATTAATTAAATTTAATGGTTTTAATTTAATATGAGAATAACCATGGTCCACAAATTTAATAGGATTAAATTTGAAGATTAATGTTTGGGGTTATTATTATTAATTTAATTAATAATAAATTTGAAGAGAGAAAGGAGTTGGGGCGTGAGGGCATGGAGTAATGGCCAAGGGGATGCACCACTTTTGGTGGAGTGGGAGAAGAAATCTTGAATGGAAAAGTTATATTGGAGAGAGAATGTGTGAATTAAAAGAGGACGTAATAAAAGAAAAAGAAAAGTGAATCAATTAAGGTGAAAGGGAGTGAGGCGCACCAAATTGGAGAGAGTGGTGCATGACTACGGGTATTTGAAATAAGTCAATAAAAAATGATAATAATATAATAATCATATTAATGTTTTTGTTGATAAAACACTTTTTCGACCAAAACTTCATCGTGCAACATTAGTTTTACGAACCATCAGTGGTAGTGTGACCATGAAATCGAGAAGAAAATTATGAGTCTAATATTGGATTTTGTTTTCAGGTTTTTGGATCAGGTTCCCAAAGCACTCTGAAAATAATTGAATTTATAATATTACTAAATTTTCGACCCACCATAACACCCGCATACGATGTCCTATTGACTTCTTGTTAGTGGCGATGTGATCCTGGCATTAATACGATAGATTCAAGTCTAATGTGTAATATTAAATTATGGTTCGTGGCTCGTGTCCACGAAACACCCAATATTATAATTATTTTTATTATTATTACGACATCTTGCATCCAAGATATCTCACTCATACGGTGTTAAAACGGAGAACCGTCTGTGACGTTGCAACCATGAAATTTAGAAGGTTGATTCAAAGACCATGATTCCTATATTAATTATTCATATGGCTCGGGATGTTTTTACTTGGTCAAACCATGTGGGTTAATGCGATCCTCTTTTAATGGGGAATTAATCATATCTTAAACTGTCTCCCCATTAAATCTTCAAAAGGGACAAGATATCATCCTCTCCTTCCCTACCTATTTGTTCTCAGATATGAGATGCAAGAACCTTTTAATCCTTCTCGTAGGAGTTTCACAATCAAACTTTAATCCTCGGATCGTTTCCACTCTATTGTGTGGAAACAGAGCTGTATCGATCAATCCTCTAAATAAGGTAAGACTTATAGTCATTCCTTTGGGACCATATTCTCTTATTTCACCCTCCCATATTTAAACATGAAATTTCCATGATTCTAATGGGGTTTTTCATAGGGTTTGGCTAGTGCGGTTGTTCCGTGGAATCCTCAAGTAGATGGAGTTGGTGCAAGAGGAGGATCTTGAACCATTGTGTGGATAAAGAACATCAAGAACTCTTCGAGGTAAGGGATTCATTACCTCAATTTTCGTTTATGTGAAACTTTATTGTAATCATGTTTAATCCCACTAGATGACAATGGAATTGACATAATAAATATTTCAACTAGATAAATAAATTGATATCGATCCTATGTTATTGCCTCTTGTTTTTCATGATAGTGTGGTATCTATGCTTTCATTGATTTTCTGTTCGTTCTTGGTGAAAATTGGTAAAGAACGTAAATTGGGAATAGTTGATAATTGTTTGGCTAAGGATAAAGAGGAATGTTAATGAATCTGGATCTTGTTGTTCTTAAAAGTTAATCAAATTAGTGCAGTATGCATATTTTTTTATTTATTACAACTTACTGGTTAGGTTTCCCAAATTTGGAACCTAGAAATAATAAATCATATAACCCAAGTTGAATTAAAGAACTGATTGTTTGATAATTCCATAAAGGGGTTTCAGTTACCAACTTGATTATTAGATGGCCATGTTCCCAATTAAATGTGGTGTTTTTTTCGGCTATTTGTGCTATGATGTGATCCTGGATGGCTGTTGTGATTTGTGGGGGCATGGAGGTTTTTGGTTATGGAAGCAGATGGCGCTTAGAGTGGCGAGATGCATCGGTTTATGCATATGGTTGTCAGGGAGGACACATGGGATGATGGAATTGAGTGGATGTGATTGTTGGATGCTTAGTACTTTTTATTAGTTGTTTATATTCATTTCTTTTCCCCACTTCTCAAGGCAACTGGTCTTTCTTACCCTTCTCCCAAAAGAGGCGAAGACACGTGGGGTATGCCACGTGCTTTCCGTGTTTAGGTTCTCTAGGGGGAATATGTATACGCTTTTTCTATAGGAATAAAAGACTCGACGTGTAGTACATCTACTCACTGAGTTGATCCCCCTTGTGTTTAGTAGCATTGAAAGATTTTCTAGAATGCCTGGGAATATGGGTATGTAATTCTGTAATGAATATTTGAATAAATGGTGTTAACCCATGGGGATGGAGATGCAAGAACATAATGATGAGGTTGTAATTTTTTAAGGAATAGTTGACATTGGGTGTGATGTTAACTAAATTATAATGTGGAATTGTTCATGGTTAATTAATGTTAAAATAATTAAATAACGTGCAGTGGAAATGATAAAAAGGGAATGATTTAATCTAATAAAGATCTTTAAATGGTTGTGTGCTTATTGGATACCTAGTCTTAGAAGTAGCATCCCAGAGTCTGAGAGACATTAGTTGCAGTTGTGTCTAAGACTAGGTAATACTCATAGTGTGGTTGTGAGTTATAATATATCATGTAGTTTCTGTGTTTCTATACAATAATCCACCCTGTCAGCATGGGAAACTGACACCCCAGGGATTCTGAGCCCTGGGGGGTGTTTTCCCCAACATTACGGTGGGAGAACGAATGGATGACTACCCCCTTTGGCCCTGCTCTCTTAAATTGGTAGTGATTTGTGCTAATAGGAACATTGGTTAGTATTCCCCATAAATGTGTATAGAGGTATGTAATGGCTTGTGGTTATTCACACACATATATTATGGATATAGTTTTCTTTGTACTACTATAGGTGCAATGTGTGTAGGCTGTGATGGCTTGAGGATCCTTACTCGGTGTATGTACTGTAATGGATTGAGATATAATACCCGACATAAGATACACGTTATCAGAGATGTTGTGGCTCCCAGAAACTACTTGGTTGCTTTTGGTTGTGAGGATGGTGTGGTGCTTCGACCAGGTGTCCACGGGTAGGCCTTTGGGGAGCACGAGGTGCATATTGTGGTGTTTCTCCCAGGTGTCTACGAGAAAGCCTTTATGGAGAGAGATTCTTAGGTCGTGCGATGTTGGGGCAAAGTGACAAACCAGTGGGGAAGTAGTAGCGGGGTAACCTTGATATTATTTTTTATATGATATATTCTTGTATGTGTTACTTGGTGAGAGTAGACAAGGTGAGTTTGGGAACATATTATACCTATTTTGGTGATGAATTAATTTAACTTGTTGTTCATTATGCTTGGGCATGCATTATATACGTTTTCACGAGAGGCTTCTGGGAGGATCCTACTGAGTATACTTTTATACTCACCCTATGTATTTATAAACTGTTTTTCAGATCACTTTGAGCGGGTTGGAGATGAAGATGGTTTCTATTTTCTTGGAGTTATAGGAGGTATTCGGGCTTGTGGTTGCTGTAGTTTTTACTTTCTTTTGGGTACTTGTAAATTTTCCCTTCCAGTTGTAGTACTTTTTCATGACATTTCATATATGAACTTGGGTTTATTTTATATTCCAATTATGGGTCAGAGTTGACTGGTGTCTATATTATCTTTATCTTCCGCATGTTTTATCTTAAAGGGTAATGCCTCCCATTTGTGTGTTTATTATACCCTCGATGCTAGTTTCCAACCCGAGGCCAACTAGAGGAGGGACTCAGGGGACATTATCTCCCTTCTCACATTGCCATCCCAGGAGGGGTACACATTGTGGGGAGGGGGTCGTGACAGAGTAGTATCAGAGGTCTGCTTGGGAGATATGATGGAGTTTGGAGTTAGGAACAGGTGAGGTTTCATGGGTTGGTAGGGATACAATGTCAATTCATGTTTAGAATGTGTGGTAAAAACTGGAGAACGACTGAGAGATAGGCATTTTGGGCCCCCTATGATCTGATGTTCAGACCTTTATGTTTACAATGGCTACTAAAAAAGGTGATACAAGTTGCAGGGTAGAGACCTAGGAAAGGATCATGCATCATTCTTATTTGTGCTTGTGTTTGAATGGGTAAACCTTAGGGAAGGTTAACATAAAATGAATATAATAAAACAATAAAATAATTAATTTTGAGTCTTCCATATTACAGGCAAAGGGAATCTAATGGTTGTTATTTTATAGGTTTGGATCCAGGTCGACGTCCTCATCAGGATTTCTATGCAATTTTGTAGAAGGATGTTCTATAAGATCATAGTTGGATAGAGGTTGATGAGGAAGACACTTGGTGGAAGACACTCAGAGTGCTACAGTGCCGGAGTTTGCAGAAGTATGATGGCTTTAATTTAGATGCAGTCACGGAAGACTAGTTAGACGTGGTCAAGATCGGATTCAGTTTGATTCGTTCTCAAAAGGAGCACTGGGTGTCATTGGTTATTACAATGCAACATGGATCAGCGAGAAAGTGGTGGTTCATGTTCCTCGGGGATCTTGGGGAGTCAGCGATCTCATGGGAGGATTTTTGAGATAGGTTTAGAGTCATGTTTCTTTTATCGACTGTGAAGACATCTAGTCTCCAGGAACTTCTTACCCTTCGACAGGGGATCTATAGTGTTCGAGAGTCTGGAATCCGTTTCAGGAACCTTTTACGATATGCATCGGAGGTGTTACTAGATGAAGAGGCCAACGTGAGGTATTTTGAGGAGGCTTTGCATCCAGAGATCTAGCGCCTGGTGACCCCATTTATGCTGAAAACATATCTTGTGGTACTGGTGAGGGAAGAGGTTGTCGAGAGGACTTTGGCCAGGACCAGATCATCATGAGAGGGGAATCAACATGATTCCTCACAAAGCAGAGCGGTGGTCTGGGGTTCCCGATTTCCAGGGAAGAAGAGTTTTCGTTCAGCCGAGGGTAGGACCCAGCCCTTCACATCTCATTTCTCCAGTGGCAGCAACTCTCAGGCCTATGTAAAAGGATAAGGTTCTTGTTTTCTTGTGGTAGTCGTGTCCAACAGCATCGGGAGTGCCCGAACTTTTAGAGCGGTCATCATGCACAGGGCGCTACGCTCTAGGTTCTTCTGTTGAGGGAGTTCCAGCCGAGGCTGCAGCAGCCAGCTACACCAGCTTTAGATCAACAGAGGGTAGATGGGGCAGGTTGAGGAAAGCTCAATCACTATCCTCTTCCTCAGAGAACAGAGCGCAGCTGTGGTGGTGTTAGTCATTAGGGTCAGAGATGTTTTGGATGAGTTCTTGGTCAGTTTCATGCTGTAGCGTTGCCAGCTTTAGGTGAGGATGGAGAGAAAGTGGACTGGTTGTATTCGGTGCAGACTATCGTGGATTGTTTAAGGGAAAATTTCGTTTTCATTGGTGAGGATGGAGAGAAAGTGGTGTTTATTGGTGAGAGAGACCCTTGGATGGGTCATAGGCACGTTCCATCCGAATCTCCATGATGGCTTAGTGGATGTTGAGTTCTTCAGAGGTTCATCAGTTGGTATTTCGTAAGGTCGTATAGAAGTACCCTAATTTCTTTCCAGAAGAGGTTGTAGCATTACCCACATCGACTAGAGACGGAGTTCGGGACCGAGATACAGCAAGTAGAATATCATATCTCTATATCTCCATATTAGATGGCCCCTTATGAGTTATGAGAGGTACATATACATCTTGATGGTCTACTGTAGTGCGGTTTGGTTCGTCCAAGTGTGTCACCATGGGGTGCACCCGTTTTGTTCGTGAAGAAGGCCGACGGTAGTTTGTGGTTGTGTGTCGATTATCCTCGCCTAAACAAAGTGACAATAAAGAATCGCTATCCTCTTCCACGAATTGATAATTTATTCAATCAACTAAAGGGTGAATGTTGGCACTCAAAGACAGACTTGCGGTGAGGATATCATCAGTTGATTGTGAATGATGAGGATATTCTAAAGACAACTTTCCATTGTCATGTTGGGAATTATGAGTACGTTGTAATGCCATTTAGCATGAGAAATGCTCCAACCGTATTCATGGTATTTATTATTGTTGTGTAATGGGAGTTCCTGGACAAATTCATGGTAGTCTTCATCGACAACATCCTTCTGTACTCTACATCTGAAGAGGACCATGCAGAGCATCTACGACCTGTTTTGGGAGTTCTTCGCCAACATCAGCTGTACGGGAAGTTGTTCAAGTGTGAGTTTTGGGCTCGAGAAGTCCATTTAATGGGCTATGTTGTTTTCCAACAGGGAGTAGCTATGGATCCATCGAAGGTAAAAGTAGTTGGGTCTTGGGAATCCCCCAAGATAGTGTCAGATGATGGATGTTTCCTTGGTCTCGAAGGATTCTATAGGAGGTTCTTAGCCAATTTATCATGAGTTGTGACTCCTCTGACAGCTTTGACTAGGAAGGGTAAGGAATTCATATGGACTGATCAGTGTCAGGCAGTATTCGAGTATCTAAAGGAGAAGTTAATATGCACTCTTGACCTTTTCCTTCTAGATGAGGGATTCCAATTTCATGTTTTCTGCGATGCTTCACATCTGGGGTTAGGTTGTGTTCTCATGCAGCAGAGGATAGTTTTTCTTATGTGTCTTGGCAGTTACTTCCCCATGAACGCAACTATACCACCCATGATATTGAGTTGGCATCTGTGGTGTTTTCTCTGATGTTGTGGAGTCATTACCTCATTGGCGAGCTCTTTGTGGTTTTCACTGATCATAACAGTTTGAGGTATTTTTTCTCTCAGCGTGACTTGAACTTATGATTGCATTAGTGGATGGAGTTCTTACAGGAATATGACATTGAAATATCATATACACCTGGAAAATGGAATGTTTTAGCTGATGCGCTGAGCAGAAAGTCACGTAGGGATGCTGTGCGTGAATCCAGAGATTCATTGAGAGTAATGAAAGAACTCTCAGCATTGCATCTTGATATGGGAGACGTTGGGGTTTGAGGATGTCTTATTATGATGACGGTATTGTCATACCAGGCGCAGAAGGTGGAAGAGTCCCATCTGGGAGATCTATAGGTGGAGGTTTGGAGAGATCGAGTTCTTTATGGTGAGGCCCCTGATGGTTGGTCGGAGGACGAACAACACTGAATGTTGTATCATGGAATCCTTTTTGTTCCCATGACGATGCGCGAGACGGTTCTCTATGAGTTACATAGTTCTACCTTAATAGTACATCCTGTAATTACATAGATGTACCAATCCTTAAGGAGTCTATTTTGATGGCCTGGGCTGAAGCGTTCGGTTGCGAAGTTTGTGTCTCAATGTTTAGTCTGCCAGAAGGTAAAGGCCGAACACCGTGTTGCTAGTGGTCTTCTCCAGCCATTAGAGACTCCCCAGTGCATGTGGGAGGACACCTCAAGGGAAATTGTTACAGGTTTTCCTCGATCTCCCGGGGGACATGATGCTATTTGTGTGTTAGTGGATCGTTTTACAAAATCGGGCCACTTCATTGCGATCAAGGAGTCGATCTTAGGGTAAGTTTTGTCCATGAATTATCTGGAGGAGGTGGTGAGACATCATGGATTCCCTAGGATGATCATTTCTAATTGAGATCCACAATTTACCTATAGGGTATAGTGTGGTCTTCATTATGCTTATGGTTCTCAACTATTCCTTAACACTGCTTTTCACCCTCAAACTGATGGTCAGACAGAGTGATTCATCCAGACTCTTGAACACATGTTACGCTCTTGTGTTCTTGATTTTAGAGTTTCATGGATGAGGAACATAAACTTGGTGAGGTTCACATACAATAATTGTTATCACTCAACCATGTTATGGAACCGTTCGAAGCATTGTATGGCCAGTATTTCCTTTCTCTGTTGAGATGGACTGGGGTCGGAGAGTCAACAATTCTTGGACTAGAACAATTGTAGAAAAAAACAGAGATGGTTCTGGTGATTCGTGAGAGGATGAAGATAGCACAAGATCGTTAGAAATCATTTTCTTTTCAAAGGAGGATACCCTTGGAGGTTATTGTTGGGGATCATGTGTTTCTGATGGTGACTCCCCATCATGGGCAACAAAGGTTTGGTCGTGGAAGTAAGCTTTCACCCCGATTTGTTGGCCTTTCGAGGTTTTAGCTCGTGTTGGAGTTGTAGCGTATTGAGTATCACATCCCCCACAGAGGAGTGGGATATATGATGTGTCACGAACCAGGCCAGGTCGTCATCCGACCTGGCGCCCGACCCGATCCACGACATGGCCTGAAGGGCGTTCCTGATCCCCACAGGTTGGAAACTAGTGCCAGGCATAAAAATAAACCAGTTTTGAATGGTTTTTCGCATAACAAAGATAAATGAACATAAACTGGACAAGAAGATAAGTAAAGGAAAATAAACTAAACAACTTGACAGCCGAAAAAGGAATAAACAAAGCCATGTGACATACCTCAAGTGACCATGTGGATCACCACGGTACATTAACTACACTCGCTCCCAAAAGCATTCCAAAACTGAAACTGAAAATTAAAGTAGGCTTGGGCACCGAGATGCTCAGTAAGAATGCCAAAATATTACCACGTCCTATGCCCCCGCCATTAGTAGGAAATCCAATTATGCTACTTTGAAAATAATATATAATAAAATAAATTTTCACATTTTCAAATTAAAGTAACGCGTTTGCATTTTTCAGGAAAAGCATTTTACTCCCACTACATTTTAAAAATAGGTTTCAAGTATGCATTAACATTTCAAAATGAAAAGAAACGAGTTTGGATCAAAATATGGTTTTCACAAACAAGACATCAAGTATGAAAAAACTAAAAATAAAGTTACATCAATAGCAGCATGTCACAAATGAACACCATGGGTAATCCCTATAGGTAGCTAGAACAAGTGGGAACCTAGAGACCTCGTACCTCGGTGAAACGTGGATTAGAAGATCACGACCCTCAGTAAACGTGGCTTAGAAGGCCACAACCCTCAGAAAACATGGCTTAGAAGGCCACAAACCTCAGAAATTCATAAGTATAGTTAGTGTTGTTGGGTCAATCCTGCTAGATAAACTGGGATGAATCCTTACTGTGTCATCTAGTGTGCTAGTCCTGGTGACCCACCTAGATACCTAGGATTCCCATTGTACTCTATTTCAAGTGGTGGTTAGTTTTCTTTATCAAGAAAACATATATGTAAATAACACTTTCTTTTTCTTAAACCCATTCAACATCTCACCACCACTCCCTCCTTGAGAAAATTCACCCTTTTTCACATCACACAATGCATAAGAATCAAATTAGGAACATGATAATGCATTCAACTAAAAAATCATTTTTCTAAATCCAAGGGGGGAGTGCCTCAATAGAGGTTTTTCATTTTCACAAAACATTCTTAAGATGCCAAACGTGCTTAATTTCATAAAGGGAACACTTTTTACCATCAACCAGCTGAAAGGCCAACACCTTTGGAAATAAACCATACCAATTCAAAACCACTTAAAAAATCAATTTTCAAGAAATGTCACTTAAGACCAACGACGTTTGAAATACATTTCAATTTCCAAAACAAAGGCATAATAGTTTCTAGAAACTACAATTAGATTCCATAGGATGTGTATATAGCATAGTGTAAAACATATTTTTAAAACAATCAAGAAATTATGAATTTAAAATTAAAAGCATAGGCATAGGGGAACTACCTCAAACATGTCGTTATTCATTGAAGACCATCGAACTGACACTTGGAGAATACACGCACTTGCATTTATACATATATATACACCCCTAGTTGCATTTCACATGTTCCCCACGCCATGAGGGAAAATGTGCAAAGAGGGAACATATATATATATGTCTTACCCTATGCATGTACATGTAGGATACCTCGACAACTGAGGCCCAAAACTATCGCAGCGAGGTCCAGTGCACTACACATATCCTTTAATATATTAATAGAACAATTTATTCAACACTTCGATATTAGCACCACCAAATATACACAAAATAAATGCACCCAAATTGTATAAAAACACCACTTCAAAATAATCTGTACGTCGTAATCATGGAAAAACATGATTCACATCATTTAGAAAAATTAAATAAACAATTTACACCACATACAAAACATTCAAAAAGGAATAACACGACATAAAACAACAAAAAACCCAAAAACCTCTTCTTAGGCCAAAATCACCCCGCAACAATATCCAAACATGTTTCACACCCTTTATAAGATTTAGTAAAGCATTTAAAAAATTTATGAAACAACACAAAGTAGTGTTACCAAACATTGAACACAAACGCCCACTAAAAAACATCTTCTAAGGCCAAACACACAACAATGTCATACCAAGACACATCAGAATAATGCAAGAGATCCTAAAAATTACCAAGGGCTCCAATTAACAGTAAATTAAACAAGGAAACAGGAGAAACCTCACCTCAGACGGTGACTGATGAATCCAGACGTACTGAAAACACAAAGCAGCAACCAATGCACTACAAGATAAAAATAACAAACCTTAATACACATAAAGACTCTAATTTATTGGGTGAAAAAAACAAGAAACAAAAGAAAAGATTACCTCATAACAAAGATGGCAAACTGAAACACAATGAACCACCTCGCCTTCAGAAGTGGTTGCCAGAACACACACCAACAAGACCCGAGAGACCCATTGCATTCAAAAGAAAGTAATGAGAACATCAAAAATCAGGTAAACCATAACCTAGGTATTTCGACCAAATGAAAAAAAATGATAGGAATAAGAAGAATTGTCCAAATGAAGGAGAGGGAGGGAGAGGACTCACCGACGATAGCAGCGGCATCCTATGCTTGGGACAGCGATGATGACAACGACGTGCTTGGGGGAGGAGGTCTTCGGCATGGCTGGTCGGTCAGTGAGGGAGGAGGCCGGCTCAGCAAGAGGACGTCACACAACTGGAGAGGCGAGGGAGGGAGGCGGCGGTCGCAGTAGTTGTAGCTGGGAGAGGAGGAGGCCGGCCAGAGGTACAAGTGGAGGGGGCGTCGACAGCATGCATTAGGAAGGGGGAAGGGGTTAGGAGCGACGCGTGGGGAGAAGCAGGGAACAAGGAGAGGATAAAAAGAGAGAGAAGAAATAAGAACGAAAATAAAAAGAATATAAAACACCCAAAAAAAGTGAAACCTTAACCCATTTAAAAAGAGGAATTTAATAAAAATAATAATCAGTTTATAATTTTATAATTATAACAATAATTTAATATTAATAAACAAATTGAAATTTTAACTGAAATAATAATAATTATAATACGATTAGTAACACTAATAATAATATTAATATTCTAACACTGATAATAATGATAAAAATAATATTCTCAACACTAATGATAATAATATTATTATTTAAACAATTATTTAAATTTTATTTTATTTAAAACACAAGAAGACCGCGCAATTACTTGGGGCGTAGTCGTAGGGTTCCCAAATCGTGCACGGCCCATGCGCAAGATACTGTCAAGCCCAAAACGCCCATTTCTAAATAACAACCCATTAATAAAAAAACTGGGTCTCAACCTGCTCACGAACAATATCAAATAATACCAAGGATGAATAAAATAATTAAAATAAAATAGTTTCAGGTCGGGGTGTGATAATTCTCCCCACCATGACACTTTCTGCCCCAAGAAAGTCTCAAAAGACTCGGCTGTTCAAAGCTAGAAACAAGGAGCCAACAATTCTCAAAATGAAACCCCTACCACTTGAAGGTCGAACACTCTCTTTCCTCCCAAAACATGAAATCACGTGACCCGAACTACTATGAAAAATAAGCAACAACACAAGACTCACATTCCCAAACACAACCAAAACCCAGAACACCCCAACCCCAAACATAGAAATCACTAGAGTCTTCTTGAGATCCCCAATGAACATTCTCCATTCGACCCACCAACTGGGCTAAACATCTACATTGATTGGGGTCGGGCGATGCAGAGGCAAAGAGTTTCCCCAACAAGAACACCATGAAGGATATGTTCTCCGCGAATTTTTCCTATGTTGATCTCCCTACCATATTAGGATTCTAGCCGAAATCTGACCTTCCAAACTCGAATCAAAGTAGAAAACCAATCAAGACCGCCGATGATGGTGTGGCCCCTCAACCTTCTGAGTCTCACCCAACCATCTTGAGGGAAGACATGGGCGAGACCCATTGTGGGTCTCCCCAATATATTAGATACCGAGCTATAAAAAAAGAAACTGCATGGGAGCTCTCAATTTAGTTTCAACAATGCATATTGAATTTCTCATCATGAACCCACGGACTGGTGCGTCTCCCGACATAGTAGAGGTGGGGTCTAGATAGGAGGAACTAAAAAAAACACCGACTAAGAACTCACCACTTCCCCAACACACAAGCATCCCCAACAGGCAACACCCAAAACCCAAATCCGCATAAGGGGAAGACTAGCCATTACAGAGTTTATACCCCATGAGACACAACCATGAATACTTCCTGAAGGAGGCCACCAAGACCTATACAACAAGATCCCCTCCCAAACAGAAAACCACATGAAGTAATAACATAACTGGCCTCTTCCCCATCATTAAAGATGGAAGGTTGAAAGCACATCCCGTGCACATGGAAACAGTGTGACTGCGTGAAAAGCTTCACTCCAAGACCTATGGATAGAGCTCTAATATATTGAAGAATTTGATGCCCCGTAGTCAGGAACTAACAACTTCTAACTTAGGCTTCATCTTCTGGAAGGCCCACTTACAGACTTCCCCAAATGAACCCAAATAACCACACAATTGACAAGCCTTCATAAGATTGCAACGAACATATTTAAGTGCCCAAATTGGCCACATTGGAATCAAACGATTGTGTGGTAATAGGAATGAGAGACAAGAACTGATGGAATACCCATGCACAGAATATGTTCATCCAGTTCACTAACTACACCAGATGGGGATCCCTTCACAAGCACGTTGCAAAAAAAAGATTGTCATTAGTCCCAGTCTGCATCCCCATCTTGCAAGGAGAAGGTAGAAATCAACTTTCTCTAGCCCGATCATGACCCTTCAATTAAAACCAGGACAACTTACCCTTCACGGCATCTGGATTTCCTAATGACCGGAAGAAGCACTCCACTTCCTCAAGTTTCACCACAACCCCTATTGAACCTCGACCACCATAGAGAAAACAAGTAACGAGAAAAATAAATTAACCTCACCACTCCACTGGGAGTCTAGGTAAAACTATCAACTGCAAATGACCCCATCGAGGACCATTGGACATTTCTGGGCAGCATACTTTAAAGAAGAAGCACAAAATCAACCTGAAGCACATCACAAAACAAGCCTCCAAATTTAACTATAAATCATAAACCCAAACCTAAAACGTCATTTCAACCTTGAAACACCATCTCGAAAACAAGCCTCAGCCTATAGGCTAATACATCACCAAAATAGACTATAACAAAATCAAATATCAACCAAAATAATACCAATGAAACCTCACCAACCAAGCCTAAACCCCACTTCCTCAAATTTCCATTTTCAAAACCATCCCTTTTCAAACCATCTGAATGCTAAAACCCCCTTTTTAAATCCCACTTTCTTATTTTAAAAATTTCCTAAACAAAATTCTTCCAAGCACATCACTCATCAAAACAAGCCTTTGAAGAATAAAACAAGCCTTGAAAACTGAGCACCCACCATTGGTATTCCATGAAACCTCTCTTGTGTACATTCTTGTTCCAACTCAGGCACCAACACAGGTATGCCAATAACCATCAACATCCAATTACATTCATTCATACATGTGGGCATCCATAGAAATACCAATGGTCAAAAAGATCATCTTCAAATTTCCTTTTTTTCTAAGAGGCATTAGTTTCATACTTCACAAAAATTTCAAAAGCCCCAAAAACATTTTCCCTGTCCACATCTGATTTATGCTTTACAAAAGCATTAAAAGATCCCAAATTCTTTTTTTATAACACTTTCCATCCCTGAAATAGCTCATTACATTTTTAAACAAATAATGATTTTCATTTTGGAAATCTGATTTCAAAAGAACAATCATCAATTTTGAAACCCAAGAAAAACACCCCAAAACCAACTAAAACTCACACCAAGAACATTCCAGAACAACCAATTCACTCAACGGTTCAAAATTCCAAATTCTCAAATAAACGACTGCAACACACAGTCTAGTCACACAATTTGGCTGACCATGCACCAACCGGGTGAGCACATAGGGAGTCATCAGAGGCGATTGCATGGTCTTCGCATGGCTTGACATGCCATGCACGACATCCATGCACCCCTCTAGAATGGCCACCGAAACTCAAAAATTACAGGAACATGAAAAATTGACTAAGGCACCTGAAAACAATTGGGATCCAGATGTGGTCTTTGAGTCACGTCCATCCCGGACCACCCGGGCGATTCAAGGGTCATTCTGAATAGGTGGTGATCAGGCACCTACCCGAAATTACCCACTTGGATTCTGAAAAACCTAACTCTAAACTATCAGAAATACCCAAAGGATATGGGCTAACCTCGCTCTAATACCATTTTACCATGAACCATGTCGGGTCGTCATCCGACCCGGTGCCCGACCCGGTCCGCGACATGGACCGACGGGCATTCCCGATCACCACGGGCTGGAAACTAGTGCCGAGCATCAAAATAAACTAGTTGAGAATGGTTTGGCCCCTAACTAAGATAAATGAACGTAAAATGGACAAGAAGATAATTAATTGAAAATAAAATAAACAACTTGACAGCTAAAAAAGGAATAAAAAAGCTACTTGACATACCTCAGGTGACCCTGTGGATCACCACGGTACGTTAACTACACTCGCTCCCAAAAGTGTTCCAAGACTGAATCCTGCAACTTAAAATTAAAGTAGGCATGAGCACCGAAATTCTCAGTAGGAATGCCAAAATATAACAATGTCCTATGCCACAGCCTTTAGTAAGAACTCCAATTATGATAGTTTGAAAATAAGATAAAATAAAATAATGTTTCTCCTTTTGAAAATCAAGTAACACGTTTTCATTTTCAGGTAAAGCATTTTACCCCCACTACATTTTCAAAATAGGTTTCAAGCATGCATTAACATTTCAAAATGAAAAGAAACTAGTTTGGATCAAAATATGCTTTTCACAGACAAGGAATCAAGTATGAAACAACTAAAAAGAAAGTTACATCACTAGAAGCATGTCACAAATGAGCAACATGGGTAATCCCTATAGGTAGCTAGAACAAGTGGGAACCTAGAGACCTCGTACCTCGGTGAAATGTGTCATAGAAGACCACGACCCTCAGAAAAAATCTCTTAGAAGGCCACGACCCTCAGAAAACATGGCATAGAAGACCATGATCCTCAGAAATTCATATGTTTAGTTAGTGTTGTTGCGTCAATCCTGGCAGATAAACTGAGACGAACCCATGTCGTGTCATCTAGCGTACTAGTCCTGGTCACCCACCTAGATACCCAGGGTTCCCATTGTGCTCTATTTCAAGTGGTGGTGAGTTTTCTTTATCATGAAAACATATATGTACATAACACTTTCTATTTCTAAAACTCATTCAACATCCCACCACTTCTCTCCCTCCTTGAGCGCATTCCCCCTCTTTCACGACACACAATGTGTAAGCATCAAATTCGGCACATGATATCACATTCAACTAAAAATAAAAAAATAAAAAAATAAAATCATTTTTCTAAAACCAAGGGGGGCGTGCCTCAAGAGAGGTTTTTATTTTTCATAAAACATTCTTAAGATGAAAAATAGACTTAATTACATAAAGGGAACTCTTTTTAACATCATCCGGCTGAAAGGCCTATCACCTTTGGAAATACACCTTACCAATTCAAAAGCACATAAGAAATCAATTTTCAAGAAAAGTCACTTAAGACCAACAACATTTGAAATACATTTCATTTTCCAAAACAAAGGCATAATAGTTTCTAGAAACTGCAATCAGATTCCATAGCATGTGTATATAGCATAGTGTAACACATATTTTTAAAACAATCAAGTAATTATGAATTTCAAATTAAAAGCATAGGCATAGGGGAACTACCTCAAACATGTCATTATTTATTGACGACCATCGAGCCGACACTTGGCGCATACACGAACATTCATTTATACATATATATATATATACACCCCTAGTTGCATTGCACATGTTCCCCGCACCAAGAGGGAAAATGTGCAAAGAGGGAACATATATATATATGTCTTACCCTATGCATGTGCATGTAGGATACCTCGACAATTGTGGCCCAAAACTATCGTAGCGAGGTCCAGTGCAGTACACATATCATTTAATAATTTAATAGAACAATTTATGCAACACTTCGATATTAGCACCACCAAATATACACAAAATAAATGCACCCAAATTGTATAAAAACACCACTTCAAAATAATATGCACGTCTTAATCATGGAAAAACATGATTCACATCATTTATACAAATTAAATATACCATTTACACCACATATATAACATTCTAAAAAGGCATAACACGACATAAAACAACAAAAACACCAAAAACCTATTCTAAGGCTAAAATCACCCCGCAACAATATCCAAACATGTTTCACACCCTTTATATGATGTAATAAACCACTTCAAAAATTTATGATACAACCCAAATAAGTGTTACCAAACTGTAAACACAAACAACCAATCAAAAACAACTTTTAAGGCCAAACACACACCAATGTCATACCAAGACACATCACAATAATGCAAGAGACCCTATAAATTACCAAGGGCACCAATTAAAACTAAATTAAACAAGGAAACAAGAGAAACCTCACCTCAGATGGTGACCGATGAATCCAGACGGACTGAAAACACAAAGCAGCGACCAATGCACTGTAAGATAAAAACAAAAAACCTTAAAACACATAAAGACACTAATTTAATTGGTGAAAAAAACAAGAAACATAAGAAAACATTACCACGGAACAATGTCGGCAAACAGAAACACCACGAACCGCCTCGCCTTCGATGGCGGTTTCCGAAACACGCACCAACAAGACCTGAGAGACCCACTGCAATCCCATGAAAATAATTAGAACCTCAAAAATCAGGTAAACCCTAACCTAGGGTTTTCGACCGAATGAAAAAGAACGATAGGAAGAAGAAGAATTGGCCAAATGAAGAAGAAGGGGGAGAGGACTCACCGGAGATAGCAGCAGCGACCAATGCATGGGACGACGACGATGTCAATGGCATGCTTGGGGGAGGAGGTCTTCAGCATGGATGGTCGGTCAGCGAGCGAGGAGGTCGGCTCAGCAATAGGACGACGCGCAACTGGAGAGGCGATGGAGGGAGGCGGCGATCGTGGTTGTCATAGCTGGGAGAGGAGGAGGCCGACCGGAGGTCCAAGTGGAGGGGGGCGTCGACGGCGCACAGTAGGAAAGGGGAAGGGGTTAGGCGCGACGCGAGGGGAGAAGCAGGGAATGAGGAGAGAATAGAAAAAAGAGAGAATAAATAAGAATGTAAAATAAAATGAAAATAAAACATACAAAAAAGTGAAACCATAAGCCATTTAAAAAAAGAAATAATAATAATAATAATCTGTTGATAATTTTATAATTATAACAGTAATTTAATATAAATAAACAAATTGAAATATCAACTGAAATAATAATAATAATATGATTAGTAACATTAATAATAATACTAATATTCTAACACTGATAATAATGATTACAATAATATTCTCAACACTAATGATAATAATATTACTATTTAAACAATTATTTTAAATTTATTTTATTTTAAACCCAAGAAGACCACAGAATTACTTGGGGCGTAGCTGTAGGGTTCCCAAATCAGGAACGGCCCACGCGCCAGATACTGCCAAGCCCAAAATCCCATTTCTAAATAACAACCCATTAAAAAAACAAACTGGGTCTCAACTCGCTCAAGAACAAAATAAAATAAGACCCAGGATGAATAATATAATTAAAATAAAATAGTGTCGGGTCGGAGTGTGACAGGATTATTTCCATGTATCATAGCTCTATCATTATGATCATTATGACTCCCACATTATCGATGGGGAGAGATCGATGTTGATGATGATGAATCTTTTGAGGAGCCACCTGTGGAGATCCAATACCACTATGAGATTGTGTTTCACAAGTGTTCTATCCCCTTAGTTCAAGTCTTGTGGTGACACAGTTTCCTAGAAGAGAGTAATTGGGAATGTGAGTCATAGATACGTGCTTAGTACCCAGAGTTCTATGATTCTTAACTCTTTTAATGTAACGATTTTTCCTTTTTGGTTAGATCATTCATGTTTTATTTATGAATTTCTTTTATTGCTTTTGTGGCATTCTCTCTTTTGAGAGGTATCTCGTTGGGTGGTTGTTTGGACCCCATTTCTTTTTTCATGTCTCTTTAGGTTGGATTTGAATTCTCAGGGATGACAATGTTTTTTGAGGTATCTTATGTAATGACCCTGACGTATCTGGTCCATTACATTGTGAAAATTGGGGTCAAGAAGATTCAGTGTGAGATTTGTGGGACAAGGATTTAATTGATGGGAGAGAGGGAGTAATTATAAGAGAATAATGGGTGTCAATAATAATAATAATAATTAATGATAATGATGGTGACCCATTGATGAAATTGAAAGAGGATTTGTTACTATTAAATAATAATGGTGATGGTGGATTCTAGTGTATGATTAATTAAATGGTACAATTTTAATTTAATATGAGAATATCCATGGTCAAAAAATTTAATGGGGTTAAATTAGAAAAATAATGATGGGTGTTATTATTATTAATTTTTTTAATAATATCTTTGAAGTGTGAATGGAGTTGGGGCGTGAGGGCATGGAGTAATGTCCACGGGGAGGTGCCACTTTTGGTGGAGTGGGAGAAGAAATCTTCAATGGAAAAGTTAGATTGGAGAGAGAATGTAAGAATTAAAAGGGGAAGTTATAAAAGAAAAAGACAAGGAAATCAATTACGGTGAATGGGAGTGAGGCACAACAAATTGGAGAGGGTGGTGTGTGACTTTTGGAATTTGAAATAAATTAATGAGAAAAATAATAATATAATAATCATTTTTTTCATAAATCACTTTTTCGACCGTAACTTCTTTGAGCGACCACGGTTTTAAGAACCTTTAGTGGTAGTCTGACCCTCAATTCGAGAAAGAAAATAATTATTCCAATTTTGGATGTATTTTTTCAGGTTTTTGGATCGGGTTCACAAAGTGCTCGGAAAATAATAGATTTAATATTATTATTAAATCTTCAACCCGCCATAACTCCCGCGTGTGATGTCTGATTGACTTCTCACCAGTGGCGATGTGATCTTGTCATTAATATGATAGATTCAAGTCAAATGTGGAATAATAAATTATGTTTCTTGGCTCGGGTCCACGAAACACCCAATAATAAAATTATTATTTTTATTATTATTATGGGATCTTGCATCCAACATATCTCCCTCATACGGTGTTGGAATAGTTAACCGTATGTGACGTTGGAACACTGAAATTATGACAGATGATTCAAATACCATAAATCCTATATTAAATATTCCCATGGCTCGGGAATTTTTTATTCGGTCAAACAAAGTGGGTTAATGCGATCCTCTTTCAATGGGGAAATAAGCGTATCATAAACCGTCGCCACATTAAATCTTAAAAAGGGACAAGATATCATCTTCCCTTGACCTTCCTCTTTGTTCTTGGATATGAGATACTAGAACCTTTCAATAATTCCTGTAGGAGTTTCACAATAAAACATTACACCTCTGATCAGTTCCACTATATTTTTATGCAACCGAGTTGTATCGATCAATCCTAGAAATAAGGTATGTTTTATATTCATTCCTTTGGGATCATCATCTCCTATTTATCCCTACCATATTAAAGAATGTAATCTCTATGCATCTAATGGGGTTTTTCATGGGGTTTTTCTGGTGCGGTTGTTTTGTGGCATCCTCAAGTGGATACAGTTGGCGCGGGAGGAGGATCGTGACCTGTTGTGTGGATAAAGAACATTAAGAATTCTTCGAGGTAGGGGATTCATTGCTTCTCTTTTCTTTTATGTGAAATTATATTGTTAGCATGTTTAATCCCACTGAATGACAATGGAATTGACATAATAAATATTTCAACTGGATAAATAAATTGATATCAATTGTATGTTATTGCATCATGATTTTATAGATAGACTGATATTTATTCTTACTTTTATTTTCTGTTCATTTTGATGGAAATTTGTAAAGAGCATGAATTGGGATTAATTGATAATTGTTTGGCTAAAGATAAAGAGTCATGTAAATGAATCTAGTTCTTTTAGTAATTTGATGTTAATAAAATTAGTACAGTATGCATGTTTATTTTTTTATGATAACATACTAGTTAGGTTTCCCAAATTTTGAAACAACGAATAATTAATCGGTTAAACCAAGATGAATTGAAGAACTAGTATCTTGATAATTCTGTAAAGGGTTCTGAGTTAGCCTCTTGATTGTTAGAGGACCAAGTGCCCAATTAAATGTGGTGTTTGTTTTCCTGTTGATTGTTATGTGATGTGATCCTAGACGGCTGTTGTGATATGTGGGGTCATGGATGTATTTGGTTGTGGATTCACATGACGCTTAGAGTGGCGAGATGCATCGGCTTATGCATATGGGTTCCAGTGAGGACACCAGAGATGATGGAATGGAGTGGATGTGATATTTGGATGCTTAGTAATTTTAATCGGTTGTCTATCTACTTTACATTTCCCCACTACTCAAGGAAGCTGGTCTTGCTTACACTTCTCATGAAAGAGGCGAAGACACGTGGGGTATGCCACATGATTTCCATGTTTAGCTTGTCAAGGGGGGATATTTCTACGCTCTTTCTATAGGCGGGAAAGACTAGACGGGTAGTAAATCTACTCACTGGGATGAGTCCCCTTGTGTTTAGTAGCATAGTGTGCTTTTCTAGAATGCTTGGTAATATTGGAATGTAGTTCTGTAATGAATATTTGAATAAATGGTGTTAACACATGGGGATGGAGATGCTTGAACATAATGACGAGGTTGTAATTTATGAAGGAATAGTTGACTTTGGGTGTGATGCTAACAGAATTTTAATGTGGAATTGTTCATGGTTAATTATTGTTTAACAAATTAATTAACGTACATTGGAACTGATAAAAATGGAATGATTTAATCTAATAAATACCTTTAAATTTTTGTGTTCTTATAGGATACCTAGTCATAGATGTTGTAGCTCGGAGTCTAAGAGACGTTAGTTGCATTTGTGTCTATGTCTAGGTAAATCCCATTGTGTGGTCATGAGTTATAATATATCATGTACTTTTTGTGTTTCTATACACTACTCTACCCTATCAGTAAGAGAAACTGACACCTCGGCGATTCTGAGACCAGGGGGCATGTTTTCCACAACATTCTGGTGGGATGATGATTAGCTAACTACCCCCTTTTCCCCGCTCTCTTCTCATGGTAGTTTCTTGTGCTGATAGACACATTGGTCTGTTTTACCCATATATATATAGAGGTCTGTAATGGCTTGTGGTTATTCATGCACATATATTCTGGATATAGTTTTCTACGTACTACTATTGGTGTAACGAGTGTAGGCTTTGATGTCTTGAGGATCCTTACTCGGTGTATGGGCTGTAATGGCTTGAGGTATAATACCTGATGTATGGTACACGTTATGTGAGATGTGGTGGCTCCCAGAAACTACCTGGTTACTTTTGGTTGTGAGGATGGTGTGGTGCTTCGCCCATGTGTCTGTAGGAATGCCTTTGTGGAGCACATGGTGCATATTGTGGTGTTTCTCCCAGGTGTATGCAGGCAAGCCTTTTTAGAGAGAGATGCCTTGGACGTGCGAAGTTGAGGCAAAGAAGACAAATAATGAGTAAGTAGTAGCAGGGTACCCTTGATATTTTTTATTATATTATATATTATTGTATATATTACTTAGTGAGAGTATCCATGGTGAGGTTTGGAACTTAGTATATCGGTTTAGGTGACGAGTTAGTTTCACGTGTTGATCACTGGGTTTTAACATGCTTTCTTTACTTTTGGACGAGTGTTTTCAGGGAGGATCCTACTGAGTATACTGTTATACTCACCCTATGTATATATAAACTATTTTTCAGGTCACATCAAGTATGTTGGAGATCAATATGGTTTCTACTATCATGGAGTTGCAGGAGTTGTTCGGGCTTGTGGTTGCTGTGGTTTTTTCATTCTTTTGGGTACTTGTAATTTTTTCTATCCATTTGTTGTACTTTTTCATGAGATTTCATATATGAACATGGGTTTCTTTTATATTCCAATTCTGATTTGGAGTTTATTTGTGTCTATCATATCTCTCTCTTCTTCATGTGTTCTCATAGAGGGTAATGCCACCCATTCATGTGTTTATTATACCCTCAATGCTAGTCGCCAAGCCAGGTCCTACTGGAGGCGGGACTCAGTGGTCATTATCTCCCTTCTCACATTTCCGGCCCAGGAGGGGTACACATTGTGGGGAAGGGGTCGTGACATATATTCCATATTATTCTATGAATAAATTAACTCATTAACATTAGGTTGTGATCTTAATACTAAATTTTTTTTCCTAATAACTTATTTTTTGTGGAACCGATGATATTTTTAATCGTCATCGATTAATGGATTTGAGGCCGTCATTTCTACAATTGGTTGTGACTCATGACCTCAATAACTCCTTAAAAATATTTACATTTTCTCTTCAATTTTTTATCTCTATTTTCCACCAATGTTCTTCTAATCGATAACATAATTTGGTGGTGACTTTTTCATTCCCCTTTTACTAATATTAAGACTAAATTTTATTAATTGAATTTCCAATGTGGGGTTTCCCACAAAGGTATTTTCTATTTTCATCCTATTATTTTTGAAGAAAAATATCAAACAGTGATGATGCAATTTATTGAAGGAGTAATGAATGTAACACCCCATTATTTTGTTGTACATTATTTCTTTAATGTAATTCAATAACATGCACTATACACAACACTGAGTTCAAGTGCACCTCAACTTACCAAACTAGTCGTTCAAATGTGGTTATGAATAGTATTAACTGAATGTTAAACATTATTTAATACTTATAATTTTAGAATCCATATTATGAGTTTCTTATACTTAACGTAAGAACAAATTCATTTTTTCTGATAAAAGATGTATTTTTCCAAAAATGCAATTTTACCACCTTTTAATAGAGAACCCCTATTAAATCCAATATATGATACATTTATATATTCAATTTGAAAAAATAAACTTCTTCATTAGAATCTGGACATAATAATTTAGTTTCAATAAATATTTGGTGTTTTTGGATAACTTTCATATAAGGGTGAATAGTTAAAAATACTATATTTTAACGAAAAAAAACTATATTAATGAAAATAATTTATTGTGTTGAATTATAAATTTTAATGGGTTAGATATATAATTAGATTATATTTTTACCATTTAATCAAATGTTATTCATTAGAAATAATTTCACATTGAAATTGAACATAAACAAGTATCAATCTTTTGTTATTTATTATTTCGTAAAAACATTCTTTTTGGTTTTGACCACGGGAATTAATTTTAAATTAATAAAGGAAAATTCAATTTGTTGAATTTAGTAAAGTAGACATTATTTTCTAATTTATAATATAAAAGTTATCTTATAGTGAAATTTTTGTATATTTCTGAAAACATTCAGTTTATAATGAATAGTGAAAAACACTGAGTTTTTGGTTAAAACCGAATTTTTATTTAAATAAGGATTTTTTCATTCAAAAATATATTAGATCAAAATAGTTACATAATACCCATACAAGTTCAATTTAATTCCTTGGAGTCAGTTTATAATTATTTTAGATTTATAAAATTTTATCGAACTTTTTACCGTCATTTACCCACCTCCTAGGATCATTTTCAAACTTACATAAAACAAAATTTTCCAGCTTTTGTGAGTTTAATTTAAAAACTCCAAGAGAAATAGTTGATTTCATTAAGTAAAATTTGGTTCAATAAGATAAAATCAATTTCTGGTCAATAGTAGCTCTTTACTTTTATTTACCATGGTTAAAAGAAAATAGGGTAATTAAGGGTAAAAATGATATTATTATTACCCTAATAGAAGTCTTAATTCTATTGGATAGTTATAATTCGACAAAAAAACCATAATAATAAAATATGATCCTTTAGGTCCACTTGGATTAGATTATGACATTTATTATTACTTAATTCAAAGAAGAGTTGAAAGTGTTAAACACAATGTTTAATAAAAAACATCTTTAATATATGGTTACAAATAAGATAAATTAGACTATAAATATTCATTAAAAATATAAACATATTTAATATATTCTGGTATATTATTTTTATTTTTAAAAAATTAAATAATTAAATTTATTTATCACACAATGATGATGTAATAATTACATAATTAATGAAATTTTAAAATAATTGATATTGTAAATATACAAAATGTAATTTGAGACTTTTTATGAATTCCACTAACATTCCAGGTTAATATGACATATTTGTGTTGATTAAATGATTTTATTTTTAAGTAATAATTCTTTTGTTAATTTAATGAAACAAAATAGAAAATAGTGTCAAAATTGACATAAAAGAGTTTTTTAAATAATATTATATTATTAATTTATATTCTATTCCTAAAAATCTATGGTTTGGCCAAAAAACATATATAATGATAGATGTATCATTAATAATCGACATTAGGTTACATTGGAATTATATAGAATGTTTATTAACCATATAATATAAAAATACAAAGAGACATGGTAATTGTCAAAATATTTAACCAAAGGTAAAATCTAAAAGATAATGATAATATAGTGGCCCAAACCTGTCTAAAACCTATTTGATGAGTGGTATTAGACTCATTCTTACCTTATCCTTTAAATTATTAATTTTTGATCCATGAGAAACTGAAAATGATTTTATTACAAAATAATCTTTCTAGCTTTTATTAAGGTTCCCCTCACCACTCTTATAAAATAAAACTACCCCTTCCCTCATATTCACACCATCAAAGCCTTTTGACTCATACAACCCCTAACCAAATACCTTATAAAAAGTAATACCTTCATCCTATAGGCCTTACTTTAGTCCGAAATCCAACCTAGGGATCCCTTTTGATCAAATCAAAAAGAAGAACTCGAAGAAGATGTAAATATTTCATGACCTATTTCAAGTTCCTTTCTTCTTCAACTTCGTCAATCATTGTGGTTTACATTATAAAATAGTAACTCCTATATCTTCTATATACTATGATTTTATTATAAAAATTTACAACTATATTCATTGTTCTATCCATACTTTAAATGATGTGTCCCCATACGTGCATATGTACAACTTACCATCTCCACGTTGTGGTGTAATTGTTATTCAATACATTATTATTTGGATGAGTATAATAATGATGTGTAATTGATTTAAATAATAAACATAACATGATAATGATTCTTTATGTATGATATACCATCAAAATATATACTATCAATAACAAAAAGTACTTATATAACAAAGAACATAAAGTAAAACGAATCAGTTAACACCCGAAACGATGATAATACTATGATATTATTAACAAGGCAATGTAAAAAGATCATATATCATATCATATTAATTAATATGATTCGTATATACTTTAATAACAATTAGTTCACCATTGTATTGGAGGTTAACCTAAACTCAACCAAGGAAAAGTACAAGGTAAGGGTTAATTTTTAAAATCTCATTATTATTCGAGGTTGTTTTTAAATAAGTATATACATGGAAATATTTATTATCCATGTCCATGATTCATAAAATAGTTTTCAAAGGGATGTATATTAAGGTAATTTTTAATAAAACATCATGTTAAATGTTTTAAAAATTTATTCTTATAATCCATTTTCATTAATGTCAATCTTTTCAAAATGGTTTTAAGGACTTTTTTAAATGGACATGAATGTTTTAAAATGATAATTACATTCAATAGTTTCAAAGTGGTATGTGACACATTGATTCAAAGATTCCTTTTAATTTCTTGAATTCTAAATTGTGTGACTTTGTAATGTTTTCATTAAAAAGGGATATTTCTCTCAATGTGTTATAGAAATCATTATCATCTATGCCAAAATCCATTCAGTGGATTTTAAACTTGTTTGATGATGATTTATTATGATACAAATCATCCATATTGTATTGATGGTTCGGTGATATGTTTGACTGTGGATGTGTTATTTTTATACTATTCATGGTTTATGGGTAAAGTATAGACATTTCGTATTCTAGTTTTAATATTAATTTTTATGTTATGTTTAATGCATTTCATATGAGGAATTCATTGGACTTAGTAAGTGATTGGTGGAGCCTGCTATAGCTTCTTGAAGCATTGGTAGGTCTCATGAGACAAACTGTTTTCTTCGCTCAAGGCCTTGAGAAAATCATTTTTGTAGTCTTGGCACAATGCCTTGACTATGTGTTTATGAAAGTCTGTCATTATGCATTCCATCTTAATGAAAGTATCTATTGGTATTTCAAGTGATTATTATACTATAATAATATCCATGGGAGTAATTAAATTGAATTATTTTGATTTATATCTTTCATATTATGATGAAGGTTGTGTTGAAAAGGATTTTGTTTTAGTTATATACATTGCCTTAAATGCTTATGCTTATTTATGAATGATTCCGCTATATTTTTATCATTACTGAGCATCTGAGGTTAAAGATTTATTGGTTTTATTTTTCATAGGATGCAGTGAAGTATATTATGAATGACCTACAGTGATATTCTATGTGATTTCAGTGTTGTCTGTGGAAATAATGTTGTTCCAGTTTCCATTTTATGATGTAATTTATACCTTAAGAATGTATCTAGTACTTCAAAGGCTACTAAACTAATCATTCATCCGAGACATGATCTTTTGTGATCATGCCAATGTTAGGTAATACAGAACTGACTCGATGCTTCTGAGGTCGGGGCATTATGGGGCCTTGTTGCACTCTTGGTTTCGACACCTCCCGGAGATATGCTTAGGATAATTCTCGTTTTCTTTACAACCCACTTTGAAAGGATTATGAGTATATACCTCCTCTAAGAAGAGATTTTAATGATTATGGATTATATCCATGATCTTTTCAATTTATGTTAACGGTTTTACAATTTTGGAATTATGTATTGGGATTCATAAATTAACCTAGTGTATGTCATTGTTTAGAAATCGATCCCACTAGATGGAATGAGACATTCAGTAATACACATGATACAAAGAGTGAGAAGGATCACATCATTCTTGGAATTAAGGCATCATATAGAAATGAAATATCCTCCCACATGTTATAATCATATGAATAAATAGAATAATGTGTTAATAAGATAAGTTATGATTTTTATGAATCCTATGTCATTGAAGGGATGCTAGTGAAGAAAAAGTTATTAGAGGGAAAGATGGATAAAAGGAATAAGCGAAAGAAGGATTTTCCCATATGTGATAACTGTGGACGGAATCACCCCAATAAATTATTGAAGGAATGGGAGTTTTTTATAATTGTGGAGAAAAAGGACACAATGTATGTGATTGCAAGAGTGAGAAAACGGTTTCAAATGTACAACGATTCATCTGTAAGGTGTTGGGACACAGAGCGAATCAGTGTCCAAATCATCAGAGTGTACCTCAAATGATGCTATTGGATAATAATCAAGTTATGATACTATTGACGATGAGGAGGAATGATTAGGAGTTCTTATGTTGTTATTAAAGTATTGTGTCATTTGATTATAGTATTAATGATGTATATGTTATAATAATTATAGAGTATATAAGGATTGTACTGCACTACTACATCATTAAGGACGTAAGATTAGTAGAACTATGAAAAGTGACTCAATGGAAAGTTTAACATCTTGGAAAATACACTGTTGAAGGAAAGAAAAAACATTAATATGGTCCTGATACTGAAGTATTGATTATGAAATAAGTGATGATGGATTTGGATAAATTATATTATATATTATTGACATCCTTGGAACTGGTTAATGGTTTTTTTATTCCATCATTATATGAGTTTACAAAAAATATGGATATAAGTAGTATATCCATTATTCTATAAGAAATAAGGGAGCATGAATGTGATCATTATGGTTATATGATAATTCAGGGTGTCACCATGTTTTTAGAGAATACATGATTAATGTATTCACATGTTATTACATGGAAAAAAGGTTCTTCATTGTATTTAACTTCCTTATAAATTTTGGACTTTGTGTTTGGACAAATGTATTTTGGATAAGTCTAATGGTTGAAATCGAATATCATTGACATGGGATATAATTGTTATGGTTAAATCATTTCTTGAATTTATTTTTGGATTGTCATATAAAGGACAACTCGGAGGTCGGATGACAACCCATCGCGTCTAGCAGGGCCGCGAGAATTGAACCTGCACCCGAAGGATGACAGGGGTTCATCACCAACTACTAGCCTACGTGATGTCCTAGTTTGTATAATGTATTTTTTTTTAAATATTTTGACCTATGAATTATAAATTCGATATTTTTTGAAACCAATACGATTAGGATAAATACAATATTTTTGAATTATTTTATCATTTGAAGTGAAAGAGTAGTTTGTGGAAGGACTTTGTTAAAGGAAGAAACACTACTTGTCATGTATATATATATATATATATGTATATATATATTTCCTCTAATTATATGAATAAATTAATTCTTAATATTTAGGGAAGGGATATTAAAACCAAAAATGTGTTACCTGAATACCATATGATTTGTTGAACTAATAATATTACACATCATCATAGATTGATGGAATTAAGGCCCTCATTTTTATACTTGTTTATGATGGATGACCTCAATCACTCCCTATAAATATTTATGTTTTCCCTTCAATTATGTGTCTCTAATATCCAACAATGTTCTCCTAATCGAGATCATTATTTTTTGTTGACATCCTCATTTCACTTTCCCTCTTATTAAGAATAAATTTTATTAACCCAATTTCTGATGTGGGTTTTCTACAATGTTTATTTTCTATTTTTAAACAATTCATTTCGAAGAACAATTTCAAATTGTGAGGATGCTATTTATTGAAGGAGGGTAGAATGTAACACCCCAAGATTTCATATTATTTTATCTCCTAAAATTAATTCAATTGCTTGCACTACACTCAAGACTGAGTTCGAGCGCACCAAAACATATCACACTAACCGTTCAAAAAGCGGTTATGAATAGTATTAAATGACTTTTGAATCTTATATACTATATATAATTTTAACATTCATATTATTTGTTTCTTAGAGATAATATAAGATCAAATTCATTTTTTCATATAAAAGAAATATTTTTCTCAAAAGGAAATTTTACCGCCATTTAACGGAGAACTCTTTTTAAAACAGATATTTGACACTTTAATATATTCAATTTAATGAAATAAAATTTTTCATTGGAAGCTGGACATAATAATTTAGTTTTGATAAATTTTTGGTACTTTTCTGATAACTGTCATATTTTGTTGAATTGTGATAAAATATTATGTTTTTATTGAATTTTTTTTATAGAAATAATTTACAGTGATAAATTATGAATTTGAATGGTTTGGAATTATAATTAGATTATATTTCTACAATTTAATACAATTTAAGTCATTATATGTAATTTCACATTTAAATTTGACACAAACACATGTCACTATTTTGATAGTTTTTACTTTTAATAAACCAGATTTTAGATTTTGGCAATGGGATCTAATTTTAAATTAATAAATGCAACATAAATGTATTAAATTTGATAAAATAGACTTCATTTTGGAATTCGGAATATCAAAATCATCTTAGCGTAAATGTTTGGATTTTTTTTTGAAAACATTCAATTGTTATTGAATAGTGAAAAAATATGCGTTATTATATAAAACCGACTTTTTATTTAAATAGTTAGTTATATTATTTTAATTTATTTTAGGTCAAAATAGATACATAATACCTATATATGTTCAAAATAATTCATTAGATTCATTTTATGATAAGTTAATATATATTAAATTTTATCGAACATTTTACCATCTTGTACCCACATTCTTGGAGCCTTTGAAAATTTGATTAAAACATAATTTTACCATTTCTGTGAGTTGAATTTCAAAAATCTGAGAGACAAGGTTAATATCAGTATGTAAAATGTGATTCAATAAGATTAAAATATTTTTTGTAAACTGTCAATTTGGACTTTTATTTACCACGGTTAAAAGTAATTGGGGTAATTAAGGGTAAAAATGATATCATAATTACCCTAAAACATATTCTAATTCTATTAGATAAGTATATTTAGACAAAAAACAAACTTAGTAATAATTTATGGCTCTCTTTGGTCCAATTGGATAAGATTTGGACTTTTATTATTATTTAATTTAATGAAGAGTTAAAAGAGTTTAATTTAGTGTTTAATAACTAAACTATTTTTAATATTGGTTTATACATAATATACATTCGTCTAAGAATATTCATTAAAGATATAGAAAGATTTCCTACATAAGGATAGTTTATTCATAATTTTTATATATTAAAAAATTTAATTTATTTTTGACACAATGATGACGCAGTAATTACCATAATAAGGAAAGGTTAAAATAATTGATTTCATAAATATCCAGATAAATCTAATTTGAGATGTTTTATGAATTACAGTAATTTTATATGTTAATATGACATGTTAGTATTGAACATATGAATTTATTTAGAAGTACTATAGTTGTAATGACTTTGACAAAAATCATTTTTTAAATAAATTCAAAATTTACATAATTGTGTTTTTAAAACAAATACTACATTATTTGTTGATATAATATTCCTAAAATCTATGGTTCAGCTAATGGGGATTAATAATATTATATTTGTAACTAATGAGAATATTGGGGTTCATATGTATGTTTATAGTATGTTTATTAACCATATAATATAAAAATACGAAGACACATGGTAAATGTAAAACTATTTAACTAAGAGTTAAATTTAAAATATAAGGTTATTATGATGACATAAACGAGTCTAAAACCTATGTTTTGTGAGGTTTTCAACCCATACCCACATTATATTTTAAATAATTAATTTTTTTTCCAATTTAAAAACAAAATATATGATTATAAAATAATATTTATGTCTTTTGGTAAAGTGACCCTCACCACTCTTATAAAAGGGAACTTCCCCTTCTCTTAATTTCACTCCCCCAAAGCCTTTTATCTCAGCCAAACCCGGCCCAAATATCCTCCCAAAGTTCCTTAATTCATCTTAGATGCCATACATTCTTCAGAAAGCCATCATATGGATCCCTTTTGATCAAATAAATAGGAAGAACCCAAAGAAGTGGTAAATATTTCGTCACCTCTTTCAAATTTTTTCATCTTCCACTACCTCTTTCATTGTTTCATCCATTATTAAATAATATCTCAAGTATATTATATATATTATGATGTTATTATAAAAATGGTAAAAACCCATTCATTATTTTATCCATCCTATAAATGACAAAGTCACCAAACGTGCGTACGTACGGATTACCATCTCCACATTGTGGTGTAGTTTTTTAGTAAAACACTTCACCATTTGGATGGGTATAATAATGAGTATAACTGATATAAATAATAAATATAACATGTTAATTATTTTTTATATATGATATACCATCAAATTAAATATGATATCTCTGTCAATATAATTTTATTTCCTCTCATTCGTACATAAAGATTATTGTCTCCACGACGCGATGAGATTCATTTCCACATTCACCATTAAATTATGATTATAATATATATATCATTAATAATAAGTAATATATGACATAATAATTCAACTGGATATATGTATATATATATATGTACTTACATATATCTTATTCACATAGTTATGTCCAATACGTTATGTAAACAGAAAAAATGTTTATGCGTACGTACGACCTACCGTCTCCATAAATGGTGTTTTCCATTGCATATATATATATTATACAAATTTATATTATAAATATATATTCTATATAAATCATGTTTTATATTCTAAAATTATTTAAATTATGATCTATTTGATACAATTAAGAGTAGTAAGTTAAAACACTTAAGATAAAGAAAGCGACTGTTAACCAAAATGTTGATTTAACATGGAAGTTATTATTAAATGGGTATTCTAAAGAAATAAATGATTCATGTATGATATCATAAATATTAATATGGTTCTGGTATACCTTAATAACATACTATTGTATTTATACAAGAGGTTAAACGTACCCTCGACTAATTTAATGTACAAGGTAAGAGTTTATTTCGCAATCTCCTTATTATCCGTCGTTGTTTTCACATAAGTATCTACTGGGACATATTTATTAACCATGGACGTGTTTGATAATAGATATTTCAATGGGATTATTATTAAGGGTGTTTTTAATAAAACATCATTTTAAATGTATTAAATGTTTATTCCTCTAAATCATTCCCATTAATGTCCATGTTTTCAAAATGGGTTTTAAGGATTTATTTATATGCACATGAATGTTATTAAAATTTTAATATCATTCAATATTTTCAAAGTGGTATGGGACACATTGATTCAAAAACGTCTTTAAATGTCTTCCTTTCTTAATTTTGTGACATTTTAGTGTTTTCATGAAAATGATATATTTCTCTCAAAGAGTTTTACAAATCATTTTCATTTATGTCAACATCATTTGATGGATTTAAACTTGTTTGAAGTTGATTTATTATGATACCGGTATTTCATAATGTATTGAAGTTTTTGTGAAATTTTTTACTGTAGATGTGTTATTTTTAAACCATTCATGGTTTATGTATAATGTTTTGACATTTTGTATGCTAGTTTTAATACAAATGATTATGTTCTGTTTAATCCTTTTCATCTGAGAAATGCATTGGACATAATATGTGGTAGGTGGAGCCCGCTATAGCTCCATGATGTATCATTATGTATCACGAGACAAACTAGTGTCTTGTCACAAGGACTTGAAAAAATATTATTTTTAGTATTCATAAAAGGCCTTGAATATGTAGTTATGAAGTCTGGCATTATGCATTCCATATTCATGAAAGTCACTATTGATATTGCATGTTATTATTTGACTAGTGGAATATCTATGAGAATATGTAAATTGAATTAATTGATTTTATCTTTTCCATATTTTGGTGAATTTTATGTTTAAAAGGATTTTGTTTTAGTCTAATACATTTCCTTAAATGATTATGCTTAGTTATGAATGTTTTAGAAAAATTGTTATCCTTACTGAGCATCTGAGCTCACCCCTTTCTATGTTTTATTTTTCACAAGATGTGAAGATATATTTATTATTGATAAGAAGGGTTAATATATTGGATTAATGGAATTATCAGTGGATCATTTATGTTGTGTTTTATTTTTTAATGTGTCATGTCACGTTCATGTATATAATCTACTTTCCAAGACGGCTAAACTGATCGGTCTATCGGGAATTGCTTTCTTGTCATCCTTACAATGTATTAAAATATTCCACCTTTTCTAGGATTCCGGGGTCAGGGTATTAATGTTGGTATTAATAGAAGTTTAGAAATAACCTTCCAAACTAGATTTATAAAAACTCAGATTAGAGAACACCACCCCACGATAGAATTTGAAGATTATTATAGAAGAACTTCAAAGAATTTTGGTACTGTAGAGATTTTGTGAGTTTTCCAGAAAAAATACATCCATGTTTTTATATGAGCAGGTGGAGGCGGCTCTGGCATAGATGTAACAAGGGGTAAAACCTGAAAACACCTCATTGAGATATACTCGAATGAGAACTAGTGCATGACAACCGTCCTTGATGCACTCTTGGTTATGACACTTCCGAGAGATATTTTTTTGGATAATTATCATTTTCTTTATAAACCACTATTAATGGTTTATGTGTATATACCTCCTTAATGAAAACATTTTAATAATTATGGATTATATCCATTAATTGTTCAATTTATGTTAATTATTTTACATGTTTGGAATTATGCATTGAAATTCATAATGTAACCAAGTATATGCCACTATTTAAAAATGGCGCCCAATAGATTGAATGAGACCTCCAGCAATACGCATGATCCGTACAGTACGAAGGATCATATCTTTCATGGAATTAAGGAAACATTTGTAATGGAAATATTATCTAACATATTATCATTATATGAAAAAAATATTATATTTTGTTAATAAGATACATAAAGATTTTTCAGGTCCAATGGATTTGAGGGGAATCCAGAGAAGAAAACTATGGTAGATAGAAAGATGGATAAATGGAAAAAGGGAAAGAAGGATTTTCACATATGTGTTAACTATGGATAGAATAGACTTTGTAAATTCTTGAAGGGAATGTGAGTTCTTTATACGTGTGGAGAAAAAGAACACCAAGTACATGATTGAAAGGGTGAGAAAAAGGCTTCCATTGTACAATTTTTCATCTGCAAGGAGTTGGGACACTATGTGAATCAATGTACAAATCATCAGAGTATACCCCAAATGATGTTATTTGATACTTATCATGTTATGATAAAAAAATGATGAAGAGTTATTATGTGGTTACTAAAGTATTGTGTCATTTGAGTATTGTATTAATGATTTACATGTTAGAAGATTTATAGAGTATATAAGGATTGTACTGTAGAACTATTTCATTAAGGACATAAAATTAGTGGAACCAAGAAAAGTGACTTAGTGGAAAGTTAATATTTTCGTAAAATAGATGGTTGATGGAAAAACAAAAAATTAATATTGTTCCAATACTGAGGTATTGATTTTGGAATAAAATAATAATGATTTTGATTAATTATATTGGATATTATTGTCATCCTTGGAATATGTTAAAGGTATGTTTATTCCTTCATTGTTGGATTTTGCAACATTTTTCGATATAAGGTGTATGTCTAGTATTCTATAATTAATATATGGGAATGAATGTAATAAATATGGTTATAAGATAATTTAGTTTGTGACTATGTTTTAATAGAATACATGATGATGGTATTCACATGTTAATATGTCGAAAAAAGGATCTTCATTGTGTTTACATTCATTATAAATTTTGGACTGTGAGCTTCGGTAGAAGTATTTTGGATAAGTCTAATGTTTGGAATCGATTAAGTTTGACATTGGACACTACTGTTAAAGTTAAATAATTTCTTTAGAATATTTTTCGATTGTCATAAAAAGGACAACTCAGAAGTCAGACGATAACTCATTGTGTCCCGTAAGGCCGTGACAGATAAACCCGCAACCGAAGGGTGACAAGGGTGCATCATCTACCACTACCCTATGTGATGTCCTATTTTGTATAATTTTGTTTGTTGAAATAATCTGACAAATGAATTATAAATACATTATTTTTGGAACCCTATATGATTAGGATAAAGTGAACATTTTTGAATTCTATTATCTTTTGGGTGAATGATGATTTTGTGGTTGCAATTAGATGAAGGATGAAACACTACTTGTCAAATATATATATATATATATATATCTTCATATTCAATGAATAAATTTATTCATTATCTTTAGGGAAGGGATCATAAAACCAAAAAATATGTTACCCTAATACCATATGTTTTGATGAACCGATGATATTTTACATTATTTATATTGATAGCATGGATGCCATCAATTATACACATGTCTGTGACTGATGACCTCGATCACTCCCTATAAATATTTACTTTTTCCCTCTAATTATGTGTCTCTGATTTTCTCCAATGTTCTCCTAATAGATATCATAATTTGGTGTTGATTTGTTCATATCCCTTTCCCTCTTATTAAGTATAAATTTTATTAATCCAATTTCTGATGTGGCTTTTCCACAAAGGTAATTTTATATTTTTAACAATTTATTTTTGATGAAAATTTTCAAATTGTGAGGAATCAATTTTTTAAAGGAGGGTAGAATGTAACACCCCATTATTCCATAGTATGTTATCTCATTAATATAATTCAATAGTTTGCACTATATGCAACACCGAGTTCGAGCGCACCACTACTTGCCACACTAACCGTTTAAATAGAATTTTTGAATAGTCTTAACTAAATTATGAATCTTATATACTCTATATAATTTTAACATCCATATGACTTGTTTCATAGACATAATATAAAAAAAATTCTATTTTTTCAGATAAAAGAAGTAATTTTTAAATAAGGCAATTTTACCGCCTTTTAATGGAGAACTCTTTTAAAAACCAATATTTGACACTTTTATATATTAATTTTAATGATATTTAATTTTTTATTGAAGCATGACATAAATATTTAGTTCAGATAATTTTTTGGTACTATTCTGATAACTTTCATATTTTGATGAATAGTGAAAAATACTATGTTTTAATTGAAAACAACATTTTTTAATAGAAATGATTTATACTGATAAATTATTCATTTGAATGGTTATGAAGTTTAACTATATTATATTTTTATCATTTAATACAATTTAGGTCATTATAAGTAAAGTCACATTTGAATTTGACATAAAGAGAAGTCAATCTTTTGATTGTTTTTACTTTTTAAATACGAGCCTTTTGGTTTTGACAATGGGAATTAATTTTTAATTAATGTATTGAACATCATTATTTTGAATAAGGTAAAATCGTCTTCATTTGGGAATTTGGAATATCAAAATTAACATTGGGTAAGTTTTATGTATTTTTCTTAAAACATTCAATTTTGGATGAATAGTGTAAAACATTGCATTATTATATAAAACAATCTTTTTATTTAAATAGTTAGTTATTTTATTTTAATTTATTTTAGTTCAAACTAGATACATAATACATATATATTTTTGGAATAATTAATTGGATTCATTTTTTAATATGTTTATAAATAAAAAAATTTATCGAGCATTCTACCATCTTTTACGCGTCATCTTATAGCATTTGAAATTTTGTATAAATCATAATTTTACCGCTTCTTTGAGTTAAATTCCATAAATATGAATGAAACGGTTAATATTACTTAGTAAACTATGGTTCAATAAGTTGAAAATAGTATTTGGTGAATCGTAAATTTTGACATTAATTTAACATAGTGAAAAGTAGATAAGGTTATTAAGGGTAAAAATGATATCATAATTACCCCAACACATGACTTAATTGTATTAGATAAGTATTATTAGACCAAAAACAACCTTATGGTTAAAATATGATCCTCTTTGGTCCACTTGGATTAGATTAGGACATTTATTATTATTTTACTTAAAGAATAGTTAAAAGAGTTAAATTCAATGTTTAATAATAGTTCTATTTTAAATATAGGGTTATACAATATATAAAATCGACTATAAATATTCATTAGAATTATATAAAATTTTACAATATAATGATATTTTATTTATAATTTTTATACATTAAATAATTTAATTTATTTATGACACAACGATGTCACAGTAATGACCTTAATAATAAAATATTAAAATAATTGGTATTATAAATATCAAAATAAATCTAATTTGAGACTTTTGATCAACTAAAATAATTTCCAAGGTTAATATGACATGTTAATATTGATCATATAAATTTATTTATATGGAATAATGTTTTTAGGACTTTAACTAACATCATTTAGTATATAATTTCAAAATTGACATAATTGAGTTTTTAAAACAAATACTATATTATTGGTTGATATAATATTTGTAAAAATAATAATGTTTGTCCATTGGGCCTTGATAATATTATATATGTCATTAATGAACCTATTGGTGTTTTCTTGAAGGTTCATAGTATGTTCATTAACCATATAATATAAAAACACAATGAGACATGGTAAATGGAAAACTATTTAAGTAAGAGTTTAATCTAAATGATAAGGTCAATATGATGCAATAAACCTGTATAATACCAATTGGTTGAGTTTTTTTCCACCCATAACCACCTTATTTTTTAAATAATTCATTTTTGAGCGATTATAAACCCAAAATAATTTTATTATTATATAATATTTCAAGCTTTTCCTAAAGTGACCCGCACCTCTTTTATAGAAGGGCACTTCCCCTTATCTTAATTTGACACCTCCAATGTCTTTTGGCTTGGCCAACCCCTACCCAAATATCCTCCCAACATTCCTCCCTTATTATTAGAGGCCTTCCATTGGTCAGATATCAAACCTATGTATCCCTTTTGATCAAATAAAAAGGACGAACCCGAAGAATAGGTAAATATTTCATCACCTCGTTCAAGTTCTTTTCTTCATCCACATATCCATTCGTTGTTGTTTCCATTCAAAATTAATAACTCAATTTTCTTTGATATAATTTTATGTTATTATAAAAATGTTACAATCATATTCATTATTGTATACATCTTATAAATGGTAAATTCACCATACGTGCGTATGTACGGATTACCGTCTCCACGCCGTTGTGTAGTTTGTTATTCAAACACTTCATCATTTGGATGTATATAATAATGAGTATAACTTATGTAAATAATAAATATAACATGTTAATGATTTATTATATATGATATAACATCCAATTACATAATATTTCTCCATCAATATAATGATATTGTTTCTCGTGCGTACGTATTGATTACCTTCTCCACGACGTGATGAGATTCATTTCAACATTCACCATTCAATGATGAATTTAAAATATATGTCATTAATAATTATGTAATATATGTCATAATAATTATACCAAAGATATATATATATATACTTACAGATATCTTATTCACTTTTTTCCATTCAATACGATATGAAAATGGAAACATCGTTTACGCATACGTACGACCTACCGTCTCCATAAACGGTGTTTTATATTTCATATATACAACTATTATACATATTTATATTCTAAATATATATGATATATAAATCATTTTTTATATTATGGGGGTATTTAAACAATTATCTATGTGATACAGTTAAGAGTAACAAGTTTAAACACATACAGTCAAGAAAGCGATTATTACCCGAAATGTTCATTTAACATGGAAAATATTATTAAACGGTTAGTATAAAGTCATAAATGACTTATGTATTATATCATAAATATTAATATGTTTCTGGTACAATTTAATAACATACTATGGTCTTTATATAAGAATTAAAATGTACCCTCTACTAAAGGAATGTGAGAGGTAAGGGTTAATTTCACAATCTCTTTATTATCTGAGAATGTTTTTACATAAGTATCTACTGGGACATATTTATTATACATGTCTATGTTTCAAAAATGTGTTTTTCAAAGGGATTATTTTTTAAGGGATATTTTAATAACACATCATTTTAAAATTTTAATTTATTTATTCTTCTAAATCATTCTCATTAATGTCCATGTTTTCAAAAAGGTTTATAATGATTTATTTATATGGAAATGAACGTTTTTGAAATGTTAATTTAATTCAATAGTTTCACAGTGGAATGTGACACATTGATTAAAAACGTCTTTAAATGTCTTCCATTCAATATTGTGTGACTTTTAAATGTTTTCATGAAAAAGTTATGTTTCTCTCAAAGTGTTTTACAAATAATTTTCATCTATGTCAACATCCATTGATTGATTTTAAGCTTATTCGAAGTGGATTTATTATGACACAAATACTACATATCGTATTGATGGTTTTGTGATATATTTGACTATGGATGTGTTATTTTTATACCATTCATGGTTTATGTATAATTTTTTGACATTTTGTATGCTAGTTTTAATACAAATGTTTATGTTATGTCTAAACCTTTTCATTTGAGGAATACATTGGAAATAGTATGTGACGAGTGGATCTCGCTATAGCTCCCCAATGAATCGTTATGTATAATGAGACAAAATAGTGTCTTGGGACAAGGTCTTGAAAAAAATCTTATTTTTAGTTTTGGCATAAGGCCCTGACTATTTAGTTAAATAGTCTGGCATTATGCATTCAATCATTATGAAAGTAGATATTGTTATTGGATTTTATTATTCGACTAGTATAATATCCATAAGAATATGTAAATGGCATTAGTTGATTTTATCATTGCCATGTTGTGCGGCAGTTTATTTTTAAGAGGCTTTTGTTTTATTCTAATACATTGCCTTAAATGATTATTCTTATTTATGAAGGTTTTCGCAATATTGTTATCCATACAAAGCATCTGAGTTCACCCCTTTATATGTATTAATTTTCCAAGGATGTGATGATGTATTTTATGATTGATTAGAAGCATTAAGCTATGGGATTAATGGAATTTTCAAAGGATAATTTATTTTTTGTTTTATTTTGTAATGTGTAATGTAGCATTCATGTATTTAATCTATTTTCCAAGACTTCTAAACTGATCGGAAATTCGAGACATGATTCCCTATAATGATGCAAATGTATTAAAATAATGCACCGACTCTGGGCTTCTTGGGATGGAGAATTACAAAATTTATGATGTTCAATCAATGTAAAAATTGAGATCATCGAACCTAATGGTTATAATGTGTTTTTGAAGTGTAAAGTGGAATTTTTTTTTTCAAATCCAATTGAGAAGTCAAATGGTGACAAGAAATTTCAACATCCCACTTTTCAATGTATCAGGAAGAAGTACGAAAAAAATTTCCCAAGGGGAAGGATGAAATGATTTTGGTGTGGGAAGGAAACATAGCTAAAAATATTCGACATGAAAAAACCTCTAATTAGATATAGGAGATTAATTATCTTGTCATCACTCAGTGCATTTTTCATTGTTTGAATTGTAAGAAATTGTGGAAATTTAGAAGATAGTTCCCTAACTTAAGGGTTTTTTGAGAGATTCAACAACATCCAAGGCAGCAAGGGATAGATTGTCACGACCCGTCCTCGGGGACCGTGTCGTGACTACCCCAAGCCCGCCTTCAATAGGCCAGGGGCTGGCAACTAGCACCAAGGGCATAAATCCCGATAACAGGGAAGACATTGCCTTTAAAAAAGTAAACATACACCAAAGAGTACAAGAGAAAGTAAAACACTAAGTAAAACAAAAACAAGCGGTGCTGAAAGTAAGTGGGCCAGTATACAAACCCAAACTGAAAGTAAAGTACAACTGGAAAGGGGAAACAACAACTGAAAAGTAAAGCCACAATGTCGAGCTGTCCACTGGAAATCCCACCTGAAGGGTGGGTACATAAAGCCTCCACTACTCCTCGGGTCCAGCCTACTACTCCGAGTACGTCCCGCTCAGTGGTCCACCTCCAGGTATCGTCCTGCTTCACAAGCCTCCACCACGATCAGAGTTGTCTGTCATCTGCAACCAACACAACGTAGTGCCGGCATAGCCCGTGCAGTTGTGATTATAAGGTACTCAGTAGGGACCCCGAGACCCCCGAAGGTCTCCCAGAATCCAAAAAGGATAACCACAAAGGAAAGATACAATCAAGAAGTAACATCCGACACTGCTTAGGTATATGCCCATACATATACCTAAGTCATCAATTCTCATTCGGCTCCAACATCCAAACCTAAGTACAACCCTATCCACACAGGAAAGCAAAACATAAATCCACACAGGATAGCACAACACAATCCACAAAGGAAAGAAAACCGGATTCAGCTCACACAGGTATAATTCTTCATATGACGATAGAGATGATCAGATATATCCACTAAATCATCTTAGTCGTCGGACCCACAAAGGATCTATAGGTACTAACCCCCGCAATGACCCAGGAAGGGTCTGAACCACACAGGATCAATAGGTAACTAACCCCCGCAAAGACCCACATAGGATTGGAGCCACATAGGATCGATAGGTAACTAACCCCCGCAATGTCCCACATAGGATCAGACCCACATAGGATCTGTAGGCGCTGGCTCCACAGAACCGCTGAGCGCTGACCCACACAGGATCAGACCCACACAGGATCGGTAGCACAGATCCTCGTAGGATCACTGAGTGTTGTAGTCGTCGCCGTCGAATCCACTAAGGATCTCTGTACAGGCGTTGTTATCACAGTAGCAGTCGCATCCAGCTCTAGTGTTCCCGCACACAGTAAGCTCGCTCACGAGGGTCTGCTCCATGAGTTGAGAGGCTAATACATCAACTGAAACATAGTCCAGAGTTGATGTATCCAAAAGTTATGTATCGTCAACAGGAACTCAACGCCGTAGACGACACGTCAATCAGACGCCCTGTCTGAGAGTTATTGGCTTTTTCATCCCAGGGTCCCGGTTGGTTTTAAGGAAAAACCAACCCGACCGTACTCCACCTACGTCCAAAACACTGGCGTAGTAAGGCAAAAGATCATTCTCACTTAGAGGAATCCAAAAAAGTCGATGGTACATCAATCAGACGTCCGGAGCTTAAGATATGAGTGTTTCCACTCTGAGGGCCCGGTTGGTTTCGTGTACGAACCAACCCGGCCGAACTCAATGTATTCTGAAACCTTGAGTGTGATATACCGAAACGACCATATCGATCCAAGGATCGTATCGCGGCTGACGGCGCGTCGTTCGGAGGCTCGTAGCTCATGATACAGGCAAAATACCGAAAAGGTCCGGAAACGGGGGGTATGAGCCTGGACCGACCCTGCCCAACACCCCCTAGGTCGGCCAGAACCGGGTGAACCCGACCCGGGTCTGGGTTCGACCCGGCCGATGCGGCCCGGCCCGGCCGGTCGTCTCGGCCCGGCTCGGCCGAGCAATCGAGCGAGGGAAACCGCAGGCGGGGGCGCGCTTCCCCCGTGTGAAGGATCTGCGGCCCTGGTTGGGGCCGCTTCTCGCTAACGGATGCGGAAGCCAGCCACGTCCCAGCCTTCGGATCCGCGTGGCCGCGGAACCCTACCCCACCGCCGCGGCTTCAGCTGGGGCGGCTCTGTCCGCCAGCGCGCCGGGGCGCTGCCGGCGACCCGCGCCGCCAGTGGAGTCTGCGGGCCACCAGAGTAGCTTCGGTGGTCCGATTTCATTTCTGTCTGCGCCGTAGCTCATCCTAGGTCCCATTCTTCACTGCGGAATCAACAAATCATCTCTGCGGCCCGTTTTGTCATCATCTGCCGTTCTGCACACCAAGAAAAAAAGGGCGATGGGTTCAGACTTGTTCGTTGGTCCGCACCCACCTCATTAGTGGTTTGAAACAACACCATAATTCCCAGCAATTGATAAACCTCAAACCGCAATAATAATCCACGGAACAACATGTTAATTGGTTGGTCCGTAATCGTGCCTTGGAGGAAAACAAACATGTGTATTATCATTTTCAAATCGACCCCTACCTTGAGCGTAGCTAGAACGGGGGTTCGCCGCGGAAAACGTCTTCGCGAGGAGAAGCTCTGTTTGTTGACGATGAACGTTCGAGGAGGAAGTGGTGTCTCCTTTTCTTTGACACGGGAAGAAGATCAGAAGAGGGTGCGTTGTCGATCCATGGAAAAAGGGGTCACACACCGGCTGCGGGGAGAAGAAGAGACGACACATCGATCTCTTCTTACGGTGACGGTGTTCATCGTCGAAGACATGATGTTCTTCGTGATGAAGATGAAAACACCTAAGAGTTCTCTCCTCCAATGTTCACACACAACAACCAACCAAATTAATATAAGGCTCATCCTTATTTTGTTATCTCAAGACACAATTCAAAATTCAAAACATAAATTAATTAATTGAATTGGGTGTTTGCATACTTAATGAGAGGAGAGGTAAAGTCACCCAATTAAAGGGAAGTTAAAAGGTAATAAGAGTTACACAACATAAATAGGTGGTTAAGAGGAGTTAATGAGTTAATGGAATTGAAAAGGTGGGGGATCGTGTAAGACCCACCCCACCTTTAATCCACTCAAGAGAATAACAAACAATGGGTACCACCCTAACTCCTACACTTAGGTTCTAACTCATGGAGAAGAGAAATAAAATTCTTAACGAAATTTTATTTCACTAACACTTAATCCTCAAAATAAACAACTCACATCAAGAAAACACAACTCCAAAAAAGGCGTTCCTAAGCAATTACCGGTGCTACGGTTCCGTCGGTGCCCTCAGAATTTGATTCCGAGCATTGGTTCAAATGTTAGGAATTCACGCTCATTCGTTCACTGAACGTACCCAAGCTAAACTTGGAATTGAATTCTGGGCACACCGGGCCTCGGAATGAAGTGCCGTTAGAAACTACGTTCTTGTAAAATCCCAAAGAAAATTAAGAAAAAATTTCCCTTGAATTTTACGGGTCTTTACATTACTCCCACCTCAGGGCTTTACATCCCCGTAAAGATATATCATAAGCTAGGGAAACAAATGTGGGTACTGATCCCGCATCTGAGCCTCCCGCCCTAAAGTGCTCTCCTGGAGGTTCCCGTGCTGCCATCTGATGCGCACTAGAGTAATCGACCGTCCAAATAGGACCCTCTCCTTTCGATCCTTGATCTCCACTGGGACCTCTGAAAAAGTCGCCCCATCATCAACATCAAGCTCCCCATGGTCAAGGATATGCGTCGGGTCGTGAATGTATCTCCTCTGCTGAGATTCGTGGAAGACGTTGTGCACCCGATGCAACTGAGGTGGTAGAGCCAGGCGATAAGCCACCTCTCCAATCCTGCTGAGGACCTAGAATGGTCCGATGAAGCGTGGAGAATATTTTCTGCCTCGGCCAAATCACCGTAATCCACGTCAAGGTGAGACACTCAAGAAGAAATGGTCTCCATCCTCGAACTCTAGTGGCCTCTGCCTCTTGTCAGCATATGACTTCTGCCGGATCTGTGCTGTCCTCATCCGCTCCTGGATGACCTGGACCTTCTCTATCGGGGCCTGGACCATCTCCGCTCCCACAAGTGCTGACTCCCTAGGGTCTGTCCAGCATAAAGGAGTTATGCATGGTCGGCCGTACAATGCCTCGTATGGTTCCATCCCGATGGTGGAGTGGTAACTATGGTTGTACTCAATATCCACCAAGGGTAGGTGGTCCTCCCAGCTGCGATCAAAGTAGATGACACATGCGGGGAGCATGTCCTTGAGAGTCTGAATGGTCTTCTCCATCTGACCATCTGTCTATGGTGAAAGGCAGTGCTCAGACGTAGCTGCGTCCTGAATGCCTCCTACAAACCCTTCCAAAGCCGGGAAGTAAAGCGAGAATCTCGATCGGAGACGATATATAATGGCATACCATTAAGCTGCATAATCTCCTAAATGTAAAATCATCCCCTGCTCTCCACTGAGACCAGCTCTCTGATGGGTAAGATGAGTGCCGACTTGGTGAGTTGGTTGACAATCACCCAAATGGAGTCGTGACCTCAGGAAGTTCGTGGAAATCCAGTCACGAAGTCTATAGATTTCAAGTCCCACTTCCACTCAGAGAACTCCAATGGCTATACCAAGCCTGATGGTACCTGGTTCTCTGCCTTCACCTGATGGCAGGTGAGACACCATGAAATAAACTCTGCAACAGCCTTCTTCATGTCCGGCGACCGGTGCTGTCGTCTGAAATCCTGGTACATCTTCTCCACTCCAGGATGTTCCGCCATAGGAGAAGTGTGAAACTCTCTCAGCACTTCATCCCATAATGCAACTAGTACCAAGGTACGTCCTCTGAAAAAGACATTATTCTCTCCTCCAAGGAGAAACAATCAGGTTCCTGTCCTGAGGATATCTGTTCATGCCACGTCTCACAGTCAGCATCCCCACGTTGTGCCTCTCTGACCCGATGTAGTAGTGGAGGGGTGACTGTGAGAGACTGAAGGAAGGCTGCTCCATATCTATCCACACCTCTAGGGGAGCTGGTCAAACTCTGTCTCATCTCTTGGAAGCTCTGCTAACATCTGTCTGACCACACAAAGGGTTTCCCCTTCCTCCTTAACGTTCTGTAAAGCTGCAATGATTTCTCCTTTGCCAAAAAGGGAAATCCGGTCTCATCCTCTTGATGAAACATGTTCCTTGCCTAATACAGTGAATCTCGTCATGATTAGTTAATTCATGGCATGTATGACGTCGTAAGGCCTCGACGCTGCTACCAAGATATCCAACCATTACTCTCGCCTCCAAGGGTTGAGTCACACTGTCGGCATCAGTGTTTGGTCACTAGGACTCCACCAGTAAGAATCTCACAAGTGAGGGTCAAGCCAACAGTTTTTAACAGGAACCTCTTAGTAATAACAAAAAAATAAAAGAAAGAAAATGTCACTATTGCAAGCGTCTTTTATTACTTCAACTCAAAGTACAAGGACACAGGGAAACACAAAAAAAAGAAGCCAGAGGCATTGTGGTCAAGGGCCTCTATGCCTGGAGCTAGTCCCGCACTTGTCCACCCGCTTCCGGAGCTACATGATCGTAGGCTTCAGCTGCGTGAATCTGTGCTCTGCCCTAAGGTCGGGGTGGACCTCTTGGTGGTGGTGGTGGTAGAGCCACAAAGCGTCGCCCACCACCTACTGATCGGCCATCTCCTCTACCTCATCCACCTGATCCCTGCGGACCGCCACGGTTGAACCTCTGCCTCTGCCTAGGAGGTTCCTCAACTGTCTTCTTGTCCTCTGTATGGCGGGTCGGGCAGTCACGATCCATGTGGCCCTGCCCGCCGCATGCATAGCACTGTCTTCCAATCGTAAGGCTGGTTCTTCTGCGTGTGCCCCGCACCTCCGAGCCAGTGTCCTGAGGTCGTATGCCTGAGGGTCTGGTCTGCCTGGACCCATGAGTCATCTGTCGACTGCCTGCTATAGAAGACTCTGCTACGTGCCGCCCTGCGGTGGGTCTAAGCCCTGGTGTAGAATCAGCAAGAAAGCTCCCGATCAAAAGGGCTCGCTCCAGTACTCTTGTCTAAGCGGGAATGCTGAGGGAGGTCAGTGATGCCCTGATCTCGTGTCTCAATCCCTGCTCAAAGGTCCGAGCCTGGAAGAATGGGTCCCGTACCATGTTTGTCGAGTAGCACGAGAGATCGATAAATCTCGCTGAGTGCTGGGCGACCGTCATGTTGCCCTACCAAAGATGAAGAAGCTCCTGAATGCACACCACACAGATGGTGGCTGGTACAAACTCCGAGCGGAAGAGGCTCTCAAAGACTGTCTAGAGAAGAGATACCTCATCGTGCACCTAAAGAATCAATCTCCACCATCTGCCTGCTGCTGTGTGCAGTATGCTCGCTACGAGGATCACCATGGGGTCTGCTGGTCTCCTCACTAACCGAAAAACTCGTACCACTACCTCCAGCCAGTCCTTGGCTGCCTGGGGGTCCGTCTCCCCATGGACCTTGGGCGGTCGCTGGTGTTGGAACTCATGCAGTGCACTAAGGCGACGTGCATCGTCAGCGGCTGGGGCTGGAAGCATCGGTGGCTCGGCAGGTAGAGCTATTGCCGGTGCAACAGCTGACAAAGGGCCCTGCACCGAGGCCTCGTCGCTCAGCGGGCTGTCGTCACGCTCAACTCTCAGAACCCAAGCTTGTTGCCGTCATGGGTCCATCCTGAAAAGGAAACAGGTGCACCACGGTCAGAACAGTATACCTGGTGACCTGACACAAAGTAATCACAAAGAAAACTTGAAACACACACGCAATCAATGTTTTTGTGCATTAAGTCGGAAATCAGAAGTCAGGGTCCTGGTGTATGGATACGTCGGCCACCGCTCCAACGCTAGACACCCTGGACAGATATCCACACCCAATACGCTTAACACTATTACTTCACATAGAAAAATATCAGAGTCTACGGTAGAACCGAACTCCTCTGATACCAATTTGTCACGACCCGTCTTTGGGGCCCAAGCCGTGACTACCCCAAGCCCGCCTTCCATAGGCCAGGGGATGGCGACTAGCACCAAAGGCGTAAAACCCGATAACATGGAAGGAATTTCCTTTAAAAATGTAAACATACACCACAAAGTACTAGAGGGAGTAAAACACTATGTAAAACTGAAACAAGCTGTGCTGAAAGTAAGTGTGGCAGTATACAAACCCAAACTGAAAGTAAAGTAAAACTGGAAAGGGGAAACAACAACTGAAAAGTAAAGCCACAACGTCGAGCTGTCCACTAGAAGTCCCACCTGAAGGGTGGGTACAGAAATCCTCCACTGCTCCTCTGGTCCAGCCTACCGCCCCGAGTACGTCCCACTCAGTGGTCCACCTCCAGGTACTGTCCTGCTCTGCAAGCCTCCACCACGATCAGCACTGTCTGTCGTCTGCAACCAACACATCATAGTGCGGGCATAACCCATGCAGGGGTGAGTATAAGCTACTCAGTAGGGACCACAATACCCCCGAAGGTCTCCCAGAGTCCACAAAGGATAACCACAAAGGAAAGATACACTCACGAAGTAACATCCGACACTGCTTAGGTATATTCCCATAAATATACCTAAGTCATCATTTCTCATTCGGCTCCAACATCCGAACCCAATAACAAACTAGTCCACACAGGAAAGCAAAACGTAAATCCACACAGGATAGCACAACACAATCCAGAAAGGAAAGAAAACAGGATTCAGCTCACAAATGTATACTTCTTCATATGATGATAGAGATGATCATATATATCCACTGATTCATCTAAGTCGTCGGACCCACAAAGGATCGATAGGTACTAACCCCCGCAATGACCCAGGAAGGGTCTGACCCACAGAGGATAGATAGGTAACTAACCCCCACAAAGACCCACATAGGATCAGACCCACACAGGTTCGATAGGTAACTAACCCCCGCAATGACCCACACAGGATCAGACCCACACAGGATCTGTAGGCGCTGGCTCACACAGAACCGCTGAGCACTGTCCCACACCGGATCGGACCCACACATGATCGGTAGCACTAATACACATAGGATCGCTGAGTGCTGTAGTCGTCGTTGTCGAATCCACCGAGAATCTCTGTACAGTCGACGTCATCACAGTAGGAGTCGCAACCAGCTCTAGGGTTCCCGCACACAGCAAGCTCGCTCAGGAGGGTCCGCTCCATGAGCCGAGGGGCTGATACATCAACCGAAACATAGTCCAGAGTTGATTTATCCAAAAGTTCCGTATCGTCAACACGAACTCAACGTCGCAGACGGCACGTCAATCGGACGCCCGGTCTGAGAGTTATTGGATTTTTCGTCCCAGGGGCCCGGTTGGTTTTTAAGGAAAAACCAACCCGACCGTACTCCACCTGCGTCCAAACCTCTGGAGGAGTAAGTTAAACGATCTGTCTCACTTTGAGGAATCCAACAAAATCGATGGCACGTCAATTGGACGTCCGTAGCTTATGATATGAGTGCTTCCGCTCCGAGGGCCCGGTTGGTTTCGTGTACGAACAATCCTGGACGAACACAAAGTATTCCGAAACCTTGAGTGTGATATACTGAAATGACCGTCTCAATCCAAGGATCTCATCTCCACTGACGGGGCGTCGTTCGGAGGCCCGTAGCTCAGTATATGGGAAAAATACCAAAAAGGTCCGGAAACGGGGGGTCTGGTCCCAGACCGACCCGGCCCAACCCCCCTGGGTCAGCCCGAACCAGGTCAACCCGACCTAGCCGGCGCGGCCCGGTGCGGCCAGGGTGGCCCGACCCGGCCTGGGCGCGACCCGACCCTGCCGGTCGGCTCGGCTTGGCTCGGCCGTGCGACCGAGCGTGGGAATCCGCGGGCGGGGGCGCGCTTCCCCCGCGTGAAGGATCTGTGGCCCCGGTTGGGGCTGCCTCTCGCCAACGGACGTGTTAGCCCGCCGCATCCCTAGCTTTGGTTCCGCGCGACCGTGGAACCACACCCCACCGCCGCAGCTTCCGCCGCCTCCGGCCGCCGGTGACCCGTGCCGCCGGTGGAGCCCGCGGGCCACCGGAGTTGCTCCGGTGGTCGGATTTCATTTCCGTCTGCACCATAGCTCATCCCGGGTCTTGTTCTTCACTGTGGAATCAACAAATCGTCTTTGCGGCCCGTTTTGTCATCGCTGTCAGTCTACATACCAAGAAAAAAGGGCGATGTGTTCGGACTTGTTCGTTGGTCCGCACCCACCGCGTTAGTGGTTTGAAACAACACCATAATTCTCAGAAATTGATAAACCTCGACCCACAATAATAATCCGGGGACCAACTTGTTAATTGGTTGGTCCGCGTTCTTGCCTTGGAGGAAAAAAACATCGGTATTTTCATTTTCAAAACGAACCCTACCTTGAGCGTTGCTAGAACGGGGGTTCGCCACAGAAAACGTCGCCGCGAGGTGAAGCTCCGTCTGTTGACGGTGAACGTCCGAGGAGGAAGTAGTGTCTCATTTTCTTTGATAGGGGAAGAATATAGAAAGAGGGTGCATCGTTGATCCTCGAAAAAATGGGTCACACACCGGCTGCGGGGATAAGAAGGGGCGGCACATCGATCTCTTCTTACGGTGAAGACGTTCTTCGTCGAAGACTTGATGTTCTTCATGATGAAGATGAAAACACCCAAGAGTTCTCTCCTCCAATGTTCACACACAACAACCAACCAAAATAAAATGAGGCCCATCCTTATTTTATTAACTCAAGCCACAATTCAAAATTCAAAACATAAATTAATTAATTGAATTGGGTGTTGGCATACTTAATGAGTGGAGAGGTAAAGTCACCCAATTAAAGGGAAGTTAAAAAGTTATAAGAGTTACACAACTTAAGTGGGGGGTTAAGAGGAGTTAGGGAGTTAAGGGAATTGAAAAGGTGGGGCATCGTGTGGGCCCCATGCCACCTTTAATCCACTCAAGAGAGACTAAAAAACAGTGGGTCCCACCGTAACTCCTAAACTTAGGTTCTAAATCATGGAGAAGAGAAATAAATTTCTTAACGAAATTTTATTTCTCTAACACTTAATCCACAAAATAAAAAACTCACATCGAGAAAACACAACACCAGAAAAGGCGTTCCTAAGCAATTACTGGTGCTACGGTTCCTTCGGTGCCCTTGGAGTTTGATTCCGAGCACCGGTTCAAAAGTTAGGAATTCACGCTCGTTCGTTCACTGAACGTACATGAGCTAATCTTCGGAATGAAATTCCAGGCACACCGGGCCTCGGAATCAAGTTCCGTCAGAAACTGCGTTCTTTTAAAATCCCAAAGAAAATTAAGAAAAAATTTCTCTTGAATTTTACGGGTCTTTACAAATATTTTTCCATCACTAACTCTGATGTGTATCATGAAAACAATGTGATGACATGTATTCTAGTGATTTTTTCATGAATAGATAATATAATTTTTTGTTATGGTTCTTTTAATTCGTTCATATTAATTTTTTTTAATAAATCTATTAAATTTCCAAAATAATGCATGGATTTAAATTTTTTGTGAGAATGGAAAACATGTGAGGTATTGCGTCCGAAGATTATTTCTCCTCCCCTATAAATTTTTGTGGGATAAACATCCCAGTGAACCTTCTCATCATAACTTTGAACATATTTTGATACAATTCTGGGAATGAATTGTATTTCCATATATATATATATTAAATATAAATTTCAAAGAAATTGAAATCAGTCTCCATATTATTAATTGACTCCTAATTCAATACTTCTTCAACGAGGATGTTGAATCTTATTTAGAACTATAATCTCAAACATGGATATTATTTCTTTATGACTAAGTGTATCTAGCTCAAATGGTTGATTCTATGCAATGAAATGTCCTCTAATACATTCCTATTGTGATGGAAGATTTTGAGATGTTTTATTATGAATTTCATTGTCTTCCACTTAGCCGAGAGGTTTAATTTCCAATCATGCTAATACCTAGGGTGTTCCCATTATCCATGACTCAATATAGAATTATTTGTGTGGAACATTAGGAGATGAAGAAAACTATATGAGAATCTAGATAAAGGTTTCATACACCAATATGCATCAATATGTGGTAAACCAGTCATCTTTATCATTAATAAGGATGGGCCAAAATGTGGATTTTCATCGATTGTTATGATCCCAATAAGATCATGTGGAAGATTAGGTATCCTATGCCTCAGAATGATGGATTCTATGATTATATATATGGATAAAAATAATTCTATAAGGTGGATCTTATGTTTTGATATTATCAAGTAGGGGTGAAATATGAAGTTATCCATGTGATCACATTCTTGTACAAGGTACAAGCACTATGAGTACAATGTGACGCCATATGGACAGACTAATTCTCACAAAATCATCATAGAATTGATAAATACAGTCTATAGAAATTACAATTTTTATTATTATTTTTATTTTATCTTCTAATATACTATAAAATCAAGAAAGAGGATGAGGAAAATATGAACATTGTGCTAATAGACCTATGAAATGAGAATCATTACAACAATTACATAAAATTCGTGTTCTCAAGGAAGAAATTTTATTTCATGGGGAAACCCATCGCATGAATTGGATATTTTTGGATTCTTAAAAAATGGAAATAAATGAAGGAATTCTGATGTTGGAATTTGTGACAGATATCTATAGTTTTCTTCAGTTATATGGTTATTATTTCTTATTGGTGAGAAATTTCTGACAGTTGTAAAACCCTCTTACAAGAAAACACTAAGGATAGTCATGTTTTTATGGAATGATTAATGTGAAGAGAGCAACATGGAGTTAAAATGGAGGCTAATAATTTTAACTATTTCCATTCTACCCACAAGTGGACCACAATTCGTAGTATATTGTGACTCTTGAAAGGTATTGGTTTTTGTGTTAATGTAGATTAAAAAAGTCATATCTTATGATTCAAGGATTTTTCATGTTCAAAAGAAAAAATATCCAAAAAATGATATAGAGTTGGAAACAATTGTATTTTTATTGAAAATATAGAATCATTATATCTGTGGGGAGAAGTGTGAGATATATACGAATCAAAATATCCTATATTTTATATTCACAAAACCAAGAGATGAATAAGTGTAAATGAAGATAGTTATAGATAATCAAGGACTATGACTATACAATTCCCTATCATCCTGGTAAAATGACTAATGTGGTGGATTCTCTATGTAGAATGAATCTAACAACTTTATCAATGATGATAATTGAGAAGGAACATATCAAAACATACCTATAAACCATAGACATGGGAATCCTAAAATAAGGAAAATAATCAATCATTTAACAATAATTTCTCATCCATGTCTTTTGGAAAGGATAAAGTATTCCACCTGAAATGATGTAAATATCTAGAAGAAGGTGGAAGCCTTGATAATGGGGAAGTACACATTGATGAAAATTTATGGTGTAGGAGTTGTGATAAATTGGGTCGAGAATATGTTTTCCAATAAATCATTCATTATGGATGGATCTTTTGGATGATAAACAAAGGTCAAATTTCTCCATTCACCTAAGAAGCAAAATGATGTATCATGATATAAATAAGAACATTTGGAGGGAAAATATGAATAAGGAGATAATTCAATTTACATCAATGAGTCTAGAATTCATGAAAGGGATGGAAAATGGGAAGAATCCTAAATAGATGACTCAACTATTACCCACACCAACATGAAAATGAGAGAACACCACCTAGGACTTTTTCCCTAGACATGAAGAAGAAATCTTGGGGAAAGAATAATATATTGGATGATTTTAATTGTTTTATAATGACATATCACATTGATGAAATTTGAGAGGAACTCACATCAGATCAACATTCATGTATTTACATCAAGAATGTGATAAGGCTATATGGAGTACCACAAACAATTATATTATATCGAGACATGAGATTCACATCCCTGTTCTGGTATATGATCCAATGTGCTCGAAACCCTCAATTGAACATCAGTACGCCCTATCGTCCTCATTCAAGATGGAAAATATGTGTAGGCCATTCATGGACTATATGACATGATGCGAGTATGTTCTATAGACATACATTGATGTTGGAACCAATATATTCCTATGGTCAATTTCTCATAAATCAACAGCTTCCACTCATTCATCCAAATGGATCCCTATGAAACCCTTTATGGAAAGAGGAGGAGAACTCATGCATGTTGTGATGATGTTGGTGAAGGAAAAAAACTAGGTTATGAAAGGGTAAAGGAAATGGTGGAAAGTTTTAAGGACAATCAACCATACATCACAGATGATCAAAGATGAAAAAAGATCTATGATGAAAATAATTAATGAGACCGATAAATTTATGTTTCAGACTTGGTATTCCTCCACAGATCGTTACGTTGTAATGTGAGGTGTTTTTAGAAGAAGGGGAATCATAGTCCAAGAAACACAATTAACTATTAGATCCTTTATCACATTGGGGTAGTAGCCTATCGACAGCCTGCACCACATAACCCATCACATGTACATATTGTGTTTCACATAACTGTCTTGGGGAATTAAATTCCAGACCCCTCACATGTACTCAATCCATAGTTGGTATCATTGGTGAGTGACCTTTACTATTAGGAACCTCTAGTTATGAACATAGATCATAAAAAAAATTTCTACAAAATGAGAAAATGAACCGTGTCAATGTGTTGGGGAGAAAGAATAAGTATAAAGAAGAAATGGTGGAACCCGAAGATGTGTTGAAGTATAGTTACCCTCATCTATATTTTTTTTCAAAATTAAAATTTTATGGGTGACATTTTTTAAGGGGGAGGACTTGAACAACCAAAACTATTTGAAATAATTTTTTCATTTTTGATTTATTTAACTTTCTCATCATTAAATATGGTTATAGAAAACATAGTATCTTATTTTATTATATGAAATTGGATTTAAAATAACATTATGTATCTTTACAACTGATAATACAGTCCTTGAATAGATACCACATGATTAGAATAAATATAGGGATTTAACAAATCCAATGATGACCTTAATCACGTCGATCATATCTTATGAATCCCATTTATCAACGAATCCAAGGGAGTTGTCATTTCTATGATTATCCCTGGTCAAATACCATATTGAGATTCAAAAACATAAGGAAGGTAAAAATCATTTATTAGAGATGTTCAAACTCATCAAGATCATGGCCCAAACTGTGTTCATCAAACATCCCCATTAAAGTCCCACTATCGTACAATTAACAATCAAGAAATTTTCTACTAAATTAATGGGATATGTATCAAGACTAAAGAAATAAGAAAAAAAAATTGTTAAAAATAATGTATATATTTTGTTCGAATTATTTGTAATATTTATATCATTTTTAATTTTACATAATGAAACAGAAATCCAATTATTGATTAATCTTCAAATATAATTAATGAATTAATGAAATAAGGGATTATTGAAACAAATAAAATATTAATGTTATTAAATTATTTTTATGATATATAAATTATCATATAATTATTAAAAAGTCAACTACCATTTTTATAAGGGCTCAAAAACGTTTTTTGTTAAGAAGCTGTCATTTACCATAATTGTCGGTTATTATTTTAATATTGAAAATTAATATTTTTAGAAAATTATTTATAAAAAATGAATACTATTTTTGGAATCATAGTATATAATTTATCTAAATATTAATTTTCATTAATTTTCAAATACATCTGAATTTTTAGTTAAAAATAAAATAACATATAAATTTGTTTTTGTATTATGACATTATAATGACACAATAGTGATGAAATAATAAAAATAAATGGGAAAACGTCCAAATAAATTTTTTCAATTTTATATAATTTGATTAAAATATTATTTTATTTATTTATTTAAGTCCATAATGAATCCTCTAAATCCTATAATATAGTTTAATGTTTTTAAAATCAATTCATTAAGAGTATGAAGCACCTCTTCATAAGAGAGGGAATTATTACAATAAGTTCATACCATGTAATTATATAATAATTATAACCAATCAAATTTAATGAATCCATGGGAAAAAATAATCGGATGGTTTGTTGTTTTTGATATTATATTGTGTAGAGTCCAAAACCTAAATAAAAATAAAATCCCACACTCTTCCAATTTAATCCCACTTTTGGTCACATTTATATTCTCTTAAACACTATAGATCTTGATAATACTCTTACCTACACTTTCTATAGTCCTATTAAGGATCATCCACGTTCTTTATTAGCTCCTACCAATATTTTTAAGTCACACACTCAAGTAGAGGATCCTTGGCCTCCTCTTATCCTTTCAAATTCAATCGCCTTATTTTAAATATGTTCTTTTAATTTTAGTTGGTTAAATTATAATTCATTTAAAATAAAACCCTTTTATTATAATTTATTTTATTTTAATTATGGATTATTTATCCACCCTCATTTGGACTCATAACTAAGCTGTTACTATGCTGAAGTTCCACAATGGATCTAGACATTCTCTCCTTTCAAAATCAAGAAAATTATTTGAAATAAGTTATTTTAATTTTGATTTGTTATATTTAAATTAATTTATAATAATCCCTTTATAATAAATTTTACATTATTTTAATTATATGTCATAATCTTCCATCATTTTAACCCAAAAACTAATACATTACTATGCCAAAATATTGTAAGGGATGCTCCTTTTATCTACCTTTTCATGTTTCATTATGAAATTATGAATTATATTTCAATTTAGTAAATTTTAGACATTTCTTTCCATTTACATATTATATAAAAATTAATTTTCAAATTATTAGAGAATCTATTCACTCTCATTAATCATTTTTATGAATTTTTATGTAACATTTTATGATGCCAAAATTTCAACGTGATTTTCCATGCCAAAGAAATTGTATAGTGAATACCAAAAAATTCTTTCTATAATGTGTATTCAACATTATTCACATATAAATATCTTCTGGGGTCACACATGTATGTATTCCACATTACTTTTTCATGAAATAAATTTTGAGGATGAATGATTCCATGTTGTATGATATTTGTGACACATTAATGCAAGATAATTAAATGTTTATTGTGGGCCCCTAGATAAAAATACAATTCATTGGGTATGGTTTAGTACCATGATACTACAATTGATATAGTGAGTGATCCTTATTGATTTACGGGACATTGAAAACCATGAATTCTTGGTGGGTTTAACTATGATTGATGTTTACGATTCATGGTTTTAAGTTGTCTCAACATTTCCAATGTTATGATTAGCATTATATGTCATGATTTATTATTCTTGTGCCTTGTATTTTTCATTTATATTCTTACTTTATATCATTTATCACTTAATCCATTTTTATTCTCATACTAGGTTTTATATCTCACCCTTTCTTACGTTTGTCCCTTGGTTATCCCATAAATTTTATCTTTTATGGAGTATTTCGAGAATGTTAAAGACGAACACAATAAAGATGTTGTATTCTCTATATTATATATTTTTTTAATTTTCCGAATTCAAATATACAGTAGTCTTTTCAATCATCTCGGTTATTTTAAGTGTAGTATAAGGTAATAAACCAAGTATTAATGTGTAATAATGAGAAGGGTTGTTATAGAGAGAATTAGATGGATATTTTATCTATATTTGGCATTGTGATTAGAAAAATCAAGCCCCAAATTTTGGTTTGTATATAGTTACTGGTTTATCCAAAAAATACATATGTTTCTCAATACTACAATTAGATGTTTTTATAGCATAGATGTACCATTGAGTAAAAACACTGATATGGTGTTTCCGTCCATACTTGGGGTAACCTGGTACCTGATAAAAATTCTTATTGTGTAACTGGTTTTCATACTGTTGGGTGATATTATTTGGTAAATTCTTAATCTCATTACAAACCCTTATTAAGTGAAAAAAATCCTATAAAAATATATTTTATGAAATAGATAATCTATAATATAGATAGAATCATAGAGATTAATATGTTATGGAAATACATATAATTTATTAGATTCCCAATTAATTTTATTGGATTTCACATTATGTGTTTAATATTTTATAATAAATAATCACTATAATTCCCTTTATTCTATCTAATGGCTTGAAAAAGGAGGAATATTGTCAACAATTTGCGTGATTACCAATGTGAGGTCGACCCCAATGAAATTCCCAACCCAATGTGACCATAAATTTCCATCATATTACAATAGTCTCTCAAATCAAATAGGATCTGAATAGAAACCTAGATCAAGAAGAGTTCCAAAACCCCCATAAAGAGAACAATTCATAATTGAGAGCTTCAAGGGACGAAGTCCTCATACATTATATGGATCATATGATCCATTAATAATGAAATAATGTATCTAGTCTATTGAAAATATCTTCTCCATCACTCAATGTTTTGATAATGAGATGGTTCTAATGGATGATTATCATATTGAGGAAGAATCTGAAGAGTTTTTACCTATGATCAAGAAAAGGAACCTATGGAAGGGATCAAACCAATAGAGTAGTTGGAATTATAGAATTCTTTTTGATAAATATCTTCCTAAAAACCTCCGACATAAAATGGAAATGTATTTCCTATCCCTCAAGAAAAAATATGAAAAATATATCAGGGTGTAAAAGGGAAAATCCTAATATTTGAAAAATATTCCTCTCGATTTTTCCATTACCATGAATACATGGTTGTCCTCTTCTTTGGTGGGACAAATGAATGTCTATAAAAATCACTGGTGATCTATATCTTTGATTACTATGAGAAAATTGTATGGTGTTACTATAAAATAAAAGTGGAGATCATTGAACCACAGTGGTATCATGAGGATAAGAAGAGTAAGTGGGAATTTATTTTCGATGGTCCGATGGAGAAATTGAACGATGCAAGAAATTTCAACATCCCACTTATCAACGGAGCGAGAGGAAGAACATTAGAAGTCTCCTACGGTTATAGGCGTCATTCATTATGTGAGGGATGGATGGAATCCTTGTTAGAAATTGTTCATAGGAAAAAACTGCTAATGTTCCAGAGGAATGGGTTCCTCTAGTCAAACCTCAATGCATTTTTGATTTCTTCAAATGCATGGAATAATTTAACATTACAAACCAATTCCCTTACATAAGTTCTTTTTAATACATCCAATATCTTCCAAGTTAGAATGGGATATATTATTCCATCACTACCTCATATGTGTATCATAAAAAATTTTCTGACATGTATGATAGTTATTCTTTCATGAATAGATAATGTAAATTTTTTATTCTATTTTATGAATTCGTTCATATTATGAATGTCTATTATAACTCATAAAACAAAACCATAATGAATGAGTTAGGATCTATATGTGTGAATGTAAAATGGATCAATTATTTCATCCTAAGATTATAACTCATCCCTTGTCACTGTTTGTGGGATGTAATTCTGAGTGAACCATCTCAGGCTACCTTTAGTAACATTTGATGTAATTAGGGGTATGGATTGGTTTACCCTATATATAGATAAAATAAATTTCCATTATAAGTAAATCACACATTATATTATGAATCTCTCCCTAATTTTGTACAAGTTCATTGAGGAGGGTGAATCATTTTTATAACTGTCATTTAAAACATGGTTAATATTTTCTTATGAGAATGAATATCATTATCAAATTATTGAGTATACTGATTGAAAAATCATCAATGTCATTCATATTGTGAAGGAATATTTTAACATGTTTCTTATGGAATATCTTGATCTACCTCAAATATGAGAGGTTGAATTTTCAATTAAATATAAACCTACGTTGATACCATTATCTAAAACTCCATAAATAATGGATGTAGTGGAACATGTGAGATTAAGATACATGCACAGGTTAATATAGATAATTTTTTCATACAACCATGTGAAACACCATGGGGGGAACCAGTCATTTTCATCAAGAAAAAGGATGGGTCAATGTTCCTTTTAATCGATCATCATGAGCTCAAAACCACCATGGTTAAGAACTACTATCCTATGTCTATGATTGATGAATTGTGTGATCATATATTGGGATACAAATACTTATACATGGTGGATCATTGGTCTAGATATTATTTATAAAGGGTGAAGAAGAAATTTACCCCAATGACCAATTTTTCATATAAGGTATTGGAACTATGAGTTCCAAGGGGTTCTATTAGGACACACTAATTCACATGAAATCATCATAGACATGATAAATAGTGTCTTTAGAGATTAAATTTCCGAAATTGTGGTAGTATTTGTATATGATATTCAAATTTACCTCAATATCAAGGAGGAGGATGATGAGAATCTTAACATTGTGCTAATGACCCAATAAAAAGAGAATCGTTATACCAGAAACAAAAAATGTGAGTTATTGTTTAAATAAATATTTTTCTAGTGTCAATTCATCATAAGAAATGGGATATATATGTAAACTTTATAGAAGTAAACAATTAAAGGATCATATTGGATGGAATATGTGACATATATCTATAGTTTCCAAGGGTTAGGTGGATATTACTCACAATTTGTGTCAAATTTCTCAGAAATATAATACCATATTACCATGCTAACACGGAAGGGATACAATTTATATTATAAGGAATAATGTGATGAGATTATCATGGTTTTTAAAATGAGGATAATCATTGAGCCTGTTCTCATACTACCCACATGTGATGAGCTATTCATAATATTCAATTATGCTTTGAAGAAGTGATGTGGTTGTGTTTTAAGGAATAAAGAAAAATTCATATCCTATGATTTAAATAATTTTAGAGTTCACAAGGAAAAATATACAACACATTATATAGAGATGTCATATATGTTCATTTCATAGAAAATATGGAATAATTATTTATATTGGGAGATGTGTGAGATATATAAGTATCATAGAAGCCTATGGTATATATTCATACCAAAAGAGATGAATATGTTAAAACAAAGATTGATTTATTATATCAAGGACTATGAATATTCAATCCACTATCATACTAGTAAATAAAATAAAGTGTATGATTATTTATGTAGAATGGATACTTTATCTTCATCAATGATGATAATTGAGAAGGGTACAATAATCATAAACCTACAAATGATTGAAATATGAATCATAAAGGAAGTTATATCATCAATCCATTAAAATATGATTCCACAACCATATCTTTTAGAATGGTAAAATGATTCTCAAAGAAATGACATGGAAATTCAGAAGAAGGTGTAAGTTATGATAATGGGTAAGTTATCAAACATTAAAATTAATGAAGTAGGAATTGTGGGATTTGGGTCAAGAATATGTGTTCTATTAAATCTTGAGAAAAAAAATTGTTTGATGATGCACAATGGTCAAAAGTATCTATTCACCCATGATGAAAACAAATGTATAATGTTATCCATATGTACTATTGGTGGGAAAAACGAAGAAGTAGATCGCAGAATATACATCCTAGTGCCCATTATGCCAGTATGTTAGGTCAGATATGATGATGTCTAATGGGTTGACATAACCACTACCCACACCAACATGAAAATAGGATAACATCACCAAGGAATGATTCTCTAGAATTCCATATACATCGAGGGGAAATAATTCTATATGGGTTATTATGGATTTTTTTACAAATTAATGTAACATTATTTCAATTTGGGATGACTTCTCATTTGATAGAAATGTATGTATATACATAAAAGTAGTGAAAAGTTTTCATGTAGTACAAATATTTATTATAGGGTATCAATATCTGATATTCTCCTCAATTTTTTGGAAATGACTCCATCATTCTCTAATCATAGAGTTGAACTTCAGTACATCAAATAAACCTCAAACTTACGGACAATATTGTAATGACCCAAAAATTCATTAATGGAAATCCCTCTTGATATAATTAAATTCCACATTATGGGAAATTTTTATATAAAATATAGAATTCTTTGGTTGAATGTTATGAATTGTGACCATTTCTAATACATTCTTTGAACAGTGATAACATGATTACTATAAATATAGGGATTTAAAAATTCCAATTTACTCAGAAAAAACAAGTGATGGACTCATCCAGTAGACGTTCCCCATATGAAGCCCATTTTTCAGAGTTCAGAATGGAGGTGGAATCATTGGGCTTCTCTCTTGTCCAAGCCCATGCTGAGATTGAATATTTCTTACTCAAGGTGGACCACCTATGAGAGAAATGGATGTTGATAGAGATTACCACACAAGAAATGTTATTCGAGCCATTCCAAGACTCTGTCACCATCACACACCTTACACTTTGGTCATATGCGGGTGTTATAAGGGGTTATGTAACATGACTGTAGCTCTATGGTTATGTACAATATTTTGGTATATAATAATGAATATACTTCGATTTTATTATTGTTACCTTGTATATAGTTTTTATAGCACAAATAGTATTCTGAGTTGATGTTCAAGTATGAAATATATTTTGATGATTAAATGGATTTTTGAATTAAATTATATTTTAATAAAATATTATTGTTATTATTAAATTAATTTTTATTAAATATTAAGGATTTCATAATTTAATGAAAGCAATTATATTTTTTATTATGGTTTGAACGCCATTTTTTTCAAAACCCACAAACTTTTTATAAATGTTGTTTTTTATTTTAAAATTGAACATTAACATATTTAGAAGTTATTTAGTTAAAAAAATATTATTTCGGGATTCAAGATGTTGAAATTATCCAATGATGAATTTTTGATAATTTTCTAAGAAAGTCAAATTTTTTGGTAAAAATTAAATATTGTTTATATATATAATGTGCTTTATGACATTATAATGACACAATAGTGATATAATAAAATACTATAAGAATTATGTTCATCCAAGATATATTTTACCATTAAAATAATGTGGTTTTGGGTTTGATTGACATATTTGAAAATCAATAATGGACCCTTCAAAACTTATTAAACATCTTGTCTTTTTAAATTATTTTCCTTTGGAGAGTGACTCAACTCCACATAATAAACCCCATTATTTTAATATGATAGGAATTTGGCCTTATAGAATATTTTATTCCACTTCCCTTTTCCAAAAACCATTGGAAAAACCCATTTTTTTATTTTGGTTTGGATTATTTTAATGTTAGGTGTCCCAAACCAAAATAATAAAAAATTCCCCCACCTTTCCTATATAAACCCACCCAATCTCCCACTTACTCCTCACTGAAATCTTTTAGCGTCCATCCAGCCCCCTCCCTCCTCTCTCTAAAATCTTCCCATGGTGCCCCTAGCTCCCAAGAAGCCTCTCTCAAGCCTCTATCAAGCCTTTGGAAGCACGCTTCCAAGTAAGGGTTTTTCTTCCTTTCTCATTTTGTCCAATATTTATTAAATTGTTATGCCCTTTTAATATCAATTATAAATGTAGGGGTATGGTTTCTAACCTCCCCAATACTTCCATATTTATGTTTTACGGATGGGACACCTCTTTCTCCCTCAATAAATGCCTCCCATGTACACCTGTTACTATGCCGAAATTCCAAAAAGAATTTCTCTCTCCTCTTTTACATTCAAGAAATACTTTTGTATAATGACTCTAAATTACATTATATTTATTGGGACATGTATATATATTAACAATTACTTTCAATTTCATGTAAATATTATTAGACACCCCTTTCCCTCTCATTCACCATTTTTATGAATTCTTACGTCACGCTGTTACGTTGCCGAAATTGCTCTGATTTTCCAAGCCAATGTCATTCTGTAGTGAATACCATGTCCATTTCTCTATCAAGGGTATTCACATTTATTAAAATTTAGTTATTGATTATAAATTTTCTTAGATTAAATCCACATTCCTTAATGGTGTAATAATTGAATATGTTATATGAATCCATGTTATTTGATGCATGTGGCACACTTGTGCATGAAATGAAATGTTTATGAAGGGTCCACCCTTATCGCGCTCCAATGCATTGGGTAAAGTGTGGTAACATGATACGTCATGTGAAATGGGTTTTTAATCATTATAATTCTAGTTCAATGTGGTTTTACTCATGCTTCATGTGCAATGTGTATTTACTCATGCTCCATGTGCAATGAGCCTTGGCTCAAGCTAATTCCATGTTAAGTGTTGTTGCCACATTTCCATGTTATTATTATCATTATTTATCATGAATTTATGTTTATGATTCTCTTTTTATCTATTGATATGCCTTTTTTCTAGCATGTATTTTATTCCTCATGTTATTCCATGATTATTCCCTTAGTAGGTTTTATAGCTCACCCTTTTCTTATGCAAGTCCTCAGGTTATCCCATGCAATTCTAAGTACGAGGGAATGTTGTGGTAATGTAAATAATGTTTCAATAAAGATGTTGTATTTCATGTTTTATGTAGTTATGTAATGATCCTAATCCAAAAAGACACTATACTTGTTGATTTTCTATGTAGTGTCATTTGAATTTTATGTAATAAATTATGTTTAATTATGTAATAAAATATCAGGGTTTTCATAGTTCGTATCAAAGGGAAGGTTTAGTTATTTTTGGGATTAGGATTTGAATTCCCTAGTAAAACCTTAGAAACAAGACTATGTACAATAATAATTCCCTATGTTTTGGTGAGTATTTACTTAATGGTTTATCTAGAAAATACATCCTCATATGGATACGAGCAGGTAGAGGCTGCTCTGGCACAGATGTATCCTAGGGGTAAAACCCAAAAACATGGCTTCGAGGTAGACTTGAATGGGAACTAGTGCATGGAAACGAGCCTTATTATACTATTGGATATGAAACTCCTGGGGGATATGCAAAGGTAAATTCACAAACATAGTATGAACCATTATTAAGGGACAAAAAATTCCCTAAGAATATATGTTAGAAAGTAGATCATGGATAACATAGACTGAATCCAATATATTCATATGTTAAAGATATAACATTTATTTATAAGTCATTAGGTTTGTCCTTGGATTACCCTTTATGTGTTACCCCTAGAATTCCCTTTATTCCAGCCAATGGCCGGTAATAGGAGGTCTTGGGCCAACAACCGATGTGAGAATCCAAGTGATGACTCTACTAATGAGATTCCCAATCTAAAGGAAGAGGGATTCACAAACTTTGTCACGCTTCTCTCTTAGCTAAATCATGGTTTGAATAAAAACACGGGTCAAGAGGAACGTCCACCCCCTAATAAATAACAAGTCGCTATCAAGAGCTTCATGAGACAATGGACTCCAACTTTTAATGGATCATCTGATCCCTCAAGTACTGAACAATGGATCAACTCCATGGAAACGATATTCTCCATCATTCAATGTTATGAACATGAGAACGTTCTTCTGGCTGCTTATTGTATATATGGTGAAGCTGATCAATGGTGGATGTTGATCAGAAATACAAAGCATGAGGAGGAGATCGAGGCGTTGGAGTGAAATGATTTCAGGAAGATGTTTTTTGTTAAATATTTTCCACGCACCCTCCAACTTAAGATGGAAATGGGATTCCTTGCACTCATTGCAAAAAAGTTGATGAAACTGTTGGAGCATACATGGAAAACTTCACAATTCTTGTACGAGATGCTTTTGGAATTTTTGTTACCACCAAATGGAAGGTTGACCACTTCTTTACTGGGATGAATCCTTATCATGTGGAAAGCGCTGGCTATCTATGACTTCGACAACAATGAGGAAATTTCCTGATGTGCCCTAAATGTCGAGATGGAGATCGGGGAATCTCATTGGTATCATGGTGATAAGAAGTGTATGTCAGAATTCAATACTGGTGGTCGGATTGATAAATACAATGCTGTAATGAAGATACAACACCCCACCAGCCAAAGTTTCAGAAAGAAACACCCTGAGAATTGCTGAGTCGGATGAGGGATTGCTTTAATTGTGGAAGAGAAGGGAACCTAGCCGTTAACTACCCACATGAAAAATTTGTGGCTGCAACGGAGGAGAGGAACACTCCGTTTGAACATAAATGCATTGTTCATTGCTACAAATGAAATGAACGAGTCCATCCTGGAAATCATTGACCTAAGCCAAAGCGTTTTCGGAGGCAACCAATAACCTCCAAGGCAGAAATGGCAAGCTTTTTCCATCACTACATTATATGTGAACACAGACTATGATGTGGTGAGAGGTATGCTTGTTATTTCTTCAATAATTGAAAATGTACATTGTGATTTTGGTTCTACGCATTCTTCAATATCTGGAAGGATTAGTATAACAATCCCAGCACCACCCAAAATCATGGATGTGAAGATGTCAGTGAGTATGTAGAATGGGGCAATCATTTCATCCCTGGAATATAACTACACCCCTATCATAATAAGTGGAGTGAACTTCCTGGAGAACATCTGCATACTCCCTCTGGTGAAATTTGAATAAATTCATTGAACGAATTGTCTTTCCTTATATAGTTCCAACGTAAATTGTTGTGAGACGGAAATCACTCTCCATGTAGAGAATTGACCCCCGATTCTTTACACATTCAAGGAGGAAGATGAATGTTATTTATCTCTGTCATCTCAAGCATGGATATTACTGCCCTATGAGGACATGTATCTGGCTCAGATGATTGAGTCCATGGAGACAACCGTCTCAGAATACATTCATATTTTGAGGGAATTCGCTTATGTGTTTCCCAAGTAATTTCATGGTCTTCCTCCTAGAAGATATGTCAAATTCTATATTGATCTTATACATAGGGCTTTCCCAATATCCAAGACATCATATTGAATGACTATTTTGGAACATAAGGAGATGAAGAAACAACTACAGGGGAATCTAGATAAAGGTTTTACATTCCCAAGTGCTTCACCATGGGATGCAACCGTCCTCTTCATCAAGAGGAAGGATGGGTCAATGCGCCTTTGAATCAATTATCAGAAGCTCAAAAAAATCATGTTAAAGAACAAGTATCCTCTCCCATGAATTTATGACTCGTTAAAATAGTTTTGTGGAGCACAATACTTATCCAAGGTGGATTTTCACATGGGATATTATCAAGGGTGAAGAAGGAAGATATCCCCAAGACTAGTTTTCAAACAATATACTGGCACTATGAATTCATAGTAATGACTTTCGGACTCACTAATGTTTCATCAATCGTCATGGACATGATGAATAGAGTCTTTAGAGATTACCTCAACAAATTTGTGGTAGTCATTATAGATGATATTCTGATATACTCCAAAACCATGTAGGGTCATGTGGAGCATCTGAGAACAATACTATAGACCTTGCAGAATGAGAATCTCAATGCAATGTACATAATGTGTGAGTTCATGTGGAAAGAGGTCTCATTCTTGGGATATATCACCACAAGTAAATGGATATATGTGGATCCTTCCAAAATAGATGCAATTGATTGATGTTCGAGGCCAACATCTGTAATAGATATCCATAGCTTCATGGGGTTTGCAGGATATTATTGATGATTTTTGAGAAATTTCTCACAATGTCCAACACTATTACCATGATATCTCGGAAGGTAGTAATGCTTTCGTAGAGTGATAAATGTGACAAATGCATCAAGGAGTTGAAAATGAGGCTTATCATTGTGCCCATGCTCACATTACTCACTATTGATGAACTTGTTGTGGTATTCTGGGGTGCTTCGGAGAAGATCCAGCTATGTGTGTTGAAGAAAAATGAAAATTTCATTGTCTATGCTTCAAGGAAATTGAATTTTCTTGAACATAACTATCTACGGAATGACCTCAAGTTGCCTGCAGTGATCTTCACTTTGAAAATTTGACAAAATTATCTCTTTGGGGAGAAGTGTGAAATATATACGTACCACAAAAGCCTCATGTTTATATTCACACAGAATGAGTTGATCATGCACCAAAAAAGATGGTTAGAGCTGATCAAATACTATGACTTCCCAATCCATTACCACCCTGGGAAAGCGAACAAGGTGTTAGATTCCCTAAGTAGAAAGGACCCAGTGATTCAATAATTAATAAGAACTGAAAAGGATCCAATATTCTTAGATTTGATGTATATGGACATGGTAATCATAAAAAAGGGAACATCATCAATCCTTTCACAAATGATTTCTCATTTTTCACATTCGTAAAGGTTACAATATGATCAAAATTATGATGTTGGAATTCAAGAAAAGTGGAATCTATCGAAAAAGGGAAATCCTCGGATTTTAATGTTAATGAAGAAGGAATTGTGATATTTTGGAATAGACTGTGTGTTCCATCATTTCCGGATCTGAATAAGGAACTTTTGGATGATGAACATAGATCACATTTATCTATTCACCCAGGAAACATAAAGATGTATGGAGATCTCTATGAGCATTATTGGTGGGATAATATGAAGAAGGAGATAACTGAATATACATCAATGTGTCTGGTGTGTCAGCTAGTGATGGCAGGGAGGTAGAAGTCTAAGGGGATTATGCAACCATTTCTCATACCATAATGGAAATGGTAGAACATCACCATGGACTTTGTCACTGGACTTCCGAAGACATTAAAAAGAAACAATGAAATCTGAGTTTTTGTGGATCGTCTTACAAATGTTGCACACTTCATTGCTATTCGAGAGGATTTTTCATTTTATCAGCATACAGAGATATATATCTGGGAAGTGGTAAGGCTTCATTGTGTACCACTATCTATTATGTCCGATCGAGATCCAAGATTCAACACTATGTTTGGGAGGAGTCTTCAACATGCTCTGAATACTGAACATAACTTCAGTACGGCCTATCATCCTCATACTGATGGCCAATCCAAGAAGACTATTCAAACAATTGTTGTCATTTTGAGATCATGCTCAATGTGTTTTAAAGGTGGATGTGATCAACATCTTCCTCCAGTTGAGTTCCCTTATAATAATAGTTTCGACTCAAGAATCCAAATGGAACCCTATGATGCCCTTTATAGGAAAAGGTGCAGAACACCGGCGTGTTTAGATGAGGGTGGTGAGCATAGGCTGCTTGAACCAAAAATGGTCAATGAAATAGTGGGGAAGGTGAAAGTCATTCAACGGAATATCAAGGAATCCCAGTGTAGAAAAAGTTCATATGCAGATAACCGTCGTCGAGACCATGAGTTTAAAGTTGGAGGCATTGTATTTCTGTGCATATCTCTATGGAAGAAGGTCATGAGGTTTAGGAAGAAAGGGAAGTTAAGTCCAAGGTACATCAACCCTTCAAGATTCTTGATCGTTTCGAGGATGTGGCCTTTCTAACATCACTTCCACCTACCAAGGCCAAAGTACAATATTTCTTTCATTTATCCATATTAAAGAAGTACATACCGAACCCATCACATGTACCCCCATCAGAGGTCGTACAGTTAGAGGATGATCATTATAATGAGGAGAAACCAGTGAATACATATGATCGTAGAGAAATAGTTCTACGAAATAAGACAATGCCCCTCGTGAAGGTGTTGTGGTGAAACCACTAGTTTGAAGAAGTGACATGGGAATCAGAGGAGATGATTAAGCATAGTTACCCACATCTGTTTTAGTGTGGGAAATAAAAATTTTGAGGGAGAAATTTTTTAGTGGAGAAGATTATAACGAACCAAAAATTCATTAATGGAAATCCCTCTTGATCTAATTAAATTCCACTTTATGTAAAATTTTTATATAAAATGCCAACATCTTTGGTTTTATGTTATGAATTGTGACCATTGATAATATAGTCATTGAGTAGTGATGACATGATTACTATAAATAAAGGGATTTAACAAATCCAATTTACTCAGATAAAAGAAGTGATGGCCTATTCCAGTAGATGTGCCCCATACGAAGACCATTTGTCAGAGATTGGAATGGAGGTGGAATCATTAGGCTTCTCTCTTGACCAAGCCCAATCTGAGCTTGAATCATTCTTACTCATACGGGACCACCTATGAGAGAAATGTATTTCTATAGAGATTACCGCCTGAGAAATGTTATTCGAGCCACACCAAGAGTCTATCACCATTTCACACCATACACTTTAGTCTTATGCGGGTGTTATAAGGGGTTATGAAACCTGACCTTAGCACTATGGTTATGTACAATATTTTGGTATATAATAATGAATATACTTTCATTTTATTATAGTTACCTTGTAAATTGTTTTTATAGCACAAATTTTATTGTTAGTTGATGTTCGACTAAAAAATATATTTTGATGAATAAATGGATTTTTGAACTAATTAATATTTTAATAATTTATTATTATTATTATAAATTATTTTTTATTAAATATAAATGATCATATAATTTTATGAATGCAATTATATTTTTTATTATGGTTTGAAAGCCATTTTTGTCAAAACCCATGAATTTATTATAAATGTCAGTTTTTTATTTTAAACGATAACATTAACATATTTAGAAATTATTTATATAATAAAATATTTTTTCCGAAATCAATACATTGAAATTATCCAATGGTGAATTTTTCATAATTTTCTGATACAGTCAAATTTTTGGTTAAAAATTAAATATCGTTTAAATATATTATGTGTTTTATGACATTATAATGGCCCAATAGTGATGTAATAAAATAATATAAGAATTATGTTCAGCAAATAAATGTTTTACCATAATAATAATGTGGTTTTGGGTTTGTTTGACTTATTTTACTAATCAATAATGGACCCTTCAAGAGTTATCAATCAACTTGTCTTTTTATATTATTTTCCTATGGAGGGTGACTCAACTCCACATAATCAACCCCATTATATTAAGACGATCGTACTTTGGCCTTATAAAATACTGTTTTTACTACTCTTTACCAAAAACCATGGGAAAAAACCATGTTCTGGATTGTGGTTTGGATTAGTTTAATGTGAGGTATCCCAAACCAAAATTTTAAAGAATTCCCCCACCTTTCCTATATAAATCCACAATGCTCACACTTCCAACGCACTCAAAGCCTTTGGATTTCATCCATACTCTTCCATCATATCTCTAAAATCCTCCCAAAATTCCACTGGCTCCCATGAAGCCTCTCTACATCCTCTCTCAAGCCTTTGGAAGTTCACTTCCAAATAAGGGTTTTTCTTCCTTTCACATTTTGGTCCAATATTCATTAAATTTTTATTCCCTTTTATTTTAAATTATAAATGTTTGGGTATGGTTTTACACCTCCCCAATAATACCCTATTTATGTTTTAAATATGGGATACCCCTTTACCTTTCATTAAATTCCTCCCATGTACACCTGTTACTATGCTGAATTTCCGAAAGGAAATTCTCTCTCCTCATTTACAATAATGCAATTATTTTTTATAATGAATATAAATTACATTATAAATTTTGGGATATGTATATATATGACCCCTTACCGTCCATTTCATGTATATATGATTAGGAACCCCTTTCTCGCTCGTAAACCATTATTATGACTTCTTACGTCACACCGTTACGCTGCCGAAATTGCATAAATTTTCCAAGCCAATGTCATTGTGTGGTGAATACCAAGCCCATTTCTCTATCATGGGTATTCACCTTTATAAAAATTTATATATTAATTCTAAATATTCTTGTATGAATTCCACATTTTTTTATAGTGGAATAAATGACATTGTTTTATGAATCAAAGTTATATGATCCATGTGGTACACTTATGCATGAGATGAAATGTTTAAGAATAGTGTGACCTTATAGTGATCCAATGCATTGGGTAAAGTGTAGTATCATTATACGCCATGTGAAATGGTTGTTTAATAATTATTATTCAAGTTAAATGAGGTTCTACTTGTGATTTATGTGCAATGAGGATTTACTCATGCTCCATGTGCAATGACCCTTGGCTCATGCTAATTCCATGTTAAGGGTTGTTGCCACATTTCCATGTTATTATTATCATGCATTATCATGAATTTATGTTTATTATTCTATTGTGATCTAATAATATTCCTATTTTCAAAAATGTATTGTATTATTCATGTTATTCCATGATAATTCCATTAATGGCAATTATAGGTCACCCTTTTCTTATACATGTCCACATGTTTTCCAATTCAATGCAAAGTACGAGCGAATGTAGTGGTCATGTAAAGGGTGTTTTCAATAAAAATGATGTATTTAATGTTTTTAGTTGTTATGTAATGATCCTAATCCACAAATACACTAGACCTCTTGATATTCTATGTTTTATCAATTGATGTTTATGTAATAAATTAGGATTAATTGTGTAATAAAAGATTCGGGTTTTCATAAATATAATTGGACTATTCAAACACTTGAAGACATGTGGAGAGCATGTTCTATGAGATTTAACAAAGGCTGGGACCCACATCTTCCTCTATTCAATTTCTCATACAACAATAGTTTCTACTAATGCATCAAATTGATCCCTATGATGCCCATTATGGGAGGAGGTGGAGAAAACCAACATGTTGGGGAGAATGTTAGGATTGAAAACTAGTATTTCATGAAATGGTCAAGGAAATGGTGGAAAAGGTTAAGACCACTCATCAACACATTGAGGCTAATCAAAGCTGATAGAAGATCTATGATGAAAATATTCGATAAGAATTATAAATAGATATTGGGTACATGGTATTCCTTGACATATCTCCATGGAATAATGTGATGAGTCTAGATAAGAATGTAAATCTTAGTTCAAGTTACATCGGTCCCTTAATGATCCTTGAACATGTCACAATAGTTTCATATCAACTATAACTCCCACCAAAACAATACCATGTACATAATGTTTTTATATGTATCCTTCTTGAGTAAAAAAATGAAATACACCTCACTTATACACATCTCATATTTGGTATAATTGGTTAATGAAAATTCTGTTTTGGAGCCACTGGTGAATATCTTAGATCATGGAAAAAAACGTTCTGCAAAATTAGATAATGAACCATGATACTGTGTTTTGGAGAAATAAAGTTGTTTATGAAATGTTTGAACCAGAAGTGGTGATGAATTAGAGTTTCCATCATTTATTTTATTATGGTAATTGAAAATTTATAGGTATAAATTTATTACGGGTGGAAGATTGTAATGTCCGGAATAGTTATAAATAATGTTTTCTTATTCATTTTTTTTGAATTTCACAACCTAAAAAATGTTTATATAAAACACGTCATATATTTTATTCTAATCAAATGGATTTAAAATAATAATATTTATCATTACCATTGATAATATAGTCTTTGAATAGTGATCACAAGATTTGTATAAATATAGAGTTTTGACAAATCCAATTGTAATAGGTAGAGGAACTAATGGCCTCAACCATAAGGATCATATCTTATGATTTCAATTTATCATATATTACATGGAGATACCATTTCTATTATTTTCCCTTGACCAATCCCATGTTCATATCTAACAACATAAATAAAAGTGAAATAGTTTATTGGAGATGTTTAGGCTCATCAAGATCTCGACCGAAACCATGTTTGTTGAACGACCCCATTAACGTACCACCATCGATCCCCTTACCCTTAAAATGTTATACAATGTAATAATATGATATGTTTCATTTCCCTATAAATATAAAAAAATTGGATAGTATAAAATAATAAAAATATTTCCATCCTATTATTCTGAATTTGTTAATGTTTTATATTATGATAGAATAATGATGAAATTGAATATTTGGTTAATATTAATATTTAATTAATGAGTTTATGAATTAATGAATTTTTTAAATAAATAATATTTTAATTCAATTAAATAATGTTTATGAAATATAAATTATCATATAATTTTTATGAAGTCAAATGTATTATTTGTAGGGGCTCTTAAATTGTAATTGTGAAAAACCCATCATCTTTAATAAATGTAGTTTACTATATTTAATCTTAAAATTAAAATTTTTACAATTTTATTTATATTAATTTAATATTATTTTTGGAAACATATCATATAAATTATTGAAATGTAAGGTTTTCATAATTTTCATAGACAATTGAATTTTCAGGAAATATTTAAATATTATAAAAATTATTTTTTATTTTATAACATCATATAGACCCTACAGAAATGTAATAATTATATTAGATTGGATAAATGAAAAAATATTTTTTTATTACAAAAATATTGTGATTAATATTTTATTTTATTTATTTTTTGAAACCATTATAAATACAATAATACCTATTATACCTTTAATGGTTTTAAAGTAATTTCACTAAGAGTGTGACTCACCTCTGCATATATAGGGGAATTATTATAATAAGTTCATTCCATGAACATATAATATAATTATATCCCCTAAATTTTGATCAACCCATGGTAAAACCCTTGGGATGGTATATGGTTTTTGTTATTTTATTTTTAAAATTCCGAATACCTAAATTATAATTCAATCCCTCTATTTTCCATTATAAACCCACCTAAAATAAAGTTCAACATCACTTAAAATACAAGTATAATAATAAAAAACCTACCCACACTCACTATATTCATAACAAAAATCCCTCAAGCTCACAGAATTCCCCCCATGATATATATGTAACTCACTCAAGTAAGGTATCCTCACCATCCTCTTCTCCTTTCAAATTCACACACCTAGGTTAAAAAATAGTTTTTTTATTTAAATTGGTTATATTTTAATTCGTTTATAAAAAAACCAATATTTTAAAATTTATAAAATTTTAATTGTGTATTATTTATCCTCCCTCATTTGGACCATTACCTAGGATGTTACAATGTTGAAATTCCATAAGGGATCATCACCTTCCTCTACCCTTTTCAAATTAATGAAAATTATTTGAAATTTTTTATTTTAATTTCTATTGTTTATATTTTAATTCATTTATAATCATCCACATACTATTTTATTCATTTGTATTGAATTATATATAATTTATCCTACCTCATTTATACCCATAACAAAGAAGATACTATGTAGAGATTCCAATAATGGCTCCTCGCCTTCTCTTTATTAATAATGTTTCATTACAAACATATTCATTATATTTCAATTTAAAATATTTGGTACATGTATATTTATATCCCTATTACATATCATATTATGTTAAAAAATTATATACCACTTTTTCTCTCATCCATCATTTGTTATGGTTTTTTGTGTAACATCCCTTTGATGCTGAAATTTCACTGTGATTTCACTATTCAAAAAAAATTTGTAATGAAAAACATACTCATTTTACTATCATATATAGTCAAATTTATTCAAATATACTAATTTATTAGGGACACACAAGTATTTATATCAAATTCCATTGTCTTGGAATAAATTATAATGTATATATAATCCATATTGAATTATCTATGTGAAACACTTTAACATGAGAATGAAAAAAATATGATGGGTGCATCCAAACTGTTCCCCAATGCATTGGGAAATTCATAGTATCAAGATAATTAATGTGGGGAGAGGTATTGGACCTAATTCTATTATAGTAATTTCTCCACTATGCTTCCTTGTAAGGTTTATCATTGACCTTAGTTTATGATTCACAATCTTAAATTGTTTACACATTATTCTTGTTATTTTAATCATTATATATCATGCTTTATTCTTGATGTTCCGTTCATTAATCATAGATATATCTATTTTATAAAATGTATCAAATATTCCATGTTTTTTCCTCAATAAGATTTATATCTCACCCCTTTCATATGTATTCCCCTGTGTTATCCCATGCAGCTGTATGTTCGATGGATTATTTTAAGCATGTCGAGGAAGTTTTCAATAAAGATGTTGTCTTATATATTTAATATGATTATGTAATTTACCTAAATATCATTTAAATTTTCTATCTATCATCTATGTTGTATTAAGGGTATTATTCTATAATAAATAAAGCATTAATGTTAACAAATTTTAAGGTTCATTATATTTCACCCATCATGACCTAGAGCTCTCACCTAATGATTTAAGGAGCCACTAATTGATCTTGACTGATTCATTTGGTGATTGATCAACCTTATGATTGGATTTACTCTCTATATATGTGTAATCCATTCTACTTATTCATTACGTTGATTATGGTAGTGATTTTTCATTTCATTATATGATCTGTTGACCCATGGTGATGTTTATTCTTGTTTCTCTCTAGATCCATTGTATGATCTCATGGTAAGAATTATTTAATTTATTATTGTGGTATGATGGGTTTGAGTTGATCAGATATGTGATTTTCAAATTTTTTATCATCTCTTTTCAAAATCAAATCAATTATGATATTTTGAGATTGATTTTATGTCATCTTTTTTCATTGTTATTATCTTCCACATGGTGGATTATATTGTGGGTGTGTTCCACCAGAGTTTTGTGGTAAGAGGTTACATCTCTAGCCTAAATTGGTGAATTTAATTTCACTTATTTTGATAAATTGTTTCATCCAATGAAATAACAAGATATTACTATTTTGTTTTTTGGTTTTGGAAATGTGTTTTTAAAAAAGATTCTTTTGACATGGGTTTGGTAAATGGAAAAGTGATTTAAAAAGCATTGTGAAACTGTTTTCATGATGGTTTTCACGTCAAGGATTTATGAATGTGGTGTAATGAATTTATTGGGAAAATAGAGGACACGGTAGGAATTGGTTGATTAGGAGGTTAATATTTTAATAGGTATCATCTAGTATGGGGAGGTTTTATCAGGGGTCATTCATCTAGTCCATAGGCACGTTATTCTAAATTATATTTAAACCTATTGGGAGATTCACTTGTTGGTGTGTTACTGTACTTTATATTGTATATCAATATCTCTATTGATTTTATTACTATATAATATGTAATTTTAGGGATGATTGTCCTAGAAATCAGAACCTTGTATGATCCTTGGCATAATGTTATAGGTAATACTTATTAGTCGATTTGTGTAGTTGTCTTTGTTTTATTCATTTTATTTACATGTATATTAAATGATATGTTATTCATGATTTTTCATTACAAGATATATCTATTGTGTAATTGGATATGAAATATTTTGATACAGATATACCTAAGTTATTTTGAAATTCATAAAAAAGGTAAATTATTTTTTTTCTTGTTTTTTATATAAAAATGGTAAAATTGATATCATTAATTGTATAATCTATTGTTGGGAATGATTGAATTATTTTTTAGAGGCTTCATATGGAAAATCTGGGTTGCATCCAACTAATCATGTTATATCACACCGTATGTACCCCTTTGGTGGTTCATAGACCATGTTATGTATTTCAATGTTGGGAGGTAAACTGTTCTGTATTGAGGAAATGAGTATTTCAGTCAGTTAGAATTTTGTAATCTGGTGGTGATATGGTGGGAATTTTCCATGTAATAATAAGAAGATATTGGAGTATGTGTTCAGTTTTGTAATCCTTTTAGTTGTATATTTAACTTAGATATTTGTTTCTACCATATTCAGTTGTATTTTTTTTTAATTTATAGAGATTTAATATATTTATATTATGAGTTATTTGAAATTGTTATATATATTTATAAGACATGATGTAGCTTCTATTTTGTTGAAATTGTTCACTATATTTGTGTTTTACTGCCCGGGTTCTAGTTTCAATACAACGGGGATCGAGAGAGACCTAGGAGTATGTGGGGGATCAATTCGGGTACCAGTTTGAGAGGGTATTCATGATGGTTCATTACAATTTGGAATCAAAGTTTTTCATTAATTAATATTCCTTGATTTGAAGATTTGGTATATTATAGATTGTATTTTCAGGACTTGTGGGGTATATTGATGTGATTGTATTGCCTACTCATGTCATAAACAGACTCAAGTCACCATGGGATATTATGGTTTCTGATTATTATATTTATTTCGTTTTGTTAATATTAGTTATTCATTTCTTTTTTCTAGTATGAACTATGATTTTTCTATTTTCTGATCATTTGGTTTAGTTTCAGTGTGAGACACTTTGCCTCCAGGACATTTTTTGCATGTACCATAGGAGGGTGTATTTAATTTTCCTCAACATAATCCTATAATGTATAATAATTATCTCGATCCTATTGTGTAGGATGGTCATGCTATTGATCATAATTTAACTCAGTTTCATAATGAAATTGTTGTTGTATAGCCAAGAGTTGTAGGAGAATGTGATCGATCATGGGAGTTCTTGTGTGAGAAATTATCTTCCGTTTAGTGGTATAAATTAATCTCAAGAGGTAGAGGACTAATTTTATATGATTGATAAGATATTTTACTTCACAGATAGACATGATAAAATCATGATGATGTGTGCAGTGTTCGATCTTGATGGTCCCAACATGCATCGGTTGGATTATATTGTATAGGATGATATGCATGAGGCCGTGGAATTGAATTATTTAAGACTATATTCATCCAAAAGTGTTCTCTAGAGTCATTGATGATGGAAAAGTCACTCAAGTTCCCCAATTTATATCAGGGATACAGTTCAGTGTCAACATAAACAAACCCTGTTTCTGAGCTAGTTTACTTTTCAATAGTGGTTTTGAAGAATGACCAACTAAAATATCAGAAGTACCTACATGGTTTTCCATTGGATATCAGATACTGAGTATTTATGCTGAATATTTTAACCTATGTGGTTAAAGTGGAAAAGGAAATGATATCATAAATAAATATGTATGGAATTATTTTACATTATCCCCATTCTCTTACACATATTAGCATATTTATTATTACACTAGGGACAATGTTGAAGTTACAGGATCATCGGAGAAGTGGTGGAGGTGGTTCCCTATAGGAGGCCTCTTCAGCTCATATAATTGAATCTAGTGGTGTGTCTATGATTTCATACCGTGTGGTGTGGTTAGATAAACAAAATTTTATTTTCCTCCAACTATAATGACGTTTAATAGTCATTGATGATATGGTCATATGTGGTGTTGATGTCAAGAAATGTATACACCTTAATATGGCTAGAGATCATTGGCACAAAGGCTATTTTTTGGTTGTCAGATTCTTCAATGAATTCAAGACTCCATCCATAGGCCTTAGTAGTTTTGAACCTTAACAGAATAAGTGTTTTTTTTATGGAGGTAGATTCTGGATTAGAGATTGTTATAGGTACCAAATTTATTTAATCCTCTATTGATATTACTTTATTTATTATGATGATTTACAATTTTTTATAAATATAAATTTCTTGATATTATAAAATATCCAATGGTGTTCATGTCCATTATTAATTTTTTAACAAGAACTCTTGAAAAATGAAATGGGTAAGGGTTTCAGTGTCCTTTTCCCTTCATGATGCAATCCATGGTTCCATCTTAGCTGACCCCTAACCCGGACGATGGAATGTACCCAAGGGAATTCTTGATCCCCAATGGGTTTCAACTAATACATGTGAATCAATATATTACAATGGTAATGATTTCACCAATTTAGATGAAAATATATATCACTCAAAATGAACATAACAATAATAAATAAAAAAAACCAAACAAGGCTCAATAGTTTTCAGAATCAGGGATTTATATCATTAACCAAAATGTCTAAATAATACAACAAATAGGGAAACTAAAAAACAAAAAAAAACTCCATGATACATGGGGGAAGTCACTTTCCATCCACACCACTGATAAATGCAACAAAAAAACACTATGAACCTGGACACGGCATAACCAAGACACATATGACTATTACCTGGGTAATAAAAAATTGATTTCTAAAAACACCCAAAAGTCCATGTAGTGTGTGAGCCAAATCCTAGTACGATGCCCCAAAAGAAAAAGTTTCAAAGATATAACCATAAAATGAAAAATAAAATAATCATTTATTAAAATGTTTTGAATCATTTTGATGAAAAAAATTTAAATAAAAAATAATTCTTTCAAATGGAACAATTTCATCACAATACATTCATAGAAAACTCATTTAAATGTAACAGTTCAAAAGTGAATATTTTTTATGATAAATATTATTTAAACGAAAATTCAAACATGGTCCACCTTCTGCCAGTGGATTGTACCATATTTCATAATTCAAAATCAATAAACATGGGTAAATCCCTTTGTGTTATGTAGCTTGAATAAACACTAGAACCACGTACCTCAGTGAAAGGTAGTATAGTAACCACCACCATCATCTTTCATGTGCATGAGAAACTTGGATGGGAAACCCCATCATCCTTGTGAACACTAATCATCTATAAGTTTAGTTATTTTTGTAATTGTCAATCCAGCTATGCGAAACTAGGACAAGCCACTTCTGAATCACTTGCGTACTAGAATTAGTTTTTCCACATAGATAACTGAGATCCCCATTATGGTGAAATTCTAAATTCACATGTTTCAGAAGTCATCACATTAACATAAACATGTAAATCATTTAATGACTCCATGAAATAACCATTTTACATAAATCAATCCACATTCTATTTTACACAAACCCATTAAATATTAATAATACATTTTTTCCATAGGGGAAATTACTGAAAACCATTTGAAATTACCAAAATAAATCCACATAATCAATTTAACCAAATTTATGAGATGAGGTATACTCAAATAAACACTCAGACCAATTACTAACTAAAACATGCTTCCCATAATTGAAACAATTCACATGTAAATTAATAATGCAGAATAAATTATCCATTATAGTATAAAAATACATTTTCATGAAAAAAATTACATTCAAATACACTCAAACCTCATGTTCCATTGAATACACAATTTGTACCTTTCGAACAAGGAATAAATTCCCATTCAAGAGAAACTAAAAAAATCATACACCAAATATATTTTTTTCCATTAGAAAATATAATTGCATCATATTTACATAACAAAACACATTCTACATTAATATTTCACCACACAATTAAAAATTTCAACATTATAATTAATCCATGAATGCGTATATAAGATATCTAAAATGATAGATCATAGAACATCCTACCTCAATCCACTACTACAAAAACATGAAATGGAATTGCCACCTTTTATTAGTGCTATGAAAAAAGCAAAGATAAAGCATCTCTCTTTTAGCGTTAAAATTTTAGCACTGATACACAGTTCCTTTATATGATATTTTTTAGAGAAGATAAAGAGTTCCATTATCAGTGCTAAAAAATCTCATAATGGGTACCCTTTATCATTGGTAGAATTCTCTCGCTGATAAAGTTAGCCTCTATCAGAACATTTTAGGCACTAATAAAACAGTAGTCCCATATTTTATAAAAGTGGGTGCACCATATCCTATTTTTATCGCACCCTCAAGATCTCACAATAGTTTACCCCTATGAAAAGTCTCCACCCCCATCCTGATCTTCTCTTTTTCGTTCCTCTTCCAGTAGACCTACACATATCCTCCCCATCGAACTAGTTCTGCAGATCCTCCTCCCCACAAACCCTACTTCTCCTCCTCTCTGTTCGACCCTACTCCCCAGGAAGCCTACTCCTCCATTTCATAATGGTTGGGATCTCCTTTCATGCACATCCTCCTCTAGTGGTCGCACCTTCCCCTCCTAACGTCACGCAAAAGGCTCCCTGACTACTCCATGCTTCTTCTCTCTCTCCATCGCGGGTGGGTCAAATCTAGGTAAATCTATGACTTCTCCTTTTAGGTTTATTTTTGGTGGATATGTTTTGAAGTTTAAGTTTGGTTACTACATGAAGTATTTATTTCATGGTGTAAATATCACTAGGTTATTCTTATATATGTATGTCCCTAGATTAATTTGATATACTCCCTTTTGGGTTTCTCTTATGCGATCTTAGTGGTGTTGTTAGTGGTGGTTATGCGGTGTGATGTTCTTAAGATGTTTTATGATCATCTTACATGAGCCTATTGGTTAATATTCCATAAGGGGTATTATAGAATTACTATCATTTCTATAATATAGAAACCTGGGTTGTAATTTTCTATGTTGTGTTTGTTTTAGTTCAGTTTCACTATATTACCTTCTATTGCATCATGGTTTGGTTTAAGGTTCTTTGAGATAGAGAGAGGAGGCTGAGAATCACACTGTGATATTTGATAGTTTTATTGACATGACATGGTTGACTTGATTGTTTCATTGACCATATTATATTAATTTCAATTTTAATATGGTTTGACCATATAGATTCAAGGGATAACATGCCATGGTTTTTTATCAGAGTTATATTATGGAATTGTGAACTTTTTCACATCATTATCCTATAATTTTATAAAATGTTTATAAATTTAAGACTTATATAAAATTATTTTTGATTTAAAAAATAGTCATAGAACACTAGGTGATTATTCATGTATATTTTGTTATATTTATCCACCCTTTTATTGGTTTTCTTCCAAAATTTTAAGAGACTAGTCTCTTTAAAATCAAAGGTGAATTTATTTTCTCTTCTTCTAGATTATCTTCATGAAAATTCTAATTAGAAAGGATGTGACAACAATGATGATTCAGTTTTTGTGTATATTTGTTATGGTTTTAATGGTAAATGGTCCTTCATAGGCCTTTTAGATTACCCTCATGTGTTAATTAATTTTTTATTTGAGTATTCCTCTCATTCTTGTTAATTATTTTTAAAATATTTAGTTGAGGATGGGGACATCAAATTTTTCCTTCTTTATTATGTGTAAATTGTGGAATTATCTTGTTATTTTTTTCCATTGGATGGATAATATTTATTAAACTAAATACTATAATTAATTACAATAAAGGAAATTAATGTGAAGAGAGAGGGTTTCATGTGATTTAAGAAGTTCTACAATATTTCTTTTATATTTATGGGTTTATTCGTGTTTTTTCTTAGTGATTTATTCATGTTGTTGTGAAAAGAAATTCGTACTAATAATAATATGATATAATCACTTTTTATAATTTTCTAGTGACTTAATGTAGGTAATGAATTGTATTTATGGAAATATATAATTAAAGTGTTATATTTAAACTATAAATTCTACTTTAATATGAATGAATGTTTAAGGGGGAGTTTCTAGTGTGAATTTATTATATGTTTTCCTTTTCATGCTACTATGTATGGGGGTTTTACCACAATGATTATAAGGGTGATGGTTGAATTATTTGGTTGGGAGCATGTGGCATGGTAATTAATATGGTATTTATTGATGGATTATTGTGTGGTTATGATAGAAATGATATGGCTATTAAGGCAGAAATAAAGTTGTTTTAGGGATTTTAAAATGTGTTTAGTGGTATTTTATGTCATGAAAAGTTAGTTGTTATTAGGTGGTGTTATAGTTTCCTTTAGGCATGGAATATAGATAGAATAAATGAAAATAATAATGGGTGATCGGTTGGAAATGATAAATGATGGTCTGATAAATGATTAATGATACTGATTAGAATAATTATGTTTAATAAATGGTTAAATATATAATAAATGTTATCAATTATTAATGAATGGATTATAGTCAAGTATTTATTTAATGATTGATTTAACATTAAAATGTTAACAATTGAAATGCATACGGTAATAAATTTCCAAGAAATTATAATGTCAAATGAAATGAGATGTTGGTAATGTTGATATGGTTTCTTATGTGATTTTTTGGGTATTATTTGGGGCATTATAATGGATGTGGTTATTAGAGGGTGGTGGTAAAATGTAAATGGTTTATGTGGGTGTTTTTAGTGTATGTTTGGTGTAATCCCTTATGAAAGAATTATGTGTGACTATGTATGTATTATATTTTCTTATTATTTTATATGAACCACCACTTGAGTCGAGTAACCTGATTGAAATCCATATGGGTACCTTTGTTCTGAGTGTTTTTTTCAATATATTGGTTATAGAGGGAACACATATTGAACGCCTCCCTCTTCCCTTCCCCCCTTCACGCTTAGTATGAGTGGTAATGGCTCACAGTGGGTGTCTGTATACGACCTAAAAAGATTTTAGATTTTGGTGTATATATATTCATGTGGACATGATTATTTGTATTTGGTGTTGATACATAGTGGGGTTGTGCATTATAGGAGGGGAGTATGATATTTATGTCCTTCATGTTCACGATATCATGCAATGATGAGAATGTGATGTGTGGTTGTGATGTGGATATTGTTTTTTATGTATTTGTGACATGTGTATGTGTGGATATATGGTTATGAGATTATATAAAAGGGGTTTAAGAATAATAAATATTCTATTAGAGTGTGAGAATTGTAAGAACTCAGACCTTATTTTCATGTATGTTTTCTCCTTTTTTGGAGTTTTTGAGAAAAGAGGAGTTTTTGGAAATTTTTTCAGTACATGCCATTTACCTTATGAGTACAAGCCGTGTACATTGTTTCCGCTGAAGCCCGTGTGCTGGACATGTAGAATCCATACACACGGTCACATGGGGTGAGGTGGAGGCTGCTTAAAGCTGTGTATGGAAATGGAATGTAGATTCTATGTACTAAAAAAGAACACTCAGTGTACTTTGTATTTTTTTCATTAATCGCACCGGGGTCCTATATGACGGAAAGAACCAACTTCATTTAGGTCTCATTCATCTGAGAGAACCTGCATGACCTATAATCTTTGACAAACCCCTGAGCCTCCGTCCGTCCTCAGAATCAAACTACGTCAGTTGTGTTGGAATCACATTGGTGAGTTCCCTCTTTTTCTAGTGCATCGTTTTCCAATTCCTCCTCTTTTACAAGTTATTCATGGGTTGAACATTTTATGAGTTTTTGTAGCTCTACGGAATTCTAAGGAAATTCAAGCATCCGCGTTCAAGTATATCTATCTCCTAACCCCGAGGATGGTGGTTTGAGCCTTTCTGTTGAAAGTCAATGAGTATTGTGTGAAAATTCCACCAATACCATTGAACTGAATATTGTGTGTCTACTGTTTTCCCCGGTTGTTTTCTTGATTTTCTTATATGTCTGATTAGAGGTTATTGATTGTGAATAGGGTAATTTTTTGGGCTTTTAATGTATTTCCCTTGCAGGTTTTTCCTGATTATGATCGTTTGGTATAGTTTTTCATGATAATATTTTTCCAGTTACATTCCTAGTGTTGTAGGATGGAGTGTTCTTTTTTCTGACATGCTGTTATGTTGTGGAATTATATCCAAGAAGTACTTGAGGTTTACTTTGGCCATTAGATGATGTGATACTTGCTGACTTTACACAGGGCTGTGAGAACCTAGGGTAGTAGGCCATTGGGAGAATGGATGTAAGGGCTTCTCTAGAGTGTCTTTATAATTCACGATGTGAGAACACAGAGATAATTGATGTTGAGTGCTTCCTCAGAGAGTCTGTAGTTCCTCAACATGGGCCTCAGAGTGAATGAGATGTAAGTGCTTCCCTAGAGTGCCTTTATTACCGATACGAATCTATAGGGGAAATTGAAGGTGGGTGATTTCTAAGAGAGTCTATACTTTAGTTGAACCAGATGGGTGAGACTATGTATACATCATAGAGGATTGCATGTATATGATAGGTAGGACCATATGGGATAGTATGTGATTACTTACTAGAGGGTTACCTGTTTGTGTTATCTTCTTGATTAGTTGTTGCATGACAATTGGATTGTGGACTGCTTACTGCTGATTCTTTCTTGTTTACTACTTTCTATACTTTTACCTTCCATATATTCACTGAATGATAGGCACATATCATTTGGTGGATTCATACTGGGATTAGTCTCACACCATGCTTGGGTCACGATTTTTTTCATAAACAGATTATATTGTTGCAGGTATAGATAAGGGAAAGCACCCTTCTACTTCAGGTTCTTGATTGTCGTGGAGGTGGAGAGCATGGGACCAATCAAAGGCTTGTGATGCTGAGGATTTAATCTGTATTATTTTGCACTTTGGATTAGAATTGTTGTATTTCAACATTGTGACTTGCTTGGATTCTTTCCTTGACATATATGTAACATGCATCATTTATATATATATTTTTATTCATTTGTTACTTTATTAGACTTCTCCTATTTACTATTATGGGATATTTACTTCTTCTGCTATTTTCTGTTTTTTACTTCCACAGTGTACTCTGCCAATGAGGTAATAGTTTACCTACTATCACAACCAAGGCCCTCACTACTAGTCGGCAGCCTCTGGTGTTCGAGGAAATGTGATTGAGGCCATCTGACCAACCCGGTACGGGGCACCTCGGGGTGGCTTCTAGAACCGAGACATTACATAGTGGTATCAGATGGTTCATTTCTCTTGACATAAAGTTTGGAGACTTTATACATGGATGAGAAGGAATAGGTACTTGGTAATAAGCTATGTCTGGGTGTATCTAACCAGTGTACAGTGAAAATCCAATCTACCTCGTTATTGAAATTTTTTCTAGATTGCAATTTCACTGTTGATTTGATTTAACTGTTGTGTGATTCAAATGTTTTTTTGGTTACTATTGAGGTTATTGAGGTTCTATTTCTGTTGCAACCTGATGAGATAAGGGTATACCGTCTCATGCATCATATAGGCACTTGGTAGAAATCACATTCCATGCATTCTTGCCATGTCATATAGGATGAATTAGAGATTTCATGTTGTTTTGATAGATGTTTGTGTAGAATATAAATGTTGTTATGATATATGACTTGATAGAGATTCTTGCTATTTGATAAGGAATTGTGTGTATGGTTTTCATTGAATGAATGCCAAACATTGGTTCTTGAGGTGTTATGGGCCCTCATGGGCCGTAAATTGGTGGATTATTTCACTTTCTTCTTGTTTATAACGTGTATGGGATTCCATACTATGATTCGTGAGGAATATGGGCCATCAAAGATCATAATTTGGTACTTTCAATGCTTATTTCAGTGTTTTCTGGGTTCCCGAGTTGTTTCAGAGGCTTACTGTATGGGAAAACATAGATAACACATATTTTATTGTTACGTACACGCCATGGGTTCTTCTGTTGGGTAAGAAATAGTGTTTCTTAAGTACACGCCTTGTACTTTATGTACACGCCGTGTTGTCTATTACTATGTCGTAGGCCGTGTGGGAAGAGACATGAGATGTAAAAAGTCTGGGGGAAACACACCAGGTCTATGTTTAAAAAACTGTGTAGTATAATCCTAGGATCCCAGCCGTGTAGAAAACAACACAGGTAGGTGGTGTCTTTTCCTATACACGTCGTGTCCCCCTTGAACACACAGTGTAGTCTGACCTCGATACCCGTCCGTGTCACAAACAACACGGGTCGGTGTTATCTTTTCTCGTACACACCGTGTCTGTCAGGAACACGTCGTGTAGTTTGAGCTGTGTTTCTGACAATGTCACAAATAACATGGATCAGGTGATGCTTGTCTGGTGCACGTTGTTTCTACCCTAAACATGTAGTGTAGTTTTGTGTTTGAAGAGTCGTGAGACTTAACCGTGTATAAGGACCCGAGAATGGGAAGATGATTCATGTAAACACCATGTGTTTTGAGAACATGCCATGCGTTTGGGTTGTTACATGACCAATTGAGGAAAAAGTACAAGCCCACGTGAATGACTTCATGGAACATGTCATGTAGGTAGTTTACACGACGTATAGTCATGTTTTTTAAAACATGAATGTTTCCTTCCACTTGTTCTCAACATACAATGAATGTTTTTATTAATTGATAATTCTGATCTAAGGTGTGTGCATGACCTTGAAGAGTCATGACAGTGAGACGTCCTCCAGTTGTATGCCAGTTTCCAGGTGGTGATCAGACACTAGACATGGATGATTAGTTACCACCTACAGATCCTACTTTTGAGCCAGTCTTGGAACCAACAGTTACACCTGTTATAGGAGATGATGCTCAGTTCAGAGAGGGAATTATGAGGATGATGCAGAACATCCAGGGAGATCCACCTCCTTCCACTTCTATGGAAGACTTGACGTGGGTTTTCCAGCAGCAACATCCTCCCACCTTATTAGGGAAAGGAGGACCACAGGCTGCATCGTAATGGATAGAAGCCATGCTGACGATCATCGTGCATCTGGAGATGCCTCCAGAGAGGAGGTTCATGCTCGCTAAAAATATGCTATGAGAATCCTCCAAAAGGAGGTGGGAGGTGATCTGACAGGCAGGTCATTAGCAGGTTATGGATTGGGAGGAGTTCCATTGCTTCTTCTATGACTACTTCTATCTGGTGACCCTGAGAGCCGACTGAGCCCTAGTGTTCATGGGTCTGGACCAGGGAACTCTTTATTTAATGGATTATTCATCACATTTCACTGTGCATCAGCGCTTTACATCCTTCTTGGGAGGAGATGGGCTATTCTTGGCAAGGAAGTTCAAGGATTGTCTCAGGTACGACATTTGTTCCCATGTTAACATCTTCCGGTTTACATACATAACTTCTATAGTCAATGAGGGTCTGATCACGGAGCGCAATCTGAGGGATTTCAGAGTTGTGATCGAGGGCGACATAGCGTATGGAGTTAGTATCCCTCCTTCTAACAGTAGGAAGCGCCGTGGGGATTCTTCACGCGGTGATTCGAGGAGGTGAGAGACATATTCTGGTAGCCATGTTGTATGCTACCAGTCTGGAAGGGCTGAACATATGAGGCCGCAATACCAGAGAGACCCATGGGAGTGTCGATCGTACTATAATATGGGTCACCATAAGAGTTTCTGTCAGATGTTCTCGTTAGCAGATGGTCACAGTGGTTCTTCTATGACTCTGCGTTCAGGAGCACCACTGCTAGTTTCTCACCAGTCTGAGAACTGGAGTTCTTTCGGCCATTCTGGCGGAGGTGGAGGTCGTGGTTGTGGAGGTCGGTCTCCGGACATTCAACAAAAATAGAGTGGATTATTTGAAAGTTTTCAGGTAGGGTGATAGGGCTGTGGAGCAGGCCAGACCATGTAGTGGAGCAGACCCAGCCGTAGCAGAATCCCGGACCTTCTACAGTTTGAGGTACAATCCTAGTCGCTTTAGTTTTTTCTTTATCTCTTTTCAATACAGGGGATTCCCATAACTTTTTATCTATTTGTATCATGGATATCCTTGGGCTATGTATCATCTCTTCTACTGATATTTTGACGTTACACTATGTTGTGGACTAGAATGGCTAGTGTGTGATAGTTCAAGGAGTTCCCTCTAGAGATTGGTGGGAGTCACTTCGTATTGTATATTTATGTCCTAGATATGACAGGCTATGCTGTCATTATCGGAATGGAATATCTAGTTCCCTTATAGGCAGTCGTCGACTGTTATCGCCGCAGGGTGAGTTTCATATCACCAGAGGGTGGATCTTTTCATCATAAAGGTGAGTGGGATGTCCAAGAGAGTAGAGCGGGTCTAGAGCATCATAGGCTAGGAGGAGTTATAGCCTAGATTTCTAGTCTGTATCTGGATGACCAGGGGACTTCACAGTTAGACTTTCCTCCCATGGTGTATCATTTCAGGGATTTATTTCCAGAGGAATATTCAGGTTTGCCTCCAGAGTGAGAGGTTGAATTTTTTATTGAGCTTGTTCCAGGAGAAGCACCTGTGTCCATGCCTCCTTATAGGATTGCTACACCTGAGTTGTAGGAGCTCAATAAGTAGTTGGAGGAGTTTTAGTCAAAGGTTTTCATCCGACTCAATATTTATCCTTAGGGTTCACCTATCCTATTTGCGAAAAAGGAAGACGGTACCCTTCTGGATTTGCATGGATTATCAGATGTTGAACCAGTTGATGGTCAAGAAGAGATATCCATTTCCCAGGATTGATGATCTCTTTCATTAGAATCAAAGAGGAGAAGTGTTGTCAAAGATTGAATTAAGGTCTGGTTACCATCAATTGCACGTTAGACCATATGACATACCTCTCACAACCTTTCGGAGTAGGTATGGTCTATATGAGTATATGGTTATGCTATTCTTCCTCACGAACGCTCTAGCAATTTTCATGGAACTGATAAATAGAGTGTTCCTTCCATACTTGGATTCCTTCATGGTTGTTTTCATGGATGATATTTTGGTGTACTCTCACATTCGACACAACATTTCCACACATCTTGATATCGTTCTGATTACACTGAGAGGGCATCAGTTATATGCCAAGATCTCAAAATTCTACTTTTGGATGGATCAGATTCATTTCATGGGTGAAGTTATCTTAGAGACAAGAGTATTAGTAGACCTAGAGAAAGATAGAGCAGTAGTTTCCTGGGAGCAGCTGAAGAATTTCATTGAGGTGTGGAGTTTTCTAGGGATGGCTGGATACTATATAAACTTCAAACAGAGAAGGTGGGATGAGTATATTCAGTCCTTTAATTTTGAGTTTTCCTATACATTGGGGAAGGAAGACAAAGTGGCTGATGATTTGATTCATAGGACACAGATGCATATAGTTCAGGAGGCCAGTAGTGAGTGGAAGCTTATGGCTCTGTTCTCTGAGATGCATCTAGAGGTGCACGACAGACAAGGGGAAGACTTTTCAATCATCTATAGCTGATACCACTACACTTTTTGACAAAGTTATAATGAGGTAGCTATATGACTCTCAAGTCATAGTCTTAATGGAGAGTGTGACAGGAGATGACCTTATTCCTAGATGGACCATAGGAGAGGATGAGATCTTGCATTTCTAGGCCCATGTATAAGTGCCAACAGATATATGTGAGGAGCTAATGAGGGATTTTAATTCATCATTTTGGGCAGATCATCCTGGTGTCGACAAGATGTATCATGATCTACACCATCCGTATTGGTAGCCAGGTATGAAGAGGAATGTTATTGGGTTCATCATGAGGTGTTCCACTAGTCAGCATGTTAAGGCGGAGCATCATCTGCCAGCTAGGCTTTTACAGTAGTTACCCATTCCTGAGTGGAAGTGGAATGATGTCGCGATGGATTTCGTGTTAGTGTTTCCAAGGTCTCCATAGGGGAATGGCGCGGTATGGGTTGTCATCAATGGACATAAAAAGGTAACTCACTTATTTCTGATCAAGGATAACTTCTGTGTTGATGATATGAGATGATTTTACATCCATGAGATTTTACATATTCATGGGGTTCCACATACTATTGTTTGAAAAATTGATGCAAGTTTTACTTCTCGGGTCTGGAAGGGGCTGCAGAAAGATTTGGGTATGCAGGTGCATCTGAGTACAGCCTACCATCCTCAGATAGATTTCCAGTCTGAGCATATGATTCAAGTTCTTGAGGACATGCTCCGAGAATTATTTCTATATTTTGGAGGTTCATGGGAGAAACACATACCTCTTGTGGAGTTTTCCTACAATAATTGATTTCAAGAAACTATTATGATGGCACCTTATGAGGCTTTGTATGGTAGGCCATGTCGATCAACCTTATATTGGATGGAGGCTAGAGAGGCAGCTTTGCTGGGACCTCGTCTTGTTATGGTGACCACATAATAGATAGAGAATATTTAGAAGAGTATGGATACGGCACAATCTCGATAGATGTCATATGCTGATCAATGGAGATGACCTTTGGAGTTCAAGGTCGTCGATTAGGTATTTCTATGTGTCACACCGAGGTTGGGACATAAGCAGATCAAGATACAAGGTATGATTTTTCCGAGGTACATCGTGCTGTTTGAGGTGTTGGAGAGAGTTGGGCTGGCCACCTATCAGTTGTTGTTACCTCAAAGGTACCGGACTATGCACAATTTTTTCCACTTTTCTCAGCTCCTACGTTACTTTTCAGACCCATGTCATGCTTTACAAATAGTGGAAGTAGAGTTGTTGGTGGATGCATCTTTTGAGGAGAATCCTATCTATATTGTCGATCGCAGTTTGAAGGTTCTTCATGGTCAGTTTGTTCATATGGTACGGGTGCTATGGTAGCATAGGTAAGTACAAGACGATTCATGAGAGAGGGAAGCCGATGTATGATTGTAGTGAACAGAGTCGTTCGTGGTTTATTCTTCTACGCCGCACTAGGGATATTCGGGGATGAATTTCATTAATGGGGGATGTTTTTATGAACCTGAACCTTATTTTTAGGAATTTTTTTCTTTTCTAGAGTTTTAAAAAAAACAGGAGATTGTGGAAATTTTTAAAGTACACGCCGTGTACTTTATGAGTACACATCGTGTACTTCTTTGCCGCCAAAGGATGTATGCTAGCCATGTATTAGCTAAACACACGGTCATGTGGGGTGATGTGGATGCCGCCTAAATCAGATTACAGAAAACGAAAGTACATGTTGGGTACTGCAAAAGTACACAACCTGTATTTTGTTTTTTTTCATTAAACACACATGGGTCGTGTCTGGTGGACAACACCAACTTCGTTTAGGTCTCGTTCGTTTGAGAGAACTCACACGGCTGCATATCTTCAACGAACCCCAGAGCCTCTGTCTACCCTTCTAATCAAACACTATCAGTTGCGTTGGAATCACATCAGTGAGTTATATCGTCTTCTAGAGAATCATTTCCCAATTCCTTCTCTTTTCAATTTTATTCGTGGATTGAACGTTTTATAAATTTTCGTATATCTACAAAAGTTTATAGATGTTCAAGACTCATTGTTCAATTATATTAATTTACTAACCCCATGGTAGGTGGTTTGTGCCTTTATGTAGAATTTATTTGAGTATTATGTGAAAATTCCACCAATACCCTTTAATGGGGTATTGCGTGTTTACTGTTTTTCACCTGTTGTTTTCCTGCTTTTCTTATTTTCCTGAGTATATGTTATTGTTTGTGAATAGGGTAAATTTATTTGCATTGAATTTATGTACCATGGATTTTTCTCCTTTTCAGGATCGTGTAGTCCTGTTTTGCATGTTAGTATTTTTCCAGTTCCAATCCTAGGGTTGTAGGATGGAGTGTTCTTTTTCTGACATGCTGTTATGCTGTAGAATGCTACCCAAGTAGTTCTTGAGGTTTACATTAGACATTATGCAATGTGATACTTGCAGACATTACACAGGGCTGTGAGAACCTAGTGTAGTATACCATAGTGAGAATGGACATAAGGGCTTCACCAGAGTGTCTTTATAATTTACGATGCGAGACCATAGAGGGAATTTACGATGAGTGTTTCCTCAAAGAGTTTGTAGTTCCTCGACGTGGACCACATAGGGAATGTGATGTAGGTGATTTCCTGAAGAGCATTTAGTACCGATATGAGACTATAGGGGGAATTGACGGCGAGTGTTTCCTCAGTGACTCTTTACTTTAGCTGAACCAGAGGGGTGAGACTGTGTGTGCTTCCTAGAGGATTGCTGGTATATTCTAGGTAGGACCAGAGGGGATAGGTTGTGAGTACTTCCTAGAGGGTTACCAATTTGTGTTATCTACTTGATTAGTTGTTGCATGATAATTGGATTGTGGACTGCTTACTGCGGAGTACTTTCTTATTTATTTCTTTTTTTAATTTTACATACCATATATTCACTGACTGTTAGGCAAAGATCATCGGGTGGTTGCCTGATGGGATTAGTCTCACAACATGGTTGGGTCAACCTTTTGGGCCCAAACTGATTATATTGTTGAAGGTATCGATAAGGTCTTGCACACTTTTACATTAGGTTCTTGATTCCTATGGAGCTAGAGAGCATGGGACCAAGCTATGGCTTGGGATGCTAAGGAGTTTATCTTCTTTCTATTGCACTGTGGTTTAGCAATGTTGTATTTCAGCATTGTGACCTTCTCGGCTGCTTCCATAGAAATATATGTAACATGAATAATTTATATATATATATATATTATCTAATTGTTTCTTTATCATTCTTACACTTTTTCATATTGTCGGTAATTTACTGCTTCCACTATTGTGTGTTGTTTGCATCTACTGTGTACTCCACCAATGACGGAATAGTTTCCCCACTATAACACCCAAGTCCCTCGCTGCTAGTCAGCAACCTCTAGAGTTCGGGGAAAATGCGCTTGAGGCTATGTGACCAACCGGGTATGGGGCACCTCTGGGAGGCTTCCAGAACTGGGACATTACAAGAATGACATGATTATTGGGGAAGTGGATGTGGGGTAATTTATTAATATATATTATTTTGATATTATGTTACTATAATTGAATGTGATATTGAGTGAGTCATCCATGGTGAGGTTGTGTGATATATGAGCATATATTTGTGTGTTTTAGTTATTTTATTTATTCACTAAGGCATTAATATATTTCATACACATTTTCATGAGAGGTTTTGGGAAGGATCCTACTGAGAATACATTAATGCTCACCCATATTTATATAATTATATTTATAGGTTTTTGAAGATGGATTTGGTGACCAAGATGGGAATTACTATCTTAAGGCTTGGTGTTACTGCCAGATCCACTGGTGTAGGATTTATTTTGATATTTAATTTTAGATATCTTTTTTATATATGAAATTGACATGAATTATGGATTGGGAATTATTTTATATTATATGGAGTTGATTGGTGATTTATCTCCATTCATGGGATCTATGAGGGAATCACCTCCCATTTCATTATTTTATACCCTCAATTCTAGTCTCCAACCTATGTACTATTAGAGGTATGATTCATGAATTACACATATTTTCATTGCCATTTTTGGAGCCGCTCCTCGTGGTGGTAACTTATGACAGTGTGGTAACCGGGATTTAGTTGAGAGTTAATATAGAGTTTGGAATTAGAAACTCATGAGGATTTAATGTGAGGATATTTCAACAATATTTTTTAAAAATTTCATATGGAATAACCTGGGAGACCATCTATGAAATAAGAGATTATCCCCCATATGATTTAATGTATGTAACTTGAGCTTACCAAAAATATTAGGCATGATGATATTGAATGTAGGGCAGAGTCCTAGGAGTGGTAGATTTATAAATCTTAATTATTCTTGTATCAGGAAGCCTGGTTTTGTTTATTTGAACCATGGATACTAATATTTGAGATTCAACTGGGATGGGGATGACTAATGATTTGATAGATGCTAATCATTTGATAATAGGGTTTGAGAATGGAGTGAAAGTGTTCATCATGTCTGCAAAGGATCACAAACATGATCCTTCTCAAATCCTTTTTCTGTGTTAATGATGTTGTTATTCAAGACAAATTACTCTAGAGGAGTTAGAAGAACATTTGATATGACATGAATAGATCATAGTTATAAATGTCTGAAGAAACACAGAGAAAAAGATATTGTAGCTAATGGCTGGGATAAAAATGTGTTTTATGGATCATTAGATTTGAATACAAATATGGATAATGATGAAGACCGTATGGAGGATGTGATTAAATATTTCAATGATGATGAATATCATATTGAGGAAATGATAAGGAAAATTGAAGATGAAATCCGCGATTGCCCAAAATTGTTTGAGAAGTTAATGAGTTGTGCGAAGACACCATTTTATGTTGGTTTCACTAAAAATACTGCATTTTCCGCTATACTGAAGATGTATAAATTGATAGTAAGAAACAGAATGAGTGATGTCAATTTTACGGAACTACTTTATTTCTCAAATGACATGCCCCCAAATGATAATGAGCTCCCATGCCTGAAATATGATGCTAAACGAATGAGATGCTTGATGGGTATGGTTTTTGAAATAACACATGCATGCCTGAAAGACTGTATATTGTTTAACAAGGAGAAAGAAAATCACATATAGAATTCTTAAATTGTGGTTCTTCTCGATACAAGAAACCTAAATCCAGTCATACAAAAGTAGTATGGTACATTCCAATAATTCCAAGGATTAGGCATCTAAATGGAAGTGAAGAAACTACAAGACAATAGTCATGGCCTCCATATAAAATAAATAATGATGGGAAATTACATCATCAGGCCGACTCTCCTCAATGTAAGAAAATTGATAATGAGTATCAAGAATTTTTTAAAGATTCGAGAATCCTTCATATTGCGTTATCTACAGATGGTCTGAATCCTTTTGCTTTTGAAACCATTACTCACAGTACATGGCTTGTGATGCTTGTAAATTATAGCATGCCACCAGGGTTATGCATGAAGAAAAAATTCATCATGTTATCTATGCTTATATCAGGTCCAAAACTACTAGGTAATGATATTGGTGTTTATTTGGCTCCTTTGATCGAGGAGTTGATGTTACTAGGGGATACATGTGTTATGTGATATGATGCTTATAAAAGTGAATAATTCACATTGAGATCAATGTTTTATGGGGTGATAAATGATTTCCCTACTTATGAAAAATTTTCAGCCTATCTAATTAATGGAAATCAAGGGTGTCGCATGTGTGAAGAATATACTGAATCAATTAGGTTGAAACATTCATCAAAATCTGCATTTCTAGGACGTCATAGATTTCAACCTCATCGGCAAAAGTACCGATATTGGATGATATCATTCAATGGAATTTCATAACAATGCACAAAACCATCTCCACTGAAAAGTGATCCACTATTTGAGAATTTATGAGATTCATACACTGTTTTTGGTAAACCATTTTCAAAAAACCTTATGAAAATCGGATGGAAAAAGAAATATATTTTTTGAATTATCATACTGTAATAGTTTCTACGTTAGACATTCTCTTTATGTGATGACTGTGGAAAAAAATCTATGTGACAATGTTTTCAGAACATTGCTAAATGCCCTAGGAAAAACAAAGGATGAAATTAAGGAACGGTTGGACATGGTTGTCAGGGGAATACAAGAATAGTTGGCTCCCTTGAAGGGTGAAAGTAGAATTTTTCTTCCTCCAAACACTTACAATCATTCTCGGGAAGAGATATATTAGTTTTTCAATGTCTTTAATGATGTAATGGATCCATAAGGGTATTCACATTATATCAAGAACAATGTGTCAAATAATGAATTGATGTTAAAAGGTTTGAAATAACATGACTACCATGTTTGGATGCAAGATTTAAGTCCTATAGCTTTACGTTTCATTTTTTCCAAGAATTTTCATCATATGTTAACCAAAAACTGTTTCTTCTTCAAAGCTATATGTAGAAATGTTTTAAACCCGGTGAAATTTCTAGCTGTGGAAAAAAAATTCATTATATTATTTGCTTTTGAAATGTTCTTCCCACCAACATTCATTGATATTATGGTTCATTTTATGATTCACTTAGCGAGATAGTTTCGACATTGTGGTCTTGTGCACTATAGATGGATGTACACTGTTAAATGATATTTGAATATTTTGAAAGGATATGTCAAAAATCAAAGTCATCCAGAGGGTTTTATAGTGGAGAAATATATTGTTGAGTTAGCCATAGAATTCTATACCGAATACCTATATGATGTCGAATGCATTGTTCTCCCGAACACTGGTCACACTAGACGCATTGAGGGTGGGGGAATTTCTGGAGGAGATGTTGTGACAATCAGTATTACAGATCGAGCGGAGGCCGACCATTATGTTTTTCATAACAGCTAGGAGGTTTTTCAATATATATAAACTCACAGAGAAATTCTTATGAATTTGAATCCATCATGGGATGAAAAATGGATTTCCAATACACATCATGACCCATTTATAGGATGGTTCCAGGACCATATTTTTAAGGAGTTAGATAAAAATAATAATTCTATTTCATAATGACTTCGATGAATAGCCTGCTGACCAAAAATGTATGTATTATCTTATAATGGTTATGTAATTAATGTTTACCCATTCTATATATATGAACATGATGAAGATAGTACTATGAAAAATAGTGGAGTTACACTTGTGCCTGATGCGATGCATGTTTCTGATAGTAATGAGAGAAATACAATTTATGAAAATATGTCATACTTTTTCATTATCAAAAAAATGTAGAAGGTGGATTATATGACATTCCAATTATTGATTTTTCAATGAAAATTGGTTGATAACAACAGTGGTGTTAAAATAGATGAATAGGGATTTGTGAAAGTTGATTTTACTAAAGAAGGGTACAAAGAAGAATGGTTTGTACTGGAATCACAAGCGGTGAAAGTTTTTAATGTTCCAGATCCCAAAAACAGAAAGTGGTGGATTGTTCTATTATCATCCAAAACTACTGAAGGGTCTAATGAAAATTCAGTTGAGGATGAACCTTTTAGTGGAAAATTACAATCATTTCGCTGCGGTCCCAATGTAGATGATGTTTTTTATGTTAGAGGAGACCATAATGAAGGGATTTGGATAACCGATAGTGGTGTCAAATCCCTTCAGCATTTGAAAAAAATAATAAGAGTTCAATAAAAAGGTTATATTTGGTTTGTAATATATATATTGTTATCACATTTTATTATCATATCATTAATGAATTTATGTAATCTAAATTAACAGTTCAACCACTATTGCAGATAATGACTACCGTACATTCTGGTTCCCTTAACCTCAAGGCAGAACCAGTCAGTCATGATGTTGTTGCTACTGCTGTTGCTGCTTTTGCTGCGGCTACTCACAGCGCAATGCAACATCAAGTTTCTCAAACTATTGCTGCTACTATTCTTGAGGTCCAACAACCATCGGCACATGTGGTTTCTATCATTATAGATGAACATATAAATGATTTTGAGATCAATTCCATTGTCGAGGATGAAGGACCAACTTTATAGAAAACACAGTTTTGTCATTTTTTGACGGTGTTAGCCAAAGTTATAATGGAGAAAAGAAAAGGCATCGAATTTGATGTCGGACGGAATGCACGAGGAAAACGTGTGAATCCCAACAAGGCTATGTTTAGTAGTTACATTGGAATTGTCCCCTGGAAACGCGTGCCAATTAAAATAGATTCCCGACACCATGTTGTGTTTGGGCTGAAGGCTGTGATCTGGGATGAAATTATAGTAACATTATGATATTATTTCTTTAAGTTATTAGAAAATAAAATAAAGAAACAATGTCTTGCTCTTCTTAATCTCTTACAAAGTACATTTATAGTAGATGATTTACACAAGAATTATGTACCTAGGCTCGCTGGAAGGATACATCGAGGTTTTCGCACTATTTTAATAAAATGTCACCTAAATGATTCTGGAGGTAAAATAATCATGCACCCACCCCTTGCTTACGCTCAACTGATATCCCAAGAAGCATAATATTCATTTATTAGCAATTATGTGGATGAGAAGTTTTAAGTACATTGTGGGTGATAATACGTTGTATGAGTATACATGTAATCATCACATTGATTGTCTATATTTTTTTTATGAAACAACAACTCAGTACTGAAAATAACAAACATGCATCAAAACCAACAGACCCTTATTATAATGCAAGGATGGGGTATTCTTTAGTAGAAAAGAAAATGGAACGTATTTTAATTTTATAGTAATATTTTTAGGTTCCAAGAAACAACATCATAATTATCTTTCTATATTTTTAGGTAGATTGATGAGTCTAAAACCAAAAACACTTCCATCCCACATCATGTGTTATGGATGGAGGCTCATGTGAATAAGGAAGGGAAGCTTGTAGATGAAAACAAAAAAAGGGAATTATTTGTAAGTATGACCGAATGATAAAAAAATTGGTTTTAAATTTCTATTAAATACAATTAATTAGATATTTTTCTATATCTGACAGTCACATGTATCAAGTACCCCTGTAGCAAAAGAAAACTTATTATCAACATCGTTGAAGAGGCCAGAAAAATACGATCATGTCAGAGGTGTGGGGATTGTGGGGACATCACGATTATATTATTCGAATAAAAGAGAAGGATGACAGAGGTGAAAAATTGAAACAAATGAGCGAATGACTAGGAACTATTGAAGAACAATTTTAATGGCATGGAGAGTTTCTAGAAACATTTTGGGTGGGTAGAAAGGATAAAAAAACATAGGAACAACCCATGCATGAAGATCCCAACCCACCACCACCAGCTTTGTGATGGCCCATTCCCCTCAAAGAGATGTATTTTCCAGGGTAAATAATATTCTAATAATTATTAACATGATATGTGAATCAGAAAAACACGTATACTTTGACTATACTGATCTTCCATAAGGTGATAATTACTGTGATTTATATATGTCATCACCCACCTATCCCCTTGTAGTGAGGGTTATGGTGTTCAACACCCCAAAGGACAAGCTGTATAATAGACCACTTCCGATAGATCATCTTAAAGAAACGATTACTGTATCTCATGATCCAAATGCAGAGCTACCTATTCCACTTGATGAAGATGGTATTCATACAGTCAAAAAGTTAATTGGGACATTTTGTGCATGATTTTCAGAACATGTAGGAGTATATGGGAAAAAAGGTATTTATTTCCTTTTTTTTTCAAGACAAAACATTAAAAATTAATTAAAAAAGGGTTTGAACCAAAGAATTTTATTATAGATAGAGAAAGGGAAGGGGGTGATAAGAAACATTGGATCAAAAGCATCTGAAGGATCAATCAACCGACCCCAAATAGCTACTGAAAAGACAATAACACCACATGTTCTCTATCCATAGTTACTAGCATTGAAATCTTATGTGGATACGAAGCTAAGAGGTGGTAGTAGTCATTTATTTGTTTATTTAAAAGAATATATACAGAGAAGAAATTCAATATTTCGTTTCTGCTAAAAATGTATATTAGATCCTTGAAAATAGTTGGCTAGGCGTCATAGATGTAAATATATAAATGAGGTATGTTTTCATGAATTGTTTTTCTAAAAACTGATATAATGTAGAAATTATGATTAAATGCATTTTATATTATTAACAGACGTATATATGAAAAACAGTTGAAGGAATTTCCCCATGAGACAAAATTTGGACTCGTTAGTCCTCATACCAAATCAACACGTCTAATGAAATTATAGCCATAAAAAATGATGAAATAGTGAACGGCTTGCAGAAAACATTTTAAAGAAAGATTACAGATGACAGAATCTTCCTAATACCCACCATGAATGGGTAAAACTCTACAATTATATAATATCAATTATATTTTTTCTTATTTTGTTACTTATTTCTTTTTGTGTTTTTAGGAAACACTGGCTGCTAATTGCGGTGAACATGGATACTCTAATGATTTTTTTCTGGATTCAATGCTAGGACAACCAAGAAACTGACCACACATGATAGAGTTTGTGAATCTGTAAGACACTACATCCTACGTTTTAGGTCTAAAAATAAAAAAATATAATTTATATTATCGTTTATTGAGGATTAAATTATGATAGGGAGGTGTATCATTATCATAAAAAAATGAATGATGACAGGGGATAAGTATAAGGAGGAGAGGATGTACTACATATGGAAAAATATTAGGGTATATATAATAATATTTCACTATCCAAAAACATATCTGTAGAGACCCGTATCTTGACTTACATGGACATTACATTACATTTGCGGAATACATAGTACATAACAAAAACACACACACACAAGGATCGTAATAGTGTAGTGTCTTTGGAAACTCGGAACATAATCTTCTAATCGTGGTGAAAGATCTTCAATATCTCTTCCATAAAGATCTTCCCTTTTTTTTACCTAAAACCTTTCTTTATATCCTGGGGAAAAACATAAAAGGGTGAGCTCAAATGCTCAGTAAGGGTATACAAAAGAAATAAAAATCATATCATATCTTTTTGAAAATCATAACCTGCAAAAGAGATCATAATATCTTAACATGGAACAAATCATAGAAGTGAAAATGAGATCACCATAATCATAACATGAAACTTGAAACTTTGTGGAATGCACACATAATCATGGAAAATCATTTAATGTTAGTCATGACTCATTTCCAAGACTATCTTAGTGGACAAAGTCCCATTCTGAATCGAGTAACCCTCGTTTCAGTCCTGTTTCACTGAACCGGTATAACCTACCATTCCAGCCATGTCTATCTCATGAGATATAAAATCGTTACCCAATGCATTGGAGGGAGATATAGGTCCCACCCATCTTATATGAATCCTTTCTTATGTGTGCCACATAATCATAAAACATACATCATCGCATAACACATGTAACAAAAATGGGATTCTTGAAACATCATGACATCATAAATCAATTCATATAAGATAAAGGAATTCATAAACATAATACCATCACAACATAGTCAAATCAATGTAAAAATATGGAAAGAAACAGAACCCTTTATTATCTTAGATGGTAAATAATTTTGATAAAACACTTGAATTGAGTTCTTGAGAAAAATATCCTTTCTTCTTCAAAATCAATTTCTTTTCACAAAACATCAAGCAATTTTAAAAGAAAGAGATTTTATTGAAAATAGTCATGAATTCTTTTATAGGAAGCTTCATGAAAATAAGGCTTCATAAATCAGTAGAAATCCGTTCGTTCCGTATAAGTTAAAAAAACATTCTTCGTACTTTTGTCGGAAAAGTCAAAAAGTACCTCGTACGAAAAACGACAAAAGATTCCTTTCATATCTTTTACTAAAAACTCACTGAAGGGTAAAAATGGATTTAAACAATTTTAGGTTGATGTAAATAATATTACATATTGAGGAAACATGGATGTGGATGATAAAATACACCCCAGTAAATTTCAAAGTACAAACAATCTCGGATAAAAATGAGATTTCGATATTTCCCTTACCTAAGGTCCGACTTGCTTTGTAAGTGTCTGAACCACCTGTATAATGATTTAAATCATGTTATTGACTTATTACAGAATCATATTCATTGTTATGATATCATATATGGTTCACTTATGACATTATATTACCCGTTCATTTGTAAATTCCATGTTAAAGAAGCGTTTTGGGTAAAATCGTTTCATTTATCGTAGGCGTTTTGATTTGTTGTTCTTGACATTATTATTACTTATATCATGATTTACTTACTTCCAGAATATAAAATATGATTTATATATCATATATATTCAGTATATATATATATATATATAATAGATAGATAAATGAAATGAAAAACACCGTTCATGGAGACGGTAGTCCGTACGTACGCATGAACGCTATTTTCCTTTCCTTATTGTCTTGAATGGAAGTAAGTAGATGACATACATATATATATATATATAAATAAATCCAGTAGCTTTATAATGTCATATATTTCATTATTATTTCTTATATATACTTTATAATCATTCTTAAATGGTTAACATGGAGAATGAATCTAATCGCGTCGTGGAGACGGTAGTCCGTACGTACGCACGAGCGATGATATCATTTCTATAAATATTGAATTGAATTGGAGTGTATTATACAATATATCAGAATCAATATGATGTTGTAATAACTATGTATAGTTATTCTTAACACCATTATACCCATCCATGTAAGGTGGTGGTGGGAAATAGATTACACCACGGCGTGGAGACGGTATTCCGTACGTACGCACGCGCGGTGATTTCTTTTTCCGTAGGATGGATAGATGGTGAAATAAGGATTTTTCATACATATAATAACATATCAGTATATGAGTGATACTGATGTTATTAATTCATAATGAAACAACCTAATAAGAAGAAGTGGAAGAAGAAATAAAGATGAAAGAATTGGTAACGGTAATTACCTCTTCTTTGAAGCGCCTCTTTGAGACCTCCTCTTAGGGTACTAAAATTGGTCTTTGAGGAAGACCAGAACCTCTAGGATGTTTCTAGGGAAGTGGAGAAGAGATTTTGGCAGGGTTTGTCCGAGCTTGAGAGCTCAAATTGGTGTGAGGAGGAGGGGGAGGAGGTGTCCTTTTATAGGGGAGGAGAGGGGCACCTTAGGAATTCTTAAAAATATTAATTTATAATAAATCTAACCCCACTTAAAAACCTCCAAAAATGACTCATATTCGAAGCTTAGATGATATAGGGTTGTAATCTCATCAACCAATCAAATTTAGACATGTTTGGATCTTATTTTAAACCTTATCAATTAGATTTAACTCTAAGTTAAATAATTTAACTTTTACCGTGTCTTTTTGTTTTCTTTCACTATATGGTTAATACACTTACTATAACATGCCAAACGAACCCCAAATTGTTTATTATTAATATATATATCCTTATCTAAGTCATTTGGCCGAACCTTAGATTTTTAGGAATAAAATAACAATTAATAATATAATATTTGATTTAAAAACTATTTTGTGTCAATTTTGACACTATTTGATATATGATTTTTGTGAAAGTCATAACAGAATTAAATGTTCGAACCAAGTTTTTAAAATCAACATTAATATATCATAGTAACCTAGAAAATTAGTGGAATTAATAAAAATTCTCAAATTACATTTATTTTGGTGTTTATAACATCAATTATGTCAATATTTCATAAATAAGATAATTACTGCATCATCTTTGTGTCATAAATTAATTAAATTATTTGATGTCTAAAAATTACAAATAAAATACCATTATGTATGAAATCTTTTTAGCTTTCTAATGAATATTTATAGTCGAATTGATCTTATGTATAACCCCATATTAAAAATGATTTACTTATTAAACTTTGATTTTAACTATTTTAACCCTTCTTTAAATAAATTAATAATAAATGTCCTAATCTAATCCAAGTGGGCCTAAATGGTCATATTTTATTCCTAAGTTTGTTTTTGGTCGAATTACACTTGTCCAATAGAATTAGGACATGTGTTAGGGTAATATTGATATCATATTTACCCTTAGTTACCCTATTTACTATTAACCGCGGTAAAAATATTAAAAAGTTACTATTCACCAAAAAATTATTTTTATCTCATTGAACCACATTTTACATACTGATATCAACCGTGTCTGTCGGATTTTTGAAATTTCATTCACAGAAGTGGTAAAATTAAGTTTTATGAAAAATTCAGTTTTTTTTAACTACCACTTAGTAGTTTCACTATTCATCAAAAAATGAAGGTTTTCAGAAAAATGCCAAAATTTCATCCTAAGCTATATTTCATATTCTGAATTCAAAAATGAAGTCTATTTTACCAAATTCATAACATAGAAGTTTAATTAATTAATTTTATAATTAAATCCCGCTGTTAAGACAAATAGCGTGTTTTTAAGAAACAATTTCTATCAAAAGATTGATACTTGATTATGTCTGGTTTAAATGTGAAATTACAACCAATGACCAGCATTGAATTAAATTGTAAAAATATATTATAAATATAATTTAAAACCACTCAAATTACTAATTTATCACTATTAATTATTTTGATTAAAAAAATTGTTTTTTAATTATAATTAATAATTTTCACTATTCATCAGAATATGAAAGTTATCCGAAAAGTACCAAAATTTCACCTTAGGCTAAATTCGATACTTCGAATCCAAAAATGAAGTTAATTTTGAAATATAAGATTTACAGAATTTTAAAAAGTGGTTATTACTATTCATAACGGCTAGTTTTAATAATATTTTAATAGCATATCATTGTTTAGTGAAACTCGTTATTGCGTACTACACACGCTATCGAGGAAGGTCGTGATTTCGTGTATGCATGGCAAGTCAAGGATGCGTGTTGTGAAAGCTCCTTTTGGTGTAGCGTACAATACAAGACATTAGTGAAATAAAAAGAATATTTTTCATAAAATCTCGGGCTGTTACATTCTACCCCCCTTAAAATGAATTTCGCCCTCGAAATTCGTCGGGGTTATAAATGGTTTACTATTCGAAAGATTCTTTAATAGAATCCCACATCGTAAAAAGGAATACAAAAACTTGGCTTTAAAAACTAAAGTATGAAATGTAACGATTACCCAAATAAACTAATCGCTGGGTTTCCACATAGGTAAAAATATGGATATGGAAGAGAAATCTGACCATCATGTTCTGATGGAGAGTGGTAGAGAACATGGCTATGGAAAAGCCAGTAATCACAAATCCATAGATTTGTGATGATATAAGGTACGATCTGATTCATCAGGTATAAGATCACTAGGACAACATTTTTGGTTTTCAAGATCATTTCCCTAAAGTTGAAAATCTGAATTAGAATAAATACTTACTTTATTTTGGTACAATATCACAATTGTCCGTGCCTTTAACAATTTCCACATCATCTCTTAAAGAAATGAAGTTGAATTTGTCATTCACGATGTGTTAGCAGATCATGTGATAGAATGATGGGTCATTCCATCTGTCTCAAACAAAAGGTTAGAAAAGTTATCAAAAAATACATAAATCCATCTATAGTGAGATTAATCATATATGGTTCCTAAAATGAACTTATACATCACATATCATACTGCTTAATATAATAAAACTAGTTTCTAATAAACAGGGACTTCCTGTAGGTCAGTGGTAGGCGATAAAGGCCAGTCGCACTTCGGTTGTGGGTTCGATTCCCACAGCCTTGTCCGAAGCGATGGGCTGTCGCCCGTCCTGCAAGTTGTCCTTTTTATAAAACTATATTACTATAACATCCCATCAATAATATCGAAAAAAACTTCTATCCTTAAACAATACTAACATATGTCCAACATAATTCATTCCAATCATTAGGCTCATAATACTGCAGTCCATTCTCATAACATAGTGAAAACGATTACCAGAGATTTAATACCATCGTTGATCCCCATATATCATAAGATATATCTTGTTGGTCACATTCCAAACATTCAAAGGCCTTAATCTTATACTCTCTTGAATACCCATTGAACCTTAGTGAAAACTTGAATGCAGTTAAAAGTTAACACTTTTCACATACCGAAATCCTCAAAATTCTATATACTCAAACCATGATATCACTTAGTCCTTATATCAATCATGAGCTCATGAATACTGTAAAAAATTACATTTTCCCCTTATCCCTTCATTATGCGCATATCATCTTCATTCCAAAAATATCTGAATAACCTTTCATGGATACTAGTAACATTAATCAGACAACAATGTTACAATCCTAACATGTCTCTTTATTCCATAGTACCATGAGATTACTTATACAACATTACACATGATAAACATGTAATCATTCCACTACATTCTTAAACCATTGACCGAGCTTCAACAATTATTTCATCTCACATACCATTGGTAGTCTCTTCATCATCATCCACATAAATACTTCCCATATGACCATACTGATTCTCTTCATGAGTCTTTCCCTTAGGGCATTTGTTTGCATAATTCCCATACATTCCACATTTAAAACACTTAACCATTTTTGATGTCGTAGCAATACCATTATCCTCATCCCTGGTATTAACTGAACCTTTTCCTTTGCACTTACTGGCTTTGTGTCCTTCTTTTCCACACCCAAAGCATCTTCCAGTTCCTTTGAAACATTCTCTTTGATGCCTCTTCCCACATGATTTACATAGGGGAAATTGAACTTTCTTTCCTCTATGATCATCATGAAACTCCATCTTTCTCTTATTAGCCGAGTTAGGAAACTTACCAAATTTTACTTTATTGATCATATTATGAGATTGCTGATTCGGCATAATAATGATGTTTGGACTTCCAAATCCCATTTCATTTGGTTGCTCATAATGAATATCATTCCATTGTCCATCATTTCATCCATTATCGTGAATCACCTTGTTTCCAGCCATTTTCTAAAACCCAAAAAGAATAGTGTGAGAGGCAAAAATCATGCTAGGGAAAACAACATAATAAAGGGGGAGTACCTTGAACATATAACATCTTAGGTTTAATTCTATGATCGTTAGCGTAGTTCTAGTACTATAACCTATACGTATACTTAACCTTAGGGACATCCCTAGACATACCTTAGAAATATCTCTAGGGGTCTCACTAACGTTTTCGCATCCTAGTTTCCAAAGGTTGACTAAACCTTTCCTCTGATACCAACTGTACAGACCCGTATCTTGACTTACATGGACATTACATTACATTTGCGGAATACTTAGTACATAAAAAAAACACACACACAAGGATCGTAATAGTTTAGTGTCTTTGGAAACTCGGAACGTAATCTTCTAATCGTGGTGAAAGATCTTCAATATCTCCCATAAATATCTTCCCTTTTTTTTTACCTAAAACCTTTCTTTATATCCTGGGGAAAAGAAAACATAAAAGGGTGAGCTCAAATGCTCAGTAAGGGTATACAAATGAAATAAAAATCATATCATATCTTTTTGAAAATCATAACATGCAAAAGAGATCATAATATCTTAACATGGAACAAATCATAGAAGTGAAAATGAGATCACCATAATCATAACATGAAACTTGAAACTTTGTGGAATGCACACATAATCATGGAAAATCATTTCTTGTTAGTCATGACTCATTTCCAAGACTATCTTAGTGGACAAAGTCCCTTTCTGAATCGAGTAACCCTCGTTTCAGTCCTGTTTCACTGGACCGGTATAACCTACCATTCCAGCCATGTCAATCTCATGAGATATAAAATCGTTACCCAATGCATTGGAGGGAGATATAGGTCCCACCCATCTTATAATGAATCCTTTCTTATGTGTGCCACATAATCATAAAACATACATCATCGCATAACACATGTATCAAAAATGGGATTCTTGAAACATCATGACATCATAAATCAATTCATATAAGATAAAGGAATTCATAAACATAATTCCATCACAACATAGTCAAATCAATGTAAAAATATGGATAGAAATAGAACCCTTTATTATCTTAGATGGAAAATAATTTTGATAAAACACTTGAATTGAATTCTTGAGAAAAATATCCTTTCTTCTTCAAAATCAATTTCTTTTCACAAAACATCATTCAATTTTAAAAGAAAGAGATTTTATTGAAAATAGTCATGAATTATTTTAGAGGAATCTTCATGAAAATAAGGCTTTATAAATCAGTAGAAATCCGTTCGTGCCGTATAAGTTAAAAAAAACATTCTTCGTACTTTTGTCGGAAAAGTCAAAAAGTACTCGTACGAAAAACGACAAAAGATTCCTTTCATATCTTTTACTAAAAACTCACCGAAGGGTAAAAATGGATTTAAAAAATTTTAGGTTGATGTAAATAATATTACATATTGAGGAAACATGGATGTGGATGATAAAATACACCCCAGTAAATTTCAAAGTACAAACAATCTCGGATAAAAATGAGATTTCGATATTTCCCTTACCTTAGGTCCGACTTGCTTTGTAAGTGTCTGAACCTCCTGTATAATGATTTAAATCATGTTATTGACTTATTACAGAATCATATTCATTGTTATGATATCATATATGGTTCACTTATGACATTATATTACCCGTTCTTTGGTAAATTCCATGTTAAAGAAGCGTTTTGGGTAAAATCGTTTCATTTATCGTAGGTGTTTTGATTTGTTGTTCTTGACATTATTATTACTTATATCATGATTTACTTACTTCCAGAATATAAAATATGATTTATATATCATATATATTCAGTATATATATATATATATATAATAGATAGATAAATGAAATGAAAAACACCGTTCATGGAGACGGTAGTCCGTACGTACGCATGAACGCTATTTTTCTTTCCTTATTGTGTTGAATGGAAGTAAGTAGATGACATACATATATATATATATATACATAAATCCAGTAGCTTTATAATGTCATATATTTCATTATTATTTCTTATATATACTTTATAATCATTCTTAAATGGTTAACATGGAGAATGAATCTCATCGCGTCGTGGAGACGGTAGTCCGTACGTACGCACGAGCGATGATATCATTTCTATAAATATTGAATTGAATTGGTGTGGATTATACAATATATCAGAATCAATATGATGTTGTAATAACTATGTATAGTTATTCTTAACACCATTATACCCATTCATGTAAGGTGGTGGTGGAAAATAGATTACACCACGGCGTGGAGACGGTATTCCGTACGTACGCACGCGCGGTGATTTCTTTTTCCGTAGGATGGATAGATGGTGAAATAAGGAAGTTTCATACTTATAATAACATATCAGTATATGAGTGATACTGATGTTATTACTTCATAATGAAACAACCTAATAAGAAGAAGTGGAAGAAGAAATAAAGATGAAAGAATTGGTAACGGTAATTACCTCTTCTTTGAAGCGCCTCTTTGAGACCTCCTCTTAGGGTACTAAAATTGGTCTTTGAGGAAGACCAGAACCTCTAGGATGTTGCTAGGGAAGTGGAGAAGAGATTTTGGCAGGGTTTGGCCGATCTTGAGAGCTCAAAATGGTGTGAGGAGGAGGGGGAGGAGGTGTCCTTTTATAGGGGAGGAGAGGGGCACCTTAGGAATTCTTAAAAATATTAATTTATAATAAATCTAACCCCACTTAAAAACCTCCAAAAATGACTCATATTCGAAGCTTAGATGAGATAGGGTTGTAATCTCATCAACCAATCAAATTTATACATGTTTGGATCTTATTTTAAACCTTATCAATTAGATTTAACTCTAAGTTAAATAATTTAACTTTTACCGTGTCTTTTTGTTTTCTTTCACTATATGGTTAATACACTTACTATAACATGCCAAACGAACCCCAAATTGTTTATTATTAATATATATATCCTTATCTGAGTCATTTGGCCGAACCATAGATTTTTAGGAATAAAATAACAATTAATAATATAATATTGGATTTAAAAACTATTTTGTGTCAATTTTGAAACTATTTGATATATGATTTTTGAGAAAGTCATAACAGAATTAAATGTTCGAACCAAGTTGATTAAATCAACATTAATATATCATAGTAACCTAGAAAATTATTGGAATTCATAAAAATTCTCAAATTACATTTATTTTGGTGTTTATAACATCAATTATGTCAATATTTCATAAATAAGATAATTACTGCATCATCTTTGTGTCATAAATTAATTAAATTATTTGATGTCTAAAAATTACAAATAAAATACCATTATGTGGGAAATCGTTTTAGCTTTCTAATTAATATTTATAGTCGAATTTATCTTATTTATAACCCCATATTAAAAATTATTTACTTATTAAACTTTGATTTTAACTATTTTAACCCTTCTTTAAATAAATTAATAATAAATGTCCTAATCTAATCCAAGTGGGCCTAAATGGTCATATTTTATTCCTAAGTTTGTTTTTGGTCGAATTACACTTGTCCAATAGAATTAGGACATGTGTTAGGGTAATATTGATATCATATTTACCCTTAGTTACCCTATTTACTATTAACCGCGGTAAAAATAGTAAAAAGTTACTATTCACCAAAAAATTATTTTTATCTCATTGAACCACATTTTACTTACTGATATCAACCGTGTCTGTCGGATTTTTGAAATTCCATTCACAGAAGCGGTAAAAATAAGTTTTATGAAAAATTCAGTTTTTTTTAACTACCACTTAGTAGTTTCACTATTCATCAAAAAATGAAGGTTTTCAGAAAAATGCCAAAATTTCATCCTAAGCTATATTTCATATTCTGAATTCAAAAATGAAGTCTATTTTACCAAATTCATAACATAGAAGTTGAATTAATTAATTTTATAATTAAATCCCGCTGTTAAGACAAATAGCGTGTTTTTAAGAAACAGTTTCTATCAAAAGATTGATACTTGATTATGTCTGGTTTAAATGTGAAATTACAACCAATGACCAGCATTGAAGTAAATTGTAAAAATATTTTCTAAATATACTTTAAAACCACTCAAATTAATAATTTATCACTATTAATTATTTCGATTAAAAAAAATTGTTTTTTAATTATAATTAATAATTTTCACTATTCATCAGAATATGAAAGTTATCCGAAAAGTACCAAAATTTCACCTTAGGCTAAATTCGATACTCCGAATCCAAAAATGAAGTTAATTTTGAAATATAAGATTTACAGAATTTTAAAAAGTGGTTATTACTATTCATAACGGCTAGTTTTAATAATATTTTAATAGCATATCATTGTTTAGTGAAACTCGTTATTGCATACTACACACACTATCGAGGAAGGTCGCGATTGCGTGTATGCAAGGCAAGTCAAGGATGCGTGTTGTGCAAGCTCCTTTTGGTGTAGCGTACAATACAAGACATTAGTGAAATAAAAAGAATATTTTTCATAAAATCTCGTGCTGTTACAATATCAATACAAGTTACAGAATCTCCTAATGATAAAATTTTTTATAGTGTCCAAAAACAAAAAACTATAATGACTGCGGTTATTATGTTTTTAATTATATGAAACAGATCGTTTTTCATCAACAAACTATCATCCCTAATAAGGTATTTTCAAAAACAACTACAATTTCATTTAATTAATTTATTTATTACTTATTTATATATTTTCCAGCAATACTATGACTACCAAAAAGAATCATACTCACTAGAAAATATAAAATTGTTCAGAAATGAGTGGGCCGCCAAACTGATGGAAGATTTTACACAAATATCATGAAAAGATGACTTTGGGATGGGTACAATTGGAGGTCATTTTTGAGAGGGGAAAAGGGGATCAAAAGAGGAAACTCTGTTGTATGAAAATGTTCGTAAGAAAATCTTATTTGTTATTAAATAAAAATTCCTCTCTCCAATGATTCATTTTCCCATTTTAACAGATGAAATTCACCAGCAACATGCATGAATGATGAACCACTTTTCGTTGGTATTTAGATAAGAAAAACTGGTAAAATCTCCCAAATACCATCATATCCAACCAAATGTATTCATATTGTGAGGATCCTTTAGGAGAAAAAATCCATGGGTGCAGTGGTGATGTGTAAAAGTCATCCCTGACTTAGTCTGAGGCACAGTGTGGCTGGTATCACTCCATGTGTCTCTCTTCTGTTTAAAATGGAAAAAGTTTTAAGTGATGACAACAAATGACCTATAGAAATTCAACCAAATGCATTCAGATTGTGTTGATCCTTTAGGGGAATGATCCATGGGTGCATTGGTGATGTGTACAAGTCAACCTCGACTGAATCTGAGGCACTATGTGACCGGTATCACTCAATGTGTCTATATTTTGTTTAAAATGGACATAATTTTAAGTGAAAACAACAACTGTTGTACGGAAATATGACCAAAAACATTCGTACTCTGTTGATACATTAGGATAATGATACATGGGTCATTTTTGACACATATGAGTAAACATCGCCTCAATCCGAGGCAAGGTGTGGCCGGTATCCTTCAAATTGTCTCTATTTTCATTAAAATGGATAGAATTTTAATTGAAAACAACAACTGACCTACGGAAATCTGACCAAACACATTCAGATTGTGTAGATCATTTATGAGAACGATCTATGGGTGTGCTGGTGACATGATAAAGTAAACCCTACCTCAATCTGAGGCACTATGTGGTCGGTATCACTCAAAGTGTCTCTCTTTTGTTTAAAATGGATAGAATTTTAAGTTAAAACAACAACAGACGTATGAAAATATGACAAAACGCATTAGGATTGTGTTGATCTATTAGGATAACAATATGTGGGTCATTTTTGATGTGTACGAGTCAACCGCACATCAATCAGAGTCATGATGAAGCCGATATCACTCAAGGTGTCTCTCTTTTTCATTTAAATGAACAAAATTTTAAGTGAAAACAACAACTGACCCATGTATGTCTGACCGAATGCATCCGGATTGTGTTGATCCTATAGGAGAGATTTCCATGGGTCATTTGTGACGTGTACAAGTCAACCATTCCCCTATTCAATGAATGGTTTGGCCAATGTCCAAGAATGTGGCTGACTTTTGATTAAAATGGAAAAAAATTTAAGTGAAAATAACAACTCAACTATGGAAATCTGACAAAACACATTTGGATTGTGTTAATCCTTTAGGAGATTGATCCATGTGTGTGTTGGTGACCTGTAGGAGTAAACCCCACCTCAATCTGAGGCACAGTGTGACTCATATCACTCAATGTGTATCTCTTTAGTTTGAACTGGGCAGAATTTTAAGTGAAAACAACAACTAATATACATAAATTCGACCAAACAACTTCAGATTGTGTTGATCATATTGGAAAACATTACATTGGTCATTTTTAAAATGTATGGGTCAACCATGCCTCATTCAGAGGCATGGTGTGGCCGGTATCACTCAAAGTGTCTCTCTTATGTTTAAAAAGGACAAAATTTTAAGTGAAAACTTCAACTGACCAAAGGAAATCTGACAAAATGTATTCAGAATGTGTTGATCGATTAAGATAATTGTCCATGGGTGTCTTGGTGAGGTGTATGAGTAATCCTTGCATCAATATGAGGAATGGTGTCACTGGAATCACTCAAAGTGTATCACTTTTGTTTAAAATGGAATGAATTTTAAGTTAAAACAACAACTAACATACATAAATCCAACCAAACGCATTCAAGTTGTGTTGATCCATTAGGAGAACAATCCATGTCAAATTTTTGTACGAGTCAACCCCCATGGACACCCCCATGGACAACCCTCCCACCCTCTGGACAGCCACCAACCCCCTTGGATTGCACCCCACCCCTCCAAGACACCAACCCACCACCTGGACCCCCCACCAACCTGGACATCCCACCCACCTCCACCCCCATGGAAACCCCCAATCGCATGGACGATATAATTACCCATACATAACATACATTGTTGGTAATTCAAAATTGAAGCATACTTATTAAAACATATAAAAAAACAATGAAAGAACCGTATAGGTATAGTGTATTTATAAACTGGGAAACATAAACAACTGGTTCTTAAATCTTCTACATTATCTCCCATTTATTTCATCATATCTAGAGTCCCTTTTGGTATATTCTACTTAATTCCCTTCTTCCAGATCCGGGGAAAAGAAAACATACAAAAGGGTGAGCTCAAATGCTCAGTAAGGGTAAATAATAGAAATATTAATCATATCATATTCTTAAGAACATATGATTTTGAAAATAATGTCCTGTAAAAAGATCATAATATCACGACATGGGATTAATCATAATAGTGAAATTTAATCCAAATAATCATAACTTAAAACATTAAACTTTGTGTAATACACACATAATCATAGAAAATCATTTCTTATTAGTCAAGACGCATAGCCAATCTCCCTCTCAACTTTGAGAGCACATCGAACAATTTCCTCGTAGCTATTGAAGTCCCTTATGGTTAACACCCTTCGAATACTTGGTTTTAAGCCACTAGAGAATCGATCGATCTTACTCTCAGGTTGGATAATAATACCAGAAGCATACATTTAATGTCTTGTAAAATTTTCTTCATAGGTACCAACAAATTCATCATTCTTTTGCTTTAGTTCAAGAAACTCCATGTCCATCTTTGTTCAAAGAATAGGAGGGATGTACTTATTGAAAAATAAGTTCTTGAACTCATCCCATTCCATAGACTCAATTTAATCTATTTGCCACATATTCTTGATAGGATTCCACCATTGATCAACAACACCTTCCAAACGATAAACTGCTAAGATGACTTTATCATGTTCAGAACATTGAAGAACTGAAAATATCCTTTCAGTGGTACTGATCCATTGTTCAGCCACTAATGGATCAGTAGACCCACTGAATGAGGGTGGACGTTGCCTCTTGAAGGATTCAACACAATGTTTCTCATTACTTTATTTATTTGGATGTCCTGCATGATTCATAGCATGAGAAAGTTGTGTGAGCATGGCTACAAGATTTTTCATTCCAGCTCCCATAACATTTGGTTGCTCATGGGAACAATTATTTCATTTCCCGTCGCATTCCACATTAACACAGTTCCTTCAGGTTGCATCCATTGACTAGAACCAAGAAGAATAGTGTGAGAAACACAAATTATAATAGGAAAACCACATAATCAGGAACAAAGTTTCTCACTTAAGGTCTTATCATAGGTTATTCATGGACATTTCTAAAACTCTAAGATTGTGTTCTATGCATAGATATATCTTAAGGGTTCTTACAAAGGCTTTCACATCCTAGTTTACAAAGGATGAATATACCTTTCCTCTGATACCAACTATAACTACACATACATTAAATACATTGTTAATACTTCAAAATTTATGCATACTTATTACATCATATAACAAAACCATTAAAGGACTGTATAGGTATAGTGTCTTTAGAAATTGGGAAACATAATAAACTGGTTCATAAATCATCTACATTGTCTCCCATTTATTTCATCATATCTAGAGTCTCTTTTGGAATATTCTACTTAATACCCTTCTTCCAGACCAGGGGAAAAGAAAACATACAAAAGGATGAGCTCAAATGGTTATTAAGGGTACATAAAAGAAATATTAATCATATCATATTATTAAGAACATAACATTTTGAAAATCTTGTCCTGCAAAAATATCTTAATATCATGACCTGGGATCAATCATAATAGTGAAATTTAATCCAAATATTCATAACTTAAAACATGAACCTTTGTGGAATACACAGTTAATCATAGAGAATCATTTATTATTAGTCAAGACTCATAGCCAAGACTATCTTAGTGGACAAAGTCCCTTTCTGAACCAAGTTCACTCGTCGTTTCAGTCATGTTTCACTAAACCAGATTAACATGCCGTTCCATCCATGTCTATCTAATGAGATATAAATCTTTACACAATGCATTGTAGGGAAAATATGTCCCACCCATCTCATAATGAAATCATTCTTACTTGTGCGACAACAGAAACATAAATCATTCATCATAACCCAAAGAATAAAATGGGTTTCATAAACAACATTCCATCATCACATAATCCAAATAAAAGAAATGGATATCATTTCATAATATGAAAAGTGAAACCATGTAAATCATAGATACATTATACTTTAAATATACACATATGAAATAATGTCATCTTAGATGGAAAATGGTTTTGATAAAGCAGTTGAAATTAATTGATGAGGAAAATATCATTTCTTCTTGAAAATCATTTTCTTTTCACAAAATGCCATGAAATTTTAAAAGAAATATATTTTTTTGAAAATAGTGATGAAATATTCAGGAAAACGATTCATGAAAATAAGGCTTTATAAAATCGTAAAAATTCTTTCATGTCTTATATGTTAAAAAAACATTCTTCTGGTATTTTTTCCAAAAAAGTCAAAAAGTACATCGTAAAAGAAAAATCCCATACATACAATGTTGTAAAAGTCAAAAATGGGTAAAAAGGACTTTAAACACACATGACACCATTCTTAGTAATCAGGTACATTGATGATAAATATAACCCCAGTAAATACTTACGAATAAACAATCTCGGATAAGAATGAGATTGGAATAATTATCCTTTACTATAGGTCTGATTTGCTTCATATGTGTCTGATCCTCCTGTATAAGGATTTAAGTAATGTCATTGACTTATTCCAGAATCATAATCATTGTTATGATATCATATATGTCCATATTCTTAGCTTCTTATTAGTAATATATCATTGCTACTTGTTATTTGGGTGTTTATTACTTTTTGTTCTTATTCGTGTTTTGTTGAATAAATTCTTATTCTCCTCTTTAGGTTATAGATAAATCATTTCCAGAATTTTATTAGTGTAATATATATCATAATTTTTCATTCAATTCATTTATATAATCATTATGTAATGAATATCATGTAGAACGAGTCACATCACATCGTGGAGACGGTAGGCCTAACGTACGCACGAGCGACGATATCGTTCCCATGATCGTGGAATTGTATTGGAGTTTATGTACACTATTTTAGAATCATTATCACTTTACAATAATCATATATAGTTATTATTTATACAATTATACCCATCCATGTAAGGGGGTGGTGGAAAATAGATTACACCACGGCATGGAGACGATATTCCGTACGTATGCACGCGCGATGATTTCATTTTCCGTAGGATGGATAGATGGTGAAATAGGGTTGTTTCATACTTATAATAATATACTATTATATTAGTGATACTGATGTTATTATGTCAAAATGAAAAAACTAAATAAGAAGAAGTGGAAGAAGAAATAAAGTTGGAAAAATCGGTAATGGAAATTACCACTTTTTTGAAGCGCTCTTTGAGACATCCTCTTAGGGCACGAAAATTGGTCTTTGAAGAATACCAGGACCTATAGGATGTATCTAGGGAAGTGGAGAAGAGAATTTGGCAAGGTTTGTCCTAGCATGAAGATTCAAAGTGGTGTGAGGAAAAGAGGGAGGAGGTTCCCTTTTATAAAGGAGGAGAGGGGCTCGTTTTGGAAAAACTAAAATTAATATTTTATTATAAAGTAATATTCGGTTTTTAATAGCTCCAAATTGATTTATTTATAAGCTAAGGTGGGGATGGGTCGAAATAATTTCATCCAATATAATTAAGACAAGTTTAGGGTTCTATTTTAACCTTATCATTTAGATATAACTTTATGTTAAATAATTTTACTTTTACCGTGCCTTCTTGTTTTCTTACACTAAAACGTTAATAAAGTTACTATAACAATCCAAACGAACCCCAAGTGGTTTATTATTAATATATATATATCCTTATATATGTCATTTGGCCAAAACTTATTTTTTTAGGAACAAAATAACAATTAATAATATAATATTTGTTTTAAAAACTATTTTATGTCAATCTTGACACTATTTGGTAATTGATTTTTATTAAAATCTTAACAGCATGATTAGTTCTAAAAAAGATAATTAAATCAATAATAATTTGTCATATTAACCAATAAAATTAGTGGAATTCCTAAAAAGGGTCAAATTACATTTATTTTTGTATTTATAACATCAATTATGTTAATCTTTCATTAATAAGATAATTATTGCACCATCATTATGTCATAAATAAATTAAATTATATAATGTATTAAAATTATATATAAAATACCATTATGTAGTAAATATTGTTATATTTCTAATTAATTTTTATAGTCTAATTTATCTTATTATAACCCTATATTAAAAATGTTTTAGTTATTAAACTTTTATTTTAACTATTTTTACTATTCTTTAAATAAAATAATATTAAATGTCCTAATCTAATCCAAGTGGGCCTAAATGGTCCTATTGTATTCCTAAGGTTGTTTTTGGTCGAATTAAACATATACAATAGAATTAAGACATGTGTTAGGGTAATAATAATATCATTTTTACCCTTAATTATCCTATTTACTTTTAATCGTGGTAAAAAAAGTAAAAAGTTACTATTCACAAAAAATTATTTTCTTCTCAGTGAACCACATTTTAGTCCTTGATATTAACCGTGTCTCTCGGATTTTCAAAATTTCACTCGCAAAAGTGGTAAAATTATGTTTTATGTAAATTTGGAAATTCACGTAGGAGGTGGGTAAAAGACGGTGAAAAGTTCAATAAAATTTATATATATCTAAAATTATTTTAAAATGACTCTAATGAATTAATTTGAACTTATATAGGTATAATGTATCAATTTTGACCTAAAATAAATTTAAATAAAATAAATAAATATTTAAATAAAACTTCGGTTTTTAAATAGAAACCCAGTGTTTTCACTATTCATAAAAAATTGAATGTTTTTAGAAAAATTCCAAAATTTCACCCTTGGCTAATTTCGATATTACGAATCCAAAAATGAAGTCTGTTTTGAAAAAAAAATTACAAAATTACAAAAAGTGGGTATTACTATTCATAATGGCTAGTTTTAATAATATTTTAATTTCATATCGTTGTTTAGTAAAACTCGATATTGCGTACAACACAAGCTATCGAGGAAGGACACAATTGATTGTAAAGCAATCCAATCTAGTGTTGTGTGTAGTGAAAGATTCCTTTGATGATGTATATAACATAAAAACAAATTATTTCCCATAAATTTCTCGGGTGTTACAGACGACCCCCATCCCCTGGACACCACTGCACCTCCTAGACACCCCCCACCCAGCTGAACACCTCCCCCACCACCTGGACACCCACACCCCTATGGAATGCCACCCCCACCCCCTGGACAACACCCCACCCTCTTGGACAGCCCCTCCAACCCCATTGACTACCCCACCCCATAGAAACCACCCCACCCCTTGGACACCCCACCCCTATGGAATACCCACCCCCTGAAATGCCCCCCAACCCCCTGGACACCCCCATGGACAACCTCCCCCCACCCTGGACAACCCCCAGACCCCCACGACACAACCACCACCTTGTCACCAACCCCCTGGACAACCCCCCCCCCCACCAACACCCCACCCCATGGATGGCCCCCACCGCCTAGAAACCCTCGCCCCTCTTAGACACCCCCCAACACCGGGACAACTCCCCCCCCCAACACCCCACCCACATGGGAAACCACACCCAGCCCCCGAGACACCACCCCACCCCCTTGGACAGCCCCACTAACAGCTGGACTCCCACCCCCTAGACACCACCCCACTTCTGGACACCCCAACCACTATGGTCACCCCCACCCCCAGGAAAACCCCCCAACCCCTAGAAACCCCACCACCTGGACACCCCAGGATCACCCCAAACCCTAGAACCCCCCCGGACCTCCCCCAGACATCCCCACCGCCCCTTGGACAACCCCACCAACCCCTATGGACGGATCCCACCACCATGGACACCACCCCACCCCCGCTAGACACCCCCACCCCCTGGAAACCCACCCCCTGAACACCCCCACCACCCTGTACAAACCCCCCACCCACCCCCACCCCCCGGGATGCCCCACCCATGGATTCCCCCAACCCTCTAGACACCACCCCACCAATGGGACAACTACCCCACCCCCCTCCCCGAACACACCCACCCCCATTTAACGCAACCCCACCCCCTAGCCCCCCCCCCCACCTGGACAGCCCCACCAACTGCTCCCCCCCCCTCCTTAGAAATCCCCCCAAACCCTCGAGACACCCCTCCCCCGGGACACCCCCTTGGACAGCCCCTGAACATCCCTAACCCTCGACCCCAACCCTCGACCCCCACCCCCCCGACCCCCACCCCCAGACACCCCACCCTCTTAGACACCACCACACCACCTGGGCACCACCCCCACCCCCTGAATAACCCCACCCTCATGGAAAACCACCCCCACCCCCCTGGACACCACCATACCACCCTTGGACAGCACCAACAACCCACTGGACCTCCCCACCACCCTAGACACCACCCCATCCCCTGAAAACCCCCACCCCTCTCGACACCCACACCGACTAGAAAACCCTTTCAACCCCCTAGACACCCCCAACCCTAGGACACACCCACCAACCTGGACACCCCCACCTCATGGACGACCCCCAACCCCCTGGACTACCCCCACCCATTGGACGACCCCACCCTCCTAGACACCACCCCACCACCTGGACACCTCCCCCACCCCACTTGGACACCCCCACCCCAATGGATAGCCACCCCCACCCCATGGACACCAACCCCCTGGATAGCCTCACCATCCCCCTGAATCGCCACCACCCCAATGGACACCACCCTAGCCTCTGGACACCCCCCACCCCTCTGGACACCCCCCACCCCCTGGAATGCCCCCTAACCCCCGGGACATCCCCAACCCCCCTGGACACCCCAATGGATATCCTCCCCAGGACACCCCCCAGATACCCACCAACCCCATGGATGGCACCCCCACCCCTCCTAGACACCACCCCACCTCTTGGACAGCACTACCCCCCGGACACCCCCACCCATGGACGACCACCCCTCCCTCCTAGAAATCACCCCACCCCCTTGGACAACCCAAAAACCGCCTGGACCACCCCCTAGACACCCCTATCATCCAGGACACTCTCATCCCCCCAGACACCCCCTAACACACTTGGACAGCCACTCCAATCCCCTGAACTACCCCAACCCCCAGAATTTGGAATGGAATTCTTTATGTATTTAATTAAATTATGATTTATGTTTTAATAGAGTATGGGTATACATTATTGTATGGGTATACATAGCGTAATTACCTTATGAATTATGTCTTAATATTGAATGGGTATACTTGTTTAGATGCTGAATTTGTTGCAGGTCTTGTTTGGGTGTGCTGTTGCAGAATTTTATGTAGCAACAGACAACACATATATGAGAACCAAAAATGTACTGTTAAAAACACATTTATTAGTGATTTTTATCATTTATAAAGGATTCCTTTATCAGCGCCTATTGAGCTCTGATAAAGGCTCTCTTTATCAGTTATTATTTAGAACTGATAAATGGGACCCCCTAATTATTAGTGCTGAGCTTTACAACGATTTTTAGCAAAGATAAAGCCTTTTTTTGTAGTAGTGATCATTGAAAATTTTGGAAATTGTGGTGAAATGGAAACTGCACCTCAAAAATACCATAACAATATAATATTTGTGAAAAAATATTAATATCTACTCAATGAAACAATAATATCCCTCCCTAGGTCAATCACCAAGCTTGAATTCGAGACCCCATGAAAATAAGAAGGAAACCCTATATTGATGGAATATTTCAATGGAGGAGGGACTTACATGATGATTCATTGGTGATTCCTTCCCAAATCATCCAATGAAATGGTGCCCATTGCGACTAAGAGGGCTTGGATGAGTCTTCTATTGCATAAAATCGTGAATGGGAGGATGGGTGAGGAATTAATGTTATTTTTTGTACGACATAAAGGGGACTTTTAAAATTTTAATGACGTGGAAATAGTTCATGTTTTGCCATCATAGTTCTTCAAATCATGCAGTGATCATGCACCCATATCTGTCTAAGGTACACCTACCACACTGTTATCCTCCATGTCTTGAATTTTAGTGCACAAGAAATGTGGTAGCAACATTCTACAATCACCAACCTACATCTTGGTTACCTAGTATAGGTTAAACCATTTATTCTATCCTTGGGACAATCATGCGCCCTAAGTTTTATGACCCAAATTTCACATTTTTATCCAAACACTAAAAGAGAACGTAATGTTAAATTCTAGACCAAGAATAAATTGAATGATTTCCGAAAAAATTCAGACCTATCATACCAAGTTCCGATGAGAAATATTGAAACACAAAAATGAACCATATCCAAATAACATAATAACATGGGTGTAATAATTATCCCCACCTCAACACCTTCCACCCCATGAAATCCACAACAATGCTTGATCCGAAAAAGAAATTGGTTCTCCTCCACCACTAAAGGATTTTCATAGAAAATACCCAATGAGGGGAAATAAAGAGAATCGTGAATAGAAAATGTGGTTTACATGTTTTGATGTAAAGATTCCCAAACGGACTCCCTACTATATGCATTCATCCCCCAAAAGATCAAACCACTAAGGGTGATATATTAGAAGAAAAAGATTCCTAACCACATCATATTTCATCCTTTTAAATAGAGAACACATTATAAATTTTCCAAATAAACACTCAAACCACATAACTAGAATGATGAAGTTAACATATCCCAATGATTTATGAATACTTAATCAAACATAATTCAACAACAATAATGCGTGCACATCAACCCAATCATTCACTCATGGGATAAACTAAAAATTAAATAGCTCCGAATGAGACTACCCACAAACAATAAAACATCAAAAACTAAACAAGGTTGTCAACATAGGGAGGCTTGAACAGACTCCCCATCATTTGAATCGAACTAACACTGATTTACCCTATAATAAATTCTTGTCAAGAAATGCTTTGGGTATCCCCACCACAAGAACCAACCAATATAAACAATTACCATAGACTGAAATGTGAATCCCGACATGGATAAACTGATGAAATTCCCCCTTAGACAAATGAACACAATCCCACAAATTCCTTCATAGAGGATCTGATGAGAGAAACACCGAACCAAATGGAAAACACTTCACGATTTACCATTCCCCACGGGACACGGCCACTTTTAGATGAGTACATACCAAAACTGAAACTGATATTCAAAGATTAATGCATAGGAAATGATACATAGAGATTCAAGAATATGAAACAACCATGACTCCGTACATCCATGGAGGAACTCTTCCACCCATAGTGGTCACAACCAAGAATGAGGCCTTCCTGCCATTGTCCAATAAATGGGAATTTCTAAAACAAAGGATTTACCATAGAGAAGCATAAAAATTCCCCATAAAACACTAAAAGAATAGTTATAACGAGGTCCCTTTACACCCCATATGATTTTTAACTACATTATCGCTTCATTATGGGGCCTATGGATATAACTATAATGTTTGGATCATTTCATTTCTCATAGTTAGGGGTGTAAGATCTCTAACATTGAAACATTCTTTATTTTCATGATTGACCACCAAAAACTCTTGGTAGTTCCAATGGATCAAAACATGCCATGGAACATAAATCTCCTAAACATGGTACCACCACTAGGATGGGGAATAAAAGATGAAAATGAATCATCAATTTTTTACCTCTAATTAGAAAAAATGGAGACACGAACACATGTAAAATACATCCATTTCTAGTGGAGAAATTCATAATTATATTAAGAAAAAACTACTTCCATTAATATATATATATTCTCAATACATTTCAAAAAATCCACCATTTTATAAAAACAAAAACTCAACCCCATGAAATTCCACTAAACATCACTATTATGAACAAATAAACCATACACATAATGTGACTTTTAGGAGATCCCCATACTGCACTGTACTTTTTCAAATGGACATGATGGCTTCTTATGACCATATTTTCCACACTGATTGAATGAATAAAATAAAATACTCAAGGGAAGCTAATGATAGATCCACATCCGTTATTAATACTGCATCCACTACCAATATCTTCTAGACACTTCCCAAAATTAGAATTCCTCCACTATTTTCAGGCCAAACCTTCAAGCATAATGGGTGAAAACATCACATTTAATGACTCAGATAACCCAAGTAATTTAATGTATCATTCATCATCCCACAATAACCCATACACATTGAGAGGATTCTCTAGATAACCAATGATATGAGGAATCATCTTTTTTGACTTTTGAATGATTTCAACGAGTTGATCAAATAGATGGACTTATAACAGTAAACCACCCTCACTTTTATCCCAATGTCCATCAAAACATTTTAGGGGAATTCACTTTTCCACATGGACATGAAGAACTCAATTAATGATGATCCATCGATCCACATTCACCATAAAACTATTAAGGAAAAAAGAACCTACATGGATTGCAGACTCTCAAATGGAATGTCATGGAATGAAATGAATGCATGTTCCCATGCCACACCAGGAACCCATCAAATCACACTATCATATGCCCTCATACATTTATACCTTCCCCTATCGACATGTATCCGTGAATGTGATCACTCATCGATATATGAAAGGTCAAAAGTAATCATTTCAACATTCTTAATTGAAACGTTCAACCCACAGTTTCAGCTTATAAATTTATTTCCCATTTCAAATATTATTAAAACATCATAAAATCACACTATCCTCTAAATAATAAAAAAATCATATTCATACTACATAGATAATTTCATTTCATTTATATCAAAAATATAAATCTCATTGCATCAATATTTAATTTGGTTTAAAAAAATTCTAAAACCTATTTAAATCTTTTTTTCTATTTTCTAAACAAATGATTTTAATAAACTAAATATTTTGTGTATAAATTTCAAATCTCAATGAACACGTTCCCATTTACTAAAAAATAATTTTATAAAAATCCTCATTTTAAAAGTTTACATTGAAATTGATCTAAAAATCTATTTTCAATCATCATAATACAAAATCATTTGCACAATAAAATCTAGATATTCACAATTTCAAAACAATGGTGTTGATAACACATTTCAGATGAACCCAATGTCCACCATATGTTGACGGATGATACCTCTTTCCATAAGCCTCAATAACACCCCACTCATAAATCTCTAAGGGTAATCTCGCTCATGTGACACACTTGAACCTAAAACATTGGGGAATGGTTGTATTGTTACCAAAATCATCATCTTTCTCAAGCATGATCCACTGGGAGGAAACACCCCATGAGCCTTGTAGTCTCCAATCATAATACATGTTTTCATAGTGTTGAAATTATCAATCCATCTATATGAAACCAAGAAATGCCATGACTGATTCACTATAATATAAGAACTAGACATCACACCTATATACCATGGATTCCCATTATGAAAGAATTCTCATTTAAAATTTTACCCAAATAATCACATTTACATATACAAGTTAATAATTATAAATTCTCTATGAAATCTCCTTTTTCCATAAACCGAAAAACATTCAATTTTAAACACACCAAAACCATTTTCAAAATACATTTTATTCTAGTTGAACAATTAATGAATCCCATTTGAAATTAGCATAATAAAGACACATAATCAGTATAACCATTTAAATCGGATGATACCATCCCAAATCCTCACAGAAGCCAATTTCAAATTAAAAAAATCTTCTTAACACTTAAATAAATAAGAACTCTATTAATTTCACACAACAAAAAATCTATCATTCTATTAGATTCATTTACCGTCGAAAAACTGTCTATCAAATACACTCTCAACTACTGTGCCTTTGAAAAAACCATTATCTCCTTCCACACAAGTCATAAACACCCTTTCAAGAGGCATCACTACAACGCATACTCCAAAAATAGACTTGTCCCTTATAAAATCCACTTTCATCATATATTCATGCCAAAAAAATTCCAAAAATTATTTTTTCGTGACAAAATTATACAATGAAATATTTTAACGAAAGAAAGAAAACATATCGAAGGAATCTAAAAATTTAAAATCTTGGAACCGCCTAACTCAAGAATATAAACATGGTTTAAATTGGTTCAAACCTGCAATCACATCCCCTCAAGACTATAACATGGAATGATTTTTCAAAAAACCAAAATATCTCAATCAATGACAAAATATCGATCCCCTTATAGGTAAAAAACCCTACATGAATTTGAGATCCCACGATATAGGGAATGAAACTCTTGAATAATGGAATATATCTGAGGAGGAGGGACTTAATTATGGAATCCATTGTGTTTCCTTGAAAAATCAACCCAATAAATGGTTCTCAATAAGATTAGGATATATTATAATGGTATATCAAGTCATAAAATATAGATTGGGGTGGATGAGGGTGGATTGTGGTTAAATCGTGGGAGGAAGAAAAGGGGGTTTTAATATTGTTTATTACGTGTAAATTGTGAATGAATACTTATAAAATTTTGTTAAATCATGCTGTAACTATGCACCCCTTTCTGTATAAGAGGTACTGACCACGTGATTAGCTCGCAAGGCCTGACTAGGCTTGCACATATCCTATGGTAGCTTTTATCTAAAAAATCCACCCTACCACACTGTTACCTAGGATGGGGTTCACGGTTTCTACTAACCATGGGCATCATGTTTTATGACACAAAATTTTCATTTTTCTACAAAAATATAAAGAGAAACCAAGGGTAAAATTTAGTCCACGAATAAATGGAAATATGCCCTCAAACAAATCCGAAATATCACACCTCCTTAAAGAGTTAAAAATTGAAACATATAATTGAACCGAATAAAAAAAATTAAAGACCTTGGTGTGATGTTTAATGTTTTGATAAATGATGCTCAGTTAGTTTGGGATTATTTGATTCATAATCATGATCTTTGTTATGTCATCATTGGGATGGATTATATTGATTCTCAATGGGATGAGGTTAATTATAATATTTAGAATATCTCATTTACTTATTTCTATGAGATCTCATACGTGTTTCAGGGATAGTGGGAGAAAAGTTTTGGTTGTGTATGATCTTTCTACCTAGTGAATGAGAGTTTGTTGTCTATAGTATCAGTTTTTACAGATACTGTTTCTTCTTTTATTTATTTTCCCTCCATTGTTTATAATTTTCATGATGTTTTCTCATATGATGTATTCAGGCTTCTACCAGAGAGGGAGGTTGAGTTCATGATTTAACTAATTATATGGAAACAACATATATCAATACCTTCATATAATATGGATCTAAAATAACTAAAAGAGATAATTATTCAGTTATATTTTCTTGTGGTGAAGGGTTTTTTTCCCTAGTGTTTTAAATTGGTCATCCTTTTTTCCCTTTTCCATGAAGGTATATGTTTAACTCTAATTTTTCATGACTATGGAATGTTGAAAAAATTAAATTTCTATAATAAGTATTAATTTCCTTTTGTTGAAGATTTTTTTGATCTGTTAATGGGTAGAAGTTGTTTTTAATGACTGATCCTCAGTTAGGTTATCATTAACTCAATGTTTGTTAATGTGATATATCGAAGACACCATTAAAAAGTATGTATTTTGATTAAATGTATCTTATGATGTCATTTGGTATGACTAATTCTCAAATAGTTATTAAGAACTTAATAAATTAGATATTCCATTAGTAATTTAACACTTTTGTGGTGGGGTTCATAGATGATATTTGGGTTAATTCTTGGTCCATATATGATGATGAGTATCATATATGTTAGGTTTCATAATTATTTATTATCTACTTTTTTATATAAAACATTCAAAATTAACTTTCTAGTTTCAACAATAAATGTTATTGTGGATCATGATTTCTGATCAGGTCTTGTCAGATGATCTTGAGAATTTATAGCCTATTATTATGGGAAGAAAAATGGAATGGCTGTGAGATTCTGAGATTCCAGAGTCTTATTAGATACTATTGGAAGTTAATCAATTATATATCTATATTGGGGTCACCATTTACTACTCATACTAGTAAATGGGTGAAATTACTATTGGATGCAATGTTTCATTCTTCCTTCTATGAGTTGAAACAACTTCTAAAATCAACTCATATCCTGATCATACCTGGTCCAAGTAAGGGGTATGTAGTTTTTATGATGATTTTTGTGTTGTTTCTGGTTTTTTGCTCATATAGTATCATCATGTTATAGAATCATGTTCTCACTAGCATTAACATCATGAGATGGATTATCAGTTTTCAGAATCATCTTTACTTCCCATCACTAGTGGGGTGCTCAATTTTCATTGATTATCACACTTATTTTTGATCCATTCATTTGAACACTATGAAGATGTATTATGACATGATATGGACATTATTGTGGTTGATTATGAACTATGGCCTTTTAGATTATGTGTCTCATTTTTACATTAAGCATCAGATAAAGGTAGATAGCCTAAAACATTTATATTTCATCATTCCTCTTATGGTTTTAGTTTGGAAATGGAACGTCGTGTTCATGGATTTTGATGATGGATTACCATGGAAACCTTGATTGAGGAACGATATATGGATGTATTTGAGTTTTCTTATAACAACAGTTATCGGTCCTTGATCATAATGGATCCATTCGAGGCTTTGTATTGTCTTGCATGATGATAATGTTATTTTCGGTATTGGTGGGAGAGTCATATTTGGTGGTATTGAGTTTGGTTGAGAATAAAGATGCCAGTATTCAGGAAATAATTCGATGATTAGTTATATATATGAGTCGAAAGATATTACATGTGGAACAATGATGACATCCTTTTGTATTTTATGTAGGTGAATAGGTTTTCACTAAATTTTCTCCATGGTTGTGTTAAAATCAGATTGAAAAATAGGGAATGTTGAATATTGGATATATTTTATTGTTTAAATACAATAAGAATTATGGTTTAGTGTATAGGGATTCAAAATGTTTTCAACAGATCCCATCTTAGGAAATACTATCCTGATCCCCCCCCCCACGTTCAGAGATGGGAAGAGACTGAGTAAGAGCCATATGTTTCTACTGTTCAACATCCAATTGAGATCATTGACTCTTAAATGAATCAATTTTGTAGGAATATGACTTTGTTGGTAAAATTGTTATGGTTTCATGGATCATATTCTCAATTGACGTAAGAGCATGGATATTTAAAGTGGGAGTAGTGGCCTAACCTATTTACTAGAATTAATTATTCCATGTGAATTATCAATGGTGTAATGTTTTGTGTTGGGGAGTTTTTAACATCTCATTACCCACTTTCAGTTATTTTACAACTCTTTTCCTATTTTCCTCTTTAATTTTGAATGTCTTGGGAGTCCTTGGGATGGAAAAAAATTAATAAGAAAAACTACCGAATGTTTAGTGATGTATGTTTCTCTCAATAATTTTTTTTGGGTATAGATGTGTAATGTGTTATTAGGATTTTCCCAGAATATGGATATTGCTCTAGTTGGATTGAGGTATTTGAGAGGAAACTGGTGTTTTTGTATTTTTTTTGGAGAAATACACACCATGAAATGGAAATACACAAGGTATAATTCTTATAGGATGGATATCATAAACCATGTATACATGATGAAATGTTTACACACTGTGTAATTTTAAATGATCGATTTTTAAGAAAAAATTTCATTGGCGTATTGGAATATTTGAGTCTATTGGATTACATGGCATGTAAAAGGATTATGAACTACGAAAATGTAGTGGATAATGGTTTTTCGGTGCTACATTAGTTGATATTTATTTCATTCTTCAAAATCTATCACCATTCACAATCTAGATATATCTTCTAGTTATTTTGGAAACCTATGTTTCTATCCAGATTCAATCATTCCGAATATGATCACTATTTTATTTGGATTTTGTACCTCCGAGTGAGTATTCTTTTCTTCTTCTTATTTTCATAGATTTTTGTAGCACAATTTCATTGAGTTATTTGATTAGTTGACTGGTGGTGATGTTTCATCTTGATACTCTCAAAATTTGTTGTGTGATCACATTTTTAGTGTCATTTTCTTCTGGATTGTGTTGTGGTGGGTGTGAAATATTGAAGAATGTGTTGTTTATTATTCTCCACCGACCCTTTTATAAATTTAAGCTATTATGATATGTGTAAATTGATTATAGGGATTACTTTATCATTGTTGGTTTCTTACTTTTGTTAAATTCTATTGTAGGTATGTGTGACAAGTGTTTTGAGGTAGGTGGTTCTTTCTCTTGTTAGTGTTGGTTAAATTCATTTTTCAGGTTTTGATTAATTGTTTTATTAAATATAATGTTATATTATGAATGATTTGTTTTGTGTGTGTATAAATATGTTTTGATATGATAGGGTATTCCCAGGTTTTGGTAAACGGAAAAAGGGATTTTCAATGCATTATGATTTTTTTTCGTATCATGGTTTGATGAAAATGGTTTAACGAATTGATTTAAAAAATTGAACAATTGGGATGTTGTTGGTACACTGCTTGAATGTATAGTAATTTTTATTATCCACTTTTTGGAGGTTTTCTTATGGTGATTTCATGTACTCCCTGGGCCCATTATTACGTCGAATTTTTATACCTTTCGGATGGTTCACTGGTTTTAATGTTCAAATACTCTCTATACTCGATAAATATTTCTAGTTAATTGAAGCGTACATTATATTATATGTTAGTTAGGTGTCTCCTAACTTTATAGATCTTGTGTGATCCTTGGTATGATGTAACACGTGTGGCATCTATACTGACATTGGAAATTTGGGTTGTATTGCTCAGTTTACTTTTGGGGATTTGATTTGGTGTGATATGAATGATTTGTTTTGGATTAATATATAATTTATGATATATGGATATGAAATTACATGAAAATTACTTACCTAATTATTTTTCAATTTTAAAAATTGGGAAATTAAATTTCTTTTCCTTCATTATAATATAAAAACTATTATAATTTTATCATGTCTTGTTTTCATAATAGTGGATAATACTTGGAATATTATTCACATAATTAATATAGAACACCTGAGTGACTCCCTAGTAATCATTTTATCTCATACCTTGTTTACCCCTTATGCAGTGTGTTGAAATGGTTATGTATTTTAATGCATGGAAAAAAATGCACCAAATTTTTTTGGTGAGGTTTTATGTCAGATGGGTTTTGGGTAACTAGTGGTGATATTGTGGGAGGTTTCCTACATTATCACATAGATCTGTTAGAGAATTTGTTTGGTTTTTTAATCATTTGTAGAGGTAATTTTCATATAGACATTGTTCCCTAAATTTTCTGTTTGTGTCTCATTCATTGTTCTTGTTTAGTAAAGAAAAATATTTAATCATCCGTTATTTCTATATATTATGTTTGTATATGTGATGTTTTGTCTTCATCATGGAAAAAATAACTCACTATAATAATTTTTTAATGCCTATGTTCTGTCACTATCCCATGGGGATTGCTAACTCCCTTATAATGTGTGGTGAATCAGATTGGGTACTAGTTTGAGAGTTTATTCATGTCAATTTGTTACATTAAGTGATTACATAACATTGCTAGAATACGTTCTCCTTCACAATGATGAATATTGATTGTGGAAAAAAATGTAATATCATTATTATTTTTAAAAAATATTTTGGTGTTACATCAGGTTGGACTGTGGTTGTATTTTTACATTTTAGTATTTCAAAAAATAGAATAATTCTTCAGACACACACATAAAGAGAGATATATAAATATATGCATTATGATATAAATAGAGTAAATAATATTACTGATTATTTTGAAAAATATGCGTCTAAGTGTACTCAATCAACTCCTACCTTATACAATATAATTTGAAACTCCCATAGGAATTGTTGGGGGTTGTGTTGAATTAAGTATGGGTTATTCTAAATTTGGTGAATGAATTTTTAATTTGTAAAAATATAAGATTTAAAAAAATAAATAATATTAAAATAAATTAAACTATATGATGAAATCATAATACCATTGTAATTGATGGATTATGATGCTCTTACCGGATATGAAGATGAATTGAAAATGATAAAATTGAATTTTCTAGAATAATTCCAATATAATTATATACAATGTACACTTAGATGAACATAAATCAATCTATATTATGATCATACGAAATATTAAGGTGTGTTAACATAGTGGTTGTAAACTACATTTTACTAACCATAACATTATGTTTACCATAAAACTGTATTTAAATTTTATAATTAATAGTTAATTAAATTTAATGCATAGATATGTAGAGAACAACTCTTCTCACAGATAAATAATGAAATATTTCAGAAGACAGTCTAGCGATAAGTGATGTTCAATGAGTCTGTGTTGGGATGGTATACCATTATTATTGTAATACACATCTAATTATTATTATATCGTACATATGACATGTTGGTTTTCATAGTGTTTTTTATCATATGTTTTAATTTTTAATCATCACCTCACTAGGATATAGATATTAGTGACATACACATTTCAATTTATTAAGGGAGAGATTACTCTAACCCTCGAAGATATTATAGTTATAATCTGTCTTTCTATCTAGGGAACTGTAGTTATATATCTCATAAGTAGAGTCTGACCCGAGACTGTACAGTGATTTCTAGGCCTAGATATTATTGGAGATGATACTACTATACATGGATGTTTTCTATTTGTTGGTTAGATTTGAAAACAATTAATAAATTTACCTGCTGATGCTGATGATATGACTACAATTTGTCAGCCCCATACATATATCATGTGGTTCATTAGAGGGAATGTGTGCACTAATTACTCTAGTATACATTTATGTATGATATATATCATGATATTTTAAGACTTTGACCATGCAGTGATATACAGCTAGGAATCATCATGATTCTCATACACATGTATATATATTTATAAATTGTATATCAATCATATCATATTGAACTGGTATGGATTTATCATCCTCATTTGAATAAGGGAATGGGATCACATCCATCCCATATCCCTTGCTCTTTCCAGACCAAAGAATCCCACAGATGAGCTACACAACTTCTGCATGGACACTGGTATTATAACACATTATTATTTTTTCTGATTCTAGTTAGATTTATCATACTTAATTTATTATTATTTGTCATTTTTAATATTTTACCTTATACGTGAAGTCATGAACAATATTTCATTATGACACCAATATATAATTTGGTTCCATACCTTCTCATATTGGATTCTATTCTATATACTGATACATGATTATACATTCTTCTATTGAATAATCGATTTAAAAATGTTATAGTTTTATTGAAATTAGTAATAAAATATTTTAATAAATGTGAATTGAAAATACATATTTCATGGAGGGAATATTGGTAAATCATTGACTAGATTTTTTGAACTTGAGTCTTCCTTATTGGTATATATCATTCCCATTGAGTTTATACTTATGAAAATGGATGAAAAGAGGTCGAGGTCTTCGATATAGGCATATTACATGATGTGACTAGAAATAAAAATTGTGTACATTTATGTACACATTGGGTATAGAAGTCTACATGACATGTAATCCTAGTACACATCCATGTAATGACATGGCCATGAAATTGTATAAAGAGAATGAGTAATCTCACATACAATCCATGTACTTTCATAAATTATTACTTCATGTAGAAGCGTTTTTTTTTCCAAACAGATAGAAATGACTCACTCTCTTCTAATGGAGTTCCCATAAAATACTATTGAGGGTATGGCTCTTGAATCTTCATCTAATCTCCTATTTCAATACAATTAGATTTTATGGATTTCCCTCGGTATGTTCTCGTTACCTCTAGAGTCATTATTCCTGATTTCTTCTCTCGATCTAGTTATATATGTTTGTGTATTTATACCCTTTTTGAATATTTACTCTATTCTAAGTTGAATAAAATCCCATATCTAGACTAGGAGAGTCATACGAGTATGAGGTAGGTGGTCTTGTGACATTCATGAATTTTCATGTTGCTTATATGTGACAGTGTGCCACATGCCCATGTATAAGGTGTCGCCTTGAATGTAATTGACTCATGTTATTACCTAAATTTGATTTATAATTTATTAATTTATGTAAATCTTGTGTGAGATTGTTTAACTGGATTAAAATCCACCCAATGGGTTCATTCTCCCTTGGACGACTAACATTAATCCATTTGTCCTGGGATGCATATGGATAGTCCATTGATTTCATTTTTGGGTTATTTTAAATGGAAGTGGTTAATTGAATTTTTTTCCCATTTGACCTATTTATGTTGCTACACATGTAATAATGTATTTTACATGAGTCTTCATCATGATGAAATTATTATACACTAGGTTTGGCCATGATACATGATGAAGTAATTATATACTGTGTTTTTAACCTCGACTGGCTGAAATTCATTTTCACCGGGTTTCGACCCTGATTAACAGCTGAAATGCTTATATATCTTGTTTTCATCCAATTTCAGGATTTTTTATACTAAGGACATATGGTTTCAGTTAAACACACTTTGGGTGAATCTTGACATCAACATTTGGGCGTCATGGTATGACGCAGTTTTAAATATACTAATGAATGGAAAATACTAATGATGAATCTTCCAGGACAACGCACAAGCATGGATTCAGTCTTAACCTATACATAGTGGCATTTTCGTCTGAGCCATCTATTGTGCTTTCTATTATGTCCTAATTATTTATGGATTTCACTATTGTAGAATGCCTTATATATATATCTTCCTTGATAGATCAACATAGATCATTGCTGTTTTCAAACTAGGATTTAATATCACACCGTGTTTGGGTCATGCTTTATGGACCAAATAGATTATATGATTACATGTGTTGATAAGGGAAAGCTCCAGTCAATAGGTACATGATGTCATTCTTTAGAGTTGAAGGGAATAGAACTGATCCGACACATGAAATGATTCCTAGTTTCTTTTTATTCTATTTTTCTTTTCAGACATATATAATGTATTACTGCAATTTATTTGTTTGGATTATTTCCTAGAACAATTAACATGTTGCATCATCTTTTGATTTGAATGACGATTGGTTATTTATCATATCATTCTTCCACTATTTTTTTAGTTGTATGTTGTTTACTACATCCATTATTGTATATTATTATTCTGATTTATTACACACTAAAAATTGGGGATTTGTTTCCCCACTATAACACTATAGTACATCTTTGCAAGTGGGATTCCTTTGGAAATTTGGGAAATGCACTTGAGGCCATGTGACAAACAGGGTAAAGGGCACAAGTTGGGTGGAACCCAAATCTAGGATGCTACAAAGTGGAATGAAAGGAGGATCCATTTCGATTTTTTCTTACTGTTTTCCAGTCATAGAAAGGGAAATGAAGGAAATGGTGTTTTGTAATTAGCTATACTGGGGAGTAACTACCTCATTTATATAGAAAATACAAATTTCCTCCAATTAAATTGTAATGTCTTGATTTTGAGATGTTATATTAGAATCGATTTCACATTTAGTTAATGAAGATGTTTTGATTAGTTATTATTGATATCATGTTTGTTATATTTTTTTCCAACCAGATTAGATGAGTGTATTCCATATCATGCATCAAACAAGCACTTGATAGAAATCACCTGGCATGCATTATTTCCCAACTATTTAGGATCATTACTGATGGGATGCTGTTGTGATAGATGTCATGATAGATATGCCTGATGTTGTGATTTGTATATTTATACATATGACTTATATTAATATAGTTATATTAATATATGTCATGGTTTAATTGTATGTATTCCAACCAATGGTACCCGAGGAGTACGATCCCTCTTGGATTAGAATTTTTTGATCATGATTCGAATATTGGATACGTTTTTGGTCAATATCTTCTATTTGTGATGGAAATGTTTTATTCATGGGGAGTATGGGCCCCCATGTGTTAGAATTTGTCACAATGTTTATTTACTTTTCAACAATAATGGTTCGAAGGAAGATTTAGAGGATAACTTTTCGGAATCCCAGACCACATGGCATTGTGGGTTCCTATACACACGCCATGTGTTCTTATATTTATGATGAAAAAATTGTTTTTTATACACATTGGGTACTCTAGGTAGATTTCATGTTTTTTTACCATGTGTCCAGCAATAGATATTAGAACCCAAGTTTTTGAGTCAGGATCAGATCACACTGTGTACCTAATGTACACCCCAAGTAGTTTTACAAAGGAAGGTCAGTATAGATATGGACATGTTTAAGTACACGGACCAGAGGAAGGAATTGGGTTCAAGTCATTTTTTCACCTATTATTCCTTGTAAATGTGGTGTTTACACTACCAAGGTAGGAGGAATTACATTCCCATGAGAGAGTTTAAGTGGACATACCATGATTAAAGTTTACACGTTTTTTTACCTTACTTCTGTATCCTTTTGAGAGTTTTCTTTGTTTGTTTAGTTCTTGCTCCCTTGATCTATGTACCTTGATAAATGATATTGTACTAAAGTGTTTGAGTAGGTCCCGAGTATCATGGGTTGAGTGGGTGGACATTACCGATTTCCAGTATATATCTGGATGTTTAGAGGACATGTTAGATAGATTTTCTACTAGTGGATGATCGTTTTAGAGATGACTTCTACGATGACATTATAGGTTTAATTCTGGTTTGAGAGGTAGAGTTCTATATCAATCTAGTACTAGGAGATGCACTAGTATCAATTCATCTTTATAGAATGGCTACGATTTAGTTGCAAGAGCATATGTGGCATCTAGATGATTTGGAAGTAAAGGTTTTAATCCAACCCTATACATATTTATGGGGATCACCGGTCCTTTTTTCAAAACAATGCAGACGGTACCCTTAAGATATATGAGGATTCACTGAAAGTGAACTTGTTAATGGTAAAGAACTGATATCCTCTTCCACGAATATATGATCTCTTCGATCAACTCCCTGGAGCATGATTATCCTATATGATTGATATGAGATATTGTTATAATCAATTGTGTGTTAAATCATCATAGATACCACACATAGCATTCTGAAGCATATATTTTTTTATGAGTATTTGGTTATTTCATTCGGTCTCACGAACACTCTATCATTCTTAATTAGGAAAAGAACCATCTGTTACATCCCTATATTGATTATTTTGTTTCAGTTTTCATGGATGATATATTGTTATATTATCATAATCGATATGAATATGAAACACATCATGAAATCATTTTGATTACACTAAGATGTCATCAGTTATATACAATTCTCTCAAAGTGCGACATATGGGTGGATTAGATTCTCTTACTGGGTCATGTCATCTCAGTGATATGAATATCAGTGGACCCAAAAAAGGTGAGAGAAGTTTTCACCTAGGAGAATCACAAGAATGTCATTGAGGTGTGGAGTTCCCTAGGGATGGTTGGACAATACATGCATTTTTTAAAAAACATTTCACACTTGGAAGCACTGATGACTAGATTGAAAAAGAATGGTGTGGAGTAAGTTTGAGACATTTTTTGAGAGAAATATTTTCAGGAGTTGAAAGTGTGACTAACGTCAGCACCGATACTAATTTTTCTAGATCCGAGAAGGCGTTACATAGTATACTGCGATGCATCAGGTAACAGGTTGGGAGAAGTGCTTAAGAAGGTATATCGAGTTATTGTGTATAGGTCTTGGAAGTTAAGTCAAAATGAGAAGAAAAACCCAAGACATGATATCAGGATATCCAAGGATGTACAAATATTACATTTTTTGGGAAATTACTTATTGGGAAAGCGTTTTGTGGTGTAAAAAGACAAAAACAGTTTCATGTAAATCATTACTCAGTATGATCTGAATATGAGGAAGTGATGGTGTGTGGAATTCCTTCAGTATTTTGACATTGATCTAGCCTACGTACATGTGTAATGTAATGCATTGGTCGATTAACAGAGCATGAGGACTCAAATACTTTCACTACTCTATGCTAGTAGCAAGAGGCAGCTGCTGGTGATATTCTCTGAGAATCATCTGAAGGTGAATGACGGGTTATGGCATAATTTTCATACATAATTAGTGGTTACATTACCATAATATATTTACTGATGTTTTGGTAGGTATCAAATTCCAATGGACTAGTTCTATAGGAGATTATGTTAGTGGAGGACAATCCTCATTTATGAAACAGAGGTGAGGAAGAGGCTCTGCGATTATAGGGTTACATATGGGTTTTAGAGGACATGAAGGAGGAGCTTATGTTGTGTTTTCAGGCTTCAGTCTGGGTTGTGCATCCTGGTGTCACCAAGAATTATCAGGATTTACATCATCTATACTGGTGGCTAGACCTAAAGTGAGTTTTTTCTGGTTTTTTCATGCAATATTCCTCCAATTAAGAGGTAAAGGTAGAAAACCAAAGACCATAAGTACTTTTTAAATAGTTAATCTTTTCATAGTGGAAATGGAATGATGTCTCGATGGATTTCATGATGTGTCTACTAAGTTCACCATTACATAATGATGCTTTATGAGTTTTGGATTAAAATATTTCGAATGTTACTTATTTCCTATCGATCAAGGAATCCTTAGGTGTTGATGATATTGGGAGGTTGTACATCCATGAGATTGTATGACTACATAGGGTCTCACATTATGTTATTTTAGATAGGGACACTGATTTTACTTATCAGTTCTAGATCAAAATTAAAAGGGTACTGAGAACATAGGTTCTCTTGTGTATGGAATACAACCCCCAAACATATGGCAAGTTAGAGTGCATGAATATAGTGCGTGAAGACATGTTTCAAGAATACATCTTGGATTTCAAGGGTTCTTAGGTGAAAAATATACCCATTAATTTGTTCTCAAATATCAATTGATTCCATGGAACTATAATAATGGAACCATATGGTGATTTGTATGGTAGGCAACACTGACCATCCCTCTGTTGGCTAGAGACAGGAGATGAGGCGATGTCGGGACCTCATCTTGTCGAGGAGACCACTGAGCAGGTTCAGTTTTTTTGAAAGAAGATGGTAATAGTCTCTTTATAAATAATATGCAAATAATTTTACATAACCTTTTGAGTTAATGGTTGGGGAAATATTTTTTATACGTGTCGCAAAGTGGTTGGAATATAAGGGGATCAGGAGATAAGGAAAGCTGTCACCGAGATATGTGGATTCATTTGAAATTTTTGAGAGGGTTAGGTTGGTCTCCTATTGATTGATGTTACCCCAGAGGTAATGGTTTATGAATGAAATAATCCATGTTTCTCTGTTATAACAAAAATTTTCATTCCCATCTCAAACATTTCAGCCCGAGGAATTGGAGTTGTAGGAAGATAAACCTTTTGAGGATCATCCCATTCATATTGAGGATTGTAGCATGAAGGTTATCCATGGCTAGTATGTTCCATTGGTACGGGTGCTATTGAAGAATAGCTAAATATAGGAAACGAATTGGGAGAGGGAGGCCAATGTACAATCATTATGGGTAGAGTTATTCTCAAATATTTCTTCATTACTGTCAGAAGGGAAATTTGAGGAAAAAATACATTAAGGGATGAAATTATTAAGAACCCAGTTCTTCTGTTGAGGAACCTATCATTCCATATTAGTATATACTTATCTAAATGGGGGAAAGATATGTAGGGGATGGCTATAAGACTGTAGGAAGGTCTGAATTTGAACTATAGTTTGTATAATTATTGGTACATGCATTGTAATGAAGGCTACATTCCATGTAATCCCTGTACCTGACCATGCAATGGTATTTCCATGAAATATTACAGAAATGGTGTGTTGTCTCAAGTACATGTTGTGTAAATTTATTAATTAACATGTTAGGAAGTAGAATCTTTAAACCTATTGATAGAAAAGAATCATATTTTTTATATGGCATTCCCAAAAAAATCCAAATGAGGATTTGCCTCTCGATTAGTCGTCCGATCTCCGATATGAAAACAACTATATATGATGGATTCCCCTCGATGAGTTGTTGATTCTTTTTGACCCCTCGTTCATAATTTATTCCCCCATTCTACATAATTTAGGTCAAGCTTTTATTCCCTTTTGGTATATCTTCTATGTTCTATGTCGAATAAAAACCCAACACTGGATGATGATAGACATATGTGTATGAGAAAGGAGGTCGATTGACTTTTTGGAATTGTGTTGTTGCTTATATGTTCTTGGGATACAGAAAACCATGTATAGGGTGTATCTATGAATGGAATTGACTCATATTATTTCCTAATGTTAATTTTGTACTTTATTAATTTAACTAAATCATTTTTTATAATGTTTGAGTTTTTTAAGGGCAGACTCAAGTGTGAATTCTCTCTTGGATGACTAATGTTTAGCCGCTTGGACTATTATACATATTGATATGAATTTTTGTTCCATTATATGTCTTTTAAATTTGATGTGGTTAATTGAGTGTTTTCCCATCTGATTTATTATGTTGTTACCCATGTAATTGTGTACGTTACATTTGTTGTCTTCTTGCTGAAATTCATATACAACGAGCATGGCCCAAATACATGCTAAAATGCATATATACTAGTTTTTTACTCTAGAACACGATGAAATGCCTATACAACTGGTTTTTACCATGATTTATATCTGAAATGATTATATAGCTCGTTTGGATCCTGTTTGGTGTTATATTATACCATGGATATATGTTTTGGGAAAAACACACCAGGGGTGATACATGAATTCCACATTAGGACTTCCGGACCTAACTCAGTTATAAATTTAATACTGAAACCAAACGACTAATGATGCATTGTCCATTCCAATGAAGAATATTGGATATTATATTCATCCATAATTGGTCGTAGAGATTTCTGACTCATCTGGTGTGCTTGATTTTGATTACATAATATTTACCATATTCACTATTTTACAATTCCCGTTATATATATATTAACTAAAATATTGAAACATAACATTGGTGGTTACATACTAGGATATATTATGTTACCCAATTTGGGTCATGATTATAGGCCCAAAGAGATTATATTATTTCTGGTGTAGATCATAGAAATTTCCTTGATACAGGTAATTGATGTGGTTATTTGTAGTCAAAGATCATGTGATCGAGCCAGGGATTCAAATGATTCCATGAATCTTCTATTTCATTTGTGATTTTGGGATATATATCATGTATTACCACATCATACTTGTTTTTTAGATTCCCTAGAACAACGTCATGAACCATCATCTTTTTTATTTAATGACACTATTTTATTTATCTTATCATTATTCCGCAATTTATTTCAGTTGTATATTGTTTACTGCTTCCATTATTGAATATTATTTGTCCACTATGTTATACTCTACCAATGGGGTCATATTTACCCCACTATTACACACTAGGCTCCCTCTTATAGTCTGAATCCTCCAACATTTAGGGAAATGCACTTGAGGCCATGTGGCCAACTCAGTACAATGAACCAGTTGGGTGGCACTTGGTTCTGAGTCATTAAAATATTTCAATGTACTATACTACTAGGATTTATGTTGTTAGGTTTTTAGTTCAAATCATAAATTTTCTTATTATTGATTGGAAATAGACCGATTATTATTAGGAATTAGTCTGAATCAGTCTTTGTATTCTATAAGAACAAACAAATTCAGTAGTGCTTCATTTCCTGAGGCCAAAAGGGAGGAAATACGACGACCATGGATGAAAGAATGTTGATAATGTCAATATCTTAGATTTGTGTACGTCATTATGTATTTAGGGAATTCATACAATTTGAGTTCATATGTAACAAAAAATAATATATGAAACATAGAATATAATAAACTATAATCTATAAATTCTGTCATAAGGTAGAGGGATCCATGGTCTAGAAAATAAATAAATTCACATTACTTTGTTTTTTGTAAATTTTTTTACTATTTTTTGAATTAGTTGATAGAATACTCTACTGGATCATATTATTCACATGTATGATCTTGGGGAGTGTGTGGTATTTAATCTATCAGGATACAATGATATAGCGTAGTATATGATTCCATCAATTTTTATTGTATATAATTGTATAATAGATTTTATACATGAGGGAGAGGGGGTTCTTAATCAAGAACCACATAAAACAATTGTTGATATTGACAAGATATGATTATAATGATAGAGACCACATTGTAAAACAAGTGAGGCCTCACCTACTCCATAGTTTATTGAATCACATTTAGAAAATGGGCCTCAGCTGGTTTTTAATGTGTACCAGTATCCATGGGAACCATTTATTTTATCATAATATGAAAACAAATACATGATCTATTTGATACAATATTGTATTAGGATTAATTTCATATGACTTCATGTATTATGAGTTGGCCATAATAGGCCATATGGATTCCCCATGAGATGTCGTGTACCACATCTTTTTCAGTGTGATAAAGATCTAATCCATATCTCTATATCATGATGGAACATCCTTATGATGATTCCTAGATAGCATGGTAGAAAATCATGGTTCATTTACATATGAAATATCGACAACCATATCCTCGGACTATACAACATGATAGAAGTCAACATTTTTGATTCTGAATCCCGTTCTCAATACGAATTGAGGGAATAAACCTGCTCATAAATGCAGATGAAAATTAATTCTAATCATTAGTTTAATGTGTGTTCGTGGATTTAAATTATTTGAGATATCATTTGGTTATGTATATTAGTGATAATGTTTTAATTAGTCTATTAACATTTTTTGAAATATTAAATGTCATAAATATATTTCATATAACTGATCTTCCATAAAATATTTAAATAATAATTAATAGTATTATTTTTTATGTATATACATTTTCAATTACTATGATTTTTACGAAAATAATTTGTTTATAATGAAAATTTAAAACACATGAAAATAAATTTATTTAGTTGTATAATTACTATAGTTATATTTAAGATAGTTTTTTAAATAATTCCAAATTTAATATTGTTAATTAATAAAAAATAAGAATTATATGTAATTATATAATTATAATTAGTTGTAAATAGTATATTATTAATAATATTTAGGAATAAATTTATAATTAATTAAATAAAATTATTAATGAGGAAATTAATTAAATAATTAATTATAAATAGTAATTATATAATAATTATAAATTATTATTTTTCAATAAATTCAATAACATTTTCAAGAACTAATCTGGGTCATCCCTAAACCAAAAACACAAGAAATCTTCTTTAATGGATATAAGGGGGATCTATATCCTCACATGATAGTGATTATATCCTTGGAATTAATATATACATTTGTGGATGGTATACCGACAAATATTAAACCAATGGGAAAAAACTATAGAATATATAAAAGATAGTAAACATGGAAATATTGACTCAAACTATGGAAGACAAAACTGGGTAAATGAAAAACATGTACCAAACTAAAAAATATATACCAAATTACACAAAATGGTAGAACTATTCTACTGGTGATATTTGGGTGAACATTCCACTATTTATCAACATAACTCCCACACCCTAGTAGTATAGATACATTCTACCACCATATAGTGTCTTTCCATTACTTGGATGAGGTAAATATAAATTTACACACACAAAAATGTATGTGCAGTGTGTGATCACACAATCTTTTTTCGATAACACAAATTTTTCAATAATAATTATTTATAATATATACAAATAATGACCATTTGAGAAAAAAATCAAGAAATATGTTTTCACTGATTATATAAAAAATTTGATATTCACCCCTTTTGAACAATTAAGAAAAAATTCCCATATAAACACATTTTTAGTACATATTTAATTAAATAATTTTATATTTAAAATAATTCCAAGCATTAAAATCATTTCAAAAATTTATCATACCCAATAATGAATAAAACCCATTTCAAAAAGAGCGGATCCATGGTAACTGATTCCTACGATATAATAGTTCTATGACGGCTTGTACCCTCACACTATCAAAGTGATCATTATACACCAAGTGGAATAATTAACGTAGTAAAATAGGCATACTGTGGGTAATATTCCAATCTTAAATGTGTCTCTAGGCCTCAAATATTTTTTAGTTTGCATCTTAATCGTGTGCCTAGGATAGGAAAAACAATCCATAAATAGTGTTCTTGTCCCAATTCAACATACTTCGATGTACCCTTGGTTCCCATGTTCCATATCCCAGACATGGGGGAATTGCATTTTCATTTCAAAACATTTCATTCTTTACACTTCCCACAACATGAGAAAATCCAGTTTTACAATCAATCTAAATCATTCATTGATACTATTCTCAAATAAACCAATGGTTCATTGAAATAAAACATTAATTAAAAAAGTAGTGAAATAATGCAATTTTTCAAGTGTCCAAAACCACGAAATTTATTTAACTATAAATGATTTCACTCAAAAATTTAGAAATAACAATTTAAAATGACATATCATTCATTATTTAAATTAAAAATTACTTCTAAACAAATACGCACATAAAACACATTGTTTTTCATCACCCACATGATGTTTAATGTACATAAGGAATGTAACACCTCGAGCTTCCATGATACGCTTCTCATTCAATAATGCAATAACATGCATTGTACGCAACTTCGAGTTCTAAAACACCGCGACTAATCAAAGTAGCCGTTATGAATAGTAATAAATATGATTTAAAATTATAGAAATTTTTGATTTCAAAATGGACTTTATTTTTCGATTCAGAATATCGAAATTAGCCTATGTTGAATTTTTGGTATTTTTCTGAGAACTTCTAATTTTTTATGAAAAGTGAAAAATACTTAAAAACAACATTTTTAATCAAAATAATTTATAGTGATAAATTATACTATTTAGTGGTTTTAAAGTATAATTATAATATATTTTTACCATTTAATCCAATGGTGTCCATTCGAAATAATTTAACATTGAAATTGGACATAAACAATTGCCAATCTTTTGATATAAATTGGTTCTTAAAAACACGCTATTTGTTGTGACAACGGGATTTAATTATAAAATTAATTAATGAAACTTATATGTTTGGAATTTTGTAAAATATACATCATTTTTGAAATTTTAATATCAATTATAGCTTAGGGTGAAATTTTGGCATTGTTCTGAAAAACTTCAATTTTTGATGAATAGTGAAACCACTAAGAGGTAGTTAAATAACTGCATTTTTGTTTAAATGAAATATTACCACTTCTGTGAATTGATTTTCAAAAATCAGACATACATGGTTGTCAATAAGAAGTAAAATTTGGTTCAATGAGATTAAAATAATTTTTGGTGAATAGTAACTTTTAAGTTCTTAATCGCGATTAGAGGTAATTAGTGTAGTTTAAGGTAAAAATAATGTTTTAATAATATGAGATGAGCTTGAAACATGTCCTACCCTCATTGGATGTTCCATGGCCGACCAAGAAAATCCATGGGTCAACTTGGGGACCCTATGGAGCAACTTTAGTTGGAAAATGACATAAATACCTTTTATTTAATGTTAAAGTAAAAAATGACACAAACATGAAATGTTTTACTAAAACAATTTTTACATGGGGTTATACAAGACATATTTTTGACTATAAATAGTCATTGGAAAGATAAAAATATTTCCTACATCATAGTATTTTTTTATAATTTTTAGACACTAAATAAATTAAATTATTTATGACATCATTATGATGCAGCGATGACCTCATTATTTAACAATTTTAATAAAATGGAAAGATAATGTACAATCCAAGGCTTAAACTTGTCCAAAGACTATTGTATGGGTAGATTTCGAACCCTTATCACCATAGACACGAATTATATAAGTTTCGGACCTTTATAATCCGAAAAGCACTGTATAATTATGTAAAATTTCCTTACTTTCCAAGAGTGCCCCTCCTCTCCACTTATAAAAGGCCCCCACCTCTACCACCTCATTCACACTTTCAAGCCATTTGGATCGGAAACAATCTACCCAAATACTCTCCCAACTTCCCTCCCTTACTCATAGAAGCATCACTTTGGGTAGAATTCTTCCCAAGGAAGCCTTTATCTCAAATCAAAAAGAGTTACCCGATTTTTAGGTAATGTCTTCTCTAATGTTGTTTTGTTTTATTTAGCTTCTCGAACCCCATAAACTCTTTTTATTCCTTTATTTTGTAACAAAAATAGTATCTTCTATATAATAGTATGTTTTTATGATATGGATTTGGTTTACACTTACACACACCGACATCTAATGGTTAAAGAACATACTATTTCTGTGGTTGGAGAATTTTTGCCTCACGAAATGATGATTGTTCAAATTCTTTTAACACCTATAATGGTGGCCATTTTGATGACACTATTTTAATATATGATATATGTATTATGTTTATGTTTTCCTTATGCTTATATATTTCTCATTTATGGCATACTTTATGATTTCCATTATGGGTAAACACGATAATTTCATTTTAGGAAGTGCGGACTACTGCCCCCTCAAAGTGATGTGAATCGTTAATGCCATATATGGGATGTATAAAGGATGGAGTAAATGATATTATATATGATATGATACTGGAACTATATTATACCTTTATATGATTATGACTTCATTCCATTAAGTACGAAATAGAAATGAAAGTAGCGTTCATGCGTACGTACTGCTTATCGTCTCCATGAACGGTGCATTTCATTTCTTACCTCTAAATGTTACGTAATATTATAAATGAATGTATATACTGTATATATATTATATATATGATATCTACATAATGAATATAATTATGTATATAATGGATATTTCACCACATTAACAACTTGTAATTATAAGAAGTTCATTTTTAACTCAAGTACCTATGATCGACAAAACGACCGTTATTAACTTAAATAATTACCGAATGTTCATATCAATGTAATAAGTGATATAAAAAGGATAATTAAATTTAAAATGGTTCTTAATAAGGTATATATTAACTCTAGTTTATTATTCAGGAGGTTAAGGAACGGTTGAGTCAAGTCAGACACGAGGTAAGGGAATTTTATAACCCAACTTCCATTCTTTTGGTTAATCTCCTACTTTCAAATTATGTCATGATATTATTATGTCGTATATTTTATTTATACTTTCTTTATGTGTACATATATTGAATACACATAATAGATATATTTTATTTAAAAATGATCTTTTTAAGGGACTTCGTCTCAATCTCCATTCATTGATGCATATTTTGTTTTATACACAAATTTCTTTTGTACAGTGTATAAACCCCTTGGACTTTTACATTTATTCAAAAGGAATATTTTTATATGAATAGTTTTACTAAACGACAAAAAGTGAATGTTTTTCTTTCCGTACATATGCGGCGACAACGACTTCTCCGCCGCCGTGACCATTATTTGAGTTTCGGCTTTCTCTACAAGCCATCATTTTTTTGAGGAAAAATAAATACAATGTTTTAACTTTCTTTTATTTTGGTATTGAAAATGGTTTTGAAAGAGTTTTTATTATATCAATGTGTTGTATTGATATCTTCTGATTAAAATGTGGAAGTGTTATGTTTCCTTTATGCATGTTTTATGTGATACAATTATGTTATGGTCTATGATATGTTTAAACCTATTCATATGAGGAATTTATTGGACTTAATAAGTGACGGGTGGAGCCCGCTATAGCTGCTCGATGCATCAGTAGGTCTCATGAGACAACTAGACGTGGAATTGGCTGAGGCCCTTTCCCAATTTGATTTATGGTTTTGTCCGAGGCCTTAATCATTTTAGACGTCTTGGCCGAGGCCTTGAAAAAGTGTTTCAGAATGTCTGGCATTATACATTCCCTCATTATGAAAGTGGTTATTGATATTGCATGTGATTATTCGACCAATAGAATATCCATGTGAAGAAGTTAATGGAATTATCTCATTTTACTTTTTCCATATTATGTTGAAGTTCATGTTTAAAAGGCTTTTTTTTAGTTATACATTGCCTTAAATGTTTATGTTTATTGATGAAAGATTCTGCTATATTGTTATCCTTACTGAGCATCTGAGCTCACCCCTTTCAATGTTTTAATATTTTCCAGGATGTGAAGAAGTATTTTATGAATGACCTGCAGGGATAGTCAGAAGAGGATATGAGTGTGGACTATGAAGACTTTGTTATTAGTTTTCCACTTTATGATGTAATGTAACATTTATGAATGTATATAGTGTTTCCAAGGCTACTAAACTAATCAGTCTTTTGAGACATGATCTTTTGTGATCGTTCCAATGTTACGAAGTAATGCACCGACTCTGGGTAGCTGGAGTCGGGGGGTTACAGTTGGTATCAGAGGCAGTTTAGTACTAACCTTGGAAGCTAGATTTAGATAAACTATTATTAGAGCACATAATCGGAAGATATACTTTGAGGATTAGTATAGAATAGCTTCCTCGAATTTTGGTATCGTAGATATGTTGTGAGTTTTCTGAGCAATACATCCCTGTCTGGATATGAGCTGGTAGAGGCGGATCTGGCACAGATGTACCTAGGGGTAAAACCTGAAAACACCGCTTTGAGCTAGACTCGAACGGGAACTGGTGCACGACAACGGGCCTTACTGCACTCTTGGTTACGACACTCCTAGGGGATATGCTTAGGATAATTCTCATTTTCTTTACAAACCACTATGAAGGGTTATGAGTATATACTTCCTCAAAGAAAACATTTTTATGTATTATATCCATAAATAGTTCAATTTATGTTAAGTATCTTACAAGTATGGAATTATGTATTTTGATTCATAAACTAATATAGTTTATGCCATTGTTTAGAAATGGCGCCTAGTGGAAGGAATAGAAACGGTATCAATGCACGCACTCTGTGTAGAGATTTCCCTCCTTCTCAAGATAATTATTGTGGAGTTGGAGATACAACTGGTGCTGATCAACTTATTACCATACTGGGAAAACTCACTCAGGTTATGAATAATAACCTTACTCGTATGGAGCACCCTGATCCGCAACGTGGAGAATCAATGTTAGACCGCTTCATGAGGCAACAAACGCCAACATTTAATGGGGGTACCAATCCATTAGTAGCTGAGCAATGGATAAACTCCTTAGATAAAATATTCCATGCCTTGGGGAGTAGTGAAAGGGAGAAGGTTGTCATGGAAGTTTACCACCTCACTGGAGATGCCGATCAGTGGTGGTTGCTGATTCAAAACACAAAGGAAGATGATGACGTATCGAATATGGAATGGAGGGAGTTCAAAGGGCTTTTCCTTGAAAAATACTATCCTCGTGACCATTGAGCAGATATGGAAAGGCAATTTCTGAGTCTGAGGCAGAAGGAGGATGAGAATGTCGCAATGTATGGGGCTAACTTTACAAGGTTAGCGAGGCATGCTGCAGATTATATATGTAACCCAAGAATTAAGATTGATCATTTCTTTTATGGGTTAAAACCTTTTCTCCATCGAGCCTTAGTCTCACAATATTTCTCGTCGTACGAAGACATTGTCTCATGTGCTATCAAGACAGAAAAGGAATTCTATAAGTCTTATGACAACAAAGTAAAGAAAATGAAGAAGAGAATGGAGGAACAAGAGACAGATAAAGGGAAAAAGGGAAAGACGGATTTTCCATTATGTGATAATTGTGGGAAGAATCACCCTGGTACTTGCCTAAAAGGAACGAGAGTTTGTTATAAATGTGGGGAAAAAGGTCACCAGGCGCGTGATTGCAAGGGAAAGAAAAAGTCTATCAATGTTGAATGCTACAATTGTAGGGAAATGGGGAATTATGAAAATGAATGTTCTAAGAATCAGGGAAACATACCTCAGAAAAGGATAAGGGATCAAGGACAATCTTCTGCTGTTACTACAGTTCAAGCAGAATAACTAATGTATTGGTGCTTTTGGACTCATGGATTATATTCTGGTTATTAGAATAATGTGATATATATATATGGATTGTACTACAGTACTTGTTGATTTCAATAAGGTTTTAATATGATGAAGGTAATTATATTTTTAGTATGTGACAATAAGAGAAACTTTACTTTGTTTGGGGAATCTGATAAATTGATTTTGGAATTAATAGACCTTTTAGAGAAAGTCTGGACAGAGGTATTTTGGATAACTATAAAGGTTGGAGTGGATTAAGTTGAACCTTGGATAGTAAATTTAAGGTTAAAAAATTTCTGAAGATTATTTTTGGAATACTATAGTTTTAGGAAAAGGACGACCTGCAGGGTGGGGCATAAACCATCGCGTCGGACAAAGCTGCAGGAATCGAACCCACAACCATAGTGCAACATGCCTTTATTTCCTACCACTAGCCTACAGGAAGTCCCTGGTTATTAAAAAATAATTTTACTAATATAAATGGTATGTGTTAACTTTTGGAACCTTATACAATTAGGATAAGTATAATATTTTTGAGTTCTATTATCTTTTTGAGTTAAAGATGAGTTGAAGGTTGAAACTCAAATTGTCAAGCATAAAAATATATATACCTATTTCTTATTCAATGAATAAATTAATTCTTAAACTTTAGTAAAGGGATATTAAAACAAAAAAATGTGTTATCCTAATACCTTATGTCATGTTAAACTGATGATATTTTAAATCAACATAGATTGAAGGCTTTGAGGCCCTCAATTTGACAGTTGATTGGGATTGATGACCTCAATCACTCCCTAAAAATATTTACGTTTTTTTCTCCAATTATATGTCTCTAATTTCCACCAATGTTCTCCTTATCGAGATCATAATTTTGAGGTGACATTCTTATTTCAATTTCCCTCTTATTAAGACTAAATTTTATTAACCTTATTTCTGATGTGGGTTTTCCACAAAGGTATTTTCTCTTTTCAACCTTTTATTTTCAAAGAAAAAGTTTAAATTGTGAGGACGAAATTTATTGAAGGAGGGGAGAATGTAACACCCCGGGCTTCCATGATACGCTTCTCATTCAATAATGCAATAGCATGCATTGTACGCAACTTCGAGTTCTAAAACACCGGGACTAATCAAAGTAGCCGTTATGAATAGTAATAACCACTTTTTTAAATTATAGAAATTTTAGATTTCAAAATGGACTTCATTTTTGGATTGGGAATATCGAAATTAGCCTATGTTGAATTTTTGGTATTTTTCTGAGAACATCTAATTTTTTATGAAAAGTGAAAAATACTTAAAAACAACCTTTTTAATAAAAAACATTTATAGTGATAAATTATACTATTTAGTGGTTTTAAAGTATAATTAGAATATATTTTTACCATTTTATCCAATGGTGTTCATTCTAATTAATTTAACATTGAAATTGGACATAAACAATTGCCAATCTTATGATATAAATTTGTTCTTAAAAACACGCTATTTGTAGTGACAGCGGGATTTAATTATAAAATTAATTAATTCAACTTATATGTTTGGAATTTTTTAAAATAGACATCATTTTTGAAATCAGAATATCAATTATATCTTAGGGTGAAATTTTGGCATTGTTCTGAAAAACATCAATTTTTGATGAATAGTGAAACCACTAAGTGGTATTTAAATAACTGATTTTTCGTTTAAATGAAATATTACCACTTCTGTGATTTGATTTTAAAAAATACGACATATGTGGTTTTCAATAAGAAGTAAAATGTTGTTCAATGAGATTAAAATAATTTTTGGTGAATAGTAACTTTTAAGTTCTTAATCGCGATTAGAGGTAATTGGTGTAGTTTAAGGTACAAATAATGTTTTATTAATATGAGATGAGGTTGAAACATGTACTACCCTCATTGGATGTGCCATGGCCGACCAAGACAATACATGGGTCAACTTGGGGACCCCATTGAGCCACTTTATTTGGAAAATGACATAAATACCTTTTATTTAATGTTAAAGTAAAAAATGACACAAACATGAAATGTTTTACTAAAACAATTTTTACGTGGGGTTATACAAGTAATATTTTTGACTATAAATATTCATTGGAAATCTAAAAATATTTCCTACATCATAGTATTTTTTTATAATATTTAGACATTAAATAAATTAAATTATTTATGACATCACTGTGATGCAGCGATGACCTCATTATTTAACGATTTTAATAAAATGAAAAGATAATGTAAAATCCAAGTCTTAAACTTGTCCAAAAAATATTGGATGGGTAGATTTAGAACCCTTATCACCTTATCCACGAATTATATAAGTGTAGGACCTTTAGTATCCGAAAATCATTGTATAATAATGTAAAATTTCCTTACTTTCCAAGAGTGCCCCTCCTCTCCAGTTATAAAAGGCCCCCACCTCTACCACCTCATTCACACTTTCAAGCCATTTGGCTTGGAAAAACTCTACCCAAATACTCTCTCAACTTCCCTCCCTTACTCCTAGAAGCATCAATTTGGGCAGAATTCTTCCCAAGGAAGCCTTTATCTCAAATCAAAAAGAGTTACCCGATTTTTAGGTAATGTCTTCTCTAATGTTGTTTTGTTTTATTTAGCTTCTCCAACCCCATAAACTCTTTTTATTCCATTCTTTTCTAACAACAATAGTATCTTCAATATACTAGTATGTTGTTATGATATGGATTTGGTTTACACTTACACACACCTACATCTAATGGTTAAAGAACATACTGTTTCTGTGGTTGGAGAATTTTTGCCTCACGAAACGATGATTGTTCAAATTCTTTTAACACCTATAATGGTGGCCATTTTGATGACACTATTTTAATATATGATATATGTATTATGTTTATGTTTTCCTTATGCTTCTTTATTTTTCATTTATGGCATACTTTATGATTTCCATTATGGGTAAACGCGATAATTTCATTTTAGGAAGTGCGGACTACCGCCCCCTCAAAGTGATGTGAATCGTTAATGCCATATGTGGGATGAATAAAGGATGGAGTAAATTATATTATATATGATATTATACTGGAACTATATTATACCTTTATATAATTATGACTTCATTCCATTAAGTACGAAATAGAAATGAAAGTAGCGTCCATGCGTACGTACGGCTTACCGTCTCCATGAACGGTGCATTTCATTTCTTACCTCTAAATGTTACGTAATATTATAAATGAATGTATATACTGTATATATATGATATATATTATATCTACATAATGAATATAATTATGTATATACTGGATATTTCACCACATGAACAACTTGTAATTATAAGAAGTTTATTTTTGACTCAAGTACCTAAGATCGGCAAAACGACCGTTATTAGCTTTAATAATTATAGAATGTTCATATCATTGTAATAAGTGATATAAAAAGGATAATTAAATTTAAAATGGTTCTTAATAAGGTGTATATTAACTCTATTTTATTATTCATGAGGTTAAAGAACGGTTGAGTCAAGTCAGACACGAGGTAAGGGAATTTCATAACCCAACTTCCATTCTTTGGGTTAATCTCCTACATTCAAATTATGTCATGATATTATTATGTCGTATATTGTATTTATACTTTATTTATGTGTAAATATAGTGAATACACATTATAGATATATTTTATTTAAAAATGTTCATTTTAAGGGACTTCGTCTCAATCTCCATTCATTGAGGCATATTTTGTTTTATACACAAATTTCTTTTGTACAGTGTATAAACTCCTTTGACTTTTATGTTTATTCACAATGAATCTTTTTATATGAAGTGTTTTACTAAACGACAAAAGGGAATGTTTTTCTTTCCGTACATATGCAGCAACAACAACTTCTCTACCGCCGTGACCATTATTTGAGTTTCAGCTTCCTCTACAAGCCATCATTTTTTTTGATGAAAAATAAATACAAAGTTTTAACTTTCTTTTATTTTGGTATTGAAAATGGTTTTGAAAGCGTTTTTATTATATCAATGTGTTGTATTTATATCTTGTGATTGAAATGTGGAAATTTCATGTTTTCTTTATGCATGTTTTATGTGATACGATTATGTTATGGTTTATGATATGTTTAAACCTATTCATATGAGGAATGTATTGGACTTAATAAGTGACGGGTGGAGCCCGCTATAGCTCCTCGATGCATCAGTAGTTCTCATGAGACAACTAGACGTGGAATTGGCCGAGGCCCTTTCCCAATTTGATTTATGGTTTTGGCCGAGGCATTAATCATTTTAGACGTCTTGGCCGAGGCCTTGACAATGTGTTTCAGAATGTCTGGAATTATACATTCCCTCATTATGAAAGTGGTTATTGATATTGCATGTGATTATTCGACCAGTAGAATATCCATGTGAAGAAGTGAATGGCATTATCTCATTTTACTTTTGCCATATTATGTAGAAGTTCATGTTTAAAAGGCTTTTTTTTAGTTATACATTGCCTTAAATGTTTATGTTTATTGATGAAAGATTCCACTATATTGTTATCCTTACTGAGAATCTGAGCTCACCCCTTTCAATGTTTTAATATTTTCCAGGATGTGAAGAAGTATTTTATGAATGACCTGCAGGGATAGTCAGAAGAGGATATGAGTGTGGACTATGAAGAATTTGTTATTACTTTTCACTTTATGATGTAATGTAACATTTATGAATGTATCTAGTGTTTCCAAGGCTACTAAACTAATCGGTCTTTCGAGACTTGATCTTTTGTGATCATGACAATGTTACGAAGTAATGCACCGACTCTGGGTAGCTGGGGTCGGGGCGTTACAAGGAATCAAAGAATATATGAAACAAGGAAAAACCATGATTCATGAATTACTAATTAACAATATCTAATTCATAAATTTCGTAAATAATGAAAATGAGAGGAACCAATTTCCATATTTCATCCGAATGAGCACACCATGAGGAAAGATGCTCGAGAAAAAACACCCAATTTATTTTGTATATAATAATATTTTTATTAGATAATGAAAGAACCCATATATTGGGAGAAAAAATACCAAATATAATATTAATTTTAATAAAAATATATGATATCGTAGTAAATGATGGAGATTTTCAAGGAATATATCCAAACCATGAGTTTACTAGAGTCAATAGTAATTGATCTATCAAAACCAATCTATTGAAGTTGAATGATCTCCAAAATCTCAATGACTAATACATTAGGTTAAAATAATAGATTATAAAAGAAAATAATGAGGTCAATGATGGATGTATAGTGCCTTCAAATTTATTTTCTAATTAATTAATTGATGTTTCATGGATTGTTCCCATCATTTGGACAACAATTCGGCAACCATGTGACCCATTTTGCGATACTCGAGGAGTTGAATGCTTTGGAAAAACTATATGATAAACCATGATCTAACCAATATAAATAACTCTATCCCACATTCAATAGTTTGAGGATAAGGCCAAATGGTTTTTCGTAAATGCCCACCCTCATCTGGGACATCAAAACATGCTTCACGAATTCCATGGTATACCAAAACCGTTTGAACTAATCGTGAACCAATATACGAAAATGATTAAATAAGAATCCAAAATTTAATAATTTAAAACACTAAATGTCGGTTGGTGAAATTGATTCCATATTGTGACAACTCTCTTAAATGTATCAATTTATATCCCTAAAAATTCAATCTAAATAAGATTTATTAATGAAAATAGGAGTCCATTGCTCCCACATCCATAATTTTCACTCCCACATACCATAAGAATATATTCCATGCTACCATAACACATATAAAAAAGGAATAGATCCCTCATGTGAAATATTTTCAAAAGTTTCTATATTACAAATATGACTTTTTACCACCCAAAAATTCAATTAAATATCCAGATCATCCCAATGTAGAACATGAGAGAGTCGTGACTATACTTCCCGATGTGATACATGTTGAAATTATTGTTGATAGAAATAAACTGATATATTATATCCAGATGAAAGTTTTCCTTTCTAATCATAATGTTTATATTAAATTGTCTCATGTATCTCAGTGGAATATTTTTTTTCTACCCAATCATATTTTGACCCAACGGGGGGAATTTTTTATGAAAAACTAGTCACCTATAAGAAATTCTAAATGCCAATGTCATACCTATTTATAAAAATTACATACGATTTATAAAATCAATTACTATTGATGTATATCCTGAACAAAGCATAGAACAACTGGAGATACATTCCCATATCAAACCAACTATGAGGTGATTCTCATTGGTGAGAATATAAATCCTCATATGGAAAATTTTTAGTGAATAATAATAAATTTTATTATAAGAAAAATCATAAATAAACAAATGGATATCCTAAGAACATCAATATTCCTTAACACATGTATAGAGAAAATCATATAAATTCTAAATAGAATTATTTTTTATCCCACATTATGAGGATAGAATGTTGTATTTGATTTGTTTTATAACCCATCTCCTCATATAGGCCTTTAAAAATTGATAGGTATTCTATGTCTACCTATCAATGAAAAAAAATATAAGGTACACATTGAAACATCTATATCTCTTACACATATAGAAATCCTAAATACCCAACATTATTCGTCTCCTTAATCAGAATTATGTGACCAAACTTATACAATTAATCAATAACCAAATAAATTTAATTATATATATAGACTGATCATGGTAGTCCAATAATGAAATCCATGGACACCATTCCAACAAAGACTCTTGTAGTGATATATTATAAGTTTATCCCAAATATTTTTGGTTCTTAGCCTTGATATATAAGAAATTATTGAATAAATTTCCAAAATTAGTTATGTCATTATTCATACCTCGACTCCACAACATTTGTTTAATGATTCAATACATCTTAGTATTTTAGGGGTGAATTCCCCAAAAATTATAATGACAATCGTGGGTAATATAATTTCTCATAGATACTAAGAAAACATATTTTATATTGAAGAAAATAATTCCCTCTAAATGTAGTGGTCATTCAGTGAGAACTTCCCCAGTATATAAAATAACATTGATACTCCTAAAATTATCATCCGATTATGACCCATATTGGAGGAAATGTAGAAAACATTACATCAATATAGAACAAGCCAAAAAAAGACCAAACTCTTCATCCATTTTATTCAGGTGTATCTAAGAAAAGAAACATATTTTTTTGCATTCATTCTTTGACTACACTATATATTGTCAAAGAAAACTTCCAATTGAGGGCATCATTAATGAAATTCTAATTTATTGGGGGTGTAAGTGATGTAAATGTTTAATTTTTGAATGTACTCCACCCGTCACCTCTTCCTAATATTCATGTACTTCTATGATAATATATAACTTAAAATATTTTTATCAAAATATTAATTGTGATTTAACCGAAAAATTTAATTTCATAAACATTTAATATAATACATAACTACTATGAGTTCAAAATAAGGAGTGGGTTAAGTATTCTAATGTGGCCAATGTTGATGAGAACTACATTAATCTACACGAACTCCCTTTATAAAAAGAACAACCATTTCCCACACCAAAATCATCATAATAAAAACATATCCTCATCTTGATTTTTGAATGATCATATTCGAGGATTAGTTTATACATCATTCTAATTCATCAAAGGATGAATGCCACTAAGAGACCCATAATAATTTCACCTGTTTTAGTGAAAATGTATTTAGAAGTGAAGCATGCTTGGATAAATCCTTTATGAACTACTGATGATATCCTATAAAACAAATGAATCCTAAAATCTCAATGGAATTTGGTGGGTATTCACATGACAATATAGGATTCATATTCTCTAGATCAACTCAGATAACTTTAATAGAGACAACATGACTTTAGAACTGAAAATCATCAATCCCTAAATGGAATTTATGAAGTTTATCATATACATGATGATCTCTCAATATTATCTTAACAAAATTCAAGTGATACTTATAATCCCACTATGATATTAAATAATACAGAATATAATCCCTTAATACAATAAAAAATTTATTAATTTACAAGTAAATTATTCATTTCTTAAAGTATATGAAAACTACAGGATCATTAGTCAGTCAAAACACTAATAAATGGTTTTCAATTGCTTAATACCTACTCCTGAAAGCAGTCTTTACAATATCCAACCCCTTAAATCTTATCTTATATTATCTAGATAGAAATATAATTTTCCAAAACCTCATTTATCATTTAAATATGTCAAATAATTCATTGATACAAGAAATGAGAACTTATTCTTAATTATAAATTTATTAAGATTCTCGTAATTTACACAATGACCAATATTTCTTTCAAACATCGGGAAAAAAATAACATGACTATCCCATGATGAAACAATCTGTACAAGGAAACCATAAAAAATAAAATAAACTTGTTAGAAATTTATATATTCCAATTTATATGGGTCTGTGAGATATGGATAAATGTATTTTAATTGAGATCAATCCACCAAATCAGTCGAGATATCCATCACTATATCTGGTGGAAAACAAAATTTATGTCATAAAACACTATAATAATTTCTTTTACAACTAAATGAAGCTCAAAATATATGTTATAATCTTCATTATTAATCAATAATGATGAAATCAATAATCCATGTTCAATAAAAGGATCAGTTAATTAATAACAATACAGATCACACTCCCCCTAAAATATATTGTAATATTAATTAGAGACAATAATGTACACACACAGATTGTAAAACTAAATTATTTCTTTATGGTTGATCAACCAATCCATCCTAGTAACACCATAATATAGGTTTATTTTTATAAACATAATTTTCCAAAAAAGATCATCATGGGACATTAAGGAAGGAATGAGGTATAAAGTAAACCCTTCACCATATTCTTATCAGGGGGTTTCTATATCTCCATAACATAGGGTATATGTTAAATTGGAAATATTAATATATTATAAATTTTAATTAATATTAGATATTGGGATGGAATATTGTTAAATAAATTATAAACTACAGATCAAGTAACAAATATAATACATGTCACTATCACTGGACCTGCGTCAACATCTTCTTGTGAATCTTCCACTTCATGTAACTATTTCTGTTTGGAGTCTTATTTATATAAACCGGTTGAATTTTAAGTATCAAAATGCACCCAATGTTTTTATGGTATGTTGAACTAATGTCACAATGAGGAGTAAATATATCCTAATAGAATTTATTCCGATGACATCTACATCAACCTGTGTTTCAAACGTTCATATTCAAGAAGTAAAAGTTATTTTCATTACATATCACACCACATTGGTAAAATGTCAAAGGAACATCGATAGCTACAACTTATGTTGTGGATTAATATCATTGTTGGACACCACATCCACTAAAAATTTTGGATTTGTTTATTTATTCTTCTTCCAGGACAAGACACTGAATCTACCACTCATTGGAATATCATTCCTAACAAAACATACAATTCATTCCCATTGAATATCAACCATTAGTGCTTTATCAACCACCTCATGATATAATATTAATACCATCATGAAAAAAATTTAAATTGAATATATGGTCGCAAGACCATCTAGTACCTATAAGACTTTATATTATCATTTGAGAAAACATGAAGAGATAACTGAACCAAATTAATAATATAATAACCCTAATCAATCACAGTGTAATCACCTAACTGAAATTTGAATAAATCTAAATATTTATCATACATCATTTATTTAGTAACAAACTACTAGAAGAACATGACATTTATTTCATTTCACTCTAAGACATCCTGATTCTTCACTTGAACCACAATGTCTCATTATCTTTTGCGAGGTTCATCAAGTTTAAAGTAAACACACATTACAATAAAAAATCATAAGATTATATGATGTAGGAAAACCCATTTTTCATCCCTAATTAAACTTCTGCATCATGATTATCAGTAATCCCTTGTAAGGATGGTGGAATCTAGAAGGGTAACTACATGGATCTATTTTACCTCCTCTATTTCTTAGATTCAACTCTCTAGGATGAACATGGGACATAATAACATTCCAATCCATTTCATGGACATCGTAAATCAATGCATGAATGTGATTATATAATAATGGAGTGTTTCCTCACTGAATATAATCTTTATCCTCAACCGGATGAACTCTAGGTAGTGTTCTTGGTTGTATGGTACAACATTAATGAAAAGAAAATGTAAAATAATACAAGTGAATAATCATAGTATGTTTCAAGAGAACCTAATAAAGGAGTAGAGATAAGATTTAAATTCAACATGAGGGATACACTACAAAATATCCATTCATAACATAAGTCTCATTAAAATGAGAGTTGGTTGGGAACTAGATCATAAACATCATTATTTTTTAAACAACATTTTACTTTTCTACCAAAAATCATGAGAAAACATGATCATGATCAAAGAATTTAACATCCTATGATATCATTGATTCATGAAACGATTAATGTCATCTCTAAACAAAACACAAGAGTTATCTTATGAAATGGCCCGAAGGGAATTTACAATATTCATGGGATAAAGAAATGATTCTGGTAATCATAATATACATTTATGAATGTTTTATCCCACAAATATTAAACCAAGTGATCCTACTATTGAATATATAAAAGAAGATAAAAATTCCCATATAGAGCCATGCTATATAAGATTAAAATTATTAAAAGTAAAAACATGTTTTAAACAAAAATGGTAAAAAATTACTTTGAATGGTAAACCACCCATATCCATGTGAATTTTTTGTCAATGTACCACAATGTCACCATTGGACTTCCACACTCCAACAATATATATTCCCACTAATACCTTGTGAATATTTTCAATCAGCTATATTATATAAAACCAAATTTACAAACACCCACAAGAATGTGTAGTCTGTTAGAACACAATACTTAAAGGATCCCACAATGTGTACCATATGGATTCATTATTAGATATTTTAATTATGATCATTTAATAAAAACAATGTATTGAATACGTTTTGAAGATTTATATCAAAACATGGAATCACACCACTTTTAAAAAAGTCACATAACCATTCCTAATACAACAATTTTATAAGAACATTTAATAAAAATATTTTAATTTTCATAAATTAAAAAATATCCTAAATTTCACAAACCAAAGAATGAATAAATAAATATTTCCTAAATAAAATAATAATGGACACCACTTCCTAGTAAGAAATAGATTTGGGTGAGCTATGATCTCTATATTGTCTCAATGCTCAAAGGCTACATAGTACAAAATTTTTCCTATAAAAATCTTCCTAGATAAAACTACACACTTCTATAAGTGTATCATAGAATAAAATATTACTTATTTATCCTCGCAATCGTGTATCCATTCTATAAAAAACAATTACTATCATGATTATCCCAATTCTAACCCTCTCTTAAGTACCTCAGGTTCCTATATTCCCCATCCCACACTTTTTTATTTATCATTTTCATTTCAAAAAAATCATGATTTAAACTTCCTAAAACATGAGGCATTACTCTTTCATAATAAAAACAACTCATGGCTTTAAATAATTCATCTAACAAACAAAGGGTTCTTTGAAAAAAAACATTAATTTACATAAAAATATGAGATAATAAATTTTGTAAAAAATTCCCAAAATTACTAAATTTAAATAATTATTAATCATGTCATTAAATAGTTTAGAAAATATAAAATCTGAAAGAAAGGATAATTTATATGGAAAAAAACTATTTAAAACATTCCCCACCTCAAAAACAATGTTTTTTAACACCCAAACAAGTTCCACATGGAAAGATAAATCAAGGGATCATGGAGAAAATATATAATCTTAATCCATGAAATAGAAATTATGAATAAATAATTTATCATTTTCAAAAATAAGAAATTTAAAAATAACCACATACCAAAATGCTTTCCAATGATTGCACTAATAGGGATAAAGACCACAAAAATCAATCAATTCAAAAATGGATCTAACATAATTCTCATTATGTAATTACAAAAACTATAGATTAGGTGATAACATCCTCAATATTGGATTCCATTAAATAAAAAGAGAAGAGATTTTGGAAAATGGTGAGGAACAGATCCAGTCATTGAGTATCCCAAATCCAATGAAAATTCATATGTTGTAAACAATCTCTAATAGGGTTGGGATCTCCAAAATAACAAAGAAGGATCCCTAGGGTCTAGAAATTATAAAATGGAGAAATTATGAACTCAACGGGGATGTATATGGTCTTAAAATTAATTTTCATATTAATTAATTAATGTTTCATGAGATTGTTACAAGGATACAAAAAACCAGAACACACTTCTAGGTTATTGGTGGAGCTATTTAGTTCGGTCATATGGTTTAAAATACTATGTTCCCATCATGTAAAATACCAATATCTCAGATTTCATAGTTTTAGTTGAAGGTCGCACAATTTGGCCCAACTAAGAGCCAACCACACACCATCCTCTAAGACTCAAAAATAAGAAACACAGTTTTTTAGGGAGTCCAACATAGCTTTATCTTACCATTAACATGCCTATAATATTATAAAAACACATAAATATTGCCCAAAAATACAATTGATGAAACTAAAACCAAATATATCTAGATGGATTGAATGTAGGTTCTTTAATTCAATATCCGGGTCGAACAAATAATGTTTCCTAAATAATTTAATAATTTATTATCTGATTTTAGGTTTTTAATAATATATATTTATAATTACTATATTATACTATTAATATATATTAGTATTTTAAAATTAATATTTGTTATTATAAGTATATAAAACCACTATCAACATTATTGTTTATGAATTACTATTAAAATATTTTTAAATAATTTTTTTTCGTGGTATGTATAGATAACTAAAACATAAATAAATAATTCCTAATATGAATTTAGAAATAATAGTTAACAGTTAATAATAATTATTTCTTATAATTTTTAAATTAACCAATTAATTAATATGATATTAAAATAGATGGTGTGAGGGGCTTTCACATCATTTAAATAGTGGTTTGTAAGAATGTATAGAATCCCCTGACTCCTTTTATATAGACCAATGGAATCATGTGTTAAACACCACTAATATATACATTTACATTAAATTGAACCAATATAACCATTTTCAAAAAAAAAATATCTGAAACCCCAAAAATATTTTTTCCAATGATATGGGGTTTAATAATGATTTGGCCTATTTTTTTCAATATAAAAATAAGATGTGAAATTTGAAATATATGAACCTATCTTACATGTCATAGCCCACTCATCAGCTGTAACACCTCAATAATGGTGATTTATTCCATATTACATGGTTGGTGTATGGATAGACAACCCTCTTACACCATGATATTTTAAATGAACTACATTTTTTTAGACAGCGTATACGACATGGAACATAGAGCATAAACGGGCAAGAAATATTATGATCGTAAAAAAATATTCTTTGAAATGGTGGGTCAGAATAGGAATAATTACATTGTAAAATATAAATATATTTCTTATTCGTTGCCAATTTATTGAATAATTCAAAATAAATAAACATTCCCATTTTAATAAATTGATATTGAGCTTCAAAATTATGCTTCCTTTAAAATTGATTTTTACTATTTTTTGTGAGATAATATTATATTTATTTTTATCCAATATTATAAAATATAAATTAAAACTACAAGTAATTTTATAATTACTATTTTAAAAAATATCTTAATGTTAATTTTAGATATTTTTTAGAAAGAAATTCATTTTTGATGATTAGTAAAAAAATTATTGAAAACTATATTTCTATTTGAATATATTTAAAAAATACGTTTTTTTAATTTATTTACATGTAATATTAATTATATTATTTTTATATTAATTAAATTAATATCATTAAAATCAATTTAATTTTGAATATGGTAAAAATAATTTTTTACATAAAATGGCATTTTTTATAAAAAATATTTTTCGATTCATTTTCCAAAAATATCTTAATTTAATGTAATCCAGTAGCAGGAGCTTAATATTATAATATTTTAAACATTTTATGAATTTACAGGTCCAAATTTGGGGAAAAAAATTCATTTTCCATATTTCATTTTGAATGGTAAAAATGGAAAATATTATCACCTCGGTAAATGTTAAATCATGTTATCCTACATGAAAAAAGTTTAAAATTACCATTATTCATCATAATCGTCATTTTATCAATTTTATTCAACCATTATCACCTTATTCATTAAATTTAATTTTTTTAACATTTACATTTCCTAGAAAATGACATATATAATATTTAATCAAATGAAAAATACACAATGTCACTCTTTTAATATTAAATATATATTATCTATTGACAATGAGATAAAATGTTGTTTTGAATGAATATTAATTGTTATTTTTAGAATAATGAAATAATTTTCATTATGATAATTTATATATTCTATTTATATATTATATAACTATCTTAAATATTTTTCCAATTGTAACACTATATTTTATTAGTTAGTATAAAAATTAAATAAATTATTTTAGAAATATATAATGTAGTTTAATATGTGTGAGTAATAATATTTATGGGAACTATTTCTGTTTCTTTTTCTAACTATGTGTAGTGTTTGGGTACATTGGTGACATAGAGTGGCTGACTAATATTATCGTTCAATGAGGTAGTAATTTAAATAACACCATAAAAGGTATTATGATAATAATGATAAATGAAATACAGAACATCAAAGGATTGGGGTAAGAATTATTTTTATAAGATAAGAATATGTAAGATGGAATAGAATTATAATATTTTTGGTAATAAATTTGGTTCATAAGATACAACAAGTAAATTATTTTTAAGAAAATATATTTAAAATGAGTAATTGATATAACTATACCTATTTAATTATTTATTAATCATTATATTTTAAGTTAATATTCAATTAATTATAACCCCCTAATTATTTACCCCCCAAACCTTGTGATAATTATCTTTAACTAAAATATGATGTGAAATAACCCCTACGATAGCTTCAGGAAATGAAATCTTGTCACGCTACCATTATTTCATTGTCCATATGTTCCAATAAAATGCATTGTTTCATTCATATTTCATGAATTAATATTGTGGACCATAATGTGAAGAACACTGTTACAAAATTTTGTTATTATATAACACACACAAAAAATTATGGTTGCAATACTATGTTTAACATTAAAGGGAAAACTTTAATTTTTTAAAATTTCCAAATGAGCGATTTCATACCAAACATTTTATAAATAAACATATTCAAAAAAATCTGGGGAAATAAAATGATTTATTATAAATAAAATATTCAATAAAAATCTGTTTTTTAAAATCCCCCACACTTACACTTTTTCACTCTTTTAAAAATCCTCTTAATTTTTATTCCAAAAACATTGTGACTAGATATGCATGCTCATATTACCCAATCCAAAAGAGAAATATAAGACATGTAATAATCCCATCAAGAGACAATATCCAAAAATTTGAAATTAATTATCTCATAAATTATGTGAAAATAAATTAGATGGAGATTAATAACAAAAATCCTAGAGGAAAAAGTTGTGGGTAAATCATGCCCTTAATTCCCAACATATGTATGAACAATCAATTTCAAGAACTTATATCCACCAATTATTTTGTATATACTGTTCATGGAAATCAATTATTCTTCCCTACATTAATCACCGATCCATTTCTACTTTCCATTGTAATTACATTTCATGACCCACTAACTTTAGTATTTATAAAATTCAAACCATAAGCCCCCAATCTAGGAATACCCATGTGTTGTAAATTTCATCACTCATAAATTTATTATGATTATTAAAAAATTTAGATATTTTTTAGTGGGCGTAAAACTGTTGGATATTAGTTAGACATAGATAGGTTTATTTGGAATAGTAAAAAAACTAATTGGACATTAAATGGAAATATGGACCAACCATAGATATAATATGAATTTATTTACTTAACATGGATATACCTTCAATTTGTAATGAAAATTTTCATAGGACATGGCTGAGTCAAAAGTGGTGTTGGGAAATGAATGAAACAATTTTCTATGAATATATATCAGAAATAATGGTGTTAAATATAAAAATATTTATATTAACTCAATCAATCTTATCATTGAATAATTTATTTTTTATAAAAATTTTCTTGTGATAGTGAAATCTAGTTCATTCTTATCAGCATACCAATTAATCATGAAAACATGAAATTTTTATATGTTATTCTTGTAAATGAGCTTGTTGAATGATGTATTTTTTTACTGTAATGTTTATTTAAATCTAACTAAATAATTAATGTAATAAACACCCAAAACATAGAAATGAAAATCCAAATTATCTTCCCCAAATCGTTTCACCCTCATGGACACTTCCAATATTTCATTTAACTCAATGTGAACTTATGAGATTATATGTGTACCCTAAATGGTGAATTTTTATATTGGAGGAATAATGTAACATCTATGGGGTTATGAATATCTTGGTATTCTCATGTGATGTGGGGTCATGTGGTGCGATGAAATCAATTTCATCTTTATGATTTACCTCAATGTATTGCTTCAATCATTCCCCATTAACTATAACATTCCAACATGTCTCCTATTCTATGATCTCCACTGCACCAAATGAAAAAAAATTAGATATAACAAAATAACCTAACCATCTGTAATATAACATACTAGACACAAATTTTGTATTGAAATATAAAGTATACTTTATGCACTTCATGAAATTTTTTTTGATGATTCTTTTGTGAGATGCTTTTGATCATTCCCCATAAATCCTTGAATTATCATATGTTGTTAATTGAATCTCCTCATGCTCATGAATTTATAGCATCCATTACCTTCCATATTGGACAAAATCCATGATTCAAATCATTGTAGCCCAATATTCACAATACTCAACCTCCATGGGGAGATGATATGATTTACCAATTTTTTTTATTTCAGTACATAACTATTGGAGTCTGGAATATCATCCTATAAGACCAATGAGAATCATCCAAGAGATTACTCCAATCCATCCTATTAGGCAGCATATTTTTATCCAAAATTTATTTCAACTCCCAATTTGAAACCACATCCTGTATATTTTCTACATGTTGTATTTTTTTATATATTTTGTATATTCCCATAGTATTGTATTAGTGAATCTGAATTAGTTTTGAAAAAGTGTGTCCCTTGGTCACTGATTATGGCCTTTGGTACTCCAAACCTACATAAAATTTGATCTTTGAAAAAACCCACTAGAACATTAGAATTGTTAGTCATGGTGGCCTTGTCCTCCTCCCATTTTATATCTTATTCTCCAACAAACTAAATATTAAAAAAAAAATTAACTTCGAGAAGGACCCATAAAATAAATTCTATATACAAAAAAATCTAATAGAATAATATGGGTTGTTGGGGAATCTCATGTCTCCTAAAATATTTTAACTGTGTCATTGAAATGTGAGCATGAAATTACATATACACGAGTATCATGGACTAAGATAAGAGAATATAATACAAAGTATAAGACATTCCATGCTATATGTTGGGGTCCAATGTGTCCTTTACACGAATTTGTATAATATAAATGTAGAACAAACTCAACCTCATGGCCAGGAACACACATCTTAATGACTTTGTGACTACACATGTTGCAGGGGTAGGAATCATACCACACATGTAACTGAGGCTCACACATTAATTTTTGAACTACATATATCTTTAAATTTTTAGGAATATTATATAAAACACATTAGTTCACTAATTCATCATTCCAAGGATGTGTGCATGAGAGTGAATGATTATTCTCATTGGGAAACATTTCCTAATGTGGTACCTAGTTCACGATATCGAACACTATTATATGAGTAATCCTTCTCATGTGGTCCACCAGAAATTTTTCTGAGCCCTTATTTTCCTTTATCACAACATAAAATTCTTCAAAGAGGATAATCCATTTGATAGGACTACGATTATATTATTTCTTCTTCATTAAGTACCTCATAGCTATATGTTGAGTAATGACTACAAAATTGGAGACAAATAAATATGAAATAAATTATCTAAATATAATATGTATGAAGGAATCTATTATTACATGGTTTTTTAGTTTAATTGGGATGCATCCAATGTCCTATATGTATATTTAATAACATGTGACCTCCCTTCAACCCTTTGAGATAAGATTTCTCCATCTATGATGTTTGACACATCACAATGAGCCCAAATTAAATCTCCCACAGTGGGAGTTGTATGATCAGTATAGTGGTCAAATGATTATTTATCTCATCAAATCATACCCCTCTTCTATTGTAAAAAATAATGTCAATATCCTTTTTAATTAATAACAATAATGGTAGAGAGAGCTTACTAAAATATCTGATGAAGGATTGATAAAATCATATATACCCTAGGAATGATTAAAAACATGTACACAAGAATGATATGACAAGGGTGATATAATATCTATCATAGAACAATTATCTTATATTCTATTTTTTGATACTACATTCCCAAATAAAAATTCCATGATCCATTATGAAATAATAATTTACAATGTTCATGACCAGATTCATTTCAATACAATTATTCAAAAACTTTTCCATGATATATATACCATAATTAAATAAGGATACATTAAATATAATGTAATCCTTAATACCTTCGTGAATGTATCAATGAAATATTAAAAAATACTCACCATGCCTCTCTGAGAGGTACCTGAGGCAAAGCAAAGTCCAAATTGAATCCTTAAATTCGAAAATATACTAAATGGAAAAGTGAATTTTGTCTTTACCTTGTTTTATAAATCTCTAAAAACATGAAAATATATAGAAAATATTTTCTATAAACAATAATTTGTCTTCCAAAAATGGACCCTCAAGAATTTGATCAGTAAACGTAAGTGGGATATGGACCACGTGAGTAAAATGATTTTGTTTCCAATAATCCATACAAACACATCAATTGTTTTTCATCATCATTTGAATTAATTCCCCTCAATAATTATTAACAATAGTAGTACCACCATTAATAGGAACGATCTTAATATGATTTAGCAACTAGTAATTTAAAATGAGATATGTTATACCTTCCTCAGGAATATTTTCAAATTATTTTTTAATAACTTTTAGAAGAGTTGGATTCAGTCTCATTTCTGGATATATAAAAGGTATCTCCATATCCTAAAAAATAATCCTATGCCTGAAAATTTAATGGCTAATACCAGATATGACATCCAAGGACCGCCTTCTTTCCCAAATAATATCTAAAAAATTATTAAAAAGATTTTCTTCGTGTATAAAAGGGATATTATTATCAATTATTAAAGGTAATATCTATTATCTCAACAAGTTTTCGTATTTTTGATTTGGTGGAAATGGCTTGAGTTCTATTCATGGAGGTGATGTGTGGAAGTAGAATAAACTGAAATATGTGCATAATGAGCATTAGAATAAAATAACGCATCATCCTAATCATTGAATAATGCAACAAATTCATTAGCATACTCATTATACATGTCATAATTAGGGTGACCATGATGGAAATAGGAATATTAATCCACTTAAACATAAAATCTAATAGAGTTTTGTGAATTATAAATAGGTATGTAAGTCTTCATAGAAATCATAAAACAAGGATTTTTAATTATTTCTCTATGAATAAGACAATAAAAATAAATTGGGTTTTTACTTACGGGTTTAAAATGGGAGATTAAAAATGATGAATGGTCCTCTGAGTGGTATTCCTAGATCCCATAACATTAAATATCACAAAAACATCACAAAAATCCATTGAATTTGTATCATTATTGAAATTTATGATATTTTATTAAATTTTTGGGAAGAGACTACATAAAATAAAGGGATAACGAAAATTTACCTAACCATCCGTCTTGTTAAGAATGTATATATCTACTAGAAAGGTCATGTCTCTTACAACAACTAGAACATCCTCCAGGAGTCCTGTTGGATATTGAATAGCATTATTTCCAACTGCGCCACTACTATCTTCAGCATCCACTCACCTAACTATAATTAATAGAATGATGATTTAGGAATCAAATTTATAGAAATATCTATATCAAAAAAAAAATTATAAAAGTTTCACTTTCCCATTGTTCATGGGATGTTGAGTGTCCCCATATCCTTGCACATTGTTGGATTTTCAGGAGTAGTGGTAATTAGTGTGGGAACATTCATTATAATATTTATCTTCTCATTACCCTTGGTACCCCTTCTATTTGTATAATTTTGTTTCAATAATTTATCAAACCATTTTAGTTTCTTAATGGACATAGATAGAAGAATTTTGATCTCCACACACTTGAATGTGTCCAAAACCCCTTTTTTGTGTGGCCTCTTTATCCATATTCATGGATTGGAAAACTATATTTGTCAAGGGAATGGGTTCATGAGGAACATGATTAATATTTTTCTTACCTTTGAAATTCTCCAAGGTATTATTATCAATGATTATTAAATGGGCCTTCTCCTGAGATTTAGAGAATCCATGTGGAATTATTAGTGCATATGTGTTAGTTGTTTGAATTCCACCTCGCAGTTTGATGGTACTGACATTCCCCGTACGATATAGAGTAGGATGGGAAAGAAGATTCCTAGAGTAAATACATACCAGTTCATAGAGGGAAGAGTAAATATGACTATTTTATGTATTTACCTCCCTCAACACTGAATCATGACCCTGCAGATCATTCTATTGATAACAAGAAATTAGTTCCAAATTTTCATCATTTTTATATAATACCATTGGTTTGGGATTCCCTAGTTGTGGCTTGATGATTCTTGGGATTTAAATATCCTATGGAGTTGTCGAAATCAATGTTGGTATGGTGGAGGCTTCTAAAATATTTTTTAAATGTGGGACTTTGTTGTCTTCATGATTTATACCTCATATCTGATTGATCATTTCACCCTTGATAATATGTTGGGGAAGTAAAGTCATACTTCATCTGGGGATGTGGTTGCTTTTGATGATGATATGGTCCCCTTGGGAATAAAATTTTTCAATCATTGTCTCTTGTAATTTTGGGAAACAATTAGTTGGGTGGTCTGTTTCAGTGAAAATTACACAAGCCCTTAAAGGTATAGGTAGCAATTTATTTTGATCCAATGCAATATATCCAACCATTGTGAAAAATTAAAAAAAAATTATGAGTTTAATGTTTTCCAAAAGAATATGGACTTACCTGATCTACTCTTACAACACATGGTTTACCACGACCGTCATATTGCTGGGAGTTATGTGTCACCTTGTCGATCAATGCACATGTAGATGCTTGTGTTTTTTCGAAAAATTATTTTTATGTAAAAGAATCCCCAATGCTTCTATCTATAGGTTAGAGTCTTTAATATTTGTACTAGATTTGTAGTTTATAACTAATTTGGTTATGTTGGTATCTTGCACAAAAAGAATTTAGTCACTCATGGTTATCATACATTTACTCCCCTTATTCTTCCTTAAACCCTATGATATCTTTTCAGATGGTACTGTAACATGATGCTAGAAAAAATATCTATAATAAATTATTTTTCAAATCATTCCACCAAGTTACATATTATAGAGGTAAATAATAAATCCGGTCATTTGAAGCTCTATAATGTGGGAATGAGAATTCTCATAGTTTTATTTGATCTTCAAAAAGATTTATTTGATTTAGGGTTAAGATAACCAAATAAAATTCATCTAAATATTTGTTTAGATCCTAAACTGATAATCAATGAAGTATTCTATGTTAGTAAATTAACCCACATTTTAGATCAAAGTATTCTCGTGATTTGGGTAGGAAATATGATTTGGTTGATAGTTAATATATGGTGTATCCAATTCTCTAATATTTCAATTAGGTTAATTATAATTTTTTTAACCATTGGTTCTGCTTTATGTTTGATTCAAAAGTGTTTCTAATTTCAGAGTTCCCAAAATAGAGTAATTATCCAACTAGTAGATAGTTTTAAATTTTTATAGAATGAGAATATCTGATTCAGGATCTAAGGTTGTGTTCAATCTTAGGGTCGACATGTAAGAGATCCTTTGAATAGTTCATGTCATAAATAAAATAAATATAAAATGAATAATAGTGGACCATAATAAAATCTGGACATGTTTAATTAAATTGTCTATGGATTAATGAAAATAATTAAAATTTAATTAAAATTGAGAAAGGATAATAATGATTGGAATAAGAGAAGGAGATAACAAATTAAAAAGAAAAAAATTCTTATAATTGGTTAAATGAATAACTTACATCATCGTAAATGATGCAACTTAGATATGTGATGTTGTGGGAACATTAAAATTATGATTGGTTTTATGGTACTTAGGTTTTGGGGTGTTCCTGAACAAGGTTATCTCTCAAATTAGTAGTAGTTAAAACAAATATTTAAAGGTATTATGATAATAAAGATTAATTAACCACACAATTTAAAAGGATATGTGGTGGTTTAGTGTATATAGAAGAAAAATAATATATATTATAATAGATGAAAAATGTACATTATTTCTTCTATTTTTTAAATGAAATTTGATATGTCATACTCAATAATAAGATTATTTTTTTAGAAAATATTTTTATAAGTCATAATAAATATAACTCTAGAACTTCACATACTTATTGATAATTATATTTTATATTAATATCATCGTACTTCTGAGTGGTTATTTTTTCCCCTCCACCATATGAGAATTAACATTACCACAAATATGAAGTGAGTTAAACCCTAGGATAGCTTCAAAACATTAAATCACAACACCCTTCAATGATTTCATAGACAATGTACTACAATAAAATGCAAAATTTATAAAAAATGTATAGAAGGGATGATGTATCCCATTATGATAGGAACAAAGTTACAAATTATTTTGATTAAACAATACACATAAAAATATATGTGGTTTCAATACAATAGTGAGCATTAAATAGAAAAACTAAACTTTTCATTAAATTCACTAATAAATGACCTAATCCCAAATATTTTATAAATAATTATATTTAATAAAATGTGAGGGAATTATTTAATTTATTATCAACATAATATTCTATTAAAATTTGTTTTATAAAACAGTGCATTGATGTTATAGATTAATATAAAATATTAGGGATAAATTAAAGGATAATATTCGAATTACAGCTTTCCATTATGTCTTTAATGTCAAATTAAATGTATAGTGTCCAAGTCGAACTTATTGATATTTTATGAATATATTATTTTATTTTAATATTTAAAAATAAAAAATATTTTTAAAGGGGAGAAGGGGTTATTATATGGTCTAAAATGTCATCCATTGTCCATTTATGGTCCAATTCTTACCTTCATAGTAAAATTATTACATTTTATCTATGAGAAAACATATTATTGTGGTTATGGTTCAAATATGTTAACTATGAATTTTAACCAAAGGATATGGTTTAAAAAAACACTTAAACTAAATGAAATGTTATTTTTTGATGATATATAATCCATATTATAACTTATATTTTATATCATTCCATTTATAAGATTTTCGTTATAGAATAACGATACTATACTTTCATATTTTTAAAAATTCCAGGAGTTCCCCTCACTCACTTGAATGAAACCCCATCCCCCTATTCCTTACACCACTTCGACAAACCTGAAAAAACTTTATTTACCTATTTATCTTCTAAATATTTTAGTAATGGTTTTATATGTGATTGTATTACCAAAAAGAAAAATTCTAGGTTCTATTCAAAAGGATCTAATCGAGGTCTCTTGAAGATTATGTAAACATCTAACCAATGCTATTTTAATTAATTTATTCATATAAATCCTATAAATAATGGTATTTACCAAAAAAAATTAATTTATGATTCCAAAATTTAAAATAATGATATTATTGTTTTGAACCAACCATTTTCTATCCTCATTTCCATTAAATGATAACTGAAATTATTTCTCATTCATAAATACATCTCCCCGTCTCCACATAGAGATACAATTCATTTTTCATCACCACATTTTATATATAATTATTATAATGGGTTTTACATTTTTATTATATAATTATGGGAAAATTATAATATCATATATACCTTTTGAGTATCCAATTCGATGGAAAATGATGATGTCACTCGTGCATATGTATGGACTACCACCTCCATTAAGTGACGTGATTAATTTTTTATTTATGATTTACATGGTTGGTAATAATGATATATATGATGAATGTAAAATATTTATATAAAATAATTATTATTATTTAATATTTAATTATTATTTTACATTATTATTATTTTCTATCTATTTAAACGTGAACACAATGTTCATGCATACATACGACCTATCTTCTACAAGAATGATGTAGTTCATTTATTATATCTATATTTTAGGGATAAATATTAATATATATATATAATAAATATTTATTATATTTATACCATGAGTATGATTCAGTATATGATGTAACCATGATCAATGTACAAGGGCCAATTGTATGAAACCAAAACATAGATAAAAAATGAAGCAGCCATCACCTGAAATGGTGATTTTATAATATCCTTATTTTTAGTCTGGTGATAATAGTTTATAATTAGATCAAATATGGAATCATATACATGATTATGATTCATTAATATATTTATAATATATTTATATTTATTATATAGTATGTAAGAACTCATATAAACAAGGTTGGCCCTGAGGTAAGGGATCATCTATTAAAATTGTCTTCTTTGGTAAATAAACTATTTTATACATCAATCGTTATTTATTAGGTGTATTAATTACACAATTATTTTTTATATCATTAACATTTTTATATTTATGGTATTTAAATATTCATTTAATGATATTCCTTTCATGGTGGTTATGATATTAAAGGTACAAAATTGGTAATGGATTATTTATCATTCTTATCAAATTTGAGATTATATATGATTACATATCTTTTGGGGGAATTATTTGATATTTATATCTTAAAACCAATATATTTCACTCTTATCTATTTATTTCTAATATTAAAATTTATTACTTTCATTTTACTCTTTTTTATTAGTAATGATGCCTAGATAACGTTTCCAGGAAATCCTTGTTTTTTTCATCACATCTAAGAATATATTTCATCCACCATTTTTACATTAAATTTTTTACAAGAATATTTTTAATATTTTGAAAATGAATTTTAATGATATTATTTAAAATATTTTAATTTTTTCTAAGTGAATCATCCCACCTTTATGTAAATGTGGTAATTTTATTACCAATGTTTTAAATGAACGTTTTTTAATATATACTTCAAGAAATGAATTTCATAATATCGTAATTTCACTATGATTTTAATATTTCATTATATATATTCAAACATTATTTGAAATTAAATTTTTCTATTAGTATTTTGGTTGGTTTTAGATTAAAAATGCATGGTTTCAATGAAAAATTTTATTTTCCTTATAATATTTTTTGTTACTATTATTGAGGAATTTTTTTCCTGTATTCACATCTCTTTTTTAATATTTTGATTTACTAAGGATATTATCAAAAGATAACATCCATAATACCTATATGGTTGGATTATGATGAATTTTACATGAGATATTTTGGAAATTCTATATGTCATTTCATCCAATATGTATAGTAGTTGATTTATAAGGAATACTTATTGATTTGTATTATTTATTTATAAGATTGACGCATTAGACTTATTAAGTAATGGGTGGGTCTTGGAATTATGTATACTTTGATTCATTGGTATGTATCATGTGAAAAAATTGATTATGTTATTTTCCTCAACTATTCCAATTTATGTAGATTTATTTCATGTTTCATAGATAGTACATTATTATGTCTTAGAGAAAGTCCACAATGGTATGATTCAGATGTCTGGTGTTATGAATTCCACTATTATGTCATATGTTGTTGATTTATATGTGATTATTCGAATAGTTAGGATATCCATGTATTTTTTTCAATATCATTTGACTATTTATATGTAATTGTTTTAAAATCATTTATTCCTCCAATATAATTATATTTATATATGTTATTGATTAAATGTAATGTGTTTTAGTTATTTTCCTGGCCATATGGATTATACATTATTTATTAAAAATATAATATGATATACAGAACCCATACCGAGTTTATTTTTTAAAATTTCTTTGTTTCCATTCCCCAAGATACAATTAAGTGTACTATGATTTTTTCTATGGATACAATAGAGAAAATAATAATGTTATCATAGAAAATAATATGCATTTTAATGTTTTAAAATATTAGTGATATTCAATTATGTGTCTAGTTTTCCAAGAATTCTCAACTATTTGGTACTTCATGATGGGATTCAATTTATCTTGTGCCTACTTAATAAATTAATGACTAATATTGGGATACTAAGATCATGTTTAATACAATTGTTGTTAAAATAATTATGGTAGAAAACATTGGAACTATATTTATAAATACATAGATTTGGAAACATAACCATAATAATAACATAGAGGATACGTATATATATAACATTATGTCATAATGTTTGGGTTAAGTAATTATTATGTGGATCCCAACTATGATAATTTTTTCTTATATTATGATTTATGGTTTTAATTAATGGAAGGAAGTAGAAGGATTCTTGTTTACATCTTTTTTGATAAACTATGCTGGGATTATTGGAAACAATATAGGGTGTTTAATATAGTAAAACGTTATTAAATTATTACTAATTATTTATCATGATATATAATTAAAAAATCACCCTAAACCAACTATTATAATCTCCAAATAAGAAAAGGATATTGTTTTTGGACCTCACAAATCGTGGTTAACATGGAGGAAAGAATCATCAATTCATTTAATGCCAGAAATATGGAAAGAGAAACATAGGGAATGTGTCAATGGAAGTAGAATAAGATTTTGATGTGGAAATAAAGTACATATAGAAGTGAAATACTTAGTAGCTCAATATCTTATATGTGGGGAACATTTTAGTTATCAGAGTCAATGTTCAAATCCAAGGGTTAACTCCTATACATATGAAATACATAGGCCATGTCAATATTTTAAATGGAAGGCTTAAAGTATTATTATATTGGACTTTGATAATTTTGATTTAGGAGTGGTATATCAATTATATTTTGGATATAAGAATTCTGAAAGATCAAATTATTGTAACACTATAGGATTTAAAATTTTATGTTGAATGGTACTGCTGAACCTTAAAATTGATTTAATCATTTGGATATGTTTTATATAAAAAAATAAGATTGAGGGAGAGATATCCCCTAAAATGTGACTTATGTTTAAAAAATAATTATTAGTTGAGATAATGTGATTTATGATATTGATAATGTAAATAAGAAAATATCGGTTCCCTGGGAACTTATCAATAATTTAATGGCATCATTGATGATGTTTTGTGAATTATTGGATTTATGTAAAATATTTGGCAATATGATATATTATTTAAGGATAATGGGATATTTATGTTTTTGAATGAGACATGTTTGTATTATGTTTTTTTGGTAATTTAGTTCAATACCATGTTTTAGGATAATATATGATCAATGTAATTATATATTTTGTATGTCGAATTAAATGCTACATTATATTTTTTGGGGAACTAATGCTAAGTTGATTTTAAAATTTTTGTGACTTACATATACTTTTTCTACTATTTTTAATGCAGTCAATAATATTTTGTAAGGTTTTTAGGGTTCACTATTTATATAATGGATTATGATGAACATTGGGTGTTAATAATGATGTTTTATAGATTAATTTATTATATTGGACAATTTTTTATAACCATATTAGTTTTATTATATATTTAGTGATTTAAGGAAATATATTTTATTATTTTTTGTATCATAGGATTTGCAAAAAATTATTTTTATTGCATTATTTCAGAAAAAACTCATCTTTATTATTCATTTCATATGGTAGGATATGACGTGGAAATTGATCAAACCATGACTAAATGATAAAATTGTGCTTATGAAATAAAACAATATCAAGTAATTAGATCTTTTAAATTTCTATATCTTCATAGAAAAATAATCCATCAACATTAGGATATCTTTATTAGAAAAAAAGTGTAGTAATATTACCTTCATTTATAAAGAAACAATTTCTATTTAACTTAATATAGATTAATTTTTTTGTGGACTTTCATTTTCTGATGACCATGTTATCTATCACTATATATTATTACTTGGGAGTTATTTTTCTCCTCTTTATATACATTTTTCAGTACCATGAATTTTATACTATTTGAAACCCTAGTATTGTGTTATTATAAATGACCTTCATATTTCCCTTTCCCCATTTTTAAAGAAGATTTTTTATTAACATTTTTTATGTTGTGGGTATTAAACAATGTAACATTAAAATATAAAACCCTTGATTAATAAGTAGCTGTTAAGAATTTTTCTGCAAAAATTTATTAAAGGGTGTAAGAATGTAACACCGTGTGATTTTAAAAGAATAACATTACGTTTGATACTATATACAACATAATCATCGAGCCTAAAAGACCATAAAATATTATGAATCTTAAAAAATAATTATTGAAAAAGTTGGTATATTAGAATAAAAAAGTATTATATATATACAATTATTCAACTCAATAGAAATTTATTAATTAAAAATTAAAAAATAATCATTATATTTTTACTAAAGTCATATTTTTCTTTAAAGCAATGTTTTATTTATAAGTGTTTTTTATTTCATTTTTTGAGAAATATTTATATTTACTTTCCTACAAATTTGGAAAAAAATATTTCTAAAAATAATCTTCAATTTTTATATAATTATTTAAAAATTATCTTATAGTGATTTTTTAAGAATATTTTGAAAATATTGAAATTTTGATGAATAGTTAAAAATAATGATTTTTATTAAAAACTATTATTTTGATTCAGGAATTTAAAACGCTTCATTTTACTTTATAATGATATAAATGGTACATTAATTCAATTATTTTATTATAAATCTAATTATTTTCATTCTATTCAACATTATGGTTTCATTTTTTACAAAATCATTTTTTTTACATAGGGAGAAATTTTTCAAAAAATATCATTGTCTTTTAGGTTGTTATCAAAAATTAATTTTTAAAAATTATTTGATTCTAATTTCATAAAATTTATTCTCTAATTATAGTCATGAGGATAATTTTTTTTTAAAAATTGTTACTTCTATTTTTACTCATTATGAAAAGTTATTGTGGTTAAATTTATCTCCTCGAAAGACGGTCACTATGATGAACCGTGGATTACACTATATGATATGATCTCTATTTATTGTATATATTATTAATAGATGAATAAAATTAGGCAATTATAATCATATGCCAATAATATAATATATTTAAAGGAACACTAGTCCATTAAAATGAGCAATATAATACCTGAACGTAAGAAAAATACAAAATGTAACTCAATTAATTTTAAATATCACATATTTGTACACAAAAGGTTAAATGAAAGTTTTGAAAAATATTAAGGGTTTTTTTTAACATAAGTAATTTATTTTTATTATTGTAAATTGTTTATAATATTTAGTGGTTATAAAATTACCATAAACGCTTACGGAACATTGATATAGTATTTCATCATTTAATAGGAAAAATAAATAATTGATTTCAAAAATGGTAATCCTAATATATTTCAGTTGATAAATTCTTTTCTGTGAATTCCATAAATTAATATAACATTATATATATATATTCATAGAATAAAATTATATTCCATCTTTTATATAATGTATTTAAAATAAAATAAAATTAATAAATACTTGAATGGTAATAATGATATTTTTTTTCTAAAATATTTTATTAAAATATATAGAAATAATAAAAATCTTTATATAGAACAATCGGGATAATATATTGTCTAAATTGTAACCCATTTTCCACTTATGGTCCAATTTTTATTTTTTAATTAATATTACAATCCTTTATGAATCGAATTTTTTTTCTCATTATTAAGGTTTAAATATGCTATCTAAAGGGTTAAACTATAAGATACGGTTTAAAATATCACATAAAACTATGCAAATGATATTGGTTAATGATATATATATCATATACAAACATATATTCAATTATATGGACATCTGGAACCATTTATCTTGAAAATAGATTTGTTATATTTTAATCTTTTATGAAATTCAATGATGGACCTACATTTACTTATAAATGGACACCCCATAGCCATATAACATTAGAAAACTTTGTGAAAAATATATCATCTAATACCTAAATCATTCTATTATAAAAATATCTACACAAAGGTTATATTATAAAATATCTAAATGTGGTCTCTCAAAGAAGAGGGAATCATATTTCCAATCCTATTTCAAGATATTTTATATTATATATCCTCTAAATATGATGTAATGATTATAAATTAACCAAATATATTTAATAAAATCTCAAAGATTTAATATTTATTTGGAAATCTTCATTATCCACTATCTTCTTCATGAAATTATAATTGAAAATATCACTAATTTGTATGTATGGAATACCGTCTCTGTGTTGGGATACAATTAATTTTTCATCCATATTTTATGGATGGGTATTTCAATGGTATTAATGATTAGAAATTATTTTTAGAAAACAATTATACTTCTATATTTATAATAACATATCTATCTTTCATACATTACAATTCTTTGGAAAACGATAATGTCGATCTTGTGTTTTTGTGGACTATTACTTCCATGAAGTGAAGTGATTAATTTTTAGTTTATTATTTACACAGATGGTTATAATGAAATATTAATTAATATATATGATATATATTAATTTATAATTATATTTTAATGGTTAATTAACATTTATATTTGATTCATTATATTCATTGAGAAGAAAAATCACCATTCATGTGTACATACGTCATGACCTCTCCCAAAATGGTGTAGTTCATTTTTATACCTTGATATTTTAAGTTTTTATATATATGATAAATATGATATTTATATTTTGATTAATATTTTATATATGAGGTTTTTGTGATCGATGTATTGGGACCAAAACTATTGAACCAAAATTATTTAACCATAACATATGTGATAAATGTAGTAATTATCACATACATCTTTGATTTTAATAAATAATTATTTATAAAAAGATGATGCAAGGTTATATGTAAAACATATATGGTATTTTATATATAATTATGGTTATTTAGGTTATATATAATAATTCAATATCATATAAATATGATGTTTGAACACATATGCAATATGTTTAACATTATGTAAGAGTTCTTCATCTCAAATTTTCTTCTTTGGGCCAATGGTTATATATGTTATTCACCGATATTATCTTTTTGGAATTCTATAATTCCACTATGATATGTTATATCTGGAATATTTTTATATTTAGGGTATTTAATCATTCATTTTAATATATTTATTTCATGTGTATTATGATTGGAATGTTACCAATGTTTTAAGAGTTTATTTCACAACAACTCCATTATTCAGGATTCCTTATGATTTTTCCTTTAGTATGAGAATTATTTTATCATTCATTATTAAAAAAATATTTTATACTTTTATATTTATTTCCATTAACTACACATTTTCTATTCATTTTTCTTATATTAATTACTTAGGATACAGAGATAATGTTTCTATGGAAACCCAATTTTTTTTTCATCCATGTTGGGAATAGTTATCCTTATGGATAATAATTTATTTTAAATACATTATCTTATAATAATAATATCTAATAATTTTTTAATTAAAATTTCACACTAGTTTAAATTTTTATAAAAGGTTTTAAGTGGACTGTTCATGTCATTTTTTAAATGAGGTAGTTTTTGACTTTTTTGAAAATTTTTGAAAGGAATGGTTTTTTAGTTATACCGGTGAAAGAAAAATTTATAGTTTTTGGAATGATCAATGTATTGAATATTACTAGAAAGTTTCAATATTATATTTTAAAACATAATTATTTCCATAATATTTTGGAAAAAAATAGATTATAAATAAGTGATTTCAATTTCAAATGTATTTTTCCTCAAGAAATTTTCCACTGAATCATTTTAAAATATATTTATCTATGTAAACTTAATTATTTTTTTTATTAAAATTTCTCATGGACACTATCCAAGGGTAACAACCACCATATTTCTATGGATGGTTTATGATCAATTTTTTTTTGGTAAAGTGTTGACATTCTATATACAAGTTCTTCCAATAGAGATAATTATTGATTGTAATGGCATGATGGTTGAGTTATATTATTTATTAATATTATGAATGGATTATTTATAGGGAATGTGGTTCTAGAAAATAAATTTCACCTTGATTTATCGATAGGTCTCATGAGACACAATATTTTAAAAAAAAAATTCTAATACTTTACACATTTTATTTGATTTCTTGTTATGAGGCCATGATAGAACGTTTATATTTCAAGGAACACTACCTCAATAGTATGATTTAGATATCTAAAATTATGTGTTCCATTGTTAAAAAATCAATTATTGATTTCAATGTGATTATATGAATATTTATATTTTCCATGTGTAAATTTAATGTTATATTGAATTATTAGATCATTATTTATTTGTACCATATCGTTATCCATGATCATGAAATAGATTAAATGATGTGTTTTTTCAGTAATTTATGTTACCATGTAGATTATACATTATTTATTTCATATTGGTTCTATTGTAAGTAACTCTCACTGTTCCACTACTCTCATCTTATATTTTGTCCCTTCCCACAGATACTAGGAAGTGTTCAATTATTGTTATTATAGGATATGATTGAATGAATAACATTGTTATCAAACAAAAAACATTATTGTTTTTTGTTTCAAAATTTATGTGTGATTCAAGTATGTTTCTATTTAACAAAAAATATTAAACTATTTCGTCCTTATATTTGATATTCGTTGTATTTTTTTCAATTGTATGAAAATAAACAATGACTCTAGGATAAAATGGTTAGGGTATTTACAAACCTCACAAGCCCAATACTTTTTTCACGGTTATATCAGATTTTATATATAAATCCCCTGTTCTATCGAAAACCATTAGAGAAGTCCATGGTATGTGGGCTATTGGTGTGAGGTTTTTATAGCATGTAGTATCCCACAATGGATATAAAATAAGTATTTGAGGGGATTTTATTAATATCATATTTAATCCAAGAGAGCTATATTTTGTTAGGGAGTGTAGGGAGAGCAACACATTAGAGAGACATGTGTAAAGACATATTTTTTGAAATAAATATTCATTATAAAATAAATAATGGTTTCTCCATCCATTAATATATCGTAGTGATCATTGAATCATAACAACTAGTATCAGAGCCATTTGAGATAATATAGAAATGAGTATTTGTAGAATTTTTCAATCACAAAACAATTCTTTTTTATGAAATTATTATTTTTAATATTGATTTTGAAATTTCAGGTTTAGGTGTTTCTAATTATTAAAATAGTATCGAAAATATAAATAAAAATAGATCCCAATACATGGTCAATGTTTTTGTGATAAAATAACCCCATAATGAAGAAGATGGTACAGTTTCGGTGGGAATGACATTTTTAGTGACTTTTCAGTAGCTTCTCTAACATGTCATATCAGTGACTCATCATCACCACCTCATTGGACAATCTCAGCCATTCATACCCTCTGGATCAAAAAATGATCAATCTGAGTTTGATTTTGATGATCTTGGAATCAATTTCATCATTTTTATCCATTATGGATGAAATGGTGAGCTTTATTTCCGCATTTAGTGCTCCAATTTATAAGGAATTAAATATCAATGGAGGGAAAATCCACATAAAAATATCATGATGAATTCTTCAATCAAATCATTTTGGAAGCCTCTAATATATCATCTCATTAATAACAAGGATATAACTGGACCTATATTGAATAAGGGAGTCTACACCAAAACCCCAAGTGTTTTATAGTGGAATAAGATAAACTAAAATATTACAAGTAAAATTCACCAATGGATCTATCATCGCATATTCCACCATATTTCTCAATAAAGGAGTTTCTACACACATTATATGAAGATAATGAATATATAAAAATCAAATACAACATAAAACATTATTCTCGTGATAAAACAGTTGATGCACCTTCGACTACCCAATAGAAGATCTAAAATTGAACACAATAGTGTGTTTTAGAGCATAGTGATTCAGCTGGTGGATATAGGTAAAACAATAACTAATAAAGATAAGGTGAACCACATAATATTCATAATTACCAATATTTTATATATTTCAGTGGTCTCCATTGATAACTCAGTGCCCATAGGAAAACATACATTGTCATTGGGAAATGATTCAATGTTTAAGAATGATACATGAATAAATGTTGAAAGTTATGACTTGATACATTCTCTTATCATGGAGAGGTGATAGAGAAAACAATGATGAATTTTAAGATAAGGTAGAATAATAAATTACCCATATGATAGAATCCCATCATAAAAATGATAATATAGTGGAATGTTGGGACACATGAAGACGAACTATTGAAATATTTTACAAGACATGGGTCATTATAGTGACCGAAAAAAGATGAAATTAAAATATAAATGGAAAAATCATAGGGGAATATCAAGTTAGATCTAGATATGTAATATATAATTACATTATGAAACCATTCCAACAAATGAAATGGTAGTTAAATACTATATCAATATACCACATTATTTAATATTATAATTATTTCATGATTTATCAATCTGGTGACTTTATTTTACCCAAGATTAGGAATACCAATTTGGTTGAGATTTCATGATTAGGTGATATATTTATCAAGAAATTTGTTGGATACACAATCACAATGATTTATTTTCATCCTTTTTCAAGTATTTGACTCATCATTTTATTATGAACAAGTACATAACCTGTGCATTTTCGTGACATGATAATTCAATTTCACATTCACATTCACATAATATTTATTTTTTCTGATAACCATTCCCAAATAATAAGTTTATAAAAGAAGGAACTTATATTATATGTGAGTTCATACTGGTAATGCTTCGTGAAAAAACTATGAATACATGAATTCATACAACAATCATGTAATACTTATTTTCTTTATAAGTGGAATCTTGTAAGGCATAATAGAAAATATGCACATATATTAATATGTATACTAGAAAATAAATACAGATATTAATATTTATAAATATAATAAGTGTAGATTATATATATAAAAACAAATTGCATCCTTTAGTGATATAAGTCTAAAATTCACATGGAGAAACTATAGGCATGGACCCATCAATAATTGTATTCACAATGGACCCCAGACTACAAAAACTATGTTCTTGGTCTAATTCAAACATACATGCATCAAATATTCACTACAATATATAAATTTATTTGAATTTTTTTATAATTATTTATTTTATATTTCATTGATAAATACATTAATCCTTCCAATCATGTGTTAATATGGACTTGGTTTTTTAAAATATATAAAATATTTCCCATTTATCTTTAATTATTTTTCCATCCAAAACTAATGTCAGGATTGTAATAGATGGGTCTATAGAAAAATAAATGTTTTTGGTATGCCGTGATAATTTCACTTCTGATTATGGATAAAAATAAAATTACTGGAACAACATAAATATTCTATATTTTATTATTACATTTTTGTGGCTACATGATCATTAAGAATTCAAAAAACAACACATTAGGTATCATGATCATCACTAAATTAATGTTCTCAATTGATGTATAACATATAAGTAATTAAATAAATGTTTTTCTAAAAATAAAAAAATAAATAATGAAATTTAAATTGATTTTTTTATTGAAACACAAAGGAATGTTATATTATTTCATAATTATAGTGATTTAAAAACACAATTAAATCAAATTGATATAAGTTTTTTCTCTTGAAAAATTTACTGTTTTTAATGAAAAATAATGGGGAAGAGAAAATCAATTAGATTTAACAGAATTATATTTTAAGGTTCATGATTGTCACTAGTACAGTTTTATGCAATTTTATGGGATGTAATTTTTTATTCCTTAGTGTACGTAGGGTAATAGGATGTCCGTTGTCGAGTATCATCATATGTGGAGGCTAAATTTTTTCCTCTCTTCATCAATGTAGGTTTAACTAGCAGTGATTCATGAATAGGATGATATAACCTCTCATAGAACCCCCTTCTTTTACTTTTTGAAAAATCATTCCATCCATCTCCCCATGAATGAAGGCATCAGAGCCTTCAATATTAATAATGGTATCATTCTACACAAATTATTAAAAAATGATTCTAATTTCCATATTCAAATAAACAGTTTAGATTACTTGGGTTGTATAAATAAACAATAAATATATGTAATACAGAAAAATATATAGAATTTTCAGAAATATGGTTAACATATTAATAATTAAACATTACAAATTCTTATTACACCATTAATTAGTTTTCTTTGATATTATGTTTATATAAAATAACAAGCATCATGTCATTTAATAGTGCTATGAATTAGAACAAATATAATCGAAAAGAAAAAAAAATTCCCAAACAAATAGATTATAATAGACATGTCACTTATGTTCTGATCATATTATCTATATTAATTCCTCCCCATATTTCAAATATCATAGACTATAATCATAAAATATATTTCACAAACAAAGATTCGTGTATTTCATTGAATTTATTATGTAATGAATATACATTAATTCCTAAAACCTATGTTATATAATCTGATTAATGTATTTAATGATTTGAATGTATTTAAATTAGAAATTTTATGTCATTCACTATGTGAACTTGATATAATATTACCACTAAAATGGTTTTGGATTATATTTTTGACGGGATACTAAATAGTTTTACATTATTCAATTTAAAATTCCTCATCTATAGAATTTCCAATAAAAAATCTATGCAGATAATCCAAGTAATAAGAAACAACATGATATCTGAAAAATTATGAATGAATCAATATATAAAATTCAAATATGACAAAACAAAATAATGCATACAACCTGATTTGGTGCACTCATGGGTACAGTCTTATGCTATAAAGTACAGTTACAGACCCATAATTCATATAATTTAGCCTTTTTCCTTCATACTTTCTAGAAATAATAATGGAAATGACTATAAAATTCTATAATATAATGAGTATATTTAAACTAATATATTATAATACAAATTAATTTCAAGTGTAGAAACATAATTACAACCATTTAATTCAAAAAAATACCTCAGATCTTGAAAATTCTAGAAACAATGCATAGATAGTGATAATGAATCATGATAGAATAGTATAGAAACTACTATATTTATAGTTTTATAAAAAATTATAATTTTATATGTGAGTACATGGATAACTGAAAAAAGAATGATTTTTATATCAATTGATAATTTATCATCAACATATGTTAAAAAAAGATAACATATAAAACATCCATCAAAAGGTATCATCTTTGTTCAAAATAAATGGTATATATAGTAGATAGAAATGTAATAAAATGAAACATGTTTTGGGAATATATAATAAAACATGTACAACTAATATAAATCCATTGAGGAGAAACATATTGTGTTCATAGAGGGTATAAGGTTTTGATTGGGTTCTTGTTCATATATAACCACATTAAGGGGATTACCAATAACATGAATGAAAATAATTTATCAAATTTCCATCATACAAGATTATAACATGTTCTAAAACTATGTACCTAAAATATAAAGTAGGATGATATTGATATTGAGATGTCTATGGATAGATAGTGATGACAAGTTGTGAGTGACATAAAACATGAAAATGGCATAAATAAGATTGGCTGGGATGTCCTATATGAAGTTTTTGTGGTTCTCTTGCACTAGAATAAACTAATAGTAAAGACAATGATTAAACATGAAAACCACACATCCTAACATTAAATGTGAGAATAAAACTAAAAATAACGTAATAAAGTATTTTGGTTGTGGTTAACATTGAAATAAAAATATGTGACATTTCTTTAGATTTTTTATTGGATTAATGATTCAATAATAGAATCTTTAGAATCATTTTCCATTATGGAATAAGACCTATCATACTCTCACAAACAATTTAAACAATGAAAATATATGAAATCTTTGTTGAATAAGGTTTTTATTATGAGTGTTTTTCAATTAAGAGATTTTTGGAATTAATAGATACATAATTCAAATACATGAGATGCCTACTAATGGATAAGAAACTAATGAATGATAAATTCCATCTCCTTGTACATATATGTATCCATGTACTCCATCTCATGAAAGGATAAGGATTTTAGAGAGTTTAAATCTCTAGTTGACATGGGGGAGTTCACAACTACATGGGTACTACATAGATCTAGCACTAATAATCTTCCATGGTTAGGGGGTTAGTGAATAGAATCATCCAAAAGGAAGCTCATATTGAAAACTCATGTGTTATTCTTACACAGTATTCCAAATAACATACTTTACAAACGTCAATTAACAGATATGATTAAATTTGTATGAAAAATTATAAAATATGAATACAAGAGTACATTATTTATAGAATACAATGGATACTAGAAATACATTTTTATACATCAATGAAAAAAATTATCCTAATAAATCATGGGAGTCGTAATAACCTATTTCACAATATTTAGAGATAAATATAATAATGTTCAATTATATGGATAAGAGATCACGAACTCCTGACTCATAGGGGGATGTAATCAAGGATATTTTGAGAAAACATTCACTACAATAATCCCTACCGGCATTTAGACTTGATAAGTTATAGTAATATAGATCCATTTATTTTGAACATCATTATTTCAAATTTAATATTTGTTTGTCAAACATTATTTGACAAATAATTGATTTATGAACTCATTATAAGAAGGTTTTCTCATACTTATCTTATCAAATAACAAAAATACAAGACACTTTTGATAAATAATTCGGCATAATATTGTATAGCAGTAAAAATTATTTCATATCATAGTATAATATATGTCAGTTAAATTCATTTAAAATGAATAAATCTTAAATTAAAATTTATTAAACATACATAAATAATTTCTTTCACAATGATCTTTCAGTGTGGGAAGTACATGGAGAAAAAAAGTATATTAAAAAAATAAAACCCAACATAATTTACTACATGGAATAAATTAAAAGAATGATATTAATGTTCACAATATTAATATATCTTACTAAATAATTCCAATAAAAAATATCTATAACGAATGAAGAATAAAATACATGAAATTAAAGAAATAATAACATCATATCAGTAAAGAAAACATTTTTGAGAAGTAAAATATTTTGTGAATATTTATTTTATATTTGTATTGGAAATAATTCATTGCATCTAATTTTTCCCAAACCAATAATATGTAGTCATCTCAGAAATAAATTGTAACACTCAAATAATAGGGGAATCTAGAAAAAGAATTTTTTTTGAAATGTTTAACTATATAATATAGACGCCAAAATGGAGTGAATAATAAATTTTAAGGACTACATTGAGAAAATATAATTTCATCAGAATTAATCAATCACACTACATCGTTGTATATGGTTACTCCACTTGAAGTATCTTTTAAAATAATTTTTACTCTAGTATTATATTGTAAATTTATTGATAATTAGAAAAGGATTACACCATAATGAATATAAAGAAATGGTTTATATTTTCAGAAACTAAATCCCTACATGAATTTCTTGAATATTACAAAATTGATAAATAATTATGTGGACAATGGGTAGAGAAATATTCTTTCATGAAGATAGGAAGATTTTAAATGAAATTTCATGATTATTTGATATATTTTTTCCAAATATGAATAGATAGTATACAATATGGAATTAAATTTCAAATATATATCATGAATGTAGCATTTATAATTTTCTTAGGAAAAATATTCAACAACACTAATTTTGTTATTTGAAATAACTTGTTGTCATCATATAGATAAATTAGATAACTTTATAGTACCCATTTTTTAACCTAAGGATTAATGATAGGGCACATATAAATCTAATTTATGATCCGGTTTATAGAATGAAATACAAAGTATTATTAGGAATACAATAATAAATAATATGAATGGAAATAATAATGACTGTAATTACATGAGACATCTACATGAGGAACTTATATTCTTGGTTAAATCATATAAATTTTACTATCTGGTATCAGATACATAGGTTTATAAGATTAAAAAAATAAATGGAACCATAACAACCCCTATTTTTCATCGGTGTGGCTCTTAAAGTGAATATATTATGAAATTATTTTGTGTTCCTATGAAAATATACTTTTGTGTGCTAATATATGTGTTCATACTAATAGTATAGGATTTTAATATTGGATTAATTTTTCTAATGTAGTCGAATTTTGTGTTTACTAATAAGTCCATATGCACATATTCCTTTTTCTTTTTGAAAAGTTTCACATCTAGAAAATTATAATTCATCACACATGTTGAAAATAATTATTATACAATCAGATAAATAGTCACAAATTAAAGATTAATATGAATTACTAATAGAAAAATGAATGTGTTTTGTTTTTTTGGGATCCAAATGATTTATTAAAATATGATAAATATAACTATAATTATTACCATTGTGTAAGCAATTTTTTCACCCTTTCAACTCATTATTAATGATAAAATAATATATCATATCTAATACTTTTATGATTGACGACATAATGTCCGTATATTTTTTCCATGTATATAAGATACATTTTTTTCATAAATATATATATCCATGTACATGTATATGATTATATATATATATATATATCAAAATATATTAAAATATGTAATTAATGCAATCACTGAACCTATCTGAAACTAATCTGATCAACGACATCATGTCGAACTATATTTTCCCTATATATAACACATTTTATAAACATAAATATAGATATCAGAGTATAATTATATGAATATATATATATATATCATAATATATAAAAAAGTGTACAACAGAATCATTTTAAAAAATACTATAACCAAAAATTAAATGAATTTTTAGAGGAGAAAATTTCATGAATGAAAATATTTAAATATGATATACAATTTTAAAAATATTTAAAATACAACTTGAAAAAATAATTAGATAATTTGAATATATGAAATGTAGTTAAAAAAATATTTTGTCAAAATAAAATTTTTACTTGAAGGGGAAAAAAATTCAACCCCACAAATTTTGTCCTGTATATTTACATGTATTCATATCATTAATAAATTGGAGACCTTAATACTTCACATTTTATATAGATCAAGGATTAATGATCTAAAATGTGTAAAACTTATTAATGATCATGTTTAATGTGTGAAATCCTTCAAATAATTTGGAATAAATACATAAATAGTATGAATTAAATAATACAAAAATGTAATTACATTAACCTCTACTTGAATTACTTATATGTTTGGTTTCACTATATGAAATATAAAATAGAATATCGAACCACTTGGTTAAACAGAATGGATAACAAAAAATTGATTCAAATGAAATGATTCCAATCAAAAAAATTCATACTAACCATTATTTTTCACAGGTGGGGTATTTGAAATGATTGTAATATGAAATATTTTGATGTTATTATACAAATATTATTTAAGGATATAATATATGTGTTCATACTAGGATATAATGGACCATATTATTGAAAATATTTTTCTAATGATGTGGAGTGATAAGAATATTAATCAGTTTGTAAGCACTTGTGCCTTTATGGTTCCGAAATTTTCCCCACATAGAAAATTTAAATGCATAACATATGGTGAACAATATTATTCTAAAATTAAATAATTAGTCGAAAATTAATGTTTAACATGAATTATTGAATGAAAACCCAATTGTGGTATTTTTTTTGTTTTTAAAAAGATTATCAAAACTAATAAAGTATAATTATATCAATTACCATCATCTAAATCTCAGTTCACCATAGCAACTAATTTTCAATGATGGAAAAATTTTACCTATCTGAAACATGTATGTTCAACGATATCATGTACATGTATATTTTCCCAATATATAAGAGATGTTTTATAAATATATATATATCATAGTACATGTATTTGATTATATATATAAGTAGCTTAATATATAAAAACATGCACCACAAAACCTTTTATTTAGTAGTGCAACTTGCAGCCTCTTATTGAAACACCCTAAATGATTCATTTTGTAAAAATTATCAATACATTTAAAAATATCCTCAAAAAACATGACATGAATGACGATTTAAATGAATGCATGTATTAAAATGATTTATATAAATAATATATAAATATTTAAAATGTAATAATGTGTTTTATAGAAATATAAAATGAGTATAGAAAATTGATTCCATAATGAATGAAACACATATTAATTCCCTATCATGGAATGGTTATATATATCAAATATATTTATTGAATACAATAAATTATATAGTTACACAATTTGAGCATATATATATTGTGTATAGTGTATATTAGTTAATGTATGATTAATTGAATATAATTAAAATTTGTAATTCATAGTTATTATATGTTATATTTTAGAATATTTAATGCTTATACATTTTAGAAATCAATTACAATAACACCCCCAAAACATAAAAAAACCCAATACTGAATTAATCCCATTTTTGAATATTTATCATATAGGATTATTTGTTTAATGAGTAAACGAATATAAAAAAACCCAATACTGAATTAATACCATTTCCTGTTCATTTGACTATTACATGTAAAAGCCACATTTTCAGCAACTGTCATATTATTTATCGTAAGTGTTTGGAAATGTTATTATTGATATTATTACATAGATAATGAATTAATTTCTTCCATAATTATAATAATAATTTTTATATCATATATAATCATTATATATATATAAATAATTGTTTGATAAATGTAATGGAATACACCATTAATGGAGACGATAGGTTATACGTAGGCATAAATGCTATTTTTATTTATTCATTTAATTTAATTGAAGTATGTAATGAATAAAATATTTACATAAATCCAAGAGAATTATTATGTAATATATTTAATTATTATTTGTTATATATACTTTATAATCATTTATGAATTGTTAACATAGAGAATTAATATCATCACGTCACGGAGATGGTAAGTCATACGTACTCATGAGAGATGATACCATTCACATAGTTGGTGAATGGTATTGATGTGTATGGTGTATAATATATTCAAATTATTACCATATATAGTTATTATTTACATCATTATACCCATCCATGTATGGTTGTGGTGGAAATGATATTACACCATAGTGTGGGGATAATAATCTGTATGTACACACACCGGGGGATTTCATTTTTCATACGATGGATAGAAGGTGAAATATGGTTGTTTAATATTTATAATAACATATAAGTATATGAGTAATTCTAATTTTATTAATTTATAATTAAATATATAATAAGAGGATGTATTAGAGGAAATAAATTTTAATGAATCGGGGATGATATTACCTCTTCCTCGATGTGCCACCATAATGTTTCCACTTTGGGCATTAGAGATAGCCTTTTCAGAAGACCAGAACCACTGTAATGTAACTATTAATGTTATAAATATAAATGTTCAGGTTTTGGCTCAGTTTTAATGCTCAAAATGGAGTGATGTGTATAGGGAGGAGGTTCCCTTTTATAAGAGAGCAGAGGGGCAGTTTATGAATTTTCCAAAATTTTAATTTATTATAAATTCAACATCGATTTAAAATGGTCCAAACCATATATCGTTATAAAATAAGACGATTTTGGTTCAAATAACCAAAATTGAATAATTTTTTGAAAATTTTAAAATATTTTTTTATCCATATTTCTTTGGTTTTACCCTTATTTTACATCTTTTAATCTTACCGTGATATAATGTTATTTACACAATGTGGGTTAATGAAACTACATATCATTTCAAACTACCCATAAAATGTTTTTTATGAAATATTTGGAAATATATTAACCATTTGGCTTAATAATATATTTTTTGGAATTTAATATCATTTAATTAACTATTTTATGTTTTACGTAATGAATTGTGTCATTTTTAGACACTATTCATACTTGAATTTTTTAAAAATTAATAACAACCTAATTACTTCAAAAATAAGGAGTTAAATCAAATAAAATATGTCAATATCATCCATAAAATACTTGTATGTTATCAAAATAACAAAATTTCTTTTTCATAAAAATTTATAAATTCCGTTATTTGAATAATTAATTAATTAGGTAATAACTATATTATAATTTTTCATATATCAATATATTTATATAATGTCTAGAAATTATAAATAAAATACAATTATGTAGGAAATATTTTAACATTTCCAATGACTATTTATAGGCATATATATCTATTATATAACCCCTTATTAAAATCGATTTAATAAAACATATATGTTTAGGTTATAATTATCATTACTTAATATAAATTATTATAAAATGACATTTTCACAACCATGTTAAACCATGGGGTCCCAAATATTGACCCAAGTATGCCCATGTCCTGACATACCCCATTCAATATGATTAGGAAATGTGCTATGGTAGTTTAATATTATTATAATATTATTTTTTAACCTTATTTACCAAATTTTCCCTTTCACCATGGTAAATAAATAAATTATTGATGTTACGATTCATAATGTCCAAAAATGATATGTATTTATTTTCAAAATATTATCCAATTGATTACAAAAATTGAATCCATTTTTCCAAATTCAAAACAAACAAGTTGTAGTAATTAATTTATTATTAATCATGTTGTCGAAAAAATGGGTTTTGTTTAAAACATTGAAAAAGATTGAAATGAATTACATATAAATTAAAATTTATATTAATGAAAATGACTTAAATTGTCTTAAAATATTAAAATATATTATATTTATATTTTAAAACCATTCAATAATAATTTCTATTGTTGTAAATTATTTAAATGAAAAAAGTTGTTTTCAATTAAAATTTATCGTATTATCATAATTCATCAAAATATGAATGGTATCTGAGAAATTTTAAAAATATATGTAAAGTTAATTTTTATGTCCTACTTAAAAAATATATGTTTATCTTAAAAATCATAACTTATAAAAATGTTAAAACTATATTTAAAATGGGAGCTCCTTCAAAAGGCGGTAAAACAGATTTTTTTTAAAAATACTTCTATTATCGGAAAAAAAATAATTTTATTCTCAGATCATGTGTAATATGAATGATAATGTTATACAAAATTCACAATGTGCTTAAAACTATTCAAAAATTCTAGTTTATATAATATTTTAATAATATATTTTTTAGTGAAACTCAGTATTGCGTACCTCGCATGCTGTTGATGAAGGTCGCTCTTACGTGTAACACAATACATGTCATTTTTGAGTGTAGTGAAATATTCAGTTGGTGTTGTGTATAACATAATCCAAACATTATTCATTTATAAATTGAACAAAATATAAAATTAGTGTTGTTTGAAATTAATTCTATCAAAAGAACATGAAACTGTGTACAACACAAGCCATGAATATTGTAGCATATACTGCATGATAATAAAATGTTTTATAAAGAGCAAGCTAATATTGGTATAGTGTACAACACATGAAATAAAATAATATATCTCATAAAATATAGGGGTTTAACACATACCATTCATACTATGTGTCAGATTGAGGTTTGGTAAATTAATAAATATCAAAAATGAATTATTGGGAGTTTTCTGAAGGTTTGAAAACAATCCAATCACTTTTTTTAGGGATGCATGTTAGAAACTAATAATGAACCTTTTATATTGAATACCAGAATTGTGAGTTAAAATAGAAAAATCATGCATCATATTTATGTTCACAATATTTGTATACATAAAAAATTATTTATCAATCATTTTCCTAAATATTGAAAACTATCTGACTTTTTCCCCATACAACACTATATGATTTGTGTTTTAATCTAAAATGGATCATTAATATTGTAATTGTAAAGATTGATTCATACAGACATCAAAATTTGTCATAGGGATGTTTGACCGGTTCCTAGACATCGAAAATAAATTATTGATCACCGTCGTAAATTATAAATACAAATTGAGCTCATTTTATTAGTTTTGATAATGTTAATTATGTTTTAAACGAAAATGACCATTTTATGTTGACAAAAAAATACATCGAGTCATACTGGACACATCTTGAATAGGATTATTGTATGGTAGATCATGACGATGAAAAATAGATTTTCAATTGTAGGCCAAATTATTAAATACAATCAGATATTACCTTCTTGGTTTTGAGTATGGGATTTATTTTAAATTAAAAATGACACTTTTATATTGATGGAAATTACTTCGAGTTATAATGACCTCATTGTTTGTATGATTGATGTTTGGTGAATTATTATACATCAAAAAATAAATTATATATATTTTTCTAATGTTTAAAGAAATCCATGCACTTTATCTACGTTCTAGATTTCTAAGATGTGTTTTATGCTTAAATAACCCTTCTATATTGAAAACATGCACATTTAGTAATACTAGACACATCGTGATTCAGATTATGGTGTAGTCAATTAATATATGTTATAAAGTTTTTATGCATAGTTATACTATAGTATCAATACAATATAAATGTGTTGGTTCATATATGATTATGTGGAATATTTCTTGAAGTAAAATATCTATTTTAATTTGAAATCACACATTTCATGTCATAGAAGTCACATAGTGTATCAGATAAAGGTGTTTCTTATTTCTACATGTTCAGATCAAATTATGGATCATTTCCCAAATGTATCAATGAAATTTGAAATTTTTACTCCATTTGTAGAATTACACGTGTGTTATGAACTAAAAAAACAATTTTAAACATAATACATGCACATTGAGTAATATTATCCCCACCATGTATCATATTAATGTTTGGTTGATTCTTACATGTAAAAAATTCTATATGGATCATTTAATTAAATTATATAGACATTCTAAATGGGTTTTCTCAATTTTTAGTATTTGAAGTGTGTTTTGAATTAAAATGTAAATTTTAGAAAAAATACATATACTTCATTTCATGTCGGGTAAACCATATATCAAATTGATGTGAGTATAATTCTTACAGATCAAAAATTAAATATGGATTATTTTAAAAATGTATAAAAACAATCACAACATGTTTAACATTTCTGTGTATGTGAGGTGTGTTTTGAACAAAAATGCCAATTTTATACTTAATACATATACTTTGAGGAATACTAAGAACATCATTTACAGGATTTTGGTGTGGTTGAATCATACATATCACTCTATATCATATTATTCTCAAAAGAAAATTCTCTTGAATTAGCTCACATTTGGTGTGAAGAAACACTCACAATGGATACGAGTTAATTCACGAGAACATTCTTTTAAGAACAAAAAGACTCCATCTGTCAAAATACTTCTTCTTTGACATCAATAATTATCTCTATGATTTTTTACTAAATATGTATCAGATAAAATGATATGAAAATTAAGAACAAATTCGTAGATTGAATTATGAGAAAATTAATTATTTAAATAGTATGAGGTACCCTTTTCATGTTGTATGTATTAATTATCACAATTTACTTATCAACATTTTCTTAGATGAATCCTCAATGTCTAATCTATGATGAGAATGATCAGCTTTATAAATGTTAGTAGCTCTTCCAGAATCTGCAGAACATAACCCTTTGTCATACTTTTCCATGTTAAACAGGTAAAAAATAATATACATTCAATATAATGTTAATTGTTCACATAAAAGATATATCTCTAAGGTCATAGACCATACTAGATCACAAAATTAATATTTAATCCCCTAAATTTGATGTCAGTACGCATTCTGATAGATTTAACTCCACCCGCACATCCCCTAAATAATTTTACATCTTCTTTTGAGTATGTATTTTTTTGAATATCTGAGTAAATTTCCGAAATTGTAGGAAAAAAAAATTATTAACAAATATTTCAATGAAATTATAATTTCTTTTAAAAATTAAATGTTTTGGGTTTCTAGTATTTTAATGGTAAACAATACATCTCATAAATTTTAAAACATAATACCCATTATCATTGAAATAATTTTTATTCAGAAACTATAGAATCATTTACCAAACTAAATAATTTTTTTTCAAATATATTTTGATAGTTAAATATTATTATATAAAAATTATTCTTTTTCCATATGATGAAATTCATATGATTCTTATATTTAGACACCAACAACATACCATGATTTATCCAATATTTTTCATACTCCCCATAATAACAAAATTCTTGTTAATACACAAATTTGAACATATAATTTAATTTCTATCTAGAAATTATTGATTTTGGAGTATTAAATGTTAACAATAAACATCACATGAGGTCATATTGATGTAAATTTATGCATTAGATCCATAAAATATTCATTTCAGTTTTCCAAACTGATTTTGACGATCATCCAATGATTCCTAAAAAATATAAAAAAAACTAATGAACAAAAGACAAATATAGTTTAGATGATTACATTATAGATTTTTAATAATTTATTTTCTAAGTAAATAATAGTCTTTCATATGCTATATTCTACTTAAATTCCAATTTTTAAAACTATTTTCTTTTAAATTACTTTTCATTATAATGCATGTTGAAGGATTGAAATGATATAGGGATTAATGAGTCCAAATCCATCTTCTCTAGGATTTCCATTTATATTGTATTAATATATACCCTTATAGAGAATTTGAATATTTATTTACTATAATGAACATATTAAATCATTTTTTGGATACCCAGAATATGAAAATGAACCTCATGCTTGGGTTCAGAACTGAGACTCTCAATCATTAAATAATGATAATCTCATTTATACTCTCTATACAATATTTGTGTGTAATGAAATATCAAAATGTTTCTTATTAATATTGAATTTTGGAAATATTTCCATCTATATATGTGGGGACTATATGACCATGTAATGTTGATATATGTGGAAGTGGAATTGGCTAGGAGAAGGTATTCCTGGAAGGTAATTTTGATTTATTGGTTGATTCATGAGATTGTCATAATCCAACATGTGGTTTCTCAATAAATTTATAAATTTGTAATATCATGCCTCATTTTTAGATTTTTTATCTACATTTTTAATTTTAGCATTTGAAAAAAAAATTATGGACATAACTCATTTTTAAAAAAGATTATATGACCATGAATTGAGTTTTATAATAGAATGATCGACAATAGTAACATCTAGAAAATCATTTGGAATAGGAAAATCAATGCTCGACTCATGATATACTTATATACCAACACTCATGGTATATTTTTTGATTTTTGTTGTTTATCATGTCACCTATGATATTATGCAGCATACCCCTTAAAATAAGGTGGTGGGTGGGTGTTAACATATCTAAATCTCGTACAACTTTACCCAATAATTTTTTTGTAAAATAAATTATTGGAAGTTATTTGATTCAAATTTAGAATAAAGAGTAATGAAAAAATTTATTACCTCAGATAATGTAATCATTAGATGGGTATGAAAGGACTCAATGATAGTGGTATGATTTGGATCTTTAGGTACTGGTCATTGTTCCACAACCGGTTCAAATTTATAATTATGTATATAATGGTCCACCAAAAAAACTAGAATATTAATTCATTTAATGAATATTTATATTTCTATAGTCCATTCATAATCTAATATGTATCTTCTTGTAGTATTGTCTCCCTAAAATATATTATAGGTGAAACTCCAAATCATGCACCACTAATGTGCTTATCTAGGTCTGGCCTCTTCATTGCTATTGAAAGATATTTTCCTTCCCATACAATCAATGTTGACTAATAATTCTAAGCAGTATAATAAAAATATTAAAATAAATCAATGTTTGTATTTAATATTGTTATAAAAAATAATCAATTACTATTATTTCATACATTCACATGGGACACTTACTTCTTTTGTCTTTTCAACAACAACATTACCCTATATATTTATATGGTCCTCCTTCTGTAACACATGACATGGGATGGAAGTGGATTCATATATTGATTCCACAATCATCATATAAACAAAGGAACATATCATTCTTAATATCTCATAAATATTTTATTATACATTTAAAATACATACAATTTTAATTTTAGGTTTAGTGTACCTAATACTTTCTTTAATGAAGGGGTGTAATGGTTTTACAGATTAATGTTTATTTTCTGCACTTATTATGATTCAATGAATCACAATATTACATCAATGTGAACAAAATAAAAAATTTAAATTAAAATATTCATAAATATATCTCAACTGAAATTATTAATCATTGAGGTTTCTAATGAAAGAAATGATATTTGTGTATTAATTAAAAATATACATGAGGATGAGATATGGGATGAAAAAATTATGAATCGAGGTGAGGGATATTATTTGGAGAATCAGTGTGGTTGGTCAAGGGTAAAAAATATCACATGGACCATTAAAATCATTGGAAAAAAATAAAAACAGTCAAAGAAGAACTAAAAAATATGATAAAATTAATGTGTGTGAACATTGGATCAAAAGTCACATACCATATGTTTTGAATTTTTAGATCTTCCTTGGGTGTTGGATTGAGACTGGCAGAGAAGTTTTAGTTCCACGAGAACCAGAACGGTGTAAGTAATGTGGTCATCTTTTAGGGTTTTATTTAAAACATTGTAAATGGTTTATCAACTCCTTTTAAAAACTGTTGATAAAGACACATATTTATTGGTGTTAAAATAGAAATCACTGTTAAAACCAATCTCATGACTACCTCTTAGTGCCTGTAAATATAGGTTTCTATCATTCCTTTTCTACATTGATAATCATATCTATGTAAACATTTTAAAAAAAAGTTGTAGAGTATGATTTCTTTAACGTTTTCTATTTCAGGACTGACAAAACCTATATTTATCTACACTATCTATAAATCACTGATAAAAACAATATAAAATAAATTAGTCAATATTATCTTTATATATATAAAAATGAATTCACAATGAAATAGATAAAAATTAATTTTAATTAACAATGACTAGATAATGTTAAATTCATTAATTTTATAAATGAGTGAAATTTAATAACTAAATACTAGTAAACATAAAAAATATTAAAAATATATATGAGTATTATCAATTATATAATTTATTAATAAATTTAAATATATATATATATATTAGAATCAAATGAATAAAAAATTAAAAAGGAACATTACAAGCATATGAATATCTAGAAATGTTAATGAATAAATATGGATATATAAATATAAAAACTGTATGAATTAAAAAAAATTATAAATTAATATTTTAACTGAATAAGTTATAGAGACTAGTAAAAAATAAGTAACATTATCATTGAATAAAGAATAGTAAGTAATATTAAATTTCGGAATGATTAAAAATATTACAATTTAAAAATAAACAAAATAATTATTTTGTGAAAATATATGAGAACTTTACAATTGTTGTTAATTATATAGATTATTTAAAAATTTTAAAATTAATATCTGATAATATTAAATTTACAACATATTAATTATATAAAAAACAATAATATATTAAAAATTAAATTTTTATGAATAAACATATATAAATAATAATTAAAAATGGATAAAATAACAATAAATATTAAATAATGTAAAATTGAAAATGAATAAATTATAAAAATATTAAAAACAATTAATAATATTAATGAATAATTTATATAAAAAATTATTTAATATTGAAAATAACTACAAATTAATGTATAGTATACATTGAATAAAAATTTAAAAATTCTGAATGCTTACTAATTAGAAACATAATATATATTAAATATATTATGTTACTATATACAAATCCCAAAATGAATATTAAAAATTTAATAAATTATAGAAATACTGTGTGTGTGTGTGTGTTAAATATAAAAATGAAATAATTACATTTATATATATGAGTGATATTAATGTAACACATGTTTGATATTTGTTAAATTGAAAAAATATCTTTTACTTAAAAGTCCATTACATGATACAATTAGTCAGCATCTTTAATAAATATTAATTGATAATTATAAACCAATTTTCACATAATATATAACTTAGTTAATATAAATAATAATATTTTATATTATATAAATTATATTTAATGTAATATTATATATATTCATATATATGTTTTTGTATTAATATATTTCTATATTTAAAATATAAATGAATAAATATGTATAAAAATATTAAAAATGAATAAATTAAAAAAATATTAAATTAGTAAATATTTAAATTATATACATTAAATGAAATATAAAAAACACATAGCATTATAAATTAGTAAAGAATATTTAATGAATGTATATTAAAAATGTTTGATATTTAATTAAAAGACTATTAAATGGAATAAATATTATAAAATGAATAATAGATTAATTATATAAATTATAATAGAAAATTAAAATGAATATATGTTTAAATTAAAATGAATATATAGTAATTATTTAAATTAAAATTATATAAAAAACTAATTTTAATCAATAAATATAAATAAATATTAAAAATAAATTAAATTTCAAAATTATTAAAAAAATAAAATTTAAAAATGAATAAATTACAAAAATATATATAATTTATAAATAAAATCATTATTAATTAAAATATATAATTAAAATATATATATTATATATTATAAATAGTGAGTAATAATATATATTAAATTATAATTAATAAAATGAATAAAATTTAATAATTAAAAAAAATATTATATTAAATATTAAATATTAATATATAAAACTATTAAATGATAATATTTGTGATTGATATTAATCGGATACATTTTTCAATATAAAATTAATGAAATTTCATATATGTATCCAAATGAAATTATTGAAAGCCCAAATAACATTTATGAAACATTATTTCAAAATTAGTTCATATTTATTAATTTATATTAAATATTTTTATTTTAATTAATTAATTTTAATCCACTTAATATGTGAGAAATAAATTTAAATGACTTACAATACAATTTTTTTCATCGATTTTATTTAATATATGTTTTCAAAAAAAAACAAATAATACTAGTTTAACGATGTAATGAAATGCAATACACAAATACATAATTGGATTTAAAGACTATGACCATTTTCAAATGTTATAAATATGGAAATAACCTTTCCCCCTTTACAGTAAAAATATGATAAATGTGTTATCGTCTATAACAACTTTTTTCGTGGGAAGAAAAATCATTTAATAAATTAATAATATCTATGTTTTTGTATGTAATATATATGTATATTGATTGGTTTGGTTTAGATACAACTATATTCAAATAATATGTTAATGATACCATTATTATTAATACTACATTTAATTATAATAAAATAATTAATAAGAAGTAATCGTAATTTAATTAAAAGTATGATACTTATTAATAAATATGTACATTGATACTTTAGAGTGTAAATGTTATATTTTTATGAAATAATGTTTTTGACATGAACATTATCTCTTAGTTATTATATTTACATTTTATTTTAAATTAGGTTATTTATGTTTAATATGTTTTTCAAATTTCATTTCGATTGTATTAAGGTTTTGTAATTTGTACCGTTTTAGATTCCCATATATGAAATCTAATAATGTTTCAATTAGTTGACATTGATGGTATATAAATAATAAATTTGAAAGAAAATCCAAAATAAATTTTACACATGTACTGAACCTATAAAACCCAACATAAAATAACATGACATTCCTAAAAAAATTAATGAAAATAATTTTATATGGAAGAATATATTAATATATTAATATATTACATTTGAATTTATAATTTTTTAGATTCCTTTTATATAGAATTATTTATTTTATATTTTTTAAAAGTTATACATATCATTTAAATTATTGTTATGCTATAATTTTTGTGAATATATTTTTCAATATGTAAATGTTATGATTTTAATCTATAGTGTTTTTCCCATTTAAAATAATTTTGGTTTTTATATTTATGAATTTTTTAATATTAAAAACATATTTAATTATTTAAGCAATTTTTAAAGTATTTACTAGATTTTTTTATAGTTTATAATCTTTTAACGATACCTATAAGAAATTTAATATGTTCATTTATGTTTCAAGTAGTCTACTTTGAAATGTTATAAAATTTAAATGATAATGAATCTGTAAATAAAAATGAAAACACACGCTCAACATGTCAAAATGGTTCATATTAAAAATAATTTCATTAATTTAATAAATAGTCAATAATACCGTAGAAGGAATGAATTATTGTTTCAAATTCATTATGCCGATTACAAAACATACTAATGAATGAGTATAGTCACTATTTATGATGAGGTCTCATCCCACACGATGATGTGTAAAAAGGATGCTTGTATTGAGATCACCAACATTTGTGATGAGGTAGAGTATAATGAGTAACAGAGGGATGTTACTCAGATAATGAAACCTCGAATATTTGATGCTTTGTCTGTGACTCATCTAGAGGAGATGATATATCGATGCTGTCATGTGAAGCTGATCCTTCTCCCACTTCATATGTGGTAGGACCATCCTTCATTTTTGGGGGGACCATATGGCTGTGAAGGGTTATTCATGAGTGGTGGAGGTATATTCCCCAGATAAAAGATTATATTATAACTACCTTGTGAAACTATGGATATCCTAACAATGGAAATGAATCTCATGTTTCATAATGAACATCCCCAATTAACCGAGGATAAAGTGCTACAGCTATAGCCTGTACCTGTAGAATAGATGTGGCCTCACATTCAGGACAATGTGTCCTGCATCATCATCGTCGTGTCTCTTCAAAATAGTAATTATTAGAGGAGGATCTAGAGTAGATACCTCCCCCCTTATGTCAGAGCATCATCTTCTTGAGGTGAAAAATAAAATATATTGTCACGAAGAAAACGATACTCGGGCATCATCCCCTATGATGTGGTGGGCTATGTGGTTTGGAAAAAAACACAACTCTCCATCAATCCAACAATGTGGATAATATGTTGTAGTCGAGTATAATGAAAATAAATTCAAAATGAATTAAAAAAAGTAGAAAATTTATCCAATGGAAAGGTATTTACTTCCCCGATCCAAAATCCATCTGTTTTGTTGTGTAATATATAATGTATACATTATTCGATACCTTATCTCATACTAAATATGCTATGATAGAGGGAATTACAATGGACACATACACTTAATATGAAATGATGCCTATCAATCCCAGAAGTTGAGATACGTTTCATGCGTCTAAAACCTATTGATATCCTTCCTCCCTATTACCATCATGATATGATGTGCTTCTAACTGTTTGGGTGGAAATGTAATATTCCAAAAAAACATAAATGGGCACATGACCTTATCATTCGAGTTCCACTAAACCTTATTAAAGTTATTTAGATGCACTACATCCAGGGCATTTTAATTCACATAAATGTTGATAAGTTGTTCTAATAGAGCTTTGTATGGCATCACAGCTCTCTGAAATGACATGGGACCATTGTTGAAAAATTTTGTTTATAAAGACCAAAAAATATAATATTCTGAAATTATTTAGTCAATGAATGATTTCATATAGACTCATCAAATGGAAAGTGTACTATCCAACATGAGATGGTATGCACATAAATTGTGTCTTGGAGACATGATGAAGTGGTGTTCCAAATTCCACCTATAATGTACAACATAGAATGTGATAAATAATAATAGGTTGAGTATTATCACAAATATTATCCTGAAAACAAAAATGAAAAATGATCATAACCACGACCAAGTGGAGAATCATGCATCATATCTATTTGAATCTCAAGGAATGTAACAATATGGGTGATGGGAGGGATTCAAAACCTTGCCTATATATGAATAAGGATGACACATCACCAAATATCATTTTGATCGGATCGACATGCCTTCCATAATGCTTTGTGTGTGTATGACAATCATATGGATCCCCATCAGTATCTCCCAACCTGATCGAAGTCCACCGGTAGACCCAGTTTTGTGGACCTTCATACTATATTAATAAGTGCACAATGTCCCTTTGATGAGATGTAATATATATTCACGTGTGTGATGCATTAAAGTCTTCTCATCAGTGTTAGTGGGTGACATTATAAACTACATATCAAACCATCTAGTAGAAATTGACCTACCATCTATAGTATCATAATAACCCATAATATCATTACTGAGAAATTTATTTACAATATCATTTTAGTCTCCTATGATTGGTCATATAAATGTATCATCCTTGATTGGGATACCAATCAAAAAAATATATCCCCATGTGTGGTGGTTATCTCTCCTTTATGAAAGTGTAATGTCTGAGTCTCAGGTATCGACCTCTCTGTGGGGATAGTTAAGAGGTAATGATGAATGGATATTTAATAATATTATGTTTCACCATAAAATTAATTATATTGTAGGTATTGTACAATAGAAACTGTAGGTGGAATGTGATGATAATGGTACACACTACACACCATAATCCATCAAATATCATGGACAAAAAACACCTCATGTGAGAAACATTTATTGATCATTGAGTATACTATTGTCATCCATATCTACATATAAAAATTTAATATATATTAATTAATTGTAAAATGTAAATAAAAAAATATGCTTAGAATAATGGTTTCATTTTTATAATGTCATATTCAACATTCCTATTCTAATTTTTTTTTGAAATTTTTCATAGAAAAATAATGGATATTGTATTGATTATTCTTAAATAATTTTTTAATTATAATAGAAAAATACTTTTCTTTTATGTCAACATAATTTTAATTATTTTCTTCTTTCCCAATATCCTTTTTGAAGACGCCTATTTTTTCATCCATTCTGTTAGAATATAGTCATGTTTTTAAAGATGTTTTACTTTTAAAACACATATTTCCCCACATTAGTCATATAATATGCATCCAACTTTTAGAACAAGGATTCCTTTCGTGTTTATCACATATAAAATAGATTTGATCACAAATGGTTTTATTTTATTAATATGCGACTTCTCATGTAATTGTATATTTTATGTTTATAATCTCACAACATTAAATTATGGTGTATCCATGGATTGTTTCATTAATCTTAAATTCCATCTCGAATGTAGTTGTTATATTTCATGTAATGATAATTTGAATGAATTATTATGGAAACAAAAAGATAATTTACAAAATGGGTTTATAATGTGAAAAATCATTATAAAGTGAAATGGATTATGTATAATAATATTTTTTTAAATTATTTAAATTTTAGGAATGATTGTATTTTCAATGAATTAAATAAATTTGTTGAATTAATAACTAACTATTTATTATTTTATAGTTAATGTATTTTGAAATGTTAAGAATTCTAAAAAATGATGGATTTATTATTAACACATTCTAATTGATAATATTAAATGTTTACATTGGATGAAATGCATCATCATGGATGAGAGTGTGAAATAGATCCAATAATTTGAGATAAATGTTTCTTATTATGTCCATATTAATTAAATATGATATATATAAAAATGTTCCACTAATACTGGGGATTTTACATCTCATTATCCCTCCGACTAGACTTTTGTATCCTATAGTATCACAACTTGTTGATGTCGGCTATCACCATCGGCTAGTCTTTCAGAATTATGAAATTTCATTACTCCCCAATAGTCATCAATTTTGTGGAAAAATATTTAAAATTGGTTCATACTTGGTAAAATATATCAACATGTTCATTCTCTGAATACTTTCAAATTGTAACATTCCACAATTGTTTGTTCTCAAGGAAATCATGTTTTTTTGGAATTTTCCACATTGATAACTACTGTCTACTAGTAATACAAAAAGGACTCCACCACTGCTGCAATTTATGTATTCCAAACACTCCATTACATAAAATTGATAGTCAGAACTATTTAGCAGTCACAATCAATGAGAATATGTTTCTTCACTATTCTTTTCAATCTCTCATTGAAAGGGTCATACATAACTATGCACCTACTGAATACCATCATTAGCCTATATTACTATTTCAATGAAGTACTATACATAATGATAAAAGAAATTTAACACTAGGATAATCATAGGTGACATTAAAATCCCCTTTATGACACCATTGATTCAGTCAAAAATGTTTGTGGTCATGAGTTTGTACCTCCTACCCCTATCATATTCCAATTTCTATTTTCCTTTTGGAGTCTTTTTTATATAATATTTCAATCCCTAATTATCCCTAAATATTTCTATAAATTATGTTCAAAATTTAATTTTCCTACATCATATTCTATACTAAATTAATCTGATTTAACAAAAATTAATTTTATCATTAAATTAAAATCGTAAACTAATAATAACAAAAATGTATACCAGGCCTCATGATATTTCTGTTCAATGGTTCTTCCTATATTTTTTCACCTTTCTAGAATTGTGATTGATATGGTACTAGTTACGTGAATATGGGGTCCCTATGTATTTGGATTTTCATTTATTTACTCATCTATTGAACAATGTGAATTATATAACAAAAAAACACTTCAAAAGATGGTGAAATGGATTTAAATGCATGATTAAAACAAACTCCATGATTCATAATTTTTTCCATCATGATGGAAAATGAAGGCAGTAGAGGTGTAGGTTTTTCATCTTGGGATCCCACAATAAATAATATTCCCATGTATTTTCAATTTAAAAACAACCCATCAATTTTGTGAAATTTGTATTGAAACAAAACATGGAAATACATTGAAGGAATTCCCAAAACAAATAATGAATTTTTTCATGAGATTTATATGGCCATTTATCTTGAAAACAAGTTAATTCTTATTTACATGGAATAATGCATTATATTTCTATCTCAGAAAGAAGGGAAATTATTGAATCACCTGATACCAGTCATCCCAATCACCATAGACCTTGACAATTTTCTTCATTTTACCCATCAATTCCATTGAATAACAAATATTATGGCTAAATATATGTTTTACCCAATCCTAATGAAGGGTTATAGGCACATCATGGAAGTTCATCATCATATAGATAATAAATATTTACATAAAAATATCATCCGAAGATGGATGATATTTTTTCATGTTTGAATGCATGAATAGTTGATCTATATTATTCCTAAAAATTATCCATCCTCTAAATATTATTTTAGCAATTTACCATATGATGAATATATAATCCTCCCCATATATTTAACAATATATGATTTGTTTTTTCCCTCATAAATCATGAACTAAATATCTATCGTGTCTCTAAATATGCAATATTTTATGTATGTTTTTCATTTAATCATTACATTGAAAATATCATCCAACATATACTATTTTTATCATTTCATTAAAAATTTATTCAATAAATTTAGAAAACTCAGTTGATGGTCTTATACCTTTCTAGTAAAATTTAGTAAAATATGCCTCCTTTTCTGACCCAGAATCCAAGAGGGGTGAATGATTTATTATGTGTCTTTTATTTTTTATAACTACAAAATTTCTAGGAAATTAATTCATTAATTCTATAGATTCCTAATCATCATCATTGTTGAATCTATCAAATCAATAATTAGACACTTCTTTATCATCAAAATGATCATGCTGAATATCTAGATCATCTGTTTGTTTATATTATTTTGTGCCATAAGAAATAATATCAATTTATTTTGATGTACCTTCTACAAAAAATGTTATAAAACTATGCCATAACACAAATAAAATTTTCCGTTATTCACTAGAAACCCCAACATAAAACTAAATCATTTAATCATTTGGAAAATAATGTTGTTTCTTAGGCCCAATCCAAATCAGCAGCTATGGGACAAGGCATATTCTATAGTCTTGCATGTTATTTCAAATGTCAATATCTAATAAACAAAATTGCTTGATGATGTCTCAAACATAAAAAACCATGAATTAATTCAATAAATTATCATAGTGTTACACCATCAAATTTCCCATCCACTTTTTTTGGTTTTGTACAATAAGAATCTCTTTCTCAGTTGGTAAAATCTTCCTATAGTAGTTGATGTAAGAAAATAAGATACTCTACGTGAATTTTTTTACTGAATATTCTGATACTATGAATAATACTAACAATGAGTAATAATCAGGTAGCATTGAACTGACAATGAATAATTTATCAAAAATATATAGTGTTCTTATATCATCAATGATGACACTAATGCTTGATAGTACAATATTTAATCCACTTAAACGGTGGTTTAGTTTTATATAATGAAAATGTGAATCATATAAATCATATCCTTTGGGAGTGTCAAACCATGTGTGAATCATGTCCCATTGTTGTGCATGTGTTCCTGATTGACTCTACGTCAATATACTGTTTTCGACATTCTTATACTAGAGTCGCATTCACTCGTGGTATCTATATAGGGATTTCATTTATCAGATTACCTCATATTCTTAACATTACAAAAATTTATAATGTGTTCTTACATCCCCAAAGTTGAATCCAATATTTCATAGATCACTTTTAATCTTCAAAAAGGTATCTTCGATATATTATAAGGAGAATATGAATCATCTAAAACATATCCCCCAAGGTTTTCAATATAGTTTTGGTGTAAGGCCTTTTGTCAAAAAAAAATCTTGATCGATTCTAGCTCAATATAGAGTTTTAATGGATGTTAACCCAATGAACATCAATTAAAAACCCACATACAATTTCAGTATCCAGTCATTAATATAGTTTCCTAGATAACCAATGAATCATTACTTCACTAAAATTTTCGAATGTCTTCTTAAATAGTAATTGATGACTATATTGTTTAACAGTACAATATCTTATCCTCCTATATGTGTGTTCTATAGTTTATAAAAATAATTTGAATCATCTAAAACATATCCAATGTTAGTTTCAAACTTGGTATGAAAAAATGTAAGGGTCATATAAATCATGAGTGTGAAAAATCAGTTGTAGAGTTAGGCCTCTTTGTCATGCACTTATCTCCCTTCGATCATATGGTAAATCTATGTTAAACCATATTTAACCAATAGATAAAAATTATTTATTCCTATATTAATTTTTATTTATTTATTACATATTTTTTAGTCATGAATTAATTAATTCATATTTATTAATTAGCTAGATTAGTGTTCAATAATAATTATTCATTAATTAATCCAAAGTTAATCATTACATAATCATATGTTATGCTTGAAATATTCCACTATTAGTCATCTCTTAGTAGATTGTTATTGAATCATTATTCACTCATTGTTATTTTGATTATAACTTGTTCATTAACAGTGGTTACGTACATATTTTATAATAAGTTTTTAATTAATAATTAACTAAATATTTTTTAATAATTACTTCATCGTCAATTATTCCTATGTAAACCAATACGTAATCCTTAAATGATCATTTCTCAATCATTTATGGATAATTATTTAATCAATATTTGATCTTTCATTAATAATTTTTTAATGATTAATGATTTTTTAATGATTTTTAATCATTTTTTAATAATTCAATAATCATATTTTAATGATTAGATAATGATTACATAATTAATATTTATCATGTACTTAAATTATTATTACCTATGAGGTAATTAGTAGTTAATTCTTATTTAATGGTTTGTTAACCATTAATTAATCATTAATTAATCATTATTTAATATTTCAGTAGTCAATGGCCTATCATTATTTAATCATTACTTCATTATTATTCAAAAATTAATAAATCCATTATTATTTACGCCTTAATTATTCATTAATCACATGTCAATCATTTTATAACAAATGGTTAATATAAAGATACATTTAATTTAATTATAAGTTATTTATTATTTATTACTTATTTAAGTAGTTACTTTATATTTAATTATATGTTAATCATTACTTCATAGTTAATTAATCATATGTTAATCATTAATGAATCATTCATTATTATCTTTTTATTGATTGTTATATTATTTGTTTTTCATTCACCAATTGTTGTTTAATCATTGAGTAATCATTTGTTAAGCACTGGCTAATCCAAAATTAACTAGGTCTTAATCATTAATTTTCACTCATTAATAGTTAATTATTAGTTATATATTATATAGTTACATTTTAGTTTATTATTAGTTAATAAATAGTTAATAATTAACTAATTATTTGTTAATAATTCATTAATCATTTGTTGACCATTTGAAATACATTAGATTATTATTTGATAATACTTTGTTAAAAAGTATTTATTAATAATATAATTTAGTCTTACTCATTCATTAATCACTTTTTAATGATTAGTTAACTTATAGTTATTAACTAATTACTATAGAGTTAGTTATTTATTAATCATCAAATGAACATTAGTCAATTATTTTTTAAGTATTTGTCACTCGTTTATAAATCCTTATTTAATCCAAATTCATCCCATGGTTTATTCTATGTTATTCATTATCTAATCCTTTTTTATCATAGGTAATTCCTTATTTATTCATTATTCAATGAATATATAATAATTAATTTAACATTAGTTAGTTAACTGTAAATTATTAGACAATTATTATTTTCCTGATATTTAATCATCTTCTATTTAATATTAATTTCAAATTATGTCCCTAATATGTACATACTATTATGATATTCAAAATAACAATATTATTACAATAATAAATCAATTAGTTGGACAAACTATATATTATTTACTAAAATTCATTAAAAAAATAATTCATATACTAATATTAAATATTACTTATAAATTATATCTATCATACTAAACATCTATGTAAATAACATATTTTAAACATTCTAATAACTAGTCTTAATAAATAATTAACTGAAAAATAAATAATAAAAATACATATAAATGATTCTTCGCAAATTCGGTTCTTTGAAAATTAGGAATTTCTTTTAGATCCCAAAAAAGGTCACGTAGAAGAGAGAAAACACAATAAAAACATTAGAGAGAGAAAATAAATTTGCAAGAGGGCAGCTAAATTGAGTTAGGATTGGGGGAAGGAGCGTGTAAAATTTTTTAGGGGGTGGTACAAAGGCGTTATTAGTGTAACGACTTTGGCCTTAATTTATGTCAAATTGGTTAAGGCACAAAACATCTTTCACTAAAATTAATACATATTCAGTTTTTCATGTTAACCCCTCAGGCCTCATTTGTCATGTCATCGATCAACGAAGATGTGCAGAAAATATTGCAACATGTTCAATGACTTTCATCATAAATGGAATGGCATCATCAGACTTCTCCTTTCCCCATAACAAAAACAACATTAAAATATGTTTCAATTTTCCAAATAAATGTATATTAAAAAACTCATTTTCAGCTAATTTCCTCCCATTGATGTCCAACTTATCGCCCCTTATAGAGAACTTGATTCCTTCTACTCATCAAGAAAGGGGTTTCATGTATGTAGGGCCTCCGTTATCCAGTTTTGGGTGTCTCAATCCATTATCAAATGGACACCGACTTAAGAAAACATCGAGGACCACACTGGTGGTGGATTACCTATAGCAGTAGCATCCTCATGTTGGACTCCAACGGTTCCTCATACATGTAAACATCACCACTCTAATGACATTTCTTCTCATATGTTGATTCCCAATCAAATCTATCATATTCATATCTCCTCAATGTCTACCACAACCCTTGGATGAAAAAAACCCACAAACACCCTGATGAAGTCCTACGTGCAGAGCAAACTCACCTCCGCATCATCTAATCTACACGTCGCTACCAAACTTCTTCAATATTACTGAGCAACCTATATACTTCCACTGTTCTTTTCCATGAATCAATAATGGGACGCATTTAGTAGTAGTTCCAATGGTGTAACATCTTCTCTTGCCACCGCTCCAACACCATCCATGTGTGCCACCCTTTTGAACCTTTTAGCAGTTCATGTCCTCTCTATTTTTTTTTCTAGATTTTGGTTTTTTGAGTGGTTAAATGTCCCTCCTAGAGTGTTCAGATATGTTTCATTGCTAATATAATGAACAATTAGGATTAAATAATGATTAATTTCGATACACGACCTGAAACCCTATTTGACATCTTGTCTGGTAGTTTTCATTTTGTGCAGACATTGTACACTACATTAATAAGAGTTTAACGAAGTGAAATATTTTGTGGTTATAAATGTAAAATAACATGAAATGTTGATTCTTCTTTAAATGAATACTGATCACAATGAATTACATGATGTGAATGAGGATTACACATCATGGAATACCCTGACCAAGTTTATTTTTTAATATTCATTTTATCAAAACATTAATTAATTCAGATATTTTCTCTCCTTCCCCTCATTACACATGATCCCTAGGGTATTCAATAATTGTTCTATTATCTCTTAACCACTCTTTGATACATTTATCTAGATTATATTTCATTAGAAATCTCTAGTGAACTAAGGTATTTTCTCCCATCATTTTCATGAAGTATTTTTCAGTTAGATGCCGTTCTATTCCAAATATTATTGTCGTTCTATGTATTTTGTTTACCCATATTCCTAATTGGGTTGCCTTCAGTTCATTATGGTGATATGGTCCAACGAAATCCTTGTATGGATGCATATTTTGAGGAAGTGTTAATCATAGGGCCTCCATATGATCCGTTCTATTTAATGGAATGTTGACATCCCTTTGAGTTAGGATTTCATTCATTTATTCTTTTTGTGTGTCACGTGTGAGGGATTATTTACTTCTGTTTAATTATAGATCATATTTGTGCAATACTACTTGAAGGTAAGGAAATAGTTAGTATAATTTGGGGGTAATGGGGTTTCTTTTCCTGATTTTTACATCTTTTATATTTTGTGAGCTTGTGATTGTTCGAGCTTGATACGCCACTGAAAAATATGGAAGTTGGTGGAATTGTCTTATAATATATTAAAATTATGGAATACATGTGATCTTATTTGGTTAGAAACCAACATATAGAAAATGGTTAATTACATACAGTTATCTAATGATGGGAATCACATGTATTATACAGTGTCTTTGAGAAAACCTGAATTAACTTGTTAATTTAAATAAGCAATGATTTGTCATATATAGAATTTTATTTTGATTGTATTGTGTTTTTGAGAAAAAATTATTATTGTAGGATGACTTCGGCGCTAAAATGGAATCTCAGGTCAAGAGATTGATTTATTATGGAATGGATGAGATGTTTTGTGTAGCAGTGACGCAATTCAGTTGTGTTATGATGTGATGATGAATATGGATGAGAGTAGGGGACTTGTTTTAGATGTTATGAGTAAATATCCCGGGGTTTCTCTATTTTTGACTTTTTGGTTGCCAGTTTTGTGTTGTGCGTGGATGTTTTCTAGATATTAATGAAATAAATTGTTGTATAATTGGTACATAATTTTCGGAACTTTATTGGTTTAGATTCATTTATGTAATGAAAAAATATTGTGAATGAATAATGGTAATTTTTAAATAAAATGTTTATAAATATGAATTTGTTCATGCCTAGATGTTTGGTGTTATTCATTTAGAGGCAGCACCATAATTTATTGTGTTGTGACTAGGTTGAAAATTTGAGATCCCATGGTTTGGGTTTGATTTTTGGTACTATATATATATATATATATACTTGTATTTCCCTTGTGATGTTTCAATATGCATGACACCAGAGTTGAGCACTATGTGACGAACACCAACATCATCATGAGGGAGGGTGCCTTTTCTAAACATCCAGATGGGAGGATGAATGTCTGGCCACCCACTATTCCCTTCTCCCTCATCCATGCGATGGTATCTGAGTATTATTCACCAAGGTTTTGATTTTTTGGATTTCAGTTTCTACGGACAAGTTGGGTTTTCCCAGGTATCATGATGATGAGATGTGGATTGTTGGTGTAGGTGATAGGATGATATGTTGTTCGTGGACTAGGTGTATATGGTTTCGATGATATGGGGCTCGTGTCCATGTTTCTGATATGAGTTGTGGTTCATAACCAATGTGTATGTGACCAGGAAGAGATGTGCCTCATTACCAAGGTGATGGGGCGACATGACGAGTAAGGGGCCCATGTGTGTGTCTGTGAGTTGTGATGTGGTTCATTCAAAATGGATTTGAGAATGAGAATATTTAATGATCGAAAACAATGGTTAATCAGTGGGATGTTTTTTGGGGTAAACTATCATCAATGTGCATTATATTACATTGCTTGGATTTCGTTATTTGGTGAGTATTCCTTGGTATGAAATTGATGGTTAGTATACTTGTAATATTATTTTTATCTATTATTTATTCATATGGGAATTAGTATTCTTATTCCATATATGTATGAGAGACATTGGTTTTCATAGTGAGTATACATGTGTGCTCACCATATGTATATAAAACTATTTTCATGTTTCCATGAGCACATTGTAGACTGTAAATGACAATAAAAGCTAAAATTTTGATAGTTATCATGTCACTTCCTTGGTTTTCATTTTGGTTCGTACTTTATAGACATGGAATTTCCATCAGTTCAATTTATATGCATGAATATGGGATGGTTTTTGGATTTTTTTTATGTATGTATTGGATTTGTTTTGAGTATGATCCATCATATATCATGGTCAAGTTAAAAATAGATTAAATGCATTCCATATTTCTTGGTCAGAATATCCTTGGTGTATGTCTCCATCTCAGGGACTAATGTAGGGGGACATAGGGGGATCATTCTCTCTCTTTCATATTTTCCATCCAAGGATGTATATCTTTATAGGGATGAGTTCTTGGTGTGTGGTATAGTCCAGAGCGGCCAATTTTGACTTGAGATTTTCGGTCCCCCGTGATCTAGTTCATGAACTCTGATCTTATCGATCAACGAATGGAGATGAACCTTCTTGTAGGGTAGAGAATAATGAATGGTAAATGCATCATAATGACTTTAGTTATTATTTGAAATGAGTTTTTTCGGGAAGGTTATAATAAATTATTTAAATTAAAATAATGTTTGTTAAAATTCAATAATACTCAGTCTTAGTAAATCAATGTTTATCTTTCAGTTATAGATCCGGAGTGTTATCCACTTATGGATCTAGTAGTTGAAATTATACAGGTTGATCTGATTGATCACTATAGGGATGATCCATTTTTGGAGGATGTCTAATAGTAGAAGGTATTGGATTCATTCCCTTAGCAGGATTTGGGAATGTTTGGGGAAAGTGATTCTGACATATAGACAGATAATTGTTTAAAGGTGTAGGATATTACCTTCTATCTAATTCGATCCCCAAAATAGTACATGGTCCCTTTGGTAGTTAGTCATTTGTGGGGAGCAGTGTGTCCGTGGTGGATGTTGTTTCTAAGAGATTGAATATAGACAGACGTGTTGTGGGTCGATATTTATAATCTTATTCTAACATAGTTCGTTTGATCAACAATGAAGGCTGAGAAGATGCAAGAGATATTATCCAATCAGTCGGTGAGTATGTCAATACGACAACTTGATATCATGTTCACGGACCTTCTGCGCTTTTCACCAGATCTTTTTCCTGGGGATGAGTCTCATCTGAGATGCCTTGAGGAATCGCTTCACCCTTCCATCCAGGTTATGGTTACTTCTATTATGTTACTAATGTATTTTATGGCCCAGAAGAAGGAATATGTATTCAAGCAGATTCGATCATTACGAGGTATACTGTGAGAGTGTAGTCACATATTTCTTCAAGAGGAAGTGTTTTTTATGATATTTATTCAGATCATGGACCTTTGAGGTTTTGAATAGAGGGGAGACGACCTCAGTATCTTCCTTATCGACCTCCTATTTATAGTTGTCCCCTTTTCTTTTACAACGGGATTTGGTACAATGAGTTTCTTCTTGGTATTTAGCGATCATATTTAGAATTATCACCTGATGGCTTCCCAAGCATAGTTTTGTGGTGTTAGAGAGGTGTAGTTCCAACTTCACCAATAGTTTCCAGTACAACAATTTCAGCCACAGGGACAACTTGGTTTTTCTTAGATGAGCGGTGATAGATCATGTAGATCCACCCTTAGGATTTCACACATGCTTAGGGACCCTTATATGATAATTTTCATGTGTATGGTGGTCATTATAGAGGCATGTGATCTTTTTGAGCTCAGAACCATGTAGTAGAGGTGACAGTTCCAATGAAGTCACATGTCATTAGAGGTAAGATAAATTTGATCAATACCATTTCGTATATATTATTTGATTTATGAGATTGACACTTAATTTATGTAAATTCTTTGGACAATTATTTTAGAATAGATATAGATAGGGTTCCCATTACCCTGGTGTTTATTACGCCGATCGGAGGCCATAACAACTTGTTTGATGTATTCCGGGATTGTATACTGATGATGAATCCACAATAGTCCCTTTGGGAAAATATATTTCCACATATGATGCCCTTTAATGTCATTCTCATCATTAAATAGTTTTATTTCGTGCATTCTGTAAATGATTATTTCCAGATAAGAGTCATTTTTTAATATGTGGATGGAAATTGTTTGTTTTTCATTATAGAGTGGTGTTTGTTGGGGGGAAGTCAGTGTGGGGATCCTCTTATTTCCTTATTGGATGAGATATTAATGGATTCAATAAGTACTATTATGGTAGGCCTTCCATAGTTCATTAGGGATTTCATGGTTGTTTTCCTGGAGTTGGTTGGGATGTTATCGTCATGACGTGACGTCGACATTGGGATAGACACACAACATGGTAAAACTATGATTTCAATGGATTATTATCATATGAAACACTATGTGTTATAGGAGATGATGATTATAATTTATGATCTAAAGATGAAGGGATCTATTCAGACCATTGTATCGATGTGTGGTGCTCCAATGTTGTTCACAATGAATAAGGATGATGATATGAGGTTTTGTATAGAGTAGGAGAGGTTGGATCAGGTGATGGTCAAGAACTATTACCCTATTATAAGGATATATGATATTTTCAACCAACATATAGGAGAGAAATGATTCTCATTGATCAATCAGTGGTATGGATATCACTAGTTTAGGGTGGAGGAGATAAATATCCACAAAACATCATTTAAATGTGCTTATACGATCTTGGAGTTTGTAGTCATCCTATTCAATGTTATGAATTCTACAACAATGTTTATGGGATTCATGAACTCTATATTTTATGAGTTCCTTGAATGTTTCTCCATCGATTTCATCGTCAATATCAAGATCTACTCGAATTAAGAGTAGGAGAATGTCGAAAACAGCTTAACTATGATGGATGTTCTTCAACACCACCAACTCTATGGAATATTATCCATGTTCATGTTTAGGACATGATAGGGTAATTTCATTGGGTATGTGGTGTCTTAGTAGGGTTCAATAGATGACCTTTCAATGGTTATGTCAATTTTTTCTTAGGAAGAACATAAGAATGTTGTAGATGTTCAGAGTTTTCTTCATCATATAGGCTATTATTGGTAGTTTCTACCCAATTTATCTTGACTCATAGCTCCATGGATTGATTTTACTAAAAATTATCATGAATTTGGGTGGATTGATCAGTGCTAGGCTGCATTATGTTAATTAGAGAGAATGTTTTTCAGTTCCACAATGCTCTAGTTTCAAGAAGATGGGGTGAATTTTGAGGAGTGTTTTGATGATATATATCCAGGATTGGAATTAATGAGGATGAATTACTCAGTAATGTTATTTAATTGGTCTATTAAATTACGCTCTCATGAGATTAACTATTCCACCCAAAATATGGTGTTTAGGGAAGTTTTGTTTGCGATGAAGTTGTGTCAGAATTATCTTATTGGGGAGAACTTTGTGTACTTCACGAATCAAAATATTTTTAGGTGTATCGTTTCCCATCATGATTGTAATCTGAATAATATGGGATGATGGAGTTTCATCAAGACTATAATTTTGTGCCATTCACCACCACTGGGATGGAAAATTTTATGGCCAATGCTTTGAGATTAATTTCATAGAAGGGGGTTGTGGGGGGATCTATTAAAACATGGAGATTAAGGAAGGAGTTGACACCCTTAAACATATATGCAAGACTTTATGGTGTAAATGGAAATTTTTTTTAGGTGTGGTGATGTAATATCTAATGCATTAGGTGGGGGTGCCTCATTGTGGAGACTCTGAGGTATATGTTTTCAATGATCGTGTTGGTCATAGTGATTATATGAAGGGATAGTCAGAGGATTGTTGGAATCTGGTGTTGTTCGGTTGAATGTTTTTCATTCCAATGGTTATTCACAAGGTAGTCATTGTGTGATCTATAAATCAAGACAGTGGTAAAATATCTGTTTAGTAAGATGTATCGTTTCCCAATGATGTGGTTCTAGGGGTCTAGGAATAAATGGGTAGTGGTGTGGTTTGTGGAAATGTGCATATTTATTCAGTAGTTAAAGGATGATCACTGGGTTCCTGGTGGTTTGTTATAGACCATGGATATCGTATAGTGGATGTGGGATTACGTCCTGATGGATTTCATTATACCATTACCCAATGCTCATGGAGACACTAATGTTATCCCGCTGATAGTGAGCCAATTGATGTAATCGACCCACCTCCTATAGATTATGAAGTTTGTTGTTTTGAATGACATGGTAATGAGGTATGTGGAAATAGTCGGGTAGTTTCAAGGTCTTCTGATCTCCATCTTCTCATATCAGAACATGTGTTCTACCCCACATGTCTAGAGGGGATTGAATCATGATTTTGGCTACCAATTTCCCCTAGAAATTCATTCTACCTTAGGATAGAAGGGAGGATAACAAAAACTATCGAGTCATTCAAGGATATTTTTCGGGCGTGTATCATGGTCTTTGGTGTATCTAGGTTGTGACAGTTTCCCTTCGCATTGTTTTCTTATAATTATTTCTATCACTCTTCTGTGTGGATGGCTATGTTTGAGTTGTTGTACAGAACCCCATGTCCTTCTCCGTTGTGCATGAAGGTGGTTAGAGAGATAATTGTTCATGGTCCGGATGTGGTGCCAAGAATAACAATGAATGTTCAACATGTTCATGGGAGGGTAATGTAGAATACGATGAAATCAGTCATAAGCTGATTATTGAAGAATGTGTTTGTAAGAGGGAGTAACATTTCCCCCTTATTTTTTATACCCTTTCAGTTGTTGGGGTGATATTTTGAGGTTTCATACCAGTTGGAATTTCCACTGTGGTTGGAGAGGATCAACTAAGTCTTCTATGTATCCCATTTTCATTGTATTCATCACAAGTAATACAATGTAATTTATTGGGGAGATATTGATATTGAGGATGACTTGATTTATGAAGAATTTCTTATGGATATCAAGGAACATCAATAGAGGGTTCTGCATGGATGGTCCATTACCTTGGATTTTGTTGTTGTGGAGGCATGGTGTTCTGGAGGGGAGTACATTGGAGTAAGAAATGTAGATGGGTTCCCATTAATTGTAGTTGATTTGAAAATTTTTCACCCTATTCTTATTTGAAATTTTATGTTTGAATCTTGTTGACGTATGAGAGGAGATGTGTTCCCGTTTTTTATGAAAATGTTTGTTGTGAAGTGTGATAAAGCCCTGATGTGTGGATTGGGGATAACCAAATTCCTAATCGTGATGTAATAATTGTAATGAAATTAAACCCATGCTTATAATTCAGTGCAACCAAGAAAAGATAGAATCTTCACATTGAAGATATAATTACCTGATTCTTGTGATCGAGACAGTGTAGTTGATGGTTTTATGGTTGTTCAATTTTTTATAGGGGTTGTTTTATTTGGCCATGTGGAGGTTGAGAGGTTGTGTATTTTATTTGTGGTTGATTGTTTTGGAGTGTTCTGTTAATGTTAACATTTTCGAAATGACGATATTCTTCGGAGGTATCTCGTGGGGTGGTTGTTCAGAAACCTCTTTCTTCATACATTGATTTGGAATCTTGAGGACAAGAATCATTTGCGAATGATGAAATTCTCCAGGTCCTACCAGTTTATTACTTTATAGGTTTTTGTTTGTTGGAGTTTTATTAAGAGTCTTGGGGTGAGTTTGGAGACTCCTCATTTCTAAAATATGGATGAAGAGGGATTATAGGTCGTGTAACTACGTTACACGACATGAAACCCCATTTTACAGCATTGTGTTGAGTTTTCACATTGTCAAAACATTGTAAAAGACATGAAAAAGAGTTTAGTAGTGTGTAATATTTTGGGATATTTAAAAAAAGTGAAGAGGCAAAGATTTTTTCATAGAAATTTTATACTAGAATATTACACGACATTTAAGGGGATTACATGTTGTGTAATTCTCCAACCCAGATTTTTTATTAAAATTCTTTTCGTCTAAACCATCATTCAGTCGGTTTTTTTATATCCTTAATATCATTCCAAGGGGACCCTAGGATCCTTGAGGAATTCTTAGAGCCCTATTCCTCACACTTTAATCCATTTATCAAGGTGATTTCTTTTTGGTGATATATGGTGATCATGGGACATTCTCCCTTCATTTTTCTTCAGTTTCTCTCAGATGGTCTCCTTCTCAACAAATATTATTATTGTGCTATGGATTTTATTACCCATTTTTGTAAAGGAGTTTCGTTCAGTTGTTTCGGGTGCAGTGACTATGCAACATCATCATATGATTTCATATATTTCTAAAGAGTTAATCAGAGGTTGATCACGTGATAAATTCGCATTTATGGAATGTTGACATCACATCAAGGTAGAATTATCTTTGTTTATACTTGTTTTGCATCATTTAGTATGTGTTTTTAATACTATTTACATATGGATAATGGTTGTTCCAACAAAATTGATGATAATGAATTGATTAATTGGATTGTTGGAAATGGATTTCGTTCGAAATATTCACATAGCATTGACATTCTTTCAAAATCGTGATTATTTGGTCATTATGACTCACTAAATTATATTCTCTTTTGTGGGTTTGTTAATGATCTAACGGAATTAGAGAATGTATGTGGTCATCTTTGGTTGGGTACCAACAAATGGAAATCAGTTAAAAAATAAACATTGCAAACAAATATATTCCATAGGATTATTTAGTTTTTGTAATAACCATTGAATTAACAAGTGGACTGTAATAAATAATGCATTGATAAATCAAGAATTCTATTTTCACTAGTTGGTTATGTCGTGCATTTGTAAAATTGGAATGGAGTTTTTGGGAGGTCTAGGGTGTTAGGGGACTTTTTTTGATTGTTATGGGTAATTCTCTTATAGTTTCCCTATGATTGACTTTTTCCATGTTTCATGTTATGTGACATGCTAGGTAGTTTCGTAGATATTAATGAAAAAATTTGAACACATAATTGGTTATTTAAGTATAGAACGTTTGAGGTTGGTTGGGTTAATTGAATTAATAAATTAATTGTGAATTAATAATGGTGATGAGTAATTTTTTTTGAAATATGAATTGTGATGTAGCATGAAGTGTGTTGTTGTTCCATTGAGGGAAGCAAAAAAGTTGGCCATTTTTTGAGTAGGGATAATATTGGATAATAGATATGTTATTATTGACTGTATGTATTATATTAATATATGTGTCTGTGTATTTCCATAAAAAGTTTCTATATGCTCCACACCATAATTGAGCATTATTTTCCAAACAACCCCATCATTATGAGGGTTGGTGTCAGTCCCAAACAACTCAATGTGAGGATGGATGGCTGGGCACCAACTCCTCCATGCTCCCTCTTACAGGTTGTGGTAGCCCATGATTCATAAAGTAGGTTTTAGTTTGTGTGGTCCAGTTGTGCTCGGAGATATATTTTTTTCATAGGTGTCTTTGAGATGAATTGTGTTTCGTGGCCTAGGTGAACAGATGATATGTCGTTTGTGGCCCCCGTGTCTGCAGGTGAGATGAGATGTGGCATGAGGACTAGGTGATTGGATGAGATGTGGTTTGTTTCTAAGTTTCTATAGGCGGGATGAGTTGTGTCTCATGGAATAGGTGATGGGATTAGATGTGCTTCGTGGGCTAGGTGTCTTCGGGAAGGATGAGATGTGTCTTGGGTCCAATTTGATAGGGCATGATTTGGTGTGTGGGCCCATGTGTGTGTGGGTGGGTTGTGACGTGGTTCTTTCAGAAGTGGTGGGAACATGAGGATGTTTTCCATTTGGAACAAGTGGATAATCTATAGAAATTTGTGTGTTGTATCCTCTCCTCAATGTGAATAATATTATATTACTTTAAATTAATTATTTGATGAACATGAATTGGTAATGAGGGATCATTATTATTCTTGTTATGTGATATTTTCTTCTACTATTTTCCCATAGGGGAATTAGTATGCATATTATGCATGTTCAAGAGTGTCTTTTGGTGTCTTATAGAGTATACATGTATACTCACCCTACATATATAAGTCTATTTTTTGGTTTCAAGTAGGACTACTTGGACTATTAGGGACTGTACAAGCTTAGATCATAACATTTGTCGTGTTGCTGCCTTGCTTTGTTTTTGGTACTTATGTTGGAGATGTTTTATTTTCAGAATATTTATTTTTTATTAATGCATATGTGATGGTTTTTGGATTTATTTTTTGTGTGTCTTAGAGTTTTTCTGTGGATGATCCATATTATCTCCAAATCGTGATTAAAAAAAGTTAAATGCCTTTAATGTTGTATTATTAGTCTAACGATAGATGTAGTTTCCATCCTGCGGACTACTAGAGGTGGGAATCAGGTGTTATTATATTCTTTTCTCCATTAAAATCTTATGATTGGTATCTTGGGAGGGAGGGAATCAAGACACACATCATCCCAGGTAGTTACATCTGATGATCTACATGTAAACACCAGGGGAACAGTGCTAGGCTGCAATCTCAACAACCTATCCTATGGAGCGAGAACAAATAAAAACACATCTTGAAAGCATCATGTAATTTTAATGAGGCCATTTGATCATGTTGTAAATAAACATATGTAATCAGAGTATGGGTAAGGAATTAACTTTTGAGGTATATTTCTCATCTTAAACTGTACATGTGGGCGGAAAAAAATGTTAGATAGTGAGCATTGTGAATAATTTTATTTATATATACACATTTATATATTTAAAACTGTGATTTCAATTATAATAAGTTTTTATATATTATGAAATATATTCTATAGAAACGATATAAAATTTACCGTCACAGAACTCAACAAAACAGAGAAACAAACTCTCCCCTAGACCTCAACCAAGTTGATCCAACCACCCAATTGTGTGTGCATATATATATGATTTACATAAAAAGTATATGTATATATAATTTATATAACAATACTATTATAAATAAATTACAATAAATCTTGTTCTCATTATTAAATATAGAAATATTATGACATTTATTTTAATTAATGAAAATGTTTAATAATATATTAAGATACATTTGAAAATATAAATGTAAATAGAATATATTAATTTTTTATTTAACCAACTATATTTAAATATAAATGAGTATATTTTTATTAAATTATATTTATAATATATATGAATGTATAAATAAATGAATAAATATATATATATAATGTGATGCCTCAGATCAGGATGAGGGGCACTATCATGGCCTCATGCACATCTCTTCACACGCAAGAAACTATCGACTAATGGTGAGAGCCTTAGAATCAATGTGGGGAGACTATGCACTAAATAATTGAGGACTAATTAGAGTGCATAATAATGAAACCAGTAATAAATTAAATATGTTGAACTAAAATGCAGAAGAAATAAGCAATATCCACCACCAACACTATTTCATTAATATGGAACACAATACATAGTACAAAAGTCATAGGATCCCCACATGCAAGAGATATATATTAAATTAATAAAAGGAATGATAAATAAATGAGGAACTCATGTACACATGTCTTTGGATGTGGAAAATGAAACTATTTATATTTCCTCATGCAGTAGAGTGACTAACAATGGTCATCTATCTTGATGAGATTTGCAATCAAAGTCCCACTATTCCAAATCACATAATTATAGTCCTATGAAAACAATGAAAATATTTGGGAAGAGAATTTGGAATGCCAAACATGAAAATAACAAGCCACTACCTTAGATCGGTGCAAGGGAAGCACATTTTCTTTATCAATGCTATGAAAAATACAATGATAAAAGCCACCCCTTTTCATTAGTACCTAAAATTTCTGATAAATGATAGATTAAACAATATTATTCATAGTTGTTACAAATTTTTTTAATTAGAATATTATTAATTAATATAAAATTATTAAATTTATATTCCAAATTAATTTGTGTTTATACACATTATAAAAAACCAGCATTTTTATAAATAATATATTTTTAATAATTCGAATATATATATAAGGATTAAAAATGTATTTATAAAATTATAACTAATGAAATATATATTTAAATAGTTATAAATTTATAATAAATTATATTAAATAATAAAACTAGTTATTATATGTATAATTATATATAAATACTTTCTAAATATATATATTTATATTTACACATACAAATAAATAAATAGATATTTTCAAAATTATATTTTTCGATTGAAGATGGTCAATAGAAAATTGATGAATGTGTATAATTGACTAATACATATGTTATGTATTCATCATGAATTTTTATTTATAAATTACATCCTTATTATTAATCATGTTTCCTATATATGTGAGGACTATTATCTATAATTTACTATGTATATGATTAATTAATATTATACTGATGAATCTATTAAATACTCATGAATACTTATTAAATTTAAATAAATATATTAAATAATAAATTTATTTATTATATTTATTATTATAAACGATTAATTATATTTAAATAATTTTTAAATTTATTCATTCATATTTATAATTATAAATATATTTAAATTTAAATAATTATATAATGAAATACATCTTTTATAATTATACACAAACATATATATAAATATATTTATAATTATATACAAATATTTATTAATATATTTTTTTATAATTATAATTATTAATAAATATATATATATAAATAATGATAAAATAATTATAAATATATTTGTTCTACTTATAATTAAAAAAAAATTATTTTTTTAAATAAATATATTTATAAATTTATACAAATATTTATAATTATAATTATAAAAAAATTGAAAAATTGAAAAAATTATAAAATAATAATAAATATATTCATTATTAAATTTCAAATGTAAGAAATATATTTCTTATAATGTCATAACTATTTAAATATATATATATATGGTGCTTATGGGTACAATTAAATATAAACACACACATTTGACACATAGCCAAAGAACAAGACCATAGCCCCTATAAGGGGATATCCTACCCATCAAGTCTAATTTATTCAATACATGGCCAGTTGGTCTAGTAGGCCTCATGTCCATTACATTACTCATACACAAACATTTTCACCAAAAGGCCAACTAAGGAAAAGTGCTACTATATTACCTGGACCGTTCAAGTACTTTCTACAATGATGCAACCACTATAGTTCAAACTACATTTCCCACCCACCACTATAATGTCACCGTCGATGCTGATATGGTACATATGCATGATGTACACATGATGGTGATGTAGCAAAGATCCAGGTATGACATAGTACCTTCATTAATTAAATAAATATTTGATCAATTTTAATAAATACTGTTATTTATTATATACTGATAATGTATTGAAATTCAACGTTTTGAAAAAACTATATTTTTCATTATTCATCTAATAATATATTATTTAATAAAGACCCTCATGAACAAATTTTTATAATCATGATATGTTGAATTAAAATTTTTTTTAATTATATAAAAATCAAGATTCTAATTATTAAGATATTAATTTTAATAAAAAATTCCCGAATAGAAATAATTAATATTTTAATGAAATTAATTTTATATTAATATATCATTTTATATAATTTTCATAGTGTTGTTACATATATTTCAATAAATATAGGAAATTCCAATTATTCAAAAAAATATTTCACGATTTCAATAAAATAAAATTCATTATTTAATAAATGTTTTTGGTTTTAATATCAGTAGTAATCACTAATAGGATTTCTTAAAAATTAATTTCTTTTTAATTGTATTTAGAATAAATATTTTAGGTGCTTTGAATGGGATATAAATGTCATATGATCTTGTTATATTTTTAAAGTGGAGAGTTAACCCTTCATATCTATATTTCAAAAAACATTTTTTAGCATTGTTAATTTTGATATTAATTGTTTGGGTTTTTTCAATCATTTTACGATTTCCCAATGAGATGGATTATTTTAAAAGGTTGTTTTTTCCCATGTGGATTGGATTTTCAAACATATTTTTTCTTTGAATGTTTTTTCAATTGTCGTTTAAAGGTTAGTGTGAATTTCTATTTGAGTTTCAAATGTGTTTTTGATAAAATTGGTCCCTTGAAGAGATTGAGAAGAATTTTATAATTGATCAAATGGATGGGCATTTCATGCATGTTTGGAAAATAGATGACCATTAAATTTTAAAAATAATGACTTTTCATATAAGTTATGATACCAGTTTAACCCCATTGATTCTTGTAAGAGAATTTTTATTATGATACCATGTAGGGATGATTATTATTGGTGAATTCAAATGTTTTTTGGTATATATATATATATATGGATACATCATATAACTGTTGGAGGAGAGGCAAAAGATTATTTAAATTCTTTTCACATGATTTATGTAGTTTTTTTACCATTGTGACCACTATATGACTCATAATGGTAGTCTTAGGTTGATACTATGACTGATTTATGTGGGAAAAACATAGTGTGATTATGGGATGATTGGGGAAGCGATTCCTTTTTATTCTTAAATGATTAGACTCAAAGTATTATAAGTAAATTATACTAGTATACTCTTTTTATATGATTCCATGTATGAAATAATCGCCGGGAAATTGTCGTTATTAATCCTATGGATAATATAATTATTAGGATTACAAATTACTTTTTAATTTTCCCATTGTTGTGAGACTGCACATACAAGTTCATGACTATGTGATTTATTCCATCATTGTATTTTTTCCATTTTTAGAATTCATGAAAATGGATTGTGAAATGTTCTTAAAAAAGAAATAATGGGAAGCATGATTATGAAATATTTTCAATGTATTTTAATAGTTAGTTTGAAGTGTGGTCTAAAATTACAAAATATAAATTGTTTAGAATTATATGAGAGATAAAACATACAGTGTGATTGTTTTAATTTAATGAAAATCACAAGAAAAGGAGTTTTAACACACTTTTAGGTGGTACTATGATTTTGGTCATACTTTATAGAAAATTTTTATTATTCTAAATTATGTAGAAATAGATTTTCTAGGATGTAAAAAAACTCGATCTCTTAGATTTTGTAAGTTGTGGTGACCATCTGGACTTTTATAAGAGAATTATTTTGTATAGGATTGTTTTTGTTTTTGTTTTTTTTGCTTCCATAGGATCTTATGATAGGGATATATGTTTGGGTGGTGACCCTAGTTGAACATATATTGTGTATTTATTTAGTTAAATATTAAAATTACCAAATAAAATAATATGGAAATGAATAAATAATGGATATATTTCAATCATATTATAAATTATTATGAAGATGGTGTTAAAGAGATCATAATGTTTTCAAAATATCATGAAAATGAACCTTCTGAAATCATTTTCCCATAATTTCTCTATTTTTATTCATAAATAATTAGTCTAGAAGAGTTAGAAGAACTCTATATCTTTACTAGAACAGATAAATGATATAAATGTAGGAATAAATATGTAGAAAAAGAAATTGTTTCTAGTGGATGAGATATCACCGTGTTTTATGCACAATCTGATATGATTATAATTGTTGAATATGAGGTTGACCATATCGAATATATGATTACAGTTTTCAATGATGATGAAGATCGTATTGATTAAATTACAAGGACAGTTTGCAATGAACATCATGATTTTCCAAAATTTATTTAGATGTTAATGTCTTATGAAATGATTTCATTGTATGCTGGTTTCACTAAATTTAAAGCATTATAATCTGTTCTAAAGGTGTATAATTTTTAAGTAGGAATCAGATAGTGTGACTAGGTTTTATGGAACTACATTCTCTCTTGGATGACATGATCCTTGAAGATAATGAGCTCCATTTCTGAGCATTATATGCCAAAAACTGATACACTTGATGCGTATGATCTCAGAAATAATAAATGCATTCCGAAATGACTGTATAATTTTTCACAAGGACCGAAAATCACATACAAATTTCCCAAAGTGTATGCTTCTAAAAACAAGAAATATTAAACCAATGTTATGAACGTTGAATAGTGCTTTCAAATCGCTCCAAGGATTTGTCACCTATATGAATGTCAAAAGACTACATGGTAATTGAAGATTCATGAAGATACATGGAATAAATATGGAAACTATGTCCCATGGTAGATTCTCCTTAGTGGAAGATAATTGATTATGAGTTTCCTTGATTTGGAAAAGACCCAGGAAACCATCGTCTTGAATTATATATAGATAGAGAGAATCCCTATGGTTTTTGAAGAAGAACTCATAGTACATGGTTTTTTATGTTGGTAAATTATATCATTCCACAATGGATATGTAGGAAATGAATGTAAATCTTATTATATATGATTCTATCATGACCAAAACAAGTTGGTCATGATATTGATGTTAATTTGGATCCATTGATCAATGATTTGAAATTATTGTGGGATTCTTGTGTTATGTTGAATGATGATTATAAAAATGAATATATCATAATGAGATCTATGTAATATGGGATGATAAATGGATTTCATACACATATAACTTTATGAGGACAAACCATTAATTGATCTCAAGGGTATCTCATTTGGGAATAACGTACGTAGTCAATTTGGTTGAATCATTCCTCAATGACTCTGTTTTTTGGACATCATATATTTCTACCTTGATGACATACATTCCAATAATGCTTGATATCATTATATGGAAGTTAAAAAAAATTCACATCACTATCTCCACTAATAATTGATCTAATTTTTAAAAATGTAAAAGGTGTGGACACTGCTTTTGGTAAACTGTTAGTGAAAATCGTATAAACATTTGGTGGAAAATGTGATATTTTTTTGAAATAACCTACTATAATTATTTTTACATAATAACTATTCCTTATGTTATGAATGTTGAAATAAATATATGTGATAGTTTCATCGGAATGTATAAAAATTCACATGAAAAAAATAAATTATTAAATTTTGTCTAGGATGATTGTGGTTTAATGGGTATACAAGAAGAGGTGGTTCCAGGGAAGGATGAAGAATTAACATTTCTTCCTCTATATGGATACAATCTTTGAAGGAAGAAGAAATATCCATTTTCAACATTTGGAATAATTTAATTATTCCAAAAGGGTATTCATCCAATATCATAAATATTGTATCAATGATCAATTTAATTATAAAGGGTATAAAATCACAAGAATTCCTTGTTGTGTTGAATGATATAATTTTTTTAGATTTATGTTTAATTTTTCTAGGAATGTCTACCATACATTAACCATGCTCTGTTTATTATTTAGAGCTATATGTAGAAAATTTATATACGTAATGAAATTACCTACTATGGAATTAAAATTTTTGTCATATTATTTGAATTTGGAATGTTCTTCCTGAAAACGTTATTTGATATGATGGTTCACATGATGGTTCACATGGGGATGGAGAATTGACTATGTTTTCTTATTCACTATTGACGGGTGTTCCTCATTTAATGGTATATGATGATTTTGAATGGGTATGTCAAAAATTGAAGTTTCTTACATGGTAGAATTAATGGGTGATATATTATTGAGGAAGTAGTTGAATAATGTACTGAATATCTTTCCAGTGTTAACATAATTTTTCTACCAAAATATCATTACAATGGGAAGCATACATGTGATGTAATTTCCGAAAGATATGTAGTTAAAATAAATATTAGTGATCAGAATCAACAACACCTTTTCATTTTACCTTATAGTTTAGAGTTTTACACAATTTTTGAATCACAAATATAATTCATATTGAATTTGAATTAATAAATGGATAGAATATGGATTTCAGATACACATAATAAATAGTTTATATGATGGTTTCTGAACCTTACTATTAAGGAGTCAGATGAAAATCAAAATTCAATTTTAGAATGTAATCGATTGGTAGATATAGGACAAAGTGTGTATGTATTATCTTATATTGTTTATATAATTAAAGGTTATATGTTATATAAAAATGAAAATTATGAAGACAATACGTTGAAAAATATTGGAGTTATGCTTCTAGCTTATGTGATGCATGCTTTTGGAACTAAGGATAGGAATCTAATTTATAGAAATATGTAATACATTGGTATCATCAATAAAATATGCGAGTTGGATTGTACAATATTCAAATTCAAATTTTACATTGAAATTTGGTTGATTGGAGGAGTGCTATTAAAATAGATGAATTGGGATACATGAATGTAGATTTCATTAAAGGATTGTACAATTTTCAACTATTTACAAGGGCATCACAGGCTGTACAATTATATTATGATCCTGATCCTGCAAAATGAATGTGGTCAAGTGTTTTATGATCGACCCAAACCACTAAATGGTTAGATAAAAATACAACTAAGGATGACCATTTCAAGTCGAAATAATAGTATTTTCATAGCTGTCCAAATGTAGATGCAGTCATTTATGTTAGAGGAGAAATCAATAAAGGAATTTGATACCCAATAGTTGATTCAAATCCTGTCAGCCTAATAATTAGAGAGTTCGTTAATAAGGATATATTTTTTCAATATACATTATAATACCTCATGTTATTATCTATTCTATACTTCATTTATGTAATAAAAATTAAGTATTAATCCACATCTACATCTAATGAATTCTACCTATACCGATGCTCTTATTAATAAAGAACAACATTTATCTCATTATTTTGTTGATCACAATGTTTATGAGGAAAATCTTCTTGCATAATCTGATACTACCACTCCAATGAAAAAAAGGATTCTCAACCTACCTTTTCTCATAGTGTAGATGTCCACCGAAATTCTTCACATTCTGAGGCTAACACTTCATAAGAAAAAAATATTGAATATTTTGAATCATTGGAAATGGTAGGTTTTGATGGGCCTATGATGTGTAAGAAAAAAAGTATCATAGTTCGATAGTGATAGAAAAAATAATTATGCCGAAATGGAGCGACATAATAATCAAGGCCGGATGGAATTCACAGATCTAGAATTTTAAACACAATAAGGCCATGTTTAGTAGTGTCAATGGACACATCACCTAGGATTGGGTGTCTATCAATGGAGATTCCTGGAACCATGTTGTCCCTACTCTTAAGATGCTAATTTGTGAAGTGATTACTGTAACATTATGATATCAGTTATTTATTTTAATAAAATATAAAACAATGAAATATTGATTTATCATTATCATCACCTGAAAAGTTAATTTATAGTAGATGAATCCCACAATAAGTATGTATAAATGATTACTAAAAGGATTCATATAGGATTTTCCATAATTCTAATGATACATCATCTTATAGACATCAAAGGGAAAATAAAATTGTGTAGACTAGTTACATATGCACATCTAGTAACTAACTAAGAATGGGATGATTTTGCTGGATGATATGGGGATCTTTCATTTCAGGTACATTGTTATTGGTAATGTATGGAATGAAAATATATGTATTCAACATATTGATTGATAATTTATTATTTATTAAATATAAATTAAGTGATGAAAATATTGAATGGGTAGAAAGACCTATATACCCTTATAGTAATACAATGATGGGGTATGGTTCACTTGAATAAAAATTGTACGTTTATTAAATATATTGTAATACTTATAAGTGACCTGAAAAAAAAAACAAAATTGGTTCCTCTATTTATTTGATGATTGATGCATTCAAATCCAAATCCACTTCCCTCCTACATATTCTGTTATGGAATGAGTCACATATAAATAAATATGGGATAATAATAGATGAGAACAACCCAAAATTGTGGGAAACATGTGTATGTATGACATAATAAAAACATGAGATTCATTAAATCACTATTAAAAAACATTGAATAATTAATTTATTATATTTTCTATCAGCCCATGTCACAAGAATCATCAACAACTATAAAGAATGAAATCTTACTATCGAAGTAATTCCTTCAGCTTTCTGAGTTTCTATAAAATGTAATGTTGGGGAAGAAAATAGAAGAATAACTCAAGAATAACGATTTCATAAAGATCCCCCCACACCCACATAAGATTTGAGGTGAAGAATTACTCTCAAAGATCTTTCTTAGTCAAGGTAATCAATATTCTAATAATTATACTTGTTAAATCTTAATCATTAAGTCATTAATAACTTTCATGTACTAATAATATTTTTATTTTTTTATCAACACCCTCCAAATCACCGAGTAGCATCAGATAAGATGCTCAATATCCAATATGATATGTACATGACATAACACGTCCAATAGGTCATATGAGAGTGGAATTATTTTTTTTATGATATGAGAGTTATGATACCTATTCCAATAGAATATAAATATATTTATAAGATCAGGAAAGATATTATAAAATTCATCCATGACAATTAGATCTTAAAAAAACATGACTACAAGAAGGTATTCATTTATATTTTAATTTACAGGGAAAACCATTTTTCAATTAATGAAAAATTATATATAATGATTAATTTTATAATAAAATTAAAAATATAAAGCAGTGAAATGAATGTTCGAATCCAAAAATTCATTCGTATCATCCAACTTATTAAAATGATATTTCAAATGAACCTTTACCCCAACCATAGAATATATGAATTTACATTCATTGAAGGTTCATGTTGATAAAATGTTACTAAGTGGTTGGAGTCATGTATTTCATTTTTAATGAAAAATCTACCCGAAGGGCAATAATTGCAAATTTTTTTGAGAATATAAATGACATCTATAACGATGAATTTCTAGGATCCTCTGTTTAAATGTATACATGAGGTATTTTTTCATTTTTTATTTTCAAAAATATTATATCCTATTTTAAATATGACTAAATAAAATCAATATTTTTATAAGAGTATATATGAATACCAATTGAATGGAATTCCAAATGAAGTAATTGGACTTATTAATCATCGCTCCACCTCTACATAACAAAAAAAACCTGAATCCAAATGAATGGAAGAAATAGTTGTAAACTATTCCAAATATTTTTTAGAAAACTTGGGGATGATATAATCATATTAATACCAATGATAATTGTGTAAAACTCCATAATTTAATCATATCAAATATATTTTCACTTCATTCATTACTTATTACATTTTGTATATTTAGGAAACATTGGATGGTCATTATTGTCAACATGGATGCTATAAAGACTTATTTCATGGATTCATTGAATGGATTACCATCAAACCCAACACACATGATAGCGTTTGTCAATTTTTAATACACTAAATCAGACTTTTAAGAACTAAAATTTAGGTTATATTATTTTTGTTATTTTTAATGAATATTCCATTATTATAAGGAGGTGGGTAAATATCATCAATATCATTGAAAGTGGAAAAGAATTGTGCACAAGGACCATGAAAATTTCTGAAACTAGATATGTATCAAGGTTTATATAATATTATTTCACCATCAAAAAAAATATAAAATAAAATAAAATATTTCCCTCCATGTATCTATAGAGTATGAATGAAATCGATGGAAAAAGTTGTGGTTATTATGTTTGTAAATGTATAAGTGAAGTCATATTCCATAAAAAACACACATATTCCAAGATGTAATTTAAAAGTTATTTACTATTTCATTTAAAATTATTTTTAATCATTTATATATTTAAAAATTTCTAGTACTACTAAAAATATCGAAAATAATAGTATTCACATGAAAATACGAATTTTCAATGAAACAAATGGGAATCATACATAATCAGAGAATGTACACAAATAACATGACAATGAAGCTTCTATATAATTAATGGATTATTTCATATTTATGATTAGTTAATTTATTTTTATTGCAACTCACATATAAATTAATTCCTTATATAGGTGGATTCCATTCTTTTACTAATTATTTAACTGAATTTATCATAATATTATCTACTATTTTTTATTTAATTTACATATCATATTTATCTAAAAATTATTAAGTTATTTTATTATATTTTTTGGAATCCATATTCTGAAAATTTTACCATAATATAAATTTATTTTCTAAGTTGAATATCTAACATTTCATATTGATTCAATGTTCTAAGTCAAAAAGCCTTTTTCGAATGAATATACAGTGTTTGAATTTCAAAAAAGATAGGAATTGGTAATTATTGTACCATTTGTAGTTAGTATATTTTTGAATATTTAGGATGGGTGGGAATCAGAGGCACCTCAATCAGAAACTTGGTGTGACCAGTATGACTCCATGTGTATATTTTTATTTAAAATAGATATTAATTCTGGTAAAATAGATAACTAACATTATTCAAACCCAAAAAATGAATAGAAAATATTTTTATAGATTCTAAACATAATCTGAAGTCATTTAAGTTGTGTCGAAATCATTATCCCACTAATCTGTAGCCCGGTTATACCAGTATGACTCAAAGATTCCATTATTAGTTTAAAATTGACATTTTACTAAAAAAATTACAATATCTAAAAACTGAGAAATTGCCCATATTTTTTTGATACATTAAAAAATAGATTCATAAATCATTTAGATATGTTTGAATCAGTCTAATGTGAAACTGATACACAATATAACCATAATGATTCATAGTGCATCTTTCCAATATAAAATTCAATTTTAGTAATAAAGAAATGTGACATACTTAAAACTTATAAAACATATTCGGACTATATTTGCACATTAAAAAAATAACCTTGAGTCATTTAGGACATATAGAAACTAGTCCCAGCTCAATATGACATGGTTGGTGATCAAAATGACTCAACGTGCAACTTTTTATTTAAAATTCACATCAATTTTAGTAAAATGAACGAACTGTTGAAATAAAAAATAAGAAAAACAATTGGATTGATTTAATACTATAGTGTAGTGATCCATGAGTCATTTGGTATGTGTATGAATCTTCTGAACATCAATTTTAGGCATAGTGTGACTTGTATAACTTCAACGACATCATTTTTATTTAATATATATATATATAAAGGACAAGAGACCTACTCAAAACTGAGGGAAAAAATCGGATTGTTTTAATACATTCTTAAAATTGTACATGAGTCATTGGATCTATTTATGAATCATCCACTTCTCTATCAAATACACTATATGATCGGTATGACTCATAGTGCATCTTTTTATTAAAAATTGGCATCATTTTTTTAAAAAGGAACATTTTTCATATTGAAAATAGATAAATATAATTCAAACTATTATAAATCTCTATGGAAAAGATCCAAAAGTTATTTGGGATGTGTAGGAATTAGCCTCGAAATAATATATGGAATGTTGTGACCAGTATAACTCCATGTCTGCCTTTTTTATTTAAAATTTACATCAATTTTAGTAAAAAGGATCAGTGACCTACTTCAAAACTAGAAAGGACTATATTAGTGATTTTATACTTTATTAAACTAATCCATGGGTCATTTGGAATAATTAATAATGATACTCACCTCCAAAGACACATAGTGCGACTCGTATGACTGAATGTGAGATTGTTTATATAAAATTGACATAAATTTTATTGAAAAACAACATGTTATGTAATGATAACTATGATTAAACATTCTTATTATATTGATATATTACTGAAATGATCCATTATTTATATGGGACATCGTGGAATTATAAACACAACAATTTTAGACGTGATGTGACTGGTTTGACTCAAAGTTTGTATTGTTTTTAATTTTAAATAAATTTTAGAAAAACAAATGACCTACTCAAAATCAAGAAGACACATTCAGATTGTTTTGATTGATTAGGAAAAATACTAATGGGTAAGATAAAACATGTAGGAATTATTCAATACTCAATCTGATGGGCAATGTAACTGGTATTAGTACATGTGAATCATTTTAATTAAATTTCATTTCAAATATAAAAAAGGAATCATGTTTCAATCAGAAAAAAATCATATATTTTGATATATTAGGGAAATGATACATGATTCATTTTTTACATGTATCAATCATCCTAAATCAATATGACACATTGTGTGACTAGTATGACTCTATATAGATATTTTTTATTAAAATTGATAACAATTTAGGTAAAAAGGGACAATTGAGAAGCTCAAAACCAATCATATGCTTTCAGATTGATTTTATATTTAATGAAAACGAATCATCAGTCATTTGAGAGGAGTATGCCTCAACCACACCTCAATCTATCCCATGGTGTGACCGGTATGACTCAATGTGCATCTTTTTAATTAAAATTGACATCAATTTTAGATAAAAGAAGAAATGGCCTACTCAAAACGAAGAAAATGAATTCATATCATTTTCCTACATTAGGAAAGTTACATAAAAGTAATTTATGAAGTCTAGGAATCAACCACACCTAAATCAATGGAATTGGGTGATCGGTATGACTCCATTTCCGTCTTTTAATTTTCAATTGAATATATTTTTAGAAAAAGGAACAAGTGACATTCTATATGTAGAGAAAACACATTCAGATTGTCTTGATAATTTATGATATTTTTCTATGAGAAATTATTTATTTTTATGAATCAACCACACCTCAATATGATTCATGGTGGAACCTGTATGACTCAATGTTCCCATTATTAGTTTAAAATTGGCATTTTAGTTCCAAATGAGTGTCACTCACTGAAAACGAATAAAATGAACTCAAATTGAATTGAAAATTTATGATAGAAATTAATAAGTAATTTGTGAAAATATAGTAAGGAGTATTCGGTCAAATCGACACACTATGTTACCCATATAAATCTTTGTTCATGTTTTATGTTTGAAATTAAATTTAAGTAGACATCATAAATGACATACTAAAAAACAATCAACTATAATCAGATTGATTTAATACATTACAAAAAACAATCCTCATATAATTTGTGAAATATTGGAATCAGTCGCACCTTAATCCCACGCAATGTGTGACTGGTATATCTCCAAATGTGTCATGATTTATAATTGTATTAATTTAAAAAAACTGTCATACTCAATAATGTGGATAGTCTTTCGAATTATTCTGATACATTAAGAAAATGATCCATAACTCATTTTTGACATGTTGGACTAAACTACACCACAATAGAATGTAGTGTGTAAATGGTATAACACAATGTGTTTTTTTATTTAATGATGTCATTTTTTATATATTTACTCATATTAATGTTTAGTTTATTTTATTATAATATCAGTAATATTAGATTTTTTTTCTCATATCGGTGGATTTTTGTCAGGTCGTGTTTATTTTTTCAGAAATGGATACCATTGGCATACATTTTTTAAAGGGGATCACATGTTCCAAATACAAAACATTAATGATTTAGATTTATTTTATGGATTGTAATTGTAATTATAATTAATCAAAAAATTGTTATAAATGTATATAGTATTGTTTTTATCTTTTCTATTCATGAGGAAAAATTAATATTATTAAATTATATATTTTGTTTATAGGTTATACGAGGTTGTTGCAGTGTGCTATTTTTTAAATAGAACATTTCAGAAGGTGGGGCCATTATTACCTCTATTTATAATACTAATAAAGTCTATTATTAATGAATGCAATTAAAAAAAAATTGGGACCTTTACTTGATCTATAAATAACAGTGATAATTAGTGTCATTTATATATGGTAAATTAAGGCTTATAAAGGGGACCACCTTTAGTAGATTTTATATTAAGTGCACTTTTTAGTGCTGTTAAAACACTTTTTCATGTGGTTATATTTCATATCTGAAATAGTGTGAAATATAGAATAATAGAAAATATAGCTAAAATGGACATGGTCATAGGGTTGGATACACAGGTTCTTTAATTATATAGAGTATTTGTTTATGTTCAATCTGATAGTTTGTGTTATCATACTTAAACAATTTTTTATAATGATTTTGAAGTGTAACTTACCATGTAGATGCTTTCGAAATAGAAAATATCACATCCTCCAATTGTTAACAATGACGACTATACAAGAATAAAAAGTGTCACATGTTTGAGTTGGAACCATAGAACCATCATCATTGTACATTATGATAACCTATATTCATATTTTTGAATGTTAATAAAATTTTTTCACATCATGAATGTTCATACTAGTAACATAGTATGTGATAATGTCCAAAGTTTAGATTTCACGCTAAAAGGGAAATGTAGTTTTTCGATATGATAATAAGACAAAAGTGCTATGACACTATTATTAAATATATGTTCTATAGTTGAGTGATATTGTATTTTGGCCAAAAATGATATAGACTATCAGGGGTGGACACTCATAAGACCTTGATTCACCTTCTGATAGTGTATTCCCTTTATGATATCCAAAGTAAGATATTGTGACCATGAGGCCCTCTATTAAGAAATCCATAATTATATTTGTCATGTGAAGTTCCTATCCACATACATTTGTATTGATCCTCAAACATTATGATTATTATTTTTTACTATTATAATTCATGTAAATATATTAAATGAAGAAAACTGTGACATCATATATTCGCGGTGAGGTAGAATAAGTTAGGTTCTTCATGAGTAATATTGAATTAATGAATAATGAAAAAAATATTTTTAATTTCTGTTATTAAAAGATGTTGATATCATATTCTATATCATAGAAACAATATAGCCTAAATAATTCCATGTATATGGTTTTCTATAGGAAATTTCTATTATCAGGATGTCAAAGAGAGATACATCCACACATGGGATGATGGCATCATCATGAAATATAATAGATTAAAGATATAATGTTAAAGGGATTATATAACACAGTAAGCATCTATATGAGGTATTAGGTCATTTAAACATTAACTACTTTATTTATGGGTTCTTTGGCATGTTGTGGGATGAAAATCTAGTAATTTAGGCTGTTTATACTAATGCCACTAAAAATAGTCATATAGGGTCACACACTAACTGTATCAAGAATCGTAGTTAATGAATATATTATTATTTAGTATTTATCAAGTTTAATAAGTATTATTCCTACACAAGGTTTAATAATTATTCATTAATTCATGATAAAACCTATTCCTTCCCTAGTTATTTGGGAGAATATTATGTCTGAAGGATATTTAATAAATATTTTTTTCTATTTAGTAAATATAATATATATTTTTTAGAATAATAAAGTGATATTTATTCATTGAATAAACTGTGTTTATTCATGATCTAAAAGATATTGTGGTGGAATATTAGACTGAGTTTTTAGTTCCATTGAAAAATAATATATATTGAATTATATATGATTAAATAATATTTAATTTTATTACCCAGTTAATCACATACTATGGATATAATAATGAAATTATTGTTTTAATATATGGGGTTCTGCAATAGATTAAATAAATATTAATGGGATGTAGTCAAAAAATAGAGGTATTGAAACCAAATTATATTATTTTATTTTAGAGGAAATACTTTTTTGTTGGGCATAGTGATAGTAAGAGTGGATAAAATTTATCTATATAGAGCTCCCTCTCAAATAATTATCATAATAATGAATAGTGATCATCCTCCACCTCATACTATTGAGTCTATAGATATCAACAAGAACTCATTGGAACTGATTAACATATAAATCATAGGGGAACAACATAAGTGATACAATGTTCAATGATAGCACCAGTATATTCCTACAAAGACATCCACAAAATTGTGGAAGACATGTGGGTCACCACTAGATAGAATCTATTCATTATTTCTACAACGCATCGGTAGTAAAATATTGACTTGTTGTCATATCCATCAATGAAGACATAATTCACACAACACAATGATTTAATTAAAAAAATTAATTATAAATTATTTGTGATGATCCTACACTTGGTTCTGGAATTCTATAACATTTATCTTTTTAAAGATTCAAATTCATTTATTAAAAATTACATTATCATATAAATAATGAATTGATCCTTGGTCAAGATAGAAATTAAAGTTGGGCACAAAAAAATTCATTCTTCCACTTCCCCTAGAACAGACATGACTCTTTTGTATATCAAGCTACATTTTATATTGTTTCATTCCACAAACACACTCAACCACATCATATAAATATAATTCTTGTGGGGAGGTATGAAATTGTGATATTTTTTATTATTTAATGAGGACATGAGCCATGAAAATTTGTGGTGAATGGTTTCTGCCCCAACCTAAAACTCTCCTCTCTTCATATCAATATAATAATATTAAAAAATCAATGACAAAGAACATCGTGAAAACAACCCCAAGTAAATTCATTGTGACATTTACTCTTCATTTTGTATATTAAATAAGTATGGTGAATGAAAAAAAGTTATATTAAATAATGATATCACTAGTGGAATAATATATTTTAAAAATAACTCTAAACAGTGTTGAAAAAATTCCATAAAAAATTTATAACAAAATTTCTAAATATATAAAATCAAATATGAGGTAGATTATTATAAGAAATTTTTTTTCTACATCTCCCTCTAATTTAAAACTCAAAATGTTCATGGATTGGTTGGAAAATAAATTGAAGAATTTAGAAAACCATTATTTTATTATGTTTTTTAAATTTTTCTTTGAGGGGAACCTACAAAATTATAGCTCTATTTTCTATGTGTAGAAAATATTATATTTATTTCATTAAAGATTTATTTATGTCAGAATGATTTTTCATATTCACTTTATCTATTTTCCCAAGAATTTATGACTATAATAGAGGTCGAATCATGTGTATCAAATGTAAAATATAATAATATTTGGAATATTAGATTTCTCTACATGAAATTTCATATCCTTTAACTTGTCTTATTAGGAGATATGGACCCATCTTTGAATGATTCAAGAACCGTGCACAGAATCTAAGGCATCACTTGTCAGCATAATTAGGCTTTAAAAAGTTTGAATAAGCTCTTGGTGTAGTTCAATGAAATTAATACTAACAGATATATGTGTATAAAAATAAATTATTAATATTTACACGTTCAGAAATTTTTAATCAAAAACCATAAAATATTTAAATTTTTTTAAAATTCATGAATAAGGATATTTTCACTTTTAATCATAATTTTATTCCAAAACATAAATGTGAAATAATTGAACTGAAAATAAAAAATAGGTGGGGATATAAATATTTACTTATAGAATAAAATTTATGTAATTATGATCTATATTTGACAACCATACCAAATGATCCAGTAATTTCTTGTGTTAATGAACTAATCTCATTACATATGTTCCCACGACCTTTTAGTTTTAATGATTTATAGGTTTATGACAAAAAATAACAAAAAACTCATGTTCATTGAATTAAAATAAAATTCTCTCATTATATGATCTCACTATATACAAAATAAATATTAAACATATTTTACCAAATATTCACACAATCTGTATTTTTAGCCATATTATTTGTACTATATTTATTTATAATAAGGGGAAATTGAATCATAAGAAGTGTTAAACTCAAGCAATCAGTAAGGTTGAACCGAAGAAATAATATTCAATCATAATATTTCAGAATAGTATAAACCTATGTTCATGTGAATTTATGTATGAAACATTAATATAAAAATAGAATTCATACCCAATAACTAGGATGATCATAACCATGAAAACCTGAAATTTGGAAACGATATCATAAGATATTGGAGTCATTGAAATTTTGGAAATAGGAAAAGGATTGTCGTAAAAATAATAATTCAGGCTCACATTCAATTCTATTATAATGGATATAGTCACATTGTGGATTGTGTCTTCTTCTTATTCTTATGAACATAAGGGAAAAATTCCCTTTGTGGATTCTATTCACTCCATAATCCCAGGAATAATTACTCAAGAGATATATATCATTACACAATGCACTATTGGAATATGTAATTTATCGAGCACCCATCACATAATCATAATATATACATTCATTCATATTCCACAAGATAATGATAAACTATACATAAAGAATAATCATGATAGAACACATGAGAAATAACTGGGTTTCATAATATTGTCCAAAATAATTACTATAGACTATACCATAAAAATTAAATTGACATGAATAAATAAAATAATTATATAATTCTCATATTTTAAAACTCATATGTCCTAAATATGTTGTTTATGTGTAGTAAATGTCATGATAATAATCAAGGAGATGTAAAAATGCAGTGTATAGGTGAAAATTTTAAAAATTTACGTATGATATTTTATTAAAGGAAATAACATGTTATTTATCCTTATATTAGTAATGAACTAGGATGGTTTTCCATAATAAATGATAGTTTTCAAATGTTATTTTTGAGGAAATCATTATATTGAGGTAATAATTTTCAAGACATAATAAATCAAATGGATTACATATTATGTTTCAAAATTATTTTCATTGAATTCCCACATCATATTAATTATTCCAAAACATTATTTTGAAAATATTATATGAGAAATTTGTAGGCAAAATTAAATAACAAATGTTTAGTTTTCAAATTAAAAATGGAACATTTCCAAGAAGGGAAATCATGGTCAAGTATGGGAATCAATATTTTAAGAGGATTAGATATATTCACAACATTTTTGCATTATCTAGAACCAAGATATCTCCTCATTAAAGAAGATTATATTGAAAATTTATCCCCAAAAAAGGGTATACAATTTTAAATATATGATAATGATCAAGGATAAAACATTATAACTTAATAAATTATATTGGGTTATGAAAACCCCAATATATTTTAGTGACCATATCAATAACAGTACAAAAAAGGAAGAATATGTATAGAAAAAATGTTTCCATTTTTAGAAATAATGTATGATATTATAATACAAGGGGGTAGAAGATACACTATACAAATGAATATGTTGAATAATTACTAATCATTCCTTAATAAAGGGTGATTGATATGGAAATCCTATGATATTATTTTGAATTTCTCATACACATTCAATCATCCAGTATAAAACACATAATAATAAAAATAAATTATATAAAATATATAATGATAACTATTACAATTCATACCCCTCATTAATGTTTTATCTCTACATGTATATTAGTTATTTTTTACATATTTTAAATATAGAGCTTGGGAAATCTTATCATTTTGGAATAGTTTTTCTATAATAGTGGTGTTCTTCATTAATTTAAAAATGTTCATAAACTCTATAAAATTTTAGTTGATGTAATTAATATTATATAATCATTTAAAAATTTATAGTTTCCTTCCATTGGGGTTGCAGCTATGTTGCACGAAGGTGAAATTTCAAATGAAAAAGTATTAGTAGGTTTAAACAAATATACAATGGTATCTCAATTATTTAGTTTAATATCAATTTCTCCATTCCAATCCCAAATTACAATCATTATTTATTAATTTTTAATATATATTATTGGTCTTCAAGTTTATATATTCATCAATTATATTATTTTGTTTTGTTAGTGAATTGGTTGTTTCAACCAAACCGAATAGAAAACACAACAATTTAATGGATGATTATAATGTTGGTATGTTTTAATATCATTATACCAAACAAATAAGGATCCCAAATTGTGTATATAATTCTGATATATCAAAATTATAGATCATTATAATGATAATAAAATTTTAATAAAACAATTTCTATGAATAAAAAGATCATTTTCCATATAGTGTGATCGTTTTAAGATGAATAATTTTATAATGATTGTTTATTATTCACATCATTAGAAGGATGATAAATTTTTATTACCCAAAAAATAATCATTACATAAAAATAATATTTATACTTTAAAACCATTCATAAAATTATCCATGAATGGAAATAATTAAAAATAGAACACACCATTCTTTGGAGGTGGTAATCCACAAACACACATGGATGATTCTTTCATTTTCTACGAATGGAAATAATTAAAAATAGAACACACCATTCTTTGGAGGTGGTAATCCACAAACACACATGGATGATTCTTTCATTTTCTATAGAACAGAACTGGAGAGAAATATAGATTATCATTTAAAAATATAAAATAATATATAATTATAAAAATAATTAATTAAATATAATTATTTAATACATCTATGGTAGGATCTGAATTAATACAAAAATGATATATTATTAATGTTGTAGTTTACATAGATGCAAGATTCAAATTTTAATTTCTGTAAATTGAAAAAATAGGTTAATGTTTCTTCCATTATAACTAAAACATAATATTATACTAATAATATTTATATTATAATTTTAATATGGTGTAATGTAATTTTATGAAGAATAATTTCACATAAGAAAATATAAATGTGGAAACATAGGATATAATTTTATACCTCACTTCATTGATCATCTCATTTCTAAAATTATTAATCCCTCGATGGAAGATATTTGAGAAGAATAAAACTGGATGAATGTGGATAATAATTTATAGGAGATTTTTGGGAATATTTTGGACCTAAATAAATAGTATTTGGTTAGAGGATAAGTGGAGAGAATAGTGATGGTTATATAAGTGAAAAGGGATGACGTGTATGTAAATAACAAAAACAAATCAACAACTTAATGTTAGTATAAAAAAAGTGGATTTAAAATTGATAAATACAATGATTCTAAAATATAAAGTTGAGGTAAGTCTCAACCATCATTTTCCACACTTTTTTTATACATTTATTCAACTCATTAACATTTCATTTATAAATTTTACCATTTTAGATTTTACTTTGGTAACTAGTTTTTACCTAAGGAAACAAATCATAGATAAAAAAATTCTCATTATTACATGATATGGACTTACTTGTTCAAAATAAGAAATCTATTTTATTTTATTAAATTTATTATTGTTTTAAAAATAACATAAAAATACTAAATGTATTTTTTATTTAAAATAAATTTTTCAAAAATATAACTACATTTTAAAAATAGAAATATGTCTTTTAAAATTGAAACCATTATTTTTCAAATTATAAATCCACTTATAAAATTAATATTTAGTCATAGTAAATGGTTTTAAAATCTTATATAATAATAAATAATGGATTTGTCTAACAAATCCTTTTCTAGATATTCACTAATAAATTTTCAAATGATATTAATGACTTTTAAATTTTGTGATAGTCAATTGCTTCTATAGAAAAATTTATGTTGAAGTTCTTGATGTGATTTAGTTGACCTAAATCAAGAATAAATTCATCTAATCATGTTAGAAAACTATACATATTAATGTAACCATATGAAAAATTACAAATGATCTCAGAAACCAACAAAATATCATCTGTTAGATAAATAAAAACATTCAATTTCATGATTTAACAAGAAATGTACTTAATTGATAACATGGAATATTCATGTGAATGAATAAAATATAGAAATAAAAATGTAGAAAATTGTAAAAATTTTATAAATTTCGGATCATATCTCAAGAGTATTCATCCTAACTCATCAGGATTAGGTAAGTGCAAGAGGAGATCAGGTCATCATATCATCTCAACCCAATGTGAAGTGGCCATAATGTGAAGTTACTGTTTGGTCAACTGATCACAAGGATCTGTGAATTTTCATAAATAAAGATGAAGTGAATTTGTATAATTAATATGTTAAAAATATTAAAATCATAATGAATATATATTTGGAATTTACTCTGATAAATATAATTTAATAATTTATGAACAATGTAATTACTATAAGGATTATTTTATGAATATTCAAAAATGAATAATTAGAGAAAGATTTTTTTATTTATGAAGAAGAACCTATAATAGAAGGATGTGTGTTATATTCTGATAATAAAATTATGTATGACTAGATAAATAACTACATTCTTCCAAGAAACTCTAATCTTTTACTTCATAACGATATATCCATTTTTAGATTTCCTATGATAGATTTAAAGACAATTATTCAACTAAATTTTATTAGATATTTAGTTTCTTCAAAACACTTTATTCACTCCATTAAGTTATATCTATTTTAAATTAAGTTCATATATATCTATTAGAACATGTTACTGCATTGTATTAGAGGTTGTTAGATACTATACCCTTACTCTTTTTACATATGTTATCCCAAAAAAACTCTAAAAGAGGCTGGTTGAAACATAGTGTAGCCTATGTGTAATTGTATCTATATAACCCAATTAATGTGGTGGAACATTCTTTTTTATATTTAATAAAAATTAATTGTCGAATGTAGCAGTCATATAGGGAGGAGTATGATATGTGGTTGAACTAAATCGATTGTTTTCAATTCCTTGGCATGTTCTTGTTTCATTTCAAACTATGTTTTCAAACTACTTTCATTTTTATATCTTTCATCTATTATTTATTATTATTTTCCAAACTTTGAGTTTCGATGAAAACATATCCTTCTTAAATTTAAATGTGATATATTAAATTTTTGTGAGTAAATAATATAAAAACATGATTATGTTTCAAAAATTGTTTTTAACAAGGGTTTTATCAAACCATTATGAATGTTTTTAAATAAATTGTTTTTATAACTACTTTATTTATTAACTGGTATAACATCTCCGAACAAGAGACACTAAAATCAATGCCACATTAAGGGCTTCTATAATACCTAAAGCACTCCACCACATACTCTAGAGGCTTCTAACTAGATGTAGGGGATTAAAGTGGAACCATGTGGAGACTATAACCTCATATAATATTGAAAGAACATAATTAATTTACCCAAAATTATACACATTAGAATATGTAGAAACAATAGATAAACTAAAAAAGAATCAAACATGATAAAATAAGAAACAATATAGGATAGAGCAACCAATCCCTACATATAACATTGATCTCCTACTAGGGAGATCACATATACATATTAAATATGTAAAAAGTAAATACAATAGGACCTACATCCAATTATGAGTCATATCACATACTCGATATCCAATTCCATGTCAAGCCAATCCATCCTGATCATCAGAATCCACATGAGGATCCCACTAAATAAAGATATCCAAGAGAATGGACCAATCTATCATGCATATGTTGTCATCATAAAAGCATACAATAATTCTACTCAAAAAAATAGGTGAATGTATTGGTGGTTAGAAATAAATTTCAAATTCCACCCCTAATGGTAAAGCTATATCCATATTTCATAAGTCCATAATCATAAAATATGGTTATCATAGAAAAAACATAACTGAAATAAATAAACTTATTTATAAACCATCAACTCATGCGTTCATAACATTGATCATCAGTTCCTTATTTGAGCCATAGAGGTCATTTGATAATTATACAATATGGGTCATAGGTTGACATACAATAATCCTTACTCCAAGTATCCATATCTGATTTGGAACTAAATTTACAAACATCCAAAAAACAATTCACCTAGCTAATAGGTTTAAATACCAGGATCATCAATCAAAGTATCCTCCTATGATTAAGAACTCTATGTATGACCATCCCAACCATGAAATGGAACTCCATGTTCTTACCTATGGTGTTAGGAGAATATGTCCATCCCCCGAAACAATGGGGCACTAAGGAACCTAGAGCATCAGTCTAGACTACCAACAACCGGGGATTGGAGTGGTATCCCATCATCACAAAACCATTAATCAAAGGTCGTAAAATAAGGAGTTCCAGTCTATGTATCCAACTAGTAGTCAATGTGACATGATCGACCATCCCCAACTAACCATATATAATATCATTAGTTCCTATATAATTAATCTATATCCTATACCATATTTAAAACTATCTATAACCAAACCATAAGATATTTCTTTTCTAATGGATAGTTGATACAATGCTGCTCGAAGCCTACCTCTGTAGGACAGGGGCTACCGACTAGCGCCATAAGGAAAAACCAAAATCGGAGGCTTTTTCGTAATGTACTTATACACAGTCATCCAACCATCTCCATACCTATGTGTATAGGAATAATGATAAAATAAGATAACATAGATATAAAAAAAATCAGGAAATAGCATCTAGGGATACTAAAATTTGTGAGACTGAAAAAAACAAAATGGGGAAAAATATGCACCCAACCCAAAAAAAATCCCAACATGACATTATCTTGAACATAAACAATGTGAGATACTTACTGAAGATATCTAAGAACTGGCCATCATACATGGCCAAGTATGGTTGGGTATCCATACGATGCTATGAATTCACATTCCACCTATTCATCATCATCATAAGACTTAGAACATGTGTAAAAGCCATTGTAGGGGTGGGTATATACGTACGAAATTGGACACTACAAAAACTAAGGGGGAGGAGAAAATATATAAGTTTTCATCTCAACCCTCTATAAAGTTTGAAAATAAATCCCAACAACAAAAAATATATATTCTCATAAAATAAACCAATGATAGATAGAAAAGGGATCCCTATCTCATATCCAATCCTAGGAAAGTGTCTTCCAATAATTCCAATTGTCCATCATTTTTTCCTAGCATCTCTTGTGTCTATATGATTATGTAACTTTGTGGATCTAAACATACCTACTATTCCACCAAATTTAGCGGAAACAATATATTTGAAGAGTATCCGTGACCTAATCCATTATGGGGTACTCCTTAGTAGTTAGATATAGGACCGACACTTTATTCTGTCAATGGGGTATCACGTAGTAGATAGATAAATGACCCTAACCCATGTCTTTTAGTGGTAACAAGCAATAGATAGATGGACGACCCGAACCCTATTACATTATGGGGTACAACTCAATAGATATATATAGAAACCAAAAAATATTTGATCATGGGGTACCTCATTGTCTGTTGATAGAGGGCCTATGACCTTGTTTGTCAGGGGTAGCATTCACTAGGTTGATATATTACCCTTGACCTTGTATGACTGGTGGATTTTCAACCTCGGTCTCCCTCTGTTGATCCTAAATAATCACTAGAATCATCACGAACTTCCTGAAGACTATTAATTTTAAAAAAATATCATATTATATATTAAATAACACTACAAAGTCCATCACCATGTTCCATGAAAAAACAATCATGATAGTATACATAATAGAAAAAATCGAACAAAAAACTATGTAGATAATAAGGATAGAATTTTCTTAAGAGATAAACTATGTGTAAGGGGTACAGAAGACATGTTAACCATATCTCATGCCACTATTTTTAAATTAAAATTTACATCATTTTGTACATGTAGTACTACACTACATGTAACTGCACTACAAGATGTGCCTCAAACACACATGGCCTACTCATGTTATGCTAACAATGCATGTGTACACTAGTCATGTGCCAATACATGGTGTGTGTGGAAATGTATGTGTCCATATAATCCTGAAGTATACACCAATCCATCATCACTAAGTCACATAGTTTTCCATGGTCCCACATGACATGATTTTTTTAACTCTCCATAAAATCGTAACTACCATTACTGCGGGTCTACATGAAATGTGATCTTTGGGACTATATATATTGTAGTCATGTAATTTCTTGAAATCCACAAAATCTCCATGAGGCTTCTAGAAATGACCTTATTTCCATGATTCCCACTATTTTTATAATATAAGTCAGTGTAAAAAGCCTTTGACATCTTATTTAATCCCTCCATTGGTCGAAAATCACAATCTGGTTCTCCCATATGAAGTCCTCAGACCACCCATCACTCGTGGAACGTCTCAGTGCCTAATATAGTCCCCAATACATTGTGGTATCACCTTAAATCCCACATAGTACCTAAATCCATTCATAATATATCCAAACAAATGCCTTTAATGATACTATATCAAATATGGGGTTTTAATCATGCTCAAACACACCCCAAAAATGTCGAACTGCTGCCTCGTTGGCCAACAATGAAGATAGAAATGAATGAATAGGGAAAAGACACAAAAACTAAGTTTATCCATCAATATCCCTAGTTTACTAGATTATGATTACATAAATGGGGTGATATAATTTATCAGTGGGTTTACCTAGATAACATAATGTATCATCATTTTCTAGGGATCTTGAGAAATTTGGAAAATGCCAAAAATTAAATATGTTAATCAATTATTGATTGGATAATTAAAAATGAGTAATTACAAAACAAAATACATGTAATACTTCAGTAATGTTCATTTTGTGTGTGAATAACTTAGATTTTATTAGGGATATGATTTATTGTGGATGCTGTTAGTCAATCCAACATGATCTGGTCACCGGTCATTGTGTGATCTGAATATGCTAATGATGAATGGTGGGATCCACCTCCCCATGATCTCAGGGTTACAAGACTAGCCCTGGTGATTCTCCATAGAATGATACATATATTGGTGATGTGGTGTTTGTATTATATTAATTATTTATATTAATTAATTCACTTAAATCACATAATGTGCATGCCCAAAAATACCTCATTCAAACGTTCGAAGCATAACAACATTAGGACATGCTAAAGGTAAAGGCTGTATTCCAGATTCAAAATTTGTCTTAGATTTTCCTCTAGTGATTCTATTATAGAAATATTTAATTATTTAGGAAAAATATATTTTATTATATATATAATATATTTAAAAAAATTTTAAAATTAACTATAGACTCACCGAGCATGAGAATTGTTTGAAGACATTGTCCATGGATTAAAACATATTTCTTAATATATTTGAAAATTCATACTAGGAAAAAACATGGTCTCTATATTATTATCTCCATCAATATTTTTCCCAAAAAGAATAAGTTAAGTAAAAATGTGAGGATATTGAGCCCATATCTGTCTCTCCCTATCCAAGGAGCCCTCTTGCATGCTATTTCGCTTCCACAGCAAAAAAAATGGAATGAACCATCCATGTAGGATCCTCTCATATATATACTTGATATGAAAAAGGTGATCTATGAATGTGACTCCATCTTCATTGCCTATATGACCCATATTAAAAATGTGTGTATTATCATTCATGTATCTTATTTTCTTCAGCCAAAGGAATATTTCATGTACTTGATCTAATAGTGGGGGTATGGTAAGGAGGTAAGAATCATCACCATCCCTCTACTAGATCATGAATAACCTAATGAACCTCAGGTATTGATTTTATATGCAATAAAATATCCAAAATCCACATCTTAGAGAAACTCTAAGGAACACATTGTCTCCATGCATGAACTAGAAGGTCATATTGTACTGATACACATAATATTACTTCCATCTTTGGGATATCCTCATCAGCTCGAGGATCACCCATGACATATCCATCTTCATATTCTCTGTCACTAGCTCAAAAAGGTATACCTCACCAATATTAATCATTCATAATGTAAAACAACATGTTCTCGGATGGTCACTAGAGGTTTCTTATTACCCTGAAAAAATGGCTTCATCTTCGAGTTCGGACGCGCTCAACGTGCCGCCTCCCCCTACCTCATTGTTTCTGAATTTTGCGGCGGATCCCCTACTGTCTCTGGCTCCCTTCCCCCCAGCAGACTCAGGGGGTTTTGGTTCCTCATAGCCCTCGTGGAAAAAGGTCCTCCTTAGCACCTCGCCAAGTCTGGCGGCCTCATAACCATCAGGCCCTTCAGTGGTTCCCTCCCCTCGGCTTCCTCCTGGGGATTTTGGGGGTCTGTGGGGAGTTCCGTTGGTGCGTGTGTCAATTTCATACTTCAAGGAGGCTGCGCTGCAGCTGAGCTGGTCCCTGGTGGCTCGCTTCGGGGCTGTCAAGCCCTCGATTGGAGTATTCCAAGAATTCATCCGCAGCTGGGCTCTCATCCGTCCAGCTAGGGTTTCTTCCCTCAACCGCAGGTCGTTCCTCATAGTCCTAGATTCCCGAACGACTTCGTCCATGCATGGGCAAGATGCCCCCGATCCTTCGGTCACTGTAGGTTCTTTCTCTCTCTTTGGTCCATGGAGGTCCACTGGGATTGAGAGTCTCCAGTCGATGCAGTCTGGTTATCCTTACCCGACCTTCCATTGCCCTTCATGTGCCCAATGTTTCTGGAATTGATTGGAAACTCAATCGGGGAGTTTCTCTATGCGGGTGGTCGAAACCTCTCACTCTAGAGTTCGGCGGTTGCTCGAATTTGTGTGGCGATGTACATCTCTTCTCCCCTACCATCCAATATCCATCTTATTGTTGGGTAACTCCTGGATTGGAGATAGGATATTGTGTTCTCAGTGGTTCCCCGGTATTTCTCTTCATTTCACATGGTTGCCCATGCTGTTCATGAGTGCAGGAGATCATCAGCTTCCAGGCGGTCCTCTCAGGCGGCGTCCAGCGCCCAGCCTTCTGGCGGGCATGTTGCCTCGGTGCAGTGGGTTGCACCCCCCTCGGACCCTGGCCTAAAACTTGCCCCCCTTACCCCTAATCGTTCCCCATCTCCTGGTTTTCCTTCTCCGGTGGCCTCCAGGCTCCCAGCCTCTCTCCCTCCACCCCCACCCTTAATTTCCCCTTCCCCTCTCCCGTCTCCCTCCAGCCATCCCGCTGACCCAAACCCTCGGCCAGTCCCCATCTCCCCCCCTCTTCCATGTCGGGATATAGTTCCCTATGTCCATCAGTGAATCCCCCCTCTATCTTTCTCTCCCCCTCCGCCTTCCTGGGCAGTGCTCGTTGGCTTTCCAAAGGTAAAGTTGTCCTCTTGTATGATCCTCCTTGGCCCCTCCCCCAAACCAATGCTTCTAAACTCCCCTTCCTCCTTATATCCTTGACCAATTTCTTCAGTGAACTAGCACACTCCCCCACCCCCTCCCCCTGCCTCCTACCTGGGCCCACCTCTGGGTCCCCGCCAAAGTATGGTCCTCATCAATCACCCCCGCCCAACCATCCTTCCCGACCCCTAGCCTTGAGCGTGTCAGCTCCCCTGCCTACTTCTTTGCACCCTATCTTGGCAGCCCACTCTCCTTCCCCCAGTACCCCCTCTGGCATGATGTGTACCCGTTCAGTGACAAAATCCCTTCTCCTCTCTTCAAGGGATCTCCAAGGCAGGCCTTCTGCTGGGGTCATGACTATGTGCCTTTCTCTTTAATGTTGTCACTGATTATCTGGAATTCAAGGGGACTAGGAGCCCGTTTCAAAAAGGACTTTATCTCCAATGAGGTGGCTAGGATAAATGCCTCCATTGTGGTTATCCTTGAGCCGGAGGCGAACTCTTTCAGAATTGGAGAGTGTGATAGTAGACCTAGGATGCTGTTCTCTTTGCATGGTGAGCCAGAAAATCATCATATTTGGATTTTTTGGAAAGAATCTATTGTGTTGGAAAAGTTGGCCATGTCTGACCAGCATCTCTCGGTCAAGGTGGACTCAAGATAGTGTATTTTCTTCTTCTCATTTGTCATTTCTAAATTCAAGGCGCGTCTCCGTGAGGAGTTATGGTTGGACCATAGTTCCTTCAATCCTGGGGACGTACCCTGGCTGGTTGGGGTTGATTTTAACTAAATATTGGACCCTTCAGAAAATAAGGGGTGGAGCTCCCTCCCTTAGAGAGATAGGGCCCTGTTCTCTTCCTTTGTGGCCCAGTAGGGGCTTCTTGATTTGGGTTTTTCTGGCAACAGCTTCACGTTGTGAAATAATCAGAGAGGAGTCCGTAGGACATGGTTAAGATTAGACCGCTGCTTTGGGATCCATCATTCTATTTCTGACTTCCTCAACTTGGAGTTCATCCACATTACCAGCACCCTGTCAGATCATTCCCCCCTTCTTGTCCACCTCAGGTTGGCTTCTCCCCGGGGTCGAGGATTCTTTTTCAGAAAAAGTTGGACAGCTCTCCCCGACTTTCTTGAGCTGGTCCGTTCCTCTTGGGTGGAACCCTGTGAGGGGTTCTCCGGGCCCACCTCCATAAAATGCTTCGGCACCTAAATTCTGCTCTGAGGGGCTGGTCGGACTCCCTCCCTGCTGTGCAGCCCGTTTTGGAGGCCTTGAAGACTGTTATCGAGAGGGATGAGGCTGGCCTTGAAGTTCGCTACGATAAGGAAATTTTTTCCACTCTAAGTCACAAGAAGAAACAATTTAGAGACGAGTTGCTGGAGCAAGAATGATGTCTTCGTGAGAACTCCCTAGCCACCTGGCTCAAGTAAGGTGACCAAAACTCGGCTTATTTCTATGCTTGCATTAGGGAGAAGCAGCACTGAAAGACTCCAAATATCCACTATGATGACGGGTCCTTTACTAGTGACTTGGATTACCTCAGTGGTATGGTTGGGTCTTATTTTACCTCCTTCCAGTTTAACAATAATCCCCAATGGAAAAATGGGAATCCCCAGGATCAGACCGATCTCTTCAGCTCAATCCCAACGGTGGTCTTTGCTCACACAAATGAGGCCATCAGACAAGCTCCGGAGGAGAAGGAGTCATGGGACTAATTTACCTATTTGAATTAGGATAGTGCCCCCAGACCTGATGGGTTTTCGGGCTCCTTCTTTGTTAGTGTTTGGGGTATCATCAACGAGGTGCTTGTCAATGCCATTCGGGATTTCTTCTACGGAGGTGGGCTGCCGCGGGCTGCCATTTCTACTACCCTGGTTCTTATTCCCAAGGTTAGTGACCCCACTACCATAGCACAATATCGGCCTATCATCATGTGAATCTTCACGTACAAGGTGATGGCGAACCTCATCAATAGATGAATTTCCCAGTTTATCCACAGCTTGGTTGCGAAGTAACAACATGCCTTCATACAAGGGAGGTCTATTCAGGGGGGAAATGGTTTTTTCACAGGAGATGATTGTGGAGATCAACAGGAAGGTCTGAGGGTCCAACATCACGATCAAGGTTGATATGGAAATGGCCTATGACAGATTGGAGTGGGGGTTCATCATCCATGCCATGAGAAGCATGGGATTTTCTGAATGGGTTATTGACCTCCTGTTTCGCTGCTATAGATCTTCGTTGTTCAACCCGGTCTTAATGGGGAGGCAATGTGGGTTCTTGAAGAAAGTTAGAGGACTCATGAAAGGCGACCCTCTTTCTCCCAACATCTTCATTCTGGTGAAGGATGTCCTGGGCATGTTCGTGGCCTCCTCTATCCACAGCGGTCATATTCTTCCTTATCACGGTGGGGCCCATGTCCTAGGATTGTCTCACCATCTCTTGGCGGATGACATGGTCTTCTTCATCAATTGGGGAAGCGCCTCCATCAGGGGATTTATCAGTATCATGGATGAATATGCTTTATGGAGTGGTCAAATGATGAACATGGATAAAAGTGGGGTTTACATGCCCTCTTATTGCCCGGCCAGGAGAAAGTAAAACATTGTCTCCTCCCTTGGTATTCATAGTAAAAACTTCCATATGCTCTACCACCAAGCTCCCATTTCCCCGGGCAAGATTCGGGCTCAGTTTTTTGAGGGTTTGGTCGGAAGAATTACCAACCACGTTTTCTACTAGAAGAACAAGTTCTTATCTTTTGGAGGAAGGATAACCCTCATCAATTGTGACCTTTCTTCGATCCCTATGCACGTTCTCTCCACCCTCAAGGCCCCTAAGTCCACCATTATTCAGATTGAGAAGATCATGAATGACATTATTTGGGATAGCCAAGGGAATGGGAGATGCCGGTGGAACTCGTGGATTAAGCATGCCAGGCCAGTGGAGTTGAGTGTCATTGGGGTTAGCGATGTGGGTCATGCCATGTATTTCCTCCAGGGTAGGCTCACATGGGTGTTTATTGATGGAAACTCTTTTTGGAGTCAACTAATTCGAGGGAAGTACAGTTATGGCCTCCGTGAGAAAGGAAAATCACCTTCAATCCTATGGAGTTCTCTTCGGACTCACCTCCCCGCGCTTTTGTGTCACTCTCAGTGGGTCCTAGGTCAGGGGGATCTCAAATTCTGGCAGTGTGATTGGGGGAGCGGCATTCTGGACATCCCTGGATGCCCTGCACCAAACATTTCCTTCTTGGAAGCCAGTGCTCACCCTTCCTTCATCGAGGCAGTTCTATCTCCCTCTCAAAAGGCCTTCTTTGATATCATTTCCTTGGATGGCTCCCCAGATAGATGCATCTTCACTGGTTCCCCCATTGGAAAGTTCTTGGCTAAAGCCTATCGTCATTGTACGTCTTCCCAGTCTGTGAGCGACCATTGGGGTAGGAGTTTATGGTGGAAAGACACCCCAATTAAATTCTCCTTCTTTCTTTGGAGAATCAGAAATTAGGCACTCCATTCGGACCTAGCGATTAAAAGTAAGGGGTCCAGTTTGCCTCCAAATGCGCTTGATGGTTGATTCCCTCTGAGGAATCCACGTTGCACCTATTCTTCCAAAGTGAGTGGGACGTGCGGATATGGAGCGAGCTTGGGGAGTTCCCTCTACCATTTAGCGCCATGGCTTTCCCAAAGGCTTTCTTCTTGAGCTTGTTTAGCGGCTGCCTGGATAATAGCCATGAGGTTGTGGCCAGGACAACCCTTCTGCAGGCGGGCTACTGGTTCATTTGGTAGGCGCGTATCCAGGCGCTCCATGGGACTCGATGTTCTGCTCTGGCATTTCTGGTCAGAGCCACATGCGTCGCCTCAGAGCTAATTGGACTCCTCCCCCATCATGACGAAGAGGATTCTCTATACCGCTTCTCCTACAGGACTGCTTCTCTGGACCGTAACAGCCCCAGGTAGCGGGGAATACGGGTCCGCTGAATGCCCCCCTTTAAGGCCTGAAACTCAACGTTGATGGAGCCTTTGGCTCTGGCACCGTGCGTGGCGGCAGTGCGGTCTGAGACACAGCGAGCTCAGTTATTTTCACCTTCAACTCCTTCATTGGACCAGGGAACTCCCTTAAGGCATAGGCATCGACACTGATCAGTGGACACTCTCGTTGCTAATCCAGAAACCTTCCCCTGTCTTCTGTTGAAACAGACTCCAGTATTGTGTGGAGATCCCTCACCGACACCTCCTCCTTCCCCTGGCATACCACTTATCTGATTCATAAGTCCATGGATCTCCTCTCCAGAGAAATGGATGTTCTCCATACGTGGTGTGAGGGCAACCGGGTGGTTGACTTCTTGACACCCTTTGCTTCCCCAGTGTGCCCCCTTGTGGAGTTTTTTTTCCCTTGGATCCCTTCGCCCTTGTGGGGAGGCCCATGTTATCAGTGATTCTCTCGACCACCATTTATTTAGGCCACCTTGAGTTGTACTACTCTTATATCACTTTTTGAAATAAAATAAAATTTATTTGTGGAACAACACAGTCTCCCATATAGGGCATCAAAAGTTTCCTTGATGGTAGTAAACTAATATCTATTATTGTATGAAAACTATAGAAAAATGTACGTGATCATACTATGTACTTCCAATGTGTGTTACAAAATCCATCAACATATCCTCCATCACATATATAGTTTGATCATATTACCATCCATTTATGGGGGAAAATGGTGACTCTTCCTCATTCAGGTCTTGAATTACTCTTTCTGGTCTATTCACAATTTTGATGTGAACCCCACATCATGGTAATATACAATCATCAAGGGTACCCCTTGAAGGCGTATGATTTCCCACACATAAAACATGACCAAACACTCCATTGAAATCTACACATTGATTTTAATATAGTGCAATGACTTCATAAGTCAGCACACTATCACCCAAATGAAATCCTCAGCTCTTAATATCTACATAATCCCTATCATATGGTACATGGGTATCAAATCTCTTTTCCACTATATAATTTCAAGAGGATATATCAAACATTCTAGAACATTATTCTTAACATACATCTACTTATGTGTGAGGCACCATGGGAAAAACATTGTCATGCTCCGACTCAAGAAAACACACAAAAACCCCCATTTGAGGTCAAAGTATATATTCCTCACACCAATATGTACATCCAATTTTGATGTCTAAAACTCCCTTGTTACCTCCTTTTACATAATTATGAGAATTACTATCATCCATAATATATAATTACATGATTACCACCTTAATAAAATCTATCTGGTGAGCCTCATGAGGATATCTAGTACCATACATTCTCACATTTGATGTCTCCCTACAGAGCCTCCCTCACATGAATGATATGTGAATGAGTCATAAAAATCTAATAAATATAATATTAACCCCTCTCCTCCACTAGGTCCACCTGCATTGATGCTAACTACTCAGACACCTCCTCCACCATGAGATAGAGGTAATTCCTTTTATGGAAATCTACCACCATGTTCACCTTACCATTATTATATACTATCTCAAATTCATGGTCTAGAAGGATATACAACTAGTGCTAATTTATCATGTCCATATTTATCTACATGAATACATACCTGATACTCTGATGGTCCAATAAAACAAAAAATTGATCTTCGAGAAGATTATACCTCAAATACTCAGATAAGATACTAATGATTTCAAATATATGCCCTGAGAGATGTATTTCATCTCTTGGGCTGTGAAATTTGTTGAACAAAAAATGATCACAACCAACATTTTCATTAACATGGTACTGATACCATCACTAAAGGAATTGTAATACACTACATACTCAACTCCATATTTTGGAACTCCCAAAAAAAGATCCGTCATCCACCTCAACCTGAACTCATGATGGGACCTATGGTGATTCTAATTCATGGTTAACATATACCCATTACACATTAGGGTGGTAAAAGGGGATTTAATTTTATAGATGTCAACAAAAAACCAGTAGTAGTACCCATCCAATACAATTAAACACAACACCTCTAACGTGCACTTGGGTGGTTCCCAAGAAACCACTATATCAATAATTACTGTGTCCACTACTAATCCATGATCTGGAATGAAATTACATAGAATGTGAACATCAAGGATCGTGAACTAGAATAGTTATAGATTATAATAAAAATCGTGCACCCAATGAAATTATGGGACCATCCTCAAGTACTATGCATGATCCCCATCTGACATAGAGTAGATTAGTATTAAGTAAATTATGAAAACAAAAAATTGGTACAAGTATGTTTGGAAAATCTAAATCATACAATATATTAATATACATGCAGTTTTCATCACACTGAAATGTGTCCCGATGAAGGAATAATTTCAGTTGGGACTTTAGAATACAAGCATTGAAATTTTATTATTGAAATGAATCTAATTGTTACAGATAGAAAAGATATAAATATTTTTGAACAATATCACACCTCAAAAATAATTAAAGAGGACATCAATCCTTGGAGTGTGGTACATAATCTTTATTGTGGCTAGGTTTAGGAAATGATAATCAATAAAAATACTTAGACTTCTGTATATCATTTTTAAAAACCAAACATGATCTATATGTGGGAAACACACAGGGTCTGATAAAGCCTTTATCTCAAAGGTCATCTAACTGCATCCTTATCTCATGTAGCTTAATAGGTTTTATATAATATTCTGTATGAAATATCATAGTTGTATCATGGTATAATTTGATGCAAAAATCCATCTCCCTCCACAGAGGTAGTCCCAAAAACTCATTATAGAAGATGATAATAAAATACACTATGAATAAACGAATATTGATACCGAAAAATAAATTAGTGCCATGGGATAAACACAAAATCTTATGGGTAATGGTTTGAAGAATCATTCTCACAAGAACCACTCACTCTTCCATGATATTATTCTCACCCATAATGGAAAATATCATCTGTTATTTTCAAATTCATCTGAATATTCTATGGTGAAATCCAATTTAGGATCAGACTCTGGAAACATATTCAATACCCAGTATTAAATCATATGATATCATAATGAAGAAAACGATTTTCCTTGATGTACCCTCTGAACTACGAGATGGATCTTACTCCTAGAAGATAACTGACATCAATGAACCATTCCATATAGGACACTCAAGGACAATATGTAGGGATATTGTCTTTTCTGGGATCCCTAGCTCTTTAATGAGTAGTAAGATGATGAAAGAATGAGAATCTATATATCACAATCACTTTCTCCATATCTTCATAATTTTTGGGAATTGAAATATATACAACAATTGTATGATTTAATTTGTAGTGAAACATCCTAAAAACCCATTATTGGACGTAAACATCTTGAGTCATGCCATGGTAACACCGTGTAAGGTCAGTGAACCTCATTACATTCTTATAAATATTCATTACTCCTAGAAATAGCTCAAGAAAATATTGAATCCAAAATAGAAGAAATAATTAGGTGGTTTAATCCCCATGAAACAACTACAGGATGTTATACCATTAGTGTTTCGACTCCTCACGAATCTACGTTAATAATCTCAACCATTTCCCAACTGATCCAAGGAAAATATTAGGTACTAGTCCAACCATATTATCAGTTGGTGTCCACACATGTCTAAGAACATAGATAAAAAACTCATGTCAATCCTCCAATACTTGGGGAATTGGATCTCCATGGATCCTCAGTGCCCTCTATTGTAGGAACACATAGAGTGTGATCAAACATCACTCATCATCATCTTACGCTTTATTTCTAATCAATTTCTCTATAGGAGGGGGTGATTTGACCTACCTGCCTAGAAGAAATATCTTCTACGATGAACCCTAAAATGAGCATCATCACTCATCAGATTTTCATTATGTTCCTAATTTGGTAACACAGATCGACTTGAAAATTTAATCAAGTAGTACAATGGTCAAATGAGAATATATATATATATAATAATAATATTACTAAATAAAGAGATTCAAAACACTAAATCATATAGGATTCATGTACTAATGGTATCTACAACAAATCTATCTGTATTCCATATCGTAAAAAAGGATTTCAGAGTCCTCGTGAATGGATTCATCATCTGCCAGACCATTATTAGGTTCCCCTTCCAGAATGCATTACAAAAGACACAATTACACCATTTCTCTGGGTTACTAACCAATCATCATAATTGAAAAATACTATAAACACTATCAAGAGATCGAACCACCTTTGATGTTGATATTCATTGACTCGATCCAATAAAGCATTCTTTTCCAATGTAAGGTCGAGAAAAAATTACCACAATCCAACCCCTATAGTCTAGAGGAGGGAAAACAATGATAAAATTCATAAATAAAAGGCATGGTCTACAAATTTTATTCTTATACACATTCACCCAACCATCTCCACGAAGAATTGAAGAGGATTAATGAAAATATATAGTAACATTTAGAATAAAGATATTTCATAAAATAAACTCTATGTAATAAAAATGAGCGTGATTGAGAAAACAATTAATGGGAAAAAATCAATGTCGAAATATAAAATAAGTTCCAACATTCTAATAGAAATTTTGAGAGTTCCTGGCCCTTAATCAGAAATCCATGAACCCCAGATGTAGACAAATGAACATGGGATTCCCTATCCCCCTCTAAAATCACTGCTATGTTGTGAATTGTCTTTATAAGACATGATAATTATTCACAAATCCTATGCTGGGGAGTGTATACATATCATGTTTGATTCCAAGAAAACTATAGGGGGAAATATATGAGACATGATAAGTAGTCCCACCAACCTGAAATACGATGAAATATGATTCACACAGACAATATATATATATATATATATATATATATATATATATCGTCACAAATGAATCCCACGATAGTGAGAATAGGGATATACATCTCAAATCCTTACATATGAAATGATTTTTCCAATAGTTATAATGGTAATAATTGATGATAACATCATACATGTCTGTCTAAATAAGTAACAGTGTGGAGCTCCACTTCTCCATTGTGTCTCATAGATGATGGAATACAATATCTATGTCGAGGTATGATTCCATATTCTATAAGGGGGTACCAATTGGAATAGAGATAGAGGACACAATTTCTTGTCCGTCATGGGGAACCACAAAGTAGATAGATAGTGGAGCCATTCCTTAGTCCTCAAGGGGGGATTTTACTCAGTATATAGATAGAGGACCCACACTCTATTACTTCAGGGGGTACCACTTGGTATATAGATATATGACCCACACCATAGGACATCTAGAAGGTACTAATAAATTGTTAGATATCTGATCCACACTCTAGTCTATCAGGGGATTCAACAAAGTTGGTAGATAGGGGAACCAAGCTCTAGTCCATCAGTGGGAACCGATCAATAGATAGAGGTTTATGGTTGACCCATAACCCATTATGACATGGGAATTACTAACCTCATCCTCTCTCTAATGATCCATCCCAAACACTTATATCATCGAGTGCAACCTAAAGAAGCATCACACCTGGAAGATATCACATTGTATATCAAAATCCACTATAAAAAAACCATCAAATTCTACACAGAAAAACGGTCAAAATGGGATACTCACTGGCCAAACATTTAGTCAAAATGAATGAGATAAGAGGTGATGAATACTATCAAGAGGTACAAAGTGTATAAATGGTACACACAACATGTGGCAGTGGTCTTCTTTCTATAAATGTACTCTCTATTACAAGGTTCATTATACATATAATATTACATGTTGTGTAAGGGTACTACATGAAATATACCTTCCAATTGGGGCCTTCTGGTTCTCTTTGAGCCATTCATCTGTACACTGCACATATGATAGTACATGGAATATATCTAGCTTTGTTTGTTTACATGTTCTCTCATACTACCAATCGGGATATCTTCACCTAGTCATATGATGTATGGGGGTCCCATATGACATATGATATTTAACTCCCCTAGAAAAATAATCTTCCATATCTTGGGGTCTACACCAAGTGTGTTTTTTTGGACCACATGCCCATTAATAAGGTTTTTCAGAGAAACCGGCATAATCATCCTGTTGTCTCCAGATCTGGGCTTACCATCATTATTACAGGTGTCTAAATACATTAAATCATTGGAAAATTCCTTTAAACATTTATTATGGAAATTCATTGGCTGGAAATCCAAATCATATTCTGCCGCACGTATCCTTCATGTGGCCCGTTGCATGTGGAGACTCAGGTTGCCTCATTGAATCACAAATATTTTGTTTGATCACCCACATTCCCACATCATACCTTGATCCATCTGTAATCAATCAAACCACATGTGATTCATTATTCCAAAATGACCCAAAGGTTTCAATCCAACATGATACACACTCATCAATGTCTAACCATGTCCCCATAGGAAAACAATAATTAATGGAGAGGGGAATGCCATAAGAATTTATTGAGTCTTTCATTGGGAGATTTATCTCAACCAATGATGGAAGAAACTAGTTGATAATAATGCCTCAATGGTTTTAAATAGTTAAAAAATGAATAAACAATTTACAAGGATCACAAGACGTTGAAAAATTACCAAAATAAATCAAGTTATTCAATCCATGCTTGATTAATCCAAAAGGGAATAAATCCCACAAAATAATTTCCCTACCTTAATTTAAATAGATTTTTGGGGAAGAACACAGTTGCCTATGATGTAGAGGATCTACTATGGTTGATTTCTATCAAACCCACTTGATCAGGTTTCCGATCAATGTCTGATATGAATCTTCTAATGAAGAATGGTGGAATCATCGCCTAAATGATCACAGGGATATAAGGCTACCCCAGATAATTAACTATAGAAGGATAAGTATATATGAGGCTATATATTGGGTATTAAAAAAGTTAAATTATATTAATTAGTAAATTAATTAATTCACTTAACATACCCATCAACGGCTACTTCATCTAAATACCTGACATTATCCATCATTATGTAGTGCTTAGGATAAATCCCATGTTGTAGATTGAATCGTTTTTTCATATTTTTTTAGACTCCATTGAACATATATTTTATTATTTCTTAAAAATTGTGAACTAATAATATAATATAAATATAATATTTTTAGAAAATTAATTTTCAGGATCACTATCCCTCCAAATCATGCATCATACCAGTGCCTAGATTTGAAAATATTTCTAAATATATTTTAAAATATATAAGGGAAAAATGGAATTTTAAAACAATGGCCACAAGGGAATCAGTGTGGTACATAATTCATTGAGCATACATCACATTTTTCAAGCCTCATTCCAACATACTCAATAATATCAAACAATGTTATTGAAACCTCAATCTTTCACTAAAAACAGAAAAAGGAAACTGGCACTGGTAAAAAATGTATTGTCCAACCACATATCATAAGGATGTGGAGTGTTATGTCCAAACTACACCAACATCGATGTGGATCATTATTTCATACATCCAATATTATATCTTTCTGTCCTCATGTCCAAACTATTATCCCAAACAATCTAACATAGTAACCTTGACTCCAACAACAACAACTCACCCAATTCAACAAATCTTCAGGAAATAAAAAACGTATAACACAACCTATAGATGAAAATATTATGTGACTATAGAACATCCATACCCATGATACACATCACAACATGATTGGATCACATATCACATCAATTAAAATGGAAATACCCACAACAATCACTAATAAACATTGACACATGATCAAGGAAACCATAATTATCAAGAACAGACATGGATATGTTAGTCAAATCATAAATAGAGGCATCCATCTAGATTTAATTGATATTAGACATAAATTGGATGAATTTCTCTTGGAATCCTATATGTTATTACATAAGCTGAGACATCCCTCTCCCAATCAGTGGTCACAACAAAAATATCAGACAACTCTCATCACTTAGGGGGTCACACATCTCAAAATCTATTCTCTAGAATCTCAAGGGATATCATTTCTCAATGATTGTTAAACTCACCAACAGAATATCCTATTTCACACCCCCTTTCCAGGAATCCGTAGGTTGGTTTGAACACTCATCATTTCCAACACCTTATGTCAAAACGTGGTCCTGTTATCTTGGGACAATCTCATACCCAACACCAAATGATGTCTCCATAAAAATTATAATATATTCTATAATAATTCGCGTGATCCAGTCTTGGGTCAAATTTCATCTCTCTTCCTCAGGTTATATCCTATATCATGTTAGGATGTAAAACATCCTAATCATAACTTAGATTCTACAAAACCACTAGTTATATGTCCTCAAAACACCCTAATGGTTCCACTATTGTGATCTACTTGATAAAATGTTCATAATGTTCTACTGAAAAGACCAGTTATGACTCTAGGGTAGACAAAACATTAGATACCTTTGTTGGAAAATGTTTATGGATTGTAATTTTGAGTACTGGGTGTGTACTCTCAAAACAAGGCCTGGTCATATAGTTATATATGGCTAGATCAAACATGGTGTCTTACCATGTACTACTACACTAATAGGGAATACATTGTATTTTATTATGTAATATTATACAACATTGTATGCCCCATAAGGGGTGTCTCCATTTACCTAGAAACATTCCCCTGTCCCACTACATGATGAATACATAGAGTACATGTTGTGTACATCTCCAAAACGTATCTACATATCTACTAATCACAGGGATAAATACATATCCATGTAACTATATATGTTATGTACATAACGTAGATAGAGTATACATTAAAAATTATATCTTCCAAAAATGGGAATAAAATATGGAATGTGTTATTAAAACAACATTTTGTGTGGATCGGGTTTACGAACAAGAAACCCCTACAAACCTCCTGAAACAAACATTTCCCACTGATTATGACCAAATCATCGATCATGAGCTGTATAGAAACAAAAAATGGGATATATTTTACGATTAAAAATAATTTATGTGGATAGAGTCATAAAACATGAAATTTATCAAACCTCATTGTGTAAACGCCAATGATTTGGGACCAAATCTTCTCCTAGAAGCCATTGCACCATGATTTAGTCCAAATCTATTCCATGGATGAAGTATGATGGAATACCATTCATCTAATACTGTTGGTTAAACTATAAAAAATGGGGAAAAATATCACCTTATCCTTCTACATGTACGAATCCCAAAAGGGAGGGTTTTATTAAATTAAATTAATTATTCATTTATTTAATGTCCATTTACCAGTATTCCTGAGTTCCAAATCCAGGATCTGGAATATATCTCACATAAGAAAATCCCCTTATTCTAGAATTAACCATGATGTAAAATATCATTAAAAAACACCATTAAAAATATATCACCTCTTGGACCCAAATAAATAATTTAATATTTCATTAATTAAATATTAAATATTATGTAAAAACTCAAGCAGTTAAAATTTCACCAAACTTATATCCTTGGGTAAACACTCTATTTCGAGACAAGTAGAGGGGTTATAAAAATTTTATGAGATTGTATTCGGGGGTATAATTAAAATTTTACACATAGAGATCCTATAAATAAAAAAAATAAATGTAATCTCAAATATATATTTCAGGGAAACCCTATTCATTAAAATCTTCCAATTATAACAACCTGACATGGATTCCATGAAACCAGTCCTCTAAGATTATTTTCCACAAGGACTCTGGAAAGCATCCTATAATTACAATGGATTAAGACATGTAATGAGGGTCTCAAAGTGGTATAGTGGGGAGGCTATAGCCTTATACTAGAGTAATAACTATAGAAATTATAAGTATTTATCAATAATACTATTAAATATAGTGTGAAAGTAGTAATTAAACATAAAAAAGAACATGTTTTGATAAAATATATAATTATATAAAATACTCAACAACTATGTCATACATATTAGATTGGTCTCCCATTGGGTAGATGAAACGCCTGGATGGTTTTCTCCTGTTGACATGTCAAGGTTATGATGCTCTACTAATGTGTATTACAACACTCATGTCGAATCCTTGATGATGATACATTGTAATAGCCTTTTTATTAGTATATTGAATTCTGATTAGGGGTTTTTTTGCAGAGCATATGAAATAATTTAAGGATGATGTTTTATTTAAAATATTGATAATGATTTGGGTGAGTTCATCATTAAGGAGTAAAGATTTCAATATCCTAGAGCTTTGCTTTATTTTTCTTTTAAATTAACACCCACATCACTAGTTAATGTCGATTGGAATTCCTAAGTGTTAAGGATTTCATCCAAGCCTTAATATAACATAGGGTTCTAATAATTTCCATTACTTGTTTATGGTAGTGAATTTATGGTTCCAATATTCAATGGAAACCACATATTAAACAAAATATTTCATTAATACATGACATTTTAAGTCCCACCTACACAATGTTAAATTAACGAATACTCATCGACCAAATACCCTAAATCACTTAACGTACCTAAATTTTTCCTCTCCCCATTGAGAGATTTAATCATAAATATGGGTGTTTAATAATCTGGTTATAATTATTATGATTATAATTTATGAATAGAATAAAAATAATGGGATAAGAAAAGAGTGGTGCGGTGAACACACACACTCGAACAATGAAGAGAATTAAAAAAAGGGGCTTTCGATTGAATGATGAAGTAGAAGAAGGGAATGTGATTCAATTGTATATAAACTATTTTAAGAACATTAACATTAATCTACAAATTTTTTACGTGAATAAGAGAAATTCAATAAATAAACATGCAATAAAATAGAATTACAATACACAAATATACAAGATTATAAATGAAGAACAACACAAAAGTGAAAGGAAACAAAGTGAGGAGCAAGGGTATCTCAAGTGAAAACATGAGTATGGAAGGTCCTATCAAGCCTTTGGAAAGGCTTTGGTCATGCCAATATTTTCTCCCCTCTTCTTTAATGCCAACCCCCATGAAGGAGTGGAGGGGGGTGTATTTGTAGCCCAAGGAGGTGGACAGTTTTCATTCCCAATATGTCCCTCCAATTTCATTGCCAGGTTGGCAATTCAGATAGCCGAATCTCGAGATATATCCTTCTTCAAAGTTTATGATAATAATTTTTTATGACTACTATCAAAATTTGGAAGTGTTTGGACCTATGTATCCAATGTTATGGTGGTCTAATTAAACAATTATAATCTATCCATTTCAATCCTGACTTTTTCAAGTACAACATGTTGAAGGGTTTTTGAATAGTAATATGCCTTCAAAACCGAATGGTTTCATCAAAAAAATCAGTCTTCTATGGATTCTCTTTCACACTACAAATACACATCTCGATTGGATTATTATATCATGAGATATGTCATGCATATTGTACTGATTTTATTCCATGGGAAGGATGGTGGGATGGAATTCAAAGCATATGTTGGGCCCCTTGTTTTTGGATTTGGTCCTTGAATTTTCTATCCAAGAGTCCTTAAATTTTTCCCCCTAACCTTTTAGGAGAATGATATAATTTTAACTTCTAGATTGAGGCCAGTAATTCAACCTTCCTGACTGGTCCAATTTATTCACAGATTCTGTATGGCCTCTTGTGGGGACAATATGAGCCATCAAATGGAAGAATTAGACCATTATCCCTTCTAATGAAATGATTTATATTGAATTAGGAATCATAAAAAACAAAAACTACACAATATGGACCAGTAGAGTGATATTTAATAATAAAATAGTAAACTAACTCAATTGGAATACTTCTAAAAATTATCAAGAATTATACTTAGTATTAAAATATTATTATTTCACACACATAATTAACATTTCATATAATATCATTAAAAGGAGTATAAAATAATTCATGAAAATATTAATAACATCAAATCCCCCACACTTAATTTTGTGCATGTCCTCATGTGGGACAAATATAAAAACATGACAAAATCATTTTCCCTCACCAACAAATATTAGAATTTTGTTTTCTCCATTCAGTGGAGGTTTATTCCATTTCACTCATCCATTTTGAATTACACCACATGTTTTTAAAGAAACAATGTTCCAAAACTAATTAATTTATTCATGCTCAAATTTTGAAATGTAAAATGTGGACACTCAAAACTCTCACCTCTCAAGATGATAAAATTCATTTGTGGAGGTTCATTATTTCACCTTCTAAAATTGAGAATCATAGAGTTTGAAAGAGAGCTCAGCTTCCAATACATATCCAAAGTTCCCAATAATCAAGAGGTCTTTTTAAGTGGTTTTTCTATGGCTATGGGATGGTAGGAATATAATTTTCAAAGAGAGAGAAGTATGGGGGTTAAAAAAACAACATAGAAAAAACAATGCACTTTTTTATTGAAATAAAACATGGAAGGAAATGAAAAAAAATATTCACAAGGGAATGATTTTGTAAAGAAATACACAATAGAGGAAAAAAATTTGAAGGGGATGAGAAGATTAAATATTTACAAACCCCGAAACTTCTTCCAATGACAAAAGAATATAATGAAACTGCTCTTTATTTTTTCTTTATTTTTTATTTTTTCGATAGTTGATCTTGGAAAAGGTCTCACACTCACACCACAACCAATGATTGATCTCATCACGACACTAATTTTAATAGTTACAGTAAGATCAAAGGATGAGAAATAATGATTTTTGACCAACCCAAGACACAACCCATTCATATTTGCATTTTTTTGATTTTTTTGATTTTTTTGAACAATTTTAAATTGTAACATGATAAACATATATACATTCCCAAACCCCACTGAAGGAAAAATTCTCCCCAAAACATAAAATTATGCTTTCCCTCATGCATAAGATAATATTGTGACATCAACAATGGGTACCCAAAATGAAATCCATTCCCCCTAACTAAAATTTCAAAAAAAAATTATGCAAATAAAATCTATGATAATATTGGGTGGGATAAGAAATTGGGTTTGTAATGTGGCAATCAATGAAATGGTATTCATAGGCTTTAAGGGGCATTCAAAATGAGGCTTAATGTATGGTTAATGGGAGGATATTTGGCTCTTATTATTCTCATGGGGTTCATAAAATGTCTATATCATATTAATGTACACTAAAGTAGGAAATTCAGCTCGACAGTCCAAAAATTCAAGACACGCTAAGGGGGTGAAAACACATATTTTGAAAATATGGACATTGGTGGCCTTGGAATGAAATTAAATGATGTTCCTCATGGGTGGTGAAAATAATTTTCCTAATAAAAAATAGAGCATTCAAAATTTGTTAATTCTGCACAAAATTTATTATCCAAAGTCATGATGAAAATACAAAATTTTTGAGATGAAAACATGTCAGTTGACTCCCTAATAAGGTTGGGAAAAATTTCAAAACTCTGTGGTGAGTAAGAATGACTCTTCATTTTTTTGGATTTTTTGTTTTTTTGTTTTTTTAATGATTTTTTTTGTTTTTTAAGAGTTTCATTTAGTTATTAATAAATACACAGTCACAAAAAAGATAAAGTGAAAAAAAAGTGTTTTATAAAGAATGTGGTAAAAAAATTAATGACATAATAAGAAGCAGAAAGAGGTAGAGGGAGTAAGGGAGAGAGAGAGTGAGAGTTAGAGGGAAAGAGGTGCCCCTAGTTTGGATTTGGCAGGCCTCCATCTCCATCTAGTGGTGGGTCAAATGCAAGTGTTTTGGATCCAGTGGAAGTTGATGTTGATCCAGGATTGTGCATCCTCTCATGGAGATTCTTAAACCGATATCCATTAATCTTGAATGTGCTTTTGGAAGAGGGGTCTTGGACATGCACTGCACCAAACGGGTAAGCATTAGTAATAACAAAAGGACATTCCCAATGATAATTAATCCTACCTAGGTGATGCCAAAATTTAGAATTAAAGAGCATTTCCTAATCAACTTCATGGAATACATTTCTCAGGATGTTTTTGTCATGGAGTGCCTTGGATTTTTCATTGTAGAGATTAGAATTCTCGTATGAATAAAGTCTAATCTCCTCCAGTTCATCCAATTGCAACAATCATTCCTTTCTCAATTTTTCACAATCAAATTTACAGGTATTCATAGCCCAAAAAGACTTATGTTGGATTTCAACTGGTAAATGACATACTTTACCAAAAACTAGGCTAAAAGATAACATCCCAATTTGTGTTTTATAGGCAGTTCGTTAAGCCCAGAGTGCTTCACCAAGTCTTTCAGGCCAGTCTATTCTGGTAGGTGTTACAATTCACTCCAGCACTCTTTTCACTTCTCTGTTAAAAAGTTCATCCATTCCATTTGTTTGGGGGTGATATGCAATTGATGTTTTATGTACAAACCCATTGTTTTTCAAAAGAGATTCCATGGTTCTATTACAAAAATGGGTTCCTATGTCACTTATCAAGGCACGTGGTGTGCCAAATCTGGGGAAGATGTGGGTCTTTAGGAACTCACTAACAGTATGTGATTCATCCTTTCTAATGGGTTTGTCCTCGACCCACCTAGAATCATTATCAACTGCAAGAAGGATATATGAGAGTCCATTGGAAGGGGGAAATGGTCCCATGAAATCGATAGCCCAAACATCGAAGATCTCATAGAAAATTAATGGCTTTGTGGAATTTCATTTCTCTTGGAAACTGTGCCAAACTTTTGGCAAGTGGGACATGATTGACAGAACTCATGTGAGTCCTTGAAGAGTGAAGGCCAGAAGAATCAAAAGTCTAGGACCTTTCGGGAGGACCTTTGTGGTCCATAGTGGCCACCTCCAGGAAGTGAGTGACAAAATTCTAAAATGGATGAATGTTCATTTTCATCGACACAACTCCTTATTAGCATGTTAGCCACAGTTTTCCAAAGTTTATTTTCTTCCAAAAAATAGTATTTTGAATAACATTTCAACTGCATTTTATGCTCTTTTGAAAAATATTCAGGAAAAACACCAAAAACCATTTAACTTACAATTGGGGATTACCAAGGTATTTTTGGAGTGAGAGAGGAAATATGCTCAGTGGGGAATTCAGAATCGATGATTTCAGAATGAGAATAATTAGTAATTCTACTCCAGTGATCAGCCACATGGTTTTATTTTCCATGTCTATCTTTTATTTCAAGTTCAAACTCTTGGAGCATTAGAATCCATCTTATTAACCATGGGCTGGAATCACTTTTCTTGTGTAAGAACATTATAGAAGAATGGTCTGTGAAGATTGTGATTTTGGCACCTAAGAGATTCGGCCAGAATTTATCTAAGGCAAAAACAACTGCTAAAAGTATTTATTCAGTGACAGTGTAGTGATATTGAGTTTCATCCAATGTTTTTGAGTCATAATAGATGACATGAGGAATCTTTTATCTTTGTTGACCAAGAACAACCCCAACGGCTCTATCAGAAGAATCACATATCAACTCAAATGGTAAGGACAAATATATGGGTTAGATTATTAGGGCATACGTAAGAGTAGATTTGAGTTAAATTAATGCTCTCTTGAAAACCTCATCGAAATGGAAAGTGACATCATTTTGGAGGAAACAAGTGAGTGGGAGGGAAATTTTACTAATGTTATGGATGAATCTCTGATAGAAACAGGCATGACTGAGAAATGAACGGATGTCTCGAGTAGATTTTGGTTGAGGAAGTGATTGGATTAATTCAATTTTGGCAGTATCAATTTCAATACCATCTTTTGAAAATATTATCCCTATAATAATCCCATTTGCAACCATGAAGTTACATTTTTCAAAATTTAACACAAGGTTACACTTGACACACTTTTGGAGGAATAGAGAGAGTGAATTCAAAAAAGATTCAAATGACTCACCATAAACGGTGAAGTCATCCATGAAGACTTCCATGCTGTGTTCAATGAATTCCGAAAAGATACGCATCAAACACCTCAAGAGTTTTTTAGGAGCATTGGAAATGCCAAAATGCATTCTTCTATTTTCATATGTCCCAAAGGGGCATGTGAAAGTAGTATTTTCTTGATCTTGAGGTGTGATTGGGTTTTGGATGTAGCTGGTGTATCCATCAAGAACTAAATAGGGAGACTTTCCAGCTATTTGTTCCAACATTTTTTCAAGGAATGTAAGAGGGTAGTGATCTTTTCATGTTTCAACATTCAATTTCATATAGTTGATGCACACGCGCCATTTGTTTTTCACTCAAGTTGTGAATACCTCTCCTTGTTCATTTGTGACAATAGTTATTCCACCCTTCATAGGTACAACATGAATTGGACTAACCCAATCACTATCAGAAATTGGGTAGATAAAACCAGAATAAAGAAGCTTAGTGATCTCTTCCCTATCTACCTCTAGTATGAGTGGATTGAGTCTTCTTTGTGGTTGTTTAATTGGTTTGTATGACTCCTCATGATGGATGTGATTCATGGAAAGGGATGGTTATATTATTGGTATGTCATCTAGGGTCCAACCTAGGGCCTTTTTTTTCTCTTACACCTGAACAAGTTTGGACTCTTCGGTTTCAGTAAGCGAAGCAGACATAATGACTCAATATGAGTGATCATGGAAAAGGAATGCATATTTCAGGTTTCAAGAAGATGTTTTAGATCAGTCACATCTTTCATTTTTTGGTTAGAAAACTCCGGAATAGAGGAAGGGACTTTAGTTGCTTCATATTCATTCTTCTAAATGTTTCCCAAGGTCGAGCAGTAGAGATCAGAGTTGATGTGGGATTCAAGAGAGGTTTCGAGATCCTCTAGATTTATAGAGTCTATGAAGGAAAGAACCACACCAACTTCACCATTTATGACTTTGTTAATCATGTTGCAGATTTCGCAAGATCCATTGACATTATAACATGACGAATATGGTGGATTGGGGTTTGATTGACTCTTATAAGTGTCCTCAGAAGCATGGATTAAGAATGCTGAGTGATCCTCAGATGGGTATCGCATGTATTGGAAAATGGAGAACATGACCAGTTGGTCACCGAATTCCATGGATAAGATTCTAGAATAGACATCAATCTTAGTTCCCATAGTCATGCAGAAGGGTCTTCTTAGAATTAGGGGAGATAGAGAAGAGATTGTCTCACCTTCCAAGTCATGGACATAGAAATAAGAATGGAAGATAAGATCATTGAATCAGACAAAGACATCCTGAATTATTCCCTCAGGACTAGCTGTGATTTGATATGATAATTGATTGACAACACCCATTGGATGTAAGGGACCTAGACCAAGGTTGTGAATGTTGGACTTGGGCATGACATTAATTGAGGATCTGAGGTCTATGAGTGCATCATCAAAGTTGAAACTTCCTATTTGGCATGGGACCATAAAGGACACTAGATCCATGTACTTTTTGTGAATAGAATGCTAGGTGGAAAAATTTTTGAAGGTTATAAGTTGCCTTTTTTGGGTACACAACTCCTTGGGAAACTTGGAATACTTAGGGATTTGTTTTATGGAATCTAAGAGGGGAATGTTGACTTCAACACGTCTAAAAATGTCGAGCATTTCAATATCGGGTTCAAAGGACTTCATTGGCATTGAAATGACTTGAGGAAAATGAATTGTGTTCTTAAGTGGAATTGATGGAGATGAGGGAATGGATTCATGTGTCATTTCAAGTTTCTTTTTCTTTTCATTTTATAGGTCATCATTCAAAGGAGGGTTAGAGGACTTATCTTGAGGCATAGAAATTTTCTTTACCGATCTAAGTGCAATTGTACTTACATTACCCTTGGGGTTGGGTAATGGTTGAGTTAGATGTTGGGATGAATTATATGGTTGTTACTGACTAAGGTGGGATGCCAGTTGACCGATTTGGTTTTCAATGTTCTTGAGGCCAGAACGAGTGAAAGAGACAAGATCTTCCACTGCACATTCCCATGGTTTATTAGAATAAGAGGCTTGTCCCGAATTGGGATTACCATGATTTTGGATCTTGGGAAAGCGATTGTATTGTTTTTGGAATTGGGAACGCTCACTAGGATTATGGAATCCAGGAGGAGGATTGTTCCTTTTAGGTTTGGGAATAAATGGATAAGGTTGTTGGAAGTTACCAACACCTTGACTATATTGAATCTGGTTTTGGTTTTGAGGAGGGAATTTAGTGGGATGAGATATGAGATTACCATACCTAAGGGACTGGTTATAAGAAGAAGAGAAGGGATTATAGTGAGGTTGGTTGAAGTTTCTAACAAACAGACCTGATAGTTTAGGGTTGGTGTTTTGCAGAGCATATGATGCATTGAGCTCCATTGGTCTAGATGAATCAGATTGATCCTCTTCAAGTTGTTGAAATGTTTCAGTTGGTTGAGATGAAGAGTTGTAGATTCCACAGTTCTTGACAGGTCCAAGAGACAATGATTGTGGAGAAGATGATGTTTGGGCTTTGGTAGCCATAATTTGTGGTCGCACAAGACTTGTATGTTCACTCATCCACTCGGTCATGTTGTTAGGATCTATTGACTGACTATCTAGTGCTTGTTTGACTTGAGCATGTGCTCGATTATGGAATTTTTTTGTGTTTGCATCCATGTTGCTTATGAGACCTCTTGCTGCTATAGGAGTTTTATCAACAAGAGCACCACCACATGCGACATCAATGAGAGTTCTCTTCATTTCCAATAACCCCTAATTGAAGTATTGGATCAAGAATTGTTTAGTAATTTGGTGATGTGTGAAGGTTGCAACATGCTTTTTGAACCTCTCCCAGTATTCTCGGAGTGATTCAATTCGGAAGTTATGGACACCACTTATTTCCTTTCGGATAGAACCAGTACGAGAAGAAGGAAATAATTTTTCTAAGAAAAGTCCCTTCATGTCATTCCACGTGGTTATGGAACCTGGAGGGAGGTAGTGAAGCCATGACTTGGCAATGTCAGCTAGGGAGAAAGGGAATGCTCTGAGTTTTATTTATTCCTCAGAATCCCATTGAGGATTCCTGGTAGAGAACACTACTTGAAACTGTTTAATGTGGATATTTGGATCCTCACCGGCTAGCCCATGGGAATGAGGGAGAATATGAATCAATCCTAATCTAAGTTCAATGTCAACTTCTATATTTGGATATTGAATACCAAGAGGTTTGTAATTCATATCAGGGGATGAATGTTATTTAATTGTTTGTTCCTAATGATTTTCCATATCTAATTCAATTTGTTGGACAAGGACTGGTTCGTGAATTAATTGATTATCTCTTTTCTTCCTCCAATGTTGGCGAAGTGTTCACACAATTTCAGGGTCAAACAAATCTGATGGATTGTTTGGAAGGCTACTAGGCGTTCATAGTGATTTTTGTAGAAAGAGGAATATGGGTTTTTCTGTGTTTTTTTTCTGTTTTATGATTCTTATTAGAAGATGGGTTTTTCTTTGTGTTTATTTTGATTTTTTTTAAATTTTGTTTTTTTAGTTTTTTACAATAATAAGAAACTAATGACTACTTGAAGCACCATCTCCAGCAACAGTTCCATTTGAAACTCATAGCCAATTATTGCCTATCGACTGGTCAAGGTTCTTGTGCTCTGCTAATGTGTATATCAGCACTAAGGTTGAATCCTCAACATTGATACTTTGTAATAGTCGTTTGTTTTTAGTTAATTGTATTCTGATTGGGAGGTTTGTGTGCAGTGATTATGAAATAATTAATGAATGATTTTTTATTTAATAAATTGATAAATATTGGGGTGAGTTCATCATTATGGAGTTATTCTTGCGATATCTTTGATCTTTGTTTTATATTGCATTTAAATGAACACCCACTTCACAGGTTAACGCCGATTGAATTCGTAAGTGTTAAGGATTTAATCCAAGGCTTAACTTAACTTTGTGTTCTAATAATTACCATTACTTGTGTATTGTTGTGTATTTATGGTTCCAATAATCCATGGAAACCACATGTAAAACAAAACATGTCATTAATCCGTGACATGTTAAGTCCGACATACACAATGTTAAATTAACAAATACTCAACAAGAAAATATCTCAATCACTTAACGCCCCTAAATTTTGACTCACCCCAAGGAGATATTTACTCATACATTTGGGTGTTTAATAATCTGGTTATAATGATTATTATTATAATTTAATAATAGAATAAAAATAAAGAGATAAGAAAAGAGTGGTGCGGAGGTCACACACACATGAACAATGATGAGAATTAAAAAAACAGACTTTCGATTCAATGAGGACGAAAATAAAGGGAAGGGGATTCAACTGTATTTAAAATATTTTAATAACATTAATATTAATCTACAAAATATGGATGAGAATAAGAGAAATTCAAAAATAAACATGCATTAAAACAGAATTACAGAACACAAACATACAAGATTATAAACGAAGAACAACACAAAAGTGAAATGAAACAAAAAGAGAAGGAAGGGTATCTAAAGTGAAAACATGATTATGGAAGGTCCTCCCAAGCCTTTGGAAAGTATTTTTTCATGAAAATATGTTCCCCTCTCTTCTCAAATGCCAACCTCCTTGAAGGATAGGAGGGGATGAATTTGTAGCCCAAGGAAGTGGACTGTTTTCATTCCCAATTTGTCATTCCACATTCATCGCCATGTTGTCTATTCAGATAGCCTAATATTGAGATATATCCTTCTTATAAGTTGAAGATAATAAAGTTTTACAACTACTCTATATGTTTGTAGGCATTTGGACCTATTTATCCCAAGTTATGGTCATCCGATTAAACAATTTTAATCTACCCATTTCAATGCAGTCTTTTTCAAGTCCAAAATGTGAAAGAGTTTTTCAATAGGAAGATGCCTTCAAAACCGAATGATTTCATCAAAAAAATCATCCGACTATATATTTTATTTAACACTAAAAAATATCATCTCAATTGTATTCTTACATCATGATATATGTCTTACATACTCTACTGATTGTATTTCTCAGCCAGAATGGCGTGCTGGACTTTAAAGAATATGTTCGGCCCCTTGTTTTTTCTTTTCGAACATGAAATTTTTCTCCAAGACTCCTTAAATTTTCCCCAGATACTTTGAGTAGAATTATGGAATTTGAATATCTATATTGATCCCAATAATTCAATCTTCATGACTGGTCCAATTTCTTAACAGATTATGTGGGCCCTATTGTGGGGTCCATATGAGCCTTCAAATGGAAGAATTAGCCAATGATCCCCTGTAATTAAATGTTTTATATTGAATTAGGAATCCTAAAAAATAAGAACTACATAATTTGGATAAGTATATTCAGAGTTGTAAATTATATAGTAAACTAACCCAATTTAACTACTTCTAAAAATGCACAAAAAATATACTTAGTATTATAATATTAATATTTCAAAGGCATTATGCACATATTATATAGAATCATTAAAGGGAGTATATAATAAGTCAAGAAAATATTAATAACATAAATAGACAATACATCCATGAGTAAAAAAAGAAAAAGAAATTAAAGTAGTGTTCTCTACTACTAATTCTATGATAGGACCCATACATGATCTCCTCATATAGATCCTGGCCATTGGGAATGATAATTCCTAATAATTATTATATATAGTTCCTACAGTAATGTGAATTTATTTTTTGGTACCCTAGTACAGTGTATTCATTTGTAGTGTGTGAGTACATAACTCAGTAGCGAACCACCAATGTAGTCCTGCATATATCCAATTAATTGAAATATCTGTAAAAGGGAGATAATTATCTGGATAAATATAACAATAATAATAACTGAAGGAAAAAATATAAAATAAATATCCTACAATACATGCCTCATAAAATTTCTCACCCTATCTAAGACACAATTTGAAACTAATAAATAAGAAAAACTGAAACCAAAGTCAATCCATGTGTCCATGATCCTGGTCAACCGAGAAGTGCGCTATAATATATATATATATATATATATATATATATATTTATTTCATAGTGAATATATATATTAACATAAATGTATATATACATCAATATGTGTATACATTAGTTTGGTGAAATAAATATCATAAACAACAATATTCAATCCTTGGATCTGAAGTCCCGATCGACAATACCCACTTCAGCCAATGCCAGAAATGTGTCTATGTAAGATACACCACCACATGGGTATACATTAACTAACACTAGGATCTCTCATATTATCCTCTAATCACAATAATGAATGATTTCGTCTACTATCAAATAATGATATAGATAACAATTAAATAAACAAACTGAGTCATCAGGTATATATCCAAATAATCTATATATAAAGACAAAAAACATTAAATTACAAAATATTCCATATGAGTCCATCTAATGAATAACAACATTGGAATAAAAGTATACTCAAGGTAAATATATAACATCCATCCAATAATACCGACCAATGAATTCATTCATCGGAACCCAAGTATTACTGTTGACGTAACATAATTCATACAACATTTGAGAGCATCCACGTTGTTCTCATATGAAACCTGAGAATCACTCATGGTAGTTATAAAATCAATAATCCAAAGAGTCCATCCAATGAATTATTACATGGGATCCCGTGTATCAGTCAAGGGATGTACAAACATATCATCCTATGAGTCCATCCATGGAATTCCTACCTGGGAATCTATGTATCTCTCAAGACGTATATTAACCATCTAGCCAATAACCCATCTTGGAAATTCCATTTTATGAATCCAAGTATTGCTCATGTTATTATACGAAACCATTAACCTATAGGCTCATCCTCTTAATTCAAAATGGTAACTCGGGTATCACCAATGAATGGTATAAGGAATAGATTTCTGAGTCCATCCATGGAGGTCCCCATTAAGAAACCCAAGTATTACATGTGGAATTACATTATTCATATGACCCCAATTCCCACCCATGGGATTCCATAAAATAGAACCCTTGTATATCTCATGGTATAATAAACTAGATTATAGTATGTATGTCTTCCAATTCTAATAATATCATAATAAAACAAAAAATTCTATATCTGGACCTTAGGATGTATGCATAGGTGTCTTAAAAGATCACGCCATATGAGATCAATCTGTTAATAACCATGAATCACTTTAAATAATCATCTCAACATGCAAAATGTACAAGTGAATTTATAGATAAAAGTGAGAGTGTGACTGAATGACTAAAACCACCACTTCTACCTTAGCCTCACATTCTAACATGTTCAACACCAGTTCTATGGTGACACTTGCAACCATGTCGACCAAAACACCTAACAAACATGTTTTGGGATGGTAAAAAGTAGGGGGACCACAATATACATTATGTAAAACAGTATAGATGCATATTCATAAATATCCTGAAGGTACAAATATTTAGATGCATCTCTATCGGGATCCTCTAAACAAGTATGTAATAAATTAACCCTTATTGGGATTCTGAAAATGGAAATTAATGGAATCCAATATGGGAGCCTTGTTCATTGGAAAAACCTCATGTCAATAATGAAGTTCGTGAACCAGGGTTGTTAGTGGCCCTGGGAAATCATCTATTTTAAAGTACCCATTCCATTTAATTAATCAATTTATTAGAATGAATTTATAAATGGAGTTTTCCCTTAGGATAAATCCTGAGTGTAATCATCGTACAATTAACATTGATAAAAACAAAATGGATGGTACAACATAACACCTACATTTATGGAGATTTACATATATATTCCATGCACTCCCTATAGTTGAATTGGCCCTTAAAATGTTATTCAATACATGTAGGGTAATTTCTCACACTAGAGTATAGTAAATTAACTAATTATAATTAAGATATAATTAGTTAATAAATATTACTAATGATAATAATATCAATGATTTAATTTTCAAGGAAATAGAATTCAAACTGTCACTGGTTGATATCATTACACATGAACCATGACAAAAATATTTCCAAAAACACGTGATGCATCGAAATCATTAAATTAGGTATATGTCATAATAATTGTCATAACAACATCCAAAATTTTAATTTAATTAATTGCTGCTTTATAAATCTTCCCTTGTTACATAACTCTACAAAATGGAGTCCAAAAATGTATAAATGGCCGATCAAGAAAACCCCATAGATAAGAATAGAAAAAGACACAACTTTAATAGTAGATTCCACCGTGCTCCGATGGAAATGAAGAAGAACCCAAAATAGACACTCCTGAAATTTGAAATGGTGGAATATGAATAACATATAATAACAGAGGAGAAACATCACACAAGACAACACTACCAAATCACTCCAATAATTCCCATGATTGGGGAGGAATGAATGGAGGTGTATCATGGGTATAGAGCTCATATGTACCTCCCGACTAGCCAAAAAATGGGAGAGTATTCTCCTATATAACCATTTTTAATAATCCATGCTTTCCAATGACAAGGCATGTAACTATTACATGTTTTGTTACAATTTAAAGATGGGTAATTGATACACATTGTACATTCCTCAGGGAAATGCCCTAATAAATATCATCCTAAGTACACTGGGATCCATCCCATGTAACCATTACATGTTGTGTAAATAATACAAGTCATGTAAAACTCATATATAATGTTTTTAGTAGCCCAACATCATTTTCCTCCAATGATATTCTCTAAATCCCCCATAACATCCACCAATAATAAACCACATTAGAAAACACTACATAAAAAAATCAAAACACTCCGAACCATATTCCTATTTCTGGTCATCAGATGGACCATACACCAGTGGAGAAGAATAAAATTTCTCTCAAATATTTCAACCGGGTAAAAAACACCAGATATTACTACCACCAACCTTAAAACATCTCATTCCAAAGGATACTTGGTAGAATAAACTAAATAATTTCTCGAATCACTAGGGTCATGTATTCTCACTCAGACTGATGTGTTACATCTCTGAATTCCCAACACACTTTAAAGAGTTACTTAAAGAATATGATAATTTAATTAATGCAACCTAATACAACACTCATGTCCAAATCTAAGACAATGATATTATGATACCTTGAGTCTATATAACTAAAAATATGGTTTTGTTTTTTTATTTCATTATCTGACCTATGATGTTCCACACTGTAGGTATTTGATTTTAACAGTAAATTTTGTTTCACGATACATCTATCATTAGAATTTTCCATGAAATAAATTCCATAGAATTATATCGATTCATTAAGAATGATTGTAAACTATTTGATATCAATCACACAAATGGAAACTGATCGCAATCCCCATTTTCATTAAACTGTACATACCACGATACATTTATGATCAAATTCCCATGGATCATCATAAGCTATTATATGCTCAATATCAATACTCAGACTACACTAAAGTTCATATTCGAATCTGAATATAAAATTTACTAATAAATTCATTTGTATAAAAGAATCTTATATATGGTATATGAGAGGAAAAAAACCATCTCTTGATAGGACTCATGATCCGGTGATTCATTTTTATTAAGGTCCACCTATCAGTGACTGACTTCCATATCCCAACATTATGAATATCCTTGAAATCACTCTTACATAAAATGAACCATATCATTATAACCTTTTCCCTGTTCCTCCCAAAAATAATAACAATCTTTTTTCATCACCCACTCACCCAATGAATTAATGTATACATCCCCTAGACTCATTCCAATTTTCTGATAATTTCCTCAACAATGCTAACAGATAATAAAAAAAGGTCACCACCATCAAATGGACAATAATGTACAATTTACTATCTATATTAATTTTAAAAAACTCCTCGTTCACAACTAAAACAGGTTTCCAAACCAAACTAAATAAAATTAGATGTTCCTCAATGAATAGTCAATTTTCTCTCAGTGTAATCGGGATGATGTCAAGATATTTGGCAGTATACTTTCTAATCTAGGATTTCAATAAGATTCCATTGAGAGGCATGTACTGCTCCTCTAAACTATGATCACATATAAAAAGGATACCCCTTAACTTAAATCCACTCACACCACATATCATGGTAATACTTGTACATATCTATCCTTGGTTCAACAATCTCATGGATGTCGATATATTTTTTATGTATCATCTACCAAGACGGGATATTTTTGTATTTTATCATAACTCTCAGGAAACCGTGACCTCATAAAGTCCTTCAAACAATTCTCCTAGACTAGAAAATGTCCAATAAAAGATATTTGTTTTAAATATTACTAGGTACAATTAGAACATACCTATCCCACCCAACTCATAATCGTGTGGTTCATCATACAAAAGGAAATGATGACAGTGCTACACAACACAACACTCTTGTAATTCGGAATTTCCCATCAAACTGCACTTCAATATCGTGAAACCGACCAATGACACTATTTATTAAGTGACATCCTAGAACACATAATCATTTAATACATAAGAATATACTCCTACCCGGGCTAGGCAGATGAATATTCAAACCAATCAAGGCTATTGAACAAAATAGATGTAATCAACCTACCTATAATGAAACCCCTTGATCAACCAATGTGTATTGGTCTCAAATGAGCGTATAACCTCTCTCACATCCTATGATGGAATATGTAAACCTGGGAAACATATACCACATAATTTTCCATTGATCAAATAGAATGTTTACCTAAAATGATCTTATTCAAAACCAAGGGCCTATAGTATCCCATATATACCTTAAAATTACCTATTATAATAAGGTATGTTGGTCTAGAAACCTAGACCAAACGGTCAAACCCTATAAGGGAGGTAATCATATAAACGACCTAAAATGGATAAAATAGTCAAAATCATCCTACTACGGTCACGATCCTCATAAAGAATCTTCATAAGGGACAACTTTTATAGTATCGTGATATAACACATAAAATAATGATGAAATGACACTCACTAGGAATCTGTATATGATAATAACCCACTTTAGTTCTAGTTCAATGGAAATTCCTTGGTACCTATAAGTATCATAGTCTACTATCTGACTATATAACCATAAAAAATGATACCCCCCTAATGGGTCTACTAGAAAACCATCAAAAAAACTACACAGACCTATAAGGGTCGGTAGAATAATAAAATAGTTCAGATATGTAGAATTTCATTATAATCTATACAATAAAAAAATTATAGGTTGGTACTGAACCATTAAATAATTGATTCTTCAAAACAATGCCCATTTAGGTGCTCTAAAACTAGGAAACTAAGCTCAATATCAACCTACATGGTTCACCTCACCTCATTTCCAATAAGACCAGGGAATCATCACACCACCAAATAGATCAATGCATATCCACATTGATTTTCATTAGAATGAAATATCTATATAAAAATTATAAAAACTTATTATAATTCAACCAGTATCCTTTATGGAAAATCACCATTTTGGTAATTTCTTAGAAGATAAAATATTAGGCTAAATATTTAGTAATAATCATACACTAAAAGACCTATGAACTATGAATCCTACATGAAAAATATTATTAATGAGATTACTATTTCCTTCTCCATCCAGGAGTCAAACACCATTCACTGGCCACTTGCTAGCAGGGCATGATCCGTATAACATCCAAAACATACATAACAAAAAACTATTTTCAAGATTCGTGGGTCACAAAGAATCATGTTTGTCTCCCCATATGCTCTAGACTTCCAATTAGAGGTGAGGGTCTTGAGAGGAGATAGTATGAATATTATACCATCTTATTAGAGTATAAAAATAGTACAATTAGAAAAAACAACAAAAATAGTCGAACCAATATAATAAATTAATGAAATATAGAATTGGAAGAATTATAATAATAAACTGAATATAAAATATTTTTAATGAAAATTTATAAAAGTAAATGTATGACAGACGATGGTATATGATCAAGTAGTAATACATACAATAACCACATAATGTGATAAAAGATAACATACAATCAAATTTCTTCACAATAATCTTGAGAACTAGATATGTCCTCTACTCCAAATACCCTTTTCAAAGTAATATAGCTTAAGAAAAAATCCACTATCATGCAAACATAAGCTCTAATCTGGCACCCCAATGTAACGATGTCCCGATGAGGGTGTTAGAAAATAATATCAGTAGGTTAGTACACATGATCGCTAGACCAATCCATTATTTGAAAATTAAATTAAGTAGTATGCATGTATTATGAAACAATAAGTAGTATTAATATAATAATACTAGTCAGTGTAACTTCCACCTAGACACATGGATGACTCTAAGTGCTTGGGAACACTATCAGAAATAATATATGAAAAGTAAATATATAAATATATATATGTATGTATATGTTATAAAATATCCATTTATACATATAGTTTAGTTATTTATATTATCTATCATTTCGAACCAAGTGCATGCAGATATCTAATATCCATATACATAGAATACAAGTTTTGGATGTACTGGGGCATAACTCACACTGTCCATGATTGGTCTACTAGCCAAAAATCTCATCCAATATGTTACATTCCATACAACATTACAGAGAGTGGTATGTCAAGCTCGTCAATCGGTATGAGGAGTTATCAAGCCATAGAAACACTATAATCATTCAATGTGAAGTGTAAATCCCATCTTCCATATCTTATCATTGGTGTGAGTCACCATTTCCAACACTCAGTGTAAGGGAGTGAAAGTCTCTAAGATCTACAGAACCATACCCTCGTACAAAAACTCTATAATGGAATAATCATCTTTATAATATATTCCTTGAGGAACATTCAAATTCTTATTATTTGTAAATAATATATCACAACAAAATTATATTGATAATGCATTCCAAGGGATAATTCCTCTCAAGAATCACATTTATATAACACATTGTAAATACGTATCAGAATTATAACTATTCAAATTAATCATAATGAATTAGGCATCTTCAATAATAATATAACACATGAATAAAAACCTATAAAACGTCCAATTAGTGAAATTATTCAATCCCATACACGTAAACAAGTAATAAAAATCCTAAATATTGAAGGATTCATTCAATAGGTTACCTACTCAAAGAAGCAAATTTCATACAAGGGAAATTCCAACTATAAGTGAGTAAATCACCTATGTGGATCATTTGGATCTATTTAGAACTCATTTATCAAAGGAAATAACATCGAAAGGCTACTTTGGATGGTATTTAGGTTCTCCATGCAATAATAATTTGACTGTTAAAAACTAAATATTATTTAGGAATGTCTTCAAGGGCCATGTTCTAAACATTACAGAAAAATATCTTTAACAACGACATAAAATCATAGAGGAATAACAATGCCCCAAGATGGTAATTTTTTATATCACTAATCACTATATTTTACTTTAGATGAAAACACTCTTCCATTTGGTGTTTTATTATAAATATATGACATTATTACTCAAACAACTGATTTATAATATTAAACATTTCAATTCTGAATCATAATCAATTCACATTAAAAATTCATTTATTCATAAAATAAAATAGAACCAATTTAATTATAAAAAATCCATGCAATGAAATTAAATAATCAATTTCTTAAATTTTAGTGTCAATGGAAATGGATAATACCACACAGAGGAGAAAACTGTGCCGAATTCTTAGGCCCTTCATTTTTTCTTCGAGACCCAGTTGAATTTTATTAATCCTGCCCCTTGGGCATATACACCTTTTCATATACAAAAGAAAATCTATCCCATTTGTACACATTTAGATGGGAATGAATATGTACAAGGGTATCCTTACATATACTCTTATATATGCATTTACATGTTTCCACTGACACCTATGTGAAGTTTTCAAATATAATTGTAAGCACACCTAGCCCCATATATATATATTCCCATTCATGACGTAACATATATATAATTATGGATTATATATATATATATATATATATTCCTCCGTACACATACGTTGTACGTTGCCTTTGACTCTGGAAACTGGAAACCAATGTTGAAAGGTCCAATATACATAAAAAAATTACATGTAACATAGAAACTATATGCATCCAATGTAAACATAGAAATTTTAACTAATGGTGGATAACCTAATATAAATTCTTAGTGGGATGACCAAAATGATCAAAATAACTTATTCTTTGGCAATGAATTACCAAAAATGAATGAATATTTTAAGAATGACACCCTACATACAATACAAAATTAAATAAAAAAATATAGATTAAACGATACCCTTTGGTTCTGCCGAACTAGGTAAGGCAACCGGGAAATGAAAATTGTTGAAAAACGTGATTATAGGTGAGTAGAATGTCCTTATAAGAAGAATAATTTGAGAATCATGATGAAATGTAGTAGAAAATAGTTGGAGGAGAGGAGACTGAGAGGGGTGGTCATGCGAGGATAAGGGATCCGGGTGTGGGGGTGCATCATGTGGAATTGGAGGGGGGAGGGTGTTTGGATTTACGTTTATTTTATTTTAATTTTAAATAAATTTATTTATATTTTTATGAAAAACACATTGCAAGGTCTGGGTTGCATGGTTAGCCAAACTGTGCTCCAACAACGAGCCACCCAATACCTAAGAAAACACATTTCCCATTTTTTCTCATACAGTATGACACACCATGTGAAAACATTATTGTGAATAGTGTATTGGAATTGGCTATGTTTTAGTAAATTTGTGTTCTAGGTGCATGCTTTGGAAAACCATGCACATCCCATTCTCAACACCACTATGAAACAACTAATGTATTCATGATTTTCTGATAAGGCATGTATGGAATTAGATAAACCATGTTCCCTATTAATAGCTCCAAACCTTATTGTAACTATCCCTAAAGAATCCAATACATATCAACTCTTACAAGGTACCTCTAGTGAATTAGTCAATTCAAAAAACAAAACATTGATGTGTTTTGGCTCTTGATATTATGTTATGATGCTAGGTTTTAAAAATAGCATTTACATTAAATGCAAGTGATCAAATTCCATTGGAATTTCCTCGGACTCAAAACATGGGTGATTACAACCTCACCACCATAAAACATAGTGTCAAAAATTACTTTTAGAATTAACATAAACAACACATGACCAATAAGGGTCATGAAGTATCATTTAAATGGCTGCGTTGTGTTACCAAATTCTCATTGAACCTTCAATCATTACCTTAAAAGAAGGAACATAAACCATAAAAATGTGATCAAATGCTCATTTTATGAACTAAAACAATGAAATGAATCCTTTCCATGTCTGTTCAACTAGATTCATGATCACTCCATGGTCTGATTAATCATCTTTCCAATAGTGAACCCCTCCATTGGATATAACATTGAGAATGGTCAAACTACGATCCTCAATATAACCCATCATTGGAATTTCCAATCAACGAATTCCACTATGCATTCAAATGACACTCCTAACAGATTTCAATAATAGGGTGAACATGAGTTCTTCCGAGGTCATTGTTGTACCCCTCGTACCCCTCGTGGTTTGATTTTCATGTTCACAATCACCCTCTTATTTATCTAATCTTGTTTTAAGTGTTTTTGGATGATAGGCATGATTTCAAGTGGCCAAGGAATTGGGCCAAGAAAGCAACAAGGCAATGTGGACTGAAATTCAGTCCACCGGCCAACCGATGGAAGAGCACCGGCCAGCCGATGGAGGCCTGGACAGAAGGCATCCTTCTGTCCAGACCACCGGCCAACCGGTGTCACACCAGCGGCCAGCCGGTGGCACCTGGACAGAAGGCTGAGCCACTGCCTCAGCACCGGCCAACAGGTGGCCTCATCACCGGCCATCCGGTGGAGCCTGAGCCCGATCCCTCATCCATTTTGCACACACCGGCCAACCGGTGGCCCTGTACCAGTCAGACGGTGGAGCCAGTCAAACTAGCCATTGGGCTTTTGACCAGCCTGTCCACTTGGCCTCCAACGGCTCCGAAAGCCTCTCCAACGGCTCCAAAGGCCTCTAACGGTCATATGAGGGTTCCCCCTCTATAAATAAAGGACTAGGAAGCCACGGATCGATACCGGAACGATAACCAAGCCAAGGAATCCAACGGGACACATTATGATCATTTGGCGAACCTCCGGTGGATTGCTCCAAGGGAACCCCACTTGCTCCAAAGCACTTTCACATCCAAGGAGCACCACCAAAGAAGCTTGGGATCTCCCTTCATCAGCTCCATCAATTCATTGGCGCCCAAGACTTCCCCATTACGGGTTTTTCATTGCTTTTATCATTTTGAGCATCATTTTGGGTTTGTGCCTAAAAACCCCCATCTCTTTCATTCCTCTCTTCATTTGGGTTTTCACACCACCTTTAAGGTGTGAAGAGGTTAGTCAAGCCTTTCCTTTTAAAAGGCTTGAGTCAAAGGTGACCTAGCTTTCACCCGTAAAAAGGATAGTGGGTTTCTTGCTCAAACCATTAAAAAGAAAGCTGTAATAGGTGAGCTAGCCTTGACCTGTAAAAAGGCTAGTGGGATTCTTGCTACAACCATTGAAAAGCAAGCGGTAGTAATTCTCTCAACGGTTGAGTTGGGAGCGGAGATGTAGGCCAGGTTTTAGGCCGAACTCCGTTATCAATTTTGTGTCTTGCCTCTTTTATTTCCGCTGCACTTTCAACTTTGATTTTAAATTGTTAATCATTTTTTAAAAGGCAATTCACCCCCCCCCCCTCTTTCCATCACTTCCTTTCTTTCTCCGCCCAACAATTGGTATCAGAGGAAAAATTTGAGTAATACCCTAACCGGTTTCAAATTCAACATCCTTTTTTGATGGCTTCAACCTCTTTTTCCCCCGAAGGCTTTTCTTTGGGTCGTGCTCCATTTTTTTATGGAACCGACTATAACTATTGGAAAACCCGCATGACCACTTTTCTTAGAAGCATTGGTTATCCCATTTATAAAATTGTCATGCACGGTTATTCTCTCTCCTCTCCCGATGAATCCAAATGGACCCAAGCCGATATTAAAAATTTCGAGCTTGATGGAAAAGCCATGAACGCTCTTCATTGCGGCCTTGATCGTAATGAATTCAATCGAGTTTCCACATGCACCTCCTCACATGAAATCTGGAAACTATTAGAGGTTACCCATGAGGGGACCAACAAAGTCAAGGATACTCGATTGGACATGTTTCGTCAAGATTTTGAGTCATTTACTATGAATCCATCCGAATCTATTTCTGAAATGTTTACTCATTTTACAGATGTTTGCAATGGTAGAAAATCTCTTGGAGATAATATTTCTGCAGAAACAATGGTCAAGAAGATCCTATGGATCCTTCCAAGCACATGGGCACCGAAAGTCACGGCAATCCAAGAAGCAAAGGACATCAAGAACATGCCGGTCGAAGAGCTCATTGGATCCCTCATGACCTATGAGATCACCATGAGGAGGCAAGCTGAAAAGGAAGGGAAACTGATCAAAACTCCAAAAGAACATCGCCTTCAAAGTTCAACAAGAAGAAATCTCATCCTCCTCATCATCTTCCTCTTCAAGAGGAGATTACGAAATGGAGAATCTTGCCCGCAAAATGCACAAGTTCATGAAGAAGAACAAAAAGAAGAAATCCCGCAAGGCTCGAAAGGAAAAACATGACGAAAAATCCGAGCCCAAGGTAACATGCTATGGGTGTGGAGAGAAAGGCCATTACAAGCCCGATTTCCCACTAAACAAGAAAAAGGCCAAGCAAAAGGAGAAAAAGAAGGCTTTCAAGGCCACATGGAGTGATAGCTCCACATCCTCCTCCTCCTCCTCCTCAAGAGACAACGGTAACAAATGCCTAATGGCATTTCATGAGGTAACATCTTCCGACTCCTCTTCCTCTAGTTCTTCAAATTCTTTAAATCATTTATCGTACGAGGATCTCCAACATGCTAGAGATCAATTTGAGGAAGGTTTTCAAGAACTTTCTTCCAAATTTGTTTCTTTAAAAAAGAATTTCAAAAAACTCTCTTCCGAAAAAGAACAACTTCTCAAAGAGAAGGAAGAGCTGTCCCTCAAAATCCAAAATCTTCCTGATGTTGATTCCATGGAATCAACCATCAAAGATCTAAGGGAGACTCTAGCCAAGTTCACCTAAGGGGAACAAAATTTGACCAAACTCCTCGGTTCCCAACGCATATCTAGAACCACCCAAGGGCTTGACTATTCCAAGAAAGCTTCCTCTTCCCATGCACCCACTATTTTTGTAAGGGGGAGCTCTCAATTTAAATTTTGCAATTATTGTAAAAAACCCGGGCACATAATTTATGAGTGCAATTGCAAAAATGCCCGGTATGGTAGGCCTAAAACTATTTTCTTAAATGATGAATTTTATAGGAGAAGACCCACCACTAGACAAGTATGGATTGAAAAATCCCTTTTAGCGAGTCTTACTGGCCCAAAATTTGTATCGGTTTGATAAACCTCTCCCCGGTGATTTGTTGTTTTTATTTAGGGGGAGTTAGGATCGTTTAAGCCCTTTTGATTTCAATTTCAAAGTTTTCGATTCAAACTTTCAATTTCAACACATGGTATCAATTTTTTTTAAATTCTAAACTGTTATTCAATTTTTCATTCAAAACTTTCATTTCAATTTTTGATTCTAAACTTTCAATTCAAATTTCGAAAATTTCAATTGGTTTAAAAACTCTATCTTGTTTTTCAACTGTTTCCCTCAATCAAGTTTTATGCCCCGTGCTATTTTGATAATCACAAAGGGGGAGAAATTCTTGGTTGATTGGGGGAAAAATTCTTTAAAGCATGTTTTTCATTTCATTTTCTACATTGATTGCTTTGGTGATTGTGATCATCAAAATAGGGGGAGATTGTTGTACCTCTCGTACCCCTAGTGGTTTGATTTTCATGATCACAATCAGCCTCTTAATTATCTAATCTTGTTTTAAGTGTTTTTGGATGATAGGAATGATTTCAGGTGGCCATGGAATTGGGCCAAGAAAGCAACAAGGAAAAGTGGACTGAAATTCAGTCCACCGGCCAACCGATGGAAGAGCACCGGCCAGCCGATGGAGGCCTGGACAGAAGGCATCCTTCTGTCCAGACCACCGGCCAACCGGTGTCACACCAGCGGCCAGCCGGTGGCACCTGGACAGAAGGCTGAGCCACTGCCTCAGCACCGGCCAACCGGTGGCCTCAGCACCGGCCAGCCGGTGGAGCCTGAGCCCGAGCCCTCCTCCATTTTGCACACACCGGCCAACCGGTGGCCCTGTACCGGTCAGCCGGTGGAGCCAGTCAAACTAGCCGTTGGGCTTTTGACCATCCTTTCCACTTGGCCTCCAACGGCTCTGAAAGCCTCTCCAACGGCTCCAAAGGCCTCTAACAGCCATATGAGGGTTCCCCCTCTATAAATAAAGGACTAGGAAGCCAAGGATCGATAACTGAACCATAACCAAGCCAAGGAAGCCCACATGACACATTTTGATCATTTGGCGAACCTCCGGCGGATTGCTCCAAGGGAACCCCACTTGCTCCAAAGCACTTTCACATCCAAGAGCACCACCAAAGAAGCTTGGGAGCGCCCTTCATCAGCTCCATCAATTCATTGGCGCCCAAGACTTCCCCATTACGGTTTTCATTGCTTTTATCATTTTGAGCATCATTTTGGGTTTGTGCCTACAAAACCCCATCTCTTTCATTCCTCTCTTCATTTGGGTTTTCACACCACCTTTAAGGTGTGAAGAGGTTAGTCAAGCCTTTCCTTTTAAAAGGCTTGAGTCAAAGGTGAGCTAGCCTTCACCCGTAAAAAGGCTAGTGGGTTTCTTGCTCAAACCATTAAAAAGCAAGCTGTAATAGGTGAGTTAGCCTTCACCTGTAAAAAGTCTAGTGGGTTTCTTGCTACAACCATTGAAAAGAAAGCGGTAGTAAATCTCTCAACGGTTGAGTTGGGAGCGGAGACGTAGGCCGGGTTTTAGGCCGAACTCCGTTATCAATTTTGTGTCTTGCCTCTTTTATTTCCGCTGAACATTCAACTTTTATTTTAAATTGTTAATCATTTTTTAAAAGGAAATTCACCCACCCTCTTGCCATCACTTACTTTCTTTCTCCGCCCAACAGTCATATCATGGACTTCATCATTATGAAATGATTTAATCGTGATCGAACAAACTAAAACTATTCACAAAATCTTTCTAGGAAGACACTTCAGCCATTTAACCACAGTCTCCTTCATCGGGTGTTATGATATAATGTGGTTTCCTTCACCAACTGCATGCCTTTATCAATATGTATATCAAGTCAATCCACTTTTTGGTGGCCACTACCAATCATTCATGGATTATATGTTTGAAACATCCCAAACAGAACTAAAATTCTTTCATCTCAGGCATCATGATTTTATTACAGAAACATCCACCAAAGTTCATACCTTACATTTGGCCACATTCCTTAATAAAACCATCACATGGACATTTAAAATTCATCAAACCACTAGAAAGACATTTATTTGAACTAGATCTGACCCCTAGGAAAATGCACCATGTAAGAAACACTTATGTTCCAAAAAATGTGTATAAGATAACAACTTGTTTATTAAATTGGATCCCAATGAACTAAGGTAGTACATACTCTGTCATTTCATGTGATTTGTTGGGAAAAGGTCACAATGTCAACTTTAAAACAATGTCTGAGCCTAGTGCGACATCCTAAGGGAAGTCAAGTAAAAGATAAGAATTGATGGTTTCTGGGAGCTTGTCCAAGGTCTTCTTGCATGGGAACCCATGTATGACTCAAAACAGACCATCCTCTATATGAATCTCACACAAAATGTGAAACATATATAAAGACCAATAGCTTTTTAGAGATATTTCATGGTGTAATAATGACACTCTCTTACTGCCTCAAAGACTAATTCATGATAGAGGACATGGGAATATGATTCATAATAGTACAGTAAGAGAAAACCAAGAAGAATAAAATAATAATGGTCAAACAAATACTAGTAAACATACCAAAAGATGTTCGACTTCACCCATAAGTGCCCCATTATTATCCAAGAACCATACATTACCCATTGATGTTTATCCAAGACCAAAAAAATTTATTATACGTTTTAAAAATAGCTAAAAAGATCGACATCATGCATCTATGAAAGAACCAAAACATTTCAAAACATGTATTTTGGAATGACAATCATGAAAAACAAACAACTTACAAAAGGTTATCTTTGGTGGAGTTCCTTCTATTTTCAGGGACACATTTATAGAACTGACATGATTCACCCCACCGTAGGATTGTATTATTCCCTAAATGAAAATTTATAAGACCCTCTCACAAGAGATAAAAATAAAAACAAACTTCAATGAACTTGTGTTGCTCCTCTTATACATGATCATTACATCGAATATAAAAAGAGGGCCAGAAAAAACCAAAACCAAAACCAAAATGACCAACATGTAAAAACATCCATGTCTCTATAAATTCTTCCCAATCATTAGGAATAACATTTTTCTTTTATAAATCATGTAACTATCGATTATATATGACCCATGAAAGAACTTAATTTCCCATGGCTAAACAATTTCACTAAACTCAACAAGTTTGTGAAATTATTTAGCACTTTATGGGCACCACTTATTTGAATACATACTACCCAAATGGTGATAAGTAATATTTCACATACACAATTATATACATAGACTGTCAATCCACTGAATTATAGTATCATATGGCTTATTCAAGAGATTTTCCACAAAGTCATTTTCCCCATTTGAACATTCAGTCAGATAATATTCGAGTTTGGTTTCTGTTTGTTGGATCCAAGGCTATTCGTTGTTAATTTTGGGTTTTGTTTTTGTTTATTGTCAATATGCACTTGGATTAAATGGTTGTTTGGAAGGAATGAGGTCATATGTTTGATGTTGAAAGCATTATTGATAGTGGTGCAGAACTAAAAACTTTATGTAACGATGGAGCATGGTGATGGCATGCGGTATGCAGTATTCTATCGAAAATAGTTCACTGTAATGGTACAGGGTGAAGGCATATAGTATGTAGAATGCTGTAGAAAAATGTTCAGAGTGACGGTACTCGAGGAAGGCATGTGTTACGTAGAATGCTTAAAAAAATGGTTCACAATGATGGTACGTGGTGAAGGTGTGATTTACGGAGAATGAAGAAGTTTTGTGGGGTTGTTGTTGTTCCCAAAACTGGAGTGGTATGCATTGAATGATAAAATTAAGTTTATTGAGTTTAGTTTACAATGAAAATTCTCCATCATTGAATATTTGGGTAAATCAGATTAACAAAACTAGTAGAGTAATGTGCCTATATAAAGAGAATATTTCCCAGTTGTTATAAGAGATCTTGGAGAATTGAATTTCGGGAACAAATATAGTGATTTCAAAAGTGGTTCATTGGGATGAAAATGATACATAGAGGGGATCATCTGTGTGAGGAAAATAATATGTGGAAGAGAGTGTAGTTCTCGCAGGCAGCTCTCGCAGTATACGATAGAGCAAAGAGGTACGTGGAGCCGAAATTTAGGTGGAGGAGTGGAGTAGTACGTGGAGTAGGGAATTTTGTGGAGAAAGGGAGTTCTCTAAGGAGATACATGGTTCATGAAAATAGCATCAGTACGTGGAAACAAAAACATTATATGGACCACCCAAGGAAGCCTAAAAAATTGATCCAATCAGTTTGCAAAATTAATTTCCATAACATATCTCTTTACGGGGAGAAAATTTACCTCATTGGCTGATTGCATGACTTCAACCAAGCATCCATTTATAGTTTAGGATGCATGATAAAATGGTAAACCATTGAAGATACCATCCAATTGATAAATTGAGGGATAACTATTCCAATGTAGTGAGAAAGGGGGAGTCAATGGAAGTTATCTACGGGACACATTGTCCTATCCCTAAAATGAGGTAATGTAAGTGAACCTAGTAGAGAGTTACTATTTTAAACTCTTGCAATCCACAAATTGTGAAGATTAATTTTTTATGACCAAAAAACTATTTTCATGTACTCCTTGGATGTATCCAATTTTGGTGAACTAAGTAAAATTATTGTGTCATTACATTTCATGTGATTGTTTATTTTCTGTGAATCCTATTTATATAGGTTTAACAGGTTCCTACCAACGGGGGAACATGATCCATCAGTTGAAAACAAAAAGCGGACACTTTTAATCACCCATCCCCTATCAGGGTGTTCTAGGGTCCTTTAGGTCAGCCACTGAATTCACGTATTAAATGGACCACACAAGAGATTTTTTACAATGTCATTTTTTCCATATGAACATTAACTCGTATAACGATGTATCATGGAAACCATCATTGAAGAAAAAAAGTAAAACCACCAATATAGGGGCTTACCGTACCCAAGTAATGTTTAACTAAGTGAAACAAAATATTTCATGATGACCATGACTGTAACAATGGTCAAGGATACCATGATCACCCAAACAAACTTGGGTGAAATTAAGAAGATAAAAGTTCTACATGTGAAAAATACTCATGAGTGACACCAAACGTCAAAAAAAATCATTAGCATGTAATTTATGTTATATTTTTTCTACGTACAATGAGATATCCCATTAAAAAGGAAATATAATTGATCCATAATGAGTTATTACTAACATAAAAGTCACTAGACTCAAAATAATATCTTTTAAGACATTTCTAAAAAGGAAAATAATTATTACAGAAAACTATCATGCTTATATTGCAATGAATCTCGAGGAGAAACTGAAACTACCACGACACGAGGATCAAAACAGACGAACCACCTAGGGTTCCCTTTTAACCCCATTTAATTTTTTTCACCTTTAATGTTTAAAAACTAAAATATTTCAATCAAACATTGACGTATAAATGAAAACTATATCAAAATTCCTTTTTTAACGTTAATCATGTATTGACCTTGCATCTCAAAATAGGAAATTTATCATAAAAATTCATTTCAAACAGATAAGACCAACATGGAGGGTCACACTAATACAACTTAAGTTCTTTAGAAAGAAACCCAATAGTAATTTCCTTGTTAGAGAAACTACAAACACACAAACTAGTAATCACATAACATACATCCCCCAAATGACCTACTTGGTCCTAGATGCGAATTTTAGGATGTTAACCTACCGATTTTGGATGAAAAATAAATCGAATTTACATGTTACATATTTCAATATATATACTAATATCATTTTCAATAGTTGGATTCTATGGCTTGAGACGCCCCATCATATAAAGTGGAAATACACATTATTGAATGAATTATATCTCCCATTTATCAGAAACTAATCCCATTCTAGAATATAATATGTTCATATATAGAATGTTCTTATTAAATCGATGGACAATCACTAAACAATAATGTTCATATACACACTATTGTATGGAATTTGGATACCATTTACTAGAAAACATGCATTGGTATTTACACATTAGTAAACATTTACATTTTAAAAAATTATTCTAAACATATATAAATATCAAATATTTTTCGATTATATAGTTTACCTTTCCCCAATTATAAGAAACCCATACACCAAATAATTGAAAACTATTTATCATTTAATCACAACCACGAAACATAGCTGATTCTATAAACATATATCAAATTAAACAAGCATGTAATTACATTGAGTATACATAGATACATTATATTAATCCTAGAAGAAATATTTTTAGCCAAGGATTCATTTAATATACATGTAGGAATTCTAAATGATTACCTAGGTAGATTGAAAATATTGAATGAAATCATAGTTAAGGAACAAATTCAAAATAAAAAAAAACTACAAATGAAACTACATTAAATGTGAGTTTTATATGTGGAAATAATGATGCATGTAATGCTTCATCCATGCCATAACATGACAAGGATAAATTTCCAAGTATCCATAATTGAATACACAATAGAATGTACACCAATCAATCAATTTAAATTCATATCAAATGTAACATCGAACAATATTAACTATGATACTAGCCTTTGCCACTTCATCATTTTCCCTTCGATGGAGTGATCAATCCTATACATGCATATTTACCAAGAGACGACACAAAACTAGTCCCATGTCTACAAGCTACATGTATTAAGAAAAAAGAGAAATAAATCTCTGCTACAACTTTGTAATGTCCCAACCCAACATAACATTAAATCCCTAGCAAGACAAGTGGGTCATATGATCTCAAGAATGTCTCCATGTACAACAAAGGCTATTGAATATAACTGATGATCTTAGGAGGTAATAGTCGGGAGATTATAACCTCTTATTAGAGGTGAACTATAGTACAATGATAATAAATGGAAATAAAATACTGGATTAATAATAATAAATGAATGAAATATATCAGTATAAGAATTATAAGAATAATATGAATGTAAAAGATTGCCAATGAAAATACACATGAGTACATGTATGACAGGTGATGATACATGTGTAAGTATTACGAATTACAATAGATACTAAATGTAATAAAATTGAACTACCAAATGACATGATACACCAGAATCTTGAGCACCATCTCATTCCTTGGAACATAACTCCCATGTATATGAAAGAAAAATCAACCAAAAGTACATAGTCCTGAAAAAAAATGTATACTCTTGTAACCTATTGAAATGGTGTCCCAAGTAGTGTACAAGATAACAATTTGATTATGTTGGAACCCATGGTGTTGAGCCTAGTCCATTTATTGAAATATAAATTATCTAGTGTATAGGAATTAAGAAACAATAAACTATACATAAATAATAACAGATGTTGGCTCATGTTCCACTCAAACACTAGGCCGAATATACCTACATTGTCTCACTACTGAAAAGAATGTATGGACAATATATATATATATATATTAATATGAATATATATATATTAGTTATATGTTTCATCCATCTATATGAACAATGTAAATGGGGATGCCTAATTTCAATATACCTGAAATACTAGTGTAGAATGGAAGATGGCATAACTCACAATGTGTATGACATATGTATGATCCTATAATGTCATGCAACATGGTACATGACCTACATCCTAATAGATTGGTGGACATCATGCCCATCACTCATGATGGAGAGTGATAATTCCATGAAAAAACCTTAATCATGGAGCATGGAATGTAAATCCCATCGCCCATTTCATTTCATTTTTATGAGTCGCCAAACTCAACACCCAATGTAAGTGATTGCGAGTCTCCATGATATATAAAACCATTCCCATTATAAAAAACCACTATAAAAGTGTAATAATATTTTTAGTATAAGGAATTCAGAAAATAAAAAAAACAAATTATTTATAAGTCCTATTTCATTGAATCATCATATTGATAATGCAGTCCATGAGGCAATACATCTCATGCCTTTCCATTATATAACACATTATAACCAAGGCATAAAATTTATACCAATTCAAATTACGAATGAGGCATTATGTATATTCACGAATAGTTTAACACAAGAGGAAAAACCTCTCACATTTCTCATAAGTCAACTTCTTAAATCCCATACATGAATACATGTAATAATAATTCATAATGTTCATGTTTTTATTTAAAAGGATTCTTCGTAACTGAAATAAATTTCTTACATGGGAAATTCCAACAATAAGTTTTTTAGTCTGCTAAGATGTGTATTGGGTTCCATATAATAGTCACGTGTCATTTATAATTATATTTAATGGCTAATAAAATAGCTAAATATTTTCTCAAGGAAAAAGAATTTGACTTTTAAAAAGGGGCACTCATTTAGGGACATCTGTAAGGCTACCTTCTAAACCTGACACAAAAATATACATAACAATGACATCATAGAATAGATGAATACCATTAAAAAATGCTAACCATGGTTAATATAACTAATTAATATTATTTATTTCAAAACATAGTGCACCTCTATCAAGGGGTTTTATTATAAAAACGTGATATTGTTCATTTAAACAAACCCTTTTACATATTAAACCTTTCAATCAGGATTCAAACTCAATTAAAATTATAGAATCATTTATTCAAAAAAAATTATATATCACTAATTAAAATCAAAATATGGTGTAATAAGCAATTTGATAATGAATTTATTAAATTTATGTGTTTATATAATGGGATCCTACCTAAATAGGGAGACTGGCAATCCCAATACATAGGCACATGACATTTTTATCTGAATCCACTCAAAACTGCTCTTTCATACGCTCAGGCATATCCATAATTGCATATAAATAAGTAAAAAATTTTCTTATGTATTTACTAACATTGAAATGAATAAATAAAAAGATATACTTATATATATTCATATATATCCATATAAAATTTTCCACTAAAAGATATATTCATTATTCATATATATATACATATGAACACATAAACCGTTGTATGTATTCACTACAATGGTTGAATATACATATGATGTGGGAAAATATATATATATATATATATATTCATGCCTATGAATATATGGTAATTCTATATTGACTTTGTAGACTCACGAAAAAGTAGGTAAGGTCTAATGCAATTAATGAAAATTACCAGTAACTCAGAAAATACAAAAAACAGCTCACAAAAATAGAGAAATGACAACGAACGGAGGAAAACCTACCTGATATTGAAGATAAGTGGATTAAAATGATCCGAACCACATTTCCTTCTTTGGAGGATGTCAAAATACACATAACAGAGTCCCGATAGATGAAATGTATTCCCTAACAATGGATGAAAAAAAAATCATGACAGAACCCTAAATTAGGGTTTTTATGAACTAGGTAGGGTTATTTGGAATATAAAATCAGCCAAAAAAGGGTATAGGATGGTGGAGAAAAGATTAAATCAATTAATAAAAAGGGATTCATGATGAAATCTAGTAGATGATGGACAATGGAGAGGTGGTTGAGAGGGGTGTTTGTGTGAGGACGAGTTCTCTAGGGGCGGTGTATCACGTGGAATAAGAGAGAGATGGGTGTTTCGATTTTTGTTGTATTTTATTTAAATATTCCATTAATTTAGATAATTCATTTAAAAAAACAGAACCTACAGTTTGGGTCGCATAATGATACAAATAGTTCACCGACCATGTGATACTCCTAGCCTTTAAAACTACCTCACATGGTTAACCAAACGACCTGAAATCCATTTGGTGAATAGTGTCTAGGAACATACAAATTGGAACTACCATTGTGGGATAGGTTCATAGTTTAGAAAACTATATGCATCCCATGTCATCCACCACTGTCCCACTACTAAAGGCGACATTGTTTCTATCTATGGGATGACTGGTTTTAGATAAATTGTGTACCGTATTTAGAGCACCTAGACATTGACTATTTGGATATCATTACTCTAAAAACTAAATGATACTTATAATTGAACTCTTTTTTATTTACCAAACTCCAAAAAGAACATATTGAAATTTTAAAACGCTTTGAACTAAATTCAAAATCAAAGTTTAAAAATTGGAACATCCAGTAAACTCCAATGTTTAAATTCCATTTGATTTTCATTTGGTTAGAAACAATATATTTACAAGACATAAGTCAGTCAATGGACTCTTTCTAATGGTTCGAGAGACCTAGATCCATTAAAATTCAGATCATTCACACAATATGTGCCTAATTCAAAATGAAAATCATACAGAAATACAACATCAATCCTCAGAATAGTAATCCAATATCCCTATAAACAAATTCTTAATACCGAAAAATTGTACATTTACACTAGTTTGATGTGAATCATAGGTTCTGAAGAATTAAAAATTATCCTATCCACCATTTCCTAAATATTGTTTCAATTATAATAGAACCACCCCTGATACTGCTTTGTAACATACCATCATGGCTGACACTAAATCGGTTCTCCAGCTGGTTCACCACAAGGCCTCAAGATATCCTCCTCATATTCCATAGGCTTCCGAACTGTAGGGAAGGTCTAAATTTATTTTTTTTGTTGATAATATAACCTCATATAAGAGAAATAACAGCTAAAATAAAATGATATCATCCATTATAATAATAAATATTATGAATAATGAAAATAAACTGAAAAAAACATTCTGAAATAATAAATGATATTCTAGAAAAGCATTAATAACCATGAAATACATAAAACATTGGTCAGACACTGGGATGAAAAATCATGAAAAATTATACAAAAAAACAAATATAACTGTACATGTTTCTACTAAATCTATGTCAGACCACACACATGATCTCATCATATGTGTGTGTATGTGTGTGTGTGTGTGTTCACCCTCCAGATTGATTAGTCATGGGCTTGAGACCATCCTTTTTATGCATCCAAGGGCTGGTCTGCTCTGGTACCCCAATGAACTAGTTTCCCCAGTAGGTTGAGGGTACAAAACTCCATAGGGCATGACCAATGCAGTCCAAAACATAGCCAGTAAAGTACTCTGTGGTTATATTTTGATACTCATTATGATAATAATAATAATAATATTATTATTATTAAATTTTAGAAATAATCTAAATGAATATTTTTACATGTAATAATTATGTAAAGTTCTCAATGATGTTTAGACACATCTAAAAAAATAACATAATGTGAAGTGACAGCCGATCCCCAGGCCCCTGCTCCCATTCAACTAGGACATATGCATTGATCTATATATATATATATTCACATATATATAAACACATATATGTTTATACATGAGTATGGAGAAGGAATATTATAAAAATTAGCAGAAAATCCATAGGTCCACTGTATTGATAGATAACACCAACATCAGGCAATGAAAAAAATGTATATGAGTATGGTACATCACCATAGAGGAAAATATTCCATATCCCTAAGATCAACTGTACTACCCTCTAATCCGTATAATGAAGAATTTCAAGTACCCGTGAGAAATATTATTGATGAAACAAAAAATAAAAATACAATGGTACATGTGGTTTTTATCCAAGTTACTCGTATATAAATATAAAAATATATTAAAGTAATAAATTCTCAATACGAGTTCATCCATGGATTTACTATATGGGAAATCAGGTAACACTCAAGTAGAATATAAAATGTCCATCCTATGAGTCCATCTAAGGAATTTCATCATAAGAACACACATATCAATCATTGAATATTAAAATAAATGAAACCTATGAGCCAATTCATGGTGTTTGGGAAACAAACCTCAGTATCAGACAATGTATATATAAAATCAATTAACCTATGAGTTCGTTTATGGAATTCTTTAAGGGGATCCCATGTATCATTAATGGTCTGTGTGTGCATAACTCCTTATGAGTCTTTCCATGGAATTACTACATACAAGTATCACTCTATGTGTATATAAACATCTATATTATGTTCATAATCATGGAATTCATTATCAGGAATCTAGTTATCAATCAAGGAATAATACACACCCCTACTGTTGTAGGCTCATCCCAATCATCATATATCGGAAACCAGGAATCCCTAAGGAATGGAATAAGACATAAAATACGGATTTCATCCATATATATCCACCTAATTAATTCCATGTATCACTTGAGGTATTAAATAATTTATTTAACCTCTAATCCTACACAAGGAATTATGTAAAACAGAACCCTAGTATCAATAATAGTTTAATAATTGGATTCTAGGAGGCATATATGGAATTTAAATTAATATAAAAATCTATAAGAAATTAATTGGATATGGATACAATGAAGTAATTTAAGGAAATAAAGAATAATTCCCCAGGAAAGGCCCAACTCCCATGACTATGAAGAAACAATGACAATCATTGATGCATCTCTAGTAAACAAGTGAAAATATAAATAAAATAGTGAGGGTGCGTGAATGATTAAACCCACCACTCAAACCTTATAAAAATAGGTTTACGTGTTTGAAATTGGTTAATAAGTTACACCCATTACCAAATCTACACAATCACAAAACACACAGACTTACGATTAGTCAAATACTTGGGCTCCCACTAAATCACTCATGCCAAAAACAAGATATGAACCGTCATCTATATCCTCAAGTTCCATACTAAGTAAGGGCTTCCCTCTAGGGGTCCTCCAAGTCAGTATGTAAAAATGGTACCCCTTTTGGTATTTTAAAATGTAACAACTGAGGAATCCCATAGTGTATCCACATTTATGGCCAAATCCTCATGTCTAAGATGAATCTAGGACATTGGGGTTGCTATTTCCCCTCATAATTCATCCAATATAATCAACCAATTCTATTTGAATAAACGATTTATCATAATGAATTTAAATAGGGGCTTCAAACTCAAGGGAAATCATGATTATAATCATATTACCATAAACATGAATAAATAACAAAGGGTAGGTTCAATAGACCGCCTAACATTAGGGATATTTCTAATTATTTTCTAAGGAACAATAATACCTTCTTAGGCACCATCAAGAAAATTCTATACATACTGGTTCATGTCTCACAACCAAAAAATCATAAATTAATTAATTATAATTGTTATATAATTAATTTATTTACCATTCCAATATTAAAAATTTAAATGAATTAATTTACAATATAATGATAACAAAAATATCAGTGGTCGATCTCGATAAACTCTATCCATGCCCAAATGTCTTCCAAAAAAACATAATGCATCTATAACCATGAATATTGAATAATACAACATAAAATAAATCTAAAACACACCAAATATTTTAATGAAAATAATTAATGATTTAAAAATCCACCATGGTGACGTACCTCAATGAAACATCATGCGGTTAAGTATTTGTGGCCATTCATGATAGCTTCTTCATAGTCAGAGAAATATCCAAAACTGAAATGATCTATTCCACCATGAACTGATATAACCCATGGATAACCCAAAATTCCAACCTTTTAAATCAGAAATGATGGAAAAAGAACCAAACAAACGAAAATATGTGGAAGATTATACCCATCAACATCATAATGTCAAACCCAAAAATGCCCACCATTAACTGATATAACCCATGGAGAACCCAAAAGTACAACTTTTTGAATCAGAAATGATGGAAAAAGAACCACACAAATGAAAATATGTAGAATATCATACCCATCAACATCATCATGTCAAACCCAAAAATGCCCATGATTAGTAATGAATAGAGCGATACAGAGCATTGGATGACAACTCATGTGTTCATCCTGATTAGCTAAACCAATATCGCGGGATAAACCTATTCAACAATTTTTGAAAATCAAATCCCATATATTACACAATTGGTTACTATAATACGCAGTGTACCATTTTCACAGCATGTAACAGAAACATGATGTGTATTCCATGGAGAAATTATCTAAGAAGGAATATCATGAATCCACTAGGAGACACCCCGTCAAACTAATAAACTATGATGAAGCATGGATTATTGTTTGATATAATTTTTTCAAAGGTCCAGTGCTCTGCTAAAATGTTTATAGTGACTCTTGGGTCTAATCCCCACTGATTTTCCAAAATTTAGATTTGATTTTTTTTATTTGTCTTTTTAATGTGGTGTGTGTTCACAAAGAATAGTTGGAATGATTAATTGATGATGTTTGATTTAAATATTTAATAAATATTTGGGTTTTATTATTATTGGGGGTTTAATAATATGATATCCTATAACATTGTAAAAAAATTTATATTTAACAACCACTTTAAAAGATGATTTTAATCAAAATTCCATGTTTTAGATTTAATATAACCCTTATCGAGGGTTCTAATTATTATCAAATATTATTGATGGAAGGGTAAATATTTAATTAACTAATTTTTGCCAATAGTCTATGGAAACTAAATTTAACACAAACCATGTCAATAATTCATAAAATTTATTATTTTCCATACACAATATTAATTCATATAATGTTAAACAAGAAAAACCACTCAATCACATAAAATCCGCCAAATATAAATAAAACCAAATATATATTTCATATGACATTGATATTGTTTGTAATATGGTTTAATATTCATATGGTGGTGATTTATAAATAGAATAAAATTAAATGGATAAGAAAAGTGTGGTGTGTTGAACACCCACAAGAAATATGAAGAGAGGTATATAAAAACATTTAATTGAATGATAATGTAATAAATTTGAAGGGTTATTTTCTTGACCTAAAAATATTTTGGTCCATTAAAATTTAAAAATATAAGTTTAGGACAATTAGATATTATGATGATGAGACATTAATTATTTTTCAATTGAAAAAAATGATATTACATGATTACAATTGTAGACAAGTGAAAACAAACCTAAAATGGATATTGGGTGTGAGGTCTCTCTTGTGGAACATAGATTAAGGAATGTAATAACAAGTCCTTGTAAATTATTTTTTCAATAAAAATAATCTCCTTATGTGATGAAATTTCATCCCCTTATAATGATAAGAGGGTAGTAAATTTGTATCCCAAGGTGGTTGGTTATATGAACTATGAAACCACCCCACTATTTGGATTTCCAATTTGAAAATCTCTACTGCTGAATATGGAGAAATATTTTTACAGAAAAATTTATATATGGATGTTTATTGTTTAACATAAAAATTTAGCATCCATTGGACTTTTTTATACCAGGATGTTTTTTTACAATACAATGTTCTATTTCTGATTTTATCCAAAATATTTCAAATGGAATAATGTGAATGGATTTTTAATAGTAAAAAATCTAAAATACTAATGATTTCATAAAAAACATTGGTATATAAAATATTTTATTTCACCCCACAAAATATCAGGTTAATTTTTTGTCTATAATTGGACAAATGACAAGGATTTTATTCTTATTTTAAATTAGGGATTGGATTTTGGGCTGGAAATTCATGTATCCATTGAGCCTCTTATTGGTAATTTTGGGCATGGTAATATTTATCAATGTGGATTCTAAATATATTAGAACTTATTATGGATTTTAATACAATTTGTTATTTTATATAGATCCAAAAAATTCTATTATCACGGGTCATCCAGTTTACTTGATAGATTCTATAGGAATTATTTTGTTATCTGTATGCCTTTTCAAATAGATGAATTAAAAAAATATCTAGTTAAATAATTTATTATATATTGAATAATGACACAAAAAATACTAATAGAAAAAAATTTATTATTAAATGTAAATAAATGATTAAATCATTAATCTATATTATAGTTATAATAATTCAAACTATGCACTTTAAGAATGTTTGTGATCAAAACATGAACATTGAATCGAAATTATATTTTTTAATTTTAAAATTATTTGTTCGGATTAAATTTATATATTTAATTAATATTTAAAATCAACTCAACAATACATAATATATTCCATGTCCTAATGAACTCAAACACAAAAACATAACAAAATAATTTTCACTAACTAAAAATTATTAAATGTTGGTGTTTGTCAATTAGGGGTTGTCTAGAACAGTTCACACATAAAAAATTAATTCCACCAATAATTGTTACAGAAATTATGTATCAAAAATCTTCGTCTCTCATGGTAAAAAAAGTTAATTTAAAAATTTCGGCACTCATTACTCACTTATCCCAAGATGATAAAAATTTATTTTTAAGGTGGTTCACTCATTCACCAATAAAAAGTTAAGTCGAAATGTTTATAATATCTGTCATGTTCCATTACCAATCTAAATATTTACATGAATCAAGAGGTATTTTTAGTGTTTTCTATTTTTCTATGGGACTGTTTAAATATAATTTACCAATGATTGGAAAAGAGGGGAAAACACCAACATTAAAAAATTGAAGCACATTTTTTCTGAAAGGATACACGGTTGGAAATGGGAAATCATGTTATGGATACAAATATAAGGGGTTTAAATGATGAAATGTTTCAAATAGCCAAAAACAGTCCCATTGACATATGAATAGACGATTCCATGGTTCTTTATTAATTTTTTTATTCTTTTTTTTGAATTTGGAACATGAAACAAATCTCCCACTCATTTCCACAATATTTCCTGGTGTACTCATGATAAAAATTTTAGTATTTATAAAAATAAAAATGGATGCGGAAGAGTTAATTTTTAACCTCTCTCGAAATATCCCATTTTTTCATTTATTTCAATATTTTATTTTAGTTACTAACAATTTTTCATATATTTTGTATATGTTGTCATAAACGTAAATACATTCCCAAAATGCACTATATAACATCTACGTCCCCACACTAAATTGAATTAATTTCCCTCAAAAATATGATGACACATTGAATTTCATGTAAATGGAATCAAAAATGAAATCCATTCCACCATACATAAATTATAATAAACCATGCAATGAAATTAAATATAGAACATTGGTGTCAAATGGTTTTGGGTATGAAATGTGGCTATACGAAAATGGTTTTCATAGACATGAAGGGTATTACTAACGGTGGACCAATGTATAAAATTCCTCTATCAAATTAGTGGGATAATATTAGAATAGTGTGAATCACATGTGGTTAATAAAATTCCTCTATCATATTAATGTAAACTATTGTTTTAAATATGACTTGAAGTTCCAAAACATCACGACTAAGAATATTGGGTGAAAACACATAATATGGGATATTGTCCATAGATTACCTTCAAATGAAATATAATGTTGTTACTCACTATTGGGTAAGTATGAATTTCCAAATAAATAATTGATTATTAAAAAATTGTTGATATGGTAAATAATTATTTATTAAAATTTATTATGAAAATTAAAAATGTTTGAGTTGAAATAAGTCGTTTCAGTCCCCCAATTCGTTGGAAAAATGATAAAAACATTGTAATTAGCACCTTAATTTTATTCTTTATTTATATTTTTGAGTAAAAATACACATCCATAAAAACGATAATGTGGAACTTTTTTGATAAATAATGTTGTAAAACAGTGAATGATTGAGGAAGCAGATGAAAGAGTGAATGATAGTCGCAGTGCTAGGAGGGGTATAAATAAGTGTGATATGGGAATTTAATATGTATGTGGTTCCCCTTGATGGGATTTTTTTTGTTGTAAACTACATCCAATGGTGGGATGATGGAAGTAGATGTGGTTCTTGTGTCATGTGTCCTCTATGATGATGCTTTGGAAAATTTCCAATTGCTAAAAGGGAATCAAAAAATAAAATTCATTATCCATTTAATGAAAAAATATGAAGAAATTAATATTTAATAAAATTAAAATAAAACCTGGGTTTCTTCCCATGAAACACTACATTTATTGTCCCTGCAACTGGACAATTGCAGTGGACTACCCCATGTCCAATGGTGGACATTATTTTTCTCAACACAAGGGAGATTGTAAAAAAAACCTATTACATGGGAGGATTTGATGTTCATTCGATATTTTTTCACATTATTTTGTCCCACATTAATTTGAATGGGGTTGGATAAAGAATGTGGGAATACTCCATTTGGTCTTCATCTTATGAAAGGAAACAATCTACAATGTGTTGGTATTTTATGTTTTGAAATTTAGAATGATTTTACAATTATGATGGTTCATTTATGTAATGTTTATATAACAAGAAATAGGATTATGAGATCACATTTTTTTTCAACTCATTTATTTCATAACATTACAATGTGTTTTAATGAGGAGTAATGTGGACATGCTATTGAATAGAATTTTTCATATCATTAAAATCAATATATTTTTCTATTAAATTGTCAATTTCTACCTCACCAATGATAAATTTATTTATGAGGGAATAAATGACAAAAAGTTCACATCCATTTAGACGTGATAATATCAATAGATTAATATTCAGATGACATATATGAGAATATTTTGAATCACGCAGAGGAAATGATGTTTGTTGGGGAATATGGTTAGAATTATTAAATGAAGAAGCTAGTCTATTTTCATTATTATAATATATATTGGAGTTATGGATATCAGAGGTGAGATGTGATTCCTAATTTTATTCAATAACTATTATGTCTGTGGAGTTTACATGTGAAATGATCAACATCATGTTATCCATTTAGGACATGGTTTTCGAGGATATACAATTTTCAAAATACTCTATCATTAGAACATGAATAACCTAATGGCTCATGGTTCAACAAAATATTATAGATTCTTTCAGAAGCATATATATAGAATACATAGTGATTTAATGATGGGTATCACATGGATTGAACAATATTTAACATAACCAGTTTATCCCCAAATTCCATTGTAAATATGCTTCCATGGACATGACTATAATTTCTAGATGTCATGAGGAATGTTCTTCTTAAAGTCAGAGTATATTGGAATTATGTTGTCTAACCATCAATGTTATGGACATTAAAATCAGCTAAGTAGATAATATAATTAACCCGGAAAAGGAAATCCTAACTATTCATAGAGGAATAGTTTTGTTTCGATTGGCTAACTTGATTACATAATTCCTTGGGTGCAAGGGGCCTAGACCATGATTGGAGAATATGTATTTGGTAATTACATTTATTTTGGATCCTAGGTATATGAGTACATCATCGATGATGGAACTCCCTAATTGGCATGAAACTGTAATGGATCTTGGATCATTGCACACCATGGATATAGATTGAAGTGTTGAAACATTCCCGATGGTACAAAGTCATCTCCTATGGGTGTACAATAAAATAAAAAAATTTCTGACATTTGGTTTTTTATGGAATCTAAGAGGGTAATGTTCAAATCATAATATTTAAACATTCCATGATATTTTTATTTAGTTTCAATGGTATTATTTTTCTTAGAGACAATATTTGAAAAATGAATAGGTATTTCTAGAGGAATGTAATGAGGTGAAAGAGTGTCTTAAAGTTCTTCTTCTGTCATTTTATTTTGTTATATATCTCAAAATTTAAAGGGGATTTATACGATACATCACGATGAATAGAACATTATTTTCCCAATATGAGTGAAATTGCACTACCATTTTTCTTAGGGTTGGGAAATGGTTGTGCTGGGATCTTGGAGGAATTGGATTGTTGCTTCTAAATTAGGCATAATACAAGTTAACCAATTTGTTTTTGAATTTATTTATGTCTATAATTTGTTATGGGATCAAGATCTTCCGAAAAATATTTCCACGGTTGTTTGGATAAAGATTCATGTAAAACATTGTGATTTCCTGGATTTTGGATCATAGGATAGTTTGTGTATTGAGTTGGAAATTGAAAGGTATCACTAATAAAGTAGCATCTAGAATGATCACGTTGATACATTCTCCATTAGCATTGAGTTACTACAGGATACAGTTATTGGAAGATACCACCACCTTGAACATATTGGAATTGGTTTGGATTTTTTGGATGTAATTGAGGGGGATCAGAAATGGGACAATTGTAACTCAAGATTATGTTATAGCTTCTGTAGAAGGGATAATAGAGGGGTTAGTTGGTATTTTTAATAAACTGAACAAATTACTAAGGATTGGTGTTACTCTAAAAAAATTCTATGTTGATTTCCATTGGATTTGATGATTCTTATGGATCATATTAATTCTATGGGAATGTGTTAGTTGGATAAAATATTGGTTTTTAGATTCTAAAATTTTTGATTGGTCTGGGGAACTAATTTTTTAGAATAGATGTGTATGGGCATTTGGTAAACACAACCAGTTTTCCCACAAGAACTATAAGTTCTCTCATCAACTCAGTCATCAATTAAACTCTGTGGATTGATTCTCTTAAAAATATTTTACTTAATCATGTGGTCAATTATGTAATTACAATTTGTTTGCATACATGTTTCCTAATAGATCCCATGAAGCTATAGGGTTTATATAAATAATATCAATAACAATTGTGTCATAAATTAGAGTTCAATCTGTATCCAATAACAACTCATAATTTATTGGGTAATGATTTGATCATAGATTTGATGGTGTGGGTAGGATTCCTCATATGATATGAAACAGTCCTAGTATAAATGGAGTGACTCATGTGGGAAATTATATATACCACTTATTTCCATTTTAATTGAAGAAGTTATTGAATTATGAATGAATTTGTCAATGTAGATTAACTTCTAGTCATTACAAGTGGTAATAAAATCAAGAATTATGTAAATGGGCCATGATAAAGAGGAGCCAACTACGGAGAAAGGGAATGGTGGATGTTTTTTTTCTCTAGAAAGCCCATGATAATTAAGGGTAAACCAATCCATTTTAAAATAATTATTTTTAAAATGAGGATCCTCACCAGATAAACTGTGGAAATTATATTGAATTTAAATCAATCCTGATTTGAGTTCAAAATCATCCCCAATATTTGGATATTGAATACTAGAGTTTTATTTATTCATATTCGAGGAATCAATTATTTTATGCTTTCCTCCCTAGTATTGACCATATTTAGTTCAATTATTTGTGAAATAAATGGGTCTTGGGTAATTTTATTATCTCAAATATTCCTCCATGTAATCCTATAGATTGAATAATTAGTAGGTAGAAATAATACTATTGATTTTTTGGGAGGCTATGGGGAATTTATTATTAATTTTAAGGATGTTGAAAGTTCTTTTTTCTTTATGGTGTTTTACATTTATGTTATTTATGTGAAGGGTGGGTTTTCTTGTTGCTTATTTTTGGATTTTTTATGTTTTTTTATTTAAAAAAAATATTTTAAAGACTATTGACTACTAGTTATTTCATCCCTAGAAACAGAACAATTTGAAGAATGAGCTATTTTTTCCTATCAAACTTTCATTGGTCCGGTGATAATGTAAAATGTGTATAGAAACACTCGGTATGAATCCTCAGTGATGGTAAAAAAATTTAGAGTTCATTGTGTGACACCCCAGGTTTTATAAACTGGTCCAAGTGAACAATGTTATTCTTTTTAATGATGTCTCTTGTATTATTTTATATTGTGCTTTATGTGCTGATAAAGAATTTGAAATGAAGTAAAATTTGAAGAATACGATAAACTGGTATATATTTAAAAGTTACATTGCAACAAGACCCATCTAATTGAAGGTACCATGCACAAGACCTAACACGGCCACAACAAGACTGCTGAGAATCACAACACAGGTAATCGGATAGTCGTCGTCTTTAGGGTCCATCAGTGTGAAAAATATAATAGCCAGAACCACCGCGCACGCACTCTGCACCAGTGGTATAAGGAGATCCATCCGCCAAGGGTCAGGTGTTTTGAAAATGTAAAACATCCAACCCCTTGTTTTTATAATGGACCTCTAAGGGAATATGAACGTTATATGATCGTTGGGTTTCAATGGATAAAGTATATCTTTTTATAAAAAATTGGCCTTTATAACGCTTTTATAATATTATGGTATTTCTATATTTTAATAAGTAAGAAATATTAGAATTATATCTTCGAGTATTAAAATAAAATATGATTCTTGAAAATGAATATATTTTTATTATTTTTGAAAACATGACGATATTTATATATTGGAAAAAACATATTATTTTAAAATGTCTCGAAGGGGTATCCACAATAATTGAAAAATGTATCTTATTGGATCTCTAAAACTATGTGTTTTGAAATAGGGAAAAACTATAAGTCTTCTAAAATTAATTTTTCTGAATCAACTACTGAAGAATGTTATAAATTGGATTTTAGATCTTAAAGGTTATAAGATCCTAGTAGTTTTAAAAGTTTGGTATTAAAAATATATCTTTTTAAAAATAGTTATATCAAATAGTATCATTTGTTTAATTAAACTAAAAAGGGATTTTTTGGATTTGAAAATTATGAGTTAAAAGTACTTATTTTATTTTATAAATATTCTAATTATAATGTTCTGGTTATATATATATATATTAAAAAAATGTGAAGTAGTATAATGTCTAATTTTAGCGTTTATTAAACATTTTTTAAAAAAAAATGTAACCCAGGACATCTCGTGACCCTGCGCAACCTCATCTGTTTGATTGAAGTCGGGACTAATCCCGGCAGTTAATGATTTTTTTAAAAGCTCAGTTCATCTCATCCGTCTGATCTCTCCAAGTTGGATCCCATCCGTCATTTTTTTCACTTCTCTGCAAACCCGTCATCTTCTACCTCGCATCAGGGTCCCACAAACCAGACATAGTTTGCCCGAGACGCCTCCTTCACCACTGTTTAGGTTGACAATCGCACACCCCCACCTACTAGGGCGTTGTATCTTTGTCTTCTCTACACCGAGCTAACCCATGGGTCGAGTCACCAAGTTGCGCTGAATCCTCTACATAAACCCCCCCTGTCACATGAAACTCAGGACAGTTTCATCTTCTCCTCCTCTCCCTTGAATTCCCAGCAATCCAGCAAGCATACCCATGTCCCGAGATTCCTCCTCATGCAAGGTTAGGGTGCCGTGTTTGTGTGTGTTTTTTTAACCCCACCCACGCTCCTCAGTTCATGTTTATATATACATGAGTATATATATATGACTTATATTTAAAGGTGTATATATATATATATTCCATGCTAACCGTTCTTCTAACCAGAGGACTCCAATGGTGTTTGCCTTCATGGGGTACTCTCATTTTTCTTATATATATATATAATAGAAAACCTAAAATAAACCCCCTAGGTGTAATCGGTTCCATGCAATGTATATACACATATAAATATTATATATTTGTATCACTCTTTGTTTCAAAAATGGGGTGTGTTGCTTTGGAAGGGTGTTTCTATAATATGATGTAAAGATTTTGTTTATTCTGAGTTTTTATTTTGCAACCGGTGTGACACAATAGGTGTATTAATATAATTTTATGTATATACAACAAAAACCCTTCGGTTTTGAAGAATTTTCAAGGGTGTTGCCATGGTGATTTAAAAAGGGTTATCCTTTTTAAAACCTAAAACTCATGTTTAATTGTATAGTGTTTTTATGGTTTTGAATAAATAAATAAATATATATGTATATACAAATATATATATATATATATATAACTCAAACCCAATTATTTTTTGGGTATCAAAGATTATTCAGTATTTTTTTTCACTAAGAATTATACTTTTGAAAGTGTATTTCTAAAATCAATTCCTAACATGTATGATTTTATGTAAGATGCATATATATATAACTATGTATTTATATAAGGTTATTCATTGGAATGGAAATCGGTTTTGATTTTTATGAAATGGATACTTATCTTTGAAAAATACTTTGATGCGAACTTGGACTTTGGTTTAAGTATAGTTATGTTATAGTTAAAAACAAAGTTTTTATATATTTATGTATTTATAGTTTCATGAAACATTTAGACCCCCACAAGGTTCTGATTTTTTTTAAACTGAATAAGTGAAAAGCAGTTAGAGGTTTTCATATTTTAAGTGAACCATGTTTATTTTATGAGAAAAACTATATATATACTTTGTGTATATATATCCCTATGTATGTATGTGTTTTTAAGATTAATATCTGAAACCCTAGTTTCAAGAAATGGTTATTAATATTTTTATATATGTAGGATTTTAGGGCTTGCCTATGCTGTTTTATTTATTTTTTTTTGTGTCTAAGGGTAAACCAATGAACATGACTAATGTCGCCCTTGAACTGATTTGTGTTTTTTCTTTTAAAAAGGATATGCTTATGCATGTTTTAAACTTGTATTAAAAGGATATGGATTTAAGTGTTATGTTAATATGTATAAATCCTCTATTATTTTTATACCAAACTCACTGTAGTGATTTTTAGTGAGTAGAGTGTAACTGAAAATTCTATGACCAGTGAAGAACAACAATTAATGACAAGTATTATTTCTGAAGTGGTTTATTTCCAAGTGTCGGAATTTTAAAGATTTCAAGTGTTTATTATTTTTATACCAAGCATGCCGTAGTAATTATTATTGGATGGAGATTTGTTACATGTAATGTGACCTGAGAAGAACAATACTTAATGCCAATTAGTTCATTTCCATGTACTGGAATTTTATGAACTCATCATTTAATACCCCTTGGGAGCAAACCTCACACATTAATCATTTTATTTTCTTAAAAAAATTTCTATGCACAAAGTAAGCTTACTGAACCATGCCTTCTTTTATTCCATATTTTCTATTTTATCTGTCATATCATGTATTTGTAAACCAATTATATAATTTTTACCTTATTCATATTATTAATGCATATGACTCAACATGATAATGATCTAAGAACTAGATTACTCAATGTGGTATGGGACATGTTGGGTAATGAGAAATGAAAATGGTATTACACAAAGTGGTATGGGACACCTTGGGGAATATGAAATGAAAATTAAATATTCAATGTGGTATGGGACACCTTGAATATCTGACCTTATCAACATGTGGGAACTATATGGGACTACCCGGAATAGGGTCCGGTAAAAAGAAAACCCTCCAGGTAGGGGACTAGTTAAAGTAAGCCCTCAGGGTTGGAGACCGGTAAAAGTAAGCTCCTCGATGCATCGATAGTTCTCAAGATAGTCAGATTGGGTTATTACCCTTAGGTAATGGCACAAGGCCCTGACACAGAGACCATGAGTCCTTCAGCATACATTTCTTAGCTTATGACCAACCAGGTGATTACTCCAACTAGAAGAATATCCTTGGTTATAGAACCTCTACCTATGACTATCAGATAAAGAAACCCACAAGACAAACGATGTGGCAATGTTGATGTATGACCAGTTTTCTTTTCCATAATTTTATTACAAATGTTTCATTACAAATTATCATGTCATGATATGCATTTTTTTCTTCTTCTGTATAGATAATGCGCTTGTGCGTGACTCTGAGGATGTTTACACTTTTTTTTTTCATGCACACCTTTCTTGTTTATAGACACTTTACATAGTATAACCGATGCCTTTTTATTAGCATGCTTATCTTGTTTATTAAGTGGGTTTCAGCTAAGTGTTCTAATGTATAACTATGAAGTGAATTAACTGTGTTACATCAACTTTTGTTTTTTCTTGAAGTTTTCACTTTAACAAACATTTTAAGTATGGAAAAGTATTTTCAACGTAGTTTTCAAAGGCTGTATTTATGTATTTTCAAAAACCCCTTTCTGAGTATTTCAATGCTCACCCAATGTATTTTTTAAAATTTTTACAGGTTGATAGAGCCTTTCCAAGTCTTGGATTTTTGATCTTAGCTCAGTAATAAAGAAGCCAAGCTGTTGTCTCTGATACTCCAGGATCAAAACCAGAAAGTTCATCCTGATGTGTTATGATGTGGAACATATTTGTTTCATTTGTATGAAATAAATTACACACCATAACCGTAGCACCGGATCCGGGCTACCAGGGTCGGGGTGTCATAGTTGGTATTAGAGGAATGGTTTAGGAAACCCTGGAAAATTTGGACAACACAAAAACACAAATAATGTTTTACTAAGTAGGGTTTATTCTTAAACTTCTCAGATGGCAAGACAGCGAACCACGCCTAGACTCTTGACACTCCCTACAGAGATCATGGATACTATTTTAGCAAAATCCTTCTCAAAAAGTTACCAAACTTTTGTTAACTTATGACTCACGTGCAAAACCCTCTATGAAATATCGAAAAGCTCGAATTTCCTTCGAATCTTCCGAGGGTCAGAAGTTGTGTATAACCAAATGGCCAATGCACTGTTCAAGAATTATAAAAAGAAAGGGAAGTACTACGAAGGACTCTTCCTGTGTTTCACCATGTATAATAAATGGTTGGACTTCACGACCTTCAGAGAAGCTGCAAAGGAGTTAGACTTCCGCGCAGTCTATATGTACCAAATCCTTTGTTTCAACATGCTTGGTGAGCTTTGCGATTTTGGGTCTTTCATCGAATCCTTCAGATATGAAGTGGTTCGAGAGATCTTTAGGAAACAAATCCAAGCGGATATTGCGAAGCTTGATGTCACTCGTGCCCATCTCTGGAAAACCACTTGTATCAAACGGGAGCTTGGTTTCAACCACGATCCACTCTGCCAAAAATGTATTTGGGAAGAGGATACCCACAAAGTTTTTCTGCCCTGGGGATTGAGTTGAATAGTAACTTCTTCCATGGGCGGTGGAGGTAAAGGGACATCACCAAGGGTGTCAGGGAAGTAGTTTGAGTAAGTCAGTGTATGTACGTCGATTGAATTGTGAGGACGCAATATTTTTAATATGGGGATAATGTGACGCCCCAGGTTTTATAAACTGGTCCAAGTGAAAAATGTTATGCTTTTTAATGATGTCTCTTGTTGTATTTTATTTTGTGCTTTGTGTGATGATAAAGAATTTGAAATGAAGTAAAATATGAATAATATGATAAACTGGTATATATTTAAAAGTTACATTGCAACAAGTCCCATCTAATTGAAAGTACCATGCACAAGACCTAACACGACCATAGCAAGACTACTGATAATCACATCATAGGTAATCATATAGTCGTCTTCGTCAGGGTCCATTAGTGTGAAAAATATAATAGCCAGAACCATCGCGCACGCACTCAGCACCAGTGGTATGAGGAGAGCCATCCTCCAAGGGTCAGGTGTTTTGAAAATTTAAAACATCCTACCCCTTGTTTTTATAATGGACCTCTAAGGGAATATGACCATTATATGACCATTGGGTTTCAATGGATAAAGTGCATCTTTTTATAAAAATTTGGTCTTTATAACTCTTTTATAATATTATGGTATTTCAATATTTTAATAAGTACGAAATATTAGAATTACATCTTCGAGTATTAAAATAAAATATGATTCATGAAAATGAATCTATTTTGATTATTTATAAAAACCTGATGATATTTATATAGTGGGAAAACATTGTATTTTAAAATGTCTCGAAGGGGTATCTGCAATAATTGAAAAATGTAGCTTATTGGATCTCTAAAACTATGTGTTTTGAAATAGGGAATAACTATAGGTCTTCTAAAAATTATTTTTCTCAATCAACTAGTGAAGAATGTTATAAAATGGATTTTAGATTTTAAAGGTTATAAGATCCTAGTAGTTATAAAAGTGTGGTATTAAAAAAATATATTTTTAAAAATAGTTATATCAAATAGTATCATTTGTTTAATAAAACTAAAATGAAATTTTTTGGATTTGAAAATTATGAGTTAAAAGTACTTATTAAATTATATAGAAATTCAAATTATAATGTTCTGGTTATATATATATATATATATTAAAAAATGTGAAGTAGTATAATGCCTAATTTTAGCGTTTATTAAACTTTTTTTTAAAAACATGTAACCCAGGCCATCTCGTGACCCCGTGCAACCTCATCCGTTCGATTGATGTCGGGTCTAATCCCGGCCATTGATGTTTTTCTAAACGATCATTTCATCTTGTCCGTCTGATCTCTCCAAGACGGATCCCATCCGTCATTTTTTTTCCTTTCTCCGCAATCCCGTCGTCTTCTACTTCGCGTCGGGGTCCCGCGAACCAGACTTAGTTTTCCCGAGACGCCTCTTTCACCATTGTTTAGGTTGACACTCCCACAACCCCACCTACTAGGGAGTTGTAGCTTCGTCTTCTCTACACCGGGCTATCCCATGGGTCGAGTCACCTAGTTGCGCTGAATCCTCTACATAAACCTCCCCCCTGCCACATGAAACTCTGGGAGGTTTCTTCTCCTCCTCCAATCCCTTTAATTCCCATCAATCCAGCGAGCATACCCATGTCCCGAGCTTCCTCCTCATGTAAGGTAAGGGTGCCATGTTTGTGTGTGTTTTTTTAACCCCACCCTTGCTCCTCGGTTCATGTTTATATATACATGAGTATATATATACGACTTATAGTTAAAGGTATATATATATATATATTCCATGCTAACTGTTCTTCTAACCAGAGGAATCCATTGGTGTTTTCCATCATGGGGTACTCCGATTTTTCTTATATATATATATATAATAGAAAACCTAGAATAAACCTCCTAGGTGTAATCGGATCCATGAAATGTATATATACAAATAAATTTTATATATTTGTACCACTCTTTGTTTCAAAAACAGAGTGTGTGGTTTTGGAAGGGTGTTTCTATAATATGATGTAACGATTTTTTTTATTTTGAGTTTATATTTTGTAACCGGTGTGATACAATAGGTGTATTAATATAATTTTATGTACATACAACACAAACCCTTAGGTTTTGAAGAATTTCCAAGGGTTTTTCCATGGTGATTTAAAACGGGTTGTCCTTTTTAAAACCTAAAACTCATGTTTATGTTTATAGTGTTTTTATGGTTTTGAATGAATAAATATATATATATATATAAAATTTATATATATATATATATATAACTCATACCCAATCATTTTTTGGGTATCAATGATTATTCAGTATTTTTTTCACTAAGAATTATACTTTTGAAAGGGTATTTCTAAAATCAATTTCTAACATGTATGATTTTATGTAAGCTGCATATATATATAACTATGTATTTATATAAGTTTATGCATTGGAATGGAAATCAGTTTTGATTTTTAAGAAATGGATACTTATCATTGAAAAATATTTTGATGCGAACATGGACATTGGTTTATGTACAATTATGTTATAGTTAAAAACAATATTTTTATATATTTATGTATTTATAGTTTCATGAAAAATTTAGACCCCCAAAAGGTTCTGATTTTTTCTAAACTGAATAAGTGATAAGCAGTTAGAGGTTTTCATATTTTAAGTGAACCATGTTTATTTTATGACGAAACCTATATATATACATTGTGTATATATATCCCTATGTATGTATGTTATTTAGGATTAATATCTAAAACCCTAGTTTGAAGAAATGGTTATTAGTATTTTTATGCATGTAGGATTTTAGTGCTTTCCTATGCTGTTTTATTTATTTATTTACTTATTTTTTGTCTAAGGGTACACCAATGAACTTGACTAATGTTGCCCTTGAACTGATCTGTGTTTTTTCTTTTAAAAAGGATATGCTTATGCATGTTTTAAAATTGTATTAAAAGGATATGGATTTAAGGGTTTTGTTAATATGTATAAATCCTCTATTATTTTTATACCAACCTTGATGCAGTGATTTTTAGTGAGCAGAGTGTAACTGAAAATTCTATGACTAGTGAAGAACAATAATTAAGGAAAAGTATTATATCTGATGTGGTTTATTTCCATGTGTCAGAATTTTAAAGATTGCAAGTGTTTATTATTTTTATACCAAGAATGATGTAGTGATTATTATTGGATGGAGATTTGTTACAAGTATTGTGACCTATGAAGAACAATAGTTAATGCCAAGTAGTTCATTTCCATGTACTGGAATTTTAGAAAATCATCATTTAATACCCCTTGGGTTCAAATCTCACACATTCATAATTTTATATTCTTAAAAAAATTGTTCTATTCACAAAGTATTCTTACTAAACCATGCCTGCTTTTATTCCATATTTTCAATTTTGTCTGTCATATCATGTATTTGTAAACCAATTATATAATTGTTACCTTATTCATATTGTTCATGAATATGACTCAAACAGATAATGAACTAAGAACTAGATTACCCAATGTGGTATGGGACACTTTGGGTAATGAGAAATGAAAATGGTATTACCCAAAGTGGTATGGGACACCTTGGGTAATATGAAATGAAAATTAAATATCCAAAGTGGTATGGGACACCTTGAATATATGACCTTATCAACATGTTGGAAATGTATGGGACTACCCAGAATAGGGTCCGGTAAAAAGAAAAACCTCCAGGTTGGGGACTAGTTACAGTAAGCCCTCCGGGATGGAGACCGGTTAATGTATGCTCCTCGATGCATAAATAGTTCTCAAGATAGTCAGATTGGGTTATTACCCTTAGGTCACGACACACAGACTTGACACAGAGACCATGAGTCCTTCAGCATACATTTCATAGCTTATGACCAACCAGGTGATTACTCCGAATAGAGTAATATCGTTGTTTATGGAACCTCTACCTATGAGTATCAGATAAAAAAACCCACAAGGCATATGTTGTGGAAATGTTGATGTATGACCAGTTTTCTTTTCCGGAATTTTATTACAAATGTTGCATTACAAATTATCATTTCATAATATTCATTTTTTTTCTTCCTCTATATAGATAATGCACATGTGCATGACTCTGATGATGTTTACACTTTGTTGTTCATGCATGCCTTTGTTGTTTATGGACACATTAAGTAGTATAACCCATGCCTCTTTATTAGCATTCTTATGTTGTCTATTAAGAGGGTTTCAGATAAGTGTTCTAGTGTATAAGTATGAAGTGCTTTAATTGTGTTACATCGACATTTGTTTTGTCTTGAAGTTTTCCCTTTAAAAAACATTTTAAGTATGGAAAAGTATTTTCAAAGTTGTTTTCAAAGGATGTATTTAGGTATTTTCAAAAACCCCGTACTAAGGATTTCAATGCTCACCCTACGTATTTTGTTCAATTTTTACAGGTTGATAGAGCCTTTCCATGTCTTGGATCTTTGTTCTTAGCTCAGCGATAAAGAAGCAATGTTGTTGTCTCTGATACTCCAGGATATAAACCAGAAAGTTCCTCCTGATGTGTTATGATGTGTAACTTATTTGTTTCATTTGTATGAAATAAATTACACACCATAACCATTGCACCGGCTCCAGGCTACTGGGGTTGGGGTGTCATACATTATTTCAGATTAAACATTTTAATGGGGGTTTTTCTGTAGAGTTTTGGTGAAATTAATAATTGATGATGTTTGATTTAAAAATTCAATAAATATTCAGGAAAGTTCATTATTGGGGATATATGTTTATGATATCCTTTGGTTTTTCATAATATTTAAGTGAATTAACATTCACTTCCTAAGATGATTTTAATCAGAAATCTAATTTTTATCTTTAATAAAATTCATCAAGAGGATTCTAATTATCATCAATTTTTATTTATGGAATGATATTAGTTCTTGAAACTATGTCTTTTTAGTATTCCATAGAATCCCAATAAAAAACAATACTTGTTATTAATCCAAACATTTCTTTTTTCATACAAAATATTAATTTAATGAATAATAATAAAGAAAATGGTCTCATTGAATTAACATTCTCAAATTATGAATCATCCCAATGGGATATTTAATCCTACAATAATATGGTTAATAATTTGTCTTATGACTATTATAGTAATGTGATATAATTAGATGAAAAATAGTAGGATAATAATAGAGTGGTGCACTAAACACAGACACGAAACATGTAGTGATGTAAATACATTCATTTGATTGAATGAGAAATTAAGAAAAGCGAACGAGTTTCTAATATATATATAATATTAGAGAAAAATAAAATTTCAACATATAATGTGGATGATAAATAGTGATATGGGATGAAGAATGAAACATTATCATATATCTGAAATAAAAATGAACTTTCACGATTATAATTGGAAACAACCAAAAAAGGAAATGAAATGGAAAGAAGAGGATATGTATATCATGTTGATACTTGATTGAGGATTATATAGCAATTAAAATCAAATGGTTCTCTTCATTTAAAATCACAAATATATGTTCTGAAATTCCAACACCTAGTAATGAGTAAAGGGGAGTGAATTTATGGCCAAATGTGCGGGACTATTTGAATTCCAAAACCACCCCTACAGTTAGATATACAATTTTCTAATTTATATAGGTGAATATTGAAATTTACTCATCATAAATGTTAAATATTAAGATTTTTATAGTTCCCCTAAAAAATATTTCTTCCATTGGACTTTTATAGCCAAATTTATTGTTGTTTTACAAAACAATGTTAGACCATACATTTTTATCCAGAAAGGTTCAAAGGGCACAATGTGAATGTGGTTTAGCATAAGAATTTTTGGTCAAATCTAAACCATTTGTAACAAAAATTTGGTCAGAAACATATTTTAGTTCCCACCACAAAATATAATCTCAATTTTATGTATATATTATGATAAAATACATTGATTGTGAACTGATTTTAAATCATAGATAGACTCATGGTACAGACATGCTTTCTTCAATTGGGAACCATATTAGTAGAGTTGGGCAGTGAAATTTTAATCCACGATGTATCTTGATTTCATAGAACTTATAAAGGTGTTTCATTATATTTTTACATCTTGATTATTCCTATAAATTAAATTATCATGGAAGGCCGAGTATCATTAAAAAAATAATTGGTCCTTCTTGTGTGATCCACATGGCCATTAAAATGGTTGAATTGGCCAATGATATAGTTTAATGATATATATTATTTGTAACAAGGAACAGTAAATAAGAATAACCACATCATATTAATTGGTGTTTTTAATCACACGATCAAATCATTAAGCTATAGTTTTGTTTTTCTAATACAAACAATGTTCTTTATATACGTATATGATCAAAACATGAATATAGAATATAAATTAATCATTTTAATGTTTAAATTATGTGATGGGACTAATTTAATATTTTTATGGAATATTTAATATCATTCACAGAAATAATACATGATGTTTAAAACTCATAGTTGATATTTATCAACAGCCCAATATTCCATTCCTCCTCCAGTGTTCGGCCAAATCCCCTAGAAATCCACTAAACAAAAACATAAATTTAATACACTAAATCAAGAAATTCAAACACACAGAACATTTTTATGTTTCATAGACCAAATTTTTGTCTATCCAAAATCAGATAAAAATTAAAATTGTCTTAAAATTTTCAACTTGTTCCTAAACACTTAATGTTACCCAAACTTTAGACGTTCACAACATTGGTAATATTTATTTGTATTCTAACCACAGATCCCAACCAACCATGTTCATTAAACCATGGTGAAATCATTAAGTTTTAATCAAATATTCCAACCCAGATTCTCTTTATTACTCTTTAGATATTGCATGAATGAATTCAAAGTCCATTTCACCATATTCAACTGTCAAAAAAACACTAGTATATTCCTAACCACACTCATCCATACTAATAGGTTTTACATCATTCAAAACACCTCCTCACATTCATTTAACTCCCCACTATATAACTGAACTCCCATATATCATTCCCTACCAAGAATCCATTCCACCGGTGGATTTTCCTTAAAAATTGCATCTTCAATGGTCTATCGACCCACCTGATGTGGTCCTAACAAAATCATTGTCCTTAACGTCACAAGGTTCATATCACCTATAATGATCTAGAAATCCCCACCATAGGATTATCCTTATCATTTCATCAGAATAGTACACATTATCAATGACCCATGAAACAAAAACAACAAAAATTTAGAACATCACATGAACATCTCACATTCTCTAGAGAAAAAACATGATTCATTTACCATTACCATTGTCCAAGAATGACACCCATTAGTATTCATCGACATCAGATATGTCTTAGTGAACAAACTAAAAGATATATGAAGGAGAACTCCACAATATATAAATTCACATATATTTTTCCATGAGGGAATCCTCCAATGAGTCCTATTAGCAATCCTTGGAAACATCTATATTTCATAGAATATAACGGATTCCCTTTTTGAAAACTCAGAATAATGTCAAGATATTAGACACAATCATCTCTAAACTGTATATACATTAATATGTCTTCGATGAAAATCACAAATACCTCATCCATCCTTAAACACAATAGTTATATCCCAAAGTCTTTAGGACACAATGCCCACATGCCCCTCATCACACCCACTTTTGTTCTTAGAATAATCATTGTTCCCTATTCAACTTAAGTATCATGGGTGTATTTTCTCGTAACATCTTATCCATATGCCACATGACACAAAACATCATCATTACTCATGTTTCAATGATTCCTATAACAAAAAAATGTTACATGCTCATGTGTAGACAAATCATAAATTTTTTTACAACATTAGTGTGTCACAACTCATAATGGTTCTGATCAAAATACCAATCCACATAGCCTTGACCACCCGCTAGGATTCTGATCCTTCTCTATACCACTGGGCACAACATGTCTACACAAGCATTACTCATTATTAGAATGACGATGAACCTTCAAAATTTCAAAATAACCCCAAGAAAGGAGAAAACCTATATAAGTTACCATTTTTAAGGAATCCAACTAGCTTAACTCGAAAAACCACATGAACACATTACACACAATTATTAGGATTCCAATGTATCCATTGAAGCCTCACTACCCAAAATCACTTTTTATTCGATCAAACCCTCTCACTAGTCACCATATAAATTCAAACATCACTAAAATCATGGATTAAGGTTACATCATCTAGGTCAATATTCTCTCCCACATAGTTCCACTAACTAGGTCTCACACCAAGTCATTATTTCCAAACACCACGGTCTAATCCAACTCATAGAAACCCACCACTCATGTGGTGTTAAACAAAATCTTATTCCAATGTTAAAAAAATTCATCATTTTAAAACACTCATCACTTGTTTTCCACATATGAATAATGTGATCTACCATGAAAACAAAACAAAAAAAATTATCCTATACAGATTGAGAATCTACACCTCAGAATGCCCCCTAATGGACTAGTGTAAACAACCAAACATCAATATTAACCACTCACAAGGGGTCGATCGGTCATACCCTTCCACCATGGCCACTGTAGAGACCCGAAACTTGATGTACATGGAAATTACATCACTATTGAGAAATAAATAATACATAACAAAAACACACACACATGGATCGTAATAGTTTAGTGTCTTCTGAAACTCGGAATATAATCTTCTAATCGTGGTGAAGGATCTTCAACATCTCCATTAATGTTCTTCCTTTTTTTTCATACCTTAAACCTTTCATTAAATCCTGGGGAAAAGAAAACTTATAAAGGGTGAGCTCAAATTCTCATTAAGGGTAAGCATAGAGACCATAAAACAATCCATAGACATTTGAATGTAAAAAACAAGAGCATAAAATCTAAACATCAAAATCTTGAGCAATGACATAAAACATGGAAATACGTAAGGCATAGATCATGACGAAACATTAATAATGATAAATTAGCATGGGAATAAAGCATGTAATTGTGGAAACCATTAAGAACATGATCTAATATTCGTAGTAGCCATGGAATTAGTGCCATGACCATCTTAGTGGACAAAGTCACTTTCTGAATCGAGTTCACTCCTCATTTTAGTCCTGTAACACTAAACCAGATTAACTAACCATTCCAGCAATGTCTATCTCATGAGATATAAATCATTACCCAATGAATTTGAGGGAGATATAGGTCCCACCCATCTCATAATGAAATCATTCTTACTTGTGCCACAAAATAAACATAAATCATCCATCATAACCCAATGAATAAAATGGGTTTCATAAACATCATCCCATAATAACATAATCCATACAATACAGATTGATATCTTTCATAATAATAAGAATCTAAACATTTAAATAATGGAGTCGTTATACTTGAAACATAATCATACTAAATAATGTCATCTTATATGGACAATAGTTTTGATAAAACACTTGAAATGATTCTTGATGAGAATATCCTTTCATTTTCAAAATCATTTTCCTTTCAAAAAATGCCATGAAATTTTAAAATAAAAGGATTTTTTTTGTAAATAATCATGAAATCTTGTAGAGTAATCTTCTTGAAAATAACTCTTTATGAAACTGTAAGAATCTTTTCATGCCGTATAAGTTAAAAAAACATTCTTCTCATACTTTTTCCGGAAAAGTCAAAAAGTACCTCATATGGTAAAACAAGATTCCTTACATACCATGTAGTAAAAGTAAAAAATAGGTATAAAAGACAATAAACATGCATGAATTTTTTTTTATAAAACATGGACATGGATGATAAATATAACCCTTGTAAATAATTACGTATAAGCAATCCCGGATAGAAAACAATTGAGATTGCAAAATTATCCCTTACCTTATGTTTGATATGATTCGTATGTATATGAACCTCCTGTATAATGATTTAAATAATGGCATTGAATTATTACAGAATTATAATCATTGTTATGATATCATATATGGTTCACTTATGACTTTATATTACCCATTCTTTCGTAAATTCCATGTTAATAATCATTTTGGGTAAAATCCTTTCATTTGTCGTCCGTGTTTTGACTTGTAATTATTAATATGATTACTTAGATCATGATTAATTAATTACATAATATAAAACAAGATTTATATATAATATATATTCAGAATATAAATATATATAATAGATAGATAAATGGAATGAAATACACCATTCACAGAGACGGTAGGCCGTACGTACACATGAACACTGTTTTTGTTTCCTTATTGAATTGAATGGGATTTAGTATATGAAATACATATATATATACATAAATCCAGTTTCATTATTATGTCATATATTTCATGATTACTTATTTTATATACTTTATAATTATTCTTCAATTGTTAACGAGGAAAATGAATCGCATCGCGTCGTGGAGACTGTAATCCGTACGTACGCATGAGCGATGATATCGTTCCCATATTTGTTGAATTAAATTGGAGTGAATGATCTAATATCATAGAATCAGTACAATGTTATAATAATCATATTTATTTATTCTTTACACCATTATACCAATCCAAGTATGGTGGTGGTGGAAATATAGATTACACCATGGTGTGGAGACGGTATTCCGTACGTACGCACGTGCTGTTATTTCATTTTCCGTAGGATGGATAGAATATGAAATGGGGTTGATTAATATTTATAATAACATATAAGAATATTATTGATACTGAGCTTATTAAAATATAATGAAACAACTAAATAATAATTAGTTGAAGAAGAAATAAAATTGAAATAATCGGTAACAGATATTACCTCTTCTTTGACATGCCTTTTTAAAACCTCCTCTTAGGGTACAAAAATTGGTCTTTGAAGAAGACTAGGACCTCTAGTATGTTGCTAGGGATGTTGAGAAGGGAAATTATCAGGGTTTAGCTGAGCTTAAAAGCTCCATATTTTCTGAGGAGAAGAGGGAGGAGGTGCCCATTTATAAGGGAGGAGAGGGGCACCTTTGGAAATATAAGATATATTATTTTATATTAAGTCCCAACCCCACATAAAAACTTTCAAAATGACTCATATCAGAATATTTGATGAGATAGGGTTGTAATATCATCATACAATAAAATTTAGACATGTTAGGAATCTATTTTTAGCATTATCAACTTGATTTATCCTTATTTATCAATTTTATTTTATTTGTGGAAATAATATTCTAAATTTTAAATTAGTATAAATAATTACATATGTGTTGTGAATTTTCCATAATTTGACACTTTATGACATTATTAAGTATATAAATTTAAATTTATTATTTTTAAATATTTATGTGATTTTTAAAAAAAAATTATAATATGTTATTTTTATAAAATACAAATAGTGTCAATTTTGACACTATTCATTTATTTGAATTTAAATAGACAATGTACAAGAAGATATGTTAGAACTAAAAGAATTAATAGATTCCTAAAATGTCATATGTGTCTACAAAATTAGTTGAGAACATTAAATAGTTCATATAAAATTTATTTTAATATTTTGAAGATCATTTATTTGATATTTGAATCGGTATAATAATTTCAACATCACTATTGTGTCATAATTAATGATAACTATTTAATCACTAAAAAAATCAAATAAATTAATATGATGTAGATAATTGTATTATATTTTTGTAGACTATTCATGTTCAAGGTTTCATTATTTTTATCACTAAACTAAAATTATTATACTTATAAGATTTAAGAAAGTGACATGTTGTCACTTTCTTTGGTTTTAATAATAATGAAATTATTTTCATGGACCAAAGTCCATTAAATGAATATAATCCTACCCTTAGGTGATATGGGTCGACTTTTAGTCATCAAATAGGATTTTTAAAGGTGTTAGGGTAATTTTATAATCTTATAATTACCCTTAATTACCCGATTTACCTTTAACTATGGTAAATAAAATTTACCGTAGTTAATATTTATAATGCCCAAAAAATAAAAAGTAGTTTATTGTCATAATTTTCACCCACTAATTCCAAATATGGAATCCATTTTTCCAAATTCAATACAAAAAAGGTTCAGAAATTAAAATAAAATTAATCCTGTTGTCGAAAGAAAACGAGTTTTTGTTTTAGACATTGCAAAAGATTGAATTGATTTTATCTACGAATTCAAGGTAAAATCAATGCTAATGACATACATTATATTAAATGGTAAAAATATATTCTATTTATACTTTAAACCCATTAAATATTATAATTTAACCATATAAATTATTATGATGAAAAAAATTGTTTTTAATTAAAATATAGAGTGTTTTTACTATTCATTAAAATATGAAAGTCATCAGAAAAATATCAAAACTTTATCCAATGTAAAATTTCATATCCTGATTCAAAAGAAGAAGTTTATTTTGTTAAATTGAACTTATAAAAATGTAAAAAACTAGGTTTAATGTGGGTTCTCCATTAAAAGGCGGAAAAATGAATTTTTTTTAAAATACTTATTTTACCCGAAAAAATTATTTTGTTCACATACCATGTTCTAGAAAATGTGTAAGATGAAATAATAATGTTATAAAATTAAAAATATAATTAATAAAATTCATAATGGCTAGTTCATAATAATATTATAAACATATATCACAGTTTAGTGAAACCTGAAATTGCTTACAACACACGCTATCGAGGAATGTCGTGATTGCGTGTAATGCAAGCCAAGTCAGGGTTGCGTGTTGTGCAAGAATACTTCATTGTTTCGTATAACATAATCCAACCATATTTCATTTATACATTGAATATATATATATATATATATATAAATAAACACTCAATGTTGTGTAGAATAGCTATTATAAAATGAACTTGAAATTGTGTGTAACAGAATCTATGAATAGTGTTGCGTATAATTCAAGCTAATACAGTGTGGCGTATAAAACAAGATAAAATTGTTGTAGCATAAAACACATGACATCAAATAAATTAAAAATAATACATATCATAAAATATCGGGTTGTTACAGCCACACACTAGTTTCACTGCCCATAATTTACATAACGGTGACTTCTGCATCTTTTCAATGAGTGCCTCATTGTAGAATCATATAACCAACCATTAGAGAGATATTAAAATAATCATTAACTAGGATTCCAACAACATGTGGATCAAATGTTCCTATAATTGTGTTTGATATATCCCTATTCTTCTTTACTCCATGAGTCAAAACCAAACTACCAGCGTCTTGACTACGTCTCATTAGAAATAAATCCATAAAAACTCATCAAATCTAAACAACACGTGCACCACTTGAAGTGTAAATAATATAAAAACATTACATCACAAATCTAGAACATCAATGTGGCCCATAGTAAACAAAGAAATACTAATTGAACAGGTTTCCATGACACACCATCCTAATATCCATCATCGACTCTGATACATTCTTATATTGGATATCTATGAAAACATTTATACTGAAAAATAGTAAACATCCCTTATATCATATTATAACAGCACTAATCTAGTGCCACTAAAACCAGTTCCTCGAGCATATTCATCACAAGACCACTATCATGACTCTTTATACCTTAGAGGGTGATGGATAGTATTGGGGGTATAAGGTGGGACTGTAAGGAGACTATACCGCCAAAATTGTGTACAAAAATAGAATTTAATAACAAAAAATAATACGATAGAGTATATAGAAAATATAAACAAACTAAAATAGAATCATGATGTAATAAAATGAAATACATCAAATCCCTGAATAGCTATGATATATATAAAACATTTATCACCCAATGTGATGACCACATATAAAAAATCATCAACTTAAAAGTAAATGAATCAGACCATATATACAAATTCAATCCATATAACATACTTTTCCCCCAGTACAATATCTAGCTACTCCTTCCAAAACATATGAATGCATACGAGTATCTAATTAAATCATGTAATATAATGCCTCAATATGATCCATCATGAATCCATTATTAACCAGATAGAAGGCATAATGTCTACAAATACACTAAGGTTTATATACAATGGTTGAGAAATATGTCTTTGTAGTCCACCCCCAATGATGAACCTATAACATACTTCCATAAGTGCATGATCAGGAAAAAAATTCCGCACAGTTGAAAAAATATTTAAATAAATATAGAAATAAATTAACCAAAAATCATTGGTTATATGGCCACAATAAACTGTACCTACATCATCCCATTCCAATCATATAAAAAATTTAACAACGTGGTCACATGTGGACATATAAATATCCTTAGTCCAAGTATACAACTGGGAGTTAGAATGCCATGTCCGAGAATCAAAACCATAATTCACATAGGTCATTGGATTTCAAACTAGGAGAATAAGTAAAAGTATCCTATCACAATTTGGAATACCATATCTATCCATCCCAACCATGATATAGAATGTCATTCTCATACCCTTTTATCTGGATCATAACTCCATCCTGCAGCAAAACAAACCATTAGGGAATATGGATCATCAGTCTAGACCATCTAAAAACATGGGAGTGGCGGGTTACTCCATCATCCCAAAATAATTAATCATAGTCTATAAAAGAAGGTGGGTTAAACCATCTATACAACCCATATTCAACAAGACATGTCTGCACAACCCAAACCAACCTTATATAATTTTAGTTGTTTCTAGAGAATCAGTCTGGAATCAAAATAATGTAGCAAAATAGATATTCCCATATGCCCAGTACAACATACTCAAAAAAAATCCTACAACAGGCCATGAACCTCAGTCCAAAAGTCAAAACATAAAAAACAATCAATACCCATATAGAACGTCGTAAACAACCACATATCAAAAGGTCATGGATGATTATGTCCAACTTACCCACATCATATTTTTAGTGTCACATATAACATTTAAAATCATTTATAAAAGTCATCGGATCATCACTCTCATCCAAAATATCCAATATTAGTAACCTAGGATCCAACCAGGATGAATCACCCAATTCATATCATCCCTAGGTTGTTAACCAAGAATCAAAATAAACAAAGAGTTAAACATATTATGGGTTTGTTGAAAATCCATAACCATAATTAATATATCAGACCCATCATCTCACAGAACATACTATGATGTAAGGGAACAACTAAAACCATAAAAAATAAAACACTGAAACCTGCTTAGGTTTCTTGTAATGATTAAGCTCCCACCAGGATCCTTAAATCAATGAAAAAATATATTTTCATCCCTCTCTAGATCCTTTGAACAAGAAATAATGTGTATCCAGTCCTCTGAGAATATTTTTGAGTCAGAACATATGTAGATACGTCACAATCCTGATCTGTGGTCACAAACAAACACTCAGGACAACACTCATCACATATGGTTCCCACTTCCAAAAACATAGTCTCTAAAAACTCATAGCCTCACAAGACTCAATTCTATTATACCTCATAAGATTAATATACTCGTTCCTGTCTATTTTCCAGGTAACCATAGGATGGTTCGAACACCCAACCTATCCATTACCTCATGACACAAATCGGTCCCGAAAACCAAGAAAAATATCATAGACAACTTTAAATGTAGTATCTAATTATCTCATAATCCGTAATAAAATAATTATCATGACCCCAAACTATGAACTATCTCATGTCTCTCCCTCAAGAGATTATAGAACTCACTTTATAGATAAATAAATTCTTATCAAATCTTAATTTCCAAATCACCACATCTTTGAAGACCTGATGACACCTTAAGGGTTCAACAATTGTGAAATACACGAATAAACACTCGAGGTGTACTTCTCACTCTTCAAATAATGACATCAGTGAAGTAAACATAAAAAACACCTTATGGAATGATTATTACTATCTGTACATCCATGTACATGGAGTGTACTCTCAAACCATCACATGGACATGTAGATCTACATGTTTAGAGAACTCTTGGGGAATCCTATTTACTACTACATATCTATGGTTTACATGGGTCTTCATATGTACTGCTACATAGATTTATTACCCTAACATGGGGTGGATTCCCTTGTACACGACCATATGGTTGTGACCCACTACTCGGCGTGTACATCTGAAATCATTGTACGCATGTGTACTCACCACATGGCCTTGTACATGTCAATGTACTACTGCACATAGTGTAATTCAATTTAATATTGTCTAATTCAAAAAAAAAAAATCTTCCACGAATGATAAAAACACTTTCCATTTATTCTAAAAATCACTTGTCATGATGTTTGGTTTAAGTTACAGGAAACTCCTATGAACATCCAAAAAACAATTTTCCATGATTAAAAATTAATCTACCACCATTAGGTCCCTAGAAGTCATATGTGGTCTCAAAAACGTGAAAATAATTATTATATAGGTATAGTGTCATATAAATCAAAACCCATACTACCTAAAGGTGAATACTCTAAGTCTTTGGTTCCAAATCCACTCCCAGAAGCCACTGCACCTTGTTCTAGTCATGATCTCTACTATGGATGAAGTCTGCCAGTATCTCCTCTCCCTTATCCTCTATGATCGTCCATCATAGATGGATAATACTATCCCATGTCTTTTTTAGGCATAGTAATCCCAAAAGTTAGTGGAGTGTTTTTATTAAATTAATTAAATAATTAATTATTGTTCATTTAACACCTGTCGTGAGTTACGAAACCTGAATATGGTTTATATATTAACTATGAAAACCCTCCACATTAAAATAATCCATGGAGTCAGAATATCAATACCAAAATCCATTAAAATTTTATCAACACTCAATCCCATGTGATTAATTTAAGATTCTATTATTTAAATATTAAATATTTATCCAAAACTCGAACATATAGTAATTATACTAAACTCGTATCCAATAGTAATCACCATAATTAATGACTAATGGTGTGGTGATAAAAATTATACTATATCATTTTTAGGAAAAAACTAAAAAATTTCCACTACTGATACATTGATAACAAAAAATTACAATTCTGCACAAATTTGGAATCTGGTGAAACAAGGGTCATTACAATATCTCCCCATAAACATTATCATCATTGTGAAACCATATTTTTCCACCAACTTCAACCCCTTAAACACATTATCCATCAATAAATTTTCATCTCATTTTATTCTATTCATATAATTTAATAGAGTTTCTCTGCATAACAAATCACCTAAGGCATCAAAGCCTTTAAAGGCCAATACACCACTTTCAACTATCAGAAAACCACTAGAAAATTCTAAACCACACAAATCCATCATTATATAGAATAGATTAATTAAAACTCATCATCAAACTCATGGTGTTCCCCACCACATAACTCAACCTAGATAAACCAATACTGTCCCAAGAAGTTGTCCACTAGAAGAGTCACGTTTCAAAATACATCCATAGTTGTTCACCAACCCACATTAAGGGGTACGTGATAAATAATAAACTATACCCACTCAAGGATTACATCACCATTATTGATACGATACTCCCCACCATTATAGTATCATTATCATTACCACACTTTTGAACTCCTTCTTTATGGCCCATGACCCAATCACAACAAAACCTAAAACTAGACATTGGCATTTTACTCTGACTAGAGTGTCAAAAAAATTGCATCCCTAACCACTTCCCATAATCCCAGAACATAAAATAGTTTTATTCCATAACATTTGATATTTTATAGGGACCGAACTCAAATATATCCAATGGTGCACTCCCAAATATACATTTTCACACATACAACTCCATGAGAAAAACCTCCCAGGAGGCCCCTTATCACCCCAAGGAAAATTTTATATAAAATTGAATATATCCAATTCTATTTTGTTATACCCATGATGATGACAAAATATATGAAATTATCATCTCTAAATAGTATGTAAACGAATATTTCAGCAATGAATAAAACCACATTCACATCCTACATTGAACATTATAGTTCCATCCAAAGGTCCTCATGTCTCCATACCCACATCCCCTAATCACACTGAGTCTGGTTATTATATACTCATGGATTCCTGATCATTACAGCCTCATGGTAATACTTTATAGTAAGTTATTTTCCTTAAGAAAAATGACACACCACTTCAGTAGAGATCACCTCCAAGACTCCTTTATCCCATAATTATAAAACATTTTTGTGTAACCCAACTACATAGTATATTCTGACTTCAAGGAGTCACACATCATGAAGGTCTAGATCAAAATGCTCATACATATAACCTAGAGAACCTACTATTATTTTTTTCAAGTTCAAAATCACCAGGCAGAACCATTATGTTCAACCGTTACTAGGGCTAGGCACTACAAAAATAATTCCCCTATTGGTATCAAACACATACAAGGAGAAGAAGCTTAAAATTTATCCTTCTGAAACAATAATTTATATATTGAACCTAAACCTAAAACATTCATTCACACTATGAACACCATTTTCATGAGTCGAATATATCTATTATTACATCACATACCAAAAATCACTCGTAACACTATCAATCCATTTCACATGACACCCTCAAATGCCAAACAACACTGAATATTTAGATTGGACTATCCTTAACTGGGTTATTAGGATATCCCACAAAGACACACTATCATTGTTTCAAATGAAGTCACTATGTTGAACCACCATGTCTATGAACTTTCACATAAGGCCACCACTCATGGGACACCAAACACACTCTTGTTCCAACAATGCACAGAATCACCATACCAAAAACCCATCTATATGGTCTCCAAGATGAAGAACATCATCTTCCAAGAAAACTGACAACAAATAGTGAATACATACACATCAATCATCCACACATTATAATAATCCCTGGAGGACTAGGCTACATAATCAACTTAAATGAAAAACGACCCACAAGGGTTCTGACGGTCATGCACCATCTCCATTCTCACCCACTAGGGTAACTGTACCTACATTGTGTAAGTACTTCATCCACATTAACATTGATGATATAAAAATATTAGATATATAGATCCTTCCATCATAGGTAATTAATGGAAATCACACCCAGCAAGGCCTATATCAACTTCATCATCTATGCTTATCATCATGCATGAGATGTCTCTTGACTATATAGGCGTAGAGTAAAAACAAAAAAACATGAAAAATTCTAATTGGACGAGATATATAAATCAATAATAGGGAATTTAATAAAAACAATATGTGAATATCTCAGTGAAAAAAATATATAAAACCATATCCTCCAAAATATAAAATCATAAATCGTAGATTTTGGGAACCTGGACAACCTATCAGAACAGGTGTTCACGGTGCAATAGTGTGATATCCATTATAGGCTCTCTCACATTACAATATTTCATATCTACCATAAAAAAATAGTTCAATCACCTAAATGTTAATATAATTGTTCCCACATTGTTACATATCTTCCCCAGGGATAAAAAATCAGGTTTCCCGATCCAGTTACCCATAAGACCTCAAGTGAGTCTCCTCATATGCAACTGGATACCAACTAACAACATGGGAATAAATTGGAATTGTGGGGAGAAATTTCCCCTATAATAGAGTGAACAACCAGTTTTAAATAACCAAAAATGTATACACATAAAAGTACACATAAATAATACATAAACTAAAACAGAAGCATTCTTTAATAAAATGAAATAAAATAATGTCCTTAATAACCATTTTATATACACAACGTTGATCACCGAAATGGATGATAACTCATAAAAAATAATTATCCCAAATGTATATACATCATACCCAAAATAAAACCCCGAGAAATGTCACATACATTGTCTCCAGTACCATATCAAGAAGATTCTACCCAAACATCGGACTCCACATTATCATCCTACTCAATCATGGAATCGTTGGCCTTAGCCCGATCTATTATACATTCGTGAAAAAAATAAAATTATACATAATTTATTCACATACACCATGGTGAACAAAATGGGGATGAGAAATAAATCATAGTAGGTCACCCCAACACTAATCCTATAAAGTAATATCATAAGTGCATGCTCATAAAATATGCTTCACCTCAGGAAAACATAACTCAAATAAATTAACTAATAAATAATCCATCAATTATTGGGTCCATGACCTCAATTAACAATACCTTCTTCAAGAATTATCAGTTGTCTTAACAATTTACCATAGGGGACACATATTGACATAAAAGGAGACTCATTCAATGTTTAAAAATGTGGTTCATAGCTCCATATCTGAAAATACCAACCGTAATTTACAGATTTCACCATTCAAAATTCCAAGCTATTCAATCAATGTATCCAATTGGTATTCAAAACACCATGTTTGAGCATCCCAACCACGATATAGAAATCAATATCTACATCCATAGACATAATAGGATCATTCCATCTACAAAAACTATGGTGCACTAGGGTTACTAGTGCATCAGTCTGGCTAACCAAAAAGCAGGTATTATAATGACATTCCATCAACCAAAAACCATATCTCACCTAGAAATAAACAAAGAGTGTTAGTCCATGAATCCAAACCATATTTGACATGACATGTTCGATTTTCCCCAAAAAACCTCAAATATATAATTTGTTTATAGATCATTTTTATAACACCTATTATTTATATAAAATTTATTTCCTAGAGTTCCAATATGCAACCTAAACCACATAGCATCCTACCCAATCCTGAACCCTTAGTCTAGTATACTCGACATTATCAAACTGCATGTTTGAATTATTAGTAAATCACTCAAACCATAGACAAAAAATACGTATTAATATTGAAAATATAATTAACCACATATCATATGGTTTGGATTTTCATGTCCATCCCACCTTAACTTGGATGTGTAATATCTTGAAAAATATATATAACCATTTTGTGGGACCTCTTGTCCACAAGTGAAGACAAAATTGCCTATATATTTAACATAGGATCTAACCATGACATCTCTCGAAATTCACCGCATCTACAGGGAATAAAAAATCATATTCCTAATCTAAAATAGAAAAATAACATGATCTAGATGAAATTCCATGCTTATCATCAACATATCATGCCAAGATAATCACACAACACATTGGGTCAAAAGGGAACACCCACAACCATCACTAACTGAACACTAAAACCCACAGAGGGTGAACCTAATGATTGAGAACTCTATTGGTTCCCTAATTCCTCACATCAATAGAGAAATCCATTTCTATATCGTCAGGATGAGAACTAAAGATGATGAATTCTTCTAGGAATCCTCTAGGTTATAATATAGGTGGATGCATCCAATTACATATTTGCCGTCATAACCAATCTCTTAGGCTAATGTTATTTACTCAGATGGTTGCATTTTCAAAACCAATTCTCTAGAAACACACAGCCTCACATGACTCATGGACATTGAACATCATTGAAGGAATAGACTCATGCGTTTACCCTTTACATGAAACTCTTAGTTGGTCTGAACACCTATCTTATTCATCACCTCATGTCACTACATGGTCCTTCTAACTCTGGAAAATCTCATACCCAACACCAAATTAGGTCTCCAAAAAACTCATACTATACCCTATAAAAATATTCATATCCCTTTCTTATGTCTCATACCATGTCTCACTCTTAGGATATAACAGAATGAACATTATCCAAGAAAACATCCCAATCATAACATACATTCCCAAATACCCTCATAGAATTCCTCAAGACACCCCAATGGTTCCACTATAATGAGTTTCGTTGGAAAAAACACATAATAGACAAATCCAAAGTCCATTTTGAACTACAGGGTAGAAAACCCAAAAAAATCCCCATATTGGATAAACTACACTGCATGTATTATTGATTACATTACATGTACTCTCAAACCTTCAATTAAAAATGCACTTCTACTTCGCAAGAGCGGAGATATGGTCGAATTTTGTACAACTACATCACCAGAGAATACATAGGTTCTTCCAATGTATTACTACATGAATATGTACACCTCACATGGGGTTTCATCCAATGTGAATTGACACATTTCCATGTAACACTATACGACTTGTACCTAGTTTACAGAGAATGTACATCTCAAAATATAATCTTCATTTGTACTCACTGGATGGAATAGTATTTTCCCATGTACAACTACATGGAGTATACATGAAGAATATATAATTTACATCCAAAAATTAAATCTTCCCCTTATGGGTAGAACACATGGAATATATTTACAAATCCACACACCTTGTTGTCGGGGTTTTCAAATGGGAAACCCCTAAAAAAATCCAAACCATAATTCTTCCCAAATTAAGAAGAAATACACCTCTATGTGGTCCACAGAATTAAAATAAGGGATTTACAAATCTACCAAAAGTTAATCTACATGGATATGGGAATAAAACTAAAAAATAGGCTAACTCATAGTATAAACACCAAAGCATCAAGTACAAATCCACTCCTGGAAGCCACTACACCTCAATTTGGAACCAATCAATGCCATGGATGATGTTTGGTGTCATTTCCTCTAGCATGTCCTTTTTAATTGAATTTCATGCAAGGTTGAACCCTCCCCCCTTCTCGTTCAATGTATAGGATGACAAAATGATAGACAGTGTATTAATTTATTTAATTAATTTATTTATTAACTGATGTCCATTTAACAAATGTCATTAGTTATGAAACACGAAATATGTTATTATTTTACCCAAGAAAAACACCCATTTTAGACTCAACTGTAAATTCATAACCACAATATGAATTTTTTTAATAAAATATATATCTAAAAAAATATATGTCAAAAATTAATATTTAAATAATTAAATATTAAATATTCTTATAAAACTCTAATAATTCATATTATAAAAAATTAAATTCCCAGGGGAAATGGAGTATCTTTGGATGAACAGATTTGTCATAAAAATTAAATGAGACCATAAGAAAGGTGAAAATGACCATTTTACCCCTCACATGCCATCAATACAAAAAAACATAAAATTCAGATGAAATTCAAAATACAGGGGAAACATTGGTCTTTACAGTTTAATATTTAAATTATTTGAATTTTAAAATTATTTTAAAAGAAATATTAAATTGGATGATTAATTCACCCCACCCATGTTGTCAACTAGAACCAACATTCAATATTATTGCTCTTTTTCATTTTTTCATTTTTCATTTGAAAATGATCTTTTTCATTCGAACATAATTGTAATTTCATATAAATATATAACTATTTTATAAATTATATTAATTCTGAAGATTTTACTAAAAATAGACCTTCTTATTTTAAATGTCATAATTATTTGAAGTGGAAAATAAAAATAAAACATCTTCTTGAGAGAATGAGTTCTGAAATTTGGGGATCTAATGATGATAAATATGAGAAATCTAAAGCATCTAGAAAAGAATTTGATACAATAAATAATGATACATATGATTCCAAATGAAAATCGATGATGTATTTATATTGTTATTAAAGTGAGGTTGAGTTCCATAGAATATCATATCATGACTTGAATTACAATATTTAGGATACTATTTCCATGTTTCACTAAGAAACACATAATGTTAATGAAATGTGATTAGAATAATATACTATTAAATGTGATACATTCAAAATAAATCATTAGAAATATAATGTTTAAATGTATTTTTAGTTTAATGAAATAATAAATACTGTAATTTCATATAGACTAACAACGGATGAAAAATTCTAATTACTAAGGATATTAAAATGTATGTATAATAATTTGGGTGGTACATATTTTTATATTCAAGAGTTATGAAACAATATAAGACTACCATTCAAAGATCTAATTGATAAGATGATGATTTATAATGTAGAGAAACAAGTGAATAATGATGATGGAGAACATAAAAGGAAGTATTTTTCTTCCAAATAAGATCTATCTAAATGAGAATAAGTTGTAAAATATGATACCACTAGTGGATGTGAATATTATATACATATTAATGAGGAAATATTTCAGATATCTAGATAATTCAAAAAATAATTAGATATCTTTTCCAAAAAACAAATATTTAAAGGAGAATATGATAATAGAGGAATCTATAGGAATGAGTTGAGAAAGGATGACTCCTATAGTGACATTACAAATATTGAGTGTAATATGAAATGGTATAAAATTTCATATTTTTGGAAGCTCTATTATAATAAAAATTATAAACTGAAATAATGAAGACCAAATAATGAAATCAAGGCTACTTGATAGTAATTGGAGGATAACTCCAGTGACTCAGACTAAAATTTTAAGATGTAAATGAAAAAGAAAATATATTATTTATGGATACTTAGTTGGAGGTGAAATATATTTTTATACACATATATAAGATAAAATTTAAATTTCAATTGAATAATTAAAATAATATTATGCTATTTTGAGGCTAGCATGTTTGAATTAAGAGATAAAAAAGACTCTAAAAAGAATTCTTATTTTATGTATTGTTGATAAATCTAATATTTTTGTTCAAACAGAAAAATTGATAATACGTTAAAATAAAAAAACTGATCTAAAAATGGAATTTAATAGTTTAAAAATGTTTGTAAATATTTTATTGATGTTAAAAAATCCTTTAATATTATTCTTTTTGAAAAAAAACCTAAATCCAATTTGTAATTAGGTAGGTATATGGATAGTAAAGGAATAAATATAAAAACATATTCATTCATCTATCAATGATTATTACTATAATATATATGTATAATGAATAATACTATTTTCAAAATAATTATAACACATTTATACGTAAAGGTTTTTTTCTAACTCTAATAAGTTTTTATATGAAATCTCATGAAACTGATGTGGATCCTGAAATAATTAATTGCTAACTTCTATAATAGGAAAAAAAAATAAGTTCCAATGTTGATTATTATTTGATTAAGGTAACGATTAATGTTTTAAAATCATAATTATCAACCTATGGTATCTTGATAGATGATTTTTTGGACATGTGACAGGAGGTTATTTATGATTTAATTTATTTGTAAAAATGGATTCAGGAAATGTCACATTTAGTGATAATGTAAAGGTATATATTACTAGACATTGAAATATTGATAATTATGAGTCATTTCATAAATATAAATTCTTATTTTCTTATGGAAGAAAATATAATATACATTCTATTTATCAAGTATGGGATGATGGTTTTCAGGTTAAATATGAAAAGGATACATGTGATATGTATGAATCCAAACATGAATTAATATTGACTACCTTGAGAAATGAAAATGATTTCACAGTTAATTTAGATTATTTATTTTCTCAAAAAAATTAATGTATAAGTGCCTTTTTTAGATATTTTTTTTTGTGGAATAGGGGACTGGGCCCCTACAGTATATACTAACAAACACTGGGTAATAAGAGAGGTTTAGTTAGATATCTACCCAAAATAGAATTCCCTACACACAATGTTTACATTATAGATCCAAAAATAAATCAACAAAAAATATATTTAAAATATATGAAATGTTTGTTTACCTATCATGATCAAATGTTTTATCAAACTGATTTATTTACACTATCTATAGATTATAGTTTTTCAGGAAAAAAGTATTCCTATGTAATTTTTGATGATTATTAAAAATATACATTCGTTTTTTTCCTCGATCAAATATTTGAATATTCATAATATTTATCTATTTTCATAAAAATAGTATAAACCATAGTGGTGTCACTATTAAAAATCATAAAACTATTTTTTATTGACAATTTGATCATAAAGTTCTTGAATATCTCTATTAACAAATTGCATATAATTATTACTTCTCTTCTTCTTGAACAACTCAATAAATGGGGTCATTGAAAGAGAAATAATATTCTTCAAGAAATTTCATAAACTATGCTTAGAAAATATGATTTCACTATTTATTCATTGGATGAAGATATAAACACAACTAGTTATGTAATAAATAGACTTATCATTAATCCTATATCTAAAATAATATATAATAATTTTGGTGTGGTAAAAAACTGAAATTAAATTACATTATTGTTTTTAGATGAAATGAAATCATTATAAACACAAAAGAGGAATCTAAAAATATTTTCAATTTAACGGCACAGTCTACCCCACGATCATGATATTGTCCACATTGGGCCTAGCCTGCTCAGTTTTGGTTTCCCCTAGGTTCTCTCCCTCAGGTATCCCCCTAGGAAAGGGCCTATTGATGGGAGAGGGATCCACACCACCATATAAGGGTGTGATTCGTCATCTTTCACCTTCAATGTGGTATTTCTATAACCCACCCACTAGAAGGGCCCATCGTCCTCGTTGGCACATAAAATGGACACCAGCTCAAATACCATTAGTAACGGCCCAGTGCAGCCCATGATCATGATATTGTAGACTTTGGGCCTATCCCTCAAGGTTTTGTTTTTCCCAGGGATCTGTCCCTCATGCACCCCCTAGGAAAAGGCCTCATGATGGGAGAGGTTTCCACACCACCGTATAAAGGGATGTATCATGCTCCTCCTCATTCGATGTGGTATTTCCCTAACCAGTTGTGGTAGTCCCACATCGAAGGTGTAAGTGCACCAAGCAATACTTTATAAGGCTGTGTGGATACCTCTACCATCATGAGGCCTTTTCCTATGGGGTTCCTGAGGGCCAGATTCCAGGGAAAAACAAAACCGCGAGGCTCGACCCAAAGCACACAATATCAGGATCATGGGCAGGATTGGGCTATTAAAAATGTTATCTGAGCCCATGTCCCATTGATGTTCCAAAAGGATGTTGGGACCTTCTAGGTGGTTGGGTTATGGAAATCCCACATCAAAGGAGGAGGAGTGTGAAGCACCCCTTTATAAGGTGGTTTGGATACCTCTCCCAACATGAGGACTTTTCCTTGGGGTGTCTTATGTATAGAACCAAGGGAATCTAAAATCGTGTGGGCTAGGCCCAAAGCAGACAAAATCATGATCATGGGCTGGAATGGGATGTTACAAAGGTTATGAAAATCCCACATCAAAGTAGGAGAATCACGATGCACCCCTTAATAATTTTTTGTGGAAACCACTCCAATCATGAGGCCTTTTCCTGGGGTTGTATGAGGGCCAGAACCCAGGGAAAACCAAAATGTGCGGGGTAGGCCTGATGCGGACAATATCATGATCATGGTATGGACTTGGCCGTTATAAATAATATAATATCCATTGTCTATTTGATGTTCCAGCATGGACACTGGGTCCTTATAGGGGGGTTATGGCAATCCCACATCGAATGAGGAGGAGCATGAAGCACCCTATTATAAGGTGATGTGGATAACTCTCAATTAATGAAGCCATTTCCTAGGGGGTCGCTTAGGGCCAGAATCCCGAGAAAACAAAACCATGCAGGCAAGTCCTAAAGTGGAAAATATCATGATCGCGGGTTGGATTGGGCCGTTAAAAATGGTATCGGAACTAGTGTTCATTTTATGTTCCATCAAGAATGCTGGGACCTTTTAGAGGGGGTGGGTTATGGAAATCACACATCGACGAAGGAGGAGCATGAAGCACCCCTTTATAAGGTGGTGTGGATACCTCTCCGTCATAAGGACTTTTCCAGGGCAGTGCCTGGGGGCCAGAACCCAGCGAAAAACAAAACAATGCAGACTAGGCCCAATGCGAACAATATCATGATCGTGGGCTAGACTGGGCCACAACATTCACTATAAAATATTAGTTGGGATTTTTCTTGATTATTAATGAAGTAGAAAATAATATATAGTCTTTAATAAAAATAATAAAATTTTTAGAGAATAATTACTTGTAACTTTTTATGTGACATATCAACATGAATCCAAATAATCTGTAGAAAACATTATCGATGATATGTCAAATTTGAATATCAATAATCCTTTAAAACCTATATCATTACTACTAATATAGATAATATGTTTTCTAAAAGATAGCATCAATACCCCCATGGCCAGGAAAAGTACATGGAAGAACCAACTACATGACTCCCATGAACAATTACAACTCTCAAATACCACCCCTAGATGATGTTGTTGGTGACCAAGATAAAGGTACTCAAAAATGATCCACACTTATAAACATGATTGAACAAAACATATTTTGTATCATATCATGAACTAGGAATATTATTTAAGATATCAGTTATGAGATTTGGGGTTCAACTATGCAAAATGAATTTAACATCTTTAAAGAAATAAATTCTAGGAATTAGTTGATAGATCTAATACCATCTATATATTGAAACCAAGTAGATATATAGAAATAGTGATGATGAGTTTGGAACAATAGATATAAATATAATAACATTGGTTATAAAAATTTATTGGCATGAAAAATGTAATGATTATTAGTAATCATTTGTAGTAGTAACTAAAAATTAATCTATTGATGTACTCATTTCATATAAAACATATGTAAATTTTATGATATATCTTGTATATTTGAAGAGATCATTATTTAATATAAATATTAGTGGGGTTGTTTTTAATGAAATGTACCCTATATTTCAAAACAATTATTTTCCAAATCATATTCCTAATCATTATAATGATTGGTATTGTTTGAAACAAAATCCTAGAGTTTTGTAAGAATGGAAATAGTCCTGGTTCAGGTTAAATGGATTTTCCAGTCATATAGATAATATTATTCTATATATAAAATTAATTTAATGATATTTTATTATTAAAAAAATTATTTAATGATATTATTTTTTATCATCCCAAAACTCATCATGAATTGAATTTTATAAAATGATGTAAAAATATTTTGAAATTATTTTAATTGGTTAGATAAAATTTTTTTCATCATTTTAAAATTTATATAAAAAGGGATTTATAGTCTTAAATCAAATTAAATTCAAAAACGATATTTTAAAATGTTTAGTTATATCATGAAAGGTATTTATAAACTTATGAGAAGTAGCTATAAGAGGGATCTAGAGAAACTGGTAAATTAGTTGCCCAAACTTATTACAAATGTATGATTGGGAGTTTACTTTAATTAACTACTATATGAACTGAAATTTGGTTTAGTGTATGTATGTGTGACTATTTCTGAGAAAATATAAAATATTCTCACTTCAATGTTGTTAAAATTATTTTCAAACATGATAAGAATAAAACCAATTTTAAACGATTCTATTACAGATGCAATGAATTTTAATTATTTAGTCAGTGTAATTTTAATTTACATGGTTATAATTTTTATATTAAAAAACCAATTGAACATTTCATATTTCGGTAATGTTTATTGATTCATATTGTAGTAAAAATTTAGAACTCAGAGTCATTATTTTCTACGTATGTTGTGTAAATAGTTTTAGGGTTTTTTGTGAACAAATTTTGTAGATAAAACCATAATTAGGTTAATATGGATATAACATTGGACATGTACCAATAAATATAGAAAATATTAGTTCTATTGACATTTTTATTAATCATATATCCCATTACAGACCTAAACATATTGATATAAAAAATCAGTTTTTGAATGATCTTTTTGGAATGAGATTTATTACTCTTGAGTACATTGGCACTTGACGTCAACATGATGATATTGTTAAAAATAATTAGAATATATGATGATTTAGTTATATCATTTATGTAATTCAAATTAAAAATTCAGAAATCCTATAGTATTTTAAAGTGAAATTTTTTTCGATCGCACATATGAGACGAATGATCAAGAATAAACAAACCATGCCATAATATTATTTGAATAAGACCATTAAAAATAACTATTATATTGGAGTTTATAATTGGGATTATCTAAATTATAAAACATATATATATATATATATGACATATTCAATATATAGTTATTTATAAATTCTCAGAAAATAATCACTTAATTTTTAGTAGTCATTGTATTCATCAAAAAATACGTTTTATTCAAAAATTGTTGTCATAGTTTTTGTTATAGAAAAATATAGATGTTTTATGGAAATTTTATATATATTAAATTAAAAAAAGTTATTATTTTTTTAATCATCATTTAAAAATTATTATTGGATTATTATTTGAGAAAATTATGAATTTTTTAATTTTTGAATGACTTTTGAAAATTACGGTTTTTTGGAACAATTATTATCTTTTAATGTATTTTAAATGTAAAGAAATAATTTTGATTGTTTTTAAATTTAGATGATATTTTTGTGTATAAAATTCCAATAATGGTATTTGGAGTAGATATTATACTTTAATATAGTATAAAAAAGTTATTTTATTCAAATTGGCATTTTTCCGATAACAAGGTTTTCATTGCGTATTGTATGTTTAATTTAAAAGTATATTTTTCTATATTAATATTTGGAAACATGATATGTTGATTTAATATTTTTAATTAGGATGTAATAAAATGGAAAAAATTGCATCTTTATTTTTAGTGAACATGAATAGTAATCATTCAAAATTTTATTACACTGGTAAAGTTAAATTTGGATAATTAAGGATAAATGTAATGTCATATGGACTATAAAATACCCCTTACACTAGAATTAATTATATTTTATGAGTATATTTTTTATGAAATTATCTGAATAATAATATAAATCCATTCTTTCCACATGACCATTATTTTTATCTTTATAAAATTAAATGTAATGAAAATTTCAAAAAGTCATCATTTATGTTTTATTATTGTTTATTTTTTTACAGAGGGATAAAAATTATTTATCTTCAGTTCTAAATAATAATTTTAATATATATGATTTACCTAAATCATGGTATTTATTTTTTTGTTTTAAATTATGAAATAAATATAATAAATTCCAACGCAAATCTGATACAATGTTTATTCAATTAATAAAAAATTAAAATAATTTATATTAAAATTGTTAAAATTAACATGATATTAAATATTTGTTGTGTTAAAATATTTTCTAGAAAATAAATACACAGTAAATAGGTTTTATGTAATTATATTATAATTATATTGTTTCATTTTAGTTGTAAATGCAATATTAAATGAATTTTCCCAATTTTAACAGTAATATTATATTATAATAAATAATATTTCATTAAATTATCCTAAACACCAAAAATTCCATTTTCCCAAATTTTTGGGGTATGATTTAAAATAGAATCCATAGTCAATTTATTGACTAATTTAACTTTTATATTAATCTTCTTGTCCCCTAAATGGAAAAATCCTAAAAAACCACATTATATTTAGAGACCCGATGCCTGACATACATGGACATTACATTACTTTTGCGGAATACTTAGTACATTACAAAAACACACACACAAGGATCGTAATAGTTTAGTGTCTTTGGAAACTCGAAATATAATCTTCTAATCCTGGTGAAAGATCTTCAACATTTCCCATAAAGATCTTCCTTTTTTTATACCTAAAACGTTTATTTATATCCTGTGTAAAAGAAAACATAAAAGGGTGTGCTCAAATGCTCAGTAATGGTAAACAAAAGAAATATCAATCGCATCATATACATAAGCACATAACTTTTAGAAATCTTATCCTGAAAAAGAGATCATAATTTCATAACATGGGGTAAATCATGGCAGTGAAATGTAATCACAATAATCATAACTTAAAACATGAAACTTTGTGGCATACACACATAATCATATATAATCATATCTTATTAGTCAAAACTCATTGCCAAGACTATCTTAGTGGAAAAAGACCATTTTGGAATCGAGTAACCCTCGTTTCAGTCATGTTTCACTGAACCGGTATAACCTACCATTTCAGCCATGTCTATCTCATGAGATATAAAATCTTTACCCAATGCATTGGAGGGAGATATAGGTCCCACCCATCTCATAATGATACCATTCTTATGTGTGCCACAAAATCATAAATCATACATCATTGCATAACCCATGTAATAAAAATGGGATTCTTAAACAAAATGACCTCATAAAACAATTCATATAAGATAAAGGAATTCATAAAAATAATTCCATCACAACTTAATCAAATTTATGTAATAATAGGGATAATAACAGAACCCTTTATTATCTTAGATGGAAAATAATTTTGATAAAACACACGAACTTCATTCTCGAGGAAAATATCCTTTCTTCTTCAAAAACATTTTTCTTTTCTTAACATGTCATTCAACATTAAAATAAAAGAAGTTGATTAAAGATAATCTTGAAAACTTGTAAAGGAATCTTCTTAGAAATAATGTTTTAAAAATCCATTCATGCCGTATAAGTTAAAATAAAACATTCTTCTCGTACTTTTGTCGGAAATGTCAAAAAAGTACCTCGTACGAAAAACTACAAAAGATTCCTTTCATATATTTTACTAAAAACTCACCGATGGGTAAAATAAGATTTAAACAATTTTAGGTGAATGGAAATAATATTACATATTGAGGAAACATGGATTTGGATGATAAAATACAACCCAGTAAATATCAAAGTATAAACAATCTCGGATAAAAATGAGATTGTAATATTTCCCTTACCTTAGGTCCGACTTGCTTTGTAAGTGTCCGAACCTCCTGTATAATGATTTAAATCATGTCATTGACTTATCCCAAAATCATATTCATTGTTATTATATCATATATGGTCCAATTATGACTTTATATTACCTGTTCTTTTGTAAATTCATGTTAAAGTAGCGTTTTGGGTAAAATCGTCTCATTTGTCGTTCGTGTTTTTAACTTGTAATTGTTAATATGATTACTTGGATCATGATTACTTATATCTAGAATGTAAAACATGATTTATATATAATATATATTCAGAATATATATATATATATATATATATATAATATCGATAAATGGAATGAAATACACCGTTCATGGAGACGGTAGTCCGTACGTACGCATGAACGCTGTTTTCGTTTCCTTATTGAAGTGAATGGAATTAATTAGATGACATACATATAAATTTACATAAATCCAGTATCATTATTATGTCATATATTTCATTAGTACTTATTATATATACTTTATAATCATTCATGAATGGTTAATCATTGAGAATGAATCTCATCGCGTTGTGGAGACCGTAGTCCGTACGTACGCACGAGCGATGATATCCTTCCCATGGTCGTGGAATTATGTTGAAGTGTATGTAGACTATTTCAGTGTCAATATCACTTTATAATAATCATATATAGTTACTCATTACACCATTATACCCATCCTATTAAGGTGGTGGTGGAAAATAGATTACACCGCGGCGTGGAGACGGTATTCTGTACGTACGCACGCGCGGTGATTTCATTTTTCCGTATTATGGATAGAAGGGGATTTAGGGTTGTTTAATATTTATAATAACATATCAGTATGTAAGTAATAATGATGTTATTACTTTGTCATGAAAAAACTAAAGAAGAAGATGTTTAAGAAGAAAGAAATTGAAAAGATCGGTAATGGATATTACCTCTTCTTTGAAACGCCTCTTTGAATCCTCCACTTAGGGAACTAAGATTGGTCTTTGAAGAGAACCTGGACCTCTAGGATTATTCTAGGGAAGTGTAGAAGATATTTTGGAATGGGTTGGCCGAGCTTGAGTGCTCAAATTGGTGTGAGGAGGAGGGGGAGGAAGTGTCCTTTTATAAGGGAGGAGAGGGGCACCTTAGGAATATCTCAAAATATTATTTTATATTAAAGTCAAAATCGGTTTATAATGGTTCCAAAGGGTCTTATTTCGAAGCTAAAGTGGGGATGGGTCGAAATCCTATCAACCAATAGGATTTAGACAAGTTTAGGTTTTTATTTTAACCTTATCAATTAGATTTAACTCTAAGTTAAATAATTTAATTTTTACCGTGTATTTTTGTTTTCTTACACTATATGGTTAATACACGTACTATAACATTCCAATAGAACCCCAAATTATTTATTATTAATATATATATATCCTTATCTAAGTCATTTGGCCGAACCTTAGATTTTTAGGAATAAAATAACAATTAATAATATAATATTTGATTTAAAAACTATTTTGTGTCAATTTTGACACTATTTGATATATGATTTTTGTGAAAGTCATAACATAATTATATGTTCGAAGCAAGTTTATTAAATCAACAATAATCTATCTTAGTAACCTAGAAAATTAGTGGAATTCATAAAAAGTCTTAAATTATATTTATTTTGGTGTTTGTAACATCAATTATGTCAATATTTCATTAATAAGATAATTACTGCATCATCATTGTGTCATAAATAAATTAAATTATTTAAGGTCAAAAAATTACAACTAAAATACTATTATGTAGGAAATCTTTTTATATTTCTAATTTATATTTATAGTCGAATTTATCTTATGTATAACCCCATATTAAAAATTATTTACTTATTAAACTATGATTTTAACTATTTTAACCCTCCTTTAAATAAATTAATAATAAATGTCCTAATCTAATCCAAGTGGGCCTAAATGGTCATATTTTATTCCTAAGATTGTTTTTGGTCGAATTTAAATTATCCAATAGAATTAGGACATGTGTTAGGGTAATAATAATATCATCTTTTCCCTTAATTACCCTATTTACTTTTAACCGTGGTAAAAAAAGTAAAAAGTTACTATTCATCAAAAATTATTTTCATCTCATTGAACCACATTTTAGTCCTTGATATTAACTGTGTCTGTCAGATTTTCGAAATTCCATTCACAGAAGCGGTAAAATTAAGTTTTATGCAAAATTCAGTTTTGACCTACCACTTTGTGGTTTCACTATTCATCAAAAAATTGAAAGTTTTCAGAAAAACACCAAAATTTCACCCTAGGCTAATTTCGGTATTCCAAATCCAAAAATGAAGTCCATTTTGAAAAATAAAATTTATAAAATTTCATAAAATGTTTATTACTATTCATAACGGCTAGTTTTAATAATATTTTAATAGCATATTGTTGTTTAGTGAAACTCGTTATTGCGTACTACACACGCTAACGAGGAAGGTCGCGATTGCGTGTAATGCAAGGCAAGTCAAGGATGCGTGTCGTGCAAGCTCCTTTTCGTGTAGCATACAACACAAGACATTAATGAAATTAAAAAAAACATTTTTCATAAAATCTCGGGGTGTTACATTCTACCCCCCTTAAAATGAATTTCGCCATCGAAATTCGTCGGGGTTATAAATGGTTTACTATTCAAAAGTTTCTTTAATAGAAACCCACATCATAAAAAGGAATACCAAAACCAATATTTAAAAACAAAAGTATGAAACTTAACGGTTACCCAAATAAACTAATCGCTGGGTTTCCACAAAGGTGAAAATATGGATATGGAAGAGAAATCTAACCATCATGTTCTGATGGAGAGTGGTAGAGAACATGGCTATTGAAATGCCAGCAATCACAAAGCCATAAATTTGTGACGATCTAGGGTACCATCTGATTCATCGGATATAAGGGCACTAGGACAACATTTTCGGTTTTCAAGATCATTTCCCTAAAGTTGAAAATTTGAATTGGAATAAATACTTACATTATTTTGGTACAATATCACTGTTGTTCGTGCCTTGAACAATTTACACTTCATCTCTTAAATAAATGAAGTTTAATTTGTTATTCGTGAAGTGTTAGCAGATCATGTGGTAGAATGACGGGTCATTCCATCTGTCTCAAACAAAAGGTTAGCAAAAATTATATACATAAGTCGATCTATAGTGAGATTAATCATATATGGTTCCTAAAATGGACTTATACTTCATATATCATACTGCTTAATATAATAAAACTAGTTTCTACTAAACAGGGACTTCCTGTAGGCCAGTGGTAGGCGATAAAGGCCAGTCGCACTTCGGTTGTGGGTTCGATTCCCACAGCCTTGTCCGACGCGATGGGCTTTCGCCCGTCCTGCAGGTTGTCCTTTTTCTAAAACTATATTACTATAACATCCCATCAATAATACTAACTTATGTCCAACATAATCCATTTCAATCTTTATGCTTATCCATAATACTGCAGTCCACTCTCATAACATAGTGAAAATGATTACTAGAGATTTAATACCATCGTTGATCCCCATATATCATAAGATATGTTTTGTTGGTCACATTACAAACATTCAAAGTCCTTAATCATGTATTCTCTTGAATACCCATTGAACCATAGTGAAAACATGAATACAGTTAAAAGTTAACACTTTTCACATACCAAAGTCCTCAAAATTCTATATACTCAAACCATGATATCACTTAGTCCTTATATCAATCATGAGCTCATGAATACTGTTAAACATTTCATTTTCTCATTTTCCCTTCATTATGTGCATGTCGTCTTATTTCAAAGAATATCTCAATCACTTTGAATACCACATTAGACCAATACATAAATATTCCAATACTCCATGATACATCATTATTTTGGAATCCCATTACATAAACACTTAATCATTCCACCACATCGTTGTCATATTCAACATCGCCAATAGCGATCACATGTGACTTCCATTTATCCTTTTTCTTTAAGCGGTTGCTCATGTCGATCATCACTAACCCTTGGATTAGGGAATTTATTAGCATAATGCCCCATTTCCTTGCACTTGAAGCATTGAAGTGTTGGTGGTGCGTTCTCTGCAGTGTTTGCTTTATTCACATCATTAGAAACCCTTTTTCCATTATATCGACACTCAGCTGCTCGATGACCTACTTTTCCACACTTAAAACATTTTCTAGTCCCTTTAAGACAATATCCACCATGCTTCTTTCCACATTTTGTGCATAAGGAAACATTCATATTCTTTTCACCATTATTCTGATATTTATCCTTGAACTCCATCTTTCGTTTCTTCTCAGAACCATAAGATGGATATGTAACACCAACTTCCATTTCTACCTTGATAGCACAACACACAATTTCTTCTTAGCTACTGAAGTCTCTTATAGCTAATTCCCTTCTAATACTTGGTTTTAAGCCACTGAAAAATCGATCAACTTTACTTTCAGGTTGGATGATAATGCCAGATGCATACCTTGCAAGTCTTGTAAAATTCGATTCGTATATACCAACAGATTCATCATCCTTTTGCTTTAGTTCAAGAAACTCCTTCTCCATCTTTGTTCGAAGAATACTAGGGAATTACTTATTGAAAAATAAGTTCTTGAACTCGTCTCATTCCATGGACTCAATTTCATCTCTTGGCCTCGTATTCTTGATAAGATTCCACCATTAATCAGCTTCACCTTCCAAACGATGTAATGCTAAGATGACATTATCATGTTCAGAACATTGAAGAACTGAAAATATCTTTTCAGTGGTACTGATCCATTGTTCAGCAACAAGTGGATCAGAAGACCCACTGAAAGAAGGTGGACGTTTCCTCATGAAGGACTCAATAGAATATTGTTCCCTTCTCTGCTCATTTGGAAGTCCAGAATGATTCATAGCTTCTGTAAGTATAGCAATAAGATTTTGCACTCCATCTCCCATAACATTTGTTTGTTCAGGAGGACAATCATTTCATTGTCCATTGCATTGATCAACACGGTTCCTTCGGGTTCCAGCCATCGTCTAAAACCCAAAAAGAATAGTGTGAGAAGCAAAAATCATGGTAGGGAAAACAACATAATAAAGGGGGAGTACCTTCAATATCTATCATCTGAGGTTTATTTCTATGACCGTTAGAGTAATTATAGTACTATAACCTATACGTATACTTAACCTTAGAGAAATCCCTAGACATACCTTAGAAATATCTATAGGGATCTCACTAAAGTTCTCGCATCCTAGTTTCCAAAGGTTGACTAAACCTTTCCTCTGATACCAACTGTAGCGGTCTAGAATTACTTCCAGTGGACTACAATTTATACCTATCAGGGCACTCCATCGGCGGCTACACCCCCTGGGCGGGACACACCACCATCCCCAGTGGCAGCCATTTCCTTATGAAGCCCTTGGGCGGAGAGCCATGCTTCGTCCAACGCTCACATGTGAGAGTTCCCAAGGATCGGATACATTCATACCTCTTTTTCCTCTGATACCAACTGTAGAGACCCGAATCCTAATGTACATGGACATTACATTACTTTTGTTGAATACTTAGTACATTACAAAAACACACACACAAGGATCGTAATAGTTTAGTGTCTTTGGAAACTCGGAATATAATCTTCTTATCCTGGTGAAAGATCTTCAACATCTCCCATAAAGATATTTCTTTTTTTAATACCTAAAACCTTTCTTTATATCCTGGGTAAAAGAAAACATAAAAGGGTGAGCTCAAATGCTCAGTAAGGTTAAACAAAATAAATATCAATCACATCATATACATAAGCCCATAACTTTTAGAAATCTTATCCTGCAAAAGAGATCATAATTTCATAACATGGGGTAAATCATGGTAGTGAAATGTAATCACAATAATCATAACTTAAAACATGAAACGTTGTGTCATACACACATAATCATAGAGAATCATATCTTATTAGTCAAGACTCATTGCCAAGACTATCTTAGTGGACAAAGTCCATTTCTGAATCGAGTAACCCTTGTTTCAGTCCTGTTTCACTGAACCGGTATAACCTACCATTTCAGCCATGTCTATCTCATGAGATATAAAATCTTTACCCAATGCATTGGAGGGAGATATAGGTCCCACACATCTCATAATGATACCATTCTTATGTGTGCCACAAAATCATAAATCATACATCATTGCATAACCCGTGTAATAAAAATGAGATTCTTAAGCAACATGACATCATAAAATAATTCATATAAGATAAAGGAATTCATAAAAATAATTCCATCACAAAATAATCAAATCAATGTAATAATAGGGATAATAACAGAACCCTTTATTATCTTAGATGGAAAATAATTTTCATAAAACACTTAACTCCATTCTTGAGGAAAATATCCTTTCTTCTTCAAAAACATTTTTCTTTTCTTAACATGTCATTCAACTTTAAACTAAAAGAACTTGATTAAAGATAAACTTGAAAACTTGTAAAGGAAGCTTCTTATAAATAATGTTTTAACAATCCATTCATTCCATATAAGTTAAAAGAAAACATTCTTCTCGGACTTTTGTCGGAAAAGTCAAAAAAGTACCTCGTACGAAAAACTACAAAATATTCCTTTCATATATTTTACTAAAAACTAACCTAAGGGTAAAATAGGATTTAAAAAATTGTAGGTGAATGGAAATAATATTACATATTGAGGAAACATGGATTTGGATGATAAAATACAACCCAGTAAATACCAATGTATAAACAATCTCGGATAAAAATGAGATTGTAATATTTCCCTTACCATAGGTCTGACTTGCTTTGTAAGTGTCCGAACCTCCTGTATAATGATTTAAATCATGTTATTGACTTATCCCAGAATCATATTTATTGTTATTATATCATATATGGCCCACTTATGACTTTATATTACCTGTTCTTTTGTAAATTCATGTTAAAGTAGCGTTTTGGGTAAAATCGTCTCATTTGTCGTTCGTGTTTTTAACTTGTAATTATTAATATGATTACTTGGATCATGATTACTTATATCTATAATGAAAAACATGATTTATATATAATATATATTCAGAATATATATATATATATATAATATCGATAAATGGAATGAAATACACCGTTCATGGAGACGGTAGTCCGTACGTACGCATGAACGCTGTTTTCGTTTCCTTATTGAAGTGAATGGAATTTATTAGATGACATACATATAAATTTACATAAATCCAGTATCATTATTATTTCATATATTTCATTAGTACTTGTTATATATACTTTATAATCATTCATGAATGGTTAATCATTGAGAATGAATCTCATCGTGTCGTGGAGACGGTAGTCCGTACGTACGCACGAGCGATGATATCGTTCCCATGGTCATGGAATTGTGTTGAAGTGTCTGTAGAATATTTCAGTATCAATATCACTTTATAATAATCATATATAGTTACTCATTACACCATTATAACCATCCTATTAAGGTGGTGGTGGAAAATATATTACACCACGGCGTGGAGACGGTATTCCGTACGTACGCACGCGCGGTGATTTCATTTTTCCGTAGGATGGATAGAAGGTGAATTAGGGTTGTTTCATATTTATAATAACATATCAGTATGTAAGTAATACTGATGTTATTACTTTGTCATGAAACAACTAAAGAAGAAGATGTTTAAGAAGAAAGAAATTGAAAAGATCGGTAATGGATATTACCTCTTCTTTGAAACACCTCTTTGAATCCTCCACTTAGGGAACTAAGATTGGTCTTTGAAGAAGACCAGGACCTCTAGGATTATTATAGGGAAGTGGAGAAGGTATTTTGGCAGGGGTTGGCCGAGCTTTAGTGCTCAAATTGGTGTGAGGAGGAGGGGGAGGATGTGTCCTTTTATAAGGGAGGAGAGGGGCACCTTAAGAATATCTCAAAATATTATTTTATATTAAAGTCAAAATCAGTTTATAATGGTTTCAAAGTGTCTTATTTCGAAGCTAAAGTTGGGATGGGTCTAAATCCTATCAACAAATAGGATTTAACAAAGTTTATGTTATCATTTTAACCTTATCAATTAGATTTAACTCTATGTTAAATAATTTAACTTTTACCGTGTCTTTTTGTTTTCTTACACTATATGGTTAATACACTTACTATAACATAACAAAAAAAACCCCAAATTATTTATTATTAATATATATATATCCTTATATAAGTCATTTGGCCGAACCTTAGATTTTTAGGAATAAAATAACAAATAATAATATAATATTTGATTTAAAAACTATTTTTTGTCAATTTTGACACTATTTGATATATGATTTTTGTGAAAGTCATAACAGAATTATATGATCTAACCATGTCGATTAAATCAACACTAATATATCATAGTAACCTAGAAAATTAGTTTAATTCATAAAAAGTCTCAAATTACATTTATTTTGGTGTTTATAACATCAATTATGTCAATATTTCCTTAATAAGATAATTACTGCATCATCGTTGTGTCATAAATAAATTAAATTATTTAATGTCAAAAAATTAAAAATAAAATACCATTATGTAGGAAATCTTTTTAGCTTTGTAATGAATAAATATATACTAATTTATATTATGTATAACCCCGTATTAAAAATTATTTACTTATTAAACATTGATTTTAACTATTTTAACCCTCCTTTAAATAAATTAATAATAAATGTCCTAATCTAATCCAAGTGGGCCTAAATGGTCATATTTTATTCCAAAGATTGTTTTTGGTCTAATTTCACTTATCCAATAGAATTAGTACATGTGTTAGGGTAATAATAATATCATCTTTTCCCTTAATTACCCTATTTACTTTTAACCGTGGTAAAAAAAAGTAAAAAGTTACTATTCACCAAAAATTATTTTCATCTCATTGAACCACATTTTAGTCCTTGATATTAACGGTGTCTATCAGATTTTTGAAATTCCATTCACAGAAGTGGTATAATTATGTTTTATGCAAAATTCAGTTTTTATCCTACCACTTAGTGGTTTCACTATTCATCAAAAATTGAAAGTTTTCAGAAAAATACCAAAATTTCACCCTAGGCTAATTTCGGTATTCCGAATCAAAAAATGAAGTCCATTTTGAAAAATAAAATTTATAAAATTTCAAAAATTGGTTATTACTATTCATAACGGCTAGTTTTAATAATATTTTAATAGCATATTGTTGTTTAGTGAAACTCGTTATTGCGTACTACACACGCTAACGAGGAATGTCGCGATTGCGTGTAATGAAAGGCAAGTCAAGGATGCGTGTTGTGCAAGCTCCTTTTGGTGTAGCATACAACACAAGACATTAATGAAATAAAAAATAATATTTTTCATAAAATCTCGGGGTGTTACATTATCTGTCAAAAAGGGATAAAATGGTATAAAAAAGAAAATATGGGTGATGAAATCACAAAAATTTGAACAATTTATATTTTATGAAATTGCTTATACACATAATCATCATATATTCTAATATTAAAAATTTGGATCTATTTTAATTTGAAAATTAATTTATATTAATTTAATAATTTATGAAATTTCAAGAGTGGCCCTCCCCTCTCTTATGAAATAGCACATCTTATTCTTCTATTTTACCAAATAACGAACACTATTTTACGAACATTACCAACCAAAATATCATAAAAAATTACCTATACCCATATTAGAGTCCATTACATGATCCTAAACTAATCATATGAATGATTTTGGAGAAATCATTCAGATGTTTTCAGAAGAAGATATAAATTTCTTATCAAAGAATTTTCATTTTGATTCTTTTAATACCTTCTAAAAATATTTACAACCATTATGAAAAAAATAAACCAGTATATTCCATATTCATATATTTTAATATGGTAATTAAATCACATCAATATTTCTCATTTCCATAAAATGGGAAACATACATGTTGTTCGTGTGTCGGGTGGACTACCGACTCGCAAACTGATACAGTTCATTTTCCGTCACTACCTCAAATGGTTTGTTATAATGAGAAATTGGATATATATATATATATATATTTATTTATTTCTGAAATATTTTTATTACATAAAAATAATAAATCAATTATTTTCATATATTTTAAATTACTAAAAAATGATAATTTTGTTCGTGCGTACGTGTGGATTACCACGTACATGAAGTGACGAGATATGTTTTTCGGCACAAAATTACACGGATGATATATATAAGACTATTTAAAGAATTAATTAATTATTTATGAAATAATTATCATTAGGTAGTGATAAAAGTATACTTACTTTCTTTTTATAATGATCATTTACAAATGGAAATGTTATACATGTATATGTTTTCCCTACCACCTCCATTATTGTAATGTATTTCTCTTTTTCATTACCATAATTCACAATTTTTTTTTCAAAGTATAATTTATGAATATAATTGATAATTATATCATGTTTTTAGTTTTGGAGATGATTTAATAGTAATCTCTTTGTCTATATTCATCTAATTGAGGTTATTTTGTACATATACGCTAAATATCATCGAAATATTTGATATGGACATAATTGATAAGTAATTAAATATTATATTTGAAAAAATATATTAAAAGAAATAATTAAAGTAAATAGGTTGTTGATAATTAAAATAATTAAAATATTTTTAACATTCAATACGATAAATATTGTATGCCCCTAGTTAGACTCATGGTAAGAGACTTTATTTTAATTAAAGCATATCTTTTAAAGTTAAACATCCATGTATTTTTATTCCATTTTCATATTATCAAAAACTACTTTATTCATTTAATTATATAGAAATAAATTAATTTTAATTTGAATATTATGTTATTTAATTGTTTTTATAAATGAGTGTTTTTTAATATTTTATATATATCGTTTTGATTTTATTTACAAAATAAAAACAAAATAGTTTATTTTAACAAACACAAGGAGAAACATTTTCACACCACTATAACCATTATTTTATAATTGAATTATTTTATAATAGCACTGTTTTCATAAATTAAAAAACCTCCTTCAATTTTTTCATGTTATTTTCAAAAAGGATTTCAAAATGGAATGAATATTTCAATATCCATAAATGTTTTGTTAAGGGTAAGAAATATTTATATTTGTATAATGTAATAAATTGGAATATTTTATGTGTTAATATAATGTTTTAGTTCTTGGGAATTTATTTAATGATATGTGGTTCCATTTTTATCCAAGTATGGTCGGTTCCATTAAAAACTAAGTATCATTTGTACCACTAAAAAACATGTATGGGAGGATCTGTGAGTCGTAAATGGAATGTGTAATCAATTATATTCTATTGAATATTCAATTTATAAGAGTGATGTGTAAAATAATTTGATAGGATACCTATATATTTTTCCTTCATTTATATCAGTTTTAGGGATATATGAAGATTTATCAATGTTTGTAAATGTTCTTATGTTAAAAATTATGTATATTATACTACATTTGGGTGGAATGTATAACGTCATGAAAAAAATTCCATGTGTTTATCATTGATTCAAATAAACCATTATGAGTTATATTTAATAAAATAAATATAATAGTTTTTTATGAAAATATTTTGGAAGGTAATTTTATTTATTTAGAATGACAATGTATATATTCAAATCAAAGATTATATTCCATAAAAATCGTTATATATTCTTATGAACTAATATGTTTGTTTATTCTATCCTTTTTATCCCTTTCTGATATTTTTGGGCCAATAACACAATTTCATTTTTTTCAATGGATTTAAGGATATGAGTGAAAACTGATTAATTAAATATAATGGTTATAATGATTCGTTAGGAAAAGAAAACCTGATTCATTTTAAAATAATTATAGATAATTCGTTGAAGTTTCCACCGTATAATTTATGGGTTTTTTATATAATAATTATTACGAAATTATATAATACTATAAAACTAAAATATATTTCATAATTATGATTGTTTAATGTATTCTAATGTCACTAGAATTTGAAATGTTTATGGATAGTTCATTATAGTTGGTATCAGGACAATGATTAGATAACATTATATATTAGGAAGTTATTTTAGGATATTAAATAAAGAGATATGGATTCCATATTCGGTTAATAATTCTATGGTTAATCATATATTAAAGGGAATGACACAATTTTTGAATATTTAAGTAATGATAAAAATTAATATGATTAATCATATTTTTTGAGGGGATTTATTTGATTGAGGTATATATAACCATTATGTTTAATATAAATGACTATATTTGAATAATACTACTAAATTTTTGAGGAATGAAGTAGAATGGTATGATATAAAATTTTATGGAAAGACCTTATTTAATTTATATATTATATAGTTATTTTTGATGTTTTGAAAGATAAACTATTATAGAATTTATATGGGTATTGTCTTCAAGGACAATTTGCATTTTGACATGAAATAGTAAATTTCATGTTTTAATGTTGTGATATTGTATGGATTAAATATAATTTATATTGATGAAAGGAAAAGGATTACCCAAAACATTATTTTTGGTCAGAGTGGATACTCAAGAGTGTAGTGAATTGGGTTCCAATTAAAATTTCTGTCACAAAAACATTGTTTTAAAAAAAACCCCAAATAAAATACTGAATTAAATTGTAGTGAATTTATATCAAAGTAAAGGTTCTATTGGGTTCTCAAGGGATTTATTATTACCCAGTTAATCAAAACATAAGAGTTGATTAACTTTTGAAACTAACTTATTGATTTATAACTAATATAAACACTTACGAGTTTAATTATCAAAGTGACTTTAAAATAGTTTTGGTTTTAAAGTAATTAGCAATGGTATAAAAATGAATAACTTTGAAATATATAGCACAACAGATATAAACAAGAGGATTAGTCTCAAGCCGAGACTTATTCCCCTCAATAATTTATATAAATTTGATCCACACCCTGGATCGGGGTTCACAATATTTTACAACTATCCAGGTCCAAGACCTCTACCACTGTTATTCGTGGGAAACAGAACAACAGCAACTAGTTGTCTAAGTCACACACGACCTCTACCACTATTACTGTGGGAAATGAACGATGTAAAGAGTTTGCTGAGGATCTACAGATCCACAAGTTAAAGTACAGTAGACAGTGTGTGTGTTAAATACAGCAGATAACACACACTGCTCAAAATGTAAAATAATGAATCACAGATCAGAGATGCAGAGTTTAGAAATGGCTCTAGTGATTTGAGTGAAGCTTTGGACTCCTTAAGTTTTAACATAAATGGTTTTGAGTCCTCTTCTGGTTTTTTTCTGAAAAATAGAGTGTCGTCTTCTTGGCATCCAGGTTCAGAGATAGTGAAAAAATGTAGTCGATGAAGATCATTAATGTCCTAGTGAATATACAGAACTCTTCTTGAGTAATAATGAGTGTGTATGAGGTTATTTTTCTTCTGAAACTATCTCATCCACCACTCTTTGCACTCATATATTTCTCGTCGTCTTTTCACCAACAGAGATTTCATGTATTTTTAGCACAAGCTCCAGCAAAATAAATGATTTCTTTTTGCCGGTATGAGGTACGGTTCCCTGACATCCAACAACCTTCATTAAATAAATGACAGAGCATTAAAATATTCCTAATATTACCATTGGTAAGATTAAATAAAGATAAAGAAATTCAAACAGATGTTTATGGTTATTGGTGAGTCAAGTGATCGGTAGTTCATCAGCATCAGCATCGGTGGCTAGACATCAATGTGTCCTGATTGGTGACTCAGATGATCGACATCAGTGTGTCATGATCAGTGAATCATTTGATCAACAACGCTGAGACATCTTTGGTGACACAGATGATCAGAATCGGTGTGCCATGATCGGTGACTCATTTGATCTGCATCGGTGTTTCATGATCAGTGACTCATTTGATCAGCATCGGTGTTTCATGATCGGTGCGACCGTTGTGCTTTGATATGGATCGGTGCGACCGTTGTCCTCTGATATGGATCGGTGCAACCATTTTCCTTTGATATGGATTGGTGCGACCGTTGTCCTTTGATATGGATCTATGCGACCGTTGTCTTGATAGAACACAAAGTGTCTGTTTGATCCAGAAGACTTCTGGAATACTTGTAAATCAATAGCAAGCACAGATAACGACATGATACAGCCAATAAAAATAGATTCACTAAGAGATTGTGATTATGTATATGAGAAATCCAACCGGATTAAGTAATGATAATTTCTAATTATTAAAACATCAATCATAGGAAGAATTCAACAATCTTCTAGAGGGATCAACAATCTCCCCCTTTTTGATAATCAGAAATCATAGTCATAAATAAAAATAATATAGCATCAATAATAGTGACAAGGAAGAAAAACACAATGAGATATAAATCTCCCCCTAAATTTAAGCCTTTGTATATTTATGTTAACAATGCTCCCCCTTCCATAGTATGTTTCTCCCCCATAGATATAAATCTCCCCCTTTTGGATAATCAAAAAGGAGGGAAAACATATAAAGAAGAGATTAAAAGAGATAATAACTGAGAATAGAGAGAGAGATTTTTTTTGGAAAAGTACATCAATGTACAAATAGAACACTGGTCACCCTATCAACAACAAGACACAACTATTTCTTGGGATGTAACGAGGATTTGACTTTGTTATAAGGATCAATGGTTGGTATGTTGGAAGGCTTGGAGGCAGGTTGAACTGGGCGAATTTGAAAAGGTGGTAAGATTACTCTGGAAGGTGGAGGAGAGGATGCCTCAGAGATTTGCTGTTGAGAAATAGTAGCTGGCTGAGAAGATTGCTGAGGAACTGGACGTAGTTGAGATAGAGCATGAGAAACAGAGATCTAATTTGGAGCAACATCAGAGGCATTTAGAGGGTCAGTAGTAGGAAGAACAGTGGCGGTGGCTTGTTCATTCAGATAAGGCTTCAAAAGATTTATGAAATTCTGAATAACTTCTGCACCATACTACATAGCCTTCTCAAAATCATCCTTATTCTCTATGAACCGTTCCAAGGTAGGAGTAAAATCTTGCAATTGACAAACTTGAGTCTTGAAAGCTTGAGTGACTAGAGGTAGTTTCAGATTATCAGCCAACACCTTTAAATTCCCGGTCACCTCTTTCTTTGTATAAATCTTTGAAAAGTAATGGTCAACCTTTTCCATGATCTCTCTCTGATCTTTAGTGGCTTCTGGTGAATATACTGTCACCATCTTATGAATGTGATCACTTTCCTCCTTCATTTTCCTCAACGAGTCCAAATCAAGAACTTATCTAATGGTGGCCAATTCATCATGCACAATCTTCCTTAGAGACTCTAGCTCATGAGTAGTGATCTTGATTACTTTGGTTGTACTGGCTTGAGCATCTATATAAGTTATCTCAGCTTTCAACTTTCTCAGATCGGACTTCTTAAGATGTATAATCAGATTCCTCAACACTTCCATCAAACCAGAGATGGTTGATCTAAATTCGGTTGTTAAAGAAACTATGTCAGATTATAGATCCTTCAGAATCTGATTTAGAGAGTCTATGTGCCTGCAAATAAATTCCCTGGTATTGTCTAGGTCTGGTCTAATAGCATTGGAAATTTCTTCTCTGACTGTTCCTCTCAAAGCAACAAGCAAGTCAATTTTGAACATATCAAAATCAGACTAAGAGACAACATAACTACGTAGACGAACATCTGCAGCATCAAAAACATGAGTAGACCTTGTGTCAAATGGTTGGATTTCCTTCATAACTGCAGTAGATTCTGATTCTTCCTCTTCTTCTTCAAAATACTCAAAACCCAAAACAGTTAAACCAGGGTAATCATCCGAGACAGCAGCATACAGAGTATATTTCGGTTTATCATAACATTATTTTCCACTGATTTCTAGAGAATCTCTCTTGACATTGGCATTTTTTTCTGGTACAGTTTGATGTGTTTCTGTTGGAGGTTCAGCAAGACCATCCACTGGTCGGTTGTCACCATCATCATCATCATCATCATCTCCATTCCCATTTCCGTTCTTCACAGAAACTTCACTGTCAGATACATCAGTGTCACTAGCTTCTTCATCACCAAGAACTAGTTCTGATTTAGGTAAGGGTAAAGTTGGACTGGCAGGTCCAAAGTCTATTCTTCTCTTAGGGCTCACAGTATCAAGATCACTCCTATAATGAGGAGGTGACATACTTCCTTCTTCTGTTTCAGCTTCTTCCATCCCTTGTTTACCAGACTCTTCAGTGTCCTTATTCCTTTCATCATCTTCTTCTTCCTCATCATCAGAATAAATTGGCTGCTCATCTGATTTCAAACCAGGGTCTCTCAAACCCTTCGGCCTCCTTCCATGATGAGTGGGATTGTAGGATTCATACAACATTTCCTCATTAGCAACCCATCATTTCTTCCATGGGATCCAATTTATTTTCATCCTTTTAAAAATTTTGTTGTTAACACAAAAAGAACTATCAGATTCATCTATCTCATCATCATCATCAACACATTCCAGATTCTTTAACATAGCAGAGATCACTTTGGAATAGAACAGGGCAGTGGCTTTCTTAGAAGGTTTCACCATTCCAGCTATGTGTACCATTAGATATCTACACAAATTGATCTTCTCATGGGTCATTAATAAAAACAAAAGAAAAACATCCTGGTATTTAACAGCAACAAAATCTCATTTCCTGTGGAAAATTTGGTGCAGAATAAACTTAAAGAGAAGTCTACATTCACCATCCAACTCTGAGGCTTTGATTATATTTGACTCTCTATTTCCAGTCAAAAGATCTAAAGCTAACTCATAAGAGAAGTATTCAGTGGTTGGAGGAATTTTTCCAGCATAATCCTCATACCGACCCTCACGGGGTACATTTAAACATTCAGCCCATTGTATACATGAAAAAGATATTTTCTTTCCTTTTACTATAGAAGACATTCTAGCAGCCTCTACACCATCTAAAGTAACATGAAGATTTATATAAAACTAATGCACTAGCTTTGGGTAGTATACACGAGTGTTATATGAGAACGAGGCTTTCCATCCTTGAGATTCTAAAACTTGTAACAACAGCGACTTAGTTGTCAAAAGCCAGGAGGAACTGACTTCCTTTTCTACAGAAACAATCCGAGTTTCTAAGTTTGGATTTATCGATCTTTGAGTGGTACTACTCAACTTTCCTCGAGCACACTTTGAAGGTTCATGACTTTCTGATCCTTTGTTTGGTCTCTTTTTCTTAGCCATTTGAATATTCAGGTGAATGCAGGAGTTCAAAGGTTCGAAGTAGAGGAGAAGAGAGGAAATAAGGCTTGGCGGGAAAAAAATGAAAGGTTGACGTTTTGGGGAATAGAAATAGTCGTGTATCATTTATTTCATCAATCAGGGTTTCCAAAATAAAGATTAAAGTAATTAATTAATTACAACATAATAAAAACTATTTGCAAGATAGATCGGTTTCACAGATCGGCTTCACAAATCAGTTTCACAGATCAGTTTCACAGATCAGTTTCACAGATCGATTTCACAGATCGGTTTCACAGATGAGTTTCACAGATCCGTTTCACAGATCTGTTTAACAGATCCGTTTTACAGATCCGTTTCACAGATCGATTTCACAGATCGGTTTCACAGATCAATCATACACAACTCATGTTTAATAAAATTCATTCTTTCAGAGCATAAAGGCTTCATAAAAATATCAGCTAATTGATGTTCATAACTAAAAAATTCTAGGAAAATATCACCTTTCTGATAATGATCTTTTAGAAAGTGTTGTCATACATCAATGTGCTTAGTCCTAGAGTGAGACACAGGGTTCTTAGATATGTTGATCACACTAGTGTTGTCACAGTTAATTGAAACATGTTTAAAATCAAATCCATAGTTCAATAAAGTGTGTTTCATCCACAGAATCTGTGCACAGCAACTACCAGCAGCAATATATTCTGCTTCAGTAGTAGACAATGCAACTGAGTTCTGTTTCATACTACACCACGATACTAGGTACTTTCCTAGTAAATGACATGTTACAGATGTTATCTTCCTATATAACATACATCCAGCAAAGTCAGCATCTGAATAACTAGTTATGTCAAATGATTGTCCTTTTGGATAAAAATACCTATATTCACAGTATACTTAAGATATTTAAAAATACTTTTAACATCCCGTAAGTGTGATTATATAGGATTAGCTTCAAATCTAGCACACATACACACACTAAACATAATATCTGGTCGACTAGCAGTAAGATAAAGTAAACTCCCAGTCATACCTCTGTAATTGGTTTGATCAACTGGTTTTCCTGTTTCATCAACATCCAATTTACAGGTAGTACTCATAGGTATATCACATTCCTTAATACTATCCAAACAAAAATGTTTTAATAAATCCTTAGTATATTTTCTTTGATTTAGAATAATACCATCTTTAGTTTGAAAGATTTGAAATACAAGAAAATACTTAAGCTCTCCCATTAAGCTCATTTCAAACTAATTTTTCATATCCTTTGAAAAATCAGTACATAAAGAATTTTTAGAAGATCCAAAAATAATATCATCAACATAGATTTGTACTATTAAAACATCTTTTGATATAGTTTTTATGAAAATAGTGGGATTATCTATTCCTTTTTTAAATCCTTTTGAAATAAGAATGTTTGAAAGTCTTTCATTCCAAGCTCTTGGAGCTTGTATTAAACCATATAAAGCTTTAGAAAGTATAAAAACATTATTTTGAAAATGAGGATTTTAGAAACCATGGGGTTGTTCTACAAATACATCTTCAACAATAAAACCATTTAAAAAAGCACTTTTCACATCCATTTGATATAACTTGAAATTCAGATGTGATGCATAGGAAAGTAAGATCCTAATAGCCTCTAATCTAGATACATGTGCAATGTTTTCCTCGTAGTCAATTCCTTCTTCTTGATTGTAACCTTGTGAAACTATCCTAGCTTTTTTTCTAATTATGGTTCCAGATTCATCAACTTTTTTTCTAAACAACCATTTTATGCCTATGGTTATAGTGTCCTTAGGTCTTTCTACTAATTTTCAGACTTTGATTCTTTCAAATTGATTTAGTTCTTCTTACATAGCCATTACCCAAAATTCATCATTGATAGCATCATTGATATTTTTAGGTTCTAACTGAGAAAGAAAAGCTTGATGTTCAACCTGATTTCGTAGATAAGCTCTAGTCTGTGTTCCTTTATCTAAATTACCTACAACAGTATCTAAAGGATGGTTCTTTAGAATTCTAGTTGGTCTAGAAAAGGTAGGGATAAAGATTTCAGATTCATCTACAGGTTGAGGTTCAACAGAAGCAGGTTCTGGAAAATTTCCAGAACCTGATTTTTTAAGTATAAGTCCATTGTCTGTATCATTAGGGTTCAAAACAGAGAGATCATCTTCAATATTTTCAATAGAGGTCTTAGGTTCATGTGGATCAGTTTCATCAAACATGATGTGAACAGATTTTTCCACGCATTTTGTTCTCTTATTAAAAACTCTATAGGCCTTACTAGAAATAGAGTAACCTAGAGAAATTCCTTCATCACCCTTGGATGCAAATTTGTCAAGATTGTCTTTAGTATTAAGAATAATGACTTTGCAGCCAAAAACTCTGAAGTAGTTAACCTTAGGATTCATATGGTTCCACAACTCATAAGGGGTCCTCTTAAGAACAGGTCTGATCAAGACTCTATTGATAATATAGCAACCTGTATTGACAGCTTCAGGCCAAAAATAAACAGGTAGGTCATTCTCATTAAGCATAGTCCTAGAAATTTCTTACAGGGTTCTATTCCTCCTTTCTACTACACAATTCTGTTGGGATGTCCTAAGGGCATAGAAATTGTGACTATAGCCACTATGTGAGTAGTAAGATTCAATCTCATGATTTTCAAACTCATGTCCATGATCACTTCTCAAGGTTTTAATTTTAAGTCCACTAAGGTTCTCTACAGACTTTGAATATTTAACAAAGCAAGAACAAGCTTCACTTTTGTGAGCTAGAAAATATACACAAGTATATCTAGAAAAGTCATCTACAAGAACATAGACATAGTGCTTCCCATTTAAACTAGAAACTATGTAAGGTCCAAATAAATCCATGTGAACCAACTCGAGTGGTTGAGAAGTTGAATGTTCTTTCTTTGATTTAAAAGAAACTTTATGTTGCTTTCCCTTTTGACAGGTATTACAAACTTTGTCTGCTAGAAATTCAAGTTTGGGTAGGTCTCTGACTATGTTCTTCCTAGAAAGTTTTATAAGTGAGTGCATATTTCATTTTCCTAATCTTCTGTACCAAAGCCAGGACTCTTTATGAAAAGCATTTAAATAAGTAATATTCTTCTTAGGTAAAGAATTTAAATCAACAGCATAAACATTTTTATTTCATAAAGCATAAAATACTAAAAAAAAATTATAATTAAAAACATTGCAAGAATCGTTTTCAAATTTATCATAAAAACCATCATCACATAACTGAGAAATACATAACAAATTATATTTCAGTCCATCAACAAATAAAAAATTGGAAATCAATACAGATTCAGTGTTACCAATTTGGCATAAGCCGATGATTTTTCCTTTTGAGTTATCACCAAAAGTGAAAAACCCTCCATCAACTCTGAATAAACATTTAAAGCATGAGATGTCTCTTGACATATGTCTTGAACATATACTGTCCAAGTACCAAGTATTTCTACAGGAGCTCTTTAAGTAGGATCCCTACAAAATAGATTTAGATAGGAAATGATTTTGGTACCCTGATCTTCTTGGGTCCAGACAGGTTAGCCAATAAAACTTTAGGTGCCCTGATTTGTCTAATAGATCTCATAAGATTTGTAGACCCAACAAATTTTGAAAAGTAATCCTTATTAGATCCGTAACTATGAATATAACTAGTTGAAGCATATGAAGTTTTAGAACTAGCTACATTCCGTCTAGATTTAGGAATGAATCAATTTTGGTAATTTTCCTTTTTCTAGGTTGGTATCATGTACCAGTAGTATATGTAAGTTCTATTTTCATACCTAGAATTTGAGTAAGAGTATCTTTTCCATTGGTAAATTTCTCTAAGTCTTTCTTGAGTTACTCATTAGATAATTTCAGTTCAGTGTTTCTTTAAGAAATTGAGCATTATTTTCCATTTCAATATCAAGATCAGATTTATGTTTAACAGTTGAAGCATAATGTTTCTTTAAACCTTTGTATTTGTCTTTCAGCTCATTACAGGTTTCTTCTAACATATCACAGTATTAAAATAGTTCATATTTTGACATGTTTTCTGTGTCAGAATCATCTTCGGAATAATATGAATTTAAATCAGGAGTTTCAGATGTTACCTTAGAGGTGTTTGTCATAAAACACATGTTTGCCTTATTTCTGTGTTCAGTTTCAGAAACATCAGATTCAGTGGAGCTATCCTCAGAATCACTCCATGTATCCTTCATGGATTTCTTGTACTTATTGTCCTTGTATTCATATTTCTTCTTGTACTTCAACTTCGGATAGTTTGCTTTTATGTAACCTTTCCTTTTTCACTCATACCAGTCAACTTCATCTGATTTTCCAGGTTTCTTCCAATCCTTTCTCCAATGTCCCTTTTTGTCATACTTTCCTTTGTAGTTTGATTTTCTGAAAAACTTTTTATTCCTATAAAAATTCTTAAACCTTCTGGAAATGTGAGCCATCTCAGCATCATTTTCAGAAGCACATTCATTGTCTTCACAGCTTCAACTCTCAATTATAGCTAGAAGATTCTCCTAATCTTTATTCTTTGAAGTTGAAGTCTTGAACGCAATAGACATCCTTCTTGGTTCATCATCTTCTTCTTTGTTCACTTTCAGTTCTTCTTCATACATCATCATCTTTCCAATTAATTCCATGACTGACAGTTCACCAATATCACATGACTCTCTAATTGAGACAGAAGTTCCACTCCATCTTTCAGGTAGGCATCTCAGTATTCTCATGATTTGTTCCCTTGATGTAACATCCTTTCCCAGAGAAGTCATTGTGCTGACAATTTCATTAAACCTGAGATACATATCAGAAATGGGTTCATCATGCTTCATATTAAAATTATCGTACTTAATAGTATAAGTGTTCAATATTATTTCTTTAACACTAGTTGTTCCTTCATGTGAAATGGATATGGTATCCCAAATTTCATAAGCAGTTTTACAGGCAGATATTCTATTAAATTACTCATCTCCTAAAGCACAGTACAAGGAATTCATAGCTTTGCAATTATTATTGTAGGCAGCCTTAGTAGCTTCATTCCAAGTAGTTCTAACACTAGTAGGAATTTTATATTCTGATTCTATAGTAGTCCAAATATCAAAACCCATGCTCTCTAAGTGAATTTTCATCTTGATTTTCCACTGAGCATAGTTGTTTCCACTGAAAAATGGCAGCCTATTGGTAGCAACACCTTCAATTCTATTATTCATGATAGCTTAATTAAAGCAGAGATTTTAAATAGATAAAAGTTTAGAAATAACATAAATATTAAGAACTTTAAAATACAACTAAAATCACAGTTGAAAAACATAGAACTTTAGAAAATATTTTGAAACCTCTGATACCAAATGTTGGTCAGAGTGGATACTCAAGAGCGGGGTGAATTGAGTTCCAATTAAAATATCTATTTTAAAAACTTTGTCTTAAAAAATCCCAAATAATATACAGAATTAAACTATAGTGAATTTATATCAAATTAAAGGTTCTGTTGGGTTCTCAATGGATTGATTATATCCCAGTTAATCAAAACAGTAGAGTTTATTAACTTTTGAAACTAAATTACTGATTTATAACTAATATAAACACTTGTGAGATTAATTATCAAAGTGACTTTAAAACAGTTTTGGTTTTAAAGTAATTAGCAGCGGAATAAAAAAGAATAACTTTGAAAGATATAGCACAGAAGATATAACCAAGAGGTTCAGTCTCAAGCCGAGACTTAGTCCTCTCAATAATTTATATAAATTTGATCCACACCCTGGATCGGGGTTCACAACAGTTTACAACTATCCAGGTCCAAGACCTCTACCACTGTTATTCATGGGAAACAGAACAATAGAAACCAGCTGTCCAGGTCACACACGACCTCTACCACTATTACTATGGGAAATGAAATATGTAAAGAGTTTGCTAAGGATTTACAGATCCTCTATTTATTGTACAGGAGACAGTGTGTGTGTTAAATACAGCAGATAACACACACTGCTCGAAATGTAAAATAATGAATCATAGAGAAGAGATGTAGAGTTTAGAATTGGATCTAGTGGCTGCAGGGATGCTTTGGACTCCTTAAGTTTTATCAGAAATCGTTCTAAGTCCTCTTCTGGTTTTTGTTTGAAAAACAGTGTGTCGTCTTCTTGGAATCCAGGTTCAGAGATAGTGAAAAAATGTAGTCGATGTTGTTCTTTAGTGTCCTCGTGAATGTACAGAACTCTTCTTGACTATGCTTAAGTGTGTATGGGGTTCTGTGTCTTCTGCAACTATCTCATCCACCACTCTTTACACTCATATATGTCTCATCATCTTTGCACCAATAGGGACTTCTTGTATTTATAGCACAAGCTTTAGCAAAAGAAATGATTACTTTTTGCAGCTACGAGGTACGGATCCCTGACATCCAGCAACCATAATTAAATAAATGACAGAGCATTAAAAAATTCCTAATATGATCATTGTTTAGATTAAATAAAGATAAATAAATTCAAATAGCATTTTATGACTATTGGTGAGTCATGTGATCTGTAGGTCATCAGCATCAGCATCAGTGGCTAGACATCGGTGTGTCCTGATCGGTGAGTCAGATGATCGACATCGGTGTGTCATGATCGGTGACTCATTTGATCAGCATCGGTGAGACATCTTCGGTGACTCAGATGATCAGCATCGGTGTGTCCTGATCGGTGACTCCTTTGATCAGCATTATTGTGTCATGATCGGTGACTCATTTGATTAGCATCGGTGTGTCATGATCCGTGACTCATTTGATCAGCATCAGTGTGTCATGATCAGTGACTCATTTGATCAGCATCGGTGTGTCATGATCGGTGCGATGGTTGTCCTTTTATATGGATTGGTGCGACCGATGTGTTGACAGAACATAAAGTGTCTATTTCATCTAGAAGACTTCCAGAATACTTGTAAATCAATAGAAAGCATAGATAAATACATGATCCAACCAATAAAAATTGATTCACTAAGAGATTGTGATTATGTATATGAGAAATCCAATCGGATTAAGTAACGATGATTTGTGATTATTAAAATAGCAATCATAGGAAGAATTCAACAATCTTCCAAAGGGCTCAACAATTATAATCCCCTCTAGATAATTTAATCAAAACTATCATGATGAAATGTTGTTCAAATGGGTTTGATATATTTTAAAATTCACATCACCTGTAAGAAACTATTTGATCTATCCACAGAATTTTATTTTCACTAAAATTTATATGTATCATAAAAAATAATTTATTTTAATTCTAAATATCAAATAATAAATATCATTTTGTATGGTAAATGAAACCAAGCACTTGGATGTTTCATTTTTTGAGATATTAAAATCATGTAGTCATATAAAGGGGATATCAACAACATAAAAGAATACTCTAATAAAATGTTTTTAGGTATTCATTATTTTATTTTCTTCCTAATTATGAAACATTTTATGGTTGATATTTAAGAATAATAAATAATATATTTTATATCTTTTATTTATTAGAGTATATTTTTAAGGAATGTGGTTAAAAAAGGATAAATCTTTAAGATGTAAGTGGAATGAAGGATGTGATTTTTTATTTTGGTTATAGAATTATGATGTTGTGGGATTTTACAATGGATATTTAAATATGTTCTAAATATAAGGGAATCATGAAAAAATAAATATTAATTTATCGTATTTTTTTCCTATTATGATATAATATGTTTCATGGAATCAATTTTGTTGAAAAGGTTTTTAGTGGAAAGGAGATAATTTTTAGATAAATTTTATTAACAACTTATTAAAAAATGAAAAATTTACCACTGGATTACTAATTGATCGATGTTAAAAAATATTATAGTTGTTTAATATTAATCTATTTTTTGGAAGAATAAAAAAGATAGAAAATCATAGGGGTTAAAATCCAACTTGATGATAAATTTTAACTTTGATAGTGCACATAATATTTTTTGGAATGTTATAATAATTATTAAATAACAACCCATAGGCCAGGTGACAAACCATCGCATTCAACAAGGCTATGTGGCACAAACTCAGAACCAAAAGGCGAAAATGGTGCATTGCCTCTCATGTACGTACATGATTAATTGTTTAGTATGACATTTGTTATAATTAAAATATTCTAAATATAATTATTAAAATTATTTTTGCATACGAATTTCTAATTTTGTATATAAACATTGGATTGATAATAAATTTGGTGATGAGAAAATTTATTTTATTTTGAATGAAGATCATTATGATGGTAACCTTATTTTCCTATGGTAAATGGATAATTGTGGGATTTTATTTGAGGATTAATTATAGAATTATAATTTTTAAGTGTATAAAATTTTAATATGGATTTATAGCAATTTAGTTCTTCTATGTAATTTATTATCATATCTTGGTGATTATTTTACTATTCTATATACATTTTTTGTATAAGACATTATGATTCATGGAAATCATTTGGAGATAAATGTGGGAAGAAAATGTGGAAAAATGATTATAATATTTATGCTTTAAAATAAGTTAGGAATATTTTAATGAATCTTGTAAATAATTATTTATTAAATGATTTAGTTTGAACTCTATGTATTACACCCAAAATTTTGTGACTAATGTTTTATTTCTTCGTATGATGATTTATTCATGTTTTAGATTTATCATAACTCATTGTAAAAATTTTGACTTATGATAATACACACACATATATATATATATATATATATATATATGATTATGTGTGTGCGTGCGTGGGTGTGTGGAATAACATATTTTTCATTAGGGACTATGTGATCCAATATAATTTTATTTTAGTGCTTCAGGCATAAAAAATCCATCTTGAATACTCATTATTTTGAGAAAGAGAAGAAATTTTGTTGGAAATAAATAAAAGTATGAAATTAATCTTTTCAAGTATGTATATTTATTTATTTATCAATATATATGGTAATATAATTCTTTATCACTATATCATGGAGCTTGAATGAAAAATATTATCATATCACCTTTATTTCTCATGAATTGATTGTTATTTTCACAAATTATTGATTTTAATTCATCAAATATATATGGATCAACTAATTTATTATTATCAATGATATATATTAATCTCTATCATTATTTGAACACTATTTTACTTATCAAATTCATTATTTTAACATCGGACTTCTGTTCACTAATTTGTAAGTCGAGTTATGTTTTTTTCTAGATGAACTTATTACATTATGTTCTATTTTTTGAGAGGATGTTTTGTTAACCAATTTGTTAATTGGAGACTGCAAAAAAGGTATTTTATTTTGTTAAAACATTGATTTATGTGGTTGATTTCTATTTGGATGGTCATAATTTATATAGGGGAGGGGATGTATGATATTTAGATTTTATATCAATAGGGGATATATATGTTTGATAGCATATACGATACACAACACCGACCCTAACTGAACAATGAATTGTTATTATTTACGTATGGCCATCATAACATATCCATTAAATTGGTGGGTATGAGAAAAATTAAATACTTTATATATATGTATTTATATCTCACTAAATATAAATATATACTCAATTATTAGTAAATAATCTCTCAATTTTCTGTTGTTAATTTTTTTTCAAATATATGTATTCATTAAAAATTGATTTCTTATTCTTTTTTTAGAAAATATTATAATAATATATTATAATTTTTAGAATTTTTATTTTTTAAAATTGATATCATTTTATAAATAGTCATATAAAAATTATTTTATGATTATTTTTTTATATGTTGATTGTTTTTTGGATTTTTTAATGGATAATGAAAATAATAATTTTTTTTAAACATTATTATAATTTCAAATATCAAAAAATTTATATTTAAATTTAGATTATTTTTAATATTTAAAGAGATCATTTTAGGTATTTAATATAAAACATTGGTCTTTGGAATAAATTTTATAAATTAATCTATTATAATAATTATTTTTCACTTAAAAATGAATTTTAATGAAAAAACTATTTCCCCACATATTTATAGTTTAATATAGAAAATGGACTAAATGTAAGGAATTAGGAGGTCTAAACATTGTAACTATAACATTTTATTTTTAGTCAACATGAATAGTAATCATTGTAAATCTTATTACTGTTATAATGGTAAAGTGGGGTAATTATGTTTAATAATAGTGTGATAAAGAATAGAATGTATGTTATGTTATACATTTTAATTTATTTACAATTTTTAGTGATGAAATAGTTACCCTAAATTTCCAAACTACACTGATTTAGTATTTATTGAATAATGGAAAAATAAAATAAAAGAATTAAAACATTAAAATTAATACAATTTGAATGTGTTTTTTTGTTAAATGATATTTTTTACATAAAAATGACATATTATATAGTTTTTAATGCATTATATTCTAATTCCATTATTTTCATTTGGTTTTATAATTCAAAATGAATGAATAGTTTTAAAATTAACATTATTGTTATCAGAAAATAAGTAAACTTTTAATAAAATATTTAAAACTGACAAAAGCCAATGTTAGGTCAAGTTATTATTATATGTTTTAAAATATAATCCATGATTTATTTATAGTAAAAAATGTATTTTATTGTATCCTTCTTGACCCCTGTAGAGTAAACTATTTAATATCACATAAATTGTAAACATTGGTTAAAATGGGATAATACAACATGAATTGGGTGAAAACATAAAAAAACCTGAAAAAATATTATTTTATAAGAGTATTTAAAATCAAAATAATTTAATATACATATATTATAAAAAAATTTCCATTTTAATTTGAATGTTACTTTATATTAATTTAATACTTTATGACATTTTGTGTGTTCTCCTCTACTGTCTTTTAAATTTAAACATCATATTCTACATTATTCACAGATTGTGTACCATTTTGTTCAAAATACACATGACCATATTCATTACTAACATCCCTATACATGTTCAATATGATACTTTTTAATCAAAAAACCATTCTAGAATATATGTTTCTATTAACCTTAAGAGGTTGTCTTAAGAAGTGGTATGGTTATTAACCAACAATTTTCATCTGGTTTCTTTTTATCCATCAGTTTAATTTTCTTTACCCATGCCGAATTAATAAAATCAGTATCTTAGATATAGTAATATTTTAATATTTTAATGGAATAATATTTTTATATATCCCCATCCATAAAATGTTAAATGATATTTTTCATTCATGTGTACAAAAATCGTCCACCTTACAAAACTATGTAATTCATTTTCCATCAATGTATCCCATTGATGGTTATAATGAAGGATAATATATATTATATTAATAAAATTATTACATTTATTAAAATAGAACATATCAATTACTTTATTACAATTCCATTCATGAAAAAATGATAACATTGTTTGTGCGTTCATGGGCACTACCACCTCCACGAATGGATGTGACAAATTTTTCATCACCAAATCAGTTGTATTATATATATATATAATTATATATAAAGAAACAATATTATTGAAATAATTATAAATATTTAAATATAAAATAAAAAATACCTTATTTCCATTATGATTATTGAATAATTGAAATGATACTCATGTGTATGTATAACCTACCATCTCAATTATTGTAATGTAGTTCGTTTTTCATAAAAATATTTCATCATTAGTTTTAAAAGATTATTTTATTAAAAAAAATTATTATTATTCCATGATTATTAATATATATTAGATGTAATAATGTCCTATTTGACCATAATTATCTATCTATTGTTATTTTTGACATGTGAGCCAATTATTGATAAATATTTGATGTGAACATAATTGATATTGAAACTAAATATTTCATTATAAAAAATAAAATAAAATATATAATAAACATGAAAATTGTTATTCAATGATAAAATAATTGACATAATTTAGATTTTTTGAAGATAAATAATGAATGTGATGAGTTAGACTCTAGTTAAGACACATTATATTATATAAAAATCAACTTTTAGAGTATCCACTGTAAATAATTTTTTTACGCTTTAATATTTATCAAAATTATTTTATTTAGGTATTTATGTAGATATAAATGGGTTATAAAGAAAAAAAATTTCTTTCAAATCGTTTCAAATGGAATATTTTTTTTATAAAATATGTTTTGACTTTCATAACAAAAGGAAAAATGAATGTCCAATTTTAACATGTACGAATAAAATGAATTTTCCCACTAACATAACCATAATTTGATATCAATGTTACTATTTAATCTTCAGTATTGTATTTTAAGAATAAATCTACTCCAATATTTTCATGTTAGTTAAAAAATTGAATAGATATTTCAATATCTGAAAATGTTTTTTATAAGTGGAAAGAATATTTATATGAGGGTAATGTTGATAGTTGAATTCTTTTTATGTTATTATTATGTTATGTTTATTGGATATAGTTAAGATGATATGTAATTGTTTTATAAAAAATAGATGGGCGGTTCTATTATAAACTAATAATAGGCGGTTCTATTATAAAACAATTAAAGTTGGCTCTATGATAGCCATCCAATGCATTGAGTATAGAATTTAACTGTATTGGTTATTCCACCTGTAATATTTAAAGAGTGAATAATTTCCCAAGTAGCATAAATGATTTATCAATTATTATTATGGATTCTTTGTGACTTATTAATATTCAAAATGTAAATCTAATGATACTTTCTTTAAAATAATGAATCTGATAATTATTAAGAATGTAAATTTTGACTTTTTGAAAACGATTTTATCAGTTTTTCATGAAATTGATGAAACCAATATAAGATTTATTTTTTATTAATTTTTTCATAATATTTTTTGGATGTAATGTTTATTTCTTATGTAAGTAAATTTTTATTTAGTGAATAAATATTTTTGAAAAAATGTGAATTTTTTATATATTTTCATAAACTCTTTAGTTTGATTTTTTTCTAGGCGTTTCCAGTGGAGTACACTATGTGACATATTTTACATAATCCTAAAAAACATATATTTAAATTTCATATCGTTACATTATCACCCCTTAAATAAATTATATCCACACAATTTTGATACTCATAATTTGGGATTAAATTCTATATGGAGATATTAATTAATCATGCACTATGAGTTTATGCGTTTGTTAATAATATGAAGTGATATTTATTTATATAAAATTTTATTTTCAGCCATTTATTAAAATGTATAGTCAATTACTAATATAATTTGATTAAGGAAAATTAAAATCCTTAAGAACTAACTTTAAAAATCATTAAAAAAAATCTTATTCAATTGATATAATAATTATATCACTAAATAATTTTATAAATAATTCAACATCTAATAAGTTTAAAACATCTCAATATAACAAATATGAATATATATAGTGAAAAATCACTTTCTACAACTAAAAACGATGATGCATAAGATTTTATATGTCCCTATGGACTACATATTTTTCGATTCCTATTTTTTTATCATCCCTTCTATTTCATAATTTATTTTAAAAATTTCCAATTTAATTGATGTTGAATAAATGAGTTTTTATAGTTTCTCCCATTCCCACAAAATGTGTTGTTTAATGTCCTTTTTCTAAACAATTTAAACACCTACCTTCAACAATAAAGATATTTTATGATGATTTTTTCCTCAATTTTTAGATGGTGGAACTTGAATCTTCATTAATTCATTTTCTTTATCACATGAACTTCCATGATACACCATCATTATCTTCTATAGTAATTATGGAACTTCAACTATATTCATATTGTTAATCATTTTTTTAATATCCAATTCGGCATAATAATAGGGTATCTCACTCCAGATGGGTTATTTGTTGAGGTAATCAATACATTTCCCCTCACAACTCTAATTCATTCTTGGTCTAATAATTAAGAAAACAAAAATTGGATAAAAATTATATGATTGTTATCATAAATTTTATTATGAAAATATAACCTCATGAGATCATAATTTACAAGTTTTTCTTATTAACCTATAGTTATATTAGTACAACATATATCAATTTTATTTATACCCTTATAATTCAATACCTATAATGGGTTACTTGAAGTTGAGTTATCTTATTCAAATTAAGAAAAAACATTGAAAAAACATGGGAATTGTCCCTTTATAGTGGTTCGTAAATAGCATGTGATTAAAAAAAATACCCACATGAGTTCTAGGCTTGATGGTTAGAATAAGTCAAACTAATCTTATATCAATGTGATGAATGAGTCTTTGGTCAACTACGCTATTGGGGGTGATAACCCTATGTTCATCTATAAAAATTATTTATCTAGTTTCTAGTATCCAGAACATGATATAGTTTCTTGAACATCAATATGCTCAAAAAATTCCTAAATTTTATTATATTTTTCTAGGAGAAGGATTATCCCTTCTGTTTTCCAAATTTTAATCTCATCATAATAACTAAAATATTTTATAGTACTTCATGTATCCTAATTTGTTATAAAAATATATTAAATCATGATCAATATTATCTTATCCACCAATAAATGATCCTCAACAAACATCATAGTATCTAAATTTAACTAATTTTTATATTGATTCCAACTATGTTATACCAGACATTACAACCCTTTGATTACACTACATAATGAAAAATTTCACGACACACATTGAAAATATCTTTTTGGTTTAGAGTCTTAAAAAATCATGACAAAAAAATAACTAACAAAACCCATGTTACTATTATTAAAAGTATAGTTTTCCAATTGTATGGGAAACTACGTAATCAATAATAATACTTCAACATCTCCCAAAAATTCTACACACAATCTATCTTGATAGGCATATCATGTGGAATAAATTTCATTATAATATGGGTAAATGGTAACGTAATAATGGGAGAGAAAAAATACTCAACAAGGGTTAACAAAAGTGATAACAATCATAGATCATAATTACGAATAAAAAACATATGGGTATAATATGGTATGGAACATTAATAAAATTTATATAATTTATACCAAATAAATAATGCGATCATAAGAATGGAAACATAAAATATTGAAATGATAAAATAAGATCATGTAATCTGTGAATAGTTGGAAACAATATGACACATGAAATTATAATCATATGTCATGGATCACTTTTTGCATTTACATAGTTCATAGTGTCCAATGGTGGATTTTTTTTATATCTATTCCTAGAAACATAATGAAAAAATTCTAATATTTCATTACGTTCACTCCATAATCCAATACAAAACATTTCATTTGATTAAAATCATTACCCAATGAATTGGGAGGATATATAAATCTAGGCCCACTCCTAACATAATTATAACATATATATATGTATACATGATTTACATGTGGAAAATAAACCATAAATAAATATTATACATGATAAAACCCATAATAATGAAGTGGGATTCAAAATATTATAATAAATAATAACTGGAAAATATATCATGACGATTCATATGATAAAAGTAGTTGAAATGATTTTAGAATGATCATATTTTAAAAAATAAATATAGGTCACAAACATTTAGTTCCAATATAGTAAAATTCATGAGAATTATCAATGAGAAGTAGAGATAACCACATAGGTTGTGCTTTTTAGAAAAATGATGAGATATTTTATGGAAGTGATTAGCTTATTGTTTTCCCTTAGGCCTGAATTTAACTAAAATGGTTTTCAATAAAAATAACTATTTTCAAAATATATTCATATTGAAAAATATTTGATGGTGGTTAAAAATTTCATGAATTATGAAATCCAAATGTTATTTTTTAAAAAAACACAATTATCAAAATGTCACATCATAGGAAGGATTTGAAAATATTCTTTTGAAAATTGGATAAGAAAAAGGGCAAGGTAATATGAGATGACACATGATTTGGTATAAAATTAAAAACAATAAACATGGTAGGAATGGAAATTATAGTGAATTAATGAAAACAATATTTAATATGAAGATAATTATTGTAACCATGTATGACGATTCAAGAATTAATAGACAATTTGAAAAGAATTGAAAATATCAATGAGAAAAATAAATACTCAATAATTGAGATTGAATTATGTAAAACTCTTTATATTTTATATATGATACCAATCATATACCAAATTAATTAATATCAAATATTAAATTAAAGAATCAATTTTTATCAAAAATTTATGATATTATTATTCATTGGGTTAGTATTTACACTTTAAAAATGAAGGATGGTGAGTAATATCAATACATGACATAATGAAGGGTGATTAAGACAAAATCCCTTACCTATTGTCTTGATCTACTAGGACATTCCATGGCATCATTTTTTTAAAAAATAAATATATTTCTTACATATTTTAATACCATATCCATAAATATTACCATTTATAACCATAATATATAATTTATCTCTCTATGTATATTTTCCAATTTTTACCTATTTTCAGTATCAGGTGGGAGTAATCAAAATCATTTTAAACTGGTAACATAATAATCTTGTAATTATATATTAATTTATTATATTTCATTATTTAAATACCATTAAATTTACAAAAATTTATTTTCTATAACTATTTATGATGTTTTAATTTAATTCGATGGGAGCATTGGCTGCCATCATTGAAGGTGAAATCAGTGAAGAACAAGTTGGAAAGAATTTTATCAAATAGTCGTATATTATTTATTGAGTTTAGTTTCCATTACACTATTAAATAACCAAGTACGGTAATTATATACAAATAAATATCAAATATTATTATATTTGTAATTATCATTTTCGTCCATGAATTTATTTTTCAATATTATTTAAGGGTGTAGTCAAAGTGACACATACAAAAACATACCACAAATTTATGGTCGATTATGAAGCTCTTATGTAATAATATCACTATAACAAGAAAATTATGAAATTTAATAGTTTTATAAGTTTTATATATAAAAAATTTAAATAATTATAATTAAAATATATGATACATAAATCTATTACACATATTAAAATGATTTTTTTCTTCTTACACTTCTTGCTTAAAGATAATTACTTTTATAATTGTTGTTTATTTTTCATATAGTTAATAGGTAATAAATATTTTATATCTATAAAATAAATCATAAAATAAACATAATATTTATCCTCTATTCCCATTAAAAAATCCATCCATTTATTGTAGTAACTAAATATGGAACACACCATTCCTTGGAGGCTACAATTCTCTAATTTGAATGGTTGTGGTAGTCATTTTACATATAATTTTATAGTATATTAATAATTTTTATCATTTTATAATCATAAAAATCTTATAGTTATCATAATTATATACTAAATTCATTTTTATAAACTATCATTTTCATGGGTGATGGAAAATGAACATGTTACTTCACCGAAGTGGTAGTCTACATGTATGAATGATTCACGTTTCTTTTCTAATTGGAAATTGGAAAAATATTTAATTATTTTAAAATTATTATAATAAAATAATAGTATTATAATTATAGTGAATCAAGCATAAAATACATGGATATTACATCATTTTGGAATAATAATTATTTCATCACAAATTACATGCTCTGGGACCCTAATAGTTTCTAGTGTTTGGAAACATGGAATCCAAATCTTCTATCCTGGTAAAATATCATAAAACTCACCCATTAATATCTCCACCTATATTAATTCTTCCTAAACCCTTTCTTCATAACATGGGGTATGAAAACATAAGAAATGAGTGAGTTAATATCCTCATGTAATGTAAATAATGGAAAAGTATACAAACAATATGAACAAAAGCGTATAGATCTTTAGAATAACATAATATGATCATGCCCAACATAATTGAGAACATAATAATGATTACATTTTCATAAGGAAATAAACATAAGGAAATAAATAACATAGTTCAATTAATCATAACATAGTATTACACATGGAAATCTAGAACACACAAAAGAACATAAGATCAATATGTTAAGGCGGCCAACCATGGTGATTGTATCATGATAGGCTTAGGTTATCCACCTGCCTATTGGATTTGGAATTAGGATGTTCTACGATGTTCCTTATTGTTTCGTAATTGGGTTGTTTTTTCATATTCCATCTTGTTTTAGGATTGTGATGTTCTCTTATATTCCCTCCTGCCTTAGGACAGGGCTGTTTTCCACTGAAATGGATTAGGTTTTCAAATCATATAACCCATTGAAAATAAAAGTATTTCCTAAAGGCCATGAAATTATGCATATCCCATTCATATAATGAATAATATCAAAACCATTAGTTTATATCCTAAAATTTAATTAGTAACATATCTTAATTGAACCTTATATGTATAATAATTTGGAAACATAATTCAAAAACATTTCCTCTGAAAAATATCATTTCTTCGTCAAAAAAGAATTTTTAATACCTAAGACCACTAAATTAATTATCATAGAAAATACCATGAAGATATATAATGAATAATTGAAATTATATTGTAAATATTTTTCCTCAAAAACATATAAAATATGCTTCAAAACAATTTTTAGTCATATTAATTTAATAAACGTTGAAAACCATTAAGGAATGAATGAAAATGTTTTGAAAACCTTTTTACATGAAAATATATGAAAGAATATTGATAATGTTTTGAATATTATTTCTATTAAAAATTGTTTAAAAATTTTTCAATGAGGAATTAAATAATGTTGAATATACTTTTACTTGAAAAATTAAAAAATAATCACCAAAACATATTAAAAATATTTTTTTTTGCAAAATACTTTGAATACGTATAAAAATAGCATACCAACATTATGTAAATCGTTGTACTTGAAAACATATAATAGATGATTGAAAATATTTGGAATAAAATTTTCATGAATATTTTATTTAATTTAATTTCAATAAATATTAAACTTTTAATAAAATGATATGAGGGCTTTGAAGAAATGACAATAGTTAAATGCATACATGTCATACGAGGTCAAAAGAATAAACCTTTTGCACCGTAAAAAAGGATAATAAGTCACTTTTTTTAAAATAGACTTTAATATTTCTTTGAATAGATTGGTAAAGGGCAAAGGGGGGTAAAATTTATTTAAAATATTTTGTATAATGGTATAATATTTTTGGTAAACCTTTTTAGGGAACATAGATTTCTGATTGAAGAGAGGGTAAAGTTGAGGTTTTATTAAAAAACCTTCTAATATATGAGATGAATAAATGATTAAAATGTGGTAACTATACTTTAATATGTCATAAAATTAAATTGGATTATGGAACTCATATTTTTTCATGATATATATATCACATTATTTCATCCACATAAGCATAATGAAAAACAATATTGAAATGAGATGAGATTGTTTAAATAAACTCTTACAACTTGGAAACATCAGATCATACTACAAATGTATGAAAATTAAATAACTCTAAAAATTAAACATCATAGAAATAAATATATTCATTATATTACAAGAGAAGTGAAATATATACACCTAAAAATGTCTACGATCATAACAAAACATGAATCATGAAGGGGGGAGAAGGAGACTATTTTTTCCCCAAATTGGTAAATTTTAAACACAAAAGTCAAGAAATAAGAATCATAAAATGGACATGATAATACCAATAAATTTATGTATAATCTACACATAATAAAATCACTGAATATACATATAACACACAAAATGAAAGATTAGTGAACATAACATGTATCTTTGGGAAATGAAAGGTGAGATGAAATCCCCTTACCATGTTTCTTGAATCTCTCTATAATCATAATAGATTTCTATAGAATAAATATAAATTTATTATTAATACTATATAGAAAAATATTTTTATACATGATACCATGTATGTTTTTGTTATGAAATTATATTACCTGCTTGTTAAGGATCATATTTTAAGGTTTTACTTACGGTAATTTTTGTTTTCTTTTTTCGTATGTGTCTTAATATGATATATCATTGGTCCATATAATTAAATCACGATTACAGAACATAAACAGTGATATAAATATAATATATATCAACTATATTCATATTATAATAAATTATTTGATAAATAAGTACTAAATTGAATACACCATTTATGTAGATGGTAAGTCGTACGAATGCATTAACGTCTTTTTAGTTTCTGTTTTCATATTGAAAGAAACTATGTAAATGACATATTAATATATATGTATGTATATATATAATAATTTTTCATGAATATATCATATATATCATATAATTTAACTTAATCCATCCTTATACATTCAATGATGGGTGTGAACGAATCACATCGCCTTGAGGGGTTGTAGACCACACATCCTCAAATGGTATTTTTATATTAACACATAATGGAAATAAAAGTGATATGTGTTTTAAAAGGAATAAATAATAATAATTTCATAATATATAATATATATTAAATATATATATATAGTTTCTATTATAATGGCCTCCATTATTTTTGGTAATGGAGGAATGAACATTCATCATTTTGTGAGGGAGTAGTTCGTCGTACACATAAATATTATGTTTGATATCAATTAGATGGATGTGTTTGTAATTTTAGGTCGAGATATTTTCTTTCAATGCATCCTAATATATTAATTATAGTTTTTTTATACCAAAATAGTTGAATAAATAATGTATATGGGGTGAATATTAGAAATTAAAGAAATGAGATTGAGAGAACAAGTAAGACTTCATGGTTGAAGGGTATTTTATTTTGTGGATACATGGGAATATTTTGGACAAAAAATACAAGTTTTTATATGAGTGAGTAATGGTTTTATGTTGTGGATTTTTTTAGGGAATGAAATTGACTCATTTGGAATTTCTAGAGAAAAGTTTGTTGTTCCCATGTTCTAACCAAATTAAGTGATAAAAAACAAAAATAACTCATGAATGGAAGGTTTATGGACTAAATATAGATATAAAATGGGGTTTTAAATGTTTAAGTGTCATTTAGACAATTAATACTAAGGATTACTCTCTAATTAACATTAATTTTTCCTTAATTACATTTATTATTTTTGATCACTTTTACTAATCATTTAGGTCAAAAAATTAACATGGTTTTATTAGACTGTAAATATTATACTGAATACAATGTTTTATGTCATATTATACATATTATATTCAAAATAGTTATTAAATTAATATCAATGCTGTTCTAGCAGACATGATGAAATAAGAAGTATTTAACAATAAAAAATTGTTCAAAAGTTGGTTACGATTTTTTATTAAATTTCAAATTCAAATAGATTATTATGAAATAAATTTATTAATATATGTAATGATTATATAATTTGACCTATATTATTTTTATAATATCATTTATCATTAAAAATTTAATAAAAAATGTAGTTTTTAAACTAAAAAGAATTATTCTTTAGTATTCATAAAAATGATGTTTCTCATAATAATCTCAAAAAATTACCATAGGATAATTTTGAAATTATGAATTCAAAAATGATGTTTATTTAATAATATTTTATTTATAAATTTTTCTAATATAAAATTTATAATTATAGTCAGTTTAGTCCAGAAAACAAAATTTTTAACATAAAATGAATTTACAAAAAAGAATATGATCTTTCATTATCAATAAGTTATATTTTTATAATTTGATCATAATAAATATCTAAAAAGTGGTTATTACTATTCATTTGACTATTTTTAATGTCTAATATAAAAAAATATCTTTCAAATAATTATATATATATATATATATTGGTTTCATATAATCTCAGTGTTTCATGCATTATACGGAAAAATGTTGTTGCATGTATCATTAGAGAAGTCAGTATTTAAAGTGAAAGGAATGCTTGAAAAAGTGTTTTAATATATATATATATATATATATTTGTATATATATATATCCAATTTCATATTAAATTAAATATCTCTAAAGGACCCATTAATTAAAAGAAACAATAAAATCATTGGGAGTTACACTGTACCCCATTAAAATGAATTTTTTCCTCGAAAATCATCTAGGTTTTCAATGGATTAATAATTGAATGTTTCATTTATATAAACAAGAATTATAAAAATATATTCTATAACATCCCCTATCATGAGAAATTTTCAACCACAATAATTTCTAAATGTAACATATAAATATGTTTCCACATGGGAGAACAACGGTGGTAAGTGAAAACATGGATATAGAAGAAAAGTCTTACCGTCATGTTCTGAGAGATAGTGATAGAGAACAGTGTTAGGATAAATTTAACATCAAAAATACAAAATTCTTCAATGACCTAAGGGAACCTCTGATTCATTTAAAACATAGAAAGATGCCACCGTTTTTTTATATAAAATAGTCTTTCCTAAAGATAAATAGTTTCCATTAAAAGGTATACTTTCATAATTTGTATTCAACATCACCCTCTATTTATTTTTGATCGACATTACCTCATTCTATAAAAGAACTACAATAATTTTTCATTACTAAAGTACCAACATATTCATACATCCATGATCTTCCATCCGATTTTTCATTAGTTATAATCAACCCAGCATTATTTGAACAGGATTCCAAATAGGCATAAATACTTATATGGAAGATATCAATTTAATATCAATAGCATATTCGAATGTTTAACATAATCATTTCAGAAATGGTTAACCTCATAAACCCTGCTATTTGGAAATTAAAGTCTTTAGAAACGCGGTCATTAAATTAGCTTAACATTTACCTCTCATATATCAAAAATTACAACTTGGTTTTCACAATCTAAACATGTGAATAACCACATCATATATTTCCTTGAAACATTATAATATACGATATTATATTTTGGAAAACATGTATTCTTTATTATTCCAATGACAACATAATATATTCATTAAATAAAAGAAGATATAAACTCTATCATTGATGTCATAGAACAATAAGTCAATAATCTGTTCCAAGGTATCCCGTAGCAGCAAAATTACTGATTCATATCCACCATATCATTATACAAACATCTTTATCTAAATACCAAAAATTAATTAGGTGTTACCATGCCTTAAATAAAAATTAAATTATCCCTTGAAATCACTTTTCAATTTCTTCATCACCATTCAAAATTTCCATTTCATTCCATAATGAAAAATTATATTGAATGTACATATATATTTCATGATTAATATAAAATAATCTTTGAATTCCAAAACATAAAAACATCATAAGTAAAACCATATTATTAAACCCTCAATAAATATTCATCAACTTATAAATTAGTATCTATTTGATTGATTATTAAATATGAAACTTGTTGCAATTTTCTCCAACATAATTTTAATCATGCTTCCTATGTTTAATTTAAATAATACTAGAAGTGAATAACAATCAATTCACCAGTTGTCTGTGGTATCCTTCTCTTAAGAAATATTACCAATTTTCATACTGAACTTCTTGATTCTATAATTTATATTTACCCATGTGAAATCAATTCCAATAATGTGTATAACTTGTACTCCGCCCGTGCACAAGAACGAGAATATTAATTTTTCTTTTAAATCATATTGGTCCACATCTAAAATAATTGTGTGGACATAGAAATAAAAAAACTGAAAACAGATTGAAGATAATGTAATTAAAACACTAAAACAGTGAAACATCTAATAGTTGGGAGATAAAACAGATGCATGTGAAGCAAAAAAGGTTACAACATTAAATTACATCACAATGTTAAACAAATAAAAATATCATTTCATGTTTAAATTTCAATCAACACAGATAAAAAATTCCATCACAATGTAATACAAAAAAGGTTACAACATTATGAAAATGAAATATTACATGTGTCTCTTAGCCATTCCAACAGCAGTGAACAGTCCCATCAGCGATTAGTCCTATCATCACAATATCTAGTGTAGTGAGAATTATCTGAAATAGGAAACAAATTTAGGAGATATAGACTACACAGTAGCTTCAAAATACCAAAATAGTAGTACAAAAAATGGTTATTAACTCTATGAACATGCACATAAGTTAGAAGGAATATGATGATTACCAATTTGAATTGAGAAGAAGATATGCAGTATGATATCATGATACAGGGGGGGTGGAGCTGGGCTGGGGGAGGGGGCTGGGCAGGGGTAGGGGGAGGAAGGGAGCTGGGCAGGGGGAGGGGAGGTTGGGCAGGGGCAGGTGGATGGATGGAGGTGGGCAGGTGGAGGGGGGGAGCTGGGCAGGGGGAGGGGGGGGGCTGGGCAGAGGGAGGGGGATAAGCAAGGGCAGGGGGAGGGGGCTGGACAGAGGGGAAACAGTATACAGAAATGATTTCATCAGATAGTTATTGATGAATCTTTAAACAGTGAAGACGGGTGAAAGAGCTTGAGTGAATATTTTGTATACCTCACGAAGAGCTCATTGTTGACAGGTGCATTTATTAGATGAAGAAGGTAAGTCTTGCTGGGGTGCACCTTAAGAATTTCTGAACAGAAAACATAGGAAGATGCATCCAGAAAAAATGAATCCAAGATGTGAGATGATTGGAAACTTAAATAAACATAAAAAATTCCACCTCTGTATACATAGGAAGTTGCATCTCTATCTCTATATGAGTATGAATATGATAGTCCTGGAAATTTGGAAGCAGTGGAGAGGTCCCCCTTACAAGATACCACATCCTCTTCCAAGGAAAACCTCCCAGAGCATCTCTATTCTCTCAAGAATATTAATAAACATTTTCAGACACTGAATAGGAAAATCCATAATTGAAAAAACCTAGTGATTTTTCACCCTCATCATGTGAAGTTACTTCCATATGAGGTGCATGATGGTGCTGGTTTACAGGTGCATTGGAAGACTGTTAGAGTTGTGGGATTACAGTTACAGGTGCAGGTTTATAGGTCTAATGTGTGCTTTGGATGTCTATTAGAGGTGCAGGTTTACAGGTGTAGGTTTACCAATAATAGATTTGCAGGCTTACAGGTGCAAGTTTTCAAATATTAGAGTTGCAGGTTTACTACATGATGTGGGATTACAGTTTTTCACAGCTTTGGTTTTACAGGTTTAGAGGTGCAGGATTAATGTTTGAAATGGGTTTATAGGTCTGCCCAGCTTTTATGTTTTCTGGGGAGTAGAGATATTGGTATTCTCATCAATAATGTGTTCTGATTTGATGTGTGATGTGATCCATTGATGTGTGCTGGGGGATTATAGGATATACCATCAGTTCATAGAAATGCTGATATTTAATATCCTAGGTAACATATTGAAATGGTTCACAGAACCATTGTTATTCAAATGCTGGATAACATATAAACTTAAAGAAACATAAAGACTTCCACCTTCTCCCATAAAAACACATTCATATCATATATATGGAGGAAATAAATGAAATCAGGGAATAACTGGAAGACAAATACTTACCTGGAAATAAATGTTTCCTATAAGTTTATGGTTAAATGAAAATGAAATCAGGGAATAATATTGCCTACAACATGAAGTAACTACTTCCAGACTCATTAATGATCTAAAATCGCAATACCTAAAAAATCACAAAAGCTCCTCTCTGCATCCCATCACCCCCAATTATGTACACCTGAAACGAAGTAGACTAGTTAGCCTTCTAACATGCTCAAAATATAGAATTATTCGAGAGACACATGCCCAAAAATCATCAATTTCCACTCCAATGATATAATGAAAATAAGATACATTGAAGATAAATATATTAATACGTCAATACAAGAAAAATCTATAGTTTCTGTACCAAATACTCTATCATTGTTCCACTTGACTCCTAAACATCCAGTGATTTCATATTCCTACAACAGAGTTGTAAATTGAAAAAATTAAACAGGATTCGAAACTCAAATGAATAAACATTTACACATAATGAATGTTTCCAAACTGCAAAAATAAAGTGGATTTCATACAAAATATTGAATAAATATGAGTACTGTTTTCATCAAATACAAAATTAAAGAAGAATCAGAGAGAAACCGGGAGGAAGAACATCTTCCTGTAATGAAAATATGAGTACTGTTTTCCAATATTTCTTACTATGTGATGGGCAACATCTTCATGTCATGAAAATTTATTAATGATCATAACAACTACCCCTGCCAAGACCATCCCCTCCCCTCTGCCAAGCCCATCCCCTCCTCCATTCAGTTCAAAAAATTGATAGTTTGGAAGAAAGTTAAAATAACCAAATGTGTACAAAAAATGATTTATTCCATAAAATAAGAATCAGGTTTTCTGAAGAAGAATTTTCCTTCAATCTACCAGCAGATCCACTCAAATCCAGAAGATATTATTTGTCTCGGTTCTCAATTTAAACACATTGAGACAAAGCATTACCACCTGAAGAACCAATAATATCATTTGAAAGAGTTACCTCATCATGTACTGGAAGAGACCTCGTCTCATTCATAGGCCTATAGAAGTTAAGGAAATTATAAGAGAAATCCTAAAACATAGTAGTAAAAATTATGTTGAATTAATAAGTAATAGAAATTTATATTGGGCATTCATGATATAAAATGGAAACACCGAAAGGCTGGAAATTCCTTACAAACAGACCAGTGTTTGAACATAGGTTCACTTCCCTGATTTAGTACACAATTCAGGCAGATGAATATATGCGTAACGTCCATAGAAGAAACCTACAATTTTCATGGAAAACCAAATACATAACATATAACTCAGTTTTTAAAAAGCATCAGCTGTGACTAAAATATACCCAAAATAAGGCATTAGAATGTCTATAATGAAACACCTCCACTATTACCCTACTACATATTGAGTAATGTCCAGAATATTTAAGAATATCTGACAAACGATAACTGATACAAAATCAAAATTAATGGAGTACGTCCAGAATGTTGTGAATACAGTCCAGCATTATATGCGTCCTGCATTAATATCATTCAGCTGGTTAATATTATAATAAACTTATATAAAATTACAACTGAAACAGACTCCATGATAAATTGGTAATGTTAATTTAGGAAGTTGAATGTTATGATAAATGATCGTAAATCATTGAGTATAAATGATACCTCATTCCGCGAATCCTATTTTGACACTCATGCGCGGTATCGTAGACGTATAGCTATGGGAACCTCGGAGGTTGACCATATGATGGACATAAACTGCCAATGCGATGGTATTTTTGTCCATGTGACCTGTACACACATGGAGATTGACCATTATTGAATGACCTATCTACCTTTCCACCCAATGAGGTGATTGAAAACATTGAGTTTTAAATACGGATGTGTTCTTGGAATAATCGGGATTCAGCAGACGTACGATCAAACACCAGCTTCTGGAGGTATTCGGGACATCTTGGTAGTAAGTGTAAAGAAACCTTTCCCATTGAGAATCATAGAGCAAAACGTTGGTGTTGTCTGTTGCTAAATTTCTTGTTCCTCTCAGCGAACCAAAACGAAGCTCTACAATGCTCACATATGTTAGAAGGATCTCTGATATCATAATAACCTGATTGAACAAAGTTGCAATGCAGAAAATGTTATTATAAATTGGAACAGAACAGATGGTACCATGATATAGTATAAATGAACCGCTTTGAGAATCATATAGTTAGTAGACGAACCTGTGTCCTCTACAGTGTATTGTTCTAGTGACACTTCTGTAGCAGCAAGAGGTATGTAATGTTAGACTCCCTGTAATGTTAAATAACTCTGTAAATTTAGTGATGTAACATGTACATTTCATTACCTATACAGTTTACTGCACCGTTAATGTCAGCAGTTCTGTTTTGTTGAGAGTCACAAATATTTACTCTGATTGAGTCTAGAATAGTTGAAAGGGATTCGGAACCTGAAAGCAATAATAGAAGACAACTAACTGTAATTTATATTATACAGTGCGATATATATGTTAGCGTGTAAAATATCCCATCAGGCATACCTATAACGGATAAGGAATTGTTGTCCCCTTCTACAGAAGGAGCTCTGCAACATATGTTTGTATAGGGCAGAATAAGGTGTATATCTAAAATCAAAGGTATATTAATGTGTATAAATAATAAGCACTCTTACCTTGTTGAGGTACCAACTGATGAATCTGGTTGAGTGTTTTCTCCATTCAGTAATGCTGCAAAAAATGATGAATGAAATGTTATTAGGGGTTTTCAATTGTTGTAGGACATACAATATGTGCATGGAATTTATTAGTAATGATACTTACAGAAATGTATTGGAGATTCTGTCAAGGTAGTCAATCGTTGTTTCCATTTATTAGATCCAACAGATATCGTTGATGTAGCTGCAGATGGTTCTGGCACTGTGCATAATGGATAAGTTGGTTATTAATATTTTGCGGTACTGTGAAATGCAGTGTGTAGTTCCTTCAAAGTTAATGTAACTATAGTGGCCATGCCTGTGACTTCATTTGTGTTTGAAACAGATGGTAGATGGGAATTTCTAGGGGCTCCAGATTGGCTATCAGATGCCATATAAGAATTTGATGTCGAATTCAAGTTTGTATTTGATTGAGCAAACAAATTTCCAGCATCTGTATGACAAGTAAATTAGCATGAATGATGTTCTGTAGTTTTTGTTGGCACTGCAAAGTTTTCAATTGTAGTGAGTAATGCTACTATATATAGGTTTGTAAAAAGAAAATATCAATTTGTAGGTTATATAATAGACAGATCACCAAATGTATGTCGTTCTTCCATAAGAAGCCTTCGTTGCATCCTAGCGTGTTTAGAGCTCGAGGGAGCAGAGATATTGGAAGCCGGTTCCGTAGCATCCTTGCAATACATCTTTGTATTTGATTGAGCAGACAAGTGCGCAGGCACTATAATAGAAGTCAGCATGTATGGTTTCGGTTAGTATGAAATGTATAATGCTACAGTTTTAAAATAATGTAGGTTAATGCAAAAAAACAAACCATTTATAGATAGAGTTGATAACGGAATGCGTGTGACCACACTGTTGATGCCAGCTACTGATACTGAATTACTTGAATGATCAATAGAATGGTTGGTAGATGTCATAGAATAGTTTCTTGTACTTGTCGCTACTGATTATTTTGCAAGTGTAATGAGTTAAAAAAATGAACCAAGGACTATAACCATAATAGAAAATACTAAAGGATATTTAAAACAGAACTCACAAACTGTCTGTCGTTCCTTCATTAGTAGCTTCCATTGCTTCCATGCATCTTTAGAATTCGATGTAGAATTCATGTTTGATTGTTTTGTCTTTATAGATTAATTTCAAGGTGTGCAGTAAGAGATTATAATGAATAGAGAACATAACAGTCTATAATATTTTGTAACAAATAAAAAGATGAAGCAGGTTTTAAAAGACAACTATAGACTTTTTTTTAAATGTAGGTATTATGGGATCAGCTAATCAGACATAGATGTGGATATCGTAATGGATAATTGATTTGTAGTTGAAGAATGGCGAAAACAAATAACAACAGCATGCTGCAGGGGCTTGTTTATATTGGGAAGCATGCATTGTTAATTCAGAGAACTAAAAATGCAGTTGGATATTAACAGGCTTAAAAAAAATCAGATCAAAGAAGATACAATTATTTTTTCAGAAGATAACAATCTGGAAATGAATTTTTCTTCAAATTGTTTATGAATTTTAGTAATATGGAAGCTGAACACCTGAAATTACTTCAAATCGGACCTGTGCAGTGTAGATGATGAGTGTAGTGGTCAAGAAAGATGATTGTAGTGTCTTAGCCGGTGCAGTGAAGCACTAAAAGAGCAGATATGCATCAGATAAAAAAATCGAAGAAGATAGAGGAGGTCAGTTTATGTTATTCAGCGGGAACCATAAGTCCGGAGAATATTTGAGGGAACCATGACCGGGAAATACCATAGACGCTGTCGAAACCTGGCAGCTTTTGTCAAAGAAGATACGGCGGCACAGTTGAAGAACTAATGGAGGCCTATGAGAACAGATCCGATAAATGTGCCGAATCCCTAGGTGTGGATAAACACTGAATCTATGGCGACTGAAGTAAATCAGGGACGTCGAGATAGTGCTCCGACGCTGTCGAAGTTGGTCGGATGGGAAGCGCCGAAAAACTGGAATAGGTTAGACGCGATTGAAGATAGGAGGGTTGCAGAGTTCCTTTGCGAGGAAGCGGTCGAAAACCAGGGGTTGTCCCGATGAGTGATACGCGGGCGCGAAATACCGAAGCCGCGGGTGCGGAAAATAAACGCGATAGAGTGCGGCGTGGAGGCGCGGGAGGTGGACACGTGTTGTAAATGGGTCGTGGAGGCATTTGAACTTGACACGTGGTAAGTGGGAATGCTAAGATTAGTATAGTTAGTAGATTTTCACATATTAATCATTTAATGTTAACCATGATAAATTTAATTCCCCCCACTGAACACAACAATAAAGCTTAATGTGAGCATTAAATATCATAGAAGAAAATATGTGATTCAGGAAAATAATTAATTATAGGATGTCAAAATCATGGAAGCATCATTAATATTTGACAACCTACATTCAAGCTATGTTTCACAGGGAAAAATTATATTTAGATATTTCATGATGGTTCATGAAGATTTTTATAATTCCTAATGAATTTCCCCCTGAGTGTCAATATTGGTGTGCAACAAGTCCTGTTGTCAAGTACCTGTTTACCGCAAGCCAAGACCAGAACATCTTTTCTGATTTTTAAACCCTAGGTACATTTTTCCCAAAAGAAGATCAACTTAAAGACTATATATAGGGATGTATTTATATGAAACCACTCATTATATACTTTACCAAAATTCAAGTACATTTCTTCAATTTAAACTCAACCTTATATGTATCTTTAACGACATATCAAGACATATCGTTATAAACAAACCTAGGGGTATCAATTTCTTTTATCCAAGATTCCAAAGTATGAAAAAACCAGTCCTTTTATTCAAAATATATCATTCCAAGATTATCATATATAGATATTACATATTTTAAGATGAATATTTATTACATTGAAAAATATAAGCATGAGGTTCGTAAGAGTTTAGTGTCATTCGAAATATAAAATCATCAAATTATATGAAGGTAAAATATATGCAACATATAAAATAATGATTGCCAAATTTAGTAAATTTAAAAAAAACCATTATTCATAACTATGTGAATGTAAAGATAAAAATTTTGTGAGCTCAGATGCCCAATAAGGGTCAAAAATTGAAATTTATAAGCATTATATGATGAAAAGGGTATTAATTATGAAAATAATAATAAAAGATCATTCCATTAATATTATAAAATATAATAAACATTTATTTTTAATAATACATGAATCATATGGAAATAAATAATAGAGGACACGGATGCATGACATTGGAATAATCATGAAATTCTTGAAAACACATAAGCATGTATAAACCCTATGTAATGGAACCCTATCAAGGAGATTGTAACATGTTAGGCATGGGTTGACCACCTATATATCTGCTTTGGGATTGGAATGATCTCCCATATTGCCACTTGTTTTGGGATTTGAATTTTCACCCCGGTTACTTCCTATTTCTTGATTGGGATGTTCTCCCATATTCCCTATTATTTAGGGATAGGTATGATCTCCCATGTTCCCTCTAATTTTGGAAATGGTATGTTCTCCCTTGTTCGATATTGTTTCTATATTGGGATTTTTTTCCTATTCCCTCTTTTTTAGAGATAGTTTTATTCTCCCCAAATCCCTCTTATTTTTTATTGGAATGTTCTTCATAGTTCCCTCTTGTTTCGGGACTATGATGTTCCCCCATGCCCGCTCTTGTTTTTTTATTGGGATGTTTTACCATGATCCCTCTTATTTCAGGATTTTAATTTTCTCCCAAGATCCCTATTTTTTGGATTGGGATGTTCTAACTTTTTCCTTATTGTTTTAGTCATCGGATGTCCCCATGTCTACCCTTTGATCTCATAAATTTATTACCATAAATCAATGAATTTTTTTGAGATACAGGTCCCACACATCACATTTTTAAATCATACATGCATGTTCAACAAAACATACATCAAATCATTACCCTTCAAATGAGATGCGATTTATAAACATCTAATCATAACAATCAAAATTGGGAATCAATAACATTTAAGGTCATCATAACCTATGGAAAAGGGATAGGTTTTAAAATCATTTCATTGAAGCCTAACCCTTGAAAAAAGTGCATTTTAAAATCATATAACCCATGGGAAAAATGGATTTCATAAAATCAATGACATTAATCATAACCCATTCATAGAAATGATATGAATGGAACCATTAGTTATTTTAGTTGACGATATTCATTAAAATAAATCTATTTTTTCATTGATGGAGAATAATTATTAATCATATTTCAAAACCATTTCAGGAGGAAAATATCCATTATTCTTCAAAAAAAGATATTTAAAACCTATAAGGATTTAAAAATAAATTTCATAGAATATAAATTGGAAATTTATAAAGAATACATGAAATCATATTGAATATATTTACCCTTTATAACAATTTATAATAATCTTAAAAACATTTGTAATCCTAATTCATTCAAAACACTTTGAAAACCTTTACTGAAGTCCTGAAAATGTTTTTGGAATCTTTTTTACATGAAAACATTAGAAAAAAATAGAAAATGGTTTAAAACGATTTCTTTTTAAAATAAATTGAAAATTTTTCAATAATCCATGAAAATATTTGTAAAACAATATTCCTCGAAGACATATTAAACTATCTACAAAACATTTTGAGAACACTTTTATTGAGAAAAACATTTAAAACATATAAAAGTGGCATGAATGTTTTTTAAAATTCAATGTACATGAATACTTAAATAAATTTACAGAATAATTTCTCAAACCAATCATTCAATAAAATATATATGATAATCATTTTTCCTAGAGATAAAAAATTTATATAATAAAAAGGTAACATTGAATAAATGAAGACAACTAGATTAATACATATTGTACTTGTTTTAAATAATATTAATTATTTTAAGACAAAATGATAGAAAAGTTCATTATTCAGAATGAAATAATATGGTTCCCTTGAATAGTCAGTTAAATGAAAAAATTGTAAATTTTTTTAATTATTATTTGATATTGTTATAATATTCTGGGTAACTGAATTTAGATATCACACATTTAAAACTGAAAAGAGGGTAATGTTAGGCTTTATGAAAATCACATTCTTAAATATCTTATGTAAAAAAGAATAGAATGTGGTACCAATACATAAATATATCTTGAAATAACATATGATAAGAAAACACTTTACTTCTCATGAGATTTGGAAACCAATATTCCTTCATTGGATCCGTTAACATAAACAATCTTGAAATGTTGTGAGATTATCTAAATAAAAAAAACTAACATGGTAACATGGGAACATACTATCCATGTAAGATAATTAAATTTCATGAAGCATATAATATAATGAAAAAAATATATATTCATGAAATAACCTGTGATATTGAAATATATACACCTAAAAATTGATTATGTTCATGGAAAACATGATTCTCAATGTAGGAAAATTGTGACAAAACATTTTTACCAATTTGGTATCTTTTGAAACTCCAAAAAAAAAGAAAGAATGATCATAAAAAGGAAATGTGAATACTTGTAAAATCAATTATATGATACATATAATAAAATCATGCTCATTATATATACAACACATAATTAATGAGTGGTGAACATAATATTTATATCACGAATGTTAAAAGTGAGATGGGACCCCTTACATTGTGTCTTTAATCTCTCTGTAATCATACAATATTTATAAATAATAAATACAAATTTACAATAATTATTTGATTTAATTATATTATTATATATAATAATATATATTTGTTGAATTATTTCCTTATATTACATTCTTGGTAATGATCCTATGTGAAGGTAACATTTTGGGTAATATTCCCATAATTTTTTACATGTGTCTTAATTTGTTATATATTTGGACCTTGTACATATATCATGATTTTAAAATGTAAAATATAAAAAAAATATCTTTTATTTCCATTATATTAATTTTATAATAATTTATAGCATAAATATTTATGAAGTAGAATACATCGTTTAGGGAGATGGTAAATCGTAGATATTCATGGACATTATTTCCTATTTTATTGTCATATTGAATGAAATTATGTAAATTAATTATGTATATATGTATGTATGTATATATATATTATTATTATTATAGAATAATTACTATATCATATATGTCATATAATTTCTCTAAACCAATCTTTAATACATTCAATGTGTTGTGTGAGTGAATCACTTGACATTAAGGGGGTGGTACTCCGCACATACTCACTTGAGATTATCATCTTAACACAAAATGGAAAGAAAATATATGAGTGTTATAACAGTTATATAAATTCATAAAATACCTAATAAATATAATATAAGTCATATATAAATATAGTGTTAATCATAATGGCCATCTAGATTGGTGGTAATGGATAAATGAACGATCATTATTTCGTGAGGCGATAGTTCACCATACACAGAAACAATATGTTCGATATCTATTAGATGAAAGTGTGTGTATGTGTTGGTGGAAATATTTTTTTAAAAATATCCTACTATATGTATTATAGTAGTTTTTTTACACATTAATATAATAAAGATAGTGTATGGGATAATGAATGGATATAATGGAATAGAGCTTGAGAGAAGATGTTACTGCTAAATCATGTAACTCTAATTAGTTTGTTCCAAAATTATTCATTTAGAGGAATTCTGTTCAAAGGGATAATTCAAGAATGAGGGTAGTATTTTTTGGGGGAGACATGGGTAGATCACAAAATATCATAAAATTATTTAGAGTTGTGTTGAATGGGTATAGGCAGTGGCCTTTTATAAGGAAGAAAATGGACTCATTTGGAATATCTAGAAACAATTTAGTTGTGTACTTGTTCATACCAAAAAGTTATATAAACAAAATAATAATAATTCAATGTTTATGGACAAAATATGGACATCTAATGGGAGGTGGACATGTTCCCAAGTCATTTGGGCCCTTAATTTTAACGTTTATCCCCCAATTAATTTTTATTTTTCCTTTACTACTGTGATTAATATTTATCAATATTACATTTCATTTTTGTAAAATAAAATTGACATGGTGTTACTAGAATTTAAATATTATAGTGAATAAAATTGTGTATGTGTGATTTTTGAAATTAAATTCACAGAATTAGAAAAATTGTGATTAATGTTAATCCCATAAATGGGACAAAATGATGGGATTTTAAAGTAAAAATAATTTATCAAGAGTTTCTTATGATTTTATATTAATTTTAAAATAGAAATTTTTTCTAATGAACTGAATTTTATTAATATATGTAATATTTATCTCATGTGACTATATGAAAATTTTATCATATCATTTAATATTATTAATTATTAATAAAAAACAATTATTATCTAAATTGAATTATTTTTAATCGCATCATTAAAATTATCTCATTTTAATATATATATATATATATATATCTATATGTTTGTGTGTGTGTGTGTTTCTTTGAAACTCAGTGATGCATGCATTGTATGTCTAGTCGGTGTTGGGAATTGCATAAGTGAACTTTTTATTGTTTGTGAATTAAATTTTTAAGTTAGTGTTTTATTATATATATGTATATATAAATAAATATTTTTAGTGTAATATAAAATGATTAATATAGAAATGATAAATTAATTAAAAAATTCAAAATCTCGATATATTACAATAACGATATTAATATTATCATTTTATGATGGTTTAATGTAAAATTTAAAGATAAGTTGACATATATAAATATAAATGAGGAAGTAATAGTTTGGATATTATACATCAATTATTGTATTATATCCTTTCAAAAGGTATTAATCCCTGGAGCTATTGTATTTCGAGAATATGAAAACATATTGAGTGTTTCTTTTAATTTCGAGGATAGGTTTTGGTATACATTGGTATGAGATTTGGTGGTTTTACTGTTATGGGATGATATGAGAGTAGTTCCCCTTTTACAAGTGAAAAATGATGATATTTTTTTAATTATCAATTTCTTTTCAATATTGGGATGCCACACTAAAATTATGTGGCTCCAATGTTGAGAAATAACAGGCAAGGATATAGATATGATCTATATAGCTCTAAAAAGTCAATTCACACATATCTATGACCCATGTTTTCAACACATTATCACTACATTTTTTAGTTTTACTGTTTTAGATTTTATAATGGAAATTAGTTTTTACTAAAGGAAACATTCCTTTTATGCACAAAAAGTGGTCTTTATTAAACAAATTTTCTCTAAATATTCGATATTTTATGTAAATTTGAGTTTTTAAAATTTATAAAACTAATTGGAGTTGATTTTAAAATATTAAATTAAAATTTCTTAATCAATTTTTTTAAAACATAACATAATTTTTTAAATTTCAAATATTGGTTTCTAAATAAATGAAATTATTTATAAAAGATATAAACTCATTGATAAAATATATATTTGATCACATAAAAAGTATTCCTGATCATATATACTATTAATTTCATAAAAATAACGTTATTTATAAAAACATAATATTTCACTATTCATGTAACTGTCTTCATTTTTAGAAAAATCACTAAAATTCATCTTTAAAAAATTGAGATTAAATATAAAAAAATATATTATATTTTTTTCAAATCAAATTTCTATAATTTTGGATTTTATCATTTTAGTAAATCAAAACAATGTGGGAATTTTTTTTTGAGGAAAATATATTTTTAAAATAATATTTTTTCTTATTAATATTTTTATATCACAATAGTAAAGATAATACTAATCAATAAAATTTAAATTTAATTTGAATACCAATTTTAAAATAAGATACCTAGTTTTAATTATTATTAATTGCATTGAAAATAAATAGGTTATTAATAATATTGAAATATAATTTTTTTATAAAATCAAATATTTATATATATAAATATATATAATTATATTTTGTAATTTGGTTAGTCCAATTATTACCTTCTTATTATATGTCAATGTTGTAATTGTCTATATATATATATCAAGGTTTTATATTTTTTGGTGTTTCTTGTAGGTAAATCTAACAAATATATTTGACTTAATTAGTGGAAAACATATATTACAATCTAATGTCATTAATCTATATCAATCCCCCACACTTAATCATTAATCTCCAAATTAATTCAATGAATTTAAATAAATAAAAATATGTGCCATACCAAGGTTTTGATAAATGTTTCATAAAATAAAAAATTCCAGAATTGATGCATTTTAAAACCGTTCATGCATACTTTGTGAAATTCACTCAATAACTCACCTTAATTCATGTTCACGTCCCAATTTTAGGAGTGAAACTAATATATCAAAGTGGGTTAAAATATTTATAATGAATTACATTCAATTATCACACTCACAGAAATTACTTATACCCATAATCCATATTACACATCATTGAACCAGTTCAAATGATATTAATATAAGTTAATACCCCCTTCTTCATCTAGGATTTAATATTCTCATCACTGAAATGAATTCATGTTTGAGCATTATTCTAAAATTTATTTTTTCCAATACATGTAATTTTTAAATAACATATTATGTTGTACAATCAAATTTATATAATCAAACTCCCATTAATTAATTATCAATGATTCAACATTGAATCTCAATTTCCAATTTAACCTCTCTTTCTATGGAATTATAAGAATAAATCCAAATTATTTTAAGTTTAATACCTGATAAGTTATCTGTTATAATTGAAAAGACACCTATATTCGATGTACAAATATTGTTTCCTTGTTATATAATTCCTAACCCACAATTACATTCGTAATCACACCCCATTGACTAGTTCTTGTACATAATTTCCATAAAAATAGTGGAAAATTCATACAAAAATAAATCATTATAGTAATTTTAGAAGTAACAAAATCCCTCAAATAATTTTTTTTAATTCTCCAACAATTAGGGAAACTTTAACATTCCTGTTTCGAATCCTACATATAATCTGAAAATTAAAATAAAAAAAAACATGATAAACTTATATAATTATGTTGATATAACCCTACTCTAACATTTAAACTACTCTTTTATTTTAGTTAATAGTATTCACAAGAAATGGTATGAAAAATTGAAGATAAATAATAGTAAATCTTGAGTTTTTCCACTAGAAACCTTCAATTATGATCCTAGATACAAACAAAAAGTACCCAATAATTTAATTCTATGATATGAGAATATAAATAGGGAAAAATAAATATAAAGGTGGAAAAGGTGGGGTAAATTTTGGTATGGACACCAAAATTGGGTGTTAGGTTTCCACTCCCCATAATCAATCATTACGAACACATTAACCCTAAGATGAAGGGGGATATTCATTATTTTAGACAGAGAAGCACAAGAAATTTCTCAGTTTTCATGAGTAGGCCATGATAATGGAGACTTCTAGAAAAAATAAAATAATTCAATCCCCTATAATATAATAAAGAGGTAATTTGAGGATTGTAAATGTAGCGAAAAGAATATAATGTTTCTATTTATAAAATTTCATTCTCTCCACCTCTATTGGATGTTTACATTGATATATAGGATGAAGATTGAACACCATGGGCTCATCATACTCTTATTCTTCTTCAACTACTAGCATGGAATATTACCTAATATCTGAGGACTAGACCATTACTCAGTATCACAAATATCAGAAAAGAGTTTTAAAAAAAATTCAACATACAAAAGATTAATAAATGATCAATCTATATAAAAATAATTCCTTTTAAGTACGTCGAATTATAAATTGATATATTCATTCAGGGGAACTAGAAACTCAATCTCGTCATGTTTATCTTCATCATCATTTTCTAAATCTAGAGGGATGTATAAAAATTCTGATGTTCAATCATCACAGATGGGATAATCCATTATATTTTCATGGTAAAAAAAATATGACCAAGACTCATCCAAATAATCTTGCTATCTATCCTGTGACTCAATTTTAATGTATTTTTAGTATTGAAAACATTATATGGTTCATAAAATTTTAATAGTTCATAATGTAATTCTTTTTTGTAATCCTCATGTTATTCCACAAAAAAAATTAGTGGGGAAGTATTTTCGACCACATTTTATTCCTTAAGTAGTTTTTAGGTTATTCTAGCTAAAACTCATGAGATGCATAGGAATATTTAACTACCCATTATATTTTTTACCATAGAATATATTTATACACTATAATTCCATGGATCCAAACATATATTACATTTTGAATTTCTTATTGATAGTGAACATTATAGTTATCGATATATGTATACTAATTTAGTATGAATATATCACAAAAAATAGTCTTTTTTTATATTTTTTTTAATGATGGAAACTCATAAAATGGGATTAAAATTTGAGGGCACTGATGAACTCGTAGTGCCTGTAATTGGTTAAGGGGACACTTACAGTAGTTTCCTTCGCAAATGCGGAGCAGATATTTTTGGGGATTAATTTAAGAAGTAAATAAAAATTGTCGGAAGATTTTTTATTTTATAAGGTTGTTATTCCCTCCCATGGGTAGTTAAGGGTGGGGCCCAAAACCATTTCACTACCCAAGTGTGGATGTTAGAGAAGTGGAGCCCACACGAGCCCCACCATTTAATTTCCTCTAATCTCATTAAGAACCCCCTTTAATTTGGCAACACCCTATTTGATTTTCCAACTTGTAAATTAATTGGGGACCATCCCTCTCCCTTCCCAAATTAAATTGTCAACATGTTTTATTAAATGTGATGATTTAATTCTGGGAGTTTCTTGTGAGTGTAATTAAATAATAGGAGGAACCTATTATTTAATTTGGGAAGAGCCTTTGTTGTGCGAGAGACATCAGGATAGATTTGGAGCTTTTGGAAGAACGCGAGTCTCTGACGTAGAACGACGAAGAACACTGACCACCGACAAAGAATGATGAAGAACTATGGTTCCTTAAAGGTCGACGACACGCCACCCTTACTCTTCTCCGCGGAAAGAGAGGACACACCACTTCCTCCTCAGCACGCTTCGACGATGCCTGCCATCCTCTTCACCGTGACACCGTCTACCGCGACACCGACGTTCGACATCTATTATTGATGTAGGGGAATTTAAATATTTCTTTATGTTATTTATACCATTGGAATATCATGAAATTTTTTGGTGTGTTTGTGAACCCCTAAAGTGGTGGGTGCGGACGAACGAACAAGTCCGAACCCACCGCTATTTTGTTCTTGATGCGCGGATTACTTGGAGATGATGAAGCAGGACTGAAATGGCGATTGTAGGCCTTCGTAGTGATGTATGTGTCTCGAGTCGGCCGTTGGCGCAGACGAGATAAAAATTCGACCACAGGAATGACTCAGGGGGCCTACAGAAGTCCCCGATGGTGCGGGGCGCCGGCCCGGCGGTGCTGGAGGCCGCCACCGGCCAGCCGCCTGGAGTTGGTAGTACCTCGCCGGAAGGAGCCCACCGCAGCAGATGTCACAGTAGGGAGGGGTTGGATCCTGCGGTCGCACGGGATCTAAGGGAGCAACGACGCCACCCTAGTGCCATGTCCCTGGAAAGCGGGGGCCATGCCCCCCCCCCCCACTCGTATAGCTGGCTAAGGCAGCGTGCCCACTAGCTGGGCCAGGCCGCACCCAACCTGGCCGATCCCGGACCCGGGTCGGGTCGACCAGGGGGGGTGGGGTCGGGTTGGACCGGGCCTAGACCCTCATTTCAGACCATTTTCGGTCTTTTGCCCATAACATGATCTACGAACCTCCGATCAATGCACCGTCGATTGCGTAGGAATCCTTTGAACGAGGCGGTCATTTTGGTATATTACACTCGACGATATCGAAATGTTTGGGTACGTCCTGGTTGGTTCGAACCCAAAACCAAATGGTCCCTTGGAGCAGAAACACTTATATCGTAAGGACCGGATGTCCGTTTGACGTGCCATCTTTTTAGTTGAAATCCATTTGTTGAGGAAGTTATTTTGGCTTACTCCGCTTGAGGTATGGACACAGTTGGAGTATGGTCGGGTTGGTTTTATCTTAAAAACCAACCGGGCCCCTAGGACGAAAAATCCAATAACTCTCAGACCGCGCGTCCGATTGACGCACCGTATGTCGCGTTGGGTTTCTTTTCACGAGACAGAACTTTGGGATACATCAACTCTAGTCTTTGTGACAGTTAATGTATCGACTCTCTTTCTCGAGGAGCGGACCCTCCCGGAATCGAATGTGGGCCAGACAACATAGATGAATCTCTAACTACTTCTGATCATCTATATCACCGTACAAACTGTATACCTGTGTGAGTTGAGTCTTGATTATCAATCATTATCATCGTTGAGATTGACTTACTTTCCTATGTGGACTGGGTTGTGTTTTCTTATCTGGAATGGGTTACTCTTGGGATCGAGAGTTGGAGCCGTTTTATAACTGATGACTTAGGTATATGTATGGGAATATACCTATTAAAAGTTGATTAATACTTCGTGATTGTATCTTTTCTTTGTGGTTTATCCTTAATGGATTCTGAGAGACCTTCACGGGTCTCGGGGTCCCAATACAGTATTGTAAACTCACCCCTGCATGGGCTATGCCCGCACTACGTTGTGTTGGATGGAGATGACGGACAACACTGATCGAGGTGGAGGCTTGTGGAGCTGGACAGTACCCGGAGGTGGACCACTTGGCGAGACATACATGGAGCGGACAACCAGACCCACGGAGTTGAGGAGACTATATATGACCACCCTTCATGTGGGATTTCCAATGGATGACTCGGTGTTGCTATTTAACATAATGAGGTTATACTTTCCTTTCAGTTGTAATTTACTTTCAGTTGGGTTTGTATGCTGGCCCATTATTTTCCAATACTTACCCGGTACCTTGTTTTACATAGTTCTTACATCACTTGTGTACTATGTTGTTTATGTTATGTCTTAAAGGCAATTACTTGCCTTCTTTTCGGATTTATGCCTTTGTTTCTAGTCGCCGGCCCCTAGCCTATGGAAGCAGGGCTTGGGATAGTTACGGCACAGGCCCCAAGGACGGGTTGTGACACAATTCATGAATGGTTACTTTTAAAAGGGAATATATAAAAAAAAATAATACCTCTACCTCACTTAATATAAATCTTTGGTGAAGTACATTGATTCTAATGATGTATAATATTATTTGTTGTCGTTGTTAGTCAAACCAACATGATCTGGTTGCCAGTCGTTGTCATGTTTCAATCCACCAATGAAGAACTATGCAATCGTCCTCTTAGTGAACACCGGGATATGTGAATAGCCCTGGTAATTAACCATATCTTGATAATTATTTAGGGTATTACATATTGGTTAATTAATTACATATATAAATAAATAATTTATTCAAATATCTTAATGTATCCTCCAATGGATGCCTCATTCGAACGTCTATAGTCGACGAACATTAGGTAATGCCTATCGTATATCCAATGATCCATATTTAATTGTGGTATCATATTTTCAATATGAGACTCAATTACATATATATTACATTGTTTATGAAAATAAATTTTCACATTTTATATAAATTATTTCATATTGTTTAAAAATTATTTATAGGATTACTGAGCATTAAAATCATGCACCATCTTTTCATCTTCCATTGAGAATATTTAATAATATATATCAAATTCACACAAGGGGAGAAATAGGGTCTCTACATTAATCATTCCTTATATATTTTTACCCAAAAATCAACATATAAGAAAAATATTTTAGGATACAAAGTTCAGATCTAGTTATGCATCTCCCAATATCTCTCTTAAATGCTTTAGTGATTCCACAACTCAAGAAACAAGGCAATAAACCATATACGCATGATCATGTCTTTATGAATAATTATTTCCACCAGGTGGCCAATGGATTTTTCTCCAACATCAATATCAATATCTCTCATATTGATAATGTACATAGAATCATCTTGTTTTTATTTAACTATATTACATGGGAGATATAATGCACCCACTCAAATTTTGAGGGTAATAAAAAGTGGTATGGAACCTCCCCAATCCTATAATTGATCACTAATATCGCAATGATCCATGGTAATATATTTCATCGCTGGTCAAATGTCCAAAATCCTTATCGTGTGTAGACTCTCAAGAAATTTTGTTGTTCCTACTCATTCTCCATGGGCCTATAGCATTGATATGGATAATATATCTACCTACTCTGGGAATTATTTATCATGTCGAGGAACACCTAGAACATCTCCATAATCTCCTACACTATATCTAGAACAAAAATTAGCAAGCCACTCATATCATACTTGAATAAGGGTGTCCTCAAGGGTCTCTCGTGTATGGAATTTTAATGTTCTATTCTGATAGCAGATTGATAGTTATTATTTTATAAAATAATTAATATATATAATTGATACTACTAGATATGGACTTAATCTACCACTGGTGTCCTCAAAATATCCACCAGCACCTAGATTGTGTGTTCGATATGCCCATCCATATAGGGGTGAAACCTTGTATTCTTCCTTATATGGTTCATAAATTCATCCAGCATTCCTCTCTACAAAAAGGACATGGACCACACATTTAATTTAGAGATAGTCATACATGGTACCCCATAAAGGGGTATGATATCCCACAAGTATATTTTCCAAAACTATCCAATAAAATATTATCCTTGTTTTGAAGGAAGTGTGGTAACTTCGTAAGTCAGCACAGTATCACCCAAATGACATAATAGACTGTTGTTGTCCATGGAGACCCTTTTACAATGATTATGGATATTCCACACCACTTCTACTCTAGTATCTCAAGAGGATGAAACAAATATACCAGAAAATATTTCCCAACCATTAGCTTCTAATATGTGAGGCATCAAGATATGAAATCATCCTTGCTCCACCTAATTCCATCCCCACAAAACTACTATTGATGTTATATTTAAATATTCTCCAAATAAAGATATATATACAATAGATATGGGTTAAAATCATTCACCACGTCCTCTCGTATCATTATTAGAACCATTGCTCGTCCTTGAATAAAGATAAAATGATTCTATCCTTCAAAAAATCAATTTGGTGAACCTCATGTTGGTATCTGATCACATAGGTCCTCGTAGTATATGTCTCCCAACTGATCCTCCATCACATGATAATGAATTTTAGGAGTCCAAACCCTCAACTGAAGCTAATATTAACCTATCTCCTCCACTATGGTCACCTAAAAGAAAACCAATTTCTCAGATGCCTCCTCAACCTTGTGAGAGTGGTACTTACTAAAAATAGAATCTGTCACCATATTCTCCTACATTTATGTGTATAAGATCTCAATATTATAGTCCTATAGGATGTCAAAATAAATCCTTTATATTAAGCATAGACATCTCTTCGTGAATACATACACAATACTTTGTTGGTTTGAGAAAATAATAATGCTCTCTCCTCGAAGATTGTGCCTCTACATCCTTCACGAAAGGACTACATCATCCAATTCAATATCTTGTGTTGAAAATTTAATATTTTGGGATCTCAAATTCCTTGAATTCTATGTGATCACTACCGCCCTTTTCATCAACATGCATCTGAGGCCATCCCTCAAAGAGTCACAATACACAATGTACTCCACATCGAACTATGTTAGTCTCATATAAGACCACTCTCTAGACTGAGTGTCAACTCCCCCAAGGCCTTTGTAAATTTATCAATCAATATAAAAAATAATCCCTTTCCACATAAGGGTGGTCAATGGGACTACTATTCAAGAGATGACTTTTGATAACCTCTTGTATTACCCAATCAATCATAGAAAACTATGCACCATTGACATGTAGTTTGTTGGATACCTGCAAAGAACTAAATCATTATTTTCTAGCCCTATTAATAATCCATGATTAGAAAATAAATAACATATAAATTGAACCTCATGGATTGAGAATAATAAAATCTAGATATTACCATAATACCGGTACTCCTTAGATAATTATAGGTGCATCCTAAAGTTCTCTCAATTCTCCTCCTCTTACATTGAGTTGATGAGTTTATAATCAATTATGAAAACAAAAAAAAAATTCATGTATGGATGGGAAATTTGATTCATCAAATGATTAAAAATTGCAGGATAATTCTTCACAATGAAAAGAATCACCATGAACTCATAGAGTCCATAGTGACATCATAATTCCTACATTTAAATATCAGTCATGAAAACCCTCAACTAGATATTTTTGTTCCTATGGTCAATCATTGAGAAACATCACTATCTCTAATCTACAGAGAAATGAACTGGCTTAAGGAGTTCTTCCTCTTAATCTGCAAATCTAATTCTCTTCTTATGAATATATGGATCAAGGAACTTTGATTTGGGAACCTGATATTAATGGCTTGTTCTCCAGCAGGCTGTCATATGACATGTAGTGTGGGAATGTGGCATTAATTCTTGCATTGGTGGTGGGGGTTAGGAAGGCTTTCATCCTTCCAACTGATGCCCATCTTATCTGGAACATTTGAAAAAATAAGATGCCAATCCAATCTTCCCTTCAAAGAAAATGGTTTAATCTACCCTGATATGCTTTTTATGCCTAAATGATGATGAATCTATTGATCACATCTTTATCAACTGCTCCATTACTGCTCGGTTCTGGAGGTATTTGATGGATATTTTTCACTGTCACTTTGTCTTTAACTCTATTTTCTCCTTGCTCAATTGTTTTATGAAAGAAGAGAACAATGAGAATGTTCACTCCATTCTCATTATTGTTGTTGTTTCTATCATCTCTTATATTAGGAAAGCCTGGAATAATATAGTTTTCAATGGTGGAAGGCCCTCCTTTAAGGAGGTGATGATGGCGATTCACCGAAGCTTTAAACATGCTTCGGTGAAATAGTCTGGCTCTATGAACAATAATATGTGTGATTTTATATTATTGAGAGCACTTGGTTTGAGTGGCGGGGCGAGGAAGCCTAAGGTGATGAAATATATTATATGGATCCCTCCAATCAATGACTACTTAAAGGTGAATGTTGATGGAGCTGCTTCTGGAACACCGGGTCCTGCTGGATGTGGAGGCATCTTCAGGACATCTCGCAGATTTGTAAAGGGATTATTATTTCATCACATTGGCAATAGCTATGCTCTTGAGGTGGAGCTCTGGGCTTTGGTAAAGGCAATTAGGTATGCTACTCGTTATGGTTGGAGGAAGATTTGGATAGAATCAGACTCTTCTGTTGCTGTGCAGATCCTCAAAGAACGGTCCAGGAATGTTCCATGGAGGATGCATCTTGTTTGGAATGGTTCGTTAAAGATGGCTGAATAACTTACCCTTGAAGTATCTCATGTGTTCAAGGAAGAAAATCAAGTGGCAGATGCACTGTCAAAAAGGGAAATTCAGGAGGTGAGCTCTAGTTGGTCCTTTGTTCATCCTGAGTATTGCAATGATCTCGTGTGCAATGATAGAATTGGTACTGTGTATATAAGACAATTTAAATCTCCCCTTTCCTGAGTGGTTTTATACTGTTTAAGCTTTTTCTTATTTAATCTTATGGGAGCAGGTTTCACCTGGATCTCAGGATTTTTTTGTAAAAATCTTGAGCTACATTGGGGAAAAATTGGGACTGATAAATCCTTTATCCTAATGCTCATTTTACTAAAACCACAACTCCTAGATATCAATAGGTCCTCTATGATATTCTATATAATATATCATAGTGTTATATGGGTGAATGTTGATGAAAAAATAAATCCCATCCTCTGATGTAGTCCTAGAATGTCCATGAGGGGGACATCCATATAATCATAAATGACTAAAGGAATTCATATACATGGTGTTTTGTGAATCGTCTATGCTGAAAGTAACTCTAAAATTGAACAATGGAAAACTACTCTATACCAATAAAACATTATACAATATCATCTTGATGACCAAGATGTCCCATGTTAAACCATATGAACTAAGAGACATGTCTCATTCATGGTAGATAAATGAAATTAAATATGTGTTCCCTATAGTAACCTAAAGGAAAAGCTATTGGGTTAATCTCTCTACTGGGATCCATATCTCTCTCACCAAGATTATATATATAAATAAAAGAATCACACCAATGTTTAATATTAAAAAATAATGATTAAAATAAACATAGATCGTTCCTCTAGTAATATCATGAGAATCTAGGTCCTAAGCCTATATAGATTGCAATTTACCAAATTCCTGACTACCATCTCCCTGATTTTTCCATGGGCCACCTAGCGGTGGTTGTCGTAAGAGCTCAAAACACCATTGTTCACCACAAAATCCTTATAATAGAGCCCCAACCAGCCGTCTACCTGCACATCATCCCAGAGGACCACCCTAGTCATTCATGGAAGATCTTGGATCAATGTGCGACCACTACTATGGTAGTCTATCTTCTATCAATTACACTCATCATCGGTTATGTTCGAGAAATAACATTCCATGTGAACTCACCCATCATATTCATATAACATCCCCGATTTTAGCTTCCATATTAATTTGTGTGTTCTTTTTGCCTCATGATCATGTGCCTCAATCCAACCATGAGGGGATCTCTTTCACCAGGATCCTATCAACTAGTGTCTATTAGCTGGTTCAAGTGTCTCACACTACTAGAATCTAATGATATAATAATGGATTCAAACCATCGGTATTTGATAAAATACCATTGGAATATCCTATACCAGCGGTTTTCCATTCTGTTGGGTGTTATGGAATGGGGATATTCCTATACCAATATTTATTCCTCAATCAATGGTAAAGGCCACTAAAAATTAAACTATACCAATGATTTGTTTAAACCATTTGAATAAAAATATAACAATAGTTTGTAAATTGATCATATATATCATAAGCCTCAAAACAATACCAACAATTAATGTGCCATTGGTATATAGTTCAATCACCGGGTTGTTGATAACCATTGGTACATATATGGTTATTCAAAACTATACATACATTTTATTATCAATTGGTATAGAGCTATCTATATTACATACTGAAGTCCTCTCGGAACCCCAAAATTTCATTTATCAACATTCCCTCTATATTCCCAACCCTTAGACATTGGAAAAATCACTACAATACCATATAAAAAATTTAAAAAACCAATAAAACACCCAAAATTACATTATAATACAATTTACATAAATTTAATAAAACTAATGTTGAAAATATACTAAATAATGTGTGATGGATTCTTTTTTTTTATATTCATTCATATATAATTAGAAATACAATAATTCTGAAAACCCCCACATTGGAATGAAAATAATGCCACTTGAGGATCATTTTTTATAATTACCCATGGAATGTGGTACATTCATGACACATATATAGTTTCAGAATTATAATTATAATATATCTTTTTTTCATATTTTATTATTCACATGTGGTTCAGATAATAATTTTTTCAAAAAAGTAGTATATAGTCATAATTAAAAAATCCTGGAAAATAATAATTCTCATCATAAATGTAAATAGTATAATATGAACTCAATGGAAAATAAATAATATTCCGCTATATCATTTACTAGGGTTAATTATTGGTTTTATCTATTTTTGTGAAACTTTTATCTGATTATTTAACATTAAATATCTACATATGTGGGGAAGGATAGAAATATAAATCCAAACTATAATCAATCCATTTCAACCATTAATGGTTGTGATATCATTTGATAATGGAACCCCTGAATGTTTTCCTTCCATATAATTTCACTGAATGAATGACGGAAGGTGTCTAAATGAATTAATTGAAAATATGAATAATTTGGGATGGTTAATATCATAGTGTATGTTTATAAAAACATCAAAAATTACTCAACTCGGTGAAAGAGTTATAAAAAAACTGGATCAAGCCAACAGAAAAACACAAGAGCCACCCAATGCTATAAACTACATGAGCTACCCATCGCCTCAAAAAAGCTAGCCTGCATAGGCTCCCCCTTTCAAGAATAAGGTTATACTTATTAACAAATTAATCTCCCAAAATTACCATTGTATCCCCATGGTGGTTTTCCATTTGGTTCATTTCACTTCCCTTCTATAGGTGCATTCTCATCAATATGTTCCTCCAGTATCATGATGAATTTCTAAATAGTATTTTGGATTCATTATTCATGTCAAACCTTATGATACCCTACAGTAAAATGTTTTCTATATGAGTAACACTGGCCCTATGATTTCCATTCTAGAATTATTTTTTCTATAAACCCCCCAAGTTCTTTTCCACTTCCTAGTTTTAATTGTGTTTCCTTTTTTCTATCGCATAGGTGATTGTGAATAGTGGCATAATGCGACCCTAGGCATGACTACCGGCAATCTATTCAATGAAAAAAACTACTAATAATTATTATTCATAGAGGAATAAGAATATCCCTGAGCTAACACTCAGTTAAATATATAAACACCATTGATTATATGAAGAATGATAACTCAAATGCTTCATTTCATGGACATTTTATAGGTGTTTTCCCCAATAATAATACCATTGATTAATTTCATTCTTATTGATTTCATGGTGTAGATCTCAAATATATGCATGGATATTTTAATATAGTGAATCTTAGTGTAGTCTTATAAGTTGTTTGGAATCATCAATATAGATTCATGGTACATGGAAATCAACATGTGTTTGGATAAATTAATCATAAACTAAATATGTGGATTCCCATAACAGACACTATTTCCAGTGGCCCAAAAAATGAACCATTTTATTTGCTATAAATGTTATATATTCATCTAATGAGTTTCTCACATTCAACTGGGTCAGTTGTTTCTATCAAACATATTTCTGAAATCATACCTTAATAGACCGTTATTCAATTCCATTATGAACTAATGATGTCGTATTCATGACTAGATCAATGAGTTATTTATAATTCACGTACAATAGTGAATCAAGTCTTAAGTAATTGGATGATCACTCCATGTTGATTTGTATAATTCATTATGGGACTGAGAATATTTTTCTAATAATGGTTGATTTTATCATATCATTAATAATTAATTTCATTAACATACATATTGGGAACACTATTCTATAATATAAGTACTATTTATTGAAAAAAATCCATTATAAAAATACAATTTAAATTTGATGGAATACAATGGTTGATTTTCGATCTTTAAATTGAGTTTAATCCATTATTCAGAATATTTTTTCATATATTATATATTTAACTTATAATTATATTATAGTTGTGGATAATCATATTCCATGAAGATATTTTTATCTCTCAGTAAAATCAATGATTCATATTCCCCTTATGAGAAAATAAAATTATTTGATGTAACTTCTTCCCATTTTGTCAAAATATCAAAATTTTCGAAAACCTATATAGTGTATTTGATTTAAATCACTCATATGCTAATTATTAAATAATTCATCTATGCATAACAATAAGGTATGTTATTCTTCAATTTTTTATGACCAACACAATGGTATACATTAATGTTTAAAAACATATGTAATACTAACACTCACAGAATATCATTTCATTTAACTTGGGCGAATGTTCATAACTTATGTTTAAAAATTAAATTTCCATCATACCCTGAGTGATAATGTACTAGATAATGAAATGCACATCAGCATTCCAAGACCTACAATGACCCTCAAAACACCCTTCAATCAAAAAATAACTGACCACTAGAAAATTAGAACTAAATTAAATTTAATTCACCTGCAAAAAATATATAATCACATAATTCCAAATAAATAAGAACTCACAGTATTCATTACAGAACATTGTAAATAATTAAAATAACATCCCATTGTAATCAAAAGATCAACAGAACATCTCCGACCTTCAATTAAACCAACATAAAATCTTTACCAAACTAAACATACAATTTAACTAATATACCATTATAAATTAAAAAGAAACCAATATAAAAATAATGATAATACAAAAATTGATGCATTTGACCAATTAGAAAAAATATATGAAATATCACTCATATATTCATCCACAACAAATCATCAATCATAAAATTTCATTATTATTAGTAAAAAATGTAATTGATTGATCAATCCATAATCATTATCACTATCATAATTTTCTTCATCAGATTAATACTCTTCCTCATATCCTTCCCCATCTTCATCCCTATCCTCATCTCCATACCATTCCTTATCCTCATCCTCACCCTCATCCTCCAACTCTGCCTCAGCCTCATCCATATACTCATACATGGCCTCACCATCATCCTCATCCACATCCATGCCATAATCCTCATCATCATCCATTCCCTATCCATGAACTAAATGATCTTGAATACAACTAGGACTACTTCGTAGTGCACTACATAATGAATTAATCAACGATATATATGCATAACAAGATGTAGTGGTATCTATTGGAAGTGATGAACATAAAACATTCATTAATTTCATAAATTCATCACTTCCACATTCATTATCTACTTCTACCGAGGTGACCCTCTTTCAGCCTATTTTTATCATTCTCTAATACTTTCAAACACAGTTGTAAACAATATTTTAACTAATGTGGGTCAATAACTCATCAGAACTATACTCTTCCCATGTCGGCACTATACTCTTCCATGGTGCTCATCTTCGAAATCCATATGTAAATGACCAATTGGACCAAAATTTATTGTTCCTGGGAATCAAAAAAAACCATGTTATAAATATAAATAGACTATTATTTTACAAAATAGATAGTAAAATTTTAAATAAACAGTGTAAAACATACAATATATTGTTGTTTTTGTTTATTAACTGTAATTTAATCATATTTATTTTTGTTTGAGGAAAAAATTTCTACTCATGTCACAAATCCTTCAATATTCAATACCAACCATTGTAATGAAATTGAATTTAGGAAACCATTATTTGAAATAGATTAAAAATGTAATTTCCTATATAAAATAAAATATGAATTAATGATAATTGATGATGAAAATAAAAACATCTGGTTTGATTCAATTCTGTTTTGGTCAGTTTATATCATTTTAATGTTGTTTGGGTTGATATTAAATATCCACTTCTATACAAAAAAATTGAAAATATAATTAATTATGGAAGAAACAATATTAAGAGAATGTCCTAAAAAATTATAAATGTCTTTTAAACCATATTCAAATCATGATATGACATCATAGAATGCCCTAATGTGTGGTGGTATTTCATAGCATCAATAATTTTTATTTTATTGTGATGGTTCATAGAAAAATTCATTTATTCAGAAAATTTTTTTACAGAAAAACATGAATACATTAATAATAAAATGTCTTATTTGATCAATACATTGTATGTGGTACTCGTCTAATGAGTTATCATTTTCTGATAATGTTCTATTAGGCAATCATCTATATAATGTATGGAATATAAATTTGTGCCTTCTCTAGTAGAATATTAAATATATAATTCATGCTTATATACTCTCCATAGATCACCTAATTCCATTTATCATTCTCACCACACACCCTCAATATAGAGAAATATAAATCAAATATGGCACCAGAATATAAATTCATATAAATACAATAATAATATAACATTAAATCCAATAATTTTTTAACCATATTTTTTCCCAATAATTATCTTTGACATCATTTGGTTGGTGTCTCTATGCGAGTGGACTACTGCGAATGGTGTTAGTGAATTTAGAAAGTGTCACAAAAAATTCCTACATTCCCACAGTATTTTTATGATCATTTTCTCATCTTCATTGTAATCCACAATCAACTACGTGCGGTGCTTCCACACTACACGCATGTGTGTATGACTAGACCACCTATCAGTATATATATATATTATATAGGAAAAAAAACATTATATAAATACATATTATAATTAAAATAAAATATTATAAAGAAATTTTCAGGTTTCTATGAAAAACATGTGGTTTTTGGGTCAATGTGCACCTTGGGATCCGTAGGCACATAAGGGACATTGTGTTATGCAGATGGAGTGGGACCCAATGTATGCTCTAAAGGATTAGAATGTGATGAAGAAAGAGTTTAAGAATAATTAATGTAGAATCTTAGAGATAATGAAGTAGAAGGAAAATAAGATTGAATGGTTGGCTAAAATAATTCATGATATGGAAGACAAGTGTCAATCATCACCGGATATGAAAAATATGGGTGATGAGAATCATATGTAAATGGCGTTGAAAACAAGGGTGTCCTAAATATATCATTTTCCTTAACAAACCTACGATATCAAAATATGTGGTATATGGTATGTTTGTCGGTGTGACATAGTCTAATTAGGGTCTCTAACTAGGGAACCAACCTATAGTACCCCACCCCCACCCCACTCCTACTGTCGGCCTGAGTAGTGAGACCACTACGCTGGTCGTTGACTAACTGTTTCTTGAGTGGTGTATCCTAGATAACATTACGAACTAATATTAATCCCATGAAATTATATGTTATTGATATATATATATATATCATTGGGAGTGTGTGAAATTAAATATACACAACATGTAATAATAAAGGAACTCCATTATGATTCATTCAACGATTGTTTTCCCTCATCCATTTTCTTCACATCACCACTATAGGGTTTATTTCATACATATGAAAGAAATAAGGAATTAATTATAAATGGATAACTAATATGTAACCTGTAAATCAAAAATAAGAGACATTAATTAATTAATAAATTCAACATGTCAAGACCAATACTTGATTCAATGTTATATAACAAAAATAATTATCAATTTAGTGTGAATAATATCTAAATATATTTCATGTCATAACATTAAATTTACATATCAATTTTCATGCATACCATAGTTATTATATTTATATATATTCTATTTTCAATTTGATCCAATTCAATTTTGGTAATGTCAATTATCCATTTCGATTAAATTTTCACTAGTCGCTTCAATTTTTCAATTGAATAGTTTTTTTCAATTTTTATTTCTATATGATAATTTGGTTCAATTTTTAAATTGCTTATGTCATTTATTTTTTTTATCATAGGTCATTTTGATAATATTTCATAGAAGGAAATTTTTCAATGATTTTGTTAGGTCATTATTTTAATTTGTATAGATTTTAATATAAATAAGTCTTATATATCAAATTTTATTCCTAATGTTTTTTGTTTTAATTTAATTCTATAATTTTTTTTGGTTTAATAGGTTTTAATATACTTTTTTCACTATTAGAAACTACAATTTTAAACTAACTTTGACAAATAATAGCTGAAAATCCCCATTGAGGTCATGATGGATAAAAAATATTTGTAATCATTACTAAACTAATGTGAATAGTACCAAACATGACAACCCAAGTTGAGATAAACAATAGGAACTAAGAAAAATAATGAATGAATATATATATATATATATTTCCGAATAATACATTAGGTTCATAATAAACTATAACAATTTATATATTTGGGTCATCATAAGTAATAAATTAATCATGGCCAATAGAATCTGGGATGGTTCCAATTCCATCATCACCATCATCAATAATATATCTTGAAATTAATTCAATAATGAACTAATGATCAGGTCAAATATGATATTTGACATAAAAAAATGTTCCTCCATTAATTCCAAAACATATTTTACATTGGAAGAATGAATGAAATTCATTTAAATAACAAAAAATCCCCAATCATCTATATATTTCCCCGGCTTCATCATCAAGGTATTTCATTATAGTGACTCGACCATGGGAGTAATAATGCAATATTATTATTTTTTCAGTGACTCTATAATATGATACAATATCAAATACTATTCTTCTATCGAATATACTTGAATAATAGTCTTTTTTTGTAGTTACCATGACACTATAATGTTGTGTTATCATGTTCATTGCTCATTTAGTGATAATAATTATGCACCAACTGATCTCAATAGATTTACACTCACAAACCATGATATTATGATCAAAATCCAAAGATCATATTTCATTGAAGATATAGTCAGTTGGAAAACTAAATACCTAATATATAAATAAACACTAGACATAATTAAATATTTATTTTATTAATTTTTTTACATTAATATTTCTACCCTCTTTTTAAACATTGAAGAAAAATATTTTCTACAAAAATTCTCTCTCCATCTAAAAGATAATGAATGTTGATTTATATTTATCATTATTTTATATAACCTATAGATATAAATAGATCTAGTTTAGAAGCATGGAAACATACATGAAATGGGATAACATTTATATGTTCAATTTACATACATTATTTAGTCACCAAAAACATCATAGTTGGATAAAAATGACTGATGTTGCATATCCTTCTCTGCATGGGGTAAAGATGCCAAAATAAATGCTTTGAGAATTATTCCTATTTTAGGAAGTGATAAAAAATGGGTTAAATTTTCTCAAACTATATTTCTTCATTTTACAATAGTCAATTCATTATTGTAGTATTATTATAAAAATACATTGTCCATAAATCCATATATTCTTGGGCCATGTAACATTTCAGGATGGATACTTACTGATGATTCCTATTCTGAAAATATGACATCAATGTGTAAATATTTCATTTAGTTTGATATATACAATGATAATATATATGTATAATGAGAATTTTTTTGGTTGGATGATGTAATGTTAGATACAACATGTATGTGGAAAATGATAGAGTCAGTTAATTCTCTAACTCACAAAAAATAAATGGTGCATCTTCCAATTGTTATTCATGAAATACATGGAAACCGTCATAGAAAATATATCTCTATACTAATGGCCCAACCTAATAGCCGTATCCCTTTAATTGTTGAAAAAATATGCTATATTTATATTGGAATCAACTCAAGGGGAAGTATGTGATAATCATGAGTCATCGAATCTTTCAACCTCAACATTCTTATGTTAATCCCATTTAATATTTCGGTTAAATATACATTATGAAAATTATGAGTCTCTAGTACTTTTAGAATTATTTTTTTTCTACAGGTCTCCTCACATAAGAAGAACATGTATGATTGCATTAATTTTCACTAAAACTCACAAAATGAAATTCTGGTCTAATCCCCCAATCCCCCAAGTCAAGCTACGATCATAAGTCACATTTTATCATTCCATTAAGATTTTCAAAAATCCAAATAAATATATCATATTTAGTCTTTTCAATGTGAATTATAAAAAATCGTTGAATTAACAAATTGGTTTACCAATAAGCAAACTCAATGAATATAATACACTTCTTAAAACTGTAACAAGTTTCAGTTGAACCATTCTTCTTCTTTGTAGACTATATTTGACTTTTTATGAATGAAAAATGGAAATCTTTCATTTCATTAAGCAAATTAGTTCGATTCACTCACTAAGATGGATCATTGGTCTCCATTTTACTATCAAATCATCGATGATTATTTCTATATTGATGGTCTATTGGAATGAATCTTGAATGTCCTATAAGACAAAAAATACGGTGATATTTCTATCTTCTAAATCATGTATTCTTCATTGAAACATGGTTTGATAGTTTTCCCTTAATTCTCCATCCATACATCATTGCATAAGTTTAAAAATCATTGATCATCAACATAAGCGCATCATGCATATAAAATATGCCTTTCGAACATGCATTGTATGTTCTCACACCCATATCCCATAGAATTTTAAAATCTTTAATTTATGGTTTCATATATACATCTATATCATTTCCTTGATCATAAGGTTATGTTATGATTTTAATCATGAAATTGAATTGTTATTTCATACACTACCACATGTCATTGTTATAAAGGTTTATGAACACCATCCATACATTGTGCAAAGTAATAATCTTCTAAAAAGGATTATAAACATCACACAAAATACCAACCCTTGAATTATGCACATTAATTATGAAACACGATATATAAAATCAAATATATTCCATGAAAATGCATCTTTAGGGTGGACCAAGTCATCATTATTCTTATTTCTCTATTTATCACATCATCACATTTTTATTGATATTTTATTTGAAATGAATTTATTATGGAGTCTTGGGATCAATGGTATCTTCCACATTAAATAATGTCGCACATAAGATAGTGTTTCATCCGCATTTGGATTACATGGGGATGTTCCACCTTTTATACAATAATTTTATTTAGTTATTTCCTCCTAGAATAATGTGCAATCGTTCAAAAGGAATGTTTTTTTGGAAAACATAGTTCGAAAACTATATTCCATGCCATATAGTTGTTTGCTGTAATATCTACATCATGTGGAATGAATTCCCTAAGATGGAAATAATTTAAAAAAATGTACATATTATAAATCCCAAACAAGTTTTTCTCATGAAATAATCAGATTAAATGTTCCATCATTTTTATTTCTCCCCATTTTTGATATATTGGAGTTGTGGAATCATCATTCAATTTTTTCACCCCGTCAACATCATCATTTTTGTTGGATGCATCATGTGTGATCATATCAATGACTTATTGGGTCAGTATACATTATTTATCATGATGACAAATAATGGGAAACTGGTCATATGAAACGTTCTATAATCCAGTACTCTCATTTGGATAATTAGAAATTTGAGATTTTATTTTCTACCCACTATGATATCACACATAGTAGTCTGTTTAAAACCCAAATTTGGTTAAATGGTAGCTAAAATTTTCATGGAACAACCTAGTTCTTATAAAATAATTATAAACTGGGAAGTGTATGTGACCACTATCAACATGATTGTCAAATGAAAAATATGACAAATAATAACTTTTTTGAAAATATCTTATGATCCTATTTGTTTCGTACATCCATCTTATGTCCATTCTATAAAAAATAAATATAAGTCATTTTGAAAAAACATTTCAATAATATTTATGCTTAAACAAATAAATATTTATGTACATGGTAATTTTTCACATTATATGAAACCCTAATTGACACACTAATCACTATTATAATCATAATATAAAAGAAAAAAAACATATATATAAGAAAATATTTTATTTATAAAACCCTTATATAGAATAATAATAAAAATATAATACCATGATATTTGTTGGGTTGTGGTATTTTATTTTTATTAGGTTATTCAGGGCCTATACGTGTTTAATCACAGTAATTTATGGTGCATGGTGAACAATGACGAAAAGGGTCCTTAGTACAAAAGAACATTACATGACACATAGTTCTTGGAAATGATAACAAGTAGAGAAGGAAAAAATATTTTCATATTAAAATTTTAAAATATAATAAGTTAGATAAAATAAATTATATATAATAATAAAAATATAAAAACAAATTCATGTTAAAAGTTTTATGAAAAATTTATTTTCAACAATAATATATTATTAATAAATAAACATTATTTATTAAACAAAAATAAAAAAATTGATTTTGGGTAGGATATAAATGAAATGTTATGGTTTTTGGTTGTTAATGGTAATGAAACCAGATCACTTTGGTATAATTCTGTTTTTATAGGGTCTGATCAATTCATTTCAATTTATTTTATTTATTCAGTGATCATAACTATGAGTAAATTTTTATACTATGTGAAACATAGTGGATGTTATATAAATTCATTTTATAAAGACCATATTAGTGGATGATGTCCTTCAATTTTAGTTATGAAACAACCCATATTAGCACTATATATTCTATCAATCATTTATCAATAGAACCTAAACAAAATTTTTATGTATGGAAAATAATATTATAATGATTTATCAACTATTATAGTTCCAATAAAATTACATGTTTATTTAAAGAATAATATAGCATGTATATATCATGAAATACCTTATAAACCATTATTACGTCAATAAATAAAATCATCCCCCAACTGATTCCACCACAAAATCCATCTTTCTATACAATACTACCACATAGAAACCATAATTCCTCTTATCCATGACATATTCATCCAATTTTTATATTTTCCAATTTGTCAACCAAGATCCATTTAATAAACTCTTATTTCAATAATTATTAAAAAAATTCTTTGTTCATCACCCATTGGTATTCTCATTCATCATCATTGATGTTGATAAAAAATTACCACTTATTTTTTTCCAACACGCACTTATTTAATTTCAGGTGATTTCATTCCCATTTTATTATTATAATCATATTCTATAACCACTAGGAAACCCAAAAAACACCACCACATAATATCAAATCAATATTTTAATAACATCCATCACATCCCAGCACTAATCCATGACCACACCATTACCATCACACAATAACAACTATCTCCCATTCACAACTAAACATCCATTGACATGTCCCATTCCAATCCAATCAACAACATGCTTCTTCAACACAGTCTATATCTGAAATTGACAACACTGTCACCATAATTTACCTAATAGATATAAAAATATACAATTTAATAATATTAGAAAAAATAAAATTCTTATAATTATATTTAAACAACCATAATTAACATAATTTCAATTTAAAGGGGATTTCAAAACATTTCCTAATCTCGTACATGAATATTTTCCCAATATTACCAGATTCAAACATAAAGGGATTATTTATATGTTTTATTGTAAAAGAATTTATTAATGACGGGTTGAATCAATAAATAAAAAACGGTTTCATAATTCAATGTGACTAAATTTAACACAAGGAAACGTGAGGTGCTTGTTGAAAAAGTAAAATGAAAAATTCTAATATAATTCGACGTAGAAGACATAAATCAATTAGATCAAACTGATTTGATGTTGAAAAAAATGACTTCAAAAATATTGTCCACCACTTGTAAGCAAAATTCATATGTGGATATTCACTCATTTAGGAAAAGATGTGGCATAATTGGGTTTGGATTTGGGAGGTTGGATACTGTTATTTTGTATGTAATCTTACCCAACGGGTTTTAAAAAATATTGGAATCTAATTTGGGGTATCCTATCCCAATGGATATAAGAACCATTTGAATAAGGTTACCTATAAAAAAAATTTAAACCATTTGGAATCCATATTTATTCAATGTACTATGATAATGGTTTGAAATAAACATTTGGTAAGTATTATCTGTCGAAACAGATTGGAGAAAACATTGGAATGAAATGATTTTTTACTCTTCAGAAGGCCCTGACACAAATGTTTTGTGAAATAATTGGGATGGGGGAATTGTAATAAATGTAATTTCATAGAGTGTTATACCTATAATACCAATGGCAATCTCCACCTACAATATTTCCCTTAGATAAGAATATCTCAATCACAAGTCCCTACTCTAGCACTTCTACAGATGTTGGAATAAATAGTGATACCATAATGGAACATATTTCATTACAGAGACACCACTATAACTTTATCACTAGGATGTAACCATCCTAAATCATTTTGTGGGATTATATGTTAAGGTAAATGAACCTCACAACATACATATAATTTTTTATTCCACCATAATGCAGCTCTAACAGATCATGAATCTAATCTGAAAGCAATCAATAGGTGTAGTACACCTCATCAAACCACTTCTAGATGTTGGACGATGAGAGTTATAACTCATAAAGAATATTCATGACTAAAAATCACTAGTTCCCAACTACTCCATGGAAATTAATGGTTTCTAGCACAAACAAATGATCATTCAGGATATACAAATATTTTAAAACTCAGATGATAAACTCAATCCAATCCTCCACTACCTAAGGATTTGGATTACCATAGAACTATATCACCCTAAGGTTTTGGATCTCAAAGAGTGGGATAATCCCTTACACGTACTAATCCAACCCTAATTTTGTAATCTAATTTTCGATTGGAGGGGGAACGACTACCTGTACTCTTAAGGGAATGATCTTTTGTGATTTCCCATGAACAGGGCCTCGACACTCAGCAGGTCTGCTTCATGATCCTAAACCTGAAATCTTGATGTCTCTCTTCTTAAAAGCATATTGAAATTTTAATCAAGATTTAAAATATCTTGATTATGATATATATATATATATATATGATGAGTGTACATAATAACGAATGTCAGAGGAAAAAATCATATAAACTGCACTTACCAAAGCTCCTTAAATATAATTTCTCAGTATGATGAGTTGACAATAAGGAAGTCATAGACCTGGTGAATGGGTGCATTGTCCGCCACACAAAAACTTGATTTTGTGGCCAAAAAACCACAAATGAGAGATATTTACATCATTTACTAATGCACAAAAACATTACCCGATTAGGGTAAAAATGTAAAAACAATCCATTGGTCGATCAAACAGTGATATAAATCGTTCACGACAAGATGAATTGAAGCATACATGGCTGACGAAAGGTCAAGCCTTATGTAACAAAATCTCGTCTCCATTGAAAAGGGGTGGGAGACCAATGATGAAATTCATAACTAATATAAGTTGTCAATGAATTAATTACCTATATGTATTCACCCAACCATATACATGTAGAAATGTATAGGAATAATTATAAATGATAGTAACATATAGATGAAAACCAACCATGTAAGATAATATATGAAATATAAAACAGTCAAGAAGTGAAAATGTAAAAATAAATGGGCCAAAATTAAATGTGAAAAATAAATTCCCCACAAGAACAGATGTTCCAATATGAGAATATATTGAAAATGAATATAGCAAGATATTGGATCAAAATAAATATGACCCAACCACTATATATAGTTATACGCACCTGGGTATCTCAATGTTCCTAGGATGTCACAACAAACCAATCTGTTGTCTATATTAAACATGACATGAGTGGAAAAATCCCATGAAATAGAGAGTTTATAAATACCCATTAGGACACCCAAAAACATTAGGGGATGAAATATGAGACACAATAAGCAGTGACATAAATAACAAATAAAGAGGAAAACGAAACCCATCATCATCATATATATTTTTGTTCATGAAGGTGATGCAAGAGAGAGAGAATAGGGATATCCATGTCACATACCATGCCAGAAAAATGGCCTCCCAATATTTCTAAAGGTTCGTCATTAATGCCTAACATCTCTTATTTATTCCAAATGCAATAATATATTGAAATCATCAACACACCATTGTACCACTTGGTAGTGGGGATACAATCCCTAAGTAGAGGAACGAAGCCCTACTCCACCAGGGGTCAAAACTATGTAGATTGAAAGAGGACCCAAGTCATAGTCCTTCAGGGGTTACCACACAGTAGAAAAATAAAGGAACAACAACCATGTCCACAATGGGGATACCACTCGATAGATAGATAATAGGAACAAACTGAAGCCTTTCAAGAGGGTACCAAATCTATATACTGATATAGGACCCAGATCACATCCCATTAGGTAGGTTCCACTAAGTAGGTCGATAGAGAAGACACACACTATTCCCTTAGAGTGTGCCACTCAATACATACGTAGAAGACCCACAACCTAGTATATCAATGGTAGCACTCAACAGATAGATAGAGGACCCTCACAATAGTCCACCATGTGTTACCAATTAGGTGATGGAGGCATATAGGGGACCCATCAACTGGTAGGATATGGTACTTACTAACCTAATATTCTCTCTGATGAACTTTCCAAATCACATCAATTATTGAGTGCCACCTAATTTAGCATCACACATTGACAATCTGACATTGTATCTCAAAAGACACAATTGAGGCCACCATCTAATTCTACATAGAAAAATTCTCAAGATCAGCTACCCACATGCCAAAAATTGAGTAATAACAAGGGAGATATTAAAGGTTGAATATTCCCAAGAGGTACACATTGTGTAATGAATCCACACAACATGTGGCCAGGATCCTTTTCAAGGTTGTGTCATTTCTATTACATGGATCATTAGACATGTATTATTATATGGCGTGTGAGGGTTCAACAATACATTCCCATATACCTGGGTCCCACCTGTGCTCTACGGGTCATGCCCATGTATAATGGCCATGTCCCAGAACCCGACATCTGTCTCTTCATTCTTATATCAGTGTACTATTGGAGTACACATCAGGACTCCTGCACTAGGTCACATGGTGTGTGGGGGACCCACATTGATTGTGACATTTGAATCCACAAAAAAACTTATCTTGCACATACAAGGGATTACACAGTGTTTGTTGTTCCAAACTATGTTCCATGTAGTTAGTTTATTCATAGAAACCCGTAGAATACTCACATTGTTTCCATATATTTCCTTAACACCATTATTTTATTCATTTGAACAACTTAAATCATTGTAAAATGCCTCCATCTATTTATTGTGGTCTACCGTTAGATTAAAATAAAAATCCTATTATCCCACATGAATCCCTCACAATACCGATCACTAATGGAACCTCTCGATGCCTCAGTAGATCCATAATATTTTGTAGGATCACCCGCATTCAAAAATCATACCCCTATCTATTTTATATCCCTAAAACAACATTTTTTAATGATACCATTATGAATCCATGGGTTTAATCACACTCAAACAACCTTAGCAAAGTCCAATTGAGACCTAATAATTTAGCAGTGAAGAAAACGATGAACATAATGGGGACGAAAAAAAGAAGGAAGTGACTCCTTCTTTATCCATGAATACATAGACATTTATTATAAAAACATGGATATAACAACGAATTAATATGTTTAACTGGATAAAATAATTAATCCAAATATTATGAGGATCATATGGAGGTTTTAAAATTCCTCAAATGAAAAATGTTATTCAATCCATCCTAGATCAATTTCAAAAGGGAATCAATCTAAGAAAAGGAATGGCCTACCTCAATTCGGAAAGATATTTGGGGAAGAAATCAATTTATAATGATATAGAAGATCCACTATTGTGGTTTTCTATGAATCCATCTTGATCACATCATTGTTCATCATCCAATCTCAATATTCCAATGAAGAATGGTGGAATCATGCTGTCCAAATCTCAGGGTTATACGATTATACCTAAAAAATTCACCACAAAATTATTCTTATAGATGGTACTATATCAAGTGTATTAAATGAATGAATGAATGAATTAATTAATAAAATTAATTAATTAATTAATCCACTTAACATACCAACCATTGACTACCCCATATAAACTACTGGAGTTAACCAACATTAGATCGGGCCAAGGGTAAATCCCATTCCTTAGAATAAATAAATGTATCTAATTTTTTATTTGAAAATCAATTTAGGATAAATTTCATTATTTCTTAAAAAATTCACACTCATAATATTTAATATATATATTATTTTTATAAATTTAATCGTTGGGCTCACCAGGCCTCGAAATCATGCAACATCTCAGTGCCTTGATCTGAAAATTTTTAATAATATATTTTAAAATATTTTAACATAAAAGGGTCTCTAACAAACAAGATTTATAGTTTTTAAGTCTATAAAATAAACCATGTGGAATAATACAAATGAACGAATCCTCGTTCCATCCTAATCAACAATATCAATTAATGTCCCTGGAATCTCATTCCAACAAACAAACCATAAAAAATCATTACTGATACAAACCACCTATTCCCACCACATATCATTAGGAAATTGAGAATAATGTTATATCCTAACCCACATCAGATTTTGAGAATGAATTAAGACACATGAAACCATATCATTGGGACCACAAGTCCATTCTCTTATCCCAAATAAACCCTCTTTGTTGACAATTATACAACAAAAAACACACCCAATTCACAGAAACCCGACAATGTAAACAAAGTATCATTCGAAATCAATTATTAATCATATTAGGTATTGGTATAACATCCATACACATCTTAAAAATCTCAACCATAATGTATTAGAAATTATTTCAGATTATAAGGGAACACCCACATCAATCACTAACAAAACACCGCCACATCATCTTGGTCTCCCTAATATTCAATAACTCACTAGGACCTCTGATTCAACAGATAAATAGTGTTATGCCTCTCTAGATCCTTGAAATTATTAGTAAAGTGGATAAATTACTCTTTGATTCCTTATGGTCAGAACATAAGTGGTGACATCCATCTTCTAATTTATGGTCAATACAAAACTCTCAGGCCAACACACGTCATTCGGGGATTCACACATCCCAAAACCCAGTCTCTAGAAGCTCATAGGAACATTTCTTCAAAGGACGTAAAATAATTGGATTAATTACCACTTTCTCATCCCCTTCTCAATTAACCCTAGAATTGTCAAAACACCAAACATTTCTTTCACCTTCGATCACAACTCAGTCCCACTAACCTAGAAAAATATCATACCCATAACGAAAGATGTCTTCAATGAAATCATAACAAATCATCCAATAATTTTACGAACCATTTACTAGGACTCATTTCTTGACTCTACATTAGGATATAGATGAACTAACTTATGTAGTAAAACATCCCTATAATTGCATACATTCCCCGAAACTACCTCTTAGAAGTCATCAAGACACCCCAACGGTTTTACCATTGTGATATACCTAAAACAACCCATTGTTTGGACTAAACAATGGTATATTTATAACTCTATGGTAGAAATATAAAAAAAAACCTTTTTTAAAAAGCACACAACATAAAATTTTGAGTGAAAAGTTTGTGATCTCAAATAGTTACCTAGGTATGTACTTTAATGTGGCCAAAGAAAACATGGCTCATTCCCTTGTACAAATAAACGTTTATAGAATACATGGGGTCTACTTGAGTACTATTATATTAATATATATTCCTCACATGGGGTTTATTTCAAAGGATAAGGACACATGGCCATGTACCGGTACTATATGAGTACCCTGAGTACATGGCATGTACTTATCAGAACATTGTCTACGTATGTACTCATCACATAGCTAGGTACATATACATGTACTAATAAATAGAGTGTACTTAAATTAAATGGTATGTAATTCAAAAACTTCCATCTTCTACGAATTGGAAGAAAAGATTGGGTCTTTTCTTAAAACCACAGTTTGTGTAGTTAGGTTTTAAGAACAAAAAAACATTGTGAACTTATGAAACCACTATTTCACCCAAATTAAGAACAGATTGATCATCTAGGGGGAAAATCATAAAATTGATATAAAATATCACAATAATTAATTGATATGTACTTTTCCATAAATCACAAAAACTAATATAAATCATGGAATTAATGTAGAGGTTTCATCTCCAAATTCACTTATGAAATCCACTTCACCATGATCCATTCATTATATCTACCATGGATGAATTATGATGGAATATAATCCCCCTTATCCTATCATTTTAATGATCATATATGGTTGAATCCTGTACCCCTTTTTATACAATGAATAGTAAGAACAAAATAAAGGGTGTGTTCAAATAAATTAGTTATTTAATTAATCAATGTTTAATTAAAAGTTGTCCTGAGTTCCTAAACACAAAAAAGGTTAATATCTCTCATTATAAAAACACCCCATTATTGACTCCTCCTTGTAATCATAATCTCAATATGACAATCCATTCCAATGATACCAATACCTAAACCAGCATGAATATTTTTACGTTTAATTAATTTAATTATAAATATTATACAAAAACCTAAACTGTACGAAATTCCACTAAACTCTATAATATGGTAAACATAATATTTCAGGACTGATAGTGTTATTATAAAAATTATATGAGAATATATGGTATGGTAAAATTACCATTATACCACTCAATAGCCTGAAATATCATATGATTGGAATAATGGTCAAATTCGGACATTGGGGAAACATGGTTGTTTACAATATCCTCACTAAAACATCCCAAACAAGATGAAACTAGACCGAGGATCTGAGATACATTACTACAAGGACCAAGTGTTCCTCCTTATATTCCATAGGATGAAGACTAGTAGTGAGGTTTTAAAGGTGGTACTTTATGGAGAATATACCCACAACTCAGAGTAATAACTGTGTACATAATTAGATTTCATCGAAGACAATTATATACTATGTGAGAAAGTTGTAAATGAATAGAAAAAGAATATGCAGTAATGATAAATGAAATTATATAAATTGCTGAATAATTATTTCATACATGTAACACTAGACACCCACTTGTCTAACAATACATTCAGGAGTAATCCAAATAAATAGAAATAAAATACTATGCTATACTACTAACTATGAGATAGACCACATACATGATTTCCTCATAAATATCTGAGTTATACAGATTCATTATTCGATATCCTCATCCCATCATATTCATAAAAAATTGTTAAATTCTTCTTGGTTACCTCAATTCAATTTCATCCTGAGAAGGGCGGGAGTACATAACTCAGTAGGTCACCACCAATGTGATCATGTGCATAGAAAATAAAATGATGTGTATATTAAATTGAGATACTCATCAGGATAACAATAATAATTATAAAAACAACTTGATATAAACTATAATACAATTTTTATATAATATTCTCTTTGATATTACTCATCCTAGAAAATAAGCAATTGGAAATGAGTAAATAAAATAATGTGAAACCACATTTTATCCTTGTTTCGATGTCCCAGGTTTACTAGGCAGTATGGTATCATGTATATATGTTTATATTTATGTGTTTGTGTGTGTGTCTATATATTCCTATTAATATATATATATATATATATTCATAAATATGTGTATCCAATTTTATTATAAGATAATTAACATAAACAAAAATTCGCAATCCTTGGGTCCATAATCTAGATTAAAAATAGCTACTACAACCAGTGTCAGAAATATGAAAGCGCAAAATTTCCACTACATGGGGAAACATTCACAAAAACTATGCTCACCTGTAATCACCAATAATCACTATAATGATGTATTCCACGTATCATTACATAACCAAATTGATGAAAATAAAAATAAATAAACCATGACCCGAGTTATGAATCTATGGTTTTTGTATATAAAGATAAAGAAACTTTAAATTACTATATTTTGCATGTGAGTCCATACAAATAATTACAAAATGGGAGACTATTAATCACTGAAGGAGATTATATAATTTATATCCTTTGAGTCCATTAATGGAATTTGTTCTTGGGAACCTAAGTATCAGTTTAGGAATAACATAATTGAGGAAACCTATTACAATATCATAGTCACACACCCAAGGAACTCGATTATCAATCATTGAATAAATAAATACAATCAGCCTATGAGTCTATCAATGGAATTAATAAAATGGATCCCAGCTAACAATAAAATAATCACTAGTGGAAAAAACAATTAACATATTTCCGTTTTTCACATCTGTTATATATAACTGACATGAAATGTAGGAAAAATCGGTTTCTAACATCAATTATTTAATAACCAAAGTGATAAACCGATGAGAATCGACTTTTTATGTTATTTATCTATAAACCTGTGCAAAAAATACTATGACTAGATTTATCAGTCCAGTTTTCAAATAACAGGTGGGAAAGATGGAATCTGGGAACTTTATCATGTCAGTTATTTTATAACTGACATGATAAATCAAATGTCGGAAATTTATCATGTTTCTTATAAAATAACTGACGTGAAAAAACACCATCTATAACAACAGTTTTAAAAACAATGATGTGATATATAATATTCTATGTCGGTTTTTAAATAATACTCTTGATAAAGCTTTTAAATTATTTATCATGCCCAGAATTTTCCTATTATTTTTTCCATTGATCAGGAGACCTGTGACTCATCTCTCTCAAACAGAAATCCTAGAAAGGATTCATCAAAGTTTTTTCCTTAAACCTCATTTATCCAACATCATTAATCATAATTATAATCACCATATCTATCAGGTCCACTCGCAACACTCATGTAAACCTCACACGGCTCGGTTTCAATTTGTATTTTTCGTGTTGCACTAAAAATAGGTTTTGAGATGTTATTTTTCTATATTTTTTCATGCTATCATGGTACATGTCATTGGTTTCCGTTATACCATGATAAATTCTATCCAGGTTAAATAAACCATGGACGTGATAGCATGCAAGTTTATGATTTTTTTGTGTTCTATCATGTGTTTGAGGGTGTACTTTCATGTGTGTGGGGGGGTGTCCATGGGTTGGGGTATTTCCAATGGGGTTGGGGTGTCAAGGGGTGTCCTAGGTGGTGGGGTTTGTTTCTATGTGGTGTGGGCTTTCTAGGGGTGTAGCGGTGTCCTGGGGGTGGGGGTGGTGCCCAAAGGGTGAAGAGTTTATCCAGGGGGTAGGGGTTGTTCTGGGGGTGGGGAGGTTATCCTAGGGGTGGGGGTTGTCCAAGGGGGTGGTGTTGTTCAGGGGGTCTCCAAGGGGGTGGGATTGTTTTCTAGGTGGTGAGGGGGATTTCCAATGGGGTTGGGGTGTCCATGGCGTGAGGTAGGGTGTCCATGGGTTTTAGGTGGTACTCTAAGGGGGTAGGGGGTTTCCACGTGTGGGGGTGTCCTGGGTGGTGGGGGTCGTCCATGGGGTGGGTGGCTGTCTGGGGGGGTGGGTGGGTGGGGTGTGTGTTAGGGGATGGTGGTGTCCTGGGGGTATCTAGGGGGAGCTGTCTGAGGGGTGAGGGGACTTTCCAATGTGGGTAGGTGTGTCTAGTGGTGGGGTGGTGTCCAGTGGGTGAGGGGTTTTTCCAATCGGATGGGGGTGTTTGTGGGGTGTGGGGGGGAGATATCTAGGGGGTCAGGGGGTTGTACATGGGGGTGGGAGTGTCCAAGGGGGGTGGGGGAGTCTAGTGTTTGGGGTCCTGTCAAGTGGGTGGGGTTGTTTGGGGGGACTTCCAAGGGGGTGGGGGTGTCCAAGTAGTATTTATGGTGGTGGAGGTGGAGTCCAGGGGTGAGGAGGCTATCTAAGGGGTATAGAGTGTCTGAGAGGGTGGGGTGTGGTCCATGGGGATGATGGGGTTGTTAGAGGGGGTAGGAGTGTCCAGGGGTTGGGGGTTACCAGGGGGTGTGTCGGATGTCCAAGGGGGTAAGGGGTGTCCAAGGGGGTGGGGGTTTCCATGGTGGTGGGGGTGTCAAGAGGTTTGGGGGGGGGGATGTCCATGGAGATTGTGGTGTATATGGGTGTCCAAGGTGGGGGTGACCAAATGGTGAGGGGGAATTCCAAGGGGATAGGGGTGACTAGGGGGTGGGGTTTCCAGGGGGTGAGTGTTGATAATGGGGGTGTCCAAGGGGGTAGGGGTGGGGGTGTTATCCCGGGGTTTTGAAGTCTATGTGGTGAGTAGTTGATTCCATGGGTGAGTGTGATGTCCAATAGGGTAGGGGGTATCTATGAGGGTGGGGGTGTCCAGGGGGTCTGGGTGTCCAGTGGGGTGGGGGCTATTTTGGGGTTGGGGGGGGGGGCTATCCAGGTGATGTCCACGGGGGTGGGTATGGTGTCCATGTGGTGTGAGGGGCTGTACTAGGAGGTTATGGGTTAGATAACCCCTCCCCCACCTAGACACCACACCCATGGACACCCCCACCCCATGGAAAGTCCCCCAACAGACATCCCCCACCCCCTAGAGAGCCCCTACCCCCTTGGACACCCCCTTAGACATCTTATACAACCCCTAACCCTTGAAAAACCAACCCCATTGTACAACCCCACCACCCCCTGGATAGACCCTACCCTATTGAACACCCCATGATATATATATATCCAATCAATTTCACTGAAACTATTGGAAAATATTATCATCAAGAAGTCAATACCAATGGTTCTTGTTGAACCATTAGTATTGGGCTATTTCAACGACCATCGTTCCAATAGTGTGTGAAACTGTTTGGATATTTTATCCCAATAGTTTTAGGGTCTATCCCAACGGTTTCAGATCATTTTCCTAGGTGTAATTTTCAGAAGTGAATGTATACACAATTTAATATTTATCCTTCATATTCAATGATTACAGAAGAGGGAATTTGGAATCCAGTTGCACCAATATGTATTTTCCGTGTACCATAAGACGAAAAGTTCCAAGGTAAATATAAAATTATTATATTTAAGTGTATTTTTTAAATTCATTTTCATTCATATATTTTTGAAACACACATAAATCTGTTTTATATTTAAAATTTTTTTGACATTCATATTATGATATTTTTCATATATATATAAAATTGGATTATCTTAATAAGATGTATATTTTTGATATTTGTTATAGGTAATAATGAGTCAATGTTGGATTAAGACAAACCAAATAACTAATGAATATGAGGAAGCAATTCCTGCCTTTTGTAATTTGATAAAAGAAATGATCCAAGAAGCGACATGTTTTTCTATCCATGCATGAAATGTTTGAGTATGAAGAAGTTGAAAATTATAGAGATCAATATTCATCTTATTTTTCATGATTTTTATCTGAGTTACAGCCCTTGGATTTTCAATAGTGAAACAAGACAGAATGCCATATCTACAGATGATGATTATGTGCAAGATGGTAACTCTGATGGAATTGATGAAATGATTCTTGATCTAGCACCAAAAAAAATTGAGATAGAACATACAGTTTCATGTCTATATGGTGATGTTGAAAAATCATTGTTTCCTTGTTGTACGGATATTATAGTTTTCTTAGTGCTGTGAATATTGATTAACCAGAGGGTGAAATAGGGAAGGAGTGAATGACGTTTTACATAGATTCTTCAATTATTTTAAGAAATTCATCCAAAAGACAATGTTTTTCTAGAATCAAACTATATGGCCAATAAGATATTATGCCTGATGGGATTTATATACATGAAAATACATGAATATTCGATTGATTGTTTGATATATAGGAAAGAATATGAATTTCTGCCAGAGTGCCCTAAATGTGGGACATCAAGGTATAAGTTGAATGAAAAATCACAGGCTTATGTAGAGATTACATATATCAATGCTATGGTTTTTTGGTTTCTTTATATAATTCATTATTTGAAATGTATATTTTCAAATTCACATAATTAAAAAAGTTATGATGGAATACTGATGAGAGGATATGTGATTGAAACATAAGTCATCCAACTGATTGTCCATATGGAATGAATATTTCTGAGTTGTATGCTTTATTTGGAAATGAAATTAGAAATTTCAGACTTGGGACATGCACATATGGATTAAATCTGTATCGAACCCTTAGTAGCACACATAGTTCATGGACTATTTTATTGGTAATTTAAAACCTCTCTTATGGTTTTTTTATAAAGCAAAAATATGTCATGTTGAGTATAATGATCTCTAGTATGAAGCAACCTAAAATTGATATTGACGTTCTCTTTACAGCATTGATTGAGGATTTGAAACTTTTATGGGAGTATGGTATTAGGATGTATGGTTCTAATAAAATGGAATATTTTCAACTGCCTGCAATAGTAATGTTCTCTATAAATGACTTCCCAACATATGGATTTTTTTCCAGATATAGTGTTAAGGGGCATAAATCAAGTCCAATTTGCGAACAACAGACTTCATATTTTCAATTTCAAATTGTGAGAAAAAACGTAAACACGGTTCATCAAATTTTTTTGACTATGGATCACTCTTATAAAAGACTAAAAAATGCATTAAATGACATACATGAATTTGATATTCCTCTAAATCTGTTATCTCGGATTTGTATTTTTAGAGGGTGAAACACCTTGATGTTTCCTTGAGAAAGGCACATAAATATAGTAACGATAGAAAAATTTGGAATAAAAGGCCAATATTTTTTGAGATAAAATATTGGAGATAACATGAATTGAAACATAATATTGATATTAATCACAGGTTGAAGAACATCTATATTAGTTTGATTGGAACACTACTAGATATTAAAGGAAATACTAAATATGTGTTGAATGTAATATTAGACTTACTATCGATGGGAATATGTTTTTAGTTATATCCCACTCCTAAAGGAAGGAGAAAATTTCATCCCTAGGCTTGTCATATATTATCCAAGAAGGGAAAAAATTATCTTCTGTCTGTGTATTCATGGTATCAATGTGCCTCATGTTTATTCAGAGAATGTGAAAAAAAAACTCTTTTAAGGAATTCGAGGTTGAGAAGTATAAAATATCATGATTGTCATGTCAGGATGGAACAACTTCTACTAATTGCATTCCATGGAATATTACCCATTCAAGTCAGAATGACTATAATGAATTTGTGTTATTTTTTCAATTCTATTTGTAATATGTTGATTGATGAGAATGCTTTTATTTTTTTGAAAAGTATTCCATTTCTATACTTTTTCTATTGTAAATGTATTTTCTTAAATCTCATTTTGATATAATGGTGCATTTAATGGATCATCAGGTTTGAGAAATAAAGATTTATGGACCATAATATCTTAGTTGGATGTATCCTTTTGAAAGTTATATGAAAATATTGAAGGGGTATGTTAAGAATCCATTTCGACATAAAGTCTCGATTGTTTAAAAGATTATATTTGAGGAGGTTGCAATGTTTTGTACGACCTACTTGGTTGTCGCAGAGCACAATGGTTTGCCTTCGTTTCCATTTGAATGATGTAATAATGAGGGAATGTGGATTCATGGATTTAAATTCAAATCGTCGTCAGCTGAAAAAATAGAAAAGGTAGAATTATTCATCATAAATAATGTAGTTAATTCTCAACGGTATATCACATTGAATATTAATGAGTTGAAATAGTGGCATCCAAAAAATAAAAAAAATGTTATTAGTGTCATATGTATATTTGTTGTTTACAATTATTATTTTCATAAAATAGTATATTTTGTAATTTTTTCTTTATTAAAACGTGTATTAAAAAAAATAAGTAGAATTATTTTTATTTTATTTTTGATTGGTTTAGTTTATCATGTTTACCATTATTTATCTTATATATCTTTTGATTTTGTTGAATGACAATTACATTACCATGTTTAAAATGTTTACCATGTTTTCGATGTTTATCATAGTTTAGCATAATTTCCATTTATGTAACTTATATATTTATTGATTTTTTTGAATGAAAATTACACTACAATGTTTACCATCTTTACCATTTTTACCACTATTGGACATGATTAAAAAATTTACAATTAAAGACATTATGTTGCTTAAATTAGTTTTCCATGTTTTGATTATAGTAGTATTTTAATATTTGAATTTGTATATTTGTGAACTATTGATTTCATTTTTTATTTGATGAAAAATGAATGATCAATCAGTTTATCAGCCACATGAATCTAGTGATGAGAATACTGATCATACCGTTGGGGAGGAACATTCTCATGCTCCTCTTGATGTTCCCCAATCATCCTCATGTACTCCCATAATGAAAAAGAAGTGTTCAGGAGTTGGTAAACGTGGCTTCACGCATTAAGCAAAATTATCAATTTCTAGTTTCCTAGACCATAGGATACTGGTTGAGTTTAATGAGATTGATATTCAAAGAGATCCAAAGGAATAATATTTTATGATTTTTGTATCAACACATGTTAAAAAAAGGATGATTTTTTATGATGATTGGAGAAGTGTGGAAAAAGAGATAATATCTAAGCTTTGGGAGAGGATTTCGGTAACATTTGTTTTTATTATTTGACTAATATTTAAATTCTTCTAATATAATATGTTTTAACTCTTCTTTATAGGATGATATTTTATACTCCTGACATTGAGGAGTTGGAAGGAAATGTTTATCAATGGATTCTAGGAGACAGAGGGATTTCAAATCTACCCTCACATCTAATTTGAGTTGGGTGGGGGCTGTCCAGGTGGTTGTGAGGCTGTCCTGGGCGGTGTGTGGGTGTTTTGGGTGTAGGGGTGTTCAGGGGGTGGGGGTTATCCAAGGGGGAGGGGGTGTCCCGGGGGTGGGGGTTGTACAGGGGGTTGGGGGTTATTTGGTGGGTGGGAGGGTGTCCTAGGGGTGGGGGTGTCTAAGGGGTGGGGGACTATCCAATGGGATTGGGGTTGTCTTGGGGTTGGGGGATGTCTAGTGGATTGATGTGGTTTCATGTGGTTGGAGGGTGTCCATGATGGTTGGGGATGTCCAGGGGTGGGGGTTTCCAAGGGGATAGGGCATGTCATTGGGGGATGGGTGGTTGAACAGTGGTTTTCGTCTAGTTTTCAACTGTGTTCTGATTGTTTTATGTCTTATTTTGTAGCACATTGTAATGGTTGAACTGTTTTATAAAAAATCTGGGGTTTAAGTCAGTTATTTTAAAAAAAGAATGGGAATGGTTATTTTACATCACTTTTTTAATAACCAATGTAGTATATATGTTTTCACATCGGATAAAAAATATTTGACTTCAAAACCCACTTCAGAGACTGGTTAATCACATCAGTTTTCTAATAACAGTCGTGAGAAATTCATTATAGGTGTAGTTTATTACCTCATTAATTAAATAACCCACATAAGAAAAAATATATTACATCAGTTATTTAATAACCAACATAATAAATCATCAGTCTAAACAATTTTCCACATCTTATTTGAGGAACTAATGTGAAAATGGATTCAGATATAGGTTTGTAGTTCAGTTTTAAAAAAAACTACAGTAAAAAACGTTTTTTGGATTAGTACAAATATGAGCATCTCAACCTATGAGTTCAGCAAATGAATTCATGCATAAAAATACAAGTATTACTATAGACGTAGATGAACCATCTAGCCATTGAACTTGTACAAGTAATTCCATATCAATTATCCAAATATCATTCAAGGAAAATAAAACCCCATGGCCCTTTATGCATGCCCAAATAATACTAAAAGGGATCCCTGAAATCGTCAATTCCATGTATAAGGAATATCATGTAGAGTCCTTCCACAGTGTTCCACATATATAAACACAAGTTAAACTCAAGGTATTACATTATTCATATGACCTATGATCCTTCCCAAGGCATTTAGTAAAATGGAACCGAAGATTCACACATGGAATAATAAACTAGATTCCATGAAGTATGATTGAAATTAAAAATATATTGACAATGAAACAATAAGGAACATGATCTGTGCAACACCCCGTGGTTTTACGAGATATATTATTTCAAGTCTTGTATTGTACAATACTCAAATATTATCTTGCAATGTATGCAACACCGTATTAGGTTGCAGTATACGCAACAAAATTCATGGCTTATATTGCACACAATTTCATTTTATTTTGAAAGAATTCATTTCACAAGACACTATGTATATATTTTTTTCAATGTATAAATGTACTATGTTTATATTAAGTTATACTCTATACAAATTAATGATTTCACTATACTCAACACTATCATGGCTTGCGTAACGAGCTTGAGCGACCTTCCTCAATACATTGTGTGGTATGTATTGTTGAGATTCACTAAATGACGATATTCTATTAAAATGTTTTATAAAGATTCAATTATGAATAGTATTGACCTAATTTTTAATTTTATATAACATTATTATTCATCTTACACAGGATGTATGAATGAAATAATTTTTTTGTAAAATAGAATAATTTTTCAAAAAATTTAGTTTCACGCCTTTTGATGGAGAACCCATTTTAAATATAGTTTTTTAATCTTTTATATGATAAATTTTACAAGAATTAAACCTTATTTGTAATAAGGTCATTAAAATATACTTTGGATTAATTTTTTATATATTTTAATAACTTTCATATTTTGATAAATAATGGAAATACACTAAATTTTATTTGGAAACAATGTTTTTCTATGAAATAATATATATGGTAAAAATATATTATATAATGGTTTTAAAGTTTATATATAATAAATATTTATATTTTATGACAATTTATGTCAGTTTCATTAATTTTACATTGAATTCATATATAAAAACACTACAATCATTTGTGATGTTTTAAACAAAAACAACTTTTTTCCACAACGAGATTAATTTTAAATTATTTAATGAAACATATATGTTTTGAATTATGAAAAATGTATTCTATATATTTAATTATCTGGTTCATATTGATTATATAGGTACTTTTTATTTTTGGACATTATGAATAGTAACTTCTGTAATTATTTTATTTACCGTGGTTAAAAGGTAAATCTGGTAAATATGTGTAAAAAATTATATTATAATTGAATTAAAATACCATAACACATTATCTTATAATATTGGATGAGATATATCTGACTATGGGCGTCCTTTGATAGATTTTGTGACCCTATGGATTTACATTAATGTTAAAATGACATTTTATAATATTTTATTTAAAGTAATGATAATTATAACCTAAACATATATTCATTATTAAATATATATTAATATGGGGTTCTATAAAATATCCATATGTCTATAAATATTAAATGGAATGATAAAATGATTTCTTAAATGATGGTATTTTATATATAATTTGTATACATTAGATACATATATTTATTTATGACACAATTATTATATAGTGATTACCTCATTAATGAATGTATTAATTAAATTAATTTATAAATATTAAAACAAATGTAATTTGGTTATTTTGATGTCATAAACGAATTTTCCCGATGATATTTTCATATTATATTTGATTTAATGTATTTTTTTATAGAATCAGTTTTTAATGAATTTTTAAAAATGTCAAGTATGAATAGTGTCCATCATTGACACAATTAAAAACTTATTCATAAAATTGATTATTAAATTACATTAAATAATTAAAAATCCATTCTTCTTCCTAATGGTTATTATATGTACAAATATGTCGTAAATAACTTTTTGTGAGACTTTTTACATTATTTGATAAGTAAGTTAACCTATAATGTGTAAATAACATGATATCATGAAATGATTAGAATGTGTATAAACAAAAAGATAAATATTAAAATATATTAAAAACTTGTCAAATAATTATTGGATTATGGTTATATGAACCAAAATAACCGTATATTATAATTTAAATTTTTTTGGACATTTTAAATCTTAATTGAATTTATAATATATTAATATTTTTTGACATTCCAAAAATGACATTTTCGTCTCTTATAAAAGGACACCTCCTCCTTCTCATCAACACTAAATTTAGATCCTTCATGCTCATTAAACCCTTATCAATTTATCTTCTCGATGTACCTAGATACATTCTAGAGGTTCTGGTATTATTTGAATACCAACTCCACTTCCCTAATTGAAAATTTAATAGAGGCATGTTGGGGAAGAGGTAATCTCTTCAACAGATTCATTCAAATTTATTTATTCTTCTAATTTTTCTTCTATTGATATTTCATTATAATGAAATAACATCATTATCACTAATATATTTATATATTATTATAAATATGAAACTACCCTATTTCACCATTTATCCTTCCTATGACAAATGAAATCACCACCCGTGCGTACGTACGAATTATAGTCTCCACGCCATAGTGTAATCTATTTTTCACCACCACCTTACATGGATGTGTAAAATGGGGAAAATAATAACTACATATGAAACTAATTATGATATATTATACACATTCCACATATATATCTTTAAAAACTATGGGAATGATATAATCGATCGTGCGTACGTACAATAAACCATCCCCACTACATGGTGAGATTCATTTTCCATGTTAATCATTCAAGAATGATTATAATGTATATATAATAAAGACACCTGAAATATTAGACATAATAATTATATTGGATTTATATATATATATATATTTCATTTAATAACATTTATAAATTATAATAATGAAACAAACACATAGTTCATGCGTGCGTACGTCCTACAGTCTCCATGAATAGTGTCTTCCATTCCATTTATCGATATATTATATATATTTAAATAATGAATATATTTTATATTTAAATCATGTTTTAAATTATTTATTAAATTAAATCATAGACTATTTAATCACATCAATAATAACAAGTCCAAACATGTACGATAAATAAAATTATTATTACGCCAAACTTTTCTTTAACATTAAATTGACAAATGAATGGATAATATAAATTTAATTGTGAATCATATATGATATCATAAATATTATTATGTTTTTGTTACAAGATAATAATATGTTTAAACCAACTATACTGGATTTTTGTACACAAATGGAAGAAATTGGATCTATGTTAATTGATAATTTTGCAATCTCATTTTTATCGGAGATAGTTTATACGTAAGTATTTTCTGGGGACACTTTCATCATCCTTGTTCATGTAATATATAAATGTTTTCATAAAATTTTAATTGTTCCTGTTTGTAGGTTTAAAGTCATTTTTACACATTTTTTACTTTTACTACATGGTATGGAAGGAATCATTCTTTTGATTACCATTAATTGTACTTTTTTACTTGTATGGTAAAAGTAAGAGGATAATTTTTTTAACTTATACTAAATCATAAAAAATTACCCCTTCTTAAATCATTATTTTCATGAATCTTAATCTATAAATTTTCACGTTTATTTTTAACTAAATTTATTTTATTTTATAATTTTGCAGCATTTTGAGATAATAAAATGTTTTTGAAGAAGAAATTATATTTTCCTCCATAAATATGTTAATGTGGTTTATGAAAATTATTTTTAATCTAAAAGTAACTATTTTAAAAGTGTTATGTTTCAATCATTATTATTACTCTGATTTGATTGATGATGAAATCGTATTTTATATGGATTAATCTATGATGGAATGATGTTTAAGAAACCAATTTTTTCACGATTTATGCTATGGTGAATGATTTACGTATTTTTGTCACATGTAAGAATTATTTCAATATGTTATGGGTGGGACTTATATCTCCCTCTAATGTATTGGGAGAAGATTTATATCTGTTGAGTAAGAATGACTGGAAGAACTGGTAAACCAGGTTCATTAATACATGGTCAGAATGACAAATAAATAAATTTCATTAATGGGCATTGTCCATTATAATGGTCTTGGCTGCAATGCCTTGGCTACTATGGAAATCATAATATGTGCTTTTTTTATTTCCTGAATTACATATTTTTTTCCAATTATATTCTATCATAGTTAATTTTCATTTTAGATCTATGAATTATGTACTTCCAAGAATTATTTCATGACTCATGATTTTGATGATTAAACTTTATGTTCATATTTTTAAGTCCCAATGAATATGGTTTGTTTTATTTTCTCCATGCATACACTTAATAAGAATTTCAGCTCTTCCTTTTTTTGTTTTATTTTCCCCATGATATTATGAAAGATTGACGGTAGTAAAACAAATGGGTAAGATCATTATGGTAGATGTTGAGAAACATTCACCATGATCAGAAGATTATATTCTGAGTTTCCAAAGACAATAAACTTATATGGTCATTAGGAAACTTTTTTTTAATGTCGTATGTATTCTGAAAATGTTATGTAATTTCCATGTACGTCAAGATTTGTTCTCTAGAGTTGTTATCACAGTGGAGGATTAGTTATCCTTTAGACACTATGATGCGATAAAATTTGTGAGATCCATAGAGATATTTATATTGTATGTATATGGATGTCCCTAAGGTTATGTATAAGTATAGGCTACATCCCCAAAATTTTGGTAATGATCACAAATAACCTATAATGATTCATCAAATGTTATATATTGAAGGTACCCCCTAGATAATGTTGTTTTCCTAGAATGATTTTTGACTGTCACATTGGTCATTTTTTGTTTTAGATGAATAATGGAATCCGAAGGAACCGTGTTAACGGTAAATGAATTGGGAAATAGACTGATTGTCCTCCTGAACTTTCAAATGTTATGGGAGATGGAATGGAAAATCTTCTTCTTATATGTACACATTATATGACTCATTCTGGACTTCCAAATGAGCAGATAAGGGAAAAAAATTATATTGAGTCCTTCATGAGGAGAAATTCACCTTAATCAGTGGGTCTTCGGATCTACATGTTACTGAACAATAGATCAGTACCATTGACAAGAAATTTTCCATCCATTACTGTATGGAAAATGAAATGGTCATTTATGATGCCTGTCATTTATAAGGGGAAGCATACCTCTGGTGGACACTAATTAAGAATACAATGCATCCTGATTGATTTTGATCCATAAAATGGGACAAGTTCAAGAACTTATTTTTCAATAAATACATCCCATTTCTTCTTAAAACAATGATGGTATAGGAGTTATATGAGAAAAAAAGGATGATGAATAAGTTTTTACAAAGGAGGTGGATTTTACAAGGCTTGCATGGTTTTCTCCTAGATTTATCATCCTACCTGAAGGTATAGTTGTTCGATTCTTTAGTGGCTTAATACCACGATTACAAAGGGAATTATCTATAAAATAATTCATTATATATGATGATATTGTGAATTATTCTATCAATGTGGAACTTAAAGTTAGTGATAAATATTCATCTCATGGTTTTGACAATAAAAGAATGATGGAGTTCAAGGGAAAATCTCAAAACAATGGTGAATAGTTGAAAAGCATTTTTTATGCTCAAAGGATTGAAATATGCATCGTGGGGAATATCTTAAAGGGTCTATAAAATGATTTTATTGGGGAATAGAAGGTCATCGAGCAGTTGCGTGTTGAAGTAATGGAAAAAAGGTTGATAATGATGTGAATGGTGAAAAGACTACAAAGAACACACCACCTACACATAAATTCTATAAGTACAAGAAAATGTGGGATTATGCTAACCAATACCTAATCTATGGTTTAATGATAATCGACATCAACAAACTCTTAAGTAAAAAAATGGGAATTCAAATGGAATCACTATTCATGATATTGAGTATGGCAATGATGTAGTGGAATGTTATAATGATTGTGTAATGTGATTTTAAAATTGTGTTGTGGAATATCATTTATATTATTATGGAATATTGTAATATCTATGTATTAGACTATTATGGTTTTAAATAAATATATGGTACCAGTAACCATGAAAACTGATAGAAGTATTTTTTGAAAGCAGATAATATGAACATAATGAAGTGATAAGGGGAAAATAATATGTCTGATAGTATTTATGAGTTAATGGATGATAAAAGGACAATGCGATATCATGGATTGAGTGTATAGAGTTTTTGGTAAATTTGGTGTGTGGAAAGAGTTAATTTTTATAGAATTCATGTTGTCACTAATGTTCTTGGGTAATTTATGTCATTTCATGAGAATACATGATTTTGGAATTTTGATGTATTGAATGTGACATCCATGTACAACCAATTGAGATATGGGACACAAATATTTAGTCAATTTAGTTCACCCCTTATATACTTTTTATTTTCAATTTTTGGAAGGATTGTATTGTTATCCATATATAGATAGTATATTTTATATTATGGTTGATGTTTGGTAGATTAATGTATTCGGTCACTATAGGTAGACTTATGAAAATTTAATAATATGTTCTAAAAATTTTGTTGAGTTATGTGGAATGACCTTTCATTCAATCTTATGATATGCTTACACTTCTAAAAAGTCAAATTCAACTTCATTTCATTAAATAAGAGATGAAGTGGAAATTGTTCAGGGAATGACCAATGGTGATATTACACTAAAATCAATATATATCTCATTTTAATGAAATTATTCACTTAAATTAATAAAAGGATCTTGAAAACCATAAATGCTAACCATGTACTTTTTAATTAGTTGAATCAGATGGTACTTAAATCATCATAGATTTATGGCTTTCTAGTAGTTAGATTTCTTCAAGCCTTATTCTTTATCATTATCCAATAGAACATGAAAGATAGATTTACCTTCCATATACATGTTTTCACATCCCACAAATGTTCTTTTATGTGGAAACCTAGTGATGAGTTACATTGGGTAATCGTTATGCTTTAAACATTCCTTTTTAAAATTATGTTTAAGTTTTTTTATGATATGGTATTCGTTTAAAGAAACATTCATTTAGAAAACCATTTATAACTCTAATGAATTTCACGGGAGAAATTTATTTTAGGGGGGTATAATGTTACATCCTAAGATATTATGAAATAAATTATTTGATGTCATATGATTTACACTACACCGTGATTGTCTTTCACTATATGAAAATCCGTATTAGCATGCAGTATACACAACACTATTTATAGCTTGTTTTGAACACAAATTCATGTTATTTTGATATATTTCATTTCAAACAATACTGAGTATAGATTTTATTTAAATGAATAAATTAACTAAGATTGGATTATGTTATACCCAACACAAAAGGAATATTTCACTAAAGGAAACACAGATAAGGATTGTGTTACATGCAAGAGAAAACTTCTTCGATAGCTTGTGTGGTACGCAATACTAAGTATCACAAAACAATAAATATATTATTATAATTTAATAAAAAATTCCCATTATTAATATAATTAACCACATTTAGAAATTTATATAACATTTTCCTTTATGGTACACATTATATGAGAACAAAATCAATTTTTTGTATGAAAGAATAATTTTTTAAAAAATGACGTTTTACCATCTTTTGATAGCGCACCTATTTTAAATATATTTTATGACACATTCATATGTTATATCTGATAAGATAAATTTATTTGTTTAAATTGTGATCTAAAAATGTACTTTGGATAAATTTCTAATATTTTTCTGATGACATTCATATTTTGATGAATAGTGAAAATATGATAGATTTTAATTGAAAACAAAATTTATCATCCAAATAATTTATATGTATAAAATATATTATAATATTGTTTTAAAAAATAAAAAGAATATTTTTTTATAGATTAAGGAAATTTATCTGATTTTCATTAATTTTACAATGATTTCATATGAAAAAACATTTCAATCTTTTGCAATGTTTTAAAAAAAACCCCATTTTTTCTAACACAATATTAATTTTATATTTATTACTGCAACTTTTGTGCTTTGAATATAAAATAACAGATTCCATATTTCGATTCAAAATGTTAAAATTGTGTACATTGGAAATTCTAAATAGTATATTTAGTCATTATTATATTTATCATTGTTAAAGTGTAAATCTGGAAAATAAATGTAAAATAATAATATTATAACAATATTATACATCCCTAACACATTATCTAATCCTATTGAATGTGGTATTTTTGGCCATGGGCATACATGGGAGGATATTGGGACCCCAGGTATTCACATTGATGTGATAAATACATTTTATAATAATTAATTTAATGTAATGATTATTTTAACCAAAACATATATCTTTTATTAAATCAATTTTAATATTGAGTCATATAGAATATCTCTATGTCAATAAATATAAATTTTAAATATACAAAAAAATTTACATCATGGTGATTTATTTATTATTTTCAGACAGTAGATAAATATATTTATTTATTACACAATTATGATGTAGTGATTACCTCATTTATGAATGATTCCAATTAATGAACTTATAAATATTTAAAAAAATTAATTTTTTTATTTTGATGTCTTCCAAAAAAATCTTTATGACATTGACATATTATATTTGGTTTAATTATTTATTTATTATGGAATCAGGATGCTTTAAATTTTTAAAAAAGTCATGTACGAATATTGTCCAAAATTGACACAATTCATAACTAAAAACAAAAAATAGTTTACTATATGATATTTAATTATTAAAAATATATGTTTCTTCCAAATTGCTAATATAATTCTAGATATGTCATAAATAAATTTTTTGTGTCGTTTTTCATGATATGATAATTACATTAACCCACAATGTGTAAAAAACATGTTATCATGGTAAGATTAAAAATGTTAAAATAAGGGTAAATGAAAAAAGGTATGGCTAAAATAATATATCAGACCAGCCAAAAAATTATTTTATTATATTTATAAGAACCAAAATCATATTATCTAATAATTAAATATGTGTTATAATATTTTAAATCCAAATTTAATTTATAATAAAATAATATTTTGGAACATTCCTAATGTGACACTCTCATCTCTAATAAAAGGGAACCTCCCCCCAATCCATTTAATTCAATTTTGAGACATAAATCTCATCATAACCCTATACATTTCTATTTTCAACATCACTAGGTACATTCTAGAGGTTTTGTTCTTCTTAAAAGACCAGCTCTAGTCCCCTATTAGAAAATTTAAAGGTGGCACACCAAGGAAAAGGTAATCTCTTCTACGGATCCTTTCAACTTTATTTCTTATTCTACTAAAACTTTTTTAATATTATTATTATAAATAAAAAACATCTTATTCTCTAATACATAGATATGATATTTTAAATATGAGACAACCATATTTCACCTTCTATCCATCCTATGGAAAAAGAAATCACCGCACGTGCGTACGTATGGATTACCATCTCCATGCCATGGAGTAATATTTTTTTCACCACCTCCTTCAATCTATGGAAATAATGGGGTAAATAATAATTATAAATGATATTAATTTTCAAATATTATTCACCATCCACTTCGATTCCATTCAACAACTGTGGGAATGATATTTTCGTGTGTGTCTGTGTGTATGTAAGGGTTACCATCTCTATGACGCGATTAGATTCATTCTCCATGTAAACAATTAAATAATAATTATAAAGTATATATAATAATTAATCATGAAATAAATGACATAATATTTATACTGGATTTTGGTATATATACCTCATTTACTTTCTTCAATTCAATTTAATACAGAAACGAGAATAGTGATTATACGAATGTACAGACTACCGTCTCCATTAACGGTGTATTCCATTCCTTTTATTGATCAATTTTATATATTTATATACTAAATATATGTCATATATAAATAATGTTTTACATTATGTAAAATTTTAAATCACTTTCTATGTAATAATATTTTGAATAACAAGTCTAAACACATACGATGAATAAAATGATTATTACCCAAAACATTGCATTAAAATGGAATTGACAAATGGACAGGTAATATAATGTTGTAAATGAATCATATATCATATAAAAACCATTATTATGCTTCTATTAAAAGTTAATAATATGTTTGAATCCATTATACTAGAGTTTCGAAAACATACTGATGAAATTGGAACTATGGTAAGGGATAATTTTTCAATTTCTTTTTAATCTGAGATAGTTTATATATATGTATTTTTTTGGGATATATTTATCATCCACATCCTTGTTTTATAAAAATGTTTTCATAAATTTTTTACTAATAACATATTTATGTTTAGGGTCATTTTTACACATTTTTTACTTTTATTACATGGTATGGAAGGAATATTTTTTGGTTTAACATATGAGGTTCTTTATGAATTTTTTTGTAAAAGAACGAGGAGAATGTTTTTTTTATATATACGACATGAATATATTTTTTCATATTGATAATTCCATATTTAAATTATGTTTACTATACACTAATCAAATTATTTTCAACTAAAATTCATTACATTTTAAATTGTGCGGTATTTTGAGAAAAGAGAATGTTTTTGAAGAAGCAATATTTCCCTCAAGAACTATGTTCAAGTGGTTTATCAGAATTATATATCATATATGAAGTCACTATTTAAATAGTTTTATGTTTATATCAATTTTATTACTAGTATTTGATTTTGATAATGATGAAATGGTAATTTATATGGATTATGTTATGGTGGAATGATGTATAAGAAACTCATTTTATTTCAGGGGTTATGCAACGATGAATGATTTATGATTTTGCGGAACATATAAGAATGACTTCAATATGAGATGGGTCCAATTCCTTGGATAAATATTTATATATCAGGATTCATACATGACAAGAAAGAAAAGAAAATCTGGATCAGTAATACATGGCTGGAATGGAATGTTAATATGGTTTAGTAGTGGACTTTTCCACTATGATGGTTTTGGTAGAAATGCCCTGGATTCTATGAAAATCATTATATATGCTTATTAGTTTTCCACAATTACATGTTTTATTCCAATTATATTCTATTATGGTTACTATTCCTTTATGATCTATACCATATGTACTGCCATGATTTATTTCATGACGCATGATTTGGATGTTTAAACATTATGTCCATGCTTTTACGTTCAAATGTATATGGTTTGTTTTATTTTTTCCATGTTTACCCATAATTATATTTTTAGCTCACACTTTTCATGATTTATTTTACCCAAGATATAAATAATGTATTAGTTAAGAAGGAAAAAGTGCCTGATCTTTAAGGGAGATGTTGATGATCACTCATCGTGATTAGAATATTATGTTCCAAGTTTCCAATGACACAAAACTAATTTTTCCATTGGTTGTTTGTTTTTTTTCATGTATTAATTTTTCCCTAAAATATAATTTAATTTCCATGTATATCAAAATTGGGTCTCTACAATCAGAACACCATGACTTATGTTTGGGTTTCCCAATAATCACACATTGTCATATAAATTAGTCGAGCACTAGGAATCACCTTTGATAATCCTCGTAGAATCTGTCCAACGTATGTGAATATATAAATAAAAGAGTGATGGTGGAATAATGATTGAACCCAGAAATTCAGGCTTATCCTCACAATATTACTTTTCCAATATGGGTACTATGGTGAAACTCACTGCAATATCAACTGAAAACCCTAATTCATATGTTCAATGATGGTCAAACACTATGGCGCCAACCAGGACCCTCATGTCTAACACTAGAAGGGCATCATCTTGAAGATCCTCAATGTACATTGTATGAAGAAGATTCCATCTTGTTATCACATAAGAAAATATGTGATAAAGAAAACCTTTTTGGGATCCTAAGATAAAAAATCCAAAAATTCCATAGGGGATTCATGGTCATGGTCAAAGCCTCAATTTGACGATAAATTTTGTGTACTGGGGTTGTTAATGATTATGGGAATTCATCTAGTATAAATCACCCATTCGAAATAATAAAAAATTATTTTAATCAATTATTATTGAAGTCTCCCCTTTAGAGTAATGCCTGTGTATACTCAATTTAACAATAAATTCTTAAATAAAAAATGGAAGGTACGAATGACCACCCAAATTAAGGGATATTTCCATCTATTTCTAATGGTCAAAAAAAGCATCCACGACCCATCCAAGATCATTCAATACATGCAGGGTAGTCTGTCACTACAATATAATCATAATGAAATTAATTATTATTATCCTATAATTATTTAATTATTCTTACAAATATTAACAATTTCAACGATATAATTTACAAAGGATTTATACCAAAATATCTTCAGTATATCTTGTTCAAATATAACCACAACCAAACATTATATAACAACAAAAAATGAAGTAGATTACATAAACATGGAATAATTTCTAATAATTGGTATAAAACACCAAAAAATGTACATAAATTCATTATAGAAATAGAAGTACATCATTATTTTTTGCACTATAAAATAGCCCCCAACAATGTATAGATGACCCCTTGGGGAAAAATATACCCAGATTGAGAAAAATCCAAAAATGAAATTGTATATTCCACCATTACATGGTATAACTGATGAAGAAACATAAAATTATGCACCAAAAATTTGAAATGATGGATGAAGAATAACAACGAAGAATGTTGGAGGATGGTATTAATTTTAAATACCGTCGATTAGCACCCAGCACTCCATTAATCAATGAGGAATAGAGGGATTTGTATCACCAATTATTATATCATGTTCTACTTTGGATTGGATAAATAAAATATTTAAGAAGATCACATTATTCTCCATGTTTTAAAAAGGCAATATATCTCATTACATGGTGTGTAACTATTACATGTTGTGTAGCAGTTTCCCGATGTGAAATAGATAGACATCATGCATTTTTGGTGGAACACCCCCTGATAATTCAAATCATGAATCCACTGGGACATAGACCATGTAGTTAATTCAATTTTTTATATAATATATTATGCTTAAAGTTGACAAAAACTATTTTCTGTATCCCATATTCCCATTAATCATCCGGCGATTCGCAAAACCCCTAATAAATCCACCAATAATTAACCATGAAAGAAAAAAAAAACAAAAAATTAAAAAACTCATATCCTTTTTCCAACTTCTGTTTCATAAGGCATCACATCCATTAATAAATACAATTTCAAATTCACTCAAAATATTCATCCAGGTTGAATGAAGGTGATATTCAAACTTCATCATGTTAAAAATTATCACCCTAAGAAGCCTTGAAGAAACCATTGAATCATCACCCATCCTACTTGGGTTGTAATTTCCATCACCAATAGATGTCTCAAATAATTGAATTCCCACCACACATCCAAGAATTACTTTATCAATATGTTTCTTTGATCTCTAAAACCTAAGACAAAAATTGAATCCATTGTTAGAACATTGATATGATGCTTAATCATGTCCATTCAAAATGTGACACATTCACATTTTTTATTATTTCATTAGATAACCCTTGATATTTCCCACTATAGGATGTAGGTTTCAAAATCCAATTACAATTCATGGTATGTACACCACTGAAATTTCTCCTGAAAACACATTAATAGAATTCAAATGACACATTCAAAATGATTCTCATCCTGAAGCAATCTATAACAAAAAAGGAAAATACTATCAGCACCCACATTAATTGCTCAAAAAGTGGTACATTTTAAATCTAATTCACATGGATCATAATAAGATATTGTGGGATCAACCCTTATAGTTAAACACTAATAGAGATCGTATTCATATTTGAACATAAAATTCCCTTATAATTTGATATGTACATGGTTCCATCATATCCATGGAATATGAGATACAAAATGTATATCTAATGGTCTGTCTATACATCACATTATGCTTATTTTTTATGTGTCACCTATTAGTGACCAACATCATTACAACCACCTTAGGTTCATCGTTGTAATCACATTTAAAAAAATAGAACATAATCGCCAAAACCAATTACATTTCCCTTGTATACAGAACAACATTTATGGTCTAAAACCTACTCCCCCCATGAGTTAATGAAAATTCCACCCCCAAATCATTCCAACTTCCAAGGAATAATTTCTACAATGATTATCCAAAATCAAACAATAATAGAGTTTCCACCATCCAATAACCAATGGTCTAATAAACTCTATCTTTATTACTTTTCAACCAATCCTTGAGGGAAACTGCAATAGGATTCTATACCAAACTGGTAAATCATATAGATATATCTCAACATAGAGTCAATAATCTCCCAGTGTACTCATAGATATGTCATGATATTGAGAATGATCCTCTCTATACTATGAGTACACTAAGATTCCATTAGGTGGAGTGTTGTACTCTTTCAAGCCATGATTACATCTAAATAGGCTATAAGTGACTTTATCTTACCCCGAGATCCATATAACCTCACAATACATGTCTTGATCATGTCATGGGTCAACTGTATCATGTAAAAAAATCTATTAAGGATATCTCCTCTACAACAGAGGGACATTTTTTATTTTCTCACAACACAAGAGCAACCATTATTGTAGAATGTCCTCCAACCCATCAATCGCTGACATGAACATGGATAATCACTGATTTATTATTAAAATACCATCATCAGTAAGTGACACATACCATTCTCAATGGGCTCCTAATCTTGTGAGTCTTCCCTCACAACACTAGGATGAACATGCTACATGGAATAGAAGTATCATAATTCAAAATCTCATTTGGAAATCCTCTTCAAAATTTGGCACCCTGCCTATTCCATAATTTATTCCATGAATACCTACCACACAATTTCAATCAAGCCATAATAATATTCTGATAGTCTAGAATCATTTTCAAATAGAATAAACACTAGTCAACTTGGTCCAACACCCGAATAGTTGAACACCTCAAGGATAGACTTAATACAAAAGGAATCAACCTACCTTTATTGAAAAGCCTTGATGAACCATTGTGGATCAGTATCAAATAAGCTAATAACATATATCAATAACTAATAAGTCATTTTTAAACATGGGGAAACTTCTCTCACATAGGTTTCATTAAATTAAAAAAGATTTTCTATAATGATCCAAGTCAAAACCAAGGGCCTCTAGGTGTCCCACATATACCTACATATTATATGTCTTAACATGGTAACTAGTTTCAACGAGATATCCTTAATGTTCCACTACTAAAAGAAAGGTAAAGACAAAAACGGCATAAAGGGGTTAAAATGGTCAACATCAACCTAATAGGTTCTCTATTCTCAGTAATAATCCACATAAGTGACTACTCCTGGAGTATCATGATTTATCAAATCAACGAATGATGAATTGACACTCACAAGGAATTTGTATATGGTAACAACACTCTTGAGGTCTACTTATGTAAATATTGTCATTGTACCAATTTGTATCATACATAGTGATCCGACTAGATAACCAAAAATGAAAAAGGAAACCCCATAAAGAGTATACTATAAAACAATCCAATGAATATTATAACCTAATAGGGTTAGTTATAAATACAACATGGTTTGGTTATATTTAATTTCATTTCAATCTATGAAGGAAAACAATATATAGGGTTTTACTAAAACATTATATTATTTAACATAAGAAACAACATCCAATGTGGGGCTCCCAATATGAAAAAAAATCCCTATCAATAGACTTGGGTCACTACACATATGTTACATAAGGACTGAGTCCTCATCCTCACCACCGAACATATCAATGTAGATCTAAATATCCATCCATTTGATATATATATATATATATATATATATATTCACAAATGACCTGAATTCCACCAAAAAATAAATATGGGATAAAAACATTTATGTTTTTGTGGACACTATAATCAATATTCCTATTTGATTAGGAATAATCACATTCAAGTATACCTAAAACATGTGAATCCTAATCACTAAATATTATTTTTGATATGCCTCTTTCATTTGACGTCCAATTGTCAAAAATCAATCAAAGGCTTCTTGCCAGTGGCCATTGAGCTAGAAATACATCTATGACCTCTTCTCAATTGGAAGAGATCTATAGATGCATAGTAAATCATAACATCTTCTCAAAAAGAACATTCACAAAAGATAAAATCATAAAAAAATATAACATCATTGTCAAAAAATAATAACCCCTTATCCCTTGAAACCATGTCTTCTTAACAGAATAAGTCATCACAACACACCAACATAATTTTCATCATAGGTTCCGAAACATTCATAATAATCATATCTTCCACATCCTAAATATTTATACAACAAGAAAATAAAAACTTATGATAGAACATTATGACATCAATCACGAATGTCAGTAAACTGATGCTCTATGCTGGTCCACCACAAGGCCATAGGCATTCCTACTCATATACCATAGGCTACCAACTAGTACTGAGGGTGTAAAGGTGTTATTATGGAGATATTGTACTCTCAAATAAGAGTAACAACAATGAAATTTACTACATATCCTCGATAATTGTAATAAATTCAGTGAGAAATTAGTAAATAATCTAAAAAAACATTTCACTTCAATAAATGAAATCCTATAAAACCCTAAATGACAATGTCACACATACAACATTGGTCTTCCACTGGGCCCACCATAGAGGAATAAGGAAACAAAAGAAACATAAATAAATGTTTAAGGACCTATTAATAACTATGAGTTGAACCACATTCCTAATATACTCATATATATCCACTCAATACGGTTTGATGAATCCCAATTCAAAAACCATAGTATTCCTTCAAAAAGTTTCACATTTGATAATTAATGCTAGTGTAATAGAAACATAAGAAGGTGTGAGTAGAAAAATCATTATGGAATGACCAAATCAGTCTCATACATAGCCAGTAAAATGTAGTGTATGTAAATTCTAGATATTTTTTTTAATTTTTATAATTATAATAACCACCATTAATAAAGTAAAGGATATTTTTTTAATCCATGCCCAAGAAAAGTTCTCCACCTTAATGAGACACAACATGAATTTAATAAATAAATTAAATTTGAATGAATGTTGATCCTAGGGTCCCTAATACCAATTAATTGGTTACTGTTCTACCGTGAATATATATATATATATATATATATATAGGTGTGTGTGTGTATCTCCCAATATATATATATGATCATGCCTAAGAAAGAAGAAATACAAAAAATGTACAAGTATATCCTTGGGTAATTAATCCTGATTGACACTACCTAATTTGATGAATTCCGAAACTAACTCTAAGTAAACTACATCACCATATGGGGATACATTCCCACACCCCAGGCTCACCTTCACTCTCCACGAATCACATAAATTAAGGATTCTATATAATAATGGATAATCCTATAGAGGAAACTCAAAAAACTAACCAGGATATGTGGTATGTAACCAGATAATATGTAAATAAAAATAAAAAACATCAAAGTACTAAATTTAATATATGGATATTTCCAAATAATTACTACATGGGAATCCAAGTATCTCTTATAGAAAATATTAAACATAAAACATCTAAGTCCATTAATGGAATTTCAACACTTGAACACATGTCTTACTCAAGGAATAATTTAGTACTTGTAACCTGTGAGTTTGTCCAACGTGTCAATAGAGGCAATATATGTATAACTCGTGGTATATATAATATTAATCATCCTAATATTCCATTCAAAAAATTCATTTCTGGAACCCAATGTATCACTCAGGGCAGGTGAGAAAATCACTCCATATGGGTTCATCCAATTAATTCCTACAAGGTAATCAATGTGTCACCCAAGATATATATAATCCATACTTCCTATGATCCTATCCATGGAATTAGGTATCAGGAATAAAGGTATCACTCAAGGAATATTATGAACCCATTCCCATATAGGTCAATCCTTATAATCCTACAAAGGAAGAAATGTATGATCTGATCATGGTATAAGGAGTAGGCTATTGAATCTATCCAAAGAATTCGACGTAAGTAATACCATGTATCATTCATAGAATAAAAATATTTATACAACCTCTGATCATTTCCAATTAATTCTAAAAATGGAAACCCAAGTATCAATAAATGGGTAATAATGTGGATTCATGATTTTTTTTTAAATATCAAATAATATAACTGAAAAAAATATCTCTGGTTATGGACATGAGAAATTATGTTAGGGAGCCCAAAAAGTTACCTCCATGTCAATGAATTATCCTCAAATTTGGAAGATCATATGATAATCATTGATTCATCCAATGTAAATGTACTAATATATAAATATAGTTGTGTTGGTGGATGATTTCCTAAACCCACCACTTCTTCATAAGCCACACATTATTTTATGATTGACATGGGTTCTAACGTTACACATGCAACCATCACTACCACAAATACTAATAAACACTCTTAGGCTATGTCAAACACATGATATCCCACTAGATCGGCCATGCCAAACAAAATATATTAATCCTTCACTAGATCATCATGTTTCACCATTACTAGATTCATCCCTCTTGGGGTTTTCTATGTAAATATTTTATAAAGGAACCCCTTCTTAGATTATAATATGGAAATGTAGAGGAATACCATAGGTGATAATCAGTCATGGTCAAGACCTCATATTGAGGATGCATTTAGAACACTGGGGTCTTTAATTACCCCAGGAATTCATTTAGTATAATCTAAACATTCCATTTAATTAAGAAATTATTTATAATTATTTTAATCAGGAGACTCACCCATATGAGTAATCCAAATCCAACACATTGAACCATAATAATGAATAAATACAAAGGTAAGGTAAAATAGACCACCTAACTTTTGGGATATTTTAAATTATTCTCCACGGTCTAGAAATCACTAATGAGGCCCATATAATCACACTCGATACATATTGGGTCCTATCTCACAAACATGACATCATGAATTAATTAATTAAACTTATTCAGTAATTAATTAAATATAGTTACCAAGATTAACAATTTCAATTATTTAATTTATAATAACATAACAACAAAAATATCAATGATCAATTAATTAAACAATAACCATGAAACAATGTTCTCCAACAACACGTGACACACCCAAAATATTGAATTAGGCATATGGATTGTGAAATAAAATCAATATAAACCCCAAAAAATTTAATTCAAATAATTAAATCATTAAAAATACCCTATGGTGACATTCCTCAAAAAAAAGAAAATAGTGAATTGTAGACAGACTATCAAGAGAGATTATTAGAAGGTAATGTAAACAACTCTAATAGAAATGGTCGACTCTACCATGATCTGGTTGAACAAATGAAGAACCCTATGTTTCCACTCCCAATATCATTGAATATGGAAGAATAATTTCATAGGATAAATATGGAGGATGGTCATACACAACAACGTCATTTCATCACATCCAAACAACCCTTGATCAAAGATGAATAAAGAGAGATGGACTGTTGGCTGAGAGATTATTTGTGCCACTAGTTTGGCTGGAAAAAATGCTTGAGGACCCCCATATTATTAAAATTTTAAAAATTCAATCCTGTATATTACATAGTGTGTAACTATTACATGTCGTGTAACAGTTTAAGAATGTTTAATATAAATTTATTTATTCCATGAAGAAAATGGTGATGTTATAATGTCGTAAATCCACTAGGCTCCACCGCTTGAATCCAATAAATTCCTTGTAAAAAGTACATGATGTGTAAAACTCGTAGTAGCTATTTTCAGCATCCATGCTACTAATTCCCCACTAGGGTTCTCCCAAACCACCAAGACATCCACTAAAGAAAAAAAAAATTTGAAAAAACTAAATCAAGACATTAAAAAACTAGAATCCTTGTTTAGATTTCCGGTCAAAGGATTTCCCATCCACCAATAGAGAAAAATTCAGATTTTATAGAAATCTTCTACCTCACCCTAATCCTGGGATAAAACACCCACTATAAAAATTATCAACCTCATGAAAACACAGTGGCCTTCCAACCACACAGCTCTAACCACCATGGTTATTAAACAACACTCAAATCAATGCATTCTAATTGGATATGAAAATCGAGTTTTTATTCACAACAACTATGATAAGGCATGAAAGTCATCAAAGGGAAACACATGACCGACAACCATCAATAAAAAAATATAATAGTGGATAACCTCACTCATCCATCATGATGATCGATTAAATAATTCGATCCACATAATAAAATTCACATAACTCTCCACTACTTAACTCAACCCATAACCCCCAATCCCAATCCACAATTTGCCCCACTAGTAGAGTATCCATTCAAAAAACATACATAGTAGTCCCAAAATCTTCTTGGTGTGGTCTTCACTACAACCATGATCCACCTAACACAAGGTTAACATCACCATGACTGATCTGTTACTCCCCATCATAAGAGTATCCTTATTGTTTCCTCGCAATTGAACTCCTTCTTAATGACCCATTCCCCTATTGCAATGAAACCTTCGAACAATACATGGATATATCACTTTCTCCAGAGAGAAAAAATGATAGTCCATTTCCCATTCCAATCATCTAATAAAGACACACATTTGTATTGATTGAAATATAATTCACTATTGTGTACTATTATATTGTAAAATTATGGTTCACTCCCCATTGTAAAACGTCATATACACCACTCCAAGTTTGAAACCTCCTAAGAGGCCCACTATCTACCCAGATAAGCATCAATATAGCATATAATATATATTATTCATTTTTATCATACTCATGATAATGTTTGAATATTAGAAATAATAATATAATAACTATATGTATACTAATATTCCATCAATGAATACCACCACCACCTCATCTATCTAATAAAATCACAGTTCAATCCCATATTCCATGAGTCACCATGCCCGTAATCCCCTTATCAAACCCACATTGTTTCAAAAAACACTCATGGTTTCCTTATAAACTCATGACTTTAAGGTGTATACTCTCGTATCATCAGGTCCACAAGACAATCACAAAATGTTTCACCCGCACTCACATATCAATGATAATTCATACACATTAACGATACATAATCTTGAGTATCCCAACAACAAAAATTATTCTGACGTCAACGATTCACATATCAGGATGTTTTGGATCAGAATCCCCATCCACATAACCTTAATGATACTCTATTCTTTTGATCCTTCTCAAAAAAAACACCAGGAACAACCTCTCTCTGTAATCCTTCCATGGATAAACACCATAATGAAACATCCCTATTGAAACAAACCACATGATTAGAGATAAATAATACAATGTTATCCTTCTTAAAAACAAATGCATTAAACTAGCCTACACCTAAAACCACCGTGCACCCTTCACACACAATTATGAAGAGATTGAATTATCCATTAGTTCCTCACTATCCAAAATCCCTTTCAACTCATTGGAACAATCTCACTGGTCACCCTCGATTGTCAATTAACACTTAAGCCTTACAATATAGTTACATCAATATGGTCAATAGTCTTTACCTCCAATCCCCAATAACCATGTGCCACTTCAGGTCACTAGGTCTGACAACATAGGTCTAAGACAACTCACAGAAGGCCACCATTGATGGGGAATCAACCATTCTCCCAATCTAATACCAAAAATCCTAATCGAACTAAAAGACCCATATATAGGGTCTCATATATGACAAACATCCACATACATGAAACCTAGTATTAACTACGGAACATGTCCTCTCTGAGAATCTAAACATAGGTCTTCCCCAAGGACTAGAGTACATAACCAACCTCGAACAGAAACAGCTCACTAGGGGTTGAATTGTCACAATGATTTACCCTGGTCACCCACTAGGGTCACCGCACCTACTATTCAAAATGACCACATCAAGATCCTCATTAATTAGAGTATCACCATAGATTCATAGAACCTACCATTTGTGGAAAGTACATAAAATCCAAAATTAGGAGGCCTATAACTAGTGGATCCATTTTTCCTATTATGATGCTTGGGACATCAATTGACTCTATAGAAAAAAATTCAAATCCAAACCACCTAATTCGTTCCAATAGTCCATGAGCATTAAATCCATAAATATGAATCCAATCCAAAAGACACGTGGATCAATAAAAGAAAAAATAATATACTACCATAAGATGAAAAATCCAAAACATCAATATCATCCCCTAGTAAAATAGACATCCTATGGGAATAGGTGATCATGATACAGAAGCCTAATATCCCGAATAGGTACTAATATATTCCTATATCCCAAGTCTAAAAAACACCATGTAGTGAAAAATGGTAGTGTAAACATATCCGAAAACACATTTGAACATTTCAACCCTGATACCACTAAAATCTATTCCATCAGCCTATATTAAACAACAACTCAATCATGCATCATCATTCACTAGAGTATTTTGAATTGTAGTAGGGGACTAAGGTTGAACAATGAGAATACTATATCCCCAAAATAGAGTGCTCAACTGGAAGTGAATAAAAAAGCACACACATTAGAAAATTCAAAAGTAATAAACAAACCCATCTGAGGAATTCTATAATAAAATAAAATAGAATAAAGGCCAAAACCCCTTGGAAATAGACACAATATTGATCTACCACTATGATTATCAAATATAATATATAAAAAACTAAAATTTGAACACATTAAAGCATACTGCAATCTCTGGTTCATATCAAATTCCCTATATTTGGTACCATATATAGAATCTCTAATAAAACATCAAACTCCACAAAATCATCCCACTCAATCATGTAATACTTAGCCTCATCCTAATTGATCATGAATCATCTATCAACCTAACAGAATACATATAGTATAAATATACAGGAAGGTGCACATATAGGGAGTGGGAAATATATCTCCACAGGATACCCCCAGTGATAGACTAATAACAGACTACGATAAGTGTGTATCCTGAAATATGATCATAATAGTCTAAGCATAATTTGAAATAAATACACTAGAAAAAAACTATCAATTCTTGGTAACATGTACACTATCAACCATACATAGTTCGACCCATGGATTACTTCTCAACAATATTCTATAAGGGTCACAAGTTGATATATAAAGAGAATCATTCCATGTATCCAACTTGGATTCAGAATTCCATTTACAATGACCCCATCCAAAATTCACAGAGGATATTGGTCAACATACTAGGATAAATAGTCAATGTATCAAATTGACATTCAGAATAACATGTTCGAGAAACCCATCCATGATAAGGAATTCCACTTCCATACACTTAGATCTAATATAATTACTCCATCATCCAAAACAATGGTGCACCAGGTCATTAGGAGCATTATTCTGGATTACAAAAAAATTATGGAGTGGATCATGAGTCCATAATCCCAAAACTACGACTCATGTATTTTAATACAAGGTGGGTCAACCAAAATATCTAATTTGAATTAATCATGTCATGTTTGACCATCCCCAAACAACCATATATAATATCATTGGTTCTTATAGAATCAGTCTGATACCTATACCATATATAAAATATGGTGTCTATTTCTCCATTCTGGAATCTAAACCATGTAGCATATACAATATCCAAGAGGATTAGTCCATCATAGTGAATAAAAATCAAACAACATCACCAAAACATCAATCTAGAAATCAAATGATACTCAAATAGTCAATACCAATAAAGAACATATTGTGAAACCACATATCATAAGTCCATCGAGTTTCATGTCCATACTACCCCAACATAGATATATTGAATCACATCATACATTCAGAACCATATATTTGAGACATCATATCCACACTCTCATCCCAAACAACCCATCTCTATATCCCAGGCTCCAAACATTACTACTCGCCCAATTCCGAAAATACCTATGTTATAAACCATGATCTAAAATCATCCAATAGAAAATAATACTATGTGTAGGGTGAAAATATGAACATATAATAAATACCTCATCCCAGTCTCTCTCACATAACTTTAGACTGAAAATGTACACCTGAAACAATCACAATCCAAACACCAAAACTCAATCAGAAATTACCAAATGATCAGGAACTCATGTGGCTCTTCTCGTTATCACATTAATTACAGAATCCATATCTGGGGCCTTAGAAATAGAACTAATGTGGAGGTATTCATCTAAGAATCCATTAGGTCATAAAATAATCATAGACAACACTCTCCTGATATTTGGACACAACCAAACTCTACGGACAACAATCATTAATCGGGGGGGTCACACTTCTTATAACCTAGTCTTTAGAAACTCATTTGTTCACTAGAATTAATGGAAGTAAACATCATCGGAGTAATAAAATCAGGCATATACCCTTTACATGTAAACTTAGGTCGGTCTTATCACTAAACATTTCAACTACCTCATGTCACAACCCAATCCTGCTTCCCATTAAAAATTGCATACATAACACTAAAAATTGCCTCCAATGAACTAATATTATGTAGTAAAATAATTCTCATGACCCTCGTATAGGCCTCATAATATTTTACACCCTCATGAGATATTTAAACTCAATTTATGGATTAAAAATACCAAACATAAATTACACTCCCCAAAACCACCACATAGAAGTCCTAAAGACACCATTATGCTTCCACTTCGTTTATATACAAAAAAACACTCATAATAGGATACTTAGACGTCAATTTATACCACTGTGTAAGTAATCACAAAAAAACATTTTTTAGAAAAAGGGAATGATGTGTACTCATGATTATATGGTGTGTCCTCTCAAACATTTACATATCCATGTGCTTCTACATGGAATGAGAATACATGAGGTCATCCCATGAACTACTATATTGTAATGGCGTACATGGAGTATTCTTTTGTAATAATAATTTTTCCATTGTCACCTCAAATTTAATGTCTTCCAATCTACTTGAACACATGGTCATGTCAAACTACATGATGTGCACCCAAATTCCCCGATGTGTACTTATAAAAAAATTTCTACCAGTATAATCACAACAGGGCCATGTATGAGGCCCAGTACAACTAGATATTGTGTAATTTAATAAAATGGTGTGTACTTACAAAAATTCTATCATCCCTAAACATGAAAAACACATGGCCCATGTTCATTAAACTATATGTCATGTAGTAGGGTTCTCCGAATAGGAATCCCCTACAAACATCATGAAAACAATATTTCTATAATATTAATCATATATTGAACCACTTGCGGTGCTAATTATTCATAAAAGGGATCTTAAACATGAAAACAATTAATCTATCAAGATAGGGACATAAAACTATTACATTTTACTACCTCAATGGTGTAAATATCAATGATTTTGGTCCAAATGTGATCCCAGAAACCAATGCAACATTATTCTTCCCTGATATCTACTATGGATTATGTATAATAATATATTCTCCCATTAATGTTCTTGTTTTAGCCTTTACATGAAGTACAATCCTATCCCTATACTCTTGTTGCGTATAAGAATCCTAAAAGAGAGTGTGGTGTTTTATTTAAATTAATTACATACTTAATTAATTTATGTTCATTTAACAATTTCCATATGTTTGGAAACCCAAGTACGGTTTATATCTCTCATAAGAAAACATCTATTTTGAAATCACTGTGAAATTATAATCTAAATCCAATACTCCATCAAAAATATATCACCACTCAAACCCATGGGGATCATTTAATAATTAATTAATAAAATATTATACATTCTTCTCAAACTAGAATAGTTCATTATTCTACCAATGCCTTATCCTAGGTTAAAAAAATATTTAGAGACTGTAGGAGTTGTGGGGAATATTATACAAGATCGTTCTATGAGAAAAAAATTATTATTTAACCCTCACAATCCTTTTATAAAAAAATTTAAAAAAATTCTGAAATTCAGAATATATAGAAACAAAGGTCTTTACAATATTGTACCATAATCCTTATCATCCTAGAGAAAACATATTGGTCATCCAACAACACCTCTGAACACCCCTTATTCATCGACCCATGCTCCACTCATTTTTTTTAATCTGATATGCCAACTGATTTTCTCTACACAAAATCTAATATAAGGAAATCATGGAATCAATGTCCTTGCCTCTCGTTGCCAATAAAAAAACATGACAATTCCTAAAATCACTCATCCATATGGATATTCCTAGATTCATTCAAAACACATTATAAAACTTATGGTTCTCACCAATCAAAAAATCAACCTAGAATTTCGAATCCAGGTCAATGAAAATTCCCAAATGTGAAGTCACCATTCAAAAGAAATCCATGCCATTACGCCATCCTATATGATGTGGACCTCACAAAAAAACTTGATATTATGCACACAATGGTTTCATATCCATAAATGATATAGTACATTAAAAATTATAATTATCCATATATTCATTTCACAACCAAACAACTTCATCAGGACCCATGCCCTAGTGACCACCAAACCTAAAAATTGTACATGGACATCTTTATCAGACCAGAGTGACCAAAAAATCTCATCCATTTCCCTTTTAATTCATAACAGAGTATAACCCATTGGTATTAGTGGACATCTGATCTATAATAAAGACTTCAATCAGTGATAGCTTATGGTGAACTCCCCTATATAACATCATACACAATGATCCACGAGTGAAACATGATAGGATTTCCCCTATCAAACCATGGAAACATTTATATAGAAAGGAATATATCTGAAGATCTCATTGAATTTATAGTATGATGTCATTATATTGGACATGATGGTATCAAAACTACATGTATATTGAGATTTCAATGATTAATTCTGCCACAACCTCAACAATATATGAAAATCAGAGTTCCAACCAAAGGACTTCAAGTCACCATGCTCAAAAGCCCCTTATCAAATATACATTTATTCTTACTTTAATAATGTTTTTTGAACCACGGATAACTAATTGGTGTACTCTCTATTAATATCTATTCCAGAAGAAATATGACTAATCAGGTTACCAGTTCTTACCTCCTATATTCATCTATCGCAATACAATTATGGACTCTTGTGATACCCATCCACATATTATATTCTAGCATCAGTGAGTCACATAACATGATAGTTTAGATTAGAAGACCCATCCATTTAACATCAAGAACCCATTATTCTGAATATATATCTCACAAACTCCTTGAAAAACTTATCTATGAAACCATTAACAAGGGAAGGTACCCAAATTATCTTTCCCCAATAGAAACTATCCAAAATCCAACAAGAAAATAAAAAAGTGACCCTTCTCAAAAAAGTTATCCTATGATCCTAATCCTAAAACCCATATGAAATCTACACTCACCCTTTTCAAGAGTCCAATGATTCCATTGATTCCACACACACACAAAAGAACTCATAAACAGACTGATCCTCCTCTCTATTCACCCTAAAAATTAAACAAACACTAACCCATGAGAATGTAGTTACATCATTTAGGTCAATAGGATCTCCAAAAAGACACAGTAAACATGTTTCACATCAAGAATCTAGGTCCAACTACCTAGGTAATAGAAAACTCAAAGAATTCCACCGTTCACATGACTTCAAACAAAATCTTCTTCCGACAACATACAATATCATAATATAAGAAAAACCTTTTCTAGGATCTCCCATATAATGAATTTTATATACTAAAAAAATCATCCAAAACCAGGGAACCCATCCTCTTTACAAATTTTCACATCATACTTCTCCTTGGTGGACTAGGATACATACCCAACCTCAAAAAAACACCCAAAATGGTTACAATGGTCATAAATCTTCACCCTGGTCACCCACTATTATCACTACACCTACTGTGGATAAGGACATCATAAAAAACATCATCTATAAAATCATCATTGTAGATCCATACGACCTTACCGTAGAGTAGAATCTATAAAATCATAGACTATCATGCCTATAACATATGTATCCTATCTTCCTATCATTATGCATGATATGTCTCCTTCTAATGTAGTACATGATTCATAAGAATGCCACTATATTTTTACTAATGTTCCCGAATCCTAAAATCCGACATAAGTAATATATTTCATACAAAATGTTCATTTCATGAAGAGACAACAACACAAAAACATAACATCACAAATATAGAACATCGATTCCACCCCTGACAACCTGGAATTACTAACATAACTAGAGTTCATGATGAAATATCCTAGTATCCATCATAGGCTATATCACATTCCAATATTTATTCTATATGAAACTAAAAATAGTTAAATGCAATAATGTAAATAGCAGTGATACCACTTTGTAATAGCATGACCCAATGCCACTAAAACTGGTTCCCCGAGCTAGTTAACCAGAAGACCTCAATTGCACCTACTCATGTGCATGAAGTGGCTGACTGAAAGTGAGTTTCTCTGGTGTAATAATGAGGAGACTATACCCAAATATCAATTTTCACAACCAGATGTAAATAACCTATGATATTAATAATAATGATGTAATAAAATGAATTACAATAATGGAAAAAAACCAAATCTATAAATACAACATCGATTGCCCACATGGACGCTCACATATAAAAAATAACAAACTAAAAAGTAAATACATTAGACCCTATTTCCAACTCTAAGGAATATTAAATACCCTATCTCTAGTACCATATCAAGATATTATAGCCCTAACCTAAAAATCCACATAAGAACCCTACATATTCATTAAATCATAGGCCTTATCCCAATTCATCATGAATTTTTTTAGAACAAGAATGAATACATAAGGACATCAATTACACTGAGCATAACATATAGGGGTGAGAAATAAATTTTAGTAAGCCATCCCAATAATGAACTTGTAACAATATTACATAAGTTATATCTCATATAATATGCTCATATTTTTCAAAAAATAACTGAAATGAATAAAATAATAAAATATTTTTAATCCATTGGGTCCATGAACTCAATCAACAAAACCAACATCGAAACATTTAAGATATCTGAATAATATACCATAGGGGACACAATTTGACATAGATGGAGCCCCGGTCTAGGTATCCAATCAAGTTTCAAAACTCTATGTCGGTCCATCCAAACCAAAATTCACAGAGGTCATAGGTTATCGTAGAAGTGGAATCAATCCAACTATCCAAACGGGGTTAAGATCACCATGCCTAACCATACCAAACATGATATATAACACAATGTTCATACCATTGGATTCAAGGGGATCATTCCATCCTCCTATACAATAGTGTAGTGTGGATGAAGGAACATCACACTGGCCAACCCAAATCCATGGAGTTGGGTGTCATTCTCTCACCCCAAAACTATTACTCACGGGTTGGAAGAAAATTAGAGTCTGCCCAACAATCCACATGTGATTCAACATGATATGTCAGATCATCTTCATCCAACCACATATAATATCATTGGTTCCTATCGAATTAATATGGAACCTATAAAATATATATAATGAAGTTCCTAGATCATCAATATAGAACTTAAAAAATGTATCATCCTAAACATTCCCATAACCTCTTTCCGGAATACTCAACAATATCAAATAATATACTCAAAATCTAAGTCCATCTCTAAAAACATAAAAATAGTTGGTACTGATATTAAACATCTCATCGAACCATATATATTAAGGAATAGATTTTCATGTATAACCTTACCTGAATTATCTGTGGAACATAATTTTAGATATCCAGAACCATATCTGGGGGGCCTCAAGTCCACACTCTTAGACCAAACAACCCATCTTAGTAACCTAGTATCCAACCATAAAAATTGTCTCAATTCACAGCATCCATTGGTAATAAACCAAGACTCATAACAAAGAATCATATAAATGGATGTATGAACATCCATACCCTTCAAAAACATCTCATCCCAACCATATGACTCATTACTTTGGATATTTAGGGAACAATTTCAAAAATAATCAACCAAAAAAACACCAAAAAGGGTTTCCCTAATGATTGAGAACCCCCATGATTCTCTATGTCGCAACATAAATTTAGTAATACCATTTGTAGTCCTCAGTACAATGTCAAAATTTGTGGAATTTGTATTTTAATCCTTCATGTGAGAAAGTACAAAGAGGAATCCCTATCCAAAAATGTTGTCATGGACAAACGTGTAGGAAAATGATCTTCACTCGAGCTTTCACACATATTGATAAAAATTCACTAGAATAAAAAAACATCATATCACTCAACAAAAGAAAAACCCATTGTAGAAGTTGCATCATTCTAGTCCACTCTCCATGAAACACTAGGTTGGTTTGAACACCCATCATGTCTATTACCTCATGTCACAATTCTGTTATGCTAACCAAGGAAAATCTCATATCCAACACCAAATGTCATGTCAAAAAAACTCATACAATATAATTTAGTCATTCTCATGTCCCTATCATGTGTCTTATCTCAAGTATCGGTACAATGAAAAACCTGAACTCACATTATTGAATAATACAACCCTATCATTATTTACTTCCCCAAAAATGACCTTGTATAAGTCATCCGGACACACCCAGTGTTCCAAAATAATGGTCTTATTAAAAAAAAATAATAATAGACAAATAAAAAGACTAATATTGATTATATGGAAGAAAAATACCAAAAAACCTCTTATTGGATGATGCAAAATACTTGTAATTATTTATTCACAGTGGGTACTCTCAAACCTTCATATAAAAATGTACTTATACAAGGACAGAGAAGATATGAGGTCTTCCTGTGTACTACTACAAAGGTAGAGAATACATGGGGTTTGCCTTTATTCCACTCACATGGTTTGTCTTACCAAGTACATGAAAATATTACTATGTCCTACTAAAGAACATGAACCCATATTATAGAACATGTACTTTTAAAAATATTGTATTCTAGTGTACTCAACACATGGACATGTACACAGAAATGTAATACTACAGGGAATGTTATTAAAGTACATGGAATATATTTCAAAAAATTCTATCTTACCATAATGGGATGAACATATGGTGTGTTTTCTTAAAACCACATTCCATCTAGTCGAGGATTATAAATGCGAAACCCCTACAAACCTCCCAAAACAACCATTTCCCCCGATTATTAATAGATCGAACACTATGGGGTGCTTATCAGTCATAAAAGGGCTCTAATCATTCATCATAATTACTTTAATAATGTTAGGGAAAAATCCAACCTACCTTGGTTCATAAAATCCAATGCGTCAGGTACAAATCCAATCTCAGAATCCACTACACCACATTTCAGTCATGATATCTAATATGGATGATGCATGTTGGTATCTACTCACCCTTATCCTCTTAGATCCTCTCGTATGCAACAGATATCCCACTTCTATTTCCATATGTTGGAATACCAAAAAGGTAGGGGTGTTTTAATTTAATTAATTAATTAATTAATTAATTAATTTCCATTTAACACATGTCCTTGTTTATTAAAATCAAATAGAGTTTATATATCACAAAAAACCCACTTTCAGACACAACCATAGATTCAGAATATAAATTTGGCACTCATTGTAAAAGATAACTCCTCTAAATATGTGTGAATAAATAAATATTTAATTAATTTAATGATAAATATTCAGTTAAATATCAAATGATTCGGAATTCCACCATACTACATTACTAGGTATAATGCACTATTTTGAATCCAATTAAGTGGTTTGAAAAATAAAATGAGATCATATGATAGTGGTAAATGAATATTTTACACCTCACGATACATAGATATACTAATTCGATATTCTACTAAGATTTAAAATATATTGGAAAGACATAGCATTACAACTGTCCTTTTATAATTAAGTCAATTTTAAATTTATTTTAATAGAAATTTTAAATTGGATGACCAATTCACCACCCTCGTGAGTTATGGACAAGGGCCATCTGTTTGAATTAGATATATTTTTGGTTCATCTATTAAAAATGGTATTGATCTTGAAATGATATTTTTAATTTCCTTTTAATCTATATTTTGTTATTATGGATTATTAGTTTAATGTTTTTAATAAAAACAATCCTCCATATTTTAATGGTCATGATTAAAGGAATTTGAAAATATAAATTAGAATTCATCATGAGAACATGATTTTTTGAGATTTAGGTATCTATTTATGATACATATGAGCCAAATAAAATTTATAGAAAATAATGGGATACAATAACTAAACATACTTATGATTCCAACTGAAAATATTGGACAAATTTATTGTGTTCATTATAAGAGTATGAGTTGAATAAAATAACTTCTTCTGAAATTTTATTAACAAAATTCATACACTTCTTACATGTCTCATAATGGAACATATAATCATAATAAAATGTGATTAAATAAATTTACTATTAATTATTCTATTTTCAAAAGAGAACATGGTCAATAAATTATTGAAATTCATTTTTAGTTCAATGAAATCATAAAATACCTTATTTTCAAATGGACCATAGATGGATGAAAAAATAAAATTATTAAGGATATTAAGATTCCAACCAAATAGATAGAGTGGTGTATATTTCATATAATCAACCTTCATGTGAAATCATAAAACTACTTGTTAAAGAGTTGACTTTTAATATGATGATCTATATAGTATTGATAATTGTGAATAATGATTATAATGAACCAAAAATTGAATTTTTGAGATTAAATAGTAGAACTAAAAATAAAAGGATGTGGTTTATACTTACACCAAAATTTTAAATAATGATTATGTAGATATTGATTTGAAAATAGATCAATTATCTATAATATTAAAAAATGTGTATAAATTAATTTTCCAAATAAATTTATATTGAAAATTTTAAAAAATTGGAATCTGGAGTAATGAATTGAAAAATGATGACTTCTATAGGGACATTACATTTTCTGAGTGTAAGAGGAATGTAATGATAAAATATGTAATTATGAAGTATATGTTTAGTTATAAGTATTGAGATAAAGATAAAATTCTAATCAATGTAATAAAGGCTACATTGAGTGAATCAGAGGATAACTCTAGAGAATCAACTCAAATTTAGTAGATTCAAATGAAATAATAAAATCAATGTTTGATGGGTACTACTTCAGGTGTATAATCAAATTTTGGAATTGTATATCTGTTAACATATAAATTTATAATAATTAATTCAATGAATATTGTACTATGATGGAAGATAAAATAATTTAATTAAAACATAAATACAAATATCTTTTAAGATTCATTTTTATGTTTTATTGATAAATAAAATGATTTTAATGAAAAAATGTTGATAATTTGTTAAAATATATCATTGATTTGAAAATATAATATTAACAATTTAAGAAGGATTTGGAATATGTAATTGAAGGTATAAATTTTTTGAATATTATGCTTGGTGAAAAAATTAATTAATCAAAATTTGGAATTTTGTATGGAACTTGAATATATGGTAATCTATTGAAATCGTTATTCGTTCACTATTAAATGTATATAACCACAATATCGAAATCTATGGAAAATTTTAGTTTTATAACAAATTATAAATCTATTAGACCTAAAAAATAAAATTATCCACAGTCTATTGTTTTTTATAAATACTGTTGAAAAAAAATTTGGATTCCAAATGATATAATTTGTATCTTCAATAGGCAAAATAAAATTTTTCTACCAAAGTCGTTTATTTTTTGATATACTTTAACATTTTTATTGAAAATAAAAATTATAAATCCATAGTTTCTGGTCAATGGATGTTCTAGAAAAATGACTAGAGACTATTCAATATTTAGTAACATTGTAAATCTTGATAGTGGGAATGTCATATCCAATGATAGGGCGATGGGATAGATTATTAGACATGGATGTTTTGTAAATTCTAAATCACTACATATTCATAAATTTTTATTTTCTCATGGATTAAGATATATTTTACATTGTATTTTCCAATTATGTGATTATGGTATTCATGTTAAATTTTAAAACAATTCTTGTGAAATTTGTGATTCCAAATAAGCTTTTAGATTTACTAACTTTTTAAATGATAATGTTTATATGGTAACATTAGATTCATCATTCTCTAAAAATGTTTCTTTTTTGACTTAATTTAAAAGAGAATATTGGATATAACATAGGGGAAAGAGCCACTGCAATATATACTCACATATATTTTTTAATAAGATAGGTTTTTACAATGATCTACAAAAACACGAATTCTCTAAAGACAATGTGAACAATCCCATTCATAAAGTAAAGAAAATAACATATTTCAAACTAAATAACGATGTTTTCACGTATAAACCACTAAAAATGGTTCACATTGATTTATTTTTCCCATTTAATGTTTCATGTTTATCAAGATAACACTATGAATATGTAGTTTTGGATTATTATTAAAAATATACATTGGGGTTTTTATAGCTCAAAAAAGTGAATATCCTTATTATTTAACTATGTATATAAAATTATTAGGTTCCTTAGTGGGATTATAAACAAAAAATTTGTGAAGTGATTATGACTGATAATCTTAGAATACAAATCATTAATATATTTTTTTAACAATATTTATATACAAATAAATTCTCATCTCCGTGAATACTACAAAAAATGGGCCCTCTGAAAGAATAAATATGACTCATCCGGAAATTTCATGAACTATGCTCAATGAATATGATTAAACATTATATTTTCAGAAGAAGGTATTAACATAACATATTTTTTAATAAATATATATCCCATTATACCATTCTTTGGAATCCAAAATATGAATTATGAAATGGTATATATACTAAATAAAATTACTTTATAGTTTTTTATGAAAAGTAATAATTTTATAAACAATGGTTAATCAAGAAATGTTTTCAACAAAAATCTACGGATTAATTATTTTTGTTTATCAAAACACTAGTAAATCATAGATTCTTTAATGAAAAATAGAATGCTATTTCAGAATCTATTCATGTAACTTTTGATGTTTTATAACCACATAAACCCAAACCTTATACATGAAAATATAATAATGATATATAAAATTTGAATACAATAATTACTTTGAAAACTCTATCCTTACTACTGACTTACTTGATAGGTATTCTATATGATACTATCAATACCTCCCTGGAATAGAAGTGGATATTGAATAACCATGTAATTCACTCCAAATGACCATTAGAAACCTCAAATATCATCCCATGTCTGTTGTTGTCGGTGACCTAGAAGAAGGTACTAAAACATTGACACACTGAGAAGTATGATGGAACATAAATCCCATTTATCATATCATTAAATGATGGACAAAAATTAAGTAATAAATTATGAAAATTGGGTGAAAACTATGGAATATGGATTTAACATTTTGAAAGAAATATATTCTATGAATTAGTAGATAGACCTTAGACTAGGTATATATTGAAACTGTGATGGTATATTGAATCAATGTTGATGAGTTTGGAACAGTAGCAATAAATAAAATTAGGTTACATTTACAATTTTATAGATAATAATAAGGTATTGATTGTGAATAATCCTTCTCACTAGTAGATAAACATGAATACATTAGAGATAAAAATTTCATATACAACATAGATAAATTTCAATTTATATCCAGTGGATTACAAGAGTTCATTTCATAATGGATATGTTAGTGAGTATATTTTTTTTGAGAAACCCCATATATTTAAATCATTAATATTCCAAATCATGTTCTAAAACATTATAATTATTTTTATAGTTTAAAATAAGCTATTATAGTTTGGTATGTTATTAACAACTCCTTATTGAGTAAAAATGTATTTTATTATCTTATTACTAAATTTATTGTATTTATAAAAATAATTTCAATGAAGTTTTTTTTATTTTAATTATATGATTATGTTATTATTTTTGGTTCATATTAACACTCATCATCAATTTTATTTTTTAAAATGATTAAAAATTAATTTGCTATGTGTTCAATGTGTTATTTAAAATTCGTTATCGGTTTTAAAATTTTATAAGAATGGTGGGATTGTTTTGTATCAAATTAAATTAGAAAAGGATATTGTAAAAAGTATTAGTGTGGATAACATGACAGTTATTGATACTTCTATGATCACAAGTTGTAAGTTAAATAATGATAAACTAGAAAATCTGTTGACAGGACTACTTATAGAGGTATTATTTAGAGATTACTATTATAAAATAATACAAAACTAGATATTATGTTTCTTGTATATATGTGTAACAATTTTCATGAAAATTTAAAATAATATTACATGGATTTTGTTAAAATTACTATCAAACATGTTATGAATACCTCCAATTTTGGAAAATTCTACTCAAGAAGTAAAGCATTTGAATTAGATAGTTGTTATACTGATGATATTTGTGTTTAAAATGTAGATAAGAAATGTACCAGCATAAAATGTCATATTTTGTTAACGTCACTAGTTTCTTATAGCTATATATAATTATAACACAGTTGTGTTATCGGAAACTGATGCTCAGTAAATAGATGCATGTAGTTTTTCTACACCAATAATCTTGATGAAACTGGGATTACATTACTATGGATATCAGTTTCTAAATTTACGTATAAATTATGATAATATGAGTTCTATTAATACATTTTCTAATCATATATCTCACTCTAAGAGTAAACATATTAATATAAAAAATCACTTTTTGAGAAGTCATTTTGAAAATGGAGATTTAAATCATGAGTTAATTGGATGTGAACATTATCTTTTAACATTATTAAATACATTTAAATATAGAATGACTTAAAAATATCATACATGAATTAATAATGAGAATATTTTTAATACCTATACTTTTTAAAAAGGAAATATTTATTTGATAGAATGTACGACATGAAACTCCTAGCCTATATGAACCATGTAATATTTTTATTTTAATATAAAAATTAAAAACAGGTTGTTCAATTAGATGGTATGGGAAGGATTAAATATATTTATATATTTATATAGTACCATAATAATATAAATATATTTTATATATTTAATAAATATTCAAAAAAAATTACCAATTAATCTATTTATCAAAAATATGTTTTCCTAAAAAATGTATTTTTTGTTTTAAGTTATAAAAAATTAAAAAAAAAATTATTGAAATTTTAGAATATTTTTTAGGGGGGTTTATTTTTTATATCATCATATATAATTTACCTTATGATGATGAATATTGAAATTTATGAAATGTTTTATTTTTCATTGAATAACAAAAAGTATTAATTTTTAGAAATGTTACTATCCTTTCAAGTATTTACAAAGTAAAATTAAAATTTGGATTACTTTTAAAATATATTGATATATTATTTTCAATTAATATCAAATTATGGTATTTATAAAAAAAATCATTCTTATATTTGGAATGGAAACATTTTTTTCTATATAAAATGTCATTTTTTTTTGAAAAAACTCATTTTGTAGGTTTGGTGGGATCAGTTTTAAATTAAATTCTTCCAATTCAATATTTCAAATCAAGAAAAATAAATTATTAATTTTCAAATAGGAATGTATAAATTAGTCACAAATTACCCCTTTGAATTTTAGTTAGCTTTAGTGGTAACCATAAAATATTTTTTTATAATAATAAAGTTAAAATAGGTTAATTAAGGGTTAAAATAATTTAATAGGGAGTTAAAAAATTCCATGAAACTGAAATTAATTTTATTTCATGTGTAGTTTTTAAAAAAAATCCAATATTAGATTATATGACCTTTTTTCTATATTTACTTGATTTTTAACTTTATAATATTTTATGTAATGAAAAAATTTCATTCTCTATGTTTTATAACAATTAAATTTTTTTACCCATGGGTAAAAAGGAATGTATGTTAGGTTAGGAATATTAATTTTAATTATATATGATTTTTCATTATCATGGTAATTTATATGTAATTTTTAGTTATTAAATAATTAAATTAAAATCACACAAAATGCCAATATATTATTTATATTATTAAGAGAAATTTAAAATAAATTATTTTAGTAATGTTGAAATATAATTATTTGAATTATTTTTAATTTAAAATGATATTGTAGCTAAAAATTACCTATAATATAGGTTTTATGTAATTATATTCAAATTCTATTGTAATCTATTAGTTTTAATGGTCAATGAAAAATTATAGTTCCATATTTAACACTACTATTATATTATTTTTAATATTATATCATTAAATTATATAAAAACCAAAAAATTATATTTTCAAAAACGATATTGGGTTAATTTTTAATATATTTACCATGGTCTATTTATGGTTATTGTTTTATTTTATAGTTTTCTTTTTGACCCATAATGATTACATTTTTTAACACCATGGTAATGTAAAAAATAGTTAAAATTGTCTGAAATAAACAATCAGGGTGAAAAATATCCCCTAAATTGGTAAAATATTTATTTATTGAGATTATATAGGCCCAAATCCTTTTTATATTATTTTATGACTAATTTGGAGCCATATTAAATAGAAAATTAAAATATATTAATTTAATACATTAAAAAACTCCAACATTTCCCCTCCACTCTCTTATAAAAGGGAACATCTTCATCTAATTGTTTAACATTTATGGATCTGTTTTTATTAAAAATGACCCTCCCAAATACCGTAAAAAATCCCTTGATACATCGTAGAGGCCTTAGTATGATCTGAAAATTAACATTGGTGTAATCCTTAAGAGATTTTCTAATGAAGAGGGATACTTATAAAACAAGTGTTCTTGTTTTGATTATTTTTTTACCTAATACAAATATTTTTCAAATTTTATAATATAATAACTCCATTATATAAAATATACCAAGATATTTTTATTTTATTGGAATCAAATACAACATTCTCCTATAACCTCAAATTTTAAATTAAAATATTTTTTTCTGGGTATGCGGGACTAGCACCTCATGAAACTATATAATTTGTATTACATCACCAACTCTCATGGTTGGTTGTAATGAGTTTTTTATTATATATATATATATTCCAAGAAATATTTTTATTATAAAAAGTATTATAACATTTACTTTCGTTCAATTAAAATCACAATACATGTTAATGTAATTCTTGTTTATGTGTGTGATACCATATCCATAAAGTGATTTCATTTTTTTCATCACCACATCACCTGGTTGATATATATATATATATAAGTATATTTAAAGTATTAATTTTTTATTATTGAAATAATAATCAATTGTATAGATAACATCATAATTAATTTATTTCATCAGTGATCATTTAAAAATGGAATCATTTTGCAGGCTTACATATGGACTACCATCTCCATTATTGTAATGTAGATCATTTTTCATAACCATCATACGTGATTTTTTTTAAATTATAATTTGTGTATAAAAATATAATAATTTCAAAATAATTATTATGAATATGATGAAATATCTAATTCTCTGAATATTTTCAATCTATCGATGTCATTTTTGGCATATAGGCCAAATATCATCAAAACATTTTATGTGAACATAATTGATTAAATTATTGAATATGAAATTATTAAAAAAAATTGTCATAATAAAATTAAAATAATTTCATTATTTAACAAGTTAACAAACAATTATGATAATGTAGAGTCAAGGTAATGTTCTTTATTAAAAATAAAAATAATATTTAAATGTTTCCTAATAACACTTTTTCTACCATGTCCATATTTTTACAAATTATTTTATAGATTAATTTATATAGGAATAAATTATTTATAAATTAAATTTCATGTTCTTTAAATTTACTAAAATGAAAAACATATTACTATATTTTAACATATATGGTGATAATGAATCTTCCCACCCATATAACAATTATTTGAATTTGGAATTCTGTAATAATATACCGTATTTTATTCCAACAAAACCCTTCTTTCTTTATGTCCTACTTTTTTTCAAATGGGATTTTAAAATGGAATGGATATGTTAATACCCATAAATGTTTTATTATAGTGTAATTTTCTTGATGATAGTTTATTCTATTATAAACCAAGGATGGGTGGTTATTTTTGAATCCAAGGAACATTGGCTTCATTATAAACCAGGGATTGGTGGGTCCATGATTGTCCTCTAATGTGTTGAAATTAAATTAAATCATTCTATTTATTAATTTTATAAGAGTTATGATGAAAATTATGTCACAATTTAACTACATTAGTTATCGATCCATTATATGGGTTTTTATTAAATGTAAATAATATGACAATGTAGGACAATGATCTTTTGTTTAAAATAAATCATATACTTATTTTTACGGTGGTATTTAAAACTTTATTACCAAAATTCCATTTGTTTATCATGGATTAAATGAATTTATTATGTGTTTTATTTTTAATTATTGAATTTTTATGAATTTTTTTATGAAAATATGTTGGTAGAAAATTTTATTTACATTGTTGATAATTTATATTTTTTGCGCTATGAGTATTTTCCAAAAAAAATAAAATTTTTATTTGTTCTTATGAACTAATGAGTTTCGATCTTCTTTTCTTTTTATCAATTACCAAGATTTTTGGGACCATCTTAATATTTTATATTTTTAAATGTATTTAATGCTTGATAAAAAAAAGTTGAATTCAGGATGAATGATTTTTTGATTAGTCATTAAATAAAATAATCATTTTAAAAGAATTATGTTATTGTAAAATTAGAAACCGAGTAAATGTGTCCACCTTATAATTTATGGGTATATAATATAAGATTTATGACACAATTTTATAAAAATATAAACCTAAAAAATATTTAAGAATGAAATAACTATAACTCTATCCCAATATCACTATAATTTAAAATTATTATTTTTTGTTCATTATAGTTGTTATAAGAGTATTTTTTATTTAACATTGGAAATTATGATATTTTTATATGAGATTAATGTCACCACCCGTCCCAGTGGGGCCCAATCCGCAACTCCCCAAGCCCGCCTCCAATAGGCCAGGGGCTGATGACTAGCACCGAGTAGGCATGTCACTAACATGTGAGGCATTTCTTATAAACTTGTACACACACACGTAACTCCATTCCCACAATGTTGAAGAGAAAAAACAACTGAAAATGGAAATGCAAGCATACACTAAAATCACATACAAAAAATTTCGATAGGAAGTAATGTATAGTAATGTAAAACCCTGGGCTAAATGTACAAGCCCACCAAAATAGAGTCTGTAACAAATTCCAACCTGAAATGAAAGGTAGTGGGACTGCAATTCGTAGTCGTAAGAACAAACCTCTGCCTATCTGATATCACTGAGCACCGTCCAATCATGGTACTCCTACAATCTTGTCAAAGGCTCGCTCGTCTGCACAAGACAGGACACGTGCGGGCAAAGCCCATGTCGGGTGAGTATAACAATACCCATTAGGAAACCCTGAAACCACAAATGAAAACAACAATGGAAACAAAAAAAGAAACATACAGTCAGCTCTACACAGTATATGTTTACATGACATTTAACAAGAAAATCTAGATATACTCTTACACGATCGACCAATGCGAAACCACCACTAGGATATAGCTCGAAGATTCCACTAAGCACGTAACAAGGGGAACACACTCTTAAGTCTTAAGAGAGAGAACATAATGTAATAGTTTAAGGAGAACACACTCCACATTTAGTTGAGAATATAATGCTCAGATGAGGATCACAACCAATAGCCATGGGGTGATTCCAACAACTCAGTATGAACTAATCCACTATGCCGACGATCGGCGACTGGGTAAATTAGGTCATGAAGATACTAAGAACTCTACTTAGGGGGATACAAATGAATAGAGGATATTTCTCTAAGTCTCACAGAGGGGATTCCAACAACTCTATTTAGGAAGTACTGATGATGGGATAATACTCTGGTACGTAGGAAATGATACCATAATCCTTCAGCGGAAAGACCATGGGACCGAACCCTATGAAAGATAGTCCAAGTCACAGAAGTCAAATGGCTCAATCCATGTAAAACATGTTACATGGAGTGTATAATGGTTACACTCCATGTTCCTTGACCCCTAGTACAACCCGTACAAATGAAACGTGTCATCCGTTCAAGCTGTGTAAAACTCAACTACACGGCGTGTAGATGGATCACACACTGTGTTCCTAGACTCTGGGTACTGCTTATGTAAACGGCCAGTGTCATTATAAAATGCAACTACATGGCGTGTAGTATGATTACACGCCGTGTCCGTGCACTTGGGTTTCGCTCCGTGTACACTGGTCATGTGCCCGTACTCGGTCTATGTCTGTGTCGCCTTGCCCATGTACCAGTACACCGGGTATCCCATGTATCTGGATAGGTCTTGCTGGGGAAGGGTATACAGGTGGTGTCCTTGTCCGTGTACCCAAACCGTGTCCATGTACTCTTGGTGTACATGCTAGGTGGTCCGCCAGTGAACACACGCCGTGTAGACCATACTACATGCCATGTAGTCAGGATTTTTCCAGAAATGTCGTCTTCCTCCCCACACCTCGCCCAATATTCCAAATCTCAATTATCTTTTCTGTTTGCAACGAAACTCAAGATCATGGGTCACCTCATCGTCGTGATGGAAGATCCATGGGTTTTGGACCTTTGATCGTCTTAGAAATCTAATTCTGGTCACCAGTATGGAAATCATTCGAAAAACTATATATCCTGATCCACTTCGATCTATACACCGAAACAATCTTCGCACCTCCATGGGGATGTTCTTCTGATAAATCATCAATTTGGGATCATTGCGTCACAAAATGGATGAGCAACAATCCATCATTCATACCTCCGCGAAAAACATGATGAACACATACGAAGAACGCGATGAAGGAATCACAAAATCGAACAAGAGGAATGAACATTGACCTTTGTTCGTGACGATCTGAGATCATCATCATTAGAACAAAACCAAAATAATCTACCGAATATAATTACGAGCATTGGATATCCCGATAAAACCCCAAATCACACCTTCCCTCAAAATGATCGATCCACAGGAGAATCTATTCGTGGATTAGTCCATGTTTATTGTAGGAATCTAGAACAAGAAAAGGAAACCAAAATCAAATTTCTGATTTGGATTCGTGGCGTTGGTTGGAAAAGATCTGGTCGTCGCATCGTCGTCGCGAATGAAATTCGTCAAGAACGTTGTCTCTGCGTTGGGGGGTTTCCTCCAGTGCATTCAGGAGCCTCTAGGGGAAATTCAGGGTTATGTTGTCTGTAACCCTGGACCCCTGTGCAAATCACTAATTAAAAAGATAAAATATATCCGATGCAACATTATTTAATAAAAAAAATTTATTAAATATTTTATTATGTTTACATCCAAAAACTAGATTTCACCGCCGACCTGAGCCAGCTAATGTTAGGCCTCAACCAAGGAAAAATTGCAGTTATGAACGCAACAGTGCCCTCAGATTTCTAATTTGAGCACCCGTTCAAGAGTTTTTCAACTTTTTCAGGAAAAACACATGCACCCATTATTTAATTATTTAATTAAATTCAAACATTTGTTTGGGTCTCACAAGGCCTCGTAACTGCATGCTGTCTCAAATCCTTGTCTCGAAATAATTCTCATATAATATTAAAATAAGATACGGATAAATAAAAGACATTACGTCACACCCACCTTAGGCCTTTACGTCCCCAAAAAGCCAGAACAAAAGCTACTCAAAAAGATTTGGGTACTGTACATGAATCTATGCCTCCCTCTCCCATGTGCTCTCCTGGAGATTCCTATGCTGCCACCAGACACACACCAAGGGAATATCTCATCCACCAAGGATATTCTCTTGATGATCCTCGATCTCCATAGGGTACTCAGCAAAGGTCGCTCCAACATCGATGTACAGATCTCCCCAGTCTATAACATTTGAGGGATCATGCATGTACTTCTGTATTTGTGACACATGGAAGACATTGTGTACCCAGTCCATATGAGGAGATAGAGCCAAGAGGTACACAACCTCACCAAATCTACTCAGAATCTGAAAAGGGCTGATGAACTTCGGAGATAACTTGCCGCCTCATCCAAATCTCTGCAGTCCCCATCGAGATGAGACCCGAAGGAACACATGGTCTCCCTCCTCGAACTCCAAGGGCCTCCGTCTCCTGTCGGCATAAGACTTTTTCCGAATCTGTACAGTCTTCATTCGCCCCTGGATGACCTACACCTTATCTGTAGTAGCTCACACAATCTCTTGGCCCATGAGTGCTGACTCTCCTGGGTTAGTCTAGCAAATTAGTGACCTGCTAGGTTGACCATACAAAGCCTCGAATGGTGCCATACTAATAGTGGAATGATTACTATTGTTATATGAAAATTCCACTAGTGGTAGGTGATCCTCCCAGCTACGACCAAAGTCAAGTATGCATGCTCGTAGCATATCCTCTAGAACCTGGATGGTCCACTTTGTCTGACAATTATTCAAAGGATGAAACGCTATGCTCAAGCGTAACTGAGTCCCAAAATCATCTTGCAATACCTTCCACAAATGGGGTGTGAAACTAGCATCATGATCTTTGTCGATCGTGGATGTCACTCCATGAAGCCTAAATATCTCCTGCATGTAGAGGCATCCCAATCTCTCTACTATACTCTTCTCCAATATGGTTAGGAAGTGGGCCGACTTGGAGAGTGGGTCAAGGATCCATGAGATGGCATCATGTCCCCTAGACATACATGGTAAACTCTTCATGAATCCCATGGATATTCCATCACACATTCACTCTGGAACCTCAAGGGGATGAGTCAAACCTGTTTGATCCTGTTGCCCTGCCTTTACTTGCTGACAAGAAAGGCACTGGAAAACAAACTCTACCACACTATTCTTCATTCTTGGCCACCATATCTATCATCGGAGGTCCTGGTACATCTTTTTCATGCCTGTATTCACCACCAAAGGAGATGTATGGAACCCCCTCAGAACCTCCTCCCACAATGCCACTCATACTACTGTGAGCCCTCTAAAAAGACCAATGTGCTCCCCACCTTTTGAATATCCATCGGCAGCATCACCTTTGGATATCTGAGCATTTAAAGTCTCACATCTAGCATCCTTAAGCTATGTTTCCCCGAATAGCTATAAGAGTGGAGGGGTAAAACCCATCTACTGATGGTATGCTCCCTCATCTCTATCCATGAAAGATAATTGTAAAGAGGCCAACTGACTCGTCACCTCATCGAGCAACTACACACTGAATTTCTTGCTAAGAGCATATTCCACAATGTTCCCCTTTCTAGGAGTATAAATGATCTCAAAGTCACAATCTAGGAGGAACTCAATCCATCACCTATATCTCAAATTCAGATACTTATGTGATAATATATATCTGAGAATCTTGTGATCAGAGTAGAAGGTAAACCGCTCGCCCCTCAGGTAGTTCCGCCACATCTTCAACGCGAAGAATATCGTTGCCAACTCAAGATCATGGGTTACATAGTTCTACTCATGTGGCCTCAACTGATGTGAGCCATAGGCACTCACCACTTGACTCTGCATCAGGACACAACCAATCATAGTTCCTGATGTGTCGCATAATACCACGTACTCAAAACCCTCTTCAGGTAGTCTCACGATCGGGGAACTCATCAGACTCTGTCTCAACTGCTGAATAGCCTGCTGGCATCTATTGGTCCACACGAAAGGCTGCCCATTTCAGGTCCAAGGTGTCAAGGGTGATGAAATCTAACATAAATCAAGAATGAATTTTCGATAGTAGCTCACCAAGCCAAGGAAACTCCGCACCTCTGTCAAGCTCCAGGGTGGACCCCAAGATAACACTACATATAGCTTGGATGGGTCCACTGCTACACCATCTACTGATATAACATGCCCCAAAAAGTGGACCTCATGTATCCATAACTGACACATAAAGAGTTTCCCATACAACTAGTGCTCTCAGAGTGTGTCCATAACCATCCTTAGTTGCCTCGCATGATCCTCTATGGACGCAGAGTACACAAGTATATCATCGATGCATACCACTACGAACTAATCTAGATAGGGTTGAATGATCTGGTTCATGAGTCCCATAAACCCTGCCCGGGAATTCATCACGCCGAAGGTCATCACCATGTACTCATAATGACCGTAGTGACATCTAAAAGTCGTCTATTGTATATTCTCATCTCGTACTCGCAACTGGTGATAGCCTGATCATAGATTAACCTTCGAGAACCATTGTTCCCCTCTTACCTGGTTGAAGAGGTCGTCGATCCTAGGTAGTGGATACTGGTTCTTCACGGTCACTCGATTGAAGCACCAGTAATCCACACACAGCCTCAAGATCCCGTCTACCTTCTGGGAAAACAACACTGGGGCCACCGAGGGTGAAACATTGGGTCTCATGAAGCCCTTCCTCTACATTACATTCAGCTGCACTCTCAGATCGAGAAGCTCTACAAAAACCCTCTAATATGCTGATGCTGATATCAGTGTCTTCCAGGGTTGAAAATCAATGCAAAAATCTATCCCCCGATGGGTAGGTAGTCTGAGAACATCCTTTGAAAATTCGTCCTCATACACAGCCTCTGTTACTGGAAACTAGAAACTCGTAAATTCTACTATACCAAGGGGATGGCTAGCCAACTAATGTCAAATCTACTCTACCTTCCTACATACGAGTCCATCCTATGCAGCCTGGGTCTCCCTTTCACTAATGAAGATGAACCTCGTTCCATCATTATGGACACACCACACCATTCTCCTAAAACAATCAATTTGGGAATGAATTATATATAGCCAATCCATATCAAGAATGAAACCGTAAGGCCTTGATGATACCACCAAGATGTTCCAACTCAAAATCTCGCCTCCAAGGGTTAGGTCACACTGTCTTCAAATATGTGTGATCCTTGAATCATCTCCAGTCGGTGTTTCAAAGCGTAAGGGTCGAGTCAATGGCTCAACTAAAATCTGAAGGTCCTGAACAAGATAAGCAGCCATAAAATAATGACTAGCACCTGTGTCAATCAGAACAATCTCCAAAGTAGAAATAACACATATTGTACCTCTAGTCATTCTGAGAGTACCAGGTTCATAAGCCTTTGCTGCCTACTGCTGTCCCTGCCTCGGTTCACTAGCTCCCTGAACCTAGGCTGGACCTCCTAGGGGTGGTGGTGGTAAAAGGTCAAAAGGCCGACCACCTCCAGCTACTCTCCCATCACATCAACCACGTCCACCGCCTTGTGGATCTATCTTCTCCACACATTACCTCTACCTCAGTAGTCCATCCACCGCTCCCATGTCAGTAGTACGGAGGGTCAGACAATCTCGAGCGATATGTCCCCTTCCATCACAAGAGTAGCATCTCCTATCTCGAGGATAGCTGCATGCACCCTGTGAACCATGTACGGAAGATCCTCTGTCCTGGTATCTCCTTTGAAAACGTCTCCCACACCTGGGTCCCAGACATCAGCTCCCTACTGCTGAGGTCTCTGCACTAGCTAACTCACTACTAACAACTGCTGGTTGTATCTGCTCTAACCAGAAGCTCTCGACCATCAAAGCCTGCTCGAGCACCCCGACATAAGTAGGAATAAACATAGGGATGATGATAGCACAGATATCTCTGTGTAAGCCCCACTCCAAAGTCGGAGCTCTAATGTACTGATCCCTGAAAATATCCATAGATTACCTTGAGAGGTCGGTAAACCACAATGAATAATTAGCCACCGTCATAGTTCCAAGCTGGAGCTGAAGAAGCTCATATATCCTCTCTCAGGGTAACCGGTGAAAACATATCTATGAAGGGAAGCTCAAACTCTGATCATGCAAGATTCAACTCGTCATGGCTATGGATAACCAAACTCCACCATCGTCTTACCAATCCTTGTAGAAGGCTCGCTGCTAGGATCACTATCTGATTTGCTAGTATCCAGACCAAACGGAAGACTCTGGACACTGCCTCAAGCCAATCCTCTACTGCCAGAGTGTCAGGCTCACCTCAAAACCTGAGCGGTCTCTGTCTCTGAAACTCGTGGAGTGTGCTCATCCAGCGCTCCTCCTTTACTGGTATAACAGGCACTATACACTACTCCAGAGGTGGTGAAATAAATAGGACAACACATGATGGTAAAACTGGGGGATCTGGTCCCCGTATCGATGCTTCATCACTGAGGGGGTCATCCTCGTGATCGAGTTACTGGATCCTAGTGGGTGCACGTCGCGGAGGCATCCTGTAAAGAAACAATATGTATCTCAGTCAGTGAGTATACCTAGAGAGCTGACTCTTGATGGAAATGGAAAACAAAACCCATTCCTATATGATGCATGTGCCATTATTTTTCCCTGCAACTAGTTTTCACGGGTTTCAAGTCGAAAAGCAAGTAATTAGAGTCCTGGTGCATGGATACGTCGACCGCCCACACCAATATTGGGGTCCCTGGCCTGAATGCCAAACTCAAAACACATAACACTATTTCCCCAAAACCAACTCACAGACTCTCAATCCTAAGGTAGAACCGACGACCTCTGATAACACTCTGTCACGACCCGTCCCAGTGGGGCCCGAGCCGCAGCTCCACAAGCCCGCCTCCAATAGGCCAGGGGCTGGTGACTAGTACCGAGTAGGCATGTCACTAACATGGGACGCATTTCCTATAAACTTGTACACACCCACACACATCTCCAATCCCACAAGCCTGAAAAGAAAAAACTACTAAAAATGTAAATGCATGCATACACTAATATCCCAACCAATAGAGTACGAGAGGAAGTAAAGTATAGTAATGTAAAACCCCGGGCCAAAAGTACAATCCCAAAAAAAGAGACTATAAATAATTCCAACATGTAATGAAAGTTACTGGGACTGCAATCCATAGCCATATGAACACACCCCAGCATGTCTTATCTCACTGAGCATCGTCCGGTCCTGGTCCGCCTAGAATCATGTCAAATGCTCTCTTTCCTCCTCAAGACATGACACATGCGGGAAAATACCATGAAGGGGTGAGTATAACAATACCCAGTAGGACACCCCAAAACCACAAAGTGATGAAATATGGGAAACACCACAAAGGAATGATATAGTCAGATCTACAACATATATGTTTACAATACATATAACAAGAATATCCACATATACTAATACATGATCGACCATCGCGAAACCACCACTAAGATCCAGCATGAATATTCCACAAAGCATGTAACAAGGAGAACACACTCCTAGGTCTAAAGATAGAGAACATGATGTACTCGTTCATGGAGAACACACTCAACAAGTATTTGTGAATATGATGCTCAGATAAGGATCACAAACAATAGCCACGAGGTGATTCCAACAACCCAATTTGAAGTAATTCGCAAAGCAGTGGATCTTCGCCCGGGTAAAGTAGGACACCTCGATACTAAGAACACTACACAGGGTTCTAGGAATGAATAGAGGATCCATATCTAAGTCCCATAGAGGGGATTCCCAAGAATCTATTCTGAAAGTCCTGCTGAAGGGATCATACTCTTGTATGTAGGAAATGATACAAAAAACCTTTAGGGGAAAGACAAAGGGAACAAACCCTATAAAAGCTAGTCCAACTCCCAGAAGAAAAATAGAGCAAGCCATGTAAAATAGGTTACAGGGCGTGTAGTATGGTTACACGTTGTGTTCCTTGATCCTAGGTACTGCCTGTGAATACAGCCCGTGTCATCTGTCCAAGTTGTGTAAAAATCAACTACATGGCGTGTAGAAGGATCACACGTCGTGTTCCTTGACTCCAGGCACTGCCCGTGTAAATGGCCGACGTCATTAGGATTTTCATATAAAAAGTAACTACACGACATGTAGTATGATTACACGCCGTGTTCGAGCACCTGTGTTTCACTCAGTGTATGATGGAAATGTGCTCGTACAAAGTCTATGTTTGTGACTTCTTGCATGTGTACCAGTACAAGGGGTGTCCCGTGTATCTGGCCAGGTCTGGCCGGGGAATGGTATTCACGTCATTTCCTTGACCGTGTACCCAACCCATGTCTGTGTACTCCAGGAGTACATGAACGGTGGTCCGATGATGATCACACACCGTGTTGCTCATTCTACACTCCATGTATCACGATTTTTCCAGAAACGATGTCTTCCTCCTAGCACCTCGGCCAATCTTATGGAGCACGATTCTCTTCTCTGTTCACCGCGAAACTCAACATCACGGGTCACCTTATCATCATAAAGCTGAATACATGGGTTTCAGGCCTTTGATCGGCTCCGAAATCCGATTCCCGTCACCCATGTGGAAATCGTTCGAAGAATGATATCTCCTGATCCCCTTATATCCATCTGTTGAAACTATTGTCGCACCTCTGTGGGGTTGTTCCGATGCTAGATCTTCAATTTGGGATCATTGAATCATGCAACGAATGTCCAAAGTTCCGTCATTTATACCTCCGTGAAGAACTAGTAGAACGCAGACGAAGAACACGAGGAATGAATCAGAAAATCAAAAAAAAAGAGGGAATATCCTCGATTGTTGTTCATGATGATCTGGGTTCTATGACTTTAGATCAAAACAATAATAAAAAACATATTATAATTACATGCAATGGATCTCCCGATAAAACCCCAAATAACACCCGCCCGCAAAACGATCATTCTACGGGCTAATCTGTTCGTGGATTAGACTTTGTTCATCGTATGAATCAAGAACGGGGAATGGAAACCAAAATCAAATATCCTTCATAGATCCACAGTGTTCCTTGGAAATGATCTGGTCACCACATCGTCCTCACCGGAGAAATTCATCAAGAACGTCATCGCTGCATTCGGGGGTTTCCTATAGAGCTTTCCAGAGCCTCCAGTGGAAATTCAAGGTTATGAGGTCTGTAACCCTAGACCCATGTGAAAATAACTATTAAAAATGATAAAATATATCCGTTGCACCTAAATTTAATAAATTATTTTTATTAAATATTTTATTATGGTTACATCCAAATACTAGATTTCACCACCGACCTGTGCTAGCCGATGTTAGGCCTCACCTAAGGTAAAATCAATGTTCTGAACATAATGGTGCCCTCAGATTTATGATCTGAGCACCAGTTTGGGAATTATTCCACATATTTATGAAAACAACATGCGGGTGATATTTAATTATTTAATTATATTCAAAAAATTCTTCTGGGCTCACCGTGCCTCGGAACTGCATGTCGTCTCAAATCATGGTCTCAAAAGAATTTTCATATAATATTAAAATAAAATACGGAGAATTCCGAGACATTAAAATTAACATAAGATATATGAATACAATTTTTTTAATAGGTCTGTGGTTTTTCAAATGTTCAATGGAATATACGGTTCTTCTATAGCTTTATGTAATGGTATATTAATTAGATTAATGATATTTTGGTGGAAATTTTATAAGGTTTATTACATGTAACCCATGAGATTAATGTCAACATATATAACCCATTTTTAACTAGTATGACATGTAAATATTTTGATATATATTTTCTGGGATTATTGCGTATATGGTATGCGATTTGGGGGCCTGGTGTAGCCAAAATTAATTTTATAATAATATTAACTATATTTTATATTTAACACATGGAACATATAACATAATATCGGTTAAATATTATATTGAATATTGGATTAGAAATAAAATACCATGATTGATCCCAAAATTTAATTTTTATCCTAGGTGTGAAATTTAATGGTTCATCATGGGGACTTCAGACTCCACGCTCATGGGGGGTATGTTCAATGGGTTAATTGATTATTAAATTAATTAATTAATTAGTTTTTTACGTAATGAAATGATCAATAATATCAAAAACATGATGATTTCTCTAGGGAAAGACACCTAAAACATCAGATAAATCCATATATCTTCCTCTCTCCATCACATGTGAATCTCATTAGATGCTGATAAAATACCAGATTAGATTAGATGAAGACACATTGAATTTAACAACTTCTCTCGATCATTGGAGGATGATTTTTTCATCATAGAATGATCAATAATCTGGTTAGGATATTTAAATTGATGATTGTATTCCCTCATTATTAAATATAATAATAAGATCAGACTATTAGATCAATTTCCCCCAAGATACCACTTTAGCATGTTCTTGGGTACCAATTAATTAGATTATCTTAGTTTTTTAACTATCCATGGTTTCTCGTTCCTAATAGTTGGCCAAGAACACATGGAATATGAGGTTTTAACCTCTTGAATTGTGATTTACAACCATTTTATTCACATTAGTCCCGGGTTGGACCCTAATGGCCCATTTATCAAAAATTTAGGTGGTACTAAGCCCAATCAGAACCCCATATTCAGAGAATTTTCACAAAAAATTAGCATATTGATCAGCATAGAACATTTTTGTGGTGATTGTGAGTTGTGTATATTTTTTTGGTTATTTTATATTAATAAATTGTAGGGGTAAGAACGATGGTGGGATGAACATATGATGAAACCCCAAAAACCACTTTTGGTATGTTTCAAGAAAATATTGGCAGGAAATGCTAGATCTAGCATATATTAGATGATTTTGGGAGGCTTTGAGGCCAAAATCTAGGATCCGCGGATAAATTCATGTTGTATAGAAGTGATCATAAAATCCTATGAAACCCTTAATAAATGAATTTTACATTATTGAAAACATGGCATGTATCCCCCTCAATGGTGACAGCAAGGGTTTGTGAAAAGATAAGGATGACATAATGTGTATTCCTCCCACACATCATGTACTGATTACCTAAATGGGAAACCACCTTATATGTCACATGGGGGGAACCCTTTTGGTATTACAAGGAAATGAACAAGGATGAGTACATGGGTACATAGACATAAGGGTTGGTACATGGACACGGGTTTGGTACACGGACATGGTGAGCCAGACACTGACTGATCCTCGTTATCCTGGATGAACTGTGTATTACAAATACACGGTTTGTACAACTACAAGGGATGGAAGCATGTTCTTGTAAGGGACACAACCTTTCTGTTTAACAGGACCACACACCGTGTATTCCTTGTTCAAATCTGAGGATATTTTTTCTATTTGTATCTCTTTCATTTGAACAATGATTTTCTTCAATGAGTATCCTATCTTGAGTGTTTTTTCATGAATAATGTGATGCTATGATCTGTTTCGTCATTAGAAATATTATGTGAAATGTTCTAAGCATGATTCTCGATAATGCCACGCCCGACGATGGCATTGATCATACATGATCACCATAATCTTTCTAAATATAACCCTCCACAACGGCTAGGTAGTGAAGTTACTTAAGGGATATCTATTTGAACATACCACATAGATTTTTTATAATCCTTTATGGATACCAATTTTACCCTATAGCATAGATGGGTAGTGGAATCCTTGATGAATATTGAGTTAAACCTCCTGTATTGTAAAGCAGTGGAATCATAGATGGATACTAAGTTGACCCTCTCACATCTCTAGTATTATTCCTCCTTAAAAAATACCATGTTTAAATTCTATCATAGCTGGGATGTGGAATTATCAACATATAAAGAGGTGACCCTCTAGAATTGTTGGGTGGTGGCATCATTGACGTATATTAATATGGCCCTCTGGAAAAATTGGAATTGGCATCCCTGACGGACACTGAGATTTCTCTCCTGCATGATTGTGAGTGGAATAACAGACGGATAACTAGTTTACCCTTTTAAATTGCCTTACTGGGGCATCCACGATAGATACCATGTAGACCCTCTAAAATAGTCAGGTAATGGAATCCTTAATGTTTGTTGATTTGACCATCCATCATAGCTGGGTATTGGAATGCTCAATGAATTTTATAGTGGAACCTCCATGATGTACTAGTTAATTAGTCGTCTACTTTTAGGTTGTGACCCTTAGTCTATAATGAACATTTACGAGGCATGGCTAAAGTTGTACGAACACATATGGGTAGATGTGTCGAGATGTTGGGCTTCATTATAAGAAATTTTGAATTGTTGGATAATTTTTTTGTGGGATGAGATATGATAAAGATATACCCATACTCCCTCATTTTGAATTCTTTGACCCAGTATATATATATATATATATAGATATATATCTCCCTATCTCATTCAAAATTTGTACCATGGATTTGTTTACTAACTTTCTACGACATGTGAACACACATCGGACATTACCTATATTTTTTCTGACTATATTTTTATGGATCGATAAGTCTACTCCCATGAAATTTCTGGTAAGAACTCAACAATTATTTCATATTCCAATTGAGTTGAGCCACTTTTGTATATAATTTATTTATTTCACTCAAATGTTTGGTTGATTTTGTTTCTTTGACTATGTCTTACATTATCTGTCTTTATTTTATTTTTTCATCTCTTAATATTCCTCGTTTATCATTTTGGGTGTCCTAATGGGTATGTATATACTCACTCTTGCATGGTAATTTCAATAATGTGTCTTCAATAATGATGATGATGTACATTCCAAAATTTATTCAGAGGATCTTAGGGACACAAGGTTCAATGACCATGTACAATGGTCGTATCATGGGATTTATGTGGTAGAATCTCTCAGCTATTTACATTTTAATTTTTTCAGGTTGTGATATATTCTTAGTCGTGAATGTATTTTTTCCCTTTACTTTTTAGTTTATGCTACAATTATAATTTTTTATCTAGAGGTTCATGCATTTTTGGTTTACTTTATAGCTGTGTTGCATATTTTATTTTTTCCCTTTGGACATATAAATCTAGATTGATGTTTGTGTTAATATATGTATTTAGGAAAAGGAATCCCCAAGTTAAAATTTACATTGAATCTTGTTACCACCCCAGGTCAATGGAGCTGGGTTTGGTGATGTTTTTGTTTGAGCTCTTACTTGGATTAGGTAGTGACGGATTGGTATCAAAGTAAGTTAATTTAATGGGATGTTGTATTATCTACTTACCTTAAGAGGATGTGTTTAGTATTCATGATATAGTTTTTTAGTTTCCTCGGTATATCACATAGGCTGAAGAATATAGTTATTGTGTTGTGGTTGATGTGTCAAATCACTAGGTCAATTACTACATTCTTGTCAACACAATATGTCAAAAAATTTATTGAAAGTATTAATTGTACACAAATAATTTAAGAATGATTATATGAATATAATTATAAATTCATCTACTAATTTTTGTTGATATATATACATATATTCTCATATGAAAATGGTACACATTTTTAATCTCATGATGCCTCAATGATGACAAAAATCCATGAAACCAGTTGTTGTTCACGACGACGATACGATGAACGATGATCCCTCAGTTCTCGGTCCATTTCATCACCCCTTCTTCTAGGTGGTATGTAGTAGAAAATCCAAATATTGAGAAACCAATCATTATAGAAGAGTAGGTTAAAAAACAATGCAAGATTAGCATGCTCCATGAGTTCCATCGTCAGTGGATGCTGAGGATTGATGGCGAGCCAGATCCTCATGAAGTAGAAAATTTCCTAGAGCCTGTTGTCTATAAAGTCATGAATATTCTGACCCAAATATAATAGGTTGTTGTGCTGGTATCAATTAGTTTCCATAGATCCACTGGGTGATGTTGGAGCCTTGTTATGATGATAGAAAAGAATTTGACACTCCCATGGGACAACTTGTAGTAGTAGTTCTATGTGGAGTATTAACCATTCATTTTCCTAGATTAGGGTGATTTGGGAGATGCAATAGGGTCGGAAGATTGGGGATTAGTATGAAACAAGGTTCTTAGGAATTACCTAAGTCATCCTTGATATGATTATTTATGGATAGTTACAAGAACCCTTAATTGAGTAGGGACTCCACATAGAGATATAGCATGTGTTGTTCTCTTGTGCATCCCCACTAATGTCAGGGTGGTGGGGTGGGATCTAGTGTTAGATAAATTTATTTAAATTGGAATCCATGGAACGGGAGCCAGTAGTGCATGTTACAGAGTTTAGTAATCTTGAGTAGTATGAAAATGAATGTCGATCGGATCTCGATGTCGTATTCCTTATCACAATCAGACTCAGTCATGATGAAATTTGTTACAAGGTTATAATATTTTATTAGGGAATCCTATATAGGTTTGTTTTTTTGATGTAACAAGTGAGGTCACAAAGAATATTACTTCCTGAAAAACGTGTTGAGAAATAGAGGAAGTTATTCGATGAACCACCACTGTAGAGGTAGAACAGTCATAAAAAATAACCTAGATCTGGGAAGGGTGGTCCTAATGGAGTAAGAGCTGGTATATGTAAAGGAGGAGATATGGGGTTTGGATGCTACTATATGATCCTTCCACCACCACCACTAGGATTCCCATGTCCGGATAATGAAGCTAGGAGATAGTACCAGGGATAACAGTGGGATTTATAGGTTTATGATCCAATGTAACCATATATGATTAGAGGTATGATATGTTTTTATTTTACTATTAATTCATTATTAGTAGACATAGGTTCCATTCATTCCTTTATCACCATAATCCTGGTGTGACATATAGAGATCCGTATTAAAGAATATTCCCAACAACTTCGCCTTGTGGTTCCTAAAGGAAATGATTATTCTATATATTTTATCTTCCTACTGTGTGAGATATCAATTAGTGGATATAGGTTCACATTTGAAATCATGGTAGTCATGATAGAAACCTATGATGTAAATTAGTAATATCACCTTGAGGGGGTAGTAGTCTACACTGCCTCAAATGAAATTATCAAATTTTGGAAAGGAAAACAAAAATATATGATGTCAATAACAATTTTAGAAGAATAAAGATAATATAAATATAATATATATCTTATATAAATATAATTCCTTATAATGGAAACCATGAGAGATGGTAGGAGAAAATTTAACAATCATCATTTCATGAGGTTGTAGTTCATCGTACACATAAATAGTATGTTCTTATCGATTATACGGAAGTGTGTGTAAGTGTAGTTCGAATCCTTCTCATAAAATCATAGTAGTATACTGTTGATAATTGTTTTATTATGTAATAATATAATAAAAAGAAAATAGTGTGTAGAGAATAAAAATAATTTAAATGAACTTGAGAGAGGATGTTACCTCTAAATCTGGTAACTTCCGTTTATTTGATCTAAAAGGAATTCTTAAATTTCCATCGGACTAATGTAATGATTCTAGGAGGAATGGAGGGATGATGGGATTTTTTTTGAGGGAATTGGATGATCAAATGGGAATTATAGGTATGAGTAAGTGGGAATATGTTGTGGCCTTTCATAGGGGGGGGGGACACTTTAGGAATGTCTAGAAAAACAATTTTATTAAAAATTGAATTTATTATAATAATTTCCCCAATGTGATATAATGAGAGTATATTATTAGTATGGGTAGAAATCCTCTCATCAAATTGGGTTTATATAGGTTTAGTTCTTAAAATTACACGTATGTTCTTTCTTTAACCCATCATTAAAAACAATATCTCTTACAATGCCTTCTTGTATTTTCACAATATACTGTTACTATAGTTAATATAAATTTTCAATCAAACAAAAAGTTAATCATAAATGAAATTTCTAAAATTAAATAATTCATTCAAAAGAATCATTGATATTTGTGACTATTATATATTTTAATAAAATAGTTTTTCTTTATACAAATTTATGTCAATTTTGACAATATTTAGTAATTGTATTTTTAAAAAGTCAAAATAACTAGATTACATTGAACCGAAGGGATTAAATCATTCCTCCCACGTCAATGACATCCCAAATTTTTTTTATGAAATCAAAATTTTAAAATTACATTTATTTATAAAAATTTTAATATCATTTATTTGAATATTTTATTAATATTGTTATCACTCCATCATTACTATGACACAAATATAATTATTTAATTAATATATAAATTTTTCTAATAATATTACATTATATAGGAAATATTCATATCTTTATAATGACTATTCATAGCCAATGATATCATTTATAAAACCAAGTATTAAAATGGTTTTACTAAAATATACTGGTTTATGTTATATTTCAATTTTTATTAAATTAAATTTTATAACATGTCATTTTTTCATCAATGTGGCTCCCAAAAGACAAAACTTTTTCCGAAGGATGGTAATGGTAAAAAATATATCATAAAATAGTATTTGTACACATTTTATTGTCGTTTTATATTATTATAAAATTCTTCTTTACAATTATTTACCTGATTTACCCTTTAAACATTTTTAATGCAAATAATTACGGAAGATATTATTCATAATTTCCGAAAATGAATGTTACAAATTTAAAAAATTTGGACATTATGATATCAAATATGGAATTAATTTTTTCAAATTAAAATCATATAAATTTTCATAATTATCTTAAATTTAATTCCAATTTTCAAAACCAGAAATGGGTTGTTTAGAAGTAAATAAATCTATCAAATGATTGATATGTGTTTTAACCATTTAAATGTGAAATTAATTCAAATGACCATCCTTATAATAAATTATATAAAAATAAATCAAGCTATTTTTTATATCCAATAAAAATTAAAATCAATATATACAAATAAATTAAATTTAAAGGTAGTTTTGAATTAATATGTAGTATTTTTAACTATTCATTAAAATATTAGTTTTATAATAAATGTACAAAAAATTCATCCAAAGTAACATTTTATGTCACTCTTTTAAATAAGATGTTAATTTTATCCAACATAACATTTAAATATGAAAAAAAACTAGATTTAAAATGGGTTCTCTATCAAAAGGTGGTAAATAGAGCTTTTAAAAATACTAGAGTATTCTATGCTTAAAATTGGATTCATTCTCATTATATTCAACTAATTTTTTTCGGTTAATGTAAAAAAAATTAACCAATTTCTGTAATAATTTTTCAGTTAGTTATATTCATACCCACCAATATAATAGAATGGTGTTATCTAACATTTAATGTAAAAATAAAATTATTTTATTATTTTATAGTATAACACAATGATGTGTGCGACCTAAAATTTGGGAGAAAATCATTTTTGTGTGTTGAGTACTCTATAACACATAGATTACATTCTAAATTAATATTAAAATTAAATACAAAAATATTAATAGATATAAAAATTAATTATTCTATAAATACCACATATATTATATCATTCCCTTATTTTGGAAATTGCATCCTCATATTCTTAAAATTTCACTCAGTAACTTCATTGAAAATTCCAAATCAAATTACTGTCAATAAAACTACAACATTAAAATAAGTAAAGATAAGTAAAATGGTCACACAAGCTAACACATACTAGGATTTCATGTATGAAAATATTTATATGGAAGAGTAAAATAACCAATATGTTATGATAGAGAATGATAAAAAACATGACTAGGAGAAAGGTAACAGTCACAAAACCATAATTTTGTGATCTGTTAAATGGTCGTTGATTTATTTTTATATAATTAAATATGATATAGTTTTTGTTTTAGGATATTTAACATATAGTTGAGTAATTTTTTTACTACATAGAATAAGAACATAGGGAAATATACTTACATTAATGGTAGAGTAATACCATTTAATCAATTTCCACCAAAAACTCTTCTTTTTCTTGAAACAATGTGTATTACAGATGAAAATACATGCTTGAAGCACTATAATTAACTTTTAAAAACTAATATAATCAAAAATAAGGTTAGCTATATATTTATACTACCTTTAAAAATTTACAAAAAAAAATTGGTTAGTAAAATATCAGATAATCGACTAAAAAATATGCTTTTATATGGATAATGGCAACTTTTAATCTCCAAAATTCAAAAGAAATACCCTTATTCTACATAGACCATTCAAATAAATATGTCCTTAAAATTCTTAAAAATAATCCAATGTAATATTGAATCAAAAAATTCTGAAATAATTGATCATAATATCTTCCAAAAAAATCTTATTATTTATCTCCCAAAAACATCTATTACTCTTAATTTCTCACACAAAGAAGTGATTAACCTAACCACATTTTCTCCATGAATGCATAATAATCTCCTTATATAGTCTAAATCAACCTGATTCCACAATAAAAAAATATTTTATTAAAAATATATATTTTAAAAATAACTCCTCAATAAAACCCCATAGTATTCTAATAACCTTAATAATGTAATGGTCCCAAAATGGGGAATGTATTCTATATTAATATTTATCACCTAATCCCACAATCCTTTTTTCCAATATCAAGTATATCAATTTGATAATATATATGTTCCAAAATTCAACTTATTCCGATTCTATAAACTCGTTAAACTAAATAGTTATATTCATACAAACTACGGACATCCTGTAATAGAGTGTTAGGCGATAAATCCATGTTGCACTTTGGTTCTAAGTTTGATTCACACAATATTGTACTATGCAACTAGTTGTGACCCATCAGGAGGGTTGTCCTTTTTAATAAACTATATTATTCTTAATACATTATAAAAATTAGATAAAATCATCCTTATAACTATAATGTATTTTAATATCATTTTTTTTCTCATGCATTTTATTTCTTATCCAAAAATGTAATTAGTTGTAATTACCTCAAAATAAAGGATCAAAAAAATAGAAAATGTACATAAATTTTTTTCCAAAATACATAAGATAATTATTCCTAAATTAATTTTTTAACATAACAATAATAAGGTTTGAAAATAATAGATGACTTCCAATGTAATCTCTTAATTAAATGATTTAATAATATCCTCATCCATAGAACCAACATAAAACTTCAATTCCTAAAATATAGACATCATAATCATCGATTATTCTTCATTACCATATATATATGTTTTCCCATATTATTATTTATTTATTATTTCCTAAAAACCAATTCATGTATAAATTCCTATAATATAGTAATGTTAAAACCTGATGTTGAATTAATCCATATTGTTAATTATTCATTTTCAGTTTCCTCATCTTCAAATGGAATAGAAATAGGTATCGGAAAAAATATAGTGGATGGTCCTATTTATCTTATTATCAATCATTCTATGAATGAAATCTATTTCAGTAATGACAATGAACATAAATTTTAAAACATTCAATTGATCATTAGGAAACAACATATTTTCCTATCATTGATTCAACTGAAAAATTATTTTTTCAATAACATGTTCTTGCATCATGACACTCATTTCCACATATATTACATCTTCCCATCCAATTTAAATAATTTCATTGGTTTCTCATTCCACATCCTAGGAACATAGGTCATTGAATATACATACCTTTATGATAACTACATAAACTTCCATATGGATTTGGTTCTCGCATATATGATGCTTTGTAAAATTCACCAATGTTTATGTGGTCAATCATTACACTCGATAGTCGATTTTGAATTACCACAAGAGTTCCAATGGCTTCTCACAGTTAATTTGGTTGTGTAATCTGAAAAACACAATTATTTCCTACACATCCTTTGTAACTTTGGCACCTTCTAGATTCAGCCTTTAACTAATACCAAAATGGATATTGTGATAATATTAGTAAAATCATCTGATACTATCTTTTGAGGAGGGTAAACATTATGATATACTTATTCATGTTATCATAATCTCATTCAAAATATCTAAAATAACAATGAATCGTTCATATATTCTATCCATTGTGGTTATATATAACTTTCCTCCTATGATTAAATATCACCATAACCTCTTAAGTTATCTAAATCAACCTATAATACGAACAGTATGGTCCTAGCCTTAAACAATACATAATAATGAGATAAATCTTTAATTTGATATTAAAACACATTGAGGATATTTTCTTGTTTAGAGATTTAAATAAATTGGACATAACTCAAATATCACAACATAAATGTTACATGAATATAATTCTACTAACTATCCTTTTTTTCATTAAATTAATCCCGTTAAAAAAACATGTTATTGTTTCAAGTTCAAAGAACATAAATATTTCATGATCCCATCCTTGACTCTATTAATCAATAAGTCCTACGAAAAACATTTAAAACATAGTATGAATATAAAAGTCTCTAAAAGGTATACACAATGAAGTGGAATTGTTCGTCTTGGGATAACATGAAAATCATTAATACATTATCATTATGTAATACATTTCACCATTAATAAGTAGAAAAAATAATTCACTAAATATAAATTCATTTATTACGCATTTTTAACTTAAAAAATATCCATAAATACCATAGAATTCAACCTATATCATATAAAAGAATATTCAGACATAAATATACATAAATTGATTAATCATACAGTCGACATTAACACATATAACTAAATATAATAACCATACGACCGAATTAAAAACCCAATGAATTTGAAGTTATAACATAACCACCCATCCAAGGATTATCATGGAACCACCCATAGTTGTTTTATCATGTAACTACCCCTCATTGGATTATCATGTAACCACACATGAAATTTCCAAGAACTATTATATAATTTTAACACATAAATGAAGGAAATTAACAAAATTTCACTCATAACATTTCATTTGTAGTCACAAGAGATCATTTCACGATATTGAAATAGTATATCCACAATAAAAACCATATTCACAACCCAAGAACCCAAAAATAAATTAAGGGATTTGATTTCCAATGAAAAACATTAAAGCTTATAGAGGATGCCAAATATCAAGTAATAGTTATGGCCGTGGTGGATTTTTGTCGCTACATACATTAAAAACATTCCATTTTTGACATTTTGTAATATGATTCATAGATAAAACAATACCTTTGATTGAAATTTATGTAAATGTGGTTTATTGTATACCATTTAAATAATGGTTGTATATAAAATCAAAATATGCCTCAATGAAAAGAGATTGAGATGAAGTCACTAATGACGATCTTATCTATAGGCTAATCATAAATCATTGACATAATTATGTGCTAAAAAATAATAATACACCCTATAGAGGTTTATATTATGTTTTAAAGAATCAGGGGTCATTCAGACATATTCATGGAAAAAAATTCCAATGAAATTGATATTTAACTCAACCAATGGAGACTTTGTTATGATTTCCCATACAAAGTTCAGAACAATTTATTATGAAATTATCAATGGGGATATTATGTGTGGAAACCATATATCTACACCAATAGATGTTGAAATTACAACATAAACAAATAAATAATGATTCCACACATTATCTATTCATAATGTATTCAAAGAAGTATGCGTAAAACCCAATGAGTGGAAATTGCGTTTAGAATTTCCTTAAAAAGATAATTTTTTAATAAAATAGATCAATTATGTGTATTCAACATAAATAAACATAAGTAAAGTACAATGAATAGATATTGGGTTAAGAGGTTCCATTACCTTGAATCTGACTTATCTCGTACATTCTTTATATTCATGAATAATATAAATTGGTTAATTTCTACTTCATTAAGAACCTTTTTCCAGATAACTAATCACATTATATTATTTATTATCTTGTTATAAAAATTATATAATTTAATATCAGTTTTTTTGTCGATATTTGGTACTTATGTCAAAAATGAACTCGTTATGATTTAAATTATCTTTTTATTAAAAATTAATTCATCTCCATAATATTATTAATTAATTTAATATCAAATATATCTAGTATATATTTAGTTTTAATATTTAATAAAATTTGGAGATAAAAATTGATATTCACTTTTCAGGGAGACGTTAGGTTGTACGTATGCATGGACACTACATTCATTTCATTTCCATATTAAAGGAATGAAAACAAATTGATAAATAGGTATATTATAATTTATGTAAATTATATAGGTTATATATGATAAATAATTTCATTAACGCCATACTCCCTATGTTCCATGCATGGAATTAATGATTTATATCATGTTGAGGGGGTTGTAGTCCAAACATTCTCAAATAAAATTAATGTATTGATACAACATGCTAATTATAAAGAAATGATAAAAATGAAAATCACATAAGAATATGATAAAATATAAATATATAATATATAATATATAAATTTTAATCCATCATAACATCCACTATGAGAGGTGGTTGGATAAAATTGATAAATCATCGTTTCATGAGGTAGTAGTTCTCCATACATAGAAACAACATGTCCATTTCTATTAGATAGATTTTTTTGTATGTGTTGTTAGAATAATTTTCATAAAAACATCAAATTGTATTTAGGATACTGGTTTTTTATATAATCATAGAATAATAAGAGCTAATGGTGTGGAGAATAAAAATAATGGAAGGGAACACGAGAGAAGACATTACCACTCAATCAGGTAACTTCTATTGACTTTTGCAAAATGGTTTTCTGGAAGATCATTTTTTCTAAGATAAGGTATCTATGAGGAAGGAAGGTATGTTGGGATATTATTTTAGCAGAATTTTGACGATCCAATGGGCTACTAACATGTGATTAAATGGGTAGAGACGGTGGCCATTTATAAGTGGGAGGAGATTCACTATAAGAATACATTGAAATGTTATTTTATTAAAAATTAATTTTAGAAGTATAATAGCTTAAAAGTGATATAATTATAGGATAATACCAGAATGGGTATAAATCATCTCAAACATTAGTATTTAAAATAAATTAGTTCATAAAATTATACACATCATTTAGATTAAACACTTAGTTAAAAACATTAACACTTACCATGTCTTTATGTATTTTTATAATAGGTGGTTACTATAATTAATATAAAATGCCATTATAATAGTAGGTGGATAATTAATTAAATTTTAAAAATTATATATGTATTTTTGTAGAATAATTTATTAATATGACAATTATATCATTTAATAAAATAGTATCTATTAAAAATATCTCACTTATGTAATTTTTTACACTATTTAGTATTTGATTTATTTAAAGTCATAAAATCAGGATTCAATTGAAAAAATGAATAAAAGGATCCCTCATATGTCAATTTAAACCAAAAAAATTTTTTGGAATAAAAATTTTAAATTTACATTTAATTTATTATTTATAATATCATTTCATTAAATTTTTCATTAATATGTTTATCACTACATCATTATTCTGTCACAAATAAATTTATTTATATAAAGCGAAAAAATTATAAATAGAAGAAATGATTAAGGAAATATTTGTATCATTATAGGGAATATTTATAGTTCAATATGTCAATCATATAACCCTGATTTAAAATTGTTTTATGAAAATATACACGATGATGTTATATTACCCTTTTCTTAAAATTAAATATTATAAAATAAAATTTTCACAACCAATTGGATCTCAATTTCCAAAATTACATCCTAAATATTCTAATGGTCATAAATATCTCAAATAATAGGATTATTATTCATTTTGAGGTTGGTTTATATTATTATAATTCAATTTTCTACCCTTATTTACCAGATTTACCCTTTAACCATGGTATATAAAAATAATTACTCATGTTACTGTAAATAATTTCCAAAAATAAAATGTAACAATGTATTCAATTGTGACCTTATAATCCCAAATATGGAATCTATATGGATAATTCAAAACACAGAAATTGATGTAAATAATTTAAAAATAAATCTTCTTATCAAATCCATAAAGCAGGTTTTTAAGATGTAAAAATATTCGAATGATTTACATGTGTTTATGTCCATTTTAAAAGAAAAATAAAATAATTTGACAAAAATTTGAATAAATTATAAAAAAAATTATTCAAATTTTAAATTTAATTAAATGGAAATTCTATATATTTAAATAAATTAAATGAAAATTCGGTTTGGAATTAAATTTCATTAAATTTTACTATTCATTAAATTATGTAATTTATAAAAAAATACCAAAATATAAGAAAAATAAAATTTTGGTGTCCTGCTTCTAAAAAATAAGTTTATTTTGTCAAATATTACATATAAATGTGAATAAAATTAAATTTGAAAAGGGATCACTTGCAAAAGGGAGTAATATGATCTTCTAAAAATATTAGAGTATTTTAGGCCAAAAAAATGATTCATTTAATTTTTTAGTCTTTAAAAATTATTGGATAATGTAAAAAAATTATAAAACATTTGTAATCGTGTTTTATTGAGTTTTATTCATTCTCTTAATCACAATTAATAGTTGTAAACTACCATGTAAAATAATAATAAAATTATCCTATTATTTTTGTGAATAACTCAATGGTGTCTACAATGTATGAATTTAGGGAAAGAAATTGTTGTGTGTCATTTTTTATATTTTAAATAGTGTAACCTTTAATAAAAAATAATGAAAAAATTAATAAATATTAATATATATGAATATTTATTATTCTATAATGACCTAGGATGATACAATATGATATTTTGATACCTTGATCAAGGAAAAAAGGATTAATTACTATTAAAAATAATATGATAAGATCTAGTAAATAGAACCATTACATTCTGTTATTTTTTATATGTGTAATATTCATACATATTTATCCAAAATTAGAATATATTATGTTATTTCCATGTTTTCATGATTTTCTCTTGAATTGTATTCTTTGTAATGAAAAGTCATAAATTTCGTTCTTATTATTTTATTTTCATGAAATTTTTGGAATAGGGATAAAAATAAGGTGTTTTATGGTCTATATTTTAATTTTATTGATAAATTATTTTTACCTATCCAGGTAATTGTTTTATAATTTTTAGTGATAATATTTCTACCTTAAACTACTAAACAATGTCAATATAGTGTTTCTACAATTAACATAAAAATAACATTATTTATTTATCAAATGTTGAATGAAATATGATTTGCATGATTTTGTGTATTAAATATTTTTTAAATAAAGATTGTTTAATATAGAGGTTTTAATTCTTTATATTTTATTTCCATTATTTTCATTTTTTTTAAAATTCATATTAAACGAAATGTACAAAAATTGCCATTTATATTAGAAAAAATAATTAATATATTATTAATTGATTTAAAATAGCAAAATACCATCTTATGAGAAGTTATTAGAATATCTTTGTAAATATCCACCAATGTCCAATTATTTTCCTTTTTTCTTTTTACAGCAATCTTCTTTACTCCGAAAGAGTAAACTATTTAATATCACAGTAATTTTATAAAAAGGTGAAAATGGGTATAAACAAAATTATTAGGGTGAAAATTTCAATTATACTAGTAAAAATGTTATTATATATTTTTATTTAGACAATGAAAAATATTATAGTCCAATATTTTCATTTTTTCCATTATAATTTTAAAATTAGTTAATATGAATTTAATACATTAATAAATAACATGTGTGCTCCACCTCTCTCTTATAAATGGGTACCCATTATTCGTAATTATTAACCCTTCATAAAAAATTTGTATCTCGCATTCCATACCCAAATACATTCCTAAAATACATATATTTTTCATTGTGGTACTATTTTATCAGAATTCTATCCTTGGAAATAATTTATCGTAATACTTAAGAGGATTACCAAAGAATAAGAATAGTTCTTAACCATGTGTTTTAATTTTGTTTCTTTTTCTTACACCATATAATATTCTTCAACCATAATGAGAAAATGAAACTAATATAATACATGAAATTATGTGTTATTATTTTAATGGAATCCCCCTAATATATATCCTCTTCCATCAAATGGGAAATTAAAACTGATGTTCATGTGTATGAAAAACTACCACCTTTCTAATTGATGTAAACAATTTTCCTTCACCACCTTTAATTGAATATTATAATGATAGATTAAAAGAATATATATGATATCAATTAAATTAATATTTTTCATGAAATATAATATATCAATTACATTATTTCCATTTCATTCACTAAAAATGATAACATCCTTCATGTGAACATGTGAACTACCACCTCTACGAAGCGATATGATACATTTTTCACCATAAAATTAGTTGGATTTTAAATATAGTTATATTTAAAGAAATTGTATTATGTTATAATCATCTCTATAGAAATATAAAAAATTACCCACCTTATTTCCATTCTAATCATTTAAAAATTGAAAAGTAACCCATGCATACACACGACCTATATTCTCCATAATTGTAACATTGTTCATTTTCCATTACCCTATTTCATTATTTGTTATAAAATATTTATTTTTATTGAATTATTAATTCTTTCATGATTATTAAAAATATATATTACATAATAATTAACTCCTTTACCATATTCAACCAACCAATGTTATATAGAACATGTGAGCCGAATATGATGAAACATACGACATGCAATTAATTGATTATGAAACTAAATATAAAATGAAAAAAATTAAATAATATGATATTAAAAAAAATGGTTTTTAATCATTAATAAAAATAATATAATTTTATCATTTGTAATGATAAATAATGTACATGATGAGTAAGACTCATGGTAAGTGACTTTCTTATTTAAAAAACCTATTTTAGAGTTTCCCTTCCATCTCTTTTTCATCCATGTATATATTTTTAATAATTATTTAATATATGTATTTATATACATTTAAATTAAATCTAATGGTAGTTTTTTGTTCTCTATTTTTTTTCTAAAGGATTCATTTTTATGTATATAATACATATAATTTTTCATTCCTTAGAAAAGACAAATTTAATGCTCTATTTTAATTTATACAGAGATAATTAGTTCTATGAGTGCCAAAAAAATTATTTCATATTTATATTTCATTATAAGATTAGATATTTAAATTTAATAAAACACAATATAATATGTTGATTTTATTTTCAAATAGGATTTTAAAATGGGATAGATATTTATATATTTTGAAATTTATTCTAATGTGTGAAAAGAATATTTATATGAGGGTAATACTGGTGGATAAAAGATTTTATATGTTGTGATTTTTTTAACGTTTTGGGTTATAGTTAGGATTAAAATTTATTATGTAATACCCAATGGATATGTGGAACTATTATAAAGTAATAATGGATGGTTCTATTGTAATCCAATAATATATGGGTCTGTAATGTCCCTCGAGTACATTGTGTATAGAATTCTACCGTATTGATTATTCCATTTGTATGATTGAAAAAGATAATGATTTACCAAGATACCTACATTACATATCAATTATTGTTATGGATATCAATTATTAAATAATTATTTAAAAAGGTAATGTAATGATATTTTATTTAAAAGGACTTATCTACTACATCATAAGGATTGAAAGTATAACATAATGAGAAATAAATTATTGTTTTTGCATGAAATAAAAGGAACCATTATAATATTTATTTTCATTTAAAATTTTCTTATGAAATGTTTTATAAAAATATAAGGGATGGATAGTTTAATTATTGAGTAATAAATATTATTACTTTAAGCATGAATATTGTTTTCCAAAATGAATAATTGTTTATGCTATCATGAGATAATTAGTTTCTTTATTCCTTTCCTTATGTGCAATACAAATCTTTTTTAATAATCCTATATTTTTAAAAAAAATCATACTATTTAATTATGGATAAAAAATAATTATTCAAACTAAATGTTATGGTGATTATTCTTAAAAAGAAAAAATTTACCGTTTTAAAGGATTTATATTTTTGGAATAATACATGCTTAGTATAAATATACCCATTTTAATTTATTTTGATTTTATATAAGACTTGTGAAATCAATATCTTACAATAAAAACCTGAAATATAATTTGGGATGAAGGAAAGGGAATTCTAGCCTAAATTCATAATAATATAAATTTTTATGGCTTATTCATTATATAAATACTTCCAAAACCATCCATTATGGTTTTTACCCAATGTTTTTATTTAATCTTTAATAGGGTTTCATAACTAATTATGTTTTATTGATAAAATTTTTTATTAATATTTCTATTATTTTACGTTTACAAAAATTATTTTTATATTCTGTTAAGATGTGACTGGATGTAAACTCCATAAGATGTATTAACAGTCCATGATATTTTTTCATTATATCCAATTAGGTAACTATGTGAATTTGGTCATGTGGTAATTTAACCTACCATAAACCATCCATGATCCTACAAGGAATTTCTTAAGATAAGTTAATGAACTATGTCATACATAAGATACCCAACACATTATATTCCAATTAGTTATCCTACCATTCCAATTAATATTACATAATTATGTTTTTTAGATGTATTCCTTTAGGATTATTAAAATTTATCTTTATTAATTAAATTAATGAATAATCCCAAATTATAATATTAATGAAAAAACTCCACTCTCATTAATTTTAAATTATCTATGTGTTTTCTCTTTTTAATAATAATTTTCACTCCAAAATAATCTCAAGCCAACATATTCTATAATAATCGTATGAATTGTAATGATGAAACAAGATTGTTAACTAAAATATCTTGGTTAATTCCTACCTCATTGACAATAAAGAAAATAAAATATATCATATGTTCTTTATTAAAACCTTGTAACCCCCTTTTGATTGATCAACCATTATGAATATAAAATGATGTGGTGAATGATTGGAAACAAAATAAAACATTCATCGTTTAGAAATTTATTCATAACCAAGTATGGGATGATGGGTTATAAAATAATGGTAAAAAATATACACATATAGTCAAAAATATCAATTTGAATAAGGATTCTGATACTGATGATTCGAGGGATTCCATAAAAACCATTAGAAATTAGTAAAGGTTGGAATTTAAATTTAATCTATTGTCTAAGAGTTTGAATGTGTCTTATATAGGATTGTATTAGGATGATCAAAATTCATATTCTATTTATCACACTTTGAGATAAATATTGATTTTGAGGAACTGAATGGATTAATAACTTTTACAATTCTAAATAATGTATATTTTTATGAAGAATGCAGATTATTAATGAAATTTAAACATCATTTGAATACTCACAAAATTGTAATTTAGTATTTTAAGACATTAAGATATTTTATTCCTATATGTTATGGAGTTGATGAATACTTTTGAAGGAAAAATATGATTCATATAGTATATTTATGTACAACCATAACAAAAATTCGCCTCATTTCCAAACACTATGTTTATCTCATCTCTGTAGATGTAAAAAGGGATATATCCTAAGGGGTGGGGTGGAAAAAATTGTTTCATCTAGAAGTTTATAAATTAATTACAATATTTTTAGGAATATAATGATAAACTGGAAGCCATGGAATAAATTATGGGCATAAGAAAAATCAAATATCTATATGAAATTCAATCCTCGTATGGATATAATGTGACCGAGGGAAAAATTTTATCCAGGTCTAGAACCTGATATGATTATTGAATAGTAAAATGAGGTGAATGAAGATGAACTAACTGTTATATAAGAGTAGTATAAAGAATCTTATCATTATGAGGAATTAATGTAATACAAGAGAATGATATGTGATCCATCAAATTTAATATATCTTAGATATCATAATTAAACTATTTATTTTCCTCTTAATATGAGGAGTTAAGGGATTAGATAATGATGATATTGTAGTATTAGTGAATGATACATCCATATGTATAATATTGGAGGATAATGTCTTTGATAAACTAGAATCAAATTAAGACTACAGTGTAGAATAATCTCCATTTAGAATTGTAATTTGAGGTACTCCAAGATTGAGTATAAAATAAATAACTCCTTAGGGGGGGGGGAATTTGTGATAATAATAATCATTGAGGAAATCCACATAGGTCTTGTAAACATATCATCTATTATATTTTAATAGATCCTATAGGGTCAATGATTACACAAATAAACTTATAGGAAATGATTGATGTATCTCTTTCATAACCAATAGTAGACCGAGTACTTAATAAGATGATTGGCCTTACCCCATCAAATTAGTTTAAGAACATGGTATTCATGGTGATATATCTCCTCTTAGATCAACTCGTATTTATTTTATTGACAGATTTGATGAAGTATCATGTATAGAAACTTGGGGCCACACTCCCAGAATCTAGCCTATGGTGTTTGGAGATGAGTTTGAATATCAATAATCTTCTCTTGAGGAATCCATCCATATGATCGCGTCTTCCGATTCTATATATTATGGTTCTAAATAATTCTTTAATGAGCCTAAAACTAATTTAATGGATGTATTAAAAGGAATATTAATTTTTCTTTTAAATTAACGTGAACCCATTTAGGAAAAGGAAATCATGAGGATAGTCTCTATTGATAATTTATGTTTATAATAAACGTTATATATTAATCTTAATATTTTGAAGAATGAAATTGATCATAAAAAATATAAATTTATAGGCTTAAGGGAATACCTCTATGAATAAAATTTTATGTTATTCTAAATTCTACCTTCCATACTTCTACTGTAGCTAGTTATTCTCCTGTAGTGAAATGTGATTTTAATAACGATTTGATCAGAAAACTCTTGATAGATAATATAAAGGTGGTGGTGGAATAATTTCACAATAACAGATAGATAGTGTTTTATGGATTTTCAACTAATGCTTCATAAATGTTAGATTTGTTAAAAATTGATGTGAATGAATTTTAAGGAGACATGGAAAAAATTAGATAGGATATAAAATTTAATCTGAGCAGAACATTCACCACGCCAGCTATGAAAACCATGTTAGTTCCTTTTGATGTTATCTAATAATGAGACATATGACTCAGGTAGTGAAGTCTCATGTGGATAGATTTAAATCTGTCTCTCATACTGTGGAATTTGTTTTTGAAACTATGGAACATTAATTTTATTTTATATATAATGGATCCCAAGAAGTGCATAATATAACTTGGATTTTAAAGAATAATCTATATTCTATTAATACTTCATGTTTAAACTTCCATCTCCCCTTAAAACGTTAGCACTAAAATATATTTTTTATTCTACCAATCATTTTAGTTTGAGCCACCACCATGATATTCATCAGCTCTGGCTAGTTTTAAGGTGTGCGATTTTTTACGAACGTTCTCCCACATATTCACTATAACCCAACCCCTATATCCCAACTTCTACATAGAAATAACTAGATAATATATTTTCTAGTAAAATCATATATGTATATTCAATTTTTTTATATTAGAGTCTTTTTTGAATACTTTATAACTTTTTTCCAATGTGTTATTCTTATTGAATGTTAATAGAATATATAAGTTTCTTTATTTATTACCTTTTATCAAATTATTTTTTATATTTCCGGAACAAAATCATCTAATGAATTTTTTATGTCAACATTATCAATTATCAAAAACCCCTAAATACCTTTTAGTAATCCTGAAATGGGAATCATAATATGGATGTTGATATTACTATTATATCATGAATGACATTTCTTACTTTTCTAAAACATTAATCATCCATCATTTATGATCATAAAAAATGGTAACACTATAATATTAGTCTGGTAACTTCTTGTTTCAATTAGGATAATTTTTTCATTATATTAAAATTAATACTTTGTTTTTTGGCTGTCATATGTATCTTTATAAAAAATATATTAAAATAGATAAGTCTGGAGGTGACTGCATTAAACTAATGCATGGTGAAATTCTACTAACCATAAAGGAAAACCGGTTGTATTAGAGTAATCATAGGAGAATGTGTATGTATATTCATGTAAAACATATAAACTTTTGTTAGATATCTTTTTTCTATTTATTGAACAACCCTTAGGAGGACTTAACCAACCCCATGAATGATTCAAATTACAACACCTAGACATCAACCAACCATACATAAAACATTGTAATTTTATCTAAGTGTTTAATGTATTGAATTATTAACACACCCACCATAAAAGTGAATTATGTAACCCTCTAATGAGGCCATGTGACCATACCTCGTGACCATAAGGTATTGTGACTTCATGGATTTGTGACCACAATATTAATTGATTGTACAAAATTTAACAATAAGTGAGTGTGTCAATATTATATAGTAATTATATTTTAGAAAATATAGTGGCGATGTTGTGGATTATTTAATGTGAGTGATATAATTTAAGACATCTTGGTCAATGTAATCAGTAAAAGGGTTATTTTATGAATATTATACAATGTATTATTAGGGAAGTATTTTCCTATTCAGAAGAGAAGATTCTCATGGATAGAAGTTTGTGATATAATGATAATATGTTGAGATCAATAAGACTACATAACTATATTCTTCTATGAAACTAAGATTATTTTGTTTTTAGTGAAATATCCATTCAAATATTTTAGGGATAGACTTTAAAAATAATTGATCATTCGATGATGGCCAGAGTTTATGAATAATAAAATAAATCTCTTAACTCTTTTTCTTTCTCTCAGTTTCGCATTACATTTGATTGGTGTTTATATTAATTTTTATATCTATAAGAACTTGCTCTTTTTTATTATTAAAGAGTGAAAAACACTCGTTCCATACCCTTTATACATATATACCCCCATTAATAACTATAGAAGAGAATAGTGATAACCTAAACTCACTTATGTATAATTGTATCTATAAAATTTTCTCTAGGATTTGGATCATGATTATTTGGCATAGTAAAAAATCTTGGTATCCGATGTATATCTTATAAACTGTGTTATATTACATCATGGAACATATCTAATTTTCTTAATCAATAAGTCTATTTTTTCTTGTTTCTTTCCATACTCTATTTTCAAACTATTCATATCAGATATATCTTTTAGATCATTTATCATATTGTTTCTAAATTGTGATTTGACAAAAAAATATGATAGAAAACATATATATGTGATATAATCTATTTGGTTTGAGTAAAATATTTTTATTATTTTTATATTTTTAATCTTTTTAAATGGGTTATAATCGAACCATTGAGAAACTATTTCAAAGTATCTGGGTTATTATAAAATTTTATTTCATTAATTAAGAAGTTAAAATTATTGTTAATTTCATTTAGTTTTAATAGTAATCTTAAATTTTATTTTCCATTAATCCCCATCTTGATTTTTCCACTAAAACAAACAATAATGATATAAAACACTTTTTTATTTATAAAAGTGGTATTTTTCACTATTCAACAAAATATAAATTATTTTAGGAAAATAAGAAAATTAAATCTTAAATTAATATTTAATTTATAAATACTTAAGTGAAGTAAATTTTTTGAAATTTTATTTCATTAATTTTAAAATTTATATTTTATATAAACTGATAAAATATAATGAGTAACAACTATAATAGGAATATATCTTCTTGAAATACTAGTTTTTAATTTATTAATTTCAATTAAACACTGATAAATCAATAATTACCAAATTAATAATACATTTTATTGAAATAAACATTTAAAATAATATAAACCATTTTCATAAATAAAATTTATCACACATAAAAACAAATATTCATAAAAAGAGTTATGAAAAATGAATTTTTTTAAAATATTCTTTTTTATATATAATTTCTTAAATATATTTCATAATATCGTAGTAATATATATAAAATCAAAATCAATTAATAGGTTTAAATAGACTAAACATATCACCATTTAAATTTTTAGTGGATTCATGTGGAGTTAACTATAAAACATAATTGACATATTTAGAGGAAAATAAATATTAAAAACTCATGTTATGACTTTGTACCCCCTTAAATGAATTGTATCCACAATATTTTCATTACTCATAATGTGGGAGTAATTTCCATAGGGAGATATTAATTATTAATAAAATGGTAAATGATTGATTTATATTTTATATGAAGTGAGATTTATCTATATGAAATTTTATATGAACCCTTTGTTAAAAGTGTTAGTCAAATACAAATTGAATTCTAAATGTGATGCAAATATAGATCCACAAGAATTAACTTCCAAACAACTTCAAGAAGATCCTTATACAATGGATATATAAATTATATTAGTAAATTATTGAATATATAATTGAATATCAAATCGGTTAAAACATATATGATATAACAGATATGAAAATGTATTTTGAAAAGCGACATTCTACTTTATGTAATGTTATTGCATAGATTTTTCATGTTCCCATGGAATATGTAGTTTTTTGTGACTATTTTACCTATTATCCATTGTAATGGGGAATTAATTTTAATTGTTTCCAATTTTAATGAATTTTATTAAATGTGTTTTAATAGATTATCACATTCAATCATTGCTTTCAGTTTAGTATCCTTTATCTATATACTTATATCATCTATCAACCACATTAATGAAATTTATCCAATGATTATTAACCCAAATTTTAGATACAGGGAATTTAATATTCTTTACGGTATTATCCGTTTCACATGATCTTCCTAGTGACATCATCATTATCTTCCAAGTGTGTTTCTGACACCAATTATATTAATATTGTTAATAATATTTTCTAATTGCTGGTTTGGAATAATAAAATATATCTCAATCCAGATAGGTTATTTATTGAGGTAATCTTTTAATTTCCCCTACCATACATAGTTTCTTCTAGTTTTATTTATTAACAAATCCAGAGGGTTTGAAAATTATACTATTATTATCATAAATATTCATGGTAAAATTTTAACTAAATATATCATACCTTTCAATTTTATCATAATAAGATAATTTTCATTTAGTACAATATATTTCACTCTTAGTTATTCCTATATCATTCTTGATTGATTGTGAGTTACATTAAATTATGTTTTTTAATAATTCATAACACAATCGCTTATAATAATTTTGGAATATTTCCTTCAATGTGCTTCAAGAAAAAAATGTGTTTAAAAAAATAATATCCCCCATGTCTTTCATGATTGTTGTTCCGTCATAGTCCTAATCATTAAGCATTAAAGGGATGATCATGTTTGTGATCAACTAACCCTTTTTGGGTGATTAACTGTGGTTCATCATTGATAAATACATGTCAAAATTATAGTATATAGGGAAATATATAATTTATTGGAGCTAATTATACAAAAGGAACTCCAAATTTTTAGGATGTGGTCCTTAACAAAGTATTATCCACTTTGGTTTCACTATTTATCACTCATCCCAATCCCCAAAAAAATCATATTACCCCATATAACCTAATGGTTTATCCAATAATTTTATATTATGATAAATATTATCTTATCTACCCATAAAATATCCCCAACCAACATCCTCACATATAAATTTATCCACTCTCTACATTGATGCTAACTAAAACAAACTATAATTAACTATACATTAATTACATGTCATAATTAAAAACTGCATTACACAAATTCACAAGAGTTTTTGGTTGGGAGTTTTAATTTAGTATGACAAAAAACTAAAAAAAAATTCAATGTCCCTTCAATGGAAAATATTGTTTTCAATCTATATGGAAACTATATAATCCATAATAATAATTCTACATCTCTAAAAATTTCACTTCACAAGTTATTTTATTACACCTATCATGTGTAATAATTTTATTTATATTAGAGGAAAATGGATTAGTAAAATGGGGTGAGGTTAAAAACCCAGTATGGGTGAAAATAAGCAATAATAATAACATATAATATTTATGAATAAAAAAAATTGGTATGATAATGTTGGTAACGTTAATATAAAAAAAGAATTTATACCTAATAAAGATTGTAATCATTATCATGGAATCAGGAAATAAGGGAATTCTAAAATATGATCTCGTAATCTGGGAAAATGTGGAAACCAAATAAGTCATTAAATCATAAAAATAATTTAATGCTCAATTTCAACACTTTTATAGTGCACAGAGTCACATAGTACATAATATTTATTACCCATTACCATAAACATAGTGGAAAGGCCGCATTTTTGAGTAGGTTCACTCTCGTATCCAATACAGAAAAAATCAATCCATGAAAATATTTTCCCATTGAATTGAAGGGATATAAAAATATGGTAGCACTCATCCTAAAATGAAAATATATACATGTGTACATGTGAATCCTGAGGAAAAGAAACCAGAAATAATTATTAAGAATAATAAAACCATTAAGAAAGAAGCTTGTTTCCTAATATTTTGTTAAAACATATTCTAAGACTATATCATAATGATTTCATTGAGAAAATAATATTACATATATTTAGAATTATCCTATTTAAATAATGAAACCGATGTCATAAACATTGAGTTCCCTTGAAGAAAAATTCTTGGGAAGGATCAAGGGGAAATTTAAAAATAAACATCATAGGTGGTGATTTATGAAATGAAAATTATATATTTAAAGAAATAAAATTTATTTTCATCCACCTTTTGACGATAATTGATCAAAGATGGTTTTTCATAAAAATAAGTTGATTTTAAAAATATATTCATGGTTAATATTATTTAATTCTTCTTACATATTTCATGAAATATAAATCAAAAGGTTAAAATTTTCTATTTTAAGGTCACTATTATTGAAATTCAACATTATAATAAGGATGAAATATCATTCTATTGAAATATGGATAAGAGAAATATAATGGTCCTAGGAGATAAAACATAATTATTTTTCAAATAAAAATGGATAACTATGATGGAAAGGGAAATTATGGAAAAGGTGGTGATGCTGTTATTTTAGTGGATGAGAATTATTCTAACCAAAAATGAATTTTAAAGATAGAATAAATATCATAAATAAATAATATTTAAATAAAAATTGATCTTATAAATAGAATTATTATATATTGTTTGAAATTAAATACAATGATCAAGGATAATCATTATAATTCATCACTAGAGATTGAGTATCGAATACCCCTTTATATTTTTTGGATGATACTAATCGTTGACCAGTGAAAAAAATATCTTTTATTGATGTAAATATTAAATATCTTACAATAATATAGGATATTAAAATGAAGTTAATTAGTATTTACACATTATAAAAGAATACATTAGAATCATTTAAGTGCACGCCTTAATGGAAGGTGATTAAGGCAGAAGACCTTACATTTTATCATTATTTCTAATAACATGATCTAAAAATATTTTTTATAAACATAATCATATTAATGACTTAATTTCTAAACATATTAAAAACTTCTTCCATTTATAACCCTCATTTATATTTGTTTACAACAGGTACAATAGTTAGTTTTCACCTATTTTTAGTATCGGGTGTGATTAATATAGAAGTTTTTATATTAGTAATGTAATATAAGTGTAGTTATTTATTATTTTACTAAATTTCATAAAAAAATAGATCAATGATGTTACATTAATATATTTTTTATTATTTTTCATAATGTTATAATTTAATTTGTTGTGATTTTTTACGACAATCATTAAAGGTGAAATCATAGAAGAAAAATTTTAATATATTTTTAACAAATAGTGGTATATTAATTAATGAGTTTGATAACTATTGCACCTTTACATACCAAATTTGATGTCATTAGGAAAATATTATTATTATGTTTTATTAGTATTAAAATTCTCAGTCGTCTATAAAATTATTTTATAATATTTTTTAAGATGGTGCTGAATCTGACACAAAAAAATAGACCATAATTTTTCAATGAATATGAATTGGTTTACTCATAATATTACTACACCCAAAATATAAAAATGTAAATTAATTTTTATAATTGTGAAATATAATTATTTATAAATGATAAGTATAATATACTTTATATAAATCCATTACATATAATAAAATGATTTTTTTCCTATTAGCATGATTTATTTAAGATGGTTAAATTTATAATGTTTCCTTATTTTTAATTTCATCAATATGTAATATATTTTTTTAACTAATACATAGTAATTATATAATAATAATATTTATTCTTTCAAACAATTGTTTAATCCATCCTTTAATTGTGGTAATTAAAATTAGAACACTACATTCTAGAGAGGGGGTAATTTTCACATAAGCAAGGACGATGCATTCATTTTCTATAGAGCAAAATAGTGGATTAATATAGATTACAATTTTAGAATCACAAAAAATTTATTGTTAACATATTTATATATTAAATTCATTTTTTAATATATTCTCTTTAGGTGGTGTTGTAAAATGAACATGTTACACCATGAAGGCGGTAGTCTGTATATACGCATAGTTCATATTTTTTGATTTTCTCAATGGAAGGGGGAATGTAGTTAAATATTTTATCATTATTATAAAAACATAATAGTATAATACTAATATTTATATTGTCATTTTATTATTAATTAATTCTATTTTTTATGAAAACATTCACATAAATAAATATAAATGATGCATGAACGGTGATATGATTATACCCCAATTCTAGGATTATATGTTTTTCAATGTGATTTATCCCTATTGGTATGGTATTTTCAAAATATGAAAACATATTGAGAGTGTATAGGAATTTGTAGGACAATGTTTGGCATATTTGTTTATTAAACTAAGGTGAATTTATTGTGATGGTATGTGAGGATTGGAGATCCCAATTTATATGTGAAAAGGGATGATATTTTGGTCAATAACCATTTTTTCAATAATGGGAAGTCACACTCAAAAAAAGTGGCTACAAATTTATGAAACAATATGGTAGGAAAGAAATAATATCAATATAGTACTGAAAAAACCATTCCCAAAAATATTTTACACATTTATTCAACTCATTAACATAAGATTTTTAACTTCTACCTTTTGAGTTTCTTTAATGGAAACTTGTTTTTATGAAAGGAAATTTATTTTTATTCAAAAATGGACATTATTAAAGAATTTGGACCTACAAATTCAAAATATTAATAAATTTCATTTTGTTAAATTTATAATACATATATATAATTATTTTAAAATAATTATTGTATAATTTATTATTTGTTTTTAATAATATAAGATAATTCATATAATGTCATATGTAGGGATTTATGTTAAAAATTTCTTATAAAAATTATAAATTATCTATAAAATATACATATTCTTCTCAAAAAAGGTTGAATTATCTTATATAATAATAATTTCAAAAAATTAATGTTATATTTAAAAAAAATCATTTCCCATTATTCACCAAAAAAATAAATATTTTTAGAAAAATAGAAAAAATCCATCTTAATAAAATAATAACATTTTATATTGACAAATAAATTTTATTTTTTCCAATACAACGTTAAAAAAATTAAAATAAAATATTTAATAAAATCATAAAATAAGATTTGTAATTCTTTTCTTAGATAATATCTATTTAAAATACTAAAAACTCATATTCTTAGTTTATATATAACTATAATTAAGATAGTGTTAATCAATAAATATTAAATTTTATTTTAATCATCATTTAATAATAATATACCTAGTTTTTTATATTAAAAATAAAATTATATTAAAATATATTCTTAATCATAAAGATTTAAATATATTTTACAATATAAATTTTATATATATATAAATGGTTATTAATAGATTTTGAAATTAAGTTACTCATATTCATACATTCTTATTGAAAGGATTTGTTTTAATGGTGTATATGTATCAAGGTTTTTCTTATTTCATTGATTCTTACAAATAAAGCTATCAAAATTATTTTCCATAATTAGAGGGAAAAAATATATTGAAATCTCAAGTTATTAAACTTAATACACCCCCCCCCACTCTTAAACATTTAAATACTTGGTTATTCAATGAATTCAGCCTAATAAAAATATATGCCTTACATAAGGTCAAATAAACATGATAGTATATAATAAATTTTAAAAATTGATTCATTGATAAAAAATTCAGGCTTACTCTGTGATCTTAACTCACTAACCCACCTAAATTCATGTTCATGTCTCAGTACTATGAGTAAAATAAAATAATAACATTTGAATAAAAAAATTTATTAGAATCACATTCAATTATCACCCCCCTATCTTCCATATACCTAAGATAAATATTCCTCTTTCATAATAAAATTTATGTGAAATTGAAATAAGTTAATTCCCACGTCATTCATCTAGAATGAAATATTTCCTACACATAAATGAATTTATTTTTAAAATTATTCACTTATTGATTTATTTCATCAAATTTAATTTGATAAGAACATATTTGACTATATAATGAATATATTTACCCACACTCTTAGCTCCTAATGCCATAGAGATTCATTATGGAATCCTAATTTTCCATTTTACTTATACATCAGAGGAATTAAATGAATAACATAAAAATATATTTATTAGCCTCACTGGGGTGTAATTTTTTAAAAAACGAAATGAAATATAAGTTTGGGTGGAAAATCATATATCCTGATTTAATATTCAAGTTCCAAAAATATCTTCTTAATCAAATCCCATTTCGTAGTTCTTGAAAATAATTTACATGAAAATAGTTTGTAAATTCAACCAACAATAATTAACTACATTTAATTTTAAAACTTGTTATCTCTGTCAAAATCTATATCCACATCTTCAATAGGAATTAATGTAATGAGATTTAGGTTTCCGAGCCTACAATCACCACAAAAAATAAAATAAAACAAATATAAATTCCATCTATTTAGGTTGATATCACCCACACTTTCGAGGAAACTAAAATTTTATTAATTTTATAAACATTAACATGAAAATGTATGAAAAAAATAGAATAATAGGAATGGATTAAATTTTTTTTTTAGTAAGAAACATGAATTAATAACTAAGGTATTGCCACATCATACATAAGAATAATTTTAATGAGAACAACTTCAAAATATAACAAAAATAATTGGATAAGGGAAATAAGAGGGAAAGATATTGGTTTGGACCTCTAATGTTGGTGTTCGGTTTTTACTCCCCATAATCTAATAGTTTAAACACATTATACCAAAAAATTTCATGGTTATCATTTCATTGAGATTGACCTCCAGATTACATTTCCTATAATCCATGAGTAGACCTTGATAATAGATATGTAAAAACGAAATGAAAATAATCACATCACCAAGAAGATAAAATTGAAAATGTTAGTTGTATAAGGAGTGGGTAAAGAATATAATGGTGGTTGCTATCAAATTTTACTATTTCAACCTCAATGTGATATGTAATTTAATGTAGAGGTGGAATTTGAATCACAATGGGATACTACTACTATTTATTTTCTACAACTACTTGTGTGGAATATTCATTAATATACAAGTCATAGACCATTATAGACTACTATAAATATTATAAAAGTATTAGTCACAAAACAATTTATTATTAAATAATATTAATACATGAATAATAACTATATAAATAAAATAGTTTACATATATCAATTTAGATATTGATATCTTTTGTCAGGGACAATAGAAACTCTATATAATCATGCATACCTTCATTATTTTCTTCCAATGAATGTGAGTTGTATATATGTGATGGTCCTTAAATGTCATATATGGAAGAATCACTTATATTTTCAAATACTACAAAATCTGACCAATAATCATCCAGATCATCTTGACCTCAATCATGTGCATCAATATGCATGTCTAATATAGGATTCACGACAATAAATTTTTGGTACATGATATATGGGGAATATTGTAACACTTTGTAGTCATCCATATTTTATTCAACAAAAATTATTTGTATGTAAGTCTTACCACTAATGGTTTTTGTATTAGTTTTTTTCTAGGTTACTCATGATAAAACCCATGAGACGTACATAAATATTCATCTATCTATTCAATATCTATATCTAAGAATTATATGCCCAATATAATTCCATTTATCCAAAATTATCTTACTTTTTGAATTTGATAATGTTCTTACACATGTTAGTGATCAATATATGTATACAAATTTATTTTTACTATATAATGGAAAATATTTTCTATAAATTTTTAAATATTTTTAAGGGAAAAAATATAAAAAAATTGTAATAGAATTTTAAAGACCACATAGATCCCATAATATGACACCACGTTTTGAAATAGGAAGTGAAAGGTACCCCAAGAGGGTGTCTGAGGCTTTTTCAGAGCGCAATGCCCTAGAACATCGAGAAAGAGACTTGGTCACATAGTTTGTCAAGACATTGTATCCCTACCCAGGCAGTTTCCCCTAACTATGCAGGGTGTTTTAGAGGGGAGTAGGGAGGTTTTTTTTCCTAAAATTTTACAAGACAAGGTATATTCCAATAATAATTGATCAGAAATTGTTTTGGTTCACTCACACATATATTGTACCATGTTTTCCACACCTTGCACCTTGCCGAAGTAGGGTACCTCAATTGAATGTGGAGGGAACAAAACATGCAAAAGGTTTTTCCAACCATGCTACCAAAATATGGGGCACTTAATTTCATAGGTAAAATTCTATTCATTCTATAAGTGTGTTAATACCTCGCCCATATATCACTCTTATTCTATAGCCAATAGAACCCCCTATTGTCAATAGTCTGATATCTCATTTAACTCCACCAAGAGATATTGTGTTATCCTGCTTAAAGACTCTAAATGGATCTCTAACGAAGTCATTGGATAACTATATGTAATATATTCATTCCATCTATTTCCATTATCAATTGTTCTTCCCATCTCTTATGATATTTTGGTGAGATCTCATTCACACTATTTTTAAGGATTTAGTCCATTTCCATGATTTTTTTTACTATACAACAATTTGGTTGTGAATAATGGATATGGAGTTGTGTATGAACCTAAGGTAGGTTTTCTAGAAATATTTCCTATTTTTTGGTGTTTCATAGTGTTTTATAGCTCATCCAAAATCCAAAAATTTCCATGTAATGGCTTCAATTTCATTCAACCTATTTAATTAATTATTCCATGTTTAGATACTCTTCTAGACCATATTAATCGATCATAGGATGCTGACCTTTTTCATCTGTACCACTTTCTATCTAAAGGATTATATTCCCTATTTTTTATAATTTTTTATAGTAACAATCAGTTGTTATGTGTTCATGAGTCTGTAAAATGGATTATTTGTACCTTATATTGTTTTCATTTGACCATAACACTTCCTCAGTGCTAGGATTTTCATGTAATATTTTTATATCATTTAAATAATAAAATAGATATAATTTAATGAATGATAATGAGTGGAACAGAAATAACTATTGATTCATTCATTTAGATATTTATAACATGAATTATGATGGCCTAGTTGCATTGGGGATTAATTATTATAATGTGTAAGAGGTGATACCTATTATTTACTTATTATTATTATTATTACGTAATCATTAAGTGATATTGAATTATGGTTAGGGAACATGTTGATAATAGTGTTTCACTATCCCTTATTCAGGTTCCAAGCATAACATCACATATCGTTATACATCAATTTGGGTAATGGACAGGATGTTATACATTCGTCCATATTAGGGGTTGTGCTTGATGACTATACCAGCTATCTCGAATTTTAGGAATGATTCCTCATATTCATATGATATTAAGGACGTGTACCATTACTTGAGGATATATATCGTTAGACTGGTTATAGATTTCTGAGTTACACATTGGGTCCTGCTAGTATATAATATCCATGTATATTCATTCTTATTTCCTCATATATATATATATATATATATATTACATATACGTGTATATAGTGTATATCTATATTTTTTTATAATTAATGCATATATGGTTAGTGATCAGACTCCCTTTCTGGAAGACAATTAAGTATCTTGATCTAGCATGGTGTCCTATAGGAACCTGAGTTGGATAGTAATTATTTTTTAGCATTGTTTATTATTTCATTAAGTTCAAACTTATATATTATTTAAACTATATGAGTTATTTATAGACACTATTGGTGGTCTCCTAATGAATTTTTCTCACACTCTACTCAAGATGCCTTTGGAACCTGAGTAGATCTCATGTTTGTAGGTATAGATCAAGGAAAGATACCTATTAAACATTGCTCATTCATTTTACATATATCTTGGATCATGGGTTTAAAAGATCAAACAAATTATCAAGATATTATTCGAGAAATCAGTAGTCCTTTTTCAATTTTTTATAAAATCATGTATATACATATACCATATTTCCCCTTTTTGTATGTCATTATTCCATGACACCATTATATATGACTCATGTTGTGGTATTTTGATATTATTATAATTTTTTAAATAACTATGATTATTAATTTATTTATCGTGTTTTTCTGTGGGTACATTTTTTATATCATGGATCTTATATTGAATATTTATTCATCTTAACCATTATGACACTCTGATATGATTGAATATACAACCCATTATACAACCATTTACCCTCTTTGTAAGCCAATAGCATATAACATGTGGGGAGTTACACTTAAGTCCATCGGACCCACCGACTCAGCCCCCCCCCCCATTGAATAGACATTGCTCTCTGACGTTATAAAGTCATATCAGAAATTTTTTCCTTTTTTATTATAGTTTCGGTAATAGACAAGAGACAAGGATATAACAAAATTTGGAAATGTGGTTATTCTTAGGATTAATAAAACACATACATGGGAAACCCAAATTACCTAGGATTGATTATTGATGTTATGATTTCTTCCGGTTATTGTTGATTAAATAACACCATTGGGTGACACACTTCATTTGTGATATTTTTATTATTGATTTTATTCCTATATATTTCATTCCATTTCATGGAATGGAAAGGATTTAGCATATCATTCATCATTATTGAGACATTGGGAATAATTTTCCATGCATTTTTCCGTTCCATGTCTATTTATTCATTTATTTTTCTATTTTATATTTTTAGTGACTAATTATTATATTTTGAAATGTAATGAGTTTTTTCATAGTAAAAATATAATTTTCATAATTAATGTGACTACAACAATATTAATATTGTTTTATTTCATAGATTTGTGTTGAAACCATATATAGTAAACTAAAACATATTGTTGGTTTTGGACCTATTTTTTATGGGCGTGTTACATCCTACAATAAGATATAAATGTCAATTTATAGTTAAATAACATGAAAATTGAAATCTATTAGATGTGTGAATTTTATAAATTGGAAATGGTGATACATCTTACTAGACCAAGACACACACACACACACATATATTTATATTAAAACTATAAAAAACGAATTTAACTCTTTAATTAAAATGGTTAACACTAAATGGGGATTTTACATGCTATGTAAATGGAACATTCCTATATAACTTTCAATTGACACTCCATATATTAGAGTCAGTGGATTCTCATTTGAGACCAAGACCCAAACTCAACCTTAGTAGTGGGTAGTTGGGTGTTTCTCTTATGTTCTTATGGATTTTTAATATTTTTCCTACTCACCTAGAACAATATTTTTGAGTAATTATATTGGTGTTATTTTTTCATAAAATGGTTATATACCAACTCTTTCACCTATCTGTTTGCCCTTAAATATTTAAATTCACTTCTGAGGATGAATTTGGCTTTAAATAATCATGCCATATTGATATCCTTAGTTCATACTCCATGTAAGAGGTATAGACCATACACCAGAGGGGGAAGTCCATAATCTAGTAGTGATACCTCCTTTTGTTGCACACATGGAACTTTATTATAATTCTAATATATGCTTCGATACCCATTTTTGGGAAGTACATTTCGGTATGATAGATTAGATGAATGGTGTTCTTAAAAAATCCATTACTATGGAATATTCGACTCGTGAGTTCTATCATTATCAACCTCCCAGCTTTTTAGGTGATGGTTTCCCACATTCTACATCTTCATTGGAAGAGGATTTGATTTCTATATTCAAGAAGGTTGAGATTCCTCCGTATTGGATGTCCAAACATGTTACCTACATGTTATGTGATTATGCAAAGAGGTTAGGGGATATCATTATCAAAGAATACTGGTATAGAGATATGATATGGGAAGATATCAAGATATTGATATATGACTTCTTCTTTTTAAAGAATCTTAGAGACGACCGGACTGTAGAGTTTAATGTCCTACAATAAGGATCAATGTCTATCATTTAATATTATTCTCACTTCACTGAGCTTCAAAAGATTGTGTTGACCTTATATAGTGATTATCTTATTAATACCAATATTTTCAAGGATTTTATAGTATATATCATCCAATAACATTACAATGACTGTTGAAAAATAAAAATATCTATGATAATCAACCCAAACCTCATTACTAAGTATAATTTGAGTGAATCTGATAGTGTAAACTAGATTTATTTAGTACCCAAATTTTTTAGTGTTTTATCAAATATACAGAAGGGGGTTTTGATTGTACTCACATTTTATTTGTAGTCGAGGTGTTTTTAATGAAAACTTTTAGATATTTTACCAGTGCATGAAATTGGTACACATGAAACTCCAATGTATAAGGGATCCAGTGGAATGCAGAGCTTGTAGTAGGACAAGAAATATCCAACACATCAGTAAGGCCATTGATTTAGTGATAAGAATGTGTGGATCTAAACCGACCCAAAATTATGGTTTGGGGAAAGTAGTTTCATGCAAGGTATGTAGATGGAATTCCACTTACCGCTCAGGATTAGGTGGTTGTTATGGTTGGGGAAGTCACACTCTTAAATTGCAGTGCTAGTAGAGTTGTCCTACTCCAGTAGTTAGGTTGTGACCCAGGGTCACAATATCATCTAGTTACATGTAGTCCATCTAATGCTAGAGGAGTAAAGAGGTAGACATTATAGTATTTGATGTACTATAATAGTATCCTCTACTTTAGTGTCTGCATTATTTGACACAGTCATGTCACACCCTTTTATATTAGAGGCTATAATTGAGATTGTTTTCCACATAATATATTTTTTTATGTAATCATATCACTAGATAACACATTTGGTATCAGATATGACAGTTTTATGATTTGTAAGGATTGGACACATGATATAGGGGAATATCTCTTCATGTAGAATCTAATCATCCTCCAACTTAAATGGTTTGATATAACTATTGGGATTGACTAAAAAGTTTCCCATCAAGCCCATATTGATTTATATCATCAAATGGAGAAATTTACATCACAATAGTGAAATAGAAAAATCCATAAGGGATAATGGAATTTCCTTGAGTATTGAGATTGAACTATGAATCAAGGGACAGGCCGATTGAAATCACATATTACTAATGTTTTAAGGATTTTCAGGGGTTATTACAAATAGTTTTCCATCCAATAGTGGATCCATTTAGAGACGTCATAGTAGATAATTCTTTTTGGAAACATATAATGAGTGATGTATGTTTCACTATTGACCTAGTGATAGAAGTAGATCCAGTGTGAATTACTCCTTAAAATAAGGAATCTAAAGATATTATTGACCTCAAGAAAAAGTTGGAATACTTGGAGGATTAATTATTTATCTATAATAGAACCTCTCCATGGGATTCACTAGTCCTTTTTTCAGAAGGAGGGTAGTACTATAAAAATTTTCATGTATTGATGTAGATTGATCCAGCTTATAGTAAGAAAGTAGTATTAATTACCTAAATTTTCCATCCTCCATGATCAACTCAATCGAGTGATAGTGTTTTCAACAATTTAATTAGTGTTAGGCTATCATCTGGTATTTTTCATGTCTTTCGAAATACCTCATAAAATATTCCGATGTAGGAATAGTATTTATCAGTGTCTTCTATTGTTTTTTTGTCTCACAAATAAACCAATCGTTTTCATAGATAAGACGAATCATATTTCCATCCTCACATGGATTAATTAGTGGTTGTATTTGGGGACATATTATTAGTGTTTCTTCTTCTTAACCCGACCATTATAATATTATTGAGATCATTCTGAATACACTGAGATAACATCAATTATGAAAAGCTTAGTAAAATAATCTTCTGGAACAATAAATTCCACTTTGTGGCCCATATCATCTCTAAATTATTTATATCACTAGACTTAATTAAGTTGAGAGAGGTAGTTTCCTGGGAGAAACCCCACTATTTTAGTAACATACAGAGATTCTGGTTGATATCCAGGTATTAAAGAATCCCCATCCATGATTTCTCATTCCTTATAATGCCATTTATGGGATTGACTAGGGAGGGTTTGAAATTAATACTGTCAGATTCTTGTGAAAAATCATTTCAAGAGTTGAAGGAATGATTTACATTAGTGTTGATCCTGATTTTTCTGGAGCTAGGAAGGATCTATAATATTTATCATGGATCATTAGGTATCGAGTTTAGATACATTATGATATATAAAAATTGAGTCATTGTGTTCAGGTATCGTCAGTAATTACCTCACAATAATGATTACGCAACACATGACCTTGATTTAGCTGTAGTTGTATATGATCTATGCTATTGGATACATTATTTTCATGGAGTATTTTGTTTGATGTTCCTATATCAAAAGATCCTAATGTACATATTTAAACATTGAGATTTGAATTTTTGGAAGCCGATGTGGGGTGAGTATACACAGTCCATTGATTTGGGGTTTTCCTACATACCTGGGAATGAAAAGTCTATAGTTGGCGCTCTAATTTTTAAGACTCAGACTAATGCTATTTAAGATTCCATTGCAGAATGGAAGCTCATAGCTTATATTCAGATATGTGGGTTGAGGTTCATGAGGATCATGGGGAGAATATCCTCTCAACCATAGTAGTGACATCATCCATTCTATAACTGGTGAGAATTAGGATACATTAAAATCTCATGGCCTTTGTGATGAGGGAAAGTATCTAAGATAAGGATTCATCTTCTAGTTGGACCACAGATGGGGAAGAGAACTTATGATTTCATGGGAATTTTTATGTCTCAATAAACATTAGAAAGGATATGTTACAGTAATTTCATGCCTCAGTTTTCAATGTACATTCTAGTGTCACTAATATGTATTGAGACATACATCACTAGTATTAGTGGCCTAATATGAAATTGATGATAAATTGTTTCAGAACCTGATGATTTAAATTTCAGTAGTTTAATGTGGAATATCAATAAATTATAGCAAATTTACATCCATTTCCAATTACCATATGGAAATGGGATGTTTCCACTATATTCATCATGATAGTTTTACCAAAATCTCCTCATGGAATAGGTATATTTTGGGAAGTCACTGATCGTTTGACAACAGTCGAACATTTATTACATACACAAGAGAAAATATCAGTAGATGATTTATGGAGGATACACATTATAGAGGTTTTATGTCATCATGGAGATTAGTGATCTATCATATCTGATAGAGAGCCAAAATTTAAATCTCAGTTTGGGAATGGGTTATAGAAGTCATTGTGTACACAGCTGCTTAATGGCATGAAATATCACCCTTCAATTGATTGATATACATAGTGTATGATTAATGTTTTACAGTAAATTCTATGTACATGTGTCCTTTAATTCATTGGATCATTGGAGAAATATATAACCCATTTTGAATATTCATATAATAACATATTTTTGGACACCATTCAGGTGGCTTCTGAGAAGCAGTATTTGTAGGCCTTGATGATCACCCTTCTGATCATTAGAGGTGGGGGAATATATAATTGGAGAACATCTCATACAAAAAACTATAGAGTAGGTCCAATTGATCAGAAATCACTTTTTGATAGCTCAGTCTATACATCAACAAAAACCAATGACTGATCATGTTCTAGTTTAGAGATTGATTATGCTTATGAGTTACTCTCATATTAGTCCATCTACGAATTGAGAGTTAGGGTATGATTTCTCCTTGATTCATTGGACCCTTTGAGGATTTGAAATGAATTAGACCAGTGGCATACCAGATATAACATCCTCGGATATACTAGTCTATTCTTGAGGTAATTAATGCATCTCTACTCCACCAATACCATGTCGATCGATAACATGTTTATCCACATGATGAGATTGAGATATATAAGGATAATTTTTTGAGGATTAACCAATGTGTGTCATGGATCATAGTGTGAAGATAGTCAAAGGCTGGTCAGTTTCTTCTGTATGTCTGATAAGGAATCACTACTAGATAAATGATCATATATGGGAGTAGAAAGATGATATAGAAGCCCAATGGCCAGATCTTTATTAAGATGATCTCTCATTACCCTCCCATGGAAAACTCTGTTATATGATTCTGGAAGGAAGGAAGGATTTATGAACCCAATTTTTTTTAACAAGTATGAATTGTTTGTATTGTTGATTAAATTCTCATATTTATCCCTAATAATAGATCATAATAGAGTCCCAATGGTAACAAGGGTGTTTGGGGATTGTTCTGATCAAATAGGCACTAAATATTGGGAAATAGACGATGCATCACAGTTAGTTGAGAATATGAATCCTCTCCCACAATATTTTCCTTATCCGTGTGGGGGAATTTTATTTAGGAGTAGGGGGCATCACGGTTTTAAGAAACTATGGGAAATGATGCACACACCCTTGATAAAATTGGATTCATGTTTTTAGTGACTTCTTTGTATTTAATTCACATGGTAAGTCACATAATATGCCTTACCCATTCTAGGTGCCTCCATAGATTGTAGAGACCCGGAGCCTGACGTACTTGTACATTACATTACTTTTGCAGAATACTTAGTATATTACAAAAACACACACACAAGGACCGTAATAGTTTAGTGTCTTTGGAAACTCGGAATATAATCTTCTAATTGTGGTGAAAGATCTTCAACATCTCCCATAAAAATCTTCCTTTTTTACCTAAAACCTTTCTTTATATCCTGGGGAAAAGAAAACATAAAAGGGTGAGCTCAAATGCTCAGTAAGGGTAAACAACAGAAATATAAATCATATCATATTCAAAAGAACATAACATTTTGGAAATCTTAACCTGCAAAAGAGAGCATAATTTCATAACATGGGATAAATCATGGCAGTGAAATGTAATCACAATAATCATAACATAAAACATGAAACTTTGTGGAATTCACACATAATCATAGAGAATCATTTCTTGTTAGTCAAGACTCATTTCCAAGACTATCTTAGTGGACAAAGTACCTTTCTGAATCGAGTAACCCTCGTTTCAGTCCTGTTTCACTGAACTGGTATAACCTACCATTCCAGCCATGTCTATCTCATGAGATATAAAATCATTACCCAATGCATTGGAGGGAGATATAGGTCCCACCCATCTCTTAATGATACCATTATTATGTGTGCCACAAAATCATAAACCATAAATCATTTCATAACCCATGTAATAAAAATGGGATTCTTAAACATCATGACATCATAAAACAATTCATATAAGACAAAGGAATTCATAAAAATAATTCCATAACAACATAATCAAATCAATGTAATAATAGGGATAAAAATAGAACCCTTTATTATCTTAGATGGAAAATAATTTTGATAAAACACTTGAAATGAATTCTTGAGGAAAATATCCTTTCTTCTTCAAAATCAATTTCTTTTCAAAAAACGTCATGCAATTTTAAAAGAAAAATATTTTATTGAAAATAGTAATGAAATCTTTTGGAGGAATCTTCATGAAAATAAGGCTTTATAAAACCGTAAAAATCCGTTCGTGCCGTATAAGTTAAAAAAAACATTCTTCTCGTACTTTTGTCGGAAAAGTCAAAAAGTACCTCGTATGAAAAATGAAAAAATATTCCTTTTATATCTTTTACTAAAAACTCACCTAAGGGTAAAATATGATTTAAAAAATTGTAGGTGGATGGAAATAATATTACATATTGAGGAAACATGGATGTGGATGATAAAATACACACGAGTATATACCAAAGTATAAACAATCTTAGATAAAAATGAGATTGTGATATTTCCCTTACCTTATGTCTGATTTGCTTTGTACGTGTCCGAAGCTCATGTATAATGGTTTAAATAATGTTATTGACTTATTCCAGAATCATACATATTTATATGATATCATATATGGTCATATTCTTAGCTTCTTATTAGTAATATTTCATTGTTACTTGTTACTCGGGTCTTTATTGCCTTTTGTTCTTATGTGTGTTTTGCCGAATAAATTCTTATTCTTCTTTTAAGGTTATAGATACCTTATATCCATAATGGTATTAGTGTAACATGTATCATATTTATTCATTCAATTCATTTATATAATTACTATGTAATGATGATCATGTAGAACGAGTCGCATCACATCGTGGAGACGGTATTCCGTACGTACGCACGAGCGATGATATTGTTCCCATGATCGTGGAAGTGTATTTAAGTGTATTTATACTATTTCAGTATCAATATCACTTTATAATAATCATATATAGTTACTCATTACACCATTATACCCATCCTTGTAAGGTGATGATGGAAAATAGATTACACCACGGCGTGGAGACGGTATTCCGTACGTACACACGCGCGGTGATTTCATTTTTCTGTATGATGGATAGAAGGTGAATTAGGGTTGTTTTATATTTATAATAACATATCTGTATGTAAGTAATACTTATGTTATTACTTTGTCATGAAACAATTGAAGAAGAAGTTGAAGAAGAAAGAAATTTAAAAGATCGGAAATGGATATTACCTCTTCTTTGAAACGCCTCTTTGAATCCTCCACTTAGGGAACTAAGATTGGTCTTTGAAAGAGACCAGGACCTCTAGGATTATTCTAGCAAAGTGGAGAAGGGATTTTGGCAGGGGTTGGACGAGCCTGAGTGCTCAAATTGGTGTGAGGAGGAGTGGGAGGAGGTGTCCTTTTATAAGGGAGGAGAGGGGCACCTTAGGAATATCTCAAAATATTATTTTATATTAAAGTCAAAATCGGTTTATAATGGTTCCAAAGGGTCTTATTTCGAATCTAAATTGGGGATGGGTCGAAATCCTATCAACCAATAGGATTTAGACAAGTTTATGTTATTATTTTAACCTTATCAATTATATTTAACTCTAAGTTAAATAATCTAACTTTTACCGTGTCTTTTTGTTTTCTTACACTATATGGTTAATACACTTACTATAACATGCCAAAAGAACCCCAAATTGTTTATTATTAATATATATATCCTTATATAAGTAATTTGACCGAACATTAGATTTTTAGGAATAAAATAACAATTAATAATATAATATTTGATTTAAAAACTATTTTGTGTCAATTTTGAAACTATTTGATATATGATTTTTGAGAAAGTCATAACAGAATTATATGTTCGAACCAAGTTGATTAAATCAACACTAATATATCATAGTAACCTATAAAATTAGTGTAATTCATAAAAAGTCTTAAATTACACTTATTGTGGTATTTATAACATCAATTATGTCAATATTTCATTAATAAGATAATTACTGCATCATCTTTGTGTCATAAATAAATTAAATTAATTGATTTCTAAAAATTAAAAATAAAATACCATTATGTAGGTAATCGTTTTAGATTTCTAATGAATATTTAAAATCTAATTTATCTTATGTATAACCCTATATTAAAATTGTTTTAGTAAATAAACTATTATTTTAACTCTTTTAACTCTTCTTTGAATTAAATAATAATAAATGTTCTAATCTAATACAAGTGGGCCTAAATGGTCATATTTTATTCCTAAGCTTGTTTTTGGTCGAATTACATTTATCCAATAGAATTTGGACATGTGGTATGGTAATAATAATATCATTTTTACCCTTAATTACCCTATTTACTTTTAACCGTGGTAAATAAAAGTAAAAAGTTACTATTCACCAAAAATTATTTTAATCTCATTGAACCACATTTTAGTCCTTGATATTAACCGTGTCTCTTGGGTTTTAGAAATTCCACTCAAAGAAGCGGTAAAATTAAGTTTTATGAACAATTCAGTTTTTTTAACTACCACTTAGTGGTTTCACTATTCATCGAAAATTGAAAGTTTTCAGAAAAATACAAAAAATTAGGCCTAAGCTATATTTGATATTATGAACTCCAAAATGATGTATATTTTACCAAATTCAAAACATATCAGTTGCATTAACTAATTTAAAAATTAATTCTCGTCGTCAAAACAAATAGCGTGTTTTTTAAGAGATAATAACTATCAAAAGATTAACAATTGTTTATGTCTGGTGTAAATGTGAAATTACATCCAATGACCAAAATTGTATTGAATTGTAAAAATATATTCTAAATATACTTTAAAACCACTCAAATTAATAATTTATCACTATTAATTATTTCGATTAAAAAAGTTGTTTTTAATTAAAATTTAGTAATTTTCACTATTCATCAGAATATGAAAGTTATCCAAAAAGTACCAAAATTTCACCTTAGGCTAAATTCGATACTCCGAATCCAAAAATGAAGTCCATTTTGAGAGATAAAATTCCTAAAATTTTAAAAGGTGTTTATTACTATTCATAATGGCTAGTTTTAATAATATTTTAATAGCATATCGTTGTTTAGTGAAACTCGGTATTGCGTACTACACACGCTATCGAGGAAGGTCACGATTGCGTGTAATACAAGGCAAGTCAAGGATTCATGTTGTGCGTGATCCTTTTGTTGTAGCGTACAACACAAGACATTAGTGAAATTAAAATAAATATTTTTCATAAAATTTCGGGGTGTTACATTCTACCCCCCTTAAAATGAATTTCGCCCTCGAAATTCGTCGGGGTTATAAATGGTTTACTATTCGAAATTTTCTTTGATAGAAACCCACATCATAAAAAGGAATACCAAAACTTGGCTTTAAAAACTAAAGTATGAAATGTAACGATTACCCAAATAAACTAATCACTGGGTTTCCACAAAGGTGAAAATATGGATATGGAAGAAAAATCTTACCATCATGTTCTGATGGAGAGTGGTAGAGAACATGGCTATGGAAAAGACAAAAATCACAAATCCATAAATTTGTGACGATCTAAGGTACGATATGATTAATCAGATATAAGAGCACTAGGACGCCATTTTTGGTTTTCAAGATCGTTTCCCTAAAGTTGATGAAATTGGAATTAGAAGAAATACTTTTGTGATTTCGGTATAGTCTCACCGTTGGTCGTTCTTTGGACAATTTCCACTTCATCTCTTAAAGAAATGAATTTGAATTTGTCAATCGTGATGTGTTAGCAGACCATGTAATAGAATGATGGGTCATTCCGTCTATCTCAAACAAAAGCTTTGAAAAGTTATAAGTTCATCTTATGGTTAGATTAATCGTATATGGTTCTAAAAATGAAATTATACTTCATATATCATACCGCTTAATAAAATAAAACTAGTTTCTACTAAACAGGGACTTCATGTATGCCAGTGGTAGGCGATAAAGGCCAGTCACATTTCGGTTGTGGGATCGATTCTCACAGCCTTGTCCGACGCGATGTGCTGTCGCCCGTCCTGCAGGTTGTCCTTTTTCTAAAACTATATTACTATAACATCCCATCAATAATATTGAAAAAAAATTATATCCTTAAACAATACTAACTTATGTCCAATATAATCCATTCCAATCTTTAGGCTTACCCATAATACTGCAGTCCACTCTCATAATATAGTGAAAAAAATTACCAGAGATTTAATACCATCGTTGATCCCCATATATCATAATATATGTCTTTTTGGTCACATTCTAAACATTCAAAGTCCTTAATCATATATTCTCTTGAATACCCATTAAACCTTAGTGAAAACATGAATGCAGTTAAACGTTAACACTTTCCACATACCAAAATCCTCAAAATTCTTTATAATCAAACCCTGATATCACTTAGTCCTTATATCAATCATGAGCTCATGAATACTGTTAAACATTTCATTTTCTCATTTTCCCTTCATTATGCGCATATCGTCTTATTTCCAAAAATATCTCAATCACTTTGAATACCACATTAGACGAATACATAAATATTCCAATACTCCATGATAAAACAATATTTTGGAATCCCATTACATAAACACTTAATCATTCCACCACATCGTTGTCATATTCAACATCGCCAATAGTGATCGCATGTGACTTCCCTATATCCTTTTCCTTAAGCGGTTGCTCATGTAGATCATCACTAACCCTTGGATTAGGGAATTTATTAGCATAATGCCCCATTTCCTTGCACTTGAAGTATTGAAGTGTTGGTGGTGCGTTCTCTGCAGTGTTTGCTTTATTCACATCATTAGAAACCCTTTTTCCATTACTTCGACAATCAGCTTCTCGATGACCTTCTTTTCCACACTTAAAACATTTTCTAGTCCCTTTAAGACAATCTCCACCATGCTTCTTTCCACACTTTGTGCATAAGAAAACATTCATCTTCTTTTCACCATTATTCTGAGATTTCTCCTTGAACTCCATCTTTCGTTTCTTTTCAAAACCATGAGATGGATATGTAACACCAACTTCCATTTCTACCTTGATAGCACAACGCACAATTTCTTCATAGATACTGAAGTCTCTTATTTCTAATTCCCTTTGAAGACTTGGTTTTAAGCCACTGAAAAATCGATCAACATTACTTTCAGGTTGGATGATAATTCCAGATGCATACCTTGCAAGTCTTGTAAAATTCGCTTCGTATATACCAACAAAATCATCATCCTTCTGCTTCAGCTCAAGAAACTCCTTTTCCATCTATGTTCGAATAATACGAGGGAAGTACATACTGAAAAACAATTTCTTGAACTCGTCCCATTCCATGGACTCAATTTCATCTCTTGGCCTCGTATTCATGATAAGATTCCACCATTGATCAGCTTCACCTTCCAAACGATATACTGCTAAGATGACTTTATCATGTTCAGAACATTGAAGAACTGAAAATATCTTTTCAGTGGTATTGATCCATTGTTCAGCAACAAGTGGATCGGAAGACCCACTGAAATAAGGTGGACGTTGCCTCATGAAGGAATCAATAGAATATTGTTCCCTTCTCTGCTCATTTGGAAGTCCAGAATGATTCATATCTTGTGTAAGTATAGAAATAAGATTTTGCACTCCATCTCCCATAACATTTGTTTGTTCAGGAGGGAAATCATTGCATTGTCCATTGCATTGATCAACACGGTTCCTTCGGGTTCCATCCATCGTCTAAAACCCAAAAAGAATAGTGTGAGAGGCAAAAATCATGCTAGGGAAAACAACATAATAAAGGGGGAGTACCTTCAATATCTAACATCTTAGGTTTAATTCTATGATCGTTAGCGTAATTATAGTACTATAACCTATACGTATACTTAACCTTAGAGACATCCTTAGAAACACCTTAGAAATATCTCTAGGGATCTCACTAAAGTTCTCGCATCCTAGTTTCCAAAGGTTGACTAAACCTTTCCTCTGATACCAACTGTAGAGACCCGGAGCCTGACGTACTTTTACATTACATTACTTTTGCGGAATACTTAGTACATTACAAAAACACACACACAAGGACCGTAATAGTTTAGTGTGTTTGGAAACTCGGAATATAATATTCTAATCATGGTGAAAGATCTTCAACATATCCAATAAAGATCTTCCTTTTTTTTACCTAAAACCTTTTTTTATATCCTGGGGAAATGAAAACATAAAAGGGTGAGCTCAAATGCTCAGTAAGGGTAAACAACAGAAATATCAATCACATCATATTCAAAAGAACATAACATTTTGGAAATCTTAACCTACAAAAGAGAGGATAATTTCATAACATGGGATAAATCATGGCAGTGAAATGTAATAACAATAATAATAACTTAAAACATGAAACGTTGTGGCATTCACACATAATCATAGAGAATCATTTCTTGTCAGTCAAGACTCATTGCCAAGACTATCTTAGTGGACAAAGTCCCTTTCTGAATCGAGTAACCCTCGTTTCAGTCCTGTTTCACTGAACCGGTATAACCTACCATTCCAGCCATGTCTATCTCATGAGATATAAAATCTTTACCCAATGCATTGGAGGGAGATATAGGTCCCACCCATCTCTTAATGATACCATTATTATGTGTGTCACAAAATCATAAACCATAAATCATTTCATAACCCATGTAATAAAAATTGGATTCTTAAACATCATGACATCATAAAACAATTCATATAAGATAAAGGAATTCATAAAAATAATTCCATCTCAACATAATCAAATCAATGTAATAATAGGGATAAAAATAGAACCCTTTATTATCTTAGATGGAAAATAATTTTGATAAAACACTTGAAATGAATTCTTGAGGAAAATATCCTTTCTTCTTCAAAATCAATTTCATTTCACAAAACTTCATGAAATTTTAAAAGAAAGAGATTTTATTGAAAATAGTCATGAAATCTTTTGGAGTAAGATTCATGAAAATAAGGCTTTATAAAACCGTAATAATCCGTTCGTGCCGTATAAGTTGAAAAAACATTCTTCTCGTACTTTTGTCGGAAAAGTAAAAAAGTACTTCGTATGAAAAATGACAAAAGATTCCTTTTATATCTTTTACTAAAAACTCACCTAAGGGAAAAATAGGATTTAAAAAATTGTAGGTGGATGTAAATAATATTATATATTGAGGAAACATGGATGTGGATGATAAAATACACCCCAGTAAATACCAAAGTATAAACAATCTCAGATAAAAATGAGATTGTGATATTTCCCTTACCTTAGGACTGATTTACTTTGTACGTGTCCGAATCTCCTGTATAATGGTTTAAATAATGTTATTGACTTATTCCAGATTCATACATATTTATATGATATCATATATGGTCATATTCTTAGCTTCTTATTAGTAATATTTCATTGTTACTTGTTACTCGGGTCTTTATTGCCTTTTGTTCTTATGTGTGTTTTGCCGAATAAATTCTTATTCTTCTTTTAAGGTTATAGATACCTTATATCCAGAATGGTATTAGTGTAACATATATCATATTTATTCATTCAATTCATTTATATAATTACTATGTAATGATGATCATGTAGAACGAGTCGCACCACATCGTGGAGACGGTATTCCGTACGTACGCACGAGCGATGATATTGTTCCCATGATCGTGGAATTGTATTTAAGTGTATTTATACTATTTCATTATAAATATAACTTTATAATAATAATATATAGTTACTCATTACACCATTATACCCATCCTTGTAAGGTGATGATGGAAAATAGATTACACCACGATGTGGAGACGGTATTCCGTACGTACGCACGGGCGGTGATTTCATTTTTCCGTAGGATGGATAGAAGGTATATTAGGGTTGTTTCATATTTATAATAACATATCAGTATGTAAGTAATACTGATGTTATTACTTTGTCATGAATCAACTAAAGAAGAAGTTGAAGAAGAAAGAAATTGAAAAGATCGGAAATGGATATTACCTCTTCTTTGAAACGCCTCTTTGAATCCTCCACATAGGGAACTAATATTGGTCTTTGAAGAAGACCAGGACCTCTAGGATTATTCTAGGGAAGTGGATAAGGGATTTTCTCAGGGGTTGGCCGAGCTTGAGTGCTCAAATTGGTGTGAGGAGGAGGGGGAGGAGGTGTCCTTTTAAAAGGGAGGAGTGGGGAACCTTAGGAATATCTCAAAATATTATTTTATATTAAAGTCAAAATCGGTTTATAATGGTTACAAAGGGTCTTATTTCAAAGATAAAGTGGGGATGGGTCGAAATACTTTCAACCAATAGGATTTAGACAAGTTTAGGTTATTATTTTAACCTTATCAATTAGATTTAACTCTAAGTTATATAATCTATCTTTAACCGTGTATTTTTGTTTTCTTACACTATAGGGTTAATACACTTACTATAACATGCCAAACGAACCCCAAATTGTTTATTATTAATATATATATCCTTATCTAAGTCATTTGGCAGACCCATATATTTTTAGGAATAAAATAACAATTAATAATATAATATTTGATTTAAAAACTATTTCGTGTCAATTTTGACACTATTTGATATATGATTTTTGTGAAAGTCATAACAGAATTATATGTTATAACCAAGTTGATTAAATCAACACTAATATATCATAGTTACCTATAAAATTAGTTTAATTCATCAAAAGTCTTAAATTACACTTATTTTGGTATTTGTAACATCAATTATGTCAATATTTCATTAATAAGATAATTACTGCATCATCGTTGTGTCATAAATAAATTAAATTATTTGATTTCTAAAAATTACAAATAAAATACCATTATGTAGTTAATCGTTTTATATTTCTAATTAATATTTACAATAGAATTTATCTTATGTATAACCCTATATTAATAATGTTTTAGTAAATAAACTTTTATTTTAACTCTTTTAACTCTTCTTTGAATTAAATAATAATAAATGTCCTAATCTAATCCAAGTGGGACTAAATGGTCATATTTTATTCCTAAGCTTGTTTTTGGTCGAATTACACTTATCCAATAGAATTTGGACATGTGTTATGGTAATAATAATATCATTTTTACCCTTAATTACCCTATTTACTTTTAATCGTGGTAAATAAAAGTAAAAAGTTACTATTCACCAAAAATTATTTTAATCTCATTAAACCACATTTTAGTCCTTGATATTAACCATGTCTCTCGGATTTTCGAAATTCCACTCACAGAAGCGGTAAAATTATGTTTTATGAACAATTCAGTTTTTTTAACTACCACTTAGTGGTTTCACTATTCATCGAAAATTGAAAGTTTTCAGAAAAATACCAAAAATTAGGCCTAAGCTATATTTGATATTATGAACTCCAAAATGATGTCTATTTTACCAAGTTCAAAACATATCAGTTGCATTAACTAATTTAAAAATTAATTCTCGTCGTCAAAACAAATAACATGTTTTTTAAGAGATAATAAATATCAAAAGATTAACACTTGTTTATGTCTGGTGTAAATGTGAAATTACATTCAATGACCAACATTGTATTGAATTGTAAAAATATATTCTAAATATACTTTAAAACCACTCAAATTAATAATTTATCACTATTAATTATTTCGATTTAAAAAGTTTTTAATTAAAATTTAGTAATTTTCACTATTCATCAGAATATGAAAGTTATCCAAAAAGTACCAAAATTTCACCTTAGGCTAAATTCGATACTCCGAATCCAAAAATGAAGTCCATTTTGAGAGATAAAATTTCTAAAATTTTAAAAGGTGGTTATTACTATTCATAACGGCTAGTTTTAATAATATTTTAATAGCATATCGTTGTTAGTGAAACTTGGTATTGCGTACTACACACGCTATCGAGGAAGGTCGTGATTGCGTGTAATACAAGGCATGTCAAGGATGCATGTTGTGAAAGCTCCTTTTTGTGTAGCGTACAACACAAGACATTAGTGAAATTAAAAAGAATATTTTTCATAAAATTTCGGGGTGTTATATAGATAGTGGAGAAAGAATAATTTCTATATAGATTGGAAAATTGGTTGAGAAAACCTTACAACCAATAATTTCGTGGTACAAGACTCAATTTTCCCATAATGTTTTTTAATACCCCACACCCATTCAATATTATTCTCTGGTACAAGAACCCCCCATTATCATATCTAGCAGCTCTCATTCTCCAAAACCTATGGATTTTTACTGACCCCTCATACAAAATCTAATTGGACTGCGAACAAAAGCATTAGATATGTAGATGAATTATATTTCATATAATTTATAAATTTATTAGTGGTTCCTATAATATTTTTTTTTATTTTTCTGTGATCTCATTCACTTGATTTTCATGGAATTTCTCTTGTTCTCCAATTGCATTCATTTGACTTTAAATCAGATATTGATATTGGATATGGAGTCATATATGACCTTAATGTAGTTAGTCTCTAAATATATCCAAATTTTTAGGTGTTTCAAGTTTATTTTAGATGTTCTACATGCCACAAATATCCATTAAATGATTTAAATTTCATTTTTACTTGGTTAATTTATTATTTCATGTTTAAATACTCAAATGGACTTCCCTAATTTGTTAGTGGATGTTGACCTTTATTAACACCACCTCATTGGGTGTTCTAGATTTTCCCCCTCCTTAATATAATTTTTTAAATTAATAAAAATGATTAAGTGTTTGGATTATCAAGGAAATGAATTTCAAATCTCTTATAGATTTTTTTAGTTAGACAATGAACTGCCACAGTGTTCGAATTATCATGAAACTGAATTTTTTTTTGAATAAGTAAATGGAATAATTTTATTGAATGTTAATGGGTGGAATGTACACATATGTTGATTCATTAATTTATATGAGGATTATAAGAATTATTATGACTTTTTTTTATTGGTTCTTGATGGTTATAATGATTTATAGTTGATCCCTAAAGATTATTACTGATATTATTAATATATAATAATTATTTTTTTGTTTACTGATGGTTAGGGGACTTATTGTGTGTGGCATTTCACTCTCCCTTACATATAGCGTCATGCATCACATCTCACATTGTTATAATTATATTTGAGAGATTGGAATAACAACCCACATTCCTCCATACAGGGTGTTGTTCAAGATGAATCAACCCACCATCCTATGTGATGGCAATGATTCCTTTCATTACTATGAGATTCATGGCACATACCATTTCTTTTCCTTATATCATGTAATACTAGTTATATGTTTCTGGTTTATTTGTGTTGTCTAGCTATCACCATGTATGCATGTATATTCCTACATATGTACTCATGTACTTAGTGAATTTAAATTTATATACTATATATATATATATGATAACCATATATATGGCTACTTATAGGACTCAAATTATGACATTCACTGAAGGAGTTAACAAAATCAAGTGTTCATATAGTAACATCATCCAGATATTATTTATTTTCAAAAACCTGTTATTATTCAATTACCATCACAATTCTATACTTTGTACACTGAATGTATTATATATAGAATCCTTTTTTGGTGGCCTACTGAGTTTATCTGACACCCTAATTGTTCCGCATTTGGAACTCGATTAGTCCTCATGACTATAGTTATGGATAACAGCATGGAATCCATTACAGATGATTGATTCATTTAAAATATAGCATAGAATAGTGGAGCATAAGACTGAGCATATGCTGGTTATTCTAGTGGACCATTATTTTAACCTTTTTGTAATTTTTTATTGCATGATGTATTTTCATTTCTCCCTTTTACCAAATTTTTACATCATCATTCCATGAAATCAATTTTTATAAATCAACGTATATGATTTTATATTGTTATATTTTCATGTATAATTTTTCATCCATAGTTATTTATTTTATTTTTTCTTATTGTTCCATTTTTATATCATTATTCAATTATACTTTGATTATTTATCTTATATGATGTGTTATTATAATATGATGATATAATATCCCCATTGTAATGACTGAACCCATGCTTCTAGTTGGAAGTACATGGAGAAGCTCTTGAGGACATGTGACCCATTGTCTTAGGGCCCGAGTTTAATGGACCTCATGTTAAGATGTTATAATTATTTCTCTTATTCAAAAGGAGGGACCTGTTGTGACTCCAAAATATATGAAATGTGGTTTGTAAATCCTATTAAATGTTATGAGGGTTGTGTGTAATATAATAGTTAATTGGTTTATGCTACTATGTGAGAAAAATTTACATATGTAATTGGGTTATACTACTAGGTGAGAAGAGGATATGTCTGTAACTAGGTTATCACTCCCATACAAAAGTGTGTCTATCAATGAACATTATTCCTCCCACCAATGAGATAATAATAAATATTATAGTATTATATAAGTCTTCTAAACTACTACAAAAATATCATTTTTTCATTTTTTTATATTTCCCTAAACTATTTGAATGGTTTGTCAAAATTATAATTATGATTTGTTTAAATATATAAATAATGACTATAAACCGAATCTACAATCAATCATACCATCACATTTGGAAAAAGAAATTGTTATCATTATATGGTTCCTTATAATTAGTCGGTTTGTGATTATTACCTCATTATATATTTTTACTAACCATTATCCAAAACCTAATAGTCCAAGGAAAAATCCACTACATTATTATTGAACGTTAGGAATTTGAGTTGTTAAATCCCATCAGACCAAATCATTTCAATGAATATAACACTATATATTGAATGGAATATACATATTAATTTCTCTGAAATAGATGTCTATAATTTTGAGTTATCATACCAAAAATATTTAAATTACTTGTAGAATAATTAGAAACACTAACCAGAAATAATGGTACAAAATACATTCTATTATACAAAGTTAGGATTTGATGTTATTTTTATTTATGAAGATATATATATGTGTGTTAAGACCTGTCCCCCAGGGTCGGTATCATGACAACCCGAAACCAGCCTCATATAGGCCAGGGGTAGGCGACTAGCACCCAAGGCGTAAATCCCTAAACTGGGAAGGCATTTGCCTTTATAACAGTAAACAAACACAACAGTGTACTCAAATGGAAATAAAAAACTATCTAAAACTAAATACAAAAGAGTGTGCTAAAATAAAAAAGGGCCGGAAATAGAAGCCCACCAGTAATGTACAATACAACTGAAAAGCTATTACAACTGAAGAAAAGAAGTAAAGCTGCTACTGGGTCATACTCTGGTATTCTCACCTGAAGGGTGGGTACAAATGTCCTACTCAGCACCCCAAGTCCATTTGTTTGCTCCGTGTATGTCTCACCGAGTGGTCCCCGTCCAGGTACTGTCTAGTACTGCTACTCACTGCCCCGATCAGGGTTTTCCATTGTCTGCAACCAACACAATGAGGTGCGGGCATAGCCCGTACAGGGGTGAGTATAATGATACTCAGTAGGGACACTGATACCTTCAAGTTCTCAAAATTTCCAACAAGGATAACCACAATTTAAATAATCAATAGATAAACATTACATAAGTATATGCCCATACATATACCTATGGTATCTAGTAACACATCTCAATCATGAGGAAACAAAAATTCATTGACTCAGATCAAACCAGGATTTTTATTGTAGAAGAGAAGTGGAGATTATTAGTCGTGAAGATATATCATCTTATTATGAAAAGAGGCACTGCTTCTGACCATTCAGAGTCTGACCCACACAGGAACGATAGGTACTAACGCCCGCAATGACCCACATAGGATCTGACCCACACATGATCAATTGGAACTAACCCCTACAATGACCCACACAGGATCTGACACACACAGGATCGGTATGCGTAGATGCACAAAGGATCGTTGAGCACTGACCCACACAGGATCTGACCCAAACAGGATCGGTATGTGTGGACCCACACATGATTGTTGAGTGCTGACCTCCGTATGATCTATCTCCAACATCTGCCTCACTATCATCCACTAGATACCTCACACCCAGTGTGCTCAACATTCGTATAATCTTCCCTTGAGATATCGGTCAATCATTGACCACCACTAAACTCCAAAAAAGAGTAACCCAAAGAACCGCCATGTCGTGACAGTTCCAACGGGACAGACGGTGCGTCAATCGGATGCCCGATCTTTGAGTTATTGGCATTTTCATTCTTGGGGATCGATTAGTTTTTAGGTTCAAACCAACCTGAACATACTCCAACTATGTCCAAACCTCATGTGGGGTATGTCATTAGAACTGTCTCGCTCTGATTATTCCGTTGCAAAAAACGGTTCATCAATCGGACACATGTAGCCTAGGATAGGGGTGTAAAGGTCTAAACAGGCCAAACGGGTTCGGGTCCGGTCTGACCCAGTTGGACCGACACATTACAAGGAAGAGGCCTGGTGGGAGGAGGCAGCCCGGCCCGAAGGGGCGTCCTGACTCGAGTGGTCCGGCCGGAAGGGGGCACGGCTGAGTGAGGCGGGCTGGCCCACATGGCCGGCTGGCCACGCAGGGGGGGGGGGGGCGGTTACACCTCATGCCTTCTGAAACGGTCGTCACATGGAATCGGCCTGGTAACAGCAGGACCCTAAGGGTCTCACATGGAGCACGCGCCAGTGGACGGCTCAGCCGACCACCCCAGGTTCCTCCACCGCAGCACGACGGCGTAGCTGTTCTACTGGACTCCGCGCGGTGCGGCGGGGCCATGCCGCCTATGCCGCATCCCGGCCTGGTCGTGGCCTCCATCTCCACGGCGCTGTGCGACAGTGTCACGCTCCTCATCTGACAATCAATTCCCCTTATTTTAGTGTGTTCTGATGGCATCGCACCCCTCCAGTGTCCCGGCGGCCCTTATGCCACCGGTTTTCTTCAATGCCAGCCCGATATCGGTCGTGTTGCTCCGCCGCGATCTGGTCTTCCAGTGTTGTCGTTGCACCACCGCCATCATCAACATTCATGACCAAAAAAGGGGGAGGTTTGGGCCATGTTCTTATGGTCTGAGCCCTCCTCATCATGGTGATAACATTTGGCATTTTATAATCCAGAAATCTGAACAACGAGGAATTGAGGATTATACTCATATAAAAAATAACTCAAATATACCTACCTTTTGGTTTGTCACCGACGCTCGTCGTTTGATGACGGAGTCGTCAAAGGATGATGGAGGAGACCTTCGTTTATCACATCCACCGCACGTCCTCAATTCCGAGCTACGCCGGTTTGTTGATGATGTTGTGGATGGCTGATCGGTAGGTGGTCGGGGAAGAAGTCGAATAAGAAAGAGTGTCGCTGGTGTTCTTCACGTTCTTCGAGTTCTTAGAATTCTTTGTTACGATAATGGTTCTACCTAGCTCTCCCCTTTCCCTGTTCCACCAGAAGAGAATGCCAACCAAATAATAATAATCAGTTGCCTATTATTTTATTGTCGGCACTCAATTCAAAAAGAGAAAGAAACTCCCCTTAATAAATTTACACACGTCGGCACAGTTAATTGGCTTGCACGTTGGCACAATTAATTGGAACATGCGTTGGAACAATTAATTGGCATGTGTGTTGGCACAATTAATTAGCACGTGCGTTGGCACAATTAATTTCACAAAAGAAGGTCAAGAGGTCCTCCCTCATTAATGAGGGGAGTGGAGAGGTTTCATCCCCCACCATCAATAGGTGTCGGGTGGTCCCCAACCCTATCATTTAATAGGGAGGTTATGCTCAGGTGGTCCCCACCACATTAACCTCCCATGGGAGGTTTGGGTGTAGTGGCCCCCTCATCCAACATCCCCTTGGGGATTTTAACCACCAAAATAAAAATAATGTTAACACTTTATTTTGTGAAATATATTTGTACAATCAAAAAAAAAGTATTTTATTATATATTAAAATAATAATAAGATATGTGAAAATAAATTTAAACAATGTTTTTTTACTTCCATCAGAATTGATTTTATTTGTCATCGTATATTGACTTTGATTTTAGAGGTTGTAGACTTGCCTGAAAAAACAAGGCAATTAATTGTCAACTACTCAGTATATGTTTTATATCATGGAGTTTCAAAAATAAAATATTAATTTCATTTTCTAGATGTAAGGGGAGTATAATCATTCTATATATTTTTACACTTAGGGTCATTGGATCAAACAATCGCTATATATTTTCCATATTTTTTTTTTGAAAAATTCCTATATATTGTGACAATAAATCTTCTATTTCAATATCAAAAAATTTGTTACGTCTATTTTTGAATAATTATGGAATTTAGATTTCATTTTTAAGATATCATGTCAATAATGGATATATCTTTGTTGAGTATTTTTCCAAAAGAAAATCAACGTATTGATATATTTACTAAATCATTAGATTCATTCATGTTTGAAAAATTTCTAGTTGCCTTGGGGTTTATGGAGATTTACTTTATGTGAGAATTAAAACTATGTTCATTATTTTTATTATATATATTTTAAAATTTTATGAATTTAGGGGGTTTTAAAATTATTATTTCTCCCTAATTATATTTTTTATTTTTTATAAATCTAAAAACATGGAGAATGTTTGGAGATTTTGCAATCCAAAAATTTGTTTTCTAATTTATAAAAGGGGGAGATTGTATATGTCGACAGTATTGGTTTCAGATTTTTTATTTTTTTTATTGTTTTGTTAAATTGAAAATCCTTTCACTTATAAATATTTATAGAAAATAATTAAATTGTTTTTGATTAATTAATTTAAATTTCATTTATTTTAATAATTTTTATATTTTGCTACAAATTTTTATTTTTCATTTCAATTATTTTATTATTTTTAAGAATTATTTATACCCTTATGTAGCTTTGATATACTGTTACATGATCTTTATAACACGTTACATACCCTTACCTAGCAGTCATTTTTATCCTTCTGTGAGTTTTGAAAAATTATTTTCATAGTTATGTATGTTTTACGAAACACATACATAATAATTAGAAGAATCATTATCCTTTACAAAAGTAATTAGAATCCTAAACTACCTTTATCCAATACATATGAAATATAGTCTACCCTTACACAACCGTTATGAAATTTAGTTTACCATTTCATAATACTTGTGTTACCCTTACAAAACTTGTAAAAAATATGAGATTTCTTTACAGGAGGATCTGATTAAAATTACATGGTATATATAAAATGAAGCATTAAAATTATACAAGCTTTTGAACTTATGTAGCACTATTACATTGGTATATTTACTGGTTCTGATGATATTAGTTGTACTACAACAATTTTTCACTTTTATAACCTTACATTAGGATACACTTATTAATTTCATTAGAACCAATGTTATCCATTTATGGTTGTATCCTCATAACTAGTGATATTACCTCATAACACATGGTATCACCACATATCTTGCGTTACAACCACATAACTAGTGCTATAAAATATAACTTACCATAACACAATTATCCGCCAATGGTAGAAACTTACCCTCTTGCTGTAAAAACACTTGAACACTAAAAAATATATATATTTTTTCAAATAGTAGAATCTATATTATTGGTAGTGGTAAAATATATATCCAATGATAGTATATGAAAAATATTAATGGTAGTGGATCCTCGGTTTTAGTGGTTTTAGTAGAAAGTAGATGCAACCACTTGTTATGAAAATACACATTCTTTTGGAGATTATAAATAGTAGCAACCTCAACTGATCTTATTATTTATTAATTTATGCATACCATGGAAAATATAATCATTTTTTTTAATTTAACAACTGATTATATAGTAAAATAATAATTATTATATATTTTATTCAATATTATTTAGCATAAATACTTTATAGAAAAAAACTTCTAGTATTTTTTTAATGATACATTGTTTGAAAAATGTTTTCATATTTTAGTAAATTGAATGACTATTCAATTATATTTAATATATTAATAATTTTTTATTAATTATTAAATATATATTTTTATTTACAAAAATATTGAATGTGTTTCAAAGTCATTTAATGAATGAATAAAAGAGAAATAAAATTATTGTATAATGAGTTTGAAGATTCAAATAATATGTAATCTATATTAATCAATTTACTATTATTTTCAAACTTATTTCATAATATTTTTTTTATTTATACATTCATTCATATGTATGAATGTCTTGGTGTTAATAATATTTGATTAAATGTTGGAATGAGATCAATGGGGAAAATATTAAAAAAACATGAAATAGATTATTCAAATAATCAGTAAAAAATGATAGAAGAATAAAAAATTAATTTGATAAATGAGAGATGATTTATATAGGATGTTACAAAATATATAATTTATGTGATAAAAAAGTAATCTATTATATTTTTATTTATTGCTATAGTAATAAAAGTTATTTATTTTCATCAAAATTATTCATCAACTTTGTCACTATAATTTATTATTTGAATTGGGAATTCGATCATGTCTAATTATATATTAAATATTTTCTATAGAATTGATTTAACCATTTTTAATCAAAAAATTATCAACAAAAATTATTTCTCTCACTCAAAATGATGTTTGTTTAATGACTCAATCATAAACAATTATGGTCATTTCTGACTCATATAAAAATGTAGGTGGGTTGTAACTCCAACAAAATATTATTTCATTTTATTTCTAGATTCCAAAAATGAGCATCTATAATTTGGAAATACTACACGGTGAGAAAATGGAATATCAATATCTGGGTTATCAATCCCGAAAAAATATTTTTACGTGTAGTGAATATTAGTCTTCTCATATAGAAGAGAAGATTTAAGATTAGATTTAAATATTGGGGATCCAAACTGCTATAATAATATCATGTGATCCATTATTTCATTTTCTAGTGAACTATTTGAAATATTAATAAATATGATAATAATAAATTTTTTATTTGGTAAAATTAACTCTTCTCCCCCTATAGTCAATCATACCAACTCAGTGGTACCTAACACAACATACACACCATCCCTCCTCCACAGGTTCTATGGAGTTTAAAAATACACTTAACCATCCCAATTGACACTAAGGATGTCACACCCCAAATTTTTACATCATTATTAATTTATTATTTGATTTTTTTATCATTTCCACCAATTTTAGGCTATATCAGTTTAGTGTTTTTAAAATTTCGAGCCTTTTTAAATGAAACACAAGTTAAACACTTTGTTTTTCTAACTATGCGACAATCAAGTATATAATTATGTAATAATTATATATCCAATTGAAGTAGTGGTCAATTTTTTTCCCATACCATAGTAACCAACACTATGATGCCCATATTATGTCTACTAAGGGGCACATGTATAGCTAATGATTTGGTAAATTATGTGGCCAATCTAAGTGTAGTTCCAATAGTCCAAAATATGTAATTTCCAATGTTTTCCTCAAAAAATAATAATAGGCATTCAATCCACCATTAGGACGTAGAATGTGAGAAACTTTACATGAAACTCTCTTCCCTTCCGCTATCTTTTTTTAGGGTTCATCTACTTGATTCAGAGTACAAGTTTCAAGGTATAACCTCTTTTCTTCCTCTCATTCCCTTATTTTAATTACTCAAATTCTAAAATTCCTTGTTTCAATTTTTTTCCAAATCCAATGGTATGGGTTTTATTTAATGTAATTTGGTTCTTGAGGTTATGAAATATAGACCATATATCAATTCAATTTTTTCCATTTCCAAAGGATTAATTAAATTCTTACATATTTTAAGCTGGGTTGTTCGGTGTATTTTATTTTTCATCAAAGATCCTATTTTATTTTTATTTATAAATTGGTTTCCTCTGTAATTTTAATTTCATTCGTTTTTTAAATTATGTTTAATATGCAATTTTTAAGGAATGAGACACCAATAATATTTTTTAAATTAATTTAGGGATTTCATATGTTTAATAAAATGTATAATTATGGTTAAAATGGTTTTTATTTGTTTAAATTTATTAATTTTAATTCCTGTGAATTTATAGAAAATGTTATTGAGGGATTAATTTTTTTATCATGGTTTCTTGATTCTTGTAAACTGATGATTGTTTCCCTTGTTAGCCCCCCTTTGTTTTATTAAATTGTTTTGAATACTCAACTTTGTTGGTTTTATTATTGCTCCAAAGAAAGTGTGCATATATATATATATAGATTAACATTAGAGGATATATATGTATGTGTATGGATACATATATAGTTTTATGTATATAAATATATATGTATGAGTTCCTCGGAGGATCACACTGAAGACAAGGATTTTAAAATTTCATTTATTTCATCAAAATTTAATGTGAAGTGGTTTTATAAAATAAATTCCTTATTATGGTAATTGAGATCGTTTGGATATTTATAAAATATTATTGAAATTATTTTTATTTGTAATTTAATTTACAATGTTGGTATTTTAAATATTGGTTTAATGGGAATTTTGGAATTTTAGATAGATGTTTTCTAATAGAATTTTGATTCAAATGATTTTAAATTGATTTTTTTAAAAAAATATTATAGTTTAAATTATTAAGCCCCTTTTAGCACCATGAAATGATTCCTCTAAATATTACACACCCTCAAAAAATCCATCTCTTTGGAATGGGGTTGCACTTGGATGGTGGGAGGATATGAGTTTTTCTTTTTGGGTGGCATATGTTAATCAATGATTGGGATATTTTTTACTTATTTATTACCTCCAAAATTAGTTATATAATCATATGTCTCATTACCCAATAACATCACTTCCCTTATCCCAAACTCATTCATGGATGGATTACCATACATATAATGTTCCATCAGTTTTATATGAATTGTATACAATTTGTCTCTATTCTCCTCCACTGTCTTTTAGTACACTAATATGTAATTTAAGAACAAAACAACAAAATTGTCAATGAATGGATGAAATATTCAGTTCATCATAGACACCAAGACCATTAGAGAATTAGTGAGTCTGAATGGAATAACCAAAAAACTCATAATCTTCATTTGAAAACTGAAATGTTATCATGGGTATATCAGCTTTTTGGACTCTAAACTGGTAATACCCAAACTAGAGTACAATAATGGAAAACCATTGAGACACTCTAATATGATAAAAGAGATCGTCAATTATGGTTAAATGATACATTTTCTAATTTTCACATTATTTGACATTCAATTGTTAATACAATGTCGGGAACATTCATCATACTTGTTTATAATTGTACTAAAAACTCCCATATCGACCCACCTTGAGGAATGAATCCTTCTACAACTAGGTCCTCAAGAATTAATATATATACCACAATCTCAGTACGTTTAGTGTTATAGGATGTCATTCAAATTGATACTGTTCAAAGTAACAGCTCAATTATAAAATAAACTTCTCCCTGAGGTGGTAAACAAGAAAAATTATCTGGAAACACCATAGGGTATACTCAAACAACAGTCCGTAGCTGACCACCAAATAATGTGTCAACTTTAGGAAGAATCCTTTCCATCTACTGGAATAATATTACACTTTAATAAGAACAATAGTCTATACCCTTACCGATTTGGAGTCACACTCACCTTATAAAACATGAGTGAGCCCATCAATAAATATGAACTCTACCTGAAGATGATGAAATTCTGTTAGGGCCTTCACTCTAACCATAAAATACATTCTAATAATCATGTAAAATATTTCTAATTCAATAACTTAGAAATCCAAAACCATATCAATCGTATCTATCAACACCCAACACAAGGTGCACTTGAAACCGTATTCAGACCTATTTCTCAATGTCATAGAAAGATCAAAAAATAGTAATATAAAATTCAAACACAAACCCAAAACATAATACAACATTAATGATATAAAAAATTTAGTAGCACTTATATCGAACAAATATAGAACCATAAAAGATGATATAAACACCATAACTAAAGAACTAGTTTTAATTTCATAATATTACATTGGATCACACTCTTCCACATATAAAATCGAAAAATAGCCACATAGACATCCCCCTTTGCATGGGAATGAGTCCCACCACCCATTGGAGAATCTACCAAATCATGTGACCCCTTGTTGAAAGTTGATCCCACATTAAAACCTCCTGTACTTTTATCATAGAAATGTTTTAGATGTATTTATGTCCCATAATGATGAGAATTCCTAGCATATTCTATAAAATGAGTATTGGTATGGAAATTCCTCTCACACTAATATCAAATAACCTATTGTATCTGGGAATAATTGCTTGAAACTTATCCAGTAGAAAACGGACCACCCTTGCACTTCCTTTTCAAACCAGAACAAACAACTGGGATAATTGTTGCACATAATGATGCTCTACCCAAACTTGTTCTACTAGTTATATCTACCTCATTAAAAGCATCTTTATCAACTACCCTCAGAAAGGACATATGGAAAAAAAGAACCTACATTGACAAAATATTGGCCATTAACCCTATCTCAAAGAATTGATCCTTAATTTAATCATTTGGTCATAGGTTTTGGTGTCATATTCTCTAATAAATAATAATGGGTGGAGTACTACAGAATAGTAAGACCCCCATAATATAATATCATAAACTTCCAGGTCATCAAGACACATAATTTCTTAGGATAATACCTCTGGATGAATATTTTATTAATAGAATCCCAGGAAATACCTTCATACAAATTAGCTTTTACTATATAATCCCACAATAATACCTCTGGATGAATATTTTATTAATTGAATGTCAGGAAATACCTTCATGAGATTTTTGAAAACTATATAATTGTTTGAAAAAGGTTTTCATATACCCCAGGAACTCACTATGCACTCTTTTTCAATTTATATTGGAAAACCCATGAACACATTTATGTAAAAAAAATTCAAATCAAAATCAATCTTCTTTTGGATTTAATAATCCATTTTCTATTTCAAATCATTGAAATTCCATTTCCATGAAAAAAATCCCATAAAAACACAAACTCGTGCCCTTTTCAATTATAACCCATAAAACACTCATTTTGAATCTCAATAAATTAATTATAATATCATGTTATTTAAGAAATTTTTATAATTTAATGGATACACCTACATTAAAGACATAGAAAACCTAACCACCACGGAAAAGGGAATTCGAAACCACAATATATGCCTTTAGATGAGAAGGCGTGATAATAGACTATAATGGATTGAATGAAAACAAAATCATAATACCAATACCAACCACAAACAATTTCATAACCCAAAAAGAGAGGAAAACCGAGTAGATAGTCTTACCCAAAGAGATATACTTCCTCACTATATTGATCAATCATAGAAGGAATCGATCTTAATGGAAATGTGCCACCCTAAATCTCTTAGGGAGAACTCCAGATCGAAATAGATGTGCTGTAAAAATAAAAAATGAAAAAAATCACAAGTATGGTTCCCAAAAAACAAACACTATGGAATTTTACTTCCATTTAATACATTTTCATGCCATATAATCATTGAGGTCCATATATTCTAGAAAATCCATTACAGTTTTATAAAAAATATTATTTTTATACACACATAATGTGTACCTATTACATGATGGGTAATCGATTCACACTATTAAATCAGCTCATGACCACTTCCCAAGAACCATTACATGGTGCACACTCAATTTATATGTGTTTTAGGTTCCAAACGTGTAGAACAAATTCGTTGTTAAATTGGGAAAATTCCAAAAAAATTCCTAACATTACCATTACAGTTATCCTTCTGATCCATTATTGAAATAATCACACAAATTAGAAACTAGAAGAATATATTAGAACATTCATGTTCCAATATTAATGTGGAATTATTATGGATCACCAATAGATATTCTAATAAATAATATCATCATAATACTAGAGTTGGACCATTAGAATAATTTCCTCTTAATAATGTCTCACAGAAGTATATATGTATATATACCATCACTCTAATACTATAGTTGGTCTATTTAAAATATGTATTTGAGAAAACATGGTGAGAATACTAAATAGTTATTGGAAGAAGGGTTCCTTGTTTGGAGAGGGATAATGCTCTAAATTCTTCTTAGGATAAGGGAAATAGAATGCACAATTCTACTCATAAAATTTTATATATGAATGTCTAATCATTGTTGATAATTATTACATTATTGAGGTACATTGAAAATTAATGATAATGGATGATGGTTTACCATTTATTTTTATGAAAAATGACACAAATTTCTTGTTTTTTAATTTCGGCTGAGAAGGAATAAATTTTTATGTTGTTTAATGTCATGAAAAAATTAACGACTGTATAGAAATTTAACATCAAGGGAAAATGATTTAGTTTTTTCCCTTTTATATATCAAAGTAATACATAGTTATGGGGGATTAATTGACCACATGTAAGGTGACTGAATATTTGTAGTTTGGATGTCATATACAAAAAATTCAGATCCCCTAAAGATAGTGAAATAATCACAATGTAGAAAAAGACCATAAAAAATGCAGTTATATTGCAGATGAAATGACTAAGATATGACCATGAAATGAGACATGGTTTTCTCTATGTTCCTATATAATAAATTATTAATCTACACATGTTACCATAATTTGACAATATATATGATGCTTATATAAAGAGGTGAGGCATAATTGATTCTCACTACAAATTACTAGGGTAAGATAGGTCATTATAACCTACATAAGTCTAACAACTAGGCCTAGGATAAGAAATTAATGTGTCGCTATCTACCATTGTAAAAACTATTAATCAACATGTCATTATTGAACTTGTGACATCTATATAGATTAGTTTTATAAATAGTGGAAGGGGGATTGTATCATTTTTTTATTATGGATAGGCCTAGGAAATGAAATCTAGGAATCAATATATATATTTATTTAACATTAAAAACTACACATAAAAGTATCATATGATCCCAATATAGACTGATATTAAATGTGGGGAGAAATTCATCTTTTTTTTGGAAATTGTGGATTAGACCAGTATAAGATAATTGAGAGAAACTACATATTATATCAACACATGAATCAATACATATGTAGTTCATGAATGTTCCCTAAATATATATAGCTCATATATATGGATAAATATTTTTGGGAATTGCAAATGGGACTTGGATTAGAGATCTGAGAGTGAAAATATATATATTACATAAATTAATCATACAACACATGGTTCCAAAAGAGAACATACCCTATATATATCTAACATGTATATAAGGGAAATGGTTGAATTTAGCATTGAATATATTTTTCAGGCCAATATAATGGATCTAGGTGTCACTATATAAATTCATAGTATATAAATTTATAATCAATTCTTTCTTTTAATGAGTGTCTTTTAAACTGATCTTAATCATATGTAAGGGAATTATGTATTTTTAAATAAGAGTTCATTATATGATGGAACCCATTATAAATAAAAATGTGTTGATATATATCATATTCTAGAAGGGGGAATTTGATGATTTTATTTTTTTCATATCAAATGATTATGTGAAAAAATTTAAACACTCTATTGTGTGGAAAAAAGGGAATTTCCAATACATGAATGAATGGTGATTTGATCATGAAAAAATGTGATTTTTGGGAGATTTTGATCACTATGAGAAGACCTGTTTCATGAATCTCGGATGTCACCACACATCCTGTTGGGAAAATAATCATGCCACAAATTGTTCTTATATTGTGACTACCTGTGCATATTAGACTATTATATAGGGGTGGGGGAATTTACAATTAATGAAATATTTGTCTTCGATTATGATAAGGGATCCTTGTTTCACTAAATAAAATAAAAATATAGTAATAATGAATTATTATTAATAAATATATTCCTTATATAGATATGAATTTTATTTTATGAATGGGGAGTTGATGTCATGAAGAATGAGATAGATTGTATTATGAGGAATTAAATAAGGATAAATGCCTCGTGTATTGTAAGAGTCTACTTGGAATGGGAATCATTGAGGGGTTTATATTCATGCATTATTGAATTATAAGGGTATTTTGTTTATGGTTGAAATTATTTGTCTGATTTTGGATAATTTTATGCTCATGTGATAAGGACTATGATGTAATATAATTTATGGTCATGTGATAAGGGCACATACATAATAGTTTTACATCATAAAATTGGAATTTTTTTGTTCAATTTCACATAATGAGACTTTGAAAATTCACATGTATATAATGTCATTTGGTAGGGAAATGGTTTCAATAATTTTTCGCATCATTCTTCTAGAACATAAATCAATTTCAAGAATTATCAAAATTATTTCTTGAGAATCCATTCATTGATAGTGGCATGATAATTTTTCCCTCTATCATGGTAATGGATTATGCTATATATGAATGGGAATAGAATATTTGTTGATGTTTTCCCCATATTAGTTCAAAATATAATGACTTCTTCCACATCTTTATTTGGTTTTTTTGAAGGAAACAAACTTATTTAATGAATGAGAGTAACCTTACATTTTGTTTGAAAGGTATCACAATATGAATCTTGTGGAATTCAATATTGTTAAATGTATGATGCCTATTATCATCAACCCATTATAACACATGTATCGAAATTAATGATTGTTCATCCAATATGTGTTGAATCTATATAGTCATTTACTGTGATGGAAATTTTTATTTCATAGGAATGAACATCTTCTATTCTATATAAAATAAATATGAGCTTGCATTCATGGAAGGGTGGATTGTGGTCTAGTAATCCCACGATGCATATATGAGTTTGTGTTATTAATATTTCATATGTTTATACATAATTTTTTGGATTATATTTGATAAATTTATATTATAATACAATCTTTTACCTGGGGTAGCATTATAATAGTGATATGAATTGTAGGATTTGAAGTTATACAAATGTTATAACCATCTCAACTAGAAATAATATAAGTGGGTAATGTTTTGAATCAATTCGATGTGGGGCACAAAAAAATTATAATGATGTCACAATTAATATTGTTCATGATATTCCTTATCCTGACTTCATTGAGGCTCCTCACCTCAACCCATTTGATATAGAATCTGGTGGTAGTTATGATAAACGTAATATTCTTAGCTATGGAAAAGGAATATGAACCCATGAAATCTAATCCCCATAAACAACAAAATGTTTTATTTTTTTTATTTAACAACATTATGAGATAATATATAAAATTTCACTGTATTTTATAGTCCTAAATTTTCATGTGAAACACTATTCATTATTTTATAATCATTGGATAAAAATATCAAAGCCACTTAAATTTGTGGTAGAACCTTGTTCCTGGATGAGGAGTGCAACATTATTCTACATGGAATTCAAATAAGAAGCAAAGGGTATCATTATCATTAAATAATCTAAAAAGGAATCAATTAAAATTGTAATTATATAGGACATTTCATTCACTCAGGTTGCGATATAGACCATTTTTTGTTTTTTGGTGTCAGATATTTTCATCCTTGTCTTGATCTGGTGGACGAATTCTATTATTGAGGTATTCTATTATGGGGATCAACTATCAAATAATGGAATAATTGGGAAAATATATAGGACCATCACACAATGATGTAGCACTAGTTTGACATATCTCTTCCATGTTATAGTTTATGGTTGGGGAGACGATCCTACGATGTGCAATATTTATGACAATCTATTCATGGTTATTGTCATGTCGGGATGTGGCTACATTATTAAGTTCATAATCTCGATATTTTTGTAAGAAAGGGACATGATTATGTGTGAGATAGAAAGATAATTATTCCATAAGTAACCACTTATATCTAATAAGATGGAGATCCTCTTTTAAAAATAATTATTATCAATTTGTCTTCATTATCACTAGTTCTATGACACCATTAATGTTAATATTTATTATTTATAGCTATATGTGATTTCATAATCCTGTAATAAGGGATTTTTTATGTACCTCATTGTTGGTGAACTCTTAATATACTAGGATGGTATAAGGTTTAATTGGAATTGTTAGTTTGTTAATGAGAATCACCAGATCAACACGATTGATTTTAAGGATTTCAATTATTTTAAAATCCTTACATTTAGTGGCTCTCTAAAAATAAATATTAAATTATTGGGGACTGTTACGGTCATAGAAAATCACTTTTCTTGGATGTTATATTTTTTAATACATACTACCTATTGTAGGATGTGTTGTGAGAAAATTGACTATCTCATTCCCTTTGGTTTATTTCTATAATAATATTTGGATATTATATTACATTATATTAGGATAACACCCCATTATAACAGAAACCTGATTTACATAAGGTAGTTGAGGATGTACTTGAATGGGTTGAAGTAATATATCATGTGTAACTTGCGGTGTAGTAAGTACAACCTAATCTTTTTCAAATAACAAATTAGTATAATGAAGTTCTTGACCACTTAGAATATTAAGGTTTAGAATATGGAAATATCCTTTTGAGATAGTTGGGATCATATTATTTCCCTATATTATTGTAATAGAAAATAAAGGATCCATTTGAATGTTCTGCAGATTCCATATATTGGATGAGCGACCAATATTATACTTATAGAATTAAGAATCATGTCTTTGGACTATATCACATTATGTTTTTAATGTCTTCATGGGAATGTTAATACAATTGATAAGAGACTCCCTTATTAGTAATCATTATGAATAGGCCGCATTTTCAAAAAAAAATATCTCCTAAAATTCGATATTAGTGGGGCTTCCCTGAAACCCTCTCAACTCAATATGAATTTTAGGAGGTATAATTGTGATGATTCCACTACATTATCAATGTAAAAATTAATTTCACAGTGTCATACTACAAAACCATGGAACCTACATGATGTTACCTTAAAATAAGACTTTGTAGTTTTTATCTTCAAACCATGCTATGATAATTCAATGATGATTGTTTGTATGTTTTGGAAATGATAACAAACTATTATGCACTTGATCACTAGATCCTTAAATTGGTAGTACAAGATTCATTTTAGAAAGGTATTGATGATATGATGCATGGAAAATATGTAGGTTTCTATAAAAATCATCAGACTATAGAGAATGGATTAGTAGAAAAATATCACTTGTGTTTGTTGACATGGGTCAGATAATGATGGAATGAAATATTTACGAGTCAATAATAGTTTAGTAGAGAAATGAGAAATTTTCCCTATGAGCTAATCCACATTCATCGGTTTCATATGATTCTAGTTGATAGGATTAAGGAAATCAATTTGAATATTAAAGCATGACATGTGGACAAAACTGGACATTAGAGTTGTGACATGATAATGAAATGATCATGATCTACTATCTTTTGGGTCATCTAGTCATGGAACATTATCTCACAACTATCCATGACTAGTTTTCATGAATATTATTCATATAATTGGGTGGTGGCCACATTTGTCACATTATTCTGAGATTGTGACAATATCACGTATCTAGAATCCCCTATGTTCCTTAATATGTATTTTATGATGATTCCATCTCATATATAGTGTCTATACCTCTTGAGAAATGTAATATAGTTAAGATGATCACTAAGAATTACTTCATCAGGTCTCCATGGCTCAAATATATTTATATGATTTTTCCATGGATATAATAATGTAAACATGGATATATTTTATATAGAAGGAAAATGATTTATTCATTAATTCATCTTATCATGGGAAATATAGATCCCTATTTTCCTCTATATTTGGTCGAATTTATTGTTTTTTATTCAATTAATGAAGGGTCAATAAAATAAAATATTTCCTAGGAGCCTCAACAATTGTATGTTTGGTTTTGAGTGTAACATCATCAGTTTCTACCTTATCAGAACATTCCACTACAATAAAGGTACATGATGATATTTGGACCCAATTCATTTAATAGAATCTTCAGGACACTTTTACAACTTTGAACAAACCCAAAACAGACCCTGTTATTTAAATCATATCAATTGGTTATTCAATTCATCTTTTAGGTTTTGTGCACAAATTCACAATTCCTACATCTACGATGGAGGAAGGTTGACTGGTTATGTTGGAAATTTTTATATAGCAATAATGTCAAAGACGCACTCATTTTGATAATATTTATAGTACATTAGGCCAATGATCATTACATACCTGGTCATGGATCTAAATTTAAAATGGAATTAACAATGATGTTTTCCCATGCTCTAATGGACCATGGAAGTAAGATACTATTTGAAATGAATTATGGACACACATGAGTGTTCAAAAATAAAATCTACATTGCTACCTCCTACGAGTTCCATAGTCCCATCAAGAGTCCTTATTAAAAAAATTAATAGATATATGTTGTTGTAATTCTAACGCACCATAAAATTTTAGTAAAATAGGACTCTACATGTTGGCTATAGGAGGACTTCCATCCACCCATTTATGGTATGGTTTTATTTCAGGTTATAACATGTCGTGAAACCCTTATATATCAATTGTTTTAGTAGATAGAGACTCAGTGATGATAATTAGATCAAAGGTAAATAAAATTTGACTCATACCCTAAGTGAGAGTAGTGAGAGATTATTGACAGAGTCATCATCCTTCCATTGTTTATTGACAATCAGTTTTGATTGGTAATAGGTGTCTATAATGGTGTGTAAGATGTAATGGATGTAATGGAAGGAAATAATAATCATCCATAATTCATTAAATCAAGTAGAAAAGTTTTCTATAACAAAAACGAAATTGTTTCTCATATTCTAATCATTCGTGAAGATTAATTCCCTCTTGATAAGTGGGATAGTGGGTATTCACCACAACATGAAGGTGATCCTATTAGAAATTTGATCATGATTATTTAATCATTGAACATTATGGGATTATTTATATTGGGTTCATATTAAAACACATTATTATCCCTGATAAGTACAATAGGTTCGGTTGGGGGAAAGTGGAATATGACTAAACATTTTCCATTATATTAATTTGAATGGTATTGAGGTGGTGGAATATCCTCATTTTGAGTAGTCATGCTCGAGGATTTCCTCTAATTATAGGTATTCATGACATCAACATATGTTTCAACACTATATGTGTCTCATAGTATAATTTCAATATGACATACCTTGGTTTTCATGTCTTCGTATGTCACATTTTTTATATTGATAAAGGTTATGTTCACCAAGGAATGTTTGGTATCATTAATGACTTATTAGTTATTTCAGTAATAGACTAGCCCTTTGTTCATTGTATGCTCTTCAAATTTTATACTGAGGTCTTCTCCCCAACCTGCTTCCTCAGTGGGTTATTTTGGCTTTTGACCCTTTTGAGGATTGATCTTTATTGTCATATATTTTCAATGTGTTGATACGTTAATGGGGATCATAATGAAATATCTAACTTTCCTCACAAAATGCAGCTGAATGATAGGGGTGTGACTCTGTAAAAGCTCGACCTTGTTTACCATAAGGAATCATGTGCACCTCTCTATATTCAATAGGCTTATAATTAGTAGGGTTATTCTAGGTTTTGTCCCTTCGAAGAAAATGCACTTATATATCAGTAAAAATAGTGAAAATAACCAGATACGAAACAAAGTAGTAATTTCATATAGTGTGGAAGTAGTGAATAAATTAAAATTTAATAATTCTGAAATAACTAATGGAAATTTTTAAATCCCAACAGACCATGTCATACATAAGATAGTGATCTCCCACAGAGCTTCCCACTTATACAAGAGTAATTTAAATAAATATAAAAAATTACAGCGATCTATTATGTACATAGAGCGATACCAAAAACCTGATCACTACATACAAATTTAATTTATCCTTATTGATCAATTTCGGTCATCAATCACTCATGTGCCTAAAAATAGGAGAAAATCTACTTGGGATCCCCAATGAAATGGCATGCAAGGAGGGTGTGAGTACAAAACCTTTCTAGATACCACCAATGTGGTCCCATACAGAGAAAATAGTATTATGTGTATGAATACATGATCTAAACATCATGATAACATTAAAAACTAAAATAGAAACAATAAATACACATAAAAACACAAATATAATAAACCACATATGATCCCTTTGTACATGATCCCATTCAATCATACAAACTTTGGCCTAAGATGGAATCCCTATGAACAAGTTTTTATATTAAAAAAATAATAAATTATACTTACACATATATTAATACATATATATATATATATATGATTATGGTTGCAAATAAAATACAAAAATCCACCACCAATCAACCTTGGTGTTTGAAATCACCATCGAAAAAGATAATTTTTTTCAAGAACCATTAATTTCTTAAGTAGGCTTTGTAAATAAGGGGATACATTCCTAGACCCAGAATCACCCAGAATCGCCTATAATCAATATAATTCAAGATTCTATTTAACAAAAGAAAATCCTACATTTATGGAACTGCATGAACTATGGCCACAACAGGATGTATCAAGTATCTGAACGATGAGTGAAATTGCCCATAGCCACGGAACAATGAATCATCCTTGATTTCATTTTGTCAAAACATAGAAAAATAAATATAATATAGAACTAATAGATTATGGGCCATTGACCATGGTATCTATTTTGGTTCCATGGATCAAATCCATAAAAATAGTATAATATAGACAAAGAAGGGATATAAATTAGGGCCATTGACCAAATATTACTCTTCATGTCCTTTGATTGAATCCATGCAAATCTTAGTACACGGTTCCTTACCTTCATCCATATATGTTCCATACCACAATTCCCTCCATAGATACCACATCATGATATCTAAATCCATCAATATGGATCATAAGTTGGATCCCAAGAAGAACCTATGGGAATCACTATCATGTACTACATCACAAAGGGATCATTTTAACAATACTAGGATTCCCTTTCGAAAATAATAGCTGCATCAACAGTAATTATGTGATTGAATAAGATAAAAAGTGTGTTTGGATGAATTTCTAAAAAAACACTACTACTATAGTCTCATGATATCCAATGTAAGTGGATTTTATAGGTGCCACACATATCCATATCTAGAAAAGACTATCAAAAACAAAATGAGTCTTTGTTAGACAGTGGGGAACCCTCTTGGTCTCTTATGTCATTAATATAAAGAGAAATCCTACCTATGATCCTTCATGATCACATTTTAATGGAGGCATCCCTATTTTTATCATCTATTTCAAAACATATGTATTTGAAACCCTATTGGGGGCCTATTGAAGGAATAAAAATGTGTAATCTTATATTTTATCCTATAGGACACACCACAATTAGAAGAATCACATAGGGGATCCTTGATCTATGTTATAGTCTCAAGTTGAGGTGTGAAGTTAGTAAATAGGGGTTGTGAATGACCCATGCAATTCATCCATTTAATCTAACCCAAATGGTTATTAAATAAAATATTTAAAAAATATATAAATACGGTAAATTTCAATTTTGTGAAATACCAATAATATTCATACTATATAAACCTTCATAATTAATATTTGAATGTTATGTTAAACCACATACCTTATCTATGATTAAACAATTTTTTCCCAAATGTTCTTAGTAGCTTCCAAGGCCTATCCAACCTCAATTGATTCATTATAGCTTCTTCATAAAAGAAAATCAACTACAAATAATTTTATATGACAATAATATCATTAATTAATTAAAACCTAATAATTTAGTTTACTGTAACAATTTTACTGATATAGGCTTAATGCCCATATATTTATAATGCAATCCCAACACACCAGAATGAAGAACTACCCTCACTATGATTTTTAAACATAACCCCAACATGAATCTAAGAATAATAGCTATTAATTGACATAAAACCAAACATTAAAAAATTAGGCATTAAAACATTATTAATTCACTTAGGTGATGTTCCTTTAGGAAATTACTTGTGGTGAAGTGTTGAAAGTCTCTCAAATTATCATCAATATAGGATGAATGGAAAAACAAATTAGAATCTGATTCAACCTTGCATCGATGGAATGTAGACCAAAATCTCTAAGAGGAGGAACCTATGAGAGGGAAAGAATTAAAATAACACAATTGAGGAAAGCCAATTCAAATTATTACATAATGGTTTCAAATGATCCTGAAAACATATAATTCTATCCATGCATGGGTAATAACTCACATATAGGATGATCAGGAGAGTTTTATGCATGTGGGGAGAACGAGAAAGGAAAATAATGTCAATCCCATAAGGGTCAGAGGGGAAGAGGGTAAAATTTCCACCTTTAATGAGTTGTATTGTTAGGCCACATGGTCTGCAAAATAATGTGTTAACCATGCAGTGTTATAGTGGTTGTACATCTTCACCTTGAATGATTACAGGGAATATTTTTTCAAACTATTCACAAAAAATGTGACATGAGTACATAAACTTGTAAACCACTGAATGGTTTAATCTATCTGTCCATATGGTTTCACAAACATTGATCTAATGTAAAATGGAATATGTTGATAGTATGCACAGTTAGCACTAACTATGTTCTACGAGTTTCACTCAACTAAAACTCTAATATCTTTCCTCCCCCCCCCACACAGAAGTTCCCACAACAACTTATCCATCGTATACTCCATTAATGATGCCTAAGATCATTATTTTGATGCATCCCAAAAATTTAATTCCAATTACAATTGTCCTATCCAGATATGAACCATCCAGAAATTGAGAATTAAAAAAACTTCAAAAATATCAATCAAGGAAATACAAGGGTTTATACAGCCTTGTGTCCTAATAAATTCCCATATGTGAGATTCCTTCTTGAGAATGTAAAAAACAATGAAATCTAATTAGGTCGTTAATTATGTTCGAAGGGACTCGTTGAATTTTATATTCCCAATAAAACTCCAAGAACTAATTACACCACAGAACAATAATACCTTAAAATTTTGATATATTTCATGTCACTGCCTTTGAATAATCGAGACAAAACATACCTGAGTTAATCTATGTGAAAATATGATTGTGTCGTCATCTGAATAATCAAATGAACTATGGTGATCCCGACAGTATGTTTTTTTAATGTCCAATTCTAAACAAATATAAAACCATAATCATGATTTCCAAAACATGTTCTTTGTATCCTAACGTGGATCCCTGTATATCTCTCAACATGAATAATATGATCATAGAACATGTCACTACTAACAACTTTTGATCTAAATGAATGGTTTAATTCTATTCGATGATGATGAACCTAGTCATGCCAATCATTCTTCAAATATTAGAGCTATACATCTAGTTTACACACATCGCATCCAAAATTTATTCTTTATTTTTTCACATACTATCCATAGTAAACTATATTAGGGAACAAAATGATGGACACCTTCATCCAACTATTTAAAGAAAGGTCAGATTCAACATTTGACTGATGACCAAAAACGAATCTGATGTTTTTATCCTAAGACATATTGATATTGTATTGAACTTGATCCCCAAAGTACATAACACGCATTCAGCGTCAACCCTAATCTAAAATTAAACCTATTAAAGATAATCACTATGGTAAAAAAGAATTACAGACAGAATACTGAATCCAAACCCATTGAAGGACCACAAGCTACTCCAAGATTACAAATCACATCCATACTTCACCAATGTCCAAATTCAAATTTATATCATGAAATTACCATGAAATCTTGTAGTATATTGATCTAATTATTTAATTGAGAAAAATTACCAAAATTATCTTCTAAAATTCAGTTTAAAGATCCTACGAGCCTTGTCAGATGAGGGCCACCCACTAGGGACTGATGTGCAACTCCCAAATTTATGAGCATTCTTTCTATCACTCTAACAAATATATAACCTGACCAATAAATCCTATGCCCATCCCATACTAAAAATAAAAATTATCAAGGCTTAGAACCCTCCAATCCTTATCTCTAGAATACACAGCACCCCAGAATCATTCCCATTCACCCATTATTGTTTCCATGATGCTTATTGAAATTCAAAACAAAAAAAGGTCACCAACATCAGACATCAATGGTTTACTACACATTGTATAGGTTCCTTATAAATAGATCCTCGAGTATACTCCCAGGGATTATTTCATATAGACATAAAATATACATTGGTCGAGTGGCATTTAGCCAATGTTATCTCAGAATATTGAGGACTATTCCACAATATTTTGATGATCTCTTCTATCTTGATGTATACTTTGATTCTATTGATATGAATTGCTTTCTCCCCCACTACACACTAAAATATAAATAGTATGTAATTTACTTGTCCAAATAATAACATTATATATCTAAAAAATGTATGTCATGGTCCATATATGGGTTCACTACCTCTTAACACCAGATAATTTTCGATGTGACATGTACCAAAAAGATAAATTTCCCAATTTTACTATAATACAATGAAAACCATTCATGAAATGTTTATCTAAAACCATTGGTCCTCGGGGAGCACAAAAACACTCATCGAATTATAATCATCAATGCCACCTTGCACAACTGACATGTACAATTATAATCGACTCCCACTCCCATGAGTCTTTTATTAAAAGTTTATGTGGACATTTCTACCCAAAACATCTCTATAATGATATGAAATATCCATTGTATTTTATCTTCAAAATCAACACATCATATGTGACATGATTTATTCCATTACCACCTATCACATGATATCATTCAAATAAATAGCATCTGCCTGCACTCTATCTTGATTATAAAAATTACCGATTTTTCAACATGGTTAATAACTCGAAATTCAGTACCCCTTGAAATTTTTCTTGAAGCACATGCACTATATGTTCATTATCTGACAAAAAAATCATCATCATGGCTATATAACAAAATTCAACAACCTACTATATTTCACTCTCAGAATGAGGGCACAACCTGCATCACTTCATAAAAGGCATTCATAAACATGGTCCAAACTAATTCCCTTTTTTTCTTCAATAAAAAAAACAACCTAAAAATTGTTTATCCATATCTATGGGCCTTTAGGTCTCTGAGATAGCCCTACAAATCATGTCAAACCACATGTTCAATAAGTCCTACCACATGATCCAAATTTATAACCTCTCCAAGGGCCACATCTCTAGGTCATCAACCATGAAACAATATTGGAATTACAAATATAATGTTCTCTACCTCTATCTATATAAGAGTGTTAAATAAAACTTTAACCTATAGGGGTAATGTTTTTTAATTCAGCGCCCTTCAAGGGTAATAATTCTCACCGAGCATCCACATATAGGAATTTACCCAAGAGTAGCATGATATAATGTAAATAAATAAAATTGAATTTTTAGTCTTTGAGAATCCAAATATGGTAATAATCCCTTTATGTTTATTATAATATAGTAAGTTATGATTTTATCAACATCATACACAGATAACCGATTATATTAGTATAATAAAAGATACACCCATAAAGGGTCTACTAAAAAATAAAAAATTACCTACATCAACCCACACAGGTAAAAAATGAGCACACATTATCATTTCAATGATCCATGCTACACTGCACATAATGTTTGGTTATGATTAATTTCATTCCATGATATGGGGAAAAACTATATATGTTTTTACTAAAACATTAAATATGAAATCCTTAGAAAAAATTCCATACAAGGGTGTCCATGTCATGGGATCCATGTTCCATGTCAACCTACTAGGGTCATATCACCCCCCATGAATTAGGACCAATTCATTATCCTCATCATAAAATATATCACAATAGATCCACAAGATCATTTCTCATATTTCTATATATACATGCTCTCTCGATAGAATATAATTACACCGATAACCTATATAGTAAAACACCATTTAGGTTTTATTGTAACAATAATAAATTGTTTTCTCTATTAAGTGAAATCGCACTTTTTTCCTTTAACATGTTGTCCCTATATGCCAAATATGATATATGAGACACCTCTTTCTATTTCAGGCCATGATTTTAAAACATTCATTAGACTCTTTCTATCATCCAATTGAAATAAAAATATAATAAATCATAAAATCCACACAAATGGTGCATCACTCAAAATGAAAATCATATAAAAATATATCATAAAAAATTATAACAGAACATCCATATCCCTAGAAACTAGGAATTCATTATGAAATATGTGTTCTCAATTCACATTTCCTGTAACGATCAATGGTTCAAATAGATTCATAATTCTCTCATCTACCACATCATTAATAGTTATTAAATAGGAAATGGACACTCACTAATAATTATTTGTAACATACAACATCATATTCTACAAATCTAGTGCCCATTACCAGTTCACTATAGGGCCTCGAGAATGCCTCCATATGTTCTCGAGGCTAGTAACTAGTTTTGGGGCCCATGGTTTGATTATAGGGAGATGATACCATCATATCAGAGTAAACAATATAAAATATAATCATATATAATCCAAAGTAGTAAATAAATATATTATTATATTTGTAAATAAATAAAAATAGAATCATGTTGATATAATCACGAGAATATAGTAATTCGTCATTTAGCATGTCATATATACTACACTGGTCACCAATTTGGATGATCACATATTACTAAGTAAAAACAATAAATTTATACAAATGTACAAGTCCATACTATATACAACAGAACATACCACATACATAATATTTAAATACATATCCATGTCATTCTTCTCAATCTATCCCATGACTCATCCAATTCTATGCCTACAACCAAGGGAATGAATTCTTAGGTACCCAAGTGCAATGGAAGACCGAGCGTGGTTTGATTATATAACATTATAGGGAATCACCAATGTATTCCTATACATGTCCAATAATATTCATTGTATGTATTTTTTAGGTACTCTTCAAGATAAAAATAACAAAATAAAATTAAAATAAATAAATAAATAATAACAGTGACGTAAATAAAATAAATTACAATTGATCCTTGGGTTCATTATCTCATTCGACAATACCTTCTTGGACCTAGGTAAGAATGGTTCTAAAAAAGGTTTCATGTTATATATATATATATATCTGTGTGTCTATGTGTGTGTGTGTAAATCTTCCTATTTATATACACCCAAATATTTTTATATATATATGAATAACATAAAAAATAACATAAATAAAATCACCCCACATCGTTCATGAGGTCCCTAATCCAGATAAAAAAAATTCTTCTTCATCCAGTGATGAAATAATATCTGGGAATGATACTTCCCCATGTGGGAAACATTTACCACCCCTATAATCAATTGTAATTTCTTCCATTCACTACAATGAAGGATAATGTGTACCGGTGAACAATCCAGTATAGAGGGAAATTCATAAACAATGGACCATTATAAATATATCATGTATGACACCAATGATGATGAGGGAACTGGTCCATTATCCAAATAATCAAATTTTATTCCATGGACTTAATTAGTAAAAAAACTCATCATAATATACACCTATTTTCGGCCAGGAAGAGGTGCCATTGAAAAAGGCTATATCATAGAGTCCATAGAGCATATAAAAATGAAACATAGTATAACATAGACATACTAGGGATGTGACCTAGGAAATTGATCATGTGATCCTCTTCGAGCCCATGGATAACATCCATTAAAAATTTGGAAAATCCATTCTTCTAGTATGGAATTGTTGGTACAATGCCACATTTACATTCATTGGTGCAACGCTATGATATCCCAATAAATCAATATATCAATAAAGGAATATCCTTGGATCTAAATTTTGTCATTCCTATCAAGTACTGCAACACATCAGGCTCATCAACAAAATAACGATAATCTCTTATAGAAATCATTAATCCATAAACAATAACTATGTGAAAGAATTCTTAAATATTCAATGTGGATGTAGTCCAAAAATATATAATATTACTGCAAACACATGGTATTACAAATTCGATGAATGTCCTATGTTTGAACCTCTTTGATATCTATGAAAGACAATAACATTCTAGAATACATATTTTAAAACATTGGTGCTCCCACATGGAACCTAGGTCCATTCTAAGAAGAGGAATCCTATCTGGGATCCTCAATGTTCACATATAAATGGGTGAATCCCTATTGGGATCCTTTAATTCAAACTATATGTAATAGAATCCCACATGGGGGCCTCTAAAAGGAATAACATTATGCATCATTCTACATGGGATCCTCAATTGTAATACCTTAAGTAGAGGTATCCAATAGGGGATCCTCAGTCTTAGTCATGTTGTTAGGTTGAGCTATGAAGGTAGCACTCGTGGGTTTAGAGTGACCCATGGGTTTTCATCCATTTATGATAAAGAAGATAATTAATGATGAAGTTAATTTAGTTAATTATAAATTTTCGGTACCGCTTTCAGGATAATGAATAAGAAAAATAATACTATATATACATTCATAAATACTCTAGGGTTTGTTTTATCAGACCACCTACCATTAGGATGCATTAGGTATTTTTTTTCATAGGCCAACATCAGCTTCCATGTCCATTCCAATATCAAACGTTTCATGTTGGGTCACATATCACATGAATACCACCATAAAAATTCAATTACAAAAAAATGATAAATAAATAATTACAACCAAATTATTTAATTTTCAAAACAGTATTATTTATTTTAGGAATAATGGAAAATATTGTAGCTTCTGATCCCTTCATGTTAGAATGGAAACCAAAATGTTCCTAACATACCGTAACATAATACCAAAACTAAGATGGTAATAATCCCAAAAAAACCAACATTATAAAAAAAAATAAACAAATTAATAAGACCATAGTGCATTACACATTCGCTATACTGACATTCCAAGATAAAACAACACTCTTTTAACTATAGTCAACCTATTGGGTTCTCCTCTTCATAGGAATAGCATTAAATAAAACATTGGTATCTGGTTCCATAATGATCCAATGGAATATGGTCCAAAATACATAACATAATGAATCTAGGTTTGAGGAAGAAATAAAAATAACCAAAATAAGGATGAACAATTTAAGGACAACCAAAAAATTTCAAATACACATGATGGTGTCTATTTTCAACCATGCATAGGGAAAAATACATATGAAGAAGGGAAGAGTAGGTATATAATATTCAGGTGAAAGGGGGTGGAAAAGGTGGTACACAATTTTGTTGTTTTGATGGTAAAAATTATTGTCTTCCCCTATTCAATGATCCTCATGGTTTAGAATCACGGTTTACAGAAATATTCCCAAACCATATGGTGATATTTTCCCAAAACACCTTCACCTCACAAGGCTTTAACAAATGGCTAGACAAACAATGTTCCAACCCTGCTACTTGTTTAAAACAAATTGAAGACCCTACATGGTTTTTTCCATCCCAGAAATGGTTTCTGATAGAATGCTCTTGTATAAAATGTCCATCAGAGGTATGTCTCATGGATATCAATAAGTATGCACCAATCATGCACTTTCACCAATTTTATTTCCAAAACTCTTTCTTAGAGCTCCGAAACCCCGAGATGCTCCTAAAATATAAAATTTATATTTTAAGACTTAAGAAATTTTTAAATAACATTTATTATATGTTTACCAATCCTTGAATCACAATCCTCAATATTCAATCCATAATTGACCCATGTTGAAATGGAAAATTTAAAATCCTTCAATAATTTCTGAAATAGAAAAACAGAATATCTTATAGGCTCATAGTGTTTGGAAATAACTTTTTACCTGATTCTTGAAATCACTACCTATCCGTGAGAAGAATATTTTTAATGTATATATTAATAATAACCCCAACCACAATGGATGAGGCTAATGCATATCCAATATCAGTTCTTTTGGAGAATATGGTGGATTTGATAATTCTAGTGGTGGTAATAGTCATAAAAATTTACATATCACTATAAATTATGGTTTACATAGACTTTTCATGGATATAATCTAGAACTACTAAGTATTTTATGACTCCGTAGTTAGTTTTAGTAGTAAAACATCTTTTGGACATATGGGATGAGGTTTATCTCAAATATCTATCATTAAAGTTTCCAATAAAATCATCTTGATTTGGAACATTTTCACTTATGAATGATTTGGGTGTCTTTTTTTCAATGTGTGAAAGCTACATGCCAGAAATAATTACCCTATTACATTTTTTTAAAGAACCAGAATTCCAGTTGAATTTTTTTAAATACATGGTAATTTTACGAGTCCGTAGTTTCTTACGGCCCGCGATTCCGTGGCCCAGAGTGCCCGTAATGATCCGTCGAAGTTTTGTTAAGCTTAATTTATCATGCATATGTAGTTTTCCTGAAAAATAGAATACCTCATAAACAGTTATTGGGATTAGAAATCTAAGTCCACCATTGTGCTTAGGATGGCAGTTTTACACTAGGTGTGACTTAATTTTAGTCAGTGCGGGCTTACTGTGCGAAATCCCAAAAATGGCATAACTCTAAATAAAATAATTAAATAAAGTTATTTTATTTTTCAAATGCTTATAACTCACAAACCAAAACACAGATTGAAAATCTGAGACCACCGTTGAACTCGTGATGGTAGGCTTTCTTTACATAGATAATAACATTGGTCGGCAAGGGCCACTAGAGAATGATAATTTTTGGCCGTAAAAAAATAATTAAGTGAAGTTTATTTTATTATAAAATTCATAACTTCTAAACTGTAACACTGATTGGAAATACGAGGGTACATTTGGGTTTTTTTGGGCGTATTTCACCTAGGAAGTTGTGAACCTTGACCACAGTGGGTCGAGGGTGGCTGATAATAATTTTCCGAACTTTTTTCTGGTACGTTCAGTAAACGTGCGAGAGACGTTTTATAACATTTGAATCGGTGCTTAAAATTGAAATATGAGGGCACCGTTGAACTCACAATGTCGTTAATTTATTAGTGAGACCTTCACCACAGTTTTGTTTTTTCATGAGTATAAGTTAGTTTTTTGGCGGTTTTTAATTAAATTGAATAATATTAAAGATTTAACTTTATTATATGTTGTGGTTGAAACCTCCATGTGGAGGTTGGAGGTGGAGTCCACCACACCCGAACCTCCCTTGGGAGGATGTTATGGTGGTTGGGCCCACCCACACATAACCTCCCTTGGGATGATTATTCAGTGGGGACCAACAAACCTCATTAACACACCTTTAACCCCCTTGATCCCCCAATTAAATTTGGTGAAAATCTTCACCTTTACCCCATTAGGATTTGAGCCTCCACCCTCATTAATTAAGTGGGTTGTCTTATTTAATTAATCTCATCTTTTTGAATCTCTTCTTATTCATTATACCACCATTATAATAAGGTGTAATATTTTATTATTGGGGGTAGGCATAATACTTTGTGGGGAGAACATTGTGAGAGGATCATTGGGAGAATTGAGAGGACTCCATCCTCTCCATGAAGAACACGAATAACACCTGTCTCCACCAAAGAATGTTGACGTCGTCTTCTTCATTCATCAATTGAGGAAAGGAAAGGGAAGAGATTCCAAAGAAGAACACTGATTCTATCCTCAGTTTCTTCTTTCCTAACGTCAATGAAACGACAATGCCTTCCCATGACTCTGCCGAGCAAACACTGATTACTAGGTTGGGGTATTTGAATTATTTTTTAATATGTTTTAAAACCTCTGTTCATCGTTGCACAAGATTCTTGGTTTGAAAGACAAAAGATATCTTATGATGAGGAGGGTTTAGACCGCACAAACACGGCCTGAACCGCCCCTTTGTTAGTTTCTTTTTGATGATGATGGAGGTGGACCACAAAAACGAGTTGGCGGATCAATTCCATCGGGTTGCCACACGGGTGAAACACCTCCATGCCACGCAGAGGAACCGAGCTGCGGCCAGGTGGGCTGTGGCAGTGCCAATGGGGTGCGGTGCTGAAGGGGCGCAGTGTCGTCACACCTCGCTGAAGAGGAACCGCGTTCGGGAGGGCCGCATGGTGTGGAGAAACATGGCACTGTCGCGTTGCACGGTGGATCCGAAGGCTACGGCCGGGTCGTGCTGCAGCGTCGTCGCGCCGCATAGAGGGAAACAGGACCGCACCATCGTCGCGCCTCAGTGGAGGTGCCGAGGCGGCCGGCCAGGCTGGCCGCGATGGAGCCGGACAAACAGGCTGGACCTTTCGGGTCCTGCAGGTCAACAAAACCCGCACCTAGCACCTGTTTCTTTGGATCGGATCGGGGGGGAATGGCACCCCCTCCCATTCATGACTGTTCGGGCCACCCTCGGGTCGGGCCTCCCCTTCAGGGAGGGCCGAGCCATTTTTCGGACCGGGTTAGAGCCTCTGACCGGGTCGAACCCCGGTCCCTATTGGCTTGGGCCAGATCACTCCGACTGGGTCGGACGGAACCCGGACCCGCAATGGCCATCTCCACCTTTCCACCATTATCTTGGACTACGGGTGTCTGATCGATGAACCGCCTACAGTGATGGAATTTTGGTAGTGAAGTGAATATTTTGGAATACTCCACTTGTGGTTCAGATGATGTTCGAGTATGGTTGGGTTGGTTTGAACCTAAAACCCAACCGGGCCCCTGAACGGAAATTCCTATAACTCTCAGACCGGGCGTCTAATTGACGCACCATCTATCACATTGGGTTCTTTATGATGAGAGGGAACTAGGGGATACATCAACTCTGGACTTCGCGATAGTTGATGTATCGACAGTTGGATCGGGGAGCGGACCCTCCCGAAATTGAGCGTGTTGTGTGCGGGAACGCAAGAGCTGGCTGCGACTAAAATGTACCAGAATCCTCCATGAGTTCGACATTGATTAATACTATACCAGAATCCTCTGTGGGTCCAACAGCCATGAATACTATATCAGAATCCTCGGTGAGTTCTACATCGTTGACTATTGTACCATGATCCTCTGTGGGTCTGACAGTTCTGACTACTGCTCCTGTATCCTCTGTGGGTCCGACAGAATACCTGGTCATGTATCCTGAGTGGGTCTGATAGCTTCGATGAATCAGTGACTACATCTTATCATCTCTATCACTCTCTAATAGATTGTCCTTTATATTATGTGGGACAGACAGCTTATCTAGATTGTCCTTTATATTATGTATGGGCATATACCTTAGTATGGTTGGTCGATACTTCTTGATTGTAGATTTCTTATGTGGTTAATCATTAGTGGATTCTGGGAGGCCTTCAGGGGTCTTTGGGTCCCCTACTAAGTATTTTTATACTCACCCCAGTAAGGGCTTCAACCGCACATTGTTTTGTTCTGTGCCGATGACGAACAACATTGATCAAGGATGAGGGTGACAGATGGGTGGCTGATCGGAGGTGGACTAGACGGGATGTACCTCATGTATGAGTTGTTCGAGTTCTATACCTACCCTTCAGGTAGTATTCCCCGGTGGATGATCCATGAGATATTTTCCCTTTTTTACTTGTACTTTTTCTTTTTGTTCATTTGGGTTTGTATACTGACCCATTTACTTTTAGCACTACCTTTGTATTTAGTTTTACTTAGTGATTTGCTTCAATTTGTGTACTCTAATTGTGTATGATTTCTTTTTATAAATGTAATGCCTTTCCACCGTAAGGATTTATGATTTTTGTGCTACTCACCTGTGTAATGGCCCAGACCCTCCTGGCACATTACATTACCAAAAATGAGGCTCACCCAAAATAGTGGCACTATGGTGGTGGCACCGTGAGGATTCCACTGCGACGGTGGCACCGTGAGGGTGACACAGTGTCCTCTTCATTACATTCCAGTTCCTGACCGTTCCACTCCCATAGTAATTAATTATTTTACCCTTATAAAGCCTATAATTAATACCTAAAAATCCCAAGAAATCTCCTAGATGGGGGATATTTAATAACCAATTAATAACATCGTGTGTAACCGCCCAAACCACGTGGGAAACCACGATCTGTCATTGAAGGCGTTCAAAATCCACGTATCCCATAACAACAACATTTTATCTACATATCACAGAGGTTCTTCATTCACTTCTTCCTTTTGGCCAACTCCTCTCATTCTCCCTGGTGCGCCTCAAGTCCCCCCCCCCCTTACCGAGACATGTGGGGTGCCTGCGCTCGAGTCATCTGCTCGTCCTTGGAGTTCCCGACGTCCCTCCCCTGCAAATCACACATTCCATGATCTGGGTGCTTTGAGAAAATCGTAGATCCTTGATCAATCAGGTAGGGATTTTACCTTCGTCTCTCCTTTCTGTGTATCATGCGGGGTGGGAGCACTACTGCTTCTATAGGAATAGATGAACCAAACATTAATGAAGATAAAAAAGGATTCTAAATAATGAAGGGTGGGGGTGTGATCGATGATGCTGCTCTGTTTTCTCCTCTTTCATGGTTAATGATTTCTGAAATGTTCGGGCTTACACCTACTGAAAATCATGGCCATTGGTGGTCTTTCTCTGTGCAGTAATGAACTCCTAAAACATGTGATGTTTAAATGGATTGTATTTGGGTTTTCTACCTTGTTTTGTGAAGGAAATTAGCTAATTACATATATTCAGTTAAATAAATTGAAAGCCCCAGGATCAACACTTTTCATTGATAACCTCAGTTAAAGCACAGTGGAGTTGAAAACATGCATTGTGTTTAATCTTTTAAATATGAATATACCTACTTGGTCCTGCTTTGTGTTGGTAGTAGTGGTTTGGTTGTTTTCTTCCATGGGCCAAATACGGATAACCTTAGGGATTTTTTGGATAGGGGATTAGATTACTGGGGTGATGTGGGTGAGGATGGGATCCTCTGATGTGGCACGGTTGCTGGTTCTGTATCTGGGGTTGTGGTTGCTCGGCTTATATCATGAATTGTGGCGGAATCCTATTCTATTGTGAAACCTTTTTATCCATATTCCTGGGGATGCAGGGGTTTTATCTTGAATCCTTATTTGGTTCCAACACTTGGAGGGATCTCACAATGATGTGAATTTACCAGAGAACTGGGTGTGAATGTTAAGTTGTTGTTTGCTTTAACTTATTTCCCCTAGTCTTGTGCTTGTACCTGTTAGTTTCCCATTAGTGAATATTTTACATAAATGGTATCAATTGAACATGAAAATAAGAATGGGTTAATTGGGAAATTGATTCTGTGAATGATTTGTGACTCAGTTGTGAGTAGTAAGCTTTATATGAATAGTGACTAGACTGTTCGTTCTTGGGTTAGGTTTGGATCCCTAGGTTAGGTTGAGTGCTTGTTAATTATAAATATAATTGTAGTTCTTGGGTTTCTTATTCGTGCCCCACCCATGTTTGGAATTTAGTTCCGAACACCCCCATTTCATGGGGGAGGGGGTTTTTCCCAACACTTCTACGAGTGGCTGGTTATTAGCTCATTTTCTGCTCCCTGTCCCGAATAGCCCAAGACACTTCGGGCAGGCTGTGATGGCCTGAAGTCCATTATTAGCCCCAGAATCTTCGGGCATGGTAGTCGTGGTATTTGGCCCAGGTGTTTGTCGGTAGGTTGTTTCCCAAGTGTCTTCGGGATGAGGCCCAGGTGTCTTCGGTCATGGTAGTAGTTTTTCTAACCGAGGGGTTTGTGGGTGTGGTTAGGTGTGGTGGTTGTGTCCTAGGTGTATGTGGGTGGATAGTAGTTATGGCTCAGGTGTGTGCGGGTGGGGTTTGGCAGTGGGACTGTGGTGAGAATGGAGGGATTGCTTCGATGCGTAGGATGTCTTCATTAACCATTTGGAAAGTGGGGCGGGGTACCCAAATATCGATGTTCTATTACAATACATTACATGACTTTAGTTATTTGGGGAGCATGTCTTGGTGAGGTTTGGGAAGATAACTTTTCCTTTTTGGGTGTTTGGTTATCTCTTTTTTCTCAAAGGGCTTTAGAATGCCTCCCCAGTTATGCCCGAGAGTCTTTGGTTTTCCCTTCTGGGTATACTTGCATACTCACCCTACGTATATAAAAATGATTTCAGGTTTCTAGGAGGACATCCGGGATCGTGCAGGGCCGTACTATCTCGGGCGTTGGGACCATTTTCGTTGCTATTTTCTTGATTTTGGTACCTTACCTTTGTAGACACCTAGTACATTCTGGGTTTTACTTTTATAGTATGCATATGGGAGTGGTTTCCTTTGTCTTTACATTCACTTCCAGTTTTGGTGTTGCGGGATTTACTATCTTTTATCCCAATCTTATTATATGAAAAAGGGTAATTCCTTCCATTTAGTGTGTAATTTTATTCCCTTGGTGCAAGTCACCACTCCAGGACCTATTGAATGCGGGTCTCTGGGGCCATTATCTCTCCATCAACATGAAAAAGGAAGGGTCTGGCAATCTTTTGTCCCTTCCCTCATCTTGGTGAATGCGGGTCATGACAAAATGGTATCATAGATGGTTTGAGAGATAGGATGGATTCTTGAGTTAGGAACACTAAGGATTTCATGGGATGGTAGGGCTACCATGTTGGGTGACCTTGGTACGTAAATTATGCCAGGGAAGACTGCCTAGGACACAGGATTTTGCGGCCCCCCATGATCCTATGCAAGGACTATGGACCTACCGAACGACCAAGTGAGGCTACGCTAATTGAAGGGTACATACCCTATGAAAGTTACGTGAATCCTAATGACTTTTGTTCTCGTGTTTCATGGATGTTTTTGGAATTTAAATAAATAAGATGTTTAAGAAATTTTAAGAAAAATATTCTTCACTACTTGAGCTTAGGCATTCCTTGTTTACCTTGCTGATATGGCACCTAGGAGACGACCATGAGTGTTGTAGGAGATCGAGGCCCATGAGGTTGACATGGTCGATCGATAGAGGGATGATCAAGAGTAGGAGGATGACCAGTGGTAGAATACGCTTTGAGCCTTCCAACAACAAACCCTCGAGAAGTATGAGGACAACACCTCTGACATGAAGACCGAGAGTTGGCTAAAGGAGCTGGTGATAGATTTTGGCTTGATATGGGCTCCGGTAGAGTATTGGGTTCCTCTGGTCGGGAGCTAGATGCGGGGAGCAGCGCGTCCTTGGTGGATGCTCTACCTGGGGGAGAGGAGAGAGGCTGAGGTGGCATGGGGTGATTTCGATAAGGAGTTCGGTGTGGAATTCCTCTATTCTAAGATGATGCTGGAGAAGAGGAAGGAGCTAATCTCCCTCCAGTAGGGGAGTATGTCAGTAAGGGAGCTGGGGATCAAGTTCATGGACCTCCTCCTCTTTGCTCTGGACCTCATTCTAGATGTGGAGTCTTGGGCGAGACATTTAGAGGTGGCGCTCCGACCCTCCCTCCAGTACGCTATTACCCCCGTCAACATGCGGACCTACTTGGAGGTCTAGAAGAAGGCTGAAGTGGTGGAGAGGATGCACAATCTAGGAGTTGTATCAAGAGAGGGGATCCGGCTGGGTTCATTGAAGGGGAAGTCCATCAGCACCAGCCCTCCATCATTAGGGTCCTCTAGGTTTCGACCGGCATGGAGCAGGCCCATGCAGTTCCAGTTCAGATATCCCGGCCCTCACCCCTTTCCTTCGGGACCAGGACTGAGATTATTCATCTGTGGGAGCCATGGGAACCTACGGAATTAGTGCCCATACCTAGTATAGTACGGAGGTAGCGTACCGGCCCTGCACCCTCCACAGCAGCAGCTTCTAGCTAGGCCCTTCCAACAGCAGCCTCTAGCTAGGGACTTCCAGTGGCAGCAACAGGGGTAGCGAGCTCCCACTCCTCTGAGGGCAGACGATGAAGGGGGAGGCCGACCTCAGTGTGCTCCTCAGGTTCCTCGGCTAAGGGGTGGTTGGGGAGGTGGCCGACAACCGAGGGGTAGAGGAGCTGGGTGTGGGCAGTTTCACACCATGGAGGCAGCAGTTTCAATGAGGCCGGAGGTAGTTCAAGGTATGATCAGTTTGATTAGTACCCTTGCATATGCCTGGTTCGATATCGGTGCTTCTCACTCCTTTATTTCACCCGATCTGGCTCGTGCTCTAGTTCTAGATGCCCAGAGACTTCAAGTGCCCTTGGTGCGGAGCACACCAATCAGATTTCATCCCGACTTGTTATATGTTTTTCGAGGATGTAGACTGATGAAAGGGCCACAATAGGCCGTTAGGGATCTACTAATGCTACAGATACAACCATACGATTTCATCCAAGGCGTCGACTAGATGTTCACATTGTGTGTCTTCATCGACTGCTTCTGAGTAAGGGTTGTGTTCTCAGACATTGGCGGCCGACGTGTTACATTCACCGGTGAGAGAAGTAGCCATAAGGGCAGTTGGCGAGTGGAACCCCTCCTCTGATTGTTAGCCAAGAAGTCATTAGAGTCAGTAGATGAAGAGATGTTGGAGCTACCAGGGATCGTCAATGAGTTTATGGACTTCGTCCCAGAGGAGGTGACGACTCTACCCCCTCGACGTGATATCGAGTTTGGGATAGACTTGCAGCCTGGTTCTAGTCCGATTTTGAAGGCTCCATACCAGATGGAACCTTCGGAGCTACGGGAGTAATAGATTCTTATTGACGATCTGATGAAGAGGGTTATGTTCGACCAATTGCTTCACCATGGGGTGCTCTAGTCTTGTTCGCAAAAAAGGAATATGGCGGTCTCTGGTTCTGCATAGACTATAGGAGGCTGAATCAGGTAACGATCAATTTTTCTACCCTCTTCCGAGGATAGTCGATCATTTCGACCAGCTGAAAGGGGAAGGGTGGTTCTTGAAGATCAACTTGCGGTCAGGGTATCACTAGATGAGGGTGAAGGAGGGCGAAATCTCGAAGATGGACTTCAGGTGCAGATATGGGCACTTCGAGTTTGTAGTCATTCCTTTCAGCATTGCAAACACTCCGGCTGTGTTCATTGGGCTTCTGAACTCCATCTTCCAGGAGTATCTGGATCCGTTCGTAGTCGTGTTCATCGACGACATCCTGATCTTTTCAATATCAGAGGAGTATCACGCGGAGCACCTGAGGACAGTTTTGGAGGTCGTCTGACAGCACCAGCTCTTTGGGATGTTGTCGAAGTGGTAGTTCTGGATGCGAGAAGTGCACTTCCATGGTAATGTAGTGTCCGAGCAGTGGGTAGCAGTGGACCCATCAAAGGTTAAGGCGGTTGTTTCTTAGGAAGCACCCAAGAACATGGAATAGGTTTGTAGTTTCCTCGGGCTGGAAGGTTACTATCGAATGTTCATAATCAACCTTTCCAAAGTTGTAGCCCCTTTGATATCCTTGACCAAGAAGGACCGGGATTTTGTGTGGGATGAGAAGTTCGAGGAATCCTTCAGCTATCTGAAGGAGAAGTTGGATAGTTCCGCAGTTCTGAGATTTCCAGAATAAGGGGCAGCCTATGAGGTGTACTGTGATGCTTTGGGACAAGGAAATTGGTGTGTGATGATGAAATGTCAAGGGGTTATCTCTTATGTGTCTAGAAAGCTACGTCCCCATGAGCGTAATAATGCCACCCACGATCTGGAACTCGTAGCAATCGTTTTTTCACTAAAGTTGTGGTGGCACTGTCTCATCGGAGAGCACTTTGTGGTCTTCACGGATAACAAAATCATGGGGTATATCTTTTCCCAGTGGGACATGAACTTACGACAGAGAAGGTGGATGGAGTTCCTCCATGATTGCAATTTCGATATTTCCAATACCTTGGGGAAAGGAAACAAGGTGGCTGATTCCTTGAGCTAAAAGTCTCAGAGGGATGTGGTCTGAGAGTCAACAGACGCTTGGAGGGAGATGGAGGAATTGGCTACCCTACAACTAGATGTGAGGATGGAAAGTGGAATAGGTGTACTGTATCAGATGACAGTGCAATATTCTCTGTTGCGGAAGGTAGATGAGTCCCAATGGGGAGACTCAGAAAGTGAGGAGATGTGTGACCAGATTAACCAAGGGGATGATCTTGAAGGGTGGACAGAGGATAGTCAAAATCAGGTGTTTTTCCAAGGTAAGATGTTTGTTCAAGAGGCGATGTGCTAGAGACTCCTTAGTGAGTTTCACATATCACCCCTAAAAGTGCACCCGGTAGTTTCCAAGATGTACCAGGGCTTGAGAGGTCAATTCTGATGGACTGGGGTGAAGCGGGCGGTGGTAGAGTCTGTGGCCAAATGCTTGGTATGTTTGCAGGTGAAGGCTAAACACCGAATTCTAGGCAGTTTTTTGTATCCTCTGGATGTTCTCGAGTGGAAGTGGTTTGACATCTCGATGGATTTCTTCACGGGACTACAAAAGGCTCAAGGAGGTTACGACACTATCTGGGTAGTTGTGGACCGGTTGACGAAGTCGGCTCACTTTCTGGTGATCAAAGAGTCGGGTGCAATCGATGCCTTATCATGATGGTACGTGGATGTGGTGGTGTGTTTCCATGGAGTTCTGAGATCCATAGTCTCGGATATGGATGCATGGTTTACCTCACGAGTCTGTAGAGGATTGAAGCATGATTTTGGCACCTAGCTACGTCTTAGCACTGCTTTCTATCCCCAGAAATATGGGCAGACAGAGCGCACCATCCATACATTGGAGGACATGCTGCGGGCATGTGTTCTGGACTCAGTAGGATCGTGGGTGTGAAACATGCCTCTGGTAGAGTATTCCTAAAATAATAGCTATCACTCTACCATTGTCATGGTTCTGTTTAAATACCTATATGGAAGGCCGTGTCGCTCAACGTTGTGATGGACTGAGGTTGGGGAATCAAGCGTTCTTGGCCCGGAAGTGGTGCAGATCACGACAGAGAAGGTTCAGCTTATACGGGAAAGGATGAAGGCGGCCCCTGACCGACAAAAGTTGTATGCTGATAGAAGGATGAGGCCCTTGGAGATTGAGGTTGGGGACCACGTGTTCTTGATGGTCTCCCCTCAATGTGGACAATGAACGTTCAATAGCGGGAGTAAGATTTCTCCCAGATTCATCAGACACTTCGAAGTGTTGCGACGGGTTGGTGAAGTGGATTATCAGCTGGCGCTACCACTACCACTACTGAGGATTCATGATGTTTTCCATGTCTCCCATCTCTGTCGATATCTACATGACGATTCCCATATACTCGTCTTGGGAGAGCTAGATATCGAGGACGACGTGACCTTTGTGGAATGACCAGTGAGGATTGAGGGTTGAGAAGAGAAGGTACTTCATGGGAGAACCATCCCTTTAGTTCGAATGTTGTGGAAGCATGGTGGGAATGAGGAGAGTAACATGGAACATGAAGCAAAAATGCCCGCCCAGTACCCAGAGTTGTTTTGAGTTTTGTGTTGTTCTGTTTATACTTGTTCTGATAGAACTCTTCACCTTGTTGAATGTGGAATGTATGGTTTTCATTTTTCTATGAACGTTTGTGAAATGTCCTGGCTATGGGAATGGGAGGACCTGATCCCTAATCAAGACGCATTAATGTAGATGCGATTAGAAACGTTCAGGCGAGTCAGTTCCACACAAAGCAGATAGTATCTTGACATGGGGAAAGAGACACCCTAAACCATATGACTGGGCAATTTGACCTTGGTATGCTTTTGGTTCTTTAGAGGGAGGTGTTTCTAGATAACGATGAGGTTCAATCTTGAGAGGTATCTTTCGAGGTGGTTGTTCAGACCCTCTGTTCTCTTCTGGTTTGTTTTGATTCTCAAGGAAGAGAATAGTTTGAGAGGTATCTAATTTAATGTCCCAGACCCTCCTAGCCCATTACATTTCCAAAAGTGAGGATCCCCAAAAACAATGGCACCGTGAGGGAGACACCGTGACGGTGGCATCGTGTCCTCTCCGTTCCTTTCTAGTTCATGAGCTTTCCGCTCCCGCAGTAGTTAATTATTTTACCCTTATAATTCCCATAATTAATACCTAAAAATCCAGAGAAATTTCCCCGATGAGGGATATTAAATAACCACTTAATACCATCATGTGTAACCACCCAGACCACGTGGAAAACCACGATCTGACTTTGAAGGCATTCAAAATCCGCATATCCCATTACAATGGGATTTTATCTATATATCGCAGAAGTTCTTCTTTCTCGTTTTCCTTTTGGATGACTCCTCTCATTCACCTTGGTGTACCTGGGGTCCCCCCCCCTTCCCGTGACTTGTGGGGCGCCTGCGGTCAAGTTGTTTGCTCGTCCTTGGAGTTCTCGATGCCCCTCCCCTGCATATCGCACATCCCATGTTCTTTGTGCATGGAGAAAAACGTCAATCCTTGATCAATCAAGTAGGTATTTTACCTTTGTCTCTCCTATCTGCGTATCATGTGAGGGGTGTGTGCTCTACTACTTCTGTAGGAATGGCTGAACCAAACATTAATGAAGATAAAAAATAGATTCTAAAGAAGGAAGGGGAGGGGTGTGATTGATGATGCTACTCTTTTTTCAAATCATTCATGATTAATTATTTTTGAATTGTCTGGGATTATGCCTACTGAAAATCATGGTCATTGGTGGTCTTTCTCTGTGCACTAATGAACTCCTACAACCTGTGATGTTTAAATGGATTGTATTTTTGTTGTCGACCATGTGTTCTGAAGGTAATTGGTTAATTATGTATTTTTGGTTAAATAAATTGAAAGCACCAGGATCAACCCTTTTCAGCAATAACCCCAGTTAAATCACAGTGGTGTTTTAACAGTGGAGTGTGTTAAATATTTTAAATATGAAAATACCTTCTTGGGACTGCTTTGTGTTGGTAGTAGTGGTTTGGTTGTTTTCTTCTAGGGACCGAATACGGGTGACCTTATGGTTTTCATGGATAGGGTCTTATATTTCTGGGGTGGTGTGGGTGAAGATGTGATCATATGATGTGGCACGGTTGCTGGTTTTGAAACTGGGGTTGTGGTTGCCCTGCTTATATCACGAATTGGGGTGGAATCCTCTTCTGTTGTGAAACCTTTTTATAAATAGTCCTGGGGATGTGGGAGATGTATCTTGAAGCCTTCTTTTGCTCCAATACATGGAGGGATCTCACTTTGACGTTAATTTACATGAGAAATGGGTGTGAATCTTAAGTTGATGTTGGCTGTACATTTTTTCCCCTAGGCTTCTGCATGTGCCTGTTAGTTTCCCAGTAGTGAAGATTTTACATAAACGGGATCACTTGAACATGAAAATAAGAATGGGTTAGTTGTGAAATTGATTTTGGGAATGATTTGTGACTCAGTTGTTAGTAGTATTCTTTCTATGAGTAGTGACTAGACTGTTCATTCTTGGGTTAGGTGTGGATCCCTAGGTTGCGTTGAGTGTTTGTTACCTATAAATATAATTGTAGTTCTTGTGTTTCTTACTCGCTCCCCACTCAAGTTGGGCATTTAGTGCCGAACATCCCCATTTCATGGGGAGGGTGTTTTTTCCAACACTCCTATGAGTCGATGGTTATTAGCTCCTTTTATGCTCCTTTTCCCGAATAACCAAGACTCTTCGGGCAGGCTGTGATGGCATGAAGTCCATAATTATCCCATGAATCTTCGGGCAGTGCAGTTATGGTAGTAGGCCCAGGTGTTTATGGGCATGTTGTTTCCCAAGATTCATCGGGATGAGGCTCATGGGTCTTCGGGCATGATTGTACTTGTTCTGACCCAGGTGTTTGTAGGTGTGGTACGCGTGGTGGTTGTGGCCCCGGTGACTACGGGCGGATACCGGTTATGGACCAGGTGTCTGTGGGTGGGGTTTGGTAGTGGGACTGTGGTGAGAATGACGAGATTTGTTCGATGCATAGGATTTCTTCATTAACCAGTGGGAATGTGGTGGAGGGTACCAATATATCAATGTTCTATTACTATACATTACTTGACATGTGTTATTTTGGGAGCGTGCCTTGAAGAGGTTTAGGTTGATAGCTTTTTCTTGTTGGGTGTTTGGTTACCTCTATTTCTCATAGGGTATTAGAATTCCTCCACACTTGTGCATGAGTCTTTGGTTTTCCGTACTGGGTATACTTTCATACTCACCCTAAGTATATAAATCTGCATTCATGTTTCCAGGAGGACTTCAGGGATTGTGCAAGGTCGTACTAGCTTAGGCGTTTGGACCGTTTCAGTTGTTGTTTTCTTTATTTTGGTACCTTAACATTGTATACAACTAGTACTTTCTGGCTTTTACTTTTGCAGCATGCATATGGGAGTGGTTTCCTTTGTCTTTACATTTACTTCCAGTTTTGGTGTAGTGGGATTTACTATCTTGTCTCCTGATCCTATTAAATGGAAAATGTTAATTCCTTCCATTTACTGTGTGATTTGTTACCCATGGTGCTAGTCGCCACTCTGGGACCTATTAGAGGTGGGTCTCGGGGGTCATTATCTCTCCTTCAACATGAAGAAGGAAGGGTCTGGAAATCTGTTGTCCCTTCACTCATCTTGGTGAAGGCGAGTTGTGACAGCCTACCCCTGGTCTGTGGAAGGCTGGCTTGGGGTAGTCACATCAAGAGTCCCGAGGATGGGTCATGAAAAATTGGTATTTGAGGAGTCGTTTCTACCGCAATATATAGGACTCTGATATTTCTTTTCTGTGAAAAATTAGTGTTAAGAGTATTGAGTGTGGTTTTCAGTCCAGGTAGTCCAGTGTTGTTGTGGCGGTCGACGTATCCATACACGAGGACCCTGACTTTTGATTTTCAACTCAATGTACAAAAATACTCATTGTGAGAGTGTTTTCAAAGGTTTTATTTGTGAAATCTTTCTATTATCTCACCAGGTATAACTTAATGACCATCGTGCACATGTTCCTTATCCAGATCTCGCTGCGTAGACAACCAGCTAGGGTTTCCGAGATTGTACACGACGATGGCAGACCTATCGACGATGATCTGGTTTAGGGCCCTCTTTTTATGTTGGAAAGATAAGTTGGGGTACCAGCACCACCACCACCCATAGGGCACCAGATACCCACATCCATACTAGCGGATGGTGCACACTAACTAAGCGTGTTGCACGAGTTCCAGCGGCAGAGGCCTCCGGGGAATCAAGGTGGGACAGATTCCCAAGCAGCCGAGGACTGGATGGAGGCGATTATGGGAGTATTCCACCTAGTTGAGACACTAGTAGAGAAGATTTTGATCATAGCTACTAATCATTTTCAGTGAGTGGCCATGAGGATGGTCCGCATAATGATAATGTTTTGGTACATCGATTGTTTTCCGTGGTTGTACCCTTGGGAAGTGTGCCAACTATATCACTGCCTGTTGGTCAGCAGACACTACCGGCAGTATCAGTAGAGGACACTTGTTTGCTTAGTACCTTACATGTGTTTCGCTCCAGATATCCCTCAAGTTACAAGGCAAGCCTAACCCACAGGCAGCTGAGGACTGGCTTGAGGAGGTGGCTAAGATTTTTCTATAGCTTATACAGCTTCTACAGGATGATGTGTCGGTAGCTGAGTATTCATCGAGGCATACCGATCATTCCAGGTACTCGATGAATATGATTAGATTAGTGCATTAGATCGTGGAACTCTGAGCGAGGTGTATTTAAGGATATCTGATCCAACACTTCTTCCACAATTCATTACTACTTATGTTATTGTTTTAGCGAGAACCATTGTGGTTGAATGTTCATTGGTTGAGCGGATATAGCCAGTGAATTTTAGTAGTTGGAAAACATGAAACATGCATCAGTCTCATAGAATTTATCATGTGAGATGTTTCAGGAAGAGGAAGTGTAAAAGAGAGATGAATCTGCATGGCAGTAGATGGGGAAGAAGAGCTATGAGAGCATCATGAGGTGGTGAACGTTTAGACATGTTTCAACCACCCGCCATTGTAGTCCCCGCTAGGCTCATCGGGCTGGAGGGCAGGGCAAGAGAGTAGCTGCATGCGGTCAATGAGTGTGATCCAGGGGCCCTAATAATGATTTGAGGTACGGTATGTGTCTATTACTAGATATTGTATCATAGACATAGGTACAAATCACTCTTTCCTACAAAAAATCTTTTCCCTAACCAAGAGTTTCCGGTTAAGCCGTTGACATGACCCTCACATCTGGAGATACCATTGGGAGGGGACTCGATAATCAATCATACACCGATGGTGTGATCTGACCCTTGAGGTGATAGTTTCGGTTGGAACCACTTGGTGTTAACATCAATGCCTTATGATGTTAGTTCAGGTACTGACTGGGAAACCACAGTTCATGCACATGTTGACTGTATTAGGAAAAAAGGTTTTGGTTTATCTACAACGTTGGGATGGGGGTTTCCTTGGTAGGTGAAAAGGAAAACCCATGTTGCACATGATAGAATCATGAATAAGAGGGTTCAATCCGTCACTCATTAGTCATCCAAACTTAACTTTTGGCCAGACCTCTCCAGAGTTGCGGAACCACTATCAGATGTGACGAAGATGGGGAAACCCTTCATATGGTCAGAGAGATGATTATAGAGACTTCAGGATCTGAGGCAGAGGTTGACTAGTGCGCCCATATTGAGGAAACTAGATGAGAGTGTTGGGTACATAGTTTACTGTGACGCATCAGGGACCGGACTCGGGTGTGTCCTCAAGCAGGAGCGAGCAATGATCACGTACGGTACTCGGCAGTTGAGACAGCACCAGCAGAACTACGCTACCCATGAACTGAAGTTAGCAGTAATGTTCTTCACCTTGATGATATGGTGTCACTATCTTATGGGAGAATGTTTTAGCATATAATAAAATAACAAGAGTTCCAGTTATATCTTCTCTCATGAGGACCTAAACCTGAGACAACGATGATGGATCGAGTTCCTCCAGGAGTATGACTTCGAGATAGTCTATACTCTTTGGAAGGGGAACATTTTAGTAGATTCTCTCAGCAGGAGATCAAGAATTTGGCAGTTAAGAGAGGTGATGGAGCAGCTGTCTGCATTGTAGATATCCATTGTAGAAAGAGATGGAGAAGCCTTTCATTAGTCCCTTAGAGTTGCTCCCCCACTTCTTCAACGAGTCAGGGAGACACAGCGTGGGAATGCTGATTGTGAGACATGACATGCTCAGATATCCACAAGACAAGAACCTGATGGATTTTATTAAGGTGGGGAGCAGGTTATACTCTTTAGAGAACGTATTATGGTACATGTTCCACTTCAGGAGGAAGTGTTCAGAGAGTTCCACACATCTCCTTTAGCAGTACATTCAGGAGACGGAGACCTATGGATTTCGAGGATGGAGACCAAGTCTTTCTACGGGTCTCACCTTGACAAAGTCTAAGGAGATTTGGCCTAGGCGGAAATCTATCTCTGTGATTCATCGAACCTTTTCAGGTCCTTTGCAGGGTTGGTGAGGTGGTTTACCTCTTGGATCTTCCACTTTAGTTGAACCAGTTGCACGACATCTTCCATGTATCTCAACTGAGGAGATACATGAACGACATGTCCCACATCATCTACCACGGGGAGCTGGACATCGATGACGGGTAGACATTCCCGGAGGTTCCAGTGGATATTTTGGATCCACACGAATGGGTCATGCATGGACAGTCGATTCCTCTGGTGCGCGTTTGATGGCAGCTCAAGAATCTCCATGATATAAAATGGGAGCGGGAGGCTTAGATGTGTGCTCAGTACCACCCATTTGTTCCCTTAGTGTGTGTTGAATCATATGTGGACGTAAATCCCTGAGGTGGGGAGAATATAAAGACTCGGAAATCCCATGGAATTTTTTGTAAAATACAGGGAAATATTACGAGTTCATAGTTTTTGACGGTGAGCGATTTCGAGGCCCGGAGTGCCCAGAATGATCTGTCAAAATATTGTTAAGCTTAATTCATCGTGTGTATGAAGTATTCCTGAAAATATATAATAACTCCTAAATGGTAAATCAGATCAGAAATATAAGGCCACAGTTGCACTCAGGATGGCTGGTTTACCCTAGGCATGACTTAAGTTTAGTCGGCGTGGGCATCCTATGAGAAAACCCGAAAATGGAACATCCGTAAAAAAAAAATTAAATAATGTTATTTTATTTTTCAAATGCTTATAAAACAAAAACGCTAACTCGAATTAAAAATCTGAGATCACCGCTGAACTCGTGAGGGTAGGCTTTCTTTATGAAGAATATAACTTGGGTCGGTGAGGGCCACCAGAGAAATTTAGTTTTTGGACGCAAATAAAATAATTAAGTGACAATTATTTTATTGTAAAAATCATAACATCTAAACAGTAACCCGAATTGGAAATATGAGGGTACCACTGGGTTCTTTGGGGCGTATATCACCTAAGAATAGACTATCATCAACCACAGTGGGACGAGGGAGGCTGATAATAATATCCATACTTTTTTCTGGTACGTTCAGTAAACGTGCGAGAGCCGTTTTATAACTTTTGAACCGGTGCTAAGAATTGAAATCTGAGGGCACCGTTGAACTCACAGCACCATTAATTTCTTAGTGAGATCTTCCCCACAGTTGTGTTTTATCATTACTAGAAGATAGTTTTTTAGGGGTTTATAATTAAATTGAATAAAGTTAAATATTTAACTTTATTTTATGTTGGTGGTTGAAACCTCCAAGGGGAGGTTAGTGGTGGGGGCCACCACACCCAAACCTCTCATGGGAGGATGTTATGGTGGTGGGTCCCACCCACACATAACCTCCATTGGGAGGATTATTAGGTGGGGCCCACCTGACCTCTCTAACTCTCCTTTAACCCCCTTGAACCCCCAAATAAATTTGGTGAAACTCCTCACCTTTTCCCCATTAATTTTTGAGCCTCCACCGTCATTAATTAAGTGGGTTGTCTTTTTTAAATAATCTCAACTTTTTGAATACTTTTGTATTCTTTATTCCACCATTATAATAAGGTATTATATTTTTTTATTGGTGGTTGGCATAATCATTTGTGGGGAGGACTTTGTGAGAGGAGCTTTGGGAGAATTGAGAGGACTCCATCCTCTCAATGAAGAAAGAAAATAATTCCCATCAACACCGAAGAATGATGACCTTCTCTTCTTCCTTCTTCAATCGATGCAAGGAAAGGTAAGAGACGCCCACAAAGAACACCCATGCCATCCTCGGATTCTTCTTTCCCGAAGTCAACGAAACGATGCCGCCTTCCCACGACTCCACTGAGTGAACACCGATTACAAGGTAGGGGGATTTGAATTATTTTTAAAAATGAGTTTAAACCTCCATTATTCGTCGTACAAGTTTTTGGTTTAGAAAGACAAATGATATCGTATGACGAGGAGGGTTCAGACAACACGAACACGACCCGACCTTCCACCCTTTGTTTGTTTCTATTTGATGAAGACATAGGTGGACAAAAACAAGGAGCCGGCACCGCATGGCCGCCGGGTCACCTCAAGGGAGCACCCCCGCCATGCTGTGCAGAGGACCCAAGCCATAGCCAGGCGGGCCGAAGCGGTGCTGAAGGAGCGTAATGTCGTCGCACCGTTCCGGAGAAGAACCACGACCGGGAGGGTCGTGATGGATGGAGAAGTGTGGTGCTGTCGCACCGCATGGAATAGCTCAAGGCCACGACCAGGTCGGGCCTTGGTGGTGGGGGCAGGGCGTCGTTGTACCGTGCATAGGGCAGTAGGGTCGCGGCATCGTCGCACCGCGGTGGCTGTGCGGAGGCAGCTGTCCGTGCAAGACACCATGGAGCCAGACAAACATGAGGGACCCTTTGTGTCCCGCAGGTCATCAAAATCGGCGCCTAGAGCCGGTTTCTTTGGAGCGGATTAGGGGGGAGCGACACCGCCTCCCACGTGTGGCCAGCAAGACCACGCAGGTCGGCCAATCGCGACACCACTAGCGAGACCGCACACGGCCGAGCCGCCCTCGGCCGGGACACCCTTGGGTCGGGCCACCCATGGTCGGGCCACCCCTTCGATCTAGGATGGACCATTTCATTGTACTAATTCAGACCCTCAGACCGGGTCAATCTAGGTCGCTTCGACTGGGTCGGACCGGACCTGGACCCGCAATGTCCATTTCCACCTTTCCACCCATATCATGGGCTACGGTTGTCCGATTGACAAACCACACATGGAGATGGAATTACTGGAGCGAGATTATTTTTTGGCATAATCCACTTGATTTTCGGACACAGTTGGTGTTTGGTAAGGATGGATTGAGCCAAAAAAACCAATCGGGCCCCTGGAATGGAAATACCAATAACTCTCAGACATAGCGTTTGATTGATGCGCCATCTATCATGTTGGGTTACTAATGATGAGAAGGAACTATGGGATACATCAACTTAGTACTTCATGATATTTGATTTATTGACACATGGATCAAGGCGTGGACCCTCCCAGAATCAATCATGTTGTGTGCGGGAACACAAGATGTGGATACTACTGAGATGTACCGGAATACTTTGTGGGTTACATAGCGTTGACTACTGTACCATAATTCTCTGTGGGATTGACAGTAATGACTATTGTATCAGAATCCTCCACGGGTTCCACAACGATGACTACTATACAAGGATCCTCTGTGGGACCAATAGTTTGGACTTCTGTTCTTGTATCTTCTGTGGGTCCGACAGAATAGCTACTCAAGTATCCTGTGTGGGTCCGACAACTTAGCTGGTCTTGTATCCTGTGTGGGTATGATAGCTTAAATGAATGAGTTAATACATTAGATCATCTATATCACTCTAGAATAGAATGTCATATATCCGTTGTGGGTCTGATAGCTTAGTTGTTCCTCTATCCAGTGTGGGTTCGACAACATAGATGTACCAGTGACTACATATGATCATCTCTATTACTCTACAAAAGATGTCTACCTGTGGGATCTGAGGTATGTCTATAAACCATTATCATCATTGTGATTTACATTACTTCCTTTGAGGACTAGGTTGTGCATGGGCTCGAGAGTTGGTGCCGAACTGTGATTGGTACATATGTATATGTATGGGTATATACCTAAGTAAGGCTGGTTGATACTTCGTGCCTGTATCTTTCTTCTGTGATTTATCCTTAGTGGATTATGGGAGACCTTCATGGGTTTTGTGGTCCCCTACTGAGTATTGTTATAATCACACATGCACGAGCTTCACTCGCACCTTATTGTGTTCTGTGCAGATGACAGACAGTAGTGATCGAGGCTGAGGGTGACAAACAGGTGGCTACTCGGAGCTGGACTAGATGAGACATACCTCAGGGACGAGTTGTTCAATTTATGTACCTAACCTTCATGTAGGATTCCCCTGTGAATGATCTAGGATCTGTTGTCTCTTTTTACTTTTACTTTTTCTGGTGGTTCTGTTGGGTTTGTATACTGGATCATTTACTTTCAGCACTACCTTTGAATTAAGTTTTACTTAGTGTTTTACTTAAGGTTTTGCTTCCAGTTGTGTACTCTGATTGTGTATGATTTATTTTTAGAAAGGCAATGCCTTCCCAACTTCGGGATTTACGCCTTTGGTGCTAGTTTCCATCCCCTAGCCTATGGAAGGCTGGCGTGGGGTAATCATGACATGGGTACTAAGGACGGGTCGTGAAAAATAGGTATCAGATGAGTCTGTTCTAACGCAAAACATATGACTCTGATATTTCTTTTCTGTAAAGCAATAGTGTTATGAGTATTGAGTGTGGTTTTCAGTCTAGGGAGTCCTGTGTTGGTGTGGCGGCCAACGTATCCATACATCAGAACCCTGACATCTGATTTCCGACATCGTGCACGAAAACAATGATTAAGAGTGTTTTCAAGAGTCTTCTTTGTGAGCTCTTTGAGTAAGCTCACCAGATATAACTTATTGACTGTGGTGCACCTATTCATTTTCAGGATGTCGCTGCCTAGACATCTAGCTAGGGCTTCTGAGAAATTACATGATGACGGCCCACCGAGCGATGAGGCTCCGGTTTAGGGCCCTCATTCTATGATGGTACCATCGGGTGGTGTACCAGCAACAGCACCACCTCTATTGTAGAAGATACCCCCAGCCGCACTAATGGATGGTGCATGCCAACTGAGGGTATTGCATGAGTTCCATAGGCAGAGACTTCCGGGGTTTTGAGGCGACACAGATTCTCAGGCAATAGGGGACTAGATAGAGGTGATTACTGGTGTTTTCCACCTAGTTGAGTCACTAGTAGAGTAGATGTTGATCTTAGTGACTAATATTTTTCAGTGAGTGACCATGAGGATGGTTCTCAAAAAGATGAGGTTTTAGTACATGGACTATTTTCCGAGATGGTACCATCGGGCCGTATTCCAACTCTATCACTGCTCGTTGGTCAGCAGATTCTACATGCAATACCATTAGATGACACTTGTAGGGGTAGTGCCTTATATGTGTTTCAACACCAGATATCCCTCATGTTCTGAGTCGAGCTCGACCCACAGGCGGCTGAGGACTGGGTTGAGGTGGTGGATAAGAGTTTTCTTGAGTTTATACAGCTTCGACAGGATGACCTATCGGGAGATGAGTATTCATCGAAACATACCAATAATTCATGATGCTAGATGAATATGATTGGATCAGTGCTTTAGAGCTCAGACCTCAAAGTGAGGTTTTTTAAGGATATCCGAGCAAGAACTTTTTCCTCTATGCATTCCTAATTATGTTAGTGTGATAGAGAGAACCATTATTGTAACACCCCAAGCTTCCATGGTATGTTTCCCTTTGAATAATGCAATGGCGGGCATTGTACACAACTTCGAGATTCTAAGACACCACAACAAATCAAATTAGCCGTTATGAATAGTGATACCTACTTTTTTAAATTTTATTAATTTTTTCATTCTAAATTGACTTCATTTTTTGAATTGTAATATTGAAATTAGATTAGGGTGAAATTTTGGTACTTTTCAGATAATTTTCATATTTTGATGAATAGTGAAAATTACTAAATTTTAATTAAAGAAAACTTTTTTAATCGAAATAATTAGTAGTAATAAATTATCAATTTTAGTGGTTTTAAAGTATATTTAGAATATATTTTTTCCATTTAATACAATGTTGGTCATTGGTTTTAATTTCACATTTAAAACAGACACAAACTAGTGTCAATCTTTAGATAGTTATTATCTCTTAAAAACACGCTATTTGTTTTGACGATGGAAATTAATTTTTAAATTAATTAATGAAAATGATATGTTTTGAATTTGGTAAAATAGAAAAAAAAATTTAATTCATAATATCAAATATTTCTTATGCCTAATTTTTGGTATTTTTCGGGAAACTTTCATTTTTTGATGAATAGTGAAACCACTAAGTGGTAGTTAAAAAACTGAATTTTTTATAAAACATAATTTTTCCGCATATGTGAGTGGAATTTTGAAAATCCTAGAAATATGGTTAATATCATGGAGTCAAATTTGGTTCAATAAGATGAAAATAATTTTGGGTGAATAGTTACTTTTTACTTTTATTTACCACGGTAAAAAGTAAATAGGGTAATTAAGGGAAAAATGATATTAATATTACAGTAACACATGTCCTAATTCTATTGGACATTTGTATCTAGACCAAAAACAACCTTAGGAGTAAAATATTTTAATATAGGTCCAATTGTATTAGATTATGACATTTATTATTATTTAATTCAAAGAAGAGTTAAAAGAGTTAAAATCAATGTTTATTTACTAAAACATTTTTAATATAGGGTTATAGATAAGATAAATTCGTTTGTAAATATTCATTAAAAATATAAAAGGATTTCCTACATAATGGTATTTTATTTATAACTTTTAGACATTAAATAATTTAATTTATTTATGACACAATGGTGATGCAGTAATTAGGTAATTAATTAAATATTAAAATAATTGATATTATAAATATCAAAATAAATGTAATTTGAGACTTTTTTTAAATTAAACTAATTTTATAGGTCAATATGACATATTAGGATTGATTATATAAATTGGGTTCGAAGTAATAATGCTGTTATGAATTTATCAATAACAAAATAACCAATACTGTCAAAATTGACATAAAGTGTTTTTAAAACAAATATTATATTATTAATTTAAATTCAATTTTTAAAAATCGAAGGATCGGCCAAAATACTTATATCATGATAGGTGTATCATTAATAGACCACTTGGTGGTATATTGGATGTATATAGTATATTTATTAACCATATAATATAAAAATACAAAGAGACATTGTAAAAGTGAAACTAATTAACTAAGAGTTAATACATAAATATAAGGTTAATATAATGACCCAAAACTGTCTAAATAATATTGGTTGTGTGGTTTTTGACCCATACCCACCTTAAAATTTAAATAATCCACTTTTAAGCCATTAGAAACCGAATATTAATTTATTATAAAATAATATTTTTAGCTTTTCCAAAGGTGCCCCTCTCCCCTCTTATTAAAGGGAACTCAACCTACTCATTAATTCACACATTCAAAGCCTTTTGGCTCGGACAAAACTTTCTCAGATACTCTCTAAAATTCCCTCACTACAACCTAGAGGCCTTTGTTTGATCAGAAAGCCATCCTAAGGATCCCTTTTGATCAAATCAAAAAGAAGAACCTGAACAAGGGGTAATGTTTTCACCACCCTCTTTCATGTTCCTTTCTTCTTAGACTTTTTCTTTCATTGTTATTTCTATTCTTAAATAATAACTCCAGTATCTTATATTTACTGTGATGTTATTATAAATATGGTACAACCATATTCAGTATTCTATCCATCCTTTGAATGGCATGTCACTATACGTGCGTACTTACGGCTTACCGTCTGCATGTCATGGTGTAATTGCCATTCAATAAATTATTATTTAGATGGGTATTATAATGATGTGTAATTCATGTAAATAATAAATATAACATGATTATTATTCATTATATATGATATAACATCCAATTATATATTATTTTAACATCAAAACAATGATATTGTCACTCGTGCGTACGTACGGACTACTGTCTCCACGAATGTGATGAGATTCATTCTCCATCGTATCGATTCAAGTATAATTCTCATTTTAAGATTCAAAATAATTTATAAGGACTTGATATAATTCTGGATATGAATAAGATACAGCCTATCGTTAACAAATATGACTTACGTAACAAAGAATATAAAGGAAAATGAGTTAGTTAACACTCGATAAAAAAGTTTTTAAAACAAATATTATATTATTAATTTATATTCAATTCCAAAAAATCTAAGGTTCTAACAAAAGACTTATATTATGATAGTTGTATCCTTAATGGAACACTTGGGGGTCTCTTGTATGTATATAGTAAGTTTATTAACCATATAATATAAAAATACAAAGAGACATTGTAAAAGTGAAACTAATTAACTAAGAGTTAATACTTAAAGATAAGTTTAATATAATGACCCAAGCCTATCTAAATTCTATTGGTTGAGTGGTTTTCAACCCATACCCACCTTAACCTTTAAATAATTTACATTGGAGCCATTACAAACCGAATATTAATTTATTATTAAACTAATATTTTTATCCTTTCCCAAGGTGCCCCTCACCCCTCTTATAAAAGGGCACTCCCCCTTCTCACTAATTCACACATTCAAAGCCTTTTGGATCAGCCAAAACCTGCCCAAATACTCTCTCAACTTACCTCAATACATCCTAGAGGCCTTAGTTTGATCATAAATCCATCCTAATGATCCCTTTTGATCAAATCAATAGGAAGAACCCGAAGAAGAGGTAATGTTTTCACCACCCTCTTTCATGTTCCTTTCTTCTTCAACTTCTTCTTTATTTGTTATTTCAATTATAAAATAATAACCTCAGTATATTATATATACATTGATGTTATTTTAAATATGGTACAACCATATTAAGTATTCTATCCATTCATTGAATGGAATTTCACCATACGTGCGTACACACGGCTTACCGTCTCCACGTCGTGGTGTAATTGACATTCAATAAATTATTATTTAGATGGGTATACTAAGGATGTGTAATTCATGTAAATAATAAATATAACATGATAGTTATTCATTAAATATGATATACCATCCAATTATATATTATTTTAACATCAAAAGAATGATATTGTCGCTCGTGCATACGTACGGACTACCGTCTCCATGAACGCGATGAGATTCATTCTCCATCGTATCCATTCAAGTAAAATTCACATTTTATGAATAAAAATAATATTTAAGGTCTTGGTATAATTATGGATATGAATATGATACAAACTATCCATAAAAAAACACTACTTATGTAACAATGAATATAAAGGAAAACGAGTAAGTTAACACCCGAAATGAAGATATTACTAAGATATTATTAACTAATAAATGTTAAAAGATCATATGTGATATCATATTACTATAAAAGATTCTTTTATAAATAAATAAAAATTATTTCACCATTATACAGGATTTTAACCTACCATCGACCAAGGAAAAAGTACAAAGTAAGGGGTTTCTTATCTCACTCTTAATTCCGTGAGAATTCCATTGTTCACCACTTCTTTATTACATGTGGTGTGTCTACTCCCCATGTTTTTATTCATTGTGTAATATACTTTAATTCATGTATATTTACATCATCATTGTATGATACTTCTTTCATGGGTGTATTTTTTGTATGTTACCTAATCAATAAGGGAATTTGAAATTTCAATTTCCACTCATTCAGCTTTACGCATACTTCATTGATATTTTACGCCAAGACTATGTGTAGAATAACTATTCATTAGATTATGTCAAAAATTCCACTCCCCTTTCTATGGGTATACTTTTTATACACATAATCACTCCATTGATAAATTATCAGGTCATCGGTAAGAACATGATAAGAGTAATTTTTACTCAATCTCGATTTGTTGAGTTAAACATCCAATTCATTGGTGTTGTTTTTACAAGAATATGTGTGAATGTCTATTGATTTTTTTACACTGAATATCCAATCATATTGAGTTTATTTATAATTTTCAATCATAATTATGTCATTGATTTATCCTTAACCTAAAGATACGGTCTTTATGAGAGATTTCATCTCAATTTACATTCCATTGTGACTCCTTTATTGTTATACACAAAATCAATTTTATAAAGTGTATATAATGTACATTGACATAATATATTATGAATCCATTTATTCTCATGATATTACAATGTTTTTATTTCCTCAATTATTTTTTCAAGTTTCTCTCTTTTGGTTAGGAACTCTAACTAAAATGAATTTTTAAAATGTTTTAAAGATTGATCAGTCTAAATCTTTCTCATTAATGTCCATGTTTTAAAAATGGTTTTAAGGATTTATTTATACGGACATTAATGTTTACAAATAAAATTTCCTTTTTAAATATTCAAAGTGGTATGTGACACTTTGATTCAAAAATCTATTTTTAAATGGCTTCATGACAAATAGTGTTCCTTTTAAATGATTTCAAGAAAAAGGGTGATATTTCTCTCAAATAGTTTTGATGATTATTTTCATATATGTCAATATCCTTCATTATTATCGATTATGGTTAATATATTACAATAAAATATTACGTATTGTATTGAATTAGTTATGGTTGACTGTGGATGTACTATTTTTATACCATTCATGGTTTGTGGGTAATGTATTGACATTACGTATGCTAGTTTTAATATGAGTGTTTATGTTATGTTTCAAATATTCATATGAGGAATGTATTGGACTTATTAAGAGACGGGTGGAGCCCGCTGTAGCTCTTAGATGCATCGGTTGGTCTCATGAGACAAACTAGAGTCTTGGCATGAGGCCTTGACCAAATATTATTTGAGTCTTGGCACGAGGCCTTGGCTATGTGGTTATGATTGTCTGGCATTATGCATTCCTTCATGATGAAAGTGGTTATTAATATTTTCATGTGATTATTCGACTAATAGAATATCCACGTGAATAAGTAAATGGAATTATTTCATTTTATCCTTACCATGTTATACTGAAGTTCAATTTTAAAAGGCTTTTGTTTTAGTTATACATTGCCTTAAATTTTTATGTTTATTTATGAATGTTTACGCTATATTATTATCCTTACTGAGCATCTAAGCTCACCCCTTTCAATGTTTTATTTTTCCCACGATGTGAAGAAGTATTTTATGAATGACTTGTAGGGATAGTATGAGGGGATATGAAGACAATATGTTGTTATAGTTTTTCACTTATTGATGTAATGTAAAATAAATTAATATATCTAGTGTTTCCAAGGCTATAAAACTAATCAGTCTTTCGAGACTTGACATTTCTTGAGATCATGCCAATGTTATGTAATAATGAACCGACTCTGGATATCTAGGGTCGGGGCGTTACAATTGGTATCAGAGGAAGCTTAGTAAAAAACATGGAAACTAGATTTAGATAAACTCTGATTAGAGCACTTAGACCTTAGAAGAACATTGAGGATTAGTATAGAAGAACTTCTTCGAATTTTGTTATTGTAGATATATTTTGAGTTTTCCGAGAAATACATCCCTGTCTGGATACGAGCAGGTAGAGGCGGCTCTGGCACAGATGTAACTAGGGGTAAATCCCGAAAACACCACTTTGAGCTGGACTTGAACGGGAACTAGTGCACGAAAATAGGCCTTGCTGCACTCTTGGTTACGACACTACTGAGGGATATTCTTAAGATAATTTACATTTCCTTTACAAACCGATTTGAAGTATTATATATTTAAGATGAGAGTAAATGACCTTGGTTAATCCTAATGTGTATCAAATTGAGAATATGATGACATGTTAATCTCTATATGATTTTATGACTACTGTTACTCACACAATGCTTTCTGGTTTTAGTCAATGGCTTGATTCCAAGGAAGTCATAGTGACTTTGAGAATGATGTACAAGGTGGTAATGGTGGTGGAAATGAGCAAAAAAATGGAATGTTGATAGGAGTAATAGATATCGTCTTTATGCAAGATCAATTTTCCAAAAATATGATCAACAATATATATATTTACCAATTCCAAAGCTCAACAAAGAAGAGAAAGGTGATGAATGATAAGAGCTCCAGCAGTGGAGACCATGGAGAATGGAATCCTTAATATCCATTATGCAGGAAATATGGAAGGAGACACCCAGGAAAGTGTCTCAATGGGACAAAGAAATTCTTCACGTGCGGGAAGGAAGGAAATAAAGTGATGTATTGCCGAAGAAAAATGAAGAGTATTTTGGAAAAAGATAAAAATGGTCCCAAGAATCCATTTACAGTCATTTGATGTAAATGTAGGGGACCTGGCCAAAACCCGATAGAATTCCCTATTCTCTAGGATATTTTCTTGGTCAAAGAAGAAGCTCTGTGGAAATAAATGGTCGGAGAAATGTTTAAAAAGTATTAGTTCTCCTTATTTATGGGTTTACTTTGGAATAATTTTCTCTTGTATTTTTAACCCTGTAGTTTTCCATGTGAGAATGACATTTGAGGAAGAATTATCTTTTCTCTTGTGGATACAGTTATAAATAACCATTTGGTTTTATAAGATCTTTGGGTTTGAGGAAATTATAAGTTATTAAAATTTTGGGATGAAAATGAAAGGTTTGAGATAATATTTGTGGTTAAATTATGTTATGGTTATTTTGAAGAATTTATCTCATTTTGGTAATCTTATAAAATATAGTTTTTGAAAAAGGAAAACACACAGACCATGTGAAAACCCGTCGCGTCAGACAATGCTGTAGGAATCGAACCCACAACCAAAGTGTGATTGGAATTTATCGCCTACCACTGCACTATGTGAAGTCCCTGGTTAGTGGGACTATTATTTTTAGTTAAATGATTTTATTGATCAATAATAATTTTATTTGGGATCTTATGTCTTACCAATTGAATACCCTTAGTATAGGAAAATGATTTGGTGATTTAGTGATAAATTTTATTTTGGAAGTTGTTCGCTTTGTTGTGAACACTATATTCCCATGGAAAATGGAATAGTATGGGATTTAATTTGAGAAGTAATGGTTGATTTTTATCTATGTTTTTATTGTGGATTTATAGTGATTTGGGTTATTTATGGAAATTCTTGGGTTAATTACTTTCAAGTATGTGACTTTAAGAGTAATTTATGTCATTTAGAGATACAATTTAACGCGGAATACAACAATCTTATATGTTTTGGGTTTCTATATTAGTTTGGATTATATTTATGGATTTTAAGGACAATTGATTATTGAATTGTATTTATTTAAATTTTTGGTATTGATGGTTAAATTTTAGAAACCAAGATTAGTGTTTTTTTCTATAATGGAATATCCATTTGGGGGATTATCATATATTATACTAACCATTTTGGATTTGATTAATCTCTAAATACAAGGTAAATATATAGTTCATCCTACGTGGATCATGTATTTCTATAGAAATTTATTCTAGTTCTTCCATTGTGACCAAGTCTTCTTGAATACAAATTTATCAAAAAAATGAGTTAGTGATAAAAATTAATTAAAAAATGAAACCCTACAAAAAAAAGTAAGTATATCTCTTTATGTTCTCAGTCAATATCATAAATGAATTCCTCGACCTTATGAAATGTAACTTAAAACAAAAAAAATGTTGTCTGTTTACTTTTCCTATTGGGAGACTAATGACCATTTGTCCCAACACAAGTTTGTGATTTTCTTTTTGTTAACTTTCTCCTTATCATGTTTTCTATCCCTCTCCATCAGAACATAACACATAATTTATCGTACATATCCATATTTTCCTACATGGAATCCTAGTATGGGGTATCTTGGGTTACCTTTATACCTCTCTTCCTTTCTTTTAATGTGATAGTTTTATTGACTCTTTTTCCGATGTGGGACATTCCATTATATTATCAAGCACAATTTTAAAAAAATTGTGAGGACGCAATTTATTGAAGGATGGGAGAATGAAACACCCCAATCTTCCACAGTACGTTTCCCTTTGAATAATGCAATGATGTGCATTGTACGCAACTTCGAGATTCTAACACACCACAACTAATCAAACTAGCTGTTATGAATAATAATATCTACTTTTTGAAATATTATAATTTTTATCTTTTTAAATGGACTTAATTTTTATATTTTTAATATTGAAATTAGCTTAGGGTGAAATTTTGGTACTTTTCAGATAACTTTCATATATTGATGAATAGTGAAAATTACTAAATTTTAATTAAAAACAGATTTTTTAATTGAAACAATTAATAGTAATAAATTATTAATTTGAGTGGTTTTAAAGTATATTTAGAATAAATTTTTACCATTTAATTCAATGTTGGTCATTGGATGTAATTTCACATTTAAACCAGACATAAACAAGTGTCAATCTTTTGATAGTTATTATCTCTTAAAAACACGATATTTGTTTTAATGACGGGAATTAATTTTTAAATTAATTAATGAGACTTAAATGTTTTGAATTTGGTAAAATAGACATCATTTTTGATTTCTTAATATCAAATATTTCTTAGGCATAATTTTTGGTACTTTTCTAGAAACATTCATTTTAAGATGAATAGTGAAACCACTAAGTGGTAGTTAAAAAAATGACTTTTTCATAAAACATAATTTTACCGCTTCTGTGAGTGGAATTTCGAAAATCCGAGAGACACGGTTAATATGAAGGAGTAAAATGTGGTTCAATAATATGAAAAAAAAATTGGTGAATAGTAACTTTTTTACTTTTATTTACCACGGTTAAAAGTAAATAGGGTAATTAAGGGTAAAAATGATATTAATATTACCTTAACACATGTCCTAATTCTATTTTATACTTGTATCTAGACCAAAAACAACCTTAGGAGTAAAATATTATCATTTAGGTCCAATTTTATTTGATTAGGAAATTTATTATTATTTAATATAAAGAAGAGTTAAAATAGTTAAAATCAAAGTTTATTTACTAAAACATTTTTAATATAGGGTTATACAAAAGATAAATTCGATTGTAAATATTAATTAGAAAGATAATAGGATTTTCTACATAATGATATTTTATTTATAACTTTTAGACATTAAATATTTTAATTTATTTATGACACAATGGTGATGTAGTAATTAACTAATTAATAAAATAGTAAAATAATTGATATTATAAATATCAAAATAAATGTAATTTGAGACTTTTTATGAATTAAACTAATTTTCTAGGTTAATATGACATATTAGTATGGATTATATATATTTTGTTCTAAGTAATAATTCTGTTATGAATTCATCAAACACAAAATACCTAATAGAGTCAAAATTGACATAAAAGAGTTTTTAAAACAAATATTATATTATTAATTTATATTCAATTCCTAAAAATCTATGTTTCTAAAAAAAGACTTATATTATGATAGGTGTATCTTTAATGGACCACTTGGGGGTCTCTTGGATGTATATAGTATGTTTATTAACCATATAATATAAAAATACAAAGAGACATTGTAAAAGTGAAACTAATTAACTAAGAGTTAATACATAAAGATATGTTTAATATAATGACCCAATCCTATATAAATTCTATTGGTTGAGTGGTTTTCAACCCATACCCACCTTAACCTTTAAATAATTTACATTGGAGCCATTACAAACCGAATATGAATTTATTATTAAAATAATATTTTTATCCTTTCCCAAGGTGCCCCTCACCCCTCTTATAAAAGGGCACTCCCCCTTCTCACTAATTCACACATTCAAAGCCTTTTGTCTCAGCCGAAACCTGCCCAAATACTCTCTCAACTTACCTCAATACATCCTAGAGGCCTTAGTTTGATCATAAATCCATCCTAATGATCCCTTTTGATCAAATCAATAGGAAGAACCCGAAGAAGAGGTAATGTTTTCACCACCCTCTTTCATGTTCCTTTCTTCTTCAACTTCTTCTTTATTTGTTATTTAAATTATAAAATAATAACTTCAATATCTTATATATACATTGATGTTATTTTAAATATGGTACAACCATATTAAGTGTTCTATCCATTCTTTGAATGGCATGTCACCATACGTGCGTACATACGGCTTACCGTCTCCACGTCGTGGTGTAATTGTCATTCAATAAATTATTATTTGGATGGGTATACTAAGGATGTGTAATTCATGTAAATAATAAATATAACATGATAATTATTCACTATATATGATATAACTTCCAATTATATATTATTTTAACATAAAAAGAATGATATTGTTGCTCGTGCGTACGTACGGACTACCGTATCCATGAACGCGATGAGATTCATTCTCCATCCTATCCATTCAAGTAAAATTCTCATTTTATGAATAAAAATAATATTTAAGGACTTGATATAATTATGGATATGAATATGATACAAACTATCAATAACAAACACGGCTTATGTCACAAAGAATATAAAGTAAAACGAGTAAGTTAACACCCGAAATGACGATATTACTAAGATATTATTAACTAATAAATGTTAAAAGATCATATATGATATCATATTACTATAAATGATTATTTTATAAATCAATAACAATTATTTCACCATTATACAGGATGTTAACCTACCGTCAACCAAGGAAAAAGTACAAATAAAGGGGTTTCTTATCTCACTCTTAATTCCGTGAGAATTCCATTGTTCACCACTTCTTTATTACATGTGGTGTGCGTACTACCCATGTTTGTATTCATTATGTAATATACTATAATTCATGTATATTTAAATCATCAGTGTATGATCCTTCTTTCATAGGTGTATGTTTTTTATGTTACCAAATCAATAAGGTAACTTGAAATTTCAATTTCCACTCATTCGGATTTATGCATACTTCATTGATTATTTTACTCCAAGATTATGTGTAGAATCACTATTCATTAGATTATGTCAAAAATTACACTCCCCTTTCTATGGATATACTTTTTAAACACAATATCACTCATTTGTTAAATTATCAGGTCATCGGTAAAAACATGATAAGAGTAATATTTACTCAATATCTATTTGTTGAGTTAAACATCCAATTCATTGGTGTTGTTTTTACATGAATATTTGTGTGTGTCCTTTGATTGCTTTACACTGAATGTCCAATCATATTGAGTGTATTTATATTTGTCACACATAATTATGTCATTGATTTATCCTTAACCTATGGATACAACGTTTATGATAGATTGCATCTCAATTTACATTCCATTGAGACTCCTTTATTGTTATAAACCAAATCACATTAATATGGTGTATATTCTATACTTTGACATAATATATGATGAATAACTTTATTCTGATGATATTACAATGTTTTTATTTCCCCAATTATTTTTTCAAGTGTCTATCTTTTGGTTAGGAAATCTTACTAAAATGAAATTTTAAATTTTTTTAAAGATTGATTATTATAAATCTTTCTCATTAATGTCCATGTTTTAAAAATGGTATTAAGGATTTATTTAAACAGACATTAAAGTTTTCAAATCAAAATTCCTTTAAAAAGTTTCAAAGTGGTATGGGATACTTTGATTCAAAAATCTATTTTTAAATTTATTCTTTCCAAATAGTGTGACTTTTAAATGATTTCAAGAAAAAGTGTGATATTTCTCTCAAATAGTTTTGGTGATTATTTTCATATATGTCAATATCCTTTATTATATTTGATTGAGGTCAATCTATTACAATAAAATCTTCCATATTGTATTGAATGAGTTATGGTTGACTGTGTATGTACAATTTTTATACCATTAATGGTTTGTGGGTAAATTATTGACATTTCATATTCTAGTTTTAATACAAATGTTTTTGTTATGTTTCATCTTTTCATATGAGGGATGAATTGGACTTATTAAGTGACGGGTGGTTCCCTCTAGAGCTCGTCGATGCATCGGTAGGTCTCATGAGACAAACTAGTGTCTTAGCACGAGGCCTTAACAAAATCATATTTGTAGTCTTGGAACGAGGCCTTGGCTACGTGGTTATGATAGTCTGGCATTATGCATTCTGTCATTATGAAAGTGGTTATTAATATTTTCATGTGATTGTTCGACTAGTAGAATATCCTTATGAATACGTAAATGGAATTATTTGATTTTATCCTTTCCATATTATGTTGATGTTCATGTTTAAAATTATTTTGTTTTAGTTATACATTGCATTAAATTTTTATGTTTATTTATGAAGGTTTCCGCTATATTCTTAACCATACTGAGCATCTGAGCTCACCCCTTTAAATGTTTTATTTTTCTCCGGATGTGAAGAAGTATATTATGAATGAATTTCATGGATTGTATGAGGGGATATGAAGACAATATGTTGTTTTAGATTTTAACTTATTGATGTAATGTAAACTTTATGAATATATCTAGTGTTTCCAAGGCTATTAAACTAATCGGTCTTTCGAGACGTGATATTTTTTGTGATCATGCCAATGTTATGTAATAATGCACCAAATTTGGGTATCTAGGGTCGGGGCATTACAGTTGGTATCAGAGGAAGTTTAGTCCAAATTTTGGAAGCTATATTTTAATAAACTCTGATTAGAGCACGTAGACCTAATATGAACTATGAGGATTATTATAGAAGAACATCCTAGAATTTTGGTATTGAAGAGATTTTGTGAGTTTTCCGAGAAATACATCCCTTTCTAGATACGAGCAGGTAGAGGTGGCTCTGGAACAGATGTGACTAGGGGTAAAACCTGAAAACACCGCTTTGAGCATGACTCGAACGGGAACTGGTACAAGACAACAGGCAATGCTGCACTCTTGGTTACGGCACTCCTGGGGGATTTGCTTAGGATAAATTACATTTTCTTTAAAAACATATTTGATGTGTTATTTATATAAGATGAGAGTAAATGACCTTGGTTAATCCTAATGTGTTTGAAATTGAGAATATGGTGACATGTTAATCTCTAAATGATTTTATGACTACTATTACTCAGACAATTCTTTCTGGTTTTAGTCAATGGCTGGATTCCAAGGAAGTCATAGTGACTTTGATAATTATGTACATGGTGGGAAGAGTGGTGGAAATGAGAAAAAAAATTCATTATTTACAGGCTTAAAAGATATCGTCTTTATGAAAAATCAATTTTACAAAAATATGATCAACAATATATATATTAACCAATTCCTACACTCAACAAATAAGTGAATGGTGATGAATGATAAGAGCTCCAGTAGTGGAGACCATGGTGAAAGGAATCCTCCATTTCCATCATGTAGGAAATGTGGAAGGAGACACCCAGAAAAGTGTCTCAATAGACAAAGTAATGCTTTACGTGAGTGAAGGAAGGACATGAAGTGAAGAAATGCCGATGAAAAATGAAGAGTACTATGGAAGAAGATAAAAATGGCCCCAAGAATCCATTTACAGTCATTTTCCATAAATATTGGGGACCTGGCCATTACCTGATTGCATTCCCTATACTATAAGATACTTTCTTGGTCAAAGAAGAAGATATATGGAAATAAATGGTTGAAAAAATGTTTTAAAAGTATTATTACCCCTTGTTAATGGGTTTACTTAGGAATAATTTTCTCATGTATTTTTAACCCTGCAGTTTTCCATGTGAGAATGATATTTGAGGAAGAATTATATTTTCTCTTGTGGATATAGTTATAAATAACCATTTGGTTTTATATGATCATTGGGTTTGAAAAAATTATAAGTTATTAAAATTTGGGATGAAAATGAAAGGTATGAGATAAGATTTGTGGTTAAATTATGTTATGGTTATTTTGAGGAGTTTATCTCATTTTGGTAATGTTATAAAATATATTTTTTAAAAAAGGGAAACATGCAGACCGTGTGACAACCCATCGTGTCGGACAAAGCTATGGGAATCGAACCCACAACCAAAGTGTGATTGGGATTTATCACCTACCACTGGACCGCGTGAAGTCCCTAGTTAGTGTGACTATTATTTTTAGTTAAATGATTTTATTTATCAATAATAATTTGATTTTGGATCTTATGTCTTATCAAATGAATACCCTTAGTATAGGAATATGATTTGGTGATTAAGTGATAAATGTTATTTTGGAAGTTGTTCGCTTTGTTGTGAAAACTATATGCCGTTGGAAAATATAATAGTATGGGATTTCATTTGAGGAGTAATGGTGGATTTTTATCTATGTTTTTATTGTGGATATATAGTGATTTTGGTTATTTATGGAAATGATTGGGTTAATTAATTTTAAGTATGTGACTTTAAGAGTAATTAATGTCATTTGGAGATACAATTTAACATGGAAGAATACATTCTTATATGTTTTGGGTTTCAATATTATTTTGGATTATATTGTTTTATTTTAAGGACAATTGATTACTGAATGGTGTTTATTTAACATTGGGGTATTGATGGTTTAATTTTAGAAATCAAGATTAGTGTTTTTTTCTCTAATGGAATATCGATTTGGGGGATCATCAGATATTATACTAACCATTTTGGTTTTGATTAATCTCTAATGACAAGGTAAATATATTTTTTATCTTACGTGGATCATGTATTTATATAGATGTTTATTCTAACTCTTCCATTCTGACCAAGTCTTCTTGAATACTCATTGTTCAAAAAAAATGAGTTAGTGGTAAAAATTTATTAGAGTATGAAAATATACATAATATGTAAGTATATATCTTTATGTTATTTGTGAATATCATAAATTAATTCCTTAACCTTATGTAATGTAACATAAAACAAAAAATGTTGTCCGTTTTCTTTTCCTACTGGAAGACAAATGATTGTTTGTCCCAACACAAGTTTGTGATTTTCTTATTGTTAAATTTCTCCGGATGATGTTTTCTATTCCTCTCCATCAGAACATAGCAATTAGTTTATCTTCCATATCCATATTTTCCTACTTGGAATCCTAGTATGGGTTATCTTGGTGGACCTTTATACCTCTCTTCATTTCTTTTAATGTGATAGTTTTATTGACTCTTTCTCTGATGTGGGACTTTCCATTATATTCTGAAGCGCAATTTCAAAAAAATTTCGAGGACGCAATTTATTTAAGGAGGGGATAATGTAACACCCCAAGCATCCACAGTACATTTCCCTTTGAATAATGTAGTGGCGTGCATTGTACGTAACTTCGTGATTCTAACATACCACAACCAATCAAACTAGACGTTATGAATTGTAATAACTAATTTTTGAAATTTTAAAAATTCTATCTTTCGAAATGGACTTCATTTTTGGATTCATAAGATCGAAATTATTTTATGGTGAAATTTTGGTACTTTTCTGATAATTTTCATATTTTGATGAATAGTGAAAATTACTAAATTTTAATAATAAACAACTTTTTAATCGAAATAATTAATAGTAATAAATTATTATTTTGAGGGGTTTTAAATTATATTTAAAATATATTTTTACCATTGAATACAATGTTGGCCATTGGATGTAATTTCACATTTAAACCGGACATAAACAAGTGTCAATCTTTTGATAGTTACTATCTATTAAAAACAAGCTATTATCATTGACGGCGATAATTAATTTTTAAATTAAGTAATGCAACTGATATGTTTTGAATTTGATAAAATAGATATCATTTTTGAATTCATAATATCAAATATTTCTTCAGCCAAAATTTTTGTATTTTTCTGGAAACATTCATTTTTTGATGAATAGTGAAACCACTAAGTGGTAGTTAAAAAACTGAATTTTTCATAAAACAAAATTTTACCACTTCTGTGAGTGGAATTTCAAAAATCCGAGAGACGCGGTTAATATCAAGGAGTAAAATGTGGTTCAATAAGATGAAAATTATTTTTGGTGAATAATATCTTTTTTTTATTTACCACGGTTAAATGTAAATAGGGAAATTAAGGGTTAAAATGATAATAATATTATCCTAACACATGTCATAATTCTATTGGAAATTTTTACCTCGACCAAAAACATACTTAGAAGTAAAATATTATCATTTACGTCCAATTGTATTAGATTAGGACATTTATTATTATTTAATTAAATGAAGAGTTAAAAGAGTTAAAATCAATGTTTATTTACTAAAACATTTTTAATATAGGGTTATAAATAAGATAAATTCGATTGTAAATATTCATTATAATGATAAAACGAATTCCTACATAATGGTTTTTTATTTATAAGTTTTAGACATTAAATAATTTAATTTATTTATGACACAATGGTGATTCAATATTTACCTAATTAATGAAATATTAAATTAATTGATATTATAAATATCAAAATAAATGTAATTTGAGACTTTTTATGAATTCCCCAAATTTTCCAGTTTAATTTGAAATATTATGATTTATTATATAAATTTTTTCGAAGTAATAATTCTGTTAGGAATTTATCAAAAACAAAATACCCAATAGTGTCAAAATTGACATAAAAGAGTTTTGAAAACAAATATTATATTATTAATTTATATTCCATTACTAAAAATCTAAGGTTTGGCCAAGAGACTTATATAATGATAGGTGTATCATTAAGGGACCACTTGGGGGGTCTCTTGGAAGTATATAGTATGTTTATTATCCATATAATATAAAAATACAATGAGACATAGTAAAAGTGAAACTAATTAACTAAGAGTTAATACTTAATGATAAGGTTAATATAATGAACCAATGAAGTATAAATTCTATTGGTTAATTTATTTTAAACCCATACCGACCTTAAACTTTAAATAATCCATTTTGACTCATTTAAAACCGAATATGAATTTATTATAAAATAATATTTTTAGCTTTTCCAAAGGTGCCCCTCACCCCTCTTATAAAAGGGAACTCCCCCTTCTCACTAATTCACACATTCAATGCCTTCTGGATCGGAAAATCCCTGCCCAAGTACTCTCTAAACTTCCCTCACTACAACCTAGAGGCCTTATATTGATCAGAAATCCAATCTAGTGATCCCTTTTGATCAAATCAAAAGAAAGAACCCGAAGAAGAGGTAATATTTTCACCACCCTCTTTCAAGTTCCTTTATTCTTCAACTTGTTCTTTCTTTGTTATATATATTATAAAATAATAACTCTAGTATATTATATATACTGTGATGTTATTATAAATATGGTACAACCATATTCAGTATTCTATCCATCCTTTGAATTGCATGTCACTATACGTGCGTACGTACGGCTTACCGTCTCCACGTCGTGGTGTAATTGTCATTTAATAAATTATTATTTGGATGGGTATAATAATGATGTTTAATTCATGTAAATAATAAATATAACATGACAATTATTATGTCTATATGATATAATATCCAATTATATTTTATTTTAACATCAAAAAATGATATTGTCGCTCGTGCGTACGTACGGACTACCGTCTCCACGAACGCGATGAGATTCATTCTCCATCGTATCCATTCATGTATAATTATCATTTTATGATTAAAAATAATGTTTAATGACTTGATATAATTCTAGATATGAATAAGATACAACCTATTCATAACAAACACGGCTTATGTAACAAATAATATAAAGGAAAACGAGCAAGTTAACACCCGAAATGACGATAATACTAAGATATTATTAACAAATCAATGTTAAAAGATCACATATGATATCATATTAATGTAAATGATTCTTGTATAATTTAATAACAATTATTTCACTATTATACAAAAGGTTAACCTACCTTCGACCAAGGAAAATGTACAAAGTAAGGGGTTTCTTATCTCACCCTAAATTCTGTGAGAATTCCATTGTTCACCACTTATTTATTACATATGCTGTGTGTACTGCCCATGTTTGTATTAATTGTGTAATATAATTTAATTAATGTATATTTACATCATCATTTTATGATCCTTCTTTAACGATTATATGTTTTTTATTTTACCAAATCTAAATGGAATTTGAAATTTCAATTTCCACTCATTCGGCTTTACACATCATTGATTATTTTACTCCAAGATTATGTGTAGAATTACTATTCATTTGAATATGTCAAAAATTACACTCCCCTTTCTGTGGATATAATTTTTATTCACATAATCACTCCATTGAAAAATTATCAGGTCATCGGTAAGAACATGATAAGAGTAAGTTTTACTCAATCTAGATTTGTTGAGTTAAGCATCCAATTCATTGGTGTTGTTTTCAGAAGAATATGTGTGAATATAATTTGATTGTTTTACACTGAATATCCAATCATATTGAGTGTATTTATATTTGTCACTCATAATTATGTCGTTGATTTATCTTTAACCTAAAGATATGGCCTTTATGAGATATTTCATCTCAATTTACATTCCATTGAGACTCCATTATTTTTATACACCAAATCACTTTTATATGGTGTATATAATGTACTTTGACATAATATATCATGAATCCATTTATTCTCATGATATTACAAAGTTTTATTTTCTCAATTATTTTTTCAAGTGTCTCTCTTTTGGTTAGGAACTCTAACTAAAATGACATTTTAAAATATTTTAAAGATTGATTATTCTAAATATTTCTCATTAATGTCCATGTTTTAAAAATGGTTTTAAGGATTTATTTATACGAACATTAAAGTTTTCAAATCATAATTTAATTCAAATTCTTCAAAGTGGTATGAGACACTTTGATTCAAAAATCTATTTCTAAATGGATTCTTGCCAAATAGTGTGACTTTTAAATGATTTCAAGAAAAGGGTGATATTTCTCTCAAGTAGTTTTGATGATTATTTTCATATATGTCAATATCCTTCATTATTCTCGATTGAACTTAATCTATTACAATTCAATCTTCCATATTGTATTGAATGAGTCATGGTTGACTGTGGATGTACTGTTTTTATACCATTCATGGTTTGTGGGTAAAGTATTGACATTTCGAATGCTAGTTTTAATACGAATGTTTATGTTATGTTTAAAGTTTTCATTTGAGGAATGCATTGGACTTATTAAGTTACTGGTGGATCCAGCTATAGCTCCTCAATCCATCGGTAGGTCTCATGAGACAAACTAGTGTTTTGTCACGAGGCCTTGACAAAATCTTATTTTTAGTCTTGGCACAAGGCCTTCGCTATGTGGTTACGATAGTCTGGCATTATGCATTCCGTCATTATGAAAGTGGTTATTAATATTTTCATGTGATTATCCAACTAGTAGAATATCCATGTGAATAGGTAAATGGAATTATTTCATTTTATCCTTGCCATATTATGCTGAAGTTCAAGTTTAAAAGGATTTATTTAGTTATACATTACCTTGAATTTTTATGTTTATTTATGAAAGTTTCTACTATATTGTTAACCTTACTAAGCATCTGAGCTCACCCCTTTCAATGTTTTATTTTTCCCGGGATGTGAAGAAGTATTTTATGAATTAAATTCAGGGATAGTATGAGGGGATATGAAGACAATATGTTGTTGTAGTTTTTTACATATTGATGTAATTTAAACTTTATGAATATATCTAGTGTTTCCAAATCTACTGAACTAATCGGTCTTTCGAGACTTGATCTTTCTTGTGATCATGCTAATGTTATATAATAATGCACCAACTCTGTGTATCTATGGTCGAGGCATTAGAATTGTGGTTGACTGTTAATTGGATGAGCAGATACATACATTTAAAGTTATTAGATGGGAAGAATGAAACTTGAATCAGTCTCAGAGACTTGGGAATGTGATATGTTTTAGGAAGAGGAAGGGTTAAGGATAGATGGATCTGTAGGGCAGAATATGTGGAAGAAGAACTAGGAAAGCAGCATGAGGTGGTGAACATTTCGACATGTTACAACCACCCACCTTTGTATCCCCCACTAGGCTCATGGAGCTAGAGGGCATGGGAAGATAGTAGTTGCCTGCGGTCAAGGAGTGTGACCGAAGGGCTCTAAGAATGATTTGAGGTACGTTCTGTGTCTACTTCTAGCTATAGTATCAATAGACATTGGTACCAATCATTCCTTCCTTCCACAAACCATGTCCCAGACCTAGAGTTTCCAGTTAAGACATTGATTTGACCCTCACATCTCGATATACCATTTCTAGGAGACTCGATAATCGAACCTACGCCGACGGTGAGATCTGACCCTTGAGAAAAAAGTTTCAGTTGGAACCAATTGGTGGGAGCGTCGAGGACTTATGGCGTTAGTTTGGGTATGGACTGGGCAACCAAAGTTCATACATAGATTGAATGTATTAGGAAAAAAGGTTGCGGTTTATCTATAACTTTGGGATGGGGTTTTAATTGGTTCTTGAAAAGGTAAACCCTGGTAGAACAGGATGGAATCATACATAAGAGGGTGTAGTCGATCACTCAGGAGTCATCCAGACTTACCTTTGTGCCAAAATTATCCAGAGTTACAGTGCCACAGTCATCTTTGACAAATAAGGGGCAACACTTCGTATGTTCAGAGAGATGACAGCAGAGCATTCCATCGATGTGGCAGAGGTTGACTAGTGCGCCCATCTTGTGGCTACTAGAGGAGAGCATTGGGTACGTAGTTTACTGCGACACATCAGGGATTGGACTCGGGAGTGTCCTGATGCCGAAGCAAGCAGTGATCATGTATGGTTTTTGGATGTTGAGACAACACAAAAAGAACTATGCTACACATGACCTAGAGTTAGGAGTAGTGGTATTCTCATTGAAGATGTGGTGGTACTCTCTTATGGGCGAACGTTTTACTGTATTCTCAGATCACAAGAGTCTCAGGTATATCTTCTCTCATGTGGACCTAAACCTCAGACAATGACAATGTTTCTTGTTCTCCAGGACTATGACTTTGAGATACTCTATAATCATGGGATGGGGAACGTTGTAGGAGATGCTCTCAGTAGGAGATTAGGCATTCAGCTATTTGGAGATGCAACAAAGAAGTTATCCATGTTTTAGATATCCATTGTGGATAGAGATGGAGCTGCCTTTCTTTAGTATGTTACAGTCACTCCGCCACTTCTTCAGTGAGTCAGGGAGGCACATCGTAGGAACGCTGACGGTAAGACACGACGTGCTCAGATATCCACAGGACATGCACTTGATGGATTTTATGAAGTAGGGGAACACATCATCTTCATCAGAGAACGTACTATGGTACAAGTGTCACTTTAGGAGGAAGTGTTGAGAGAGTTACACACATCTCCTCTAGTGGTACTTCTAGGAGACGGAGACCTCTGAGTTTGAAGATGGAGACGATGTCTTTCTACGTGTCTCACCTTGGCGAGGTCTACAGAGATTTGGCCTAGTCAGAAATATCTATGTATGCGATTCATCAGACCTTTTCAGGTCCTCAAAAGGGTAGGTGATGTGGTTTACCACTTGTCTCTTCCACCTCAGTTGCACCGTTTTCTCGACATCTTCAACGTATCTCAGTTGAGTAGATACGTGCATGACCCGTCCCACATCATTGACCAAAGGGAGATGGACATCGATGATGAGGATACATTCACGGAGGTTCCAGTGGAGATTGAGGATCGATAGGAGTGGATCCTTCATGGACGGTCGATTACTCTGTTGCGAATTCACTGGAAGCACAAGAACCTCCATGAGATCACATGGGAGCGGGAGGTTTGGATGCATGCTCAGTACCCCCATTTATTCTCATAGTGTGTGTGGTAGCTTACGGGGACATAAATCCCTAAGGTGGGGAGAATGTAAAGACCCAGAAATCCCATGGGTTTTTTTAAATACAATGGAATTTCCCGTTTTTGATGTTTCTGATGGCGCATGATTATGAGGCCCGGAGATCCCATAATGACCCGTTGAAGTTTTTGTAAGCTTAATTTATTGCGTGTATGTAGTTTTCTTGAAAAAGTGAAATTAATCTTAAACAGTTACATAGATCATAAATCTAAGGTCACCGTTGCCCACAGGATGGATGGTTTACCCTAGGCAGGACAGAAGTTTAGTAGGCGCGGGCCTCTGATGAGAAGACCCAAAAAATGGCATAACCGTAAATAAAATAATTAAATAATGTTATTTTATTTTTCAAATACTTATAGCTCACAAACTGTAACTCTGATTAAAAATCGGAGACCACCGCTGAACTTGTGAGGGTAGCATTTTTTTAGAAGATACTAACTTGGGTTGGCGATGGCCACCATAGAATGTTTATTTTTGGCCGAAAATATAATAAATAAGTTACAATTATTTTATTGTAAAATTAATAACATCTAAATGGTAACTCGGATAGGAAATAAGAGGGTACCGCTAGGTTGGTTGGGGCGAATTTCACCTAGGAAGAGGCTAACCTCTACCGCAGTGGGTCGATGGTGGCAGATCATAATTTTCCGAACTTTTTTTTGGGTATGTTTAGTAAACATGCAATCAATGTTTTTTAACTTTTGAACCGGTGCTCAGAATTTCAATCTGAGGGTACCATTGAACTCACAACGTCAGTAATTTCTTATTGAGACCTTCACTACAGTTGCATTTTATCATGAATAGAAGTTAGTTTTTTGGGGGGTTTTAATTAAATTGAATAAAGTTAAATATTTTACTTTATTTTATGTTGGTGGTTGAATCCTACAAGGGGAGGTTGGAGGTGGGGGCCACCACACCCAAACCTCCCTAGGGAGGATGTTATGGTGCTAGGTCCCACCGTCACATAACTTTCCTTGGGAGGATTATTAGGTGGGGCCCACCCGACCTCTCTAACTCCCCTTTAACCCCCTTGAACCCCCAATTAAAATTCAGGAAGCTCTTTACCTTTATCCCCATTAATTTATGAGCCTCCACCCTCATTAATTAAGTGGGTTGTATTCTTTATTTAATCTCAACTTTTTTGAGTCTTTTATTATTCTTTATGTCGCCATTATAGTAATGTATTATATTTTATTATTGGGGGTTGGCATAATCCTTTATGGGGAGAACATTGTGGGAGGAGCATTCGGATAATTGAGAGGACATCATCTCTCAACGAAGAACGCGAAGAACGCCCATCTACACCGAAGATCAATGACGTCGTCTTATTCCTTCATCAATCAAGGCAAGGAAAGGGAAGTGACACCAACGAAGAACTTCGACGTCATCCTCAGCTTCTTCATTCCTGATGTCAACAAAACAATGCGGCCTTCCCACTACTCCACCGAGCGAACACTGATTAAAAGGTAGGGGATTTGAATTATTTTTAAGTATGAGTTTAAACCCCCCTTCTCTGTCGTACAAGTTTCTGGTTTGGAAAGCCAAATGATATCTTATGATGAGGAGGGTTCAGACCACACGAACACAGCCAGACCCTCCCCCATTTGTTTGTTTCCATTCCTATCTGTCAGCCTTCATAATAATCTATTGGTGATCCCCTTGAATAATATAATGAATATCTTATTACTCCCAGGTAGTGATTTAGTCAAGTTGAAGATGATTATACATTGAAATGGTGGTTGGGATAGGGATATGTTTTTTTATAGTTGTATTGAAAAAATATTTCAGAAAATATAATCAATTGCTACCTGCATATGTAGGATGTTCAGAAGGGTTTGATAAAGAATATATACCTACTCATTTTCAATTTATAATATTTTATGGAAAAAATATTCAATTAAATTTTTAATATGAAAAAATATTTTACTCTATTTTCCACTAGGATATCCCGATGGGCTACATGGGGAGGGGTGGGATATTGTGCAATAACAAAACATACTGATAGAATATATTATATCACATTATATGGTTGAACAAGGTTAAAAGCTTACTTATTGGCCTCCCCAATATAATAAATATAATATTATTTATAAAAATGGGGGATATTATACCACTTACAATAGTTCATCAATCATCTTTCCTAGATAGATTCCCTAGATTCCAATGTTTCTATGACTAGGGTGAAATATGATAGGTTTCAACACCTATAGACTATTGATGTTATTGGTTTCATGACAATAGTGGTGATAGATATCAATATTTATCATGTATATCCATTTAGTCAAATCAATGTTCTAGATTTCTTCAAAATAATAATTATTAATATAAGGATGGTATTAGTTATATTGTCTCCTGTGATAGGCTCCTGATGTATTTTGTGGTGGTGAAAGGTTTCATAGTATCCTGGACAACATCCCATAGATGACATGGGATTGTAGGTTTGATCACCTAGAGAACATTATGTATGGAATCCAATAACTACATAGTACCATGAAAATGGCCCTCCATTACAATCATAGTCTTCATCTGTTATAGGGGACGCTGAAAAAGAAACACTATCTTTCTGTTAGATTGGGCTATGAAATTCATGGTTGGTGAATCAATGTATAACATTAATTATGATGATGTTGTATTTTTGGATTGATGATATATCTTATATAGGGTACTTTTAGATAAAAATTGATCAAAAATAACAATATCGTTAAGTGCAACATCACAAGTAGGTCATATTCCATATAATCATAGTAGAATGTCTATCATATGCTCCACCGGTACTTTTTTCAGAGAATGAAAAAAGAATTCCTGACATGGGTGAAACATAAATTTTTAGTTAATAAATGGTCCAATAGTTTCATCAGTTTTTTGTGTATAATACATGAATCAAAAAATAATTATGTATAGAAATACCATTTTTCATTGAAAGATAAGCATTTGTGTGAATATTTATATTTATACATGAAATAGGGTGGCACAATTATTAGTTTGAAATGGTTTGTGTGTGGATAAAAAATCATCATATAAGGTAACTAATATCATATCATGTTATTTCCAATGGTGTTTAATCATTGAACATGAAATGAACAATTAATAACACATACATGCAATGGAAAGATTCTACATTCCTGCATTAGGAAGGTAGGTGGTCTTTAGGTTTCATACTAATGTTGATTATGGAATCACATTGGATGGGAGGATATGAGGTCAATATTTTCATATCCAATTGGGGTAATTATTTCATACTTTGATACTCTCTTATATATTTACCATATGTTTTTGAATATTTTCCAAATCCCAATATTGGATAGGTCGCCCAAACACTAGAAATTAGTTATTAGAATATGTCGATGTTATTTTCTATACATATCATAGCTACTCCTAGGATGTGAATGCATGTATGTATTAGAGATTATATATTGATAACACTATAATTATGTATAAGAGTCTCTTCATCTTGTAAATTAGAAGTATCAGTGTATAGTTCTATATATTTTAATGAATCCCAATTAAGAGTGGTTGTGTTTATCATCACATATTTAGTTGCTATGTATTCATGGTATCAAGATCAATCCATTGAAAAAGGTTTACTATGTAATATTGAAAAATAATTCAAAACCCTTATTGGTATGTTCCACTAAAGAGGATAAGTTATACTCTTTATGGTTATGGTATAAGTATTTATCCATGTAGTTTAATGTCAAATGGTACATATAACAAAGTGAATGATTTTTATAATTGTTGTAGTGGGACTTATGTATGAGTGGTCCTTTTGGATTAAAATTAATGCATTATAGAATAATGGGATTTAATCTGGTGATTATATGATGGGAATATATCACCCTATGGAAGAAGATGTTTGGCCGCAAGAGAATATGTTTAGTTGAGGGTCGTTGTGAGTTACTCTGTATAGAGTATATCACTTCTTGGACGTTAATAAATGATCAATGATATTGGGATTGAAATTATTTTTTGAATAATATGTATCCAATACCACTTAGATTCAAATTACAAATAGATTGAGTGAAATATTTTAAGGTCATGTGACATGATTATACCATGAAGTTTAATGCAATTTGTGGAAGACATTGTTAGGCAGTTAAATAACTTGCAACTAGGACATTTTCCACAATGATTAACATATTTTTATAGGGATGTACATATGGGGACATTTCAATATTAGATATTGATGGCTTGATCCATGAATATGGGACCTATATAGCATGTACATGTGGGAATCCGAATCCATATATTTTCTATAGAGAGGAAATATCTGTTATGAATGGTGAGACCAATGATTATCGAGTTAGGATTTCATATATGGGGATTCCATTTATGGGGAAAACGATATGTTTTATGGGTATTAATCATATAGGTATTCTACATGAGAACCATCAATATTTATAATTGACATATCCATTTAAAAATTTATTAATGGATTTTAATCATATTTAACCACCAAATATATACCCCTGATAATATTGATCTGTGTCTTTGGAAGAAAAGGTACCTAAAACTGAGAAAATTGAAATAGAATATAACATAATTATATTAATAATACTTAATGAGAACCTAACATCCAATGAGATCCTACATATTCAAATTTTAACATAGGTAAGACATATACAAAATGTAGGAGCTAAAAATCTCATAAATGGAATAATTATAGGAATAAATAAATGAAAAAATTGATAGGTGGAATAAAAAGATATACTACAAGCGCATAGAATAAGAATAAAATTAGGGGACAATATAATATATAATATGTTAATATGTGATTATTGAAACATATTAATTTCACTTTAAAAGATAACATAACCTAAACATGATTCATATATAACTTCTAATACTATATCACATGGTCGAAAAAGTACAAAATTTGATTAGGGTTACTCCCTAATCGCATATATGAAGTATCATGTGACTAAAAATTAAAAAATTCATTCACATACTATCTAGGTGATCCCATCATGTCGTGTTCACGAATATGTGTGCTAAATGAGGAATCCATGATATGGAATAAACATACGGGTTTCCCATTGATGGAAATGGGTATCAGAATCATGTAATAAGGTATAACCAATGATAATATCATAATGATGTCCTTGAAATAATATATTTAAATAATAAGTGAAAATTAATAAGATAAAATAGGAATATATCAGGATAAATTATTTCTATCTAATATAAAAACATGAAAATAGTGTTTTCAAGAAACATTACATATGCGGCATTTTAGTACAGTTTAAAAGAAGATAATAGGGTATTTAAATTAGAAAAATATATAATTTTTTATAAAAACCCAATAAAATAACTAATATATATTTTCTTGATAAAATTTTCTATTTTTTAAAAAATGGTGGCTAAAAATATGTTATAGGGTTTACTTTAAAATAGGTATGAAATTCGGAATTTCCCTTTAATCAGGTTAGCTTATAGAGAAGAATTGAAGATGAAACCTAATTAAAAATGTATTTACCCATTCAATTGTGATGAATTTATGTTGATAAATATTTTTGGAAGATATATACAGAATATAGAGGATTTATATAAGAAAAATTAATATATAAATATGTTTAAGGAGAATGAATGTGTAATTAGATTGAAAAAGGGCAGTTCTGATAAATCTCTTACCTTATGTAATAATGTGTTCTCCACTAGAACTTAATATTTTATATAATTAAATTATATCCATTAATTAATTAATTAATTACCAATTATACTTGTATTTTATTTATTATATTTTGATTAAACATATTTTGGGCCATTTCCATGTGTTATAATGTATAATTTCTTGGTTCTGGGGATATTCATTTAATGATTTTATGGTCTCTTCCCCCTGAGTATAGTTATGGGGGTACTGTTAAAAATTAAGGAAAACTATTTAAGTGTAATAAAATTTTATTTATATAATTAAATATTTTTCAATTTTCTATTATATTTTTATTAATATATGATAACATTTCATTGTATAAAACGTTAATAAGAAAATATTTGTTTATTCTAGCATTTTTTATGACCATCCCGAAATAGTACAGTTCTATTTAATATTATGTTTATATATTTGTAACCTAACATGAAATAAGTTATAATATACATATTATAATCTTATTTAACAATAAAAATTATATTATGCCCGACCTTCAAGGAGGTCATTAAAATAGATTACTCGTCATACACAGAAAACGGTGAATGGACACATCACTGACGATGTTTTTATTTTTAGAATTAAAATGATAAGGGATGATATTTATTGATATATATTAAGTTAATAAAAAAATATTGTATATTTATGATTTTTTAATTATCATATTTTTTTATAGGGGAGGATAGAGAGGGATATGAAAAGAAAAGATGTTCAATGAGAAAGGATAATTTTACTTCTTGAACATCTTCATCTTGAGAACATTATTAAGGAACATAAAATTGGTATTTTTTTATTAGAAGCAAGAAAAATACAAGGGTACGAGGAATGGGATTGGAATTGGGTATAATATTTCCAATATAAAAATATAATAAGGTGTGGGTAAAAGGGGTGGTGAGGGTGGTGTTTATTGGTTGGAGGGGGGTGTTTTTTTTATTATATTCATTTTCTTATTAGTTTGGCTCAAGAATAAAAAAATTATTGATTACCATGAAAAAATATAGAAAAAATTAGTAGAGGACAAACCAATGTGTTCTAATCTCATCCATAAATCATCCATGACTTAATATTTCATGTATTTCTTAAATATCGTAAATTTATAGATTTCCCTATTCACCGAATATTCAAATCATTTAGAAAAATACAAATAATTTACAGTGACTATTTCTCAATGTGTATTTATAATACATGGAATATAATTTATTAGAATAAAAATATAAATATGATAAAAATAATTATTAATTGAAATTATCATTTATTCCAAAAACTATTTTAAATATTACAACCAAAATTTTAAGACATTGAAAAAATAATTAGGGTCTCATACTATTATCATATAATCATAAGGATGAAAAAATACTAATTTTTTAATCTATATTATGAAGATATATTTTTATCTGAATAATAATATTAATTAATAATTTAAATAATAATTTATGTTTAAAAAAATACCGTCACTAATTTTATCATTTTATAAAAATATATTTACTTATACTATGATATAAATATATAATATTTTTATTTTTATACTACCTAAATTAAATTTATTGTTTTATATTTGAGGTTAATATTCTAATGGAAAAATAAATACTCCTAACGGTCACAATAATATTTCATGGATGATATTACCTTTCCAACAATATAGATTACTAAATTTTTATAAATTACCCTTATTTCATTTATTATTCAATTGTTTTCCTTTAATGATATATATATATATATATTCATGTTTCAAATTCTAATTCAATTGACATTATGTTTCATCCATATAGCTTGGTTCATATGTGATGTCATTCTAGTGGATAATGCAGATCTAAATTTTCATATTCTTATTTTCGTATTTTCTTTTTATTGTCGCAATTTAATGTTCAAAATTATTATTTGTCTATTTGATGACTAATTATTCCTTATTATGTTTTTAGGATAATGTTTTCATATAGTTTTTGTGAGATTAATGTGCTTCTTAATTATAATATGTGATATTCCATTAACAAAATACTTGGTTGATACAATTTTCTCTCTTATGAAATTTCTCCCTCAATTTTTTTTTACATAAAATGTTACTAAAGGCAACGATTAGTTTCTTTAATCTCCTAATCCGGATACATTGTTTTAACTTCATACACATGGATCTTCTATAGTTCCTTGAAAATATGATTATTCATGTGGCATAGATCATTATTTATATGATATAACATCTGAACCGGATTCTCCTTGCAAGAGAGATCATTCAACATGTTTACCATCTGTGAATTTAAAGGATGTGAGGGATCTAGTTTGTACAATCATAGGAGGGAAACATGGACGAAACATGTACATGATACATGGTTGGTAGAAGTGGTAGTTTATAGTCTATAGATCTCATGTGATCTAGAACATCAAAGTGTTATTTTACCTTTATAATAGCATTCCATAAATACCAAATCTCATTACCTTCTTCCATGTACATATGTATAGGAATACCATGTATCTAAGCTCATTTTCTAGGACGAGATGAGGATTGTATGCATAGATCTTCAGTAGTCATTGGGGTTCTCGAAGGTTTAGTTGAATGGTTTACCCCTATTATACCATTTATTTTACCATTTTAGGTCCCAATAGATTACATTAATATACAACATACAATAATTCTAGTGATCTACCTATTTTTCCATAAATTTCATTATATGCGACTGTTTGGATACTTGAGTGGAAACTATTGTTGTTATATAACTCGTATAGCCTATGATGATGATCACATCTTCATTTGAAGACCATACAACATACTCTCAACATTTCTTCCACTGTATGAATAGTCCAATTAGATTTTTCATTAGATTGAGGTTGATAAGTCGCACTAAATCCCAACTTAGTATTTAAAACATGATGGGGACTATTCCAAAACAAGGAGGTAACATTCATATCTCTATCAGATTAAATCAATTTTGGTACTCCATATAGCCTCAATAATACCTATATGTATATATTAACATGTTTTTCAAGTGAGAAACCCTTAGGAATTGTAATAAAGTGAGTTGTATTCATAAAATGATCTACAACTACCCATATAGCATTATTTAATTTTCATTTCCTCAGATGTTTGGATAAAAATTATATGGTGATGTTTTCCCATTTCTATATTATTGTGGGTAGTTTTTATAATATCCCTATATAATTTAATCTTTTATCCTTCAATAGTGGTTTTACCGATCTCGATCATTTGTGTGATCCGTTGGTTAATTGAAAACGTTGAACAATGTACATCAATCAGAACATACTTATTTATCTCTGTATTATATGGTACACAGAATCATTATTCATATCATATAACAACGTATTTAGGCCAAAAGAACTATTTAGATTTTCCATTTCTTAAAGAATCAACCTTTTCAGAGTTTCCAAAATATCACATTGATTCTCCTTTATTTTCATTAAAATGGACTTTTGAAAAATAATTTGAGAAAGGATTGAAGATGTAATTCCTTAATGATTCCCATGTCCATCCTTTGTCCATATAAGAAGATTGGATCCATCTCAATTTTCATAATTGGAAACTTTGTGAGATCTTTTTATCCTAGAGTGTCTAACCTATTATTTTCCATACTAGAATATTAGTGTATTGAAATGTGATTATCCTTGATGAGATCTATCGATATTCACAGCAAAATATATATCTTATTTTCTATGAATATATATATATATGGTCCATATTATTAGTATATATCTCACACTTCTACCCACTCAGATAATTCCTCAAAATATCCAAAGCAATCACAAAAACCTCCATTTAAAATCGTGAATGGGATAATATTACTCATGAACATTCGACATCCTTGAGGAATATTCTATAAACATATGATTTTCAATCATTATGCTGTCTAATAACATTGATGTAGTATAATTTTATACCAAAATACGATCCCCACTCATTGATAATGTTTGTACTTGTGTAGTGATAAGATAATTTTTCAACTCTCTAAATCATTCATCGCAGATGTGGGTTTGGGAAAAAACACTCTCCTTTGAGCCAGTTTGGTTAGTTTGTATGAAATTGATGATAATTTTTTATAATTTATTAGTAATACTTATCTAGACTAAGGAGAATATTGATCTCCATTAACAATATTAGCATTGGACACTTCTTAATTTCAGTTGTTTTTTTAAGGGTTAACATATATCACCTTGTTGGTGATAATATTACCAAATAATGATACTTCCTCCATCGATAACACACATTTAAAATACTTTTCATACATTTTATCCCTTAAAAAATAATTATTTCAGTATTAATATATTCATCATACTTGACAATACTTTTGGATTATATCAATATATCATCAATAATGACCACGTTAATTTTTTTTAAGGTAATCAATAAATACCATTTTCATTAAGTACAAAAATATTTATAGATCATTAGTGAGTTTGAGGGGGATCACTATGAATAGATAGTGTCCATACCTCGTTCAAATAGATGTATTTGGAATATGTTCATTAATTTCATTTAATTAGTGATATTGTGACTGAAGGTCCAACTTTGAGAAATATGTGGCACAATGTAGCTAATCAACCTAGATATCTATCCATGTCAGGGGATAATTTTTTTGTTCCTTGATTTCTTTGTTCTAACAATAATTAATGTAGAGGCACATTGATCTATCCTTATACCTGTCGATGTGGACTATTATGCACCATAGTGAAGAACTTGAGAATTTAAAACCATTTTCCAAATTCTCTTATAACATATTCTTAAATTATTCCAAATCAATTGTGATTATTCTATAATTATTCTTTGATATTGTTATAGATCTCAAAATTATTTTGATTTAGAACACAACCTATACATTTGGGGGAAGGACATGATATTATTTAGGGAACACGTCAGTGTATTCCCTTGTAGTGTGAATTTCATTGATTAATATACTATTCTCTTTTCTAATCATATGTGGTATTTATTCTTCCTTAAAAGGCAATAATGTCCATAATTTAGAAAATAATATTGAAGGAGATTATTTATTCTCATTACACTTTTATAGAATTAGTTTAACTTAAAAGGTAAATAAAGTATATGACATTTTCATATTTATTAATATTTTTAATAAAATATTAATATTACTTTAAAAGGGATTCTATGTTGGTTGGCGTACCCAATACGCAACAAAGAGTTTCTTTGAAATCTTATGATGCACACAAAAAATATAATAATATTATTTTAAATGGTAGTAAATTCTTAGTCATTGTAATGGAAGGATTGAAGAGAAATAACTAAATAAAATATTATATATTTTTGCTAAATATTTTTTACATTTATCCAATAAATTTTAGGGGCTTAAAATGAGAATGAACCCGATTTTAAGGATAAGTATTCTATTATTCTTTAAAAGGACGATTAACTGTCTTTTGATGGAAAACCCTTTTTAAATCTATTTTTATCACTTTTATATGTTATATTTGACAAAATAATATCCTTATTTAGAATCAAGATATCAAAATTTACTTTGTGTAAATTTTTGGTATGTTTCGATAATGTTCATTTTTTAATGAATAGTGAAAAGTGATATATTTTAAATCAAAACCTCTTTTTGATCTAATTTATTTCTATGGTTATATAATATTTTTAAATGATTTTAAATTTTAGTTGGAATATAATTTTACCATTTAATCAAATGGTGGTCATTATAATTAATTTCACTATGAAAATGGACACAAACAAGTGCCAATCTTTTGGTAGATATTGTTTCATAAAAACACGCTATTTGTTTTGACTTCAAGAATTAACTATATAATTTATTAATGAAACTTCAATGTTTTGAATTTGTTAAAATTGAAATCATTTTTTGAATTTGTAATATCAAATATAGCATATGGTGAATTGTTTTTATTTTTCTGATAATGTTCATTTTTTTAATGAATAGTGAAAAATACAGCTTTTTAATTCAAAACTCCATTTTCATCCAAATTGTGTATATTGTTAGACTGTCATTTATTTGGTTTTAAGTAGTAATTTAATTATGTTTTTATCATTTAATACAATGTTTGTCATGAGACGTAATTTCACTATTAAATTGGATGTAAAAAATTCAATCTTTTGATAGATTTTACTTCTTAAAAACTCGTCTTTGGTTTTGAAAACGGGAATTATTTTTTAATTAATTACTTCAATTTCTGTGTTTGGAATTTGATAAAATGGATTCCATATTTGGAATCAGACGGTCCAAATTATGTAATTAAGACTCTTTTTTTAGACATGATGAATATTAATTACAGAAATTATTTTTAATTACAGTGATTAAATAGTAAATCGGGTAAAAAGGGGTATACAAAATAATGTTATAATAATATAAAATTACTCATCCATGTGGCTTAATTTTTTTTAAGTCATTTCTGACCATGGTATGTCTTGTTCCAACTTTGGGAACCCATGAAATCACATTAGTGTGATTGTGACCATTTATCATATTAGTTTTAAAGAAAGGAAAATATCACCAAAGTATGCATCACCTATGTAAAACTATTTAAGTTTTGTTTATATAAATGATATCTTTGACTATAATTATTAATTGGAATAATAAAACTATTTCCTACATAGTGGTATTTTATTTAGAATATTTTGACACTATATAAATAAATTTATTTATGACACAATGATGATGTAGTTATTACCTAATTAATGAAAGATTTAAATAAATGATATTAAATGTGTTAAAATAATTATTTTTTGAGACATTTGTTTCTATCCACGAATTTTATAGATTATTATGATATTTAAAATTTATTTTAATGCTTTTATGTAGAAGGAATAATGCTTATATGACTTTATCAAAAGTCAACTACCAAATAGTGTCATAATTCGCATAAATGAGATTTATTAAAACAAATGTTATTTTATTAAACTGTATAATGGTCCAAAAAATCTAATATTCTGCCAAATGACATATAATATATTAATAATATCATTATTGATACAATTATTGGACTATTGTAATTTTAATGTAACAATTATTACCTTATATTTGGAAAATAAAAAAAACGTGGTAAGAATTATTGTTTTTAACTAAGGGTTAAAATGAAAATATAAGGCGACTTATATGACCTAAACATGTCTAAATCCTATTGGATGAGTTTATTTCTACCCCTTATCATCTTATACTATAGATATATCATTTGGGAACATTTATAATTTAAAAAAATATTTTTTTAATAAATATATATTTTAAGACTTTCCAGGAGTGCGCATCTCCCTCTTATAAAAATCCCTCACCTCTACCCCCTTACCCACACAACTCAAGCCCTTGGCTCGTCAAAAATCTTATCATATTATTTCTACGCATCCCTATCCTCCTACTAGAATCCTCACATTGGGAAGAATTATTTTCAAAAGACCCTTTTCCTCAAATCAAAAGAAGTTACCCGATTTAGAGGTAACACCTTCTCTCAAAATACATTGTTGTATTTTCCTTATTCACTCCCACTAATATTATTATTCATTGATTATGAAACAGACCCAGTATAATAAATATAATAGGATTTCGTTATGATAAGTATTTTATTACACTTACACACACACACACCCATCTAATGGTTAAAGAACATACTGTTTCTGTGGTTGGTGAATTACTACCTCATGAAATGGCGATTGTTCAATATTCTCCTAACACCTTTCATGGTGGCCATTGAGATGACACTATATTTATATATGAAATATATGGTATTTATTATTTATAAATACTTCTGTATTTTATGTTTAAATCACATCATTATTCTTTTCATGTCACGTATTTACGATAATTTCATTTGAGAAAGTGTGGACTACCGCCCCCTCAAGTGATGTGACTCATTCATGAAAGACATGAAATGTATAAAGAATTAAATAAATGAACTTATGTGATTTATGTAACATATATATTATACAATAATTATAATATATATATATATATATCCCTCTTTAGGTTTTAATACTAGTGATATGACAATGAAATTAAAGTAGCGTTCAAGCGTACATATGACCTACCGTCACCACGAACGGTGCATTTCATTTTATACCTCAAAATTTTATGTAATAGTATTAAATGAATATATACTGGATATATATGATATTTAAATCATTAATAACATTATGGATATGATTTACTTATAACTACATGGACAATTCTCTTCAAACATGTTTATTTTTGACTCTTGCACCGAACATCGACAAAAACGTCTGATATGAACTCGCATAATTAACTAATTATTATAACATGATAATATGTGATATTAATTGATTTATAAAATTGAAAGGAATTTAATAAGAATTTTAAATTGACTTAATTTTACTATTTAGGAATATAAAGAACGAACGAGACAAGTCGGACTCAAGGTAAGGGATCCTACCTCTCTCTTGCCTTTTCAGTACTCTCTTTTATGTCACTTCTTTTAAGATACTGTTTCTTATGTTGAGGGTGTTATTCTATATTACCCTTACTCTAATTTTTTATCCCCATATTATGAGAGATCCTATTTTATATCATCAATCCATATTTGGATGTTTTAAATGGAATCATTAGGCTTCCGAATTTTCGGGATTTCTTATCTCACTTTTAATTCTATGAGCTTTCCATTGCTAGCGACTTATTTATGGCATGTGGTGTTTTGTGTACATCCATTATATATATATATATTATAATTATTTTATTTATATTCATGTTATTCTGTAATTAAATTGGTGCTTATTATCTTTTTATCAAACGACTCGATTGATTACAACGAGGTAAGGGTTTTTATCTCACAATTTATTCCCGTTAGATTCATGATATATTTGTCACTATCTCATTTGAGTGGTGTATTTAATGAAAATTATTCTACTATTCTTGTAATATACTTTCATTTATAGGTATTTACATCAACATTATATAGTCTTTCTCTTATGGGGTTTACGTTTCGAAAGTTACCCAAATCGGTAAGGGAACCATACACCCTCCTTTTTTATAAGACATTTTTTTGTTAGGTCATTCAACTAAAATATTCTTAATTTTAGGATACGTTCATATATATCCTTATTTCTCTAAATTTTATTTCCATGTGATGAGATACCCTTTTTAACTCTCATTTACTCATTTTTTGAATTTTAAAGTGACGTTAGGCTGTCGAGTTTCTGTAAGGGAACTTCTTAACCAAATTTCAATTCTTTGTGATAAACCACTACTTCTTGATCTTGTCATGAAATGAATATGTGTGGATGAACTCTAATTTTTTTACACTTAATATCCACTTATATTGGGTGTATTTATATTTTTCACACATAATTATATAAATGATTTATCCTTAATCTAAGGATAACATCTTTGTACGGAACCTCATCTCAATCTCCTTTCATTGAGGCATATTTTGATTTCTACACGACATTATTTTATATATTGTATAAAACCCTTATTAATTCTCATTTCATTCAAAGGGAATGTTTTCTCTACGATGCATTTTACTAAACAACAAAAAGGAATGTTTAATTTTTTAATGTAACCGATGATAACGACCTTTTCTGCCTCCACGAGTTTTATATGATATATGGATTCCTTAATAGGACGTAATGATTTCAAAAGAAAAATAAATACCATATATAATTTTTATGTGTTTTGGTATTGAAAATGGTATTTAAGAATGGATTTACTATTTAAATATCTTAAAATGATAAATTTTTATTGCAATGTGGGAATGTTATCTTTCCCTTATTGTTAAGCTATGTGTTATGATTATGTTATGGTTCTTGGCCATTGTTATGTATAAGGGTTGTTCTGTGATAAAACTAGTGTGGGTGAGTCGATATATCTCTAAAATTCATTAGGTAACGTGACGGAGGAAAACATGAATGTTTCTCCAAAGAGATTTAGTGAATATACTATGATGGGTATTCCAAATGTGACTTCCTATGTAGCTATGATAACTTAAATGTAAGTATGTTATGTATGCCTTATGTTACCTTTATAAATTGTGATTAATATGTGTTATTCATCAATATTTTGATTTCAGAAGTTATTTTATGATTGAAAATTATGTTCTCATAGATTTATATTTTTATGGGTTAATGTTTCCTTTCATTATGTTATAACCCTTACTGATCTTTTTTTTTCTCATACAATGTTTTTGAAATGTTTTTCACATGTCAAGAGGCATGTGCATAATTTGATGATAGTGTCGAGGAAGTGTCAAGAAAGAAACCATGTTTTACTTTAAATAAGATTCCTTTGATGGAAAAACAATTGAATATTGTATTTGTTGTAACAAACTTATTTAAATGTGGAATGTTATGCATGATTAATGATCTAATTATCTAAAACGATATACTAGAAAAGATCATCAATGTGAATTCTTGAAATAACTCAAGATTAGGTAATGATTAAGTCTGGGAACTTATAGTTGTTATCAAAGGTCAGTTTAGATAACTTTATAGGTCAGAGTGTTATTTAATCATAAGTGACAAGTTGTATATAACCACAATGGTTAGTGTATTAGATGCAGTCATTGTTATTTTGAATGTTGGAATGAGTTTGAGATAAGATGGATAAGTATATCTTAGATTTTATATTCATCATTAGTACATGATGATTTTGTTGTTATACTCACACTGACATTTTTGGTTTTATTAAATGGATGGACCTAGAAGGCACCAAAGTGACAATGGGTTTGATGGAAACAGTAGTGGTTCTCTAATTAAGCGATTGGATTAAATAGGGGATTCAATGGGAAATATTGGGGTTATTCTAAACCAAAAATTAGGAGTCATGATTAACCACTGTAACCATGGTGACTTCTCTAATGCATCATGTACGAGAGAACCAACTCGATGTGGAAATTTAGGTAATAACTATAAAAGTAACCATTAGGGTTTATATGATCCTTACATTTGAGGTAATTATGGGTTACTATATGTTATGATGGAATATGAAAGGCTTGAGATAAAATTGAGGTTAAAATATGTTAATGTTATTTTTAATGAATTTATGTATTTTTGTAGAATGTTATAAAATTATATATTTTTTGAAAAGGGACAACACGCAGACCATGTGACAACCTGTCACGTCAAATGAAGCTATGGGAATCAAAACCACAACAAAAGTGGAATCGGTACTTATCGCCTACCACTGGACTACATGAAGTACTTGGTTAGTAAGACTAATTATTTTTAGGTAGATGATTTTATGATTCAAGAATAAGTTTATTTTTGGTAATCTAGGAAAATGATTAACGTATTATGGAGGATATTTGATTTAGTAAATTACTTTTCAATATGAGACTTTAAGAGCAAGTGATGTTATTTGGAGATAGATGTTAGGATTTATCTTGAAAGATTGTGTGATTAAATCCTTTGGATATTTGGGTTTCAATCATAGTATAGTTTATTTTGAATTATTTTAAAGGGAATTTTGTATTTAATTGTCTTTACTGAACATAAGGTGTTGTTTGAAAATTTTTGGAGATTAAAATTAGATATTGTTTTTGTAAAAGATTATCCTTTTGGGGGATTATCTGATCTTTTATTAACCATTTTGGTTTTGTTTAAGGTCTAAAGGCATGGGAAATATATATTTCACTTTGTGGATTATGTGATTCTCTATAAGTTGATTCTAGCACTCTTAATGAGATCAAGTTGTCCTAAATACTCATCTTTTGGAGAAAATATGAGTTTCTGTTATAAATCTAGTAAAAGATGATAGTTTACATGAATATTAAGTATGTTTCATTATGTTAATCCCATAAATAAAATCCACAATGAAAAGTAACTTCGAAAAAATACAATGTTTGTTAACTTTTCCTATTGGGGAATCAAATACCGTTTAACCCATCACGAGTTTGTGATTTTCTAGTTGTTATCATTCTCCAAGACATGCTTTCTATCACCCTCCATCAGAACCAGATGGTTTATTTTCATCCATATCCTTGTTTTCATGGAATCGTATTATCTGTTGTCTCGGGTGACCATTGTACTTCTCTTTATTTATTTTATAGTGATAGTTTTATTTACTCATTTTATGATGTGGGGATTTCAATAAAGTTTCTAAGCCCAATTTTAAAATTGCGAGGACGCAATTACCAAAAGGGGGGAAGGATGTAACATCCCAGGTAAATAAAGAATATGAATTTATCATATTTATTAATTTTTTTGATTAAAATATTAATATTACTTTAAAGGGGATGCTATGATCGATGAGATAATCAATACACACCAACGAGTTTCTTTGAAATCATACGATGCACACTAGTAATATAATTATATTATTGTAAATGGTAGTAATCACCTAGCCATTGTAATGGAGGGAATGAACAGAACTAACTAAAAAGTGATTATATTTGTTTGTTAATTTTTTTACATTTATCCAATAATGGTTATGGGCTTAAAATGCGAATGAATCCAATTTGAAGCATAAATATTCAAATATTCTTTAAAAGGACGATTAACCACTTTTCGAGAGTAAACCATTTTTAATTGTACTTTATGTCACTTTTATATGTTATTTTTGACAAAATAAAATACTTCTTTGGAGTCAATACATCAAAATTTTCTTTCTGTAAATATTTGGTATTTTACCGACAATGTTAATTTTGTAATGATTAGTGAAAAATGTTGAATTTTAATTCAAAATCTGTTTTTGATCTAATTTGTTTCTATGCATAGATTATCTTATTAATTTGTTTTAAAGTGTAATTAGAATATATTTTTACCATTATATCAAATGGTGGTCATTAGAATTATTTTCACTGTGAAAATGGACATAAATATGTGTCAATCTTTTGGTAGATATTATTTCTTAAAAACATGCTATTTGTTTTGATAGAGGGAATTAATTATATAATTTATTAATGAATTTTCTCTTTTTTGAATTTGGTAAAATGGAAATCGTTTTTGAATTTTTAATATCATATATATTTTAGGGTGAATTGTTTATATTTTTTCGATAAAGTTCAATTTTTTAATGAATAGTTAAAAATAGAACATTTTAATTCAAAACTGCCTTTTCATACAATTTTTTTATATAGTTAGCTTGTCATTTTAATTTTTATTAATGTTTAATTTAATTATGTTTTTATCATTTAATATAATTATTTTCATTAGACGTAATATCACTTTTAAATTGGATGTAAAAACAAATCATTCTTTTGATAGATTTTACTTCTTAAAAACCCATCTTTGGTTTTGAGAACGGGAATTATTTTTAAATTAATTTTTTCAATTTCTATGTTTGGAATTTGTTAAAATGGATTCAATGTTTTTAATCAGAATTTCCCAATTATATAATTAATAATCTTTTGTTTTTGACATGATGAATAGTAATTAGAGTAAATATTTTTAATTAAAGAGTTTTATTTGTAAATCAGGTAGAAAGGGGTAAACAAAATAATGAAATAATAATATAAAATTACCCATCCATGTGCCTTAATGGTATTTTTTAGTCATTTCCAACCAAGTTATTCCTTGTGAAAACTTTGGGACCCCTTGTAATTACATTAGTGTGACAGTGACCTTTTATCATATTAGTTTTAAAGAAAGGAAAATATAACCAAAGTATGTATCATCTAAGTAAAACAATTTCATTTTTGTTTATATAATTGATATCTTTGAATATATATATTAAATAGAAATATAAAAAGATTTCCAACATCATGGTTTTTTATTTATATGTTTTAAACATTATATATGTAAATTTATTTAATACACTATGATGATATAGTTATTACCTCATTAATGAATGAATTAAATAAATGATATTATAAGTGTTAAAATAATTTTTTTGAGACTTTGGATGCTATCCACAATTTTTTTGATTAGTATGATATTTCAACTTTATTTTAATGATTTTATTTTGAAGTAATAATGCTTTTATTCCTTTATCAAAAGTCAACAACCAAATATTGTCAAAATTTGCATAAATGAGTTTTTTAAAATAAATGATATTTTATTAAATGGTATAAAGGTCCAAAAAATATAATATTTTTCCAAATAACATATAAAATATTACTAATGTAATTATTGATACAATAATGAGACTATTTTCATTTTAATGAAACTATTTTAACCTTATAGGTTGAAAATAATAAAAGATACGGTAAGAATTATTGTTTTTAACAAAGGGTTAAAATGAAACAATAAGGTGAATTATATGACTCCACATGTCTATATCCTATTGGTTTAGATTATTTATATCCCTTATCATATTATCCACTGGATATATTATTTTGGAACCATTATAATTTGGAAAACATTTTTTATAATAAATATATATTTCAAGACATTCCAAGAGTGCCCCTCCTCCCTCTTATAAAAAGCCCTCACCTCTACACCCTTACGCACAACTATAAATCCCTTGGCTTGTAGAGACCCGTATCTTGACGTACATGGACATTACATTACTTTTGCGGAATACTTAGTACATAACAAAAACACACACACAAGGATCGTAATAGTTTAGTGTCTTTGGAAACTCGGAACGTAATCTTCTAATCGTGGTGAAAGTTCTTCAATATCTCCCATAAAGGTCATCCCTTTTTTATACCTAAAACCTTTCTTTATATCCTGGGGAAAAGAAAACATAAAAGTGTGAGCTCAAATGCTCAGTAAGGGTAAACAAAAGAAAAATCAATCACATCATATACATAGCTTTTGGAAATCTTAACCTGCAAAAGAGCTCATAATATCATAACATGGGATATATCATAGAAGTGAAATGTAATCCCAATAATCATAACTTAAAACATGAAAATTTGTGGCATACACACATAATCATAGAAAATCATTTCTTGTTAGTCAAGACTCATTGCCAAGACTATCTTAGTGGACAAAGTCCCTTTCTGAATCGAGTAACCCTCGTTTCAGTCCTGTTTCACTGAACCGGTATAACCTACCATTTCATCCATGTCTATCTCATGAGATATAAAATCTTTACCCAATTCATTGGAGGGAGATATAGGTCCCACCCATCTCATAATGATACCATTCTTATGTGTGCCACAAAATCATAAATCATACATCATTTCATAACCCATGTAATAAAAATGGGATTCTTAAAAAAACATGACATCATAAAACCATTCATATAAGATAAAGGAATTCATAAACATAATTCCATCACAACATAGTCAAATCAATGTAAAAATATGGATAGAAACATAACCCTTTATTATCTTAGATGGAAAATAATTTTGATAAAACACTTGAAATGAATTCTTGAGGAAAAAATCCTTTCTTCTTCAAAATCAATTTCTTTTCACAAAACATCATGAAATTTTAAAAGAAAGAGATTTTATTAAAAATAGTCATGAAATCTTTTGGAGGAAGCTTCATGAAAATAAGTCTTTATAAAACCGTAAAAATCCGTTCATGCCGTTTAAGTTAAAAAAAACATTCTTCGAACTTTTGTCGGAAAAGTCATAAAGTACCTCGTATGAAAAAGCGACAAAAGATTCCTTTCATATTCTTTACTAAAAACTCACCAAAGAGTAAAATTGGATTTAAACTATTGTAAGTGGATGGAAACAATATTACATATTGAAGGAACATGGATGTGGATGATAAAATACACCCCAGTAAATGCCAACGTATAAACAATCTCGGATAAAAATGAGATTGTGATATTTCCCTTACCTTAGGTCCGACTTGTTTTGTAAGTGTCCGAACCTCCTGTATAATGATTTAAATCATTTTATTGACTTAGTAAAGAATCACATTCATTGTTATGATATCATATATGGTTCACTTATGACATTATATTACCCGTTCTTTTGTAAATTCCATGTTAAAGAAGCGTTTTGGGTAAAATCGTTTCATTTATCGTGGGTGTTTTGACTTGTTGTTCTTGACATAATTATTACTTATATCATGATTTAATTACTTCCAGAATATAAAATATGATTTATATATCATATATATTCAGTATATATATATATATAATAGATAGATAAATAAAATGAAAAACACAGTTCATGGAGACGGTAGTCCGTACGTACGCATGAACGCTTTTTTTCTTTCCTTATTGTCTTGAAATGGAAGTAAGTAGATGACATACATATGTATATATATACATAAATCCAGTAGCTTTATATTGTCATATATTTCATTATTATTTCTTATATATACATTATAATCATTCTTAAATGGTTAACATGGAGAATGAATCTCATCGCGTCGTGGAGACGGTAGTCCGTACGTACGCACGAGCGATGATATCATTTCTATAAATATTGAATTGAATTGGAGTGGATTATACAATAAATCAGAATCAATATGATGTTGTGATAACTATGTATAGTTATTCTTTACACCATTATACCCATCCATGTAAGGTGGTGGTGGAAAATAGATTACACCACGGCGTGGAGACGGTATTCCGTACGTACGCACGCGCGGTGATTTCTTTTTCCGTAGGATGGATAGATGGTGAAATAGGGTTGTTTCATACTTATAATAACATATCAGTATATGGTTGATACTGATGATATTACTTCATAATGAAACAACCTAATAAGAAGAAGTGGAAGAAGAAATAAAGATGAAAGAATTGGTAACGGTAATTACCTCTTCTTTGAAGTGCCTCTTTGAGACCTCCTCTTAGGTCACTAGAATTGGTCTTTAAGGAAGACCAGAACCTCTAGGATGTTGCTAGGGAATTGTAGAAGTGATTTTGGCAGGGGTTGTACGAGCTTGAGTGCTCAAATTGGTGTGAGGAGGAGGGGGAGGAGGTGTCCTTTTATAGGAGAGGAGAGGGGCACCTTAGGAATATCTCAAAATATTATTTTATATTAAAGTAAAAATCGGTTTATAATGGTTCCAAAGGGTCTTATTTCGAAGATAAAGTGGGGATGGGTCGAAATCCTATCAACCAATATAATTTAGACAAGTTTAGGATATTATTTTAACCTTATCAATTAGATTTAACTCTAAGTTAAATAATTTAACTTTTACCATGTCTTTTTGTTTTCTTTCACTATATGGTTAATAAACTTACTATTACATGCCAAACGAACCCCAAATTGTATATTATTAATACATATATCCTTATTTAAGTTATTTGGCCGATCCTTAGATTTTTAGGAATAAAATAACAATTAATAATATAATATTTGATTTAAAAACTATTTTGTGTCAATTTTGACACTATTTGATATATGATTTTTGTGAAAGTCATAACAGAATTATATGTTCGAACAAAGTTGATTAAATCAACACTAATATATCATAGTAACCTAGAAAATTAGTGGAATTAATAAAAATTCTTAAATTACATTTATTTTGGTATTTATATTATCAATTATGTCAATATTTCATTAATAAGATAATTACGGCATCATTTTTGTGTCATAAATAAATTATATTATTTGATGTCTAAAAATTACAAATAAAATACCATCATGTAGGAAATCTTTTTAGCTTTCTAAGGAATATTTATAGTCGAATTGATCTTATGTATAACCCCATATTAAAAATGATTTACTTATTAAACTTTGATTTTAACTATTTTAACCCTTCTTTAAATAAATTAATAATAAATGTCCTAATCTAATCCAAGTGGGCCTAAATGGTCACATTTTATTCCTAAGTTTGTTTTTGGTCGAATTACACTTGTCCAATAGAATTAGGACATGTGTTAGGGTAATATTAATATCATATTTACCCTTAGTTACCTTATTTACTATTAACCGTGGTAAAAAAAAGTAAAAAGTTACTATTCACCAAAAAATTATTTTCATCTCATTGAACCACATTTTAGTCCTTGATATTAACCGTGTCTCTCGGATTTTCGAAATTCCATTCACAGAAGCGGTAAAATTAAGTTTTATGCAAAATTCAGTTTTTAACCTACCACTTAGTAGTTTCACTATTCATCAAAAATTGATGTTTTTCAGAACAATGCCAAAATTTCATCCCAAGCTATATTTCATATTCCGAATTCAAAAATGAAGTCTATTTTACCAAATTCATAACATAAAAGTTGCATTAATTAATTTTATAATTAAATCCCGCTGTTAAAACAAATAGCGTGTTTTTAAGAAACAATATATATCAAAAGATTGACACTTGATTATGTCTGGTTTAAATGTGAAATTACAACCAATGACAAACATTGTATTAAATTGTAAAAATATATTCTAAATATACTTTAAAACCAGTCAAATTAATAATTTATCACTATTAATTATTTCGATTAAAAAAGTTGTTTTTAATTATAATTTAGTAATTTTCACTATTCATCAGAATATGAAAGTTATCCGAAAAGTACCAAAATTTCACCTTAGGCTAAATTCGATACTCCGAATCCAAGAATGAAGTTCATTTTGAAAAATAAGATTTACAGAATTTTAAAAAGTTGTTATTACTATTCATAACGGCTAGTTTTAATAATATTTTAATAGCACATCGTTGTTTAGTGAAACTCGGTATTGCGTATTACACACGCTATCGAGGAAGGCCGCGATTGCGTGTAATGCAAGGCAAGACAAGGATGCGTGTTGTGCAAGCTCCTTTTGGTGTAGCGTACAACACAAGACATTAATAAAATTAAAAAGAATATTTTTTTATAAAATCTTGGGCTGTTACATTCTACCCCCCTTAAAATGAATTTCGCCCTCGAAATTCATCAGGGTTATAAATGGTTTACTATTCGAAAGTTTATTTAATAGAAACCCACATCGTAAAAAGGAATATCAAAACCAATCTTTAAAAACAAAAGTATGAAACGTAACGGTTACCCAAATAAACTAATCATTGGGTTTCCACATAGGTGAAAATATGGATATGGAAGAGAAATCTAACCATCATGTTCTGATGTAGAGTGTTAGAGAACATGGCTATGGAAAAGCCAGTAATCACAAATCCATAGATTTGTGATGATATAAGGTACCATCTGATTCATCAGGTATAAGATCACTAGGACAACATTTTTGGTTTTCAAGATCATTTCCCCTAAAGATGAAAATTTGAATTTTAATAAATACTTACTTTATTATGGTACAATCTCACTGTTGTTCGTGCCTTGAACAATTTCCACTTCATCTCTTAAATAAATGAAGTTGAATTTGTTATTCGTGAAGTGTTAGCAGATCATGTGATAGAATGACGGGTCATTCCATCTGTCTCAAACAAAAGGATAGAAAAAAGTATATGCATAAATCGATATATAGTGAGATTAATCATATATGGTTCCTAAAATGGACTTATACATCATATATCATACTGCTTAATATAATAAAACTAGTTTCTACTAAACAGGGACTTCCTGTAGGCCAGTGGTAGGCGATAAAGGCCAGTCACACTTTGGTTGTGGGTTCGATTCCCACAGCCTTGTCCGAAGCGATGGGCTGTCGCCCGTCCTGCAGGTTGTCCCTTTTTCTAAAACTACGTTACTATAACATCCCATCAATAATATCGAAAATCTTCTATACTTAAACAATACTAACTTATGTCCAACATAATCCAGTCTAATCTTTAGGCTTATACATAATACTGCAGTCCACTCTCATAATATAGTGACAACGATCACCAGAGATTTAATACTGTCGTTGATCCCCACATATCATAAGATATGTCTTGTTGGTCACATTCCAAACATTCAAAGTCCTTAATCGTGTATTCTCTTGAATACCTTAGTGAAAACATGAGTGCAGTTAAAAGTTAATACTTTCCATATACCAAAATCCTCAAAATTCTATATACTCAAAACATGATATCACTTAGTCCTTATATCAATCATGAGCTCATGAATACTATTAAAAATTTCATTTTCTCGTCTTCATTATGCGCATATCATCTTATTTCCAAAAAATATCTCAATCACTTTGAATACCACATCAATAAATATTGCAATACTCAATGATACAACAATATTTTGGAATCCCATTACATAAACACTTAATCATTCCACCACATCGTTGTCATATTCAACATTGCCAATAGTGATCGCATGTGATTTCCCTTTGTCCTTTGCCTTCAGTGGTTGCTCATGTTGATCATCACTAACCCTTGGATTAGGGAAATTATTAGCATAATGCCCCATTTCCTTACACTTGAAGCATTGAAGTGTTGGCGGTGCGTTCTCTGCAGTGTTTGCTTTATTCACATCATTAGAAACCCTTTTTCCATTACTTCGACACTCAGCTGCTCGATGACCTTCTTTTCCACACTTAAAACATTTTCTAGTCCCTTTAAGACAATCTCCACCATGCTTCTTTCCACACTTTGTGCATAAGGAAACATTCATCTTATTTTCACCATTATTCTGAGATTTCTCCTTGAACTCCATCTTTCGTTTCCTGTCAAAACCATGAGATGGATATGTAACACCAACTTCCATTTCTACCTTGATAGCACAACGCACAATTTCTTCATAGCTACTGAAGTCTCTTATAGCTAATGCCCTTCGAAGACTTGGTTTTAAGCCACTGAAAAATCGATCAACTTTACTTTCAGGTTGGATGATAATTCCAGATGCATACCTTGCAAGTCTTGTAAAATTCGCTTCATATATACCAACAGATTCATCATCCTTTTGCTTTAGTTTAAGAAACTCCTTCTCCATCTTCGTTCGAAGAATACGAGGGAAGTACTTACTGAAAAACAAGTTCTTGAACTCGTCCCATTCCATGGAATCAATTTCATCTCTTTGCCTCGTATTCTTGATAAGATTCCACCATTGATCAGCTTCACCTTCCAAACGATATACTGCTAAGATGACTTTATCATGTTCAGAACATTGAAGAACTGAAAATATCTTTTCAGTAGTACTAATCCATTGTTCAGCAACTAATGGATCAGTAGACCCACTAAAAGAAGGCGGACGCTGCCTCATGAAGGATTCAACAGAATGTTGCTCCTTCCTTTGCTCGTTTGGAAGTCCTGCATGATTCATAGCTTGAGAAAGTTGTGTGCGCATGGCTACAAGATTTTGCATTCCAGCTCCCATATCGTTTGGTTGCTCAGGGGGACAATCATTGCATTGTCCATTGCATTGATCAACACGATTCCTTCGGGTTCCAGCCATCGTCTAAAACCCAAAAAGAATAGTGTGAGAGGCAAAAATCATGCTAGGGAAAACAACATAGTAAAGGGGGAGTACCCTTAATATCTAACATCTTAGGTTAAATTCAAAGATTGTTACCGTAGTTCTAGGACCATATCCTATACGTATACTTATCCTTAGGGACATCCCTAGACATACCTTAGAAATATCTCTAGGGATCTCACTAACGTTTTCGCATCCTAGTTTCCAAATGTTGACTAAACCTTTCCTCTGATACCAACTGTAGAGACCCGTATCTTGACGTACATGGACATTACATTACTTTTGCGGAATACTTAGTACATAACAAAAACACACACACAAGGATCGTAATAGTTTATTGTCTTTGGAAACTCGGAACGTAATCTTCTAATCGTGGTGAAAGTTCTTCAATATCTCCCATAAAGGTCATCCCTTTTTTCTACCTAAAACCTTTCTTTATATCCTGGGGAAAAGAAAACATAAAAGGGTGAGCTCAAATGCTCAGTAAGGGAAAACAAAAGAAAAATCAATCACATCATATACATAGCTTTTGGAAATCTTAACCTGCAAAAGAGCTCATAATATCATAACATGGGATATATCATAGAAGTGAAACGTAATCCCAATAATCATAACTTAAAACATGAAAATTTGTGGCATACACACATAATCATAGAAAATCATTTCTTGTTAGTCAAGACTCATTGCCAAGACTATCTTAGTGGACAAAGTCCCTTTCTGAATCGAGTAACCCTCGTTTCAGTCCTGTTTCACTGAACCGGTATAACCTACCATTTCAGCCATGTCTATCTCATGAGATATAAAATCTTTACCCAATGCATTGGAGGGAGATATAGGTCCCACCCATCTCATAATGATACCATTCTTATGTGTGCCACAAAATCATAAATCATACATCATTTCATAACCCATGTAATAAAAATGGGATTCTTAAAACAACATGACATCATAAAACCATTATATAAGATAAAGGAATTCATAAACATAATTCCATCACAACATAGTCAAATCAATGTAAAAATATGGATAGAAACATAACCCTTTATTATCTTAGATGGAAAATAATTTTGATAAAACACTTGAAATGAATTCTTGAGGAAAATATCCTTTCTTCTTCAAAATCAATTTCTTTTCACAAAACATCATGAAATTTTAAAAGAAAGAGATTTTATTAAAAATAGTCATGAAATCTTTTGGAGGAAGCTTCATGAAAATAAGGCTTTATAAAACCGTAAAAATCCGTTCATGCCGTTTAAGTTAAAAAAAACATACTTCGTACTTTTGTCGGAAAAGTCAAAAAGTACCTCGTATGAAAAAGCGACAAAAGATTCCTTTCATATTTTTTACTAAAAACTCACCAAAGAGTGAAATTGGATTTAAACTATTGTAAGTGGATGGAAACAATATTACATATTGAAGGAACATGGATGTGGATGATAAAATACACCCCAGTAAATGCCAAAGTATAAACAATCTCGGATAAAAATGAGATTGTGATATTTCCCTTACCTTAGGTCCGACTTGCTTTGTAAGTGTCCGAACCTCCTGTATAATGATTTAAATCATGTTATTGACTTAGTACAGAATCACATTCATTGTTATGATATCATATATTGTTCACTTATGACATTATATTACCCGTTCTTTTGTAAATTCCATGTTAAAGAAGCGTTTTGGGTAAAATCGTTTCATTTATCGTGGGTGTTTTGACTTGTTGTTCTTGACATAATTATTACTTATATCATGATTTAATTACTTCCAGAATATAAAATATGATTTATATATCATATATATTCAGTATATATATATATATAATAGATAGATAAATAAAATGAAAAACACCGTTCATGGAGACGGTAGTCCGTACGTACGCATGAACGCTGTTTTTCTTTCCTTATTGTCTTGAAATGGAAGTAAGTAGATGACATACATATGTATATATATACATAAATCCAGTAGCTTTATATTGTCATATATTTCATTATTATTTCTTATATATACATTATAATCATTCTTAAATGGTTAACATGGAGAATGAATCTCATCGCGTCGTGGAGACGGTAGTCCGTACGTACGCACGAGCGATGATATCATTTCTATAAATATTGAATTGAATTGGAGTGGATTATACAATAAATCAGAATCAATATGATGTTGTAATAACTATGTATAGTTATTCTTTACACCATTATACCCATCCATGTAAGGTGGTAGTGGAAAATAGATTACACCACGGCGTGGAGACGGTATTCCGTACGTACGCACGCGCGGTGATTTCTTTTTCCATAGGATGGATAGATGGTGAAATAGGGTTGTTTCATACTTATAATAACATATCAGTATATGAGTGATACTGATGTTATTACTTCATAATGAAACAACCTAATAAGAAGAAGTGGAAGAAGAAATAAAGATGAAAGAATTGGTAACGGTAATTACCTCTTCTTTGAAGTGCCTCTTTGAGACCTCCTCTTAGGGCACTAGAATTGGTCTTTGAGGAAGACCAGAACCTCTAGGATGTTTCTAGGGAAGTGTAGAAGTGATTTTTTCAGGGGTTGGACGAGCTTGAGTGCTCAAATTGGTGTGAGGAGGTGGGGGAGGAGGTGTCCTTTTATAGGAGAGGAGAGGGGCACCTTAGGAATATCTCAAAATATTATTTTATATTAAAGTAAAAATCGGTTTATAATGGTTCCAAAGGGTCTTATTTTGAAGATAAAGTGGGGATGGGTCGAAATCCTATCAACCAATATAATTTAGACAAGTTTAGGATATTATTTTAACCTTATCAATTAGATTTAACTCTAAGTTAAATAATTTAACTTTTACCATGTCTTTTTGTTTTCTTTCACTATATGGTTAATAAACATACTATAACATGACCAAAGAACCCCAAATTGTATATTATTAATACATATATCCTTATTTAAGTTATGTGGCCGAACCTTAGATTTTTAGGAATAAAATAACAATTAATAATATAATATTTGATTTAAAAACTATTTTGTGTCAATTTTGACACTATTTGATATATGATTTTTGTGAAAGTCATAACAGAATTATATGTTCGAACCAAGTTGATTAAAGCAACACTAATATATCATAGTAACCTAGAAAATTAGTTGAATTCATAAAAAGTATTAAATTACATTTATTTTGGTATTTATATTATCAATTATGTCAATATTTCATTAATAAGATAATTACAGCATCATTTTTGTGTCATAAATAAATTATATTATTTGATGTCTAAAAATTACAAATAAAATACCATCATGTAGGAAATCTTTTTAGCTTTCTAATGAATATTTATAGTCGAATTGATCTTATGTATAACTCCATATTAAAAATGATTTACTTATTAAACTTTGATTTTAACTATTTTAACCCTTCTTTAAATAAATTAATAATAAATGTCCTAATCTAATCCAAGTGGGCCTAAATGGTCACATTTTATTCCTAAGTTTGTTTTTGGTCGAATTACACTTGTCCAATAGAATTAGGACATGTGTTAGGGTAATATTAATATCATATTTACCCTTAGTTACCTTATTTACTATTAACCGTGGTAAAAAAAAGTAAAAAGTTACTATTCACCAAAAAAAAAATTTCATCTCATTGAACCACATTTCAGTCCTTGATATTAACCGTGTCTCTCGGATTTTCGAAATTCCATTCACAGAAGCGGTAAAATTAAGTTTTATGCAAAATTCAGTTTTTAACCTACCACTTAGTAGTTTCACTATTCATCAAAAATTGATGTTTTTCAGAACAATGCCAAAATTTCATCCCAAGCTATATTTCATATTCCGAATTCAAAAATGAAGTCTATTTTACCAAATTCATAACATAAAAGTTGCATTAATTAATTTTATAATTAAATCCCGCTGTTAAAACAAATAGCGTGTTTTTAAGAAACAATATATATCAAAAGATTGACACTTGATTATGTCTGGTTTAAATGTGAAATTACAACCAATGACCAACATTGTATTAAATTGTAAAAATATATTCTAAATATACTTTAAAACCACTCAAATTAATAATTTATCACTATTAATTATTTCGATTAAAAAAGTTGTTTTTAATTATAATTTAGTAATTTTCACTATTCATCAGAATATGAAAGTTATCCGAAAAGTACCAAAATTTCACCATAGGCTAAATTCGATACTCCGAATCCATGAATATAGTTCATTTTGAAAAATAAGATTTACAGAATTTTAAAAAGTGGTTATTACTCTTCATAACGGCTAGTTTTAATAATATTTTAATAGCACATCGTTGTTTAGTGAAACTCGGTATTGCGTATTACACACGCTATCGAGGAAGGTCGCGATTGCGTGTAATGCAAGGCAAGACAAGGACGTGTGTTGTGCAAGCTCCTTTTGGTGTAGCATACAACACAAGACATTAATAAAATTAAAAAGAATATTTTTTTATAAAATCTTGGGCTGTTACATGGCTCAACCAACCTCTGCACATATTATCTCTCCACATCCCTATATTCCTCTAAGAATCCTTACATTGGGAAGAATTATTTTCAAGTGTTCCTTTTCCTAAAATCAAAAGAAGTTAGCTGATTTAGAGGTAACACTTTTTTCTCAAAATACATTGTTGTATTTTCCATCATCACTCCCCCTAATATTCGTATTCTTTGATTCCATAACAAAAAATGTATCCTCATTATAATAGGATGTTTTTATTAGAAGTATTAGATTTACACTTTCACACACATCCATCTAATGGTTAAGGATCATACTGTTTTTGTGGGTGGTAAATTACTACCTCACGAAATGATGATTGTTCAATCTTCTCCTAACACCTTTCATGGTGTCCATTTGGATGTCACTAAATTTATATATGATATATATTTCTTTTGAGGAAGTGTGGACTATCGCCGAATCAAGTGATGTGACTCGTTCATGAAATACATGGAATGTATAAAGAATGAAATTAATGAAATTATGTGACCTATATATCTTATATATTATACTATAATTATCATTTATATATATATCCCTCATTTAGTTTTAATTCCATTAATATGATAACGAAATGAAATTAGCGTTCATGCGTACGTACGACCTACCATCTCCCATAACGGTGCATTTCATTTTTTATGTCCAAATGTTACGGAATAGTATAAAATTAATATATACTAGATATATATGATATTTAAATCATGAATACAATTCTATATATGATTTACTTATAAATACATGGGCTATTCTCTTCAAACACATTTATTTTTTTACTCTTGCACCGAACATTGACAAAAACATCCGAAATGACATCACATAATTAACTATTTATTAGAACATGATAATATGTGATCTGAATTGAATCATATAATTGAAATTAAGTTATTATGATATTATCAATTGACCTATGGTTATTATTCAGAAATATAAAAATGAACGAGACAAGTCATACTCGAGGAAAGGGATCCTACCTCTCTCTTTCTTTCTAAGTACTCTCTTTTATGTCACTTATTTTAAGATCATATTTCTTATGTTGGGGGATGTTATTTTATATTACACTTACTGTAAATTATTATTTTCCTTCAATGAGATGCCCTATTTGATCTCATCAATCCATTTTTTGATGTATCATGTGGCGCCGTTAGGCTGCCTAATTTTCGGGATTTCTTATCTCACTTTTAATCCCGTGAGATTTTCATTGTTCACCACATATTTTTTGAATGTAGTGTTTTTTGTACAACAATTAGATATACATTATCATTATTCTATTTATATTCATTTTATACAGTAATCCATTTGGTAGTTATAATCTTTTGATCAAATGACTTGATTGATTACAATGAGGTAAGGGGTTTTTATCTCACTGTTTATTCCCATGAGATTCATGCTATATTTGTCACTATATCCTTTGATTGGTGTATGTACGTCCCATTATTATACTCTTTGTGTAATATAATTTCATTTATGGGTATTTACATCACCATTTTATAGTCATTATTTCATGGGTATATGTTTCAAATGTTACCCAAATCGGTAAGGGAACCTTTCACCCTCCTCTTTTTAAAATACATATTTTTTAAGTCTTTTAATTTACATCTTCTAAATGATGGGATATGTTTTTATATATCCTTATTTCTGTAAATTTTATGTCCATGTTATGAGATACCCTTTTTATCTCTAATCAACTCATTTTCAGAATTTTAAAGTGACTCACATTAGGCTGTAGAATTTCTGTAAGGGAACTTCTTAACCCAATTTCAATTCTTTGGGTTAAACCACTACTTCTTGATTATTTTTTTCTATGAATATTTGTGGATGATATCTACTTTTATTACACTTAATATCCACATATATTGGCTTTATTTATATTTTTCACACATAATTATGTAATTGATTTATCGTTAATCTATAGAAACCATCTTTGTACGAGAATTCGTATCAATATCCTTTGATTGAGACATCTTTTGATTTCTATGCGACATTATTTTATACGGTATATAAAACCCTTATTTGTTTTCAATTTATTCAAAGGGAATCATTTCTCTACGAAGAATTTTAATAAATGAGATATAGAAATGTTTCGTTTTTTAACGTAAGTGGTGACAATGACCTTTTCCACCGCCGCAAGTATTATTTGATCTATGGCTTCATTAACAGGCCGTAATGTTTTCAAAAGAAAAATTAATACCAAATACATTTTTTATGTATTTTTGAATTGAAAATGTTTTTAAGAATGGATTTATTTTTTCAATATCTTAAAATGTTATATTGTTATTGAAATGTGGGAATGTTATCTTTACTTTATGCTTAAGTTATGTGTTATGATTATGTTATGGTTCTTGTACATTTTTACATATAAAGGTGGTTCCGGGATAAACCTAGGGAGTGTCTGCCCGAGATAGCTCTCCAATGAGTTGGGTAACGCGAAGGAGGTAAACGTGAATGTTTCCCAGAAGAGATTTAGGGAATATACTGTGATGGGTATTCCAAATGTGACTCCCTATAGAGCTATGATAGCTACAATGTAAGTATGTTATGTATGTCCTATGTTACCTTTATTAATTAGAATTACTATGTGTTATTCATAAATATTATTATTTCAGATGATGTTTTATTATTGAAAATTATGTTTTCATCGATTTTTTTTTGATGGGTTAATGTTTCCATTCAGTATGTTATAACCCTTACTGAGCCTTTAATGCTCATCCCGTGTTTTTGAAAAGTTTTTCACAGGTAAAGAGGCACGTGCATGATGTGATGAAAATGTCTAGGATATGTCATGAAAGAAACCGTGTTTTATTTTAAATAAGTTTCCCTTAATGAAAAAAAGAATATTATCTTTGTTGTAACCAACTTGATCAAATGTGGAATGTTGTGAATGATTTATGATATAATTCTCTAAAACTCTAACCCTGAAAAGATACTCAATGTGAATAATTGAAATAACTCATGATTAAGTAATGTTTAAGGAGGGGGCCTTATAGTTGGTATAAGAGGTCGGTTTAGATATCATTAGAGGTTAGAGTGTTATTTAAGTATAAGTGAAAAGTTGTATATAACCACAATGGTTAGTATATAAGATGGAATTGTTTTTATTTTTGAATGTTGGAAGGAGTTTGAGATAACTTTGATAAGTATATCATACTGTTTATCTTCCTCATTAGTACATGAGGATTTTATTGTTATACTCACAATGATATTTTTGGTTTTAGTAAATGGATGGACCTAGAAGGAACCAATGTGACAATGGGTTTTAAGGAAATTGTGTTAGTTCTCTGATTATGTGACTGGATGAATTGGGGGATTCAGTGAGAAATATCATTGTTATTCTAAACCAACTATCAGGAGTCATGATTAACTACTAGAACCTTGTTCAATTATCTAATGAATCGTGTATGAGAGAAGCAACTCGGTGTGGATGTTTATGAAATAATTATAAAAGTAACAATTACGGTTTATATGATCCTTACTTTTGAGGTAATAATGGGTCACTATATGTTATGATGGAAATCGAAAGGCGGGAGATAAACTCGAGGTTAAAATATGATATGGTAATTTTTAAGTAATTTATCTATTTTTGGGGAATGTAATAAAATTATATAGTTTTGAAAAGGGACAAAACGCAGACCGTGTGACAACTCGTCGCACTGGAAAAAGCTGTGGGAATCAAACCCACAACCAAAGTACAACTAGTATTTATCGCCTACCACTGGACTATGTGATGTACCTGGTTAGTATGACTAATTATTTTTAGTTAGATGAATTTATGAATCAAGAATAAGTTATTTTTGGGTTATCTAGAAAAATTATTAACCTATCAGGGAGGATATGTGATTAGGTTAATTACTTTTCAATATGATACTTTAAGAGAAACATATGTTATTTGGAGCTAGATGTTAAGATTTATCTTGGAAGACTATGTGATTAAATCCATATGATATTTCGGTTTCAATCATAGTCTGGATTACTTTGAATAATTTTATGGGAAGTTTTGTATTGAATGGTCTTTGTTGAACTTTGGGTATTGTTTGAAATTTTTTGGAGATTAAGAGTAGTTTTTCTTTTTGTAAAAGATTATTCTTTTTGGGGATTATATGATCTTTTACTAACCATTATGGTTTTGGTTAAGGTCTAAAGACATGGGAAATATATGGTTCTATTTTTTGGATTATGTGATTATAGAGAATTTGATTATAGCACTCTTAATTTGAACAACTCATCCTAAATACACATGTTTTGGAGAAAATACCAGTTTGTGTTAGAAATCTAGTAAAAGTTTAAAGTCTAGATGAAAAGTAAGTATGTTTCATTTTGTTAATCCCATAAATAAATTCCTCAATGAAATGTTACTTAAAACAAAAATGTTGTCTATTAAATTTTTTCATACTGGGGAATCAAATACCGTATAACCCATCACAAGTTTGTCATTTTTTGGTGGTTAAATTTCTCCTAGACATGATTTCTATCACCCTCCATCAGAACGTGATGTTTGTTTCCTCCATATCCAAGTTTTCATGGAATCCCATTATATATTTTATCATGTGACCATTTTATTTCTCTTTTTTTCTTTCAAAGTGAGATTTTTATTGATTCATTTTCAGATGTGGGTCTTTCAATAAAATTTATGAGCCCAATTTTAAAATTATGAGGATGCAATTCCCAAAAGGGGGGAAGGATATAACATCCCATGTAAATAAAGAATATGAAATTATCATATTTATTAATATTTTTGAATAAAATATTAATATTACTCTAGATAGGATGCTATGTTCTAGGGATTACCCAATATGCCACAACAAGTTTCTTTGAAATCTTACGATTCACACTAATAATATTATAATATTATTGTAAATGGTAGTAAACGCTTAGATGTTTTAATGGTGGGAATAAAAAAACTAAATAAAATGTGATTATATATGTTTTTTAAATATAATTTTAAATTTATCCAATAAATTTTAGGGGATTAAAATTTCAATGAATCCAATTTTAAGCATAAATATTCTAATATTCTTTAAAAAGTTGATTAACTGCCTTTTGATGTCAAACCATTTATAATTATAAATTTTGTCAATTTTATATGTTATATTTGACAAAATAAAATCCTTCTTTAGAATAAAGACATCAAAATTTACTTTGTGAAAATTTTTGGTATATTTCCGATAATGTTCATTTTTTAATGAATAGTTATAAATATTGTATTTTAATTCAAAACCTCCTTTTGATCTAATTTATTTATATGGTTAGATTATCTTTTTAATTGTTTTTAAAGTGTAATTAAAATATAATTTTACCATTTAATCCAATGGTTGTCATTATAATTAATTTTACTGTAAAAATGGACATAAATAAGTGTCAATCTTTTTGTAGATATTCTTTCATAAAAACATGCTATTTTTTGACAACTGGAATTAACTATATAATTTACTAATGAAAAATCTATGTTTTTAATTTGGTAAAATGGACATCATTTTTTAATTTTTAATATCAAATATATATTATGGTGAATTTTTGGTATTTTCCTAATAATGTTCATTTTTTAATGAATAGTGAGAAATACAACATTTTAATTCAAAACTGCCTTTTCATCCAATTTTTTTACATAGTTTTATTGTTATTTTAATTGGTTTCAAGGTTTAATTTAATTATTTTTTAATCCTTTAATACAATTTTTTTTAATTATATTTAATTTTAATTTTAAATTGGATGTAAATTCAAATCAATCTTTGTATAGATTTTACTACTTAAAAACTCGCCTTTGGTTTGGACAATGAGAATTATTTTTAAATTAATTACTACAATTTATGTGTTTGGAATATGATATAATGGTTTACATATTTGGAATAAGAAGGTCCAAATTAGATAATTAAGTCTCTTTTGTTTTTGACATGATGAATAACAATTAGAGTAATGATTTTTAATTACATATATTAATTAGTAAATCTCTTAAAAAGGGGTAAAAAAATAATGTTATAATAATATAAAATTACCCATCCATGCGCCTTAATGAATTTTTTTTAGTCATTTCTGACCATGGGATTCCTTGTTCTAACTTTGAGACCCCATGGAATCACTTTTTTGTGATAGTGACCATTTATCATATTAGTTTTAAATAAAGGAAAATATAACCAAAGTATGTATCACCTAAGTAAAACAATATTAGTTTTCTTTATATAAATGATTTATTTGAATATATATATTCATTTGAAATCTAATAATATTTCCTAAATCATGGTATTTAAATTATATGTCTTTTACATTAAATAAATATATTTATTTATGACACAATTATGATGCAGTTATTACCTCATTAATTAAAGATGTAAATAAACGATATTATAAGTGTTAAAATAATGCATTTTTGAGACTTTGTAGGTTGTAAAATAATTTTATAGATGATTGTGATATTTAAAATTTATTTTAATGGTTTTATTTATAAGGAAAAAAGCTTGTATGACTTTATGAAAACTCACCTACCAAATAGTGTCAAAATTGGCATAAATGAGTTTTTTAAAACAAATGATATTTTAATTAAATGGTATAATGGTCCAAAAAATCCAATATTCATAAAAATGACATATAATATATTAATAATATCATTATTGATACTATTATGGGACTATTTTAATTTTATTGAACCTATTATGACCTTATAGTTTGAAATTAAAAAAAAGACTTGGAAAGAATTGTTGTTTTTAACTAAGGGACAAAATGAAATGATAAGGTGAATTATATGACCTCATCATGTATAAATCCGATTGGATGATTTTATTTCTACACCTTATCATATTATCCTCTGGAAATATCATTTTTTAACCTTTATAATATGAAAAACATTTTTATAATTAATATATATTTCAAGACTTTCCAAGAGTGCCCTCCGCCGTCATATAGAAATCCCTCACCTATACCCCCTTACCCACACCAATAATGCCCTTGGATCATCCAAACTCTACTCATATTATCTCTCCACATCCCTGTGTTCCACATAGAATCCTCACTTTGGGCATAATTATTTTCAAGAGAGCCTTTTCCTCAAATCAAAAGAAGTTACCTGATTTAGAGGTAACACCTTCTCTCAAAATACACTGTTGTATTTTAATTCTTCACTTCCCCTAATATTCTTATTCCATGATTCCATTACAAAACCAGTATCCTCAATATAATAGGATGTTTTTATGAGATTTGTTTGATTTACAATTACACACACACCCGTCTAATGGTTAAGGAACATATTGTTTCTATGGGTGGTGAATTACTGCCTCATGAAACGATGATTGTTCAATCTTCTCCTAAAACCATTCATGGTGGCCATTAAGATGTCCCTATATTTATATATGATATATATGGTATTTATTTCTTCTATATTGTTATATATTTTATGTTTAAAACATATCATTACTCTTTTCATGTCGTCTAATTGTGATAATTTCATTTGAAGAAGTGTGGACTACCGCCCCTCATGTGATGTGACTCGTTCATGCAATACATGGAATGTATAAAGAATGAAATTAATGAAGTTATGTGACCTATATAACATATATATTATAATTTAATTATTATATATATATATATATCCGTCATTTAGTTTTAATTCCATTAATATGGAAAAGTAATGAATGTAGCGTTCATGCGTACGTACGACCTACCATCTCCATGAACCGTGCATTTCATTTTTGATCTAAAAATGTTATGGAATAGTATAAAATTAATATATAATGGATATATATGATATTTAAATCATGAATACAATTCTGGATATCATTAACTTATAAATACATGGACAATTCTCTTCAAACATGTTTATTTTTTACTCTTGTACTGAACATTGACAAAAACGTCTAATATGACCTCACATAATTAACTAATTATTAGAACATGAGAATATGTGATATGAATTGAATAATATACTTGAAATTAAGTTATTTTGATATTGTAAATTGACCTATGTTTATTATTCAAGAATATAAAAACGAAAGAGACATGTTGAACACAAGGTAAGGGATCCTACCTCTCTCTTTCTTTTTAAGTGCTCTCTTTTATGTCACTTATTTTAAGCTCCTCTTTCTTATGTTGGGGGATGTTATTTAATATTAATCTTACAATAATTTTTTATGTTCATTTTATGAGGGACCCTATTTGATCTAATCAATCCATTTTTGGATGTTTTAAGTGGCACCGTTAGGCTGCCAAATTTTTGGGCTTTCTTATCTAACTTTTAATTCCGTGAGATTTCCTTTGTTCGTTACTTATTTATAGAATGTGGTGTTTTGTGTACTAATATTTGATATATATTATAATTATCCTATTTATATTCATTTTATTATTTAATTCATTTGGTGGTTATTGTCTTTTGATCAGATGACTCGACTGATTAGAATGAGGTAAGGGGTTTTTATCTCACTATTTATTCCCATAAGATTCATGCTATATTTGTAAATATCTCCTTTGAGTGGTGTATCTACTTCCCATTATTCTAATATTTGTGTAATATAATTTCTTTTATGGGTATTTACATCAAAATTTTATTGTCCTTATTTCATTGGGGGTACGTTTCGAAAGATACCCAAATCGGTAAGGGAACCTTTCACCCTCCTCTTTTTAAAAGACTTATTTTTGTTAGGTATTTTAATTTACATATTATTAATGTTGGGATATGTTCTTATATATCCTTTTTTCTATAAATTATTTTTCCATGTGATGAGATACCCTTTTTATCTATCATGAACTCATTTTCTAAATTTTAATGTGACGTCATTAGGTTGTCCAATTTCTGTAAGGAAACTTTCTATCCCAATTTCAATTCATTGGGTTAAACCATTACTTATTGATTATATCGTTCTATGAATATGTGTGGATGAACTCTGATTTTTTTGACACCTAATATCCAATTGTATTGGGTGTATTTATATTTTTCACACATTAATATGTAATTGATTTATCCTTAATCTAAGGATACCATCTTTGTATGGGACTTCGTCTCAATCTAATTTCATTGAGGCATATTTTTATTTTAGCACGACATTATTTTATATGGTGTATAAAACCCTTATGACATTTCATTTCATTCAAAGAGAATCTTTTCTCCACAAAGCATTTTGCTAAACGGAAAAAAGGAATTTTTCTTTTTTAATGTAAGTGTTGATAACGACTTTTCCGCTGCCGTGAGTATTATTTGTTCTATGTCTTCCTTAACATGACATATTGTTTTCAAAAGAAAAATAAATACCATATAATATTTTTACATATTTTTGTTTTGAAAATGGTTTTTAAGAATGGATTTATTATTTATTATCTTAAAATGTTATATTGTTATTGAAATGTGGGAATGTTGTCATTCCTTTTTTCTTAAGTTATGTGTTATAATTCTGTTATGGTTTTTAGCCATTGTTACGTATACGAGTGGTTCCGTGATAATGTAGTGCAGGTGAGCCCGAGATAGCTCTCCAATGCATTGGGTAACGTGATGTAGGTAAACATGAATGTTTTTATGAAGCGATTTAGGGAATATATTGTGATGGGTATTCCAAATGTGACCCCCTATGTAGCTCTCAAAACTACAATGTATGTATGTTATGTATGCCTTAAGTTACATTTATTAATTGTGATTACTATGTGTTATTCATAAATATTATGATTTCTGAAGTTATTTTATAATTGAAAATTATGTTTTTCATCGATTTTTATTTTTGAGGGGTTAATGTTTCCTTACATTATGTTATAACCCTTAATGAGCTTTTTATTCTCATCCCATGTTTTTGAAATGTTTTTCATAGGTCAAGAGGCAATTTAATGATGTGACGATAGTTTCGAGGATGTTTCAAGAAATAAACCATGTTTTATTTTAAATAATATTCATTTTATGAATAAAATTGAATATTGTCTTTGTTGTAACCACCTTTTTTAAATGTGGAATGCTATGCACGATTTAGGATCTAATTCTCTAAAACTCTGAACATGAAAACATCATCAATGGGAATTCATGAAATATGTCTTGATTAAGTAATTTTTATGGTTCGGGCCTTATATTTGGTATCAATGGTCTGTTTTGATAACTTTATATGGTAGAGTGTTATTTAAGAATAAGTGACAAGATGTATATAACCAGAATGGTTAGTATATTACATGGAGTCATGTGTATTTTTTAAGGTTGGAATGAATTTGAGATAACTTGGATAAGTATATCTTAGTTTTTATCTGCCTCATTAGTACATGATGATTTTGTTTTTATACTCACACAGACATTTTTGGATTTAGTAAATGGATGGACCTAGCAGGCACCAAAGTGACAATGGGTTTTAAGGAAACTATGGTGGTTTTCTGATTAAGCTACAAGATAAAATGGGGGATTCAATGAGAAATATCGTGGTTATTCTAAAACAACTATCACGAGTCATGATTAACCACTTGAACCTTGGTGGGTTCCCAAATGCATCATGTATGAGAGATCCAAAAAGATGTGGAAGTTTATGTAATAAATATAAAAGTGACCATTAGGGTTTATATGATCCACACTTTTGAGGTAATTATGGGTTACTATATGTTATGATGGAAAATGAATGTAAGAGATAAACATGATTTTAAAATACGTTATGGTTATTTTTAATGAATTTATCTATTTTTCGGGAATGTTATAAAGTTATATTGTTTTTGAAAATGGACAACACGCAGACCGTGTGACAACCCGTCATGTCGGACGAAGCTGTGGGAATCAAACCCACAACAAAAGTGCAACTGATATTTATCGCCTACCACTGGACTACGGGAAGTCCCTGGTTAGTATGACTAATTAATTTTAGATAGATTATTTTATTAATCAAGAATAAGTTGATTTTTCGTTATTTTGGGAAATGATTAACCTATGAGGGAGGATATGTGATAAGGTTAATTACTTTTCAATACGTGATTTTAAGTGAAACTGATTATATTTGGAGATATATGTTATGATTTATCTTGGAATACTATGTGATTAAATCCTTCTGATATATGGGTTTTAATATTATTCTGGTTTATTTTGAATAATTTTATGCACAATTTTGTATTGAATGGTCTTTTTTGAACATTTGGTATTATTTGAAATTTTCTGGAGATTAAGAGTAGTTTTTCATTTGGTAAAAGATTATCCTTTTGGGGATTATCTCATCTTGTACTAACCATTTTGGTTTTGTTTAAGGTCTAAAGACATGGGAAATATATAGTTCCCTTCTGTGGACTTTCTGATTCTCTAGAAGTTGATTATAGCACACTTAATGTGAACAAGTCACCTAAATACTCATCTTTTGGAGAAAATATGAGTTTATGTTAGAAATACAGTAAAACAAGAAATTCTACATGAAAAGTAAGTATGTTTCATTATGTTTATCCCGTAGATAAATACCTTAATGAAAAGTAACTTTAAACAAAAATGTTTTCTGTTAACTGTTTTCTACTGGGGAATCAAATACCGTTTAACCAATCACAAGTTTGTGATTTTCTTGTGGTTAACTATCTCCTAGACATGCTTTCTATCACCCTCCATCAAAACCTGATGGGTTTTTTTTCATCCATATCCATGTTTTCCTTGAATCCTAATATCTATTGTCTCGGGTGACTGTTGTACTTCTCTTTCTTTCTTTTAATGTGATAGTTTTATTGACTTTTTTTTGGATGTGGGTATTTCATTAAAGTTTCTGAGCCCAATTTTAAAATTGCGAAGACGCAATTCCCAAATTGGGGGAATGATGTAACATCCAAGGTAAATAATGAATTTGACATTATCGTATTAAATAATATTTTTCATTAAAATATTAATATTAATTTAAATGGGATTCTATGTTCGATGGCGTACCTAATAAGCAACAACTAGATTCTATGAAATCTTATGATACACACTAATAATATAATAATATTATTGTAAATGGTAGAAAACCCCTAGCCATTATAATGGAGGGAATGAAAAAAAACTAACTAAAACGTGATTATATATGTTTGTTAAATTTTTTCTTGCATTTATCGAATTATTGTTAGGGGCATAAAATGTGAATGAATCCAATTTTAAGCATAAATATTTAAATATTCTTTAAAAGGTTGGTTAACCTTCTTTTGATAGAAAACCATTTTTAATTCCACATTTTGTAACATTTATAAGATATATTTTATAAAATAAAATACTTCTTTAGAATCAAGAAATCAAAATTTACTTTTTGTAAATTTTTGGTATTTTTCCAATAAAGTTCATTTTAAATGAATAGTGAAAAATGTTGTATTTTAATTCAAACCCTTATTTTGATCTAATCTATTTCTATGGTTAAATTTTATTCATAATTGGTTTTAAAGATTAATAGTAGTATATTTTTACAATTTAATCCAATGGTTGTCATTAGAATTAATTTCACTATGAAAATGGAAATAAACGACTATCAATCTTTTGGTAGATGATGTTTCTTAAAAACACTCTATTTGTTTTGACAGCGGGAATGAACTATATAATTTATTAATGTAACATCTATGTCTTGAACTTGGTAAAATGGAAATCATTTTTGAATTTTGAGTTTCAAATATAGCATAGGGAGAATTATTGGTATTTTTCTGATCATGTTCATTTTTTAATGAATAGTGGGAAATACAACATTTTAATTCAATACTGCCTTTTCATACAATTTATTTATATATTTATCTTTTTATTATAATTCGTTTTAAGGTGTAATTTAAATATTTTTTTATCAGTTAATACAATGTTGGTCCGTAGACATAATTTCAGTTTTAATTTGGATGTAAAAACAAAACAATCTTTTGATAGATTTTACTTTTTAAAAACCCATCTTTGGTTTTGACAACAGGAATGATTATTAAATTAATTACTTCAATTTATGTGTTTCTAATTTGATAAAATGGATTCAATATTTGGAATCAGAATGTAAAAATTATGTAATTAATATTCTTTTGATTTTGACTTTATTAATAGTAATTAGAGTAATTATTTTTAATTACGGAGTTTACTTAATAAATCAGGTAAAAAGGGGTAAACCAAATAATGTTATAATAATAATATAAAATTACCCATCCATGTCCCTTAATGCTATTTGTTTTAGTCATTTATGACCTTGGGATTCCTTGTTCCAACATTGGAACCCCATGAAATCACTTTAGTGTGATAGTGTCCTTTTATTATATTAGTTTTAAAGAATGGAAAATATAACCAAAGTATGTATCACCTAAGTAAAACAATTTTGGATTTGTTTATATGAAAGATTTATTTGACTATAATTATTAATTGGAAAGATAAATATATTTACTACATCATGGTATTTTATTTATAATTCTTAGACATTATATAAATAAATTTATTTATGACAAAATGATGATGTAGTTATTACCTCATTAATGAAAGATTAAAATAATTGATATTAAATGTGTTAAAATAATACTTATTTGAGACATTGGAGGCTATCAACTAATATTATAGATGATTATGATATTTACAATTTATTATAATCTTTTATTTTAAAGTAATAACGCTTTTATGCCTTTATCAAAAGTCAACTACCAAATAGTGTCAAAATTGGCATAAATGAGTTTTTTTAAGAAAATGATATTTTATTAAATTGTATAAAGGTCCAAAAATTCAAATATCCAGAAACATTAAATTTAATATATTAATAATATCATTATTGATACAATTATGGGACTATTTTAATTTTAATGTAACTATTATGATTGTATAGGTAGAAAATAAAAAAAGACATGGTAAGAATTATTGTTTTTAACTATGGGTTAAAATGAAAAGATAAGGTGAATTATATGACCTCCACATGTCTAAATCCTATTTTTTGAGTTCATTTACACCAATTATCATCTTATAATAGATATATATCATTTTTTAACCTTCTGATTTTGAAAAACATTTTTATAATAATAATATAGTTCAAGACTTTCCAAGAGTTCCCCTCCTCCCTCTTATAAAAAGACCTCAGCTCTACCCCCTTACCCACACCTCTCAAGACCTCGTATCATCCAAAATCTTCTAATATTGTCTCTCCACACACCTCTATTCCTCCTAGATGACACACATTGGGATGAATTCTTTTCTAGAGAGCCATTTCCTCAAATCAAAAGAAGATACCTAATTTAGAGGTAACACCTTCTCTCAAAATACATTGTTGTATTTTCCTTCTTCACACCCCCTAATTCTCGTATTCATTGATTACATATATAAGGCCCCTGCCGTAAACCTTACTTAATATTTAATTAAATGAATAATTCACATTGAGGATCTTTTCAGGTTAGGGTTTTAGAGAATTAGGACATAACGATTACATCTCAAAAGATTAAAAAGTAGAAACTTCTACTATGTTTCCATAAAATAAAAACTCTTAAAAATAATCATGTCTAGTTCCATGTTTTAGGTAGCATGAATTTCCCTTGATCCCATCCTTGACCCTATTCCATGATAAGTCCTATGAAAAACATTTCAAAATCTTGGGATGAGCATAAAAAGCTCAGTAAGGGATACACAAAAATGAAAACTGTTAGTTTTCAAAAACTACAAGTAAACCATGTATACTTTATCAAAGTAATATATTTCACCTTTTCGAAGTAGTAAAAACTCTTCACTGAATAAAAGTTCATTACTTACTCTTCTGTAACCAAAAGATTACCATAAATCCCATATAAAGATCACATAACATATAAAGGTAACTTGGGACATAAACATACTTAAGTGGAAGAACCATAAGGTCGACATCCACACATATCACTTAATGGAATAGTCATTCGGCCAACTTCCATACATACTTAATGGAATATCCATACGGCCGCCATCCATACCCAATGCATTGGAGGTTATAATGTAACCACCCATCCTGGTATTCACGACACCACCTGTCATATGGTTTATCACGTAACCACCCATAACATGTCCATGTACCATCATTACACATAAAATATTGAAAATATAAACTTTTCAATAAAAACATTTCATTTGCAATCACAATAAGTAATTCCCAGATATTGAATTAATCAATCCATCTTCAAAAACCATTTAAAAGAGATTTTTGAATCAAAGTGCCTCATACCACTTTGAAGCTTTTAATGGAATTATAATTTTAAAACATTAATGTCCATATAAATAAATACTGAAAACCATTTTGCAAACATGGACATTAAAGATAAAGATTTATAATAATAAATTTTTAAAACATTTAAAATGATATTTTTGTTAAATAGTTTTTAACAAAATGAGAGACTCTTGAATACAAATAATAGCGGAATAACATTTAATCCAAACTTTATAATATCATGAGAATAAATGGATTCATGATATAATATGTCAAAGGGCAGTATACACACCATATAAGAGTGAATTTGTGCATAACAACAATGAAGTCTCAAAAGAAATTTAAAATTAGATGAAATCCATTATAAAGAAGGTATCCTTAAATTAAGGATATATCAATCTCATAATTATGTGTGCCAAATATAAATACACCCAATATAAGTGGATATTAAGTGTAAAACAATCAATGGTTATTCACACATATTCAAAGGATGACATATTCAATAACTACATGTTGAACCCAAAGAAATCGAAATTGGGTTAAGAAGTTCCCCTGATAAAATTCGACTGCCTAACAGCATCACATAAAATTTTAAAAAAAAGGGTTGATGAGAGAGATAAATGGGATCTCATCACTTGGACAAAAAATTTACATCAATAAGGATATATGAGAACATATCCCAACATAAAAATATGTAAATTAAAAGACCCAACAAAAGAAGTCTTTTAAAAAGAAGAGGTTGAAAGGTTCCCTTACCGACACGGGTATCTTTCGAGACAAGCACACCGTGAAAGAAGGACAATAAAAAATTTATGTAAATACACATAAATGAGATTATATTACAAAATAAGTAAAATAATGGGCATTACATACACCACTCAAAGGAAATTGTGGAAAATGTAGATTAAATCTCACGGGAATAAAAGTGAGATGAAAAATCCCTTACGAAAACTCAACATCCTAACAGCACCACATAAAACATACAAAAAAGGATTGATGAGATAAAATAGGGTCTCTCATCATATTGAAATAAATTTTACAGAAAGAGGGATATAAAATAACATCCCAAAACATAACAAAGAGGAGCTTAAAAGAAGTGACATAAAGGAGAGTACTTGAAAAGAAAGAGAGAGGTTAAATCTCTTACGAAAATTCGGCAGCCTAACGGTGCCACTCAAAACTTCCAAAATGGATTAATGAGAGAGAATAGGATCTCTCATCATATGAACATAAAAATTACAGTATGAGTAATATAAAAGAACATACCAATCACAATAAATATGAGCTTAGAAGGAATGACATAAAAGAGTGTACTTGAAAAGAAAGAGAGGAGTAGGATCCCTTACTTCGTGTCCGACATGACTTCATCGTTTATTAATCTCATGAATAATAATATATGGTCAATTTATAATTTCTTAAGGAACTCATTTAAATATTATTATTCAATTCATATCACATATTAAAATGTTATAATATTTGGTTAATAAATTGAGTTCGTATCAGACGTTTTTGTCGATGTTCAGTACATGAGTAAAAATTGATCTTGTTGAAAATAATTTTCCATGTAGTTATAGGTACATCATTTCCGGAATAGTATTTATGTTTTAAATATCATATATATCCAGTATATATTCATTTTATACTATTTCATATCATTTGTAGATAAAAAATTAAAAGCACCGTTCATGGAGACGGTAGGCTGTTCGTACGCATGAACGCTACTTTAATTTTTTGTCATATTAATGGAATTAAAAAAATGAGAGAGAGAGAGAGATATATATATATATATGTTATAATTCCACAATTATATCCATAATTTAGATGTAATATATTACATATATATCCATTATATATATGTACTTATAATAGTACATAACATTGTGAAATAATAAATGAAATGTACGGTTCATGGAGACAGTAAGTCGTGCGTACGCATGTACGATACTTCCAGTTATATTTCATATTTAATGGAATTAAAACATAATGATACATAATAGTATTTTAATTCCAGTATGGTAGGATATATAATATCATTAAATATATCCTTTATACGTACCACATATGGTATTAACGAATTAAATCACTTTGAGGGGGCGGTAGTCCGCACTTCCTTAAATGAAGATATCTCGTTTACCCATAATGGAAACCATAAAGTTATGACATAAATGCAAAATACAGAAGCATAAGTAAAACATAAAAATATTATATATCATATATAAATATAGTTTCATCTTAATGTCCACCTTTGAAGGTGTTAAAAGAATTTTGAACAATCATCGTTTCGGGAGGCGGAAATTCGCCATCCACGGAAACAGTATGTTATTTAACCATTAGATGTAGGTGTGTGTAAGTGTAGCTCGAATACTTCTTATAAAAACATCCTAGTATATTGAAGATATTGGATTTGTTACAAAATAAATGAATAAACATATTTTAGGGGGTTGGAGAAGAAAAATAATACAAAAGGACACAAGTGAAGAGATTACCTTAAAATCGGATAACTCCCTTTTGTCTGAGCTCAAAGGCTTCCTTGGGAAGACTTCTGACCAATGTGAGGCTTCAAGGAGTTATAGAGGGATGTGGAGAGACAAAATCGGCCGGGTTTGGCCGAGCCAATGGCTTTGGATGTCTGGGTAAGGAGGTAGAGGTGGGGGCCTTTTATAAGAGGAGAGGAGGGGCACTCATGGAAAGGAAGGAAATGTTACATTATTTTAGAATGAGTTTCAGATTTTAATGGTCCCACATAGATTTGTTTCTAGGATAAGGTGATAAGGGTTCTAAATCCACCCATCCAATAGGTTTTGGACATGTTTAGGTCTTAGATTTTACTTTATCATTCCATTTTATTAAAATTGTTAAATTATGAGGTCATCGCTGCATCATCATTATGTCATAAATAATTTAATTTATTTAATGACTAAAAATTATAAAAAAATAATATAATTTATTAAATATATTTATCTTTCCATTGATTATTTATAGTAAAAAATCTGACTTGTATAACCGCATGTAAAAATTGTTTTAGAAAAACATCTCATGTTTGTGTCATTTTTTACTTTAACATTAAATAAAAAGATATTTATGTCATTTTCCAACCAAAGTACCTCCATGGGGTCCCCAAGATGACCCATTGATTGTCTTGGTCGGACATGAGACATAAAATGAGGGTAGAACATGTGTCTATGTCATTTCATTTTGTTAAAACATTATTCTTACCTTAAACTACACTAATTAACTCTAATCGCAATAAAAAACTTAATAAGTTACTATTCACCAAAAAAATTATTTTAATCCCATTGAACCACATTTTACTTCTTAATGACAAACATGTATGTCGGATTTTTGAAATTAAAAATACAAAGATGGAAAAATTTCATTTAAATGGAAAATCAGTTTTTATAAGTACCACTTAGTGGTTTCACTATTCATCAAAAAATGAAGTTTTTCAGAAAATTACCAAAAGTTCACCCTAAGATATATTTGATATTCCAAAATCAAAAATGATATCTATTTTACAAAATTCAAAACATATAAGGTGAATTAATTTATTTAATAATTAATTCCCGCTGTCAAAACAAATAGCGTGTTTTTATGATACAAAATGTATCAAAAGATTTACAGTAGTTTAAGTCCAATTTCAAAGTGAAATTAATTCCAACGACCACCATTGGAGTAAATTGTAATAATATATTCTAATTTAACCTTAAAACCAATTCAAAAGATAATCTAATCATATAAATAAATTATATTAAAAGAGGTTTTGAATTAAAATACAACATTTTTCACTATTCATTAGAAATTGAACTTTTTCGGAAAAATACCAAAAATTTACACAAAGTAAATTTTGATGTCCCGATTATAAAGAAAAATTTTATTTTTTCAAATATAACACATTAAATTTTCAAAAGGTGGATTTAAAATAGGTTCTCCATCAAAAGGCGGTGAATCGACCTTTTAAAGAATATTAGAATGTTTACGCTTAAAATTGGATTCATTTGCATTTTTAATCCTCTAACATTTATTGTAAAAAGTAAAAATATTTGACAAACTTATATAATCATTTTTTAGTTAGTTGTGTTTATTCCCGCCATTACAACGGCTTGGCGTTTACTACTATTTAAAATAATATTATATTATTATTAGAGTGCAATATAAGATTCCCAAGAAACTCGTTGTTATGTGTTGGGTACACCATCGAGCATAGCATCCCCTTTAAAGTCATATTAATATTTTATTCACAAATATGGGTAAATGTGAAAATTTCATACTCTTTATTTACCTGGGGTGTTACATCCTTCCCCCCTTTTGTGAATTGTATCCTCGCAATTTTAAAATTGAGCTTGGAAACATCCTTGAAAGTCCCACATCGGAACAAGAGTCGGTAAAAAAATCACTTTAAAATAAAGAATGATAAGTACAGAGGTCACCCAAGTTAACCCATACTAGGATTACATGTAGGAAAACATGGAAATGGAGGAGAAAACATAGGGTCATGCTTTGATGGAGAGTGATAGAAAACATGTTTAAGAGAATGTTAACCACAAGAAAATCACAAAGTTGTGATGGGTTAAACGGTATTCGATTCCCCAGTAGGAAATGTTAATAGACAACATTTTTGTTTTAAGTTACATTTTTTTTGAGGAATTTATTTATGAGCTTAACTAAAACATAATGAATCATACATAATTGTCATGTTGACTTTCAACTTTTTCTATATTTCTTACATGAACTCATATTTTCTCCAAAAGACGAGTATTTAGGAAGACTTGATCACATTAAGAGTACTATAATAAACTTCTTGAGAATCACCTAATCCACAAAACATAAATATATATTTCACATGTCTTTAGAGAAAATCCAAAACCAAAACCAAAATGGTTAGTACAAGATCAGATAATCCATAAAAGGATAACCCTTTATTAAAATGAAATCTATTCTTAATCACCAAAATTTTTCCAACAAAACTCAAAGTTCAATGAGGGCCATTTGATAAACAATTTGTGTATAAAATTATTCAAAGTACACCAATCAATGATTGAAACCCAAATATATGAAGGATTTAGTCACGTAGTCTTCCAAGTTAAATTGTAACATTTATCTCCAAACATCATCAGTTTCTCCTAAAGTCTTGTATTGAAATGTAATTAACCTAATCACATATCCTCAATGATAGGTTAATCATTTTCATTAGTAACCGAAAATCAACATACTCTTAATTCATAAAATCATCTAACTAAATAGAATTAGTAAAACTAACCAGGGACTTCACATAGTCCAGTGGTAGGCGATAAATACCAGTCGCACTTTGGTTGTGGGTTCGATTCCTACAACATTGTCCGACGTGACGGGTTGTCACATGGTCTACGTGTTTTCCTTTTTCCAAAACTATATAATTTTAAAACATTCCCCAAAACGAGATAAAATATTCAAAAATGATCATAACATATTTTAACCTCATGTTTATCTCATGCCTTTCATTTTCCAGCATAACGTATAATAACCCATAATTACCTCAAAATTAAGGATCATATAAACCCTAATGGTTACCTTTATAATTATTACCTGAACTTCCACATCGATTGGTCTTCACGTACATGATGCATTACAGAACATACCAAGGTTCAAGTGGTTTATCATGACTCCTTGATAGTTGGTTTAGAACAACCATGAGTTTCTCATTGAATACCCAATTTCATCCAGTCTCTTAAACAGAGAACCACCACAGTTTCCTTCAAACCAATTGTCTCCTTGGTGCATGCTAGACCCATCCATTCACTAAAAACAGAAATGTTAGTGTGAGTATATCAACAAAACCATCATGTACTAATGAGGGAGATAACCACTAAGATATTCTTACTCATTCACTTTATCTAAAACTAGGACTCTTTCTGAAATCCTATCTAGTATGGTACTGTCACTTATGTTTAGAGAATACCCTAACCTCTAAAGTTATCTAAACCGACCTCTGATACCAACTATAAGTCACTGACCTTAAACCTTACTGAATATTGAATTAAATGAATAATTCACATTGAAGAACTTTTCAGGTTTAGAGTTTTAGAGAATTAGGACATAACTATTACATCTCAAAAGATTACAAAGTAGAAACTTCTACTAAGTTTCCATAAAATAAAAACTCTTAAAAAGAAACATGTCTAGTTCCATGTTTTAGGTATCATGACTTTCCCTTGATCCCATCCTTGACCCTATTCCACGTTAAGTCCTGTGAAAAAAAATTAAAAAACATGGGATGAGCATAAAAATCTCAGTAAGGGATACACAAATATTGAAAATTGTTAGCTTTTAAAAACAACAATTAAACCATTTATACTTTATCAAAGTAATACTTTTGACCTTTTCGATGTGGTAAAAAATCTTCACTGAATAAAAGTTCATTACATACCCTTCTGTAACCAAAAGATTACCATAAATCCCATATAAAGATCACATAACATTTAAAGGTAACATGGGACATAAACATACTTAAGTGGAAGAAACATAAGGTCAACTTCCACACATATCACTAAATGGAATAGCCATTCGGCCAACTTCCATACATACTTAATGGAATAGCCATACAGACGACTTCCATACCCAATTCATTGGAGGTTATAACGTAACCACCCATCCTGGTATTCACGGCACCACCCGTCAAATGGTTTATCAAGCAACCACCCGTAAAATATCTAAGTACCATCATTACACATAAAATATTGAAAATATAAACATTTCAATAACAACATTTCATTTGAAATCACAATAATTAATTCCCAGATATTGAATTATTCAATCCATCTTCAAAAACCATTTAAAAGAGATTTTTGAATCAATGTGTCCCACACAACATTGAAGATTTTAATGGAATTATAATTTTAAAACATTAATTTCCATATAAATAAATACTAAAACCCATTTCGAAAACATGGACATTAAAGATAAATATTTAGAATAATAAATCATTAAAAAATTTAAAAAGATATTTTTGTTAAATAGTTTTTAACAAAATGAGAGACTGTTGAATACAAATAATAGTGGAATAACATTTAATACGAAATTTATAATGTCATGAGAATAATGTGATTCATGATATAATATGTCAAAGGGAAGTATACACACCATATACGAGTGAATTGGTGCATAACAACAATGAAGTCTCAAAAGAAATGTAAAATGAGATGAAATCCATTATAAAGAAGGTATCCTTAAATTAAGGATAAATCATTCTCATAATTATGTGTGAAAAATATAAATACACCCAATATAAGTGGATATTAAGTGTAAAACAATCAAAGGATATTCACACATATTCAAAGGATGACATATTCAATAACTACATGTCGAACCCAAAGAAATCGAAATTTGGTTACGAGGTTCCCTTGGTAAAATTCGACAGCCTAACGGCATCACATAAAATTTTACAAAAAGGGTTGATGAGAGAGATAAAGGGGATCTCATCACTTGGACATAAAATTTACATAAATAAGGATATATGAGAACATATCCCAACATAACAATATGTAAATTAAAAGACCCAAAAAAAGAAGTATTTTAAAATGTGGAGGGTGAAAGGTTCCCTTACCGACATGGGTATCATTCGAGACATGCACCCCATGAAAGAAGGACAACACAACATTGATGTAAATACTAATAAATGATAGTATATTACACAATGAGTAACATAATGGGCAGTACATACACCACTCAAAGGAAATTTTGGCAAATGTAGCATAAATCTCACGGGAATAAAAGTGAGATGAAAAATCTCTTATGAAAACTCGGCATCCTAACGGCGCCAAATAAAACATACAAAAATGGATTGATGAGATAAAATAGGGTCTCTCATCATATTAACATAATGTTTACAGAGAGAGTAATATAAAATAACATACCCCAATATAACAAATAGGAGCTTAAAATAAGTGACATAAAGGAGAGTACTTGAAAAGAAAGAGAGAGGTTAGATCTCTTACGAAAATTCTACAGCCTAACGGCGCCACTCAAAATGTCCAAAATGGATTGATGAGAGAGAATAGGGTATCTCATCATATGAACATAAAAATTACAGTAAGAGTAATATAAAATAACATCCCAATCACAATAAAGATGATCTTAGAAGGAATTGCATAAAAGAGTGTACTTAAAAACAATGAGAGTAGTAGGATCCCTTACATCGTGTCCGACATGACTTGATCGTTATTTAATCTCATTAATAATAAAATTTGGTCAATTTATAATTTCTTAAGGAACTCCTATAAATATTATTATTCAGTTCATATGACATATTATAATGTTATAATAATTGGTTAATAAAGTGAGTTCGTATCAGACGATTTTGCCGATGTTTATTACATGAGTAAAAATTGAACTTGTTGGAAAAGAATTTTCCATGTAGTTATAGTTATATCAATTCCAGAATAGTATTTATGTTTTAAATATCATATATATACAGTATATATTCATTTTATAATATTCCATAGCATTTGAAGATAAAAAATTAAAAGCGCCGTTTAGGGAGACGGTAGGCCGTACGTACGCATGAGCACTACTTTCATTTTTTGTCATATTAATGGAATTAAAACAAAATGAGATATATATATATATATATATGTAATAATTCCAGAATTATATCCTAATTTAGATGTAATATATTACATATATATCCATTATATATATGTACTTATAATAGTACATAACATTTTGAGATAAGAAATGAAATGTACCGTTCATGGAGACTGTAATCCGTACGTACGCATGAACACTACTTCCATTTATATTTCATATTTAATGGGATTAAAACATAATGATACATAATAGTATTTTAATTCCAGTATGGTATCATATATAATATCATTAAATATATCCTTTATACGTACCACACATTGAATTATCGAATCAAATCACTTTGAGGGGGCGGTAGTTCTCACTTCCTAAAATGAAGATATCGCGTTTACCCAATATGGAAACCATAAATGTATGCCATAAATGAAAAATACAGAAGATTATGTAAAACATAAACATATTATATATCATATATAAATATAGTGTCATCTTAATGGACACCTATGAAAGTGTTAAAAGAATGTTGAACAATCATCATTTCGGGTGGCAGAAATTCGCCATCCACAGAAACAGTATGTTCTTTTACCATAATATGTAGGTGTGTGTATGTGTAGCTAGAATAATTCTTATAAAAACATCCTAGTATATTGAATATACTGTATTTGTTACAAAATAAATGAATAAAAAGTGTTTAGGGGGTTGGAGAAGGAAAATAAAACAAAAGGACACAAGTGAAGACATTACCTTAAAATCGGGTAACTCCCTTTGGTTTGAGCTCAAAGGCTTCCATGGAAAGACTTCTGCCCAAAGTGAGGATTCAAGGAGTTATATAGGGGTGTGGAGAGAAAAAGTGGCCAGGGTTTGGCTGATCCAAAGGCTTTGGAAGTGTGGTTGAGGAGGTAGAGGTGGGGACCTTTTATAAGAGGAGAGGAGGGGAACTCTTGGAAAGTAAGGAAATATTACATTATTTTAGAATCGGTTTCGGATTTTAATGGTCCCAAATTGATGTGTTTCTGGGATAAGGTGATAAGGGTTCTAAATCTGCCCATCCAATAGGTTTTGGACATGTTTAGGTCTTATATTTTACATTATCGTTTCATTTTATTTAAATCATTAAATAATGAGGTCATCACTGCATCATCATAATGTCATAAATAATATAATTTATTTAATGTCTAAAAATTATTAAAAAATACTATGATGTAGGAAATATTTTTATATTTCCATTTATTATTTATAGTCAAAAATATGACTTGGATAACCCCATGTAAAAATTGTTTTAGTAAAAAATCTCATGTTTGTGTCATTTTTTACTTTAACAATAAATAAAAAGATATTTATGTCATTTTCCAACCAATGTGGCTCCATGGGGTCCCCAAGTTGACCCATGGATTTTATTGGTCTTCCATGACACATAAAATGATGGTAGGACATGTGTCTAGGTCATTTCAGTTTATTAAAACATTATTCTTACCTTAAACTACACTAATTACCTCTAATCGCGATTAAAAACTTAATAAGTTACTATTCACCAAAAAATTATTTTAATCCCATTGAACCACATTTCACTTCTTAATGACAACCATGTATGTCAGATTTTTGAAATTCAAAACACAAAGATGGCAAAATTTCATTTAAACGGAAAATCAGTTTTTATAAGTACCACTTAGTGGTTTCACTATTCATCAAAAATTGAAGTTTTTCAGAAAATTACCAAAAGTTCACCCTAACCTATATTTGATATTCCGAATTCAAAAATGATGTATTATTTACAAAATTAAAAACATATAAGTTTCATTAATTAATTTAATAATTAAATCCCGCTGTCAAAACAAATAGCGTGTTTTTATGAAACAAAATGTATCAAAAGATTGACACTAGTTTATGTCTGATTTCAAAGTGAAATTAATTCCAACGACCACCATTGGATTAAATGGTAAAAATATATTCTAATTTAACTTTAAAACCAATTAAAAAGATAATCTAATCATATAAATAAATTAGATTAAAAAGGTTTTGAATTAAAATACAACATTTTTCAATATTCGTTAAAAATTGAACATTTTCGGAAAAATACCAAAAATTTACACAAAGTAAATTTTGAAGTCCTGATTCTATAGAAGAATTTTATTTAGTCAAATATAACAAATAAAATTTTCAAAAGGTGGATTTAAAATAGGTTCACCATCAAAAGGCGTTTAATCAACCTTTTAAAGAATATTAGAATGTTTACGCTTAAAATTGGATTCATTTGCATTTTTAATCCTCTAACATTTATTGTAAAAAGTAAAAATATTTGAAAAACATATATAATCATTTTTTAGTTAGTTATGTTCATTTCCAGCATTACAATGGCTAGGCGTTAACTACTATTTAAAATAATATTATTTTATTATTAGATTGCAACGTAAGATTCCCAAGAAACTCGTTGTTACGTGTTGGGTACGCCATCGAGCATAGCATCCCCTTTAAAGTCATATTAATATTTTATTCACAAATATGGATAAATGTGAAAATGTCATACTCTTTATTAACCTGGGGTGTTACAACATAACAATACCATTATCCACAATATAATAGTTTTTTGTTATTAGAAGGATTTTATTTACACTTACACACACACACACACACCTATTTGTTAATGAACATACTGTTTCTGTCGGTGGCGAATTACTGCCTCACGAAACAATGATTTGTTCAATCTTCTCCTAACACCTTTCATGGTGGCCATTAATATGTCACCATATTTATATATGATATATATGGTATTTATGATTTCTATATGCTACATTATATTATGTTTAAATCATATCATTATTATTTTCGTGTCGTGTAATTGCGATAATTTCATTTGAGGAAGTGTGGACTACCGCCCCCTCATATGATGTGACTCGTTCATGCAAAACATGGAATGTATAAATAATGAAATTAGTGAACTTATGTGACCTATATAACATATATATAATACTGGATTTATAATAAATATATATATATATCCCTCATTTAGTTTTAATTCCATTAATATGAAAATGAAATGAAAATAGCGTTCATGCGTACGTACGACCTACCGTCCCCATGAACGGTGCATTGAATTTTTTATCACCAAATATTATGGAATTTTACAAAATGAATATATACTGGCTATATATGATATTTAAATCCTGAATACCAATTTGGAGATGATTTACCTATAAATACATGGACAATTCACTTCAAACATGTTTATTTTTGACTCTTGCTCCGAACATCGACAAAAACGTCTGATATGACCTCAGATAATTAACTAATTATTAAAACATTTTAATATGTGATATTTAATGAATAATAAAATTGAAAGGGAGTTATTAAGAAATTATAAATAGACATATGTTTATTATTCGGGAATATAAAAACGAATTAGACAAGTTGGACTCGAGGTAAGGGATCCTACCTCTATCTTTCTTTTTATGTACTCTCTTTTATGTCACCTCTTTTAAGTTCATATTTCTTATGTTGGTGGATGTTCGTTTATATTACTCTTACTTTAATTTTTTAATTTCATATGTTGAGAGACCCTATTTGATCTCACCAATCCATTCTTGGATGTTTTATGTGGTGCCATTAGGCTGCTAAATTTTTGGGATTTCTTATCTCACTTTTAATTCCGTGAGATTTACATTGTTCAACACTTATTTATGGAATGTGGTGTTTTTTGTACTTACATTTGATATATATTATCGTGATTATATTTATATTCATGTTATTCTATAATTCATTTGGTGGTTATTATCTTTTGATCAAACGACTCGACTGAATACAACGAGGTAAGGGGTTTTTATCTCACTAATTATTCCTATGACATTCATGCTATATTTTTAAATATCACCTTTGAGTGGTGTATGTAATGCCAATTATTCTACTCTTTATGTAATATAATTTCATTTATGGGTATTTACATCAACATTGTATTGTCCTTCTTTCATGGGGTGTATGATTCGAAAGTTACCCAAATCGGTAAGGGATCCTTTCACCCTACTCTTTTTATAAGAATTATTTTTGTTAGATCCTTTAATTTACATCTTCTTAATGTTGGGATATGTTTTTATATATCCTTATTGCTATAAATTTTCTGTCCAAGTGATGATATACCCTTTTATCTCTCATCAACTCTTTTTCTTAATTTTAATGTGATGTTGTTAGGCTATCAAATTTTTGTAAAGGAACTTCTTACCCCAATTTAAATTATTTTGGATAAACCTATACTTCGTGATTATGTCGTTCTATGAATTTTTGTGGACACCCTCTAACTTTTTTACACTTAATATCAAATTATATAGGGTGTATTTATATTTTTCACACATAATTATGTAATTGATTTATCCTTTATCTATTTATTCCATTTTTGTACGAGACCTCATCTCAAGCTCCTTTCATTGAGGAATCTTTTAATTTCTACGAGACATTATTTTATACGTTGTAAAAAACCCTTTTGACATTTCATTTCATTCAATGGGAATATTTTGTCTACGATGCGTTTTACTAAACGAAAAAATAGAATGTTTCTTTTTTTTAACGTAAGCGGTGACAACGACCTTTTCCGCCGCCGTGAGTATTAGTTGAACTATGGATTCCAAAACAAGTCGTAATGTTTTCAAAATAAAAATACATACCATATACTCTTTTTATGTATTTTTTTATTGAAAATGGTTTTTTATAATTGATTTATTATTTAAATATCTTAAAATTTTATATTTTTAATGCTATGTGGGAATGTTATCTTTACATTATGCTTATGTTTTTTGTTATGATTATGTTATGGTTCTTGGTAATTCTTACGTATATGGGTGGTTCCGTGATAATCCTAGGGAGAGTGAGCCCGAGATAGCTCTCCAATACATTGGGTAATGTGAAGGAGGTAAACGTGAATGTTTCTCTGAAGAGATTTTGCTAATATACTGTGATGGGAATTACAAATGTGACTCCCTATGTAGCTATTATAGATAAAATGTAAGTATGTTAAGTATGCCTTAAGTCACCTTTATGAATTGTGATTACTATGTTTTATTCATAAATATTATGATTTCAAAAGGTATGTTATGATTGAAAATTATGTTTTCATCAAATTGAATTTTTGATGGGTTAATGTTTCCATTCATTATGTTATAACCCTTACTATGATTTTTATGCTCATCCCATGTTTTTGAAATGATTTTCACAGGTCTTGAGGCAAGTGCATGATGTGATTATAGTGTCATGGAATTGTCAAGAAAGAAACCAATGTTTTATTTTTAATATTTTTCCTTTGATGGAAAAAAATGAATACTACCTTTTTTTTAACCACCTTGTTTAAATTTGGAATTTTATGCATGATTTAAGATATAATTCTCTAACACTCTAAACCTAAAAAAATAGTCAATGGGAATTCTTGAAATACTTCTAGATTAAGTAATGTATACAGATGGGGCCTTATAATTAGATATTCCTCAAGATTTGAAGATTAGTATCTCTTTCATAGTAGTGGATTTTTTATTTCTATTCCAATGGACAATCCATTCCTAATATATCATAATAATATACCAAATGAAGTAATACATGATTTTTAGGAGGCTTTAGTCCACAAATGCTATTCTTGGGGGATATATATAATAGATAAAAATATTTCCTAATTATATATTCTCATGTATAGCTAAAACGTAATATTTTTGGGTTGTGATTGAATAGATATAAAAATAATTTAAGATATGAAAGATTATTTAGAACCAGAGTAAAGAATTGTGATACCTATTACTGAAAGAATTACTAGAATACATGTAACTAAATAATTATCAGGCTTCTCATTAGAGGCAGTGATAAATTATTCCCTTATTTATTATCATTGATGTTATTTCTATTGATTTCATCCAAAAACACATGGTGTAGTAAATGGGATCATGTATTGACCAAATTATTTTCATTGGAAACAATATACTACATGATCAGTGTTGATGTGAACAGTCCTTTTTTCTTCCAAATTTTCAGGATTCTTCATATCCCATGGAAATAAATCCCCATAATTCTCCTCTCATCCATATTTGATGCATCTCTAGTTCCATTTAAATAGTTGAAATTATTCATCTCACTATTATTTTTACTTTTGGGATGTTGGGATTTATTTAAATAATGAAATTTATCTATTGATCCTACCGTATTAAACTCTATTTTCCTCTCTTTTTTCACCCGGTCCATAATACCACTCAGAGAATTTGATATTCATCTTAACCTTGATGGAATAACAAAGAATCTCCTCAAAACATTAAATATCTCAAATTTCAAAATATTTTCACACAACCAACATTCTCACACAAAATATGTTATACAATTTTCATTATGTGTTCATGAGAAATCCAAAGTCATATCTTGAAATCATTTTAATTATTTCCTCACACACCTGGATAGTCTCATCGTCATTTTTATTCAGTCTAAGGAACTCCATATCCATATTATATCATTTATTTTAAGAAAATATTTATCAAATAATATTTAGTTAATCCTTCAAATTAAATGGAATCAATTTTATCTATTGACATTGCGTAATTTATCAGTGTCCACCACTGATCAGCTTTCCCATAAAAATTGTAGAACTCCAGCATGAATTTCACTAATTTTGTGTATTAAAATATAGAGACTATCTTGTCGATTGTGTTATTCCAATGTTCCATGGTAAGGGGGTCATATGATAAATTAATTATAGGATATAGGGACTTAGGATTAACATATATGGATACAACACTATTTTTGATGAATATATTGTACATTAAAATAATACATTATTAAGGATTTTAATAGTGTAGTACCTTTGGAAACATTGAAACAATACATTTTATCCTAGTGAATGTCTTTCATAATATTCTATAAATATCTCTAACTTTATTATTTCTACATTCAAATGTTCTTCATATCATTTACAAATGAAACATAAGAATGAGTGAAATCAGATGCTCAGTAAGGGTAAATAGAGGAAATGTTTCATCTTTATATAATAAAAGGGTATGGAACTTTAGAATAACATATTAAGATCATACACTACATTTTATAAATCATAAAAATTATTTTAAATTCCTCGGAAATTGATCTAAAAATAATTAAGACCAGAAGTCATGACAACACAATAGTAGAATAAAACACGGAATTGTAGTTGACACATAATCATATAATTTGATTTCAATATTTTCTAACGATTATCATCAATGAAAATATTAATATTATGAGTTTTATCACCATAAAATCATGGAAATAATGGTTTTATCCAAATTCCATCTTAATAGCATGAGTTCTTTACTCATACCATCTTGGTAGTCATGGTTCGCACCCTTGGCCATCTTAGTAGTCATTGTTCATTCCCAGAAGATCATATTCTATCTCATGATATATAAATATTTACCCAATGATTTTGTGGGGGATAAATGTCCCACTAGTATAATAATAAGGTCCTATATATATGCTCCCTAATATTGTAAATAATCATATCATAATCCGTTATGTTAAATGGGTTTTATAAACATGTAATCACTTCATAACCTATGGACAGTTAATGGTCTCATAATCTTTTGATCATCAACATAACCTGTGAAAATTATCTTGATTCAAAATCATATATCCTACGAAAGGTAAATGGGTTTAAAAAATATCACTCAATAAAATCATAATCCATTCGGAAAAATGATATAAATGGAAACATTGGATAATTTACCGAAATAGGCATGAGTAATACCAATGGATGTTATCAATGATGGAAAATAATTCTGAATGTTCTATTAAAATATATTCTTGTGGAAAATATCCTTTCATATTTGAGAAATTCTTCTTAATACATAAAAAAAATTGAAAATAAATTTCTTAGAAAAGAAATTCAAAACATATTAATAATACTTGAAATCAATTTGAAAACATTTATCCTTGAAAAGTTATATAACAACAAAGAAAACACTAAAAACACATTTTCATTTCTAAAATATTGAAAAAATATAACAAATTCATAACATATTTTGAATACCTTTTTACATGAAAACATATAAAAGGAGATTGAAATTTATTTATTAACCGTGTTTTAGAAATTTATTTTGAAAAATAATAATGAAAGCTTGAATTTTTTTGAAAACCTTTTTATATGAAAACATATGAATGGAGCTGGAAAATGTTTCGACACAATTTATCCTTCAAAATAAATTGAGAAAATATAAATAAAGTGTAAAAAAATATTGATAAAGGTTTTAATTAAAAATATATATTATAAGGTGGAATTTATTTTGAAAATCATCTTCCATGAAATTAAATTTCAGAAAAAATTATACAAAATTATCCTTTAAAAATTATAAGGAATGCACAAAGGAATTACTTTAGATAAATATGTATTTTTCATATGTGGTAAAAAGAAAATTCCAGTAGTATGATGAGAAGGATATACACATAACATGTTTAGAAAGTGAAAAAAAGATTCATCTGAAGACATCGATAAAAGGAAAAAAGGGAAAACATGTATTTTAATGGGTAACTGATAGTGGTAAAATATTCTTGGATACCCTTTTCGGAAGACATGGTTTTAAAGGAACATATATGTCCAACCACGTAGAGGGTAAATTAGGAATTTATTGAAATCACATTATTATCTATCTCATATACCGAAGAGTTGAAATTATTATAACAATATATGAATAAATATTTAACAACCAAAGGATAACAATTTTAATGAATTTTACATAGATATGGATAATAATATTTTAACAATGTAATCATGATCATAAACAATCTCGAAAAGGGGTCAGGATGTCTCAAAAAACTCTTATTACATGGTAACATGTAATCATACCATCAATGTAAGTAAATAAAATTAAATGAAAAAGATATAATTAAATTAATTAAATTAATGATATAAAATAAAAAACAGTAGTATATACCCCACGGAAGATAATTTATGTGTGCAACAAAACATGAGTCTCATTGATGGAAATTTGGGACAAAATTATTTCACTGATTTGGTAACCTTTGAAACATAAACTCCAACCAAGAAATATTGTAATATGGATATTTGAATACCAATAATATTTTTAATGATATAAATTGAAAAAAATAATTTTCAAAATATACACAACACCAATGGAATTAGTGGTAAATATATCATGTATCTCACAACAAAAATGAGTGATAAAATCCCATTTCGTTGTGTCTGGGATATCAACGTACTCATTAAGTACCCCTATATAATAAATATTTTACATAACAAATTTATTATATCTAATACGATGTATTGTTTTATAATGACCTTATATTACACGATTTTTAACCATCCTATTTTAAGGATTCATTTTGGATAATATTCACTTTGTTCATTGCATGTTTTTTAATTTGTTATATCATATGTCGATATAATTATATCATGATTAGAGAATGTAAAAAATGCTACTAATATATTGTATAAGTATTATATTTTTATTATAATATTCTATTGATTATATAATTTCGAAATGGAATACACCATTCACAAAGATGAAATGTCGTGCGTACCATTGAACATTGTTTCTGTTTTTATTTTTGTGTTGAATGAATGAAGGAATATGAAATAAATGTATTTATGTATATATGTATATAATATCATTATATTAGAATTTTAATTTTATATACATCATATAACATTACTAAACCATCCTCAATAAATTCGTTGTATTGTGCGAATGAATCCCATCGCTTTGAAGGGGTTATACTCTATTATTTCTCATTAAACAATATCTTACTTAAACCTAATTAAATGTAAAAATATTTTTGATGAAAAAGGAATATAAATTATTATATAACTAATAAATTTAATATAGAATATATATAAATTCATTTCCATAATATTTTTCACCATAAGAGTTGGTATATTTTTTTTAACAACTAGAATTTTTGCAGCGTACATTCACAGTACATATAAACAATACAATCATTACCCATTTGATGTAGGTGTGTGTATGTGTAGGTCTAAATATTTGTATAAAAAATACTATTATTTTGATGATATTTTTTTATAAAGTAATGGAATATGGAGATTGGAGGGGTGGAGAAGGAAAAAAAAGGAAAGAGCTTGAGGGAAGGTGTTACCTCTTACTCGGATAGCTACTTTTGGTTGGTTCTAAAAGGATTACACGGAATATTTTATGCAAAATAATATACATCAATGATTAAGGTAAGGATTTTGAAAAGTTTATTGGAAAATATTTTCTATCCTATGATTGTTTAGATATGTGATGAAGAGGGATAAGGAATTGCATTATATAGGGAAGGGAAAGAATACAAGTGGAAATTTTGAATGAAAGATAGGTGAATCCAAATTTTTACCAAAACAAACTAAAAAAAATAAAAAACATCATAATGGATGGGGAATGTCCTAAAAATATCTATAATATGGGGTTTTTAATATTTTATATAACGTTTTGGGCCTTAAATTTTCGTTTTAGTTCTTATTTAATCGTAATTATACCTTAATCAATGTGATTAATTTTATTTACTATCACTAATCATTGTGGACAAAATCTATGATGTAAAAATTTGACATTATAAATTATTATTATTCCTAAATATGGAATGCATTGTTCCAAATTCAAATCATAGGATTGGAATAAATTAATTTGAAATTAAACCTGCAGATGGGACAACACTGAGGGTTGTTTAATTTAAAAAATGATCAAACATTTGCAATGTATTTATATCTGATTTCAAATTTGAAATTGCTTCCAATAACATAATTTGGATTATTTTTTAAAAATATATTCTAACTAATTTTTTAAAAACATTTCAAATATTATTTAACAATAGAAACATATTTTTAGTAAAAGTAGTATTGAATTATAATATAGTCTTTTAATTATCCATAATAAAAAACACAATGAAAATTTCATAACCTAATTATAATGTTTAAATTCAAAATGTAATTTTTATTTGGACATATTATATCTATAAAAGTTATAAAAGATGATTTAAAATGGTTTTTCCATTAAAAGGAGCTAAAAATACATTTGAAAAATAATGGTTTTTATGTAAAAAATTTAGTTTGTTGATATCTAATGCATATCGAATATATAGGATGAATACCAAAAGAATTGGGTTGAATATAAAAAATATATAATAAAATAATATCAATCACATATTATATTTAATTTAATACATTATGGTTAAACAACCTTGTGACCATAAAAATATTTACATTTTCATTTATATTTAATCAGTTTTCATATTCATTAATAATTAATTGATTGAAAATGAATTCACATTATATTTTGGTAAACAAAATATATTTTAATATTATTTACTACAATTAAAATATATAATTTAACTACTAGTTTATATCTAATTATATTAAATAAAAATATATTAATAACATATTATTGTTTGGTAAAACATGGTCACATTTGCTATTAAAGATTTAATGGAAATTTATTGTTGCAAGAAACACACAAAAAACCACAGTCTTCTATATTGGGAAAGATAATATTTATATTGTGTGTAGTGGAAAATTAACATTTTTTTGAGCATAACACATGTCGATAATAGTTATTTAGTTTATAACAAAATATTTTTAAAATTTTCTGAAATGAAAAATTATGGAAATGGTGAAATTATAATTTTTAAAAAATATTTCCTCAAATCTTATGTTGTTATATTCTATCCCATTAAATTTAATTTCACCCATATAATTCATTTGGGTTATAAATGTTTTAATAATTGAACATTACATTCATATAATCCCACATTGAAAAAATGGATACTAAAACATACCTTGAAAAAATAATGGTGGAACCAGAATGGTCACCCAAAATGATGAATAACTTGGTTTACAAATACGAGTACATAGGTTGGGAGTGGATATTATATGTGGAGGAATATCATAAATATTTAAATCAAGGTATTTTATTCATCATTCAAAATCCAGTTAATGATCAATAAAATTTTCAGGGACTTAATGTCAAAAGAATTTATGATTTAAAAGGAAATATGTTCATTTAACCAATGGAATTAGGACAACCTATTTTCTCTTGACCATTATCCTAACATTGGGTAATTATTTGATTTACCATGAATATTTGGAAATATACATTCGTGAAATATTTCTCTTTTCAAAATATCAAAAAAAAAATTCAATTTCATCAATTTCTAATTCATCCATTACATCCTGACATGGACATCCATATACTAACATTGATGCCTGAAATGATAAAATAAACTTTTAATAGATCTTATTGACCATAATAAAATGACATTTATAACTATTTACCTATAATATATTATAATAATATCAATATAGTATATATATTAATCTGTAAAATAAATCAAAATGATTATTTCGTCATAAATAGTTATTAATAAAAATAATAATAATACATTAAGTAGGACATCGCATCGGCCAATGGTAGTAGAGGATCACTTTTTTTATTTTAGTGATGGGTTCTAGTCCCATGACCTTTCTGGGTATGATTGGTTGTCACCCGACATAAAAGATTTACTTTTCTAAAACCATGATAATATAATTTCCAAAATATGATGGACATACTTGAAATAAGGTTAATCACTAGGTAGGATTTTATCCAAGGTTTTCAATACAAATATAGTGGTAAAATAATTCCTATTATGTTTAACATAAAATTTTCACAAAATATTAACCATATAAACCTTATTAATGATAAAAATCCAAAACATCAGAAATACAATCATAAAATCAACTTATAATTGATCCACCATATCTCAGAAATTATATATTGGTTGTCACATTCCACACATATGAATACCCTTGTGGTAAATTATATTTGAACATGGTAAAACCCCGAATTAAAATAATTACTTGTGGAAAACATTCACGCTTCCTTATTCAATGGTTTACATGATATATTACATAATTTCATGAATTTGTAAACGTCATCAAATATTTCATAAACTACTTGTCTAACTGACCTTAATTTGACCAATGTAAAAAAATATCCTCCATTTCACTTATTTCTATCCCGCATTTATTTTCCAAAAAAATATTTTCGTAAACTAAGGAACATTTTAGGGGATATCATTCCCTTAATTAGGTTTTCTTTATGAACAAATCTTTATTATTATATAACATTTCTATTCCATCATAAATATTCAACTTATTCTTTAAAATTCATAGCAAAAAACAGAAATAGAACAATACTTATATATTTAACCATTTATATAAAATACTTCTTTAATACAAATAAATAAAATCTATTATTATTACACTCCATTAATATTCCATCAAAAAGGATAACTCATCTTATTACCCAATTACTCTTTCCATTCACATTTCAATAATAGTCTTTTCATCATCAACATTGTAACCTTTACTCATACAACCTTATTGAACATATTTATGATATTTCCTCTTGGGAAATTGAATTTTATAACAACCATTTATTCCAAACATTCAAAACTTAACCATATATAATTCCTTAGGGGATTCAATAAATTATGCGATTTTGTTAACCAATCTCTTCATTTTTCACTGAAGTCACTTTTTTTGCCTTTATTTTCAATTTTTAAAACATATTATTATTACTCTATGAAATTATCTAAGGAGATTCTTTACACATTCATTAAACAATGAAACTGATTTTTTTTTCTCCATGGTCCCCTTTACCCATACTCTCAGTGAACTCTTTCATTCTCATCCTTGGCGAGTCGCAGAGTTGGTAAAAGTACTCATTGTAAATCATGTACCGTGTAAACTAATTATGTATGATCAGAATATATCTCACTATAATGTTTATCCCACTTTACTTATCTTCATAATATCATCCATCATATTCAATATTAATCCAGTTTCTTCCTGTTCCCGCCATTATCAAAAATAAAAAGCAGTGTGTGAGTATTACATATAATACTAGAAAAACACATATTCATAAATATAAAATATTATGAGATTTAAAAATCATATACCATTAATTATAAAATAACTCTCTAGTTTAATCCTTTTTTATTAATATCCAACTTATATTGAAAATTTTCATGATTGTTCATGAAGAGTTTTTGAATCCCAAAATGTAGTGTCAAACCAGGTGTGCAGGAAGGCTAATTGTATTTTACAAGATTACCCCATGTTAGGACTAGAACATATTGTTGGTGTTTTCACATTTTGGTATTCTATTATAGAGAATCGTCTACTTTTAATATCTAGAACATGTTTTATTTATATAAAAAACTCACTAAATTGTTTACCAGAATTAAATGACATTTTCCAAAACGTTAACTCATCCTTATAAATATCTATATAGACATCCACAATCATATCCTTAGTATAATACATTGGGTTATCAATACTATTTTATCATTCTATTTTAAACAATTTTACAAAATAATTCCTTTGATTCCAACTATAGTGACCCAGGAATAACGTACAAGGATATTACACCATTTTAGATTAATATTAATTACATTACAATGATACATGCTTGAGGACAGTAATAGTTAAGTGTCATTGTAACCATAGAAACAAAAGCTTCTATAATGATGATATATATTCATCATAACATTTAAATATAACCACCTTTATTAATTGTATATAAATCCATTATTCATTACCTAGGGAAAGGAAACATAATATGGGTGAGCTTAGATGCACATTATTGGTGAATGAAATAAATGTGTATCAATTACATGAAAAAGGGTACTGAACATGAGATTAACATTTTTAAGATCATACCATGCATATTAATGATCATAATGAAGATTTTAATTTCATAAGAGAAGGATCATAATATAATTAAGAGAATAATTCATGAAGGAAATACATAAGATAAAAATATTGAATTGGGGGAGACACATAATAAAATACTAGGATTTACATTTTATTCAATGAATCATTTCCATGACCATATTGATAGTATGGTTTCACCCTACATACCATCTCGGTTGTCATGTTTCACTCCCATGACCATTTTAGGGCCGTGAGCTCACTCCTTATACAATCTAGGTATTCATGATTCACTCCCACTTCCATCGTAGTGGTAAAGGTTCGTTACCAATACCATATTAGTATATATCATGAGATACATATATTTACCCAACTCATTGAAGGGAGATATAGGTCCAACCCACATCATAATTAAATCATATATATATTTTCCAAAAAGATTATAAAAATTCATTTCATAACCCATAAAATGATGTGGGTATTATAAACTTGTAATGATGTAATAACCTATTGAAAGAGACCAGTTTCATAATAACATTATCATAAATATAACCCTTGAAAATAAGAGTGTTTCAATTGCATATAAAATGTGCATGTGAACATAGATTCAAAAAAATCATTCCACTAGAACGTAATCTGTGTAGAGAAAAATATGAATGTAAATAATAAATAAATTTCTAATAATGGATTTCGTAACTCAAATTTATGTTATCTATGATCATAAATAATTGTTAATGATCTTTTAAAGAAATATGATTTGTAAAATATCATGTCTAAACTGGAAAAGACTTTTAAATACATAAATCCATTTGAAAATAATTTTCTTAAAAAATACCTTAGAAATTTATAATGAAGACCTAAAATCATATTGACATCCATTTTCATTGAAAACATATAAAATAAGAACCAAATAATTTTAATACAATTTTCCTTGTCAACACATTGAAAAAATATAAATAAATCATTAAAATGTTTTTGAAAACGTTTGTACATTAAAACATAATAATTTATCTATAAATGGATTATAAAATCATTTTTATTAAATATAAATTGAAAATTTATAATGAATTCTTGAAAATGTTTTCAAAAACATTTTTAAATGAAAAAATATTAATATATATGGAAATAGTCTTGAAGACTTTTATACAAGAAAAGACATTGAAAACATTTAAATAAATATTGAAAACATTATGAAAAAATATTACTTAAAAATTTATAAAAAAGGGTGTAATCAGTTTCATAACTATTTTCCATGAAAATCACATTTTAAAAAACATTTCAAAAAAATGGTTTTTCAAATAAAATGGAATCGTCAATGAAATAGTGGAGGGTAAATCCATACATGCCATACTATGTAAATAAAATATTCATTTTTCACAATAATAAGGGTGGAAAATTCATTTTTCTAAATGTGAAAAGAGTATTCCATTGAAAATATTGTTAAAAGAAAAAAGGTTGAAAATATCATTTAAGGATTAATGAATAATATAACAAAATTATGGGAGATTTTTTTTAAAAACAGGGATACGAAGGAAAATAGATTTTTGAGTTAAAATAGAGTACTTCCAAGATTTCTTGAAGACAAATTCATAAAAATATTATATAAAAATGAGTGGATGAAATTGTTCCAATATAGGAATAAATCATTAATAACCATATGATAATAATATTCCTGAATTTTCATCAAATATTGATCAAAATATTTCATCAATGGATGCATAAATTTAAAAAAATCAATGAAATTTTCTCAATAAACTATTTTATCATGATAACGTTTGATCATGATATCAATGTAAGAAAAATAAAATAAATGAAATTATATTTATAATAGAAAAAATTATATTCATGATATAAAATGTAATATGGAATTATATAGACCTGGAAAAATAAATTTGGTGCATAACCAAACGCAAGTCTCAAAGAAAGAAAATAAAGACAAAACTATTTCACAGATTTTGTATATTTAGAAACATAAAACCAATGAAATAAATATCGTAAAATATTTATGTTAATTCCCATAAATTTATGTGTATGATACCAAGGATAAAATCTTGGTATTTATATAAAACAAAAATATCTAAAGAGTAAAAAACATAGTATGTATCTCATGAAAATAAAAAGTAATACTAAATCAACTTATCTTGTGTAATGACTATCATAGTAATCATTCAGACCACCTATATAATAAATAAAAATTTATTATAAATAGTTATAGAACCATATTCTTATATATAATACCATATATGGTTTTATTAAGACCTTATATTACCAAAATGATAACCATTAAATGTTATGATTTCATGTTACTTAACATTAGCTTCGTACTTCGCATGTGTCTTAATTTGTAATATAATTGGTCATTATAAATATATCATGATTAAAAAATGTAAAAAAATGATATATATATATATAACTTTTATATAGTGTATATTTATTATAATACTCTTCATAATATAGAATTATGAAATTTAATACACCATTCATGGAGACTGTAAGTTGTACTTACACATGAACATTGTTTTCACATTTATTATCATATTGAATGAAAAAAAAGAATTAAATATATGTGTATATGTTTATAATATCATTAAATTATAATTATAATATTTTATATATCAAATAAGTTTACTAAAAACATCTTTAATACATTTCATTTTGTGTGTGAATGAATAACATCTCTTTGAGGGGATTGTAGTCCACAATTCCACAAAATAAAGTATCTTATTTACACAAAATGGAACGTAAAAAGACATCAGTAGTAAAATAAATAAATAAGCCTAATTAAATAATAAATGTAATATATAACAGAAATAAATATAGTTTCCATCATAATTTCCCCCATTATAGTTTGTAAGGATAATTAGACAATCATCATTTTGGGAGGCGAAAGTTAGTCGCACACATAAACAATATGTTCTTTACCCAATTCATAGAGGTGTGTGTAAGTGTTCCTCAGAAAATATCATTACAACATCATTTTATATTGGATATAAAAGTGTTATATTTCATTCATTTAACAAATATAGTGGAGGGGGAGGAGAAGTAAAGTAAATGGAAGGATCTTGGGAGGAGGCATTACCTCTTAATCGCGTAAATTCTTTTGGTTTGTGAGAAAAGGATTCCTTTAAAGACATTATGAACAAAGGGATGAGTTAAAGAGGATGTAAATTACATGTATGAGTTCATTGAGAATATATTTTCCAAACCTATATGGTTTGAAAGGTGTGAAAATGGTCGATATGTGTTTTCCTTTTATACGAATTGGAAAATATAGACTTGAAATTTTTTAAATCACATTATGTGTGCCAATATTTCTATAGAAAGTATTATTTAAAAATAATCCAAACACAGTAGTGGATGTTTAATGGACGTATCAAGTATAAAAAAGGTGGATTTAACTGGTTTATAGGTAGTTTTTTTTCATAAATTTAATTTTTAGTCTATAGTGAAGATTAATTTTACCTTAACATATTTGATTAATTTTACATACATTCATTGATCATATTGAAAAAAATATGTTGACGTTATTATGGATTATAAATTATTCTTGTGAAAAATATTGATTCGATTTTTTCGTGGTCCATTCATTGTATTATAAGAAATTGGATTAAAATTTATCCAGATTATATGATGACACTACTTGTTTTGAAATTAAAATATGTTATCAATAGTTTCCTATATTTGTATGTACAATATCAATTTGAAATTGGTTCTAATGAACTAAATTTTTTTAATTTATAATAAATGTACCTATTTAAACTTTGAAACAAATTTCAAATAGAATTTGACCTTATAAATAAAATAGATGAAAATTATGTTATTAATAAATTATAGTATTTTAAATTATTCATTAAAAATTAATACCTTGCCGAAAACACCAAAAAAAATTATGAACATAATTTTTTGGTTTTTATTCAAAATATAATGTTTATATTTTCATATTAAATCTATAAAAATTCTGAATATTGGGTTCAAAATGGGTTCTCTATTAGAATCTGTTAAAAATGTATTTATAAAATATAGGTTTTCATGAATTAAATTTGTTCTGTTCTTTTCTTATGTATTGAAAATTTATTGGATGAATAAAAGGAATTTTTCATTTAATATATTAAATATATATAACATTATTATCACTCAATAATTTTTATTTATTTATTCTATTATTGTAAATCATCTTTGTGACTATAAAAATTTTATTCTTTTCCTTTATATTCAATCGGATTTTTTATTTATTTCAAATTAATTGATAAACAACTAATTCATATTTAATTTGTGTAAATCCTATTTTTTCATGAATAATTTAATGCAATTAATTACTGATAATTTAACTACAATGTTATATCATTTAATATTAAATAATATTATTTGAATAATATATAATTTTTTTGTAAAAAATTATCATGTGTGTTACACCAACCATTGAGGGAAGTCATTATTTCATGTAATGCAAACTAACCACATTTTTATTTGTAGAGAATTCTAAAAAATATGTTGTCTCTAGTGGATGATTAAATTTTTTGCATATAATAGAATAAAAACATAGTTAATTAATATAAAATAAAAAATTTTCAATTTAATATGAAATAAAAATATATCACAATGTTTAAATTAATTTAAAAAATCAATAAATCTCATGGTGTCACATAGGAGTCATTTTTTCACAGAAATCCTTCAATTGAAATTTTTTTTCTCGCAGAATTCTGATATTCACCATTAGTCATGATATTATTTACACTTGATCTGGTTGACAATGTATTTCAATGATTTTTAGAGCTATAATTACAATGAGGTTTGGACTTTCATTAGGGAATTCATCACATTGCGTATAACATTTCCTTTCACATTGATTATTGGAAGGATTTATCTTATTTCCTTATATTAACTATGAAACAAATTACTAGTATAGGGGATATAATACTTATCTAATATGTATATAAAATTGAACAATTAAATATATAAGGCTAAGATCGTAAAACAAAAGTATACCCTAAAATGTGGTTCCTTAACTTTTTATATAGGTTATCCATAGTGATAGAGTGGTCCATATGATTAATATTAAATTTTTCTAGTCCTATTATCCCAATTAAAATGATCCTTATCTTATATATTCTATACCAACCCTATAATTTTAAACATATAATTACATGATTTTAAGCATTATTGATAACTAAAAACAAACCAAGGATCGTAAATTGTTCTGTGTTTAGAAGAACAACAACCTAATATTTAGAAAAACTAATTTTCTTATTACATATTAATAATAATCATACATAATGTTATCCAAACTTATTTTTATCTCCTACATATTAATTGGGTAAACTAGAAAATACATCAACAAAAGGGGTTATCTAAAAATACCTATAAGGGAACAAATATATGAATAATTCTTATCAAAAGGGTTAGATAACATAACACGATGAAATAAAAAGAAAAAACCCATAAATAAACATATGGAAGAATAATATATATAGCATGGGACCATGTGATCATGGAATCATATGAATGGGGCTCGAACATATAACATTACATAAACATGTGTCAAGGCTAACTTCAAGTACTATATTAAATGGTGGAAAATTTCCCCAAATGGATAAGGTTTTCTATTGGGAATGACGTATCATAATAAAAGAATTTACCTAATTAATTGGATTTGTATCTAGGAAAACCCATAATCAAATGTTCATTCATTTGACTTCAAAAAATGTATAATACATAAGAAATATACCTAAGGGTTACACATGGATTAAAATGGGTATCATTATTATATCATAAGTTCAAATCGATGGGTGTATCATAATGGTTTCCATGAAATAGTGGATTTAAATAATACATGGAAAATCATAAGAGAAAATATGAATATGTCATGGTAAATTATTTCTAAATTATGTGAAATCATCTAAATATAATTATAATGAAACATTAAAAATAAGATAATATATGGTGGTTTAATGAAAATTATTAATGATTTATTAATGTGGTTGAAGGAAAAAAATTATGAAAAAAATATTTAACTAAGATTAATTTTAATTATATAATTAGATTTTTGATAAATATAATTGTGGCTTAAAATATTTTATGGAATGTATTTCAAAATGGAAATTAGATTGGGAAGTTTCATTTAATCGGGATTACATACAATGTGGAACTAATAAAGGAATATTATTAGACTAGTATTTACCCATTAAATAATTATATATTAATCTAAAAACATAATTTTGGAGGATATATAATTAATTTATATGATTTAAAAGAGAATAATAAATAAATAAAATATTTTTTTGAGAGATATAGCGTATCATGAAGGAAAAAATTGATGTTTAGATAGATCCCTTACGTTATATATAAATGTGTTATGCACATGAACATAAGGTACTATATAAAAAAATAGGTCAATTAATTATTTAATTCACACACTCTTATAAATTTATTTGATTTATTATAATTTTATTATGTTCATTTATGTCAATTTCTATGAGTTATAATGTTTAATTCTTTTGTTTTAGAAGCTATGATTTCATGGATTTAGGTTTATTTCACTTAATTATAAATAAGCTAGTTATTTTAAAAAGGAATTAATAATATAGACGTGTAATTAAATGGTATAAATATAATAATTTAAAATCGTCCAATATAAATTTTTTTTCAGTAATAATAATGATTTATTAGAAAACCCATTAATGAAAATTTATTTAGTTATTTTAGCGGCTTTTACAACCACCAAGAACTACAATAATATATTTTAACATTATTAATATATATTGGATATAAAACATGGAATAAGTTATAATATAGATATTATAATCCGATTTAACCATAAAAATGTTTTATGACTATCCTTTATTAAGGTAATTAAAAACAAACATCATCTATACAGGTGATTAATCTACATATCACTGATATTTTTTTCCCATTTTGAAGAAAAATGTGAATTCATAGGTTTTGATAATGTATATTACATTAAAATGTTCAAATTAATGTATAATTATGATACTATATAAACCATGACACATTGTTTAGGTGTGTAGAGGGAATGATATGAAAAGAAAAGTATTTTGAAAGAGAAATAAGGGCGACATTACCTCTTGAATATAAGAACATTGAGAACCTTCATAATGAACTAGATATTGGACTTTTGGTGAGTCTAGAAAGACTAGAATGTTGGGAAGAGGCTTTAGAGATGAATTTGAAAAAATATTGTCAAGATCCAAATCTTAGAATATGTGAGGATAAGAGGTGACGAGGGTTGTATTTATAAGGGGATGAGAGAGGTGTTTTTGATTATTTAATTTATACATTTATTATTATGGATAATGAATTTAAATAGTGTTCATTGCTATGACTAAATACAGTAAATGGTTCAGTGTATTTCAATTGATTATGTTCTAACCTCATCAATACATCATCCATGACTTAATAATTCAAGTATTTTATAAATATAATATAATAATATATTTCACTATTCAACAAAATCAACTCATTAGGAAAAATACAAAAAATTCACCCTACAGATTATTCGGATTTATTATTTTAAAAATGGACTCGGTTTTTGAAAAATAATTTTCAAAATATGAGAAAATAATTTTTATTTAAAATATTCATTTATTCAAGAATTTATGATTTTAAAATTATAACAGATTTTCCATAACTTTGAAAAATTAATTAATGTATCATAAAACTATATGTAAAAAAAATTAATTTATAAATTGAATTTATGAAATAAATATTCATTTAAATCATTATATTCATTAAAAATTGTGTGTAATTTTTGTATGTAAATTATATAAAATAATTTATCATTTTAAAATATTTTCTATTTATACGATTATATAAATAAAACATATTTTTAGTTATATGATATGTAAATGTTATTTATTCTTTCCAAGGTAATGTTACTATTTAAATGACCAAATTACTATTCCTAATAGGCACATTACTAGACCAACTATCATGTTACTATTAAAATGGTATATATTCCTTACGTTCTATAAACACATCTTATTTCATTCATTTTGATTCACTAATATTTTTTATTGAGGTTGTATATATACAATAATCCTTTAAATGACTATTTATTATTATCATTTTCTTTTATTTCAACATCATGATTTTTCTATGCTATCATTATTGTGGATCAAATGGATCTTAATTTTACTATTCTTATTATAATATTTACTATTCATTACCCCATTGTAATATTTGGAATTCATATTGGTTTGTTTATAGATTAATGTACAATTATTAATGTGGGAGGATACTGTTTTTATTGGGTTCACTATGTTATTTTTGTGTATCATAATTATAAGAAGGGAATATAAATTGATAAAATTATAGGTCAAAGTAATAATAAAAATAAAATATCCAACTCATATCTCTATGATCTGGTGATTCATTTTTGGTGTGAGACACGGCAGGTAATTGGTGATAAAGAACCATATATGATAATAACATATTTAATTTGAATAATGTTAACTCACCGAGGCGACCTAATGATCTATCCTAATCCATATATCATTGATGATTCATGGTTGATGATATAATCCATATAATCCCTCATAGTTCATATACATAAAGAGATACCCCATCCAACTTTCATCCTTTTAGTTTATAGGGCCAAATGAGGTGTATAATACGGTGCTAGGAGGAGTATTCCATCCAATAATATTTACTAGTGGATTAGTCTAGAAGGGATTCGGTATCTGGATGAGATCTTGAGATGGACAAAAATGCATCACATATCCAATAAAAACATCTCCATTATCTTTCTGACATGGATAATCACTATCAAATAGAATCAAAATTGTTATCCCATTAAATTTTTACATAAAAAAGGTAAAAAGGATCATCATTTTATCAGGGAAATTTGTGATAAAAGGGGTTCATGGTGATGTGAAGTAAATAATTTTTCATATATGGTGTATTTTCAAGGATGTCCTAAAAATTTAATTTCTATGCTTTGATCTTAGTGAATCAATGTTGATATAGACCTTTGAATTGTCCCTTTTTTCTGGGGATATTTGAATGCCATGAGTTTTGTTATGATGCAATACTTTGTAGAATAAGTATCTCTCCTAGGAAGGGGTGTATAAACCCAATCCCAACCAATAGGATTGGCTTGGGTGGGATTTTATTGGTTTATACATTTCATATTTATGTGTTGGGATAATTTGGGTTAGGTCGAGATCTCGTGGGGTTGGGTCACAGGTTTTAAAAATAATGACTCAACCCAACTGAATGAACCCAAAAAATATAGTATTTATTTTCTCTATATTAGGTTCTATATGTGATGATGTACACCATGGTGTTTTACCTAAATGATTCCAAATTTTTAATTGGAGTAAATATGGATTATTTATATATTTATTTTTAGAAAATTATAAATTTTCTAACTCTTTTTAAATTTAAATTTATAAATAAATTTATAAATTTATTATTAATTCATCTAATTTTCCATTACATGGCCTAATAGACATGTTGAAAGCTAGCCTAAATAACATCCAATTTGGCCGGGTTATGTCATTACAAAAAAATTTATCGAATGTCCCAAACAAACATTTCCACTATTGATTGGTTCGGTATATTAAATTCACAAACATGACCCACCTAAACAAAGAACACCCATATACCCAGATAATACGGGGCCTCATAGCATGTGGGTTCACGAAATGTGTTTATGCATGGTATGTGTGTAGTAGGCCATGGTACTAATGTGTTCATATTTAAATCCATGTGGCAGGGTTTCCCACTGCATAATTCAACTGTCCTCAGTTAGGTTGGACTGCCTACCATATGGTTAGACTATCCCCCATATGTTGGAGCTACCTATAGTGTTGTTAGATCATTCCATATGTGGGTAATATAATTTTACAAGAGTCGAATCTACCCTCTTGTGGTTGTTTTTACAATCATTTTTTCAAAATTATACTATATTTATTGTAAATAGCTTCCTTTTTTACTTATCAAAATATTTTTTAATGATAGATTTTCCATGTATGATTTCATTTTCATCCATTCCAATCCATTTCTACACTTATTCACCAATGAATATGATCACAGAGGAGGTTCTTAACAACATTATTTTTCTGTCAACCTCTAAAATAATTGGGCACTAGCTTCCATATAGTTACCCCCCAAACAGAGTTGTGTAGCGGGATCTTCCTCTGATCTATGAGATCATGTCTTCCCCATACCCACAAGGTCATTTTTTAACTAAATCAATACGGTATTCTCTACCATGGGGCCACATGGAAAGATCCAATTAAAAAAATGAGTTATATTCCCCCTTATATCCATGTGGACTTTTCCATCTTATTGTTGTTATTCTGGCCCATGATACCATGCGGTCGCTTTATTCTTTTAAAATATTTTGCATAAATCATTAATTCATCCCCTATTTTTCATTTGTATTTCTATTATTGTTGGCCTCTAGTTTTAGGTATCAATAATGTTTCAAACACAAAATATTGAGTAAATTCACTTGTGTTTTATTGATATTATTGGATAAATATATATAATTAATTATTAATAAGTAGGAATAAACCACACATCTAGTTGACACAAAATGTTGATGGTATGGATTAATGTGCATGTTTTCAATTAAAAGTGACATTTAATTTCAATAAAAGAATCACATTTTAAAAAATATTGATATTAATTAATTTAGTATCTATTCATTAGGAAAACAATATTAAATTCATTTTTGACAAATAATATTAAGCCACATATCAATTAGAAACATTGTGTGGCCAGTATGATTGAAATTGAGTGTTTTCATTAAAAATATACATCTCATCTCAAAACCTGTGTGTCATTTACAAAAATATATAACAAAAACTCATATGTCATTCCTAACTTATAAAGAAATCAATAATTAATTTTTTTTATGTGCAGGAGTTAGACTCATGTTAATGTGACACAATGTGTTACTTGAATGACTATAGTTGTTTAATTATGTATTCAAAAGTTACAATATAGTTTAAAAAGCATTCCACATACTGAAGTCATATAAAAACCCGTATTTCATCATAAAAATTTATCAAAATTATATTTTATTGTTTTACGACATGTAAGAATCCATCTTATATCAATAAAGCACTCAGTGTGTCCAATATGACCGATAGATCATGTTTTCATTTAAAAATGTAATTTTACTTTAAAACATGCATCATATACATAGAACTGCGAAGAAACACTTGTATTGTCTTCATATTTTATGAAAAATATTTATAATTATTGTTTGGTGTGTATTAGTCAACCACACATCTGTATAACAAAATGTGTGGCTGATGTAATAAAATGTAATTGTTTTTATTTAAAAATGTCATTATAGTTTAAAACAAAAACTGGATAAAAAAATGTTAAACCAAACTCAAATTATCTTTATATTTTAGTAAAACATAAATAAATAATTTTTAATAATTATGAATCAACCACATGACAATGCAACACATGTTGTTGATGGTATAACTGAAAGGGAATGTCGTCATTCAAAATAGACATTATATTTCAATATGAACAACACAATTCCAATACCAATAAAACATACATATATTATATTCATACATTATCATTATGAGATATAATTTATTTTGGATATGTATGAATCAACCTCACATAAATAAGACACAAATTGTGTCCACTAAGGCCAACTGTGAATGTTTCATTCAATTTCATAATTCTAGTTAAAAAAATATGACTTGTATTAAAAATGAAACAAACATTAGCAGATTTTATTGATAGAATATAAAAATGATATGTAATAAATTATTAATATATGGGAATTAACCACACATCAATCAATACAAGATCTGTCGAAAATGATGAAAAGTTCACATTACCATTTATAGAAGATACAATTTATATAAAAGAACAATAACATATTTAAAAAAAACTCATGTTATCCTTATTTTTTAGGAAAATGATATATGGTTGAATTTTATATTTATAAATCATGATCATGTCAATCTGACATTTGGATTTGTTTGATATCCCTAAAATTCCTTGTTCATACTTAAAATCTAAATATTATTTGAAAATAACAATAAAAAACAAGAAAATTGAAAAAAAATATTCCAATTTTATTTATATTTTTATAAAAATACATATATTCCTATTACACATGTAGGAATTAACTGCACATCAATCTGACACATGGTGTGGATGATAAGACCTGAAGATTATATTATTATCTAAAAGTAACAATTTATTCCAATATTTTTTCTTATATTCATAACCAATAAAACATATAAATATTTTCTTAATACATAATAAAAAATCAAAATTCAATTAACATATATAAAAATAAATTGAACATCGATTCCAAATAGTGTGTGTTTAGAATAACAGAATATGCTTGTTTTCATTATTATTGTGAAATTTTAGTAAAAAAAAATTCACATAAACAAAACCATGAAAAATATTTGATTGTATGTATACATAAGGAAAACGATCCAGGATTGATTTTTTTATGTATAGAAATAAACCTCATTTTAATATGACAAATTCTTTTTCCAATATAATATAACGGGCATGTTTTAAATTAAAATTGACAATTTAGTACCTATAATGTGAACCTGAACAAAACTAAAATGATCTCCCATATTATCTATACATTTCATTATAAAGATATATAATTTTTTTGGAGTTTGTAAGAATTACCCACACATCAATTGGATACACAATCTATCTAGTATGTCTAAAAGTGCACGATTTCATCAAAATGTCATATATTAGTTCAAAACCATTATTATATTTTCATAGCTAATTAGACATGTGCTACATATGTTTATAATTTTGTGGAATGATCTATGATTAAATTGTTTTTGTATGTAATAAAAGAACATTATCCAGGCCCATTATCTGAATAAATTGACAAAAATTTCACATTTTCAGTCTAAAAGTGACATTTTAGTATTAACAAGACATTACGTACTCCAGAATGAAAAATTGATTTTAGATTTCCTTTATAATATTTAAAAATAAACCATGGTTTATTTTTGATGTTTGGGAAAAACCCATAGGGAAACCTAGCACACAATGTGGTTAGTATAATCGAGAGTACGTGTTTTCATTTAATAATTTTATTTTAGTTCAAAACGGGTGTCACATTATCAAAATAGAGTAAAAACACTTATATTTTTCCCATATTATTAAAAAATGATATATAATTACCTTTTCACTTTTAGGAATTGATCACATGTAAATCTTCATATGGATTATTGCGTTTGGATGAAAATTTGTGTTCTCATTTGAAAGCATAATATTAGTTAAATATATTTGTAACATACCCAAGACAAAGAAAATGTGATTATATTGTCATGATATTTTATAAAAACAAATTACTATTCATTTTTTTGTTATAGAATTTTCCCATATATTATTCCAATTAAAATTAATAATAGAATATATAATTTTTCAAATATTTGTTTCGTTTATATTTTATGTACTGTAAAGAAAGTAATTTTTTTCTTATTTGAATATGAATATTTTGATAGAGTTTCGGTTGATCATTAGAATAAGTGTTATGTGATAGTTTTATTTTTTATTGTTAATCATTGTATTTGATTATTTACATCATATTAATTTTTTGGGTTGAACATATTTCAAATAATATTTTTATTGGAATTATGGAATAATATAAGATTAATTTTTAAATATTTTAATGTCACAGTTGTACTAAAATTAATTTTGATTAATTTTCTGGGAAAAGGTGATACATATATTGTTACATAAATTCTATGACAAAAAAAATTTCAATTTTTATAAACTATAATTATCAGTGATATATATTTATTTTATCTACAGAAATAATGTTCTCATAAAGGCTGGATTTATAAGTACTGAAATGTGTATTGAGAGAGGAATCCTTTATCATCACTTTTTAGCACAAATCAAAGTGGACCTATTTTAAGGAAGATTAGATCATCAAAAAAATTAGAGATGATAAAAGTTGATTGAAGTGATTTTTAAAGAGACTTATATAGTTTTAGAGTAGTGTACGTTTTATATTATATAATTTTTTGTTATTTTATTTTTATAAATGTAGTGTAATATCATTTTATCATTTTCACCTTAATTTTAACCTTTTATGATCCAACATATTTTTTCTCATCTGACTTCCCAAAGATCTCTTGAAGCAAAAACATGATACTATGGTATTTAATTTTAATCAAGCAGGATGAAGTATTTCCCATGTTCTAACATTATTCAATCTCCAAATATTATTTATCGATGTTATGGTATATTATTTGAGTTTTTACTGAAGGAGTTTTACTATTATTTTTATTCATTATTTATTGTTTCTTCCATCATAACATTATTTGAATAATACATTATTTTCATCACATTCTACTTTTGTATCATCTGAGTGCGAGGAATGATGAATAAAACACAACATTTAGATATCAGTTCATGTGTTATCACACATTAAAGAGAGGTATCTATTCACAATACACCAAAAAGGGACTAGATAGTTCTATTATAGATGAACATAATCATTTTATCCACTCTTATAATAAATTTTAGTAGTTATTTACAAAAATGGAAATAACCCTGGTTTTGATTAAATATTTAATAAAAAATAAAACAATGGTTCTACACTAACTCTCTTTGTGGTTCAACAAAATCTGAGTCTATCATTTAGTTTATTTATTTATTTTTTAATCATTTTCATTTCAATTTAAATTTAATTTTCATTGTTTATTTCATTCCAATATAAATTAAAATATATTTTTAATGATTTCATTAGTATAACAGTAAATTTTAAAATGATAACCAATAATTTGTGAAGAAAAATTAATTTAATTCCCTCCTCATGCGAAAAATATGGGTTTTCCACTTAGCTACATCCATTGGGAACTAAAAAAATACTTTCATTGACCTGATTGAAGATCTGATTGTCTTTAAAAAAATATTACCATGGAGAATACATAGTTATTTTTCTGCACATCACCTTGTAAAAATTCCTTTGTTTTTTCATTTCATTAGTTCATTCTCATTTTCAAAATAACAATTGTTTTAGAAAAAAATTTAGTCCATTCTTTTGTAAAAATTTTTAATATCATAAAAAAGTTAAAGAAATGTGAGATACTCATAGTAATAGTCTGAGAATTTTCATTGAACAAATACTATCACACATCATTTAACCCCCATAGGTACCTATTGAAAATACATTGGATTATACATCCATTATTTAACACTAATGGATGGGAGGATGAAACCAATTCAACAAGAAAATCATAAACATCGTATAATTTTTCAATTACACCTTGATAAAAATTCATCAACACTAGTGGTAATGGAAATATTGAATACTGTAATAAACAATACATTAATTCTTGTAGTAAAATAATTATTGATATACTATGACAGTTTTATTATGTTTTGTGATAGGTGCTTGTATAAGTACTTTTTAATTTCATATGGACATTACAAATCATGATATATTATTTTCAATAATAATGAGGAATTTTACAAGGAGAAAAATGAAAAATAGTAATGTATACACAATTGTGAGCATCACATTACTAAGTACTCCCTAGAAGATCACTCATATCATAAAGGATATAAAACTAAAGAGAATTGATTGGAATATGATATTAATAATTATGTTAAATATAAAACCTTATACATGAAGTAGTACGTGATTGTTTATAATATTGGAGGATATATATATATATCGCTAAAAGGGTAATAGACCATTATGATGTCATTAACACATGACTCTAACAATGTGGTCATTTTATGAAAAGAGGAATAATAATCATAATGTCATGAATTGTAAAAAAACATATGGAATAGTATAATAATACTTATGAAATAATAAAACTATTTATTATGATAATATAATTAAATATATGTATTAATTATGTTAAAATTAATGTTTGGTACAATGAAATCAAAATTTTATTTTTTAGAAAATATATAAGATTTATCCATATTAAAATATTTTTTTTAATTAAAATTTAACTATTTTAAATACAATTTCTCTGTAATAAAATGGATTCCTGAAACTATATATATTGAAATAATTATGATAATATTATTATTTTCTTGTTTAAAAATTATAATCTAATTGAAATCATATTAAAAAACAACCCTCTTCTCCTATTTTGAATACCACACCTTCTATTCAAATTTTCTAAGCCTTGAAGATTCCAAAAAATATATCAATTTCTCTCCTCAACCCTTAAAACCATATATGAATATTTCTTTTCTATCAAAAATACAATTCCATGTAGTATTAAGGAATATCCGACTAGACACTCCCACGGGAAGTGGTAAGATTCTCAACTGAGTATCTTTAGATTCATTTCTTCTTCTACCCACATATGAATTCCATCCACCTTAAAATCGTAACAAAATAATATGAAATTTATTTAGATGTTATTATTATATCTTTAATTCCCATTTTTCACATCCCCTCAATTTATTCAAAAAAAGAAATCATTTTTCATATTATTTTCAGTTCACCACCCCCAAGAATGATAATTTTCATTTTCCACCACCACATTTGATGGTAATTTAAATTCAATTAATATTGTTATAATTATATATATATATATATTTGTGTGTTTCTATATTTTTAGTCTTTTATGGCTACTCTTATATATAAATAAAACTGGGAAATTTCACGACAATTAAAAAATATGTCTAAATAGTCTAACCATATTAAAAAACATAATCTCTAATTAACTATTATTTAGGAATAATTTTGAAAAAAAGAACCTTATAATCTAATGGGAATACATTGGACACAAGAAATTATGTCTCTAGAGTTAGGTACCCATACCATTTGAACAATAATTTTTTTAAAACTAATTCGACCGTGGACACATGGAATAAGCGAATTCATATAAATCAATATAGGCATTTTATCTCAATTATATGGCTTCAAAGTAATATAATAAAATAATAGTAAATAAATTATAGTTTAATTTTTTCATCAATAAATTATTTAATAAATATAATTTTATCATTTAGGGTCATAATAAATATTGTAGAATTAATCCAAACATTAGGTATGTGAACTCTCTGAACCACCCACTTTTCTTTAGGGTATGTATTTTTTCTCTATACATGACATTCAATCTATATTTTTCATAATGGAATGATTATAAATTCTTTATTTGTTTCACATAAATATAAATCTGTCTTATTATCCACATCCATGTTTCTGTTATACATTCCATATGGTTATTTCTCAATAATTTCTTCAAAATCATATGTAATTAACGAGAAATTTTCTATCCATTAATGCATTAATTATATACTCTATTAAATACTATTACTCATTCATTATTTCGTTAAATAATAAATATTTTAGTGTAATAAATTTTTTACCTCTTGTTTATTATAAATTTATGTATTCATTCCATGATTAAAATCCTTTTACAAATACCTAAAAACACTATTTTAAAGGCCCATTTTAATAAACAATTCTATATCCATTCTCATAAAACTTCTCAAATGATCTCTATAATTGATATGTATGGTTATTGATTAATATATGAACTATAAAAATATTTAATTCCTTATTCTCATTATTATTATTATAAAATATCCATTTATTATTCTTTGTGTAGGTATTATGTAACCCATTACATTCTATACGTATTTCTTATTCTTATGACATGTATTTGGTTCCTTTATGAGGGTCATATATGCGTGTACCTATAATGAATGGTGTATCCAAATATAGAACTATATAATTGGGTAATTTTTATATCTATTTAGTGGATATGAAATGGATTATTTTGTAAACTATATCCATTATGGTACATTTTCCTTCATGTTATAATGTCATGCATGTGATCATTAGCATATGCTTACGAAGTTCTGTACTATGATGATTCAAAATTACTATGTTTCCATGATCATAAAACTTAATATATTTTTTCTGAGGCACCCATAAAATTTTTCAATATCCTTTCGTTTTATGAAATCATTTTATTCCAGTAAACATATATGTTATTCTTTATTATCATGTTTAATCCTTTATTATTCATTATTTCTCACTCGTATGGTTTATGTTTTACATATATTTTTCATTATAGTTTCATAATATATATGCTATCTTATAGAAATTAATGGAGTTTAAAACAAATTTTATTTATTTTAGATTCATTTTGATGTTTCATGACTTGAATCTCCTAAAGACATTAGTCCTCTATATCCATGGGTTGTGTTTTTTATATATTTATGTTAAAAATAAAATAATAAAATGTGAAAAATGCTTAGGATATTATAGTTGGTATCATAAAAAAATAAAATTATTTATTGGGATTAGGAGAATAATATATTAGTAAAAACCATAGATATGTCTCCTCGATGCATTGTGGATTCTGAGTAGATGACCAATAAATGATTTGTTGTGGATTCTGGGTAGGTTACATATACATATTTCATTGAGGAATCTATCTATTACCTAACGCCTTATGGATTCAAAGTAAGATGTTTTCACTACATAACTTATGGATTATGAGTAACTCAACAACAATCTTATGGTTGGTGTGCATACTTATCAACATATAGTACATTTCCAGCATAGAGCCGAAAAAGATAAGACTGGTGGTCTATGGAAGATTGGTTAGCGCATGACCACTTGATTTTGGATTGTTTGTTACATTGATTATTACAAATATATTTATTTAGGGAATACAATTGTATACATGAGAACACATGGTTAAGGAATAATTGGTGGTGTCATACTAAGTCTTGTACTCACACCCTATTATGGCATTTCGTTATGCTGGTAGATTATAGAGTGTATCTGGTAAATGGAAATGACCCTATGGTAGATAACTAATAAGAGGATAGTGGATATAGTTGTAGACCCATATGGAATCTAAAGGATTTGATGTTGATTTTTTTACATTATATGATTTATTTCTATTGTACATTCATTGCAGCTAAAGGAGCTGCATTATATGTATTATATGTGTCCCATATTTACATTTCTACATGATTAAAATCAGTATTTGTTATATTATTTATTATTGATTATTGAACATTTTTCATTATATTGATGGTATTGTATCCCAACTGATAGAATTAGACCCCCCCAGCTAGTTAGAATCCTCTTTTGTACGAGGAGACACATATGAGTTCATAGGGAATTCTTGCTCAGAACTAGTGATGCAGGCCGAGATGTTACCCCAACCATTGCATGAGATTCTCCCTATGCGAGATTATCTCCTCCTACCTCTTAGTATGATTTATGTTGTTCCATTATTTCCTGAATATCCCATATTAGTTTCGATATGTTTCTTTCATGCATTACGGTTGAGGTGTACCCTTGTTATCTAATTTTCCAGCATAAATATATATTCAAATACATTATAAATTCCAATGAATAATATTAATAATATAATATATCAAATTTCATCATGTTTATTCATTTTGATTATATAAATTCATTAATTTTAACTCATTAAATTCTAAAAATGTTTACATAAAAGTTTATATTTATTAAAATCCATATAGAATCATTTAAAATTGTTTATAATGATTATTGAAAAATGAGTTCATAAAATTACCTCATAATTAAACTATGACATTCCACAGTAGTTAAAATAATCATTGAATTAAAAGAAGAAACCCATGTTTCATATATTTATATTCCAAATAAATTTTCTAAAAAATTTATCAATGTTAACCTCAATTTTCACCATCCACATAGTACTAAAACACACAATCACATTATTCAAAAGATCATTCAATTCTGCATTCTACTTTAACACTTTTAAAAATTATAGATCTTTTCATTTGCATTATTAAATGTTCTAAATTTATTATTATCAATCAATCCATGTCCAGATCTTCCTCAATTTGAATTGTTTTCTCAAAACCCACGTGATATAAATTTGTGTAGAGTTATGATAATATCATGATATCCAGTTTCTTTTCCATTTGATTGAAAAAAACTAATTACTACACATTGTAAATAAAAAAGGTACCTAAATTCATATGGTCTTTAAAATTATTTTTATAATGATTCTTCGTCATTATATTTGTAGGCATTAATGTTAAGAACATTAAGTATCAAAATTGGTGGTTTCACTCATTAATAATAAGGAATGATTACAAAAGTAAAATTTCATCGAAAATATAGCCTTTTAATGAAAATTTTCTCTTCCCAAGACCCACCATATTTTTATGATGACAGAAATCCAAATAAATTTCATTAATTTTATAGAATTTATTCCAATTTTTTTTTCCATAAAAAATTCATTTTTTAACTTTTTCAAAATTTGATATTAAAAGAAACACAAATCCAACATCAATGCATGTATTACAATAAAATAGGACAATAAATGGTGTTTTTTTATTTTACCATGCCACAAGAAATTATTTATTTTCATTTATTTTCAGTAAAGGGAAAATAATAAAGTATAATGGTTGAATCAAATACATTTCCAATTTCACAAATTATTACCCCAACACATCTTACTTATAATTTAGTGTATCCATTTAATCGCGAGTTCCCTCTACCCCACAGATAAAATATATAATAACATTAAAAATAACAAGTGTATTGTAGGAATTAATATAAATGGCTTTAAATGTTACTCATTCCTATCATGTTCATTCATGGTCTATATGAGATAAATAATTAGTAATTTATAAGGTGGTCTCATGGATAATGAATTATGAATAAAAATTCCTCAATTATTTTATATGTTTTATTTCAATCATTGTTTTGAAATGATCTAATGAATATTATTGAAGGTGACATACCCCAATAGCACTCAAGAAATAATATCAATATATCATTTGAAGTCTTGGGATTAGAAATCCTATTGAGAATATAAAATATGAAATTGGATAATCACTCATTTAATGGATAATAATAATATATAAGACTACATGAATTATATATATTCAATTTGTGTATTAGTGTTGATAAATTTTATCTACATGAATAAGCTAATTAACTTAAATTATGATTAATAATGTTAAATATTCATTATCCACTGTAATAATTTAATTATACATACCACTCATTCAATATAATTAACATTTAAACATAAAACATTTCGTATGAGGAATCCTATGAAATTAATTCCTCCAAAATTAGTAAAGTAATAAATAATGTTAATGAATTGGCATGAAATTCCTAATTTTAGGCTCATTTTTAGGAAAATTCAAGTAGTTAATAGATAATGAATATTTGAAAGAACTCCCTTCTCCAACGAAGTTATAGACCTATCTATTCATTATTGTTTGGGGATACCATCTTCCATCAGTTCTTATAATGGTAAATTATTCATTAAAGGATATGTGACATGACATTGATGTTCAAAAAATATTATTTTATTTTATTTTATCCTAAACTAATTAATAAGGATGAAGTGGAATTTCATATAAATAAAATAACTGTTAAATCATGGTATAATCTCCCATGAGGGTTTTCATTCTTTCTCATCTCCATAAGGGATGTAATAACTGTTATCAATAATTTTACATTGGGTAGAGATTATTATATGTTAAAAACTACATGTTTACTTTTCCTTATTGAAAGTCTTATTTGTTGGTGTTGTGTACATGCACATACAAAAATAATTCAATCACCATTTCAATAAGGTAGATATTTAATTGAGGAAGTTTGATTAAGTAAGGATCATCCTTATTTATTGTTTCTAATTGGTCATTCTGCCCATAATTTTTTAGTGATATATGAAAATGTAATTCGTGAATGGAATATTTAAAAGTAATATTAGAATTTAATTTCACTTGAGTAGAATTTAAACTTTTATATACAACATGAATTCCTTACCTATCTCGGTGAGGAACATTGTTCTCACTATCCATGGGAAAGGTTAAGGGGATCACCTTATTAGATAACTCTATTTAATGATCAATATGTGATGTAACCACCATTTGTTACTAAGATAGATAATTTTCTTAATATTCCTATTTAATGTAATGAAAAATATTTGGGAAAATATGAAAATTAAAAATAGTATGATTTAATTATTAATTCATATTTATTAAAATTCGATGAGAGTGGGATTATAAAAGGATCAACTCCTTGTGTTTCCTTTTCATCAATCACTTTTTCATTAGTATGTTCCAATTGATGTGGGATTTCACTGGATTGAATCAGGTAGTCTGAATCCTCCATATATTTATTCAAATTAAACCTTATTTTTGTTTCATCCTCCTAACATTGTTGATATATATATATATAATTGTGATAGATATTTTACTTTGTAAGGGACATGGTTATCATGTTAACTTCATACTCAATATAGAAATTGTCCTGATCATGTTGATTCACGACATATAGCTCAAGAGGCATGTATTCAAAATCGTGAGTACCTATTATATCTTCATGGTTGTTTTGGATATGATCTCTATGATGGTTTGGATTTGAATTTTACACATGTAGGGTGTTAACCTATTAGAACTATTTCAGTTAATTGATATGATCCACTGGTTCTTCCCTTGTGGCCTTCTAGTTTTTAAAGTCATTTTTGACGTATTGACTATGTCTATCACGTCAAGAAGTTAAAATTACTTCTCATGAAATCATAATATCATTCTGATCAATAACCTAATATCATTGGGATTTTTTAGATGGAATAAATAGTATTTAGAACCACTATCACTTTTTTTGTATCTTTTGTGAAATATTTTAATGTTTAATAAAAATAATACGAAAACATTATGGTAAAAAATTATTTTTTTTTAAAATACAATTCTGGAATCATAAGAAAATATTAAAATAAAATATATGTAGATTAATGATTTTATCATAAAAAATATTCCCAATTTTGATAAACACCAGTAATGGGGTGTGGAAAATAATACTATTTATATTTTTTCAAGAAATGTATAGTGTCTAACCATGGTTGTCTTAGCTTACAATCTTCATAATTATTCAGTAAAAAATCCATATTCACATAAAAATACATCTTTTTATCTATTTATGATTTCATTAAAACAATTTAAAATTTTGGGAAACATGAATGAGAATGAAATTATACCTGGCATACAACACAAATCGAGTGGGGGTTGGAAATGAAAGTACTTGGCCCAATGTTTAGTTTCAGGTTCCATTATTATTACATTTAATTCTTCAAATTGGGTATGATAGTTCAATTATAAAATCAAATAAATCGATTAAAATTATATTATTTATTGGTTTTGAAACCGTGAATGCAGAGTGAAATAATATTTCAGCACCTCATATAATCAAGGTTGATTACACACCTCAATAGATTGTTTGGAATCTTCCATGACCCTCCCCCTGATATGTAATTTCATCCATTTAACATCTTAACTTCATATTGTGAAGGTATATTTTTCAATTTAATGGTTTTACATGAAATAAATAGTTAAATATAAGTTAATTAGATAACCATTTCATGGTGGATAATCTCCACACCCATACATATCACCATTATTATACAAAAATATAATGAAACTGTATATTAATTTATAGTCAAAATTAATGATATTCCTAAATCCTCCCATAATGAAAATCCTTAGGTCAGTAACTCATTATCATGTGTAAGAGTTCATCGTTGAAATAATGAAAATAAATGGAAGATAGAATGATCAAGAGAAATATTATGTTTTCATTATAAGGTAATTAATATAAAACTATCATTAAAATAGAATGAAGATATAAAATAAAATACAGCTAAAATGCAGAAGTAGTAATAAAATAGAGAATCACATAAGGAGTAGTAGTCTACCACTACATATATTGATTGAACCATTATTTATAAATGGAATAATATCATCAATATAATTTTCTTCAATCGTTAATAAAATTTTGGTATTATGAGTGAACATTGGAATATATCTTTTTTAATTTCGATAGGGTGAATATATTAAAATATTTGGACACTGTTTATTTTTTCAAAGAAAAATATGTGGCATGGAAAGATTAACTATGAAAAAACATTTTTATTTCAACATGGCCATGTATGGTTTATTTTAAAATTAACTCATTACATGGTGAAATCATTATTTTCTTCAAAACAATGACACTTCTAATATTTCTCCCTCCATATTGCAAAATACATCACCACAGTAGAGCAACTTGGTAGCCCATATTATTTCCAAAATTCAATATTTTCATATGTTGAATCCATATTCAATAGTTCAAACATACAAAATAGAACAAATACATGTATTTGAACCTTTTTTAGGGCTACGACACATATAATTCTCCCACATTACAACCCCATTCCAGGATCAATACTTCCCCCAAAAATTTTAGACACCTGCACAATAAAACCTATTCTCCCTTTTTTATAATACCTTGTGGTAGTGGTGCAACATGGAATATCCTCTTTAATGATGTACAACCATCACAACGGTCATAAAAAAAATATCATTCATGAATTTATTCATTATTCAATTAAAAGTGATTCACTGAATATGGACGAGGATCTATGGAATATCGGTGGCAATCACGAGATTCTATGATGTATCTTTTCTTGAGTTGGTGCTCAAAAAATTACATACACAGCTTATTTATGAGTTTCAGATGGTTTTGTGGGTAGTCAAGTAATGGAGTTGGCAGAGACAACAACAATGATATTTTATGAGGTGTGGGGACACAATGTAGAGTGAAACATTTGTGGTCTGGTAATAGTGAGTAGTACCCACACACATGTCATCCCACATTCATGATCAGCATTTTAGTCCATATTTTATATTACAATCACGAACATCACAAGATCAAAGTCCTTTTATTGGTAAGGTTTCCTACAACACACAAAAACAACAATTTTTTTTGTCAGGTGGCCCACATGAGCCTTGCCCCAACTATTTCATTGGATCATACCGGCGTGACCTGATCCCCTCCTATAGCATGAATTATTCTCTAAAATCATTAACACATATTTAAAATTTTTCTTCATAATTATGTGCAATAATATACACACAAATATAGATTACCTTGAAAATATATTTTATATATAGATATTTATATAATCTTAAATATGATTTCTATGATAATAAATATATGAAAATTGGTATAATATATATATATATATAATCTTTTAATCATTTATACATATTTATAATTATAAAAATTATGACCACACACACATAATAAAATATTTTTATATTAACTATATAAATATTAATATTAATATACAATATATATTTCGTATATAAATTTATAAATTTATGACAATATATAATTTATAATTAATAAATATATTCAAAAAATAAATATATTCTCTTAATTATATGTGTGTTTACAATCATTTATATATCTGATTATATATTTTCTATAGGGACATCATTCACATATGGGGCAAGACTTATTGATTGAAAACATAATGTGGTTACATGAGTGTAAAAGTGGTTATTTAATTACAATCTCTCTCAAAAAGGAATCACATATGGGATGGTAATTCAACTATACATGTGAGCACATTGGGGATTCCTTTAATGGAAAGCTCAACTGCAACTATTTTAAATTCCGAATAAGCATGGGTAATTATGATGTTGAGTTCCGATATGGATGTGAGACATTCCACAAATTTTGAAATTATTTTCAATGGAAAGGGAATCATTTAAATCTGTATATATTGTAAAATAGTAGAGGATACTCATTCAATCTAATGTTTTCCTCATCCCTTATATTGATAAATGTGAAACACAATTAGAACATTGGGTATTTCAGCCTCATGATATGCATAAATTAAACATGTACAAAAGAATCATCAAAGGGACATTCCATTGTGGTCATGAAAAATGTATAAAAAAACTACATGACATTGATTACATATTGATTATATATCAACATTTATTTTTATCCATAATTGAATATGAACTTGTCTAAAGGCCTCAAAGATGCCTCTGGGATGCTTGATGTTACCTGAAACCCATACATCCATTGACGAATTAAATTGTGGAAATTTTTTTATTATTGATCATATTGAATAATGTGTGATTATTTGGATGTAATAATGAGCCAAACAAATGCATACCGGAGAGATAATGGAGTCTTCTTATGAATTATGGAGTTGTTCCAATGCTAGATGATATACATTGTATTGGAGAAAACCTCGATAAAGGGATTGCTGATTTTTGAGGTGGGATGAATGTGGTAAAATGTTGATTTAGTTTTTGAAAGGATGGTGACCAATGTTATTAATAATTAAATGATATCATGATGTTCCCTCCAGAGTGTTGAGGATGTTGTACAAGAGTAGAATAAATGAGTTGAATCTTCTCTATGTTGATTGCAAAATCTAGAACATCAATATAATGAATTTAAATTCTCTTGAAAGTAGTCGATTGTAGTAATTTTTCATGATTAAGCCTCTAAATGAGGGTCATTATTGTAGAAATGATCCCAGGATTCATGAAACATTTATTCCAGGAGAAATATTCATCAGAGTAAATGTTGCAACAAAATAAATTATTTGGGTCAAGAATTCAATTTGTGGTAAATTCCCAAATCAGATTGTCTCGATTAAGAGAAATAACATAACTATATAGAAGCGTAAGATAATCATAAGTCTCCTCCATTTGGGGAGGCACAAGAAATAATGTATGGAGACATTAGTTTCCATAATAATATTTTGAGAATCAACCAGAGAAATAATTTGTGTTTCCATCCACTTTTCAGGCGAAATATTAGTATAGTAATCCTCAAAAGTAATCCATTTAGGATGAGACATGATATTGAAAAAAATGAGATTTTATAGTTTTCCAACTTGAAGATTCCATATAATAAGTGCATCCCCTTTTTAGTTTTTCTTTAAATATAGCATAATGAATGTTATGAGCCACTATGTCTCTGTTGAGATGATTCCAAGTGAATATGACATAAAAAGAATAATTATATAACTGGATGTTTTTTCCATATATGAACATTCGTTGGGGGATTGAAACAATTTATCCATGAAATGTTGACCATTTTGCATTCGTGGGTACTACCACTTCAAAAATATTTCATGATGTAGGAATTCAGGTGATTGAATATAGATATTTCCCATTTATATTTCATAATGTAATTAGCCAATTTTTAAACAATAGTAAATTTTACATTGAAGATCCTAGAAGCCATTGAATGAAACAAAACATTTTAAGTTGAATGTTATTTTTTTATTTGATCTATAATAATAAAAAAATTTCTGGATTTATATCTTCCAAAAAATAAAAGAACTCCAATTTAATTAATGGTCACAGATCGATCTATGATTCCCAATTCTAATAAGAAATGTTGTATTCAATTATGATGAATTCCCTTCCAAAAAATTAAAAAAAATAATTATTCCAATTGATATAAAACCTTAATACAACCTCACAGTAAGAGAGCATGATCTTGTGATTTTTAATATTTCATTTACCTCCTTAAAAAATGACGATTTCTTCTATATAGAGAATGTGGGTAGGACCAAAAAGATTCCATGAAGCTTGAATGGTCTTAATCTTTCTTTTATCTATCATGTGTTTTGGGTTCATACATAGATAATATATTACACTATATAAATGAATGGATGACAAAGATTCACCTTGTATAACTCCCTTTAAACATTCAAAATAGCCCCTTTTAGAACAATTTATTATAACTGAATCATGAGATGTCCCAAATAGAACCTTAACCCATTTAACATATAAATCATTGAAGACAATTCAGTGAACCCCTTATTTAAATAAAACATCAAGCAATAGTGTCAATGTCTTTTATGATGTCCATATGGAGTGTAATATCATCACCTTCATTTGTTAGATGAGGATTTTGGCATGTTCATAGGTTGTGAGGATGAAATATTGTATTTTGATTCCATTCACATAACCAAATTGATTCGCAAAGGCAATGTTATTTTTAATTGTGTTATGTTTTTTGGATAATATATTGGTACAAATACTGTATCTGGTGTTAATGAGGGTTTTGGGTATCAAAATGTGGATCTCAAAATAATTTTAAACATTAGGAATAATGGTTAAAAAATATTAATAACGAACATGAGATTTGATACATATTAGAAAGAAATATTTAACTAATATATAGACATAAAATTAGATACTTTCCCAAAAATGATAAAAAAATGTACTAGTAAAACCATTGGGTCCCTGAGAACTATCTATTTTAAGACTAATGTCTTATTTTCTATTCTCAATGTAATTTAGTTTACTGGTAAGCCAGTTATTATCCTCTTTACTAACCATGATTGTACTGATTCCATCATCAAGGTCCTTATTAATCATATGTACATGAAAACTATTTTATAAATTGGTGACAATGTGATCTATAGCTAATTATAAATTATCAATAACTCTATCACCATCTTCTATCATGGTGAGGGGTTTACAAGACATTATATAACAATAGATATTATTGTAAAATTTTCATTTTATAACCACATAATATATTAATTTGACCATGAATGACTCCTTTTGGAGTTTTCCTTATATGGAGAGTAAGGAAGTCAGCTTAGACAAATGATCAATTTCTAGTGTAATATCAAACTCAAAATCAAAATACGTGGACACATATTCCATTTGATTATGTTACGGTTTGAGGGATACAATACCATCCTCTATGTTGTTGTATTCTTACTTGAACCATTCCTGTATATGATACTTAAAAAGAGTTATCTTCATGATACATGAAAATCATCCCTACATTAAAAAATAATGTTCCAAAAAATAAAAAATAGTTTTTCAAAAATTAAGGTCTGAAGCACATAAATTATTAATTCTAAAAGGAATTTGTGGCATGAAATTCAATGTAATGAGGCTTACAAGAATTATATATTGGTCATAATTGAACTATGAGAGGTTAATACTTGAGATATTATACCATTTATCAAGGGTATGGTCAATAGATATGTCCTGATCATGTTTTTTAGAAACCATTCTATAGTAGTTACTTCTATAACTGGTGTAATTTTCTATATCTAGACTAATTTCATTCGTATTATTTCCCTCAATGAAATTTTTTAACATCAAATAAGATATAGTGAAATTACTATCCCCCATCCTTTCACTAGGACACAATATGTCATTCAAATCACAAAGTAGAATTCAAGAGTATTGGATTTTATGGTTGATGAGATCTTTGTTTTTCCAAAACCAACTCTTTTCCCAGTTTATCTTTTTATGATACATGAATGTCCCAAAGTGATCAAAATTATATTTGTAATATTCAAAATTAAACATTTTCTCATCAACATTGAAATTATACGAACCACTAATGGTAGTGTGATAAAAACCCATAGACTATCGACATTAAAAAAATGACCATTTCTACAAATCATTCTATATCCACTAATTTCAAGACCAAAAAGAATAGAAGAATAACCAATTATGGATTCAGAAATTCCAAGGATTTTAGTTTTATGGATATTTATTAATCTATATTTTGAAATGGTTGTATCAGTGTTTTTACAACCATGTCATTTCCCCATGAATATATACATTTTAATTTGAGCTTGTGGGAGGAACCCACTTTTTATTTCCACATAATAACTTCTTACTATATGATTTCATGACTATGGGAGTATAATTTAATTCATTATTAGGAGTTTGTATAGAACATTATGGGCATGTGATATTATTTTGCCTTTACTACACTGTTCATCATCCTCTATATGTATAGATTCATCTGCAGTAGTGTTGGTGACCCAAGGTTCTTCAATATAATCATTATATTCCCTATTATTCATGTTGGTCCAAAAGAGATGTAGATGTTATATCAATGAATTAACTATGAGAAGGTGATGTAGTATTACATGAACAGTTATGGTTTAGTGTCGATCTGCAAAAAAGGATTATGAAATTCCTCCATTCTAGGTGTGATAATAAGTCATTCATCAATGCAGATAACCTCAATGATAACATAGTGTTGGTGAAATAGTGTATTATCCATTATTATTTCTTTGTGTAGAGAATCTATGTACAAAAAAATAGATGTATATTTTTATAGTTTTATTACAAGCATCAACATCACCAACAGTGGTGACCCATCCATCAATTTAATGGGGATTGGAACAAATATTATTTTTATAATCCGAGCTTTCTAGATTAGTACTATAATGAATGGAAGTGATAAACAATATAATATCCCATGAATGATCAAGTATTATACTAGCCTCTTCATATTATTTTTTCCACTTCCACTAAATGATTGTCCCACAATTATTTTTAGTTCCATGGTTTATCGAAGGCACAATCTATTCATTCTATACTGAATTATATTCTTAATGATTATTTGATGGCTCCCCATTAACAATTGTAATTTCATTTCATTTATTATTTATATTCATTTATTTCAAGGCATATTCATAAGGATATTGTTTCCCCTACTTTTTGAAAAACCTTCAATTAACAAATTCACATCCATCAATTTAAATGACATCACAAAATTGAGGTTTGTATTAATATTATTCCTTTATATAGACCATCTAATAATTTTAAATGAATTTTAAAAAAATTAAGAGCATTGACTGCATTTGTTCCTCAATATGGATCCTATCATAGAGACCTATCTCCCCACATAGAGTGTGTTGGTCCAAGTTTAAAGTAATTTTATTATATGAAGTTATTATTTTTAAAATCATCAGATTCCAAAAAACACAGTTCAATCTATGGAGTTTAATCCAAATATTATAAGTGATTGTTATATGGGAGAAGTGATTTAAATAGACATCCCAATATAAAATACTCAAATATATAGTCTTGAGATATAGATTAATGGAGTTCCAATCTATTCTGAAATCATCCTCGATACAAAGGATGATGTGGATATATCATCTTCTAATAGGAATTAATCTCTCATTTCCATGGCCCCCGTAGAGTGAAATTTGGGATTTGAGATATGCAAAGGGCCGCATCTAGTCCCCTTTTGAGTATATAATTCACCCAATCATAGAAAATTTTCAAATATATAGACTCTTTTGAAAATATTTAGTGCCTAAAAAACAATAATCTCCCATCTCCCATCATTTTAATAGAGGTTGGTTAGGTGAGGCATCATTAGTCAGTTCCAAGCCTCGATGTGCTTCAAAAAATAATACGCCATTGGATTTGTTAAATGCATCTTATTTCGTACTCAAATGAATATCTACGGTATTCTCCATTCGATCATGTAGATCGATGACCACCTACATTAATGATTCTTCCCATTATGGATTGAATGAGTCCATGTGAGATGAAAAAATGATCTCATTGAATATGAACCATCACACTGAATCAATGAATCTGAAATCCATTTTTACTGATGAGTTGAAGTCGCGACTCTCGAACCCATATTTTATAAATATCCAATATGATTATATTTTATAATTTATTTAAATATATATGTAAATGGTTTAAAATAATTAAATATATATGAAATATATTTTTAAATAAATTTTTAAAAAATAATAATTATGAATTACAATTTCAAAATTTATATTAAAAAATTGTATTTTAATAAACAAGAATATTATATTATTGTGTTAAATATATTTACATAAAAATATTTAAATATAATTTGTTAAAATATATATTTATAATAATATAAATATGAATACTAACAAATATTTATTTTAATATATTTAAATTATTATATTTAAATAAATTTACATATATATATATAAATACAATTTTTGGTGTTTTTTCATGTGATTGATATGATCTGATAATATTAGAGTGGCATAGAAGAAATATTTTACTGAAAATGTGGGTGGGGTCAGTATAGGTATATATAAAAAATATATGTGTGTATGTATATATTTATTTTTGTATATATTTGTATAATTTTAATCATTCATGTATAAGTGTGTGTGTATGTATGTGAATCTATGTATGTATGCACGTGTGTATAGGTGTGTGTATGTATGTGAATGAATGTATTCATGTATGTATATATGTACATATGTATATTTCTATCTATATGTATGTATATTTGTATATATTTATATACATGTAAGAATATACATATGTATCTTTATGTTTATTTACATATGTAAATGTGTGTATGTGTATTTATATGCATGTATTCATGTACGAATTTATATGTGTATGTATGCATGTATTGATATTTTTTGGTGTATTTATGTTTATGTGTATATGCACATGTGAATATGAATATTTTTGTATTTATGTGTATGTATTTTATATTCTTTTTTGTATGAATATGTGAGTACTTGAATGTATGTATATAAATTTTCATGCATGTATAATTATGTTTATGTATATATATGTATATGTGTCAATATATGTGGATGTATATGGATTCAAGTTCATTGAGGTTTATGCTTGTGTATGTTTGTGTATGTGAATGTTTGTTTGTGAATGTAAATTTAGGAATGTGTCTATGTGTGTGTGTGATTATTTGATTATGTATGGATTTATATATGTATGTGTTTGTATGTGTATTTATGTATGTATACAAATTTTTGTGTGCATCTATATAGGTAAATGTATGTGTCTGTATGTATATCTATTTCTATCTATATATGTGTTTGTTAATGTTTGAGTACAGATGTGAATATATTTTGGTATGTCAATGTATGTATATATTTGTACAATTTTATTTGTTTATTTCTAATTTTCTATATAAATCTATGTAATTAATATTCTCTTTTTCATTTATTAATATTTTCATAATTTGATCATTTTTATTATAGATTTAGGAAAACTATGGTTGATATCTAGGAATCCCTCTTTAATAGAGGACTATTCAGTCCATTTATGAATAAATAATTGGAGCTCACACTATTGGCATGTACATATTCTGGTAGTTGGCAGTTTTGCATTATCATGATGACATATTGGTGTGATTTATAGGAATTATAGCATAGTAATATGTTTGGGTCACCATGTGGGTGTTTCAAAAGATTGATGGGTGTATTGGTGCATATGAACTAGAACTATAACCACCTAGAGATCAGATATATGATGAAGGGGTGGCCATCCAGGTAATTTTAATCACATTGGAACCAATCAGGAAATGCAACGTGACTTGGTATATGGTGTGTGGAGGAACCACACATGCACCATTGGGTGGGAAATTCGAAGGAGTGATGTTGTGTTGAAACCTATAATTCGGCTATCTCCCCACATTAATTCTTGATGTGAGTTTTAGGGGAGCCCTTCCATCTTGGAAGGGTGGTGTCATAACATCAAGGTGGGTGAACCAGTGTGATTATTATTGAAATTTGCTAGTAAAACAGAAGGCTCCTGTTATGGTGGGGAACATGCAACTCTTTTGCGCCTTCATTTCAATTTTTTTTCCAGAATTCCTTTGGTCCCATATCAACAGGGCCTTTGGGCCATCTATTGTTTGGGACTTTTGACGACTCAATGTAATAAAATTGATCCAATGTGAGCTTGTCATTCCTTATGTGGAAGAATGGGGCATGAAACAATAGGCGCCCTAGGTGTGTGTGTAATTGAGATTTTTAATCACTTCTACATAATATATATATTTACTAATATAGAATTATTTATTCATATTTAATACTTATTTATTTTTAATATTTTTAATATTTATTAATTTATTATATTTTTTTGAAATGTTATTTATTAATAATTAATGTCATTATTTTTTTTAATAATATGAATAAATATAAAACCTTCTTTTTTATTTTTATATTTTTGAATATTAATATTTATTGAATTATAATTTATTAAGTTTTAATTTATATTTTTTAAATGAAATAATTAATTTTAATCATTTTTATTTTAATATTTATTCACATTTTATAATTTTTGTATTTTATATAATTTATAAGTTTAGTTTATTTTTAATTTTTATTTAATAATTTGTTTACATTATTCATTTTTTAGTAAATATTTATACATATTTATTTTTTAATGTGTTTAATATATTTATATTTTACATAATTAATATTTATTTAATGTCTATTTTTATTCATATTTATTTTAAAACTTTTTATTTAAATATCTATTTATTCTAGATTTATAAATTTTTAGTTGGTAATTTAATAAAGAAAATTGTATTTAAATGTATTTGTTAAAAAAAATTCATTTTTATTTTCATAGAGATTCATTTTTTAATTTATGTAAGTAATATTATGAATATTTATTTAATTTATTAATATTTATTTATTAATTTTTATTCATTTAGTATTTTTTTTATTTAATTATTTTTATCAATTTTTAATATTTATTAATTTTTAAAAATTTTGGAACTATTTTATTTCAAAATATTTATGCATATATTTTTAATAATTATATTTTAATAGTTTTTATATATTTATCAATTATATAATTAATATTTAGTGAATTTTATTTTACCATTTTCATATTTAAATCATTATAAAACTATGTTATCATTCACCGATCGAGCTCCACTTTTTATGTTATATATATATTTGGCCCTCTAGACTCTAATTGATAGGATTTTATCCACTTGCATAGGCCTACAGTTCTTCCAGCCAACATCTCCATCGCAGCCACATTCATTATTATCTGTATCCATCACATCCATTCACCCACAATCACATAATAGTTATTCTATCTTTGTCGCCGCCTAACATGATGAAATGACAACATCATTGTAGCTGCTTACCAGAGATCTCTTTCACAAACAATGTCGCCTCCATTTTGTGTCGCAGTCCATCCTAACCGCCTACCCCCACCAAGTCAAGACATACACCCCAGTTGGAGACAACGTATGAAGAAAATTTCCCCTACGTCAATAATAAATCATTATATTTTAGGATGTGAGGTTTTGATCCTAGATTAGAAACTGTATTACTGGACAACTTCACCACTGAGCTGCTACCCCAATTACATCCTTGTAAAAATATAATTTATTTATTTTTAATTAGTTAACTATATTAACTATTTTTTAAATTAATCAAACATTTAATATTTTTATACTCAATATAAAAAATATATTTCATTTTAAATAATTTATTAATTTATATGAGTAATAATATTTTTTTATTAATTTTAATTCATTTATGTGTTTATAAGAGAAAATTTCAGTTCTAATAAAAGACATGTTTATGAGTTCTTATCCTTAAGGAGATAATAAATGTTACTTTTATTATCTTTTTTATTAGCACTGATATAATTCATTCCATTTTTTAATGATCCTCAAGAGATCATTCCACTCCATGCATTATTCATGCTCTCAAGGAACTAACGGTTGTTGCATCCAATATCGATTTTTTTTTCTAGAATTGATCCACAAAATAGAATATATTATATTCATAGTTTGTTTTTAAATATTTCTCATATGATCATTATAGTTTTATTCATATTTTTTTCATTTTCCCTTGTTCATTTTTAACATTTCTACACATAAAGTTTCACATGTAACAGATTGTTATATGTGTTGTAACACCCTAATTTTTTAGGAATCGACCCATTTGTGTTTTTAACTTTTCAGGGTTCAAAATAATTTAGATAAATCTAGACAGGATAAAAATTGACAGAAAAACTCTTGCATAGAGTATTCAAAGTATCTACAATTATATGTAATTTAAGAGTAATTTGGTATCTATTACAAGGGTGTGTCAAGATTATTTATTTTTTGAAAATTCCTATATAAAATTCAACCAATCTTAAAATAAATTGATTTACACCATGTAAAATCTAGTGTATATATATATAAATTATATTAGGACTGATGTCACATTTTATGCCTAAAAATCATCTTAAATACCAACTAGTTTAAACCATTCACTATGAAAGAACATCCGAAGAAACACATATATATTTATTTTCTATTAGTTCCCAAATTATCCAATAAAAAATAAGTGTTTACTAGCATGTAGTTATAAAATATAACACTATCAATCCTACTCATTCTATCACATACATGACTTATTTTGATGTTAAATTTCATTTATTTTTCCTTTCATTCTTTTTTTTGAATGGTTTATTGGGTTGTGTAATAGGTGAAACTATATCAACAAACTGTTTTGGTAGGATTATATTTTTAAAAGGTCTATTTCATTTGTGAAAATGATGTTATGTGATATGTATCATCTTGGAAATATTTTATTAAATTGTTTGAAGGAGATATTGAGTAGTGAATGTGATGTGAAAGTGATGTGGAGTGTTTTGTGTGAGTGTGATGTGAAAAATTGAATTTTTGATAATGAAAGAAGTGTTATATTCCATGTGTGTGGGATTTTATACGAGTTTAAATATCTTATAATTGTTTTATAAAACTGTTTAATGGTTTTTGTGGAAGTGTAGAAGAAATGTGAAATGTGTTGTTGGCTATTTTGGTGTGATTCGGATTTCAAAATCATTTTGAATGAAAAATGGATATTTGTGACTGGTGTGGTATACATATGGGATTCTTGGTGAATTTGTGACGTGGAAATGATATTTTCATGTTCAATGTATATTTCTTGACTTGTTGAACTTATTTGAGCACAAGGGGAAAACCTGGGTATCTTGGTGGGTGTACGTGTACTAGTATGCTAGTGAATCTGTGGGGGTTGGCCTCAGTTTCACTTAGCAAGATTGACTCTTAAAACTCTAACTAAAATATGATGATGATTATTGGGGACCACTAGGTTATTGGTATGTTCCCTACTAGTGGCTCGTGCACGAGAATGGATATTTGTGATGGTTACTCTCACCTAGATACGAGGTACCTGGGACCACAACTAGCTAGTGCCTAGGGGTTATTTCCTATTTCTTGTGCTCATTATTTAATTTGGACTTACCGTTGGCATACGGTATAGTTGGCTAGAAAATTCGGTAGTGTTGAAATTATTTTTAAAAGTGTTTATTCTTAATGATATCCCACTTGAAAACTATTTTTATTCAAAGTTGCATCTTTTAGAAATTGTAACTAGCTTTTCATGTTTTTGAAAACATGCATGCTTTTTTCCTTTAAATGTTTATCCAATGGATTATCTTAGTGGTGGTATCCTATTGGGAATTTTCTCACACCCTACTTACACCCTTGGATGTATGTAGACTAGGTTATTTTTTTTGTCGCAGGTTGGGTACAGTTTTTTGTTCCAGTGGTTCGGGTTTCTAGCAGGTCCTTGGTGGTGAAGTCTTGTGGAGGTGTCTTGAGGGTGGTGGCCCTTGACATGAGGGTTCTTGGGCTGTCCTTATTTGGTTTTTTATTTTTGGTATAGACCTTTTGAGTTGTTTTATGCTTTGTAATTCAGTTATGAATTTTTGTAAAAGATTGTTTGGTTTGAAAAATCCAGATTTGTTTCATTGGATTCTTTTGTTGTTTTATGTTTATAAACTCGGGTAAATCATTCCCAATTTTTACTTTATGATACCTAGGTACTTGTGCCAGCTCGTGGGGATCGAGAACTCCCTACGGGCCTCGTCATGGGATGGGTTTGGTGCCATTTTTGGTGGCGATAAATTCGGTTCGTGACACATTCCTAGAATATTTCATGACTTTTTAAACAAAACATATTAATTAGCCTCAAAATATTTCTCAACGAGGAATCATCTGATTATATTGATTAATTCCCAATTGTAATCTATAATAGAAATATAATTTCAATATTCTTGACCTTTATCAAAAATTAAGTACCAATATAACATATATGATTAATGTATAATTATTACTAATTTTGGAAACATTTTATTATGAATAAATGTCATATAATGTTCAGATGCTTATGAATGATTACAAAATCATATTCTCCCCACTACACATTGGATAAACATAGTGTCCTTTTCATGTATACTATAAACGATCTGTCACTTTTAAAATTTCAAACATCGAGGGTATTTTTTATTTATTAGATAAATTAATAAGAGGATGAAAATAATGATTTAGTTTATCTCCCTTGATAAATCCTTTATTTATTGATCATTCACATTTATAAGTGATTTAGAAAATTAAATGGAATGTCCTGTAAAACATTTTATTTGACAATAAACATGAATTATTTCAATTTTTTAACTATAATCTAACAGGCTAGAGACACTTCCGTTATGATATAAATTTTTAGGTTATAGGTCATAAATCCCACAATGCGGACTTCCGAAATATTATAGAATATTAATTTATTTAATAAATACATTTTATTTTTCATTCATTTGGGTTTAACTTCCAGTATAAATATGAAATATTTGTCCCCCATTTTTAGGTAATTTAAAATATTATTTTGTAGTTTTGTTGTTATAAAATACAGGGGTTGATTTTAATGAGTATTTAGTTAGGTTTGAAATGCATAAAATGTTTTTTGGAGGTTCATGGATTTAGAAAGGTTTTTATAAACCATGCACTCTCACTCAAAAATAGTGAGTTGTGAAACCTGTAGTATCTAGGTAGCCACATTGATGGTGTACGGTTTGTCCAAATAGAGATGGTGTCGAGGAGACCATGATATCTTTATTTATTTCAGACTGTAGTGGCACACAGTTACCACACGTTCTATACAAATCAAAAACAACAAAAATGAAACAAAATATGAAATGTCATGTAATAGCACATAGTTGGAACATATTTTTTCCATAATGTGTTTCATGAAATGCGGATCTCTAGATGCTTCCATGTACCATGGTGATAGTTGAATGACATTTTGGAAAACCATACCTCCTAAAATTGAAATGTGTATAAAATATCCAAAAACTAATCATTAACTGACTTTAATGCCTAAAATGAAGCATTTTTTCATCTATTAGGATCCCAAACTCCACTTCTACCCTAGGTGTACATGGGGATTCCTTTTGATCAAAAATTAATTATTTTCGAATAGATTATATTGTAAATCCATAATCTAGTGTATGTATATTTTTTCACTAGTTCATCATAGATAGACACTTTTAATCACTCTCTGAAAAATAAATATAGTCTTTTATTGATATATATATATATATATTATGATGTTAATCATGATGGAATATTATTATATCTATTAAAATTAATGTGTTGAAAACCTAGATATTGATGCTCAATCTATTTTTTTTCAGTTTCACCATCTATTGAGAGGTTGGTGGATAATCTCTAATATATAATTTTTTTATATCATTAAGGATTTGTTTAATTTAAAATCCATTGATAGATTTTCTATGCATATGTGGTCTTATTTCATTAAGGAATCCACATTGGTGTTTGTTTTAGATATAAGTAAAATTAGAAATGTTTTGGAAAATCTCATATCTAAATTGTTTAAAATTATGGGTTTAGAATCATGGTTCTATTTTTATGAAATGATATTGTTTGATGGAATGATATCAATGATGATTTGTTTGATATAAATTAAATTGGCCTGGAATTTTGTATAATTTGGTTGAGATGTGTTCATTGGGATGGATTATGGTTGTGATGTATCCCCATAAATGTGGGATGATGAATTTTCATGACATGCCACAAACAATGTGTGACACAATGATTGATTGTATTTCCGGTAAGTATGTGTGTCTGTACATGGTAATGGTATTGAAAAAAATTACATAATGATAATAATATTAATTATGGGTTTTCTCCAATGGATTTCAATTATAGAATTTTTAAAAAATATTTATCTATTTTATGTAAATTGTGCTAACAAGTATTTTATGTAATGTAAATTGATCAAAAGTCATTGTGGGTTACCTATATAGTTTCATACATGTTGGAGTTTGTTCCCTAGAAACTGAAATTTTAGTACTTTATGAAAAACATTTATTCATTGGATGAAAATTAATAAACTCCTTGTCACATCATGAATCTTATTCTATGTGACATAGTATGTGATAATGTCCAAAGAATAACTATCACACTAAAAGGTCATAGTAGTTCCCTTATATGATGAGAACCTAAATGTGTCATGAAAATTTTCTTGAATATATATTCTATTTCCAGATGATATCATTTAAAGGGACACAAATGATATAGGGTATCAGGGGTGGGGAATCTTAAAACGTTCATCCAACTTCCCATGGTGTGAACCCTTTGTAATATCCAATAGGATGTTATTAGAACAAGACCCTATACTAAGAAATCCAATTATCTATGTGCCATTGGATTATCCTATCGATGGACGTGTGTATAGGTTCATAGACTTTATGATTCTTATTAATGAATATTATGACATGCACACATTAATGTATTGAAGTAGACAATGATGACAAAAGTTTGTGGTGAGGTAGGATATGTTGGGTGTGTCACAAGTAATGTTTCATTAATGAATAATTCAAGAAAATATTTGTCACTTCTATGGAAATAGATATCTATATCCATTTTATGGAAATGGTAAAGCCTAAATAAATCTATCTCCATAGTTTTCTCGAGTCACGTTCACTTCCATGATGTCATTGAATATGAAATTGTGCACAAGGTCTGATGGCACATTCATGAAACCTGCTAGAGTGGAGATTTCTAGACAAAGGAATATTATTACACATTATGTGTTCATATAATATGACATGTAGTTGCGAAAAACTCTTATTTTTCAAGTGTTCCTTGTCCCGTTGAATGAAATTAATCATGGAATTTAGGAAATACCACCTAATTTCAGTGAGAAAAATACCATGAATGTCACAGTCATTTTTTAACCAGTATATGAGATAAATAATTTATTTATTTAATAGGGTGAATAAATATTATTTCTATTTGTGGTTTGATAATTATTCTGGTATTCTTGATTTCATTTGTTTCTTCACTTGTAATTCGACTTAATGTATTGTGGTTGACATATTTTTTTATTGGACAATAATGATGTTATAATTATTAAATAAATACATTGTCATTATTCAAGGCCCTATAAATATTGAGGAGGATTGGCTGAAAAAGTTGATGTCCTGGTGAAAAAAAAATATTAAATATATTAAAGATAAAAAATATTTAAATATAATGTTCATGTCAAGAACATTTCATGTAAATAATATAATTTCTATTATTATTTGACATGGGGTTTTCGCATGGGAATAATAAATCAGTTAATGACACATGTGCTAATTATATATTATTACCTAGTGAATTTAATTAAATAAGCACATGTCATGGAAATAATGGTATTTCTATTATTATTCGACATGAGTTTTTTACATGAAATATTAAATCATTTATTAAAACTACTGATAATAATTTATTATTACATGGTGAATTAAATTACCTATTATGTAATTATTATCTATATATTACATAGGGTCATTCAACTTATATCTAATTGTTTTGTGCAATAAATCAATAGGGAAAAGCTATCACCCAATGAAAACTATTCCATCACCAGGAATTCTCTCATAAATGAGAGAGATACACCTCCACCAGAACAAGGAGAAGACTTTTGAATTGATTCTCAAGGGGATCAAAGGCAAGCATCACAAGTGCATTGATCGTTTTTTGCTAGAACCCAAAAACTCCTTCATCGACATCCAATGATATGTAGAGAATATGTGGATCGTTTGTAGAGGATTCCTATCATTGTAATCTACATCGCAACCATGCCTCAACTCAGACCTGTGGTAGGATGAATCAAAGAAGAATTAATCTCCATACGAGTAATTCTATAAAGTAGTTAAATTATATACAAACAAAATATGATGACCCCCTCTTCTCAGTCCCGCATTATGTCCTTTTATATGTCACTAATTCATTTCTGGGGATACTGGTGTTCATCACCAATTTGATCACGGATTAATCATTGATTATGAAAATTTGTAAATTTGGGAACATTCCCATTCTACATTTCTGCTATTCATGAAACATTAATGTTTTATTATAGGGGTCATGTTTTTTATAATTATTTAAATAATTAACTGATGATATATGCTTTAATAATTTAGTTTTTTCATTCATTTTAGTCATTATTTTAATCTTAATTTTGATATCACATCCCCCTTTATCGTTTCTCGCATATCAAATATAAATTAATAATTTTTTGATTAATTTTTTTTGTCAATCTCATCCTGAGATGCTGACAGTTCTGTCCAAATAAACAAAATACACACCTTGTAGTCGGATCTATGTTTCATGTATTTGTGTTAAATAAATAATGAGTAATTAGTAAATTACTCATGTTGTGTGCATTTATGACACATGGTTTATTTAATTAATACACCACATATTGACCATAACAGAATGGATGATCGTCAGCCAGACTACACTCCATGTGGCCCATTGGACACATGGTGTAGTCCCTTGGGGTCCCGATCAATACTTGAATCCCATACAAGGCATTCCTAGCTAGTGACCAAGTAATGGGGAGTATATATAGCCTATGGTCCACTGGACATGACATGTACACTGATTATTTTCAAATTACACCTCACACAACATTTACCTAGGCATGTACTTTAGATGGATGGTGAGGATGGTACATTCCATGTAGTAAGATCTACGTGCCATCTAATTTTTACTGATTAAAGAGATTTAAAAATTTACTATTATATTATCTAACTCATTAAAAATTTAACTTCGTGTGGGTGTAATTCTAGGAAAAACATGTTATATGTATTTGATATATATATATATATATATATTTAATTAACATATTTTTATTGTTCATTAAACTCTAAATCATGTCTGATTTGTATTAAAATTATAATTATGATTTCATTCTACAAGCCACAATTATTGAAATATATATGAATATAAATACAATATGTTTAGTTTAGGATGGGTATTCACGGGGTTGATTTAATAGTACTAGTTATGTACAATTTTATGGATGATAATATCAGGGAAATTCATAAATGTATTATAAAAAATGTTATTATTAATGAATGATAATGGTTAATCGATTTGAGCGTAATATATCTTAATAATAAATATTAAATAATTTAATGCTAATTATATTAAATGCTTAATTCAATTCATGTATTTTTATGATCATGAGCTTGGCCATTACATTGTTTGTAAATGCGTTCCTTTTAATTTATTCAAAAAATTAAAATTTTGGGAATTCATGCATTCTTCTCATTAATATGTTGTTATTGAATTCACATGTTTCTTTAATGAAAACACCCCATTACCCCTCACTTGTGTGTGAGATAAAATAATATGTAGTGGATATATCACCCATGATAGTGGAGGTGGTTCAAATAAGGAGAGTAGGTGAAACCAATCCAAGGAGATAAAAATGTGGACATATGGAATGCTATAAATAGAAACCATAAACAGTACAATGTGTTTATCCCCTAGATAAAAGGTAGTTTATCAACCTCTAGACACTCTAACCCATAGTACTGAACATGATAATACCCATTATTTTATGTCTATCACATGTATAATTATTCATTATTGATGTTTAACGTGATCACCAAATTAAAGAACAATCAACCTCAAAATATTGATCTAAATCAAACATTGCTTAAGTGTAAATAATATATATACACGGTTTTGTATAGATCACATACCATGATAAATAACGTGAAACAATACTAAGAGGTAATTTATGTGAAAAGATAAAAATCCCACTATAAAACATTTTGTCGGTATTGCCTTCCAGTAATTCTATTAGAATCAAACTACAGTTCAATGTGCTTGAAGAACCCTATTTGGGTTGTTTTCCATTATAGAGGAATTAAAATATGATTCTTTTGGTTGAGATAACATAGTTTACATCAAGGTTTGACTTCCCTAGTAGGAAATTGTGTAATTGTGGGTCAATGGTTGAGAAAATACCAAATTAAGGATTTTGGGATTGGGGAGTCCATACAATAGATCAATGAGATGTCAGTTAATGTAGTTGTTATTTGAAATTCCTAATTATAATAGTTCATGATTCATTAAAAACCCTAGTAAGGGTAATGAAAATTTAAATATGGATCCTTCTGCTAGAATGTTGAAAAAATAGGATATTCTGAAGCCAATGATGAGGGAATTTGGGTGTCGACAAAATATTGGATGAATAATATATATTTATTTATTTATTTTCCAATATTTATCAATATAATTTAATAATACAATGCACATCGTAATTTTTATAAACAACAATATAAATTAAATAATACATACCATTACAATACATTATTGATAAGGGAAAACTTTCTCTGCAAAACAAATTTCCATGGGAAGAAAAGGTGTCTCCAGGTTATCATTTTCCATGAGAGGAATCATTATGTTCTAGAAGTGCAATTACAAGTTTCACCAAGAAATGAGGCTAGTGATGTGGAACTATCTATGTACGAGAAACATCTAAATGAAACTATTGATTTGCACTTCCTTGGTAAATAATAGATGAAAAACAATCTTTTGAATAAAAATGAGGAAATTGATGTTTATAGCATGATGTCTATCCTTTAGGATCCATATCAAGAGAAGGAGATAAAATTGAAGAATGAGATATCCATAAATGTTTTCACTACTAATCATGGAGATTATGTTCTATCTAGACCACAAGTAGTCAGGCCTATTAGATACATTGAGCATCTATACATCTTAGGGATTAAATTCCCCAGGGAGTTGCGTACAACTCTCTAACTATCATCACTACCTAAGACCGTTTCTTGTTTTATTGTGAGTTGTAATATGATCAAGAATGAGAGGATTTTATCGATGTTTCATACCCTAATTCACCAAGTTGATAAAGACGTGGTGCATGAAAAATCAGTAGTCCATATTGTGAAGAGGAATATGAAGGGAAAGGAAATGAGGCCTATGATTTATAAACAATATCTAGTCTCCTAGAACTGTTCATCCAAGAAGAATAAGTAAAGTTATAGGGGAAGGAAAAAATGTAGTACGCTTTTTATGTTGTGTGTTAGGACACTAGAAGGGAAAATTTACCCAGAGGTATGGAGAAGCTGAAGGTTCATTCGTCATCAAGTGTAGTTATTCAATATCTACACATCAAGTATTTGATAATTCTTGTGGGGATCACATCTGTAGTCATATTCCGAAACCAATTAGATTCTATAAATTCTCATGAGGAGAGTTGGATCTGTTAGATATCAAGGGGGAAAGGAAGGATACTCTATCCATTGGCGAATACTACCTCACATTGTCGATGAGAATGATTTTTGTTTTACATGGCTGTTATTATGTATGAAATGTTTCCAAGAATATAATTTCATTAACGATTTTAGATAATGTTGAATTTATTTTCATATTAGGAAATAGATTTTGTTTTCTTTATAAGGATAATATAGGTTATGGAATGTGGAAATTAAATAATGGTTTGTATGTATTAAATAATGAGAACAAGGTGCTCGCAATTGATAACGAACCATGTTCACATGACTCACACAACACTCAATTGTGGCATCACCGCCTAGGTCATGTTAATGAGAAGCACCTGAAAAAGCTTCGTTAAGATGGTAATTTAGACTATACCAAGATAAAAATACTTGATAAATGTCATACTTCTTTATAAAGGAGAATGACCAATCCAAAATTGGGTGGATGATGGGAAGTAGCCACATAGTTTCTTGGATTGTTAAACACTAATGTGTGTGGACCATGTCCAGTAGAACCTAGATGTGGATATTCATACATCATTAATTTACCGATGACATCATTAGATATGGATATGTCTATTAAATGAGGAATAAGTCCATATCCTTTGAGAAGTTCTAGGAGGTCAATAATGATGTAGAGAATCATCTTGGTAAGATGATATAAATTGATCAGATTGAGGTGGAGAATATCTTATCCAATAGTTCATTGACCATTTAAACAACTTTGGGATTCTATATCTACTCAACCCACCATATACACCATAGTGGAATTGTGTTATTGAAAGGAAGAAATGTACCTTTTGGGGGCATGGTAACATCGATGATGAGTCACACAGATCTTCCATTATCCCTTTCACAATATGCATTAAATAATATTTCATACACATTATACAGAGTACCAAATAAGATGGACGATGGGATTCCCTTTGAGCTATATAGTCGAATGAAACCCTCTTTTTTCCCATAATCATATATGGGTATGTGAGGTGTTTGGTATGTATTTCTCAGGAAACATAATATAACCTTGGGGAATGAAGAGTATCGTAATAGGGTATACCAGGGATATAAAGGGACACTATCTATACAATCCCTTAGACATGAAACTGAATGTTTCCATAAATAATGTATTTCTTGATATGGAAGAAAACCTCAAAATGGATATTGAGATGTATATTTATTCTGATCAAGTAGATGCTCTAGATACATAAGAGTTGGTACAGGAACAAGTTTCACAGGTCCCTATGGAATATGTAGTCTCTAAAACAAATGTGTTGTATTGGAGAACAAGAGTGATAAGGGAACCATAGATATATTGATTCATTTTCACTGAGTATAGTGACTCATTATTGGGGGAAAATGATGAACCTTTATCCTATATGGAAGTAGTAGAGGACTCAGAAGCTGCAATATGGCTAGAATATATGTATTTTGAGATGTATTCCTTGTATCAGAACAAATTATTGGTTCTGTATGACTCTCTAGTTGATGTAAAGCATGTTGTGTGTAAACGGGTATCCAAAAAAATGGGCAACGATGGTCATGTTAATACCTATAAAGGATTTATAGTGGATAATGGTTTTAAACAGCTTCAATGAATTGACTGTGATGAATAATTTTCACCAGTTTCCATATTTACATCCATATGAATAATACATACTATAACTACATTCAATGACACTGTGATTTGTTAGATGTATGGAAAAACTGCATTCGCTAATTGGAAACATCATGAAGATATATTTATGACCCAACCTGAGAGGAATGGGACACCGAGTGTTGATAAAAGCGTTTGAATGTAGCATAGAAACATTAATGGATTAAATAAATGTTGTATGTCGTGGAATATTCAATTTGATGAAGCCGTAAGATAATATGGTTTCATAAATAATGAATGGGAGCCGTGTGTTTATGAGTTGTTTAATGGGAATGCAATCATTATCACAATAGTTTATCTTGATGACATATTGCTTATTGTGAATGAAAAAATAGCTTTTTAGTCTATCAATTGATTGTTGAACCTGTGCTTTTCAATGGAGGACCTAGGAGAAGCATACTAAATTATAGGTATCAACATCATTCATGATAGATCCATGAGGATTCTTGGACAATGTCAATGTAGATACATTTAGAAGATAGAAAATCCATTTACCATGGAACATTCCATGAGGAGATCAGATGTATTTCCAACTGGTATACATCATTACAAGAAAATGTGTACACAAAAAAACATGAGAATGATATGATGATTATGATTCCATACCCTTTAGTGATAGGATACATCATGTATGCCATGTTATGTACCAGAATTGATGATTCATATACAATGACCATGGTAGGAAGATATCAAGCATATCCTTGAGAACTGCAATGAACTACTATCATGACTATCCTTAAGTATCTCAAATAAACTAAGGATATCTTCCCAGTGTATGGAAGAGATGAGGATCTCGGCATTAGATGGTATGTGGATTCTAGTTTTCAGATGGATCATAATGATCTGAAGTCACAATCAAGAAATGTTTTCTATCTCAACAGAGGAGATATGATCTAGTTGAGTTCAAAGAATCCAGTTGACACAGATTACAAAGAGAAGTTCAAATATATATCGACATATGATGCATCCAAGGAAGAAGTCTAGATTCATATCATTTTACAGGAACATGATGTGGTACCTAGTAGAAAATAACCCATTAACTTATAATATGATAATATTTGAGTGGTTGTTCTGGGAAAAGAGCCAAGGTGACATCAACAAACAAAGCACATAGTACAAAAATATCATCTTTTGAGGTATTTATATCAAAGGTTTGTTGTTTCTGTGAGAAATGTGTAAACCATAAAGAACTAGGTGGAACTCTTTAACAATTATCTACTTGTTGGGAACCATTATATCATGTGAGATCTACAGGACTTAAGGATGTTAGTTGTTGGCTCTAGAACAACGAGGAGTCTTTTGGAGTTGGTTCCCTAGAAACCAAATTCTGTGTAAATTTGGAGAAACCTTTTTTTCATAAGATAAATATTAAAAAAGCACCTTATCACATCAAGAATTTTCATATTCTTGACATTGTATGTGATATTTTTTATGAATAGTTGTTGTACTAAATAGTCATAGTAGATCCCTGTTATGATGTGGACCCATAAGTTGCATGAAACTCTTCTTGAATATGTTATATGGTCGGATGATATCATTTGAAGGCACAAAAATGATATAGACTATCAGGGTCAGGGAATCATGATTCATTGAAGCGCCTTCTCATGGTGTGAACCCTTGGTAATATCCATGAGTATATTATAAGAACAATAACTTCCAATAGGAAATTTAAATTCATATATGTCATTGGATGTCCCTATCTAGAGACATGTGTATTGTTCCTTATACATAATTATTATTTTTAATGGTTATTATTACTCGATAACACACATTTATTGAAAATAACTATGATGATAGATTTTCACAGCAATGTAGGGTATGTTTGGTGAATCATGAGTAATACAACATTAATGAGTTATGTGAGAATAAATTTTTCACTTTTGCGGAAGTATATTTCTCATTAACATTGATGGAAATGATATAGAAAAATTAATTCCATAAACATGGTTTTTTCTAGTAATGTTCAATTCCATGAATTCTATGAGTGAGAAATCCAGAACATTGGTATATGGAACTTGCATGCTACTTGCTTGATTGGATATATTGGGACAAAGGGATTATATTACACAGTAAGTGTACATATGAGGTGATATGTCATTGAGACATCCACATCATTATGTTGGGTTACTTGACCCATATCTCGATATTAGTCTTGGAAATTTGGTATTCTCACCTAATTCCAATGAGAAAGAGGCTTAAGGTTCACATACTATTTATAGTCATTATCTCAGTTCAATAATTTATTTATTTTACAATTTGAATGAATATTATTCTCGGTTGTGGTTTGATAATTATTATATTATTTATGATCCCATTTATTTCATTACTAGATATTCAAGATAGTATATTCCGGATGAAATATTTATTGATTTTCGAATAATTAAGTTATATTTATTTAATAAATATGTTGTCACTAATCGTGGCCTTGTAAAAATCATGGAGGATTGAAACAACATGTTACGGGTGTGGGGAGAAATAATATTTAATATTATTTAGTAAAATAAAATTTAAGTATAATGTGAATTTTAAGAACATATCATGGAAATAAATACATTAATATTAATATTTGACCTGGGGTTTTGTTAGGGAATAATAAATTAATTAACAACACCTATGCAAATTATTGATTTTTAAGTTGTGAATTAAATTTATTAAGAGCATGTCATTGAAATAAACGATTTTATATTATTATTCGACATGATGTTTTCTCGTGGAATAATAATGAATGTAACAACACCTGTGCTAATTATTTATTATTTCATAGTGAATTATATTCCCTGTTATATTATTATTCTCTATATATGCCAATGGGTCATTCCACCAACTAACCAATCATTTTGTGCACAAAATCCTTGAAGAAAAGTTGTCGGTCCCATATAAATCTTCCCTATCCATGAACATACATAAGAAAAAGAGAGATAATCATCCACTAGATAATGGAGAATGAGTTGGAAGTGTTTCTCAAGGCGATTGAAGGCAGACATCCCATGCACAAGGATCTTCCACGCTAGCACCTATAGACACCTTCAGCGATGTCTAGATATATGAAGAGCATTTGTGGATCACTGCTAGATGATTCCAGTACATGGACTCTACATTGCAACAGAGCCACACCACAGACCTATGGTAGGATGAATCAATGATGAAAGAATCACCTTGGACGAAATTCGATAATTTAATTAAATTAATTATATTCATAATATGTTCATCCTCACTTCTCAATGATGGGTTCCCTCCTTTTTATATATCTTTTATTCTATTCAATGGATACTAACATTCATCATATTATGAATCCCAAACTAATAATCAATTATTAAAATTTTCAAGGATGGGTTAGTGCCCGTCCTACACTTCTGATGCACTCGATTCCAATAATACTCACCCCCTTTGTGGTCACTATGGTGTGTATTTATATGTTGTGCACCATGAATCCCGAAAGGTAATAATGTCTTATTTATTTACTGATTCATCTAGATATGGTGGTAAATGTAGGTGGTGTAATATCTCTGATCTATTTCAGGTGATTCTTGGTATTATGACACATTTTTCAATAGTTCATGATGTATTTTTAGGTTTTTTTGTTGATATCTCTAAATTTATTGTCATTGTGAAATTATTGCATTTTTTTCTTCCTTTTAATTTCAATACTTATAATCAGGAATCATATAGATGGGTTGGATAGGAATATTCATTTTTCGTTGGCTGTTGTATTTGAAAAAGAATAATTATCCACCAATGTTCTATTACACTCTTAGATTTTTTAGTCATCATTTGGTATGTTGGGGATGCGAAGTAGGGTTAATGGATCTCCATATCTTATGGAAACAATTATTTAAGAAAAAGTGTTGCAAATAATATCAATCATTCATTTCCCTTAATCTTATTATGGAAGAAAGGATATTTTAATTTCAAAACATGAAATATATATCATAAAATTATATATCCAACATTTTCTTATGAACATCATGTTATCGTGGTTTCTGAGGAGAAAAGTATTCTATGAAAATTCTAGGTGTGTTTTCAACCAATAATTTTGGGTATATATACTGAGTGTCGGATATCATTCATTAATATTGATACTTCCCACAAGGAAAGAATAGTTCATAATGTGTTTAATTATTTCTAAAAAATAATTATAATTTTTTTATTTTGATGAATTTTGAAATATAGTTATATTTATTGGTTTTATTTAAAGATTATAAATGTTTTAATACTTTAGTTTCATTTGGGTGATGACTAAATATTTTTATGTTCATGAATTACATAATAGAATCATGTATATACCATATAAATCAATTGGAGGATTTTTCAAATAATGTGGTTTTCCTATGCCACTAGTGAAGCAACATCATTCCAATGTATTGTTTAGTCTTTTGAATATTTTTATATTGGAAATCCAATTGATGAACCTCCATTGGTGGATCACTATGTAATATTTCTGAAACATAATCCACCAATATTTTGTGGGGATTCCAAAAATGAAAAATTCATTGTTATTATCAATATAATGAATGAAATATTTTAATTCCATGGTACAGCGAGAAAGTTACATGTTAATTTAGGAACATATATACTAGAGGACCATGATTATTGATGGTTGTATTTATATTTACTAGATAAATTTGACCAAGGAATCTCATTGGGGTAAATAGATTAATTATAAATCAAAAAACAATATCCTCAAACATTCCACATCACAATTACAACTAATTTTTTTTGCATGAAATATTATAATATATCTTTGATAGAGAATGAAGCAAGGTTTATGAACATAGTCTCACATTCCCGAGAAGATGCATGTATTTTATCCTTAATGGAATAAAACATTGATTATGGTGTGTGCCTAAAAATTCTCTATAAGATAGTACTTCATTGAGTTACGGATTATATAGATATTTTTTAATTATGGATGAAGTTAGATTTAAATATCTAATGAAATATGATTGGATGGAATGTGATTATATACATAGGAACTTGGGGGGAACTCCTATTATTGTAATAAGAAGACGTGGGGAACCAACTTACATGGTGTTATATAGTATAAGAATTTGACCACATGATTCATTAAAAACCATACATAACCCATGATAAATCTTGTGTTTTTTTAGTTTTGTTCACTTGAGAATATTTATAATGAATTAGTTGGACCACCTATAGTACGTCACAACTGTAATCAGTTGGGAAATATCTAGATATATTTTAATAATGGTACATAGCTAGTAGTTGGGAATTTGTCTCTTATTTCTTCATCATCATATGATTCAATAGGGATATATCATCAGAATAACATTCTTCTTTATAACCAAGTAAGCCAAGGTGATTCTAGTAAAACCATGACTCCAATGGTTATACGATCTCAACACAGAAAAAAAGACCATGGAAGAGATAATAAGATTATTTACAATTCATAGAAAATAATATCATAGGATCAAACTAGACATTTGATGGTGTGAGGTATGATTCATTTAGAATCATATAGAATGTGCATTTTTTAAATATTATAAAATGAAACACTTTTTTAATTCATCTTATTTATGATCTCATGTATTTTCATGTCGGAATGATACCATATGTCTTGAAACATGAAAAAACTATTGGACAATGAGGTTGTGAAGTATTTTAATATGTAGCAAGTTCTATTACAATAAATGATGACGATATTTTATGGAATTTCATTTTTTTCATCTGAACATCTATAACATGATGTCCAGAATAGATTGTTTGACATCCTTCAAGTCCCACATTGACATTTTATTTGTCGGGATTGTTTTACACATTCTTATGGTGTTAAGAATCTCCTTAATGAAGAATTCCACAATATTGAAAAATGAAAATGACCTTTTTTACATGTGGTCAAAACCATATCATACCAATTGAAAATTGTTACATTATAATGCCCGGATGAAATAACACATTGAAAATTTACTATCACCATTTACCAACTTATTAATGTCATTTCTGAAAATATAAATGGGGTTACACCCAAAACAAAAGTTGAATATACAATTGATCACATAATAGGTATTTTCCCCATTTCACTTCTATCATATATGATGAAACAAAAATTAATGAACAGAATTTAGGGATCAAATGGAAGAGTAGAAAATAAATGAGTTCATTTTATTGAGATTGTTTCATAGGGAAACTAAAGTTCTTTTTATACAGATGGTGTATGAAAATATTTGGATTGGTATTGATTATCATAAGATCAAACATGTTATGATAATTAATCAAATTTTTATATTGTAAATATTGATTTTTTTCAATTAAGGGGATCAAAATGCCTATATAATATTTATTTATTATCAAGAAATCATCAATTTCGTGTTTTTAAGGATCATATTATGGAAATAGATTTTCAATATCCATATCAACATTATAAATATGTGGTTATGCCTATGGTCTTATTAATTCAAAAACATTGATTATGTAATTGATAAATAAAAAATATCAGCGGTATCCTAGTTCTTTTTGGGTGGTCTATGTTGATGACACTTTGATTGATTCATGGACTAATGTATATCATGAACAACACATCGTCACATTGTTGGGTGTCTTGCATGAACATCTCCATTATGAAAAGATTTCATTGTGTGAATTGTGTAGAAAATATTAAAAATTACATTACTATGTCATCTATGAAATAGTAATATCCACTGATCCTTAAAATTTATATGATTTTATATCATTGAATATAAAGAGGAAGGTGAATTAAATATGTTGTTTCCCTGGTTAATCAGGATATTTCCAATGATCTATTAATGTTTTTTCAAAATTGTCTTCAACAATGATGCCATTTTAGAGCAAAGGAATTATTTTAAAATTGATCAATATTTGAATCAAATTTATTCAATTTAATATTATTCATATTACATATACACCTATTATTACATTTCAAGAGTCTATATAAGGATATGTGGTCTATTGCGATGAATTTGGAACATGGTTATGATGTGTTCTGATGTATGGTGAACATAATCTATCTTAATGATCAGGACTATTATAGTTGAATTTTAATAGTTATTCAACACATGATATTGAATATTATATTTTAGTTAATAACATTAATATGTGGTTTCATTATATATTTTTTGAAAAGTTTATTGTTTTTATGGATTATAAATGTTTTGAACATATTTTATCAATAATGTGTATTAATGTATAGAAATAAATATGGAGAAAATAAAATAAGAGGTTTTTATTTGATTTTATATTTTCACATAGGAAGATAAATATATTTTCCAATTAATTGAATAGAAATTTATACCAAAAGATGGATAAAGAGGTTTCAGATCTATGAGTAACAACCTTGTCCATATGTGATATGTATCTTGATTGTGAAAAACAAGGTTTTTTTTACATTTAATTCCAGTATATGTTTATTGGATTTGGTTGACTTGGTAAAATATTTTTAAATATCCAACACTAAATGTCGAACAATGATGTAAAAACTAAATGATAGGGTTAACATTTACTAATAGACATTAAATGGGTGATCGTGGATGGTTTTTATATATTAGATTGTGGTTCCTCTAACTTATCAAATATAGATTCCTTCCCCCCCCCCCATTTAAGAAGGGATGTTCATTATAAAATTGAAAATATTTATAATGAAATGAGAACGTAGTTTTAGTAATTTAGATTGAAATGAAGATTATTTATTTTGTGTTAACATGCCTCGCCTATTAGAAAGTCATTGAGGAGCATCAGTGACTAGATAGTATGTTTAAATATTTACCAATATCCTAGTGTAAATGTGAGATGATATCTATAAATTTTTTTACAGGTCCCCTCATATTGATCCATAAATATTTTTTCCCTATATACTTTTATAGATCAACTCATAATGTTGACTCACTTCATTCCCATTCTTGAATACAATTTGTTGAATCAATTTTCTAGACAATATATTTAGAAATTTTTTTAAATGTATGGGGAAAACCATAATTTGTCACTAATAAAACACAATGTTTAAAATTCATTTTGGAATGATCTTATTGAAATCTAGTAGAACATAGGTGACCATGGGATAAATTTATCTTCCTCAAGTAGATTCCAGTCCGAGTGAATAATCCATAACAATATTTTATATTCATAGATCTTTTTTTATTTATTTTGGTGGATTATATGAGGATAATAAACCATTAATGGAGTTATCATACAATTAAATTTATTATAACAATATGCATATGGATCTTTTATGTATTTTTAGGGATTTACAAGCCATTATGAACTTTTTTGGGTGGAAATAGTTGAGGCTTCACTTATCAAACCTAGCCAACATAATTAGATGACATAGAAAATTAAGATGATATAAAAAGTATGGATACAACCATGACTAATATGAAATTGTATTTGGATCATTATCATAAACCATTTTATTTTAATGTGGCTGATCATCTTTTATTGATATTCTCCCAATGGATAATATAAAATCATTTTGGCGAGAAAGGATAGTTGTCTCATCGTTACATTATAACATTTTGAGAAAACTTAATAGATCAGTGATGTTTCTTACATATTATATTTACTACTAAAATTATTCTCAATTATAAATGTTTTCCTTGTATCTTTATTGAAGATGTACTAGACCAATGTTGACGATGTGATTTTTTGAGACCATGTTGATCTCAATCATGATGTTATGTTGTATCGCGTACTAATACGTATTAGTGATAAAAAAGAAAATTTATTTTATTGGAAAATAATTTGTTTGTTATGGGTTTTATAGAACCATGTTCATATTCATGTAGAGACATCAGAGCATGAGACAAAGATGATTACACAACTTTCTGAGATCTTCCAAAACAATGCCACTCACCAATATTTTGAGGATTGAAAAACCTATCGTGTGGGGACTGTGACACCCCTAGTCTCATGAATTTTAACAATTTATTATTTATATTCTTGGTTATATAATACATCGGTGGAGTTTTCAGAGTTTATATTTCATTTTATATTTTTGGATGTGTTTTTGGATTTGAATTGTTTTTGCATGGTTAGTGAAAACCATGTACCATCTTTCAGGATCTCTGAAAAAAGTCATTGAGAGTCATGAAGAATGATCATAGTTTGACCAAAACATTTATATTTCTAGGATATCATTTATTAATTATAATGTATATTAGGGTTGAGTAGTTTATCCAATCAGTGTGGAACAATAGTGAAGACCCTAGGAAATGTCTAATATTAGTGAAAAGCTCATGGATATTACTATATATCTTTTGGTTCAACCTTATATCTTTCTATATGTTATATAGTATCTTGTGAATGGTTGGAAGGTTGATTGAAAAATTATGTAGGCTAACTTTCTGAAATGCATAAATTATCCCTTAATTAAACATTAACTCCGTTCAATGCGTGAAATGAACAATTAATATCCTACTACTTTAGGCTCTATAATTACTATTCCTCCCATATTGTATATGTAAATACATTTTTATCCATAAAAAACGTGATGAATAAATGTGTGTTTGGACTTTGGAATAAATATTATGTCTGTGATATTTATTGTACTTCTATGATCTATAATTATCCTCTATAATAGATCGCAAATTCAAATATGTAATATATTGATCTATGTGTATTGATATGAATCATGATTACATTTCAATGAATCTATAAATATAATGGATTTGTGACCCCGAATCCATAATTTCATAGATCGTTCGTCATTTTCATCATTAGTTGATTCATATGTTGCTTCTCCCTCACCAATAATTTGTCAAAATTAAGGTTTCTTGGTCATTTGAAAAAAAAAATTATTGGATTTTTTATAAAAAATTTTATGATATTTATTAAATGAAACCATTATGGATTATATTTTTTAAATATGGAAAATTTGATGATTTTTGTAAAATTAGTTTTCATAAAATTATAAAATGTCGATTTTAACGTTATGCAATGGTTTCATTATAAAATTTTGTTGATGAATTATTTTCAATGGAATACCTTTTAAAAAAATCAACTTGAATGGAACCTAGAATTATTTCATTGGATAGTTAATATTGGAATAAAAATGTGTTTATAATGTTCCACATTCGGTGTAGGATGGAGTACAGTCATGAAGTATCATTGTCATTGTCTAACACTGTACATGAGTGTGTGTACGATTTTTTGTTTTTGTTAACATGGTAATGGTTATACAATGTGATAATTTATTATAATTATATTGATTATGGGTTTTTATATGGTGTTCACTTATTGGTTTGTATAAACTATTTTAATATTTTAAAACTATTTTATATAACATGTGATAACTAGGTATTTATCGGCTTCCACGAATTGGGATGTTTTAGGGGAATGACTAGTAAATATGATATTCAACCCCTGCTTGGGATCTATGGTGCATTTTTAGTTGTTGTATACCAAAACATAGGAAAGGTTGTGCATCTTATTTCTATTATGATGCTTCTTGTTTTCATAGACATGGTGGATGGTGATGCATCATAGATATAGTGTGGGTTATGTTTTGTATTTCTCCACAATGGTTCCATTAGAACATATTGTCTTTAATTTACTATTAGTTGATGTCCCTTTTCCATAATCACTGTAATATTTTTTTACCATTTATTTTTATTACATATACTCATTCATCATATAGATGGTTTTCATGTTTATATTATATGTTGTTGGGTTATTTTATTTTTAAAGTGAAGATCATATCGTAATATTCTCTTATCCCATGGAATTTATTTATTGACTTTGTGTCATGGGGATGTAACCTAACAACAATAGAAGCCAATATATTATTATATTGATGATTTAGTGAAGGATGTTAGAGTATATCTAATAATTATAAAGAATTGATGAAGTATAATAAGAATTATTTAATCAAAATTCACCATAATGATGTATTGTGATGATATTTTAAAACAAAAATCGAAATAGAATTGAATAGACAATTAATTATTAAAAGATTTTTTAATATTTTTAGAATTTCATATATGCACATAAAATGTTTTTATTTTTATTTTTTATTTTAATCATTACTTTTTAATCATCATTCATGCATGATAATAAATCAATTTTCTTTATATTTTTATTATTGAGAAATATTGAACATCTATCATTCTAAAACATTCCACTAATACTAAACCTTATTATAATATTAAACAATATAAAAAAATTAAAAAAAAAACATAATATAAGTGTCACAGAAAAAATATTTTAATGATATTAATACTTATAACTAAAAAAATAAAATGATTTACGCATATTAATATATTATTATTAATAAAATTAAATTACTAAAATAACACTAATATAATAATTTTATGGTTATATAAATAATAATCCAAAAATATAAAATATCTTCATATAGAAAATATTTAACTATGATAACTTTTTCCTGGCTCACACCCGAGCAGTCTGTAATGTCTTGGAAATCCCATGTAAATTAATTTTATCATATTGAATTATTTTGAGACCAAGTGTCGAGATGATATGCGATTTCGAGGCCTAGTGTGCCCAGAATGACCAGCAAAAAACAATAAGCTTTAAATATCACGCGAGATTGGATTTTTTTAAAAATTTTAACTAAAACATTAATGGGTGCTCAGGTCAAAAATATAATGGAACCATTTCATTCAAGATGGAGGGTATACCCATGGGGTGACTTATGTTTAGTTAGTATAGGCCATTAGTGAGAAAAAATAAAAATGGCATAATTTTAAATATAATTTTTATTTTTTTATAATTTTTTTTCAAGTTGGTAACTCATGAATGGTGACTCGGATTAAAAACCTGAGATCATGCTATGCTCATGATTGTATTCTTTCATTAGGATGATCCTATCATTGGCTAGAACAAGAAATGATGGAAATTAGTTTTTGACCATAAATAATATAATTAAGTAACTTTTATTTTATTTTCAAATCCTTATAACCCCAAAATGGTAACTCGGATTGAAAATATGTGTATCGTTGAGCTCGTGAGGGTGTGTTCCTCTTAGGTGGTTCCACTCCTTGACCGGTACATTTTAATTGCGAATGTTAAATTTTTGAACTATATTAATGTTCATTTAAATAAATGTGGGAGTGTGTTTCTATAAATCTGGAACCATTTATCAGATCGAAAATATGAGGGTACCATTGAACTCAAAACATTGGGAGTTTCTTAGAATGGACTTAACATCAACTGGAAAGGGTCGGTCAGAAAAGATATTTTTTGGACATTTCAGAAAATAATAAAATAACATTAAAAAGTTATTTTATTTCTCATATCAAAATTTGAGAGACAGATGGTGATATTGTGGTGCAGTGATGAGGCGACAATGCAACATATTAAAGGAAGCTCATAAATGTCTATTTAAGATATAGTGTAATAGCTATGTAGTTTCATAAATGTTGCAGTGTAATGTCACAATGTCGTAGTGTATGAGAAATCCTAGAATATGTTCTATTTTTAATTAGGTAGTGCATTGGATATTGGGAATTAAAAACCATTAGAAACGTTTTCATGAACCATCGGTGATTTTTCACCCCAATGAAGAATGAATAACACTAGAAGAATTTCAATCAACATCAATGTGCCTTAAAGAGAGACTTTGGGATGTGAAGAATGACTCTAACCTCTTGAAACCTCAAGGAATGAACGCTACATCAATGAATTTGAAATCATTTAAGGATTATTCTTTATTTGTGATTTCTTTTAATTCCTCATTCATCATTCAAAAACAAAGAATTTAGATCATCCCACGAATAGGTTGATCCATGGAACATGTGTTCATATAGGAAGGTTGTTAAATTCATCGACTTGGAAGGCGAGATAGATTAGTGTGATGAAATTACAAACCTCTCCTTTTGTTATGCACCTATAACACAGAGGGCGAAGGAAAACATGAACAAGGCCTGAGTCCCTCTTCCTTGCATGTTCTTGTGTGTTTTTTGTGGCCTAATTTTCAAAGCAGCGGCATGGAAAGTTCGAAGCTACCATAGAAAAGGTAGCATCCCAACAATCTCGTAATCTCACAAAATTAAAGAACCAAACCACTGAAGAAACTATAGTGGCTTGAAGAAGAACTACTCTCACGCTAGTGGTATCCTACATGGGAGGCCATGTGTAGAGGGAGGAAGAATTCCCATTAGCGTGCCACATCGGTAGAGAACTGCACCCAACTGACCGCAAAAGTGTGGCATGGGTTGCCGGCATGGCCTGACAGAATGTGTGTGCTGCATCGGAGCATCAAGAAGCCACAAACAGAATAAAAAAGTAGTGTTATGGAGATGTGGTTCCATATGAACATGTGGAGTAGAATTCTTCATGTATAAAAATTGGGGCGGCATGTTGGACGGCCACACACTCCCAAAATTGGATGGGCTGAGCTGGTCTGGGCGGATCTTGAATGGACAGAATCGACCAAAAAACTGGGCCGAGACGGGTGGTCTAGATCGGGGTGTCTGAGTTCCCATGTCACTTCCTCAAGCCGATCTATTTTAATTTATTGGGAAATCATGTTAAAATCTTCCTTCATAGGATGCTATGTGACCTGGTCGGGAAAATGTGACAGGCCAGCTAGAGGAGTCCAGGATGGATAAAACCGGGTCCCTGGGTTTCTTGGAAGATTGGACCCACGTTCAACCTGATCAAGGTCTAGTGGGGACCAATGAGATATGAATATAAGTATGGCATGTGGGACCATAGTTCGACATTGGTTAGGTTGGTCTAACAGACTCAAACAAGGCCCATACATAACCGACCCATGTTTACAAAAGTGATGAAAACTCTCTGACCAGGTGTCTGATTGGCACACCGTCTGTGGATCGAGGAGACATGCAATGGGGAATTCCATCAAAGATACGCTATATGAGTATTGTGGGAGGGTTTCTTATAGCCAGTTTTGATCAGACTAGAATTCAACTATGTCCTTTTTACAAATATTCCCATATCGTATTGACCTACCATCTGTTCGACGCGTCATTTGTTTCGTTGAGACACCTATGATGAGATTGTCTTTCGGGTTAATCTATGTTTTAATTTTTGGTGGTTGAGGTATGAATGAAGTCTTTAGGGGAAGATCCTCTTGGAATTAAGCATTCTAAGTGTAGCAATCTAGTGGGTGGTAGTGATAGGAAGAATGAAGAGAGACTAATCCTGGATTAACATAGGATAGATCATTATTGGATTAGAATAATAGAAACCCTTTGTGGATAATCATATGAGGGACCCTTACAAGACCCACAAAAGATCCACCATTCGTGGATCAGAATTTGTGTGACCCTTGGTGGATCATCATAAGAGATACCCTTCATGGATCTGTGGTATTGTGACTTGTGGGCGGTCAGTCCTGGAGTGAACGGCCATGGATCAGTAGAAAAGTGACCCTTCATGGATCAGAAGCAGAGAAACCATTTGGGGATTTGTAGTAGAGCCTCTCAAAATAATAAGATGATATTTTCGAACGACTAATCATCTTTACATCTTTTCTTATGATATACCTTGATTAAGTTGTGTCTTTTTCTTTTTCGCTTACATAAGATGGTTATTTGTTGAATTATTCCATTTTGGATTTCTGTGAGACATGAGTTGGTCTATGGGTCCCTACTATGTATTGTAATACTCAGTCATGCATAGGCTTTTCCTTCACCTATTTTGTGTTGTGCAGACGATAGACAGATTTGACGAGAACTTTGGAAAGCTAGGGCAAGATTGTTCTTGAAGGTGGATCGGTAGGCATGGTGTGCTGCAGTGGCATCCAAAAGAGAGTTTATCACCTCTCTAGGTAGGATCCTTGGAAAATGACCATCGGATGTCGTACTTCTATTTCTGTTTTTTTAGTTGGGCTACTATTCTGCCCCCCTTTACTTTTAGTCTACACCTTTTACTCTCTATGGTGGTACGTTGTGTTGGTTATAAAATTTTTTTCTTTTATGGATTTCATTGTGTAGTATGCTCTGTTTGTGTGTGTACATGTTTAAAGGAAATTCCATCACCTTTTATATGATTTTCCATTCCGATGGATGTCAATATCCCCTATCCTATAGAAGGCAGGCTTGGGGTAGTCATGGCACGTGCCCTAGGGGACAGGTCATAAAAAAAAAGTGGTATCAGAGGGAGTTCGGTTATGCAATAATAACCAAGGGTATTTATTTTCTATGGATGAAATAATATTATGTGTCTTGAGTTCGTCTTTCAGTTAGGGAAGTCCAATGTTGGTGTGGTGGCCGACGTATCAAAACAGCATGACCATAAATTCTGTTTTTTTTCTCAGAACACGAAAACAGTGGCTTCTTGTGTTTTGAAATTTTTTTCACTTCTTCTCTTTTGATTTAACTCACTTGGTATAACTTATTTATTTTGGTTTGTCTTTATTCTCTCTCATGATTACTCCATGCCGAAAACTAGCCTGGATTCTAGTGTCTCACCATGAGGATGGAACACTATGTGATGAGACTTTGATATAAGGACTCTTGCCCGAGATGGAACCTTCGAGTGGTGTCCTAGCAATACAAATGCCTATTGGTCTACAGTTACAACCAGCTCTTCTGGAAGAGGACATGTGCCAGCACAGTGCATTTCACGAGTTCAGTGACATATACCCCTATTAATCTGAGGCGATCCTGACTCACATACATCTATGGATTTGATTGAGGTGGTGATCGAGTTTCCATATATCCAGGGAACCATTAGATAAGATGATGTTCCTTGAATTGATCCTTCTATGTCACTCTGTAGGGTAGTGGAAGGGTTTAGATTACTCCAATATTATGATGATGTGACTTTTCCGTGGTCAGAGCATGAGAACTTTTCTCAGAGAATGGGTCTCTTTCTATAAAAAGCTATGGGGTATGTGCTCCAAAGAGATTTTAAAGCTTTGGCAGGATGACATATCAGTAGTTTAGTATTCCTCATGGTGTATAGACCATTCTAGTTATAGGATTAATAGGATATTACTAGTGATTCAAGGCCTGGACCTCTGAGTGAGATGTGTTTAGGGACATCTGAACCTTCACTAATTCGGTGTGCATTTATAAATATTTTTGGGGGTAGATAGAAGCATTGGGGTTGAATTATCATTGGATGAGCAGTTACAACCATTGAATATTAGTTGTGGGAATGCAGCAATCCTACGTCATACTCAGACAATTAGACATTAAAACTATTTTAGGAAGAGGAAGTGACAGAGAAAGATGGACTTGTATTGAATCATAGGAGGAATCATCTCTAAGAGAGAATCAGGAGGTTGTTTACATTTTGACATGTTACAACCACTACAAAAATGTTATACCCACCTTGTTCATGGAGCAAGATGATAGTGGAAGGAGGTAGCTACAAACCCTCAAGGAGTATGGCCTAAAGGTTACAAGAATATTTCGTGGTGAGATCAATGTCATCTACTAGTTTCCATATTGATAGACATTGGTAATAATAAATTCCTCTTGTCAAAAATCTTGTTAAAGACCTAGAGTGTCTAGTTAAACCGTTTACATGATCATTATGTCTGGAGATACCTATAAGAGGAGACTCATTAAACACACTTATACTGATGGTGTTGTCTGACCCTTGAAGCATGACATCGGGTCTGAACCACTTGGTGGTAGCATCAATTACTTATGATGTTAGTTTGGGTATGGATAGTTCATCCAAATTTGTGGCTCAGATTGACTGTTTTAGGGAAGTGGATGTGGTATATAAGCTATGTTGGAATGAGGATTTCCATGGCCAGTGAAAATGGAATCTCATGCCGTAGAATATTAAAATAGTGCATTGGAGTGTGAAATCTATCAATGGAGATTCGGACAACCTCACCCTGGTGGTAGAAGATGTTTTATGTTTTCAGTTCCCAATAGTAGTGGTAGTGCATGGGAATGTCCTTTCAAAATATATTTACAGGATTCCATCCTCGCAGGTATTTAGACATCAACATCTTTCAACACCCCGTGATGGCATCAATATTAACATTAGAATATCATAGGGTTTTTGTAGAGTTTCATGAGTAGGGTTGTATGTGGGGGAGATGTAGAGGAAGGGCTTTGTAATACCTAGTATTTGAGTTTATTAGTGTATTCTCATAAAATTTACATAGTGGACATGGGGAACATGTTCCCAGTACAAATGGTTCACATCAATCTGTAAAAGGGGTAGCCATTCGCAGGGATGGAATGGTGCCTCTAGGACTATCAACAGTGGAGACAACGATAATGTCTAGAGATACTCCAGGACTATGACTTTGAGATAGTCTATACTCCAAGGAAGTGGAGTGTTGTGGAATATGCGATCACCATGATGTTTGGAAAATTTTGTTTGAGTGAAGTGACGAGACTATTAGTTGAGATGAAGTTATCCCATGTGTATGGTAATGGTGCAGCTTACCACCAGTCAATTTCTTTCACTCCCCACTCATAAAATGAGTTAAGGAGGATCATATTATGGATGTTGAATCTGAGGCCCGAGGTGCTCAGCTGCCCTCAAGACACACTTCTGATGTATTTTCGATAGGTGGGGACCACATCATTCTTTTTTGGGAATGATCCAGAGTACCAGTGGATTAATGTGAGGTGCTGTTGAAGGAGTTTGATAACACCCTTTGGTAGTACATAATATTGTGGAAAAATGTACTAGAACCTCAGACGTTAGTACTACTGGTTAGGGATGAAGAAAACAGTGGTAGAGTTCGTTTCACAATGCCTCAATGGTCAACAAGTGAAAGATGAGAATCTTGTTCCGGCACACTTGAAACATCCACTTGATGTAACATAGTGGAATTAAGAGGGTATGTCCATAGACTTCGTGAAGGGGTTACCAAGCACATCCATTTTCCACAACTCAATTTGGGTTCTCATTGAAAAAACACCTTGTCGGCTCACATCCTACCCATATGGGAGAAAGGATTAGTAGAGGTCTTGGGAAACCACTATGTCTAGGAGATTATATGGCTTCACGAGGACCATTCAACGATCATCTCAGAGCGTGGTGCAAGATTCAAATCCTTGCTGTGGAAGGGGTTATAAGAGTCATTCTGGAATCAGTTTCACTTGAGCACATCATTTCACCCCCTTAAAGGTGGTCAGACAGAGCAGATCATACACACCTTGGAGGACATGCATCGTGCATGTGCCTTGGATTTTGGTCACAATATGGAGGACCACATTCCAATAGTGACCTTTTGATAAAACAATATCTATCACTCCACAGTTATCTTGGAACCGTTTGATGCCATGTATAGGTGGACATGAAGATCACCTCTATTAGGGTCAAAATGAATTCACTCATCACTAATGGGGTGAAAGATGGCACAAGCTACCACTGAGAAGGTGAAAATTATCCCTGAGTGGATGAGGACTTCAAAGAGCAGCCATGAATCATATAGTGATAGGATGTGGAGAACATTGGTGTTAGATGAGGGTGAACATGTGTTCATTTGTGTCTCACCTCGACATGGTTTATAGGGTTTTGGCTCGTGTTCCATGTTATCTCTGAGTTTCATCAGAGAGTTTCATATTTTTATCAGAGTTGGCGAGGTTGAAAACCACCTAACCTTTCTCGAACAGATGTATTAGATGCACGGTGTTTTCCAATTTTCAAAATAGGAGGAAGTACGTGCATGGACCATCTCACATCAATTAGAAGGGGATAAATGGACATTGACGAAGTGTCGACGTTGAATGAATTCCCAGTAGAGATAAAGGATCGGCCAGAGAAGAACCTCTGTGGATGGTCGATTCCTCTGGTCTGTGTTCGTTGGTAAGACGTGATTCTCTAGGAGAACACATCGGAGAAAGAGGAACATATTTGTGCTCTGTATCCACATTTGTTTATTTATCCTTGTTTTGTCTTATGAGGATGTGAAGCCCAAAACGGGGGAGTATTGTAATGTCTCAAAAATACCGTGTAATATTTTTATTATATAAAACTATTTCGAGATGAGACATTGTGATGTCATTCAATTATGAGGCCAAGAGTACCTGAAATGATCCATAGAAAAATGTTAAGCTTTAAATACCATGCATGAGTGGTTTTCCATAAAATGTTTAATAACCCTTAAATGTGTTCCGTGATTAGAAATATGAGCATACTGTTGTGTTCCGGATGGCGGGTTTACCATATGAAAGAGATAGTTTAGTCGGAGTAGTCCTTTTTTGAGAAAAACCAAAAATTGAATAAAATTAATAAAATAATTATATATTTTATTTTATTTTTCAAATGCTTATAACTCAAGAATAGTGACTGATATAATAAATATAATACTACCGATGAGCTCATGAGGTTATGATTTCCTTTAGTATAACTTTGCATTGGCCGGTGTAAGATAACTGTGGATGTTTGATTTTTGTTGTATATAAAATAATTAAGTAAATATTTTTTTGAAATCCATGTAACTCTTAAATGCTAACTCAGTTTGAAAATCCGAGGGAACTATTGATCTCTTGAGGTTGTGTTCCCCTTATGCGGAGCCTAACCTTGAACTAAATTGGTCGAGGGAGAATGTTAGTTTTTGAAATATCATTAATGTTGATTTAAATAAATGTGCAAGAAGTGTTTATAACTTTTAAACCAGTGATCATATCGAATATCAATGGACATCACTAATGTCATAATGTAGTGATTCACATAGAAAGGTAAAAAAATTGACCAGGAAGAGTCAAACAGAAAAATTATTTTTCAAACATGGTGGAAAATAATATAATAACTTTACCAAGTTATTTTATTTCTTATATCAATAGTTGAGAGACAACCGGAAACACTGCGGTTCATAGATGAGGATATGATTATGAGAATTAATGGATTCCCCTAAATGGATCATTAAGATGTAGTGTAAAATCTATGTGGTATCATAAAAGAAACAGAGTGATGACATAATGTCGTAGCATAACAGAAATGCAACAATATGTTCCCTTATTAATTAGATAACAAGTTGGAGGGTGGAAATTAAAACCATTGGAAAATCTCTAATGAACCTCGGATGTGTTTACTCTTGAAAGATGAATGAAGAATATCAGTGGAATGTCAATCAACTATGACATTCCATGAAGAACAAAGAGAGGAAGAGGCGAACGATGTTGAGATCTTTAAACCTCGAAGATGAAAATATATTGTAAATAATGTCAAATTAGGATGGGGTTGTGATTTCTTTTTGATTGATTTTATTTACTTGTGATTCTTTCGAAAATAATGTATTTAGATCAACCCATGTAGAGGTTGATCTTCAGATCATGTGTTCTTGCGAGTGGGTTGTTAAATTTTGGGACTTGAATGACATGGTAGATCAATGTGATGAAATCCCAAAACTCACATTTGATTAGTGTCCTCTAATGCGGAGGGTTTTTTCCGACAGGAAAAAGGCCCGAGTCCTTCTTCCCTGCGTGTTCTTGTGCGATCTTCATGATCATGTTTTCCATGCAGTGGAAAGGCGAGTTCTAATATACTGTAAAAAAGGTGGTATCCCTACAATCTCATAGGTGCAGACGATTCATAAAACATTCCATGAGAGAAAAATAGGTGGCCCGCAGAAAAACCACTAGAACGTAGGCACTAGTGGAGGATGGTGGTGGCCCGCAGTGGTGTCCACCACTAGAGGGAGACAACGCACCCAAAGGCGCGCTTTCGCAGTGGTGTGGCAAGGGCACCTGACCTGGGATGACAACACGCAGGAATGGTGTGCCAGGAATGTGCTATGACAGAGAATTAGGAGGTCCCTACCTAAAATCCATAGTGGTTTACTGGAAACATAGTGACACTAAGATCCGTGTAGAGCAGCGGTCTGCATATGTGGGCAGTGTTAGACCAACGAGGGTGGTCGGGTTGACAAATCACATGTTCCCCCTACCGGATCGGGTTAAACAGTTCAGGCGGTAATGAGCCTGCTGAGCCGGGATAGTTGGACATGGATGCCTAAGTATCCCAGTTAGATCCTTGAGCTAGTCCATTTTAGTGGACCAGGACAACGAGTTAAATCCGGGCCACAGAGGCCGCTATGCATCCCGGGTGGGAAAATGAGACTTGCCTGCAAGAGCGGGATGTGGAGGATATAATTGGGTCAGTGGGTGACCAGTCAAATTGGACCAAAGACCAACATAATCTCGGTCCTGTGAGGCCCAGTGGGCTAGGGAGTCAAGTAATTTCACACAGGACCATAAGCCGGGATTTTTCTGGCTAGTCTGACTGAGTCTGATCCGGCCTGGATGCAACAAACCACTGTTTCGAAAAACAACAATATCCCTCAGGCCGAGCCTCGGATTGATACACCATTTGTGGAATGGGGATCCATGTGATGAGGATATACATCTAAGCTACTATACATGAGTTTAGGTGGAGTTTGGCATACAACTGTGCAGGATCGGATTTGAATCCAACTATTCTTTTTTACAAAAATGCTCATATCATATAGGCTGAGGGTTTTTTAGAAAGGCCGTCTATTCTGTTCAGACCCAAACAATTACACCTTCCATTGGGATAATCTATGTGATACTTAATGGAATGTTTTGTATGACTAATGGCTTGAGTGGAAGATCTTATGAAAAACAACCATGCTAAGTGTGAGAATCATGTGGATAGCTGTGATGGGAAAAATGAAGAGTGACCATTCATTTTTCAGCATATGACCGAACCTCTGTGGAGAAGGATAAGAGTGTCCCTTTATTGATGAACATAAGAGTGACCCTTCATGGATCAACAAAACAGTGAACACTCATGGATCCACGTAAAAGAGACACTTCATGGATCATAATTAGAGCAACACATCATTGGTCAATATTAAAGTGACCCCTCGTAGATCAGCAGTAGTGCAACCCATCGTCGATCAGCCATAGAGCGACCCATCATGGAGTAGAAGCTAAGAAAACCATTGTGAACCAGTATAAGAGAGAACCATAATGGATCAGAAAAAATCCCCTCTACTGAATAATATGATCTATCCTAATGACTAATCATATTTACATATATTCTTAAGTAATTACTGGTGTGATCAGTGTCTTTTTCTTTCTACTTCACATGAGATCTTTCTTTGTTTTATTCTTATTTTTTGGATTTCTGTAATACCTAATTTGGTCTTCGGGTCCCTAAATAGTATTTTTATACTCACCCTTTCAAGGGATTATCTTTCACCTGTTGTGTCTTGTGCATAAGGCAGACATCTTTGACGACGACTTTGGGGAGCCAGGGATAGACAGTTATCAAAGGTGGATTGATAGACATAGTGTGCTATAATGACATCTGATAGTGATATGTTCCTACACTTTAGGTTGGATCCACGACAGTTGACCTCTGGAGATTATACTTCTCTCTTTGTACTTTCCATTCAATTGGGATTGTATTCTGGCCCCATTTATTTTCAGTTTACTCCTTTTACTCTCAAAAGGGGTATGTTGTGGTTGTTGTACTATATTCTTTCCATAGTGGTTTTTTATGCATTATTCCATATCTCTGTTTGTACATGTTTAAATAAAATTCCATCCCTTTTTGGGATTTTCATTTCCATTGCTAGTCACCAACCCCTTTCCACTAGAATGTATGCTTGGGGTAGTCACGGCACAAGCCCCGAGGGATGGGTCATGACCTAGTCATACTGGGTGTGCCACATGGCCTCAATAATTTCTCCTCGTATTCCTGAGGCTACTGATAGTAGCATGGTGCTTGTATGTTTTAATGGGGTGAAAAAAAACTTAGCTCAATGTAGAGAAAAAACTACATATAAAAAATTAATAAAGAAAAAATCATCACAATAACATGTCACATAAATTAATCATGCGTTCATATTAAATAAATAATCATATAAATTGGTAAATTGTATCATATGAATAAATGATTATGTGATGTATCAAAAAATTTAATTAAATAATACATAGAATTCAGAAGATAGTATGATAAATGATATACAAATGATGAAAAAATGGAAGAAACATACGAAGAATCCTGAGATTAGGATCAATCATCTTCTAACAGGATCCCCTCATAAAGCAAGCAAGCAAGTCATATTTCCAATGAATAACGCTTAACCTTTTCCACACATCTGTTCATATAATCTTCCTGGGTATAAAAAACACCCAATATTAGGTGTGAGAAACATATTATTAGGACACTCCCAATAGTTTATATTAAATAAAATACTTTAAAATAAACTTAATCATAGTGAATGATTATATTAACATAAAATAGTATAAATAAAGAACTCACACTTTCTTTACACGAAGTTGTAAATGTTTATGATCATTTATCAATTTAACTAATTATGATTCAATTTATAATAAGTAGATATTGTATAAAAGGTATCAGTAGTACCATGAAAGGAATAATAATAATAGAGTATCTAGGGTGTAAACAAGGAATCCTTGACCAGAGGGGTTGAGGAAACCACTAAAACTATGACACACTGTTTTTATATATTGTTTATGAGTGTAATATAATGGGAAACACTCAATTCATTCAACTATAAAGTATTTTAACTGAGTCTATAGAGATCATCCATGTAATAATGGGCTATGAATGACTTGGCCTAATGGGATGAATCCATGGTGTTCTGTGTCTGAAGACATCATGCGGAATCCATGGAGTGTATCAAAAGGATTATAATATCTGAAAATATTCCAAGTGATTCAACATTACACCACTAAGTAATTGGAAAAACAATACAAAGAACACATTTTGAAGATGTTGACTCTAAACATAGTCAGTTCAGTGAATGAGAATCGAATCCTTTTATTATCCAAGGTATTTCATAGGGAATCCATGGCTAGATCATGTATGACCAGTCTTATAAAGAAGAAATAATGTCCATATATAGTTAAGAAATTATACTCATTAAATTTTTACCATATATATTCATAGGCTACGTAATACACATGTCATTTTTATCATTTAATTAGTTTATTCAATTTCCTTTTAATGAACATGATATTGTTAACAAGGACATGAAACCATTTACCACATTAATTTCATAAACATTTATTATGTTTATAAAATACCATTCATTAAACAAGATGAGGGTTAGATGGCATTAAATTAATATCTGTTAAATTAATATTTAACTATGAAAAGTGATATATTTTAATATACATTCCATTCAAAAATTTAATGAATATGTTTGGATGATGGAACAATTAACATAACCTATCCAATTTAAATCACCCATGAAAGATGTCTCGGGTAATTCAAATATGTAGAAAAAAGGAATTTCATGGTACACACCAAAAATAAGTGGATGATGTTGAGGTCCCAACATCAATATATATGAATAAAATGTATAATTAAGGCATTGAACATAAGAATAATTGTTATAATTAGTAAAATAAATTAGACAGAAAATCTAGTGAACCCCGTGTGCACACAATGATTAAAATTTATAGACAGCAAGACATTTAAAAAAATGGAATAGAACACCTACCATATGCTGGTATAAGATTCCACATTCAGTGTTGACCCATAGATTATCCTTGATCAGAAGAATATGAAAATGAATAAAAAATCCTTGAAATTAGTTTACATGATCATCAAGAAAACCAGCATCATTTAAAAGGATTCATACAATAAAATGATTTTAAGGACTGAATCAGTAATTAATAAGTATTCAACATGATTATTAGATCTCAAATTGGAGGTTAGATGATGAAACAGTTTCAAATCCAAGAAAAATAGTTTATTGATCTCAACCATGATAAGGATGGAGGATTCTACCCACTGGAATAGAAAAAACTAAAAGGGTTGTTGGAAATATAATTATTTAAGGAAAGTCTATGATTTCATCAAAATAAATAAATTTTTTAATGGTTTTCTGTAGAGTTTTCCAATTGTAAAAAACCCATTTTATATTCATTGCCTCAATTGGGTACTAAAAGAATTCATGTCATGGTTTGGGAAATCATGTGCATCCTATGTTTTTTTTCCTCTACTAGCAATTGAAAACCATCTTCACAAGTGTCTTCCTTGTGTCTCATTGTTAGGAAAAACCATGATACCTCTTCTACTCGCAAAAAAATATATATACATGATTAGGAGAAACTATATCCTCTAGGAGGAATGTTTTTTATAAACCATGATGACAGGTGGTTTCTCTCACTAACCGGGGTTCCAGATTTAGAAAATTCCATAAGCACCCTCGTTTCATCCATAGCCTCACTAAGAATTACTATTAGGTAATTAACTATGAATTTCATTAAATATTAAACGAACTATACATCTTCGGTAAAAACAATATCATATAGGTCATCCACCATTAATGGGACCAATCCTCGTGTTTCCCTTCCATGGGTGGTATTACACTAGATGGGAACAACTCGGACCCCAAATCATGTATGTCATAACCACACAAACAAGTCACTTATAGTACATGACTGTACTTCTATAACACAAACACAAAAGGGATAAACTAGCCATAATATACTTCATGGTTTGGTAAATGATGTGAATTAGATACTCCTAAAAAAGACCATAAACATCAATTTCCACATAATTAGGATCAAATGTATGTGACTTGTCAGCATGATAATGAAGAATCCTTGAAACATGGAAGACGTTATATATGGATTGATGCCTCTATGGTGGTATAAACTAGTATTCTACTAGCCCATGTTTATCCATGTTCTCAAATAGACCAACAAAACTAGAAAAAATATTCATTTACCCTCACTTCCATCTATGCCCATGTATTGTTGATAACCATATAAAAACACAACCCCTCACATCCAACTGCATCGGTCGCTGAAAATAATGTGATGAAGATTTATATCTAGATTGAAAAGTCATCATATGTTTTCTGATCAACTACCCTGACTCTGAAGTTCTCTTACATGACACGAGGAACTACTAGAAATTACAATCCCATATCTATCCATCATCGGGGTGAAAAATATAACCTACACATTAATTAATCCTATATATAATTATTAATTTCACCATAATGTCATTTATTATAGGAATAATTATTGAGAGGCATATGATTCTCATAAGAAACAATTAAATTATGGGTGAATACTCGAACCATGTCCTCCAACACTGGTATTGTAACACCCTAATATTTCATGAGATAAACTGATTATAACATCATAGATTCATTTTGGTGTATTCAACATGAATATTAACTTGCGTTATATGCAACAACTTATTAGCTTTTAATATACGCAACACAATAGTTGTCTTGAGTTACACACATTTTCATGTTGTATTGATATAATTAAATTCACGCAACACTCAGTATAGATTATTTTCAATATATATAAAATCAAAATGGATTATTATGTACAAAAAAATAGAGGATTCATTCATTACAAACATGTATTGTGTTACATGAAATAGAAACTTTCTTCGATTGTTTGCGTTGTACGCAATACCGAAATTCACTAAACAATATTTTCTATTAATATATTAATATATAATGGGATATAAAATAGAATTAATGAAGATTATTAACATCATAGTGAATATTATATAACATTCACATTTATCTTATGAATTTTCTAGAAATGATATAAAAAGATATTCTATTTTGCTGATAAATGAAGTATTTTTCCAAAACAGCATTTTTGGCACCTTTTGATGGATCACCAATTTTGAATCCAGTTTTTAATAATTTTTTATATTGTATTAGAAATAATAATCTCTTCTTTTTATGTGGAATATAAATAATTACATTGGTTGATTTTTTGGAATTTCCTGATAAAATTCATATTTTAATGAACAGTGAGAAATAATGCACTTTAATTTAAAAGTACCTATATTTCTAATTTATTTATATAGTTAGATTTTATAATTTATTATTTTTAAAGTATAATTGGATTATTATTTTAACATTTAATAAAATTTTGGTTATTTTATTTAATTTTACATTTAATTTTAACATAAACACATGTCAATCATTGGATAGTTTTTATTAATTAAAAACTCTCTTTCTAGTTTTGAAAACAGAAATTAATTTTCAAATAATTTCACCAAATTATTTATATTTTATTTTGTAAAATGGATTCCATATTTGGAATCATAATGTCCTAATAATGTAATTAGTTACATTTTATTTTTGAAAATGTTTGAATATTAACATCAGTAATTATTTTTTTACCACAGTTCAAGTGTAAATTTGGTAGATAAGTGTAAAAATATTATTATAATAATATGAAACAATACTAACACATGTAATAATGCTATTGGACGAGTCATAGATGACCAAATAACCCCTTAGGCCTATTTTCTATCCTTTGAGAACTAGTTGGGTGTGAAAATGACAGGTTATAATAATTAATTTAATGTAATGGGAAATATAACATAAACATGTATCTTTATTCTAAAACAAATTAATTTTGGTTTATATGTATTATCACTTGAGTTATTAATAGTCATTAAAATTATAAAATGATTTTATACATCATGGTATTTTATTTTTAATTTTTCGATAGTAATGAAATAAATTTATTTATGACACAATGATGATGCAATGATTCCCTTATTAATGGAATATTCAAATAAATGTTATTATAAATATAAAACTAAATATAATATGAACATTTTAAATCCATCCACGAATTTTTTGGATGAAATTGACATGTATGAGATTATTTTATTCCATTTTATTGAAGGAATCATGTTTTTATGACTTGAAGAAAATCAATTACTAAATAGTGTCAAAATTGACATAAATGGTTTTTTAAAACCATTACTATTTTATTAAATGATATAATAGTACAAAAAATTTAATATTCATTCAATGGCTTATATAATATTATAAATATCATTAATGATCCAAATTTGGTTATCTTGTAATTTTATAGTAACCATAGTAATGATATATTGTGTAAATGTATGAATACATGGTAATAATTAACGTTTTTAAGAAGACGTTAATGCTGAAAGATAATGTTAATTTTTTTGACCTAAATATTTATAAAAACTAATGGCATGGAGTATATAGATCCTTATTCATCTTATCTTCTTGATAAATTTTTTCTGGATCATTATAAATAGAAAATCATTTTATAATAAATTAATATTTAAATATTTTCTAAAAGTTCCACTCACAACTCATATAAAAGGGAATTTTATCCTTCCTCTTTATTAAAAACCGAAAATCCCTTCTTCCCGGCCCAAACCTAACCAAAGATCCTCCAAAAATCATTCACTTAATACTAGGGGCCTCCATTTAAGCATAAATCCAACCTAGGGAGTCCTTTTTCGCAAATTAAATGGATACAGTCGAAAAATACGTAATTGTTTAATCTCATCTTTCAAAATTGTCTCCGTATTTTACTTATATGTTAATTTTTTTCCATACTAATGAAATAAATCCAGTATATACTTTTTTATTAAATGATATTATAAATATGGGACACATTATACTTCATTTTATCCATCATACAAATAATAATATCACCATGCGTTCATACGTACAACATATCATCTCCATTACATGGGGAAAATTGTTATTCAACAATAAATAATTTGGATGGGTATAATGATGAGTAAAATGATTATAAATAATTAATATAACATGAAAATTATAATTTTAATGTTTTTTTTGGTAGAATTATTTGATGAATTTTCATACGTATGACATACCATCTCAATGACATGGGGAAATTTTTATTTCAACAATACATAATTTGGATGGGTATAATTATGAGTCAAATGAATTTAAATAATTAATATAAAATTAAAATTATATTACAAAGGTATTTTTTGGTCGAATTATTTGGATGAATTTTCATACGTATGATATACCATCTCCATGGAATGGGGAAATTTATTATTCAACAATAACAAAGAGGTTCATATATTATTCCTAAATTTATTTTTGGTCGAATTATGCGTATCCTATAGAATTAGGACATGTGTTAAGGTAATAATAAAATCAATTTTAAGATTAATTACCTTATTTACATTTAACCATGGTAAATAAAAGTAAAAAGTCACTATTTACCAAAACGTAATTTCATATTATAGATCCCCAATTTACATACTAATATCAACCATGTCTCTCAGAATTTTGAAATTCTACTCATAGAAGCGGAAAAATTATGTTTTATACAAATTTAGAAATGCTCCTAAGAGGTGGGTAAAGGACGGTAAAGAGTTCGATAAAATTTTATTTATCTATACTCATTATAAAATGACTCCAATGAATTAAATAGAACTTATATAGGTATTAGGTTTCTATTTTGACCTAAAATAAATTTAAATTAAATATATAATTATTTAAATAAAACGTCATTTATAAACAATAACTCAGTGTTCTTCATTATTTATCAAAAGTTGAAAGTATTCAGAAAAATACCACAAATTCACCATTTTCTAAATTTGATATTATAAATCCAAAAATGATATCCATTTTGATTGATAAAATTTATAAAATATCAAAAAGTTGGATTAATATTCATAACGGCTAGTTATATTGGCCCGGCTGTGTTAGAATCTCGATGTTTCCTACAATGAACGATATTGCATAATTCAAAGGGAAACGTATCGTAGAAGAATTGGGTGTTACAGAGCCATGTAAAAGTATCACAATAAGTATTTCTATAAGGTGTATAAGTGTAATATAATGGGAAATTCCTATGTAAATACACCTTAAAAGATTCTAACTGAGTCCATGGATATCTTCCATTGAAATGCAAGGTTAAGTATGAATAATCCCAAAAAGGTGAATCCATGAAACAATGTCTCTAAAGACATGAAGATGAATCTAAAGAGTGTATCCATGTAATTATAATATCTAGAAATGATTTCAAGTGATTCATCAATATATGTATGAGGAATCCAGATAATAATATAATTACCTTATTTTGTAGTGTGTATCTCCCATGGAATTTGGATTAGTGAATCAGAATGACATTATATGTGTGATCAAGTAATTCTCTTTGGAATCTAATGATATATCATGTATGACCACTCATATAATGACTAAAATGGTCCATATGTAGTATGAACTATATAATCATTCAATTTATAATATATAGAGTTATAGACCATGTAATTCACATTCCCTTTAACCATTTAATAGGTTAATTTCATTATCTTCGGTTAAATATGGAAATGTAAACCAAGACATGAAACCGTTTACCCCATTAATTTCATAATAAATAATTGGGTTCATTCCATATATTTCATTAAACATCACAATAGTTAGTGGAAATGAAACCAATTGAAATTCAATTATAATTTATCTAGGAAAAGTTATATATTTAATTATACCATCCATTCGACAATTTAATGATTCATTTATTTATGAAGGAACACTAACCTAAATAAAGACAAGTTACATCACACCCAAATTGTGTCTTAGAGAAACTCAATAATAGTGAAAAATTAATAACATGTAATTAATACTAATTGGGTGGTTGGTGTTGTGGTCCCAACCTTTACCAATATCAAGACCTTGTATAACTATGGCTCAAACCAATATCCAAATATTTATGACTATGTATGATGAATTATAGAAGTAATTCCGGAATAAATTGACATGTAATTTTTTTTGATGATTTTATAAACGACAATAAATTTTGGGAAATGAAAAATGCACCATACAATATTCCTCTGATAGATGTATTTTCTAGTATATGACCATATTTTGTTCAACATAAGATGAAAATATATGAATGGATTGATTCACTAAATATATAGAATATTGGCATAAATAAAACTAGAATTTTTTATAGTGATAAAATTGAGAAAATGATCCTAAGGAATGAAGCACTAAATGATAGGAATTCAATTAGATAAGAGGATCTCAAATTGACGGTTAGATAATTAAACATGATCACATCCAAGTAGCATATCATTAAATGTTCAAATGGGATAAGGGAAGATATTGTTGTACATTGGAATGAAGAAATGAAGAGGTATATTCAGAATAGAATAAATTAATATATAAATTTTGTTTTCTCCACAAAATAAGGCTTCACACAATTTTCCACATTTTAGACCAAACTGTATGCCAATTGCACTCGATGCACTACCTCAAGAATGGACATTCACAATTTAAGCACATATTTTTGGAAAAAATCTAAAAAAATCATTTTTCATTCCCCTAATAAAAATTTGTATCCTACACATGGCTATGCACGGTAGTTCAAAAAATAAGAATAAACCACCTGGACAATTCTGTTCCCTTGAACACCCCACATGGCAATGAGAAATCGTGCAAACTGGGATGCACAATTTCTATTTAACGTGGAGCCCAATGGTTTCTCTCATCGTATATGGTTCTAGTCTATGATAAAGACTTAAAAAAATTATTTCTTCTATATACTCATAAGGAATTCATATTTGGTCAATATAAAGGAATTATTTCTGAAATAAAATGATATGTACCTTATAAGAAAAATTTGTATCTTATAATAACAAGATCATTTTCCTTGGATCTTGTGATTATTGTGGTTGAATATGAGAACTTTTTTACATTGACTGTATTTTCAACAAGGTGATGTTCTAAAGATTAATGACATGAAATGATGAAAATAATGATCATTCCAATATAAAATTCTTAAATAGTGATGATTTTTAATATTAATAATCATATTTCTTTAAAAAACGTTCAAAATTTTTCACCTTTATTAAAAATATATTAAAATTTTATCTTTTTTCCTTTGTATATAAATTTTAAAAATTTAAAAAAAATAAGGTTCATCATATTGGGAACTATGTTAATAAATTAATATCTATATACTTGTAAAAAGTATTCTGTTTTAAAAAAAAATTAATATTTCTAAAACACATTTATAAAATATTGAAAATAATTCCCAATAAATAATAAATTTATAATTCTTTTTCTTGTACAAAATCTCAAGTATCATATATTTTAGATTATAATTACTACATCTGATCTACATTTGAATAAAACTCTACTCATCTATAAAATTGTACCTCCTTACTTTCTTTGATGTAATAATTATTTTTCCATAAGGTGATAACCATTGATTGATGTGTTTGTCAGTGAATTATAAAATAAAGGATATAAATATATTTATTTAAAAAGTATATATGTATGTATTATAATAAATAATTATATATATTTACATTATAGTTTATATAGTTTATTGATGTTAATACTGATAAATGTTATGTATTCTTATTGAGTTTTTATTTATTTATATTTTAAAAACTTCAATGTTTGAAGAGACATGGAAAATGGTTTTCTCCTAATTGTGGGTCAATCAGTGGATTACTAATTTTATGATTTCACACACTCTAAAATCAACAATTATGAGTAGTTAGGATTACATAACCGGACATATTAAATTTTACACTCACTTGTTCATGAAATAAATTAGATAAAAAGAAACAAAAAGTTTATATACACATTGGATGGTTTTAAAATTCTATATTAATTTAATTTTCAGTTAGTCTCCCCAACTATGGGTTCTTCAAAATAATAACATGTTATTACTAGTATTCTCGCATGTCCATAACAATGCACTATGCCTATATAAAGTCACACTATACTATGTAGTTTCACATTTTTGATAAAATCATGTGAAAATAGTATGATAAATATCATCTTGACTTTAATTTATTTATAAAATATTATATTGATATTGAACTATAATCCCTCATGTTATTAAAATACTGTTCTCACTCTATACAGAATATAATGTAGATAATCTCCTAACTTTTTCATCTCAATCCCAATACCCTTAATACCCAGGCATCAATATGTTTTATCATTACCTCACAGTTGAAGTATTAGGAACAATTTTATTATAATATTTTGAATCACAACATTAACTCATAGACTATATGTTATATTAAGGAATAATTATAATTCAACAATTTTATTTTATTCAAGAAATTTATTTCAAGATTATTCTTCTCAACTATTTTAGAAATAGAATTATTCAATATGATCCTATTCCATACCTCATTATATTAGTTTAATAAATATGTTTTTTTATCACGAGAATATAGTATAAATTAATAAATTTATTATCACATAAGAATTTACAAAAAAAACTTCTTCTCAATCTACTCTCTTTTGAGAATGTATATATGAAATAAATTAGTCACTAATAATATATCTCCAATAAAAAAATAATTTACAACTAAAATTTTTATTCAATTCAAATAATACCTATCTTCTTTATTTCATTACAACTGTTTAATATCTCATATTACATTTCTAGATCAGGGAATATAACAATATAAAATTAAACAACCCTAAATTATGCGTAAGCTTGAACAAATATGCAGGAATAACAAAAAAAATTATTTATTGTGATTATTTGAACTTTAAATCATCATAAAAACATCCTAAAATTATTCCAGAAATAATTTCTATAGATTCATCAACAACAATACCATATTTGATCACCATAATAATTTTCAGATATAATGTAACTGAAACATCATACAACATTATGAATTATCACCAATAATTATTCCAATAACTATTCAACATGAGTCACATTTCAGATGTGATGTTTTTAGAAAATAAGATCAGTTATTGAATCATCAATATTGATATCTTTAAGAATATATAATAATGAAATATTGTATTTTTTACCAATAAAAATATATTTTTTTAATGATTCTTATGTATATTGGAATGTTAATTACATGGACAATAGTTATGGATCCTGGAGATTATCTATATGCCCTTAAAATGGATATTACATGGATAATCATTATGATATATATTTTGGATGATTAATATATACTTGAGAGTCATTTTCACACAGCTAGTGATGAATCTTATATAGACTATGTAATCTATTATTATCAATATGGTTTCAGAAATTAGATATTTTATTTAAAATAATTACCTCAATAAATGAATTATTTACAAAACATCATTATTCTAACATATATTCATTTAAAATTAAACAAAATTACTTAAATTATACTTATATATATCTCATTTAACTCTATTGATTATACACAATGAATAATAATAAATAAATGCTATAACAAACACAATGTGAACAAAAAATTAATCTTTTTTTTATTTTTAGAATCATGTCAATAATGTTACAAATTAACATAGGTCATTTAAGAATTTAATTAGCCTATTGAGAATCATGATATCACAATAACCAATTAATGAGAAGTTTCTTTAACCACATTACTATACATGGAAATGTTACTGACAGAATTTGATCCCTCGTTTGCATGAAGTCATTTCTATGTTACATATATGAACTCCCCAAAAAATTCAGCATTGATTTATCAATTTTCAAAATATCTCAAATTTCCCATTAACCACAAATTATTATTTAAATATATAGATCTAATTAATCATCTTTACAATGATTCTCTCACCCTTTCATAATGTTATTTGGAATTAAATTTTCCATATTTGAAAACCAAATCAAAATACCCTAGGGTGGTAAGTTCCACACATTGTCATGTGAGAGGAGAGGGATGAATAAATGGTTTTATTCTAAAATAAAAAAAACCAATATATTGGAATTGATTTCATGAAGATATCTATAATATGATTTTATATTGAAATATATTCCGACAGGATATCTCCATTGTCCACTCATTCCATAATAAAATGATATATGATATCTATGGGTTTAGATATAGAATGTTTATTATGTTTATTTGTGAAATATATTTTTCTTTAGTTTTCAAAAGTATTTTAATTTAAATCTTACTATTTATCATCAAATATTTTAATTGAACTTGTATTTGTGGATCGTTTGTAAATTCTTGTGTAATAGCCTAATATTGGTCCCCCACACTGACAAGTGTCATTGTATTTTTATTTTTAATGTACTAACTCAAATAACCATCACCATGAAATAAGACACCTCTTAAATTGGATATTTTATTTGTGTAATAAACTACCAAATCTCAATCGATAAAGCTCAATAAGGGTAAATAAAGACTGTTTTTTGTACAAATACCCTTCGATAAATTTTCCTTTAAGTTATATCAGTATTATTTTTTATCCAAGAATATGTTAGACCCTTATCTCACTCTAAAATCAATCATATTGAGTAACTACATCAGCGATGATAGGACATGAAGCTATTATATACATAAATATTTGGATGAATGTTTTATATTTTTTAATCAACCACGCTTCCAAAAAATCATTGCACCATTTTATTACAAATGAAATTGGAGTGGAGACCAATCTTGAGTATTCAAAATAATTTTTTTCAATAATTCATTAATATATATTAATTATAATATAAATATATAATCATTCTTATTCTAATTTTAATAGTCGAATGTATATCAAATACATCAATATAGAAATTAAAAAAATCTTTTTTTTTCTTATCAAAATCATCCTCATTGTGATTACAATTTTCATACATCAAAATTATTTCAACAACATAAAATATTGAAATAAATGTACATGTTTTAGAAACTTTTATATATGTATTTATTTTAACTATCAATTTTTATAAGACCATATTCATATTAAACGAACTATTCTTGAATACTAGAGTCTAAAATCTTGTATTGAGATATAACAATCCATTTTTATTCATCATTTCGTGATTCCATCAACATCTATAATGAAACCCAATATTTTCATATTAAAAACTACTTCATTAGGATCAAATTTTAAATTATATATTTACGTATATTTTATAATATTTACAATAATAGTGTGAATCTACAGAGAGAACCAATTTTATAGTTTCTATCATTGATACTATTAAATATGTTTATTTATAATATACACCTTCCTTTATGAATATACATTATTATATTATAGATAATTACTTCTCGTAATATCATCCTTCACATTTGTTTTTTTCCTAAAAACCTAGTTGATAATAATTTTTATTTATTTTTATCCAATGTCACTAGAACCACTGTGGATATTTTCGTAAATTTTTTATGTCAATATTCTGGTCTTGAGATTACTCTATATGTTCCTCTACATTATCCATTGTTTATGGTTTTATTAGTGATATAACAGTAGTAAGATTTTATATTCTTAGTATTCTTCTTGTTTTTACCATATATTCTTTACTTCCAATGATATATTATACTTCAACATAACTCTTTGACATGTGAAACTAGGTTTTATCATATCCAACAGATGTATATTTATCGCTGGTAAATTGAAAATCAATATCAACTCTATTTTTTTCAATTTTTACTTCTTTTTCAACATACTATTATGAAATATGAATGATGAAAACTTTATAAAATTAAAAATCTGTCATAATTATTTGACCATACATATGATGGTTCTCAATAATCTTGAAATCAGAAGAGTCCAATATCTTTTCAACCCACTTCTTCATGAACATATTCCCATATCCCTGAAATATGTATCCCACAAAGAAAATTGTATCTTCTCTCTCTTAAAATATTACCATGTCGATATTTTTTCAATTTATAATGCACGAAATATCTAATATTATCATGTAAAGGAAAATTGTGTTTTTATTATAGAAAACATCCTAACATATTAAATTTCAACTAGGTGTCAAAATACATTTGTTTTTAATTTGTATAATAATACAAACAAATTATCCATAAAAATATTATGATATTTTTTTCTGCTTGCATTGAATTTCCCATCTCAACATTGTTTATATTCATCCTCTCGGTAGAACCATTTTTTTGGGATTATATGGTGTTGTAAATTGATTATTGATTCTTTTTTTAGAACGAAATCTTTTTAATCCATCACCAACATATTCCATTCCCCTGTCACATCTCAAATTCTTGATGTATAGTCCCAATGCTTTTTCAACATTCCATATGGTAATATTGATTATCTCAAGAAATTATTAATTGTGTTTGATATACATCAAATTATTCATTCATGTGAATTCATATATAAATTTAATGAAATAAGCATCCACTATTGATGAATTTTTTTCACATTGTAACACATAAATTAGTGGGAAAATGTTCCATTTGTCTCATTTATTGAATGTCAACCGTTTTTTTTATTTCAATGTATTCATTCCATTATAGAAGGTTCCAAAAAATCATCAATTTCTCCATTTCATCTTAGGAAGATCCATTATAAAGTCATTAATTGGAATTTTATTCATTCTTAATTGGATAAGATAAAAAATCCTTCCAATCGATAGTATACACTCATCCTTTCCACCAATATTAAATTAATTGGTTATTGTAACTATAAAAAAAAGGATTCATTTTTTCTTTTTTCCTAGAGATATGATTCTTCCATAATTTAATATTTTACTAACACCTAAGTAATTATAAAAATACAATCTTATTATCATCATCATAGAGAAGAGAAATATTTATAAGATCAATATTCATCCCTTACAAGTACACAAAAATCATTTCATTTCATATTTTAAGCATAAATTTCAGATGATCAACCTACCTTAATTTTATGTGAACAATCCTTTATATAATTGAAAATCCCACTTCATGATTTTATTATTATTTAGAATATTTATATAACATTACATTTTGGTGTAACATCCTAGGTAAATAAGAAATAAAAAATATTTCATACTTATTAATATTTGTGAATTAAATATAAATTTTACTTCAAAGGGGTTGCTACATTTGATAGCGTAACTGATACACAACAACAGGTTTCCTTGAAATCTTATTCTGCATACTTATAATATAATATTATTATTTTAAATGCTATTTAATTCATATTCATTGTATTTACAGCAATGAGTAGAACTAACTAATATATGATTATACATATTTTTTATATGCTTTTACATTTATCCAATAAATTTTAGTGGGATTAAAATAAGAATGAATTCAATTTTATGCATAAATATATTCTTATATTGTTTAAAAGGCCGGTTTACCACATTTTGATGGATAACCTTTTATAAATTTAGTTTTTTCACTCTTATATGTTCTATTTGAAAAAATAAAATCCTTCTATATAATCAGGACATCAAAATTTACATTGTGTAATTTTCAAGTATTTTTCTGCTAAAATTTATTTTTTAATGAATATTGAAAAATATTGTATTTTAATTGAAATTAGTTTTATAATCTTATTAATTTATATGGTTCGATTATCTTTTTAATTGGTTTGAATGTGTAATTAGATTATATTTTTACAATTTAATCTAATGTAGGTCATTTTAACAAATTTCACTTTCGAAATTGGAGATAAAAAATTTCAATATTTTAGTAGATATTGTTTCTTAAAAACACGCTATTTCTTTTGGGAATAGAAATTAATTTTAAATTTATTAATGAAACTTCTAAGTATTGAATTTTTTAAAATAAAAATTAATTTTTAATTCATAATTTCAAATTTATCTTAGGGTGATTTTTTGGAATTTTTCTGTAAAACTATAATTTTTGATGAATAGTGAATCCACTAAGTAGTAGTTAACAACCGACTTTTTCATCTAAATGAAAATTTAACACTTCTGTGAATTGTATTTCAAAAATATGACATAAATGGTAGTAATTATTAAGTAAAATTTGGTTCAATGGGATGAAAATATTTTTTGGTGAATATTATTATTTGACTTTTATTAACTGTGATTAAAGGTTATTATGGTAATTAAGGTAAAAATAATGTTAAAATAATAAACAATTACCTTGAAACATGAATTAACCTTATTGGATGAGTCATGGACGACAGAGAAAAAATACATGTGTCAATTTGGGGACCCCATGGAGCCACCTGGGTAAGATAATGACATAAATAACTTTTTTGTTAAAGTAAAAATAATAACGTCATAAACATGTATTATTTTACTAAAACAATTTTAATGTAGCATTATATATTTTATATATTTGACTATAAATATTCATTATAATGATAAAAAGGATTCATACATCATGGTAATTTTTTATAATTTTTAGACATCAAATAAGTAATATTATTTATGACACTATGATGATGTAGTGTTTACATCATTAATGAATGATTTAAATATATAAGAAGATTAAAAATAAAACAATATCCAAAAATTATCGAATTCTTATTGGATGATTTTATCTCAAACATGGTCCACCTTGTATTATAATTTAATTTTTTTGGGACCATTATAAACGAAAAATAATTATATCATAAAATAATATTTTCAAACATCACAAAAGAGCCCCTCATCTCCATTATAAAAACTCCTCACTCACTACTGATTTCTCGCACTTCTCAAGCCCTTGGATCATCCAAACTCATTTAAAATAATCTCCCAAGATCCCTTTATTCATACTAGAATCCTTACATTAGGTAGAAATCACTTCCAGAAAATATTTTGGTTCAAACCAAAGGGAGTTAACTAATTTAAAGGTAATGTCTTCTTTTAAGTTCGTTTGTATTATATTTCTTCTCCGACCACATAAACTCTTTTTATTTCTTTATTTTAAAAAAAAATTATTATCCTAAATATACTGTTATGTTTTTATGAGATGGATTCGAACTACACATACACACAACTTCATCGAATGGATAAAGAACATAATGTTTCTATGGAGGGAAAACTAATGCCTTACGAAATGTTGATTGCTCAATTATCTCCTACCATCTCTCATGTTTACCATTATGATGGAACTGTATTTACATATGATAGATATTATTTTGATATTTTCTTATGATTTGGTATTTTTCATTTATAGAACACCTTTATGGTTTCCAAAATGGTTAAATGCGATAATTTAATTTTAGGAAGTGAAAACTATCACCCCCTCCAAGTGATATGACTCATTAATACATTCTGTGATATGTACAAAAGATGGAGTAAATGATATTATATATGATATTATACTAGAATTATAATATACATATGAATCATTTAATTTTCATTCCATCTAAATAAAAATGGAAATGATAGTAGCATTCAAGCGTACGTACGACTTACCGTCCCCTTGAACAGTGAATTTCCATTATTAAATCCAAATGTTATGTACTAATAGAAATACATGTGTTTAATGGATATATGTGACATATAAGACATCTAAATAATTAATATAATTCTGGGTATAATGATATTTTGACCACATGTACAACTTATAGTAATAAGAAGTCCATTTTTGACTCTACTTCCAAGTATCGACAAAACGACAATCATTAAAATAAATTATTACATAATGTTTATAACATGGTAATAAGTGATATAATAGGAATGATAAAATTTAAAAAGTGTTTAAGAAAGTAGAAATTAACTTTAGTTTATTATTCATGATATTAAAGAACGAACATGTCCTATCGGGCACATGTTAAGGGACTGCGTCTCAATCACCTTACATTGGGGAATATTTTGTTTTATATATGACATTATTTTATATAGTGCATAAACACCATTGACATTTTATTTCATTCAAATGGAATCTTATTCTATGAAGTATTTTCCTAATCAAAAAAAAATAATGTTTCTTTTATGGTTAGTGGTGACAATGAACTTTTAGCCGCAACAAGTATTATTTTATCTTTGGCTTCCTTAACAAGTCGTAATGTTTTTAAAATGAAAATAAAATACCATATATATTTTATGTATTTTTGTATTGAAAATGGTTTTGATAATGAGTTTTTTATGTCAATAAATTTAAATGATATTTTTTGATTGAAATGTGGAAATTTTATCTTTCCATTATGTTTGTTTTATATGATACGAATATGTTATGGTTCTTGGGAATTATTACATATATGGTTGGTTATGGGACAATCCTAGGGTGGGTGAGCTCGAGATAGCTCTCCAATGCATTGTGTAATGTTATTATATGGCCCCAGCCTTAAACCTTACTTAATCTTGAGTTATTACAAAATTACACATTGATATAAAAACATTATGAAAACCATTTTCAATACCAAAATAAAATAAAAGTAAAACATGGTATTTATTTTTCTTTTAAAAAGAAGGTATGGCTTGTAGAGGAAGCCAAAACCCAAATAACGGTCACGGCGGCGGAGAAGTCGTTGTTGCCGCATACATACGACAAAAACATTCCCTTTTGTCGTTTAGTAAAACGCTTCGTATAAAAAAAGATTCCTTTTGGATATACGTAAAAGTCAACGGGGTTTATACACCGTATAAAAGAAGGTTGTGTATAAAACAAAATATGCCTCAATGAAAGGAGATTGAGACGAAGTCCCATACAAAGACGGTATCCTTGGTTTAAGGATAAATAAATTAAATAATTATGTGTGACTAACTAATAAACCAAATATAAGTGGATATTAAGTGTAAAATAATCAAAGGTCATTCACACATATTCAAAGGATGACATATTCAATAACTACATGTTGAACCCAAAGAAATCGAAATTGGGTTAAGAAGTTCCCTTGACAGCCTAACAGTGTCACATCAAAATGAGTTGATTAGAGATAAAAAAAGGGTATCTCATCACTTGGACATAAAATTTACATAAATAAGGATAAATGAGAACATATCCCAACATAATAGTATGTAAATTAAAAGACCCAACAATATAAGTCTTTTAAAAAGAGGAGGGTGAATGGTTCCCTTACCGACATGGGTATCATTCGAAACATACACCTCGTGAGAGAAGGACAATACAACATTGATGTAAATACTCATAAATGAATTTATATTACACAATGAGTAAAATAATTGGCAGTACATACACCACTCAAAGGAAATTGTGGCAAATGTAGCATAAATCTCACGGGAATAAAAGTGAGATGAAAAATCCCTTACGAAAACTCGGCAGCCTAACGACGCCACATAAAACTTACAAAAATGGTTTGATTAGATCAAATAGGGTATCTAATCATATTAACATTAATTTTATATAAATATTAATATAAAATAACATCCCCCAACATAACAAAGAGGAGCTTAAAAGTAGTGACATAAAGGAGAGTACTTAAAAAGAAATAGAGAGGTTAGATCTCTTACGAAAATTCGGCAGCCTAACGGCTCCACTTAAAACTTCCAAAATGGATTGATGAGAGAGAATAGGGTCTCTCATCACATTAACATAAAAATTACAGTATGATTAATATAAAATAACATGCCAATAACAAGAAATATGAGCTTTAAAAGGAATGACATAAAAGAGTGTTCTTAAAAAGAAAGAGAGGAGTAGGATCCCTTACCTCAGGTCCGACTTGACTCGATCGTTCTTTAACGTCCTGAATAATAAACTTGAGTTAATTTACAATTTATTAAGAACATTTTTCTAGTTAATTATTCCTTTTATATCACTTATTTCAATGTTATAAACATTATTTAATCATTTAAGTTAATAATGTTTGTTTTGTCGGTATTTGGTTCTTAAGTCGAAAGTGGACTTCTTACAATTACATGTTGTTTGTGTGGTCAAATGTTCATTATATCCAGAATTATATTCATGATTTGGATATCATATATATCATATATATCCAGAATATACATGTATTTATAATATTACATAATCATTTAGAAGTAAGAAAATGAAATGCACCATTCATGCAGACGGTAAGCCGTACGTACGCATGAACGCTACTTTCATTTCTATTTCATATTTTTATGGAATGGAATAATAATGATATAGAGGTATATTATAATTCTAGTATAACATCATATATAATAACTTTAAATCCATCCTTTATACATCCCACGAATGGAATTAACGAATCACATCACTTTGAGGGGGCGGTAGTCCGCACCTCCTTAAATGAAGATATCGGGTTTACCCATAATGGAAACCATAAAGGTATGACCAAAAAGAAAAATACAAAAGCTTAAGTAAAACATAAAAATATTATATATCATATATAAATATAGTGACATATTAATGGCCACCTTTGAAGGTGTTAAAATAATGTTGAACAATCATCGTTTCGGGAGGCATAAATTCGCCATCCACGGAAACAGTATGTTCTTTAACCATTAGATGTAGGTGTGTGTAAGTGTAGATCGAATACTTCTTATAAAAACATCCTAGTATATTGAAGACACTTGAGCTGTTACAAAAGAAATGAATAAAAATATTTTAGGGGGTTGGAGAGGCAAAATAAAACAAAATGACTCAAGTGAAGACATTACCTTAAAATCGGGTAACTCTCTTTGGTTTGAGCTAAAAGGCTTCCTTAGGAAGACTTATGCCCAAAGTGAGGTCTCAAGGAGTTATAGAGGGAAGTGTAGAGACCAAATGGGCAGGTGTTGGCCGAGAAAAAGGCTTTGGGAGTGTGGGTAAGGAGGTATAGGTGGGGGCCTTTTATAAGAGGATAGGAGAGGCACTCTTGGAAAGTAAGCAAATGTTACGTTATTTGAAAATGGTATTCGGAATTAAGAGGTCCCACATTAATTTGTTTCTAGGATAAGGTGATAAGGGTTAGAAATCCACTCATCCAATAGGTTTTGGACATGTTTAGGGCTTAGATGTTACATTATCTTTCCATTTTATTTAAATTGTTAAATAATGATGTCATCGCTGCATCATCATGATGTCATATATAATTTAATATATTTAATGTATAAAAATTCAAAAAAAAAACTATGATTTAGGAAATCTTTTTATCTTTCCAATTAATATTTATAGTCAAAAATCTGATTTATATAAACCCATGTAACAATTGTTTTAGTAAAACATTTCATGTTTGTCTCATTTTTACTTTAACTTTAAATAAAAAGATATTAATGTCATTTTCCAACCAAAGTGGCTTCATGGGGTCCCCAAGTTGACCCATGGGTTTTCGTGGTCGTCCATGACACATCCAATGAGTTTATTACATGTGTCAAGTTCATTTCATATTATTAAAACATTATTTTTACCTTAAACTACACTAATTACCTCTAATCGCGATTAAAAACTTAATAAGTTACTATTCACCAAGAAATTATTTTTATCCCATTGAACCACATTTTACTTCTTAATGACAACCATGTATGTCGGATTTTTGAAATTCAAAACACAAAGATGGAAAATTGTAATTTAAATGGAAAAATCAGTTTTTATAAGTACCACTTAGTGGTTTCAATATTCATCAAAAATTGACGTTTTTCAGAAAAATAACAAAAATTCACCCTAAGCTATATTTGATATTCCGAATTCAAAAATGAAGTCTATTTTACGAAATTCATATCATATAAACCACATTAATTTAATTTAATAATTAATTCCCGCTTTCATAGTAAATAGCGTGTTTTTATGAAACAATAAGTATCAAAAGATTGACACTAGTTTAAGTCTGATTTCAAAGTGAAATTAATTCCAAAAACCACTATTGGATTTCATGGTAAAAATATATTATAATTTCACATTAAAACCAATTCAAAATATATTCTAATAATATAAATAAATTAGATTAAAAAGAGGTTTCGAATTAAAATACAACATTTTACACTATTCATTAAAAAATGAACTTTATCAGAAAGATACCAAAAATTTACACAAAGTAAATTTTGATGTCCCAATTCTTAAGAAGAATTTTATTTGGTCCCAAAGTATGTATAAGAGTGAACAAAACTATATTTAATGACGGTTCTTCATCAAAAGGCGATAAGTGAACCTTTAGTGAAAACTAGGGCATATACGCCTACAATTGAATTATTTCTGTATTCTATGTCTTAATCCTTTATTGGATAAATGTAAAAACATTTAAAAACATATATAATCATATTTTAGTTATTTCTATCCATTCCCACCAATACAACGGCTACATGTTATCTACGATTTAAAATAATATTATTTTATTATTAGAGTGCAACGTAAGATTCCCAAGAAACATGTTGTTGCGTGTTGGGTACGCCATCGAGCATAGCATCCCCTTTAAAGTCATATTAATATTTTATTCACAAATATGGATAAATATGAAAATGTCATATTATTTATTTACCTGGGGTGTTACATCCTTCCCCCCTTTTGGAAATTGTGTCCTCGCAATTTTTAAAATTGAGCTTGGAAACATCATTGAAAGTCCCACATCGGAACAAGAGTCGGTAAAACAATCACATTAAAAGAATGGGAGAGAAGTACAAATGTCACCTGAGTTATCCCATACTAGGATTCCAAGTATGAAAATATGGATATGGAGGAGAAAACAAAGGGTCATGTTTTGATGGAGAGTGATAGTAAACATGTCTAGGAGAAAGTTAACCATAAGAAAATCACAAACATGTGATGGGTTAAACAGTATTCGATTCCCCAGTAGGAAATGTTAATAGACAACATTTTTGTTATAAGTTACATTTTATCGAGGAATTTATTTATAAGGAAACATAATCACTTATCATGTTGACTTTCAACTTTTACTAGATTCCTTAATCAAACTCATATTTTTTCCAAAAGACGAGTATTTAGGGAGACTTGTTTGCATAAAAGTACTATAATAAACTTATAGAGAATCACCTAATCCACAAAAGAGGACTATATACTTCCCATGTCTTTAGAGTTTAACCAAAACAAAAACCAAAAAAGGGTAGTACATGATTAGAAAATCCAGAAAAGGATAACCCTTTATAAAAAGTAAATCTATTCTTAATCTCCAAAATTTTTCCAACAATCCCAAAGTTCAATGAGGACCATTCGATAAAAAATTTGTCCATAAAATCCTTCAATGTAAACCAAACTAATATTGAAACCCAAATATTTTAAGGTTTTAGTCACATAGTCTTCCAAGTTAAATCGCAACATTTATATCCAAACAACATCAGTTTCTCTTAAAGTCTCGTATTGAAAAAGTAATTAACCTAATCACATATCCTCCATGATAGGTTAATAAATTTCTATAGATAACCCGAAATAAACTTACTCTTAATTCATAAAATCATATAACTAAAAAGAATCAGTCAAACTAACCAGGGACTTCACGTATTCCAGTGGTAGGCAATAAATACTAGTCACACTTTAGTTGTGGGTTCGATTCCCACAGCATTGTCCGACGCGACGGGTTGTCACACGGTCTGCGTGTTGTCCTTTTTCCAAAACTATATAATTTTCAAATCATTCCTCAAAAAGGGATAAAATCATCAAAAATAACCATAACATAATTTAACCTCAATTTTATCTCATGCCTTTCACTTCAACCATACCATATAGTAACCCATAATTACCTCAAAAGTAAGGATCATATAAACCCAAATGGTTCTTTATAACTATGTCCACAAAAGAAAAGATAACTATTCCTTGAATTAAATTTTACTATATTAAAGATCATGGTTACACATAATATAACAAGTCTTCTAATGTAACCCCATCATCAAAAGAGACTTAATACTCTTAAAAATTTCACCATAACTCTAGAAGCCCTTATATGTTGACATATTACTCATTCAACATTCTTCATGATCCATTAACAATTCCTTTCCAACTTATTCTGAAATAACTCTTTCCTACAAACAAAATCATGAATCATATCCTAATATGCCAAAATAGGAAAACAATAGTCATGAAATAATACATACCTTTGATTGGTCATTGTCAGTTTCTTCATCCTCAATTGGAATGGCATTAGGTATTGGTAAACAATCATTTGTATGATCTTGGTGACCCCATTAATGAAACTTCTTCATAGGACATTTGTTTTCATAATGACCATGCACACCACATTTAAAACATTCAATTGATCCCTCAGAAAGAACTTCTTTCCCTTTCCTCGAGTCAACTGGATGCTTCCTTTTTCCATGGCAGGTTCTTGCTTTATGACCTTCATTTCCACATCTATAGCATATTTCTGTCCCTTTGAAACATTTTCCTAGGTGTTTCTTTCAACATCATTGACACAATGGTTTTTGAACACACTTACCTTTATGATTATTACTTGTACTTCTGTAGGGATTTGTTTCTCGCATATACGATGCCTTGGAGAAATCACCCAGGTTTAGGTGGTAAATCATGACTCTCGATATTTGGTTGAGGATAATCACAATAGTTCTCATTTCAGCTCCAATATCATTCAGTTGCTTGCTCAAAAAACGCTCACAGATTCCTTCACATCCACTGTTACTTTGGTACCTGCAAGATCCAGCCATTGACTAAAACCAAATAGGTCAGTGTGAGTATATAAAAAAAACATCATGTACTAATGAGGAAGATAAACAGTAAGATATACTTACTCATTCACTTTATCTAAAACTATGACTCTTTCTGAAATCCTAACCATTATGGTAATGCCACTTATGCTTAAAGAATACCCTAACCTCTAAAGTTATCTAAACCGACCTCTGATACCAACTATAAGGCCCCAACCTTAAACCTTACTTAATCTTGAGTTATTACAAGATAACACATTGATATAAAAACATTATGAAAACCTTTTTCAATACCAAAATAAAAGAAAAGTAAAACATGGTATTTATTTTTCTTTTAAAAATAAGTTATGGCTTTTAGAGGAAGCCGAAACTCAAATAACGGTCACGGTGGCGGAGAAGTCGTTGTCACCCCATACGTACAACAAAAACATTCCCTTTTGTCATTTAGTAAAACGATTCATATAAAAAAAAGATTCCTTTTGGATAAACGTAATATTAAAATGGGTTTATACACCGTATAAATGAAGGTTGTGTATAAAACAAAATATGCCTCAATGAAAGGAGATTGAGACGAAGTCCTATACAAAGACGGTATCCTTGGTTTAAGGATAAATCAATTACATAATTATGTGTGGCAAACGAATACACCAAATGTAATTGGATATTAAGTGTAAAATAATCAAAGGTCATTCAAACATATTCAAAGGATGACATATTCAATAACTACATGTTGAACCCAAAGAAATCGAAATTGGGTTAAGAAGTTCCCTTGACAGCCTAACGGCGTCACATAAAAATGAGTTGATGAGAGATAAAAAAAGGGCATCTCATCACTTGGACATAAAATTTACATCAATAATGATATATGAGAACATATCCCAACATAACAATATGTAAATTAAATGACCCAACAAAAGAAGTCTTTCAAAAGAGGAGGGTGAAAGGTTCCCTTACCGACATGGGTATCTTTCGAAACATACACCTAGTGAAAGAAGGACAATACAACATTGATGTAAATACTCATAAAAGAAATTATATTACACAATGTGTAAAATAATGGGTAGTACAGACACCACTCAAAAGAAATTGTGGCAAATGTAGCATAAATATCACGGGAATAAAAGTGAGACAAAAGACCCCGTACGAAAACTCAGCAGCCTAATGGCGCCACATAAAACTTACAAAAATGGGTTGATGAGATCAAATAGGGTATCTAATCATATTAACATAAAGTTTATAGAAAGAGGAATATAAAATAACATCCCCCAACATAAAAAATAGGAGCATAAAAGAAGTTACATAAAGGAGAGTACTTAAGAAGAAAGAGAGAGGTTAGATCTCTTACGAAAATTTGGCAGCCTAACGTCGCCACTTAAAACATACAAAATGGATTGATGAGAGAGAATAGGGTCCCTAATCAAATGAACATAAAAATTACAAAAATATTAATATAAAATAACAACCCAATAACAATAAATATGAGCTTTAAAAGGAATGACATAAAAGATTGTACTTAAAAAGAAAGAGTGGAGTAGGATCCCTTACCTCGGGTCCGACTTGACTCGATCATTCTTTATCGTCTTGAATAATAAACTTGAGTTAATTTACACTTTTTTAAGAACCATTTTATAGTTAATTATTCCTTTTAGATCACTTATTGCAATTTTATAAACATTATTTAATCATTTAAGTTAATAATGTTTGTTTTGTCGATATTTGGTTCTTAAGTCGAAAGTGGACTTCTTACAATTACACGTTGTTCATGTGGTCAAATGTACATTATATCCAGAATTATATTCATGATTTGGATATCATATATATCATATATATCTAGAATATACATGTATTTATAATATTACATAATCATTTAAAGGTAAGAAATGAAATGCACCGTTCATGGAGACGGTAAGTTGTACGTACACATTAACACTACTTTCATTTCTATTTCATATTTTTATGGAATGGAATAATAATGATATAGATGTATATTATAATTCTAGTATAACAGAAAATAAAATAACTTTAAATCCATCCTTTATACGTCCCACATATGGAATTAACGAATCACATCACTTTGAGGGGGCGGTAGTCCGCACTTACTTAAATGAAGATATCACGTTTACCCATAATGGAAACCATAAAGGTATTCTCAAAAAGAAAAATACAAAAGCTTAAGTAAAACATTAACATATTATATATCATATATAAATATAGTGACATCTTAATGGCCACCTTTGAAGGTGTTAAAAGAATGTTGAACAATCATCGTTTCGGGAGGCATAAATTCACTATCCACGGAAACAGTATGTTCTTTAACCATTAGATGTAGGTGTGTGCAAGTGTAGCTAGAATACTTCTTATAACAACATTCTAGTATATTGAAGATACTGGAGTTGTTACAAAAGAAATTAATAAAAAGAGTTTAGGGGGTTGGAGAGTCAAAATAAAACAAAAGGACTCAAGTGAAGACATTACCTTAAAATCAGGTAACTCCCTTTGGTTTGAGCTAAAAGGAATCCTTGGGAAGACTTCTGCCCAATGTGAGGCCTCAAGGAGTTATAGAGGGAAGTGGAGAGACCAAATGGGCAGGTTTTGGCCGATCCAAAGGCTTTGGGAGTGTGGGTAAGGGGGTAGAGATGGGGGCCTTTTATAAGAGGACAGGAGGGGCACTCTTGGAAAGTAAGAAAATGTTACTTTATTTGAAAATGGTATTCGGATTTAAGAGTTCCCACATTGATGTGTTTCTAGGATAAGGTGATAAGAGTTCAAAATACACTCATCTAACAGGTTTTGGACATGTTTAGGTCTTAGATATTACATTATGTTTCCATTTTATTTAAATCGTTAAATAATGAGGTCATCACTGCATCATCATGATGTCATATATAATTTAATTTATTTAATGTATAAAAATTATAAAAAAAATACTATGATGTAGGAAATATTTTTAGATTTACAATTAATATTTATAGTCAAAAATATGATTTGTATTACCCCATGTAACAATTTTTTTAGTAAAACATTTCATGTTTGTCTCATTTTTACTTTAACTTTAAATAAAAAGATATTAATTTAATATTCCATCCAATGTGGCTTCATGGGGTCCCCAAGTTGACCCATGGGTTTTCTTGGTCGGCCATGACATATCCAATGAGGTTAGGACATGTTTCAAGTTCATTTCATATTATTAAAACATTATTTTTATCTTAAACTACACTAATTACCTCCAATCGCGAATAAAAACTTAATAACTTACTATTCACCAAAAAAATTATTTTTATCCCATTGAACCACATTTTACTTCTTAATGATAACCATGTATGTCGGATTTTTGAAATTCAAAACACTAAGATGGAAAAATTTCATTTAAATGGAAAAATCAGTTTTTATAAGTACCACTTAGTTGTTTAACTATTCATCAAAAATTGAAGTTTTTCAGAAAAATCCCAAAAATTCACCCTAAGCTATATTTGATATTCCGAATTCAAAAATGAAGCCTATTTTACAAAATTCAAATCATATAAGTCACATTAATTTATTGAATAATTAATTCCTGCTGTCATAGAAAATAGCGTGTTTTTATGAAACAATAAGTATCAAAAGATTGACACTAGTTTAAGTCTGATTTCAAAGTGAAATTAATTCCAACAACCACTATTGGATTTCATGGTAAAAATATATTCTAATTTCACTTTAAAACCAATTCAAAAAATAATCTAATCATATAAATAAATTAGATTAAAAAGATGTTTCGAATTAAAATACAACATTTTACACTATTCATTAAAAAAATGAACTTTATCAGAAAGATACAAAAAATATACACAAAGTAAATTTTGATGTCCCAATTCTTAAGAAAAGTTTTATTTGGTACAATAGGATGTATAAGAGTGAACAAAACTATATTTAATGACGGTTCTCCATCAAAAGGCGATAAGTGAACCTTTAGTGAAAACTAGGGCATATACACCTACAATTGAATTATTTCTGTATTTTATGCCTTTATCCATTATTGGATAAATGTAAAAACATTTAAAAACATATATAATCATATTTTAGTTATTTCTATCCATTACCACCAATTCAACGGCTACATGTTATCTACGATTTAAAATAATATTATTTTATTATTAGAGTGAAACGTAAGATTCCCAAGAAACTCGTTGTTGCGTGTTGGGTACGCCATCGAGCATAGCGTCCCCTTTAAAGTAATATTAATATTTTATTCACAAATATGGATAAATATGAAAATTTCATATTATTTATTTACCTGGGGTGTTACAGTTATGGAGGTAGACATGAATGTATCTCCTAAGAGATTTAGTGAATATACAATGATGGTTATTCCAAATTTAACTCCCTATGTAGCTTTGATAACTACAATGTAATTGTGATTTGGATGCCACATGTTACCTTTATGATTTCGGATTACTAAATTTTATTCATAAATCATATATTTTCTTGATGTATGTTAAAGAGCTTATGTTATGTATTTAATGATGAGATAATTTTTTAATTCATTGTTTTAAAACACTTCTGTGCTTTTTATGCTCATCCTAGGTTTTTTGAAATGTTTTTCATAGGACTTAAAGAATAGGGTCAATGATGGGATCCAAGTATTGTCATGATGTCTAAAACAAAAAACTAAACATTACAATTTTTCTCGAGAGTTTTTATTATTTTTATAAAGTGGAAGATGAGTATAAGTGTATACTTTTTAATATTTTGAGATGTAATTGTTATGTCCTAATACTAGAATACTCTATACCCGAAAAGATCCTCAATGTGAATTATTCATTTAATTCAATATTATGTGATGTTGTATGGCAGGGACCTTATAGTTGGTATCATAGGTCGGTTTAGACAACTATAGGAGTTAGGGTATTGATAAATTAATATCCATAAATTAATTTATGATATGATTGAAATGATATATAATTTATAGATTACCATGTAGCTTAACATAAGATATTTTTATGTTCAGAATGGTTTTCTATAGAAGAAACATGGTAGCTATGTTGGGATGACATCAGGAGGAAGACAACCTTCCAAATTTGAAACATGAGATGGTCAGAATCATAACTGAATAGTTTGTTGCAGTAATGGCACAATTGAATGAAGATATAAATGTTGGTGGTATCCATGCAGAAGATTATCCAGAACAACCAATAAAGAACATGTCAGTAGTGAAGCATTTCATGATGGTGTATCCACCATCCTTCAGAGGATCATCTGACCATGTGCTAGCTAAAGGGTTGATTGAATCACTCTAGAATGTTTTTTATGTCATCGGGTGTTCCGAACATCAGATGGTTAGTCTCACTGTTTAATTTTTTGAATGTGAAGCTGATCAGTGGTGGTCGATGGTGAAAAATATCAGGGATAGTGAGGATATTGATGCACTTGATTATGATGAATTAAAAGGTATGATTCTTGAGAAATATCTTCCTATGATGGTTTGACTTAGGATGGAAAAAAATATTCCTGGAATTATGGTAGGAGGATAATTCAGGGGCTACATATGAAGAAAAACTTACTCGAATGGCATGGTATGCTCTAAATTTTATACGATATCTTGATAGTAAAATCAACCATTTTTACTCAGGATTAAGTCCAAAGAATCAAAGGGATTTAGCATCTTATTAGTTAAAAAGTTATGAAAAACATTTTCTATGTGCGGAGAAGGTGGAAATGGAGTTTTCCAATGATCAGGTTTTCTTTGAAATAAAATAGAAAAATTGATCAAGGTTCCATGAAAAATAGATGAACTTATCAAAAAAGTCAGATGGTAAGAAACATAAGATTAAAGTTTGTGAAAATTGTGGTATTAATCATGTTGGGTAATGAATTTTAATTCCCTGTGAGTGATTTTGATGCTGTAAAATGGGACATAAGGATAAAAATTGCACTAAATAAGATTGGGGTAATGTTATGTAAAAATATGATTTACAATCATATTGATGTTTTAAGTGAAATGAAATGGGTCATTATGAAAATGAGTGTCTACTGAAGAACTCAACTAAGGGAAATCAGCAAGACTAAAAGAAGATAGGGCTGGTGAAATCCATTGAAACTAATTCATCTGATGCTGGTCCATCAAATGAATTAGTATCAGAAAGACTATTTCTTTGTTCAGATTATGCAACTGTGTTGTTTGATTCAGTGTCTACACAGTCTTTCACTTTTAAGAAATTTTCTTGTAAATTGGAAATTACATCTCAAGATATCAGTCATGAACATATGGTTAAAACACGTGAAGGAATTGACGAGACAAAAAGAATTTATAAGATCCTTCCTATACTTGTGTACAGAAACAAATCTACCTGATAACCTTTTTGTTTTTCCTCTATTAGTGTTTGTAGTTATTCGGGGTATGGATTGGCTTTTTGTTTTTCATACTAAGATTTACTACAGTGCTAAAGAGGTTTATTTTCAGAATCATTTTCAATTTGTGTATGATAATAAACCCTTACTTTTGATAACATATCTGGAATATGAGAAACTGGTAAAATATGGAAATGAATGTTACATTTCACATATTGTTGAAAAAAGGAACTATTCATATTAATGATGTGCTAGTGCTAAATGAGTACCTTGATGTTTTTCCTGATGAGATTCCTGGTACTATACCTGATCATGAAATTGAATTTACTGTTGACTTATTTCTTGATGCTAATCCAATTTCAAAACTTCCTTATCAAATGGCTCATATTGAACTTTTAGAGTTAAAGAACCAATTGCATGAGTTATTAGATTAAAGTTTTATTCGACGTAGGACATCAACATGGGGTACTCCTATCTTGTTTGTTAAAAATAAAGATGGTTCAATGTGACATTTCATTGATTATAGAGAATTGAATAACATCACTATTAAGAAAAAGAATCATTTTCCTCATATTAATGATTTGTTTGATCAGCTCTTGGGAGATCAGAATTTTTCGAAGATTTATATGAAGTTGGGGTACCATCAGTTGAATGTAAAAGAATGAGACATTATTAAGACCGCATTTCGTACTAGATATGGCCATTATGAATTTTTAGTTATGCCTTTTGTGTTAACCAATGCACCTAATATATTCCTTGATCTTATGCATAAAATTTTCCATTATTTCTTGGACAGGTTTGTGGTTTTGTTCATTGATTAAATGCTGGTTTTTTCTAAAATTATAGAGGAACTTGAAAGTCATTTTAGTTTTTCATTGATTCCTTAAAAGAAAATAAAGTATATGTAAAATTCAGCAAGTATGAGTTTTGTTTATAACAAATTTCATTCATTGGTCACATTAATTCATAAAATGGAATAACTGTTGATCCTACTAAAACAAAAGTTTTTGAAGAACAGCCGAGACCTATAAATATAATCGTGATTCATATTTCTCTTTTTTTGGTGGGTTATTACTGGAGGTTTGTTAAAAATTATGCTTGAATATCTAGTCTAATGACTAATTTAACTCAAAAGTTTGTTAAGTTAATTTGGAAAAAATAATGGGGTGATTGTTTTCAAGAATTTAAAATAATATTGGTGAATACACCAGTGTTCACATTACCTTCCGGAGATGGTGAATTTGATATCAACCATGATGCTTTTTTGAAAGTACATAGTTGTGTCCTTATGCAGAATGATCAGGTAACTGCTTATGCTTCATGTATGTTGAATCATCAAGAGATAAATTACCCTACAAATGATTTGGAAGTAGCTGTTAGTGTTTTTGCCTTAAAAATATCGAGGCATCATCTGTATGGAGTAAAATTTGAAATATATACTGACCAAAAAAGATTGAAATATATATTTACTCAAAATTAATTGAAAATGAGACAAAAGCGATGTATGGAATTAATCACGGATTATAATTTCATGATCCTTTACCATCAAAGAAATGAAAATAAAGTGGATGATGTTTGCATTGAAAAAGTAATGAATCATTAACCATGATACATTTGGAACGAGATACTTTGGTTTTTGATTTGTTGAACATTGTCATAGATGTTTTTGTTGCAGGAAGTTCTTCTGTTTCGTTTTTGGTGATAGAGAGATCATCTCTATCAGACAGAATTAAGAAAGCACAGAATGAAGACAATGAGTATAATAAAATTGAAGTGTTGGTTCAGAAGGGTATGTTTCCTGAATTTAACATTGATAATGATTGTGTTTTGAGGTTCAGAAAGAGATTAAGTGTCCTTTATGATTCATAGTTAAAGAATGAGTTTTTATGTGAAGCTCATAGTTCTCCATTTTCAGTTCGTCCTGGAAGTTCTATGATGTACATAGATCTTCGAGAGTTTTTATTGTGGGATGGAATAAAACGAGATATTGTAGAATTTACTGTGAAGTGTTTCACTTGAAAATAGGTTAAAGTAGAGTGTAATTTTCCGAAAGAGATGCCTCATTCTTTACCAGTGCCAAAGTGGAAACGGGAAAATATATCCATGGACTCAATTGTTAGATTAACAAAGTCATCTCGAAGTATTAATGAAATCTGGGTTATTGTTGATCGGTTGACTAAATATTCTCATTTGCTTCCTATTCAGGATAAATTGTCGCTAGATCAACTTTTTCGATTGTATGTTAAATATATTGTTATGTTTCATGGAGTTCCCCTCTCCATTTTATCTGATTTTGATCCTGGGTTTACATATACCTTTTGGAATGGCCTTTAGAATTCATTGGCTATAAAATTAAATTTTAGTATATCTTTTCATCCTCAATCAGATGGGCGGTCAGAATGAACAATTCAGACCTTGGAAGATATGTTACGTGCTTGATTGATGGATTATCAAGGATGTTGGGAACAATATAATTCTTTTATTGAATTTTCTTATAATATAATTTTTCATTCCAGTATACATGTGGCTCCGTTTGAGGAATTTTATCGCAAGCGGTGTCGACCTCTGGAATTTGGAATGAAGTAGGTGAAAGGAAACACATTGTACCAAAATTGGTAGAAGAAATGGTAGATATGGATTAGTTGATTCAGAAGCACTTGATAATAGGTTAGAGTCGGCATAAACGTTATGCGGATAACCGAAGGAAGGATCTACCTTTTGAGGTAAGTGATAATGTCTTTCTCAAAGTTTCTCCAAGGAAAAGTGTGATGTATTTTTGTATGAAGGGAAAGTTGAGCATGAGGTTCATTGGACCATATGAAATCCTGGATAAAGTTGGATTAGTTGCATACAGGGTGGCTTTACCTCCAAATTTATCCCAGATACATAATTTTTTTCACGTTTCAATGTTGAGTGTGTATGCCATATCAATCTCATGTTTTAAGTCCAGAGGCTATTCCGTTGGAAGTGAATCTCTATTATGAAGAACAACTAGTCTAGATTCATGACTATAGAAAGCAAGTGTTGTTGAATAAGGTAATTAATCAATTAAAGGTATTGTGAAAAAAAAAACATAGGGTTAAAGAGGCAACATGGGAATCTGAAAATGTTGTGAGGGATAAATACCCCCATTTATTTGATAAGTGAATAAAATTGTGAGGAATCAATTTCCAAAATGGGGTAAGGGTGTAACATACCTGGTAAATAATGAACAATACATATTTCATATTTATTAATATTTTTGAATTAAATATTAATTTTAATTTAAAGGGGTTTCTACATTCGATAGCGTACCCGATACACAACAATGAGTTTCTTTTAAATATTACATTGCACATTAACAATATAATATAATTATTTTAAATGGTAGTTATCTCCTGACCATTGTATTGGTATGATTGAATAGAACTAACTACAATATTATTATACATATTTGATAAATGTTTTTACATTTATCCAATAAATTTTAGAGGGCTTAAAATAAGAAAGAATTTGAATTTGAGCATAAATACTGTAATATTATTTAAAAGGTCGATTGACCACCTTTTGATGGGGAACCTTTTTTATATCTAGTTTTTTAACTCTTATATGTTATATTTGACAAAATAAAATCCTTATTTTGAATTGGCATCAAAATTTACTTTTTGTAAATTTTTGGTATTTTTCTCATAAAATTCGTTTTTATAATGAATGGTGAAAAATATTGTATTTTAATTCAAATGTTTTTTTAATATAATTTAATTATATGTTAAATTATCTTTTTAATTGGGTTTAATGTGTAATTATATTATATTTTTTCAATTTAATCCAATGGTGGTCATTGGAATTAATCTCGCATTGTAATTGGACATAAACAAATGTCAATCTTTTAATAGATATTTTTTCCTAAAAATACGCTATTTGTTTTAAAAATGGGAATTACGTTTACATTAATTATTTCACATTATATTTTTTTAATTTTTTAAAATAGAAATTATTTTTTTATTTGGAACATCAAATTTATCGTAGGGTGATTTTTTGGATTTCTTTTGAAAACCATCAATTTATGATAAATAGTGAAACCACTAAGTTGTAGTTAAAAAAACAGATTTTTTCATTTAAATGAAATTTTACCACTTCTGCAAATTGATTATCAAAAATCCAAAATGCATGGTAGTCATTAGTAAGTAAAATTTTGTTTAATGGGATGAAAATAGATTTTGGTGACTAGTAATTTTTACTTTTTTTAACAACGACGGAAGGTAATTAGGATAATTAAGCCAAAAATAATGTTATAATAATATAAAATTATCTTGACAGTTGTCCTAACAATATTTGTTGAGTTATGGCCGACCATGAAAATTCATGGGTAAATTTTGGTACCCCATGGAGCTAGTTGGGTATGATAATAACATAAATAACTTTTTAGTTAAAGTAAAAATAAAAATGTCGTAAACATATATTGTTTTACTGAAACAATTTTAATATGGGGTTATATAATTGATATATTTGACTATAAATATTAATTATAAATCTAAAAATATTTCCTACATCATTGTAAATTTTTTATAATTTTTAGAAATCAAAAAAAAATAAAATTATTTATTACCCAATGATAATGCAGTGTTTACATCATTAATGAATGATTTTAATAAATAAGAATATAAAAATTCAAATAGAATTCAAAACTTTTCCAATTATTATTGGATGTTTTTATTTTTAAAATGGTCCACCTTATCATTGACTCTAATGATATTGTGACATTTAGAAACTGAAAATCATTATATAATGAAATAATATTTTCAACCATTCAAATAGAGCCTCTCCTCCCCCTTATAAAAATACCTCATTTCCTACCCATTTATCACATGTCTCAAGCCCTTGGATCATCCATCCTCTCATCCAATAAGGTCCCAAGATACCTCTTTTAATCTTATAAGTCTTAACTTGGGCATAATTCACATCACGTAACCCTTTTGGTTCAACGCAAGGGAGTTACCCGATTTGAAGGTAACATCTTCTCTTAAGTTCTTTTTTGTTATTTTACTTCTCCAACTCCGTAAAATCATTTTATTACTTTCTTTGATAACAACACCAGTATCCTAAATATAATTGGATTTTTTTAAAATAATTATTTGAGCTACACTTACACACACCTCCATCTAATGGATAATGAACATAATGTTTCTATATAGGGGAAACTAGAGCGTCATGAAATGATGATTGTTCAATTATCTCATACCGCCTCCCATGGTGGCCATTTTAATGGAACTGTATTTATATATTATATATATTATGTTCAGTTTTTCATTATGCATCTGTATTTTTCATTTATAGAATACCTCTATGGCTTCCATAATGGGTGAATGCTATAATTTCAATTTAGAAAGTGCGGACTACTGTCCCCTCTAAGTGATATGACTCGTTAATGCCTTTTGTGAGAAATATAAAGAATGTACTTAATGATAATATATATTATATTATAATGTAATTATAATATAAATATGTATTATTACATTTTCATTTCATCAAAATACGAAAGGGAAATGAAAGTAGCGTTCATGCGTACGTACGACTTACTGTTTCTTTGAACGGTGCATTTTATTTCTTACCTCCAAATGATATGTACTAATACAAATACATCTATATACTGGATATATATGATAAATATTATATATAAATAATTAATATAATTATTTATATAATTAACTTTTTCCCACTGGTACAACTTGTAGTAATTAGAAGTCCATTTTTGACTCAAGTACCAAATATTGGCAAAACAACCATTGTTAACATAAATTATTACATAATGTTTATAGCATTGTAATAATTTATATAAAATGAATAATAAAATTTAAAAATGATATTACGTTTGTATAAATTAACTTTTTTTTATTATTCATGAGATTAAATAATGAACAGATCAAGTTGGACACTAGGTATGGGACTTCATCTCAATCTTCATTCATTGAAGAATATTTTGTTTTATACACAACATTATTTTATATGGTGTATAAAAACCTTATACATTTCATTTCATTCAAAGGGAATATTTTTCAACGATGAATTTTACTAAACAACAAAAAAGAATGTTTCTTTTAATGTAAACGGAGACAACAACAGTTCCTCCATCACGATTATTATTTGATCTTTGGAATCCATAACAAGCCGTAATGTTTTTAAAAGGAAAATAAAATACCATATAATCTATTTTGTATTTTTGTGTCGAAAATGGTTAAGATAATAATATTTTTTATTTCAATATATTTAAATTATATATTGTGATTGAAATGCGGAAATGTTATCATTCCATTATGTTTGTTTTCTGTGTTACGAATATGTTTTGGTTCATGGGCATTGTTATGTATATGGGTTGTTCTGTGATAAACCTAGAGTGGGTGAGCCCAAGATAGCTCTCCAATACATGGGCTAATGAGATGGAGGTAAACGTGAATGTTTCTACTTAGGTATTTATGGAATATACTGTGATGGTCTTTCCAAATGTAACTCCCTACGTAGTTGTGACAGCTACCATGTAAGTGTGATTTGGATTCCACAAGTTACCTTTATGATTTTCGATTACTAAATGTTATTAATAAAATTAAGTTTTCATAATGTATGATAAATAGCTTATGTTATGTATGTAATGATAAACTAATGTTAAATTAAATGTATTTATATCCTCATTTAATAAATTCCCATAATCATTATAATGTAAAAAATGCAATTTCAACCATCCCCTTACATCATGTATCACAATGAAGTAGGTATGTTACAATGTATTGATTTTATGAGTTAAAAATTACAATTTAAAAGAGCCCAAACACATTATAAATTGTTATCGATAGTCATGTAATCAAAACCAATGCCTGACACATGTTACCTAGGTTTCAAATCTAACAACGGTAGAAATTAAATGGTTAATATGCCACCATTATTCTATAAAGAAAATTACTATTTTTGTATATGGATACACTTTTGAATACAAATTTCAATTCCCCATAGATGAATTAATTATAAAAGAAATATACCATAGTCAAGGATGATCCAAAAATCATAGGTATCATAATAAATTAATTAAATAAAATGCACATATCAGGTGTCGAATATGCATGGAGTTTGAATACATGGGGTATATAAAAATGTATATAACAACGTAATTTTCCATAAATTGTATATGTAAAATCACATTACGGGATAACAGAAAAACAATTTATGTGAATCACCCATTGATAAAATTATATCAATTATGATATGAAAAATTTTGAATAAAAATTTCCCATTACTAGGTAAATTGGTGATCACCCAATCATGGGTTAGCGACTCCTGGTAAAAAATTATATCAAAGTTACAAAAAATTAATAATATATATTATAAATTCATAGAAAAAAAGTTAATAAAATAAAAAATCATTTCTAGCACTTGCTGATATCTTGGACTCGGCTCACTCTAGATATTTCAAACCCTGTGGGATACAGGGCCTCAAGTTCACATTCCCATATGTTGGATGATACAAACTAGATGTGAGGGACTATGGTGTGTCAATAGGGAGACTATTACCTTCAGTTAGAGTGGATCACAATAGAGATATAACAAATAAAGAAATAGAGGGATCAAAATAATAACATTTCTATAGAAGTAATAATAAAAATCGATGAAATAAATAATCAAATAAATATATAAAAATTTTCACATAAAAACATGATGATATATTTTTTTAACTAAAGAAATATAGGAATACATGGAAGAAGAAATATTGTATAATACCATTTAAAAAAGAAGAAATAAGGGAAAAAAATCCTAGAATCCTGAGCTCTTGCTTTTTCATCAGCTACCAAGCTCCCAATCTAAAGAGAGAAAAAATGTTAGGTATTGAAAGAGGAAAAAATTATACTTACACACATCTAGGATGATAAAATATTACTAGTTACCAATGGTGTCCCACATAGTGTGTGAGATAAATTGGTCATTTAGAACATGATTTCCATTTGATCGTTGCACTGTTATATAATAATGCACTGACTCTGGGTAACTGGGGTCATGGCATTATAGGCTCAAATCTTGTGGTCAAGGATTAGATGGTTTTAAATTTTATCATGTATTATTATTATTCCACTCATAGTACTACTGATACATATAATACATTTTTTCATTATTATAAAATAAATCATAATTATGTAAAAGATAACATTAATATTAAGCATGGTAAATAATTGAAAACACATGCCTTTAACAATAATAAACAAGAACACTTTTATGGAACGAATATGAAATGAGTTAATATAGATATAATAAAACATAATAATTTGAATTCAACTAGGCTAATGACCACATATACCATAAATATTATTTTCATAATGAGGGAATATATTATGCCAGACATTCTGAAACATTTTTTCAAGCCCTCGGCCAAGATGGCTAAAAATGATTAAGTTCTCAGCCAAATCCATATATTAAATTGGAAAAGGCCTCGACCAATTCCACTTCTAGTTGTCTCTTGAGAACTAATGATTCATCAGGGAGATATAGAGGGCTACACCCATAATTTACTAATTCCAATACATTCCACATATGAAACGGTTGATATATAACATAAACATTCATATTAAAAATAGCATACAAAAATGTCAATAATTTAACGATAAATCATGAATTGTATAAAAATAACAGATCCACAATCAAACATATCACAAAAACTTTAATACAATATTGAATATTTGAATAATAGTTAATCAACTTCAAAAAAGTATAACATCTATCAAGGAATGTTGACATAGATGAAATCAAAACTATTTGAGAGAAATATATCATTCTTTTTTTGATATCATTTAATGTTACATAATTATAAAAGTGAACATTTATTTTGAATATATTCTAATAAGATAGTAAGGGAAGTTGTGACGATGTTATAAGGGCGGAGAATAACCGCACCAGCCGTATAAGTTAAACAAGACATTATTACCTTAATTTTGTCGAAATGATCATAAAGTACCTTGTTTGGAAAATGACTGAAAGATTCCTTTCAAAACATTTAATTTCAAATAATGGAATTAATTACGTTAACCCATTGTCTATTAAATAATTATAATGTTTTGAAATACATTTTACGAAACATGGATGTTGATGATAAAGAGGTTCCAGTAGATAATTATGTATAATCAACCTCAGATAATGAAGAGATTGTAGAAATAATTATTACCTTGTACTTTTCCTGGGTCGATTATAGTTTGAAATCCCCTATAAGGGTTAAATTATTTTTATTAAATAATTAAAGAACCGTATACATTAATATGATATCATATATGATATTCTAATATTTTGTTGTTAATAATATTTTAGTATTATTTTCATTTTGGGTGTTAAGTGATTCGTTTCCATTTATATTATTTGTTACTTAATTAATGATTGTTATGGATATAATTTATATTATTCATTTTTAGAATGACATTAAGTCTTTAAAAATTATTTTCAATAATCCCGTAAAAATTAGTCTTGAATGGATACAGTGGAGAATGAATCTCACCGCGTATACTAAAATAGTATATAATTCAGTTGAATATCATATATACAGAATCATGATCATGTTATATTTATTATTTTCATCATTTATTTTTAGTTCCACTAGGATAGATACCCTGAGAGGGGGGGATCAGGGTATGATAGATTAAAACAACTGCCCATGTTGATCTTATCTTGCTGTTAAGAAAAAATCTCTTCCCTCTCTTTCCTACAACAGAGTATAAAAAAACTGAACCATGCACATGAGAGAGTGATTTTTACTTGGTTCACCCTCACTGGGCTACTTCCATGAAGCATACATCAGCGATGTGTCTATGTACCAAATCCACTAAAAGGGCACTTCTGTTTGCAAAGTTTGGGATAGATCACTTCTATTCTCAGGCCCACTGCCTTTAGAATGTTTGGGTCAGCTCACTACTTTACCATGGGTCACACCCTATCTTTCTCTCTCGGGATCACTGTTGGTGGAGAGGATCAACCTTATCTTCTTACTTTTCTCACTACTCTGGAATGGATCTGCTCACAGTTTATAGACCTGTAAGTATCTTCATTATCACTAATGAATGCATCCTCCACTGTGTGTAGATACACTATTGAAGTAAATATTTCATCCAATGATAAATACCTCTTTTCCACTTAAACACAGGGAAATTATTCGGGAAATACCTTCCCAAAGAAGCATACTTCGCGATGCTCCCAATTTTGCGAAGCTCAAACACGCCTTTGCGATGCTCCTTAATTTTCGCGATGCTCACAATTTTGTGGGTCTCAGGCCATCGCAAAGCTCAAACCTTCACAATTATTAAGACTTCGTGGTTCTCGAGTCGTCGCAAAGTGACATCCCTTATGAAGCTCACTACACCAACGCAGAGCACATGACTTTCACGGAGCTAGAATAGTCGTCATGAAGATCTTCCTTCACGACGCACACTACCTTTGCGAACAACATTTGTGAACCGAGAGTAAAGTATTTTCTCTGAAAAACTCAATACTTCTCTCGAGGGGGTCAGCCTCTATTTATAGGCATTCCACTGAAGCTCGACCCTTCCGCGTGAAGTCAACGCCACACCATCTCCAATCGTGATACTCCCAAATTTCCGCTAGAATTCTCTAAAAATCCCAAGCACTTTAGGAATTATCAGATCACTGAGCTCTTCATAATCGTAGAGCATTCCTTCAATTACCTCACGCCGTTGATGCGAAGCTCCCTCAAATTTCCTTTCAACACTTCCATGTGCGAAGCTCGTCGTAAACGTGAAGAATCACTGTTAATTTTTTTCCTTCTTGAAATCCAATCCATGAATCCAATATTCTATAAATTCATGCCTTTGACACAGTAAAATATGTCCTTTAAGGATATTCCCTTTTTTCAATGCTCACCAACCTCCAAATTTTGGACCCCAAAAATTTGGCAAACCCTGGAAAATAGTGCCACCTTGTACTGCTCTTCATGTACCGCCTACAAATCATCTGTTCCATTGTCATCGTTCTTTTTAAAATTGGATTGTGAAAAACATCTCTGAAACTCGACAATTCTCCCTGGAAAACTACCTTTTCAACCAACACAATCAACCCAAAAATGCTACAATGTTACCTTGAGGAATTTCTTCCCAACAATCTTCCCCTTTGGGTTTGTTGACAACTCTTCACAACTCTTCAAATAGTGATTTTATTCACATTGATACCTCAAGGATGCTCCTTCCACTTGCTACCACCATTATCCTCTTGCAATTATGATAGTGTACAATTTTTCACTTAACACGAACTCTTATTCTACATGAGCAATGCTTAGCATGAGAAACAAGAGTTGTGTGAAATGTTCATCAATGAATCACATATGGTCAGAAACCAACTGTCGATTCCAAACTGATACCAATAGCTAAACTAATACCAATTCATGAACCACACTGATACAAATTGGTGATAGCTAGAAACCTTATCTCACCATTCCAACATCACTTTTCATCTTTTATCATGATCCTCAGCTGCCATGATATCTATGCATTGATTGATCACTTCTATCATCGTCAGATTTCATACTCTCCCCCTATCTCATTGCTCTCCCCCTATCTTACTGCTCTACCTATCAGCTTCTCCCCGTGACATTGAAAAAGTCATTTTCTCCCTTCACACGCCATAATTTCTCCCCTTTGAGGAGTCACTATTTCTCCCCCTTTTTCAACGAACCCAAAGGTCATCCTTCGAGTCTACAAGATTGGATGAACACAAATTGCATATTTGAGAAAAATACGCAATTCCTCAGGGAGAGGGGGAGGTTCCACATCTACACACCTTCATGTATGGAGAGTCGACTAAACTCCCATAGCTAGTCAATGCCTTTCAAACGCATCCTTGGGTAGCCCTTTGTCAGAATATCTGTAACCTGTAGCTCTATAGGCACATACTCCAATCTCACAAGCCCTTGCTCCTCCTTCTCCATGATGAAATGTTATTTGATCTCAATGTTCTTTGTCCTTGAGTGATGGACGTGATTTTCGATAATATTTATAGCACTTGATTTATCGCACTAGATTCTGATTGGAGACTTCACTACAACCCCCATATCTTCAAACTGCTGCTTCATCCACAATAACAGTGTTCATACTTGAGTGGCAGCATTATATTCAGGTTCTACGACACATAATAAAATGAAATACATCTTATTTCTTAACCAAGCTATACATATTCCACCATGATAGAATGCACCTCCAAATGTTTATTTCATGTCATTCGCAGAACTGGCCCATTCGACAACAGTATATCCCAATAACTCTAACTGATATTTGTCATTATATGTCGAGTCAATGTCCACTGTTCCCTTAATATATCCAAGTATTTTTTTTCTACAAGCATGTGGATTTCCTATGGATTACTCTGATATCTCGCTGCTTTTCATGTGGCAAAAAAAATATCAGGCCTTGTTGTGGTCAGGTACAACAAAGTTCCAATAATTTTCCTATATTCAATGATATTAACTGTGTTTCCATTGGATTGTATGTCTTTATGATGATCTTCCCTTGTTGACATGAATCACATGTATGAGTACGATAACGTGATAGTTTGGGAAGGTCTCTTGTAGTATCACACTTTACCAGATCATCAATAGATGGTTGTCATAGATGACCATGTCGGTTATGCGAGAGCATGTTTTCTTCCCCTATGGATAAAAGACGCACATCTACTTCTCCACCTATAAGGTAATGATTTCCCTTTTTTCCTTTTCCCCAGTAGAACAAATGCTACATTATTTCCTTGAACAACACACATCTTCTTGGTAAATCGGATAGAGTGCCTAGAGTCACATATTTGACTAACACTGAGAATGTTAGGACTAAGACCCTCTACTAGCAAGATATCAGCAAGTCTCATTTCTTTTCCCCAAATTTAACCTTTCTTGAACCAATAATCTTCATCCATTCATCGTTCCCAAATTTGACAACTCTATCTTTGTCATACTTTATGCCTGTAATGAGATCCTTGTTACCTGTTATATGGGATGTGAAACCACTGTCAATGATACAGACTCCAGAATGATCTGAAGCATTGAGGGAATTTTCTGCCACTACTACCATGTCATACTTTTTCTTTTTTATCCATGTCTTCAACATCTCACTCAGGGAGGTTTGAAGAGGTTGATCTTCCCTATAGTGTGATGGACCAGCTTCATCTTGTAGATCTGCAAATCGATTTTTTATTTTCATCTCACATGAAGATTCCCTAACTTTCTACTTACGATAGATCATGTTTTGTTTTGTCACATTCCTTTGTATGATTTATGTGAAATATCTAGACATGTTCCCAAATCCTCCACACCAAAAACAATGACCTTCAAATGATGTTCTATAATATTTATCTCTATTTGGATTCCACTATTGTTCTTTATGCCCTTTTGTATCTCTTGGATATTGAACACACATTTTGTGAGTGTCCAGTCATTCCACGGCAATAACATCTAATGTATGGATAATTCATGTGTGCCACTTCTACAGTGCTGGTTTTCCCTTGGGATCTGCTAAAATTTTGTTTCGTACCCAAATCTCTCTTCACTCTTGGAATGGGTTCTTGTGGTCTGACATCAATATTTACAGTTTTTTTTTGATCAAGCCCTAATTCAGCCTTATCATCTAATCCCGATTACTGCTTCATTCTTATTGAAGTGCTAGCGTCTTCTTTCATCTTTTATGTCTTTTGAATGACCTGGTTTTCTGATATCAATTTGGGGATAAAGATTTTTTCTTGATCCTTCATTTTTCATCGCAGACTGACCACTTATTCTTCATGTTATTCGATACACATGACATAATCATTCACTTTTCTATTCATACCATTGATCTCCTTTTTCTGTTCTTCAATATTGAGCTTATAATCAAGAACTGGTTTTGTGTTCTCTGGTGTTGATAACTTGAGTTTCCCAATTTCTTGCATCAACTCAGACTTCTCTTCTTCTTGCTACTACATATAGAGTTTCGCATCGTGAACAACCTTGTTAGATTTCTTTGTTTTGGATCTCCAAACATATATCTCCTCAAGAGAAGCCTCTAAATCAGCTTTCATATTTATTCTTCCTTCAACTTCTTCTTCTTCATCCTCACCTTCGGTTTTGTTCTTCTCTTGAGAACTACCTATGACTACCACCATAGCATTTTCTCCACCATCATTGCAATTTTCAATATCCTCAACTTCTTCAACCTCAGACTCATCTGAACTATCTATTTATTATGAATGAATATTATTCTTCTTGAAAAAATTTCTCTGGAACTGCTTCTTCCCTTTTACATAGGCTAAAGATTTTGTCTTAGAAATTTCAACTTCATCATCATCATTTTCTTCTTGGAACTTTTAGGGGCACCTTGCGGCAAGATGAACTACTTTTCCACATCTAAAGAAATAATGTGGAAGTTTTCCTTTGAACGTTCCTTTTCCTCTTCAAATATTTGAGGAAAGGAATGACATTATCTCATATGTCTCTTCTTCGTCCGGAGAATCTTCGATGGTGTGCTTATTCAGGGCCTTAAATGCCCCCTCTTTGGATTTCCCCTTTTCCACAGTCTCATTATCATCGTTCCCCATTTCATATGAAACCAGAGTACTGTGAAAATTTTACAGTTTCATCGCTTTTGGATCTCTAACTTCTATCACTAAAACTTATGGATTGAACCGAGGTGGAAGTTTCCTCATGATGCAAATAAAGATCATTATGTCTTTAATGAATTCACCAAGACCTCGAATATCTTCCACAATAATATTTACTATGTCAAATAATGCATCAACAGACTCATTCAAGTTCATTCTAAGATCTTCACACTTGTTCCACAGCACTAGAAGCATTTCCTCTCTGACCTTTGTAACCCCTTCATATATATTCTATTTCATTTCCCACAGGGAATGTGACATTTTCCATGAAATCACCTTTGTATAGATAGGATTGGATATGGCTCCCCCTAAGGAATTAATTTCTATGCAATATGCATCCAACTCTCAAAATTCATCTTCTGATAATGCACCAATATTAATATCAGATGTTATGCCATGCATTGAAGCTGTGAAAATGTACATTCCCAAAGATCAGATGTAGTGTTGCATCTGATTCTTCCCTGGATGGAAATAGTTCCCATCAAAGATCGGAATCCTTTTATGATTAGTGACCACTATTTGAGAGGGAACCACTGATATAAACCTTTCCATTTGATACCAATTGTTAGGTCCACTAGGTTAGATAACCTGAGAGGGGGGGTGAATCAGGGTATGTCAGATTAAAACAACTGCCCCTATTGATATTGTCTCTGTTTTATGAAAGACTCTCTTATCCCTATTTCCTACAACATATTATAAACAAAAACTAAAGCATAAACAAGACACATCAAATTTTACTTGGTTCACCCACACTAGGCTACATCCTAAGAGCATACATCGACGATGTGTAGATGTACCAAATCCACTAAAAGCGCACTTCTATTTACAAAGATCGGGATAGATCACTTCTATTCCCAGGCTCACTACCTTTACAATGTTTGGGTTCAGCTCACTACTTTCCCAAGGGTCACTCCCTGTCTCTCTCTCTCTCTAGATCACTACAATTGGAGAGAATCACCCTCTTCCTCATTCTTTTCTCACTTCTCTAGAAAGGATCCACTCACAGTTTATAGACCTGTAGGTCTCTTAATTATCACTAATGGAAACACCCTCTATTGTATGTAGATGCTATATTGATGTTCAAATTTCATCCACTAATTAATACCCATGTGCATCTTAATCACTAGGCAATTCTTCTGGAAGTACCTTCGCAAAGCACCCTACTTTGTGATGCTCCGAATTTCGTGAAGCTCAAACAAGACTTCACGAAGCTCCATCCTTTTCGCAAAGCACACAATTTACGAGATCTTAGAAAATCGCAAAGTTCAAGCCTTAACAATTCGTAGGCTGTCGTAGAGCTCAAGACTTCATAATGTGACTTCTCTCATGAAGCTCACAGAGCCAACGCGGAGCACACTACTTTCGCGGAGCTAGAATCACCGCTGTGAAGCTCTTCTTCCATGAAGCACACTACCTTCACAAACTACCTTCACGAATTGAGAGAAAAGTATTTTCTCTTAAAATATCTCTACTTCTCTAGAGGGGGTTGGACTCTATTTATTGGAAATTCCACCGACCCTCGACCCTTCCGTGCGAAGTCAGCGCCACATCATCGCCAATCGCGAAGCTCCGAAATTTCTGCTGGGTTTCTCTCAAAATCACGAAGAACTTCATCAATTCTCTGATCGTAGAGCTCGGAGTAATCATGGAGAGTTCCTTCAATTACATCGCACCAGCGCCATGAATCTCCCTCACATTTCCATTCAACACTTTCGTTCGCGAAGAATTTCTTAAACCTGAAGCATCACCATCAACATTTTTCTTGTCTTCACATAATCCAATATTTGACGCCTATCTTCGTGAAGTTATGGCCTTTTCAATATTTAAATATTTTCTTCAAAGATATCCCCTTTTCAAGATTCTCAAAAACCTCCAAATTTTGGACCCCAAAAATTTGGAAAACAATGGAAAATGGTGCCACATTGTACTGCTCTTTTTGTACCGCCTCCAGATCTTCTGTTCCTTTGTCATCGTTCTTTGTCAACATGGATTGTCAACAACTTCTCTAGAACTCGACAATTATCCATAGAAACCTACTTTGTCAAAAAACACAATCAATCCAAAAATGCTGCAATGTTACATTGAGGGATTTTTTTCAAAAAAGTTATAATCATTATTATACCCATCCAAATGATGAATTGTTTGAATAATAAACTACACCACGACGTCGATATGGTAATCTGTACATACACACATTTGTTGAATTTTTCATTTATAGGATGGATAGAATAATGAATATGATTTTACCATATATATAATAACATCACAGAATATAGAAGATACTGGATTTATTATTTTATAATGTAAAAAACAATGAAAGAGGAAGTGGAAGAAGAAAGGATTTTGAAAGAGGTGATGAAATATTTACCTATTCTTAGGGTTCCTCTATTTTATTTGATCAAAAGGTCTACAGAGTAGGCCTGTATGACTAAAGTAAGTCCTCTAGAATGAAGGTAGGACAGTTGGGAGGATATTTGGGTAGGGGTCGGCTAAGCCAAATGTCTTTGATGGTGTGAATTTGAGAGAAGGGAATGATCCCTTTTATAGGAGTGGTGAGGGGCACCATAGGAAAAGAATGAAATATTATTTTAAAATAAAATCACATTCTGTTTCTATTGGATAAAAAATGATTAATAATTAGGCTATGGTGTGGATTGATTAAAAACAACTCAACCAAGAGGTTTTAGACAGGTTTGGGTCACTATATAAACTTTATCTTTTAGATCTATCTCTTTGATAAATAGTTTGAAATTTACCAGGTCTCTTTGTGAGTTTATATTATATGGTTAATAAACATATTATATACTTCCAAAAGAACCCCAAGTGGATCATTATTAATATATATAACCTTATATATATAAGTTAGTTGGACGAATCATATATTTTTAGGAATATTATATCAATTAATAATATAATTTTTTTAAAAAACTCTTTTATGTCAATTTTGACAATATTTGGTATTTGGATTTTTCAAAATTCATAATAAAATTATTACATAGAAAAAAATTCATTTAATCAACCCTAACATGTCAATTTAACCTAAATAATTAGTGTAATTCATATAATGTATAATATTACATTTATTTGGGTATTTATAATTTCATTTATTTTAATATTTCATTAATAAGGTAAGTACTGCATCATCATTTTATCATAAATAAATTTAATTATTTAATGTTTAAAAATTAGAAATAAAATACAATCATATAAAAAATATTTTTATATTTCTTATGAATATTTATAGTCGAATATATCTTATGTATAACAATATATTAATTTTTTTTAGTTATTAAACATTGATTTTAACTCTTTTAACTCTTCTTAAAATAAAATAATAATAAATGACATAATCTAACCCTGGTGGACCAAAAACGTTCATATTTTATTCCTAAGGATTATTTTGGTCTAATTATAGGTTTCCAATAGAATTAGGACATGTGTTTGGGTAATAATAATATCATGTTTACCCATAATTACCCTATCTACTTTTAACTGTGGTAAATTAAAGTAAAATGTTCACATATTCCAAAAATTATTTTATTATTTTTGAACCACATTTTACTTCATGATATCAATAGTGTCTCACAGATTTATTAAATTCAACTCACTGAAGTGGTAAAATTTTGTTTTATACAATTTTGGAAATGCACTTAGGAGGTGAGTAAAAGACAATTCAAAGTTCGATAAAATATTGTATATCTAAACACATTATAAAAGGACTCCAATGAATTAAATTTAACTTATATAGGTATTATGCTTCTATTTTGACACAAAATTATTTGAATTAAAATAAATAATTATTAAAATAAAAATTCGGTTTTAAACAATAACTTGTTGTTTTTCACCATTCATAAAAAATTGAATGTTTTCATAAAAATACCATAAATTCACACTAAGGTAATTTCGATAATCCGAATCCAAAAATGAATTCAATTTTGAAAGAGAAAATTTATAAAATTTCAAAAAGTGGATATTATTATTCATAATGGCTTGTTTGATTGGTCGTAGTATGTTAGAATCTCGAAGTTGCGTACAATGCAAGCTAGTACATTATTCAAAGGAAAACATACCGTAGAGGCATGGGGTATGACAACCCTGCTTTTTATTACAACTTAAACATGCTTTATTACATAAAACTTCACTTGATACAACAAAGAATATCGAGAGGTTTAGTGTCTTTGGGGCTTAGGATTATTACATAAAAACTTTAAACTTGAAATACAACATCCTTATTGAAAACTTCCTTTACATGACCACTACATTCCTTCGTACCTAGCATTGCATGGGATAACCTGAGGACATGCATAAGAAAAGGGTGAGCTATAAAGCCCAGTAAGGGAGTACACAATGAATAACATGAGGAGTACAATACATGTTAGGCAATAGTCATATCAATAGAGCATAAGAGAGACATGAACATAAAGGCATGATAAAGCATGATAATCATAACATGGAAATGTGGCAACAACACTTAACATTGAATTAGCATGAGCCAAGGCCCATTGCACATGGAGCATGAGTAAACCCTCATTGCACATGAAGCACGAGTAAACCCTCGTTGCACTTGAATTAGCATGAGTCAACACTCATTGCACATGACGTATCATGATACTATACTTTACCTAATGCATTGGAGCGCTATCAGGGCGCACCCTTCTTAAACATTTCATTTCATGCATAAGTGTGCCACATGGATCATAAAACATGGATTCATAAAACATAATCATTTCTTCCACGATAAAGGAATGTGGAATTCAAACATGAAACTTTACAATCAATACGTATATGTGCATAAAGGTGAATACCCTTGATGGAGAAATGGGCATGGTATTCACTACACAAAGACATTGGCTTAGAAAATTGGTGCGATTTCGGCAGCATAACGGCGTGACATAAGAATTCATAAAAAAGGTTGATGAGAGAGAAAGGGGTTACTCATCAGATTTACATGTAATGGACAGTAAGGAGATCATATATATACATGTCCCAACAATAGAAATGGAATTTAGATTCATGATACAAATGTATTGCTTGAATATAAAAGAGGAGAAAAAGGTTCCTTTCGGAATTTCGGCATAGTAACGGGTGTACAAGGGAGGCATTTAATGAGAGAGAAAGGGGTCTCCCATCATTCAAACTATAAAAGGGTAGTATGGGAGTGGTGCGAAACCATACCCCAACATTCATAAATGAAATTAAAAGGGCAATACAACTTAAAGAAAATTGACAAAAAATGAGAAAGGAAGAAAAAACCCTTACTTGGAAGTGTGCTTCCAAAGGCTAGAGAGAAGCTTGTGAGAGGCTTCTTGGGAGCTTGGGGCACCTTGAGAGGATTCTAGAGAGATTGGGGCAGAGGTTGGACGAACTTCAAGGGCTTTGAGTGAGGAGGAAGTGGGAGCTTGGGTGGGTTTATATAGGAAAGGTGAGAGAATTCTTTATTATTTAGGTTTGGGACCCCTTATATTAAAATAATCCAAACCACAAACCATCCCATGGTATTTTCCCATGGTTTCTGGAAAAGGAGAGAGGAAAATAATATTTTATAAGGTCAAGGTCCGAACTTATTAAAAAATTAGAGTTGCTTATGTGGAGGTGAGTCACACTCCCATGGAAATTAATTTAAAAAAGGCAAAGTGTTGAATAAGTCTTGAGGGCTCCATTAATGCTTTGAAAAGTGAGTCAAACAAACCCAAAACCTCATTATTTTAATGATAAAACACATATTGACCGAACATAAGGATTATGGTATTTTATTACATCACCATTGGGTCATTATGATGTCATAAAACACATTATATATTTAAAAGATATTTAATTTTTACCCAAAAATTTGACTGTCTCAGAAAATTAAGAAAAATTCACCGTTGGATAATTTCGACGTCCTGATTCCAAAAATAATATTTATTTTAACTAAATAATTTTCTAAATATGTGAATATTCACTTTTAAAATAAAAACCGACATTTATAAAAAATTCACGGGTTTTGAGAGAAATGGCTTTCAAACCTTAATAAAAATTTTAATTGCATTCATAAAATTATAAGATCATTTATATTTAATTAATTTAATATTAATAATAATATTTTATTAAAATATTATTTAATTCAAAAATCCTTTAATTTAATAAAATATAATTCTTAATTAAATAATAACTAAAAACATCATTGGTACTTTAAAAACTAATTACATTGCATCAAAAATGACTAGAAATTATATTCATCATTATATACAAAAATAATGTACATGAACATGGTTCTACTTATTTGTTACATAACCCCTTAAAATAGCCGCAAAAGACCTAAGGGTAAGGTGTGCGATGGTGACAGACTCTTGGGGTTGCTCGGATAACATCGCTCGAGTGGTGATCTCTATCAACTTCCATTTTTCCCGTAGACGATCACGTTCGAGCTTGACTTGATGAAGCTCAGCTTGGGCTTGGTCAAGGGCAAAGCCCAAAGACGCCACCTCCTTTCCGAGCTCCGACAAATGGGCTTCGCAAGGGGCAATTCTACTGGATGAGGCCATCGCTTCCTTTGTCTGAGTAAAAATGGTTTCGTTAAAGCCTTATATTTAAACTACCCAGATGATCAATGTTCAACGGCTATAAAAGTAACGGTCACAAATCTTAACGTAAAACTAAAGAAGTTGACATCTTATAAAAACATAAAGAAACATTTAACTGGATCAAGAGGGATTTTCCATTAATGAAATTTTGGGTCGTTACAACATTCCCCCCTTAAGAAATTTCGCCCTCGAAATTTTCCTTTTCCCACTCTAAAACAAATGTGGGTAACTTAGCTTCATCATATCCTCTGACTCCCAAGTTGCTTCTTCAAACTTGTGGTTTCTCCACAACACCTTGACGAGGGGCATTGTCTTATTTCGTAGAACTTTTTCTCTACGATCTAAGATCTTCACTGGTTGCTCCTCATAAGAAAGATCGTCTTCTAATTGTACCACCTCAGAAGAGAGTACATGTGAAGGGTCTGGTATGTACTTCCTTAAGAGGGATACATGGAAGACATCATGCACCTTGGCCATAGTAGGTGGAAGTGCTAGTCGATAGGCCACAGCCCCAACACGATCAAGAATCTCGAATGGGCCGATGTACCTTGGACTTAACTTCCCCTTCTTTCCAAACCTCATGACCTTCTTCCACGGAGATATGCGTAAAAACACCATGTCTCCGACTTTAAACTCAAGGTCTCGTCGACGATTATCTGCATAACTCTTCTGTCGACTTTGGGCTGCCTTGATATGCTGCTGAATGGTTTTCACCTTCTCCACCATTTCTTCGACCATTTCTGGTCCAAGCAGCTTACGTTCACCGACCTCATCCCAACATGCCGGTGTTCTACACCTTTTCCCATACAGAGCTTCATATGGTGCCATTTGGATGCTCGAGTGGAAACTATTATTATAAGAGAACTCAACTAGGGGAAGATGTTGATCCCATCCTCCTTTAAAGTCCATTGAGCACGCTCTCAACATATCCTCAAGTGTTTGGATAGTCCGCTCGGATTGGCCATCAGTTTGAGGATGATAGGCCGTACTGAAGTTCAGTTCAGTATTCAGAGCATGTTGAAGACTCTTCCAAAACTTAGAGGTAAATCTTGGATCTCGGTCCGACACAATAGATAGTGGTACTCCATGCAACCGTACCACTTCCCTGATATATATCCGTGCCAGTTGATCCAAAGAGAAATCCTCTCGAATAGCAATGAAGTGTGCAGTCTTTGTAAGACGATCCACAATAACCCAGATTGCATTGTTGCTTTTGGATGTCCTTGGAAGTCCAGTGACGAAGTCCATGGTGATGTTCTCCCATTTCCATTCTGGTATGGGCAATGGTTGCATCATCCCCTTAGACTTCCGCCTCTCTGCCTTCACTTGCTGACACACCAGGCACTTTGATGTATATTCGGCGATCTCCTTCTTCATATTATCCCACCAAAAGTTTTCTCGGAGATCTCGATACATCTTTGTGCTCCCTGGGTGAATAGAGAAATTTTAACTATGTGCATCATCCAAAAGTTCCTTCTTCAGCTCTGAACTTGATGGGACACATAGTCTTTTCCCAAACCGCACAATTCCTTCTTCATTAACATTAAACTCTGAGGATTTTCCCTTTTTGATAGCTTCCACTTTTTCTTGGATTCTCGCATCATCCTTTTGAGCATCCTTTAACCTTTCCAAAAGAGATGGTTGAGCAATCATTTGTGAAAGGATTGATGATGTTCCCTTCTTTATGATTCCCACGTCCATCTTCATCAAGTCTAAGAAGATTGGATCCTTCTCAATTCTCATCATTGATAGAATTGCTGGATTCTTTCTACTTAGGGCATCCGCCACCTTGTTCGCCTTCCCAGGGTGGTAATGTATTGAACAGTCATAATCCTTTATGAGCTCTATCCATCTTCTCTGGCGCATATTAAGCTCTTTCTGTGTGAATATATATTTAAGACTCTTGTGGTCCGTATATATCTCACATTTCTCTCCATAGAGATAATGCCGCCAGATTTTCAAGGCAAAGATCACCGCCGCCAACTCCATATCATGCGTTGGATAGTTTCGCTCATGGATTTTCAACTGTCTTGAGGCATAGGATATCACTTTATCATTCTGCATCAGCACACATCCTAAGCCCTTCTTTGAAGCATCACTGAATACCAAAAAAAGCTCCCCACTTGTGGGTAAAGTGAGCACAGGTGCAGTGATAAGCCTCCTTTTCAACTCCTTGAAGCTTTCTTCGCATTCATCACTCCAAGCAAACTTTACTCCCTTTCGAGTTAGCTTGGTAAGAGGGTTGGACAATCGTGAGAAGTTTCTCACAAATCGTCGATAATATCCAGCTAACCCCAAGAAGCTACGGATATCAGTTACCGATGTTGGCCTCGGCCATCCCTCAATTGCATCTGTTTTGGAGGGGTCCACAGATATCCCATTGCTTGTGATGATATGGCCCAAGAATGAGACCTCCTTCAACCAGAACTCACACTTGCTGTACTTGGCATAGAGCTTCTCCTTGCGCAAAGTCTCCAGTATAGTTCTTAAATGCTCCTCATGGTCCTCCTTGGTTTTGGAGTATATTAGAATATCATCTATAAAGACTACCACAAATTTATCTAGGTAATCTATAAAGACTCTATTCATCAAGTCCATGAATATTGCTGGAGCATTGGTGAGTCCAAAAGGCATTACTATGAATTCATAGTGCCCGTACCTTGTACGAAAAGCAGTCTTGGGGATATCTTCCTTCTTCACCCTTACTTGATAATATCCCGACCGCAAGTCGACCTTGGAGAAGTATTGTGCTCCACGCAGCTGATCAAACAAGTCATCGATTCTTGGGAGAGGATACTTGTTCTTTATCGTGATTTTGTTAAGTTCACGATAATCGATGCAAAGCCGCATTGACCCATCCTTCTTCTTGACGAAGAGGACTGGTGCACCCCATGGTGATGCACTTGGGCGTATAAACCCTTTATCCAGATTCTCCTGTAGTTGTTTCATCAGTTCTTCAAGCTCAACCACAGCCATTCTATATGGAGTCTTGGATATTGGTAGCGCCCCAGGTATAAGTTCAATTGAGAAATCAACATCTCTTCTTGGAGGAAGACCAGGAAGTTCCTCGGGAAATACTTCAGCGAATTCCCTCACAATAGGCATTTCTTCAAGGGTGGTTTCTTCCTTGGACTCAATCATCTGAGCCAGATATGCGTGCTCATAAGGTAGTAATATCCATGCTTGAGATGATGGAGTTAAAGGAGATTCATCTTCCTCCTGACACTTGTAAAGAATCGGGGGTCGATTCTCCATATGGAGTGTGATTTCCCTCTCCCGACAATTTATGTTGGCTCTATATAAGGAAAGCCAATCCATGCCAAGAATTGCATCAAATTCCATCAAAGGGAGTATGACGAGGTTCGCCGGGAAATTCAATCCACAGATTATAACAGGGGAGGACTTATACTCATGGGATGCAATGATTGCCCCATTTGCCGTACTCACCGACATCTTTACTTCCATGATTTGTGGTGGTGCAGGGATTATTCTACTAAACTTTTGAGATATAAAAGAATGCGTAGAACCTGAATCAAAAAGTACGTTCGCTATTCTTGAATGAATAACTAGCGTACCTGTCACCACTTCGTTGTCGGGGTTCACTTCGGCAGAAGTGATGGCAAAAGCTCTTCCTTGCTGTCTTGGAGGTTGTTGATTGCCTCCGATAACCCTTGGATTAGGGCACTGATTCGCAAAATGACCTGGTTCTTTGCATTTGAAGCATTGAACAAAGCGTTGAGGTTCGAACGGAGCGTTCCTCCCCTCCGTCGCAGCCGCGGGTCCTTCTTGCTGACAGTTAACAGCTAGGTGCCCTTCTCTTCCACACTTGAAGCATTTTCTTGTCCCCCTAAGGCAATTTCCAGGGTGCTTTTTTCCACACTTTTGGCAAGTGGGGTGCTGGAATTTCTTAGCGCCGTTGGATTTATCCATCGGACCACCAGCATTGAAGTCCACCTTCCGCTTCTTGTCCCCATGATACCCCTGTGATTCTCCGATCTCCATTTCAACCTTGAGGGCACATCGGACAATTTCCTCATAGCTGTCGAAGTCACGGATCGCTAATGCTTTCCGCAAGCTAGGCTTCAGCCCACCAAAGAAGCGGTCAACCTTGCATTCGGGGGTAACGACAAAGCCGGAAGCGTATCGTGCAAGCCTTGTGAAGTTTGCCTCGTACGCTCCCACAGATTCCTCATCTTTCTGCTTGAGGGAAAGGAAGTCCCTTTCCATCTTAAGACAGAGGGTGCGTGGAAAATATTTATCGAAAAACATCTTCCGGAATACCTTCCATTCCAAAGCCTCAATCTCCTCCTCAGGATTCGTATTTTTGATCAATGTCCACCATTGATCAGCTTCACCCTCCATACGATAAGCCGCCAGGAGAACCTTCTCTTTTTCAGAGCATTGGAGGATGGAGAATATCTTCTCAATGGAGTTGATCCATTGTTCAGCGATCGTGGGATCAGATGATCCACTAAAAGTAGGAGGCCTTTGTCTCATGAAGCTTTCAATAGCGACTTGTTCTTTCTTAGGGGGGGTTGAACGTTCCTCTTGACCAGTGTTTCTATTCAAAACTTGAGTTAGCTGAGAGAGAAGCGTGACAAAGTTCACGATTCCCGCTCCCATCGGATTGGGCATCTCATTAGTACAATCATCACACTGATCTTCACAACGGTTGTTAGCCCGAGTTCTCCTATTACCAGCCATTGGCTGGAATAAAAGGAAAGTTAGGGGTAACACATAGAGGGTAATCCAAAGACAAAAGTTGATGACTTATAAATAAACTTTGATCTCTTTAACTCATGAGTCTATAGGATTCAATCCAGGCTTTTCAGGATCTTCCTTCTAACATATATTCTTAGGGGAATTTTTCCCTTAATAAGGGTTCATACTAAGATTGTGAATTTATCAAAACATATCCCCCGGGAGTGTCGTAACCAAGAGTGCAGCAAGGCCCGTTGTCGTGCACCAGTTCCCGTTCGAGTCTAGCTCAAAGCGGTGTTTTCGGGTTTTACCCCTAGGATACATCTGTGCCAGAGCCGCCTCTACCTGCTCGTATCCAGACAGGGATGTATTTGTTTGATAAACCACTTACTTAGTATTTACCAAAACTTAGGGATGTTTTTATTATGCTTAGTCTTGTATCTAAGGCTTTACTAGGGTTTCCTAATCCCAAAAATAACTAAACCTATCCTCTGATACCAACTATGACAACCCTGCTTTTTATTACAACTTAAACATGCTTTATTACATAAAACATCACTTGATACAACAAAGAAGATCGAGAGGTTTAGTGTCTTTGGGGATTAGGATTATTACATAAAAACTTTAAACTTGAAATACAACATCCTTATTGAAAACTTCCTTTACATGACCACTACATTCCTTCGTACCTAGCATTGCATGGGATAACCTGAGGACATGCATAAGAAAAGGGTGAGCTATAAAGCCCAGTAAGGGAGTACACAATGAATAACATGAGGAGTACAATACATGTTAGGCAATAGTCATATCAATAGAGCATAAGAGATACATGAACATAATGGCATGATAAAGCATGATAATCATAACATGGAAATGTGGCAACAACACTTAACATTGAATTAGCATGAGCCAAGGCCCATTGCACATGGAGCATGAGTAAACCCTCATTGCACTTGAAGCATGAGTAAACCCTCGTTGCACTTGAATTAGCATGAGTCAACACTCATTGCACATGACGTATCATGATATTATACTTTACCCAATGCATTGGAGCGCTATCAGGGCGCACCCTTCTTAAACATTTCATTTCATGCATAAGTGTGCCACATGGATCATAAAACATGGATTCATAAAACATAATCATTTCTTCCACGATAAAGGAATGTGGAATTCAAACATGAAACTTTACAATCAATACGTATATGTGCATAAAGGTGAATACCCTTGATGGAGAAATGGGCATGGTATTCACTACACAAAGACATTGGCTTAGAAAATTGGTGCGATTTCGGCAGCATAACGGCGTGACATAAGAATTCATAAAAAAGGTTGATGAGAGAGAAAGGGGTTCCTCATCAGATTTACATGTAATGGACAGTAAGGAGATCATATATATACATTTCCCAACAATAGAAATGGAATTTAGATTCATGATACAAAAGTATTGCTTGAATATAAAAGAGGAGAAAAAGGTTCCTTTCGGAATTTCGGCATAGTAACGGGTGTACAAGGGAGGCATTTAATGAGAGAGAAAGGGGTCTCCCATCATTCAAACTATAAAAGGGCAGTATGGGAGAGGTGCGAAACCATACCCCAACATTCATAAATGAAATTAAAAGGGCAATACAACTTAAAGAAAATTGAAAAAAAATGAGAAAGGAAGAAAAAACCCTTACTTGGAAGTGTGCTTCCAAAGGCTAGAGAGAAGCTTGTGAGAGGCTTCTTGGGAGCTTGGGGCACCTTGAGAGGATTCTAGAGAGAGTGGGGCAGAGGTTTGACGAACTTCAAGGGCTTTGAGTGAGGAGGAAGTGGGAGCTTGGGTGGGTTTATATAGGAAAGGTGAGAGAATTCTTTATTATTTAGGTTTGGGACCCCTTATATTAAAATAATCCAAACCACAAACCATCCCATGGTATTTGCCCATGGTTTCTGGAAAAGGAGAGAGGAAAATAATATTTTATAAGGTCAAGGTCCGAACTTATTAAAAAATTAGAGTTGCTTATGTGGAGGTGAGTCACACTCCCATGGAAATTAATTTAAAAAAGGCAAAGTGGTGAATAAGTCTTGAGGGCTCCATTAATGCTTTGAAAAGTGAGTCAAACAAACCCAAAACCTCATTATTTTAATGATAAAACACATATTGGCCGAACATAAGGATTATGGTATTTTATTACATCACCATTGGGTCATTATGATGTCATAAAACACATTATATATTTAAAAGATATTTAATTTTTACCCAAAAATTTGACTGTCTCAGAAAATTAAGAAAAATTCACCGTTGGATAATTTCGACGTCCTGATTCCAAAAATAATATTTATTTTAACTAAATAATTTTCTAAATATGTGAATTTTCACTTTTAAAATAAAAACCGACATTTATAAAAAATTCACGGGTTTTGAGAGAAATGGCTTTCAAACCTTAATAAAAATTTTAATTGCATTCATAAAATTATAAGATCATTTATATTTAATTAATTTAATATTAATAATAATATTTTATTAAAATATTATTTAATTCAAAAATCCTTTAATTTAATAAAATATAATTCTTAATTAAATAATAACTAAAAACATCATTGGTACTTTAAAAACTAATTACATTGCATCAAAAATGACTAGAAATTATATTCATCATTATATACAAAAATAATGTACATGAACATGGTTCTACTTATTTGTTACATAACCCCTTAAAATAGCCGCATAAGACCTAAGGGTAAGGTGTGCGATGGTGACAGACTCTTGGGGTTGCTCGGATAACATCGCTCGAGTGGTGATCTCTATCAACTTCCATTTTTCCCGTAGACGATCACGTTCGAGCTTGACTTGATGAAGCTCAGCTTGGGCTTGGTCAAGGGCAAAGCCCAAAGACGCCACCTCCTTTCCGAGCTCCGACAAATGGGCTTCGCAAGGGGAAATTCTACTGGATGAGGCCATCGCTTCCTTTGTCTGAGTAAAAATGGTTTCGTTAAAGCCTTATATTTAAACTACCCAGATGATCAATGTTCAACGGCTATAAAAGTAACGGTCACAAATCTTAACGTAAAACTAAAGAAGTTGACATCTTATAAAAACATAAAGAAACATTTAACTGGATCAAGAGGGATTTTCCATTAATGAAATTTTGGGTCGTTACATGGGGTGTTAAATTCTCCCCTAAAAATAATTTCATCGTTGAAATTTATAGAATATCACTGCAATAAAATTTTCTGGTGCTTCTTCATCATAAGTTCCATGGATTTCCATGTTGCCTCTTTCATTTTATAATTTCTCCCAAGAACTCTTACCAGACGAGTCGTCCGGTTTCTAAAAACTTGTTCACTTGTATCTAGAATCATGACATGATCTTCATAATAAGACAAATCAGGTTCCAGTTCTAATTCCTCCTAGGTGAGTACATGAGTTCAGTCAAGCATGTATTTTCACAACAGTGATACGTGGAACACATCATAAACATTGGAGAGACTTGGTGGGATTTCCAATTGGTAAGATATATCCCCAAGTTGTTCTAGAATATAAAAAGTTTCGATGTACATAGGACTCAATTTACCCTTATTAAAAAATCTTATAATTCCCTTCCACAGAGATACCTTCAAGAAAACATGATCTCCTACCTGAAATTCCAACTCCTTGCTTCAGTTATCAACATAGATCTTCTGCCTACATTGAGTTGCTTTGATGTGGGTTTGTATTACCTTAACCTTTTCCATAATTTCCTCAACATGTTCTAGGCCTATGAGTTTTCATTCCCAAACAACATCCCAACAGGTTGGTGTACGACATCTCTTTCTATATAACTCTTCATATGGTGCCATCTGAATACTTGAATGGAAGCTATTATTTTAGAAAATTTTTACCAGAGGTAATTATTGATCCCACATACCTTGAAAATCAAGTGAGAATGATCGCAACATGTCTTGTAAGGTTTGAAAAGTCCATTCTGATTATCCATCAGTTTGAGGGTGGTAGGCAGCGCTCAAACTATGATTAGTATCTAGGGATTTTTGCATACTTTTATTGAATCTTGATACAAAACAGGGATCATTATTAGAAACAATTTATATGGATACTCCATGATGTCTAATAACTTCATTAATATACAGTCTTTCTAAAAATTCAAGTGGTAAATATTATCCTATAGAAACGAAATGTGCTGACATGGTAAGAGGATCAACAATGTCAAATACTGCATCATTCCATCTAGGAGTCTTTGGTAGTCCCATGACAAAGTACATCATATTACTACCCCATTTCCACTCATGTATGGGAAGATATTGCATTACTCCACCAGGATGTTGCCTTCCAACATTCAATTACTAAAAAACCATACATCTTGACACAAAATAATCAATCTCTTTCTTCGTGTTATCCCACCAAAAATTTTACATCAAATATATATATGTCTTGGTGCACCTAGGGTGTATATAGAAATTGGATCTATGAGCATCACCTAACATTTCACTTTTTCTGATTAGTTATATCGGGAACACAAAGTCTCTTCCCAAATTTAAAAATCCCATCTTCATATTTGATGTCGATAAATCTCCCATCGTTCATATGATTAAATTTCTTTTGAAATTCCTCGTCATCAGCATGAGAGAATTTTATAATTTTAGGAAATAAGATTTGGAAACCATTTGAAAAGGCATTTATGTTTCACCTTCTATGGGTATTCCCATATCCATCATTACTAGAACCATGAAAATAAGATCCCTTTAAATTCTAATATTTTTCTAAACTCCATGATCCTTTCTTGTCAAATAATCTTCCACCTTATTGGCCTTTCCCATGTGGTAGTGTATAATGAAATCATTGTCCTTGATTATTTCCATCCATTTCCATTGCCTCATGTTGAGTTTCTTCTGAGAGAAAATATACATCAAACTCTTACGATCAGTATAAATCTCTCTTTTTTCACCATATTGATAGTGTATCCAAATCATTAAGGAAAAGATTACAAATGCAAACTCATGATCATGAGTAGGATAGTTTTTCTCATGAATTTTCAGCTATCATGACACATAGGCAATAACTCTATCACTCTAAAAAAGGACACAAAAAAGTCCTTTCAATGAGGCATCACCATAAATAAAAAACTCATCATACCACGATGGTTGAGTCAAGATATGTGAATTGACTAATCTTTATTTTAGTTCATCGAAACATTATTCACAATATTTTTTCCAAAAAAAATTTACCCTTTACGCGTGATCTTCATTAATGGGTTACCCTATCAAGTAAAATTCTGGACCAAAATTCGATAATGACATGCTAAAACCATAAAACTGCATACCTCAGTTAAACTTGTTGGTGCTGGCCATTCCTGGACTGCCTTTGTCTTAGAATGGTCGATAGAGATTCCATCCTTAGAGACAATACAGAAATTAAATGAAATCTTCTGAATCCAAAATTCCCACATGCTAAACATCCCATATAATTCATTTATTCTAAGGGTTTTTAGAATGGTGCACAATTTATTTTCATGATCTTCATAGGTTTTTGTTTATCCAAAGACATAATCAATAAATACCACTACAATTTCATCAAGATATTCAATGAAAACATTGTTCATTAGATCAATGATAACAAAGGGTGCATTATTCATCCCAAAAAGAATTAATTTAAACTCGTAATGGCCATACCTCGTTCCAAATGACGTTTTTAGAATTCCTCCCTTATTCACACACAACTGATGATATTCAGATCGAAGGTCAATAATTGAAAAAAATTGAGCTCAATGAAGTTGGTCAAATAAATCATCAATACGAGGAAGGGGATTATTTTTCTTTATTGTTATAGCATTGATCTCACTGTATTCAATGCACAACTTCATCGATCCATCTTTCATTATAACACAAAGAATAGGGTATCCCAATTGAGAAACACTAAGTAGAATAAATACATTATTACTAAATTCTTTTTGTTGTTTCTTAAGATCCAGTAATTCCACAGTGGCCATTTTGTAAGGGGTATTCGATATGGGCCTTGAACCATGAATTAAATCAATGTAAAACACAATTTCTCATTCTGAATTATTTTCATGTAAATACTTGGGAAACACATCAACATATTCTTGCTCAATAGGTATTACCTCCATTTGAACATTCTTTTCCTCACCCGTAGTTATTTCATTCTCTTCGCCGCCGCCAAAAAAATTATTTTTGTTGAGAAACTGGGGGTCGATCTAGATAAGAATGAGGTGGTGACATTTTTTCTCTAATGATATCGTAATCCTTATAATAATAGAAAATTGTAACCTCCATATTCATACAATAAATTTACACATCATGGTCCAAAAGCCTATACATTCCGAGGATTATATCAAATTCAATCATGGGTATAAAGATGAGATCAGATGATAAAGTATTTTTGTATGCCCAAATGGGACTTGATTCACAAAACGTTGTTGCGATGATACTTTACTTAGAAGTTTTGACTGAAAAATCCCTTGTTAAATAATATTTGAAATATCAAAATTTCATAACAAACTGGGAATATATGAAATAATGAGATGATCTTGAATCAAATAAAGCATTGGCTACACAGGAAGAACCCATTAAATTACCTAACACCACGTCATTCGGAGCTTCAACCTCAGTAGTAGGGGTCTCATAATGTAACATCCCAAGTAAGTAATAAATAATAGATATTTTTATCTATGTCTATTAATGATTAATATAGTGTTTTAGAGGCTCAAAATGAAAATAAATACAATCTTATGCATGGAATACACTAATATTCTTAAAAGATTGTTTTACTGCCTTTTGTTGGAAAACACTTTTTAAATCTATATTTTGACAATTTTATAATCTATGTTTGTCAAAATAAAATTATTATTTATTATTGGGACATCAAATTTTACTTTTTGTGAATTTTTGGTCTTTTTCAGACAATGTTCATTTTTTTAATGAACAGTGAAAAATACTGCATTTTACATCAAAACAGCTTTTTAATCTAATTTATTTATATGAATAGATTATCTTTTGAAATGGTTTTGAAGTTTAATTAGAATAGATTTTTACCATTTTATCCTATGGTGGTCATTGGAATCATTTTCACTTTGAAATTGGACTTAAACTGGTGTCAATCTTTTGATACTTATTGTTTCATAAAACACGCTATTTGCTCTGACAGTGGGAATTAATTATTAAATTAATTAATGTGACTTATATGTTTTGAATTTTGTAAAATAGACTTATTTTTTGAATTCATAATATCAAATATAGCTTAGGGGGAAGTTTTGGTATTTTTCTGAAAAACTTCAATTTTTGATGAATAGTGAAATCACTAAGTGGTAGTTAAAGAAACTAATTTTTCGTTTAAATGAAATTTTTCCACCTTTTTTTAAATTTAAAAAATACTACATACATGGTTGTCATTAAGAAGTAAAATGTGGTTCAATGAGATTAAAATAATTTTTTGGTGAATAGTAACTTATTAAGTTTTTAATCGCGATTAGTGGTAATTAGTGTACTTTAAGGTAAAAATAATGCTTTAATAATATGAAATGTCCTAGACACATGTCCTAGACTTATTGGATGTGTCATGGCCGACCAAGAAAATCCATGGGTCATCTTGGGGACCCCATAGAGCCACTTTGGTTGGGAAATGACATAAATAACGTTTTATTTAATGTAAAAGTAAAAATGACACAAACATAATATAGTTTACGAAAACAATTTTTACATGGGGTTATAAAGATCATATTTTTTTATTATAAATATTCATTGGAAATATAAAAATATTTCCTACATCATAGTATTTTATTATAATTTTTAGACATTAAATAAATGAAATTATTTATGACATCATGATGATGTAGCGATGACCTCATTATTTAACGATTTAAATAAAATGGAAAGATAATGTAAAATCTAAAACCCTACACATGGCCAAAACCAATTGGATGAGTGGATTTCGAAGCCTTATCACCTTATACTCGAATTATATCAATGTGGGACCTTTTGAATCGGAAACTCATTTTAAAATAAAGTAACTTATCTTTATTTTCCAAGAGTGCCCCTCCTCTCCTCTTATAAAAGGCCCCCACATCTACCTCCTTATCCACACTCCCAAATCCTTTGGCTCGGCCAACCCCTGCCCACATTGTCTATCCAAATACCTCTACTCATCCTAGAGGATTCCCTTTGGGAAGAATCCTTTCAAAGGAAGTCTTTAGGCTCATATCAAAAGGAGTTACACTTTTAATGGTAATTCATTCTCTCATGTTCATTTGTTTTATTTTGCTTCTCCAACCCCCTGAACTATTTTTATTTACTTATTTTGTAACAAAACCAGTATCTTCAATATACTAGGATGTTTTTATAAGATTTATTCGAGATACACTCTCACACAACTACATAAAATGGTTAAAGAACATACAGTTTCCGTGGATGGCGAAATTCTGCCTCCCGAAGCGATGATTGTTCAATACTCATTTAACACCTTCAAAAGTGGCCATTATGATGTAACTATTTTTATATATGATATATAATATGTTTATTCTTTCCTTAAGCTTCTTTATTTTTCATTTTTATTCATACCTTTATGGTTTCCATTATGGGTGAACGCGATATCTTCATTTAAGGAAGTCCGGACTACCGACCCCTCAAAGTGATTTGATTCGTTAAATACCATATGTGGGACGTATAAAGGATGGAAATATGATATTAAATATGATATTGTAATGGAATTATAATATACCTTTATATCATTATGATTCCATTCTATAAAATATGAAATAGAAATGAATGTATCGTTAATGCGTACGTACGACTTACCGTCTCCATGAACGGTGTATTTCATTTCTTACCTCTAAATGATTATGTAATATTATAAATTCATGCATGTAATGGATATATATGACATATATGATATCTACATCATGAATACCATTCTGGATATAACGAACCTTTGACCAAATTAACAACATGTAAGTGTAAGAAGTCTATTTTTGACTTAAGAACCAAATACCGACAAAATGAACATTATTAAATTAAATGATTACATGATGTTCATTACATGGTATAAAAGGAATAATTAACTTGAAAAAGGTTGTCAAGCAAGTATAGATTAACTCAAGTTTATTATTCAGGAGATTAAAGAACGACCGAGTCAAGTCGGACCCGAGGTATGGGACTTCGTCTCAATCTCCTTTCATTGAGGCATATTTTGTTTTATACACATCCTTCTTTTATACGGTGTATAAACCCCTTTGACATTTACGATTATTCAAAAGGAATCTTTTTTATACAAAGCATTTACTAAATGACAAAAGGGAATGTTTTTGTCGTACGTATGTGGCGACAACGACTTCTCTGCCGTCGTGACCGTTATTTGAGTTTCGGCTACCTCTACGAGCTATACCTTTTTTTAAAAGAAAAATAAATACCATGTTTTACATTTCTTTTATTTTGGTATCGAAAATGGTTTTCATAATGTTTTTATATCAATGTGTTGTATTGATCTCTTGTGACTGAATGGTGGGAATGTTATGTTTCCTTTATGGATGTTTTATGTGATATGATTATGTTGAGGTTCTTGGGCATTATTATGAAGACGGGTGGTTCCGTGATAAACTATGGGAGGGTGAGCCCGATATAGCTCTCCAATGCATTGGGTAACAAGAAGGAGTGAAACGTTAAGGTTTCTCCGAAGAGATTTTAGGGAATATACTGTGATGGGTATTCCATAAGTAACCAAGAGGGTTACTCCCTACATAAGAATGTTATGAATGACTCAAGTTACCTTTATGTCTTATGATTTCTATGATTTATTCATGATTTGATGAGGTATGTTAAAGTTCTTATGTTTTATGGGTAAAGAATGATCTCATCCTTATGTATATATGTACCCATGTTTCCTTTCCATATTTTTATATCCCATACTGAGCTTTTTATGCTCATCCCATGTTTTTTGAAATGTTTTTCACAGGTCAAGGGAAAGGTACATGATATGATGATAGAGTCAAGGAAGTGTCAAGAAAGAATCCATGTTTATTTTAAATATGTTTCCATTGATGGGAATGAAGAATACTATCTTTATGTAACCACTTTGTTTATATGTGGAATGTAATGAAAGTTTTATGATATAATTCTCTAAAACACTAAACCCGAAAAGATCCTCAATGTGTAATCTTGTAATAACTCAAGATTAAGTAAGGTTTAAGGCTGGGGCATTATAGTTGGTATCAGAGGTCGGTTTAGATAACTTTAGGATTTAGAATTCTATTAAATGAATATCCAAAAATATTTTTTTTGGTCAATTTGAAGTGATATAGTATTTGAAGATTACCAGGTTGCTTCATCTAAGACATGTTTGTTCAGAATGGTTTTCCACAGAGGAAACATGGAAGCAGTTCTAGGAAGGCATGCAGAAGGAAATAACATTCCGAATCAGCATCCCGAGATGGTCGGAATTGGAACTGAACAGTTTTTTGCAGTAATGGCACAGTTGACTCAGGCTATAAATGGTGGTGGTATCCATGCACGAGATCAGCCAGATCAACCGCAGAGCAACATGTCAGTGGTGGAACATTTCATGAGGCAACATCCCCCATCATTCAGAGGATCATCTGACCCTGTCCTAGCTGAAGGGTGGATTAAAGCACTGGAGAAGATTTTTGATATCATGGGGTGTTTAGACAATCAAAAGGTTAGTTTTGTTATTTACCGTTTGGAGGGTGAGGCATATCAGTGGTGGTCGATGGTTAAAAATATCAGGTACGCTGATGAGATTGATGCTCTTGACTGGGACAAATTCAAAGTTATGTTTCTTGAGAAGCATTTTCCTATGTTTGTTCGACTTAGTATGGAAAAGAAATTCTTGGAATTGAGGCAAGAGGAAGACTCAATGGCTACCTATGAAGAAAGGTTCACTCGATTGGCAAGGTATGCTCCAAATTTTTTCCGAGACCTTGATAGTAAAATCAGTCGTTTTTACGCATGATTAAAGCCAAAATATCGAAGGGCATTAGCTTCTTGTGAGTTTAAAAGTTATGAAAATCTTGTTCGATGTGATGAGAAGGTGGAAATTGAGTTTTCCGATGATCAAGTGTTCTATAAAAACCAACAGATGAAGAGACCGAGGTGGAAGGAGAAAGGTAAGAATTCTTCAAAAAAGTCTGATGGTAAGAAAAATAAGTTTCCAGTTTGTGATAAATGTGGCAAAAGGCATGCTGGGGAATGTCTTCTGAATTATGGAAAGTGCTACCGATGTGGTAAGATGGGACATAAGGCTCGTGATTGGACTGAAAAAGAACAGGGTGATGGTAAGACCAAATTTGATTTACAGTTAGTGAAATGTTTTAAGTGCAATGAGATGGGTCACTATGAAAATGAGTATCCTACAAAGAGCTTGAGTGATGGGAAGTAGTTAGACTACAAGAAGAAAGGGTGGTGAAATCCTTTACAACTACTTCAGCAGATGTCGGGTCATCAAATGAAGTTCTATCAGGTACTTTGTTTGTTTTTTCAGATTATGCCAATGTGTTGTTTGATTCGGGGTCTACACATTCTCTCATCTCTGAAACCTTTTCTAATAAAATGGGAATACCATCTCAAGAAATGACTCCTGAACTTGTGGTAAAGACACCTGGGGGAAATGTTGAGGCAAAAAGAATTTATAATAATCTTCCTATCCTTATATGTGGAAAGAAAATACTTGCAAACCTTTTTGTTCTACCTCTAGTAGAGTTTGATGTTATCCTGGGTATGGATTGGCTCTCTATTTACCATGCTAAGATTGACTGTAGAGCTAAAGAAGTTTCTTTTCAGAAAGTCTTTCAGTTTGTGTTCAAGAATGAACCATTACTGTTGATAACTTATCAATAGGCTGAGAAACTTGTAAAAGATGGAAATGAATGTTACCTTGCACACATCGTTGAAAATAATGGAACTATTCAGATTAATGATGTGCCAATGGTAAATGAGTATCCTGATGAGTTGCCTGGAATAATACCAGATCGGAAAGTTGAGTTTACTGTTGACTTAGTTCCTGATGCTAAGCCAATTTCAAAACCCCCTTATCGAATGGATCAAATTGAACTTTTAGAGTTAAAGGAGCAATTTCAAGATTTATTAGAGAAAGGTTTCATTCGACCTAGCACATCACCATGGGGTGCTCCTGTTTTATTTGTTAAAAAGAAAGATGTTTCTATGAGACTTTGCATTGATTATAGAGCCTTGAATAACAACACTATTAAGAACAAATATCCTTTGCCTCATATCGATGATTTGTTTGATCAGCTCCAGGGAGCGCAGTTTTTTTCAAAGATTGACCTGAGATCGGGGTACCATCAGATGAAGGTAAAGGAGGAAGATATTCCAAAGAATGTGTACCGTATGAGATATGGCCATTATGAATTTGTAGTAATGCCTTTTGGGCTAACTAATGCACCGGCTGGATTCATGGACTTAATGAATAGAATTTTCCATGAGTTATTGGATACGTTTGTGGTGGTTTTCATTGATGATGTTTTGGTGTTTTAAAAAAGTAAAGAGGGGCATGAAATACATTTAAGGGTTATATTGCCAACCTTAAAAGAAAATAAATTGTATAGGAAATTCAGAAAGTGTGAGTTTTGGTTGCAAAAAATTTCCTTCCTTGGTCACATTGTTTCTAAACATGGGATAACTGTTGATCGTGAAAAAAGAAAAGTTGTGGGAGACTGGACAAGACCCACAAATGTAACTGAGATTCGTAGATTCCTTGGTTTGGCAGGCTATTACCGAAGGTTTGTTAGAAATTTTTCACGGTTATCTAGTCCAATGACTAAGCTAACTCTGAAGGGTGTTATGTTTATCTGGACAAAATAATGTGATGATTGTTTTTAGGAATTGAAAAAAAGATTGGTGAATGATCCAGTTTTGGCACTACCTTCCGGGAATGGTGAGTTTGTTATATACCGTGATGCTTCATTGAAAGGACTTGGTTGCGTCCTATTGCAGAATGATCAGGTAATTGCTTATGCTTCACGACTGTTGAAAACTCATGAGGTAAATTACCCTACACATGATTTGGAATTAGTTGTTGTTGTTTTTGCTTTAAAAATTTGGAGGCATCATTTGTATGGAGTAAAGTGTGAAATATATACCAATAAAAAAAGTTTAAAGTATATATTCACTCAGAAAGAATTGAACAAGAGACAAAGGAGATGGCTAGAATTAATCAAGGATTATGATTGTACAATTAATTACCATCCGGGAAAAGAAAATAAAGTGGCTGATGCTTTGAGTCGAAAAAGTAATGCTTCATTAGCAATGTTGTGTTTGGAACGTGATCCTTTGGATAAGGATTTGATGAACTTTGGAATATAAGTTGTTGGTGCAGGAAGTACTTCTGTTTTGTTTCAGGTATCAGTGAGATCATCTCTATCAGATAGAATCAAGGAAGCACAGAAGCAAGACAGTGAGTTGCAGAAAAAGGTAGAGCTGGTTCAGAAAGGTAAGTTTCCTGAATTCAACATTGATAATTATTGAGTTTTGAGATTTGGGAAGATATTGTGTGTGCCTTGTGATTCACAGTTGAAGAGAGAGTTGTTATGTGAAGCTCATAGTTCTCCGTTTTCAGTTCATCCTGGTAGTACTAAGATGTACAGAGATCTGCGGGAGTATTACTGGTGGGATGGAATGAAAAGAGATATTTTTGATTTTACTGTGAAGTGTTTGACTTGTCAGAATGTTAAAGTAGAGCGGCAGTTACAGAAAGGGATGCTTCAGCCTTTACCCGTGCCAGATTGGAAATGGGAGAATATATCCATGGACTTTGTTGTGGTATTACCAAATACATCTCGAGGTAATAATGCAATCTGGGTTATTGTTGATCGCTTGACTAAATCTGCTCATTTCCTTGCTATACGAGATACTTTTTCCCTATATCAACTTTCCCGTTTGTATCGTAAAGAGATAGTCAGGTTACATGGAGTTCCCCTCTCCATTGTATCTGATCGTGAGCCCAGGTTCACTTCTAACTTTTGGAAAGGCCTTCAGAAGTCGTTGGGTACTGAATTAAATTTTAGTACATCATTTCATCCTCAATCAGATGGGTAGTCAGAACGAACAATTCAGACATTGGAGGATATGCTACGAGCTTGTTATATGGATTATCAGGGAAGATGGGACCAACATCTTTCTTTGGATGAATTTTCATATAATAACAGTTTTCATTCCAGTATTCATATGGCACCATTTTAGGCATTATATGGGAAGCGGTGTCGAACTCCAGCTTTCTGGGATGAAGTGGGTGAAAGGAAGTTGATGGGACCAGAATTGGTAGAAGAGATGGCAGAAAAACTTCATCTGATTTAGAAGCACATGAGAACAGCTTAGAGCAGGCAGAAGAGTTATGCGGATAACCGGAGGAAGGATCTATCTTTCGAGGTAGGTGATCATGTTTTTCTCAAGGTTTCTCCTTAGAAAAGTGTGATGAGATTTGGTAAGAAAGGGAAGCTGAGTCCAAGGTTTATTGGACCATATGAAATTCTAGAGGGAGTTGGATCAGTTGCATACCGGGTGTCTTTACCTCCGAGTTTATCTCAGGTACACAATGTTTTTCACGTTTCGATGTTGAGAAAGTATATGCCAGATCCATCTCATGTTTTGAGTCTAGAGGTAGTTCACCTGGAAGAGAACCTATCGTATGAGGAACAACCGGTCCAGATTCTTGACCACAGAGAGCAAGTGTTACGGAATAAGGTGATTCACCATGTAAAGGTTTTGTGGAAAAACCACATGATGGAAGAGGCAACATGGGAATCTGAAAATGCAATGAGGGATAAGTACCCCCATTTATTTGATAAGTAAAAAAATTGCGGGGATGCAATTTTCTAAAGGGGGGAAGGATGTAACATCCCAAGTAAGTAATGAATAATAGATATTTTTATCTATGTCTATTAATGATTAATATAGTGTTTTAGAGGCTTAAAATGAAAATAAATTCAATCTTATGCATGGAATACACTAATATTCTTAAAAGATTGTTTTACTGCCTTTTGATGGAAACCCCTTTTTAAATATATCTTTTGACAATTTTATAAGCTATGTTTGTCAAAATAAAATTATTATTTATGATTGGGACATCAAAGTTTATTTTGTGTCAATTTTTGGTATTTTTCAGACAATGTTCATTTTTGAATGAATAGTGAAAAATACTGCATTTACATCAAAACTGTTTTTTAATCTAATTTATTTATATGATTAGATTATCTATTGAATTGGTTTTGAAGTTGAATTAGAATATATTTTTACCATTTTATCCAATGGTGGTCATTGGAATCATTTTCACTTTGAAATTGGACTTAAACTGGTGTCAATATTTTGATACTTATTGTTTCATAAAACACGCTATTTGCTCTGACAGCGGGAATTAATTATTAAATTAATTAATGTTACATATATGTTTTGAATTTTGTAAAATAGACTTCATTTTTGAATTCATAATATCAAATATAGCTTAGGGTGATGTTTTGGTATTTTTCTGAAAAACATCAATTTTTGATGAATAGTGAAATCTCTAAGTGGTAGTTAAAGAAACTGATTTTTCGTTTAAATGAAATTTTTCCACCATTTTGTTTTGAATTTCAAAAATCTGACATACATGGTTGTCATTAATAATTAAAATGTGGTTCAATGAGACTAAAATAATTTTTTGGTGAATAGTAACTTATTATGTTATTAATCGCGATTAGTGGTAATTAGTGTAGTTTAAGGTAAAAATAATGCTTTAATAATATGAAATGACCTAGACACATGTACTAACATTATTGTATGTGTCAGGGAAGACCATGAAAAGCCATGGGTAAACTTGGGGACCCCATGGAGCTACTTTGTTTGGGAAATGACATAAATAACTTTTTATTTAATGTAAAAGTAAAAATGACACAAACATAATATGTTTTACGAAAAAAAAATTTACATGGGGTTATAAAGGGAAGATTTTTGATTATAAATAGTCATTGGAAAGATAAAAAGATTACCTACATCATAGTATTTTTTTTATAATTTTTAGACTTTATATAAATTAAATTATTTATGACATCATGTTGGTGCAACGATGACCTCATTATTTAACGATTTAAATAAAATGGAAAGATAATGTAAAATCTAAAAACCTACACATGGCCAAAACCAATTAGATGAGTGTATTTCGAAGCCTTATCACCTTATCCTCGAATTATATCAATGTGGGACCTTTTTAATCCGAAACTCATTTTAAAATTATGTAACTTATCTTTATTTTCCAAGAGTGCCCCTCCTATCCTCTTATAAAAGGCCCCCAACTCTACCTCCATACCCACACTCCCAAAGCCTTTGGCTCGGCCAACCCCTGCCCAATTTGTCTCTCCACATCCCTCTCCTCGTCCTAGAGGATTCCAATTGGGCAGAATCCTTTCAAAGGAAGCCTTTAGGCTCAAATAAAAAGGAGTTACACTTTAAAAGGTAATTCATTCTCTCATGTTCATTTGTTTTATTTTGCTTCTCCAACCCCCTAAACTCTTTTTATTTACTTCTTTTGTAACAACACCAGTATCTCAAATATACTAGAATGTTGTTATAAGATTTATTCTAGCTAAACTCTCACACAACTACATCAAATGGTTAAAGGACATACGGTTTCCGTGGATGGCGAAATTCTTCCTTCCGAAGCGATGATTGTTCAATACTCATTTAACACCTTCAAAGGTGGCCATTATGATGTCACTATTTTTATATATGATATATAATATGCTTATTCTTTCGTTAAGCTTCTGTATTTTTTATAAGGCCCCAGCCTTAAACCTTACTAAAAATTAAATTAAATGAATAATTCACATTGAGGATCTTTTCAGGTTTAGAGTTTTAGAGAAATAGGACATAACTATTACATCTCAAAAGATTACAAAGTAGTCTCTTCTACTAAATTTCCATAAAATAAAAACTCTTAAAAAGAAACATGTCTAGTTTAATGTTTTAGGTAGAATGACTTTCCCTTGATCCCATCCTCGACCCTATTCCATGCTAAGTCCTGTGAAAATCATTTCAAAAACATGGGATGAGCATAAAAACTCAGTAAGGGATACACAAAGAATTAAAACTGTTAGTTTATCAAAACAAAAATTAAACCATGTATACTTTATCAAAGTAATACTTTTCACCTTTATGAAGTAGTAAAAACTCTTCACTGAATAAAATATCATTACTTACCATTTTGTAAACAAAGGATTACCATAAAACCCTTATAAAGAACACATAACATATATAAAGGTAACTTGGGACATAAACATACTTATGTGGAATAACCATATGGTCGACTCCCACACATATCACTTAATGGAATAGCCATACGACCAATTTCCATACATACTTAATGGAATATCCATACGGCCGACTTCCATACCCAATGCATTGGAGGTTATAATGTAACAACCCGTCCTGGTATTCACGGCACCACCCGTCATATGGTTTATAACGTAACCACCCGTTAAAATGTCCAAGTACCAATATAAAATCATAAAACATAAAACCAATATAAAGGAATGATTACATTTCCACATCACAATATATCATAATAGAATCCTTTATCAAAACCATTTTCAAAACCATTTAAAACATTTAATAAAGAGATTTTTGAATCAAAGTGTCCCATACCACCTTGAAGCTTAAAATTTTAAACCATTAATATCCATATAAATAAATCCTTAAAACCATTTTGAAAACATGGATATAAATAAAATCAAATAATTAAAACATTTAAAACGATATTTTGGTTAAAGGGATTTTACCAAAATTAGTGACACTTGAATACAATAATTGATGAATAACATTTAGTCAGAACTTTATAATATCATGAGAATAAATGTATTCATGATATAATACTCCAAAGGACAGTATATACACCATATAAGAGTAAATTGGTGCATAACAACAATGAACCCTCAATAGAAATGTCAAATGGGATGAAATCCCTTATAAAGAAGGTATCCTTAAATTAAGGACAAATCAATCTCAAAAATATGTGTGACAAATATAAATACACCCAATATAAGTGGATATTAAGTTTAAAACAATTAAAGCTTATTCACACATATTCAAAGGATGACATATTCAATAACTACGTGTTGAACCCAAAGAAATTGAAATGGGGTTAAAAAGTTCCCTTGACAGCCTAACGGCATCTCATCAAAATGAGTTGATGAGAGATAAAAAGTGTATCTCATCACTTGGACATAAAATTTACATCAATAAGGATATATGATAACATATCCCAACATAACAATATGTAAATTAAAAGACCGAACAAAAGAAGTCGTTTAAAAAAGAGGAGGGTGAAAGGTTCCCTTACCGACTTGGGTATCTTTCAAAACATACACCCCATGAAAGAAGGACAATAGATCATTGATGTAAATACTCATAAACGAAAGTATATTACACAAAGAGTAGAATAATGGGCAGTACATACACCACTCAATGGAATTTGTGGCAAATGTAGCATAAATCTTACGGGAATAAAAGTGAGATGAAAAATCCCTTATGAAAACTCGGCAGCCTAACGGCGCCACATAAAACTTCCGAATATGTATTGATGAGATCAAATAGAGTATCCCATCATATTAAAATAGAATTTACAGCAAGTGGAATATAAACTAAAATCCCCCAACCTTGCAAGGAGGAGTTTAAAAGAAGTGACATAAAGGAGAGAACTTAAAAAGAAAGAGAGGTTAGATCTCTTACGAAAGTTCGGCAGCCTAACGGTGCCACTCAAAACTTCCAAAATGGATTGATCAGAGAGAATAGGGTCTCTCATCACATGAACATAAAAATTCCAGTTAATGTAATATAAAAGAACATCCCAATCATAATAAAGATGATCTTTAAAATAAATGACATAAAAGAGTGTACTTAAAAAGAAAGAGAGTTGTAGGATCCCTTACCTCGGGACCGACTTGACTCGATCGTTATTTAATCTCCTGAATAATAAACTTGAGTTAATTTCTACTTCCTTAAGAACCTTTTTCAAGTTCATTATTCCTTTTATATCACTTATTACCATGTCATAAACATTATGTAATCATTTAAGTTAATAATATTTGTTTTGCCGATATTTGGTTCTTAAGTCGAAAGTGGACTTCTTACAATTACATGTTGTTCATGTGGCCAAATGTTAATTATATAAAGAATCGTATTCATGATGTAGATATCATATATGTCATATATATCCAGTACATTCATGAATTTATATCATTACATAATTATTTAGAGGTAAGAAATGAAATGCACCGTTCATGGAGACGGTAAGCCGTACGTACGCATGAACGCTACTTTCATTTCTATTTTGTATTTTATAGAATGGAATAATACTGATATAAAGGTATATTATAATTCCAGTATAATATCATATATAATATCATAGTTCCATCCTTTATACATCCCACATATGGTATATAACGAATCAAATCACTTTGAGGGGGCGGTAGTCCGCACTTCCTTAAAATGAAGATATCGTGTATACCCATAATGGAAGCCATCAAGGTAAGACACAAATGAAAAATAAAGAAGCATAAGTAAAACATAAACATATTATATATCATATATAAAAATTGTGACATCATAATGGCCACCTTTGAAGGTGTTAAATGAGTATTGAACAATCATCGTTTCGGGAGGCATAATTTCGCCATCCACGGAAACTGTATGTTCTTTAACCATTTGATGTAGTTGTGTGAGATTGTAGCTCAAATAAATCCTATAACAACATCCTAGTATAATGAAGATGCTGGTGTTGTTAAAAAAGAAATAAATAAAAAGATTTTAGGGGGTTGGAGAAGCAAAATAAAACAAATGAACATGAGAGAATGAATTACCTTTAAAAGTGTAACTCCTTTTGATTTGAGCCTAAAGGCTTCCTTTGAAAGGATTCTGCCCAAATGGAATCCTCTAGGATGAGGAGAGGGATTTGGAGTGATTAAATTGGCAGGGTTTGGCCGAGACAATGGCTTGAGGAGTGTGTGATATGAGGTAGAGGTGGGGGCCTTTTATAAGAGGAGAGGAGGGGCACTTTTGGAAAGTAAATAAATATAACTTTATTTGAAAATGTCTTTCGGTTTCAAAAGGTCCCACATTGATATAATTCGTGGATAAGGTGATAAGGCTCCTAAATCCACTCATCCAATATGTTTTGGACATGTGTAGTTCATAGATTTTACATTATCTTTCCATTTTATTTAAATCGTCAAATAATGATGTCATCGCTGCATCATTATTATGTCATAAATAATTTAATTTATTTAATGTCTAAAAATTATAAAACAAATACTATGATGTAGGAAATATTTTTAGCTTTCCAATGAATATTTATAATAAAAATGATGACTTGTATAACCCCACTTAAAAATTGTTTTAGTAAAACATATCATGTTTGTGTCAATTTTACTTTTACATTAAATAAAATGTCATTTATGTCATTTCCCAAACAAAGTGGATCAATGGGGTCCCCAAGTTGACCCATGGCTTGTCTTGGTCGGGCATGATACGACCAATGAGGGTAAGACATGTTTCAAGCTCATCTTATTTTATTAAAGCATTATTTTTACCTTAAACTACATTAATTACCACTAATCGCGATTAAGAACTTAATAAGTTACTATTCACCAAAAAATTATTATAATCTCATTGAACCACATTTTACTTCTTAATTACAACCATGTATGTCGGATTTTTGAAATTCAAAACAGAATTATGGAAAAATGTCATTTAAACGGAAAATCAGTCTTTATAAGTACCACTTAGTGGTTTCACTATTCATCAAAAATTGATGTTTTTCAGAAAATTACCAAAAATTCACCCTAAGCTATATTTGATATTCCGAATTCAAAAATGAAGTCTATTTTACAAAATTCAAAACATATAAGTCACATTAATTAATTTAATAATTAATTCCCGCTCTCAGAGCAAATAGAGTGTTTTTATAAAACAATAAGTATCAAAAGATTGGCACCAGTTTAAGTCTAATTTCAAAGTGAAATTGATTTCAATGACCACCATTGGATTAAATGATAAAAATATATTAATATTAGACATTAAGACCAATTAAAAAGATAATCTAATCATATAAATAAATTAGATTAAAAAGAGGTTTTGAATTTAAAATACAACATTTTACACTATTCATTAAAAAAATGAACTTTGTCAGAAAGATACCAAAAATTTACACAAAGTAAATTTTGATGTCCTGATTCTCAGGAAGAGTTTTATTTGGTCCAATAGAATGTATAAGAGTGAACAAAACTATATTTAATGATGGTTCAACATCAAAAGGTGATAAGTGAACCATTAGTGAAAACTAGGCCATATACGCCTAAAATTAAATTCTTTCCGTATTTTAATCCTTTATCTTTTATTGTATAAATGTAAAAATATTTAAGAAAATATATAATCATATTTTATTTATTTCTATTCATTCCCGCCATTATAACGGCTACATGTTAACTACCATTTAAAATAATATTATTTTATTATTAGAGTGCAACGTAAGATTCCCAAGAAACTCGTTGTTGTGTGTTGGGTACGCCATCGAGCATAGCGCCCCCTTTAAAGTCATATTAATATTTTATTCACAAATATGGATAAATATGAAAATGTCATATTCCTTATTTACCTGGTGTGTTACATCCTTCCCCCCTTTTGGGAATTGCGTCCTCGCAATTTTAAAATTGCGCTTGGAAACATCCTTGAACGTCCCACATTGGAACAAGAGTCGGTAAAACAATCACTTTAAAATAAAGAAATATAAGCACAGAGGTCACCCGAGTTAACCCATACTAGGATTCCAAGTACGAAAATATTGACATTGAGGAAAAAACAAAGGGTCGTGTTCTGATGGAGAGTGATAGAAAACATGTTTAGGAGAAAGTTAACCACGAGTAAATCACAAACTTGTGATGGGTTAAACGGTATTCGATTCCCCAATAGGAAAAGTTAATAGACAACATTTTTGTTTTAAGTTACTTTTTATTGAGTAATTTCTTCATAAGGAAACATAATCACTTATCATGTTGACTTTCAAATTTTATTAGATTCCTTACACAAACTCCTATTTTCTCCAAAAGGCGAGTGTCTAGGAAGACTTGTTCACATTAAGAGTACTATAATCAACTTTTAGAGAAGCGCCTAATCCACAAAAGAGCACTATATACATCCCATGTCTTTATACTTTAACCAAAACCAAAACCAAAAAGGCTAGTACAAGATCAGATAACCCAGAAAAGGATAACCCATTAGAAAGAAAATCTATTCTTAATCTCCAAAATTTGTCCAAAAAAACCCAAAGTTCAACGAGGACCATCCGATAAGCAATTTGTCCATAAAATTCCTCAAAGTAAACCAATCTAAGATTGAAACCCAAACATTTTAAGGATTTAGTCACATAGTCTTCCAAGTATAATCGTAACATTTATCTCCAAACAAAATCGGTTTCTCTTAAAGTCTCGCATTGAAAAGTAATTATCCTAATCACATATCCTCCATGATAGGTTAATCATTTTCATAAATAACCCAAAATCAACTTACTCTTAAAAAAAAGAATCAGTCAAACTAACCAGGGACTTCACGTAGTCCAGTGGTAGGCGATAAATACCAGTCGCACTTTGGTTGTGGGTTCGATTCCCGCGGCATTGTCCGACACGACGGGTTGTCACACGGTCTGCGTGTTGTCATTTTTCCAAAACTATATAATTCTTAAAAAATTCCCCAAAATGAGATTAAATCGTCAAGAATAATCATAACATATTTTAACCTCAAGTTTATCTCATTCCTTTCATTTTCCATCATATCATAGAGTAACCCATAATTACCTAAAAAAAGGATCATATAAACCCTAATGGTTACCTTAATAATTATTACCCGAATTTCCACATCGAGTTGGCCATCTCGTACATGATGCACTAGAGAACTGACCAAGGTTAAAGTGGTTTATCATGACTCCTTGATATTTGGTTTAGAACAACCATGAGTTTCCTAATTGAATCCTCCATTTTATCTAGTCTCTTAATCAGAGAACCACCACAGTTTCCTTCAAACCTGTTGTCTATTTGGTGCATGCTAGATCCATCCATTCACTAAAAACTGAAAAGTCAGTGTGAGTATATCAACAAAACCATCATGTACTAATGAGGAATATATACTTACTCATTCACTTTGTCTAAAAACTATGACTCTTTATGAAATCCTAACCATTATGGTAATGTCACTTATACTTAAAGAATACCCTAACCTCTAAAGTTATCAAAACCGACCTTTGATACCAACTATAAGGCCCCAGCCTTAAACCTTACTGAAAATTGAATTAAATGAATAATTCACATTGAAGATCTTTTCAGGTTTAGAGTTTTAGAGAAATAGGACATAACTATTACATCTCAAAAGATTACAAAGTAGTCTCTTCTACTAAATTTCCATAAAATAAAAACTCTTAAAAAGAAACATGTCTAGTTTCAGGGTTTAGGTAGCATGACTTTCCCTTGATCCCATCCTCGACCCTATTCCACGCTAAGTCCTGTGAAAAACATTTCAAAAACTTGGGATGATCATAAAAACTCAGTAAGGGATACACAAAGAATAAAAACTGTTAGTTTATCAAAACAAAAATTAAACAATGTATACTTTATCAAAGTAATACTTTTCACCTTTATGAAGTAGTAAAAACTCTTCACTGAATAAAATATCATTACTTACCATTTTGTAACCAAAGGATTACCATAAAACCCTTATAAAGAACACATAACATATATAAAGGTAACTTGGGACATAAACATACTTATGTGGAATAACCATACGGTCGACTCCCACACATATCACTTAATGGAATAGCCATACGGCCAATTTCCATACATACTTAATGGAATATCCATACGGCCGACTTCCATACCCAATGCATTAGAGGTTATAACGTAACCACCCGTCCTGGTATTCACGGCACCACCCGTCATATGGTTTATAACGTAACCACCAGTTAAAATGTCCAAGTACCAATATAAAATCATAAAACATAAAACCAATATAAAGGAATGATAACATTTCCACATCACAATATATCATAATAGAATCCTTTATCAAAACCATTTTCAAAACCATTTAAAACATTTAATAAAGAGATTTTTGAATCAAAGTGTCCCATACCACCATGAAGCTTAAAATTTTAAACCATTAATATCCATATAAATAAATCCTTAAAACCATTTTGAAAAAATGGATATTAATAAAAACAAATAATTAATACATTTAAAACGATATTTTGTTTAAAGGGGTTTTACCAAAATTAGAGACACTTGAATACAATAATTGAGGAATAACATTTAGTCAGAACTTTATAATATCATGAGAATAAATGGATTCATGATATAATACTCCAAAGGACAGTATATACACCATATAAGTGTAAATTGTTGCATAACAACAATGAAACCTCAATAGAAATGTCAAATGGGATGAAATCCCTTATAAAGAAGGTATCCTTAAATTAAGGACAAATCAATCTCAAAAATATGTGTGACAAATATAAATACACCCAATATAAGTGGATATTAAGTGTAAAACAATTAAAGCTTATTCACACATATTCAAAGGATGACATATTCAATAACTACGTGTTGAACCCAAAGAAATTGAAATTGGGTTAAAAAGTTCCCTTGACAGCCTAACGACATCACATCAAAATGAGTTGATGAGAGGTAAAAAGTGTATCTCATCACTTGGACATAAAATTTACATCAATAAGGATATATGATAACATATCCTAACATAACAATATGTAAATTAAAAGACCAAACAAAAGAAGTCTTTTAAAAAAGAGGAGGGTGAAAGGTTCCCTTACCGACTTGGGTATCTTTCAAAACATACACCCCATGAAAGAAGGACAATAGATCATTGATGTAAATACTCATAAACGAAATTATATTACACAAAGAGTAGAATAATGGGCAGTAAATACACCACTCAAAGGAATTTGTGGCAAATTTAGCATAAATCTTACGAGAATAAAAGTGAGATGAAAAATTCCTTACGAAAACTCGGCAGCCTAACGGCGCCACATAAAACATCCGAATATGGATTGATGAGATCAAATAGAGTATCCCATCATATTACAATATAATTTACAGCAAGTGTAATATAAAATAAAATCCCCCAACAATTCAAGGAGGAGTTTAAAAGAAGTGACATAAAGGGGAGTACTTAAAAAGAAAGAGAGAGGTTAGATCTCTTACGAAAGTTCGGCAGCCTAACGGCGCCACTCAAAACTTCCAAAATGGATTGATGAGAGAGAATAGGGTCTCTCATCACATGAACATAAAAATTACAGTAAATGTATTATAAAATAACATCCCAATCATAATAAAGATGAGCTTTAAAATAAATGACATAAAATAGTGTACTTAAAAAGAAAGAGAGTTGTAGAATCCCTTACCTCGGGTCCGACTTGACTTGATCGTTCTTTAATCTCCTGAATAATAAACATGAGTTAATTTCTACTTCCTTAAGAACCTTTTTCAAGTTCATTATTACTTTTATATCACTTATTACCATGTCATAAACATTATGTAATCATTTAAGTTAATAATATTTGTTTTGCCGATATTTTGTTCTTAAGTCGAAAGTGGACTTCTTACAATTACATGTTGTTCATGTGGCCAAATGTTTATTATATAAAGAATTGTATTCATGATTTAGATATCATATATGTCATATATATCCAGTACATTCATGCATTTATAACATTACATAATCATTTAGAGGTAAGAAATGAAATGCACCGTTCATGGAGACGGTAAGCCGTACGTACGCATGAACACTACATTCATTTCTATTACGTATTTTATAGAATGGAATAATACTGATATAAAGGTATATTATAATTCCAGTATAATATAATATATAATATCATTGTTCCATCCTTTATACGTCCCACATATGGCATATAACGAATCAAATCACTTTGAGGGGGCGGTAGTCCGCACTTCCTTAAAATGAAGATATCACGTATACCCATAATGGAAGCCATCAAGGTAAGACACAAATGAAAAATAAATAAGCATAAGTAAAACAAAAACATATTATATATCATATATAAAAATAGTGACATCATAATGGCCACCTTTGAAGGTGTTAAATGAGTATTGAACAATCATCGTTTCGGGAGGCATAATTTCACCATCCACGGAAACCGTATGTTCTTTAACCATTTTATGTAGTTGTGTGAGAGTGTAGCTCGAATAAATATTATAAAAACATCCTAGTATATTGAAGATGCTGGTTTTGTTACAGAAGATATAAATAAAAAGAGTTTAGGGGGTTGGAGAAGCAAAATAAAACAAATGAACATGAGAGAATGAATTACCTTTAAAAGTGTAACTCCTTTTGATTTGAGCCTAAAGGCTTCCTTTGAAAGGATTCTTCCCAAAGGGAATCCTCTAGGATGAGGAGAGGGATGTGGAGAGAGTAAATTGGCAGGGTTTGGCCGAGCCAAAGGCTTGAGGAGTGTGTGAAATGAGGTAGAGGTGGGGGCCTTTTATAAGAGGAGAGGAGGGGCACTTTTGGAAAGTAAAGAAATATTACTTTATTTGAAAATGTGTTTCGGTTTCAAAAGGTCCCACATTGATATAATTCGTGTATAAGGTGATAAGGCTTAGAAATCCACTCATCCAATAAGTTTTGGACATGTGTAGTGCATAGATTTTACATTATCTTTCCATTTTATTTAAATCGTCAAATAATGATGTCATCGCTGCATCATTATTATGTCATAAATAATTTAATTTATTTAATGTCTAAAAATTATAAAAAAACTACTATGATGTAGGAATGCTTTTTAGCTTTCCAATGAATATTTATAATCAAAAAGATGACTTGTATAACTCCACTTAAAAATTGTTTTAGTAAAACATATCATGTTTGTGTCAATTTTACTTTTACATTAAATAAAATGTTATTTATATCATTTCCCAACCAAAGTGGATCCATGGGGTCCCCAAGTTGACCCATGGCTTGTCTTGGTCGGAAATGATACAACCAATGAGGGTAAGACATGTGTCAAGCTCATCTTATTTTATTAAAGCATTATTTTTACCGTAAACTACACTAATTACCACTAATCGCGATTAAGAACTTAATAAGTTACTATTCACCAAAAAATTATTATAATCTCATTGAACCACATTTTACTTCTTAATTACAACCATGTATGTCGGATTTTTGAAATTCAAAACACAATGATGGAAAAATTTCATTTAAACGGAAAATCAGTCTTTATAAGTACCACTTAGTGGTTTCACTATTCATCAAAAATTGAAGTTTTTCAGAAAATTACCAAAAATTCACCCTAAGCTATATTTGATATTCCGAATTCAAAAATGAAGTCTATTTTAAAAAATTCAAAACATATAAGTCACATTAATTAATTTAATAATTAATTACCGTTGTCAGAGCAAATAGCGTGTTTTTATAAAACAATAAGTATCAAAAGATTGGCACCAGTTTAAGTCTAATTTCAAAGTGAAATTGATTCCAATGACCACCATTGGATTAAATGCTAAAAATATATTCAGATTACACATTAAGACCAATTCAAAATATAATCTAATCATATAAATAAATAGATTAAAAAGATGTTTTGAATTTAAAATACAACATTTTACACTATTCATTAAAAAAAATGAACTTTGTCAGAATGATTCCAAAAATTTATACAAAGTAAATTTTGATGTCCCGATTCTCAAGAAGAGTTTTATTTGGTCCAATAGAATTTATAAGAGTGAAAAAAACTATATTTAATTATGGTTCAACATCAAAAGGTGATAAGTGAACCTTTAGTGAAAACTAGGGCATATACGCCTAAAATTGAATTCTTTCCTTATTTTAATCCTTTATCTTTTATTGTATAAATGTAAAAATATTTAAGAACATATATAATCATATTTTAGTTATTTCTATTCATTCCCTCCATTATAACGGCTACATGTTAACTACCATTTAAAATAATATTATTTTATTATTAGAGTGCAACGTAAGATTCCCAAGAAACTCGTTGTTGCGTGTTGGGTACGCCATCGAGCATAGCGTCCCCTTTAAAGTCATATTAATATTTTATTCACAAAGATGGATAAATATGAAAATGTCATATTCCTTATTTACCTGGGGTGTTACATTTTTCATTTTTGGTCATACCTTTATGGTTTCCATTATGGGTGAACGCGATATCTTCATTTAAGGAAGTGCGGACTACCGCCCCTCAACGTGTTTTGATTTGTTAAATACCATATTTTGGACGTATAAAGGATGGAACTATGATATTATAGATGTTATTATACAGGAATTATAATATACCTTTATATCATTATGATTCCATTCTATAAAATACAATATAGAAATGAAAGTAGCGTTCATGCGTATGTACGGCTTACCGTCTCCATGAACAGTGCATTTCATTTCATACCTCTAAATGATTATGTAATATTATAAATGAATGAATGTACTGGATATATATGACATAAATGATATCTACATCATGAATACCATTCTGGATATAATGAACCTTTGACTAAATTAACAACATGTAAGTGTAAGAAGTCTATTTTTGACTTAAGAACCAAATACAGACAAAATGAACATTATTAACTTAAATGATTAAATGATGGTCATAACATGGTATAAAAGTAATAATGAACTTGAGAAAGGTTCTTAATCAAGTAGAGATTAACTCATATTTATTATTCAGGAGATTAAAGTACGACCGAGTCAAGTCGGACCCGAGGTATGGGACTTCGTCTCAATCTCCTTTCATTGAGGCATATTTTGTTTTATACACAACCTTCTTTTATACGGTGTATAAACCCCTTTGACTTTTACGATTATTCAAAAGGAATATTTTTTATAGGAAGCGTTTACTAAACGATAAAAGGGAATGTTTTTGTCGTACGTATGCATCGACAATGACTTCTCCACCGTCGTGACCGTTATTTGAGTTTCGGTTTCCTCTACAAGCTAAACCTTCTTTTTAAAAGAAAAATAAATACCATGATTTACATTTCTTTTATTTTGGTATCGAAAATTTTTTTAATAATGTTTTTATATCAATGTGTTGTATTGATATCTTGTGATTGTAGGGTGGGAATGTTATGTTTCCTTTATGCATTTTTTATGTGATACGATTATGTTGAGGTTGTTGGGAATTATTATGACGACGGGTGGTTTCGTGATAAACTAAGGGCGGGTGAGCCTGATATAGATCTCCAATGCATTGGGTAACTCGAAGGAGTGAAACGTTAAGGTTTCTCCGAAGAGATTTTAGGGAGTATACTGTGATGGGTATTCCAAACGTAACCAAGAGTGTTACTCCCTACATAATAATGTTATGAATGGCTCAGGTTACCTTTATGTCTTATGATTTCTATGATTTTTTCATGATTTGATGAGGTATGTTAAAGTGATTATGTTTTATGGGTAAAGTATGATCTCATCCTTATGTATATATGTACCCATGTTTCCTTTCCATATTTTTATATCCCTTGCTGAGCTTTTTATGCTCATTCCATGTTTTTTGAAATGTTTTTCACAGGTCAAGGGAAAGGTACATGATATGATGATAGAGTCAATGATGTGTCAAGAAAGAATCCATGTTTATTTTAAATATGTTTTCATTGATGGGAATGAAGAATACTATCTTTATGTACCCACTTTGTTTATATGTGGAATATAATTCATGTTTTATGATCTAATTCTCTAAAACTCTAAACCCGAAAAGATCCTCAATGTGTAATCTTGTAATAACTCAAGATTAAGTAAGGTTTAAGGATGGGGCCTTATACATAAGCATGTCCTTGATCCCTTGGACTTTTCTAAGGTATGTTTCTCTAAATCATAGAACATTTATTTTCATAATGTCCCATCTCCATGCTATTGTAGCATTGAATATTTTTAGCATCATTCTTTTCAAAACAATCAACAATAAGATTGCCTTTCTGTCCACATTTATAGCATACTCCTTTTCTATTTAGATGAGAACCAGGGTGATTCCTTCCACATTTATCATAGGGCGGAAATTCAATTCTTCCCATCTTCCCTATTTCCTTATTTCCTTTCCTAGAGTGTTCAGTAGGTCTCTTCTTCTCTTTCAATGCTTTAATGTCATAAGAATTAGAGAATTTCTTTTCTATATTGATAGCACATGAGACAATATCTTCATATGATGAAAAGGATTTTGATATTAATGCTAGACAGAGAAATGGTTTTAACCAATAAAAATGTAAGTCATACTTTTTGGGTTACGTATATAATCTGCAGCAATCCTTGCTAAACTTGTAAAGATAGCTTCCTACGTTGCGACATTCTCATCCTTTTTTTTCCTCAGACTCAGAAATTCCATTTCCATATCCATTCGATTGTAACGAGCAATGTATTTTTCTATGAAAATTTCTTTAAACTCCCTCCATTATATAGTTCACAATTCATCATCTTCTTTTGTGTTTTGAATCAATGACCACCGTTGATCTGCATCTCCAGTGAGGTGATAAACTGCCATGACAACTTTTTCCCCTTCAGTACTCCCCAAATCATGGAATACTTTCTCTATGTAATTTATATGTTTCTCATACACTAATGTATTTTTACTCCCATTGAATGATTGTGTTTGTTGCCTTATGAACATGTCTAACATTGATCCTCTGCGTTGTGGATCAGGGTGCTCCATACGGGTATGGTTTTTATTCATAACCCTTGTGAGCTTTCTCGGTATGGTGATAAGGTGATCTGCACCAGTTGCATCACCAACACTACTATAATTATCTTCCGTAGGAGGAAAATTTCTATATAGATTGAGTGAGTTGATAAAGTTTCCATTCATTCAACTAGGCTCTATTTCTAAAAAATGTCTTAAACTAGATTATATAATGAATCAAAATACATAATTCTATACTTGTAAAACACATAACATAAATTGAACAGTTTATGAATATAATCCATAATAATAATAAAAAATCTTTGAGAAATTATATAATCATAAACCATTCATAATGGTTTTGAATTAATATGAGAAATATCCTAAGCAAATCCCCCATGAGTGTCATAACTAAGAGTATAACAAGGCCCGTTGTCATGCACCAGTACATTTTCAAGTCTAGCTCAAAGTGGTGTTTTCAATTTTTACCCATAGGTACATGTATTCTTGAGCTACCTATATCTGATCATATCCAGACAGGGATGTATTCCTTGAAAATCTAACAAAATTTCTGCAGTAGTGAAATTCTAGGATGTTCTTCTATACTAATCCTCAAATTCTATCTTAGGGCTATGTTCTCTAATCATAGTTTATCTAAATCTATTTTTCATGGTTTGTAATAAACATTCTATGATACCAATGGTAACACCCCGACCCCAGTTACCTAGAGTTGGTTCATTATTAGTTAACATTGGGATGATCACAAGGAAATCATGTCTCGAATGACCGATCAGTTTAGTGTTATTGGAAACCAGACTCGTACATATGTTCAACATTACAACTTGAAAACGAATACACACTAATTTATTACATTAGAAACATACAAGCCTCCTAGATTATGCCTTCAAGTCACTCATAACAAACTTCTTCATTTCCTCCATAAATAAATCATAAGAAATGGTGTTCTCAAATGCTCAGTAAGGGTAATCCATATAGTGGATGATAAAATAATTATTAACATGGTGAATAATTGAAAAATCATGCCTTTAAAAATAATAAACATGCACACTTTTATGGAATGAATATGAGCTGAGTAAATATTTCAATAATAAATCATAATCATCAGTATTCTAAAAGTCGAATGACCTCATGAAACATGAATATTATTTTCAAAAAGAGGGAATGTATAATTCCGGAAATTCTGAAACATTTTGTCAAGGCCTCAGCCAAGACATCTTAAAAGGATTAAGGCCTAAGCCAAAACCATATATCTAATTGGGAAAGGCCTCGAGAAATTCCACTTCTAGTTGTCTCAGGAGACCTACCGATGCATCGAGGAGATATAGCGGGCTCCACCCGTCACTTACTAAGTACAAAACATTCCTTATTGGAAAAGGATGAAATATAAGATAAACATTCCTTTTAAAACTATCATACGAAATGTCAATACATTAACCATAAAGCTTTAATTTTATAAAATTAACACTTCCACAGTCAAACATATCACAAAACCATAAATACAATATAGATGATTTGTATCATAATTAATCGACTTCAAACTAGTTTAAAATTCATCAAAGGTTTTTGACGTAGATGAAATCAAAAACTATATCAGAGTAATATCTCTTTATATTATTGAAATATTTTATATTTATATAATCAAAAAAATATATTTTGAAAATATTCTTATAATCATGTAAGGGAAGATTTTACCATGTTATAATGGTGGAGAGTAACTGCATCCATTTTATAAGTTACAAAATACATTCTTACCTTAATTTTGTCTAAACGGTCGTAAAGTACCCAGTTTGGAAAACTACTCAAAGATTCCTTTCAAAAATTATATGTTCAAATATGGGTATAATTGAATTTAACCCATTTTCTATTAAATAGTAAAAAGTTTTTGAACTATATTTTATGAAACATGGATGTGAATGATAAATAGGTCCCAATAGATAATTATGTATAAACAATCTCGGATAATGAAGTGATTGTAGAATTAACCCTTACCTTGTACATTTCCATGGTCGAGGGTAGGTTATCCTCCTGTATAATTGTGAAATAAAATTTCAATAAATTAAAAAATAACCATATATATTAATATGATATCATATATGATCTTATAATATTTCATTGTTAATAATATTATAGTATTATCGTCGTTTCGGGAGTTAATTGATTCGTTTTCCTTTATATGATTAGTTACGTATATATTGTTTTTTATAGAAAGGACGCATCATATTCATATTCAGAATGATATTATGTATTTAAAATATATTTTTAATCAACAATTTAAAATTAGTCTTGAATGGATATGATGGGGAATTAATCTCATCGCGTTCGAGGAGATGGTAATCCGTACGTATACACGAGTGACAATATCATTCTTTTGATATTAAAATCAAATATAATTTGATGTTATATCATATATAAAGATTAAATATCATGGTATATTAATTATTTTCATCATTTATACTCATTACTATACTCATCCAAATTATTAAGTGATTGAATAATAAACTACACCACGATGTGGAGACGGTAATCCGTTTGTACGCACGTTTGGTGATGTTTTCATTTATAGGATGGATATAATAATGAATATGGTTGTACAATTTTTATAATAACATCATAGTATATAGAAGATACTGTAGTTATTATTTTAGAATGGAAACAAAAATTGAAGAGGAAGTGGAAGAAGAAATGATTTTGAAAGAGGTGAAGAAATATTTTAATTCTCTACAGATTATTCCTTTTCATTTGATCAAAAGGGCTCCATAGGCTGGATATCTGACTAATAGAAGGCCTCTATGATTATGGGAGGACAATTGGGAGAATATTTTTGCAGGGTTTGGCATAGCCAAATGGCTGTTATGGTGTGTATTTGAGAGAAGGGGAAGTGCCCTTTTATAAGAAGGGTGATTGGCACCTTAGGAAATGATTAAAATATTATATTATAAAAAAACAATCATTGGTTTCTAATAGCTCCAAAATGATTTATTTCAAAATAAGGTGGGTTTTGGTCGAAAACCACTCAACAAATAGGCTTTAGACTAGTTTGGGTCACAATATTAACTTTATCATTTATATTTAACTCTTAATTTAATAGTTTGACATTTACCGTGTCTCTTTGTATTTTTATATTATATGGTTAATAAAATAACAATGAAATTCCAAGAAAATCCGAAGAGGTTAATTATTAAAATATATAAACCTTATCTAAGTCATTGGGATGATCCTTATATTTTTTAAAAATATTATATCAATTAATAATATAATATTTGTTTTAAAAACTCTTTTTTTCAATTTTGACAGAATTTTGTGTTTTGTTTTTTTCTAAATTCATAACTGTATTATTACTTCTAAAAAAATTCATTTAATAAAAACTAACATGTCATGTTAACTTTGTAAATTATTTAATTCATAAAAATTCTCAAATTACATTTATTTAGGTATTTATAAAATCAATTTGTTTATATTTCATTAAAAAGGTAAATAATGCCTCATCATTGTGTCATAAATAAATTTAATTATTTAATGTATAAAAATTAAAAATAAAAATAGATTATTTAAAAAATCTTTTTATATTTATAATTAATATTTATAGTGTAATGTATCTTATGTATAACTCTATATTAAAAAAAATTTAGACACAAAACAATGATTTTAACCCTTTAAACTCATCTTTAAATTAAAAAATAATAAATGACCTAATATAACCCATGTGGACAGAGAGGATCATATTTCATTCCTAAGGTTGTTTTATACAAATTATACTTATCCAATAGAGTTAGGAAATGTTGTAGGGTAATAATAATATCAATTTTACCCTTAATTACCCTATTTAATTTTAACCGTGGTAAATAAAAGTAAAAAAGTCACTATTCACCAAAAATTATATTCATTTTATTGAACCAAATTTTACTTACTAATATCAACCATGTCTCTTAGATTTTTGAAATTCTACTTCTAGAAGTGATAAAATTATGTTTTATATAGATATGGAAATACTTCTAGGAGGTGGGTAAAAGACGGTAAAAAGTTCGATAAAATTTTATATATCAAAACTCATTATAAAATGACTCCAATGAATTACATTTAAATTATAAAGGTATTATGTATCTATTTTGACCAAAAATTAATTTTAAAAAAATAAATAATTATTTAAATAAAAATTCGGTAATAAACAATAACTCATTATTTTTCAGTATACATAAAAAATTGGAAGTATTCTTAAAAATAAAAAAAAATCCACCCTAATCTAATTTCGATATTATAAATAAAAAAATTAGGTCCATTTTGAATGATAAAAATTATAAAATTTCAAAATTTGGTTATTACTATTCATAACGGTTAGTTTGCTTGGTCATTATGTGTTAGAATCATGAAGTTGCGTACAATCAAAGCTACTGCATTATTCAAGGGGAAATGTACCACAAAAGAGTGGGGTGTTACAGAGACATCTAAAAGTATCACATAAATTCCTTCTATAAGGTGTCTAAGTGTAATATAATGGAAAATACCGATGTAAATACAATGTAAAAGATTCATACTGAGTCCATGGATCTCATCCATTGAAATCTTTGTTTACGTAAGAAAAACCCCAATAGTTGAATCCATGAAACAGTGACTCTATAGACATGAAGATTAATCGAAGGAGTGTATCCTGGAAATTCTAATATCTAGAAATGATTTCATGTGAATCATCAATAAATCTCCAAGGAATCCATGTAATAATATAATTACCATATTTTGTAGTGTGTAACTACCATGGACATTGGGTCAATGAATCAGAATGACTTCCTATGTGTGATCAAAGAAATTCCCTCTAGAATCCAAGGATAGATCAGGTCTGACCCGTCTTGTAATGATTAAAATGGTCCATATGCAGTTAGAACCATATAATCAATCAATTTATATTATATTGAGTTATATGCCATGTAATACAGATTCCCTTTAACCATTTAATAGGTTAATTTCATTAACAATAATTAAATATGTAAATGTAAACCAAGACATGAAACCAATTACCAAATTAATTCAATAATAACTAATTGGGTTCATTCCATATCGTTCATGATATATGACAAGAGTTAGAGGAATTTAATCCAATAGATATTTAATTATAACTTATATAAGAAATGATATATATTTAAATGTACCTTCCATTTGAGGATTTAAAGATTAATTTATTTAAGAAGGAACACTAACCAAAACAAGGCCATGTTAAATATCCCCAAATGTTGTCTTAGAGAAACTCAATAATGGAGAAAACAGACTAACATGGAGTTTAATATAATTAGGTGGATGGTGTTGTGGTCCCAACCTCCACCATCATAAATACCATGTACAATTATGGCTCAAAACAATATCCAAATATTTATGACTATATTTGTTGTATTATAGAAGAAATGTTCTGATAAATTGACATGAAAAAAATATTTATGATTTTATAAATGAAAATACACTTTTGTAAGAGACAAATACACCAAACATTATGCCTTTTCTATATGTATTGTCTATTATTAGACCTTATTTGCTCTGGAATCTGATGAAAATATATGAATGGATTGATGAATTGAATATAGGGAATATTGGCCTACATAAAACTCGCATTTTTTTATAGTGAGAAAAATGAAAAATTAATCCTAAGGAATGAAGAACTAATTGACATGAATCCAATTAGATGAGTGGATCTAAAATTGATGGTTAGATAATTAATGATGATAAAATCCAAGAATAATATCATTAAAATGTCAAACAAGATAAGGGTGGAGGTTGTATTAATTTAGAATGATGAAATGAAGGGGATATTAAAAATATAATAAATTAATATATAAATAGTGATTTCTCCTTAAAATAAGGGGTCACACAATTTTCCAAATAGTTGACCAAACATCTTGCCAATTTTGCACCATGCACTACCTCAAAAGTGGACATTCACAGTATAAGCACATATTTTGGGAAGGAATGAAAAAAATCATTTTTATGTCTCCTAATAAAAATTGTGGATCCTATACATGGCCTTTCACCATAGTTAAAACTATTATTATAAACCACCAGGAGACTTTTGATGCCTAGAACACCCAACATGGTTAGGAGAAACCATGCAAACTGGTATAAACAATTTCTATTTACCGTGAATCCCCGTGCTTTCTTTTATCGTCTATGGTTCTGGTCTCCAATAAAGACTTAAGAAACCTTATTTCTTCCCTATACTCTTAAGGAATTCAGATGAGGTCAATATAATGGAATTATTCTAAAAGTAAAGGATATGTACCATATAGTAAAAATTGGTATCTTATAATAACAAGATCAGTTTCCGTGGTTTTTGTGATTATTGTGGTTGCATATGAGACCTTTTTTTAAATTAAATGTATTTTCAACAAGATGATGTTTTAATGATTAATGAAATGAAATGACGAAAACAATGATCGTTCCACTATAAAATTCTTAAATATTGAATATTTTAAATATTAATAATAATATTTTTTTTCAAAAAAAGTTCAAATATTTTTACCTTTATAAAAAATAATTTAAAATTTGATCTATTTGACATTGTATATAAATTTAAAAAATGTTAAAAAATAAAGTTCATCATTTTGGGAACTATGTAAATAAAATAATATCTATGTACTTCCAAAAATTATTATGTTTTCATAAAAATATTTCTTTTAAAATTTCTAAGACACATTTATAAAATATTGAAAATAATTCCCAATAATTAATCAATTTATAATTATTTTTCTTATAAGAAATATCATGTATCATATATTTTAGACTATAATTACTATATCTAATCTAAATTTGAAAAAAAATCGACTCATCTAGAAAATTTTACCTCCTTACATTCTGTGATATAATAATTTTTTTTCAATAAGGTGATAACCATTGATTAGGGTATTTTTAGTGAATTAAAAAATAAAGGATATATATATATATATATTTAAAAAGTATACATGTATGTTTTATAATAAATAATTATATATTTTTACTTTATAGTTTATGTAAATAATAGATGTAAATAATGATAAATTTTATGTATTCTTTTTGTGTATTTATATAGTTATTTTTAAAAAACTTCAATATTTTAAGGGACTTGGAAAATGGTTTTCTACTATTTGGCGGTCAATAAGTGGATTCCTAATTTTACAATTTCACACACTATAGAATCTTCTATTATGGCTTTTTAGTATTCCATACCCTCAAATATAAAATATTACAGTCACTTTTTCATGAAATAAATTAGAGAAAAAGGAAAAAAATTATATAGGATTTGCATGGTTTTAAAATTCTAAATTCATTTAATTGTCAGTTAGTCTCCCCAACAATGGGTTCATCACAATATGAACATGTTATTACACGTATTATTGCATGTGCATAACAATGTACTATTCCAATAAAGATTCAAACAATTCTATGTAGTTTCACATTGTAGATAAAATTATGTGAAAATAGTATGATAAATATTAGAAATGATTTTAATTTCATTATAACATATGATATTGATATTCCACTATAATCCTTCAAGATATTAAAATATTTTTTCACTATATGAAAAATATAATGTACATTATATCTTAACATTTTCATTTCCATCCCAATACCCTGAATACCCAGGCATCAATATATTTTATCTTTACCTCAAAGTAATAGTATTAGGCACTATTTTATTATAATATTTTGACTCACAACATTGACTCATAGACTACTTGACATATTCATGAAAAATAAAAAATTTATTATTTTATTTTACTCAAGAAATTGATTTCAAGATTTGTGTTCTCAAGTATTTTCGAAATAGAATTTTTCCATATGATCCTTTTCTTTACATAATTATATTAGGTTAATAAATATGTGTTTTTATCATAAGTATACGGTATAAATTAATAAATTTATTTTCACATATGAATTTACAAAAAAAACATTCTTCCCAATCTACTCTATTTTGAGAATTTATATGAGTTATTAATTTGATAAAAACAATATAGCTCCAATCATAAAAAATAATTTACAATTAAGGTTTTTATTGAATTCAAAGAATACCCATATTCTTCATTTCATTAAAACTATTTAATATCTCATATTCTCTTTCTAGACCATGACATATAATAATATAAAATGATACAACCCTAAATTAAGGATAAGCTTGAAAAAATATTCTATAATAACATAAAAATTTATTTAATGTGCTTATTTGAACATAAAATCATCTCAACATCATCCCAAAATCATTCCTGGAATAATTTCTATAGATTATTCATCAAAAATACCATCTTCGATGACAATAATAATTTTTAGATATAATATAATTGAAACTTCCTACAACATTATGAATAATCACAAACAATTATTACACAAACTAATCAACATGAATGAGATTTCATATGTGATGTTTAATGAAAAGAATATCTGTTAATGAATCATCAATATTGATATCTTTTTGAATATACAATATTGAAAAAATTTTATTTTAAAATAATATAAATATAATTTTTTAATTAATTATTCTTATGCATATTGGAATGATATTTAGAAGGATCATAGTTATGGATCATGGAGATCATCTTTATGCCCTTAAAATGACGATTACATAGACAATAATCATTATATAAATTTTTGATGATTCAGACATACTTGAGAGTCATTTTCACCCAACTATTGAGGAATCTTATATAGACTATGTAATCTATTATTATCCTTATGGTTTCAAAAATTAGATATTTTTTTGAAAATATTTACATATTTAATTTAATTCTTTACAAAACATCATGAAAATAAAATAGATTCTTTTAAAATTCTACAATAGTATTTAAATCATCCTTATATATATCTCATTTAACTCTATTGATTAAATATCATTTTTAATAATAAGGGAATACTATAACAAAACTCAAAGTGAACATAAATTTCATCCTTTTTTAATTTTAGAAACATCTCAATAATGTTACAAAATAACATTGGTCCTTTCTTAATTTAATAAGTCTAGTGAAAAACATGAAATCACAAAAACCATTTAATGAGAAGTTTCATTCACCACACTACCATACATGGAAATTTTACTGACTGAATTAGATAACTCGTTTCCCTAAAATTGATTTTATGTTACATATATGAACACCGCCAAAAATTCAACATTGATTTATCAATTAAAAAATTTTCTCTAATTTTCCATTAACCACTAATTATTATTTAAATAATCCGATCTCATTCATCATCATAACAATGATTCTCTCACCGTTTCATAATGTTATGTGGAATTAAATTTTCTATATTAAATAAATAAATAAAAATACCCACGGGAATAACATCCACACATTTTTATTTGATAGGAGAGGGATGAATAAAGGATATTATCCTCAAATTAAAACAAAATCTCATATAATTGATTTCGTGATGATATATATAATATGATTATACATTGAAATATAATCCCACATGATATATCCATTGTACAGTCATTCCATAATAAAATGACATATGAAATCTATGGGTTTAGATATAGAATGTTTTATATGTTTATTTTTGAAATATATTTTACCCTAGTTATCAAAAGTATTTTTACTGAACTCTTAGCATCGATCATCAAATATTCTATTTTTACTTATATTCATGGATATTTTGTAAATTCTTGTGTAATAGCCAAATATTGTTCCCCCAATCTGAAAATGGTCATTGTATTTTTATTTATAATGAACTAACTCAAATAACCATCATCATGAAATTACTCACCTCATAAATTGGATATTTTATTTGGGTAATAAACTACCCAATCTCAATATATAAATCCCAACAAGGGTAAATATATAAAATATTTTTTACAATGACCCTTTGATAATTTTTCCTTTAAGATATATCAATATTATTTTTTATCTAGAAATATGTGAGACCATTATATCACTCTAAAATCAATCATATTGATTCACTACATCAGCGATGTTAGGACATGAAGCTATTAAATACTTAACTCTTTATATGAATGTCTTAATTTTTTTTATCAACCATTCTTCCTAAAAATCATTGCACCATTTTATTTCAAATGAAATTGGAGTGGAGACCAATCCTGAATATTCCATATAATTTTTTTCAATAATTCATTAACATATTTTAATTATAATAAAAATACATAAACATATTTTTATTCAAATTTTAATTGTAGAATGTATGTAAAATACATCAGTACAGAAGTCCAAAATATCATTTTTTTTGTCTTATGGGAATAATCCTCATAGTGATAAAAATTTTCATAGTTAAAAAATATTTCAACAACATAAAATATTGAAATAAATGTACATGTTGTAGAAAAATATATATATATTTATTTATTTATTTTAACTATAAATTTTTATAAGACCATATTCATATGAAGCCAAAAAGTAATGAATACTAGGGTCTAAAATCATGATTTAGGATGTAACAATCCATTTTTATTCATCATGTTGTTCTTCCATCAACATCTATAATGAAACCCTATATATTCATAATGAAAACTACTTCATTAGGTTCAAATTTTAAATTGTGTAATTAAATCTATTTGATAATAATTATTATAATAATGTGAATCTACATAGAAAAACATTCTTATAATTTATAACCTTGATAATATTAAATATCATTATTTATAATCTATACCTTCCTTTAAGAATATACCTTAATATCTTACCGAGCATTAATTATTGTAATATCAACGTTCAGATTTTTTTTTAAAAAACTAGTTCATAAGAACTATTTTATTTCTCTTCCATGTCCCTAGAACCACATTGGATTTTTTATTAATTTTTTTTATCTCATAATTGGTGTCTTGAGAATACTCTATATGCTCAACTACATTATCCATTGATCATGGTTTTATTAGTGATATAAGACTAATAAGATTTTATATTATTATTATTCTTCTTGTTTTTACATTATCTTCTTGAAATCTGTTGATATATTATATTTTAACATAACTCTTTGACATGTGAAACTATGTTTTTTCACATCCAATAGACGTATATTTATCCATGGTAAATTTAAAATCAATATCTACGCCATTTTGTTCAATTATTCCTTCCTTTTCAACATACTAGTGTGAAATATGAATGTTGAAAACATTATATAATTAAACAACACCCATGATTATTTGACAATATTTATGTTGGTTCTCATGATTTTTGACATCATAAGTGTCCACTATATATTCTACACTCAACTTCATGAACATATACCCATATCCATCAGATAAGTATCCCATAAAGAAAATTGTATCTTCTCTCTATTAAAACATTACCATGTTGATATTTTTTCTATTTATAAAGCATGGAATATTTAATACTATGATGGAAATTAATTTTTTTTATTATAGAAATCTTCCTAACATTTTAAATTTATTCTAGGTCTCAAAATACATTAGTTTTGAATGTGTATTATAATACAAAAAAATTATCTATAAAAATATTATTATATTTTTCTGCTTGAATTGATTTTTCCATCTCAACAATGTTTATATTCATCCTATCAATAAAACCATTTTGGGGGATTATATGTTGTTATAAATCTTTTATTGATTCCTTGTTTAGAAAGAAAAGGTTTTAGTCTATCACCTTCATATTCCATTCCAGTATCACATCACAATTTCTTGAAGTATACTCCCAATTATTTTTCAACTTACCATATGGTTATATTTATTATCTTAATAAAATATTAATTCTGTTTCATATACATAAATTTTTTCAACCATGTGAATTCATATATAAATATAATGAAATAGTCATTACATATTCATGTATTTCTTTGACATTGTACCTCAGAAATTAGGGAGAAAATGTTCAAGTTTTATCATTTATTGAATTTAAACCCTTTTTATGATTTCTATGTCTTCATTCCTTTCTGGATGGTTCAAAAAAATCATCAATTTCTCCATTTCATCTTAAGATGATCTATTAGAAACTCATACATTGTAATTTTACACATGAATAATTGGACAAGATGAGAAATACATCCAATATATAGTATACACTCATCATTTCCACCAATATAAAATGAATTAGTTGGTGTAACTCTTAATAATAGGTTTCTATTGGATATATTTCCTTGACATATGATGCTTCCATCATTTAATAATTTACTTACACCTAAGTAATTTTTAAAAAAAAATCTTATTGTCATCATCAAAGAGAAGAAAAACATTTAAAATGTCAAGCTTCAACACTAAAAAGTATATAAAAATCAGTTCAATTCATATTTTAAGGAACAATTTCAGATGATCAATCTACTTTAATTTTAAGCGAACAACCGTTTACACATTTGAAAATCCTACCTTTTGATTTTATTATTATTTAGATTATTTATATCACATTACGTGGTGGTGTAACATCCCCGGTAAATAAAAAATCAAATATATTTCATATTTATTAATATTAGTTAATTAAATATTGTTTTTACTTTAAATGGGTTTCTACATTCGATAGCGTACCCGATATGAAAAAACGAGTTTCATTGAAATATTATATTGCACACTAGAAATATAAAAATATCAGTTTAAATGGTAGTTAATTGATAGGCATTATATTGGCAGAAATGAGCAGAACTAACTACAATATGATTATACATGTTTCTCAAATTATTGTACATTTATCCAAGAAATGATAGGGGTATTAAAATAAGAATGAATTCGATTTTAAGCATAAATACTATAATATTTTTTAAAAGGCCTATTTACCGCATTTTGATAGAGAAACTTTTTTTATATTTAGTTTTTCACTCTTATATGTTATATTTTATAGAATAAAATTCTTTTATGGAATCAGGACATCAAAATCTACATTGTGTAATTTTTTGGTATTTTTTCTGATAAAATTCATTTTTTAATGAAGAGTGAAAAATATTTTATTTTAATTCAAAAATGTTTTCTAATATAATTTATTTATATCGTATTATTATATTTTTAATTGGTTTTAAAGTGTAAATAAATTATATTTTTACTATTTAATCAAATATTGGTCATGTAAATTAATTTCACTTTGAAATTGGATATAAACAAGTGTCAATCTTTTAACAGATATTATTTCCTAAAAACACGCCTTTTCATTCGACAACGGGAATTAATTTTAAATTAATTAATTCACCTTTTTATTTTGAATTTTGTGAAATATAAATCATTTTTGAATTCTGAATCTCAAATTTATATTAGGTTAAATTTTTTAAAAGTTTCTTAATACCATCATTTTTTGATGAATAGTGAAACCCCTAAGTAGTAGTTAAAAAACTGACTTTTTCATTTAAATAAAATTTCTCCACTTCTGTGATTTGAATTTAAAAAAGATGACCTTTATGGTAGTCATTATTAAGTAAAATTTGGTTCAATGGGATAGAAATGTTTTTTTGGTGATTATTAATATTTGACTTTTATTAATTGCGATTAAAGATAATTTGGGTAATTAAATTGAAAATAATGTTATAATAATATAAAATTACCTTGACACCTTTCTTAATCTTATTGGTTGAGTCATGGATATCCGGTACTATCCATGGGTCAATTTTGGGACTCTGTGGAGCCACTTGCGTAAGATAACGACATAAATAACTTATTAGTTAAAGTAAAAATATAAATGTCATAAAAATTTATTATTTTACAAAAAAAAATTAATGTGGGGTTATATATTTGATATATTTTACTATAAATTTTAATTATAAAGTTAAAAATATTTCATACATCATGGTTATTTGTTTATAATTTTTAGACATCAAATAAATAAAATTATTTATGACACAATGATGATGCGATGTTTACGTCATTAATGAATGATTTAAATAAATAAGAAGATAAAAATTAAAACAATATCCAAAACTTATCCAATCCTTATTGGATGATTTTATATGGAAAATGAGCCACCTTAGCTTCGACGTTAATTTATTCATGACCTTTGGAACCCAAAAATCATTATAAAATAAAATAATATTTTCAAACATTCCAATAAAGCCGCTCATCTTTTTTATAAAAGCCCCCATTTACTTCCCATTTCTCACACTTCCCAAGCCCTTTTCTCGTCCAAACTCTTCCTTAATAAGCTTCCTTGATCCCTCTCTTCATCCTAGAAGCCATTAAATTGGCAGAAATCACTTCAAATAATCCTATTGGTTCAAACCAAAGGGAGATACCCGATTTTATGGTAACATCTTCTCTTAATTTTATATGTTGTATTTTACTTCTCCAACCCACTAAACTCTTTTTATACATTTCTTTTATAACCAAAACACAACCCTCAATATACTAGTATGTTGTTATGAGAATTATTCGAACTACACCTACACACACCTCTATCTTATGAATTTTTAGTTACTCCTATTGGGTTAACCAAGGCACCTACTATATTCATGGATCATATGAATAGAATTTTCCATGAGTTCTTGGATAAGTTTGTGGTTTTGTTCATTGAAGATATATTGGTTTTCTCAAAAAGTAATTTTTAACATTAATGTAGTTTTAATGTTCTCTTGCAAACCATAATAGAAAAAAAAATATGGAAAATTCTGCATGTGTCAGTTTTGATTTCAACAAATTTCATTCCTTGGTCACACTGTTTCCAAAAATGGCATTACAGTTGACCCTGATAAAACAAAAGATGTTGAATAATGGACAATACCTAAAAATATAACCGAGATTCGTAGTTTTTTTGGTTTTGAAGGATACTATCAGAGGTTTTTTATGAATATTTATTGGTTTTCTAGTCCAATGACTAAATTAACTCAAAAAGGTATTAAATTCATTTGGACAAAATAATGTGATGATTGTTTTCAGAAATTGAAAAGAATATTACTGAATGCTCCAGTTTTCGTATTACCTTCCATGGATGGTGAATTTGATATCTATATTGTTTCTTTGTTTAAATGAAATAGTTGTGTCCTTATGCAAAATTATAAGGTAACTGCTTATGCTTGACATCATTTTAAACCTCATGAGTTAAATTACCGTACACATGATTTGGAACTAGCTGCTATATTTTTGCTTTAGAAATTTGGTGTCATCATCAATATGGAGTTTAATATGAAATCTATACGGAACATAATAGTTTAAAATATATATTACATAGAATGATTTGAACATGAGACAAAGGAGATGGATGGAATTAATCTGGGATTATTATTGCATAATCCTTTACCATCTAGGAAAACCAAAAAAATTGGCTGATGATTTGAGTCGAAAAATTAATGCTTCATTAACCATGCTATGTTTGGAACAATATCTTTTGGTTTTTTATTTGATGGATGTTGTCATAGATGTTTTCAGTGAAGGAAGTTCTTCGGATTTGTTACAGGTGTCAGTGTGATTATCTCTATCAGACATAATTAAGAAAGCGCAAAAAGAAGACATTGAGTTGTAGAAAAAGGTAGAGTTTGTTCAGAAGGGTCATTTTCTTGAATTAAACATATATAATTATGGTGTTTGGAGGAAGAGAATGGGATCATGTCTTTCTGAAAGTTTCTCTACAGAAAATTGTAATGTGTTTTGGTATAAAGGGAAAGTTGAGTCTGAGGTTCATTGGTCCTTATGAAATCTTGGAGAAAGTTGGATCAGTTGCATACAGAGTGGCATTACCACCATGTTTATCCCATTTAAACAATGTTTATCATGTTTCAATGTTGAGAAACTATATGCCAAAACCATCTCATGTTTTAAGTCCAGAGGTAGTTCAGTAAGAAGAGAATATCTCTTATGAAGAAACAACCACTCCAGATTCCTGGCCATAGAGAAAAAGTGTTGGTGAATAAGGTAATTAATTAGGAAAAGGTTTTGTGGAAAAAGCATATGGTTTAAGAGGCATCATGGGAATCTGAAAATGCTATGAGGGATAAATAACCACTTTTATTTGATATGTGAATAAAATTGTGAGGATACAATTTCTGAAAGGAGAGAACGATGTAACTTCCCAGGTAAATAAATAATAAGGAATATTTGATATTTATTAATATTTGTGAATTAAATATTAATTTTACATTAAAGGGGTTTCTACGTTCGATATCATACAAAATACGCATCAATGACTTTCTTTGAAATCTTACATTGAATACTAAAAATATAATATTATTATTTTAAATGGTAGTTAACACCTAACCGTTGTATGGGCATGATTGAAAATAACTAACTACAATATGAATATACATGTGTTTTAATTTTTTTTACCTTTATCAAATAAATTTTAGAGGGATTAAAATAATTATGAATTCAAATTTGAGCATAAAAACCCAAATATTCTTTAAAAGGTCAATTTACCACCTTTTGATAAGGAATCATTTTTAAATCACATTTTTTCAATCATATATCTTCTATTTGACAAAATAATGTATTTCTTTTTAATCTGGATATCAAAATATACTTTGTTTATTTTTTTGGCATTTTTTTGATAAAATACATTTTTGAATGAATAGTGAAAAATATTGTATTTTAATTCAAATTAGTTTTTAATATAAATTATTTATATGGAAAGATGATCATTTTAATTTGTTTTAAAGTTTAATTAGATTGTATTTTTACCATTTAATCTAATGGTGTTCATTGGAATTAATTTCACTTTTAAAGTTGACATAAACAAGTGCCAATATTTTAATAGATATTGTTTCTTAAAATCATACTATTTGATTTGATAACGGGAATTAATATTAAATTAATTAATGCCCCTTATATGTTTTGAATTTTGTTAAATAGAAATAATTTTTGAATTCAGAATATGAAATTTATCTTACTGTTAATTTGTGGAATTTTTCAGAAAACCATCAATTTATAATAAATAGTGAAACCACTAAGTAGTTGAAAAAAAACTGAATTTTTCATTTCAATGAAATTTTACTGCTTCTGTAAATTGAATTTAAAAAATCCAACATACATGGTAGTAATTAGTATGTAAAATGTGGTTTAATGTAATTAAAATAATTTCGGGTGAATAGTAATTTTTTACTTTTATTAACCGTGAATGAAGGTAATTAGGGTCATTAAGGTAAAAATAATGTTATAATATTATAAATTTACATTGACACATGTCATAACCATATTGGTTAAGTCATGTCTGACCATGAAAATAAATGGGTCAATTTTGGGACATCATGGAGCCACTTGGGTCAGATAATGACATAAATAACTTTTTAGTTAAAGTAAAAAAATGTCATAAACATGTATAGTTTAACTAAAATAATTTTATTGTGGGGTTACATAATTGGTATATCTGACTATAAATATAAATTAGAAATATAAAAAAGATTTCATACATCATTGTAATTTTTAATAATTTTTAGAAATCAAATAAATAAAATTATTTATTTCCCAATGACGATGCAGTGTTTACTCCAATAATGAATGATTTAAATAAATAAGTAGATAAAAATATAAAAAATATTCAAAACATATCCAATCCTTAATGGATGATTTTATTTCGAACATGTCACACCTTATCTACGACTTTAATGATTTTTGGACCATTAGAAACCAATAATCATTTTATAATAAAATTAGATTTTCAAACATTCCAATAGAGCCCATCCTCTCCCTTATTAAAAGCCCTCACTTCCTGCACATTCTCACACATCAAAAGAACTTGGCTCATCCACCCTGTACTAAAATAATCTCCCAAGATCCATCCCCTTATTCTAGTAGCCAATACTTTAGTAGAATTCACTTCATGAGACCCTTTTGGTTCAAACGATTGGAGTTACCCGATTTTAAGGTAACATCTTCTCTTAAGTTCTTTTGTTTTATTTTACTTATCCAACCCCCTAAAATGTTTTTTTTCAATTGTTTTAAATCAAAACCAGTATCCTATGTAAACTAGGATTTTATTATGATATTTATTCGAACAACACTTAAACAAACCTCCATCTAATGGATAATGAACATAATGTTTCAGTTGAGGGAAAACTAACGCCTCACAAAATAATGACTATTAAATTATCTCATGTCGCCTCTCATAGTGGCCATTAAAATGGAACTGAATTTATATATGATATATACTATCATTAAGTATACATTATTCTTATGCAATTTTTAATTATAGAATAATGTTGTGGTTCCCATAATGTGTAAATGCGACAATTTAATTTTAAGAAATGCGGACTACCTCCCTCTCGAAGTGATATGAATCGATAATGACTTATGTGAGATGTATAGAGGATGGAGTTAATGATATTATATAAGATGTTATACTGAATTATAATAGACATAGTTATTATTAATTTTTCATTCCATCAAAATACGAAATGGAAATCAAAGTAGCGTTCATGCGTACGTACAACTTACCATCTCCTTGAACAGTGCATTTCATTTCATACCTCCAACTGTTATGTTCTAATATAAATACATGTAAATAATGGTTATATATGATTTATATGATATATAAATAAATAATATAATTCTGTATATAATGAACTTTTGAACACATGTACAACAAATAGTAATTAGAAGTCCATTTTTGACTCAAGTACCAAATATCGACAAAACGACCATTATTAACATAAATGATTACATAATATTTATAACACGGTAACAAGTGATATTAAAGGAATAATAAGCTTCAAAAAGGATCTTATGTAAGTATAAATTAACATTAGTTTATTATTCAAGAGATTAAAGGGTGAACAGGTCAAGTCAGACACGAGGTAAGGGACTTCATCTCAATATCCTTTCATTGAGGCATATTTTGTTTTATACATGACTTTCTTTTATACGGTGTATAAACACCTTCTACTTTTCATTTCATTCAAATGGAATATTTTTCTATGATTCATTTTACAAAAAGGCGATAAATCATGTTTCTTTTAACTTAAGCGGTGAGAATGACCTTTCCACCTCCAACAGTATTATTTGATCTTTGGCTTTCTTAACAACCTGTAATGTTTTTAAAAGGAAAACAAAATACCATATACTATTTTATGTATTTTGGTTTTGAAAATGATTTTTATAATAATTTTTTTTATTTCAATATATTTAAATGATATATTTTCATTGAAATATGGAAATTTTATCCTTCCTTTATGTTTGTTTTATGTGTGATGAATATGTTATGTTTCTTGGGAATTGTTACATATACTGGTGGTTCTATGACAATCCTATGGCTAGTGATCCTAAGATAGCTCTCCAACACATTGGGTAATGTGACAAGGGTACTCGTGAATGTTTCTCCTAAGATATTTACCCAATATACTATGATGGTTATTCCAAATGTAACTCCCTACATCATTGTGATAGCTACAATGTAAGTATGATATGGATGACACAAGTTTCCATTATGATTTTTGATTACTAAATGTTATTCATAAATCTTATGTTTTCATGATGTATGTTAAAGAACTTATGTTATGTATGTGATGATGAACTAATGTTATCATTATTTGTTTTATAACCCTTCTGAGCTTTTATTTATCATCCCTTGTTTTTTGGAAAAACATTTCACAGGACATAATGAATAGGGTCAAGGATGGGATCCAAGAAAAGTCAGGAGGTCTAAAACAAGGAACTAGACATGAATATTTTTTTCTAGAGTTTTTATTTTGTGAAAAATGGATACTGAGTAGATGTGACTACTTTGTAATCTTTTGAGAAGTAATAGTTATGTCCTAATTCCTTATAACTCTAAACCAGAAAATATCCTCAATGTGAATTATTAATTTAATTCTATATAATGTAAAATTTTAAGGCTGATTCCTTATTGTTGGAGGAATACTAACTATCAATAATTCATAACATAGTTAATCTTTTGAAATTAAATAAAAATTGATCTAAAAATGTTTTTTACATTCTAATTGTGAATTCTATTTCGTTTATTAAAAACGTAAATATGTCAAATGGGTACATACGTTCATAATAGTCATATTATTCATTCCATCCAAATATTTATTCCTGAAAAGAACATTTATTATGAGTTGGAAAATTGGAAATGTTTCTCTTCGTTGTTGTTTTTATATGAAAAGAGAACTTAATCTCCACTGAATAAATTCAATGATTTATTGTCACTTATCAGGTTGTGGCATAATTTAGAAGAATGTGTAGTAATTATTCAGAAATTAAAAAACAACATATAAATCCTTATAACATATATGTTTTAGGATAATATAAATTTTGAGTGTAAATGTTCTTTTTCGTATTTATGTTATACCTATATTGAATTGGCCATATTTTATTCCATCTGAGAATAAATTATAATCTTTAGTTCCTCATTTATTCTATTGATATTGGAGAGTATTTGTCAACATTTTTATTAGTCAAAACATGAAATGATTTTCATATTATACTTTCACTATCAAACAATATAGATTTAAAATTTTTTTATCAGGCATAATTTTAACCAGATTACTTATGAATGTCTTCTAAAAACATTATAGGATTCACCCGTGATATAAATATAATTTTTTGAAGTAATATTTAATCATCTTCCACTCATTATTATGAATATTAAACATATATTTTATCTCAGATATATTTTATTATATCAATTAAATTTTGGTTTTAACATCAATAAATATATATTCATTTTCATCAATATTCTATTTGAGCTTCATGTTTTTATCAATATAGGATACTTATTTCTTAAAAGATTCACTCTTATCATCTATCCTTTTCATGGTTTCTTGGGTAAAATATTTATTTTTCTTATTATTCTTGTGATTTTTAGATGGAAATACTGTAATTCATCTTTCAACATGTGTTCTAGCTCAGTTGGTTCTGAATCACCATCCTCATTTCTTGAGGTACAATATATTTTTTCACACCATTCACGAAATTAATAAATGTATCATAAGATTACCTTTATGATTGGATTATACATGAGAGGTAATATTCCAATTCATTTCTCATTAATATTTTTCGCATAGTTCATGAATATTTCGCTCTACATCCATTAGCTTTAGATAATTCTTTTCAGGTTTTACTACACTTCATTCATTAAGGATTATAATTTTCTGTAGATTAAAATGTTTCACCATTTTACTTCTAGAATTATCGAATAAAATTATAATTTAAATATATTTTTAGTAATTATATTACAAACACAATTTACCTGTTATTTATCCCTTTGTATTTCCCTAAAATTTCAAGGAACATTTTTCTTTATTTTTAAAATATATTGGATGATTTTTTTATTTTAAAACGTTTTAATGGTGTCTAGGTTTCCAGAGTCTAGAGTTATGAGGATATCTTGTGGATAAAATATTTTATTAGACCTTTATTATTTACATAACATTATCAATGGTGTGGTTTTATTAATTTTGATGTTTCTTTAAGGATTTGTGGTGGATTATTCAATTTTAGGGGTTTTTTCTGGACACCAGAAATGGTGTTGGCCAATTAGTGTTAATGTCCACCAAATATCATAAAAAACCTTCCTGTGTGTTTTAAAAGGTAATTTTCCTTTGGTTTTCCCCTCAGAGACATGGGAATTATGGATGTTTTAGGTAATAAATTTTGAGGAAGGTGAGAATGTGGTTATTATTATAGATTCCATTTGTTTGAAGTGGTCCCCATTTAGCTCTCCACTATGTTCTAATGATAACGAAGAGTGTAAAATATCATTTGTTTTAGTGTTTTTCCAAGGTGGAAGCCATAGTGGTTATTCAACGAGGTTAATTATGTCCTATAATACATAGATATAAATTCATTGAAAATTTTATCATGCTTTGACTTGAGGAACAGTGCTGTGTCAAGTGTTCACCATGTTGTATTGAAGGACATTAGGCTTGACCAATATTATGAAAGACTGAATTTCCCTGGTTAAGATTTTTTTTCTCTTCCTCTTGATCCAAGTTAACCTCTACGATTATTATCACTGACCAATAGTTCATTTAATAGTGTAAAACTATTGTATCAAGGATCAGAACATAGATCTATATAGGGTCACACTCATTATCCTTATTGGATCAAGTAGCGATGGTGATTGTGGTTGTCCTCGGGTAAGCCTAATAAAATTATATCCCTTATCATGTCTGTCTCTCCGGATCAGGATTACCGACTTTTTATATACTTAATTCTGAATAGTTATAGGTATTTTAGTTATTGTGGATTAATCTATTATAAATTATTAGTTTCTGGAATCATTTGTCTTGAGGATGTAAGTCCATACCATTTTTGGACATTATGTGTAATATTATGTTATATTCTCTTGTGGGTGTTTGTGTTGCACTTGGGACCCTTTCGTGATAAGATTTTCATGTGGGTGAGTGTGTAGGTTATGATGCCACTAATGAAATGACATGATTATTCATTTATATTTTAAATCATATTTATGGATATGTTCATATCCATTAGAAACTCATCCATAGATTTCAATAAGACATTGTTTCTTTTAGATGGTTAGTTGTCCCCAATGAATTGGAGGACAAATTAACTGATTTATAACCTTTACAATTTGGTAGAATGTTTTCATAGAAATAAAACATGGATTAATAGACAACATGAGAATGACAACACATCACTGGGAGGGATCCGTAATTAACAAAATTAGTTTTTGAAACCATTTTTTGAAAATCGTTACACATGAGTAGAGATCCAATGATTCAGATGTGTCAGGTGTATATACTATCATATCAAAAAAGATTTAATCCAAACGTGGTTATTGGTTAAAAAATGAAGATGAGAAATTTTAAATGGTAGAGTGTGACTCCACATTAAATTTGGGAATGAAATTTTTCCTTAAATAAAGAATGTGGATATAGGTAATAACTACTTTTTAATATCCTTCATGTTTCGTGATGATGTTTGTAGAGCAAGGATTCATGGATTCTTGTTTAGCTTGTGATAACATGAAATATGAATAGTTTTTTTATTTTTGTTTCTTTTTTTCATAGAATATAGTTTCGTATATTTTTACACCTATTTTATAGATACAATATTTGTTTCCTATTGGTTTTATATTCACACACGATATGGATATCTTGATGCATATGATGATTTTATATTCAGGGATACATTTAAGTGTAAGGAACCATTTTTGGCATTTGAGAATTTTTAAATTGAATGATATGAGTAATTCAGGGATATAATCCTGTTTATTAATGTGAATTAATTATTTTATTTCATTATGTATTCATATATAGGTCAGCATATGTATCGTGTATAGATTCACTATTTATTTCACCCATCCCACCACTGTTTTAAACTGGATTTGAATTGAAAATTATAAATATAATAAAAAATTATAGAGAATGTTTGATTCCAAAATTTAACATATATCACTATTTAATTAGTATTTTTTACTTCTTTACATGATTACAATGTAGGATGAGGTGATTTGGAGGTTCCATGAAGGAATTCAAGAAAAATGGGGCAAATTACGCGAGGGATCGAGCGCACCTGTAAAGGTAAATATTTATTGATGATAATTAGTTCATTCAATTGGGATGATAATTGGCCATTGATTGAAAATAATTGTGGGATTAATTTCTATTGAAGACAATAGAACCTAATTCATTCATTTATAGGACCAAAACACTCCCACATTGTGATGAAATTATGGGAAGAACATATTGGACCACATATCAGTATTTGGACGTTAACATGGTACTCAGACCCCCCAATTGGGTAGATTCTACCACCATTGGAAAGATTAATCTAATTAACACTTTTAAATAAATTATGGATATTTTTTCACATGTTTTTATCAGTGAACCATCCAAATAAAGATGCAGTAAAATGTCAACCCTTAATATTCACATTGTCCCATAGAAACATGACATCTTTTGGTGGAATGTTTGTTCTATTGGTCCATAAAAAACCCCCAATATCACTGTATAATTTTTCTGTCTTGGAGATGATTTCATGTCATTTTTACATTCTTATTCATTATATATGGTTTCCCCCATCCCATGGAGTTATAAACTCTTTGTGATCTCTCATTGAGGAGCATGATGTAAATACAATGATTCATGTTTATAATAAATTGAAATATATTTTAAATTATAGGAATGAGTGTTATTTTTCATCATCATATCTTCTTATTTAATTCTCCAATATACATATATTTCTTTATCTAATTCAAATTATCATGGTTTGGGGTACTGATTCATGGGATGTTTTACATATCATTCATAATTTCATCTTTCCCACATTTAGTTGTGGTGTCTGTATGGAACTTATTGATCAATTTGTCAATCATAATCAATATAATGGAATTGTAAATTTATTTAATGTTATAATAATAGAATAATCTATAAAGTGTTTATTATATCATGTTATTCATGTGTTTCCTTGTGGAATTTCAGTTATGAAGTTGGACACAAATCACCAAATCATCGGTGGTAGTGGGTGCATCATTTTATGTTTCGGACCAAACCCTAGTATGTATCCCAATATGAACTCTTTAATAACCATGTTATTGGTGTTAAAACCGAGGGATTAAAATATCATATCCTTATCTATTGAATTTATGATGTTTAACCATCATGATATTTCCTCGGGTTCACCACACTTAATCAAATTTGTTAATTTCCAGTTTGTTTTATTGAATTTCATTATATATTGGATTATCAAATCAAAAAAACCATATTTTATAAAATATATTCCCATAATTCATAACTAAAAACTGAATGTTAATATTAATTATCATTGTATCACTTGGTGTATGACATAGTGTTTTTTCAATATAGTATAATTTCTTGTAAAAAAAAAACAACTAATTTGATGTGATCGACAACATGATAAACATTTTAAACCATTTTCAGGGAGCCAATATCATTTAATTTTCATTTTAATTTATATATATATTTTATATAAATATTTATTACTCCTTTCAACATCCCAAACACTTTTAAATTTTTATGTTTTTTATTTAGTTAGTTATTGGTGTTTCTTTATATCTCTCTGTCCTACTCTATCTCTCACTATCATACTCTTCTCTATCTTTATCAATATATATCTATAATTATATAATATATCATTCTATTGTATTTTATTATTTCATTATAAATATTTTTATTAATTTTAGGAATCTTCCATCATAAAAAAATGGATACTTCACAACATATTGGCATGACATAATAATGAAAAGAAAAAAAGTTTGAAATGAACACTAAAATTTGAAAGAAACTCCCCAAAAATTTCATTCTTCTAATGTTTGAAAATCAAGTCACATTTTTATACCCATTTGGTATCACCAATATTTTCTATACCAATACAATCGTGAACCAAATAAGACACCATAATACATGGAAAAAAATAATTGAATCATAAAAGAACTTACCACCCATAATGTGGAGTACAAACATTAGTACATCTAATATCCTGATGTATTATCCAACCATGATCTACAATATGTCCTCATCCACATACTATAAAAATTCCATTTTCTTCCTGTTGAGGACCCTCACAAACATCACTTGATGTTTTTAAAAATTTTCCCCACCATGAAATCCCAAAATGTGTTTTAGGACCTCATTAATTTAATGGACATTCCTATATCCCATGATGCTTTTGAAAAATAATAGTTAAAATATCATAGTACCATAAATGAGGGTTAGAATGACCTAAAATGACTCTTTACAGATATTTATTTGCCTTCATATTAAACTACAAAAACAAGTAAATATATCTATGGAATTAGGCAGTCATAAGGGGATACCCGTTGTGAATATTGGTAAAGATTCTAAAGTCGTTTTTCGTGTATCCACCATCACCAAATTGGTGAATTTTTTTTATTTTAACCAATAAATGTGTGAAATGTTCCTATGGATCATTTTCGTGTAAAATAAATGAAATCATTGTTATATATTAATAAAACAACAATATTTAACCTAATATAAATTATTTGAATGAAAATATCAAAAACCATTTATTCGAAAATATTATTTATGTCGTTAAAATATTTATAATAAGATTTATAAATATGTAATAGAATATTTAAATGAATAATTTTATGCATTAATTAATTTTTTTATTTTGAAAAATCTTATTCTTTTTATTTATATTGTCATAAACGTTGTGGTTCTAGTAAAAAATATTGTTCAATATTTCAAAAATGAAATTTTTGTAGAAAAATCACAAACACTCATCATAAGATAATTGTTGCATTTTGAATAACAAAAGAAGATGATTTTTAAAAATTAAATTTATATAATTTAAATATAAATTTTTAATAAATATGAATAAATATATATATATATATATAATGGAAAAATGCATTTGTTGAAAAATGTAATGTTTAAGAATTTTGTGTTCTTGACCCTACATGGTATGAATTTGTTATTGATTACTATCATATTAAATACTATAACTTCTTTTTATGAATTCCATATATAATATATCATGTGTCATATTTTTAGTTGTTCTTGTGAAAAAAACTATGAAACATAACATTAATTTATAGAATAATATATCCTAAAATACCAGGTAGTTATATTATGCCATTAAATAAAATAAATCTTTGAAATTTTAATTACTAATCACAAAGGAAATTATTTAAGGATATACAAATCATTTACATGAATCCTGATATAATTTCAAGATATATAGCAATCATTCAATAATTATAAACAAATATTTTCCTCAGAATGGTTTGAAGTATAATATTGGATTTTTATAGAACAATTTGAGCTAAGAGTATGACGTTAATTATTGTCAAGACCCAAATTTTAAACATTTATTCTAAAGGGTTTTCACAATAATAATTTTCATTGATACAATTCCTTTAGTTGATATGAAATTTTAATTCTATATTCTAAATTATTTTTCCTATAAGTACAGTGAAACAATCCATTTCTAATAACTCAATAAATTTATTTAAATGGATAATAAGACTTGAATAAATCATAATACAACACAACATTAAGATGACGATAAAATGATTTTTTTTCAAAATGAAATAGTTAGTGAAAAAATAAATAACTTAAGGTGAATTAAAATCTTTAGTGATTAATAAGTGTACATTCAAACAATTAGTTGTCACTATTTTCTTGAATATTTACATTGAATATAATTTTAAATATTACCATGTTATTCAAGTTTTTTAATGTTGATTATTGTTTTAATTAAATGTATTACTGAAATAGTTTCCAATGTTCTAAAATTTGTCATATTTAAATCACCATGGCATCAAGGGATCCTTAGTAATATCATTAATTTTCTCTATAATGTAAACTGAACTCTTCTTTTTTCCTTTGATAACTTTTTCCTGATTCACTCCTTTAAATATTATAAAAATATATTCCAATTCCTTTGAGATAACCCACTTTTTTTCTATTTTATCTTTTTTGACACAAATTAAATTCAACATTCTCTCCATCATTGTCATCATCTCCAAAAAATCCATGGAACACCTTCTTTTCTTGTTAGTTGTTTTTGGAAACTCAACTTAGTTTATATTGTTAATAATGGTACATTATATCTTTCCGTAATATATTTTAATCCAACCATTTTTTCCACTATGATTATCATTGGTTTAATCGATGTACTTCATATATTATGGATCACTAATGTAACACCCCGACCCCAGTTACCTAGAGTCGGTGCATTATTACATAACATTGGCATGATCATAAGAAATATCAAATCTCGAAAGACCGATTAGTTTAGTATCCTTGGAAACACTAGATATATTCATAAAGTTTTTCATTACATCATAAAAATGAAAACTATAACACATAGTCTCCATAGTCTACACTCTTATCCCCTAATACATTCCCTGCAGGTCATTCATAATTTACATCTTCACATCCTGGGAAAAATAAAACATAGAAAAGGGGTGACCTCAAATACCCAGTAAGTATAAAAATATATGAGAAACACTCATAAATAAGAATAAACATTTAAGGCAATGTAAAGATAAAACAAAAGCCTTTTAAACTTGAACTTCAACATAGTATGGAAAAATAAAATGAAATAATGAAATTTACTTATTCACATTGATATTCTACTAATCGAATAATCACATGGAATATCAATAACCACTTTTATAATGATGGAATAAATAATGCCAAAGAATCATAACCACATAGCCAAGGCCTCGTGCCGAGACTAAAAATATGATTTTTCCAAGGCCTTGTGCCAATACACTAGTTTTTCTCATGAGACCTACCGATTCATCAAAGAGCTATAGCGGGCTCCACCCATCACATATTATGTACAATGCATTCCCATATGAAAAGGTTTAAACATAACATAAAGATTCGTATTAAAAATAGCATACGAAATATAAATACTTCATCCATAAACCATGAATGGTATAAAAATAACACATCCACTGTCAAACATATCAAAAAACCTTCAATACAATATTGAAGTTTTGTATCATAATAAATCAACTTCAAATAAGCGTAAAATCAATCAATGGATGTTGACCTAGATGAAATCAAAACTCTTTTTAGAGAAATATCTCATTCTATTTTGAAATCATTTAAGAGTCATATATTTTCAAAATAAAACATTTTCTTTGAAAATATTCTTATAAGCTTGTAAGGGTAGCTTCGACGATTTTATAACAGTGGAAAATAGTTGCACCCTCCATATAAGTTAAAAAACCTTCTTACCTTAATTCTGTTGAAAAGGTTAAAAAGAACCTTGTTTGGAAAACAACGGAAATATTCCTTTATAAAACTCTTATAAAAAGTCCAGCAAGGGTATAAATGACTTTAACCCATATTCTTGTATATAGTAAAAATGTTTTGAAATACATTTTTATGAAACATGGATGCGGATGATAAAGAGATCCCAGTAGATTATTACGTATAAAAACCTCGGATAATGATGAGATTGCGAAATAAACCCTTACCTTGTACTTTCCATTGGTTGGGAGTAGGTTTACCTCCTTTATATTGTTGATATAATTGTTATTAAATTATACAAGAATCATATACATTATTATGTTATCATATATGATCTTTTAACATTGCTTTGTTAATAATATCTTAGTATTGTCGTCATTTCGGGTGTTAACTTAATCGTTTTATTTTATATGTTTTGTTACATAATACATGTTTATAAGGGATAGGTTGTATCTTATTCATATCCATAATGATATCAAGTCCTTTAAAATTATTTTTAAATCATCAAATGATAATTATACTTGAATGGATACTATGGAAAATGAATCTCATCGCGTTTGTGGAGACGGTAGTCTGTACATACGCCTGACCGACAATATCATTCTTTTGATATGAAAATAATATTTAATTGGATGGTATATCTTATATACATAGTCATTAGCATGATATATTTATTATTTACGTGAATTACACATCATTATTATACCTATAAAAATAATAATATATTGAATAACAATTACACCACGACGTGGAGATGGTAAGCCGTACGTACGCACGTATGGTGACATGTTATTCAAAGGATTGATAGAATACTTAATATGGTTTTACCATATTTATAATAATATTAAAGTATATAGGAGATACTGGATTCATTATTTTATAATGGTATTAACAAATAAATAAGATGTTGAAGAAGAAATGAATTTGAAAAAGGGAGGTGAAAACATTACCTCTTCTTCGGGTTTTTCCTTTTGATTGGATCCAAAGGGATCCATTCGATGAATTTATGATCAAACAAATGCCTCTAAGTTGTATTGAAGGAAGTTTAGAGAGTATTTGGGAAGGTTTTGACCGAACCAAAAGGATTTGAAGGTGTGAATCAATGAGAAGGGGGAGTGCCCATTTATAAGAGGGGTGATGGGCACATTTGGAAAAGCTAGAAATATTATTTTATAATAAATTCATATTCGGATTCCAATGGCTCCAAAGTGTATTATTTAAGAATTAAGGTTGGTATGGGTCGGAAAAAACTCACCAAATAGAATTTAGACATGTTTGGGTCATTATATTAACCTTATATTTTAGTTTTACCTCTTAGTTAATTAGTTTGACACTTACCATGTCACTTTGTATTTTTATATTATATAGTTAATAAACATACTATATACATCCAAGAAAATCCCAAGTGGTCCATTAATGATACAACTATCATGATATAAGTACCTTGGACGAACCTTATATTTTTAGGAATTTAATACCAATTAATAATATAATATTTGTTTGAAAAACTCTTTTATGTCAATTTTGACAATATTTGCAAAATTGATTTTTGTGAAAATCATAACAGAATGATTACTTCGAAAAAAGTTAGTTAAATCAATCTTAATATGTAATAATAACCTATAAAATTAGTTTAATTCATAAAAAGTCTTTAATTATATTTATTTTGGTATTTATAATATCAATTATTTTAAATTTTCACTTTTATGGTAATTACTACATCATCATTGTGTCATAAATAAATTAAAATATTTAGTGTTTAATAATTATAAATAAAATATAATTATGTAGGAAATCGTTTTATATTTCTTATGAATATTTACAATCTAATTTATCTTATTTATAACCCAATGTTAAAAATGTTTTAGTATTTAAATGTTGATTTTAACTCTTTTAACTCTTCTTTGAATTAAATAATAATACATGTCCTAATCTAATGAAAGTGGACCTAAATGATAATATTTTATTCCTAAGGTTGTTTTTGGTCGAATTAAGCTTATCCAATAGAATTAGGTCATGTGTTAGGGTAATATTAATATCATTTTTACCATTAATTACCCCATTTACTTTTAACCGTGGCAAATAAAAGTTAAAAGTTACTATTCACCAAAAATTATTTTCATCTCATTGAACCACATTTTATTCCTTGATATTAACCATGTTTCTCGGATTTTTGAAATTCCTCTCAAAGAGGTGGTAAAATTATGTTTTATGAAAAATTCAGTATTTTAACTACCACATAGTGGTTTCAATATTCATCAAAAAATGAATGTTTCCAGAAAAATTCCAAAAACTAGCCCTAAGCAATATTTGATGTTATGAATCCAAAAATAATGTATATTTTACCAAATTCAAAACATATCAGTTGCATTAATTAATTTAAAAATTAATTCTCGTCGTCAAAACCAATAGCGTGTTTTTAAGAGATAATAACTATCAAAAGATTGAGACTTCTTTTTGTCCGGTTTAATTGTGAAATTATGTACAATGAACAAAATTGGATTAAATGGTAAAAATATATTCTAAATATAATTTAAAACCACTCAAATTCATAATTTATCACTATTAATTATTTTGATTAAAAAAGATGTATTTAATTAAAATTTATTAATTTTCAATATTCATCAAAATATTAAAGTTATCGAAAAAGTTCCAAAATTTCACCCTAGGCTAATTTCGATATTCTGAATCCAAAAATGATGTCCATTTTGAGATATAAATTTTTTTAAATTTTTAAAAAAGGTGGTATTACTATTCATAACGACTACATTGATTGGTTGTGGTGTGTGTTAGAACTCGAAGTTGCGTACAACACACGCCACTGTATTATTCAGTGGAAAGCATACCGTGGAAGATTGGGTTGTTTCATTGTAAATTTTTTATGTCCCCATTCTAGAAAGTAAATTTATTTAGTCAAATTTAATATATAAAAGTTTAAAATATTGGATCTAAAAAGGGTTCACTATTAAAAGTTGGTAAAAATGCAATACTGAAAATGAATTTGTTCTTACATTATGTCTAAGAATCCCATAATATGGATTCAAAAACTATAAGGATTATATAAATTTTAAAATTTAGAAAATATTATTCATAACCTCTTTTGAAAGACTTGTTTGGTAAGTCCTGGTGCGCTTGAACTCGGTGTTGCGTGTAGTGCAAGTTATTGAATTATTTTGATGAAATAACACACTATGAAATATTGGGGTGTTACATTCTCCACTCCTTCAATAAATTGCGTCCTCAGAATTTGTAATTATTCTTCAAAAATAAAAGGTTTAATATAGAAAATATCTTTGTGTGAAAACCCACATAGGAAATCGGGTTAATAAAATTTCTTCTTAATAAGAGGAAAAAATAAATGAAAGGGTCGCCACGAAATTATGATTTTTATTCGGAGAGAATTGGTGGCAATTAGAGACATATAATTGGAGGAAAAACGTAAATATTTATAGGTACTGATTGAGTTCATCAATCACAAACAAGTGTAAAATTGAGGGCCTTAAATTCATCAATCTATGATGATTAAAAATATCATCGGTTTAGAAAAACATATGGTATTAGAATAACACATTTTTTTATTTTAAGATCCCTTTACTAATGTATAAGAATTAATTTCTTCATTGAATAAGAGAAGAAGAAAAATATATACTTGACAAGTAGAGTCTCATCCTTTAACTAAGATCTACCACAAACTCATCTATCACTCTAAAAGATAATAGAACTTAAAAATAATATTCTATTTATCCTATTCGTATTGGGTTAAAAAAATGAATTTTTACTTCATCTAGCATAATCATTAAAAAACGACATTATTCAATCCAGGACATCATGTTTGTCAGTGGTAGGTGATACACCCTTGTCTCCCTTCGGTTGTGGGTTCAAGTCTCGCGACTTTTCCGGACGCGACGGGTTGCCGCCTGACCTCCGGGTTGTCCTTTTATGGAAATCTTAAATAATACAAACTAGAACTATCCAAAATACATCAATCCAAAATTTATAAGGAAGGTAAACACAGTGAAGATCCCTTTATCATCGTAATAACATGTGATCACCCTCATCATGTATTCTATTCAAAAACTACAACATCTTGAATTTCCATAAAACCCTATTGATTACATTCATGATTCCTTATTCCTTAAAGAATAATAGATATAATCCTTCAATCCAAAATTGTTGTAAACCCCAACAATGATGAAATATACAATTCATTAATCAGTTTCAAGGTAGTCAAGAATATCCAATATAATTTATCCCAATCAATCATGTATTATTCTAAAATCACTACCTCGTTATCAAAACAATATTATGGTTTATCTTTCTCTCAACCATATATTTTCCCAAAATTTAACCTGATATTGAGTCACTTTTCATTGTTCCACACAATCTCAAGTACTTAATGAAATAGTACTACAGTACAATCCCTATATACTCCATAATTATTATAACAAGTACATTGTTGATACAACACTCAAATAACATAATCAACATAAGAACTCTAATCATTCCTATTCAACTGTGGTAGTATCATAACTAGATTATTATCCAATAGAATCATTTACAACATAGTCTGATGACTGGGACATAGGTTCACATAGTGTCCAAACTCATTCAAAATGAAGCATTATACATTTGAAACCATTTTCTTACCATTGCAGTCATGTACTTTGTGCCCCTTTCCTCCACACTTATTAAAAACTCTCATTCCTTCGAGGAAAGTTCGAGGGTGTTTCTTCCCACAGTTATCACATATGGGAAAATTCTTCTTTTCTATCTTCCCTTTATCCATCCTTCTCTCTTCCACCCTTTTCTTCTATTGCTTCAAATCAAATCCATAGGAATAAGTAAACTCTTTACTTATCTTATCAACACATGATATTATTTCTTCATATGATGATAATACATTGGAGACTCTTTCCCTTATAAATTCTGGAATAAGGCCATGAATGATATGATCCATCATTATCTTTGGATCATGTGCATTGCTAGAGTTCTTATTCCTTCTACTGGGTACCATTTCTAAACAATGGAATACCCTAGATTAGTTTATTAATAACAATACCTAATCCCAAACATGTAAAACACATAAAAAAATTTAAATTGTTTATGGATATAATCCATAGTCATAAAAATGTATCCTTTGAGGAAGTATATACTCATAAACCCTTCATAATGGTATATAATGAAAATGAGAATTATCCTAAGAATATCCCCCAGGAGTGTCGTAACCAAGAGTGCAGCAAGGCCCGTTGTCGTGCACCAGTTCCCATTCGAGTCTAGCTCAAAGCGGTGTTTTCAGGTTTTACCCCTAGGTACATCCGTGCCAGAGACATCTCTACCTGCTCGTATCCAGACAGGGATGTATTACTCGATAAACTCACAAAAATTCTACAATACCAAAATTGTAGGAAGTTCTTCTATACTAATCCCCAAGGTCCATCTTAGATCTATGTGCTCCAATCAGAGTTTATCAAAATCAAGCTTCAAAGGTTTGTACTAAACTTCCTCTGATACCAACTATAATGCCCTGACCCTAGTTATCGAGAGTCGGTGCATTATAACATAACATTGTCATGATCACAAGATAGATCAAATCTTGAAATACTTATTAGTTTAGTAGCCTTGGAAACACTAGATATATTCCTAAAGTTTTACATTACAACATAAAAATGAAAACTATAACAACATAGTCTCCATAGTCTACACTCTTATCCCCTTATACTACTCATCTAGGTCATTCATAATTAACTTCTTCACATCCTGGGAAAAATAAAACATAGAAAAGGGGTGAGCTCAAATGCCCATAAAGGATAACAATATTTCGAAAACTATCATAAAAAGGAATAAACATTTATGGCAATGTATAGCTAAAACGAAATCCTTTTAAACATGAACTTAAACATAGTATGGAAAAAATAAAATGAAATATTTCCATTTAATTATTCACATGGATATTCTACTAATTGAATAATCACATGCAATATCAATAACCACTTTCATAATGATGAAATGCATAATGTCGGACTATCATAACCACATAGCCAAGGCCTCGTGCCAAGACTACAAATAAGATTTTTCCAAGGCCTTGTGCCAAGGCACTAGTTTTTCTCATGAGACTTACCGATGCATCGAGGAGATATAGCGGTCTCCACCCATAAAGTATTAAGTCCAATGCATTCCCATATAAAAAGGTTTTAACATAACATAAACATTTCTATTAAAACTAGCATACGAAATGTAAATACTTCATCCATAAACAATGAATGGTATAAAAATAACACATCCACAGTTAAAGATATCACAAAACCATCAATACAATATAGAAGTTTTGTATCATAATAAATCAACTTCAAATAAGCGTAAAATCCATCAAAGGATGTTCACATAGATGAAATCAAAACTCTTTTTAGAGAAATATCTCTTTATATTTTGAAATCATTTAAGAGTCATATATTTATAAAATAAAACATTTTATTTGAAAATATTCTTATAGTCTTGTATAGGAAGCTTCAATGATTTTATAATGGTGTAAAATAGCCGCACCCGCCGTATAAGTAAAAAAAACATTCTTACCTTAATTCTGTTGAAAAGGATAAAAAGCACATTTTTTTGGAAAACGACGGAAAGATTATTTTATAAACCTCTTATAAAAAGTCAAACAAGGGTATAAATAACTGTAAACCATATTATTGTAAATAGTAAAAATGTTTTGAAATACATTTTTATGAAACATGGATGTGGATGATAAATAGATCCCAGTAGATTATTACGTATAAACAACCTCGGATAATGAAGAGATTTTGAAATAAACCATTACCTTTTACTTTAACTTGATTGGGGGTAGGTTGACCTCCTGTATAATGGTGAGATAATTTTTATTAATTTATAAAATAATCTTATACATTATTATGTTATCATATATGATCTTTTATCATTGCATTGTTAATAATATCTTAGAATTATCGTCGTTTCAGGTGTTAACTTACTCGTTTTATTTTATATGTTTTGTAACGTAAGCCATGTTTGTAATGGATTGGTTGTATCTTAATCATATCTTGAATTATATAAATTCCTTAAAAATTATTTTTAAATCATCAAATGATAATTATTCTTGAATGGATATGATGTAGAATGAATCTCATTGTGTTCTTGGAGACGGTAGTCTGTATGTACGCACGAGCGACAATATCAGTCTTTTGGTATCAAAATAATATTTAATTGGATGGTATATCTTATACACAGAATCATTATCATGTTATATTTATTATTTAAATGAATTAAACATCATTATTATACCCATCCAAATAATAATATATTGAATAACAATTACACCACGACGTGGAGACGGTAAGCCGTACATACGCACGTATGGTGACATGTCATTCAAAGGATGGACAGAATACTGAATATGGTTCTAAAATATTTATAATAATATTACAATATATAGGATATACTGGATTCATTATTTTAGAATAGTAGTGACAAAGAATGATGAAGTTGAAGAAGAAATGAATTTTAAAAAGGGGAGTGAAAACATTACCTCTTCTTCAGGTTCTTCCTTTTTATTTGATAAAAAGTTCTCCTTAGGATGTCTTTCTGATCAAAATAAGGCCTATAAGTTGTATTGAGGGATGTTTAGAGAGTATTTGGGCCATGGTTGGCCGATCCAAAATACTTTGAAGGTGTGAATTAATGAGAAGGGGGAGTGCCCTTTTATAAGAGGGGTGAGGGGAACCTTTGGAAAAGATAGAAATATTATTTTATAATAAATTCATATTCGATTTCTAATGGCTCCAAAGGGGATTATTTAATGTTTATGGTGGGTATGGGTCGAAAACAACTCAAAAAATAGAATTTAGACTGTTTTGTGTCATTATATTAAACTTATCTTTTAGTTTTAACTCTTATTTAATTAGTCTGACACTTACCATGTCACTTTGTATTTTTATATTATATAGTTAATAAACATTATATATACATCCAAGAGACACCCAAGTGGTCCATTAATGATACAACTATCACGATATAAGTCTCTTGCCCAATCCTAAGATTTTTAGATATTTAATATCAATTAATAATATAATATTTGTTTTAAAAACTCTTTTCTGTCAATTTTGACAGTATTTGGAAAATTGATTTTTGTGAAAATCATAACAGAATGATTACTTCGAAAAAAGATAATTAAATCCATCCTAATATGTCATATTAACCTATAAAATTAGTTTAATTCATAAAAAGTGTCTAATTATATTTATTTTGGTATTTATAATATCAATTATTTTAATTTTTTACTATTATAGTAATTACTCCTTCATCATTGTGTCATAAATAAATTAAATTATATAATGTTTAAAAACTATAAATAAAATTTAATTATGTAGGAAATATTTTTATATTTATAATGAAAATTTACAATCTAATTTATCTTATGTATAACCCTATATTAAAAATGTTTTAGTAAATAAACATTGATTTTAACTCTTTTAACTCTTCATTGAATTAGATAATAATAAATGTCCTAATCTAATACAAGTGGACCTAAATGAAAATATTTTATTCCTAAGGTTGTTTTTGGTTGAATTAATCGTATCCAATAGAATTAGGACATGTGTTAGGGTAATATTAATATCATTTTTACCCTTAATTACCCTATTTACTTTTAACCGTGGTAAATAAAAGTAAAAAGTTACTATTCACCATATAAAATTTCATCTTATTAAACCACATTTTACTCCTTGATATTAACCGTGTCTCTCAGATTTTCAAAATTCCACTTACAGAAGCGGTAAAATTATGTTTTATGAAAAATTCAGTATTTTAACTACCACATAGTGGTTTCACTATTCATCAAAAAATGAAATTCTACCGAAAAATACAAAAAATTAGGCCTAAGATATATTTGATATTATGAATCCAAAAATGATGTCTGTTTTACCAAATTCAAAACATATCAGTTGAATTAATTAATTTAAAAATTAACTCCCGTCGTCAAAACCAATAGCGTGTTTTTAAGAGATAATAACTATCAAAAGATTAACACTTGTTTATGTCCGGTTTAATTGTGAAATTATGTACAATGACCAAAATTGGATTAAATTGTAAAAATATATTATAAATAAAATTTAAAACCACTCAAATTCATAATTTATCACTATTAATTATTTTTATTAAAAAAGTTGTTTTTAATTAAAATTTATTAATTTTCACTATTCATCAAAATATGAATGTTATCCGAAAAGTACAAAAATTTCACCCTAGGCTAATTTAGATATTTTGAATCCAAAAATTAATTCCATTTTGAGAGATAAAATTTATAAAATTTCAAAAAGTTGGTATTACTATTCATAACGGCTACTTTGATTCGTCGTGGTGTGTGTTAGAACTCGAAGTTGCGTACAACACAAGCCACTGTATTATTCAAAGGAAAGCATATTGTGGAAGCTTGGGTTGTTTCTTTGTAAATTTTTGATGTCCCTATTCTAAAAAGTAAATTTATTTAGTGAAATTGAATATATCAAAGGTTAATATATTGTATTTAAAAAGGGCTCACTGTTAAAAGTTGGTAAAAGTGCAATACTGAAAATGAATTTGTTGTTACATTATGTCCATGAAACTCATAATATGGATTCTAAAATTATAAGGATTATATAAAGTTTAAAATTTAGTTAATACTATTCATAACCTCTTTTGAACGGCTTGTTTGGTACGTCATGGTGCGCTTTAACTCGGTGTTGCGTGTAGTGCACGTTATTGAATTATTTTGAAGAAATAACACACTATGAAATCATGGGGTGTTACAACGGACATGGGTCCATCTCAAATCTAAAATTTCTATAACAAAAAGTAGTTAATTTTGAGCGATGTATAATTAATAACAAAAGATAATTTTTATAAAATAATTAAAAGAAAATTTAACTATCAAAATGTATTACTATTCTACATTATTACATTTTCTTTCAGTTTATCCAAAATCACTATAGATTACATCTAGGATTTTATTGTAACGCCCCGACCCTAGTTACCCAGAGTCGGTTCATTATTACATAACATTGGCATGATCACAAGAAAGAACAAATCTCGAAAGACCGATTGGTTTAGTAGCCTTAGAAACACCAGATATATTCATAAGTCTTACATTACATCATAAAATGAAAAACTACTAAAACAACATATTGTCTCCATAATCAACACTCAAATCCCCACATAATATCCCTACAGGTCATTAATAATTTACTTCTTCACTTCCAGGGAAAAATAAAACATAGAAAAGGGGTGAGCTCAAATGCCCAGTAAGGATAACAATATAGCGGAAACTTTCATAATAAGCATAAACATTTAAGGCAATGCATTACTAAAACAAAAGCCTTTAAATATTGAACTTTTAACATATTATGGCATAAATAAAATGAAATAATTCCATTTACTTATTCACATGGATATTCTACTAATCGAATAATCACATGAAAAATCAATAACCACTTTCATAATGATGGAATGCATAATGCCAGACTATCATAACCACATAGCCAAGGCCTCATGCCAAGACTACAAATAAGATTTTGTCAAGGCCTTGTTCCAAGACTCTATTTTGTCTCATGAGACCTACCGATGCATCGAGGAGCTATAGCGCGCTCCAACCATCACATATTAAGTCCAATGCATTCCCATATGAAAAGGTTTAAACATAACATAAACATCCGTATTAAAACTAGCATACGAAATGTCAATAATTTCACCATAAACCATGAATGGTATAAAAATAGAACATCCACAGTCAAACAAATCACAAAACCTTCAATATAATATATATGTTTTGTATCATAACAAATCAACTTTAAATAAGCGTAAAATCCATCAAAGGATGTTGACATAGATGAAATCAAAATTCTTTTTAAAGAAATATCTCTTTTTATTTTGAAATCAATTAAGATCCATATAAAATAAAACATTTTCTTTGGAAATATTCTTATAATATTGTAATAGAAGCTTTGAAGATTTTATAATGGCGGAAAATAGCCACACCCGCCGTATAAGTTAAAAAAACATTCTTACCTTAATTCTGTCGAAAAGGTTAAAAAGAACCTTGTTTTGAAAACGACGGAAAGATTCCTTTATAAAACACTTATAAAAGTCAAAAAGGGTATAAATGACTTTAACTCATATTCTAGTAAATAGTAAAAATGTTTTGAAATACATTTTTAAGAAACATGGATGTGGATGATAATGAGATCCTAGTAGATAATTACGTATAAACAACCTCGAATAATGAAGAGATTGTGAAATAACCCTTACCTTGTAATTTTCCTTGGTTGGGGTAGGTTAACCTCCTGTATAATGGTGAAATAATTGTTATTAAATTAAACAAGAATCATATACATTAATATGATATCATATATGATCTTTTAATATTGATTTGGTAATAATATCTTAGTATTATCGTTGTTTCGGGTGTTAACTTACTTGTTTTCTTTTATATGTTTTGTTACATAAGACATGTTTGTAATGGATAGGTTGTATATTATTCTTATCCAGAATTATATAAAGTCCTTAAACATCATTTTTAAATCATCAAATGATAATTATACTTGAATGGATACGATGGAGAATGAATCTCATCGCGTTCATGGAGACGGTAGTCCGTACGTACGTACGAGCGACAATATCATTCTTTTGATATTAAAATAATATAAATGGATGGTATATCATATATACAGAATCAGTAACATGTTATATTTATTATTTACATGAGTTACACATCATTATTATACCCATCCAAATAATAATATATTGAATAACAATTACACCACGACGTGGAGACGGTAAGTTGTACGTACGCACGTATGGTGACATGTTATTCAAAGGGGGGATAGAATACTGAATATGGTTGTACCATATTTATAATAACATCACAGTATTTGTGAGATACTGGATTTATTATTTTATAATGGTAAGAACAAAGAAAGAAGAAGTGGAAGAAGAAAGGAACTTGAAAAGTGGTGGTGAAAACATTACTTCTTCTTCGGGTTCTTCCTTTTGATTTGTTCAAAAGGACACTTAGGTTGGCTTTATGATCAAACTAAGGCCTCTAGGTTGTATTGAGGGAAGTTGGGAGAGTATTTGGGCAGATTTTGTCCGATCCAAAAGGCTTTGAAGGTGTGAAGAAATGAGAAGGAGGAGTGCCCTTTTATAAGAGGGGTGAGGGGCACCTTTGGAAAAGATAGAAATATTAATTTATAATAAATTTATATTCGGTTTCTAATGGCTCCAAAGTTGATTATTCAAAGGTTAAGGTGGGGATAGGTCGTAAACCACTCAACCAATAGAATTTAGATAGGGTTGGGTACTTATATTAACCTTATCTTTAAGTATTAACTCTAAGTTAATTAGTTTCACTTTTACAATGTCTCTTTGTATTTTTATATAATATGGTTAATAAACTTACTATATACATCCAAGCGACCCCCAAGTGGTCCATTAATGATGAACCTATGATGATATAAGTCTCGTGGCCGATCCTTAGATTTTTAGGAATTTAATATCCATTAATAATATAATATTTGTTTTTAGAACTCTTTTATGTCAATTTTGACACTATTCAATAGTAGATTTTTTTGAAATTCATAACAGATTGACTACTTCGAACAAAGTAAATTAAATCAATGCTAATATATCACATTATCCTAGAAAATTAGTTTAATTCATTAAAAGTTTCATATTATATTTATTTGGGTATTTATAATATCAATTATTTTAATTTTTCACTATTATAGTAATTAATTCATCATCATTGTGTCATAAATAAATTAAATTATTTAATGTCTAAAAATTATAAATAAAATATCATTATATAGGAAATAATTTTATCTTACTAATGAATATTTATAATCTGAAATCCAATATATATAACCCTATGTAAATATTGTTTTTCTAAAAGATATATGCTTGTGTCATTTTTGAATTCATTTTAACTTAATTAAAATAAAGTTTCCTTATCACCTACAAGTGGCACCATTGTAATGCCCCGACCCCAGCTACCTAGAGTCGGTGCATTACTTTGTAACATTGGCATGATCACAAAAGATCATGTCTCGAAAGACCGATTAGTTTAGTAGCCTTGGAAACACTAGATACATTCATAAATGTTACATTACATCACAAAGTGAAAACCTATAATAACATAGTCTCCATAGTCCACACTTCTATCCTCTTCGGACTATCCATGTAGGTCATTCATAAAATACTTCTTCACATCCTGGAAAATATTAAATCATTGAAAGGGGTGAGCTCATATGCTCAGTAAGGATAACAATATAGCGGAAGCTTTCATAAATAAACATTAACATTTAAGGCAATGTATAACTAAAACAAAAGCCTTTTAAACATGAACTTCAACATAATATGGCAAAAGTAAAATGAGATAATGTCATTCACTTCTTCACATGGATATTCTACTGGTCGAATAATCACATGCAATATCAATAACCACTTTCATAATGATGGAATGCATAATTCCCGACTATCATAACCACATAGGCAAGGCCTCGTGCCAAGACCACAAATAAGATTTTGTCAAGGCCTTGTGCCAAGACACTAGTTTGTCTCATGAGACTTACCGATGCATCGAGGAGCTATAGCGGGCTCCATCCGTCACTTATTAAGTCCAATGCATTCCTTATATGAATAGTTTTAAACATATCATAAACCATAACATAATCGTATCACATAAAACAGGCATAAAGGAAACATAAAATTTCCACATTTCAATCACAAGATATCAATACAACACATTGATATAATAAAAACTCTTTAAAAACCATTTTCAATACCAAAATAAAAGAAAGTTAAAACTTTGTAGTTATTTTTCATTAAAAAAATGATGGCTTGTAGAGGAAGCCGAAACTCAAATAATGGTCACGGCGGCGGAGAAGTCGTTGTCACCGCATATGTATGGTAAGAAAAACATTATCTTTTTGTCGTTTAGTAAAACGCTTCGTATAAAAAGATTCCTTTTGAATAAACGTAAAAGTCAAAGGGGTTTATACACCGTATAAAAGAATGTTGTGTATAAAACCAAATATGACTCAATGAAAGGAGATTGAGACGAAGTCCTTAAAAAGATAATTTTTAAAATAAAATAGATCTATTATGTTTATTCACTATAGTTACACATAATGAAAGTAAAAATACAAAATAGTACATAATAATATCATGACATAATTGGAAAGTAGGAGATTAACCCAAAGAATGGAAGTTGGGTTAAGAAGTTCCCTTACCTTGCGTCCTATCCTGACTCGACCGTTCTTTAACCTCCTGAATAATAAACTAGAGTTAATTTATATTTAGTTAAGAAACTTTTTCATGATCATTATTCCTTTTATATCCCTTATTACCATGTTATGAACATTATTTAATTATTTGAGTTAATAACGGTCGTTTTGTCGATCTTTGGTACTTGAGTCAAAAATAAACTTCTTATAATTACAAGATGTTCATGTGGTGAAATATTCATTATATCCATAATTATATTCATGATGTAGATATCATATATATCATATATATACAGTATATACATTCATTCATAATGTCACGTAACATTTAGAGGTAAGAAATGAAATGCACCATTCATGGAGACGGTAAGCCGTACGTACACATAAACGCTACTTTCATTTCTATTTCGTATTTAATGGAATGAAATCATAATGATATAAATTTATAATATAATTAAAGTATAATAGAGTGTATAATACCATTTAATCCATCCTTTATACATACCACATATGGCATTAACGATTCAAATCACTTTGAGGGGGCGGTAGTCCGCACTTCCTAAAATGAAATTATCGCATTTTACCCATAATGGAAATCATAAAGTATGCCATAAATGAGAAATACAGAAGCATAAGTAAAACATAAACATATTTTATATCATATATAAATATATTGACATCTTAATGGCCACCATTGAAGGTGTTATATGAGTGTTGAACAATCATCGTTTCGTGAGGCAGAAATTCGCCATCCACAGAAACCGTATGTTCTTTAACCATTAGATGTAGGTGTGTGTAAGTATAGAATGAATCCTTATTATAACAACATCCTAGTATATTTAGGATACTGGTTTTTTTACAAAATAAATTAATAAAAAGAGTTTAGGGGGTTGGAGAAGAAAAATAAAACAAAACAACATTAGAGAAGACATTACCTCAAAATTGGGTAACTCATTTTGATTTGAGCCAAAGGCTTCCTTGAGAAGATTTCTGCCCAAAGTGAGGCTTCTAGGAGTAATAGGGGGATGTTGGGAGAGTATTTGGGTAGAGTTTGGCCGAGCCAAATGGATTGATGGTGTGAATAAGGTGGGAGAGGTGGGGGCCTATTATAAGTGGAGAGGAGGGGCACTTTTGGAAGGTAATGAAATGTTATTCTATTATACAATGCTTTTCGGATTCTAAAGGTCCCAAACATGTATAATCCGTGGCTAAGGTGATAAGGGTTCGAAATCTCCTCATCCAATAGGCTTTGGACAAGGGTAAGCCTTGTATTTTGCATTATCTTCTCATTTTATTTAAATCGTTAAATAATGAGGTCATCGCTGCATCATAATGATGTTATAAATAATTTAATATATTTAATTTCTAAAAATTTAAAAAAAAATTACAATGTTGTAGGAAATCTTTTTATCTTTCTAATGAATATTTATAGTCAAAATTTGGACTTGTGTAACCCCACTTAAAAACTGTTTTAGTAAAAGAACTCATGTTTGTGTCAATTTAATTTTAACATTAAATAAATATATATTAATGTCATTTTCCAACTAAAATTGCTCCATGGGGTCCCCAAGTTGACCCATGGGTTGTCTTGGTCGGAAATGAAACATCCAATAGGAGTAGGACAAGTGTCAAGCTCATCTCATATTATTAAAACATCATTTTTACCTTAAACTACACTAATTACCTCTAATCGCGATTAAGAACTTAAAAGTTACTATTCACCAAAAATTATTTTAATCTCATTGAACCACATTTTACTTTTTAATGACAACCATGTATGTCGGATTTTTTAAAATCAAAACACAGAAGTGGTAATATTTCATTTTAACGAAAAATCAGTTATTTAACTACCACTTAGTGGTTTCACTATTCATCAAAAATTGAAGTTTTTCAGAACAATGCCAAAATTTCACCCTAAGATATAATTGATAATCCAAATTCAAAAATGATGTCTATTTTAAAAAATTCCAAATATATAAGTTTCATTAATTAATTTTATAATTAATTCTTGTTGTCACAACAAATAGCGTGTTTTTAAGAAACAATTTATATCAAATTATTGGCAATTGTTTATGTCCAATTTCAATGTTAAATTAATTCTAATGACCACCATTGGATAAAATGGTAAAAATATATTCTAATTATTCTTTAAAACCACTAAATAGTATAATTTATCACAATAAATTATTTTGATTAAAAAATTTGTTTTAAGTATTTTTCACTATTCATAAAAAATTGGAAGTTCTCAGAAAGTTACAAAAAATTCAACTTAGGATAATTTTGATATTACGAATACAAAAATGAAGTCCATTTTGAAATATAAAATTTATATAATTTTAAAAAGTGGTTATTACTATTCATAACGGCGACTTTGATTAGTCGCGGTATTTTAGAACTCGATGTTGCGTACAATGCATGCTATTTCATTATTGAATGAGAAGCGTATCGTGGAAGCTCGGGGTGTTACATTCTCCCCTCATTCAATAAATTGCGTCCTCGCAATTTGAAATTTTTCTTTGAAAGTAAAAGGTTGAAAAGAGAAAATACCTTTGAGGAAAACCCACATCGGAAATAAGATTAATAAAATTTAGCCTTAATAAGAGGGAAAGGGAAATGAAAAAGTCACCACCCAATTATGATCTCGATTAGGAGAACATTGGTGGAAATTCGAGACATATAATTGGATGAACAACGTAAATATTTGTAGGGAGTGATTGAGGTCATCAATCACAATCAACTGTCAAATTGAGGGCCTCAAAGCCTTCAATCTATGTTGATTTAAAATATCATCAGTTCAACAAGACACAAGGTATTAGGATAACACATATTTTTTTAATATACCTTTACTAAAGTTTAAGAATTAATTTATTCATTGAATAAGAGATAGGTATATATATATTTATGCTTGACAATTAGAGTTTCAACCTTTAACTCATATTTCACTCAAAAAGATAATAGAACTCAAAAATATTATACTTATCCTAATTTTATAAGGTTCCAAATGTTAACACATACCATTTAGATTAGTAAAATTATTTTGTAATAACCAGGGACTTCCTGTAGGCTAGTGGTAGGAAATAAAGGCCTGTCGCACTATGATTGTGGGTTCGATTCCTGTAGCATTGTCCGACGCGACGGGTTATGCACCACCCTGCAGGTTGTCTTTTTCCTAAAACTATAATATCATAACATTCCAAAAAATAATCTTCATAAATTTTTTAACCTTAAACAATACTATCCAAAGATCAACTAAATCCACTCCAACCATTATAGTTATCCAAAATACCTCTGTCCAGACTTTCTCTAAAAGGTCTCTTAATTCCAAAATCAATTTATCAGATAACCCAAACAAAGTAAAGTTTCTCTTATTGTCACATACTAAAAATATAATTACCTTCATCATATTAAAACCTTATTGAAATCAACAAGTACTGCAGTACAATCCTTATATATATATCACATTATTCTAATAATCAAAATATAATCCATGAGTCCAAAAGCACCAATACATTAGTTATTCTTCTTCAACTGTAGTAACAGCATAAGATTTTCCTTGATCCCTTGGCCTTTTCTAAGGCAAGTTTCCTTGACGCTTAGGACATTCATTTGCACAATGCCCCATTTCCCTACAATTGAAGCATTCAACATTGATAGCCTCTTTCTTTCCCTTGCAATCACGCGCCTGGTGACCTTTTTCCCCACATTTATAACAAACTCCCATTCCTTTTATACAAGTACCAGGGTGATTCTTCCCACAATTATCACATAACAGAAAATCCTTCTTTCCCTTTTTCCCTTTATCTGTCTCTTGTTCCACCGTTCTCTTCTTCTCTTGGTTTACTTTGTTGTCATATGACTTAGAGAATTTCTTTTCTGTCTTGATAGCACACGAGACAATATCTTCGTATGATGAGAAGGATTTTGATACTAAAGCTAGATGGAGAAATGGGTTTAACCCATCAAAGAAACGATCAATCTTACTCCTTGGGTTACGTATATAATCTGCAGCATGCCTCGCTAACCTTGTAAAGTTAGCCTCATACTTTGCGACATTCTCACCCTCCTTCTGCCTCAAACTCAGAAATTGCCTTTCCATATTTTCTCGATGGTCACGAGGAAAGTATTTTTCAAAGAAAAGCTCTTTGAACTCCCTCCATTCCATATTAGATACGTCATCATCTTCCTTTGTGTTTTGAATCAGCGACCACCACTGATCGGCATCTCCAATGAGGCGGTAAACTGTCATGACAACCTTCTCCCTTTCACTACACCCCAAGGCATGGAATATTTTCTCTAAGGAATTTAACCATTGCTCAGCTACTATAGGATTTGTACTCCCATTGAAGGTTGGTGGTTGTTGCCTCAGGAAGCGGTCTAACATTGATCCTCCACGTTGCGGATCAGGGTGCTCCATATGAGTAAGGTTATTATTCATAACCTGAGTGAGTTGTCCCAGTATGGTAATAAGTTGATCAGCACCAGTTGTATCTCCAGTTCCACAATAATTCTCTTGAGCAGGAGGGCAATCCCTACACGGAGTGCGTGCATTGATACAGTTTCCATTCCTTCCACTAGGCTCCATTTCTAAACAATGGCATAAACTATATTATTTTATAAATCAAAATACATATTTCCATACTTGTAAGATACTTAACATAAATTGAACTATTTATGGATATAATCCATAAAAATGTTTTCTTTTGGGAAGTATATACTCATAACCCTTCATAGTGGTTTATAATGAAAATGAGAATTATCCAAAGCATATCCCCCGGGAGTTTCGTAACCAAGAGTGCAGCAAGGCCCGTTGTCGTGCACCAGTTCCCGTTCGAGTCTAGCTCAAAGCGGTGTTTTCGGGTTTTACACCTAGGTACATCTGTGCCAGAGCCGCCTCTACTTGCTCGTATCGAAACATGGATGTATTGCTCGGAAAACTCACAAAATCTCTACAATAGCCAAATTCTAGGAAGTTCTTCTATACTAATCCTCAAAGTCTATCTTTGGGCTATGTTCTCTAATCAGAGTTTATCTAAATCTAGCTTCCAAGGTTAGTACTAAACTGCCTCTGATACCAACTGTAACGCCCCGACCCTAGCTACCCAGAGTCGGTGCATTACTTCGTAACATTGGCATGATCACAAAAGATCAAGTCTCGAAAGACCGATTAGTTTAGTATCCTTGGAAACACTAGATACATTCATAAATGTTACATTACATCACAAAGTGAAAACCTATAATAACATAGTCTCCATAGTCCACACTTCTATCCTTTTCGGACTATCCCTGTAGGCCATTCATAAAATACTTCTTCACATCCAGGAAAATATTAAAACATTGAAAGGGGTGAGCTCGGATGCTCAGTAAGGATAACAATATAGCGGAAGCTTTCATAAATAAACATTAACATTTAAGGCAATATATAACTAAAACAAAAGCCTTCTAAACTTGAACTTCAACATAATATGGCAAAAGTAAAATGAGATAATGTCATTCACTTCTTCACATGGATATTCTACTGGTCGAATAATCACATGCAATATCAATAACCACTTTCATAATGATGGAATGCATAATGCCAGACTATCATAACCACGTAGCCAAGGCCTCATGCCAAGACCACAAATAAGATTTTGTCAAGGCCTCGTGCCAAGACACTAGTTTGTCTCATGAGACCTACCGATGCATCGAGGAGCTATAGCGGGCTCCACCCGTCACTTATTAAGTCCAATGCATTCCTCATATGAATAGTTTTAAACATATCATAAACCATAACATAATCGTATCACATAAAACAGGCATAAAGGAAACATAACATTTACACATTTCAATCACAAGATATCAATACAACACATTGATATAATAAAAACTCATTAAAAACCATTTTCAATACCAAAATAAAAGAAAGTTTAATCTTTGTATTTATTTTTCATTAAAAAAATGATGGCTTGTACAGGAAGCCGAAACTCAAATAATGGTCACGGCGACGGAGAAGTCGTTGTCACCACATATATATGGAAAGAAAAACATTCTCTTTTTGTCGTTTAGTAAAACGATTCATATAAAAATATTCCTTTTGAATAAACGTAAAAGTCAAAGGGGTTTATACACCGTATAAAAGAAAGTTGTGTATAAAACCAAATATGACTCAATGAAAGGAGATTGAGACGAAGTCCTTAAAAAGATAATTTTTAAAATAAAATAGATCTATTATGTGTATTCACTATAGTTACACATAAATAAAGTAAAAATACAAAATAGTACATAATAATATCATGACATAATTGGAAAGTAGGAGATTAACCCAAAGAATGGAAGTTGGGTTAAGAAGTTCCCTTACCTTGCATCCTGTCCTGACTCGACCGTTATTTAACCTCCTGAATAATAAACTAGAGTTAATTTATATTTACTTAAGAACATTTTTCATGTTAATTATTCCTTTTATATCCCTTATTACCATGTTATGAACATTATTTAATTATTTGAGTTAATAACGGTCATTTTGTCGATCTTTGGTACTTGAGTCAAAAATAAACTTCATATAATTACAAGTTGTTCATGTGGTGAAATATCCATTATATCAAGAATTATATTCATGATTTAGATATCATATATATCATATATATACAGTATATACATTCATTCATAATGTCACGTAACATTTAGAGGTAATAAATGAAATGCACCATTCATGGAGATGGTAAGCCGTACGTACGCATGAGCGCTACTTTCATTTCTATTTCTTATTTAATGGAATGAAATCATAATGATATAAATTTATAATATAATTAAAGTATAATATAGTGTATAATACCATTTAATCCATCCTTTATACATCCCACATATGGCATTAACGATTCAAATCACTTTGAGGGGGCGGTAGTATGCACTTCCTAAAATGAAATTATCGCATTTTACCCATAATGGAAATCATAAAGTATGCCATAAATGAGAAATACAGAAGAATAAGTAAAACATAAACATATTTTATATCATATATAAATATAGTGACAAATTAATGGCCACCTTTGAAGGTGTTATATGAGTGTTGAACAATCATCGTTTCGTGAGGCAGAAATTCGCCATCCACAGAAACCGTATGTTCTTTAACCATTAGATGTAGGTGTGTGTAAGTGTAGCTAGAATACTTCTTATAACAAAATCCTAGTATATTGAGTATACTGTTGTTGTTACAAAAGAAATTAATAAAAAGAGTTTAGGGGGTTGGAGAAGAAAAATAAAACAAAACAACATTAGAGAAGACATTACCTCAAAATCGGTAACTCATTTTGATTTGAGCCAAAGGATTCCTTGAGAAGATTTCTGCCCAAAGTTAGGCTTCTAGGAGTAATAGGGGGAAGTTGGGAGAGTATTTGGGCAGAGGTTGGCCGAGCCAAATGGCTTGAAGGTGTGAATAAGGTGGGAGAGGTGGGGGCATTTTATTAGTGGAGAGGAGGAACACTTTTGGAAAGTAATGAAATGTTATTCTATTATACAATGCTTTTCGGATTCTAAAGGTCTCACACTTGAATAATTAGTGGCTAAGGTGATAAGGTTTCGAAATATCCTCATCCAATAGGCTTTTTACAAGTGTAACCCTTGGATTTTGCATTATCTTCTCATTTTATTTAAATCGTTAAATAATGAGGTCATCGGTGCATCATAATGATGTTATAAATAATTTAATTTATTCAATGTCTAAAAATTATAAAAAAAATACAATGATGTAGGAAATCGTTTTTTCTTTCTAATGAATATTTATAGTCAAAATTTGGACTTATGTAACCCAACTTAAAAACTGTTTTAGTAAAACAACTCATGTTTGTGTCAATTTAATTTTAACATTAAATAAATATATATTAATGTCATTTTCCAACTAAAGTGGCTCCATGGGGTCCCCAAGTTTACCCATGGGTTTTCGTGGTCGGCCATGACTCATCCAATAGGAGTAGGACAAGTGTCAAGCTCATCTCATATTATTAAAACATCATTTTTACCTTAAACTACACTAATTACCTCTAATCGCGATTAAGAACGTAAAAGTTACTATTCACCAAAAATTATTTTAATCTTATTGAACCACATTTTACTTCTTAATGACAACCATGTATGTCGGATTTTTGAAAATCAAAACACAGAAGTGTTAATATATCATTTTAACGAAAAATCATTTATTTAACTACCACTTAGTGGTTTCACTATTCATCAAAAATTGAAGTTTTTCAGAACAATGACAAAATTTCACCCTAAGCTATAATTGATATTCCAAATTCAAAAATGATGTCTATTTTACAAAATTCCAAACATATATGTTGCATTAATTAATTTTATAATTAATTTCCGCTGTCACAATAAATAGCGTGTTTTTAAGAAACAATTTATATCAAAAGATTGACAATTGTTTATGTCCAATATCAATGTTAAATTAATTCTAATGACCAGCATTGGATAAAATGGTAAAAATATATTATAATTATACTTTAAAACCACTAAATAGTATAATTTATCACAATAAATTATTTTTATTATAAAATTTGTTTTAAGTATTTTTCACTATTCATAAAAAATTGGAAGTTCTCAGAAAGTTACAAAAAATTCAACATAGGATAATTTCGATATTACGAATACAAAAATGAAGTCCATTTTGAAATATAAAATTTCTATAATTTTAAAAAGTGGTTATTACTATTCATAACGGCTACTTTGATTAGTCGCAAAGTTTTAGAACTCGAAGTTGCATACAATGCAAGCTATTGCATTATTGAATGAGAAGCGTATTGTGGAAGCTCGGGGTGTTACAACCATGGGGCCCCAAAATCGACCCAAAGATGCCTATGGTCGAACATTATCAACCAATAAGTCTAGGACACATTTTAGGGTAATTTAGTATTATTATAATATTATTTTTTAACACTTATTTACCGGATTTACCCTTAACCATGGTAAATAAAATATTTACCGCAGTAATTATTCAAAATGTCTAAAAATAAAAGTTACCTATTTACACAATTTGAACATCCTGATTCCAAATATGGAATCCATTTTTCTAAATTCAAAACACATAAGTGGCAGAAATTAAATTAAAATTAATTCCCGCTGTCAAAACAAAAAGCGTGTTTTTAAGAGATAATAACTATCAAAAGATTGACACTTGTTAATGTTCGGTTTAATTGTAAAATTATGTCCAATGACCAAAATTATATTAAATGGTAAAAATATATTCTAAATATACTTTAAAACCTCTAAAAATCATTATTTATCACTATTAATTATTTTTATTAAAAAAGTTGTTTTTAATTAAAATTTAGTAATTTTCACTATTCATCAAAATATGAATGTTATCCAAAATGTACCAAAATTTCACCTTAGGCTAAATTAGATATTCCAAATCCAAAAATGAAGTCCATTTTAAAATATAAAATATATATAATTTCAAAAAGTAAGTATTACTATTCATAACGGCTAGTTTGATTGGTTATGGTGTGTTAGAACTCGGTGTTGCGTATAACACACGCTATCACATTATTCAAAGAGAAGCGTACCGTAGAAGCTTGGGGTGTTACATTCTCCCCTCCTTCAAATAATTTCGTCCTTGAAATTTCTAGAATACTTATCACATGTAACGACTCGGGTGGTTCTTCATCATAAGTTCCTCGGGTTCCCACGTTTCCTCTTCCATCTTATGGTTTCTCCACAAAACTTTTACCAGGAGCGTCGTCCGGTTTCTCAGTACTTGTTCTCTTGTATCAAGAATCCTGACGGGCTCTTTACAATAAGACAGATCGGGTTCCAGTTCTAATTCCTCATAAGTGAGTACATGCATTGGGTCAAGCATGTATTTCCTCAACAGAGATACGTGGAACACATCGTGAACTTTGGAGAGACTTGGCGGCATTGCCAATCGGTAAGCTACAGCCCCAATTCGTTCTAGAATTTCGAAAGGTCCGATGTACCTGGGACTCAATTTACATTTCTTACCAAAACGTATGACTCCCTTCCATGGATATACCTTCAGAAAAACATGATCACCGACTTGAAATTCCAAATCCATCCTTCGATTATCGGCATAGCTCTTCTGCCTACTTTGAGCTGCTTTGATGTGATTTTAGATTACCTTCACCTTTTCCACCGTTTCCTCCACCAGTTCTGGGCCTACAAGTTTTCTTTCACCGACATCATCCCAACAGGTTGGTATATGACATCTCTTTCCGTATAACGCTTCATATGGTGCCATCTGAATACTCGAATGGAAGCTATTGTTATAGGAAAATTCTATCCGAGGTAAATATTGATCCCACATACCCTGAAAGTCAAGTGAGCAAGATCTCAACATGTCTTCTAAGGTTTGAATAGTTCGTTCTAATTGTCCATCTGTCTGAGGGTGGTAAGCAGTGCTCAACAGAAGTTTAGTATCCAGGGATTTCTGAAGGCTTTTCCAAAATCAAGAAGTAAAACGGGGATCACGATCAGAAACAATCGATAGGGGTACTCCATGAAGTCTCGCAACTTCATTAATATATAGACTTGCTAGACGTTCCAGGAGTATATCTTCTCTTATAGAAATAAAATGTGCTGACTTGGTAAGATGATCAAAAATAACCAATATTTCATCGTTCCTTCTAGGAGTCTTTGGTAGCCCCATGACAAAGTCCATCGTAATATTGTCCCATTTCCAATCCGGTATGGGAAGAGGTTGCATGACTCCTCCAGGTTGTTGCCTTCCAGCTTTCACTTGCTGACAAACCATACATCTTGTCAAAAAATCAGCAATCTCCCTCTTCATGTTGTCCCACCAAAATGTTGCTTCAAATCTCTATACATTTTGGTGCTCCCAGGGTGTATAGAGAAATTGGAACTATGAGCATCTTCCAGCAATTCCCTTTTTAGATCAGGTATATCGGGAACACAAAGTCTCTTCCCAAATTTCAAAATTCCATCTTCATATAAAAAGTCTCTCAATCTCCCATCATATACAGATTTAATCTTCTTTTGAAATTCTTCATCATCGGTCTGGGAACTCTTAATCCTTTCTAGTAAAGATGGTTTGGCAAACATTTGAAAAAGCATTGATGTTTCACCTTCCCTGGTTATTCCCATGTCCATCTTCACTAGATCCAAGAAAATTGGATCCCTTTCAATTCTCATATTTTTCAAAACTCCATGGTCTTTTTTACTCAAAGAATCTTCTACCTTGTTTGCTTTCCCCGGGTGGTAGTGTATCGTGAAATCATAATCCTTGAGTAATTCAAGCCATCTCCTTTTCCTCATGTTGAGTTCTTTTTGTGAGAAAATATACTTCAAACTCTTGTGATCAGTATAAATCTCACATTTTTCACCATAGAGGTAGTGCCTCCATATCTTCAAAGAAAAGATCACAGCTGCTAACTCAAGATCATGAGTAGGAAAGTTTTGTTCATGAATTTTCAACTGTCGTGTTTCATAGGCAATAACTCTATCATTCTGCATAAGGACAGAACCATGTCCTTTCTTCGATGCATCACTATAAATAACGAACCCATCATTCCCTATGGTAGAGTCAATATAGGAGCATTGACTAATCTTTTCTTCAGTTCTTCGAAACATTCTTCACACTCTTTTGTCCAAACAAATTTAACCCCTTTACGTGTGAGCTTCATTAATGGGTTAGCCAATCGGGAAAAATTCTGGACGAAACGTCGATAATAACCTGCCAAACTAATAAAACTGTGTACCTCAGTTATACTCGTAGGTGCTGGCCATTCATGGATTGCCTTGGTCTTAGAAGGATCAACAGAGATTCCATCTTTAGAGACAATATGGCCAAGAAAAGAAATCTCCTGAAGCCAGAATTCACACTTGCTAAACTTCCCATATAATTCATGCCTCCTCAGAGTCTTCAAGATAATGCGCAAGTGATTTTCATGATCTTCGTAGGTTTTGGAGTATACCAAGATATCATCAATAAATACCACCACAAATTCATCGAGATACTCTTTGAAAACTCTATTCATCAGATCCATGAATACAAAGGGTGCATTAGTCAATCCAAAAGGAATTACAGTAAACTCGTAATGCCCGTACCTGGTTCGAAATGCTGTCTTCGGAATGTCTTCTTTATTTATACACAACTGATGGTATCCAGATCGAAGGTCAATCATTGAAAATTATTGAGCTCCATGTAGTTGGTCAAATAAATCATCAATACGAGGTAGGGGATACTTGTTCTTTATCGTTATAGCATTGATCTCCCTGTAGTCGATACATAACCTCATAGATCCATCTTTCTTTTTAAGAAAAAGAAAAGGGGATCCCCATGGAGAAACACTAGGGAGAATAAATCCTTTATTACTCAATTCCTCTAGTTGTTTCTTTATTTCAACTAATTCTACAGTTTCCATTCTATAAGGGGTCTTCGATATAGGCCTTGATCCAGGAATTAAATCAATGGAAAACTCAACTTCTCGTTCTGGAGGATGTCCAGGTAAATCTTCCGGAAATACATCTACAAATTCTTTCACAATAGGTACATACTCTATTTGAACATTCCTTTCCTCACCCATAGTTATTTCATTCTCTTCCTCCCCAATAATTTAATTAAGTTGAGCTACTGGGGGTGGATCTAAATAAGAATTAGGTGGTGACGATTTTTCTCTAAAGATAAGGTGTTCCTTATCATTATCATCAAGAATCGTAAACACTTTCTTCTTACAATAAATATTCTCATCCTAGTCCGAAAGCCAGTCCATACCGAGGATTATATCAAACTCAATCATAGGTATGATGATGAGATCAGTAGATAAAGAACATTTATGTGCTCAAATGGGGACTGATTCGCAAAACTTTGTTGCAATGATACTTCCCTTTGGATTTTTAACTGACAACTCCCTTGTTAAATCAAATTGGAAATATCTAATTTTCTTAGCAAACTGGGAAGATATTAAACAATGCGATGATCCAGAATCAAATAATGCATTTGCTAAACTTGATGAAACCATTAAATTACCTGCCACCATGTCTTTCGGAACTTCTGCCTCAGTAGTAGTGATAGCATAAGCTTGGCCTTGATCCCTTGGCATTTTCTGAGGTAAGTTCCCTTGACGCTTAGTACATTCATTTTCATAATGTCCCATCTCCCTACAATTGTAGCACTAAACGTTGGTAGCTTCCTTCTTTCCCTTGCAATCATGAGCTTGGTGGACTTTTTCACCACATTTGTAACAGACGCCCATTCCCTTCAATCAAGTATCGGGGTGTTTCTTCCCACATTTACCACAGGATAGATATTAAACCTTTCCCTTCTTCCCCTTATTTCCATTAGCAGATTGATCAGCAGGTCTCTTCTTCACTTGCTTTGCTTTAAAGTCATAAGACTTAGAGAATTCCTTTTCAGTCTTGATAGCACATGAGACAATGTCTTCGTATGACGAGAGGGATTGTGAGACTAATGCTTGACGGAGAGATGGTTTTAACCGATCAAAGAAACGATCAATATTACCTCTTTGGTTACGTATATAATCACCATCGTACCTTGCTAACCTTGTAAAATTAGCCTCATACTTTGTGACATTATCATCCTCCTTCTGTCTCAGACATAGAAATTGCCTTTCCATATCTGCTCGATGGTCGCAAGGAAAGTATTTTTCTAAAAAAAAGATCTTTGAACTCCATCCATTCCATATTTGATACTTCATCATCTTCCTTCGTATTTTAAATCAATGACCACCATTGATCAGCATCTCCAGTGAGGCGGTAAACTGCCATGATAACTTTTTCCCTTTCACTTCTCCCCAAAGCCTGAAATATTTTCTCTAGGGAAAATATCCATTGCTCAGCTACTAAGGGATTTGTACTCCCATTGAACGTTGGTGGTTGTTGCCTCATGAATCGATCTAACATTGATCCTCCACGTTGCGGATCAGGGTGCTCCATACGGGTAAGGTTATTATTCATAACCTGAGTAAGTTGTCCCAGTATGGTGATTAACTGATCGGCACCAGTTGCATCACCAGCTCCACTATAATTATCTTGAGCAGGAGGGAAATCCCTACATGGATTGTGTGCATTGATACGGTTTCCATTTCTTCCACTAGGCGCCATTTCTAAACAATGTCATAAACTAGATCAGTTTATGAATCAAAATACATAATCCCATACTTATAAAACACTTAACATAAATTGAACTATTTATGGATATAATCCATAATCATAAGAATGTTTTCTTTGAGGATGTATATACTCATAATCCCTTCAAAATTATTTTTAAAGAAATTGAGAGTTATCCTAAGAATTTCCCCGGGAGTGTCGAAACCAAGAGTGCAGCAAGGCCCGTTGTTGTGCACCAGTTCCCGTTCGAGTCTAGATCAATGCGGTGTTTTCGGGTTTTACCCCTAGGTACATCTGTGCCAGAGCCACCTCTACCTGCTCGTATCCAGACAGGGATGTATGGCTCAGAAAAATCACAAAATCACTACAATACCAAAATTTTAGGAAGTTCTTCTATACTAATCCTCAAAGTTCATATTAGGTCTACATGATCTAATCAGAGTTTATCTAAGTCTAGCTTCCAAGGTTTGCACTAAACCTCCCTTTGATACCAACTGTAACGCCCCAACCCTAGTTACCCAGAGTCGGTGCATTATTACATAACATTGGCATGATCACAAGAAAGATCAAATCTCGAAAGACCGATTGGTTTAGTAGCCTTGGAAACACTAGACATTTTCATAAGTCTTACATTACATCATAAAATGAAAAACTACTACAACAACATATTGTCTCCAAAATCCACACTCATATCCCCACATAATATCCCTGCAGATCATTCATAATTTACTTCTTCACTTCCTTGGAAAAATAAAACATATAAAAGGGGTGAGCTCAAATGCCCAGTAAGGATAACAATATAGCGGAAACTTTCATAATAAGCATAAACATTTAAAGCAATGCATTAATAAAACAAAATCCTTTCAATCTTGAACTTTTAACATAGTACGACATAAATAAAATGAAATAATGCCATTTACATATTCACTTGGATATTCTACTAATCGAATAATCACATGAAAAATCAATAACCACTTTCATAATGATGGAATGCATAATGCCAGACTATCATAACCACATAGCCAAGGCCTCGTGCCAAGACTAAAAATAATATTTTGTCAAGGCCTTGTGCCAAGAAACTAGTTTGTCTCATGAAACCTACCGATGCATCGAGGAGCTATAGCGGGCTCCACCCGTCACATATTAATTCAAATGCATTCCCATATGAAAAGGTTTAAACATAACATAAACATCCGTATTAAAACTAGCATACGAAATTTCAATACTTTCACCATAAACCATGAATGGTATAAAAATAGAACATCCACTGTCAAAAAAATCACAAAACCTTCAATATAGTATAGAAGTTTTGTATCATAACAAGTCAACTTTAAATAATCGTAAAATCCATCAAAGGATGTTGACATAGATGAAATCAAAATTCTTTTTAAGAAATATCTCTTTTTATTTTTAAATCATTTAAGATCCATATAAAATAAAACATTTTCTGTGAAAATATTCTTCTAATCTTGTAAGGGAAGATTTGAAGATTTTATAATGGCGGAAAATAGCCGCACCCGCCATATAAGTTAAAAAAACATTCTTACCTTAATTCTGTCAAAAAGGTTAAAAAGGACCTTATTTTGAAAACGACGGAAAGATTCCTTTATAAACCACTTATAAAAGTCAAAAAGGGTATAAATGACTTTAACTCATATTCTAGTAAATAGTAAAAATGTTTTGAAATACATTTTTAAGAAACATGGATGTGGATGATAAAGAGATCCCAGTAGATAATTACGTATAATCAACCTCGGATAATGAAGAGATTGTGAAATAACCCTTACCTTGTAATTTTCCTTGGTTGGGGTAGGTTAACCTCCTGTATAATGGTGAAATAATTGTTATTAAATTATACAAGAATCATATACATTAATATGATATCATATATGATCTTTTAATATTGATTTGGTAATAATATCTTAGTATTATCGTTGTTTCGGGTGTTAACTTACTTGTTTTATTTTATATGTTTTGTTACGTAAGACATGTTTGTAATGGATAGGTTGTATATTATTCGTACCCAGAAAGATATCAAGTCCTTAAACATCAATTTTAAATCATTAAATGATAATTATACTTGAATGGATACGATGGAGAATGAATCTCATCGCGTTCGTGGAGACGGTAGTCCGTACGTACGCACGAGCGAAAATATCATTCTTTTGATATTAAAATAATATATAAATGGATGGTATATAATATATAAAGAATCATTAACATGTTATATTTATTATTTAAATGAGTTACACATCATTATTATACCCATCCAAATAATAATATATTGAATAACAATTACACCACGATGTGGAGACGGTAAGTCGTACGTACGCACGTATGGTGACATGTTATTCAAAGGGTAGATAGAATACTGAATATGGTTGTACCATATTTATAATAATATCACAGTATATGTGAGATACTGGAGTTATTATTTTATAATGGTAAGAACAAATAAATAAGAAGTGGAAGATGAAAGGAACTTGAAAAGGGGTGGTGAAAACATTACCTCTTCTTCGGGTTCTTCCTTTTGATTTGATCAAAAGGGCTCCATAGGTTGGCTTTATGATCAAACTAAGGCCTCTAGGATGTATTGAGGGAAGTTGGGAGAGTATTTGGGCAGAGTTTGGCCGAACCAAAAGGCTTTGAGGGTGTGAAGAAATGAGAAGGAGGAGTGCCCTTTTATAAGAGGGGTGAGGGGCACCTTTGAAAAAGCTAGAAATATTAATTTATAATAAATTCATATTCGGTTTCTAATGGCTCCAAAGTTGATTATTCAAAGGTTAAGGTGGGGATAGGTCGAAAACCACTCAGCCAATAGAATTTAGACAGGTTTGGGTACTTATATTAACCTTATATTTAAGTATTAACTCTAAGTTAATTAGTTTCACATTTACAATGTCTCTTTGTATTTTTATATAATATGGTTAATAAACTTACTATATACATCCAAGCGACCCCCAAGTGGTCCATTAATGATGAAACTATCATGATATAAGTCTCTTGGAAAAACCATAGATTTTTAGGAATTTTATATCAATTAATAATATAATATTTGTTTTAAGAACCCTTTTATGTCAATTTTGACACTATTCAATAGTTGATTTTTTTTGAAACTCATAACAGATTGATTACTTCGAAAAAAGTCAATTAAATAAATACTAATATATGATAGTATCCTATAAAATTAGTTTAATTCATTAAAAGTTTCCAATTATATTTATTTGGGTATTTATAATATCAATAATTTTAATTTTTCACTATTATAGTAATTAATTCATCATCATTGTGTCAAAAATAAATTAAATAATTTAATATCTAAAAATTAAAAATAAAATATAATTATGTAGGAACTATGTTTATATTTCTAATTAATATTTATAATCTAAAATAAAACATATATAACCCTATGTAAATATTGTTTTTCTAAAAGATATATGTTTGTGTCATTTTTGTATTCATTTAAACTTAATTAAAATAAAGTGTCCTTATCACATACAAGTGGAACCATGGGGCCCCAAAATCGACCCAATGATGCCTATGGTCGAACATGTATTAAAAAATAAGGCTAGGAAACATTTTAGGGTAATTTAGTATTATTATAATATTAATTTTTAACCCTTATTTACCGGATTTATCCTTAACCATGGTAAATAAAATATTTACTGCAGTAATTATTCAAAATGTCTAAAAAAAAATTTTACATATTTCCACAATTTGAACATCCTGACTCCAAATATGGAATCCATTTTTCTAAATTCAAAACACATAAGTGGCAGAAATTAATTTAAAATTAATTCCCGCTGTCAAAACAAAAAGCGTGTTTTTAAGAGATAATAACTATCAAAAGATTGACACTTGTTTATGTTCGGTTTATTTGTAAAATTATGTCCAATGACCAAAATTATATTAAATGGTAAAAATATATTCTAAATATACTTTAAAACCACTCAAATTCATAATTTATCACTATTAATTATTTTGATTTAAAAAGTTGTTTTTAATTAAAATTTAGTAATTTTCACTATTCATCAAAATATGAAAGTTATCCAAAATGTACCAAAATTTCACCTTAGGCTAAATTCGATATTCCAAATCCAAAAATTAAGTCCATTTTAAAATATAAAATATATATAATTTCAAAAAGTAGGTATTACTATTCATAACGGCTAGTTTGATTGGTTATGGTGTGTTAGAACTCGGTGTTGCGTACAACACACGCTATCACATTATTCAAAGAGAAGCGTACCGTAGAAGCTTGGGGTGTTACATTTATAGATTGTATTCTTTCTTATTCAATAATTAAATAAATTAATATTAATAATCCATTATAATTTATTGTAAATAGATTGTGATTAAACAAATCATATCCCTTATGAGTTTATATATAGGTACGAACTATTTGGCCCACTAATCATTCATCGAGTGAATATTTAGTAGATACATGATAAACCATTATTATTGGGATCACCCAAGGGTGAATCTATTCCACAATCACATCGAATTTTCAGTATTTATTCTCTTATTTAATTTATAGAGAAACCACACAATATCTACTTAACCAAAAATTGGTGATGTTATCTTATACATATACTTATCCATCTGATATACCCCGAGGGTTATCACTAGTGTTCCCATTTCCCAATCCCTAAGATATTCAGTTGTTCCTCAAAAAACCTAATGTTTTATCTAAACCATTGAAGTTGTTATCAACCTTAACTTATCACCCATTGATAAAATTTATTTTCTTAAAATATAACATCATAATCTCTAAATTTATCTAAACCCTACTATGATAGCAACTATGAATGTCAATATAATTGATCATGTAATTGTTACATGAATTGAAGAAAATATTTCATTACAATAAATTTATATGATCTTTTAGGTTTAGTGTTTTATAGAATTATGATCAATCATTAACTTGAAAACTCATATTTTTCAACTTATGGATATGTGTACAACTATATTAGAATCATATTAATACATTTTTATTAGCTAAAAACTCCAATAAATTATCCATATATAAAAATATTATATATATATATAATACATATTACGTTTCTTCTTAACTCTAGGAAGTAGAAACATAAGAAATGGGTGAGCTCACATTCTCATTAAGTAGAAATATAATCAATAAAAATAAATGATCATAAATAGTCATAATATTAGTTTATTTGTGTAATAGAGACACATAATAAACATATTCCAAAAAAATAATATATAAAAAATCATCTAATAGTCCATGAAATTACATAGAATTGTGGAATTTCAAATAAAATACTCATATACATAGAATTTTATGCATTCTAAAAATATAAACAACCATTATAGGTTGAAAATTGTAATCCTAGAAACATTATAAGAATTCTCATTATTCTAATGACCTTTTGAACAACCCCATAATCTCTATGACTTAAAATGTGATGAAAATCATTAATCACATTCAATTGTGAACAAATTCATTATTTCCAATCCTTTTGATCTCATGAGATATCAAACATAACCATTTCATTAGGGGGTGATGTGAGATTTCGCCCATCATTTTTTCCACTAAAGAAAATGTTTATGTGATTAAAAATGAAGCCACATATATCCATATCATATGTTATGAAAAAAAATCATGTCAAAAAAAAATATTAGATGTGACTTACACTCAAATTTCATCATTTTGATTTATATATTTCTTCTGTAGAAGCATGTCTATCATTCTCCCTGGAAATAGATGACACCCACCCAACCATTTACTTCAGTGAATTCTTATCGATCATTTCCTATAGGACCCCAAACATCCTCATTTATATATATTACAAGAACTATATATCTGTAATTAAAGGTATTAAAAAGACCCCATTGAAAATAAATGTCTTTAATATCTTTTTAAAAGTGAATAAATTTAAAAAAGCATTCATAATTTATTTTTTAATTATAACATTAAACAATTATAAAAATTAAATAGGGTATCAAAAAATATGATGCATCTTTTTAGGTAAATAACTTTAATATGATGTTAATTAATAAGGTATTTAGTCCATATAGATATGGGGTATAAATATATGCATGTGATTTTCAAAATCAATAAATTATTGAATCATGGTGAACAAAATTTAAAAAATGAAATGAAATATAGAGTATTTATATAAAATATACATTGGAAGAAAAAGATATATCATTAAATTAATAGGAATGATAAAGGTTATAATGGTTTTCCAAAAGTTTAATCCCATTATTAGTATAATAAAATTTATACAAAAATCATTGAAATTAAATATATAAGGAAATAAATCATTTAGAGTTAAAGAGTAACATAAATGTGAAAACATAATAGTGTTTTTGGAAAAACAATTTTATAATTTCTCTAAAAGAATATGTTATGGGTCGCATTAAAATGATAATGTTTTCTGAAAAGGTTTTGTGAAAATTTTGAAAAAAAATTAACTTTAAACAAATCCTTAATAATAGATTGTTAAAAATACATACAGGTACTTTCAAGGAAATGTTGATTTGAAAATAAAATATATGTTCCTATAATGAATAATATTTAAAATATATTTTTTGAAACAAACATAATAAAAATATACAATAAGATTACATTTGAAATGAAGAAATTTAAAAATTAACATTACAAGAAACAATACATAATTGGATTTTAAAATTTAAATGATACATCTTTATGGAAGAAAAATTTTGGAAAAGCAGGGGAAACTATCATAAAAGTGGATTAGAATAATTCATTATATTTATATACTTTTTTAGAAATAAATATTATGATGGTAAAATAATTTATTTAATATGAAATTTTCCACCATATAAAAAATGAAATTAAAATTAAATATAATATTATGGTTGTTGATAGAATTTTTGAAAAAATTTGATAAAAAATCATCACACAATAAAGGGAGTTGAATTAAAAAAAATACAACGGTCAATGGTAACATTATAGAAGAGATATTTACAATGAAATTAACATAAAATTAAAATAATATTACTTATATTAATTATAATTTAATTAAATAATGATTTGAATACACCATATAAATTGGATTATGGTGTGAAATATCAAACACATCTCATGGAATTTATAATAGAGACAAATAACCCCTAAAACGTGGTTTCCTCTAATTCAATATCAATTTAGAGAAGGATTTAAAGAATGATCATAAAAATCCATTAATTAAATGTTTGTAATAAAAATTAATTAGTAATTTATCCAACCATATTAATTAAATTGTTGTGCACTATAAGGGTTTATTTATCACAAAATTATTTTTAGAAAAATGGCTCATTAACATAAGTCCCGCTTAGTCAAACATGGTATATCATCTTTTCAAATGAACATAACTATATTAATCTCTAATCTTAGAGCCTTTTTAAAATATATATTACATTTCATATACATCATTTTTAATCAATTAACAAAAATATTTTACCAAATTATTATTTATATTCATCATCATATGTTATGAATTTTAAATTATTGATTCTGTACAAGTATCATAGGGAAGGGATCAATTATAACTTATTTGTTCAATTTTCATCATTCCCTAATTATGAAAGATATAAAAATAATTTTTAATGGTTCTTTATGTTACATTTATTTATATAAATGATTGATACGTGGTTTGTGGAAAAAGTAAATTAAGATCAACTACTTTCACTATGTTCAATGATTTAACAAAGGTATATTGATAAATGTATAAAATATTTCTAGAATAAATATAGAATAATTAAAACATCATAAATATATTATTATTCCATGAAATAAACATTATATACCATTCCATAATAAATCAAGATATAATCATTATAATATCATTCATGTAGTTGGTAAAACCAACACAAAATATAACATGTTATAAAAAATTATTGTGAAAGGAAAATTTTATATATACTATTTATATAAATTTTATAAAATATTAGAATTTTAATTAATACCATTTAGAATAAATGAAATTGTTCTTTAAAAAATCATTATAAGGTGGTGATGAGAAATACTATTTGTTTTTCGTAGGGGTGGTAGTCCACACATAATCATGATTAACGATTTCATTTCTCAATGATTGGGATATAATGTAAGAATGTGATGTATTATCATATTAGAATTATAAAAACTAAATAAAAACAATATTAAAACATAAAATATATCATTTATTATTTCCCAAAGTGGGGATGATGAAAAACCCCCATGGAATATCTAAAGTAGTAATCTGCACATACACAAGAACAATAGAGTTTTATTTTTCATAGTCTATGTAATGAGTAGTAAAATGGAAGATAAAATAATATTGTAAAATTTATTTATCTTAATAATACTTATTTAATTATATTAGACTAGATATTGATTTTCCTAATGTAGAATCTTAAGAAGAAAATGGATAAGGAGTAAGAAATACACACATTCAGAACTAGAGATTTCTCTTGTAAAAGACATTTGAAATTGAGGCCTTAGACTTAATAATTGAGAAAATATGTTTGTTAACACAGGAGAGGATTCAAGGATTTGAGTAAATATTGTGTTTTAATACTAAATTATAAAGGATATCTGGGTCCTAATGTTTTATAAGATATCACCCTCTAGAATTGGTGAGATGGGATGTTTTGGGAGTACATATTACATTTCTATAAGGGAAAGTTACTATTAAAGGGTAAATGGTTCCAAAAGAGGTAAATAATTAACTGAGTGAGTTTTAATGGTTATAATCGTCTACGATAATAATTTTGGGGATAAATTTTAATGGAGGCCCTTATTTTCCCCATAGTTATTAAATTTTACCGTAATTGAATTTTACTACGTTAACTAATGTTTCACATTGGTAATTTATTTTAAAGACCAAAAATAAAACTGAGATTATTGCCAAATTTTAATATTAATACTTCCAGTATGGAATTTTTATTATAAAATAAAAATTATGTGGTAGAGAAATTATAATTACACATCAAACTCTCCTAGTGTGTAAATAATGTTTTCCTAAATTGTGTTTTTATGTTATAATCTATGAATTAAGTAAAAATATAATTGTTTTCATAGTGAATGAGACATTTTTTTTAAAATAAAATTAGAATTTTTAATATTTTAAATAAATCGAATTTTTTTTTATCAAAACACTATTTAATATTAGGGAAATACAATGTAATTTATTTATTTGAAAATATTATTTATTGCCCTAAAATTTCCGACATAGGATTTCGAAACATATCCTATTATTTTTAAATTAATAATTTTACTCTATAAATAAATTTTGGATCGAAAATTTCATTAATAATTTATAAATTAATAAATTTTTTTCATCATAAAGTCATTTATTTAATGGTTTTAATAAAAACTATATTATCCCCTACTCTCATAAAAATAAATTATTTTGGAAAAATGAAAATAAACATCCTATGATAAGTTTTGATTATTAAATTCAGGAATGAATTCCATTATAAAAATAATAATATTATATAATTTCTACATTGATCATATATATATATATAATGAAATAATTTATTTAAAAATGTTTTATTTTAGTTTTACATATTCATAATGCTATTATGTAATCATTAATAATTAATTAATATATATTTATATAATATAATATTTTTATATTATATTTTTATTATATAATATTTTGAGGTCCATTTTTGTTAGTGCTGGTGTATGAAAGATGCTTCCAAACATAGTATTTATTTAGATAAAAATACATTCCAAAATCTCGGGGTGTTTCAAACACTACATCACGAGTCATAAAAAATTCATCATTTACTATTTTTAGAATATACTTATTCATTATTTAATTAAATATGATTTAGAAATAATGTTGATTAGTCATCTCAAGGAATAAACTCTTCTAAAACAACACAACCTTTAATTAATGATCATCGTGAAGAACTTGTCTAAGATCCCTGAAAAATAGACTGCATATAGTTATTTTAACTTCATTCCATAATAACATATTCACCTACAAATTCCAATATAATTTGAATATGACTATCATAAAATAACTTATACATATTTATGCAGTTTTTTAGGATAAATTGTTCTGGAGTAGTTGTTAGATAACATTATTAATCATGAAATACATCAATGTTGTAAATTTTAGACTAGATAATGGTTATAATTGTATATAGTGTGTGATATGGATATCACAATGGTTTATAGATCATGTGATTTGACTGAAACTGTATGAAAGGATTAAGATCGTACTAATAAAATGAAAATAACAGTTGAATCTGGTCTCTATAATTGTCCACTATTGTTTGATTATTTTAAGAGATGTGTAATAATTTTATTGTATACTGGTTATACTAAATATAATAAATTTCTCACAGTTCTGGTAAAATATAATTTGTAATAGAGAAATAGTTGGATAAAAACCATATTAGGAGAATGATTTTCTCTTTTAAACTATATGAAACTATAAGATTAATTGAATCCCTTAATAATATATAATATTAATCAACATTTATATTCAAATGGTATGATATTTTGATTAATAAATGTATATTAAAATGATAGTATATTGTTTCGTAAGGACCATAAATCACTTAAAAAATTACCTCAGTGTGGTAAACTTAAATAAGAGAATGATGAATCTTGTCCTTTGGAAGTTGAATGGAACATTCAATGTATTAAACAGTTTAAATACCTATATATAAGTGAATATGATCCAAAAAAAATTGATTTGGTATGCATATGCATGAATTCAAAATGACAAATTTCATCACCCAACAGGCCCTCCTCAATGGAATAATTTTGATCATGAGTATATTCCGTTTGGAAATGATATGAGATTCATATTTTTGTTCAATTTAATGATGGGATAAATCCATTGTTTTGAAAAGAAACACTCACTATATATAGTAGATAATTTTTTAAAATTATCCCTTTCCACCAACATTATTTATAAATAAAAAATAAATTATGTTTTATATAACTATATAATGCCCCACAAATTTGGTAATGATATTGTATTTTATTTTCCTCTAATGGATAAAGTCCTAAAATTAATATTTGATTCTACTATTATGTTTTATGACGATAAATGAAATGAATATTTCACATTGAAATTCTTGTTATACAAGATAATAAATGAAATTTTGTTTTTTTAAATTATATAGGATATGTAATTAATGGAATTTGAGGGTGTCCCATCTATTAAAACGGTTCATAATAAATTAGGATAAAACATCTAGTAACGCCCCCACCCTAAAAACCCTAAATCACTACCTTAAGATGATTCATCACATGACCTCAAGCATGCCTCCCCATGTTCCAAGGATAGAAAACTAGTGGCGAATGTCTAGTAATACACGTTTGGAGACTATAACCTCATTACCATATTAGGACACAACATAACACAATATAAATAAGAGAAACAATATGAGACAACCAGTAAACGAGCATAGAATAGAATCGCCCAAAACTGGGTACAAACTACAATTCAACATTGGCCATGTCATGAGAATATGGAAAAAATGAATTGAATAACAAAAAAAAATAAAATGGATAAATCCCTAGAATGGATCCCAAAACCATGTCTAGATCCACATTTGTGCATCACCGATGTCCAAATCAACTATATAGTATAACACCTTTTCTGTTCTGATGACCTCCAACCAAGAATCCTTCTCAGGTAACCATTGGTGGCCCTGTCAGGGTGTAACTAAATACCAAGTAAGCCACCACCAAAAATGATTATAATATATCCAGTATAATATATAGTACCAAATAATATTAAATAAATGAAAGTTTAATCAAAAAGTTATAAATCGATATCCAATATTTAATCATTTGTATACTAACCATTTCAATAATCATTACTATGTTCAATACTTACCAACATTCATCACATTATCCATTTCCATCATGTATTTTCATATTTTATGAATAGAAATAATCTACAAACGGGTCTATGGAAGTCCATCTCTAAGAATAAGTTAATAATTCGAGTCCATATCTATCTATAGATAAAAACATTACATCAGCACATTATCCTCACCTCTAAGCCTCAGTTCAGGTGGAATGTAAAAGTTTGGGGAATATATCTTCTATCCCATTCCAAAAACAATTTATTTTTAGGTGGAGATTAGATACATAGTCTAACTTGACCCATGGGAATAAAACTTCATTTCAATTCCCCACTCTACCAAGACATGCGCACATTCGTATTAATCCATTCCCCACGACAATAACATTTTAAAACCAAAGTTAACAAATACAAATATAAATCACAATCCATTTCAATTAATATGTGTATTAATACTATTATATAATCAATTAACACATTTTTTTATTACATTACATAGCCGTTTAGACCAATTTTCATTCATATTTATTATACCATTAATTATTTCCATAAATTACCATACATTATCTCATTTAGACCATTTATCTTTTCACAAGTATTTTTCCACATTTGCAATTCAAGTACAGTTATTATATGACAATGTACAACCAATTTTGTACATTAATCCCATTATTTATAGATAATAATTTCTAGGTATTAACCACTTAAACAAAATCATTAATTATTTTATGGAACCTATTTACATATTCTCAAATCTCAATCCATTTCAAATTTTACATGTTCTTCATTTGATAAGCCATTTTTATAAAGTCACAATTTACCCAATTAAAAAAATTTCAATCCATACCAACAACCTTATATTCCATTTTAAAACATTAGGAAAAAATAACCATATTCCATTTGAACACAACTAATCATATTGAAATATTCAATTTCATCACATTGTTATTGCAGGTCTACTCAACACTTATCTTTACCAGTCCCTACATCCAGGGATGCCGGCGCACCACATGGGTGTCCCTAGATCCTTATAATCATCCTCAATAATTCACAAGGGGATCATGATCTGTGTAAATTATTATTTGTCTGACCATATTAATCAATCTGTTTCAATGTGACCAATGCACAATAGGAGGGAAGCAATATCTTAACACACATGCAGAAATCAATAACTAAACTATGTGATATAAGTAGTAGACCACCTACCTCTAATTCTAATACGAATAAACTCTTGATCACAATATTACATTTGAATTCAAACTACCTTTGATGCCCCATAGTAGTTTCCATTAAAAAATAAGGGTTCTTGAGCTTCAGATGAATATTATAGAAACTACAAAACCTAATCATAAAAGATATGATAGGAGAGGATTAGAATTTCATGGATCATCGATTCTAAATTGATGGTTCTTAAAATAGATTATAAACAAAAGCGATAAACCCTTTGGATGATTGGGTCAAAATTGGGAAACTCTAGGTCAAGAGGTTGTAGAAATGGGGAAGACATGTGATGGAGATCATAGAATCCCCTAATGGAATTTGGTGTAAATTTTATAATATTTACAGTGGAATAATTTTTACCCCCACAGTTAAATAAATTGTGCACAAAATGAGTTATATCCATTTTCCATGGAATGTTTGGTCACATGGTTACCTGCACAGTCTACACAGTTTGACAGACCATGTTGTGATCATGAATTTAGCCTCAATCAAAGGATTCAACCTTACCTATGAATTGCACATGGTTTTTTAACCATTCACCTTGAATAGATTGAAATTGTTCTCCCCATTCACATATACGGAACCAGTAGAACACCCCCATGAACTGACATTCATCTTAGAATCATTTCTTTACCAAAGCACAGGAGTATTAAACCAATCGTTAAACAAGGACATGACTCTATGAATTCTGGGATCTTACAACCTCAACATACCAATGGCTCATCCAAAAGCCTCTCTTCCCATGAATCACTGATACTTTGGAAAAAGTGATCAAGCCACTAGTTATTATAATCTATTTTCATTTACCAATTATTTCATTTAACATTACATTGTTACCAAATAAATTTAACCAAGGTGTAGTTTTTCCCACAAGACTTCATCTCCAAAAATCACAACATAAACAATATAACCTCATAGGATGCATCATCTTCACCAAATCATCAACCACTAGAACATCATTAAGAAAACATAAAAAATAAATCATGATTCAAAAAACAATGAAACATCAGACACATGATTGTATCATTTTGGAGGAACTGATCGTCAACTCATCGGTCTGATCCTCAACTTGTGACCTGACTCACATGGCCACATTTTACTCTATTTTCAAAGATCAAGTGGTGGCCAAAACATGCTATCACCTAACAGAAATAACAATATTGTTCAAATAACATTTCCATACTTATGTCAATCCATCACTCATGTCATGAAGATCCCATTCAATGGTTGTACATTAAATCTCAACCATGACTATCGGGGAACTAAACCATCTAGACAAGTTTGATCGCTCACATTGAAGGCCAACTCACCCTAACAACGATAAATTGAGTCCATATAACCCAACACTCTGATCACATCCTCAACCATCAACATGTCATATGGTTCCATACCTATGTTATCCTCCATCGTTGATGTTGGAACCACCAAGAAGTAAATTCCTACAATATATATTCACGCGATAAAATCAACATAGCCTTACTCAAGAACAGTTTCATTCTTGAATGGTCCTTGGCAACACAAATACAAAACAGGAGAAGGGTCTCAATTCATCACATCCATTTCCATTTACAATATCATGTTGGAACACCATGACTGTATTTCCCCATAACACCCATCATTGATTGATTTTACACTACTCCATTTTCACTATTCCATGACATTTACTACCATGAAGCCCACCACTATCCCCAAATGAACCTATCGAGATCATTAATTTACATTCGATAGAATTTTATCACCATGGAATCAATGTCCTCCAAACCATATTTGGTCTTCATCACCACCATTTCTGTTTCCCACACAACCACTCCTATAATCCATAGGCTGAAATATAAGTATAGGTTCTCATTCAAACCCACTCAGAAATTAGAATCACATTTATATGGACAAAACAACCACTGAAGGTGATTTACGGGTATACACATATCCCCCACTCCTAAAAATGTTTATTTTTACCTACATAACTCATCCTGGAATGCGTAGAATTACCACTCGCATGACACTCCATCACATGGAGATGGTTTCATCATACAACAGGTAATTTCAAAACCACCAAAAGATACATACCCGAGCTTACTTCCCTTATGTAGGAGTTATAAAACCCAATCCAATTTTTCCACAACCATTGTCATGTGCTACCATACCCCTTCATTTTCTTTATCAAATACTTCTCAAATTTATTTGTAACATTCCTAATCTCAGAGCCAATAGTTCCCTTATCCCAGCACTACATCCAAGGCCCTTCCAATGAAGAACCCAACAGGTATCACATATGTAATCCATTGGCATCTAGATTCCACTATTTAAAAACAATTGTTTCCTTTACAAATCCACAACTAAATATCACTCTCCAACATAGGTGTATCGTTACCATTTCTCCCCATGGGTGATTCCAACCATCAAGGATTACACTTGATCATAATCCAAATCTTGATAACATAGAAATTATAGTCTAACTTGTCCCATAATGAGAAAATGAACATCATATAGTTCCCATTCCAGCTTCCATGAATGGATCACACAATGTTTTTCGACACCTGGTCCACCTTGGGTACCTCACCAGAAAACATTTTATGGTGTACATACCATCATCAAGATGCGATTATACTAACCATGTGAGCATAAATTCCATGATGTCCCACATCAAACCCAAACACATTCATATTTATTAGCATAAATCTTTATATTCACAATTCAATGAGGTTGATATCTTGTTGTCAGAAATTATTATCACTAGATGATGTATTCTATGATATTTTGTAAGAACGCCACCACCATATTATCCATTTTTTATATCACCTCCCACTATGGGACACCAGGTCCTTACAAGGATCATAGGAATCCCTACCGCACACAATCATCAGCACATAACAATCACCTATACACAAACATTCAGCAAGTATCCATGAACAAATGTTTCCTATGGAAATTCATATACTACACTAATTAAATTATATTGGGGTTTCCTTGACATTTAATCAACTGTAACACAAATGTCTGTGAAATATCCATTCTTTACATGAACATAACATAATTCATGGTTACTCAGCTAACCATGAATCATGGTTAGTCATCCTCAACTTCACAAAGGCATTCTATAAATATCACTGAATACACAATACATTCATACAGTAATGATTAGTTATGTGACCACCCTATCCTCAGTGTCACCTTAAAATGAAATTCATCGAAACATGTTATAGCCATGCATGTCTTTCAACTAAAAAACATCAATACCTCCATGAATCTTTATCCAAAAAGACATCTCAAGAATCCCTATGATAAAACTCTTTGAAACAAACCAAATATCCTATCACAAGCACTTGGGTGACCTAATTTAAGAACCAGGAAAAAACTATACCATTTATTGAAACATGATTCTACAAATTATATCACAATTCCACCTGTAATGTTTCTAACATGATTTATATTCTAAGGCACCCACATCATTGGGATAACCTCCAACTAGGTCACTATTGTTTTTATTTAATCTATCAATGTGTAACCACAACTCAAGTGGCATCGTTATCCATCAATCGTCCCATTTATCCATGTACGCTAAGCCCTCATTATGAAATGTTTTCTTCCCCCAACTGTCAATGTAAAAACATCCACACAAATGAATCGAACCCCAAGGCCCTAAGAACCTCATCTGACCTCTCTTATAAGTCACCTTGAGGGTTGAATTATAACAACTCCCTAACCTCGAGTCACAAGAATAAAAATCAATCAGTCATCTACCCAATCCTCACAAGTTATGTCATTAACAAAGAAATGATTGGGAACAAAATTATTATCCCTATTATGATACACACTATACCTAGCCCACCAGAAAACAATTTACTCTAGTTTTCACACCAAGGTTATCCATACACATACATCGACACTACGATCAAAACATCATCTCCAAGATCCAACACACAACATGCAAGGTCCCCACTGATGAAGTCACCAAATCCCATACGCCATCGTTAAGGTATATCATGAACTGCATACTATCAAGGCCCATATGGATTTCAATTCCCACCATACAAAGCCATGTATCATGACAAAAATTCCACAACCATACTGAGTGTAACCTAAACACAACTCATATGCCATAACATAAATAGAATTGTCTCACAACCTAAATCTATGGTCCCAATCTATGAAACTATCACTACCCCAAATAACATATACGAGGGTAAATTGACAAAAAATGAATACCCACTATCTGGTTCACCAATTGGTTTCATCATTGCACTTCATTTTTGTAATTATGTAAACCATTTTAGAACTCAACCATTAAAATTATAAAAATTCATTCACCTAATGTTTCGAAGGTCCATACCTTATTCATGAACATAATTGATAAACATTATCCTTAATAAACACTCAAAGGAATGATTGACAAGGTTAAACCACATATGGAAATTGTCTTATACTCCAATAACTAAAAATCCCATTTTTCATACATGATCACATCAATCATCATCTAACATATAAAAATTCCCTCTACCATACCAACCATATGACATGGTCAACATGGGGTAAAAAATTTACTTGATCAAAGGTTTTTCATCAAACTCCCCTTTTCAATTCTTTTCACATTTCACAACACAAATCATATCTTTTATGAACATTCCCCAAATAAAAAGTCATTAAAATAGTCATTTTAACTCATTTACACCTTTAATTAAGAAAAATTCATTAACCATTTTATCATCACTATGAAATATTTCCCTTATAGACACCATTAAGATTTTATAATATAACGCATCCCAAAATTTTAATCTGACCATAATTCATTGTTTCACACACTATTCCAAGACTATTCATTTACATTATTTTCATTTTCAAAATTTCATTACATTTATTAGAAACAGTTTTCGTCCATTTTTTCTGGGAAATAAAATGAATTCCACTATATATTCCACAAACACCCATCTCGTGTGTTCCTATCAAGATTAATGTCAACTATTTGATTTGGTTCCTAAAGTGATGCATGAATACCCAAACTCATGAAATTACATAGATAATAAGAAATATATCATAAATCAGTCACATCACATGACATTTGTGTCACCCAATAGTCAAATATCATTCATCTATAATAACACAAATAAAAAACAATAGCTCCAACCATGGGTAAGATGGGTTTTTCCCCACAAATAGGTTATCTACACCCAACCAAGTGATAATTACAATGTACTGACACTTATTATCATCAAATATAACATCCATAAATAGAAATAAAATATCACATGAATGGATACTCCTCTAATAACAATTTGTAATGTCCCCAACCTAAAGGCCACTAATCATTTTCCCTGATCTGTGTCATCACATGACCTCAAGAGCACCTCCTCATACTGCAGTGGTTGAAAACTAGAAGAAAGCATATAATAGGTCATATGGGGAGACTAATCCCCCTTTACCATAGTAATTGATAGCTTAAAACCATATAGTTGGTGGAACGAATATGAATCAACCAATAGAAGAATATAGGAAAACATCATCCAAAACTAGTTACAAACCATAATTCATATTTAACATATCATAACAAGCTTACAGTTCCAAAGTGAACAAAATGGAAAATAAATTAAATTTATAAATCCATAGAATGTTTCTTTAATCCATGTTTTCATCTTCCCCCCTACATAACCCATGTCCAACTAAACATCTTGGCATTGGGCCATTGCTCTTGTCCTGTCCTGAACCCTTGAAATTTACTCGGGTACAAAATGGCTTCCTAAGAAGTGTGTGAGTAAAAAACTCAGTATTCCACCACCAAATTTGTCTACAATATATATAGTGTAATATATATATATATATTATTCAGGTATGAAATTAATTTCATGGTAATAAAAAATGAACAACTCAGTAGCCAATAGTTAACCATTTATACCTAAACCATTTCTATCATAATTACTGTGTTCACCAAATATACAAATTATTTACATAATCCACTATCTTCAAGTTTTTTCATGGGATTGAAATATACATCTTCCACACATGGGACAATGGAAATCCATTAATACGCATAATGGAATTAGTCATTTCTCAGTATCACTGGGGATAAACACGTCACATCGACACAGTTTCCTCAGCTCAGTACCTTAGTCTTGTGGAATGACTCTATTAGGGGAATATAACCTCCATCCCCTTCCCAAATTCATTCATTATGAGGTATATTTTGGAGCCTCATTCAAACACAAGACATTGTATTTGAACTTATTTTCAATACCCAAATCTACTAATCTATCATAACATGCTTGTCAATCCCTTCACCACACCCATAACATTTCACAACCAAACAAAACCACTTCAAATAACAATCATATTACAAAACCATTAACAATGGAATTAATAGTATTCTATAATCCGTTAACCAATTTTTCATTTACATTACATAGAAATTAATCCCATATCCCATTAACATGCGTTAACCCCTTAATTAGTTCCATTAATTACAATACTTTATACCATTTATATTTTAACAATAACATTCAAACATTTGTATTTCATGTAAAATTAATATATTAAAAAACCCCACCATATTTTTACATTCAACCCATTAGGTATACCACATAATTTCCATTTATTAATGCATTCATCAAATTCATAGATTCTCTTATGTAACACGTTTACATGATCTCAAATCACAAGCCATTCCTAAATTGACATGTAAATAATTTCATAGACTATTTTATACAATCACAATTTACCCAATTGTCCCACATTAAATTCATTACATCAAAACCTTATTACATTACCAAAACCTATGAAAAAATATAAATATTCTATTTCAACTCATATAAACATAATAACATGTCCTATATATCAACTACATTATCCCAAGTCAACCCTAAACTAGAAATTACCAATTCCTAGGTCTGGGGATTCCAACTCACCACATGGGTCCCCCAATATCATAATAATCATCCCCAATAAATCCCATAGTGATAATCAAGGGATAACATCATTATTTAGATAACCATTTTCCTAAATCATACTCACCGTAAAAATTTCACAAAAATAGTAATGCAATATACCCACAGACATGAAAACATATATAACAGAACCCTAGGATATATCTTGAAGACCACCTATCTTGAATCCGATGGTGAATGCAATCTTGATCATAAAATTGGATCTGGAATCAATCGACCACTAAATACCCAACTGTGGATCCACCAGAAAAGTGGGTTCTTGGGATTTTTATGACGATCTGATAAACTGTAAACCATAATTATGTAAAGATAAGAGTAGAGAGGATAAGACATTAACATATCATCAGTATTCAATAAAGGATGCTCCAAACATCTTCGAAAAGAAAGAGACTAGCCCCTTCGAAGATTGGGTTGAAGAGGGGAATACATGTAGGGTAATAGGAGGATGATATTTGGATGAAATCAGATAGGGATAATAAAATATTGTAATGGAGTTTTTTAATGTTTCTCAGCATTATCCGGGAAAACATTTTTCCCGTATGGTTTTAAAAACTGTACGCTGGACACTATCCAATGAACGGTTTGTCATATGGTTACCTGGGTAGCCTTAAAATTTTGAAAGACCATGAATCAACTATGGGTTAGTCCTATGTCCAAGGCTTCCTGGTAAATTTGGAATTCTACATCGTTTCATTAACTAAGTGCCAACTGTGCACCATACATTGATTGCCCCGATTCTCCCCTTTTTTATGTGTATAAACATTGGAATTCTATACATGTATTGGAAACATTCCCAGTACCATTTCACTATCTAGAACAATATATTGAATCAAAAATTGAATTAGGTACATTGCTCCATGAATTATATGATTATTCACAGGTCCAAAAGACTGTATTTCTGGGGAATCACAATTTTTTATCTAGATGAAATGAATTTTTATATGATATGACATCATTCCATTATAATTAAGAAGAATGTATACCACAATCAATAGTGATTATAATAAAATGTTTGAAAATTTTAATGATATTGTAATTATTTTCTGTAAAATCATTTCTAAAAAACACTTATGAAATTATGGTGGAAATATATATATAATTTTATTCAATTATAGTGATGTTATATTTTATGCATTAAGTATTTTGGATGATTTATTTAAGATATAAAAAAAATTATTTGATATTTTCGTTGTCATGTAATTAATTTCACTATATAAAATATATAGGATTTAGGATAGGATGGAATTTATTGACATACAGATAATGTAATAGTTGTAAACAAATAATGGTGAGACGAGGAATTTCCTCCTCCATCAGCATTAACTATGTTAAGGTAGGAGATATTTTATTTTTATATATTCAATAATGGGTAAAATTTTGAAGAGTTTTATTCCAAAAAAATTAATAATGTTATATTTATGACTGATTTGATGTTTGAGTACATAAAATCAGATGAAAATCATGTATTTATATAAGAATTATTTAACATAGATTTACATTTAAATCATTCTAAAAATTCATGACACACATTAATGAATATTATATTCTTTTTCAATGCAATATGTTTAACACCCATTGCTAGTTATCCAGAGTCAGTGCATTATTAAATTGCATTGTCATGATTACAAGTAATCATGTCCTGAGAGACCGACCAGTTTAGCAGTCTTGGAAAATATATTACATACATGAACATTACATTACACATTAGAAAATAATTCACGACATAAATTACCCTTGGTGAATGCCCTTAATCCTCTATCATAACCTTGTATATCAATAATAATGCACTTTTTGGAATCCTAGGAAAATATAACATAAAAAATGGGGGAGCTCAGATTCCCACTAAGGATAACAATATAGAATAAACTTTCATAAAAATTCATAATCATTTAAGGAATTGTATATGACTAAAAAGTAATCATTTTAAACATAAAATTATGAATAATATAGCCAATGTAACTCAAATAATTCCATTTACTTTTTCAAATGGATATTCAATAAGTCGAATAATCACATGCTATATCAATAACCAATTTCATAATGATGGAATGCATAATGATAGATTTTATAAACACATAGTCAAGGCCTTGTGCCAAGACTATAAATAAGATTTTTTCAAGGCCTTGTTCCAAGACACTATTTTTCCTCACGAGACCTACCGATGCATCAAGGATCTATATCGTGATCCACCAATAACTTACTATGTCCAATGCATTACTCTTATGAAAAGGTTTAAACATAACATAAAAATCTATATTAAAACTAGAAAACGAAATGTAAATACTTTATCCATAAACCATGATTGGTTTAAAAATAAAAAATCCACAGTAAAACATATCACAAAACCTTTAGCACAATATGAATTATTTGTATCATAATAAATCTTCCTCGATCAAGAATAATATCCCATAAAATATGTTGAAAAAATGAAACTGATCTGTAAAAATCATTGAGAGAAATATCCATTTTCCAATAAATAATTTAGAAGTCATATAAAGGAATTAATTTAAAAGATAGTATTGAATCAATGTGTCACATACCACTTTGTAACACTGAAAATGAATTACCATTTTAAAACCTTTATGTCCATATAAATAAATCATTAAAACCATTTTGAAATCATGAAAATTAATGAGAAAGGATTAGAAGAATAATTCATTATAAAAATTTAAAATGATGTGTTAGTAAAAATTAACTTAAAAATAATCCCTTTAAAAACACATATATGAAACATGGACATGGATAATAAATATATCCCAGTAGATACATACGTCAAAACAACCTCAAATAATAAATGTATTGTGAAATTAACCCTTACCTTTCACATTACTTTGGTAAAGGGTACATTTAACCACCTATATAGTGATCATAGTATGTTATAAATTATACCAGAACCATATTCAAATGTATTATATCATATACGATTCATTTATGACTTTATAATTCCCATTTAATAATTATTTCCATGTTAAATTAACATTTTGGGTAATAATCGCTTTATTTATCATATGTGTTTTAACTTGTATCATTTAGATCATGATTTAAATAATTAAAGAATATAAATCTTGATTTATATAAAATATACATTCAAAATATAAATATTTATAATAGATAGATATATGAAATGGAAGGCACCGTTTATTGAGATGGTAGGTCATACGTAGGCATAAATGCTATTTCCGTTTTCATATCGTATTGAATTGAAGTAAGTGAATAAGATATATGTAAGAAAATATATATATATATATATCCAGTAGAATTATTATTACATATATTACAAACATATTAATAATATATATTTTTATAATAATTGTTGAATGGTGTACATGAGAATGAATCTCATCACTTTATGGAGACGATAATCTGTACGTACGCACGAGCGACAATATCATTATATTGATGTTGAAATCGTAAGTAATTGGATGATATATCGTATTAAATGAATCATTAACATGTTATAATTATTTTTTAAATCAGTTATACTCATTATTATACCCATCCAAGTAATCAAGTGTTTGAATAACAAACAACACCATGACGTGGATACAGTAAGTTGTATGTATGCATGCATGGTGACATTGACATTTATAGGATGGACAGAATAATGAAAATGGTTGTAACATATTTATAATAACATCACAGTATGTAGGTGGAACTGGGGTTTTATTTTGGTATGGAAACAACGATAAAAGAAGAAGTGGAAGAAGAAAAGAACTTGAAAGAGGTGAAAAAATATTTATATATTCTTTGGGTTCTTCCATTTGATTTTATCAAAAGGGCTCCATAGGATTTTATTATGACCAAATTAAGGACTCTAGAATTATGGGAGAAAAGTTTGGAGGATATATGGTCAGGTTTTGGCTGATCTAAAAGGATTTTGAGGTGTGAAATTAAGAAAAGCATATGTCCCCTTTTATAAAATAGTTAAGGGTCACATTAGGTTAATCTTGAAATATTATATTATAATAAAATTATTTTGAGGTTTTAATTGATCCAAAATGATTTATGTAGAGGATATGGTGGGTATATATCTAGAAACACTCAACCAATAGGTTTTAGATAGTTTTATGTCAACATACTAAACTTATCTTTTTAAATTTTACCCCTGGTTATATAGTTTGACATTTACCATGTCTCTTTATATTTATATATTATATAGTTAATAAACATACTATAATAAGTGAAGACAACCCCATGTGGTACATTATTAATATATATATCCTTATCTATGTACTTTGGTCGGTCCATAGTTTTGTAGGAAAATTTTATCAATTAATAATATAGTATGTTTTTATAAACTCAATTATGTCAAATTTGACACTATTTAGTATTTGAATTTTTTCATAGTCATAACAACATTATCACTTATAATAAAATTTATTTAAACAACCCTAACTTTTCATATTAACCAAGAAAATTAGTTTAATTCATTCAAAGTCTAAATTTACATTTATTTGGATATTTATAATATCAATTATTTTAATATTTCATTAAAAAGGTAATTACTACATCATCATTGTGTCATAAATAAATTAAATTATTTAATGTCTAGAAATTATAAATAAAATACCATTACGAATGAAATATATTTATCTTTCTTGTGAATTTTTATAGCAAAATTTATATTGTGTGTAACCATATATTAAAAATGGTTTAGTTATTAAACATTGAATTTAATCCTTTTAACTATTCATTAGATAAAATAATAATAAAAGTCTTAATCTAATACATGTGGACAAAAGAGGATCTTATTTTATTCCTAAGTTTTTTTGGTCGAATTATAATTATTCAATATAATTAGGATATATGCAAGGATAAATATGATATCATTCTGACCCTTCATTACCCTATTTACTTTTAAATGTGGTAAACAAAAATCAAAAGTTATTATTCGCTAAAAATTATTTTCATCTTATTGAACCACATTTTACTTACTAATATTAATTTTTTCACTCGGATTTTCTAAATTCAACTCACATAAGTAGGAAAATTATGATTTATTCAAATTCACAAATGCTCCTAAGCGGTGGGTAAAAGCTATTAAAAAGTTTAATAACATTTAATACCTCAATTTTTTTTTTATAAAATGTATTTGAAGAATTACATTGAAAATTCATAGATATTTTATATCTATATTGACTAATTATTATTTAACAAAATAAATAATTATTTATTTTAAAAGTCGATTTTAAATAATAACGCATTATTTTTCACTATTCATAAAAAAATTGAATGTTTTTAGAAAAATACCAAAAATTCTCCCAAAGAATATTTTGATATTTATAATTAAATAATGAAGTTTATTTTACCAAATTCAAAACATAAATTTTTCATTTATTAATTTAAATATAATTCTAGTAGGCAAAACCAAAAAGTGGGTTTTAAAAATGTAAAGATTATCAAAAGATTGACAAGTTTTTATGTCTAATTTAAAAGAGAAAATACTTATAATGACATAAATTGTATTAAATGAAAAAAAAATATAATCTAATTATATTTAAAATTCTTTCAAATTCATAATTTAACACTAAAAATTATTTCTATTAAAAAATTTGTTTTCAATTAAAACATAGTATTTTTCACTATTCGTCAAAATATGAAAGTTATCAGAAAAGAATAAAAAATATACCCAAACTAAATTTTTATATCCTTCTTCTAAAAAAGAATTTAATTTCATTAAATTGAATATATAAAAGTGTCAAATATTGGATTTAAATAGTGTTCTCCAATTAAAGAGGGTAAAGATGCATTTTAAAAAAAATAAATCTTTTATCTGAAAAATAGAATTTGTTCATATATTATGTCTGTAAAACAGATAATATGGATGGTAAGATTATATAGAGTATATATGATTCAAAATTAATTTAATACTATTCATAACCGCTTTTTGAATGGTTAGTTTGGTATGTTGTGGTGTGGTCGAACTCGGGGTTTCGTGTAGTGCTAGATATTGAATTACATTAATGAGATAATCTATTATGAAATCATGGGGTGATAAATTCTATCCTTCTTCAATAAATTGAGTCCTGACAATTTTAAATTTCTATTGGAATAAAAAATGTTCAAACTAAAAAAATACCTTGGTGGAAAAGCCATATCAAAAAATGGTTAAATTAAATTTAGTCTTTATAAGATGGAATGAGAATGAAAAAGTTACCACCAAATTATGAACTCGATTCGGAGAACATTGGTGGAATTTGGAGATACAAAATTGGAGGAAAATGTAAATATTTATAGGTAGTGATTGAGGTCATCAATCAAAAACAACTGAAAATTTTAGGGCCTCAAAGCCATCAATCTATCATGATTTAAAATATCATTTTTCAAAAAAACATATCATATTAGGATAACACATTTTTTTGGTTTTAAGATCCATTCCCTAATGTTTAACAATTAATTAATTCATAGAATTAGAGGAAAAAATATACTTGACAAGTAGAGTTTCATCCTACAACTAATTCCTACCACAAACTCATCTTTCACATTAAAAGATAATAGAATTAGAAAAAAAAATCTATTTATCCTAATTTTATAGGGTTCCAAAAATAATGAATTTATAATTCATTTGTCAGAAAACATAAAAAATTCCACATCACACAAACTAGGACATCACGTTTGCGGGTTGTAGTTGATCCACCCTTATCGCCCTTCAGTTGTGGTTTCAAGTATCACGGTCTTACCGGACGAGACATGTTGTCACCTGACCTCCTGGTTTTCCTTATTATGAAAATCCAAAAATAATCTAAAGAAATGATTTAACCTTAAAAAATGAAATTTATTACAACCATTAGACTTATATAATATACTTATTTCTCAACTTTTAGTCCAAATATATATGGAAGGCAAACCCAATGAAGATCCTTTTTTCCAGGTAATAACATGTGAATACCTTCATCATGTATTCTTTTAAAACTTTGTAACACCATGAATAAACATAAAAACATATTTATTACATTCATGATACCTTATTTTGTATAAAATACATGATATACTACATATATCCAAACTTGTTTTAAACTCCAACAATAATGGAATATTCAAATCAATAATCAGTTTCATGTTAGTGAAAAATATACAATATTATTGATCCAAATCAATAATAAAATATTCCAAAACCACTACCTCAATATCATAACCATATTATGGTTTATCTTTCTCTCAACAATATATTTTTCCAAAAAAAATTAACCTCCTATCGAGTCACTTTTCTTGGTTCCACACAATCTCATGTCCCTAATGAAATAGTACTATAGTACAATCATTTTATACTGTATAATTCTTATAACATGTACATCATTCATAAAATACTCAAATGACATAATAAATTAGTTACAACATAAGAAATCTAACCATTCCCCCTTATCTTATGTAGTATCATAATAAGATTAGTATTCAATAGCAGCATTTGGGGTATACTCCGATATTTTGGAAATTGGTTCATCTATTGTCCCAACTCATTGCAGATGAAGCATCATACATTTGAAAATGTTTTCATACCCTTGCAATCATGTACTTGTGTCATTTCTATCCACACATATAAAATACTCCCATTTTTTTCAAGCATTTACCATGGTGATTCTTTCCATAGTTATCACGTATGGGGAAATCCTTCTTTCCCCTCTTCCCATTATATATATTTTTCTTTTCCAGTATTTTCTTCTCATGATTCCCTTCAAAGCCATATGGCTTAAAGAATTATTTACTTATCTTATTAACACATGATACTATTTGTTCATATGAAAATAATATGTGAGAGACTATATCCCTATTAAATGTTGGCTTAATGCCTTGAATGATATGATACTTCTTAATCATTCGATTTTGCATATTACTAAAATTCATATTTCATCTACTATGCACCATTTTAAAACAATGGTATATACTATGTTAGTTTATGAACTGCAATGCTTAATTTCAAACTTGTAAAATACCTAATTTAAATTGAAAAAATTATGCATATAATCGATAATCATAAATTTTTTTCTATGATGAAATATTTAATACTAAATCCTTCATAATGGATTTTAATAAACATTTGAATTATCCTAAGCATATCCCACGGGAGGGTCGTAACCATGAGTGTACTAAAGCCCATTTTCATGTACCGGGATACCCTGGGTCAAGCCCAAAACTCATTGTTAATGCTTTCTCACTAAGGTACATCTGTGCCAGAGCTGCCTCTACCTGATCATATGCAGTCAGGGATATACATTGTGGAAAATAGAAAATTTCTCCACATTACCAAATTTTTTGAAAGTTATTATAATCTAATTCTCAAAGTCTATCTTATGGTAATGTTTTCTGTTGGAACTGGGAATGTAGCAGAAGCCCCAAAAAGGTGGGTTTTAAAAATTTTCCACTGACGGTGGATGTAAACTTTTCGACGTCGTAGAAGAGCAGCCCGATCATAGCCGAGGACCACGCGTGGAGGATTTTAAGCACAAAATTAAACCATAAAATACCTGACTTAAATCTAAATCTGTGCACGATATATTATCATCATTGGTGATCGCTGCTCAAAGAATCTGAAGTATAATTCCTCAAGATCGTCCACACACGCTTCATGGAATCCGCAGGAGCACCATTCGTCGTAATCCGGGTGCTAGCACGGATTTGCGAAGATGCCTTCGACGCTCCAACGACCACTACATCGCATCTCTAGCGATGCCCGAGAGAGATCTCCATCCGAGCTCTTTGGACCCATAGCATCTTTCTCTAGAATTTGGGAAAGAGGAGATGTGATAAAAGCTCCATGAATAGACTTTGGAAAAAGCCCCTCCTCTTCTATTTATTGTGCACAATTAAAATACCTGGTATCGCCTCGCCAGCCCCGAATACTTAACGCACTATCAATGAAATCTATCACTACTAAACTGAGTCATACATATTATTATCATTTACTTGTAATATATTTACATAAATTACATGATAATAATTGAGTCATTAACTCTAGTTGTCTCTCCCATAAATATTAATTGAACCTAGAAAAATTTAATATTTTTCAATTATTATTTTCATGTATTTATTTAAAACCCATAAATACATTTAATAAATAAATTCAATATTCATTATTTTAAACTCGAATAATATGAATTTATTTATTGCATTGGTGACTGTTTATCTTTGGGAAAATCTCGGACCCTTATGGTGGGGTCCTCCATGTCCAAAACTTTTATTCAACTAAATATAGAAGATTCTTGAAAACTCTATTATGTGTGACCCTCTAGGACCTTATTTCGACTTTCGTGAATAGTATTCAAAGACCAAGAGTGGGATCTACCAACCCATCATGGCCCCTGAAGAAATAAGGATTGCCACAGTAGGGACAACCAACTTACGAACACCCACTGTGTATTATAATCTCTATTTCAGTAATATCTGATAAAGCAAGATGCACTCACGTGTCATCTCCCTTTTCTTTCTTTATTGTTTGTTGATTTAACAGGATAGATTTACCCTTAACTACCATGTATATGGTCTTAAAAAGGTACTTCCATCCATATCAACATGGCCTATGATATATTACTTCCATAACCCTGAAGCAACAAATCCTTTATTGACCATTCAACCAACATCATTCCACCAACGACGCTCCCGACACAAACTACCTCTCCACGACATCATCACCAAGGTTTTTTTCTTTCATCAAAGTACATAATCAAGTGAATAAATTGGTAATGATCTCAAGTCATGAGACCATTACACATGATCCAAGATAGGAACATCCAATGACACCTGAAACATGTGGTGTTCCTATTGGTGGGTCAGTCCTCATGATCTCACTACTAGAGATCACCAAGTGTGAACTTCGTGGGAATAATTCTCAATGCTTATGATCCCCCAGCACCTGATGGTTAGACATCTACAAATTCCAATTATTAATATGTATCTAGACCGTATAACATATATATTTAAGATTAATGTCATAGTATCTAGAGGTTCTCATTATAGCCCGGGAACTGCTATAATCTTTCGATATGAAAATTAATATTTGGACATTACCATTTCAATAGTGGACGTATAAAAGTCTACACTATAATGGTAAGATGACATCATTCATACCTTACTGTATACACGATATGGTAATAAAAACACATAATAGTTGGGTCTAGGGAACCCACTATTTCAACACTCCCACATTCACTAGAGCCAACTTGCTAACCAAACTTGTTAGCAACTCACATGATAAGCATCATGGTTCTGCTGAGTAACGTCCTTAGATAATATGTCCACCACGGTTTCGTCACGTGGCTATTATACTATAGAGACCACATCTCTTTGAGAAAAAACATCTCAAGAGATGGTTTCACGAGTATATCTCTTTTATCCACTCTCATAACATTACATCATGGAATGTAAGAATATCATAATTTAGATTATGATAATACTTTTCTCACCAAGTGTGATTCCAAGAACTAGAACAACTTGTTTCATATATGCTTCTTAGCTGCATTAGAAGCTGGAACGTACTCAGTCTTGTAGGTATGGACACCACTAGCTAATTTGAGCTTTACACGCTCATCGCCTTTACCCTAACTATAATACTAGATCACCTTGATCAATGGAATACTAGTTCATATCCCCAAAAACTAGTATCATTTATTCTCCACCTACCAGGAATATATCATTTGTACTTGCCAATGTACAATTAGATTGTTCTGACTGCATCCCTTGTAGTTCTCATAGATATAACTGATATTTTCTTACTGTAAAAAATACACCTTATAAATATCAGTTCTGGTACATGTCATGGAATACGTGATTGATCCATCGCTCCGATGTATGGATTTCAACTCACTGCATTTATCTCTTCCCATGTCATGGATAGGTCAGCATAGAGAGATTATGCCATGTGACATAGGAAACAATTCATCTCTTGAATATTTCCAACACGTATTTTTCAATACAATGTCATTATATGTACGATTGTATCAGACCAATCAAGCTATAGATATAACTTAGTATATCATGTTCCATAGAACATAGGTTGCTACTTGAAGTCTATCATTGGAGAGTAAATTATCATTTTGGTCATAAATAATTGTCAGACCAATGTCTATTTTCCATATGTTACAGAACATATTTTTTATTAGAAAACCATAGTTCTCCCACTAACCTATAGTAGACACATGGCAAATTTTTGTTTAAAATGTATACTATGAACATGTTTCTTACTTTAATCCTAAACCGGATTTCAATAACATGCAACCTTTATTAGCATTCTGTTATGTGACCATCCCTTTCTGATTAAGTCGTATAGACACCATCCACAATTGGTGGTCATGGAATCCAATGCTAAATAAATTGATCATTGATATTAGTTATGATAAGTAAAATTCTAACGGATTTATGCATAACAAATTTGTGAAACCAATTGAGACTTATTGTTACTAAGCCCGTACCATCCATGTATCAACTCATTTGAATACCCACCGCAATATTCAAAATAATAGCCCCTTTTTCACTATGATACATGGAATCCATTAATTGAATTTCAGTTGATCTTATCTATTTAATCTAATTTCCATACAATAATTACTTGTAGGAAATTTTATTCACATTAAATAATAGATCACCGTTCATGGTGAATATAAAAAACATCACCATGGTTTTATCCTTCCAACATAGTATGGGTCTCCGTAACAACATTGTTTCTTGTGTGCTTGAGGAACTAGTTCATATGCCAACTACTTTTGCATTTTGAGCATTGAATAAACACAAGTCAATATAGCTCCCAATATCTCTAATAGAGATGTTCACCCTTTTATATAAGTGTAGTCTATTTCTTGAATACCTACTCTTATATCTTAGGGATTTATGTAACATCCTAAACAACTGTTACGATTATTTTTCTAAATGCACAATGTGTCTCTCTTGGAGCTAGTTTGTTTATATCCTAACAAACTCTCTGCATCCAAACACATTTTCTTATGACATAATGGTTTAACATCATACTATGACTTGTATGATTTCCATTTTTCATTATAGTTGGAATATGGTTGTGGGATATCGCTATTATGTGCAAATAATTTAATGAAATATAATGAATGTTTCTTCTAATTACTAGATTGATATTACATACATCAATACATTGATTTATAATATGTTATTTTTATAATCACTCCACGCTAAATTTTTTTGATCAATGTTTATATGTGAGACATCATCTTCAATCCTCCCCATTAACATCAATGTTGTGATGTCAATAAGGTAATGTGCATTTAGGAATTTCTCCACGATACATTATCATGATTGATGAATGCTTAGTCAATATATTCTTCGGTATCCCCAGGGAAATGGGTTTTGAACTCATCTTTTTTTATTCTAAATGGGTTTCTCTTATGAAATACCTTAATTATCTACTCCATCCTTATTTATCAGGATTATATTTCCATGCTTAGATTTTTTTACACATATATGAATGCAATGGTGGGGGTTTGATTATGTGATATGTTCTTATTGATTTTATAGTATGTGTTATTTTTTATGTTCTTGGTTCTTCCCACATTTGAGGGATTCATTGCATTCAAATTTCATTGTGGTAAGGGATTCATTGATTTCCTCTCCAAATAACACCATCAAATGAATGTGGAGTTAAAAAATCATTTAACTGAATAAATTTAAAACATTTTTGGAATTATAATTGTTTTTATAAAGATTAATGGGTTACATTTTATTTTCAATTGTAATATCACTAGGATTATATTATTTTGTTTAATTTAGAAATGTATATACATGCTAGTTGTTTGTGAAAATGAATACATAATACTTTTAAAGGGATTATGGTATTTCAATTTATTTTTTGACCTTAATTAATTTTTGTGGATTTATTTTTGTGATATAATTTTGAATTTGTTAAGTTATTATCACTTATTTGATTTAATTTCATTTTGTTGAAATTCATATTTTTTTGGGAAACTTTTCGAATCATGTCCCCTTTATCTGATACAGGAAATTATTTATCAATACTTATATACATGTATGATTTGTAAATATAAATATGTACATGTATGTGTATGTATATGTGTGTGTGATTTTATGTACATGCATATATATATATAAGTGTTAAAAATAACAAGTATTCCTTTCTAGAAATAACATATTTCTAAAATGGTATTTTTACTTCCAATTGTTTTTTAAGATAAATATTTTCCGAAAAAATGATCCCTTTTTTGAAATTGAGAATAAAATACATCCTTGGATGTACGCAACTAATTTTGTGTGTGTTGTATTTATTGGTACATTATGAATGGTTTCATTGAACTCTTATTGTTACCTCCACGGAATCTCATCCATTATTTGAGTAGTGTTCACATAGAATCGGTGGAATATGGTTGGTATTGAAATTTACATTGTTTATTATTTTCTTATGTGATAAGTTATATGATATATATACATGAAAACCCTTTATTGTAATCATGGGATCTTATGCATCTTAGTGATGATCGAGTGATGTTTTGACCATGTCGTTATGAGACAGACATGGTACCCTATGGTGGAAGAGACCATAGGGAAGTGTTCAAGTAGTTAGGATAGATGTGTGCAGTAAGTTGGTTATAAACATTGAGTAATCCACTCATAAGGTAGATGATTCCATCTTGACTGCATCTATAGTCTCCTAATGAGAATATTAACTACTTCTTATGATAATGCATATCTTATTTTTTTCTATTATTTTCTATTTATTAAATCAGTGTTATTTTTTATTTTGGAATGTTTTAAATATTACATTATGTTTATAATTTTTTGAAAATATATTAATTATTTTTTATAGTCACCCTTTTTATTCATGTTGAGTTGATTCTATGTTACATGGGGGTTGTACTTAAAACAATAATTTATTTTTGAATGTTTATTTTCAAAGCATTAGTTTATGTGGTTCATAAAGACATGTCTTAGTTTAAGTGTATTTTGTGGGGAAATATCAAAATTGTTTATTAAAAATAATAAAAATATACTTTCAAATAATAATTTCAATCTTGTGTTTCTAATTCATTTATGAAAATAAATTAATGGATTTTTTGGTTCTTGCATATTGATATTTTTTTCTCCCACCTAATTATACAATTCGGTATCTGTAGATCCAAGTTATACAATAGGTTTATTTTAAGACTAATGATCAATCATATATAGGTTTGGTATTGTCGATTTATGGTGACAATTTAAGACACAAATTAATGGTTATGGGTATTTTGGTTCAAATTTTTCATTATAATAAGGTCGACCAGTTCAACCTCAAATGTCCAAATATTTTTTTTGTATTTATGATTAGTTGGATATTTATTTATGGTATTCTATTTTTGGATTCCTTAGTTTTCTATAAATATATATTTCTACGTGTGGGACTACAATTAAATGTCATTCCATGACTGGATTCCTAATTTACACCTATGCTTTATAATTAATTTTTATGAAAATGTACTCCCAATTATTATATTTTGATAACCATGTCTCTTTATATTAGCTCATGAGGATCTCAGATGCCAATCAAGAATGTCATGATCTGAATCGTGTTCTCGGTTTAGGGGTTATCATTTATAGGTCCATGAAAAATGTTATCAACAAAAACCTTTTCTATTTTCTAGGATATGTAAACTTGATTAGGACAACAGAAATGTTTGTGTTAGGAATAAAAATTCATTCATGAACTCTTACTCAAACTGAGACGTGACATTCCCTATGTTTTTGGGTTTTGAGTCTTGAAATGTAATTTTTGGTGTTTTATATTGTTCTATTTATTATTTAATATGGATAATTACAATTGGAGTGAACCAACATCAACTAGTGATCTCATAAAAACATGAATTCCATATTGATCTAGGGTACATGGTTTCACATGACTCCCAATGGATGAAAAATTCTAGAATTTAGGTTTGTTAAATAATGTATCCATTTAAGGAACTAATGCTAGTTCCCCTTGAATTAGTGTTTGTTTAATGTATTGTAATTGGTAAAATTTTGGGTTTTTTGGAGATGATTTTAAGGAAACAATGTTCTGGGTAATAAAAATGATAATGGAGGTTTTAGGATAAAAATTTTGTTTTAATATTAAAATGATATTTAAACATTTTAAATGATTCATTTTAATTCTAATGTTGGTTTTGAAATGATATATTAGTACTCATATTTATCAGGGGTGGATGATTTATTAAGGTAAAATTATTGCATTAAAGAAATTTATTTTTAAAATGGTGGGAAAATTGGATTTTGGGATTAATTTAGATGAATAATTATTTATTTCTATTTATGGTGTGGTACTCAGGAATGGTGGTTTCCATTTACCCTATGGGATTAGTGTTTTTAGTTTTGATGTTATTTTGTATACTATTTAATTATATTTAGTTTTTTATTGATTGTGATCAATTATTTTTATGATATTCAAAATGTAATTAACAGAAATGTACCAAAGGATCCTTGGAAGTCTCTTCTAGACCTTGAATCTACCCATACACCTAGTAGAATGTCATTGGAATATATTTTTATGCAATTTCATTTCATTCATTATGATTAAATTTTTTTAGAGGCTACTGAGTTGGTAATGGAAATTTAATATATATTAAAGTCCATAGAAACACAATAATCAATGAGGGGGATAGTTTTCCTTGGTATATTTGAGGGAATGAGTCAATAATTTTAAAATTTAGTTGTTACACCCTTGTTTTAGGATGAAATTATATTTTCGTTTTTCAATACCACTTTCACTCAATTGTTTATTCAGTTCGAAGTGAAGGTTTGAAATGTGGTAGCGCTTATATGTCTTATGTAGGGACAATATATTGTGAGGGAGTATGTGGAATGAATTAATGATATGAATCCTTATTCATATTATATATTATAAGACAACTAATTAAAATATAATATTTTTTTTAATGTTCTTCATTTAGGTATTTGTGATTTTTTTCTCTCATATGGGTTGGTATCATTTGAATAAATTAGGGACATAGTGTTTTTGAATGAGTTTGATTATAGAGGGAATCCCATGATAAGTTGAACACCATATTCCATGGGTAATAATTATGTATCCCCTTATTTTGAGATTTACATAATAGTGTAACCGATTTTAATGGATTATAATTCATCTATAGTTTATTCTCTTGGATTGAATCCCTAGGCCATGTGATTCTAGTGTTTCAAATTTGGATAATACATTCCTTCATTAGCTATTGGTTTGAGTACCTTTCATACTTGTGGATTACTGGGGAACCATTATAATTTTGTTGGGTTTGGATCTTAATTGGATAATAATAATAATCCCATAATTAATTTGGAATCTATATATACATACTCCCTAATATATTAAAATATCCATTAATAGATTTAATCATATTTTTTCATTCATATATTGATTCATTTTTTTTGTGATTATGAGTTGTTTTAAGGAGATCTTATATCGAGTTATTGATTGGAGACATATGTGGCCAATGGAATTTTGATTCACAATTTTATCACATAACCATATTTGAGTATATTTTATCATAGTAACTTTTTATGTTTTGGATGGGTCACCCAGATGAGTTCTTTGGTTGTTGGATCATATTGTTTTTAGTAGTGACCTTTTTGAGTTGATTCTTTTATTGTCCCAAAATCCTCTTTGAATCCTTAAAATTTTGGGAGACCTGCACCAGGTATCATCTCTATGATTTCTCATTATATCATAATGTGTGATTTTCCATAGAATGGAATTACTTCATTTTTATTTCTATTTGGGTTTGTTTTATCTAATAGATAATCATTTTGGAGGTTGGTTTCATGGTCATGACACATTTTTTGCAATTTTTTAATTTAAATAATTTATAGGGTGTATGATTTTATGGTGGGGATTTATATCAAACCATAACCTATTACATACATTATTATATTATGATGTTATTTTTTTATAAGGTTTTAATTTCCTTTTTGGATATTTTAGTGAATAAATTTTATTTTTTAAAGGATTTGGGGTTTTTTGAATTTGTGGTTATTTTGTATGATTGGATTATAGGAAAAAATTTGAATACCATTATATAGTGTTATTTTTAGATCCTTTTTTTAATTCATGGGTTATCCTTCATGGGTAGAAAAATCTTGAGTCAAAAATGTGAAATACTAATGGGTAATCCATGTGAGAATTTGGTTTTTCAGAGAGATGAAACAAAAATCAAAACTGTTAATATAAATCAAGTGTAATAATTCAAGATTGTTTACAATTTTAACAAACCCATTCTGCATTGTTGGAAAAATATTTACAAACCATGTGTCCAAATAAGGTGATGGATGTTTTTATCTTGTAGAGGATGAATATATGGTATATTGTTTGGTTAACCATGTGAATTTCCCAGAATTTATGAATTTACCTTATTTAATCCATCAAATTTAAACAAAAATGTTTCCTATTCATACCAAATCACATGAAATTCATCTTTAGGGGATTTTTTGAGGTTCTTATTCGATTAACATGGTGTCGGTTCTTATTTATCCAATCATCAAAACGCTATCATATAAGGCCTTCATTTTCACCTCTTTCCATATTTTTCTTATTTTAAATTTCTCAATTGGATTGAATTATTATTTTTCAAACCATAGGGTCATAATTTCATATGTGTGTGGTTTCATACGATGGTAGGTTGTGTGGTTTGTTATTTAGTCTCGATTCTTCCCAAATTCTAGGGATCTATTGCATTCAAAAACTGTTGAGGTGGGGTTTTTGATCCATTTTTTTCAAAAGTCCACCATAAAATGAATGGATATTTCTGAACTAGTTTATTCAAGTAAAATGGTTTTATTGGTGAATATATATATTTATTTATATATAATTATTCATAGGTTAATAGTTATTGTGAAATGTATTTTCTAATGTTTAAATGCTTTTGATTATATGTCAGATGTATATGGACACTATGAATTTGAAATGTTTTTTAAATGGTATTTTCATAGGCATTTAAGTGTTTCTATTGATTTATATGGTTTAATTATTTTATATGGGTTTGTGGTTGAGACTTAATTTCAAATATAATGGGTTATTTCTTCATTTGGGGAATATTGGATTCATTTATTAATTATTTTATGTGTAGAAATTGGTTTGGATAATTTTACTATATTCAATGCTATGAAAAATTTATGAATGTATATATATATGGTTGATATTTATATAAATATATATATATATTCATTCATATGAGTTCATGTTTATTTTTTCATTAATATATATATATATATATGGAAATATCATATAATTCCATTCAGAAAAATAAAACATGGTATCAGAAAATACTCACATAATTTAAAACTATTTTCTAAAATGAGTTTTAAAATGTATGATTTCCAAGTGGTGTTTTGATCCTACATAGAGCATGGTCTAGGAAAGTTTCATTGGAAGGTTACAACATGTTGAACTATTTAAGGCCCGATTGGAAAATTTCAAAATTGATTCCATAAAATGAGTGTGTTCCCTCAATTGTTGCCCATTCTTAAATGTGGGAGTTCTCACACGGATGAGTATTAGGATGTGATTTGTGCAATGTATTTTGATTATTTTTTTCCTATTCAATATGTTTTATCATAAGGAATCATCATCTCCAGTATATTAATGAAATTAGTTCCTATAAATCATTATGAGAGTTGATATATGATTCATTCTTGTCCTGATGAGATAGACTAAATCCCAAATTGTTTTAGTGACCCTAGTGGGTGTGCCACTAGTGAAGTCGGTTGAGTGTAATAAGGTGTTTAGTGAATTGAGGACATAGTGAAGATGCTAACCACATTAGTCTATAGAAAATGGATTGATTTATTATATTTTATGGATACAAGATATCAAATAAATGAGGTTTAAAAGGTTTAGTATTCTTAAAGTACTATGTACATACATTGTTCCTTTAATACATTGGTATTTAGAACTGGAACAGAAAAAGTAAAAATAAACTACTACATTTACACTTATTGGAAGATATCATCGTCATAACATGGGAATGGAAAATAAATAAATTTGTGAGATTATATTATTACTAAAGGTTACCTACATAAAAATGTGATATAATAATATATGTGGCATAATAAATAAATAATAATCAATATGGAAAGGATTATAACTGAATAACACATCCAATTTAATCAATAAACATAGAATGAAAATGCATCCATAGGTTTCTTCCTACAAAAAATCACATGTGTAATAATAATGAAATTCTGCATGATGGAACTTTATCATTGTTGCATGTTATTTATCTGGAAAACAAAAAATATACATCAATATCTTTCAATAGATGTATTATTTTAGTTGGTAAAAAATGTAGGATTCTTCCTGGAAACAAAATTGAAGGGTTTTTTTCTAGTTTTTTTGTCTAATGAGACATATCAATGAATCAAGGGGATATATTAGGCAAGACCTCACCCATCACTGGATTTGTAAAATCATTATTTGTACATATTTTTTTCAAGAACATTATTACTTAACAAAATATCCATATTGAGTAGAGGATATATATTTATCAATATTACCCTAGTTAAAATTACATTCAATTAAACACCATATGTAAATGTTGTATATTTCAAAGAAAATATTCATATCCATGATAAAATTTTATTTATATTTAATGAAGTTATAAATTATTGATGATAATAAATAAAATTGTTAGTAAACAATGTATAAAAGTGATGAATATAGTTTATGTACCCTAAAACATAAAGTGAGTCAGAAACCCTAAACATTTGACTGAATGCATTCCAAACAGGTACATAATTTACAATATAATCAAACTATATTTATTTATTTTATAATTTAGATCCTTTTAAATAGAAATATAATTAATTACATTTTTATTATGTTCATTTCTGGCCATTCCGATTTTTAATGATGATAAATTGTGTTGTTCTGGGAACATTTATTTCATGGTTTTATGGTTACTTCAATTGTGTAAAACTATGATAGTTCATGTAAAATCAGAGAAAAATAATAGAAGCGTGGTTATTCAGTTTTAATGTTCATAAATATTCTTAAATTTTCTAATATATTAATTTTTTATGGTATCAGGATAAATCATTAGATAAATAGTTGATGAATTTTTTTTAATTTTATTGGGTAGTTTTTATAACCATCACAAAATTCTATCATTTTATTTATTATTAGGTATAGATAATAAATATTTATCATGATATAACTTATACCATTTATATTACTATATTATATAACCATTATTATGATTTTATGCTCATCCTAGAATGTGGTAATGGAATATAATACTTGTCGTCCAAGAAGGCGGTGAATCAACACATAACAAATAAAGTTTTAAATTTTAAAATAAACTAAAGATGGGAGATACATGATTGTGGATACTCCATTAACATAATAAAATTATAGTATGTATATTATATTGGAGTTATAACATAGTTCAGATAAAGGGAGTTGTGGGGATAATAAATATGAAAGAAGGAGGATCTTACATATTGAATATCGTTTCCATGGGAACCTCATTAACACCAATGGATTTGGTATTTTTGTAAGAACAACAGGTATGAGAGATGGGGATGATTCTTGTGAAGGTATTGGAAAAAATTTATACGTTAATCATGTATTATATTAAATGTGGTGAATCGGTGGTGAGGGGAGGAATTTCTAGGGAAGTAGAGGGGTGTTTTTAATAACATAATGCATTGGTTTTTTATTTTGGATCTAGACAATAAATAGTTTGGATTCTGATAACTATGTATAGTAATTAGGGCGTGTAATATCAAAATAATTTCTTTTCACCTCAACAATAAATCACCTATCACCAAAAAATACTTTATTTAATAATAATGTTAAATAACATTAATTATCAAATTTCGCTATTCACTAATAATTCATATATTTCAAAAAACCCCGAAAAATGTACCCTAGTCCTTTATGAACTAGTAGATTTAGGAAATGGATTCCATTTTATGAATCTAATTTTATAGATATTAGAATTTTAATTTATAAATTGAATCATCATTTATTCGAAAAATACTGATTTTAATATTATAACAAATTTTAAGAAACATTGAAAAGTTAAACTATGTCTCATAATATAACATAATAATTATAAAACAAAAAAAATAAATTTATGAATCATTTTTATGTAAATAAAATTTATATTATATTGTTATATTAATTATAAAATTTCAAATAAACATTTATGTTTTACAAAAATACCAACATTTAAAATATTATTTTAAAAAAAATTATTTACTTACTCTATGATATAAATTTATGATACAGAAATTTTAGGTGGCATGACTCTTCTAGGATGATTTCTCTCAGACATCACCTTCTCCCAGTGTATACATCTTGATATATAGTTAGCAATCTCCCACATCATATTATCTATCAAAAATGATCCTTCATATCTCTATACATATTTTTACTAGTGGGTTTTATATTGAATAATGAGCTAAAATAATAATCAAATAGATCAATTTTTTCTTCGGTATTTATGGAATACATACTATCTTTCCAAATTTAATAATAGCATCCTCTTACACAATTTCTACAAATCCACCTTCCTTCACAACATTAATTTTCATTTGAAAATTATTATCATCGAATTGAGGGATTTATATATTTTCCAGTAAAGATAGTTTCACAATACAATAAAAAATTAATGATATTTATGTCTCTATAACAATTCCCATTTCCATCAATACTAAATCCATAAATATTGGATCATTCTCAATCCTCATCTGGGATAGAAGTGCATGATAATTCCATCTTAATGTATCTAATACCATGTATTCTTTTCCTAGGTTGTAGTGTATTGAGTAATAATAATATTTTAGTAAATCAAGCCATCATCTATACCGGATGTTGAGGTCATTCGATGAAAATATTCATTTAAAAATAATACGATGCATATATATATATATCCTATCATTCTACATATAGATAGTGTTTTTATATATTCAGTGAAATTGTTACAGAAAAAAACACAATATCATGAGAGTGATAAATTAGTTTATAAATCATGAAATGTGTTAACGCATATTCAATAATAATATAATTTTTCCTAAAGACTGAAAATAGTCCTTTATTTTATGCATAGGTGTATATCAAAAACCCATAATTATTTATGGTAAAGTTAAAATCGGATCATTGATAAATATTATCTACAATTATGAAAAATATTCATAACATTTGTTTTTTACATAAGAACCTAACACGTTTACATTTGATGTTGTTTAAGGAGTTAGCCAATCAGGAATATTTTAATTGAAACACCAATAGTAACCTGAAAAACTAATGAAACTGGGTAACATGGTTATATTTGATGGCATAATACAATTTTGGATTTCCTTTTCCATGCAGGATCAAATGTGATTCCATCCATAGAGACAATATGGCAAAGAAAATAATATCTTGAAGCTAGAATTTATAGTCACAATATTTACTATATAACTATATCCATACATGAGTCTTATGATTGATCTGCATGTGAGTCACATGGTATTCATAGATTTTATAAGAAACTCTAATATCATCAATGTATGCTACAAAAGATTCATCATGATATTCCTGGAATAATGTATTCAGTAGATCCATGAAAACCATGGGGTAATTAGTTATTCCAAAAGTTATATCTATAAAATTGTAATGTCCCTATATCATTCTAAAATCTATCTTCAGAATTACTTCTTTCCATACACACAATTGTTGATACATAGAATGAAGGAAAATCATTGAACAATATGGACCTCCATGATGTTGATCAAATATATCATCAATGCACAAAAGTTGATAATTGTTATTTATTGTAATAGACATGATTTCACTATATATAATTCATATACGGATGGATCTATCATTATTATTAACATGGAGAATAGGGGATCCCCAGAGAGAAATACTAGGGTCTATAAGTCCCTTATTACTCAACACCGACTATTTTTTCTTCCTCTCCACTACATCCACATTTTACATTCTATGAGGAGTACTTGATGTTGGTCTTGCATGAGGGATGAAGTCCATGGTAAACTGAACTTCATGTTCATGTGGTTGTATAGGTGATTTACCTAGAAACACATCATTGTATTCTTGTACAATTTATACATCTTCATTTTGAATATTAATTTACTAATCCATATAATATTTTACCTTTATCTCCAAGAATTGCATTCATTATAGCTACATGGAGTAGATATATATATGATTCATATGTTGAAGATTCTACTATGAAGATAAAAAATTCAATATGTTCCAAATAAATAATAGTTTCATTCAACATGAATTATTTTTAACATTTTATTATGAAATCTAGTCCATACATAGGATACTATCAAATTCAACCATATGTATTACGATAATTTATGAAATAAAATCATGTTTCTGTGTCCTACTAGGGACTATATGATACATCGTTGTTGTAATTATACTTCCATTAAGAGTTTTAACAACCTCTCCCTTATAAAACCAAAACATGAATTTATAATTTCACAGAAAATTTGTTAGATATACAAGAGTATTATGATCCAGAGTCAAACAAATAACATTCTAAATTTTATGATTGGATTGATGTACCTTCAGCCACATAATTGGGTACTTGTACCTTAATTGTATTGATTACATAATCTAGGACATCTCCCCTTGGCATGTTATACGGTACAATTCTATTTCCTTTGAGAAATTTTTTTCAATAATTACGCATTTCATTTCAGTTTATTAATTTTATATATTAACTTTATTTTCCCATGTACTCATCAGATAAATGACCCTTGTCTCTGCACTTGAAACACACTCTCGTTCCCTTAAAAAATATCCCATATGTATTATCCTATAATTTTTCCAATATTGAAAATGACTCATTCCCTTATTCTAAATTAGTGATTCATATTTATCATTGTGATAATCCATCGTATTCTTCACTTTATCTACATTGAATATATATGATAATGAATTTTACTTCTCTATTCTGATGATGTATTGTAATATTTCATCATACGAATAAATTTTTTTGAAGCCAATTTCCTTTTGAGACACGACATAAAAAGATCAATGAAATGATTATTATCATTTTATGATTCATGTATAAAATATAAATAATTCATAAATATTATTATTAAGGTAGACTAATACTCTGAAACACTATGTTCTTTCTTTTCCTTTTTGTTGTGAAATTTTCTCTTCATGTCAGTTCATTAATCACGAGGGAAATATTTTTGGATAAATGATTGTTTAAAAGTTATCAATTATTGGAAATATATTTCATCTTACAAAAATCATTCTAGATCAATTACCACCACTGATTAGAATAAACCATGAGGAAATATACTTATGTTACGTCCCATTCTCTAACATCACATCTTAATGAAAGAAATATATTTTAAAGGGACTTTATCCATTAATCAAGTGCCACTGGATTAGTAATCCATTTATATTATGGGGTATTAATCTAAATGAAATGATCCAACATATTTGTATCTTTTTAATATTAACAACATTAATAATATTTAAAATATGTTCATGATCTTCACCTCTATAACACCAAATATATTGGCTTTCACAGTGGGGAAATCCCTACAATGTCTCCGAGTATTGATACCTTTTCATCCATTAGGTGCTATCACTAAATAATGGAACATTGTGAGTTATATCATAATCATTATTATTATTGGGGAAAATATTTAATACAAGTAATTCTAATAATTATAATATTTATTTACCATAATTTACCCAATGTTTCTACTAAACCTGCTCTCGTACCAACTATGAAGACCCAAACCCTATAGCCCGAAGATAGTGTTGCACTTTATAAAATGGAATAGATATGATAGACCGTATAAGCAATGTGATATCATTTTATTAATAATTAATAAATATATACACAAATTGATCCCTTATTACATTGTTCGTTAAAGATAGAACAAAACAATGGAAAATATATATCTTCCTTAACACATAAAAAAATATATCATCATCCTATCCTATGGAAGGAAAAAATATAATAGTGTGAGAGGAGTTTCATAGTAAGGGATTCATATAGTTGAATCATGAATGAATATTAATTTAATCATATTCAATATGGAATGATAAATAATTGAAAAATTAATTCCATTTATCCAATAAACTAATAATGAAAATGAATCTATTGATTTTTTAACAGTGAAAATTTCATGAATATTAATAATTGAATAATGAATGAATAAAATGATAATTTTATTGGATTTAAATTATCTAGAACATGAACCACTAAATTCATGTCATTTCACAAGACATCTTATTCATGCAGGTAGAAACCTATTTGACTCTACTTGGAAACAAATGAGAAGGGTTTGTCACCAACTATTTTATCTCATCAGAGTTGTCAATGAATTTAGGGGATATATAATTTTGGAACCCTCCCTTCAGTACAAGTCCAAAGAATTATTCTGACATAAATATAATTCATGAAATATATGACTTACCAAACTATTCATATTGAGTTGAAGATATATATTTTTCAAGTTTTCACAATCTTAAATAACATTTATTGTATATAACATATGTAAAAACCATATTCGAATAAAAAAATAATCATATCTATAAAAAAAATAATTATCGATAATTAATGAAATTTTCAATAATTGATGATAACAAATAATAGTATCATTATAAGAAATAAATAAGTATTGAAAATGTCATATGTCCCAAAAAAATTAAAGTGAGATAAAAAACCCTCGCCTTATGTCCAAAAGCATTATTCACCAACACTTAATGTCATAGAAAGTAAAATTATATTCATTAGTTAATATATTAATAACCTATTAAATATATTTTTGATTTATTATAATATTATTATGTTCATATTTTCCTTTTTGATGAGTTTTATTGTTTAATTTCATTATTCTCGGATTGTTTGTTTAATGGTTTTTATGTCATATCTCGTATGTATAATTATAATGGTTCAAGTTAAATGGATGAAAAAATAGTAGTGAAATTATGTAGTATTAATGAAAACACAGATGATTAGATGACCTCAAATATAACATGTTTATATGATATGGGGATGACTAATTAGATAAAACGCGGTTGAAATTTTATTAATTTAATTCGACCATATGTATGACAGTCCTGAACTCGTATCATTTTATTTAATACTAAGATTATATTTTGGTTATAGACCATTATATTACATATAATATTAATATTAAAAAACCATTTAACCCAAATAATATTTTTATGACCATCCATTATGTTTGTAATGGATAGTTAAAACTAATCATCCATGAAGGAAATGAATAGACATGTCAAAATGATGTTTTCATTTTTAGAACAAAAGGACAAGAGAATATACAAGATGATGGATATTACATCATAACAATAAAATTACAATATATATATGATATTTGATTTATCTTTACACTTCTGATAAGGTTTGGTGATGAGAGGGTAAAATGGAATGAAGGAGGATTTTACCTCTTGAATAACATCTACTTATGCACAATATAAATACATATAAATATTTTATTTTAGTATGAAAAACAGTTCATCGATATATGGAGGATAATTTAAATGGTAATTTGGAATAATTTATACAATGATTAAGGATTATAAGTAGTGAGGAGAATTGGTGGTGAGGGTGGTATTTATAGAGATTAGAGGGGTGTTTTTTAATAATTTATTCGTTATTATATTATTTTTGGCCCCATAATATCAATGGTGTTGAATTTTGTGACTAAGTATAGGATCTAGTTCATGTTAGTTCAAAATAATGGATTCAATCCTCATCCATTTGTCATTCAACACTCAAAAATTACATTATTTACTTATAATCATAAACACTATAAATTACAATTTATAACAATTCTCCAAAATTTCAACTATTTCATAATCCTCCCAAAACAACATCCTAATTTTTTTTTTTATATTTAGAAATTTTTTAAATGTTTAGGAAAAATAATTTTTAATTAATATAAATTAAATTAATGAAAAAATCATCATATATTTGAAAGTACTTAATTTAATATTATAATCAATTTTATAACACATTGAAAAATTAACTAAGATCTCATAAAATTATCTTATTATTATAATAATATAATTTTAAATTTTTAAATCAATTTTATGGAAATAAATTTTCTTTTAAATAATTATGTAACTAAAAAAATTATAGTAAACATATTTGTTTAACTAAAATATGAACACTTAATATATTATTTTTAAAATATATATTTTCATTTTCCACAATATAAATATCATACATTTTTATTTATTAGAGAAAAAAATTTATATTTACATTCATATGTGAGGTTATTATTCAAATGTCTAGATAACATTTCCCAACAGTAACATTACTATTCCAATAGTCATGTTAAAAAAATTATATTTAGTAACATATAATGGTTTGTTTAAGATCAATGTTGTGACTAAAATAAGAAATTGAATAAATTAAATTTAGTTAAGAATATATTTACCAAAATATTTTGGGGTGTAATATTAATTTTCTTGGATTCTAGATGATTACATCACAAGTATCTAACAAGTTTGTTCACTTGAATTTTTATGGATTAACCATGATTATTTATATCATATTATTACATTCAATACTAAATTTTTTAATTATATTTATTTTATGATATACCTATTTTTCATTATTTTAGTGTGCTCTTTATTTTTTCAAAATGGTTTACTTTTGTAGCGACATATCTATTTTTATATAGATTGAATTTTTTTGAGTGTCTTGGGTGTTTCCTTTTAAAAACAATGGTATTTATAAAATTGTTTTCTTCAAGGAATAATTTATGTGAATGTTAAAATTTGTATCAAAAAATGTTCTGGTTTAAATGTTTTGTTTTATGGAGTTCCCATGGTTAATTCTTAAAAATGATAAAAAAAATCAGTATATTTATATATTCAATGAAATATTTTTCCAATGATTTTCTAATAGAAAATAAAATCATATTATGTACATATATATAGATATAATTATTCTAACACCATAAATGTTCCACTAGACATCTGTTGATCATTGATATTCTGCAGGATCCAAACTTATTTTTGTATCAAACATGGAGTTGGATGGTATTGCGTATTTATGATTATATTGGATATCACACAGAGATAATGTTTGTTATTTTGGTTCCACTTTTAAATTGTATTTATTTTAGGTAGTTCATACATAATTATTTTATTTTTGTGGTGATAATTGAATATCTATTTGTTTGTACGTTTATTTTTGATTTTCCTTCATTGGATTGTTTTACTTTTCATTCTAGATACATTTATTCATATAGATATATTATGTTCTGGTTGGCCTGGATGGTATTCCCATGGAAAGGTTGTGAGTTATATTTTTTTCTAGGTGAAATATTATAAAAATATTTATCCCATATAGAACATGACACATGTAATCATCCCTTCAGGATCAATTTTTCCCAACAGGTCTATTTTTGTCCGACTTGGGTACTCGATAAAGCGGTCACCACTATTTTTTTGTGAAATTTTCTCACAACATGCATCATAGATTATTAAACATGAAAAGACAATATAATTGCCTTTATAAATTTTGAAAATGATATTTGATTAATATTTAACGTTTATTAGTTGACCACATATCCATCTGACACACATTGTGTCTTGATTTTATGAAAAAACATATTTTCAATTTAGATTTTTTATTTTTTTATAAAACACAAGTAACATTCCAAGAACCATGTGTTTTACATTTATTGATAATAGTTGTTGATGAATCATGATTCCTTTTTTATATATATGAATTATCCTAAATTTAATATGACACATGTTGTGGCTAGTATGATATTTAGTATGTTTTTTATTCAACAACACCATTTTAGTTCATAAGAAATATAACATAGTCAAAAATTTGTAAAATAACTCATATTCCCATGATATTATAATAAATGTATTTAAACATTATTTTTGAGATGTTGGGTATTAACACACATCAATTGGATGCACAATGTTTCAATATGACTAAATATGAATGTTTCCATTGAAAAGTAATATTTTATTTCAAATTTCGCGTTACGAAAGTAATGAAACTAAAATGATCTTGATTGTCATGAAACATTATAGTATTGATCGATAAATAATTTTTGATGAGTATGAATCAAACATGGGTCAATTTGACTCATGGTGTGGCTGGTCTGACACAAATTTTCTATTTTTATTTTTATAGTATCATTTTTTCTCACAAGTCATCTCACATAGTCAATAAAATGAAATTGAGCATGGAATTTCATTATAATTTTGGAAAATTATCATTTATTAAATTAAAAAAAGATGTAATTAAATTAACTTTAATTTCACATATGACTTGGATTGAAAATACGGAATGTTAATGTTTTAGTTTTAATGTAATATTATATTTTAAAACAGATGTATCATACCAAAAATATTTAAAATTAAATATTATTAGTTAGATATTTTAGGAAAATATATTTAAAATAATTTTGATGTGTAATAATTAAATTTATGTATGTCAAACATATGATGAAGATTATGGGGTTGAAGGTTTCTATTTTTAATTAAAAATGTAATTTTAAATCAAGAATTCTTCCAAACAATCAAAATTGAAAAAACATTATAGGATCATCTTGTATTTTACGAAAATGTTAAACAATTTTTTTATAATGGATTTAAATTAATTCCAATCCAACAAATTTTTTATATGAAATTAATAAAATACGTGAATTCAATTACAATTGATATTTCATATCAAAACACATGTAACATAATCTAAATTGTACATACACAATGACATTATATTAACAGATTAAAAAAATACATAATTTATTTGTGATGTGTAGAAATAAACCTTGCATCAATCTAACACATGATGTGGATGGTATGAATCAATGGGTTTGTTTCAAGTATAAAAGTATTATTTTAGTTCTCACTATGAGGAAAATTGTTGAAAATAAGAGTAAACACCCAAAATTCCATGAAAATTTATTAAAATGATCTATGAATCATTTTTGTTATTTGGGAATAAACAATATATCAATCTGACATACATTGTGACCAGATTGAAAGAAACTCTATTTTTTCAATAAAATATTCTTAACATACTAAAAACAATATATAAACTTAAATTATCATGATATTTTATAAAAAACAACTTTTTCATTTATTATATGTAGTAATTAATGTAATGGAAATTTGACACATGATGTGGTTAGTAAGATTAGTCATGCATGATTAAATTTAAAAATAGTTTTTTTTTGGTTCAAAATGGGGATTACATAGTCAAAACAACACAAGCACATATAGATTGAAATGATATTTTATTATATTGATGCATAATTCATATGATACAAATAGTAATTAACCAAAAATCTTTATTTTAATTATTGTTATTAGTATTATTAAAAGTGCATGTGTTTATTTAATTTTTACATTTTAGTTCATGTTTGGTTTCATAGACTCAAAATAAAAAATACACTATGATTTTATAGATACTATATATATACAATCCACATTTCATTTGTGATATATATGAGTAAATCATAGATGAATTTGACACATGTTGTTTCTAATATGACCCGAAGGTAATGTTTTCACTATCAATGTAACAGTTTTCTCACAATGCTTATCATAAAGTCCAAACCAAGATAGTGCACTTGGATTATCATGATGCTTTAGATAAATAATTGATTATTCCAATGTGACTCATTTTATGTTACCATATTCCATTAATGGTTTAATTTATTCTATATTATAAAAAATTTCCACATTAGTAGGTTTTTATTTTTTATGTACTGATACTAAAATAAAAATTTCATTTTTTATAGGAACATACATATTTTTAAGTGATTGAGTTGATCATTATATAAGGCCTACTATGAGTGTATATTTTTTCAAATAGTTTTTGTAGTTTTTGTTTTTTTGTTAATTTATATTAATTTAATTATATTTTATTGAAACTATTTAATTAATTTTTTTATTGAAATTCATATATAAAGTAAATTTAAATTGTTTTCATTTATATTCTAATACACATACAAATTGATATAATATAATTTTTAATTATTTTATCAGCTCCTACATAGTGTAATTTTTATATCTTCTTTAACTAGACATTACATAGTATTGAACCTTATCAGTGGTATGTGTAGTAATAATAAAACATAAAATTATCTGTTCTAGAATATGAACTAATAAATTCCCTATTTATATTTTATCTGTTTTATCCATAATAATGTAACATTTTATAATAATTTTTATAATCTATAAAATCATGTTATAGAAATAGATGTTAAAAAATTTATTTCTACACTAATATACTGGTAATCAGTTGTTATAGATTTTAATTTTTCATATTCATATTTTTTAAATACCAAAATCATTTTGGTTATAAATAAAATATTAAAAACATTTGAAATGTTTTTGATTGATATAAAATTATATTAGAAGGGGATATGATTTTTTATGTATAAGTTTTTTTTGGTTATAAGAATTTTTTTACAATCATGGGATGAGAACCCATTATGCATAAGAAATTACTCATTGATATATGTGGTAAAAACTAGTTATTATTAATAATTGGGCCTCTAATATTAAAAATATATAACTGAAATAATAAATCATATTTGGTATGAATTTTTTTAAATTTTCATGCATTCCATCATCATCCACATTCACTCAGATAGTGAAATAATTCTACGTTTGTGTTTGTTTATGTAGAAAAATTATATATTTGGATTTTTTATTAAAATTGTCAGTTTTTTTATTAATATTTTAATATGGGTTTTTTGATCTTCAAAGGGATTCATTTTCTTCATATTGGACAATGGTTTCAATTGATTTGACCCTTTTATACTAGTTGTTTTTTTTAAAAAATTGACTAATTCCATAATATATATGTATATATAAATATAAAACAATATGAAACATATTTCATATAAAAAATAAAAAATATTTTATATTTTATTGTTTATATACAGAAACATTAAATTATATATACAAAAAATGTATTTTTAATTTTCAATAACAAATATTTATGTACTTATAAAATATATCTAAAAACAACAACCATGGAATTTTTTATAAGGGAGTGTACCTTGACATCCCTTATATATTTTTAATATGGGATTATAGATCACTATTCTAACATAATAAAATATTAAGATAACAATAATAATATATATAATAATAAAAAAATTGTCTATTTAATTAATATAATTAAAAATCAATATGATAGTATTCAGGGTCCAATTTAGGTGGAAAGATCTCTACTCACATCACATACTATAGGGGGTTTGGCCCTCAAATTCCCATGATTTATCCATAAATCTACTGGGTTGGTGTTGTTTTTGACACATTATAATATCATCCATGTGATTTTTTTAGGAGGTGATAGGTTGCCTCACTTAATCGTTGGGATGGAAACAGCTACCAGTTCAGGGCTTGGGTGACTAATGACATTGAAAAAGATAAGGTATAAGGTTACATGTGGGGATTCATGAATTTTTTGGTCGAAAACTAGATAATTGGTCGAATATGGTGTGCGACATGAACAATAGAGCCTTACAAGAGAGTTATTCTTATGACAGGTGTAGGTATATCCACTAATGATATTGACATACAGTTGTAGGATTAAATTGGTAGATTTTAGGTTCATGAATGTCCAATACTAAAGTGTCCCACATTCTTCATGTACGAGGACCAAATATGAGGATTTTGTAGTGCATTGGATTATTTTAATTTGGGTATTTAGACCACCACTAAGATTGTTGTATATTTACAATTGTAATATGGAGTCATAGTTGGAGATATATTTTCCCAGATGGGAGGGATGAACAAAAAAATCTCTAGTGAACCAAGGGTTTGTGCATGTCTATTGTATATATTCCCTCCAAACTGATTATAATTTAAAATTTATAACGAAAATAATGATATGTAATATTAATAAAATTTAATAAAATAATTTGTCAACTCAAAAAACTTAATCCTTTGAAATGTTATATGAGGCTTCATGACATTAAATCGAACAAAAAAACGTAGATTGAGGTCTTGATAACATATATTCCTATAATTTTTAGTGGATCTAGAATGATGATTACTATGGAACCTATAAAAGCTAATTAATATAATTTTAAAGATTACTTTTTTCATCATTCCACATAAGTGAGGAAGCATATTGAGGGGAAAAATACAAGATGATGACATTTGTATTTTATGGGGTTTTAATATTATTATTTCAGTTATAGTTACTTTTTTCACGAAGGGTGATCCATTATATTTTCATGAACTTGTTTTTTGATATAAATGATTAGCTTGATGATAACTTTTACAAGGATATCATGATGATGGAAGGAAGTATTTCTCCTAATGATAATGTTTTTTAATTCATGGACCAGTCTTACAAGAGTAAAAGACATAAAAAATGGTGGTGAATCACTTGAAATTATTGTTTCTCAAACTCATGTATGTTTAGATTGGAAAAGACAGTGTATTTCTATGAATAATGATGTAGAATAAGTATATAATTTTTTCTATGAAGGTTAAGTTTTTTAATGGTGATGATCCAAAGGTGGAGACATTTGATGATTCTCCATTTCCTAGTATTAGAATATCTGATGGTCTATAATCTGTGAACTATTATGAATTTATGGCTAGTGGTGTAGATGATCTAGATAATAAAGACATGAATGGTTACTCAAATGTGTTAGAAATTTTTATTGTCTATAATATGTTTCAAATTTTATTATTGTTTGAGATATGGAAAATGAATCAGGCCCCATAGAAGACCGATGGATTCCTTTCTCCTGATATACTATTGAATCTCACTAATTTATGGGTGCTAAAAAAGAGTACATCACTAATATGTTTTTCGATAATTGAATGGACCTTGGAAAAAAACCCAAGACATTAATGAGAGGTTGATTACCGCATAGTATTGGTGTGAATAATGAAATATGATTTATAGCTAAAACCAGTTGAATACATTTTTGGGATGGTATCTCCTATTTTTTCTTGTTTAGGATATATTTTTAAACTATTTTTTGTGGTTTTCCTCTGACCGTTGGAGAATTTTTTATTTCCTCACACCACATTCCTTCTTGTAATTACTTCCCGTAATAAATGGTTTGGAGCCAACATGTTCTTAGATCCTAAGGTTTCAAAATAATAATAAAAAACATAACCATTAATTAATAATTTTAGAAATATAAATTATATGATAAATAATTAATAATAATAAAATAATATAATTTAATAATTATAATTTTTTAATAAAAAAATTAATAATCTAATTATTTATATAGTTGAAAATAAACAATATAAATAATAACTAATAATGAATAATTTTTATTAATAATAAGTTATTCTATTATTTTCTGAGTAAATATTACTAGTAAAACAATTATTGATATAATTAATAATATATATATTAACTAAACATATATATAATAAATACGATTAATAAAATATTGTAAACATTATGAATAAAATATTAGTGTCTTTTGAGACATGATGAATGCACCTTGGGGACCAAATATATGGGCCTTTTGGGATATTAACATTGTAAATAGTAATATATAGAGTGGATCATCCCATCAAGGGGGTATTCTACCTCATTGATGGAATAGGTGTATGTGACTTGTTTTATTTTATTTAAAATTTTTGAAACTTATTTTTTAATTAATATTAATATAATTAATAACTTTTTCATCATATTAATTATTAATTATACTTATTTTTTTTCTAATTTTTATAATTTATCATATTAGTTATATTACTATTATTATTAATTATGTTTTTTTATATTATTTATTATCTGTTATATTCACAGAAAAATTAATAAATATTATTATTAATATTTGATAATGTGTCTAATGATGGTGTTTATAAGGCCTATTTGTAATTCTATGCCCAGATGATGGTGATTCCTTCTGATACAACCCATATAATAAATCATCTAGAAGGAGGAAATTGGAGTAGATGGAATTCATACTCATGGATAAAAAAATTGTTGGAATTACTAAGACGTTGTTCTGAACATATACCATATGAGCCATTGACTCAAGCATTTCCTATTATAATTATAATGAAGGTATTTATGGCACATGTCACTACTAATCCTGATGTGATTTCAGATCTTATCAGGCTTTGTGAGTATTCTGTGATTGTAAGGGTTATGTTTTCAAATGAGGGAAAACCATAAAATGGATAATCTAATCTATTGACATAATATTGATTAGTGTGTAACACCCTAGGTAAATAAATAATATGACATTTTCATATTTATCCATATTTGTGAATAAAATATTAATATGACTTTAAAGGGGATGTTATGCTCGATGGCGTACCCAACATGCAACAACGAGTTTCTTGGGAATCTTACGTTGCACTCTAATAATAAAATAATATTATTTTAAATCGTAGATAACATGTAGCCGTTGTATTGGCGGGAATGGATAGAAATAACTAAAATATGATTATATATGTTTTTAAATGGTTTTACATTTATCCAATAAAAGATAAAGGCATAAAATACAGAAATAATTCAATTGTAGGCGTATATGCCCTAGTTTTCACTAAAGGTTCACTTATCGCCATTTGATGGAGAATCGTCATTAAATATAGTTTTTTTCACTCTTATACATCCTTTTGGACCAAATAAAACTCTTCTTATGAATTGGGACATCAAAATTTACTTTGTGTAAATTTTTGGTATCTTTCTGATAAAGTTCATTTTTTTAATGAATAGTGTAAAATGTTGTATTTTAATTCGAAACCTCTTTTTAATCTAATTTATTTATATGATTATATTATCTTTTGAATTGGTTTTAAAGTGAAATTAGAATATATTTTTACCATGAAATCCAATAGTGGTCGTTGGAATTAATATCACTTTGAAATCAGACTTAAACTAGTGTCAATCTTTTGATACTTATTGTTTCATAAAAACACGCTATTTGCTATGACAACGGGAATTAATTATTAAATAAATTAATGTGACTTATATGATTTTTTTTAAAATAGACTTCATTTTTGAATTCGGAATATCAAATATAGCTTAGGGTGAATTTTTGGGATTTTTCTGAAAAACATCAATTTTTTATGAATAGTGAAACCACTAAGTGGTACTTATAAAAACTGATTTTTCCATTTAAATGAAAATTTTCCATCTTTGTGTTTTGAATTTCAAAAATCTGACATACATGGTTGTCATTAATAAGTAAAATGTGGTTCAATTGGATAAAAATAATTTTTTTTGATAAATAGTTACTTATTATGTTTTTAATCGCGATTAGAGGTAATTAGTGTACTTTAAGGTAAAAATAATGTTTGAATAATATTAAATGAACATGAAACATGTCCTAACATCATTGGGTGTGGAATGGCCGACAAATACAACCCATGGGTCAACTTGGGGACCCCATGAAGCCACTTTGGTTGGAAAATGACATTAATATCTTTTTATTTAAAGTTAATGTAAAAATGAGACAAACATGAAATGTTTGTTAAAACAATTGTTACATGGGGTTATACAAATCATATTTTTGACTATAAATATTCATTGGAAATCTAAAAAGATTTCCTACATCATAGTATTTTTTTTAAAATTTTAGACATTATATAAATTAAATTATATATGACATCATGATGATGCACCGATGACCTCATTATTTAACGATTTAAATAAAATGGAAAGATAATGTAATATATAAGACCTAAAAATGTCCAAAACCTATTGGATGAGTGGATTTAGATCCCATATCACCTTAGCCTAGAAAATAATCAATGTGGGACCTCTTAAATCCGAATACCATTTTCAAATAAAGTAACATTTGCTTACTTTCCAATAGTGCCCCTCTTCTCCTCTTATAAAAGGCCCCCACCTCTACCTCCTTACCCACACTCCCAAAGCCTTTGTCTCGGCCAACCCCTGCCCATTTGGCCTCTACACTTCCCTATATAACTCCTTGAGGCCTCAATTTGGGCAGAAGGCTTCCCAAGGAAGCCTTTTAGCTCAAACCAATGGGAGTTACCCGATTTTAAGGTAATGTCTTCACTTGAGTCCTTTTGTTTTATCTTTACTCTCCAACCCCCTAAACTCTTTTTATTCATTTATTTTGTAAAAACTCCAGTATCTTAAATATACTAGGATGTTGTTATAAGAAGTATTAGAGCTACACTTGAACACACCTACATCTAATGGTTAAATAACATACTGTTTCCGTGGATGGCTAATTTATGCCTCCCGAAACGATGATTGTTCAACATTCTTTTAACACCTTCAAAGGTGGCCATTAAGATGTCAATATATTTATATATGATATATAATATGTTTATGTTTTACTTAAGCTTATTTATTTTTCTTTTTGGGCATACTTTTATGGTTTCCATTATGGGTAAACGTGATATCTTCATTTAAGGAAGTGCGGACTACCGCCCCCTCAAAGTGATGTGATTTGTTAATTCCATATGGGGGATGTATAAAGGATGGATTTAAAGTTATTATATATGATTTTATACTATAATTATAATATACATCTATATCATTATTATTCCATTCCATAAAAATATTAAATAGAAATGAAAGTAGCATTCATTCGTACGTACGGCTTACCGTCTCTATGAACGGTGCATTTCATTTCTTACCTCTAAATGATTATGTAATATTATAAATACATGTATATTCTGGATATATATGATATATATGATATCCAAATCATAAATATAATTCTGGATATAATGAACATTTGACCACACGAACAACATGTAATTGTAAGAAGGCCACTTTCGACTTAAGAACCAAATATTAGAAAAACAAACATTATTAACTTAAATGATTAAATAATGTTTATAACATTGCAATAAGTGATCTAAAAGGAATGATGAACTTGAAAATGATTCTTAATAAAGTGGAAATTAACTCAAGTTTATTATTCAGGACGTTAAAGAATAATCGAGTCAAGTCGGACCCGAGGTAAGGGATCCTACTCATCTCTCTCTTTCTAAGTACACTCATTTATGTCATTCCTTTTAAAGCTCATATTTCTTGTTATTGGGATTTTCTTTTATATTAATCATACTTCAATTTTTATGTTCATGTGATGAGAGACCCTATTCTCTCTCATCAATCCATTTTGGAAGTTTTAAGTGGCGCCGTTAGGCTGCCGAATTTTCTTAAGAGATCTAACCTCTCTCTTTCTTTTTAAGTACTCTCCTTTATGTAACTTCTATTAAGCTCCTCTTTGTTATGTTGGGGTATGTTCTTTTATATTCCTCTTTCTATAAAAGGTATGTCATCAACCCATTTTTGTAAGTTTTATGTGGCGCCGTTAGGCAGCCGAGTTTTCGTAAGGGATTTTTCATCTCACTTTTATTCCCGTGAGATTTATGCTACATTTTCCACAATTTCCATTGAGTGGTGTATGTAGTGCCCATTATTTTTCTCACTGGGTAATATAATTTATTTTATGAGTATTTACATCAATTTTTTATTTTCCTTCTTTCACGAGGTGTATGTTTCGAAAGATACCCATGTCGGTAAGGGAACCTTTCACCCTCCTCTTTTTAAAAGACTTTTTTTGTTGGGTCTTTTAATTAACATATTTTTATGTTGGGATATGTTCTCATATATCCTTATTGATGTAAATTTTATGTCCAAGTGATGAGATACCCTTTTTTTCTCTCATCAACTCATTTTGATGTGACGTCGTTAGGCTGTCAAGGGAACTTCTTATCCCAATTTCGATTTCTTTGGGTTCAACATGTAGTTATTGAATATGTCATCCTTTGAATATGTGTGAATGACCGTTGATTATTTTACACTTAATATCCACTTATATTTGGTGTATTTGTTTGTCACACATAATTATGTAATTGTTTTATCCTTAAACCAAGGATACCGTCTTTGTATGGGACTTCGTCTCAATCTCCTTTCATTGAGGCATATTTTGTTTTATACACAACCTTCTTTTGTACGGTGTATAAACCCTTTTGACTTTTACGTTTATCCAAAATGAATCTTTTTTTATACGAAGTGTTTTACTAAACGACAAAAGGGAATGTTTTTGACGTACGTATGTGGCGACAACGACTTCTCCGCTGCCCTGACCGTTATTTAAGTTTCGGCTTCCTCTACAAGCCATACCCTCTTTTTAAAAGATAAATAAATATCATGTTTTACTTATCTATTATTTTGGTATTGAAAATGGTTTTCATAATGCTTTTATATCAATGTGTTGTATTGATATCTTGTGATTGAAAGGTGGAAATGTTATGTTTCCTTTATGAAAGTTTTATGTGATACGATTATGTTGAGGATCTTGGGAATTATTATGAAGACGGGTGGTTCCGTGATAAACTAAGGGCGGGTGAGCCAGATATAGCTCTCCAATGCATTGGGTAACGCGAAGGAGTGGAACGTTAAGGTTTCTCCGAAGAGATTTAGGGAATATACTGTGATGGGAATTCCAAATGTGACCAAGAGGGTTACTCCCTACGTAAGAATGTTATGAATGCCTCAAGTTACCTTAATGTATTATGATTTCTATGATTTATTCATGGTTTGATTAGGTATGTTAATGTTCCTACATTTTATGGGTAAAGTATGATTTCATTCTTATGTATATATGAACTCATGTTTCCTTTCCATATTTTTATAACCCTTACTAAGCTTTTTATGCTCATCCCATGTTTTTGAAATGTTTTTCACAGGTCAAGGGAAAGGTACATGATATGATGATAGTTTCAAGGATGTGTCAAGAAAGAATCCGTGTTTTATTTTAAAAATTTTTCCGTTGATGGTAAGAATGAATGTTGTCTTTTATGTAACCACTTTGTTTAAATGTGGAATGTAATGCAAGTTTTGTGATCTAATTCTCTAATACTCTAAACCTAAAAAGATCATCAATGTGTAATCTTGTAATAACTCAAGATTAAGTAAGGTTTAAGGATGGGGCATAATAGTTGGTATCAGAGTTCGGTATAGATAACTTTAGAGGTTAGGGTATTCTTTAAGCATAGGTGGCATGACCATAATGGTTAGGATTTCGGAAAGAATCATAGTTTTAGATAAAGTGAATGAGTATGTATATCTTAGTGTTTATCTTTTTCATTAGTACATGATGTATTTTTTGATATACTAACACTGACCTATTTGGTTTTAGTAAATGGATGGATCTAGCAGACACCAAAGTAACAGTGGATGTGAAGGAAACTGTGACAATTTTTTGAGAAAGAAACTGAATGATATGGGAGCTGCAATGAGAACTATTGTGATTATCCTCAACCAACTATCTAGAGTCATGATTGACCACCTAAACCTTGGTGATTTCTCTAAGGCATCAAATATGCGAGAAACAAATCCCTATGGAAGTACAGGTAATAATCATAAAGGTAAGTGTGTTCAAAAACCTATGTGTCAAAGATGTGGAAAGAAACACCTAGGATAATGTTTCAAATGGACATAAATATGCTATAGATGTGGAAATGAACGTCATAAAGCAAGAACCTACCATGGAAAAAGGAAGAATCCAGTTGACTCGAGGAAAGGGAACGAAGTTCTTTCTGAGGGATCAATTGAATGTTTTAAATGTGGTGTGCATGGTCATTATGCGAACACATGTCCTATGAAGATGTTTCATGAATGGGGTCACCATGAGCATAAAATTGTTTGTTTACCAATACCTAAATCATTCCGATTGAGGATGAAGAAACTGACAATGACCAATCAATGGTATGTATTATTTCACGACTATTGTTTTCCTATTTTGGAATCTTAGGATATGATTCATGATTTTGTTTTTAGGAAATAGGTATTTCAGAATAAGATGGAATGGAATGGTTAATGGATCATGAATAATGTTGAATGAGTAAGATGCCAACATATAAGGGATTCAAGAGTTATAGTGAAATTCTTAAGAGTATTAAGTCTCTTTTGATGATGGGGTTACATTAGAAGACTTTTTATATTATGTGTAACCCTGATGTTTAATATATGCAAATTTTATTCAAGGAATATTTATCTTTTTCTTTTGTGGAAATAGTTATAAAGAACCATTTGGGTTTATATGATCCTTACTTTTGAGGTAATTATGGGTTACTATATGTTATTATTGAAGTGAAAGGCATGAGACTAAATTGAGGTTAAATTATGTTATGGTTATTTTTGATGATTTTATCCCTTTTTGGGGAATTATTTGAAAATTATATATTTTTGGAAAAAGGACAACACACAGACCGTGTGACAACCCGTCGCGTCGGACTAAGCTGCGGGAATCGAACCCACAACCAAAGTGCGACTGGTATTTATCGTCTACCACTAGACTACGTGAAGTCCCTGGTTAGTTTGACTGATTCTTTTTAGTTATATGATTTTATGAATTAATAGTATGTAGATTTCGGGTTATCTATGGAAATTTATTAACCTATCATGGAGGATATGTGATTAGGTTAATTACTTTTCAATACGAGACTTTAAGAGCAACTGATGTTGTTTGGAAATAAATGTTGCGATTTAACTTGGAAGACTATGTGACTAAAAACATAAAATATTTGGGTTTCAATATTAGTTTGGTTTACATTGAAGGATTTTAGGGAAAAATTGTTTATCAAATGGTCCTCGTTGAACTTTGGGTTTGTTGGAAAATTTTTTGAGATTAAGAATAGATTTTCTTTTTATAAAGTGTTATCCTTTTCTGGATTTTCTAATCCTGTACTAACCTTTTTTGTTTTTGGTTTTGGTTAAAGTCTAAAGACATGGGAATTATATAGTTCTCTTTTGTGGATTAGGTGATTCTCTAGAAGTTGATTATAGTACTCTTAATGCAAACAAGTCTCCCTAAATACTCATCTTTTGGAAAAAAAATATGATTTTGAATAAGGAATCTAGTAAAAGTTGAAAGTCATCATGACAAGTGATTAAGATTCCTTATGAATAAATTCCTCAATAAAAAGTAACATAAAACAAAAATGTTGTCTGTTAGCTTTTCCTACTGTGGAATTGAATACCGTTTAACCCATCACAAGTTTGTGATTTTCTTATGGTTAACTTTCTCCTAGACATGTTTACTATCACTCTCCATCAGAACATGACCCTTTGTTTTCTCCTTCATATCCATATTTTCATACTTGTAATCCTAGTATGGGTTAACTCGGGTGACATTTGTACTTCTCTCCCATTCTTTTAAAGTGACTGTTTTACCGACTCTTGTTCTGATGTGGGACTTTCAAGGATGTTTCCAAGCTCAATTTTAAAAATTGTGAGGACGCAATTCCCAAAAGGGGGGAAGGATGTAACACCCCAGATAAATAAATACTATGACATTTTCATATTTATCCATATTTGTGAATAAAATATTAATATTACTTTAAAGGGGACGCTATGCTCGATGGCGTACCCAACACGCAACAACGAGTTTCTTGGGAATCTTACGTTGCACTCTAATAATAAAATAATATTATTTTAAATGATAGATAACATGTAGCCGTTGTATTGGTGAGAATGGATAGAAATAACTAAAATATGATTATATATGTTTTTAAATGTTTTTACATTTATCCAATAAAGGATAAAGGTATAAAATGCAAGAATAATTCAATTGTAGGCGTATATGCCCTAGTTTTCACTAAAGTTCACTTATCGCGTTTTGATGGAGAACTGTCATTAAATATAGTTTTGTTCACTCTTATACATCCTTTTGGACCAAATAAAACTCTTCTTAAGAATTGGGACATCAAAATTTACTTTGTGTAAATTTTTGGTATCTTTCTGATAAAGTTCATTTTTTTAATGAATAGTATAAAATGTTGTATTTTAATTCAAAACAACTTTTTAATCTAATGTATTTATATGATTATATTATCTTTTGAATTTGTTTTAAAGTTATCTTAGAAAATATTTTTACCATGAAATCCAATAGTGGTCGTTGGAATTAATTTCACTTTGAAATCAAACTTAAACTAGTGTCAATCTTTTGATACTTATTGTTTAATAAAAACACGCTATTTGCTATGACAGTGGGAATTAATTATTAAATAAATTAATTTGACTTATATGATTTGAATTTTTTAAAATAGACTTCATTTTTTAATTCGGAATATCAAATATAGATTAGGGTGAATTTTTGGGATTTTTCTAAAAAACTTCAATTTTTGATGAATAGTGAAACCACTAAGTGGTACTTATAAAAAATGAATTTTCCATTTAAATGAAATTTTGCCATATTTGTGTTTTTAATTTCAAAAATCAGACATACATGGTTGTAATTAAGAAGTAAAATGTTGTTCAATGGGATAAAAATAATTTTTTGGTGAATAGTAACTTATTATGTTTTTAATCGCGATTAGAGGTAATTAGTGTACTTTAAGGTAAAAATAATGTTTTAATAATATGAAATGAACATTACACATGTCCTAACCTCATTTGATGTGTCATGGAAGACCAAGAAAATCCATGGGTCAACTTGGGGACCCCATGAATCCACTTTGGTTGGAAAATGACACTAATATCTTTTTATTTAAAGTTAAAGTAAAAAATGAGACAAACAAGAAATGTTTTACTAACAAAATTGTTACATGGGGTTATGAAAATCATATTTTTGACTATAAATATTCATTGGAAAGATAAAAAGATTTCCTACATCATAGTATTTTTTTTAATAATTTTTAGACATTATATAAATTAAATTATATATGACATCATGATGATGCAACGATGACCTCATTATTTAACGATTTAAATAAAATGGAAAGATAATGTAATATCTAAGACCTACACATGTACAAAACCTATTGTATGAGTGTATTTATAACCCTTATCAACTTATCCTTGAAACACATCAATGTGGGACCTCTTAAATCAGAATACCATTTTCAAATAAAGTAACATTTGCTTACTTTCCAAGAGTGCCCCTCCTCTCCTCTTCTAAAAGGCCCCCACCTCTACCTCCTTACACACAATCCCGAAGCCTTTGTCTCGGCCAACCCCTGCCCATTTGGTCTCTCCACTTACCTCTATAACTCCTTGTGGCCTCACATTATGCAGAAGTCTTCCCAATGAAGCCTTTCAGCTCAAACCAAAGGGAGTTTCCCGATTTTAAGGTAATGTCTTCACTTGAGTCCTTTTGTTTTATTTTGCCTCTCTAACCCCCTAAACTCTTTTTATTCATTTATTTTGTAACATCTACAGTATTTTCAATATACTAGTATGTTGTTATAAGAATTATTCGATCTATACTTACACACACCTACATCTAATGGTTAAAGAACATACTGTTTTCGTGGATGGTGAATTTATGCCTCCCGAAACGATGATCGTTCAACATTATTTTAACACCTTCAAAGGTGGCCATTAAGATATCACTATATTTATATATGATATATAATATGTTTATGTTTTACTTAAGCTTATTTATTTTTCTTTTTGGGCATACCTTTATGGTTTCCATTATTGGTAAACACGATATCTTCATTTAAGGAAGTGCAGACTACCACCCCCTCAAAGTGATGTGATTTGTTAATTCCACATGATGGACGTATAAAGGATGGATTTAAAGTTATTATATATGATTTTATACTATAATTATAACATAACTCTATATCATTATTATTTCATTCCATAAAAATATGAAATATAAATGAAAGTAGTGTTAATGGGTACGTACGGCTTACCGTCTCCATGAACGGTGTATTTAATTTCTTACCTCTAAATGATTATGTAATATTATAAATACATGTATATTATGGATATATATGATATATATGTTATCAAAATCATGAATATAATTCTGGATATAATGAACATTTGACCACACGAATGACATGTAATTGTAAGAAGTCCACTTTCGACTTAAGTACCAAATATCGACAAAACAAACAATATTAACTTAAATGATTAAATAATGTTTATAACATTTCAATAAGTGATATAAAAGGAATAATGAACTAGAAAACGGTTCTTAATAAAGTTGAAATTAACTCATGTTTATTATTCAGGATGTTAAAGACCGATCGAGTCAAGTCGGACCCGAGGTAAGGGATCATACTCCTCTCTTTCTTTTTGAGTACACTCTTTTATGTCATTCCTTTTAAAGCCCATATTTTTTATTATTGGGATGTTCTTTTATATTAATATTACTGTAAGTTTTATGTTAATGTGATGAGTGACCCTATTCTCTCTCATCAATCCATTTTAAAAGTTTTAAGTGGCGCCGTTAGGCTGCCGAATTTTCGTAAGAGATCTAACCTCTCTCTTTCTTTTTAAGTACTCTCCTTTATGTCACTTATTTTAAGCTCCTCTTTGTTATGTTGGGGGATGTTATTTTATATTCCTATTTCTATAAACTTTATGTTAATATGATGAGATACCCTATTTGATCTCATAAACCCATTTTTGTAAGTTTTATGTGGCGCCGTTAGGCTGTCGAGTTTTCGTAAGGGATTTTTCATCTCACTTTTATTCCTGTGAGATTTATGCTACATTTGCCACAATTTCATTTGAGTGGTGTATGTACTGCCTATTATTTTACTCATTGTGTAATATACGTTCTTTTATAAGTATTTACATTAATGTTGTATTGTCCTTCTTTCACGAGGTGTATGTTTCGAAAGATACCCATGTCGGTAAGGGACCCTTTCACCCTCCTCTTTTTAAAAGACTTAATTTGTTGGGTCTTTTAATTTACATATTTTTTTGTTGGGATATGTTCTCATATATCCTTATTGATGTAAATTTTATGTCCAAGTGATGAGATACCCTTTTTTATCTCTCATCAACTCATTTTGATGTGACGCCGTTAGGCTGTCAAGGGAACTTCTTAACCAAATTTTGATTTATTTGGATTCAACATGTAGTTATTGAATATGTCATCCTTTGAATATGTGTGAATGACCTTTGATTATTTTACACTTACTATCCACTTATATTTGGTGTATTCGTTTGTCACACTTAATTATGTAATTGATTTATCCTTAAACCAAGGATACCGTCTTTGTATGGGACTTCGTCTCAATCTCCTTTCATTGAGGCATATTTTGTTTTATACACAACCTTCTTTTATACGGTGTATAAAAACCTTTGAATTTAACATTTATCTAAAAGGAATCTTTTTTTTATACGAATCATTTTACTAAACAACAAAAGGGAATGTTTTTGTCGTACGTATGCGGCGACAACGACTTCTCCACCGCCGTGACCGTTATTTGAGTTTCGGCTTCTTCTACAAGCCATACCTTCTTTTTAAAAGAAAAATAAACACCATGTTTTACTTTTATTTTATTTTGGTATTGAAAATGGTTTTCATAATGTTTTTATATCAATGTGTTGTATTGATATCTTGTGACTGAAAGGTGGAAATGTTATGTTTCCTTTATGCATGTTTTTTGTGATACGATTATGTTGAGGTTCTTGGGAATTATTATGAAGAAGGGTGGTTACGTGATAAACTAAGGGTGGGTGAGCCCGATATAGCTCTCCAATGCATTGGGTAAAGCAAAGGAGTGAAACGTTAAGGTTTCTCCGAAGAGATTTAGGGAATATACTGTGATTGGTATTCCAAACGTGACAAAGAGGGTTACTCCCTACGTAAGAATGTTATGAATGCCTCAAATTACCTTTATGTCTTATGATTTCTATGCTTTATTCATGGTTTGATTAGGTATGTTAAAGTGCCTATGTTTTATGGGTAAAGTATGATTTAATTCTTATGTATATTTTAACTCATGTTTCCTTTCAATATTTTTATAACCCTTACTGAGCTTTTTATGCTCATCCCATGTTTTTGAAATGATTTTCACAGGTCAAGGGAAAGGTAAATGATGTGATGATAATGTCAAGGATGTGTCAAGAAAGAATCCGTGTTTTATTTTAAATATGTTTCCGTTTATGGAATGAATGAATATTTTCTTTTATGTAACCACTTGGTTTAAATGTGGAATGTAATTCAAGTTTCATGATCTAATTCTATAAAACTCTAAACCTAAAAAGATCCTCAATGTGTAATCTTGTAATAACTCAAGATTAAGTAAGGTTTAAGGTTGGGTCCTTATATAGGGAATCTATAATTGGAAGTGAATCCTAACCAGTTGGGTATTATTTCACATTCATATAACATTAGATGGTATCATGCATAGTGCATGGTGATTTATATCCCTTGGACATTAACTAGTTTTGTTGTGCATTAAAGAATTTGATTTTTGTTCGAAACCGTTTTCTCTCAAGAATAATTTATTTCATATTTGTGTTATTATACAATAATTAAATATGATCTTATATCATCCACGTATCATGTATGAAGATTTCACTATAATTAGTGTCTTGTGTAGAATTTATCAATTGAACGGAAAATCTACCATTACATACCATTTATGGATTCTCATTGAGTTTTATCTAGAGTCATCATTGATTACCAAGGCCATATTATCGACCACATATGATGAACATCCTTTAATAATTTTGAGTGATCATATTTAAAAACATTTATTTTTATTACCAATCAATTTTTCACCTCAAATCCAATTACCTCATGGATATGACATGTTATCACTGATCCAAAATAGGTAAGAATTTTAAAATTATCACAGGGATCATAAGGAAAAACATGTTTATGATCTAGTTATTGAGGCAGTGGCCAGCATTAGAAGTGTAGATACTACCTAATCTATGATAAGAGTGTCAAGTACACTACCTATACATAACAAACTCATAGGATATTATCCAAAAAATGAAGATAGAGAGGGATTAATTGTGTTTGATGTCTACAGATCCAGTGTAGCGAAAAAGTCCTTGAAGTATATTAGGAGGAACTCTTAGCTTTATGAAAATTTTAAATTATTTTTTGTGAGTAACTAATTTGAATAATCATGGTAATATTTATTAGATTCAGAAAAATCCTATAAAATGAATATTTTTATTAATATTATTTTCTAGGAAGGAACTCACTATAAGTGTATCAGTGAACTAGTTTCACACAATGATTTGGTTAATTTTCTAATTTATTATAGGATTATATTATCTCCAGGAAATAATAAATGTATAAGTCAACTGTGTTCGAATTATCATTATCTTCCAACTACTATGATGGGATCTGGAATAGGAAGTAAGATTGTGGCCTTATTTAGGTGTTCTATTAGATCATAATAGGCTATGACCAACATGGCGTTGGATATTGGCCCAAAAAAACTACTGTGTTTCTACCAAATCTAATCACGTGGATGGTCATCTAGAGGATAGTTCTTGCTCTATGGATACCATGTTGGAATCTCCATCATTGAAAGCTCATCAAATAGATCAAATATATAATATGGCTGATTAAATTTAATATGTTTCAAATGGCCCCTTTGTACTTATTTCATTTTGAAATCAAAATCATTTCTAAAATATTTTAACACCAACATTGTGAACTCCAAAATAAACAAACCCTTTAAGTTTGGGTAATACAAAATTAATAAAACTTGTGATAAAATAAATTGTTACTTCATCTAATGAATATGGTGTGTTATCCATTATTGATATCCATATTGAAAAAGAAAACCTCTTAAAGGAAGTTGAGTTGGGTGATGAAGAGTCAACAGTTATTGTGATTCACATTAAACTGAGACCATTATCAAAAAACTGATTCTCATTTGGATGGTCATTCACTAGAAGTAGGGAATCCAGAAATAGAATTTATGAACGATATATAAGGACATTATCTTTATGGTTTTTGAGGTTGGGAGATATATCTTAATATGAACCTTCATTCTAAGGATCAGCCTCACCCCATTAATCGAGGTAGTTGTGGTGGTGGGGGAGGCATCACAATATGAGCCTTCAAGAACATGATGAGTATCTATATGACCTTGATATCAATATTATTAAATTAAATAATTATCTATTATCTTTTTTTGATATTGGTGGGCCAACCATGTCTGAACCCATCTCCCATACATTCTTTACGTCTCTAAACGAAGGGGAAATTTTACCACAGTTGGTTTTAATAAAATATTACTAATAGAACATAATTTATTGTATGAATAATTATAATTTATTTCATTAATTTAATTAATATATCTAATTAATATTTTATTATTGTTAAATTATAATATTTATTATTATTGATTGTTAATATTAATTACTTATTATTTTATTAGTTAATATTTTTTATATTTTTGATAATTAATTATATGAATAACTATATTTACAATTTTTATTAACTAATTATTATTAAATAAAATATATTAATATTTAATATTTGTTATTTGTTATTTTAATTTATTTATTAAAAAATATATATTAGTAATTATTACTTTTTCATATTAATTATTAATTATTTGAGATGTATTTTTTAATATTAACTATTTATACTATCATTTGTTATTTATAGCTTCATTTTTTTATGTTGATGATATTTTATTATAAATAGTATTATTTTAAATTATATATTTTTATTTATGTATTATTATTATTATTATATTATTATTAATGTAACACTATAATTGGGGAAACATCCCAAATTGAAAATCTATAAGGGATTGTACGTTTATCTACACCATGAAAGAGAGATATGGGTTAGGTTTTTAGTAATATTTTTCAATTTCATAAATTCTAGTAATTCTCAATATAAATGAATTATTTAAATTAATGATTAGAATTAAGTTATGTATATATTAATTAATATTTAGGGGATTATAATCAACCAAACAACAGAAAAACCTAGAAACAAAAATCGGTCAAGCCTTATCCCTCCCCATAATGAATGGAAATCCTCCAATGGAACTATTTTATAAAAATACATGGAATAATGTCTTATGAATGAATTGGAATATGTGAGAACAGATATCCATGTTGCTTGTAGGACAAATACATGGTTTCCCATTTAATGAGGAGCCTACATCATGTCATTTCAATGGTCTTTTGCCTCATTTCCCAAATATGTGGTCATCAAACCATCTAACAAGTATGAATGTTTTCTCACCTCCACCATGGATCACTACATCATGATGCACACCAAAAAACAAGGATTTAAACCCCTCTGTCCAACATAAATTTTTCATATAGTAAGTGGGAAAGATGATAGGTTCTACTACACCTATCTCTCTATTATGCTACCCATCCGATTTTTCTATCAGGGTTCCCTGCTGCATTGTAGAGACCCTAAGCTTAACGTACATGAACATTACATTACTTTTTCAGAATACATAGTACATAACAAAAAAAATACACACACAAGGATCGTAATAGTTTAGTGTCTTGGAAAACTCGGAACGTAATCTTCTAATCGTGGTGAATGATCTCCAATATCTCCCATAAAGATCTTCCCTTTTTTACCAAAAACCTTTCTTTATATCCTGGGGAAAAGAAAACATAAAATGGTGAGCTCAAATGCTCAGTAAGGGTAAACAAAAGAAATATAAATCTCATCGTATACACAAGAACATAACTTTTGGAAATCTTAACCTGTAAAAGAGATCATAATTTCATAACATGGGATAAATCATGGAAGTGAAATGTAATCACAATAATCATAACTTAAAAGATGAAACTTTGTGGAATACACACATAATCATAGAGAATCTTTTCTTGTTAGTCAAGACTCATTGCCAAGACTATCTTAGTGGACAAAGTCTCTTTCTGAACCGAGTCACCCTTGTTTCAGTCTTGTTTCACTGAACCGGTATAACCTACCGTTCCAGCCATGTCTATCTCATGAGATATAAAATCATTACCCAATGCATTGGAGGGAGATATAGGTCCCACCCATCTCATAATGATACCATTCTTATGTATTCCACAAAATCATAAACCATACGTCATTGCATAACCCATGTAATAAAAATCGGAATCTTAAACATCGTGACATCATAAAACAATTAATATAAAATAAAGGAATTCATAAAAATATTTCCATCACAACATAATCAAATCAATGTAATAATATGGATAAAAACAGAACCCTTTATTATATTATATGGAAAATAATTTTGATAAAACATTTTAACTTCATTCTTGAGGAAAATATCATGTCTACTTCAAAAACACATTTCCTTTCGTAACATGTCATACAATTTTAAACTAAAAGAAGTTGATTAAAAATAAACTTGAAAAATTTTAAAAGAAGCTTCTTGGAAATAATGTTTTAAAAATCCATTCATGCAGTAGGGTAAAAATGGATTTAAACAATTGTATGTGGATGGAAATAATATTACATATTGATGAATCATGGATGTGGATGATAAAATACACCCCAGTAAATACTTACGAATAAAGAATCTCGGATAAAAATGAGATTGTGATATTTTCCCTTACCTTAGATCTGATTTGCTTCGTAAGTGTCCGAAACTCCTGTATAATGATTTAAATAATGTCATTGACTTATTAAAGAATCATATTCATTGTTATGATATCTAATATGGTCCACTTATGACTTTATATTACCCGTTCTTTTGTAAATTCATGTTAAAGTAGCGTTTTGGGTAAAATCGTCTCATTTGTCGTTCGTGTTTTTACCTTGTAATTATTAATATTATTACTTGGATCATGATTACTTATATCCAGAATGTAAAACATGATTTATATATAATATATATTCAGAATATATATATATATATAATATCGATAAATGGAATGAAATACACCGTTCATGGAGACGGTAGTCCGTACGTACGGATGAACGCTGTTCTCGTTTCCTTATTGAAGTGAATGGAATTAAGTTGATGAAATACATATAAATTTACATAAATCCAGTATCATTATTATGTCATATATTTCATTAGTACTTATTATATATACTTTATAATCATTCATGAATGGTTAATCATTGAGAATGAATCTCATCACGTCGTGGAGACGGTAGTCCGTACGTACGCACGAGCGATGATATCGTTCCCATGGTCGTGGAATTGTGTTGAATTGTATGTAGACTATTTCAGTATCAATATAACGTTATAATAATCATATATAGTTACTCATTACACCATTATACCCATCCTATTAAGTTGGTGGTGGAAAATATATTACACCACGGCGTGGAGACGGTATTCTGTACGTATGCACGCGCGGTGATTTCATTTTTCCATAGGATGGATAGAAGGTGAATTAGGGTTGTTTCATATTTATAATAACATATCAGTATGTAAGTAATACTGATTTTATTACTTTTTCATGAAACAACAAATGAAGAAGAAGTTGAAGAAGAAAGAAATTGAAAAGATCGGTAATGGATATTACCTCTTCTTTGAAACGCCTCTATCAATCCTCCACTTAGGGAACTAAGATTGGTCTTTGAAGAAGACCAGGACCCCTAGGATTATTCTAGGGAAGTGGAGAAAGGATTTTGTTAGGGGTTGGCCGATCTTGAGTCCTCAAATTGGTTTGAGGAGGAGGGGGAGGAGGTGTCCTTTTATAATGGAGGAGAGGGGCACCTTAGGAATATCTCAAAATATTATTTTATATTAAAGTCAAAATCGGTTTATAATGGTTCCAAAGGGTCTTATTTCGAAGCTAAAGTGGGGATGGGTCAAAATCTTATCAACCAATATGATTTAGACAAGTTTAGGTTATTATTTTAACCTTATCAATTAGACTTAGCTCTAAGTTAAATAATTTAACTTTTACCGTGTCTTTTTGTTTTCTTACACTATATGGTAAATACACGTACTATAACATGCCAAACTAACCCCAAATTGTTTATTATTAATATATATATATATCCTTATCTAAGTCATGTGGCCGATCCTTAGATTTTTAGGAATAAAATAACAATTAATAATATAATATTTGATTTAAAAACAATTTTGTGTCAATTTTGACACTATTTGATATATGATTTTTGTGAAAGTCATAACAGAATTATATGTTCGAACAAAGTTGATTAAATCAACAGTAATATATCATAGTAACCTAGAAAATTGGTGTAATTCATAAAAAGTATCAAATTACATTTATTTTGGTGTTTATAACATCAATTATGTCAAAATTTCATTAATAAGATAATTACTACATCATCATTGTGTCATAAATAAATTAAATTATTTAATGTCTAAAAATTACAAATAAAATACCATTATATAGTAAATATTTTTATCTTTCTAATTAATATTTATAGTCGAAAATATCTCATGTATAACCCCATATTAAAAATGATTTACTTATTAAACTTTGATTTTAACTATTTTGACTATTTATTAAATAAAATAATATTAAATGTCATAATCTAATCCAAGTGGACCTAAATGGTCATATTATATTCATAAGGTTGTTTTTGGTCGAATTACACTTATCCAATAGAATTAGGACATGTGTTAAGGTAATAGTAATAACATATTTACCCTTAGTTACCCTATTTACTATTAACCACGGTAAAAAAAAGTAAAAAGTTACTATTCACCAAAAAATTATTTTTACCTCATTGAACCACATTTTACTTACTGATATCAACCGTGTCTGTCGGATATTCGAAATTCCATTCACAGAAGCGGTAAAATATAGTTTTATGCAAAATTCAGTTTTTAACCTACCACTTAGTGGTTTCACTATTTATCAAAAATTGATGTTTTTCAGAAAAATGCCAAAATTTCACCCTAAACTATAATTGATATTCCGAATTCAAAAATGATTTCTATTTTAAAAAATTCCCAACATATAAGTTGCATTAATTAATTTTATAATTAATTTCTGTTGTCACTACAAATAGCGTGTTTTTTAGAGATAATAACTATCAAAAGATTGACACTTGTTTAGGTCTGGTTTAAATGTGAAATTACATCCAATGACCAACATTGTATTAAATTGTAAAAATATATTCTAAATATACTTTAAAACCACTCTAATTAATAATTTATCACTATTAATTATTTCGATTGAAAAAAGTTGTTTTTAATTAAAATTTAGTAATTTTCACTATTCATCAAAATATAAAAGTTATCCGAAAATCACCAAAATTTCACCCTAAGCTAATTTCGATATTATAAATCCAAAAATGAATTCCATTTTGAAAAATAAAATTTACAAAATTTCCAAAAGTGGTTATTACTATTCATAACGGCTAGTTTTAATAATGTTTTAATAGTATATCGTTGTTTAGCGAAACTTGGTGTTGCGTACAACATACGCTATCGTGGAAGGTCGTGATTGCGTGTAATTCAAGCCAGGTCAGAGATGTGTGTTGTGAAAGCTCCATTTGGTGTAGCGTATAACACAAGACATTAATGAAATTAAAAAGAATATTTTTCATAAAATCTCGGGGTGTTACATTCTACCCCCCTTAAAATGAATTTCAGCCTCGAAATTCTTCGGGGTTATAAATTGTTTACTATTAGAAAGTTTCTTTAATCGAAACCCACATTTCAAAACGGAATACCAAAACCAATATTTAAAAACAAAAGTATGAAATGTAACGGTTACCCAATTAGACTAATCACTGGGTTTCCACATAGGTGAAAATATGGATATGAAAGAGAAATCTAACCATCATGTTCTGATGGATAGTGGTAGAGAACATGGCTATGGAAACGCAAGCAATCACAAATCCAAAAATTTGTGACGATCTAAGGTACCATCTGATTAATCAGATATAAGAGAACTAGGACAAAATTTTTGGTTTTCAAGATCATTTCCCTAAAGTTGATGAAATTGGAATTAGAAGAAAAACTTTCGTGATTTTGGTATAGTCTCACTGTTTGTCGTTCTTTGGACAATTTCTACTTCATATCTTAAAGAAATGAAGTTGAATTTGTCATTAGTGATGTGTTAGCAGATCATGAGATAGAATTATGGGTCATTCCATTTGTCTCAAAAGGTTAGAAATGTTATCAAAAAATACATAAGTCCATCTATAGTGAGATTAATGATATATGGTTCCTAAAATGAACTTATACTTCATATATCATTCTGCATAATATAAAAAAACTAGTTTCTATGAAATAGGGACTTCCTGTAGGCCAGTGGTAGGCGATAAAGGCCAGTCGCACTTCGGTTGTGGGTTCGATTCCCACATCCTTGTCTGACGCGATGGGTTGTCGCCCGTCCTGCAGGTTGTCCTTTTTCTAAAACTACATTACTATAACATCCCATCAATAATATAGAAAATCTTCTATCCTTAAACAATACTAACTTATGTCCAACATAATCCATTCTAATCTTTAGGGTTATCCATAATACTGCAGTCCACTCTCATAATAAAGTGAAAACGATTACCAGAGATTTAATACTGTCGTTGATCCCCATATATCATAAGATATGTCTTGTTGGTCACATTCCAAACATTCAAAGGCCTTAATCACGTATTCTCTTGAATATCGATTGAACCTTAGTGAAAACATGAATGCAGTTAAAAGTTAACTCTTTCCACATACCAAAATCCAGAAATTCTATATACTCAAACCATGATATAACCTTCTCCTTATATCAGTCATGAGCTCATGAATACAATCAAATACCTCATTATCTTATTATTCCTTCATTATGCGCATATCATCTACTTTCCAAAAAATATCTGAATAACATTTCATGGTTACTAGTACCATTAATCATACACTTTAAAAACATAGGAAATACAATAGTGTAACAATCCTTAGATGTCTCTTTATTCCATAGTACCATGAGATTACTTATACAACATTACACTTGATAAACTTGTAATCATTCCACTACCTTCTTAATCCATTGACCGAGCTTCAACAATTATTTCATCTCACATATCATTTGTAGTCTCTTCATCGTCATCAACATAAATACTTCCCATCCGACCATACTGATTCTCTTCATGAGACTTTCCCTTAGGGCATTGGTTTGCATAATTCCTGTACATTCCACATTCAAAACATTTAACCATTGTTGATGTCGTAGCAATACCATTATCCTCATCCATGGTGTTAACTGAACCTTTTCCTTTGCACTTACTTGCTTTGTGTCCTTATTTTCCACACCCAAAGCATCATCCAGTTCCTTTGAAACATTCTCATTGATTCCTCTTCCCACATGATTTACATATGGTAAATTTAACTTTCTTTCCTCTATGATCATCATGAAACTCCATCTTTCTCTTATTAGCCGAGTCAGGAAACTTACCAAATTTTACTTTATTGATCATATTATGAGATTGCTGATTCGGGATAATAATGATGTTTGGACTTCCAAATCCCATTTCATTATGAAGAATATCATTCCATTTTCCATCATATTCTCTATTATCGTGAATCATCTTGTTTCCACCCATTTTCTAAAACCCAAAAATAATAGTGTGAGAGGAAAAAATCATGCAAGGGGAAAACAACATAAATAAGGGGGAGTACATTCAATATCTAACATCTTAGGTTTAATTCTATGATCGTTAGCGTAATTCTAGTCCTATAACCTATACGTATACTAATCCTTAGGGACATCCCTAGACATACCTTAGAAATATCTCTAGGGATCTCACTAACGTTTTCGCATCCTAGTTTCCAAAGGTTGACTAAACCTTTCCTATGATACCAACTGTAGAGTCCCTAAGCTTAACATACATGAACATTACATTACTTTTGCGGAATACATAGTACATAACAAAAAAAATACACACACAAGGATCGTAATAGTTTAGTGTCTCTGGAAACTCGGAACGTAATCTTCTAATCGTGGTGAAAGATCTCCAATATCTCCCATAAAGATCTTCCCTTTTTTTACCTAAAACCGTTCTTTATATCCTGGGGAAAAGAAAACATAAAAGGGTGAGCTCAAATGCTCAATAAGGGTAAACAAAAGAAATATAAATCTCATCGTATACACAAGCACATAACTTTTGGAAATCTTAACCTGCAAAAGAGATCATAATTTCATAACATGGGATAAATCATGGAAGTGAAATGTAATCACAATAATCATAACACAAAACATGAAACATTGTGGCATACACACATAATCATATAGAATCTTTTCTTGTTAGTCAAGACTCATTGCCAAGACTATCTTAGTGGACAAAGTTCCTTTCTGAACCGAGTCACCCTCGTTTCAGTCCCGTTTCACTGAACCGATATAACCTACCAGTCCAGCCATGTCTATCTCATGAGATAGAAAATCTTTACCCAATGAATTTGAGGGAGATATAGGTCTCACCCATCTCATAATGATACCATTCTTATGTGTTCCACAAAATCTTAAACCATACATCATTGCATAACCCATGTAATAAAAATGGGAATCTTAAACATCGTGTCATCATAAAACAATTCATATAAGATAAAAGAATTCATAAAAAGAATTCCATCAAAACATAATCAAATAAATGTAATAATAGGGATAAAAATAGAACCCTATATTATGTTAGATGGAAAATAATTTTGATAAAACACTTGAAATGAATTTTTGAGGAAAATATCCTTTCTTCTTAAAAAACACTTTTCCTTTCATAATATGTCATATAATAATAAACTAAAAGAAGTTGATTAAAAATAATCTTGAAAATTTTTAAAGGAATATTCTTGGAAATAATGTTTTAAAAATCCATTCATGCCGTATAAGTTAAGAAAAACATTCTTCTCGTACTTTTGTTGGAAAAGTCAAAAAGTACCTCGTGCGAAAAACGACAAAACATTCCTTTCATATCATTTACTAAAAACTCACCGAAGGGTAAAATTGGATATAAACTATTTTAGAAGGATATAAATATTACATATTGAGGAAACATGGATGTGTATGATAAAATACACCCTAGTAATGCCAAAGTATAAACAATCTCGGATAAAATTGAGATTGTGATATTTCCCTTACCATAGGTCCGACTTGCTTTGTAAGTGTCTGAACCTCCTGTATAATGATTTAAATCATGTTATTGACTTATTACAGAATCCTATTCATTGTTATTATATCATATATGGTCCACTTATGACTTTATATTACCCGTTATTTAGTAAATTCATGTTAAAGTATCGTTTTGGGTAAAATCGTCTCATTTGGCGTTCGTGTTTTTAACTTGTAATTATTAATATGATTACTTGGATCATGATTACTTATATCCATAATGTAAAACATTATTTATATATAATATATATTCAGAATATATATATATATATATATTTATATTTATATATATATATATCGATAAATGGAATGAAATACACCGTTCATGGAGACGGTAGTCCGTACGTACGCATGAACGCTGTTTTCGTTTCCTTATTGAAGTGAATGGAATTAAGTAGATGGCATACATATAAATTTACATAAATCCAGTATCATTATTATGTCATATATTTCATTACTACTTATTATATATACTTTATAATCATTCATGAATGGTTAATCATTGAGAATGAATCTCATCGCGTCGTGGAGACGGTAGTCCGTACGTACGCACGAGCGATGATATCGTTCCCATGGTCGTGTAATTGTGTTGAAGTGTATTTATACTATTTCAGTATTAATATAACTTTATAATAATAATATCTAGTTACTCATTACACCATTATACCCATCCTGTTAAGGTGGTGGTGGAAAATAGATTACACCACGGAGTGGAGACGGTATTCCGTACGTACGCACGCGCAGTGATTTCATTTTTCCGTAGGATGGATAGAAGGTGAATTAGGGTTGTTTCATATTTATAATAACATATCAGTGTGTAAGTAATAATGATGTTATTACTTTGTCATGAAACAACTAATGAAGAAGAAGTTGAAGAAGAAAGAAATTGAAAAGATCGGTAATGGATATTACCTCTTCTTTGAAACGCCTCTCTGAATCCTCCACTTAGGGAACTAATATTGCTCTTTGAAGAAGACCAGGACATCTAGGATTATTCTAGGTAAGTGTAGAAGAGATTTTGGCAGGGGTTGGACGATCTTGAGTGCTCAAATTGGTGTGAGGAGGAGGGGGGTGGAGGTGTCATTTTATAAGGGAGGAGAGGGGCACCTTAGGAATATCTCAAAATATTATTTTATATTAAAGTCAAAATCGGATTATAATGGTTCCAAAGGGTCTTATTTCGAAGCTAAAGTGGGTATGGGTCGAATTATTATCAACCAATAGGATTTAGACAAGTTTAGGTTATTATTTTAAACTTATCAATTAGATTTAACTCTAAGTTAAATAATTTAACTTTTACCGTGTCTTTTTGTTTTCTTACACTATATGGTTAATACACTTACTATAACATGCCAAAAGAACCCCAAATTGTTTATTATTAATATATATATCCTTATCTAAGTCATTTGGCCGATCCTTTGATTTTTAGGAATAAAAGAACAATTAATAATATAATATTTCATTTAAAAACTATTTTGTGTCAATTTTGACACTATTTGATATATGATTTTTGTGAAAGTCATAACAGAATTATATGTTCAAAACAAGTTGATTAAATCAACAATAATATATCATAGTAACCTAGAAAATTAGTGTAATTCATATAAAGTCTCATATTACATTTATTTTGGTGTTTATAACATCAATTATGTCAATATTTCATTAATAAGATAATTTCTGCATCATCATTGTGTCGTAAATAAATTAAATTATTTAATGTCTAAAAATTACACATAAAATACCATTATATAGGAAATACCTTTAGCTTTATAATGAATATTTATAGTCGAATTTATATTATAAATAACCCCATATTAAAAATTATTTACTTATTAAACTTTGATTTTAACTATTTTAACTATTAATTAAATAAAATAATATTAAATGTCATAATCTAATCCAAGTAGACCTAAATGGTCATATTATATTCATAAGGTTGTTTTTGGTCGAATTACACTTATCCAATAGAATTAGAACATGTTTTATGGTAATAGTAATATCATATTTACCCTTAGTTACCCTATTTACTATTAACCGCGGTAAAAAAATGTAAACAGTTACTATTCACCAAAAAAATTATTTTTATCTCATTGAACCAGATTTTACTTACTGATATCAACCGTGTCTGTCGGATTTTCGAAATTCCATTCACAGAAGTGGTAAAATTATGGTTTATGCAAAATTCAGTTTTTAACCTACCACTTAGTGGTTTCACTATTCATCAAAAATTGAAGTTTTTCAGAAAAATGCCAAAATTTCACCCTAAGCTATAATTGATATTCCGAATTCAAAAATGATTTCTATTTTACAAAATTCCCAACATATATGTTTCATTAAATAATTTTATAATTAATTTCCGATGTCACAACAAATAGCGTGTTTTTAAGAGATAATCACTATCAAAAGATTGACACTTGTTTATGTCTGGTTTAAATGTGAAATTACATCCAATGACCAACATTGCATTAAATTGTAAAAATATATTCTAAATATACTTTAAAACCACTCAAATTAATAATTTATCACTATTAATTATTTTGATTGAAGAAGTTGTTTTTAGTTAAAATTTAGTAATTTTCACTATTCACCAAAATATGAAAGTTATCCGAAAATCACCAAAATTTCACCCTAAGCTAATTTCGATATTACGAATCCAAAAATTAATTCCATTTTGAAAAATAAAATTTACTAAATTTCAAAAAGTGGTTATTACTATTCATAACGACTAGTTGTAATAATATTTTAATAGAATATCGTTGTTTAGCGAAACTTGGTGTTGCGTACAACACACGCTATCGTGGAAGGTCGCGATTGCGTGTAATTCAAGCTAGGTCAGATATGTGTGTTGTGAAAGCTCCTTTTGGTGTAGCGTATAACACAAGACATTAATGAAATTAAAAGGAATATTTTTCATAAAATCATGGGGTGTTACATGCATCACCTACCTATTGCGCCACACAGTTTTACTACTTCCACTATATTGATAGGCACATTTTTAGGAACCCATCTATCTAAAAATGGTAATAGGTGTTGAAGTAAAACTTGTTTATCACTACTATATATTTTTCCTACTTACACACCGCACATTATCAGTGCAAAAAAAACGGATTATAAAGTGTTCTATTTTACAGTGAATTTGTAGGTTTGATAAAAGGAACCATGTATCAGTCCTTTTTATCATTGATAAATAGAACACATGGCTATCAAAATATTTAAGCACTGAAAAAGGTTCAATGTTTCTATTTTTTGTACTAATATGAGTGAAATTCATAAAAAATTACATAAGGATAAAAATAAAATTTCAATATAAAAAACTATATCTGAATATATATATAATATTTGATTAAATATTATTATCATAATAAATAATATTTATTTACAATTAAAATTTAAATTATTTAGTGAACAATGATTTACAAAATAACTATAAATTGATATTCAATAATAATTGTCAAATTAATATCGAGTAATAGACATTCAAAAACATGTTCATGAGAGAAAAATAATTAATAATGTAATTATACGCTTAATATTTGATGAAAAAATGATTTCAAATTTAGGAAATGATTAAATTTAATTAGAGTTGTCATTTTGGATCCATGATATGTAAAATTGAACATTAAATAGATATTAATTCCGTTCTGAGCCAAATATGTTAATGGATTATCAACTGATTTGGTTTAAACTCTAGTAAATGTAGGGATACACCTATGATAACTGCATGAAATCTTGATAATGATTTTGTGGGAAAATATGTGGATGATAAAATAATTAAAGGGATTGTTGGATTAATTTTATACTAAACATCGTCTATATGTGATTTAATGTTTACTGTTTTAAGAAGTTCTTGATTTCAAAATAATCTTAAAAAATATTTTCAATGTACGTAATACAATTAAAAAAAATAAAGGATATCTAAATAATATTATATCATATAATAGTGGACATTATTTTGATTTGACCAATTATGGTGACTCTTATTTTGGGTAATGAACGGTCTCTTGAGAAATCACATGAGGTATGTGTCACTTTATAGGAAAAAATGTAGTCACATGGAATTATAATAATCAAAAGCATTAGTGATGTCTATGGAACATTAATAATGTCTAGGAAAAACCCATATATGCTATATTTCACATTCATATAGATCATGTAAAAAGGGATATATAAATCGGGAATCTATTTTGACAGAGAATAAACTTGCTAATATTTATCCTAAAAATTGGATTTAGTTAAATTTGATATAATTAAAATTAGTCTTTACAGGATGGATGTTTAATAATTTTTTGATTTCCATATATTTTCGTAGAGTCCTAGTTTTATATCATTAGTTCATGCAGATAAAAATTTCAAACTATTATATTATTTTGGTCAAGCGTATAGTTTATAAATTTTAATTTTTTATTATGACTCATCCATGATTGTTTTGAGTGGTACTAATTTTGGAATTATTTTTAGAGATTATTTACTCATTTTTATACATTTTTTTTCAAATTAATTCATTTTAGTCTTACTTTCTCTACATATAACATGTAATATACTGAAAATTTTGAAATCTGTTTTTGTTAGGGTAGATTTAATTTTTTGACAATAATATTAAAATGGTTAGATTACTTCCCTATAAACATTTTGGAGAGTTTATATATATCAATTTAGTTATTTTTTTAAAGAACATAGTTTCATTCAAATTAATGATTTCCTATATTAAGTGTGTATGTTTTCCCATAAACTATTTCTACATTAAATGGGGAGAAATGTTTTATTATAATAAATTTTGATCAATTTCAAAAGGGGGACAAATTTTTTTAATTTTTCTTGAAATTATAAAAAATGAATGATTATTGAAGTGACTCCTAACTTATCTGTTTATATTTATATTTTTTTATAATTAAAATAACTCCTTCATAATTTTATTTTCCAAAAACGTTTTTTCAATCCATTATTCACTGTAACATGACTGGACATTATAATATTTGGAATACTACTCTTTATATTTATATTGTTGTTTGATATTTTATTGTACATATTTTTAGGCTTATAGTGAAATAATTTCCAATATAAACCTATCCAAATATGTTTTTGAATCTCATAAGTGACTAATTCTATAGGTATAATATATTGAAAAATATTCCAATTATCAGATCAACAGTGGGAGTCAAGTGGATAAGAGGGATATATGATGATCTAACTATAGATAAATTATTTATGAATCATCAATTTAACCCATGAACAATGTATTAACCATATTTAATTAGTTAAAAACATTAATAATTGTTCCACCATATGTCTGTAGAATAAGTCAGACAAAAATATTTTCCTAACTTTTGATCCAACAACACACTGCCTTTCAGCTTCCCTATATGTTGAATCAACCATGAATGAATTTTTTTTATGTATAGATCAACCAAAAGACTAGTTCATTAAATGTAGGTATTTACCATGAGTAAGGATTGAACACATGATAAATTTATCTGACATTATAACCATATATTTGTATCAACCCCATGATTAAGGATTGACCATAAGAGTAATGGATCAACAAGATGAACATACAACAAATTTTTACTGACCATGATACTTGAAATACTACAAGGAGTAACCGACAACATGTTTGGACCAATAATGAGATTGGAAATTCCATAATATATTAATTACCATAATAAATATAACCATATGATATGATTCATAAGTATTTATTATGATATGTTTTTTCAAATCTTTTATATTTTTAATCACAATTAGTTTTTTGAAATCCATTTTCATTTATCCAATCATTTATATAATACATAGTAATTATTTTTATTCGACAGATTTTTTGGGAATTAGTTCATACAAGATTAAATGATCATCACATAGGATGAGTAATCTAGGTGATTTAATGGAAAATAATTATTTTAAAAAAATTAAATGTTTGATATATTATAATTATACCTCTCATGAAAAATGAGAATATTCCAAAGAACATTGATTTTGTTTATTATAGAGATATGTATCTTCATTTATTATTTTAATTAGTTTTGTGCTCTAAATATTTTAGTTTTCAAGATTATCTATGTACAATTATCTAGGAATATCATTCTAATGAATTAAATAGGTAATTCACATCTAGAATACCTTTGGAAGGTAAAAATTATAATGTTGTTCAATTTAAGTAACATGAATATTCTTATTTGGAAAATAAAAAGTGAAATGTGTTTTTTAATATTATTTTATCATTAAAAAGAAATATGATATATTTAATGAATATAGTGTTGGAGGATAATGAAATAGTATAATTTTCTATTGTAATATGGGACATTCCTTTCTTGAAAATTTCATGGAACACTATTTGATGAATATACGTCATTCTAGTACTTCAATTCAAAAATAATACAATGATGGACGCACAATCTTACTCAGGTATTAAAAATAGTTTATGTGGTTCATAATTATTCTCATTTCATTTTATGTGTGTGTAAGTATACTAGGATATTTCAGTGAGAAATATTCTAATTTTAGGATTATACCACCTCAAAACAAATTGTGTGTGGGTTGTGCCTAATCAATGAAAGGTAGGAAATTATGATTTATAATGGGAAGGAAAATGGATTGTTTTTTTGAACAAATAAACATAATATATTTCTTGTGAATACAGGTGCAAAAAAATTTAGTATTGGGGTTTTTATCAAGTGTTTAAAATGGATAATGTGATGGTCTATGACTCCCCCTCATTTTGTTCAAAATTATTTTTTCTCCACTACAATAATTAAATGATGTTTTATAATTTGGTAAAATAATTTTGAATAGGTGAATCCATCAAAATGAACATTTTCAAAATCTCACCTTGAGACTTATAATATTATGGTCTGAATAGATTTCCAAAATCCCTTCCAAGACAACAACGCTTCCAAGAGATTACGTGATTTTTTATTGGCAAGTAATAATTGATTACAACTATCATTCAGTTGTCATAAACCCTAATATATTACTAATTATTATTTTTCTTATTAATAAAATAAAAATAAAATCATTATACTTATATAATGATGAAATTATAAAATAATCACTTCAAAATCATAACCATCCATTTATTATATCATGTTCTTGTATTGGTTGGTTTAAAAATCTATATGACTTATGAAATAATTTTTTTATCATGGATTGATATGAGAAAATAATTATTATTATGTAATGATATAAATATGAAATTATATTTTTGTTTCTTGAATGATTTTAAATATAGTTTACTTGTTATTAATATAATACCATTTATTCCATAAAAATGTCAAAAACATGATCATTAAAGATTTCAGCTTTGAGAACCATACATGAAACACCCATAAAATGAATTTTGATTTTCATCAATTATTATAAGCCTGATATTTCAGTTCGATTAATATTATAGAGATAATAAACTATTTAACATCCAACGATGTCCAAAACCGTTATACCAAAATAGAAAAGGAATAATAGAAAATACAAAAAAATGATGATCAAATTAAAATAAAAATAAGTAAAAAATATATAATAAAATAATGTGACGGATTTATATAATAGTTAATACATGTCAATGATGTTCTGAAAAATAAAATTAATAATTATTTGCTTATTATATTGTACATTAATGTATGTATGATCTTTCTTGAATACAACCCAACGGTTCATTTTCAAAATTTTCCTTCCTTAATATATAATTCAAATTATATACCACTTATTATTTGAAATTATAAAAATAATTTCCATTGATTTTTATTATAATAAGTCACCTTTTAATTATTTGATTTAAATTTCATGTTATTAAAAGTTTTTCATGTTCATTTGAATTATATATTACCAAATGTGTAATGGGATTATTAACTCTATTTCCATTAATTTATTTATAATGAATCTTCTTGGGATTAATTTTTTAGCTATGTTCATTCCAGATTATAATTTTATTATGTTATATTAAACCTTTTTTTGTGGATTCATATTTCGTTTAAATAATATCCAATTAAAGTTTTTCATATTTAATAAATTACGATGATCATATGTAATTACCATTACCCTAGTAGCATAGATTCGGTGGTCCCTTAATTACATTGATATATATACGAGGTGTCATTTCCTTGACGAATAATTAGATTTTTAGTTTTAGAGAACAAAATACATATATGATAGCAATTTTTCATTAGAAAAATAATATAAAAAATTATGAAACAATATTATTCTCAAATATGAAACTCATTAAAATTATTTACCATTATATCAAAGGGAAATGAAAGAAATATTATTATATAAAATTATAATTTGAGCTTATATATAATAGCATCCATAATGAATCAGTAAGGGAAAATAAATAGAGAAATATTCATAACTAAACACACCATCCAATTAATCAAACACTTTACTATAATTATTAGTTAAGGAATAATAAATATAGAAATGTAAATAACTGAACCAACATGACATTTAATAATTTTTTAAAAAAATTACATCGATTAGAAAATTCATAATCAATCTAAAAAGGTAAACAATATTAAAAACATTCGATAAAATTTATAACATAAGCAGAAAGTTCATCCCTACATAATATCAATGAAATCATATCATGTATAATAATTATTGAGTTCTCACGGTCGAAACGAATAATATTCGAAATCAAGATCTTATAAATAATGATACCTATATAATCAAGACCTCTATACATAATATAAGCAGAAAGTGCATCCCTGCATAATATCAATGAAATCATATCATGGATAATAATTATTGAGTTCTCAAGGTCGAAAGAAATAATATTTGAAATCAAGATCTTATAAATAATGATACCAATATAATCAATAACTCTCTGTAATATTTTTTAATTAAATCGGTAAAAACCATTTATGATGGCTACCTAATTTTTCTCAGGATACTAATAATTTCATTAAGGGGGTATTTAATTTTGTGGCCCATCATTCACCTAAAATTCTATGAAATTCCCCATATATAAAATCGTCAAAATAAATCAAAAACAAAATTACATTAAAATATTTTCCTTGTTGAGTAATGAATTTGGATTTATTTATACTTCACATGATAGTAAAATAAAATTCAATGTAAACACCATATTTTCTAATGTTATACTCTTTAGGAAATAATCATATCTAAGGTACAAAGAATATGGATATTGAAGATAAATTTAATGTCCCATGGAAAATTATCACAAGATTTTGATTACATTATGGGAAAAATAACAATCCTAAAATAATTCATGAAATTTGAGTGGATGATCGATTCAGTAGGAATATAGGTTTTTGAAATAATATACATTCCTTTTATATAATAAATGGAATGAAAGTGAAATATTATTATAACCATTCGTAAAATATTTTTATTTGTAAAAACATATAAAAAATGTAATGGATTACATATTTTAGATAATGTTATTGTCTTGGTGTAGTATTTCATCATTTTATATATTATTAATTAATTAGTTTGACTATTGTAAAAAAAATTACATTTTAAAAAATATTAGAATGATAACACTCATACCATTATTTTATGTCATTGGTTACTGTTTCTGAAGAAAACTCTTTATGCGTACTGATTGACTGAAAGGTTTCGAATTGTTTGAAATCCCTGATGTCGAGTACAATATATTTGGTCAGTCTCCAATTGGTTTGGTTCATGGAACTAAAAACCCAAAATACTCATATATCTACGATGAATAATCGACCTACTTTAATAATGAAGGAGTCCAATGGTAAACATGGACAACTACACTTGGGAACTCACAATGGTCAACAAAATGGGATGTTTGGTCTCATCACACCATTTGGGGGGGACTAATTCTTATTCTTGGACTCTCTCATATATTTAAGATATGTTTGAGAATCCTTTTTTTATTCCCATGTATGTATGTATGAATTATCGAGACTAAATGATCAACTATGAATACACATGGTTTTTGAATCATCAATATATATAATAGGTTTTCAATAAATGAGACCATTTTATGAATATATAATATACTATTTGTTCATTTAGTTAGACTACACTGGTTTTAAGACACATGAAGAGGTTTTCTAGAGTTTACCAGCATCCAGGGGAGTGGGAGTAATTTTTATTTCATGAAAAAACCACTTCAATTTTCATTCTACGTATCTCCATGAGAGGAATCAGAACACACATAGTATTCTAGAACTTATTAGAGAAAATCACCTTATATAGTTATGTGATATAGACCCTAACTTGTACATTAGTATCATGATGCATATATGGCTAGGTTAATGGTTTATAGATTAGGATTATGTGTTAATTAATCTGAGGCATCCTAAGGGAAATGAAAGGGATGTGGTCTCCAAGGGTGTATATGAACCCATCTAGGATGTGTCCTAGTTAAAATTATGCTTTAATTGGGTGTTAGGTTTGGACCTATGAGAGGATTCCAATGTAACATAGATAGTTTGGAAACAATACACATCTAGTTCAGTATGTTTAGAATTATAGATTAATGGGGGCCTAAATGGTTGGGTAATACACATAGAAGTGTACCATTTGGGTTTGAATATAAATAGTGAATAAAAATGGAACTAGCCAATTTGGATTGATTATGGGGATTAAATCGACATAGATGGACTACAGATTTTGGAATGGGTTGGACATGTACCAAGTAGGAGGCTCATGGGACTTGGAAGATATATTGTCTCTTGAGTGGATATGGATATACCGATAAGATGACATGATGTACATTACAATGAATTTGGGGTCTAGTTTTTTAACATAGAGTGGCTTCATATGCATCGCATTTGGTTGGGAATCAAATTATTTGTATTTTAGTAAGATGGGTAATATACCATTAAGGATTCCCATGGGGTTTCGGCCTATGCAAGGAAGTGGCCCATTAAGGATTTCATTTTATTGTGTATTACTCATACTAGTGGCCCATTTAGATTGAATTTGTGGAATCATCTAGGGGAATGTCCCATTGATTTGGATATGGTCGGTACTTATATAGAAATGGTGGATCAAGAGACCCAAGAGAGATGTTGTCTCCTGGGTGGATATGGACTTAAATAGAATATGTCTTAGAGAAAGTTATGTTGAATTTGAGTTATGTTATAAGACCTTCAAGAGGCATCCTATGTATCACATTTAGATAAGAATAAAATCTCAAATAGTTCGATATGTTTGGTTTACACATGAAGCTTCCCATATTAGGGGACATGATCAGGGATTATACATGTAAGGATTCCAATATGGTATTACTTCATTGGAAATATGGACCTTTAATGTTAAAGCATGGTTTTGGGGATGAAACCATATAAGAGGCATGTGGAACATATTTTTGGTGATTATGTATGAAATAAGATCATTTGGAAGTTTGGGATCATGTAGATGTCAGGATCACCGCTAAAATCTATGCCCACATGAGTCATGCTTGGTGTGTGAAATAAGAGGAAGTATTATATCTGATGATCACAAGGTCCACTAGATCCACCAATAGATGATGTTATAGAGAACCAGATATTAAAGGAGAGGGTAATGAGTGTACTAATAACCACATTTATTTTGGTAATCAGGATAGTCACATTTGGTTATCTATTCAAATACGACGTAGGATGAGGTGAGGACGAGTAGAAGTATCACCTCCCAAAAGAGGCTAGTAGCTTACTCCAGGGGGGATGCACTGAAATTGGTTCTAGGTGGAATGGTCTCATTCTATATCAATGGGAAAGGAATGCAAGATCTTTTCCATCAATTATTAGAATAGGGAGTTTCACATGAGAATCCCAATATCGGAACACTTGATAGAGTGGGAATGTAAACCTATTTACCATATGTGGTTCTATCTTTTTTGGGCGGTTATATATGTTACTATGTGTACCCTGGGTGTGTTGAACGGAAAGGAAATGCTTATGTAACCAAAAATCAGACCATATATGTCTGGTGTATTTGGTAGAGTCCTTATCTTAAAGAATATGGACTGTGTCGCAAAGGGGAAAATGGGGACACGAGGGAAGGGGCGATCAGAGATGGAGAGTGGAACACCCTAGGATGCCCCACTCACCATAAAAGATTCATAGGTGAGATAGTTTAACCTTTTAATTGCATGTTTATATGTGGTTCATTGTACCATCAATGTTTCATAATGTTACAAAAACACTGGTTCTTCCGATATATCAATTTTAAATGTGGGGTTATGTTCCTTCAACATAACATTTTTCTACATAAGGAAGGATTCCACCCATGTAGAATTTTTCTATGTAGGGATATGTTTTGGCCATATATTTGTTTTCTATATGGGGTGATGGCCACATAGGGGCATTCCAATTCACGCCCCATTAAATGGAGCCCGCAAATGAATTTTAATTCATTGAAAAATAGTTGGTTTATAACTCCTCCTAAATGATATTCGGTGGTATTTTAACTTGTTGGTAAGAGATAGTTCTATGCTTCTGCTATTATACAAAAATTTATCCTAAAATATTCTATTTTAAGATCTCTATTTCATTTTCACTTTTGGTTCCCATAGGATTGTTTATTAGGTAATGAAGGACCATGATACCAGCTTGGTCGGTCTTCCGTGGTGAATTGTGTAGATTCATTAAAGATGATCGAGGAGAATAACCTATCGCACAAACAATGTAGGCATAAGGGGTAATTTTTAATGTGTACATAAATATCATCCCACCATGAAACTACCGTTGTTTCATTTTTGGGATCCATAGGTACACCCTTATTCTGTGAACTGTTAAACATGTGCGGATAGTCATCATGGGGGTGAAAATCACCACTTGGCCGACCAAATGAATGTAGTTTCATTTGCTGGAGCTGACAAATCTTCCACAAAAAAAGAACTATTTAAATCATGGGATGCTTCACAATGTGTTGGAATCCCATGCAGAGTTGAAGCCGTCGAAACAATGAGTGCTTCCCCAGATAAATATTTCCCTTACAGTTTTTTCCCTTTTAATAATTTTTATGAGTTATTATTTGGTATTAATTAATACCATTTAATACCTTTCAAATTTTATATAGTTATCCTCTTCTTGTATTCGTAATATTTAGGAACCAAAAAATTCCCCCATCAAAATTGGTTCCATTTGAGTCTAATTGGAAGCTATCACGTTGTAGAAGGAGCTATACTTTTGAACAGGTTTGTGCTATGCATGTGGTTTCTCAAGAGTAGACCAGGACAATAATTGCGGGTGTTTCATTTATCAAATTTCTCATAGAACTGAGTGCTTTAAACTAGATAATTACCTCATACTATTGGGTATCATTTACTTTATGTATTATCTTTATGTAAATATATGTTCATCAACCACAAACTGAATGTCTCAACTATGAATGGCAATTCTTGATCTTCTGTATAGCACATAGAATCCTATGGATGGAATGTAACATCAGCATTTGAATTCTTGGAATATACTTCAAGGGTCGGTGCATTTGTGAACTAATGATTCAAGTTAAAATACATCACAACGTGATGTTTCATTGTTCATTTCCTTCGTGAAATGATAGGACAAGGATTTTATGCCTTATATTACATACTTCTTGATTGAATCTATTATATTTTTTGAGATCTATTGTAGGAGAAAATGGTTGATGCTTTCACCGAAATTATTATGACCAATAGATGAACCATCATGGATTGGAATATTAAATAATATATTTGATCTTACATTACCCACCAAGAGGACCTTCTTAGGAACCTTCGTACAATATATCTTATGACCTACCCATTTTTAATCAACTACGATGTTATAACATCAGACTTTTAGATGAATAATCCGTTCCACCAGTTGATAATAATATCCAATATTCCTAGTCAAATATGTCTTGGGAGTGTGTCCATGTGAAAAAATATTCCACATAGAAAAATATTTAGAGAGTATTATAAGAGATCATATTTATTTTGAATGGTTTTTTGTGGACACAGGGATCCCGACATAGCCATGATATATCCGTAGAATCATCCATTCAAGGTATCCATCCATTTTAACCTCTTAATAAGAAATCCCAACCTAGGATGGAGCTCTAAAAAGGACTTGTGTCCTAGAGGGACATTCAAAGTTGAATGGGATTGAGTTTTCCGGGTGGATAAAAATTAAAGGGAATTGCAATATTAAATGGAGGTCAACATCTTATACCAGGATGTGTGGGTCCCCCAATTTTTTGTTAACCCACCAATAGAGATTTTTTTAGATATACACATTCAATGGTGATTGTTCCCTAATAGTACCCACTTATCGCATAGTGAATTAGGGATAATCTTATGGGATGTCTACCAGCGAGGGGGAATCCTCATTATTGTTAAAAAGTGTGATGAATTACTAGAAACATCCAATACATAGGAAAACCTCGATAAACTAACTCCATTGTTAGGGGTCCTACTAAATGAATTATAGGGATTTCTTGGTTGTCCCCTTTATTCCAACTCAGTGATTCCATTAAATTATTGGATACTATATTTCACAAATTTTAGTGGTCCATTGCAAAATTCTAGCCACATATGGACTCATCCAACTCAATAAAAATAATGAATTTAGGGTTTCTACTAAGATACACATGAGGTGAGTTAATATACAATGTGGGGTAACCGAATCTTTCCAGAAATATATTTAACAATTAGGTTGTTGGGATTCATCACCATATTCCTAGGATGATGGATCATCCAGACCATGATGTCTATACTATTTTCTAAATTTGTAAATTAATATTGAATTTCAAATTGTTTGATGGATGACCAATCAACTTGAATGTTCCCACCATCAATTGTACTTATGATCTTTTAGGTTGAATAGATGTTTGAAGATTACCATATCATCTTGGTTGTCCATTTTATATTTTATAGGATGGTTTCAATAGAACTATCAATGTTATGGGTATTATAATACCCAGAAAAAATTCCCTCACCCAAAACAACTCCTTAAAAATCTCAACATTGTTGTTTTTCACCTAAATTCCTTGGGAATCGATGGCGGGGTAAAGCTGTTGAATGGTATTTTCCTATTTTTCTTTTTTTCCTTACCCAACACCCTATGGAGTAGTGGTGGATGATGGGATGGGTTCTTTAGATGTTATTTCCAACAATATTGAGTTATGATATGGTATCTTAACTAGTTGGTTTGATAGGGAAACCATTAATGAACCATACACATATTATTGGTTTACAAAGCAATTTTGAGGCCTCTATCAAGTATCATTTTTACCAATTACACTGATTAGAAGTGAATAACACCCCATTATTATTCATCAATTATGGATTATTATGACGGATAAGGAATCTATAATGAAAATAATTTTCCCTCATATAGGATATTAAAAACAATAATAATGGGAGGTTGCTCAGATATGGTTGGATTACTACCCTAATAGAATGCGGGGGAGATTAGTATGATGGTTTCATAAACCATTGGTCATTATAGGGATTTCACCCATTATACCATTTTTACAAACTTCCGTATGAGGAAGAAGTTCTTTTCATTATCGTGGGCATTTGGAGGGAGCTTCTACAGCATGTCCCCTTTTTGTACGGAGTGATGAAGAACCTATTCTTTTTAATGATGCTATTGGAAATCCCATTAAGACTGTCCTATGTGGTGTATCATCAACAATTCCCAATATTGATTCCAAACCAACAAATATATATCTTGATATAGAATGGGAAACATAGATAGTGGATTTTCCCACATGGGTGTCACAATTTAGGGTGACCCATTATTCCATAATCGTATTCCATTATTACGTACCCATGAAAATGAAAAAACATGATCAGTGTCCTGATACTAGGTTTGAACATAAATATCTGAGGAATTGGTGCCAACACCAAATCATCATTGTCTTTACAGAGAACCCATTAGCGGAGTTTTCTGGTAAGGTGAACACCCTCAGTTAAATTTTCATCATCTTGGTATCATGTAGATTTTATTAACGAAACCTAATTATTCTTATCCATCAGGTCACTATAGCTATATAAAACTTATATTCTTTTGAATGAGTCCTTTATAACATTAATTCATAACATCCTCAACCATAATCTTTATGGGAAATTACAATTGAGGAACACCACATGGTTTAAAAAGAAGGAATGTCTTTATATCATGTAGCTTCATAGATTGAGGATTTATGAGAATGGGAGGATTTTTTAGGATTCAAAAATGAAAATAAATCAAAATAAACATTAAATTATGAATCCATCAAAGATATTGGATGATTTATTAGGGCCATTATTAGAGAGATGTACGGAAAAACCAAATTCAAATCCATGAAAAATATGAATTTAGTATAGCCCCATGATGTATTGTTTCTGCCAGTAGTCAATTTTATACCTTAACTGATCGAAGATTTATTGTATCCATTTTGGTTGTAATATTACCTTTTTTATGTAGTACCATTAGGGATGGGCTCTAGGGTGTAGTTGAACCTCTAGTATCTTTTATCGGCTGCATTTTTTCCTAAACTAACAGTTATATTTTTATTATTAAAAAAATTCAAGGATAATGTGGGAAACCATGATTAAAACTAGAAATAAAAAATCAATTAAAGGAAAAATTAATTCTATTAGATTTAATACTACTAAATGGTTTCCTTGAGTTATTGGTTACTCAATTGTCTAGTTCATCCATTAACATATCATCAAACTAAAAGGATATCATGTCCCAAGACTCAATGTACTCTTTAAAAATGATCATACCATTATGGAATCCCCCAATAAGAATAAATTTATTCTTGTTGATCCATGTATATTGATCATCACAAAGAGTCACCCATAATGACCTCCCAATCATTCTAGAAGTTTCATCATTAGTCTCATTGATGGAATGAACATGTTCTACCACTTATTCAGGTATGATCATAATTTAGACCAAGTATTGCTCAAGAAAATCACCAAAAAATTTCTACTGAGAAGAGGCATTGTTGTCTATCCACATTACATTCAATTTCTTCACTAATCATGTCTTTATTCGATGCAGAAAAAAGAATTATCCTTCCTCTATTTAGGGATTCCCTTTTTCCACATGATTCTCCTTAGGATCATATTCCATTATCCTAGAACCTCCTCTTATATATATCATGTACTTCAATCGATCCTGATGACCTTCATCCCAACCATGGATGGCCTGATCATAACGTCTCTGAACTCATGAACTGAATCATCAGTTAGAAATCATTGAAATCGATTACCCATATCAATGGATTTCGACTCCCTACTAGTACTTGTCATGATCAATTCCACACCACACAAATAATTTATAAATACATATGAAACATTATAATTACCCTCTTTAGGTTTATTATAATCCACATCATGGACTCCTTCCCAAATACCGCTCCCTTGGTACATCACCTCCACATTGGATGAACCCAAGGGGGTCTCAAGACCTCCATCATCCATAATTTCTCCTTTGACACATGAATTGTTTTCATGTAATATAGTTTCCATTTAATTACCTATTGAGGAATATTTCTATAGATACTTTTTTAGATGAATAAGAATAGAATTGTAAATAGATATCAACTTCAATCACAATCTTGAATATCCAAATTTCGATGATCATGTAATTATATAATTTTTACCTTAGTTGAGAGACTCGTCGAGTGCAATTTTAAATATTTCATGGGTTACATGTAATACACTATGATTTTTTTTTAAATTACAACGTTAATTTTCTCCCTATTACACCATGGTGCATGATTAGCACCTGTAACATGACTTTTTCCTATGGAACCCTTTTCATGGTTTTGACAGAAATGATTTTTTTCGTTTTTTGTTGGATGTATAGTGTCAATCCAACAAGACTAATGTGATTGGTATTTTAGACCGAACATCTTGGGAAATTTGTTTTGGGGTGAGGTACCTAATAATGATTAACGGATCAGAATGAACTAATATTTTTTAGACATTAATGTGGGATATTTAATTATCATGTTTATTGATTTTAGAATCAATGAATATGTATGGGGATTATATGTGAGGGGTAACCAAAATAAGTGTTTCCAACATAATGTTTGTTGTGGTATACGATGGTAGGTTAACCCTCTCATGGGGATGATTTTTCCTTTGATTGATATTAGTTTTTGATAGACAATATATACCGAAACAATTTATGAATATTTTTATTAGTAAAATGAAGGTGTCCATTGGACATTGTCCCTATATTTTTGATATCAATGTGTTTTTAAAAAAACCAAATTTATCAATACCATAAAGGGAGGCTTATCTAGGAAATGAGTTTTGGAAGTGATTTGGTCTTCTAGATTTTATTTGGCCATGAATGTGAAACATCATCGACATGTATTTAGATTATATAAATGAGTGATGGATTATGGTATATTTGAATACTGTGAAACTAGGATATGTACATTTCTGAATAATGTCTTACGGTGAGGACATTTAGGGGACATAGTTGTATTACTATTTAACTTTGACCAAGGGATAATTGATTTTCCCTTTTCAAAAAACCCATTCATGATTTTCCCCTCACCTTCAGGCTTAATGGGGTAATGATGATAGCATTTATCTTAGAATTCTGAATCAGAGGAGTGATGTTGGATGAAACATCATTAGGAAATAACGTGGAAGGAAGAGCCTCTCACATGGATGAATTTTCATGTGGTGGATATGTTTTTTCATAGGCAACTTATGTTTATATAACTAAGGAATATTATGAATAGTCAAAAATATTTCATTTAGACACTAAACATTTATCTATGATGGTTTTTGAGGATTATAGGGATTCAGATCATTACAGACACATATATTGTTTGGTGAAAGGAGAGTTCCTTAATATGTAGGTATCATTTTATGTCCAAATTTCATAGTAATGTCTATAAATGTCTTCTTTATGAAAGTCTAACCCCAATGCAGGAAGGATTTTTTTAATGGGATATATGAGATGAGGCACATGATTCACTGCCAATCACATCAACATGAGAATCAAACCATACATAGTTCTTTCCCAAATAATCATATATAGGTATAGTCCATACATATGAACAAAATGGGAAATTTTTACATCATGGATAAACCCAACATTGAGTATCGATGTGTCACTACATATATAATAAAAATGATAATCAACCCATACATATTTATTAGAAGGTTTTCCACACCTGGATAGAACTATGGACCGGGAAAATGTCATTTTTTTAATACGAGAACACATGAATGGGGTGAGGCTCATATTGGATCTTCTATGATGATATAGATCACATATATGATAGTGGGTAAATTTATCAGATGTATGGAATGGGATACATGGTCTGGATATCACTTTGTACCTCATTAATGCAGTAACATGGTCGCATGCAGTTCTCATGGGGTTCCCCTTGTAGGTCTAACCCGTGACCAATAAAAGGGAAATTTTGAATTTTGGTAGTGGTTGGAACCACGATTGGATAATCAAGGTTCAATTATTTTAGCATGAATTTTGAAATCAAGACACACATATTTCTTGACATATTATGGTGTAATATCATTAGAGCTGAATGAAACAGGGTCTTTTAGTTTTATGTCTTACAGCTAGGACCACATGTCATGGGAAAAATGAGAAACATAAGGGTTATCATGATGGGATGTTTTTGTAGGCCTTCTATGTGAGTTGTAGTAAAATTTAAATCATTATTGAATGGGATCTTGGAAAAAGATAAATAAGATGGGGAATAAATTTTATTGGTCTATACAGAGTCAAGGAATTCCTTACCAAAATAAAATTTTCTATTGGATGATGGTACATCTTGTAGATGAAATATATAGAGACAAATGGGGAATATTGTGCATAATCAAAATAATTTCTTTTGGATACATACCCTCCATTTTTTATGGCTTCTGAATATTTTGATGAAATGAAATTTCATGGGTCACAGATTATGATAATAGGAAATAATTTTCTTATGTATGTAAGAAACATTCAGACTTCGACTGTCAATGTTGTGTGAAATTACACACATAAATATATATGACTCATATTTATGGGGACATTTCGGTTTCCATTAAAGATTCCAGAATAAAGAACTCAAATTTGACATTTCCTACAATGATCATTTTTTGTACAATGGATATGTTGGCATTTTTTTACCCATGGTTGATATTAAGACATGTTGTCTAGGAATCACTACATATCTATTAAAAATGAGAATCATGACAATGAGTTTAATTTCATGTGGTATGAAATGTGGTCAAATGATGTGATTTAATATTTATTTTATGGATCCATGTAGTTTCATGTCATGTAGTAAGGATTTTTTCCATGGAGTTTAATATCATGAAGTATGGAAAATTTGTATGTATTTTAAGTTATTTATTATAGGATCATGGAAACACTAAATTGGATTGAAGCACATTGATCATGTAAGTAACCCCTTCAAAAACTCTTGATCCCACATGATATGTGCTCGATGTGAGAAGAAAGGTTTTCTTTTCCACATGGAGGCGTCATAATTAAGGATATGATAAATTTTAAATTGTGGTGGATGGACTGGGATGAAGAATATGAGAGTCCATACATATGATACCAAAATTATAATCATGGCATGCATAGTTATTAGATGTCTTCCTGGGTTAGTCAGACCCATACAGAGGTAAGGTGATATTTTTATTTTTTTGTGGTTGGACTAGGATGACCAATATGGGAATCTATATATAAAATTTCCAAATGATAATCAATACATATGTAGTTCTATATGGGAATAACTGACACATGTATGACCCATATTAAGGTAGAGGGAATTTCTCCCATTTTCAAGGTTGTACCTAGGAAATAGTGTATGGGCATCACTATGTGTCACATAGAATGAGATCAAACCACACATAGTTCATGAGAATGACACTCCATATGTTTAACTGAAACCCATGACAGAACCTAAGAATTTAATGTTTTTCTGGCAATGATATAACACATTTGTGGTTAATCGATGATGAAAATGATTAATCTGGTATATCTTAATGCAACAATGTGAAATCATTGTTGTCAGATATTTTATTTTTACGTGATCAGGACAATTACCCCTAGATTATAGTCATAGTGATTGGACTAATCGAGTAACCACTAAAAAAGGGATATGCATGATGTGGTGGACTAATAAGATTATGTGAACAAGAAAATAGTTGTCCCACACACCACATACTTTTTTGTGATGATCCTCACATTAAATTTTATGACATGATTCTTGGACTAGGATTTCCATTTAATAGTTATTGAGTTTTGACATAGGGAAAGAGGCATTCATAAATGACCATTTGTGGTGTGCATGAGTGTAAACCCTAACATGGGTGGGGGCCTAGTTCAACACCACACTTTCCCAAAATAGTTCCACACAGTTTAATGTAATAATTCATGGACTCATACATTCAATTTAATGTCATACTATAAGGAAGATATGTTTTATAACACTTAATGTCATTAATGATAGATGATTTATCATGAAGTTTATCGTCATGTGATCAGGATGATTTAAAATGTGATTACATAAATTAAATTTTTTAGAACCTAACATTGTTGGGGGATGTGTTAAGTGTGAAATCCATGTCAATATAGGAATAACATCCATTGGAGTATACCTTTAGTATGGAAGATGCTCCCTCTAATTTCAGTTCCAACATTGATGGTTTCTTCTCAACTATCATTGGTGCACTGAGGAACAAAAGCATCTATCCTTGAAGAAAAGATTATAGGTGATATTTTCTATTAAATGATAGCTCGATATAGTTTCAATGGAGATCTAAACGATTAAATATATGTAATATTTATCTTCTAGAAACATAAATTCATCCATCCATTTCTTTGATTTATCATGAGTGGATAATTTATTGCATATATAAAAGTAGAGTGAGGGAAATTGAACTCCGATCGACAGGACCACCTTCGTCCTATATTCTAATGGGTATGACGTATATTATTTTGTAGATCAGGTCATGGTCTAGAATTCCGACAAGGCATGTAGGATCATTTCCACTGAATATTTTTTATCCTCATCCACTATATTATGGAGTAAATTTGATAGGGTCGTATTGAAGGCCTCAATCTATTAGTTAGTTGTTGCATGGCAGTATGATGAAATGATGGACTTGATATAATACTGTTAATATAGATTTTTCAATTGATAAGAACAAAAAATTATGTCTCACCCCATGTGTATAGTATGAGGGACAAAACATATGTGGATGATGTTGGATTTCATGAATCTTAGAATGTTAATTTCACTAACATCATTGTTCGGTATAGCTTCAACACACATAAATTAGAATTGTATTTCAATATGAATGTAAATTAACTTCTATGACATGGGAGGGAGGATATAGCCCTATGACATATATTCCCTATATGGAAAATGGCTAGAAGTACAAGGTTGTGTGAAGAAACACTTGGGGTTGATGAATGATGTTGGCATGAACATAGAGAGGATGAGAAATTGTGGTGAATTCAATATAGTCTAAAATTATAGTAGGCGATTAGTTCCCAAGCCTTTGAATTTGGTTAAAAATAAAGAGTCCAAATTAGTGAGTGCCATATGATCTGATATGCACTTCATTTATGGAAATATCATTTTTTTCTACATCAATCCTCCAGAGAAAAACCCTTAAAGTCCTTGTTTATAGAGTACCATTCTGGGATTCCATTTGTAATATAGAAAAATGTTAATTTCCCTTCATTATAATTTTGTCTCTTCATACATTTTACTAGTGGTAGTTATCTAATTTGGTGTTATTCCAGAATGGGTTTTATCATGTAGGTGGTAGTAAAGTATTATTATGGTATTGGGTTGATCTCATTGAAATCATCTGTATTGGTTTAAATGAACAGTGATAAAATTTGATGATGTTAAATGATGATGACTATTTTTTCAATTTTTGTTCAACTTGATCTATGGCCACATTTTCTAGGGTGTCTCCCTTGGAATTTTGTGACCATTAGGCAAGGGTCAATTTCACTTCAAAATATAATTATAACATTATTCCTTAAATAAGGTTTATAAGAGGTATTACATTATCTTTTTTAATATCATAATCATTGTTAATTGGATATATGAACAAATATGAATCTTCTTTTAACGTTAAGTGATTAACCTATATCTGATGTTCCATCTCAAGCCCTACAATGAGAGCTTTATATTTTTCTGAATTGATCATTCACCCCTCCAACAACAGAATGAATTAATATTGAAAATACTTCACTAGAGACATGATCATAAATAAAAAACATACATTGTTGATCCTTGATACTACTATCCTCTTTTCTATCATTCTTTTAGACACATCGTCGATATACATATCCCATATTTGGGGGGGGGGGGGTGGAGGGATGGATGAAATATGATGGAATAATTATCTGGAATTTAAACATCCCATGAATTAATTTTCATTGATTTTTTTCTTCTATAAAATCTATTATTTAATGTACATTGGTATCCTTATGAGGCATGAATTGAATTCCAAACTTCTTTAGAATGATCTCTTACTATCACAGATATTCTGTCAACATGGGATGTTTAATAAAGTATTTGAGTGGGTTTCAATGAGAGACCATACAGACCTCATGAGGATATAGGTAGTCCCTCGACATTAGGACTACAAATAGTATCACTATAAATGTCTCCTTGATTTTTGAATAATGATTCTCAACATAATTCATAGTTCTAATTATATAATAAAGGTTGTTCTTACTATTGATGTTATTATTTTGTGAGAGGAAGGCACATACTGATCACTCTAAGGTGGTAATGTACTAAATAAGTGTTCCTCCATTAAATGGAATAATTAGAACTATTGGGATCATGAAATACTTATTGAGGTTAACGAATGATTCCTAATAGTTATAAGTCCACTAATATGAAATCCCCACTTTTAACACCACTGTGTAAGGAAATTCTTTTCTGCCAATGAAGGATATCAAAGAACAATAAACAGACTATGTGTCCCAGAAGTCATATCAAATATATAAGGTGGTAACGAGGTGACATGTTATGGATATGTTTTGTAATCTCAGGGTCGACATCAATTCCATGATAGAATACAATGATGTTGAGGAATTTTTCTGTGGTAACATATAAAGCACAGTTCTAGGGTTTCATTTCTTGAATGTGTTACCATATTATGTAGAAGATAGTTTCATGATCCATCAGGTGTTCAAAGTTGTGTCAATATTTAACCACTAGGTGACAAACTTATCATTGGAAAAAAATTGCCTGGGATGGGATTAATGATGTGATGGATGACATATCGGTACATATTACATACATTCAACAACCTAATGGGATTTACATTATAGGAATGTAATCCATGGGGGCCCTAAATCCTGTTGATTAGTCATCTAATTGTGACCTTTAAATATGATTATATACTAAATAATCATTCGTTCTAGAGAGATACTGATATCAAGATGTTGAATTGTTGTATTTTTTATGGATCAATACTATGAATTCACCCTTTGGACAGTACCTATTAAGATCATTAATGTTTAAATAGTGTTAAATTTTCAAATTTTTTTATGGATGGGGAATATATTGGAAAAGTATATGGGAAAAGGAACCTCCCAAATGATGTTGGCTCTGATGAGCATGTAAACATCAGCCCCTATTTAGGCAGTAACTGTAAAGTGTATCCTTATTGAAACATATTCATAGCCTTATTAGTCCTTGGGTAGGCTCATTTGGTTAGTGGACACCTTTGATTCTTAACATGGAATTTATGTGTAATTATAGGATATAAAATCCTAATGATACATTATGAAGGAGGTTTATACCTCTTTTTACATAGAATACTAGGATGAACTAATCATGGTGTGTTTTTGTTCTTCTTCAATACCTTGTTTTATTTCTCTGAGATCATCAATTATGGTCCAGATTTATACTTAAAAATAAGTATGAGATTGTTTTTTGTATTCCTCCTCATCATATTCCTCGTATTAATATAAATTCTCTTGTTTTTAGTGGGAAACTAGTTATGGGATGAGTTCTCTATAGTTTTCATAGGACCCAATTTATTGATATTTGTTGGTAAAAGTGACTTCCTCTAACCCAGCTAATAGCTGGGGATTTCAATTAAACTATATAGAGGAATAAGTGATGGATGGAGGAGCATCTTTATACCCATTGAGTGACTAGGGAAAAAATTTCCTTGACTGGTGAGGAAGTGACATAGTAGAGCTCATATGATAGAATTGGGGATCCTTCTTCTACTCTCACACCATTGTGTGGGGAGTCAACTGTCAATTCAACACAGTTTTATTCTATATCCTTGAATGAAACCATAAGTATGTATGAATATGTGACTATATTCAGAGTCACATGATCTACATGATTAATGATAAAACCATATTCCTCATCATCCTATTTGAAAGGGTCGTTTCAGGTCCTTTCTAAACTATTATGGCCATTTACCTAGTCAACGTCATCATCCAAGGGTCATTACAATTTCCACTGATAAAATCCCACCTAAATATAATGTTACTGATATTTTCTAATGTTTCCTTCTCAGTGTGAAATTTCACACTTATTTTATTAATTTTGAATTTGATGCATTGAAGGAATGATGATGGGATTGCTACATGTTGATGAAACGTGGACCTTGAAAGAAAGATGATGAAGGATGTGTTCTGATGGACCCCAAAAAATTATGAGTTGGTTATAAGGTATCTAAACTGATCCATTTTATTTAATGGGAAAATTTAATTATAGTAACTTATTTCATATCCTTGTAGTGTTATGGTTGAAGGCCTTATTTTGTCCACATTTTATCTGAGCTGAAGGAGTGCTTTAACTGGGATGTTTTTAAAACTAGATCCATTTTCTTTGATGATTTTTCAGACATCTACAACATTTACCCTGATGGATACATACAATGGTCTAATGATCCAATTTATAATGGAGCCTTAATCATGATTTTTGAAGGAGATAACATCTTGGAATTTCGTAGGATTGTCCTCTACCCAATAGATCATGGAAGCAGAAACATCATTATCAAATTTTTAGGGCTTAAAAATGCCTTTTTGATTGATTCCATACAGACTAATGAAAAATTCATGGAATATAATATCAATAATATGGCAAGTACGATTGTTAAATGTTTCATTATTTCATACATCAAATCGAAGTCGTATTCTTCTTAGTGTGAGGATTCTATTTAGTATTAATATTGGAGGATTTATTTTTTATGTATATGGTTATACACTTTCAATAGGAGTTGTAGGTGCACCAACTCATGGTAGGTTGGGTCAAGAAGGTATGACAGCCCACTGAGAGTGATCTGACACATGTTCATCTTCTAATTGATATTAAAATGTGATCATATTAGTGTATATTATGGAAGGTGTAGAGGGATATACCAATTCATGTTGGATTTTTTCAATTTATATTCTATGATATTTTGCAACTTTGATAGTCCATGTATGAATGTGGCTTTAATTCTAGTTCCTCCATGACTACACCTCCCCCAGTATCCTTAGATCATGTGAGCTATTCTAGTGAGACCCCAATTGGGTGGGGGACATATATTAATAACCATTATCATCTCCAAAGAAGGGATTAATTATGTGATGTAAATTAATTTATCATTATATCAAATCCTCATCTGATGAGGAATTTATATTGAAGGCAAATTTTTATGCTGCATTACGTGGGGTGGTTCCCATTGTTTCAGACGTAAGGGAATAAAATATGGGAGTGTCAAATCCAAATTTTCCATTACTGCTGATTCATCCTCGTAAGATTTACCCATATCTTCCCAACTATGTTGGTTTTTTTAGGGCTGTATTTTAGTGGATTGGGTTATTATTGAAAATAGATGTCTTTTCAGTGGATTCTGATGGGTGCATAGATGGTTGTTTCAACTACGCATGGATAATTCCTTGAGATCAGTTGGTTGTCATTAAATTCATACCACCATAGTATTTTTACATTCATATTCTATCAACATATTCCCATTAACCACATTATTATGAGGTAGTTGTGAAAAAACACACCACTTGTGTTGGTGGCCATCCCTACATTACTTTCCCCAAATCAACTATTTTATATAGGAGGTTGTTAAAGAAAAAAATCAAGGATGGTTTGAGCCAGTATTTGATGAAAGGGGAACAATAATTTATCTCATTGATACATAGTAGGTAGGGTCTTGTGGGTTCTGGGAGTCATATTATATCATTTTTGATAAAGGCTATAAAATATCCATGGACTGGATCATCTCAAAAAGTGTAAACATATTTCTTTTCTCATTGAATTAATTCATCTCGGGTCCCCCAACTTGTCATGCTGAGGAGGGGTTTGTTATAGATTCAATAGGGGTGATGCATGTTATAGTGTAGGATTTGGAGCTATAGAAGTTGTCAGGGCTGGCTTATGTGTGATGTATCCACCTAGACTTTTTCCAATCTATTCTTCGGGACTGGTGGATTTATCTGGGACTTGAGATTAGTCCAATATATGATGTACTAAATTACTTTTAAAATATGGGAGAAATAATGAAACCCACATGTATATTTCACCTAGATGTGAGAAATTCATAGACAATCAAGATAATTACCATTTTAAAGAGAGATAATTACCTCCTATGAGTTATTTAGTTCAGGGAGTAGATCAACCCTTTCTATCAAAAAATAAAAATTGAGACCCTCTTGTTTTCACACAATCTTAAATTAGATAGTTCACTAAATATTAGATTTTATAATTTTGAGATGAACAAAAATATTAATTGATGATGGATATATACCCATCCCATTATCGAACGAGCTGGAATTATGATGAACGATATAATAGATAACCCTTGTAGGGTTCACTCGAAGAATATGGGAACCACTTATTTTTGTGTCTAAAGATTCCCATCATGGAATAAAAATTGTAAACAAAAATTTTTATTTGTTATTCCAATCCACCAAATCCAATGAATATCTAAAATGTATGACTATGGAAATTTGTATGTGGTAGTGTGTCTCTCAACCAACCGGGGTAAGGTTACTTTTCGGACTATACTGGAACACATCATTCCACCATGACATCCTATAAAGTTGTGAACAAATTTATGGTGTAAATAATCCATCGATGGGTGTTCTATTAGACCTAATCATGAGATGGAAAAACTATCAGTTGGATTGTGCATTAAATTTCATACATTATTTGAGCATGAAATTCAGATGGGGATATATTTTGAGGTATTTTTTTAACATGTTCCACTTGTCTCCATATTGGAAGGAATTATTAATATCCCTCCAGGATCTGATCCACATGAACTTGCGGTCAATGTGCCCTATTGGTATGATGTCACAACAATGATTTATTCAGTGGGATGAATAATTGAAGCTAAGGTACTCGTACTGTATGTGTACATTGAGTCTCTACCCAGGGAGCATAACTGATAGGAACGCTACATTAGAGTAGCTATGTTTTCTTTCACCTGAACTCTTTCATTTCTTCCTCCTATCGATATAATGTTTCTTCTAGCATAAGGAGCTTGCCCCCGTCGAATGGGGGAGGCGGTTCATATATAAAGATGGTTTAATAATTCTACGTTATAGTGATTTGTTGATGTGAGAGTGTAGGATTAATTGTGGGAGCAGCAAAATTATAGGATAATATCTATCTCTAGGTATATACACACTCCTTGATGTGGACTGCATCTTGGATGTAACAATCTTCTCCTAGATCTTCAACATTTTCACTATTAATGGTTCCACCTTCATGATTTACTTTCTCGATGTTCACTAATGTTTTGTGAATTATGGGGAATATACTGACAGCTAGATGATAGGTGGGGTTTTTTGAATATTTTGGTGGGTCATTCCCTTCATTTCTAGGATCCACTTCTAGTATCCGGATGAAGGGTGACACAGAATGAACCTTAATGTAGCCTAGTCTTATGTCTCCCTTCTAGGAGAAATGGGTCATGACATAAGGTGTCCTGGGAGAAGAAAAATCTTTTTAAACTCCCTATATAGATATAATATAATTTCTATTGAGGGGTGGTTGAGGGAAAAATTATCACATCCCTAAAGGTTGGGGTTTATCCCATTTATTTTTGTGTCCCTCTTTATTCATTTTTCAATCATATGTGGGATATTTTATGTTAAAAAAATCCATATCATTAATGGATGATGATGATACCATACTGTGGTGACTACTCTAGCTGTCTTCACACTGTTAATCTCGTACAACCATGTTCAAAAGTGCACCAGATATAATTCTATGATTTTTGTGAACTATTTATTTACAAGAACAATAATAGAGATTGATTATTCTATTAACATAATTTATAATCCTTCAAAATGTTCATAGATGAAGGGTAGTGTGTTATTTTTATTGATTGAACTCCTGGGACAAGATTCATTTGATGCTTACTCAATGATAGTACTTTATGAGTGTGCCGAAATTCATGAGTAGGGTTTTAATTTAATAGACACTTTCATATAATTAAATTATAGTATGTCATTTCCAGTGGGTTCTTCCAAATAGGGAATGGCATGAAATGATAATATCCATTCACCCCATACTTGGAAGTGAATACCCGATGGGGGGTAACCATTTAAACCACATAGATTAAGAATTTCATAGAGTTAAAAATGATTCAGATCATTCCCCCTCCGGTATGATTTTTTTTCACCATATATATGGAATGGAATTTACGTTGAATTGTTGATTATGATCTATCAATATGTTAACATGGTAGTCATACCCTTCATGGGAAATTAATTTTAATTACATGTGACCAATAGTAGTTAAGATATTCAGATGGATGTTAAGTATACATTCTTATAACAATGCCCTTGTTATGTAAATATGATGAGTGGATGAGTGAAAAATAATAATTTTTATTTATTCACTATCTATTTGACTTCTCAGAAGAAATAGAACCATTTTTAATTTTCCATGGACTCATCAACTTGATGGTCAAAAAATGGTGTGTTTTGCTAATTTTTTACGTGTAATGGGGTTAATAAGGGTCTCATTGGTATGAAAATGTTTAGGGGTGTCTTTGAGGATGATTGTTTCCCTAGGTCATCTCCTGGTTAAAAAATAATATCGATTATTATTGATAGGTTCTAAAAATTGCCTTAACCGATATATTAAAGAGACTTAACACAAGAGTGAATTCTTGTATTTGACAGGTAACATGGAGGACCTTCTTAAAAATATGAAATGTTACAGTGGTGTGGACCCATGTAAAAGGGAGTACCTTCTTGTATTTCAATTACATGTGACTGAGAGTAGTTAATAGATTCAGATGGATGTTAAGTATGCATTCTTATTACAACGCCCTTGGAATGTAAATATGAGGAGTGGATGAATTCCTAATACTAATTTTTATTTATTCACTGTCTATTTAACTTCTCAGAATAAATAAATCCATTTTCCCTTTTACATATACTCATCAACTTGATGTTCCAAAAATGGTGCTTTTTGCTAAGATTTTACAAGTAGTGGGGCTAATAAGGGTCTCATTGGTGTTAAAATGGTTAGTGGTGTATTTGAGGATGACTGTTTCCCGAGGTCATCTCCTGGTTGAAAAATGATATCGATTATTGTTGATAGGTTCTCAAAAATCTCTTAACCGATATTTCAAAGAGCCTTAAGACAAGAGTGCCTTCTTGTATTTGACATGGAAAGGGGAGGACCTTCTTATAAATTTGAAATGTTACTGTTGTGAGGAACCTTGTAGGGTCTGCTATGTAGAGATGATTATCATCATATATCGATGTTCGATAATATAGAGACTTTATATTGTGTATACCCATGGAAGGACATTCATTTTGGATAGTAGAAAAGGGAGGACCATCTTACTAAAATAATGTGTCACTCCATGGAGGATCTTCGCAATGGGTACTATTATAGAGATGAATACCATCATAGATTGATTCCCAACAGAATTGATAATTTCTACATCATATAAACTAATGAACTTTAGAATTGATGAATATAATTGGAGGGAATTATTATTTTGAAGTCATTGTTGGGAGGAACATTGTAACAAATTTCATCATGGTGAGGACTACCATCATATCTAATTGTCCTGATTCTTGGATAATTTCATCAACGTATACACAATGGAGGACCAATAAGGTGGATGAAATAATGGGGTAGACCATATTACTGTATTATTTTATAACCATACGGAGGTATACAATGAAACTAAACAGGGGAATGATCTCATTAATGATCAGTTTGTGTTCATGAAGGAATACTTCTTGTTCGATGCTGTAGGAGGAATCTAGAGATACTAGTAACAATGTTTGGGGGTACCACCACAAATGATTCTAAAACATCCATAATTTTTAATGGATTAGTAGGATAAGTGGCCTCCAGGAATTGGTTCCTAATGACCTCATAAACTACCTATTCCTATGGAGAACGATCATTAGTATTCCCCTCATTTTCTAGCTGACTTTGGTGAAAATTATTTTTTGGTGATATATTTCATGAAACTGGGGTGGATTGCTGTAGGTGAAATCATTTAAATATGGGTTCTTATTTCAATGGCTCTTGGGGAGATACATGGATACACTGATAAAATTCTAGAAATTAGGCCAGGATATATACCTTCCCTCTTGAAGCAACTAGAGTGGACTAGTGTTTGTCCCCCAATTAGAATGAGTATTTTATTCCCAATCATGTTTCCAATTTTTCATGGAATATTTCCATGAATCCTCTAGGATTGAATAAGGGATTTATGTATTCTTATGGGTGAAAACTTCATCGTGTCGATGAGTCACACCACCTGAGGTTGTTCTGTTGTGGGCCCGACCCCTATTTATTTTTGTGTATGTGATTACATCTTGCAAAGTCATTATAACATGGTTAGGAGTTGATATCTAATACTCCATCAACTTCAATATGTGTTGGGATAATTCCTTATAGGGAATGAGAATATACAACCAATATAGTTTAAGAGTATAAATATGTGCATCCTTCGGTCCAACATATCATTCTTGTAATTACATATAGTTCATTTTTTTATGGAAGATGTACAAGTTATTCCATAATTCATCACAATGATTTCATGGATGATTTATCTAATTTCCTATAAATTTGAATGTCATGTTTTATAGGGATGATAATCAATTTATGTCCTCTCATTTTATTCCATCTTATTTGATTGATGATATTAATATGTGTATATAGGGATTTACCACATTTTACTAGTTTCCATTACATTTGACTGATGGGAATGATATGAATCCACACGAATTTACCTCTACTTTTCAGTTTCCATCGTATTTTACTAATGGGATATATGAGCATCCACATAAATTTTCCTATGATTATTGGATCACATCATATTTAACTGTTGTTAGTGATATCCATTCAAAATAATTTATCTTTTCATATCGGTTTTCAATATATTTGATTAATGGGATTGACATAAATTTGTATTAATTTTCCACTTCATATTTTTTTCCATCATATGTTCATGACGATATTGATATGCATCTACCTGAATTTTCCTCTACATGGTGGATTTCATTGAATTTAATGATGGGATTCATGTGATGTAGCAAGAATATACTTCTTCTTATGGATTTTTCACACCTTATTTGGATGATGAGTTTAGGTTCATTGGTATGTAGGCGTGTCTTCCGGTAATTTGAATCCATATTCTCATGGAGTCCTTGGTGAGTAGTAGCATGAACTTTTTCCTGCCCATATTTTCACATCATATTTTTCTGAGGAGATTTATATTAGAAGGCATGAATGTATATCTTATCTTATAGTTACTTAATATCTGTATGATGATATTAATTGGTATGAATGAAAATGATGTATTGTTAGTGATTTTTTGATCATCAACCTTTATGGTTATCTATGGGGACCTCTGTTCATTTTAATTTTGATGGGGGCTATGGGACGATATCCTCTTCATATTAAGGATTTTTTTCTACACGGCATTGGCAGTGATGATTTTCAGTATGGGACAATTGGTGGGACCCTGGTGTTAATGAGATTCATTAGTGAAGAAATAATCATCCTCTCTATAGTATGGAATGAAATCATTATCACATTATTGGGTAAGGCTCCTGATGAAGAATGATATGGATAATGGGGACATGTTGTCATGAACTGCTGACCATCGCTGGAAGGCTGGCTACCTAGGATTCATGAACTGGATGAACTATATAGCTACATATATGGTGGGGAGAGTACAATTATGGTGGTACTTCCAAAAATGTACAATTTAAACCTAGAGTAGAAGATGTGGGGTGGAAGTTGATATCCTCCATTTAGTTGAGGATCTAGTGGCTATAGTAGATGATGCACATGTTTGTTAATTCTGGTGAGATTCCATTGGATGGAATAGATCACTAAAGAGTTCCTAAAATAAATGTGACAAATACATACAACAAATCTTCATCAAATCAGTATCTCATGACCACATGTGTAATTTATGATCCCGTTTGTCCAAATTTCATTTTTGATGTAAAGGGGCCTGATATAGTATAACACATCCAACTTTGTTATGGATTCATGGAGGGATAATCATTTTTTTGAAGGAAATTTGTTTACATCTGATCATTGATTTCATGTATTTGAATTGGGTGAATTCATGGACACCGAGTACATTGTCTTCATATATTCTCTAACTGGTTTTTTTCATGTATCCATGAATACCCAATGAATCTTATATTTGTCAGGACTCAGGGACATACATACTAAAGGAAGATGTTCACAGTTTAATAAGAAAAATGACACTTAAGAACTCACATTAATCGATAAGATGGGTAGTTGGGTACATAAAACCCTTTTTGAGGGAGCTATTTCCAATTCTAAGACTCTCTTAAAGATTTATGATATGTCTGTGAACAAATGGTTCATTCCCATGTATTTATACATAGATTATCTAGAGTTAATAATCAATTATGAACACAGTTGGGTTGGGAATCATCTATATGTTTCAAATTTTTTAAATAATTTTTACAAAATTTTATAAATATATCATTGATTATTTCTTCATTTCTACGGAAGACACATGTTTTATGCTAAGTGATGAGGAGCTAGATAGTTTTCCATTATCCAGGAGTGAGAGTTGTTTTTTGGTCATTATCGACCCAATAAAATAGGAATTCTATGTATACTCATGAGAGTAATAGGAACCAACATAAGATAGTTCCATATAACAAGGAACATCACCATTTATGGTCATTTTATAAGGAAATTTACATGAAATTTAACATCATGTCAAAAGGAAGCCCAGCTGAAAGGTGCCTATTGAAGGATGGTGTGGCACATTTTTCTTATTATAATGAGATACCTATAAGAAATTTGATCTCCCATGTTTGATATGATCCCTCCAGGGATGTGGACTAAAAAACATTGGGGTAATCTTTGGGTGTCATGTTTGGACCTCAGTTAGGATTACTTTGTATCGCATTTAGTTTTGAATCAAAGCCAACATTGTTTTGAATGTTGGTGATTATAACTTAAGGATGACCTGTGTGGTAGGAGATTATGCATGGAAGTGTCCCATTTAGTTTTGAATATTATTGGAAATTACACATCAAAGTATGCTATTTAAATGAAAGTGGGTCATAAATCAATATAGATTGTTTATAAATTTGGTTATGGTTTTAACATATAAAGAACAAGAGGCATGTAGGACCAGAATGACATATGGTTCTTTGGGTGGATATGTCCCTATCAGGAATATGTGGTTGATGATATTAATGTGAATTTTGGTTCTAGTTTTGGGGAATTAGGAGGCTTCTTACATATAATATTTTATTGGGAATGCAATCACATGTAGTTCAACAGGTTGGGGGATTATAACTTAAAATAGGAACCTATTGTTGGGGCTTATAGATATAAGAATACCATTTGGGTATTAATATGATTTGGGGAATATTTATTGAAGTAGACCTTTTGTATAGATGTTAGTGCTTACATCTATTGATTTTGCCCCTGGATTTGGGTATGATTGGAAATTATACCAACATTGAGGCCCATTGTCCTGGAAGAGGCATGGTCTCTAGAGTTGATATAGCCCGAACGTGAATATGTACTACAGAACTTGAGGTTGAATTTGAGTTCTAGAATAGGCCCTTAGGGATGTTTTCTACATATATCATTTAGTTACAAAGGAAATCCCATGTAGTTCATTAAGATGGGGCGTACTCATGAAAGATTCCATTATAATTATACATGATTGGGGAATACATTCGGAAGGATTCCCATCTGTTGATGCTTCATTGAAAATATGCCTCATTGATGTTTGAGTAATGTTTTTGGGGTTGTAACCAATTAGGAGGCTCATGGTGCATGTGGTTGGGGATTATAAATTGAATCATACCATTTGGAGGTTTGGGATTCGAAAAATATCATAAGTACAACTAATCTCTATTCACATATTAGTAGTGATCAGGGTGAGAAACATTGATGTTGTATAGCTAAATATCACATCATCCCCTAGATATGCAAATGGATGTGGTGATAAATTCAAAAAGGGTGAGGGATGGGGTCTTGATTGTTTCTATGTTCTATATTATTTTGGTTTCCCTAATAGTCACATTCGGAGATCTATCCGATTACGGAACAGGAATATGTGAAGAGGAATAGAAGTGTCACCTTCCGCAAGAAAGGTAAAGGTATAACACTAGGAGTGATTCACTAAAATTTATTCTAGGAGGAAGGGTAACAATCCATGTCAAAGGGAATGTAATGTGTGATCATTTCCCGTGCCAAATATAATTGGGAGGTTCACATGGTCTCCCTTTTGTCGGAATCCTCGTTAACATGGGATTATTAATCTTATGAATTTTTGAGTGTTCGCCACATTTTGGGGGTTACAAATTTGACTCAACATACAATGGGAATGTACACCTGAAAGGAGAAGTGGTTGTTCCTAAAAATCTGATAATATATGTCTTTCATATTTTGTAGAGGCCATATCCGGATTCCACTAGATTGGATTGTAGTGGGGCCAATATGGTGCCCTATGAATTGAGGTAATAAAGTGATCATAGATAGAGAGTGGAACACCCTAGGATGAATCAGTCTACATTGTAGAGTTTTAGGTATAATTGGGTTCCCTCCAGTAGCATCTTTCTATGCGGGTGAGGGTACCATCCTCACAGTGTTCTGCAAAGGGGACTTGGGTTTTTTCGACGTACTTAATTGAAATAAGGGTTAATAATCCTTTCTTGTAGAATTTTACAACAAGGTGTTGGGTTCCACCAATGTGGAATTTTGTTTCATGGTATTGAGTTATGAAAATATGGAATTTATCTATGTAGGGTGATGGGTTAATAATTGTTCATCTATTATGTGGCATACAGAATGGTCTTCCCAAAGGGTCTTTAGTTTTCAGATGGATAGATGATTTATTACTCACCGTTAGTGGAATAAGGTATAATTTTCTCCCAAATTAAATAGAGAGATTTTTTCTTCATCACTCTTTCGATCAATCCTCTTACAATCATTACTTTTCCAAAAACACTTTCATCTTTGTTTTTCCTACCCTTGTGGTTGTTTTATAGAGGAATGCAAAAATATGATACCAGCATGGTCGGTATTCCACGGTGGGCTACATGGATTCTTTTTTTAGAGCCCAAGGATAACTCCTCATCCAGTGAATGGATTATTCAGATGAGGAAATAATTCATGGGGAGGGAAATCATTATCCCACCCTAAAAATAAAATAGTTTATTTTGATGGAGAAGGAAGTACAACCTAATCCAATGAACTATTATGTTCATGGGTATTATCATTTTGGGGGAAAAATAACTACATGGCCCTACCAGTTAATTTGGATTCCTTCGCAGGAGTAAGTGGCATAACCTCATCCCATGAACTCTTTATTTATCATGGTGATTTTTGAAATGACAGAATTCCATGATGATTGTAGATCCACAAAGTAATATGTTCATAACAAGATCACACATTCCATTATGCTCTCGCTCCATTGAAAAGTGTCTTCATGTTATTCAATGAGATTTATTTCTACCCTTTAATCTATTCCCATTTTTAATGAATTCTCCTCTTCTATTATAAATTTTTTTCAGGACCCAAAAATGACATGAAATTTCCATAATAAATAATTTTTTAAACTATAAGGATGTCAGTGAAACAATTATAAAAAAAGGAATGTCATAAAAATATATCTGACAGAATGAAAAACAAAATCTAAATTAATTTTCAACATATATTACACTCATTAATGTACAAAAGTGAGGAAAAGTTGGATGAAAATATGGAAGAGTATTGAATATAAAAATTATTATAAAATTATTGGATATTTTCTAGGATAAATGAAACTATTACTTTAATAAATGTAAATGAAATCCCAAAAGATTTTTATATTTTAAAATAGATTTATTCAACTAACATAAATTTTAAATTTTAACCCCATGAAATAATAAACAATAATTATAATAGTAAACATAATTAGTAAGTACATATTTATATTAAATAAAATAAATATGAATCATTTAAACCATATAATACCGAATAGCTGCAAGATAAAAATATGACTCAATGAAATGTTAATTTTTGACACAATACATTACCTCACACTTCCCATTTGTTGAATGTGACTACAAATATTTTAATTTTTTAAAGAACGTTAATAAATTATAATTTATCCTTATTTTTCTTTATAATATCATATATGATCGTTTTATATTATCTTAACACCCTTTCATTAATATTATTTTATTTTCAATACTCTTTCATGTGGTCATTGCCTTGTTTTCTCAAGCATATTTAGACAAGAATGTTCTAGTTCTTGTTCATATGATATAGATCCATAATAACAAAAATCATATTAATTTTAAAAATATCATATTTATTCATTATATATATTTTTATAATAATTCATTGATGTTATAAATTAAAAATGAATCAATTCACTTCATGATGATGGTAGGACGTACATACGTATGAGTGGTGATATCAATCCTTTAATGGGTGAAATGGAAATTAGGTGGATATTATATTAATTTTAAAGGATAAATATAATGTAATATATGTCATATATTTCATTTTTTCAATCATTATGTTTGACAATGTGATTTGGGTATGGAAAAAATTACATCAGTTTGTGAAATGATTATCCACTAGAAACATGAGTGACAGCCTTGTTTCCCATTTTATATAGAAGGATATTGACATATAATAAATTATAAACATAATAATATTTCATTATATGGTATATTCTAGTGTTATTAAAATTATTTTTTTAATATATACTTGAATGTGGTAAATGAATAACAATAAAGAATGAGTACCATTATCATGAATATGTTATCCTATAGAAAATTTATTCGGATTACATCATAAGGACCTTATGAGGGTGTTTTGGTTTGATATAAGTTATATAATGTGGATGATGTTTTCAAGGATATATTTTGGTCTACATTGGTCAGGCCAAATAGGATGAGTGATCTGATGAAGTTAGGGTAGGGAGTGACCTTTTACAATTGAGGAGGAGTATCATTTTGTAAATTCCCAATACTATTGAATAATAGTATTTCAGTCTCAACCCAAGTTCCTATAAAATTTATAAATAATGGAATCATATGATGATAACTTCGATAAACACCTCCACTACTAAAAGGAAACTCATTTCAAATATTTTATTTCCCCAACATCAAATGTTACTTTCATTTTATATTTTAGTTTTAAACACGACAACAAATGTTTTCAAATTTTGTAATCTGTCCTTTAAATATCATCTCAAATTTTCTTCATTATATAATTCTTACCTAATAATTATAAATATTAAAACCAAATTAATAAATAAGTAGTCTATATTTCAGGATAATTAATTTTAGCATAATTGTATGTAATGGGAAGAACATTGATTTCACTAAACAATGAAAATTAATTTATAATATTTTTAATATTCATTATCAAAATAATTATATGGAAATATGAAATAATATTAATTTTTTGACTAAAGATATTTAATATATTTATTAAATTAATTTCACATATATTTAAATTATACATATTAATAAATATTCTTAAAAATAAAATTTCTATTAGTTAAATATTTCATTTTTTAATAATTCAAATAAACCTATTTCTAAGGTCAAATCTCAAAAATTTATTATAGGATTATTTGGACCAGATACATTCAAAATTTATATACAACATATCATATTAGTTTATTAAACCATGAAATATTATAATGATAATTTTAATATAGTTTTGTAAAATAAATTTTTGACGACTATAATTGAGACTTGGTTGTCAAATTTTCCTTACTAAATAAATATATTCCCCAAAATTGTCATGTATGTTAATTTATATATGAAATTTGGGGGGGTCTAATTTATATCATCCTATGGATATAATTTTACATCATATATTATATTATTTCTCCAAGGTACCTTTACATACTAATTCATCCGCATTCCTTAAAATTTTTATCTAGAATCATGATTCCAGATGGGCTCATCAATGTTAGATAATTCAGGTTCCTATTATATATCATTAAAATTGAGAAAATATATTGGGTTTCTATTGTACTTCCTTAAACAAATATATAACAAATTTGGTACTTTAGAGTAATTTGGTTTCTTCTCCAATCAGGAATCCAAAATTCAAATTATTTCCATAATTTCAAAGGGTGATGTGTACCATTGGTAGAGATTTCGATTATTAATAATCCTTATGACACACTTACATTTGGATAATTATAAGTAAACATGATCTACCACAAGATATTAAAAACATTCATCATTTTTTTGGTATAACACTTTTCCATACATTCAGATTCATTAATTTGATCTTGGTTATTATTGACCATTGTTTTTTTCATTACATAATCTTCAAGACCTAAAAGTTCCCTTTCACTAAATTCATCCCAACAAGTTGGAGGACAACATCTATTTATATTTAATTATTTATACAAAACCATTTGATAATAGAAATGAAAATAAATTTATTGGAAAAATATAAAAAGGTAAATAATGATCCAACATTCCTTAAATTTCCGGTGGGGATAACCAAAACATTTATTAAAATTTGTGGATAGCCTTTTCATAATGTCTCTCAGTTTAGGAATACTATGCGATGATCAAATGAATCTCAATATGAAGTGACATTTCAAGAATATTCCTTATTTTTAAAGTAAAAATAGGATTATGGTCAATGAAAATTAAATGTGTTCTTTCTAAATATTATAATACATAATTATTATAGATCATAGTGGTGTGATAAATGGTAGTAATTATCTTATAATGGGGAAATGATTAGATTTCAAAATAACTCCAATAATAACCCATATTGCATCATTCTGTATTGATTTATTTGGTAGACCATTGATAAATTCCATTTTGATGTAATCCCATAAAAAAATTAATAGTAAGAGGTTTCATGACTCTTTTAGTATGTTGTATCGAACCCATCACTTATTGAAACTCTAATTATCTAAAAAAATAATCTAAAAGTTCCCATTTCATGTTATCAATCCAAAATTATTTTCTCAGATTCTATTAAAATAATTTTATTGTGGTGTTTATAGATAAATTATTTCTATTAGAATCATTTAATCATTCTCATTTATTCTTAGGTTTATGTGGAAGACATAATCAATTACCTTATTTCAAAAATCCATATTGGGAAAAGATGAATTAAAATACCCCAACAATCACATCATTAATTTTCCATCGAAAACTATCAACATCAAATTGAAAAAAAAATTATTTTAAAAAAATATTTCTTTATAATCATTTTAAGATTTAGTTTTGTCACCTGTCTCTTAAAAATTATCAAATCCATAATTACTAGATATGTGAAAATAGGATCCCTCTCAATCCTCATATGGATCTGAACTTCGTTATCCTTCCAAATCATATGATCCTATAAATTATTTTCCTTGTCCAAATATAAGTAAATTTATAAATAATAATCATTGAGTATCTCGATAAATCATATTTTCATAATGTAGATGTATTTCTGAGAAAATAAATATTTTTTTTCTTATAGTCTATGAATCATCTATAACATTAACCGTAGAGATAATGTATCCATATAGTGAAATAAGAAATCGCTACTATGAAATCAAAATCATGGGTTGGATAGTGTTTTCCTGAGCCATTAATTGTTTTTTTGCATATACAAAAATATTATCATTCTTCATACAGACACAACAAAACCTTTTTTCTACAAATTCATCATTTATATATGGGAGATTAAAATTTATATAAATAACAAATATACAATTCATTTCTTTATTAAATTTTTCATATTACAATGTTTAATGGAACATAATCCCTTTTAGTATAGTATTTGATAACTGTTTAGTCATTTTGTCAATATTCTTGAAAAATATCTAATATTAATCTACCAAAACAATGAAACTAATTGTCGTGGATATGTTTTATTGCATGGTATATTATATGAATTATTTTTATTTATATGATTATCTATGCATCCACCCTATGTGAAAAAATACAATAAATGAATATTCCTAATTTAAAAACTTGAAGTTATCAAATTTTACATATAATATTTTTCATTAAGAGTCTTTAAAATGAACAATATTGGATTCAATTATTCCTTATAGATCACATAATACACAATGATATCATTACTGAATATAAAAATATTATTATGAATATGTTCCTTGAATACTCATTTCATTATATCCTTAAAAATAAGCTCGGAATTATTCAATCCAATGTGAATTATAATAAAATATAAATTGAAAAAACATGTAAATAATTGTCTTTTTAGAATGTCATCCTTATTTAATCACAATTGAAGATACCCAAAATTAATTTCAATCAATATAAAATATTGATCAATATGGATTCTATTGAATAAGTGATCAGGGAATGTAATAGGATAGTTATTCAATATTATAATATTATTTTTTTCTATAATTAATTAACAAGCTTTGGGATCCTTCATTATTTATAATGGAAATAAATGGTGCTCCCTAATGTAAACCACATGGGCATATAATCCATAATGATATAACTCCTATTACTGTATCTTCAACTACATTATCACCATGATAGATATTCTATAAGGGGTCATTGATATAGTAATTTCATGTAGGATTAAATTAATTGAAAAATAAAATTCACACTCTAGTATATATGAATGTATTTCCTCATTAATAAATAAATGTATTCTAGTTAAATAAAGGCATCTGTAATTTAAGGATTACCTTTTCCATATATAGATTTTTTTTTATCATTTTCCACACTAATCTCATTCGGAGGAGCTATTGGGGGTAAATCATCACCAGACATAGTTGATCATGAATATGATCTAAATAAATGATATTCCTCAACTTCATCAAGAATGGTGATTTCCTCTTCCATATAATAAATTTTTAATTATATTTTTATATTCTGTCCTAACCATGTATTATGTGAAATTAAATAAAATGTAATATAATTATGTTAGAAATTAGGAAATATTCATGTGTCATAATGGTGACTTCTTAACATATTTTGGTGAACGTGAGACCTCCAATTGGAATTTTAACTAATAACAACCATATTAAGGGACTAGAGAAATAAATAACGTTCTTAGAACACATGGAATATAAAAATTGGTTTGATGATCTAAAATTAGATAAATTTGTTGATAAATTTGATAAAATTATTAAAGTAATTCCTACCATATCATAGGATACTCTCTCATCAGTGGTAGTGATCAAATATTATTATTATTATCCATATGACCACTTTTTTTGGATTACCTTAATACAAAGGTTATTAGTTTCAATAATGAGCAATTTATTTACAGTGGATGCAACAGATAACAGTAGAATCTATACAAAACATATATTCATGATCCAAATGATCCTTTTTATTTCAAACTTCTAACAAACAAACATTCCCTTAAATAGGTTTCTACGTTTTTTCCTTATATAATGTCCACATAATGTAAACTGTTTCATCATAATATTATTATTTGATGAATTTCTTTTTTCATGGGTTTTAGGTCAATTTCTATTCTATTTATTCCTCATAAATATATAAGATCTATAAAATACCTTCTTTTTTATGGAACACAACATTATTCAATCATGTGATGAAAAAGATTGAGAAATTATTTCCCTTTGGAGACATGGTATAGTCCCATAAATAATATAGTAAATATTATATTCCTTATAGTTTATGTTATTTATAGTTTTATTGGATAGTCTTGTAAGGGTAGTCAGGTACTACACAACAAATTCTTTTTCCTTAATTATTATACTAAACAACTATATCTTCATTTCAGTTTTTACCATAAGGGATTTTTTTTATTTTTCTTCAAAAAAATCTCAAATCCGTTTATTTAATTTAAAATTACTCCATAGAATTCCTTACTAATGATAACCACTGGGTAAAATCAACCTGAAGAAAATTTACTGAAACTTAATCCCTTTCCCTTTCATAACATCTCATGTCTTGAAATATAATTTCAAAGGAATTAATACATTTCTACAAAACAAAAATAGTTCTATTCCAACAAATTTACGGTGTATTCATTCATAGAAGATATCCAAAAAAGAAGAATCATGAAATGGAATAATACATTTCAAAATTCATTAATGGATATTCATCATAAGTAGATTAATAAGCCCTTAAATATCCCTGATATTATAAAATCAAAAACAATATGTGTTAGATTTATGAATAAGGAAATTTATACATTTACCACCAGTGTATATACCGTTCTTTATTCCTGGATCCATGACTAAAAAATGAAAAATATAATAGATTTGGTTATTACATTATTATTTCCAAATAACAATGTATAATTCTAAAAATTAGATAACCCATATCATATATAATTTTTTTCCCAATTCTAAAATAATAATCCTAAAATTGATTTCATTCGTGATATAAATATTTTTAAATCCTTTATAATGTTTTTTGAAGAAAATTTGAATTATCATAAGCATATCCCTCATCAGTTTCATACCAGGTGTACAGTAAGGTTTTTTTATGCAACATGTTGTGATAGAGTAAATTACAAATGAAATTTTTGGATTTATTAACCCTAGGTAAAAATATTCCAGAACCACATAAACATGTTGTATATACACATGGATGTATTTCTAGGAAAAAACATATATTACCTTCCATAAAAAAACATTGGGTGATATTCTATACTTATCATAATGTCTTCTATAGGGTAATGTTCCATAATTTATGTTCTTTTTAATATAGTTTCCATGGGTTTTAATAAACATTCACTCATATTAAATATAATTACTCAAATGATAGTAGCCATGATTTTATAGTCAATTTATTATATTTTCAACATTTCATGGGATAAAATACTATATGATTGATCAGTTTGGTAGGGCTAGAGAACCAGAAACATAAATGATACCGATTTTACATTAGAGAAATTCTAAATAAAATATATAAAGTAAATGATTGAAATCCTCGATAGTCATTCACATGGTTTTTCTTTCAATAATAGGTAGAGTGAAAAATATGTGTGACTTATATCGATCATTAAGGGTTACATGCATTGAAAAATACTAATTAATTAATAAGTTTTAATCAATTTACAATGGTATATAACTGAACACAATAAATTTAATCAGAAACATTGATATCAACATTAGTGAAGGAATAATAAATACCAAAACGTCAAAAACTGAATACACAATCCATTTGGTAAGTAACATAACTATCAGGATTTGATAAATAATAATCAATATGGAAAGGTAAATATATGAAATCATATTAAATTTAATATATAACATGTGGAAATGTAAATCCCTGGATATTATTAATATAATAATTTATTGTATAATAATATATAAATTCCTATTGAAGGAAATTCTTAATAATGGACATCATGGTATTAGACATCAGGATACCAATTACATTATGACCTTCCACCAAGATAGTATTATATTATGTGTAATACCCATTTAGTTTTTCCAATTTATTTTCCTCATGAGACTAGTTGATGCATTAAGGGGATATATAATTCATTGTACCACCAATAAAATTCTTATATAAACAATTCCTTATATATCAAATGATCAATTTATTTCATGATCAATATATGTTATTAGTAAATACCAACATTATGGAAATAATTAGGATTTATAAAAATTTCCCTAATTAATCAAATAACGAGAAATGTAATATATATATATATATATAATGTTATGTGGGTTAAAAAATAATCATATCCATGACACAAAGAATATGGATATTTATGAAATATTTAATTTTCTAGAGAAAATGATTAAAAATTGTTATAATATTTATATAATGTCATCATGCATAAAATTAATCATGAAATGGGAGGTAACTATATGTTCATTGGGAATATTGGTTATCGAAATAAAATTCTTTCATTTGGATTATTAATTGGATTAAAAATGAAATATTATAATTATCCTTCATAAAAGTTTTTTATTTTTAATATAGTTACTAACATATATAATATGATACATTTCTGATATTGGTTATGGGGTTAGGGAAGTCAATTAACATTTATTATGTTATAAAAACATTAATGTTGATTTTTTCTTGAAGGCGTATCATCCATTAAAAATTTAAAATTCTCCTTTTAATCCATTTTTAAAATTTCTTATACAACCTAAAATATCCTAAACAAATCATCTCATAAATTAAAATTACCTTGGTAAAAATCATTCAAAAAACATGGATATTGATGGAAAATATATCCGATTTAATGACAATTCAATTATGTATTTACAACATTTATTTTTTAAAATCAACTACCAGATAGTGAAAATGTTTTAATAAAACATGGAAACTCAATAAATATATAGAGTATAAGAATATTATTAGAGCTTATAATTTGTAAATGATAATACTATTTCGATTAAGGTAAATTAAATCCCCAAATAATGTTAGATTGTATAATGTATTCTTACCTCATTTTTAACTTCTAATCAGTAAACCCTTGAAAGAATAACAATTAATTGAAATAATAACCATAATTAATAAACATGTGTTATTGAAAAGTACCAAAATTGGGATGTCTATACACAACAACAAATTACTAGTTTTGTATTAACCAATATATCTCAATTAAATTGAAATTTAGACTAAATACATTACCTTATGATTCCCATTGGTTTATTTTTCACTAAAATCATATTGAATTGTGTTAGGAATGTATTTAATTTATACCAAAACAATTTCTATATGAATAACATCTTATATGATCCTCTTATAACGTGTTATCCCCCATTAGTTAAGAATATATTATTATTACTGATGTTTTGGTTGTCAATTTCCTTGTATCCTCAACTGTGTTCAGTCATGAATGTTTCGGTACTTATGAATAGGTCATAGATAATTCATATCAAAAATTATATTAATATTAAAAATATCATTGATAATCATTAAATATATTTCTATAACCATTCTTTAAATTTGGTCTTAGAGAATGAAAAGCATCACTTCTTGGAGAAGGGAGGTCATACATACGCCCGTGCGATAATATAGTTACATTAATGGGTGAAATGGTAAGGAAGTAGATTATATAATAGTGTTAAGGAATTAATATAATGTAATATTACCATAATATATTCATTATTAATAGAATTATTGTAATCCATTTGAGTTTATAATTGACACAAATTACATCGTTTCACGAGACGTTAGTCCACCGAAGATATGATTGAAGGATTTGATTCACATTTGATGGAGAATGTTGTAAATAAATATTATTACAGAAACATATTAACATATAATTATTTGGTAGATAGTATTATTACTATATTTTTAGTGTTAATACAAAATATAATTTCGTAAATGAGGAATGGAGAATAAATATTTTCTTTAAGATGATTACATTCACCAAGAGAAACCTCTATTAGATAACTTCATCAAGATCAGATGGATGTTATTTAGAAAAAAATAAATTATAAATAATGTTCATATGATTTCTTGGGAGATATTTTCATCGGGTAAGGTCAATCCCAATGGCCTAAGTGGTGTTAATAATTTAAGGGAGTGAGTGGCCATTTATAATTGAGGAGGATTTTCATTTTTGTAAATACCCAAAACAATTCAATAATGGGATGTCATTATCATCCAATGTGCCTCCAAAATTAATAAATAATAGTTTTATGGGATTATCAGTTATATATGAAATTAAAAAAATGAAAAATATACATGTGTTCGACATGTTATTTCATTTACCTTAAAGGATATTCAATTTTCCTAATTATGTTTTCTCAAATGTGACTCATATTTTTAGCCTATGAAAATTTTCCTTTATGCCAAAAATAAAATGAAAATTATTATTTAAATTTTAAATACCAATTATATAGATTAAATAAATTTTATTAAATAAAAAATATTCATGGATGTCAAAATAAATTTAACAAAATCACAAAAAACTTACAAAATATCATTTTATCATTAAGTACATTAATTAATTTATTTTATTTCTAATTATAATTATGACATAAATTACGAATAATTAATTAGTTAATAAATTTTTTTATTATTTAATATATGGTATTCATTTTATGAAATTTAATTCACATAGGATAAAGAATTTAACTAAAAATATAAACCCATAAATTATTTTTTAAGATGGAGTTTCATGAAATGAATTTTTTAAGCAAAATATGATATTATAGTAAGTATATGACTAGTAATAATAACTATTTGGATAAAAATTATTATTTTATAATATATAATTTATAAAATTATTATTAATAATTACCCATTTGGTATTATTTTAATTAAATAAATAGATATATACTATGCATTTTTAAGTAAAAATAATTCTCCGAAAAAAGGGTTTTCTGAAAAATACAGCTTTTTATATTAAAATGATATTTTTTATTAATATAAAATTTATAATATATTAAATATATTATTAATCATTTTTAAAAATAATTTTTTTTAATATTTATAAACTATATTTTCATTTATTAATAACCGCTTATTCTTAAGGGAAATTTTCAAAAATTCATTCGAGTTATATTTTGACAATGTGAGTTCAAAATCATTATTCATAAAAAAATTGTGTTTTTGGATACATGTTTTTTTAAATATTCATTGTAATATTATTTTTTTAAAATATAATATGAGGCTAAAATATTTTTGGCTCATGTGTTAAGCAATATGGGGTTTCCCATATAATTGTATTTCATTAATGCATGTTTTGTATCCATAACATTAATTATTTTAGTTTTGAGATTTATATAATACCAATTGAATTACTAATATAGTAATATAAATAAAATAAAACGTATTTAAAAATCCATTAATTATTCTTTCTTTTAATGTTTTTAAATTCAAAAGTAAGCCATGTTGTTAGGGGTTCTTTCCCAATCTCACATAGAATCTGAGATTTTTTATCTTAATTCTTATTTAATGAAATTATTCAATCCTTATATTTTGATCATGAAATATTTTCTTAGAGTTTCTATATATTTTAATTTATCATGTCTCATTTCCATTAGACTTACCTTGGTTCAATAATTAATCCTAAAGGATGTTCCTAAGCACAGTCAGTCATACCTATTTTTAATTGTTAGGAATATTTCTTCTCGATGTCAATATTTGTTAATTATATTAATTAATTTTATCTTCTATATTACAATGATTTCTTATTTTCAGTAAAATTTTATTTTTTTGTTTAATATAAAAAATTTAAAATAGTTCTCAAATATTTAATTTTTTTATTTTCTATAAATGAGTTAAAAGAATCTAATTTTCAATGTTATATGCATGAATACAGTTTCCCACAATAATTAAAAAAAATCAATGATTCTTCTATATAAGTTTTTCATCTATTTTAAAAGTAATTTTTATTTTATTTTTTCTTCTTACAATTAAAAAATAATGTTTTCTTTTTATGAGGTATAATTTATCGAATTACATTCCCCCTGTATAATTATATTATTATCCCTAAATCCATATTTATTTTCTTTAAATTCATTAATTTTAATTGATTCAAAATTTTGAATTCTTATAATTTAATTTATTATTTTTTCTATTATTATTTCCTATAAATATATATTTAGTGTAACTTATATGGTTTTATTTTTAAATTTTATTTTGTAGCATTATTTTCTAGTATGTTACTAAATAAGTTTTACTAATACTCCTTTATTTTATCCTATCTTGAGTGGTTGTGAGATTAAGTGTGGTATCAAGAGTGTTCGAGAGTATTCAGTATTATATTTATAGATTTTTCAATTTATAGATGAGTTAAAATGATTAGCACACATTTATTACTAACTATTACCCAAATCCATGCATCTTAGTTTACATTAGCACAAGAATTGTTAACCATGCATGGGATCTATGAAACCATGTATATGTGTATTGAAAATTTCATAGGAAGCTCAAATAGATAATGAACATCTTTTAAACCACACATCATAACCATGTGAATAATCATTATTTAGATATGGATTTTATCCCCATCGGTTCACATTTTTTCAAACAATGAGTCCAAATAGTGCACCCCGTTTAAAACTGAAAAAATATTAAATTTACATTATGACCCTTATGCCTTTTTAAAATATTTTTTTGTCTTATGATGGATAGAAACACCACTTTCACATAGTTAATTTTCCTCCCCTTATCCTTCTAGAAGCATATTTGATCCCTATACGTTTTAATCATTTAATTGAGTGATCAGGAATAGGTGGATGTTATATTTGGACCATGGGGCTGCTAAAATGGTGCCCCAAGCCAGTTGGTCACATAGAGTGAATCATGTCTCCATCATATCGAGAGGATGGAAAATATGGGTGAGTGTCTAAAATTCATATATTGGGGAGGCTATAGCCTCTATATCAGTATAATATATGATGAAGTTGTACGTCGAAAAATAAAAAACAACGTATGATAATATTAATAAATCAAAACACATATCTAACTGTCCAAGGATTTCTTGATGAGACTACATAACTAAATCAGTAATCATGAAGTATTTATATAACACTATAGATGCCTTAAAATAAATATATAAAAACCCAAATGTAAATCTCCATGATCATCCTATGATATGTCTTATTCATGTGATCCTATCACCTTGGTACCAACACACTAATATAAGTATAATCCAATGAACATGATCCAACAACCATGAGGCCTATTCGGGTAACCTAGTGTGATTCCGAGCTGAAAATATAATTATATATACTCATTAGGCCCCCAAAAAGGTTTGAAAAGAATAATCCATTATGTGGATATAAAATATAGTAGTGTACGTGTATAATAGAATAAGAATTTAATAAATAAATGATAATTTAAAATTTGGGCTTAGAATCATCATGGACTTTAGTAAAACCATAACATTATTGGTCTATGTGTAAATTAATCATCACACATAGCCACCATCAGTAACACCCCATGCTTCTATGGTACGATTCTCTTTGAATAATATAGTAGCGTGTGTTGTACGCAACTTCGAGATTCTAACACACCGCGACCAATCAAAGTAGCCATTATGAATAGTAATACCAACTTTTTGAAATTTTATAAATTTTATCTCTAAAAATGGACTTCATTTTGGGATTAGGAATATCGATATTAGCCTAGGGTGAAATTTTGGAACTTTTCGGATAACTTATATATTTTGATGAATACTGAAACTTACTAAATTTTAATTAAATACAACTTTTTTAATCAAAATAATTAATAGTTATAAATAATGAATTTGAGTGGTTTTAAAGTATATTTAGAATATATTTTTACCATTCAATACAATTTTGGTCATTGGACATAATTTCACAATTAAACCGGACATAAACAAGTTTCAATAGTTTGATAGTTATTATATCTTAAAAACAAGCTTTTTTGTTTTAACAATGGGAATTAATTTTAAATTATTTTCTGCTAGTTCTGTGTTTTGAATTAAGAAAAATGGATTCCATATTTAGAATCTGGATAGAAAAATACCCTAAAATGTGTCCTAACCCTATTGGTTGATACATGGCCGACCATGGGCATCTTTGAGTTGATTTTGGGACCCCATGGATCCACATATAAGTGATAACGACACTTTATATTAATTAAGTTAAAGTAAATACAAAAATGACTTAAGCATATATCATTTAGAAAAACAATTTTTACATAGATTTATATATGTTATATTTTCGAATATAAATATTAATTAGAAATATAAAACGATTTCCTACAGAATGGTATTTTATATATAATTTTTATACATTTAATAATTATATTTATTTATGACACAATAATGATGGATTATTTTCCTTAATAATAAAAGAATCAAATAATTGGTTTTATAAAAGCTAAAATTAATATAATTTGAATGTTTTTATGACATCCCCAAATTTTATTGGTTATTATTACATGTTACGATTGCTTAAATTAATTTTATTCTAATTAATAATGTTTTTACGACTTTAACAAAAATCAATTATTGAATAGTGTCAAAATTGACATAAATGTGTCTATTAAACTTATATTATATTATACTCCTAATATTCTAAGGATCGGCCAAAGGATGTATATAATGGTACTTGTATTATTTATGGACCACTTGGGGGTATCTAGGATGTATATAGTAAATTTATTAACTTTATAATATAAAAACACAAAGTGACATGGCAAGTGTCAAACTAATTAACTAAGAGTTAAAACTAAATGATAAGGTTAATATAATGACTCAAACCTGTCTAAAATCTGTTTGGTGAAAGGATTTAGACCCATATCCACCTTAGACTTTTAATAATACACATTGGAACCATTGGAAAACGAATATGAATTTATTATAAAATAATACTTTATGTTTTTCCTAAAGAACCCCTCCACCCAATTATAAAAGGACACCACTTCTAACAAATTATTCACACCTTAAAATCCTTTTGGTTCGGCCAGAACTACCCAAATAATCTCTAAAAATAGCTCACTTAAACCTAGTGGCCTTAGTATGATCATAAATCCAACCTAAAGAGCCATTTTGATCAAATCAAAATGAAGAACCCGAAGAAGATGTAATGTTTTCACCACCATATTTCAAGTTCCTTTCTTCTTCAACATCTTCATTATTTGTTATTTATTTTCTAAAATAATAACTCCATTATCTTATATATACTGTGATATTATTATAAATATGGTACAACCATATTCATTATTATATCTATCCTTTGAATGACATGTCACCATACGTGCATACGTACGGATTACCATCTCCACGTTGTGGTGTAAGTGTAATTAAAAAACATTATTATTTGTATTGGTATGATTATGATATGTAATTGATGTAAATAATAAGTATAACATGATAATTATTCTGTATATATTATATACCCTCCAATTATATATTATTTTAATATCAAAATAATGATATTGTCTCTCGTGCATATGTACGGACTACCGTCTCCACGAACACAATGAGATTCATTCCCCATCGTATCCATGCAATTATAATTCTCATTTAATGATTAAAAATAATGTTTAAGGACTTGATATCATTCTGGATATGAATTATATACAACCTATCCATAACAAAAACGGCTTATGTAACAAAATATATAAAATAAAACGAGTGAGTTAACACCTAAAACCATCATAATACGGAGATATTATTAACAAATCAATGTTAAAAGATCACATATGATATCATATTAATGTATATGATTCCTTTATAATTTAATAACAATTATTTCACCAATATACCGGAGTTTAACCTACCCTCAACCACAGAAAATTACAATGAAGGGTTTATTTCACAATCTCTGCATTATCCGAGGTTGTTTATATGTAATTATATACTGGGACCTCTTTATCATCCCCCTCCATATTTTATAAAAATGTATTTCAAATCATTCTTACTATTTTAAAGACTATGGGTTAAAGTCATTTATACCATTGTTTTACTTTTTATATGAAGTTTATGAAGAAATATTTACCTCATTTTCCAAACAAGGATCTTTTTATGCTTTTCGACAAATTAAGGTAAGAATGTATTTTTATAACATATACAACGGGTGCGGCTATTTTCCACCATTGTAATGTCATCAAGGATTCCGTTACAAGATTATAAGAATATCTGTAAAGTAAATGTTTTCTTTTATAATTATGTGAATTTTAAATGATTTCAAAAAAGATATATTTCTCTCAAATAGATTTGATTTCATCTTTTCCAACATCCTTTTATGGATTTTATGATTATTTGAATTTGATTTATTATGATACAAAACGTCCATTTTATATTGAATGTTGTGTGATATGTTTGACTGTGGATGTGTTATTTTTATACCATTCATGGTTTATGGATAAATTATTGACATTTCTTATGATAGTTTTAATAAAAATGTTTCTGTAATGTTTAAACCTATTCATATGAGGAATGCATAGGACATAAAAACTGACAGGTGGAGCCAGCTATAGCTCCTCGATGAATCGGTAGGTCTAATGAGACAAACTAGTGTCTTGGCACACAGCCTTGACAAAATATTATTTATATTCTTGGCATGAGGCCTTGGCTATGTGATTATTATAGTATGTGATTATGCATTACATTATTATGAAAGTGGTTATGGATATTTAATGTGATTATTCGAGTAGTAGAATATACAAGTCAATAATTAAATGGCATTATTTCATTCTATTTTTTCCATATTATGCTTAAGTTCAAGTTTAAAAGGCTTTTGTTTTAGTTATACATTGCCTTAAATGTATATGCTTATTTTTTTATGTTTCTGCTATATTGTTATCTTTACTGGGCATCTGAGATCACCCATTTCTATGTTTTAATTTTCCCCGTATGTGAAGAAGTATTTTTTGAATGACCTTCTTCGATAGTATGAGGGGTTATGAGTGTGGACTATGGAGACTATGTTGTTGTAGTTTTAATTTTATGATGTAATATAAACTTTATTAATGTATCTATTGATTCCAAGGATACTAAACTAATCGGTATTTTGAGATTTGATCTTTTGTGATCATGCCAATATACTATAATAATGCACCGACTCTGGGTAACTGGGGTCAAGGAATTACTGTTGGTATCAGAGAAATTATAGTACAAACCTTGGAAGGTAGATTTAGATAATCCCTGATTAGATCAGATAGACCTAAGATTGACTTTGAGGATTAGTATAGAAGAACTTCTTAGAATCGTTCTATTGTAGAGATTTTGTGTGTTTTCCGATAAATACATCTATGTCTGGAGACAAGAAGGTAAAGGCGGCTCTGGCACAGTTGTACCATGGGGTAAAACCCAAAAACACCGCTTTGATCTAGATTCGAATGGGAACTGGTGCATGACAATGGGCCTTACTGCACTCTTGGTTACGACATTCCCAGGGGATATTCATATGATAATTCTCATTTTATTTATAATCAATTATGAAAGGTTTCTGAGTATATATTTCCTAAAAGAAAACATTTTTTTGTGATTATGGATTATATCCATAAATAGTACAATTTATGTTAAGTGTTTTACAAGTATGGAATTATGTATTTTGATTCATAAACTGATCTAGTTTATGCCATTGTTTAGAAATGGATCCTAGTGGAAGGAATGAAAAATGTATCAATGCATGCACTACATGTAGGGATTTACCTCATACTCATGATAATTATAGTGGATCTGATGAGGCAACTGGTGATGATCTTCTAATCACCATACTGGGACAACTCACTTAGGTTATGAATAATAACCTTACCCATATGGAGCACCCCGATCTGTAGTGTGGAGGATAAATGTTAGATCGCTTCATGAGGCAGAAACCACAAACATTCAATGGGTGTACAAATCTATTAGTAGCTAAGCAATGGATAAGTTCCCTAGAGAAAATATTCTATGCCTTGGGGAGTAGTGAAAGGGAAAAAGTTGTCATGGCAGTTTACCGCCTCACTAGAGATTCTGATCAATGGTGGTCATTGATTCAAAACACGATGGAAGATGATGAAGTATCAAATATGGAATGGAGGGAGTTCAAGGATATTTTTGTAGAAAAATACTTTCCTCATGACCATTGAGAGGATATGGAAAGGCAATTTTTGAGTCTGAGACAAAAGGAGGATGAGAATGTTGCAAAGTATGAGGCTAACATTACAAGGCTAGCAAGGGTTTCTCGAGATTATATACATAACCCAAGAATTAATATTGATCATTTATTTGATGGGTTAAAATCATATCTTCACCGATCATTAGTCGCACAATCCTTCTCGTCGTACGAAGACACGATCTCATGTTCTATCAAGATAGAAAAGGAATTCTCTAAGTCTTACGACTTAAAAGCAAAGAAAGAGAAGAAGATATCTGATGACCACTCTAGAAATGGAAATAAATGGATGAAGGGAAAAGTTGATTATCCATCCTACATTAAATTTGGGAAGAAACACCTTGGTACTTTCCTAAAAGTAATGGGAGTCTGTTATAAGTGTAGTGAAAAAGGACACCAAGCTCATGATTCCAAGGGAAATAGATTTGCTGTCAACGTGGAATGCTATAATTGTAGAGATATGGGACATTATGTAAATGAATGTACTAAGAGTCAGGGGAACTAACCTTAGAAAAGGCCAAGGTATCAAGGCCAAGCTTAGGCTATCACTACTACTAAGGTAAAAGCTCTAAAAGATGTGGTGGCATGTAATTTAATGGTTTCCTCATGTTTAGAAAATGCTTTATTTGATTCTAGATCATCGCATTGTTTCATATCTTCCTAGTTTTATAATAAAATTAGATATTCCCAATTTGATTTAACAATGGTGTTTTCAGTTAAAACTCATAAGGTAAATTTCATTGCAACAATGTATTGTGAATATGTCCCCATTAGAGCACATAAATATTCATTATACATTGATCTCATTGTCATACATATGATTATGTTTGATATAATCATCGTTATGGATTGGATTTCGGACCATGATGAAATGATTTATTGTAAGAAGAATGCGGTTACGATTTTTGATGATGATGATAAGGAACACCTTATCTAAAGTGAAGAATCATCACCAGTTAATTCTTATCCAGATCTACTCCCAGTAGCTCAACTAAATTCCATTATTAGGGAGGAAGAGAATTAAATGATTGTGGGTAAGTAATGGAATGTTCAAATAGAGGATGTACCTATTATGAAATAATATGTAGATGTGTTTCCAGAAGATTTACATGGACATCCTCTAGAACGAGAAGTTGAGTTTTCCATTGATTTAATTCCTAAATCAAGGCCTATATCGAAGAACCCTTATAGAATGGCCACTGTGGAATTAGTTGAACTAAAGAAACAACTAGAGGAATTTAGTAATAAGGGATTTATTCGCCCTGGTGTTTTTCCATGGGAAGCACCTATTCTTTTTGTTAAAAAGAAAGATGGAATTTTGAAATTTGGGAGGAGACTTTGTGTTCCTGATATACCTAATCTAAAAGGGGAATTGTTGGACGATGATCATAGTTCCAATTTCTCTATACACCATGGGAGCACCAAAATGTATATAGATTTGAAGAAACATTTTTGGTGGAACAACATGAAGAGGGAGATTGCGGATTTTGTGTTAATATGTATGGTTTGTCAACAAGTGAAAGCTGTAAGGCAACATCCTGGAGGAGTCTTGCAACCTCTTCCCATACAGGAGTGTAAATGGGAAAATATTACCATGGACATTGTCATGGGGATACCAAAGACTCTAGGATGTAACGATGCAATATGGGTTATTGTTGATCATCTTACCAAGTCAACACATTTTCTTGCTATAAGGGAAGATCTACCACTAGAACGTCTATAAAGACTATATATTAATGAAGTTGTGAGACTTCATGGAGTACCCCTATTGATTGTTTCTGATCGTGATCCCGGTTTTACTTCATGATTCTGGACGAGTCTTCATAAGGCCATGGATTGTGAAATTAGTTTGAGCACTTCATAACACCCTCAAACTGAAGGAAAATTAGAACGGACTATTCAAACATTATAAGACAAGTTGATATCATGCTCAATTGATTTTCAGGGTATGTGGGATCAATATTTACCTCTGGAAGAATTTTCCTATAACAATAGCTTCAATTCAGGTATTCAGATGGCACTATATGAAGCGTTGTACGGAAAGAGATGTCACGTACCAACCTTTTTGGATGAAGTTGGTGAAAGAAAATTCGTAGTCCCAGAACATGGGGAGGAAACGTTGGAGAAGGAAAAGGTAATACAAAACCACATCAAAGTAGCTCAAAGTAGTCATAAGAGTTATGTCGATAAACGAAGAAAGGATTTGGAATTTCTGGTAGGAGATCATGTTTTCTTGAAGGTATCTCCATAGAAGGGAGTTATATGTTTCGATAATAAAGGTAAATTGAGTCCCATTTACATAGGACCTTTCGAAATTCTTGAACGAATTGGGACTGTAGCTTACTTTTTTCCAATGCTGCAAAATCTCTTCAAAGGTCATGATGTATTCTATGTATCACTTTTGAGAAAATACATCCCTGACCCAACCCATGTACTCACCTATGAGGAATTAGAACTGGAACTAGATCTGTCTTATTGTGAAGTGCCTATAAATATTATTGATACAAGAGAACAAGTTCGGAGAAACCGGACGACTTGTCTATTAAAATTTTTATGGAGAAACCTTAAGATGGAAGAGGCAACGTGGGAACCCGAAGAACTTATGATGAAGAACCACCCGAGTCTATTTACGCAGTAGTATTCTAGAAATTTTTAGGATGAAATTATTTTAAGTAGGGGAGAATATAACACCCCAAGCTTCCACGGTACGATTCTATTTGAATAATACAGTAGTGTGTTGTACGCAACTTCGAGATTCTGACACACTACGACCAATAAAAGTAGCCGTTATGATTATAAATACCCACTCATTAAAGTTTTATAAATTATATCTCTCAAAATGGACTTCATTTTTGGAATCGAAATATCATAATTATCCTAGGGTGAAATTTTGGTACTTTTCAGATAACTTTTATATTTTGATGAATAGTGAAAATTACTAAATTTTAATTAAAAACATCATTTTAAATAAAAATAATTAATAGAGAAAAATTATGAATTTTTGTGGTTTTAAAGTATATTTAAAATATATTTTTTCCATTCAATACAATTATGGTCATTGGACATAATTTCATATTTAAACCGGACATAAACAAGTGTCAATCTTTTGATAGTTATTATCTCTTAAAAACACGCTTTTTGTTTTAACAACAGGAATTAATTTTAAATTAATTTCTGCCAATACTGTGTTTTGAATTCAGAAAAATGGATTCCATATTTATAATCAGGTGGTACAAATTGTGTAAATAGGTAACTTTTATTTTTTAGACATTTTGAATAATTACTTCGGTAAATATTTTATTTACCATGGTTTAAAGGTAAATCTGATAAATAAGGGTAAAAAATTAATATTATAATAATAATAAATTACCCCAAAAATTATCTTAACCCCATTGGTTGATACATTTCCTACCATGTGCATCTTGGCATCGATTTTGGGACCCCATGCATCAACTTGTAAGTGATAATTAAACTTTATATTAATTATGTTAAAGTAAATACAAAAATTACCCAAGCATATATCTTTTTGAAAAACAATTTTTACATAGAGTTATATATGTAATATTTTAGACTATAAATATTCATTATAAAGAAAACTATTTCCTACATAATGGTTTTACATTTATAATTTTTAGACATTGAATAATTGAATTTATTTATGACATAATAATGATGTTGTATTTTCATTAATAATAAAAGAATCCAATAATTATTATTATAAAAGTTAAAATAAAAATATTTTGAAAGTATTTATGACATACACTAATTTTATTGGTTAATATTACATGTTAGTTTTTCTTAAATGAATTTTATTAGAATTAATAAAGTATTTAAGAGTTTAAAAAAAATCAATTATTGAATTGTGTCAAATTTACATAAATGTGTTTTTAAAACAAATATTATATTATTAATTGATATTATATTGCTAAAATTATAAGGATCGACCAAAAGACATAAATAATGGTAGGTTTATTATTAATGGACCACTTGGGAGTCTCTTGGATGTATATATTATGTTTATTAACTATATAATATAAAAATACAAAGTGACATGGTATGTGTCAAACTAATTAACTAAGAGTTAAAACTAAAAGATAATGTAAATATAATGACCCAAACCTGTCTAAAATCTATTGGTGAAAGTATTTCGACCCATAAAAACCTTAGACATAGAATTATATACTTTGGAGCCATTATAATCTGAAAATTAATTTACTGCAAAATAAAACATTATGTTTTTTCTAAAGATCCCCTCCTCCCCCTTATAAAAGGACACAACTTATAACCATTTTTTCACACCATCAAAGCCTTTTAGTTCGGCCAAACCCTGCCCAAATACTCTCTAAACTTCCATCACTTCAACCTAGAGGCCTTAGTTTGATCATAAATCGATCCTAAGGATCCATTTTTATCAAATAAAAAGCAAGAACCAGAAGACGAGGTAATGTTTTCACCACCATTTTTCAAGTTCCTTTCTTTTTCAACTTCTTCTTCATTTTTTATTTCCTTTCTAAAATAATAACTCCAGTATCTTATATATACTGTGATGTTATTATAAATATGGTACAAACATATTCAGTATTCTATCCATCCTTTTAATGACATGTCACCATACATGCGTACGTACGGATTACCGTCTCCACGTTGTGGTGTAATTGTTATTCAAAAACATTATTATTTGTATGGGTATGATAATGATATGTAATTGATTTAAATAATAAATATATCATTATAATGATTCTTCATATATGATATAACATCAAATTATATATTATATTAATATTTAAATAATGATGTTGTCGCTCGTGTGTATGTACGGACTACCGTCTCAACAAACACGATGAGATTCCTTGCCCATCGTATCCATGCAATTATAATTCTCATTTAAGGATTAAAAATAATGTTTAACAACTTGATATCATTCTGGATATGAATTAGATAAAACCTATCCAAAACGAAAATGTCTTATTTAACAAAATATATAAAATAAAAAGAGTGAGTTAACACTCGAAACGATGACAATACTAATATATTATTAACAAATAAATGTTAAATGCTCATGTATGATATCATATTAATGTATATTATTCTTTTATAATTTAATAACAATTATTTAACCATTATAAAGGAGGTTAACCTACCCTCAAACAAGGAAAATTACAAGGAAATGGTTTATTTCACAATCTATTCATTATCTGAGGTTGTTTATACGTAATTATCTACTGGGACCTCTTTATCATCCACATCCATGGTTCATAAAAATGAATTTCAAATCATTTTTACTAATTTACAGACTGTGATTTAAAGTCATTTATACCCTTGTTTGAGTTTTTATAAGAATTTTATAAAGAAATCTTTACATCATTTTCCAAAGAAGGACCTTTTTATCCTTTTCGACAAATTAAGGTAGGAATGTATTTTTTTTTACTTATACGGAGGGTGCGGCTATTTTCCACTATTGAAAAATCCTCGAAGCTTCCCTTAAAATCTTATAATAATATTTTTAAAGTAAATGATTTCTTTTATAATTATTTTACTTTTAAATTATTTCAAAAAATATATATTTCCCTCAAATAGTTTTGATTTCATCTATGTCAATATCCTTTGATTGATTTTAAGATTATTTGAAGTTTATTTATTATGATACAAAACATCCATATTGTATTGAAGGTTTTGTGATATGTTTGACTATGGATGTGTAATTTTTATATCATTTACAGTTTATGGAGAAATTATTGATATTTCGTATGCTAGTTTTAATACGAATGTTTATGTTATGTTTAAACCTATTCATATGAGGAATGCATTGGACTTAATAAGTGACGGGTCGAGCCTGCTATAGTTCCCCGATACATTGGTAGGTATCATGAGACAAACTAGTGTCTTGGCACGAGGCCTTCACAAAATCTTTTTTTTAGTCTTGGCATGAGGCATTGGCTATGTGGTTATGATAGTCTGGCATTATGCATTACATCATTATGAAAGTGGATGTTTATATTGAATGTGATTATTAGACTAGTAGAATATACATGTGAATAAATAAATGGCATTATTTCATTTTATTTTTTCCATATTATGCTGATGTTCATGTTTAAAAGGCTTTTGTTTTAGTTATAAATTGCCCTAAATTTTTAGGCTTATTTAAGAAAGTTTCCACTATATTGTTATCCTTACTGGGCATCTGAGCTCAACCGGTTATATGTTTTCTTTTTTCCAGGATCTGAAGAAGTATTTTATGGATGACCTGCAGTGATAATATGAGGGGTTATGAGTGTGGACTATGGAGACTATGTTGTTGTAGTTTTCATTTTATGATGTAATGTAATCATTATGAATGTATCTAGTGATTCCTAGGATACTAAACTAATCGGTATTTCGAGATTTGATCTTTTGAGATCATGCCAATGTTATTTGAAAATTCACCGACTCTGGGTAACAGGGGTTAGGGCATTAGACCATCAATATATATAAATACATCATAAAATAATTTTCGCAAATATACATGAACTGGAATGTAACCAAGATTAAATACAAAATTCCCACTGATTAAAAATGCTAAAAATGAGTTTCAAATTATCATTATGGGAATTCATGCCTGAGGATTGTAATGTGAGGGCTTTCATTCCCACAGACACCATTTATAACAACATAATTTAAGGGACACAAGGTACAAAATTATAAATTAGTGTACATCATTCCCAATATCATAATGTATTGAACTCCTTGACTAGAAGTGCAATACATAAGGGATTCCATACATGAGTATCACAATGCATATGTGGGATCATGCCTAGATATAATAAATTGATAACGGCTCCCATGATTGGGTATCAAAATACATAATGGATGACATGCATGAGTATCACAATGTAAAAGGTACTTTATTCCCAAGTATCATAATTCATAAGAGACACTATGTCGAGTATCATAATGTATTTAGAGTTCATGCAAAGAGGTATTTAATCATTTAATATCTCATTTTACGCATGGTTATATTCAAAAAATTTAAAAATAAATATGGCATGGTATAAATGTCCACCATTAATTTAATCAAAGGATCCATAAAATAATAATTAATCTAAAACCACTTAGAGTTTGGTCTGGTGTCTTTAGGATAAAATAGTAGTGTTTCACACACTTCCCCATTATAATTTATTCTATTTGAGAATCCATTTACATTTTATTAGATAATGGACCTCAACAATGGTTTTATTATGAATACCATAAAGTGATAAAATAAATATAATTATCAATGTATTTAAAAACTATATATCTCTTATATGGGGGGTATCATAATTAACCTAAAATGTTGGTGAAAACATTATCAATGAATTAATTCTATACACATTCAAACATAACATTCATAATTAATGAATGTATTTTATAACTGGAACTAAATAAAATCAATGGCCATTGGGGAAAAAAGTAAATAGGAAATAGAGTGGGCCAGGTTGGGGTCACTATCCTCCAATCATGTTAAAAGGATTATCAATGTGTATTGGTCATTAATTGGTCATTTGATTTATGTTATTTAACATTTCAATATGAATTCCTAGAGATTCCAACATGTGGTACAATGAAATAAATTATAAATTGATAAAATATTAAGGTAAAATATATAGAAATACTACCTTATACAAAGGAAGTTCCTCAAATCCTTTGTCACCATTTAACTACAACTGAATCGAAAAAAATATGATGGTTTTGGAGACTCCTTGAAAATAGGGAAAATTACCAATCACCATGAAACCCCTTTGATGGAATGAAAAAAATGAAAGTTTATAAAGTAATAGATATATTACCGATATTATTCCAACGCATCTTCTGATTCCTGATTCAAAAACTAGATATAAGAGATATAGAAGACCCTAGGATATTGGGAGAAGTCGCTACCGAGGGGGCCTCCCACCTATGTGTGATGAAAAAAAGGGGCTCAGACCTTTATTCAGTATTTCAAAAGTACATCCCACTAGATTCACATCTAGAACTGGATTTACATCCTGAACAATATTTATTATATGAACTAGATACACAAATTAAATTTTTTGGGGGTTAACCTACCACAAGTATTTTCAATACTTCTTGTGCTGGCCGCACTCTATGAAGCACTTCCACATGGTGAATGGGATTTATTGTAACACCCCGAGATTTTATGAAAAATATTCTTTTTAATTTCATTAATGTCTTGTGTTATACTCTACACCATAAGGAGCTTTTACAACACACATCTCTGACCTGGCTTGAATTACACGCAATCGTGTCCTTCCACGATAGCGTGTGTTGTACGCAACACCAAGTTTCGCTAAACAACGATATGCTATTAAAATATTATTAAAACTAGCCGTTATGAATAGTAATAACCACTTTTTGAAATTTTGTAAATTTTATTTTTCAAAATGGAATTCATTTTTGGATTCGTAATATCGAAATTAGCTTAGGGTGAAATTTTTGTGATTTTCAGATAACTTTCATATTTTGATGAATATTGAAAATAACTAAATTTTAATTAAAAACAACTTTTTCAATCGAAATAATAAATTGTGATAAATTATTAATTTGAGTGGTTTTAAAGTATATTTAGAATATATTTTCACAATTTAATACAATGTTGGTCATTGAATGTAATTTCACATTTAAACCAGACATAAACAAGTGTCAATCTTTTGATATTTATTATCTCTTAAAAACACGCTATTTGTTGTGACATAAGAAATTAATTATAAAATTAATTAATGCAACTTATATGTTGGGAATTTTGTAAAATAGAAATAATTTTTGAATTCAGAATATCAATTATAGCTTAGGGTGAAATTTTGGCATTTTTCTAAAAAACTTCAATTTTTGATGAATAGTGAAACCACTAAGTGGTAGGTTAAAAACTGAATTTTGTATAAAACATAATTTTACCGCTTCTGTGAATGGAATTTTGAAAATTCGACAGAAACAGTTGATATCAGTAAGTAAAATGTGGTTCAATGAGATAAAAATAATTTTTTGGTGAATAGTAACTTTTTAATTTTTTTTTACCGAGGTTAATAGTAAATAGGGTAACTAAGGGTAAATATGATATTACTATTACCCTAAAACATGTCTTAATTCTATTGGATAAGTGTAATTCGACCAAAAACAACCTTATGAATATAATATGACCATTTAGGTCCACTTGGATTAGATTATGACATTTAATATTATTTTATTTAATGAATAGTTAAAATAGTTAAAATCAAAGTTTAATAAGTAAATAATTTTTAATATGAGGTTATACAAAAGATAAATTCTACTATAAATATTCATTAGAAAGATAAAAATATTTCCTATATAATGGTAATTTATTTGTAATTTTTAGACATTAAATAATTTAATTTATTTATGACACAATGATGATGCAGTAATTATCTTATTAATGAAATATTGACAAAATTGATGTTATAAACAAAAAAATAAATGTAATTTGAGACTTTTTATGAATTAAACTAATTTTCTAGGTTAATATAATATATTAGTGTTGATTGAATCAACTTGTATCGAACATATAATTATGTTATGACTTTCACAAAAATCATATATCAAATAGTGTCAAAATTGACACAAAATAGTTTTTAAATCAAATATTATATTATTAATTGTTCTTTTATTCCTAAAAATATAAGGTTCGGCCAAATGACATAGATAAGGATATATATATTAATAATAAACAGTTTTGGGTTCGTTTGGCATGTTATAGTAAGTGTATTAACCATATAGTGTAAGAAAACAAAAAGACACGGTAAAAGTTAAATTATTTAACTTAGAGTTAAATCTAATTGATAAGGTTAACATAATAACCTAAACTTGTCTAAATCCTATTGGTTGATAGGAATTGGACCCATAACCACTTTAGCTTCGAAATAAGACCCTTTGGAACCATTATAAACCGATTTTGACTTTAATATAAAATAATATTTTGAGATATTCCTAAGGTGCCCCTCTCCTCCCTTATAAAAGGACACCTCCTCCATCTCCTCCTCACACCAATTTGAGCACTCAAGATCGGACAACCCCTGCCAAAATCCCTTCTACACTTCCCTAGAATAATCCTAGTGGTCCTGGTCTTCTTCAAAGACCAATTTTAGTTCCCTAAGTGGAGGATTCAAAGAGGCGTTTCAAAGAAGAGGTAATATCCATTACCGATATTTTCAATTTCTTTCTTCTTCAACTTCTTCTTCATTAGTTGTTTCATGACAAAGTAATAACATAAGTATTACTTACATACTGATATGTTATTATAAATATGAAACAACCCTAATTCACCTTCTATCCATCCTACGGAAAAATGAAATCACCGCGCGTGCGTACGTACGGAATACCGTCTCCACGCCGTGGTGTAATCTATTTTCCACCACCACATTAATAGGATGGGTATAATGGTGTAATGAGTAACTATATATGATTATTATAAAGTTATATTGATACTGAAATATTCTACATACACTTAAACACAATTACACGACCATGGGAATGATATCATCGCTCGTGCGTACGTACGGACCACCATCTCCACGACGCAGTGAGATTCATTCTCAATGAATAACCATTCATGAATGATTATAAAGTATATATAATAAGTACTAATGAAATATATGACATAATAATGATACTTGATTTATGTAAATTTATATGTATTCCATCTACTTAATTCCACTCACTTCAATAAGGAAACGAAAACAGCGTTCATGCGTACGTACGGACTGCCGTCTCCATGAACGGTGTATTTCATTCCATTTATCGATATATTATATATATATATATATATTCTGAATATATATTATATATAAATAATGTTTTACATTCTGGATAAAAGTAATCATGATCCAAGTAATCATATTAATAATTACAAGTTAAAAACACGAACGCCAAATGAGACGATTTTACCCAAAACGATACTTTAACATGAATTTACAAAATAACGGGTAATATAAAGTCATAAGTGGACCATATATGATATAATAACAGTTAATATGATTCTGGAATAAGTCAATAACATGATTTAAATCATTATACAGGAGGTTCGGACACTTACAAAGCAACTCGGACCTAAGGTAAGGGAAATATCACAATCTCATTTTTATCCGAGATTGTTTATATTTTGGAATTTACTAGGGTGTATTTTATCATCCACATCCATGTTTCCTCAATATGTAATATTTATATCCTTCTAAAATATTTTATATCCAATTTTACCCTTCGGTGAGTTTTTAGTAAATGATATGAAAGAAATCTTTTGTCGTTTTTCGTACGAGGTACTTTTTGACTTTTCCAACAAAAGTACGAGAAGAATGTTTTTATTAACTTATACGGCATGAATGGATTTTTAAAACATTATTTCCAAGAATCTTACTTTAAAATTTTTCAAGATTATTTTTAATCAACTTCTTTTAGTTTATTATTATATGACATATTATGAAAGGAAAAGTGTTTTTGAAGAAGAAAGGATATTTTCCTCAAGAATTCATTTCAAGTGTTTTATCAAAATTATTTTCCATCTATGATAATATAGGGTTCTGTTTTTATCCCTATTATTACATTGATTTGATTGTGTTGTGATAGAATTATTTTTATGAATTCTTTTATATTATATGAATTGTTTTATGATGTTATGTAGTTTAAAAATCCCATTTTTATTACATGGGTTATGCAATGATGTATGGTTTATGATTTTGTGGCACACATAAGAATGGTATCATTATGAGATGGGTGGGACCTATATCTCCCTCCAATGCATTGGGTAAAGATTTTATATCTCATTAGATAGACATGGCTGGAACGGTAGGTTATACTGGTTCAGTGAAACAGGACTGAAACGAGGGTGACTCAGTTCAGAAAGGGACTTTGTCCACTAAGATAGTCTTGGCAATGAGTCTTGACTAACAAGAAAAGATTCCCTATGATTATGTGTGTATGCCACAAAGTTTCATGTTTTATGTTATGATTATTGTGATTACATTTCACTTCCATGATTTATCCCATGTTATGAAATTATGATCTCTTTTCAGGTTATGATTTCCAAAAGTTATGTGCTTGTGTATACGATGAGATTTATATTTATTTTGTTTACCCTTACTGAGCATTTGAGCTCACCCTTTTATGTTTTCTTTTCCCCAGGATATAAAGAACGGTTTTAGGTAAAAAAAATGGAAGATCTTTATGGGATATATTGGAGATCTTTCACCATGATTAGAAGATTACGTTCCGAGTTTCTAAAGACACTGAACTATTACGATCCTTGTGTGTGTATTTTTTTTTGTTATGTACTATGTATTCCACAAATGTAATGTAATGTTCATGTACGTTAAGCTTAGGGTCTCTACAGTTGGTATCAGAGGAATGGTTTAGTCAACCTTTGGAAACTAGGATGTGAAAACGTTAGTGAGATCCCTAGAGATATTTCTAAGGTATGTCTAGGGATGTCCCTAAGGTTAAATATACGTATAGGTTATAACACTAGAATTACGCTAACCATCATAGAATTAAACCTATGATGTTAGATATTGAAGGTACTCCCCCTTTATTATGTTTTTTCCCCTAGAATGATTTTCGCCTCTCACACTATTAATTTTTGGGTTTTAGAAAATGGCTGGAAACAAGATGATTCACGATAATAGAGAAAATGATGGAAAATGGAATGATATTCTTCATAATGAAATGGGATTTGGAAGTCCAAAATTCATTATTATGCCGAATCAGCAATCTCATAATATGATCAATAAAGTAAAATTTGGTAAGTTTCCTGACTCGGCTAATAAGAGAAAGATAGAGTTTCATGATGATCATAGGGGAAAGAAAGTTCAATTTATCGTATGTAAATCATGTGGGAAGAGGCATCAAGGAGAATGTTTCAAAGGAACTGGAAGATGCTTTGGGTGTGGAAAAGAAGGACACAAAGCAAGTAAGTGCAAAGGAAAAGGTTCAGTTAACACCATGGATGAGGATAATGGTATTGCTACGACATCAACAATGGTTAAATGTTTTAAATGTGGAATGTACGGGCATTATGCCAACCAATTCCCTAAGGGAAAGTCTCATGATGAGAATCAGTATGGTCATATGGGAAGTATTTATGTTGATGATGATGAAGAGACTACAAATGATATGTGAGATGAAAGAATTGTTGAAACTCGGTCAATGGTTTAAGAAGGTAGTGGAATGATTACATGTTTATCAAGTGTAATGTTGTATAAGTAATCTCATGGTACTATGGAATAAAGAGACATCTAAGGATTGTTACACTATTGTCTTTCCTAAGTTTTTAATGTGTATGATTTATGGTACTAGTAACCATGAAATGTTATTCATATATTTTTTGGAAAGTAGATGATATGCGCATAATGAAGGAATAATAAGATAATGAGGTATTTGATTGTATTCATAACCTCATGACTGATATAAGGAGAAGGTTATATCATGGTTTGAGTATATAGAATTTTTGGATTTTGGTATGTGGAAAGAGTTAACTTTTAAATGCATTCATGTTTTCACTAAGGTTCAATGGGTATTCAAGAGAATACGAGATTAAGGCCTTTGAATGTTTGGAATGTGACCAACAAGACATATCTTATGATATATGGGGATCAACGACAGTATTAAATCTCTGGTAATCGTTTTCACTATATTATGAGAGTGGACTGCAGTATTATGGATAAGCCTAAAGATTATAATGGATTATGTTGGACATAAGTTAGTATTGTTTAATGATAGAAGATTTTCGATATTATTGATGGGATGTTATAGTAATGTAGTTTTAGAAAAACGACAAACTGCGAGACGAGCGACGGCCCATCGCATCGGACAAGGATGTGGAAATCGAACCCACAACCGAAGTGCGACTGGCATTTATCGCCTAACACTGGCCTACAGGAATTCCCTATTTAGTAGAAACAAGTTTTATTATATTAAGAAGTATGATCTATGAAGTATAAGTTCATTTTTGGAACCATATATCATTAATCTCACTATAGATGGACTTATGTATTTGTTGATAACTTTTCTAACCTTTTGAGACAGATGGAATGACCCATCATTCTATCACATGATCTGCTAACACATCACGAATGACAAATTCAACTTCATTTCTTTAAGAGATGAAGTTCAAATTGTCCAAAGAACGACAAACAGTGAGACTATACCAAAATTACGAAAGTATTTATTCTAATTCCAATTTCATCAACTTTAGGGAAATGATCTTGAAAACCAAAAATGTTGTCCTAGTGCTCTTATATCTGATTAATCATATGGTACATTAGATCATCACAAATTTATGGATTTGTGATTTCAAGCTTTTCCATAGCCATGTTCTCTACCACTCTCCATAAGAACATGATGGTTAGATTTCTCTTCCATATCCATATTTTCACCTATGTGGAAACCCATTGATTAGTCTATTTGGGTAACTGTTACGTTTCATACATTTGTTTTTAAAGGTTGGTTTTGGTATTCCTTTTTACGATGTGGGTTTCGATTAATGAATCTTTCGAATAGTAAACCATTTATAACCCCGACGAATTTCGAGGGTGAAATTCATTTTAAGGGGGGTAGAATGTAACACCCCGAGATTTTATGAAAAATATTCTTTTTTAATTTCATTAATGTCTTGTGTTATACACTACACCAAAAGGAGCTTTCACAACACACATCTCTGACCTGGCTTGAATTACACGCAATCGTGACCTTCCACGATAACGTGTGTTGTACGCAACACCAAGTTTCGCTAAACAACGATATGCTATTAAAATATTATTAAAACTAGCTGTTATGAATAGTAATAACCACTTTTTGAAATTTTGTAAATTCTATTTTTCAAAATGGAAATCATTTTTGGATTCGTAATATTGAAATTTTCTTAGGGTGAAATTTTGGTGATTTTCGGATAACTTTCATATTTTGATGAATAGTGAAAATTACTAAATTTTAATTAAAAACAACTTTTTCAATCGAAATAATTAATAGTGATAAATTCTTAATTTGAGTGGTTTTAAATTATATTTAGAATATATTTTTACAATTTAATACAATGTTGGTCATTGGATGTAATTTCACATTTAAACCAGACATAAACAAGTGTCAATCTTTTGATAGTTATTATCTCTTAAAAACACGCTATTTGTTGTGACAGTAGAAATTAATTATAAAATTAATTAATTCAACTTATATGTTGGGAATTTTGTAAAATAGAAATCATTTTTTAATTTGGAATATCGATTATAGCTTAGGGTGAAATTTAGGCATTTTTCTGAAATCCTTCATTTTTTGATGAATAGTGAAACCACTAAGTGGTAGGTTAAAAACTGAATTTTGCATTACACTTAATTTTACCGCTTCTGAGAATGGAATTTCGAAAATCCGACAGACACGGTTGATATCAGTAAGTAAAATGTGGTTCAATGAGATAAAAATAATTTTTTGGTAAATAGTAACTTTTTACTTTTTTTTACCGCGGTTAATAGTAAATAGGGTAACTAGTGGTAAATATGATATTACTATTACCCTAACACATGACCTAATTCTATTGGATAAGTGTAATTCGACCTAAAACAACCTTATGAATATAATATGACCATTTAGGTCCACTTGGATTAGATTATGACATTTAATATTATTTTATTTAATGAATAGTTAAAATAGTTAAAATCAATGTTTAATAAGTAAATCATTTTTAATATGGGGTTATACATACTATAAATTCGACTATAAATAATCATTAGAAAGCTAAAAATATTTCCTATAAAATCGTATTTTATTTGTAATTTTTAGACATTAATTAATTTAATTTATTTATGACACAATGATGATGCAGTAATTATCTTATTAATGAAATATTGACATAATTGATGTTATAAACACCAAAATAAATGTAATTTGAGACTTTTTATGAATTACACTAATTTTCTAGGTTACTATGATATATTAGTGTTGATTTAATCAACTTGGTTAGAACATATAATTCTGTTATGACTTTCACAAAATTCATATATTAAATAGTGTCAAAATTGACACATAATAGTTTTTTAATAAAATATTATATTATTAATTGTTATTTTATTCCTAAAAATCTAAGGTTGGGCCAAATGACTTAGATAAGGATATATATATTAATAATAAACAATTTGGGGTTCGTTTGGCATGTTATAGTAAGTGTATTAACCATATAGTGTAAGAAAACAAAAAGACACGGTAAAAGTTAAATTATTTAACTTAGAGTTAAATCTAATTGATAAGGTTAAAATAATAACCTAAACTTGTCTAAATCCTATTGGTTGATAGGATTTCGACCCATCCCCACATTAGCTTCGAAATAAGACCCTTTGGAACCATTATAAACCGATTTTGACTTTAATATAAAATAATATTTTGAGATATTCCTAAGGTGCCCCTCTCCTCCCTTATAAAAGGACACCTCCTCCCCCTCCTCCTCACACAAATTTGAGCACTCAAGCTCGGCCAACCCCTACCAAAATCCCTTCTCCACTTCCCTTGAATAATCCTAGAGGTCCTGGTCTTCTTCAAAGACCAATCTTAGTTCCCTAAGTGGAGGATTCAAAGAGGCGTTTCAAAGAAGAGGTAATATCCATTACCCATCTTTTCGATTTATTTCTTCTTCAACTTCTTCTTCATTAGTTGTTTCATGACAAAGTTATGACATAAATATTACTTACATACTGATATATTATTATAAATATTAAACAACCCTAATTCACCTTCTATCCATCCTACGGAAAAATGAAATCACCGCGAGTGCGTACATACGGAATATCGTCTCCAAGCCGTGGTGTAATATATTTTTCACCACCACCTTAATAGGATGGGTATAATGGTGTAATGAGTAACGATATATTATTATTATAAATTTATATTGATACTGAAATATTATACATACACTTCAACACAATTCCACGACCATGGGAACGATATCATCGCTCGTGCGTACGTACGGACTACCGTCTCCACGACGCGATGAGATTCATTCTCAATGATTAACCATTCATGAATGATTATAAAGTATATATAATAAGTACTAATGAAATATATGACATAATAATGATACTGGATTTATGTAAATTTATATGCATGTCATCTACTTAATTCCATTCACTTCAATAAGGAAACAAAAATAGTGTTCATGCGTACGTACGGACTACCGTCTCCATGAACGGTGTATTTCATTCCATTTATCGATATATTATATATATATATATTATGAATATATATTATATATAAATCATGTTTTACACTCTGGATATAGGTAATCATGATCCAAGTAAACATATTAATATTTACAAGTTAAAAACAGGAACGAAAAATGAGACGATTTTACCCAAAACGCTACTTTAACATGAATTTATGAAAGAATGGGTAATATAAAGTCATAAGTGGACCATATATGATATAATAACAATGAATATTATTCTGGAATAAGTCAATAACATGATTTAAATTATTATACAGGAGGTTCGGACACTTACAAAGCAAGTCGGACCTAAGGTAAGGGAAATATCACAATCTCATTTTTATCCGAGATTGTTTATAATTTGAAATTTACTGGGGTGTATTTTATCATCCACATCCATGTTTCCTCAATATGTAATATTTATATCCTTCTACAATAGTTTATATCCAATTTTACCCTTCGGTGAGTTTTTAGTAAATGATATGAAAGGAATATTTTTTCGTTTTTCGTACGAGGTACTTTTTGAATTTTCCAACAAAAGTACGAGAAGAATGTTTTTTTAACTTATACGGCATGAATGGATTTTTAAAATATTATTTCCAAGGATCATCCTTTAAAATCTTTAAAGATTATTTTTAATCAACTTCTTTTAGTTTATAATTATATGACATATTAAGAAAGGAAAAGTGTTTTTGAAGAAGAAAGGATATTTTCCTCAAGAATTCATTTCAACTGTTTTATCAAAATTATTTTCCATCAAAGATAATACAGGGTTCTGTTTTTATCCCAATTATTACATTGATTTGATTATGTTGTGATGTAATTCTTTTTATGAATTCTTTTATCTTATATGAATTGTTTTATGATGTAATGTTGTTTATGAATCCCATTTTTATTACATGGGTTATGCAATGATGTATGGTTTATGATTTTGTGGGACACATAAGAATGGTATCATTATGAGATGGGTGGGAACTATATCTCCCTCCAATGAATTGGGTAAAGATTTTATATCTCATGAGATAGACATGGCTGGAACAGTAGGTTATACCGGTTCAGTGAAACAGGACTGAAACGAGGGTGACTCGGTTCAGAAAGGGACTTTGTCCACTAAGATAGTCTTGTCAATGAGTCTTGACTAACAAGAAAATATTCTATATTATTATGTGTGTATGCCACAACGTTTCATGTTATAAGTTATGATTATTCTGATTACATTTCACTTCCATGATTTATCCCATGATATGAAATTATGATCTCTTTTGCGGGTTAAGATTTCCAAAAGTTATGTTCTTGTGTATAGGATGAGATTTATATTTCTTTTGTTTACCCTTACTGAGCAGTTGAGCTCACACTTTTATGTTTTCTTTTCCCCAGGATATAAATAAAGGTTTTAGGTAAAAAAAGGTAAGATCTTTATGGGAGATATTGGAGATCTTTCACCACGATTAGAAGATTACGTTCCGAGTTTCCGAAGACACTAAACTATTACGATCCTTGTGTGTGTATTTTTTTTGTTATGTACTAAGTATTCCGCAAAAGTAATTTAATTTTCATATATGTTAAGCTTATGGTCTCTACATTTATGACATTTAAAACATATATTAAATGATCCGAATTCACATTTTTAATTCCATTGGGAAATGATCCCTACTATTTCACATCATTTTTCTTCTAGGAGGAAAAACAAATAACTATGTCATGACATTAATTGGATTGACGATGTGAATTTCATGCAATAGATGATCCTAGTTTCCTTGAATGCATGTTTATTATTTAATATTATTTTAATCCCCAAGTACATACACTGAATCACAACCCACATCAATAAACAAAATTTATTGAAATTGGAACAATCATAACCTTTCATAAATCCCCTCAATTCGACATGATCCATCTATCAATCAAACATTTATAGTATCATTAGAAATTTCAATAATGTCAAAGACAAGGGATGTTATAACTTCCACACATTATAACTCATAATATTCAACAATCCTTGGGGAATATAACTAAGTATCATATGTCTGCCCTAGTTCATGAAAATTTCACTGAATATATTTATTTATATTAAAATTCCATCACACCTACATAAAACACCAAAAGTGTATAGTATATAAGGTATTGGAATTCAAGCCAATGCTAATATTCAAAATAGCACATCAAGAAGGTTCATAATGGAGCAAATCTATCTTTATTAAAAACAATTCCATTATCCATTTTAACATAAATACCATAGAACTCCTACCATGGGTTCTAACATTTAATAACCAATTCTGAGTCCTAGTAATCCCACCATCAGAATTTTCAAATCAACATGACTTTTAGAATTCAATCAAATTATACAGTCATGACTCTCAAATAATTCAATTATTGATTCCCAATCCATCAAAAATTTCATGGCCATGTAGGATTTTTCAATAGGCCTCAGATGACCTTTCACTACTCTCATATTATCCCAACAATGTTCTCGGAATGGTTCCCCAACAAACACATCCAATTAGTCCAATGAAAAAATATTGGGACACTTATGGTAGACTATTATAAAAAATTGTCAGCATAGATGGATGATGTATCTCTACATGAAACTATTATCCATCTCTTAGGGTACCCCAAATTTAATTCTCCCACATCCACCAAACCATGAATTTTACTACTGATGATGCCAACCTTATAAACCATTACTTTTTTATTTAATTTTCCATCCATCATCATAACCATTGGTCTATACCTGATCCATCAAATGTGAATCATCAACCTTAATACATATCATATTAGCCTGATTAGAATCAGGCATGACATCATAATCCTCAAATAGAGCCCCTGAAGCTCATTCTGGTATGGATATATTCCATATTTTGTTGGAAAATCATTTGTAAATAGCCAAAACAACAAAAACCCAATAACACTAACTAAGACAAAATCAGCATCTACATGGTGGTAATGTAAGTGGGAAATGGATGGTTTTCCTATGTTTATCCAATGTGTTCCTACCTCGAAGCCAATGTATAAGAAATGAATAACAATTCCTATAAAACATTTAATTTTATGCATTATAACTCAGAGTGAGTGTATTAATTAAGGTAAGAAGCTATTTATTTCTATCATTGTCTCAGTATATAACATGCAATCCCTATGTGTACCTTAGAAGATGTCATTATAGAGGAAATGATCATTAAAATAATGGATTACACTAAGAGGATATCAAAAACTACCTAGAATACCCGAGAATCCTCTATCAACTCCAATATAATGTGATCATAATAGGTTCACACCAACCTACACATTCTCCATAGAAATGGACATTTGGGATTCCTTGGGATGACTTACTTAGCAGAGCTCGACTATACCTACAGACACATGACCACTACATAATAATGATTGCATCAATACAGAGGCATCACATGATTACTCAAGAATAACTACCAAAGTCCATTTCTGAACATTGTTGTATTCAAAGGATTCAAAAAACACCAACCACATCATGATCATGCTTCCTTGGAAGCATCGATATATGAAAAAAATGTATCGACACCTTGGGTATTAAAAAATACGTGCAAACTATTTCTAATTTGTTTCCCCATGTTTTCATCCCACTACATTGGTATACATTTTTAAACTATTTTACAAAATTCTCCTCAACTATGGGAATCCATTGTTTTCAATTTTACAAAAATAAAAATATATTCTTTCCCGCATTACATGATCCATCAACCACTGACTACTGGTACTTGACTTGTCCAACACACATTAACAAGAGTCAAACCGAGTGAGACTAAATCTAGCCTCCATAATCCACAATAGATTACATTAAAAATTATATAAATATCTGAATCTCTTCTCAAGTTACATCAACATGAACCTTGGAATCCAACATAATATCCAATCCAATCCAACTCATACTATCATGACAGCCGATACTTTTTACAATGTCATCAATGAGAACAAAGATAACTCTACCTCTATAATGTCAGGCCTCTCTACCCCAAGCATGACATGATAATGTAGAAAAATATCTCAAGGATAAAATGATTAAAACAGAAATCATTTGGTTCATTATAACTTTTTAACTACTAAATGGGAACCACATGTATCAAAACATATTAACCCAATATTTCACCATAATGAAACACATTATATATACTATCCATGTATAATTAGTTTTATGCATCCTTGTATACATTGGTTGGTAACAAAAAATATCCCAGATTAAAATAATTTCATATAACAATAATTCTAGATGACAACCATCCATGTTTCCATCAACAAAAATAACAATTGATATTGTCCTACCAAGAAGATTACCATGCCCTAGGAATGTATAACCCAAAGAGACTAAGAATATCAAACAGATCACACCCATAATATTGGTACAAATAATTAATGAACACTCATGGAAAAATGAAGTAATTTTATAATTATGAGTTCTACCCAGAAAAAACAACACTCGAATGATAACAAACTTCACAAGATGTGCATAATAATTTAGAAATACTGAAAAATCTAACAGAACATTCTACAATAGTATAACCTCTTACTAAATCATAAATCAACAACTTTGTATCCTGAGAGACATTTACACAATCCCTAAAAGGAGGTAAATATTAATTTCACCACTATAAGTTTCATTTTAATGCATTACATTTATTAAAATTTAGTTATTTTTTCATTATATTGTACAATTTATATGTCAATCATGAATGGATCATAAGGAAAAAGTGCTTGTTACTTTATTTAGCTGACGCCACATGTCATAGATGATAGTAATATCTACATTAATTAATTAATTATTTATTTAATAGATATCAAATCATAATAAATATTTTTATATGATAAATAAAATTTTATGCACCATTTGTTTATCCATTAACATTAACAATTTTCATTGTTAGGGAAAATCTCATTTCCATGATATAGAGTAAATAACCATTTAGGTTTTCATTATAATTTTAAATTACTAATGACTCATAAATGTAGACCTCAAAACCTACATAGGTCTATTAAAAATTAATTGTGGGAATTATTATGAAATATTCCACCATACTTCTATATGTGAACTAATATTGGTGGCTATGGAAACACTTAATAACCATCCATACATAACATAATCACACATCATTTGGTTTTGTACTATGGAATATCAAATTAAAGGATAACTATAAGGGTCCCTCAATTTATTTCAATATTCTATTACACCAATAGTGTATTTATGTCATGATGCCAAACCACCATGTACCAACCTACTCATATCATGTCATGAATGTGTTTCATTAGAAACTAATTAATTTATAGTTACAATTTTAAAGATATTATATTTATAATATAGTCCCTAGGTATATCATGTTGTTCTATTATAGTTTTATTATATGGGTTACCATTTGTCTACTTATAGAGTACCCATTGACTTTATAGATTGAAATTGTTTTACCAACTTAATGCAAACCAGTATGTTATAGCCAATGAAACAATTGTTCCAAGGTTCAAACATTTCATAATTGGTTATTCATATATAATTCCTATATCATTCTATAATATAAAAAACTATATTTATTTCCAAAAACATTTTAGTTAATCATCCAAGCATTTTACTTGTTTCAAGCCATTTTATCACAAACAATAAATACAAATAACATAGAATATAATTTCAAAATCATAATAAGACACTATATAAAAATGAATATATATAATAACTGTGTATAAGAATATCCATATAACCCCAATCCTAGTCATGATATACTATTAAAAATTTTAAATAATCACATGATAATGTAATATACGCAAGGATCATAACACAATATTTGATAGTCTAAGAATGCAACCCACATTTAATCGATTATGTGTTGAATGTGAACTTATATTTTCCTATAATGGTCCTTGAAATGTCACATTTTTGAAATATTTTGATAATGGTAAAATACCATAAGTCATATAAATTAATAATATTGAAAAGATTATCCCTCACTCAAGGTAAAATCATAATCAACTCTAACAAAAAATAGCACGAACAAAAATCCCATCCCTTTACACTTTTCCTTTTCCCTGTTAGGGATTTAATCACTAATATACATGGTTATTGATGAATTGCTGAAACATTACAAGTCTCCTATCAATCAGCCCAAAAATAGTATGATAATGTAAACATAATCTTATAATAACACCTCGTAACACACTGACATGAGAACCACTAAAATAATTCCCCTAGTCTGTTGGTCAAATGGAATCATGTACCTCTAACCATACAGTATAGGCTACCGACTAGTACTGATGGTCGAAAGGCGGTATATTTGGGAGGTTATACCATCTAGAAATATAATACGTATTTTATAAGTAGTATTAGTATATGAAAAAGAATCATAGTATAATATTAACGTATTGATAAAGGGGATGACTCCACATATCCAACTATTCTGTCATGTCTAGATGAGACTACAAAACTAAAGTATTAAACATGCAGAAAATATGCAATATAATACATTCATAAATAATATAGGAAAAGTCTCAAGGCTATCTCCATCAGAATCCAGAGATCTAGTTCAGTGTTGAACTCATACATCCCATGTACATCCCCAAAAATTCAAGAATAATCAAAAGATCCTTGTCCTATAAGAATTATATCTGTTTGGGTACCCAGGTGCTATGGAGGCCTAGAAAAGGTGTTAGAAAACTCACTAAGCTGCCACAAATGGTTTCTACTAAATAATATAATTTCTGAATATAATATTAAATAGTTATTTCTTGTGACTGAATTAGAATAAAATAAATAAATAAATAAAAACATGCCAGGCTATGATTATTTAAGGACACTAAGCTGATCATACATTATTTATCCTAAGATATAACATATCATCACACCTACCATCATGTAAATATATTCATTTGATAGATACTCATTTCCATTTTCATTCTTTCTTTGGTGTTGACCAAAGGTTTTATACCAAGGAATACACCTAAGAAAAATGATAACATTGATTTTCACATTTTAATTAAGGTACGACATTCATTGGAGTCCTTATGAATGGGATTGCATTCCAATGAATCACAATGTAATGGATTCTATTCCTAGGCACTTGATTCCTAGTGTTATAAAATAAGGGAATCCACACCCAGTATAATAATGTAAGGGATTACATGCACAATATCATTATGTATGGGATGCCTTTCCCTATACTAAAATGCATTAGGTACACCATTATTGAGAACCAAATTGTATAAGGGACTCTATTCTCGAGTATCAAAATGAATAAAGGACTCCAAGCCTGAGTATCAAATTGCATAATGGATTCCATACCTGATAATCACATTATAAATTGGATTCCATACCAGATTATTAAAATTCATGTGGAACACAATGCCAAGTATCATAAATTTAATAAGGGTCATGTTATGTGGGAACTAATTATTTGATAGCACATTTATCCAAATTATAAATTCAAAATAATATAATTGTCACATTAAATAGTATTATAATTCACCCCAAATTTAATTAAGTGAACCATTATATATGAATTTTTGCAAAACTACAAAGGAGATTGTTTTGTCACTAGGAGATAATATAGTTGACTGTCACACCCATACACAATACAATTTATTATATTTCAGTGTTTATTGTAAATTTTATAAGACAAGGAACCACATAGTTGATTTTTCTATAAATATCAGAAACGGATACAACCAATATCATTATAAATTTAATTGAAAAAACATATCCTTCATGGGGATAATTTAAGAGACCTAAAATGATTGTGATAACATAACCAAGGCATTGAGAACATAGTCATCTGATCAAAACATGTATCATTATAAAACATCTTTTATATTAAAAAACAAATAAAATAATCCTGAATTGGGGAAAAATGTAAATCCCAAAGGATTTTCACAATATGTGTTCTCTATCATGAAATCAAGTCTATTGGTTTATCAAGGGATTTTATGTTGTGTTACAGACATTTAATTTAAGCTGTTTGACATTAAAAAACACTACGATAACCCAATTTACAACATATGAATTTACATTATCAATCAAGGAATACTTAAGGGTGAAGCCATAGGCCACCTAACTTAAACCAAGGTAGTTATGATCATCCATTATTAGACATTAACTCTGTACGAATTGTGAAATATTTTATGATTTAAAAAGGACTTGAAAATAGATAAAATTAGCGAGCAGAAAACATCATAAATGAAATAAAAAAATGATGAAAGGAGATAATGTTATATATAAATTACCAATATTATTCCAACACGTCAGGGAATACTAAATTCAGACACAAAAGAGAGGAGATATATTGGACCCAAGGAGAGGGGGAAGAGTCGATGCAGATCCAGGTGCCCTCTTTTGTGTGAAGTAAATGTGGGATTAATCACTTACACCATTTAAAAAGTCAACCAAAATGATTCATAAGATGAACCGGTATAATGTAATGATCCAAATAAAATAAATGTACTAGAAACACATCATGAATTTATCAGGGTAACCCCACTTGGATTTCACATCCTATATCAACTAGCAGCACCACATCAAATCCTTTTACATTGTGAATTGTATTCTCGATTTCAACTAGATACATGACTTGAAATTAATACACATAATGAATTCATTAGTCAATACCCCGAGTCTTTCACATCCAAGATCAACAAGGCCAGACCTTGGGAAATTAATTCACGTCATTATTGGGATTCATGATTTTTATTTTTTACAAAAACTATTTTTTGAATCCTATAATGCTCGTTCCACCTCCGATGATCTTCTAAACCACTAAGATATCCATGGAAACAAAACCCAAATCATAAATGATCAATTATAGTTATTCAAGTCCTCAGTAACTCACTCAAATCCCCAAAAATCCAAATGATTAGTCAATCAAATGAAAATTTGAAATTCATTTAGATATATAATCTCTCCTCAAAACATGGGATGTTACATAGTTAAAACTATTCCTGAATTTCACACCATTATTATTTTCCTTCAATATCATGTCGTGTTCCACAAAATTTTACTAATATGCTACCTTTTTTTGGTTTCCTTCTAATTTCTAAATTTATTCAATTCTATGATGAACTAGATCCAAATAACTGATGATTTTGATCCTATACTTTTAGGGTAGATAGTAGCTATGTATTTTTTCATTGTATGACTATTTTTATCCTAAGAGATTGTGTTATTCCCTAATATGGTTATAATTCATAACAACTTTTTCAAAAAAACATATACATGATATGATATAAAAATTTTGATATTTTTTCTTGTTAATGAATATGAGAAAGATTAAATTAGATCATATTTTGTATTATACCTCTTGAATTACATCATTGAAAATTTAGGAATATTTTTTTCTGGTCATTTAGTTTTTGTAATTGAATGTGGAAATTTTAAATGGAATTTTTTTCACATATTATGTTTTGAAATGTGTTTGTATTTTTAAAATTAATACAAGGTGTTTACATGAATTCATAAGGGGAGTTGCTACATGCCATTGTTTTCATTATTAATGAATTAGTGTCGCAAATTGTGAAGGTTATTAAATAAATAAAAGATAGAATTATTTGATTATAGGAATATTAATTGATCGCCACTACATTTAAATTTTTATTTATTAGTATTTAATTGATTATATGTGTTTTACATACATCACACAAGCATGACTAGTGACTTATGGATATTCAATTTTTGGATATAATTTTGATGAATCTGGGTCATGGTATGGGATGGGGCCTAATGGATGGATATATAACCCCATGGTGTCATTCGAACAATGTATTATTATATTACACATGGTAGATAGTTAGTTTCAGATGTCTTGGTTCCCATGATGTTCACAGAGACATATGACATTTGACAAAGAAATCAGATCCAACCTCAAATATCATCACATAGCCTCAGTTTGGAGTTATATATATATATATATTTATTCATTTTATATACCATTTTTACTAATTGATTATATAAATAACAATCCCGAGAACATAGTATTTATATTTTACTATATTTGCACATTGTTTTTCTTTTCATAGAATGCCTCACTGAAACCCTTCTCAGGACATAGTTTGGTACCATGGAAAAACTCATGGATGTATTTGGGGATAAGGGAATTCAGAATATGTTGTATGTGTGATTAAATTCTAGGATAGATCTAGCATATGGTTTCTACGCTAGAGATTCAGCCAGTTTTGAATCTGTCGTTTCTTTAATTTACTTTTGTAGACATTTTTTCCTATTATATATGATTGATTTTATGTTGGAATCGTAGTTATTATAATTAAATAATTTAAAATATTAAAATTTAATGTTTAGTGATTGGATTTTATCTTGAATATTCAAGTTGTATTATGTGTTATTTTCCACATATTTACACCCTTCTTTCACTCGGGTTAAATGGTATTGCTACCCCTCATAATATACACAATACCTTATATTTATTCAATAACTTATGGTGTATGAGGAATTATGGTTAATGTAATGTACTGACCACCAGTCATTGCATCGATGATTGTTCATTGAATGTGGGATATTATAAAGTGGTGTTATTAGAACTTTTTCATATTGATTACAATTTGTGTTGTTACACATGAAACTAGGTTGTGTTTGATCCTCGTAATAAGATCGTGTCCTTGTATTCCTAGACCATGTATAGGGAACATTCATTTCACTATGGGTGGTATTATATTTATTCCATTTCCCATTTATAATTCATTGATTTTAAATACGGTTGGTTGACTTGGTCTAACACTATTATTTCTCATGAATTATTTGTTCATAATAAATTAAATATCATTGAAGGCTTTTATTTTATTAAACACAATGTAATTAAATATTTATATGCCTCAACAAGTTAAAATTTCACTACATTAATGATTTATAATAGATTATGGTTCCTGAAAAACTATTTTTAGATTTTGTTACACACAATTCTGAGTTCCTTTGATAGTTTGTGTAACATGACAGATTGTGTTTTACTAAACTACAACATACTATTAATATTAATATTTGAACATTATTATTTTTATCACCTTGAAAATTGATTGGTGGGTATGAAATAGTTAAACTAAAATTTGAAAATATGGATCTTTCATGTATAAAAAATGAATTCTTTGGACGAGGATTATTTTGAAATAATTGTAACAATTATTTGAAAATAAATAAATTTGTTTTCTGAGAAACTATTTTCTTAGAACTAACATGATTTTTGTAAAAAAATTAAAAATAATTAATTATTAATATTAATGAAATTTTTATAGTATCTATATAATATAAAATTTAGCATTCATCTTTAGTGTTTTAGAGAAAATTGAAAAAATAAATCAAATTTGATGAAAAAAAATTATTTTCAAAATAGTGGCTTTACCACATTTTGACAACATAGTTGTTCTAAAAAAATTATCAAATATCTTAAATTTTATTTGAAAAAATACAGGTTAATTTTCACAGAGTACTATCAAAATTATCATAGGCTGAATTTATTGTACTTTTTTAGAATATTCATTTTTTTGATGAATAACGAAAAAAAAGAATTTTAATTGAAAACATATTTTTATTATAATTTATTTATATATTAAATTGGTTTTTAATTTTCACTAAATATAATCACAAAATATATTAGTTATTTATTCTAATTTATGTATTTATAATAAATTTCACAGAGAAATTGGATTTAAAAAAAATTAAATCTTTTAACCATTTTTATTTTAAAATCTCATTATTTGGTACCGTTTATGAGATTATTTTTAAAATAATTTATTAAATTTATATTATTTGAATATTGAAAAATGGATTAAATATTTGGAATAACAATAATTTATATTTTTGAATATGTTAAACATAATTTTTGACAAAAATTATTTCTGAAAGTAGTTAAATTTATTTATAGAAATTAAGAGAAAAACATGTTTACTATGGGACTAAACATTAACCTAATTGGAAAATGACATAGAAACTTGTCCAAAAAAATTTTATGGCCCTATTTAAAATATATACCATATTATAATGACAAATTTGCATTATTTTAGGAACATTATATAACTGATACCTCCCAATAATGTTCTTCTTTTTTTATTTGAAGGAATTCTACTCCTCCTCAACTACAAGAGGGCACTCTCCCCACACAATTTTTCACAAATCTCAATCAATTTAGATCATCCAAGACCTATCCATATCTCTTTATAAATTCACTCCTATAAACTAGAATCCTATACATTGGATGAAAACCCACCAAGTATATCCTTTAGTGAAAACCAAATAGATATACCCCAATAAGAGGTAATCTTCATCAACATGAATTTTTGTTTTGTTTCCTTAACCACCCCATTAAAATATTATTATATAAAGATGATATTTTAAAATAAATATCCAAAATATAATTATATATTCTTATGTTAATTTTAAAACCTAAAAAATCACTCAATCCAATAAAAATGGTATACACAATCACCGGTCATCTGTTCTACCGACTATCACCCCGTGAACCGATGAAATTCATTCTTCCATTACTACATTTCAAGGATGGTAATAATGAAGTATTTATAATATATTAAATATTTATATTATATTTATAAGGCCTTTTTATTATATAATTATTATATATCACATACCATCAATCCGTCCATTATATGGTAATATGATAATGTCTTCCGTGTGAACGGCGGACTACGGTCTAGCAAAGAAATGTCATTCATTCATAGTTTACGTGGATTTCATTAATTATGAAATTGATAGAAATATTTGAAATATATGAAATAATAGTCATACTTAAATCAGTATATAAATATATATATATCTTTCTTTCTTTCTTCTAATGACATAGAATAATGGAAATAGCACTCATGCGTACGTAAGACATACCGTCTACATGAATGGTTTGTTTCATTTCTTATTTCTATCATTAATATATTATTATAATAAATTATATAATGAATATAATATATATATATATATATAATGTTTTACATTATAGATATGATTAAATCATGATCCAGTTAATAATACCACGAATAACCAGTTAATACATGTAGGAAATACAAAGTGGTTATTACCAAAACATTAAATTGAAAAAAATAGGTGAAAAAATGAAATAATTAAATCATATATTATACTATTCATGTGAATATGGTTCATTGATAGTTTTATAAAAAATGTATTCATATTATATAGTAAATATAAATGAGCATGACTGATGTCAAGACAAATTTTTAGGGTCTATTTTTTATCACTTTTAATTTTGTGGCAGATGACATATTCACCAATTATTTGGTTTGTCTAGGGTCTGTAATTACATATCACATTAGCTATAATTAATTTCATTTATTTAATGATATTATAATTTTATATTAATTATTTTATTTTATAGATTTCATGATTCAAATCCAAATCAAGTTTTACATGATTTCTAAATTAGTTTTTACTTTTATGTGACACATGTCATATTCAACACATATTTATTCAATTTTGTGTATATATATCCGATGAATTTACAATAATATTCGTCTACATATTTATTCATTATAATACATATTTTGTGTTCTCTCTTTCATGGGGATTATGATTCCAATGATACAAAATCGATAAGTTATTTTTTCCACAATTATTATTTGTTGAGAGGTAAGCTATGTTATAAACATATATTATTTCTCATGTTGTATATACAAACCTATAGAAATTTAGTATAATTAATTAATTCATCCAAATGATAATTTAAATTTAATCATTTGTTATTTCTTAATTTTGATTATTATTCAAGGTTGCCAAATAGGTTACAATATTATGATACAATCTCACTGTTTTTTGGGATTGTGTGTGATCAAGTCTCATATGTTGATATATCATCATCTAACTCTCAATTATTCTCATGAATTTTATTCATCAATAATTACTCATTATATCATCAATTACTATTACCAATATTTCACTCTTTGGTACTTATATTCACTAATGTTTTAAAAAAAACCAGAAGTCATTTCTCTCTTCAGTCAGAAATAAATTTTATTCCAAAAACATTTATTCAAAAAATTATATCCAAAATGTTTTAAATTTATATTTTAATATCATTTTTAGGGAAAATTATTTTATTTTTTATCATCAAAATTTTGTTTAAATTTTTTTAGGAATCATCATTTACAATTTTTCAATGATATCTTCTAAGAAAAAATTTTCAATAATTATTATGATTTAGAATGTGTTTTTCAAAGAGTAATTGACATTTTTAACATGAAATGTTTTAAATAATTTTTAAAAATTATTTACCATCTATGATTACATCAATTAGTGTATTTCGTGCCTTATTTCGGATATGATCACTGGGAACCGTTCATATTTTTTCACTAATTTTTTATTTTTTTATGTAATAATGCATATGAAACCCATTTATCTTCCATCATTTATACCAAGATAAAATACTTACGAAACCATATTTCTATCATGGGTTATTATACTATTAAATGTTTATGAAAACTATCACTATTCCGTATGTTATGAGGTTATTAAATAATTATGATACCCATTTCATTTCATTGGTAATGATTTATTGTTTATGAATCACATCCCATTTTATGGGTCCTGATATGAAAAATGATATATTATCTTGTGGATCACATACATATGACTTCATTATGTGAATGGTGGAACATATTTTTTCCTCCAGTTAATATGGAAATGATTTTTATCTCAAGTGACATACATGAATGGAATGAGAAGTGAACTATACTGAGTATGGTCCATTAACAAGTTTGATTCTATTGGGAGTGAACCTTGACTACTAAGATGGATTCAGTAGTGAACCCATTATACAAAGATATCCTTGTATGTGATACTTTAATTTTAATATGGTATTTATAGTGAACAATGACTAAAAATATGTTATTCACGAACCTAATTTCATATCCATAATGTGATACATGGTCCTTCTTACTTGTCAATAATGCTATGTGTGAACCTGATTTGACAATCACATTGTTATTCATGAACATAGTATCATGTCCATAATTATATGTGATGATCTAATTTAACATCCCTAACATAATGGATTAATAATATTCAATTCACACACATTGACCAAAATTTATGAATATTTTTATGAAATAAATATATTTTATATGCCAATAGTGTTCACTCATGATTCAAGTTCTTTTATTTCCTTTTGATTCATGTCTTGTGAACTGCCTATCATTTTTCAATGACTCATGATAATGATCCTTAATATGCAGGGCATGATCTTTAAATGTTTTTATTAGGTTCCCATACCCATCAGACCATCCTATTAAGGAAAATATAAAATTGTAACCCTTAATGAGCATTTTAGATCACCCTTACCTATTTTCCATCCCCATTTTGTAAAAAATGATTTACATAGTATCTGCCTAGGATGAGTATTAAATGGGATGACCTTTGTGGGAATCAATGATGATCACTCAACAAGTTTGAATATTGTGTTCCAGGTTTCCATTGACTCTAATCTATTATATTCCTAATTAGGTAAATTTCTAATGTGATGAATATTAAACGTAATTGATGTAATATCAATGAATATTAAACCTAGGTAACTAATATTGGTTTACATTGTTATTAATTCTGGGGACATTTTCCCTTTTGGTAGTATAAAATGTGGTCATATGTATATTAATCTATAATTCTAGTAATGTTTTTTGTACCTATAATTTCATCATTTACTACCTATGACTAATGTACATTTACATATATACATAAGTGTATGGATAAAAATGGATTGATAATACAATGTTGCAGAAGTGTTTTATATGGGTTTTGCAATCAAGGATATAGTTGAATCCTACAAGGAAAATTCCTAGCTTAATACATTTATATATATATATATATATATATATATGTAATTTTAAATGATGGGTGGTTAAATAAATAATTAGTAAGAAACTTATTTGTGTTTCCCCTTGCATCCTTTGAATTGAACTCGATTTGAGCACACATTCAAAATTTAAAACATGATTTTTTTTATGGATCTTGATTTTAAATCAAAATATATAATTCCTTGATTAATAATGACATAATAATAATGAAATATTCATGGTGAAGATGGGATAATTAAATTTGGGATCTATAGAGAGCTTGGGATTGGGTGTCTATTACTATCTCACAGTACATTGATCATTTTTAAATTCATGTCATTGATATCATTTTGAGATCTTGTGTTTACTTGTATGATATATAAAACAACAATGAGTTGTGCTATAATTCCCAAATGAGTTTACTGAGTATGCATCTCCATTAATTTGGATAGGACCTTCAGTATTTCCCAATCAAATTATTGATAATTGAATATATGAGAGTCCCTGGTGTTTAGTATATTCATTGGATAAGGGACTCCTTAAACTGACCTGACAATTCAAGATCTCTCCCATTACATTTAGTGTCAGCACCCACCAATTTTAAATAATGAGTGTTTTCCATAGGCAATAGATCTATGAATGGATTATGTGATGACTACTCTAAATAACATAGAGAATCCTAATGATGATAGGGTAATTTTTTGGTATATATTTCATATTGAGTAGTCTGTTGATGGTGGGATATTATTATCTTAGGGATGTCAAATTTTTTCCTAATATGGAATAGGTTTTAGACATATATCTCAAGAAAAATATTTTCCCATGACCCTGAGATCAAATAATTCCTTTAGGTCAGAGGAGGATATGACCGATATGGATTATGTTATCCAATTTAAGAGGCTAAAAAATTATCTCTAACCTTAGAAGAAGATGAGTTTATAATATCCATTAACATTGAGGGTTGTCTGTGATGTGTGATAATGTTTCTAGAGAATGTGTAATTGTTCTTATAATTCACATAAATCATGAACCATGAATTAATTATTGATGGGAATATTAATGAGGATCATTATATTGGTTTAACATACACATTGGAAGAAAGTGGTAGTGTTGGAGGATATTCGGTATGTCTTATTTTATGATCAGCTTAGTCGTGTGATGGTGGAAGTGGTCAATCTAGAATGGCTAGTGACTCATATCACCAATCACAATGGATTGATAAGTTTATGTGTTATTTTCATGGGATCTAGGGTAATGTGGGATCTATGTAACCTCAAACACATGTGAAGTGAAATATTTTTTTGAATATGGGACATGTGAACTGTTTAGTGGTTGACTAATATAGTATGGTTGTGGTAGAGTTTCAGGACTAGCTCATGTTTTAGGGACCTGGAGGATACCTGTAATTGCCCAGACCCTCCTGGCCCATTACTTTTCCAAAAGTGAGGCTCAACCCAAACAGTGGCATAGGTCACGGTGGCACCGGTCATGGTGGCACCATGGCGTCGGCACCGTGACGGTGGCACCGTGAGGGGGACACCATTATAGTGCCAATTTGTGGGTGACACCGTGACAGTGACACCATGAGGGTGACACTATGACGGTGCCAACGTGAGGGTGACACCCTGAGGGTGACACTGTGACATTGGCACCATGTCCTCTTTGTTCTTTTCCATTTCCCAACCTTTCCGCTCCTGCTGTAAATTAATTCATTTACACTTATTAAATCCCATAATTAATACCGAAAAATCCCGAGAAATATACTAGATGGGGGATATTAAATAACCACTTAATACCATCGTGTGTATCCTCCCAAACCACGTGTGAAACCACGATCCGACTTTCAGGCCGTTCAAAATGACCATATCCTATAACAACATGATTTTATCTATATATCACAGAGGAAGTTCTTCTTTATCTTCTTCCTTTTGGATGGCACCTCTCCTTCTCCCTGGTGCACATGCGATCGAGTCGTCTGCTCGTCCATGGAGTTCTCGACTTCCCTCCCCAGCAAATCGCTCATCCCCAGTTCTTGGCACATAGAGAAAAACTTCGATCCTTGATCAATCAAGTAGTGATTTTATCCTTTATCTCTCTATTCTGTGTATCATGCGTGGTGGGCATTATTTTTCCTCTGTGGAATGTGATGAATCCGAACATAACAAAGATAATGAAAGGACATTTAATGAATCAAAGGGGGGTGTTATTGATGATATGATGTACTCTTTATGTTGTTATGTGTTGTGAATTGTATGGGCCTATGATCACTGAAAAGAATGGCCATTGGTGTTCTTTCTCTTTGCGCTAATGACCCTTAGTGCTTTTGTATGTTTAAATAACCGTAACATGGAATTGATTAATTACATATACTCGGTTAAATAAATTGAAAGAAATAGGATCAACCCTTTTCAGTGATAACCCCAGTTAAAGCACAATTGAATTGAAACCATGGAGTGTGTTAAATATTTTAAATCCGAAAATACATACATCGTACTTCCTTGTGTTGGTGGTGATGGTTTGGTTGTTTTCTTTCACGGGATGATTGTGAGTGACTTTATGGTTTTCATGGATGGGGTCTTAGATTGCTGGGGTGATATCAGTGGGGATGTGATCCCTTGTTGTCATACTTTCGCTGGTTGTGAATTTGAGGCTATGGGGTTACTCTGCTTATATCACGGATTAGGGTGGAATCCACTATTGTTGAGACACCATTGGCTCCTTGATTTTGGGGACATGGGGCTGTGTCTCGGGGTTTTCTTTGGCTCCAGTACTTTGAGGGATCTCACATACCCCTTTTTTGTTGAGACTTTACAAGAGAACAAGGTGTGAACGTTTGAGTAGTTTTTTGACTGTCTTCTTTCTCTGTCTTGTGGTTTTTCCCGTTAATTGCCTAGTAGTGTAGAATTCATCTAAATGGGGTTACGTGAATAAGTAAATGGGAACAATTTAAATAGGAATTGTTTTTTGGAATGAGTTGTGGCCTGGTCGTGAGTGTCGGGTTGTTCTTTCATGAATGATTAGTAACTAGGGTATCTGTGCTTTGGTTTTAGAACCCCTATGTTGGGATGAGTGTTTGTTACCAATAAATATATATGTAGATTTTATATTTCTTATTCGTTCCCCACCCAAGTTGAGAACTTAAGTTCCAAACACTCCCATTTCATGGGGGTGATTTCCCAACACTCCTATGAGTGGAAGGATATTAGATCTTTTTTTTTTCTCCCTTTCCTGAATAGCCCAAGAGTCTTTGGGCAGGCTGTGATGGCCTAAAGTCCATTATTAGCACAAGAATCTTCGGGCAGGAATGTTGTGGTGGTGGGCCCAGGTGTTTGTGAGCAGGTTCATTCCCAAGTGTCTTTGGGATGAGGTACATGTGTCTTCGGGTGTGGAAGTAGCTGTTCTGACTCAGGTGTTTGTGGGTAGGTTGTTTCCCATGTTTCTTTAGGATGAAGCCCAGGTGTTTTCAAGATTTGTTACACGTGGTGGTTGTGGCCCAAGTGTTTGCGGGTGGGGTTTTGCAGTGGGACGGCGGTGACGTTGTGGCCCAGGTGTATGTGGGAGGGGTTTGGAAGTGGGAATGTGGTGAGGAAGTGTCCCACGTGTGTGCGGGTGGGGTTTGGCAGAGGGACTGTTGTAAGAATGGTGGTATTGGTTCAATGTATAGTATTTCTTCAATAACCAGAGGGAAAGTGGCTCAGGGTACCCAAATATCGATGTGCTATTACTATATATTACTTGACTTGCATTATATGGGGAGCGTGCCTTGGTGAGGTTTGGGTGGATATCTTTTCCTTGTTTGGTGTTTGGTTATCTCTTTTTCCACAGGCCATTAGAATGTCTCCTCAATTGAACACGAGAGTCTTTGGTTTTCCCTACTGAGTATACTTGTATGCTCACCCTACGTATATAAAACTTCTTTCAGGTTCCTAGGAGGACTTGCGGGATTGTGTGAGACTGTACTAGCGCAGTCCTTTGGGGAAGTTGATGCTGTTTATTTTCCATTTCATGGTATCTTTTTTACTTTTGGTTTTTTTTTCTTGTATCATTTATATTTGAACATGCATATGGGAATGGTTTACTTTCATCCATACATGCACATTCCGTTTTGGTGTTGTGGGATTTACTATCTTATCTCCCGATCATATTAAAAGAAAAACGTTAATTCCTTCTATTTATTGTTTGATTTTATACCATTGGTGGTATTCGCTGCTCCGGGACCTATTGAAGGCGAGTCTCGCGGATCATTATCTCTTGTTCAACTTGAAGAAGGAAGGGTCTAGCAATCTGATGTCCCTTCCCTCAACTTTGTGTAGGCGAATCGTGATAGAATGGTATCAGAGAAGAGGTTTGGGAGATTGGATGGAGTATTTTGTTAAGAACATTGAGGATTTCATGGGATGGTTGGGAAATAGTGTTGGGTGACCTTGGTGCGTGAATTAGGGAAGGTAAGACTGGCTAGGACATGGGATTTTAGGGGCCCCTGTGATCTGATGCAAGGACTCTGGACCTACCGAATGACCAAGTGAGGCCACGATGATTACAGGGTAGAGACCCTAGGAAATGTAAATGTATCATAATAACTTTTTTTCTCGAGTTTCATGGGTCTCTTCGGGATTCAAAATAAATGAAGAAGTCTATGAAAATTTAAGAACAATATTCTACACTACTCGTGCTTAGGCATTCCTTGTTTACCTAGAAGCTATGGCACCTGGGAGGCCACCATGAGTAGTACAGAAGATTGAGGACCAGGAGGATGACTTGGCCGATTGACAGAGGATCGACCGAGAGGAGGAGGATAACTAGTGGTAAAATACCCATCAAAATTTTCATCTACAGACCCTCGGGATGTACGAGGGCAGCATCATAGACGTGGAGAAGGAGAGCTGGGTCGAGGAGCTAGTGATAGCTTTCGGCGTGATTCAGTCTTCAACAGATTGCTTCGTTCCTCTGGCCATCAACTAGATGCGGGGAGCAGAGATTCAGTGGTGGATGCTTTATCATGGAGATATGAGGGTGACTGAAGTTGTGTGGGATGACACTGAGAAGGAGTTCCAGGTGGAATTTTTCGCTTCCACGCTGAAGGCTGATAAGAGATAGGAGCTACACTCCCTCCAGCAGGGGAGTTTGTCAGTGAAAGATTTGGGGATCAAGTTCAAGGATATCCTTTGCTTCGCTTTGGACCTCTTTCCAGATGAGGAGTCTCAGGCGAGACGTCTAGAGGAGGCACTCTGACCTCCTCTTCAGTATACTGTTGTTCACTTTTCCTTACCGACTTGCCTGGAAGTGAAGAAGAAGGATGAAGTGGTGGAGAGGATGCACATGCTGGGAGGTGTGTCACGAGAAGGGATCCATTTGGGCCCATCTAAGGGGAATGCCGTCAGCAGCAGGCCCCCGACTTCCGAACCCTCTTGGTTTTGACCGGTAGGAAGCATGCCTCAGCAGTTCCAGTTTCGATCCCCCATTCCTCGACCTTTTCTTTCAGGCCCAAGACTGAGGTTATTCATCTATTCGATCCATAAATATCATCGGGATCAGTTCCTGGATAGATTGCAGTACAGCGGGGGTGGATAGGTTCAGCGCCCACCTCAGCCACAATAGTTTCCAGCCAGGCCCTTGCAGTAGCAGGAGAAGGGGCAGCAGGCTCCCGCCCCTCCAAGGGCAGATGTTGCAGGAGGAGGCCACCCTCAGGGCACTCCTCGGGGACCTCGACCAGGGCGTGGTCAGGGAGGTGGATGATATCAGAGAGGCAGAATAGCTAGGCTTTGGCAGTTGCACGCCGCCGATGTAGTAGTCCTAGCAGGGCTAGAGGTCATTCGAGGTACGATCAACGTGTTTAGTACTCTTGGCTATTCCTTGTTAGATACCGGAGCTTCGCACTGCTTGGTTACACCCAGTCTGGCCCGTTCTTTGGGTTTAGATGTTGAGAGACATTTATCCCCTTTTGTTCTTAGCATGCAAGTCGGAGGTCAGTCCTACTTATCTTATGTTTTTCAAGGGTGTAGACTGATGATAGGGTCGCATTAGTGTACCAGGGATCCTCTATTGTTGCATATATAGCCATACGATATAATCCTAGGCATTGACTAGCTATTCACTTTGTGTGCCATCATTGACTGCTTCTGAGGAAGGGTTGTGTTTTCAGATTTGGGCGGTCAATGTGTAACTTTCATTGGAAAGCGGGGTTGTTAGAAAGCATCGGGTGAGAGGAGCCCATCCTTTAATTGTTGGCCTAACTATTAGTGGAATCAGTAGATGTAGAAATGGTGGAGCTCACAGGAATCGTCAGTGAGTTTATGGACGTCTTTCCTAAGGAGGTGGCGACTCTACCCCCTTGACGGGATGTTGAGTTCGGGATAGACTTGCTACCTGGTGGCCGTCCGATTTCAATTGCTCCCTATCGGATGGCACCTTCTATTCTGCGAGTGTTAGGGATCCATATTGACGATGTAATGAAGAAGGGTTTTGTTTGGCCAACTGTGGCATTGTGGGGTGCTCATATGTTGTTTCCAAAGAAGGTGGATGGTGGTCTACGGCTTTTCATAGACTACAAGAGGCTGAATCATGTTACGATCAAGAATCATTACCCCCTCTCGAAAATGGAAGATCTCTTCAACCAGCTGAGGGGAGTGGGTTGGTTCTCAAAGATCGATCTACAGTCTAGATATCACCAAGTGCGGGTGAAGGAGGGTGACATCTCGAATACCGAATTCAGGTGCAAATATGGGCGCTTCGAGTTTGTAGTCATTCTGTTAGGCATTATGAACACACCAGATGTGTTCATGGGGATCAAGAACTCCATCATTCAGGAATATCTGGACTGGTTCGTGGTCATGTTTATTGAAGACATTCTGATCTACTCAAGATCAAAGGGGGATCACACCGAGTACCTGAGGACGGCTTTAGGGGTCCTCTGACGACACCAGCTCTATGATAAATTCTCCAAGTGAAAGTTCTAGATGCAAGAAGTGCATTTCCTTGGGCACGTGGTGTCCGAGAAAGGGATAGCGGTGGACCCATAAAAGTTCGAGGCATTTGATTCTTGGGAAGCACCCAAGAACATGGTAGAGGTTTGTAGTTTCCTTGGGCTGGAAGGTTAATACCGGAGTTTAGTGCCCATCTTTTCCCGATTTGCCGCACCTTTGACATCCTTGATGAAGATGGACTAGGGATTCGTGTGGAATGAGTAGTGTGATGCAGCTTTTAGCTATCTGAAGGAGAAGTTGGTTAGTGCCCTAGTGCTGTGGTTACCAGAAGAAGGGGCGGCGTATGAGGTGTTCTGTGATGCATCGAGGTGAGGCCTCGGATGTGTGCTAATGCAGTGACAAGGTGTGATCTCCTATGGGTCTAGGAAGTTACGTACCCATGAGCATAACTATGACACCCATGACCTAGAGCTTGCGGAGGTCGTTTTCGCACTAAAGCTATGGCGGCACTACCTTGTTGGGGAGCGCTTCGTGGTATTCACCGACCACAATAGCTTGATGTACATCTTCTCCCAGTGGGACCTGAACATACGACATCGAGGGTGGATGGAATTCATTCAGGACTACGACTTCGATATTTCTTACACATCTAGAAAGGGGAATGTGGTGATTGATGTTATGAGCAGGATGTCGCGGAAGGATGCAGTCCGTGAGTTGGTAGATGCTTGGAATGTAATGGAGGAGTTGGCTGCCCTGAACCTAGATGCACGGATGGAAGGTTTTATAGGATTCATGTATCAGATAATAGTGCAATCTTCTCTGTTGTGGTAGGTAGAGGAGTCCCAATGGGGAGACTCCGAAATTGAGGTGATGCATGACCAGGATAACCAAGGGGATGCTCCGAAAGGGTGGATGGAGGATGATCATAATCGGGTGCTTTTCCGAGGAAATATGTTTGTTCCAGAGGCAATGTGTGAGAGAGTACTTATTGAGTTCCACAAATCATCCCTAGAAGTGCACCCGAGAGTTTCCAAGATGTACCGGGGCTTGAGAGGTCAGTTCTGTTGGCTCAGGGTGAAGCGGGCGGTGGCAGAGTTTGTGCCAAATGCATGGTGTTTCAGCAGGTGAAGGCTGAACACCGTGTTCTAGGCAGTTTTTTGCAGCCTATGGATGTTCGTGAGTGGAAGTGGGATGACACCTCGATGGATTTCGTCACAGGACTACCTAAGGATAAAGGAGGATGTAATACTATATGGGCAGTGGTGGACCGGTTGACGAAGTTGGCTCACCTTCTAGCAATCAAGGAGTCGGGTGTAGTAGATTCCATAGCATGAAGGTAAATGGATGAGGTGGCGTGGTGGAATGGTGTTCTGAGATCCATAGTCTCAGATAGGGATTCACGGTTTACCTCACGAGTCTGGAGAGGATTGCATCATGCTTTTGGTACCTGGCTAAGTCTTATCACTGCTTTCCATCCCCAGACAGATGGACAGACAGATCCCACTATCCAGACCTTGGATAATATGATGTGGGAATGTGTTCTAGACCCATGAGGATCGTGGGTGCGACACTTTCGACTGGTAGAGTTTTCCTACAATGATAGTGATCACTCAAACACTAGCATGGCTCCGTTTGATGCCCTATACGGAAGGCCGTGTCGCTCACCAGTGTGCTGGACTGAGGTTGGGGAAATGAACGTTCTTGGCCCGTAGGTGGTGCAGAGCACAACAGAGAAGGTTCAGATTATACGAGAATGGATGAAGGTGGCCCAGGACCGATAGAAGTCAAATGTCGATAGCAGGAGGAGGCCCTTGGAGTTTGAGGTTAGAGACCACGTGTTCTTGAAGGTCTCCCCTCGGCATGGACAACTGAAGTTCGGTAGAGGGAGTAAGCTTTCTCCTAGATTCATTATACCCTTCTAAGTGTTGCGGCTGGTCGGTAATGTGGCTTACCATATAGAGCTACCACCGCCACTACTGAAGATACATGATTTTTCCATGTTTCCCAGCTCCGTCGGTATCTACACGATGATTCACACATCCTCGACTGAGGATCACTAGATATCGTGGACGACATGACCTTTGTGAAAAGACTACTGTGAATCGAGGTTCTTGATGAAAAGGTGCTTCGTGGGTGACCCATTCCTTTAGTTTGAGTGTTGTGGAAGCATGGTGGGCTTGAGAAGAGTACCTGAGATCAGGAAGCACAGATGCACGCCCAGTACATAGGGTTGTTTTGAGTTTTTTTCTGTTCTGTTTATACATTCTTGTGATAGAACGCTTCACCATGTTGACTGTGGAATGTGTGGTTTTCCTTATTCTCTGAATGTGTGTTAAATTTCTTGGCTATGGGGAGGGGAGGACCTGAACCCTAATCAAGACGCATTAAGATGGATGTGATGAAACCCGTGCCGGCGAGTCAGGGCCGCCCAATGTGGATAGTATCTTGACATGGGGGAAGAGACTCCCCAACCCATGAGACTGGGCAGTTTGACCCCGGTATGTTGCTTGGTTTTTGATAGGGAGGTGTTTCTAGATAACGATGAGGTTCACTCCTGAGAGCTATATTTCGAGGTGGTTGTTCGAAACCTCTTTTCACTTATGGTTTGTTTTTATTCTCGAGGGCGAGAATAGTTTGTTAGGTATCTAATGTAATGGCACAGACCCTCCTAGCCCATTACTTTTCCAAATGTGAGGCTCCACCAAAACAGTGGCACCGGTCACGGTGGCATCGGTCAGGGTGGAACCATGGTTGCGGCATCATGACAGTGGCACCGGTCACGATGGAACCGTGACGTTGGCACCGTGAGTGTGACACCGTGACAGTGGCACCATGTCCTCTTTGTTCATTTCCAGTTCCTGCCCGTTACACTCCCGTAGTAAATTAATTATTTTACACTTATTAAATCCAATAATTAATACCTAAAAATCCCGAGATATATCCCCGATGGGGGATGTTAAATAACCACTTAATACCAACGTGTGTAACTTCCCAAACCGCATCGGAAACCATGATATGACTTTCAAGGCGTTCGAAATCCCCATATCCTGTCACAACATGATTTTATCTATATATTGTAGAGGAAGTTCTTATTTCTCTTATTCCTTTTGGCTAGCTCCTCACCTTCTACCTGGTGCATCTACGCTCGAGTCGTCTTCTTATCCTTGGAGTTCCCAACGTCCCTCCCCTGCAAATTGTGCATCCTCAATTCATGGCGCATGGAGAAAAACATCGATCCTTGATCAATCAAGTAGGGATTTTCTCCTTCGTCTCTCCTTTATGTGTATCATGCGGGGTGGGCATGATTTTTCCTCTGTGGAAATTGATGAAACCGAACATAATGAATATAATGAACGGACCATTAACGAATGAAAGGGGGTGTGATTGATGATCTGATGTACTCTTTATGTTGTTATGTGTTGTGAATTATATGGTCCTATGGTCACTAAAAATCATGTCCGTTGGTGGTCTTTCTCTGTGCACTAATGAACCTCGGTTCTCCTGGATGTTTAAATAACCGTAACATGGAATTGGTTAATTACGTATACTCAGTTAAATAAATTGAGTGCACCATGATCAACCATTTTCTGTGATAACCCCAGTTAAAAAATAGTGTAATTGAAACCATGGAGTGTGTTAAATCTTTTAAATCTGAAATTACCTGCATGGGCCTGCCTTGTGTTGGTGGTGGTGGATTGTTTTTTTTTTCAATGGCCGATTGCATGTGACATTATGGTTTTCTTGTATGGGGGCTTAAATTTATGGGGTGATATGAGTGGGGATGAGATCCCCTGTTGTTAAACTTTTGCTGGTTGTGAATTCGAGGTTGTGTGGTTACTCGGCTTTTATCACGAATTGGGGTGGAATCCTCTATTGTTGAGAAACCATTGGCTCCTGGATTTTGGGGAAATGGGGTTGTGTCTCGGGGATTTCTTTGGTCCCAGTACTTTGAGGGATCTAACTTACCCCTTTTTTGTTGAGACATTACAAGAGAACCAGGTGTGAACGTTTAAGTATCTGTTTGACTGTCTTCTTTCTCTAGCTTGCGGGTTTTCCTATTAATTGCCTAGTAGTGTATAATTCAACTAAATGCGGTTACATGAACATTAAAACTGGAACAGTTTAAATAGTAATTGGTTTTGGGAATGAGTTGTGGCTTGGCAGTGTGTGTCTTTCTGTTCTTTCATGAATGAGTAGTAACGAGTGTGTTTGTGCTTATGTTTAGGAACCCGTATTTTTGGATGGGTGTTTTTTAATAATACATATATCTGTAGCTTTTATTTTTCTGATTCGCGCCCCACCCAAGTTGAGAACATAAGTGCCGAACACTCCCATTTCATGGGGGGTGTTTTTTCTAACACTCCTAAGAGTGGCTGGTTATTAGCTCATTTTCTGCTCCCTTTCCTGAATAGACCAAGACTCTTCAGGCAGGCTGTGATGGCCTGAAGTCCATTATTAGCCCAGGAATCTTCGGGCAGGGTAGTTGTGGTGCTGGGCCTAGGTGTTTGTGGGCAGGTTGTTTCCCAAGTGTCTTTGGGATGAGGCCCAGGTGTCTTAGGGCGTGGCAGTAGTTGTTTTGACCCAGGTGTTTATGGGCATGTTTTTTCCCAACTGTATTTGGAATGTGGCCTAGGTGTCTTCGGGAGAGGCAGTAGTTGTTCTGAACTAGGTGTTTGTAGGTGTGGTTACGTGCGGTGGTTGTGGCCCATGTCTCTGTGGGTGGGGTTTGGTAGTGGGACTGCGGTGAGTTTGTTGCCCAGGTGTGTGCGGGCGGGGTTTGGCAGTGGGATTGGAGTAAGAATGGCGGGAATGGTTCGATGCATAGGATGACTTCAATAACTAGTGGGAAAGTGGCGCGGGGTACCCAAATATAGATGTGCTATTACTATACATTACTTGACTCGCGTTATTTGGGGAGCGTGCCTTGGTGAGGTTTGAGTGGATAGATTTTCCTTGTTTGGTGTTTTGTTATCTCTTTTTCCACGGGACATTAGAATGTCACCCCACTTGCACACGAGTGTCTTGGGTTTTCTCTACTGAGTATACTTGTATGCTCACCCTACATATATACAACTGCTTTCAGGTTTCCAGGAGGACTTGCGGGATCGTGCAGGACCATACTAGCTCGGACCTTTCGGGTAGTTGCTGTTGTTGATTTCCCTTTTCTTGGTATCTTTTTACTTTTGGGGTTTTGTGGCTCGTATATTTTACCTTTGAACATGAATATGGGAATAGTTTACATTCATCCATACTTGCACATTCAGTTTTGGTGTTGTGGGATTTACTATCTTATCTCCCGATATTATTAAAATAAAAAGGTTAATGCCTTCCATTTAGTGTCTGATTTTATACACTTGCTGCTAGTCGCCACTCCGGGACCTATTTAAGATGGGTCTCGGGGGAAATTATCACTCCTTCAACTTGACGAAGGATGTTTCTGGAAATCTACTTTCCCTTCCCTCATCTTGGTGAAGGCGGGTCATGACAATACCACACCAATACATTTATGAGGTTAGGAATTTAATGGATACACAATCTCAGAACTCATAACGGAGAACAATAGGGTGAGATGGGGAGCATGAATAAGTGTAGTTACAAAATATTTCATGATCATGGTGTATGAATATAGAATGTGGTGGATCATACTTTCTCATAGTAGGATTTCATGTCACTGAAAATCTGAGGGACAATATTAAATATGACCACTCTTATAGAGTCATTATTCGATAAGGGATATTCACACCCTTTTTTATCTACGTCAATTTTTATGAGGCCTGGTTTAGGTAGTTTGGTTTCAATGAACGTTTCTCTCTATTGAAATCCCCTTTGGAAAAAAGATATATGGGATTTATATGTGTTTCAATTTTCCTATGGTCATCGATCACGACTGTTTCCTATGGGTATTATTTTTGTTAGAAATGGGTGTCTTTGATAAAATTCAAGGGATATAATGTATTATTTTTTATCTTAAACCAATAAATTATTATTATAAATTGTGTTTCATTACATGTTTTTTGTGTGGGGGATTCATGTAAGTTCATGAATTTGATTCATAGTCATTTTATGTTGGACCAAACATTCAGTGTCAATGTGGGATCAATTTCCATATTTCTGGTCTATTCCTAAATTTAGGATAGACATAGTAGCTTATTTTCCTCTATTTATTGGATATATATTAAGATAAAGTTTATAAGGATTTTTTCAGGTTTCAACCTAATAATGGTATGGAATTAATGATTGAACTACTTTTATGTACAAGACAGATCTCCATTAAACCTTGTCATATTAATTTTATGGACCTTCAAGAGATTAAGGAGAAACATGAGGGCATTGAGGTGTAGTGATTCATTGAACTGTGGGAATACCATTAGGGTGATCAAGATACATTTTATAATAATGAAAATTATTCATTGATGTTATATGTAGACTACATGACACTTTAAAAGGTTAATGATAACAACTACTACAACTCCCACACATTGATGACTTATTCAATCATCTAAAGAGGAATCACTTCTTCCTAATGATTAACCTCAACTCAGGGTTACATTATTCAATATGGAGAGCTTTTGATAACCCTATTACCACTACTAGGGGTATATATAGATTTTATGAGTACATGGTGATGTCGTTCACACTAATGAAGACACAAATCATTTTCATGTACATGAAGGGTAGAGTCTCCCATCCATATATAGAAACCATTATATTTTTTTGATGAAATATTAGTGAACTAAATTTATATATGGAAGAATTATATATATCTAGGGAACGTTTATATAATTATTTATCAACAAAATCATTGTGATATATTATAAAAATTCCATATTTTTTTGATTGGATACATTTCATGAAACATATAATTTCTCGACATATAATTTTTATGGATCCTGAGAAGGTTGAGGTCATGATTTCATAGGATAGGAGCCAAAATATTTCATATACATTATTCTTCTAGGAGAGATAATTCTATTAACCTTGATTTAACATTGACTTATCCTACTTGGAGGCATTTTAGAGGGTCCAAACAATGTTAAGGGTGAATTTTTTTGGTACAATTATTGTGGGAAAACCTTTATATATGTGAATAAGGGATTGATTTATACATAGATAATAATATTACATGAACCTTGTATGACCTGTTCCTTATATTGTGATGTGTTATTCACCAGCATGGGGGAAGCACCTCACAAGGACAAGTGGGTAGTCACTAATTGTTTCAGTTAGGTGATACAACATGAGAGTATCTACAAACCCTTACTTTATAGCATCGTACACTGATAAATTAATTGATATTTTAGGATCACTAATTCATAAAAGTGATTTTTATTGTTTACAAATTTTAATTTTTTTAACACATCATCTCCCATGGTGACCTAAATATTTACCATATAAGGTGGTCTGAGTATATAAAATTAATTGATTTTGAGAAGGATTATAGCCATGGGATGTGGAATGTTTTAAAACACACATTTAGATGGAAAATTTTTTCAACGATTATTATCATGTGGAAATCTTTAACTTGTTTTGTAACATCTCTGGTTTTGTTGGATTATACCTTTGAGTATTAATCATCATATATATACATTTATACATAGAGTCGGTGTTGTGATTGTGTTTTCTAGGACACTTTAAATTAATATATTAAAATTTTAAAATATTTTACTCCTTGGGAATGCATCATTTTGGTTTAAATATATTTCCATCTAATTGGGACTTTTTATGGTAAATCGTAGACAATTCATAAATTTTTAACATGAACTTTACCCAAGTCATAATTTAAAGATGGTAAACATCAAATTTTCCATGGGATGTCACCATTGGGGGGTTGTTTAATAAAAAAAATAATTTAATTATTAATTTGTATCTAATAATCCTATGCCTAAATCCTTAAATAAATATTCTTCTATAGAGATTTTCCATGTTTTTTAATATAACACTATGGGGATTTGAGAGGAGGATAATTATTAATTTGTGATGAAAACCCCTAGGATAACAGATTTATGATGAGATTGAGATGAATAGGGAGGTAAGTAGCAATCACAATGGATGATCATTATCATTGAAAAAAATGAAATTCACCAATGATAAATCCATAACCATGTTAGAAATTTTTAATCATGGATTCTACCCTATTTATTTGATGAGCATGGGTTTTTATAACTTTTCTTATTGATATGTGATTACCCTCTATTCATATGAGACCACAATATATTTTTAATTGTCGATTCCAATATAATTTATTAATCCAATAGAAGACTCTTTATATCTTACTTATTTATTGTTGGTTCTGATCACATCATCCAATGATTGTTAGCACCTTTATTTATTTTAATTTTTTTATTATTCATTTCATCATACACTCTTAGAAAACGAGGATATCATTTGACATTTTTGGGGATTTTACAAGCATGATCGAACCTGCTAAATCAATATGTTTTCATTAATCATGGAAGGATTTAAATTTATGGGATGTATTCTAATGGGATTCTAGGTGGTATGAAATTTATATGGGTTTGGAGATGCCAAATATTAATCAAGAACAATGAACTTCTATCACGTTGATTAGATTCTATCATTCAGCCCGTAAAATATGAAAATCGTTCGATAGAGAAATTAACCATTGATTTTGGAAAGTGAAATAATATTATTTTTTAGTGGAGATTTTAAAATTTTATGGTTCATCAGGACTATGTCTTACTACCTATGAAAATCTCGAACCCACATCTTTAATTCCAAAATAAATGATGCATGATGTCCCCCTGATGCAGAAGTTATGATTTCAAGAAGATATAAATATGAAAATACATTCATGGCCCGTACACTCCATTTGACTGTATTTCTGAATTTATTCATGTTCTAATTGAGTACACAGGAATAAACAAGGCCATAGATATGGGAAAAAAATAGATTACATAGTAATGTCCATGTTCTCCATGATGTCTAGGGTACAAAAACAAGAATCATGTATATGAGCATGGGAAATGAGAACACAAGTCATCCTTTTATTTCGGGGATGTGCCCCATACCACCAGAACATCGTGTGTTTTACGAAATAAATTATCCAGTTATTTTTAGCGGGAATACTACCAAGATATGAGGTGATGTCCCATGCCCTATAACCAATCATACATGCATTGTTCTTCTTCTAGGATCTTCTACCTTCAACATATCCATCATTAGGACTCATATTTAGGATCTCAACTAGACTATACTGATAATTTCTCAATGTAAAATATTATTGTATATGTCACACTGTATATTGATATGTGACATGATGTGTTGCATGTGTCATGCTTCATCAGGTGATGCTATACCAGATGTAGTGATTTTTTAGTATCATTACAGTTATTCTTTGGTTGGAAACACACTATTACACTGAGGATTGGGTAAACCAGACTCTATACAATGGAAGAGGGGAACCCCAGGTCACACTAGGGTGTGTGTCCTCTACTAATCAAGTGGGATCCCTATTTCAACAAGGAGTACGTCATCTATGTACCGAGCAGAACCCCAATCACACTAGGGCACATATCCTCTATCAAATAAGTGGAAACCCCTATCAAACTATTGAATGATTCCTCTATCTACTATGTTCCTCTACCCTATAACACTAGGGAGTGGTTTATATATTTGTTGAATGGAAACCCCTATCAAACTAGGGTGATCATCCTACAATTAATATTGTACCCCCTCCCCAGAATAGAGAAATGTTGATGTACAGGTCCACCACATGAATGTTTTATGAACATTAACGTATTTGGGCACCAAAGATAGAAAAATATAAGCACATAACTATTCATCATCAATGGATGGGATATATGGATTAATATCCCCTTTTTAGCTCATTATGTGTTTCTTTATTAGTATTTATATATGTTACAGTTTCATTTATATCTTTTTGTGGGTTTATGTGACTATTGTGGTATCTTTATATAATTAACATTATGGGTTTTGAGGAATACTTATATGTATTTATATACTCAAACCTTCAAGGTAGTTTCCAACATGTGTCATGTTTTATGTAGATGACAAATAGATCAGATGTGACACTATTTACATTACTCATACTATGATGCATTGACTATTTTCTTTGGTCAGACATAGAGACTAGGAGAACAAATTTATTCTTATATTGATTTTCTAGTTTTTGTCATGTCGAGAATTAATTTTTAGTTTGATGTGTAATTTTACACCTTATTATTCGGTTTTTATTTCAATATTATAATATAATATATATATGTTTTTTATCTATTGTTATACTTTATACGTTGTATTCTTTATTTTTTCAATTGAATTTATTCATTGATATAAATTTGTGTGTTTATACAGGTTCCTTTGGATAAGGCCTCAAATTTTATTTTATTTTGTTATGGTTCTTATCTCCATCCCATAACCTATTGATGTTTCATTGAATTGTCACAGAAGATATACCACTACCTAGGTAAGCCCTATAGGTTTATGTCATGATATATTGGTATTAGAATAATCCATCATTGGTTTGGTGTTAGATTGGTATCCATGGAGAGTACTGGAATGGGAACATAGATAAAGAGTGTCATAGTGTATTCAATGCCGATTTCATACCACGAAACCTAGTGATGGTGTGGATACTAATATATCTATTTACCAGTACAATGAATAACTTCTTATCAAAACAACATACCTATAAATCAGATGTAGAGAACCATTTTTTAATGCATCATATCTAATTTTTTCCATTTCATATCCTTCTTGACTCACATAAACATATATATGATCATCTAAACATGATATATCTTGATCACCCTCAGGATTCCTTCGTGAAGATAGTCATCCATTTTTTAATATATGATTTTTCTGAGGATTCTGTTTAGGGGACAAATCATATGGTTTTTCCTCATTGAATACTGGGATATGTATAACATAATTTCAAGAAAATGATGGTAAAAATGGATCAATATGTAAATTTATCAATGATTTCAATGCTACGTGAGTTATAGAATTATTGGCCACTGAGTGTATCAGATGATTCAGATCCTCTATCAAGAGATTATTTGCTTCAGTCAGTGATTAAATCTTTTTAAATTTCATGGACCATGACTGCTAGGATTGTTTTATAGGAAGGTGGTCTTTTTTATGTAGTAGCATGGTGTTGGTGGAGACACATGACATTGACGCCTGATAACATAATGGTATCATTCTATGACATTCAAAAACTATTTAATGAAAAATATTACCCATCATGCTGGTGATCTATATTGATTTAGAATATTTTCATTCATTAAACGATTTATCTTCTTGTGATGAGTATGGTAAATGGTTTATTGAACTCCTATGATACTCCATTGATATGCAAAGAGATTGATTATTCCACGTGAAGAAGTCTAAACATGTCCTCCAAAAAGGAATAAGAGTTAGTGTAGTATCTTTGTGAATACCTACTGAAGCTGGAGTGCTAGAGGGGTCTCTATATACTAATGTATTTTAGATGGTGGAAATTGGGTGGCTGGATTTAGTAGTAGACATCATAATGCTACATCCTTTATAGTAACTAGTAATAAATTGTCATCGATAGCATGTTGTAGGAGTCCACCCCATTCTCAGACTCAAGAACATGGTTTTGTAGATCTAGGATCACATTAAGTACCTGTATATCCTTGAGAAGGGAGATTCTATGATTATTATTGGAGATTTCAAATTGTTCATGATTTCCCAAACTAAGATGTTGTGGAGGGAATGTAGTTAGTCGATGACCTTCCATTATAGATGTAACTGCATGATCCGAGATCTCCTAGGCATGATCAAGGTGGACCCAAGGAAGTATTTCTAATATAGGATCTGGTAGGGCTCCATAGGGGGGATCTTCTAGTGGAGGAAACTGTTATGATAAACATGATCCAAAACTAGCAGGTGGTCAAAGCTAGGATCAGGAAGGTGGTGGATAGGGACACATGTATTTAAAGGCTATTGAGGGCAATGAATAAGTTTCACAGTAGATGATCTGAGTTATAATATATATATTATACTATATTTATGTACATTAATATACAGAATTCATTATTTCATCTCCATATACCTTGAGTGAGAGAATAAGTTCCCCATTGATATATTAGAACAATATATTTTTCTATTGGTTGAAAGTGGGTGTTATTGCTTGATATTACATATCTTATAGAAGTGTGGGATGATTTTTGTCTTATAGTGCTTCTTGTGGGACCTCTGATTCATCAGGATGAAATATTATGGCATCATAAATTGTACTTATTATTTTACAATAGTTTGGGCCAAGATTGGATATCATCATTGATAAGTTAAATGCCTTCAGATATATAGGATGAAATTTTACTTTTAGGATGAGAGGAAACTCATGGTGGATTTAGATGGACTTTTTAGAAGGAAGATGCAACCCATCACACATTAGTTGTAATGATTAAACTTTGAAAAAGAGGTATCATCAGGTTACAATCTCCATTTTATAGTATAGGATTATATGGAAGCATTCCATGAGGATGTTCTCGGACCTCCTCCTAGGTAGTAGATGGAATTATGCATCACATTTCAACCAAGGATCACTCACTTATCTTATATTGCATATCATATGGCCCAAAAATTCACAATGAGATTATGGTGTTGATGGAGGACATTCAGGAGAAGTTCTTAACTCAACCCAGTGGGTCCTTGTATGTTGCTCCAATTTTTTTCCTGAAAACTATTGACATGATCTTGAAGATTAGTGTTTAATGCTATAATGTTAACCATGTAACTAAAAATAACATATACAACCTTTTGAGGATTGATAAACACTTTGATGAGTTGATATATATGATATAGTTCTGAAATATTAATATAAACTATATCTAGAGACATTTTTTTGATTATAATAATGATGTTTGAAAGACATATTTTCATTGTTTCTACATACACTATGAGTTCATCAGGATGCCTTTTGTTGATGCATGTTCTACTATTATGTTAATGGTTCCATTGTACTATATCATTCTATCATTCTGGGACAAATTTGATAAAGTCATAAATAATTACTTATTGATTTCCTATGATTCATATGATGCTTATAAAGAGTTCCTAGGGATGGACCATGACATACTATATGTGAACCATCATTTTGGTAAGCACTCACAGTCCGATTTATAGATACATTTTGTTCAAGATTTTTTGTATTTGATCTCTATGTATGGTCTAGATATGGACAATGTTAATGATTATGTGGTACATTCGTGGGATGTAGACAACAACATGTTAGTGGTGATTATTTTAACTGTCTTGATGGGGTACTACATGAGGTTATTGGAAAATACATTTCAGATTACAACCCCATTGAATAGTATTAAAAATAAAGGAATGATATTTATATGGACCAATAATTGGAAGATATCATTTATGGAACGGAGGCTGAGTTAGGATAGTTCTCCTTTGTTGAGATTTATAGAGGAAGTTGTGGAGATAATTTTTTTGAAATGTATTTGGATTTGGGAATATATTTTTATAGATATAGAGGCTGGAGGAGACTAAATATGATTCAATGTGGATAAAACCCCACACATATGACTATGTTACTCAAGACCTATAGTTTCTAACAGTAGTATTCACTCCAAATATGTTGAGGAAGTATCATCAGGGTGAGTTTCTTTTTTGTATTCATATACCACCATAGTTTTAGTTAAATATTCACTTAGACAAATCATAATGTGATATATTGGTGTTTTTAAGAGTTTATACAACTCCATAATGTCAATATAGTATAAAATTATTGAAGGGAACTATTATGGAAGGTTCCATGTGTCGGATTTATAGTACTCATTTGGTGGAGGATTCATCTATGTAGTTGGATGTGTTGATGGTACCCTGGATGAGGTATTAGTGTAAATTTTTTCTTATATAGATGATGTTGACCCCACCACTTCATTAGTGTCTGAGAAAGAATCATTTGTGAGATATCAACAGTGAGGTTCTTCAGGTCTGATATCCCCAATAGATTCACTATATTGATATTAAGGGGGGGGATCCCATCTTGATTTTCTAGAGGAAGATGGTAGTTCTAGTCACGTTGTGCGATTAGGTGATGAGGGGATTTTACACATCCCCCTTTGATGTAAATCATGTTGAGGAATGGATCATCATTGAATAAGAGAGGGTGTATTAATGTTATAGAATCAGGTGGAGAGTTAAAGAGTGTGTCTATTACTATTTCACATGTTTGTTAGTAAAGTATTGGATTTAGGTTACATCATGATTGGTACAAAATATTGAGACCTCAGAGTGGTAATGTTATGGAATATCAATGTTTATTAGGTTGACTATTCCACATATAGAAAGGACAAACGATGTGATCATGGTGATTATTAACCATCATATTAATTACGGGAAATTCATTTCGATGTGATAGAAGAATTTTGTTAATATTTTTGTGAATTTCTATATGTGGGAGATATTAATGATTTATGGTTTACCCATTATAATTGCCTATAAATATGATTCTCAGTATACAAGATGTTTTTGGAGAGTCCCACATGAGGCTTTCAGGTCCCTATGGAGGATGAACATTATGATTCACCTGTAGAAATATGTGTATACTAAGAAACAAATCTTGGTGTTGCAAGATATGAAAATAACTAACGTGATAAACATTGACCAAGTCATGGAGGATCAGTTCTCATTGTTATAGTTGTCTTATAATATAGTATACCACTCTACAGTCAGAATGGAATATTTTAAGGCCGAATATAATAGACCCCACTGGCCACCCTTATGCTATAACGAAATTGGGGTAAACATCTTGTTTGGAAATTACTTGTGTATGTGTTTATTGAAATATATTAGACTATTCAAGAAAAATTATGATATCCTTGAGTAGAATAAATATACACAGATCGATGTCTTAGGCCCTTAGAGTTTGAGAAAAGAGACTATGTTTTCCTATGATTATTCTCATGATGAGGATTATAGATATTTTATTTGGAATGAAAATACCCCTGAGGTTCGTCAGGTGATTCAATATCATACAAAGGGTTGGAAAGGATTCTCATCAATCCAATATTCCCCCACAACTAGATCAGGCACATGAAATCATTCATGGGTTCTAGTACAAGAGATATATGCAATGTATGACCTGTATTATTGAATGGGCTGATATGGACATTTGGGATGGATCAAAATTCAGGGAGTAACTAATGGATGTTAAGGGAAAAAGATAATAACCTTCCTAGATGGATCATCAATCTAGTTTTTTTTTCTTTTTCATCCCAAAAGCGTGCATGAAATCATCTTGGAGGATGAGTTCCATATGCAGTCCCAGTACACCGACCTGTTTTTATATCATGTTATTTTTTATTTAAAAAATACACGGTGGTCAGAATTCTATGACTATGTTTTTTGGGATTAGTCCTTAGAATAATTATATGAATATATCAAGATTATTATATAGGGTTGGTGTGATGTTTGGGTATCACAAGACCAAAAAATTAATATGTTAAAACATTACTGTATTTTAATTCATGTGATTTCACAATTTAATTTTAAATATATATCCTATTATTTGGGACGTATGATTCAAAATATTTGACCGTTGTTTATTCAATTACATAAGATTCACCCTATTAATGTCAAAATATTTGATTAGAATTGGATGTTTTGTGGGATGTGACCATTGTCATTAGTGTATACTAAAATAAATAAATAATGTATTTATTTTTATTGAATATTCTTATCCTAAATTACCATATAAATGTGATTTTGTAGAAAATATGCATGGTTATATATATAAAATTTGGAGTAATATAGAGGATGAGTATTAATAATCTGTTTTGTAAAACCAAAGAACACGAATCAATGATCTTATTAAGGTTAATCATGTGGCTGCAAATGAGATCATCAAACATTCCTAATCACTGGAGACCCTATTCTTCTCCATCTATTGAATAATATTTCTAGTATGACTCATTATATAAATTTCTAACTAAATTTGATTGATTGGTATGGATTTTCATATTCAACATTCATTAAACTTTAATAACCCACAATTCACTTTTTCTAAATTTATAAATTGAATTTATGAGGCCTATTTATTTTGGGTTCCATGACATCATTATTAATACTCCCCTTATACAACATTTTCGAAACCAAATCAATTGATTGTATTTTATCATTTTCCATGTGCATTCCATATTATTATATGTGTTATTCATAATTCCATAGGGGTTACAGTTAGACATTTTTAGTGAGGGTTTGAGCGTGATTGAACCCATTTAATTGTGGTGTCTTTAAGAAAAATGTGTTATTATATTTTAGGGTCAGATATAGATGGGATAATGCGTAGTGGGAGATGACTACATGTTTATGGACATGAAGTGGAGGATGAAACATGATAAACTCTCATGTAGGTTATAAAATTATTATTTCATCCACTATAGGATGGTAGTCGGGGGAATGAGATGTTTCCCATCGATTTTTCTTAGTGAAATGGTTGTCTTATGATGAAAGGGGGGGAACTAGAGGCCAAGTGAAGAATAGGAATTAATTACAATTAAAATACCCAAAAAATGGTGTATAGTATATAAACCCACTTGTCATGTAGTCCATTAGTTATTGAGATTAGGGTTTCAGGGATATAAACGTATAACATGGCATGTCTCGGTGAGTAATTCCAAGTAACTCATTTGTATAAGCATGAAATTTATTTTGGAAATACATAGGAACATACACAGTCAGGGATATGGGAACGACCAGAGAACATAGTAAATTCTACGTACTCAGACATGACAAGGGTACACATGAACAAATAATGTGCATGTTCATGAGCCAAGATAACATAGAATGGCCACAGGTGGTTAAGACACACTGTATGTCACCTTCACACGTTCATTTTTATTAAAGTGATTTCTAATCTCATTCCTTGGGAGAATACGCAAAGGCGATGATGCTATGTCACTCTCCATGTGACACCACACACATGTCATATTATTATCCCATGAACATATATCATATATATACACATATTTAAAATATAGTTTAGCCTATGAGTAGACTACCATAATAATTTTTCTGTCACAATTTGATGGAATCCATTGTGGTGGCTCCTGAGATACACAATGATGTGTTAAGAATGTGACTTTTGTGTAGGTGATGCCTAATCGATTGCAGTGACTGAGTAGAATCAATAGGGATATTTTATGGTGGAAAATATTATATTTCCAAAGGAACTGAGTCCCCAAACTCTCCACAATGGTTTAATTGAATACCATATATCATCTGAACATGGTTCCTATACCAATCAATTGGCACCCCTGATCTTATTAGGTCGTTGGTCCTCTATCTACTATGTGGAACCCACCAATAACATTAGGAAGTGGGTATTCTATCTACCATATGAAATACTCTATCACTCCAGGGTGTGCATCCAAATTATGTTGAGTGGAACCCACCGATATAATCATGGTGTGCATCCTCTATTGCATATTTTCCCCTGTTAATAATGAAACACAGTGGTGAGGTGTGATTCCTCCACCCGATTTCATGTATGGACATGAATGGTGTTGTGAATCAGAGATGGATCTTTGTCGTTTTTGGAAGAATCATACTTCTTTGATTGGATGTAGAGACATAGATGCCTTTTTCTATTTTGTTAGTTTATTTATGAAAATATATAAATATATGTTTGGTTTTATTTGACTCTTCCTATGGTTTGAGCTAAATATTGTTATATCTTTATATTTCTCCGATTGTGGTTTTTGAGGGATCCTATATGGTGAAAGTATACTGAACCATGTATTGGATTGTCCATTACATATCATGTCTTTTACAGATGATATAGAGACTAGAGGTGCCATCTATGGAGGTTAGTGATACTTGGGTGTATTGATCATGCCCAGTGGATGAAATTATAGATAATGAAATATGATATCTTCATCATTCCATTATAACGTTTCAGTATTGTCCATACAATATTAATAGTAAGTAATTTATTTTCCCCTTATATGATTTCGTTTATATTTTAGTATTTTGATGAATTCCATTTTGGTTTTTGAAGGCATGGTTATAGTCTATACTTTTTTGTCCTTATTTATTCATTTACCATTTTATGTTGATATGGATGTGTGTATATGTATAGGTACATTATACTGATTCCTTATACTTTAGATTGTTCCTTATCAATACTTTTCTATTGACCTTATCCTATTAGATATTGACTTGGTGTTTTCACACATAGCAAGGCACTAGGAAGGAAGGGACTGGTGAGTCGGTTCATGAAATGTTTAAATTGTTGTATCTAGATATCCAAGAGTACTAGGGATGAGAAAAATTAAATTCAGAATCAATTACATCATCACTTAATGATAGGTTATAATAGTTCCATTTATCATATTCCAACTATATTCTAATGAAGGACATAATATATTGTTGGAATCCTTCACTTGATTGGCCATTGGATGATCATGTGACAATTTTAATCTAAGAAAGACTTATATTCCCCATTAAAAATTCGAGATGATTATGAGGGTCCATAATAACTTGGGATATTATTTTCACAAGGGATTAAAAGGTTGTATTATGAAATAAAATAGAATAATGTGAAACCTAGAAAGAAGATTGTAATAACTATTTTATATTCTAAAAGATCCACCATAAAAGAGGTGACTGATTTTGATCAACATCATGTTATTCTTGTCCAATCAGTTCTCTTTTTTTAGTGGAATTTGGATTATATAATGACATTTTTTATTATGTTTCTACTAATGTCCCCTAATGTACGTGATCCAGTTTTGGTTATTATCAATTATTTGATCAATATTCCAAACTTCTTACCCATAAAGGAGCCTTCTATAGTGTATTATCTTGGTGGATTTTATGTCCTTATCATAAAATACCTACATGAGGTTCCACATATAATCCTATCAAATAGATATTCTTTTTTCATCTCCATATTCAAGGAGGACCATCATAAGGTGATGTGAATATAAATCAAATCTTTTCTTACATAAATATTACACAATTCTAGATGATTAATAACTATATATCAATATTATTAATATAAAATATAAAATTGATTAGTTTTTAATTAAATATTGGTACATAAAAATGGTATATAAAATATTAAAATCATATCCAACTTAGTTATTCTCAACTAGAACCGATTTATTATATATCGTATTTAAATTCTCACTTCATATCAACAAGAAAATGAAACAAAATAAAGGGTCAATATAGATTCTAAATAAGGGTAATAAAGTGATATATCAATCATTGATCATAAGTGAGAATATCATAATCGTTTGATTATGTGAATTTGAGTTCAAATTTTGATATTCCTATCAAACAATTCATATAATCTGATGTTTTGACATAAATATTTCTAGTTTAATAATACATGGGTCGTAAAGGAATCCATTATCATGATCCACGATAGAAAAAAATTATATAATATCATGTCATATAAAGGTGTCCTAATATTTTGGATAATCATAATAAGTTAAATATTATTTCAAATCTAACCACTATGACATTCATCACAAGTTTGTCATGTGTAACCACCAATGAACCTAATTTAGTAGTGGAATAACATCTCATGTACCATCTCTTCATCTTGGGATAACCTATCATGTATCACCTTTTGGGAATGGAACAACATACCATTTACAAGTTGATATAATAAAACATTAATCATTAACATATTCAATCAAGGGATATATCAGACCCAATAGCCACATAATCATAATCAATTTTTAAGTAAACGGAAAGATCATGAAAATATTTATCATTGCATCAATGATAAACCCTTGTATATGAAAATAAATTTCATGAATATTTCATCATCATGTTAAAAAAGAATTTATAAGAATAATAAATATGCTAACATTGAATAAAATCAATAAAAATCATACGAAACATCAAAATATGATGATATAGAATAAAATACATTTAACTAGTCACTAGAACATTTCAATGATGAAAATAAATTTTCATAATGAAATATGTAATTTAACATATATATTTTTTAGAAAATAATAATGGAAAATTTTTTATTTGGAAATAACAATCAAAATTAGGTGTGGAATATTAAATTCAAAGATACGTTAGGATGGTGGGGAAATATGTTCTTGTGATGAATGTTAAAATAAATATTCCTTTCACATTTCTTGTATAAGTAAAATGTACTTATTTTGAAAAAATAAAATACTATTCAATATAATTTTTTTATTAAAACTATAATATATGTAAAAATGAAATTATACTATAATTGGGGAATGGTACAAAATTATTTAAATTTTTTTAAATAAAATATGTAAAATATATAAAAATTTTATTGAACAAAGTGATAAATATTTTAAGTTTTCATTAATAGAATTATTTTGGTATCTTAAGAATTCAAAGTGTAAAATAAATTGAAAACATGAATTCATTTCAAATAGAAATAATATAATAAGAAAAAATATATGGATAATTTGTATCATATAAATTCTACATACCAATTTAAACATGAGAAATCCCAATGAAAATGAGATCGTCTAGTAACGTAATTGCCTCATGTATGCCTTCTATAGTAACTGCTTAACATTTTGAATAATAAATTAAATATATTATAACATGATACAAAATTAAATCTAAAACATATAATTCCAAACATACATTACTTATAACACATTATTACCCACTCATTATCAATATTCTTATAGCATAATCATTTATTGTGTTATCCACTATATTTTTCATATATGTTTAATTCATTATTTATTTTCCTTTAACATTGATCATTGTTACTCCATCATTAGAATAATAATAATGATAACTAAATAATATATATTCAATATATACATATTTATAACAATTCATATTAATTAGTGATGAATAATGAATTACATAACTTCTTGGACATCAATTTCCTTACAAATGCATGAGTGATGATTCCATTTCTTAATAAATATAATGAAAAAAATAAAATAATAATTCATATTTAGTGAATCATTATTATATCATAGATCAAATATATATATATAAATATATATTAAAACTATCATAACAACTAATTATGAACGATGTTGATGGAAAATTTACTACATTTCTATGTAGAGGCAATAGTCCACATATACGTAGGAGAAATGCTTTAGTCTTCCATTTGATGGGGAAGATGTGGGAAATGGTATTTCAATCGTCATAGTAACATCTAAAAATATTTCTGATACCATATTAATCATGTTATGAAGAATATAATATATTTATATTAACTGTCATAAGAAATAACAACATAAGGGATCTATTTATATGTATTCATCCTCTATGAGTTACAACATTTAGATTACTCATTCGCCATTGAATGATTGTTAAATTGATAACATAATAATATTTTGAATTAATGGAATAAATATAATAATGTTTTTAGTATGTATTTCATTATCTATATTTTTGAAATTGTTTAAATATGGGAATATAATTAGTTCACTTAAATATGTTAGGGGAGGGATGAACATAAAATTTTTAATTGTTTTCAATGAATTATAGCTATTCTTATTAGAAATTGTATCCAAATGGAAATTAAATAAAATAATGGAGAATTTAAGTTATAAATATAATTAAAATATAATAAATATATTACATTGGATTTAATTTCAACCCTTGTCTCATGATTTATCCCTAGTAAACTCAATTTATCAATAATCATAGTAATTTTTTAAAAAATTATTACTATTTAAAAAACTCAGTTTAAAATATTAATTTATATTAATTTTTTTTTGATTCCAAATTTGGAATATATTATTTATTATTAAATTTCTAGATGTGGAAAATTTTAATTTTTAATAACTATACAAAGCACAATGGAAACATGTTTTAGAATAATTCATTTGAAGCATAATACTTAATTTATTACCACTCAATTCATTATCAAAAACATAAAATTAATGTTAAAATATTTAATTTAATATATAATAAAAAATTCTAATTCCACTAGTTTATCAATATACATTAACATAATAAATTAAAATAAAAACATGTCACAGCATGTAATTTTTCTATTTTGAAAAATGTGTTTTTATGTCCACAAATAAACACACACAAAAAGAAATTACAATGATAATTACTATATAATTAATTATATTTTTGTAATAAATAATGTATTATGATAATTTATGATCAAATAAAAAATATAATGATACTTTTACATTGAAACGAATGATAGTTTTCTCACAAAATTTTTATTCATTATTTACTAAAGAATAAATAATTTTACAAAAATAAAAAAAAATTGCCCTATAATAATATTTTCATGATTCACCTAAATAGTATTTTCATTTTATAAAATATGATTTCTAAAAATATTAGAAAATATTACATTTTTCATAAACAATATTCCACAAAATTCATTATTTATAAAAATATATTTTGGATGTATAAAATGACGTCACAGAAAATTTAGTTCTTATTTATTACAAATTAATGAATGCATAATATTTTTTAATAAAAATTTATACATATTTTATTATTGTGTAGTTATTACTATTCATAACATCCAATTTTGAGGCTTTGGTATAATTTATTACTATATAACTCTTCATTTAGAAATAACATTTTGTGTAAAGAATGCAATCAAATTTATCAAAAAAAATCAAGGGAAAATCATATAATCTATTGCAGAGTTAAATTATAGCCACTATAAAATGAATGATTGATCCTGAAATTACATATTTATGATAAAAAAATAATTAAATCTTTGAAACATTACATACTCATGTTCATATAAGGATTCCCTAAATTTCATATTCCCTAATAAAACATAACCTAGTGAGTAGTCTCATTTCAAAGTAAATAATCTCTATGAAATAAGAATAATAAAATATTTTCTCCAAAGAAATGATCATGATTCATTAACATAACCTCTATATTTATAAAATTTTAAGGATCATGTTTGACCTTCCTTAACACATATATGAGGAATAAATCATGAACATGAGAGAGGTTATTTTGGGAGTTCCATGCTACAAGATATTATCCCTACTGAATTAAGAATATCATTGGGAAAAATATAAACAGGGCATTGTTTTCCCTTCTTTCCAAGTATTATAATATTTTTAACTGGGAGATATCACTAAAATACATTCCCTCTAACATGAAATTCATTTTCATACTAATGATTATCGTAATAACTCTTATATCAACTCTAAAATACCTTGATGTATCATTGAATGTATCTAAAATTCTCTAACATTCTTCCACTTATCCCATCTGATAATAGATTTCATTCTTGATATCCACTATTTTATATTGTATTTATAATGTTCATTCCATATAGGTCATTCCATGGATCCATATAAGTTAATTATTATATTATATTACTATTAGAAAAACCGATTATTGCAATGTGATGATACCTACCAACAATGAAATTTTGAGAATAGAATTTAAATAAATATTCTAGGGTTTTAATGGTCTCCATAGAGTGGAAATTAATATAATTATGATAATTTATTTTTACACAAAATATATATCTAGAAGTTGCATATTTTCATGCTAGAACACGAATGTGAAACTATGATCTCAAAAAAATTATATAGAATGTGGTACTCCGTGAATCCTTACCACTTATATAAAATATATCTAGAAAATATAATTAATAGATAATTCATAACTGATCATTCTGACTTGATAAAGAAATTTAATGAAATCTAAATATCATTAAGGCCTTTATATGTTTTGTGGCTTTAAATTATGGAAAAAGGGTGATGATTTTCCAGTTAAATTATGGTATGGGAAATGGTTGTGACATCAACTTAAACTTTTATCTCTCATCCTTAACATTTTGATATACCATTAACTGAAATACATAAATTTTATTATATTTGTTCATTTTATTCCACATTATATACTCTTTTATGACTCTATACATATCCATGCATCTAGGATTAATAGATAAGGATGAGCTAGGAAATTCTTACAATATCCCATTATTTATGTCTGGAATTGATGAGACGCAAACTTAGTTCTTATTAATTATCTCTCAATCAAAATTATTTTAAAAAATAGGAACATTTCTCACATTCCATTTTCATTCCACATCATCATTCTCTACTTAATTATTCAACAAATGTTTATGTGTTTTAGCACTAATTGGAGAATGACAATATTTCTCTACTTCATCAAATCAAGTTCCATAATTTTCATATACATGAATGTTTCATATTTTTTTTATCATCAAAAAAGATAAGCCAGTATGACCCTTTCGACTCAAATCAATCTCCACCTTGTCCACTTCATTAGGGGTGTTTTGTATTGAGATGGCATAATATCAAATCAACTCCAATTTTACATTCTAATACGAAATTTACTCCTTTGGTTTGATTATATACATCAATGTTTTGTGACCCGTATATATGTCACACATTTCTCTATAGTGTATTTCCTCCAAATAATTATTGAAAATATCATCGCTACAAATCCAAATCCCGAGTTAATTAATTTTTCTCATGAATCTCCAATTGGTGTGAATAATATGTCATCACTGTATCATTCATCATAATATAAAATTGCCAGGCCTTCATCGATATATAACTATAAATCAAAGAACCTTATCTATGTTTGTGTAGTGTGAGCTCACATGAATTTTATAAAAATTATCATTAGTTATGAAATTTTATTCACATTCATCTATCTAAAGGTACATAACTTCCTAACTAGTTAATATGGTAATTTCATTTTATATTCATTATAAATCATTCATAAATATTTAAGAATACCTATCCAATCCATGAATAAAAATAATAAAAACCATAGTGGTTGGTATGGGATAATAATTAATAAATTAAAAATTTTATGGATCCACCAACATAAACACTCTTGAAATTATGTATCCCAATTAATGAAACATCATATAGAAACAAATACACAGATGTAAACTTTTTCAAATTTATTTTCCTTTTATAGGGTATTTGGTAAAATCCTCATGTGATATTTATAATATTCATTTATTTTAGTATATATAATAATGTTTTATATAAATTATATTAAAAACTGATCATTGATATCTCTAAAAAATATATTAACTAAATCAATGAATATAACATTGGAATTATTAATAAAAAATGATATAACTATAAATTCATAGTGTCCATTACTCTAATTGAAATTCGTATTGGGTATGTATTTTCTTTTACCATCAACTGATTGTATATTAATGAAATAACATTCATGGAAAAATATCAATATCCTTAAAATTGATCAAAAAAATCATCTATATAGTGATGAGGTTGTTTATTATGGAATGTAATATTTTTCAGTTCCTGATAATAAATGCAGAGAGGAGTTGATCCTTCAATCATACAAACAAAAATTAAATTTACACCCCAAGGTTATGAGCTTGGCCAAATGATTCCCTTAAAAAGGATCTATGATAGAATCTTCTTTAATTACATTCAACTATATCTAGGCAATTCTATATGGAGTCATTGATATATGTATAACACCACGTATGAGTTCTATTAAAAAACTGACTTCACTATTGAGTTGAAGACTATGAAACCCTTATATACAAAATAAATAAACTCATATACACCAATGATATATTCATTTAGGATGTTAGCCACACAATCTAATATAAGTACCCCCTTTGAATAAAAATCATTACCCATAAAATGATTTAAATTTCATTTGGATGATAAGATTTTCCTCCCACAAAAATATAATCATAGGTTGGTTTGATATATCCAATTTTATTTCTTTATTAAAGTTATTTGTATGTCATATGTGTCAGTAGTGTAAATGAAATATAATGATATCTTCATATTCAACTAATGGAATAAAATTAATATTTTCATAGTGAAAATTCTTAAAAACTATAACATGACATCCCCATCACTAGAGTAAATGATAAATGTCCCTATATGACCATGTTTCACTTTAGCGATTAAAATAACATAGAAAATCACTTATTCCATAAGTTATCTCGTAGATCTGATCATTGACTCAGAAAATATCTAAATTCCCCCACAAAAAAATAAATATTACATCAAATGATAATCTAATATGTGAATTACATACCACCATCAAACCATAGAATTTTTCATGGAAAATACTTTCAAGATTCGTTTATTTCTTCCCAAAAAACATCTTAGCACTCCTTCGAGAAATTTACCTACATGTTTTTTCACAAATTCATGATGTGTATGAAGGGGAATATTCCTTTCCACATTCTCTTCATCAACATAAATCCAATAATACTCTATATTTATCTTATTTGGAGTGTCATGAAATTCTCTCATGTTATTGTGCTTAATCATATATTAAGATAGTTTTTCATTCGTAATCAATAGGTATTTCCATATATTTGCTTCTTCACATGGTTTATAATGATAATAATCATTGAATTTTCAGTCACATTCAATTATAACACATTTCATTCGGATTATACCCATTTATTAAAATGAAAAATTATATTATTACTGAGAATAACCAAAGTTGGAAATTATATAATCATGAAAATCTTTTGTATGATGTTTAAATCTTGACACAATAATTTCAATATATGATTTCATTATTTTAACCTAGGTCATCCATGGTAATTATATATTGGAATTATTCATAACGGTATATAAATAATATTTAAATAACCCATTCTTCTCTATTATGTCTATCAAACCATCTGTGAAGTAGGGTCCCCTTAACCACGCACTAGAATGATAGTGAGATATAATCGACCCAGTATTTTTCAGGTTATTACACTGGATAAATATTTCCAAAACCATTTGAAAGTGTAGATTCTAGTCAGATATGTTTTTTTTAAATCAAAATCTTTTCAGTAATATATATTATGTTGTTCTCCTATACATAAGTTAATCTTAACGGCTCTCAATAATTTTTAGCAACATAATTTACAAAAATAACCAAACCATTCTATAATATAAACAATAGGAAGCCATAATTTTCCTACATAAATATTACATCATTTTAGATGGACATTCTCCAAATATCTATAAGATTCAATACATAACCATGAAGATAAATTTTCATAGGAATAATGGAAATGTAATCATCTGTTAATGAATGATCGATTTCATCTCTAATTTATTTACTCACAATTGTAACCATTTTTCATATATGATAGAAATTCAATTAATCTTGTGCAGAAAATAACATTATAATGGTTGAGACCAGATGATCATTATGGGTAAAAATGAGATAGAAATAAATGATCAAATTTATGAATATCATAAAAATACATGTACGAAATATGATAATAACATTTGAAATTAATTTAAAAAAACAAATGATCATGAGTCATGAAATAAAACATATATGTTCTATAAGACATTATTAATAATAGAAAAAAACAATAAGAGACATGAGAGAGTGATAATGGATTACTATCCAGTCCTAATATTGTTTACCAATTTTTTTTATAAACACGTTCCTTGAAATATTAAATCAAGGCTACCCCCAATACATTCATCACATGTTATGCGTTCGTTAACCATATGTGTCCCTGACTTCAGATTAAAAAAACACCACTTGTACCCTCTAAATGGCATGGTATAAATTCTTTTGTACCATATTTTGGGATTGGTATAACCTCCCATAAACCCAATGATCTCATAAAACAACAATCATTACAAAATTAATTTTAGGGATATAATATACCCAATCATCACTTAATTATAATCCATTCATATGTATGCCATATGATCATGAATGAATTTTTCGTTACATAATATTTTATCCTACATAAATGAAAATAGATTTGATAAATATATCATCCTAATAGACTCACACCATACATATAAAAGTAAATATTGTAAAATTGAATCATATCCATAGTAAATTTTTATAAACATCTAAGGATATCGATATTGATGAAAACACGTATAAGAGATCACTAGAGAATTTCATAAAGAAAATACAATTCTCCAATTGAAATAAATTTTATTAATATATTATAATTTAAAAAACCTTATGTAAATAATCATTCATGAAATTTACCAAGGATAATTATTAAAGAATTTTTTAAATAAATAATATTTTGATTGATTTTACATGTGGTGTATGTTAAAAAAAGTTTCCATTAAAATTTCCCTTAAATTAAAAAACTACTTCATTCTAAAAATGAAATATTAGATTCCATTTAGTATTTTTTTGTGAAATTTAAAAATATATTTAAAATCAACTTTATACGTTCATTATGAAATTTTATCAAAATTATTTAAAACATTTTAAATCAAATAAGCGTCTGTGAAAATGATTCCAAGACAGAGGAAGAAATAAAGTTATCTTTCAACATATATATTCATTTAGTATCATATATAATAAATGAGAAGAACGTTAAAGGGAAAATGTAATCTATCTAATTAACTATATTATAATAATATATATAGTAATTTTAATAAATATATTATATAATTTCACAAGTCTGAACTTGAGTATAATCAAATCCATAAAAAATTATACTTTATTATAAAACACATAACTCAAGACTAACTTTCTTCATAAGTAAGCTTAGTTGTATTATAGTAAAAATAAATTTATTATAAACTTATACTAGAACCACATTTGTACCTATAAATTTATTTATAATATTATTTCCCTCATTTATTAATAATGATTCATTATCATTATCATTTCGTGTGTACACTACTTTAATTTCATGTATGTTGTAATTAAAATGTTAGGATACTCTCAAATTAGTCATGTTTAATCCATATCAATAATTTTATAAAAGATATAAATAAAATATATGTGAATTATGCATATATGCATAACCATTCATAATAAGAGGGGATTAAGAATAAATTACATCACAACATGGTGATGATAGTCTGTACATTTTCATGAATGATGTTTCCCATTTTTAATGAATGGAATTAAAAAAATAAAATAATTATTCAACTTTATATAATTGTTATTATGTCCTAAATATTTCATTTATATTCATTGAATTTTTCATGAAAATTATCCATGAAATATAGGGATGGAAAATGATTCATATCACTATGTGGATGTTTATATCAGCATATACGCATAACATATACATTCATCTAACACTCGATGCTGAAGATATGAGAAATCATTTTACAAGAGTCATAATAAAATATACATTTATTAGAGAAATTTTATTCATCATATTATTCTGTATAAAATAGTTTTAGGGTATGTTGAATGAGAAATACAATTTATAATGCATAGTTAATATTTATACATATTTAATTTGATAGCTCCTTTGACATACATCTTAAGGCTTCAAGGATTGGTTTTATGAGAATATAACATAATATAAGAATAATTTAATAAATTTAGAATTGTTTTCAAGTAGGTAATGGATGAGATAGAGAGATAAAATGGAGTTAATAAGGGAGGAGTTGAGTTTTCCTATTATATGTGAGTGGAGGGGCACACATGGGATTTCTAAAAAGATATTAGTTGTATAAGATAAATTCCTTGTGAATGTTTATCCAAATGGGAAAGAATTAAAAAATACGATATGATATGGATGATATATATTGATTTAATAGTATTTATATAAGTATGGGTGACATTTTTTCCCTTATCTTATGAATTAATTGTAAAAACATCGAGCCTAGTATCCCAGAGTTAGTGGTTATTTTATTTCTTTGGAAATATATACAAGAAATTTCATCCCAAAGGACCTAAAAATTTATATTTATTAGGGAACTAGATACATACGTGAATAAATCATTTTACGTTAAAAATTATAATATAACCTACTATTTTTATTCAGAACATCATTATCACGTTTTCTATATCATTGCATATCAATCATTAATAAAATCTTGGTATAATGGGAAGAAAATATAAGAAATGTGTCATAATATAATATTATTAATGGTATAAATACAATATAAGATAAATAAGACATAAATAATATGGAATTAATAAATGAGGATCAAATAAGTCCATATAAATAATCACATAAGATAAAAACATATCATTAAATATTATAATAAATTACATAATCACATGGACATAAATAAATAATTTCATAATAATGGAATGCACAGTGATATAAATCTAAAAATTTCCATCGAGGCATATTCCAAGGAATCTAATAACATAATGAAGACCTTCATCCATGAAATCGACTTCAATGGGTAAGGCCTTAGCTGAATCCTACTCTATTTATTCTCACGAGACTCAAATATGTATCGATTATCTATTGAAAGTAATAGGGTGTGACCTGAATGCCAGTGGGATGGGGATTATAAAATTTTTCACCATTGGGATGATGAGACTTATTGTCTCTAATGATATGATCCTCGTTACATTATGAGAATCTCATATAAATTAATGAACAAAAAAATTGTAAATTGAAAACATACCATTTGTGATATGAAGCCATACATGACATCACCAGGCCATCAATGATTTATTTTTGATGTATCCATTGAATTATATCTTTATATCATCAATATATACATCAAAAATCTGGTTGATCATCAATCGTTGAATTTCGAGTTCTAGTGTAGAGACCTGATGATGCCTTTGATGTGATGATGATCACAACATAGACATGCTATAAATGTAGGGATATGAAATAGACCAAAATGTCTTAGATCAAAAGCTTGTCTCTATTGATTGTGGTATAGGAGAAAGAGTCTCTATGAGTCTCATAACTAATTTTCACTCCGTGAGTGCCTCTCATCTCTATCTTTAGTACATTCTCAAATACCCAGATTGGGTACCCTTCACACCAATCATTTTACATCCACTAAATAAATAATATTGATTAACAACATTTTTTATAAATTTTTTTAATATTATATCATATTCATGTAATATATATTACATATATTATATGATTAAACTTAGTTATTTAACTCAACTCTCAATGTCCCTTAATATTAAACGAAATGAAAATATTAAAGTAATTTTATTTTTATTAATATTATTCATCATATTTAGTGAAATATTAAATAATTTTAATAAATTAAATCATCACAAATATTCATCACTTGAATAATAATGAATTTATTTATTTTTTGGTGATTTATGACTTAGAAAACTCATAAACCCCATGATAAGGGTCACCAGGTCAAATTTACCAATTCAACTGAGTAGGGTAGATTCATGAATGTGCTATTATGTGTGACATTATACAATTATATATCAATGATAGTGAATAGTATCCACAGATGAAGAATAGATTTTAGAAACCCATCAAAAATACTATTACGATAAGGATAGAGATTGAAACAAAAACCAACATATGAGCACACATGGTGTAATTTAATTTCTTTTTCATTATATATCTCATAATAAAGGATTTAATATTATGTCATAAACCATTATATGATTTATTATTTTTTAATATATGAAGTGGGATTTACCCTTGAATGCATTGTATAAGGTTTTATTAAGGTAATACAACACTAATAAACAAGTTTGATGATATATTACTTCGTCAACCTGAAAGCAACAAATACATTCTTGACCATTCAACCAATGCCATAAAACAAATGATGAACCCATCCAGTTCTACCTAACCATGGTTTAAATAGAATGATTTTTTCCATGCATCAATGTATGTGATCAAATGGAAAACATTGGCAATTATCTAATGTTAGAATACCAATACATATATCCATAGATTGTATTAATCAATGACACTTGAAATATGTGGAGTTCCTATTGCAGGGCTTCTCCTCTTGATCTAACAACTAGAGATCACCAAGTGAAAACATCATGGTAATAAGTCTCAATTATTACGTGACCCCGTTCCTTGATATTCAAACGTCATGTGTGTCCATTTAGAATGATGTGTCTATAACATAAAATTAATTCACTTATTTAGTGGGGATCAATGACTTAGGATACACTTGGACCCCATGGTAGGGTCCACCATGTCCAATTTACCAACTCAAAAGAATATATAAGAATCAATAATTCCCTATTGGGTGTTTTCCTATAGGTACATATCACAATAAATGTTAATAATATCGACCCACCATGAGAGGATTCTATAAACCCATCATGACCCCTAATGAGATAAAAAAGTCATAGAAATGAAAACCAACATATAGATAAAAAATTTGAAATATAATTAGTATTTCTTTAGATATATCGTAAATTATGATGCACACATCTGTAATTTTAGTATACTTTCATAATTATTTGATGATATAACTATCTAGATTTACCATTTACTTCCTTGGAAAATATCCTATGAACATAGGACAATCCTGATCAACAAGGAATGAGACATATTACTTCCTCAATCGAGAAGTGAAAAATACATTCAAAACCATTCAACCAATTAAATTCCACAAATGATGAATCCAACACAATTTTCCTCACCCCATTTTTAAAATCTTTGTATATTACTTGCATCAATGTACATGATCAAATGGGACACATTGATAAGGATATCTTGCTAGGAGACCAAAACCCATGTCCATAGATAAGAAAAACCAATGACAACTGAAATATATGATGCCCTTATTGGAATGTTTATCCTCATGATCTCACCACTAAAGATCATAATGAGTGAAATTCATGAGATGTTGTCTCAATTATTATAATTCCTCATCACGTTATAGTCCAAAATCAATTGTTTGTAGAAAGTATGTTGTAACTGTACCACATGACATTTATTTAAGATTAATGTCTTTGTTTACCAAGGGAATAATTATATCATAGGATATTATAGAACATTATGATATAGAAATTAATCTTAGGAAATTATAATTTAAACATTGGATTAAATAAATATCTACAATGTAGTGGTATGTAAACATAATGTATAACTAACTGTATTCAAGATATTGTAATAAAATTTACTATTATATTGGGTCAAGGGAACCCACTATTATAATAGCCATATTATGACCCACCTCCCAATTACTCTGTATTATTCATTTCACATATAAAAGGGTTGTATCATATTAGACATAAACATTTTTATTGAAACTCAATTGTGAAATGTTACATGTTTCCTCCATCAATAAAAATAATAATAAACCATCAAATGTAATAAAATTAATGGAATAAAAATAGTATATTTCGACTCAAACTGATCACAAACCATCAAATAAAATATGATAGATGGTTTTATAAAATATTAATAATAGGATATAGATATATTAATTAATTTTGTTAAAATAGACAAAAATAATTTAAAAAGGAACAAAAACTAGAGGAAAATAATATTTGTACATTTAAATAAATTATCTTTTAAAATATTGACAATAATAAAGGGAAAAAATTCATTGAAAATATCTCTATAATCATGTAGATGAGTATTCAAATCATTAGTTATTCATGATGGTAAGAAAAGTCCATAATTCAATAAAGGCTAACAAACATTCCGTTCAAATAATTAATAAATTTAAAAAAAATTACTTCGCTCATTAAACTATATTGATATTGTTTTAAAAATAAATTATGACAATTCAGAAAAGTATAAAAATGACATTAGAAATCACTATAGTGTGGTAAATAAATTTTTGAATTTTTTTTAGAATACATGGACAAGGAAGTAAAATATTTATTGAATGACAATTAAAAATTAATAATCTTAAACAATGATGAGATTGAAATATAATCCCATACATATTTAGAAAATCATTAAGTGTATTCCCCATTAATTAAATAATTTTGAATGAAATATTTAAATATTGTAGAGAAAAATATGATCATGATATACTTAATTGAATGTTTATTATATACACCACATAAAATAAATAAGAGGATCAATATTTCATATTTCTATTGAAATAAAAAGTGAGATAAGAAATTAATACCTCTAGTATGAATTTCATTGTATGTAACATCTCAAACTTCCACAGTACGTTTCCCTTTGAATAATGAAATGGCGTGCATTGTACGCAACTTCGAGATTCTAACACACCAAACCCAATCAAACTAGCTGTTATGAATAGTAATACCTACTTTTTGAAATTTTATAAATTTTATCTTTCAAAATAGACTTGATATTTGGGTTTGTAATATCGAAATTAGCCTAGGGTGAAATTTTGGTTCTTTTCGGATAACTTTCATATTTTGATGAATAGTGAAAGTTACAAAATTTTAATTAAAAACAACTTTTTTTAATCGAAATAATTAATAGTAATAAATTTTTAATTTCAATGGTTTTAAAGTATATTTAGAATATATTTTTACGATTTAATACAGTTTTGGTCATTGGATGAAATTTAACATTTAAACCAGACATAAACAAGTGTCAATCTATTGATAGTTATTATCTCTTAAAAAACGCTATTTGTTTTGACGACGAGAATTAATTTTTAAATTAATTAATGCAACTGATATGTTTTGAATTTGGTAAAATATACATAATTTCTGAATTCAAAATATCAAATATTTCTTAGGCCTAATTTTAGGTATTTTTCTAGAAACATTCATTTTTTGAGAAATAGGGAAACCTCTAAGTGGTAGTTAAAAAACTGCATTCTACATAAAATTTAATTTTACCACTTCGGTGAGTGGAATTTCCAAAATCTTAGAGACACAGTTAATATCAAGGAGTAAAATGTTGTTCAATATGGTGAAAATAATTTTTGGTGAATAGTAACTTTTTTCTTTTATTTACCTCGGTTAAAAGTAAATATGGTAATTAAGGATGAAAATGATATTAATATTACCTTAACACATGTCCTAATTCTATTAGAAAAGTTTATCTCGACCAAAAACAACCATAGGAGTAAAATATTATCATTTAGGTCCAATTGTATTAGATTAGGACATTTATTATTATTTAATTTAAAGAAGAGTTAAAAGAGTTAAAATCAAGGTTTATTTACTGAAACATTTTTAATATAGGGTTATACATAAGATAAAATAGATTGTAAATACTCATTAGAAAAATAAAAATACTTCCTACATAATTTTATTTAATTTATTACATTTAGACATTGAATAATTTAATTTATTTATGACACAATGGTGAGGCAGTAATTACCTAATTAATGAAATATTTAAATAATTGATTATATAAATATCAAAATAAATGTAATTTGAGACTTTTTATGAATTAAACTAATTTTCAAGGTCAATATGAAATATTAGTATTGACAATATAAATTTTGTTCGAAGTAATAATGTTGTTATGAATTTATCAAAAACAAAATACCCAATAGTGTCAAAAATGACATAAAAGAGTTTTTAAAACAAATATTATATTATTAATTTATATTCAATTCTTAAAAATCTAAGGTTCGGCCAAGAGACATATATCATGATACTTGTATAATTAATGGACCACTTGGGGGACTTTTGAATGTATATAGTAAGTTTATTAACCATATAATATAAAAAAACAAAGAGACATTGTAAAAGTGAAACTAATTAACTAAGAGTTAATACTTAAAGATAAGGTTAATACAATGACCCAAAACTGTCTAAATTCTATTGGTTGAGTGGTTTTCAACCCATCCATACCATAACCATTAAATAATCCACTTTGGATCCATTTGAAACCGAATATGAATTTATTATAAAATAATATTTTTAGCTTTTCCAAAGGTGCCCCTCACCCCTCTTATAAAATGGAAGTCCCCCTTATCACTAATTCACACATTCAATTCCTTTTAGATCGGCCAAACCCTGCTCAAATAATCTATAAACTTCCCTCACTGCAACCTAGACGCCTTAGTTTGATCAGAAAGCCAACCTAAGGTTCCCTTTTGATCAAATAAAAAGGAAGAACCCGAAGAAGAGGTAATGTTTTCACCACCCTCTTTCAAGTTCCTTTCTTCTTCAACTTCATCTTTATTTGTTATTTCTATTCTAAAATAATAACTCAAGTATCTTCTATATACTATTATGTTATTATAAATATGGTACAACCATATTCAGTAATCTATCCATCCTTTGAATGGCATGTCACCATACGTGCGTACGTACGACTTACCGTCACCACGTCATGGTGTAATTGACATTCAATAAATTATTATTTGGATGGGTATAATAATGATGTTTAATTCATGTAAATAAGTAATATAACATGATAATTATTATTTCTTCTTGATATACCATCTAAATATATATTTTTTAACATCAAAATAATGATATTGTCACTCGTGCGTACGTACGGACTACTGTCTCCACAAACGCGATTAGATTCATTCTCCATCGTATCAATTCAAGTATAATTCTCATTTTATTATTAAAATTATTGTTTAAGGATTGATATAATTCTGGATATGAATAATATATAACCTATCCATAACAAACACAACTTACATAACAAAGAATATAAATTAAAACGAGTAAGTTAACACCCGAAATGACGATAATACAAAGATATTATTAACAATTAAATGTTAAAGGATCATATTTGATATCATAATAATGTATATGATTCTTGTATAATTTAATAAAAATTATTTCTCCATTATACAGGAGGTTAATCTACCCCCAACCAAGGAAAATTTCAATGTAATGGGTTTCTTATCTCACTCTTAATTCCATGAGAATTCCATTGTTCACCACTTATTTATTACAAGTGGTGTGTGTACTGCCCATGTTTGTAATCATTGTGTAATATAATTTAATTCATGTATATTTACATCATCATTGTATGATCCTTCTTTCATGGGGGTATCTTTTTTATGTTACCAAATCAATAAGGGAATTTGAAATTTCAATTTCCACTCATTCGGCATTACGCATACTTCATTGAATATTTTACTCCAAGATTGTGTGTAGAATCTCTATTCATTTGATTATGTCTAAACTTCCACTCCCCTTTCTGTGGATATAATTTTTATACACATAATCACTCCATTGATAAATTATCATGTGATCGGTAAGTACATGATAAGAGTAATTTAGACTCAATCTCGATTTGTTGAGTTGAACATCCAATACATTGGTGTTGTTTTTAAAAGAATACGTGTGAATGCCCTTTTATAGTTTTACACTGAATATCCAATCATATTGAGTGTATTTATATTTTTAACTCATATTTATGTCGTTGATTTATCCTTAACCTAAGGATATGGCCTTTATGAGAGATTTCATCTCAATTTACATTCCATTGAGACTCTTTTATTGCTATACACCAAATCAGTTTTATATGGTGTATATAATGTACTTTGACATAATATATCAAGACCCTTTATTCTCATGATATTACAAAATTTTTATTTCCTCAATTATTTTTTCAAGTGTCTCTCTTTCGGTTAGGAACACCAACAAAAATGAAATTTTAAAATGTTTAAAAGATTGATTATTCTAAATCTTTCTCATTAATGTCCATGTTTTAAAAATGTTTTTAAGGATTTATTTATACAGACATTAAAGTTTTAAAATCAAAATTCTTTTTAAATGTTTCAAAGTGGTATGGGACAAATTGATTCAAAAATATATTTTTAAATGGCTTCTTTCCAAATAGTGTGACTTTTAAATGATTTCAAGAAAAAGGGTGTTATTTCTCTCAAATAGTTTTGATGATTATTTTCATATATGTCAATATCCTTCATTATTCTCAATTGAAATTAATCTATTACAATACAATCTTCCATATTTTATTGAATGAGTTATGGTTGAATGTGGATGTACTATTTTTATACCATTCATGGTTTTTGGGTAAAGAATTGACATTTTGTATGCTAGTTTTAATACGAATGTTTATGTTATTATTGCACTTTTCATATGAGGAATGCATTGGACTTATTTAGTGACGGGTGGAGCCTGCTATAGCTCCTCGATTCATCAGTAGGTCTCATGAGTCAAACTAGTGTCTTGGCACGAGGCCTTGACAAAATCTTATTTGTAGTATTGGCACAAGGCCTTGGATACATGGTTATGATAGTCTGGTATTATGAAATTTGTCATTATGAAAGTGGTAATTAATATTTTCATGTGATTATTCGACTTGTAGAATATCCATGTGAATAAGTAAATGGAATTATTTCATTTTATCCTTGCCATATTATGCTAAATATCTTGTTTAAAAGGATTTTTTTTTAGTTATCCATTGCCTTAAATTTTTATTATTATTTATGAAAGTTTCCGCTATATTGTTAACCTTACTGAGCATCTGAGCTCACCCCTTTCAATGTTTTATTTTTTCCAAGATGTGAAGAATTATTTTATTAATGACATGAAGGGATAGTATGAGGGGATATTAAGACAATATGTTGTTGAAGTTTTTCACTTATTGATGAAATGAAAACTTTATGAATATATATCTAGTGTTTCCAAGGCTACTTAACTAATCAGTCTTTCAAGACTTGATCTTTTTTGTGATCGTGCCAATGTTACGTAATAATGCACCAACTCTGGGTATCTAGGGTTTGGGAGTTACACTTGGTATCAGAGGAAGTTTAGTACAAACCTTGGAAGCTAGATTTAGATATACTCAGATTAGAGCACGTAGATCTAAGATTAACTTTGAGGATTAGTATAGAAGAAATTTCTAAAATTTTGGTATTGTAGATATTTTGTGAGTTTTCCGACAAAAAAAATTCCTGTCTGGATAAGAGCAGGTAGAGGCGGCTCTAGCACTGATGTACCTAGGGGTAAAACCTGAAAACATCGCTTTGAGCTGGACTCGAACTGGAACTGGTGCATGACAACGGGACTTACTGCACTCTTGGTTAAGACACTCCCGAGGGATATGCTTAGGATAATTTACATTTTCTTTACAAAACAATTTGAAGTATTATAAATATAAAATGAGAGTAAATGACCTTGGTTAATCCTAATGTGTTTCAAATTGATAATTTGGTGACATGTTAATCTCTAAATGATTTTATGACTACTGTTACTCATACAATGCTTTCTGGTTTTAGTCAATGTCTTGATTCCTAGGAAGTCATAGAGACATTGAGAATGATGTACAAGGTGGGAACAATGGTGGCAAGTAGCAACAAAATGGAATGTTGATAGGCGTAAAAGATATTGTCTTTATGAAAAATAAATTTTCCAAAAATATGATCAACAATATATATATTAACTGATTCCCAGACTCAACAATGAACAAAAAGGTGATGAATGATAAGAGCACCAGCAGTGGAGACTATGGAGAATGGAATCCTCAATTTCCATCATGCAAGAAATGTGGAAGGAGATACCCAGGAAAGTGACTCAATGGGAAAAATAAATTCTTTACGTGAGGGAAGGAAGGACATAAAGTGATCAATTGCCAAATAAAAATGAAGAGTACTATGGAATAAGATCAAAATGGTCCCAAGAATCCATTTATAGTCATTTTCCATAAATGTTGGGGACCTGGCCATTACCCGATTGAATGCCCTGTTCTAAAGGATATTTCTTGGTCAAAGATGAAGCTATGTTGAAATAAATGGTTGGAGAAATGTTTAAAATGTATTAGTTCTCCTTGTTGATGGGTTTACTTTGGAATAATTTTCTCTTGTATTTTTAACCCTGTAGTTTTCCATGTGAGAATGATATTTGAGGAAGAATTATCTTTTCTCTTGTGGATATAGTTATTAATAACCATTTGGTTTTATATGATCATTGAGTTTGAGGAAATTATAAGTTATTATAATTTGGGATTAAAATGCAAGGTATGAGATATGATTTGTGGTTAAATTATGTTATGGTTATTTTGAGGAATTTATCTCATTTTGGTAATGTTATAAAATATAGTTTTTGAAAAATGACAACAAGAAGACCGTGTGACAGCCCGTCACGTCGGACAAATCTATGGGAATCAAACCCACAACCAAAGTGTGATTGGGATTTATCACCTACCACTAGAATACGTGACGTCCCTAGTTTTTATGACTATTATTTTTAGTTAATCGATTTTATTGATCAATAATACTTTGATTTGGGATCTAATGTCTTATCAAATGAATACCCTTAGTATCGGAAAATGATTTGGAGATTAAGTGATAAATGTTATTTTGGAAGTTGTTCGCTTTGTTGTGAACACTATATGCCCATGGAAAAAAGAATAGTATGGCATTTCATTTGAAAAGTAATGGTGGATTTTTATCTATGTTTTTATTGTGGATTTATAGTGATTTTGGTTATTTATGGAAATGATTGGGTTAATTACTTTTAAGTATGTGAAATTAAGAGTAATTAATGTCATTTGGAGATACAATTTAATGTGGAAGAATATATTCTTATATGTTTTGGGATTCAATATTAGTTTGGATTATATTGAAGGATTTTAAGGACAATTTATTATTGAATGGTATTTATTTAACTTTGGGGTATTGATGGTTTAATTATGGAAATCAAGATTAGTGTTTTTTTTCTCTAAAAGAATATCAATTTGGGCGATCATCAGATATTATACGAACCATTTTGGTTTTGATTAATCTCTAAAAACAAGGTAAATTTATAGTTTATCGTATGTGGATCTTGTATTTCTATTGAAGTTTATTCTAGCTCATCCATTGTGACTATGTATTCTTGAATACTCATTGTTCAAAAAAATTGAGTTAGTGGTAAAAATTTATTAAAGAATGAAACTCTACATAAAAAGTAAGTATATCTCTTTATGTATATAGTCAGTATCATAAATGAATTCTTAGACCTTATTTAATGTAACTTAAAAAAATGTTGTCCGTTTACTTTTCCTTCTGGGAGACTAATGACCGTTTTCCCCAGCACAAGTTTGTGATTTTATTATTGTTAACTTTCTCTTGATCATGTTTTCTATCCCTCTCCATCAAAACTTAACACTTAGTTTATCGTCCATATTCATATTTTCCTACATGGAATCCTAGTATGGGTTATCTTGGGTGACCTTTATACCTCGCTTCCATTCTTTTAAAATGATAGTTTTATTGACTCTTTTTCCGATGTGGGACTTTCCATTATATTCTCAAGACCAATTTTAAAATAATTGTGGGGACTCAATTTATTGAATGAGGGGAGAATGTTACACCCCATGCTTCCACGGTACGTTTCCCTTTTAATAATGCAATGGTGTGCATTGGACGCAACTTCGAAATTCTAACACACTACAACCAATCAAACTAGCCGTTATGAATAGTAATACCTACTTTATTAAATTTTATAAAATTTATCTTTCGAAATTGACTTAATTTTTGGATTCGTAAAATTGAAATTAGCTTAGTGTGAAATTTTGGTACTTTTCAGATAACATTCATATTTTTATGAATACTGAAAATTACTAAATTTTAATTAAAAACAAGTTTTCTAATCGAAATAATTAATAGTAATAAATTATTAATTTTAGTGGTTTTAAAGTATATTTAGAATATATTTTTACCATCTAATACAATCTTTCTCATTGGATGTAATTTCACAGATAAACCAGACATAAACAAGTTTCAATCTTTTGATAGTTATTATCTTTTCAAAACACGCTATTTGTTTTGACGACGAGAATAAATATTTAAATTAATTAATGCAACTGATATGTTTTGAATTTGGTGAAATAGACATTATTTTTTAATTCATAATATCAAATATTTCTTAGGCCTAATTTTTGGTATTTTTCTGGAAACTTTCATTTTTGATGAATAGTGAAAACACTAAGTAGTAGTTAAAAAACTGAATTTTTCATAAAATATAATTTTACCGCTTCTGTGAGTGGAATTTCGAAAATCTGAGAGACATGGTTAATATCAAGGAGTAAAATTTGGTTCAATAAGATGAAAATAGTTTTTGGTGAATAGTATCTTTTTACTTTTATTTACCATGGTTAAAAGTAAATAGGGTAATTAAGGGTAAAAATGATATTAATATTACCCTAAAACATGTCCTAATTCTATTGGAGAACTGTATCTCGACCAAAAACAACCTTAGGAGTAAAATATTATCATTTAGGTCCAATTGTATTAGATTAGGACATTTATTATTATTTAAAATCAAAGAAGAGTTAAAAGAGTTAAAATCAATGTTTATTTAATAAAACTATTTTAATATAGGGTTATACATAAGATAAATTCGATTGTAAATATCCATTAGAAAGCTAAAATGATTTCCTACATAATGGGATTTTATTTATAACTTTTAGAAATTAAATCATTTAATTTATTTATGACACAATGGTGATGCAGTAATTATCTAAATAATGAAATATTAAAATAATTGATATTATAAGTATCAAAACAAATGTAATTTGAGACCTTTTATGAATTAAACTAAATTTCTAGGTTAATATGACATATTAGGATTGATTATATAAATTTGTTTCGAAGTAATAATGCTGTTATGACTTTATCAAAATCAAAATACTCAATTGTGACAAAATTGACATAAAGGAGTTCTTAAAAAATATATTATATTATTAATTTATATTCATTTCCTAAAAATATAAGGTTCGGAAAAAAGACTTATATCATGATAGGTGTATCATTTATGGACCACTTGGTGGTCGGTTGGATGTATATATTATGTTTATTAACCATATAATATAAATATACAAAGAGACATTGTAAAAGTGAAACTAATTAACTAAGAGTTAATACTTAAAGATAAGGTTAATATAATGACCCAAACCTGTCTAAATTCTATTGGTTGAGTGGTTTTCTACCCATCCCCACCTTAAAATTTAAATAATCTACATTGGAGCCATTAGAAACCGAATAAGAATTTATTATAAAATAATATTTGTAGCTTTTCCAAAGGTGCCCCTCACCCCTCTTATAAAAGGGCACTCCCCCTTCTCACTAATTCACACTTTCAATGCCTATTGTCTCAGCCAAACCCTGACCAAATACTCTCTCAAATTCCCTAACTACAACATAGAGGCCTTAGTGCGATCATAAAGAAAACCTAAGGAACTCTTTTGATCAAATCAAAAGGAAAACCCGAAGAAGAGGTAATGTTTTCACCACCCTCTTTCAAGCTCCTTTCTTCTTCAACATCTTATTTATTTTTTATTTCAATTCTAAAATAATAAATCCAGTATCTTTTATATACTGTTATGTTATTATAAATATGGTACATCCATATTCAGTATTCTATCCATCCTTTGAATGGCATGTCACCATACATGGGTACGTACGGCTTTCCGTCTCCACGTCGTGGTGTAATTGTCATTCAATAAATTATTATTTGGATAGGTATAATAATGATGTGTAATTCATCTAAATAATAAATTTAACATGATAATTATTATTTCTATATGATATACCATCCAATTATATATTATTTTAACATCAAAAGAATGATATTATCGCTAATCCATACGTACGAACTACCGTCTCCACGAACGCGATGTGATTCATTCTCCATCATATCCATTAAAGTATAATTCTCATTTTATGATTAAAAATAATGTTTAATTACTTGATATAATTCTGGATATGAATAAGATACAACTTATCCATAATAAACACGGCTGACGTAACAAATAATATAAAAGAAAACGAGTAAGTTATCACCAGGAACGACGACAATACTAAGATGTTATTAACAAAGCAATGTTAAAAGATCATATATGATATCATAATAATGTATATGATTCTTTTATAATTTAATAACAATTATTTCACCATTATAATGGAGGTTAACCTACCCCCAACCAAGGAAAAGTAAAAGTTAGGGGTTTTTTATCTCACTCTTAATTCCGTGAGAATTCTATTGTTCACCACTTATTTATTACATGTGGTGTGTGTACTTCCCATGATTGTATTCATTGTGTAATATACATTAATTAATGTATATTTACATCATCATTGTATGATCCTTCTTTCATGGGTGTATGTTTTTTATGTTTCTAAATCAATAAGGGAATTTGAAATTTCAATTTCCACTCATTCGGCTTTACGCATACTTCATTGATTATTTTACTCCAAGATTATGTGTAGAATCACTATTCATTTGATTATGTCAAAAATTCCACTCCCCTTTCTATGGATATACTTTTTATACACATAATCACTCCATTGATAAATTATTAGGTCATCGGTAATAACATGATAAGAGTAATTTTTTACTAAATCTTGATTTGTTGAGTTAAACATCCAATTCATTGGTGTTGTTTTTACAAGAATATTTGTGATTGTCCATTGATTGTTTTACAATGAATATCCAATCACATTGAGTGTATTTATATTTTTCACCCATAATTATGTCGTTGATTTATCCTTAACCTAAGGATACGACCTTTATGATAGATTTCATATCAATTTACAATCCATTGATACTCCTTTATTGTTATACACCAAATTGCTTTTATATGGTGTATATAATGTAATTGGACATAACATATGAGGAGTCCCTTTATTCTCATGATATTACAATGTTTTTATTTCCTGAATTATTTTTTCAAGTGTCTCTCTTTTGGTTAGGAACTCTAACTAAAATGTCATTTTAAAATGTTTTAAAGATTTATTATTATAAATATTTCTCCTTAATATCCATGTTTTAAAAATGTTTTTAAGGGTTTATTTATATGGAAATTAATGTTTTCAAATCAAAATTCCTTTTAAAAGTTTCAAAGTGGTATGGTACACTTTGATTCAAAAATCTATTTTTAAATGGCTTCTTGACAAATAGTGTGACTTTTAAATGATTTCAAGGAAAATGGTGATATTTCTCTCAAATAGTTTTGATGACTATTTTCATATATGTCAATATCCTTAATTATTATCGATTGAGCTTAATATATTACAATACAATCTTCCATATTGTATTGAATCAGTTATGGATGACTGTGGATGTACTATTTTTATACCATTAATGGTTTGTGGGTAAAGTATTGACATTTCGTATACTAGTTTTAATACGAATGATTATGTTATGTTTCAAATTTTCATATGAGGAATGCATTGGACTTATTAAGTGACGGGTGGAGCCTGAAATAGAACCTCGATGCATCGGTAGGTCTCAGGAGACAAACTAGTGTCCTGGCACGAGGCCTTGACAAAATCTTATTTTTAGTCTTGGCATGAGGCCCTATCTACGTGGTTATGATAGTCTGGTATTATGCATTCTGTCATTATGAAAGTGGTTATTAATATTTTCATGTGATTATTTGACTAGTAGAATATCCATGTGAATATGTAAATGGAATTATTTCATTTTATCATAGGCATATTATGCTGATGTTCAAGTTTAAAATGCTTTTGTTTTAGTTATACATTGCCTTAAATTTTTATGTTTATTTATGAATGTTTCCGCTATATTGTTTACCTTACTGAGCATCTGAGCTCACCCCTTTCAATGATTTATTTTTTCCAGGATGTTAAGAAGTATTTTATGAATGACTTGCAGGGATAATATGATGGGATATGAAGAAAATATGTTGTTTTAGTTTTTCACTTATTGATGTAATGTAAAGTTTATGAATGTATCTAGTTTTTACAAGGCTACTAAACTAATTGGTCTTTCGAGACTTGATCATTCTTGTGATCATGCCAATGTTATGAAATAATGCACCGACTCTGGGTATCTAGGGTCAGAGTGTTACATTGTATCTGTTCGATTCCTTTGTAAAATAAATATATATTTAATATTGATATATTCCAGAACCATATTTATATATATCAAATCATATATGATTTAAATATTATCTTTTACAATACAATAAATCTTTCCTTAATCATTTCTAAAAAGGATTACGTCATCAAAAAAGAATCATTTCTAATGTAAGTGATGATATAGGGTAGGGATTATCATCCCTCACAAAAGATATAGATAAAGGGGGACTTTATCATCACTTTTTTTTACTAATAATTCCCCCCATTTCCAATGATTGTTTTTTGTGCTCGTAAATGTGAAAATTGATTTTTTGACCCCCCCCCCCCCCAACGTTTCACTGCATCCCCCACTTTAATAGAGATTTTCACCCACTCACGAACCAAACATTTATCATCACTTCCCTATCCCCCCTAAATCAGTACATTATGAAATTCCAACCTCCTGCGCACAACTGGATTTAATCCTTATACCACTCATTTGAAACTATAATGCCTTTCCATCTTTACTAACATGGTTTTTTATATTTTATGATATTTCAATTTATTTTCTTATTTATTTAAATATATATTTTTTATTAATATAGTTGTAAAATTATTTTTATATACATCTATAAAATATATGACTCTGTTTCTGTGGGATATGTATACTTATATTTATTTAATTATATAATATATAAATATTAATTTATATACACTAGAATATACTATTAATATTTATTCATTTATTAATACACACATTTTAGTATATATAATCTTTATATGTATATATATTGGTATAGGAATATATATATATATATATATTCAAATATTTTTATAACGTAAAAAATGCTTAGATATAGTTTTAAATACATTTTTAGAATATGTTTATATATATATACATTTTATACATAAATTTATATTTATATGTCTGTATGAAAATGTTCTATCAAATAGTAGAAGCATATAACCAATAATTAATATTGGAAGAAAACGATAATATTCAAGAAATAAAGAGGATGACACCATATAAAGATACATACCGTCATTGAGATAAGAAAACTACAAACCCAGAAATGGCATACCATTTTCATAATAATAACTAGAATCCTCATCATCATCATTGTATTCCACTCTGACTATGAATTTTGTTGATTGAGTATCTCAAAGATCCTCTCCATGAAACTTTCCTACTCTGGAGTGAGCTATATCATTGATTACATTGAAGTTGACCTAGTAGAATCATTCCTCAACATACTGGACAAACAGTTCGACTAAATTCATTTTGTTAGAACCAATGAAAAACATTTATTGATGACCATCATCCCCTTTCCATTTTAAATAAATTCTAAAATAAAATAAGGGACACAAAGGAATATATATTTTCGATGAGTGGTTTCTAGTAAAACACCCAGCATCTACTTATCACATCCGTCATCTGAGACATTAACCCATTAACCGGACATTACAGAAACAATAATCCCACTATGAATCTCTTGGAGATAATCAAATATTTTCTTACGAATATATTTCCTAAACCTACCGTCATATGGAACCTGACCAGAAATCTCTATTTACATTGTCCACAAAATACAACATTTCTCATCAATTGGTGATGGATAACACCTAGTAACAACATAAAAAGAATCATCTATAGTTTGGATCACATCACCAAATTGCCACTTATTTTATCTAGTGAATTTGATCAAAATAAACATAGATATTCCAACCCACTGAAATAGTTCAAATGAAACACCCCACCAAATTAATTTAACACCAATAGAAACACCATCAAAACACATAAAATATAGTTCTACATTTCTATAAGTAGACTCACATATAAAATTTTCAACAAGAGTCTAATCCATCAATTTCCCCACAACATCTATTTCCAGGATAGACCCCCCCCCCCCCAGGGGTGACAAGAATTAGAATAAAATAAAAGGATATGTCATCCCAAGTTCTAGTACCGTACAATTGAGACCCATTAAATTTCCCATCCTTCAATCATGTAATGGAGAATAAAATAGTAGCATCCATTGAAGACCCTTCCTACTCTCAATTCACCACCATAGATTTATTCATGTTAACTATATGCCCTAGGGTTCAAAAATGGTTATCAAGAAATTAAACCATCTAATACATACACTGCCAAGGTAATGGATACCCATGAAGAAAAGTTGATTTTATTTTACCACTATAATAACATTATTTTTAATGTTACCCCTTAAAAACAATAAATCACAAAATTTCATCATTAATTTATTTTATAAATTTTAAAAAATATATTTTTTGATAAAATTTATAAAATTATCATTCTCAACATTTATTTACATATCATTGGTAAGAGTAGTAAGAGTCACACTATCAATAAAGTGGAACTGAATCAATTTTCACCATCATTCTAAAAAAGTGTCAATACCTCAAGTGTTTTGTATACATATCCTGGTGATCAAAAATTCAATGGTAGAAGTTATTTCATAATGGATTTCGGGATGACGTAAAATATTTTTGAGGTTTTGAAACATGATCCCTACATGTGAAAATGTATTCTTTACCATTGACACATTAAAATCCATCATCCATTAATGAAGATTGATAATTATTATCATAATTTTGTTATAAACTAGAAAACCAAAAATTGATTCTGGCATCATATTATTGAAACAAGTATTTGATGAAATTTCCACATAAAAATATACACATAAAATTTGAATCCCACATAGAATATAAATTCTGTGAAAAAGATGTTCGTGACGCCATGGATTCTGACTTTTTGGGAGAATAACCCCAGAAATTACTCAATTCCTACCTAAAGCTAGATTCTCTACGAATGATTCAAGATAATCATCAACATGAGATAATGATCCTTTCATGAGGATAATAATAATGGAATAACTCAAAAACACAGGAAACAGTTTATGAATAGGAACATAAAATCTGTTACGGATTTCACGGAATGTTATTCAGGTGGAGGAGGCACCGTCAATACCGCACTGAGAGACAACCTCAATTGAAGGAGAATCCCTAGAAAACCCATAGGAGAGAATATTTCATCCATGAAAATGAGAAACAGACAAATAATACATGATCCATATACACTATTACAATTTCCTTCATGGAGAAGCTCATAAACCTGATCCCTATCAACCATCCTCGTTGATATATCAATATATTTTCATATTCATATATAATTCTACATTTACAAAAAAAATTAATTAATTTATAATTATTTACAGTAAGTTACATTTATATATGTTTTTTACGGATAATGATAGTTATTTTTTTTAAAATACCTTTATAATTGATGTATATACATAATATTGACTCACACACACATGTATAGTGTCATATGTAACCAGAATTTTTTTTCCATTTTAAGGTGGATGCAACAAAAAAAATAAATAGTTATTAAAATTGAAAAAGTAATTATTATATCATATTCATATTATATATTCTTCATAATTTTCCTTATATACATCCATGAAAAACATAAATGAAAGACGAATCACATCGCTTTGAGAAGGTGGTCGTCCACACTTATGCATGGATGATGTTACCGTTACCAAATAGATTGAATGGTAAACGAGTATATATGATATTATAATTACTGAATTATAATTATATTATATGTCCTTACAACCTCCCTCTATGGATTTCATAATGAGTGGAGAGAGATTATGACCCCATGTGTCTCCAATATAGTAGGTCTCAGGTTGGTGACTAGCACAAATTGTAAAAATATATCATTTATGAGAGAAGTTACCCGTTATAATAATACCAGATCAGGAGATAATATGAAATTAAATATAAACTCCTTGAAATATATATAATTATGATGAAATCATCCCACGCCACAGGTTTAAAAATCCTATTCATATAAAATTATCAATTGTAAAAATCCAAAAACAATGCTAGAGAAGCTACACATCCTCTATCCAAATTAATGAGATATTAAAGTCTATTAATGTAAAAAATGACCTCTTATAAACATAAAAATAGTTTTATATACATGGGATCGGCATAATTTTACACTCAATAGGAAAACAATTGACTATTATGCACATGTGAAGAGGGAATACTAATTCACCTGGGAGAGAAATGACAGATCCAAACAACACCTATACATATTGAATAACCAAAACCCCAATCACAACAATATTTTATCCAAAAAATCATCCATTTATGAATAACAATGTTATATGAATTATATCAATGATAGTGTAACCAACAATGCGTTTAAACTGATTTTCAGCTCTCACACCCCAACTTTATACCTCATAGAGCTCCCACTTATTCTAAATATCATCACATCACAAAAAATAATTATTACAGACCATGATTTCATAAAATTACTTCACATATCAGAACTATTATAGTTATATATAATGAGAAGGAAGTAAACAATCCTTCGTCTCTCCTTCAACCATAAACAACCACTATGATAAGCTATCTCATAACATCTTAGCCAAAGACACCTGGCACATATCACACTCTTCATATCACGACATGAATGTCAGAATTTTTACTTCTTCCAATCACAAATCATGAATACCCTTCTCATCCCATTGAAGAGGGACCAATGAATTTTACATAACCATCCATCCATCCTCCCATCAGGATGTTGGAAATATCAACCCTCATGTGACTATGACGGTGTTAGAAAATAGTTGTAGATTAGGGTGGGGTACGAATAGATAAAAAAGGATATACATGGTATATTCATGTAGAGTTACATCGCACAAGAATGATAATAAGGTTTCCAAAAAGCACAAAATATGTCACCAAAATATTCAATTTTTCAATAGAAACCAAAATCACTACCCCATATAACTAAAACAGAAGACGAAATTCATATTTCAAATTTTAATTCTCATTAAGGATTTTTCATTATTATATGTTTCCTATCCCTTTCATTGAGACAATAACCATTAATTTATTTAGTCAACATTCATTTTTACCCTATTCCATATCAATAAATATCAATTAATTCCATTTCTATATGGGAAACTCGAAGAACCAACAACCATCACGGCCCCTTTACACAACTACACAACCACCACAATCGTGACCCATTGAATATCACTTACACTCTCTCCACACCCATAAAAACATAGCCACCACCCATACATCAGATAATTATATATAATACTCAACACAAATCACCCTCAAAAAGAATATTATAGAATAGAAATAGTTTTTTCCATATATGGAATAGTGGGTATGATTCAATTCCACATATATATTTAGTGGCGTCGTCATACAATCAATATGACCCTAGGAATTCCAATTAATTACTAGACTCTATAAGACTTGAAAATTATGGTCTATGTAGTGTCTACAAAAAAATATCATGAATTCAATAATTTACATCATAATAGTGTACGCAAGGTTCCTTGATGACCATATTTCATAGATTCCAGTAAGCCCATTCAATTCACAAAATCAAATCAAGAAAAAAAAATATGAAAGATCATGCATCAAATTCCCTTGTACAATTTTAATTAATTTATAACTATTCAGTTATCATTAATAATAAAGGTGAATATATATTCAAATGTTATAACATTAATAAGGTAATACAACATGATACACATAAATATAAATGAAGTAATCCCAACTTAGTTGATGAATCATTTCCCCAACCTACTCAACCAAAATATGGTGTGCGCATATAGGAGGAAACCACTTTTGGAACTCTATCCACCTAATGAAATTGGACACTATGACTCTAATGGAATAAGTATTTGGTCCAATCAACTCAATAGATGTCCAGACTAAAATAGTGAACGAATGTCTTCTTTATATATATTAGAATTTAGACCACTGGGATTAGATATGGTTTCAACAGACTGTTGAAGGAAGACATCATCAAACCTATTCAATTTAGACATTAATAAGGGTCTCCATATTTTTTATAAATAATTCATATAATTTTACAGAGATAAAATTAATTTTAATACCATTTACTAAGACATCAAACCTATTTTTCACCATAAAAGATTTCAAAATGGAAAATATATACATATTTTAATAAAACATTAATCAATGATCATGATTCATTATTTGTGTTTCACCGTTACAATATAATGAGTGATTATTGGTGATTCAAAATTAGTTCAAAATGATTCATCATTTATGAGTTACAGTTAGTTCAAAATTATTCAAAATTGGTGAGTCACAATTGGGTCATAATTATTCCCTGTGGTGAGTCACCATTAGTTCAAAATAATTCATTATTGGTGATTAAATGTAATTTAAAATTGAGTCACCATTGTGAAGTAAGTATTATTTCAAAATGTGACATGGAATGTTAGTTACCATTAGTTCAAATTTAGTCTCTGATAGGGAGACACCATATGTTTAATGTTATCCATTTATAGCAAGTCACAATTAGTTTAAATTCAGTAACCACCACTGAGTCATCATTAGTTCAAAATGATTCACCACTATTGAGTCTCCATTATTTAAAAATGAGTCATCAATACAGATTCACCATTAGATCAAAATGAATTGTTGTTAATGATTAACCATTAATTCAATATTAATCACCACCAATGATTCATTGTTAGTGTCAAAATACCTCGAACATCCCGATGACACCCCATACAAGAGATTTTTAGAAATTTAGTGGGTAAGAAGGTCATTCCATTACATCAGGTACATATCAAACTATTCCCACCATATTGTATTACAAATTAACCCAGAAGGAGGGTGATAAATGGTTAGAACAACCATCCCTTCAGATTTCTATCAAGGATCTCATTATATCTAAAATAATTCCCCCAATCGAACCTACTTAACCAATCTCCCAAATAGATGAAAATATAGTAATTACCAAAACATATGAATCATGGAATTAAATCCATCATGTAATTATTCTATCTATTCTAGGTTTCACTGAATTTTCTAGGTGAGTATAGTTAAATTTGTTATAATTCATCTCAATTTGGAATTAGGTATTCCTTTTTTATCTTATATAAAATCATTATAACATATCACATAGAACACATAATATCAAGGGGACAACATAACCTAATTCCCCATTGTAGAATGTCACGTCACAATGAAAAAAAGAATAGAAAAAAACAAAACAACTCTCGGTAATAAGAACACATCTACATCTCATTCCCCTAAGTATACTCGACAATCCCACCATTCCTGCAAAACATATGACAAAATGGAATATTTCATATAGACAACACCTTATGTAGATAGTAATGGATCTAAACTATCTTCTACACGAATGTCGCATCATCCTAAATATCCAACTCTCCCTAATTAGTGACATATGTGTCATTTTGAAGATATAGATGGAGGTCAGTGATATAGAAGATGTCAAGGATCCAATACAATAGAGAAGGATGATCCCATCATTTACACATCATTAGAACGCACCCAAAATCCTCGAAGGTCCCAACAAATCAAACCAATAGATTACACCATATTCATACCCTCTGCAATCAACATCGTGGGTAATATGATAAGAAATTGTAGTCCCTAACATCATAATTAATGGTCCCCCTATTGAAATCTATATAATGATTTTTTAATTTCTACATTAATCATCTATTGACAATACTGAACGTTCTTGGTCCAGCTATGTATCTGATTGGGTCCAAGAACTACTATCACCATTACCTTTGCCCATTATGAAAGAGAAAGACATGGATTTCCATTGAAATCCTCAAATTGGACAATTATAATGGATGAGTGATAACAATTATTATTATTAATCTCAACCAAATGGTATGGGTTATTCTGAATATCTACTAATGTCCAAGATTATATGTGTAACATTTCAGCAAAAATTATTATAGTCTTCTCCGTCATGAATTTTTTTAAGGGTTGAAGGTGGTTCTATAGAGTAACTAATTTTCAAAAGATTGATTAAATCCCTTCTAGGATTGTAGGGAAAATGTGTATCCCTATATAAGACAATGGTTCTTGAGAATCAATGAATCCATACCACCTCACAGACATTTCTAAAGGATAAATTATCCACTACTTTCTATGTCGTGATTTCTAAATAATGTGTTTATTTCATCAATCGGTCTATAATTACATAGATAGTATCACAACTTCAATATAGTCATGGTAACCCTCTGAAGAATTCCCTTGATATTTCATCCCATTCAGGATTTGGAACATGGAATGTACATGAAAAAAACCGAGTACACCATCCTTTAAAATTACATGATAGAAAGTGAAATACCATTACTTGAACTCCACCACTGACTATCTTATCCCAGTTATCAAAAATCACATCTTCATATCCTTCCAGATATTTTTTACTCATGGGAGCACAAAAATAATTTGATTTATGAAACACATGATTTACACCCTCACAAATTTATACCAAAACAAAAAAACAAATTCCCTCGAAACACCACCTAACCATCCTTCTGAAGCATCACCATGGACAACATGTTTCCACATCACCTCTACCCATGCGTCTTCACACTATGAATTCAAACCTCGTAGAGTCAAATTATATTTCACATTCATCAATAAAAATAATCCTTAACCATCATCCACCCATAGATCTAAGTGTACGGCTGACAACTCCTCTATCCCTCTCTACGAATCTATAATCTTATGAACTACATCCTTCAATGAATTTCATCTCAAATAATCAGCAAAGACATTTTCCATTACATAGTTGTTTGATATCCCAAAATCATAGTCCTAATGAATCACAATGCACATCTCTATCCATAGATTCAAATCATTTTATGATACTTGATTCCTCAAACTATTATGATCATTGGAGAACATAATGTTCTCCCCATGATGTAATGTCACAAAAAAATTATTGAAAACTGATATTATACAAAATATAATCAGGGGTGGGTTAGTTTAATTCTTTAGGGAGTAACCTTATATAATTGTAAGATATAATTACCTTCTTCAACATCAAGATTCATCCCAAGCCCATATGGGATGCGTCATAGAAAAGCTCAAAAATCACACCATCCTTTGGAAACTAAATCACTAAAGCAGTAACCAACTTCCAATTTAGGGAACCAAACACTTATTGGAATTGATCCGTCCCTCACAGTATTGGTATGGATAATATTGTGATTGGTTCTACAACGCCATATAAATAGGTACAATCCTTCGATAATATCAAAAAAGAAATGTGAAGTTACAATCCTCTACTAAATTCATTGGAGATTCCCATGAAAAAAAATACATTAACAATTAAAGGGTCACATGAAAACCATATTTATACATCACATGAACTATTAATAACACCCTTCATGTCCAAAGCATACACCTTGAAATCTTTCTATATTTATAGTGGTGATAAAGAACCTGTAAAATATCTATGACATGATCTACAAGCTGCTCTTTTGACAATTAATATATAAGAATACTATTGAAGAATATTAGAATGAGCCTGTCCAAAAACTCATGGATTGAATCATTCATAATCCCATGGAACACATATAGTGTGTTCATAACAAAAAATAAATGAAAACAAATTCATGGATCCCATAAATGCATCATAATGTGGTCATCTGTATATCTTCATTCATCACCAATAACAGGTGATATCAAAACCCCATATAAATCATGGGGAACCAACTGGCTCCTGCCTACTAGTCAAAATGATCATTGATCCTCATAAGAGGATAGTGATTTCTAACCTTCAAAACATTAACCTATATTAATCTATGTACAACCTCCAAATATGGTTCTCCTTCTTTGTGAGTAACATTATATCACCCCATGGGTAAACACTAGGGTGAATTAACCCCTTATAATTGTATAATAGAATTGAATCCGCAACTCTTACAACATATAAGTAGTCATCTTATAGGGGTCCATTTCAATCACAAAAGAACCAAGAAATATGTCAATTTCGAACACAACACCTTGTTGAGGGGTTAACATCACAAACATCATAGGGAAAACATCCATGAACTCCTAGAAAGCCTTGGGATCATCCTATATCTCTTTTTTCACAATTTCCATTTATAACTCTGAAACAAAAGAAATATGGGGTCCAAACATAGACTTTCGAAATGGAAACTCTTCTCTAAAACACATACTAAAAATTCACCATCTACATCTATGAACAAAACTATCCTCCAGAAGATGTCGATAATAGAAAATACACAATACATGGATTCTATTCCAAGTATGAAATAATAATCCTATCTCTGATTTATGATAAGGTCCACCCCTGAATAATGCTTCATGATCATTAGTGAACATCCCAAACACACATCAAACAATTTTTTCAGGACTCTAACTATCATAGTCATCAGTAGAGGAATGATTATCATCTCAATGTATAGTCATTGTGAATTCAACATATTGGGAGAAAAAAAATACTAGTGCGAATCTCTAAAATCAGACATGTTACAAATTAGGGTTTATGATAAACATAGAATACCTAGTATTATTTTTTCCCCTACGGTGATGCTACCTCAAATGCATGCAATTGACCCCATCTAGGTCAACTACCTCTCTAGTAAAAATCACATCGATGAACTATATCAGTTTAATTTATCTGAGTTTGAGTAACATTCAGAGGATAACCAATGCACACCAAATCTTCTCTTGGTGAAGAATAATCCCACTGACCCAACAATTTGAAGAGCATCCCTGGTGAATTCTACTGATGTTGGAATTGAACTAGTCCACCTCTACCAAACTGAGCTCGAGTATCCACTATAAAATGATCATTAATATTTCTATGAACAACTCTAATGAATAAAACTAATCTCTTTTACCCAGTAATATTATTGAAACCATTGTACCTAGATATACACAAAAATGTTGATGAGAATTAATCCTGACTAGTGAAATCCTCAAAGGCCCTGGAACTCATGACCCACCACTGATAACTATACCCCTCATTGAAACCTAACGTTTTCTCCCTCACATTATTCGTTATCATGATTTCATCATATAAATTAATACATCCTAATATTTAAAAATTAGATATGATGGGAATATAAAAAGTGTAACAAAATATGGGATCGATATGAACATTGATTCCTCCTATTGTCTCACTCGGGAATCCACATATAGGAAATGATCTAGGGAATTGATTAAAAGCTCATGTAATATGATCTCAGGACTTTATAATGATATAATACACAAATAAATTAATATATTCTCGTAAATATTCAAAACATTCATGGTTGATGAAAGGATATCTTCCCACAACTCTTTTTGGATGTCGACCCACAAAATATCTTCCTCCATCTACTAAACTTGGTACAAAATCCACCATTGATGTGTAGTTCCTCACATCTAAAATATTTACAAGGGAAACAAATACTCCATCAAGGATTGGATCAAACTGAAAGTGACCTATTAATCCTCTAGCCAGCCCTCTGTCTCCATATCTAAGATGATTCCCTCATACTTTCCTAAATATTTTCAAAGGAATGAACACAACTTCCTCAACAAATGATCATCATACTCATCCAGATAAAACCATCCGGTGATCATCTAATTCATCCTACAAAACATCCAATAGCTAATACACACATGGATAATTACCAACAAGAATAATTGTAATATATACTAACATCTCGTAATCCCATGTATATGGAAATTTATTATGATTAATTTTAATTCACTTTATTCATTATAACCTTCCCTAAAAAACAAAATTAATACACGAACAAAAGTCATCATAATGGGTGTACATATAAGAGGTTTCTTCCCAAGAAAATAGTATGCCCCTCTAGGTTGTTAAATTAACTCATAGTCTGTGAAAATGATCATAGAGAGCCCTAAACTATTGTGACCTAGTCTGTCTCTCTAGCCGCTGTCACACCCCGAGTTAAACATGCATTGTTTCTATATCACAAAAATAAATCCTCAATATTTCTGACTATGAAATGCCTCAAAAATCATAACCATTTAGCTCTAATACAACTCTATCATGTCCACCTCCATATGAAGATGTGATATTATGTTGATATGGATTATGAAAGTCCTAGATTCATGCCTCCATTAGGACCCATGTTAAATAAAGTCACTACGGGTATACGCATCCGATGTAATGGTGGAACTACCTAGTATAACAATATTCTATCAAGAGATAAGATGAATCAAGAACAATGAAAACAATGATATATTTAATTATATGAAATCCAAACCTATCCCACAATACATGTGTAAATGAATGAAATTTATATAAAATTTTCCACTGTATATAACAAAAAAAATTAGATAAGTGACATAGAAACTATCCAAATGTATAAGATTGTAATTTCCAACCCCATCCATAATTTCATCTATTAATCCTAACAATGTTTTACATAAATTGTGTGAGCATACATGTATACATAGTTGGAAAACAAAAGCCTCTCATTCATATGTGAAAAGGTAATACTAATGAATGTGTGTTAAAAACATTAGAATCAAATAACACCTAAACCTGTCTACTAAAAAAATTTGATCATTAATTCAATATGATTCACCATTGGTGAGTCATTATTGTTCAAAATTATTCGATGATAGTTAGTAACAATTAGATCAAAATTATTCACCATTGGTAAGCAACCGTCATTTCAAAATGAGTCAACATTGGTGACACACTTTTAGTTCATGATGAGATGCCTCTAGTGAGTCCCTGTTATATCAAAATGATGTTCCTCTCGTGATTTACCGTTATTTCAAAATTATCTTCCACTAAAAAGAAATCGTTAGTTAAGAATGAGTCATCGCAACTGAGTCATTGTTAGTTAAAAATTATTAACAACCACTCATCCAACATTAGTTCAAAATCATTCTTCACTAGGAATTCACAGTTAGTTCAAAATGTGTCGATTCCAGTGAATCCCTTCAAGTTCCAAATGACTCACCACCAGTAAGATACCGTTAGCCAAAAAACACAATAGATATCCCCTAGAAACATGGAAACCCATATTTTTTTAAATTTAATGAGAAGAACAGAATGATCTATCATATTATAAATATCATATCTAAATAATGAATCCATCTCAATTATCATCCTTAAATTATCATGATTAAAAATAAATTTCATCTCTATTTAGATATGATAAGATGTACCAACACACGAGGGATAATTTCACTCCCTATTTGATTGTAACGACAATGGTTAATTGTTGTTTAAAAATTATTGTTAAATTTTTATATATTTAGTATATTCAATTAAATATTTTATTAAAATTTAAGGATATTTATAACTGGTATAATAACAAATTAATTGAGATTATTCCTTTAAAAAAATTACCTCTTCCCTAAGAGACCTCATTATGTATATTATTAAGGAAATTAAGGATGGTGTTTTAGGGAAACCATCACCTCTAAAACATGTATATGGTAAATTTAAATGATATTTTTGTAGAGTATTGTCAATAAATAAGACTTGATGTGGTTTAAATAAGTGAGGGAGTAGGTTCCATTTTATGATTGGTGTGAGAGACATCATTGTAATTTCATAAAAATAAAATATAATTTGATATTTCTAAAGGAAATTGTTTCTACATTTCCATAAATTAAAATAAAATTTTAATAGTGTTGGAATCACATATTATAATGAAATATAAACATATTTTGATATCATTTTAATCTTTATCTTTTTTACTAATCCCATGGTTAAATATGATTTACATTAATGTTAATAACGATATTTTTAATCACAAATAGTTAATATTGTTAATATAAATACAAAATTGACTCATTAATGGACAATATATTTTTTCAACTATTTTAAATTCAACAGGAAGATAAAATTTTTGTAATAATATATATAATTTAATAAAATATTATTTTGATAAAAGATTATTACTTTAAATTATGAAACAATTGATTAAAATTGAATTTAAATATATCAATAAAACGTATTAATTAAAATATAATTAATTAAATACTCTATGATATTTCATATTGATCTATAAAATTCATGGTACATGTTAAATGTTTATAATTATATAACTTTTAATGTTTTTTAATGATTTTATTTTATTTTTTCTGTTTATTAAATTTATATTGTATTCGTGTTGCACAAGAATTTAAAGTAATTATATAATTTATAAAAGTTACAAATAACATTATATCATGAGAATAATTTCATTAATCTAAAAATATAAATTTATTTTTTAAATATACTTCATTTATTCCTATGTTTACTAATAAAAGATATTTAAGACCATGGGAGTGACCTTATATTACATTCACCGATTAAAATATTATAAGAGTCCTTTTATTGAATAGTGTCCATTAAGATATTATAGTTCTAGTAAAATAAGATCAATTACAAACTTAATTCATACAATTAATATTAAAATTAAATATTAAGTCATTATTACTTAGTTTTAAACTAGATTAACAATATTTACCCTTAATCGAGGTGACAAATTTTACACCACTAATATTCAAAATGCCAAAAAAATGTGAAAAATTTATTAAATTTGATCCTCTAGATTCGGAATACATTTTCAAATTTATTATATAAATTATATATAAATGGATGAAATTAATTTTAAAATAAGTGCACAAAAAATAATGAAAATATCATTTTAGATAAGTATGGATTTTATTTTAAATTATTATTTGAATAAAAAATTGTATCATATAAAATTAAATAATAAAATATAATAAAAACATATAAATAATATTATTAAGAATTTAATATATTTAATTTCTTTTAATAAAATTTTAAATTAAAATAGAAGTCTTCAGATTGTAGAATGAAAAGTATAGTTTTCAGTAAAAATATGATTTCCAATATTCATTAGAATATAAAACCTTTCAAAAAAATATGAAAATATTACCCTAAATTAATTTTTATATTATAATTGGAACTATTTTAATAATTTTATAAAAAGAAATATTTTCAGATTAAAAAACATTATATTATATTTTTCCAAAAATAATTAAAAACAATTTTCGAAGAAAACTTATTTTTGACGTATATAATTAATTTACTGAAAATAAGGAACATATTTCATAATCAAAATAAATTAATTTATAATTTTTTGGGCCATTATATATATATATAGCTATGGTTATTTTTAAATGAAAACATTTTTTGTTTGGTTAAGAACCTTTCCGTGTGTTGTATACACTAAAATACATATTATTATTCTAAAATATAATGGTGTTACATTATACACCTTCAAGAAACGGCATCCGTGTAATTTGATCTAGTGATCAATAGTTAGTGGTTTGATATTCTAAATCCTACCTCGTAAAATGTGTAATTATAACATCATCTTAAAAAGTGGGAAAACTAAATACATTGGTTGTCAATAGACATTGATAATGAATTTATGATGATATGGGAAATGTGATAATGAGGATATTGAAAAAGAAACTAACATCCATTGATTAATTGAGAATCATTGAATACATAGTTAAAAGAAGAATAATCATCACAGAATAGTAATTCTATGATGAGTAAAAAGGATATTGATTTCGCGGTAAGAAAATTATTGGGATAATGTTTTTTTATTTCATGTTTCACTTCCATTAGTTGAGGGTTTATTTTATTTTTGATATAAAATACTCAAAAATATAAACTTACTTGATTTATTTCCATTTCATAAGAAATATCTCATTCATTTATTGTTCTTTGATCAATTTCCACTTCATCTCTTATACTAGGAAATAGATATTCGATATTGATTTTTTATATTCCTAATGAAATAGAATAAAAAATTAAAAAATAATAAGATCTATAACTCGTTAATTTTTCATATAAATATTTAAAAAAAATCTTATCATAGGTTTTGATAATTATTAGTTTAAACACAACTAATAACATTTAATGTTCAAGTTATTTCATTCCATAAGTAGTAAATCTCAATTATTCTCTAAAATATATCAGAACTAATTCAAAAATCAAAAAATTTATCTGTAAGTTTACCAATTTTTAAAAATAATAATATCATTAACCCCCATAAGTAGTTCTTAATTTCAAATGTAAAATACATTGATCAAATATCTTCCTAGAAAATGGAAATAACTTTAATCGACACGGAACTTAAATGAAAATATGAATTCATCCAAAAATAAAATATAATATTATTGAATATAATTGATAAATCCAAAAGATTATGTATAATCCAACATGAATGAAATTATTAATTATTATTTATGTCATAAATAAAATATAATTTAAATATATCTCAACATCAGAAACATATTCGGGTTATCTTTCCCTTTTTTGTGTATTGTCCAAAAATAATACATTACCAATAATCACATTTTTAGTCATTGGTTCCATTCCTCATATTATTTTTAATCGTTAAAAAAACATCTATATTTTAATATATACATGTTTCATTATTTTTATATCTATAATAACCAATATAAAATAATTCTAAAACACAATTAATGATTCAAAACACACAAGAATGTAAATCATTTGACTTTTACTATAGTAATTTCAAAATCATGCATGTGATCTATTTTCTTGTTTGGATAAATATTAATTTCTACATCAAGGAATTTGTTTTACTAAATATACAGATATTGGTATTTAATTACATTCAGATGAGAAACTTCATTCTTTCCAAACATATCATTAGTCTGGTGGAAATTCTCTACACACTTGTATCAATAACCCAATCATATCAATCAAGATCAATGATGTTTCATTCCACAATTATCACATGAAGGAAATACTTATTTCTCCTTAAAAAATATTTTTTTTAATTAATCCCTATCTTCACTTTCATTACATCTTATCCATATTGATTTGATAAATCATACTTTTTTTAGGATAGTACAAGAGACTATGTCATCATATGATGGGTATTTTTGGGAGACTTGTGACCTTCAAAAGAATGGATTTATCTGATCAAAAGAAATTTTAAATCATACTCTAGGGATTACATATATAGTCTGAAATATGCATGGATAGTATTATAATGTTTTGTTCTTACTCAAAAAAATATATCTCTTCCTTTTTTCTACAACACAACAATTTTCAATCAATATTAACTCATTGTATTCAAGGAAAATAACATTCCACGAAATGTTTTATTAAGTCCATCAATTCCATGCTTGATATTTCTTCTTTATCCTTAATGATTTTAATAAATGATAACCATCGATATTAATCCTATGAGAGATGATAAGCTTCTACAAAAACCATAACCATTTCATTTTCATCCCAATGTGAGAATTATATTATCGAAGGAACAAATCAATTTTCAATTGAAATGGATTTTTATTATCATTAAACGATAATGTTTGCAGATGAAATATAATGTATAATATTGTTATGCAACAATGTATATTGATCGGATGATAAAAATGGGAAAGGTTTTTGGTTATAACCTAAGATAGTAGTCTTGATATAGTTATTATTTGTTCATTTATGCCTATATCTCTGTCTTTATAATCAATCCTATGAGTGAAATATCAATATGAATTATGTGACTTTGTAGAATTTCCATTCATTAAAATAAGTACCATTTCAAAATAATAAAATTTATTATATTTTATTATGAATCATAATGCATAATTTTGAAACTACATAAACACTTAACATAAATTATAAATTTATATATAGCTAATATCAAAATCGTATGCATGATTTCTTCTAGAATGTCATAAAATTCCATCCTAGGGTTAAATTAACTTATCATTTTTTTACTAAATATTGTTCCCAAGGATTATACAAAAATCTATCTAATACCAAATGTACATACCCTGACCTCTGTAGCCCAGTACTGGAGGATACATTATTAAATTGGAACTAAGTACAATCAATGACATCCCAATAGACTAAATAGTGATGTACTCTTGGGTAACTAGATACAAAATAGAATTTCACATTACATTTGGAAATATAAAATACAATATATTGTTTTTACTGATAAAATCATCATCCCCATTAGCATATTCTAAAATATAAATCTTGAAATTATTTTATTATCTACGGAAAATAATATTAAAGGGGTGATCCAAGACTATCAGTAAGGTTAAGTACGTAGTAAAATAAAAATAACAAATAAATAATATGTAAAATACTGATAAAATAATACCATATAAATAATATGAAAATCAGGAATCGTATTTATGGAGATAATCACATATTTCACATTGAAAAATAAATTAATAAATCATTTCATAATGGAAAAAATCCTAATGAAAATCATATGAAACGTACCATTAGGACCTCAACCAAGACATCTGAAAATAAAATTTTATCCTTAGGCCATGAAATGAACTCAAATGTTTAATACCTCAGCCAATACCAAATCTACATTGTATCATGACACCTACTGATGAATCAATTGGATATAATTGGACCTTCGAATCACATAACATGTAATATTCATTATTTATATGAATGTTGTGAAACATAACAAAAATAAATATTCATATTCAAACAAGTATATGAAATTTTAATAATTTTCAAAATAAAATAAACATAATCATAAATAATCAATATAAATATGGATATTAGTGTTAAAATAACACATCCACATACAAACATATCAGGAACAATCCAATACAATAGCATAATTAATATCTTAAAGTAATTTATTAGTAAAGAATCAAATTTAAAAACATATGTTGAAAAAGATGAAAATAATATAAAAATAATCATTGGAATGTTATTGAGGGGACTACACATTTAACAGAAAAAATGATAATTTTTTATAATATGAGAAATTATAAAGGAACCAATGTTGAGCGAATGAAACCATTAATGTTGTAATCAATGATTAAAATAAAATATTATTCATGACAGTGTGAAAATATGTTAATTTTATATAATTAAAAAACATTTATTTCACATTGTTGTGAAAAATACTTTAAATGTACCCCCATTCAGAAAATGAATTGATGAATCTTTTAAAAAAAGTGTAAGAAGACAAAAAAAGTTAAACCAGAATTTTAAAAAGTTATAGAATATTATAAAATAGATATTTTTGAGATAACATTGACATGAAATGGAAATATTTCATTGATGATACTTATAAATAATCTATCCTAATTAATGAGAAGATTATGAAATAAACACTTATCTTTATTTTGTAACTTTTGAATTATAATTTCCATGAAATAAATAATTTCAAAAGACACATTTAAATAACATTAAGTTAAAAATATTCATGATATAACATAAAAAATATATAGTATATACACCCCATAAAATAAATTAGTGGTGAATATGGCATATGTCTCACAAAGGTAAATGTTTGATGAGAAACTCTTACCTTATTTATGAATTCTTTCAAATGTGTTACATAAATAATTATAATAAATATAAATTTATTATAAATATATTACATAAGAATATTAATATTTATAATACCATATATTATTTTATTATAATATTATATAACCCATTTTATGATAATTATTTATTATAATCATTATTCCATGTCACAACTACATCATTTTTCATTTATAATTTGGTTCTATGTTTTATGTCCTTATAAATTAATCTGGGTTCAATATTTTAAAAAATCATAATAATGAAATAAATAAATATTATAATTATAATATAAATATTTATAGTCATATCTAAAAGTTATATATATAAAAATGAATTACACATTTCAGAAAAATGGAGGTCGTATGTATGCATGAACATTATTTTCATTTTTTTTGGTTGATGAAAAAAAGAAGGATAATAAATAATTCACAAACAAAAAGAAATTATTATACCTATAAAATATATATGTCCCCCTCCTCATCGTCATCAACGAACCGAAACACGAGCTAGGATTGGATGTGCATGGTGGAGGAGACGATCAACGATAACATCATCTTCTTCCCGTGACCTCATCGTCGAGCAATGATCAAAGGTAGGGTGTTTACTTTGACTAATATCCCTTTTATTTTTCTCAGTTTTGGTTAGAAAAGGATCGATACCGAGGATGTAAAATATTAATTGGTGTTCCCCTACATTGATGAACCATTTTCTATCGCACCTAAATGCAGAGAGTTCGAGCCAATCAACATGGCATGACCCCTCCGTCGTTCTTGTATGTGTTGATTTGTGGAATGACGATGAAGTGATAGAATGATGAAGGCAGCAACGAAAGTGGTTGTGATACCTATGGCCTCTGTGAACCATTGCCGGCCGCCCACGCGCTCCGGCACAACCCCCAGGGGCCAAACCGCACATTGCATGCATGCTACCCATGCCCCGTCGGCCTGTCCATGCACTGCCCGCCCCTTGCCGGCCATCCTGCGCACTGCCCGGGTACTGCCAGCCTGCACGAGTGATGCTTGGGCCCTGACGACCTGCCGTGCGCCCTGCTCGGCACCCCGCGGGCTGCCCCGCGTGCTGCCCACACCCCACCTGGCTACCAGTGCAATGCATGTGCCATGTCGTCCTCCACGCGCCCCGTATGGCCAGCCCAGCTTTCCGTTGGCTGCCCGTCCTCCCGAGCCGCCCAAGCTGCGCCTCTCACGGTGCTAGTCGAACTGGCCCTCGCCTCCGAATTGATCCGCCTACACGGCAACCTCTAGGCCGAACCGCCCCCAGAGTCTGCTGGGCGGGGCCCAGCAGACGAAGACGAACCTAGCGGGCATACCAGTTCGACCCAAAATGGATTAACACAATATGGGTTGGGCCGAGTCAGTCTGACCAGGTTAGATCGGGCCCAGGCCCAATACTTATCGTTACTTGCTTTGGCCATATCTTTTGCACTCGATGACCGTTTGAAGAACCGTCAGCGACTCTGGTTTTCCTGGAGCATAACTGTCCCTTTGAGATTACCCCACTGTAGTTCGGGGAAATGTTGAGATACGGTCAGGTTGGATCGTACACGAATCAAATTGGGCCACAGGGCTACAAAGATTAAAACTCACATACTTGGTGTCTGATTGACGGGCCATGTATTGATTTGAGACCCCTATGACGAGGCAGTCCTTTGAGATACTTATACATGGGACTTCGTGAAAGTTGGACTATTAACCTGTAGCTCATGGAGTGGACCCTCCCAGAGATAAGAAAGCAAAGTACGAAGACCTAGTAGCTTGCTGAGACCTGATGACTGCATGACTGATTCGACTAGGAGTGATTAGACTAACTCAGTGGGGAGCGCTTGGTAGTTGGCGGGAGACCCATGGTGGAGGAGCGCCTGTTAGTTGATTTTAGACCTGTGGTACTCAAAAGGAGGAGTACCTCTGTAGGCTATTATGGGGAGCGCCTAGTAGGAGGTGGGAGACCCATAGTGGGGAGCACCTATGTGTGAGCGAAGTAGACCCATGGTACTCGACCGGAGAAGTACCTCAGCAGTCCAAGGTTAGTGGGAAGCGCCTGGTTGTGGCGGAAGGCCCACTAAACTCGACAAATGAGGATTTCTCCAGCAGTCGTGGTTTCAACAATGTGAATAAAAATCCTGGTTGAGCTGAGTTTTATCTTTTTGTGTTTATCTCATGATTGAGATGGATTACTTGATAACTTAGGTATATGTATGGGAATATACCTAAGTGGGATTATTTTTTGATTTAATTCTTTGTGGTATATCATTGTTGGATTTTGTGAGACCTTGAGGGTCTCGCGGTCCCTACTAAGTATTGGCATACTCACCCCTGCATGGGCTATGCCCGCACCTCGTTGTGTTGGATGTAGACGACGGACAGCCCTGACCGAGGTTGTGTGTACCAAGACTAGATGGTACCCGGAGGTGGACCATATGGCGTGACGGTATAATGGGGAGATGGACGGAAATGGAGTGGTGTGGAGGCTATCTATAACTACTCTTCAGGTAGGATCTGTGGTGGACGATCACTAAGCTGCTTTTACCTTTCAGCTATTTTTTCCATTTTCAGTTGTACTTGTACTTTGCAGTTGGGCTTGTATTTCCGACCCCTTTTACTTTATAGCTCTCTTTTGAATAATGTTTTACTTAGTGTTTTGCTTCCAACTCGTACTCTGTTGTGTGTGATATCAGGTTATAAAATAATTTCCTTCCTGTTGGTCGGAGTGGATACTCAAGAGGTGGGTGAATTGAGTTCCAATTAAAATTTTCTGTTAAAAACAATGTTTATTAAAATCCCCCTATTTTAATATTAGATTAAACTGTAGTGAATTTAAACAGATTATAAAGGTTCAATTTGTTTCTCAAAGATTGATTAGTTCTCAGTTAACTTAATCATATGATTAAATTATCTTTTGAAACTAATTTACTGGTTTATAATGAATACAAACACTGGCGAGTTTAACTATCAAAGTAGCTTTGATGATAAATTATATTTTAAAGTAATAGCAGTGGAATATGAAATAAATATGTAGTATGGATATAGTATGTAGCTACAAACACAGAGAATTAACCAAGAGGTTCAGTCTCAAGCAGAGACTTAGTCCTCTCAAAAGTTTATATAAAAATGATCCACACCCTAGATCGGGGTTAACAACAATGAACACACTGTCCAGGTCACAAAACCTCTACCACAGTTCTGCGTGGGGAAACAAACAACAGCTTAGAGCTGTCCAGGTCTCACACGACCTCTACCACTATCCAAAGTGGAAAATGAAGTGTAAAAAGGTTTGCTGAGGATTTACAGATCCTCCAGTGAAAGTACAGGAGTCAGTGTGTGTGTTTAATACAGCAGATAACACACACTGCTCAAGATGTAAAACAAATGTATCACAAAGCAGAGATGTAGAGTTTAGAAATGGCTCTAGTGATTTCAGTGTAGCTCTGGACTCTTTTTGTATTTGGTCAGAATTTATTCTGAGTCCTCTTCTCATTTTTCTTTGAGAAGAAGAGTGTCGTATGCTTCAGGTTCAAAGTTAGTGAGATGTAGTCGATGAAGTTCTTCAATGTTCTTTTGTATGCACATAACTCTTCTTGAGTAGGCTTGATTGTGTATGAGGTTCTGTCTTGCATGGTTCTTCCTCTTCTTTCTTTCCTCTATATTCTTCTTGTGTTCTTCCGTCCACTATCTTCTTCAGCAGAGTCTTCTTGTATTTATGTCATGTTCTTTAGAAGACAGAACAATTTTCCTTTCCACATGTACGAGGTACGATTTCCTGACATCCGACAACCTTTATTAATTAATTGACAGAGCATTAAAATATACCTAATATGACTGTTGGTTAGATAAAATAAAGATAATGATAAAGAAATTAAAACAGTTGTTTATGACTATTGAAGAATCAAGTGATCGGTAGGTCATCAGCATTAGTGAGTAATGATCGGTGACTTAGATAGATCAGCATCGGTCAGTCATTTGCATCGGTGAGTCATTTTTCATCGGTGAGTCATTTGGCATCGGTGAGTCATTTGATCTACATCGGTTTGTCATCTGATCGGTGAGTCAGTTTGATCAGCATCGGTCTGTCATCAGATCGATGAGTCAGTTTGATCAGCATCAGTCTGTCATCTGATCGGTTAGTCAGTTTGATCAGCATCGGTCTGTCATCTGATCGGTGAGCCAGTTTGATCAGCGGCTCATTTCGATATCGGATCGGTTCGAACGTTGTCCTTTGATTTTGGATCGGTGCTTCCGATGTTTGTTGATATTGAATCGGTTCTTCCGATGTCTATTGATATTGGATCGGTGCTTCGGATGTCTGTTGAATCCAGAAGACTTCCAAAATACTTTGTAAGTCAAGAAGCATAGACAAAAACATTTTAACAGATTCATTCACAGATTGTAATTAAGTTTATGAGAAATCAAACCAGAATAATCATTAATGGTATGTGATGATTTGTGATTATTAAAACATCAATCATATACATAAAATCGACAATCTTCTAGAGGGCTCAACAATCTCCCCCTTTTTGATAATCACAAATCTTTATCATAAATAAAAACATAATGAGAATTAAACCATAAAGAAAATAAATATAAAGAGATATATAAATCTCCCCCTTAATTTAAATTTCCCATATATATTATACATATTTCCCATATATATTATACAGATTTCTCATATATATTATACAGATTTCTCATATATATTATACAGATTTCTCCCCCTAAGATAGATACATCTCTCATATATATATAGATATTTCTCCTCACCTTAGAGATATACATCTTTTCTCACCCATATATCTCTCTTCTCCCATATATCATTCGTTTTCTTCTCTTCCTTTGGGATAATCAAAAAGGAGGGAAAACATAGAAGTGAAAGTGAAAGCAAAAGCAGTCCGCATAGAGTAGAGAGGGAAAAAAATTGATAAAGTACAGAATATTACAAGCATCACATTGTTCACCCTATCAAAAAAAATACACAACTATTTTTTGGGATACAAAGGGGTTTTGCCTTTGTCTTTGGGATCAATAGTGGGTAAGTTTGAAGGCTTGGAGGCAGGCTGGACTTGGAGAATCTAAAGTGGTGGTAGGACAACTCGGGCAGGTGTAGGAGCAGGTGCCACAAAGAGTTGTTGTTGAGAAACAGGAGCTGGTTGAGAAGCTTGCTGAGGGACTGGTCTTAACTGTGATAGAGCTTGAGCAAGAGATAGCTGATTTGGAGCTAGATCAGAGTTACTGAGAGGTTCAGAAGTAGGAACTACTATTGCAGTGGCCAGTGCATTCAAATATGGCTTCAAAAGATGAATGAAGTCCTGAATGACTTCTGCCTCATACATCATAGCTTTTTCAAAATCATCTTTATTCTCCATGAACTGGGCAATGGATGGGGTAAAATCTTGCAACTGATGAACTTGAGTTTTGAAGGCATGAGTGACTGGAGGTAATTTCAGATTCTCTGCCAACACCTTGAAGTTTGCAGCCATTTCATGCTTTGTATAAATCTTGGAAAAGTAATTATCCACTTTCTCTTTGATCTCTTGTAGAGCTTTCTTAGCTTCTTCTGAATACACCAATTCCATCCTATGACTGTTATCACAGAGCTCTTTCATCTTCCTCAATGATTCTAAATCAAGAATTTGTCTAACAGCAGCTAACTCATCATGGACAACTTCTCTTAGAGCTTCTAGCTCACGGGTAGTGATCTTGGTTACCTTGCCTGTACTGGCTTGGCCAACTATGTGAGTTAACTCAACATTCAACTTCCTCACGTCAGACTTGTAGAGATTTTCAATCAAATTTCTCAAAACGTCCATCATACCGGAGATGGTTGATCGGAATTCCCTGGATAGAGGTACCAAGCCGGTGTGAAGATCCCTTATAGTCTGATTCAAAAAGGCTATGTGTCTGCCAATAAGTTCACCAGTATTGGCCAGGTCTGGCTTCAAAGCATTAGATACTCTTTGTGAGAAGGCTTCCAATGAATTTTCAGAAACATGTAGAGGCACTTGAGTAAGAGCATTAGAAATTTATTCTCTAACTGTGTCTCTCACAGCGGTTAGAAATTCAATCTTAAACTTATTAAGATCAGCTAGAGAGATTCGAGAACCAGGTAAATTATCATTTGTAGGATCAACAGAAGGAACAGACCTTGCTTCTCTTGGGAGGTTCCTCTTCATAGCTGCAGCAGATTCTGGAATTGCTTCATCTTCTTCAGAATATTCTAAGCCCAACACAGCATAACCAGGGTAGTCATCCCAAACAGCAGCACACAGGGTGTATTTTGGTTTCTCATAGCTTGTTGTTCCACTGAATTTTGGTGAATCAAACTTGCCACTGGTATGTATTTCTTGTTCTGACTGAGGTGATTCTATTTGATCTTCAGAAATACCATCCAGTGGTCTTTTATCACCATCAATAGTAGCCTCAGCATTATCAGCACGTCCATCATCACTCTTCTCAGAAGCTTCACTGTGATATTTTTTAGTATCAGAATCTTCTTTATCACCAAGAATGGGTTCTAATTCTGGTAGGGCTAAGGGTGGACTAGAAGGTCCAAATTCTATTCTTCTCTTGGGACTAGCAGTGTCAGGATCACTCCTATCATCAGGAGATGAAATACTTCCTTCCTCAGTCGAATCTTCTTCTTTCTCTTGGGCTTTGGTGGCCTCATTCATTCCTTCTTCTTGCTCATCATCATCAGAATAAACTGGTTCCTCATCTGGTTTCAAGCCAGGGTCTCTCAAATCCTTTGGCCTCTTTCCATGATCTATGGGATTGAGGATTCATACAATTTATCTTCATCTGCAACCCATCACTTCTTCCATGGATTCCAATGTATTTTCATCCTCTTGCAGATCTCTTTGTTGAGACAGAAGGTATGATCTGTTTCATCAACTTCATCATCTTCATTAATACATTCTAGATTCCTGAGCATGGTAGATATCATCTTTGAATAAAACAACGCAGTGGTGTTCTTGGACGGTTTTACCATTCCAGCTATGTGAAACATCACATATCTACACAAATTGATCTTCTCATGTGTTTTCAGAAGAAACAACAGGAAAACATCCGGGTACTTTACAGCAGCAAAATCTCCTCTCCTAGGGCAAAGTTGGCTCTGAATAAACTTGTAAAGAAGTCTACATTCCCCATCTAATTCTGAAGCTGTGATTCTCCGTGACTCTCTGTTTCCAGTCAGAAGCTCTAGAGCTAATTTGTAAGAGAAGTAATCAGATGTTGGAGGAATATTCCTAGCATAATCCTCATACCGACCTTCATGAGGTACATTCAAGCACTCAGCCCACTGCTCAGATGAGAAGGATATTTTCTTTCATTTTACCACAGACGACATCCTGGCAGCCTCCACACCATCTAAAGTGATTTCCATATTTATATAGAACTCATGTACCAGCTTCAGGTAGTCTATTCGAGAGTTGTCAGAAAACCAGTCTATCCATCCTTGCGATTCAAGAACTTGCAGCAACAGTGACTTACTTGACAAAGGCCATGCATAGTTGGGTTCTCTTTCTACAGCAACAATCCGAGTTTCCAGGTTCGGATTTACTGATCATTGAGAGGTACTACTCGACTCGCCTCGAGCACGCTTTGAAGGTACAGGGCTATCCGGTCCTTTGATCGGTCTCTTTTTATTATCCATTTGAGGATTTTGGGAAGGAAAGAGTTCGAAGGTTCGAAGTAGAGGGGAAGAGAAGTTGAAAGGTTCAGCGGGAAATGAAATGTCAAAGGATTAGGGAAGATAAATAGCCGTGTATCATTTATCTTATCATTTAGGGTTCCCATAAAAATTATAAAAGAAATTTACTAATTAATTACAATATAATAAAAAATGATCGGTATGACAGATCGGTTGCACAGATCAGTTTCACAGATCGGTTTCACAGTTCAGTTTCAGAGATCAGTTTCACTGATCAGTTTCACAGATCGGTTTCACATATCAGTTTCACAGATCGGTTTCACAGATCGGTTTCACAGATCCGTTTCACAGATCAGTTTCACAGATCGGTTTCACAGATCGGTTTCACAAATCAGTTTCACAAATCCGTTTCACAGATCAGTTTCACAGATCAGTTTCACAGATCGGTTTCACATATCAGTTTCACAGATCCGTTTCACAGATCAGTTTCACAGATCGGTTTCACATATCAGTTTCACAGATCCGGTTCACAGATCAGTTTCACAGATCGGTTTCACAGATCAGTTTCACAGATCCGTTTCACAGAACGGTTTCACAGATCAGTTTCACAGATCAGTTTTACAGATCAGTTTCACAGATCGGTTTCACAGATTAGTTTCACAGATCGATCATACACAACTCTTGTTTAATAAATTTCATTCTTTCAGAGCATAAAGGCTTTGTGAAGATATCATCTAATTGATGTTCAGAACTAATAAATTTTAAAGAAATATCACCTTTTTGATAATGATCTCTTAGAAAGTGATGTCTGACATCAATGTGCTTAGTTCTAGAGTGAGACACAGGGTTCTTAGAAATATTGATTGCACTAGTATTGTCATATTTAATTGAAACATGTTTAAGATCAAATCCATAATCCAATATAGTGTGTTTCATCCACAGAATTTGTGCACAGCAACTATCAACAACTATGTATTCTGCCTCGGCAGTAGACAATGCAACTGAGTTCTGTTTCTTACTACACCATGATACTAGGTATTTTCCAAGCAAATGACATGTTCCAGATGTGCTCTTCCTATCTAACATACATCCAGCAAAGTCAGCATCTGAATATCTAGTTAGATTAAATGATTATCCTGTTGGATAAAACAAACCTAAATTTACAGTATACTTAAGATACTTAAAAATCCTTTTAACAGCCAGTAAGTGTGATTCTTTAGGATTATCTTGAAATCTAGAACACATACATACACTGAACATAACGTCTGGTCGACTAGCAGTAAGATAAAGTATGATCCCAATCATACCTCTGTAATTGGTTTGATCCACTGGTTTCCTAGCTTCATCTGTATCAAATTTACAGGTAGTACTCATAGCTGTATCACTTTCCGTAATACAATCCAATCCAAAACGTTTTAAAAGATCCTTTTTATATTTACTTTGATTTAAAATAATTCCATCTTTAGTTTGAAAAATTTGAAAACCAAGAAAATACTTAAGCTCTCCCATTAAGCTCATTTCAAATTCATTTTTCATAATCTTTGAAAAATCAGTACATAAGGAATTTTTAGAAGATCCAAAAATAATATCATCAACATAGATTTGTACTATTAATACATCTTTTGAAATCCTTTTTATAAAAAGAGTGGGATCAGCTACTCCTTTTGTAAATCCTTTTGAGATAAGAAAGTTTTAAAGCCTTTCATACCAAGCTCCTGGAGCTTGTTTTAAACCATATAAACCTTTAGAAAGGTTAAAAACATGATTTGGAAAATGAGGATTTAAAAAACCAGGTGGTTGTTCTACAAAAACATCTTCAACAATAAAACCATTTAGAAATGAACTTTTGAGATCCATTTGATATAGCATGAAATTCAGATGTGATGCATAGGCAAGTAAGATACTAATAGCCTCTAATCTAGCTACAGGTGCAAAGGTTTCCTCATAGTCAATTCCTTCTTCTTGATTGTAACCTTGTGAAACTAGCCTAGCTTTATTTCTAATGATGTTTCCAGATTCATCAACTTTGTTTCTAAACACCCATTTTGTGCCTATGGTCAAAATGTCCTTAGATATTTCTACTAATTTCCAGACTTTATTTCTTTCAAATTGATTTAGTTCTTATTGAATAGCCATTACCCAAAATTCATCATTGATAGCATCATTGATATTTTTAGGTTCTAACTGTGAAAGAAAAGCTTGATGTTCAACCTTATTTCTTAGAGAAGCTCTAGTCTGTGTTCCTCTATCTAGATTTCCTACAACAGCATCTAAAGGATGGTTCATTAGAGTACTAGATGGTCTTGAAAATATAGGGCTACAGATTTCAGATTCATCTACAGATTGAGGTTCAACAGAAGCAGGTTATAGAGAATTTCCAGAGCTGGATGCTTTAACTATAGGTCCACTGTCTTTATCATTGAGATTCAAACCAGAGAGATCATCTTCAAGGGAGATTTTAGGTTCATGTGGATCAGTTTCATCAAATTTTATGTGAACAGATTCTTCCACACATTTGGTTCTTTTATTGAAAACTCTATAGGCTTTACTAGAGATAGAGTAACCTAGGAAAATTCCTTCATCACTCTTGGATGCAAATTTGTCAATATTGTCTTTAGTGTTGAGAATGAAGACTTTGCAGCAAAAAACATTGAAGTAGTTAACCTTAGGTTTCCTATGGTTCCACAACTCATAATGGGTCCTCTTAAGAACTGGTCTGATCAAGACTCTATTAATGACATAAAAAGCTGTATTTACAACTTCAGCCCAAAAGTAAATAGGCAGTTCATATTCATTGAGCATAGTTCTAGCTATTTCTTGTAGGGTTCTATTCCTTCTCTCTACTACACCATTTTGTTGGGGTGTCCTAGGGGCAGAGAAATTGTGACTATAGCCATTGTGTGAGCAGTAAGAATCAAACTCATGATTTTCAAACTCACGACCATGATCACTTCTCAGGGTCTTAATCTTGAGTCCACTATGATTTTCTACAAACTTGGAGTATTTAACAAAGTAAGAACAAGCTTCACTTTTTTGAGCTAGAAAATATACCCAAGTATATCTAGAGAAGTCATCTACAAGAACATAGACATAGTGCTTCCCATTCAAACTAGAAACTCTAGACGGTCCAAATAAATCCATGTGAACCAACTCGAGAGGTTGAGAAGTTGAAACTTCTTTCTTTGATTTAAAAGAAACTTTATGTTGCTTTCCTTTTTGACAGGGATTACAAACTTTGTTTGCTAGAAATTCAAGTTTGGGTAAGTCTCTAACTAAGTTCTTCCTAGAAAGTTTTCTAAGAGAGTGTACATTGAAGTGTCATAATCTTCTGTGCCAAAGCCAGGACTCTTTATGAAAAGCATTAGAACAAGGAATATTCTTCTTAGCTAAAGAATCTAAATCAACAGTATAAACATTTTCATTTCTTATAGTAGAAAATACTAAAACATTTTTTGAGTTAAAAACATTGCAAGAATCATTTTTAAATTTCACATAAAAACCATCATCACACAACTGAGAAATTCTTAACAAGTTATATTTAAGTCCATCGACAAATAAAACTTCAGAAACCAAGATTGAATCAGTGTTACCAATCTGGCCTAAGCCGATGATTTTTCCTTTTGAATTATCACCAAAAGTGACAAAACCTCCATCAACTTTTACTATGCTCTTGAAACATGAAAATTCTCCTGACATATGTCTTGAACATCCACCATCTAAGTACCATATCTTCTTGTGACAGCTCTTCAAGAAGGTATCCTACAAAACAGATTTAGATGGAAGATGATTTTGGTACCCCGATCTTCTTGGGTCCAGACATGTTAGACAATGATACTTTAGGTATCCAAATTTGTCTAATGGGTCTCATATAATTTGTAGAATTAACATTTTTTGAAAGATAAACCTTATTAGATCCATAACTATGAATATAACTGGTTGAGGCATATGAAGATCCAGAATTAACTATCTTCTATCCAGATTTAGGAATGAATCTAGTTTTGACAACTTTTCTTTGTCCAGGTTGGTATCCTATACCAGTAGTATATCTATGTGCAACTTGCTTTCCTAGAATTTGTGTTAGAGTATTCTTTCCATTTGCGAACTTCTCTAAGTCTTTTCTGATTTTCTCATTTGACAATTTTAGTTCAGTATTCTCTTTAAGCAACTGAGCATTCTTTTCTACTTCTATATCCAGATCAGATTTATGCTTAACACTTAAAGCATACTGTTTATTTAAACCTTTATATTTATCGTTAAGCTCATTACAGGTTTCTTCAAGCATATCACAATATTCAAACAGTTCAGATTTAGACATGTTATCACATTCAGAATCTTCTCTAGAATAATATGAATTTAAAGCATGAGTTTCTAATGTTACCTCAGAAATGTTTGTCATGAAACACATGTTGGCTCGATTCCTTTCAGAGTCTGAAGATTCAGCTTCACTTGTGCTGTCTTCTGAAGCACTCCAAGTATCCTTCATGGCTTTCTTGTACTTGTTATCCTTGTATTCATACTTCTTTCTGTATTTCAGCTTTGGACAGTCTGCTTTTATGTGTCCTTTTCTTTTGCATTCATAACAGAAAACTTCATCTGATTTATCAGACTTCTTCCAATCCTTTTTCCAGTGTCCTTTGTTATCATACTTTCCTTTGTAGTTTGAATTTCTGAAAAACTTCTTCTTCCTATAGAATTTCTTAATTCTTCTAGCAATGTGAGCCATCTCAGCATCACTGTCCGAATCATTCTCACTTTCCTCACTGCTTGAACTTTCATTGATAGCTTGAGGCTTTTCCTTAAACTTATTCTTTGAGGTTGTAGTCTTGAAGGCAATAGACTTCCTTTTAGGTTCATCATATTCTTCTTTGTTTACCTTGTGTTATTATTCATACATCATCAACATACCAATTAGTTCCTTGACAGGCTGTTTTCTAATGTCACACGATTCTCTAATGGAGACAGAGGTTCCTCTCCATCTTTCAGGTAGACATCTCAAAATTCTCATGATTTGTTCTTTTGCTGGAACATCTTTTCCCAGATAAGTAATTGTGTTGACAATTTCATTGAACCTGAGATACATATCAGAAATGGGTTCATCAGGCTTCATCTTAAAATTATCATACTTAATAGTTTAGGTATTCAATCTCATCTCCTTAACATTAGTTGTTCCTTCATGAGAAACAGCTAAGGTATCCCAAATTTCATATGCAGCTTTACATGCATAAATTCTATTAAATTCTTAATCTCCTAGAGCACAGTACAAGGAATTCATAGATTTACAATTATTATTGTAAGCCGTCTTTGTAGGTTCATCCCATGTAGATCTATCAGTAGTGGGAATTTTGTATTCAGATTCAATAGCAGTCCAAATATCAAAACTCATGCTTTCTAGATGAATTTTCATTTTATGTTTCCACTGAGCATAGTTGTTTCCATTAATGAAAGGTGGCCGGTTAGTAGCAGCGCCCTCAAGTCTATTATCCATGATATCACAAAAATAATTTTAAAGAGATAAAAATTTAGAAATAAAATAAATTTTAAGAACTTTAAAATACAACTAAAATCACAGTTGAAAACCAGGGTACTTTAGAAAATATTTTCCAACCTCTGATACCAAATGTTGGTCGGAGTGGATACTCAAGAGGGGGGTGAATTGAGTTCCAATTAAAATTTTCTGTTAAAAAAAATGTTTATTCAAATCCCCCTATTTTAATATTAGATTAAAATGTAGTGAATTTATACAGATTATAACGGTTTAATTTATTTCTCAAAGATTGATTAGTTCTCAGGTAACTTAATCATATGATTAAATTAACTTTTGAAACTAATTTACTGGTTTATAATGAATATAAACACTTGCGAGTTTAACTATCAAAGTAGATTTGAAGAGAAATTATATTTCAAAGTAATAACAGCGGAATATGAAATAAATATGTAGTATGGATATAGTATGTAGCTAAAAACACAGAGAATTAACCAAGAGGTTCAGTCTCAAGCCGAGACATAGTCCTCTCAAAAGTTTATATAAAAATGATCCACACCCTGGATCGGGGTTAACAACAATGAACACAGTGTCCAGGTCACAAGACCTCTACCACAGTTCTACGTGGGGAAACAAACAACAGCTTAGAGCTGTCCAGGTCTCACACGACCTCTACCACTATCCATAGTGGGAAATGAAGTGTAAAAGGGTTTGATGAGGATTTACAGATCCTCCAGTTAAAGTACAGGAGTCAGTGTGTGTGTTTAATACAGTAGATAACACACACTGCTCAAGATGTAAAAAAATGTATCACAGAGCAGAGATGTAGAGTTTAGAAACGGCACTAGTGATTTCAGTGTAGCTCTGGACTCTTTTGTATTTGGTCATAATTTATTCTGAGTCCTCTTCTCATTTTTGTTTGAGAAGAAGAGTGTCGTATGCTTCAGGTTCAAAGGCAGTGAGATGTAGTCGATGAAGTTCTTCAATGTTCTTTTGTATGCACAGAACTCTTCTTGAGTAGGCTTGATTGTGTATGAGGTTCTGTCTTGCTTGGTTCTTCCTCTTCTTTCTTTCCTGTATATTCTTCTTGTGTTCTATCGTCCACTATCTTCTTCAGCAGAGTCTTCTTGTATTTATGTCACATGCTTCGGAAGACAGAAAAAGTTTCCTTTCCGAAGGTACGAGGTACGGTTTCCTGACATCCGACAACCTTTACTAATTAATTGATAGAGCATTAAAATATACCTAATATGACCGTTGGTTAGATAAAATAAAGATAAAGATAAAGAAATTCAAACAGTTGTTTATGACTATTGAAGAATCCAGTGATCGGTAGGTCATCAGCATTAGTGAGTAATGATTGGTGACTCAGATAGATCAGCATCGGTTAGTCATTTTCATCGGTGAGTCATTTTGCATCGGTGAGTCATTTTGCATCGGTGAGTCATTTGATCAGCATCGGTTTGTCATCTGATCGGTGAGTCAGTTTGATCAGCATCGGTCTGTCATCTGATCAGTGAGTCTGTTTGATCAGCATCGGTCTGTCATCTGATCGGTGAGTCAGTTTGATCAGCATCGGTCTGTCATCTGATCGGTGAGTCAGTTTGATCAGCGGCTCATATTGATATCGGATCAGTGCGACCATTGTCCTTTGATATTGGATCAGTGCTTCCGATTATTGTTGATATTGAATCGGTGCTTCCGATGTCTGTGGATATTGGATCGGTGCTTCCGATGTCTGTTGAATCCAGAAGACTTCCAAAATACTTTGTAAGTCAATAAGCATAGACAAAAACATGTTAACAGATTCATTCACAGATTGTAATTAAGTTTATGGGAAATCAAACCAGAATAAGCATTAATGGTATGTGATAATTTGTGATTATTAAAACATCAATCATAGACATGAAATCAACAATCTTCCATAGGGCTCAACACTTCCTAGTTTAGGGACTTACTCCTTTGGTGCTAGTCACCAGCCCTTGGCCAATGGAAGGTGGGCTTGGGGTAGTCACGACACGAGCCCCAGGGGACGGGTTGTGAAAACATTAATGTTTTAATAATAATAAAGTGTATAAACACAAATATGAAATATTAATTTAAAAATTTAAAACAATAATCCATGTGTGTTGGAAATTAAATTTATCATATGTGCCTGTAAATATCAAAAAACTACTTTTAATCTAACTATGAAAACCGTGTTTGTATTATTTAGGGGACAATATGTTCACTATGAGCAATAAATAAAAAAATTAATGGAAAATATTATATATTTATTAAAATTTAAAAATGAAAATTATAGAATATATGATTTTTATTAATTATAATCATTTAAAAAGTATCAATTATTATAAAATAACTATTATTTTAATTTTAAAATTATTTATTTAATTTGAATTTTAAAAATTATCTATAAAATAACGTAATTAAAATATTAATAATTTCACAAAATTTTATTAGGATATATTTGACTGAAAATAATTTAACACACAGATTCTTTCTATTTATGGAACTTTTAATATTGTTAGAATCATTTCTATTTTTTAATTATTAACTAAATTATCCATGCATTTTCATTTATTATGAATTTAATTGAATTATATCATCTCTAAAAATTGAAGAAAAATTATTATGGTATAAAATTAATTTACTTTAGTAATAATATTAAAAATAGAAGTTATGTAGTTCAATACAATCATCAATGCATTATAGAAATTAAATGAATGAAAGGTACAATTTCTGTCTTTTTTTTTGATAACATATTATACAATTCTCTTTTAGGGTAAATTTTCTCTCAAACTCATAAATGACAAGAATAAGGTGAAAAGGGTGGATATGTGTTCATTCAATGGGTGTTCGACAAATTTTGGGTCATTTGTACATCTTATATTCTAATTTTAACAACAATGTAAACACATTTTTACCTTAATTACAATAGTTAATTTTAATTGTTTCACTTATCAATATGGTAAAAAATTAATATGAAAATATTATATAATATAAAATAATGTAATTTAGAAAATTGAACCATTTTCTCAAAGTCAATTAATATAATTGGATGAATTTAATTTAATTTTAATCTCAAATATGGGATGTGAAAGATAGTTTCTAATGTGAAAAACTACATAATATTGCAATGTTTTTAATTAAAATTTCAAAATGAAATAGGATACAATAAAGTATATTTTATTAATAGGTATATATTATAACTATTGTGAATTTTAATCCAATTTAATATTTTAAATTATTTATATTAAAATTCAATTCGTTTTAATTTTTCATAAAAATGAATGTTCTCGTAAAAAAATCAAAACAAATCATCCTAAGATAATTTTTACATTTCTATTTTAATATATAATTTTATTTTGTCCAAAAATATATATAAGAAGGTACAAATTTATATTTTAAAACATTTCTATTATTTAAAAGATAAAAAACTCTGTACTAGAACATTACAACTTTTTTTGCATAAAATTTTATTTGTTCTTTTCTAATTAAAATAACACATGATTTTTCAAAAAAATTACAATAACACATGATGAAGGAAATTTCTCAAAATTTATTGAATATGATGCCTATAAATACAACTAATTTAATTCACTAATAATTACTAATTTAATATATTATGATAAAATAAATTTCTGGGAAAAAACTAATTTTTATTTTGATAATTACATTATATACAATTGGTTTTTATTTATATAAATAATTAATTTGGTAATAAAATAAATCATTATATATATATTACAGAAAATTATCATGATTATGTTAATATTATTTATTACAACAACTCCAATGGTTATGTGATATTTTATCTTATAATATTATTATTATATTATTATTTGGTTGGACTCTGCCTTGTATGTAACAGAATTTTTCAGTGAAAAACGATTATATGTGAAACAAAATATTAACATGGAGTTTCTTATAATATAATTTAAGCAATTATTTTCATGTAACACAAGCTACCAAAAAATTTAAATTAATATTAATGAATTGATTTCTTAAAATATTAGGATGTTACATCCTACCCCACCTTAATATGAATTTTACATCAAAATTCTTCTTGGTTGTTTACAGATTAAGATTTTATGAAATAATTTATTAAAACCCACATCATTAAAATTAAATATTTATTATGATAACATTAAAGGGAATGTGTGAAACATATTGGTCACATATGTTATGCAGAACATGGATTCCACACTAGGAGAACATTGGTGGGAAATTTAAAGATGGATTTTCAAGGGCAAACTACTTCCCCAAAAATAATTGAGAATCATAAAGAATTGTGTCAAGAGGAATTCAATTATGAAAAATAAAAAACCAAAATAGTTGTTTAAAACAACATTGATAGGATTATAAAATATTATAATATTGTATCATTTTTTTCAAAATTTATTTCTTAATTTTGATGGGTTTATTAATCGTAATCTAGAATTTAAATTGAATGAAATTTAATTATTTAACAATTAAAATTTGACTAATTAACCAATTTTCACCATAATAACAAATTATTCACCATATTATGAGAAAACATGATTATTTTTTTATTCGTGATGCACTAAAATAAACATGTAAGGACCACATAGTCATAGAAGTAATAGAAAAACTATTCCAACATTATTTTGACATTAACCAAAACCAAGTTGTCTATCACACTGTAAAATAATTCCCAATTTGATTAAAGCATCATATGATACATAAATATTCAAAATTAATACTAAAATTTAAAAACAGACCATAGAATAAATAAATATCCTTAAAATTATTTAAATATTTCATAACTAAGTTAATAATCTAGTGATTAGGATGATCTTATCATATATTATTCCATGATAAATGAATAGATATTAATTAGATAAAATCCCAAATCTTTTAAAAAATAAAAATAATCTTTACCTATTAAAAATGGTCATAGTAACTAGATAATCTTGTTGTCGAGAGGCATGTTGGAAACCCTTATCATCCTTCAATCACGGGTTTATGCCCCACTGCCATGATAGATGTGAAGTGTTGTCACCCGACATATGGGTTTTAATTTTTTTTTCATTAATCAAAAAAAAAATAGTTCCTCACTAAAAAGTCATCATGTTGATCCTATTGGATAAAATTACCAAAACTGAAAAAAATCATCAAAAAAATGGTCATTAATAACATCAAAATTTTTACTACTTAAATACTACAAATGGGTTGTCTTTAATATTGAACATATGATCCAACGGAATAAAATATACCTATGATGGTATTGAAAGCTCTAAATATAACCTCACATGAAAACATAATAATATCCCAGGTTATCTAAATGAGACATGGATATCAAAATCAGGCATTGATTCCAATATGGTTTTTTGACATTGAATTATTGATATACTGCTAAAAGATCATTAAAATAATTATTTAGAAAATTACAATTTTCACTTTCATAGACACTTTTTAAAATATAGATCATTTTGGAAATAATATTATTAGAATATTTTCCTTAATTATTATCATTAATGATTTTAAAAATAATTAAAAATATTTTCTGATGATATTATATTTTCGTTATTGAGAAAAAAATTAATGAATTTTTTAAAACAATTTTCAAAAATGTGGTTTTGAAATAACATAGTATTCTGACCTAAGGGAGAAATGATGTCATATTTTGATAAAAATACATTTAGAAAAAAATTAATTACCAAATAGTCTGAAAATGTTATATTTATATTAAAATAACATGAATAAACATAAGATATTATATTTCATTATAATTATTAGATTTCAATATTAGAAATTCAATTAAACATAATCCTAAAAAAAGATCATATTATAAAAAATATTGTTACCAATTTGGTGACATTGACTCACAATCCAAATGAAAAGATTACATTAAACAAAATATAATATAAAATGACAATAATAATATTCATGATATTAAATGAAACGGGGTTGTAAATACACCTCATAAATAGTGATAGTTTCATAATATGACATAAGTCTCAATGAAATAAAATTATGAAAAATCCATTACCACATCAGTAACATTGAAACCATTAACCCCATGAATGATAAATCATAAATTTCATATGTAAATATGCATAAATTTATTTGAAATATTCATAAAATACATTCATGGTTATTATATACAACTCACAAAAAAGTGGTGAATATAAAATATACATCACAAAAATAAATGTGGGATGGGAAATACACTTACCTTGAATCAGATTTGTCATTATTGTTCTTTATCATTATAAAAAATAAAATTATATCAATTTTGTAATTTTAGTGAATTTTTTAAATTTAATATTAATTTTATTTCACATATAAATAAGATATATAAAATTAAAAAAATGCATAGTGTTTATTAGGGATGTATTGACCATATGTGTCAAATGTGTCAATCATGACATCGGTAGGTTAACTATGTTCACATATTAATTATTTAATCATCTCAAAAATAATAATTATCAAATTAGTATCATTCTTATAAATAATTATTACATTTAAAATCAGTAATAATATATAGTTATGATAAATTAAATAACAATACAATCATAGAGAGAATATTTCATATGTACACAAGAGTAAAATTTATTTTTATCAATGATTATTTTGAAATGATGCTTAGGTAATAATTAAAATTGATATAATTATAATTACATCCAAAATGAAATTATATTTCCTAATATATACCTTTATATTTCCTTATTTTTATGTAATTAGAATATCATTTCTTCGAGGAGGAAGTAGTCCACATGTCAATGAACAGTGTTATCAATTATTCAGTTTGTGAAATTGTATGAATAAGATAGTATATAATATTTTAAAATGGCAATTTTGACAGAAATATAATAAATATTTCATTTATAATATATATATTCATTTCAATAACCCTTATAAAATTTTATGCCACAAATTAGCATAAAATGTGTCATCTCACTTCACACAGCAGTAGTCCATAAGACACTCAAGAGACATAATAAAATCTCTTACAGTATGATATTTATAAAAGATGTATATGGTACAAATAATAAATAGATATTATTATTTTATAAATATTGTAAATATCTTATATTAACAGAATGACCATCACCATGCACAACCTTAAGATGTGGTAATGTAAAAATGGCTGGCACAATTTGGCGAGATGGTACTCTTCCGTACACACGAATGATTATTTCATAACCCATATCATGGAAGTGTTTATTTAAGATAATAAAAATTTTATATAATCCTGTTATAATAATAAATAATAGTGGGGGAGAAGGAAACCAAAAAGTCATGTTGACGAACGCAACCTTTTATTCGGGTAACTCATTTTGGTTTGAACTAAAGTATATCCTTTGAAGGATTTATACCAATTGTTGGGATTCTATAATGACAGGAGCGATGTTGGAAAATTATTTGGAGTGGGTCGGTTGATCCAAATGTGTTGGGATTTGTGAATAAGTGGGGAGAATGAAATCCCTTAAATAATGTTGGAGTGAGATTCATGTAATTACAAAAAATAAAATAATATTGGGTGGTATCCCTTAACTCTTGTGCAGAAAAATTGAAAAATAATGAAGGGTATGAAAGATTTTTTCTAGAAATACATCCAACACAAAAAAACCATTTTTAATCATTTTTTTATAACTCATATGGTTTGTTTTATTTTTATTTATATCTTCATTTAGTTGTCTAGAAAATGTAATTAACACATTAATACTAATCTAAAAAGAAAAATTTTATAAAATTTTTACCCACTAATTTTAAATATTAAATAAAAATTATATTGAACTTTAATGGATTGCATACCCTTTTGATATTCTCTGTGTTTTGAATGATAATGGAGTCATTATCTCTAGGAGAATCTCTCCTCGAGCTCTAGGGTTTCTCCCCCCATCCCCCTACCTCTTCCATGCTTTCATTCATTCATTTCATGGATTCTCCTTGTGTCGGTCATCACGGCGAGTGTTTCTTCTTTCGTTGGGTTTATTTTCGATCATGGATTTCATTCCTCTCCTTGATTTTGGTTCTTCTTCTAATGTTTTTTTGTGATTATCTATTTTTCACGTCAATTCTTGTTCCCTAGAGGTTGGTACAATGCTCTTATCGCTGGATCCCTCACACCAAAACCCCACTTTGTTTTGACCCTAAGGGGATCTGGTGTTTTGGGATCTGTCAGTATCAATGTTCGGGGGTTATCCCGTTGTCTCGAACACACATATATTCTCTTGATTCCTCTCCCTTGTTGTGAATTCCATTTAGGTCTAGTATGTAGGTGTTTTTGGCGGTTTTGGTAAGGTGTTAGTGTTGCGTTCGGCGTCATGGGAACATATCAATGGTGTGGCTCTGGTGCTTGGTCATGGTAGTTATGTCTCTCATTTGTTCTCTTCTATTATTAGGGTTCTTTTCACGTGTTTCTTATCACTTTCTTAATATCCTTCTTTCTTGGTGGTCTTGTTCGGCCTCAGATAATGTTTGTCTAAGTGATGTTTCAGATTGGATTATGGTGTACCTTCCGACGGTTTTATTTTGTTATCATTTTTATTGAAATTTTCTGGTGTGGTTTTCATCCTTGTGACATCAGATGTGACAGGCGAATGGTTTTTTGTTCGATTATGATGTTTTGGGTTTTTATGGTTTTGATTGTCTTGGTATGTCACCCTCTTGTTCGATACTTTTGCTCCAGGTCTCCACCACTAACTATGAGGTGAAGTGGTATGGTGGTCTCCCTAGTGTTTGGGATGTGAGTTCGAGCGGTCTTGTGACTTGTGGTGGTTTCATCTTCATTGGGCCTTGGAGGATGAAGGTGAGCTTCAGTTTTGTTGCATGGGGTCTTTTTGTTCTCTCTGTGTGTTTGTCTTCGATGACGGAAAACTATGATGGTGGTGATGATTTCTGGAGATTCCTTTCGGGCGATATGTTTTTCTATAAAGTTTCGTTGTTATTATTTATTGTGGGGAAGATGGACTCTGATGGTGAGGGGATGTACGCGGTGGCTGTGGAGCGCCACAGATCAGCTCCGAAGAAATGCCATCTTCGGCATATGGGTGTGATGAAAGATTGAAAAAATGATATCGATGATGGGTTGGCATCGACGGAAGTCGGCTTCAGGTGGTGATTGCAACCAAGGTGTGTTTGGACGACGTCTTCATTGTCAGTTGTGCATCCTGAGATGGACGGAAACTGAGGTGTGATGATGGTCTGGCTACCATTCGAATTTCGAAATATTAAATGACTGTTTCTTTTGGTGTAATTGTGGTGTCATGGGCGGCGTTGATGGTGTAGGATGGTTTTCTATGGACCGGAATTGGTTGTCACATGACGACATCTTTATGGATTTTGAAATTTTATTTTTGTTTGATGTCATGTTTGTTTCTAGGTTTTGAAGTTGGCTAGTTGTGATGGTCTTAAATCTCATGAATGTTAATCTTGGTTGGAACTTTGTAAAGGTTCACAAATAGCCTTTAAAAGTGTTATTAGAAAATAAAAATATATGGATTTTGTGGATATAAAAATTATAAAACATAAATCTCATGTTTGTTAGAAATTAAATTTAACAGTAATGCATGTAACATAGAAAAAACTATTTTTACCATAATCGTTCCATCAATGTTTTCAATTTTTTCAGGTAAACCGTTTTATTAAAAAAATATAAATTGGTAAATAAATGGACCATATTAGATATCTATTTACATTTAAAAATTCACTTTACTAAGTAGTTGATTTTTTATAATTTTGAAACAATTAATAAAATATAATTTATTATAAAATGGCATTATTGAGAATGTTGAATTTTTTTTCAAATGATTTCAAAAAATTTGAAGGCAACAATGGAATTAAAATATATTTAGTTTGTATCTATGTATCATGTTAGATTCCTCAAAAAAGTAATAAAAAAATGAAATTATTTATATTAGCACCATATTAAATATTTTTATTATCATATATGTTATTCAATTATTAACTAATAATGCCTTATGTTGGTGTTTCATATGAATTTAATGTAATTACATCATCTTTAAAAATTAAAGATAAAATATTGTTATAAAAAAATTTATATTTTAAAATAATAATTATAACTTAACATATGTAGATTTTTCTAATCCCTAAATATTTATATAAATAAATTGGACGAAAGGTTTAATAGTCTTTTTCATCCATTTCATAATACATAGGTCAAAATCATGTAATAGTGTCAAAAACACATATATTTCAATATTATGGTCATAAGGGTATACAAGTGTTTATCCAAATGATTTTAGACAAGTACAGGTTTATTATTAAATCTTATATTCAAATTTTACCATTAAGGAAACTAATTTTATCTTTATTTGATGAAATAAATTTAAATTATTTCCAAAAATCACATTGGTAAAAAATTATGTTAAAATTAAAAGATAAAATTAATTATTATTACTCAAGATATACAATTTATTTTTACATAATCAATTACTTGATGTGATAGAAAATAATTTAAAATTTATCATACATATGAGATTAGAACACTAGTTTATAAATTTAAAATGTTCAAAAGTTCAAAAAGTTTTAAAATCCAATTTCAATATTAAATTTTTTAAATTAAATAAATATTATATTTATATTTATAATTGAAATATTTTTGCATTTAAGCAAATTAAAAATATATTTTATCATTATAAATTATTTAGATGAAAAGTACGTTTGCAATTAAAATTTAGTACATTTTATCTATTAATCAATAAAAAAACAAATAATAAAGATATAAAAATGTAAACCTATGATGACTTTTAAATCATTTATTCCTGTGAGTATTTTAATTTATTCAAAAAAATTAAAAAAAATTATATTTTAGATTTAAATTAAATATTTCAATAAAAGATAAATTACTTATTGAAAATACAACATTCTATATATCTTAAAAATTTATTGGTTCTTATACTATTCCTATAAAACATATTTAACAAATTTAATTTTTTGTAATGAATATATAAACTACAAATTTCATTAATATCATTCAGTAATTGTGATTAATTAAATCAATTGTCATAAAATATTATTTTATTCATTATTATGTTATTTCTTAAAAACACATCCTTTTTATTGAATTGGTTTTATTTCCATTGCTAATTAATTTGTATCCAAAAAATTAATTATAAATATGAATTTTAAAGTATTTTTTTATGATTTGGTTAATCTTATTAATTACCTCCTTTCTGATGGATTTTTGATACGTTTAATTAAAATATTAATACTACATTTTTTCCCCGTATGACATGTCCTTATTTGTAACTAAAGTTATTGAAGAAACTCAATGTTATGTGAAATGAAATTTAAGAATGGTGTTTAATTTAAAAAAACATAGTGAGTTCATTTCATGTAACAAATTATATCAATGAATTTAAGATAAATTTAAAGGAGATAATTCCTACAATTTCATGATGTCACTACCTTTTTAACAGTAACTATGGTTACAATATTTTTCGATATTTACTAATATTTAAAACTAAAAATAATTTTATAACAATTAAATTATATTGATCATTCTGATTCAAAATATAGATTCTTGTTTTACCATTTGAAATTTCTAAAAATTGTTAGAATTTAATTTTAAAGACGCATGGATGATATAATAAAATAATTTTAAAATAATTCATTTTTAAACATTAAACATAATTTACATATATTCCATGAATTATAAAAATAATAAAAATAAAATTAATGTATTTTAGTGAATATAAAATCCATTCATTTAATTAATTATATTAATCATTAAATATTATTTTAATTCATAAAGATAAAAACACATTTTTACATATAACTAGTTTTAGGAAAATTATTTTTTAAGATAAAAAATGAACTATTGCCCAAATAAAGAATAATAATTGTAAATATGAAATTATTTATATTATTTAAAATTTAAGTATAGTTATTTAAATTTTATATCAAATTAAAACCATTATATTATTTTACTCTAAATGAATTAATAATTTTTTTAAAAATCAATATTTTCACAATTCACTGAAAATTAATTTCATTAGAACAAATATTTAAAATTATCCCATAGATAATATTGACATGATGAATTCAGAAATGATATTCATTTCCTCAAATAGAAATTATAAAAATATTTGGAGTTATTTATATTTTTCATGAATTAAATTTATTAAAATTCATTTTTGAAGAAAACCTAATTTTTTTGAATAAAATTACCTTAATAAAAAATAAATTATTATTTCTAATGAATTAATAGATACATTTTATTTGTTTATAATCATTATAAATATGTTTTATATATCTTTTATTAATGTTATTACCATAATATTTATCTATTAGTTTATAAAATATTAATATATCATGGTTTATTTAAACTCGTGTTTTGGTGTATTTAAATCTATATAATAAATAAAATTTAATTCAATGGGAATATCTATATAATCAATGGTTTTTATAATAGGAATAAATGTTTATCAAAATTTCACGTGTCACCTATTTGGGGAAAATAAATTTGAGTTTATTATACAGGTATTAGAGGACATTCCCTTAGACTGTGCCCCTGCTTTTGGTGGTTATTGGGAGATTCATTTGGTCATGGTAGAAATCAGTTATAAAAATAGATACCAACAATCCATTTAGATGGAAACATTTGTGGATTTAATGGATTATTTTGATATCCCTTATTATGGTTAGATTATGGGTGTTATAGGTTCTTGTGTAGAGCCTAGTACAAGATAACTCTAACCTGATCTAGTTAATCAAGAATAATTTAATGATTGTTCAATAAAGAGACATATATTATGATGATTGATGATGACACCCCTTGAATTTTGATGTGGGCTATTCGGTTTTTATACATGTACGTCCAAGGCTATAGAATCACTATATTATAATATAGGTTATGTTTTCACTATGATTCCTTAGACCTAATTAGATAGTTGAATGAGTAGTCATCCTAGGTTACAAACTGCCTCTCATAGAGGTATTCCACAATTCATAACACATTCTAGGTATCCTTGATAACAATGAATCTCCCTAAACCATATCATGTTATTGATATGTATGGAATCTATCTATAGGTTAATGATTCTATAAGTAATGTCCCATCCATATCAGGGATCATAATAGAATTACCGTATCTGGGAAGTTTAATGTACTAGTATCTATTTAATAGAAATATGGATTGAATCATGATGAAATGTGGGAGTATGAATCTAACACATAATCCTAGTTATTGGTACAAATCATCTATGAAAACTAGTATCACATGGGAGTTTATCTCGAGGATAAGTTGATATTTGTAGTGGATATTATAATCTCTTAACCTTCACATACGGTATGATACCACCTATGTTTTATTAAACCTGTTTTAGATTCTCATATAATATGTCATATTGGAGTAAGGGTAATTATTGTATTTTTATAAATGTTTGGGGATAGGATTTCAGTAGTTATATAGTTACATCTTGATGTTCATAGTTAGTGTCTGGTTAGTACTATCCATGCACCAAAACATGTGTCATTGGTTACATAGGTGCATTGTTTGTTTTCCCTTCAAGGAATTATAGGGACCCATATGAACATATGTAGAAAATTGTTTAGGTAGTACAAATGGTTGTTCTAAAATTTCGCAACAATGTTATATATCCTTGTAAAATGTAATTATTATAACATTTTGGTTATCATGGTTATCACTTGGTTTTTCAAGCCATGTACCCTTTTTAAAATAGAAAATTTCAAAAATTTTCATTATGACCCTTACTCAATTTTACTTTCTATTTTTCCTTTTCTTGTTTAGAAAGAATTACATCTCACACCCTATCTTTTTACACTTCTATTTTTTGAATAATATTTTACTAATTCTTATTTATAAAATCCTATGGTGTGATGTATCCCTTGATATAAATTAATGACATATTTTTCCATATTTATTATTTCCATTCACTATAAATCATTATTCTTCCATTTATATCTAATATTCACAATTTTCAATGATTCCTATAGATTTTTTATTCAATGGACTAACAATATACATATAGCTAGTTGTCATGTTTGACATTACATTTTCTATAATGTTATAATAAGTTTCATCAGAATGATATAAAACCATTGAAATTGTAGTATTATTAATGAAAATTTTATGATCATTATAGTTCTTATTTAAGATTTTACCTCTTTAATTACACAATAAGAAAATATGTATTTTTTTGGGTTAGTGTTTAGTTATTTCTGTTAAACATTATAATTAGAAATGTAATTTTTTCAGTACATTGGATTTTTAAATGGTTCTCCTATTGTAATTTTTTTCATATGGAAATTAAATTTGTATATGTAGATGGAAATTTCATTGTATTTCATTTTTATAAAATAAAATCCTAAAATTTAGAATATCATTAAATATATAGACATTTGAATTATTTTGTTATAGTATTTTCAATTGATCCCCAATACCTTTAATTTTTAATATTTAATCATGTAACTAATGATATATTCCTTAGTTATATAATACATACATGGTTTGACGAATTATATATATTAGGTTTTTCTGTTATATATGGGATTAATTTGGCTCTATTGTAGACGTTGGATCCCTTGGGGTGGGTATATTTTCCATTGTTGATAGTTAAACTAAATATTGGTATATTAAAAAAGTTAATAAGTTGGTTTGGGTTGAAAAACCTCCTACCTTGTGTTTAGAGACAGCCATCATTGGTCAATGTAGTTGGATCTTATGTCAAGTGTCATCAAAGTTCAAACATTTTCTGTTCTATTTATTTTCTATTTATTCATTTAATATTGTAGTTTTTTAAATAGATTATATATAGAACCATAACCTTCAAAAATTGTTCATATTATACACTTTAGTGACATCATCGGTGGTGTCCCACAAAATTATAGTCACTATGTTCTCAGTTTTTCAATTTCTTACTAGAGTATATTTTCTATATGGTGGTAGTGATAGGGAAAATCACTTTATGAAGGACATGTAAAAATATTATAGGATAGAGATTAGGGATGGTTGTCGGTCCAATTCCTTATCAACATTTTTTACTGTTCTTTTTTCTATAGGAATATATTTATACTTATTGTAAATTATATATGATATATAATTATCATAACAATTCTCATGACATAATTTTTGATATGGAATAGTCTATTCTTTGTAGTTGAATTCTATCTTGATATCACTTGTGTAATAATGTGATGTATATTTATCCCTTATTATCAATTATTATTGGACTCTAACAAGAGGTTATACTATCCCAATGAAATATTATTGGACACTAAATTATGCTATGAATCCTCTAAAATATGTGTAGGTATACATAATGTATAGTGGAAACCGACGTAGAGGGAACATATTTTTGGACCAAGGGTGTAATGGCCCAGACCTCTCCGGACCATTACTTTGTGAAAATGAGGTGTTGGAGGTCTTCCGGGAGATCAAGGTGACTTATCCCCAACACTTTGCCAATTTTCCAGTCATGTGAATAGTGTTTCCAGTTTTCTGAACAGTATCGGTAGGTGAACAGTGTTTCTATCAGTGAGGTTCAGTGAACAGTGTTTCTATCGGTAAGGTTCAGTTAACAGTGTTTCTATCAGTGAGGTTCTATCGGGGGAATTCTATCAGTAGGCTTGAACAATGTTTCCAGAATGGTAACCTTCTAACAGTGACCTTTTATCAGTAGGCTTGAACAGTGTTTCCAGAATGGTAACCTTTTAACGGTGACCTTCTATAGGTGGGCTTGAACAGTTTTTCCAGAACGGTAACCTTCTAACGGTGACCTTCTATCGGTAGGCTAGAACAGTGTTTCCAGAACGGTAACCTTCTAAAGGTGACCTTCTATCGGTAGTCTTGAACAGTGTTTCCAGAATGGTAACCTTTTAATGGTGACCTTCTATCGGTAGGCTTGAACAGTGTTTCCAAAATGGTAACCTTCTAACGGTGACCTTCTATTGGTAGGCTTGAACAGTGTTTCCAAAATGGTAACCGTCTAACGGTGACCTTCTATCGGTTGGCTTGAACAGTGTTTCCATAACGGTAACCTTCTAATGGTGACCTTCAATCGGTAAGCTTGAATAGTGTTTCCAGAATGGTAACCTTCTAACGGTGACCTTCTATTGGTAGGCTTGAACAATGTTTCCAGAACGGTGAGGCCTAACGATGGTCTTTTCTTTCCTTTGCCAAATTTTGAGTATGTGAATAGTGTTTCCAGATTACTACAATTTTTCCCCATTTGACGTTTCCTTTGACGTAAAAAACATTTAAATCCTTTTTTAAGGACTCTTAAGGCCGATGCAAATGCCATAAATCCTATATTTATTATTCCTAATTGTGGGATGTATTTACTTGGTCAAACCGTGTGGGTTAATGCGATCCGTTTTTAATGGAGAATTAACCGGATCTTAAACCATCGCCCCATTAAATCTTGAAAAAGGGACAAGATATCATTCTCCCTTGTTCTTTCCCTTTGTTCTCAACTAAGAGACTCTAGAACCTTTCAATAATTCCCGTAGGTGTTACACAATCAATATTTACTCCTAGGATTGGTTCTGATCTGTTATGTATGCAACCGAACTATGTCCGTCAATCTTACCAATAAGGTGTGTTTTATCGTCATTCCTTTGGGGATCATATTCTCTTGTTTCTCCCTTATATATTACACCATGTAATTTCTGAGATTCTAATGGGTTTTTCTTGGGGTTGGTTGGTACTGTCGTAACGTGGCATCCTCTGGTGGATGCAATTGTCGTGAGAGGGGGATTTTGACCCGTTGTGTGGATAAAGGACGTTGAGAACTCTTCTAGGTAGGGGATTCATGGCTTCTCTAATTGTATATGTGCAATCATAGATTTATCATGATTTATTCCTTTGGATCACAATTAAATTGACCAAATTAAATACTTGAACTCGATTAAAAGAATTGGTTGATCGCATGTTGTTTCTTTATACTGTGATAACGGTTTGCCTCATGTTTTGGTAGATAGAGTGATATCTATGATTTATTTGATTTGTTTTTCATTCATGATAGAAATTGATAATGAACGTAAAGTTGGAATTAATTGTTAATTAATTGGAAAATGATAAAGAGGAATGTAAATTAATATGGTTATTGATGTTGTTGTAGTTGTTCTAATTTGAGGTTATTCAAATTAGGGAAGTAAGCATGTTTATTTAATTGTGATAGCTTACTGATTAGGAATCCCATAATTGGAACCTATGAATAACAAATCTGCTAATTCAATATGGATTAAAGAACATATTTTGTGGGAATTTCTAAAAGGGGTCTGAGTTACCCTCTTGTTTGTTAAAGGTGTCAAGATCCCATGGTTGTGATTGTTGTTTTCCTGCTGCTTGTGTTGTGATGTGTGCCTGGATGGCTGTTGTGATATGTGGAGGCATGGAGGCCTTGTGGTTGTGGTAGAAGATGGTGCCTAGAGTGGCGAGATGCATCAGTTTATGCATGTGGGTGTCGGGGAGGACACCAGGGGTGATGGAATGGGATGGATGTGTTTGTTGGATGCTTGTGGTTTCTTTGAATGTTTATCTGCTTTGCTTTTCCCCACTGCTCAAGGCATCTGGTCTTTCTACCCTTCTTTCGAAGCTGAAGAAGACGCGTGGGGTATGCCAAGTGCTTTCCGTGTTTAGCCTCTCGAGGGAGAATGGGTCTATGCTCTTTATATAGGTTGAAAAGACTTGATGTGTAGTATATCTACTCACCGTGTTAAGCCTCCTTTGTGTTTAGAAGCATAGGATGATTTTCTAGAATGCATGGGAATATGGAAAAGTAATTCTGTAATGAAAGTTTGATTAAATGGTGATAATCCACGAGGAGGAAGATATTGGAATTTAAAGGTGATGTGAGTCTTAAATGGAGCAGTTGATTTTGAATGTGATGCCAATTCAGTTTAATGTGGAAATTGTTATGGTTAATTAATGTTTAAAGAATTAATTAATGTACAGTGGAACTGATGAAATGAGAATGGAGTAATCTAATAAATCTCTTCAATGTTTGTGTGCTTATTGGATACATAGTCTTAGAAGTACCAGCCTGGAGTCTGAGAGACGTTAGCTGCAGTTGTATCTAATACTAGTTAATGCACATAGTGTGGATGTGAGTTATATATATATTTTGTACATTTTTTGTGTTTCTATAAGCTACTCCACCCTATCGGTAAGGGCAACTGACACCCCGGGTATTCTGAGCCCTGGGGGGTGTTTCCCCCAACATTCTGATGGGAGGTAGAATGGCTGACTACCCCCATTGGCCCTACTCTCTTCTCTTGGTAGATAGATGTGCCAATAGGCACAACAGTTAGTTTCCCCATATATGTGTATAGAGGGCTGTAATGGCTTGTGGTTATTTCACACATATATATTCTAGATATAGTATCCTATGGATTACTATAGGTGTAACGTGTATAGGCTTTGATGGATTGAGGATCCCTACTCGGTGTATGGGAAATAATGGCTTGAGGTATAATACCCGATGTGTGATACACGTTATGTAGGGTGTGGTGGCTCCCGAATCTTACCTGGTTACTTTTAGTTGGGAGGATGGTGTGGTGCTTCGCCCAGGTGTATACGGGCAAGCCTTTGTAGTGCACGAGGGGCATATTGTGGAGATCAGCCCAGGTGTCTGTGGGAAAACCTTTGGAGAGAGATGCACATGACGTATGTCGTTGGGGCAAAGAGGAAAACTAGTGGGGACGTAGTAGCGGGGTACCCTTGATATTCATTACTATATTCTATATTATTGTATGCGTTACTTTGTGAGAGTATCCATGGTGAGGTTGGGAACATAGTATACATGTTTAGGAGATGAGTCAGTTTCACATGGTGTTCACTAGGCTTTAGCATGATTTCTTTACTTTTGCACGAGAGGATTGGGGAGGATCCTACTGAGTCTACTGTTATACTGAACCTATGTACATATAAAATATTTTTAGGTCACTTGGAGAAGGTTTGAGATCAAGCTAGTTACTACTAGCTTGTGGTTGGAGGAGGAGCTATTCGGGCTTGTGGTCGATGTCGTTTTACTTTCTTTTGTGTACTTTTATTTTCCCCATGCAGTTGTAGTACTTTTGTATGACATTTCATATATGTACCTGGGTTTCTTATTTATTTCAGTTCTGAGTTGGAGTTGATTGGAGTCTATTCTATCACTCTCTTCTGTATGTGTTCTCTTAGAGGGTAATTCCTCCCATTTGTTTGTTTATTATACCCTCGGTGCTAGTCGCCAACCCGGGGCCTACTGGAGGCGGGACTCGGGGGGTCATTATCTCTCTTCTCACATTGTTGTCCCAGGAGGGGTACACTTTGTGGGGAGGGGGTCATGACAGAGTGGTATCAGAGCAACGTTGAGGGATAGGATGGAGTTTGGAGTTAGGCACAAGTGAGGATGCATGGGATGGTAAGGAAATAGTGTCATTCATGTTTAGCAAGTGGGGTAAACACTGGAGACCGACAGAGACATAGGCGTTCAGGGCCCCCTATGATCTGTTGCACAGACCTTTATGTTTACGATGGCTACTAAATAAAGTGATACTGGTTGTAGGGTAGAGACCTAGGAAAGGATCATGCATTATTATTCTTTGCGCATGTGTTTGAATGGGTAGACCTTGGGATAGGTAACCTAAAATTAATAAAAAAAATTAATTAATTAATTAATGTTGAGTCTTCCATATTCCAGGCTTAGGAGCTCTAACATTTGTTATTTTACATGTATGGCTCCAGGTCGACGTCCTCTTCAGGTTTGCACAGAAGATGCCTAGCAGGCTGTTCCAGCAGATCGCCGCTGGGTAGAGGTTGATGACGATGAAACTTGGAGGAAGAAACTCTGAGAGTTTTAGCGCCACAGTATACAGAAGTACGAAGGCTCCATTTCAGATGCAGTCATAGAAGACTGGTTGGAGGATGTCGAGATAGGCTTCAGTTCGATTCGTGCTCGGAAGGAACACTGGGTGTCCTTGTTTGTGACGATGCTCGGTGGAGCAATGAGGAAGTGGTGGTTCTTGTTCCTCGGGGATCGTGAGGAGTCAGCGATCTCATGGGAGGAGATTCAAGACAGATTTAGAGTCGAGTTTCTTTCTTCGACTGTGAAGGCATCCAGTCGCCAGGAGCTTCTTACCCTTCGACAGGGGATCTCCGGTGTTCGATAGTTTGGAATCCATTTCAGGAACCTTCTACGATATGCTTCAGACCAGTTACCAGATGAGGAGGCCAGGGAGAGGCATTTCGAAGAGGCTTTGCATCCAGAGATCCAGCGCCAAGTCACCCCATTTATGCTAAAGACATATCTTGAGGTGCTGGAGAGGGCAGAGGTTGTTGAGAGGACTCTGGCTAGGACCGGATCGTCATGAGAGGGGGAATCATCATGATTCCTCACGAAGCAATGTTGTGGTCCGGGGATCCTGGTTTTCAGGGTAGAAGAGTTTCCGTTCACCTGGGGTTAGGTCCCAGCCCTTCCCATCTCGTTTCTCTAGATACAACAACTCTCAGGACTATTCCATGGGATCAGGCGCTTGTTTTTCTTGTTGTGGTCATGGTCATCAGTAGTGGGAGTGCCTGAATTTTTAGAGTAGTCATCGTGCACCGGGCGCTCCACTCCAGGTTCCTCCGTTGAGGCAGTTCCAACCGAGGCAGCAGCAGCAGGTTTCACTTGTTATAGATCACAAGAGGGTAGATGGAGCAGGCAGAGGACAACCCCATGATGCTCCCCATCCTCAGAGAGCAGAGCGTAGCCGTGGTGGTGGGCGTCATTAGGGTCATAGAGGTCGTGGAGGAGGTTGTGGTCAGCTTCATGCTATAGTGTTTCCATCCCCAGGTGAGCCAGATGTCGTTCGAGGAACCTTTTGCTTGTTTTATACCTTTGTGTATGCCTTGTTTGATTCAGGAGCAACACACTCCTTCATATCACCTACCCTTGTCCATGGTTTGGGACATGAGGTAGAGAGGCTTCCAGTGCCCTTGGCATTGACTACGCCAGTTGGAGGTTGATCCGAATTGTTTGAAGTATGTAGAGACTGTGAGCTAGTGTTCGGGCAACACCGCTTTTGGGGAGATTTCCGATGTCTACTAATACAACCATATGATGTCATCCTCAGTATGGATTGGTTGTATTCGGTGCAGGCTATTGTGGATTGCTAGAGGAAGAAGGTATTTTTCTTTGATGCAGATGGAGAGAAAGTGGTGTTTTTGGGGGAGCGAGAACCTCGGATGAGTCATAGAAGGTTTCAATCCTTATCATCCATGATGGCTGAGATGAGGCTGAGTTCTTCAGAGGTTCAGCAGTTGCCGCTTCCTAGGGTCGTAGAGGAGTACCCTGATGTCTTTCCAGAAGAGGTTGTAGTGTTACCCCCTCGACGAGAGATCGAGTTTGGGATTGAGCTACAGCCAGGAGCGTCTCCTATCTCTAAGTCTCAGTATAGGATGTCCCCTTCTGAGTTATGAGAGCTATGTATACATCTTGATGGTCTGTTGTATTGCGGTTTTGTTCGGCCAAGTGTGTCACCGTGCGGTGCAGTAGTTTTTTTTGTGAAAAAGGTTGATGGAAGTTTGCGGTTGTGCGTCGATTATCGTTGATTAAACAATGTGACAATAAAGAAACGCTATCCTCTCCCGTGGATTGATGACTTATTCAATCAGCTGATGGGTGCAAGTTGGTTCTCAAAGATCGACTTGTGGTCATGATATCATCAGATGCGTGTAAAGGATGAGGATATCCCGAAGACTGCTTTCCGTTGTCATCACAAGCATTATGATTTTGTTGTAATTCAATTCGGCATGACTAATGCTCCAGCTGTTTTCATGGGGTTGATGAATTCCGTGTTCCGTGAATTCCTGGACAAGTTTTTTTGTGGTTTTCATTGATGACATCCTTGTATACTCCACATCTGATGAAGAGCATGCAGAGCATCTATGATTCGTTTGGGAGTTCTTCGCCAACATCAGTTGTTTGGGAAGTTGTCCAAGTGTGAGTTTTGGGCACGAGAAGTTCTTTTCTTTGGGCATGTTGTGTCCCAACAGGTAGTAGTTGTGGATCCGTCGAAGATATAAGTAGTGTTGTCTTGGGTAGCACCCAAGACTGTGTCAGAGGTGCGAAGATTCATTGGTCTCACAGACTATTATAGGATGTTTTTAAACAATTTCCCCCGAGTTGTGACTCCTATGATAGCTTTGACCAGGAAGGATCAAGAATTCATATGGACTGATCTGTGTCAGGCAGCTTTCGAGTATCTAAAGGAGAAGTTGGTAAGTGCTCCAGTACTTTGTCTTCCAGTGGAGGGAGTCCAGTTTGATGTTTTCTGTGATGCTTAACATCTGGGTCTAGGATGTGTTCTCATGCAGTAGAAGTCAATTGTTTCTTATGGGTCTCAGTAGTTGCATCCCCATGAATGCAACTATGCCACCCATGATCATGAGTTGTCAGCCGTGGTGATTGCTTTGAATTTGTGGAGACATTACCTCATTGGTTATCACTTTTTGGTTTTCACCGATCATAAGAGTTTGAGGTATGTTTTCTCCCAACGTGACTTGAACTTGAGGCAGCATTGGTGGATAGAGTTCATGTAGGAATACGACATTGAAATATCGTATACACCTGGAAAAGGGAATGTTGAGTTGATGCACTGAGCCAAAAGTCATGCAATGATGTTGTCTGTGAATCTGGTGATTCCTGGAGAGTGATGGAAGATCTATCAGCTTTTCATCTTGATATGGGAGAAGTTGGGGGTAGAGGTTGTCTTTTCCAGATGACGGTGCAGTCATCCCTAATGCAGAAGTTGGAAGAGTCTCAGTTGGGTGATAGAGAGGTGGATGTTTTAAGAGATATAGTTGTTTGTGTTGAGGCCCCTGATGGTTGGTCGCAGGATGAAAACACGGAGTGTTGTATCATGGCAGGCTTTTTGTTCCCTTGGTGATGTGCGAGATGGTTCTCTGAGAGCTCCATAGTTCACCCTTGGCAGTACATCCTCGTGTGACAAAGATGTACCGATCCTTGAGTAGTCAGTTTTGGTGGTCGGGGCTGAAGCGTGTGGGTGCAGAGTGTGTGTCTTGATGTTTAGTCTACCAGAAGATGAAGGCTAAACATCGTGTTCCTGGTGGTCTTCTCCAGTAATTAGAGATTCCTTAGTGGAAGTGGGAGGACATCACAATGGAATTTGTTACAGGTCTACCTCGAGATCCGGGAGGACATGATGCTATATGGGTGGTAGTGGATCATTTAACAAAATCAGTCCACTTCATAGCGATCAAGGAGTCGAGCTCAGAGGAAGTTTTGTCGAGGCAGTATCTAGAAGAGGTGGTGAGACTTCATGGAGTACCTAGGACGATCATTTCTGATCGAGATCCTCATTTTACCTCTAGGGTGTGGAGAGGTCTCCATCATGCTGTTGGCACTCAACTATGCCTTAGCACTGCTTTTCATCCTCAAATGGATGGTCAGATAGAGCAAACCATCTAAACTCTTGAAGACATGTTTCTCTCTTGTGTTCTTGATTTTGGAGGTTCATGGATGAAGAACTTACCCTTGGTAGAGTTCTCTTACAATAATAGTTTTCACTCTACCATCGGTATGGCGCTGTTTGAAGCCTTGTATGGCCGTCCATGCCGTTCTCCGTTGTGCTGGACTGGGGTCGGAGAGTCAGCAATTCTCGGACCAGAACTAGTGCAGAATACAACAGAGATGGTTCAGGTGATTCGTGAGAGGATGAATACATCACAAGATCATCAGAAATCATATGTTGATCAATGAAGGAGACCATTATAGTTTAATGTTGGGGATCATGTGTTTCAGAAGGTGACACCCCATCATGGGAAGTGAAGGTTTGGGTGTGAAAGTAGGATTTCTCCCCAGTTTGTTGGGCCTTTCGAGGTATTAGCTCATGTTGGAGCTGTGGCGTATCGAGTAGAACATCCACCTCAGATGAGTCGGATACATGATGTTTTCCATGTATCACATCTCCTTCGTTATCTTCATGATGAATCTCATGTTATCGTTTGGGGAGAGATCGATATTGCTGATGATGCAACCTTCAAGGTGCGACCTGTGGAGATCCAAGACCATAAGGAGAAGGTGTTGTGTGGGAATTCTATCCCCTTAGTTTGTGTCTTGTGGCGACACGGTGGCATGGAGGAGAGTACCTAAGAGCGTGAGTCACAGATACGTGCTCAATACCCAGAGTTGTTTAATGTTTAACTCCTTTCATGTAATGATGTTTTCTTTGTGGTTAGACGTTTCATGTTTTATTTATGTACTTTTCATGTGATGTTATGTTTGATTTTTCTGGATATGGATTGTTTATACCCATAATCTCGGATGTCGTAGTTTTGTTCCACCTTTCGAACAACTCATGGTGGTTTTCCCGTGACAGGTATCTTATGGGGTGGTTGTTCGGACCCCTCTTTCTTCTGGGTTGGTTTTTATTTCATGAGGACGAGAATGTTTTGAGAGGTATCTAATGTAATGTCCCAGACCTCTCTGGTCCATTACGTTGTGAAAATGAGGTGTTGGAGGTGTTCCGGGAGGTCAAGGTGACTTATCCCCAACACTTTGCCAATTTTCCAGTTCTGTGAACAGCGTATCCAGTTTTATGAGAGTATCAGTTGGTGAACAGTGTTTCTATCGGTGTGGTTCAGTGAACAATGTTTCTATCAGTGAGGTTCAGTGAACAGTGTTTCTATCGGTGAGGTTCTATCGGTGGACTTCTATCGGTATGCTTGATCAATGTTTCCAGAACGGTAACCTTGTAACAGTGACCTTCTATCAGTAGGCTTGAACTGTGTTTCCAAAATGGTAACATTCTAGCGGTGACCTTCTATCGGTAGGCTTGAACAGTGTTTCCAGAACGATATCCTTCTAACGGTGACCTTCTATCGGTAGGCTTGAACAGTGTTTCCAGAACGGTAACCTTCTAACGGTGACCTTCTTATCGGTAGGCTTGATCATTGTTTCCAGAAGTGTAACCTTCTAACGGTGACCTTCTATCGGTAGGCTAGAACAGTGTTTCCAGAATGGTAACCTTCTAATAGTCACCTTCTATCGGTAGGCTTGAATAGTGTTTCCAGAAGGGTAACCTTCTAACGGTGACCTTCTATCGGTAGGCTTGAACAGTGTTTCCATAACAATAACCTTCTAATGGTGACATTCTATCAGTAGTCTTGAACAGTGTTTCCAGAATGGTAACCTTCTAACGGTGTCCTTCTATGGGTAGGCTTGAATAGTATTTCCAGAATGGTGAGGTCTAACGGTGACATTTTCTTTCCTTTTCCAAATTTTGAGTATGTGAACAGTGTTTCCAGATTCCTACAGTTTTTCCCCATATGACATTTCCTTTGACATAAAATACATTTAATGCCTTGATTAAAGGACTCTTAAGGCCAATTCAAATGCCATAAAAACTATATTAATTTTTCCTAAGGTCGGGATGTATTTACTTGGTAAAACCGTGTGGGTTAATGTGATCCATTGTTAATGGAGAATTAACCGGATCTTAAACCGTCACCCTATTAAATCTTCAAAAAGGGACGAGATATCATTCTCCCTTTTTTTTCCCTTTGTTCTCAGCTAAGAGATGCTATAACCTTTCAATAATTTCCGTAGGAGTTTCACAATCAATATTTACTCATATGATTGGTTCTGCTCTGTTTTGGATGCAACCGAACAATGTCGGTCAATCTTCCCAATAAGGCATGTTTTATCGTTGTTCCTTTTGGGATCATCTTCTCTTGTTTCTCCCTTCCATTTTGTACCATGTAATTTCCAAGATTCTAATGGGTTTTTATTGGGTTTGGTTGGTACTGTCTAACCATGGCATCCTCTAGTGGATGCAGTTGTCGTGAGAGGAGGATTTTGACCCGTTGTGTTGATAAAGGACATCAAGAACTCTTCCAGGTAGGGGATTCATGGATTCTCTAATTGTATATGTGCAATTGTAGAATTAGCATGATTTAGTCCTTTGGATCACAATGAAATTGACCTAATTAATTACTTGAACCAGATTAAAAGAATTGGTTGATCGCATGTTGTTTCTTTATACCGTGATGACGGTTTGCCTCAGGTTTTGATAGATAGAGTGATATCTATGATTTCATTGATTTGTTGTTCATTCGTGATGGAAATTGATAATGAATGTAATGATGGAATTAATTGTTAATTAATTGGATAAATATAAAGAGGCATGTAAATTAATCTGGTTATTTTCGTTGTTGTAGTTGTTCTAATTTGAGGTTAATCAAATTAGGGATGTAAGCATGGTTATTTAATTGTGATAGATTACTGATTAGGTATCCCGTAATTGGAACCTACGAATAACAAATATGCTAATTCAATATGGAATAAAGAACAAATTTTGTTGGAATTTCTAAAAGGGTTCTGATTTACCCTCTTGTGTTGTTAAAGGGGTCAAGAGCCCATGGTTGTGATTATTGTGTTCCTTCTGTTTAGGTTGTGATGTGAGCCTGGATGGCTGTTGTGATATGTTCTGGCATGAAGGCCTTGTGGTTGTGGCAGAAGATGATGCCTAGAGTGGGAAGATGCATCAGTTTATGCATGTGGGTGTCGGGGGGGGGGGGGGGCACCAGGGGTGATGGAATGGGATGGATGTGGTTGCTGGATGCTTGTGGTTTCTTTGATTGTTTATCTTCTTTGCTTTTCCCCACTGCTCAAGGTATCTGGTCTTGCTACCCTTCATTCGAAGGAGGTGAAGACGCACGGGGAATTCCACGTGCTTTCCGTGTTTAGCCTCTCGAGGGAGAATGGGTATATGCTCTTTCTATAGGCGGAAAAGACTCGACGGGTAGTATATCTACTCACCGTGTTGAGACTCCTTTGTGTTTAGAAGCATAGGATGCTTTTCTAGTATGCCTGGGAATTTGGAAAAGTAATTCTCTAATGAAGGTTTGATTAAATGGTGGTAATCCACGGGGGGGGGGGGGGGGAGATACTGGAATTTAAAGGTGGTGTGAAACTTAAAATGACCAGTTGATTTTGAATGTGATGCCAATTTAGTTTAATGTGGAGTTGTTCATGGTTAATTAATGTTTAAAGAATTAATTATTGTATAGTAGAACTGATAAAATGAGAATGGAGTAATCTAATAAAGCTCTTCAATGTTTGTGTGCTTATAGGATACCTAGTCTTAGAAGTAGCAGCCTGGAGTCTGAGAGACGTTAGCTGCAGTTGTATCTAAGACTAGGTAATTCCCATAGTGTGGATGTGAGTTATATATATATTCTGTACTTTTTGTGTTTCTATACGCTACTCCACCCTGTCGGTAAGGGTAACTGACACCCCGGGGATTCTGAGACCTGGGGGGTGTTTTCCCCAACATTCTGATGGGAGGTCGAATGGATGACTACCCCCTTTGTCCCCGCTCTCTTCTCTTGGTAGATACATGTGCCAATAGGCACAACAGTTAGTTTCCCCATATATGTGTGTAGAGGGTTGTAATTTCTTGTGGTTATTTCACACACATATATTCTGTATATAGTATCGTATGGACTACTATAGGTGTAACATGTATAGGAAGTGATGGCTTGAGGATCCCTACTCGGTGTATGGGCTGTAATGGCTTGAGTTATAATAACAGATGTATGATACACATTATGAGGACTGTGGTGGCTCCCGGAACAGACCTTGTTACTTTTGGTTGGGAGGAAGGTGTGGTGCTTCACCCAGGTGTCTGCGGTCAAGCCTTTGTGGTGCACGAGGTGCATATTGTGGAGATTAGCCTAGGTGTCTACGGGCAAGCCTTTGGAGAGAGATGCATAGGACGTATGTCGTTGGGGAAAAGAGGCAAACCAGTGGGTAGCGGGGTACCCTTGATATTCATTACTATATTTTATATTCTTGTATGCGTTATATGGTGGGAGTAGCCATGGTGTGGTTGGGAACTTAGTATACCTGTTTAGGTGACGAGTCAGTTTCACATGTTGTTCACTAGTTTTTAGCATGCTTTCTTTACATTTGCATGAGAGTCTTGGGGAGGGTCCTACTGAGTATACTATTATACTCACCCTATGTAGATATAAACTATTTTTTCAGGTCACTTGGAGCAGGTTGGAGATCAAGCTGGTTCCTACTCGCTTGTGGTTGGAGGAGGAGCTGTTTGGGCTTGTGGTCGCCGTCATTTTACATTCTTTTGGGTACTTTTAGTTTCCCCTTTTAGATGTAGTACTTTTGTATGACATTTCATATATGTACATGGGTTTTTTTTATATTTCAGTTTTGAGTTGGAGTTGATTGGAGTCTATTCTATCTCTCTCTTCTACATGTGTTCTCTTAGAGGGTAATGCCTCCCATTTGTGTGTTTATTATACCCTCGGTGCTAGTCGCCAACCCGGGGCCTACAGGAGGCGGGAATCGGGGGTCATTATCTCCCTTCTCACATTGTCAGCCCAGGAGGGGTACACTTTGTGTGGATGGGTCATGAAAAACGGAATAAAGTTTTTCAAACAAATTATTTTGTGAATTCCCCAACTATTTCTCAGTTAAGAATTAAATGACTTATCACTTTTATAGTTGGGTCTCATTCTTTACTCTCTAATATCTTGAATGAATTTTTTCTTTGGATATTTCAATATCTGAATATGTTGATCAGATTATTATTCTATTCTTATATGGTACGATTTGATTCTTTTAAGTGACCCATTTTCTTATTAATGTTTTTAAATATATTGTATCTTCCGTAAGTATAATTATGATTTACTAGGGATATGTTTTAATGATATCGTCCATCATATTTCTCAAAATTCCTTCACTATATTATTGGTTTATATATTGATGAAGCATATTTATTTTTAATGGGCGAATTAAAAACAAATTATAAACGATTATATGTTTAGTTGATAGACATATGTATGGTTCTCAGGCATTATATATTATGGGATGGGAGTCCAAAATTTTAGTATAGTTTTTGAAATGGGGAAATATTTATATTTTCATTAATTTTGTACTTGTATGAATATTTATTGATTAAGAATCTATGTTGCTTGTGTAAATTATTTTTTATTCAATATATTCATATATTAAATGAATTGAACAGATTTTTTTGAATATTATTTCCTGAGTTTATATATCCCCTTGATGAAAATATAGGTCTGAGAAGACAGACTAATTTTAGTACATGGTGTATTCATTCACATTTATTTAAAATTTATTGGCATGGGTCCTAACGGATTAAATTATCTATGATGTCTCTATATGATACCCATAAGGTTTGAATTACATATTAATTCTTAATATGTGTAATTAATGGTATTATTAATATGAACAAAATTTGGTACTCCATCACTATAGATGTAGTTATTCTTTTTATCTGATTATTTACAGTACTATCATATTTATTGATACATTTAATGATCATGCTATTAGTTATTTGATATTATTTTTTATATATAATGTTATGAAATATTAATTATTCCTCATTTATTCCATGATAAATTATGTAGTGCACTATCCATTACTGTCCATCTGATATAAAAAATTCTTATGATTCTCGTCCCTTGGTAAAATAAGTGCTATATTATGTAATCTTTTCCTTAGAGGGTGTCATTTTTTTAATTTTTTTTACATAATTTTCAATTCTTGTTATATTATAAGGAATTAATAGTTTAGTAATATTTATGCCTTTTATAATAAATATATAAGTTTAATTAGATTTTTGAGTTGCCTATTTCTTTAAAGCACTAATCCTAATAGTTATTGGTTATGTATGTAATGCTACATTGATAATGATCCTATATGTATGAGCAGTTATGTTTGGGTCAATATTGTTGATTTCAAAGACGATTTAAAAATGATATGTTTTTAGTGACAGATCAATTATTATGGGTCTATGAATCCCCAAGTTTCTACATGAATTTTAGGGATACTATACTGTCAATAAAATAATAACCAATAAATGATAAATAAAAAATACCACATATAATTTTAGAATAGTTTAAAGTAATAATGACTAATAGATAGAAAATAATAAAACATAAAATCGTTATGAGACATCCTAAATGAAACCCATCCAAAATATACTCAATAAACAAGGCACAACCATTTGGAGGACCAAAATATATTTATATTAAGAAAACCAAGTTATAATTAAATATATAACCAAGATCCATCCATAGACTAGTCTTCTAACATTTATCAAACTACTCATGTTGTATTCCCAATAAAAACGTACACATGAATGAAATTATAAGGACCGCAAGGGATGTTGGTTGACCATGAATGGTGTTAGTGTTAAATGTTCTAGGGAACCAGAATGTTTCTTGAATGTATTACATCAAATATAGTGTATGTAAGTGTGTGAAAATACACCCAATAATAATATTAATCAAATAACCTTCCACAACAAATCATTGATATCAAATTAAGATAATTCAAATCCTGACCTCACTTTTTTGGATAATACTAGTGATATTTATATCATAACCACATGTCATTATAATCTCATATGGAATATTCAAAAAAATAGATAATCCTAATAATATAAAAAACCTATCAGGGAAGGAAATAAAAATATCCAGTCTCAAGTATTCCAAAAAACTGTTGGAACCAATTTGTGTATAAGGTTGTATTTGTTGTCAATAGTTGTCAATGCAGATCAAAATGAAGAAGATCATGAAGTAATTCGATGAATTAGAGGAGTGGTGATTCAGATGATTGTTGTGCTGATCTTAAGTTCAATGAACATGTGTCAATGGAGGGCCAAATATTGTTGAAGCACGCCCGCCTTTTCTTGAGCTGCACAAGAGCTAAAGATTGCCTGATACTTTCGGTGCAAAGAGAGATTGAAGAAGAAATCTAAATGATACATGCGTGATCTCAGGCATACATGGTGAATTGATTCTAACGAATGCCGAGTAAGCTGAACATCATTTATTGAGCAATCACATAAGTGATTGTGATTCAGGCAAATGAAGGAAAGGGGATCTAGTGCATTCAGTCATTGCACTAAAGAAGAACGATTGAACTATAAAGAGCATCAACTCTGAACCCTGATACAAGCAAAGTCTCATGCTGAACAGGAGACAAAGAACATCAATGCACATTTATTGAAGAGACCATCACTTCTATAAATTGAGTGAGACTTCACCAATGGCAGTGATCCAGGGGGAGTCAACGGGAGTGACCCGAGTGACATAGTGAGCTATCCTTGAACAATTGTAAAGGAAGTGAGCCTAGGACAGAGTGATTGTTCCCAAACCATTGTATTCTACAGCTAGTGAAGCATAGTGGATTTATGTACGACCGACAACCTGTCGGCGTATGCTCCTTGGACGTAGCCCTTAGTGGTGAACCAAGTAAAAATTGATGTGTCATCTCTCTGCATGTGAATGTTTAATTGCTGATCATATCCATCATACAGGATTAAGTAGTTCCTACCAACATGGGAACAAGATCCACAACTACAAGAAGAAAAAGTTCCCACCCAGATTCACCCCTCCCCTCTCAGGGTGTCCCGGGGTCCTACAAGTGGTATCATAGGGAGGTTAACATATGTTGGATATTCTCCAGTAATTCAATTGAGAAGAGGATTTGAGTTTATTTCCTAAAGTAAACAATGAAGAGCAGTTTTGATGATGTTTCTGAGCAGACGTCTACATCTAGAAAGACCATGAAAAACAGGAAAAAGAAAGAGAAGAAGAAGCTAAAGAAGTCCCCCATATCCAAAGAAGATGCAGTGTCTTGTTCTCCATGCCATTCCAAAAATGAAGAAACATCAGGCGTGGAACGAATCGAGCATGTGACTCAGAATTCTTCCAGAGGAAAGGATGACACCCCCAATTCACGCTTTCAAGAAAAACTCAAAACATATCTTCATGACATTTCTGAAGAAAGGACTGCTACTATTTGTATCCTTTTTCTTTCTATGCAGGTTTAGATCACTCGACTTGAAAGGGAAGCAGAAAATATGGAAAAGGGGATGGAAAGAAAAGTTCTAGAAAGTATGAAGCTCACCAAACAGGTTAATGTCTTTGAAGAAAATGAGGCAGTCAATAAGACTCTTAATGAAAGGATCCATGCACTTGAAGCTGAGCTGAAGAAGAGCAATGAAGTCAAGAATTTTTGTTTGAAAGAAACTTCCATTAAATTCAGGGAACTTGACTCTTTGTTACAAAAAAAGGTTAAGATGCATGAAGATGAGTTTGAAAGGTTGAAGAAGACTTGTGAAGAGAAGATGATCACGATTGAAGATCAGAAGATCATCCTCAATATTGTGGGTCAAAAATTGGAAGCTCAGTTGACCATGATTGAGAACACACATATTGAGACTTCACAAAATAATGAAATGAGTGATGCATGCACTCAATGTTCGTTGGAGGAGTCTAAAGCTGAAATGCCTCCAACATGTGATAAGAAGATTATGAAAACTCTTTATTATCCACATCAAGAATCAGTTGCTGCTGGTACTCAATGCTCACTGGAGGATTCTATTGTCAAAAGTCCTCCAACATGTGATAAGAAGATCATGACTTCACTCTTTGATCTATGACAAGAAACTGAGAAAGTGAAGGTATCATCCAAACCATTTTGTACTCATATTTCTAAATACACACCTACAATCAGTGCAGGTGGGAAGAAAAGTTCTAAACAAGTATGGATGAGGAAAGGTGTGAAGAAGAAACCTACCACCATGGCTACTGTGGATGAGAAGAAAAAGGAGGAAGTGGGTTCCTCAAATAGAGCACAAAAGATTAAGCAGATGGCCCAACAACTTAATACATAAGACACAAGGAAGAAAAGATTTGTGGGTCAATGTTGGTGGTGCAACAGATTTGGGCACTGTGCACTGGATTGTCTTTATAATCCCTTTCATGGAAAAGCACAGAGAATGCCTATATGAAAGAGAAGGAAGCCAGAGAAAAAGAAGCAACATCAGCAGGTCCAGAAGCATCTGTTTACTGCAAACAGATTTGGAATTCTTGATAACATCTATGATGTATGCAATGGAAGCGGTCACAATGCAGGCACATGTCCATATCAACATGCTTTCACTGTTGAAAATAAAATAAGACCTCTGATGCCGTCAAAGAATGAAGAAGCTACCTTGGGGAGAAATCAGAAGAATATTGTGAACACACATTTCCCCAAGAAGATCTCAAGTAGGGAAGCTGAGAAGACCCAGGATTTTAGATCCATGAAATTTAAGGGCCATTAATCCAAAAGAAACACTAAGTGGGATGAATCTCGGATGAACCTGTGTGGAAGACCTAAACCAGCTGCAAAAGTTCCAAATGACATATTGGTCATCTGGCCAGAAGATTTTAAAAGAATGAGGAAACTTGAAGATGAGAAGGCCATGGCTGGTGAAATAGGAAAAAGAAAACTTTAACATGATGAAGACACAGTGCAGGAGAGATTTCAAAAAAAGAGAAACACACGTGTCAAAGAAGTTCTGTGTGAGAGATGCAAGAAATCTGGTCACATTGCAAAATGTTTCCTAACCATAATACCAGAGCAAGAAGCAGTCCATAAGATGAGTAAGAATGTATCATTCATGATAGCTGCTAAGCAGAACAATTCTCCACACAAAGAAGAAGAGAATGTGAACAGAGCCATGCCACACCGACAGATGTCAGAACATATGTTCAAATGTGCAGGCATGAAGACTGGAGTGAACAGAGGAACTTTGTTGAGAAAATAACATCAACCAAGCAAGTCTTCTTGATGAAGCAAGAAGGAACCACCTGATTCCCGTAATCATTTTTGTATTTTATTTGTGCTAATAATGCAGGGAATTGTAGGTGAAGCATTCTCTCAGGGGGAGAACCTGAGATGTAGTGAATGTTGTCAACTCTTTATAGCCAAGCTGAAAAAGTTTCCATCCTTAGTAGATTCTTCAATTGATATTCATAGATTACGATGATGAAGGATCATTCTTGATGAAGATGATGAGGAGTGTTTCCCTTGAGGGGGAGAAGAATTACGAAGCTTCTATGATCACTATTTCAATCAATATCAACTCCAGCTGGACTCAAATGCAGTTTCACTGTGAATTTCTTGAAGAACATGCCAATGGAGAAGGTATGTAATTTCTCAATCACTATACCTTGGTTACTCGTATCAATGATTATTTTACAAAGGTGGAGTAACTGAATTGATCAGTGACATAAAGAGAATGGAAGTGCCCAAAGGTCACTTATCCTATCGATTGTACTTGAATGTTTTTGATCTATTTGATGAAGTGAGTGCAGGAGTTTCATGTTGATTATTATCTATCAAAGTTGATCTTCTTCTACCTAGAATTAAATTGGTAAACCCTTGAAGACAAGATACATGAGTTATCATCTCATGTTGGTATCATGATCTGTGGATAATGGACAGCCTTGTTTACTTAATCAAATCCTCTTGTTTTCTACATCGAGCATTTCTCAAGTAGACTTAGTGTGAAATGATTAATGAAACACTGATTAAGTGTGGATTAATACCCTCCCTTCCATCTGATTTGTATTTTTTGTCAATAAGGGGGATAGAAAGTGAAATGAAAAGAAATGATGATTTGTTGAGAAGATTCTCATTTTGACATTGACAGATTCATTTCAGAAGATGTATAAGGTATTGACAACCAAATACAAAGGGGGAGATTGTTGGAACCACATTGTGTATAAGGTTGTATTTGTTGTCAATAGTTGTCAATGCAGATCAAAATGAAGAAGATCATGAAGTACTCCGATGAAGTAGAGGAGTGGTGATTCAGATGATTGTTGTGCTGATCTTAAGTTCATAGAACCTGTCTTAATGGTGATACATTGTTTACAACAATGAAGAATGTGAGGAGTCATCCATTCGAGGATGATTAAAGAAGAATGAGGTTTTTGGATGAATACCATGAAATTACTCATGATTGCATGAGACCTATGCTAGAGACTTCTTGACGAATTGAATCACATGCTTTGCATGAAGTTGATCATGACAGTTGATGAAGAATACAATGTGCCAATGAGTTGACTTCTGAGATGGCCATGCGGAGATTGAAATTATGAGATGGCCATGCACATCACATTGTATCAGAAGATAATGGTACTAAAGTTGTCCCTTTAGAGAATACATATCACAATAGTGGGGTTTGTGATTAAAGAAAAAGAGTTGCTGAAAGATACAGATCACCAAGAAGAAGTGATGTTGAGGTGACCGTGCTTGTCGACAAAGTAAACAAATGACATACAAATTTGTTGACAAAGGAGATTCCATGGTGACATGTCGAGTTCAAAAGTTTTGGTCAACGATCTATGTTTGATTCAAGAACATCGACAGGGGAATGGATGATCTGGAGGCGGTACAGAAAGAGAAGATACAAGTTGGCGCCGTTTTCCAGTGTTTGCCAAATTTCAGGGCCTCAAAATCAACAAATGAAGAAGAGTGATTTTGGCAAAGGGACTTGCGTGCCATACTCTTGGAGGATAGGAAACTTGCGCGCCATATGTTTTTGAAGATCAGAGCATCAAAATATTGCAAAGGGATAAGGGTCGCACAAGTTTTGGTGAGGTCACGCAGGTGAATTATGTGCCAGGAAGAGACTTGCGCGCCGACGCCTTGAATGCATTATAACTTGCGCGCATATGGTTTTTCGAGATCAGAAGATACTAATTTGGAAAAGTCAAGATGTTCGCGCAAGTTTGGATGTTGATCGCGCAAGTGCCTTGAAGGGGCCAAGAATTGCGCGCCGCCACACAGGTGGTCCAGTTTGCCTATAAATACTGGACCACACCTCCTCATTTCACACGGAGCTCAAAACTTTGAGATTGTTCGAGCTCTCGTCGCGCAGGTGGTTGAACCGTGCAAGTGGTAGTTGGGTCGCGCAAGTAGAGGTTGCGCGCCGACTGATGGTTGAGTGCCCTAGGTGATTTGGGCAAGGAAGGAAGTGAGTCGCGCAGGTTTGAAGTTCAAGAAGGCAGAGTCGTGCAGGTGCTTTGGAGACACTTGCGCGCCATGTAATATGTAACACCCCGAGCTTCCACGATACGCTTCTCATTCAATAATGCAATAGCTTGCATTGTACGCAAGTTCGAGTTCTAACACACCGCAACTAATCAAAATAGCCGTTATGAATAGTAATAACCACTTTTTAAAATTATAGAAATTTTATATTTCAAAATGGACTTCATTTTTGTATTCGTAATATCGAAATTAGCCTATGTTGAATTTTTGGTATTTTTCTGAGAACTTCTAATTTTTTATGAATAGTGAAAAATACATAAAAACAACTTTTTTAATCAAAATAATTTATACAGATAAATTATTCTATTTAGTGGTTTTAAGGTATATTTAGAAAATATTTTTACCATTTTATCCTATGGTGGTCATTAGAATTAATTTAACATTGAAATTGGACATAAACAATTGCCAATCTTTTGATATAAATTGTTTCTTAAAAACACGCTATTTGTTGTGACAGCGGGAATTAATTATAAAATTAATTAATGCAACTAATATGTTTGGAATTTTGTAAAATAGACATCATTTTTGAATTCGGAATATCAATTATAGCTTAGGGTGAGATTTTGGCCTTATTCTGAAAAACTTCAATTTTTGATGAATAGTGAAACCACTAAGTGGTTGTTAAATAACTGATTTTTCGTTTAAATGAAATATTACCACTTCTGTGATTTGATTTTCAAAAATCCGACATACATTGTTGTCATTAAGAAGTAAAATGTGGTTTAATGGGATAAAAATAATTTTTTGGTGAATAGTAACTTATTAAGTTTTAATCGCGATTAGTGGTAATTAGTGTGGTTTAAGGTATAAATAATAATTTAATAATAATAAATGACCTAGACACATGTCCCAACCTTATTGGTTGTGTCATGGCCGACCAAGACAAGCCATGGCCTAACTTGGGGACCCCATGGATCCACTTTTGTTGGGAAATAACATAAATTACTTTTTATTTAATGTTAAAGTGAAAATGACACTAACATAAAGTGTTTTACTAAAACAATTTTTAAGTAGGGTTACACAAGTCCAAATTTTGATTATAAATAGTCATTGGAAAGATAAAAAGATTTCCTATATCATAGTATTTTTTTTATAATTTTTAGACATTAAATAAATTTAATTATTTATGACATAATAATGATGCAGCGATGACATCATTATTTGACGATTTAAATAAAATGGAAAGATAATATAAAATCTATGAACTACACATGGCCAAAACCAATTGGATGAGTGGATTTCGATGCCTTATCACCTTATCCACGAATTCTATCAATGTGGGACCTTTTAAAACCGAAACACATTTTCAAATAATGTAATGTTCCTTTACTTTCCAAAAGTGCCCCTCCTCTCCTCTTATAAAAGGCCCCCACCTCTACCTCATTTCACACACTCTTCAAGCCATTGGCTCGGCCAACCCCTGCCCATTTGCTCTCTCCACATCCCTCTCCTCATCCTAGAGGATTCCCTTTGGGCAGAATCCTTTCAAAGGAAGCCTTTAGGCTCAACTCAAAAGGAGTTACACTTTTTAAGGTAATTCATTCTCTCATGTTCTTTTGTTTTATTTTGCTTCTCCAACCCCCTAAACTCTTTTTATTTACTTCTTTTGTAACAAAACCAGTATCTTAAATATACTAGGATGTTGTTATAAGATTTATTTGAGCTACACTTCCACACAACTACATCAAATGGTTAAAGAACATAAGGTTTCCGTGGATGGAGAAATTCTGCCTCCCGAAACGATGATTGTTCAACACTCATTTAACACCTTCAAAGGTGGCCATTATGATGTCACTATTTTTATATATGATATATAATATGTTTATGTTTTCCTTAAGCTTCTGTTTTTTTCATTTTGGGCATACCTTTATGGTTTCCATTATGGGTAAAACACGATATCTTCATTTTAGGAAGCGCGGACTACCGCCCCCTGAAAGTGATTTGATTCGTTAATACCATATGTGGGATGTGTGAAGGATAAAGTTAATGATATTATATATGTTATTATACTGGAATTATAATATACTCTCATATCATTATGATTCCATTCCAGAAAATATGAAATAGAAATGGAAGTAGCGTTCATGCGTACGTACGGCTTACCGTCTCCATGAACGGTGCATTTCATTTCTTACCTCTAAATGTGATGTAATATTATAAATGAATGTATGTACTGGATATATATGACATATATGATATCTACATCATGAATACCATTCTGGATATAATGAACCTTTGACCAAATTAACAACATGTAAGTGTAAGAAGCCTATTTTTGACTTAAGAACCAAATACCGACAAAATGAACATTATTAACTTAAATAATTACATAATGTTCATATCATTGTAATAAGTGATATAATAAGGATAATGAAGTTGAAAATGGTTCTTAATAAGGTATATATTAACTCTAGTTTATTATTCAGGAGGTTAAAGAACGGTTGAGTCAAGTCGGACACAAGGTAAGGGAACTTCTTAACCCAACTTCAATTCTTTGGGTTAATCTCCTACTTTCAAATTACTTCATGATATTATTATGTCCTATCTTGTATTTGTACTTTCTTTATGTGTATCTATAGTGAATACACCTAATAAATCTACTTTATTTGTAAGGGAATTTCTTAACCCAACTTCCATTCTTTGGGTTAATCTTTTACTTTCAAATTATGTCATGATATTATTATGTCCTATTTTGTATTTTTACTTTCTTTATGTGTGCCTATAGTGAATACACATAATAGATCTATTTTATTTTAAAAATGATCTTTTAAGGACTTCGTCTCAATCCCCTTTCATTGAGGCATATTTGGTTTTATACACAACTTTCTTTTATACGGTGTATAAACCCCTTTGACTTTTACGTTTATTCAAAAGGAATCTTTTTTTATACGAAGCGTTTACTAAACGACAAAAGGGAATGTTTTCCTTTCCGTACTTATGCGGCGACAACGACTCCTCCGCCGCTGTGACCATTATTTGAGTTTCGGCTTCCTCTACAAGCCATCACTTTTTTTTAATGAAAATAAATACAAAGTTTTAACTTGCTTTTATTTTGGTATTGAAAATGGTTTTGAAAGCGTTTTTATTATATCAATGTGTTGTATTGACATCTTGTGATTGAAATATGGAAATGTTATGTTTCCTTTATGCATGTTTTATGTGATACGATTATGTTATGGTTTATGATATGTTTAAACCTATTCATATGAGGAATGTATTGGACATAATAAGTGACGGGTGGAGCCCGCTATAGCTCCTCGATGCATCGGTAGGTCTCATGAGACAACTAGACGTGGAATTGGCCGAGGCCCTTTCCCAATTTGATTTATGGTTTTGGCCGAGGCCTTAATCATTTTAGATGTCTTGGCCGAGGCCTTGACAAAATGTTTCAGAATGTCCGGCATTATACATTCCCTCATTATGAAAGTGGTTATTGATATTACATGTGATTATTCGACCAGTAGAATATCCATGTGAAGAAGTAAATGGCATTATCTCATTTTACTTTTGCCATATTATGTTGAAGTTCATGTTTAAGAGGCTTTTGTTTTAGTTATACATTGCCTTAAATGTTAATGTTTATTTATGAAAGCTTCCGCATTATTGTTATCCTTACTGAGCATTTGAGCTCACCCCTTTCAATGTTTAAAAATTTTCCAGGTTGTGAAGAAGTATTTTATGACTGACTTGCAAGAATAATCAGTGAAGATATGAGTGTGGACTATGAAGACCATGTTTTTTTGTAGTTTGTTTAATTTTGATGTAATGAAAGACTTATGAATGTATCTAGTGTTTCCAAGGCTACTAAACTAATCGGTCTTTCGAGACTTGATCTTTTGGGATCATGCCAATGTTACGAAGTAATGCACCGACTCTGGGTAGCTGGGGTCGGGGCGTTACAGTTGGTATCAGAGGCAGTTTAGTACTAACCTTGGAAGCTAGATTTAGATAAACTCTGATTAGAGCACATAGCCCAAAGATAGACTTTGAGGATTAGTATAGAAGAACTTCCTAGAATTTTAGTATTGTAGAGATGTTGTGAGTTTTCCGAGCAATACATCCCTGTCTGGATACGAGCAGGTAGAGGTGGCTCTGGCACAGATGTACCTAGGGGTAAAACCCGAAAACACCGCTTTGAGCTAGACTCAAACGGGAACTGGTGCACGACAACGGGCCTTGCTGCACTCTTGGTTATGACACTCCCGGGGGATATGCTTAGGATAATTCTCATTTTCTTTACAAACCATTATGTAAGGTTTATGAGTACATACTTCCTCAAAGGAAACATTTCTTTTTATGATTATGGATTATATCCATAAATAGTTCAATTTATGTTAAGTATTATACAAGTATGGAATTATGTATTTTGATTCATAAACTAATCTGGATTATGCCATTGTTTAGAAATGGCGCCTAGTAGAAGGAATGGAAACTGTATCAATGCACGAACTCCGTGTAGGGATTTCCCTCCTGCTCAAGATAATTATTGTGGACCTGGAGATACAACTGGTGCTGATCAACTTATTACCATACTGGGACAACTCACGCAGGTTATGAATAACAACCTTACTCGTATGGAGCACCCTGATTCGCAACGTGGAGGATCAATGCTAGACCGTTTCATGAGGCAACAACCGCCAACCTTCAATGGGAGTACAAATCCTACAGTAGCTGAGCAATGGATAAATTCCTTAGAGAAAATATTCCATGCCTTGGGGAGTAGTGAAAGGGAGAAGGTTGTCATGGCAGTTTACCGCCTCACTGGAGATGCCGATCAGTGGTGGTCACTGATTCAAAACACAAAGGAAGATGATGACGTATCGAATATGGAATGGAGGGAGTTCAAAGAGCTTTTCTTAGAAAAATACTTTCCTCGTGACCATCGAGCAGATATGGAAAGGCAATTTCTGAGTCTGAGGCAGAAGGAGGATGAGAATGTCGCAAAGTATGAGGCTAACTTTACAAGGTTAGCGAGGCATGCTGCCGATTATATACGTAACCCAAGGAGTAAGATTGATCGTTTCTTTGATGGGTTAAAACCATTTCTCCGTCGAGCTTTAGTATCACAATCCTTCTCATCATACGAAGATATAGTCTCATGTGCTATCAAGACAGAAAAGGAATTCTCTAAGTCTTATGACAACAAAGTAAAGCAAGAGAAGAAGAGAACGGTGGAACAAGAGACAGATAAAGGGAAAAAGGGAAAGAAGGATTTTCCATTATGTGATAATTGTGGGAAGAATCACCCTGGTACTTGCCTAAAAGGAATGGGAGTCTGTTATAAATGTGGAGAAAAAGGTCACCAGGCACGTGATTGCAAGGGAAAGAAAGAGGCTGTCAAAGTTGAATGCTACAATTGTAGAGAAATGGGTCATTACGCAAATGAATGTCCTAAGCGTCAAGGAATCTTACCTCAGAAAAGGCCAAGGGATCAAGGACAATCTTATGCTATTACTACAGTTGAAGCAGAATAACTAATGTATTGATGCTTTCGGACTCATGGATTATATTCTGGTTATTAGAATAATGTGATCTATATAAGGATTGTACTGCAGTACTTGTTGGTTTCAGTAAGGTTTTAATATGATTAAGGTAATCATATTTTTAGTATGTGACAATAAGAGAAACTTTTCTTTGTTTGGGGAATCTGATGTTACAATTGATTTTGGAATTAAGAGACCTTTTAGAGAAAGTTTGGACAGAGGTATTTTGGATAACTATAAATGTTGGGATGGATTAAGTTGAACTTTGAATAGTATTGTTTAAGGTTAAAACTTTTCTGAAGATTATTTCTGGAATACTATAATACTATATTTTTAGAAAAAGGACAACCTGCAGGGTGGGGAATAACCCGTCGCGTCGGACACAGCTGCAGGAATCGAACCCACAACCATAGTGCGACAAGCCTTTATTTCCTACCACTAGCCTACAGGAAGTCCCTGGTTATTACAAAATCGTTTTACTAATCTAAATGGTATGTGTTAACATTTGGAACCTTATACAATTAGGATAAATAGAATATTTTTGAGTTCCGTTACCATTTGGAGTAAAAGTTGGGTTTGTGGTAAAAATTTATTAACGAATGAAAGTATACATAACAAGTATGTATATTCCCTTACGTTCTTAGTAAATCTCATAAATAAATTCCTCAACATTATAAAAGGTAACTTAAAACAAAAATGTTGTCGGTTAACTTTTCCAACTGGGGATTCAATGACCGTTTAACCAATCACAAGTTTGTGATTTTCTTGTGGTTAAACATTCTCCTAATCCTGTTTTCTATAACTCTCCATCAGACCTTGATGGTTTGTTTCTCCTCCATATCCATATTTTCATAGAATCCTAGAATGGGCTATATCGGGTGACCTTTGTACTTATCCTGCTTTCTTTTAATGTTATATATTTATTAACCATATTTCCGATGTGGGTTTTCCACAAAGGTATTTTCTATTTTCAGCCTTTTATTATCAAAGAAAAATTTCAAATTGTGAGGACGCAATTTATTGAAGGAGGGGAGAATGTAACACCCCGAGCTTCCACGATACGCTTCTCATTCAATAATGCAATAGCTTGCATTGTACGCAAGTTCGAGTTCTAACACACCGCAACTAATCAAAATAGCCGTTATGAATAGTAATAACCACTTTTTAAAATTATAGAAATTTTATATTTCAAAATGGACTTCATTTTTGTATTCGTAATATCGAAATTAGCCTATGTTGAATTTTTGGTATTTTTCTGAGAACTTCTAATTTTTTATGAATAGTGAAAAATACATAAAAACAACTTTTTTAATCAAAATAATTTATACAGATAAATTATACTATTTAGTGGTTTTAAGGTATAATTAGAAAATATTTTTACCATTTTATCCTATGGTGGTCATTAGAATTAATTTAACATTGAAATTGGACATAAACAATTGCCAATCTTTTGATATAAATTGTTTCTTAAAAACACGCTATTTGTTGTGACAGCGGGAATTAATTATAAAATTAATTAATGCAACTAATATGTTTGGAATTTTGTAAAATAGACATCATTTTTGAATTCGGAATATCAATTATAGCTTAGGGTGAGATTTTGGCCTTATTCTGAAAAACTTCAATTTTTGATGAATAGTGAAACCACTAAGTGGTTGTTAAATAACTGATTTTTCGTTTAAATGAAATATTACCACTTCTGTGATTTGATTTTCAAAAATCCGACATACATGGTTGTCATTAAGAAGTAAAATGTGGTTTAATGGGATAAAAATAATTTTTTGGTGAATAGTAACTTATTAAGTTTTAATCGCGATTAGTGGTAATTAGTGTGGTTTAAGGTATAAATAATAATTTAATAATAATAAATGACCTAGACACATGTCCCAACCTTATTGGTTGTGTCATGGCCGACCAAGACAAGCCATGGCCTAACTTGGGGACCCCATGGATCCACTTTTGTTGGGAAATAACATAAATTACTTTTTATTTAATGTTAAAGTGAAAATGACACTAACATAAAGTGTTTTACTAAAACAATTTTTAAGTAGGGTTACACAAGTCCAAATTTTGATTATAAATAGTCATTGGAAAGATAAAAAGATTTCCTATATCATAGTATTTTTTTTATAATTTTTAGACATTAAATAAATTTAATTATTTATGACATAATAATGATGCAGCGATGACATCATTATTTGACGATTTAAATAAAATGGAAAGATAATATAAAATCTATGAACTACACATGGCCAAAACCAATTGGATGAGTGGATTTCGATGCCTTATCACCTTATCCACGAATTCTATCAATGTGGGACCTTTTAAAACCGAAACACATTTTCAAATAATGTAATGTTCCTTTACTTTCCAAAAGTGCCCCTCCTCTCCTCTTATAAAAGGCCCCCACCTCTACCTCATTTCACACACTCTTCAAGCCATTGGCTCGGCCAACCCCTGCCCATTTGCTCTCTCCACATCCCTCTCCTCATCCTAGAGGATTCCCTTTGGGCAGAATCCTTTCAAAGGAAGCCTTTAGGCTCAACTCAAAAGGAGTTACACTTTTTAAGGTAATTCATTCTCTCATGTTCTTTTGTTTTATTTTGCTTTTCCAACCCCCTAAACTCTTTTTATTTACTTCTTTTGTAACAAAACCAGTATCTTAAATATACTAGGATGTTTTTATAAGATTTATTTGAGCTACACTTCCACACAACTACATCAAATGGTTAAAGAACATAAGGTTTCCGTGGATGGCGAAATTCTGCCTCCCGAAACGATGATTGTTCAACACTCATTTAACACCTTCAAAGGTGGCCATTATGATGTCACTATTTTTATATATGATATATAATATGTTTATGTTTTCCTTAAGCTTCTGTTTTTTTCATTTTGGGCATACCTTTATGGTTTCCATTATGGGTAAAACACGATATCTTCATTTTAGGAAGCGCGGACTACCGCCCCCTGAAAGTGATTTGATTCGTTAATACCATATGTGGGATGTGTGAAGGATAAAGTTAATGATATTATATATGTTATTATACTGGAATTATAATATACTCTCATATCATTATGATTCCATTCCAGAAAATATGAAATAGAAATGGAAGTAGCGTTCATGCGTACGTACGGCTTACCGTCTCCATGAACTGTGCATTTCATTTCTTACCTCTAAATGTGATGTAATATTATAAATGAATGTATGTACTGGATATATATGACATATATGATATCTACATCATGAATACCATTCTGGATATAATGAACCTTTGACCAAATTAACAACATGTAAGTGTAAGAAGCCTATTTTTGACTTAAGAACCAAATACCGACAAAATGAACATTATTAACTTAAATAATTACATAATGTTCATATCATTGTAATAAGTGATATAATAAGGATAATGAAGTTGAAAATGGTTCTTAATAAGGTATATATTAACTCTAGTTTATTATTCAGGAGGTTAAAGAACGGTTGAGTCAAGTCGGACACAAGGTAAGGGAACTTCTTAACCCAACTTCAATTCTTTGGGTTAATCTCCTACTTTCAAATTACTTCATGATATTATTATGTCCTATCTTGTATTTGTACTTTCTTTATGTGTATCTATAGTGAATACACATAATAAATCTACTTTATTTGTAAGGGAATTTCTTAACCCAACTTCCATTCTTTGGGTTAATCTTTTACTTTCAAATTATGTCATGATATTATTATGTCCTATTTTGTATTTTTACTTTCTTTATGTGTACCTATAGTGAATACACATAATAGATCTATTTTATTTTAAAAATGATCTTTTAAGGACTTCGTCTCAATCCCCTTTCATTGAGGCATATTTGGTTTTATACACAACTTTCTTTTATACGGTGTATAAACCCCTTTGACTTTTACGTTTATTCAAAAGGAATCTTTTTTTATACGAAGCGTTTACTAAACGACAAAAGGGAATGTTTTCCTTTCCGTACTTATGCGGCGACAACGACTCCTCCGCCGCTGTGACCATTATTTGAGTTTCGGCTTCCTCTACAAGCCATCACTTTTTTTTAATGAAAATAAATACAAAGTTTTAACTTGCTTTTATTTTGGTATTGAAAATGGTTTTGAAAGCGTTTTTATTATATCAATGTGTTGTATTGACATCTTGTGATTGAAATATGGAAATGTTATGTTTCCTTTATGCATGTTTTATGTGATACGATTATGTTATGGTTTATGATATGTTTAAACCTATTCATATGAGGAATGTATTGGACATAATAAGTGACGGGTGGAGCCCGCTATAGCTCCTCGATGCATCGGTAGGTCTCATGAGACAACTAGACGTGGAATTGGCCGAGGCCCTTTCCCAATTTGATTTATGGTTTTGGCCGAGGCCTTAATCATTTTAGATGTCTTGGCCGAGGCCTTGACAAAATGTTTCAGAATGTCCGGCATTATACATTCCCTCATTATGAAAGTGGTTATTGATATTACATGTGATTATTCGACCAGTAGAATATCCATGTGAAGAAGTAAATGGCATTATCTCATTTTACTTTTGCCATATTATGTTGAAGTTCATGTTTAAGAGGCTTTTGTTTTAGTTATACATTGCCTTAAATGTTAATGTTTATTTATGAAAGCTTCCGCATTATTGTTATCCTTACTGAGCATTTGAGCTCACCCCTTTCAATGTTTAAAAATTTTCCAGGTTGTGAAGAAGTATTTTATGACTGACTTGCAAGAATAATCAGTGAAGATATGAGTGTGGACTATGAAGACCATGTTTTTTTGTAGTTTGTTTAATTTTGATGTAATGAAAGACTTATGAATGTATCTAGTGTTTCCAAGGCTACTAAACTAATCGGTCTTTCGAGACTTGATCTTTTGGGATCATGCCAATGTTATGAAGTAATGCACCGACTCCGGGTAGCTGGGGTCGGGGCATTACATAATACTTGCGCGCCTAAGACTTGCGCGCCAGATGTAGACTTGCGTGCTGGGCTTGAAAATGAGAGCCAAATATTGTTGAAGAACGCCCGCCTTTTCTGGAGCTGCACAAGAGCTAAAGATTGCCTGATAATTTCGGTGCAAAGTGAGATTGGAGAAGAAATCTAAATGATACATGCGTGATCTCATGCATACATGGTGAATTGATTATAACGAATGCCGAGTAAGTTGAACATCATTTATTGAGAAATCACATAAGTGATTGTGATTCAGGCAAACGAAGACAAGGGGATCTAGTGCATTCAGTCATTTCACTAAAGAAAAAAGATTGAAATGCGTCCAACATGTGATAAAAAGATCCTGAGACTTCACAAAAGAATGACATGAGTGATGCTTGCACTCAATGTTCGTTGGAGGAGTCTAAAGCTGAAATGCCTCCAACATGTGATAAGAAGATTATGACAACTCTTGATTATCCACATCATGAATCAGTTGCTGCTGGTACTCAATGCTCACTGGAGGATTCTATTGTCAAAATACCTCCAAAATGTGATAAGAAGATCATGACTTCACTCTTTGATCTATCACAAGCAACTGAGAAAGTGAAGGTATCATCCAAACCATCTTGTACTCATATTTCTAAATACACACCTACAATTAGTGCAGGTTGGAAGAAAAGTTCTAAACAAGTATGGATGAGGAAAGGTGAGAAGAAGAAACCTACCACCATGGCAAGGGTGGATGGGAAGAAAAAGGAGGAAGTGGGTTCCTCAAATAGAGCATAAAAGATTAAGAAGATGGCCCAACAACTTAATACAGAAGACACAAAGAAGAAAAGATTTGTGGGTCAATGTTGGTGGTGCAACAGATTTGGGAATTGTGCACTGGATTGTCTTTATAATCCCTTAGATGGAAAAGCACAGAGAATGCCTATATGAAAGAGAAGGAAGCCAGAGAAAAAGAAGCAACATCAGTAGGTCCAGAAGCATCTGTTTACTGCAAACAGATTTGGAATTCTTGATAACATCTGTGATGTATGCAATGGAAGCGGTCACAATGCAGGCACATGTCCATATCAACATGCTTTCACTGTTGAAAAGAAAATAAGACCTCTGATGCCGTCAAATAATGAAGTAGCTACCTTGGGGAGAAATCAGAAGAATATTGTGAACACACATTTCCCCAAGAAGATCTCAAGTAGGGAAGCTGAGAAGACCCAGGATTTTAGATCCATGAAATTTAAGGGCCATTAATCCAAAAGAAACACTAAGTGGGATGAATTTCGGATGAACCCGTGTGTAAGACCTAAACAAGGTGCAAAAGTTCCAAATGACATATTGGTCATCTGGCCAGAAGATTTTAAAAGAATGAGGAAACTTGAAGATGAGAAGGCCATGGCTGGTGACATAGGAAAAAGAAAACTTTCACATGATGAAGACACAGTGCAGGAGAGATTTCAAAAAAAGAGAAACACACGTGTCAAAGAAGACCTGTGTGAGAGATGCAAGAAATCTGGTCACATTGCAAAATGTTTCCTAACCATAATACCAGAGCAAGAAGCAGTCCATAAGAGGAGTAAGAATGTATCATTCATGATAGCTGCTAAGAAGAACAATTCTCCACACAAAGAAGAATAGAATGTGAACAGAGCCATGCCACACCGACAGATGTCAGAACATATGTTCAAATGTGCAGGCATGAAGACGGGAGTGAACAGAGGAACTTTGTTGAGAAAAGAACATCAACCAAGCAAGTCTTCTTGATGAAGCAAGAAGGAACCACCTGATTCCCGTAATCATTTTTGTATTTTATTTGTGCTAATAATGCAGGGAATTGTAGGTGAAGCATTCCCTCAGGGGGAGAACCTGAGAAGTAGTGAATGTTGTCAACTCTTTATAGCCAAGCTGAAAAAGTTTCCATCCTTAGTAGATTCTTCAATTGATATTCATAGATTACGACGATGAAGGATCACTCTTGATGAAGATGATGAGGAGTGTTTCCCTTGAGGGGGAGTATAATTACGAAGCTTCCATGATCACTATTTCAATCAATATCAACTCCAGCTCGACTCAAATGCAGTTTCACTGTGAATTTCTTGAAGAACATGCCAATGGAGAAGGTATGTCATTTCTCAATCACTATCCCTTGGTTACTCGGATCAATGATTATTTTACAAAGGGGGAGTAACTGAATTGATCAGTGACATAAAGGGAATGGAAGTGCCCCAAGGTCACTTATCCTGTCGATTGTACTTGAATGTTTTTGATCTATTTGCTGAAGTGAGTGCAGGAGTTTCAGGTTGATTATTATCTATCAAAGTTGATCTTCTTCTACCTAGAATTAAATTGGTAAACCCTTGAAGACATGATACATGAGTTATCATCTCATGTTGGTATCATGATCTGTGGATAATGGACAGCCTTGTTTACTTAATCAAATCCTCTTGTTTTCTACATCGAGCATTTCTCAAGTAGACTTAGTGTGAAATAATTAATGAAACACTGATTAAGTGTGGATTGATACCCTCCCTTCCATCTGATTTGTATTTTTTGTCAATAAGGGGGAGAGAAAGTGAAATGAAAAGAAATGGTGATTTGCTGAGAAGATTCTCATTTTGACATTGACAGATTCATTTCAGAAGATGTATAAGGTATTGACAACCAAATAAAAAGGGGTGATTGTTGGAACCACATTGTGTATAAGGTTGTATTTTTTGTCAATAGTTGTCAATGCAGATCAAAATGAAGAAGATCATGAAGTACTCCGATGAAGTAGAGGAGTGGTGATTCAGATGATTGTTGTGCTGATCTTATGTTCAAAGAACCTGTCTTAATGGTGAAACATTGTTTACAACAATGAAGAATGCGAGGAGTCATCCATTCGAGGATGATTAAAGAAGAATGAGGTTTTTGGATGAATACCATGAAATTACTCATGATTGCATGAGAACTATGCTAGAGACATCTTGACGAATTGAATCACATGCTTTGCATGAAGTTGATCATGACAGTTGATGAAGAAGACAATGTGCCAATGAGTTGACTTCTGAGATGGCCATGCGGAGATTGAAATTATGAGATGGCCATGCACATCACATTATATCAGAAGATAATGGTACTAAAGCTTTTCCTTTAGAGAATACATATCACAATAGTGGGGTCTGTGATTAAAGAAAATGAGTTGCAGAAAGATACAGATCACCAAGAAGAAGTGATGTTGAGGTGACCGTGCGTGTCGACAAAGTAAACAAATGACATACAAATTTGTTGACAAAGGATATTCCATGGTGACATGTCGAGTTCAAAAGTTGTGGTCAACGATATATGTTTGATTCAAGAACATCGACAGGGGAATGGATGATCTGGAGGCGGTACAAAAAGAGAAGATACAAGTTGGCGCCGTTTTCCAGTGTTTTCCAAATTTCAGGGCCTCAAAATCAACAAATGAAGAAGAGTGATTTTGGCAAAGGGACTTGCGCGCCATACTCTTGGAGGATAGGAAACTTGCGCGCCATATGTTTTTGAAGATCAGAGCATCAAAATATGGCAAAGGGATAAGGGTCGCACAAGTTTTGGTGAGGTCGCGCAGGTGAATTATGTGCCAGGAAGAGACTTGCGCGCCGATGCCTTGAATGCATTATAACTTGCGCGCATATGGTTTTTCGAGATCAGAAGATACTAATTTGGAAAAGTCAAGATGTTCGCGCAAGTTTGGATGTTGATCGCGCAAGTGACTAGAAGGGGCCAAGACTTGCGCGCCGCCACACAGGTGGTCCAGTTTGCCTATAAATACTGGACCACACCTCCTCATTTCACACGGAGCTCAAGACTTTGAGATTGTTCGAGCTCTCGTCGCGCAGGTGGTTGAACCGCGCAAGTGGTAGTTGGGTCGCGCAAGTAGAGGTTGCGCGCCGACTAATGGTTGAGTGCCCTAGGTGATTTGGGCAAGGAAGGAAGTGAGTCGCGCAGGTTTGAAGTTCAAGAAGGCAGAGTCGTGCAGGTGCTTTGGAGACACTTGCGCGCCAGGTAATACTTGCGCGCCTAAGACTTGCGCGCCAGATGTAGACTTGCATGTTGGGCTTGAAAAGGAGATACAAATATTGTTGAAGCACGCCCGCCTTTTCTGGAGCTGCACAAGAGCTAAAGATTGCCTGATAATTTCGGTGCAAAGTGAGATTGAAGAAGAAATCTAAATGATACATGCGTGATCTCATGCATACATGGTGAATTGATTATGACGAATGCCGAGTAAGCTGAACATCATTTTTTGAGAAATCACATAAGTGATTGTGATTCAGGCAAACGAAGACAAGGGGATCTAGTGCATTCAGTAATTTCACTAAAGAAGAAAGATTTAAATGCGTCCAACATGTGATAAAAAGATCATGAGACTTCACAAAAGAATGAAATGAGTGATGCTTGCACTCAATGTTCGTTGGAGGAGTCTAAAGTTGTAATTCCTACAACATGTGATAAGAAGATTATGACAACTCTTGATTATCCACATCAAGAATCAGTTGCTGCTGGTACTCAATGCTCACTGGAGGATTCTATTGTCAAAATACCTCCAAAATGTGATAAGAAGATCATGACTTCACTCTTTGATCTATCTCAAGCAACTGAGAAAGTGAAGGTATCATCCAAACCATCTTGTACTCATATTTCTAAATACACACCTACAATCAGTGCAGGTTGGAAGAAAAGTTCTAAACAAGTATGGATGAGGAAAGGTGAGAAGAAGAAACCTACCACCATGGCTGGGGTGGATGGGAAGAAAAAGGAGGAAGTGGGTTCCTCAAATAGAGCACAAAAGATTAAGCAGATGGCCCAACAACTTAATACAGAAGACACAAAGAAGAAAAGATTTGTGGGTCAATGTTGGTGGTGCAACAGATTTGGGAACTGTGCACTGGATTGTCTTTATAATCCCTTACATGGAAAAGCACAGAGAATTCCTATATGAAAGAGAAGGAAGCCAGAGAAAAAGAAGCAACATCAGCAGGTCCAGAAGCATCTGTTTACTGCAAACAGATTTGGAATTCTTGATAACATCTATGATGTATGCAATGGCAGCGGTCACAATGCAGGCACATGTCCATATCAACATGCTTTCACTGTTGAAAAGAAAATAAGACATCTGATGCCATCAAAGAATGAAGCAGCTACCTTGGGGAGAAAACAGAAGAATGTTGTGAACACACATTTCCCCAAGAAGATCTCAAGTAGGGAAGCTGAGAAGACCCAGGATTATAGATCCCTGAAATGGTAGGGTCATTCATCCAAAAGAAACACTAAGTGTGATGAATCTCGGATGAACCCATGTGGAAGACCTAAACCTGCGGCAAAAGTTCCAAATTACATATTCGTCATCTTGCCAGATGATTTTAAAAGAATGAGGAAACTTGAAGATGAGAAGGCCATGGCTGGTGACATAGGAAAAATAAAACTTTCACATGATGAAGACACAGGGCAGGAGAGATTGCAAACAAAGAGAAACACACGTGTCAAAGAAGTTCTGTGTGAGAGATGCATGAAATCTGGTCACATTGAAAAAGGTTTCCTAACCATAATACCAGAGCAAGAAGTAGTCCTTAAGAGGAGTAAGAATGTATCATTCATGATAGCTGCTAAGCAGAACAATTCTCCACAAAAAGAATAAGAGAATGTGAACAGAGCCATGCCACACCGACAGATGTCAGAACATATGTTCAAATGTGCAGGCATGAAGACTGGAGTGAACCGAGGAACTTGGTTGAGAAAAAAACCTCAACCAAGCAAGTCTTCTTGATGAAGCAAGAAGGAACCACCTTTTTCCCGTAATCATTTGTGTATTGTATTTGTGCTAATAATGCAGGGAATTGAAGGTGAAGCATGCTCTCAGGGGGAGAACCTGAGAAGTAGTGAATGTTGTCAACTCTTTATAGCCAAGCTGAAGAAGTTTCCATCCTTAGTAGATTCTTCAATTGATATTCAAAGATTATGATGATTAAGGATAACTCTTGATGAATATGATGAGGAGTGTTTCCCTTGAGGGGGAGAAGAATTAAGAAGCTTCCATGATCACTATTTCAATTAATATCAACTCCAGTTAGACTCAAAAGCAGTTTCTCTATGAATTTCTTGAAGAACACGCCAATGGAGAAGGCATGTCATTTCTCAATCACTATCCATTGGTTACTCGGATCAAAGATTATTTTACAAAGGGGGAGTAACTAAATTGGTCAGTGACATAAAGAGAATGGAAGTGCACCAAGGTCACTTATCCTGTCGATTGCACTTGAATGTTTTTGATCTATTTGCTGAAGTGAGTGCAGGAGTTTCAGTTTGATTATTATCTATCATAGTTGATCTTCATCTACATGGAATTAAATTGGTAAACCCTTGAAGACAAGATACATGAGTTATCATCTCATGTTGGTATCATGATCTGTGGATAATGGACAACCTTGTTTACTTAATCAAATCCTCTTGTTTTCTACATCGAGCATTGCTCAAGTAGACTTAGTGTGTAATGATTAATGAAACACTGATTAAGTGTGGATTGATAACCTCCCTTCCATCTGATTTTTATTTCTTTTCAATAAGGGGGAGAGAAAGTGAAATGAAAAGAAATGTTGATTTGCTGAGAAGATTCTCATTTTGACATTGACAGATTCATTTCAGAAGATGTATAAGGTATTGAAAACCAAATAAAAAGGGGGAGATTGTTGGAACCACTTTGTGTATAAGGTTGTATTTGTTGTCAATAGTTTTCAATGCAGATCAAAATGAATAAGATCATGAAGTACTCCGATGAAGTAGAGGAGTGGTGATTCAGATGATTGTTGTGCCGATCTTAAGTTCAAAGAACTTGTGTCAATGGTGATACATTGTTTACAACAATGGAGAATGCGAGGAGTAATCCATTCGAGTATGATTAAAGAAGAATGATGTTTTTGGATGAAGAACATGCAATTACTCATGATTGCATGAGAACCATGCTAGAGACTTCTTGACGGATTGAATCACATGCTTTGCATGAAGTTGATCATGATTGTTGATGAAGAAGACAATGTGCCAATGAGTTGACTTCAGAGATGGCCATTCGGAGTTTGAAATTATGAGATGGCCATGCACATCACATTGTATCAAGAGATAATGGTACTAAAGCTGTTCCTTTAGAGAATACATATCACAATAGTGGGGTTTGTGATTAATGAAAAAGAGTTGCTGAAAGATACAAATCACTAAGAAGAAGTGATGTTGAGGTGACTATGCTTGTCGACAACGCAAACAAATGACATACAAATTTGTTGACAAAGGAGATTCTGTGGTGACATGTCGAGTTCAAAAGTTGTGGTCAACGATCTATGTTTGATTCAAGAACATCGACAAATGAATGGATGATCTGGAGGCGGTAAAAAAAGAGCAGATACAAGTTGGCACCGTTTTCCAATGTTTGCCAAATTTCAGGGTCTCAAAATCAACAAATGAAGAAGAGTGATTTTGGCAAAGGGACTTGCGCGCCATACTCTTGGAGGATAGGAAACTTGCACGCCATATGTTTTTGAAGATCAGAGCATCAAAATATGGCAAAGGGATAAGGGTCGCGCAAGTTTTGGCGAGGTCGCGCAGGTGAATTATGTGCCAGGAAGAGACTTGCGCGCCGACGCCTTGAATGCATTATAACTTGCACGCATATGGTTTTTCGAGATCAGAAGATACTAATTTGGAAAAGTCAAGATGTTCGCGCAAGTTTGGATGTTGATCGCGCAAGTTCCTAGAAGGGGCCAAGACTTGCGCGCCGCCACACAGGTTGTCCAGATTGCCTATAAATACTGGACCACACCTCCTCATTTCACACGGAGCTCAAGACTTTGAGATTGTTCGAGATCTCGTCGCGCAGGTGGTTGAACCGCGCAAGTGGTAGTTGGGTCACGCAAGTAGAGGTTGCGCGCCGACTGATGGTTGAGTGCCCTAGGTGATTTGGGAATGGAAGGAAGTGAGTCGCGCAGGTCTGAAGTTCAAGAAGGAAGAGTCACGCAGGTGCTTTGGAGACACTTGCGCGCCAGGTAATACTTGTGCGCCTAAGACTTGCGCTCCAGATGGAGACTTGCGCGCTGGGCTTGAAAAGGAGAGCCAAATATTGTTGAAGCATGCCCGCCTTTTCTGGAGCTGCACAAGAGCTAACGATTGCCTGATAATTTCGGTGCAAAGCGAGATTGAAGAAGAAATCTAAATGATACATGCGTGATCTCATGCATACATGGTGAATTGATTATGACGAATGCCGAGTAAGCTTAACATCATTTATTGAGAAATCACATAAGTGATTGTGATTCAGGAAAACGAAGACAAGGGGATCTAGTGCATTCAGTCATTTCACTAAAGAAGAAAGATTGAAATGTGTCCAACATGTGATAAAAAGATCATGAGACTTCACAAAATAATGAAATGAGTGATTCTTGCACTCAATTTTCGTTGGAGGAGTCTAAAGTTGAAATGCCTCCAACATGTGATAAGAAGATTATGACACCTCTTGATTATCCACATCAAGAATCAGTTGATGCTGGTACTCAATGATCACTGGAGGATTCTATTGTCAAAAGACCTCCAAAATGTGATAAGAAGATCATGACTTCACTCTTTGATCTATCACAAGCAACTGAGAAAGTGAAGGTATCATCCAAACCATCTTGTACTCATATTTCTAAATACACACCTACAATCAGTGCAGGTGGGAAGAAAAGTTCTAAACAACTATGGATGAGGAAAGGTGAGAAGAAGAAACCTACCACCATGGCTAGGGTGGATGGGAAGAAAAAGGAGGAAGTGGGTTCCTCAAATAGAGAACAAAAGATTAAGCAGATGGCCCAACAACTTAATACAGAAGACACAAAGAAGAAAAGATTTATGGGTCAATGTTGGTGGTGCAACAGATTTGGGAACTGTGCACTAGATTTTCTTTATAATACCTTACATGGAAAAGCATAGAGAATTCCTATATGAAAGAGAAGGAAGCCAGAGAAAAAGAAGAAACATCAGCAGGTCCAGAAGCATCTGTTTACTGCAAACATATTTGGAATTCTTGATAACATCTATGATGTATGCAATGGCAGCGGTCACAATGCAGGAACATGTCCATATCAACATGCTTTCACTGTTGAAAAGAAAATAAGACATCTGATGCCATCAACGAATGAAGCAGCTACCTTGGGGAGAAATCAGAAGAATGTTGTGAACACACATTTCCCCAAGAAGATCTCAAGTAGGGAAGCTGAGAAGACCTAGGATTTTAGATCCATGAAATTGAAGGGTCATTCATCCAAAAGAAACACTAAGTGGGATGAATCTCGGATGAACCCATGTGGAAGACCTAAACCAGCTGCAAAAGTTCCAAATGACATATTGGTCATCTGGCCAGATGATTTAAAATGAATGAGGAAACTTGAAGATGAGAAGGCCATGGCTCGTGACATAGGAAATAGAAAACTTTCACATGATGAAGACACATGGCAGGAGAGATTGAAAACAAAGAGAAATACACGTGTCAAAGAAGTTCTGTGTGAGAGATGTAAGAAATCTGGTCACATTGCAAAAGGTTTCCTAACCATAATACCAGAGCAAGAAGCAGTCCTTAAGAGGAGTAAGAATGTATCATTCATGATAGCTGCTAAGCAGAACAATTCTCCACACAAAGAAGAAGAGAATGTGAACAGAGCCATGCCACACCGACAGATGTCAGAACATATGTTCAAATGTGCAGGCATGAAGACTGGAGTGAACAGAGGAACTTGGTTGAGAAAAGAACCTCAACCAAGCAAGTCTTCTTGATGAAGCAAGAAGGAACCACCTTATTCCCGTAATCATTTGTGTATTGTATTTGTGCTAATAATGCAGGTAATTGAAGGTGAAGCATGCTCTCAGGGGAGAACCTGAGAAGTAGTGAATGTTGTCAACTCTTTATAGCCAAGCTGAAGAAGTTTCCATCCTTAGTAGATTCTTCAATTGATATTCAAAGATTATGATGATGAAGGATAACTCTTGATGAAGATGATGAGGAGTGTTTCCCTTGAGGGGGAGAAGAATTAAGAAGCTTCCATGATCACTATTTCAATCAATATCAACTCCAGCTGGACTCAAAAGTAGTTTCTCTATGAATTTCATGAAGAAAACGCCAATGGAGAAGGTATGTCATTTCTCAATCACTATCCCTTGGTTACTCGGATCAAAGATTATTTTACAAAGGGGGAGTAACTGAATTGGTCAGTGACATAAAGAGAATGGAAGTTCCCCAAGGTCACTTATCCTGTCGATTGCACTTGAATGTTTTTGATCTATTTGCTGAAGTGAGTGCAGGAGTTTCAGGTTGATTATTATCTATCATAGTTGATCTTCTTCTACATGGAATTAAATTGGTAAACCCTTGAAGACCATATACATGAGTTATCATCTCATGTTGGTATCATGATCTGTGGATAATGGACAGCCTTGTTTAATTAATCAAATCCTCTTGTTTTCTACATCGAGAATTTCTCAAGTAGACTTAGTGTGTAATGATTAATGAAACACTGATTAAGTGTGGATTGATACCCTCCCTTCCATCTGATTTGTATTTCTTGTCAATAAGGGGGAGAAAAGGTGAAATGAAAAGAAATGTTGATTTGCTGAGAAGATTCTAATTTTGACATTGACAGATTCATTTCAGAAGATGTATAAGGTATTGACAACCAAATACAAAGGGGGAGATTGTTGGATCCACTTTGTGTATAAGGTTGTATTTGTTGTCAATAGTTGTCAATGCAGATCAAAATGAAGAAGATCATGAAGTACTCCGATGAAGTAGAGGAGTGGTGATTCAGATGATTGTTGTGCAGATCTTAAGTTCAAAGAACTTCTGTCAATAGTGATACATTGTTTACAACAATGAAAAAATGTGAGGAGTAATCCATTCGAGGATGATTAAAGAAGAATGAGGTTTTTGGATGAAGAACATGCAATTTGTAACTCCCCAATATTTCATAGTTTGTTATTTTTTTAAAATAAGACAATAACTTGCACTACATGCGACACCGAGTTCAAGCACAGCATGAATTACCAAACAAGCCGTTCAAAAGAGGTTATGAATAGTATTAACTAAATTTTAAACTTTATATAATCCTTATAATTATAGAATCCATATTATGAGTTTCTTAGACATAATACAAGAACAGATTCATTTTCAGTATTGCACTTTATCAACTTTTAATAGTGAAACCTTTTTAAATACAATATTTTAATCTTTTTGACTAAATGGGGACACCAAAAAAATTTAAAATGAAACATCCCAAGCTTCCATGGTACGCTTTCCTTTGAATAATACAGTAGCGTGTGTTGTACGCAACTTCGAGTTCTAACACAACACAACCAATCAAACTAGCCGTTATGAATAGTAATACCTACTTTTTGAAATTATATATATTTTATATTTTAGAATGGACTTAATTTTTGGATTCGGAATATCGAATTTTGCCTAAGGTGAAATTTTGGCACATTTTGGATAACTTTCATATTTTGATGAATAGTGAAAATTACTAAATTTTAATTAAAAACAAATTTTTTAATCAAAATAATTAATAGTGATAAATTATGAATTTAAGTAGTTTTAAAGTATATTTAGAATATATTTTTACCATTTAATATAATTTTGGTCATTGGACATAATTTTACAATTAAACCGAACATATACACGTGTCAATCTTTTGATAGTTATTATCTCTTAAAAACACGCTTTTTGTTTTGATAGCGGGAATTAATTTTAAATTAATTTATGCCACTTCTGTGTTTTGAATTTAGAAAAATGGATTCCATATTTGTAATCAGGATGTTCAAATTGTGTAAATAGGTAACTTTTATTTTTAGACATTTTGAATAATTACTGCGGTAAAAATGTTATTTACCGTGGTTAAGGGTAAATCTGGTAAATAAGGGTTAGAAAATAATATTATAATAATACTAAATTACCCTAAAAAGTGTCCTAACCTTATTGTTTGATAAATTTTCGACCATAGGCATTTTTGGGTCGATTTTGGGACCCCATGGATCCACTTGTAAGTGATAATGACACTTTATTTTAATTAGGTTAAAATGAATACAAAAATGACACAAGCATATATCTTTTAGAAACACAATTGTTACATATGGTTATATATGTTGGATTTCAGATTATAAATATTCATTAGAAAGATAAAAATCTTTCCTACATAATTAGAGTTTATTTATAATTTTTAGACATTAAATAATTTATTTTATTTATGACACAATGATGATGCAGTAATTACTATAATAGTGAAAAATTAAAATAATTGATATTATAAATACCCAAATAAATATAATATGAAACTTTTAATGAATTAAACTAATTTTCTAGGATAATATGATATATTAGTATTGATTTAATTGACTTTTTTCGAAGTAATAAATCTGTTATAAGTTTCACAAAAATCAACAATTGAATAGTGTCAAAATTGAAATCAAAGAGTTCTTAAAACAAATATTATATTATTAATTGATATTAAATTCCTAAAAATCTAAGGTTCGGCCAAGAGACTAATATCATGATAGGTTCATAATTAATGGACCACTTGGGGGTAGCTTGGATGTATGTAGTTAGTTTATTAACCATATTATATAAAAATACAAAGAGACATTGTAAAAGTGAAACTAATTAACATAGAGTTAAAACTTAAAGATAAGGTTAATATAAGTACCCAAACCTGTATAAATTCTATTGGTTGAGTTGTTTTCGACCCATAACCACCTTAACTTTTGAATAATAAACTTTTGATCCATCAGAAACCGAATATGAATTTATTATAAATTAATATTTCTATCTTTTCCAAAGGTGCCCCTCACCCCTCTTATAAAAGGGCACTCCTCCTTCTCATTTCTTCACACATTCAAAGCCTTTTGGTTCGGCAAAACTCTGACCTAATACTCTCCCAACTTCCCTCACTACAACCTAGGGGCCTTAGTTTGATCATAAATCCATCCTAAGGATCCCTTTTGATCAAATCAAAAGGAAGAACCCGAAGAAGAGGTAATGATTTCACCACCCTTTTCTAAGTTCATTTCTTCTTCAACTTCTTCTTCCTTTGTTGTTACCATTATAAAATAATAAATACAGTATCATATATATACTGTGATGTTATTATAAATATGGTACAACCATATTCAGTATTCTATCCACCCTTTGAATAACATGTCACCATACGTGCGTACGTACGGCTTACCGACTCCACGTCGTGGTGTAATTGTTATTCAATATAATATTATTTGGATGGGTATAATAATGATGTGTAACTCATGTAAATAATAAATATAAAATGTTAATGATTCTGTATATATGATATACCATCCATTTATATATTATTTTAATATCAAAAGAATGATATTGTCGCTCCTGCGTACGTACGGACTACCGTCTCCACGAACGCGATGAGATTCATTCTCCATCGTATCCATTCAAGTATAATTATCATTTGATGATTTAAAAATGATGTTTAAGGACATGATATCATTCTGGATATTAATAATATAAAACCTATCCTTTACAAACATGTCTTACGTAACAAAACATATAAAAGAAAACAAGTAAGCTAACACCCGAAACAACGATAATACTAAGATATTATTATCAAATCAATATTAAAAGATAATATATGATATCATATTAATATATATTATTCTTGTATAATTTAATAACAATTATTTAAATATTATACAGGAGGTTAACCTACCCCAACCAAGTAAAAGTACAAGGTAAGGGATTTTCTTATCTCACATTCAATTCCGTGAGATTTCCATTATTCGCCACTAAATTATTGAAAGTGGTGTATTGTGTACTGTAATTAGATATATATTATCATGATTATCTTTATATTCATGTTATTCTGTAAATAATTTGGTGGTTATTAACTTTTAACAATTATTTCAATATTATACAGGAGGCTAACCTACCCAAACCAAGTAAAAGTACAAGGTAAGGGATTTTCTTATCTCACATTCAATTCCGTGAGATTTCCATTATTCGCCACTAAATTATTGAAAGTGGTGTATTGTGTACTGTAATTTGATATATATTATCATGATTATCTTTATATTCATGTTATTCTGTAAATAATTTTGTGGTTATTAACTTTTGGCCATACGACTCAGTGGATTAACATGGTAAGGGGTTTTCATCTCACTCTTTATTTCTGTGAGATTCATGCCATATTTCCACTATTATCTTTTGTGTGGTGTATGTACTGCCCATAATTGTATTATTTGTGTAATAAACTTTACCTTATGTGTATTTACATTTTCATTGTATGATACCTCTTTCATGGGTTGTATGTTTCATAAGTTACCAAATTTATAAGGGTTTACTTCACAATCTCTTTAATATCCGAGGTTGTCTTCACGTAAGTATCTACAGGGACATATTTACTATCCATGTCAATATTTCATAAAAGAGTTTTCAAAGGGATTATTTCTAAGGGAACTTTTACTACAACATCATTTTAAATGTTTTAAATATTTATTCTTCTAAATCATCCTCATTTATGTCCACGTTTTCAAAATGGTTTGTAAGGATTTATTTATATGAAAATGAATGTTTTAAAAGTGTTAATTCCATTCAAAAGTTTCAAAGTGGTATGGGACACTTTGATCCAAAAATGTATTTAAATGCCTTAATTTCTAAATTGTGTAACATTAAAATGTTTTCATGAAATGAGATATTTCTCTCAATAATTTTTTAAAAAAACATTTTCATCTATTTCAACATCCTTTGATGGATTTTAAGATTCTTTGAAGTTGATTTATTATGATATAAAACTTCCATATTGTAATGAATTATTCTGATATGTTTGACTGTAGATGTGTCATTCATGGTTTATGAGTAATGTATTGACATTGTGTATGCTAGTTCCAATAAGAATGTATATGTTATATTTCAAACTTTACTTCATATAATGTGTTGGACAAGTATGTTCCAGGTTGGGGACTAGTTGAAGTAATCCCTCCAGGTTGGGGACTGGTAAAAGTAATCCCTCCAGGTTAGGGACTGGTAAAAGTAAGCCCTCCGGTTTGTTCTCCGGTTATTAGAGGCACTCCGGGTTGTTGTCCGGTTATTAGAGGCACTCCGGGTTGGTGTCCGGTTATTAGAGGCACTCTGGGTTGGGTTCCGGTTACAGTTAGCCCCAAGGTCTTGGGACGAGGCCTTGAAAAGAAATTAAAGTTTAGCATTATGCATTCCATCATTATGAAAGTGGTTATTGATTTTTCATGTGATTATTCGATTAGTAGAATATCCATGTGAATAAGTAAATGGCATTATTTCATTTTACTTTTTCCATACTATGTTAAAGTTCAAGTTTAAAAGGCTTTTGTTTTAGTAATGCATTGCTTTAAATGTTTATGCTTATTTTGAATTTTCCGCTATATTTTTATCCTTACTGGGCATTTGAGCTCACCCCTTTTCTATGTTTATATTCCCCAGGATGTGAAGAAGTATGTTATGAATGACCTACAGGGATATTATGAGGGGATAATAGTGTGGACTGTGAAGATATTATGTTGTTGTAGTTGTTTTTCATTTTATGATGTAATGTTAAACTTATGAATATATCTAGTGTTTCCAAGGCTACTAAACCAATCGGTCTTTCGAGATTTGATCTTTCTTGTGATCATGCCAATGTTATGTAATAATGTACCGACTCTAGGTAACTGGGGTCGGGGCGTTACAGTTGGTATCAGAGGAAGTTTAGTACAAACCTTGGAAGCTAGATATAGATAAACTCTGATTAGAGCACGTAGACCTAAGATGAACTTTTAGGATTAGTACAGAAGAACTTCCTAGAATTTTGTTATTGTAGAGATTTTGTGAGTTTTCTGAGCAATACATCCCTATCTGGATACGAGATGGTAGAGGAGGCTCTGACACAGATGTACCTAGGGGTAAAACCCGAAAACACCGCTTTGATCTAGACTCGAACAGGAACTGGTGCACGACAACAGGCCTTGCTGCACTCTTGGTTACGACACTCCCGGGGGATATGATTAGGATAACTCTCATTTTCTTTACAAATCATTATGAAGGGTTTATGAGTATATACTTCCTCATAGGATACATTTTTATGATTATGGATTATATCCAAAAACTATTTAATTTATGTTATGTGTTTTAAAAGTTTTGGATTAGGTATTGTTATTCATAAACTAATCTAGTGTATGCCAATGTTTAGAAATGGCGGCTAGTAGAAGGAATGAGAACTCCAGTAATTCACATGATACAAAGAGAAAGAAGGATCATATATTTTATGGTCTTAAGCCAGAATTTACAAGAGAAATAGTCTCGCATGTATTATCATCATATGAAGAAATAATATCATGTGTTGATAAGATAAGTAAAGAGTTTACTGAGTCCTATGGGTTTGAAGGGAAGCAAGAGAAGAAAAGGGTGGAAGGGAGAAAGATGGATAAAGGGAAGAGGAAAAAGAAGAATTTTCCCACATGTGGTAACTGTGGAAAGAAACACCCTGGAACTTGCCTGAAAGGAATGGGAGTTTGTTATAAGTGTAGAGGAAAAAGGGCACAAAGTACGTGACTGCAAGGGTAAGAAAATGGTTTCAAATGTACAATGCTTCATTTGAAAAGTGTTTGGACACTATGCGAACCTATGTCCCAGTCATCAGAATATGCCGCAAATGATGTTATTGGATAATAATCAAGTTATGATACTAGCACATATGAAGATGAATGATTAGAGTTCTTATGTTGATTATGTCAATTGAGTGTTGTATCAACAATGTACTTGTTATAATAATTATGGAGTATATAAGGATTGTATTGCAGTACTATTTCATTAAAGACTTGAGATTGTGTGGAACAAAGAAAGGTGACTCAACAGCAGGATAAATTTTTGGAAAAGATATGGTCGAGAGAATGATAAACCATAATATAGTTCTGATACCGAGTTAGTGATTTTGGAATAATACATGATTGTTTTGGATAAATTATATTGGATATTCTTGACTACCTTGGAACTGATTAATGATCTGTATATTCCATTATTTTTGGGGTTTAAAACATTTTTGGATTGATGTGGTATATCCAGCATTCTATATGGAATAAAGGAGCATGAATGTAATCAATAAGGAATATGGTAATTCAGGATGTTTCAGTGTATTAAAAGAATACATGATGAAGGTATTCATATGCTATTACGTGGTAAAAAAGATCTACATTATGTTTAACATCCTTATAAATGTTGGACTATGAGTTTGGTCAGAAATATTTTGGATAAATTCTAGTTTGAGATTAATTTTGGATTGCCATAAAAGGACAACCCGGAGGTCGGGCGGCAACCCGTCGCGTCCAGCTAGGCCGCGAAACTTGAACCCGCAACCGAAGGGCGACAAGGGTGTATCACCTACCACTGGCCCAAAAGATGTCCTGGATTAAATAATGTAGTTTTTTTAAAGATCTGGTAGATGAATTATAAATTCGTTTATTTTGGAACCCTGTACGAATAGTATAAATAGAATTTTTTTTACGAGTGAAAGATGAGTTTGTGGTAGAAATTTATTAATGGACAAAACTCTAATTATAAATTAAGAATATCTCATTATGATCTTATCCAATCTCATAAATAAATTCTTCAACATTAAGAAAAGTAACTTAGAACAAAAATGTTGTCCTAGATGGTACCTTAAATCATCAATAATTTATGGCTTTGGGATTGTTGGCCTTTTCATAGCCATGTTCTCTACCACTCTCCATCAGATAATTGATGGTTAGATTTCTCTTCCATATCCATATTTTCCTACATGGAAACCTAGTATGTGTTATTTTCGGTAATCTTCATACTTTCCACTCTTTATTTTAAATAGAGGCCTCATTAATTCATTTTTTGATGTGGGATTTCAACTAAGATATTTTGAATCGTCAAAAATGTGTTATCCTAATACCCTATATTTTGTTGAACCGATGGTATTTCAAATCATCATAGATTGTTGAGTTTAAGGACCTCAATTTTGTACTTGTTTGTGATTGATGACCTCAATCACTGCCTATAAATATTTACGTTTTTCCTCCAATTATATGTCTCTAATTGCAACCAATGTTCTCCTAATCGAGATCATAATTTGGTGGTGACCCTTTCATTTCTCATTTCCTCATATTAAGACTAAATTTTAGTAACCCAATTTCTGATGAGGGTTTTCCCACAAAGATATTTTTTTATTTTCAACCTTTTATTTTTGAAGAACAATTTCAAATTGCGAGGACGCAATTTATTGAAGGAGGGGAGAATGTAACACCGCAAGATTTCATAGTGTGTTATTTCTTTAAAATAATACAATAACATGCACTACACACAACACCGAGTTCAAGCACACCATGAATTAACAAACAAGTCGTTCAAAAGAGGTTATGAATAGTATTAACTAAATTTTAAACTTTATATAATCCTTATAATTATAGAATCCATATTATGAGTTTCTTAGACATAATACAAGAACAGATTCATTTTCAGTATTGCACTTTTATCAACTTTTAATAGTGAAAACTTTTTAAATACAATATTGTAAACTTTTTGACTAAATGGGGACATCAAAAAAATTTAAAATGAAACATCCCAAGCTTCCATGGTACGCTTTCCTTTGAATAACACAGTAGCGTGTGTTGTACGCAACTTCGAGTTCTAACACACCACAACCAATCAAACTAGCCGTTATGAATAGTAATACCTACTTTTTGAAATTATATATATTTTATATTTTAGAATGGACTTCATTTTTGGATTCGGAATATCGAATTTAGCCTAAGGTGAAATTTTGGTACATTTCAGATAACTTTCATATTTTGATGAATAGTGAAAATTACTAAATTTTAATTAAAAACAACTTTTTTAATCAAAATAATTAATAGTGATAAATTACGAATTTAAGTGGTTTTAAAGTATATTTAGAATATATTTTTACCATTTAATATAATTTTGGTCATTGGACATAATTTTACAATTAAACCGAACATAAACAGGTGTCAATCTTTTGATAGTTACTATCTCTTAAAAAAACGCTTTTTGTTTTGACAGCGGGAATTAATTTTAAATTAATTTCTGCCACTTCTGTGTTTTGAATTTAGAAAAATGGATTCCATATTTGGAATCAGTATGTTCAAATTGTGTAAATAGGTAACTTTTATTTTTAGACATTTTGAATAATTACTGCGGTAAAAATTTTATTTACCATGGTTAAGGGTAAATCTGTTCAATAAGGGTTAAAAAATAATATTATAATAATAGTAAATTACCCTAAAACGTGTCCTAACCTTATTGGTTGATACATGTTCGACCATAGTCATCTTTGGGTCGATTTTGGGACCCCATGGATCCTCTTTTAAGTGATAATGACACTTTATTTTAATTAAGTTAAAATGAATACAAAAATTACACAAGCATATATCTGTTAGCAACACAATTGTTACATAGGGTTATATAGGTTGGATTTTAGATTATAAATGTTAATTAGAAAGATAAAAAGATTTCCTACATAATGATATTTTATTTATAATTTTTAGACATTAAAATAATTTATTTTATTTATGACACAATGATGATGCAGTAATTACTATAATAGTGAAAAATTAAAATAATTGATATTATAAATACCCAAATAAATATAATATGAAACTTTTAATGAATTAAACTAATTTTATTGGATAATATGATATATTAGGATTGATTTAATTTACTTTTTTCGAAGTAATCAATCTGTTATAAGTTTCACAAAAATCAACTATTGAATAGTGTCAAAATTGACATCAAAGAGTTCTTAAAACAAATATTATATTATTAATTGATATTAAATTCCTAAAAATCAATGGTTCGGCAAAGAGACTTATATCATGATAGGTTCATCATTAATGGACCACTTGGGGGTCTCTTGGATGTATGTAGTAAGATTATTAACCATATTATATAAAAATACAAAGAGACATTGTAAAAGCGAAACTAATTAACTTAGAGTTAAAACTTAAAGATAAGGTTAATATAATTACCCAAACCTGTCTAAATTCTATTGGTTGAGTTTTTTTAGACCCATACCCACCTTAACCTTTGAATAATCAACTTCTGATCCATCAGAAACCGAATATGAATTTATTATAAATTAATATTTCTAGCTTTTCCAAAGGTGACCCTCACCCCTCTTATAAAAGGGAACTCCTCCTTCTCATTTCTTCACACCTTCAAAGCCTTTTGGTTCGGCCAAACTCTGTCCAAATACTCTCCCAACTTCCCTCACTACAACCTTGGGGCCTTAGTTTGATCAGAAAGCCATCCTAAGGAGCCCTTTTGATCAAATCAAAAGGAAGAACCCGAAGAAGAGGTAATGATTTTCTTCACACTTTTCTATGTTCATTTCTTCTTCCACTTCTTCTTCCTTTGTTGTTACCATTCTAAAATAATAAATCCAGTATCATATATATACTGTGATGTTATTATAAATATGGTACAACCATATTCAGTATTCTATCCACCCTTTAAATAACATGTCACCATACGTGCGTACGTACGGCTTACTGTCTCCACGTCGTGGTGTAATTGTTTTTCAATATAATATTATTTGGATGGGTATAATAATGATGTGAACTCATGTAAATAATAAATATAACATGTTAATTATTCTATATATATTATATACCATCCATTTATATATTATTTTAATATCAAAAGAATGATATTGTCGCTCGTGCGTACGTACGGACTACTGTCTCCACGAACGCGATGAGATTCATTCTCCATCGTATCCATTCAAGTATAATTATCATTTGATGATTTAAAAATGATGTTTAAGGACTTGATATCATTCTGGATATGAATAATATAAAACCTATCCTTTACAAACATGTCTTACGTAACAAAACATATAAAAGAAAACAAGTAAGCTGACACCCGAAACAACGATAATACTAAGATATTATTATCAAATCAATATTAATAGATCATATATGATATCATATTAATATATATGATTCTTGTATAATTTAATAACAATTATTTCAATATTATACAGGAGGTTAACCTACCCCAACCAAGTAAAAGTACAAGGTAATGGATTTTCTTATCTCGCATTCAATTCCGTGAGATTTCCATTATTCGCCACTAAATTATTGAATGTGGTGTATTGTGTACTGGCATTTGATATATATTATCATGATTATCTTTATATTCATGTTATTCTGTAAATAATTTGGTGGTTATTAACTTTTGGCCATACGACTCAGTTGATTAACTTGGTAAGCGGTTTTCATCTCACTCTTTATTTCCGTGAGATTCATGCCATATTTCCACTATTATCTTTTGTGTGGTGTATGTACTGCCCATAATTGTATTCTTTGTGTAATAAACTTTACCTTATGTGTATTTACATTTTCATTGTATGATATCTCTTTCATGGGTTGTATGTTTCATAAGTTACCAAATTGATAAGGGTTTACTTCACAATCTCTTTAATATCCGAGGTTGTCTTTACGTAAGTATCTACAGGGACATATTTACTATCCATGTCCATATTTCATAAAAGAGTTTTCAAAGGGATTATTTCTAAGGGAACTTTTACTAAAACATCATTTTAAATGTTTTTAATATTTATTCATCTAAATCATCCTCATTTATGTCCACGTTTTCAAAATGGTTTGTAAGGATTTGTTTATATGAAAATGAATGTTTTAAAATTGTTAATTCCATTCAAAAGTTTCAAAGTGGTATGGGACACTTTGATCCAAAAATATATTTAAATTCCTTACTTTCTAAATTGTGTAACATTAAAATTTTTTCATGAAAAAGGGATATTTCTCTCAATAATTTAAAAAAAAAACATTTTCATCTATGTCAACATCCTTTGATGTATTTTAAGATTATTTGATGTTGATTTATTATGATATAAAACTTCCATATTGTAATGAATTTTTGTGATATGTTTGACTGTAGATGAGTCATTCATGGTTTGTGAGTAAAGTATTGACATTTCGTATTCTAGTTCTAATAAGAATGTTTATGTTATATTTCAACCTTTACTTCATATGAATGTGTTGGACAAGTATGTTCCAGGTTGGGGACTAGTTGAAGTAAGCCCTCTAGGTTGGGGAATGGTAAAAGTAATCCCTCCAGGTTAGGGACTGGTAAAAGTAAGCCCTCCGGTTTGGTCTCCGGTTATTAGAGGCACTCCGGGTTGGTGTCCGGTTATTAGAGGCACTCTGGGATGGTGTCCGGTTATTAGAGGCACTCCAGGTTGGGTTCCGGTTACAGTTAGTCCCAAGGTCTTGGGACGAGGCCTTGAAAAGAAATTAAAGTTTAGCATTATGCATTCCATCATTATGAAAGTGGTTATTGATTTTTCATGTGATTATTCAATTAGTAGAATATCCATGTGAATAAGTACATGGCATTATTTCATTTTACTTTTGCCATACTATGTTGAAGATCAAGTTTAAAATGCTTTTGTTTTAGTAATGCATTGCCTTAAATGATTATGCTTATTTTGAATGTTCCGCTATATTGTTATCCTTACTGGGAATTTGAGCTCACCCCTTTTCTATGTTTATAATCCCCAGGATGTGAAGAAGTAAGTTATGAATGACCTGCAGGGATATTATGAGGGGATAATAGTGTGGACTGTGGAGATATTATGTTGTTGTAGTAGTTTTTCATTTTATGATGTAATGTAAAACATATGAATATATCTAGTGTTTCCAAGGCTACTAAACCAATCGGTCTTTCGAGATTTGATCTTTCTTGTGATCATGCCAATGTTATGTAATAATGCACCGACTCTAGGTAACTGGGGTCGGGGCGTTACACAATTACTCATGATTGCATGAGAACCATGCTAGAGACTTCTTGACAGATTGAATCACATGCTTTGCATGAAGTTGATCGTGACCGTTGATGAAGAAGACAATGTGCCAGTGAGTTGACTTCTGAGATGGCCATGCGGAGATTGAAATTATGGGATGGCCATGCACATCACATTGTATCAGAAGATAATGGTACTAAAGATGTTCCTTTAGAGAATACATATCACAATAGTGGGGTTTGTGATTAAAGAAAAAGAGTTGTTGAAAGATACAGATCACCAAGAAGAAGTGATGTTGAGGTGACCGTGCTTGTCGAAAAAGCAAACAAATGACATACAAATTTGTTGACAAAGGAGATTCCATGGTGAAATGTCGAGTTCAAAAGTTGTGGTCAACGATCTATGTTTGATTCAAGAACATCGACAGAGGAATGGATGATCTGGAGGTGGTACAAAAAGAGCAGATACAAGGTGGCGCCGTTTTCCATTGTTTTCCAAATTTCAGGGTCTCAAAATCAACAAATGAAGAAGAGTGGTTTTGGCAAAGGTACTTGCACGCCATACTCTTGGAGGATAGGAAACTTGCACGCCATATGTTTTTGAAGATCAGAGCATCAAAATATGGAAAAGGGATAAGGGTCGTGCAAGTTTTGGTGAGGTCGCGCAGGTGAATTATGTGCCAGGAAGAGACTTGCGCGTCGACGCCTTGAATGCATTATATCTTGCGCCCATATGGTTTTTCGAGATCAGAAGATCCTAATTTGGCAAAGTCAATATGTTCGCGCATGTTTGGATGTTGATAGCGCACGTGCCTAGAAGGGGCCGAGACTTGCGCACCGATGGATGGCTAGCGCGCCGCCATGCAGGTGGTCCAGTTTGCCTATAAATACTGGACCACACCTCCTCATTTCACACGGAGCTCAAGACTTTGAGATTGTTCGAGCTCTCGTCGCGCAGGTGGTTGAACCGCGCAAGTAGCAGTTGGGTCGTGCAAGTAGAGGTTGCGCGCCGAATGATGGTTGAGCGCCCTAGGTGATTTGGGCAAGGAAGGAAGTGAGTCGCGCAGGTTTGAAGTTCTAGAAGGCAGAGTCGCACAGGTGCTTTGGAGACACTTGTTCTCCAGGTTATACTTTCACGCCTAAGACTTGCGCGCCAGATGGAGACTTGTGGGCTGGGCTTGAAAAGGAGAGCCAAATATTGTTGAAGCACGCCCGCCTTTTCTTGAGCTACAGGAGAGCTAAAGATTGCCTGATACTTTCGGTGAAAAGCGAGATTGAAGAAGAAATCTAAATGATACATGCGTGATCTTAGGCATACATGGTGAATTGATTTTGACGAATGCCGAGTAAGCTGAACATCATTTATTGAGCAATCACATAAGTGATTGTGATTCAGGAAAACGAAGACAAGGGGATCTAGTGAATTCAGTCATTGCACTAAAGAAGAAAGATTGAACTATTAAGAGCATCAACTCTAAACCCGGATGCATGAAATGTCTCATACTGAATAGGAGACAAATAACATCAATTCACATTTATTGAAGATACCTTCACGTCTATAAACTGAGTGAGAATTCACCAACGGCAGTGAGCCAGGGGGAGTCAACGGGAGTGACCCGAGGGACGCAGTGAGCTATCCCTGAACAATTGTAAAGGCAGTGAGCCTGGGACAGAGTGACTGTTCCCAAACCATTATAATCTACAGCTAGTGAAGCATAGTGGATTTACGTATGACCGACAACCTGTCATCGTATGCTCCTTGGACGTAGCCCTTAGTGGTGAACCAAGTAAAAATTGATGTTTCATCTCTCTGCATGTGAATGTTTAATTGCTGATCATATCCATCATACAGGATTAAGTAGTTCCTACCAACGTGGGAACAAGATCCACAACTACAAGAAGAAAAAGTTGCCACCCTGATTCACCCCTCCCCTCTCAGGGTGTCCCGGGGTCCTACAAAAACCATCATGTATAACAAGTGATATGAGGAGAGAATAATAATATCCAAACTCATTCACTATTTTAACCATTCCCACAGGGTCAAGTCCTAGGGAAATGTTTTTATCCATCAGTCAAAAATGTTTATATTCTGTAGAGTGAATCCAAATATCCAACCAAAGACACAAGCCAAGATACACCAAACCTGGCATGTCCCATGGATAATCACATATGTATTTGAAATTATAAAAAAAAATTATAATTTGGTAATATTAATAGTTACCTCCCAAATGTTTTTAACCACACCAAAAAATGTGGTAACATGTATAACAAATTATCAAGAGCATGGAAAAATATGGGATCCTCAGTTGGGGTAACATAGTAAATATTTGTAAAAATTCATAAAAGATAATCCACACACTAATTCCTAGGTAGTTTATATTCACACATGAAGCTCTACTATATTTGCTCACAAAATATCACAAAAAAATCCATCCCTTACAATTATATTTATGCCAAGTCTTTCCAACCTGCGTTGATTCTATCCAAACATCCAATATTAATCATGATCACCCTTTTCCCATACACAATCCATAAGATGACCCTTAGTTAATATCTATCCATAGCCACTAATTATCCCTCTCTCAAGCTAAGCACTACATTATAGAGTCTCATAGAAATACATACAGACCACAACTCTACTCCATAACACCTAGTTAGTACCTAATAGTACCCTACAGTGTATAATGATACACATTATCCCCTTCTCACCACCAATAAAACATCATAAAAATTCCATCTTACTATATAATTACATCAGACATTTTCATACACTCCCTTGGGAGACCCATATTTTGGAGAACACGTGTCTAATATTTACCATCATAAATGCCACATTAAATAAACTAAAAAAGGTGACTACCCCCATAAATGATCACATACTAATCAATCTCTACATCAGTAGAACACCATAGACATTAAACTCATTCCCATGATTCAGACCGTCTTACTATAGGTGTTCCATAGTATCATTTTCATGGAATGTTCTGCCCAAATACTACAGTCTAATGCCTACTAAAACCACTTCCCATTGGATATTGACATGAAAAACCATAAAAAAATCATTAGATATCACCCCATGGAAACATGACACACATAATTAGGTAATACCTCATTGGGATTCAATAATCCCTTCTAAACATCATGCTCAATTTGTGGTATAATTTAAGAGAATATTTAAAATACCAACTCATGTGTGGAACACTAAAGTAATTCCATAATGGAATAAACTAAGCCGATATTAAAACACAAAACAGAACCAATCCCTTTTATATATTTATGATCTTATCCCATGGAGAAAAAATTAAATGCATATTTAAGAACGTATAAGGATTTGTTTCAAAAGATACCATATTCCTAAATAAATGTTATTCCATTCATGTAAACATATTCACAATCACCAAATCTCATCCAAGACTTATTGAACATTTCTACATGATGAATTAATACCTCCAATAAATAATCCAATCAATTATAACCTCATCATAATAAATTAAAATATTTAATTTCATAACAATTTCTAGGTGAATAATCATATTATTTCTCATAGGGGAATCATACATGTAAAAATCCTTAATAAGTAGTGTGATAACAACCCAAAAACCACCTCTAAATCAAAATAAAAAATTCCCATCATTAAAAATCCATTATTCACTTAGTTTCATTTCCGATCTACTAAATACACAATGTAATTCATGGAAATGACTTACATAAATGATTTCATGAATAAACTTGTGTTATCATGTTCCGAGTTTTCCATCACCCACTGCAAATAAATTTACGATCACATAAGATATGTTCCCCATTCCTTAATGATTAAAGTATTATATGTAATGAAGGATTCACTAGAGAACCCTAATCTCTAGTGATTAAAACAAAAAAAAGAATTTAATTGTAATGGAAACCCTATGTCAAGAATGTGATGAATATAGATTCCTATTTCGGAAATATTATAATATCCAATTAAATTAGTTATAATAAATCTCAAAATTTGATTGATTAACTATAAATTATATTATGCTATTATTAACAATTAAAATGAAGCACATCAATACTATATTCATATTAACATGGATATCAACTAAAAAATCTGTTCACAATGCCCCAGTTTGTGATCCATTATTATATCATTTCTATTACTATGTATATTATTTACCTTCTAACAATGTAAAACATTTTATTCCCTAGGGACTTAAAATATTTTTTGGGAATAATTTTTTTTATGTGTTATTTTAAACGCAACACTATGTTGGCTTGTGTTACATTAAATATTGTGTTTCTTCCATAGAGAATAAGACATATAAGACCAACAATATATGTCTGTATAATATCATGATACATTATTATATATTTATTTTTATATTATGAATGAAATAATTGTTTTTAGACAATCAAAAAATATTTTTAATAGAAATATTATATGAGAACATCTACTTTTACAAATAAAAAGTTGAATTTTTTATAAAGGAAATTTTTTCATCCCTATAATAACATAACTATTTTAAATATAAATTATATCATTTTATAAATTTTAGTATTAAAAATAATATTTTTTTCTTAATTTTTAATTTGAAATTATCTTACGGTTAATTTTTATAATTATTATATACGTATCATTTTTTATGAATAGTGAGAAATAAATTATATTAATTAAAAACATCCTTTTATTCTTAAAAATAATTATAGATAAATTATATTATAAATTGGTTTTAAATTAAAAATAGATAAATTATAAAACTATTAATCCAATTTATAATATTAATAAAATTTCTCTTTTCATTTTAGATATATACACATATTTAACATTCGAATATTTATCACATAATAAACCTTCTTTCTCGGTACATTAACGGGATTTTCATTAAATTTAATTTTTACACTTATATGAATTTATTTTGGAAAAATATATTTTAAAATATGCAATTGGTATAATATTTATATTCTCATAATTTTAGTTATGTTTTTACCAATAATATTAGTGAATGTAATCAATATTAATTTTAGTTATTATGGAAAACATTATTTTTCATTACGGTTTAACAATAATCTTAAGGGGTAATTGAACTAGATGATGGCACAAATTCCAATGGATTCTATTATTTAGACCACATCCCCTATATTATCTAACAATATTAGTTATAGAGATACTATTCTATGATAGTGACCTATATAATAAGTTAAAAATGGAAAAGAAATTACGATTATTCTTTACCATTATCATTTATAAATCCTAGAGATATGGAAAAAACAAAATTATTGCGGTTATATACATTATTTTTAAATTTAATGGAGTTTTATTGATGATATTAATTTATATTAAATTTTTTATTGATGTATTAAAGAGATAAACATTATATGGAAAGTAAATGGAGTAATTATTTAGTTTATAATGACTGAAAATAAATGATAGTAATATATAAAATGTGATGTAAATTATATGATTTATCAACTTTAAGTAATATATATTGATGAATATATCATTTATTCCAATGTTTTACTTAATATAGAGAAATTATATAATTGCATTCATATTATTTAATTTAAAGTATTTAAATAGGGTCAAAATTGACATTAATGTAATTTTATAATATCTGATATTTTATTAAATTATTTAAAATTAATGAAAAATAATATATTATTAAAAATTATTTGAATATTTTAATAAACATGAAATATTTTTTATTAATGGACCAATTTATCTTTTATAATTAACATATTTAACCTAATATAGTAAAAACATTATAAGTATGGTTTAGGTTAAAGTGGTTTTCTTACGCATTTTATGCACCTCTTTTAAAATTAATTTCCAATAAAATTGAGATTTAATTTTTTAAAATTATATATCTTATTTATAATTCAATGGTTATATATTATCTAAAAATTTGCACTTTAATTTAGTGTTAATGTATCAATTACTAAGGATATAATTTTTTTTTACCTAAATGGAAACCCAAATGAAAAAATAAAGAATCCTAATGACTAACGATCAAATTGATAAAAATGATTATATATTTGTGTTTTGGAACATTTTATAGAAAAAAACACAAAATTACTCCATTATTTTTCATTTTTTTAGCCACATGAGTTATGTGATACCTCAGAATAGCATTTACCTTTTGTTATTTATAAGAACCATAATTCACCACAACTATGAAAACAAATTTTCTATTCCCCTTACTCATACCTACGAAGCCTTATTAACACTTCTAAAACCCAACAAAATCTCTCAATGTTCATAAAATCATCCCAGTGGCATAAAATTTTCCCTAAAGCAATCCAATGATGATTTTTTTATAACCCAAAAGGATTTAACCGAATTAGAGGTAACATTGTCCAATAAGTTGTTTTATATTATTTCATTATCCACAACATAAATTATTGTTATATATTTCATATATAATTGCCTTATTATAATTAATATAGTGAGACCCTTTTATATTAATTTTAGGTAATACAATTTCACAAAATTCTCTTAAATGGGATACCCAATCATCACTTGTGTGTATAAAAGACTAATTCCATGCGAACATATTTCATTTTTGATTATATTTCCCCCATTAAATGACATAATTTTGATGTATTTATAGTTTATATATGATATATATGGTAATTATTATATAGTTATGATTTTCTTATTATCATATATCAGATAAATTTTTTTTTTCCATTTAGTGGGAATACAATAACCTCATTTTTGGATGTGTGGACTACCTCTCCCTCAAAACGATGTGATTCATTCCAGCACTACATAAAATGTATTGAGCAGGGTTTTTATTAAAATATTTGAAAAATATGATATAAGGATTATTATGTAATTATTATATTAATATATATCACTTATTATCCATTCTAACAATGTGACAAGAAATTGGTAGCATTGATCATTCGTTTGTATGACCAACTATCTCCTAGAATTGTGTATTCAATTTCCTATCACTAAACGGTATCGATTAACATAAATAAATTTAAAATTAATATATATATATATATATATCATTTTAATCATTTCATAAATTCTATAAATTAGTAAATCATTATTTATTTAACATAACATAAAAATAAAAAATCAATACATGCTCCGAAAACCTTGCAATTAACACAAAAAACAATGAAAATAATGAATGAAAATTAAAAAAAAAGTAATAATATGTTATAAGGTGATCGTATAAGATATAATACATATTAATATTGTTATTTATTATGTTTATAAAAATATTAAAACCATTATAGATTAGTTTTTAGAGAATTAATACAAAATATTGTGTAATGTGAGGGTTTTTCGTCTCACTTGTTACAAATATGAGATAAATGTCATATTCAGAACTTACATATTTTCTGTTGTGTATCTAGTTACACTTTTGATAAATTATATACCTTATAATCATATATAAATGTTATTTATTGTTTGACATTAAATTATCTTGTCTAATTGGATTACATTTGATAATTACAATGTGATAAATTTTATCATGAAATGTCACTTTATTTTTTGTTGGTAATATTTTTCTTGAAACAACATAATTATTGTAATAAATTTTATTTTGGAAATTAAATTTATATTAAATATACATAATTTTCATGATGGATAGTATTATTTCCTATAACATAATAAATTTTTTATATAGTTATTACATTGAAATTTATTGGATTGTCAGGGGAATTATTGAAAAATCAACATTATTTAGTCAATTAGAATATTTAATGATAAGGTGCATTATTTGTTATCTAAATTTAATATCCAATGTATTAGTAATTAACTGGATTGGTATGACATGGGTGGTTCTAGATTATTGATATCCTCCCGATGCACTGATTGGTTCCCATCATACATATCAGTTTGCTGAATAAGGGTAGTTTGAACAATATTAACAATATATATTAATGGTAAACATATTACGTACTAAGGAAATGCGTTTCGAACCAATAAAGAATTGCCACCATTCATAGTAAGTTATTATATATCCATGATATTTTGTCCTTAACATTATATATGGAATCATTTCATTATCATATTATTTATTAAATGACATGTGTTACAGTTATTTAAATTTCTATATCGATTATCCATTATCTTTTTGTTAAAATGGAATGTGTGTTTAATTATTTACCATAACTTATTAAATATTCAAATTTATTCTTGATTTCATCCATAGTATTCTTAACTATATCATTTATCTGATCTGACATTTATTTTATTTCCTTAACCAATGACATGAAGTTGAATTATTGGAAGGAGTTTCAAGGATTTTGATTATTTTTAATTGTGATGTATTTTGTTTTTTATTCAATTCATAAATGGCTATCATGAATATATGATTATTCCAATATTTCTACAATGATCAATAATTTGATATTTTGTTATTTTTAATAGTGCCAACGTAATAATGTAAATCAACAACTTTGGGATTTTTTAGGTTTGGGTGTTATAGTTGGTATCTATGTATGTTCATTGGAAACCATATAAACAAAATTTATAAAAACAAAAAATATAGAACCAAATTCATTGATATACGTTGATGTCAAATATATATAATTCAATTTATTTTATTCATTTCTTTAGATTTTGGATTGTACATTATACTTTATAATAGGGTATTTTTCATCATTTATAAATGGTTTCTTACATAAGGAATACAAAACTCACCAATATATATGACCTAAAAGGGTAGTAATTATCATTTATTTTGTAGTCTTATGTTTACATTTCCAAGGGAACCAGTCATCCAAGAATTATCATCTTTTGAGGACATAATATCATCTACAATTTATATATTGAAATAATTATCTATTTATTATTGGTTTAGTTGGAAGCACAACAATTAGAGGAAAACTGGGAAAAAAGGTTAATATAGGGAAGAAGGTAAAAAGCATTTCACCTGATTTTATCTTTGTAGAAATAATCACCCTTGTACTTTTATAAAAGGAATGTGTGTTTTAAAAATTTGTGGTCTAAAATTTCACCATGGTTATGATTTAGCGTATAATAAAATGTGTTTTAATATATAATGCTTCAACTACAAGGATATGGGAAACTACACAAATCAACGTATCAGGTTTCAATATAATATAACCCAAAATGGGAAAATATACAATAGTAATGTTTTTTCTATGACCATAGATGAAGTTGAATGATAAATATACAAATATTTGGATTCAAGAATTATGTCATCTATGTATGGTACTATTAATGGTAATTATAAATTATATATGGATTTTAATATATAACCTTTATTTAAGGAATCAAAAGTGTATGTTGAATAGTTCTTAGAAAAGTGATTCAGTAACAAGTAAAATGTTTATTGAAATACATATATTCGTGAAGGATAACCCTACACATGTTTATAATGTTGATATGAATATTTTTTTGTGAAAAACTGATTTATTTTATTAATTAATATTGGATTAGTGATGAATAACATGAAACTAATTAATGATTTTTCAAAAAATGTGTTTTTCCTATAATTGATGGAATTTGCAATGCATTATGGTATATGGAACATATTTGATAACATTTGTTTTTTATATTTAATATGTAATAATTCAGGATTCCGAAAATATTTTATGGAAATACATGTAATTAATATATTTCAATAGAATACATGATTATGGTGCTAACATATTTAGAATGTGATGATTAAAGAGTTAAATTATGTTGATTAGAAACTAATGATAAGTACATTTTTTGAAATTGAGTTATCCTCATTCTAATGTGATTGGTCAATTTATTTTTATAATTTATCCATTTAGGAAATGGTTTCCCTTTATCTATAAACAAGTATTTATAGAATAATTTATTACTTCACCATATGATGAAACATATGTGAATACATGAAGTTTAAATATTTCAAGGCCTAAAAAATGTTAACATTATGCTTTGGAAATATAAATGTATCATGTAATTATATTTACATACAATATTATAGACTATAAATTTTCAAACACTCTAGGAAGATTGTATTGATAAATTTTTTTTGTAAAAATAACATCATTTTTTATGATATCAACAACCCTATTCAAAAAAAATTTCCATAGCTTTGTGGTAAACACAATTTTCATGATCCTGATTTATATCACTCTCACTCAAGACCTGAATGTTTGATATATTTTACATTTCAATGTTTTCAATAATTCCTTATTATTGGAATGTATGGTATTTAGGTTACCTTCACATATCTTTTTCCATCTTATTAATAAAATTATTTATTAGCTGTATTTATGAAGTTTTTTTTAAAAAAAATATTATTTTCAAATATCTATCCATTCACTACTGAGATCATGTTTGAACTGAGAGGACACTATTTATTTAATAGGAGGTGAATTTAACACACCTATAAATGAAAGTATATTTTTTAGAATAATCATAACTTTTTTTATATCTTACAGTATACTCAACCCGATGTTGGATTGTGTTACACACAATACCAAGTACCTTCAATATTGTATAAGACACATAAGGCCATGAATATATGTGTACATAAAATCCTGAGAATTTATAATATAATTATTTTTATATTATTTATTCAATAAAATGTATTATTGTAACATGATTTATTTTTTTGAAATATGAATACAAAAAACCATTTTTCTCTCATAAAAATAGTATGTATCTTATGGAAAATTTCCACATTTTTTGGGGCACCGCCTTTAGAAATAATTTCTGACCCTTTTATAATTTATTTCATATAATATTTATTTTTGAATTCGGAATGTCAAAATTAAATTAGGTATAAAATCTGGTATTTTTCTGATAAATTTCATTTCTTGATGAGTAGTGAAAAGTACATCATTTTAGTTGAAATCATATTTTTTATGTAATTATTAATCATAAATTATATTTTTATTTTTTAAAACTCAAAATAGATTCATTATAAAAATATTAATACATATTTTGTGTTAAAAATAATTTTTCAGGTTTAATTTAGACCTAAAATCTTGATGAACATTTGAAAAATATCACATTACCTATCAACTTTCTCACCACGTCTGCGAGATTTTATTTAAATTTATTTTTTCTTATTATATTAATTGAATTTGTAAAATTTGATATAAAAAAATGTATTTGAATTTTTTTATTGTATAATAATATTAAACTATTTTTTTAAAAAAAATATTATTGAATGTATTTAAAATTATTAAAAGTGATAAAGTTAAAAAATAGGTTCATTTATAACTATACATTAATATTAAGGAGAAGATTACTTAGAAAAAAGTCCATAATAAATTGGTTTCCGATATTTAAGTAACGAGGAAGACAAAAAATAACATTACATACCATTAACATTTATAAAGCCTAGAGATACAGAAAATAACAACATTTGTTTGGTTATACAGTTTATTTTGAATTTTGAAGATTATTTTTGATCATATTAATTTATATTTATGTTTAGAGATTAATTAGTTGAAAAAACTTCTTAAGAACTGTCAATGCAGTAATTATATAGTTAAAATCCAAAAATATATATGAAAATAAAAATATTAAAAGTGAATATAATCGATTCAATTATTGACATTATTTATAAATTATAGATTAATATATCATTTTACATAGTATATAACTTAATATATTCGAATTCAAAAATTTTATAGAAAAATTTAAATTTAAAGTAAGTAACTGATTCAAAACTTTGAATTAATGGTAGTTTATAATAATTAATATTATATTAAAAATACAAAATTTACTAAAAATGCTATATTCTGAATAATTATTGTCTGATGTTAATAAATATAAAATACAGACTATTCATGTTCTAGTTTATCTTTTATAATGGACATAATTACCACAAAATATTAAAAATATTTTTAGAATAGTACTGGTTAAATAATGTGTTTTTGCGCATTACATGAAGTTATATTAAAATTAATTTAATAATAGATGAGATTAATATTTTGGAAATTACATGTAATATTTAAAATTTAATGGTTATATATTATTTAATAAATTTCAATTTAAATTTTCATTAATAGAAAAATTACATAGATAAGAAAATAGTTACCTAAATGAAAAATAAAAAAAAAATTAGGAAACGCAATGGAAAAGGAAAAAAATGAAAAAAATGATTTTATTTTCCTTTTTTTTGAGTTTTTATCTATTGAAATTACCCTTTAATCCATTATTTTATCATTTTTATGCACATAAATTATGTGATACCTCCTAATAGTGTTTACTGTTTGGTATTTATAAGAATTTCACTCTTCTTAAACTATAAATGTCAATCACTCTGCCTTCTTGACACACCTAAAGAGACATTATATCATATATAAACTTCAAAAATAATTTAATAACATCCCTTCCCTCAAAATATTCTTTTCAATGAAATAACAAATAAAACAATCAAATAATTTTGGTGTTAACCAAAAAGAGTTACCTGAAGAACATGTAACATTATTTAACAAGCTATTTTGATTCATTTCATTATTCACCATTTCTGTTATTATTATATATTTATTATATAATATATTTATTATATATAAAATATATATTCTTTTAATGTTTATAGATAGTCTTTCACACACTTCCATCAAATGGGATACAATATAATCATTCTAGTCTGTGGTGGACTATCACCTTGTGAATAAATATTGTTAGTTCACTCATTACCACTATTCAATATTGAAATAATTGTTTATTTGTGGTCTATATATAAAATATATGTTATTTATGACTTATTTATGCATATATAATTTATATATATCATATAAATTCTTTCATTCCATTTTTTGGGAATATGATAACTTATTTTCGGTACGTGTAGACTCCCACGACCTTAATGTGATGTCATTCATTCATTAACTACATGGAATGAATTAAGTATATGTTTAATTAACAAATGTGATATATATGATAATATGGATATTCGAGAAATATAATATATACTTATATATTAATATTTATTCCTTTATGAGGACTCAAAAATGGAAGCATCGTTCTTTCATACATATGACCTATTGTCTCAAAGAACGATTAACTTCAATTTCTATCTCCAAAATCAATGGATAACTCTATTTAAAATAATCTATATATATATATATTATAATACACATATTTATATATATTTATATATGATTTTTATATCATGTTTTAAATTTGGGAGATTATTAAATCATGATATAAGTAATAGATATGCAAAATAACAAAATGAGACATTCTTGAAAAACATGGCAACTTTCACCTGAAAGAATGAAAATAATGAAAGATTAAAAAAAAGGTAATAATATGTTATATGTGGAAAATATATGCTATATTAAATATTAATATGGTTCTACAATTTGTTAATAACATCTTTAAAACCATTATAAAGGAGGTCAATGATCATTCTACCAAAAGAGATCTTAATGTAAGGGGTTTTAATCTCAATTTATACAAATCTAAGATAAATGTAATATTCACCACTTACATTTTTCCAGTATTATATGTACTGAAACATCTAATATATTATATAATTATTCCTATTATATTCTAGGTATTTATTTTTTATGTTGAATTATCTCATCCACATTGTTTCAATTTGATAATTACAATGTTTTAAATTATATTTTTGAATATCAATTTTTTTGTGATTGTTTACATTCTATTGTAACAATAACTTAATTATAATAATTTTCCCTTTTTAATTCAATTTATATTAATTAAATTCATTCCTATTTGATGGATATAATTATTTCCTAAACAATATTCAATTTATTTATATTTTTTACATTGATTTTTGTTCGATAAACTATGGAATTATTGACATATAATTATTATTTATTCAAATCATATATTTGATAATAAGAAATATTTTGTATTTATTAAATTGATTATTCCGTATATGAGTAATTCTGTACACTGGTATGAAATTTTTTGGAATGTTTCATAAATAACCTCTCATTGTATATATATTTTTTAATGAGCCAAATCATTTGGCCAAATCATACTACTTTAAATTATTCACAGATCAGATCATGAAAATATATGTATCATCTAACTTGGAAAAATGGTTTCTAATAATAAATAATCTCATTCATTCAAATTTACTTATTATTTTCAACTGATATTCTTTTATTTAAAATTATCTTTTAATTCATTTCATTCTATGTGATTGATTAAATGACATATGTTTTAGTTAATTACCATGGAATATTTATTATGCCTTATCTAGTTGATTAAATAGAATGCGTGTTTTTTTATTCACAATTATATATTGATTATGATAATTGATTCAGTATTTATTCTACTATAATATTTCCCTTACCAATCATTTTATCTCATCCTAAATTTTCCCCTTGTTATGAAGATAAACGGTTTAAATGAGTTTCAAGGATGTAGTTTTTTGCCTTTTTTATGAATTGTGTTTTATATTGCTTTCCAAATGTAAAATTGGAATCCTTCATGGAATTTTTTTTTCAAACTAATAAACCAATTTGTTCTTTATGAATTTATTACATTTATCCATTCCAATGTAACAATATAAACATCTAACTCTGGGCTTCTGGGGTGGGGATGTAACAAAAAAATTTGGTCATCCACTAGTATTAGGGGTTTATTGTATAATTATAGAGAAAATTTAATTCTCTATAATATAGTGAAATAATATGAAATTAAAAACATCAATCACAACAGTTAGAGTATACTATATTCAGAAAAAACTATTATGATAAATTAATATTAAAAGTAGATATAATTACAATACATATAGCGTATTAGGTTGATCATACAAAAAAATAAATGAAATAAAATTCATGGATGACTACCTCACTGAACCTCACCTCATTCATCAATGGACCCCTATTAATCTATAAAATCAAATGATCAAATATAAATCTTGTATGAAATATTAACTAGTGAAAATTTACGATCTTCTCCGGTAACCAACAAATGTGTCTTCTCGAGAGAAGGGTATGAGTATAAAACATATCATAGAACAAAAACATATTCTGATATATTACCATCAAATGTAGTGATATGTTCATGGGATATTATTACATGAGTAAATAATATAAAATTCAATAGAATAAATAAATAAATCCAATCTATAATAAGGTTCTATTAATACACCCAGGATAGACCATACCTAATTCATCTTATTTTAGATGTTTCTAATCATGTCATAGGACTATTATGACCCTACATCACATGTGATCCTAATATATTGTTTCTGTAAATAGTAATCCTCACTACATAAGTGATAAAACCCATGGAATTCAAAACATTATTATTTATGATACATATCCATGGTATCCCATAATATTATACTCCTAAATCCATATACATAACCAATGGTTTACCAAATAGTATAATCCTTGCTCTAAATCCATGGTATCCCTAAATTGATATTATCATGTCTCAATGGACATAACCCATAAAATCCAACGAATAATCATCTCATCTAAAAATATATGGAATCACCCAATAGAATTACACAGGAATCTAGGTACATAACCCATTGGAACTCAAAAATTACCAACCAATCACTAAATCCTTTACAACCCCACCCATGTATATAAATATAAGGGTACTAAAAAATAGACCAACAAAAACACAAGTAAAATATCCCAGGCATCCCCCATAAATAGATATTTCCTTATATAATGAATCATATACACAAAAATTTAGTACATAATGGTGGACCAGGAATACAACCCAAACAAATCTAATTCTGTAACACCACCACTATATCTAGATTACATCATAGATTTGGTTTCATAGGATACATACATGATTATCTCTAATAATTTCCAAAATGATACATCTCACCACTGTTAAAATATGATTGGGGAACCCACCATGGTCCCCTCAAACTTGTTATAGTTTGGATTACCATCCTATGTCTTACTATCATAACCAAGTCTCAACAGTCAACACATGTCACTTTGGGGTAATACCAACCCTAAACATTATAAATAATCATCAAGGCAACATTTTCATCCTTTGAATGTATAAAATGTTAAATAGGATCAATAAATTACCAAATAAAATTCACTTTCTATGTTGGTTTGAATAACCAACATATCCATACATACCATAATTGTCTTCCCACCTAGATCCTCAAGCCTCATTAGATGGGGAACTCTTACCATACAGACATCTCATTTATCCCATTGGTTATATAGTGTCTGACATTTAATATATGTGAAAATCGATTCTCTTTATCAACTCCAAATACATAAGGGTGACCGAGTTACTTATTTTAAGGAAAAACATCTTATTTTAATTTCATTAAATTCAATCCAGTCAAAACTATGTATTATAGAGAAATCCATTATAGTTTAGGTCGTGATAGTTAGTGATAGAAGAAATTCAGTGAAAATGGTTCAACTATTTCCCTCAACACATGATCAAATCCGTGCAATGTATTTTTCATGTAAATAATAAAATAATTAATACACTTATTATCACCCTTGATTGAAATGTTTCATATCACATGAAACTATATATATTTAACATAATAATAAAAAAAATTATGTGAAACATACATTAATACAAACCCTTCCCCTTTAAAACAAAATTTGAAATCCCACAAAAAAATACCATCAAGATCCATCAATGCTCAACTAGCCATTTCTCTCCTTCAACTACTGTTATCTCATTTCTAGTTTCAATATAAATCAATTAATTAACAACATTTCCATTTAATTATATCATTTTAAAAAATATAGATAATGACTAAAATCACACAGAGAGACATATGCTCACTAGAACAAGAGAAATAAGGTGTGATCAACTATAAGATAAACCCCAAAAAATAAGGAAAAAGTGTAATGGTTTAGGATTTTATACATTTTACCTTTTAAATAAAACATGAATTATATGATATCATTCCTTACACTTAACCATGAGTTTATATAAAATTTGATATTGTAATCAATTATATCGTATAAATTAAATATCAAGGTATGAATAACAATATAGTTATTATATAAAATATATATTAATATTTTTATTCAATAAATATTTTTTATTAATGAAAAATATATAAGAACTAAATTTTTAGTATAGAAGTTTTACGCTTTAAAAATATTTTTTCCGAAAAATGGTTTTTATATCAATTTTTCTAGTAAAAATTAAAATTAATTAATAAAATTTTCAGAAATTTGATTTTGGGAAATTAATATCATTTAAATAATTATAATTTCAATATTATATTTATGTGTTTTTTTATGATTTCCTTAAGAGATTCATTTTTATGTGAATAGAGAAAATAATTATTATTGTAAAACTTATAAATTGGTTTCATGTCAATTTCACATAATGTATTAAATTTTATCACAAATGAACCTAAGGCTCCATTAAATAGAAATAATATAATTTATTCAATATGAATCGTCATTATATTTTATTTTTTTAGATGTAATTATGATTACTAAAAGTTACATTTTTCTAAAATAATTATGTAGGTGGAATGTTTTTATATTAATAAAATAATTTAATAAAAATTGATATATTGTTTTTATGAAATTTATTGTTTAAATATTATGTATAATATTTAGAAACTCATTTCATTATTTTTAAATTGAATGGAATGGATGTAAATTATTTTTTTATTTTTAAATTTAATATTGTTTAAATTTGTTTTCATTATGGTTATCATGCTTTATGAAAATTAAACTCTGCCAACTTAGGGAAATTGATTCGATAATAGTGTATTAGTTATTTTTAATAATAATAACTCATATAATTTGACATGTTCAGCTTTATTTTATTGTTATTGTTAATAATAAAAATAGCGAAAAAAATTTACTATAGGAAATGAAAATACAAGTTTTCTAAGGGGTTAAACCATGAGAAATGTTTGGGGTTTCCACGCAAACCTAACAATTCATATTTTTTATATATAATAGTTATATTATTTTAATATCTAATACCTTTCCATTTCTATCCACATTACCTTTAATGTGACCACAAATTCATTGAAATATTTTATGAAATAACATTGGTATTCACCCTTTAACTTATAACAAGGTACCCTTCTCCACCCATATTCAGAATAGTTGAACCTTAAACATTATATCATACATAGTAAAAAATATTAGGTCAATATTTACCTTTATTCAAGATCTTTTTTTCTTCTCCCATAGAAAATTCATTATGGCATAAGGTGTAATCCCTTGGAAGTCTCTAAAAGAAGAGGAATATAACTGAACCAAGTTATTTTAATTTTAATTCCTATTATACAATCAATATAATATATGTATCTATAAAAATAGTATTAATACATTATAATTATTAAATGTAGATGATATTGTAATTATTTTACATTCATTAACCACCTCTTGTCAATCCAATGGGAGATAAAATTTTTGTTTGCCTATATGTGTTGATTAACATATCTACATAGTGATTGAATCATCTTCCAGCCCATATTTAATGGTTTATTTTTATAAATTTTTTGGTGAATATATATGATATTTATTTTAGAATAATTATATTTTTATATTAATTAATATTCATATTTCTTTTATTCCATATATCAAAAAATGAACATGTTAATCATTTGTACATATTGACTACTTTGTTTATGTAGTGTTGTAATTAATTTTTCATTAACACATTATATAGATGGATATAAATAATGAATATGTATAATATTTATATCATTATCATCATTATGGATGTGAATGATCCATGATCATTGTGAATGTACCATGACCCCCGAAACTAATCATACAAGAAAAATGAAGCAATCATCACATGATGGGATGATGTTAAAGAATGATTCCTAATGAATGGGTTATAGTATTTTATAATTAAACCAATTATTATAATATAATTTTTTTGAATTTATATTTCTTTATATTAATTATATATTTATTATTAAAAAATTTATATTACATACAATGAATGATGACCTTTAGGTAAGGGTTTCATCTCAATTAATCATCATGGAATTTTTTACATAAATTTATTATTTCTATACATTATATTAATCTCCAGAAATTAATTTTTAATTATAATTGAATTATTTCAATGGACATAGAGAAAAATATGATTTTCAAAAATCCAATTAATATTGTTTTAAACCTTTCAATAGTTTAAAGGGATCGTCATCATAATTTAATATCATGGTGTAAATGGTTTATTTTTTATACCTATATTTTTTATTAATTTTATATAATTATACAATGATTTTTTAATCTTTAATATCATTAATTTAATGGTATTTATTGTTTAATTTGATGTTATTTCTTTTATGGTATTATGATCTAAATGTTACCACATCGTCTAGGGTTTTTTTCTACAATCTAACTTTAACTGAGATTATTTATGATTAAATGTTGTAATGATGAATCATTAGGATTTATCACTAATGATACATTTATATTTTCATACATTAAATTAATTTATTTATATTTAATTTCTAAATTTAATATTTCTCTCTTTATGTGCTTAATATATAGGAAAAATATTTATAGGAAAACCAACTCTGATTTTCTCTTTTGTTGGGAATCATTTAATTCATTTTCATATTTTACATAAAATTACTTTATGTAAATATTTTATATTTTTAAATGATTTTTAAAGTAATATTTATCCATTTTTTATTTTTATTTAATTTTATTAATGGAATATTCTATTTAATTTAAAAAAGGAACTTCTAGCTTTTCCCTGTTTTTGTGATGTGGATTTTTGATTCAACAGGCTCCACATTAATAAATTTAATGACTAAACAAAATATTCTGTTCTTTGTAAATAATTTTATAAGATTTCTTTTTTAATAATCAATTAAAAAATATCCGTTATCATTTTGTAAATTTTTATATTGTAAATATGTATTTCAAAGTACTGTATATTTTCCACCATAATGTTTTTAGTAATATTTTTTTGTGATTTATTAAATAAAAAATACATTAATTATACTTATATTTCACTATGGATATGATCCAATGTTTCCATATTTAGTATTTATCTTAATTGGTAATTATTAGGATGGTGAAATGTTAATAAAACCATAATTCCATCAATAGGTTATGATTTAATGATATAATGCATGTTTTATGATCTTGTAGCACACATATATATAGTTTAACGTATTTGATGTGTGTGAAAAAATAAATATATCAGTCAAATGCATTGGGAAAAAACAACAAATCATTAGACAACATGGACAAGAATTGGGTGTTAACCAAGATTAGTAACAACACTTTTCCACTAATGTAGTAATTTGAGTAAAACATGATGATGGAAGCGACAAAATAAATAGTGGACCCAATCCAATATGATATTCTTATTTGTGATATGTTACTAAAGATATCATTTTCTAGGATTATATTAATGAAAAAAGTTATTTATTTTTCTTATGAAATATTTTTGTGGATCATTATATGATACTGATGATTCAACAATCATATAAATTCTGTCTTTAGATTGATGAAACTATATGTAATTTTTCATGATTATGATATATTAATTTTTGGGAATGATTTTATAATATTTAAATATATTTCTCATTCCTTAATTATTATATTGTGAATATTGGATAATAATAATTAGATTATATGGTTATACATACCATAGTGGTGGGTGATTTGTAATTTAGTTATTTTAGAGATGTTTAAACAAATTAAATCAAAAGAATTATAAATTAACATTATCAGAATCAGATTCATTCTGATAAAAAATATCCCAAAAAATGAACTCGAAATAACACGATTAAATTATTTCAATAGATAATAAAAACTATGGATATTATTTTTCAGAGAATGATTATTGTAAACAATGTTTTTAAGATAAGCCTAATAAAATTGAATGCTAAGTATGAGGAATGAATTTATATTAAATTATCTGGAATAAAAACATATCCAGATAATTGGGCGAATATATTTGTAATATTTAGAATGTGTTACAAGATGTATTCAAAAAATGAAATCTTTTATCCATATGAAAAAGGTATTAAATAACCATGAATAAAGGTATCCACTATTTTAAAATTATATTAATGTATGTTTTTCCTTATATTAAAATCCCTAGATATAGTGATCTAAATGGACTCGTATTATTATCCCTATAACCCTTGATTCGATGATCTACATTTTATTATATCTTTCTATCATTGGAATACCTCAATTCAATTATCATATTTATTGTCATCATTTCCATGAATTCCCTTTATCATAAAAATAATCAAGTGTATATTATAATTAAAAAGGTTCTTAAGGAAACAAACTAATAATAATTCATTAAAAAAATATTTAATGTATTACACATGACTAGATTGAGTGGTTTACATTGATAAATATTCATATGTGAATAATAAATGTCTCCTAAAGTCTTTAAATGAAAATGTATTTATAGGTAATCTCCCAATAGTCATATTTCCATGATTGATTCAAATTACTTGGATAGCTGGATCATGGAAAATTACCTGTAACATAATGGTTGATTCCATATTGATTAACAACAATATAATAATAAACATATTTATTAAATTATAAACAATATTATTTATTTTAAATAAAATCTTTATCTAAGGTGATTTAATTTTATAGCAATGTTAACATGATAATATTTGTGAGTGTCAGTCAGACTATTTTAGTACAAGTGTTTGTGAAATACCCATGAAATTTATTAGTACAACAGACAGGACTAATGTATAACTTTTATACTGATAAATATGAGGCCAATAAATAGGACACAAACTCATTCTAGTTTCCATAATTAAGAATTGTCAGTTTTTATTCATAATAAAATATAACATTGACTATATTGGGTAGAAAGTAATTTTGTCGACAAAACCATACTAAAACACTTGGGACAAGAAAATGTTAAATACATTTCTAAGAATATACTTTTGATTTCCAAGTGTAATGGAATGGAAAAGTAAGAAATTGATATTCTGATCCAATAATATTCAATATTTTGTAAAACACAAACCCAATACATAAATGAAAAATAAAATTAAAAACATTCAACCTATTATTCTTTTATGAAACTCTTATTCAGATTTATTTATTAAATGTTAACTCCCACTGAGTTTGTATCTCTTATTATTACCATGTTGTATACGATGTGAGAATTAGAATCATTATTTAATAAGGAAAAATAATCCCTCTTAGGAAGTCACATCCTCCTAATAATTATATTCACCCCTTAATAGAAATTTTTTTATTTTTAGATAAATAATTCAATTAAAATAATATATCTCTATAAATAAATTAGTATCCTTCATTGTGATTATCAAAACTGATTTTATAATATTTATATGTTTCCTACAAGGATAGATAAATAAAGACAATGTTAAAATAAACTGAATTATATAATCACTTATGAAAAATATGGATGGGAATATGTCGAGTAGTAACTAAAAATAAAAAATAAAAATCAAATTTGGATTAATGGATAGTTAATTATAAGAATTAAAATGTATAAAAAAATACACCCATGATTTAATAAGAAAAAATGTATATTGTTTCTCCATCAACGTATTTAGTAAATTCTACAGATTCTTATACTCTGATGGATATTTCTATAAATTGGAAATCCTTCAATCTTGAAACTAATCATGGTCTTTCGAAAATATTTTTTCATCAGAATGTTCATTCTTATGATCCTAAATATGATTAGTTCATCTTCACGAGACTTCAAGATATTTATATCCCAATCTATATATCATATCATATATTTTATAACATTCTCCTCCTTATTATGTTTATTAGTGGAATCTTAGAACTATTCCACAAACATTACTCTATAAACTATAACTGATGATAACTAAATGAATGAACAAACAAATAATAACATAAGCTTCCTAAAATAATCAAATTGTTCATTTTGCATCAGAATATAGGAATGATCTAGGTTAGATCACTTACCTATTTGATTGAAAAATTTCTACTGATTCTGGTAATATTCTTTAAAAAAATTTAAATCTTCTTGAAATCAAATAACATTCTTAGTTATAATCAATGTTGACTCTAATTTATTATTGAATCTAAATTGGATTAGATGGAATCAATATTCATTGTTCATAAAATATGGAAATTTTCACTCTACACAATGAATTTACAATGTCATACCCTTATTCTTTTTTCTATTTTTATTATATAATATGACTATTCTGTGTCCGGATAAGGTGGTTTCATTCTACTAGTTCTACATTCCTATTATTTTTCTTCATTTTTATATTTATTAGGAACTTCCTTGTCCTATGATATTTTCATAATGCCCACAACCTTTTCAGATTCATTTTTTTCACTAACCATAGTCTTTTAATGTTTTTCCACATTTTATTTCTCTGATGTCAATTATTCTTCTATTGATAGTTTCAATCATCTTGAGAACATCCATGTTTTTCTTCATTAACAGTATTTGTTTGTAATCATGATTAAGATGAGGGCTCAAATGATTATTTTTTCAAATTGAGTTTCTTCCTCATCAATGTCTTCATTCTCTTCATCTTCATCTTCTAACTCTTATTATATTTCTTCCTCAATTAATTTATATTAATAAAATGTATGCTTTATATTATATATGAATTACATCATGTTATTTCCAATGATTTACATCCACAATAAACATAATAAAATTTCATTCTAACATTCATGATATTCTAAGAGATCCATTTATAGGAAACATCATTTATGATTATCTTTCAAGAATAACATGGGCTTATTATTTGATAATAATGTTCTCTTTTCTTTTAGAATCCATGGAAAAAATTTGGTATGTACTATAAATGTTTGATGAAAAACTAAACTACCTTTCAGTATGATCTAATCAATGTGGAATATTGGAAGTAATAGTGTTTAAGAATCACATTCAATATAATTAAAAAAAATGTCCACATAGAATAAGCTCTAGAAAATATTTCTTTTTTTATTTCTTCTCATTATTTTGATGCTTCTCTACTGTACAAATTTTGAAATAATTTACCCATACTGGGTCATTTCTGAACTCCAAATCCCTATGACTTTTCTAATCTCTAATTTTTGTTATCATATCAATGACATCATTCGATACTATATTATCATTATTTTGTTTCATCTAAGTGGAATTCAGTAAAATTCAATTCATTTCATTACCGTATTTAGGTATTCTCGATTATTTTTCCTCTGATGCAGCACAATCATGGTTCCTAATAAAATTCAAATATATTATATCAAAAACTAAGCTCATTTTGGCCATTGTATCCTCCCTGATAATGAGAATTTTTTCTCCATTAAGATTTGTAGTTTTTTTCAATATTTCATAGTTCCATAAATATATAATAAATTTTATAAATGAATGTCTGAAATATTATATTTTATTACTTGATAGATGTTATCCTAATGTTTACCACAATGGAAAAAGATATGATTTTTATGATCTATCTTTCTCATGTTGACCAGGAATTTCAAAAAAAAATATCAAATGCCTTCAACAGATATCTATCTCCATTTTTGAGAATAAAGAAACCATGTATACAAAGAGAACCAACTTGTTTTTATAGAATAAGGTGTGTCTCCTTTATATCCTATTAATTATCTATATTTAGTGAAAAATTATCAATGTAAAATAATAATATTCTTATACTATTATTTTATAAATTTTTTTGATACACTTCTCTTATAATAATGTTATTCTCTAAAAAAATCATGTTAACATAGCATACCAATCTCTAGAGTCTTCTGTATGTCAGTAAAATCATTTAATAAGATAATAAATTTATTATTGATGTTTCTTATTTTCATAATCAATTGATTGTTCAACATAATCTTTCACTCGAGCATATCCTTCATGAAAATAACACTTTACATCTATTTGAAATGAGTTGAAATTAATAAATTTTTAAAAGGATAGAAGTATTCAAATCTATTCAATTATTGAACCAAAGAATATGTTACTTTATAATATATTCCTTATTGATGATTATAACACATTGAAGTAATTATACAATTATTTCAAACAATCTTTCCATTTTCATTGCATCTATTCTCAAAAACTCATTTTACACTAATTACTGAAGATTCTTTAGGTTATTCAATTAATCTATATATTTTATTCCTCCAAAAATCATTGATTTCCTATTTTATTTTCTTTAATCAAATCCTCATTACATAAATTTCCATTAGGATTCTTGGGATCCAATTTGGATAAGAAAGATAGATATTCAATTTCATTCCCTAAGGAACATTTAGACCTAACTAGTTTATCTATATCACCAAAGATACTTTAACTAGGATTATTCTTATGAAATAAATAAGTCCATGTTTTTTCAAATGTTTTTTTAATAATAGAAATAAAATATTCCCAACTCATAAAATTATAAAATATTTCTTGAGTTCTTTCCTCATGTAAATAGCATTCTAACATTGGTTGAAAATACATTTTATCAATAAAAATGAGGAAGTTGATAGATGATGATTGAAACCCAAAGGATTAGTTTCATCATAATCAAAATGTATTGATTCTTACATAGTACAAGAATTTTTATTAAATACTATATTATCCATAGAAGTAATGGAATAACCTAATAATATTCCGTACACATATTTGGGATGAAATATGTGTAAATTATTTTTTTATTCTAAATAAATTCATTGTAACCAATAACATTGAAGTAATATTATTTTGTTGTTACTAATGACCACAACTCTTAACGAGTTTTTTTAATAAAAAGACATGTTGAAACATGATTTATAGTATAATAGATGGTAAAAACCGATTTGACACAAAAATGATAAACAAATCGGTATTGACCCAGAATGGTTGTACTTATTTCCCAAATCATTTATATTTTTTCTTTTAAGGAAACCCTTTTTTGGTAGTGTTCTAGAAGAGAAAAATATATATTCAATAAATTTCATACAAAAAAAGTTTCAAAAATATTATTTCCAAATTCTCATCATGATAACATTGTATAGTTATCATGGGGAGTTTTTTCTCATTTTAAACATAAACTACTAATGTTTTAAAATAAACAAAGGATTCAATCTTCCTTGATAAAAAAATATACCCATGTATAAGTAGTTTAATCATCTACTAATAAATATTCATAGTATTTTCCACCAATACATTCAGTTGATGAAGGAATATATATGTCCATGTTAACTAAATCTAAAGAATCAGAAGTTGAGACTTTACTAATAGTTTTAAAACATGACATATGTTGATTACTTTATACGAAATATTTACATACATTTTAAATATTAAACCAATTTTTCCGGTAGATCCATCACAGGTCTATTTATAGTCAACATAGAAAAGTATATATGGTTAAAGTGTCCAACACCACTATTCCCTAACCATTAATTAGATTCCATTACAATATTTCGAGGTATTTATTGGATCGTATGGTCTTCCTTATTTTGTGTATGAAAATTATTCTGAAAATTTGTAGAAAGAATAAATTCATCCTTGGAACTATTTACCAATATTTACCATTACAAAATATCACATGTTAGCCTTCATAACATAATTTCATTATAATCTGGTTTTTCATAAGACCAAAAACTATTAAATGATAAGAAATAATAAATTTTAAATGAATAAAAATTTCACATATTCTGATCGTCTCTCTATAAGCATAATCTAAAAACCATTCCACCTTTCAACATGATTTTCTTTATAATGAATTTCTTATTTCTTGTCCTTTTACTAGACCATCCACTATATATGTACCAATATTTTTTATATTGTACTATCTTTGTTATCCTGATATCAAAATAATTCGGCCTTTAGATCTGAAACTTTCTTGTGTCTGATATTTCATGAATACTAAACTATTTTAAAAACACATTTTTTTCAACATTAGTTTAGAAATGTGACATTTACTTTAAAAAAACGGATTTATAATAATATAGTAATTGAACATTCTTGATGGACATATTCTTTTTCTGGATCCCACCACTCTCAATCTTAGTCCAAAAGGTGGATTTTTTGGATCAAATTAATTATTTCTGATTTTTTTTGAGAACTTTCGGTATTATCCCTATAAAGAATATTTATTTATACATTTTTATCAAAAAAAATTATTCAAATGGTAATATAAAATAAATTTTTCATTAAATAAGAAATTTAAAACAATGATTTTATAACTAAATTCATATCATTCTTAGTAATTGTTTTGGAACTATGTTTATAAAAAAAATTTGTAAAACAAATTCTCATATCTACTTTTTCAACAAAATAGTATATTTTTTAGAAAAAATATTCTCACATTCATTAGATAGATATGAAATTTCCTTTTTCAAATCATTTATTCATGAATACTCATTGGAATTTTTTGGTTTAGAATTACCACTTCTTTTTGAAAATTTTATAATGTTTATATTCAAAATGAATTTCAAAATGGGAAAAAAATTATAACATGGAAGAGTATTAACTGTTAATGGGAAAGATTATTCCCAAAAAAAAAGTAGACATTTTCTCATCATTGTATCTAGTATTTAAATAAATTTTTTAATTTTTTTAGTTCTTCATCCCATAGAGATTAGTCATTGATGTAAAATAGGTACATTATCAAAAAAAATCTTACGTACCTCTATCCAAAACATTCTATATCTGGTGAATATTCATAAGAGTCTCCATCATTGGAACTCCATGTGTCAATAGCTTTTAAAATATTATTTCCATTAGATTTTTAGTACATCGTGGATTTTCTTTCTAGATTTAATTATTTCTATCTTTCCTCTTCATCTATGGAAAATATGGTTTGATATATCCAACTTTCATACATTCGATGAAATTATGTACAAAATCATCATTATAACATTTATCCTTATGATATTTCATTAATTATTAATAAAAATAGTTCTTTCTAACAATCACATTCCGCCATATTGTGAGATTAGGTGACTAAATATCAAATGGTTTTGATGTACATGATTGATATTGTACAACAAATTTCATCCCCCTTAAAGATATTTAATCTTTCTCATCTGATTTAACATTATGATGAATAGTTGTAGTGGAAAAAGAAACTCCACCATTTTTCATTATCACTTTATAAATATCTATTTTAAGTCTACATTTATATTGAATAATGGTTTCAATAAAATCATAAAATTAATATTACTAAACATTCAAATATCATTAATAGTTTTTATTTTGGATTCCCTCTCATTTTTAAAAATATCAATCATCCTTTCATTAATAAATTCATCATCAGGACCCTTTTAAACAATATTTTGTAATATTGTTATGCTTTTTTTGAACCTACAATGCATATTTTCATCTAATTATCCTATTATGATAGGAAATTATTAATATTATTCTTGAGTCAGTGCTATCCTAGTCACAAATTTATTATAATTACAAATTTCTTTCACCTGATGCTTTTTTCATATACTATTTATAGCTTTTCAAGAAGATATGAAACTATATATACATATTTTCTAAAAAATAACTGATCATTCCTTACTCAGTAATTTAATTGATACTATTATATTTCTTGATTTTTGAAATATGTTAATTCCATATTCGGAATCCCTTTTTCTTCAGTAAGTATAAAAAATTATATACTGTGGTATTGGTAACAATTGTTCGCATCAAAAAACTCTATTACACATAATTAGCACCATAAAATATCGATGGTCAATTTTGATTTATATGTTTCTATAGATACTACATTAAAACCATACATATGAATAAAAATACATTATTTACTACCTATACATGATAGTGTTTAAAATAGTTTTATAAAAAATAGTATAAAAATACTTAAAAAAATTCTTCTTGTAATGTAATTAAAATATTGTCAAGAAAAAATGGTAGTAACCTTCTCTGAGACCAATTATAGGATCATGAAAAATAACTTATATGACAATAAATACATGTGTGGGATATTATAGTTTAAAAACTATTTTTAAGAATATAAAACTAATTAAATCACAAGTCTGTTAAATTAAGTATATCAGACAAATATATAGTCAGATTAACAAATTCAAAATAATTGAAAACCAAATAGTATGACTAGGTCATAGTTAAAATTAATAATCAATAGGGATCCAGTTTATGATAGAGTGTTATCCTATTAAGAGTTATTAAGATGAAAAATTATAATATAATTTTGAGTATAATAACTATATTTCTATTAAATGTATGAATAAAATATTTTTAGAATACAAATATAATATATCATTAATAGTAACAATGAATTACAATATATTTTCAAAAACTGAACTCCAATTACATTAAGAGATAGGTTGTATATAACCATGAATAATGTAATCATGTGTTTTCTACATATAATAATTTCAATATTTTGATACCTGGAATGTCGTAAATACGAGGATCACAATGAATCTATCTTCCTATCCTCATAATTATTTTATATGATGATCTATGTTACTTTATTTTCCTATCCATTAAATCACTCGATTATACTATTAGAGTAATTATCTTCCTATCCAATAAATTCCAACAATTTTAGAAAAAATCAGAAATTGATTACTATTACAAAAGATCATAAGGAGTAAACCTGATAAAAATTCCATAGAAAAACACAATAAATAATTACATTGATTAAGAATGTTAAGTTCACAAAGATCAATATTCAGATTTGATTTATAAATCTACCCCAGACTCTTCAAATGTCTCTATACATATACATAATATCCCAACCATCTCATTTCAATGTTTTCTACAACATAATTCCATATCATGTATTGGAAAGATCATCTATAACTAAATTTCTGATGTTGTATTGATTAACACTATTACAATGGAAAATATATTCCTTAAATTAGAATATATTTTTTTATTCTGATTATAACCATCAATCGATCTGATATACTTCAATAAGAATTTCAATACAATAATATTTATGAGTGTTTGTTGAATTTTTTGGTACCAATATCATTATAATAGTAACAAAAATTAATATGATTGGAACAACAAAATTCTAACATATTTTAGTATATAGATGATTCTAATAAATTGGGAATATACTCATTCTGGGTTCCATTGTTAATTATATTTTGTTTATATTAATTGTATAATATTAATTTTTTATATATTGTTAAATTAACGTTTTCCATAAAACATACTAAAATACATGGAACATCAAAAAATAAAAAACATGTTTTTAAAAATGATCATGTGATTTATAAAACTAAAGGAATGAAAAATTTTGAAGTAGAACTACTTACACAAAAATGATCACTTATAATCAATTACTTCAATCTCAAATTTTTACACATACTAATTATTTTATCTCTTATTTTCTAATGAATCCATTTCACAGGTTATGGGTAATGTTTTTAAGTATTTAATTCTTTATGAGGGTGACAATAATGAATAAATAAATGGTAAATGGTGAAGATATTTTATGTAGCATATTTTATGTATCTACATTATGAAATTTAAAAACCCATATAGTCCTCAGACATGTATTATTATGAAATGTATTGAATAAATATATAATATGATTTACTCTTTATGTATAAAATGAGTTTGTGTTATAGTTGTTACTAGAGGAATGATTTGGAATCATGTGAAAACTGGTATAAGGAAAAAATTGTAAAAAATCTTAATAGAAGACAAAGTATATTATAAAATTATATATTATGGTAAATAATGGAGTGAGTTATTTTGAGTAAATAAATCCATTTTAAGCTAAAAAATTGGGATTTGGGTTTTTATAGTGATTCATATTTGGGTAATAACCCTGGTGAAGTTTGGATTGTTATAATTATACATTATTTTTATGCTTACTGAATAAAGACTTAATGCACAACAAGTTTTACACTCATGGGGGTATAGATAAGAGAATTCAATATTTCATAAAGATCCATTATGAATGACTAGAATTTATAATTACCATTGATTAATTAGTTCAAACCTTATGGTGTTATATATTTAAAAGAAGGTATCGTTTTTTTGATATCCAATAATGGGTTTTCATGATTATATTAATTTCAATTTTTGATTATTATTTATCAAACTAAGATTTTGGGTTTTATTCCATGTATAGAACTAGAGGGGACCATGTAATGGATGAATTTTTTTGATTATGGAATGGTTATGTCTCTAGGAAGTAGAATTTTATGGGATATTGAATGCAAAATTAGGTTGTTATGTATATCAAACATTTCCAATACATGAATCTCATTGATCTTCCAAATGAAAAAATAGGGGAGAAATGTATTATAAAGTCCTTCATGAGGCATCATACAACTTGTTTTAGTGAAAATATCAATCCACGAATTTTTCATAAATTGATTAGTAATAATGCAATCATATTTTATATTCTCGGATGCATGGATCATGAATGTTTTATCTTAGTATTTTATAATTTGTAAGGTGAAGAAGATAAATAGTGGATAGTAATCAAGAATATTATACAATAGGATAAAATTTATTCCATGGTGTGGGTTGGGATTTAGATCCTATTTTTGAGTATGTACATTCCCAAGACTATTTATATCAATATGGGGAACAAATTTTAAGGGATTATAAAAAATGGAAGATGAATAACATGGTACATATGAGGAATGTTTTACAAGATTTGTGAGGTTTTGTTCTGGTATTTTTATTGAATGTAAAGTAAGAGAGAAAAATTCTTCAGTGGCTTAAAATCAATTCTCTTAAGGAATTTATTCATAAGGGAAATCAATAGTTACGTATAATTCATTCGATGTTTTGACATCCATGATTTTTTTGAGATATTCTATTGTTTATTTTTGTGCATTAATTTATCATTGGGTTTCCTCTTGAGTTTTCACGGTGATTTGGATATTTTGGGACAGTCCATTGGTGTTGAATTATTTGACCATTCCTTGGGAAAACCATGTGCCTTATCCTAATAAACTATGTTGAAAATGTTCATTTTAGAAAGTGGTGATCTCACAGTGAGAAAATGGTTTGGGAAACAATGCAGTATAACCATGTGGCTTGTTCTTCATAGACTATTAGAGATACATGATCACTATATGATTTTTCCAAAAGATGTAGAAAAATCATTAAACCAGTCCAGATCATTAAAAATATTTTTTTTTCATCTTTATCTATTTGTATTTTACCCTTAAACCACCCCTTATCGAACCATTGAGGATTTTTATCGCAAAAGATCCCGCATATCCACCATATACCTCTTAAACTCCAATATTAGGCTATTTTATTATAGGAACATGAAGGAATCATCATGTGAATATACATTATAATAAACTCTTCCCAATTCTAGGGTTTTAATTCTCTATTTCTTGGGATTTCCTTTTCCAGTATGTTGTTTGAGAAAAATATTGTTTTATGTCTTATTCTTGGGTGAAACCAGGATGTTTTTTGTTGGAACTTTCCTTTATACAGTCTTTTTGTAGTGTAGTGGTGGTTTAAATCTAGAATCTAGAATAATACAAGTATGAGGTAGGTGGTTCCCTACATTTACATTATTATATGAGTTTGGCTTACTTTCATGATGTTTAAATGTATTCAATGGATTAGTTTTGATGTGGGAATTTTTTTTGAAAAGGGTGAGAAGAACATGTGATAGAAATGGTCTTTCTAAAGTAAAATGGTATTTTTAATGTGTTATTCATTGTGCTATTTCTTGAATATATTATATTCATTATGTGAAATGTGTTAAATGTTTTTTCAAAGAGATGTAATGGTGTCGATGAGTTGAATGTGTTTCTTCAAGAGAAATGGATTTTTGTTCATTATGGATTCTTTATTTAGATCCTTAAATTTGTTTTTGAATTGATAATGAGTTCTGAAGAATGTAATAAAAAAATTTATTGTGAGTTTAATTTGAATGGGTATTTCCCTTGGAAAAGATTGGATTCTATATGTATTATTCTGGTTGCCTTTATAATTGGATTTTATAAATTTTAAAAGAGGTGAAAAGAGTATTTATAAATTTTGTGGTGTGTGTGTGAAATAATAATTGGTTTTTTTGTGAAAACGGTGGTTTCTATGGGGATTTGGATCATTGGATCAGTGTGAAAATGATTCTGTGTTCATTTAATTGTGATATTATGATTCGTGGTATTAGTATGTAAAATTGTTGATTTACAAAATATGTGAAATTAATTTTCATACCAATGGGAATACCTGTTAGATAAATGGGATAACATGAAATATCACCCTTGTAGATTCATATGTGGATTAGGCTAATGTTCTTCTAGTAGGATTGACTTTTACAATAGTAATTAATAATGTTATTTGATTAGATACCACTAGTACTATATATTGAATCCTCTATAGTGGATTATTAAATAGAATGGTTACCATTTTATATTTTGATATGGATACCACTAGATCATTGGATTGACTCTTCTCTAGAGGATCTTGCTCTAGAATGTTTTTGTCAGTTCAGTTGGAGGATTTTGATCATCGATATATGAGGATAATTGGCCCCTCTTGTACTAGTTAACTATAGGTATTTCCCCATGGCGATCTCTTCGTACATGGTACATATGTTGTGTGGTTCTATTATTCTTCATGTGTATGACCCTATGTGTATTTTTATTTCCAGAAATATTATATGTGAAAATGGTTTTACATAATTATTGTTCTAGGAAATTTTTATCTAACAAGTTTTATTACAGATTTTTCAAACATTTTTATAGAAATGTGAATATAGATTTGTCTTAAAATGTTATAGCATAAAATCTTTATATTGGATGGAATCCTAATATGATTTTTATGACAACATAAATATACATTTTGATGTGTGCAGACTTTGTATTGTATGACCTAGGAAAAGGGAAGATGTATCATGGTGGTGATGGTGGTTCTGACTTCTAGTGTTCTACTTCATGCAGGTGTTCGTGGTGGTAGAATGAAGTTGATGTCATTTATGTTTTTTGATTGTTGTGGGGATGGTCAAGTTTTCCCATTCAATTTCAGTACTTTTGAGTTTTCTTAAAGATAAAAAAGATTGAATACATTAATTGTTGTACCACTTTGGGTTGTTGTTACCAATTGTTGTGATTTTACTCTTTTTGGTTGATTATGATTATCTAAATGGGTGAAATAAATCCCAATGAGTATTTTAGGTACCTAGACACTAGTTTCCATCCCTTGGGGATTAGAAATGTTTCTTGAGACATGTCATTTATCTAGAGGGGTTACATGGTCTATGTGACTCTAGTATGGTTCGTGAAATAATTGTATTAGTGGGGGTTATGACCTTTTTGGGTCAATTAATTTTCTAAGATTCTCGATATACCAAATATAGGATTATCGTGGATTGAGGTTTTGGTTGTGATTGGGTTACATGGCCAGTATATATCATGACAATAATCTAGTCTCCATGGGATGTTGTGAAATTTTATTTTACTTCTCCACCATATAAGACGTATAAGATGTAGACTATATATAGACATTAGGTAAAGATTGACTCTTTTTTCTACCTTTATATTTTAATTAAATAGATTTTGTTTGATTTACGGAAATCGTTGATAATTATTGATATTGTTAATAGTTTTTATAATCGTTTTAAATATGGATTTTTTGTGGTTATTTATTGATATAAAATGATTCCTCCCCGGACACTTCATATGTGGCCACTAGAAGAGGATGAAGATAGTTCGACATCACAAATCGATGATATATTAATGGAATCAGTGGTTCACTATTTTAATGATTTGGGCCAATGAGTGTGATTTAGTCTTTTAATGGTTATAGAAACTGAACCACTTCCAGGAAGGGACATTTCTAAGCAGTTCCTTATAAAGAGGCCTCGATCATTTCAAGGTAGCATAGAACCCCAGGAAGCAGAGGGGGCTTGGGATGACTGAGAGGATATTTCAGTTTCATTATACTATTTTGACAATCATAATGAAGTTTTCTACTTTCATGATGGATTGTCCATGTTAGAAGTGGCTGGGCTCTGTAGTGAAAGCTCATATGCATGAAATGTTTAGTGCGATGGACTTTAATGTTGTCTTCCCCAAGGAGTATTGTCGTCATATTTTTAATAATTCATTGTCTTATGAGTTATTAAATCTTATACATGGAGACTATATCATGATATGATACACTGTAAAATTTTTAGAACCATCTCAGTATGAACATGAGGTAATTTCAAATGAGTAGCTGAAGGTTCAAAAGATAATTATGGGGTTTCATCTAGAGATCTGATATTAGGTCTTCTTTCTCAAGATGATAATATATATTGAGGTGGTTTATCATGCAATGATGGTAGAATTTGATCATAGGGGAATGTTTTTATCAATGATTCATTATCATTAGTGGGATTTTAAAGTTCTTCAAAGAATAAGTGGAAGTGGGATGAGTCATGGAAGAATGGAGGTGGTACTTCAGGTCATCCTTCCAACCTATCTTAATCATTATAATTTTATGTGTGGTATGTTTTGTGTCATTGGAGTGAGAAGGTAGGGAAATTGTTGTCTTCCTGTCCATCTCCATTGGGTCTTTTCATCAGTGAGGAATCATGGGGAATTTTTAATTATATTGAAATTTGGAACACCAATATTAAAGTGGTGTGGAATCAGTAGATTCAAAAGCGATATTTGTCTGGTCAGAACCATCTACGATAGATGGTTATCAGTTTAGAGGACTTAGAGTAAGGCCCTTATCATTTTAGGGTAAGATTAAATATAGTGTAGATATTAATGTTAGTGGTTTTTCATTGTAATTTGTTAAGATGATTCATATTCATGTTGAAGAATGAGTTCCATTGGAATTTGATATAGGGTATATGATAGTTTGAGGTATTATTTTTGTTGTATATTCCTTAGCATTTATTTTGTTTTATATGGGTGCATCATTTTCTTTAATGTTTTTTAATCTTATTAATGTGTTAATGTAACGAACTGAGCATAAACCCTTGTAGATGATGTTGGTAATGATTCTTGGTAACAATCGAGAGAAGGATATCAGTTGTCTGTCCATTATACATACCATTTCAGGTGAAATTTGTAATGGAATTTTCTACTTTTGTATATAGAACACTTTTATGTGATCCTTGGATTCGATTTGATGGTACATTTTCTTGGCCACATTTTTTTAACCTTGACGAATGAGATTTTGTGACCCATGAATGAAGTACACATATTTTGGGTGAATGGAATCCTTGTTTAGGAAGTGTTTTCCCTCCATTTTTTGAATTGGGAAACCATGTTAATCAAATCTGATCACTGAAATTGGGGGATGGTGATGATTCTCTAGAGGGTTCATTACCTCATGTGGTTGATTAGTTTCCAAATTTTTTTTATAAATTTTTTTGCGTTTTCTTCTGGAGAATTTTGTGGTTTTCTCCAGTTATTTGGATCTGTGAATACATTTGATATCTCTTCCAACATTCCATATATTTCCACCATGTTGAGGGAACTAGTGGTACAACTGTTCGAGTTGGAATCTAAATGACTCATTTTCCCAATCATCTCAATAGAGGCCACCCCATTTATTAAAAAAATAAATAATATGGAAATCTATGGTTCTGTATGGATTATAATAATTAGAACAAGGTAATGATAAATAAAAATTACCTTCCCCATATTTAGGATATTATTGACATGGTTATATGGGAAATGTGGCATTCAAAAAATGATTTATTTTTTTGGTATCACCATGTCATATTAGAGAGGTGGATGTTGTGAAAATATCATTCAGATAAAGGGAATACCATGTTGAATATCTATTCATGCCTTTTGGGTTGACTAATTCTATAGCGGTATTATGTATTCATTTGAACATGGTGTTCCATCCATATAAAAACTCATTTTTATGGTCAATGTGGATGGAATACCAATCTACTCAGGGTCTAGGGAGGAACATGGGAATCATTGGAGAATAATTTTGGGAACGCATCAACATCATCGTCTATATGTAAGGAATTTATAGTGCACCTTTTGGATCTGGGAGGGGAGGTTTTAGGGTCAACTATTCTTGGAATGAGGGGCTTCAATGGAGACCAAAATGAGTAGTAAAATTATGCCATGGGAACATGAATGGAATGTTATCATTTTCGGTAGGTTTCTTGTCTTGGGAGGGTATTATAGGTGGTTCTTCTGATATTTATCTCATTGTTCTTCATCTATGATAACTCTTACCCTGAAATGGGTAGATTTTTAACTGATCCTATAGTATCATGAATCCTTTTAGGAGATATGTCATTGTTTGAAAAGAACACCTATTTTGTTCTTCTTGGAATATGGAATGGGATATGTGATCTATATTGATGTCATAGGCATATGTCTTGGGTGTCTGCTGAGGTAGGATTACTATGTGTTGTCTTCTATTTTATTCTATCTCTGACCACTTGATATGAATTACCCATCTTAATATATAAATTTAGTAGTAGTGATGAATTTCATAAAGATGTGGGGCTATTATATTTTTTGGGGGGATGTTTGTGGTTCATTCAGATCATAAGAGTTTAAAATTAATTCTCTCCAAGAATAATTTCAATTTGAGGCATCATCATTTCGTTGAGTACCATTAAGGGTTCCATATCAATATATCCTAAATCCTTGGATATATTAATGTTATATTAGATGCATTGACAAGAAAAGTTCCCTATATGTTTTCAATGATTCTGGTGTTGAGTGGAATTTGATTGGTATATTTTCTCAGATGCACATGTTGACCACGAAATGCTCTTGAGGGGTAATCCAGGCCAGTGACCACCAGCAACCTTCTCTTATTGAGTAGATTTGGAAACAGGAGCAGATATATGAGTTGTGTGAGAATTATATGATATTTATTAACGGTGAAGAGAGACCTTCTGATTAGTTGATTTCTCCCAAGGTTCATTTTTTCTTCAAAGGTCACTTTGTGGGGCCATTATCACTGTGGTAGGTGGTGATTCGTGATAACCACATGTGACTGTGGTTTATTCATCCAACAACAACATTGATTTTTTTATGATGTTCTTTGGTAGTTTTGGGGGCTAGGTATTAGGTGACTCGTAGAAAAATTTTAACCTTGGTGTTATACATGTTAGTTGGTTAAAATAGAGCACCAAAGGCACTCCAGTTTTCTTTGGCCTTTACACATCCCTATATATAAGTGAGATGGTATTTATATGGTTTTTATTGTCTGATGACCTCATAAACATCTATGATAAAATTTTATTTAGGTAGTTATCTTCCATTTAACCAAATATAATTGTTTCATTCATATCAATAATTCATCAAAAGTGGATGATTTAGGTCAATTGAATCTTTGTTAGTTTATAGTGCTTCATGTAGTTCCATCGATAAATATTCCAAAAAGAGACCCATGTTAAATCTCTATGTTTTGGGGACTACATCAAAAGGCGATGGGGATGTATATCATGTTGATCACAACATACCATCCTCAAACAGATGGCCATATGAAGCATTCCAGTCATTACATTGAATACACTCTCTGATAATGTGTTTTGAATTATAGAGGATTATAGTATAGAAATGTGTGATTATTTAATTTTCACTATTAAAATAGTTTCTAATCATATATTTTAATGGCTCCATTTAAGGTGCTTTGTGGTCCTCCAAGTGGGTCATTATTGTGTTGGGATTAGGTTGGCGAAACCTCGTTATTCATATTGTTCCATATGTTTGAAAATATGATAATATCACGTTCGTTATGGATCGATTTTTGATGGTGTTGAGTCTACTTAAATTATATACCAATTAGTTGTGTTGAGAATTGGTGTTTTTTGTTGGTGGAACGGTTTATTTAACTTCAAAAATCACATGGGTCATCGTCATTTGGGTAAGAAAAGGATGATATTTGTGAGGGTTTTCATTGATTTTTAGATTACTAAGTGAGTAGGTATGGTTCAATTCAAGTTAAATTTTCCCTCTCTGTTAATGGTTATTCATGACGTGTTCTACTTCACTCAGATAAATTTGTATAACCCAGATCTGTCTAATGTGATGAATTGGGAAGTGATGGAATTGAAGCCATAGTTTTTCAATGATTTATTATCCAATATAGATTGAGGATTACCAAGAGAGAGTTATTCAAGGGATGTAAATTCTTTAGGTTCGATTTCATTGGCAGCATGGTTGTTATACACATGAGACAAGATTTTGAATGTCAAGGATTGAGGAACAATATCCATTTTTTTCTCTGATCAACCATTGAGTGGATTTCTGGGCGAAGAATGGTTTCATGGTGGGGGGAATTTTCAAATAAATGTTTTGGTTTTTAGGTAATCAATTTTAACAATATTCTATCATTTATTATTGGTTTTCCCAATGAGTTTTTAGTGAAAAGATGTTATTTTTGTCTTTAATGTAGGTTGTTCACTATTAGACCACAACTTGGGGAAACTGGGTTATTTCTCCTAGAAAACTGTGTGGGAAATGATCATTTGGGATAGTGTCACCCACACAATATGGAAAACAATGCATATTACCCAAGCAGTTTTCAACATATATAGTGATGGATTCATGGTTACATCATGGTTTGGAAAACCTTGTGGGAAAACAATGTGGCCAATAAAAGTCATTAGAAAATGTAATTTACCATATTTCCCATGTCATATTTAACTACAAAACCCCCCCTATTCTACCACATTTATGATATTAAACACTATGATATTCCTCTTAACCACAGTGAAACTCTAATTCTAAAATATTTGGGTTTTTTCTGTTTTAACTTCATCAATTTATCATGTAATTCTCTTTTCTCACGATTTAACCATTCTTCTAGGGTTTATCTTCCATATTTCTTAGATTTTCCATTCCCTATATAATTTTTGGACCTCAAGAGTGTTTGAACTTGTGTTTTTGGTTTAAATAATGATGGATATTTTTCTATTATTAAATTTATAGGATCTCGTGGTGTCGGGTTTGTGGGTCCAGACTAAATTGTGGATGATTACAATGTGAGGTAGGTGGTTCTAGGTGTTTTTATTATTATATGAGTTTGGATTTCTTGATTAAAATTTTAAATGTGTTATATATATTATTTTTTTGGTGGAAACATGTTTTTTAAATGGTTGTGTTTCACATGTTTTGAATATTGGATTTCTAAAGTAATTCAGTCTTGTTTTATGTGTGCTTCATTGGGTTTTTTCATTAATATTTTTTTTTGTAAAATATGAGAAATGTTTTTTTCGAAGATATTCACTGGTGATAATGTTTTGAAAGTGGATATTCAAAGAGGAATGAGTTTTTTTAATGTTAGAATCTATTGTAAACCTTAAATTTTTTTTAATTGTGAAGGTGTATTTAGGCATGCTATAAAATTGTTGTATATGTGTATGGATGTTAAAAAGGAATTTCTAAAGTAAATTGTTATATTACATATGTGTTCTTATTATATCATTTCAAAATGTGTTTTAATAATTGTTTATGTGGTGTGAAATGTATCTCCAAATGGTTTTTGCATGTGTGTGTGAAATGTGAGGTGGTTTTGTTTATGAAAATATGTATTTTCCATGTGGATTTTGATCATTGAATCAATGTGAATTTTTTAAAGCTGTTATTTCATTTTGTGGTTTTGATTCACCGTATGCCTATGTTATGTTGAGGATTTGTGTGACATGTGAATTGAAATTTGTGCACAAACGGTATACCAGGTAACATTTTGGGTAGACAAAAACTTGTGTGCTAGTTGATTCGGAAGTGGTAGAGGCACGAGTTTATCTAGAATGATTGATGATTAAAACACTAACTAAACATGGGTTATGATCAAAGAACACAAGATATTTTGATTCATTCCTCTCTAGTGGATCATTCACAAGGAATATTTTTGTTTTAGAATATGATATAGAGACTAATAGATTATTTTATTGACTCATATCTATTGTCTTAGGTATGAGGATGTTTATTATTGTTCAGTTGGAGGATTTTGAGAACCAGTGTGTGAAGTTTATAGGGTCCTTCTTGTGCTAGTTAACCATTGTGTCTATCCAATGCTGCTCTCTTTTGACATGATCCTCATGAGATGTATTACTAGACCACAACATAGAAAATCCCTTTTGAACATTATTATTTCATGAAATATTATTTGTGAGAAGGGTTACCCTTAATGAGTGTTCTTGAGAATGTTTTCTTTAAAATGTTTTCCCAAAAAATATTCAAATATTCTAATGGAAATGTGTGTTGTTATTTATCTTCTAATGTTATAAAATTGAATAATTCTTCAATATGGAATCATACATATATTTGGATCACACCCTTCATTGCCTATTGGGAGTGTGTAGGCTTTGTTATGTTTCACCCAGGTAAAGGAATGATTTATCGTGGTGGTGATGGTTGGTTTAGTTTTTAATGTCACAATTGATCTAGTTTTTGATTGTGGGTCCTTGGTTTGATTTCCCACTTTTTAATGGTTTTTTGTGATGGTTTTTTTTCATTCAATTGTTGTACTTTTGGTTTTCATTAATGTTCTAAAACATTGAATCTCTAAATTTATTTATCTATTTTGGTTGTGGATATTATTTATTGTTATTTTTATTCTAGTTGGTTTTTTTTGATAATATAAATTCATTAAATAAATCCTCATGATATGTTTTGATAATTATTAACTGGATTCATGCCCGTGGGGATTTGTAACTTCTTTTGGTCCATGCCACAGATCGACCTTGGTGACGGGTTGGATGGATCATTGTCTCAGTACATGAAAGATGTGTTATCATGGTAGAAATCGATATTCGAGTCAACCATCCAACTTGTGATTTTTATAATAAATAAATGATGTATTTATAGGGAAAATATAATATAAAACTATGGATTAAAGAAGTTTTCTATTATTTTATTCAATATATTTGGAATGAATCATAGGGGAAATTGAATATTGTTGATTTGTAAATATTTTATCTGGAGGAAAATATGATCGTTGAGAAATTGAATAGAATTGTAATTGGATGTTGTAAAATAATGATTTGAATGATGAAAAAATTACACAAAATTCACCATAAACTTTTTTAACCTATAATTTCATGGAGTGTGGACATTATAATTACCATTTGTTTTTGTGAGAGATAATATTGATGACCAATATCAACATACTCTTAATCCTAGAGACAATATAAAAAATTATGTAATAACAAATATCCATGTGGGGTGTGATAACATAGTGGATAAAAGTAAAATTACCAAATGTCTAAAATTACTAATATCTTATTTAATTATTTAATATAAACTCAATTTTTTAAAAAAATATATGGGTATAACATTACCACTTCGATGAAAATATGTTGAGATAGTATTAAAAAATCATAATGGTATAATGATAAATCATATTTTTTTATCTTCCATGGTTAATGATTAGAGAACATTTGTACCTATAAATAAGGATATTATACCCCTAGTTAAATTTAATGTAATTTTTGGAATGGATTTAATTTCATTATATAAATACAAAATTTATTTTTCAGTAAGGGTAGTCACATTTGATATTATGAACCAAATTATTATTGCAAATCTATCCAAGGATAATTGTGTACTTTCATTGGATATTACAGGAATTTTTTGGTGTTTATTCTTATAAAATTCTAGTGTTTATACAATGTAGTGGGGGACTAAGTGAAAATTAATGATATATCTATTTTATTTTCGTTTCTAAGTCTTTATAGATGAGTATCCTAGTCTTCATAAAAATCATGTTTTTTGATTTTCAATAGAAATCATTCATAGATCTATTATGATTTTAGTGACACCGCATAAAATTATCAAAATTGAGTTTAAATAATTTAAGAAAAAACTCTATGAAAAGAAGGATAATTGATTCATTGAGCTAAGTGAATCACTATGAGGAATAACCAACATTTTTGAAGGGAAAAGGTGGATCAATTCTACTTTTCAATGATTATTAGAAACTTAATAAGTCCATGGTAATGAATAATCATTATTGTATCTTAATTAATTATTTTTTTGATCAATTATAAGCATAAAAATATTTTTCCATGATTCATCTTAGAACAAAATACTATCTATTTGGGATAAAAATGAATACATTCCCATGATAGATTCTTATATGATGTTTGAACAGAAGAAATTTATTGTGAATCCATTTTTTATATAATATTCACCTATATAGAAGTATTTAATGAAAAAATCCCATATTTATTAGCTTTATCATTTTTTGGTATTATTTATAGATGATATTCATATATTTTAAAATAGAAAACTTGATAATTAATAATACTTATATATTTTACTAAAGATGCTAAGGAAGGATAAGTTGTATGAAAAACATTCCAACTATGAATTTTACTACATATATATCCATTTCACGGTCATATAATCAAAATTGAGGGTATATTAGTGGATTTATCAAAGGTGGATGTTAGTGATCCTTTTCCCAGACAAAACAATATGACTGCAATATATAGTTTTGTTAGATTTTATAGATATTATCAATAATTTTCTATTTTTTCTCATTAACATCTAATATTTTAACAATGTTAACTCATAAGGAATTTATGTTTGACTAGAATGATGAATATGAAGGTAGTTTCAAGGAACTGAAGAGGTGGTTGGTCAGTGAACCTACTCTCACACATCCATGAAGTGGACATGGGTATGTTATTTGTTTTAATTAATTGAAAAAGGGGTTGGGAGTAATTTTATTTAAAATTATGTTGTTATAACTTATTCTTCATTGGAATTAATGGTTCCTGAGAAAAATTAATTAAATCTTGATTTACAATTAGTAGCAGTAACAAATTCATTAATGATATAAATGATTTATCATCATGGAATAAAGATTGATATATATATATATGTTGGTCATGAAATTTCATTGATTACATTCACTTATAAAATATATGAATATGCACTAATGAATATGGTTGGATTTGATTAATAATTTCCACTTCTGAATATACGTCTACTCTGGGAAAGATACCAAGGTGGTTAATGCTTTGTTTCAAAAGGATCATGGTAGCTAAGTTATCATTAGGATCGAAAAAGATAAAATATATATGTATTTTAAAATGATGGAATGGGAAAAATTTATCTTTCTTAAATGGTTTTCAAAATTATATCCACATAAATATTAACGTGGGAAAAAATATCCTAATGTGTTATATTAATGCAAGATATAAATAAGGAACCATTACAAAAATATCATAATGCATAATTATCTATTCATCCTAGAAGTATGATGTTGTATATATATCAGAAAGCCTATTTTTAGTTGTATAAAATGAAGTGGGGTATGGTGGAGTTTTTATAATGATCCTTATAATAACAAAAAGACTGGTTTTATAAATAATATTATAAGTTTATGTTACGACCATTACCCATAGATGAATGAAAAATGGAAAACAATAACAAATAATTTGGTGTCAGACTATGCAAAACATATAATTGATATAATGATATTTAGATTTTAATCATTCTACATAAAAAATAAATGAAATTTTTTATCTGAATAATTATTCCCTTGATAGTATTTCCACGATTTATATTATGGATTTGGTAATGTAATATTTGGTACAACATTCTATTTTATCAGATCAATCTTCATGGTTAACCGAAATGTTCAAGATAAGTCTTCGAAAAGCTCTGGATAACGAATTGTGTTTCTATACTACTTATTTTCCTCAAAATGTTTTTATGTATTAGAGGACCATTCAATCCGTAGGGGACATTTTTAGATCATATTATCTAGATTTCAATGGTTTTTGGGATCAACACTTTCCTTTAATTGAAAATTGAAAACATAATAACCTTAACAATAGTATTTAGATCGACTCTTATGAATCCATATTTGGAAAGAATTGTAGAACTATTAAATAATATGATTATTTTAGGAAATTAATGCTATTTGGACTTTTTATTGCTACATAAATGTAAAAAGGTTCAAATTACTATGCAACACAATAAGGAACATCAGAGTGGACAAAATGGTTATGTTGAAAATCACTGGTGAGAAATGGAATTAGAAATTTGGGTAAAAGCTTTTCCCATAAATTTATTCATAAATAGTGGTTTTGATATTTAAAATCAAGGAAAATATTACAACTATTAATATTGGTCCCTTTTATATTATTGATCGATTACAGACTATAGATTGTCACTCAGAGCTCCCCCAAAATATATCTCATATTCATGATATGTTATATAAATCCTTCTTGAGGATGTATATATATGATCGTTCAAATATACAGAACATAGAGGTTGTACTGTTATATTACTATCTTAAAAAAAACTAAATAAATCATTGATCATATAGATAATGTTATAGAGAACAAGTTTACCCACAAGGTTACAGTTCATTATAAAAATTATCAAATTGAAGATGTTATATGGGAATATAAGGATATGATGAAGTAGATATAACCACATTTTTATACTATAGAGTTATAATATTGAGTGTGAAAATAATTTAGAATTAGAGTAATTTATGAAATCATGATTTGTATTCTTTTTCTGTTAAAATAAAACATTCAGTATCTGATTGATTTCAATACATGAAACTCTGAGTTTATATAAACCATGATATAAAAAATTATTCTAAGATTTCCATTAAATTGTGGAATTATAATAGTGATATCCACATTGGAAAAAACAATTATAAATTTTTTTATAATATATATTTAATGATATATTAATAAAAATACGTACTAAATTTTCAATAAAGTCATTTTGTGCATAAAATTTATGTTTTCCTAAAAAACGTGTTCTATAAAAAAATTTCATTGAATAATTATAACTAATTTGAAAAACATTATTTTATCAAATTCGTATCATTTTTAATATTATAATTTTAATTTTATATTATTATGAGTTTTTATGATTTTTTAGAAAGAGATTATTTATGTGTGAATAGGGATAAATACCTATTTTTGTAAAATAGTTAATTTCATTTAAAATAAATTTCCAAATATGTTTTAAATTTTAATATAATGAATCATAGATATAATTTAAATAAAAATTATATAATTAATTTCATTGGAATAATAATAATAATTTAGTTTCGTATAAGTAATTTTTTAGTGGTTAAATAACTTATTCTAAAAATTGTTTTTATAAGAACAATGAATTTTTGTATTATTAAATTAAATTAATCTATATTATTTATTTTATAATTAAATATGATTATTATATATTCTCTGTTATGTTTCAACATTCAATTATATTTTTTTAATGTAATATATCGAAATTAAATAAAATTTTACTCTCAAATATTCATTTTTTTTCAAATGAGAATTCATTGTGTTTAACATGATTAATTAAAATTAAATAATTACCCATATAGAAATAGAATATGGTATTAGGGATAAAATATATTTAAAAATAATAATTATTAAATTTTAATATATTTAAATAATATTTCAGTCATATTTAACAAAGAAAATAGTTAAATTTTGTTATCATGGTTAATACTCAAATTTATTTACTAGGGGTGTTAAACAATTTGATAATCATAGGATAGCCACCTACATATTTGAAATTATTATTTTATAAAGATTATTCATCCTTATATTATACTTCAATTGAATCCCTAACCATTTTAATCCACTACTCAATGAAGCTAATCATAAACCATTGAATAATTTTATTAACTTCTATATTTATCACACCCCCACTAATAAAATAGAACTTAAACTCATACTTTATTCACAGTATTTAATCATCTAAATTATAATATACATAATACAAACAATTAATAGAATCCATCACTTAATCCAAATTCTTCTAATCCTCTTATAACAATAATTCATTATGTTATAAGAAGTAATCAAAAAGAGGAATCTAAAAGAAGCGGTGTAGATCTTAATGAAAATCATGCAATTTTATTTCTTCTTCTTATTCATATAATATATTCTTATCTATATATTAATTGTGAATAAATTTTCATAATTGTATTTATATGTTATGATTATTATTATATAACAACCATTTACCACCTCTTTTCAATCCAATGTGAGATGAAAGTTCCAATCATGCATATATGTGGATAACCACCTCCACAAAGGGATGCACATGATTTTTCACCACCATCCATGGTGGATTATTAATTTTATATATTTAATGTATATATATATGATATTTATATTATAATAATTATTTTTATGTATTAATTAATATTTATCTTTTCTTTATTTCATCCATCATGAAATGAAAACATCATTTGTGCATACATAAAAACTACAATATCCACATAGTGGTGAAATTATTTATGCATCACTTGTTTGTTTGAATGGTTAAAAATAATCCATTAATTAATATATATGATATTTATATCATGGATAAGATTCTATATATTAATGAACCATAATCAATGTTAATTTTCCAAAACCATAGAATCATCACATATATAAAAAATGATGCAGTAAACCACAAAAAGGATGATGATGATTAAAGATTGGTATTTAATGAATGATAATAATTAATATGTAAATCATATAGGTTATTATATTTATTTTTATGGTTCTAGTATAAAATTTTAAAAATTTAAAATTATTGTAATGGAGGATATAGTGCTCATGAAGAGATGCAGTCTCGTGGTAAGTGCCTCATCACAATTCTCCTTCATTGAATCATTTTTTAATGTTATAATATATGTTCTTATTTATATGGTGAATACACAATAGAAGATTATATTTTTAAATACTAAAATAATTTATTGAATTTATATATAAAAACGATTGATTTTCATGATTACAATGAATTTCTATTCAAATATTTCTATATTCCAAAGAGTTCTTCATCTTAGTTTTGTTTTATTGAGACATATTTGATGGTACGCACCTATATTATTTTATGTGGTGTAGATTATTACAAAATTATATGTTGTAAAATAAAAATCATTAATTTCATGGTATTTAATGTTAATTTTATATTTTTTTATTCATGTGGTAAAAATTCAAAAGGTACCAAAACATGAAGGGTTCTATGTTATAATAACATTATTACAGGGATTGTTATGATTAATGTTTTATATGATGAAATCTTATGATCTATCATTTTGATGTATTTTTTTTTTTACTTTCCTACAGTTATATGGATATATTTAATGTTCTTCTTTCATTTTAATCTCTTTGTATATAGAAACCCAATAATTTTACACAAATTAGTACTTGATATTTAACATAAATATCTAATATATATACCCCAATGATCATGAGGAATAATTTATTTGGAATAATAGGTTCATAATAAATCAAAAAAAATAGAACACAAAATAAGTATTTTATTCTATTTAGTTATATTTGAAATAAATTTAAGATCCTAATACAATATAGGGTAACTTGGGTAATATATAAAATAAATGGTTGAAATAAAATATATGTAAGGGAATAAACATTATAACAAAAAAACTTTTTCAATTAATGGAAATACAAGTTATCAAAAAAATTAAAGAAATAAGACAATTAAATATTGAACATTGAATTATAATAATATCAAGACATCATACATCCAAGACAACATCCCTTGATAGAAAAAGTCCCATAATGTATTTGGATTACATCCTAATCAGTACCTTAAATCTCATGAGACTAAACCTTTACCCATTTCATTGGATATCTATTTAAATTCATCCATAGTAGTGTGTTCTTTAATAATTGTGGAATAAAATGGAATGAAATAATAAGGCATAAACATATGAATAACCCATATAAATAAAGTGAGTTGCATTATCATGACTCATATAATAATCAAAAGATATTTCATAAAGAATGAATTTTATTAATTATCTTAAGGAATATATTACCCCTTAAATTTAAGGTAGAATGTGAATAGTTCATATGATATATATATATTTTAAAATTATAACATTAAACCCCTTCATCATTAATGAAAATATTTTTAAAAGGTAACATATAATATTTCATAAGTAAAACGCCCATTGAAATTCTAAAAATCATCATTAAAGAATTAATAATTCAAAAATATTATAGAAATCATTTTATTTGAAAATGAGCATGGAATATTTAAATGATTCCAAAACATATTATGTGGCCATGAAATGGGAAATTATGATCATTCCATAGAATTTAAATTAAAACAACCCTTCCACACATTTGTAGAAAGTAAAATCATACCTTATATTAAGAATTATAAAGAGATTACTTTTAAAACATTTTTCTAAAATTCAAACATGTGTAAAATGTTATTTAATAAACAGTTGGAGAAAACAATAAAATACATTTTTTGACCAAAAAGTGAAATGATTTTGAATTTCAATAAAAAATTCTATACATTCTAATAACCAATGAGAGGGAAATAAAAATATTACATGGAGTTTATTTATATGGGAATAAAATGAAATATTTATATTCGGATATTATAAAATTAATTCGATTAATGAAAATTCAAGCATAAATAATCATTATTAAAATGAGATTGATGAATAAAACATTACCATATTGGTATCCTTTGAATGATAACCCACATGTAATATATAATTACCATTGTTATATTAAATTTAATAATATAATTATATTTATGATGTAACATGTCAAAGTGTTAGGGGAAACACATCATTAAAATAAATAGGTGTAAAATAAAAAATATGTTTCAATAGAGTGGATATTGAGATGAAATATCATACCAATATCATAATATTGAAGTGGGTATTAACCAATGATTTTTTTTATAAAATTAATATATAAGAATAAATTTTAAATAATACATAATGTAATTAAAATACATTACACATGTATTACTATAATATTAATTCCATTGAATATGTAATATATCTCAATGAAATGAAATTGAGTAATGAAATTCATTTACACATGGTAACAATCCTGAAAAATTCCCTTGGAAGAAATAATTCAAATTTTATCATATAATAACATGACTGATATGGAAGTATGTAAACTATATAAAATAAATTGTTGAAAAATAATTAAATATTCCATAATAAAAAGAACTCAAAAAAATCGAATACTTTTTGAGAAACCTTTTAATAAAAACATCTTAAAATAGATATTTGTTGATGTTAAATTTGAAATATTATTAATAATAAAAATTCATGATTTTTAATAATAAATTTTACGTACATAACACTTTAAAAATGAACTACGTGCATAAAAGATCATGTGTCTCAATGATTGGTGTTTCGAGATGAAACCCATTACATTAAGACCCCACATGTGGTGTGTGTAAGATTATCTCATGTATGATAAATTAATATCAATTATGTGTATTATTAGAAAAAATATCTTCATTTAATATCTTATATATACAAAATTAACCTCAATTATGTAAATTATATATTTAATCACTGCATCATGTTTTGTCCACATTGGGTGTTCTAAGGATAATAATCTTATAATTTGAAAAATTCATTATTTCATTTACCATGGATAAAGGGTTGATTAATAAATAATATAATTAATAACACTATAGTAACAATTACTTTTTATAAATATATTATAATATTAAAATCAACCATGAACAATGTTACAATCACGAAGATGGTCAGTAATAAAAACACATTAATAATGTTATAATTTATCAGTGATCACGATGGAAAGATGTTATTTTTATTTTAAATGTATAAAATTATATTTATATAATAAATATTATACTATTTATTTATACACACTTATATATATCATTGAGGTGTTGTGGGGATTGAAAAAGAATAACATTTCGTCTTGATGAGGTAGTTTTCTGTACACATGAATAACGTAATCACTTTCAATGGATGGTAAATTAAGAAATTATATGATATCTTAAATTAAAATAAAGATAAATATAACATCAATAATATTTTAATATACAATAAATATGTTAATATAATATTATATGAGATGCCATGGTGGAAAACAAATTACATCTGTTCACATGGTGGATGTCTATCGTACATAAAAATGATGGTTTTGTTTCCCATTGTGTTGAAGAGGAGATGGATATAGATTAGTAAATTAAAATATTAAAAATTAATCATATAGGGATAATTATTTTAATATATCATTATAGTGTAATAGTATTTTAAGGTGGTGGAAGACAAAACAAAACAAAAACGATTGGTTAAGAATGATATTTCTTCCTAAAAAAACCTCTTCATGAATATAACTAAATATTCCCTATATTTCTTATGATAAATCTAAGACCTCTAGTATGTGGAGATGGAATTAATTATTCGATTTTTGTAGGGATTTATCTAAAAAAATTATTCTTATTTGGTCAATGTTGTGGAGAGTAGTTTTCCTTTTGTATGAGAGATGGAGTGACGTTTTTCTTAATGCATAAAAATATTCAATAATGGAAAGACACTCTAATTCCATGTTCCTCAAAAAGTTTAAAATAATTGATTATTGGGTTGATATTTTCAACAATAACATCCAAAATTCAGAATTATTCATGCTTTAAACAAGGAATTAATTCACCAATAAGTTTACTCACATTTAACATTTTAGTTTCTCACATCATTAAATTGATTATTTATTGTTTTTGCTATAGATTATTACAAAAAATTGCAATAATATTTTAACATCATAATATTCATTAAGATTACAAATATACAATCCATTTTATAACATTCAAATAAACAAAATTCATTATTAAATATAAAATTAATCTCACAAAACATGTTAAATGATAACTTTTCATGAAATTTATTTTTCAAATAACCGGTGACATATTATTAACTATATAACTAGAAAGTATCATTTTATAAATATAAATTTAAATTTGAATAAAATAAATTATTTTTATTTAAATATTTCATTAGTATAGGTTATTTTAATTAATTATGTTTGATAAAATTTATTCACTTAAAAATAGATTACCGAAAAGCATATTTTTATACATAAAGATAAACATATACCAAAATATTGAACATGTGGAGATAGAAGAAACTAATATTATTATTATCAATTAATTGGTCCATATTTTAGTTTAACACTAAATCCAAAATACATTTTATCTTTTAAATTTCTTTATTTAGTGAAAATAAATTATAGTAGTTTAGAAATTGCTAATATTCATTATTCACTAAAAAATAAATTTTTTTAGAAAAATACATTAAATTAAAAAAATAAAAGATTGATATGATTTTTTTATAAATTATAATATTTTATGTTGTAAAATTTCTTGATTTTTAGGAAATAAATTTTATTATTTTCTCTCAAAAAGATATAAAATTATTTTTTTATGAAAATATTATTTTAACTAATGTATTCATTAAAAAAATTTCATAATTTATAGGTATTTTAGAAAAATATTTATATTCATTTGTTCCATTATTTATATTTGAATTTTATATAATATCCATACATGTAAATTTAACATCTACTTTATATTAGTTATATTGATATAATTACATTTCACTATTCATTTAATATCGGTGATGTGTGTCAAACCTGCTATCAATAATAGTTTTCTTCATTTTAAAATCCCATGTTTTAAAATTCATGCCCAATTTTATTAATAAAATAATTAAAATTGTATCTCCATCTCGATAGACAATATTTTTCTATATAAAAATACCTTTGTTGAAATCCCACATCATTCAAAGGGTTAATAAAATATGCTATAGATAAGACAGAATGAGAAGTGTGATGATCATATAGAATAATATATAACTATGCTTCGATGGAGAGAAAAATTAGTGGGATGTGGAAATATGGACATAGATGAAATGAGTGATGACCATGTAATTATAGAGAATGATCGATATCATCGATCATAAGAAATTGAATAATCATGAGAATGTTAAGAACTAAAAAAAATTCCATGGAAATACCATCATGTCATCATATATAATTAAAATACAATTTTATTAATTTTTATTTCATAATGTCAAGGAAATACTTTACCTTTTGGATTAATAACATATGAAAATATTCTAAATTTATATCATTCTATTTAATAAGAACAGTTTTATCCCTTGGATTTTCTTCTATCAGTTTTCATGTTATCTATTGCCCAATGGAATAAACATCATATATGAAAGCATTATTCCTATTGAATTAAAATCAATTTTTAACATATCCTTAAATCGAGGAAAGAAAGATAATAATTTTATACTATGTTTAAATTCATCATAAAATTAAATTGTTACCATGTGGTTTGATATTCAAAAAAAGTATTTACCTTAATATAATTAAATATTATATTTTACATCAAAACATCAACCCAATATTGAACAAATAATATTAAAAAGATAAATATTTGTATCTCCCAAATAACCTAAATATAATTTTTTTTATTAAAAATCACCATTAATTTGAAATCACACAATAGAATCAAGGGTTAAATATACCTAAAACCTAAAAATTATTTATTTAAATATAATTAGTCACATCAAATTCCTAAAAATAAAATAATTTTTATCATAATTTTTTTTCAAATCCAATATAATAGTTAGGAACAAAATTGTTTAATAAAAACTAGATTCATACAATCCAATACATCACAGAGTCCATTAGAAGGTGTTGTACCATTGTTTCCCTTCAGTTGGTGGATCATGTCCTATGGCCTTGTAGGAGGCATTATGTTTCAAACTGACAATTTGTTTTCTTTTTTATAATTCTGTAATAATAAAATTCCTATGATTTTCAAAAAATGTGATGATCCTCTATGAAATAACAGTAATCAACAAATAATTTTTTAACCACTATGGTTCCCTTTACTACATATTTTTTTAAAAAAATAATCTTAAATGAATATTATTACCTTGACATCATAGCTAAAAACCCCTAAAAGACACGAATACCAGCCAAACTATATCCACATAATATAAATTCATTACCCAAAAAATAATTTTATTACTAAAAAAAATACAAAACATAGGGGTTGTGTTACAATAAATTAATCCTGAAATAGATTTAACCATCTTATAATTCCACAACATAAAACCTCAACATGAATTATTCTTTTATAGTTATGTTCAAAATTATACTTATTAACCAAATACATTTTTGTTATAAAATTGTTTATCAATGATTGTCATAAATTTAGTTTCATCATAATTCTTTGTAAAGAATATTTGAATTTCCAAAAAAATACCCCTTACGTATCAATGTAGATGTCAAAAATGCCAACTATCATTCATAATGTATTTATTTTGTGAATGTCCAATGAATTTATTTGAGAGTTATTACAACTTTTTAAAACAATATTTTAGACACATCCACTATTAGTATCCAGATGGAGATTTTATTTATTAGAACCCACTCCATTTATACTTCACCAAAATTATAGGATATTTATTTTTATACATAGATTTTACCTTATACTTATTTCTATAATTCTAATGAGATTATTCTAGTACAAATATAAAATGGAAACTAGACTTTTATATTATACTTACTATAGACCTTAATACTTTTCATATATTATTACTTGGAAATTGAAATAAATATCGAATATCTATAAACCAATGATCATAGGGCCCGGTGTCATCGGGTGACTAGGTACATAAAATTAAGAAATTAAAATAAAACATGAAATCATTATATTTTTCCCCATAATGAGATCTCATATCTATTATATCTCCTAATAATTCATTTGGAAACCAATTAAATATATAAATTACGGAAGTAAGCTAAAAACCTAATTTTTTAATAAATATGGAAAGGAAACATAATATTTGATTCAAATGTAATACATGATATAATTAAAGATAAGGAACATGAATATTAACATCATTTAGTTATTTAATGAAAATAATATCCATATATCATGGAAATATGTGAATTTTTGAAGTGCAATGAATCATGAAATAATAATAAGTCAAAAAAACACCGTTGAAAATATCACATGATGGAAAAAGTCATATAGTCGATTAGGATAACTCCATACTATATACATGTGACCATATGAGACTATATATTTGTAACAGCCCAAGATTTTATAAAAAATATTCTTTTTAATTTTATTAATGTCTTGTGTTGTACGCTACACCAAAAGGAGCTTGCACAACACACATCCTTGACTTGCCTTGCATTACACTCAATCGCGACCTTCCTCGATAGCGTGTGTAATACGCAATACCGAGTTTCACTAAACAATGATATGCTATTAAAATATTATTAAAACTAGCCGTTATGAATAGTAATAACCACTTTTTGAAATTTAGTAAATTTTATTTTTCAAAATGGAATTCATTTTTGGATTCGTAATATCGAAATTAGCTTAGGGTGAAATTTTGGTACTTTTCGGATAACATCCATATTCTGATGAATAGTGAAAATTACTAAATTTTAATTAAAAACAACTTTTTTAATCAAAATAATTAATAGTGATAAATTATTAATTTGAGTGGTTTTAAAGTATATTTAGAATATATTTTTTCAATTTAATACAATGTTGGTCATTGGTTGTAATTTCACATTTAAACCAGACATAATCAAGTGTCAATCTTTTGATATATATTGTTTCCTAAAAACACGCTATTTATTTTAACAGCGGGATTTAATTATAAAATTAATTAATGCAACTTCTATGTTATGAATTTGGTAAAATAGATTTCATTTTTGAATTCGGAATATGAAATATAGCTTAGGATGAAATTTTGGCATTGTTCTGAAAAACATCAATTTTTGATGAATAGTGAAACTACTAAGTGGTAGTTAAAAAAAAAACTAATTTTTTCATAAAACTTAATTTTTCCACTTCTGTGAATGGAATTTCGAAAATCCGAGAGACCTGGTTAATATCAAGGACTAAAATGTGGTTCAATGAGATGAAAATAATTTTTTGGTGAATAGTAACTTTTTACTTTTTTTACCGCGGTTAATAGTAAATAGGGTAACTAAGGGTAAATATGATATTACTATTACCCTAATACATGTCCTAATTCTATTGGACAAGTGTAATTCGACCAAAAACAAACTTAGGAATAAAATATGACCATTTAGGCCCACTTGGATTAGATTAGGACATTTATTATTAATTTATTTAAAGAAGGGTTAAAATAGTTAAAATCAATGTTTAATAAGTAAATCATTTTTAATATGGGGTTATACATAAGATAAATTCAATTGTAAATATTCATTAGAAAGCCAAAAAGATTTCCTACATGATGATATTTTATTTGTAATTTTTAGACATCAAATAATGTAATTTATTTATGACACAAAGATGATGCAGTAATTATCTTATTAATGAAATATTGACATAATTCATGTTATAAACACCAAAAAAAATGTAATTTAAGACTTTTTATGAATTCCACTAATTTTCTAGGTTACTATGATATATTAGTGTTGATTTAAGAAACTTGTTTCGAACATATAATTTTGTTATGACTTTCACAAAAATCATATATCAAATAGTGTCAAAATTGACACAAAATAGTTTTTAAATCAAATATTATATTATTAATTGTTATTTTATTCCTAAAAATCTAAGGTTCGGATAAAATGACTTAGATAAGGATATATATATTAATAATAAACAATTTGGGGTTCGTTTGGCATGTTATAGTAAGTTTATTAACCATATAGTGAAAGAAAACAAAAAGACATGGTAAAAGTTAAATTATTTAACTTAGAGTTAAATCTAATTGATAAGGTTAAAATAATATCCTAAACTTGTCTAAATTCTATTGGTTGATAGGATTTCGACCCATCCCCACTTTAGCTTCGAAATAAGAACCTTTGGAACCATTATAAACCGATTTTGACTTTAATATAAAATAATATGTTGAGATATTCCTAAGGTGCCCCTCTCCTCCCCTATAAAAGGACACCTCCTCCCCCTCCTCCTCACACCAATTTGAGCACTAGAGCTCGGCCAACCCCTGCCAAAATCCCTTCTCCACTTCCCTAGCAACATCCTAGAGGTTCTGGTCTTCCTCAAAGACCAATTCTAGTGCCCTAAGAGGAGGTCTCAAAGAGGCACTTCAAAGAAGAGGTAATTACCGTTACCAATTCTTTCGTCTTTATTTCTTCTTCCACTTCTTCTTCTTAGGTTGTTTCATTATGAAGTAATAACATCAGTATCACTCATATACTGATATGTTGTTATATGTATGAAACAACCCTATTTCACCATCTATCCATCCTACGGAAAAAGAAATCACCGCGCGTGCGTACGTACGGAATACCGTCTCCACGCCGTGGTGTAATCTATTTTCCACCACCACCTTACATGGATGGGTATAATGGTGTAAAGAATAACTATACATAGTTATTACAACATCATATTGATTCTTATATATTGTATAATCCACTCCAATTCAATTCAATACTTATAGAAATGATATCATCGCTCGTGCGTACGTACGGACTACCGTCTCCACGACGCGATGAGATTCATTCTCCATGTTAACCATTTAAGAATGATTATAATGTATATATAAGAAATAATAATGAAATATATGACATTATAAAGCTACTGGATTTATGTATATATATACATATGTATGTCATCTACTTACTTCCATTTCAAGACAATAAGGAAAGAAAAACAGCGTTCATGCGTACGTACGGACTACCGTCTCCATGAACGGTGTTTTTCATTTTATTTATCTATCTATTATATATATATATATACTGAATATATATGATATATAAATCATATTTTATATTCTGTAAGTAAGTAAATCATGATATAAGTAATAATGATGTCAAGAACAACAAGTCAAAACACCTACGATAAATGAAACGATTTTTACCCAAAATGCTTCTTTAACATGGAATTTACAAAAGAACGGGTAATATAATGTCATAAGTGAACCATATATGATATCATAACAATGAATATGATTCTAGAATAAGTCAATAACATTATTTAAACCATTATACAGGATCTTCGGACACGAACAAAGCAAATCGGACCTAAGGTAAGGGAAATATCACAATCTCATTTTTATCCGAGATTGTTTATTCGTAAGTATTTACTAGGGTGTATTTTATCATCCACATCCATGTTTACTCAATATGTAATATTATTTCCATCCAACTACAATTGTTTAAATCCATTTTTACCCTTCGGTGGGTTTTTAGTAAAAGAAATGAAAGGAATCTTTTGTCGTTTTTCATACGAGGTACTTTTTGACTTTTCCGACAAAAGTACGAAGAATGTTTTTTTTAACTTATACGGCATGAACGGATTTTTAAAACATTATTTCCAAGAAGCTTCCTTTACAAGTTTTCAAGTTTATTTTTAATCAACTTCTGTTATTTTAAAGTTTTATGACATGTTATGAAAGGAAAAATGTTTTTGAAGAAGAAAGGATATTTTCCTCAAGAATGGAGTTCAAGCGTTTTATCAAAATTATTTTCCATCTAAGATAATAAAGGGTTCTGTTTCTATCCATATTTTTACATTGATTTGACTATGTTGTGATGGAATTATGTTTATGAATTCCTTTATCTTATATGAATTGATTTATGATGTCATGATGTTTCAAGAATCCCATTTTTGTTACATGTGTTATGCGATGATGTATGTTTTATGATTATGTGGCACACATAAGAAAGGATTCATTATAAGATTGGTGGTACCTATATCTCCCTCCAAAGCATTGGGTAAAGATTTTATATCTCTTGAGATAGACATGGCTGAAATGGTAGGTTATACCGGTTCAGTGAAACAGGACTGAAACGAGGGTTACTCGATTCAGAAAGGGACTTTGTCCACTAAGATAGTCTTGGCATTGAGTCTTGACTAACAAGAAATGATTCTCTATGATTATGTGTGTATGCCACAAAGTTTCATGTTTTATGTTATGATTATTGGGATTACATTTCACTTCTATGATTTATCCCATGTTATGATATTATGAGCTTTTTTGCAGGTTAAGATTTCCAAAAGCTATGTTCTATTATATATGATGTGATTGATATTCCTTTTGTTTACCCTTACTGAGCATTTGAGCTCACCCTTTTATGTTTTCTTTTCCCCAGGATATAAATAAAGGTTTTAGGTAAAAAAAAGGGATGACCTTTATGGGAGATATTGAAGAACTTTCACCACGATTAGAAGATTACGTTCCGAGTTTCCAAAGACACTAAACTATTACGATCCTTTAGTGTGTGTTTTTGTTATGTACTAAGTATTCCGCAAATGTAATGTAATGTCCATGTACGTCAGGCTTCGGGTCTCTACAGTTGGTATCAGAGGAAAGGTTTAGTCAACCTTTGGAAACTAGAATGCGAAAACGTTAGTGAGATCCCTAGAGATATTTCTACGGTATGTCTAGGGATGTCCCTAAGGTTAAGTAGACGTATAAGTTATAGTACTAGAACTACGCTAACGATCATAGAATTAAACCTAAGATGTTAGATATTGAAGGTACTCCCCCTTTATTATGTTGTTTTCCCTAGCATGATTTTTGCCTCTCACACTATTCTTTTTTGGGTTTTAGAAAATGGTTGGAAACAAGATGATTCACGATAATGGAGGATATGATGGACAATGGAATGATATTCTTCATAATGAAATGGGATTTGGAAGTCCAAACATAATTATTATGCCGAATCAGCAATCTTATAATATGATCAATAAAGTAAAATTTGGTAAGTTTCCTGACTCAGCTAATAAGAGAAAGATGGAGTTTCATGATGATCATAGAGGAAAGAAAGTTCAATTTCCCCTATGTAATTCATGTGGGAAGAGGCATCAAGGAGAATGTTTCAAAGGAACTGGAAGATGCTTTCGGTGTGGAAAAGAAGGACACAAAGCAAGTAAGTGCAAAAGAAAAGGTTCAGTTAACACCATGGATGAGGATAATGGTATTGCTACGACATCAAAAATGGTTAAGTGTTTTAAATGTGGAATGTATGGGCATTATGCAAACCAATGTCCTAAGGGAAAGACTCATGAAGAGAATCAGTATGGCCGTATGGGTAGTATTTATGTGGATGATGATAAAGAGACTACTAATGATATGTGAGATGAAAGAATTGTTGAAGCTCGGTTAATGGTTTAAGAATGTAGTGGAATGATTACATGTTTATCATGTGTAATGTTGTATAAGTAATCTCATGGTACTATGGAATAAAGAGACATGTAAGGATTGTTACATTGTTGTCTGATAAATGTTACCAGTAACCATGAAAGGTTATTCAGATACTTTTGGAAAGTAGATGATAAGTGCATAATGAAAGGATAAGAAGATAATGAGATGTTTGATTGTATTCATGAGCTCATGATTGATATAAGGACTAAGTGATATCATGGTTTGAGTATAAATAATTTTGAGTATTTTGGTATGTGTAAAGTGTTAACTTTTAACTGCATTCAAGTTTTCACTAAGGTTCAATGGGTATTCAAGAGTATACATGATTAAGGACTTTGAATGTTTGGAATGTGACCAACAAAACATATCTTATGATATATGGGGATCAACGATGATATTAAATCTCTGGTAATTGTTTTCACTATGTTATGAGAGTGGACTGCAGTATTATGGATAAGCCTAAAGATTGGAATGGATTATGTTGGACATAAGTTAGTATTGTTTAAGGATAGAAGATTTTCGATATTATTGATGGGATGTTATTGTAACGTAGTTTTAGAAAAAGGACAACCTGCAGGACGGGCGACAGCCCATCGCTTCGGACAAGGCTGTAGGAATCGAACCCACAACTGAAGTGCGACTGGCCTTTATCGCCTACCACTGACCTACAGGAAGTCCCTGTTTAGTAGAAACTAGTTTTATTATATTAAGAAGTATGATATATAAAGTATAAGCCCATTTTAGGAACCATATATGATTAATCTCACTATAGGTCGACTTATGCATATAATTTTTGCTAACCTTTTGTTTGAGACAGATGGAATGACCCGTCATTCTATCACATAATCTGCTAACACTTCACGAATAACAAATTCAACTTCATTTATTTAAGAGATGAAGTGGAAATTGTTAAAGGCACGAACAACAGTGAGATTGTACCAAAATAAAGTAAGTATTTATTCTAATTCAAATTCTTTAACTTTAGGGAAATGATCTTGAAAACCAAAAATGTTGTCCTAGTTCTCTCATACCTGATGAATCAGATGGTACCTTAGATCGTCACAAATTTATGGATTTGTGATTACTGGCTTTTCCATAGCCATGTTCTCTACCACTCTCCATCAGAACATGATGGTTAGATTTCTCTTCCATATCCATATTTTCACCTATGTGGAAACCCAATGATTAGTTTATTTGGGTAACCGTTACGTTTCATACTTTTGTTTTTAAAGATTGGTTTTGATATTCCTTTTTACGATGTGGGTTTCTATTAAAGAAACTTTCAAATAGTAAACCATTTATAACCCCGACGAATTTCGAGGGCGAAATTCATTTTAAGGGGGGTAGAATGTAACAGCCCAAGATTTTATAAAAAATATTCTTTTTAATTTTATTAATGTCTTGTGTTGTACGCTACACCAAAAGGAGCTTGCACAACACGCATCCTTGACTTGCCTTGCATTACACGCAATCGCGACCTTCCTCGATAGCGTGTGTAATACGCAATACCGAGTTTCACTAAACAATGATATGCTATTAAAATATTATTAAAACTAGCCGTTATGAATAGTAATAACCACTTTTTGAAATTTAGTAAATTTTATTTTTCAAAATGGAATTCATTTTTGGATTCATAATATCGAAATTAGCTTAGGGTGAAATTTTGGTACTTTTCGGATAACATCCATATTCTGATGAATAGTGAAAATTACTAAATTTTAATTAAAAACAACTTTTTTAATCGAAATAATTAATAGTGATAAATTATTAATTTGAGTGGTTTTAAAGTATATTTAGAATATATTTTTTCAATTTAATACAATGTTGGTCATTGGTTGTAATTTCACATTTAAACCAGACATAATCAAGTGTCAATCTTTTGATATATATTGTTTCCTAAAAACACGCTATTTATTTTAACAGCGGGATTTAATTATAAAATTAATTAATGCAACTTCTATGTTATGAATTTGGTAAAATAGATTTCATTTTTGAATTCGGAATATGAAATATAGCTTAGGATGAAATTTTGGCATTGTTCTGAAAAACATCAATTTTTGATGAATAGTGAAACTACTAAGTGGTAGTTAAAAAAAAAACTAATTTTTTCATTAAACATAATTTTGCCACTTCTTTGAATGGAATTTCGAAAATCCGAGAGACACGGTTAATATCAAGGACTAAAATGTGGTTCAATGAGATGAAAATAATTTTTTGGTGAATAGTAACTTTTTACTTTTTTTACCGCGGTTAATAGTAAATAGGGTAACTAAGGGTAAATATGATATTACTATTACCCTAACACATGTCCTAATTCTATTGGACAAGTGTAATTCGACCAAAAACAAACTTAGGAATAAAATATGACCATTTAGGCCCACTTGGATTAGATTAGGACATTTATTATTAATTTATTTAAAGAAGGGTTAAAATAGTTAAAATCAAAGTTTAATAAGTAAATCATTTTTAATATGGGGTTATACATAAGATAAATTCAATTGTAAATATTCATTAGAAAGATAAAAAGATTTCCTACATGATGATATTTTATTTGTAATTTTTAGACATCAACTAATGTAATTTATTTATGACACAAAGATGATGCAGTAATTATCTTATTAATGAAATATTGACATAATTGATGTTATAAACACCAAAATAAATGTAATTTAAGACTTTTTATGAATTCCACTAATTTTATTGGTTACTATGCTATATTAGTGTTGATTTAAGCAACTTGGTTCGAACATATAATTCTGTTATGACTTTCACAAAAATCATATATCAAATAGTGTCAAAATTGACACAAAATAGTTTTTAAATAAAATATTATATTATTAATTGTTATTTTATTCCTAAAAATCTAAGGTTCGGACAAATGACTTATATAAGGATATATATATTAATAATAAACAATGTGGGGTTCGTTTGGCATGTTATAGTAAGTGTATTAACCATATAGTGAAAGAAAACAAAAAGACATGGTAAAAGTTAAATTATTTAACTTAGAGTTAAATCTAATTGATAAGGTTAAAATAATATCCTAAACTTGTCTAAATTCTATTGGTTGGTAGGATTTCGACCCATCCCCACTTTAGCTTCTAAATAAGACCCTTTGGAACCATTATAAACCGATTTTGACTTTAATATAAAATAATATTTTGAGATATTCCTAAGGTGCCCCTCTCCTCCCCTATAAAAGGACACCTCCTCCCCCTCCTCCTCACACCAATTTGAGCACTAGAGCTCGTCCAAACCCTGCCAAAATCCCTTCTCCACTTCCCTAGCAACATCCTAGAGGTTCTGGTCTTCCTCAAAGACCAATTCTAGTGCCCTAAGAGGAGGTCTCAAAGAGGCACTTCAAAGAAGAGGTAATTACCGTTACCAATTCTTTCGTCTTTATTTCTTCTTCCACTTCTTCTTCTTAGGTTGTTTCATTATGAAGTAATAACATCAGTATCACTCATATACTGATATGTTATTATAAGTATGAAACAACCCTATTTCACCATCTATCCATCCTACGGAAAAATAAATCACCGCGCGTGCGTACGTACGGAATACCGTCTCCACGCCGTGGTGTAATCTATTTTCCACCACCACCTTACATGGATGGGTATAATGGTTTAAAGAATAACTATACATAGTTATTACAACATCATATTGATTTTTATATATTGTATAATCCACTCCAATTTAATTCAATACTTATAGAAATGATATCATCGCTCGTGCGTACGTACGGACTACCGTCTCCACGACGCGATGAGATTCATTCTCCATGTTAACCATTTAAGAATGATTATAATGTATATATAAGAAATAATAATGAAATATATGACATTATAAAGCTACTGGATTTATGTATATATATACATATGTATGTCATCTACTTACTTCCATTTCAAGACAATAAGGAATGAAAAACAGCGTTCATGCGTACGTACGGACTACCGTCTCCATGAACGGTGTTTTTCATTTTATTTATCTATCTATTATATATATATATATACTGAATATATATGATATATAAATCATATTTTATATTCTGTAAGTAAGTAAATCATGATATAAGTAATAATGATGTCAAGAACAACAAGTCAAAACACCTACGATAAATGAAACGATTTTTACCCAAAACGCTTCTTTAACATGGAATTTACAAAAGAACGGGTAATATAATGTCATAAGTGAACCATATATGATATCATAACAATGAATATGATTCTGGAATAAGTCAATAACATTATTTAAACCATTATACAGGAGCTTCGGACACGAACAAAGCAAATCGGACCTAAGGTAAGGGAAATATCACAATCTCATTTTTATCCGAGATTGTTTATTCGTAAGTATTTACTAGGGTGTATTTTATCATCCACATCCATGTTTACTCAATATGTAATATTATTTCCATCCAACTACAATTTTTTAAATCCATTTTTACCCTTCGGTGGGTTTTTAGTAAAAGAAATGAAAGGAATCTTTTGTCGTTTTTCGTACGAGGTACTTTTTGACTTTTCCGACAAAAGTACGAAGAATGTTTTTTTTAACTTATACGGCATGAACGGATTTTTAAAACATTATTTCCAAGAAGCTTCCTTTACAAGTTTTCAAGTTTATTTTTAATCAACTTCTTTTATTTTAAAGTTTTATGACATGTTATGAAAGGAAAAATGTTTTTGAAGAAGAAATGATATTTTCCTCAAGAATGGAGTTCAAGCGTTTTATCAAAATTATTTTCCATCTAAGATAATAAAGGGTTCTGTTTCTATCCATATTTTTACATTGATTTGACTATGTTGTGATGGAATTATGTTTATGAATTCCTTTATCTTATATGAATTGATTTATGATGTCATGATGTTTCAAGAATCCCATTTTTGTTACATGTGTTATGCGATGATGTATGTTTTATGATTATGTGGCACACATAAGAAAGGATTCATTATAAGATGGGTGGGACCTATATCTCCCTCCAATGCATTTGGTAATGATTTTATATCTCATGAGATAGACATGGCTGAAATGGTAGGTTATACCGGTTTAGTGAAACAGGACTGAAACGAGGGTTACTCGATTCAGAAAGGGACTTTGTCCACTAAGATAGTCTTGGCATTGAGTCTTGACTAACAAGAAATGATTCTCTATGATTATGTGTGTATGCTACAAAGTTTCAGGTTTTAAGTTATGATTATTGGGATTACATTTCACTTCTATGATTTATCCCATGTTATGATATTATGAGCTTTTTTGCAGGTTAAGATTTCCAAAAGCTATGTTCTATTATATATGATGTGATTGATATTTCTTTTGTTTACCCATACTGAGCATTTGAGCTCACCCTTTTATGTTTTCTTTTCCCCAGGATATAAAGAAAGGTTTTAGGTAAAAAAAATGGATGACCTTTATGGGAGATATTGAAGAACTTTCACCACGATTAGAAGATTACGTTCCGAGTTTCCAAAGACACTAAACTATTACGATCCTTTAGTGTGTGTTTTTGTTATGTACTAAGTATTCCGCAAATGTAATGTAATGTCCATGTACGTCAGGCTTCGGGTCTCTACAATATTTACAAACTTCCTTAGAGTTTTATTTGGGTGAAACCATCATATTATGTTAATGATTATGTGTTCCACAAAATGGGGTGGAATCATAGGGAATAAATATAATAATTACCCATGGAATGGAAATGAGTTAAATAATCTTGTCTCGTTTCATAAAAAATTATATTTCAATAGGAAGGAATTTGATAAATGAAACTAAGGAATGTATTAACCCAAATAATGAAGAGACAATGATATAGGTATATAGGCAATGGATATATATAGAATATATATTCAATCTATAAAATAAATGTAATCGTCATTTATAAAAATGTCTATAGAAGATCACATGTAATATTTCATGGGGAAATAATCATTTCAAATTTAAAGGCACTTCATTAAAATATTTAAATATTAAAAAATTTATGAAAAAAAATTATTTGAAAATATCTATAAGGGATTAATAAGGGAACGATAAAATAATTCAGTAGTCATGATGGTGTGAATTTTTTTCATGATGTATATGTTAAAATAAATCATTCCTTTCAAACTTTTGTAAAAATTAAAAAGAAAATGGTTTGAAAAATGAAAATATTGTCTTTTTAAATCATTTCATAAATTGAAAATCATGGGTAACATTTCATTTCAAAAAGAATTGTACATTATAAAAAATATTCATTAAAACATTTTATGTAATATATAGATATTGATGAAGATAAAATTTTGACCAAAAATGGAAATAAAGTAATAATTACTTTAAAAAGTTCTTAATAATTTTAAGAATTAAATATAGGAAAATGGTACTATTACAAGGAAATTTCATGAATTAAAAAAGTTTATGAATATTAAATTGTTTAATTAAGAAAATATCATACAATTTCCTTCATGTTAAATATGAATATAAAAACTAGATTGAAATGAGATTAAAGTATAAACCCTCATCTCATTGGTAATTTTTTAATCATAAGAAAAATTAATGAAATAAATTCATTTATAACGATAAATAAGATGTATATTTAAAGATCCAAGATATAAAATTTCAATGGTGATGTCGATACACATTATAATAATAAGAAGGATCATAATAGAAAATATGTCTAAATGGTGTGGAAATTAAGATAAATATCTTTAAAAAAATACCACTAAAATGGGTTTTAATAAATAAATTGATTGTCTTTAACAAAATTAGACAGAAACAATCAATTGAAATAAATAACAAAAAAAATATATACATGATCATAAAATATTGACGATAGTGAATAAGTAATATAACCCAATGAAAAAAATATTGTCATGAAATTTCTTACAACATTGAATCCTAAATTAAAAATATACTTGGATGAAAATATTATAATTTAATCATTAATTATCATGAATTATAAAAAAATAATGATATTAAACTTAAATGAGGAAGTATATTCACTATATAAATTAAATTCCCGCAATATATTAAAATATTCCATAGCGAAATGAAACTAAGATGAAGTCGAATACTGTTTGAAAAGCATATTAATAGAAACAAGTTGAATAAGATAAATATAAAGTTAATTTAAATATAAAATTACCTTAATAATAAAAAAACCCGATATTAAATATTCAATGGTTAGTATATAACCATTTAAAAGTAACTTATCGTATAAAAACATGTGTCTCAAAGAAGAATTTCTTGAGATGAAACTTTTACCTCGATTCTAGGATTTTAATGTAATTAATCTATTTACTATATGGTAAAATAATATGAATTATTTTATTTCTAGTAATTATTTCATGTTTAGATGATAAGTCGTATGTACGCATGAGTAACATTTATATTTTTTCAATAGTATTGAGGGAAATAAGTGTCAATTTATTTTATCATTCTATGATGATACTTATAACATAAATAACGTACTATTTCATTTCATAAACATTTATATACCACCCATGTGATGTAGTGATGGAAATAAAATCAGATCGTATCGTGAGCTGGTATTCCACCATTCACACGAACCATGGTATCATTTTTTAATGGATTACAAGGTAAGAATTTATATGACAAATTAATTTTACATAATTTTAAATATTAAATAAATATAAAAGTTATATATTAAATCCATTTTAATCAAATATAATTATAGTTGATGAAGGAAAAAAAATTATATAAGTTCTTGAGACTGTAGCTCGTCGTACACACGAAACACTATTTCATATATAATATAATTCAATCAGAGATTGATGTAGGTTATGAAATTAAAAAATATATAATTTACATATATGTTAAATAAAATTTTTATTATATAAAAATTATTTGAATATGGTGTAATCATTAAGAATATCACTTGTTTAATAAAACTACCACATCCTCGGACAACCTCTTTTGGATTATACCTAAATCGTACCTAGATTCTCGTTCTAATAAATAAATTAACTATGATAATTGGGAATGAATGTATGTGAATTATATGGGTAGGTATTGAATGAACCCTAAAGATTTAAATTTTTGAAATGGAGAGGACATGATGTCCCTTTTTTTAAGTTTGAGGGAGTGGAATTTTTTTCAATTCCCAATACTATTCTACACTGAGAAGTCATGATCAAGAAGTGATCCTCATAAAATAATTACTAGTATATTTTAGTGAATATACAATAAATTAAAATCTACATCATTAAAAGTTAATCATTTTTTCAACAAGATATTCCATTTACCTCTAAGGTTACATAATTTGATAATTTTAGTTGTTCACCATGATAAATTTTTTCCAGTTTTTAATTTTCATTATGGCCAAAATTTAGGTTCACTGTAAAAAGTAATATTAACTATTAAAATATAAAATTACTAATAAATTATATCAAATTATAATCATAGATTTGGAATAATTTAATTTAAATTTCAACCCACAAAATAAGTCGAAAAACATTTTTTTCAAGAAAAGTATTTTTCATTCAATAGATGATATTATATTAACTCTATGACTAAAAATAATAAATATAAGATTTTAAATTAATATAATTATTCTCATAATATATTAATTTCATTAAAATATTTCTTTAATTGGTTTTATTTGTATTAATTAAAATTAAAAAACTGTATTCACTGAAAAACTATTAGCATAATAATGTGTTTTTAATCATAAAAATAAAATTATTCCTAAAACATGCAAATTTATGTGTCTAAAAAAACTAATTATTTCATAAAAAATAATGGTTCATATATAAAATTATAAAAATATAAAAAGTACAATGTAACTTTTAAATAACATGATTCAATGGAATTAAATCATAATTCATGAATGTTGTTATTTTTCACTAATCACTGAAAAAATTAATAAATTTAGAAAAATACCAAAATATCACCAGAATTAAATTTCAATATGATGATTTAAAATTTTATTTAAAATTTTTAAAAGAACTATTCCTATAATATTAATAATTTATTTGTAATATTTTCTCCAAAAAAATAATTAAAATTTATTTTTGATAAAAACATATGTTTTCTGAAAAATGAATTGATTAAATATTTTCTACTTATTTACTAGATATTTATTAATATATTTATATCTAATTTGACCATTATTAATAATGAATTAATTCTTTAATACTATTCATAACCAGCAATTTTATGGATAGGTTATATCATTTATGTATAAAAAGTTTTATTTCATGTTTCATTTAGGCTAAGTGGAGCACGTTATATAGGCTATCAAACATTATTTTATTTTATTTAATATCATAATGTTACATTTAATTATAAAGATATATAATGAATTTTTTATGTAATTTGGTCCATGCTTTTCTATTTGGTTTTAAATATTTTATTCAATTTTCATACTTTCTTTAAGAAATTCCTGATAATTTTTACAATTCTCTAATGATTTAGTTATGTAATTTCAACCCATGTTTGAAATATTTTAAATAAATCGTATTTCCATGTTACAATCAGTGCTCTTCTAAAATTATTAATAATAATGAGAATAAATTTTTTGTTTTATCAGACACTATATAAATGATTTTATCTACTATAATGATTACTTTATAAAAATGATGATTCTATTACATGATTCCTTAGTTATTTTCAACGATATTTTTTTAATCAATAATTTTTAAAACAATTAATTATATATTACTTATTTCAAATAAAATGGTTATATTTCTTCTTGAAATATTGTATCTATCTTTGGAAGTTATAATAGTAAATAAAAACATCCTTTGACCATTCGTATGATTTATTGGGGATATAATCCAATCTAACCAATATTATTTATTCACTGTATGGTTTATGATTACGATGATTAATTTTTTATGAAACCAATATTATTTCCCTGGTTATCATTTTATAATATGATAAATCTTTTATGATCTTATGGAACACATCTAAATGGCTTTGATTATGTGATGCATGGGATTTGAAATATATAACCATCCAATGTAATGGGTAATTAAGGATATATCATTAGAAAATAAGGACAAGAATTGGGTGTGTAACAAGTTTTGTAAGGTTCTTTTTCTAATAAGATAGTATTGGGAGTGAACCATGATAAATCAAATGATGGAATAGGGAGGGAACCCAATCAACTATAATTGTCTTAATTGTGATCCTTCACAACAAAATTTAATTTCTATATTTATTTTTATTCCAAAAACTTTTGTCTCATTCTAGTGATATGTTTTTTCATGGATTATGATTGATTATTGATGATTACATAGTTTTTGATATTCTATAATTCGATTTATAAAACATTATTCCATGTATCATTATTATGATATATGAATGGATGGGTGTGATTTTCTACTCTTTATCTCATGTTGGCATACCCTTTGATTATATGATTCTCACTTATAAACATTTAGTTATATCCAATATGTTTATCCATATTGACCAAATCATCTCACCTGTTCTTATTTATTACTTCCCCTGATTATAGAGAATGTTTTGACGTATCTTATTTATATAAAGTGTTCTTGTGAGAAAGAGGTAAATGTGTAATGATATAGATATTTTTTGTTATTATTATTTTTTTCCATGTTTCCAAAGTCCAATTATGATAAACCCTGCTTTTATTACAACATAAACATGCTTTATTACATAAAACTTCACTTGATACAACAAAGAAGATCGAGAGGTTTAGTGTCTTTGGGGCGTAGGATCATTACATAAAAACTTTAAACTTGAAATACAACATCCTTATTGAAAACTTCCTTTACATGACCACTACATTCCTTCGTACTTAGCATTGCATGGGATAACCTGAGGACATGCATAAGAAAAGGGTGAGCTATAAAGACCAGTAAGGGAGTACATAATGAATAACATGAGGAGTACAATACATGTTAGGCAATAGGCATATCAATATAGCATAATAGAGACATGAACATAAGGGCATGATAAAGCATGATAATCATAACATGGAAATGTGGCACCAACACTTAACATTGAATTAGCATGAGCCAAGGCTCATTGCACATGGAGCATGAGTAAACCCTCATTGCACTTGAAGCACGAGTAAACCCTCGTTGCACTTGAATTATCATGAGTCAACACTCATTGCACATGACGTATCATGATACTATACTTTACCCAATTCATTGGAGCGCTATCAGGGCGCACCCTTCTTAAACATTTCATTTCATGCATATGTGTGCCACATGGATCATAAAACATGGATTCATAAAACATAATCATTTATTCCACGATAAAGGAATGTGGAATTCATACATGAAACATTAAAATAAATATGTAAATGTGCATAAAGGTGAATACCCTTGATGGAGAAATGGGCATGGTATTCACTACACAAAAACATTGGCTTAGAAAATCGGTGCGATTTCGGCATCATAACGGCGTGACATAAGAATTCATAAAAAAAAGTTGATGAGAGAGAAAGGGGTTCCTCATCAAATTTACATGTAATGGACAGTAAGGAGGTCATATATATACATGTCCCAACAATTGATATGGAATTTTGATTCATGATACAAAAGTATTGCTTGAATGTAAAAGAAGAGAGAGAGGTTCCTTTCGGAATTTTGGCATAGTAACGGGTGTACATGGGAGGCATTTAATGAGAGAGAAAGGGTTCTCCCATCATTCAAACAATAAGAGGGCAGTATGGGGGAGGTGAGAAACCATACCCCAACATTCATAATTGAAATAAAAAGGGCAATACAACTTAAAGAAAATTGACAAAAAATGAGAAAGGAAGAAAAAACCCTTACTTGGAAGTGTGCTTCCAAAGGCTAGAGAGAGGCTTGTGAGAGGCTTCTTGGGAGCTTGGGGAACCTTGAGAGGATTCTAGAGAGAGTAGGGCAGAGGTTGGACGAACTTCAAGGGCTTTGAGTGAGGAGGAAGTGGGATCTTGGGTGGGTTTATATAGGAAAGGGGAGATAATTCTTTATTATTTAGGTTTGGGACCCCTTATATTAAAATAATCCAAACCACAAACCATCCCATGGTATTTGCCCATGGTTTCTTGAAAAGGAAAGAGGAAAACAATATTTTACAAGGCCAAGGTCCGAACTTATTAAAAAATTAGGGTTGCTTATGTGGAGGTGAGTCACACTCCCATGGAAATTAATTTAAAAAGGCAAAGTGTTGAATAAGTCTTGAGGGCTCCATTAATGTTTTGAAAAGTGAGTCAAACAAACCCAAAACCTCATTATTTTAATGATAAAACACATATTGGACGAACATAAGGATTATGGTATTTTATTACATCACCATTGGGTCATTATGATGTCATAAAACACATTATATATTTAAATGGTATTTAATTTTTACCCAAAAATTTGACTGTCTCAGAAAATTATGAAAAATTCACCGTTGGATAATTCCGACGTCCTGATTCCAAAAATAATATTTATTTTATCTAAATAATTTTCTAAATATGTGAATTTTTACTTTTAAAATAAAAACCGACATTTATAAAAAATTCACGGGTTTTGACAGAAATGGCTTTCAAACCTTAATAAAAATTTTAATTGCATTCATAAAATTATAAGGTCATTTATATTTAATAAAAATTAATTTAATATTAATAATAATATTTTATTAAAATATTATTTAATTCAAAAATCCTTTAATTTAATAAAATATAATTCTTAATTAAATAATAACTAAAAACACCATTTGTACTTTAAAAACTAATTACAATGTATCAAAAATGACTAGAAATTTTATTCATTATTATATACAAAAATAATGTACATGAACCTGGTGCTACTTATTTGTTACATAACCCCTTAAAATAGCCGCATAAGACCTAAGGTTAAGGTGTGCGATGGTGACAGACTCTTGGGGTTGCTCGGATAACAGCGCTCGAGTGGTAATCTCTATCAACTTCCATTTTTCCCGTAGACGATCACGTTCGAGTTTGACTTGATGAAGCTCAGCTTGGGCTTGGTCAAGGGAAAATCCCAAAGACTCCACCTCCTTTCCGAGCTCCGACAAATGGGCTTCGTAAGGGGCAATTCTACTGGATGAGGCCATCGCTTCCTTTGTCTGAGTAGAAAATTGGTTCGTTAAAGCCTTGTATTTAAACTACCCAGATGATCATTGTTCAACGGCTATAAAAGTAACGGTCACAAATCTTAACGTAAAACTAAAGAAGTTGACATCTTATAAAAACAATTTTTTTTTTCATAATGAAACCTTTAACTGGATCAAGATGGATTTTCCATTAATGAAATTTTGGGTTGTTACAACATTCCCCCCTTAAGAAATTTCGCCCTCGAAATTTTCCTTTTCCCACACTAAAACAAATGTGGGTAACTCAGCTTCATCATATCCTCCGACTCCCAAGTTGCTTCTTCAAACTTGTGGTTTCTCCGCAACACCTTGACGAGGGGAATTTTCTTATTTCGTAGAACTTTTTCTCTACGATCCAAGATCTTCACTGGTTTCTCCTCATAAGAAAGATCGTCTTCTAATTGTACCACCTCAGAAGAGAGTACATGTGAAGGGTCTGGTATGTACTTCCTTAAGAGGGATACATGGAAGACATCATGCACCTTGGCCATAGTTGGTGGAAGTGCTAGTCGATAGGCCACAGCCCCAACACGATCAACAATCTCGAAAGGGCCGATGTACCTTGGACTTAACATCCCTTTCTTTCCAAACCTCATGACCTTCTTCCACGGAGATATGCGTAAAAACACCATGTCTCCGACTTTAAACTCAAGGTCTCGTCGCCGATTATCTGCATAACTCTTCTGTCGACTTTGGGCTGCCTTGATATGCTGCTGAATGGTTTTCACCTTCTCCACCATTTCTTCGACCATTTCTGGTCCAAGAAGCTTACGTTCACCGACCTCATCCCAACATGCCGGTGTTCTGCAGCTTTTCCCATATAGGGCTTCATATGGTTCCATTTGGATGCTCGAGTGGAAACTATTATTATAAGAGAACTCAACTAGAGGAAGATGTTGATCCCATCCTCCTTTAAAGTCCATTGAGCACGCTCTCAACATATCCTCAAGTGTTTGGATAGTCTGCTCGGATTGGCCATCAGTTTGAGGATGATAGGCCGTACTGAAGTTCAGTTCAGTATTCAGAGCATGTTGAAGACTCTTCCAAAACTTAGAGGTAAATCTTGGATCTCGGTCAGACACAATAGATAGTGGTACTCCATGCAACTGTACCACTTCCCTGATATATATCTGTGCCAGTTGATCCAAAGAGACATCCTCTCGAATAGCAATGAAGTGTGCAGTCTTTGTAAGATGATCCACAATAACCCAGATTGCATTGTTTCTTTTGGATGTCCTTGTAAGTCCAGTGACGAAGTCCATGGTGATGTTCTCCCATTTCCATTCTGGTATGGGAAATGGTTGCATCATCCCCTTAGACTTCTGCCTCTCTGCCTTCACTTGCTGACACACTAGGCACTTTGATGTATATTCAGCGATCTCCTTCTTCATATTATCCCACCAAAAGTTTTCTCGGAGATCTCGATACATCTTTGTGCTCCCTGGGTGAATAGAGAAATTTGAACTATGTGCATCATACAAAAATTCCTTCTTCAGCTCCGAACTTGATGGGACACATAGTCTTTTCCCAAACCGCACAATTCCTTCTTCATTAACATTAAACTCTGAGGATTTTCCCTTTTTGATAGCTTCCACTTTTTCTTGGATTCTCGCATAATCCTTTTGAGCATCCTTTAACCTTTCCAAAAGAGATGGTTGAGCAATCATTTGTGAAAGGATTGATGATGTTCCCTTCTTTATGATTCCCACGTCCATCTTCATCAAGTCTAAGAAGATTGGATCCTTCTCAATTCTCATCATTGATAGAATTGCTGGATCCTTTCTACTTAGGGCATCCGCCACCTTGTTCGCCTTCCCAGGGTGGTAATGTATTGAACAGTTATAATCCTTGATGAGCTCTATCCATCTTCTCTGGCGTATATTAAGCTCTTTCTGTGTGAATATATATTTAAGACTTTTGTGGTCAGTATATATCTCACATTTCGCTCCATAGAGATAATGCCGCCAGATTTTCAAGGCAAAGATCACCACCGCCAACTCCAGATCATGCGTTGGATAGTTTCGCTCATGGATTTTCAACTGCCTTGAGGCATAGGATATCACTATATCATTCTGCATCAGCACACATCCTAAGCCCTTCTTCGAAGCATCACTGAATACCACAAAAAGCTCCCCACTTGTGGGTAAAGTGAGCACGGGTGCAGTGATAAGCCTCCTTTTCAACTCCTTGAAGCTTTCTTCGCATTCATCACTCCAAGAAAACTTTACTCCCTTTCGAGTTAGCTTGGTAAGAGGGTTGGAAAATCGTGAGAAGTTTCTCACAAATCGTCGATAATATCCAGCTAACCCCAAGAAGCTACGGATATCAGTTACCGATGTTGGCCTCGGCCATCCCTCCATTGCATCTGTTTTGGAGGGGTCCACAGATATCCCATTGCTTGTGATGATATAGCCCAATAATGAGACCTCCTTCAACCAGAACTCACACTTGCTGTACTTGGCATAGAGCTTCTCCTTGGGTAAAGTCTCCAGTACAGTTCTTAAATGCTCCTCATGGTCCTCCTTGGTTTTGGAGTATATTAGAATATCATCTATAAAGACTACCACAAATTTATCTAGGTAATCTCTAAAGACTCTATTCATCAAGTCCATGAATATTGCTGGAGCATTGGTGAGTCCAAAAGGCATTACTATGAATTCATAGTGCCCGTACCTTGTACGAAAAGCAGTCTTGGGGATATCTTCCTTCTTCACCCTTACTTGATAATATCCCGACCGCAAGTCGACCTTGGAGAAGTATTGTGCTCCACGCAGCTGATCAAACAAGTCATCGATTCTTGGGAGAGGATACTTGTTCTTTATCGTGATTTTGTTAAGTTCACGATAATCGATGCAAAGCCGCATCGACACATCCTTCTTCTTGACGAAGAGGACTGGTGCACCCCATGGTGATGCACTTGGGCATATAAACCCTTTATCCAGATTCTCCTGTAGTTGTTTCTTCAGTTCTTCAAGCTCAACCACAGCCATTCTATATGGAGTCTTGGATATTGGTAGCGCCCCAGGTATAAGTTCAATTGAGAACTCAACATCTCTTCTTGGAGGAAGACCAGGAAGTTCCTCGGGAAATACTTCACCGAATTCCCTCACAATAGGCATTTCTTCAAGGGTGGTTTCTTCCTTGGACTCAATCATCTGAGCCAGATATGCGTGCTCATAAGGCAGTAATATCCATGCTTGAGATGATGGAGCTAAAGGAGATTCATCTTCCTCCTGACACTTGTAAAGAATCGGGGGACGATTCTCCATATGGAGTGTGATTTCCCTCTCCCGACAATTTATGTTGGCTCTATATAAGGAAAGCCAATCCATGCCAAGAATTGCATCAAATTCCACCAAAGGGAGTATGACAAGGTTCGCCGGGAAATTCAATCCACAGATTATAACAGGGGAGGACTTATACTCGTGGGATGCAATGATTGCCCCATTTGTCGTACTCACCGACATCTTTACTTCCATGATTTGTGGTGGTGCAGGGATTATTCTACTAAACTTTTGATATATAAAAGAATGCGTAGAACCTGAATCAAAAAGTACGTTCGCTATTCTTGAATGAATAACTAGCGTACCTATCACCACTTCGTTGTCGGGGTTCACTTCGGAAGAAGTGATGGCAAAAGCTCTTCCTTGCTGTCTTGGAGGTTGTTGATTGCCTCCGATAACCCTTGGATTAGGGCATTGATTCGCAAAATGACCAGGTTCTTTGCATTTGAAGCATTGAACAACGCGTTGAGGTTCGAACGGAGCGTTCCTCCCCTCCGTCGCAGCCGTGGGTCCTTCTTGCTGACAGTTAACAGCTAGGTGCCCTTCTCTTCCACACTTAAAGCATTTTCTTGTCCCCCTAAGGCAATTTCCAGGGTGCTTTTTTCCACACTTTTGGCAAGTGGGGTGCTGGAATTTCTTAGCGCCGTTGGATTTATCCAACGGACCACCAGCATTGAAGTCCACCTTCCGCTTCTTGTCCCCATGATACCCCTGTGATTCTCCGATCTCCATTTCAACCTTGAGGGCACATCGAACAATTTCCTCATATCTGTCGAAGTCACGGATCGCTAATGCTTTCCGCAAGCTAGGCTTCAGCCCACCAAAGAAGCGGTCAACCTTGCATTCGGGGGTAATGACAAAGCCGGAAGCGTATTGTGCAAGCCTTGTGAAGTTTGCCTCATACGCTCCCACAGATTCCTCATTTTTCTGCTTGAGGGAAAGGAAGTCCCTTTCCATCTTAAGACGGAGGGTGCGTGGAAAATATTTATCGAAAAACATCTTCCGGAATACCTTCCATTCCAAAGCCTCGATCTCCTCCTCAGGCTTCGTATTTTTGATCAACGTCCACCATTGATCAGCTTCACCCTCCATACGATAAGCCGCCAGGAGAACCTTCTCTTTTTCAGAGCATTGGAGGATGGAGAATATCTTTTCAATGGAGTTGATCCATTTTTCAGCAATCATGGGATCGGATGATCCACTAAAAGTAGGAGGCCTTTGTCTCATGAAGCTTTCAATAGAGACTTGTTCTTTCTTAGGGGGGGTTGAACGTTCCTCTTGACCAGTGTTTCTATTCAAAACTTGAGTTAGCTGAGAGAGAAGCGTGACAAAGTTCGCGATTCCTGCTCCCATTGGATTGGGCATCTCATTGGTACAATCATCACACTGATCTTCACAACGGTTGTTAGCCCGAGTTCTCCTATTACCGGCCATTGGCTGGAATAAAAGGAAAGTTAGGGGTAACACATAGAGGGTAATCCAAAGACAAAAGTTGATGACTTATAAATAAACTTTAATCTATTTAACTCATGAGTCTATAGGATTCAATCCAGGCTTCTCATGATCTTCCTTCTAACATATATTCTTAGGGGCATTTTTCCCTTAATAAGGGTTCATACTAAGATTGTGAATTTATCAAAACATACCCCACGGGAGTGTCGTAACCAAGAGTGCAGCAAGGCCCGTTGTCGTGCACCAGTTCCCGTTCGAGTCTAGCTCAAAGCGGTGTTTTCGGGTTTGACCCCTAGGATACATCTGTGCCAGAGCCACCTCTACCTGCTCGTATCCAGACAGGGATGTATTTGTTTGATAAAACACTTACTTAGTATTTACCAAAATTTAGGGATGTTTTTATTATGCTTAGTCTTGTATCTAAGGCTTTACTAGGGTTTCCTAATCCTAAAAATAACTAAACCTATCCTCTGATACCAACTATGACAACCATGCTTTTATTACAACTTAAACATGCTTTATTACATAAAACTTCACTTGATACAACAAAGAAGATCGAGAGGTTTAGTGTCTTTGGGGCTTAGGATCATTACATAAAAACTATAAACTTGAAATACATCATCCTTATTGAAAACTTCCTTTACATGACCACTACATTCCTTCGTACTTAGCATTGCATGGGATAACCTGAGGACATGCATAAGAAAAGGGTGAGCTATAAAGCCCAGTAAGGGAGTACATAATGAATAACATGAGGAGTACAATACATGTTAGGCAATAGGCATATCAATAGAGCATAATAGAGACATGAACATAAGGGCATGATAAAGCATGATAATCATAACATGGAAATGTGGCAACAACACTTAACATTGAATTAGCATGAGCCAAGGCTCATTGCACATGGAGCATGAGTAAACCCTCATTGCACTTGAAGCGTGAGTAAACCCTCGTTGCACTTGAATTAGCATGAGTCAACACTCATTGCACATGACGTATCATGATACTATACTTTACCCAATGCATTGGAGCGCTATCAGGGCGCACCCTTCTTAAACATTTCATTTCATGCATAAGTGTGCCACATGGATCATAAAACATGGATTCATAAAACATAATCATTTATTCCACGATAAAGGAATGTGGTATTCATACATGAAACTTTACAATCAATATGTAAATGTGCATAAAGGTGAATACCCTTGATGGAGAAATGGGCATGGTATTCACTACACAAAGACATTGGCTTAGAAAATCGGTGCGATTTCGGCAGCATAACTGCGTGACATAAGAATTCATAAAAAAAAGTTGATGAGAGAGAAAGGGGTTCCTAATCATATTTACATGTAATGGACAGTAAGGAGGTCATATATATACATGTCCCAACAATTGAAATGGAATTTAGATTCATGATACAAAAGTATTGCTTGAATGTAAAGGAAGAGAGAGAAGTTCCTTTCGGAATTTCAGCATAGTAACGGGTGTACATAGGAGGCATTTAATGAGAGAGAAAGGGTTCTACCATCATTCAAACAATAAGAGGGCAGTATGGGGGAGGTTCGAAAACATACCCCAACATTCATAATTGAAATAAAAAGGGCAATACAACTTAAAGAAAATTGACAAAAAATGAGAAAGGAAGAAAAAACCCTTACTTTGAAGTGTGCTTCCAAAGGCTAGAGAGAGGCTTGTGAGAGGCTTCATGGGAGCTTGGGGCACCTTGAGAGGATTCTAGAGAGAGTAGGGAAGAGGTTGGACGAACTTCAAGGTCTTTGAGTGAGGAGGAAGTGGGAGCTTGGGTGGGGTTATATAGGAAAGGTGAGAGAATTCTTTATTATTTAGGTTTGGGACCCCTTATATTAAAATAATCCAAACCACAAACCATCCCAGGGTATTTGCCCATGGTTTCTGGAAAAGGAAAGAGGAAAACAATATTTTACAAGGCCAAGGTCCGAACTAATTAAAAAATTAGGGTTGCTTATGTGGAGGTGAGTCACACTCCCATGGAAATTAATTTAAAAAGGCAAAGTGTTGAATAAGTCTTGAGGGCTCCATTAATGCTTTGAAAAGTGAGTCAAACAAACCCAAAACCTCAGTATTTTAAAGATAAAACACATATTGGCCGAACATATGGATTATGGTATTTTATTACATCACCATTGGGTCATTATGATGTCATAAAACACATTATATATTTAAATGGTATTTAATTTTTACCCAAAAATTTGACTGTCTCAGAAAATTATGAAAAATTCACCGTTGGATAATTTCGATGTCCTGATTCCAAAAATAATATTTATTTTATCTAAATAATTTTCTAAATATGTGAATTTTTACTTTTAAAATAAAAACCGACATTTATAAAAAATTCACGGGTTTTGACAGAAATGGCTTTCAAACCTTAATAAAAAATTTAATTGCATTCATAAAATTATAAGATCATTTATATTTAATAAAAATTAATTTAATATTAATAATAATATTTTATTAAAATATTATTTAATTCAAAAATCCTTTAATTTAACAAAATATAATTCTTAATTAAATAATAACTAAAAACACCGTTTGTACTTTAAAAACTAATTACAATGTATCAAAAATGACTAGAAATTATATTCATTATTATATAAAAAAATAATGTACATGAACAAGGTGCTACTTATTTGTTACATAACCCCTTAAAATAGCCGCATAAGACCTAAGGGTAAGGTGTGCGATGGTGACAGACTCTTGGGGTTGCTCGGATAACATCGCTCGAGTGGTAATATCTATCAACTTCCATTTTTCCCGTAGACGATCACGTTCGAGCTTGACATGATGAAGCTCAGCTTGGGCTTGGTCAAGGGCAATGCCCAAAGACGCCACCTCCTTTCCGAGCTCCGACAAATGGGCTTCGTAAGGGGCAATTCTACTGGATGAGGCCATCGCTTCCTTTGTCTGAGTAGAAAATTTGTTCGTTAAAGCCTTGTATTTAAACTACCCAGATGATCATTGTTCAACGGCTATAAAAGTAACAGTCACAAATCTTAACGTCAAACTAAAGAAGATGACATCTTATAAAAACATTTTTTTTTTCATAATGAAACCTTTAACTGGATCAAGAGGGATTTTCCATTAATGAAATTTTGGGTCGTTACACCAATACCACATTTATTTCTAAAAAATGATTTAAAATTTATTTTTGGGAAATATGGAATTGTAATAAAAAAAAATTTCATTCACCCGATTCCATGGATAATTTCACATAAATTTCAATAATTTCCAAATAAATTCATCCAGAAACAAATATAAATCAAAAATATGTTATCTGGCCTCAAATAATCCTACTAGACACACTTTATCAATGATATTACAAGTTTTCATCATCCACAGACTATTTCAACTTCATTTTGAGAAATCAAAACTTAATATCATTCACAAATGAACAAAAATTATAGGGATTCCATGAGGACCAAGTTCTTAATAAGAAATAGAATAACATACATTTAATCTACACTAAACGTAATGTAGAATCATCCCTAAAATAAGTTATTTATGGTTGTATGGATGGGGAGGAGGACTGACTGAAATGACCTCCTCCCTATCCACATATCCCTTAATCTCAAATACCCCCCACACGAAAATGATAAAAGTTAAACCACATTAAAATCATCTAAGAAGAACACTGATAGGAAATTGGGCCTCATCGGAAATCCTGTGGACCACTATCTTATTGAGACTCCTAGGGATGGTGTTTGTCTACTACCATGTCCATCAAATACTAGGATTCCAACAGCATAGTTTCAATCAACCAACCACCTCATAAATCCCAAACCATCCAAAAAAACAAATGTTACACCTTTCAATTCCTAGTCATCATCCAAAAATATTATATTGAGATAACCAAACAATCAAAATCTCATTTCGATTCATGGATATCAAAAAGAACCATACATGAAAAATGAACATTCAAAATTTCCTTTAATTTCATCACCCCTCAAAACATGTGTCTCTATACCAAAACAGAATTCGAAAATGTTTATAGTTATTTAATAGAAACAATCCAAATATAGTTATATTGACTGAAATATTACTTACTGATAACAATATTGAACAAGATTTTTCTAAATTAAATATATATTTAGTAAATGAATAATTAAAAATATATTTTCGCCCATGATTTTTTTTTATATTTAATAAATTAATAGTATGATTATGATAATATCATAAATTATATGATACATTTATGACCTATGTTTTTCATTATTCACATAATTTTTTTTATTTTACTATCATGGAAAAAATTCAAACTAATATAATTCTACCTATTCAATTAATAAGAGAGGATCATTTGATCAAATAAACGTTATAAAATTAAAAATATTAACCTTTAAATAATTGTAAAAAATATTAAGAAATTTAAATTTCTAGAAATATAAATAATTAAACAATAAATGATCTTACTTTTATTACATATCAATTTAAAATTAAATGTGTTTTAATATATTAGTTTCAATATTTTAAAAATCACAACATAAAAATAATTTATTAAATTTATTATATAATATAAACATCAATTTAAACATATTTATTTAAAAAATTGTTTTAACCACATATCATTGATTATTTGTCTTCAAATTATTAAATTAAACCAATTCAACAGTATTAATTTTTTTTTAATACGAATATTTAGGAAATATAAATATATATATTTTATAATAAATATTTTTAGTATCAATTTAATTTCATGTGGTTGAATTTTTTTTAATGTTTTGTATTGTTTTTTCATATCTTATTTCATTATACTGATCAAGTATACTATGATTCATTTTATATTAAAGTTATCTTAATCGCTATATTTTTAGAATAAAATTTATTTCATGGAAAATTAATAAGAAATTATGAGGGTGTTATAGGAAAACCCCTACGAGTCGATACCTGACAAAAACCAACGCCCATAGAAAACACCGTATTTTATGTAAAAAAACTCCTCTAAAAATGTTATACCTTTTGAGAACATGGTCCAAATCTCAATTCTAATATTTAACCCTCCTTTAGATATTAAAATTCTAACTTCCTTTAAATTTAATAAGTCTTAAAAATACGGCTCATTATAGGAGTTTATTCAATGAGGATCGATAGTGTTAATTGAAATTTGGAAGACTATCCAATTGGAGAATATTTTACCAATGTTGGTGATTCAATGAATAATTATTTAAATGATTCTAAAGGTTAAATGGTACAACTGAAGACCATTCATTAAGTTGTTCTATGAATGACCAAATAAAGTAAAAAATTCATATTTAGTTATATATAACATATTAATGTTGATTATATTAACACTTATAAATTTTGGGATAATTTGTACGTATTTGAGGTCCACATTTTTTGTCTTTTTCAGCTGATGTTGTCCAAGAAGAGTATTTGTAGCATTTTTCTACTTTATGAAAAATTCAAAGAACATGAAGATATTATTGTTTTTTTGTGGCTAATATCTGTTGTTATAAATTATTAGTTGAATTTAAAAAGAGAAATATCATCTATTATTCTGTGATGTTTTATGACATTGGTATGTTCTATTGGCCAAATTAATGAACCTTGCATACCAAACTCAAAATATTTAAATAAATAAATGAAAATCTATATGGGTACTTATAGATATGAGAAATCATCAACATGGAATAAATTACAATAGATATAATAATAAAATCTGTTGTGGGATGTAAACATGTAAAATGATAAAGTTAGTGACAATTTTAAAAAAATTATATAGAAAAGGAGGATGGATGGATGCAATGTGTGATTTTTATTGAATAAAATTAATGTGTAATATTTAGTTTTTTTTTACCAAAAATGATATACTGAATGAGAATAATTAATTAAATCCCACTAGAATACATAATTGATAAGAAAAAAAGGAATCATGGTTCAACTAATTTGATATCATATACCAATGACTCTTATGTCAATGATTTATCAAGAGTGACTGGTGTCGAACTGAAGTAATGATCATTGGTTTCCACATGGAGATCAGTCTATTATTGAATAGATATGTATAAAAATAAATATTTTTCTATTAAATAAATCAATGTTTTTAACTATTGTCAATTATTACCACATATGTTAGGATTGTGGGATACATTTTTCTATATTTCTATAAATAGTTCCAATATTTTATTCGTTGTATAAAATTTGTATCCCATATTCTTATTTTATGATCATGTGATATCTATTTCCCATGATGATGAAAAAAAATCACCATTTCAAATCCCAAAAAGTTAATTCAGCAAGTAATTTTAGATTATATATATATTATTTATTTATATTATTCTTATTTCTTCAATACAAAATATTTTGTAAATTTATAAATTTGAAAGATATTCTCTATCATTATCCAATACATTTTTTCTCATCTTATAATTTTTTTTCTTCCCTTCATTTTCATATTCATTTAAAAAATATATTTTCAATACGTTGACAATGTATGATTATGAGGCTTTAAAATTATATTTAGAAGTTAATTTTTGTTTGAAAATGGATTTGGTGTACGGTTAGTATCATTTTGACTAGAGATGTTGTTAATGGATGATTTTTACTGTAATATAGAGGGAAGATGATTGTATAAATTAGAATATACATAATAGTGACTTTTATCCACTATAAAATTCTAAGGATAGTATTGTTGTTAATAATAATATTATCTAATATTGTTTTAATTCATTTAAATATTTTTATTTCATATGACTTTTCTTGTTTATACGCCCATTGTTCAAAGATTTAATGTTTTTAATTAAAAAATATGTATCATATATAAGAAAGTGAATATTTATGGTCTCCATGTGAGAATGAAAAAAATATGGTTTACAGTATATGATATTCGTTCGTTAAAAAATAACTAAATTTTGATAAGGAATTTAAGGTAATGAAATAACATAAATTTGAATTATTCATGTAAACTACATTATCCTCTGTTATATTTATAAAAAAATTTCTAGAAGAGATTATCTTATAAAATTTCCCTATAATTGGGAAATATTTATATTGACCCAAATATTTCATACATAAATATTAAATCTAAATATATTAATATTCATTCCATAACATTATAGCCCATACTAGAAATGTAATGGTTTATTGTCATGTGAAACTCGGATACATAAACAACTCATAAATAAAATATCTAAATCATAACCAATTAAATTCTTCGCATCTAGAACCATTCATAAAAATTTCATATATAGAACCATTTATCATATCCAAAGAAAATGGATAAATTATAATATGTGAGATCAGATGCAGAGTAAGGGTGTACCTGGGAGATATCAGTCAATGATCATTTATAATCATTACAAGAATATATAGCTATGACAGAATGATATTAACATATCAAAATCATACCAATAAATATATATATCATAATCATGAGTCCTGGATTAAATCATGGTACTTGAAAAGACATATTTTATAATGTAATATAACAATAATATCATTGTGAACATCACATTAGCATAATATAATATCATAAAAGTGGAGTACAAAGTGATACATATTCAAAATAATTGAAATACTATGTCGAGTCCACACACCAAGAACTCCATCACATTTTAGGTATTGGATAACAACCATTATACCTAGTTTTGGTTTGATATAAATTATTATATACCCTCATTTGGTCATGGTATAACCTCATGTTTATCATCTATTTAGATTCGGAAAAACTACTATGTACCCTATTTTATGCATGTTTTATCCTCCTACATACCATTCATTGGGCTTCAGATAACCTTTCAAATACCCCATGATCACATAAAACATTAATCATTTCCAAATTAATTTGAGTGATATAACCATCCCACCAATCAGATAATCATAATCCATTCATATACATTCAATAAGATTATAAAAACTTTTATAATTTCATCATAGATTAATATATGAAAAAAGGGTTACATTAATATTTCATCATCACAATAAATATATATTTATATATATATAATACGTATGATATCATAGTATCAAATATCATATGATGAATAAAAATGATCCATGAATTTTATCATAGATAAAAAAAGCCTTTAAAAATTACAATAATATTTAAATAATAAAATTAAATTTTCATATTGAAACAACTTATTTATTTTAAAAATATATCATAAATAATAAGTAGATCATATTCGTTGAAAGTAACAATGGAAAAATATAGAGTAATATTGAAATAAATGTGTACTCATAACAATGGGAAAAATATTTAATCTCTATATGTAACTCACACCCATTAAGGAAACCAAAGCCTCTCAATCATAAATGAGTGAAGAATACTAATTATCATATGAGAAAATATTAGAACTAAAAAACACCTAAGATGAATAATAACCTTCCCAAAAAAACAAAAGAACACTCACCAAATTATGAAAAATCATGTAATTTAAATTAATGCACATTGATGATTTGGTACCCCACACCACTTCCCAATGATTATCCATTCATACCCTAATGAAAAAATATCATCATGCTCCCACCTATTATGAATGTACCATGTCACATCCTGTCTACAAAAACATGGTCCATAGACTACACATCCCACCCACTGACACGTGGGCCACAACCCACATCACATCCCACCTGCAAACACATGTGAAACAAAAAACATCACTTCTCCCCCCATGCACCTAGTCCACAAACCACATCACGTCCCACCCATAGACACCTATGCCATAAACACCATCACATCCTAAATATTCTAGGGAATGAAAAACATATATCATCCCAAAGACACATGGAAAATGAAAACACATATCATTTTAGAGAAACCTGTGAATGAATAACTCGACATATCCTAAAGACAACTGATAATGAAAAACTCACCCTCACACTCCTAGGCCACACAAACCACAACATTCCTGAAAAATAATTGTATATCACCACCTGGAAGAGGAATCAGTGAAGAGTGATTGGCCAACCATCCAACCTCCCACCATGATATTTTGGAAAGACACCCTCCCCTATGATGATGGGAGTGTTCGAAACATAACTCTCAACAAGGATGGGGTGTATATATGAATGAAAAAGAAACAAAAAGGATATAAATATATAATACCAAACAATTTGGCCCAGCCTATGGGTTCCCAAACAAAAAACAGACATATAAATACCACCTTTGACATTGCATCTAAATGTAAGACATCACACATTATGCAAAAAAACTCATTCAAAATTCAAAAACAAAACATTTAACCACATCATAACCTTATTAAAAAATTAATTTGTTCATTTCATTACTACCTGGTGGACTACAAATAAAAAAACAACATAGTGATAAAAAATCATCTCATAATGTGAAGATTCATTATATGAATGTTAACAAGGATTCATATTTCATATCCATTTAACACACATTCATGATATATTTATCTAAAAAAATAGCAGAAGCATAATGCATTATACTCATGGAGAAACTCTTGGAATATCACCCACACCAACCGCTTCTCTCGTTATTCAAACTCAACTTGCTGAAGACATGTACGAACAAAACCGAATCCCAACTCACTCCCTATCTGGAAACTCATCAAACCACAACCAGAATCAAATTTTCACTGCACAAAACATCTCATCCTTTCCAAAATCAATCAACATCTGAACATTAAATTCCGATACATTGTTAGGTTCATTTTTCATCTAAAAGTTCAAATGTAACACGTCCAGGGACAAACCACATTGGAAAAATATTCTCACAAACATAAAACTACCCAAACTAGAGTAGAACCACACATCAAAAATCTACATGTATGTAGGCAAAACATAATTCCATATTAAACAAGGGATTCCATATTTAATTACACCTGTTTATTCAGTAGTTATCAGAAAATAGTTTGATCATGTGGAATTCATTCATTAAAAGGTTTTATATGATTAAAGAATTTGAATATATAAATATTCAACATAAACCAAAAAACATGAAACCCATTTATTTTTCAAACAATGACCCCCAAATAGGAATGATATTCCACAATGTGTCTCCCCCAAAAGATCATAATATCACAATAATAACATTGTTGTAAAGATATGAAAATAAAACCACTAAACCCTTTTGAATTTCATTATGATGATTATTGTGTTTAAGTAATTTTTCACGACACAATATATAGGTAGAAAAAGGTAATCACATCATGTATGATTCATATTGAAGAGAAATGAAGGGAATCTTACCTCAAAAAGTTTCTAATGATTATCTCATGAGAATAGATAGTTTACCAAATCTATAATTACTTATCCCATTACAAATGCACCCAAAAATGGATGTTTCATCACCACCACACCAAATACAACCGAAAAGAACCACATTATTACCACGAAAGAACATACACCATCACATACAAAGAATAACATGAGTAAGAAGAAGACCAACAATGATGAAACTACATGAACTGGGGATGAAAAAACCTTGGATTGACGATGAGTTACTATGGATCAACAGAAAGAATCTAGTAACTCGTCCTTGAAGAAGGAATCCTCAAAATGTTGAATAGGGGTTACTGGTTCAACTAGGGTTGAGGGTGGGTAACTATAGCCATAGGTTTTGATAAATTGAGTGGCTGGAAAAAATGAATGAAATTGTATAATTGTGGGGAATTACATAATGTGTAATACCATTTCACATCGTGTAATCCCTCTTTGTTGAATTCTTCTAAATAACTTGTTTCCTCCCAATTTGTTTAATTTTTGATACCTTAAATCCTTAAATGTCTTTAACCCACTAGGAAAAGCTGCAAAACTATGAATCAAATTTTGTAACAAGCATACACAACATGTAATCGTATATCAGCTTTTAGCACCAACGACTCCTACTAAACTCCCATATACTCCATTTAAAATATTCAACAACCAAAAACATGAAAATTAATGGACCCATAGGACATATACCGTTACATCATATGCCTATCAAATGATTTACGCACTCAATAATTCAAACCAAGCCTATATTGAAATGGGGTATCAATAACCACCCTATGAGATAACTCTCAAGCATATAACCCCTCCTCATGCACAACCACCTTATAAACAAGCCAAACCAAATGGCCAAAACCACCCTACAAAACAACCACAACACAACCACCTCAATATCTATACAGCCCAAACCGACAACTACTGTAGTCAGCAGATAGAAGGGTCCTAAACAACAAAAATTATGGAATTATGTCATACATGTTAGGATAATATTGACTATAAAAAGAACTGACTCACTCAGACATGTTTAATAAAAATATTGAAAATGAATCTTGATTAGGAATTTTTTACACATATTTTCACACATCAAAAATTTATTAAAAATTTCAGCACACTGATCTCAGTCCAAGGGAAAACAACTCATTTCATAAAACCACAGACAAACATTACATCCCAAGGAAACCCAAACCAAGTACAAATTCAAAACAACTTTACGTACTAGTCATGAATTGTCATTTCCTACACTAATGTAATATTATCTAGACCACCAAGCCTCCACAACACATGAACCAATGGAATGGTCTTCCCACACATCCCCTTATAAAAAATACCATGGATCTCAACTAGAAACTCCAATAACATTGCATCTTCCTAAATATACAAATCACCCTATTAAAGGATATGGGAGTCATTGTGAAGATAGTGAATAAGATGAGGGATGTGGAGGTAACAGAGAACACTTCTAACATCAATCTTTCCTAATGAAACTGCATCATTTGAGCACTACCCATCTTCCCCTTGAAATAACCAAACACAGCCTGACACCGATCACTCAAAAAAAAATTTGTATCCTTTATGGGACAAAGCTATCAACGGTGTTACAACTCTATATAATCTTGGATCATACCTCTCATAATACCTTTTTTGTCCATGAAAATAGTTTACTACTACCACATTCTTGGGACCTCCCAATTAAACAACCACTTAAACCGTCGACAGGTCGACTACCAACCCCTACAGAGACATCTCATACCCATGTAAATGTACCTCCTATGTCTAAAACGTACACATGTACAACATTCCATAGATGTGGTGTCATGGAATTATATACATGGTTGCTCTGAGATGCTTGATATGATACTTCAAATTCCTCATGTTGATCAAGATGATGTTGATGAACACGAAGAAGAACCAATCGACGAACATAGGGAACACAAAGTCCATATGTATTATGAACAAATCATGTGTCTTCGTAAAACCGAATGGCATGACCAAAAACATAACGTTACCTTAAATACAACTGACATTATATTTTGGGATAATTCCCTCCCTCACCTAATACTGGTGATATCTATAAAATAGATCGATCTTAGAAAACAAACTTTCATCTCCCATCTGGTAGAAAGGATCATCTATCCATGGAAGAGGGTATTGGTTTTTTGACCATTACCTGATTCATCCCCTGTTAGTTTATACACAGTCTAATACAACCATACTCCTTCTTAAAGAACAACACTGGAGAACCCCACAATGCCACATTGGGTCCAATAAAACCCTTCTACAATAGATAATCAAGTCGTATCCTCAACTCTCACCATTCAGACGGTGTCATCCGATAGTGGTTAATTATCTTTGCAGAAACATCCGGCTACAAGCCTATCACGAACTCAATATTTCTTCGACCGGAAATCATTTCATCTTCCATAGGGAAATGATCTAGAACTCTCCAAACACTCTAGGAACTTCCACCATCCCAATTATTTATAATTCCACTAAAAAATCATCCCTCAAGGATTGAGGAGGCCATACATGCCTACATCCCAACTACAAAACATGATCACTATAGAAAACCACAAGACTTACATCAACATCTAAACACAATACACTCTGCCGAAAGCATTCAAAAATGTCATTCATACAATAAAAATAGTCAATGGTGTGGATGACTTCGTATTGTGGCACTGTATTATGAATATATCCTCATGGGACTAATGTGCTCCCATCAGTAGTCAATATTTCCGAAACACATCTAAAAATCTAGTCTAGCCTATGAATAGTGTAGTTAACTCCAAGGGAATGGGAAGCCTCTCTCTGTGTTCTTCAAGAGTGTGGGATAGAGGGGGGATGTTTTGTAATTCTCATGAATCCAACAAAGAACATTAAAGGGTAGTAAACAAACTGATCATACATTTAATGCTCTTTTCCCCTTTTATAACTGATTCCTATACTCTGTCAAACTGACCATTCCCATCTCCTTTTCCACATTAATAATGACCACCTCCACGACCATTCTAGGGATGAGGTCCCTAATGAATATCCTGAGGTCACCCTCTACCTACATTATCTCCCCTTTCTGGCGCATGATCCTGATGTCCCAACTGCTTAAATGGCATGACTAGAAACTATTATTGATGATTTTTCTCAACCTATCTCCAACCACTATATATAGCTCAGACTACCATTAGAAATTGAGTCTGAATATGGCCTAGACCTAACAAAAGAAACACCGCTGCCCCAAGATCACAATATAGAAATGGTAACATATGGAACTAGAAGGCTGGAAAGGAATATGATGAGGTTGACTCCCTTCTAGTCAAAACCTTGATGGATCTGGAACTGGAGAGTGACCAATGGTAACAATTACCAATGAAGAACCCTACTAGCTCCTCTCTTAGGGTATACCTCCTAATGAGTGTATCCACTCAATCACCTCCACCATCTTCTTAACGTCCACATTCTTCAGAAATATTTATGGAGTAACAATGTATTATATTGAATGATGATGTGCCTGCTTGAGTTTCCTCACACAAGATTCCTCATATGAAAAATGAACTTGGGAAATTAAATGAGATACTTGAACTTGATTCCATGATCTGATACGGACATACATCTCTATAGATGGGAGAGTAACTACACCCGCTTCTCAACATTCTTGCTTGATGAAATTAAATTTTATCAATTGTCCCAAGGAAATTTAGCCTCCTCCCACTCCCCCAAGTACAGTGTACACCACTGACACCCATCATCTTTCATCCGATTAACTTCTAATGCAACCCTGTACTCCGTTCGGTCCTGGATCAGATGGAAGGAGATCTCAATATCCTGGAGATAACTTTCTGTCTCCATGCCCAAAAACAGTTCCATTATTTATTTCTATATCTTTCCACTATAAAGAATGAAATATCCTCTACCACTAGTGATCCTCCTCGTATCGATCAACCCTCCATAAATCAATTGGATCATCCAGTAGAGCCTATTCATCCCTAGATGCATGTATTTGAGGACCAAGTGCCACAGATGAAAGGTAAACATGTATTTCCCAAGCCCATGTAGTATGTAAAATTATATAAGATTCATTATAACTAATTAGAATTATTTTCATTTTATTCATTCCAACATTCCAAAAAAAACTAATTTGGATAATTAAAAAAGTCATAGTGATGCATGTAACAGTACAAGGTTCACAACTAGAAAAATGGTGTATACTTACTTAGTCATTTGGTAGCCATAGTTTCCTTTCATTGGATCATGGGGCCCCTAAAATCTTGGGTCCTATCGGGTCTTCCTGGTCCAATGTCCTACACCAAGTGTACGTGACACTATTTTCTTACCTAACCATAAATTACTCTCTATTACTAACTGGAAAAATACATTATATCTATTAATAATCAGCATTGACACCATTCATTCATTACCCCCTCCATCCAATGTATATAACAAATGTAAAACTAAGTATCAACACAACAACTATCCCAAATACTAAGAATATAATGCCAAGCACGGTCTATGTAATCCTCTTAAAAACCAAAAAATAATTTTATATATCAAGGTTGTGCATACTAGTATAATAAGAAAGAAATCAAAAAGTATCCCATTAACATGTGAGAGAATCATGCTAATTCCCTTATGATAAAATAACAGAACCAAAAAATCCTAATAGGTATACAAACAGTCCCAACCTCCCCAAGGCACACTCACCAAATAACAGAATATCAGGCAATTTTATATAATGAACATCGATGATATGGTACCCCACACAACTTATAACTGATTATGCACACATACCATATTGGAAAACAACATCTCTCTCCCACCTCTTCATAATGTAGCATTTCAGAACCATTATGCACACTCCTTTTCCACAAGACGCACATCCGGAATGTAGAAGAATGTGAAAAAAACTACATCACATTTTACCTGCATGAATATAAGCCACAAACAACATCAAATACCTCATTCTTAAACCTGTACCACAAAACACATAACATCCTGAAGACTCCAAGGAATGAAAAACACATCACATCCAATAGGGACCTATGAAAGCACAAATCATCCCATCCTGAAGACACGTTGGAATGCACTACTCTCTTGCCCACACCTAGGCCTCCTAAACCAAAATCTACACAATGATAATTATTTTATCACCATGTTGAATAGAATTCAGGGATGAGTGGGTGGCCAACTATCCATCCTCACACCATGATGGTTGGGATAGAAAAAATCACCCAGAATATGGTGGTGTCTATCACATAGTGCTCCACTAGGGTGGGTGTATATTGAGATCCCAAGTTATAATCTGATATATATATATATATATGATACCAAACACATAGAACCAACCTATGGGTTCTCAAAAAGAGAAACCAACATAAACCTACCACCCTGGATGCTACCTATAAATTTATTACACCACACAACATGCCAAAAAACCCACTCACATTACAAATGATTTTTATTTGACCACTTCAATTCATTATTAAATAAATAACTTATCCATTACATCACTACCTAGGAAACTACTAGTGAAACACACAAAAGACAACACAATAAATGACATCTCATAAGGTGAGGAAAACCGATACAAAAAATAACAAGGATTCACATGTCCTCTCCATTTAAGAAATCTTCTTGATTGATCGATATATATATATATATATATATATATATATGGTAATCTTCCTTCATTCATCTCATAGAGAAACTATAGGATAATCACCCATACCAAACCACCATTATCGTTCTTCAATCTCATCCTAGTCATATCTCGTGTCGATAGAACCAAATCCCAACAAACAACCCCATGAAACAACACGTCACACAACAACATGTCACACAACAATCAGCTTTTGTTGCCTCACTAAAAAACACTTCCCATCGATTCCAAAATCAGTCAATGTCTCTTCAATAAAATCCATTACGTGGTAATGTTGATGTATCATCTACAAGTTCATCTATAACACCACCCGAGACAACCAACAACACACAACCATTCTCAAGGTCATATCACTACATAAACCAGAGAACACCCACATATCTCAACACCCCATGTAACCCGACATAACATAATTCTAGATTGAACGAGGATTACATTATTAAATTCTAATTTTAATTCAGGGGTTATCACAAAATTGTATAATATTGGGGAATTCATTAATTTTATATATTAATGTGATTAACCAATTTACATTTGTTAGTATTAAATAGAAACAGAACAAAAATAAAACAATTTAGTTCCCATACAAGGTCCCCTAACATCCATGATATTCAACAAGAAGTTTAGCTTTTAAATATCATAATATCAAAATTACAAAAACGCTTTGAAGGCATGCAGATTGAACCCCTCTACCCTTTTCGATTTCATTCAGTCAATTCATATAGTTAGTTAATTTGGATGAACAATATATACAGGTAGAAAATGTAAAATGTAAAATCCCATGATTTCACAGAACAATTTCATTTTAATGAAATTCGAAGTCTTATATTACACACAACATCGACTGTGCTTCTGTTTCACACAGGACTGATTTTGAATGAAACTTTGATTTAGTATTATAATTATTTAAATGTATTATTTATAACATATACATTAAATATAATAATATGAATTTTAATAATTATTTTTTTATATTGTTTTCATATTAACAAAAAATATTTATAATGAACGTTATAAGTTTCTGCAAAATAGATATGTGATTAGAAATACTCTTTTCTAATAGGAACTACTTTTTATAGGCTTTTGAGAAAATAAAATTATTATTTATTTTAGAAACTAGTAGAAATAAAATATAGTAAACTAAGTATAGTGATTGAATTCAAAATATATGAAAAAACATGGGGTGGTTTTTTGGTATTTATCTGAATATTATAACTTCTTGATTAATAGTGATATTCAATTATTTTTTTAAAAAAATAAAATTTTAAATTCTATTATTATTTATTTTAACTTTATTCTAAATTAAAAAAAGATAAACAAGAAAAATATTATCCCAATGTAGTTCATTGTAAATATATTTAATATATTATTAAATATAAATAATTATGGAACTTTTTATTGCGTCCTTTACCCGCCTACTAGCCACATTTTCGGGATTAACATTAAATGTAATTTTACAACTTCTATGAATTTGATTTTGAAAAATAAAAAAACTTGATAATAATTAGTATGAAAAATGTGGTTCCATAGGCTAAAAATATTATTGGTTGAATAGTAAATTATATATTTTATTATTTACACATAAAGTTAAATATGGTAATTAATGGTAAAAATAATATTATAATAGTATATAATTACCCTAACACATGAACTAATATGACTGGATATGTTATTTTAGACCAAAATAATCTGTATCCCAAAAATATTATATTTGTATGCCCTTTGTGTTAGATTCATATATTTATTATATTTTATATAAACAATAGTAAAAAATAGAATATTCAAATTTTAATTACTACATAATTTTTAAAATGTGGTTATATAGGTTTTATGGTGAACTATAAATAGATTTTTGAAATCAAGAATAATTATATATTTCATTGTAATTTATTTATAATTTTTAGATATTAAATAGTTAATATTAAGGATGACACAATGGGGAAAAAGAATAAATTTTATTAATACAAATATCAAATAAATAACATTACAAATATTAATATAAATATATATTAATTAATTAATGACATAAATGAATTTAATTGATAAATTTGACATGTTAGTGACATATTGGAAGTATTTTACAAAGTTGTGTTGTTTTTTTTATATTTTTTAAAATAAAAATATAAAATATTATCAAAATTGAATTAAATGATATTTTAAAATAAATATTATTTTTTAAAATATTTGTAAAATCATATAAATATATAATTTGATCAACTAAAATTTAAATGTTAAATATTTCAAAAATTTCCTAATAAGTGTTCTTTTATTATTTTATATAAATATATTTACCCTATAGTTTAAAAATACATATTGTCTTGGTAAACATAATTTTCTTAACTGGGGATTAAAGAAAAAATATATGGTTAATTATATCACCTAAACATGCCTTTATTTTATTGACTTATAGGATTTATACACATCCTCATATTATTTTTTAAATGAATCATTTTTGAGCTATTTGAAATTAAATTTCATTTTATAAAAAATTAATACTTTAAGAGTTTCCAGATGTTCCCCTCACCTCTCTTATAAATGGGAACCTATCCTTCTCATATATTCACAACTCTAATTCCCATTAGGTCCTAAAAAACCTATATATTTCCTATCAAAAGATCCTTCAATTAACCCTAGTGGCCATTCATTGTCCAAAAAAGTCAAGCAATGGAGTCTTTTTATTAAAATCAAAATGAGAATCTTTAAAAAGAGGTAATAGGTTTACCAATTCAATTCAATTTCATTTCTTCATCTACGCCCTCTACCTTATTTCCAAATTTAATTAATAAATATGAAATATGAAATATTATTAGATTATTTTATGATTATAGGAAAAAAAACATATTCTTCCTTTTACACATCCTACAAAAATATCACCTTGTGTGCGTCTGCACGACATACCATCTCCACGCCATGGTGTCATTTTTTCATTCATGTATAATTTATTACTATGGGTATGAAGATTAATATAAAAGATATAAAAAATGAATATAACACAATATTTTTTCATTTATAATTAATATTACATTAAATTCCTTACCCTTTACCATTACAGAATGATATTGTCACTCATGTTTATGTACGGCCTACCATCTCCACGATGCGATGAGATTCATCCTCCATTACATACATTTAATAATTATTATAAAAATATATATAATAAATAAATATTAAATATGGGAAAATATCATTCTACTAGAATAATAATATATATACATATATATATATATATATTATTTAATTTATTTCAATCAATATGATAAGAAAACTTAAACAATGTTCTTGTGTATGTATGGCTTACCGTCTCCATCAAAGGATTATTCCATTTAGTATATCTATCTATTATATATATTTATATTCTGAATATTTATGTTATATAAATATTTTTTTACATTACATATGTAATTAAATCGAGAACTATTTAATATGGTCAAGAATAACAAGTTAAGACACAAATGATAAACAAAGCAGTTATTACCTGAAACATTGTTTTAACATTGTTTTTTTAATAAATGGATAATACAATGTCATAAATGATTCATATATGATATAATATTAATTATTATTATTCTGGTATATTTTTATAATTTATTTTAGAAAACTATACATGAGTTTTCACATTAATGGAGAGTATTATACAAAAGGTAAGTTAATTTCCTATCACTATTCAATTTCGTGAGAAATAAGCCGTGTTAACCTCTAATTTCAAAGGTATGGCATTCGAATTTAACCTTTTATAATTCATATCATGAATAAATTTATCATAAATGTATTTAAGGATTCATTTGAAGATATCTTACTTATAATTTTATTGATCAAGGTGGTATGGGACACATTGAATGTTTAATGAATTAATCCATTATCCCTTTAAATATTAATGATATTATTTTACATAAATATTTATATGGATAATAAATGATTATAGTAAAAATTATATTAATATTTTTAAGTTAATTATATTTTTTAAAAAAGTGAATCACTTTAAATATTTATGTTACGGACATATTAAATAAAACAAAATTTTAAATGTTTTAAAGATTAATTCTTCTAAATCATTCTCCTTAATGAAATTGTTTTCAAAATGGATTTAAGGATTTATATATATGAAAATGAGTGTTTTGAAATATTAATTCGATTAAAAACTCTGGAATTTGTATGGGGCACATTGATTCAAAATCAATTTTTAAATGTTTCCTTTTATATGATTGTGACTTTTGATTTAATTATTTCAATGAAAAATAGGAATTATCATAAGATAGTTTTTTTGATTTGGGAAGATTAATTTCATATATGAAATCAAAATTTGTTGTATATTATTCTTAATTTAGTTTTATCTAATGTGATATCATTTACCATAATTTATTGAACGGTTTATGTTAATTTTCACAATGGATGTTCTATTTATATACGATTCATGGTTTATGGTTTATGTATGGATATTTCGTATACAAGTTTTTAATACGAATGTCTATGTTGTTTGTATTTCCACATATTCATATTAGAAATGTATTAGAATTATTATTTTATGGGTGGTGACCACCATAGAAACTCAATGCATTTTCATGTGTTAGTATAAAAACTAGTGTCTTTGTCACGAACCGAATCTGGTCACCATCAAAACCGGCACTCGGCCTAGCCTGCAATAAGGCTCGAAGGGCGTTACTGATCCCCACAAGCTGGCTCAAGTTCCTGGGTATCATAAAATGAAAATTGGGAAAGATTTACATGATTTTATAAACATAAACCAACTAAAGAATCCCATAAAACGGATATGGATTTTACAATCCAAACAATATTTTACATAAAATCCGAATGGAATTACATATTTTAAAACAAATCAAAAAGACTATAAAAATGGTACAAAACCAAAATGGAATAGCCCATGAACCCTCATGGCAAGGGGCACCGCCCTCAAGCCATCTCCAAAAGACTTCTCCACCAAGGACTTGCTATAAATTCGAACCAAGGGAACTAAAAACTATAACAAACCCCCGACAACGAAAATAACCAAGTCTACTTACACCCAAGGGTGTAATTAGGGTGTGAGAAAAATCCCAATAGGATAACACCAATAATATATTTCTTGTGAGAAAATTTTAATGATGAAATGCATGCATGTTTTCAAAAACATGAAATGCTAGTTACAATTTATTGAAGATGCAACATTAAATAAAAAATATTTTTCAGGTCGTATAATTTTAAGAATAAACACATTTAAAATAAATACCAAAGCTAATGAATTTTCTAGACACTCATTCCATATGCTGACGGTAAGCAAAAAATAACTACTGAGCACAAGCAATGGGAAATGACCCCTAGGCACTAGCTAGTTGTGGGTCCCATGTAGCTCGTATCTCGGTGAGAGTAACCATCACAAGTATCTGTTCTCATGAAAAAGCCACTATTAGGAAACATACCCATAAACAATTGGTCACCAATGATCATCATCATAGTTTAGTTATAGTTGTAAGCGTCAATATTGCTAAGTGAAATTGAGGCCAAACCCCACGGATTTACTAGCATACTTGTACACATACACCGACCTAGATACCCCGGTTTTCCCTTTGTGCTCATATAATCTCAATAAGTTCATGAATATACTATTAACATGAAAATATCATTTACATATCATTTATTCACCATATAGCCCACATGTATATAACACAAGTCACAAATGTCCACTTTTCATTCAAATTGACTTTGAAATCCGACTCCCAAAAAAATAGCCCCCAATACTTTTCACATTTCTTTAACAGGTACACAAATTCATTAAACAATTTTATAAAACAATTACATTATATTAAAACTCTCATAATAGAACACTCACTTGTTACATAATACCCTTTTTACCTTAAAAATCATTTTATCATCAAACAAACATGAAACAACTAACAAACAAGTTTCTCTCAAACATCACAATTTAATAAAACATTTTAAAAATTTACATACCATTATAAAAATGTTTTACATCTTAAAACATCACTTCACCTTTAAAAACCCCTTAATATTTGATCACACATACCAAACAGTAAATATTCACCCTTTTCCCACATTGTGTAACCAACTAAAACATTAACAATTTTCATAAAAAACAATGTGGTGTAAATATCTCTTGCACAAAAAACCCATTTGAAAACCCCCATTTAAGACCAAAAACCATACCAATTCCTATCCAAAACAGAATTGGAATCCCTAGAGAGATTTATAAAACAACTTTCATGTTTTAAAAAATCACCTTGAATAATACTACAAAAGATCCAAATGAAAACAAACATTTTCATAAAATTCCCTCACGAAGTATAACAATGTTTTCCACATAAAACATATTCAAAAAACCTTTTTAGGCCCAAAAAAACACTAATACATTAAAAAACCATAATTTTCAGGACAAATAAGATTTACTAAACCAATTCTAGATGTTATAAATTACACCCAAATAATACTGCATGAGTAACACATGAAAACACCCAATTTCAAGTTAAAATGAAACTATAAAATTAAACACATAACCAAATCCATCATAAACAGTTTTAACATCACATCCAACATATGGGGAATATTAAAAATGATTAAATACAGCATTCTAACTCATCATTAATTCTTTACACATGGAACCACCTACCGAATGTGTCGAATCCCTCAAAACAAGGTGCGAAACATCAACTGCACCACTGCCACATCACAAGGAATATAAATCCAGACCTATGCCACAATATTTAAACAAAAATACACCAAATAATACCATAGGATGTAATCCTATATTCTGGACATTTTATAACATAATGATTGAGGGAGGAAACCTTAAGGAGAAAGATGAAATTGAAGAGGGAAACACATAATCAAAACAATCTTGAATAAGACGACCCAAAATCCCCTAGTATATGAATTTGAAAACATCCAACAATTCAAGGGAGTTTCTAACAAGGATTAGGAGATCATGTATAAAATTTAATGGTGTAAGAAGTGTAAAAATAAGAGTTATGATATAATCTTTTTACCTCACCAAATCTGGGAGAATTCTGAAATCCATGGAAGTTTCGAAAATTTTTGAGATTATATTGAGCATAAAATTGTGTTAGGAGAGAATTGGGGCACTCCATAGGTATGGAGTATTGGGAGAGAGTTGGAGTCACCAAAACAATGTAAATAGTGAAAGCGATATTAAAGAATTAAAATTTATTTTTAATGCAGAAAATGGGCTTTCAGGCAGGCCCAATCCCTTAAATAAAAACTAATATCCACCATGATTATGGATTCTTAAATGGTCCAAATTAATATGGTGGTGTTAATAGGTCAGGTAATGATAATTAAGAAGTTTAATGGACGAAAAATGTTGAAAAATTAAGGATTTATAAAGGAATCAAGATTTATTTTTAAATCTGGAATTGGGCTCATAGTTTGTCCCAATTTAGAAAAACTCGCTTATTCCTCTATAAATGCTTGGGAAACCCCCAAAACAGAACATGAATGGAAATTAAAGGTAATTTAACATTAAAATAAGTCATTTATGTGTAAATTATCCCCACCATGAAATCATTCCACCCCATAATGTCACATCAAGTCCAAAGCGATAACCAAACCCAATTGAGAAACGAAGATTTACTCCCTTGCCAGGTTTCACCCCCAAAGGCCAAAACACCTCCAGTGATCAATTAATGAATTATTACTATCACAAACAAAAAATACACCACTTTCCTGAAATTAACAATCAAATTCATAATTTATCCCAAAAAAAACTCCTTAAACACTTTCCGAACAAGACTCAATTAATTCACCCAAACGAACAACTACATCGAACAAGGTTACACTTACCTTGCTATAACTAAACCATTGGGCACACTCCAATCTCAACGTTTTCCCATGAAAGATGTAGGTATCTTGATACCTCCAAACGAGACTACCTACCTCCATGCCAATAACATGGATAAGTCTGTGTTACTAGTATGGGGGAACATAAATATTCTCCCCACCATACGAGACAACCAATATTTTTTTCTGAGATAGAATCGAGACACTCACAAGGGGAGGCCTGAATGGACCCACCAGTAAAAAGGGTATACTTCCATCATAAATTTACAAAAGGACATATATAAACTCATAGTGGTTCTCCCGACCAAAATATACAACCATCTTAACCGACCAGCAGAGGTCGGTACAGAAAGACCCCAAAATTTAATGAGTTGGGACGACCAAATGGTTAGACTGCACGGTTTGGGAAACCATGAACTAACAGTGGGGATCCTTCTATCTACATGATTTCCTGGGGCATGGTCCCTACTAAACAAGCGCAAAACATGTGCTCAACCTATCTATCCAAACATTATGCATTTATCCAAAGACTCAATGGAATCCAAAGTGGGATGGAATAACATTGGGTGATGACAAGGGTACAAGGCCCAACACAAATTTCCATCGAACAAGAAAAAAATGAAGAAACATGATGACACCATATATTTTAACTCTTCTTATCTTGCATACTGAGGATAGGCCTTTGTACAAGGGTTTAAAATTACCCTGTGATTTCCCATTACTACGAGCCATCTTCTCTCCAAGACCTGTGGCTGGAGCTCAAATGATTGAAGCATCTTCAGCCTCGTAGTTAGGCTTTGGAAACCCCCTGAACGATACTTATTCTTTCGGTTCAACCTACAACTACACCGAAATCCCCGATAAGTTTTCAATACATAACACATTCCAATCTCACATTACCCTAACCTGATATTTCACTGAAACAAGGGCTTAGAAGGTGTACACACATTTCACCTTGTTTGTTCGGGTGAGAAACAATATAATTCATGAACCCCTAATTTCACCTTCCTCTAAAAAGTAATACTTTTTAGTTTTTCCAAGGGAGACATTATACCAACATAATAGAGACTCTCGTTGGATTTACCATCTTTCACCTTTATGGTCAATCGATCCCATGACATCATAAGGCATCACCGAACATGACCATTGCAACTAACATAAACAATGCATGGAGAGGGACCTTATACAACACCCCCAGACAACAAAAAATTCTAAAAAGTGTTCACAATATCCTATTGTGACCATATTTCCCACAATGGAGTTCAATCATGATCTAATGCTTCAATGAAACTGTGAAGAACCCAGAGGCCCTCTTAGACACCCTCGAGACACTCATTCCCACTAACAACCCAAGACCACTTCCAGCATCGATGAATTATGAAACATAATAAACTAAGGTCTCCTACAAACTTCTATGAGCACTCTCCCACTACTATAGGATCTAAAAATAAATGAATGTAATGGGTGTAGACACAATCAACAATTATCGACAAAATATTTCCTATTGATCAACTGGAGGATTTTCCCATGGGGAAACAATCCGAGTTTCACTTCAGTATTGCATTTACCCTTAATGGGGGCATACCTTATCCAATGAGAGAACCCATGGACCTAACCAATCTGTTCCATCAGTCAAAACAAGAAATTAACCAGATACAAACACATAAATGGAACCACCATATAGGTGTCCCAAAACATATCTCATAGGAGACTACTAACCAGTCCTTCTACCATGTTTACCGACCAAACATAATCCCAAAACATAGTTCAAACAGCAGGGGTTCTTGGACTCAAAGAATCCCACATTATTAACATTTTCCAATAACAAATAATATAATCCATCCCAAAAAATTCATCAAGACATCATGTTTTTATTTAAAAACTTTTCATGAAAACAAACGGTTCAGCGGTTAGCATATACACCAATGGTACCCCAAGGGCCTTACACTTGCATGTTTCTCTGCCACATCGGGAACCCTCCTCATATCCATCCCGACACTCATCCAATCATGTCATCAACCATCCATCATCCTATATAACCCCATTCATGTGGTTTCTCAAGGAAATACTAATGGTTAAAACAAAAAATTTTGTCCAATTTTCAAAACCATAATAGTCAACCAACATATCCTTTTTCTCAAAAATTCAATGCACAGGATCAAAATTGCAATTCACATCCTACAAAAAATTTCAGAAAGAATCAACCATTTAGAAAATAACTCACATTCAAGATATTCACATCAATTTCAAAACATATCGTCCCATTAAAACACCCTTTGATTATTCAGAATACTCTATTTGAAAAACTTTTCAAAACCAACTTCAATATAGTTTCTACTATCAAAAGAGGTGTAATAAAACCATTTATCATTTCAAACCAATTATTAAAATTCATACCACCATTTCATAAATAAAACCATTCCATGTTTATTTGAAAATCATTTCACAAAAACATTACTCTTCTTAAAAACAAAGTGCCATGTTTTCAAAACTAAAGAACAAAACAATGTGAGAGGAAACTTGTTTCAGTGGTTGACTTAGACATATATTGGCGGCCATATTCCAATTTCTTCACTGTCATAGAGAGTGTTATAGGGAATATCCTTGGATCCATAGGGAATTCCAGGCCCTGCGAGCTCACTAAGACCATTAACCCAACTCTCTTTTAATTTCCCCAAATAACCATCGAAACATGAAAACCAAAGGACATACATAAATTCTGACTTATCTTGAAAACATGAATCCCACCATGAGGTTTGGTGATCAGGGAAACTACCCATAACTGTAATTCCAAGTCCCAACAATCCTAACATGAGACTATCCCAACTCTTCCCCAAATAACATGGCCCAAAGAGTTAACCTGGACCTCCTTTGAAAGCATTTTGTCATGAACCAATCCGATCTCCATCAAAATCGGCACTTGACCCAGCCTGCAACAACGTCCGAAGGGCATTACCAATCCCCAAGGGCTGGAACAAGTGACTGGGTATCATAAAATGAAAATTTAGAACGATTTACATGATTTTATAAACTTAAACCTACAAATGAATCCAATAAATTGAACCTGTATTTTTCAATCCAAACAATCTTTTACCGAAAATTAGAACTGAATTACATATTTTAAAAAAACTCAATGAGACTATAACAAATGTACAAAAAAAGGTAACATCCCAATAACCCTCATGGAAAGGGTCACCCCCCTCATGCCATATCTAAAAGACATCACCCCCAAGGACCTGCTAGAAACCAGAACCACTGGATCTAAAAACTGTACCCAACCTGCGACAACAAAAATAACCAAGCCTACATACAACCATTTCTGTAAGTAGATTGTGAGCCAAATCCCAATAGGATACCACCACTAATATATTTCATGTGATAAACATTTAATGACGAAAAGAATTCATGTTTTAAAAAACATGAAATGCTAGTTACAATTTCTAGAATATGCAACATTAAATAAAAAATAGTATTCAGGTGGGATGATTTAAAGAATAAATCTTTTTAAAATAAATACCAAAACTACTGAATTTTCCATCCACTCATACCGTGTGCATATTGTAAGCCCATTGTATCTAGTGATCACATGTAATGGGAAATAACCCCTAAGTAATGGTGGGTCCCAGGTATATCGTATCTCTGTGAGAGTAACCATAAAAAATATATATTCTCATGCACGAGTGATAGAGCAAATATTTTCAATTAATTTATATTGAATATCATTGTTTTAAACCCACAAAATTGTTCTTCTAAGATGAATTGTTTCATTTTTATGATAATGGTGTTATTTTGAGCTGAATTGTAAAAACTGGCCATTTTGGATTTTTTAACAGTTTTACATTATTTCGGTAGATTGTCCATAACATTATCTACACTGATTCAAATTGCGAAATTCTCTCTTTTTCAGATTCTACACATCCAGGGCTTCATTTAATATATTTGGACCAAAATCTGAATCGGCCATATGAAAGCTCAAAAGAAGCTCACAAGTTGGCTCAAGAAAACTGTTTTCAGTTCTGCCTAGTTTTTATGTGGGATCCATAACTCAACCACTGTGGGCTCAAATCTTGTGAACTTCGGTAGGTGGACGCGCAAGGAGTTTTGGAGCATCTTTTATGAAGGAAGCACCGAGTGAATTGGCCGTTTATGGGGCCATTAAAGCACCTTAATCCGGAGGATTTCGTTTTGGAGAGTCTGACTGGACAGAATAAATGCTCATAGTAAAACGGTCATAACTCTCGGAATACATGTCCAAATCCGCTGAAATTTTGAGAGGACACGGCCAAGGGAATTATAAACAACATCAAAGAAGGGCCCAACGCGTGACGATGTCATTTAATGGGGCTAAAACGCGTCGACATTCGGGTGAAGAATTCTGGCTATAAAAGGAGGAGAGCTCCATCCATTCTCCATCCATTCTCCATTCCATTCCTTCTGGGACACCAAGAAGGAGAACTTTTCAGCTTTCTCTTTTATTTATTGTCTTTTTCATTATTTTTTAATGCCTTCTTCTTCCCCATTCAACTCGATTACCCTTACCATGGTGGGGTAAACTTTTGGAGTGATTGGGGAAGAGTTGGTTTTCTACATTGTAATGCTTGAGTTCTTGGACGCAATTGAATAAATTTCTTTCTTCTTCAAAGTTGTTTTCAATTTATTATAGCGGATTTTATTATCAAGTTCGATCGTTCTTGAATATTAATTCCGTTATTTATTTTTGCCTTGGTAAAATAATCAATATCTCCCTCCACTAATTTCTGGTTTATATACGATGGAATAAACCAGGAATTAGTGGTGAAGTACTCGACGATCGTCAGTACATGTAAAACGTGTAGTGAATGTTCTTGATTGTTTGGGATAAACAAAACCCGATCGGGAATTGCCCATTTCAATTAAGGATATTCAATACAACTATTTTACACATGGAAGGAGATTTGACCAAACCGAGATCTTGGTAAGGTTTTCTCTCACAATAACAATTTCACCAAGGAAGTGAGAGGAAACGATTGTGGAAACTCACTTTAATCAACTAAGAAGAAGAAGTTTGAATTAAATTGAACAAGGATAGCATTATAATTAGGAAACCGACCCCGACCTAATCACCCTTTTAATTTCATTGTTTTTCAATCATTTGAATTTCAAATTTCCTTTCACAACATTTTTACCCCCATTTTAAAGTGACAACCCATTTTGTGTGCACTCCTCTTCGGGAGACATCCTAGGTCAACCACATTACTACATTTTAACTTAGGAAAAAATTGTTTTGCCACGCCCTACGACAGGCGTGCGTCAAACTTGGCGCCGTTGCCGGGGAGGTAGTGCCACAAACTAATTGTTAATATTTGATTTTTTCAATTAAAAAAAATCTTTTACCATGTTGTTTTCAAATGATTATTTTTTTAATTCATGGAATAATTACCCACCAGTGCAAGAACCAATTATTGAATCACCTTGGTCTATAGAGTATAAAGTTTCTTTCTTGGCTAGACAAATTCTAGGAGCTCGAATCAAAATCATCATAGAGGAAGAATTCAAGGATCTCATTGAAAACCTTAAAGAGAACCTCGAATACCCAGTGTTGGAGGGTTTGGCAAGAGAATTAATTGAACTTTAGAAGTATTTTCCAGATTTTTATCCAGAAATGATCAATGTACAACACCAAGAAGAAGAAGTTCACAAGGATATTGAATCCCAATTTGAAATAATTAGTCAAAAAGTTCAAAACCTAGAGACCTCAATACAGTGGATAGCGGAACAAGTACATGCATCCCAGGATCCACAACTGGAGCCAGAACAAGAACCAGAACCAGAACCAGAACAATTAATGGAAGAATTATCCTCACAAATCCTTCAAGTTGAAGAACCCATGGAGGCCTTGATGAAATTAAAAGAAGATCCATTGAGCCCATCTCAATCAATGTTGGATAAGATTGACGAAAAAGATTTAGCAATTGAAATACATATGGGAGATCAAAAGGATCTGGATAACTTCTGGAATGAGTGCGAGGAACTTCTTGAGCCAACTATTCCTCATAATGTAGATGATTCAGCAACATTGAAGGAAGAAACCAACCAAGCAGTGGAATTTGAAGAGAAGATAGAGGAGTCTGACTACCTACCTCTATCTACGGAAATTCAACTTCAAGAGCCACCTCCCATTGAAGAACCAATTGAAGCCAAACAAGATCAGGGAGTTAATCTTTTCATAAACTCATTATCTTTTGATTCTGTTGAAACTAAATTGAGTATTACCTCCCCTTGTTTTAATTTTTCAGATTCATCCAACACTTGTATTTCCTTGGAGGGAGAATATGCATCTGAAGAGAAACATCTAGAGCTCCCAAAACCTGTTGAACAAATAATAGAGGGAGAACATGAGAAGATCAAAGTGGATTTTCTGGAGGAAAATGAGACACAACCTACTTACTTTGAAAGGGATGAATTTGATATTGATTCTTCATGCTTTAATTTTTTTCAAATAGAATTAATCTCTGACATTGCCTTTGAATTTTCCACAGATGTATCATACCTTCAGCAACCACTGGAGAATAAAGAAGATGTTGTTCATGCGGAACCCAATAAAGATGTGGACTCATTCATTGTCCTACCCCCACCATGCATGTTGTATCTCATTACAATGGGGGTGTACTTGGTGCATTTTATCGATGGAACCCTAAAGAAAAAGGAAGAAGTTCATCCTGGAAAGAAAAGTTTTTTTTGGTTCATGAGCAAGAAACTTCACCCACCATCAGATTGGGGATAACCAATTACAACTGCCCCTCTGGAGGCAGTCAAAACCCAGGGCCCACTTGGGGGATTAAACCAAGTTTTATCCTTCTATTCTCATCCTATTTCTATTTTTATTTATTTCAATAAATATCTTATGTTTTCTTTTGTTCTTTTATTTGTAGGTTTTCAAAGTGAAACACTTAGGAGCTTAACTCAATGTTGCACTATGAATAAATCAGGTTGTACCTCTCTTTCACACTTTCTGGATATTTTGATTAATTTGAAAATTGGCTCACATGTTAAATCCACTTGAATGCATCGAGGACACTGCATCGTTTAAGTGTGGGGGAGGGAACCTTTGTAGTATAGGATTTTTATTTGATGTTTTTTTTTCAAAAATAAAAAAAATGCGTGTTTTCAAATTTTTGTGTGTTTATTTTTCAATTTTTGGCGTGTTTCTGAAACTTTTGAGCTGAAAAGATTATCAATACCATTATTGAAACCCATGTCAATGAGTGAACCAATCTATTTCATGAAACCGAGCTTAAATGAATGCTGAAATGACTTCTTTTCAAGTTCAAATCTTTTAGAATTTCATGAAAAGTACACTGATTTTTGAAACCCATGCCATATTTCACTGTCTATATCATTGAAATAACTTTCCTGTGAGGCTTCTGAACCATTTTTGTCATATTCTTTTCATTCACCTCGTTTCTTGAGAGAACCAGACCATGCTTGCTTTAACCAGAATTTGATTTATTCCTTTCAAAACTTGAGGGTTGGGGTACGTGTGTTTTAAATGATTGAGGCAATTATTTTGTTTGAAGCCCCCTTTTCAAAATAATCCTTTTCATTATGGCCCACCTTTACATTTATCCTTCATTGTATCCCCTAGTATCCATGAATTGCCTGTTAGGTTAGCCACATTACAAGCCAATTTTCCCTATCATACCTGCTCTTGAAGTAAAATTGCATGATCTAGTTGAACTTAAGTGTGGGGGAAGATGTCTTGTGGTGTACTACCTCATTTGGTTATACTTTGGGTGGAAAATAAATTGTGGAAGAGATGTGTGTGATGCTGAAAAATTATTCTGTTGAAAGCTGTGCCTTTTCTGGAGCTTTTATGACAAGAGAAGCTGTGCCTTTCTGGAGCTTCCAATGTAAAAAGAAAGCTGTGCCTATCTGGAGCTTTAAAAAAAATCATGTTTGAAAAGATTGAAATGTTTGCTGTTGAGCTGATTGAATGATGATGGAGCCTTTTTTCAACAATGGGGAAGTGAAGGAGACCATATTTGAGTGAAAACTAGAATCTTGCAATTTTGCTTCAATAAGAGCCAAGCCTTCCTTTTTCGGCCTCAGAACTTTTAACATCTAAATCCTACCAACCGGAAGCCACAGAACAACCCTGAAAAGTCCTCATGAGAAACACATGTCTTTGACTCACATCGGGTGGAGAAGTAGGAATTTATCAAACCTATGGTGACTCTTGTGTGAGTTTGGATGAGAAAAGCCTTGTTGAGCCTTTACATTTGTGAGATGAGAGAAAATTCATGTGAGGTAGGTGTTTTGTGTGCATGGGATAAGAAATGAAGTGGAAATATATTAAAATCTTAAATGGAGAACTTGAAATAATAGTTTTTTATGAGGCATGATATCTTTTTGTTTCTTGAAATTGATTTGATTAATCTCATTGATATGTGTTTTGGATTTGATTTGATTTGATTCTTACTTGTCCAGGAGTCCAAGTGCTAAGTGTGGGGGAATTGATAGAGAAAATATTTTCAAATAATTTATATTGAATATCATTGTTTTAAACCCACAAAATTGTTCTTCTAAGATGAATTGTTTCATTTTTATGATAATGGTGTTATTTTGAGCTGAATTGTAAAAATTGGCCATTTTGGATTTTTTAACAGTTTTACATTATTTCGGTAGATTGTCCATAACATTATCTACACTGATTCAAATTGCGAAATTCTCTCTTTTTCAGATTCTACACATCCCGGGCTTCATTTAATATATTTGCACCAAAATCTGAATCGGCCATATGAAAGCTCAAAAGAAGCTCACAAGTTGGCTCAAGAAAACTGTTTTCAGTTCTGCCTAGTTTTTATGTGGGATCCATAACTCAACCACTGTGGGCCCAAATCTTGTGAACTTCGGTAGGTGGACGCGCAAGGAGTTTTGGAGCATCTTTTATGAAGGAAGCACCGAGTGAATTGGCCGTTTATGGGGCCATTAAAGCACCTTAATCCGGAGGATTTCGTTTTGGAGAGTCTGACTGGACAGAATAAATGCTCATAGTAAAACGGTCATAACTCTCGGAATACATGTCCAAATCCGCTGAAATTTTGAGAGGACACGGCCAAGGGAATTATAAACAACATTAAAGAAGGGCCCAACGCGTGACGATGTCATTTAATGGGGCTAAAACGCGTCGACATTCGGGTGAAGAATTCTGGCTATAAAAGGAGGAGAGCTCCATCCATTCTCCATCCATTCTCCATTCCATTCCTTCTGGGACACCAAGAAGGAGAACTTTTCAGCTTTCTCTTTTATTTATTTTCTTTTTCATTATTTTTTAATGCCTTCTTCTTCCCCATTCAACTCGATTACCCTTACCATGGTGGGGTAAACTTTTGGAGTGATTGGGGAAGAGTTGGTTTTCTACATTGTAATGCTTGAGTTCTTGGACGCAATTGAATAAATTTCTTTCTTCTTCAAAGTTGTTTTCAATTTATTATAGCGGATTTTATTATCAAGTTCGATCGTTCTTGAATATTAATTCCGTTATTTATTTTTGCCTTGGTAAAATAATCAATATCTCCCTCCACTAATTTCTGGTTTATATACGATGGAATAAACCAGGAATTAGTGGTGAAGTACTCGACGATCGTCAGTACGTGTAAAAGGTGTAGTGAATGTTCTTGATTGTTTGGGATAAACAAAACCCGATCGGGAATTGCCCATTTCAATTAAGGATATTCAATACAACTATTTTACACATGGAAGGAGATTTGACCAAACCGATATCTTGGTAAGGTTTTCTTTCACAATAACAATTTCACCAAGGAAGTGAGAGGAAACGATTGTGGAAACTCACTTTAATCAACTAAGAAGAAGAAGTTTGAATTAAATTGAACAAGGATAGCATTATAATTAGGAAACCGACCCCGACCTAATCACCCTTTTAATTTCATTGTTTTTCAATCATTTGAATTTCAAATTTCCTTTCACAACATTTTTACCCCCATTTTAAAGTGACAACTCATTTTGTGTGCACTCCTCTTCGGGAGACATCCTAGGTCAACCACATTACTACATTTTAACTTAGGAAAAAATTGTTTTTCCACGCCCTACGATAGGCGTGCGTCAACGAGCCACTTATAGGAAACATTACCATATCCTAGTTGTCACCAATAATCATCATAATAGTTTTGTTAGAGTTTTATGTGTCAATCTTGCTAAGTGAAATTGAGGCCAAACCCCACAGATTAACTTGCATACTAGTACACGTCCACCCACCTAGATACCCGGTTTTTACCTTTATGATCAAACAAGTTCAACAAGTCAATGAATATTCTATTCACATGAAAATATCATTTCCAGGTCATAAATTAACCAAACAGCCCACATCTATACAACTCAAGTCACAAAAGTCCACTTTTCATTCAAATTTATTTTGAAATCTGATTCACACCAAAAGACCCCACAACACTTTTCAAATTTCATTAACACATCCACAAATCCATTAAAAAATGTTATAAAACCATTCCAATATATTAAAACTCTCATAACATCCCACTCACTTGTCACATCAAACCCTTTTTACCTTAAAAATTATTTTATCATCAAGCATACACGAAACAGTACACAAACATGTTTCACTACAACATCACAATTTAATAAAACAATTAAGAAATTTACAAAACATTATAAAAATGTTTGACATCTTAAAACATCAGTTCACCTTTCAAAACCCCTTAACAGGTGAACAAACATACCATACAGTACATATTCACCCTTTTCCCACTTTTTTTAACCAACTAAAACATTTACAATTTTTATAAAAATAACCGAAGTGGTGTAAATATGTCTTGCACACAAACCCATTTCAAAACCCCTATTTAAGACCAAAAACCATAACAATTCCTATCCAAAATAGAATTGTAAGCCCTAGATGCATTTATAAAACCACTTTGATGTTTTATAATATCACCTTGAATACTATTACAAAAGATCCAAATGAAAACACACATTTTCATAAAATTCTCTCACGATGTATAACAATGTTTTACACATAAAAACTATTCAAAAACCCTATTTTTTGGCCCACATGATACCAATACTTTAAAAAACATGAATTGGCAGTCCAAACATGATTTAGTAAACCAATTCCAGAAGTTATAAAATACACCCAAATAATACCCCACGAGTAACACCTAAAAACACCCAATTTCAATATAAAATGCAACTATAAAATTAAAAACTTAACCAAATCCGTAAATAGCTTTCCCACCACACCCATAATATTAAGAATATGAAAAATGTTAGAATATAGCATGCTATAATATAATAATTGTATACACATGGAACCACCTACTGAATGTGGAAAATCCTTCAAAACTCGGTGTGAAACATCAACTGCACCACCGCCGTATCACACGGAATATAAATCCAGCCATATGCCACAATATTTAACCAAAAAGACACCAAATCAAACCACCGTTTCGAACTATACCTTTTTGACATTTTAGAACATAATAAAGTGGGAGGAAACCCTAAGGAGAAGAAATAAATTGGAGAGAGAAACACTTACTCAAAATAATATTGAATAAAACAACCCATAATCCACAAGTATCATAATTTCAAAACATACAACAATACAAGGTAGTTTTGAAAAAGTATTTTAGATCATTTAGGAACATAAATGGGGGGAAAAGAGTAAAAACATAAGGAGTTATGAAATTATCAACTTACCGCTCTAAATCTGGGCTATTTTAGAAATCTAGATAAGTTTAGACCAATTTCACGATTCTATTGACCTCCAAATTGTGTTAGGAGAGACTGGGGGAACTCCTTATGTAAGTGTTCTTGGGATAGAGTTGAAATCACCGAAGCAATGTAAATAGTGAAGTATATATTAAAGAAATAATGTTTATTTTTAATTTAGAAAATGTGATATCTGGAAGGTTTAATCCCTTAAATAAAAACCCATATCAACCATGATTATGGATTCCTAAATGGTCCAAATTAGTATGATGGTGTTAACAGGTCAGGGGATGACAATTAAGAATTAGAATGGATGAAAAATATTGAAAAATGAAGGAGTTATAATGGAATCAAAATTTATTTTTAAATCTATAATTGGTCTCACGGCTTGGCCAAATTCATGAAAACTCACTCATTCCTCTATAAAAGCATGAGAAACCCCCAAAAAAGAATTAATGGAAACTAAATGGAATTTAACATTATAATAATTCATGTATGTGACAGTCTTAGCATGAGTCCTTTACGGTATGAGTATCTATGGTCTTGAAAATAGTCCTGACAATGTGGTTATGATGTCCAAAATTACACATTCTCTAATAATGATATTAGTTATTGATATTAAATAAAATTATTTGACTAGTTGAATGTCTATGTGAATGTTACAATAGAATTATTTGATGTATACATTAGATATAATGTTCATGTTTAAGTGGAATGTCTTGTGATTCGGTTTTATGCTTTACATAAATATTTATACTTATTTATGGAAGATTATGCTTTATTAATTAATCTCATTGAGCATATGAGATCACCCATGTCTTATTTTTTATTTTCCCAGGATGCTAAGAATTTTTTTATGACTGATAATCCATGTTAATCTATGTGAATAATATTTTTCTAAAAATATTAACAATAATGTAATTTATGATTCACATTTTAATTTAAATTTCATTTTTGTAATATATTTTCCAAGATGACTAAACGAATATTTATTTTGAACTTTGAATCTGTTAAATCATTCCAGTGTATTAATGTAGCTCCCTAGCTCCAAAAATCTTTGGACAGGACGTTATAGTATGTATCAGAGTAACTTTAGTAAAAACATTTGAAATATATTTAGAAAAAATAAATTAGGGTTCATAACAGTAAGATAGAATTTGATGATAAGTATAGAGGAACAACCTAAATTTTTTTAAATATAGAGATTATTTAGGTATTACTATAAAACAAATCCCTATCTAGATACTACATGTGGACAATGTTCTGGAACAGACGTACCAAGGTGTAATAACTCCAATAAGTTTCTCTGATCTTGACTTGAGGTAATAGGTTATATGACAAATGTCCTTCCAACGCACCTGGTATGATAGACCTGGGGGATATTATTAAGATAATTCCTATTTTATTTATATATCATTATGAAGGAGTTAAACATAATGATTCAAAAATGTAACCAATTTTTATGATTCTAGGATATACAATGCATAAATTTATGTTATGTGAAATACCATATTTAGAGCTATACAAACATTGTATCATATTAATACAATCTAATATATGTCATATTATAGAAATGGTTCATAGTATAAGGAATGAGAACTCCACCAAGTCGTATGATCTAATGGGTTGTGAGAAACATATATTTCATGGTATAAAACTAACAATTTTATCGGAAATAGCCCCATAAGTATTATCATCATTTGAGTAAATAGGATCGTGTGTTTATAAGATGAGTAATGAATTATTTGAGTGATATGGAATTGAATGGAATCAAGAGATGAAGAGGATGGAATTTAAAAATATTGATAAGTCAATTATGTGATAGAATGATATTCCCCATAGGTGTTAAATGTTGAAGGAATCACCGTGGTGAATTCTTTATGTTAAAGGGAGTTTTTTATATTATTGGATAAAAAGGACACCATGATTGTGATTTCAAGGGTACCAAATAGATTGGCAATGTACAATTCATCAGTTGCATGGATATGGGAAACTATTAGAATCAATGTCCCAATCATCAATGTAATATACCAAAGGTTATTCTGTTAGATAATGATAATGTTGTGATAATACCACATATGAAGATGAATGATTAATATTTATATTCAATAATTATGTCATAGGAATATTTTATTAGCAATTTTCGGGTTATAATAATTATTTAGTATATAAGGATTGTATTAATGTGATTATTGTTTGAATATGTGAAATTATAACGGTTTTAATTAGGGATTAAATGGTGATCAAATTGATTTTATATGGAAATAAGACCAACAAACTTTGATTGAGTAGTTTTTTATAAGATGGATTTCTGAAATTTAGAGGCATTTCTTGACAGTGAATTTGGATTGATGTATTTTGGATGAGTCTTATGGTAGTATTTTGTTTTCATGAATATAGGATATTATTATTGTAGGATTAAGATTATTTAATTCAATAATATATGCTACCCTATTGGGTTTTAGTAAATATTTAGAAGATGATGGAAATACATTTGTGTTTTATGATTTTTCAATTTTTTTCAGGTGTAAAAAATTAATTTTGACCTTTTATTTACGGGTGTAAGGGATGAATTGAAAATAGTTCGAAGCACAACCAACAAATGAGATTATTCTTATATCATGGAACTAAATTAGTTAAGTGATTATATGAATATTAAAATAATACATCAACTATAAAGAAGGGATCCCAAATCAAAAAAATGATATCCTACTACGTTTTTGATGAATCAACTCATCCCATAGATCCTCGTAGATTTATATCATTGTGATTGTTAACTTTCACCTAATGATGATCTCTAACAGACTTCATCAAAACATAATAGTGTGATTTTTCATTAATGTCCATGTTATCCTACATGGAACCATTTTATGTGTAATTTTGGTTATCTTTCATAAATCTATTTCTCTATTTTCAATTAGACATTTTTATCCCTATTTCTGATGTTGGATTTCCACAAAGCTATTTTCTAGTATCAACCTTTTATTTTTTAAGACCAATTTCAAATTCAAAGGATGGAATTTATTGATAGAGGTTGTAATATAATACCACATGATTTCACTTTACATTATCTTCTTAACAAAATCTGATAGCTTATATTACACACAACACCAACATTGCTTCTATTACATGAAATATTGAGTTTTTGTGAAAGGTAAATTTAGTATTATTATAAATAAATTATTATATTGATAACATATCAATTAAATATATTAATATTAATAATGATAAATAATTTGTTAATAATTTTTTCACTTAAATTAATCATATTTATAATGAAATGTATATGTTATGTAAAAATAGTTATATGTTTTGAAATACTATTTTCTTAAAGGAAATACTTTTAATAGCCTTTTGTGATCAATAATAAAATTAATTTTATATAGTAATATAAAATTAATTTTGTAAAATAGAAATAATTTTTGAATTCATAGTATAAATATTATCAAAGGGTTATTTTTTTCTATTTTTCTGAAAAAGTTTCAATTTTTGATGAATAGTGTAATTAATGCAATTTTTATAGACAATGCATTATAATATATAGAATTATTATATTTTTTATTTATATTAATGTCACAATATATAAATAATACACATATTAACAAAATTTAGTTTACTTTATCCAACCTTAAAACAGAATTAGATATAAAAATTTAAAGATATTTTGAAAGTCCCTTTTACCCATCTTCAAGCCACATTTACAGGATTAACATTAAATGAAATTTTACCATTTCTGTGAATAGAATTTTAAAAAATGTAAATAAATGGTTGTCTTATGTAAAAATTATTTGGTCTAATTGGATCAAAATTATTTTTTTGTGAATAGTTACTTTTGAATTTTATTTACTACGATTAAAGGTAAATAATGTAATTAAAGGTAAAAATTTTATAATATTAATATAAAATTACCCAATCACGTGTCCTAATATCATTTTATATTTACATTTTGTCCAAAATAAAACTTAGGTAAAATAAATATTACCCTTTTATGCCACATTTGTCAGATTAGGATAATTATTATATTTTATTTAATGAAATGTTAAAAATTTCATATTTTGATAATATTTGATATATACTTTTTAAAATGTCGGTTTATATGTGATATGGTTGACTATAAATAGTCCTTATAAATTTTAAATATTTATCTACATCATGGTTAATTATTTATAATTTTTATAAATTAAATAATTACCATTAAGAATGACCTAATTATGAAGCACAAAATATTATATTAGTCAAAATATCAATTAAATGATGTTAATATTTTTAAAATCAATATAATTTTACTAAATTAGTGAAATATAAAACATTTATCAATATTATATACATTTTAGTGACATATTTTAATTATTGGTTCGATGTAATCATATTGGTTTGATATTTTTTAAAATGATAATAGTGAATACTATCTAAACCATAGTAAATGATACACCCAAATAGATAATATTTAATTAAATGTTATAAAATTATTAAAAATATATAATTCATGAAAATAACATAGATATTTTCTATGGTGTCATAAATGATCCTATAAGGTTTTTTTGTCATTTTATAGTAACTATATTAACCATATAGTATAGAAATACAAGTTGTCCGGGTAAAAGATATATTGTTTTTCATAGGATTAAAGCTAAAAGATGAGAATAATTCGATGACCTAAAGAAGTCTAAAATTAATTATTTGAGAAAATTTCTACAAAACCTAATATTATACTTGATATAAAACACATCTGAGCTACTTTATAATGAAAATCATTTTATAATAAAATATTTTTTTTGAGTTTCCCAAATTTCCCCTCCCCTCTCTTATAAAATAGAACATATCCATCAGTTTTATTGACACTCTACAGCCCTTTTGATCATCCAAAACCAGCCTATTTCTGCTACCAACTTCCAAAAATTTATCATATAGGTCATTATTTCATAAAAAATCCAACCTAAGGAGTCCTTTTGTGAAAATCAAAAAGGAGAGATTCAAAAAATAGGTAATTGTTTTAACAATTCAATTAAATATCGTTTCATTTCCTACATCCTATTCATATGTTATTTCCATAATAAATTAACAACTAAAAAATCTAACGTATTATTATATTTTGTTATAATTATGGTACAACCACATTCCTCATTTTAACCATCCAAAAAAGAAATATCAACATTTGTATATACATATGGCTTAACATCTCCCATGTATTCTAATTATATGAATAAGTATTAAAATTTGTTAAATTATATGTAATGAACTCTCCATGTCATATGGATTTGAAACAAAGAAAAAGGAGAACTTGATGGCAGAGAATGAAGTGGATAAAGAGAATACGGGAGTGTATTTTTTCTCCCACATGTGGTAATTATGGAATGAATTACCTGGGAAAATAATTGAAGGGAAATAGAGATTATTATAATTTTTGTGAAAATGGAATCCATGTTTGTGATTTCAAGGGTAGGAAAATGGTTTCCAATGTACATAGCTTTAGTTTCAATGAGATTGGACAGTACGTGAATCAATGCCCTATCGTCAAAGTAAGATCCCTAGAAGCTACTATTGTATCATAATTATGTTATTATACTACCTCATATGAAGAGGAATTATTAAAATTTATATCCATGAAATATTTTATTGGAATATTTTCTTCTCAATGTATGGGTTATATTAATTATGGAGAATATAAGGATTGTATTGAAATTGTAACTCTTTAAGGATTTGTAAGAATGATAGATTTCAATAAGGATTTAATAGTGATAAAATATTTGGAATGTGATAGTAATACATAAATTGAATTTATTTTGTAATCTAATGTTACGATTGATTTTGGATATTTTGAGAAATTTTTAGACAGTAATTTGGATGGATGGATGTTAGTTGAGGATTATGGTAGGATTTGGATAAGATGAACATTTTGTAATATTGTTTGAGAATTATGTATAATTTTGTATCTATTTTGTGCTAACATTTGTTAATTTAGTAAACATTTATGGGATGAATGAAATACTTGAGGAACATATTATTTATCAAAAGTGATTCATGAGTAAATAAATCATTTTGAACAATCTTTTCCAAGTGAAAGGGATTGAGTAAAAATAGATCTAAGAACAACCAAATAATTATATTATTTCTATAACAAGGAATTAAAAATTTATGTTTTTATATTAATACTAAAATTTATCTTCAACTCAAGGTGAAGGATCCTAAAACAAAAAAATGTTATCCTAGTTTCTGGGGATTAATCAAATGGTCCCTTAGATCATCGTAGAATTATAGCTTCATGATTGTTATCATTCTCTTAAGCATGTTCTCTATCACTCTCCACCAGAACATGATTGTAATATTTTACATTCCTATCCTTGTTTTTCTTAAGGGAACCTTTTTATGTGATATTTATCGTATCATTCATACTTCACTACCTTAATTTTAAATTAGACCTTTTATTTAACCATTTTTAGAAGTTCAGTTTTACGATGTTATTCTTGATAATCATCATTTAATTTTCGATGTCCAATTACCAATTGAGAGGAAACTATTTATATAAGGGGGGATAATTAATCACCCACTTAATTCATAGTACGTTAACATTTTATTGAAATTAAAAGGCTTATATTACAGGAAACACCGACTTGGCTTGCTTTATAAGTAAGATTGAGTTTTTTAAAAACCACACAATGATATTATAATTATTTAAATTATTGAATTTTTAAAATTTCTATAGAATATAACAATATAAAGAGAAATAATTAATTTTTAATATAATTGTTTCAATAAAATAAAAAAATACTTTTAATGAAATGTAAATGTTTCGTTAAAATAGTTATATGTTTAGAAATACTAGTTTTTTAGAGAACTACTTTTAATAGCCTTTTGTGATCAATAATAAATTTAATTTTAGACACTTATTTAAATTAAATATGTCAATATATAAAACTATTTTTAATATAGAATATCAAAATTTTCATGGGTTATATTTTTGGTATTTCTCTAAAAAGATTAAATTTTTGATGAATAGTGAAATTATTGTATTTTTTTAAATAACGTGAATTTTTAATTTTAATAATTGTTTTATTTTAAATTTCATTTTAAAGACTCAATATATAAATAATACACATAATATCACAATGTAGTTCATTCGAACCATTATTATAATATAATTCGATATAATAAATTATTGATCTTTTGAATGTCTCTTTTACCAACCTTTTATCCATATTTGATAGATTAAAATTAAACATTATTTTACCACATATATGAATTTAATTTAAAACATTTTGCATACATGGTATTTATAACGACCCACACTTTACATACATTGTTAATACTTCAAAATTGAAGCACACTTATTACAACATATGACAAAACCACAAAGGACCGTATAGGTATAGTGTCTTTAGAAACTGGGAAACATAAACAACTGGTTCATAAATCTTCTACAGTGTCTCCCATTTATTTCATCATATCTAGGGTCCCTTTTAGCATATTCTACTTAATATCCATCTTCCTGACCTGGGGAAAAGAAAACATAAAAGGGTGAGCTCAAATGCTCAGCAAGGGCAAATAAAGGAAATAAAAATCATATCATATCTTTATGAAAATCAAAACCTGCAAAAGAGATCATAATATCTTAACATGGAATAAATCATAGAAGTGAAAATGAGATCCCCAAAATCATAACATAAAACTTGAAACTTTGTGGCATGCACACATAATCATGGAGATCATTTCTTGTTAGTCATGACTCATTGCCAAGACTATCTTAGTGGACAAAGTCCCTTTCTGAACCGAGTTCACTCCTCGTTTCAGTCCTGTATCACTGAACCGAAATAACCTTCCGTTCCATCCATGTCTATCTCATGAGATATAAAATCTTTACCCAATGCATTGGAGGGAGATATAGGTCCCACCCATCTTATAATGAATCCTTTCTTATGTGTGCCACATAATCATACATCATCGCATAACACATGTAACAAAAATGGGATTCTTGAAACATCATGACATCATAAATCAATTCATATATGATAAAGGAATTCATAAACATAATTCCATCACAACATAGTCAAACCAATGTAAAAATATGGATAGAAACAGAACCCTTTATTATCTTAGATGGAAAATAATTTTGATAAAACACTTGAATTGAATTCTTGAGGAAAATATCCTTTCTTCTTCAAAAACATTTTTCCTTTCATAACATGTCATACAACTTTAAAATAAAAGAAGTTGATTAAAAATAAACTTGAAAACTTGTAAAGGAAGATTCTTTGAAGTAATGTTTTAAAAATCCATTCATGCCGTATAAGTTAAAAAAAACATTCTTTGTACTTTTGTCGAAAAAGTCAAAATGTACCTCGTACGATAAACGACAAAAGATTCCTTTCATATCTTTTACTAAAAACTAACCAAAGGGTAAAATTGGATTTAAACCATTGTAGTTGGATGGAAATAATATTACATATTGAGGAAACATGGATGTGGATGATAAAATAAACCCCAGTAAATACTTACGAATAAACAATCTCGGATAAAAATGAGATTGTGATATTTCCCTTACCTTAGGTCCGATTAGCTTTGTACGTGTCCGAAGCTCCTGTATAATGGTTTAAATAATGTTATTGACTTATTCCAGAATCATACATATTGATATGAGATCATATATGGTCATATTATTAGCTTCTTGTTAGTAATATTTCATTGTTACTTGTTACTCGGGTCTTTATAACTTTTTGTTCTTATGCGTGTTTTGTCGAATAAATTCTTATTCTTATCTTTAGGTTATAGATAATTCATTTCCAGAATGGTATTAGTGTAGTATATACCATATTCATTCATTCAATTCATTTATATAATCATTATTAAATGAAGATCATGTAGAACAAGTCGCATCACATCGTGGAGACGGTATTCCGTACGTACGCACGAGTGATGATATCGTTCCTATGATCGTGGAATTGTATTGGAGTATATATATATATATTATTTAAGTATAAATATTACTTAATAATAATCATATATAGTTACTCATTACACCATTATACCCATCCTTGTAAGGTGATGGTGGAAAATAGATTACACCACGGCGTGGAGACGGTATTCCGTACGTACGCACGCGCGGTGATTTCATTTTTCCGTAGGATGGATAGAAGGTGAATTAGGGTTGTTTCATATTTATAATAACATATCAGTATGTAAGTAATACTGATATTATTACTTTATCATGAAACAACTAAAGAAGAAGAAGTTGAAGAAGAAATAAATTGAAAAGATCGGTAATGGATATTACCTCTTCTTTGGAACGCCTTTTTGAATCCTCCACTTAAGGAACTAAGATTGGTCTTTGGAGAAGACCAGGACCTCTAGGATTATTCTAGGGAAGTGGAGAATGGAAAATGGCAGGGGTTGGCCGAGCTTGAGTGCTCAAATTGGTGTGAGGAGGAGGGGGAGGAGGTGCCCTTTTATAAGGGAGGAGAGGGGCACCTTAGGAATATCTCAAAATATTATTTTATATTAAAGTCAAAATCGGTTTATAATGGTTCCAAAGGGTCTTATTTCGAAGCTAAAGTGGGGATGGGTCGAAATCCTATCAACCAATAGAATTTAGACAAGTTTAGGATATTATTTTAACCTTATCAATTAAATTTAACTCTAAGTTAAATAATTTAACTTTTACCATGTCTTTTTGTTTTCTTTCACTATATGGCTAATACACTTACTATAACATGCCAAACGAACCCCAAATTGTTTATTATTAATATATATATCCTTATCTAAGTCATTTGGCCGAACCTTAGATTTTTAGGAATAAAATAACAATTAATAATATAATATTTGATTTAAAAACTATTTTGTGTCAATTTTGACACTATTTGATATATGATTTGTTTGAAAGTCATAACAGAATTATATGTTCGAACCAAGTTGATTAAATCAATACTAATATATCATAGTAACCTAGAAAATTAGTGTAATTCATAAAAAGTCTCAAATTACATTTATTTTGGTGTTTATAACATCAATTATGTCAATATTTCATTAATAAGATAATTACTGCATCATCATTATGTCATAAATAAATTAAATTATTTAATGTCTAAAAATTACAAATAAAATATCATCATGTAGGAAATCTTTTTAGCTTTCTAATGAATATTTAAAATTGTATTTTTCTTATGTATAACCCCATATTAAAAATGATTTACTTATTAAACTTTGATTTTAACTATTTTAACCCTTCTTTAAATAAATTAATAATAAATGTCCTAATCTAATCCAAGTGGGCCTAAATGGTCATATTTTATTCCTAAGTTTGTTTTTGGTCGAATTACACTTGTCCAATAGAATTAGGACATGTGTTAGGGTAATATTAATATCATATTTACCCTTAGTTACCCTATTTACTATTAACCGCGGTAAAATAGTAAAAAGTTACTATTTACCAAAAAATTATTTTCATCTCATTGAACCACATTTTAGTCCTTGATATTAACCGTGTCTCTCGGATTTTTGAAATTTCATTCACAGAAGCGGTAAAATTAAGTTTTATGCAAAATTCAGTTTTTAACCTACCACTTAGTGGTTTCACTATTCATCAAAAATTGAAAGTTTTCAGAAAAATACCAAAATTTCACCCTAGGCTAATTTCGATATTCTGAGTCCGAAAATGAAGTCCATTTTGAAAAATAAAATTTATAACATTTCAAAAAGTGGTTATTACTATTCATAACGACTAGTTTTAATAGCATATTGTTGTTTAGTGAAACTCGGTATTGCGTACGACGCAAGCTATCGAGGAAGGTTGCGATTGCGTGTAAAGCAAGCCAAGCAAGTGTTGTGTAGAAAAAGATTCCTTTGATGATTTATATAACATAAAAGTCTCGGGTGTTACATTCTACCCCCCTTAAAAAGAATTTCGCCCTCGAAATTCGTCACTTTGCAACAAACAAATGAGGATACTTCTCCCTCATCATATCCTCAAGCTCCCATGTAGCTTCTTCAAGTTGGTGGTTTCTCCATAAAACTTTCACCAAGCGAGTGGTCTTGTTTCGTAGGACTTTTTCGCTACGATCCAGAATCTCTATCGGCTGTTCTTCATAAGAAAGATCTTGCTCCAGCGGTACAACTTCTGAGCTGAGTACATGTGAAGGATCTGGTATGTACTTTCTCAGGAGAGATACATGGAACACATCGTGAACTTGAGAGAGATTCGGTGGAAGCGCCAATCGGTAAGCTACCTTCCCAACACGATCCAGTATTTCAAAAGGACCGATATATCTAGGGCTCAACTTCCCCTTCTTTCCAAATCTCATAACCCTCTTCCAGGGAGATATTCGTAAGAACACTTTATCACCCACTTCAAACTCTAGGTCTCTTCTTCGATTGTCGGCATAACTTTTCTGTCGACTCTGAGCTGCTCTTATGTGTTGTGGAATAGATCTAACCTTTTCTGCCATTTCATCAACGAGATCAGGTCCTAATAGCTTTCTTTCCCCAACTTCATCCCAGCAAGTTGGAGTCCTGCATTTCTTTCCATAGAGAGCTTCATAAGGAGCCATTTGAATACTGGAGTGAAAGCTATTATTATAAGAAAATTCCACCAAAGGTAGGTGTTGATCCCAACCTCCTTTGAAATCCATAGAGCAAGCTCTCAACATATCGTCTAGGGTTTGAATTGTTCTCTCAGACTGACCGTCTGTCTGGGGATGATAAGCAGTGCTGAAACTCAACTTTGTATCTAGAGTATGCTGAAGACTTCGCCAGAACTTCGAGGTAAATCTCGGATCCCGATCAGATATAATAGAAAGTGGTACTCCATGCAATCTTACCACTTCTTTACATATATCCTGGCAAGCTGATCTAGAGAGAAATCCTCTCTAATAGCAATGAAGTGTGCAGACTTTGTAAGACGATCAACTATGACCCAGATAGCATTATTGCCTTTGGATGTTTTAGGAAGTCCTGTGACAAAGTCCATAGTGATGTTTTCCCATTTCCATTCGGGTATGGGTAATGGTTGTAACATCCCCTTAGACTTCTGTCTCTCAGCTTTAACTTGTTGACAACCCAAGCATCGAGAGACATATTCAGCAACATCTCTTTTCATGCCATCCCACCAGAAGTACTCTTTCAGGTCCCTATACATCTTCGTGCTTCCAGGATGAATAGAGAATGAAGAACTATGAGCCTCATCCAGCAGCTCTTTCTTTAATTCGGGGATGGGAGGAACACAAACCCGATTCCTGAACTTTATTATCCCATCACAATCAAGGTTGAATTCAGGAACATTTCTCACCTTCTTTTGTAACTCGACATCTTCTTTCTGTGCCTCTTTAATCTTCACATGTATAGATGGTTGAACATTCATTTGAGAAAGATAAGATTTTTCCCCTTCCATTATAATTCCAAGATCCATCCTTTGTAAATCCATAAATATTGGATCTTTTGTGATCCTCATCATGGATAAACTAGCATGGTCTTGTCGACTTAATGCATCTGCCACCTTGTTTGCTTTCCCAGGGTGGTAATGGATTGAGCAGTCATAATCCTTAATCAGCTCCAACCATCTTCTTTGACGCATATTCAACTCCTTTTGTGTGAAAATATACTTTAAACTTTTATGATCAGTATAAATATCACACCTTTCACCATAAAGGTAATGCCTCCAAATCTTTAATGCAAAGATTACCGCAGCCAACTCCAAATCATGTGTTGGGTAATTTTGCTCATGGATTTTCAACTGTCGTGAGGCATAAGCTATCACCATATCATTTTGCATAAGAACACACCCCAATCCCTTCTTGGATGCATCACTGTAGATCACAAACCTTTCTCCACTACAAGGCAGTGTGAGCACAGGTGCACTGGATAACCTTCTTTTCAACTCCTTGAAATTCTCTTCACATTCCTCTGTCCAGACAAACTTAACTCCTTTCCGAGTCAACTTGGTGAGTGGATTAGATAATCGTGAAAAATCTTTTACAAAACGTCGATAATATCCAGCCAAACCAAGAAAACTTCGGATCTCAGTTACTGTTGTTGGTCTTGACCATCTTTCGATAACCTCTGTTTTTGCTGGATCCACAGATATCCCCTCTTTTGAGATTATATGACCCAAAAATGCAACTTTTTGAAGCCAAAATTCACACATGGTAAATTTGGCATAAAGCTTCTCCTTTCTCAGGGTCTTCAATATAATTCTCAAGTGATCTTCATGCTCTTCCTTGCTCTTTGAATAGACAAGAATATCGTCTATAAAGACTACCACAAATTGATCAAAATAGTCTCTAAAGACTCTATTCATTAGATCCATGAAGATAGCAGGGGCATTAGTAAGACCAAATGGCATCACTATAAATTCATAGTGTCCATACCTTGTACGGAAAGCTGTCTTTGGTATATCCTCCCTTTTGACCCTTAATTGATGATACCCTGAACGAAGATCAATCTTGGAAAAGTATTGAGCTCCGCGTAGTTGGTCAAATAAGTCATCAATGCGTGGGAGAGGATATTTGTTCTTGATAGTGATCTTGTTAAGTTCTCGATAATCAATGCAGAGTCTCATTGATCCATCTTTCTTCTTAACAAATAGAACAGGTGCTCCCCAAGGTGACGCACTAGGGCGTATGAATCCCTTATCAAGATTCTCTTGGAGTTGCTTCTTCAATTCCTGCAACTCAATTGGGGCCATTCTATAAGGTGTCTTTGAAATAGGTAAAGCACCCGGTACGAGTTCTATTGAAAACTCAACTTCACGATTTGGTGGAAGACCCGGCAATTCCTCCGGAAAGACATCATCAAACTCCCGTACAATGGGCATATTCTTAATCGTGAGTTTCTCACCAACCATTTGAGATAAATATCCTTCATTTAGTGGAATCAATACCCATAAGATGGAAGAAATTTCCACTGGAAGGTTATGTTCATCCTTGCATTGGTATACGATCGTAGATTGATCTGGAATATGAAATGTGACTTCCCTTCTTTGGCAATCGATATGAGCTCCATGTAGAGAAAGCAAATCCATGCCAAGAATCACATCAAATTCCACTAAAGGAAGGATCACAAGATTTGCAGGAAGCACTTTCCCACAAACTTCGATCGGAGAAGAATTATAAACTTTTGATGCGATTGATGTGCCATTAGGTGTTGTCACGGCTAACTCAACATCTAATTGTTGAGGTAATACGGTGATACCCTTAGAAAAGTCTTCAGAAATAAAAGAGTGGGTGGATCCAGAATCAAATAAAACATTTGCTACTTTAGAATGGATGGTAAGTGTACCTTTCACCACATCGTTATCGTACTCCACATCGCTGATAGAAATTGCATGTGACTTTCCTTTGTCTTTAGCCTTAAGATTTTGTTGACGTCGACCATCATCATCAACCCTTGGATTTGGGCATTGATTGGCATAATGCCCCATCTCCTTGCACTTGAAACATTGAAGTGTAGTAGGTTCATTCTGTGTATCCCTTCCTTTGATTGCATCATTAGACATCTTCTTCCCATTATCACGGCATTCAAATGCCCGATGACCTTCCTTTCCACATTTAAAACATTTACTTGTCCCTTTAAGACAACTCCCTCCATGTTTCTTTCCACACTTTGAGCATAAGGGAAAGTTCATCTTCTTTTCCGTGTGCTCTTTAGATTTTTCTTTGAATTCCATCTTCCTCTTCTTATCAAACCCATGTGACTGATGGGTTACTCCAATCTCCATCTCGACTTTGAGAGCACATCGAACGATTTCCTCGTAGCTATTGAAGTCCCTTATGGCTAACGCCCTTCAAAGACTTGGTTTTAAGCCACTAAAGAATCGATCGATCTTACTCTCAGGTTGGATAATAATACCAGAAGCGTACCTTGCAAGTCTTGTAAAATTCGCTGCATAGGTACTAACAGATTCATCATCCCTTTGCTTCAGTTCAAGGAACTCTTTCTCCATCTTTGTTCGGAGAATACGAGGGAAGTACTTATTGAAAAATAAGTTCTTGAACTCGTCCCATTCCATAGACTCAATTTCATCCCTTTGCCTCATATTCTTAACAAGATTCCACCATTGATCCGCATCTCCTTCCAAACGATACACTGCTAGGATGACTTTATCATGCTCAGAACATTGAAGAACTGAAAATATCTTTTCAGTAGTACTAATCCATTGTTCAGCAACTAATGGATCAGTAGACCCGCTGAAAGATGGTGGACGCTGCCTCATGAAGGATTCAACAGAATGTTGCTCCCTCCTTTGTTCGTTTGGAAATCCTGCATGATTCATAGCTTGAGAAAGTTGCGTGAGCATGGCTACAAGATTTTGCATTCCAGCTCCCATATCGTTTGGTTGCTCAGGGGGACAATCATTGCATTGCCCATCGCATTCCGCATTAACACGGTTCCTTCGGGTTCCAGCCATTGACTAAAACCAAGAAGAATAGTGTGAGCAACACTAATTATAATAGGAAACCACATAATTCAAGAATAAAATTTTCATGCTTATGGTCTTATCCTAGGTTATTCATGGCCATTTCTAAGATTGTGTTCTATGCTTAGACTTATTCATAGGGTTCTTACTAAGGCTTTCACATCCTAGTTTCCAAAGGTTGACTATACCTTTCCTCTGATACCAACTATAACGACCCACACTTTACATACATTGTTAATACTTCAAAATTGAAGCACACTTATTACAACATATGACAAAACCACAAAGGACCGTATAGGTATAGTGTCTTTAGAAACTGGGAAACATAAACAACTGGTTCATAAATCTTCTACAGTGTCTCCCATTTATTTCATCATATCTAGGGTCCCTTTTAGCATATTCTACTTAATATCCATCTTCCTGACCTGGGGAAAAGAAAACATAAAAGGGTGAGCTCAAATGCTCAGCAAGGGCAAATAAAGGAAATAAAAATCATATCATATCTTTATGAAAATCAAAACCTGCAAAAGAGATCATAATATCTTAACATGGAATAAATCATAGAAGTGAAAATGAGATCCCCAAAATCATAACATAAAACTTGAAACTTTGTGGCATGCACACATAATCATGGAGATCATTTCTTGTTAGTCATGACTCATTGCCAAGACTATCTTAGTGGACAAAGTCCCTTTCTGAACCGAGTTCACTCCTCGTTTCAGTCCTGTATCACTGAACCGAAATAACCTTCCGTTCCAGCCATGTCTATCTCATGAGATATAAAATCTTTACCCAATGCATTGGAGGGAGATATAGGTCCCACCCATCTTATAATGAATCCTTTCTTATGTGTGCCACATAATCATACATCATCGCATAACACATGTAACAAAAATGGGATTCTTGAAACATCATGACATCATAAATCAATTCATATATGATAAAGGAATTCATAAACATAATTCCATCACAACATAGTCAAACCAATGTAAAAATATGGATAGAAACAGAACCCTTTATTATCTTAGATGGAAAATAATTTTGATAAAACACTTGAATTGAATTCTTGAGGAAAATATCCTTTCTTCTTCAAAAACATTTTTCCTTTCATAACATGTCATACAACTTTAAAATAAAAGAAGTTGATTAAAAATAAACTTGAAAACTTGTAAAGGAAGCTTCTTTGAAGTAATGTTTTAAAAATCCATTCATGCCGTATAAGTTAAAAAAAACATTCTTTGTACTTTTGTCGAAAAAGTCAAAATGTACCTCGTACGATAAACGACAAAAGATTCCTTTCATATCTTTTACTAAAAACTAACCAAAGGGTAAAATTGGATTTAAACCATTGTAGTTGGATGGAAATAATATTACATATTGAGGAAACATGGATTTGGATGATAAAATAAACCCCAGTAAATACTTACGAATAAACAATCTCGGATAAAAATGAGATTGTGATATTTCCCTTACCTTAGGTCCGATTAGCTTTGTACGTGTCCGAAGCTCCTGTATAATGGTTTAAATAATGTTATTGACTTATTCCAGAATCATACATATTGATATGAGATCATATATGGTCATATTATTAGCTTCTTGTTAGTAATATTTCATTGTTACTTGTTACTCGGGTCTTTATAACTTTTTGTTCTTATGCGTGTTTTGTCGAATAAATTCTTATTCTTATCTTTAGGATATAGATAATTCATTTCCAGAATGGTATTAGTGTAGTATATACCATATTCATTCATTCAATTCATTTATATAATCATTATTAAATGAAGATCATGTAGAACAAGTCGCATCACATCGTGGAGACGGTATTCCGTACGTACGCACGAGTGATGATATCGTTCCTATGATCGTGGAATTGTATTGGAGTATATATATATATATTATTTCAGTATAAATATTACTTAATAATAATCATATATAGTTACTCATTACACCATTATACCCATCCTTGTAAGGTGATGGTGGAAAATAGATTACACCACGGCGTGGAGACGGTATTCCGTACGTACGCACTCGCGGTGATTTCATTTTTCCGTAGGATGGATAGAAGGTGAATTAGGGTTGTTTCATATTTATAATAACATATCAGTATGTAAGTAATACTGATGTTATTACTTTATCATGAAACAACTAAAGAAGAAGAAGTTGAAGAAGAAAGAAATTGAAAAGATCGGTAATGGATATTACCTCTTCTTTGGAACGCCTTTTTGAATCCTCCACTTAAGGAACTAAGATTGGTCTTTGGAGAAGACCAGGACCTCTAGGATTATTCTAGGGAAGTGGAGAATGGAAAATGGCAGGGGTTGGCCGAGCTTGAGTGCTCAAATTGGTGTGAGGAGGAGGGGGAGGAGGTTCTCTTTTATAAGGGAGGAGAGGGGCACCTTAGGAATATCTCAAAATATTATTTTATATTAAAGTCAAAATCGGTTTATAATGGTTCCAAAGGGTCTTATTTCGAAGCTAAAGTGGGGATGGGTCGAAATCCTATCAACCAATAGAATTTAGACAAGTTTAGGATATTATTTTAACCTTATCAATTAAATTTAACTCTAAGTTAAATAATTTAACTTTTACCATGTCTTTTTGTTTTCTTTCACTATATGGCTAATACACTTACTATAACATGCCAAACGAACCCCAAATTGTTTATTATTAATATATATATCCTTATCTAAGTCATTTGGCCGAACCTTAGATTTTTAGGAATAAAATAACAATTAATAATATAATATATGATTTAAAAACTATTTTGTGTCAATTTTGACACTATTTGATATATGATTTGTTTGAAAGTCATAACAGAATTATATGTTCGAACCAAGTTGATTAAATCAATACTAATATATCATAGTAACCTAGAAAATTAGTGTAATTCATAAAAAGTCTCAAATTACATTTATTTTGGTGTTTATAACATCAATTATGTCAATATTTCATTAATAAGATAATTACTGCATCATCATTATGTCATAAATAAATTAAATTATTTAATGTCTAAAAATTACAAATAAACTATCATCATGTAGGAAATCTTTTTAGCTTTCTAATGAATATTTACAATTGAATTTATCTTATGTATAACCCCATATTAAAAATGATTTACTTATTAAACTTTGATTTTAACTATTTTAACCCTTCTTTAAATAAATTAATAATAAATGTCCTAATCTAATCCAAGTGGGCCTAAATGGTCATATTTTATTCCTAAGTTTGTTTTTGGTCGAATTACACTTGTCCAATAAAATTAGGACATGTGTTAGGGTAATATTAATATCATATTTACCCTTAGTTACCCTATTTACTATTAACCGCGGTAAAATAGTAAAAAGTTACTATTCACCAAAAAATTATTTTCATCTCATTGAACCACATTTTAGTCCTTGATATTAACCGTGTCTCTCGGATTTTTGAAATTCCATTCACAGAAGCGGTAAAATTAAGTTTTATGCAAAATTCAGTTTTTAACCTACCACTTAGTGGTTTCACTATTCATCAAAAATTGAAAGTTTTCAGAAAAATACCAAAATTTCACCCTAGGCTAATTTCGATATTCTGAGTCCGAAAATGAAGTCCATTTTGAAAAATAAAATTTATAAAATTTCAAAAAGTGGTTATTACTATTCATAACGACTAGTTTTAATAGCATATTGTTGTTTAGTGAAACTCGGTATTGCGTACGACGCAAGCTATCGAGGAAGGTTGCGATTGCGTGTAAAGCAAGCCAAGCAAGTGTTGTGTAGAAAAAGATTCCTTTGATGATTTATATAACATAAAAGTCTCGGGTGTTACAGTATTATTTAGTGGAAAAAATATTGTCTAATAGTTTCAATAATAAAATAATTATTACATAATATAATATATTATGGGATTTTTGTATTATTATTTTACAACCATATTCCTCCTTTTACCCATCATACGAAAAACAACATCACCATGTGTGTGTACTCATGACTTACTATATCCACGTCATGGGATAAAATTATTAACATGAATAAATTATATATATGGGAATGAATATGAATATAATTTATTTTAATAATAAATATGAAAAAAATTATTTACAATTCATATTCCATCCAATTACTTATCCTTAACCATTACAGAATGATATTGTCGCTCGTACGTGTGTATGGCCTACTGTCTCAATGATACAATTGAGATTCATCCTCTATTACTAAAATTTATGATTTAATATTAAAATATATATAATTAATAAGTATGAAATACATTACATAATAATGATACTACAATACCATATATATTTATATATTTCATTTACATTCATTCATTCAATGCTATTAGAAAATGGAAAAAATGCTTATACGTATGTAGGACTTATCATCTCTATGAAAAATGTATTAAATATCATATATATATATATATATTCATAATATATATAATATAATAATCCTTTTTTACATTCTGAAATTAAGTAAATCTTTAACGATGTAATTCGATCAAGAATAACTAGTCGAAACACGTACGATAAACAAACCAATTATTACCTTAAACATTGAATTAACAAATAATTTTCACTAAAATGGTAATATAAAGACATAAAAGAATCATAAATGATATCATAAATATTATTATGACTTTGGTATAAGATATTAATATATTTAAATCTACTATATTGGGGTTTCGGACACTTATAGAGAGTATAAGACCAAAGGTAAGGGAATTTCATCTCACTTCTAATTTTAATTAGATATAATCCATGTTCAACACCTACTTTATTTTTTAGGTGTATTTATTTACACTATTATATTTAATATAATGAATAAATTTATCATCATCATAATTATAAATTAATTTTATGATATCATACTTATGATCTACATGTTCAATGTGGTATGGGACGATTTGAATGATTAATGAATTAATACTTTCTCCATTTCATTATTCTTAATGTTATTTTCATAACTTTTTATTTGGAAATAAAATGTTTATAAATGAAATTTTATTTATATATTAATTTTCATTCAAATATTTTTAATAAGTAAATTCTTAAAGGTTTTATGTAAGGGACTCTTTAGATAAAACATCATTTTAAATATTTTAATCATTTAATCTTCTAAATCATTATCATTAATTTCAATGATTTTAATTTTTTTAATGATTTATTTATATGTAGATGAAGGTAATAAAATGATAATTCCTTTAAAAAGTTTAAATGTTTTATGGAAACAATTGATTCAAAATATATTTATAAATATATTCTTCAATAATTGCATGGATTTTTAATAAATGATTTCATAGAAAAAGTTGTATTTGTCTCAATATATTTTTAATGATGTTAATAGAGTAATTTAATCTTTGTAAAAAACATTTTTTCATCTTATTAAAAGATTAGAATGATCTATTATGATATCATATACCATATTTTGTTGATTCGTTTCTATCTGTTTGACTATGGATGTGCTATTTTGATACCCTTCACGGTTTATGGGTAAATTATTCATATTTCATATAGTAGTTTTTAATACAAATTTTTAGGTTGTTTATACATCAAAAATATAATATGAGTAATGAATTGGATTTCGGACAAGAATTTTGGGGCCCGCTGCAGACCCTCGATGCATCAATCAGAGTCCTGATAAAAACATGTGTCTTTTCACGAGGCCTAGACAGTAATAGTATATATGATCATGGAATGATGACTTGAAAATGTGGTTATGAGGTCCGAAATTATTCTTTCTCTCATTAGGGTATTAGTTATCGATATTTAATGTAATTATTCTACTATTAAAATATCCATGGTAATGTTTCAATGGAATTATTTGATTTATTTTTTACATATTAAGTTCAAGTTTATGTTAAAGGCATCTATTTTAGTTTTATAATTTCTATAAAATTGTATTCTTATTTATGAAAGCTTCTTCACTGTAGATTAACAATAATTAGAATCTCATGACAACCCCCTCTAGTGTTTTCTTTTCCTAATATGCCAAGAGATGTTTTATGAATGATATGCAGGGTTAATATAGGAGAATAATTGAATTCTCATTGGATTATCCATGTTGAATTTTATGATTAATATTTTAATGTAATGTTCATATTTGTAATATATTTTTTAATACATCTTCAGTAATTTTTCATTCAGGATTTGATTCCAAGTAGACATGAATTTTTTTTTAAAATAATGCACAGGCTCTGGGAATCTTGGGGTCGGGGTGTTACAGATTGTATAAGAGGATATTTATAAACCACCATGGAAGTATATTTAGAAAAGCTATATTAGGGATCATAACCCTAATATATTCTTTCCGGATAAGTATATAGGTAAATCCTAAATTTGGTTAATATAGATATAATGTGGGCATTCATAGAAATATACATCTCTATCTAGAAACTAATAGTTGATGTGTTTTTAAAATTGATGTACTGAGAGGTAATAACTCTGGAATTGTGATCTAGGCTTGACTCAGGGTAACCTGTAACATGACTACATGCCTTATAGCACACCTGGATTGACACTCCCTAATAATATTCATAGGATAATTAATTTTTTATTTAGCATCATTATGAAGGATTTAAAATTAATGATGACCCCAAGGTAAACAATGTTTATGATTCTAGGATTTACAATTGAAAAAAATAATTTTTTTGATATACCATATATAGTGTTATAAAATGTTCAAGAAATTATATGGTAATCCAATATATTCCCTCTTAAAGAAATGTCGCCTCGATGAAGGAATGATAACTCCACCAATTCACATGATCTAGAGAGTAATGAGAATCACATAATTCATGGTATTATGCCAACATTTCGATAGTAAAGAGTCTCCCATGTATTATAATTGTATAAAGAAATAATATAATGTCTAATAAGATATGTAACAAATTCTAGAGTTCCATGGATATGAAAGGAAGTGCTAGATGAATAGGATGGTAGAGAAAAAGGCGGACAAATGGAATAAGGTAAAGAAGGGTTTTTCACATATTTTATAATTATGGAAAGAATCCACTCGATAAATTATTGAAGGGAATGAATGGTTTTTATAAATTTGGGGAAAAGGGAATGAATGTTCTTTATTGCAACGGTATAAAAATGGATTCCAATGTACAATGATTTAGTTACAATGATATGGGACTCTGTGTAAATCAATGTCCCAATCATTAAAGAAATAAATCATTGAAGATGCTATTAAATAATGATTAGGTTATGATACATGCATCGATAAAGATGAATGATTAATTTTTCTATTAATGAATTAATTCATTGAAATATTATATTAGAAATCCACTAGTTATAAGAAATATGGTGTATATAAGAGTTGTATTGTAGTACTTCTTCTTTCAGGATTAGGAAGAATAAGAGGTCTCATAATAGATTTGAACGTGATCACATATTTGTTATGTGACAATAAGAGCTAAATTGCGTTGTTTGTGTAATTTTATATTATGATTGATTTTAGATGTTTAGAGAATGTTTTCGATAATGACTTTAGATTCATGTATTTTTTTCAATTCTTATGGACGGATTATGTTAAGTTGAACATTGTAAAATATTATTAGAGGATTGTGTATAATTTATTGGATATTGTGTTCTAAATGTTTTGTTTTATTATAAATTTAGGGGATGAAGGAAATAATTATAGTTCTTAATATTTATCAAATGTTCTTTAGGAGTAAAAATTCATTTTTAACCATAATTTCTTGGTGAAAGTGTTGATGTGAAAATAGATCTAAGCACAAACAAATGATGAAATTATTCTAATGACCTTGAATTAAACCAATTTTATTCTTATCTGATCAATAAAATAATTCTTCAATCATCGGGAAGGATCCTAAATTAAATAATTATATCCTAGTTTTTTTATTAATCAAATGGTCCCTTAGATAATCATTGATTAATAGCTTTATGATTGTTAACATTGTCTTAATCATGTTCTCTAAAACTCTTTATGAGAATGTGACAGATATATTTTATTTTATATGCATTTTTTTCATTCATGGATCACTTATATGTGTTATTTCTTGAAACATTCATAGATTCCTTTGTTTATTTTAAATTAGAAATTTTAATAACACTTTTTTGGATATGGGTTTTCCACAGAGGTATTTTCTTGTATCAACTTTTTATTTTAAAGACTAATTTAAAAATTGATAGTATAAAATTTATTAAAGGAGGGAAGAATCTAACATCAAAATATTTTAGGGTACATTAATTTTTAAATTAAATTAAATATCTTATATTACAAACAACACTAACTTTACATGTGTTACATGCCAGAATGTGTTTCAGCGCAACAACACATTAGTATTATTATAATTTATATGTAATATTTATAACATATACATTAAATAGTTTAATATGAATGTTAATAAAGAATTTTTTATAATGTTTTGGAATAAATTAATCATATTTATAAAGAAATTTATTTGTTTTGATAAAACTATTATATGTTTAGAAACACTATTTTCTTAGACGAAATACCTTTTATAGCCTTTTGTGAAAAAGAAATAATTTTAGACTGACATAGAAATTTAATTTGGTAATAAATAAACCTTTGTTTAATTTATAATATCAATATTATATTATGTTTAATTTTGGGTATTTTTAAATATTTTGATTTTGGATGAATTGTGAAATTTCTGCATTTTTGGTATAAAATTTAACTATTTAATTTAAATAATTATTTTATTTTAAATTTATTTTAATGTAATAAACGATAAAAATTTCACATATTAATCCAATTTAGGTAATTATAACCATTTTATAATATAATTCTCTATTAAATTTTATTGAGCTTAATAATGTCTCTTTTACCCGCCATCTAGCCAGATTGGCTGGATTTGAATTAAACATAAATTTACTACTTCTCTAAAATGAATATTGAAAATATGAAAAACATGGTCATAATAATTATGAAAAATTTGGTCTAATAAGATAAATATTTTTGAATGGTATCTTTTGAAATTTATTTACCACCGTTAAAGGTAAATAGGTTAATTAAAGGTAAAAATAATATTATAATAATATAAAATTACCTAACACTTGTCCTAATATCATTGCATATATTATTTTCAACCAAAATAACACTTAGGTCAAAAATATGATCCTGATTAAGACCATTTGGTAAGATGAGGTCATTTATTATATTTTTTGTAAATATGAGTTAAAAAAGTCATATTCAAATTTTAATTACTCTATCATTTTAAAAATGAGTTAATATAAGTTATATGTTCTATTATAAATTTTACCTATAATTAATTAATAATTATATATTTATATTAATTAATTTATTATTTTTAGATATTAAATAATTACTATTATCGATGATAAAAAAATTTAAAAAATTTATTTTATTAATAGAAATAAAAAATAAAAAATATTAAAACTATTAAAAAATTTATAATTTTTTTTCATTAATTACATACCCATATTTTATTGATATCAAAAACATTTCAGAAACATATATTAATTATTAATTTTAATTTATCATTATGGTTTGATATTTTGAATAATCCAAATATTGAATTGTTTCAAAATTGATGTAATTGATACTTGAAAATAAATAATATTTTATTAAATGTTATAAAATTAATTAAACTCTAGAAAGTGTAAAAATAATATATATAGTGTTTAATATATTATAAATAATGTAATTGGGATTCCTTTATCATTTTATAGTATCATTGTAAATCCTATAGTGTTAGAAGACATGTTGTCACAGTAAATGTTAAATTGTTTAACAACGCATTAAATACCAAAGAGAATGTTAATTCTATGACCTAAAGTTTTCCAAAATTTGTTGGTGAAGATGATTTAGACACATATTTATCTAATACTTTAAATAAATCACAGTTGAGATTTTTGAAATCGAAAATCATTTAATAATAAATTTATTGTTTTGTAGTTTCTAAAAGATTCTCGTACCTCTCTTATTAAAGGGAACATAACCTTATCTCTTATTCAAACATCTAAATCCCATTGGATCCAAATCAACCTACCTAGTTACTCTCATAATTGAACTATATTCATCCTCGAGGATATATATTGGGAATGAATTCATCTTGATGTGTCATTTTTTTGAAAACCAAAAGGATACACTCAATGAAGTGGTAATTGTTGTACCAATTCAATTCAATATATTTTCTTCTTCTACATGCTCTTACTATGTTGTTTCTATACTAAATTAGTAAATACATAATATATTATATTATGATATGTGTTTATGATTATGGTAAACCCATATTAATCCATTTAACAGTCTTATGAAAACATATACCATGATGTGTGTGTAGGTAAGACTTACCGTGTCCACATCGTGGTGTAAAATGTTTTTCATGAATACATTAATAATATAGATATAATGATGAATATAAAGAAATTAAATAATATATGTGACAGGTTATTGTATCTTTATAATTAATATTCTATCAATTTTTTTTAACATTTACCATTATTGAATGATATCATCGCTCGTGTGTATGTACGACCTACAGTATCAACAACTGGAGGAGATTCATCCTCTATTACAACAATTTAATAGTGATTATAAAAATATAAATAGTGAATAAGTATGAAATATGAGACATTTAATATCTTCTAGAATAATATATATTTACATATATACATATATTCCGATTAATTTTTTCTATATAATATGATCAGAAAACAGAAACAACATTCATTCGTATGTACAACTTACAATATCCATGAACAATGTCATTCTTTTAATATATGTATCAATGATATATTTTTATATTCTGAAAATATATGATATATAAATAATGTTTTACAATTTTTATGTAATTAAATCATTATTTATGTAATATGATAAAGAATAACACATACAAACATGTACGATAAACAAAACCGTTATTAACCGAAACATTGTTTTCACATAAAATTGTGGATTTTTGGGTAATACAATGTAATAAAAGACTAAAAAATTATTTCATAAATATTATTATGATTCATTTAAAAGATAATAATAAATTTAAAGCTACTATACATGTGTTCCAGATATTTACGGAGAGTATCAAACCTAAGGTAATGGAAGTCTATCTCAGTTTTAATTTTCATGGGAAATTTAACATGATCACCCTTGTTTCATTTGTGTGTTTTATGCATTTACCATTTTAAATTTCATTTCATGGATAAATTTAACATTATGGTATTTAAATATTCATGTTAATATGTCATACTTATGATTGAAATTTTCAAAGTGGTATGGGCCACATAGAATGTTTGATGAATTAATCCTTTCTCCATTTAAATATTAATGAATTTATTTCAAATAATCTTTTATATGTATAGAAAATTATTGTAATGGTAATTTTAGAATAATTTTTATGTTCAGTCAATTTTTTTCAAAAGATAATCTTTTTATGTTTTTATATTAGGTACCATTTTATTAAAACCTAGTTTTAAATGTCATGATGATTTATTCTTCTAAATCATTATCATTAATGTCTATTTTTTCAAAATGGTATTCAGAATTTAATTTTATATAAAATAATATTTTCAATTGTTAATTCCATATAAAATATTCTTTGTTTTATGTGACACATTGATTCCAAAACTATCGTTTAAAATTTATTATTTTATTAATTTTATCATTTTGAATATATGATTTCAAGGGAATGGTAGAATATGTCTTTAGATATTTTAAATGATTTTAGAGGTGTAATTTAATCATTGTCAAAATACATTGTTGGATATAATGCATAATTGAGTATGCTCTATTATGATACCATATTTCATCTTTTATTGACTCGTTTATGCTTAGTTTGACCGTGCATGTGCTATTTATATACAATTCTTGGTTTATGGATAAATAATTCATTATTTGTATAATAATTTTTTTTCAAATTTATTTTGTTCGTTATATTCCATCATTTTAATATGACGGATGTATTGGACATAGAAAGTGACTGGTGAGGCCCTCTATATCCCCTCAATTCATTAGTAGGTGTCATGATAAAAACAAGTGTCTCAGCATGACATGTTAATGCTATAGGCATGTATGGTCTTGGAATGAGGCCTTGACAATATTGTTATTATATCTGGAATTATGCATTATATTTTTATCAGATTAGTAATTGATGTTAAATGTGATTATTAAGCTATTAAAATATCCATTTTAATGTTCAAAATGAAGTATTCGAGTTCTTGTTTACATATTATGTTCATGTTTACGTTAAAAGACCTGTTTTCCAGTTTTATAAATTCCATAAATGTTTATTCTTATTTATGAATACATTTGGTGTATTTTTAAACCATACTTAGGATATAATATCATCTCTTACATATGTTTTATTTTCCCTAGATTCCAAGAAGTGTTTTATGAGTGATATTGAGGGTTAATCCTGGATAACAAAGGAACTAGAAAACAATTCTCTATGTTTTATTTTATTATGAAAATTTTAATTCATTGTCCATGTTTTAAATCAATTTTAAAAAACTTTTAAACTAATCAGTCCATCAGGATTTTTTTTCCTCATAATCAGGCCATGGAATAAAAATTATGCATGAGCTAAGGGAATATGGTTTATTTGTGTAACATAAAATACCATTGTAACTTTCATGATGATGAGAAAAAAATCATACCTCTAATTGGTGTCAATGTTCTTATCATGAGAATATATCATGTAATAGAACTCTAACTACTTCTCCATCAAGATCTTCATCAACTCGAGGATTAAGTGACATCATTAAACCCACAAAAACCAAAGAGACAATCATTAGAACCCAAGAAAAACATACTCCATCTAATGAAAAAAACAACAGTAGTAAAATGGAGACCAACATTATGGAATGGTAAGAACAAAGGAAGAACACACAATGGATCAAATAGAGGTCACTATAGTTCAACGAAATGAAGATAGAAATTAATCCATAATTAATGAATACCCAAAACGATTATGTGGGGTCACCGGGTCACCTAGGGTCTATGGTTGGTCACTTCTTACATATGTTTTGATATCCCGAGATGCTCAAAAACTTATAACATTACATCTATGGGGGATTACATGACTTGTAATCCCTGTTCACATCTTGTAATCTCTCACGGTCGAATTCTTCTAAAAATGTATTCATATATCGATTTATTTTTTTTGTTAAATTATTGAAACTTTACAAACCATGAACCACCTAGGAAAATCAGTGAAACTAAACATCATGTTCTGTAACCTACTTACACGATGTGTAAGCCTAAAAAAGCATTGGTTTACAACAAATCCTTTTAAAACTCACTAAAACCTCTTCTATACAGATTCAACCCCAAAAAACCACAATGTAATAGACTGGGAGTACATAATCCATTACAAAAATGAATGGAAAAAATTTATTCATGATATTTATCATGATTATAAGAAAATTCAAAATATTATTTACAAATATACAATTTAATTTCATTATTGTAAATTTAATAAAAAAAATCCTCATAAAAGTAATATTGTGGTATAAACACACATACAATTACGATATATTTTAAATAATAACCCCTTGAATGAAATAATTTACAAATCAATATTAAATAACCATAATATTACTAAATTCATGATGAAAAATTTCAATTGCTTAGTATGCACCCATAATAAATTAAGAATAAAAGGAGATCATTTATGTGATATGGTCGACTATAAATAGTCTTTGGAAAGAAAATATTATCATCTACATAATATTAATTTTATTAATATTTAGATATTAAATAATTTCCATTAAGGGTCACACGATATGGAGGAAAAGATATTATATTAATAATTTATAAAATAAATGATAATAATAATAATAAAATAAATATAATTTGAATTAATTAATGAAATATATAATTTTTATATAAAACATGACATATTGGAAGTATTGGATCGAAGTTATCAAGTTGGTTTGATCTCTTTTAAAATGAAAATATTGAATCATATCAAAATCGACATAAATGATACATAAAAATAAATAATATTTATTTAATTTTTATAAAATATAAAAAATATAGGACTCTTCAAATTATCATATATAGTGTTAATGATTTTATATATGATACAATAGGTGTTATTATGGAATTTTATAGTAACTATATTAACCCTATAGTGTAAAAATACAACTTATTATTGAAAAAGTTAAATTGTATAACTAAGGATTAATGACAAAAAATAATGTAAATTTTATGACCAAAACATGTCTATAATTCATTTCATTCTTTAATTTTGACACATCCTTATATTAAACAAGATAGTAGTCACATTTGTGCTATTTTATATAGAAAATCATTTTATAATAAATTAATAGTTTTGATGTTTGAAAAAGGGGCCATCATCTCTATTATGAAATGATACCTCTCATTATATTTTATTTAAACCACAAAAGAAATTTGGCTCTACCAAAGAATACCAATTTCCTCAACCATTTTTCTTAAATTCATCCTAGATTCCATACGTTTTGTAGAAGATAAAAATATTGAGTCCTTTTTTGTGGATCAAAAGGAAGGACACGAAAAAAAGAAATTATTATTTTACAAATTCAATTCAAGTTCTTTTCTTCTTCAACTTCATATACCAATGTAGTTCCCATAATAAAATAATAATTCCATAATATAATATATTATGGGATTTTTGTATTATTATCTTACAACCATATTCCTCCTTTTACCCATCATAAGAAAAACAATATCACAATGTGTGTGTATGCATGACTTACTTTATCCACATCATGGGTTAAAAATATTTACAGGAATAACTTATTTATATATAAATGAAGATGAATATAATTTATTTTAATAACAAATATGAGAAAAAAATTATGTACAATTCTTATTCTATCCAATAGTTTACCCATAAACATTACAGAATGATATCGTCACTCGTACGTACGTATGGTCTACGGTCTCCATGATGCGATGAGATTCATCCTCCATTACTACCATTTATGATTAAATATAAAAATATATATAATAAATAAGTATAAAATATCTGAAAAAATGATGATACTACAAAACCATATATATATATATATTTCATTTACTTTCTTCCATTTAATACGATTAGAAAATGGAATCAACGTTTATGCATACGTACGACTTATCGTATCTACGAACAATGTATTATATATCATTTATATATATATTCAGAATATATATTAAATATAAATCCCTTTTTACTTTCTTAAATTAAGTAAATCATGAACTAAGTAATTCGATCAAGAATAAAAATTCTAATTACGTACGATATACAAACCAATTATTACCTGAAACATTGAATTAACATAGAATTTTCAAAAAAAAGGGTAATATAAAGAATAAAAGAATCATTCTTGATATCATAAATCTTATTATGACTCAGGTATAAGATATTAGTATATTTAAAACCACTATAATGGGGTTTCAGACATGTATAGAGAGTATAAGTCCAATGGTAAGGGAATTTCATCTCACTTTTAATTTTAATGACATATAAGCCATGTTCAACACCTATTTTATGTTTGAGGAGTATTTATTTATACTATAATATTTCATATCATGAATAAATTTATCATCATAATTTTTAAATATTAATTTTATGATATCATACTTATGTATTATATGTTCAAAGTGGTATGGTACGATTTGAATGATTATTTAATTAATCCTTTCTCCATTTCTTTATTCTTAATGTTATTTTAAATAACATTTTATTTGGAAATAAAATGATTACAAATGAAATTTTTATATATATTTATTTTCATTCAAATGATTTTAATAAGTTAATTTTTAAAGGTGTAATGTAAGGGACTCTTTAACTAAAACATCATTTTCAATGTTTTAATGATTTATTCTTATAAATCATTATCATTAATTTCAATGATTTAAAAATTGTTTTAATGATTTATTTATATGTACATTAATGTTATAAAATGACAATTCCTTTAAAAAGTATAAATATTTTATGGAAACCATTGATTCATGACCTATTTAAAAATATATTCTTCTATAAGTGCATGGCTATTGAATTAATGATTTCATAGAAAAAAGGTATTTATCTCAATATATTTTTAATGATATTAATAGAGTAATTTCATCTTTGTAGAAAATATTTTTTCATATTATTCAATGTTTAGAAGGATCTATTATGATATCATATAACATATTTTATTTAATCGTTTCTATCAGTTTGACTATGGATGTTCTATTTTGATACCTTACACAGCTTATGGGTAAATTATTCATATTTCGTATAGTAGTTTTTAATACAAATTTTTATGTTGTTTATACATCAACATTACCATATGAGTAATGAATTGGAATTAGTACTTGAAGTGTGGGGCCCACTACAGACCCTTGATGCATCAATCATCGTCATGATAAAAAAATTTGTCTTTTCACGAGGCCTAGACACTAATGGTATGTATGATCTTGGAATAATGACTTAAAAATATGGTAATGATGTCTGAAATAAAGCGTTCTCTCATTAGGATATTAGTTAATGATATTTCTTGTATTTATTAGACTAGTAAAATTTCCATGGGAAAGTATAAAAAGAATTATTTGATTTATTATTTCCATATTAAGTTCATGTTTTTGTTAAAGGAATTTGTTTCAGTTTTATACTTTCTATAAAATTGTATGCTTATTTATGAAAGCTTCTTCATTATTTCATAAGTATTATTAGAATCTCAGGTCACCCCCTTCTAATGTTTTCTTTTCCCATGATGCCAAGAGATGTTTTATGAATGATATGCTCAGTAAATCATGGAGAATAATGGAATTCTCACTGGATTATCTATGTTGAATTTTTTGTTTAACATTTTAATGTAATGTTCATCATTATAAATTATTTTTCAAGTCATATTGTGAAATTATTCATTCATGATTTGATTCCTTGAAGGCATGAAATTGTTTTAAAATAATGCACTGGCTCAGGGCATCTAGGTGTCGGGGTGTAACAGTTTGTATAATAGGATTTTTAGAAACAACCATGGAATTATATTTAGAAAACCGAGATTAGGGATCATAACCCTAATATATTCTTTTTGGATAAGTATATATTTATTTCTTAAAATTTGTGTAATATAGATATAATGTGGGCATTCATTGAAATATGCATCTCTCTCTAGAATCTAATAGTTTATGTGGTTAAAAAATTGATGAACTGAGAGGTATTAACTCTGGAATTATGATCTAAGCATGACTGATTGTAACCTGGTACATGACTACATGCCTTACTGTGCACCTGGATTGACGCTCCCTATGGATATTATTATGATCAGAATTATTTTATTTACCAATCATTATGAATGATTTATAGGTAAGGATGAACCCAATGTAACCAAAGATTATTATTCTATGATTTACAATGGAAAAATATAAATTTTTTAATATACCATATTTAGACTTATATAATGTTCATAAATTTATAAGGTAATCTAATATATTCCATCTTAAAGAAATGAAGCCTAGATGAAGGAATTAGAACTCCACCAATGCACATGATCTTGAGAGTATTGAAAATGATATATTTCATGGTCTTAAGATAACATTTCTATAGTAAAGAGTCTCCCATGTATTCTAATCGTTTAAGGAAATAGTATCATTTCTAATAAGATAAGTAACAAATTCTTGATTACCATGGATTTGAAAGGAATTATGAGACGAATATGATGGTAGAGAAAAATGTGGATAAACATAATAAGGTAAAGAAGATTTATTCCAATATTTTATAATTATGGAAAGAATCGCCTAAGTAAATTAATCAAGGGAATGAGAGTTTTTTATAAATGTGATGAAAAAGGAAACCATGTTCATTATTGCAATGGTTGAAAAATGGTTTCCAATGTATAGTGATTCAGTTACAATGATATGGGAGTCTATGACAATCGATGTCCCAATATTCAAAGAAATAAATAACTGATGATGCTATTAAATAATTATTAGGTTATGATACATGCATCGATGAAGATGAACGATTAGTTTTACTATTCACAAATTAATTCATTGAAATGATATATTTTAAATCTACTGGTTATATGAAATATTGAGTATATAAAGGTTGTGTTTTAGTTATTCTTCTTTATGTATTTGGAAGAATATGAGTTCTCATAATGGATTTGAACATGATCACATATTTGTTATGTAACAATAATAGCTGCATTGTGTGGTTTGGGGAATTTTTTATTGTGATTGATTTTATATGTTTAGATAACTTTTTGGATAATGAATTTGGATTCATGTATTTTTTTCGATTCTTAAGGACGTATTGGGTTAAGTTGAACATTATAAATTATTATTAGATTATTATGTATAATTTATTTGATATTGTGTTCTAAAATTTTTGTTTTAGTAAAAATTATGGGGATAAAGGAAATAATTATAGTTCTTAATATTTATCAAAAGTTCTTCAGGCATAAAAATTCATTTTGAACATTCATTTCTAGGTGAAAGGGGATATGTGAAAATAGAACAAAGCACAACCAAATGATGAAATTAATCTTATGACCTGGAATTAAATCAATTATATTATTATCTAAATAGTAAAATAATTCTTCAATCTTAGGAAGGAATACTAAAACCAAAAATTCTATCCTAGTGTTTTCCTGATTAATAAAATGGACCTTTAGATAATCATTTACTAATAGCTTTGTGTTTGCTAACATTGTCTTAATAATGTTCTCTAAAACTCTCTATGAGAACATGATGGATTTATTTTTTTCATATAAATTTTTTCTTACATGGATCACTTATATGTGTTATTTTTTGAAACATTCATTCATTCCTTTATTTACTTTAAATTTGAAATTTTAATAAGCCTTTTTGGATGTCAGTTTTCCAAAGAGGTATTTTTTAGTATCAACATTTTATTTTTAAGACTAATTTCAAATTGAAAAGATAAATGTTATTGAAGGAGGGGAGAATCTAACATCAAAACATTTCAGAGATCATTAATGTTTAAATTAAATTAAATATCTTATATTACACAAATTACTAACTTTTCATGTGTTATATACTAGAATGAGTTTCTGCACAAAAAACACATTAGTATTATCATTATTTATATGTAATATTTATAACATATACATTAAATATTTTAATATGAATGTTAATAAATAATTTTTTTATAATTTTTTGGAGTAAATAAAACATATTTACAAAGAAATTTATATAATTCAATAAAACAGTTTTATGTTTTGAAATACTATTTTCTGAGAGGAACTGCCTTTTATAGCCTTTTGTGAAAAAAAAAATCATTGACATAGAAATTTAATTTTTTAATCAAGACATATTTTTTTTATTTATAATATCAAAATTATATTATGTTTAATTTTGGGTATTTTTAAATATTTTGATTTATGATGTATTATGAAATTATAACTTTTTTGTATAAAAAATGAAATTTTAATTAAATAATTATTTTAGTTTAAATTTATATTTATGTCACAAAAGATAAAAAATTCACATAGTAATCCAATTTAGGTAATTAGAACCATTATCATAATATAATTAGATATTAATTTTTATTGAACATATTAATGTCTCTTTTACCCGCCATCTAGCCAAATTGGCTTGGTCAGAATTAAACATAAATTTACTACTTCTCTGAGTTGAATTTTGAAAAAATGAAATACACTGTCATAATAATTATGAAAAATTTGTTATAATATGATAATTTTTTTGGTGAATGGTATCTTTTGAAATTTGTTTACCACGGTTAAAGGTAAATATTTTAATTAAAGGTAAAATTAATATTATAATAATAAAAAATTACCTTACAGTTGTCCTAATATCATTGGATAAGTAATTTTCAACCAAATTAACCCTTAGGAAAAATATATGATCATGTTTAAGACTATTTTGATAAATGAGGACATTTTTTATATTTTATGTAAATAAGTGTCAAAAATGTCATATTAAAATTTTAATTACTCAATCATTTTAAAAATGAGTTAATATAAGTGATTTGTTCAATTATAAATTTTATATATGAATAATTAAAAATTATATATTCATATTAACTAATTTATAATTTTTAGACATTAAATAATTACTATTATGGATGATACAGTAAGAAATACATAATATTTAAAATATTAAAATCATTATAATTTTTTTCATTAATGACATCCCCAAATTTTGATGATAACATAAACTTGTTAGTAACATATTTTAATTATTCATTTTAATTTTTCCTGTTTGTATGATATTTTGAATAAATCAAATATTGAATAGTACCAATAATTTGTAAATGATACTTTAAAATAAATAATATTTCATTAAATTTTTAAGAATTCATTAAACTCTAGACAGTGAAAAAATAACATTTATATTTTTTAATATATTATAAATTATCCAATTGGTATTCTTTAATCATTTTATATAATCAATGTAAATCCTATAGTGTAAAAAGACATGTTGTCATAGTAAAAGTTAAATTGTATAACTATGTAGTAAAAACAAATGAGAATGTTAATTCTATGACCTAAACTGGTCAAAAATTCTTTGGTCAAGAGGATTTAGACACATATTCATCTTATACTCTAAATAAGTCACGATAGAGATTTTTGAAATCGAAAATAATTTAATAATAAATTGATAGTTTTGTAGTTTCTAAAATATTCTGTTACCTCTCTAATAAATGGGCACATATCATTCTCCTTGATTCACACTTCTAAATCCCATTGGATACAAATAAACGGACTTATTTCCTCCCATAATTTAACTATATTCATTCTAGAGGATTTATATTGGGAATTAATTCAACCTAAGGTGTCATTTTTGTGCAAACCAAAAGGAGACACTCGATGAAGTGGTAATTGTTTTACCAATTCAATTCAATATATTTTCTTATTATACATCTTCTTACTATGTTGTTTCAATAATAAATTAATAAATACATAATATATTATATTATTTATGTGTTTTTGATTATGGTAAAACCATATTCATCCTTTTAATAGTCATACGAAAACCAATATCAATATGTGTGTGTGGGTATGACTTACCGTGTCTACATCATGGTGTAAAATATTTTTCATGTATACCTTAGTTATATGGATATGAATATGAATATAAAGAAATTAAATAATATATATGACATAATATTGTTTCTTTATAATTCATATTCCATCAAATTTCTTAAAATTTACCATTATAGAATGACATCGTTGCTCGTGTGTACGTACGACCTACCGTATCAACTACGTGAGGAGATTCATACTCTATTATAATATTGTAATATTTATTATAAAAATATATATAGTGAATAAGTATGAAATATGAGACATTTTAAATCTACTCTAAAAATATATATTTATAAATATTCATATATCACAATTACATTCTTCTATTAAATATGATAAGAAAACAGAAAAAAAATTCATTCATATGTACAACTTACCATCTCCATGAACAATGTCATTATTTTCATATATGTATCTATTATATATATTTATATTCTGAATATATATTATATATAAATCATGTTTTAAAATTTTTATGTAATTATATCATGATCTATGTAATATGATCAAGATTAACATATCCAAACATGTACGATAAAAAATTAGTTATTAACCAAAACATAATTTTAACAAAAAATTGTAGATTAATTTGTAATATAAATTAATAAAATAATAACATATGATTACATAAATATTATTATGATTATTTTAAAAGTTAATAATAAATCTAAATATACTATACATATGTTACAAATATGTATGGAGTGTATCAGACCTAAGGTAGTGGAATTTTATCTCAGTTTTAATTTTCATGAAATGTTAGACATGTTCACCCTTGTTTCATTTTTGTGTTTTCTATATTTACCATATTAAATTTCGTATCATGGATAAATTTATCATTACATAATTTAAATATTCATGTGAATATGTCACACTTATGATTGAATTGTTCAAAGTGGTATGGGCCACTTTGAATGTTTTATGAATTAATCTTTTCGTCATATCTATATTAATCATTTTAGTTCACATAAATATTTATATAGATAGAAATTGTTTATAATAATCATTTTAGATCAATATTTATGTTTTTTAAAAATATTACAAAAAAATAATCATTTTAAGGATTTAAATAAGGTACCATTTTATTTAAACATTGTTTTAAATGTCATAATAATTTATTCTTCTAAATCATTATCATTAATGTCCATGTTCTCAAAATGGTTTTTAGAATTTATTTTTATAGACACGAATGTTTTAAATTTTAAATTCCTTTTAAAATATTCTATTTGTTATGTGACACATTTATTCGAAAAATATATTTTATGTATTATTATTTTATAATTTGGCACGTTTTGAAAAAATGATTTCAAGGGAAGTATAGAATTTGTCTCTAGATATTTTAAATTATTTTTGAGGAGTAACCTAATATTTGTCAAAATACATTGTTTGATATTATGCATAATTGGGGAAGCTCTATTATGATATCACATTTTATTTTTTATTAAATGATTTATTCTTAGTTTGATCGTCCATGTGCTATTTATATATAATTATTAGTTAAAGGATAAATAATTCATTATTCATATAATAGTTTTTTAAAATGATCATGTTTGTTAAATTCCACCATTTTATAATGAGAGATTTATTGGGCTTAGAAAGAGACTGGTGAGGCACTATATATCCCCACAATTAATCTGTAGGTGTCATGATAAACACCAGTGTCTCGGCATGACATGTTGATGGAATGCGTATGTATGGTCTTGGCATGAGGCCTTGACAATATTGTTATTATATCTGGAATTATGCATTATTTTTTGTGGGAATAGTAATTTTTATTAAATGTGATTATTCAACTATTAAAATATCCATTTTAACATTTAAAATTAATTATTTGAGTTATTCTTTACATATTATGATCATGTTTATATTAAAAGGCTTCTGTTTTAGTTTTATATATGATATAAAAGTTTATTCTTATTTATGAATGCATTTGGTATATTTTTGAACCTTACCGAGGATATAATATCACGATTTTCTTATGTTTTATTTTCCCTAAATATCATGAAGTTTTTTATGAGTGATATGGAGGGTTAGTTGAGGATAATAATGGAAATAGAAAAAAATTCTCAATGTTGTATTTTAGGATGAAAATTTTAAGTTAATTCCCATGTTTGAAATCAATTTTACAAGACTACTAAACTAATTGGTCCTTAAGGATTTTTTTCCTCATAATCATTACATGGGATAAAAATTATGCACTTGCTAAGGGAATATGGTTTATTGGTATGATATTAAATATCATTGTATCACGCGTGATGATGAGAAAAAGATCCTACCTCTAATGGGTGTTAATGTTTTTTTCATGAGAATAGATCATGTTACGGATCTCGGATTACTTCTCCCGCAAGTTCTTCATCAACCCGAGGCCTACGTGACATCATTTCACCCACCAAAACCAAAGAAAAACTCATCAAAACCCCAAGAAAACATAGTCTATTTAAAAGAAAAAACAACATGATTAAAAATGAAACCAACATTAAGGATCGGTATAAACAGAAGAAGAACTCACCGTGTTTAAAATACGGGTCTATATTGATCAACAGAATGATGCTATAAATGAATCCATAATGAATCAATCCCCAAAATGATGATGAGGGGTCAATGGGTTACCCATGGTCTATGGTGGGTCTCTTTAGCCATATTTTTTTGATAACTCGAGAGGTTCGAAAAAAACATATAACATTACATCTATGGGACATTACACGACTTGTAATCCCCTGTCACGTCATGTAATATGTCACAGTCAAATTCTTCTAAAAATACATTCACCTCTCAATTTATGTTGTTGAATTCTTGAATCATTATAAACCATGAACCACCTAGGAAAGTTATTGAAACTAAACATCAAATTCTATAACCTACATATATGATGTTTAATCCTAAAGAAACATTGTTTTACCCCAACTCCATTTAAAACTTATTGAAACCTCCTCCATATATATTCAACAACCAAAAAAACAACAATGTAATAGACTGGGAGGACACAATCCATTACAAAATTTAATGGTAAAATTTAAATCATTATATAAATCTTGGTTTGATGAAAATTAAAAATATTATGAACAGATATATCATTTAATTTCATTGTTGTAAATTTAATCAAAAAAATCCACTTATAAGATAGATTGTGTTATAAATCACTTACAATTATGATATATTTTCAATAATAACCCCTTTAAAGAAATAATTTACAAATCAATATTAAATAACCTTAATATAACTATATTCATGATGAGAATTTTCAATTTCTTAGTATGCATCCTTCATAAATTAAGATAAGTGTATAATATGACTTATGGCCAAAGGATTACAATTTGAGACGATAAACCAATAACAATTTGGTAAAATTTTAAAAATAATTTAGCTAAATAATTTTAATTATAAGATAAATCACAATGAATTAAGAAGGATGTGTGGTATAACATGTTAAATGGGTAGTATATTTGATTTTTTTGTTGTACTGGTCTTTTACTTTACCAGCTCTGGTTGTTGGAGGTGTCCATGGGTTCTTAGTGGCAGTTGGAGGTGCAGAAGAACAATTGGGTGAAATAAACCCCTTGTAAGTGTATTACATGACATTGAATATGGTTTCAAGTCTTTTCCAGGGCTAGTCACGATGTGTAATTTCTCTAGGTCAAATAATATAAAGGTGATGTGTTTTTAAAGGATTCAGGGAATCCCAGGATTATATGATGTGAAAGGGGATTACACATCATGTAACTAAACAATTTTGTACAATTTTAAAGGGTTCATCCACTCCAGTTTTCTCAACAACTATTCACTCCCTAATTCTAGGTGGTTTGTGGTTCCCATTTTACATGTTTTGTGAATCTTTTTGATGGGGATCGATCCATGAGATCCCTTCATTGACCTATTGTAATGATTCAGAATTACTATGTAATTTTTTTAAATAAATTGAAATTTTATGAGTCCCAAAAAATTTTATGGTGCGTGATTCTGAGACCCACAGTGCCGGGAATAAATTTCTGTACATTATTTCAGGTACATTCAGTAAACAGGTGAGTGTTTTTTTCTAAATTTTAAACTGGTTCTCGGAATAGAAATCTGAGGACACTGTTGAAATCACAGCGCTGGTATTCACTTAAAGATACTTTCACCTCGAAGACAATTGGTCCTGGGTGAGAGTTAGTTTTTGGGTTTTTCATGGAAATAATAAAATAAAATAAACACCTTTTTTTATTTTGTTGTAACCAACCTCCATGTGGATGTTTGTAGTGGGGACCACCAAACCCTAACCTCCCATGAGATGTTATCGGGGTGGGGACCACCCGATCCTAACCTCCCAATATAGATAATGGTGGTGGAGTCCACCTGAGGCCTAAACCTCCTCAACTCCCTCGTTAATGTGGACGAGCCTCTTGAGCTTCCTCCACATTAATTTTTCTAACCCTACTCCACTTTTACATATTCCAACGCACCCCTTTAATTATGCCAACCCTCCCCCTTTAATTTAATAAGAAATCTCAATTAAATAAATGCTTCAATTTGAATTTATGACACCGAACATAATAGATCACTTAAACTATTATTTGGGAGGCTACCTTTTTATTTTGGTGGATATGTTGGAAAAGGGTGGAGCCTTGGGAAAAAATCTCTCCGACGAAGAATGCTCCACCGAAGAAGAACGCCGACCTCCATTGACCTTCTTCCTCATGACTTCTTCCAACGTGGGACTTCCACATCATTGACTACAATGAACTGATGCACGAGCCCGAGATTGGAGGTGTGTGGAAGATGTGATGAACATCGACGACTTCACCTTCTTCCTCGTGCCAACATCTAAAAAGTACAAGGTATGTGTTTATTGATTAACACTTCCAATGTTCTCCCCTTATATTTCATTTTCGGGTTTTGGAAATTTTAATTGATAAGGCTTGTGGGAAGTGATGTTTTAAAATATCTCCCATACACATTCATGATTCGTTCTTTGTGAACTACTTGCTATCACTCTAAATGCGTAGGGTGTGGGCCAAACTAACTTGGCCCGACCCCTCCGCAATTCATCATTGGTGTATTTTTCAAAATGGAGGAAGGAGACAAAGGTGATGAAGGTGGCGAAGGCAACGTCGCTGCCACAGGTGGCCTCCGCGACCCGAGTCACCACCGTGGCGTTCTGGTCTCCCTTCCAAACAAGCCGCGCACCCCATATCCTCACCCTAGCCGAGCCGCCCCATGGTGCTCCTTCCTTTTGGCCGCACCAGCCTCATGCCACCGTTGTGCTACGGCATCCCGGTCGCATCGGCCCCACCCCTCGTCACTCTGGCCTTCCAGCCGAATAGGACCCATGCCCACGCGGCACTCCAGCCTCCCAGTCGCACCAGCCCCGGGCCCTCGTGGTGCTCCGGCCTCCTGGTCGTACCAGCCACGCCCCTCGGCCGAACCCCACTCACCCCAACCCTCCATGTCGCGAGGGCTCGCATTGCCTGTTGGCCCTCAGAGCCACCCTGTCTCAGGCCACCCATGGATCTCCAAGCCTCCCCTGCAAGCACCGCCCGCTGGCCCTCTGGGCGGCCCCCGCTCTCCCCACCACGCGGCCTCGCGCCCTCATGGCCACCTATGGCTCTCCGCGACCCCGCGTGGCCCATCATGTCCGACCCAGCGGGCCAGAATAACATAATGGGTCAGGCCGCACTGAGGGCCAGTCTAAAAATAGCAGGTCAGGCAGGGTCCACCCGAGCTGGGTCGGCCCAGGTCGGGTCCTGCTAGGTCGGTTCGACCGGGTCAGACCAGACCCTAGCCCACTAAAACCCATTTACCTTATTTTGGCCATAACATTGGCACCAGATGTCTGTTTGACGAACCGTCAATGGCGCTAGATATCTTGAAGCGAGATTTAACCTTTGAGTTATTCTCCACTGATTTTCAGATTTAGATGGGATACAGTCAAATTCAATCGAGCACGAATCCAACCGGGGCCCCGAGACTAAAAGGCTAATAACTCAAAGACTGAGCATTCGATTGACGCATTGTCTATTGTGTTGAGACCAAAATGACGTGGTAGACCTTTGGAATACTTCTTCGTGGAACATCATGGAAGATGGAGCATCTACTAGTAGTTTTTGGAGCATATCCTTCCAGATACGAGAGATCATTTTAACAGGAACCTAGTAGCTAGTTGTGACTTGAAGATTGCTAACCGTTTCGAATCGGAGTGACTCGACTGGCCCAGTGAGGAGTGCCATGGTGACGCGGCAGACCCACTATGGGAAGTGCCTTTGTGTGATGTGGCATACCCACGGTACTCGACAAGAGGAGTATCTCACCCAGTCATGAGGGGGAGCGCATCTATATGACGTGATAGACCCATGGTGGGGAGCACCATTGTGTGTCGTGGAAGAGACATGGTGTTTGACTAGAGGAGTACCTATGCAGTCCATGGTTAGTGGGAAGAACCTCTGTGTGACACGGATGGCCCCCAGTACTCAATAGAGGAGGAGTTCTCCCGCAGCCGAGGGTTCAGAATGTTACTTGTTACTACTCCTAGAATAAATCCTGGTGTGGGTCGAGTTATTACCTCAGTTTTTTCCTCATGATTGTGATAGATTACTTGATGACTTTGGTATATGTATGGGAATATACCTATATAGGGTTATCTGTTGATTTCTTACTTTGTGTTATATCCTTGGTGTATTTTGAGAGACCTTGAGGGTCTCGGTTTCCCTACTGAGTATTATCATACTCACCCCTACACGGGTTATGCCCACACCTTGTTGTATTGGATGCAGAAAATGGACATCACTGACAATGGTTGAGAGTGCCAAGTCTGGATGGTACTGGGAGGTGGACTATACAGCGTGTTGATACCCAGAGGAGACGAATGAATGTGGAGTTTCGGGGAGACGATATGTTTCTACCCATCAGGTAGGAATCCCGGGGGACGATCAAGTGGATGTGTTTTCACATTCTTTAGTTGTATTGTAATTTAGATGTAATTGTACCTTTATTGATGCAGTTGTATTTCAGCCCCCTATTACTTTTAGTACTCTTTTGGTTATACTGTTTTCTTTTGTTCATATCTTGTTTTGTAATTGGTTGCGTGTATTTACAGGTTATAAAGGCAATGCCTTCCCAGTTTTTCGTGAATATAACTTTTTTTCTAGTCGCCAGCCCCTAGCCTGTGGAAGGTGGGCTTGGGGTTAGTCATGGAATGGGCCCCGAGGGGATGAGTCGAGACAAATTGGTATCAGGGGAGTCAGTTCTACAACAGAACATAGGGCACTGATATTTAGTTTTGATGACAATAGTGTTTAATTTAGTGATTCTGGTTATTAGTTTAGGGAATCATGTGTTTGTGCGGCGACCGACGTATCCATAAACCAGGACCCGATATTATGATATTTGACTCATTGCATGAAAACACTGATTACATGTGTGTTTTCCAGAGTCTTCTTTTTGAACTCTTTGAGTCAGCTCACCAGGTCATCTCACCAAGTTTAACATTTTGACCGTGTCACACCTGTTTCTTTTCAGGATGCCTCCACGTAGACATCCACCTAGGTTTCTAGGATTTGTATGCACATATAGACAACCGAGTAATGAGGATATGATGCAGGTCCCTTTTCAAATGGAGGCACTGTAGAGACCCGTATCTTGACGTACATTGACATTACATTACTTTTGCGGAATACTTAGTACATTACAAAAACACACACACAAGGACCGTAATAGTTTAGTGTCTTTGGAAACTCAGACTATAATCTTCTAATCGTGGTGAAAGATCTTCAAAATCTCCCATAAAGATCTTCCTTTTTTTACCTAAAACCTTTCTTTATATCCTGGGGAAAAGAAAACATAAAAGGGTGAGCTCAAATGCTCAGTAAGGGTAAACAAAATAAATATCAATCACATCATATTCATAAGAACATAACATTTTCGAAATCATAACCTGCAAATAGAGCATAATTTCATAATCATGGGATAAATCATGGCAGTGAAAAAGTAATCCCAATAATCATAACTTAAAACATGAAACTTTGTGGCATACACGCATAATCATAGAGAATCATTTCTTGTTAGTCAAGACTAATTGCCAAGACTATCTTAGTGGACAAAGTCCCTTTCTGAATCGAGTAATCCTCGTTTCAGTCCTGTTTCACTGAACCGGTATAACCTACCGTTCCAGCCCTGTCTATCTCATGAGATATAAAATCTTTACCCAATGCATTGGAGGGAGATATAGGTCCCACCCATCTTATAATGAATCATTTCTTATGTGTGCCACATAATCATAAATCATACTTCATCGCATAAAAATGGGATTCTTAAACAACATGAAATCATAAAACAATTCATATAAGATAAAGGAATTCATAAAAATAATTCCATCACAACATGAACAAATCAATTTAATAATAGGGATAAAAACATAACCCTTTATTATCTTAGATGGAAAATAATTTTGATAAAACACTTGAACTCCATTCTTGAGGAAAATATCCTTTCTTCTTCAAAAACATTTTTCCTTTCATAACATGTCATACAACTTTAAAATAAAAGAAGTTGATTAAAAATAAACTTGAAAACTTGTAAAGGAAGCTTCTTGGAAACAATGTTTTAAAAATCCATTCATGCCGTATAAGTTAAAAAAAACATTCTTCGTACTTTTGTCGGAAAAGTCAAAAAGTACCTCGTACGAAAAACGACAAAAGATTCCTTTCATATCTTTTACAAAAAAACATACCAAAGGGTAAAATTGGATATAAAATATTGTAGAAGGATTGAAATAATATTACATATTGAGGAAACATGTATGTGGATGATAAAATACACCCCAGTAATTACCAATGTAAAAACAATCTCGGATAAAAGTGAGATTGTGATATTTCCCTTACCTTAGGTCTGATTTGCTTTGTTCGTGTCCGAAGCTCCTGTATAATGGTTTAAATAATGTTATTGACTTATTCCAGAATCATACATATTGATATGATATCATATATGGTCATATTATTAGCTTCTTGTTAGTAATATTTCATTGTTACTTGTTACTCGGGTCTTTATAACTTTTTATTCTTATGCGTGTTTTGTCGAATAAATTCTTATTCTTATCTTTAGGTTATAGATAATTCATTTACATAATGGTATTAGTGTATTATATACCATATTCATCCATTCAATTCATTTATATAATCATTATGAAATGAAGATCATGTAGAACGAGTCGCATCACATCGTGGAGACGGTATTCCGTACGTACGCACGAGTGATGATATCGTTCCTATGATCGTGGAATTGTATTGGAGTATATATATATATTATTTAAGTATCAATATTACTTCATAATAATCATATATAGTTACTCATTACACCATTATACCCATCCTTGTAAGGTGATGGTGGAAAAATAGATTACACCACGGTGTGGAGACGGTATTCTGTACGTACGCACGCGCGGTGATTTCATTTTTCCGTAGGATGGATAGAAGGTTAATTAGGGTTTTTTCATATTTATAATAACATATCAGTATGTAAGTAATACTGATGTTATTACTTTATCATGAAACAACTAAAGAAGAAGAAAGAAATTGAAAAGATCGGTAATGGATATTACCTCTTCTTTGGAACGCCTCTTTGAATCCTCCACTTAAGGAACTAAGATTGGTCTTTGGAGAAGACCAGGACCTATATGATTATTCTAGGGAAGTGGAGAGGAGAAAATGGCAGGGTTTGGCCGAGCTTGAGTGCTCAAATTGGTGTGAGGAGGAGGGGGAGGAGGTGTCCTTTTATAAGGGAGGAGAGGGGCACCTTAGGAATATCTCAAAATATTATTTTATATTAAAGTCAAAATCGGTTTATAATGGTTCCAAAGGGTCTTATTTCTAAGATAAAGTGGGGATGGGTCGAAATCCTATCAACCAATAGGATTTAGACAAGTTTAGGGTATTATTTTAACCTTATCAATTAGATTTAACTCTAAGTTAATTGATTTAACTTTTACCGTGTCTTTTTGTTTTCTTTCACTATATGGTTAATACACTTACTATAACATGCCAAACGAACTCCAAATTGTTTATTATTAATATATATATCCTTATCTAAGTCATTTGGCCGAACCTTAGATTTTTAGGAATAAAATAACAATTAATAATATAATATTTGATTTAAAAACTATTTTGTGTCAATTTTGACACTATTTGATATATGATTTTTGTGAAAGTTATAACAGAATTATATGTTCGAACCAAGTTGATTAAATCAACATTAATATATCATAGTAACCTAGAAAATTAGTGGAATTCATAAAAAGTCTTAAATGACATTTATTTTGGTATTTATATTATCAATTTTGTCAATATTTCATTAATAAGATAATTACTGCATCATCTTTGTGTCATAAATAAATTAAATTATTTGATGTCTAAAAATTACAAATAAAATATCATCATGTAGTAAATCTTTTTATCTTTCTAATGAATATTTACAATTGAATTTATCTTATGTATAACCCCATATTAAAAATGATTTATTTATTAAACTTTGATTTTAACTATTTTAACCCTTCTTTAAATAAATTAATAATAAATGTACTAATCTAATCCAAGTAGGCCTAAATGGTCATATTTTATTCCTAAGTTTGTTTTTGGTCGAATTTAACTTGTCCAATAGAATTAGGACATGTGTTAGGGTAATATTAATATCATATTTACCCTTAGTTACCCTATTTACTATTAACCGCGGTAAAAAAAGTAAAAAGTTACTATTCACCAAAAAATTATTTTTATCTCATTGAACCACATTTTACTTACTGACATCAACCGTGTCTCTCGGATTTTTGAAATTCCATTCACAGAAGCGGTAAAATTAAGATTTATGAAGAAATTAATTTTTTTAACTACCACTTAGTAGTTTCACAATTCATCAAAAATTGATGTTTTTCAGAACAATGCCAAAATTTCATCCTAAGCTATATTTCATATTCCGAATTCAAAAATGAAGTCTATTTTAAAAAATTCATATCATAGAATTTTCATTAATTAATTTTATAATTAAATCCCCCTGTTAAAACAAATAGCGTGTTTTTAAGAAACAATATCTATCAAAAGATTGACACTTGATTATGTCTGGTTTAAATGTGAAATTACATCCAATGACCAACATTGTATTAAATTGTAAAAATATATTCTAAATATACTTTAAAACCACTCAAATTAATAATTTATCACTATTAATTATTTCGATTAAAAAAGTTGTTTTTAATTATAATTTAGTAGTTTTCACTATTCATCAGAATATGAAAGTTATCCGAAAAGTACCAAAATTTCACCTTAGGCTAAATTCGATACTCCGAATCCAAAAATGAAGTTCATTTTGAAAAATAAGATTTACAGAGTTTTAAAAAGTGGTTATTACTATTCATAACGGCTAGTTTTAATAATATTTTAATAGCATATCGTTGTTTAGTGAAACTCAGTATTGCGTATTACACACGCTATCGAGGAAGGTCGTGATTGCGTGTAATGCAAGGCAAGTCAAGGATGCGTGTTGTGCAAGCTCCTTTTGGTGTAGCGTACAACACAAGACATTAAAAAGAATATTTTTTATAAAATCTTGGGCTGTTACATTCTACCCCCCTTAAAATGAATTTCGCCCTCGAAATTCGTCGGGGTTATAAATGGTTTACTATTTGAAAGTTTCTTTAATAGAAACCCACATCGTAAAAAGGAATATCAAAACCAATCTTTAAAAACAAAAGTATGAAACGTAACGGTTACCCAAATAAACTAATCATTGGGTTTCCACATAGGTGAAAATATGGATATGGAAGAGAAATCTAACCATCATGTTCTGATGGAGAGTGGTAGAGAACATGGCTATGGAAAAGAAAATAATCACAAATCCATAAATTTGTGATGATCTAAGGTACCATCCGATTCATCAGGTATAAGATCACTAGGACAACATTTTTGGTTTTCAAGATCATTTCCCTAAAGTTGAATATTTGAATTGGAATAAATACTTTCTTTATTTTGGTACAATCTCACTATTGTTCGTGCCTAGAACAATTTCCACTTCATCTCTTAAATAAATAAAGTTGAATTTGTTATTCGTGAAGTGTTAGCAGATCATGTGATAGAATGACGGGTCATTCCATCTGTCTCAAACAAAAGGTTAGAAAAAATTATATACATATGTCGATCTATAGTGAGATTAATCATATATAGCTCCTAAAATGGACTTATACTTCATATATCATACTGCTTAATATAATAAAACTAGTTTCTACTAAACAGGGACTTCCTGTAGGCCAGTGGTAGGCGATAAAGGCCAGTCGCACTTCGGTTGTGGGTTCGATTCCCACAGCCTTGTCCGAAGCGATGGGCTGTCGCCCATCCTGCAGGTTGTCCTTTTTCTAAAAGTACATTACTATAACATCACATAAATAATATCAAAAAAAAAGTTCTATACTTAAACAATACTAACTTATGGTTAACATAATCCATTACAATCATTAGGCTTATCTAAAATACTTCGGTCCAAGCTCATAGTATAAATAAAATGATTACTTGAAATGTCGCCAACCAAGCATGTGAATACCATCATTTATCCCCCATATATCTTGTTGGTCACATTCCAATCATGTGAATACTTTAATGATGTATTCTCTTGAAAAATATGAATACCCATTAAACCTTAGTGAAAACATGAATGCTGTCAAAAGTTAACTCTTTCCACATATCAAAATCCAAAAATTCTATATACTCAAACCATGATATAACCTTCTCCGTATATCATTCATGAGCTCATGAATACTATCAAACATTTTATTTTCTCATTATCCCTTCATTATGCGCATATCTTCTACATTCCAAAAATATCTGAATAACCTTTCATGGATACTGGTAACATTAATCAGACCACATTGTAACAATCCTTACATGTCTCTTTATTCCATAGTGCCATGAGATTACTTATACAACATTACACATGATAAACATGTAATCATTCCCCAACATTCTTAAACCATTGACCGAGCTTCAACAATTCTTTCATCTCACATATCATTTGTAGTCTCTTCATCATCATCCACATAAATACTTCCCATACGACCATACTGATTATCTTCATGAGACTTTCCCTTAGGGCATTGGTTTGCATAATGCCCGTACATTCCACATTTAAAACATTTAACCATTGTTGATGTCGTAGCAATACCATTATCCTCATCCATGTTGTTAACTGAACCTTTTCCTTTGCATTTACTTGCTTTGTGTCCTTGTTTTCCACACCCAAAGCATCTTCCAGTTCCTTTGAAACATTCTCCTTGATGCCTCTTCCCACATGATTTACATAGGGGAAATTGAACTTTCTTTCCTCTATGATCATCATGAAACTCCATCTTTCTCTTATTAGCCGAGTCAGGAAACTTACCAAATTTTACTTTATTGATCATATTATGAGATTGCTGCTTCGGCATAATAATGATGTTTGGACTTCAAAATCCCATTTCATTATGAAGAATATCATTCCATTATCCATCATATCCTCCATTATCGTGAATCATCTTGTTTCCAGCCATTTTCTAAAACCCAAAAGAATAGTGTGAGAGGCAAAAATCATAATAAAGGGGGAGTAACTTCAATATCTAACATCTTAGGTTTAATTCTATGATCGTTAGCGTAATTCTAGTACTATAACCTATATGCATACTTAACCTTAGAGACATCCCTAGACATACCTTAGAAATATCTCTAGGGATCTCACTAAAGTTCTCGCATCCTAGTTTCCAAAGGTTGACTAAACCTTTCCTCTGATACCAACTGTAGAGACCCGTATCTTGACGTACATTGACATTACATTACTTTTGCGGAATACTTAGTACATTATAAAAACACACACACAAGGACCGTAATAGTTTAGTGTCTTTGGAAACTCGGACTATAATCTTCTAATCATGGTGAAAGATCTTCAAAATCTCCCATAAAGGTCTTCCTTTTTTTTACCTAAAACCTTTCTTTATATCCTGGGGAAAAGAAAACATAAAAGGGAGAGCTCAAATGCTCAGTAAGGGTAAACAAAATAAATATCAATCACATCATATTCATAAGAACATAACATTTTGGAAATCATAACCTGCAAATAGAGCATAATTTCATAATCATGGGATAAATCATGGCAGTGAAAAAGTAATCCCAATAATCATAACTTAAAACATGAAACTTTGTGGCATACACACATAATCATAGAGAATCATTTCTTGTTAGTCAAGACTAATTTCCAAGACTATCTTTGTGGACAAAGTCCCTTTCTGAATCGAATAACCCTCGTTTCAGTCCTGTTTCACTGAACCGGTATAACCTACCGTTCCAGCCCTGTCTATCTCATGAGATATAAAATCTTTACCCAATGCATTGGAGGGAGATATAGGTCCCACCCATCTTATAATGAATCATTTCTTATGTGTGCCACATAATCATAAATCATACTTCATCGCATAAAAATAGGATTCTTAAACAAAATGACATCATAAAACAATTCATATAAGATAAAGGAATTCATAAAAATAATTCAATCACAACATGAACAAATCAATTTAATAATAGGGATAAAAACAGAACCCTTTATTATCTTAGATGGAAAATAATTTTGATAAAACACTTGAACTCCATTCTTGAGGAAAATATCCTTTCTTCTTCAAAAACATTTTTCCTTTCATAACATGTCATACAACTTTAAAATAAAAGAAGTTGATTAAAAATAAACTTGAAAACTTGTAAAGTAAGCTTCTCGGAAACAATGTTTTAAAAATACATTCATGCCGTATAAGTTAAAAAAACATTCTTCGTACTTTTGTCGGAAAAGTCAAAAAGTACCTCGTACGAAAAACGACAAAAGATTCCTTTCATATCTTTTACAAAAAAACTTACCAAAGGGTAAAATTGGATATAAAATATTGTAGAAGGATTGAAATAATATTACATATTGAGGAAACATGGATGTGGATGATAAAATACACCCCAGTAATTACCAATGTAAAAACAATCTCGGATAAAAGTGAGATTGTGATATTTCCCTTACCTTAGGTCCGATTTGCTTTGTTCATGTCCGAAGCTCCTGTATAATGGTTTAAATAATGTAATTGACTTACTCCAGAATCATACATATTGATATGATATCATATATGCTCATATTATTAGCTTCTTGTTAGTAATATTTCATTGTTACTTGTTACTCGGGTCTTTATAACTTTTTATTCTTATGCGTGTTTTGTCGAATAAATTCTTATTCTTATCTTTAGGTTATAGATAATTCATTTACATAATGGTATTAGTGTAGTATATACCATATTCATTCATTCAATTCATTTATATAATCATTATGAAATGAAGATCATGTAGATTGAGTCGCATCACATCGCGGAGACGGTATTCCGTACGTACGCACGAGTGATGATATCGTTCCTATGATCGTGGAATTGTATTGGAGTATATATATATATTATTTCAGTATCAATATTACTTCATAATAATCATATATAGTTACTCATTACACCATTATACCCATCCTTGTAAGGTGATGGTGGAAAAATAGATTACACCACGGCGTGGAGACGGTATTCTGTACGTACGCATGCTCGGTGATTTCATTTTTCCGTAGGATGGATAGAAGGTTAATTAGGGTTGTTTCATATTTATAATAACATATCAGTATGTAAGTAATACTGATGTTATTACTTTATCATGAAACAACTAAAGAAGAAGAAGTTGAAGAAGAAAGAAATTGAAAAGATCGGTAATGGATATTACCTCTTCTTTGGAACGCCTCTTTGAATCCTCCACTTAAGGAACTAAGATTGGTCTTTGGAGAATACCAGGACCTCTAGGATTATTCTAGGGAAGTGGAGAGGAGAAAATGGCAGGGGTTGGCCGAGCTTCAGTGCTCAAATTGGTGTGAGGAGGAGGGGGAGGAGGTGTCCTTTTATAAGGGAGGAGAGGGGCACCTTAGGAATATCTCAAAATATTATTTTATATTAAAGTCAAAATCGGTTTATAATGGTTCCAAAGGGTCTTATTTATAAGATAAAGTGGGGATGGGTCGAAATCCTATCAACCAATAGGATTTAGACAAGTTTAGGGTATTATTTTAACCTTATCAATTAGATTTAACTCTAAGTTAATTGATTTAACTTTTACCGTGTCTTTTTGTTTTCTTTCACTATATGGTTAATACACATACGATAACATGCCAAACGAACCCCAAATTGTTTATTATTAATATATATATCCTTATCTAAGACATTTGGCAGAACCTTAGATTTTTAGGAATAAAATAACAATTAATAATATAATATTTGATTTAAAAACTATTTTGTGTCAATTTTGACACTATTTGATATATGATTTTTGTGAAAGTCATAACAGAATTATATGTTCAAACCAAGTTGATTAAATCAACACTAATATATCATAGTAACCTATAAAATTAGTGGAATTCATAAAAAGTCTTAAATGGCATTTATTTTGGTATTTATATTATCAATTTTGTCAATATTTCATTAATAAGATAATTACTGCATCATCTTTGTGTCGTAAATAAATTAAATTATTTGATGTCAAAAAATTACAAATAAAATATCATCATGTAGGAACTCTTTTTATCTTTCTAATGAATATTTAAAATTGAATTTATCTTATGTATAACCCCATGTTGAAAATGATTTACTTATTAAACATTGATTTTAACTATTTTAACCCTTCTTTAAATAAATTAATAATAAATGTCCTAATCTAATCCAAGTGGGCCTAAATTGTCATATTTTATTCCTAAGTTTGTTTTTCGTCGAATTACACTTGTCCAATAGAATTAGGACATGTGTTAGGGTAATATTAATATCATATTTACCCTTAGTTACCCTATTTACTATTAACCGCGGTAAAAAAAAGTAAAAAGTTACTATTCACCAAAAAAATTATTTTTATCTCATTGAACCACATTTTACTTACTGACATCAACCGTGTCTCTCGGATTTTTGAAATTCCATTCATAGAAGCGGTAAAATTAAGATTTATGAAGAAATTAATTTTTTTAACTACCACTTAGTAGTTTCACTATTCATCAAAAATTGATGTTTTTCAGAACAATGCCAAAATTTCATCCTAAGCTATATTTCATATTCCGAATTCAAAAATGAAGTCTATTTTACCAAATTCATATCATAGAATTTGCATTAATTAATTTTATAATTAAATCCCGCTGTTAAAACAAATAGTGTGTTTTTAAGAAACAATATCTATCAAAAGATTGACACTTGATTATGTCTGGTTTAAATATGAAATTACATCCAATGACCAACATTGTATTAAATTGTAAAAATATATTCTAAATATACTTTAAAACCACTCAAATTAATAATTTATCACTATTAATTATTTCGATTAAAAAAGTTGTTTTTAATTATAATTTAGTAGTTTTCACTATTCATCAGAATATGAAAGTTATCCGAAAAGTACCAAAATTTCACCTTAGGCTAAATTCGATACTCCGAATCCAAAAAATGAAGTTAATTTTGAAAAATAAGATTTACAGAGTTTTAAAAAGTGGTTATTTCTATTCATAACAGCTAGTTTTAATAATATTTTAATAGCATATCGTTGTTTAGTGAAACTCAGTATTGCGTATTACACACGCTATCGAGGAAGGTCGTGATTGCGTGTAATGCAAGGCAAGTCAAGGATGCGTGTTGTGCAAGCTCCTTTTGGTGCAGCGTACAACACAAGACATTAAAAAGAATATTTTTTATAAAATCTTGGGCTGTTACAGGCACCAACAGTACCATTCCCCATTGGGCCCCTGATGCCATCAGCCCTAGTAGAAGACGGTTCACGCCGCCTGAGCGTGTTTCATGAGTTCCAGTGATAGAGGCCACCCTGGTTTAGGTGAGAGACAGACCCACATGCGGCTGAGGATTGGATGGAGGCTATGGTGAGAGTCTTCCAACACATAGGGACACTAGCCGATCTCTTGGTGAACCTTACCGCCAACCTTCGATACGCCGCAACGAGTAGATGGTGGAGCTTGATACTCTAGGATCATGACGAGGTGATTCATTTCTAGGAAGAATCTGAGAGCTAGTTTCGGGAAGAATTTTTCCCAGTGACTCTTCACGCCGTGTGCATACAAGAGATGCTTCATCTACTGTAGGCCAGCATGACTGTGGCTCCGTACTCAGCGAGGTTCACTGACCTCTCACACTACTCCACAGATATGGTGCAGGACCAATTAATCAGGTCTCAAAACATTAAGCAGGGACTCAGGTGGGAAATCAGGGATTCGGGGATCTCACTCAGCATCACAACACATGTGGGGGTGTTAGATAGAGTCCTCTTGTTGAAGAGTTTCCTTGATGAGCATTTACCAGCAGCGAGACCCACTACTAGTTGCCACATAGAGGATTCTTCTATTGCTGAAAGAAAACCTACATCACAAAGGTCCAAGGGGACCATTCCTACAGGTGGACTACCTCATGACTCAGGATCGGTTGTGTAGGGCACCCGAAGCAGAGCCAGTCATGCCTAGAGTGAGCTAGGTTATGCTTGTGGTGGGAAGGGTCACATGGATCGTGACTATCTGACACACCATTCGGATGGTCAGTAGATGGTTGAAGGACTACCCAGGAAGTGATAGAGGTTCAACCGAGGAGGTCTATAGGGAGCAGGCGGACGTGGCTGAGGAGTTGGTCGTGCAGTTGGAGGAGGGTGAAGATTCAAGATATTATGGCCACCACCACTAGGAGGTCCACCCCGAACACATGGAGAATGTGGATAGGGGATAGCTCAGCTCCTGATACCTGAGGCTTGTGTTCACAGGGCTCCATATATGATACGAGGTAAGATCTATGTCTAATTCACCATAGCTACAGTAATTATAGATGCATGTGCCAGTCATTCATTCATTACCACTACTATCTTTAGGATCTCAGAGAATCTAATGGAGCTGTTGGCACGATTATTACGGCTAGTGACTCCTACAAGAGCATATTCTACGATTACGTACTAGTGCCAGCAGTGCGAGCTTACTCTAGGAGGCGACAGCTTCAGCTGGGATCTCCATTTAGCGGCGTCGAGACCTTACGAAGTCATCTTGGGTATGGACTGGTTATGTACAGTCTATGCTCAGATATATTATATTATGTGAAAAGTGTGATGTGTCCACACAGATAGGAGTAGGTATACCTTAACTGGTGAGAAGGGATCCTCTACATCCCATGATAGACTTACACAGTGGAGGGTGTAGCTGATTACACATATGTTGGCTAGAATTACTCTTAGATCTGTTGATTTGGAGAGTCTGAGCTATCCTGTAGTGTTGGACCAGTATGCGGATGTCTTGCCTGATGATGTTCCAGGTCTACCTTCTCTTAGAGAGGTGTAATTTTATATTTAATTGTACCACCGGATGACACTGATATCTACACCAGTGTATCAGATGGCTCTCGAGGAGCATCCTGAGATGCTGGTACTCCTAGAGGAATTGTAGGGAAAGGGATTCATCCAGCACATTGTTTCTCCTATAGAATACCCGATTCTGTTCACCATGAAGGAAGATGGGAGCTTGAGACTTTGCGTTGACCATCGGCGCCTGAACCAGGTGACCTTGAAGAACAAGTACCCACTTCTGATGATTGAAGACCACATTGATCAACTGAAGGGAGAATAGTAGTTCTCGAAGATAGTAATCTTATCAAGCAGTAATCGGCTTAGATTACAAGACTAGGATTCGTAGAAGACGGCTTTTAGATTTCAGTACGGCCACTACGATTTGATGGTTATTCCATTCGGTGTGACCAATGATCTAGAAGTGTTCATGAGACACATGAAGAGGATCTTTCAGCCATACCTTGATCACATTATAGTGGTCTTCATTGAGGATATTCTGATTCACTAGACTATTGAGGAGGAGCTTTCCTATCATGTGCAGGCAGTACTGGAAACACTCTGAGAGGCACAGATTTACAGTATGCTCTCAAAGTGGTAGTTTTGAATCCAAGAGGTTCAACTTTTGGGTCACTTCCTCTCAATGGCTGGAGTTTCAGTGTATCTAGAAATGACTGAGGTGGTACTTTCTTGGGAGCCACCAAGGAGTGTGACAGAGGTACAGAGTTTCCTACATTTGACTGGATACTACTTGTGGTTTGTGCTAGACATCTCCAAAGTTGCAGCACCACTATTAGCGTTGATGATGAAGTTGCACCCCTTATTTTGGTTGGAGAAATGCCAGCGGGGTTTTCAGGAGCTATGGAAGAAGCTGACTAGTGCCCCCATTTTGAGGCTTCCAGTGGAGGGCGTAGGGTACGTAGTTTACTATGACGGATCCGGGACCAGAATCGGATTTTTCCTAATGCAATAGCGATAAGTGATCTCATATGGCTCACGACAGTTGAGATAGCATAAGCAGAACTAAGATACCCATGACCTGGAGTTAAAAGTTGTGGTCTTAACATTGAAGATGTGGTGACACTATATGATTGGAATGAATTTTACTGTGTACTCTGATCAAAAGACTCTTAGGTATATCATCTTTCAAAAAGACATCAACCAGAGACAGTGATGTTTCCTTGAGTTCCTCCAGGACTATGACTTCGAGATAGTCTATACTACTGCAAAGTGGAACGTTGTTACAGATGCACTCAGCAGGAGATCCAGTATATATCTACTAGGTGAGGCGACAAAGTAGCTGGCCGAATTACAGATATCCTCTGTGGATAGAGATGGAGAATATTTCCTGCAGTCTCTTACAGTCACTACCCCACTTCTTCCATGAGTTAGGGAGGCGCAATGTGGGGGCATTAAATCTGAGACATGACATGCTCATATATCCACAGCATAGACACCTGATGGATTTTCTGAAGTTGGTAGCAGGTCATCCTCTTCAGAGGATGTACTATGGTACCAGTATCACTTCAAGAGGATGTATTGAGGGAGTTCCACACATACCCTCTAGCAGTACATCTAGGAGTGGCGAAGTTGTAACAGGATCTCTGGTGACAGAACTAGTGGTCAGGAATGGAGAAAGCAGTAGTAGATTTAGCCTCTCGATGCATCACTTGTCAGCAAGTGAAGGAAGAGCATCAGGTACGAGCTGGCTTGGTCTAGACTTTAGAGGTTTTTGACTGGAAGTGGGATGGGATATCCACAGAATTCATGAGAAGACTTCCACGTACATCTAGGGTTCATGACTCTATATAGGTGATCGTCGACCGACTCATCATGTCGGCCCACTTCCTCCCTATCGTAGAGCTAGGTTCAGTAGAGAGCATGGGATGCCTATATCTGTAGGATATTGTGTGGCTACATGGAGTACCCATGACGATTGTCCCTGATCATGATACACATTTTAATTCCTAGATATGGATGTGGTTGCAGGAGGCTTTAACGACGTATCTTTGTTTGAGCACCACCTTCCATCCTCAGATGGATGCCCAGACTAAGCGGATCATTCAGACCATCGAGGACATGTTGTGTGATTATGTCCTCAACTTCAGTGGCAGTTGGGAGGATCACTTATCTTTAGTGGAGTTTTCGTACAAAAATATATTTCACATGACCATAGGGAGAGAACCTTTTGAGGCGTTGTACGGGTGACCTTGAATATCACCCTTGTGTTGGACCGACCCAAGGGAGTCAGCACTCATGGAAGCAGAGATGGTTTGGGCAACCACAGAGAAGGTGCTGATCATCCAGGAGTGGACGAAGACTTCACAGAGTAAGAAGAAGTCGTATGCCAGCAGGAGATGGAGACCTCTGGTGTTCGACAATGGTGAAAACTTCTTTCTACAGGTCTCACCCCGATGAGGTCTGTGGAGATTTGGCTGTGGCAGAAAGTTATCATTGATGTTCATCGGACCTTTTTAGGTCCACTGTAGAGTTGGTGAGGTGGCATACCGCTTATCTCTTCCCACTTAGTTGCACCGTGTTCACGGCGTCTTCCACGTATCCCAATAGAAGAGATACATGCATAACCCTTCTCAAATCATCATCCATGGAGAGCTGGACATCGATGATGGGGAGAAATTTACAGAGGTTCTAGTAGAAAATGAGGATCAACAAGAGCAGGTCCTTCGTGGATGGTTGATACCTCTGGTGTGCATTTGCTGGCAGGATAGGAACCTCCAGGAGAGCACAAGGGGGCGGGAGGCTTTGATGCGTGCTCAGTACCCACAATTTTTCCCTTTGTTCTAGTTGTGGAATACGAGGACATAAATCCTGAGTTGGGGAGAATGTGACGAACAGAAATTTACATGTATTTTTTTTAAATAAATGGTAATTTTACGAGTCTGCAAAAATTGACGGCGTGTGATTTCGAGGCCCAAAGTATCATGAATGAATTTCTGAAAATTATTTTAGGTACATTAAGTAAATGTACGATCGAGTTTTTCTATCATTTCAACCATTGCTTGGAATTGAAATCTGAGTACACCGTTGAACTCACAGCACTGATATTCGCTTATAGAGACTTTCACCTTGATAGGTATTGGTCGAGGGTGTGAGTTCGTTTTTCGGTTTTTCGTGGAAATAATAAAATAAAATAAACACACATTTTATTTTATTCTTTTATAACCATCTTCCATGTAAAAGATGGTAGTGGGGGCCACCAAACCTTAACATCCCATGATAGGTTATGGTGGTGGGGGCCACCCGATCCTAACCTCCCATGGGAGGTAATGGTAGTGGGGACCACCCAAGGACTAAATCTCTTCCACTCCCTCATTAATGTGGAGGATCCTCTTGAGCATCTTCCACATTAATTATGACAACCCTTCTCCAATTTAAATTAAGCCAAAACACCCTTTTAATTATGGAAACCCTCACCCTTTAATTAATTAAGACATCTCATGTAATTAAATGCATCAATTTTAATTTCTTCTAATGAACATAATAGATCACATAATCTATTTTTTGGGAGGCTACCTTTTCATTTAGGTGGAAATGCTAGCAAAGGGAGGAGCCTTGGGAGAAAATATCTCCAATGATGAATGATCCACTAACGAAGAACTCTGACCTCCTTCAACCTTATTCCTCGGGAATTCTTCCAAAATGGGACGTCCTCATCATCAACAACGACAAACCGACGCACGAGCCCGAGATTGGAGGTGTGTGGCGGACGAGACGAACGTCGACAACTTCACCTTCTTCCTAACACCATCACCAACAATGTACAAGGTAGCAGTTTATTGATTATCACTTCCCATTTTCTCCCCTTCTAATTATTTTGAGGGATTATGGTATAGAAAGTGACGAGGGTTTTGGGAAGTGATGTTTTAAAAAATATTCCATACATATTCATGATTCGTTCTTTGAGAACCACTTTCTATCAATCTAAATGTGGAGGGTGTGGGCCAAAAAAACAAGGCCCGACCCCTCTGTCATTGTTTTTTGGTGTATTCTTAAAAATGGAGGATGGAGGCCAAGGCGATGAAGGGGAATAAGGCAAGTTATCGCCGCTCATGGCCTCCGCGACCTGCACCGCCCCTACGGCGTACTGGTCTCCCGGCTGAACTGGAGGCGTGCCCCGGCTCCGTGCCCCATCCGAGCAGCCCCGCGGTGCTTCAGCCTTCCTGCCGAACTGACCCAGCACCCTCACGGCCCTCTGGCCTCCCGGCCGAACCGGCCCCCGCCTTCGTGGCGCCCTAGCCTCCCGGTTGCACTAGCTCCACATCCCACGACACTCCAGCCTTCCGGCCGAACTGGCCCCATGCCCCCCATCTCGCGCCACCCATCGGCCCATCGAGCTGCCCCACCTCACACCGCATGTGTCCCTCAAGGACACCCCGGTACATGCCTCCCACCATCCCCCTGAGCCACCCAATCTTGCACCACCCGCTGGCCCTCCGAGCCGCCCCGTGGCCTCGTGCCATCGCGGCCCCTCACGGCCTGTCATGCCGGACCGACCCAACATCCTGTATAGCGTCCCAACCATTTCATATATTAATATTACATCATTTTAATGATAAATAACATAATAGTATTTGAAATAGAGTATCCAATGGTTTATTTTCTTGGCTAAACTAGGACCATACATAACAATTACAACATCGAGCATAATCATTTTTTGTTCATTTCATATTCTCTATCTTCTTATTAGCTCTCGAACTCTCCTTTGTACATGTATCCACCGAAGGATATACATACAAATGGTTGATCTAGAAGCCCTATAATAGGATAGATAATAACAATATATCATGGGGTGAGCATATTCATAGCATAGACAAAGATTCATGAGAGGAAGCATTAATAAGGGACACAAAATGTGTCAGTGCATAAAAATGAAACATCTTGTCTTAGTGGTTAACTACCACACATGCTTGTGAACCAAGATAGCATCGTCTTCACAAATCATTTCACATTTACTCCGGAAATTCATCACTTTACCCAATACATTGGAGCACTGTATAATTCCGGGTGCACCCATCACATTTAAATGTTCTTATTGCGCTATATAATTCCGAGTGCACCTGTCACATCCTAACATTATCATTTATCATGCATGCCATAATGAACATATAAAATAATTGAAAATAACTAAACCGTGAAAATGAATGGGTTGCATCTCATAATAACACATTCAAAAACATTGGGTTCCCAAAATAAAGTGTGAATAACATAGTTGATACAAGAACCGTCAATCTTGAATGAGAAGTAAAAGGTGTGTACTTGAAAGAAGAGTTCTTTTGTAAAAAAATTGGTTTGTCAAAAATGCCAGTAAAAAGCATGTATATCCCAGAAAAGGATATAAAATGATCAAAAAAGGATTTTAAGGATTAACCAAATCAAAAATGAGTGAAAGAGAGAGAACCCGCGGGATGAAAGTTGGGATCGAGAATTTCCCCTTACCTAGTATCTGAACACTTCCTTCGATTTAATGTCTTGTATAATGAAATTATATTCATTAATTTGAAATTTAAGATCCTTTTATACATGAATAGGTGTCATATTGGTTTCATTATGTTATTTTTTGGGCCTTTAATGAGTTATATAGTTTAAAAACATTGTTTAGGAATGTTCGTTTTTATGGTTTTCTTGACAGTTTCACATGTATTCATGAATTGATGTTTGTGTAGAACATGGGTAAACATCCAGAAGATATATTAAATTTTATTGATTATATTACTGAATTTAAAATGATCTTATAATGAATTACATTGTATAACCTGTGTATGAATCATTAGATAGGAATTTAATGTTGACTGTTTGGGTTAATTTGGGCGGTTTTTCAACCACAATGAACTTGTTTTGTTTAATCATATAGTAATATGTAAATATGTTAGTTCTAGAACATAATATATGAAATTATACATATATAATAATCTTTTTCAACTATGAAATTAGTTTCATGACCATATCTGTGGGAATAAATGGAAAAAAGAAAACATGTTGTTCATGAATGAGATAGATTAACACCTTACAAACAACGTTTTCTATTATAAAATAAAATGAAGAAGAGAAGGGGTTTGGATTGTATAATATCACATTAGTATCATAAAATTCCATATTATGTTTGATACTGGTGTTAACTTACCCTTTGGACAGTTATAGGTTGGGAGAGAATATGAAAAGGACTTGAAATTGAAAAGGAATTAAAGGAATGTGGAAGAGAAATTACCTCTTGAATCTTCCTCTTGAGATCCTCTTTAAGGGGCATAATCATGGTCTTCTAATGACACTAGAAGCTCTTGAAAGTGGGGGAGGGGCTAGGGAATATGTGTGGGCGGTTTTTAGACAATTCATGAAGCTTAAGAGATGTGGTACGACATGGGGAGGGGGAGGGGTTATTTATACATGAGGAGGGAGGTATTTTTAGAATAAAATATTAAATAAATTAATATATCAAAAGTTAGACATGTAATTGAAGTTTTTTTAAATCCTAAATAATATAATAATATAATATAATTCTTTTTATGCATTAATTAATCTTTATAATTTGAATTCATTAATTTATTAAAATGAATGTGAATGAAAGAGAAAAATACACTTTATGAAATCACCTTTTGACTTAAGGCTTTGGAAAGTTCTTTTTATGGTTGAAAATTGAGTTTATAATATTTTAAGAAACCATTTTGGAAATTTAATATAATTTGGCCGAACATAATGTTCTAGAATGTTTATGTCATCATTACATCATTAATGATGCAATTTAGGATACGTCGGTTAGGGGAAAAATTGTATTTTTACTTTTCACCTGAAAATTGATGTCTTTCAGAAAAATCCCAAAACATCACCCTAACCATTTATCGACATGTAAAATCTAAAAATGTAGTCCATTTTTTCAAAAATAATTTCGTAAATATGATTAATTTAATATTTAATTAGAATCATAATTTACATGAAAAATACAGTTTTTAAAATTATAACACATTTTATAATGCTTTCAAAAATTATGTAGGGTGCTATAAAATTATTTAAAAATTAGAAGACATGAATTATCTAATATATGAATTTTTTTAATAAAATACATTTTCATTTATGTAAATTAATTATTTATTTATAACTAAAAAAATTACCAAAATGCTTACTATGGTCAAATTGCAACTTTCTAAGATGCCAAAATTTTATTTAACAATTCTTGGGTATGGTTACTCATATTTGGACGATTTAATATTCATAAGGGTCATAATATTATTCATAAGGGTAGGTTACTATTCATAGGTGTAGGTTAAAATTCACCAAAAATTATGTTTTTCTTTATTGGACCCCAAAAATCATCTTGAACACAACTGTGTATATCAGATTTTCAAAATGTCAAACACACAAGTGAAAAACTTATGATTAAAGGTCACATAGAACTCAGTAGTTCATTATGTTATGTTTTCATGTGATTTAATGACATAATTATAAGAAGGTAATTTTCATTGAAAAAATTTGGGTCGTTACATTCTTCCCCCTTAAGATATTTCGCCCTCGAAATTTCACTTTTCACAAATAGGTGAGGGTACTTCTCCTTAGTCGCCTCCACTAGTTCCCAAGTATCTTATTCAAACATATGGTTCCTCCACAACACATTGACAAGGTGGGTTGTCTTTTTCCATAGAACCTTATCTCTCTGGTCAAGAATCTTTGCTGGCTGCTCCTCAGAAGAGAGATCATTTTCTAGCTATACCACCTATGAATTTAGTACCTGTCAGGGATCAGGTATGTACCTCATCAGAATTGATACGTGAAAAACATCATGAACATGAGAAATATTTGTTGGAAGTTCAATACAATAGGCCCCGACCCCTATACATTCAAGGATTTCAAAGGGGCCAATGTACCTTGGGCTTAACATTCCTTTCTTCCCAAATCGTGTGACTCTCATCCATGGTGATATCTGAAGTAAGACTCTATCTCCAACATCAAACTCCAAAATCCCTTTGACGGTTGTCAACAAAGCTTTTTTTTAACATTGAGAAGCATTGATGTGTTTCTGGTTGACTTGAACCTTCTATGTCATATCTTGCACAAGATCAGGTCTATGTAGATTTCATTCTCCAACTTCATCCCAACAGGTTGGAGGTCTAGATCACTTTCCATACAATGCTTCATATGGAGCCATCTCAATACTCTAGTGGATGATATTTTTGTATGATAACTCAACCATTTGGAGATGCTGATCCCATAATCCTTTGAATTCTAGTGAGTAGGCTCTTAGCATGTCTTCAAGCGTCTGAATCTTCCTTTCAGATTGGCCACCAGTTTGGGGGTGATAGGCCATGCTGAAATTTAAATCAATACCCAAAGCTTGTTGAAGGATACTCCAGAATGTATATGTGAACCTTGGATCATGGTCAGAGACAATTTATAGTGGAACACCATGTAGTCTCACCACTCCCTTCACATATGTAACACCCCTAAATTTTATGAAAAATATTCTTTTTAATTTCACTAATGTCTTGTGTTGTACGCTACACCAAAAGGATATTGCTCAACACGCATCCTTGACTTGCCTTGTATTACACGCAATCGCGACCTTCCTCGATAGCGTGTGTAGTACGCAATACCGAGTTTCACTAAACAACGATATGCTATTAAAATATTATTAAAACTAGCCGTTATGAATAGTAATAACCACTTTTTTAAATTTTGTAAATTTTATTTCTCAAAATGGACTTCATTTTTCGATTTGGAATATCGAAATTAGCTTAGGGTGAAATTTGGGTAATTTTCGGATAACTTTCATATTATGATGAATAGTGAAAATTACTAAATTTTAATTAAAAACAACTTTTTAAATCAAAATAATTAATAGTGATAAATTATTAATTTTATTGGTTTTAAAGTATATTTAGAATATATTTTTACAATTTAATACAATGTTGGTCATTGGATGTAATTTCACATTTAAACCAGTTATAAACAAGTGTCAATCTTTTGATAGTTATTATCTCTTAAAAACACGCCTTTTGTTTTGACGACGGGAATTAATATTTAAATTAGTTAATGCAACTGATATGTTTTGAATTTGGTAAAATAGACATCATTTTTGAGTTCATAATATCAAATATAGCTTAGGCCTAATTTTTGGTATTTTTCTAAAAACTTTCAATTTTTGATGAATAGTGAAACCACTAAGTGGTAGTTAAAAAAACTGAATTGTTCATAAAAATTAATTTTACCGCTTCTGTGAGTGGAATTTCGAAAATCCGAGAGACACGGTTAATGTCAAGGACTAAAATGTGGTTCAATGCTATGAAAATATTTTTTGGTGAATAGTAACTTTTTACTTTTTTTTACCACTATTAAAAGTAAATAGGGTAATTAAGGGTAAAGATGTTATTATTATTACCCTAACACATGTCCTAATTCTATTGGATAAATTTAATTCGAACAAAAACAAACTTAGGAATTAAATATGACCATTTAGGCCCACTTGGATTAGATTAGAACATTTATTATTAATTTATTTAAAGAAGGGTTAAAAGAGTTAAAATCAAAGTTTATTTACTAAAACATTTTTAATATGGGGTTATACATAAGATAAATTCGACTATAAATATTCATTAGAAATATAAAAATCTTTCCTACATAATGGTATTTTATTTGTAATTTTTATACATTATATAATTTAATTTATTAATGACACAATGATGATGCAGTAATAATCTTATTAAAGAAATATTGACATAATTGATGTTATAAACACAAAAATAAATGTAATTTGAGCCTTTTTTATGAATTCCACTAAATTTATAGGTTACTATGATATATTCGTGTTGATTTAATCAACTTGGTTCGAACATATAATTCTGTTATGACTTTCACAAAAATCATATATCAAATAGTGTCAAAATTGACACAAAATAGTTTTTAAATCAAATATTATATTATTAATTGTTATATTATTCCTAAAAATTTAAGGATCGGCCAAATGACTTAGATAAGGATATATATATTAATAATAAACAATTTGGGGTTCGTTTGGCATGTTATAGTAAGTGTATTAACCATATAGTTTAAGAAAACAAAATGACACTGTAAAAGTTAAATTATTTAACTTATAGTTAAATCTAATTGATAAGGTTAAAATAATAACCTAAACTTGTCTAAATCATATTGGTTGATAGGTTTTCGACCCATCCCCACATTAGCTTCGAAATAAGACCCTTTGGAACCATTATAAACCGATTTTGACTTTAATATAAAATAATATTTTGAGATATTCCTAAGGTGCCCCTCTCCTCCCTTATAAAAGGACACCTCCTCCCCCTCCTCGTCACACCAATTTGAGAACTCATGCTTGGCCAAACCCTGCCAAAATACCTTCTCCACTTCCCTAGAATAATCCTAGAGGTCCTGGTATTCTTCAAAGACCAATCTTAGTTCCCTAAGTGGAGGATTCAAAGAGGCGTTTCAAAGAAGAGGTAATATCCATTACCGATCTTTTCAATTTCTTTCTTCTTCAACTTCTTCTTCTTTATTTGTTTCATGATAAAGTAATAAAATAATTATTACATACATACTGATATTTTATTATAAATATGAAACAACCCTAATTCACCTTCTCTACATCCTACGGAATATGAAATCACCGCGCGTGCATACGTATGGAATACCGTCTCCACGCCGTGGTGTAATCTATTTTCCACCACCACCTTAATAGGATGGGTATAATGGTGTAATGAGTAACTATATATGATTATTATAAAGTGATATTGATACTGAAATAGTCTACATACACTTCAACACAATTCCATGACCATGGGAACGGTATCATCGCTCGTGCGTACGTACGGACTACCGTCTCCACGACATGATGAGATTCATTCTCAATGATTAACCATTCGTGAATGATTATAAAGTGTATATAATAAGTACTAATGAAATATATGACATAATAATGATACTGGATTTATGTCAATTTATATGTATGTCATCTACTTAATTCCATTCACTTCAATATGGAAACGAAAACAGCGTTAATGCGTACGTACGGACTACCGTCTCCATGAACGGTGTATTTCATTCCATTAATCGATATATTATATATATATATATATATATATATTCTGAATATATATTATATATAAATCATGTTTTACATTCTAGATATAAGTAATCATGATCCAAGTAATCATATTAATAATTACAAGTTAAAAACACGAACGACAAATGAGACGATTTTACCCAAAATGCTACTTTAACATGAATTTTCAAAAGATCGGGTAATATAAAGTCATAAGTGAACCATATATGATATAATAACAATGAATATGATTTTTTTAATAATTCAATGACATTATTTAAATCATTATACAGGAGGTTCAGACACTTACGAAGAAAATCAGACCTAAGGTAAGGGAAATATCACAATCTATTTTTTATCCGAGATTGTTTTTACTTTGGTATTTTCTGGGGTCTATTTTATCATCCACATCCATGTTTCCTCAATATGTAATATTATTTCCATCCAAATACAATAGTTTAAATCCTATTTTACCCTTCGGTGAGTTTTTAGAAAAAGATATTAAAGGAATCTTTGGACGTTTTTCGAACGAGTTACTTTTTTGACTTTTCCGACAAAAGTACGAGAAGAATGTTTTTTAACTTATACGGCATGAATGGATTTTTAAAACAATATTTCCAAGAATATTCCTTTATAAGTTTTCAAGTTTATTTTTAATCAACTTCTTTTAGTTTAAAATTGTATGACATGTTAAGAAAGGAAAATTGTTTTTTTGAAGTTGAAAGGATATTTTCTTCAAGAATGGAGTTCAAGTGTTTTATCAAAATTATTTTCCATCTAAGATAATAAAGGGTTCTGTTTCTATCCCTATTATTACATTGATTTTATTATGTTGTGATGGAATTATATTTTTATGAATTCTTTTATCTTATATGAATTGTTTTATGATGTCACGATGTTTAAGATTCCCATTTTTATTACATGGGCTATGCTATGATGTATGTTTTCTGATTTTGTGGCACACATAAGAATTGTATCATTATGAGATGGTTGGGACCTATATCTCCCTCCAATGCATTGGGTAAAGATTTTATATCTCATGAGATAGACATGGCTGGAACGGTAGGTTATACCGTTTCAGTGAAACAGGACTGAAACGAGGGTTACTCGATTCAGAAATGGACTTTGTCCACTAAGATAGTCTTGGGAATGAGTCTTGACTAATAAGATATGATTCTCTATGATTATGTGTGTATGCCGCAATGTTTCTTGTTTTAAGTTATGATTATTGTGATTACATTTCACTGTCATGATTTATCCCATGTTATGAAATTATGCTCTCTTTTGCAGGTTAAGATTTCCAAAATGTTATGTTCTTTTGAATATGATGTGATTGATATTTCTGTTGTTTACCCTTACTGAGCATTTGAGCTCAACCGTTTATGTTTTATTTTCCCCAGGATATAAATAATGGTTTTAGGTAAAAAAAGGAAGATCTTTATGGGAGATGTTGAAGATCTTTCACCACGATTAGAAGATTACGTTCCGAGTTTCCAAAGACACTAAACTATTACGATCCTTGTGTGTGTGTTTTTGTTATGTACTAAGTATTCCGAAAAAGTAGTGTAATGTTCATGTACTTCAGGATTCGAGTCTCTACATTTGGTATCAGAGGAAAGGTTTAGTCAACCTTTGGAAAGTAGGATGCGAGAACTTTAGTGAGATCCCTAGAGATATTCCTAAGGTGTGTCTAGGGATGTCTCTATGGTTAAGTATACGTATAGGTTATAGTACTATAATTACGCTAACGATCATAGAATTAAAACTAAGATGTTAGATATTGAAGGTACTCCCCCTTTATTATGTTGTTTTCCCTAGCATGATTTTTGTCTCTCACACTATTATTTTTGGGTTTTAGATGATGGCTGGAACCCGAAAGAACCGTGTTGATCAATGCAATGATTGCCCTCCTGAACAAACAAATGTTATGGGAGATGGAGTGCAAAATCTTATTGCTATACTTACACAAGCTATAAATCATTCTGGACTTCCAAATGAACAGATAAGGGAACAATATTCTATTGAGTCCTTCATGAGGCAACGCCCACCTTCTTTCAATGGGTCTTCTGATCCACTTGTTGCAGAACAATGGATCAGTACCACTAAAAAGATATTTTCAGTTCTTCAATGTTCTGAACATGATAAAGCCATCTTAGCAGTATATCGTTTGGAAGGTGAAGTTGATCAATGGTGGAATATTATCAAGAATACGAGGCCAAGAGATGAAATTGAGTCCATGGAATGGGACGAGTTCAAGAACTTGTTTTTCAGTAAGTACTTCCCTCGTATTCTTCGAACAAAGATGGAAAAGGAGTTTCTTGAGCTGAAGCAGAAGGATGATAAATCTGTTGGTATATACGAAGCGAATTTTACAAGACTTGCAAGATATGCATCTGGTATTATTAACCAACATGAAAGTAATGTTGATCAATTTTTCAGTGGCTTAAAACCAAGTCTTCGAAGGGATTTAGCTATAAGAGACTTCAGTAGATATGAATAAATTGTGCGTTGTGCTATCAAGGTAGAAATGGAAGTTGGTGTTACATATCCATCTCATGGTTTTGACAAGAAACGAAAGATGGATTTCAAGGAGAAATCTCAGAATAATGGTGAAAAGAAGATGAATGTTTCCTTATGCACAAAGTGTGGAAATAAGCATGGTGGATATTGTCTTAAAGGGACTAGAAAATGTTTTAAGTGTGGAAAAGAAGGTCATCGAGCAGCTGAGTGTCGAAGTAATGTAAAAAGGTTTTCTAATGATGTGAATAAAGCAAACACTACAGAGAACACACCACCAACACTTCAATGCATCAAGTGAAAGGAAATGGGGAATTATGCTAATAAATGACCTAATCCAAGGGTTAGTGATGATTGACACGAGCAACCGCTTAAGGAAAAGGATAAAGCGAAGTCACATGTGATCACTATTGGCGATGTTGAATATGACAACGATGTGGTGGAATGATTAAGTGTTTATGTAATGGGATTCCAAAATAATGTTGTATCATGGAGTATTGGAATATTTATGTATTGGTCTAATGTAGTATTCAGAGTGATTGAGATATTTTTGGAAATAAGACAATATTCTCATAATTAAGGGAAAATGAGAAAATGAAATGTTTAACAGTATTCATGAGCTCATGATTGATATACGGTCTAAGAGATATCATGGTTTGATTATAAAGAATTTTGAGGATTTTTGTATGTGGAATGTGTTAACGTTTAACTGCATTCATGTTTTCACCAAGGTTCAATGGGTATTCAAGAGAATACATGATTAAGGACTTTGAATGTTTAGAATGTGACCAACAAGACATATCTTATGATATATCAGTATCAACGATGGTATTAAATCTCTGGTAATTGTTTTCACTATATTATGAGAGTGGACTGCAGTATTATGGGTATGCCTAAAGATTGGAATGGATTATGTTGGAAATAGGTTAGTATTGTTTAAGTATAGAAGTTTTTTTTCGATATTATTAATGGGATGTTATAGTAATATATTTTTAGAAAAAGGACAACCTGTAGGACGGTCGACAGCCCATCGCGTCGGACAAGGCTGTTGGAATCGAACCCACAACTGAAGTGCGACTGGCCTTTATCACATACCACTGGCCTACAGGAAGTCCCTATTTAGTAGAAACTAGTTTTATTATATTAAGCAGTATGATATATGAAGTATAAGTCCATTTTAGGAACCATATATTATTAATCACACTATAGAATGACTTATGTATATTTAATAACTTTTTGCTAACCTTTTGTTTGAGACAGATGGAATGAACCGTCATTCTATCACAAGATCTACTAACACTTCACGAATAACAAATTCAACTTCATTTATTTAAGAGATAAAGTGAAAATTGTTCAAGGCCTGAACAACAGTGAGATTGTACCAAAATAAAGTAAGTATTTATTCTAATTCAAATTCTTGAACTTTAGGGAAATGATCTTGAAAACCAAAAATGTTGTCCTAGTGATATTATACCTGATTAATCAGATGGTACCTTAGATCGTCACAAATTTATGGATTTGTGATTGTTGGATTTTCCATAGCCATGTTCTCTACCACTCCCCATCAGAACATGATGGTTAGATTTTTCTTCCATATCCACATTTTCAACTATGTGGAAACCCAGTGATTAGTTTATTTTGGTAACCGTTACGTTTCATACTTTCGTTTTTAAATATTGGTTTTGGTATTCCTTTTTACGATGTGGGTTTCGATTAAAGAAACTTTCGAATAGTAAACCATTTATAACCCCGATGAATTTCGAGGGCGAAATTCATTTTAAGGGGGGTAGAATGTAACACCCCGAAATTTTATGAAAAATATTCTTTTTAATTTCACTAATGTCTTGTGTTGTACGCTACACCAAAAGGAGCTTGCTCAACACGCATCCTTGACTTGCCTTGTATTACACGCAATCACGACCTTCCTCGATAGCGTGTGTAGTACGTAATACCGAGTTTCACTAAACAACGATATGCTATTAAAATATTATTAAAACTAGCCGTTATGAATAGTAATAACCACTTTTTGAAATTTTGTAAATTTTATTTTTCAAAATGGACTTCATTTTTGGATTTGGAATATCGAAATTAGCTTAGTGTGAAATTTTGATAATTTTCGGATAATTTTCATATTTTGATGAATAGTGAAAATTACTAAATTTTAATTAAAAACAACTTTTTTAATAAAAATAATTAATAGTGATAAATTATTAATTTGATTGGTTTTAAAGTATATTTAGAATATATTTTTACAATTCAATACAATTTTGGTCATTGGATGTAATTTCACATTTAAACCAGTTATAAACAAGTGTCAATCTTTTGATAGTTATTATCTCTTAAAAATACGCCTTTTGTTTTGACGACGAAAATTAATTTTTAAATTAGTTAATGCTACTAATATGTTTTGAATTTGGTAAAATAAAAATCATTTTTGAGTTCATAATATGAAATATAGCTTAGGACTAATTTTTGGTATTTTTCTGAAAACTTTCAATTTTTGATGAATAGTGAAACCACAAAGTGGTAGTTAAAAAAACTGAATTGTTCATAAAACATAATTTTACCACTTCTGTGAGTGGAATTTCGAAAATCCGAGAGACACGGTTAATGTAATGGACTAAAATGTGGTTCAATGAGATGAAAATAATTTTTGGTGAATAGTAACTTTTTACTTTTTTTAGCATGGTTAAAAGTAAATAGGGTAATTAAGGGTAAAGATGATATTATTATTATCATAACACATGTCCTAATTCAATTTGATAAGTGTAATTCGACCAAAAACAAACTTAGGAATAAAATATGACCATTTAGGCCCACTTGGATTAGATTAGGACATTTATTAATAATTTATTTAAAGAAGGGTTAAAAGAGTTAAAATCACAGTTTATTTACTAAAACATTATTAATATGGTGTTATAACTAAGCTAAATTCGACTATAAATATTCATTAGAAAGTTAAAAAGATTTACTACATAATGGTATTTTATTTGTAATTTTTATACATTAAATAATTTAATTTATTTATGACACAATGATGATGCAGTAATTATCTTATTAAAGAAATATTGACATAATTGATGTTATAAACACCAAAATAAATTTAATTTGAGACTTTTTATGAATTCCACTAATTTTCTAGGTTACTATGATATATTAGTGTTTATTTATTCAACTTTTTTCGAACATATAATTCTGTTATGACTTTCACAAAAATCATATATCAAATAGTGTCAAAATTGACACAAAATAGTTTTTAAATCAAATATTTTATTATTAATTGTTATTTTATTCCTAAAAATATACGGTTCGTCCAAATGACTTAGATATGGATATATATATTAATAATAAACAATTTTTGCTTCGTTTGGCATGTTATAGTAAGTGTATTAACCATATAGTGTAAGAAAACAAAAAGACTGTAAAAGTTAAATTATTTAACTCAGAGTTAAATCTAATTGATAAGGTTAAAATAATAACCTAAACTTGTCTAAATCCTATTGGTTGATAGGATTTCGACCCATCCCCACTTCATCTTCTAAATAAGTCCCTTTGGAACCATTATAAACCGATTTTGACTTTAATATAAAATAATATTTTGAGATATTCCTAAGGTGCCCCTCTCCTCCCTTATAAAAGGACACCTCCTCCCACTCCTCCTCACACCAATTTGAGCCATAAATCTTGGCCAAACCCTGCCAAAATACCTTATCCACTTCCCTAGAATAATCCTAGAGGTCCTGGTATTCTTCAAAGACCAATCTTTGTTCCCTAAGTGGAGGATTCAAAGAGGCGTTTCAAAGAAGAGGTAATATCCATTACCGATCATTTCAATTTCTTTCTTCTTCTTCTTCTTCTTCTTTAGTTGTTTCATTATAAAGTAATAACATCAGTATTACATACATACTTATATGTTATTATAAATATGAAACAACCCTAATTCACCTTCTCTCCATCCTACGGAAAAAGGAAATCACCGCGCGTGCGTACGTATGGAATACCGTCTCTACGCCGTGGTGTAATCTATTTTCCACCACCACCTTAATAGGATGGGTATAATGGTGTAATGAGTAACTATATATGATTATTATAAAGTGATATTGATACTGAAATAGTCTACATACACTTCAACACAATTCCATGACCATGAGAACGATATCATCGCTCGTGCGTACGTACGGACTACCGTCTCCACGACGTGATGAGATTCATTCTCAATGATTAACCATTCATGAATGATTATAAAGTATATATAATAAGTACTAATAAAATATATGACATAATAATGATACTGTATTTATTTAAATTTATATTTATGTCATCTACTTAATTCCATTCACTTCAATAAGGAAACGAAAACAGCGTTCATGCGTACGTACGGACTACCGTCTCCATGAATGGTGTATTTCATTCCATTTATCGATATTATATATATATATATATATTCTGAATATATATTATATATAAATCATGTTTTACATTATGGATATATTTAATCATGATCCATGTAATCATATTAATAATTACAAGTTAAAAACACGAACGACAAATGAGACGATTTTACCCAAAACGCTACTTTAACATGAATTTACAAAAGATCGGGTAATATAAAGTCATAAGTGAACCATATATGATATAATAACAATTAATATGATTCTGTAATAAGTCAATGACATTATTTAAATCATTATATAGGAGGTTCGGACACTTACGAAGCAAATCAGACCTAAGGTAAGGGAAATATCACAATCTCATTTTTATCCGAGATTGTTTTTACTTTGGTATTTACTGGGGTGTATTTGATCATCCACATCCATGTTTCCTAAATATTTAATATTATTTCCATCCACCTAAAATTGTTTATATCCTATTTTACCCTTCGGTGAGTTTTTAGTAAAAGATATGAAAGGAATCTTTTGACGTTTTTCGAACGAGGTACTTTTTTGACTTTTCCGACAAAAGTACGAGAATAATGTTTTTTTTAACTTATACGGCATGAATGGATTTTTAAAACATTATTTCCAAGAAGATTCCTTTACATGTTTTCAAGTTTATTTTTAATAAACTTCTTTTAGTTTAAAATTGTATGACATGTTAAGAAAGGAAAAATGTTTTTTTGAAGTAGAAAGGATATTTTCCTCAAGAATGGAGTTCAAGTGTTTTATCAAAATTATTTTCCATCTAAGATAATAAAGGGTTCTGTTTATATCCCTATTATTACATTGATTTTATTATGTTGTGATGGAATTATATTTTTATGAATTATTTTATCTTATATGAATTTTTTATCATGTCATGATGTTTAAGATTCCCATTTTTATTACATGGGCTTTGCTATGATGTATGGTTTCTGATTTTGTGGCACACATAAGAATGGTATCATTATGAGATGGGTGGGACCTATATCTCCCTCCAATGCATTGGGTAACGATTTTATATCTCATGAGATAGACATGGCTGGAACAGTAGGTTATACCGGTTCAGTGAAACAGGACTGAAACGAGGGTTACTCGATTCAGAAATGGACATTGTCCACTAAGATAGTCTTAGAAATGAGTCTTGACTAATAAGATATGATTCTCTATGATTATGTGTGTATGCCGAAAAGTTTCATGTTTTAAGTTATGATTATTGTGATTACATTTCACTGCCATGATTTATCCCATGTTATGAAATTATGCTCTCTTTTGCAGGTTAAGATTTCCAAAATGTTATGTTCTTTTGAATATGATGTGATCGATATTTCTGTTGTTTACCCTTACTGAGCATTTGAGCTCACCCTTTTATGTTTTCTTTTCCCCAGGATATAAAGAAAGGTTTTAGGTAAAAAAAGGAAGATCTTTATGGGAGATGTCGAAGATCTTTCACCACAATTAGAAGATTACGTTCCGAGTTTCCAACGACACTAAACTATTACGATCCTTGTGTGTGTGTTTTTGTTATGTACTAAGTATTCCGCAAAAGTAGTGTAATGTTCATGTACTTCAGGCTTCAGGTCTCTACAACATATATCCTTGAAAGTTGTTCAAGTGGGAGATCTCCCAGAATAGAGATAAAATGGGCAGTCTTGGTGAGTTGATAAAAAACAACCCATATCACATTATTTCCATTCATCGTCTTTGTGAGACCCGTGAAAATTTCCATAGTTACATTTTCCCATTTCCACATTGGCATAGGCAATGGATGCATCATCTCATTGGACTTTGGTAGAATTGCTTTATCTTGCTGACATACAAAGAACCTTGATATATATTCTGAAATCTTTTTCTTCATTTTATCCCATCAGATGTTTTCTCAGAGATCACGGTACAACTTGGTGCTACGAGGCTGGATAGAGAATGTTCATATATGTGAAATATCCAAGATCTCCTTTATCCCTGGTGATAAAGGAACACAATGTCGCGTTCCAAACAAAATCACACCATCATCGTTGATATGGAACTCATACAACTTCCCTTCCATTAATGCATTCACACTCTTTTGTATCTCCATATCATCCCTTTGTGCTTATTTAATCTTCCCTTAGATAGATTGTTGCACAATCATTTGGGAAAGGTAGGATGTATCGCTTTCCCGGATGATTTCTAAATCCATGCTTTGCATATCCATAAAGATAGGTTCTTTCTCAATCCGTAATAGGGATAGAGTACCAGGTTCTTTTCTACATAGAGCATCAGCTACCTTATTCACCTTTCCACGATGGTAGTGAATAGAGAAATCGTAATCCTTGATTAGCTCTAACCAACTCCTTTGACGCATGTTGAGCTCCATTTGTGTAAATATATTCTTTGGGCTCTTGTGGTCGGTGTATATGTCACACTTCTCACCGTAAAGGTAGTGCCACTATATTTTCAATGAAAAAATGATGGCTACTAGCTCTAGATCATATTTCAGGTAGTTATGCTCATGGATCTTCAACTATCATGAGGCATCGACTATCACATTATAATTTTACATGATCACGCAACCCAAGCCTTTCTTTGATGCATCACAGTATATCACAAAAATTTCTCCACTTTTTAGTAGTGTGAGTACAGGTGCAGTGATCAGCCTTCTCTTTATCACCTTGAAGCTTCCCTCACATTATTCAGTCCAAACAATATTTACCCCTTTACTTGTTACAATAGTTTTCGGGCATGAAAATCGTGAGAAGTTTCGCACAAAACGTTGATAGTAGCCAGATAATCCATGAAAACTAGGTTTTTCGGGGACACTTGAGAGCCTGGCCCATTCCTCAATAGCCTTTTTTATTGAAGGATCTATAGAAATTCCCTCACATGTGATCACATGTCCCATGAATGTTATATGCTTCATCCAAAATTCACACTTGCTGAACAAGGAGTAAAAATTCTCATTTCTCAATGTCGCCAACACATGTCTTAGATGTTCTTCATGTTCCTCATTAAATTTGGAGTAGAAGATAATATCATCATTAAACACTACCACAAATTTTTCATGATAATGTCTAAAGACTATATTCATAAAATCCATGAATATTGAAGGGGTATTAGTAAGTGCGATGGGCATCACTAGAAACTCATAGTGCCCATACATTTTACGGAAGGCAGTCTTCTGAATATCCTTCTTCTTCACCTTTGGATGATGATATCCAGAATGAAGATCCACCATTGATATGTATTTATCTCCTCTTAAATGATTTAACAAGTCATCAATACTTGGGAGAGGATACTTTTTCTTTATTGTGATCTTGATATGTTTTCAATAGTCGATACAGAGCCTCGTTGTTCCATCATTCTTATTCACAAATAGCACTGGCTCACCCTAAGTTGATGCGCTAGGGTGTATGAACCCTTTGTCTAAATGCTCTTGAAACTATTTATTTAACTCCTCAAGTTCAATATGAGCCATCCTATAGAAACACTTTGAGATAGGAGTAGCTCCGTCTATGAGGTCTATTTATAACTCTACCTCACGGTCTGGGGGGATTACAAGTAACCCTTCGGGAAATACATCATTGTATTCCCTCACGATAGGAATTTTCGCAAGGTTGGAACCTTCCATTGACTCATCCATTTGTGAGAGGTATTCCAATTCATAGGGAACCAACACCCACAAAGATAATGGATTTTTCAAAGGGGATTCATGATATTCCTTGCAATTTTAGAAGAGCATGGGATAGTTCGGAACATTAAAAGATATTTCCTTTTTCCTGACAGTTGATATGTGCTCTGTATAATGAGAGACAATTCATTCCCATTATAGCGTTGAATTCCACCAAGGGATGTATTATGTGATTCTCTAGAAGAATATTCCCACATTTGTGAACAAAAGAAGAGTCAAACACTTGGGTTTCAATGATTTCTCCACTTGGTGTTTTCAATGATATATCATGATTAAGGTTTTGGGGCTTCGATTCTAAAGTTCTTGAAATCTTGTATGATATAAAGGATTGCGTAGAACTAGAATCAAATTATAATTCTTCCATTACTGACTGAATAGTATGTGTACCTTGTAAAAATTCATTATCTTGTTCCACTTCCGCAGTATTGAGGGCATAAGCCTTCCCTCGTTCCTTTGGATTTGGAAGCTGCTGTCGCTTATTACCCTAGAGAACTCAAGGTTTAGTGCACTGGCTTGAATTGTTCCCTAGATCCCTACATTTTAAGCATTGAACCATGAATGTTTCTCTCCTTTATTCTCCAACATTATACTTCCTTTCTATGTCTTTCCGACACTCTTGAGCAAGGTTTCCTTCATTCCCATACTTGATGCATTTCCTCTTCCCTTTGAGGCAGTTCCTATCGTGCATCTTCCTACATTTTTGGCATGTGGGTCGTTGATATTTCTTCCCACCATTGTCATTAGATCCACCGGCTTGAAACTCCATCTTGGTTTATTATCACCAGATCCATGGGACCATTCTCCAAACTCCATATCCACTTTGAGAGAACACCGAACAACTTCATCAAAACTCCCAATGTCTCGAATTGCAAGAGCTTTTCAAAGGTGTGGTTTTAGTCGACTAAATAATCTATCAATTATTCTATCATAGTTGATAAAAAAACCTGAATCGTTCCTTGAAAGACATGGGAAATTTACTTCTTAGGTTGTGACAAATTCTCCTTCATTTTGCATGAGCTCTTTGAATTCTTTCTCCTTCTTCGTATGGAGAGTTCGTGGAAAATACTTATTAAGAAACATGATCTTAATTTCTTACCATTCCATATATTCAATTACATCCCTTGGCATGGTGTTCTTAATCAAAACCGATGATTGATTTACATATCCATCTAGACGATAAATGGCTAGTGTCACATTCTCTATCTCAAAACATTGAAGAACATAAAATATCTTCTCTATAGAGATGACCAATTGTTTCGCAACTAGTGTATTAGAAGATCCACCAAATCTCGATGGTCATTGCCGCAAAAAACATTCAATATCCAGTTTCTCTAACTTTGGTGAAGGAGGAAGTTCCCCATTATTATGGTTATTGTTCATAAACTGAGATAACTGGGTAAGCATCGCCATGATGTTTTGAACTCCACCTCTCAAATTATTGGGGTTGTTGTTTGGTAAATAGTTGCAATGGCCTTCGCATGAGTTGTTGGCCTGGTTTCTCTTGGTTCCCACCATTTTCTAAAATATAAAAGGTTTGAACAAAAAATAAGCCAACAAGTCAGAAATAACATATTATTTTAAACAAAGCATTACATATGGGATCCCAATGTAATGATTATTGTGTGCATATTTGTACTTAGACTCATGTTAGGGGTTTTCTCTATGGTCCATTAATCTTAATTCCCAAATTAATAAAACCATTCCTCTAATACCAACTATAGAAACCCAACATTTTCTAACATTACTATTACATAATTTTAAAGATAAACAACATAATAGTACTACACATAGAGGATCTAACAGTTTAGTGTCTTCGGAAAACCAGGACCATACATAACAATTAAAACATCGAGCATAATCTCTTTTTCTTGATCATTTCTTCTTCTCTAGCTTCTTATTGGATCATGACCTCTTATTAGTACATGTATCCAGCTGAGGATATACATAAAAAGGGGTTATCTTGAAACCCAATAAGAGGATATATAAGAACAATGTATCATGGGGGGAGAATATTCATAACATAGGCAATGAGTCCTGAGACGAAGAATTAATAAGGGACTCGAAGTGTGGCATTGCATAAAAATGAAACATCATGTCTTAGTGGTTAAATACAACGAATGCATGTGAACAAAGCTAGCGTCTTTTTCACACATAATTTCACATTTACACATGAGATTCACCACTTTACCCAATGCATTAGAGCACAATATAATTCCGGGTGCACCTGTCACATTTAAACATTCATATTGCGCTTTATAATTCCGGGCGCACCCATCACATCAAAACATTATATTTTATCATGAATTCCACAATTAAGATATAACATAAATGAACATAAATAACCCATGAAATGAAATGGGTTTCATCTCATAATAATTCATTCATAAACTTTGGGTTCACAAAAGAAATAGGGTATAACATACTTGATACAAGAACTATCAATCTTGAATGAGAGGTAAAATGTGTGTTCTTGAAAGAAGAGTTCTTTTGGAAAAAATTTGATTTGTCATAAATGCCACTGAAAAACATGTATATCCTAGAAAAGTAAAGGTAGTGATGAAAAAAATAATTTTAACGAGTAACCATATAAATAAAGAGTTAAAGAGGGAAAACCTGAAGGATGATGGTTGGGTTTGAGATTTTCCCCCTACATTGTATCTCAACGCTTACATCGCATTAATGTATGGTAATGACATTATATTCGTTAATTAGAAATTACAGATACTTTTATACATGAATATGGTTTATTATGGTTTCATTATGTTATTTTATGGGCTTTTTAAGGAGTTATAGAGTTTAAAAACATTGTTCGGGAATGTTCATTTTTATTGTTTTCTTGAGAGTATCAAATGTATTCAAGAATTGATGATTTTTTAGAACATGGGTAAACTTACAGAACTTATATTACATATTATTAATGATAGTACATAAATTAATATGATCTTATAATTAATTAAATTTTATACCATGTGTATGAATCATTAGATTGGAATTTAATGATGATTGTTTGGGTTAATTTGGGCGGTTTTTCCAACCACAACGAACTTGTTTTGTTTAATCATCTAGTAATATGTACATAAGGTAGTTCTAGAACATAATATAGGACATAATACATATATAATATTCTAGATCAACCATAAAATTGGTTCCATGACCAGATCCGTAGGTATAAATGGAAAATGAAAACATGTCGTTCTTCTAGGTGATAGATTAACACCTTAAAAACAATGTTTTCTTTTATAAAATAAAATGAAGTGGAGAAGGGGGGGATGGTATAATATCCCATTAGTATAATATATTTTCAGTATATATATGATACTGGAGTTAAATTAAATTTTGGACAATGTCTTGTTGGGAGAGAATAAGAAAAGGACTTGAAATTGAAAAGGAATTAAAGGAAAGAGGAAGATAAATTACCTCTTGAATCATCCTCTTGAGATCTTCCTTAAGGGGACTAAGCATGGTCTACTGATGAGAGTAGAAGAACTCAGAGGAGGGGTAGGGGATAAGGAAGATTCTTGGGAAGAGTTGGGGAAATTCATGAATCTTGAGAGATGTTGTTTGTCAAGCGGAGAGGGAGGGGTTATTTATACATGAACAGGGAGGTGGTTTTAGAAAAAAATATTAAATAAAATAATATATCAGAAATTATACTTTTAATAGTATTTTTTCGACATCCTAAATCATATATTAATATAATATATTTCGTTTTAGGCTTTAATTCATCTTTATTATTCTAATTAATTAATTTATTAAAAGGAAAGTGAAAAAAAGAGACAAAAATACACTTTAAGAAATCACCTTTTGACATCATACTTTGGAAAGTTCTTTTTAGGATTAAAAATTGATTCTATTGTATTTTAAGGAACCATTTATGAAATTTAATATCATTTGTACAAACCTAAAGTTCTATAATTTTTATGTCATCATTACATCAATAATGATGCAATTTAGGATACACTAGTTATGTGAAAAACTGTATTTTTACTATTCACCTAAAAAATGAAGTATTTTAGAAAAAAACAAAAAAATCACCCTAACCATTTATCGACATGTAAAATCAAAAAATGAAGTCCATTTTTCAAAAATATATTTCTAAATATGATGGATTTAAAATAAATTAATATCATAATTTACTTGAAAAATACAATTTTTAAAATTAAAACTTATTTTATAATACATTCAAAAATTACATTGGGTGTTATAAAATTATCTAAAAACTAGATGACATAAATTTTCTTATTTAAGAACACATTTTACGAAAATAAATTTCTTTTAAATTAATTAATTATTTATTTATAACTTACAAAAATACCTAAACGTTTACAATGGTCAAATTAACACTTTTTAAGATGCCTAAATTTGATTTAATTATTCCTTGGTAAGGTTACTCTTATTGGGACGATGTAATATTTATAAGGGTCATACTATTATTCGTAATGGTAGGTTACAATTCATAGAGTTGGGTTAAAATTCACCAAAAATTTTGTTTTTCCTTATTAGACCCCAAAAATCATCTTGAACACAACTATGTATGTTGTATTTTTTAAATTCCAAACACAGAAATGACAAAATTATGTTTAAAGGTCACTTTGAAATCAGTAGTTCATAATTTTGTGTTTTCATGTGATTTAATGACATAATTATAAGAACATAATTTTATTGAAAAACATTGGGTCATTACAGGCCAGGCCGCACTGTGGGCTGGTCCAGACCTAGCAGGTCCATCTTGGTTGACCCGAGTCTGGTCGGCCCGGGCCGGTTCGTGCCGGGTCGGACCGGACCCGGCCCCATTAGGACCCATTTACATTCTTTTGGCCATAATATTGGCACTAGACCTCTGTTTGATGAACCGTCCATGGAGCTGGAAACCATGGAGAAAGACGGTCCCTTTGAGTGATAGTCCACTGATTTTAGGATTGAGATGGGATACGATCATGTTGGATTGAGCACAAATCCAACCGGGCCCCCGGGACTAAATGGATAATAACTCACAGACTGGGCGTCTGATTGATGCGCTATCTGTTGCGTTGAGACCCTTATAAAATGGCGGACCATTGGGGTACTTCTTCATGGGACATCGTGGCAGTTGGAGCATCGAACAATATCTTGGGGAGTGGATCCTTCCGGAGATGAGTGAACATTTGTGCATGAACCGAGTAGATGGTTGAGTCTTCATGACTGCTGACCGTTTCGACTCGGAGTGACTCAACTGGCCCACTGGGGAGCACCTTGGTGAAGCGGCAGACCCACGGTGGGTAGAACCCCTATGTGATGCGTCAGACCCACAGTACTCGACAGGAGGAGTAAATCAGCAGGCAATGAGGGGGAGCGCCTCAGTGTGATGCGACAGACCCACAGTGAGGAGCGCCTCTATGTGACACGGAAGACCCATGGTACTTGACAAGAGAAGTATCTCAGAAGTCCAAGGATAGTGGGAATCACCTTTCTGTGATGCGGCAGGCCCAGTGTACTCGATACGGGAGAAGTTATCCAGAGGCCAATGGTTCAAAATGTTACTTGTTACTACCACTAGGATAAGTCCTAGTGTGATGTGAGTCAGTACCTCTGTGTGTTTTATCATGATTGAGATGGATTACTTGATAACATTGGTATATGTATGGGCATAAACCTAAGTAGGGTTACCTGTTGATTTCTAATTGTGTGGTCTATCCTTGGTGGATTTTTGGAGAACATTATGATCTCAGGGTCCCTACTGAGTATTGTTATACTCATACGAGCATTGTCTATGCCCGCACCTTGTTGTGTTGGATACAGATGAGAGACAACGCTGACAAAGGCTGAGCGTACTTGGACTGGACAGTACCCGGAGGTGGACTATTTTACGTGTCGATGGGCAGAGGAGACGGACGGATGTGGAGTACCGAGGAGGCGATATGTACCAACACTTTGTGTAGGAATTTCGTAGGATGATGCAGTAGCTATCTTTTCTCATTCTTCAGTTGTATTTTATTTTAGTTGTACTAGTACCTTTATTGTTGGTCTTGTATTTCGGCACCCTTTTACTTTCAATACTCTTTTTGTTATACAGTTTTCTTGAGTTTGTATCTTTTTGTGTACTTTGTTGCATGTGTTTATAGGTTATAAAGGCAGTTCCTTCCCAGTTTTTAGGGAATACGCTCTTGGTGCTTCTTTCCAGCCCCTGGCCTATGGAAGGTGGGATTGGGTTTAGTCACGGCATGGGCCCCGAGGGGGACGGGTCATGACAAATTAGTATCAGAGGAGTTGGTTCTACCACAGAACATAGGACATTGATCATTGTTTTTAATGGAAATAGTTTTACGTGTAGTGAGTGTGGTTATCAGTATAGGGAATCCAGTGTTGTTGTGGCGGCCAAAATATCCATACACCATGACCCGAATATCCGATATCTGATTCAGTGCACTAAAACACTAATTATGTGTGTGTTTTCAAGAGTCTTCTTTGTGAACTCTTTGAGTCTTCTCACCAGGTCAGCTCCCCAGGTTTAACATTTTGACCGTGTCACACTGGTTTCATTTTAGGATGCCTCCACACAGACAGCCACCCAGGGTTCTGAGAGTTGTACACACAGATAGCCCACCAAGTGACGAGGCCTCGGTGCAGTGCCATTTCCCAGCGGAGGCACCCGGGGTGCCTTTCCCAGTTGGGCCACCAATGCCACCAGCCTTAGCAGAAGACAGTACACGCTGCTTGAGAGCATTGCACGAGTTCCAGTGCTAGAGGCCAACCAATATCAAAGGAGATATGGACCCACAGGCGGCTGAGGATTGGCTGGAGGCTATTGTGAGAGTATTTCGGCTCGTGGGGACACCAGCTGATCTCATGGTGATCCTTACCGCAAGCCTTCTATAGGAATAAGTGGGAAGATGGTGGTGCTTGATGATCCATGTTTACGAAGAGGTGATGCTTCTCTAGGTAGACTTCAAGTTCTTGTTTCAGGTAGAGTTTGTCCGAGTGACTCTTCGCGCAGTGCGCATAGAAGAGCTGCTTCATCTGTAGCACGACAAAATCACTATGGCTCAGTACTCTGTGAGGTTCACAAACCTCTCACGCTATAGCACAGATATGGTGTGCTACCCACTCTTCACGGCACTGACCTTTGAGTAGGGACTCGGGTGGGAGATCAGGGCTTCAATGATATGACTCAGCATCCCGACGTAGGCGGGGGTGGTAGAGAGAGCCCTCTTGGGGGAGAGTTTCCTGGAAGATAATTCACCAATGGCTAGACCCACTACTAGTCGTCATGTAGCAGAGTCTTCTGTAACTGGCGGAAGACAGACGTCACAGAGGTCCAAGAGGACCAGACATACTGGTGGATGACCACATGAAATTGGATTGGTTATGTGGGGCACCCAACGTGGATCCACTCATGCCTAGAGCGGGCAGTGTTACACTAGTGGCGGGCATGTTAACATGGCTCGAGACTGTCTGACCCGCCATTATGATGATCTGCAGACGGTCGAAGGACCACCCAGGAAGAGATAGATGTTCGACCGAGGAGGTCCGTAGGGAGCAGGCAGACAAGGCAGTGGAGCTGGCCGTGTAGTTGGTGGAGGGCGATGATTTGCGATATTACAACCACCACCACTAGGAGGTCCACCCTGACCACATGGAGAAGGTTGATAGGGGAGATCATAGCACTAGGAAGTAGAAGCATATGATCATGGCACTTTGGATATGATACAAGGTATGATTGTGCCTACTCCACCTTGGCTGCAGTACTTATAGACATAGGTTTCCGTCATTCATTCATTGCCACTTCCCTCATTCAGAGCTCAGAGATTTCGACGAAGCCATTGGCTCGATCCTTACGGTTAGAGACTCTTACGAGAGCAGATTCGACGATTACCCACTTGTGCCGGCTGTGCGAGATTACACTAGGATGCGAGATCTTTGGCTGGGATCTCCTAGTAGCAGGGTCGAGGCCTTACGATGTCATCTTGTGTATTGGATGGTTATCAACAGTACATGCTCAGATATACTGTATTAGGCACATTTTTCAGTGTGTCCACACAGATGTGACTAGTTTTACCTTCACAAGCAAGAAGAGAGCCTATACAGTGCATGATAGACTTACCCGGATGAGGTTGCATCCAATTACACATCAGTTGGCTAGCCATACCCTCAGAGTTGTTTATGTGGAGAGTCTGAGCTATCCTGTAGTGGTGGACCCATACACGGATGTCTTCCAAGATGATGTTTCGGGTCAACATTCTCACATAGAGGAGGACTTTTACATTGAATTTTACCCTGGGATGGCATCGATATCTACAACAACATATGAGATGGCTCTCAAAGAGCATCCTAAGATGCAGGTATGGCTATATGACTTGTAGGTAAAAGGATTCATTCGGCCTGGTGTTTCTCCTTCGGCAACCCTGATTCTGTTCGCCAAGAAAGTGGATGGGAGCTTGAGACATTGTGTTGACTATCAGCGCCTGAACTAGGTGACTGTGAGGAACATGTACCCACTTCCAAGGATTCATGACCTCTTTGATCAGCTGAATGGAACATGGTGGTTCTCGAAAATAGACCTCAGATCAGGAAATCAGCAGCTTAGAGTTCGAGAGGAGGATGTACAGATGACTAATTTCTGATGTCGGTACGACCACTATGAGGTCTTGGTTTGGCTATTCGGAATGACCAACACTCTAGAAGTGTTCTTGGGACTAATGAAAAGGATATTTCATCCATTCCTCGATCACTTTGTTGTGGTATTCATCGATGACATTCTGATCTAATATACTACTGAAGAGGAGCATTCCTATCAGTTTTAGGTAGTACTGGATACACTCTAAGAGCACCAGAATTTTGGTAAGCACTCGAAGTGCAAATTTTGGATCTGATAGGTTCACTTTCTAGGACATGCCATCTCGGAGGATAGAGTTACAATGGATACAACAATGATTGAGGTGGTACAATATTGGGAGCCACCCAGGAGTGTTATAGAGGTATGTTGTTTCCTGAGTTTGGTGGGATAAAACCGGAGGTTTTTTCCAGACTTCTCCAGAGTTGCAGGACCACTATTTGCGTTGAAGAAGAAGGGGAAACCCTTATTTTGGTTGTAGAAATACCAACGGAGTTTTCATGAGCTGAGGCACCGGCTGACTATTTCCCCCATATTGAGGCTTTAAGAGGGGGGCATAGGCCACGCAGTTTACTGTGACGTATCAGCGACTAGACTCGTATGTGTCCTGATGCATGAACGAGCAATGATTGCATATGGATCCCGACAGCTAAGACAAAATGAGCTGAACTACACTACCAATTAACTGGTGTTAGTAGCAATGGTCTTCTCCTTGAAGATTTGGCGACATTGTCTGATGTGTGAGTGCTTTACCATGTACTCTAACCAAAATAGTATCTGATATATCCTCTCTCAAAATGACATGAACCTGAGAAAGCGTCATTGGCTTGAGTTCCTCCAGGACTATGAATTAGATATAGTATATACTCATAGGAAGGGGAGCATTGTAGTAGATGCACTCAAGGGGACATCTGCTATACAGCTTCTAGGAGAGGCGACAGAGCAGCTGGCTTCTTTACAGATATCCTTTGGGGATAGAGATGGAGTAGCTTTCCTTCACTCTCTTATAGTCACTCCCCCACTTATTTAGCGAGTCAAGGAGGCACATCATGGGGAAGTTGACTGTGAGACATGAGGTGCTCATATTACCACAGTACATGCATCTGATGGATTTTATAAAGGTGGGGATCATGTCATCCTCTTTAGAGGATGTACCATGGTACCAGTTTCATTTCAAAATGAAGTACTAAGGGAGTTCCACACCTTCCCTCTAGCGATACACCCAGGAGTGGAGAAGATGTAACTGGATCTCTGACGACAACATTGGTGGTAAAAACTCAAGAAAGCAGTACTAGAGTGTGTCTCTCGATGCCTCACTTGTTAGCATGTGAAGGCGGAGCATCAGGTACTAGTAGGATTGGTCCAGCCTTTAGAGGTTCTATAGTGGAAGTGGGATGGGATATCCATGGACTTCGTGATAGTAATTGCACGTACATCCAGGGGTCATGTGTCTATATGGGTGATCATAGATTGACTCACCATTTCGGCCCACTTCATACCGATTAGAGTTCATGTTTCAATAGAGAGCTTGGGATGACTATATGTATAGAAGATTGTGCGGCTACATGGAGTACCCACGAAAATTTTCTCTGGTCGTGATACACATTTTTCTTCCTGGTTATGGAAGGGGTAGTAGAAGGCTTTCAGTATGAATCTTTGTTTGAGCACCACCTTCCATCCTCAGACAGATGGCTATACTGAGCAGACCATTTAGACCCTCAAGGATATGTTGTGCACTTGTGTCCTCGACTTCGGTCGCAGCATTACAGATCACTTACATTAGATTTATTTTGCATACAACAACAGCTATCACTCCACCATAGGGATGGAACCATTTGAGGAATTGTACGGGAGACCTTGTAGATCACCGATGTGCTGAACTGTCCCAGTGGAGTCATCACTCGTGGGACCAGAGATGGTTCGGGCTACCACAATGAAGGTGCAGATCATGCAGGAGCAGATGAAGACTGCACAGTGAAGGCAGAAGTCATATGCCGACAGGAGATGGAGACCTCTGGAGTTTGAGGATGGAGACCACGTCTTTGTATGGGTCTCACCCTGATGAGGTCTACAGAGATTCGGATGAGGCATCATGTTTTCTGTGAGGTTCATCAGACCTCTTCAGGTCCTCCGCAGATTTGGCGAGATGGCATACCACATAGCTCTTCCACCTCAGTTGCACCGGGGTCACGACGTCTTCCACGTATCCTAGATGAGGAGATACGTGCATGAACCTTCTCACATAATCGACCATGGAGAGATGGATGTCAATTATGAGGAAACATTTACGGATGTTCCTGTGGAGATTGAGGATCGATTGGAGCGAGTCCTTCATGGACGGTTGATACCTCTGGTTCTCGTTCACTTGAAGCATTGAAACCTCCCGGAGAGCACTTGGGAATGGGTGGCTCAGATGCGTGCTCAGTACCCCCACTTGTTCCCCTAGATTGAGTTGTGGCTTACGAGAACGTAAATCCTCAGGTGGGGAGAATGTAAACACTGAGGATTTCCATGTATTAGTCTTAAAAATTGTGAATTTTACGAGTCTGTGAATTTTAATATGTGTGATTCTGAGTCCCGGAGTGCCCGAAATGAATTTCTAATCTTTATTACAGGTACGATCAGTAAACGTGCAACATGGTTTTTATATCTTTTGAACCGGTGCTCGGAATTGAAATATGAGGACACCGTTGAACTCGCAGTGCCCGTATTCAATTAAAGGTACTTTCACCTCGATGGTAGTTGGTCAAGGGTGAGACTTAGTTTTTGGGTTTTTCGTGGAAATAAATAAAATAAAATAATTACACATTTTTTTTATTTTTTAGTAACCACACTCCATGTGGATGTTGGTAGTGGGGACCTCCAAACCTTAACCTCTCATGAGGGGTTACGGTAGTGGGGACCACCCGAGGCCTAAACCTCTTCAACTCCCCCATTAATGTGGACGAGCCTTTTCAGATTCCTCTAAATTAATTATGCCAAACCTTATCCACATTAAATTAATCCACCACACCTCATTAATTATACCAACCCTCCCCATCTAGTTGATTAAGCCATCTCAATTAATTAAATGCTTCAATTTGAATTTTTTCCAACGAACCTAATAGATCACATAAACTATTATTTTGGAGGCTACCTTTTCTTTTCGGTGGAATCAATGGAAAATGGAGGATCCTTGGGAGAAAATCTCCACAACTAAGAATGCTCCACCGACAAAAAACACCATCCTCCTTCGACCTTATTCCTCAGGTATTCTTCTAATGTGGAATGTCCTTATCATCGACTACGACCATCTGACGCACAAGCCCATCAATGGAGGTGTGTGGCGGACGAGACGAATGTCGATGACTTTACCTTATTCCTCACGCCAAAACCAACAACATACAAGGTAGGGTTTTATTGATTTTTACTTCTCATGTTCTCCCCTTCTAATTCATTTGAAGGATATCAGAATAGAAATTGACGAGGGTTGTGGGAAGTGATTATTAAAATATTTTTCATACACGTTCATGCTTCGTTCTTTGTGAACTAATTTCTATCACTATAAACGCAGAGGGTGTGGGACAAACAATCCTGTCCCAACCCCTCTATCCTTCTTCATTGGTGTATTCGTCAAAATTTAGGAAGGCAATGAAGGTGATGAAGGTGACGATGGCAATGAAGACGCCACTCGCAGCCTCTGAGACCCACACCGTCCTCGCGGAATTATGGTCTCCCGGCCATGCACCCAGCTCTGCGCCCCAGCCGAGATGCCCCACAGTTCTCCAGACTTCCGTCCATACACGCCCCGCACCCCCGCGACACTCCAGCCTCCCAGCCAAACTTGATCCATGCCCTAGCAGAGCCATCCCGCAGTGCTGCGGCCTTCCTGTCGAACATCCCCCCCCCCCCCCCCCCCCCGCGGTGATCTAACATCACAACTGAACCGTCCCCCCCCCCCCATGGTGCTCTGGCCTCCTTTCCAAACTGGCCATGCACCCTGGCCGAACCACCCATGCCGCGACCCTCAAAGACGCCCCTGCTAGCGCCACCTGTGGGCCCTCTGAGCCGCCTCGGCTCGTGCTACCTGTGGCCCTCCACGATGCACCAGCTCGCACCACCCACCGGGCCTATAAGACACCCTGTTAATGATTCCACAGCTCACGCCGCCCACTATCTCTTCGAGCCGCCCCATCTGAACCACCCCACGGCCTCGCACCCTCACCGCCTCCCACAGACCTCCACGACACCACGTGGTTGGTCGAGCCAAACCCAGCGGGCCAAAATGACCCAACAGGTAGGGAAGCATTGTGGGCCAGTTCAGATCTAGTGGGTCAGGCTGGGTCAACCCTAGCCGGGTCGGTCCGACTGGGTCAGACTGGACCCGGGCCCACTAAGACCCATTTAACTTCTTTTGGCCATAACTTTTGCATCAGACGTACATTTGATAGACCTTCAGCGGCGCTGGAAACCTTGGAGCAAGACGGTCCATTTGAGTGATACTCCATTGATTTTTTTATTGAGATAGTATACGGTCAAGTTGGATTGAGCACGAATCCAATAGGGCCCCAAGGAATAAAATGAAAATAACTCACAGACATGGTGTCCGATAGACACATTGTCTATTACGTTGAGGCCACTATTACATGTAAGTCCTTTGGGATACATATTAATAGGACATTGTGGCAGTTAGAGCATCGACCAATAGTATACAGAGCATATACATCTTGAGACGAGCGAGCATTTTTGTGGAAACCTAGTATCTGGATGAGACTTGATGATTGATGACCGTTTCGACTCGGTGTGACTCGACTGGCCCAGTGGGAAGCGCCTTGGTGACGCAGAAGATCCCCGAATGGGAGTGACTTTTTGTGACAGGACATACCCACAGTACTCGATAGTATGAGTACCTCAGTAGGCCATGAGGGGGAGTGCCTCTATGTGATGCAGTAGACCCACGATAGAGAGCGCCTCTGTGTGATGTGGCACACCCACGGTACTAGACAAGAGGAGTAACTCTACAGTCCAAGGTTTGTGGGAATAACCTCTGTGTGACACGGCAAGACCACTGTACTCGATAGAGGAGGAGTTCTCCAGCAGCCAAGGGTTCAAAATGTTACATGTTACTTACCCTAGAATAAATCCTAGTGTGACTTCAGTCAGTACCATAGTGTTTTTCCTCATGATTGAGTCAAATTACTTCATAACTTACGTATATGTATAGTCATATGCCTATGTAGGGTTATCTGTTGATTTCATAATTTGTGGTCTATCTTTTTTGGATTTTTTGAGAACTTTAGGGTCTCAGTTTCCCTACTGAGTATCGTTATACTCACCCCTACATGGGTTTTTCCCGCTCCTTGTTGTGTTGGGTGCAGAAAACGGACAACGCTGACTAAGGATGAGAATACCAGGACTAGATGGTACATGAAGGTGGACTATACAGAGTGTCGATACGTGGAGGAGACGGACAGACGTGGAGTGCAGAGGAGGTGATAAGTACCTACCCTTCAGTTAAGAATCCCAGAGGATGATCCAGTAGCTGTCTTTTCACTTTCTTCAGTTGTATTGTATTTCAGTTGTACATGTACCTTTACTGTTGGTCTTGTATTCCGGCCCCCTTTTTCTTTCAGTACACATTTGGTTATATAGTTTTCTTGTGTTTGTATCTTGTTGTTTACTTGGTTGCACGTGTTTACAGGTTATAAAGGCAACACCATCCATGTTTTTAGGGAATACACCTTTGGTTCCAATCGTCATCCACCTGCCAATGGAAGGTGAGCATGGGGTTAGTCAGGACACGGGTCTCGGGGGGGGGGGGGGGGGGGGGGGGACGGGTCGTGACACCTGTGGTGATTTCTCTTCTCGGTCTCATCCCAAACCTTTCATTATTAATTTTTTTTCTTATGTAGTGGTGTTTAATTGGTTTGGGGGTGAATTTGGTTATCATTTATGTGGATCCATTATGTGATATAGGTTCATCAATGGTTCTCATGGTGTGGTTGTGGTTTGTGTGGATTTTCATTTTCCTTATACTGTGCAAAGATTTGAAAAGTATCATCGGGGTAGAATTTCCCACATTTCCCTCTATTTTGTATCATGCAAGAGGGGTTTCATTTTATTCCATATGGGTTATGATTATGGTGTCTTCATTAAATATAAATAATTTTATTACTGGAAATTTAATGGTAATTGGGTTTGTTTCTCATTATTCTACATGATTATAGTTATTTTGATATTGTGGATTGTATGATCTTGATACCCCATTAAATATTGTGACCATTGGGGAAATTGTTTTTATGGATATATGTATTGTGACTTTTGTGACTGTTCTAATAGTTGTGATATAACCCAAGATATAATTTTTTTAATATCATATATTTGGATAATAAAATCGATACCCCTGTATTTTAAAATGTTTTATAACACCACAATGAATTATTTTAAACCAAAAAAAAACCATTGTAAATTAATAAATGATTTTGGAGTGTAGCGTTGTTTTTAGATGTTCATCTGGGAAAACAATGTGGGTTTGGGACATGGGGAGATGATGGTTGGTGGGACATTCATTTTGGGTCATTTTGGTTGTGTTTATTTAGAAATTCTTGTTGGGGAAGTTAGGATATATTGTTGGGGATGAATGGATTCTTGTGATATATAGTTGATTTCTTCTATATTCTCTAGTAGTGATGGGATGAATAAATTAATAATAATGTTTGAATTGGAATGGGTTGTATTGGTTAGTTGGATGGAAATTTCTTAATGGAAAATTAAATGATGGGTTGTGTGGTTAAATTTGGTTGATAATAAATAATTAAATTAATGTGTGTGAAACATAGAGTAAATAAGAAGCTGTAATTGCTTATTAGGGCACTTCATAATTTGAAATGACTTTTTAATATACTAATAATTTCATTCTGAGGTGGAATAAAATGTGACGATGTTGTGATTTGGTGGTTTGTTTGAGGAATATGAGGATGGCCTTGAGTGTTTGATATTATATATATACATCTATTTTCCTTGTGATATCTATATAAAGCCGACCCACATTGGGAACAATGTGAGGAACACCCACATAATCAAACTGGTGGTGTATTTCCCAACATCCCAATGGGTGGATGGATTGCTAGTAACTTTCTCTTCTATAATCCCTCTTCCATGCGAGGATGGCCAATGCTTCATTTGATGAGTTGTGATGTGGTGTATGTGGTGTCTTCATGATGAGAAGTGATATGTGGTCCAAGGGGTCTTAGCTATTAGTTGTGATTTTCTCTCCAAGGTGTCTTCGGGAAGAGATGTTGTAACACCACATGATTTTATAATATGTTATTTTATTTAATGTAATTCACTAGTTTGTGTTACACGCAACACTGAGTTCGAGCACACCACGACATACCAAAATAGCCGTTCAAAAAGAGGTTATGAATATTAATAACTTAATTATTATTTTTATATACTCCACATAATTTTTGAATCCATATTATGAGTTTCTAAAACATAATATAGGGAAAAAATTATTTTTTCAAATAAAAGAAGTATTTTTCAAAAAATTCTATTTTACAACCTTTTAATGGAAAACCATATTTAAAACCAATATTTGAAAATTTTATATATTCAATTTAATAAAATTAAATTCATCATTAGAATAGGTACGTAAACAATTATTTTGGATAAATTTTGGGTACTTTTCTGATAACATTCATATTTTGATTAATATTGAAAAATTCTAAATTTTACTTGAAAACATCATTTTAAATCGAAATATTTTATAGTTCTAAATTATGAAAATGAATGGATTGGAAGTATTGTTATATTATATTTATATCATTTAATACAAGGTAGGTCATTATAAGTAATTTCACCTTTAAATTTGACATTAACATGTGTCAATCTTTTAGAAGTTTTTACTTTTAAAAAACCTGCTTTTCAGTTTTGGCAATGGGAATTAATTTTACATTATTTAATTCAACTTCTACGTTTTGAATTTAGTAAATTAGAATTAATTTTTGAATTTGTAATATCAAAATTATCAAAGGGTAAAATATTTCTATTTTTCTCAAAACATTCAATTTTTTTTAATAGTGAAAAACATTATGTTATTGATTAAAACCAACTTTTTATTTAAATAATTATTTATTATATTTAAATTTATTTTAAATAAAAATAGAAATATAATACCTATATAAGTTCAGTTTAATTCATTGGACTCGTTTTATAGTAAAATTTGATATATAAAGTTTTATTGAACTTTTTACCGTCTTTTCCCCATCTTCTAGGAGAATTTGAAAATTTCCATAAAATATGATTTTACCACTTCCGTAAATTTAATTTATAAAACCTGAGAGACACAACTAATATTAGTAGGTAAAATATTTTTAAATAATATGAAAATAATTTTTGGCGAAGAGAAACATTTGACTTTTTTACAAAGGATAAAATTAAATAGGGTAATTAAATATAAAAATGATATTATAATTATCATAACACATGTCCTAATTCTATTGGATAAGTGTAATTCGACCAATAACAACCTTAGGAATAAAATATATACCCTTAGGTCCACTTGGATTATATTTTGAAATTAATTAATATTTCATTTTATGAAGTGTTAAAAGTGTTAATTTAAATGTTTAATATATGTGGTAACACGTAAGATATATCAGACTATAAATATTAATTAGAAATGTAAAATGATTTAATACATAATGGTATTTAATTTTAAATTTTTAGACATTAAATAATTAAATTAATTTATTACACATTGACTGACTGAAAATTAGTTTTTTATTATTCGAACACTTTTGAGGAAAAAGTGAGAAATCGAACATTACTTCAATGACTTAAAACAACCAAACCACCATGATATAAAAGTGTAAGGCCAAAAAACTAATTCAGACATACACGCAAGATCCCCTACCCAGCATAAAAACAATAATATTAGTTTCCTTATACTACTCACAACATGTCAAGTAAACACGTGCATGACTGCACAAGCATGGTACCGATGGAAAAGCCAAACCATCTCAAACATCCAAATTCTAAAAGCAAGGACTAGAAGAAAACCACAGCCATGATCCCCATCTAGTGCAACCCATTGTAAGAGAACTTTTTCAGCTACCCTCAAACCTAGAAATGCACAAAAAATAGAATCTCACCTTCACAAAAATAGTAATACGATTCCAAAAGTCCAAAACTTCAGAAACCAAACATCACCTGAGACACCAAATGAACAAACCAATAGCCCACCAATTTACCACAATCAACACCATAAACGAAAATCACTGAAAGTATACCAGAAATGTAATACACAGGATGATAGAATCAAGAACTGAGAGACCCCCCCCTCCACACCACAGAGGGACCAGCCTCGATCCTCACATGAAAGGAAGCTAGCCATGCTGAGGCCTTTTCCAGTTGATGCCAGGACGAGAACAAACACAAATTACAATGCATTCGCAAGGACAGTCGAAGGTAGATCCACAACTTGATGGGACAACGCTCTAGCCAAAATGGAAGACTAGGTTGGATCCACGCGTTCCCAATCCATCACTCCAGGAAGACAGCTGGAGCCTCGCCAGAACCATCGCTGAGCCGATGATCAAGGGATGTTGATCAGAACACACGCCAGCCTTACAGAGGCATGCCGATGTTGATCTGAGGATGCCGACACTGAAGCCAATAAAAAATGTGCCACACTGGAGGAGAGAATAGAACGAAATCAGAGACCAAAACCCTAGTCCATCGATAAGGAAAAACTACCACCGCACAGAGGCTCCATTTTCTCGGTCACAATTTTTTATTACAAAACGATGATGCAGTAATTTCCTTATTAATGTAATAATAAAATAATATATATTATAAATATCCCAATAAATGTTAATTTAGACTTATGATGAATTAAACTAATCTTATAGGTTAATATGACATTTTAGTGTTCATTAAATAAATTTTATTAGAAGTGATTATGTTTTTATGGCTTTAAAAAAATCAAATACCAACTTTTGTCAAAATTTCCATAATTGAGTTTTTAAAACACATACTATATTACTAATTGATATAATATTAATAAAATTATATGGTTCCTCGAGACGACATAAATAAGGTTATATATATTAATAATGAACCTTTGGGGGTTCTCTTGGCTTATTATTGTATGTTTATAAACCATATAATATAAAAATACAAAGAGACATGGTAAATGTCATACTATTTACATAAGAGTTAAATCCAAAATATATGATTAATATGGTGACCTAAAACTTTCTAAAACCAAATAATTGACTGTTTTTTGACCCATACCCACCTTATCCTCTAAATAAATCATTTTTTACCAACTAGATAGTTAATATCATTTTAATATAAAATTAAATTTCATGTTTTTCCTAAAGGGCCCCTAACCCCTCTTATAAAAGGGAACTTACCCCTATCTCAAAATCACAACTCCAAAGCCATTTGGATCGGCAAAACCCTGACCAAATATCCTCCCAACTTCCCTCAAATCAACCTTGAGTCCTTACATTGATCATAAATCAAACCAAAGTAGATTTGTTTATCAACTCAAAAGGAAACACCCAATGGAAACGTAATAGTTTCATCACCCTCTTTCATGTTCTTTTATTCTTCCACTTCCTCTTTATTTTTTGATTCCATAACAAAATTATAAATCCAGTACCATCTACATAATTTGATGTTATAAGAAATTGTTACAACCATATCCATTATTCTATCCATCCTATAAATGACAGAGTCACCATACATGTGTACGTACGTCTTACCGTCTCCACATAGGGGTGTAGTTTGTTATTTAAATACATAATTATTTGGATGGGTATAATAATGAGTATAAATGATTTAAATAATAAATATAACATGTAAATGATTTTGTATATAATATATAGAATCCAATTACATAAGACTTCATCATCAATATGATGATATTGTCGCTCGTGCGTATGTATGGCTTATCGTCTAAATGAAGGAGATTAGATTCATTTACCGTCATAAACATTCAATAATAATTATCATTTTATGATTAAAAATATTGTTTAACAAATTAATATCATTATGGATATGAATCAAATATATGTTATACATAACAAACAAGACTTACGTAACAAAACATTTAAAGGAAAAAAAATCAGTTAACAGCCAAAAAAGTGATACTACTAAAATATCATTAACAAATCAAAAGTATAAGATCATATATGATATCATATTTATGTATATGGTTCCTGAATAATTTAATGACAATTATTTCACCATTTTTTAGGAGGTTAACCTACCCTATACTATGGAAAAGTAAAAGTTAATGGGTTTTCAACTCACTTTTATTCCACTGAGATTCATGCTATATTTTCCACTATTACCTTTTGGGTAGTGTATGTACTTATCATGATTGTATTGTTTTAATAATATACATTAATTTATGGGTATTTACAATATCATTGGATGATATTTCTTTCATCGGGTGTATGTTTCGTAAGTTACCAAATCGGTAAGGGAATTTGAAATTTCAATTTCCACTCATTCGGTTTTACAAAAACTTCATTGATTACATTACTCCAAGATTATGTGTGAAATCACTATATATTTAATTTTGTATTAATTTATACTAACATTTTTGTGGACATACTTTTGATACACATAATCACTTCATTGATAAATTCTCATGTCATCGATTTAAACTTGATAAGAGCTAATTTAACTCCATTTCTATTCATTGAGTTAAACAACCAATTCATTGGTGTTGTTTTTACAAGAGTATTTGTGAATGTCATCAGATTGATTTACAATTATTATCCAATAATATTGAGTGTATTTATATTTTTCAAAGAAAATTATGTCATTGATTTATCCTTCACCTAGGGATACAGTATTTATAAAATATTTCGTCACAATTTACATTCCTTTGAGACCTATTTGTCATTATGCATCAATTCACTTTTAAATGGTGTATATAAAATCCTTTTACATGTTATATCATAAATCCCTTTATTCCCATGAAATTATAATTTCTTTATTAATTTTATTCCACAATTACTTGTATTCATGTGTCTCTTATTTGGATGATAACTCTTTAACTAAAATATTGAATTAAATGATTTAAATATTTATTCTTCTAAATCATTTTCATTAATTTCCAAGTTTGAAAAATGGGTTTAAGTATTTATTTATATGGACATGAATGTTTTTAAATCCAAATTACTTTTAAATTTATCAAATAGTTATGTGACACTTTTACTCAAAAATCATTTTTAAACATCCTCCTTGATAAATAGTGCGACATTAAAATGTTTTCAAGAAAAACGGGATATTTATATCAAATATTTTTATTGAAAATTTTCATATATTTCAATATCATTTTGGGTATTTTATTCTTTATTGAGGTTTATTTCTCATAATACAATCATCCATATTGTATTTAATGAGTTATGATTGACTGTGGATGTGCTATTTTAATTCCATTCGTGATTTGTGGTTAAAATATTGTCATTTCATATGCTGAATTTAATAAGAATTTTTAGATTATGTTTCACCTTTTATTATGAGGAATGCATTGGTCCTAGTAAGTGATAGGTGGATCCTGATATATCTCCTCGATTCATTGGTAGGTCTCATGAGACAAATTAGTGTCTTGGAACAAGGCCTTGACAAAATCTTATTGGTAGTCATGGAAAAAGGCCTGACTATTTGGTTATGAAGTCTAGAATTATGCATTCCATCATTATGAAATTTTCTATTGATATTTAATGTGATTATTTGACTTGTAGAATATAAATGTGAATAATTAAATCTCATTATTTGATTTATCATTGTCATATTATGCTGAAGTTTAAGTTTAAATGGCTTATGTTCTAGTATTATACATTGACATAAATGGTTATACTTATTTATGACAGTTTATGCTATATTGTTATCCATACTGATCATATGAGCTCACCCCTTTCTTATGTTTAGTTTTTTCCAGGATGCAAAAAAGTATATTACTAATAACCTATAGGAATAGTCTAAGGGATATAAGAGTGTTCAAGGGGACAAAATGTTTTTGTTGATGACATAATGTAAATATTATGTATGTATCTAGTACATCCAATCATTTTAAACTGATCAGTCATTCAGGACATGATTCCTTATCATGGAAATGTTATGTAATAATGCAATGATTCTAGGTAACTGGGGTTGGAGTGTTACAGTTGGTATCATAGGAAGTTAAGTATAATCTTTGGAATATATATTTAGAATAATCTATGATTTTTAAACACTACACTAGTATGGATATTGCGGATTAGTGTATAAGAACATTCAAAAAATTTGGTAATTCAAATATTATGTGACTGACTAAAAATTAAATTTTTATTTCCAAAAACATTTAGGAAAACTGAGAAACTGTGCAACCCATAACACATACCTAAACACGACTTGAGACATTCACAGAAAAAATCTACTGGAAAACCACAAAAAAAACACCCAACCACAGAACTACATGTCATAATACATTCACACAGCTTTGAATCCCACACTAGAGTCCCATTTTTCCGTAACCGAATCCCACTCAGAGGCTGACTTATGCCACTTCAGGAAATAATCTCTTTGCTCAATGTTTTTCATCTGGTCCAGTGAAGGTTTCACTGTGCATGTTTGCATAATTTAAATGTCCTTTTTGAAAGAAAGAATAACACCTTTTTCCGGCTTGAGGGAATATTTGGTATACACCGGTCGTGGAATGTAAGAGTAGTCTTTCCTTTTCCGTCTTCTTGGTGTATCAGATAGAGTTTCTTTACATTTGGTAGTCCTTTCATTTCTGTTCTAAACAATATCACTGTATGAAAGGTACACTGTACCGCTCATATTTTCTTTATTTCCTTCAAAAACCATTCTCCCCCTTCAAAGCATCATCCTTGTAAGCAGTATTATCCCCCCTCCTGGGATCCGGCGTGTTAATTTCAATCACGTCCAAACACCCAACCTCATTAGCAGTCTCTTCCCAAGCCACGAGAACTTCCTCTTGTCCAAACCTTACAACATTGATCCCATCCACATAGTCCTCATCGGTATCATCTCTGGTCACAACAACCATCTCCAAACCCTCTACTAGAATACCTTCTGAAAGGCCTTCAAACCTATTGGTTAATGCAAGGAAGGGCCTGGCCGAAGGGTCTAAACCTCTAAGACCCCCAACCCTAATCGGACTAGCCACTTCTGAATTAGCTGCCTTTCTCCCCATCGTTTGTGCCTTCACCGTATTCTCCCAGCCATTTGTTGCTCCAGAAAATCCCCCTTATAACTCGGAACAGACTACTTCCGAAAAATGGTTTTAGAGGATCCCCCCAAATCCTGCTGCAACCTATTGAACACCTCCACAACCATCGGGTTAGCCTAGTTTTTCATATCTCTTGAAGTTCCAAACGCATGCACATACACCATTATCACCGTATGGGCCTCATCACAGCGGTACTTCACCACAGGACTCGATGGAGGTCCCTCATCAATGGACTCTGAAGCCTCTTTGTCCAGACCATACATCACCCCCACATCTGGTTCCTTACATGGAGCAACATCCCCTTTTGTTGTAACCACCTGCTTCCCCTTACAGATAACCTCCGACGAAGGAACTTAGCTTCTCCTACGACAGACCTCCAAATGGTGACCCAAATGCTTGCATGATAGACAATACTCTGTCAAATTTTCGTAAACCACCCTTTACATCCACCTGTAATCCTCTCCAATAGTAATTCTAACATAATCGATGGGAAAACGAGAAGCATCCATTTCAATAGATACCTGATGATTAACCAGATGGCACACGACCTTGGTGATGATATCAGAACAAAGAAACATTCCTATGAGGTTACCTATCATACGAATCACTGAAGGGTTCTAAAAAGGAAGACGGAGGTTTGGAAAACTAACAGAAACCACTGTAGTTGTAGAATCACGCTACATTGGGAAATCGAAGGACCACTGTTGCAGAAAGAAATGAAATATGTTGCTGCTACGAGGAGCCATCGACCAAGCCTTAATGAGATCTGCCTCCGATTCGATCCGAATCATCATATGGTTGCTATCAGGAAAACAAAAAATTGATCTTTCTTAAAGGTCCCAACATCCCAAGACAAACTGGTCAAAAGTAACAACTGAAGTTCTCATGTTCTTGAAGTGAGCAAACATCATGCGATTCAAGAGAGCAGAGGTTTCCACAAACTTAGAGGGAAGGAGCTGAAGGATAGGAAGGAAATCGAGCAGTTCTGGAACCATTGGGCATAACAAAGAATCCGAGAATGGAGAAAGAAGTCCAGGGTTGAAAAAAGGATGGAAGAAACCTCATCTCTCATGGAGCGACGATTCCCCCCCCAACCCCCCAAGGTGGGAGGAGCCGCTGGCGGCGCCATCATCACCGAGGAGCAGAGATGTACCTAGGAGTGAAAACACTGATAACATGTTTTGAGAATGGCTCAGGGTATCCTGGTAAATGACAACGGGCCATGGTGCACTCTTGGTTACGACACTCCTGGGGGATATTCGTAGATTAATTCGCTTTTTCGTTAAAATTTTATTTGAAGTGTTTCAATATAAGAAGAGAATAAATAACCTTGGTCAATCCTAATGTGTTTTAGTTTTAAAATAATGTGTTGTGATATTCTATAAATTATTTTATGACTCACACTCTGCTTTCTTGTGTTAGTCAATGGATGGATTCTAAGGAAGTCATATTAACATTGAACATTATGTACAGGGTTGGCACGGTGGTGGAAATGAGAAAAAAAATTGAATGTTGATATGTGTTAAAGATATCATGTTTATTCCGAATCAGTTTTCCAAAAATATGATATACAACATATATATTAACCAATACTCAGACTCAACAATGATGATACAGGAAGTGACTCATAAGTGCTCCAGCAGTGGAGAACATAGAGAAATGAATGCTCAATTTCCATCATGCTGGAAATGTGGAAGGAGACACCTAGGAATGTGTCTCAATGGGACAATGAAAAGATATATGATTGGGAATGAATGACATAAACTAAATAATTTTTTGATGAAAAATGAATAGTACTATGAAAAAAAATGATCCCAAGAATCCATTTACAGTCATTTTCCATAAAAGTAGGGGACCTGGGCATTACCCAAGTGAATGCCCTATTCTAGAGGATAACCTCTTGGTCATGGAAGAACCACTATGGAAATAAATCCATGGTTAACTGTTTAAAAGTATTAGTGCTATAGGTTGACGAGATTACATTGGATGAATTTTCTCTTATATGCGTTACCCTCCTCTTTGTTTTGTGAAAATGTTATTTTAGGAATAATTGGATTTTATATTGTTGATATAGTTATAAATAACCATTTGGTATTATATGATCCTTGAATTTGAGGAAATTTCATGTTATTAAATTTTGGGATAAAAATGTGAGGTATGTGATAACATTTGTGGTAAAATTATGCTATGGTTAATTTTGGGAATTTATCTCAATTTGGGAATTTTATAAAATATTGATTATGAAAAAGGAAAACATGCAGACCGCGTAACAACCCATCGCACCGGAAAAACCTACAGGAATCGTACCCACAACCACTGTGTGATTGGGATTTTTTTACCTACCACCAGATAATGTGAAGTACCTAGTTAGTGTGACTAATTATTTTTAGTTAAATGATTTTATTGATCGATAATAGGCTTATTTGGGATCTTATGTCCTATATAATGGATATCCTTAGTACATGAAATTGATTTGGTGATTTAGTGACAAATGTTATATTGGAAGATGTTCACTCAGTTGGGAACACTATATGCCTCAGGAAAATAGAATACTATGGGATTTTATTTGAGGAGTAATGGTTGATTTTTATCTATGATTTTATTGTGGATTTATTGTCTTTTGTGTTATTTATGGACATTATTTATCTGTCATAGTGAATATGTGATTAGGATAATTACTTTTACGTATGTGACTTTATGTGTAGGGAATGTTATATGAAGAGACAATTTAATGTGGAAGAATTAGTAATCGAGTTCTTATATTTTTTGGTATTCAATATTAGTTTGGATTATATTTATTGAATTTAAAGACAATTATTTATTGAATGATAATTATTGAACTCTGGGTATTGTTGGATTAATTTTAGATATTAAGATTAGTATATCTCTATCTAATGGATTATCCTTTTTAGGGATCATCTAATCGTGTACTAACCATTTTGGATTTTGTTAATCTATAATGAAAAGGTAAATATATAGTTTATCCTTTGTGTATCATGATATTCTCTAGTAGTTTTTTCTAGCTCTTCTGGTGTGACGAAGTCATCTTAAATACTCATCATTTAAAAAAAAGATGAGTTAGTTGTAAAAATTTGTTAATGGATGCAAATATACAAACAATGTAAGTATATCTCTTTATGTTTATAGTCAATATCATAAATAAATTTCTCAACGTTATCAAATTGTACTTAAAACAAAAAATGTTGTTCGTTTAAATTTCTAATTGGGAAACTAATGACCGTTTATCCCATCACAAGTTTTTGGTTTTCTTATTGTTAACTTTCTCCTAATCATATTTTATATCTCTCTCCATCAGAACGTGAAAATTATTTTATCTTTCTTATCTATGTTTTCTTACATGGAATACTAGTACAACATATCTCGGGTGATCATTGTACTTTTATTTCATTCATTTAAAGTGATAGTTTTATTCAATCTTTTTCCATTGATGGGCTTTTAATGATGTTCCCAAGACCAATTTTAAAATTGAAAGGACGCAATTTACCAAATGGGGTAAGAATGTAACACCCCAAAATTTCAAAATAAGTATGTTCCTTAAATGTAATTCAATAGCTTGGGCTACACGCAAGACTGAGTTCGAGCATACCATGACTTAACAACGTGCCGTTCAAAAAGTGGTTATGAATAGTATTTACAGAATTTTTACTTTTATATACTCAATGTAATTTTATAATCAATATTATGTGTTTCCTAGACAAAATATAAGAACAAATTCATTTTTTCAAGTAAAAAATTATTTTTCAAAAACTAAAATTTTGTGACCTTTTAATGGAAAACCCTTTTTAAAACCAATATTTGACACTTTTAAATATTAAATTTAATTAAATTAAATTTTTCGTTAGCATAGGTACATAAATTTAAATTTGGATAAATTTTTGGTACTTTGCTGATAAAATTCACATTTTGATGAATACTGAAAAATACTAAATTTTAATTGAAAATGAAATTTTTAATCGAAAGAATTTATAGTGTTAAATTATACATTGGAATGGTTTGGAAGAATAATTAGATTATATTTTTATCATTTAATACAATTTAGGTAATTATAAGTTATTTCCAAATTAAATTTTACATAAACACAAGTCAATATTTTGATAGTTTTAACTTTTTTAAAAACCTGCTTTTCGTTTTGACTATCAGAATTAATTTTAAATTAATTAATGAAACTTATATGTTTTGAATTTGGTAAAATATATTTAATTTTTAAATTCATAATATAAAATTTATCTTAGGGTAATTTTTTGGTGTTTTTCTGAAAACATTCAACTTTTGATGAATAGTGACAAACACTGTGTTATTGTATAAAACTAAATCCTTATTTAATTATTTAATTATTTTATTTAAATTTATTTTAGGTAATAATATATATATAATAACTATATATGATCAATTTAATTCATTGGATTAATTTTTTTTAAAAAAAATTAGATATATAAAATTTTATTACACTTTTTACTACCTTTTACCCATCTTATAAGAGCATTTGTAAATTTTCATAATACATCATTTTACCACTTTTGTTAATTGAATTTTGAAAATCCAAGAGACATATTTAATATCAGTATGTAATTTTTTTTCATGAAGACGAAAATAATTTTTCGTGAAGAGTAACTGTTGACTTCAATTTACCAGAGTTAAAAGTAAATCGGGTAATAAAAGGTAAAAATAATATTTTAGATACCCTAATACTAGTCCTAGTTCTATTTTATATGTTTCATTTGTCCTATAAATCCATTAGGAATAATATATTATCCATTATGTCCACTTGGATTTGATTAGGACATTTATTATTATTATTTTTAAGTAGAGTTAAAAGTGTTAAATTCCATGATTAATAACCAACACATTTTTAATATAGGGATACATATAAGAAAAATTAGACTATAAATATACATTAAAAATATAAAAATATTTCCTACATAATATTATTTTATTTATAAATTTTAGACATTATAAAATTTAATTTATTTATGACACTATGATGTTGGAGTAATTACTTTATTAATAAAATATTAATATAATTGATATTATAAATATCCAAATAATTTTAAATTGAGACTTATGATAAATTAAAATAATTTTATAGGTTAATATGACATTTTAGGGTTTATTAAATAAATTTTATTTGAAGTGATAAATTTTCTATGGCTTTCAAAAAAATAAAATACTATATGGTGTCAAGATTGATGTAATTGAGTTTTAAAAACAAATACTATATTATTAATTGATATAATATTTTTTTAAACTAATTCTTTTCCAATTTACTTAAATAATGTTATATATATAATGTACCATTTGGGGATCTCTGGGCTTGTTATAGTACGTTAATTAACCATATAATATATAAATACAAAGTGACTTGGTAAAGGTCAAACTATTTAACTAAGAGATAAATCTAAAAGATAAGGTTAATATGGTGACCTAAACCTATCTAAAACCTATCAGTTGGGAGGGTTTCTACGAATCCCCACCTTATCCTTAAAATAAATCATTTTTGATCCATTTAAAAAAGAAAATGATTTTATTATAAAATAATATTTAAGCATTTCCTAAAGTGCCCCTCACCCCACTTATAAAAGGGTACTTCCCTTTCTATCAAAATCACTCATCCAATTCCATTTGGATCAGAAAAAACATTCCCAAATATCCTCCCAACATCCCTCACATCATCCTAGAGTCCTTACATTGATCATAAATCCATCTTATGGATCCCTTTTGATCAACCCAAAAGAAAACACCCAAAGAAGAGGTAATAATTTCACCACCCACTTTCAAATTATTTTCATCTTCCACTTGCAATTTATTTTTTGTTTCCATACCAAAATAATAAATATAGTACCTTTTACATATTTTGATTTTATTATAAATATGGTAAAACCATATTTCATATTCTATTAATCCTATAAATGACAAAGTCATCATACGTGTGTACGTACTGCTTTCCGTCTCAACGTCGTGGTGTAGTTTGTTATTCAACCACATCATTATTTGTATGGGTATAATAATTAGTATAAAGGATATAGGTAATAAATATAAAAATTTATTGATTATATATATATGATATACCATCCAATTACACACAATTTCATCATCAATATAATGATATTGCTGCTCGTGAGTACGTACGGCTTACCGTCTCCTCGAACGCGATGAGATTCATTTATCATCGTAATCATTCAAGAACAATATTCACTTTATGATTAAAAATAATGTTTAATAACTTAATATAATTCTAGATATGAATCATCTGCACCCTATACATAACAAACATGACATATGTATCCAAACAAATAAAGGAAAATGAATCAGTTAACAGCCAAAACAATGATACTGTTGAAATATCATTAACAAAGCAATATTATAATATAATATATGATATCATATTTTTGTATTTGGTTCTTTAATAATCTAAGAACAATTATTTAACCATTATACATGAGTCCAACATAACCTAAACTAAGGAAAAGTACAAGGTAAAGGGTCTTCATCTCACTTTTATTACTCTGAGATTCATGCTATATATTTCCACTATTACCTTTTATGTGGTGTATGTACTGTGGATGATTGAATTGTTTTCATAATACAATTTAATTTATGGGTATTTACATCATCATTGGACGATCCTTAATTCATTGGGTTTATGTTTCGTAAGTCACCAAATCGGTAAGGGAATATCAAATTTTAATTTATACTCATTCAGTTTAACGCAAACATTATTGATTAATTTACTTCAAGATTATGTTTAAAATCTGTAATTATTAACATATGTAGTAATTTCCTCTACCGATTGTGTTGATATACTTTGGATACCCATAATCACTCCATTGATAAATTCTGAAGTCATTTCTATAAACTTGATAAGAGTAATTTTAACTCAATTTCTATTCATTGAGTTAAACATCCATATCATGGGTGTTGATTTTACCTGAACAAGTGTGAATGTCCTCTGATTGATTTACACTGAATATACAATCATATTGACTATATTTATATTTTTCACACATAATTATGTCATTGATTTATCCTTAACCTCATTATACAGTCTTTATAAAGTATTTCGTCTCAATTTACATTCTTTTGAGACCTCTTTGTCGTTATGCACCAATTCACTTTATATGGTTTGTATACTATCCTTTGATATATTATATCATGAATCCCGTTATTCTCATGATATTATAATGTTTTGATTAATTTTATTCCTCATTTAATTGTGTTCAAGAATCTCTTATTTGGTTAGGAACTCTTTAACTAAAATATGGTTCTAAAGGTTTTAAATACTTATTCTTTTAAATCATTATTATTAATATCCATGTTTTAAAAATGGGTTTATGTATTTATATATAAGGATAGGAATTTTTCGAAATAAAAATTCCTTTAAAATTATTCATAGTGGTATGGGAAGCATTTATTCAAAATTCTCTTTTAAACAGCTTCTTTGATAAATAGCGTGACATTTAAACGTTTTCAAGAAAAGTGGGATATATATATTAAATAGATTTAATGACTACTTTAATCTTATTAAATATCATTCATTGTTTTTTATCCTTGGATGAGGTTGATTTCTCATAATAAAATTATCCATATTGTATTGAATGAGTTATGTTTGACTTTGGATGTGCAATTTTAATGTCATTCTTGGTTTGCGATTAAAATAATGATATTTTGTATGCTTGTTTTAAGAAGAATGATTATATTATGTTTCACCAATCTATATGAGGAATCAATTAAACATAGTAAGTGAAGGGTGGACCACGTTCTAGCATATTGATTCATCGGTAGGTCTCATGATACAGACTAGTGTCTTGGCACAAGGCCTTGACAAAATCTTAGTTATAGTCTTGGCATTAGGCCTTGACGATGTGGTTATGAAGTCAAGAATTATGAATACCATAATTATGAATTTGGCTATTGAAATTACATGTGAATATTCGACTAGTAAAATATTAAGGTGAATAAGTAAATATCATTATTTGATTTATCTTTTCCATATTATGATGACGTTTTGGTTTAAATGGCATGTGTTCTAGATTTTTACAATGCCTTAAATGTTTATTCTTATTTATTACAGTTTTCACTGTATTTTTATCCTTACTGAGCATCTATTCTCACCCCTCTCTTATGATTTATTTTTTCGAGGATGCAAAGAAGTATATTATGATTATCCATCAAGAATATGCAAAGGGATATATGATTGTTCAAAGGGGATGCAATGTTGTTTTTTTCATGATGTTATGTAAAACCTATGTATGTATCTAGAATATTTAAGGCTACTGAACTGATCGGTCTTTTGGGAAACGATTCATTGTATCAAGCCAATGTTATGTAATAACGCACCAATTATGGGTAACAAGGGTTAGGGCATTATAGAGGTTGTGAGATGTGATGATTTGTGAGGATCATGTGTTTGCGGGTGGGATGTGTTTTGAGGAGGAATTATGTGTGTGTGGGGTGTATTGTGAGGCCCTTGTGTGTGGGGTTGGGATGTGATGAGGTGAATTCAGTAGAGCTGGGAGTGATAGGATGTTTTTCGATGGGGTGTTAAAGTGGCTAATCAGTGGGAAAGTGGTATGAGGTATCCTTTTATCGATGTGCTTTAATTTATATTATATTAGCTTCTTGTGTAATTTGGTGAGGTTGTATTTGTGAGGTTTGGGTGGTTAGTATTCCAATTGATGTGCTATTTTGTTCTTTGATTTTCTCACAGGTGCATTAGTACTCTGATTTCACATGTTCATTACATACCATGGTTTTATAACTATGTATACATTTATTTTCAAACATAATATATAAAACTGTTATTATTGTTTACAACAGGATCTTTGGACCGTGAAATACCTCACTTCCTCTGATCCATGACAGTGATTATGTTGTTACTTTAGCTGTAATTTTGGGCTTTATCATTGGAGATTTTTACTTTTATCTTTTCTAATTATACCTGCATGTGGGGAGGATTAGGTATCCCTTTTATATTATGTATTGGATTTGTCTGTGTATGATTCATCTAATCATAAGATCATTTTTTCTTTTTAATTTTTGTGCCCCCCTAATGTGATATTTGTACAATATATGTTCTAATCACCAACCTGAGGCCTACAGTAGGTGGGACTGGTGGATGTGCATTATCTCTCTCCCCTAATGATGAAATTTTATAGGTACGGGTTTATGAAAGAGTTGAATAAAAGGTGATGGTTGAGTGATTTTATGGATTTTGGAGTTAGTAAGAGTGATGATTACATTATTTATTAGGTAAAAAGTATCAGATGATATTTGATAGTGACATAGGATTGGGAAGACCGATTAAGAAATGATATTTTAGGGCCCCCATGATCCGATGTAAGGACACGAAGCCTATCGAATGGCTAGGTGAGGCGAAACCACTTATAGGGAAGAGACAAAGAAGAGGTGCATGCATCATGATGACTTATGGTCTTCTTTTAATCGGGTTTTTTGTGGAATGTTATAATAGATAAAATTAATTATATTTATTTAATTTAGTTAAAATATATCATAATTAAAATTCATACTACCGTGATTAGTAATTTCTTGGTTTTCCTTTATTTTATATCTCATGCTCATCATGTCTGTGTTCCTCAGTGATTGAGGTTTAGTTTTCGGATTTGGATCATCATAATAGGTTTGAATTGGTACTAGAGGATGATCAATGGAACATGATTATGTGTGATTTTCAACAACAATATTTGGGAATGTATGATGGAGGTGTTTCAAATGGGGAGATTTAGAGTGTTATGGATGAGATCTGTATCGATTTTAGATTTTTGTAGGCCACGACTGAGTACATGGTCCATTTTTCTGTCATTTTGATGTGAGGAACTATACAACAATGGTGGAAATTTTATCTTAGAGAGTGGAAGGAGGAAGACATTTTGTGGGTGGGTTGACTTCCAAAAGGAGTTTTGAGCATATTTCCTTTAATAGAACATGATATTTGTGAATAGGAATGATATTAATTATCTTTTACACTGGATCAGGTTAATACAAGTGATGGGTATCAATTTTATGAACCATATTTGTTATTACCTAGATCATTTTCAAGATGAGGAGTCTCATGCAAGATGTATTTAGGAGGCATGCCTTCCTTTTATGTAGTATGCAGTACCTCATTTTATTTATCCAATGTTCTTGGAGGTTGAGAAGAAGGTAGTGGTGATCAATATAATACACCCATGTTGATGTTTTCTGTTGGAAGGTAATGATCAAGGTTCCTCAAGGGGAAGAGTGGTCATTTGTAGTTCAAAGCACTAGGACCACAGATATTTCAACTAGCTAGGAGTCAACCTCGGAATATTCCCTTTCATTCTTCTGGTATTTGATCCATTCCCATGGGGTTGGTTACAATATTTTTATTCAGTGTAATTAGAATCCATCATTTTGAATATTCCCAAATGGATGTTCAAAATATGTTTTGGTCGAGGTGGACATGTTCATGATTATCCTTAGTAGTAGTTTCTTGTTAGTCAATTTTAGCATCAGGGGAAGCAGGTTTATGTTTTTCGTAGTGGATATGGTGTATGATGAGGTTAAAATTAGGTTTTTTACTTGTGTTCAGGTACCACATCCCAAGTGTGTCGATGGATCTATTCATCATCATAGAGGACGAGGTTATGATCACGGTTAATTACCCAAAGTGGAGGCTATAGTCCCAGAGGTGCTAGAGATTATCAGAGGTACAATCAGCTTGTTTAATATTGTTTTTTGTGGCTTGTTTAATTTTGGAGCATCACACTACATTACTAAACCTACTCCATCCCATGTTATGAAACTAAAAATACAGAGTCTTCCCATTCCCCTTGTGAATACTATAGATGATAGAGGCTAGAACAGATTGCCGGATGGGTGCCAGGAGTATGGACTGATGATAGGGCTACATTAGTTATGTGGGGATCATTTCATACTAATGATACATCCATACTATGTCATCCTCATCATTGAATAGTATTATTCCTTACATGATAATATAATCTACATCTGGAGGAGGCATATGTTTTCAGATGTGGATGACCAATGTGTGGTTTTTGTTGGCTAGAAGGGTTATCAGTAAGGTAGTCGGCAAGTGGATCCCCTTCTTTCCTTGTTGGGTAAGTTTTCGTTGGAATCTGTTGATGTAGGGATTGTAATTTTTCCGAGGGTATTTGGAGAGATCCTGTAATATTTCAGGAGGAGGTTGTGATTCTAGCCCACCAATGTGATGTTGAGTATTGGATATAATTTCATCCCTATGAATCTATGATTTTGATGGATCATTATCACATGGGTCCTTTGATTAGTGAGTGTTGGGGATTTCAAAGATGATATGATGTATAAGTATTTTATGATGCCCATTGTATCAACATGGTGTGATCATGTGTGTTATCCATGATAGAGGGTGGTAGTTTGTGGTTGAGTATATATTGATATATATTGAATCAGGTGATAGTAAAAAACTATTATCCTCTTCCAAGAAAAGATGATATTTCTAATCAGATATGATGGGAATGTTTGTTTTCTGAGATTAAACTATGGTTTGGATATCTCTAGTTGAAGGTGAAGTAGTAAGATATATGAAATACAACTTTAAGAAGAAGGTATGGGAACATAGGGGGTGTATAATAATGCAATTTGGAGTTATAAATGCACTCTCTAGGTTCATTGGGCTTATAAACTCATAGTTCTATGAGTTCCCCGATCGGTTTGTCGTCGTATTCATTGATGATATCCTACTATATTTCATGTCTAAAATAGAGAATTTTGAGCATCTCAGAACTATCTATCATGTTCTTCAATGCCACAAGATCAATGGAATCTTGTACTAGTGTATGTTATGGTCAAAAGAGGTATATTTCCATGGTAATGTTTTTTATTATTAGGGATTTTTAGTATAACCATAAATTGTTAAAATAGTTTTTTTTATAGTACCCATTAGTGTAGAAAAATTTCATAACTTCCTTTATATTATTAGATATTATGAGAGGATTATAACTAATTTCTCTCGATTTTACCCTATTTAAATCTTTGATTGAAATGATCATGATTTTTTGTGGGGTGATAAGTGAAATAAAATAGTAGGTTTCTTGAAGAGAAATATTTCCAGTGCACCAGTGCTATTGTGTCATGAGGTTGGAGTGATGTTTGAGTTGTTTTGTGACACTTCACATCTGGGATTAGGGCCCGTCTCAATGCAACAGAGGGAAATGATCACCTATGGTTCTAGGCAGTTATATCCCCATGACAGTAACAATGCCACCCATGAATTAGAGAAAGTGAAATTTCTGAATGTGATGATGGTGTGGATGAATTACCACATTGGGTAGTTCTTTGTGGTATTCATAGATCATAAGAGATTCAGGTATATCATTTCCCAGTGTGATCTAAACAAGAAGTACTGGATGTGGATGGGGTTTCCTTATGATTGTTATTTTGCTATCTCCTTGACCTTATGAAAGGGAAATTATGTGGATGAATTGTAAAGTATGATATCGTGGAAGGGAGTTTTTTTGGATACTATGGATTCATGGAGAAAAATGGAGGAGTTAAAAGTCTATCACTTAGATGAAAGGGTGGATGATGGTAGAGAATTATTTTTTTTAAATGATGGTGCAATCTTATTTGATTAAGTTGGTGGAGGACACTTATTGGGGAGACTTCGAGGTGGAGGTGGTGCATGAAATTGTTGGCCATGGTGATGTTCTGGAGGTAATTTCAGAGGATGGTCAGAACCATGTGTTGTTTCATGAAAGGAAATATTTGAAACACCACAACCCTAGATATCCTAGAGCTATTGAATTATTTTATTACATTGGAATGATTATAAAGAATCAACTACCAATACAATATTATTTTATCAGTCATGGGATGCAAGATTAAAAACATGATTCTTGTAATACATTGGGGAAACAAAAAATGATATACAATAAACTAAAAATAAACTACATCTTTGAAATCTTATTCAATGATCACCCATTTACAACTCAGGGAAGAAAACATGATAATTCTGAGCTCAAATTAATATTAAGTGTAAATAAAACAGAATCATTAATGAATAAATATATATTAATTGGTAATTAACTATTCACATGTTCTATTTAAGAAACTACATAAGGCATAAATAATAAAGTAAATACGAAAGTGAAACACATTCCAGAAATCAATAAACTGATAATGAATTAATATCCTAGATAGGTCGATGAAAAATCTCATGGATGAAAAATAACTAAAATTAAATGAGTGAAAAGACATCTTGATAGACATCATGTATGAGGCCCATGAGATCCTGTTACAATCGAGGCCTTTCACAAGGAGGCGTAAAACATCTGATAATAACCTGTTTAATTTGGTCGAAAATTATTTCCAAGGAGAACATTTCGATACATCGAGGTGCTATATATTGATTGAGCTCCACCCATAATTTTCTATCCAAAAAATTCCTTATTTTTAATATTTAAAATAACTAATATGCCTTATCAAATAATTGTATTGAATGAGAAATATATATTTTATCTATAATTCATAAAATAATCAAATAAATATCAATGTAATACCCATGGGAAAAGTGTATATAGTTTATGAAATAGTAATATACATTGTATAAGAATTTGGAAATTCATGTAAATTTATAATGAATAATGAATAAAATAATGTGTTTTCTTCAAAATGACATTATAAATCACACTAAATATGGTGAAAACCTCCTTGACACTGAGGATGATATTTCTAGTCATGTTCTCTCTTGTTTTCATAATTGGATCAATTTTACAAATGTTTCAAAAGATCGTCAAGCTTATATCATACAGAATATGGTGATTGATGAAGATAATGAATAACTTTTATGAATCCCTCCCGATCTTGAAATCAAGGACAGAGTTTTTTTCCTCAATCCTGGTAGTTCCATAAGACCTGATTGTTTCCATAATGGTTTCTTTCAACATTATTGTGGGATTATTAATTTGAATGTTTGAAAAATTGTCAAAACTTTCTTCGCCAACGGTGTTCTCTTACATGTGATAAATGCCCAATTCCTTAATCTTATTATTAAAGTGGAAAACGCCTCTGAGATTCATTTTTTCTGACATATTTCACAAATTATTACAATTTAAAAAATTACCTATAAAATCCTTACTAATATACATATCTCCATTTGAAATATAATCATTTATTGGAACCAATTTGGTTTCTTAAAAGGTAGGTCTATTAAATATTGCATTTTTCTTATTTCAGAATTCACTAATCTCTTACGAAAAATCACTAGACGAGGTTGTGTTTCCATTAAACATAACATTTGAAAATCTTTTGATACCAAGGATTGGAGTTTCATAATCATGGTTTTCAAAAACATTGGGTTTGATAAATGTTTCACTGGTATGCTGAGATATTTATTCAAATTGGCATCCATCTTTGTCCTTATCAACGGTGCGCCAAAACGAATATTTAAATTCACCAAGGGCTTTAGGAAAGGTGATTCTCTTTCTGACATTAATTTTGGTATTGCAGAGGATTACCTAAGATGATTACTCACCAGCCTTGTGGATTAGAATAAGATTAAACCTATAAAAGATTCTAGAAACCTAAAGGTTCTCGCAGATCATTTATATGTGGAAGACATTATTCTTCTCTTACAAGGTGATAAAAGGATTATCCAAAACCACCAAAATGAAATGTCTCATTATGAGGAAATCATTGGTCAATCTATAATCTTGTGTAAATCCTTTCTGTTCTTTGGGAAGAAATATGCTTCTAACAGTAAATGAATTATCATAAATTATTTACTTATCAAGGAAGGATCATTCCCCTACACTTCTCTTGGGGTTCACATATTCTAGGTAAGACCTAAATCCAATTACATTAACAGCATTTTTGATCATATTAATAATCAACATTCTTCATGGAAGGGTAAATGTCTCTCTATGGTTGGAAGAATGTTTCCTCTGAAATCTACAATTTTCTCCAAAATGTTCTACTCGATGATAGTTTACTGGTGAAATGCTAGTATCATTAAGAAACCCAATGCAATCATTAAAAACATTGTTTAGACTTGTAGTAAAATTTATCGGATGCTTGTGACCATTCCTTGGGACACCTTTTTTAAGCCTTCAGACAAGGGTGGACTTAGAGTAAAAATATTAATATTTTTAATGATTATATTCAAGCTAGGATTAAATGTATGTTGATTTATAATAACTTTGATTCCATGGAATTTCTAAAAAAATTCATTTCTAAATATATGGATTGAAATCAGATCTCCACCACTTCTTCCATCTAGTCATCCATTACGCAATACATATCCAACATGATGAAAAACTCTAAATAGATGGTTAGTACCAATTCCTCCTTAAAAATTTGGCTTGATTACTGGAATGGTGTGCCTTTATTCTCCATGATGTATTCCACTACTCTTCCTGACAATACCAACTCCACTATTAGAGATGTTCTAATTACTCATGAAATCACAATCCCTAATTACATCTGTCATTTTATTGAAAATTATCTGTTCTCTAACATTGATAATTTCCTCATTTAGGAACATTCTTACAATGGTGTTCTTGATTGAAAACGTTTTTATGATAACAATTTCATAAATTTTTTTTTTAGCCTATGATGATTGATAACATTTAGAAAACCTTGGATTAAGCCATCAATACTTGCTCTTATTTGGAATATTTATCATTATCGGGTCCCCATTGTAGCTTTCTTGCAATCTCTTGGGTTTTATATTTTCCCTAGATGTCACATGTGAAACCGACACAGAGAGGATGCTAATCATTTGATTCTGTCTTGTGCTACAACCGTAGCTCTTTGGAATTACATTCTTGACATTTTATATCTCTGATTGTTACTTCATGATTCTATAAACTCTCAATTATAATGTTGTGTTGATTCTAAATATTCTCAACAAATGAAGAATATTTTTCTTACTACGGTTTCTGATCTCCTAGTTTGTGATCTTGTATGAAATAAATAAAATACTTTATAATAATTTCTCTTTCAGGCTTAATGTAGGTAAGGCACGAATTCTCAATGCCATTTGGGATGCTTCCTCAATTCAAAAATCATACTATGACCACATTGTTGATGAAATTGATATCATACACCAAATTTGGATTGTTGGTTAATATAGACAGCCTCGACGCACCATTGAGGTATTCTGGCAGGCTCTGCTTCTATGATGGATCAAATTGAATGTCAATGGTTCCTCAAAATGTAACCTGGGACATGTAGGATGTGGTTTCATTTTTAGAGACTATCTTGGTATGTTTCATGTATTCTTAGTCAGCAGTTGTCATACGACCATGCCTCTGAAAGTGGAAATGATAGGGGTGATACATGTCATGGACATGGCCAAACAAAATGGTTGGAATAATCTGTATTTGGAATGTGATTCAGCGATTATTGTCCAAGCTATTTTGAAGGGGGTGGTGCGTCTTTCTTGGATGCTTACTTCTCATTGGGTGGATTTCCTTGCATCACTCTAAAAAATACTAAACTTCCACGCATGTATTTCTTGAAGTGAACATGGTTGATGATGGTCTTGCCGACAAGGGGGTCAACCAGTACATTACAACGTAGGATGACTTCCTTGGTGATTTCCTCCCATTTTATGATTAATATGGTAATATATTTCCACCTTCCATTTTATGGTATCCTTTTGTTTCAAAAAATTAATCCTTGGACTTTTTCTGAGGCACCACCTTCTAAAATATTTCTTGAATATAATAATCATTAAACATTCCAAAGTGTCACATACCACATTGAAACATTTACATCCAAATACTCTGAATGTTATGATATTAAATTTATAAAATAATATCATGAGAATAATAGGATTCATGATATATCATGAAAATGTCATACATACATATAATAAATGTTAATTGTCACATAATGGCAATTAAATATCAATGAAATGTAAATTGAGATAAAATTCACATACTACATGAGTTGGTTTTGAGTTGAGGGTTACATGAAAGAGTAAAATAAATATTCATTCTTAATGTAACAAAATAATGTTAAATCATTATATAATATTTGAATATGGTATTTAGTAAAACCACACAATAAAATTTAGTAGTGAATATGAAAGTAATATCATAGATTTAAAAAGTGAAATAAAAATTAAATACCTTAACTATCTTATTGTTGTGTGGTATTTATCCTGATATATAGTGGATTAAAATAAGTTTACAAATTTTAATACTATCATAATAAGGATTTTCATTTAATATATTTACATCATACAATATTTTATAACCTATTTTATAAAAGTAATACCTTAATAAGACTATTCCAGGTGTTAATTGACCAGTTTTCTAGAGCCTGTTTAACATGTTACATGATGTTCTTATTAATTAGATCATGGATTCTTAATATCCATATTTTAAAAAATTATTTAATTATTATCTAAATTCAGTAAATACATATTTTTAAATTCCCATATAGTTAGTAGATAAGAAATAAAGTTCACCATTCATCGTGTTGGTAGGCCGTGTGTACGTATGTACACGACATTAATTTCTTTGTCATATAAAAAAATGAAATGTAAGTGATACAAATTTATATTATAATTAAAATATAATATAGATTTTAAATATGTTACTTATTTTTATTAATACCATCCATTATAAATTACATATGTCGTATGAACAATTCACATCGCATTGTGGGGTAGTAGTCCACACGTCCCCAAACGAAATTATAATATTTACAAAAAATGGAAAGAATAAAGTATTGTTCAAAATTAAAATTATAAAAGCATATATATATTAAAAAATATGGTATATATATTATATAAATAGGGATCCCATTATAACTTCCACAATTAGAGGTGGTAAAAAAATTGAACAATCATCATTTCGAGAGGCAGTCGTTCACCAAACAATGAAATAATATGTTCATAACCCATTAGATGGAAGTGTGTCTAAGTGTAGGCTGAAATATTAACATAAAAATAATAATATATTTATGATAATTTTTATTTTATATAATAATATAATAATACTAATATAGTGGTTGGATAGTGGAAACGAAACTAAGAAATTGTAGAGAAGATGTCACATCTTAATCGTGTATCTTCATTGGGTTTATAACAAAAGGCTTCCATGGAAATATTTTTTACCACTACGATACTTCTACGTCTAGGGGAGGGATTTTGTAAGGCAATGTTTTCCAGTATTTTACAATACTAATCTGGTTTATAGGTGTTATGTAGTGGGAGAGGTGGTGGCCTTTAATAAGGTTGGAAAATGACTGACACGGAATTTTTGGAAGCATGTAAGGAATACACAAGTTCTTACCTAATAAAAAGCCATATAAAACAAGAAAAAATTAATAATTGAAGGTTTACGGTCACAATAATTCCGTATAATTGGTGTTTCAAATTATTCTAGGTTATTTGGGTCAATAAGATTCAGGATTAGTCCCTAATTTAGCTTAATATAAATTTAATTTTGGTGATCAATTTTATTCACATTTATTAATCATTTTTTCTAAAAGGTTAACATGGTATATTTAAAATATAAATATTATACTGATTATAATTATTTAGTTCTTATTTTCCCAATTTAATTCACATAAGTGGGAAAATTATGATTAATTTTAATCTCGTGGCCATATGAATTAATGGGATTTAGAAGAAAAAAGATCAAACGATTGTTATGTTTTTTATATTCAATTTCCATGTGATATTGATTAAAATGAGATAAATCAAATTATAATTCATATAATTGATCCAATGTGATATTAAAAAAATTAAATTTACATCTCAATGGTAATAACTATTTTGTTGAATACGCAGTTTTAACTAAAATGAAGTATATTTCATTATTCATCAAAAAATGAAATTTCTTAAAAAAATACCAAAAAACCACCCTAAGATGATACTCATAGTAAAAATTGAAAAATAAATTTTATTATAACAAATTTAACTCTTATAGTTTTAAAAATTATGATATAAAAAAGGTGCACCTTTAATAGTCGATAAAAATGCCTTAATAAAAATATTTGTTTGTATCTGTGAACATGGTTTTTCTTCTTATGTTATTCCTAACAAATGAATTTGGGGAATATGAAAAAAATATTTTATTGTATCTATTACATATATATACCATTAAAATCAATAACTAATTGTTAATAATTTTTTTTGTTAAGAAAAAACATTGTCATAAGCTTAAAAAAATATTTCTTTTCATATACAATTGGATCTAAATTTAGTTTCTCATAAATTGATCACAAATGAATTCGTTTTATATTTATATAAACCATAAATTTTCATAAGATAGTTAATAATATTCATTACCACAAACAGAATGGATAGGTTATATAATACAATATTTTAAAATAATATTTTAATAATTCATTGTTATTTGATGAAACATTGTCTTGTATCTAACACTAGCTATCGTGGAAGGTCTCACTTGCATTTAATTCCATCTATCATGGTGTTTCATATATAGAATATATTTGTAAAAGTATATATATTATAAATTATCTTGATATTATATTTCCTTACACACCTGGAATAACATTTTATACACGTTATCAAATACAAGGTTCCTACTTCAGAATGTCAGGGTGTTACATTCTCCCCACCAGAATAAAATTGCAACCTCGCAATTTAAAAAATTTCCCAGAAATCTATAGATTTAAGATATATAATATATGAAAAACACACATCCTAAATAGTAATAATGAAACATGTTCATAGTAATAGTGAATGGAAATTTCCATCGTCACATGTCTCGGATACCTAGTATGTGAACATAGGGGGGAAATGGAAACATGGATACAAATAAAAAAATATAACAATATAGTTATGATAATAAGTTATAGAGAATATGTTAACCCAGATGGTGTAGGGAACAAATAAAAAATCTATAGGTCAGAATAATGACCATTGATATCATAAAAAATTATCATAATAGGAAAAAATTTGTTTCAAAACCCCCTTTCATATAGTTTTGGAAATCTTTCACACTATAATAATATTCGTAAATATACATTTTTATAAACATAATATTTTCGTTATATTATCCCTTAAACTAATTATTCATCATCTCTTCACATGGGATTTATCATATGGGGAATTAATATATTTCCCTTTAAAATATCATTCAATGATCATCTTAAACCATTTATATATGGTTACATTTTCCAATATATTATAATTTAATCACTTATGAAGGAAGTTCACTAAATATAAAAAATGAAAAAATAATTATTCTTTAATAAAAAGTAATTATCTATTATTCAATTGAATTCAGAAACATGTAGATAACATCATTTTGTATCCTCATGAATTATGGTTACAACACAAATTGCCATAAAAGCTTATTTGAAACATACATTATTCCAAATTCATTATGTATGAAACATGTTATTGGATATAGTCATCAAATTCAATAGCGTTGTAAAATCTATAAATAATAGAATATCCCACTTGTCAAAAAGTCAATAATGTAGTTCATACCTATCCAAATCAATTATTTCATCATCATTATCTCAACATCATAAAAAAATTAAGGAATGTATTTCCCTCAAACATGTGTTTTTCACATAAATTAAGATTCTACTGAATAAATTTTCCTGGTACCATTGATCATATAATCTAAAATACTAAATAAAGTACAATAGTACAATACATTTATATTTAATTATTCATATAACTTCTATATTTATGATGAGATATTCAAATGACACATTTCTAGAATTGGAATATTAATCATTACTCTTTATATACAATAGTATCATTACATGATCAATATGCAATTGTATTAATTGGTGTATATTTCATTGATTCATTGGGCATTATTTTACCTACTGTCCCATCTCATTTCATTTGATATATTTTTCATTGGAATAAATTTTCTTACCATTGTAACTGCAAAATTCATGTTCTTTTTCACCACACTTATAACAAACATTCATTCCCATCATGCATTTACCAGGATGATTCTTTTCATATAAATTACTTGTGGGAAAACCCAAATTTCCCACAATCCCCTTATATATATTTTTATCTTCCATCATATTCATCTCTTGTTCCCCTTTAAAGATATAGGATGAAGAGATTTATTTACACAACTTGTTATCACATGATATTATTTCATCATATAATTAGATCACTTGGGAGACTATCTCCATTTGAATAAAGGCATAAGACCTTGAATGATATGATTCATCTTAGACATTGGATAACATGAATTGGGGGAGTTCTCATTCCTTATACTTGGTTCCATTTATAGGATGTTAATATATACTTATCCTCAATATCTATATTTTGGGTTTTCTACCTAATCTACATTTTCTAAATCGAGTTTCCATTTTTATTCTTAAACACATTTAATACCAACTGTATCGCCCCAAACCAAGATAGCACAATGCCAATTCCATATATTATTATATTGTGATGCATTCAAGGAAACAAAGCCTTGTGTATCATTTAGTTTAAGAGTCTTGGAATTCCATATAATATAAAAGATACCATTAAAACATTAGAAAACAAAAATAACACATACTACACAATAAAATGAAATAAACTACATCCATGATATTGTATTCAAAGCCCTCTTCTTCATAACATCGGCAGAAAATTTATATGGGTGATATCAAACGATCGTTAAGAGTAGATACAAAAAAAATTAATATTGATGAAATCTATATGGGAAGGTATATATCTAAGAACAATATCCAGTTACACAACCAGATAATTCATAAATAATTTGGAATGTCTGAAATAGAAACATATTCCATAAATCAATAACCTAAGAATGAATTACTTCTATAGATATGTCAATTAAAAATATCATCGATAAATATTAAATAAATCTAAATTATGGAATTATTAAACATTGAAAGTCATGTATGTGGCACACAAAAACCGATTACCATAATGACCTTTCATAAGGTTGTTTAAAACTATGTATTGAAACCAATTTAATATGTAAAACTAATTTTTCTCATGAGAACCTGTCTATGCATCAAGGATATATATGAAGTCCAGTCTCTACCATCCATTTCTAATAAAAAAATCATCATATATAATAATATAAATAACTAATATTCCATATCAACGTACTATATTTAATGGGAAATAAATATTTTATCAATCATCCCCAATTGATCAAATAACTATCAATGTAATCGTTATATGAAAATTGGTGTATGTTTTAGAAAATTAAAATATACATTGTATGATAATATGTATATTTATGTAAAATTAAAATTAATAATGATTAAAATAAATATACTGATTTAAAATAAATTTTACAATGAAATATGTAAGTGAGATTGCAAAGATAATCATTAAGAACATTCTTGAGGAGAATATTCATTATTCATTCCAAAGTGTCCCATAACACTTTGACAAACAAAATTCATAATCTGCAGAATGACAAGACATTAAATTATACATATAAAATTATGATATTTATGGATTCGTGATATAACATGAATAAGGTAGTATATACACCAATGAAAATTGAATTGGTGCATAATAATAATTAATTATTAATGTAATGTAAATTGATATGAAATCCCCTTACTACATGAGTTGGTTTTGATTATAGGGCCCCATGAAAGATTAACACAAATTTAAACGTTTAATATCATGTACTAAAAATAAATAAATATATAATATAACAAAATTTTAAGAGTTTATACCATACAAAATATGTACTACTGAATATTACAATAATCTCACCAATATAAAAAGTCAGATTAAAATCTATTACAATAACTTTTCTTTTGGTATGATGTCATTATCCTATTATATAGTTTTTAAAAATAAGTTAATAAATTATAAGATAACCAAAATACAGTTTATTATATAATATATTAACTTATTACAACATTTTATTACCCCCTTGTTAACACACTTTCATTAATCCAACTATTTCTGGTGTTAATTGCTCAGTATTCCCGAGTATGTTTTAAAATGTTACTTATTGTTTTTATTAATTAGATAAATATTTCATCATATAAATAATTTAATACATGATTTAATTATCATATGTATCCAATACATATATATTTATAATCTTATATATTTTTTGGAGATATGAAATGATGTGCACTATTCATGAAGACTGTATGTTGATCATAAGAATGAACGATACATTAATTTCTTTGTCATTTTAAAAGAACCAATAGTAAATGATATATATGTATTTTATAATTATATTATAATGTATATGTTATATATGATACATATTTTTATTAAAACCATCCTTTATACATTCCATATATGTCATGAATGAGTCAAATCGCATTGAGGGGCCGGTAATCCATACTTTTTCAAATAAAATTATCATATTTACACAAGATGGAGAGCATAAATATTTGTACTAAATAAAAATTAATAATTTAAAAATATTATAAATACATTCTATATCATATATAAATTGGGATTCCATCATAATGGAAACCATGAGTGGTGGTAAAGGAAAATTTGGCAATCATCGTTTGGAGAGGTAGTAGTTCGCCATATATATAATCAATATGTTTATTAAACATTAGATTTAAGTGTGTGTATGTGTACATAAAAAGAATAAAAACATGACAAAATATTATTTTTAAGAATTTTTTTAATCTATGTATATACAAAGAAGATTTCAGTGGTTGGATAATGAATGCGAAACATAGAAACTAGAGAGAATATGTAACCTCTTAATCAGGATGCTACTATTTTTTTATACCAAAAGGATTCCTTGGAAATAGTTATCCATAATGGGATGATTCTATGATTATTGGAGGGAATTTGGGAGACTATTCAGACTGGTTTTTTCTGATCATGAGAGGTTTTAGGGGTGTAAAAACGGAGGAGATGTGGTGGCCTTTAATAGGGATATCAAAGGACTCGCATTGATTTTATTCAAACATGTAAGGTGTACACATGTTCTTAACTAATAAGAAGATATAAAATGCATGACATCTAAATAATATAAGTTTTATGGTCTAAATATATATATTAAATGGAATGTGTAAATGTTTCTTATAACTCCATGACCCCAGTTACCCAGAGTTGGTACATTATTACATAACATTGGCATGATCAAAAAACATCAAATCTCGAACGACCAATTAGTTTAGTTGCCTTGGAATCACTATATACATTCATAAAGTTTACATTAAATCAAAAAATGAAAACTACAACAACATAGTCTCCATATTCCACACTTATAACCCCTCATACTATCCCTATGGGTCATTCATAAAATACATTTTCACGTCTTGGGAAAAATAATACATAGGACGGGGTGAGCTTATATTCCCAGTAAGGATAACAATATAGCATAATCTTTCATAAATATGAATAAACATTTAAGGAAATGTATAAATAAAACAAAATCCTTTTAAACTTGAACTTCATCATAATATGGCAGAAATAAAATTAAATAATGTCATTTACTTATTCAAATAGATATTGTACTAATCAAATAATCACATGCAATATCAATAACCACTTTCATAATGATGGAATGCATAGTGCCAGAATATCATAACCACGTAGCCAAGGTCTCGTTCCAATACTACAAATATGATTTTGTCATGGCCTCGTGCCAAGACAGTAGTTTGTATCATGAGACCTACCGATGCATCGAGGAGCTATAGCAGGCTCCACCTTTCACTTATTAAGTCCAATTAATTGTTCATATGAATAGGTTTAAACATAACATAAACATTCGTACTAAAAATAGCATACTTAATGTCAATAATTTCTCCATAAACCATGAATGATATAAATATAACACATCCACAGTCAAACATATCAAAAAACATTCAATACAATATGGATGTTTTGTATCATAATAAATCAACTTCAAATAAACATAATATCCATCAATGTATGTTGACATAGATGAAATGAAAACAATTTCAGAGAAATTTATCTTTTTTGAAATCATTTAAAAGTCGCATAATTATAAAAGAAAACATTGACTTTAAAAATATTCTTATAAGATTGTAAGGGAATCTTTGACAATTTTATAACGGTGGAAAATAGCCACACCCTCCGTATAAGTAAAAAAGACATTCTTCCCTTAATTTTGAGGAAAAGGTTAAAATGGATCTTGTTTGGAAAATTAAGGAATGATTCATTTATACAATTCTTATAAAAAATTCAAACAAGGGTATAAATGACTTTTACCCATATTCTATAAAATAGTAAGAATGTTATGAAACACATTTTTATGAAACATGGATGTGGATGATAAAGAGGTCCTAGTATATTATTACGTATAAACAACTTCGGATAATGAAGAGATTGTTAAATAAACCCTTACCTTGACTTCACCTTGGTTGAGGGTAGGTTAACCTCCTATATAGTGGTGAAATAATAGTTATTAAATTATAAAAAAATCATATACATTAATATGATATCATATATGATCATTTAACATTGATTAGTAATAATATGTTAGTATTATCATCGTTTTGGGAGTTAAGTCACTCGTTTTCTTTTATATATTTTGTTACATAGGTCATGTTGATTATGGATATGTTGTAAATTATTCATATCTAGAATTATATCATGTCCTTACACATTATTCTAAATCATCAAATGAGAATTATAATTGCATGGATACGATGGGGAATGAATCTCATCGCGTTCGTGGAGGCGGTAGTCCGTACGTACGCACGAGCGACAATATCATTCCTTTGATATTATAATAATATATAATTGGACGGTATATAATATATACAGAATAATTATAATGATATATTTATTATTTACATAAATTACATTTCATGATCATACTCATCCATATAATAATGTTTTTGAATAACAATTGCACCACAACGTGGAGATGGTAAGTCGTACGTACGCACGTATGGTGACATGTAATTCAAAGGACGGATATAATAATGAATATAGTTGTACCCTATTTATAATAACATCAAAGTATATATAATACACTGGATTTATTATTTTATAATAGAAATAACAATGAATGAAGAAGTTGAAGAAGAAATGAACTTGAAAAAGGGTGGTGAAAACATTACCTCTTCTTCGTGTTCTTCCTTTTGATTTGATCAAAAGGGATCCTTAGGATGTATTTCTGATCAAACTAAGGGCTCTGAATTAATTGACAGAAGTTAAGAGAGTATTTTGGCCGGGGTTGGCCGAGCAAAAAGGCTTTGAAGGTGTGAAGAATTTTTTTGAAGTGTTGTCCTTTTATGGGGGGGGGGGCTCTTTAGGAAAAACTTAAAGAATTGTTTTATAATAAATTCATATTCGGTTTATAATGACTCCAAAGTATATATTTCAATGTATAAGGTGGGGATGGGTCGAAAGACATTCATCCATTAGATTTTAGACAGGTTTTGGTCATTATATTAACCTGATATTTTAGTTTTAACTCTTAGTTAATTAGTTTGACACTTACCATGTCACATTGTATTTTTATATTATATATATAATAAACATACTATATACATCCAAGAGACACCCAAGTAGTCCATTAATAATGCACCTTCAATTATATAAGTCCTTTGGCCGACCCTTATAATTTTATTAACATAATATCAATTAAATATATAATATTTGTTTTAAAAACTCAATTTTGTCAATTTTGACACTAAAATTTTAATTTTTTAAAGACTTGAAAAATTTATTAATTCAAATAAAATTAATTTAAGCAATACTAAAATGTACTATTAACCAATAAAATTCGTTTATGTCATCAAAAATTTCAAATTTTATTTATTTTAACTTTTATAATACCGATTATTTGATTCTTTTATTATTAAGGAAAATACTACATCATTATTGTGTCATAAATAAATTTAATTACTCAATGTCTAAAAATTATAAATAAAATATAATTATGTTGGAAATATATTTATCATTCTAATGAATATTTATAGTCGAAAATACATCATATATAACTCTATGTAAAAATTTATTTTCTAAAAGATATATGCTTATGTCATTTTTGTATTTACTTTAACTTAATTAATATAAATTGTCATTATCACTTAAAAGTGGATTAATGGGGTCCCTAAATCGTCCCAAAGATTCCCATGGATGGAAATGTATCAACCAATTGGGTTAGGACACGTTTTAGGGTAATTTATTATTATTATAATATTATTATTTTACCCTTATATACCAGATTTACCCTTTAACCATGGTAAATAAAATTTTTACTGATGTAATTATTCAAAATGTCTAAAAATAAAAGTTACCTATTTAAACAATTTGGAACTCCTGATTATAAATATGGAATCCATTTTTCTAAATTCAAAAAACATATGTGGCAGAAATTAATTTAAAATTAATTCCTGTTGTTAAAACAGAAAACGTGTTTTTAAGAGATAATAACTATCAAAAGATTGACACTTGTTTATGTCCGGTTTAAATGTGAAATCATGTCCAATAACAAAAATTGTATTGAATTGTAAAAATATATTCTAAATGTACTTTAAAAGCACTCAAATTCATAATTTATCAAAATTAATTATTTTTGATTAAAAAAGATGTTTTTAATTAAAATTTAATAATTTTCACTATTCATCAAAATATAAAAGTTGTCCGAAAAGTACCAAAATTTCACTGTAGGAAAATTTAGATATTCCGAATCCAAAAATGAAGTCAATTTTGAGAGATAAAATTTATAAAATTTCAAAAAGTGAGTATTACTATTCGTAATGGCTACATTGATTGGTCGTAGTGTTCTAGAATCTCGAAGTTGTGTACAACACACGCTACTGTGTTATTCAAAGAGAATCGTACAGTGGACGCTTGGGGTGTTAGATTTCAAGGTAATTTGTGCCCTTAATTTTATTTTTTAGTCTCTTATAACACTTAATTTGACCTAAATCTATGTGATTAATTTTATTCACATTTACTAATTTTTTGTCAAAAAATAACATAGTAATAATAAATTATTTTTATTATACTAATTAAAATTTTTATAACAGATTTTTTAAATTCACTTAATATAAGTAGGAAAATTAATAATAATGCTAATCTCACAAATAGATGAATTAACTGGTTTTATTATAGACAAATTTACATGATTCTTAAGTTTTTGTATTCAATATCAATGTGAAATAGACTATAATGAAATAAATTATATATATATATATGTATTATTGATCTAATAATACTTTAAATTAAAATTATAATACAATTTATCATTATTAATTATTTAGATGAAATGATTTTTTTTAAAACAAAATGCAGCATTTATCACTATTCATTAAAAATGTTGTTTCTCAGAAATATACAAAAAATTCACCCTAAGATAATTTTTACACTATAGACTAATAAATGATGTTTATTATATATAGAATATTTATCACTCTTCATTAAGAATGTTTTTTTCATTAATATACCAAAAATTTACCCTAAGATAATTTTTACACTCTAGACTTAAAAAAACGTTTACTATATCAAAAAAAATGTCATAAATTTAAAAAAACATACTTAATAGAGGTTCTCCTTGAAAATGTTGTAAAATGCCTTAAAAATTATTGGTTTTCATTTGTGAACTAGGGTTTGTTCATATCTTATGCTTATCAAATAAATTGGATTAATATATAAAATAAATTATTGATTATATAAAATATATATTCCATTAAAATTATTATATAATATTATATAATTATTTTTACTAAGACAAAACACTGTTGGAATCTTAAATATATATTTTCTATACAAAATTTGATCTAATTTTTATTTATCAGTAATTGTTAACCCATGAATTCATTTTATATTTATATAAACGACAAATTGTCATAATTTTGATAATAATATTCATAACCACAAATAGAAAATATAGGTTATATCATATTATATAAAATAATAATATTTTAACAATACATTATTATTCGCTGAAAATCAGTCTTGCATGTAATGCATGATATTGAGGAAGGTTGCTCTTGCATAAAACTTAATCTATATATATGATGAATACATTTAAACTATTTTAAATATTAGATATATTATAGGCAATCCAAATATTATATTTTCGTATTTTCATGGAATCATGTGTCATACATGATATCAAATAAAAGGTTCACACCTTTGAGGTTCAGGGTGTTATTTTTTTTCCCATAGCAATGTGTATGAGAGTTCTTTGTGTGTCCCATATATCACCTTTTCTAGTAAACTCATGAATTTAAAATATGTGTTGTTGCTTGAGGGTGTAGTTTTTGTGGCTAGGGTGAACTGGTAAGTGGAGGAGCTTAAAGAGAAGTGCTTTGTTTTATGGAAATTAAAGGTCTGACATAATGTTACAAGTCGTTGATTACAGCCCTTGGGTGGCCACAAATGGAAAATAGAAGGAAAATAAATATATTTCTTCATAGGTCTACCCAATGAACATGGATTGAGTGTAGCTATATGAGTGATAAAAGATTAGTTGGAAAAATAATCCCACTAAATAGTTATCAAGAAGTTAGTCATGGTGGATGCCTTGGCAAAGTGGTATGTGGATGAGGTTTTATGGTTTAAAAGAGTTACAAGTTTCATTTTCTCTAAACGAGACACACATTATACATGAAATTTATAAATGGGATTTTAGCAAGAATTTGGAACTCAGTTATGTCTCGTCACTACCTTCTACCCATAGGTTGATGAGAATATGGAATATACTACCTAGTCCTTGGAGGGTATTCTATAAGAATCCATCTTAGAATTTAGTGGATCATGGGAATGAAACCTACCGTTGGTTTAGTTTTCATATAATAATATCTATCACTCACCTATTGGCAGGGATTCGATGGATGATTTGTTTAGAACATTGTGTTGTTATTTATATTACTGGATAGAGGGTTGGGAGATATACATTCTTGGTCCCAATATGGTTCAGATATGGTCAAAAAATGTACAAATTGTTCATGAGATTTTGATAGCAGCACATGAAAATCTGGTGTCCTTTGACGATTTTATAATGATTCAATTGGACATTGAGGTTGGGGAAAACCTGTTCTTGATGGTTTCCCCTTGACATGGGTTGTTGCATTTTGGAAGAGGGAGTAAGATTTCTCCAAAGATTGTTGGTCCCTTTGAGTTATTGGGGTATTTTGGTGAGGTGGAGTACTGGTTGGTTTTCCCCCATTGTTTAAGAGGATCCATGAAGACTTCCACATCTCTCTACTTTGTTAGTATCATACTAATGAATCCCATATACTTGAAAGGGGAGAGGTGGATATCAGGGGTTACATGATTTTTGTTGGGTGGACAATAGAGAACTGCGATAACCTTTATAAGGTATTATGTGGGAGAAAAATCCCATTGGTTCATCAATTACAGAGGAATGGTGGCCTAAAAACGATTACATTGGAGTGATAGATTCAAACATAGGCATATTAACCATAGTTATTTTGAGTTTTTCATTACTCTATTACTCTTCGTGATATGATGTTTTTAACAATTATGATTAATGATATGAAAAATTTTCATTTTTTATGATTTGTGTTGTGTTATGTGTCATAATGTCTTAATATTATATATGGGTAATAACATATTCCTAATAATTAAATATTAACTATGATGCGATTGAACCTATATTGGAAATCTAGTGCTTCTCATTACAGATAGTATCTTGACATGTAAGATGAATTTCCCTAATTTGTGTGCTTGGGAATATGTGTTTTGTCGGTTGTATCAGTTAGTAGTTGGCCTACATGGAGGTTGATATTCTTTCAAGTTGGTGGTGTGGTAGTGTTATTCAGTGAGATTAGATGATATTTAGTTATGGTTTATAGGTGATGCTGTTTTGTGAGATGTCAATGGCCATTTGGTTTTGGAATTGTTTGATACTTTTAAAATTTTATGTTTTAAGAGATACTTGAGTGTTATCTCACAACATGGATGTTCAGACCCTATATTCATATATTATTGGTTTTGGATTCATATGGGTTAGAATAATTTAATCTGTATTTAATCTAATGGGGTTTCCCTATGGATCTATTAAATTTTCGTTTTTAGATGTTGGAGGGGTTTAGGTGAGGTTCTATGTGTGTATTTTTTTGGTGGATGTGCAACATAACTACTACAAAAAATATACACTATATAATGACATTACACTATGAATTTTTTTCACGGCATGTCTAGGATTAATTATGATATGTAGTTTCTTGGGGTTAAATTATAAAAAGGTGAAAATGTTTTTGGTGGAACTAGGAACCATGAAATTTCAAGACGTGAAAGGGGATTACATGTCATGTAATTCTCTGATGTTATACCATTTTAATAAATTTAGATGCATTGGATTTCTCAAACCCTATTTCCCTCTCATACTATGTGGCCAAGGACTACACTTTCAGGTGTTTTGAAATTATTTTTTATAAGGATGGATACTCATACTCTTGTGTTTGTTCAGTTGTGAGTTCACCTCTAATTATCACATGTTACCCTCCATTATTCTTTGGGGATTATGTATAGTGGTGTTTCTTTAGTTTGGGAGTGTGATTCGGTTTCTTTTTTTCTGGATCATTGGTACAATATATTATGATCTACGGTTCTCATGGTGGTTTTGTGGTTTTCCGGTAATCCCCTTTAGCTTGCGGTTTGCGATGAGTTTAAAAACATTATTGATGTTGGATTTACATCGTTTCACTTTATCATGTATCATACAGGTGGGAGTTTCTATTGGTTACCTATGGGCTATTTTTTTGCTCTATTAATTAATTAAAACAAGTTGTGACTACTTTTGTTATCATTATTTTTACTATTTTGAATCTAATGGTTGATGAGTTATCCCATAAATGAAATTGTTTTAATTAAATATAATTTTCAAATAAAATTGTATCCCAATGATTTTGACTTGTATGATAACACCCAAAAAAATAAATTGTAAAGTTATAAATTACACTTTAAAAATTTAAATTTGATCATGGGGTTTTTTATGTGTGTGGACGTGCCTGTGGGGAAATGATGTGTCGTAGGGGCATTTTGGGTCGATGGTTTTTGTGCCACACTTTTGGGGCGGTGATGTGGTGGTTTTTTAGCCATGTTTGTGGGGTGGTTATGTTAGATTCTAGGTGATTTCTGGTTGTAAGTGATATATGGGTTATTTTTTCTAGATTCTATAGTTCTGATTGAAAAATATAATGTTTCATAATGTTTGAAATTGAATGTCTTATTTTCGATGATGGGATGAAAATTTATTAATGGAAATTTAAATTATGGGTTGGGTGGTTAAATGGGGTTAATGAAAATAATAAAATGAATGGGTGTTAAATAGGGAAGAAATGTGGAGCAATATTAAATTATCATGGATCTTCACCTTATAAAATATCTATTTGATAGACTAATAATTGAATTCAGAAGTTGAAGGAATAGAGACAGTGTTGTGAATTGTTTGTTTATTTGAGGACCCATATGTTGGGATTTAGTGTTTCATACTTCATATAAATATATATATTTATTTATTTTACTTGTGATTTCTATATGCACCCCCCCCCCCAAATTGAGCAATATGTACCGAACACCCGCATAGTCATGTGGGGATTGTATTTCACGACACCCATATGGGAGGATGGATGGATGGCCACCATCCATTCCTTGATACCTCTTCCGACTAATGGATCCCCAAGATTCTTTGAGTGTGTTGTGATGTGTTGTCCCATGCCTCTTTCATTTGAGAAGTGATGTGGTTTCTCAGGTGTCATTAGGTTGTTTTTTGTGTACTTTTATAGGTTACATTAGGGTGAGATGTGGTGAGATGTGATGTGTTGTGTGGCCATGGTGTGGGGGGGGGGTTGTGGTGTGAGGCCCATGTATGAGTGGGTGTGATTGTATGTGGTATATTAAGAAGAGGTATAAGTTCCATGATATTTTCAATTGGTTTGAGATAGTAACTAATAATTGTGAAAGTGGTGTTGGGTACCATATCATCAATTTTATTTAGATTATATTATATTACCTCACTATTGTTATTTGGAAAGTGTCCCATGGTGAGGTGTAGGTGGTTAGTATGTCTATATATGGGTAGTCTGGTTAAATTGTTTTTTCACAGGTGCATTAGAATGCATCTTTCAAATCTGCATGAGAGAATTTTTCTTTCATACTTGTTATACTTGTATTCTTTCCCTATGAATATGAAAAAAAATTCACATTTCTAGAATGGTTTCTTGGACTATTTTGGACCTTCCTATGTCAAATCCTTGACACTTTCTATGTCACTAAATTAGATTTAATTTTTGGGATTTACATTGGTGAATTTTATCTGTATTAGTTTTATTTTTTCTTGCATGTGGGATGGTCGGGGTTTCTCTTTTATATTAGTTCTAATATTTATTTTTCAATGATTATTCTTATATCCCAATCTACTTTTCTTATAATGGGTATTAACTCCCATATTTGAGATTTGAACACCCTTGGTACTAGTAACTATCCTAGACCCTACAAGATGCAGGACTCTGGGGGTCATTATCTCTCTCCTCTCATTGCATTATATTTGGAGGGAGGGTTTCGTGACATATATACACCTCACAAACAAAAAATGGTGAATAACAACAAACATTTCTCAAAAAAATAATATTTAGACAAAAAATAATTTCTTTATGCCCGAATATATTCTTATGAACTTTGACCTACTAAACCATAAATTTATATTTATTATAATTATAGTATATAACCATTTTAAAACATATAAAATTATATATTATCCACTTAAAATATTCACAACACTTTTATTACTATTTCTTAATTCAAATCTTTTTTTTTGTGAAAATTGTTTTTTTTTTCTTATATGATTGCATTTGACAGTTTTATTTCTAGAACATTTTCAATATATAATTCTTTATTATTATATTAATAATTAAATAGTTATTATATTTATTCATTATATAAACTTTTATAAAAATTTATATATGTTTTTGATGAAATTAGAATTACAATACTTCAATGAGATGGAGTTCGGACCATATAAATCTGTTATGATTCCAATTTTGATGGACATATAAAAGGAAGGGTAAATAATAATTAAAATTTATAAAATGTAATATATATCCTAAACATTATATATATTTATCATATATATCTGCATGATCTACCATGAAAAGTAGACTTATTAAACATATAACATCATGTTATTGGGGTGGTAGTCCACACATAAGCACGAGTTACATAATCATTTTTTAATTGATTGCACAAAAAGAATGTAGATATGATAAAATAACTAAAAAGTAATAAATATTTAATAAATATCATAATAAAAAATTGAATCCTTCCTAATAAAAAAACATGAAATGTGGTTATGGAATTTGATTCATATCTCTACCTGTAGTTGGTTGTCAACACACACCCAAGTGATATATTTATTTTCAAAAAAATAGATGAGTTAGAAAATGGTTATTACATATTAATAATAAAATATAATTATTTTTATGATGCATTATTCATCGTATTATTTTTCATAAAATTGTATTATAGGTGTAAAATTAATAAATAAAATTTATTGAACTCGGTTATGATTTATACCTATTATTTGAGAGATATCCTTTGGATTAGACCTTATGTATTGAAATTTTGTAATCCATAGAATATCATATGATCTAGAATTTAGGTAATGGTTCATGTAAGGTTCTAATATATTTATTGGTTTATATAGAATCTTGTAATTATATGGATAATTGGGGAGAGGATATTTCCATTTATAAGTAAGGGGGACACACATTGACATATAAAATATTACAATAATATAAGGTCACATTTAAGTGAAAGACGCCCTAAATTTCTAATATTTACAATGTATAATATGATATTTTTTTAATATATTTTACCAATAAAAATTATATTAGTTTATATTCATTTATTAAAATTATTTGTACATTATATCACCTTTGTAAACCCTTTTAAACCATTATTATGGTAATAACATTTTACTTTTTTCTGTATTAATTTTGAATAAAATGTAAATTGATATGAAATCCTCTTACTGCATTAGTTGGTTTTGATTATAGGGCCCCATGAAAGATTAATACAAATTTAAACGTTTACTATCATGAATTAAAAATGAATAAAGATATAATATAACAAAATTGGAAGAGTTTATAACAAACAAAATATGTACTACTGAATATGACATTAATCTCACCATTATCAAAAGTCAGATTAAAATACATTACCTTAACATTCCTTTTGGTAGGTTGTCATTATCCCATTATATAGTTTCTAAAAAGAAGTTAATAAATTATACTATAACCTAATTAATGTTTATTATATAATATGTTAACTTATTACAATATATTATTACCCCCTTGTTAACACACTTTCTTTAATACCACTATTTTTTGTGTTAATTCCTCGGTATTATTGAGTTTGTTTTAACTTGTTACATGATGTTTTTATTAATTAGATAACTTTTTAATCATATAAAGAATGTAATAAATGATTTAATTATCATCTGTATCCAATAGATATATATATTAATAATCTTATAAATTTTTTGGAGATATGAAATGATGTGCAATATTCATGAAAACTGTAGGTCGTACAAACGGTTGAACGCTACATTCATTTCTTTGTCATTTTGAAAGAATAAATAGTAAGAGATATATATGTATATTATAATTATATTATAATCTATATGCTATATATGATACATATTTTTATTAATACAATCCTTTATAAATTCCATATATGGCATGAACGAGTCAAATCACTTTGAGAGGGCGGTAGTCCACAATTTCTCAAATAAAATTATCATATTTACACAAGTTGGAGAGCATAAATAATTGTTCTAAATAAATATTATTGAATTATAATAACATTATAAATACATTATATATTAGATATAAATTATCTTTCCATCATAATGGAAACCATGAGTGGTGGTAAATGAAAATTGAGCAGTCATCATTCCATGACGTAGTAGTTCGCCACACATATAAGCAATATGTTTATTACCCATTAGATTAATGTGTGTGTAAGTGTACATATAAATAATAAAAATATGACAAAATATTATTTTTATAATTGTTTTTATTAATCTAGGTATTTAAAAAGAAGATTTTAGTTGTTGGATAATGTATATGAAATTAAGAAACTAGGGAGAATATGTTACCTCTAAATCAATTAACTACTATTTGATTATACCAAAAGGATTCATTGGTAATAGTTATCCATAATGGGATTATTCTAAGAAGAGTGGAGGGATTTTGAGAGACTATTTGGTTTGGTTTGTCTAATCTTGAGAGGATTTAGAGGTGTAAAAAAGAGGGATATGTTATGGCCTTTAATAAGGATGTTAAAGGACTCACATTGAATTTATGGAAACATGTAAGGTAAACACATGTTATTAACTAATAAAAAGACATAAAATGCGTAAAAACTAAAAAATAGAAGTTTTCTGTTCTAAATATGTATATAAAAAGAATTTGGACAACTTTATAGGTAATTTGGCCCCCTAAGATTAAGGTTTAGTCCCCAATAACGCTTAATTTGACCTTAATCGCTGTGATAAATTTTAATTACTTTTACTATTTTTTGGTAAAAAATTAACATAATATTAATAAATTATTGTTATTATAATGATTAAAATATTAATAATGTAATTTTTATATTCTCTTCATATAGGTAGGAAAATTAATAATAATGCTAGTCTCACAAATAGATGAATTTACACGTTTTATTATAAAACAATTCACAAGATTCTTAAGTTTTTTATTCAATTTCAATGATAAATAGACTATAATGAAATAAATTATATTAATATATGTATAATTGATCTAATTTTACTTAAAATTGAAATTAAAATACAATTTATCATTGTTAATTATTTAGATGAAAAATTAATTTTTTAAAATAAAAATCATTATTTATCACTATTCATTAAAAATGTAGTTTCTCAGAAAAATTCCAAAAATTCACCCTAAGATAATTTTTTAACTCTATAATAAAAAATTTTGTTTATTATATATGCAGTAATTATCACTATTCATTAAAAATGTAGTTTCTCATAAAAATATCAAAAATTCACAAGAAGATAATTTTTACACTTTATACTAAAATATTACGTTTATTATATAAAAAAAATTCATAAATTTAAAAAACATACCTAATATAGTTCTCCTTTAAAAGGATTTGAAATTCCATAAAAATATTGTTTTTCATTTGTAAACTGGGGTTTGTTCATATCTTATGCTTATCAAATAAATTTTATTAATATATAAAATAAATTATTGAATATATAAAATATATATTCCATTTAAATAATTAAATAATATTATTTAATTGTTTTTACAATGAAAAAACACCATTGGAATCATAAATATGTTTTTGTTTTTATACACAATTTGATCTAATTTTCATTATTAAGTAATTGTTAACCCATGAATTCATTTTATTTTTATAAAAATGATAAATTGTCATAATTTAGGTAATAATATTCATAAACACTAACATAACATATAGGTTATATCATATTATATAAAATAATAATATTTTAATTATATATTATTATTCGGTGAAACTCAGTCTTGCGAGTAATGCATGATATCTAGGAAGGTTTCTCTTGCACAAAACATAAGATATCTATGTGATACATACATTTAATCAATTTTAAATAGTAAATATTTTATAGAAAAACCAAATACTGTAATCTATTATTTTCTTGGCATCATGTGTCATACACGCTATAAAATATGACATTCACACTTTTGAGTTTCAGGGTGTTATTGTTTTTCCAATAGAAATATGCATGGTAGTACAATGTGTGTTCCATAGAACACCTTTTATAGTACACTTGTGAATTTACAATATGTGTTGTGTCTTGAGGGTGTAGATTTGGTGGCCTAGGGTGAACGGGTAAGTGGATGAGCTTTAGGATAAGTACATGGTTTTATGGAATGTAAAGGTCAAACATCATGTTCCTGGTGGTTGATTATATTCCTTGGGTGGCCCCAAATGGAAAAGGCACAGAAAATAAATATATTTCTTCATAAGGATACCCAAATAACATGGATTATGTGAAGCTATATGGGTGATTGTAGTTTTTTTTGAAATAAAATACCACTTAATAGGGATCACAAAGATGGTCATGGTAGATGCATTGGATAAGTGGTATGTGGATGAGTTTTATGGTTTAAAAAGTATTAAGTTTAATTTTCTCAGGACCGGACACACATTATACCTGAAAAGTAAAAATGGGGTTGTAGAAGGAATTTGGAACTTAGTTATATCTCATCACCACCTTCTACCCATAGAAAGATGTGGAGATGGAATATATTATCCTGTCCATAGAGGGTATTCTATAAGAATACATCATAGAATTTAGTGGATCATGGGCATGACACCTATCATTGGTTTATTTTTCTTATAATAATATCTATCACTTGCCTATTGGCTGGTATTCATTTGGTGATTTGTTCATAACACTGTGTTGTTCTTTATTTTACTAGATAGAGGTTTGGGAGATAGACATTCTTGGTCCCAATATAGTGCAGATAATGACAAAAATTGTACAACTTGTTCATGAGATTTTGAAAGCATCACATGACTATCTGGAGTCCTGTGACAATTTCATAAGGATTCAATTGGAGTTTGTGGTTGGGGACAACATGTTTTGGATGGTTTCCCCTTGACATGGGTTGTGGAATCTTGGAATAGGGAGTAATATTTCTCCCATGTTTTTTGGTACCTTTGAGATTTTGGGGTAATATGGTTAGGTAGAGTACCTGTTGGTTTTCCCCCTAATTAATGAGGATACATTAAGTCCTTCCCATCTCTCTGCTATGGTATTAGAATTATAATGACTCCCATATAATTGACTGATGAGAGGAGGATATGGAGGGTTACATGATTTTTGTTGGGCAGACAATAGAGATCTTAGATCACCAATATAAGGTGTTATTTGGAATAAATATTCCATTGGTTCTTCTATTAAAGTGGCATGGTGGCCTAATAGAGACTGCATGGGAGTGATAGATTCAAACATATGCATCGTACCCAGAGATATTTTGAGTTTTTCATTACACTATTCCTCTTTTTGAAATTATGTTTGTAACCTTTTTTTATTGATATGAAAAATTTCCATTTTTTTATGATCATTGTTGTGTTATATATCAAAATGTCCTAATATACGAAATGGGTAAGAACGGATTCCTAATAAATACAAATTAACTATGATTCAATTGAACCTATGCAGGAAATTCAGTTCCTCCTTTTACAGATATTATCTTGACATGGAAGATGAATTTACCTGATTTGTGTGTTTTAGAATATGTGGCTTTCTTGTTGTATCAGTTGGCAGTTGGGCTACATGGAGGTTGATATTCTTGCAAAGTGGTGGTGTGGTAGTGTGGTTAAGTGAGATTAGATTAATTTTAGTAATGGTTTATTGGTGATGATTTTTTTTGAGATGTTGATGGTCATTTGGTTTGGCATGATTGGCTACTTGTAAATTTTTATTTATGAAGAGATCCTTGAGAGTTATCTCACGACATGGCTGTTCAGACAATATTTTCATATATTACTGGTTTTGGATTCACATTGGTTAGAATAATTTAATATGTATTTGATCTAATGTGGTTTCCCTATGGATCTATTTCATTTTCATTTTTTGTAGTTGGAGGGGTTTAGGGGAGGTTCTAGGTATTTTTAATGAATGGTGGATGTGAAACATAACAACTACAAAAAATAAACATCATGTAAGTATATTATAGAGTGGATTTTTTTCATGGCTTCTCTGGGATTTGTGATGATATGTTGTTTCTTGGGGTTAAATAATAAAAAGGTGAAGGAGTTTTTGGCAGAACTACGAACCATGAAATTTCACGATGTGAAAGGGGATTACATGTCATGTAATTCCACTATGTTATAACATTTTAATAATTTTATATGATTCTGTTTTCTCAAAACTTATTTCCTTCTCATACTACGTGTCCTAAGACTCCACTTTCAGATGTTTTGAAATTATTTTTTATAAAGATGGATACTTTTACTCTTGTCTTGGATTATGTGTGAGTTCACCTCTAATTATCACTCGTTCCCTTCCATTCTTCTTTGGGGATTCTCTATAGTGGTGTCTCATTGGTTTGGGTGTGTGATCAGGATACTTTTTTTATAGATCATTGGTTCAATATATTTTGATCTAAGGTTCTCATAGTGGTGTTGTGGTTTTCAGTCATTCCCCTTCAGCCTGCAATTCGTGAAGAATTTAAAAACATCATTGATGTAGGATTTACATCATTTCACTTTATCATGTATCATGTAGGTGGGGGTTTCTATTAGTAACCTATGGGTTATTTATGGGCTCTCATAATTGATGAAAACTATTTCAGACTATATGTATTATGAATATTTTTACTATTTTGACTGTAATGATTGATGTGATATCCCGTAAATGAATCTTTTTTTATTAAATAAAATCTTTTAAAAAAATGGGTTCTCAATGATATGTACTTGTATGATAACATCTAAAAATTGAACTATAATGTTATAAAATCCCCTTTACAGATCTACAAATTATCTTGCAGTTTTTTGATGTGTGAGGATGTTTTTGTGGGGTGACGATGTGTGGTTGGGGCTTTTGGGATAGATAGATTATCGGCCACACATTTTTGTTAGTGATCTGGTGGTTGTTTAGCCATGTTTGTGGGGTGGTTATGTTAGATTGTTGGGTATTTCTGGTTTCAAGTGATATATGGGTTTCATTTCTAGATTATTTAGTACTGATAGAATAATATAATGTTTCATAGTGTTTGAAATGGAATGTTTTATTTTCGATAATGGGATGAAAACTTTATAATGGAAATTTAAGTTAGGGGTTGTGTGGTCAAATGTGGTTAATGATAAATTTTAAAATTAATGGGTGTTAAATATGGATGAAATTTAGTGAAATATTAAATTATCAAGGATCTTCACCTTCTAAAGTATCTATTTCATAGAGCAATAAATGCATTTAGAGGTGGAAGGAATAGTGACAATTTTGTGAATTGTTTGTTTGTTTGAGGACCTGTATGTTAGGATTTAGTGTTTCCTACTATATATATATATATATGTATTTTTATTTTCCATGTGATTTCTATATGCCCCATCCAAAATGAGCACTATGTACTGAACACCCGCATAGTCACGTCATGATTGTATTTCACAACACCCTTGTGGGAGGATGGATGGATGGCCACCATCCCTTCTCTGATACCTCTTAGGACAAATGGTGCCCCAAGATTCTTCGAGTTATTTATGATGTGTTGTCTCGTGTATCTTCCGGATGGGAAGTGATGTGGTTTCCTATGTGTCATTAGGTTGTTTTTTTGTACTTTTATATGTGACATTGCTATGATATGTGGTTATATTTGATGTGTTGTATGGCCTATGTGAGTGTGGGGGGGGGTGGGTGGTGTGAGGCCCATATATTTGTGGGAGGGATTGGATGTGGTACATTAAAAATAGGTAGCTATGCCATGAAATTTTTAATTCGGGTGTGATAGTATATAAAAATTCTGAAAGTTGTGCGGGGTACCCAGTCATCAATTTTATTTTGTTTATATTATATTACCTCACTAGTATTATTTGGAAAGTGTGTCATGGTGTGATATAGATGGTTAGTATGACTATTTATGTGTTTTATGGTTCAATTGTTTTTTCACAGGTGTATAAGAATGCATCTTTCAAATATGCATGACAGAATTTCTCTTTCATACTTGTAATACATGTATTCTTTTCCTATGTATATGAAAAAAATTTCACGTTTCTAGAAAGGTTTCTTCGACTTTTCTGGACCTTCCTAGGTCAAATCCTGTACAGTTTCTATGTCACTACATTAGATTTAATTTTAGGGATTTACATTGGTAAATTTTATCTATATTTGTTGTATTTTAACATGCATGTGGGATGGTCTAGGTTTCTCTTTTATATTAATTCTACTAGTTATTTTCGGATGATTATTCTTATCTCCCAATCTAATTTTCTTATAAAGGGTATTTACTCCCATATTTGAGATTATATCACCCTTGGTACTAGTCACTATCCTAGGTCTTACATGATGTAGGACTCTGGGGGGGTCACTATCTCTCTCCCTCATTGAATTAAATTTGGATGGAGGTTTCGTGACATATAGACACCTCATCAAGAAAAAATGGTGCATAACATCAAACAGGTCTCAACAAAATAATATTTAGACAAAAAATATTTTCTTTATGCCCAAATAGATTCTTATGAACTCTCACCAACTAAACCATAAATTTATATTTATTCCTAATTATATAATCTAACCATTTTAAAATATATTAAATAATATATTATCCATCTATAATCTTCACAACACTTTTGTTAATAATTCTTTATTCAAATCCTTGTTTTTAGTGACAATTGTTTAATTTTTCATATATGATTGCATTTGATAGTTTTATTTGTAGAACATTTTCAATATATAGTTCATTATTATAACATTAAAAATTTAATAATTATTATATTTATTCATTTTATAAACATTTATAATAATTCATATATTTTTTTGATGAAATATTAATTACATAACTTCACTGGGATGGTGTTCAGACCTTATAAATTTGTTATTATTCCAATTTGTATGGATAAAAGAGAGGAAGGGTAAATAATAATTAAAATTTATAAAATCCACTATATATCAAAAAAATCATATATACTCATAAAATATATCTTTATCACCTACCATGAAAAGAAGAGTTGTAAAACAAATAACATCACTTCATTGAGGTGGTAGTCCACACGTAAGCATGCGTTATATAATAATTTTATAATTGATAGCATAACAAGAATGTAGATAAGATAAAATAACTAAAAAGTAATAAATATTTAATAAATCTCATAATAAAAAACTAAATACTTAATAATACCAAACCATGAAATGTGGTAATGCAATATGATTCATATCGCTACTTGTAGGTGGTTATCTACACACAAACAAGTGATATATTTATTTTCAAAATAAAATAGATGAGGTAGAAAATTGTTATTACATATTAATAATAAAATATAACTATATTTATGATATTTTATCCATCATTTTATTTTTCATAAAATTGGATTATATGTGGATGATGATGAAAAAAATTCAATGAACTCAGTTATGATTTATACCTATTATTTGAGTGATATGCTTTCGATTAGACCTTAGGTATTGAAATATTGGAATCCGTAAAATATCATTAGATCTAGAATTAATGTAAGGGATCATGTAAGGTTGTTATGTTTTTATTGTTATATCTATAATCTTGTAATTATACGGATAATTGGGGAGAATATAATCCCATTTATTAGTAGGGGACACACATTGACATATAAAATATTACTATTATATAAGGTCACCTTCCTGTGATAGATGCCAAAAATTTCTAATATTTATAATATATGATAAGATATTTTTTTAATATCTTTAACCAATAATAATTATATTAGTTTCTATTCATTTATTATCATTATATCTACGTTATATCATCTCTGTAAAACCTTTTAAACCATTACTATGGTAATAACATTTTACTGTTTTTGTATTAATATTGAAGGAAAACTAAATTAATCCTATTAAATTATATTATTTATTTTTATTTAAAATATTTATTCTACATTATGATATTCATTTCTGTATGTTTCATAAATTAGGTGTAAAATAAGTGCATAAAAATCAATCAAAATCGATTTATCAAAAAATTCATATTATTCATAAAACTGAATTTACCTACAATCAATTCCATAAAAAAAATTATATGGGTATTAAAAATACGTAATTAAGTATATATATATATATATGATATAAATATATATAAAATAATTAATTTTAAATAATGTGTTAAACTATTTAAGTCAAAAACATTTATAAAACATAAAAACATATTTTTGAAACATGTTTTTTAAACCAAAAAATGATTTTATAAAAAACATACATAATATTGATCACTATGTAATTTAAGAGATTATTTAAATTTAATGAAGTATTGTGTTACATTAATTTTAAATTAAATATATTATAATCCTATTTAATTACTTGTTTTTAATGAAAATAAATGGTAGTTTTACAAAAATTAAAATTTTTCATTATTCATGGAAAAATTTGTTATTCAGAAAAATCAAAAATATAATCCCTAATAAAATCAAGTTGTGAAGAATTTAAAAAATATATTAAAAACTTATAATATAATATCTACTTATTTATTAATTATAATTTTTAGGGAAAAATATATTTAATGTCTTCATATAGAAAAAGTATATTTTTAAAGTATATAATGAAATTAACTAAAAATGAGTAGATATATATTGTTGATAAATGAATAGTTTTTAATTATATATTAACATCAATTTATTTTAAATAATATTTTTATAACTATTTATATATTAAAAATTAATATCTATTAAAAAATATGAACAATATTGGTCATTCAAAATAAATTTTCATACTTTTATATTCCCTAATCGAATAATTAATTATGCCCATCCAATTTTTTATCATGGTAATAAAGTGTTCAATGTGTAATATAACCATTGTTCAAAACCCACATCATGCAATGGTATACTAAATAATACATTGATATGGGTATGTGAGATACATAAAGGTTACATAAAATTACATATAATCCATTTACTATATAGGCATAACATTAACATGAACTAAAAATATGGTCATAGAGAAGAAATATTGTATATAGAAAATGTAGTGAGTTATTAAACACATGTCCATTAGAATCTTATTTACTTTAAAACAATTAGTAAATATTGTATAATGAAGGCCATCAATTCATCAGGAATGGAGTTAGAAGGATAACCTTGTTATTTCAAATACTATTTCATAGTGTAGATGGATTCATTTAAATCAAGATCGCAAACATGATAAAACATAATAACAATATATTTTTTCTATTTCATAAGAAAAAAAACATCCTTTGGTTTTTCTTCAACCAATTTTTACTTATATATCATCTCTTACTACATGAAATGAATACTAAAGATGAATTATTCATTCAAGAATCACTAGAATATAATTTTAAAGGTTTATATGATACATATAATATTGATAAGTCATTACTTTTATCAACATATAATTTATAAAATAAAAATATATTTTCAATATTATAAAATATGTATAAATATTCATATAATTAATGAATCCATAATCTCATAAAAATAAAAAATATCACCCAAAAAAAAATATAAAAAACATTTGAAATTATTTAACCATAAATTTCATTCAAAATATTTTACTGAATTCAAATACAAAAAATAGGAATTATTTGATCAAATATTTATTATACAAGATCATCATTATTTCTTATCCCTAAAAAACCTGAAGAATATCATAATTCCACACACCAACCCCTTGAATAACATGACAATTTATTCTCATAAAATGTACTATCCTTTTTCCAAAAAACCAAAATCAGCATAAAATATCATAGAAAATATTAATACATCCAAAAATAATCTCTATCATTATTCTTCAAATAAAATCACACACTTTTGAATATATTACATACTTCCTAAATTGAATTTACCTTTATTCTAAATCTATTTTTCATAAAATCACTAAAAAATTAAAAGGTCATCAATATTTACCAATATACATTATCAATATTAATATGCTCCTCATCCTGAATAAAAATTATTATCATATCATCTGGTACATATTAAGGGATTTCTATCTCTTACTCCTGTGTTTTACAAAAATATCCCCTAACTAATAAATAATTTTTCTAGGATATTATTACCATTCCACATTTGATTGAAAATATCAATTCATAAACTATTTCAGAATCATCCAATTCAGTGTGTACATTCATTTTATAACCATGTTCAGTGAAATATTTATAGATTTTCTCTATTCTGGGACAATTCAATAATTATTCCAAATCATCCAAAATATGCTTTTTTGATGAAAAATCAATTATATATATATAGTATTTTAAAATGGTCTTATGAATGATATATTACAAAACATGATAAACTATTACACTCCATCATTAAACTATATTATAATATTATTAGACTTCATCCATTTTTTATTCCTATCTATATTATTGGGTTCACAAATGTTCATTTAATATAAAATATAAATTACTACACATACTGTTTTGAAATAATCTATATATAAAATGACATCCAAAAAAGAATCTATATTTTAGTGTAAATATATTATTATGTATACATGTGTGTCAAAACATATTTTTGGGATTGAATTAAAATAATTGAATCTAAATAATTATTTAACCATTAATATTAGTGAATGTAATTGATTGTACTATGAAATTTTATTACATTTCAATGAAAATATCATTCACGCTTTTCAAAAAAAATGTTGTGCATAGAAAATATAATGATCCAAGATAGATTGAACATATCAAGAGTGGGTTTCTAATAGGTTTGACATTAATAACCACTAAATGGTTTATCAACTTTTTAAAGAAATGATGAAAACTATTAAAAATAATAAACAAAAATAAAAATTGAATAAATTTTAAAAAAGTAATAAATTATAAAAAAAAGGATAAAATAATTAACATTATTAATGAATATATATTCTTTAATGAATGAATCATTAGAATTAGTGAAATGTAACAATTTAAAATGAAAATATTTCAATAAAATAAATATGTTAATTTTTTTATTTATCATATAAATTATTTAATAAATTAAAAACGATTATATATTAAAAATAAAATTAATACAATATCATTATGTTCATTACCACAATGAAATTCTTACTTGAATCACATTGAATGGTCTAGAAAACTATAATACTTTAGGCAAGTATAATTGTACAATAATGTCTATGACTAGCCGCCTGAGTCTAGGGTGGAATCATGGGGATACTATACTTTTAATAATAGTAACTATTCAGAAATAAATAAAGTAACGTGTAAATATTATATAATAAGAGTATGAATAATCCAAAAACATACAACCAATATGAAAAATATTGATATAGTATAATATGAAATTAAAACTAGAAACAAGGCACATATCGCCCACCATTCGTCCATGTGCGTAACAATAAATATCAAATGGGAAAGACATTTTAATCCTCATCTAAGATACATATCCTCCTGGTCTCTTATATCCTACTGAAATGTCCCACTAGATTATTAAACGTGAGCCTCAACCTAACATGTTCTTGCATGAAGTATATATACCCTTTCATTTAATACATTAACATTAAAATAAAATTTCATAACACCTAAAACATTATTCAAATATATTCCCAAACACTGTACTAGTCTAGTGGCATTAGAAACACTATAAAAAAATCACTGATACATATGTGAGCTATATTATCTCACATTTTCTTCTTTCTGACTAGAACCCTCCTTAGACTCATCATACATAATGCATATCATCAAATATTTGGGAAGGAAGCATGAAAATGGGTCACATAAAATTCTTAGTAAGTGTAATCAAGGGAGACATGTATGCTTAATCATGAGAATCGGGTTATGAGAACATGATCATGAAAACAAAGATAATACACAAAAAATAAAATATAATATACATGAATCATGGAATAATTATTTTATGATCATAAGACATGAATCATAAGGAAATAAAGAATGTTATCCATGAAATATTTACATAGGGAAAATACATGGAATTTGTAGAAAACACATAAGCATATAATTTATTTCCATAATATATAAGGTATTGTATCCATGACCATTTTGTTTGTATAGGTTCACCCCCTATCTTTTTTTTAGTCATTGTTCACTCCCATGGACATCTTAGTAGTATCAGTTTACTCCTCTAACCGTCTTGGTAGTCATTGTTCACACCCATTACCATTTTAGTAGTCAAGGCTCATTCCAAAGGCCATATTAGTCTATATCATGAGAAATATATCCTTAAAAAATGCATTGGATATAGATATAGGTCCCACCCATCTCATAATGAAATCATACGTACATGATCCAAAAGACCATAAATAATAATATCATAACCCATGACATGAAATGGGAATTATAAACAACAAATCATATAACAACTAGTGGAAAGAGACGGGTTTTATAATCATTTCATCATAAATATATCCAGTGAAATGAAGCATATTTCAATATCATATCTCCCATGAAAGAGATATTATTTGCAGAAACATCATTCCATCAAATCATAATATATTAAAGGAAATAATATGAATAGTAACATTGATTAATTTCACCATAAAAGTATTATTTGAAATAATTGATGTTATCTTATATGGAAAATAACATGGATATATATTTTGAAAAAAATTCATTGGGAAAACATATTTTATGCATTGAAACCCCTTTTTAAAAAAAACCTTTTTAAAAAAATTATTTTTTAAAATAGAATTGAAAACATACAAAGGAATCCTTAAAATATATTACATGTTTTTAAAACTATTTTTCTACGAAAATTGAATTAAAATATACTTTTAAATAGTTTTTAAATATATATTTGAAAACATTTTTTATAGCATGGTTTTTTAATGCTGTAGATTTCTAAATAAAGAGAGAGAAAGTCAAATTTTACCGATAAACATTTTCCTAAGTACCAAAATTGGTAAAGAAATGTAAGAATACATGTGGATATATTGACTAATTATAAGAGAAGGAATTTTATGAGTTTGTTGGAAATATGGATCCTAAAATTGCATCAAAGAAGAAAAATCATTTTTAATCTGGAAAAACTAGTAGATTGTTTCAATAAAATCTTATTGTATGGTTAATTTTGATAATACTATAGATGTAAGAAAATGAAATTAAATGAAGATTAAAATATCATTAATAGAATGAGATTAATTAAATAACAGGTGAAATGGAATTATATACACATTTAATGGAATTTTGGTGCATAAAAACATGAGTGTTAAAGAATAAAAATTGCAACAAATTTATTTTACCGATTTGGTAAATTTTGAACATAAATCCGAGAAAAAAATTCATAAAATGGATAATTGAATAAACATAAATTTAACTAAAATATTCTTATTATACATTCATAGGATGTAAATACACAATACAAATGGAATGAGTGTAGAATAAAGCATGTATCTCAGAGATATAAAAAGAAAGATGAAATCCCGTTAAAATGTGTCATGACCCCCTCCCACCAAAGATGCCCCTACTAAGATAGAAATGGTGAATGAGAGATAATGACCCCTGCGTCCCGTCTCCAGTAGGCCCCGGGGTAGCGACTAGCACCAAGGGTTTGTGTTTTCACAAATATGGGAGGCATTACCATTTTTATTATTATTTAGGATCGGGAAATAGGACATGTCAACCACCAAAAAGGGAATGAAAAAGTGTGTAGAAATAAACCAAAACCAAAACCACATGTATATTTAAACAATTTTATTACAAGGTGCAAGTACAAGAAAGCTCAAAGTAGAATACCAAAATAAACAAGTGTACATCAACTGCAACAACACCAACGGTCTGACTAGTAGGGTCCCGCATGACCCTGGTAGTCCTCCTAGAAACCTGAATGTTAAAGTTGGGTAAGCATACAAGTATACTCAGTAGGGAAACCTAGAGTTCTCGTTCACAAGTGGGGAGACATCCTAATGTCCCGTGAGAACAACAAAAGAAACCTAGAAAGGAATTATATCCACCCAACCTCACAAGCCACACTCACCAAAACACAAGCACAAAAGGTAGTAGTATATAAGAAACATGAGTACTGGGTACCCCACACCATTTCCCTTTAATTAGCTGCTCTTCCTAACAACAAACGTTTTGACGCTGCCACACTCTCCTCGCCCGTACACACCTGGGCCTCACAACCACGTATCCTACCCCCACACACCTGGGCCTCACAACCACGTATCCCGCCCCCACACACCTGGGCATCACAACCACGTATCCCGCCCGCACACACCTCGGCCTCACAACCACGTATCCAGCCCGCACACACCTGGGCCTCACAACCATGTATCCCGCCCGCACACACCTGGGCCTCATCCCTCAGATTCTTGGGAAATAGCAGAACCTGCCCGAAGAGTCTTGGGCTAATTCCACCCCAATAAAAACCTACCCGAAGAGTCTTAGGTGTAAGGTCGCCTCAAGCCATCACATCATAGGGGAGAAGGAGCAGGAAAGATCTAGTAACTAAGGGAAAAACACCCTCTCCCGTGAAATGGGAGTGTTCGGTACTAAGTGCTCAACATGGGTGGGGGCGATAAAACACAAAAGATACAGATATATATATATATACCAAACACACATCCCAACCTATGGATTCTAAACATAGAAACTGAGCACGTGCCTCGGTACTGCTACTACGAAGTATTCATACAACAAACAACCCCAACCCCATTTAGATTTTCACGTTTCAGCAGAATTAGTTCATTTAGTTCTTTAACTACTGGGCATCTATCCACTGCCAACCACATCGATCGTTCATAAAACATATCCCTACTATCCACAAATAATGTTAGGAAAAACACAAGCAACACAACCAAGTCCTTCTTATCAACCAACCAACCCATTGATTTTTAATTCGGTTTCATTACCACGCCCCACCATTCATTAACTCTTCCACTTTTATTTACACACAATCCAATGTCTGTTCACATTCAACCCATCCCTGCAGCCCCGCTACCAAAACCACAATCGTGCCGAAACCCATACATCAATATCCCTTTAATACCATTTATCACAGCCGCACTGCCCGTCATCAACATAGCATTTACACCAACCCACAATCAAGCCAACCGCAGCCCCGCTGCTCACCCAATCCATAACAACCAACAAACCACCCCCATCACATGTCATGTATCCAAGACAACACCCACAAGTTCATTATTCCGTTTTTGTTTAACCAGGGTGATCACACAAGGGTTCCAGATTTTAAACATCCAACATTACGTGACTAACCAATTTCCACATTCCAAAAAGTTTCCATCCATAAGAAAATCCATAAGGAGACGGAAAAATTTAATTGCGTAAGCAAAGGACCCCAACGACCATGATTTTTAGTTGGTAGAAGCTCATTCAATCACAACATAATATCACAGGATATAAAGTAACATCAATCATAAACGTCCCAACCCCATTCCTTAACCAGTTATTATCTTCATTTAATGGTTCAACTGTTTCTCATGGAAACAAGATGATAACCACCACACATGATGCACAAATTAGAGAGACGAAGGTAAGATCCCTACCTCAAGAGGTTCTGAACACAGCGCTCCCCCAGATCAACATTAGAAGAAGTCTGTCGGCGTCCGTCACTTCTATCGGGTCCCGGAAAAACCTTCTCAGGTGGAATTAGGAAAGGAAAGGCTGAAGGAAAGGCAATGGACCCAGGCTCGGAAGTTTTTTTTCATCGTTACAATCTCGTGGCCACTGACGGATCGTAAATCAGAGCTCAGACGAAGAAGTTATGGAAGAAAGAGCCTTCGAGTCTATTGGGAGAACTCTGCTCAGAGGGAAAGGGGAAGAGAGGGGTGAGTTGAAAGGAGGAGGGGACCCCTCCTTTTATAGGGGAGAAAAGTAAAAGTACACCGCGTGTACTTTATGGTACACGGCGTATACTCGGTTATTTTACACGATCTCTATGCGGCTTCCAACACATCTCCGCAGCAGCTGACTGGTCAACCAATGGTTTGAGGGTCACGTATACGCGGGGAAAGACTAAACGGCATGTAGTTTGGACACACGGCGTGTATCCATTTATTTCACACAGAAAGGACACCGCTCCAACACGGTACACGACCGTTGACTGGTAACTCGTACGCGGGGAAGAACTACATGACGTGTAGTTTGGATAGACGGCCTGTATGCATTTATTGCACACGGCAAGGACACGGCCTGCAACATGGGGTATACCCCGAAAGGGGGTACACGGCGTGTACTAAAACTACACGGCGTGTAGTTTCAAAATTCTGGAATGTGTGGGAAAAGTCCATTTTACCCTCCATAACACTTCTTGACATTATTTTTGACAAAGGAAAGGGACGGAGAGGTCCGGTCCATTACATCAGATACCTCTTAAAACATTATAATCCCTGAGAATTCAAAAACCAACCCATAGGAAACCCAACAAGATACCTCTTATGATTCTCGTTATAACAGGAACCCAACCAACAACCCTAATCATATGTGTTAGGAATTCCGTCTCCTATGTCGAGATATTATCGCTTTAGGCGGTACTGACTCGCCTGCAAGGGTTTAATCGCATCCTCATTAATGCTTCTCTATTAAGAATTGGGTCTTCCCACATTCATACATTAGGATTTTTTGAACTCGCACTATCCCCAACACCATAATACCAACACACGGCCCGAAGATGTGGGTTTGGGAAATTCCTTCTCCTTTGTCAAGATATTATCTGCTTTAGGCGGCACTGACTCACCTACATGGGTTCAATTGCATCTGCATTAATGCATCTCGATTAAGGGTCAGGTTTGTCCCTTTCCCACACATCCGTACATGTTACACATTACGAGGGAACAAGGAAAAAAAAGGTCTCACAACCGACAAGCCAAGAATTCCATTAATATCAAAGGTACAAAGTATAACATCAAAAAAAAGCTCAGAATAACAAGGAAAACACAAGTCAAAGCAACTCCGAGTACTGAGCGTGCATATGGGTCTCCCGCTCCCAAGTGCTCTCCTTGAGGCCACCATGCCTCCACAACACACGAACCAAGGGAATGGTTCATCCACAGAGCACCTTCTCTTTACGATCCTCGATTCTGACTGGTCGTTCCTCGAAGGTCGCGTCATCTCCCATATCTAACTCTCCCCAGTCGATAACGTGGGAGTCGTCAAGTACATACCGACGAAGCTGGGAGACATGGAATACGTCATGAACCTTCTCCAACTGAGGTGGCAGGGCCAGCTGATATGCCACCTCGCTGACTATCCTCATCACCTCAAAAGGTACGATGAACCTAGGTGAGAGCTTGCTCCCTTTCCCAAACCTCCACTGCCCCCGTCGAGGGGAAACCGTCAAGAACACATGATATCCCACCTCGAACTCCAAGGGCATCCTCCGACGATCCATATAATACTTCTGTTGGTTCTGAGCCGCTTTCATCCTCTCACGTACAAGATGGACTTTCTCTGTGGTGCTCTGCACTACCTCTGGCGCAAGCGCACCTGTCTCACTAACCTCTGCTCAGCAAATGGGTGAACGACATTTCCTTCCATACAAAGCCCTAAATGGTTACATGCCAATAGTATAGTGGAAGATGTTGTTGTAGGGGAACTCTACTAAAGGCAAGTGCCAAACCCATGATCTTACGAAATCCAGAACGCATGTTCGCAGCATGTCCTCCAATCTCTGGATATTCCACTCCGTCTGCCCATCGGTATGGGGGTGGAAAGCAGCACTAAGGCATAGCTGGGTTCCAAAAGCATTCTGTATCCCCGTCCAGAATCGTGAGTTAAACTGAGTATCCCGATCTGAGACGATAGTCGTTGGAACTCATTGCAAACGTACCACCTCATAGACGTACCTCTGTGCTATGGTACTCACTGGGCCTGATTCCTTAATTGCTAAGAAGTGAGCTGATTTCGTCAGTCGATCCACCACTAGCCAGATAGCATCATCACCACCCTGAGCTCTGGGTATTCCTGTGACGAAGTCCATTGAAACATCATCACACTTCCACTTAGGGACATCTAAAGTATGCAACAAACCACTGGGAATATGTTGTTCAGCCTTCACTTGCTGACACACTAGGCATTTAGCCACAAACTCCGCCACTGACCGTTTCACCCCGGGCCACCAAAACTATTCTCTCAGGCCTCAGTACATTTTTGAAACTCCTAGATGTACCGCCAAGGCTGAGCTGTGGAACTCACAGAGAACACCCTCATGCATTGTCTGTAGAACAAACAACCTTACATGGAAAATCATCTGATGTCGGCTGTTCTCTGACCTTCCCTCTGGAGCATTCCCCTGATCGACACGATCCTGCATCACTTACGCCTCAGAGTCCCCCCACTGAGACTCTTCCACATGCTGCAACAAGGAGGACTGCACCGTCATCTGAAACAAACAACCTCTTTCACCTTCTACCCTCGCATCCATGTGTAAGGCAACCAACTCTCCTATCTCCCTCCAAGAATCAGTGGATTCCCGAACTACTTCATGATGCGACTTCCTGCTCAGGGAATCATCCACAATGTTTCCCTTACCTTCAGTGTAAGAGATCTCAAAGTCATAGTCTTGGAGAAAATCGACCCATCTTCGCTGCCGCAGGTTCATGTCACGCTAGGAGAAAATATAACGTAGGCTCTTGTGATCTGAGAAGACCACAAAGTGCTCCCCAAAAAGGTAATGTCACCACAACTTCAGTGCGAACACTACTGCCACAAGCTCTAGGTCATGGGTGGCATAGTTATGCTCATGAGGGCGTAACATCCTAGACCCATAACAGATAACTCCCTTCTTCTGCATCAGAACGCACCCCAGACCAAGGCCAGAAGTATCACAAAACACCTCATACAATAACCCTTCCTCTGGGAACCTGAGTACAAGAGCACTGACCAACTTATAATTCAAGTAGTCGAAAGCATTCTGGCATTTCTCGCTCCATAGGAAGACCTGGTTCTTCCTAGTCAATGTTGTCAATGGAGCAGCAACTCGGGAGAAGTCCGAAATGAACCTCCAATAGTAACCTGCTAACCCCAGGAAACTACGAACTTCTACCATGCTCTTGGGTGCTGACCAAGAAACAACTGCATCGACCTTCGATGGGTCTACAGAAACTCCATTTTGAGACACTACGTGCCCAAGTAAGTGTACTTCTTATGTCAAGAACTTAGACTTCGACAATTTCCCATAAAGCTGGTGGTGTCAAAGGACTACCAAGACTGCCCGGAGATGCTCAATGTGCTCCTCCTCTGATCTTGAGTAGATCACGATGTCATCGATAAGCACAATGATGAACCGGTCCAGAAACTCTCAGAAGAAAAAGTTCCTATGTCCCATGAACACCGCTGGTGCATTCTTAACTCCAAACGGCATCACTACAAACTCTATGTGCCCATACCTGCACCTGAAAGCCATATTCGAGATGTCACAGTCATTTACCATTGGATGATGATATCCAGATCATAGATCAATTTTGGAAAACCAACCTGCTCCACTCAATTGGTCGAAGAGATCATCTATCCATGGAAGGGGGTAACGGTTCTTGACCGTTTACTGGTTCAACCTTCGGTAGTCCTTGCATAGCCTGAGACCACAATCTTCCTTTTTCACGAACAAAACTGGAGCACCCCATGGCGATACGCTGGGTCAAAAATAATCCTTCTCCATCTGATCATCAATCTGAATATGAAACTCCCGCAACTCCGAAGGTGCCATCCGATAAGGGGACATCGAAATTGGACGAGTACTAGGCTGTAAGTCTATCACAAACACAACGTCACGTCGGGGGGGGGGGGGGGTAGAGTCACAACATCCTCGGGAAAAACATCGAGGAATTACCCAACAACCTCCAGGACATAGATCATCTGTGTATCATCTGGAACCACTGATAGCCCACCTAACAAGGAAAGGAGAGGCTACACATGCCGGCTTCCTTCCGGATAGCTCATCTCACCAACAAAATATATGTGCTGCCCATCTATGTCGGAGAACACGACTCTTCTCCGGAAGCAGTCGATAACGGCACTAACAAAAAACAACCAGTCGATGCCTAGGATGACATCGTATGGCTGCATCTGTAATAGAAGAAGGTCCCCACTAGATCGATGTGGTCCCAACTTCATCCCACATCCCCGGCAAACACAAGATACGATGGTCTAGCCTCCAACTGGTGTACTCATTACCAGTGGTACAGAAAGTATCTTTACGTCTAGTCCCAAAGCATGGGATAGAACAGGTGTAACTAATGAGTGAGATGCTCCCGAATCAAACAAAGTAGAAACAAGAGTGTTGAACAAAAAAATCGTACCTCACACCACCTATGGTCCTGCTAGAGCTTCCATACTTGTTGCGTGAAACTGTCCACGCCCATCTCCTCTACCTCTCTGATGTCATCCACCTCCCCGACCATGCCCTGGTCGAGGTCCTGGAGGAGCACCCAGAGGTCGGCCTCCTCCCGCAAAGTCTGCCCTCGGAGGAGCATGGTCATGCTGCTACTGGAAGGGCCTCGTTTGCAACTGGTGCTACAGAGGTGGGTGCTGAACCTTCCCTCATCCACCATACTGAGCTCGGGTCGGGCACCGACTCTGAACGTGCGTGAAACCTACAAAATAAAAACACCTCGGTCCTTGGCTTGTGAAAAAGGGACGAGGACCCGATGATCTGAACTGGAACAGACGGGGCCTGCTCCCCGTCGGCCTGAACCAGGAGGGTCCCGTTGCAGGAGACCTGCTGCTGACTGGTTTCCCCTTCGACGATCCTGGCTGGTTCCCCTCTCGGGGTGCACCTCCCAGCGAGTGCTTCCTCTCTACAACCTCTGCCTTCTTCGGTACCTCCATGTACATCGGAAGGGTGAAGGGGGTGATAGCATACTGGAGCGAAGGACGAACCGCCTCCTCCAAACTTCTCGCCCGAGACTCCTCATCGGGAAAGAGATCCGGAGAAAAGCGCAAGAGATCCTTGAACTTGATCCCCAGCTCTCGTACCGACATACTCCCCTGCTGAAGGGAGAGTAACTCCTGCTGATTCTCTTCCTTGATCATGGAAGAAAGGAATTCCTTTTTGAATTCCTTCTCAAAGTCAGCCCATGGAACCTCTGACTCTATCCTCTCTCTGAGGTAGAGTGTCCACCACTGTCGTGCCACACCTCTCAGCTGACTGACTGCTATGGGAACCCAGTACTCCCTCGGCCCATGGATCAAGGTAAAAGCGATCACTAGCTCCTCAAGACACCCCTCCATCTCTGTATCCGAAGTACTACCCCCGTACTTCTTGAGGGTCTGTCGCTGAAAAGAATGGAGAGTCTTCTACCACTGGCTATCTTCCTCCTCTCAGCCAATCCTCAACTGATCGACTGCCTAAATCTTCTAGGACTCGGTCTTCTAAGACACTCGGGGATGACATCTAGGTGCCCTAGCTATACGGTAAACAAGGATCGACTAAGCCCAAGTAGTAATGAAAACTAAAGATTTTATTTTATCATATTATTTCAATTTCTTTCCCAGAACACCCAAATCAAGTAAAACACAATCATGATGATTCATGTACCTTCCCTAGGGTCTCTACCCTGTAATCAATGTAGTCTTACTTGGTCGTTCGGTAGGCTCAGAGTCCTTGCATCGGATCACGGGGGGCCCTAAAATCCTGTGTCCTAGTCGGTCTTCCCTGGCCTATGTCACACACCAAGATTGCCTAACATTGTCACCCTACCATCCCATGCAATCCTCATTGTGCCTAACTCCAGAATCCATCCTATCTCTCAAACACCCCTCTGATACCATTCTGTCACGACCCCCTACAACCAAAGATTCCCCTCCTAAGCTGGAAATGGTGAAAGGGAGATAATGAACCCCCGAGTCCCAGATCCAGTAGGCCCCGGGGTGGCGACTAGAACTAAGGGTATGAGTTTCCACAAACATGGGAGGCATTACCCTTTTTTTATTATTTAGTATCGGGATATAGGAAAACTCAACCACCAAAAAGGGAAAGAACAAGTGTGTAGAAATAAACCCAAACCAAGACCACATGCATGTTTAAACAATTTTATTACAAGGTGCAAGTACAAGAAAGCTCAAAGTACAATACCAAGAGAAACAACTGTACAACAACTGCAACAACTCCAACTGTCCGACTAGTAGGGTCCCGCATGGCCGAGTTAGTCCTCCTAGAAACCTAAAAGTAAACATAGGGTGAGAATACATGTATACTCACTAGGGAAACCTAAAGCTCTCATGCACAAGTTGGGAGACATCCTAATGTCATGTGAGAACAACAGAAGAATCCTAGCAGGGAATTCTATCCACCCAACCTCACCAGCCACACTCACCAAAACACAAGCACAACAGGTAGTAGTATATAAGAAACATGTGTATTGGGTACCTCGCCCCATTTCCCTTTAGTTAGCTACTCTTCCTAATGGGAAACGTCCTGATGCTGCCACACTCTCCCCGCCTGCACACACCTAGGCCTCACAACCACATATCCCGCCCGCACACACCTGTGCCTCAAAACCACATATGCCAAACTCACAAACCTAGGCCTCACAACCACATATCCCCCACACACACTCCTGGGCCTCACAACCACGTATCCCGCCCACACACACCTGGCCCTCACAACCACGTATCCCGCCCGCACACACCTGGGCCTCACAACCACGTATCTCGCCCGCACACACCTGGTCCTCATCCCGATGATTATTGGGAAGCAGTAGAACCTTCCCGAAGAGTCTTGGGCTAAAGCCACCCCAATCGAAACCTACCCGAAGAGTCTTAGGTGAAAGGTCGCCTGAAGCCATCACAGCCTAGGGGAGAAGGAGCAAGAAATAGGTAGTAACTAAGGGAAAAACTCCATCTCCCATGAAATGGGAGTGTTTGGCACTAAGTGCTCAACATGGGTGGGGTGCGATAAAACACAAAAGATAGAAATATATATATATATATATATATACCAAACAAACAGCACATCCTATGGCTTCTAAAAAGAGAAACTGAGCACGTGCCTCGGTACTGATACTACGAAGTATGCATACAATAATCGACCCCAACCCCATTTAGATTTTCATGTTTCAGCAGAATTAGTTCATTTATTTCCTTAACTACTGGGAAACTATCCACTACCAACCACATCAATCGTTTTAAAAACATATCCCTACCATCCACAAATCATGTTTGGAAAAACACAGGCAACACAACCAAGTCCTTCTTATCAACCAACCAACCCATTGATTATTAATTACGTTTCATTACCAAGACCCAACATTCATTAACTCTTCCAATTTTATTTACTCACAACCCAAAGTCCGTTCACATTCAAACCATCCGTGCAGCCCCACTGCCATAACAACAACTGCACCGAAACCCGTACATCAATATCCCTTTAATACCATTTATCGCAGTCCCGCTGCCCGTCATCAACATAGCATTTACACCAACCCACAATCAAGCCAACCACAGCCCTGCTACTCACCCTATCCATAACAACCCACAAAACTCCGCCATCACATTCCACGTATCCAATACAACTGCCACATGTTCATTATTCCGTTTTTGTTTAGCCAGGGTGATCCCACAAGGGTTCCAGATATTAAACATCCAACTTTACATGATTAACCAATTTCCACATTCCACAAAGTTTCCATCAATAAGAAAATCTAGAATGAGAGGGAAACCTTTAATTGTGTAAGCAAATGCCCCTAACGACCATGATTTTCAGTAGGTATAAGCTCATTCAATTCACAACATAATATCACATGATATAAAGTAACAGCAATAACAAACATCCCAACCATGTTCATTAACCAGTTATTATCTTCATTTAATGGTTCAACTTTTTCTCATGGAAAAAAGAGGATACCCACCCCGCATGATGCACAAATTATTGAGATGAAGGTAAGATCCCTACCTCAATAGGTTCTGATCACAGTTCTCCCCCTGATCAACATTAGAAGAAGTCTGTCGGCGTCTGTCACTTCTTTCAGGTCCCGAAAAAACCTCCTCGTGTGGAATTCGGAAAGTAAAGGAAGAAGGAAAGTCAACGAACATAGGCTCAGAAGTTCCGCTTCGTCGTTATGATCCTGTGGCCACTGACGGATCGTAAATCGGAGCTCGAACGAAGAAGTTATGGAAGAAAGAGCCTTCGAGTATCTTGGGAGAACTCTACTCAGAGGGAAAGGGGAAGAGAGGGGTGAGTTGAAAGGAGGAGGGGACCCCTCCTTTTATAGGCGATAAAAGGAAAAGTACACAGCGTGTACTTTATGGTACACATCGTGTACTCGGTTATTTTACACGGTCTCCACGCGGCTACCAACACGGCTTCGTGGCAGCTGACTGGTCAACACATGGTTTGAGGGTCACGCATACGCGGGGAAAGACTACACGACGTGTAGTTTGTACACACGACATGTATCCATTTATTTCACACGGAAAGGAAACGACTCCAAAACGGTACACGACCATTGACTGGTAACGCGTACGTAGGGAAGGACTACACGTCGTGTAGTTTGGACACACGACGTGTATCCATTTATTGCACATGGCAAGGACACGGCCTGCCACATGGGGTATACCTAGAAAGGGGGTACATGGCGTGTACTCAAACTACACGGCATGTAGTTTCAAAATATTAGAATGTGTGGGAAAAGTCCATTTTACCCTCCAGAACAATTCTTGACCTTCTTTATGACAATGGAATGGGCCGGAGAGGTCTGGGCCATTACATCATGTGTCATTACTATCATCAAACTCATTCAAAACACCAAATATAATATATATAAATTTATTATAAATCAATTAAATAACCATATAATTGTATCTAAGGCCATAGATTTTTTTATTATGACTATATATTACACTCTTTTTAAATAATGAATGCTATGGTCTTACATTTGATAATATTCACTTTGTTCTTCACATGTCTCATTATTTGTAATATTAGTGGACATTATAATTATTTAATTATTCCTGAATTTAAAAAATTATATAAATAGAATTTATATCCTATATATTTTTATTATAATAATCATTATAATTTATAATTTAAAATGGAACTCAACATTCATCGATACAGTAAGCTATACATGCGCATGAATGTTATTTTTATTCTATTATCATATTGTTGTAATGAAATAAAATTATACATATACATATATTTATATCATTATTATATTATAATTATGATATTATATATATAATATTAATTAAATAGAACCAAAACATTATACATTCAATATACTATATGATTGAATCATATTAGTTTGAGGGGTCAAAGTCCAAACTTCCTCAAAAGAAATTATCGTTTTTACACGAAATGTAGAGTAAAAAATAAATGTATTGTAAAAATAATAAATATTATTAGAGTAATAGTAAATATAATATTTAACATATATAAAACTAATTTCCAATGTAATTTCCACCATTAGAGGTGATAATGGAAAATTGAACAATCATCGTTTAGTGTGGCAGTAGTTCACCGTACACATAAACAGTTTGTTCATTACCCATTAGATGGAGGTGTTTGAAAGTGTATGTTGAAACCCTAAAATAATTAATTACTAATATATTTATAACACATTTTTTATACTATTATATATAATATAGAGTGGAGGGGTGGACAGGGAAAATAAAATAAAGGAGCTTCGGAGAAGGTCTTACATCTTAATCGAGTAACAGCTTTTGTTGTGTGACAAAATGAATCCATGGAAGACATAATATCCTAGGGTAGGCCTCAATAATGAATTTAGTTATGTTTTGATGTTTATTGGGAATTTATTTTCTGATTCATTGTGGTTTGAGAGGTGTTATATAGGGGGGTTTCCTTTTATTGGGAAAGAAAAACACACACTTCCCATTTTGGAAAACAAGTATGTTGTACCGACATCTGTACCAAGAGAAGACATAAAAATCCAAAATGAATAAATAATTAAACGTTAAGGGACTAATAATGGCCATAAAAAGGGTTTTGGATAAGTTTCAATGCCATTTTTGGTCTTAAATTTATCTTTTAGTCATCAGATAAACTTAATTTTACCATAATTGTTGTGATTATTTTTAATTACAATAACTAAAAATATTTTTACAAAACAATGATGAAATTATAAGAAATTATAAATTATACTTATTATAAATATTTAATCCATTTTTAAAAATTATAATAATAGAAGTGATAGAAATTAAATTATAATTAATCTCTAAATCGGGTTAACATTTCGACTTTTTAAAGTAAAAATTATCATAGGTTTTCTATGTGTTTATATCCAATTCCAAATTAAAATTGGTTCCATTTACCTAAATTGGATTAATATTTAAAAATATATTCAAATAAAATTTTTCAGAAAAATTAATATAGAATTTATCCTTATGAATAAATGGGATGAAAATGCAGTTTTAAATTAAAATAAGGAATTTTCACAATTAATCAAAAATGACGTTTCTCATAAAAATCGAAAACAAATTCCACAAGATAGTATTGAAATTATAAAATAGATAATTTAGTTTATGTTTTCAAATTAAATTTCTGAATGTGTCTAAAATTAACTTTTATTAATTTTCATAGAAGGAAATTAAAAGTATTTTATTCAAGAAAATATTATTTTTAAACATAAATGGACATTACAAAAAGTGATATATTCCATTATCAAATTTTTTTATTAATATAAAACAATTATAAAAATATATTTTAAAATTAATTATTACTGTTCATATAACAACGTATACCATCTAGGTTATAATTATGTCATATAAATAATTATAACCACAAAATTGAGTTTTATAGAAAAATTAGTGTTGCGTGTAATGTAAATCATGTTGGTGTTATATGTAATGTATGCCTATTTAGTGTGGCGTGTAACATTAATCATATTGGTTCTATGTAAGTGAATTTTTTTACTTATTTCATTGAACGATATAATTGAAAAATTAATTTATTTTAAAAAAGGTCCATAAAAACATGTGGTGTTGCATTCTACCACATATAAAATGAATTTATCCCTCTAAATTCATCATTAATGTTAAAAAAATGAGGATACATCTACTTCATTATATCCACATGTTTCCACATAGCTTCCTATAATTAGGATTTTTTCCACAAATCATTGACTTGGTGAGTGGTCCTATTACTTTGAACATTCTCTGATCGGTCAATAATTTTAACTGATTTCTCCTTATAAGAACGATCCTAGTCCAGTGGTATGATCTCTGAGTTCAGTACATGGGAATGTTCTGATATATACTTCCTCAAGAGAGATATATGTAATACATAATGAATGAGAGATGGATATGGAGGATGTTCCGTGAGTTATGATTCTGTCCTAATATGATCAAAAGTATTAGAGAAACCAATATTCATAGGGATAATTTCCATTTATTCATGAATGTCATAACATTCAACCACGGTGAGATTCAAAGAAACACATTTTCAGAAACCTGAAATTTATGATCGCACCAATGATTATCAGCATAACATTTCTAACTATTTGAGAATGCCTGATATGATTCTAAATGGTTCTAACCATCTTGATAATTTTTTAGTAATATAAGGTAACAACATATTTCATTATCTAACCACATCCCATCACATTTGATCTCTACATTTCATCCCATAAAGAGCATAATAGTGTTCCATGTGAATGCCTGAGTGAAATCTCTTTTTGTGAAAAAAACACAACTAGATTAACGTGTTGATCCCAATGAACATTCAAATCCATATAAATAGATCTCAAAATATCCTTTGTTTAATTAATTTTTCATTCAAAATGACCACCTATTTAGGGAAGATAATATGTTCTGAAACTCATTTATATTTCTTGTTCATACTAAATACTTATCCAGAGCATTGAGGTAATCCTCGACCCTGATATGATACAATATAATGTGGAAATCCATGCAACCTCGCTAATTCATTAATGTATATAATGGAATGATAATCCATAGAGAAGTCATCTCTGATATTGATAATGTGGGATGAATTAATAAGGATAACAAACACCGCCCATACAGCATTAAACCCTTTAGATATGTCGGGTAGTCCAATAAAACAATCCATAGTAATTTCCTCGCATTTCTATTCAGTTATGGGTAAGGGATGCAATATATCCTTTGTGATTTTCCTTGAATCTTTAACTTTTCATCTAACCAAGCACCATTATTCAAAATCTACTATATCTGCTTTCATTCCATCCCAAAAGAATTTATATTTCATGTCCCTGGACATCATCGTAATTCAAGATGTTTATAGAATAATGAAATATGAGAATAATATACCATATCCATCTTTAAATATGGTATGGAATGAACACATACACAGTCCATGAACCTTATAATACCAACATGATCAATGAAAAACTCCAGAACATTTTTGAATTTTGTTTTCATCTCTTCATCGTCCTATTTCACCTCATTAACCATAAATAGGATACAAGGTTGAATATTTAATTGAGAAAATAGATTTTATTCTTTCTTTATGTTTTTTAGATCCATCCATTGAAATTACAGAAAAATTGGTTCTTTTTTTAACCTCATCATGGATAATCTACCATGATCATTTAATCTCAAATCATTGAACAACTTTATCGCATTCCTATGGTGGAAATAAATTGAGAAGTCATAATCTTTTATCATCTCTAAATATATTATCTAGTGCATTATTAACTCCTTTGACATGAATATACATTTAATACATTTATGACCATAATATTTTTCACATATTAATATATAAAGTTAATGCCTCCATATATTTAATGAAAAATTGAAAATGCTAACTCAAAATCCTGAATTGGATAAACATTCCCTTGAATCATCATCTAGGATGACACATAGGATACAAGCATGTTATTTTGAATAAGAAGTCATCCCAATCCCTTCTCCGATAAGTAACTACATATTACAAACCCCTCTACATTATAAGGTTATATATGTACAAGTTCACAGATATCCTTCTCTTCAGTTTCAAGATATTTTCTTCACATTAATCTATCTAAAGATACTTGAGACCCTTCTATGTTATCTTAGTCAGAGGATTGGATAGTCATGATAAATTATCCACATGCCATAAATAATATCCAACTAAACCAAGGAAGCTATGAACCTCAGTCATCATGGTTAGTCTAGGCCAATATTCAATAGCTTCCACCTTTGATAGATATAACATTACAAAATATCTTGAGAATAAGTGTCCCAAAAATGGTGAATTTTTCCGCCAAAATAGACAAATTATAATTTTTTTCATATACTTTATCCTTCATTAGGGTCTTGAGTAGAATTATCAAGTTGTAATAATGATATTAATTACATTTTTAATATTTATGAATATAATCTATAATGTCTCCAACAAACAGATCATGGTAATCTCTAAAGAATCTATTAATTAAATCCACGATGATAAAAGTGAAATAGTAAGACCAAATGCCCTCCATATATATATCCATAGTGTATAAACCTTGTATGAAAGGTAATATTTTTTATATCATTATTCCTGACCCTCAATGTATGATATCTAGGATGAAGATCATTCTTGGGAAATTATTGAGCTCCATGTAGTTTATCAAAAAATTCATCAACGTGAGGGTGAAGAATCTTATTATTTACTGTGATCTGGTTCAACTCCTAATAATAAATTCGTAACTACATTGATCCATATTTCATTTTCCAACCATGAAATGGTTCACCCTAATGTGACATTATATGAAAAATTAATCTCTCAAAAATGATTTCTTTTTAATTTTCATGTTCAATTCATGCACCCCAACAAGATAAATTCCAAAAAGAGACTTTGATATAGTTTTGGAACCATATATATGTTATATTAATAACTAAGCCTCATGTTATGGTAGAATAACTGGAAACTCATTCCAAATGTAATAAATAAATTATTAATCATAAATATTACAATAAATTTCGATTTTCCCCAACCATTTAAGATATGAAACCCATCTGAATGGGAATTAAGGCCCAAACACTATAGCTAATCTCCACAGGTGCTTCATAATTATCATCACATGGATGGATGATCATTTGAGGTTTTTAAAGATCATATGTAACTTCCCATCCTAGATTATTAATTTGGGATTTATGTATAGAAATCCAATATGTGCCTATGATGAAATCACATTATACAAAAGTAATAGTCAAATGATTTTTTGGATGCACATTCCTAGAAACATCCACTTGAGAGGAATCATACACATGATATGAAATCATCAAACCATTAGTGGTTTTCACCTCTAATTCAATATATTTTTTAGATGAATCCTAAAAACATTAGAAAACTATTTATAAACAAAAGAGTGGGTAGATACGAAATCTAATATGACATTAGTTGTTCTGGAGTGGGTGGTGTCTGTACCATTCATCGTGTTGTTATCACATTACTCATAATAATAGAGAAAAAATGGTATTTACCTTTATCATTTATCCTAATAGGTTCTTGACATAGATCATAATTACCAGCCCTCAGGTTTGGGAATTTTTTAGCATAATGCATCTTCTCCTTACACATGTAGAACTGAATTGTGGGAGGTTCAATTTGAGCTACAGTTTCCATATTCAAAACATTAGATAACTTATTCTCATCACTTCAGCAACCAGATTTTTGATGGAATTCCCATCCACACATATAAAATTCATAAAACCACTCTAGGATATTTCCTTCATGAATCGTCCCACACTTAGAGAATAATGGAATGTCCATCTTCTTCACTTCAGGGTTTTTCAGATTTTATGTTTAATTCCATCCTCCTCTTCCTATAATAACCTTGATATTGTCATGTGAATCGAAAATCAATTCCAACCTTGGTTGCACAATTAAAAATCGCTTCATAGCTACTATATTTTCTTTTTTACAATTACCATTTCAGATATTTCTTTATTCCAATAAATAACCTATCCACCCCAATTTTGTGATGGATGTTAATTCCATAAGCATACCTCACAATCCTTGGGAAATTAGCCCCGTAAGTAAAAATAAATTCACTATCATATTTATTCAATTTGAGAACCTCTTTCTCCCTATTTATATGGATAATATAATTAAAAAATTTATACAAAAATAAATTTTTGATCTCATCACTATCCATGTATTAAATCTCATTTGGTTGCCTCATATTATTTATTGGTGTCCACCACTGATTTGCTTCACCTTCTATCCAATAAATTTATACAATGGCTTTATCATGATTGAAACCCTGGAGGAAAAATAATATCACTTTATTAGTAATAATCCATTGTTCAACATCATGTGGTTCAGAATACCCTATGAAAGAAGGTGGACATTTCATCATGAAAAGCAGCAGAATTTGGTTCCCTCGTTTGATCATTTGTAATTTCACTATGATTTATATCTTGTAAAATTTGTGTGAGCATACAAATGAGGTTTTTCATTCCATATCCCATATAATTCAGTTTATTATGAGTAAAATAGTTTTATTTTCCATCTCAATCACCATTAATGTAATTCCATTGTGTTCCAACTGTTGACTAATACCAAAATCATAGGGTAAGAAACATTAATAATATTGAGGAGCAACATAATAATGAAAAGTAACATATATGATGTGTAAATTACAATACCATCCTTAATATGTGAATCCATAGATTTCTCCTATATTATTCATAGAATCCTAGTATTTAAATCTTTTAGGATGGTTCATCAAGTGTTTGAAAATTTCAAATTCATATCCCATGGGATTTTCATACTAGGTGTGCGACAAGGCTTATTTTCAAGTTCCATATTACCCAATGCCAGGATCAGAACATGTTGTCTTATTTTTTACCTAAATGTAAATCTATTCTAGATATACATTCACATGTTGTATCTAGACATAGATTTATTTTTAGAAAACCACTCACTCTATCCTTTACCAATATTCTTGGATATTTACTAATGCTTTTTCTTATTCTTAGACTTATCCGTATACATTTCTATAGGGTTATCACTAATTATTTCTCATCCTAGATTCCAATGGATAACTAAATAATTTCTATTACAAAACTATAGAGAACCATGCTATTCATACATTGACATTTCATAAATTTCTCAGAACACTTAATAAATATACAGATGGACTCTGAAATACCATACTACTCTAGTTCTTTTTGAAACATGGTTACATAAACACTAATACATAAGTGAGATAATTTAACTTCCAAAAGGTTCTGTTTTAGTATAATCCTTTATAGGATCATCAAACATTATACATATCATCATTGCTGGGGGAAGGAAACATAAAAATGGGTGACCTAAAATTCACTCTATGGGAAGAAAAGGGATATATTTAAACTTATTCATAAGCATAAATTTAATTGGACACGATCATGAAAATTGAAGATCCTAAAATACATATCAAATATCATATCCGTTAATCATGGCATAAATATTGGTATTTCATAAGACAATATTCATAAGTAAATAAATAACATAATCCATGAAACCATGACATTAGAATAAAAAATGGAATTCATTGATGAAACATAGGCATTTAATTTTACATTCATAATAGACAATGCATCACTTCCATGATCATCACTGTAGTATAGGTTTACTCCACATAAAATCATCGTAGTCATGGTTCACTCCCATTAACATATTAGTAACATGAGTTTACTACTCATTACATCTTGGTAATCATGGTTCACTCTCATGGAAATATTATAAGTCAAGGTTAAGTCCCTACACCAAATTACTCTATCTCATTAGATATAAATGAGTACCCAATTCATTGGTGGGAGATATAGGTCCCACCAATCTCATAATGATATCATACATACTTATTCCACAAGATCCTAAATAATCATTTCATAGCCCCTGAAATTACATTGATATTATAAACTTGTATTAACAAATTAACCTATGGAATGAGATAGGTTTCATAATTATATCAACATAAACAAAACTACTGAAAAGAATCAGGTTTCAATAGCATTTAATCATTGATAGAGAAATATGTTTTATCAACATCATTCCATAAAAATGTAATTCCTTAGTATATTAATTTGAATGGAAACAATGATTAATTTTTAAAAAAAGTCATGACTAACACAACTAGATGTTGTCGTAGATGTGAAATAGTATTTATATATCAATAAAAAACTTTTCCTGACAAAAAATATTCTTTCTATATTGATTTTTTAAAATATGATTCCTTATTAAAAAAACATTTTGTTCGTAAATCTCTTTTAAAACATATAAATGAGTAATTAAAAAACAATAAATAATTTTTAAAATATGTTTTCCTAGAAAATGGGCTTTATATATCTTATGAAAACTTTTTTGAAGATTTTTTAAAACATATTTAAAAAAAGGGTTTTAATGTCAAAAGAATTTTGACTGAATATCGAGATAATCGACTTTTTCATAAAAACATTATCTTAATTAAAAAATAATCAAAAATGGTACTGATAAATTTATATATATTGAGTAAATATGGGTGAAGAAAATTAATGTGTTTCTTTTAGAGGTGGATCATAATATTTTGTAAATGAATCATAATCGATAACAATCTCTAAAAGTGATGTTATTGTCTCAATAAAATATTACCCCATTTTTACATGGGATCATACTCTTCATGTAAGAAAATGAAATTAAATGAAGCTTAAATATTAATTAAAATAAGGATATTCATGACAAATAAATTAAAATTTAATTATATACACCTCAATAATAATTTATGTTTACAAAAAAACATCACTATCATATAATGAAAATTGAGACAAATTTATTTTAAATATTTCGTAACTTTTGAAAAATAATCCACATGAAAAATATATCATATTAATTATATTTAAATAACCATAAATTTAATTATAATATAAATATAATAAATTCATGTATATTACACACACCATACAAGAGAAATGGGTGGAGAGTAAATAATGTATCTAACAAAAATAAATAGATTGGACGGATTCCCATTACCTTGTGTATTAACTCTTGTCACACCCATTCAAACAACCTATATAATAAGTATAATAATATTATAAATATTTTTCAAAACCATATTCTTATATATAATACCATATAAGTTTGTATTATGACCTTATATTATTAGCTTATAAACCATCTTATGTTAAGGATTCACATTAGTTAATATATTGTTGGTTCTTCACAAGTGTGTTAATTTTTAATATCTTTTGTCCTTATATTTATATCATGATACCAACATGTAAAAAATGATATAAATACCATTTATATAGATTATTTTGATTCGTAATAATCTATTTAATAATTAAATACGAAATTGAATACATTTTTCATGGAGACAGTATGTTGTACAAACACCTGAACATTGTATCTGTTTGTATTGTCGTATTGAAAGGAAACAAGGAAAATGAAATATATGAATATCATTTTATCATTTTTATAGTATCATTATGATACTATATATATCCAATATATTCATTTATTCCATCTTTAATACATTCCATTTTGTGTATGAACCAATCATATTTCTTTGAGGGGCAGTAGTCTATACTTCCTCAAAAAAAATTTATCATATTTATACCAAATGGAAATTAAAAATATATGTGAGGTGAAAAGAATAAATAATCATAAATACATAATAAATATAATATATAAATTATATATATATATATAAATTTCCCATCATATGTTACACCAAGATATGTATTAATGTAAAAATGAACATTCATCATTTAGTGAGTCGGTAGTTCACTATAAACATTAAAAGTGGGTTTAGTACCCATTAGATATAGATGTGTGTATGTGTAGGTTTAACCATTAGTATTAAAAATTATTTTTATATTGAGGATAATTTTTTTATTATACAAGATTAGAATGAAGATAATGGAGGTGTAGAGATGAAAAATAAATAAAAATAGCTTGAGAGAAGGCATTACCACTTAATTGGGTAACTAATTTTGAATTGTGCCAAAAAGATTCCTTGGAAGAAATCCTTTAAAGAGGGAGGCTTCAAGGAGTGTGGGAGGTATTTTGGTATGTTTATTTGGAATGGATTTGCTGAACCTATTTAGATTTATTTTTGTGGTGAAGAGGGGGAGGATGTGGTATTTTATATGGAAAGGAATGATCCAAAATAGAAATATTTAATACATGATAGTTGTACCAACGTTTTTACCAAAAAAATTACATACCAAAGAAAAAAACGAAAAAATTTATGTTTAGTTGAGGAATAATTTAAAAAAATTGGTTTTGGACAATTTTATATTTATTTATGTGTCTTAAATATAGGTTTTAGTACTTAGGTATGATTAGTTTTACCATAATAGATGTAAATTAATTTCAATTACATTTACTAATATTAATGTTGAAAAACTATCTTTACCTTATTTGAAATTTTAATTTATTCAAATTCCAAATATTCAATAATTTTTTTCTATATAATACTCAAATAATTATTAGAAATTAATTTAAAATTAATCCCCATGTTGGGTCGACAATGTGGGGTTTTAAAGTACAAATGATCAAAAGATTGCAAAGCTTTTATTTCCAATTTCAATGCGAAATTGTTTTTAAATACCTAAAATGGATGAATTAATGAAAATATAACCCAATTAAAATTATAAATATAAATATATATAATTATTCTTGTAATTATATATGATGAAAAAATATTCATTAATTTAAATCGGGTATTATCACTCTTCATACAAAAAATCAAGTTTCTCATAAAAATCCATACATTTCCCCCGATGATAAATTAGACATTATAAATTCACATGTGAAGTGTATTTTTCAAATTAAATTTCTAAATGTGTCTAAAATTAGTTATTATTATTTTTCATAGAAGAAAAATAAAATTAGTCCGTTTGAGAAAACTGTATTTTTAAACATAAATGGAATTTTACAAAAATCATATCATTCATTATCTATATGTTTTACTTATATAAAAAATTTATAAAAAAACTTCATTTGAAAAATAGTAATTAATATTCATAGAATTATGTTTAATTCCTATGTTATATTTATCTCATTTAAACAATTATTACAATAAAATGATGATTTTCTAAGAATCGGTGTTGAGTTTAATGTACACCATGTTGATGTTATGTGTAACATAATAAAAGTCTGTGTATCATGTTACATATGCTGAGTTAGTTGATTGTAAAATGGATTTTTGAGTTACTTCATTCTGAGATATAAATGAAAATGTAATTTATTCGAATAAAATGGTCCATAAAAACACTTGGTGTTACAAGAAGTCTGGGATACATGGGTTCCAATGTGTAATGATCATATGAGAAGGGTGTTTGTATAACTCAATTGGACACCACTAATAGGGTGAAAAACTCAAATAGTAATACTGTAAGTATGTTAATGTGAAAATAATATATGTATGAAAATAGAAAAAAAATTCATCAAAAATATAATATATAATATCTAAGTACGAATGAAAAAAAACAACCATATATTGATTGTTCATGTTCATACAAAGATGCAATGAACCCTATCCATACCTCTATTAGCTCCATGTAATAAGGTCAGTAGTTAATTTTATTGGATGTAATTATGAACTATCGAAAAGGCTGGTCCACCTTGTACAAATAGAATATTCCACCTGAATTCCTCAAAGAATCAAAGAGCCATGTCTATGAATATTTACTAGTGATCAAGTCAAAATTTTAAATAGATTCACTAAGAATTGAGAGTAAATGATTATTAACATCAACAAGGAATCATGTAAATGTATTACTCTACATCCAATTTTCATCGGGTGAAAATTATATTAATTATTCACTTGTCATCATGAAAACTTGTTACTAGTCATCTAAGAGGTCATCATATCAAAAATAATTTCTATCATCGGTCTATCCTCAAGGAGATTTCACCCAATCTCTGTGCTCATGTCATTTTATTAATCAAATGTCATGCACAATCACATTTAAAGGGATAACCATATCATGATGGTCCAACTATATTTTAATATAGGAACAACCCTCTAAATAGAATATAATGTATAAAATAATTATGAAAATAATACATATTATTAGATCATACCATTTCATCGTGATTATTAATGGAAACATGCAGTATTTGTAGTGATAATACAACATAGTGAAACAAGATACACAAACATACTCATAAAAAATGCATCTTAAAGAGTACCTTGGGCTAGACACAATCCCCCATGAAAACACTATCATGTATTGTCAAAAAGATAATCCAATATAGTTATCACAATATGGAGAACAAGATTGGATATAAAAAATATCATTACATATCATCATGATTCAATGTTTCTACACATGTGACCTTGATAAATCTTGGTAAAAAAGTTTATATATGAATAATCAGGGAATATGACATCATACATGGTCTCATTAGTTGTAAGTCTCTTATAGAATATCACACACATAATGGTTTCCAATTACATTTAGAAATATTCTTTTAATGAAGTAAGACAAAAGTATAATTAATTGATTAAGCATTAGGTAGGATTCGAATAATTATTTAAGACAAAAAATTCATTAAACTTTTATTTAGTATATGACTATAATATAATAATGAATAATGGTTCATTCAATAAAAGTTATGAACCTCATATCATATTCTAATAAGAAATTCCTAAACCATATGGTAGAGTACATTGGAAAGCCTACCCCAAATAGGGTATTCACATAATAAAGAGCATAAATACTACATTTTCCAATAAAATCGATGACCACATGAAATAAAAATATTTCTAGTAGATTTTGATATTACCTCCCATCAGGAACCTCAACCAACCATCCATGGAATGTATATCTATAACTGCTATAATCATTTGTTGAAGACTACCCATTATGTGGAACTTTGAAAAAAACCTATTTTATATAATTAAATTCGATATTTTATAAGAGACCCACAAAATGATGTTCCTTATATGTAACAATATCAAACCGATCTCGATCAAATTTCAATATTCTCAAAGTTATATGATGAGAAAAATCACCATATGATGATATTTTTTATGTAATTTTCAAAATAATTATTTCAAAAACCATTTAAATAACTTTAAAATGATATAACTTCCTCATATCAAGCTAAAAAGGTATGAGTTCTTCATTATAGTATATCTTATAGAATTTCTAATAAAAGGATCCATTATTCATTAACAATTCCATCAAGATCCAATGTAAATGTCTTCTAGCTCTCTATTTAGAGGCAACCCAATGATCTATCAAGAAGAAATATGATATTTGGGAAGAATATATAATGATAATTATGTCATAGAAGGATAAAAAGGGATTTGACATAATTAGTGGATTATTCATGATGAATGAAATCATAATCTACTGCCGTAGAAAGAAGACAGTGACCAATACTGAAGAGTATCAATGGATTTTTCCAAGATTTATCATTATATTTTATCATGATCCATGCCAGTTCAAGAGGGGATCATGGGGTGAGGAAGAAAGGACAACTTGATTGATATACACTTTAAAATCAAAAAAAATGTTGATTAAAATGAGTGAGGAACGTAGGATAAAAATACAGAATGAAACATCATTAAATGGAGTCCAATAAACCCCATTTTCCATTTGGTTGGGGTATACGTTCTTTCTGGTGAGTCTTGATGGGTAGGAGGACCATTTATTACAAAAATGTTGAGATATTGTAGACTCACTGGTCTAATGGAAATACCTATTGGGAATTAAGATTTCAACACACCCCACTAGTAATCTAGTTAGGAAAACATTCTGTCCAATTCTACTACAGTAGTCTAGTTGTCCTAGAAATAACTTATGAAAACATTAGAATTTTATTGGCTCCTAGAACATCATTAAAATTTTAAAACAATCCAAAAGGATTCACAAATATGAAGCACCATTGTTCAAAATATATTTCAATAAAATATAAGTTCACGAACATAAATGTTCAACCATCCTTTAGAAATTAAAACCTATAATGTTGTGGTTCATTACAATATACCCACCATAACAGTTACGATCCCTAAGATGTTGTTGGATCATGAGAATCATTCCCTATAATTCACGTATATATTCATCCAAAATTGTTTCTCTATATACAATCATTGAGTTCCAACTCATCTCCACATGTGTATTCCAACCTATGAATTTACACCGCACCCTTATAATGTGACCTAGCGAACAAAAATCATATGTTAAGACCAAATGCCACTATTATCGAAACACCGAGACCATTATTACAATATCTATCTATCTTGACATAATGATGTCTATTAAAATAATTCCATATAAACCATAAATCTTATAACCACAAAACTAATAACTATATGGAGCAAGTCTCCGAAATTCCAATTCAATTCATGTTGAAGTTCATTTCCATCATGCTCGATAAAGCACAAAACATGTGTTAATGGTTAATACCAACACCTCATCATAGGTTCTAGGACAAACCAACATGTATCTACCAATGAAATGTCACATGAAGATGATATCCTGAACAAAAGACCCCAAATAAATCATAACAATCATTCATATCCAATGATGAGATCAATAGAGTTCCAATCCACCACACATTGATTTTTCATGAAACACCCATCATTATACATCAATTTTAATACATATAATGGTATATATATTAAAAATATAACACCCCATGGTTCTTTTAATCATGATTTATTTACTCTAAGAGGAATTATTAAATCAATCCAACACCCTGATGGAATATATAATCGACTTTGGATGAATTTTACCTATTTGTTAAACAAACCACTTTCACACGTGACAAGTCACTCAACCATTCATCAATGTGCCAATTATCTATATCCATCTAGATTAGGAAAAAAATTATTCTACATCCATAATTTGTTCTCTATCACATTCATTATTTTAATCATCATTAATTATTCATCATGGATCATGATATGCCTAGGTCCACTACACACCAATCTTATGGTGTTTCCATGATCATTAGATGAATGTATTATGGAAGAAAATAAACCTACCCATAATAGAGGTTTTCTATCATGTCACCAGGTCAATGATATCCAGTAGAAAACTGTCCATGTTGTCACCCCACATCACATAAATCAGTCTACCCGTCACTTGACTAGTCTATCACTGAACTTAGTGAATGATGAGGACCATCATTTCGTACTAGATTTTCATGAAATGCACCATTTACTACACATAAATGGATTAATAAGAACATGTCCCACTATGTAAAAAAATACATTATAGACTTAAAATATCTAACAATAAAATAATCATGGGATATGACTATTGTCCCAATCATGTCTTCTCACCACATTCAAGACACAACATCGAACCATGATATCTCCCCCAGTGAAATACTCGAGATGACCAAACTATAGAAACCTTATCCATTTTTGGATGTTTTCTTCAACCATATATACATCTCTATATAGTATACCTCTACGAAGAAAAACCAATCAATATTTATTAAAAATGATATAGATATGAACATCAATGTTCAAATTACACCAAACATTTTGTGACATACTACCACTATAACATTTTGTTCCATCAAAAGAATCTATTACATTTTCAATGTTCCAATAACCTCCATGTTATCACCAATTATATCTACACCACACATAGCCATTTTGAAATTATCAGGTACTATGGACTTTCTGAGAGATGCATGTTAATACCAATATTACTCCCAAAGAAATGATTATGCCATGATCCACAAGCCTCCAATCAATACTCACAAGGATTTTTGTGTCCCCTATTATAAGGTTCCATATCCCCAATCTCATGAACTCCTATATATCCAATTTTCATAAATAAAATACTTTTAACATGATTCATTATACACCACCTCTAAAATGCATTTCAGTAAAAACCATTGATAATATTCCCATGGTTTACCCCTCCAAGTACCAGCTACTATTGATTCTAACATGAAATTCAACGTTGATTTCTTACCAAAATAACTATCCAGGAAAACCATGGTTCAATCCTTTCTTCCACAGGAATCTAAGGGAATTGGACATGAATGTTTTTCCATGAGTACATGAACTCAAGGTGCTTTATGCACTATGTTCTCAAGGAATATTTTACAGTTGATTCTTATGCATTAAAATGATTATTATAATTTACATGGGACTTTCATCAACGAAATATACCATTATGAGATTAAACAGTACTATTAATTCATGGGGAATATTTTCACTGATGTTACCTTTATGTATAATGAGATGTCAGCCCACAGATAATAAAAGTCACACCATCATGGCCAAAAAAAATTACACATAACCTACGAAATGTTTTCACTGGGGATACAAATCTTTGAGTGTCATCTTGGAACAACTCTACAGGTATTATACTTGGACGATCCTATAGAAAAACCATGTTTGGAGGCCATAGATTGAATTTCCTATTAATCAAAATTCAACGGGGATACATTGATCACACTATATCGGAAATAATTGTAATCATAAAAATTTGACCCATCATATTACTACTCAGACAAGGTACATTACTATGTAATTGAACTACCAAAAATGAAAAACCTAGGGACAGAAGACCGTTTATGCACAGAGGGTATGTGATGTCATTATTATCTTTATCACCATTATTGTCATCATCAACGCAATAATCTAGGGAACCAAAATATATTATTGTTTGAATTTCAATCAGTGGTAAATATAAACACGGATACATCAAATTTAAATTTCACCAGGAACACATATGTGAAAACATAGTATAAGTTGTTGAAAATAAATAGATGAATACTCCATCATCACTAGAATCACTAAACAGAAACATATATTCTGTATGAAATGTATGTTATGAGTATAATTCAAGATATACATTAGATAATTTGAACAACATTCTCTTTTCCACAGACGACTCTCATTCAAGATTACATTCAGAGTTGGGGGTCCCTCTCTCTTTCCAAACATGTGTTTCATTTATTACTGGTTGCCACATAAAAGTTACAACATTACATATCATATATCTTCAATCAGTTACTCCATTCTGGTGTATCATTGTCAGCCCACAATGCTCTTGCTCGCATTTATGCTGCTCTTCAAGAGGCCAAAATTCCAGGTAAAAGATTCTTCTCCTATTCATTTCATAACCTGATTGTTCTAAATCATATTGGAGTAATGGTATATTTCAGGCCTCCTTATGGTACTTTTGATGTTTTATAGAAACATCCTTTCTTGGGTAGGATTAAATTAAACTTTGATGGGGGTTATCGAAGAAATATGGGTCCCTCTAGCTATCGTGTTATCTTTAGAGATCACCATGTTGGTGTTCTTGGTTTTTTTCATGGTTCTTATGGATTTTCCTCTTTATTGAAGTTGATATTCATGGTGTTATTGTTGCGGTGGAATAAGATAGGATACATTGATGGAATAATAATTGAATTGAGAGTTATTCTATAACTACATATTCAACTATCAGGTTGAGATCTCTTTACATATCTTTAAATCTCACTAATCGGTTGATCAATTTCATAGATAATATTTACTCAATGCATCACATCATCACTCAAACATATCAAGAAGAAAATTCGGTGGCCGATGACCTTGCAAATAAATGTTTTTGCAGTGTTGATTTTCATTGGTATGATCATCTTCCTAATGAGTTTTTACCTATTCTTAAGAGAAATTGTGATAAGACTCATGTTTCTAGACTGGTGTAAGTTGTCTGTTTTTCTTCAATAATTGATCCTTGCTTTTCTAGGAAAGGTCTCATCTCTTTTTTAAAAACACGTAAAAATAAATGTTTTTCATTAAAACATAAAACATATAATCGTAAGAAATTCTTTAAAATGAACATCAATCGCATGGATTACTAAGCTAAAATTTCCTCAAGAAATCGGTCCACAAAAAACCATAATGATTCTAATCGCATGAACTAAAACATTCCTATATACTGAGTTTACAAACTCACCAAAATAGGATAATCAAGACAATATATTTTGATTCTAATTTGTAAATCTCATCTTAAATTAATAGGTTTGAGCTGGGATTCTACAAAACCACAAACGTTCTTCACTATAATCCAAATGTAACCTGCTATCAGTTAGGGTCTAAGTTGTAGCAATGTTAGAATATTCCATTAATTTATTAACTAATAATAAATAAATAGAAAAACAAGTATATTTTATACAATCAAAGTATAAATAATAATAAAATATCAATATTTTGAATAAATGAAGAAAATATATACTCAATAATCACCACTAGAATCATGGACATGATCTACTGATGAACAATCACATACATGTTATAAAATAATAAATGTATTGAAATATATTATCCCACTATGAGCCACATCCCATCCCATTCCTTTGACTTATATCGAGCTATCGTGCAAGAAAATCATACCCAAACCTCGACCCAACCTATACCCACCATATGTTGGGTTTTTTTGGGTATCCAAGTGTCATGTTCACCCAATATGAATGTGATTATATCTCATTCATACATCACCCATTAGGTATAGTACCCAACTACATAAATATAATGTATATAAATTAATAATCTCTTCATTTAGAAAATTAAAAATAACTACACTTTAATTGCAAATAAGCACTAGGAATAGACAAAAAAAATTATACTGAGTAGTTGTGCACATACTAAGATGACACAAACCATAGTTATACCTGATTTGGATCTATGAAATATGAATATTCATAACTTATGTTCAAACAAATTATGAAATGGCAACACTAATTGTCCATTATGTATGGAAACAAAATTCACTCTGCATCCTCATGAAATCTAAGTGATAGGACTCTCTTTATACACATTGAATCAAGTGATCATATTACCCGGGATCACTAGGAATCTAGGTAATATACTACTCAATATACAGTAATCATTAAGATAACATTATACTAGGAATCTAGTTGTCATCCAGTGATCAATCTTCTTGACAACCACTATCCTTCATGTAAACATGGTACTCCGCATTTATGTCACTATCATATCCCACATTATTTATGTCATAGGTCTGGACTCCATGTATTCATTCATCAAATCCATTTACATTTCATTCATCATCATTATAATCAAAATACACTCACACTTAATGAAATTACCAGACCCTGATGGTCAATAACTGTGTGAATATCAAAAAAAATCCTCAAAATGAAATATGATTTATCACAATAGATGAACATAATACATAGAATCATAGCATATAATATCATCATGAATAATTAATTTTAACAAAAAAACACATGTGTCATTCACAGATAAATGTGAAATAATATTTGTATGAATAGTCATGGAAAATTCATCATAAAGGCTCTGACATGCTACACACACCAACATGATAACACTATCAACAGGGTCAAAATGTTAATCCAATATAGGTATCATGTCAATGAAATATAATTGTGATTGTATAAATAGAGCACAAAATGTCATAATGATTCAAATAAGTTCTTATTGTTATTAAGACTAAACGTGGTTAAAAAGTCTATCAGTGCATACATAGGGTATGAGCCATTATAAATGATCTAATGGGATATAGATCTCATATATCACATCACACACCACATGTTGTACAATTAAATTATGAATGTATAATTAAATTAATTAATAGTAAAGATTTATTATATTATTATAAATTCGGAATGTATATTTTGACTAGATAATTTTCGATATTAATTAACTAATTAAGAGTCAGACAATCATAAAACAATTATGAATTAAGTGTTATTTACCAAACATGGGAACATATTATTATAGGACAATAAACCATGCACAAACCATAGGGTAGTGTATACAATACCTCCTACATCAAATAGAGTCTACATATAACCATGAAAATAATGATATATTTTTTTTTCATCCAACTACACTCAACCTCGAACAATTTCCACAAGGTTTCGTATAACCTCGTAGTTGAAACCTCAGACATACATCTATAGAAGGTCCTTATAGAACATCCAAAATAATTTATGGCAAATCCCAATTGTGTTAAACAATAAAATGTCAAATTTTATATAATTACATTTTAACTATTAGAAGAAACCAACCAAATTATTCACCTGACACTCCAATCATATGGAGGTGAAAAAGACACAATATATCTCCTTGTGTTGTAAAATTTTTATCACACCCAAACTAATCAACTATTTTTTTATTTTATTGCATTATATTTTAATATTTCTGTCGAGGATCAAGATGAATCCTGAATGAGATTCTTGAGTTTTGTGAAACAGTGCATGTTATTAGCATATGTGATTGGGCGTGTGGGTGTGGCATGTCTTGGAAACCCTGTGAAGCTTCTCCTAAGCAACAAGATGATCCACCTGTCTTGGAAAAAAATTAAAATGAATATATTTTGTAATTTATTTTGTCTTTTAATATTTTAATTATTGTTATGAAATTTTATTTTTTTAGGAGAAAAATTATAAGTGCTAATTTTATCCTTATTATTATTATTATTATTATTATTATTATATTTATTTGAATTATTTTTATTATAAATTAAGGTTTTGTCTTATTTTATTTATTTGTTTTTGTTTGGGTTTTCTCTTTATTTTATTTTAATTTTTGCTCATAACCCAAATGCATATGAACCCTTCACATCTCACTCTACCCATGCGCTGCTAGCCTTCCCCTCTTCCTCACTCATTGTCCAAGACTCCCTCCACTGGTCATCCTAACTAGCACCACCTAGGACACATCCCCCTTTTGGCCTCTTTTCTAGCCAGCGACCCAACCTACTGGCGTGTGCCACCACTTTCCGACTGTTGCGTGACCCCTTTGTCATCCCTCGATCATCGTCTGATGCATCACCCCCCCCCACCAGCTTAGACCTTCATTTTTCTCAACCATGCTAGCCTTCACACCACTGTTGACAATGTTTGTAAAGTTACCTGTGCACTATAGCACCACACCAGACCATTCACCATTTTGTGTGACCTTGCTGATCTAGCAAACCCCTGCACTTACCCCTACCATCATCGTTCAAGCGAAAAATTCCAGTTGATGAAGGTGAGCAGTTTGGGATTGTGCCGTTTTTCCAGCATTGCGGTTTATGTGAGTGTTTCACTATTTCATCATTGGATTATTTTAAGTCCACATTTATGTGATTTTAGTTATTTTTATGGTTGTAGTGTCTAGGAATGGAATTTCCATGATTCTACAGTCATTGGCATGCACATGCTCGTGTGATTGTGAGAGGTGTGTCTTGTACTCATGCTCGAGCTGTGAGTTGAGGTTGATCCCCCATTTCACTTTCCATTATATTTTGAAATTTTTAATTTTTTGATATTTCATTGTATTCAAATAATTGGAAAATAATATTAATTAATTTTATTGAGAACAAATGTTGGTTGTGAAAGATTGATGATTCTTATTATGCTTGAATTTTCAGAAAATGTGGTCTTTAAAAGTGCATAGTAAGTGATGATAAATTTCCCCACTGGCCATAGCAAATGTGTTGTAGATTTAAAATCGTGATTTGGGTTTATTTAATGGGATTCTAAGTGTGTTTCATGTTTTAAAAGTGGCGTCAGTTGGTTCCTCTGAAGATGGTTAGGTGTTGAGTGGTTTCTTATAGCCTATATGACAATTGTATAAAATAAAATGTTTGTAAAACCATCTTTTTTGTTAATAAGGGGTGATATTGATGCATATGTTGGTTATGTGAGTTGTTGTTTGTGATGTTTGTGCTTTGTGACTGGTTACTTGATTGAAAATTTTGACTCAACCAACATTTAATTTAGTACTCGGGAATGGGAGTCTGTATTAGTATGTAAATTTTCAGTGAATGATTGCTGCAATAGTTTAGATTACATAATTGCTAGTGGCCCTTGGTATGAACATTTCTCTGCTAGGGGATTGGGATACTCGATTAGTCAAGGTGGGGAAACACCGAGCATTTGGGTGTTATGATGTAACTGAGAGTAGGAAATCCTTCAGATGAGTCACATGTATAGTAAATTCTAGATTGTTAATGATCAATGTGGTTCAAATAATATTTTCTTTTGAAACTATTTGTTTGTGGTCAATGATTGATGTTCTTATTTTGGTTGCTATCCCTTTGTCTGATACTTCCCGATTTTCCTTTTTGTGTGTTGTGTGTTGTGTATGGGTTTCCTCTTGTTTGAAAACTAAATATTGGATTTTAAATCATTTGGAAAAATCTATTAAAATGTAATTCAACTTTTTCTTCAAAACATATACTTGTTTTTAAATTGATAAGGGAAATGGAATCTATCTCACATTAGAAATTATGTTTGTGTGAAAATACATATTTTTTAAAATGTACTTTCAAACAAGAAATTACTAAAAATCTCTGTTTAATGGTGGTGTTTTCAGAATGGGTTTTTGGGAATGACTACTGAGATTTTATACTCATGCATATAATTTGTTTTAGTTTTGATTCCTGTTAGACTGGAGATTCTTTGTCATGGGCGAGTATTTGTTGTGGGTTGGAGAGTGACTCTCAGGGTCATAAGGATTTTTGGTTTTGGCCATGTTATCATGTTTTTGATAGTAGTTCTTCCTTTTTCCTGTCATTTATTCACTATTTTTTCTTCTAACTTTTCTTCTGATTTATTTTTTTTCATTTCGAGAAATCAATCCAATTTTTTCTCAGTTGATGCTCTGTTGCTTGTTGCCAGCCTGGGAGGAACGAGAGAACCACTTGGGGATTGCGGCAGATCGACTCGGGTAATTGATTCAAGGTCGACTTGTCTTGGTTCATGAAAAAATGATATTAGAGATGGTTTGGTCTATGGTTCACGTTTCTTTATAGAGTACCCATTGTTATTTGGGGTGTCATGGTAGAAGGTTCAGGAGTGTGGGGGTGAGGTTTATGAATACGAAGGACGTCATGGAGACATCCTCATTCCGAACCTCGGGTTACCCTGGGATTTCCAGGCATTTTGGTGTCTCTTGATTCTAGTGAAATGTTTTATGTTGGGAAATGAAAATGGAGTTAGTAATTTATCCCCTTGACATCACATAGCCTGGAATGCCTTGTGTAGATGAGAAAATATCCCTATACTACTCTCTACGATGGTGTGATGACTGTCGTATGGATGCCAACCATATGTATGGGTCACCTGTTGGCCCTAGTTTCCCCTAGTGAGTCGTTTGGGTCATCATTGATTAAAATAATTTTATTGTAATGTTTGGCTTTTTATATTTTGAAAAGATTAATTTAATGTAGTAATGACCATGTTTTTACCCATCTCTTTGTTTCCTTTCTCTTCATTGTTCTCCCCCATGATGGTTCAATGGATGCCGAAGGTGTAGCTTTGGGTGGTGCACCCTTAGAAAATCCTCCAATTTATCATCTCATAGACAACTTACTTTAGATTCAAATGGTTCAACCTCCCCTCTATTATGGTCAAGAATATCCTCTTATGGTGAAGGAGTGTTTGTGGAAGATTGAGAGGATCATTTTTTTTCTCGCGCCGCTTGAGTCATTGAATGTGAAATTGTAATCCTTTATGATTGATGGTATAGCCTAAAAATAGTGGATGTCTGTGTCTCAAATATATCCTCAAGATGACATAACATTGGAGTTCTTCGTGTATTCTTTTTTAAAAAAATACAATTCAAAGTTGAAGAAGCCTAGGAAGATGTTGGATTTTCATTGTCATCAGAAGGTTGTTGGATCAGTATTACAATTCTATAGAAGCTTTATATAACTTGTTCCATATGACCAATGGATTTGTTCAAACAATCCCGTGTAGGATGGAAAGTTGGAGTTTGGGATCTAGCCTAAACTATAGTGGAATGTGGCATAACTCAACCTAACCACCATCTCGAATGATTGTTGACAATCCATTCATGCTGAAACTATGTTATCAAGAGGACATGGGTTGGTGAATCCTCCTCCGACCTCATGAAGTGCTTGAATGGTTAGTGATATGAAGAATGGGAAGCGACCGGATGCTGGTGGCTATAATAGATGAATAATGAGACCTTTAGACCTTGAGTCATCATCTTCTTAGTGCAATGTAATTATCTATTACTAGGGTGGTATTCATGGTCACAATAATCCAATTTCCCTGAGTGCCCCAAGACCATGCCACACTTTTGGGAATCTAAGACAGTTGTATCGATTCTGCTGAGCAGTTTCCAAGAAGCGCGTTGAAGCCAGACCTGGCTCATGGATGGTCAATCCACCCATAAGAAGGAGTAGGGTAATTTTTGGGAGCAGTTTGGATTTTTTTTCATTGTTGTGTTCCATTGATTAATGGTTATCTCTTGTAGCATTTTTTTATTTCATTTCCTACAGTCATAAGAATGGTTATTTCCAAAACTCTATAAAATGTTTATTTTTAATATAAGTGTGTTTGGTGAAATGTTGCTTCGTGTGTTATGATTGGGAATTTCTAAATCCTGGATACGAGGCAAAAGATGCTTTAATCATTGGAGCTCCATACAAAAGTCCAGAAGTGTAGAAGGCACAAATTCAAGAGTACCCCAACAGTGAAAAAGGTCCTTTGATGAATCATTTTCCTTAGTGTGGCATTGTTTTTGTTTATCTGAGTGTGTGAAATTTATGATATAAAAATAGAGGTAGTTCTTATGATCTATCAGTTCAGTCATTCCCTCCCCCCTCATGGTGGGGTTTTCTGATTAGTGTGGGATGTTTTCATGTTTGTTTAACCTCATCAGTTCATATGGTGGGGAAACCTATAGTGGGTATCACAGAGTTACACTTGAATTAATTTACACATATCCGAATTTTTATGATGGGGAGTCTAATCCCCCCCCCCCATGTCAGTATTAGAGTGTTGTTTCCGGTATCATTTTTTGGAGGGGGGTGGTATCGTGCTGATCCAACCAATTTTAGGTTCCTCCTCTTGAAAAACATTGGGATTGGAGTACACTTACTGGTTCTGTTGGTCAATGAGTATAGGAATAAACATCATATGTGGTTTAGGTTTGTTCCTTGGTTGAAATAGATAGTCTGGGTTCTTCTTGTTTTCAGATAATGGGTTTCTCTGTTGAGGATGAGTTGTGTGTCATGGGAGTAAGATGTCTCTTTTGATCAATAAATCTGAGTGGCTTAAACATTTTGAGGTGGGTAACACTTTTGATTTTTTTTAGTTTAAGTCTTATTGTGGTTATCCAGGGGCAGAAAGTGTTATGGTGTGGCGAATTTTCACACCCCGACGTATCCAACAATTTTATTTAATTATTTCATTGGATTTTAAAAGTTTTGTCAAGTTTTATTTTGAATCCCAAACAATATACTTTAGTTTTGAAAAAAATTGCACATTTTTTAATAGACACCAATTAGTGTGAGGGAGAAGAGTGTCATGAAAAACACATGTGGCTTTACCCATGAAATGGCACAATCTGAATGTCTTCAAAATATATTTAAATGAATAAATTTAGTAATTTATTGTGGCCTTTACATTTTTTATTATTATTAGTAAATTTTAAGAATTTTATTTTAGGTGAAAAATTAAAATTGTTAATTTTATCATTATTATTATTATATTTATGTATATTATATTTGTTATAGATTAATTTTTTGTTTTATTTTCTTATTTTTTTGTGTTATTTTTATTTTTATTTTTATTTTTTATTTTTTATTTTTCCTCCTAACCCTAAAGCATGTGCACCCTTCACTTATCCCTCTCCATGCAGGCCACCACCCTTCTCCTCTCCATCTCCCACTATCATGACCCCCCTCCTCTAGTCATCCCAGTTGGTACCACCCTAGAAAGACCCCTTTGTCATCCTCTTTTCGTGCTTGCGACCCTCCCTACTGGTGCTCACTACATCATTCTGACTGTCACATGACACTTTTTTATCCCTCGATCTTCCTATGACGCATCACAACCCCCCCGGCTTCATTGACTATCGTTGTCGACAACTCCTCCTAGTTTTGTGTCGTTGTTGATGATGATGGTGGCAGTCCTCATCCACCGAAGCACCAGGCTTGATAATTCACCCTTTTAGGTTACCCTGCTGACCGAGCGCTCCCCCGCATAGACCCCTGCATCCTTCATTAATGGGATAAACGCGTACTGCTGAAGGTGAGAAGTTTGGGTTCGTTATATTTTTTTATAACTGGTCATTTGGATATGTTTATTCTATTGATATTTTATATTATTTTAAATCAATTTTTATGTGTTTTTAGTTATTTTTTTGGTTTCATCATGTTGGAAATGAATTTCTGTGATACTACATGCATCAACTTGTGTGTGCTTGTACGCCCGGTCAGGCATGTCACATCATTGTGTTTTAGTAGTGAGTTGATGTAGTCCCCCCACTTCACTTGAAAATATATTATGAATATATTAATTTCTCAATATTTCATTGATTTTAAATAAATGGTTGATAATATTAAATAATCAATTTGAGAATAAATGTTTATTGTGAAAAATATTTGTTGCCTCTTATTCTTCAATTGTACGAATTTTGTTTATTCTACACAATAATTAATGATAAAATTCCCCATTGGACTTTTCAAATGTTTCTTTGATTTAGTATGATGATTTGGGTTTCTTAAATTGTTGTCCAAGTTTGTTTTGGGATTTAAAAGTGGAATGTGTTGGTTCTTCTGAAAATTGGTTGATGTTGAGTGGTTGGTTAAGGCCCGTTTAGTAGTTGAATAAATCAAATTATATTGAAAATAATATTTGAGGTGACATAGGGGTGATCTTGTTTTGTATGTTGGTTGTGTGAGATACTGTGGTTGATGTTAGTTCATTGGGATTGGTTACATGGTTGACATTTTTGACTCAACCCTCTTTTCATTTTGTACTCGGCATGGGAACCTGTCAGAGAAAGTGATTTTTTGTGAATGATTACCACACTAGTTTAGATTATGCACTATCTAGTGTCTCTTATTACAGACATTCATATGCTATAGGATTGGTCCCCTCAGTTAGGCCTGGTAGTGTAACACCGATTGTTAGGGTGTTATGAAGTCATCGATAGTAGGTATGCCTTCAGGATGAGTAACATGTATAGTTTGTTCAGGATTGTTCACGAGATCCAAGGTTTGAACCTTGTTTTATTTAGTGCATGTTTGTATGTGGCAGATGATTGAGGTTCATAGTTTCGTTTCTGTCCCCCGTGTTCTACATTTCCTTTTCCCTTGTTTTTTGTTGTGTTTTTCCTATGGTTTTCCTCTAGATTAACAACAAAATTTTGGATTTTAAATCATTCACGAAAATGTTTTAAAATGTAATAATACATTTCATTCAAACCATAAACATGATTGTTAATTGAAAAGGAAATGGAATGATACATTATTTAGAAATAAATGTTTGTGTGAAAAGAATTATTTTATATAATTTATTTCAAACTTGAAATTATAAAAATTTGTTATTTAATGGTCATGTTTTGGGATTAGATTGTTGGGCACAGCTACAGAGTTTTTATACTCATGCCTATATTTTTTTCTTGTTTTTATTATTTTTTAGGTTAGACCCAACCTTGTTCTCCATCAGAATTTGTTTATTTTGGGTTGGAGAGTAACTATTGTGGTCATGATGAGTTTTGGTCTTGGTTAGGTTAGTGTGTTGTTATTTTTTGTTCATTCTTTATTGTGTTTTATTCACTTTGCATTGTTATAACTTTTCTACTTCTTGATTTATTTTCCTAGGTATAAATCATTCCCATTGGTTATTTTTTGATTCCATGGGACTTGTCTCCAACCCGTGAGGATCAGGAATGCATCTCGATCCTTGTCGTGGATCGAATCGGGAGACTGGTCCAGGGTCGACCTGGGTTGGTCCGTGATAGTTTTCGACCAAAATTATCTCGAATGAGGAGAATTATATCCAATAAACCGCCATTACTAAATCACCTATATATATGTTAATATTATATGAATGAAAACAATAATTTTTTTGATATATTGGAATGAATATCAAATTCTAAATGTGTTGATTCAATGTGAAAATAAATAGTGTACTTTAGAATGGAGTGGAAATTCTCATGATATATTCATCCATGGATAATATTGATCATTTTATTTTGTATCTGAATAATGAAATCACTCTATAGTATTAGTGAATACCTTCTTTTACCATATTTTTGGTCATACATTGTACACAATAGTCACCAAAAACACTGTAAATAAATATCCTCAATTGAGCGATAAAGGATTTGAAATAAGTAATTAATTATAAGATGGTGGTAGTGAGGATTACACATAACATAAATCATCTTCAAATTTTTGAAAAGAAAATAGAAAACATATAATATTGTTCAAAACAATTTTAATCAACTGGAATATTCTTCAGGTCATTTAATCATAATCATAATTATAATAGTTCACATTGGAGATAGGATAAAGTGAGATAAAGAATGATAGATAAAGGTAGAGAGAGTGTTTTTGTGCATTTTTCTATGAGGTATTGTGAAAAAACACATGAATTTTAAATATTTATATGATTTTAGATAGAAAATAAAACATAAATAAAAAAGAAGAAACTCAAATCAGCTTCTTCAATCCCTTAATAACTGATATGATCGCTATCTCAATACCTCTAGATTTGTATTTATAGGAATAAATCCCACTCCATTCAACATTAATTATAAATAAATGAATCCATTAAATAATCATGATTGAATCACTATGGTGAAAAATAGTCTAGGGTGATCATGTCCATGATTGGGTGATGATTTTCCCAAATTAGGTGCCTATTTTTCCATCAACCATATTCACAATTTGACACATGTTTTCATGTCATGAAAAATAATTCTCCACCTATAGGTATGGTTTTTCAATGTCTGGTTTAATGTATATAATTTCCAAGGAGTTTATTATTTTAAAAATATATTACAATATCAATAGTTTTTATAACATATTCTATTATGTTATTACAAGATTCATCAATTCTGATCCTTCCAAAAATTCCATGGGCGTTTCATAAAATGGAAACTATTATGAAGATTTAAAAATTATTCCACATTTCCCCTTTTATAATTTTAATTCATTAATTATATCCTTCATTAAATAAATTAAATAAGAGAATATCAATATTAAAAATCAACTAAATTTTAAAAACAATGTATATAAAATCTAAATAATTGTGCATGAAATGGTGGTATCAATTCCAATACATATACATAATGTTTTTCTGTAGGAATATATTATCAATAATAAGTTAAATAGTAACACCATACTACCAATATTTGAATTTAAATTCAATATACTAAACTATTACCAATCATAAACAAAAAATTCAATCGACACATAAAATATAATTTCATCTTCACTCATTTAAAATAGAATAATCAAGCCATTTATTTTACTTTTTTTTATTTGAAATGTGATGGATCTTTCCCTTGATACATTTAAACTTCTCAACGAATTATTAACAATCCTTCCAAAATGTGATATATCATTAATTATATACTTTTATATAATTACTCAAGGTATTAAGTAAAACTAGAGTTATGGTAATCACTTGAATACATGTTCAATTCCCTGATCGTGTAAATGAAATACCATATCAACATTGTAAAATAAGAAATCACATGAAATCATGGAGATTTTTCTTTTAGGTTCCTAATGAATATAATTCTTCGGAATAGTGGGTAATAATTTATAATATAATAATGATAAAATATATGGTTGACTATGAAGTATAATGTAGGATTTCAAAATTAATGTGTAATGCAATTTTCGCCTTCTAAAAGATTATTCCCACTTCCAATCTCAATGTAAAGGTTATTAATATTAAAATCTTAATGAAAGATATAAACCGATTTTAATCTTCTCAAAATTTTAATTAGTTTTTTTAATATTATTCTTGGAATGTATATCACATTCACCACATAATCCCATATTATTAAATCAACAGTCCATTAAAGGTGATTATTTATTCTCCCAATATAGAATCTAATTATTTTTGTTAATTTTTATTTTTATTTTCTGAAGAGTCTTAGTAATAAAAAATATTAATTAAATAAACATGATAATTTACTGATACCCAGTAACTCTTAAACTTATTCCATTGAATAAAATGCATCCTTTATAATATTACTTCCCTCACCCCTCATGTCAGTAACAAAATATCATGAAAAAAATCCAAGATTATGGTATTAACGAAAAATACTATTTTTTAATTTGTCTCATTCCAAATAAATAAATTAGTGTATTATTTGTAATAAACAAGGATTTATGCAAACAAATTATCACATATAAGTGATAAATCATTAGAAATGAATCATTAATATTAAATGTATTGTTCTAGAATCAATTCCTTGAAAAGTACCAATGAATGTTCAATTAGGATATAGGTCCCAGGATCTCTCAAGAAATTTGATTAAGATAAAATAGATTATATTGGGTAAGGATGCAATCACATGAATAGAAAATAAAATTTTGGACAATCACTCATTGCATGGATAATAATAAAAAATCAACCCACATTCATTTTATAATTCAATATATGAAAAATGGTAAGGATGTTACATTTACATGAATCAACCAATTCATCTAAACTAATATTCACAAAATTAGAATCTATTATTATGTATTATCATTAAATGGAATATCTTACTCGTTTAATATAATTATCATTGAAATGTAAAACATAGAATCATTGTATTAGTTATAAAGTCTTGTCTCCTTAATAATTCACAAAACAAAACAATTCTATGTGTAATCATGATTAAAATATCTTAAAGTGAAAAATAGTTTTCCCAAATCAATTATATGGAGTTATAAGATAAACTAAATTTTTTATGAACCTATAGTACGCATACATATTATTATTTACGGGTTTCTTTCAGACATCATCATAGAAAAAAGAATGAAAGTCACTCATTAATATGTAAGGACCATTTCATTAGTTCTCAATAATATCAAGAAGGTAGAATAAATTCTATAATATTAATAAAAATAATTTTAATGAATTAAATTGAAAACTAAATTCCTATAAATAAAATAATGATGATGGATAAATATTATCCTTAACCCCTATGTGGGCCCACAGTTATCACGGCCTGATGATTGGTTGTTCTAGTTATTTATATTTAATTGTTGGTAGATTTTCAATGATTTGAACGATTATGACATATTTCATCTATCACAATATTCTACCAATTTTTAATAAATATTTGGATAGAGTACACTATGTCTATCTCCTTGGAAATAGTGTAATATTTTCATGATGTGTGTTGGAAAAGAAATGGGTACCCCTCATCTTCATTTTCATATTTCACAACATTTTCATAATTCTTTAGTACTTACATATTGTTTTTTGCATCAATAGAATATTCAAAGTGAATGTAGGAGAGTAATTATATTTGAATAAAATCAAATCATGGTGAATCAATATCAATATCATTCCCCTTAATGTAATTCCCATTTATATTTATTTTTTCTAGAAAATACACTTGGATATACTCATGTACTCCCACTAATAAAGGAATGATGTGTTCGAGGAGCCCCACATAATACTCATTATCTATATATTCTATATAAAGTATATTATTCCAAATAATAAAAATGATTTTCCAAATTTTAAAATTTAAAACAATTAGAGAAGATAATAAATTTAGTTTAAAAAAAACTAATGAGAATGTGTTGCAGATAAAATCATCTCCCTATGTTGGATTACCTTTAATTGATTCTTTAGTAGATACTCCTTTTTGGATTTAATTTGGAATAGATTTTGGTAGGTGGTGTGTGATGTGTAATTAAATATAAATGCATATGATGCATGTATTTTTAAATCATGCAATGATTAAATATATATTGATATATATTATTTATCTTAAAAGGTTTATTAATCAGATATAAACCATTATCAATGAATTTAATGGTTTATATAAAATTAATGGGTAATATTCAAGGAATTATACCCAATAGACATAAAAAATAGTGATGCATTATAATGATGGAAAATTAGAAATCAGTAATAAATGAGGATCAGGTCCTCTCTGATTGGGTATGTGTGGAGTGGATTGTATTATCTTACACTAAACCCAATTCCTCCTGAAAATATCAATATCTAATTTGAGAAGTAACTTTAACCCATTTGGTTTTTTTCAATAGAAATAATTTTTAGAACCATTATTATATGTATCATCTTGGAGATAGGGTTCTTTTTTTAACATTTCTACATGATCTACCCAAATCACACTACATTGAAGAATAAATATGGAAGATATTGAAACAGATTTTTTCTATGTCGTCGTTTTTTTATAATATCATAATTTAAATTTCACACATATAAAAATAATGTTTTTTTATTTTATATCACTACACATGTTCATTAAAAAATCATAAAGAACCAATCAGTAGAATTATAGTTATGATCTAGATGATTTAGGCATTTTTTTAAAAAATAATTTTCTAATAAAAGAACATTCCCTTAATCATTATAGAGCCCTATATGTGCTTTGTAATGGTAACTCTAATTTACCATCCTGTAGATTGGCTTAGGAAAATTTATACCCTTACAAGATCTGGTAACATAAAGGTAAATATTCCTTTCTGTATGCATGATATGCTTATTTATAAAGTTTATATGTGGGTAAAATCATGGGTACCTTTTTGAAAATGAGTTTTATAAATGTGGTATTCCTACATACATGTGAAACAGTGATACATAATGGTAGTACCCTTATACGCAGGGGTTTACATAAGGGTCAGTAGCATATTACCCTTAGGCTTAACGGTATTATAGCTTCAATGTAATGGTCCATCTTATTTAAATATACACAACACATGAGATTTTAAATGTACCATTATACAAAGGATTTGTGTAAAAAAATACCTTTACTTAGGATTAATAAAATATCATTTACCCTTTCATGAAGTATCGTCAAAAGAATTAAGGGAGTATACCATTATTCAGAATAGGGACTCTATATATGGGTAACCAGAAACTATATTTCAAAATTATTCTTCAATATTATATGGTTGTACGGTTTATAAAATGTTTATATATAATTATATTTTTTTGGGATATGTTAATTTATAACTTTTTTAGATATTATATTATTATTTAGACTAGTTTATAGTTAATTAAATAAATTCTTATAAAACATTTTCCTCAAATATTAATTTTTAAAATTTAAAAATATATCTTGGGATGTTTGATGGACTGAATTGTGGTCTAAAAAAGAATTTTTTTGATATCAAATATGTGATTTATAAAGTAGTTAGAAATTGAAAAATATTTGATATTTTTATTGTATAAAATTTTAATTTAATATATTTTGAATTCTAACATATTTAAAATTTATGAAATATCATATAAATTCTATTTTAAATAAAAAATAAATTTTTTAATATTTCCATAAAGATAAATAATATATAATATTCCAAAATTATAAAAAATAATAACATTTATTTACTAATAATTCAAAAAATGTGTAATGTTTTGTAAAATAAATAGATTTTATTATTTGTTCAATTTCATTGATATTATGGATTATTAAATTGTTTTTAAAATATGAATATTGTCCATGCCTATTTATATGATGTATTACTTCTAGGATATATCTATTAATATCATTCAATGTTTTATATCATAAATTTTATATTCAATCTACCATGACCTTAGTTTGTATTTTAGTTGTGATAATGAGAATATTTTATTGGAATAGTTACATAATATTAGGTTTTAGAGTTTTCATGAATAGAATTCATTATTGAATAAATCCTTCCATGGTAAAGGGACATACAGTCAGACCACCTAAATTCTTGGAGGTCCTCAATGACTTGGAAGGAGAATGGGGTTGAATATCTATCGCCACGGGCTTCATTGTGTGAATTTTAAAAATCTCATATACCTCTATAACTTTTCATGAATTATTCAAATACCTTAGAAATATAATTTATTTGAATATGTGTGAATATAGTTGACTTATTTTTCAGGTTTATCAATATATAAATGATGTTTTTATAATGATATCTTCATAAAGGTTGTTTGAATACATTAATTTAGTGGTGAGAATATTAATTTTCAAAATAATGTTTTAAAAATAATTCCATGGAAAAAATTGAAATAAAACAAGAATAGAAAATTATTACATATTATATAATACATAATAATTGAATATGAATATTTTGTATATTAAATTATTTAGATAAACCCCCCTCAAATACTAGTTGTGAGGATCATTTTAAAAGTTAATATTTTCGTGAACATGATCATCCAACCAGATAGGTCATGATAAAGGTGTGTGCCTCTATATTATTAATTGTTAGGTAAGAATTTAATGAGTATAATTTGATTATTATTATATGTGGGAATTGTAATGATGGTTTCCCATGGATAGTCCCTTGTTATATTTTTTTCTCATATTCATTGGGTTACACTAATATGGAAACCCAAATTGATTTGGATACTAGAGAAATAGTGTTGAGTGAATTCATATGATGGATTTTGATAAGTGGTTATCCACTCAACTATCCTTGAAACATAAGTGTTATTATATCAAATATTCCAATCCCAAATATCTACATAATTAGATAAATGATAATGTTCATAGGATCATAGTGAAATATGGATCATCATACAATAAATGAATTTAATTTATGGTGTTATTAATTTAGTTGGAGAACATTATTTTTAATCTCATTATTAAAAGATACAATACCCGATTCTCACTTTTTGATATATATTTTTTATTGTTTTTAAAAAACTTCACACTAATAATATTTGTATCATTAATTAGTAAGACCTATAAAAAATAATATTTTATTTTTCCTATTGGGAAGTGATCTCGAGGGAAAACATTTAGGCTTCTCAAATTTGGATTTTATAGAAAAATATTTATTGGCTCGGACTTTTGGGTATTAAATTCTCATGGTTGATCACAAATTTTTTCTAAAAACATATACATACATATATAAGATAATATATGAATGATAAATTATATTTTAATGTTGTTACTGTATTATGTGTTTTTGTATTAATTTTTAAATCTGGTTATCTAAATTTTACCAAGTTTATTTGTAATTTTTTAGATTTTCTGTGTATTATTTTTAAATATTACATGGAATTTTTTAGAGACCAAACCTTTTGATGTCGTGCGATTACGAGGCCCAGAGTGCCCAGAATAAAATTTTTAAATAATTTTAAATTTTAAACAGTTCGCATGAGCAGTTTTCCTATAAAAGTGGAATATCATTTAAATGGGTCCTAAGATAATAAATATGAGGGGACCGTTTCTTTTAGAGAAGTGACTATACCTTAGGCAAGGTTGGCCATCTATCGGCGTGGGTCAGCTGCGATAATTAGTTTTTGGAAGTTTACTGGAAATAAAATAAAATAATGATTTATTTTATTTAAAAGATTCTTTTTCTGCGCAGCGACCAAATTAATCCCTTATTAAATAAATGATTATGAAAATTTCATAGGGTTATCCTCATAACCATGCGAATTAAGAGAGAGGCTCTTGGAGATTTATAGGAGAAACCATTGGCAGATGATAATGATGCATCTCGGATCTGACGAACCTCGCCAATGAATGCGACATGGTGATTGTTCTTCAACCAGATCGAGGTAGGGTTTTTTATTTCTATTCTCCTTTCCCAATTTTTTTATTTAACGACAAATGCGGATCAACGGAAAATAAGTTTATATGCGGATCATGCATTCTTGTGGAAGGGTGTTATTTTCTAGGGTTCGATTCAGGAAATTTAATTGTGATAATTGTAGGATTATCATTTTAATTCGCTTTGATTAATCCTTCTAATGAGAGTGGATCAACATAGTGACGAACAACATCGTAGGTTCATTCCTCCTTTTAGTCAGTTGGATTTTCTTTCTATTTTCTTCATGTTCATTGCGGGGTGACGAATAACAGATCATTGTGCATCAGTTTCATGACGAACAATCCCAAATTGGAGAACCAACATCATGGTGACCTAGAGGAGGTGCGACGACAATGGCGGTGGATGAATGGACACAGTTCAGAAATTATCGTTCTTAGACCATTCTCTGCACAGATGATCAAAATGCGTTTTCGAGGCTGATCAGAGGCCTGAAATTGACAGAATACACTTTGTGATGTCTGGGAGACCTAAACACTTGTGTTTTATTGTGATTAGATGGTCGGATCGATGTATGGGGCAACACAGGATGCGCGACAGAAGAGGTTTCTGATTCTGGAAATTTCGGCAATACACAGCGTGTATCCCGATAAACACATCATGTAGTAACAGCGGCGAAAACTAGGGTTTCGAGGGACATACAGGTATCACACGTTGTGGGACCTCAATCACATGGCATGTTGGACCTTCCCGGAAGCTCGGTGTGTATCACGGGTGATACATGGACACGGGATGGAGTAAACGTTCATCTACTCCACCACACGGCTAGACCAGGCCAGCTACATGGGTGACACCATGTATTAGTCACAAAGAATAGAGAACATGGCATAAATATGTGTATGGGCACACGACCACAATAATGGAACCGACCCCAGCTACTCGGACACAGCGTGTGATCTATACTACATGCCATGTACTGACTTTCATACACGATGAGCCTTGCGATATGGGCCGTAGTACCCAGGCAGTACTCGGGGACCGTAGACACCACATGTAACACTTCTACATGTCGTTTACTTTTCAGTACATGGATTTATCTTCTTGTCCACCATATCTTGGACATGTTTATTTTGGGTTAGTTCCCCTTTTAGGGTTCCCCTAAAGATCATGTATCATTTCCTACTATAGTTGTATGATCCTTTCAGCAGAAAATTCCCAGAAAGAATCAGGTATCCCTCTGAGAGGCCCAGAGTGAGTTCCTCTTTCCATTCATGGCTCTAGGTACAGTATGGTATCAACATGACTACTTCCACTAGGCACTGATCCTCTACCTAGTAGGTTAATTTCGGATGAGTCGTGGTATCCTCCAAGGCCCTGGTAGTGATCATCATCTATGTATTGTGATGTTTTCCCCACATAGGAGTGTGTTCTATCAGAATGAGATCATTTATCTCTCGTGGCCTTTCCCGACGGACAGTACATCTCGGACGGACTTCATTAGAGCTATCAGCCTCGTGGAGTGAGTTATACCGGTGAGTGCTTTGTGGATCCTTCGAACTGAATCCCTAGTGGGGGTAGGCCATTGTGTGACTTGTCCCTAGAATATGGGTTGGTATGTGAGTATATCTAGATTGAGTTATCTTATTATTTGTTCAGTAGACATATACTATGTAGAGATGACTGTGCCTTTCCTTTGTGTATTTCCTTGTTGTTTTCTGGGTCCTCTACAGAATATTTTAATACTCACCCATGCATGGTCTTTACCCACATGTTTCATGCCTTGTGCAGATGGGATACCTTTGGACAGAGTCCGGGGTAGACCAGGATAGGACCGAAAATTTTGAGCTCCCTAAAGGACATGGTGTTCCAATGGCTATGAGCAGTTGTCCAGGTACCTATTTTTGTTTATAGGTTGTACATTGTTTTTTTCAAACTATTTTTTTGTGTGGGCTTGTACTCTATCCCAATTTACATTCATTACTTTAGTTTCGATCGTACTCTGTTGGTTGGGAAAAGTTGTATGCTTGTATTTTTTCCCTAATGTTATTTACATTTTTGAACTGTGGGAATGGAGATGTGTGGATGTGTAGAGGTACTTAGCCAATGAATCCAATGTTAGTAATATGCCTACTCAGTGATAGTGACCAGCCCCTGGCCTATTAGAGGAGGAATCGGGGAGTCGTGGCATGAGCCCCATTGGTACTGGTCATGGCATGGTGGTATCATAGGTGGTTTGTTCTACCATAGGACCAAGAGTCTGTGAGGTTGGTTTGGGGAGATAGTGTTAAGTGTTTCGAGCTCGACTAGGGGGCCATCGTATCCATACACTAGGACCCTAATAACCTTCATTTCGACTAGGTACATTAAAAAACTTGTTGAGGTAAAATAAATAATGGTACATGAATCATATAGGAATGAGTTGTGTTTTCCATGTCCATTGTGTCAGCTATCCCGATATACTCGTTTACTATGGAACATATTGTTTTCATACAAGATCCCTCTACGAGGCATACCAGCTATAATTTCAGCAGCACCATCAGGATGATGACCCCCACAATGACAAGGTATCGATACAGGGACTGAATCCCTAGGCGTTTCCACCTCGTGGTGCACCTACTATACAACCACTTGTTGAGCAGCCCGTGGTACCTGTAGTATCAACCAACGGGGAGGGTAGGATGAGCGTGCTCCATGTGTTCCAGAGACAGAGACCCATCAGGTATTGAGGTATGCCCAACCCTTAAGAGGCTGAGGATAGGCTTGAGGCTGTGACCATAGTTTTCCATCTAGTGAGGACACCAGCGAACCAGATGTTGATCCTAGGAGAGAGCCTTATTCAGGGTTCGACGAGGCGATGGTGGAGTCTGACCACCCAGACTCACGATGAGGAGTCTCTTTCATGGATTCGGTTTGAGTGACTCTTCAGGGGGGAGTTATCTCTCATTAATCTAAGAGAAGTGCATATCCAAGAGCTTCTTCTTCTCCAATAGGGCAGTTTGACAATAGGTGACTATTCATCGAGGCTCACAAACCTTGCCTACTACTCGATGGATATGGTCAAGGATCAGTACTTCAAAGCTCAGAAATTTCGAGAAATGTCTATGATGGGACATATTAGCTAGTCACATGCCTATATGCATGCCAACATATGATGGAGTACATGATAGGGCCTTGGTAATCGAGAGCTTCATGGTGATGAGAGATAGCCGACGAGAGTCAGCTGTAGGCAGCTAGGTGCGGAGAGCTCAGCAGCAGGGAGTCGATGATAGGCATAGGGATCATGATGTGGGAGACATCATAGGAGGTCCCAATATAGGAGATCTATAGTCTAGGGCTCTCAGGATGGATTCACTCAGCCTAGGGAGAGGCGGCGCTACTCGTGGGGTGGTAGGGGAAATCTCACTAGAGATTTTCTGAATCATCGAGCTACTAACAGGGAGGCTATGGATAGACCATTAAGGAAAAGGCAGAGAGTGGAGTATGTAGACTTGGTTGGCATCTGGCGTGGCATAGGAGTAGGGAGAGCTGCAGGTGGTAGGAGACACTTCGATTTACTTCCACCACCACCCCTATGAGGTCCGAACTAGGCTCAGGGTGCTGGGGGACAAGGGAGGGGATAACATAATGCAGTTGAGGCCTACGACCCAAGGACTCTAGGGATGATCCAAGGTACAATCTGTGTCTTCTCTACCTTAGCAGCCATACTTATAGACATAGGTTCCAATCATTCCTTCAGCTCCACATGTCTTGTGTGAAACATTGAGATTCCAGTAGAGTCATTGAGTCGATCCTTTTGCTTGGAGAGAACTACAGAAGGATATTTGATGATCACGAACATTTTCAGATAGTGTTATCCAACCCATGGAGGTAAGAGTATCAGTTGGAACCTCTTGGGGGTAGCGTCGACGCCTTATTACTTCATTCCCAGTATGAATTTGTTTTCTTCAGTCTATGCCTAGATTGACAGTTTCAGGTGTTGAGTGTAGTGTGTCTGCCATGATGGGATGAGGTTTTACTCTGTAAGAGAAAAGGAGACCATGGAGCATAGAATGGGCCCATGAATAGTCGGGTCTAGCCGATCACTCATGAATTGGATTGCCTGTCCCTCAGACTAGTAGATGTTACGAGCTCCCAGTTCCTAACAGTAGTGGCGAAGTCCGAGAACGTCATTCCTAAATATGATCTGGGACTACATCCCCACCGAGGAATTGATTTCTGCATCTACGTACACCACGAGATGGAACCAATTTTCTCATCAGCATATGGGATGACTCTCACATAGATTTGAGAGTTGAGGGTGATGTTGGAGGATTTTAAATGTAAGGTTTTCGTAAGACCCATTATTTCTCCTAGGGTAGACCTAGTCTTGTTTTCCAAGAAGGCAGATGAGTGTTTGTGGTTGAGTGTGGATTACCAGTGCCTGAATCAGGTAATGCTAATGAAAAAGTATCCACTACCAAGAATTGATGACCTCTTTGATCAGATAAGATGGGAACAGTGGTTCTTGAAGGTTGACCATTGATCAGGTTATCACCAGTTACGAGTATGGTATGATGATATACCGAATACAACATTCAGATGCCGCTACGACCACTATGTGTACATGGTGATGCCTTTAGGCATGACAAACTCCCATGTTGTGTTCCTTGGACAAATGAACCAGACCATCCAGCTTTACATAGACCGGTTCGTAGTGGTCTTCATTGATGACATCCTTGTATACTCGGCATCAGAGGAGGAGCATGCGGGATAATTGCGGATGGTTCTAGATGTACTCTGAGTGCACCAACATTACGAGATGCTCTTAGAGTTCCTATTCTAGATTCATGAGGTCCACTTTATGGGATATGTCAGCTTGGAAGATAGTGTAGCTGTGGACCCCACCACGGTGGAGGTAGTGTTTGCATGTGAGACACCTCGGAGCATGACAGATGTGTGGAGATTCCTTGGGTTGGCAGTATATTACCATAGATTAATTACTGATTTCTCATGAATATTAGCACTGAAGATCGCCTTGTCCAGGAAGGGAAAACCCTTCATAGGGATGGACAAGTACCAGTTGGATATCGAGTAGTTGAGACAATGTTTATCGAGCGCCCAAATTTTGAGATTGCTGGAGGATGGTGTTGAGTACGTAGTTTTCAGAGACGCATCATGAACTGGGCTTGGTTGTGTCCTCATGAAGAGATAGGTAGTGATTTCTTATAGTTCACACTAGCTTTGGTCACATGAGAAAAACTATGAGAACTATGTTCTCAAGTTAGTAGCAGTAGTCTTCGCATTGAAGATGTGGTGACACTACCTTATGAGCGAGCGGTTTATCATCTACTCCGACCATTAAAGCCTCAAGTGCATTTTCAAGAACATGTAACTAAATATGAGGTAGGGGATTTGGCTAGAGTTCATCTGGGATTATTATTTCGAAAACATCTATAATCATTGAAAGGGGAACAATGTGGTAGATGCTCTTTGTAGAAGTTCAAGCTCGCAGCTGTTGAGTGAGGTGATAGAGCAGTTAGCCATGATGTCGTTATCCTAATGGACAGTGAGGATGTAGCTTACCATAAGTCAATGGTTTTCACCCCTCCACTCTTTCATAGATTCAGGGAGGCACAGCTTGGGTATGTTAATTTCGAGGTTTTACATGCTCAAATATCCACAGGACATGGTCTAGATAGATATTATCAAGGAGGGAGCACATACATATTTTCTGGAGACACACGGTTGTAGCGGTGGCATTACATGAAGAGGTCCAGAGGGAGTTTCATACATCACCTTTGGAGGTCCATCTTGGAGTGGCAAAGATGTACCAGGATCTCTGACAATAGTTCATTATGTCAGTCATGATAAAGGAATTACCAGAGTTCATTTCTCGATGCCTTACATGCCAACATGTGAAGGCTGGGAACAAGGTCCAGCGGGATTTGCTCACTCTTGGATGTTTTAGTGTTTAATTGGGATGGAATATTGAGGGAAATCATGACAGGCTTACAAAATACTTTTAAGGGGAATGATTCCATCTGTGTGATCCTTGACTGACTGACCATGTCAACTCTATTACTAGCTTTCTTGGAGAATAGTTCCGTAGAGAGCTTGGGACTCTTCAATGTGAAAGAGATAGTTCAAAATCATTGAGTCCCTTCGACAATAGTCTCTAATCAGGATTCCTGCTTCATATCCTGGTTATGGAAGGGATTGTAGTAGGCTTTTGGGACTCATCTTCATTTTTTACGATATTCCATACCCAGACCGATGGTCAAACAGAGAGGACCATCAAGGTTATAGAGGATTTGTTGTGGGCATGTATCTTAGAAATTGGTCACAGTTGAGAGGACCACGTGCCACTAGTGATGTTTGTGTACAACAACTAGTACCACTGCACCATTGGTATGGCTTCGTTCAAAGACTTTTATGGGAGACCCTGTCGGTCACTGCTTTGCAGGACCCACCCCAGATAGTCAGCACTAATGGGTCCAGAGTTGGTGCGAGCTACCACAGAGAAATTACAGATCATCGAGGAGTGGATAAAGACTGCATAGATCAAAGAGAATTCTTATTCTAATGGAAGACGGAGACATCTATAGTTCGAGGTGGGAGACAACGTCTTTCTACAGGTCATACCTTGATGAGGGTTTCAGATATTTGTCTAGGGAAGCAATATATTTCCAAGGCTTGTCTAACCTTTCCAGCTATTATGCATAGAAGGCGAGGTGGCGTACCGCCTAGCTCTACCAACATAGTTTCATTGAGTATATGATATCATGCACGTGTTGCTGTTGAGAAGGTACATGCTTGACCAATCGCATATCATCGAATTGGGAGAGCTGGAAATCGAGGATGGAGTGACCATAGCTGATTGCTCGGTGGAGATCGAGGATCAGTGTGAGAGGATCCTTAGTGGGTGATCAATTCACTTGGTCTGTGTATGGTGGAAGCACAAGAATCATCAGGAGAGCATGTGGGACCGGGAGGCTCTGATATGTTCCTTGTACCCACATCTTTTTTAGTATCCTATGTTTTTGGATTTTCGAGGACTTAAATCCCTAAGGTGGGGAGCATGTAATGTCTAGAATTTTCATTGTATTATTCTTAAATATTATATTAAATTATTTCAAGACCATACATTTGGATGGCATACGATTATGAGGCCCAGATTTCCTGGAAAAAATGTTTCAAATAAATTAAAATTTTAAACAAACTGCATAGTTGTTTTCATGTAAAAGGAGAATATCATTTAAATAGGTTCCCAGATCAAAATTCTAAGGGAACCATTGCAAGTAGTGGAGAGAATTTACCTTAGGTGAGGCCTAACATTAATCGGCGTGGGTCAGCTGTGACAGTTAGTTTTTGGACAATTAATGGAAATAAAAAAAAATATAATTTATTTTTGATGTTTCCTTTTTTTGCAGTGACCTAATTCCTCCCTTTTTAAATACATACATATTGCATCTTCATTGGGTTAGCCTCATAACCCTATGAATTGAGAGAGAGGATCTTAGATATTTTCAGGAGAACAGGTTGGAGGATAATGACGCCGCATCTCAGATCAGACGAACCTCGCCAACGAACGCATCATGGCGATCGTTCTTCAATTTTTTGAAGTAGGGTTTGTTATTTTAATTTTTCAATACCCGTTTTTAGATTTAATGATGAATGTGGATAAACCATGAACATGTTGATCCAAAAATCATGTCTTATTATGGGAGGGTGTTATTTTCCTAGGATTGATTTGGGAATTTCAATTGTGATTATTGTTGGATTATCGTTTTGATTCACCTTGTTTAATCATTCTAATGGGAGAATATAAGGGTCGTGAAAAATAACGGTGGGGGTTCGTTCCTCATTTTGGTGTGTTGGATTTTCATCTTCTTTTCTTTATGTTCTTCACGGGGTGACGAAAAACAGATCATTGTGCATCTGTTTCATGACGCAACGATCCCAAATTGGTGATCTGACATCGTGGCGACCAAGCGGAGGTGTGACGACAATGGAAGTATATGATTTGACTCGGTTTGTGAATTATTGTTCTTTGTTAGTTCATCACAGGGATGATCAAAATGTGTTTTAAATGCCGATCAGAGTCCCAAAACTGACGGAATCAACTTCATGATGTCCGGGAGACCAAAACCCTTGAGTTTTATGGAAATCAGATGGCCAGATTGATGAACAGGGCAGCATGGGAGGCATGCCGGTGGAGGTTCATGATTTTGACAATTTTGTTCATTACACGACATGTGTCCCGATTAACACATCGGGTTGTATCAGCGGCATCAACTAGGGTTTCGGGGGTCATACATGTATCACACAACATGTGACTCCGGTCACAAGGCATGTTGGACCTTCCCAGAATCTCGACATGTATCTATGGTGATACACGCACACGAGATGGAGTACATGGTCGTGTACTCTACCCCACAACAAGACCAGGCCGGCTAAATGGGTTACCTCATGTATCAGTTACACATGATGGAACACATGGGATAGAGTAATGTACGAGAACACGATTGCGTACACTTAGCCGACCCCAGCAACTCAAACACGACGTTTGATCTATACAACACGCCGTGTACTGATATTCCTACAAGACTAGCCTTGTGAAATGAGTCATAGTACACATGCAGTACTCGGGGTCAGAAGACACCACATGTGAAACTTTATCATTCATTGTACACCTTAGTACATGGCTTGAACTTCTTGTCCATCGTATCTTTCACAAGTTTCGTTTGGGTTAGTGCCACTTTTTCGCATTCACTGGATGGTTATGTATCATTTCCAACTAGAGATGTATGATACCATCAGCAGGACGCTTTGAGATAGAGTCAGGTATCCCTCTCAGAGGCCCAGAGAGAGATCCTCTATAGATTATTGACCATAGGTAGAGTCAGGTATCGATGTGAAAACATCCACAGGGTGCAGATCCTCTACCTAGAATGTGAATTCCAGATGAGTTGCGGTATTCGCCAAGGCCCTGGATGTGATCATCATTTGTGTATATTATTTTTCCCCACTCACGAGTGTGTTATCATGGAATGATTTCTTCTATCACTTGTATCCTTTCCCGAAAGACAATACATCTTGGATGGACATCGTAAGAGCTATCAGACTCGTGGAGTGTGTTCTTCATAGTGAGTGATTATTGGATCCTTCAAACTGAATCCCTAGTGGGGGTATGTTGTTGCGTGACATGTCCCTAGACTACGGGTTGGGATTTGAGTATATCTGGATTGTGTTCTCCAATTATATGGTTAGTAGACATGTACTGTGAAGAGGTGACTGTGTCCTTATTTTGTGTATTGACTTGTTATTTTCATGGTCATCTACTGAGTATTGTTATATTAACTCATGCATAATCATTTCCCACATGTGTTGTGTCTTTTGCAGACAAGTAGCCTCTTGACAGAGTCCAAGGTGGACTAGGATCAGACTGAGCTTTCGGTGTTCCCAGAGGCCGAGGTGTTCCTACGGCTATGAGCAGTAGTCGTTGTACCATTTTGTGTTTACATGTGGGAAATTGTAGTTTTCAGACACTTTTTTTTTGTAGGCTTGAATTCTGGCCCATTTTACTTTTAGTAAAATACATTCCTTCTTACTCTGTTGGTTGTGATTAGTTGTATGAATGTAATTTTTTTCATATTTTTTTTTCATTTCAGCATTGTGGACATGGAGATGTGTGTTTTTGTATAGGTACATAGGAAATTCTTCCCATGTTATTAATATTCCTAGTTGTTTCTATTCACCAGCCCCGGGCCTATTGGAGGCAGGCTTGGAGAGTCGTGGTGCGGGCCCCACTGGGATGGGTTGTGACATTTTTGATCCTTGAACAATTTTTTTTTATATTCCCACTATAATTTTTTTTGAATATGTTTTTGGAAAACTGGGTTTTTATTCATTATTATGAACATATGTTATTCTATATAAATGAATGAAAAGTTTTATGGAATTGGTAATTTCATAAACATTTATTTAATCTAGATAAAGATAATCATGTTTCTAACATTCAAAAATTGATGGTCCTGGTTTGTTCTAAAACCAACTACCTTTGGAATTGTCACCATAGACATATAAATGGGAAATAAGTTCAATGAATCCATATAGATGAATTTTAATTACCATTGAATAATGAATCGTTTGATATACGTGAAACTTTTTTATTAGGAAAATGGAAAAATAAACTTTTGGTAAAAAAATATATAGGTATATTGGACTATTGGATCTCATATATATTTATGTATCATGACCATTGTGTGCTAATTAAGTTGGTGGTTCAAAGTACATTATTACTTTCAGTATTGAATTTATTCGATAAGTGAATGTATTTCTGATGAAACAAAGGTATTAAATTTTTTGAAACATGAAGTATCTTTTGAACTAAGTGAAAAATCAACTATGAAAAATTATAATATACATTAATTGGATTTGGGTGGAGAATAAATTATCATGGTATTCATATCTCATCAATGTGATTGTGGAACTATTTCACAATACACTCCTCCTAGAACATCAAAACATAATGGGGTATATGAAAGGAGGAATTATAAACTATTAAACATGGTTTCATCAATGATGATTTCTTGTGACATTCAGATCTAATTTTGGGGTAATGATCGAGTGAAATATTCATTTATATAAAACATCATTCCTTATATATAAGTCACAAAGGAACCATATAATATTTGGACTAAGAAACATAACAAAAATTACTTTTATTAATATTTTGTTCTTGGAAGTACTCATAAAATGATTTTATTTTAATCTTATTATCCTCAAATATAATATGTGTTTATTTTTAGGTTATCCTGTCGAATATATGTGATATTACTTCTACCAATATAAGGGAAAAGGTGTTTGGGGATGAAGAATTTGTATTTATTGATAAGTAATATTATTTTCAAGGATGAAGTGGTAGGAAAATTGAATTTATAATAGTTCAAGTCTAACAAACATGTCGTGGTCATGGGATAGAAGTTGATCGAGTTCTGTAAAGTGTTTTGGAAGAAGAATTGACTCATGTTACACTTTATCCATGATGATTTTGTATGATTACTCATAAAACTAAGAGATATTATTTTATGATAGAAAATTAAAATGTAGTAACAATAATAAGATATGGAAATACTTTTAACTATGATTCTATTGAGTGTTTGTATTATGATTAATTATTAAAATCCATGGAATCAAAGTTTGAAATCGTGTACCCACTCCTAATATTGAACATGGTGGATTTACATGAATGGGAGATTCCCTAAGGGTTTAATAGGGTTTCCAATAATAAAACATACTTTAATTGTAGAGTGTCTACCTATAAATCATTACTGGTGGAAACGTCTTCTAAAAAATTCAAGGTATTGACTAAAAAATACATTTTAACAATAGTGATGATAGATTTCAATCATATTTATGTATCCATAGTGCCTCATTATGATTATGAGATATATGAAATTATTGTAAAAGATAGACTTAATAATTTAAATTTTGTTGAGGATGATTACATGATAATGAAAAAGCATATTTATGTTCCAAATGATTATGATATTGGTTTTAAGATGAAATGGTAATTTTGTAAACAAAATAATGATTCTTCATGTTGGTATATTAATTTTGATGTTACATTCAAAGATTTGGATTTCATTAAGAAAATATATTATTCTAATATAAACAATAGTCATTGGGTTACCATAGTAGTGATTCAATAACATAAGTTGATTAAATACTGCTTATTGGAAATGATGTTGCAAAACATCACACTATAAACATGTGGCTCTATAACTGTTTCTCAATGAACGAAATTGGTGAATCACCCTACATAATCTATAAGGCCTATGCCTTAAACCTAACTTAATCTTGAATTCTTACCAGATTACACATTGAGGATCTTTTCGGGTTTAGAGTTTTAGAAAATTAGATCATAAAACATGCATTACATTCCACATATAAACAAAGTGGTTACATAAAGATAGTATTCTTCATTACCATCAATGGAAACATATTTAAAATAAACATGGATTCTTTCTTGAAACATCCTTGACATTATCATCATATCATGTTCCTTTCCCTTGACCTGTGAAAAACATTTCAAAAAACATGGGATGAGCATAAAAAGCTCAGTAAGGGATATAAAAATATGGAAAGGAAACATGGGTACATATATACATAAGGATGAGATCATAATTTGCCCATAAAACATAAGCACTTTAACATACCTCATCAAATCCTGAGTAAATCATAGAAATCATAAGACATAAAGGTAACTTGAGGCATTCATAACATTCTTACGTAGGGAGAAACCCTCTTGGTTACGTTTGGAATACCCATCACAGTATATTCCCTAAATCTCTTCGGAGAAACCTTAACGTTTCACTCCTTCGCGTTACCCAATGCATTGGAGAGCTATATCGGGCTCACCCGCCCTTAGTTTATCACGGAACCACCCGTCTTCATAATAATTCCCAAGAACCTCAACATAATCGTATCACATAAAACATGCATAAAGGAAACATAACATTCCCACCTTTCAATCACAAGATATCAATACAACACATTGATATATAAACATTATGAAAACCATTCTAGATACCAAAATAAAATAAATGTAAAACATGGTATTTATTTTTCTTTTAAAAAGAAGGTATAGCTTGTAGAGGAAGCTGAAACTCAAATAACGGTCACGATGGCGGAGAAGTCATTGTCGCCGCATATGTATGACAAAAACATTCCCTTTTGTCATTTAGTAAATTCTTCGTTTAAAAAATATTCCTTTTGAATAATCGTAAAAGTAAAAGGGGTTTATACACCGTATAAAATAAGGTTGTGTATAAAACAAAATATGCCTCAATGAAAGGAGATTGAGACGAAGTCCCATACCTCGGGTCCGACTTGACTCGGTCGTTCTTTAATCTCCTGAATAATAAACTTGAGTTAATATCTACTTGCTTAAGAACCTTTTTTAAGTTCATTATTCCTTTTATTCCATGTTATGAACATCATGTAATCATTTATGTTGATAATGTTCATTTTGTCGGTATTTGGTTCTTAAGTCAAAAATAGACTTCTTAAACTTACATGTTGTTAATTTGGTCAAAGGTTCGTTATATCCAGAATGGTATTCATGATGTAGATATCATATATTTCATATATATCCAGTACATTCACGCATTTATAATATTACATAATCATTTAGAGGTAAGAAATGAAATGCACCGTTCATGGAGACGGTAAGCCGTACGTACGCAAGAACGCTACTTTCATTTCTATTTCGTATTTTATAGAATGGAATCATAATGATATAAAGGTATATTATAATTCCAGTATAATATCATATATAATATCATATTTCCATCCTTCATACGTCCCACATATGGTATTTAACGAATCAAATCACTTTGAGGGGGCGGTAGTTCACACTTCCTTAAATGAAGATATCATGTTCACCCATAATGGAAACCATAAAGGTCTGACAAAAAATGAAAAATACAGAAGCTTAAGGAAAGAATAAACATATTATATATCATATATAAAAATAGTTATATCATAATGGCCACCTTTGAAGGTGTTAAATGAGTATTGAACAATCATCGCTTCGGGAGGCAGAATTTCGCAATCCACAGAAACCGTATGTTCTTTAACCATTTTATGTAGTTTTGTGAGAGTGTAGCTCAAATAAATCTTATAAAAACATCCTAGTATTTTGAAGATACTGGTTTTGTTACAAAAGAAGTAAATAAAAAGAGTTTAGGGGGTTGGAGAAGCAAAATAAAACAAATGAACATGAGAGAATGAATTACCTTTAAAAGTGTAACTCCTTTTTATTTGAGCCTAAAGGATTCCTTTGAAAGGATTTTGCCCAAAGGTAATCCTTTAGGATGAGGAGAGGGATGTGGAGAGACAAAATGGGCAGGGGTTGGCCGAGCCAAAGGCTTTGGGACTGTGGGTAAGGGGGTAGATGTGGGGACCTTTTATAAGAGGAGAGGAGGGGCACTCTTGGAAAATAAAGATAAGTTTCTTTATTTTAAAATGAGTTTCGGATTCAAAAGGTCCCACATTGATATAATTCTAGGATAACGTGATAAGGCTTCGAAATCCACTCATCCAATTTGTTATTTCCATGTTTTGGTTTTTAGATTTTACATTATCTTTCCATTTTATTTAAATCGTTAAATAATGAGGTCATCGCTGCATCATCATGATGTCATAAATAATTTAATTTATTTAAAGTCTAAAAATAATAAAAAAAATACTATGATGTATGAAATCTTTTTATCTTTCCAATGACTATTTATAATAAAAAATCTGATCTTTATAACCCCATGTAAAAATTGTTTTCGTAAAACACATTATGTTTGTGTCATTTTTACTTTTACATTAAATAAAAAGTTATTTATGTCATTTCCCAACCAATGTGGCTCCATGGGCTCCCCAAGTTTACCCATGGCTTGTATTTGTCTTCCATGATACATCCAATAAGGTTAGGACACGTGTCTAGGTAATTTCATATTATTAATGCATTATTTTTACCTTAAACTACACTAATTACCACTAATCGTGATTAAAAACTTAATAAGTTACTATTCACCAAAAAATTATTTTAATCTCATTGAACCACATTATACTTCTTAATGACAACCATGTATGTTGGATTTTTGAAATTCAAAACACAATGGTGGAAAAATTTCATTTAAACGAAAAATTAGTTTCTTTAACTACCACTTAGTGATTTCACTATTCATCAAAAATTGAAGTTTTTCAGAAAAATACCAAAACTTCACCCTAAGCTATATTTGATATTACGAATTCAAAAATGAAGTCTATTTTACAAAATTCAAAACATTTATGTCACATTAATTAAATTAATAATTAATTCCCGCTGTCAGAGCAAATAGCGTGTTTTTATAAAACAATAAGTATCAAAAGATTGACACCAGTTTAAGTCTAATTTCAAAGTGAAATTGATTCCAATGACCACCATTGGATTAAAACGTAAAAATATATTCAGATTACACATTAATACCAATTCAAAAGATAATATAATCATATAAATAAATTAGATTAAGAAGCAGTTTTGATGTAAAATGCAGTATTTTTCACTATTCATTAAAAAATGAACATTGTCAGAAAAATACCAAAAATTCACACAAAGTAAATTTTGATGTCCCAATCATAAAGAATAAGTTTATTTTTACAAACATAGCTTATTAAATTGTCAAAATATATATTTAAAAATAGTTGGCCATCAAAAGGCAGTAAAACAATCTTTTAAAAATATTAGTGTATTCCATGCTTAAGATTGGATTTATTTTCATTTTAAGCCTCTAAAACACTATATAATTCATTAATAGGCATAGATAAAAAAATATCTATTATTCATTACTTACTTGGGATGTTACATCCTTCCCCCTTTAGAAAATTGCATCCCCGAAATTTATTTACTTATCAAATAAATAGGGGTACTTATCCCTCATTGCATTTTCAGATTCTCATGTTGCCTCTTCCATCATGTGGTTTTTCCACAAAACCTTTTCCTGGTGAATCACCTTATTCCGTAAAACTTGCTCCCCGTGTTCAAGAATATGGACTGGTTGTTCCTCATAAGATAGTTTCTCTTCCAACTGAACTACCTCTGGACTCAAAACATGAGATGGATCTGGCATATACTTTCTCAACATCAAAACATGAAAAACATTGTGTACCTGAGATAAACTCGGAGGTAAATCCACCCGGTATGCAACTGATCCAACTCTCTCCAGAATTTTATATGGTCCAATAAACCTTGGACTCAGCATCCCTTTCTTTCCAAATTTCATCACACTTTTCCAAGGAGAAACCTCGAGAAAAACATGATCACCCACCTCGAAAGATAGATCATTCCTCCAGTTATCCGCATAACTCTTCTGCATGCTCTGAGCTGTTCTCATGTGCTTATGAATCAGTTGAAATTTTTCTTCCATCTCTTCTACCAATTCTGGTCCCATCAACTTCCTTTCACCCACTTCATCACAGAAAGCTGGAGTTCGACACCGCTTCCCATATAATTCCTGAAATGGTGCCATCTGAATACTGGAATGAAAACTGTTATTATATGAAACTTCAACCAAAGAAAGATGTTGGTCCCAACTTCCCTGATAATCCATAGAACAACCTCGTAGCATATCCTCCAATGTCTGAATTGTTCGTTCTGACTACCCATCTGATTGAGGATGAAAAGCTGTACTAAAATTTAATTCAGTACCCAGCAACTTCTGAAGGCTTTTCAAAAAGATAGAAGTGAACCTGGGATCACGATCAGATACAATGGAGAGGGGAACTCCATGTAACCTGACTATCTCTTTAAGATACAAACGGGAAAGTTTATCTAGGGAAAAAGTATCTCGTATAGCAAGGAAATGAGGAGATTTATTCAAGAGATCAACAATAACCCAGATTGCATTATTACCTCAAGATTTCTTCGGTAATCCCACAACAAAGTCCATGGATATATTCTCCCATTTCCACTCTGGAACTGGTAAAGGCTGAAGCATCCCTTTCGGTAACTTCCGCTCTGCTTTAACCTGCTAACACGTCAAACACTTCACAGTAAAATCAGCAATATCTCTTTTCATTCCATCCCACCAGTAATACTCCCGCAGATCTCTATACATCTTAGTACTGCCGAATGAACTAAAAACGGAGAACTATGAGCTTCACATAACAACTCTATCTTCAACTGTGAATCACAAGGCACACACAATCTCTTACCAAATCTCCAAACGAAATCATTATCAATGTTGAATTTAGGCAACTTACCTTTCTGAACTAGCTCTACCTTTTTCTGCAACTCACTGTCTTGCTTCTGTGCTTGCTTGATTCTATCTGATAGAGATGATCTCAGTGATACCTAAAACAAAACATAAGAACTTCCTGCACCAACAACTTCTATGACAAATTTCATCAAATCCTTAACCAAAGGATCATGTTCCAAACGCAACATTGCTAATGAAGCATTACTTTTTCAACTCAAAGCATCAGCCACTTTATTTTCTTTTCCCGGATGGTAATGAATTGTACAATAATAATCCTTGATTAATTCTAGCCATCTCCTTTGTCTCATGTTCAATTCTTTCTGAGGGAATATATACTTTAAACTTTTGTGATCGGTATATATTTCACACTTTACTCTATACAAATGATGCCTCCAAATTTTTAAAGCAAAAACAACAGCAGCTAATTCCAAATCATGTGTAGGGTAATTTACATCATGATTTTTCAACTGTCGTGAAGAATAAGCAATTACCTGATCATTCTGCATTAGGACGCAACCAAGTCCTTTCAATGAAGAATCACTATATATAACAAACTCACCATTCCTGGAAGGTAGTGCCAAAACTGGAGCATTAACCAATATTCTTTTCAATTCATGAAAAAAAATCATCACATTCATTTGTCCAGATAAACTTAACACCTTTCTGAGTTAGCTTAGTCATTGGACTAGATAACCGTGAAAAATTTCTAACAATCCTTCGGTAATAGCCTGCCAAACCAAGGAAGCTACGAATCTCAGTTACATTTGCGGGTCTTGTCCAGTCTTCCACAACTTTTGTTTTTGCTGGATCAACAGTTATCCCATCTTTAGAAACAATGTGACCAAGGAAGGAAATTTGTTGCAACCAAAACTCACACTTGCTGAATTTCCCATACAATTTCTTTTCTTTTAAGGTTTGAAAGACAACCCTTAAATGTCTTTCATGCTCCTCTTTACTTTTTGAAAACACCAAAATATCATCAATGAAAACCACCACAAACTTATCCAGGAAGTCATGGAAAATTCTATTCATTAAGTCCATGAATACAACAGGTGCATTGGTTAGCCCAAAAGGCATTACTACAAATTCATAATGGCCATATCTCGTATGGAACGCGGTCTTCGGAATATCTGCCTCCTTTACCTTCACCTGATGGTACCCCGATCTCAAGTCAATCTTTGACAAAAACTGAGCTCCCTGGAGCTGATCAAACAAATCATCAATATGAGGCAAAGGATATTTTTTCTTAACAGTGATGTTATTCAAGGCTCTATAATCAATGAAAATTCTCATAGAACCATCTTTCTTTTTAACAAATAAAACAGGAGCACCCCAAGGTGATGTGCTAGGTCGAATGAAACCTTTCTCTAATAAATCTTGTAATTGCTCCTTTAACTATAAAAGATCAATTTGAGCCATTCGATAAGGGGGTTTTGAAATTGTCTTAGCATCAGGAACTAAGTCAACAATAAACACAACTTCCCGATCTGGTATTATTCCAGGAAACTCATCAGGAAAAACATCAGGATACTCATTTACCACTGGCACATCATTAATCTGAATAGTCCCTTTATTTTCAATGATGTGTGCAAGGTAACATTCATTTCCATCTTTTACAAGTTCCTCGGCCTCTTGATAAGTTATCAACACTAAGGGTTCATTCTTGTACAAAAACTGAAAGTCTTTCTGAAAAGAAATGTCTTTAGCTCTATAGTCAATCTTAGCATGGTAAATAGAGAGCCAATCCATACCCATGATAACATCAATCTCTACTAGAGGTAGAACAATAAGGTTTGCAAGTAGGTTATTTCCACAGATAAGGATAGGAAGATTCATAAAAATTCTTTTTGCCTCAAAATTCCCCCCAGGTGTTTTTACCAAAAGTTCAAGAGTCATTTCTTGAGATGGTAATCCCATTTTACTAGAAAAGGTTTTAGAGATGAAAGAATGTGTAGACCCCAAATCAAACAACACACTGGCATAATCTGAAAAAACAAACAAAGTACCTGATAGAACTTCATTTGATGGCCCGACATCTGCTGAAGTAGTTGCAATGGATTTCACCACCCCTTTCTGCTTGTAGTCTAACTAATTCCAATCACTCAAGCTCTTTGTCGGACACTCATTTGCATAGTGACCCATCTCATTGCAATTAAAACATTTCACTAACTGTAAATCAAATTTGTTCTTACCTTCACCTTGATCCTTTTCAGTGAAATCACGAGCCTTATGTCCCATCTTACCACATCGGTAGCACTTTACAGAATTCAGAAAACATTCCCCAGCATGCCTTTTGCAACATTTATCACAAACTGGAAACTTAGTTTTCTTACCATCAGACTTTTTTGAAGAATTTTTACCTTTCTCCTGCCACCTCGGTCTCTTCTTCTGTTGGTTGTTATAGAACACTTGATCACAAGAAAACTCCATTTCCACCTTCTCAGCACATCAAACAATCTTTTCATAACTTTTAAACTCAAGTGAAGCTAGTTCCCTTCGATATTTTGGCTTTAATCCTGAGTAAAAATGATTGATTTTACTATCAAGGTCTCAGATAATATTTGGAGCATACCTTGCCAATCGAGTGAACCTTTATGCATAGGTAGCCACTGAGTCGTCCTCTTGCCTCAATTCCTAGAATTGTTTCTCCATCCTAAGTCGAACAGCCTTAGGAAAATAATTCTCAAGAAACATACCTTTGAATTCATCCCAGTTGAGAGCATCATTCTCATCAGCGTCCCTGATATTTTTAACCATAGACCACCACTGATCTGCTTCACCCTCCAAACGGTAAATAGCAAGACTAAACTTTTGATTGTCTGAACACCCCATGACATCAAAAATCTTCTCCAGTTCTTTAATCCACCCTTCAGCTAGCACAGGGTCATATGATCCTCTGAATGATGGGGGATGTTGCCTCATGAAATGTTCCACCACTGACATGTTCCTCTGCGATTGATCTGGCTGATCTCGTGCATGGATACCACCACCATTTATAGCCTGATTCAACTGCGTCATTACTGCAACAAACAGTTTAGTTCCAATTCCAACCATCTCAGGATGCTGATTCGGAAGGTTATTTCCTTCTATATGCCTTCCTAGCACTGCTTCCATGTTTCCTCTGCGGAAAACCATTCTGAACAAACATGACTTAGATGAAGCAACATGGTAATCTTTAAATGCTATATCATTTCAAAAAAAAATATTTTTGGATAATCATTTAATATATTTCTAACTCCTAAAGTTATCTAAACTGACCTCTGATACCAAATATAAGGCCCCTGCCTTAAACCTTACTTAATCTTGAGTTATTACAAGATTACACATTGAGGATCTTTTTGGGTTTAGAGTTTTAGAGAAATAGATCATAAAACTTGCATTACATTCCACATATAAACAAAGTGGTTACATAAAGATAGTCTTCTTCATTCCCATAAATGGAAACATATTTAAAATAAACATGGATTCTTTCTTGACACTTCCTTGACATTATCATCATATCATTTACCTTTCCCTTGACCTGTGAAAAACATTTCAAAAAACATGGGATGTGCATAAAAAGTTCAGTAAGGGATATAAAAATATGGAAAGGAAACATGGGAACATATATACATAAGGATGAGATCATACTTTACCCATAAAACATAAGCACTTTAACATACCTCATCAAATCATGAATAAATCACAGAAATCATAAGACATAAAGGTAACTTGAGGCATTCATAACATTCTTACGTAGGTAGTAACCATCTTGGTTACGTTTGGAATACCCATCACAGTATATTCCCTAAATCTCTTAGGAGAAACCTTAACGTTTAACTCTTTCGCATTACCCAATGCATTGGAGATCTATATCAGGCTCTCCCGCCCTTAGTTTATCATGGAACCACCTGTCTTCATAATAATGCCCAAGAACCTCAACATAATCATATCACATAAAACATGCATAAAGGAAACACAACATTACCACCTTTCAATAACTAGATATCAATACAACACATTGATATAAAAACATTATGAAAACCATTTTCGATACCAAAATAAAAGAAATGTAAAACATGGTATTTATTTTTCTTTTTAAAAGAAGGTATAGCTTGTAGAGGAAGCCGAAACTCAAATAATGGTCACGACGGCATAGAAGTCGTTGTCGCCGCATACGTAGGACAAGAAAATTCCCTTTTGTCGTTTAGTAAACGCTTCGTATAAAAAAGATTCCTTTTGAATAATCGTAAAAGTCAAAGGGGTTTATACACCGTATAAAAGAAGGTTGTGTATAAAACAAAATATGCCTAAATGAAAGGAGATTGAGACGAAGTCCCATACCTAGGGTCCGACATGACTTAGTTGTTCTTTAATCTCCTGAATAATAAACTTGAGTTAATCTCTACATTCTTATGAACCTTTTTCAAGTTCATTATTCCTTTTATTCCATGTTATGAACATCATGTAATCATTTAAGTTAATAATGTTCATTTTGTCGGTATTTGGTTCTTAAGTCAAAAATAGACTTCTTACACTTACATGTTGTTAATTTGGTCAAAGTTTCGTTATATCCAGAATGGTATTCATGATTTATATATCATATATGTCATATATATCCAGTACATGCATGCATTTATAATATTACATAATCATTTAGAGGTAAGAAATGAAATGCACCGTTCATGGAGACGGTAAGCCGTACGTACGCATGAACGCTACTTTCATTTCTATTTCGTATTTTATAGAATGGAATCATAATGATATAAAGGTATATTAAAATTCCAGTATAATATCATATATAATATCGTAGTTCCATCCTTTATACGTCCCACATATGGTATTTAACGAATCAAATCACTTTGAGGGGGCGGTAGTCCGCACTTCCTTAAATGAAGATATCGCGTTCACCCATAATGGAAACCATAAAGGTTTGACCAAAAATGAAAAATACAGAAGCTTAAGGAAACCATAAACATATTATATATCATATATAAAAATAGTTACATCATAATGGCCACCTATGAAGTTGTTAAATGAGTATTGAACAATCATCGCTTCGGGAGGCAGAATTTCGCCATCCACGGAAACCGTATGTTATTTAACCATTTTATGTAGTTGTGTGAGAGTGTAACTCGAATAAATCTTATAAAAACATCATAGTATATTGAAGATACTGGTTTTGTTACAAAAGAAGTAAATAAAAAGAGTTTAGGGGGATGGGGAAGCAAAATAAAACAAATGAACATGAGAGAATGAATTACCTTTAAAAGTGTAACTCCTTTTCATTTTAGCCTAAAGGATTCCTTTAAAAGGATTATTCCCAAAGGGAATCCTCTAGGATCAGGAGAGGGATGTGGAGAGACAAAATGAGAAGGGGTTGGCCGAGCCAAAGGATTTGGGAGTGTGTGTAAGGAGGTAGAGGTGGGGGCCTTTTATAAGAGGAGAGGAGGGGCACTCTTGGAAAATAAAGATAAGTTACATTATTTTAAAATGAGTTTCAGATTCAAAAGGTCCCACATTGATATAATTCGAGGATAAGTTGATAAGGCTTAGAAATCCACTCATCCAATTGGTTTTGGCCATGTGTAGGTTTTTAGATTTTACATTATCTTTCCATTTTATTTAAATTGTTAATTAATGAGGTCATCACTGCATCATCATGATGTCATAAATAATTTAATTTATTTAAAGTCTAAAAATTATAAAAAAAATACTATGATGTAGGAAATCATTTTAGATTTTCAATGACTATTTATAATCAAAAATCTGATCTTTATTACCCCATGTTAAAATTGTTTTCGTAAAACATATTATGTTTGTGTCATTTTTACTATTACATTAAATAAAAAGTTATTTATGTCATTTCCCTACAGAAGTGGCTCCATTGGGTCCCCAAGTTGACCCATGGATTTTATTGGTCGGCCATGACACATCCAATAAGGTTTGGACATGTTTCTAGGTCATTTAATATTATTAAATCCTTATTTTTACCTTAAACTACACTAATTACCACTAATCACGATTAAGAACTTAATAAGTTACTATTCACCAAAAAATTATTTTAATCTCATTGAACAAACTTTTACTTCTTAATGACAACATGTATGTAGGATTTTTGAAATTCAAAACACAAAGGTGGCCAAATTTCATTTGAACGAAAAATCAGTTTCTTTAACTACCACTTAGTGATTTCACTATTCATCAAAAATTGAAGTTTTTCAGAAAAATACCAAAACATCACCCTAAGCTATATTTGATATTCCGAAATAAAAAATGAAGTCTATTTTACAAAATTCAAAACATTTAATTCACATTAATTAATTTAATAATTAATTCCCACTGTCAGAGCAAATAGCATGTTTTTATAAAACAATAAGTATCAAAAGATTGACACCAGTTTAAGTCTAATTTCAAAGTGAAATTGATTCCAATGACCACCATTGGATTAAATGGTAAAAATATATTCAGATTACACATTAAGACCAATTCAAAAGATAATATAATCATATAAATAAATTAGATTAAGAAGCAGTTTTGATGTAAAATGCAGTATTTTTCACTATTCATTAAAAAAATGAACATTGTCAGAAAAATACCAAAAATTCACACAAAGTAAATTTTGATGTCCCAATGATAAAGAATAAGTTTATTTTGACCAACATAGCTTATAAAATTGTCAAAAGATAGATTTAAAAATGGTTTTCCATCAAAAGGCAGTAAAACAATCTTTTAAAAATATTAGTGTATTCCATGCTTAAGATTGGATTTATTTTCATTTTAAGCCTCTAAAACACCATCCAATTCATTAATAGGCATAGATAAAAAAATATCTATTATTCATTACTTACTTGGGATGTTATATAATCGGTATGAGGATTTATGGAGATGGATCTAAAAATTTTCTTGTACTAATTTACAAAATATATGTTGGTAAATTGTAATGAAATTTAACATTTTGAACTCACAGAATTGGTATTTATAGTGTATCATGGAATTAATCTTAATAAGATTAATTATACATATATAGATTTGGAATGGATGGAATTAGATTCATTATGTTTCCATCATAGTGTATATAATTTTTCCAGGTTATTTATTGAACTAGATATAGGATTTTCGTTAATAATAATATGTAGACACCAATTTAATACATGTAAGAGTCAAATGATTATTGAGAAGAATATATTTAATTAAATGAAAAATGGAAAGGATATGTTCTTGCTCTTAGATGAAGATAATAAGATCTATATAAAGAGTAAAATAGATGATAAATCCAAATCACACCCGGATTATAAGAAATCTCAATTTAGATTCATGTTTTCAAAAATATTCATAGAAATTAGTTAAAAGAATTCAAAAAATCCCCCATAGAAAACTTGAAAATAGAGGCATTATACATAAATATGTCAAATAGAGTAAAAGAAGTTGGATAAATTAATATATTCATTTTGGAACATGGATTCATTCCAGGAATTGAGTGAATAATTTATCTATATAGTTACAATAATATTTTGGATTCATAGAATAAATAATCTTGATTTCATTGATGGAAACAAATTCTTTTCATCATAACATGTCATATAGGGGAATTGAGAGGGGTGACATAAAGGTCAGTTGGGTGGATACATTAGAGAATGCATCCGATCCACTGGGAAAAAATTCATAACAAAAACATGATGTTCGTATAGAATCTATATGTGTAAGAAACATGAGAGACTGGTTTTAATGTTAGTAAATGTATCATGTTTTTATAATTAATAAAATATCCAATTATTATTCATTTATGTGTGCTGTAATTATATTTTACAAGAAATTTAAGATGATAATATCCACACAATGAATGAATTTGAGTAATCCCAAACTAGTTTTCATAATGGTGTTTTACGGGTTGTTATTATATGATACATGTATCATGAATTTAATCATATATTCATCACATGGAGTGTTATTTGAGATATCAAGAATAGATTCATGATATAATAAGTAGATAATTACTACATCGATTGATACCTAAAAGAAAATCTCATAAATTTTCATACACACATCAATATAATTAGTGGTGTTTTCTTATTATCTATCATGTTTACCTATGGTTGAAGAGATACCTTACATGAGAACCATCATTCTTTGAAACTATAAATTCAAAATCAGACATTCTGACTTAGACAATTCTATGGTGGTTGGGTATGGTACTGATCATGTCGTCGGTTGAAGCCCAACCAAAATGGGATATATTCCCATATATTTGATGTTAAATACATATCTCTCCATGATTGTATTAAACTAATGAATTTTATGTCCAGACATATTTATTTTACTTATGAGGAGTTATATTAGTTTTATATGTGACATTTTATATACATATCAGATAAATGAGTTACATGTGATGTATTCATTGACATGGATCATATCTTTCGAAGAATAACAAAATAACGAGAAGGAAATAATAGATTGAGATGTTCCATGTATTGAGGTCATTACATTCCATAGATAAGTAATTATATAGGTATAAATATGTTTGATATAAAATATATTTTGGATTACATCTCCATACATATATACAATTATTTTTGATATGGATCAAGCAAGACCCATTAGTATAATGATTAGCACTGAATGTTTTCTTGAAGCTCCTCTTTGCTTACATCAAAAGAATAGATTTTTCAGATTAATTTTAAATGTTGCGAAGGATAGAAATTTTACCTGATTGTGAACTTGGATACGGATATATATTTAGAAATGTAATTCATAAATATAATATCATTTTATGAGAAAAAATTCCCAATAGAGCTAGATGGCATTAAAATATTTTTTCTATTTTTTCAAAATTTCCATATTGGATTTTTGTGAAATTGGATGATTTGTAATTATGTGCTAAAATATACATTTATTTACACATGCATATGATTCCTGATACACACACACACACATATATATATAGAAGTATATATTATTTGTATAGTGTACAATTAATATATTCAAATAATTTATTTTTATTTAATGAATTATATACAAGAATAATATATATATATATATATATTATTCTGAATATTTCATTCACTGGGTAAAATACATTATGAATTAATTAAATGTTTTTGAATGAATAAGTAGAAAATGTAATTTGAATTATATTCAATATAATGAAAATCATTTGAAATGTACTGAAGTGGTAGAATCAAGAATCAAATATAAAATTGGATGAGATCCCATCCAATAGTGTATGTGTATTGTGGTGTTTATGAGACTTATCTAAACATTATTCATAATGATATTTTTTGTCTCATTTTAGATTGTTCATGAAGTCATTTTGTTATTTTGTATACTAAAAAAATGTCTACTGATCTTTTGGATAGTGTATCAGCTCGATGGTATGGTAAATTGTTTCACTACACCTTTTTATCTTCCTCATGCACACTCCATGAATGAATGACGATTGAAGATACATAGACCCACATTATATAAGTACATTAATGTTTTTAATATTAACACCATGTTTTCTTGGTGATATAACTCTAGTGTTTTCCATTTTCTTTTATAGTGAATTGACATTAAATGATCCCAATATGTCCATTATGTATTCCATATCCTCTATTTATTCTTCGAACTCCCCCACATAGATGGTTTCTTCATATTCCAATGATAGAAAGTGATATAAATGTATATATTATTCATCTTTAAATATAAGGATATCTTATAGAATGTTATATTTATTCTATAACTCATTGAGATCATTTTAATCTCATATATATGCATTACCTGGAATGTATTATTTCTATAATACTGTTCAATTATTCTTAATGATCACTATCATCAAATTTATATTGGTGTTTCACCTGTGATTAATCAATCAATTCAAATTTATGGATGTTTGAATACATAATGGTATAAGACTTTTTTATTAATATAGGACTATGTCTTTTAAAAAATGTGAATATTGAATAATGAGTGAATTAAATAATGGGACATCATTAATGACAGGGTGTTTTGAAATACATATCATATATTGGAATAAAAGCTACAATATTTTTCCTTATGCAAAAAAGTGGCAGACCGGGATTGTCTCACTAGATATGCTTTACAATTGATCGATCACAATTCCCCCTTTAAGAACTATACATATATATATGTGTGTGTGTGTGTGTGTTCTCATTATTTTATGAAAGCAAAGAAAAAATGTGGTTGATAATGTGGAATGAATATCTAAAACTAAACAATCAAATGAAATGAAAACAAAATGAATGAATTTTATCAATTGAATGAAATTATACAATGAGATTCATCCATGGATAACCTTCATTTTATTATATTGTGTCCACTAAATGAACACATTCGATATTATGTGTGAACACAATTTTATACCCCTCTTTCTCATTTATATATTTCTCAACAAATTCCAATCACACTACACATCAATGTACTTAATTGAGTGTGAATGGTTATAGAATTGAATTTTTTCCTTTGGATTATTGCAATGAGGATTACCCCCACCACAAATCATCCTCAAATTAACCTAGGGAAAATATAAACCATAGATGTGGGTTTATCAAAAAATTACTTCCTAAGGATATTCCTTCATGCAGCAACTCATAATAATGATATTAAAATTAAATAGTTGATAATTTAGAGTGATATTTTGTGTGTGTTTCTATGTCAGTGTGATTGAGTGTGTGGGTGAGATAGAGTGGGAGGATCAATTGAGTTAAAAATATGTGTATGAAATTAATCAAAAGCCTGCTCAAATTTTTTATCCCTCTCCAATTGATACAATTTCTATTAGAATCTCCCAAAACATTGTATTTATAGGTATAAAGAATTATCGAGTTAACATTAATAATCCATAAATGTGACCATAAAATCCTCCTATTTCAATCAGTGTTATAAAAGATGTTCTCAGTTCAATATCTGTGGGATTTGGTAATGATTTCTGAAAATCAGGTGGAGATATTTTCCATCACCAATTTTCATGGATTAACACATGGTGTCACTCCATAAAAATTCATTCTCCACCTTTATGCAACAATTTTATTTCCTAGTATCACATATTTAATTCATGAATATTTTTATATCTTGAATATTTTTTAAACAATATGAATGGTGGTTTTCCTAAAAAAAATATTCCTTTTAAATTGATTCTTCAATTATGATCCTTCTAAACATTCAATAGAGATTTACTATCATGGAAAGTATTTATATGATATAAATCCTAGTCCCCTTTTCTCATTTTTCACATTTTTAATCATTCATTGTATCATTCAGGAAAATTATAAATCAATAAAATTTTGGAAATAAAAATTCAATATTAAAATAATGTATTTCAAGTAAATATATGTATTTTGGAATTAGTAGTATCAGAAAATTTTCTTCAATTCCATATATTGGAGTTTGATCCACTCCAAGAACACTCTCAGTTCAAATACATGAAAAATTTATAAATTAATTACATGTTTTATAAGATAATGCAACATAAATATACGGATATACATAGAATGAATTTTTAAATAAAACAACATCATCAAAAATCTAATTGGAGGTATGTGTTCATCATCATTGGGAATCCTCTTGTAATGACTATTCAATTTTGCATCAATCTCAGAAATTATTTTCAAAAATCTAGTGGACATTTTAATATTTTATTTGGTGACAAGACAATGATAAATCAAGATGAAATGTGACCATGCATAAGAAGTGTTGATGCGAATTGTAACATCATATTATCAAAAAGTCTTAAAAATATCAACATTATCATTCAAGATTTATAACAACACAATATACCATCATAAGTGGAAGGAGGAAAAATCAAGGACGATCGATGAAACATTCCCATATTTTCTATTCGATGACACAAAGATCCACCATAGATCAGAAGGATATCTAAGATGGAGGGATATATGAGATTTAATGAATTGGATTTTTGATGTATTATTTTTTGATATTTTGTGGAATTTTTTCTGGGCCATTTCTGAGATGGCATGAGATTCTGGGTCCTAGAGTTTCCAATATAAATATTTTAAATATTTTAAATATCATGGTACTTCTATTTTCTTAAAAAACTGGAATAAATTCTAAATCGGTTCCCTGAATTAAGAATCGTATGGCATAGTTGAGTTTAAAAAATGGGGTTTTCCCGAGGTGAGATATAGACATTGTTTGGGAATTATCACAAACCAAGCTGGGTCTCCATCCAACCTGGAACCCGACCTAGTTTACGACATGGTCTGTAGGGCATTCCCCACCCCACGGGCTGGAACAAGTGCCTGGGTATCAAAAACATACATGGGAACGATTTACCTGAATTAGTAAACATAAAAAACCAACAAGACAGATAAACTAAAATTGAAAACTGACTACCAAAAAGACCCTTAATTTGGGACCAAACGTAAAGATTACAATTCAACCCAAAACACTAATAAGACTGGAATGAATATAAAACTAACACATCTATTCACACCTTCATGAAACATGAGGATCCACCTCCTCAAACCACCATTGTCATACCTGCATGGGAAAACCATCGACAACCTAGACCACTATCACTGAGCACGATGTCACAACCTAAAATACACAAGAAACAAGGTCTTCATACACCCCAAGGGGTATGTAGGGTGTGAGCGATAATCCCAATAGGAAGACACCAAATGAAAAGGTTCCACGTATAATTATTAAATTACCAATACATTTGTAGGTATAATAAAGGATAGGATACCATTGTTTTTATGGTTTAAAAGAAACAATTTCCTTAAAAAAATTTATGAATGGAAAATAGATTAAAATAAAAACATCATTTCCATTATGAAAATACCAAACCTTAATGAAAAACCCAAACATTAAACCATATGATGACGGTCAGTGTAATGTAGTCCAAGAGAACAAAGAGTGGTAGAGGCCATATAGGTACTAGAAAAAATAATGGGACCCTAGAACATCGCATCTCGGTGAACAGTAGTATAGGAATCAGAACAAAATATGTTCTCATGCACGATCCACTAGTAGGGAAGAAAATCCATAACCTAGTGGTCTCCAATCAGCATTCAATGTTTTGTTAGTTTTATAATCATCCATCAAGTAAAGTGAAATCGTGCTAGAGCCACTTCTGTATCACTAGCGCGCAAGATCTAGACTTCCCACCTAATACCCATGCTTCCCCTTTTGTGATCAAGATGTTTCAATTTCACATTTCATGTCAAACTCAGATGAATAAATCAAATCATGTGTTACCTAAACCCAATTCCACACTTTCACCGACAAAAAAATTCCATATGAAGTAGTACACACATTAAAAGACATTCCCCAACTCAATTAAAACAATTTAGTCATTGTTAATAATTATTTATTAAAACATATTATATTATCATCATTAATAATTATTTAACAAAACATATTAAATTATTCGTACAAAAATTATGTTATAAATAAACATACTCAGTTTACAAGTCAAAACCAACTCTTCCCTCTTTTATGACCACACACACCCAACACCACATCAAGAACACAAACTGGACCACTTTCTTCAATTACTAACCCAATCGCAATGTTAAAAGACCACCTTCCTGATTAAACAAGACAATAGAAATTTAATTATGAAATATTATAATATGAAACATGACTTTAAACTCCAAAATCCCACTCAAACAGTCTTTTTGGACAATACACATATGAACACTACACCATAACATAAACCACATAGCTTTCAAATTTTCAAAAAACAAAAGATGACAGTATAAAACACTAGTAGGCAGCTAAACATAGGGTTTCACAAGAACAACCTAATCAACCCACACAACAACCTCACTTTTGACCAAGCACATGAAACATCAAGTCAATAATATGATTAACACCACTCGCAAAAATGTAAAACTAACATCACATATTATTAAATAGTAACTGTTGACTAAATAAATGTTTTCAACCAAAGAACTCACAAACACCACATTAATATGCTACCAAATAAAACTGACATATGAAAAATCTCATGAAGGAAAAATCCGCAAATTTTTTTTTTCAAAGATCATTATAAATTAACATAGCATGCAAATTAACTCATTAAATAATGTTTAATTTAGGAACCACCAACCTTGCATGAAGATTCACCAGGAAGATGGTACAAAACCACACATGCACTCCATCTCACCACATGTAACCATTCATAACGCAAAAACAAGAGGATATTAAAAAAAAGTCATTACTGAACCCCTAAAACAACACCCAACATGTTGGAGAAACCATAAACATAATGATAATGGGGATATAATTGTATTGGGGAATGACGGCGCGGTGGGGATTGCAGGGAGGGTGGGTGATGCATGTCCGGGGGCTGGTCGTGATGAGTTCCAACCAGGGAGTGCTGGTGCAATAAGAAAAAGAGGCCAACTGTGGTCCTGGGAAACAAGCATCCTGGAGGGTGACAACATGACCAGAAAAAAACTAGGGAGGTGCAACTACGGGTGTTCGAGTGAGGAAGTGGGCACCGAGTTTTGGGGTGAGGCAATCGAATAACATGTTGTGGTTCAACGAAGCTACTTGCCGAGAGGAGGAGGAGACACTGGCTGCATGGGGGGGCTGCCCAATGAGCAGCGACCCGAGGTGCTGTGTGGCGCTGGGAGTCCTGCAGATAGCAATGGTCTCGGGAGTGTGGAGCACTGCTGCTGAGCAGGGGGTTCTCGAGCAAACAATAGAGTCGCGCTGGCCTTGGGATGCTGTCAGAAGAGTTTTGGGGGAAGCCATCTATGAGGAGAGGAAAATTTAGAGGAGGGGGTTAGGCACGAGCAGAAGATTATTATTTTCTTTACGTTTAAAAAAATATTTTACAAAAACCGTCCAGGTTAATGTGGTGTTGGAGTATGAGTAGGTTTTTCCCAATGATAATTCAGACGTACCTCTATGATGAGAGATCGATTTTTTCTTTGATATAAACCATAGAGTTGAACTAATATTGATTCCTGTATAATGTATGGATCGTACATATTATTTCAAGATGAGGGTTTAGTTAGTGGAAATACTGAAGAAGGGATTGGTTAGACATAATTTTTTCCCTAGGTAACCCAATTTTTTTTAAAAATAAGAAAGAAGGGAGATTGACGTTATTTGGGGAGTACCAGTTCTGTAATCATGTGACTATGAAGAATAAGTATACACTTCCAAGGATCAATGACTTCTTTGATTAGTTGGTAGGGGAATGATGGTTCAAAATGGTTGACCATAAGTTAGGTTTTCACCAGTTGTGAGTATGGGATTACTATATCATGAATATTTCGTTATGATATCACTACAGTCAGTATGAGTACTTGATGATTCCCATTAGTGTGATGAACACCCCCTACAGTGATTGTAGGACCCACGAATCAGATCATCATTAATTTCATAGACTAGTTCATAGTAGTATTAATCAATGGTATCCTTGTGTATATGGTGTCTATGGAGGAACATGAGAGTTACATGGGGAAGGATTTTTATTTACGTTGAATGATATTTTTTTTATAATCTCTAGAAGTGATAGTTTAGGATTTTGGATGTCCAATTATTAGACATGGTATGTAGACTGATGGTGTTTTTTTAGACCTATCCAAGGTCAAGGAAGTGTGAACTTTGGACCCACCCAACAGAGAGACAGTGATGCATAGAATCTCTGTTTAGGTAGGATATTACTATATATTCATAAATAATTTAACAATGATATCATATCCCATTACATTATAGATCATAAAGGGGTATCCTTTTGTATAGTTAGATAGGTGACCACTAAGTTTTCAAGAGTTTAGATAGAGATTAATGAGCAATAATATCTTGATATTAATATAGGAGGTCATTGATTATCTGTTAGAGATTCATTTGAAACAAGGATTGAATGTTTTATGATGTAGAAATTGGAATTGATTATCTATGTTACAAGTCAGTTGAGACTAGATGAGAAGTACAATGTTACTGAAAAAATTAAGTTAGTACTATTATTATTCACCCTAATGATGTGGTGACACTACCTTATTGGTGAGTAGTATATCGTCTCCTATAATGACAAGAGTATCATGTATATATTCTCTCTAAAATATAATAACTTGTGAAAGAGGTGATGGCAATAATTACTCTAGGATTATGAATGACAAATTATTTACACAAAGTGGAATGAGAACATTATAAAGGATACTATTAGAAGATGAATATATTTGTAGATCCTGATAGAGGAATAAAAGAATCAGTCCTTGTTTTATTTATAATTTATTGACGGATATATATAATCTTACAATAAATTTCTGGTCGGTATCCCCTTCTCTTGTAATGAGTTAGTGGGGTAATTTTTGGAAATACAAATTGCGAGACCCTAAAAACTCATATATCCACTGTACATGATTCTGATGTATTTTTTTAAAGTGGGTGCATGAAATTAATTTTAGAGGATTCATTATTCTACTGGTGAAATTATAGGGGGATTTCCTAAGAGTGTATCATAAATATCTTTTGGCAGTTCATCCTTGTGTGGAAAAGATTGATCAGGACCTCCAACATCAATTTGGTTGTCATGGGATAAATGAGGGAGTTGTAGATTTTGTCTCTTAATCACATAATTTTCAATATATAAAATTGGAGCCCAAAGTTTGATCCAGTTTAGCTAAACCCCTAATGGTGTTGGAGTAGAAATGGGATAGAATATCATTGTAAATCAATATGGGATTACCACATATATCCTGAGGATATGATTCCATATATGTAACAGCCTAGGTATTTAAAGAATAGTAACTTTTCATATATATTAAAATTTATGAATAAGTTATTAATTTAATGTTAAAGAATACACATTATTCGATAGAGTACATAACACGCAACATTGGGATTCTTTGAAATATTATGTTGCACACAAATTTGAGTTATATCAAAAAATAAAATAATATTATTATTATTTTAAATGGTTGGTAATAGATGGATATTGTAATTCTTGTAATGAAAATAACTAACTAAATTATTATTTCAAATGTTTTTTTATTGCCTTTAAATTTATCCAATAAAATTTAGATGCTTAAAATAAGAATGAATATGATTTTATGAATTAAATACACTAATATTCTTTAAAAGGCCGATTTACTCCATTTTGATGGAGAACCATTTATCAATATAATATTTTCACATTTATATGTTCAATTTCACAAAATACACTATTTCATTAGAAGTGTGACATCAAAATTTAAATTGGGTAATTTTTTTTGGCATTTTTCTAATAATTTTTAATTTTTAATGATGTGAAAAATACTACACTTTAATTCAAAACTGCCTTTTAATCCATTTTATTTATATAGTTATACTGTACATTTAAATTGTTTTAAATTTTAATTGGATTATATTGTAATCATTTTATCCAACTTTGTTCATCAGATTTAATTTCAGTTTGAAATTGGACATAAACGGATCTCAATGTTTTGGTTATTTTTACTTCTTAAAAACATTTTTTTTTTGTTTTGACAATGAGAATTAATTTTAAATTAATTTCCCCAAAATATGTATTTTGAATATGGAAAAATGGATTCCATATTTGTAATCATTATTTTAAATTTGTGTTTACCATGGTTAAAGGGTAAATCTAGTAAATATGCATAAAAATATTATATTAATACTATTAAACGACACTAACACATGTCCTAAACTAATTTTATGAAATATTTTTGATGATGGGAATACATGAGTAGATTTTTGGACCCGATGGAGCCACATTTGTGTGAAAATTACATTTAGTTACTTTTAATATAAAGGTAAGGAAAATATAACTTAAACATGTATCTTTTAATAAAACAGTGTTTATATGGGGTTATATAAGTGATCTCTTCAACTATAAATATTTATTACTAATATAAAAACATTTCATACATCATGCTATTTTATTTATTATTTTTAGACATCAAATATATAAATTTATTTATGACACAATGTTGATGTTGTGATTACATTATTAATGAATGATTTAAATAAATGAAATTATAAATATTAAAATATAATATTTTTTATACTTTTTCTGTCATACAATAATTTTAGAAATGATTATGATTTTTTATATTTTAATTTATGAAATTTTTTTGATGAAATAATGTATTTATTGATTTTTAAAATGACTTGACCTGAATAGTATAAAAGTTGACATAAATGTGTTTGTAAATAAACTAATATTTTATTAAATGATATAATTGTCCTAAGAATATATGATTTTACCCACATACATATATGATATTAAAATGACCCTAATGATCCATGTTTTTGTCGCTTGGAATTTAATAGTGACTATGGTAACAATATATTATGAACATACATAAAGACATGGAAAACGTTAAATTAGTTTACTAAGGGTTAATGCTAAATGATAAGGTTAATTTTATGAAGTATACCTGCCTAAAATCCAATGGATGTGAGGATTTCTACCCAAAATCATCTTTTATAAGAAATATGACACTTTTTTGATATTAAAATTTAAAAATAAATAAATATATATATATTATTTTAAAACATTCCTAAAGTCCCCCTCCTCCCTCATATAAAAGGACACCACCTACAACACTTACTCACACCTCTCAATCCTCCTTGTCTCGTACAAAATTACCCAAAATATTCTCTCAACATCCATAAATTTCTACTAGAATCCTTACCTTAGGATAAGGCAATAGAATAAAGTCTTTCGTCTCAAACCAATGGTAGTTACACAGGTTTTAAGAGGCAACGTATTCTCTAAAGTCCACTTCCATTATTTTAATTATCCACTATATTTTCTATTTTTATTTTTTATTACATACCAACATTGGAATCCTCAATATACTATAATGTTTTTATGTGAATTATTCAAACTACACATACACACACCTCCGTCTAATGGGTATATAACTAATTGTTTCTGTGGACGACGAACTGCTGCCTCACAAAACGATGATTTTTCAATATTATCCAACCATCTCTCATTGTGGCCACTATGATGGAAATGTAATTATATATGTTATTTATGATATTTATTTTATCTATATGATTATTTAATCCTAATTTAGAACATACCATTATGCTTTTCAAGTTGTATAAATATAATAATTTTATTTGAGGAAGTGAGCACTACTACCCCCTCAATGTGATATGAATCATTCATGCCTATAATGGAATGTACAAAGGATGGTATTAATGAAATTATATATTATATTATACATTAATTATAATATACCAATAAATATGAAATAAAAATAAAGGTAGAATTCATGTGTACGTACAACATACTGTGTCCATGAACGGTGCATTTAATTTCATATATCCAAATAATATAATCTTTCCTAATTATATATATATACTAAATATATATGATTCATATATGGTATATAAATAATTAATATCATTCTTAATATAATGTAAATTTTACTAGAAGCACCATTTGTAATTTTTACAAGCTTATTTTGGACTCATGTTCCGAACATCGGCAAAATGTCTGATATGAACTCAAATAATTAACTAATTGTTATAGAAAGTTAAAAAGATATATAAAAGGAATAATAAACTATAAAAGGTATTTAATAATGTGGGAATTAACTTATTCTTATTATTTAGGTAGAGCATGGAAGATACCAGACATGCCAGGCTCGAGGTAAGAGACTTCGTCTCAATCTCTATTCATTGATACATATTTTGATAATATACACCTCCTTATTTTACATGGTGAATAATAAACCTCAATGACTTTTAATTTCATTCAAATGAAATTTTTATTTCTATTAAGAATTTTACTAAACGAAAGAAGGAACATTTTTAAAATTTTAGCAATAATGACCTCTCCACCACTCTAATCGTTTTTGGCTTCCACTATAAGCCTTAATATTATTAAAATGAAAAGAAATACCTTTTTATTTTTTTAGTGTATTCAAATTGAAAATTGTTTTTGGAATTTGTTGATTATTTCAATATCTTGAAATGATAACTTTTGATTGAAAATGAAATGTTATTAGTGGAATATTTATATTTACAATATGTTAAGTTTTATGATTATATAATGATAAATGGACATTTTATGGGTAGATACATGTTAAACTAATGATGGGTGGTTATGTGATAAACTAAATGATAGGTGGTTCTAGGATAAACCATGGATGGGTGGTTACTTTATAACCTCTAATGCATTGTGTATGGAAGTTGGTGTTATAGAAATACAATTTAGTGATATGTGTGGAAGCAGACCGTATTGTTATTTCATTTATGTATTTTTATGTCCCAAGTTACCATTATTTGTTTTATAATGAATTCTATGGGTTTTGGTAATAATTTGGTTACAAAAAGTGTATGAAATGATCTTATATTTAGCAAAGTGTTTTTACTACATCATATAGGTGAAAAGTACTAATTTATTATAATGTATTCATGGTTTTCATGTTATTCAAAGGACTACCAGTTTTCTTTATTGATGTATCTCTTAATGATATTTTTATTCTCATCCCATGTTTTTAAACTATTTCTCAAAGGAAATAAAGATGAATAGATTCAAGGGTCGGATCATGGAAATGTTATGTTGTTAAGACATGAAACAATATCATGTTTTGAAATAGTTTTTGTCTTATGTATAAAATGGATAGTAAGTTTTATTTTATACATGTAATATTGAATATGTTATGTATAAGTTCATACCTAATTCTATAAATTTCTAAACCTAAAAATATCAACAATGTTAATTAATAACATAAATAAATATTATTTAATGTTTAAATATGGGGCCTTATAGTTGGTTTCAGAGGCCTTTTTTGATAATTTTAGAGGATATGGAGTTATTTAAGCATAAGTGAAAAAACCATAATTTTTAGTATATTATAAAGAGTAATAGTTATTTTAGATAAATCTACTGATTCTAAGATTACATGATTAATTATATCTAAGTCTTTACCCTACTCATTAGATAGTATATGATGATTTTACTAATATAGTCACACTGGCCTTTTTTGTTTTAGTTAGTGGCTGGATCTAGCATACACCAAAGTAACTATGGTTGTGAAGGAAACTATGGTGGTTTTCGGAATAGGAAACTGAATAAAATGGGAGCTTCCATGAGAAATATTGTGGTTATTATTAATCAATTATCAAGTGTCATGATTGACCACATGAACCATGGTGACTTTTCAAATGAATCCTATATGCGATAAATGAATCCATACGGATGTTCAGGAAGTAATCATTTTAGCATGTATATTAAAGTCCTATGTGTCTAGAAGGTGGAAAAAAACACCTATAAAATTGCTCCAAAGGGATGGTAAGATGTTATAGATATGGCAAGGAAGGTCAAAAAGCAACAACATGTCATGGAAAAAGGAAGCGTTCAGTGGGATCTAGGAAAAGAAAATAAGTTAATTTTGGGGGATCAATTCAATGTTTTTTATTTTGTTTTCATTTTCCTTACACAAATAGATGTCCTATGAAGAAGGTTTTAGAATGGGATCATCAAGACCCTAAAAATATATGTTTACCGATACCTAATTTCATTACAATTGAAGTTGAGTAAAATGAAAAAGACCAAAGAATGGTATATATTATTTCATATCTCATGATTTAACATTACTTAATCTAGAATACATAATGCATGATTTTGTATGTAAGAAATAAGTATAAAATAATAATATAAAAAACAAGGATAATGGATCATGAATAATGTTCTATGATTAATACGTCTTCATTTTAGGAATTTAAGTGTACTATTGGATCTATAGTTGATGATATGTTTAAATGTATTGTTGATATGAATACTTGGGATGAATTTTTATAAAATGTGTATCCCTAAAGATTGATATGTGAAAACGTTATTCAATGAATAATTATAATTTTTTTTGTGGATATAGTTATAAATAATCATTTCACATTATATGATACTTCAATTGGAGGTAATTATAGGTTATTACTTTTGTGGGATGAAAATGTGAGGAATGAGATAACATTTATGGTTAAAATATGTTATAGTAATTTTTAGTAATTTATCTCATTTTTTGGAATTTTATAATACTGATACGGTTTTAGAAAATTGAAAACTAATGGGATTGGTGACAACTCGTCATGTTGGGAAAGGCCATGGGAATCCAATCCACAACTTACAGGTTACAAGGGCGCATTGCCTACAAATATCCTATGTGAAGTCCCTCATTAGAATAATTTATTATTTTTAGTTAAATGGTTTTATTTATCATGAATAAGTTGATTTTGGGACATATTTTTTATCAAATGGATATCATTAGTATTGGATAATGATTTTGAGGTTACATGCTAAATTTTATTTTGAAAGATGTTATCTCTTTTGAGAACAGTATATGATTAAGGAAAATATAATACTATGGGATTTCATATGAAAAGTAATGTTGAATTTAATTTTGTAAGAATCAATGTTATTATAGTGTACATATTGGGATTCCAGTTATTTATGAAAATGATTTACTTATCCATGAGAATATGGTATTAGGTTAATTAATTTCCAGTATGGGATTTTAATAGTAATCATTGTTTTTTAGAGATAAATGTTACGATTTCTAAAGAAGATTTAATGATAAAATTATTCTAAATTATGGGTTTCAATATTTGTTTGGATTATTTTTTAGAATTTTAAGGTATTTTGTGTATTGAATGGTCTATTTTGATCATTGGGTATGGTTTGTTAAATTTTGGAGACCATTTATAGTATTTATTTTTATAATGGATTATCATTTTTGGGGATTATCTGATCCTGTACTAACCAGTTTGGTTTTGGTAAATGTCTAATGATAGGGGAAATATATTGTTCATATTTTTTAATTATTTGATTCTATATAATTTTATTTTAGCGCTTCATATGTGACCAAGTCATCTTGAATTCTCATTGTTATGGGGAAAGATGAGTTTGTGGTAGAAATTTGATTAATGGATAAAGAACTTTTTTTCATGTAAATATATTTTCTTATGATTGTTTTCTAGGTAGTAATACAATTATTCATCTCTATGAATAGGATCATGAATAAACTTTTTTATATGATTTAATTTATCAATAGACTTTTACCGAACCACAAATTTATGGTATTGTGGTGGTTAACATTCCATGATGAAGTTCTCTGTCACTCTCTATCAATCTATGAGTGTCAGTTTATCTTCTATATCCGTGTTTTTATACATGGAATCCTAGAATTTGTTATCTTATGTTACCATTGTAATTATGTTTATTTCTTATAAATTTTTAGTTTTATTGACTCTTTTTCCAATTCTATAATTTCAATGATATTTCCAGGCCCAATTTTAAAATTGTGAGGATGCAATATCCAAAAGGTGGAAGGATATTATGACCCAGGTATTTATAAAATAATATTTGTCCATATCGATTAATATTTATGAATAATATATTAATTTTATGTTAAATAAGACTATTTGTTCGATTGAGTTCTCAACATGGAATATGAGGATTCATTGAAGTCTTATGTTGCACACAATTTTGAGTTATACCAAAAAATTATATAAAAATAATATTATTTTATATTATAGTTAACACATTGTTGGTGTAATACTTGGAATGAGCATAACTAACAACATTATGATTACAAATGTTTGTTAAATGTCATTAAATTTTTCCAGCAAATTTTAGAGGCTTAAAATAAGAATGGATCCAATTTTATGCATTAAATACTCTAATATTCATTAAAAGGTCAGTTTATAACTTTTTGATGTTGTACCATTTCTTAATCTATATTTTTTCACTTTTATATATTATATTTGAAAAAATAATCTTTTTTTAGAAATAGAACCACAAAAATTACATTGGATTAATTTTTGTTATTTTTATGCTAATGTTCATTTTTTTATTGAATACTGAAAAATAATGTATTTTAATTCAAGAAACCCTTTTAATATAATATATTTATATATATAGATTATAATTTTAATTTTTTAAACTATAATTGGATTATATTTTTATCATTTATTTCAATTTTGTTCATTGGAGGTAATTTCACTTTGAAATTGGACATAAATGCATGTTAATCTTTTGTACTTTTTACTTCTTAAAAACACGCATTTTGGATTTGACAACGAGAATTAATTTTAAATTAATTTCTGAAAATTAAGTGTTTTAAATTATGACAAATTTATACCATATTTGGAATCATGAGGTCCAAATTATGTAAATTGGTGCCTTTCAGTTTTAGACATAATGAATAGTATCGTTAGTAAATATTTATTTTACAATGTTTAAAGGGTAAATCAGGTAAATAAAGTTAAAAAATAAAATTATAATAATATTAACCACCCAAAAACAAGTCATAACCCTATTGTATGAGATATTTCTGACCATGGGATTCCTAGGGTCGATTTTAGGACCCCATTGAACCACTTTTTTGAGAAAAGGACATTTAATTACTTTTAATATAATGTTATGGAAAATATAACTTAAAAATGTATTTGTTTTAAAAATATTATATATGGGGATATATAAGTGATATATTGGGATATAAATAGTAATTAGAAATATTAAAAAATTTCCGACATTGTGTTGTTTTATTTGTAAATTTTAGACATCAAATGGTAAAATATATTTATGACACAATGGTGATGTAGTGATTACCATATTAACGAATGATTTAAATAAATGAGATTATAAAAAATAAAAGAAAATTATTTTTAAAATAATTATGCCATACACTAATTTCAGAGATGATTATGACTTTTTAAATTTTAATTAATGATTTTTTTGAATAAATCATGTTTTTATTACGTTTTAAAAATTCATTATATGAATAGTATAAGAAATGTCATAAATGAGTTTTAAAGTCAATTAATAGTTTATTAAATGATACAATAGTCCCTAAAATATATTATTTGTCCAATAGACACATGTGATGTTATTAATTTCATTAATGATCCATTTTTTTGTCACTAGGCATTTTATTGTAACTATGTAAACCATTTATTATCAATATAGAAGAACACAAGGTAAACATTAAATTAGTTTACATAGGGATAATAGTAAAAGATACAGTTAATTTTATGAACTAAGCATGTATAAAATCCATTGGGTGAGATAATCTTGACACATCCTCATCTGATAAGAAATATATCACTGTGGTGTTATTAGAATTTGGAATAAATTAATAATAAATTAATATTTTCAAACATTCCTAAGTTCCCCTACTCCCTCACACAAAAGTACACCACCTCTAGCCCTTACTCACACCTCTCAATCCCCCTCGTCTCATCCAACCTCTACCCAAATAATTTCCAAACATTCCTCTCTTCCTTCCAAAATCCTTACCTTAGAAAGAGGGAAATTCAAGAAAGCCTTTTCACTCTAATCAAAGGGAGTTACACGCTTTAAGAGGTAGTGTCTACACTAATGTTATGTTCTATTATTTTACCTCTCCACACTATTTTATAATATTATAAATTTACTCAAAAAGAACAATGCTATCGTCAATACACTGTGATGTTTTTATGTGACGGAGTAGAACTACACTTGCACACACCTCTGTCAAATGGGTATAGACCATATTGTTTTTGTGGATGGTGAACTACTACCTCATGAAAGGATGTTGGTTTAAACTTCTACTCCCACTTCTTATGGTGTCTATTAAGATAGAATAATAAATATATATATGAAATATATTATATTTATTTTAACTCCATGATTCTGTATTCCTCATTTAAAACATAACTTTATGATAGTCATTTGGTATAAATATGATAATTTCATTTGAGGAAGTGTGGACTGGTGCCAATAAAAGTGATATAACTCGTTTATTCCATGCGTTGAATGTATAAAGGATTGCGTTAATGAAGTTGTATATGATATTATACTGTAATTATAATATAACTAAGAATAATTTAGATTTCATTCCTTTAAATTTGGAAAATAAATGAATGTAGTCTTCATGGGTACATACTGCTTACCGTCTCCATTAAAGGTGAATTTCACATTTTATATCAAAATGATATGGACTATTCTGAATAAATTTTTACTGGATATATATGATATATATAATATATAAATCTTGAATATCATTCTGGTTATAATGTACTTTTTACCTCATGGACATATTGAAATTATAACAGTTCCTTTTAGACTCAAGTTCCAAACATTGGTAAAATCTTTAATTTGAACTCAAATAATCAACTAATTATTATATCAATGTAATAAGTGATATAAAATGAAAAATAATCGTGAAAATGGTTCTAAATCAAGTAGAAATTATCTTATGCTTACTATTTTGGAAGAACATGTAACATAATAGACAAGTCAGACTCGAGGTAAGAGACTTCATCTCAATATCCTTTCATTGAGGAATATTAAATAAATATATACCTCCTTATTTTACAAGGAGTATTATAAAACCATTTTAATTTAAATTTAATTCAAATGGAGTTATTTTTTCTATGATGAATATTAATAAATTAAAAATTAATTATTTTTATCATTTCGAGATACAATGTCCTCTCTGTCTCCGTAATCAATATTTGTCTTCCTCTATAAGCCTTAATGTTATTTAAATGAAAAGAAATACTTTATTTCCATTTAGGGTTTTTTTCATATTGTAAATGGTTTCTAAAATGTGTTTATTTTTTCAATATCTTGAAATTATTTAATGTTATTTGAAATGAAATGTTATTAGTGAAGTATTTATATTTTCAATATTTTATGTTTTATGGGTATATAATGGTACTAAGACATTTTACGGGGTTTTACGTGATAAACCAACGATGGATGGTTATGTGATAAACTAAATGACGGGTGGTTCCATGATAAACCAAGGATAGGTGGTTACAATATAACCTCCAATTCATTGGGTATGGAGGTTAGACATATGGGTATTCTATTTTGTGATATGTGTTTAAATCGACCATAAGTTCATTCCATTTACGTATTTTTATGTCCCAAGTTATCTTTATATGTCGTAAGATACATTCTATGGGATTGTGGAGATATTTTGGTTACAAAAAGGGTAAGAAATGAGCTTATATTCTGTTAAGTGGTTTTAATAATTCTTAAACATGAAAATTATTACGTTATAATTTTGTATTCATGGTTTTCTTGTTATTTAATGACTAATAGTTTTCCTTATTTATGTATCCCTTACTGATATTTTTATTCTCATCCAAGGGTTTTGAAATGTTTTTTACTGGAAATAAATATTAATATAGTCATGGATGGGATCGAGGAATAGTTATGGTGTTAAAACAAGAAACACTGTCATGTTTTATTTTAATGATTTTTTATATTATGAAAAAATGGATTGTGAGTTGAAGTTTCTAGATGTAATATTCTAGAAGATATTTAAATGTTATGACCTAATTCTCTAAAACTTCAAACCTGAAAATATCCTCAATGTGAATTATTAACTTAATTCATGATTATGTAATGATTATGGATTGGGCCATACAATATAGATGACTATTGAATGGCCGGCCTTTTCATCCCACATCCTTTCTATTCTGGAGAAGAGTTCAACATAGAGATTGGGATACCCTATGTGAATAAGATATTTCGACTCCATGGAGTTCAATTGATGATCATTTCTATTTGTGATCCTGAATTCACATCTGTATTATCTAGGCGATTAAAGGAGTAATTTTGGACTCAGTTATGATTGATGATAGTAATTCACCACCAGACTAATAGCAAGATTGTGTGGACCATTTATGTCCTGGAGGAAATTTGGCGAGCATACATGATGTACTTTGGACATATTAGGTTGGATCACATAACACCAGTGGAGTTTGGTTACAATAAAAACTACAATACCAACTTCTTTAAGGAACCATTTTAGGATTTGTGTAGGAATCCCTGATGGTCCCCATTTTACTAAAATGGCATTGGTGTGTATGCACTAATGCGCCCATAGTTAGTATGTGATTCACATGTGATTATGAAGATCTTCCCGGTGTAGATAAAAAGATAACAACATTGTTATAAGTATTACGAAAATAGGAAATATATACATTTGAAGTTCAAGGAGGGAGACCATACATTCTTATGGGTTTCACAAAAACATCAATTTAAAATATCTGACTACAGAATAATGAAATATCCATTATTCATTGTCTCCATTCTGTTACAACATAAAGATAGTGAGGTGGCATACCAATTATATCTACCACCACAATTAGATAGGATAAATGATTTCTTACACATGTTGCAGCATGGGTGGTTTATATAGGACCTGTCACACATTATATAATGGGTGAAATCAAAATTGATGATGAATATAACATTGGTGAGTAGTTAATAGATATTTATGACCAGTATGTGAGGCCCCTTCATTGGAAATCAATTACTTTAGTGCATGTACCATGGTATCACAAGATCCTTCGAGACATAACATGGGTGCAGGAGGATCAAAATCATTCTCCTACCCACATCTCATTGTGTATCCTTATTTGGGATTCTAGGGATGTAAATCACGATTGTGGGGAGAATTTAATGGTTCAATTTTTTGTTGTATTATATTTGGATATTTTATGGATTATTTTCGGGAACAAGTGTTGAGACAGTGCGGGGTTTTGGGGACAACATTCCCATAATAAATGATTGAAGTTTATTAAATATAACAAATAACATGTTATAAAGTTTTTATTTGAAAAAAGTGGAATCAAATATAATATGGTGAAAAAATTAAAAATATTAGTGCATATTTGAGTTTAGCGGTTGGATTTTACCCTAGTTGGGATATATCCTCTTTCAGTGTGGTGCATTCAAGGAAATTTAATCATGGATGCTTATTGAATAAAATAATTAAATAAAAATTTCTTTTATTTCAATGACACAATGACCAACTATATTTTATATGTATACTAGTTTAATGATATTTTTATGTTTATCCCCAAAAACCATGATATTTCAAGAACCATCGAGGATAATTGAAGGATATTTTGTTGGCAGATGATGATTATATCAAAGTTTGATGAATGGGGAAAGACTAAAATAGAGGATCTTACCAATGATCATGGTGAAACATATTTCTTCAACAGCGATGCACCAAAATTGATGTTGGTTTTTTTATTTGTTTTTCGTTCTGTGTATTGATTTAAATGTATAAGTAGAATCAATAGACCAATAGACCGATTCATAGATTAGTCTTTTGTGGGATGGGATTATTGCGACGATTTATTGGGGGAATTTCTATTTTAATAATGATTATCTCACAGTTCATCATTTAAATGAAAAAATAAAGGTTGATGCAATCATTGGAAATGTTTCATTATTCATGATTATCATTCTAATTTTCTTACCCAATTATTCATTTATCATGGGCATTCTTTATCTTCTTTATGGGTTGACATACAAGGATAAATTTATTGGTGCACAACCATTTCATGGAACTCCAATTTCTTATTATTGATCTGATATCATCATGACATGATGGTGGTGAGAATATGGGATTGGAATAAAATTAAATGATATATATACTCATCTTTTTCAATCTTCTGCGCACAACGATGAACACCATTCGAGGTGTTTTTTGCACTATATCTGATGGAAGGATGATGTTGAATAAAGATGGAATGAATCTTAGGGAAAAGGTTCTATATTTTCTAATGACAAAAAAGACCATAAAGATGGATGGAGGAGAAGTCAAAAATGGGAAAACAATAGTGTAGAATCAATTAAAATTTGCGATACATGACATGTGACTCAAATATACATGTTCTATTATCCCCACTCTGTGGAATCGAGTTTTTCTAAAGGAATATAGTGGTCACAAATCATTTCCACTTCTCACACATCATGTGGCCCCCCTTTGGTGACCTTGTCAAGTACCATGTGGGGTACACCGAAATAGGATGATTGTACACAACCACATGTACATCTTGTTCTTCTACAAATACACCACCATGTCTAATGCTACACAAGCCTAGTCACATACTAGGAAACAGGATGAAGCCCATGGATATTAGCACATCGTATATTTCTACAAGGATATTGAAATGGTTTGTTCAAACGGGATGGACACTATGTCAAAGGGAAACAACTTGTACCTATACTACACACCATGTATTCACATGAAGTTGGATTGGTACAATTATAATATGTATTTTGGATATGTTTCATTAATGTGTGTTTTCCAAAACCTTTCCTTGAGGGTTAGTATGCAATCACCTCCTATAAAAAAGACAACAATCCCTTCCTAGGGATTTATGGACATAGCTTTCATATTCCATTCGTCAGGCTCAAAGAGAGATCATATATTCCACTACATGACTGAGGTAGAGTTTTTTTACCACTGTGATGAACACTACATTGGGACTGATCATATAATTATTGGGTAATTCTATATTAAGTTGTTGGTATACCCTATATCCTTTGGTGTGATACTCATCATTATATCATATCTATTCAAATTCCCAATGTAAAATTTCAATGAAGATACACAACTAGATTTACCTCTCAAATCTATATCATGGGTGTTATAAGACTCATTGATTATGTTTTCCCATATGAGTGCTATGTAGATCATTCAAACTTGATTCATTGGCTATCATTACTGTTATGACATAACATTAAACTGCTTGACTTTTTTGTATATATGGATATTCTTGTTATATGAATTGTAGACATATACCTACATATGAATGAATTTTATTCCCTTTTTATATGATTTCTAGTTTATGTGCATCCTTCTGAGTATTCTTATACTCAACCCTATATGTGATATTCCCACAGTAGTCATGTCTTGGGCAGACAATTGACCATTTTGAAAATGTTCTAGACATTCCAAGACCATATCATGATTAGTGAGACCGAACATACCGAGGTGGTTTCTTACAATATATTGATAGCACTTTATATATTTATGCTTAGGTTAAAATTGTTTTTTGAAACTTATTTTTGTATTTTATTTGGACATGTTTACTACTACTTTCTTCCGTACTCTTAATGTGGGATTTAGATGTATGTATACATGTTTATTTAGTTGTTTTTAGATTTTTGCATTGTTTGTCTTGATTATGAGTGTGTTTGTACATTTACATTGGATAAGGCCTCCCATGTTAGTGATTTGACTACTCATCACTAATATCTTACCCTTATCCTATTGGTGGATGGCATGGAGAGTCGCGACACAGACCCCACTAGGATGGGTCATGACAGGAGTGCATGTCCAAAATTGCATAAAAAATCAAAGTCAAGGGTAATAAACCAAGAGATCCATAGAGGATAAAAATACCAAATGAACCTCAATTAAATGTTGTCCAATGTAGACCACCTATTAGATAGTATGGGTCCTCCATCTAGCCAATGAACTTCTTGCTACCCAATACATGCTCATGAGCTTGCCCATGAATCTAGCTGGTAGCAGGCTAATTGCCTGCCTTAATAGAGATCTCGGGTAGGCTTGATTGGTTTTTGGTGGTACCTATTTAGTAATATATTGATCATATATTATTTAAAATGTTACATATAAATATATCAATATAAATATATTTAAATATTAATATAATATTTAATAATATTGAATTCATTAAAACAATATAAACTTTTTTAAAAGATAAATATTTCACTAATAAAGATTATTATAACCATAATATTATATAAGTGATGAAGAATATGGCCTTTATGAGTAATAAAAAATCACTAAAAATGGTTTTCATTTTTACAATGATTCTTTATTGGAGACTAAGATACTCTTTATCATCATTTTTATCAAACACTGATAAAACTACCCCGTTCATTCGCAAGTAATTAAGAATAATATCGGTGACAACAAAATATTCATTATTTTGTTGTAGTGTGAGGTAGTAAATTAAAAATAAAGGAGAAAATATATATTATATTTTTGTTTGGGAATTCACTTATCCTATATTCACACATCAAAATATAGGTTTTATGGATGTGATCGAATACTCACATTTTCAGCGTGTAACATCTAAAAACAATTTTTAAATTTATAATAAGATAAATAAAATTTATTATTTTTCAATCAGATGATATATAACGTATAAATTCATAGAATCTCTGCCCTAACATATATTTTATATTTTTTCCATCCTTGGTATACTAACCCAAATAATACTTTTCTCAATAAGGAAGAACCACATATGTACCTTTTGTATGGGATAATATAACTTGTTTTAACTCATTGGTTAGTGATACTATGTTACGTAAATATCAAATAGAGTAAAACAAGAAAAAAATTATTTAATATAGGAAAATTCAAAAAAAAAATTATTAGTCATAGTTATTTTTACTATGGACATATTTATAAACATCTCTTAAATTTTATAGTAGTTTTATGAAAAATGACTATGTACTTCATATTCGATAGTCAATTAATTGTGGTTCTCTTTGGATACATAATCATTTTTATATGTTTCTTATTTGTCTACATTGTTTGATTTTTTCATTATTTATTATTATTTTCTTATAAAAACTAAAATTGTTTTTGGAAAATAAACTAATTATGCTAATTCTTAAATATTAGAATAAATTTTAAAACCTTTAATATAAATGAAGAACAACTATATCTTTTAATGAATGCTTTATTTTATGGAAGTTATAAAAAATATGTTCTAAAAATATAAATAAAAATTTACATTTTCAATACATTAAAAAATTATTTGAAAATATAAAATTCATTCCCTAAATAATATCATCCATAAATACAAAATAAACATATTCACTCATCCACTATCATATATACACAACCACCCGTCATATATACATCTATAGTCATAAGTACAAAACTATCATCCAAAAATATATATATTAATAATATATATAAATATATAATACATAAAACGTCCACCATCGACACATGGTATACACATGAAACCCACCATATACATTACATAAAATTACCACAACATATTAAGTCATCATACAGAAATTCAATCATATAATGTTATGAATTGGAACAATAAACCAATAAATGAGGAATGAAAATAATAAATATGAATTGTTGTACAATAATTTATAATATTTGACAATACTAAAAGAATAAGAGTCATCTTGATGGTCTTACAATGAGTGTCGTCGATTAGAATAGTCAACCTCAAACCTTCTTCCAGCATCAGTAACCTATAAAAACCCCTATTATTTATGAAAATAAATATGAAATGAAATAAAAATCGATTATATTCATACTTTCTCACATAACAATTCTTATTTAGATAGTAAATCATATGGAATTTTTAATATTAAAAATATAACATTTATTAAGCATTTAAAATTTAAAATTACAAATTAAAGATATGATTTGACATTTCGAACTCAAATACGATGTTTATATTCCAATAAAATAACCTTTTAAACTAAAAAGAAATTATATTGATGTTACTCAAAAAAAAAATTCTATACATTCAGTTCATATACTGTAAAACAATTATATTTTTGTATCTAAAATATTTTTCATCAATAAGAGGTCATTTCTATGCCTTTTACCATTACACTCTTGTTTTATTGTTTTAAAACACTTAAAATATATTTATTGTAATATGAGGTAAACCAAAACACAATTTTATTTATTTTTGGTTCATAAATCTAAAAAATAAATCTAAAATCATTTTCTAATGATTTAATGGTCCCTCAACATCTATATTTTTCTTCACCTCTAACACAAAAATTAAAGGGCATAATTATCATAAATACTACTTTTTGTGTCAGTTTTACCAAAAATCCCATAGAATGGGAATCACATATACATGTAAAAGTCAATAAATATGTCAATAACACCTCCCCATTTCATTAAAATTAATTCAATTTGATTTTATATGGTTTTCACTATTTCCTACGCATTTTATTTTTTTAAATCAATAAAAATGTCTTTATTGTCTTCTCAATAAAACCACAATTGGGATTACTGTGTCTTCATTTCATAAATTTGTAATGTAATAATATTCCAATTTACAAATGAGTTTAAGGAACATTGAGGTAGTTTTGTGTGTTTTGACCACATAAGACTGGTTTTTATGGATTTTGATATATTTTGAAACATCATATTGATTCATTCTGAGCACACTACATATTCAATGAACATGTTTATGATCATTCGTGACACAAATAAATAAATAAAATTTGTATTATATTTTATTTCATATATGGTTTTGAAAAATGATTTAAATGGCTACACACACGTTTTAGTGATTTAAAACACTTAATTGTGTTTTTCATCCATAGTAAATATCAACTTATATTGATGTTCTGTTAGTTCCTACATTTAAAAAATACAATCTACAAAAACAATCCATTTATTTAACTATCCTAAAACATAATAGTCTTTGTTTCGATACCCCGATGCATGTTTTCATGGATTTTAATATAATTTAAAACCTCTTATTGAGTGAGTTCACTCACACCTACCTACAGATTGATGTGGAGTCTACATATGCACAATAATAATAACTCATAAATAGTTTCCCATTGAATTCATGTCAATATTATGTTGTTAGTTATAGTGATGAAAATTACATGTATGTTATACTACTTTGAAAAACAAAAAAAATCATTTTTATAATCCTAAAAAACCATAATCCATATTGATATTTTTTTGCTACATTATAAAATGTAAATTTTAATTGATTTCATGTATCACTAAGAATGTTCCCTATTTTTTTACATCAAAAGCCTTTTTTTAAAGACATTGTAATATTTTTAAATTACTTTTTGAGTCATTTTGAATGAACCAAAATATGGATAGATGTGATGTATACCCATACAATTAAAAAAAATAGATGTAGTTTTCCAAATATTTCACTTTAATTTTTGTCTATTTACTATTGTATTAACCTTTTCATGAGAATTTTATTGTTACAAAAAAACAAAAAATGTGTTTATTTCCATTTAAAGAAAATCATAAATCAGATTGACATGGTGTTATCAACAATATTTCCAAAATTAACATATTGTCATTGTCTAAAGATTTTATGTTACTATGTTATTGTTTTCTTGATCTTGAAACCCTGGAACATGTTTTTGATTACTCTGTATCTTTTAAAAATTCTTATTATGTTATTCCATGAATTATTCTAGTAAGATTAATGTTTCATATAGTCATACTCATAAATATAAATGAAAAATAATTTCCCAATAAATTTACTTCTACCTGATTTATTTTATATAATTATCAATGGTACAATTTCATTTTATATTTTTTAATCCCAAAAAAGTACTTTATTATCATCCAGAAAAAATCAAAACTCATTTTTTCAAGTTATATGTTCCTAAATTATAAGAAATATATGTACATTTTTCTCTATTTTTAAGTAACTATAATGTCATTTTAGTATTTTTCACCTCATAAGGAACATTTTTTAGAAGATTGATATCATTTAAAATTACTTATTGATTCTTTCTTAGAACATATAAAATAAAATAAGTGTTTGTTTTACTAATTTTAATCACAATAAAATAAAATTTTAGTTATTGTAAAATTTCACATTAATATAAATTCATTTTCAATTTTTTTTATTATTAAATAAATGTTTTAGTGTTTCGAGATTCTAAAAATTTGTTTATTATCTTCCCAAGAATTCCACAACTCAGATTTATTTGGTTTTAGTTCAAACATAGAAAAAATCAATCTATCATTGTTTTTCTATTATTTCGAGGTATTTTGATATCTTTTTCAGGGTTTTAACCTCCAACGATATGTTTTATTAACAATTATATCTATTAAAACATCTTAATTAGTCACTTAGACCATAGAACATGTCATATAGATATGTTGTCTTGTAGTAAATATAAAAAATGAGAAGATGGTTTTACTGATATTTAACATCAATACGAGTCAATTTTATTTGATTTAAACCATGTCATTCATGATATATTATTTTAAAACAATAAAAATGTAATCATTTTTCTTAGGTAAACAACTAATTGAATTGACATCCATTTAGTTTCTATATTACAAAATAAATTTAGGATAATTTTACTATAATTTCTATACAAATTTTTATCATTTCATGGTATAAATCATTTGAAAATGTTTTTAAATACATTAATATCATTAAAACTAGTTATTAAGTCATTCCACGAACAGCATATGTCATATACATGTTTATTCTACTTATAAAAGTTGGAAATAATTCATTGAATGTTTAACTAGGATTTAACATCAATGTAAACGACCTTAACTAAATGAATAAAATAATCACACATTACCCATACTCCCCTCATAGTATAAACCAAAAAATATTTTATATAATCACATAACAACTAAAATATTAATCTTAACATGTAATGGATTATTTTTAGAATTTACATAAAGATGATGAGGCCAATGTGTGGAAATTCTCAATGGGGATTTCACCCATCATATTTTTATATATAGAAAGTAAGGTATTTTCCACAATCATACGCCACTAAATATGTTTCTTCCATTAATATTAAGGTTCATTCACTTTCTTCTATACCCATTATACATCCCTTTTTACATCCTAATCAAGAGCAGCAGTCGAAGCCTCACTTGATATAGCTATAAATTTTGAAATTTATCATCTCAAAAATGTTGATTGTGTTGGCCTATAACTCATCCCCTATACACTTAGAAGATTACCCTTCTCTGAAATTATATCAAAGACATTGTTCTAGGAAATTGAGGATTATTTTAAAGGGTTTACATCCCATGATTCTTGAATATTAAAATATTAATACAATTACAATATCTTTTATTTTTAAAAATATATGAACTTCACAATAATATCTAATTAATATGTATTTCTTTACATATTAATGTTATTTAATAACTATAAAAACATGATAGTGAATGTAAAATTACAACAAAAATCAACACTCAATCCCAATTAAATGGTGTTGGATAATTGGATCATACATCACCTATTAGACTTATTGATGTCCAGTATTCCTTAGAACTAGTTGAAAACATTTGATACATGTAGTTAGCCCCCATTTAATTGGGGTTGAGGACTATTTATTATTTTAATTTATTTTTCATTAATATTATTGTTTGCAGTGGAACGAACATTAGGGTGTAGTGAATTTAGTTTCTAATTTAAATTTTCTGATTAAAACAATTTAAACGTAAATCCCTCATTTTGAAATAGATCCCAATTAATTAATGATGTTTGTATTTATAATTTATCTATTTTAAATATACTTTCAAAAGTGTGAATAAAATAATTTAGAATAAATCGTGACTATTAAAATAAATTAATATTAATCTACTCATAATAAACTATTGACATATCATTTGTACTAACTAAATATGAAATTACAATTTTTCATAATATATTTTGTAAAGTGTTTTAAAATATATGAATAATTTTTAAAATATATTGAATTACTAAAAATAAGAATTTAAATATCACATATAGACATAATCTTCTCCACTTATAATTCCCCACCTTCAAAGAAATATTATTAATAAATAAATAGATCCAATAAAAGGACAATTGTTTTTTAAAGAACATAGGGATATCTAGTCTATACACAACAACTTTTATAGTTTCCCTATGAGTAAAAATACAAGTAAAAAAATTATATAGTATCTCTTATTCTTTGATATAATATATGGGAATGTGAACATATGTATATAGTCTAATATAAGCATGATTCTAATGTATGATAAAATAGAGAAAAATATGAGAGGGAATATTTTTTTATAGATGATTGAGTTTGTGATGTTCTAAGGATTTTTCTTCTTTTCATGATGACTATCATTAGGTTCAGAGATAATATTGAATAACATATGGTTGATCATAGATTTTGAAAATATGTTCAAATAAGAAACAATGTGTTCTAAAGTTTGGTGATTTCATGTCAGTAAGCAGTCTCATTATCACCAGGGTGCTTCTATATTCTATTTCCCTAAATTTATCCATCTATAAATATATATCTTATTCAAAAAGAAACATCGAAAATACATAATTATTAATTATCAAACTCACCAGAAAATATAATATCATAATGTGATACATAATAAAGTGGTTAAAAATATAATATATAAATATAATACCATCATTCATACATGGTCACTTTACATGTTACATGTGAACATATCCATTGTTGGTCTAAAACATAATAAAAAACATGATCAAATTCCTCGAGAAGGTCATAAATTCAATTTCCTAAATTCATATTAAATCAAATACATTAGAAAAATTTTAATGGCTGCTTGAATCCCATAAGGTCAACTGAAGACTTCACCACAAATTCAATTTTCCACATGGTAACATCAACTCAACATCATGTTGCATAGAGTCACACTATATATTGAATAGTTTATAAAAATCTCAGACATTCGCGGTTTCATTTATTTAATCATGTGTTCTATTTATGTCTTATTGAGATATTCGAGTGATGGATAATTCTTCTGGTTTTTTGGTTTTTCGGGTGGTCGATTCAAGATATTGCAAGAAATATATCAATGTTGATCCAATAAGTGTGCGGAAGATCCACATATCTTGTAGAAAATGACATTTTTATGTGGTTAAATCACTTATTTTTTGGTTGATCAAACAAATATTGAATCAGATCTATCTATCATGAGGTCAATCCATACCTTTGTGGTTGCGTGACTGGCCATGTAGTCATTTGAGATAAATATTCTGGTCACTTGAGTGATCTTACAGTTGTCTAATAAAAAATGTGTTGTCTCTTCAGTGGTATCATGGTTGATATAGGTAAAAAAGTTGGTATCTTAAATGAATTACTAATATTCAACCATGATTTATATGGATAAACTTATAGTCGATTAATTAGACATGTGATCATTTTTTAACTTTATCATATTTGATATATGCAGGTTGATTGAGTCATCATTTTGTTAATTAATCAATTTGTGGGATTTTACTATATTAGACTCTCTGATTATGTACTTTTTTCCAATTTAAGGTCATTCAAAAACATTTTTAACATTTCCAAAGGTTTTATAAGAAATATATTACTTCCCAAAAATACAAAAAATTAGAAGCACGTGAACATGATTTATTTATTTTTAAAATAAGGAATTGTTTGTTGAAGTTACCAATAATCATCTGTTTAGTAATTAAAAAACAACGATATTAATAAAAACAATGAACTGACCCTAGGACCATGGTATTAATAATATACACTTATATTTCTATCATGAAATATTTTTTATACAAAATCCATTAATATTCTGTATGTTGAGATTATCAAAAAGATTATATAAAGAGTGAGAAAGTAAAAAAATTATTGATGTGAAAATAATGCTTAAAAATTAAAATAAAACATGAAGAATGAAAAAGATTCCATGATATTTCATAATAGTTTTCTACAAGTATACTTAAAAATACCAAATCAGAATAATATTTTATGATTAGATAGGTTGATGGATCCAACAGGTCTTTTACTTTTCTAGTTATTGGAGTATGAGAAGGCTCATTATCTGGTGTAAAATCCACTGATGGAAGGAGAAACTAGTTAATATGAATGTTTATAAATTTATGTATAAACTATAGTTATATCATGGCATAGAGGATATGAGATTATTTTTATAGTATGAGTTTGAGGATCTAGAATTAAAGCATTTTCAACACGCATACAAGGCATGAAGAGCCTGAAAATAGTTTTTATATATTTTGAACCATTCTCAAAATATTTATAAATTCATAGTTCCATCACATGAACTGGTATAATTGGGTACCATAATTGATATATTTTGTAAAATTACAGTAAAATTGAAATCCATATGAGGAATCCAGGTTTCCCTTAAAAAATTAATATTTGGGTTTTCAAATCAACTTTGGTCTCAAAATGGTTGACACAGTACATTATATCTCTCTAAAACATATCCTCTATAGAATGTAATGATTCAAAATTAACCATTTTATCAATATTATAACCATTACCAACCATATACATATAAATTTGATTTTTGATATCTTTAACATTTTTTATCATATTCTAGATTTCTTAGGAATAATCCTTTTCATAATGTCATCATCTATAAAAATTGATTCAATAGAATAAAATAAAGTTATATAAGGACTTATAATTATTTAATAGTCTATTATTTCCATTATAGGAATAATATCCAAAAATACACTTTAATGGATCCAATGTATCCTCATAATTCTTCTATTTGAGTTATGAAAATCCCATTCTCATGTGGAATATATTTGATATTGAGAGGTATCATAGGATGTATATGAGCTAATAAAATTACAACTATATTGGAAATATCCTTATTCATATCATACTCATTGTCATTATGATACTAAGAAACAATTCATTCCACACTTATAGAATATTTTTTGTGAGTTTTATAATGTATGTTGAAGTTATTACTAATGTAGAATCATGTAAAGATTGTTGAGGTAGAGAACATGCACATGAAGTTTTGATACCCTAAGGAGATGAGGTAAAACTGGAGTCACCAAACTCATTATAATATGCTATTAACAAATAACCTTTATTCTTTAAAAAAATTATCATAATTCTCTCTAATTCTTGATTTTAATAGTCTGATTAGTACATAATCACTTTTGGGGAAACAATCATAAATTTGGTTCTCCCAGAAAAGGTCATATGAGGTACATCAATGAGAGAAATGTGTTGCCCAAAATTGAAATAGATTTTCAAATGGATTAATCCTGACTTATTCCTCTAGAACATGTTAATATGTTCACAGTATATGTTTCTCTATAATATTCCAGGTAACTGTTATGGAATTTCCTTCAGTATTAGGTGGATTGTCATCCCGATCATCATCACTCCCTTCTATATAACCACCAATAGTTGGCACATATTGATATAATATATACAGTGGATTTTCGAGGGATAATATTATCTTGAATGTTTTGAAGTTATAATATAGGTTCCTCTTATCTCAGACATAATTGGACCACATCCAAAAATATCATCACTACTGTCACGTTAAAAGTTTGTATTTACTGGTAAAAGGAGCTTGCAAATTGGTGATTTCCCATGTTATATATATGATTATTTCTATTCTTCTCCTAATATTTATAGGAATCACCTAGGTGGTATCACCTACATATATCAAACATAATAGATAAGTTTGTGAGTTCCCATAGAGATCCATAATCCTAGAAATCCTAATATAAGGGCAATAGTTATTGTTATAGGAAAAATAAATAAATAATTAATGAGTGTATGAGGAAAAACAAAATTCAGGTAAACATTATCAGAACATATCATTCTAAAAAACATTATCCCACTCTACCATACCAACTATTTGAGGGATGTAAGATGTAGTTAGCTTCGCTTAGGTACCCATTACCACATAAAATATGTCCCTGAATGATGATTTAAAATGAGGGACTCAATTTTATATAAATAATGAGGTCACGAAATAGAGTCTGTTGATGGTATACATGTACAATAATATAAGGAAGTCCACCATTATAGACCCATAATTAGTATGACGTTGGAATATTTTATTAACCGGTTGATCCAGACCTATATACTGTATTGTAAATTAGTTGTATGTGGAAATATTGTAATGAAATCCATGAGTATACAAACCCACATCGAGATACTAATGGTTTGATTTCAATGTTGGACATAATGGAATGGGTTCTCTAAATTTTCAAACGGACTGTTATATCACCACGACACTAAATATGATATTTCAATCCTCACGTATGAACACTATAATTTAGACCAAATATTTTAATATATCTTGTCTTCAATGAGCTGTAAAACCCATTAATACCAATGGTAGTCCTCTATGACTACCATTCAAACAAAATAGGGTTCCACTATCCTTTCCCTGAAATCGAGGGTTCCTCCAAGAGAAAAATATCAATCCCTATGTTCCACTACACTATATAAGGTTTCATTAATGTGCTGAAATTCACTATATTATAGTTTCCCATGGCAAAAAATCTCGGGAAGGGTTGGAGTCGACTAAATGATTTAAACTAAATTAGCTTCTTTATCCTTCATTATTTCTAAATATTACTATGAAATATAGATCTAGAGGCTCTACACCTCACTCCATTAATAAAAAACATGGAAATGAATTTTCCTCATCAAATAGTGAATTACATTATCACCGTTAACATGATTGTAAAATATATCAATGTCAAAATGTTGATTGTTTTATATCTGACATAACTAACTAATATTCAAGGGTTTGAGAGCAAAAATATATTTCCAAATATTGTGATGAAAAAACTCTGTAAACATTTGACTAAATTAAAAATTCCACTAACAGTTTAGAGAATCCATTATTATAGCCTATTCACTATTGGGGGTGGGGTTGTTCCTAAATTGATTTCAATCATATCAAGACCCATAATCCACTATGAGAATGACCTCAATTTAAACATATCTGAAGACCATGCATAATGATTCACAATAGGATATATATACTTGATCATCTTTAGGAATGGTAAAAATAAGGGTTGCGATCAGATGATGATTTATATTATTAAATTAATATTTATATTCATGATTCCATTAATGTTTCTCTTCCTTATTAAGGTGTTCTATCAAATGAGAAGAAGGGTTTCAAAAGTATCTAATGAACTTTTGAGTGTAACAAATTATCAGGGAATATTTGAATTTTAATGATGTTATTGGGATCCTCACATCACATAATGACTTCCACCATTTCAGGATTTACTAAAATATGTTTTTTTATATTAAATGAAATAAATATTCAAATTACAATATTTAAAAACTATATTTATATTGATTAGAATAAATTTTATGGTCTCATAAATTTCCCAAAATTGATATAAAAGGATGTCTATGCTCTTATTGAGTCATACAATAAACCAATATATCAACCACAAAACAACCACAAACTAGTCAAGGAACTAGTCGAACACCTAGTTCATTATATCCATGAAGAATTAAAGTCAAATGGTTAATATAAATGAAATTTCAAGGCATTCATTATTATATTATGTATAATGGGGTATCATTTTAGGAACATCAGCATCCCTATCACTTTGTATGTGGAATCTTAACAAAATTTCAATATTAGAAAACCATTATATCCCCTTAAATTGATAAAAAATATCATCTATAAGAGGTATGCGATATCCATTTTTGATCATTACCTTATTATTATTTTTGTAACCAAACCATAGTCCTATTAAACCATCATCCTTATTTTTAAACATCATATGGTTGACCATAATAGATCTCATGGGAACATACATTCCCTAGATTCAATATCATCTAGCTATATTTTATTGTCTCTCAAATTAGATAGCTCCATTTAATAAGATAAAATATATATTGGTAGCATTCTATGATCCATATTGATGGAGGAAAATACATATTTCAAATTATATAACCCTAAGAATTATTATATGAACACTTTATTTAAGTCTCCAAATATGAGTGGTAACGTACTCTTAAATTACCCCTCATTAAAATCCAATAATAAGGAAGATAACTAGCATAAAATTATTCCCCCCTCCCGAAGTGGATTTCTCAAACTTTTACATCCATGATCCTGATACAAAGACATGATTTTATTTAAATAAATTTAATATCTTCACTGACCAGAATTACATGCAGTATTGAGTTTAAATGAATCATGATATACTATTAGAATATTTTTATTTAAGGTTATTGTTATTACATATCCATGAATCTGTGGGTATAAATTGGACTAAATAAATTATTAATGATATATGCATTATAAATCGTTGAATTAAATTCATTCATTATAAATTTAATATAAATAAAATAAAAAATCAATTGATCAAAAATATATTTATTTATAACAAAAATTCTACAGACACCGTTTTTTTATCATAATAAATTAAATTAATCAATATAATTTGTAGCAAGATACCTTATGAGTTATTTACTTTTAAATACATTAAAACACTTTGGTATGTTGCGAATATATACAGCCCCCCCCCACCACAAATGTATTATGTGAAAAATATATTTAAAAAAATAATACAATTCACATTTTAAAATTTCATTATACAAAAAAATTTAATATTTCTAGAATGAAAATTTTTTTGTACTTACATGGTCAGAATAATACTAGAATGAATTATTGAAAATTTCTCATTGAAATTGGATTTTAAGAGTAATTAAAAATATGGTTGTTAACTATTCCTCTTACTTTTTATAGTAATGTACTTTATTATACTTTGTTGGAAATTTATCAAAAATTAATTTATCAAATATTATGATAAGAACAATTGGAGGAAAATGGAAATATTTTCAAGAAAAATACTTATTTTTCCAGAATTTATTTTCTTGGAAATTGTTATTGTTTTAATAGGATTATTGTATATACATTTAAATTAATTAAATTAATTTCTTCATGAAAAATGTTTTATATTTATTTATTAAATTGACTTTTATATTTATAATAATTAGTAATAAATTTTCTTATATGATTATTATTAGTTTCAATCATAATTGATAAATTAAGTAACTAAATAAAAAGATACAAGTTATCATAAAGGAAAATAAAATAGTAAAATACAGTGCAATTGACGATTGAGGAATAAAATAACAAATGTGTTTTTTTGTTTGGTGTTTTTTTATAGACCATGTAAACCATCCACCCAATTATTTATCATATTATTTGGAATTTGAGATCAAACAGAGTTCCCATTTTGGAATATTTCTGTTAATTTAAAAAAAATTAATCACATTCACATTTTTAATAGGAACTCACTACCCTCCCTTATTAACACCTCTTAAACCCTATTGATCGACCAAAACCTGAGAATATATAACCCAAACACATGTATTCATATTATAGTGGTCATGATATTCCGAAAACTCCATCCTCAGTGTCTATAGGAAGTGATCCATTGGAGGTTTTCCTATGAAATCAAAATCTCTTTATTAGGGAAATTTCTATTTCATTCAGATTTCCCCATATTAAATTAGATATTAAAAATTTCAGTATAATAATAATATTACATATCCTAAAATAATTTTTCTCAGGTAATAATATTTATCTATTTCAACTTCCATCAAATTAGAGACAAATTCCTTCATAGTGTGTTTTGTGGATTATCGCCTCCCAAACATATGTAACATATTTTAAATCCACACATCCCACCATTGAATATAATGATTTATTTTTTTTAAATATACTATTTATTATATAATTATACATATTGAATTATAATGTCACATATTCCTTTATACATTCCATTTTTTTTCAGAAACAATAATTGTCCCCAGTGTATGACAGACTACCGTGTCACGAAGTGTTGTGATTCATATTTTAGTAAGGATTTACATGAAAGGTAAGAAATGATAAATTTAATAAATAAATTTGATATATATAAAATTTTATGTATTCTATAATATAAATATATCACTCACTACAACATCAATTATGACATTATGTGAGGAGATATCGTCGCTCTTGTGTACATACAGCCTACCATCTCCACGAATTGTTGTGGTTCATTTTGCATGTCCATCCTTGAATAACAAATTGGAAAAAAATAATCTAATGAGTAAATAAGATATTTATAATATTAATATCATTTTGGAGAAGATTTATCTAAATCTTATGTACATGAACTATATCTTTTATAACAAAACATTTATAAGAAATCTATGCAGTTGACACTCGAAACAATGAAAATAATGCAATATTATTAGTGAAATGTCATCGAATTGTTATAAGAGGATCACATAGGATTTTATAAATATGAATATGGATGTAGAAAAAATTAATGAAATAATTAAAACCATTATACAAGACGTTATTTTATTGTCAAATAAATGAAATGATGAGGTAAGGGATTTCATCTTCATGCCTATTTCATTGAAACATATTCATTAATGACATACTATTCAAATTATTGAGGATTATAAAATAATAAAATAATGAATTTAAATGAAATAAAATTTATTCATGATTAATAATATTTATTTTCTTTTTTATTCTTTAGGTGGATACAATTTTATAGTATTTAAAGAGGTAATATTTTTTTCTAATTTTAAACTTTCATCTATGATTGTTAAATTTTCTTTGAAACAATCACATTAGAGAAATATTTTTTCATTAGAAATTAAATATATCATACATATATATATTTTAGGTATCATTTAAATTAATATTTCTAATACCATTTACCATTTTATCATGTCGAGTTTAGTTTTAATGTTATTTTAATTTCTGGGGAAAACATATAAATTCATATTCCTTACTAAATACAAATATTTGATGACAAGGACCAGAAATTTATGAATTAAATAGATAATATGATATATGATGACCAAATTTGACATACTATTTTTGGTGAGTCCTTTTATAAAAACCACCAAAATGGATCAATAGATCTCTTGAGATAAATCATTTAGCCAAATAAGAGGGGGTTTTACCTATAATTTTAAATGATATTTTGGGAGGTCTTGATTGTATATGCACCATTATTACTAAGATAATGATATCTAAAAATAATGAATTTTATTCATTTATAATTTAATTATAATTATTATACATGGGATTTTTTTCATTGATATTATCATTGGGTGTATTTCATTCTTTCATTCTGGATTAATAACATTTTTTCCAGTTATTTACCTTTAAATATAGATTATGTCTAATCCTATTATGATTGAAGTGTTATTGATTAAATATCTTGTGTGTTTAATTATTTTCGTTACCATAATAATTATTTCTTTTTAATTCAGGATTGATTCCACAAATTGTAAGACTATCTAATAATTTGTTATTAATAATATTTTGCTTCCATTCCCTTGATATAAACATGATTTATTTGAATAAGGTTTAAGGATAATTAACATTACCATTTTTTTATGTTTTATGTTTTATCCTCAATGTAAAATGGGAATGTTGTATGTTTCTTTTTCATCAAGACTACTAAACTATTTAGGTCATAGGGATGAAATCACTTGTATCTAATGGTAATGTGTTAAAGTAGACAATGCCTCTAAATTACTAGGGTTAGGGCCATTATATTTGGTGTCATAAAATATATTGTAGAAAAATTAGGAAATATAAAATTGAAAACATAGATTTAACAAAAAAACCTATTTTAGAAATTGGGTATAAGTGTAGTTTAACATCCTAATATTTTACTAAGGAATATATTATTTAATTTTTCTATGAAATATGACCCTATCTTGATACTAGAAGTGGATGTGGCTTTATAAAATTTATATCATGGGGTAATAAATCCAAAATGAAACATTGAAGATGACCCAATCATTACATAAGGTATGATAAAAGGCCTTACTGCACAACTAGTTTTAAACTCTCAATGTATAGTCTTAGGATAATTACCATATTTTACCGACCATTATTGATTCTTTGAAAATATTGATTTACAAAAAAAAAAGTATTATTATGATTATGTGATAAAAAATTCATAGATTTTTAATTTCTGTAATTTGTTACACTATTTTTATAAATATCCAATTTAATTTAAAATTAATAATTCTAATTAATAATGTGGTATATTCTATTATTCCAAAAATGGATCTTTGGAGGATGATGTGCGTACATAATTGTGGAAATTGAATAGATTTCCCTTTTAGACAATATAATACAGCTAGAATTGTAACTGATAATGTCATTGATATATTAGATAATCATAAAATGGTAATGTCATAAAAAATTTCAGATAGAGATTCATTTTATTCCATTCCAATATTCTATTATATTTGATATCATTATGTAGTAAAATCCCTCGACATTTAGTGGTACTAAAATTCATATGGTATCGGAGAAAAGGATTAGGTACCTTGAGATAAACATTTTACATTGGGATACAATAAAGAAGTAAATTATTTAAATTCTATATATTTCATGAAGGTTTATTTACATCAACACTCGTCATTATTCTAGAATATTAGTGAGGAATAGGAAATAAAGGACAACAGATGGACATTTTTAAGGAAACATTAGTAAAAACTATTTTTTTCATGAAAAATAAACTATATAAAATTCAATGTTTATTATCATAAAAAAAAAATTAAAGTATTTATTAGTATGATTATTCTATAATAGGCTATCGATGTATATAATTGATAATATGCACAAAACAGATTCCAAGGATGACTATTTCATTGAAGGGCATAAAACAAGTCACTTTAGTGTGTTGTTCCCTCAATCATTTTCATTATATGATGAGATTGATTTATGTTCCACAAGAATGGGGATGTAATTTTATATATCCTATTTGTTGAAGATAAATAAAGAAAACATTTGGTCGATTGATTATCAATATAATTTTATTCCATCAAAAAAGATAAATAGAATGAAGAAATTTCCATCTTAGAAAAAATGTGGATAGAATTATACTAATAATTTCTCAAATAGAATTTAATTTTTTTTATAAGTTTCGAGATATGGGTAATTAGGATAATTAATTATAAGGGATGAAATAAAATGAGGTTTCTCAGTTTTTTAAACTATAGGGTGTTTTGGAAATACACAAATGAATTATTAATGTTACAAGTAAATCTATCATAGAAGGTTCCAATACTTGAATGGAATATTATGAAATCACTAAAAATTTGGTTGTAGTTCCGAATATTCGATGACATGTACTTTATTTGTATCCTAAAATTTAGTTAATCAATTATTTAACTATAGATCCTCATAGTATTTTATACCATCCCAGTTTTGTAATAAAATTTTATATTTCTCTAGCACTTTACTAAGTGAGATGCCTTTCAAAACATCTAGTAGAAGTCTATAAAAAATAGGGATGTATCAGCCACTCCCCACCATGACACATAAACATGTTTTATTTTTTGAACATGTTATCAAGAGTATTGCAGACATCGATATAATAAATGTTGTATTATATATTTATAAATATAAAACAAAATTTCATTTGAAAAAGAATAAAATTATTACTTGTTATAAAGATTTACATTTCATTATCACTATATAAGATACATCATTATATTGGACATGAATAGATCCACCCCGAGTAGGTATACTGAATGAGATTATTATGAAGGAAGAGAATACTCAATCTAGGGAAGGAGATGGTAATATTTAAATTATAGACGTCATTATTGTACATCAATTCATTGATGTATTTCCAATAGAATTACCTAGTCATCCAGTTGATTGTGAAGTTTATTTTTTTACTTTGATTTAATCCCTGATGGAATACCGATATGAAAGACTCTACATTGAATGACCCATATGGAATTGGAGGAGCAGAAGATACAATTATAGGAGTAGTGTGATAAAGTAATTTTTCATCATAGTTTTTTCTAATGAGGATCCCCAAATCCCTTTATTAAAAATATCCACGGATCCATGATATTATGAATTTAGTGTAGGTTAATCAATTATATCTTAATAATTGGATAATATAAACTTTTATGAATTGATGAATAATTTTATCAACTTCCTATAGATCAATATTTTTCAATAATTGACCATCATTATGGGTATCATAAATTTATTGTAAATACAAAATACATTCCAAATATAGAAATCTGAATGAATTATGATCAATGAATTTTTATTGTAATTAAATTTTGATTGAATAATAATCCCTTATTTTTATATAATGAATATATTATTCATGGAATATATTGAGGAAATTTTGGTGGTATTCATTGAATATATCTTTTTTAAATTTAAAATCAATTATGAAAATGATAATTACTTATGGATCATTCATGAGACAAATATAATTAAAATGTTATATGTGAAATTTAATAATTGTGTTTTCTAGATTTATGATAATTCTTTTTTTGGATATATTGTGTCCATGGAAGAAATATCAGTTGTTCCTAAAAAAGGAATCCGCAAAATGAACTACACTAGAAAACATAAACAAGGTACATAGTTTAAATGGTTAGGTAGAAAACTATTGGTGACTCATCCAAAAAATAATTGATTGTAAAACCCAATAACCTTGATTAATCATAAAGCAGTTATGTTCATATAGTTAATTAAATGTTAATAGTATTATTTATAATTGAAGTGTAGATTGGTTGTTGATCAATTATGTAATCTACCATCGTGAAATGATGTGTTTATAATATATGTTGATGTCTCAATTAATGGAATCCACAGATTTATTATAAAATATGACAATGTTATATTATAATAATCAATTTTATTGATGAATCATTAATAAAACTATCCAAACCATGATTTTGTGTTGAAAACTATAATATTTTCTTGGAAGATATGTAAAAATTATATCTAGAGTGAATCTTGTGAGGTATACATAGAGTATAAGAGACATAAATAAATATTTTCACATAATGATCTCAACATGAGAAAGAAAATATGGATAAATATACTCAATGATTATTATTTCTCAATTCACTAACACCTAAGGAAGGAAAATGATATAGTGGATGGATTGAGCGGGACAGATCAAGGATTTTTGAAAAACAAATATTGAAAGGAACTATATCATCAGGGATCTTATAAATTTGGATATGGTATTTATCATGTAAAGAGATACTTCACATCTGTTTCAAATTATTGAGAAACAATAATTATTACAATATATAATCATTTTTCAATCACTTTCAGGGAAATTTTAAAGTAAATTAAATATGTGAATGATGGAATGTATGTAGACTTATTTTTTGTAGATTATGTTCAAAATTTGGAAAGGGAATATTTGTTCCATATATTCCTAATCTAAATATTAATTATTGGATTGTACTCATATATTATATTTATCTACACACTCTTATAGAACCATGATGTCTTGGGACATGAGGGAACCTTTTTTTTGGATAACATGACGTAGTAAATTACAGAGTACTCATCAAGATTCATGTATTCTCAAAAGGTCAATGTTGAATGACAACATCCAAGACGATTTATAGAACATCATTATATTAATATCTGGAAATATAATGAAATAACTATGAACATTTTCATGAGACTACCTATGAATTCACGTAATAATGATGCAATTCAGGTAAATTTTATTACCTAATCTAATATATAAATTTCATTGTAAATAGAGAAAATTTTCAACTTGAAAAACATGAAATGGCCTAAATTAATGAACATGTATATCATCATAGTGAATATTACTAAATTGTGTCTATTTTTGATATCCCTTATACATAAAATTTTTAGATAATTACTTATAAGGCTATTGAAAATGATATTCATTTGATAACATCCTACCTTCCATAAGCTCAAGGATAATCTAAATGGACCGTTAAAATGTAGGAAGTAGTATCGAGTTCAATATCACTTGAATTTCATGGTTTTTGGGATTAATATTTACCATTGGTAGATTTTACCTAAAAATATTATAATTTTATGTATTCAAATGGCTAAATATGAAGCATTATATATCAATAGATTTGTTACCCCAACTTGTAGGAATGAAACTGGTGAACCAAAACTTAATGGCCCCAACCATTTTGAAGAAACAAAAATGTAAAACTATTTTAGATAGTATTGAAGAAATAAAATGTAGTCAAAAGTGTTATGATGAATAAAATATAATGGATTTGTAATTTGATGTTAGATATCAAGGATTCATGAATATATATCCCTGGAAGGGTGTTATAAGGTTTAGTAAAAATAAAAAACTGAACTCGAGGTACAACCGAACCATTCAAATTCTAGAAAGAATTGGAGATGTGTATTATTATTATACAATGATTCCAATACTATGTAAAGTACATGATATGTCCCATATACCATTATTAATGAAGGGAAATCCATAACCAACACTTTTGATCACCTCTTAAATGATAGAATTGGAAGCTTCTCTGTATTTCAATGAAGATCTTATCCAAATGGTAAATACTAGCGAGAATGTATTGAGAAATAAAATGAATCGACAGATCAAGGTAATTTAAGGAAATCATAAAAAAGTGGAAGAAATGTGGAAACCAGATGATGTTAGGATAAATAAAAACCATATTTGTTTATAATATAATATCAATGAAATGTCGTGGATGAATTTTTTTTGGGAGGGAAGAGGTAACACCTACATACATCATGATAAATTTCCTTCAGTCAAATTCAAACACATTAATAGATTAGGATTCACACAACCCTCCGAGTCAAGTATAGTAAGACCACATTATTTTCATAATAAATGAAAACTAAATTCCAATTTTTAATATTTTTTATCATGATATACTAATTTTGTATGATGAATATCAATTTTTAAATTAGTTGGTCAAAATAATCCAAGAATGAAATTTTGAAAAATTTCTTTATAAATATGTTTTATGAATAATAATAAATATTTTATTTAAATATTAAACCATTTATTTATAATATTTAATAGTAATGTGTAACTATTAAATTATTAACATTTAATTTAATAAAAAAATGATAAAACCTTGTGTCGGAAATGTATTTTTTAAAAGTTGATTTCTTTTCAAGGAAACTACTTTTGATTTGAAAGTCATAATTTTTACCCATTTTATATAATTAAATTAATGAATAAGAGTTATTGATTTATTATACGTGACACCCCCATGATTTCATAGTACGTTATCTCGTTAAGGTAATTCAATTGCTTGTGCTACAGGAAACCCCGAGTTCAAGCGCACTACAACTTACCAAACAAGCCGTTCAAAAAGAAGGTATGAATAGTAATAACCTCATTTTGAATCTTTCATACTCTATATAATTTTAACATCAATATTATGTGTTAATTAGACAAAATATATAAACAAAATCATTTTCTCAGGTAAAAAAATTATTTTAAAAAAATGAAATATTTCAACCTTTTAATGGTGAACCCTTTTTAAAAACAATATTTGACAGTTCTATATAATCCATTTAATGAAATTAAATTATTCTTTATAAACGGGACATAAAAAAATTAGTTTGGATAAATTTTTGGCACTATTATAATAACATTCATATTTTGATGAATAGTGAAATATATTATGTTTTAATTGAAAACAACCTTTTTAATCGAAATAATTTATAGTGTTAAATTATGAATTTGAAATGTTTTGAAGTATAATTGGATTATATTTTTATCATTAAATTCTATTTATGTCATTATAAATACTTTCCCATTTAAATTTAACATAAACACATGTCAATCATTTGATAGTTTTTACTTTTTAAAAACCTACTTTTTGGTTTTGACAACGAGAATTAATTTTAAATTATTAAATGAAACTTATATGTTTTGAATTGGGAAATTTATACTTCATTTTTTAATTTTAAATGTAAAAATTATCTTCCGGTGAAATTTTTATATTTTTCTGAAAACATTCAATTTTTGATGAATATGAAAAAAAACACTGCGTTATTATTTAAAACTGACTTTTTATTTAATTAATTATTTATTTTATTTAATTTTATTTTATGTGAAAATGGATATATAATACTTATATATATGTTAAATGTAATTAATTGGAGTCATTTTATAATAAAATTATATGTGTTAAATTTAATTGAACTTTTAACATCTTTTACCCACCTTCTTGGAACATTTACAAATTTATGTAAAACATAATTTTACGGCTTCTATGAGTTGAAATTCAAAAATCAGAGAGACACGATGGATATCATAATGTAATATGTGGATCAATAATATGAATATAATTTTTGGTGAAGAATAATTTTTGACTTTTATTTACCATAGTTAAAAGCAAATGGTGAAATTATTGGTGAAAATGATATTATTGTTACCCTAACACATGTCCTAATTCTATTTAATAAGATTAATTATACCCAAATCAACATTATGATGAAAATATGATCCTTTAGGTCCACAGTAATTAGATTAATACATTTAATATTATTTTATTTAAAGAATTGCTAAAAGTGTTAAATTCAAAGTTTAACAAATAAACTTTTTTTAATATAGGGATATAAATAACATAACAATGACTATAAATATTCATTAGAAAGATAAAAATATTTACTACATAATTATATATTTTTATAAATTAATACATTAAATAAATAAATTTATTTATGACACAATGAGGATTAAATAATTACCTTATTAATGAAAGAATCAAATAAATGTTATTATAAATATGAAAATTAATATAATATCATAGTTTTTGTGACATAAACTAATTTTCTAGGTTAATATAACATGTTAGGGTGGATTTCATGTATCTTTTTCGGAGTAAAAAATTTGTGATGATTTTCACAAAAACCAAATAACAAATAGCGTCAAAACTGACATAAATTATGTTTTTAAAAAAATACTATATTATTAGGGTTATAATATTCCTAAAGATCTGTGGTTCAATCAAAGGGAACAAATAATATTATATATTTAATTAATGAACAACTTTATGTTCTCTTGGATGTTTAGAGTATGATTATTAACAATACCGTTTAATAATATAGGATGACACGATAAAAGTTAAATAATTTAACAAATAGTTAAATATAAAAGTTAAGGTGAAATGCTAACCTAAACCTGTATAAAACCTATTGGTTGTGATTATTGTGACCCATAACCACCTTATCCAATAACTATATCATTTTTGGGAAATTAGAAACTGAATATTATTTTATTATAAAATAATATTTCAAGCTTTTCCTAAGGTGACCCTCACCTCTCTTATATTAGAGAATTTACCCTTCTCTAAAATCACACCTCCAAATCCATTTGGCTCGGATAAACCATGCCAAAGTATCCTTTCAACATTCCTCACATCATCTTAGAGTCCTTACATTGATCATAAAGCCAACTTACGAATGCCTTTTGATCAACTCAAAAGGAAACACACGAATAAGAAAAATAATTTCACTACCATCTTTCATGTTCTTTTCATCTTCCAATTCCTCTTTCTATATTGTTTCCAAACCAAAATAATAACTAAATTACATAATACATAATATGATGTTACTATAAATATTGTATAACCATATTTTTTATTCTATCCATCTTCTAAATGACAAAGTCACCATACATGCATATGTACGGCTTACCGTCTCCATATCGTTGAGTAGTTTGTTATTAAAACACTTCATTATATGGATTGGTATAATAATGAGTATAAGTGATGTAAATAATAAATTTAAATTTCAATGATTCTGTATATATGATATAACATCCAATTTTATAATATTTCACCATCAATATAATGATATTTTCACTCGTGTGTATGTACGGATTACAGTCTCCATGACGCTATAAGATTCATTACCATGTTCACTATTAAATGATGATTATAAAAATATATATTATTAATAAAAATTTAATATGTGAAATAATAATTTTACTTTAGATATATATATATATGTATGTATGTATGTACCAACATATATCATATTCACATACTTCTATTCAATACGATATGAAAACGGAAACATCATTTATGCATACGTACAGCCTACCGTCTCCATAAATGGTGCCTTCCATTTCATATATCTATCTGTTATAAATATTTATATTCTAAATATATATGATATATTAATCACTTATTATATTCTGGAAATATTTTAATCTTGATCTAAATGATAAGATCAAAAATAACCAGTTAAAACACATACGATAAAGAAAGCGATTATTACCCAAAATGCTAAATTGACATGGGAATCATTATTAAATGGGTAAGATAATATCATAAATGAATCATGAATGATATGATAAATATGAATATGGTTTTGTTATATTTTAATAATATACTATGGTCGTTATATATGAGGTTAAATGTACACTCGACTAAAGGAAAGTGCAAGGTAAGGGTGAATTTCTCATTCTATTTATTAGTTTATGTTGCCTTTACATAGGAATATTTTGGGAAATTATTATTATCCATGTACATGTTCCATAATTTTTTTTTTCAAAGTGATTATTTTTATTTGCATTTTTGCTGAAACATCATATTAAATGTTTTAATTGTTTATTCTTCTTATCCTATATCATTGAAGTCCGTGTTTTCATAATGGTTTTGAGGATTTATTTATATGGACATGAATGTTTTAAAATGTTAACTCCATTAAAATGATTCAATGTGGTATGAGACACTTTGATTCAAAAATATCTTTTAAATTACATCCTTAATTTGAATTTTATATTATTTCATGAAAAATAGATATTTCTCTCAGTGATTTTTACTGATCATTTTCAATTATGTGAACATTCTTTACGAGATATTGTTCTTGATCAAGGATGATTTATTATGATAAAATTCATCGATATTTTATTGATGGTTTCGTCATATGTATGACTGTGGATTTGTTATTTTTATACCATTATTGGTTTATGGATAAATTATTGACATTTCAAATGATAGTTTTAATAAGAATGTTTATGTTATGTTTTAACCTTGTCATATGTGGAATGTATTGGACTTAGTATGTGACGGGTGGAGCTCGCTATAGCTCCTCGATGCATCGGTAGGTCTAATGAGATAATCTAGTGTCATGGAACAAGTATTTGTGAAAATTTTATATATATTATTGGCACAGGGCCTTGACTATGTGGTTATGATGTCTAGCATTTTGCATTACATCATTATGAAATTATCTATTGATATTTCATTTGATAATTAGACAAGTAGAATTTCCATGTGAATATGTGAATTGAATTATTTTATTTGTCTTTTACATATTATGATGATGTTTTTGACAAAAATATTTTTGTTTTATTTTATACATTTTCTTAAATATTTATTCATATTTATGAAAGTTTTTGGTATATTTTTATCCTTACTGAGCATCTGATCTCACCCCTTTCTATGTTTTATTTTCCCCTAGATGCGAAGAAGTATATTATGAACGATATGCAGGGATAGCCTAATGGATATGAATGGTGTCAAAAAAGACAATGTTGTAGTTGTTTTTCATTTTCTAATGTAATGTAACATTTATGGATGTAATCTATTTTTCAGGACTTCTAAACTGATCGGTCTATCGGGACTTGATTCCTTATAATCGTGCAAATGTATTAAAATAATGCATCTTCTTTGGGTAACTATGGTCGGGGCATTACAGTTGGTTTCTAAGGAAGTGTAGAAATAACCTTGTAAATACATTTAGATAATCAATGACTAGAGAACATTACCCTATGATAGATATTGTGGATTAGTATAAAATAACTTCTTAGAATTTTGGAATTTAAATTTAAATTAGGTATTTTACAAGTTTGGAATTATGCATTGAGATTAAAAAACTAACCATATGTATTTCATTGTTTAGAAATGCTTCCTAGTATAAGGAATGATAATTCCAGCAATACGCATGATCGAATGATTAAGAAGGATCATATCTTTCATGTTATTAAGAAAACATTTAAAATGGAAAAATTCTCCCACATATTCTGATCATATGAAGAAATAGAATCACGTTAATAAGAAATGTAACGAATCCTCTAAGAAAAATGGATTTGAAGGAAAAAAGTGAATAAAAGGATGGAAAAGAGAAAGATGGATAAAGGGAAGAGGGGAAATAATGGTTTCCCTATCTATTGTAACTATGGAAAGAATAACCTTGGTAATTCTTGAAGGGAATGAGAGTTTTTTATAATTGTGGAGAAAAATGACACCAAGTGAGTGATTGTAAGGGTAAGAAAAATGATTCAAATGTACAATGGTTCATCTCCAAGGAGTTCAGACACTACACAAAGCAGTGTCCAAATCATCAGAGTATACCCTAAATGTTGTTATTGTATAATAATCAAGTTGTGATACTACCAAAGATAAAGGGGAGTGATTTTATTTATAATGATGTTATTAAAGTATTTTTTTTCATTTCACTATTGTATTAATGATGTACATGTTATAATAATTATACAGTATAAAAGGGTTATACCGTAGTACTATTTCGTTTAAGGACATGAGATTTGTGTGGAACCACGAAAATTGAAACAATAGTAGGTTAAATTTTTTGGAAAATATATGGTTATAAGAAAGATAAACCATAATATGGTTCTAATACTGAGGTAGTTATTTTGGAATAATATACGATTGATTTGGATAAATTATATTGGATATTATTGACTACCTTGAAATGGATTAATGATTTTTATGGTCCATCATTATTGGAGTTTGCAACTTTTTTGGATTGAAGGAGTATATCAAGTATTCTATAAGTAATAAGGGAGCATGAATGTAATCAATATAGTTCATTGGTAATTCAAGGTGTTATACTGTTTTAAAATAGTACATGATGAAGCTATTCACATGTTATTACAAAGAAAAAAGGATCCTCATTATCTCTACAATCTTTATAAATTTTGGAATGTGATTTTGGGAAGAAGTATTTTGGATAAGTATAAAGGATGGAATCGATTATGTTTGAAATTGGATAATATAGTTAATAATAAATTATTACATTAAATTATTTTTCGATGTCATAAAAAGGACATCCCAGAGGTTGGGTGACTACCCGTCGCGTCCGGAAAGGCCGTGAGACATGAACCAACAACTGAAGGGCGACAAGGATGGTTCACCTACCACTGGCATACATGATGTCCTGGTTTGTATAATGTAGTTTCATTATATAGTCTGACAAATGATTTATAAATTCATTAGTTTTTCAACCCTATATGATCAGGATAAATATAATATTTTTTAAATTCTATTATCTTTTAGAGTAAAAGATGAGTTCGTGGCAGGAATTATTTAATGGATGAAGCTCTACGAGTCTAGTATATTATTTCCTCTAATTCTATGAATTAAATAATTCTTAAATTTTAGTGAAGTAATATTAAAAAAGACAAATTTGTTATCCTAATACCTTCTTTTTTGGATAACTAACGATATTTTAAATTATCATAGATTGATGGATTTGAGGCCCTCAATTTCACACTTGTCTGTGATTAATGACCACAATCAATCCCTATAAATATTTCTATTTTTCCTAAAATAATGTTTCTCTAATTACCACCATGTTCTTCTAATTGAGATCATAATTTGGTGTTAACTTTTTCAATCCCTTTACATCTTATTAATACTAATTTTTATTTACCCAATTTCCAAAGTGAGTTTTTCACAATGGTATTTTTTATATTATAAACCTTCTATTATCAAAAAACAATATAAAATTGTGAGGACAAAATTTATTGATGGAGGGGAGAATGTAACACCCAATGATATCATAGTATGTTATCTCGTTAATGTAATTAAATAGCTTGTGCTACATGAAACATTGAGTTCGAGAACACCACAACTTATCCAACTAGTTGTTCAAAAAGAAGTTATGAATAGTATTAAATGAATTTTTAATCTTATATAATATTTATAATTTTAACATTTATATTATGTGTTTTTTAGACATAATATAAGAAAAAATTTAATTTTACAGATAAAAGAAGTATTTTTAAAAAAATTGAAATTTTACCGCCTTTTAGTGTTGAACACTTTTTAAAACCAATAATCGACAATTTGATATATTTCATTTAATGAAATTAAATTCTTCTTTATAAGCAGGACATAAAAAATTTAGTTTGTATAAATTTTTGGTACTTTATTGATGGCTTTCATAATTTGACAAATAGTGAAAATACTATGTTTTAATTGAAAAGTTCTTTTTAAATTGAAATAATTCATATTTTTAAATTATGAATCTGAGAGGTGTTTAAGTATAAATTGATTATATTTTTTTCATTTAAAACAATTTAGGGAATTATATGTAATTTCACATATAAATTTGACATAAACATATGTCAATCATTTGATAGTTTTTAATTTTTAAAATCCTGCTTTTTTGGTTTTGATAATGGAAATGAATTATAAATTAATACATGAAACATAAATGTATTGAATTTGGTAAAATAAATTCATATATGAATTTGGAATATCTAAATTAGCTTTGCGTGCATTTTTTGTATTTTTCTGAAAACATTAATTTTTTTTTGAATAGTGAACAATACTACATTATTATTTAGAACCGAATTTTTATTTAAATAATTATTTATTTTATTTAATTTTATATTATATAAAAATAGATATATAATACCTATATATGTTCAATGTAATTCATTGGAAAAAAATTATATTAAAATTATATGTATTAAATGTTAATGAATTTTTTAACCTCTTTTACCCACAATTTAGGAGCATTTTCAAATTTGCATAAAACATAATTTTATCGCTTCTGTGATTTTAATTTCAAACATCTAATAGACATGGTTTATATCAGTAAGTATAATTTTGTTCGATAAGATGAAAATAATTTTTGATGAATTGTAACTTTAGACTTTTATTTACCACGGTTCATAATAAATTGGGAAATTAAAGATAAAAATGATATTATAATTACACTAACACATGTCCTAATTATATTTGATAAGTTTAATTCGACCAAAAACAACATTACGAATTAAATATCGTCATTTTGGTCCATTATATTTAGATTAGTACACTTCATATTATTTTATTTAAAGAAGAGTTAAAAGTGTTAAATTCAATGATTAATAAAGAAACTATTTTGAAAATAGGGTTATATATAATATAAATTATTCTATAAATAGTCATTAAAAAGAAAAAAAATTTCCTAAATCTTTGAATTTTATTTATAATTTTTAGATATTAAATATGTAATTTTATTTATGACACAATGACGATGTCGTATTTACCTTAATAATGAATGAATCAAATAAATGGTTTTATAAATATTAAAAAAAATTATAATTTCAACGTTTTTATGACATACATGAAAATTATAGGTGAATATTGAATGGTAGGGTTGATTCAATGTATCTTGTTCAATGTAATAAAGTTGTAATGTCATTCACTGAAACCAAATACCATAGAGTGTCATAATTAACATAAATTAAATTTAAAAACCAATACATTATTATTAGTTTATATAATATTCCAAAAAGATATATGGTTCTTAAAAAGGGATGATATAATATTATATATGTAATTAATGAACCACTTTTGGATCTCTATTATGTTTAGAGTACGTTTATTAACCCTATAGTGTATGAATACATGAAGACACATTAAAAGTTAAACTATTTAACAAAGAGTTATGTCTAAAAGATAAGATTAAAATGGTAACATAAACTTGTTTAAAACCTTATTGGTTGTGATAATTTTGACCCATAATCACCATAGACTCTAAATATATCATTTTGGAGCCATTATAAACTGAAAATGATTTTATTATAAAATAATATTTCATGCTTTTCCTAATGTGACCCTCACCTCTCTAATAAAAGGGCACTTAACCTCCTCTCAAAATCACACCTCTAAATCAATTTGGATAGACCTAAACCTAACCAAATATCCTCCCAAATTCCATCACATAATCCTATAGTCCATACAATGATCGTAAATCCATCCTATTGAGCAATTTTGATCAATTTAAAAGGAAACACCCGGAGAGGTAATAATTTAACCACCCTCTTTCAAGTTAATTTCATCTTCCACTTCCTATATATTTATTGTTTCAATTACAAAATAATAACTCCATTACATCCTACAAACTGTGATATTATTATAAATATTATACAACCATATTCGTTACACTATCCATCCTCTAAATGACAAAGTCACCATACATGTGTATGTACAACTTACCATCTCCACATCGTGGAGTTGTTTGTTATTCGAACACTTCATTATTTGGATGGGTATAATAATCATTATAACTGATGTAAATAATAAATATAACATGTTAATGATTCTTTATATATGATATAACAACCAATTACAGACTATTTCACCATCAATATGATGATATTGTCACTCATGCGTATGTACGAATTACCGTCTCTACGATGCGATGAGATTCATTCTCACATTCACCATACAATGATGATTATAAAAATATATATTATTAATAAGTATATATAATATATAAAATAATAATTTAACTGGATATATATATATTTGTGTGTGTGTGTGTGTATTTACTTACATATATCTTATTCACTTATATCTGTTCAATACGATATGAAAATGAGAGCATTGTTTATGCGTACGTATGAACTACTATCTCAATAAATGGTGCCTTCCATTTCATATATTTATCTATTATAAATATTAATATTATAAATATATTTGATATATAAATCAATTATTATATTATGGAAGTATTTAAATCATTATCTACATGATATGATCAAGAATAACAAGTTAAAACACGTACGATAAAGAAAGTGATTATTACCCAAAATGCTAAATTAACATAAAAATAATTATTAAATTGGTAGTATAATGCCATAAATTAATCATGTATGATATAATAAATATTAATATGTTTCTGGTTCAATTATATAATATACAATGGTCATTAAAATAGAGGTTAAATGTTCCCTCGACAAAAGGAAAGTGTAATGTAAGGGTTATTTTCTCAATCTCTATTATCCGAGGTTGTTTTCACGTAAGTATCTACTAGGCAATTTTTATTATATATGTCCATGTTTCATAAATTAGTGTTAAAAGGGATTATTTTTAAGGGACTTTTTAATGAAATTCATTTTAAATGTTTTAAATATTTATTCTTCTAAACCTTTCTCATTAATGATCATGATTTCGAAATGGTTTTAATTATTTATTTATATGTACATGAATGTTTTATGATGATAATTCCATTCAAAAGATTCAAAGTTGTATGGTACACATTGATTCGAAACTATCTTTTTAATGACTTAATTTATATGAATTTTAAATTATTTCATGAAATGGGGATACTTCTCTCAAATATTTTTACTGATCAATTTCAACTATGTCAACTTCTTTTACGGGATATTATTCTTGATCGAGGTTGATTTCTTATGATACAAATCATCCAAATTTTATTGAATGTTTTATGATTTCTTTGACTATGGATGTTTTATTTTTATACCATTCAAGGTTTATAGATAAATTATTGACATTTCGTATGCTAGTTTTAATACGAATTTTTATGTTATGTTTAAACCTTTTCATACAGTGAATGCATTGGACTTAGTAAGAGACTGGTGGAGCCCGATATAAATCTTCAATGCATCGGTAGATCCCATGAGACAAACTCGTGTCCTGGTGCAAGGCCTTGACAAAATATTATTTGTAGTCCTGGAACAAGGCCTTGAAAATGGGGTTATAAAGAAAGCCATTATGCATTCCATCATTATGAAATTAGCTATGGATTTTACCTGGGATTTTTCGACTAGAAGAATATCAATGTGAATAAGTAAATGGAATTATTTTATTTATCTTTGCTATATTAGGCTGAAGTTTATTTTTAAAAGGTTTTTGTTTTACTTTTATACATTTCATTAAATATTTATGCTTATTTATGAATTTTTCTCTATATTGTTATCCTTAGCGAGCATATGAGCTCACCCCTTTCTATGTTTTATTTTTTGAAGGATGTGAAGAAGTATATTATGAGTTACTTGCAGGGATAGTGTAAGAGATATAAATGTAGTCAATTAAGACAATATTGTTGTAGTATTCCATTTTATAATGTAATGTAACATTCAAGTTTGTAATCTATTTTCCAAGACTGCTAAATTGATTTTTCCTTCGGGACATTATTCCTTGTTATCATGCCATTTTATTAAAATAATTCACCGACTCTGGGTAACTCTAGTCGAAGCGTTACAGTTGGTATCAGTGGTAGTTCATCCACAACCTTATAAATATATTTATATGAACTATGATTAGGGAACATTAACCTAAGGTAGACTTTGAGGATTAGTATATAATAACTTACAAGAATTTTGGTAATTTAGATATTTTGTGTATTATCCAAACAATACATCCATGTCTGGATACGCGAAGGGAATGACGGCTCTGACACAGATATAACTAGGAGTGAAAACTCCAACTAGGAGTTTCAGACATGACCCGAGGTATCCTGGTATAAAAAAACGGGTCATACTGCACTCGTGGTTACAAAACTCCTGGGGGATATGCTTAGAATAATTCAATTTTCATTACAATCCATTTGGAAAGAATTAGGGGTAAATACTTCCTCCATGAAAAAATTTTATGATTATAGATTATATACATAATATTTTGGAATTTATATTAGTTATTTTACATGTTTGGAATTATGCACCGTGATTCATAAAATAACCTAGGGAATGACATTGTTTAGTAATGGCGCCTAGTAAAAGGAATGAAAATTCTAGTAATACGCACGATCGAATGATTAAAAATGATCATATCTTTCATGGTATTAATCCTACATCTGAAAGGAAAATAGTCTCCCACATATTCTTATCATATGATGTAATAGTATCAAGTGATAAAAAGATATGTAAATAATTCTCTGATTCCTATGGATTTGAAGGGAAGAAAGAGAAGAAAAGGATGGAAGAGAGAAAGGTGGATAAAGGGAAGAGGGGAAAGAAATATTTTCCCATATGTGATAAAAGTGTAAAGAATCACCTTGGTAAATTCTTGAAGGGAATGGGAGTTTGTTAAAAGTGTAGTGAAAAATGAAACTGTGTACATGATTTCAAGGGTACGAAAAAGTTTTCAAATGTACAATGCATCATCTGCATAGAGCTGGGACACTACGCGAAGCAATGTCTAAATCATCAGTGTCTACTCCAAATTATTCTATTGGATAATAATGATGTTAAGATACTACCAATGATGAATGGGAATTATTTGATTTATTATGTTGTTATTAATGTATTATTTTATTTGAGTGTTTCATTAATTATGTTCATGTAATAATAATTATAGAGTATAAAAGGATTCTACTTATGTACTATTTCATTAAGGACTTCAAATTGTGTGGAACAAAGAAAAGTCACGCAATTTCTGGTTTTTTTTGGAAAATATATGGTTCAGAGAAACATAAAACATAATAGGGTTCTAATAATATGGTAGTGATTTTTGAATATTATATAATTGATTTAGGTAAATTATATTAGATATTTTTGACTACTTTGAAACATATGAATGATTTTTATATTCCATCATTGTTGGAGTTTACAACATTATTGGATAAAAGGAGTATATCCAATATTCTATAAGGAATGAGGGAGGATGAATGTAATCATTAAGGTTCTACGGTAATTCAGAGTGTTATAGTTTTTTAAAATAATACATGATGAATGTATTAATGTGATATTACATGAAAAAATGATGTTCATTCTCTTTACCTTCCTTATAAATTTGGACTGTGGGTTTGGACAGAAGTATTTGGGATAATTCTAAAAGATGGAATTGATTTTTTTTACATTGGACACTATTTTTATGGTTAAATTAATTCTAGAGATTATTTTTGGATTGTCATAAAAAGGATATCTCGGAGGTCGGGTCACAACCGGTCGCGTCCAACAAGGCCGCGAGCCATGAACCCCCAACCGAAGGGCGATAATGGTAGATCACCTACCACTGGCATACGTGATGTACTGGTTTGTATAATTTAGTTTTTTTAAATAGTCTTAAAAATGAATTATAAATTTATTTTTTTGAACCCTATACAATTAGGATAAATAACATATTTATGAATTCTATAATCTTTTGGAGTGAAAGATGAGTTTGTGGTAGGAATTAGTGGGAGGATGAAACTGTACGTGTCAAGTATTTTTTTCCACTTATTATATGAATAAATTAATTCTTAAACATTAGGGAAGGGATATTGAAACAAAAAATGTGTCATTCTAATACCTTATGTTTTGTTTAACAAACAATATTTTAAATCATCATAGATTGATGTCTTTGAGGACCTCAATTTATCAATTGTTCTTGATTGATGACCTAAATCACTCCATATAAATATTTATGTTTCCCCCAATATTGTGACTCAAATTATCACCAATTTTATCTTAATTGATATCACAATTTGGTGGTAGCATTTTCAATTTCATTCCCTCTTATTAAGACTAAATTTTATTTACTCAATTTTTGATGTGGGTTTTTCACAATGGTATTTTTTCTATTATTTACCTTTTATTTTCCTTGAACAATTTAAAATTGTGAGGACACAATATATTGAAGAATTAGACAATGTAACACCCCAATATTTAGATGTACGTTCTCTCATTAATGTAATTCAACAGCATGTGCTACACGTAACACCGAGTTCGAGTGCACCACAACTTACCAAACTAGTCGTTCAAAAAGCGATTATGAATAGTATAAACTTCATTTTGAATATTATATATCTATATAATGTTAACATCCATATTATTTGTTTTGTAAATTTAATAAAAAATTTATTTTTTCAGATAAAAGAAGTATTTTTAAGAAAACACAATTTTAAAACCTTTTAAGGGAGAACCCATTTTAAAACACATATTTGACATTTTTATGAAATCAATTTAATGAAAAAAAATTCTACTTTATAAGTGGGACATAAAAAATTTAGTTTGGTCGAAATTTGGGTACTTTTCTCATATCTTTCACATTTTAACGAATAGTGAAAAATACTATGTTTTAATGGAAAACAAATTTTTTAATCAAATTACATTATACTATTAAGTTATGAATTTGTATGGTTTTGAAGTATAATTTGAATATATTTTTATCATTTAATACAATGTAGGTCATTATATGTAACTTCACATTTAAATTTGAAAAAACACATGTCAAATATTTCGATAGTTTTTACTTTTTAAAAACCTGCTTTTTTGTTTTGACAATGTGAATTAATTTTAAATTAATAAATTCAACTTATATATTTATAATTGTGTTGTATTGACTTTATTTTTGAATTTGAAATATCAAAATTAGTTTTTAGTGATTTTTTGTATTTTTCTGTAAACTATCAAATTTTTATGAATAGTTCGAAACACTAAGTTGTTTTTTAAAATATAATTCTTATTTAAAATATTATTTGTTTTTATTAATTTTATATTATGTAAAAATATATATATATTACCTATATAAGATAAATTTTATTTATTGGAATAATTTTATAATAAAATTAGATATATTAAATTTAATTGATCTTTTGAACCTCTTATACCCGCCTGCTAGGAGAATTTGAAAATTTTCATAAAACGTAATTTTACAACTTCTGTGAGTTTAATTTCAAAAATACAAGAGACACAGTTGATATCAGTATGAATAATTTGTTTCAAAAAGATGAAAATAATTTTTTTGAGTAGTTACTTTTGACTTTTATTTACCACAGTTATAAGTAAATAGGGTAATTAAAGGTAATAATGATATTATAATTACCCTAGCACACATCCTCATTCTCTTGGATAAGTGTAATTCGACCAAAAACAGCCATAGGAATAAATATGATTCATTAGGCCCACTTGAATTTTATTAGTACATTTACAATTTTTATATTTCAAGAGGAGTTAAAAGTGTTAAATTAAATGTTTAATAACTAAAACATTTTTAATATTGGGTTATTCAAAAGATAAATTCGACTATATATATTAATTAGAAATAAAAAATTATTTCCAACATCATGCTATTTTATATATAATTTTTATATATTAAATAATTAAATTTATTTATGACACAATGATGATGTAGTAGTTAAATTATTAATGAAAGAATCAAATAAATGGTATTCTACACACTAAAATAAATATAATTTCAATGTTTTTACGACATAAAAAAATCTTCAAGGTGAATATGACATGATAGGGTTTCTTCAATGTATCCTGTTCGAAGTAATCAAGTTGTGATGACTTTCAGAAAAACCAAATACCATATAGTGTCAAAATTTACATAAAATAATTTTTAAAACAAATACTACATTATTAGTTGATATAATTTTTGTAAAAATCTATTGATTGTCCAAAGGGAATAAATAATATTATATATTCCATTAATTAACATCATTTGGTTCTAGTGTATGTTTAGAGTATGTTTATTAACCATATAATGTATGAAAAAATAAGACACGGTAAAAGTAAAACTATTTAACTAAGATTAAAATAAAAACGATAAGGTTAAAATGGTAACGTAAAATTGTCTAAAACCTATTGGTCAAGAGTATTTAGACCCATAACTACCTTATCCTAGAAATAAATAATTTTGAATCCATTAGAAACATAAAATTATTTTATTATAAAATATTATTTTAAGCTCTTCCTAAAGTGGCACCCACCTCTCTTATAAAATGGCACTTCCCCTACTCTCAAAATCACACCTCCAAAGCCATTTGGCTCGGCCAACCCCTACCCCACTATCCTCCCAACTTCCATCACATCAACCTAGAGTCTTTACATTGATCATAAAGCCAACCAATAGAGCCCTTTTGATCAACCTAAAAGGAAAGACCCAAAGAAGAGGTAATAATTTCACCACCCTCTTTCATGTTCTTTTCATATTCCACTTCCTCTTTCACTATTGATTACACACCAAAATATTAACCAAAGTACCTAATAAATAGTTTTATGTTATTAAAAATATGGTACAACCATATTTGTTATTCTAACTATCCTTTAAATGTCAAAGTTACCATATGTGCGTACATATGGCTTACTATCTCCACGTCGTGGAGTTGTTTGTTATTCAAACACATCATTATTTGGATAAGTATAATAACGAGTATAACCTATTTAAATAATAAATATTACATGTTAATGATTATGTATATATGATATAACATTGAATTACATACTATTTAACCATCAATATAATAATAATGGCGCTAGTACGTACGTGCGGATTACCATCTCAGTACTACAGAATTCACCATTAGTGACTGCAAAAAGCAGTCGCTAATAGTATTTTGTGATTTCCAACGGACCACCAAGGGCGGTCACTGTTGGTCCGTCGCTAAAGGACAATTGCAACCGCCAACTACGGTCGCTATTGGTGGTCCACGTCCAACCGCGATGGTGGTCACTGGGGGAGTAGTAGGGACTTCTTTTGGAGGTCGCTTTTGCCCGGAAAAATGAAACCATTAGCGACCTCCTAAGGCGGTCGCTAGCCTGGAAATTTTTTTAAAAAAATACTACATTTTGATATCACTCAATGAACCAGAAAAACAACCTACAACAAACAGAAGTGCATGAAAAGTTTCAATGTGGCTGTGTGTGTGGCTTAAGTGGAAGAAAACTGCAATTTATAACTCACCTAAGATTAGAAACATTCAGCCGCCCATGACTGGTAGATACCTGTGTTATAGTAAGGATGGAGAATTTAGTTCACCAGATGTATGATAATAGAAAATTTCTTATTGATATAGCTGATTGGAAGAAGGTGTGATTGGAATCCATTTCAATCCCAACTCATGCTGAAACAATAAACCTGAGTAAAAAATATATTTAGATAAAGTAAAATTACCATCCAATAATTAATCAAAAAATATAGTATTGTTTTCATAAGAGCTACTGAAATCCATGCTTAATGATTATTAGATGATCAGCAAAGGGATTTTCATATAAGGACATGCATTAATCCATGTAATGCGTATTTAAGTAATAAATGTTTCTTGAATAAAGTCAAGATCATGGGAATGAAAAAGATGTTATGGATTCAACGACCGAAGAAACTCCAAGAAGGATCCGGCTATATTACCTATTCTTCTCATCTAATGTCATTATAATATATCCAATTTAGTCATGAAATCTAACCTAGACAACCTCATCATGTTTATATCTTGTTTTGATAAATAAGAGCTTGATTTTGAGAATTATACTATGTTAAATGAACAAATAAAGACTCAATATATGATACTGGATATTGAGAATATATTTAAGAAGTTGATATGCGATATTAATAAAGACCAATATATTTACACTCAATAAATTAAGAATACTAAAAAGAAAATTATAGAAAGAAAAAAAATTGAATTTGAAAAAGATTGACTGAATTTTTTATTAGTAGGAAATACATTTACAAAAAATAAATTAATTTGAAATTAATAATAATTTTTGTTGTTGTTTAATGGCTCAATGAAAATTTAAATGTTTTCTGATAGAAAATGTACCTTGAGTCAATGGATATGAAATTAGGTGATACTGCTTTATTGCATTCCTAGATCGGTCTGCCTCTCCTAGTGCTACCTTGGTTTCTATGTTATAACTCCCTAAAAGAAGTTAGTTGATTGGATGTTGAAAATGAAAACATTTCTTTCTATCCACATAATGAAAAAAAGAGGCAACAATATTTAACATTTGGTTATGTACCTGTCCACTTAGACCGGTCATGTTGATATCATCCATGAGATCTTCAAGCTGCATGCTTGTACAAATCATAATGTAAAATAGGCTACCAACATATTTCCAAAGCTTCTGAGAAATGATTCATCTCATGAATAGTTCTTGCATTATCTCTCCAGTCCTTAAGGATAAATGGAATGCTAAAATAATTTTGTTCCCCACCTTCTTCTCCCAAACCTATAAACACATACAAAACAAAAACATTAAATCTTTTTTTATATAGAGGACTCATGTATACACTAAATTGATATAAATTTCAAACCACCCCTCACCAATGATCTAAACTATAAAACCAACTCAACAATTAAAAGATTATTTATACACTAAAATGAATCATTTTCAAAAATTAAAGTCATTATCAAAGACATTACCTTATATTTTTATTCTCTTCATTCATCAATACATCAAAAAATTATAAGCAAATAGAAGTCAAGTGCATTAGTGAATTTAAAACATCCCTCTACCATAATAAATCTCTATTCTTGCATCTTTGAAAATTAGAGATTAACACATGAGTATTCCTTTCCTTGGAAATCACCATAAGAATGCTTCATCCATGATCCTTTGTGGTAAAACTAAATATGCAATACTTATTAGGAATAAATGAGAACAAATTTAATTTTACAATGACTAAACATTCAACAAAAATAATATCACAATGATAATTCATTAAGAAATATGAGTGATGGAGGTTCCCAAAATTAAAAACCCTAAAACTGAAATTAGGGATTACCAGATTGCATAGAAAATTCGGAACCAAGTAAAGATGTGGAGTTGGAGGCCGAGTGAGAAGTGAAGGAGAGGCAGCGGTTAGGGAGGATGGTCATCACAAGGCACCAGGCGTGGGCGCGATGATGAACGATCTACGAGGAGACGGAGCCGCGGTTGAGGGAGGCAGAGGCAGAGATGTGGAGGGAGATGTAGTCGAAGCAAGAGGGAGGTAAAGCTGACGAAGAATGCGGGTTCAGTGAGGGAGTAGACGAGCAGTTGCCAAGGTGGTGGTAGGGTTTACTGAGGGTGGTGCGTGAGGGATAAGTAGAGTAGGGGTGATATCTTGTGAATTTTTTTATAAGCCTAGCGACCGCCAATGGCAGTCGCCCATTCCATGGGGCTCCAAAACTAAAATTTCTAGTACTGTCTCCACGATGCGATGAGATTAATTCCAACGTTCACCATTCAATGATGATTATAAAAATATATATTATTAATAAGTATGTAATATATGACATAATAAGTCTACTAGATATATATATATATATATGTATTTACTTACATATATCTTATTCACATACTTCCGTTCAATACAATATGAAAACGAAAACAATGTTTATGTGTATGTACAACCGACAATATCAATAAACGGTGCCTTCCATTTAATATATGTATCTATTATAAATATTTATATTATAAAAATATATGTTATATAAATCAAGGATTATATTCTGGAAGTATTTAAATCATGATCTAATTTATTTTATCAAGAATAAAAAATTAAAACATGTATGATAATGAAAGTTATTATTACCCAAAATAATAATTTAACGTGGAAATATTTATTAAATGGGTAGTATAAAGTCATAAATGAATACTTTATGATATAAGAAAAATTAATATGATTTTTTTATCATTTAATAACATTCTATGGTCATTATATAGAAGGCTAAACGTACCCTCGACCAAATGAATGTTCAAGGTAAGGGTTAATTTCACAATAAATTTATTATATGAGGTTGTTTTTACATAAGTACCTACAAGGAAATATTTAGGATCCATGTCCATGTTTCATAAATTTTTGTTCAAATGGATTATTGTTAAGGTACTTTTTACTGAAATGTCATTTTAAATGTTTTAATGATTTATTCTTCAAATCCTTGGTCAATAATGAACATGTTTTCAAAATTGTTTTAAAGATTTATTTATAAGGGCATTAATTTCTTAAAATGTTAATTCCATTCAAAAGATTCAATGTGGTATGAGACACTTTGATTCAAAACTATATTTTTGTTGGATCGAATATGTAGATGTATATCTATATTAGATGGAACAATACAAGAGGGGGTGAATTTTAGGTTTAAAAACTGTGTTTAAACACTATAGTGATTAGTTTAAAAGATCTTAAACTAATAAAATTCAAACAACCACAATTGTATTGAATATAACGGTCTGATGTAATGTAATACTATTAGAAAATTAAAGTAATTGTATACAAGATGAATACAATAATCAGAGTAAAACAAATGTGAGATATTCTACCATAAAGCGTATAGAATCTATTAATAAATTATGTAATAGAATAATCGTAATTGAAACAATTATAATTGGAAGTGTAAAGAGAAAAGGAAACAATACAAATTCCTTTCTAATACAAACATCATCGGAAATGTAAAAGTATTACAATTCTTTTTAACCCAAGGAGAAGGGTTATTCTTTCACCTAGGATAAGAGGTCTTTCTTACCACCACCATGTTATTCCCTCGATACGATGATCGGTTCTTCTGTCTGCATATCCCTGGCAGCCCTCGATACGATGATCGGTTCGTCTGTCTGCCTATCCCCAGCAACCCTAAATTTTATTGGTAATCAGCTCCTCTGTATTTCAATCACAATAAATCCCTCGATACGATGATTGGTCGCACAAACCACAAAGCATGAGAGAAGTCACAATGTCTCTCTCTAGAACATGATAGAAGCAAAGAATCATAGTTTTTTTCTCGGCATCAAATGACCTCCTATTTATAGGTCTGAGGTTCCAACGGTCACATTTACTCTAATGGTCATATTTCTCTGAAAACCTCGGAGGAACTTGGACACCTGGCATTATAATGGTCATATTGAAACTGAAATCACGACATCATTTTGATTAGTTTGTAACTAACTCAATGACATTGTATTGTTTAAAACAAAAGATATATGAAGATGATAAACATGAGTATGATTAATACGAAACATGTATTATTTACTAACTACCAAAAAAACATGTAATGAATGATTGAGTATTATATGTATTACTAAAGGTATTGTATTGATATGATACAAAGAAAGATACACAAAAGTGAGTACAATTGAAAGAGTCAGTACGATATGATTGACAGAGTCAGTACGAAAATTATAGACCGTACGATCAGTATGGTCAGTACGATCAGCATGGTCGGTATGATCAGCATGGTCAGTACGATCAACATGGTCAGTATGATTAGTATGATTAGTAAGATCAGCATGGTCAGTACGATCAGCATGATCATTACGCTCAGCATGGTCAGAACGATCCGCAGGGTTAGTATGATCAGCTTGATCAGTATGAGCAGCATGGTCAGTACGATCAGCATGGTCAGTACGATCCACATGGTCAGTACGATTGGCATGGTTAGTACGATCATCATGGTCAGTACGATCAGTATGATCCCTATGATCATCATGATCATTATGATCAAGATGATCAGTATGATCAGCATGGTAAAAGAAATTTTTGATTTCCAAAACAAGATATAGAAGTCAAAGGAGAACTTTTGACTCAAAAATCTCCCCCTTTTTGAAAAGCACAAAACAAAAAGTAAAGTCATCAAGAAATTCTTATCTACCACTAAGTTATTGGAAACACTTCTGAATATGAAATTGAATACAACTAATTCCCCCTTTGGTATGTGTTTTCCTAAGGACTGTATTCACATATTTTCCTTGGTTTCGATGTATTTGATTAAAACATTCTCTCTTTGTAAAACATTCTACCACTTTATAAAACATTCTCCCCAGTTTTTGATTTAAAAAAATAATGGGGTTACTTGAGATGCCTAAAAAAGTTAGAGAAATGAGAAACAGGACAAATGAAAGAGTAACATAAATGTCATTACAAAACAAAAGACAGGTTTCAAAAGAAAAGACAAACATATACAATAGTCATTTGTTTTCTCTTTCCTTTTACTACTTTATCAGCTGATGAAGAAAAGCTATCATCTTTTTGATTTCATTCATGTCTATAGAATTTGAGTCACCTAGAGTTCTGAGAAGCTCTTTTTGGTCAGAAAAAAGATGATCTTGATTCTTGATAGTCTCCTCCTGAACTCTGATTACTTCATCATGGGTATCAATATTGTTTTTCAGATTCTTGTTATCCTTGGATAACACAAAATTTGGTTTCTTCAACAAAAACATTTCATCTTTGATAGATGAAACCTTCAGTAAATCATAATAAAAACCATTCATTCTCTCTTTAAATTCTTTATCTGAAGGAATATTAGCTCCATGAGTTACCGGATTCATCATTTCCACAGTTTCTTTGTCAAGTTTGTTAAAAGCAGTAGTAAGATCATTTGACAACCTCTTTATGTCTTCAATTTCTTTATCATGGTCATTCACCGAGCTTTCGATTTTGTATGACCACTTGGTCATTCTATTTCGAGCCTTCTTATGAGCAGCCGAACTTTCAGATAGTACTTTCAAATTGGATTCAACTAACAAAATGCTCTTTCTCAATTTTCATACATAGTCGAACTCTTTTTCCGATTTTCAGTGATAAAATCAATTTTTCCCTCAAGCCTGATAAAGTAAGGGATGGTCCAATCAATTCTCCTCAACATATGAACAATGTAATCACTTTTCATAAGAGAAATTTCCTGTTCTGAATCAGTATCCTCATCTTACAAATCCATTTCATTTGATCGGCTTGAGTAAATTTACAACTGGTTGATTTCATTTTTCTTTTTCAATCCCCTTCCATTATTCCACCACTTTATCACTGATAACGATTGTATGAGAAGATTGAGCAACTTTCTTTGAATGAGAAGGTTTTTTATCTTATGTTTCAAATGACTCAATCGGTCCTTGATCACTATGCGAAGTTTGTTTAATAACATCACTTTTCTTTTGGAATGATTATTCTATAATTTTCTTTGATCTTTGAAGGAAATCTAAAACAAGGTCTCCTTCCTCTTCTTCAACTTCCTTTATCTCTTCCAATATCTGTTTTCCTTTTTCATTCTCTAGAATACTCTATATGATAGGTTCTTGATTTACTTCTTCCGTTAGTTTAGCACTATCATCTCAACCATTTTTAGTACATTAGAGATATTAATGTCTTGAGCCTTTATTTTTAGAACTATCTTCTTTTTCATTTCATATTTAAGGGTTTCCTATACCCTATTCTTTCTGCAAAAGCTTCAGTTGGATCAAGTCCAAACATTGGATCACCTTCCTTTCTCTGTTCCTTATCTTTTCTCCACTTTCCCACAACCTTCTTACTGTATTTGGTTTCTTCTTTAGCTTTGAACTGGTTTGCAGATCTGACTTTTGAGGAGCACCAACAGATGGATTATCTTTGACAGGTATAGGTGCCGATTGATTCCGAGCCAATTCTGTTTCTAAATCCTTTAAAAAATGTTTTGATTTCTAATTAAACAAACATTCAACTTCTTCAACGTACTCTCACTAATCCAGGTTGGCTTTAGATCTATCAGATTTCCTTTCAAAAGAATATTAAAAAACTTCATGCTCTCAAGAATAAACTTTTTACGGATAGCTGGATACATAATCAAATGGTATTTGATTTCTCATGACTTGAAATTCTTAATCGTTTCAAAGATGTGTCCCATATGATTTACTTTCCTCATGTTGACAAGACAGTCCAACATGACGATATTAGAAACCTTCAAAGTCTCTCTATCCCCTTTCATTGGGATAAGAAAACCATGCATCCACAGGGACACAAACCTGTTATATGGTGAAAGATGAGCCACTGTCATCTTCTCTTAATTTATAATAAACAAATACTTTTCAGCATTTTCTTTGTTAAATGTACCAACTTTCTCTGGTAGTTTATGAGATGGATAGAAAGAATCACCTTCTGTCAAAAAATTCATAATATGAGCTGCTTGATTCACAGACATAGAAATATTTCTATCGTATACAGCAATGTTGATAGTCATGTTCTTATCAAACGATATGGTTTTGTAAAAATGTCTTCATCAATAAGAACCAGAGCTGGGGATACTGGTTTCTCAACACATAAATTTTCCCATCCTTGAAAAAAATGATTCTTCTTATTATAGAATCGTATGAATCAAAAAAGTCCTGAGAAACTAACCTTTCTCTGAAAAATTCATTCTATGAAAAGATCATTGAAGACATTTCTGCAAGAGTATTAGCAGAGGACTGAGACATATAGTTGAAGCTGCTGAAAGATTGTACGATGAATCAAATCGGTGGAACAGAGCTTCGCCACAAATCCTAAAAAACCGGTGTGGCTTTGAGGAGGAGGTGGGGCTATTTATAAGCAGCAAAATGGTGACCGTTGATCTTCTATGGTTGAGTTTAGAAGAGATGAGATCAACAGATAGGATTAAAATGAAAAAAATGAGGAAAGTATGTACCTTCCGGAGATCGTAAGGTAATTGTTGGTTTAGATACTATTAATAGTGAATGAAAATACAAACGTATGAAGAAAAAGAATATTTTCAATCATCATCCAAATGGAAAAGAATGTCATTTCCATTAACTAACGAGCCGATGGAAAAAAACTCATTACCATGAACAAACGTGCCGATGGAAAAGAAAGGCATTACCATAAACGGACGTGCTGATGGAAATGATATTCATAACCATGAACGGAAGTGCCGATGGAAAAGAAATTCATTACCATGAACGAACAAGGCGATGGAAAAGAAATTCATTACCTTGATCGGATGAGCCGATGGAGAAGAAATTCATTACCATGATTGGATGAGCCAATGGAAAAGAAATTCATTATCATGATCAGACGAGCCGATGGAAAAGAAATTCATTACCATGACCGGACAAGCTGATGGAAAGGAAATTCATTACCATGATCGGACGATCCGATGGAAAATAAATTCATTACCATGAACGGCTGAGACGATGGAAAAGAATTTCATTACCATGATTGGACGAGCCGATGAAAAAGAAATTCAATACCACGCACAGACGATCTGATGGAAAAGAAATTCATTATCATGATCAGACGAGCCGATGGAAAAGAAATTCATTACCATGATCGGATGATACGATAAACAGATAGGTAAATAATAAAATAAAACTATCAATACGATAAACATATAGGTAAATAATACAATAAAATAGTCAATATGATAATCATATAGGTGAAAAACACAAACCAGGAGAATAAATAATTACAGATCATAAGATTAGGAAAATAAAACAGTAAGAAATATTCTCCCCCTTTCTAAGAGGAGTTAATTAATGTAAGGAGAAATGTAAAAAATGAAGTAGATATGAATGATTATTTTAATGTAATCATTCATATCTTCTGTTTTATAAACTCAAATCTACCAAAAGGTAATGTTTTTGTAAAAATTTAATCAACTTTATCTTGTGTTCCAACGAATTGTAAAATAATATCTCATTTTTGTGTGTGATCCATAAGAAAGTGATCCCTAACATATATGTGTTTTGCACGAGAGTGATGTGCTGGGTTCTTACTTAGAGCTATGGCACTAGTATTATCACATAGAATTTGGGTTTTGGAAAAACTCAATACATATTTAGTGAGTGTCTGTTGCATCCACAACACTTGAGCACAACAAAATCCAGCTGCTACATATTCAGCTTCAATAGTGGAAAGTGAAACTGAGTTTTTTTTCTTGATGGACAAAGAAACTAGAGAGTCTCCTAAGAAATGACATGTTCCATATGTACTTTTTCTATCCATTCTATAACCACCAAAGTCAGCATCTGAAAAACTTTTTAAAACAAAATCATTTCCAAAAGAGTAAAAAAGTCCTAAATCCATAGAGCCTTTTAAATACTGAATGATTCTCTTTAAGGATTTTAAATGAGATTCTTTTGGATTATATTGGTATCTTTCACATAATCATAAGGAAACCATTAAGTCTGGCCGACTAGCTATCAAGTATAGAAAACATCCTATCATACCTCTAATTTTTTTGATCTACTGAATTTCTAGTTTCATCAAGATCAAGTAAATTTGAGGAACCAATTGGAGTGATAATATATTTAGTATTTTCATATCAATAATTTTTATGTAAATATTTAATATACTTTTGTTGGGATATATATTTTCCTTCTAGTTTTTGAGAATTTTGAAAACCTAAAAGGAATGTTTACTCACCCATCATACTCATTTCAATCTCAGATGTCATTAAATTAGCAAAAGAATCAGGTAAATATTTTCTAGGTTAATCCAAATATAATGTCATCAACATAAATTTGAACAATAAAAACATTTTTAATTTCCATTTTTATAAAAAGGGTTGGATCTGTTGTACATTTTTCATAATTATTTTGTCAAAGAAATCATGTAAGTCTATCATACCATGCTCTAGGGGCTTTTTTAAGACCATATAGGGCTTTGGTAAGTTTAAAAACATGATTAGGATGTTTTGGGTCTAGAAAACCAAGAGTTTTTTCGACAAAAACTTATTCTTGGACAGAACCATTTAGAAAAGAACATTTCACAACCATTTGAAAAAGATTGAAGTTAAAGTATGCTGCGAAGGCTAATAGAATACGATTAGATTCAAGTCTAGCTACCAGAGCATATGTTTCTTCACAGTCTATTCATTCTTGTTAATTATAGCCTTTAGCAATAAGTCTTTCTTTATTTCGTACAATGATTCGATTTTCATCACATTTGTTTCTAAAAACCCATTTTACTTCTATTATAGTTGTTTCTTTGGGTCTTTCAACTAATGTCCAGACATGATTCCTCTCAAACTCATTTAGTTCATCTTGCATTGCTTTGATCCAACATTCATCACCTAAGGCCTCACTTGGACTTTTAGGTTCAAATTGGGAAAGAAAAGAAAGATGTTCTCTTTAATTTCTTATAGAATTTATGGTCCTTACAGGTTGATTTACATCACCACTGATGTTATCACTGGGATGAATCCTATGAAATAATTGATTTGGGTTTTGTAAAACATGTTCATCAACATATGGTATAAATTATTTTGGGGTAAATGTTTCAGAATTATATTCTTGAACATTTTCCTTATCAGAAGAATCTTCTAACAAAGGATGATATTCAGTTTTTTAAAATACATCTGAGGATGTATGTTGGGATGGTTTAAAAACAAAAGGATCAGTTTCATCAAATTTTACATGTATTTTTTCCTCAATAATACAAGTGTTTTTATTGAAAACTCTATAATCCTCAGAAGTTGTAGAGTAGCCTAGAAAGATTCCTTCATCAGATTTGGGATCAAATTTTTTTAGATTATCTTTTGTATTCATAATGAATAATTTTCACCCAAAAACATTGAAGTACAAAACTTTAGGTTTTCGGAAAATCCATAACTCATAAGGTGTTCTATTAAGAAAAGGTCTGGTTAAAACACGATTTATAGTATAGCAAGCAGTACTAATAGCTTCCACCCAAAAGTGCTTAGCAATTGAGTATTCACTCCACATGGTTCTAGTCATTTCTTGAAGAATACAATTTCTTCTTTTAACAACACCATTTTGATCAGGAGTTCTTGGAGCTGAGAAATTTTGAGTAATACATTTTATTCTAGAAAAAGTTTCAAAATCACAATTTTGAAATTCACCACCATGATCACTATGAATAGCTATCAATGGTAGGATTTTATCATTTTTAACATGGGATCTAAAAATGTTTAAATAGTAAAAAGCTTCAAAATTCTTTGTTAGAAAATAGACCCATGTGAATCTAGTAATGTCATCATATAAAACAAATACATAGTATTTTCCTCCAATGCTTCCTGTTTGTGAAGGACCAAAAAGATCCACATGCACTAGCTGTAATGCTTTAGAATTTGAAACATCATTAATTTATTTAAAGCTAGTTTTATGTTTCTGGACAAATTGTCAAGGATCACAGACTTTTGAAGAATCATATCTAAGATCCGGTAGTCCCATTACAAGTCTTTTCATTGAGAGTTTAGAAAGGATTCTTAGGTGGTAGTGTCCTATTCTTCTATGCCATAGACATTATTGGACTACTATTAAATTTAATCAGGTTAAATTTTGGCTCCTAAGGACTTCTAAGTTAATAGTGTATACATTATTTTACCTATGGGCAGATAGAATGAACTTATCCTTGGAATTATGATCTAAATTTTTATCATTTCTAAAATTCACAAGGTAACCTTCATCACATAATTGACTTATGCTGATGAGATTATGCCTAAGACCTTAAAAAAACATTTGAGATAAGAACTTTTCCAAGAATAACAATATTACCTATACCAACAATCTTTCCTTGAGAATTATCTCCGAATGTAACCTTTCTACATTTTGTTTTGATAATAATTTCAATGAAATCATTATTTTCGGTCATGTGTCGAGAACAACCACTATCCATGCACCAAATATTCTTTTTGGTACACTTCTTATTTTCCTGAAAATGAATCAATTAGTTTTTTAGAATCCAAACATGTTTGGATCCAGAATGATTAGATAACAGAATTTTAGGAATCCACATTTGTTTTAAAAAATGATCTTTAAGAAATCCTAAAGAATGAGTTCTATTAAGAGAACACTCTCTTTTCCAATGTCCACCACATTGATAGTTAGAAAAATAAGGGTTAACTTTTGGAAAAAAATTGTTATTACTAAAAACAGGATTGAAATGAGTATAACCAAGTCCAAAATGATTTCTCAAAGGCCGTATTTGGGAAAAAAATTCAAATTTCTCGTTTCCATATGTAACGTTTGACGAACACTTTTTCAAAGAATAAATTTTGGACTTTAGTTTTAAAACTAAATTTGTATCGTCCAAAACATTTGATTTTGAACTAGAGTTAGGATATAAAACAATTTTCTTAGAAATTACATTTTCAAGATCCTTAGAAAGTTTATACTTATCAGATTTGACATTCACAAGGGTTTTTAAAATACTTACAAAATCAGAAGTTTTCATATCATGATCATTAGAATGATCTAATACATTGTTAGATAAAACTAAAATTCTAGAATTTGCATTATCAGCCTTTTTCTTATGTTTAGAATTTTCATTTTCAAGTAATTTAGGAAATCTATATACTTCTTCAAAAGAAGGTAATGTATCATCTTCTGATGATGAAGACTCATCTGAACATTCATAATATTTATTATCAATATAATGTGCATTTAAAGAGACATTTGTAATAGCTTTAGCATTGTGTACCTTAGCCATAAGAAAATGATCTTCAATTGGTAATATGGCTATAAGTCAAATATTTCTCTGTCCTGAGGACTCATATTCTGAAGAATTATCTGATGAATCACTACCACTTGCACTCCAAGTATCATTTACATTCAAGACTTTCTTTGTCTTTTTATACTTTTTCTTATTTCTTTTAGAATGTTTCTCCTTTCTATCTTTTCCCTTCAGTAAAGGACAATCAGGCCTTATGTGTCCTACTTTATTATATTCATAACAGGTCACCTCTGAATCTTTCTTATCCTTCCTATCTTTCCTTTTCAGTATTAATTGAATGTCTTTCTTTCCCATAGTCTTGTTCATCCTTCATGAAAGATTGGCTAACTCATTATCTGAGTTATCACTATCACTTTATTTTGATATAAAAACATTCGTGGGTTTGGATCTTATTATCCTTTCAGGTGTTTTAGATTTAGATGTAAAGGCTACACTTCCATTTCTATTTTTCTTCTTGTTGAAATCAGAATCTCTCTTCATTCTTGTCTCCTGCTGTAAAAGAGTTCGAAATAGTTCATTGATAGTAATCTGGGAAACCTTTCTGTTTTCATCAATAACAATCCTTTTTTACTCCAATTCATTTGGAATTATATCAATAATATTATCTACTAGAGCTTCATCATCATTTCCTTTTTCTCCCATTGATTTTAATCTATTGAAAATTGTCATAAATCATTGTTTCACATTACATACGGGCTCTCCATAAGGAAAAACGAATCCATGATACTCTGCTCGAAGCATTTCTCTTCTTGTTTATATAACCTTGGATGTACCAAAATGTGTGACTTCCAATTTCTTCCAAATACAGTTGGCTTCTTCACAAGATGATATCTAGCTGTATATATTCCTAGTTATAGTACATAATAATGTATTGCGTACCGTATAATTCAGTAGATATTCTTGCTTCTCTTGGTTAGTGAAAGTACTGACTTCTTTGTCAGGAATTTTGTAACCTCCAATAAGCATAATAAATTTTTCTACACCAGTATTATCACAAATGTCTTCATTCGATCTCCCCAGTACTCATAATCATTCCCATCAAAGATAGGTGGTCTAGAAGGATTTAGGTTGTCAATTGACCCAATATTCATTCCTGCCATCAGATAAAACACATTCATTTCCACTCCACACGTTAGTATAGTAACTAGTTGAAACAGTAATAAAATTGAATAAGAGATAGTAGTATAAATCAGTGGAATCCTCCTCTAATACCAATTGTTGGATAGAATATTTAGATGTATATGTATAGTAGATGGAACAATACAAGAGGGGGGTGAATTGTTGGTTTAAAAACTGTGTTTAAATACTTATGAGATTTGTTTCAAAGATCTTCAGCTAATACAATTCTAACAACCACAATTGTATTGAATATAAAGGTATGATGTAAAGTAATACTATTAGAAAAGTAAAGTAATTGTATTCAAGATGAATACAATAATCTGAGTAAAACAAGTGTAAGAGATTCTACCATAAAGATTATAGAATCTATTAATACAGTATGAAATAGAATAATCTTAACTGAAAGAATTACAATTGAAAGTGTAAAGAGGAAAGGAAATAATAAAAATTACATTCAAATACAAATAGCAGTGGAAAAGTAAAAGTATTACAATTATTTTTAACCCAAAGAAAAGGGTTATACTTTCACATAGGATAAGAGTTATGTATTACCACCACCATGGTAAGACCTCGATATGATGATCGGTTTGTCTGTCTTCCTATCCCCAATAGCCCTCGATACGATGACCGGTTCGCCTGTCTGCCAATCCCCGACAACCCTGGATACGATGATCGGTTCGTCTGTCTGCCTATCCCTGGAATCCCACGATTTTGTAGGTAATCGGCACCTTTGTATTTCAATCACTTGAATGTCGTCGATACGATGATCGGTCGCACAAAGCACAATGCATGAGATGAGTCACAATGTCTATATCTAGATCTTGATAGAAGCAAATAATCACATTTTTTTCTCTTCTTAAAATGACTTCCGATTTATAGGCCTCAGGTTCCAACTGTCACATTTCCTAAAACGGTCATATTTCTCCGAAAACCTCAGAGGGACTCGGAAACCTAGCATTATAATGGTCATATTGAAACCGAAAGCATGACATCGTTTTTATTAGTTTGTAACTAACTCAAAGACATCGTATTTGTTAAATAAAAAGATATATGAAGATGATAAACAAGAGTACGATTAATATGAAACTGGTGTTTTTGACTAAGTACCAAAACACGCAAGTAATGAAAGCATTATTATTATAAGTATTACTAAATGTAATGTATTGATATGATACAAAGAATGATACAAAAAAGTGAGTAAAATTGACAGAGTCAGTACGATATGATTGACAGAGTCTGTACAAAAATTATTCACCGTACGATCAGTATGGTCAGTACGATCAGCATGGTCAGTACGATCAGCATGGTCAGTACGATCAGCATGGTCAGTATGATCATCATGATTAGTACGACCATCATGGTCAGTACGATCAGCATGCTCAGAAAGAACAACAAGGTCAGTACGATCAGCATGGTCAGTATGATCAGCGTGATCGGTACGATCAGCATGATCAGCACGATCAACATGGTAACAGACATTTGTGATTTCCAAAACCTGATATAGAAGTCAAAGGAGAACTTTTGACTCAACAATTTTATGTTAAATCCTTTTTATGACTTTTTACTTATTTCAGGAAAAAGGGATATTTCTCTCAATTATTTTTACTGGTCAATTTCTTCGACAGCAACATCCTTTACAGTATATTAATCTTGATCGAGGAAGATTTGTTAGGATACCAATAATACATATTGCATTGAAGGTTTTTTTATATGTTTCACTATGAATTTTTTATTATTATACAATTCAGGGTTTATGGATAATGTATTGACATTTTGTATGCATGTTTTTATATGAATGTTTATGTTATGTTTAAACCTTTTCATATGTGGAATGCACTGGACATACTAAGGGATATGTGGAGCCCGCTATAGCTCCTTGATGAATATGTAGGTCTCATGAGACAAACTATTTTCATGGCACAAGGTTTTGACAAAATCTTATTTTTAGTTTTGGCATAGGGCCTTGACTATGTGGTTATGACATTTGGCATTATGCATTCCATCATTATGAAATTAGATGATGACATTACAAGTGATTATTCTACAAGTACAATGTCCTTGTAAATAAGTAAATATCATTATTTGATTTATATTTTCCATATTATTATGAAGTTTATGTTTAAAAGGATTATTTTCTCTTTATATACATTGCCTTAAATATTTATGCTTATTTATGAATGTTTTCTCTAAGTTTTTATCCTTACTTATCATCTAAACTCATCGCTTTCAATGTTTTAATTTTCCTAGGATGCAAAGAAGTATATTATGACTGACCTGTAGGGATTGTCTAATGGATATAAATTTTGTCAATTGAGATGATGTTGTTTTTTTTCATTTTATAATGTAATGTAACGTTCATGTATGTAATTGATTTCCCAAGACTGAAAAACGGATCGGTCCTTCTAGACATTCTTTATTGTAATCATGGTAATGTATTAATATAATGCACCGACTCTGGGTAACTATTTTTGGGGTGTTACATTATATATTATATGTTATATATAAATATATATTAATTAAATCCATCTAATTATTATAACTATCCATATAGTTAATATAAGGTCATCTTCTCACTGAAAATAACATTTCCTGAAAACCAGTTTTCGACGTGAAATGTGGGATTATATTAAATTAACAGTTTATAAATTTTTGAGTTGAATTCAATAAATAATAATAATTATTTTGAATAATAATTATAAATATTAATAAATAATTTGAAATTAATTTTCTCCCACAATAATTAGAGAACAAATAATAAATTAGTTACGTCGGTTAAGGTTAAACCAATATTTTGGACATCACAATCTCTTATGTTGAAATTAATTTTCCGAAGTATATAATATTCATTTCATAAATTGGAATTAATATTTACAATAATTTGATCAAAAATATGTCATATTTCTCATTTTTTATTTTATTATTAAATTATAAATTACCTATGTAAAAAAATACACGTTACTTGGGTGAAAAATAAAATGCTAAAATCAAATAATCATAAAGGATAAGGAATAAAATGATAATGATTTTTTGTGTGCTTTAATAATGAATATAATCATTAATATTAATTATTTATCATTTTTTAGTCTTTGGTGTACTTTTGGATTCCAATTAATGAATTTTTTATTGTTTTTATGAGAAATTACACTCTTCATCAATTAGAAAAGGGAACTCAGTCCCCTATCTTATTCAAACCAATAAAGAATATTCACATAAAAAAACCTGAAAATAGATCTCTCCCAACATAATTATCCACCTTAAATACATGCTTCCCTACCAAAAATACCAACCATATTGTCCTAAACAATATATCAATGTTGATTTCTCTATGAGAAGGTAATCGTCATAAAGAATCACCTTATTTTTTTTATCTTTTATCCCACAAGAATGTATATATTGACAAATAAAATATATTATACCTAGTATCTATATATATTGATATTTTATTATGTTTATGTTATAAAATTTATCCATCTCCACTTCTGTGAAATGGGGAAATAAGTCATTGCTCATGTGTACAGAGGAATGTTGCCTAACAAACCTGTGTAAATCATTTTCCATAAACACCACTGAATGATTTATATAATAATGGATATAATGTGTATATATAATATAAATCATATAATTATACTATTTTTATTATTATATCACTTATAACTTCTTAAATTATATTCTGTTTAAAATAAGAAAATGTCGGTAAGGGGAACGTCAGAATACCACCTCATGGAGTGATGTCATATGTCGTTCACTATAACATTACATGGAAGGTAATAACGGATAAATTTAATAAATATATATTAAATATATATAAAAATATTTAATTTCTAATTTTTTTGGTCACCCACTTCCTTACCCTTTTTCCAAATACATGAATGATATCGTCACTTTTCATACATAAAAACCATGGTGTCCAAAATGAGATGTGATTCATTTCCCATGTACAATCATCCAAATTGATTTGAAAAATGAATATAAATACTCAAAATTAAATTTATAAAATTAATATAGTTCAATATATGATTTATTTATATCCTATAAATAATAACCAAATCATTTTTTTAACAAAACATGATTGATAATTCAAGGTAAAACACTTGAAATAACGAAAATTAATAAATATTATTCAGAAACAAGTGAAAAAACGTTTCAATTAGTTAATAATTGAAATTATAAATATTAAAAAAATTCAATTTAAATTTAATTTCATTATAAATTAAATTATATAGGATGTTAAATCATGTTTAACTAATGGAAATCTTGTGCTACGAGATTTCATCTCAATTTTCATTTCATAGGGACATATTTGATAATACAAACCTATTCACTTTGATTTTGTGTGTATACATACCCATTAATTAAAATTGAAGAAATTAAATTTATTCTTGACAATTACTGTTTCATATCATTCTTATTATTAAAGGGGTTAAAATTTAAACGTTATCAATAAGGTAATTGTTTTTGTATATTTTCATTTACATCTGTGATTGATTAATCTCTCCTAAAACAATCATTTCATTTGATCTTACTTCATCATATATTAAATTTCAAAAAACTATTATATTATTTTTATTTGGAATATGAATATTTTTTAAATAATATTTTATTCATAAATAATAATCACACATTTAATGTTATTTGATTAACTAGTGAAATATTTATATATTTCTATCCAATACTCAATACAAAAATTTAATAATAAGGAATATTGATTTATGACATAAATTTATTATAAAATATGTGAATAATTCTTCTTAAATGATGTTATAATTAGTGGTATTTTTGTATATATACCCTCTGTGAATCCACGTGTCTCATGAGAAAAATTAGTTGGCCAAATTAGATGAATTTTTCCCAACGTTTTAAATTGTCTTATAAAATTTCTTGATAGTATAGATATAAATATTTTTGAGACCATGAATTCAAATAATTAAAAATTTAATTTATTTAGAATTCAATTATTTTATTATCCATGTAATGTTTTCAGTGATTTTGTCTTTGGAATCGTTTCATTCTATGTTTGTTGATGAAATAAATTATCTCTTCCATTATTTATCATGCCTTATTAATATTTACTTTCTAATTATGAGCAGTCAAGATATGGATTAAATTGATTGTCTGTTTAGTTATTTACATTTCTTTACTTTGTATACAATTTTTATTCATGATAGCTTCCATAGTATGTTAAGCTTAATGATAATTTGTACTAAACCTAATTTTTTCCATTCCTTAGGATTTGAATAAGAAATCTTTGATTGAGTTTAAAGGACTCTAAGAATTATATATTTTTTAAATTCTATAGTTTATTTCTAATATATAATTGGTATCATATATGTATCTGGATTGTCATTACTACTGTATTATTTGGTCCTTTGGTATTCAGTCACTTTAATATAGTTAAAATGTAATAAAGATAACATTGGATATGGAGTACAAGAGTCAAAGTTGTTGCACTATTGTTAAATGATTTTATTCAAATAAATATTTTATATATTCACTAAAATGATTAATCATTAATATGATATTTTCTTTATGGGATGGAATAAGGATTAATTTAATTTTACGATTAAATATTTATTTTCATAAAAAAAATTTCTTCTCGTATTTCATAAATATTTTAAAATAAATTTTTCCTATTTCTGAAAATGGTTTTTAAAAATGAAAAAAAAACATTTGTAAAAAAAAAATTCAAATGATTTTAGAGTGAATATTTTATATATTTTTTAAAATAAGTAATATTCAATGAATAGTGAAAAAACATTTTTACTAAGATCACCTTTATACATTAGAGAATTTACAAATGATCCATCTTGTTTTTGATATTTATTTATATTAAATTAGTTAATCTCTATTTTATTTATTCTAGTTTGGTTTTTGAAATCAATTTCATGTTTAATTTTGATATAAAATTTTTTATGGTTATGAAAAAAATTTATTTAGATGGTCTCTTATTCATCTCATCTATTGGTTTAATTTTGAAATATTTTACTTGACTTATGTTAATTGAATTCATTAATAATGTTTTGAAATTTGGATTATGTAATATATATATAATTCAACGAGTCTAAATTAATTTTTTGTCACAATGAATACGAAAAATATTAAAAATTATTTATCATCGTTAATGATAAAACTATTGTACATGTGGTTAACCAAAATGGATAACAGTTAAAATGACCAGAAAAATATTATTTTATGGCCATATTAGGACCATATATCTTGTAAGGATTTGTAATGATTCATTTTGTATCTTTATACCTAAGAAAGAGACATATAATTATTATAAAACATATAAATTTTACTAGAATGCCACTCCCCTCAATTACTAATGGGAAGAACATATCCTATTACATTGAAACTAAAATAGTGTTTTTTCTGCAAACCCCTAACCAAATACCCACCTATATCCATAGAAATAAAATAGAGTCTATTTTTAGATTATCAAACCACCATAGAAAGATATTATGAATATATATAAAGAAGTTATCCAATGATAATTTATCATTCTTAACCATGTTTTTTTATTTTATTTATTCATCCAATTCAATAATATATTTTCCAAACATAATAAATTATAACACTTATATCTTACATAAACTAAGATGTTATTCTAATAATTACATACTCTATATCTATATCCTCTTCTATCTAATGGGAAAAGGAAACTCTTATCTTGTGTTCATCGGAAAACAACTATGATATATAATGTAATTAATTTTCCATAACCACCTCTCATAGATGGATACACTGATGTATTTTATCATGATATAACCCAATCTATGTCCTACAAATAATCTACAAAATGATCAATTCAATCGGACATGGGGTGGTTAAAAGTGCTGAAGGGCATATCATAAATGGGAGTCCTTTTCATAATATACCAGTATTCACAGACCATACTATCTCGTAAAATTATTGAAGAAGAAGAATAATTAGAAAATGTAACATAATGAAGGATAACCATAAATTAAATCCTTGTAGGGTGTAAAAGAGGAAGCAGTGTAAAATCAAACATAAATTCTAAGAACACATGCCCAAACATTATGATGTCCCAACCAGAAAAAACTAGAAAGTAAAATGATGAGAGAGAATTGATGTCGATCTCCATGATATGACCACCATACATGGTCCAATTCACACAGTTTCCATAAGATTTTATGATGTTAGCACTAAAATATCTATGTCTTTTTAAGACATAAAACAAGCATGAAAATCCCATGTTAGGTTGAGTGTATGAATAACTAGTGTATTGCCTGAGAAGATGAAGGGGGCGGGGGATAAGTGACACAAAAGGAATAGATATAACGTAAATATATCAACCCATATAAATATATTAAATATATTCCAATACATGGAAACATATAGTTAAATATAATATAAATCCACACAATTCAAAATGAGAGAGAATAGGAAATCCATCTCATTGCCTAGCACATGAAAATAATTCTATTATGTTGAAGAAGTCCATCGACAATTTTCATCATCTCATGAATATACCTATAAGAAATTGGGTGGATTCACACAACTCTACACATTTCCACATAGTTAAGGGGGGGATCTCTTATTAGAGGACATGTGTCCTAGTACATCATAGGGGTTCCCCTCAATAGTTATCCATAGAGGGCCTGCACCATGAACCATTAGTGGGGCACCACACTGTATTCATAGGATCCACACTGTGGACCTTAATGGGGGTTCCACTATAGTGTAATCAGGACCTATTCCCTAACAAGTATTGGGTTTCAATGAGTTGATAGAGGAAATGGACCCTTGTTTGTTAGTTTGGTTCCACACTATAGATCAAGGGCCTACACCAAAGTGCATTAAGGGGGTTCCACTCTATGAAAAGAGGAAGCACTCCCTATCTGATGTGGGGGGATGGGTCAATTGATAGTTAGAGGACCCAAAAATTTATCTTCCATCATGTTACACTCAATTAGTCTGGGACTTGAACCCTAGTCTATTAGGGGGTTCCACTCTAGTGTAACAATTATTTTGACCTTATTTGGTAGGTGGTTACACTTGGTAGTTAGAGGATCAATTCCCTTATACATGATAGGGGTTCCTCTCTATAGGAAATGTACCAACACCATGGTTCTTCTAGGGGTTTTACTCTAGTGTCAAGAGGACCCATGTCCTATCTGATAAGGTGATTCAACTTAGTAGTTAGATTACACATGCCATGATCTATCAAGGGGTTCCAATATATAGGTTGTGGAACCTTACCCCGAACCATTATGAAGGTTATACTATACTGTCATGTGTACCCGACCCCAATCTCATTGGGATGTTCCACTCGATAGATTGTGGAACCACTCCTAGTTATTTCAGGGGGTTCTACTCGATTGTCTCTAGTGATCTTATTCATAATCACTTCAATCATTGGGTAACACATAAATAAGATTCTCTATTAGAACAACTCATATTGTATCTCAAAATACCTTATAGAGTCCACCATCATTTTATACATATAAACCTCCCAAGATAGGCTATAAAAAAGCCAATATATGAGTAAAAATGTAGAAGTTACGAGAGGATTATGTTTACTAATATGAAAAGAAGGGTCACATGGTTTTTGGGGTGACCAACATATCATGTGGTCCCACCCTATTACATGGTCATGTCTCTGGCTATGTTAGATTCTCTGTCCATGTCCACGTACATCGGTAGACGGTGTCTTCCAACACATGATTGTGCTCTTGTACTACTAGAGTACATAACGAGTCCCCAGAACATGGTCAAAGAGATTGTGGGGGATCCCATGTTGATTTTGATATGTTTCTCACCCAAACCTCTACCCACCGTATCCAAGGGTTTAGAAAATTAGATTTAATTGGAATTAAATGGAATGTAGTCAACATTATTTCATAAATATAGAAATATAACTATCTGATATAGATTTGAATCCTACTCCTTGGACATCACCTCCACTCCACCTATAATTAAAGGGGAACCCTCAGTTGGTCCTTTTAAATAACCCATTGGCTAGAAATTGCATTTTCATTTTTCTTGAAGTTCCATCGCTCGACTCGGGCAACTCTCGTCGCACCACCAGCATCTTGGAACCCATTTACATGAAAAAAATCAATTGCAATACACTAATTAATCCCCAAATACATCATTAATTTCTGATCAATTCTTGTCACTTGAAAAAATCATAAATCATTGCATCCTATCAGCCTTGGTCTCACAGATTTATGTCAAATTTCCACCATGTCGTCAGATGATAACTAAAAAGAATAAACTTCTAGATAATGTCATTAAAAACAAAAAAAAATCTATAATTTACATGATTTCTTGAAAAAATTACATGAAAGGTTGTATCTAGGGTGAATAATGAGTGAAATAGAAATTTAATTTCAATATCTGGGATAATGAAATTGTCTGAATTGGAACCTTCCAAATAAAGGGACCTATCATGGTCAGAATGTTAATAAAATGAGCTATAATACAAAAATTATTGGTCCCACCTAAATATTATATTTTTTTAATAGAAAAACTCACTCACCAATGATTTATAGGAACCATTTCCTTCACTACGATTCAATTTTCATCAATCCAGAGTCGCATCCTCACCTGATTCAATTATGTAACGGATGTAGATGATGAACACTCTCCATTATCCAATGTTTTATGCAAATAAAACTAGATAATTTCAAAAAAAAATTATTTATATGAATTATATTAGCATAATTTAATTTTGAAAAAAAATTAATTAATTATTTTCACTAAACACACCTACCAATGATCTTTATATGTGATCACATACAAAGACCTTGTTCATGTGTAGGGTAAACATCATATTGAGGACTCAACCATGGACATAGATTTATTATTCAAGATTCAATTTATTATTAATGCCATTTTCCATTAGAAATAATTTTTGGGTAATATAAAATAAATTATTTTTTTATAATATTATTTCTGGGAACACTGACCATTTGAACTACACAATGTCTAAGAGTATAGATTAGAAATTATATGTAAAATATTGTAAAGTCATATAGAGAAAAATTGGTACTCTACATCATTCCATCCATTAACTTTTTTTCCCTAAAAGCAAGAACTTCACAAATAGCTAGGGATAATAAGGCCATATCTGGCTCTCTTTCTCCTAGGAACACTACACTATGTTCTAAGGCTCCAACCACTCACAAATTAGATTGATGGTTCATCGTCAAATACTCCTCTATTTTCAATCCTTGATCACCAATGGTTTCTATGAATAAATTTCCCCATCACTGATAAAATTCAACAATCTCATCAGCTATGAATCATGGAACATGATTTTCATCATCTCTATCTTTGGGGGTAGGGAAAGGTAGTATGTAACAATTCAAAACCCTCCCCATGATTTTTAATGGCCCGATAAACCATAGGGATAACATTCCTCCAAAAGAAAATCTCCATAAACCTCCGTCTGGGAAGACTCTATGGAAAACAAGATATCCCTGCTCAAAATATAATGGCCTATATTAGAAATGTTCTAAATACATTATTCTTATCTGAGATAATATCATCCACATAGACATGAACTATACCTTCCCTCCCATTGGTTGAATCATCTCTGGACCCAGAAGATATTTCTCGCCATTCTCTATATTGTACAAGGGTGAACTGAAGATCCTCCCATATGTTTCCTTGAATGTTTCCACGCCAATAGTATGTTGGTATCTATTTTTGTATTCAAAACATAATAATCAAATGTGAACATCTATGATCTAGACGATGTACGAATTGCAGGGCCCCATCCTATCCTCTAACACATGAATAGTACAGTAGATCTTCCCATCTGTCTAGGGGTAAAACAATCTACTCATCCTCTAATGGGTCCCAAATTTATCATGATGTCCTAAACATAAAAAAGATTTTAACCATTATTCAAATCAAGATAAAAAGTTCTAGGGTATCCCTGGATGGTAAAAAATCATCTGTTTGTACATCCACCCCAAAAACACTACCTAAATCTGCTACTAGATATTAATAAATAGTTACAACTTCATGAATTGGTCTAATATTAGCCATTTAGAATCATGGACCCTCAATATCAATTGAATCACTATCATAATTTCCATGTATATTCCATCCCACTTCCAATATGGTATATTAAGATGCTGTATTAAACCTACCGAAACCTGGTTCTCAACCACAACCTATTGATATGTGAGGCATTGAGAGAGAAACTCAACTATGATCCATCTCATTATAGACCAACATTAATGATTCCTAATGTATTTTTACATATTCACCAAATAGGGATGTACAAAATTTGGATATCTATGGAAATCCAACATAACAACATCAACCAAAAGGATTTGGACCACATCCCATCCAAGGAAATGGTTGTTGGGATTCCCTAAATTATAATATACATATTGTAAATACCCTATGGATATATGGTAATGAGGTACATCATATTCGGTGTATTCTAGCTGAGACTCTATCACATGGTCAATAATAAGTGGAGTGAACACCATAGACTAAAGAAAATATGAACCCTCCTACTCTACCAGGGTCTGATTTAAGAAATGTAATTGCTCGAAAACATCCCCTATCAAGAAATCCTATGACTTATTTACATTGGAATCCACAACCAAATATACCTTTCACAGACTATGGACAATCTTGATTTCATATTTCTATAGGATCATCAAACATCATTGTTGTCTCAGGTTCATGTATCTCTTCATGATGACGTACATGATACTCTAATATTCTCTGTAAACCAAAAGGTTCTCTCTTAGAAGGTAGTTCCACCACATCCTCTCGAATAAGACTCCAACTTCATGTACTTGGCCATGAGTTTCATAGTTCAACACATGGTTTATTTTCTAGCATGACCCTTATGTGACAACATCCTACTACAACATCAATAAGATGATGATTCTAACTCTTGACGAATTATAATACACTACGTACTCCACCCCACCTCTAGTAGTGTCAATGTGGTATCCCTCATCATCCTCATCCTAAAATCCAATAAGGAACTCATTCACATCACAGTCTAGGTTAATTTATTACCTATCTATGTCACGATGATCAAAGGGGATGAAATCGTAGACATTTCTTCATAATCCTCTAATTGTGCATCGACAATACAAGAATACCCCCAACAACTAACAAGTTCTTCGGTGACTCCTAATCATGAACTTTATCAATAATTTCTAGGACCAAAGAAATTATATTCAAAGAAATTACATCAAATATAATGTGAACCTCCTGAATCTAGGACTATCGCATCTATAGTATTCTATTCTTAACATGAATCTGGTGGAAGAAGTGGATGTTTGTCTAGTACAGATGTATTTAATGGTAAATCAAAAAAAACATATCTTTGAGAAAGACTCAAACATGAATTGGTGCACTACAATGGAACATAATGCACTATTGGTTTGACAATCCCAAGGGATATTCCTTGGTAAATTAATAATAATAGTATGACTCACTGTTAATTCAACAAAAAAGAAGAATCTGATAATAATATATGTTAGGGAACCGATCGTGGATAACCTTGATTGAATAGTACGAAATCACATGTTAGGTTTTACATTTCTTTTATGAGATTATTATTCTATGTTCAATGATTCATTTTTTTAATATAGAGGTATTCAATCCCTATAATTTTAAATTTTTTCATATGTAATGAAAGAAATAGAATAACACTTATCAATAATCAAGGTGATAGGAAATGTAATGATTCCCCTAATTTTATTCTTGGTATGATGTGAACAAGTGCAATATACATTATCATATTACTTCCATAACTAGCTAAACTTATGAATAATAGCATGAATCTTGTGGAACACCCTCCTCCTCCAAAGATGTATAATGTTTCCATTGAATCCTTCATAAGGAAAATTCCTTCATTATTTAATGGGTCTTCTCATCCCCTCCTCATGGAACAATTGATTAACTCCCTTGAATAGATATTCCCTATACTCTTGTGCTCAGAAAGAGAAAAATATAGACTAGTTATCTATCATTTTTATGGGGTTGTGGATTAGTGGGGGATTATAATCATGAATACGATGTTTTAGGAATAAATTGATTCCATGGTTTCAGATTAACTGAAGAACAAGTATTTAAATTAATGTTTTTCGTAAAACCCTCCTTCTCAAGATGGAAAAAGAGTTCCATGGACATAAGAAGAATAAAGATTATTCCATATAGGGATATGAATAAAACATCATATGTATTTCATTATATGTCTCATTATGATTCATGAATATCAAAATAATGGTGGACAAATTCATTACATGAATAACGCTGAGTCTATGAAATGTGATGGCGATTCGGTACATCGACAATTATGATGAGAAAATTAATTTTTCTATAATTATTGATATGGATAATAAAGTCTCTCAATGTTCTTGTGGGCTTGGTTTAAAAATTGAATATGGAGTCTAATATGGTGGTTCAGAAAATAAATCCTATGTTGGATAGAAGATCGATCATCCCATGGGTTCATAATGTGATAGGAAGCATCCTGATAAATGTCTATAGGGAATGAAGAATTGCATCCCATGCTGAATAATTGGAAATCTAGATAAAATATGTTGATGGGATGTAGATAATCCCACTAACATGGGAGATGAATGAAATGTGTAGATCAACACTGAGCTTATAGTGGAGTGTAACAACTACATGTAAAATGGGAATTATGAGAACAATTTCTATAATCCAATGGTTCTTCATGGAAATCAAAAACAACCTTTGTGGAATCAAGGATGGGATGATGCTATCACTGATATATAAGAGGATCGGGAAAACGATGTGGTGATCTGTATTCTCTTTATTCATTCTGAAATAGAGAATGTACTATTTAATTCTAGTTCAATAAATTATTTCATATCATTCATGTTTTGTAGGACTATTCAACGTCCACCTAAAAATTTAGAGGATAAGTTATCGATGAGAGCTGTAAATGGTAAAATTATTGCATATCATGTATATAAATCCACCCTAGTAAATGTTGGTGGACTATACCTCTGAAAAAATATTCTCATACATCCTCTACTAAATATTGATGCTACTATGTTCATGGATTGGATATCTTTATACAATGCCAACATTAACTGCTGGGAAAGAGAGATCAATCTTTACATCCAAGAGTGTCCTCCAATCCTATATAATTGAAATGAATAAGATGAATTGCCATCAGAGTCATCGTATCAAGTGTGTTTAATGATTACTATTTAGAAATCATATCTTTCTCAAACTATTGAGACAACAGAGATGATACTTATCAAAGATATTCCATTCATGATAGAGTGAATTGATGTATTCCATAAAGAATTTCCTAGTCTTCCTCTAGATAGAGAGGTTGAGTTCTCTATTGTAATTATTCTTAGAACCCTAAATATATTAATGAAACCTTATATAATGGTCATAGTAGATCTACAAGATCTAAAGAAGCAATGATAGGAGAATTCCTAAAATGGTTTTATACGCCCGAGTTCTTCACCATGCGGTGTGCCAGTCCTCTTCATCATGAAGAAGGACGGATCAATTTTCATTTACATTGCTAATCATTATAATAATAAAATAATGATAAATAAAAAGTATCCCCTACCTCAGATAGATGTATTTTTCGATCATCATTGTGAAGCAAGTTATATCTCTAAGGTGGACCATCGGTCATGATATCACCAATTAATTGTGAGGAAGGAAGACATATCCAAGACTAACTTCCGAACACGGTTTGGAAACAATGAGTTCGTAGTGATTCACTTAGTACTAACTAATTCTCTTTCTATTTTTATGGATTTAATAAATAGATTCTTTTGATAATACGTTAAAAAATTTCTGGTAGTCTTTATCGATGATATTTTGATATAATCAAAGAGAAATGAGTAACATGAGCTGTATTTGGATATTGTGTTGATAACATTATAAGGGGGGGAAAAAATTCAATGTATAGTAAACATGAGTTCTAGAAGGAGGAAGTATCATTAATGGGGCATGTTTTCCCTAGAAAAGATATATCTATTAACCCTTTTAATAAAAAAGGAAATTGAAGAGTGGCCCTTGAAGACATTGGTAACGGAGATCCCCTACTTTCTGGGTATAGCCGAGTATAATCGTTTATTTGTAAAGAATTTATCCTAACTCTCAAACCAAATAAACATGATAAAAGGGAAGGGATTGATCTTATTAGTGGATCAAGAATGTGAGGAAGGTATTAAGGAACTCAAAATGTGGCTTTTCACTATGCCAGAACTCACACTCCCGATAAGTGGAGAACTCTTTGTAGTGTACAGTGATGCTTCAATGAAGTTATTTGTATATGTTATGATGAAAATGATAAATTTATAGACTATTCCTCGATGCATCAGAAAATTCATGAGAAAAACTATCCCACACCTGATCTCGAGTTGGAAGTTCTAATCTTTGAAATGAAAATATAGCAACATTGTCTCTATGGGGAGAAGTGTGAGATATATACTCATCACAAGAGTCTCAAATATATATTCACAAAGAAATATCATACTATTTGCATGATTATTTGGTCATATTTGGTGAATTATTATTAATACCGAATCCACTATATTCTGGATATGGAAAAAAGGTGGGTGATGCTCTAAGTAGAAATGGTCTGGAATCTTGATCAATGATGGGAATTAAAAAGGATCAAATATGATTATATTTTAAAGGATTGGAAAGGTAATCATTAAGGTAGGAAAATAATCAATCCTTTATCAATTTATTTATCATCCATCCATCACGGAGTAAATAAAGGATGCTCAAAAAATGATGTGCAAAATTTCGAAAAGTGTGGAATCTCTCAGAAATGGGAAATCCTCTAAGTTCATGATTGATGAGGAATGAGTTGTAAAATTAGGTTTAGGATTATGTGTACCATCCAATACATATACAATGAATGATATTATGAATTGACTTTCATTTATCAACCTTCTTTATTCACTAAGGCATCACAAATAAGTATCGAGATATCTGAGAGAACATTTAGTTGGACAATATGAAGAAGGTGATTTTTGAATATGTATCAAACATCTTTGTATTTCAACAAGAGATGTATATAAGACAAAATTATATGGGTATAATTAAACCACAATACAAACCAACTCATAAGTGGAGAACATTTAAATATAAATTTTCACTAGACATTAAGAGGAAACAATGTTATATGGATTATTGTATGTTGTCTTACAAAGATAGCTCACTTTATCACAATTTGATAGGACTTCTCATGGGATTAACTTGGATGGATATATAAAAAATTGTGTTCCTTAATACCTTACAAAGACAGCTCACTTTATTAGTTGAATCACTATCATAATTTCCATGTATATTCAATCCCACTTCCAATATGGTATATTAAGATGCTGCAATAAACCTACCGAAACCTCGTTCTCAACCACAACCTATTGATATGTGAGGCATTGAGAGAGAAACTCAACTATGACCCATCTTATTATAGACCACCATTAATTATGCATAATTTATTTTTACATATTCACCACATAGGGTTGTACAAAATTTGGATATCTAAGGAAATCCAACATCACATCACCCACCATCATTATTGGGACCACATCCCATCCTAGGAAATGGTTGTTGTGCTCACTAAATTATAATATCCATCTTGTAATTATCCTATGGATATATGGAAAAGAGATACATCGTAGTCGGTGTATTCTAGGTGAGACTCTATCAGATGATCAATAATAGGTTGAGTCAACACCATCGACTAAAGAAAATATAAACCCTCCTGCTCTACCAGGGTCAGATTTAAGAAATGCAATTGCTTTAAACCACCCCCTATCAAGGAATCCTATGAATTCTTTAAATTGGAATATAAAAAATATACATTTCCCACACTATAGTCTATCTTGATTTCATATTTCTATAGGATATTCAAACATCATTGTCGTCTCAGGTTCATGTATCTCTTCCTGATGACATACATGATACTCTAATATTCTATGTAAAACAAAACGTTCTCTCCTAGAAGGTAGTTCCACCACATCCACTTGGATAATACTCCAACTTCATGCACTTGGCCATGACTTTCATAGTTCTACACATGGTTTATTTTCTATCATTACCCTTATGTGACAACATCCTACCACAACATTAATAAGATGCTGATCTTAACTCTTGAGGAATCATAATACACTACGTACTCCTACCCACCTCTAGTAGTGTCAATATGGTATCCCACATCTACCTCATCATTAAAACTTATAAGGACCACATTAAAATCATATTTTAGGTTAATTTATTACCTTTTTATGTCACGACGATCAAAGGGGATGAAATCGTAGGCATGACTTCATAATCCTCTACTTTTACTTTGACAATACAAGAATACCCTCACATATAACATGTTCTTCTATGACTCCTAATCAGGAACGATATCAATAATTTCTAGGACCAAAGCAAATAGATGCTTAGAAATTACACCAAAAAAATGAAAACCTCTTGAATCTAGGACTATCACATTTATAGTATTCTATAAATATAGTTCTCCTGAAAAATTTCTTGACCATCCTTATGTTCTATATATACTCCTCCTCTGATGCAGAGTAAATGAGTATGTCATCATTGAATATAACCACAAACTGGTCCATGTATGACTACCAGGTCTTGCTATGCTAGTCCAAAAAATAGTGGGGGGATTCATCAAGCCAAATGGATTCCCCCGAACCTCTTACTGACTATAGGGACATCGATATTATAACCTAGGAAAATAATCCTTTTAAACACTAAACTGGTGGAATCCAGACATAAGATCATTATTCTAGAACAACATCATTTATTACAACAGGTAAAAGAGGTTATCAATAATTAGAATGGTGTATTTGATCATTATCATGTCCTGGTCTTGGTATGGATAATCTATGCAAAGTCACAAGATCGTATACACATTTTTCACAGAAAACACTAGAGATGTCTATGGGGATAGACCAGGTCTGATAAATCCATTTTATAAATGATCCTACAGCTGAAAATATAGCTCCCTTTTCATAGTAATTGATAAATTATGTGTTTGATAAGTTATTATAGTGTTCCTATGATGAAATATGATAAAAAATTTCATATCCCTCCCAAATCATTGATCTGGAACATCCTCAGGAAATACTTTAACATAATCATCCATGTCTAAAAGAAATTAGATGATTAATGAGGATGTTGTTACAAGTTATATAGTTACTAAAAAATGGGTTATGGGATATAGTCCTTGGATTGGATAACCCATCCATCACACCATGCTATATATCACACCCACGAAGGGGAATCACATTACATTACTGAGAAGGATTATCACTCATTTGTGGTTATAGTAAATCTAGGCTCACACTATGGATAACCAATCCTTACACAATATAATTTCATATGATTCAATCTTGATGACTAGAAGATGCCATGTGAACCTCTCACCACAAATAGATAGCTCAGACATCAGACATATAAATGATATAGACTAAGTGCTCCCTATGGGAACCGGAAGATGAAGCTATCATGTTAATGCCTCTACTAGGAGCTCCATATCTCACACCATGAGTATAGAGATGAACGAATGACACAAAAAAAATCTCCTAATACTTGATAAATAGTATAATAAACACATAGAGTATGTATGATCATCTCATTTTCTATAGGGTAATAAGATTCCTTATCTGGAAGTTATTTATGGCCCCAACCCCATGCTCCTTGATAATGATGTGGGCCGGCTATTGTTAATGGAGGTAGTATCTCAACGCATAGTCCTCCACCCATTACTCCTCATAATTAATATCAACCAAACCGTCTTCCATATCTACCCCCCTGGGGCCTCCATTCTCTCTTCTGGGAGATCCCTGATCATGGTGTTGGGTTTGTAGTGGTGGTCTATATAATATATTCCAATGCTTCTAGGCATGTTGGGTATGGTAGTCACATGCCATGTGACCTCATCTATCACAATAATAGAACCACCACGTTTTGGATAATTTATCCATCTTTCTTACCTTGGCCATGATCCTAATGCCTTATCAATGATAGGTCCCCTGCATTGACACCCTATCGATCAACAACTTTTAAATACTATAGAAGACCATGACATGTAATACACACTACATTCTCTTGAATTCTAAAGTCCCTATTAAATTAATCTCTCATTAACTAGTTCCCACTTTGACACCCTAGAATAGTTGTGGATTCCCAAGGTAACCACACTTTCATTGGTATCTCTAAAGAGTTTGTGCTCAAACATATGTGATCAAATTTAGTGATCCAAGATTATGTCAATGAAGTAAAACATAAGGTCTGTTAACCTCATGATGTACTCAACCACCATCATTCCTCTCTTTTATAGCTCTAAATTATTTTGAATTTGATTAAATCACAATAAATATGGGTAATACAACTCATGGAATAGTTTTAGGATGTCAGGATATGAGACTAGCATCTGATCATGAATCTAGGTAATGAGTCTCCACAGACACCCAAATACTCTATTGGAAAGGAATTATAATAGTTTAACCACCTAATATATCAGTGTTTATATAATTCTAAAGAATTAGAACACTGACTATACCCAATACTCCAATTCATGGTGATCTGGATCACCCCGGATCCTTGTTGGCCTATAGCACTAGAACTCCAAGAGTTTTCTAAGACAACACACATCCGCACCTAGATCAGTTGGAATAATATGCTAGTCAACAAGCGGGGGTGCTACTACCTATAACATGGAGAAATAAAATTGATGGATGGACATTGAGTAGGGGACTGACCCGTCATTGAATCATCATCACAATCCAAAACGGGTATAATGGCCGACTATCATCATCGGGGAATCATAAAAATTTTAAATGTGTATAATGATTAGTTCACGGTATATGTATAAGATGGGATGTTGACTAAAAATTTATAGTCAATACATAGTCCTATATTATGCATGTATCGTTATTCCTACAAAAAATTTATCAGTATGCTTACTAGTAAAGAATTTTTTCATGGTCTGGTGAATACATACATAATCCACCCATGCCATCCCTAGGGTCTCTATCATGAGATTACTGCTGGAGAAACATTGACAATGATTATATAAATCCCAAAAAATCAATCATAAGGGGAATACACAAAACCCTATCCCAATGAATGAATGTCTCCAATAAAAATATTTCAGGACCCGAACATAACTCAGTGTCAAGACGCATGTACCCCAATATCACCTTCATAGGCTATTGGTGGTGAAATCCCCATAAGGGATATTCTAAATTGGAGGCATTTTCATAATGTCCCTATTCATAGACAATGTCTATATCAATGCATAAATAAAACGAAATAACAATAAAATGATTGAATATATATAATGACAACCATACATAAATACTCCTATGGGTTGTATACAAGATTGATACAGAAAATTCAAGATTTAAAGGTGAAATACATACCCAACAAGAATGTTTTCCCAATGTGAAAAAACTGTAATGTGAAATATTGGGAGAGGCCAACTCCAGATATCTGAGCTATGATCACCATATGCGTTCCAATGCACCTGGTATAATGACGTTATGATTAATTCAGTGCTGACACATTCGTCTTCTTCATATGTCACAACATGTGTGGGAAAAATCCATGTAGGGGATAGTATATATATAGTTAGTATGATGTATATAATGATAAAGGGGGAAGACTAAGGGACAAGATAAGAAAAGATAGAATGAAAATTGACCAACCCATAGAAATATAGTACATAATATCCAATGTAATGATGAAAATATACATACATACATACATATATATGTATATTTTCATGGAATCGAAACCCAAAGAATATTGAAGGGGATCTTTATCTCATATCCCAACTGAATAAAATAGTTCTAAAAGTTCCATGATTTTCATATATATATTTCCCATCATCTCTCACATTTTTCAAAAATTAATCATGCGGAGGCCCACACATCACCACTGTGTTGTTGAGTTGAGGGGGCCCAATCTAAAACTAGAGGACCCATGCCCCAGTGAAGCTTGGGGGATCAAATGAATAAATATATTTAGACTATAAACACTAAGAATTATAAAGTGAGTTCCACTCCAGTGTCACGAGGAGCCACGTTGTATCCAATGGGAGGTTCCACTCAGTAGATATAGGAATGAATCCCTTGTGTATAAGGGGGTTCCGCACTATAAATTGAGGACTGATGCCCTACTGCATCAGGGAGGTTCTAATAATGTACAATGGGGACCCACACCCTATTCAATAGGGTGTTCAACTTAGTAGATAGAGGACATGCACCCAGGTCCATTAGTTGTTTCAACTTTATATGTCCCAGACACGTGCCCCGGTCTGTTATGTGGGGTTCCACTATAGTTTCAAAAGGACCAACACCATATTAGAGAGGGGATCCACTCTTATTATTGAGGACCATTACCTTGGTTTATCAGGGGGTTTCACTCAATAGGTTATGGACCCTTCAACTATATTATATGTGGAGTTCCACTCATGTTTATTGAGGAACCATGCCAAATTTGATAGGGGGTTATACTCCGTAGATAGAGGTCCTAAACCATAACCTATTATGGGGGTTCCACTCAATAATTAGAGGACATGTCCCTCGATCCATCCGGGTGATTCATCTCATGATTTATGATGAACCTCTCTTTATCCTATTGGGGGAACCCCATGATAAATAGAGGACATAAACTCTAATCCATCTTTGGGGTTCCACTCTAGTGTCTCTGGTGATTCCATGCTATATCACTACTATCATCATGTTTCAATTAATTAATAACCATATAGAAAATGAGTCACATCAAAAAAAATCCACTACAAAGGGACTCATTGTTTTCTTCCAAGAAAAACACTCATAATTGGTAATTTAGCGTCCCAAATTTGAGTCCAATTGAAGAAGATATGAGATATTGATTCCTTCGTAGAAGGAAATGAGGGGTAAAATACATGTGAGGGGAACCACAAGAAGGGTGGTCCCATAAAAATACCTAACAATTTCCATGATGGTACATCAATCACTACCCATGTAGGGATACATGTTCATTAAAGGTTCTACATGAAATGTTTGAGCCATATGGGGTCACTCACATGTCTCTTGTCATGTTTGAGTATCGAGCCATATCCATGTATCTCGGTACACATTTTTTTCCTAGAAATTCACATACCGCGTAATCCATGAGATCAAACTGAGTCACCAGAACCTAGAATCATGGAATGTGGGTATCCCATATATCATGTGATAATTTTTTCAGTTGAAGCCCTAGCCACGACATCTAGGTGGAGACACACAAGGTGTTTTCCAGAACTACAAGTCATTTAGTTGAGATTTTTCTAGAAGTATATATCATCATCCTAATGATCCAAATATCAATCATCCACTATGGATCCCACCTCTATTACACCATTAATTTAAGTGGAATCCTTTTATTGGCATCATACATCCTTCCAGTCATTGAAAATTTTATTTTGATTGGTCTATGTTGATCGTTTCTCAACCCTTGCGTCTCCCATCATGCCTCCATCGTCTCACATCCTCTATCCATGATAAAGAAATCCTCTCATACCATAATTCATCCCTAAAAACATCATTTGTTTATTTTCATGTCTAATGTGAAATAATCATCAATTTATGGGTTTAATTAGGCTAGATCTCCCCACAATGTCGAATCAAGACTCCATGGTTGATCAACGACTAAAGTGAGGAAATTATGAGAGAAATAAATCTAAAACAAATTTATATATATTATTTCCAAGAGTAATTTTCTAAGGATCATTAATGGGGATATCCAAGTAGGTAAATGAAATAAATAATTTAAATTTTATCACATGATTTCATTAAATTTTATAAAATTGGTACAATTCAAAGAAATGGATTGATCATGACCAACGATTCCATCATATAAAGAGGAATCCAAAAATTATAGGTCCAAGACGTATATTTTATTGTTTTTCATTTAATAATTTTCTCAAAACATATTTGTAGGATTTGTTTCCTTATATTCCCTTCGATATTCTTTAATGTGGGGTATTTTCGTCATCTGATTTGATTCTATAGTGGATGGAGAGGAAGAACACTCTAAATTCATCCATGGTTTATGTAGGTAAACCATGAAACAATCCATATAATATGATTTATTGGAATTATATTATGTTAATTTATTTAAAATAAATAAATTTAATTATCTATTTTAACTAAATGCATTGGCCAATGGTCCTGGTATTTGAATTCTCAGTGCCGACCTATTTTATGTCGCACCTATGGTAACCATTATGTTCTATAGTCAACAATGGCCTTTGATTTCTAAATTGATATTATAATTATTATTTATAACATTATTTATGTAACTAAATGATAATAATTTCATATGTATATACATATATATATATATAACATTTTTAGGAAATTATTTCTGGGCACATCGGGTCTCTAAATCACATGTTGTCTCACCTCCTGGCTCTGAATATATATATAGAAATAAATGAATGTTTTAAAATTAAAAACCTTGATATCTACATATTCAATTTAAAAATATGATATTTAGGATATAATTATTCTTTTTTAAATATAATATAACATCTACATTTTTTTAATCCAATCTATTGGAATACAACAACATCACTTGTACATACATGTGTAATATCTTCTCCATCAACAAATGTGATATTCTTTTCATTTTATATTTAAATGGATAGTAATAAAGATAAATTTAATTTATATATATTATATCTATTATTTAACAATTATTATTTTAAGATGAATTATTATTTACCTTTATTTTTTAAATACGTCCATAAAATGGAAATAACATTCTTTATTACGTATGCCTTCCACATCCCCATTAATGGTCTAATTCATTATCTGTCCTTGAATATTATAGATTATTATAAAAATGTATATAATAAATATATATGATATTTTTATCATTATTTTCAATATTTGTATTCTGGAAGCATACTGAAATTGGGGGAGAGAAACTACTAAACCATACTATTAATGAAAACTGAAGAAATTATCACATAAAATAATGATTTTAATATATCATTATTAATAAAAAAGAAAAAAATATTATTAAATACTATACATTACAATTTATTTTAATATTGTTTTAGTGTATATTTATAATAAACCAATATTTATTATTGAGGAGGTTTTAATGTGTACAATGGAAGTTTTGACTTGAGGTAAGGGACTTTCATCACACATTTCTTTCTATAGGACACATGCCATGTACTCAACATGGTTATCATATATGGGTTATAAACTTTCTAGGACTTTATTTTATGATTAATGAAATAAAAATTATGTCATATAAATATTCATATAATTTTCATTTTTCTATGGGTATTAATATAGAAATTATAGAAAAGTTGAAATTGTTTTATAACAAAATACAACTGTTTGATTTGATTATTTAGGAATATGATTTTTATGATTAAATTTTATGATTATTCCGTTATTAAACACTTAAATTTTATTATATAATATTTAGTTCGTTATAATAAAATTTTCCCTTTAATTTTACTCTCATTAATTACTTATGATACTGAAAGTAATTGGTTAAGGGAAACTGACTTTATTTCACTCGATGAATTAAAATATTATCTCCTCCATGTCAACGATTTCGAAGGCATTTTTAATCAATATATTTAATATTAAAAATTATTTTTTATTGATATTTTCACCAAAGGATATGTTTTAAATAAAATAAATGGAATCTTACTAATATTTTCCAATAGAAGATCTTTTGTCCTTTTACCAAAAATGTGAATGTATTAATTGATTTAACATGTATGGATTGATATATTATTTCACCATAATAACCAAAAAATTATTTTAATAATATTTTACAATGTTATATGGTTATTTCAATGAATGATGTTTCTTTATTAAATGTGATTTTTTTTATTTTGAAGAATGATATTCCAAATTGATAGGGTATTTTCCATAATAATTTCGTAATAATATTATCTATGGAATTTCATTTATCTGTTGACCAAAAAAATTGATGTTACTTATGGTTTTATATGGATTTGATATAATTTTACTGTCCTATTCCGATAAATGTATTCATTAAAATAATGATTAAAATGTGTTTAGGAAGATTGTTTCTTCTCCATGGATTAATCTATGAGGAATTTATGAAATTATAATAAAACATGTTTTTTTAATAAGTTTTACAAAGTTGAAATTAATATTAATCCCATTTATTTTGTAGGTTTATGATATGAATGGTGATTTTTGATCTTTTGTGAAAACAACTATTACTTTTATTATGTGATAGTTGGGGACATGGTTATGAGTCCATCCAATGCATTGTAGATAGACTAATGTTCAATGATCTAAAATAGACCATGGGGGGTTATCCCATAACCGAAAAGGTCCCACAGTAGGATATCCCAAGAATTAAAAAAGATGTAATATTGTATGTCTTCCCAACCATGAAAAAATAGGGGGTTCACTAAATGTTATCCAAATCCCAAAAAGAGGTTGCACGGGAGGTTATGCATAGCTATTGTAACACCCTGACCATAGTTACCCAGAGTCGGTGCATTATTACATAACATTGGCTTGATCACAAGAAAGATAAAATCTCGAAAGACCGATTGGTTTAGTAGCCTTGGAAAAACTATATATATTCATAATGTTTTACATTACATTACAAAGTGAAAAACTACTACAACAACATAGTCTCCATATTACACACTCATATCCCCACATACTATCCCTGCAGGTCATTCATAACTTACTTCTTCACATCCTGGGAAAAATAAAACATATAAAAGGGGTGAGCTCAAATGCCCAGTAAGGATAACAATATAGCGGAAACTTTCATAAATAAGAATAAACATTTAGGCAATGTATAACTAAAACAAAAGCCTTTCAAACTTGAATTTTCAACATAGTATGGCATAAATAAAATGAAATAATTTCATTTACTTATTCACATGGATATTATACTAATCGAATAATCACATGCAAAATCAATAACCACTTTCATAATGATGGAATGCATAATGATGAACTTTAATTTCTTTGTCAAGGCCTCATCCCAAGACCTAGGGGCTAACTGTAACCGGAACCCTACCCGGAGTGCCTCTAATAACCGGACACCAACCCGGAGTGCCTCTAATAACCGGACACCAACCCTGAGTGCCTCTAATAACCGGACACCAACCCGGAGTTCCTCTAATAACCGGAGACCAAACCAGAGTTCCTCTAATAACCGGAGACCAAACCGGAGGGCTTATTTTTACCGGTCCCCAACCCGGAACATACTTGACTAACACATTAATCTGAATGAAAGGTTAAAATATAACATAAACATTCGGATTACAAATAACTTATGAAATGTCAATACTTTAAAAAAACCATTAGTGACATAAGAATAGCTTATCCACAGTCAAAAATATCACAAAACCTTCAATAAAATATGGATGTTTTGTATCATGATAAATCAACTTCAAATAAGCTTAAAAGCCATCAAAGGATGTTGACATAGATGAAATCAAAACTATTTTAGAGAAATATCTCTTTTTTTAAATCATTTTAAAATCCATATAAAATAAAACATTTTCTTTTGAAAATATTCTTATAAGATTGTAAGGGAAGCTTTGAAGATTTTATAACGGCGGAAAATAGCCGCACCAGCCGTATAAGTTAAAAAAACATTCTTACCTTAATCCTGTCGAAAAGGTTAAAAAGGACCTTGTTTTGAAAGCGATGGAAATATTCCTTTATAAAATACTTATAAAAGTCAAAAATGGTATAAATGACTTTAACTCATATTATATTAAATAGTAAAAATGTTTTGAAATATATTTTTAAGAAACATGGATGTGGATGATAAAGAGATCCCAGTAGATAATTATGAATAAACAACCTCGGATAATGAAGAGATTGTGAAATAACCCTTACCAATTTGGTAACTTATGAAACATACAACCCATGAAAGAGGAATCATACAATGAATATGTAAATACACATAAATTAGAGTTTACTACACAAATAATATAATTATGGGCAGTACATACACCACACAAAAGGTAATGGTGGAAATATGGCATGAATCTCACGAGAATAAGGAGTGAGATGAAAACCCCTTACCTTGTACTTTTCCTTGGTTGGGGTAGGTTAACCTCCTTTATAATGGTGAAATAATTGTTATTAAATTATAAAAGAATCATATACATTAATATGATATCATATATGATCTTTTAACATTGATTTGTTAATAATATCTTTTAATTATCGTCGTTTCGGGTGTAAACTTACTCATTTTCATTTATATGTTTTGTTACATAAGTCGTGTTTGTTATGGATAGGTTGTATCATATTCATATCCAGAATGATATAAAGTCCTTAAACATTATTTTTAAATCATAAAATGATAATTATACTTGAATGAATATGATGGATAATGAATCTCATCGCGTTCGTGGAGACGGTAGTCCGTACGTACGCATGAGCGACAATATCATTCTTTTGATATGAAAATAATATATAAATGTATGGTATATCATATATAAATAATAATTAACATGTTATATTTATTATTTACATGAGTTACACATCATTATTATACCCATCCAAATAATATTATATTGAATAACAATTACACCACGACGTGGAGATGGTAAGCCGTACGTACGCATGTATGGTGACATGTTATTCAAAGGGTGGGTAGAATACTGAATATGGTTGTAACATATTTATAATAACATCACAGTATATATATGATACTGGAGTTATTATTTTAGAATGGTAACAATAAAGGAAGAAGAAGTGGAAGAAGAAATGAACTTGGAAAAGGGTGGTGAAATCATTACCTCTTCTTCAGGTTCTTCCTTTTGATTTGATCAAAAGGGATCCATAGGTTGGCTTTCTGATCAAACAAAGGCCTCTAGGTTGTAGTGAGGGAAGTTGGGAGAGTATTTGGTCAGGGGTTGTCCGATCCAAAAGGCTTTGTAGGTGTGAATAAATGAGAAGGAGGAGTGCCCTTTTATAAGAGGGATGAGGGGAACTTTTGGAAAAGCTAGAGATATTAGGTTATAATAAATTCATATTCGGTTTCTAATGTCTCAAAAGTTTATTATTTAAATTTTAAGGTGTGGATATGTAGAAAACAACTCAACCAATAGAATTTAGACAGGTTTGGGTACTTATATTAACCTTATCTTTAAGTATTAACTCTAAGTTAATTAGTTTCACTTTTACAATGTCTCTTTGTATTTTTATATAATATGGTTAATAAAATTACTATATACATCCAAGAGACCCCCAAGTTATCCATTAATAATTGAACTATCATTATATAAGTCTCTTGGACGAACCTTAGATTTTTAGGAATTTAATATCAATTAATAATATAATATTTGTTTTAAGAACTCTTTTATGTCAATTTTGACACTATTCAATAGTTGATTTTTGTGAAACTCATAACAGATTGATTAATTAGAAAAAAGTCAATTAAATAAATCCTAATATATCATATTATCCTAAAAAATTATTTTAATTCATTAAATGATTCATATTATATTTATTTGGGTATTTATAATATCAATTATTTTAATTTTTCACTATTATAGTAATTAATTCATCTTAACTGTGTCATAAATAAATTAAATTATTTAATGTCTAAAAATTATAAATAAAATATCACTATGTAGAAAATATTTTTATATTTCTAATGAATATTTATAATCTAAAATCCAACATATATAACCCTATGTAAAAATTGTTTTTCTAAAAGATATATGCTTGTGTCATTTTTGCATTGATTTTAACATAATTAAAATAAAGTGTCCCTATCACCTACAAGTAGCACCATGGGGTCCCAAAATCGACCCAAAGATTATTATGGTCGAACATGTATCAACCAATAAGTCTAGGACACGTTTTAGGGTAATTTAGTATTATTATAATATTATTTTTTTAACCCTTATTTACCGGATTTACCCTTAACCATGGTAAATAAAATATTTACCGCAGCAATTATTCAAAATGTATAAAAATAAAAGCTAACTATTTACAGAATTTGAACATCCTGATTCCAAATATGGAATCCATTTTTCTAAATTCAAAACACAGAAGTGGCAGAAATTAATTTAAAATTAATTCCCGCTGTCAAAACAAAAAGCGTGTTTTTAAGAAATAATAACTATCAAAAGATTGACACTTGTTTATGTTCGGTTTAATTGTAAATTTATGTCCAATGACCAAAATTATATTAAATGGTAAAAATATATTCTAAATATACTTTAAAACCACTCAAATTCATAATTTATCGCAATTAATTATTTGTATTAAAAAAGTTATTTTTAATTAAAATTTAGTAATTTTCAATATTCATCAATAAATGAAAGTTATCCGAAAAGTACCAAAATTTCACCTTAGGCTAAATTCGATATTCCGAATCCAAAAATTAAGTCCATTTTGAAATATAAAATATATATAATTTCAAGAAATAGGTATTAATATTCATAACTGCTAGTTTTATTGGTTGTGGTGTGTGTTAGAACTCGAAGTTGCGTACAACACACACTACTGTATTATTCAAAGGAAAGCGTACCGTGGAAGCTTGGGATGTTTCATTTTAAATTTCTTTGATGTCCCCATTTATTCAAAAAGTTTAAAATATTGTATTTAAAAAGGGTTCACTATTAAAAGTTGGTAAAAGTGCAATACTGAAAATGAATTGTTTCTTACATTATGTCTAAGAAACTCATAATATGGATTCTAAAATTATAAGGATTATATAAAGTTTAAAATTTAGTTAATGCTATTAATAACCTCTTTTGAATGGCTTTTTGGTAATTCATGGTTCAATTGAACTCGGTGTTGCGTGTAGTGCAAGTTATTGTATTATTTTGAAGAAATAACACACTATGAAATCTTGGGGTGTTACATTCTCCCCTCCTTCAATAAATTGCGTCCTCGCAATTTGAAATTGTTCTTCGAAAATAAAATGTTTAAAATAAAAAATATCTTTGTGGGAAAACCCACATCGGAAATTAAGTTACTAAAATTTAGTCTTAATATGAGGAAAAAAGAAATGAAAGGGTCACCACCAAATTATGATCTCGATTAGGAGAACATTGGTGGCAATTAGAGACATATAATTGGAGGAAAACGTAAATATTTATAGGTAGTGATTGAGGTCATCAATCACAAACATGTTTAAAATTGAGGTCCTTAAATTCATCAATCTATGATGATTTAAAATACCATCGATTCAACAAAATATAAGGTATTAGGATAACACATTATTGACGTTTCAAAATATCTTATTTGAAATCCCACAACGAAAAATGAATTAATGAGGCCTATATTTAAAATAAAGAGTGGAAGGTATGAAGATTACCGAAAATAACACATACTAGTGTTCCATGTAGGATAATATGGATATGGAAGAAAAATATAACCATCAATTATCTGATGGAGAGTGGTAGAGAACATGGCTATGAAAAGGACAACAATCCCAAAGCCATAAATTAGTGATGATTTAAGGTACCATCTAGGAAAAAAATTTTGTTCTATGTTCCTTTTCATAATGTTGAGGAATTTATTTATGAGATTGGCTAAGATCATAAGGACATATAATTACTTTATAATTAGAGTTTTATCCAAAAATAAATTTCTACCACAAACTAATCTTTCACTTGTAAAAAAAATTCTATTTATACTATTTGTACAGGGTTCCAAAATAAATGAATTTTTAATTCATCTACCAGATCTTTTAAAAAAACTACATAATTTAATCCAGGACATCTCGTGGGCCAGTGGTAGGTGATACACCTTTGTCGCCCTTCGGTTTCAGGTTCAAGTCTCGCGGCCTTGTCAGTCGCGACGGGTTGCCGCCCGACCTCTGGGTTGTCCTTTTATGGCAATCAAAAATTAATCTCAAACTAGAATTTATCCAAAATACTTCTGTCCAAACTCACAGTCCAATATTTATAAGGAAGGTAAACTTAATGTAGATCCTTTTTACCCCGTAATAGCATATTAATACCTTCATCATGTATTCTTTTAATACACTGAAACATCCTGAATTACCATATTCCTTATTGATTACATTCATGCTCCCTTATTCCATATAGAATGTTGGATATACTTCATCAATCAAAAAAATGTTTTAAACCCCAATAATGATGGAATATACAAATTATTAATCAGCTTCAAGGTAGTTAAGAATATCCAATATAATTTATCCAAATCAATCATGTATTATTCTAAAATCACTACCTCGGTATCAGAACCATATTATGGTTTATCATTCTCTCAACCATATATTTTCCAAAAAATTAACCTGTTATTGAGTCACTTTTCTTTGTTCCACACAATCTCAAGTCCTTAATGAAATAGTACTGTAGTACAATCCTTACATACTCCATAATTATTATAACAAGTACATTGTTGATACAACACTCAAATGACATAATCAATATAATAACTCTAATAATTCCTCTTCATATGTGGTAGTATCATAACATGATTATTATCCAATCGCATCATTTGCGGCATAGTCTGATGACTGGGACATAGGTTCGCGTAGTGTCCAAACTCCTTGAAAATGAAGCATTGTACATTTGAAACCATTTTCTTACCCTTGCAGTCATGTACTTTGTGCCCTTTTCCTCTACACTTATAACAAACTCCCATTCCTTTCAGACAAGTTCCAGGGTGTTTCTTCCCACAGTTATCACATATGGGAAAATTCTTATTTTCCCTCTTCCCTTTATCCATCATTCTCTCTTCCATCCTTTTCTTCTCTTGCTTCCCTTCAATGCCATAGGACTCAGTAAACTCTTTACTTATCTTATCAACACATGATATTTTTTCTTCCTATGATGATAATACACGTGAGACTATTTCTCTTGTAAATTCTGGCTTAAGACCATGAAAGATATGATCCTTCTTTCTCTTTGGATCATGTGCATTGCTGGAGTTTTCATTCCTTCTATTGGGCGCCATTTCTAAACAATGGCATACAATAGATTAGTTTATGAATAACAATACCTAATCCCAAACTTGTAAGACACATAAAATAAATTAAATAGTTTATGAATATAATCCATAATCATAAAAATGTCTCCTTTAAGGAAGTATATACTCATAAACCCTTCATAATGATTTGTAAAGAAAATGAAAATTATCCTAAGCATATCCCCCGGGAGTTTCATAACCAAGAGTGCAGCAAGGCCCGTTGTCGTGAACCAGTTCCCGTTCGAGTCTAGCTCAAAGTGGTGTTTTCATGTTTTACCCCTAGGTACATCTGTGCCAGAGCTGCCTCTACCTTCTTGTATCCAGACAGGGATGTATTGGTCAGAAAACTCACAAAATCTCCACAATACCAAAATTAAAGGAAGTTATTCTATTCTAATCCTCAAAGTCCATCTTAAATCTATGTGCTCTAATCAGAGTTTATCTAAATCTAGCTTCCAAGGTCTATACTAAACATCCTCTGATACCAACTGTAATGCCCTGACCCTAGTTACCCAGAGTCGGTGCATTATTACATAACATTGGCATGATCACAAGAAAGATCAAATCTCAAAAGGATGATTGGTTTAGTAGCCTTGGAAACACTAGATATATTCATAAATTTTTACATTACATTACAAAGAGAAAAAATACTACAACAACATAGTCTCCATATTCCACACTCATATCCCCACATACTATCCCTGCAGGTCAGTCATAACTTACTTCTTCACATCCTGGGAAAAATAAAACATAGAAAAGGGGTGAGCTCAAATTCCCAGTAAGGATAACGATATAGAGGAAACTTTCATAAATAAGAATAAACATTTAAGGAAATGTATAACTAAAAAAAGCCTACCAAAATTGAATTTTCAAAATAATATGGCATAAATAAAATGAAATAATTCCATTTAATTATTCACATGGATATTCTACTAATCGAATAATCACATGAAAAATCAATAACCACTTTCATAATGATGGAATGCATAATGATGAACTTTAATTTCTTTGTCAAGGCCTCGTCCCAAGACCTAGGGGCTAACTGTAACCGGAACCCAACCCGGAGTGCCTCTAATAACCGGACACCAACCCGGAGTGCCTCTAATAACCGGAAACCAACCCGGAGTGCCTCTAATAAGCGGACACCAACCCGGAGTTCCTCTAATAACCAGAGACCAAATCGGATTTCCTCTAATAACTGGAGACCAAACTGTAGGGCTTACTTTTACCGGTCCCCAACCCAGAACATACTTGACTAACACATTCATCTGAATGAAAGGTTGAGATATAACATAAACATTCGGATTAAAAATAACTTATGAAATGTCAATACTTTAAAAAAACCATGAGTGACATAAGAATAGATTATCCACAGTCAAAAATATCACAAAACCATCAATAAAATTTGGATTTTTTGTATCATGATAAATCAACTTCAAATAAGCTTAAAAGCCATCAAAGGATGTTGACATAAATGAAATCAAAACTATTTTAGAGAAATAAATCTTTTTTTAAATCATTTTAAAAGCCATATAAAATTAAACATTTTCTTTTGAAAATATTCTTATAAGCTTGTAAGGGAAGCTTTGAAGATTTTATAACGGCGGAAAATAGCCGCACCCGCTGTATAAGTTAAAAAAAACATTCTTACCTTAATCATGTCGAAAAGGTTAAAAAGGACCTTGTTTTGAAAACGACGGAAATATTACTTTATAAACCACTTATAAAAGTAAAAAAGAGTATAAATGAAATTAACTTATATTCTAGTAAATAGTAAAAATGTTTTGAAATATATTTTTAAGAAACATGGATGTGGATGATAAAGAGATCCCAGTAGATAATTATGAATAAACAACCTCGGATAATGAAGAGATTGTGAAATAACCCTTACCAATTTGGTAACTTATGAAACATACAACCCATGAAAGAGTTATCATACAATGAATATGTAAATACACATAAATTAGAGTTTATTACACAAATAATATAATTATGGGCAGTACATACACCACACAAAAGGTAATGGTGGAAATATGGCATGAATCTCACGGGAATAAGGAGTGAGATGAAAACCCCTTACCTTGTACTTTTACTTGGTTGGGGTAGGTTAACCACCTGTATAATGGTGAAATAATTGTTATTAAATTATACAAGAATCATATACATTAATATGATATCATATATGATCTTTTAACATTGATTTGTTAATAATATCTTTTAATTATCGTCGTTTCGGGTGTTAACTTACTCATTTTATTTTATATGTTTTGTTACATAAGCCGTGTTTGTTATGGATAGGTTGTATATTATTCACATTCAGAATGATATAATGTCCTTAAACATAATTTTTAAATCATCTAATGATAATTATACTTTAATGGATATGATGGAGAATGAATCTCATCGCGTTCGTGGAGACGGTAGTCCGTACGTACGCATGAGAGAAAATATCATTCTTTTGATATTAAAATAATATATAAATATATGGTATATCATATATAAAGAATCATTAACATGTTATATTTATTATTTAAATTAATTACACATCATTATTATACCCATCCAAATAATATTATATTGAATAACAATTACACCACGGCGTGGAGACGGTAAGCCGTACGTACGCACATATAGTGACATGTTATTCAAAGGGTGGGTAGAATACTGAATATGGTTGTACCATATTTATAATAACATCACAGTATATATATGATACTGGAGTTATTATTTTATAATGGTAACAACAAAGGAAGAAGAAGTGGAAGAAGAAAGGAACTTGGAAAAGGGTGGTGAAATAATTACCTCTTCTTCGGGTTCTTCCTTTTGATTTGATCAAAAGGGCTCCTTAGGTTGGCTTTCTGATCAAACTAAGGCCTCTAGGTTGTAGTTATGTAAGTTGGGAGAGTATTTGGGCAGGGTTTGGCCGAACAAAAAGGCTTTTAAGGTGTGAAGAAATGATAAGTAGGAGTGCCCTTTTATAAGAGCGGTGAGGGGCACCTTTGGAAAAGCTAGAGATATTAGTTTATAATAAATTCATATTCGGTTTCTAATGGCTCCAAAGTTGATTATTTAAATTTTAAGGTGCGTATAGGTCTAAAAAAACTCAACCAATAGAATTTATATAGGTTTGTGTACTTATATTAACCTTATCTTTAAGTATTAACTCTAAGTTAATTAGTTTCACTTTTACAATGTCTCTTTGTATTTTTATATAATATGGTTAATAAACTTACTATATACATCCAAGCGACCCCCAAGCGATCCATTAATGATGAACCTATAATGATATAAGTCTCTTGTCCGAACCTAATATTTTTAGGAATTTAATATCAATTAATAATATAATATATTGTTTAACAACTCTTTTATGTCAATTTTGACACTATTCAATAGTTGATTTTTATGAAACTCATAACAGATTGATTACTTCGAAAAAAGTAAATTAAATAAATCCTGATATATCATAATATCCTATAAAATTAGTTTAATTCATTAAAAGTTTTATATTATATTTATTTGGTTATTTATAATATCAATTATTTTAATTTTTCACTATTATAGTAATTAATTCATCATCATTGTGTCATAAATAAATTATATTATTTAATGTCTAAAAATTATAAATAAAATATCACTATGTAGGAAATATGTTTATATTTCTAATTAATATTTATAATCTAAAATACAACATATATAACCCTAGGTAAAAATTGTTTTTCTAAAAGATATATGCTTGTGTCATTTTTGTATTGATTTTAACTTAATTAAAATAAAGTGTTCCTATCACCTACAAGTGGCACCATGGGGTCCCAAAATCGACCCAAAGATGCCTATGGTCGAACCTGTATCACAAAATAAGGCTAGGACACGTTTTAGGGTAACTTAGTATTATTATAATATTATTCATTAACCCTTATTTACCGGATTTACCCTTAACCATGTTAAATAAAATATTTACCGCAGTAATTATTCAAAATGTCTAAAAATAAAAGATACCTATTTACACAATTTGAACATCCTGATTCCAAATATGGAATCATTTTTTCTAAATTCAAAACACAGAAGTGTCAGAAATTAATTTAAAATTAATTCCCGCTGTCAAAACAAAAAGCGTGTTTTTAAGAGATAATAACTATCAAAAGATTGACAATTTTTTATGTTCGATTTAATTGTCAAATTATGTCCAATGACCAAAATTATATTAAATGGTAAAAATATATTCTAAATATACTTTAAAACCACTCAAATTCATAATTTATCACTATTAATTATTTTGATTAAAAAAGTTAATTTTAATTAAAATTTAGTAATTTTCACTATTCATCAAAATATGAAAGTTATCCGAAAAGCACCAAAATTTCACCTTAAACTAAATTAGATATTCCGAATCCAAAAATTAAGTCCATTTTGAAATATAAAATATATATAATTTCATAAAGTAGGTATTACTATTCATAACGGCTAGTGTGATTGGTTGTGGTGTGTGTTAGAACTCGAAGTTGCATAAAACACACGCTACTGTATTATTCAAAGGAAAGCGTACCGTGGAAGCTTGGGATGTTTCATTTTAAATTTTTTTTGATGTCCCCATTTAGTCAAAAAGTTTAAAATATTGTATTTAAAAAGGGTTAACTATTAAAAGTTGGTAAAAGTGCAATACTGAAAATGAATTGTTTCTTACATTATGTCTAAGAAACTCATAATATGGATTCTAAAATTATAAGGATTATATAAAGTTTAAAATTTACTTAATACTATTCATAACCTCTTTTGAATGGCTTTTTTGTAAGTCATGGTGCAATTGAACTCGGTGTTGCGTGTAGTGCATGTTATTGTATTATTTTGAAGAAATAACACACTATGAAATCTTGGGGTGTTACAGCTATAAATATGTAATCATATGGTTATCCCAATCCTAACATGTTATTAGTGTATTACTATGTAGATGTTTTTGGGGACACTTTGTGTATAAATATGGTATTTGTTGTAAATGGGTTTCAATGGAAGTCAATAATGATGAACATTAAAAATGGAACTCTCATAATAGAAATGGAGAACGAAAATAAGATGATTGATACACGAATCCTAAGGGTTCTTTGGATGTAGTAAAAGATAATTTGAAGAAAAGGGTGTGAGGAGGCTTACAATTTCAAGTTGTCCATGCATGGGTTTTGAGATAGAAAGTGTAAATGAATTTAAATTACTAATTAGTTTTCTATTAAGTAATCTTATAAGCCTTACATAAAAAATAGGGCCAGACCACTAGCCATCCAGCCACCATCAAATTGAGGCTCATGCGGGACAACATGAGTTGACCATGCCCACAGGGGAGCCTGCCTGGCCAGCCTGTATGAGGAGAATGGGGGTCGTGTATAAGACCTGGGGAATGCATAGTGGGTGCTAGGAGTGCACCCGATGAGGTAGAGTGGGTACAAGGATTGTCTTGAGAAGAACTGATGAGGGCGACATGAGAGGGGGTAGGGGAGTAATCTGTACTAAGGCCTTGTGAATTGATTGATAATCTATGGATATTCTACATAGCCATTTCGATGTGAGATGAATATTTTAATGAACAATCTAATATAAGTCGTCCATCTGGTCATGTGTGTGATCTTAGCCTCACATTGCATCATGTGTCTAGCGATATAATCCGAGCCATTCATTATTCTTGTGCCACATATAATTAAAATAGTGTCGTCTGATCTCCTCCTCCATGGATGCCTTCAACCTCCGGACATCTTCACGCACCCATGAACCAATGCTCAAGATGAATGATGATCTCACCACTCTGGTCACCAATTGAGCTCAGTTTAAGACCACAATGATCATTTTTATGTTACGATCACATGAATTCCATTACATTTTCATGAATGTGAATGAAATGATGAAAGAGTGAATGGTCTAGATAAACAAATATTCCAAGACCTTGTGGATTTGGACAAGGTTTCAAAAATTGTGACATGCCATCTTGAATACATGAACGATCAACGAGAAGGTATCATGTTTGAAAATGGAAACATTCATGATATGCTGAATATCTCCATGTGGGTTTGAAGATATTATAGAACTGAAGATCTCAGTTATTCAATGCTGAATCTTGGGTAGCGTATCATGTGTATTTTGGATATGGAAAATATCTGAGCACTACTAATAAAAAGAGACCCACCAATTCGAGAAGGGTTTGCTACTCCAATGGATTTGAGGGCTCTTGTTTTAAGAAAGAAAGTCTCTCTAATATTCTAGTTATCAAGGGATAATCAATAGATGTGTACCATTCTGGGTACATAGATAGTAATCCATGAACCACTATGGTTATACAAAGAGAAGGAGTTCTGCGTATATGAAGGGTTCTCGAAGCAAGGGACTGTGTGCCTCTTCAGTATGCATGACATGAGAGTTACAAACTGTTCTTCGTTCACTTGGAGTGTTCCCAATAACCATTCTAGGTTCGTAAGGAAACGGTACCGCACACCGTTCTGGTTCTTGGAAGATGCGGTCCCACAAACAAATAGAACCTTGTACCATATGGTATGTGAAGGAGGTATACACATCATGTGTGAATGAATCCCACACATCTCTCTCAGAAGGAGGGGTCATGAATCATCCTGTTTCAAAGAGGACACAAGAACACCTATTCAAAAGATAGATATATATCCTTGGAGAGTAATATGATAACCAAAAAACCATGTCACATTTAAATTCACACATTGATGTTTGAATAACATTCAAATATTTATAAATATAAACAAATCAAGGTGAACAGTGTGTGTTGAGTAAGGGGAAAGGATGATGGTTCATGGTGATGGGTTGTAAGTGCATGCTTTCATATGCATGATTTGAAGAGTAACAAAATTAAAGCACAAAAATATCTGAAAAATGTTCTAAGTAAAGGAGAAAGTGTGTCATATGTGTGATTAAAGGATCCATATCCATTTTGGACTTCACACAAGAATGTCGAACAGGAAGTTCTTGCATTTGTGCAAGAACATGCATATGTGAATACTTTTAAGAGGAGAATACTAAACCGAAGGGAACATATGTAAATAAGTAAAGAGGAAAAGAATTTCCAAATTTTCACATGCATTGTCACATGAAAACAAGGAATAACACGATTTGAATCTAATGATTCCTAGTGAATGGATTTTTGGTTTTTGAACCAACACAAAAGAATTTGTGATTTTGGGAAAGATGAATAATAAGTCATAGTACATTTGTTTGTTTCACTAGAGAAGAATATTGAATTCCAACAAGTATCAACATTGTAACTCGATGAAAGAAATTTCTCATGCTAAATAGGAGATAAAAAATTAGGTACATATCCATTGAAGTAGGATTCATGTCCATAAACTGAGTGTGACTTCACCCGGGGAAGTGTGCCTGAGGGAGTCAACGAAAGTGATCATGGGAAGTAGTCGGTAGTCCCTAAACCATTGTAATGGATGTGCGCATGCGATAGTGTGACTATAAACCAACCATGTAATCTAAAATAGTGAAGATAAGTGGAATTAGGCATGACCTTCAACCAATCGACGTATTCTCCTTAGATGTAGCCTTTAGCGGTGAACCAAGTAAAAGTCATTTGTTTTCATTATGAAAGAGAATGTTTTAACTAAAACACATATACATCATACTGGTTCAATTATGTTCCAAACAATTTGGGAATAAGATCAAATAAAAAGGAGAAAAATTTGACACCCTAATTCCCCCACCCCCCTCTTAGGGTGACATAGGGTCCTTAAATTTTTATCAAGGAGAAATGATTTATGTACATTTGATACTCCTCAGTATTTGTATTTAGAAGAGGATTTGATTTATCATTCCTTGGTCAATACTGAAGATAAACCAAGATGAATGCTTGGTTATCTCGGAGTAGATGTACATACCCAAAAAGGCCATGACGAACAAGAAAATGGAAAAGAAAAAGCAGTTGAAGAATTTCCTCATTCCTAAATAAGATGAAATTGATTATTCTCAATGACTTATGAATAATAGACTTATATCAGGCTGGGAATGTAAGAAGTAGGTAGATCAGGTTTCCACCAAAAGCATGGATTTAAAAAAAGTGGTGATGATGATCAAACCATTACATCACATGAGCTGAAAATAGATAAATTAGGATCCTATCTGCGTGATATTCCTGAATAATGATTTTTTTTGTTGTAGAATATGTAAATGCATGCAAGTTGAGATCACCTGACTAGAAAGAGAATCTAATAATATGTAAAAGGTATTGGAGAAAAAATTATTGAATGTTTAAAGAACTATAGATGCGTTGAAGACATTGAACAGAAAAATGGAGTCAATAAGATGCTAGATGAAAATATTCTTGGATTTAAAGATGAGAAGAAAAAGGGCACTGAACTCAATGTTAAAAACATGGATGAATATTCGAATAACAACGAATTGCTTTAATCATTGTTCGGAATAAAAATTTAGATGCATGAAGATGGGGTCAAAATATTAATGATGTATTGTGGTTGAAAGATGAACATGATTTAATTTCAAAAGACCACACTCAATATAGAATGTCTTAAATTGGAAGCCTAGTTGACCAATCTTGAAATGACATAAGTTGAGATTTCACTAAAGAATGAAATAGTTGTTGCTAGTACTAAAAGTACATTGGGGGATTCTAAAGCTGAAATACCACTATCATGTTATAAGAATATCGTTGCTTCAATCATTGAGTTATCCCAATAGATGGAAAAGTTACAGTACCCTCCATAGCAACTTGTACTATTGTTTCAAAATATATTTTTACTAAAATTGAAGGTTAGATGAAAAGTTATAAAAATGTATGGATTTGGAATGGATAGGAGAAGAAACCTACCACCATGGCTAGGATTGATATGATGAAAAACCCGGAATATAGTTCCCTTGATATAACACAACAAATTAAAAGGAAGGACAATCAACCTTATACAAAAGATATCAATTAGACAAAATTTTTGGGTTAATATTGGTGCTACAAAAGATTTGGGAATTGTGAACTAGATTATAGGTACAATCCTTTAAATGAAATAGCACAGATAAATCCTTTGTCAAAAAGGGGGAAATAATTTAACAAAAAGAAAAATCAACATATTCATAAGCAATTATATACCACAAACATGTTTGGAATGCTTGACATCATCTCTGATGTATGCAATGGGAGTGGTCCGAAGAATGGAGCAAGATTATCTCAACATATGTCCAGAGTTGATAAGAACGGAATATCATAGAATCCATCTGAGAAATAAGAAGGTACACTGCGATGAAATTAGAAGAATGTTGTGAATGAAAATTCACCCAAGAAGATTCGAAGAATGAAAGGAGGTAATTCCGTGGATTCAAAATCCAAGAAGTTTAAGACTCGTACATCCGAAATAATTCCTAAAAATGATGACACTTTAAAGTTTCCAGGTGGATATAACAAACATACTTTCATTATTCCTAGAGATATACTAGTTATTTGGCCTGAAGATTTGAAAATAATAAAATTGAAAAGATATGTACAAGATAAGGCATGTTCAATTGGAAATAAGATGATTCCAAATGAGGATAAAAAAGTCTTGTGTGTGTGGTGAATTGAGAATATTCAAGCTATTGAGAATTGAAGTGCATTTATAACAGCCCCAAAAGAATTCCTCCAGAAGAGGAATGATTCACAGGATATTCTAGTGCATTAAAAGATGTTGAATACAAAAGAGTCACACAAGAAGCGATGGAATAAGTATTGAGATCTACTCAACCAATTTCAGAACTGATGATAAAATGTGTAAGTGTGAGGATTGGATAAAACAGAGTATTTTCTTGTGAAAATAATCTCATCCTTCAAGCTCATATTGATGAAGCAGGGAAGATCCAACTTATTCCCCTAACACATTTTGTATTATAATAATTTTACAGGGAATTGAAGGTGACGAAAGCACTCAGGGGGAGAACCTGAGAACTGTCCCCTTAAGGGGGAGACACATAATAAAGTTACCATAGTTATCATTTCATATTAAATTGGTATAAAATTAAATTACAGAGATGTTTGTTTGATGATCATGTCATTAGAAATGATATTTCATTTCTCAATATATGTTCCTTAGTTAATCAAAATAAATAATATTTTACCAAGAGGGAGTAACAGAATCAATCAGTGACAAAAAAATTGCATAATCCAATGAATAATTATACATGAGTTGTCATCATAATGGGGTATCAAGATCAGGGGATAATGGATGGATTTTTTTAGATCAAATCCTCTGGTTTTTTACATCGAGCATTTCTCGTGTAGACTTAGAGTAAAATGATTGATGGAGAAATTTCTTATGTATGTACTGATACCCTCTATACCAAAAACATTGTATTTATTTTCATTAAGGGTGAGAGAAGGTGATATGAAATTTGAAAATTGAAAATTATGGTAGAGATCATTTTGACATTAACATGCTCATTTTAGAGAACATTGATGTGTTGACAACAAACACAAAGGGGGGATTATTGGCACCAAATTGTGTATGAAGATTTTATTTTTTGTCAATTGGTGTCAATAGTTGTCAATAATGATCATCACGAAGACCTGAACTATCTTATATAAAATGGATAATGGAATTCAGATTATTGATGAACTGATAATTTTTGTTCTTTGGATGATGTAAAATAAAAGGAGATGAAGATGATATGAGGATGATTAGAATTTCAAGGTGTCCATGCATGGGTTTTGAGATATAAAGTTCCCATGAATTTCAATGTATAATAAGTTTTCTAATAAGTTATCTTATAAAATTTACCTAAAAAATAGGGCCATCCCACTAGCCAACCAACTAGCCCAAACCTGAGGCACATGCGGGACCACAGGGGTCGACCACACCCATGAGGTAGCCAGCATGGACAGCCTGCAAGAGGCACACGAGGGCCATGTATATGCACCAGGGTATATATAGTGGACACTAGGAGTGTTCCCAAGGATGAAGAGAGGGTTTTAGGAGTGCACCTGAGGAGAACTGATGTGGGGTGGAATCAGAGGGGGAGAGAAGTAATCTGACACTAAGGCCGCATGGATTGATTGATGAACTATGTGTATTCCACGTCTCTGTTTCAATGTAGGATGATGATTTTAATGAAAAATATATTATATTCCTTCCATCTGATCCCACGCGTGATCTCAGTCGCACATTGCATCCTGTGTCCAGAGATATAATCTGAGCCGTTCATTATCCACTTTCCGTGTATGATTAAACCGACATCATCTGATCACATCTGCTGAGGTTTTCTTCAACCTCCAAACACCGGCATGCACCTATGAACCAGTGCTCAAGCTGAATGACAATCTCACCACTCTGGTCATCAATTGAGCTCAGTTCAAGCCTATAGTGGTTTTTTGGATGCGACGATCACATGAATTCAATAACATATTCATGCATGTGAATGAATCAGAGAAAGAAAAAATGGATGAAGAAAACGTAGTTGTGAAGACTATGTGTATTATAATAGGGTTTAAAAAAGTGATACATTCCATCTTGAATACATGAATGATCATCAAGAAGGATGCGATTTTGAAAAAATAAAAATCCATGATGTGTGGAATATCCCCATGTGGGTTTGAAGATATTAAAGAACTGAATGTCTCGATTATTTCAGGTAGAATCTGGAGGAGTGTAATCATGGTGATCTTGGATGAAAAAATATCATATCATTACTTATAAAATGATACCCACCAATTCGAGAAGGCATTTCTCCTCCCAAGGTTTCCAGGGATCCCGTTTTGAGAAACATAGTCTCTCTGGTCATCCAATTTGAAAGGGGAAATCAAGATCTCTGAACCAATCTAGGTTCATGAAGACTAAAATACAAACCACTATGGTTTTGCAAAGAGAAGGATTTCAATGTACCTAAAGAGTTCATGAAGCAAGGAACTGTGTACCACTTCAGTATGTGAGGAAGGAGAGCTATAATCTATTCTTGGTTCCTGAAGACTGTTCCCACAAACCATTCTAGGTTCATGAGGAAAATGAACCGCACACCATTCTGGTTTTGTGATGTTGTGGTCCCATGAACCAACATACCCACAAACCGCTTGGTACATGATGTAATTCCTCACTACATGATTGAAGGAAGCCCATGCATCCATTGCTCATGGATGGGTCGATAATCATCCTTATCTGTGGAGGTTATAAGAACACTTGTGAAAAATAAAACACTATATACTTTCTTTGTAATAAAAGAAACAAATTCCATTCCATAACAAAATACACACATTGATGTTTGAATAAAATCACATACTTAAAAATATAAAAAAAAATTAATGTCGATTGTCTGTGTTAGGGAAGGGAAAAATGATTGTTCATGGTGATGGGAAGTTCGTGCATGCATTCATATGCATGATTTGAAGAAGAACACTATTAAATACTAAGGATATCCAAATGTAGTGATAAGAAATGGAAAGAGGAGGCCACATGTGTGATTAATGTAACCATATTTATTTGGTACTTTACAAAAGAATATAGATGTGTAAGTGCATGAATTCATGCATGCACATTAATACATGAATACATTGAAGAGGAGCATCCTAAACTGAAGGTTCCTGTTTGTATATAAGTGAAGAGGAAGAGAATATCTAAATTGTCACATGCTTGGTCACATGCATACATGGAATAAGAATAGTTGATTCTGATTATTCCTATTGACCTGATTTTCTGTGTCTCTACAATCAAAAATGAATTTTTGACTCTATCCAAGAAGAATTAGATGTTTTAGTACATATTGTTGTTGAAAAGGAGAATAATATTTATCTTTAAAAATAATCAAATCTAAACCCTGATGAAAGCAATGTATAATGGTGAATAGTAGATGAAGAATTCCATACATATCCATTGAAGGGACATTCCCATTCATAAATTGTGTGTGACTTCACCCAGGGTTGTGACCAAGGGGAGTAAACAGAAGTGATATGAGGGAAGCAGTAGGATATCCTTTAACCTTTTTTAACGTAGTGTTCTTGGGATAGTGTGTCTATACCCAAACTTTTTAATTCAAAACTATTGAAGATTAGTGTAATTTGGTATAATAAAAAACTATTCGGTGTATTATCCTTGGACGTATCCCTTAGTGGTGAACCAAGTAAAATTTTTATGTTATCCTTCTGAATTTGAGTGTTTTAATTATAGCTCATATCCATTATAAAGGTTCGATTTTGTGCCAACCAATGTGGGAACAAGATCCAATAAAAAGGATAATAGGATGACACCCTGAATCACCCCCTCAAGCTGTTATAGGGTCCTTCAGTAATAAAAAAAGATAATTTATTCCAATGTGTACAAAAAAAATATATCTTACGCCAATATTATTCTAACATGGAATATCCTCTATGATTCTTTATGTTTTGTGTTTTATAGACTGTAAGTATTTATTAGCTGGCTTCTTTTTATTATGTACACTACCTAGGGTATGATTTTAAAATATTATTCTTGTGTTCCCATACCCTTATACTCATTTTATATTAATATCTCCATTTTTACATTTTATATGAATATGAGATCACCATTTATTTTGAATACATTCCCTAGGTTATAAATAATGTTATTATGTATGATATGTCTAATAAGGGTGATAGTTACCAAGAACATATTGGGAGATTACTTAGTTTATTTTTGAACCAATTTTTTTTGTATCCATGTCTCCAAATTTGATAAACCTGTCTGATTTTGGAATGAGTCATTATATATTGTAATAAATATTCATTTATTAATATTTGATATCTTTGTATGAAATGTATGGTTTTTTGAATAGGCATTAGAGTATGTTTTATTTGACCTTCGGTAACTATGATGAGAAATCCATAGGGAGAATTGTAGGGATAAGTCAAATTATGTGAAAATGTCCTTGAATGTTGGTGAAAGAGAAATAAAATCTCCTTCTGGATATTACTATTTGATGTGGATCTACAATAGCTTTACATGGGGGTAAAAAAGATAAATTAGGTACATTGGGATATGACTCAATCATAACCTACTGAAAGATAATGGGCCTTACTACACACATCACTAAATCTCGTAGGGTATATTTTGTTTAAATAATTATTATATTATAAAATATTCATTATGTATTTAGATATATGTTGATCAAAGATATTCTAGGTTAATCCTACGGTATCATAGGATGAGAAAAGGGTTTCATGATTTTGAAATAATATGAATGATTTTTAATTTTTGATCGCGTTGAACAAATATTCATGATGTTCACTCAAATAATTTTGTTTTTAATTTTTAACTTTAGATAGTTTGTTGAATCGATGTTTTTAATATGTATGTACAAATATTGACGTTCTATTTTTCAGCTTCGTTAAATGATATAATATATATTAAAAAAGTATCATTGAATGATAATTCATATTTATAATGACAAGATGTTGAATTAATAGTGAAATTAAATAATTTTATGACGATAATATAAAAAATTTATGGTTATTCTCTAGTTCATGTTTGTGGAAATGATCATCCTCAATGGATTTTTATTATCCTTTTGGAAGAATTTCATTTTATCATAGTCATGGATTTACATTCTCTACAAAATATCACATCAATTTTCATTGATGGGAAGTCACATTCTATATTTTTAACTGATTTATGATCATCTGTTAGGGAAATGATAAATATGAACTTCAACGAGAAACCATGTCCTTGTTATCTGTCTTGATTCTTTTTCAAAATTGTTGTTTATCATAGATGGATAGGGAGAAACTGAAAATCAATTATATTTTTGTTATTTGAGATTTTGATGATGCCTTCCAAGAATAAGTTCCTAATCATCTAATGAATCATGAAGATGAGTTTTTATGGATATTATACCAAGGGATATAAAAATTTTAATAACTCCCAAAAGAATGGCCCTAATTAAGTTACATGATTTGACGAAGAACTCCAGCTTAATCATGGGATGAAATTTATTCTTATCAGTTTGTTATTTTTGGGGGAAACATTTATTTTTGTTAACAAGAATTATGGATTGGAGAAAATATATATTTAATAATGGGATGTGAAAAATATAAAATTCAAGAGAAAGTGACATCTATCTCTTTTTATGACATGTTTGATCAAATTCATGGATCTCAGTACTATTCAATGATTGACCATTTTCTAAAGATCATCAATTGAGTGATAACAATGAGGATATGAAAATGATGAAATTATGTAATTTTTATGAATATTATGAATATATATTGAATCAATTTTTTGTTAATAATTATCCTTTTATATTAATTGATTCAATTACCAACATTTTTAGCGATTACATTAATCAGTTTGTGGTCATATTTATAAATGATATTCAAATATATTCATTGGGAAATTATGGGAATAATGTTCACTTGATAATTTTACAAAATTCACTGAAAATTGATAACTTGTTTGAAAATGTTACCAAGTGTGCATTTTTAATATAAAAGGATAAATTTTTTGTTCATATAATATCAATATTTGGTGTATCATCAAATCCATAAATGATGGGGGTATTAAACATTAGAATAGACAAACCACTAAGAAAAATATTTTATTTTTTCTTTTTATGGATGTTTATTATAAATATTTTATGGAAAATAACATGGGATTTTAAATCTGCTAAAAAGGTAACTCAAAATGGATCTATGTTCCACTGAAATAAATGAATATAATGAAAATTTAAAGAAACATAAGAGATGGTTCGTCAGTGGACTAGTTCGTTCAATTCCCTATAGTGTAGAAGCCTTGTCAATCTATTGTAACTCATAAAATAAGGGATTTGGGTTTATAATCATGATGTATGACAACATTATATCTTGTTATCACAACAATTGAATTCTCAAATGAAAAATTACACAACTCATGATTTGGAGATAGTTGTGGATGTTTTTTGTTAATTGCATGTAGGAATTCTCATTATGGAGAAAATAATAATATATATGCAAAAAAATTGACTAGGGTTAAATAATCATTATGGCTCCTCAATACATTATACCTAGGGAAGGAAAACATGGTGGCCGATTCTTTGAGTTGAAATATTCATGCCATCTTATCCCGGATAATGATCACAAATGATCTAAAAATATATATTTATAATGAATGAATATGGAAATATTAATGGAAGGGGAGAAATATTATCTTTCACAAATTATTCTTACAACTATATAGATAAACTGAAGTCAAACTTCTTCTTGTTGACTATTTCTGGAATGACCAGCATTAACAACTAAAGCATCTGGGAATAATTATTCTAAAGTTGTTTTTAATATGGTGTTATGAGTTTATTAAATTGATTAACACTAAATAACATACAAATCCTTACGTGATGTCTCTTAGAATATCATCTCCTAATCAATCCATCATCGTTTCATAACACATGCACCTTAAAAATATGATCGAAATTCCATCAATAAAAATAATCCATCCCAAGGCATAATTCATGCAATCAAAATTCACCATGTCCATATTCATACCATTACCTATAAGTTTATGATACATCTATCCATACATTATTCGATATATCTAACGATATATGAGGTCCAAAAAACCCATGACACAACCAGAATTGAAGTCCCATGATCTATCTCGCACATCGGTAGCCCACCAATGACCAACATCATGCTTCCAACCATAGGATAATTCGCATCACCAAACAAGTGAAAAGAATTATTTATGTATTAAAGTCACCCAATACATGATTGAAAATCCAATTAAGTCCATCATTTAGGCCTGTAAAGGTGTTTTGGTATCTCGATGTATAGCTGACACTCTCCAAGCAAACTAATATCGATGTCACCATATTAGGAAAGATTTCCTCAAAACTAGGACTAAACATAGTGTCCATCGACATTCTAGTGTCACTCTTCCATGCCAAACTCACATCAATGACACTATAAATTCTTTAACAAACTCTTTATACCACCTCTCCATCAAATGAATTTCTTGTTCTTTTCATGGGTCAAATATCCCACACTACTTGGTTCAAATTAAATATTATCCCTCATCATGGTAATTTACATTGAATTCATAATGATTCAGGTCATAATACCATCTCGTATCATATATTAATTTATATATTCTTTTCCCACACATATATTCTCATCGTTGTTGAATTGAAAAAAAATTCCAATCCTAACAAGCATGATCAAAATAAACCATACATAGTGGGTAAAAATATATTTCAACCTATTTCAAAATATGAATCATTCTCTCACGATATGACAATCAACATGTTCTAGTTCACCATGATTCAGGGATAATTTGTTTTTAAAAGATGAAGATATCCCATGGAAGTCCTCTTTAATATTGGGGACCATCACGTGTCATGATTATAAAAAATATTCCAGCCTCATGACATCATTTTAAATATAATTCATCACCCACCCAACCACAAAACACTTTTCCATGTCATGGGCCGACCATGATCGACCCCATACTAGTAGCACGATCTACCACACTACAAGGAATTTGAAAAGTTCATGATCATTTGGGCCCAATGACTTGTTTTTAGAATCAAATATTTTTACTTTCAAATTACTTATTACATTTTTATGAAGGTGTTTCCTTCTTCAAAGATGAAGGCAGTAATTCTCCAAGAAAGTCATCCTTCCATGTAATGTCATGGTTGACCACCTTGTTGTAATGACCATCAGAAACCATGTTTGTTTAAAGAAATGAATGAGTGGAAATGTAGTTGATATCTGAGAGAGATGTAAGGAAATTAATCCAACAGGAAGTAAGAGGTCAGGCATGGTGCACCACCCACTTCCAAATATTGTTGACAATTGTAGTTGAATCACTTTCAATCCAAAGATTATTCCAACCATTTTGATAGTCCAGGTCCATGACATGTATAACTGCCATCATTACTTCTTCCAAAGATGAGGTCGTACAACAACCTGCAAAGAATAAACCATGACTCCTAACAAGTTAGTCCTTGAAAATCGATCCATATCCAACAGGTCTCGGGTTTCCTTTCAAATCCCCATCGATATTTACATTGATCCATCTGAGAAGTGAATCATTCTAGAATATATAAAAAGTGTGTCATGATTTCCTATAGAAACCAGAAATCCAATGTTGATGAAGGATCTCAAAGTCCCCAACAGTGTTATCACAATACACCTTTTGAATTGAGGTTTTGTCCCGAATGGAAATAAGGACCAGTGTCTTACCTTCGTTGATCCTGGATGAGAATTTATAAAAAATAATATATTATCTACCATATCAGATCACATATAGGTGTTCAAACACAACAGTTTGAAAAATATTCTTGATTTGTTGAGCAGAATTAGAATTAACACTATGTTTCTATTGAGAGATGACTGAATCAAGAGGTAACCAACTGCAACAAAAAATGTTATGAATGTAATCCCAAATGGATGAAGATATTTCACAAGATAGAAACAAATGATTGGAATCCTCTCTATGTTGGTTGCACATGTTAGATATAGAGAAATGAAAATTTCCAAAATATAGTAGGCATGTTTCAGTAGGGATCATGTTATAAGCAATATTCCAAATAAGAGTAAGTCTCAAGGGCTTCATGCATGGATTAATAAAATATTTCAACCAAATTTTTCCAGGGTCAGAATTTATGAAATTGTTATGGTAAATTCTTTTTGAATCAAGAACACCATTGTTAGTAGGTTCACAAATGAGGTAATCCTCGGAGTTGGGGGAGTGATAATTGTTGATAACATTACTGATTATATTTGGGATAATGATGTCATGGTAAATAACGACATCCTAAATAGCGGAGTTGATATCGTCAGGAGGATTAGTAGAAGGATGCATGGAGATTAAAGGTACACCAGCACATTTATCAAGCCAAAATTTCATTGAGGATTTAGTACTAACCATATATCTAGAGTTGTTCATACTGTTGGTGAGGGATTGCCAAATGGTTGGCCAGATGGAAGATGAAATGTAGCTCATATACCCATTGTAAATTTTAGATATGAATCTATTTTTTAGAAAATCAAAGTAATCATATTTATTATTAATTAACATCCATGTCATCATCGCTTGAAGTGATTCATTGTAATGCTTATGATTTTTTATTCCATGACCACCCTTTTTCAAAGGATTACAATAGGTGACCCAAGGAATGGTCCCATGTTTCCGTTCAATCGTACAACTGGTCTAGACAAAATTGTTAATTTAAAAATTTAATTTATTAAGGATACTAGTAAGCCACATGTCATACAACATTGAGTAGATGATTTTACAGAAAATTTTAGATTTCACAAGACAAATTATTCCACCCATAGAGAGATATTTTCCTTGCCAAGAAGAGATTTGATTGGTAATATTATCAAAAATGTTTTAGACGAAATTGGATTTAGGCCATCCCTAGAAGATAAAAACCCCAGGAAGAATGTAGGGGGAGGAACTTTCCTTGATTCCTAAATAATTGATGAAGTTTTTTTTATGTTAGAATTAATATTCTTCCCATAAAACACAATGTATTTTTTCATCTGATATACTGACTAGAGAATTCATCATAGTGAAACATACCATTTTTATGTATTTGGATATTCCTATTATCATCGTGAAAGAAAAAAATAATTTTGACCTCATATAAATGATGAGTGGGATCATTTATGTTTTTAGAGTCCTGGATAGGTTTAATCATGTTTTGATCCACAAGGATGGTTAGAAGCCTTCTTATGAAATCATCTATACTATCAATGAGATTAGAAGAAATAGGATCACATTGCCTAATTCCCTTGGCTTCTTAGAGTCATTGAAAACACTAACAAACTAAAACTATGAATAATAAAATAAACCAATGTGATTCCTTAGCATTTACATCATTACAAGAACCATGAAAATTATATCCATTTGAACACAGATGAAAATATTTCAATGAAAATTTATTCTTAGGCTCAACTAAAGAAAAAAACATTGGTTTTTGAGTCAAATAAAATCTCTTAAGAACAATATAACTGTCAGAGTTATCAATACCATGATTGTTCAAAAATAAGATAGTCACTGAAACGTGAGTTTGGAGTTAGAACTCCCTTTTTTTGATCCACCTAAGCCATTCATCCTCATCGATCTTCTACGGATTCGAGAGGGATTTGGGAATGAATTTTTTTCATGTTCACTCATTGAGGAAACAAAAGATAAATAAGAAGCACCTAGCTTATCATCATTTTGATTTTTCTCCAATGGATTTTGCAATCAAAGGATATATTGTTGGGAAAACCCTTGGATTCATAAGATAAGTTATATCATTTTTATGTTTTCATTTTGATACAGTAGCCATTGAAATATTTAAAGAGCTGACTGCCACTCCAAATTCACATGAGACTAATGCCATATTTTGTGGTGTCATTGTAGAAACATTCTTCGGAATGGCCTTATCAATAGGGTGTGAGTCCACTGCATCTATGTTGTCATTAGAAAGACAAGAAATAGGATTTTTAGAGTATCTTGCAAAAGCATCCAGTGTTACCATACATGCAGGGATCTCAAATGATTGCCCATATTGATTCCAGATTTCCAGGACCACATTACTGCCACACCTATTATTATTTAGAGTACCATAGTAAACACCACCATCCTCCCTATAAAATATGACCACATGGCCTTCAGCGACTGATTATGTGGTGATATCCTACCCCTTGTGTGAGTCAACAAGTGTTAACGTTAGGAATTTTTTCAGAATAGATAAAATAAAAAAATAGAGTCATAATAAGAAATAAAATTAATTGGATAAATAAATATCCAAGTGATCACATAGGTCACCAACTATAATAGAACCACTATCCCACTAAGAGTGATCCCAAACTAGAGTATCCTAACTCATAATAAGAAAATGTTGGAATGAGAACAATGATTCTCATCATGGATTCCGAAAGAAGAAAAATTAAATAGCAATTTAATTTTAAAATAAAACTATACCATTCTAGTATAAAATACATATATTGAATATATTTTTTTTCATTTCGATTAAAATAAATTAACATGAAAATTATTTCAGAATAAGAATTTTCTTAAAAAATTTAAAATAGATTATAAATACTAAAACATTTCACATTAAATAATTTTAAAATGATGAAACATATTATGAATGAAATATCTCTGTGAAACTTACGAAGTGAAAATCATGTACAAGTAAACGAGTGTTGAAATAATAATTTCCATTAGGAATAGAATAGTTAATGAGATTTTTCTTAAAAACCTTTTCAAATAGGAGAAAGTAGAATACCTATGAATCAGATATCATTGATTATACATAGACATCAATGAAGAAATCATATACATATTCAGTTCAAAATCCATCTTATGGTCCATCAATGCAATCAATTGCCAATAAATTACTTGTAAACTCTCAAACTACCTCATCAGTAGAAAAACCCACATTTCCTTTCCGAACAATGAGGATATAGTTTATTTAATCAGGAATAACTAAATAATTTCTATAGACTCCCAATATAATGCATAGGATCCCATGATAGTACTATAAATGAAAAGTGTAGAGTTCATGAAGCTATTGTCAGTAACATGAATGCCAATGTTCATGAATTTCCCACATATTGACACCAATAATGTGGAGACCCACTTCATCTAGAAGAAAATGATGGGGGTTTACTTCATTAATAAATCAATTTGATGGTTCCAACTTCAGCTACACATCTTGGGACTCAAAACCCATTTTTCAGGAAAAAAATATCAAATGGTCCTTACCACATTTAATGAAAAATATATTATGAAAAATTTAAATATTCGAAATACATTATATTGTCCAATATAATGATGAAAACATATTTTAAATATTTAAATTTATGTTTCGTGTCTAGATAATATATGTGAAATGAATATAATTATATCTTCAATGTGCCAAAATTAATTATCATATAATATACATACCAAATAATAATAACAAAAATATAAAACACTCAAGAAATCAATGAATTAAAATTAAAGAATTATACATAAGGAACCCACCTCAAAACACATTTCATTTACTGATTGAACCCATTAATACATATCGAGGTGGTCCAAAAAAGTAATATAGTCCATGAGAAACATTGGTTTATCAAAACCCTCATTTACAATTACACACATATGAACCTATATATATATCATTATTTATATATACCCCTAATGAAAATTCAAACATTCCTATCTAAATAATGGAATATGTACTGAAAGGACATATATATATATATGTATGTATATTTATATTCCTTACCCATGAGTATGTGTTCTAGTCTCCTTCATGAATGGAATCCTAAGATAGACTAGATAAATAAAATAATAATAACATAATTCAATCCCAATTTAAAATCAGAAAAAAAATAGAATGGAAGAACCCATGTAAGAGTAATTAAATATCTCAAAAATGCAATATAAAAATAAAAAATTAGTTGTGAAACATTAAAAATTTAAAATCATACATTAAAAATAACAACATATGTTTCCTTGAAAATTGATGAACAAATAATTTTCTAAAGAATAACCATCCTAAAGGATAATATTTGGAAATCAAATTTGAGTCATATAATCATCCTCAAAGTTATCATAATTACCTGTAAAAAATTAATAAATATAAAAACATTCAATTTAATATCCTATAAATCAAGGAACATAATATTATAAATATGGTCATAGGGGAAACTTACCTGAAACTCATCACCATTAATAAATGTGACTCAAATCAACTGCAATTGAACCAAGTAGACTGGTAAAAGGGATCACATAACCAAACCAAAATAAAAATAGCTAAAAATCAGATAAATATAAAATAAGGTATGCCATATATGAACACGCCAAGGGGATATCTAAAATGAGGGATGAAAATGATATAAGAGGAATCTAGATGAGGACAAATAATTACCTAGGATGATTTCACACCAAGAAAAGAGTAGAATAAGAATATGGAAGTTAGAAAAAGGGAGGCTGTCAAGTTCCATTGAGGGAAGTTCTCATGAAAGGTGTACAAGTGAATGGGGTGATGTGTGAGGGTTATTAGATTAATATTAATATTAATATTAATATTAATATTATTTCACTTTTTTAGCTAGGAGGGACTCTCATTATCTAGGATCCTGAGTTATCTAATGTTGTTCCAATCATGAATCATGTACTAGGAAAAATGGGATCCCAAATTGGTGGATCACATGGTCTAAAAACCACGTTACATCCATGAAAAACATCTCTTCCATGATGATAGAATAAATTGTACAGTTTCTTCACAGATTGGCCAACCGTATGTAAAAACAATGTGACAAATTGAAATGTAAAATTTTCTAAATTTTTTCATATATAATAATACCCTAACAATTGAAACTTAAACATAATTAAAATTATAAAAAAATAACTATTATATAAGGGTCAGTCTATAAAAATTCTCCCCACCATGTCCCTTTTGACCCCTAGAAATCCATTAGTCATGAATAGGAAGACACATAAAAGGAACCATCACTAGAAAAGAAAACCACCCCAATAACTCCAAACCACTGATCTTCTTAATTTAAACATCAATCCCAATAAACATGAAAAAAGAAGTTATTGAGTGGATATTCACAATGTATCTCCCTGAAATATAAGTATTCCACTAGAATGAAGAATAAAAAAGCCAATAATAATCTATCATAATTTTTACAAAATATATCCCAAACTCCTTAATGATTGGACTAAAAAAGAACATATATCCTGAAGATCATCCAAGAAACACCTGAAATGAACACTAATTCCCTAACATACAAGCTCCATGATCAAAACTAATAGTAATTATCGAATAAGATAAAATAAGAAATAAAAAATAAATAATTAAGGAAAAAGGGAATACCTTAAAAATATTACCCAATTATACTCAATGATTGAAAAACATGAGAGATCCAAAATGGATTCCCAAATAATTGAACACCAACATACATAAAACCAAATGCCTAACCAGTGAGAATGGATGAATAGGTATCATGAAAATGACTCTTCAAAGATAACATTTCTCCCGTCTTGTGTAAATGATAAAAATGGGGATGAACTGGGGCCTGAAATCCAATCCACTACCCGTGGTGATCATAAAAATAGCCAAACTGACATTATCTTGAAATATTATTATATAGTGTGGAATCATTTCTAGTCACATGAATCCAACAATGAGGGTTTTCCACACCTAGTAAATCAAAATAAAAAATCACCACAACATCATCACATAAAATACTAAAAAATCACATCACCGTCAATGAGTCCAAAAAACATAAAAACACAAAACAAAAATCACAAAATGATGTCTAACTCACCACAATAATGAAAATGAAAATAAAACCTTCAAATTAAGAAAATAAACAGTCAATAAAATATTTAAAATTTTAATGAAAACCACTTTTGTTTCCTTAATCATTTACTTTTTTACCATCTATAAAAAATTGAAACCCAATTTGAGTCAGCAAAAAAATAATTATTAACATTTCATAATAAAAAAATAAATAAATAAATTCAATGCCTCTTATAAATTAAATAAAAATTCCTTTATATTATCCTTTAAAATCATTTAAATTGCCAAAATTTTAATCTCAAATCCTAGAAACCATTCCAAATAACGGTTTTGAGACTTACTTTCCAATGTAATTGTATTTTTGACAGTAAATCCAATTTAAATTCCCACACTTTTATAATTATAATACAAAAAATCGTCTTTAAAGTCATTTTTAAAACATCACAGGTAATTTTGAAGAACAACCCATGTTTCTTTAATAAATAAAATACCATTTAAATTAATTCAATGAAAACCCCAGTTAAATATTTTAAAAAAAACCAATTTAAATCCAAATTAAATTTTAAAAAATAATCAAAAATTAAACCAAATAATATCTATGTATCAATCAAAATACCTTCCTTGAAAACGAACCCAAATTTTTTTCCAAAATGGATAGTGGTCTTTCATGACTGAACCACATGGTTTCATGAACCATAGGCCAATCATGAAGCAACCACATAGAGTCTCTTCTAACCATTATTAATGGCTCCACATTGGTCTTCTAGCAATGTGACACATTGTTTCCTTCTGGTCGACTACCTTTTCACCCCAAAAGGATATCTTAGAATCAAATTCAAACTCCCAACATTCCTTAGTTTTCCAGGTTCCATTACAATTAGTGGTGATAAAGAAGGAACGGATTCGCTACCACCTGATCCCCAATGATCTTTTCACTATATAGAAGACATCCCCAACTAATAAGGTATAAATTCTCTAATAACATTTTTCATTAACTAACCTTGGTTGACGAGAGACCGAAAACATGAGGGGGCCCACCACAAGCTCCAGGAGGCACTCATGATCCTCCTTTTATAGAAAGTAGTGTATGCAATGTAATATACTCATTTGGAAATGAATGATCTTGTAAAATAATGAAAAATAAAAAATGAATAAAATTAAATAACAAACTACCAATGAAAAATGAAATAAAAATTTAATTAAAAATATATTTCCATGTCTTCATGTTGTGAAATACCAATCATAGAAACATGCTTTCTCTTGGAGTGGTGGAAAATTCTATGAGCGTAAAATTGTAGAAGATAACATAGGCATGAAAAACTAAATTCTCAATTGGGAATTCAAATTAAGATCCATTAAATATGAATTTCCTTTTAAAATAAAACAATTATATACATGTTCAAAATACATATGTTTAAACTAATATTTTAATTACAATTATAAAATTGTTAACAAGTTACAAATTTCAAAAACCCATTTTACTCTCCTTTTATCAAAATTGTTTCCAATGAAATTTATATTATCAAATAAATAGATTCATAAATGAGAAACATATGGTTAAGGAAATATATTATTGAAATTTCAAAAGTAAATATAGAGTAAAAGTAAATTAGTTCTGATATAATAATTTCCAACATGAACATAATAGTTAAAGATAATTTATAATAAAACATCAAAAAACATGGGAAATTATAATATAAATGAATCAGATATTATTGGATATATAAATATAGTAATTTATGTGACCCTATAATTACTCGGTTTGGAATCTATATAAAATCCTATCGATGTTATGCATTGTCATTAATCCATTTTGGATACAGTCATGTTTCCCGAAATATGGAACAACAAAAATGGAAATTCCATAAAATGGTGATCTGGTACATCTATTTGGGACGAAATACATATTGTCTCACAACTACCACTATGGTCCCCATGATCCCATGATAATATAATATATGGTAGGGGGTGTGGTCATCACATGCTTGACAAAACATGTGTTCCAACATGCTTGCCTTTCCAACTTCCTAAAAGCATCCTTGTGGAGATCCTCTCTTACTAGATGGAAACCAGGGGGTATCCATCATATAAATATTTTTTTGGGTTCCAAAGGGGCTTACACAAAATAATATTTATAAATTTTTTCAATAAGATCTTATTCCTCAAGTACATTAATAGTATTAATGAAATAAAATTTCGAAATAAATAAAACATTGAAAATACATTAAAATTTCTAATAAAAGGATGAAACCACATAATAAAATGAAAAAAAATCTTGTCATAGGTTAATGCAAATTATGCGAAATGACAGAAATTACCATATCCACATGACAAAAGTATGTTTCAAAGAACATACATTCCAACATTTTTTGAAAACACATATGAAATAAATGAAATAAAATTTAAGGACTTTACATAGATTACATACCATAAACCGCATTCTCTTTAATGATGGAAAACATAAATCCACATAAAATGGGTATGAAAAATAAATAATGTCCCCAAGGTAATTTTTAGAATAAATTCCTTCTTTTGAACATACACTCGAATTCACAGACACACACATATATATACCCATACCTGAAAATAACATATTCTTATTTCAATGAGGGAATATGTAGATAGAGGATATATATATATATATAATAAACATTCATGTTTGCTCTTGTCCCCTTTATGAACGAAGAAACATGACACAGTAGAATAATATTAGAAATATATAAAATTAAAAAGCTCTAAAAATTGATTAAACTATTAGAAAAAAATATTTCATTAAAGAAAAAAATCTATTAAAAAATATAAAAGTTATAAATAACTTTTGAAACATTAAAAATATGCGTTCCCACATTAAAAATAATAACATGTATTTGATCGAAAAATTAAGGACACATTTGTTTAAGAATTAATAGGTGGACCCAATGATGATATTTGTGGAAAAAATTGAAACATAATTTCATCCATACAGATATAATAATTACACTTAATAATGTTAATATATACCAAAAATGATTATTTAAAATCATATAAATTAAATAGCCTAAAATATTACGGATAATCATGGTAAAACCTTCTTGGAACTCATTGTCTTTGACATCTGAGGCTCAAATCCTGCGTTGTTGAACCAAAGAGTCATTAAATATTGATCACCCCACATACTTGCAACAAATAAAAAATATATATATATTAAGACTAATCCTAGAATTTAGGCAATCTTTAGTGAACAAAGGGAGAATGTAAGAGGTGGGAAGAAATATAAATAATAGGAAGCAGGAGTCGTAGAAACACTTACATAGAATGATCCTACATCAAGACAGGAGATGAATCATCAAACAAAGGACAACCATAGGGACGTGGGGTCAAGTGCCCTAGAATGTTGGGTGGAGCTGCTCACATGATGGGTATGAGGGAAGGGGTAATGGGGTGAGGGTTATTACACCACTATTAATATTATTATTAATTCATTTTTTAACCAGGTTGTGCTCGCACGCTCTAGGAAAACAACTTATTAAACCATTCACCAACTATGATCCCTTTATAATGAATTTTTTTATCACAAATGGGTTGATCACCATGATTAATACACCATTCACCAACCATATTAAATATATATTCCATGGTTACATACTCAACTGTTTGGTTGTCGCACTGTTTGGCCAACCGTGTGACAAAAACTGTGTGTCACTCTAAAATAATTTTTTTAAATTTTTTTTAAATAGTTGAAAAACCAAACCTTAAAAAATATGCTAAAATAAATAAATAAAATAATCACTAAATATTTGTTGGTTTGTGACATGGAATTGACATGATTTTACCACTAGATAATCCAATTTTTATATCCAACACCCTTGGATCATCCATAAAACTAGTGGAATCACTATTCCTTACAATTCCAGTCAAGACCTAACTCTCTCTAATAATCCATATAGGGGAGTTCTCGTTAAAGGGTTACAACATAAATGTACAAGGATAATAATATGATAGTCTCTGGGTATCCATATATTGTAATTCCCCCATTAGGTTTCAATATACTATAAAACAACCTCATACCCCATGGTGTCTTTTGAGCTTTTAAGTGTCCTACCAACCTCAAATCGATTAAATGATATGAAATATTATGCCTACAGTCTTCAGTCAAAACCCCATAATTTTCCCATCTCCAAGGTTTCTACCATATTTGTATAACCCAAAAATAATATAGGGAATCAAATCATAAACTGCAATCATTCGAGAGAGGTCACTACTCTCTACAGCATAACCTCTGGGTACAACCAAAAAATAATGAGAACCCAACTAAGACCTATGGGAAATTCCCATGATCCCTTTAAAATAATATCTCATGTTAATATTAATATTTTAATTTACATTAGGTATATCTATTTTAAACACCACTAAAAGTTTTTAATTTTTATGTTTTCAATAATTTACATTCATTACAATCATTTTGAAGGCTCAAATATGTGAACTGTTAGTTACCAGTGATTAAGAAGATTATTTTACAACTATACATACCACTTAATTTACCTAAATTGATGCATCATTATCTGAAAGTTATCTCATAATTTACATTAAATTTTTTTTTAAGTAATGTCTCACATCTAGGATTAGTTAAAAAAATCAATCAAAACCTATAGAGTAAAATATCTTTTAGGTTGTAACTAGATTTATAATTAATTAAATCCACTTGTTAAAAATCGAAAAAGCTATAAAAATGGTGTTATTTCCATATATAGGGAATTAGTTTTAGAAACTTACACCATATATTTATAGGCAAACCCATATTATTAGTTACTCATTATTTGAAAAACTATCTCATTTAACATGAATATACCCCATTGGGTTGTATAATAAATAAAATAAAAAAAGGTGAAATATACGGGTTCATTCATGTTAATTTGGGTTCACATATGTAGTTATCTAGTCCCATTTTATTGATTCAATTCTATATAAATTAAAATTTCAATCCCACTATAATTAATCCGTTTTACAACGATCATTTAAAAAATTTAAAACACCCTTAGTCATTTTATCTCATTTGATAAGCATGATATTGCATGCCTACTTGGGACATGTTATTAATTTAGGCCTTAAAATATATTTGATTTATTTCTAAATTTATAAAGGTATTATCCTTTATAAGTGGAACTAGGATGACCATTTAATTATCATAAAAATATAATTACTTGATTGTATTTAGAATAAACATATTTTCAATTAAGATAAATTCACCTCCATGGGTAAAAATTAAAAAACTCTTTTGAATTTCTATCACCGTCCTTCAACCACTTAACCCTGAAATCATCCATTTGGAAGGAATCATTGAGTCTAAGAAGATTATTAAGCTTCGATGCCATCTCAACTTCATCCTTGAGATTATTAGAGAAATTGTTGTGAGTGTTGACCTATTGAGATTGATGAAGCAAGTTCTGAAGGGAGGAAATATCAGAGTCAATATAGCTGAAACAGTTTTTACTCCATGTTTTTAAATGATTCTTGAGAGTTTTGAGCTTGAGGACACAAGAATAGGCATCGTCTCTACATTGGACAGAATTCTAGAATCTTTGAACCAAATCCTTACATGTTGTCTCCTATTTTAAGAATCTTTTTAATGGCACATCCCCTACTTTTTCTACTGAGGCGAGTATTATTCCAAGGCTTGTTCTTCAAGATGAAAACTCCTCTCTCACCTCTATACCTTTGGATTTTGAAATCAAGGATTCAGTTTTTAGCCTCAAAATTGAAAGCTCTCCCGAACCAAATGGCTTTGGAAACTACACAATCCAGACATATTGGGATATCATCCAAGTTGATGTTTGCAGATTGATAATTCATTTCATTAAAAGGGGATCTCTTCCTCAAGGGATAAATGCTCAGTTTCGTTCCCTTATTCCCAAAGTTGATAATTCTATTGAGATTCATCTTTTTAGACTGGTTATCATGGGTAACACTATCTTCAATATCATTAGAAAAATTATTGCTAACAGACTCTCTCCTATTGCCTGCAAAATTGTGTCTCCTAACCAGTTTGGTTTCATTAAAGGAAGATCAATCCAGGACTGCCTTATCACTGCATCTGAATGTGTGAAACTTCTTAAGAAACCTGCAAGGGTTGGAAATATTGCGCTCAAACTTGATGTCAGGAAAGCTTTTGATATGATGAGTTGTCGTTTTATTTGCAGTGTTCTCTCCTTATTTGGTTTTGACAGTGTTTTTATTACCAGGGTCAAATCCTTCTAAGATCTTCTCACATGTCCATACTTCTTAATGGTTCGCCTGAATGGTACTTTGACTGTTCTAGAGGGGTTAGTCATGGTGACCCCCTGTCTATAATTAATTTTTCCATCATTGAGGACTATCTCAGTAGGATTTTTTTTCATCATGGCTGCTAATGGGAAAATGGGATCAATTTCTGCTGGCAGGTATCTTCTGACTCCCACACATTTGATGTATGCCGATGACATTATCCTTTTCAATAAAGGGGACAAAACAAACATTAGCAACATCAATATAGCACTACTACATTACTAAAACATATCTGTTCAAGAGATCAGTTGGGGGAAATATTTTGTCTACTTTGGAAGAAATATCTCTAGCAACAAGAAGATGGACATTATTAGGGGTTTGGGAATTCTTGAGGGATCTCTTCCCTTTATCTATCTTGGGGTTCCGTTGTTTTGGGGAAGACCGAAGGCCTGCTACTTTTCTGCCATCATTAGCAATATCTGAAGGCAACTCTCTTCCTGGATGGGAAAGTCCCAATCCTTGGCTGGCTGTGTTTGTTTGGTGAAATCAGTTATTACTTCCATGTTTGTTTACTCCATTATGATTTATAAATGGCCTATTACTATCATCAAAATCATCAATATCTCAATTAGGAACATTGTATGGATCGGTATCATGACGGAATGAAAGATTGCTACTATTTCCGAGAACTCCTGCTACAAGTCTTATGACTTGGGGGATTAGGCATAAAGAATCTTGGACACATTAATGTCTCTTTGAAGGCCTCTTTTTTTGTGGATCCTCGTGAATAGTAATTCTGAATCTCGTAGGTTTCTCTGGGCTAGATTTCTGCAAAACTCAAGACAGGAAACTGCAACTACATCTGCTCCTCAGTGTGACCTGCTTTTAAGTTTGTCATTGAATCTATTGATTCTCACACCAGATGGCTTGTTTCTAGGGACTCTTATCTCCCATTTTGGAAAGGGAATTGGATTGGCACCCCCTTATTAAATCTCTTGTGGGAGAGGAAAATAATCTAAATCTATACACTTCTATAAATGACCAGCAATGCAGTATGGAGAACCTACCGGATCACATTGTTTTCATTATGGATAAATATGTTTTCTCTTCCAGAGATGATTTTTGGGCTTGGGAACCTTCTTTCAATGGGGTCCTTACATCCAAACTGTTTTAAAGGCACTCTAATTCCAACTCTCTTGACTTTAAGTGGCTTGGAAACATGAATAGGAATTTTATTAGACCGACACGTACCATTCTTGAATGGAGACTGGCGCATGGGAAGTTTCACACTGAATGTTTTATTCAAGCATGTGGAATCTCGATGGGTTCCCGATGTTCTCTTTTTCATCAACACAGAGATGACATCAATCATCTCTTCTTACGCTGTGCCACTGCTTCTTTAATGTGGAAAGTCGTTGATGATATTTTTTAAGTGAGCCTCCCATGGGGTTTTTCAATTCGTGAATTTATAATGAGTTGTCAGGGGCTTGCGCTCTCACCAATTCTCAAGATTCTGTTTCAGGTTGCTGCGGAGGAAATTATTCACTTCTTATGGTCCGCAAAAATAAAGTGCTCCATGAAAATTTTCATTTTGCTGCTGCAGTTGCTATTTCATCTATCCTTGCTGCTGTTTGGGACTCCAGGCAGCCTTTGAATCACTACTCCTCAAACTCGATTCATGATTTCACTTTCCTCAACAGGATTGGTGTTAGGGGTAGATCTTGCCTCCCTCGGTATGTTTGAGGTCTTTTGGAATCCCCCCTTTGTGGGATGGATTAAAGTCAATTACGATGGCGCCTCGAGAGATAATCCCCGTCCCTATGGCTATGGTTCCATTTTCAGAGATCACAAGGGGGCTCTCCTTCACTATTTATATGGTTCTGGTTGCCTTGTTTCATTTCTTGATGCTGAAATGATTGATATTATGTCAGTGGTTGACCAAGCTTATCATCATGTTTGGAACAATTTATGGATTGAATGCGACTCCACCACTATTTTTCTCTCCATTAAGAATTGTTCCTCTCACCTATCTTTTAATCTTACTAATCAGTGGACCAAATGCTTGGATCTTCTTTTATCCATGAACTATGTCATCACTCATGTCTATAGGGAGGCGAATTATGTGGCAGATGGTCTTGCAAATAAGGGAGTCAATGGCATTGACTTCTTATGGTGTGATGTGATCCCGAATGGCCTTCTCCCTTTTAATCATAGGGACCAATGTCAACTTCCTTTCATTAGACTTCTGAAAGATTGACATTATTTTTGGCTAATAAAAGCAGATTTCCCTCTTTGGAAGGTGCTCATCTTAAGTTTTTTTAAAAAATTATTTTATTTATAATATATACCTATCATATTAATTTCAATTATAATAATATTATGGTACATTACTTTATAAGATACAATTATAAATACTGTAACTACATCAATGTTTTCACCTTTGACTTTAGAGTCAATTAAGTCTATATAAGGAAACTTGATTACATAGGTCACCCATTCATATTTATAAAGTCGCGTATACTATATATAAGTCTATTGGCTCCCATTTAATCCAAAACACTAATTTTTTATACCACGAATCCAATGACCAATGGATGAAAAAATCATAATTTCTTTGTTAAGGTTCAGCTATCATGGTATATGGGAAATCACTATTTATGAAGAGGTATGCACACTAGTAACCACTAATGTATCACAACTATAAAAGGTAATGCATTCATTGGAAAAACAATAATATAATCATAGAGATAATGATTGAATGTGGAATAAAAATACTCATGTTAAGGGAATGTGAATTATTTTTTCTTGAAATAGTGAATGAACACATGTCATTTATTATAATTCCAAATAAGTGGTAAATCCCATAAATCAGAAACAAGTGAAATAAAATCAATAATTCCAGTTGAAATAGTAATATAATTTAATTAAAAATCACTATGAAAAAACAGTACAATCCAAGGAATCTTGACCTTTCCCTCATTCGTGGGTTGATCAGACCCAAAATTGATTTATTTATCATGTTCTGAAAATTATCAAGAACCTATATACCATCCCAATAGTATTTAAATGAATGAAAGTATCAGACTCTAATACCAATTATTTATTTCAATGCCTAGGTTCAACTATTTTGAATCCCTAAGCTAGTTTTCCACATAGCCTTTTGCACACCTCATCGTATGTTATACACTTCCGACTAACAACAAAGGTCTAATTTTAGTATTGTGGGGTGGTTATTCCCTCTCAATTAGTAATAAATATAGTGGTAGATGAATTGAATAAAGTAATAGGAATATAGAAAATGAAACAAAAGAATTAATCATGAATAAAACCCATGCGAGCTCAAAATAATCCACCCATTGATGAACATGCTACGTAAAATACACGTTGTCAATAAAAACGTAGTAATACACACTAATGGAAAACAATGAAAATAAAATTTATTAAATAATATACCAAATTACATTGTGAATCCTTAGTACACAATCTGTCCCCTACTCCAATGTCATTTCCTAGTGAATTTTAATGTAATTTCAAAAAATCACATGCCACACTCAAACCTATAGTTAGAAGATCTTTTGGGGTACCCAATGATGGCCTAAATATGGTGTTAGAAAAACTAAGTAGAAAACCATGAATGGTGCATAATTCATTTCCAGTCAGTGTGTATAAAATTATGTACTGTGAAGTTATCACAATAAGCATTGAAATCAATAAACAATATAAAAAATAGGCTTCTGTTCAGTATGGAACACCCAAAAACTCTACCTACTTCGTTCTAAGAAAGAATATCTCTAGTCATGGAATCATGTATATTTCTACATATGAATTTATATTAAAAAATGCACTAATTACTACCTAAGGATTAATACATAAAAATCCATATAAGGATATCATATAAGTCACATACCGTATATTAGGGACTTCATGACCAATGATGTAAATGTATAATATTTGATGTCATTCCCAAAATTTCAATATTATTGATAAGTGATTTAATTCCCGCAATTTCCACTAGTAAATGAAAACACTATACCCTTAATTTTATAATTTTCTGGGAAATTCCATTTCCCATAATTACAATATAATGGTATGGGAATGCATTACCAATAATTGAATAATTAATTATATGTGGAACTATGCAAAAAATTAAATATACAATGATATGGGATGACACAACCAACAAATTCTAATATTAGTTACATCATAGAATATATCAATATAAATAATAAATACGATCATCATTGAAATCACATACAACTAAATGGTTAAGGGAACCATATCCAACTTCTCTTAAGCATATACAATTCATTAAAATTAATTTTTCTAATGGATCCATCCAATGAATGTTATAAAATAATAAAACATTGTCTATATGGATTCATCTCAAAACATCACGATCTATCCTGGCCATTTTGTAAAAACATTTACTAACATGAAATAAATATTCCACGTGAATACATATTCCCTGAATTGTTACATCAAGTTCACTTATTTAAAAAAATTCCCAGAAGTGATATGATGGGTCGTGCTACACAACCACCCTTTAAATGGTTCTCTGATTGAGAGAATGTTATAATGGAATTATAGAATATTTATTATTTTTGTTATTAGTTATTAAAAAACAATTTATAAGGTTTTTTGGTAACCTAGACCTATCATGGTTATATCAATCAAGATATGACAATTTCACATCTCATTTAAGTTCCTTTTGATCCATGTGAAAACATTAAAGTTTAAAATGGTCCCAGAATTTAAAACATGCCATTTTTAACTACACATTCAATTTTTAATATGATCTTTTTTTCAATTAATTAATCATTAACATGAAAGACACTAAATAGTGGGGTTTTGATCAAAATTATAAATGATCTCCATGAAATATAATCGAACACAACCAAGGGGTCATTTGGGTGGAGTTTTCAACCTCCTAACGTTAATAGGTGCTTCAAAAGATGTATAAACATGGTCTAGGTGATAAATCTAATGAATACCCTTTATTTTAGGAGCAATGCATAAAATATATTTCATGTGGAACTGTTGAATAAATTATAAATGATGTGAATTTTAGGGAAATTAATATTGAACATATACTTCACTCATAGGATGCTTCACTCATCCATCGTTGTCTTTAATTCGATTGAAAATGAGATAGATAGGGGAAATTGACAAACACACTAAAAATAGGAAATATAAGCTTACATGTTAATAACAACCAATATATAATGAGAAAAGTATAAAAGATTTTATACCCTGATATTTTAAAAGTGAAACATCAAATACAATAGAATATATGACATGAGAGAACATGTATATGATCGAATGTAACAATATTAAAAGTTGTGATATATTTATTTTTAAATAAATTTTATATCATTGATATCCTGCATGGAAAGAAACATTGTGATTGAACAAAATGTGATACTCTATTAAAATATAATTATTTAAACATGACCATTATAACATTTACTTTATATCACTAGATATGAATATAAATAAATGTACTATGAAAATTATATAGTTTAAAATTTTATAAAATAAATTAAAAGGATATTTAATTGTTACAAATAACATAATAATCAATAAATAGAATATTTTTATCAAAAACTATATTTTTCATAAAGGTTGTTTAGTCCTTTTTTGCACACATAATTTTTAATATATTTTTTGAAATGTAGATATTTTGTTAAAAAAATTAATATTAATTTTTTAAATCTACATTTCCAAATTTCATTTTGGTGAATATTAAAAATATTTGTAGAAATGATTATTTTTTTGATGAATAGTGTCACGACCCGTCCTCGGGGCTCGTGTCGTGACTACCCCAAGTCCGCCTTCAAAAGGCCAGGGGCTGGAGACTAGCACCAAGGAGTAAATCCTGGTAAAAAGGGAAGGCATTGCCTTTGTAAAGTAAACAAACACCACAGAGCCCGCAAGCAGTAGATGTAAACACTAAGTAACAACTGAGTACAATAATATTTTTGGAAAGGTATGTGGGCCAGAATACAAACCCAAACTGAAAGTACAGTACAACTCGAAATGCAAAACAACTACTGAAAGTAAAGCCGCAACGTCGAGCCGCCCACTGGATGTCCCACCTGAAGGGTGATTACAGATAGCCTCCACAACTCCTCGGGTCCCACCGTCCACTCTGAGTACGTCCCGCCCAGTGGTCCACCTCCAGGTACCGTCTTTCTCCGCAAGCCTCAACCACGATCAGCGTTGTCCATCGTCTGCAACCAACACAACTTAGTACGGGCGTAGCCCGTGCAGGGGTGAGTTTAAGCTACTTAGTAGGGACCCCGAGACCCCCGAAGGTCTCCCAGAATCCACAAAGGATAATAAACAAAGGAAAGATACAATCACGAAGAAACATCCTACACTTCTTAGGTATATGCACATAAATATACCTAAGTCATCAATTCTTGTTTGACTCCAACACCCGAGCTCAAGTACACCCTAGTCCACACAAGAAAGAAAAATGTAAATCTACACAGGATAGAACAACACAATCCACATAGGAAAGAAAAACAGGATTCATCTCACACATCTATTATTCTTTAAATGATGATAGAGATGATCAGATGTTCCCAATGATTCATCTAAGTCGTCGGACCCACAAAGGGTCGATAGGTACTAACCCCCGAAATGACCCACACAGGACTGATCATGAAGTTGAAACCATTGCTATTGGGAAACTCCTTCTCTATCAATTAAAATGGTTATGTCGCTACAACCAAGCGCTTCCCTCTAACCTTGGACTGTTGTATTACTCCACCTAACGAGTAATGTGGGCCTGCTGCTATAATCAAGCGCTTCCCACCATGGGTCTGCCTCTACAACCAAGCGCTCCTCCTCATAGCCTCTAGAGGTACTCCTTTTATTGAGTACCACGGTTCATCCGCTACAACCAAGCGCTCCTCCGTCGTGGGTCTTCTGCTACAACCAAGCGCTCCCTCGTGCTGCTACAACCATGCGCTCCTCCATCGTGGGTCTGCCGTTACAAACAAGCTCTCCCCCACATAGCATTTAGAGGTACTCCCTATGTTGAGTACTGTGGGTTTGCCGCTACAACCAAGTGCTCCTCCGCCGTGGGTCTACTTCTACAACCAAGCGCTTCCCACTGGGCTATCAGTAACACACCGGGTCGTTCGATCAACAGTCGTCAAGTCTCAACCGGCTCTAGGGCTTCCACACACAGCATGCTCGTTCCGGGAGGGTCCACTCCACGAGCCAAGTGGTCGATGCATCGGCTGACACATAGTCCATAGTTTATATATAACCAAAAGTTTTGTATCGTCAATAGGAACTCAACGTTGCAGACGGAACGTCAATCGGACGTCTGGTCTGAGAGTTATCGGATTTTCCGTTCCAGGGGCCCGGTTGGATTTTGGGTGCCATCCAACCCAGCCACTATCCAACTGCATCCAAAACTAAGGCTAATTATTCCAAATTTTCCGTCTCATCAAGAGGAAATCAATAGACAGACGGCGCATCAATCAGACGCCCGGTCTGTGAGTTATTGGCTTTTTTGTTCCAGGGGCTCGGTTGGTTTCGTGAGTGAACCAACCCAACCGCACTCCGACAGCATCCAAACCTCAAGTAGAGTAAGCCATAATTTCTGTCTCATCAAGTGGAATCCAACAGAGTCGACGACACGTCAATCGGACGTCTGGAGCTCATGTTACGAGCGTTTCCGCTCCGAGGGCCCGGTTGGTTTCGTGTACGAACCAACTCGGCCAAATCCAAAGTATTCAGAAACCTTGAGTGCGATATGTTGATATGACCGCCTCGATCCAAGGATCGCATCTCTGTTGACGGTGCGTCGATCGGAGGTCTGTAGCCCATGATATGGGCAAAAGACCAAAGAGGGTCCGAAAACGGGGTGTCGGGCCCGGACCGACCCGGCCCGAGACCCCCTGGGGCGGCCCGGCCGGGCGTAGGCCGGCTGGCGCGGCACGGCCCGGTGGTCTGGCGCGCTGCGCCAGGTGGATCGGCCAAACAACCGAGCCGTTCAGATAGCGGGGGGGGGGGGGGGGGGGGGCTGCCCCTCGCAGTTTATAACCACGACCCCCCTTAATGCGGGCCGCTCAGTTGGCCGGTCGGGGGTTTGAACCCCCGGATTTTCCTTGTCAAGCCGGCCAACCCGAACCGGCCAGTTTCTTCCACCACGGGACCGGCGATGGTCGGTCCCCTCCCTGCTCCGACAACGGCATCCCGATTTCCGGCTGCCGGTTCCCACGCTCCGCCGTGGCCCGGTACCGGTCTCTGCCTTCATTCATCCAGTGCGGTGCGACGACGCCACACCCCTCCTCCGCGGCCCCACTCCAGCCACGGTGCCTTGGTGGTTCTTCGGCGCGGCGCGACAGCGCCACAACTTGGTTCAATTTCACAGCACGGCGCGATGGCGCCACACATTCTTTTCCGCAAGATCCCACGCGCTGCGACGACATCGCGTCACTTCCCTTCGTATAGAAACAACAAGAAAATAAGAAGGGAAGGGGGGTTCGGCCGTGTTTGTGCGGTCCGGAATCCTCTGATTAATCGATATCATGCGGTCCAAATATACACGGATAAAGAACGGAGTAAATCACGAAATTAAAATCACATAAACCCCTAACTCGAGCGTATCTTGAACAGAGGATCGTCTAACGAGGATTCATCGCGGAAAATCCATTGCGGAATGAGAAGCTGTGAAAGAAGACGACGTCGGCGTCGCGGTATATGGCGTCGCGTAGTCGGTTTCCGAGGACTTGATGTTCTTCATCGGAGTTCAATGTGTTCTTCGCGTTCTTCATCTAAGATGAAGAAGTTCCTCAAGTTCCTTAGCCTTTTCTCCCAAAGACTCCACAACAAGAAATCAACACTTAATATAATAAGCCCACACTTATTTTATTAAGTTGACATTAGTTTGAAATTCAAGCACTCACATTAAACACACTTCATTAATATCATAAGTTATTAAAACATAAGTTATCATATTTAATTGTGGGTTGGGGGAGTTATGGAATGTGAAGGGGTGGGGTTCGTGTGGGCCCCACCACCCTCATAACCTCCCAAAGAAAGTTGGGTAGTTACCCAACATCCACCCAAAGGTTAAATCCACTTAGAGAAAATAAAAATTGTAGTTAAATTTTTATTTTAACTTCCACATTTTTTATCAACTTCTCTCGTGAAAACGCAACTCCGAAAAAGGTGTTTCAAAGCAATTATCGGCGCTGTGGTTCCATCGGTGCCCTCAGAATATGAATCAGAGCACCGGTTCAAATGTTAGAAATTCTCGCTTGTTCGTTCACTAAGCGTACCGGAGCTAAACTTCGGATAGAAATTCCGGGCACACCGGGCCTCGGAATCAAGTGTTGTCAGAAACTACGTTCTTGTAAAATTCCAAATAAAATTAAGAAATAAATTTCCTTGAATTTTACGGGTCTTTACATCACTCCCACCTCCGGGCATTACGCCCCTGTAAAGATACATCATAACCTAGGGAAACAAATGTGGGTACTGAGCATGCATCTGAGCTTCCTGCTCCCAAGTGCTCTCCTGGAGGTTCCCATGCTACCATCTGATGCACACAAGAGGAATCGAACGTTCACATAGGACCCGCTCCTGTCGATCCTCGATCTCCATCGGGACCTCCACAAAAGTCACCCCATCATCAACGTCTAGTTCCCATGGTCAATGAAATGTGACGGGTCGTGCACGTATTTTCTCAACTGAGATACCTGGAAGACGTCGTGTACCCGGTACAACTGAGGTGGTAGAGCCAGGCGATAGGCCACCTCACCAATCCTGCTGAGGACTTGGAATGGTCCGATGAAGCAGGGAGAAAACTTGCCACCTCATCCAAATCTCTGTAATCCACGTCGAGGTAAGACACTCCAGAAGACGTGGTCGCCATCCTCGATCTCTAGTGGCCTCCACCTTTTGTCAGCACAAGACTTTTTCCAGCTCTGAGCTTTCCTCTTCCGCTCTTGGATGACTTGGACCTTTCTGGTCCTACTCGAGCTGCTGAGATTTCTTCTTTTCCGAGAAGAGAAATCAGGTCTCATCACCTGGGTGAACCACGTTCTTCACCTAATACAGTCAATCCCATCATTTATGATACTAACCCATACCAATGATGACGTCGTAAGGCCTCGACGTTACTACCAAGAGATCCAACCTTTACTCTCGCCTCCCGGGGTTGAGTCACACTTTCGGAATCAGTGTGTGGTCACTAGGTCTCCTCTAGTAGGTATCTCAATGTGAGGGTCAATTCAACGGTTTTTAAACTGGAACCTCTTAGTAACAACATAAAGAGAGGACTGGAAGGTAAACGCCAAAAGAATGGTGTCTTTTATTACTACAGCTCAAAGTAAAAAGAAACAAAACATTTACAGACAAACATCAACAACGCTATAAGCAGCATAAACAAAAGTCTCCATGCCTGGAGCTAGTCCCGCTTCTGTCCACATGCTCCTAGAGCTCCATGATCGTAGGCCTCAGCTGCCTGAAGCTGAGCTCTCCCACGTCCACCAGCTCCCTGTGGTCGGGGTGGACCTCCTGGTGGTGGTGGTGGAAACAACTCGAAGCGTCGTCAACCTCCAGCTGCAAGGCCAGCTCCCCTGCCACGGTCTCCTTCTCCATGTGGTCAGCCTCGATCGAACCTCTGCCTCTTCTTGGGAGGTCCTTTGTTCATCTTTTGTTCATCCGTATGGCGGGTCGGACAGTCACGAGCTGTGTGACCAACTCCACCGCATGAGTAACACTGTCCGCTCATGGTAAGTCGTTGTCCACCCCGGGTGCCTCGCACAAACGATCATGTGTCAGGAGGTCGAACACCTGTAGGTCTAGTCCTCTTGGACCCCTGCGTCATCTGTCTACTGCCCGCTGAAGTGGACTCTGCCGCATGCCGGCTAGTGGTGGGTCCTGTTGCTGGAGACTGCTCATCAAGGAAACTCTTCACTAAGAGGGCTCTCTCCAACACCCCTGTCTGTGTCGGAATGATCTGAGAAACAACTGAAGCTATGATATCTCGCCTGAGCCCCTTCTTGAAGGTTCAGGCCCTGAAGAATGGGTTCTGTACCATGTCTGTCGAGTATCGCTTGAGATTGGTAAACCTTGTCGCGTACTGGGCTACTGTCATGATGCCCTGCCGCAGCTGTAGAATCTCCTGGATGCGCACCACACGGAGGGTGGCTGGGATGAAATCCAAGCGGAAGAGGCTCTAAAAGACCATCCAGAGAATATAAGCCTCATCATGAACCTAGAGCATCAAGATCCACCATCTTCTTGATGTCGCGTGCAGTAGGCTCGCTGTGAGGATCACCATCAGGGCTGTTGGTGTCCTCACTAACCTGAAAACCCGTACAACTGCCTCCAGCCAGTCCTCGGCTGCCTAGGGTTCCGTCTCCCCACGGAACCTCGGTGGTCGCTGGCACTGAAACTCTTGTAGTGCACTAAGGTGACGTGCATTGTCAGCGGTTGGGGCTGGTAGCATCGGTGGCTCAGCGGGTGGAGGTACCGCCGGTGCCTTAGCTGTCAAAGGGCCATGTACCGAGGCCTCGTCGCTCGGCGGGCTGTTGTCATGTACAACTCTCGGAACCCTACCTGGCTGCCATCGTGGGGCGATCCTGAAAAGAAACAGGTGCGCCATGGTCAATAGTGTACCTGGTGAGCTGACATAATGTAATCACAAAGAAAACATGAAAGACACATGCAATCATTGTTTTCACACATTAAGTCGGAAATCAGAAGTCGGGGTCCTGGTGTACGGATACGTCAGCCACCGCACCAACACTGGACTCCCTGGACTTATAACCAAACCCAATACGCTAAACACTATTGCTTAACATAGAAAAAGATCAGAGTCACAAGTTCTGCGGTAGAACCGAACTCCATTGATACCAATTTGTCATGTCCCGTCCTCAGGGCCCGTGTCGTGACTACCCCACGCCCGCCTTCCAAAGGCCAGGGGTTGGCGACTAGCACCAAGGCGTAAATCCTGGTAAAAAGGGATGGCATTGCCTTTGTAAAGTAAAAAAACACCACAGAGAAAGAAAGCGGTAGAAGTAAACACTAAGTAACAACTAAGTACAACAGTAAGTGCGGAAAGGTAAGTGGGCCAGAATACAAACCCAAACTGAAAGTAAAGTACAACTCGAAAGGGAAAACTGCTACTAAAAGTAATGCCGCAACATCGTTCTGCCCACTGGAAGTCCCACCTTAAGGGTGAGTACAGATATCCTCCAAAACTCCTCGGGTCCAACCGTCCACTCCGAGTACATCCCACCCAGTGGTCCACCTCCAGGTACCGTCCTGCTCCGCAAGACTCAACCACGATCAGCGTTGTCCATCGTCTACAACCAACACAACGTAATGCGGGCATAGCCCGTGTAGGGGTGAGTATAAGCTATTCAGTAGGGACCCCGAGACCCCCGAAGGTCTCCAGGAATCCACAAAGGATAATCCACAACGGAAAGATACAATCACAAAGTAACATCTGACACTGTTGATGTATATTCCCATACATATACCTAAGTCGTCAATTCTCGTTCGGCTCCAACAATCGATCTCAAGTATAACCCAGTCCACACAAGAAAGAAAAATGTAAATCCACACAGGATAGCACAACACAATCCACATAAGAAAGAAAAAAGGATTCAGCTCACACAGGTATATTTTTTCAAAAGACGATAGAGATGATCAGATGTACCACTGATTCATCTAATCCGTCGGACCCCCAAAGGGTCGATAGGTACTAACCCCTGCAATGACCCACACATGATCGATCATGAATTTGAAACCATACCTATTGGGAAACTCATTCCCTATCAAGTACAATGGTTATGCCGCTATAACCAAGCGCTTCCCTCTGAACTTGGACTATTGTAGTACTCCACCTATCGAGTACTGTGGGTCTGCTATTACAATAAAGTGCTTCACACCATGGGTCTGCCGCTACAACCAAGCAATCCCCCTCATAGCCTCTAGAGGTACTCATTCTATTGAGTACCATGGGTCAGCCGCTACAACCAAGCGCTCCTCCATAGTGGGTCTGCCGCTACAACCAAGCGCTCCCCCGTGCTGTTACAACCAAGCGCTCCTCCTTCATGGTTCTACCGCTACAACCAAGCGCTCCCCCTCATAGCCTCCAGAGGTAATCCTTCTGTTGAGTACCCTAGGTCTTCCGCTATAACCAAGAGCTTCTCCACTGTGGGTCTACGTCTACAACCATGCGCTTCCCACTGGACTATCCGTAACACACCAGGTCGTTCGATCAGCAGTCGTCAAGTCTCAACCAGCTCTAGGGTTTCCACACACAGAATGCTCATTCCGGGAGGGTCCATGTAAAGACCCGTAAATTTCAAGTAAATTTTATTTCTTATTTTTCTTTGGAATTTTACAAGAGCGCAGTTTTTTACGGCACCTGATTCCGAGGCCCAGTGTGCCCGGAATCATTTTTCGAAGATTGGCTCAGGTACGTTCAGTGAACGGGCGAGCGAGTTTTTCTAACTTTTTAACCGGTTCCCGGAATCGAATTCTGAGGACACCAATGAAATCGCAGCACCAGTTTTCGCTTAGAAACGCCACTTCCGGAGTAGCGTTTGCTCGGGTGTGGTTTTTAATTTTCGGGCTGAAAGTTAATAAATAAAATAATTTTGCGACAACTTTATTTTATTTCACTTAAGCCACTTGGAAGCCACTTGAAGCCACTTAAAGGCGGCTTGAACTGAGTTGAACTGGATAGGATGCTATCCAGAAATATCCTACACCCTTGGTAGGTTATTTGTGAGGTGGGGCCCGCACGAGCCCCGCCGTTTCATTCCGCTAAGAAACACACCCGTGAAAACCCGTCTTAATGAAAGTCAACTGACGCGTTTTCTAAATTCTTAACAGACCATTTAATTGGGCGGTTTATTTCGTGAATTAAATGGCCTGTTTCTTTCGTTGAATTAATTCAACTAATTAATTCAATCGTTTCTTAACCTGTTTTCGTGTGTTGGCATATTAATAAAATAAGACCAACCCAAAATCTTTGGAGAAGATTTGAGAGGATCCTTGTTTCTTCTTCTCTCTCGCGAAGAACGCGAAGAACGCGAAGAACGCGAAGAATGCCAAACCCGGAAATCGACAATGCTTCCGTCCGAGACGTCCTTCTCCGCCCCGATCTCCGATCACCGACCGTTGAGCTCGCCGACTCAACGCCGGATTCCACGACGACGCGACGCCTCCCCGCGACGACGTGACAATCCCTCTCTTACGTGATGAGATTTTCCGCAAAGAACGCCCGCACACGACGATCAACGAGGTATGGATTTTATAATTTTGGAATACCCCTCTTATATTCCCGTGAACGTTCTTTAAAAATTAAAGAGCCGGTTTCAAATGAACAATTTTATTTTATTAAAATTGTCAGTTCATGTGTTGAAAATTTTCTCCCATTGTTTTTTTTATTATCTAACGCGGAGGGTGCGGGTCAAACGAACATGGCACGACAACCCTCCGTCGTTCTTCGTGTTTTGCGGATTTGGCGGGCGACGATGGAACGTGCCGCAACGGGTGTATGATGATCCCGAAGTAAAGAACGGAACCCGGGAGGAACAACAGCGGAGACGGGAAGGAAAACGGGCCACCGGAGCGACTCCGGCGGCCCGCGGAAGCCGGTGGTGGCGCCGGCGGCACCCCGTGGGTGTCCAGTGCGACACCCCGCGGGTGTCAAGGGCGACACCCCGCAGGTGTCAAGGGCGACACCCCGCGGGTTCCGCGGGGTTGTCACGCGACACCCTGCGGGTGTCTGGCCGATACCCCGCGGGTGCCGCGGGAGTGTCACGCGGGGCGGCGGCTTTCCCCCGAGCCGGCCCGGCCCTGGCCGGGCCGGGCCGGGCCAACCAGGGGGGGTCGGGCCATGTCGGCTCGGGCCCAGACCCCCCGTCTTCGGACAGACTTCGTTCAAATGGCCTTATCATGAACTACGGGCCTCCAAACGACCCGCTGTCAGCGGCAACGCGATCCTTGGATCGAGACGGTCGTTTCGGTATATCGCACTCAAGGTTTCAGAATACTTTGTGTTCGGCCTGGTTGGTTCGTACACGAAACCAACCGGGCCCTCGGAGCGGAAACACTCATATCTTGAGGCACGGACGTCCGATTGACGTGCCGTCAGCTTTGTTGAGTTCCTCTTTGTGATGCGGATCTTTTGGCACCCTCCGCCCGAGGTTTGGACGCAGGTGGAGTACGGTTGAGTTCCTCTTTGTGATGCGGATCTTTGTGATGCGGATCTTATGGATATATAATGAATATATATGATATATAAATCATTATTTACATTATTTAAGTAAGTAAATCATGATATAAGTAATAATAACATCAAGAAAAACAAGTCCAAACACGTACGATAAATAAGATGATTTCACCCAAAACGTTGCTTTAACATGGGATTTTCGAAAGAACGAGTAATATAAAGTCATAAGTGAACCATATATGATATCATAAAAATGAATATGATTCTGTAGTAAGTCAATGACATTATGTAAATCATTATATAGTAGGTTCGGATATGTACGAAGCATATCGGACCTGAGGTAAGGGAACATCTTAACCCAATTTCCGTTATTTGGGTTGATCTTCTCATTCTTGTTTATGTCATCCTTTGATTATGTGAGAAATGAATTTTTATATCTTATCATGTATTTAAAATTTCTTTATGTGAACTCATTGTGAATACACATAAGTGATCTATTTTATTTACAAAAAGTTCTTTGTAGGGGATAACTTATCCATTCTCGTTTTTATCCAAGATTGTTTATTTGTAAGTATTCACTGGGGTTATATTTATCATCCATGTCCTTGTTTTCATAAAATGTTTTCATGTATGTTTAAAGTAATTTTTACTGATTTTTGACATTCACTACATGGTATATAAGGAATCTTTCTTTTGTTTACGTTATGAGGTACTTTTTGACTTTTCTGGTAAAAGTACAAGAAGAATGTTTTTTTAACATATACGACATGAAAGGATTTTTACAGTTTTATAAAGACTTATTTTCATGAAGCGTACTCCAAAATATTTCATAAATATTTTCAACAAAATCTCTTTATTTTAAAATTACCTGACGTTTTTTGAAAAGATATTGATTTAGAAGAAGAAAGGATATTTTCCTCAAAAATTCATTTCAAGTGTTTTATCAGAACCATTTTCCATCTAAGATGACATTATTTCATATGTGTCTCTATGATTTACATTGTTTCGATTTTCTTATTATGAAATGATATCCATTTATTTTATATGGATTATGTGATGATGGTATGATGTTTATGACACTCATGTTTTTCGTTGGGTTATTATGAATGATGTATGTTTATTTTGTGGCATAAGTAAGAATGATTTTATTATGAAATGGGTGGGACATATATTGTAAAGACCCGCAAATTTCAAGGGATTTTTTTTTTCTTAATTTTCTTTGGAATTTTACAAGAGCGCAGCTTCAGACGGCACCTGATTCCGAGGCCCGGTGTGCCCGGAATCAATTTCCGAAGTTTGGCTCGGGTACGTTCAGTGAACGGACGAGCGGGTTTTTCTATCTTTTGAACCGGTGCCCGGAATCGAATGCTGAGGGCACTGATGAAATCGCAGCGCCGGTATTTGCTTAGAAACGCCTCTTCCAGAGTTGCGTTTGCTCAGACGTGGTTTTTAAATTTTGCGGCTTTAAGTCAGAAATAAAATAAATTTGTGCGACAACTTTATTTTATTTCACTTAAGCTGTTTGGAAGCCACTTGAAGCCACTTAAAGGCGGCTTGAACTGTGTTGAACTGGATAGGATTCTATCCAGAAATATCCTACCCCTTGGTAGGATATTTGTGCGGTGGGGCCCGCACGAGCCCCACCGTTTCTTTCGCTAAGTAACGCACCCGCGAAAACCCGTCAAAGTAACTGAAAAGTCAACCGACGCGTTTTCTTTAATTCTTAACAGACCATTTAATTGGGCTGTTTCTTTCGTGAATTAAATGGGCTGTTTTATTCGTTGAATTAATTCAACGAATTAAGTGGGTCGTTACTTACGCGTTTTGCGTTTGTTGGCAAAATAATAAAATAGACAAACTTGTCTATTTTGGAGGATTGCTATTCCTCTGAGCCTCCACCCTCTCCGCGAAGAACGCGAAGAACGCGAAGAACGCGAAGAACGCGAAGAACGCCGGAACCGGAATTGGAGGACGCACGATCCACGACGTCGACAACTTTTCCGCGACCTTCTTCTTCTTCTTCTTCTTCGGTGCCTCTTCTTCCGCGGCGAACGTGCGATCGGCAACAAAGGTGAGAATCGAATCTTTTATTTCTCTTTTTTTTTAAATTTCAATAACAACGGATTTAATTAATTAAATCCGTTTGTTCTTGATCCGGAGATTGGCGACGCGACGCTGGATACCGCGACGACGCGACGATCTCCTTCCTCCGCGACGAGCGATTCCGCGACGACCCCTCGTCCGGCGACGACGACAAGGTAAGGGTTGATTGGATTATTTTATTTCTTTTCCCGTGTTTATTCTTTTCAAATAAAGAACCCGATCGGAACAATTTTAATCTATTTAAAATTGTTGATTTGGTTAATCCTTTTCCCTCCCGGTGACGTTTATGGCTAACGCGGAAGGTGCGGGTCTAACGAACAAGACCCGGCAACCCTCCGCCGATCTTTTTTTGTTGTGCGGATATGGCGGACGACGACGAACCGCGCGGCAGGGGCGATCCGTTGATTCCGCAGTGAAGGTCGGCATCCGGGAGGGGCAACGGCGCAGACGGGAGGCAAATCGGGCCACCGGAGCATCTCCGGCGGCCCGCGGAAGGCGAAGGCGGCGCGGGTCGCCGGCGCGGCGGCACCGGCGACCGGAGGCGGCGGCGCCCGGCGCGCCGCCGTGGAGGAAGCCCGCCGCGGCTGAAGCCGCGGCGGCAGCGGCGGCCGGTTCCGCGGCCGCGCGGAACCGGGAACGGACGCGGCGGCCCGGCCGCGTCCGCGTGACAGGCGGCCCCCCCGCGGGGCCGCGGTTCCCTCAAGCCGCGGGTTCAACCCGCGGTGGCGGCGGCTCCCTCGGCCGCTCGGCCGAGGCCGAGCCGGCCGGTCCGGTCGGCCGGGCCGCGCCCCGGCCGGACCGGACCCGGCCGAGCCGGTTCGGGCCGACCCGGTTCGGCCGACCCCAGGGGGGGTTCGGGCCGGGTCGCCCCGGGCCCAGAACCCCCGTTTTCGGGCCCTCTTCGGTCTTTCGCCCATATCTTGGGCCTGGGACCTGCGATTGACGAACCGTCAGCGGCTACGCGATCCTTGGATCAAGACGGTCGTTTCGGTATATTATACTCAAGGTTTCGGAAGACTTTGGGTTCGGCCGGGTTGGTTCGTACACGAAACCAACCGGGCCCTCGGAGCGGAAACGCTCATAACTTGAGCTACGGACGTCCGAACGACGTACCGTCAGCTGTGGTAGTTTCCTCTAAGTGAGACGGAACTTTTGGCATACTCCGCCCGAGGATCGGACACAGGCGGAGTACGGTCGGGTTGGTTTTGCTCTAAAAACCAACCGGGCCCCTGGGACGAAAATGCCAATAACTCTCAGACCGGGCGTCCGATTGACGCGCCGTCTGTTGCGTTGATATCCTGTTGTCGATACGGAACTTTTGGATACATCAACTTCGGACTACGTGTCAGTTGATGTATCAGCCTCTCGGCTCGTGGAGCGGACCCTCCTAAACGAGCTCGCTTTGTGCGGGAACCCTAGCGCTGGCTGTGACTTCGACGACAGAGCAGAAATCCTTCGTGGACTGCGACGACGACAGAGCAGAGATCCTCCGTGGACTGCGACGACGGCAGAGCAGAGATCCTTCGTGGACTGCGGCGACGACTGTGCAGAGATCCTCAGTGGACTGCGTCGACTACTGCACTCAGCAATCCTACGTGGATCAGTGCTACAGGTTCTGTGTGAGCCCGATCCTATGTGGGTCCTTACTACCGGTTCTGTGTGAGCCACTGCCTACAGGTTCTGTGTGAGCCCGATCCTGTGTGGGTCTTCTGCGGGGGTTAGTACCTATCGATCCTTTGTGGGTCCGACGACTTAGATGGATCAGTGATCATCTTTGACGTCATCTGAAAAAGTATACCTGGTTGAGCTGAATTTTATGTTACTCTCCTTTGTGGATTGTGTTGAACTATCCTATGTGGATTTACTATTTACTCTCCTTGTGGATTTGAGTCTTGATTTCCTTTGTGGATTGAGTTGTTCTTGAGCTCGTGAGCAGAGCTAGAATTGGGGACTTAGGTATGTGTATGGGCATATACCTAAGTCGAGTCAGATGTTACTTCGTGATTGCATCTTTCTTTTGTGCTATATCCTTTGTGGATTTCGGGAGACCTTCGGGGGTCTCGGGGTCCTTACTGAGTAGCTTGTACTCACCCCTGCACGGGCTATGCCCGCACCTTGTTGTGTTGGTTGCAGACGACGGAAAGCGCTGATCACGGTTGGGGCGTGGAGCAGGACGGTACCTAGAGGTGGACCACTGGGCGGGACGTGCTCGGAGCGGACGTGGGACCCGAGGAGCCTGGAGGCTATCTGTACCCACCCTTCAGGTGGGATTGCCAGTGGACGACACGAGGCCGCCGTCTTTTCTTCAGTTGCTGTACTTTACTTTTCAGTTGTACTTTACAGTTGGGCTTGTATTTCCGGCCCCTTTTCTTTTCTGCACTTTACTTTCCGCTTGCTGACTCTGTGTGGTTGTTACTTATAAAGGCAATGCCTTCCCTGTTTACTGGGATTTTACGCCTTGGTGCTAGTCGCCAGCCCCTGGCCTATGGAAGGCGGGCTTGGGGTAGTCACGGCACGGGCCCCGAGGACGGGTCGTGACAAATTGGTATCAGAGCTGGTCGGTTCTACCACAGACTCTGATCGTCCTTTCTTTCTATATGAAGAAATAGTGTTTAGTGTATTGAGTGTGGTTATCAGTTCAGGGAGCCCAGTGTTGGTGCGGCGGCCGACGTATCCGTACACCAGGACCCTGACTCCTGATTTCCGACTTAATGCATGAAAACATTGATTGCGTGTGTGTTTCGAGTTTTCTTTGTGATTACTTGTGTCATCTCACCGGGTATACTGATCTGCTTTATGAAAGTCTCAAGTTTTCCTTGTGATTACTTGTGCCAGCTCACCAGGTATACTGTTCTGACTGTGGTGCTCTTGTTCTCCTTTTCAGGATGGCCCCGCGACGACTGCCAGCTAGGGTTCCGAGTGTTGGGCGCGACGGCAGCCCACCGAGCGACGAGGCCTCGGTGCAGGGCCCTTTGCCAGCAGTGGCACCAGCGGTAGCCTTACCCGCCGAGCCACCGATGCTTCCAGTACCAGACGCTGACGATGCACGTCGCCTCAGGGCACTGCATGAGTTTCAGAGCCAGCGACCGCCCAGGTTTCGCGGTGAGGCGGACCCCCAGGCCGCCGAGGACTGGCTAGAGGCGGTGGTACGGATCTTCAGGCTAGTGAGGACACCAGCGGATCTCATGGTGATTCTCGCGGCCAGCCTCCTGCAGGCGGCGGCAGGACGATGGTGGAGCCTGATGCTCCAGGTTCACGATGAGGCATCCTTGCTCTGGGCGGACTTCGAGAGCCTCTTCCGCTCTGAGTTCATCCCGGCCACCCTCCGAGCGGTGCGTATCCAGGAGCTTCTCCAGCTGCGCCAGGGCAGCATGACGGTCGCTCAGTACGCGGCGAGGTTCACGGACCTATCTCGCTACTCGACCGACATGGTACGGGACCCCTTCTTCCGGGCCCGGACCTTCGAGCAGGGCTTGCGACAGGAGATTCGGGCGTCGCTGATCTCCCTCAGCATTCCGACCCAGGCGGGAGTGCTGGAGCGAGCCCTCCTGATCGAGAGCTTCCTGGCAGAGCCTTCTTCAGCGGCGAGACCTAGCGCAGGGCGGCAGGTAGCTGAGTCTTCGGCAGCAGGTAGCCGACGGATGACTCTCGGGTCCAGGCAGACCAGACCCCCACGCAGACGGCCTCAGGACACCGGCTCAGCAGTACGGGGCACACAGCGGAGAGCCAGCCTTCCGAGAGGCAGGCTATGCTACTCCTGCGGCGGGCAGGGTCACATGGCTCGTGACTGCCCGACCCGCCGATCAGAGGAGCAGCAGACGGTGGAGGGGCCACCCAGGAAGAGGCAGAGGGTCGACCGTGGCGGTCCGCAGGGAGGAGGCGGACGAGGCAGAGGAGCTGGCCGAGCAGCGGGTGGTGGGCGACGCTTCCAGGCTCTACCCCCACCACCACCAGGAGGGCCACCTCGACCACAGGGAGCTGGCGGGCAGGGACAGGCCCAGCTCCAGGCAGTGGAGGCCTACGACCCCGACTTGCCAGAGATGATTCGAGGTACGATCTGTGTCTATTCCACCCTTGCTGCAGTACTTATAGACACAGGAGCGAGTCACTCTTTCATAGCCTCTGCCCTTGTTCGGAGCTCGGAGATTCCGACTGAGCCGTTGGCTCGATCCTTACGGCTAGAGACTCCTACGGAAGCAGACTCGACGATTACGCACTGGTGCCGGCAGTGTGAGCTTACTCTAGGAGGCGAGAGCTTCGGCTGGGATCTCCTTGTAGCGGCGTCGAGGCCTTATGACGTCATCTTGGGCATGGATTGGCTATCCACAGTTCATGCCCAGATCGACTGTTTTAGGCGCAAGGTGCGATGTGTTCGTACCGACGGGAGCAGGTTTACCTTCACCGGTGAGAAGGGAACCTTTGCAGCACAGGATGGACTTCCGCGGAGGAGAGTGCAGCCCATCTCTCATCAGTTGGCTAGCCTCATCCTAGGAGCAGTGGACGTGCGGAGTCCGGCTTTTCCTGCAGTGGTGGACCAGTACGTGGACGTCTTTCCCGACGACGTTCCAGGGCTACCTCCTCGTAGAGAGGTAGACTTTTACATCGACTTGTACCACGGGACAGCCCCGATATCTACTCCAGCATATCGGATGGCCCCCGCCGAGCTTCGAGAGCTGCGGGTACAGTTGGAGGACTTGCAGAGCAAGGGGTTTATCCGACCCAGTGTTTCACCCTGGGCTTCCCCGATTTTGTTCGCCAAGAAGGCAGACGGGAGCTTGCGACTATGTGTCGACTATCGTCGCCTGAACCAGGTGACAGTGAGGAACAAGTATCCGCTGCCACGGATTGATGACCTCTTCGATCAGCTCAAGGGAGCGCGGTGGTTCTCGAAGATAGACCTCCGGTCAGGCTATCATCAGCTCAGAGTTCGAGACGAGGACGTGCAGAAGACGGCCTTCAGGTGTCGGTATGGCCATTATGAGTTCTTGGTTATGCCGTTCGGCGTAACCAATGCTCCAGCAGTGTTCATGAGCCTCATGAACAGGATCTTCCAGCCATACCTCGACCGATTTGTCGTTGTCTTCATTGACGACATTTTGGTATACTCGACGACTGAGGAGGAGCATGCCTACCACCTGCGAGTTGTGCTAGACACACTCCGAGAGCACCAGCTTTATGGAAAGCTCTCAAAATGCCAGTTCTGGTTACGTGAGGTCCATTTCTTGGGACACGTCATCTCTGAGGCGGGAGTTGCAGTGGATCCCGCGAAGATCGAGGCAGTGCTAGCTTGGGAGCCACCCAAGAGCGTGACAGAGGTGCGGAGCTTCTTGGGCCTAGCCGGATACTATCGGAGATTCGTGCCAGACTTCTCCAGAGTTGCGGCACCACTCTCAGCGTTGACGAAGAAGGGGAAACCCTTCGTGTGGTCAGACAGATGTCAGCAGAGCTTCCAGGAGATGAGACAGAGATTGACCAGCGCACCTATCTTGAGGTTGCCTAAGGAGGGAGTTGGATACGTAGTTTACTGTGACGCATCAGGGACTGGACTGTGACGCATCAGGGACTGGACTCGGGTGCGTCCTGATGCAGGAGTGGGCCGTGATCGCCTACGGATCACGTCAGTTGAGGCCGCATGAGCAGAACTACGCCACTCATGACCTGGAGTTAGCAGCAGTGGTCTTCGCTCTGAAGACTTGGCGGCACTATCTGATGGGCGAGCACTTCACAGTCTTTTCTGACCACCAGAGTCTCAGGTATATCTTCTCTCAGAAGGACCTGAACCTGAGACAGTGGAGATGGCTTGAGTTCCTCCAGGACTATGACTTTGAGATAGTCTACACTCCTGGGAAGGGGAACGTGGTAGCCGATGCCCTCAGCAGGAGGACGGGCATTCAGCTGCTTGAGGAGGCGACGGAGCAGCTAGCCTCCTTGCAGATATCCTTCGTGGATAGAGACGGAGCAGCCTTTCTTCAGTCTCTCACAGTCTCTCCTCCACTTCTACAGCGGGTCAGAGAGGCTCAGCGTGGGGACGCTGACTATGAGACCCGGCGTGCACTGATATCCTCAGGTCAGGCGCCTGATGGTTTCTCCCTTGGAGCAGAGCACGACATCCTTTTCAGAGGACGTACCTTCGTACCAGTCGCTTTACGAGAGGAGGTGCTGAGAGAGTTTCACACTTCTCCCTTGGCGGTGCATCCCGGAGTGGCGAAGATGTACCAGGATCTCAGACGACAGCACTGGTGGCCGGGCATGAAGAAAGCTGTGGCAGAGTTCGTTTCACGATGCCTCACCTGCCAGCAGGTGAAGGCAGAGCATCAGGTACCAGCAGGCTTGGTACAGCCCTTGGAGGTCCCGGAGTGGAAGTGGGATGGCATATCTATGGACTTCGTGACTGGACTTCCACGCACTTCCAGAGGTCACGACTCCATTTGGGTTATTGTCGACCGACTCACCAAGTCGGCACACTTCTTACCCATCAGAGAGCAGGGCTCAGTGGAGAGCTTGGGACGTCTTTACGTCCAGGAGATCGTACGGCTTCACGGTGTGCCATCATCTATCGTCTCCGATCGAGATGCTCGTTTCACTTCTCGGCTTTGGAAGGGGTTGCAGGAGGCGTTCGGGACGCGGCTCCATCTAAGCACAGCCTTCCACCCTCAGACGGATGGTCAGACGGAGAGGACCATTCAGACACTCGAGGACATGCTCCGTGCATGTGTTCTCGACTTTGGTCGCAGCTGGGAGGACCACCTACCCTTGGTGGAGTTCGCGTACAACAACAGCTACCACTCCACCATCGGGATGGCACCATACGAGGCGTTGTACGGCAGACCCTGCAGATCACCGTTGTGCTGGACAGACCCTGGGGAGTCAGCACTCGTGGGACCAGAGATGGTCCGAGCCACGACAGAGAAGGTCCAGATCATCCAGGAGAGGATGAGGACAGCTCAGAGCCGGCAGAAGTCATATGCTGACAGGAGGCGGAGGCCACTAGAGTTCGAGGATGGCGACCACGTCTTTTTGCGTGTCTCACCTCGACGTGGTTTACGGAGATTTGGCCGAGGCGGCAAGTTGTCTCCACGCTTCATCGGGCCTTTCCAGGTCCTCAGCAGGATAGGAGAGGTGGCTTATCGCCTGGCTCTACCACCTCAGTTGCACCGGGTGCACGACGTCTTCCACGTGTCTCAGCTGAGGAGATACGTGCACGACCCGATGCACATCATCGACTTTGGGGAGCTGGACGTGGACGATGGGGCGACTTTTGCGGAGGTCCCAGTAGAGATCGAGGATCGACAGGAGCGGGTCCTACGTGGGCGGTCGATTCCTCTTGTGCGTATCAGATGGCAGCACGGGAACCTCCAGGAGAGCACTTGGGAGCGGGAGGCTCAGATGCGTGCTCAGTACCCCCATTTGTTCCCCTAGTTTTTGATGTATCTTTACGGGGACGTAAAGCCCTGAGGTGAGAGTAATGTAAAGACCCGAAAATTTCAAGGAATTTTTTTTTTTTCTTAATTTTCTTTGGAATTTTACAAGAGCGCAGCTTCAGACGGCACCTGATTCCGAGGCCCGGTGTGCCCGGAATCAATTTCCGAAGTTTGGCTCGGGTACGTTCAGTGAACGGACGAGCGGGTTTTTCTATCTTTTGAACCGGTGCCCGGAATCGAATTCTGAGGGCACCGATGAAATCGCAGCGCCGGTATTTGCTTAGAAACGCCTCTTCCGGAGTTGCGTTTGCTCAGACGTGGTTTTTAAATTTTGCGGCTTTAAGTCAGAAATAAAATAAATTTGTGCGACAACTTTATTTTATTTCACTTAAGCTGTTTGGAAGCCACTTGAAGCCACTTAAAGGCGGCTTGAACTGTGTTGAACTGGATAGGATGCTATCCAGAAATATCCTACCCCTTGGTAGGATATTTGTGCGGTGGGGCCCGCACGAGCCCCGTCGTTTCTTTCGCTAAGTAACGCACCCGCGAAAACCCGTCAAAGTAACTGAAAAGTCAACCGACGCGTTTTCTTTAATTCTTAACAGACCATTTAATTGGGCTGTTTCTTTCGTGAATTAAATGGGCTGTTTTATTCGTTGAATTAATTCAACGAATTAAGTGGGTCGTTACTTACGCGTTTTGCGTTTGTTGGCAAAATAATAAAATAGACAAACTTGTCTATTTTGGAGGATTGCTATTCCTCTGAGCCTCCACCCTCTCCGCGAAGAACGCGAAGAACGCGAAGAACGCGAAGAACGCCGGAACCGGAATTCGACGACGCACGATCCACGACGTCGACAACTTTTCCGCGACCTTCTTCTTCTTCTTCTTCTTCGGTGACTCTTCTTCCGCGGCGAACGTGCGATCGGCAACAAAGGTGAGAATCGAATCTTTTATTTCTCTTTTTTTTTAAATTTCAATAACAACGGATTTAATTAATTAAATCCGTTTGTTCTTGATCCGGAGATTGGCGACGCGACGCCGGATACCGCGACGACGCGACGATCTCCTTCCTCCGCGACGAGCGATTCCGCGACGACCCCTCGTCCGGCGACGACGACAAGGTAAGGGTTGATTGGATTATTTTATTTCTTTTCCCGTGTTTATTCTTTTCAAATAAAGAACCCGATCGGAACAATTTTAATCTATTTAAAATTGTTGATTTGGTTAATCCTTTTCCCTCCCGGTGACGTTTATGGCTAACGCGGAGGGTGCGGGTCTAACGAACAAGACCCGGCAACCCTCCGCCGATCTTTTTTTGTTGTGCGGATATGGCGGACGACGACGAACCGCGCGGCAGGGGCGATCCGTTGATTCCGCAGTGAAGGTCGGCATCCGGGAGGGGCAACGGCGCAGACGGGAGGCAAATCGGGCCACCGGAGCATCTCCGGCGGCCCGCGGAAGGCGGCGGCGGCGCGGGTCACCGGCGCGGCGGCGCCGGCGACCGGAGGCGGCGGCGCCCGGCGCGCCGCCGTGGAGGAAGCCCGCCGCGGCTGAAGCCGCGGCGGTAGCGTCGGCCGGTTCCGCGGCCGCGCGGAACCGGGAACGGACGCGGCGGCCCGGCCGCGTCCGCGTGACAGGCGGCCCCCCCGCGGGACCGCGGTTCCCTCAAGCCGCGGGTTCAACCCGCGGCGGCGGCGGCTCCCTCGGCCGCTCAGCCGAGGCCGAGCCGGCCGGTCCGGTCGGCCGGGCCGCGCCCAGGCCGGACCGGACCCGGCCGAGCCGGGTCGGGCCGACCCGGTTCGGCCGACCCCAGGGGGGGTTCGGGCCGGGTCGCCCCGGGCCCAGAACCCCCGTTTTCGGGCCCTCTTCGGTCTTTCGCCCATATCTTGGGCCTGGGACCTCCGATTGACGAACCGTCAGCGGATACGCGATCCTTGGATCAAGACGGTCGTTTCGGTATATTATACTCAAGGTTTCGGAAGACTTTGGGTTCGGCCGGGTTGGTTCGTACACGAAACCAACCGGGCCCTCGGAGCGGAAACGCTCATAACTTGAGCTACGGACGTCCGAACGACGTACCGTCAGCTGTGGTAGTTTCCTCTAAGTGAGACAGAACTTTTGGCATACTCCGCCCGAGGATCGGACACAGGCGGAGTACGGTCGGGTTGGTTTTGCTCTAAAAACCAACCGGGCCCCTGGGACGAAAATGCCAATAACTCTCAGACCGGGCGTCCGATTGACGCGTCGTCTGTTGCGTTGAGATCCTGTTGTCGATACGGAACTTTTGGATACATCAACTTCGGACTACGTGTCAGTTGATGTATCAGCCTCTCGGCTCGTGGAGCGGACCCTCCTAAACGAGCTCGCTTTGTGCGGGAACCCTAGCGCTGGCTGTGACTTCGACGACAGAGCAGAAATCCTTCGTGGACTGCGACGACGACAGAGCAGAGATCCTCCGTGGACTGCGACGACGGCAGAGCAGAGATCCTTCGTGGACTGCGGCGACGACTGTGCAGAGATCCTCAGTGGACTGCGTCGACTACTGCACTCAGCAATCCTACGTGGATCAGTGCTACAGGTTCTGTGTGAGCCCGATCCTATGTGGGTCCTTACTACCGGTTCTGTGTGAGCCACTGCCTACAGGTTCTGTGTGAGCCCGATCCTGTGTGGGTCTTCTGCGGGGGTTAGTACCTATCGATCCTTTGTGGGTCCGACGACTTAGATGGATCAGTGATCATCTTTGACGTCATCTGAAAAAGTATACCTAGTTGAGCTGAATCTTATGTTACTCTCCTTTGTGGATTGTGTTGAACTATCCTATGTGGATTTACTATTTACTCTCCTTGTGGATTTGAGTCTTGATTTCCTTTGTGGATTGAGTTGTTCTTGAGCTCGTGAGCAGAGCTAGAATTGGGGACTTAGGTATGTGTATGGGCATATACCTAAGTCGAGTCAGATGTTACTTCGTGATTGCATCTTTCTTTTGTGATATATCCTTTGTGGATTTCGGGAGACCTTCGGGGGTCTCGGGGTCCTTACTGAGTAGCTTGTACTCACCCCTGCACGGGCTATGCCCGCACCTTGTTGTGTTGGTTGCAGACGACGGACAGCGCTGATCACGGTTGGGGCGTGGAGCAGGACGGTACCTAGAGGTGGACCACTGGGCGGGACGTGCTCGGAGCGGACGTGGGACCCGAGGAGCCTGGAGGCTATCTGTACCCACCCTTCAGGTGGGATTGCCAGTGGACGACACGAGGCCGCCGTCTTTTCTTCAGTTGCTGTACTTTACTTTTCAGTTGTACTTTACAGTTGGGCTTGTATTTCCGGCCCCTTTTCTTTTCTGCACTTTACTTTCCGCTTGCTGACTCTGTGTGGTTGTTACTTATAAAGGCAATGCCTTCCCTGTTTACTGGGATTTTACGCCTTGGTGCTAGTCGCCAGCCCCTGGCCTATGGAAGGCGGGCTTGGGGTAGTCACGGCACGGGCCCCGAGGACGGGTCGTGACATATATCTCCCTCAAATTCATTGGGTAAATATTAATATCTCATGAGATAGACATCGATGGAATGACAAGTAAATCCGGTTCAGTAATACAGGGCTGGAATGGCATGTAAACCTGGTTCCGTAAGGGACATTGTCCACTAAGATGGTCTTGGTAGTATTGCCTTGGATACTATGGAAATCATAAAATGTGATTAATGTTTTTCCACAATTACAAGTATTATTCCCATTCTACTTTATCATGAATAATGTTTCTTTATGATCAATGCCTTATTTACTTCCAGGATTTATGTCATTGCTCATGATTTTGATGTTTAGATTTTATATTCAAGTTTTTCCATTCAAATGTTTATGGATTGTTTTATGTTCCATATGTTTACCCTTACTGAGCATTTGAGATCTCACTTTATATGTTTTCTTTTACCCAGGACATAAATAATTGTTTTAGGTAATAAAACATAAGGGTATGATCTTTATGGGAGATGTTGAAGATCATTCATCGTGATTAGATGATTATATTCCGAGTTTTTAAAGACACTAAACTATTACGGTCCTTGTGTGTCTGTTTTGGTTATGTATTAATTATTCCACCAATCTAATCGAATGTCCAAGTATGTCAAGCTTTAGGTCTCTAATATAACTCTAAATAACGTTCAGTTTATTCATATGTTATTCAATTGTAATTATAAAATATCATCCCTAATAATTAAGTTACACAATAAAAACAATGAAAACATTTAAATAATGATCATATAAATATATATTATCAATAATCCATATTTAAGCATCCTAATTCATTATAATATCAAATGACCATTTCAAATGCATGAAAAAAATTAATAATCCTCCTAACTAAAAATATGGAAAATAAAACATAACATCAATGATGAAAATTAGTAATAAGTAAAATATACATAATTTATGTTGTGTGAAAACACATTATAATATTTATAAGATAAATATTCATCATAAAATCATTCATTAAATATAAGCTATTTAATATAATCAGTCAATAAAATTAAACAATTCATAGTTTTCCTGAAATTCATTAAATAATTTTTTCCAAAGACATCTCTTAAAATAATACCTTATACACCAATTTATATGTAAATTAACATGATATATAACACACATTCATCAAATAATCATACAATAAACCCACATAACAAAAAAAAATAAAATAAAATAGAACTGAGATGTGTGAAAAAATAAGATATATGATTAGAAACCATGGATAACTACTAATGAGAATCAGTGGTAGAGGATGAAGAAAAATGAGATGTAGATCATAATGGTTGTGATGGTGAATGTTATAGCACTAAAAATTTCCCGAACCATGATTGAATGCTGTGAAAACAAAATAAATAATGAGAAAGAAAGAGAGAGAACAATCACAAATAGAGTTATGGGAGAAGATAAGTAGGTTTCATCATGGATGATAGAACTATAATAACCCCAAAACGTGGAATCCAAACATGAATTCCACGAGTAAGGAGGAGGAGAAAATAACAGACCATGTATTATAGACATTACTAGTCTAAGAGATTATAGAGGAAGAGTATAGGCAACATAGGAGTTTTACAACAACTTCAGAATCTCGACTGAATCAATCGTGTTTAGGGTACTTTAATATAGAAACAAGAGATTTTTTTGGCGCAACCAATAAAATAAAGATTACTTTTATCAGCATGAAATTAAAAAGTGCCGATAAAAGTGATAATTATTAGTTCTTTATTTACACCGTTAAAGATGCAAGCTTATCCGTGATAATGAAGAGTTGATAAAGGATTTATAATTATAAATAAAAATAAAATTATTTTTATAAATATTTAGATAATAAAAAATTATTTATTATCATTTTATAATTATTTGAATATATAATTATTTATTTATAATTATATATATTAATTTTTTAAAAAAGAATACAGTTTATTTATAATTGTACAATTATAATTTAATAAAAATATTAAATATACATTTATAAATATATTTCTAAATAAATAAATTTCATAATATATTTATAATTATTTATCTAAAATTATAAATATAATTACATCATATATATATATTATATGATTATATATATATAATAAAAAAAATTATTGTAAATTTATACATTAGTAAGGTATATTAACTATATTTTTATAATTATTTTAAAAATAATTATTTATTTATAAATGTGTATATACTTTTAAAAAAATAGTACATATATATTTTATTCATTACATATATAGATATATAATAAATATATAGAAATAGAAAATAATACACAAATATAAATATATAGAGTAAAATTTTTATTATTTATAAAAATTTTGTATAACATTATAATTATTTAAATATATATAATTATTTATATATAATTATATAAATTCTTTTTACAAAAAATAATTTTCAGTTTAATATAATTATAAATTTTTTACATTTATAAATATAGAAAAAATACAATTTGTAATTTACATTTTTTAATTTATAAACATTTAATTAAGAATTTATTTCTAATATTATTAATGAATATATAATCTTAAATGTAAGCATATTTAAATTTTGTGAAATTAAACAATAAAAAATGAGTATGCTTTAAAAAATTTAAAAATGAATATGTTTTATTAATTAAATACAAAATATAAAAAAATATGGATATAAATTTAAATAAAGATGTAGAAATATAAAATATATTTAAAAATAATGAATAAATATTATGAAATAAATAATATAAAGTAATAAAATTACAAAAATAAATTAATAAATAATAATAAATATAAAAAATGAATAAATAATACTAAAATGTAATAATATTAATGATAAATAAATAAACACCAATGATTCAAAATCTAATATATTAAGTGAATCATGTAAAAAAGAAATTTTGAAATGAATAATACAATTTTAGTAAATTAGATAAATATTAGGTTGATGTGTTTCTATATATGATTTCATTATTTAAATAAATATTTATGTGTGTGTGTGTTGTATATAAAAATTCATTAATTACGTTTATGTATTTGAAATAAATGTAACATGCCTAGATATTTGTCAAATTAAAAAATCAATTGGCCCTAAATTATATCCACCACTCCATAAAATTAGTAAATATTTTTAATCAAAATTGATTTTAAATTATAATACATTATTCAGTAAATATATGTCTTATTAAATGTAAGAATTAATATTATTCCATAAATAAATTATATTGTAGGAAATCTTATATACATGGATATATATTTGGGTGTATATGAATATATTTCAATATTTAATTTATTAATGAATAATAATGTGTAAAACCCATTAAAAATAAATAATACATTAATAAGTATTTCATTATTATATATTATTCATTCCACATATTTTTATAAAATGTATATTATTATTTATAATATATGTATTTTAAATTAATTAATAATCACCAAAAGTATATTCAATTTAATTTTTTCAATAATTCTGTAATTTAATCATTATTTCTTTTATTATATAATTATTACAATCTATTCATCATAAATTTTTTTTGTTTAATTATTAAAATTTATAAGTTTAATTAATATATATTTGATAAATACATTTTATTATTTTTTATAATCCATATATATGTAAATTAAATTTATTCGCTTTTATCAACAATTCTTTAATTAAAAAAATGTTCAATATTTTCGTAAATTCAAACATTGTAATTTTTTATTTGTATAATAATTTCATGTTATTCAGTTTACATATCTAGATATTTAATATATACAATTAATTAAAATTTATAATATATTTATATATATATTAAATTTATTCCTTCGTATCAATAATTATTTAATTAAAAATTTATTTAATGTTTTTAAAATTTACTCATTTTTAATTTGTATTGCTTCATTTATTTCATTTTATTAAAGGCCTTTACCAACTCAAAAGGTAATCAACATAAAGAGGGTGCCCTTTTCAGCTCTAAGAAGGCATTGAAAAACAGTGCCTTTTACCACTTCCAAATAATAGTGCTGATAATGGAAGCCTTTATCAGTGATTATTTCAAGAATACTTAAATGTAAACACTATTAAAGGCCAATTTTGAAGTAGTTTACATTTTTTGTAGTTTAAAATCATGCATTATGGAAGGACGGGCCGACCAAAAATTGTGAAAGATATCATTGGTTATATTTTTCACTAGTCATGGGAATTTATATAATGGAAGTTCCCTTTATTCATCAAAAGGCTTATTTATGGATTTTTATATGCCGAAGACCTTATTGTACATATTCATCACATGTGAAAGTAAGTCTTAAATAGATTTTACATGTATGTTGGTAGAATGAGATTATTTTTAATCTTCCTTCATTGAAAAAAGGTGTATTTAATTTTTATGGATGAGGTTTTCAAGGAGTCCCTATGATTACGTTAAGGGAATTAATCATGACATAATAAATTCCTTTAAGGATATCTCCCCCAGTAGATATGACTCAATTGTCTGGGATAAGGTAATTTTTTCATCATCCGTTTGTGTGAAGATCTTCATAGTCGTTTAAGGGGTCCTTTATATAGGTAGGTCTTGTATATATGAGCACATGATATACAATGTAAATTGTTTTGTAGAGGTGATAAATTATTCTCTAATATAGATTCCTCTATTGGATGGAATTCTTTAAGAAAATTTATGTCATGCAGGATTGACCATATTAAATTAGTATTGATGTCATGCAACTATGATGTTGTCATGAAGTTTAACATCATGTGTCTTGGATGTGGTTTTTGAAATTAAGGTAATATGTTATAGACATGGTTCCCCATCCAAGACATGTCTCGATCATATTGGACAGAGGGGCTAGATAGGTTCCCTATGCTCATATGATACATGCTTGATGTGAGAAAAAAGGGATATATGAGCATTCAATTATGATGTGTGTGAGTATTTGGAGGGGAATACCTGAGGGAGCCAAAAATTTATTATCTATTGTGACCTCTACAAGGAGATTAACATCTTAGAGGAACATGATTGGGGGTGTTGGAAACTCCTAACTAGGCCCTCAAGGGGGAATCCATGCATCAATATGAATCATTTAGTAATATGTGTCATGCCACATTTATTTCCTGAATGAATGTTGAATTTACAAGTCTGTCAAGTGATTAGGGAAAAGGAACATTTTTATCTTGTGAATACAACTATGATTGAATGTTTATGTTTCACTACATATCCTATAGTAAAATGAATCAATCAACATGCGGTTCATGAGTAGAAATTGCCTACTTATGTATAAACCATATAGAGATGGGATAATTTTCCTGTTGACATTATAGATTCACCCACAATTTGATGTATGGGGATCACTCTATATCTTGCAATAATATGAATACATCCACACATAGTTATTAAACATAAAACTCTCCACATATGTCTCAACTACACATAAAATATGTATTTAATTCCATTGATTTTGTGGTTGAAAACATTATCTGAGTGTTAGGCACCACCACATATCTTATTATGGATGGAATCAAGACACACATTGTTCATAAAAATGTAACAATCATTGAATATCATAACAGTACATATAGGGGTTGTTTTTCCCATTGATTAGTGTAGCTGGACAAGAGATAGGATATTCCGGCATCACTGTGTATCCTTTTATAAATGGAAAAAATTCATATATTGTTATTAAATGGATGTGTGATGGGACACCAACCCTAGATATAGTGGTACTCTATGGAGAAGGATATAGTAATAAAATGTTTTAAATCTACACAACTACATCAACCATGATAATTTAACATCTTGTGATAAGGACATTTGGAGTGCCTTTTATGCCTTGCATCTAGGACCATTCAAACCCTAATGTGAACTAATATTTCCCAATCATGTACCAAATCATTAAAAAAATTACTACTTCAACGTGTGATATTTGTGGAGTTAAAACAAGAAATGGAAAAAATTTCATTCACAACACAGAGGTGACTAAAATAATAGACAATGTCATTTTCATCATGTAGTGGTTGGGAAAATGTATAGTATATATGAGTATCTACATATTTCATTATAATGTGAAAAAATCCATAGATTTTGTTGGGAAACCATGCGGTTTATCATCATGAGGTAAGGACGTTGGTCACCCAATCTCAAAGGAGGAAGGAAAGAATCCCCATAAATGGTGTACATGCTTTCGTGAAATCATCATATGAGAGGAATCTAGTGTTTGTGACATTAGGATTCCTCATAGGGTTGGGTTTAGAATCCAATTTTTGGCATAGAGGGTAAGAATACATTTTATCATCATGTGTAGATGATTTTTTCATACTGTTTAATGTCTTGTGACTGGAATGATATGGGGTTTTTTAGTTTTATGTCATATAACATGGACCAAGGACATTGTGTTTTTTAATTTATTGCTATCAGGAATTGATACATTTTTCTATGTACTATATTACTATTTAGGAATTTTGAGAAGAGTTTAATATTTTGTGGTAATTATGAAAGACACGGTGTAGTTTAAATCACTACCACCGGGACTTATGGTCCTTTTTAATGTCGTACAATTAAGGAGAATCATCTAGTGTAACGTGATGCGACCAGGCTGTGTTTTGTCACAAACTATCAGAAGTGAGAAATTTCATATGGATCATGGATGAATCATTTGTATATTTCATGTGTTTTACGAGCCTCTTACAATATCAATCATTCATTTATCTGCAACTCAAAAAAATATATATTTAATGATAAAATAACTCCATTTCAATGCTCGATATGTCAGTGGCGGGGGAAATGATTTTCAAGTCATATAAAGCACATCACAATAGGATTCATAATTTCTTGGAGTCATGTCAAAGCATTCCACGTTAAATAGTAAATGTACCTAGGAAAATGAATTTATTGTAAGGAATTGGGTTCTTCTATATTATGTTTAATGGAAATGGCCTATAAATTGGAGGTATGTGGTCAATGATCTACTTTACAACTTATTTTTTTTGGAAAGAGTGCTCATATGACTATAGTTATGATTCCTTTATGGGTGTTTCAAGAATCACCTCATCCATTTTCTTCAAAAGGAATTCCAAAATGTTAAAGAAACTCTCTATCATATGGCTAAGATGATGGTTACAGGGATAGTGATCATCATGGAAAATCATTCATGCTTCAATTTGCTTCATAATTGTTTTTATTTTTTTGAAATAACTGTATATATACTTATTATAGTACCTAAAGGGTTTATTTGAAATGAATATACCCTTTTTATCTTCCATAAAGATATGGGTGGACAAGATACATCTCTCACAAGCTACCTAATTATCTATTGGCATGTTCACATATCTGAGTTTGGAGCCCATACTGAAAAGACTGTGTATTTCCTAGTTTGTTAGGTAGCTGTAGAATCATTGGGGAACGTGGGTGATGCATAGTCTTACAACTGAATAATGAAACCAAATTCTCCTAAAGTCTATGTGTAAATGGATGAGGTCAACTAGTTTCCAATGTACCCACGATGAGGAGGTGGAAAATCTATAAATTCTCTTTGCTCGATAAGGAATGTCAAGGGTGAATAATATCTAGATTTTACCTGAAGAGGAAAAGAAAAATATGAAAATTGAACCAATCCTGTGGGATAGGGCAGTTCACTACAAGGAAGACATCTGTTATAATGTTCTGATGTGTCACTCCATTGAATAAATCCCCCTAGTATTCCATCAATTATTTACTAGATATTCTTATAGCTTCTATGGAGTTGGGTGATCTACTCATGGATAGAAACATCATTTTCATCCTTAATTGGATGACTCAATGGATTAGTAACAACTCCCTTTTATCAGATAGCAGTGGGGTGAGTGGTTGATGATGAGAGTCTCATTGTGGACCCATGTGACTAAATTTATAATTCACATTGGCCATATCCTTCATCTATATTACACTCTAAGATGAAAAAACTATCAATAATACCCTCTGTAGATGCATGTAAAATACCATTGAGCCCTTATTCTCCTATTTTAATCATAGAAGGTGGGTCAACCTCCAGTGAATAAGATGACTTCAATGAAGTATGATTTAATTATTTTAATTGTGTTGGTATGTAGATGATAGCATGTCATAAAATCACATTGATATCATATTTATGGATTCATAAATGAGACACTTCTCCCCTTAATTGGAGTATCTATTTTTACGTGTACGTTCCCAATATTATATTTGGTTGGATGGTTCTTGGTGTACCATTAGGGTAGGTGGTTAGTACTCATAGTACATTTTTGTTGGATGGAACTATATTTAAGACAGTAATGGGTGAATATATGATAAAAACTTTCCAAGGCCTATGGTTTGGGGTTCTCCCAAGGATTCCAAACTCACTACATCTATCTTTGATGATGTTAGAAAAAAATATCTTATGAGGATCAAGGATTTATTTTTGGCCACTATAAGGATACACTATTGGGCCTCACTAAAATTAGAACTATTAATGATAAAATTATTCCTTATATTTTCACTATTTGGATAATTAAGGAGGGATATCGAATTAAAGTCCCAAATTTGGATGGATGGGCTAGGAATGAATTCCTATGAAAGTCCCCATTGATTTGTGTCCATAAGTAGATATTGTAGAGAAAAAATGGATATGATCCCTCCTAGATGGATCCACATTGTATTAGTTGAAATGGTGACTCTCCTAATCCACCTCCCTTTTAGAAGGGAAGGTATGTATTTCTACTCTATGTATAAGGTCCTAATTTTCATGAATGTGAAAACAAGGTTATCCTACCAATTTTCATAATATTGTACGAATGATTTCATATGATAATTCATTCATTATAGGATTTCATGTGATTCATCATATATGAGGATATAATTGCTGATCTGGTTTTATCAGTTCAATATGATCCCAAACATGAATTGGAGGGGTTGTGAAGGTTATAACATGCATTACAGCCCCACAAAAAAAATATTCTATGGGGGAAATGCACCTGATCGATGTGTTAAATGGTTGTTGATCGTATCTTGACATGTTCTATAGGCATTATAATATTTTTATGAGGTCTCAAAATATATTTCATAATTTTATGAATCAATTGAATTTTATGGAATCTGATATCCCATTGAGATGAAACATGAATATTTATCATTTTGACTTCATATATATGATTACATGTTTGATCAATTAAATTACATGATTGCGGATAAATAAGATGTCCATTATTTTTTGAAAGGATCATCGTAATTAAAAAAATTCATATCAGGACAATAATTATGTTTTGGAAAATTTATAGAACACCATAGCCCAATGTGAAAATGTTTGTCCAATGTTTTTATATTGTGAAATGGATGACATTGTAAAATTATATCATGTCTGTTTTCTATTTTTTTCGTACAAAATTGAAAGTTAGTTCTTTCAGACATTCATTTACGGGTGATTGAGGGAAGTCCAAAAATAATTTGTGCTGGGTTTAATAAATATGTCTCTAATGAAAATTCTGAGTTGTTTCCACATCCATGATAAGGACTGAGACATCATTTCAAAGGCATTCAGACAATTAGGTTTTCAAACCCAATGACTATTAGGAACTCATATTGGTTTATAGGATGTGATGTATGGTTCATTTCACCATATAGGGTGGAATTATTTCCTATTCCATGAATCTATTATAGATTAATTTTCATTTCTCTCATACAAGACATGTTATACCCGTGTCAATGAATTTACCAAGAACGTGCGTTGATTAGAATAATGACGAGTTTCAAAGGATTTACACCATTCTCATGTATTTTATGGTGAAATTATTTATATCCCTATTTAGGATCTATTTATTTTATCACCATCCAAGGATTTTTTTTGGTTCCAAATATAAATGATTTAACCTCTTACTAGAGACCTACATATCATGTGAGAAAAGGAATCAAATACCTTGTAGTTCATTTGACATTATTTATGGTAATATGATATGACAATAAAATGCAGTTTACTATAATGCAACATGGATTTTAATATAATGATATATCATTGGGGAGGTTACAAAAATTTCTTATTATGATTGGAATCATAGTACATATAGTTTTTTTGATGACAATATAATTAATAAAATCTATGAAAATAGAGGCCTTGAGGGTTACTCTTGCACATAATGCTGACCATTATTTCCACATATAGAGTATAATCATTTGAAGGATTGGAGATGTAATCAGGCATACATACACATAAAGGGAACATAAGTGGTATATTTTAATAATGATATTGGAATAATAGTCTCTAATATCTAAAAGTAATTGAGTTGTGCTCCATGTGAGAAACATTAGGTATCTTAAGATTGGAGACATCACATTGGAGAATATTTTTACCGGGATTATACATTAATGATTCCCTAAAATATGTATGATTACCAATATGATGGACACTATGGTATTTATATCAATAATTAGGAAGGTTTCCAACATATTCTTTTTATAATAGGAATCAACATCTACATAATTCAATTTTCCCTAAATTGTTGATGGGTTTAATGTACATGCGGGAACAGTTGGGGATCACAGATATAATGATATTCATATATAGACCCTCTTCTCGTCCCCTAATAGAAAATTAAGAATTATAGAATTATGGGTAAATTTATTTCCATGGGTCATAAATATTTGGTATATGATGTGACTTACACCATAGTAGATTCATATTGGGGCTCATGCCATAAGAAGGCATCCTAAATATCTAGTTTTGACAGAATTCATAGTCATCAAAATTTTTTCATTGAAAAATCACTTATGCATTTAAGGTACATGAATACAAGGTTGAGTATTACAGTTAAAATTTTAACACTTCATAAACCCACTTTTCATACACTGGTTGAAAAGGGTGTAAGGAAGATATATTGGATAATTCAGTCGCGTGATTATAAAATATTATGAATAGGACAGAACATACACCATAGTGAATTCCCATTGTGTCAAAGGCCTTAATAGGATATCCTTCATATACGATTTAGGACTGAATTATAGTCCTTATAGCTCATTTCTCCCAAACCCACATATGTGTTGAGATAGGTTATTAAATTTAATGGAATTAATATTATCCCCAATGTTTAGTAAATATGGGACATTATAGCTAGTTTGATGCCCATGTTTCATATTCATTCTCAATCATATAGAAGATATGGAGACATTATAACCATATATGGTCTTTCCAATATGTATGGTACCACATGGAGCTCCCATGATAAATACTGTCAGAAATAGAGAAGGATGAAGGTGTAATCCTAACCCATTATGGAATCTCCCCTTAAAAGGGTGTATTTCCCTAAAGGTTCCTATTCTGAGTTACAAATGATGTATGCCAATGTTTGACTTCCATATAAGGTTCACATGTCCTTGGGTGTCTTTGGTACTTGTACAGTTCATCTACCTGATATTTCTAGTATGTATTCCTAACATGTCATAATTTTATAACTAACATATCATGATGGTCTTATTAACACGTCTTAATTTTATTCCAACATATTTAGGGTGTTGGTCATTCAAGGAAAGTACATCAAAGGGTGTCTTCCAGATATTTCCACGATGATTTGTATGATCAAAGATGAAATGTCTAGGGAACATCACATAGTCAAATGAATTTTATGAGATGTATTCAAATGTTAAAATTAGATATGTACTTGGCCATTCGAATGATCAACTGGATTTTCTAGGATTTCTATGCACAACCAATCTAAATTTTACGACGCTTATTAGAGGGTCAAAATGACATTTTAGGTCCTTATCGTAATATTGAGTTAAATAAAGATTCATATGACTGCATGATATGAAGTGTGTCACATGGAGAGGTCATGATAACATTACTAGTGTAACACACATGCCTATGTATTCATGTTTCTTATCCTATGGGATCATACCTCTGCCACATGGGATACATTTATAATTGGAGGAGGAATGCATGGATAATGGTTTATTTGCAGACTACCAATATGAGGGTCTTTATGAAAAAAATAGTTCATTTACTTAGTTTTTCAAATTTAATGGAAATTTTGTATGTCTGCAGACATCAGTATGGGTGTCTATCGTGACAGAGGGCTTGCATCACATGGATGGATAGGGAGGGGGTCATCAGACTAAGTTTTTTTATAGTTAATTCTTTCTAGAAATAATGTTCATGTTCTTGAATCATTAAAAAACCTCATAATAGATTACCGCATGAAATAATCACATGGTTTTTTCTCTATCAACATATTAAATAATCTCTATTGAATCATGTGAGGTGTTCTAAAATAGGAACATGGGATTCATTTTGGGGTCACAAGCATGGAAAATGGAATTTATGTATGAGTTATGAAACAAGAGAGGAGTTGGAATATTTGATGAATAATTTACATGTACTAAGGTTCACTGGGTGGAATAGTATGATATTCTATTCATCATTTAATCATGTGACCTTCAAAGGATCATAAGACTATTTCTCCTGGTCACCTAGAGAAGTTCATATGAAGATGGAAACCCTTTTCTTCTCATCCATTTCTCCTCACCACAACTCCATTTCTCCACCTCTATATTGTGTCATTTTTTTGTGGAGGAAGGGCTTACGTAGGTGGTGTTAAGATGAAGGTAGTGTTGCATTCCAAGGGGAAGAAATTGTGTTCACCTTAATGAGTTGTCATAGAGCCTCTCATGAGTGTCATATTATGATTATGTGATGATGTGAAGAATTCTCATGAATCTAAGATAGACATGTGATCTCCTGATCACATGACAAAGGGCTCAATAAGCATTTAATGATTTTTAAATGGTATAAAATGAAGAGATATCTTGTGAAGAAAAGATATATTCTTTTATATGAAACAGTGCATGTCATTAATATAGTTATCATGAGTTTTATCTTGTATTAAGCGACCCTATGATCAATCATAAGTGGATTTAGTGATAAGTGATTTGCATGATCCACAATGCTTCACTTGAGAACTTCATGTGAGGGAGAAATATTTCTTTAGAATAGGCAACAAGCAATAATGGTTTCAAGGAAGTATTTATATAATAAATTTTTCCTTGGATTCTTTTAATGATCACAAAAGAAGGTTTTAATAAATGACATTGAGCAATGGAGGTGATATTTGGGGTCTCAAGATTGAACAAATTGTGTAAGTGTGCAAGACAGATGAGTAGGGGTTGAGGAAAAAAATGTTCCATGATCAAATGAACATAAATGATTTTAGTAGATAACTAATATTCTATTGATATTTTTTATGGAGTAATATTGCACATGTAGAAACTAATCCATCTTTTGATTCATTATAGGATAGAGAATGATTAATATCCTATCATAGATCAATTTTTCAACAAAAGAAAGCACTATGTTCTTCCCCTGGCCATCACCATTACTATTTTGTTCTATACCAATATTCAATTGTGTTTCCTCCTTATGGAATGTATCAATTACTCAATGTCTAGAACATTCCTAGGAACCCCCTATGGACTTGGCTAGTCAGCTATTTAAGCTCCTACGGTACGTTTAAGGAAACTCCACATGATCTTGGGTCATTTTAGATTGAATAGTTATCCTGAGATAGCCATTTTTTTCCAAATTTGTATACCCGAATACATAGAATAATTATCTAATTAAACATATTTTAATAATAGTCAAATTATAACCCCATATGAAATGTCTTCCACGCCCAAATTTATTATTGATTTTTCCTCAATGTCATCTATGAAAAAATATATCAATATTTTTGAAATATCATAAAAATTATCAAATATTCAACTGAAATGTTCATATCACCCTATTATGTGTCCGAATAATGTCATAATTATCATTGGTCATATTTTTTATACATTTTTATAAGATTAATTTTTAGATAAATTGTAAATAATATAGATTTTTTATTGAATACTACATTTACATTCAAATTAAATACAATGTTATGTTTTATATTGATTTTCATGGTAAAATTAGTTAAATGTCATTAAATACTCTAATTTTTTAGCTAATTTCTGTATATTTCTTCTATGATTTTGAAAAAAAACATTTTAATAATTTTAATGTTTTTAATTGTAAAACAAGTTTCATTTTTTGACACTCCTACTGTAACACCCCTGAAAAAGTGAGACTTAAAAGGCTAAAAGTTACTACCCATGTCACAAGGTGCACCTTCCTTTTCATGAGCCAGTCTGATTAGAACTCCACAGCTAATAATTATTGGCCTGGAGTTGTGATCAGGATGAGTGACCTTCTGGGATGTTTCCAGGATGTGTTTGAGTGAGGACAAAACACACTAGAAAGGACATGTGTTGGCCTGTGGGGACAGTCATTAGTCTGATAAGCGACCCTAATGAGTAATAGCCTATGGTGTGCTAAGAAGGCAACCAAGGTATTAAAAGAGACCCATGGGGTCAGATGATAAGGTTCATGGCCCGGGAGGCGGGTCATGATAAATGGTATCAGAGCCAATACCCATCCGAAAGTGCTTAGGCACTGCCTGGGTTTAAGGCTTGGGGTCCACAACGAGGGCATTGTGCTTTAAAGGGGTGGATATTGTAACACCCCAGAAAAAGTGAGACTTAAAAGGCTAAATGTTACTACCCATGTCAACAAGGTGCACCTTCCTTTTCAGGAGCCTGTCTGATTAGAACTCCAGAGTTAAGCGTGCTTGGCCTGGAGTAGTGATCAGAATGAGTGACCTTCTAGGAAGTTTCCAGGATGTGTGTGAGTGACGAAAAAACACACTGGAAAGGACATGTGTTGGCCTGTGGGGTCAATCATTAGTCTGATAAGATACCCTAGTGAGAAATAGCCTATGGTGTGCTAAGAAGGAAACCAAGGTATTACAAGAGACCCATGGGGTCAGATGATAAGGTTCGTGGCCCGGGAGGCGGGTCATGACACCTACAAGATTATTTTTAATTTGTATTCAATAAATCATATATATTTTATTGGGAAAAACGGATTCAATATTATTAATTAGTGAAATTTAAAATAACTAATATGGTGAAGATAATTTTTCCTATATTTTATAGAAATAAAAAAATAAATATTGTGGTAATTTTAAAATAATTTTGTACCTATGGTTAACCAAAATGAGGTGTTGAAAAATACCTAAAAAATATCCAATATCAATTTTATGAACATATATCGACCTTAAAACCTATAATATTTGATAGTGATCCATTTTTATTCATCATTGATGATAAAAATAATGGAAAAACTTTTTTTTATCGAAAATAACAAGTGTGTCTACTCCCCCACTTATAAAAGGGAACCCACATTCCTCACCCTGAAACACTTCTAAAAAATTTAATTAGACATAATCCTACACCTATACAATACTAAATCATCTACCAACATCCAAGTGTCCTTGGTTTTATCAGACATCCAATCTTGAAATGTTTTCAATATAAACATAATAGAGTTCACTAATGAATATGTTAAATTATTAATGTGTTTATTAATTTTAGTACTTATTCCAAATCATAAAATAATTATTCAATAATGATAATATAATAAAACCAATGTCTAAATTATACTTATATTTTATTATTTTAATTGAATAATCTATATCTGTCTTCACTTCCATCAAATGGATAATGAAACTATCCATCATGTGTACACCAGACTACTACATCATGAACTGATGTTATTCTTTTTCCATCACCACCTTATAATGATTCATATAAATATAATTTTTAAGTATTTATATGATAGTTTTGAAATTACCAAAATTTTAAATTTTTATATCTCATGTATCTTCTTACATTCCATTCAGTTGGGGGATACGATAATGTCACTCATGTGTATGGTGGACTACTGCATCAGGAAATGATTTCATTCAATTTTCGAATATTATTTACCTACAAGATAGTAATATTAAAATAAATTTATATATATTATATTTTTTTATAAAAATACATATAGATATATGACATTATATATATGTTCATACCATCACATTTGATGGAAACCTATATTGTCACAAATATTACCATGTGGACACCACCACATATCAATGTGAAAGGTTTTGATTTATTTTCTAAATTTAATTAAATAAGAATTTATTTGAATAAAATAAATGATATATATTACCTAATAATTAATATATAATATTGAGGCACCATTTTTTCCTTTCAATGCCTCTTTAGAGAAAAATGGAAACGACATTCATGTGTACTTATGGATTTCCATCTCCATGAATGATGTAATTGTTTTTCTCTCTAACATTAATAGACTACTCTAATCACAATAATAATTAATATATATGATATTTATAGCTTTGTTAAAAAAATTGGTCATGGAACCATGAGTAAACTTAAAGGACTAACATTATTTGACCAAGACATTTATGAATTACAATGTAATTATAACTCGGGACAATCATTTCAGCAAATAAATATTGGTAAATTGGTCATAAAAGAGAATAAATAAATAATATATGGTATTAAATATATACATATGTCTCTATAGTAGATATACAGTAAACATATATTCAATATGCAGGATGTTTGGAGACATACAAATGATACTGAACCTACGGTATGGGTTTGTAAACAAACTTTCACTTCTATGAGACATATGACATATTCAACACTTATTACTTTTTGTGGTGTATATACTAACTCTTTTGATATGTGATTATTCTTTTTTTTATGTTATTTAATTTTTATTTTGAGGTTATTAATTTTGATAGATAGTATGATTCAAAATTTACCAAACTGCTGAGGGATTACATCACAATATCTTAATTAGGTGGTTTTATTTTTATTAATGGTTCTCAATTGGGAATTATTTTGAATTTCATACATAATAAAATTTATTTTTTTAAATGTGTGTCATTATGGTTAGTTTCATGTAAATTAATGCGAATTTTTTTTAATAAAATTACCCATTATTTATCTTTTGGGTTGAAAATCGTGTCATCCAGATCCATGTTTTGTAAAATGTTTTCATTAATGTTTTATTCATTTTAAAAATGACTAAATAAAGGAAATTATATCCATTTTGACATGTTACAATATTTTTAGAAAGGAATCATCTTTTTTATTTCATAACTAACGTAGTTTTGATTTTAAGGAAAATGTGAAAGGAATGTTTTGTTCTAATGTGCAAAAAAATTAACTGAATTGCCATCCATTATGACCACCAGGATTTTTGAATATTACATAATATTATTCAAATGTTATTTTAAATGGAATGTTATTTTAAAAATATTTCATGAATGTTTTGTGAAAAGATATATATTTTCAAATCGATATGGTTATTTTCAACAAATATTTTTTTAATGATATTATATTGTTACTTTATTTCAGTAATGACATAAATCATATATTCTAAACATAATCCAAAAAATATATGTCATATGTATATCATTATTATTATTTTTTCGGATGGTTATTGAAATGTTTGATTAAGGATTTACAATTTTGTTAACATTCACTATAATAATCCTGCTGGTTTATAATTCTATTTATTTTATTATGATATGTATTGAAATTTTCTATATTAGTTTTTCAATATTAATGTTAATGTTTATTAATTTCACCCCTTTCATAATAGAAATTAATTTGATGTAGTAAGTGATAGGTGGGTCCGAGTAATAGATAGCACACTAATGCATCGACAACTCTCATAAGACAACTCTATTTCCCAAATTAAATGAGATTTCTCCAAAAAAAAAATTACTACTTTATGAAATGTTGTTGTAGTATGATTCAGATTTTTTTAATTATGAATTCTCATATTATAAAATTACTTATTGATATTCCATGTTATTTTATGATTATTCAGAATATCCATGTATATGTATCAAGATCATGCGATTACTTATATAGGATTATTTGATCACTACTAATTCCTACAACTTTATTTAAATTTAATTTATTGAATAGAATTTTCTTCAGTGATTCAAACTGACAAAATAATTCCACTTTTTTATTCCTGAATAACCATAATATGAATTTGATATCTCCCCAATCTTATATTTTTTCACTAGGATTCATGGATGAGTATTATGATTGATATATAGGGTTATGCTAGATAGAATAATGATACAGTCACTAAAAATAGTTTTTTGTAATTTATGTTTTCAATTATAATGTGAGATTAAAAATGTATCTTATTTACTTGCATTACTAAATTGTACTGTCATTTAAGAAGGAATTCCATTTTACCTATGCAAATTTAACAACATAACCAATGACACTGAGCTACCTGGGATGTGGTATTTACTATATATAATTGAAGAATCATATAAAAAATACAGGAAATCCAATGAAAATGATGGTGATTGTCAAAGAGATCATGAAATGGAGATATCAATATTACTAAGATGAGGATAAGAAGATATCTACACATTAAGATCTAAAATTATTGAGAAGTAAGAGAAATGAAAAATTAAATTTTAAAGAAGGCACTTTAAATTTTTCATTTCCCATTTTTAATGTGGCTAACAGTTTGGCCCCACAGTTTAGTAATCGTACACCAACCATGTGACTCACATAGTTCAACGGCCACAACCCACTTCGTTCATGTGAATAGTAAGAAAAAATATGTGAAACATGTTCCATTGCGACATTCTAACCAACACACCCCACATGGTCCAAGGGTACAATTAAAAAAAGTATGAAACCTATGCGTTCAACATTGTAAAAAACTACAACGTTTTTGTACAAAAATGTTTCCACATGTGAATGTTTTTTATAACCTTATGATCCACTAAAAGGAATAAATGTGTTTTAGGGGAATCCTTCATGTTTTTTTAAAAATGGTGTAATTTATCAAATGATATTGCATGGTTCAACCACATTTTTTTACTAACCATGCCCTTAGATTACAAAAAATTATATCTATCTCGGAAAACAATTCTAAAAGAAAGATTCCTATGAAACACATGAAAACTCCCAAGAAACATTTTTAAAATGTATATCCAATCTAAAGAAAATAATTTTATCTATTCTAACTCGCATAATTTCATTATTATGTAAAAAAATAGAAAAAATTAAATTATAAGAAAATACATTCCTCTTGAAAATTGTAATAGTTCATAAATGTGGTGTGTTGCATCATCTGCCTCACCTCGTTCCATTCAGTCCTTATTATTCAGAAAAATTAAATCCTTTATCCCAAATTATAAAAAAATCCCATTAGTCATGAAATAATACTTTTTCAATATCAAACAAAAGGTCAGGATCCACCACCTATGTACGAGTAAGAATACTAGGAAATAAATCTAATGATCAAATATTAGGTTGATGTCTGATTTATAACCTATTGTACATCATCCTATCATTCACTGTAATGTATATTAAAATGTGAATGAGATAAATAATTTTATTTTCATATTCCATAAATATTTGATCACCTTTTTTAAGTATTCAGATCATTCTGTATTTTTCATATTCCATAGATTTATGGTAATTTTGTTGGTAAAAGAGAATTTTTAATCTATTCCATATGAGATTATCATTATTCTTTTATTGAAAAAAATATACATCCACAACCTACTATGACTATAATTCATGAAGGTTTATATATCACATTGGACATGATCAAAATTTCATTGGAACTCAATGAACCTGTCAATATTTAGTAACCAATCCATATATTATAATGGGATATTTCCCTCATCAAAAGTAACATGCCATAAGTGAAATGGAATCATGTTATTTACCTATGTTTTCTCCCATTCCTTCCTCCTTAACATACAACGATCCTGGAACCACTTTGGTGTCCATGGAAAAGGCCATCACCACAATTTTCTCAATTAAAATTTGATGAAAATGAGAATTTTATTTTAAAATTTTATCTATTTCTCCCTCTAGGGGGTTACTTGTAGGCCTTCAGGGAGGATTAACACTAAAAAATTAAAAAAACGAAAACCATCAAAACTAAAAATAAAATATTAATCTGAAGTCAAACCATTTAATTATGGAGTGAAATAAATTAAACATGATATTAAAAAAATAATGATTCATATCCACCATAGATTTGGATCAAGGGAATAATTTATTTATGAAGTCTGTAATCCCCACACATGATTGTGAAAATAATATCAAACCCAAAATATCATTCCTGATATCCCCTATAAAATCAATTAAGATAATTAATGGTGTTATCTAGAAACCCTTGTAATCAAACAATATATGATTCCAGAAAATCCTAGCTCTATTCTAACATGACACCCAATATATCATAATCCAATAAAAAAATTATTTAATATCATTTGTCAAAAACTATATATGGACCGCCATTGATCTAAAGACATGATATGACCCATGATAAGCAGAATGGGTGGTCTTAATCTCCATTAGATGGAAGACATGTTTGGGAATCCCGGAATCCCTACCTGGTAATAGTTTTTTGGTGGATAAAAGAATAAATGGATTCACACAAGAACATTTCATGATTTCTTCATAATTTATTGTGTCATTACCATTATATATAGTAAGCTTCATCAACACCTAGAATAAATATTAATAATATTAATTTAAAAATTGAATCAACACATAACAAAATAGTATGTATGATAAATGTATTATCATTAACCCACCTATATGCCACCGTTATAAACTCAGATAAGGATACTAAGAGTACCCTACACAAAGAACATTGTTCATGAGTATCTTGATTTTCAATTCAATATATGAAACATCCATCATTTTCTATACTTGGATAGATCGATTCCTTTGGTGTACAATTTTTCTCTCAATGTACAAGTCCTATTATTTTGGAAAATTAAATCATTCCCCATTAGAAATTTGTGAATAAAAAACAAATTATGTTGCCTATGATTATATGTGGACAAAAAAGGGTTATGATATTGATGATTATTTATCTTCACTGGTCAAGGATATAAAATTCATGTGGGATTCAATGGTTACGTTGTCTAATGATTTCAAAAATAATTATATCACATTGAGGACCATCTTTCATGGGTTGATAAATGAATTTTCAATATATGTAAATTTTTTATGATATATGATTAATGGAACTCATGGTTATCCCATTTTAGAAAAAAGTACAAACTTATTTAGGTAGAAATATTCGTACAATAATATTTTTATATGAAATTATAAATTTATACCTTGATAACATAAATAATTAAATTTTTTGACATTATTATATAGGAATTATGAAGTCATATATTCTAGTAGGTGGTCAATGTAAATGATATTTTCACCACATTTGGCTAATCATATTTGAAAAACTGTTAAAAAGGATCAAAAATGTGAAAGGATTTTTGGGAATTACTGTAATAGAATTTTTTGTACGTCAAATTTTATTATTCATGTCAATAAAAAAATAATTCATGTTATAGTTGGGGGATTAGAGTGATGTAGAAGAGATATGAGGTGGTAGATATATGAATATAACATTAAATAATCTATAAGAGAGGATGTTGAATGTGAAATTTATAAGTATTTTATTTAATTTTTCAATAAATAATACATGGTCATAGGAACATTTTTTTTGTGAATTCGTATCATCAGAAAATAACCAATCCGAATGCGTTCATTGAGATGTGATTATCTGTGTATATAATACCTCTATAAATGATCTACAGATGATACTATGATCTGTAAGAAGCACCTCTCGATCTCTATGTTCTAGTATAGTGAGTCAAATATATATTTTTCCGTAATGATCACTCATTATTCATCACTGAAGAAATCAATCTTGCACGTATCATTCTTAAGAGGGTAAGAGGTGGACTTGGGAGAGAATTCATTATGTGAAAAAATTATCAATTTTAATTTTTTGGATATCTCTACACAATAGACACAATCATCTATTTATAGTGATATAATATAATTTAAAATATTATATATTTTCATACCTAACTTCAAATAATATATATAAACATTAATAACCAAATTCCCCATAAAAATAATTATATTAATTTTTTTGGTGCACACCAACATGCTAAATATAAAATATTATTTTATGGTCTAGTTATTTATTTTTTGAAACCAGAATTGTTTATGGTCCATTTGAACTAATATAGACTTTTTGAACAGGTGGATAACAATTTCAGGAATAAATAAACATTTTATTCACTATATAGGAAAAAGATATTTATAAAAATATTCAATAAATAAAATAAATATTTAATTCACAATACAAGGAATAAATATTCCCTTAATTTAACCCATCAATATGACATGAATAAAATTTTTCTTCATACATGACAATTATATTTATTCCAATAATTGAGCTCAAATAGAAATTTATCAAGATCAATAAAAACATTCAGTGGGTGGCCCTCTATGATTTGTTCTAATTAGGATTAAGATATCATTCTTAAAGTCGATTATTGTTGTATAGAAGCTTGTCAAGGAACATAATAGAAAGAATATATTGTTTCATTGATGAAAACAATATATGAAAGGTCATTGTGTTGTATAATTATTTTAACACAATATCTCATAGAGAATGATTCACAATTATGTGACCAACCAATATGCTCGATATCTCTTTCTATTACTATCTTAATTAAACATGTCAATACACTATTTAAATGAAATTTAATGATATTTCCCTATTCCAATAAAAAGTAAAAGACATTAACTTCTATAAACATGGAAAGTACAAGTCCTTCCTCAATTTATTCATCAATTACATGACAATCACGATTCACACAAAATAAACTACATCAACATGAATTTTTATCGTTAGTTTTTACGAATACATCTATGTACAATAGTATTAACATGTATTAATAGTAATATCAATTTTTAAGGACCGTCACACACACTTAGGGATAGAAATATATGATGAAACTAAATCATATGTAATTACTACTCGTATGACATTTCTAATAATCTCATGCCTTTAAGATTACCCTGTCAGAACGTACTGAGAAATAGAATCATCTTCCCATGATTACTCATACATGATAGTCTATGTACTATGTGTCCCATAATAGTACATTATCTAACTACATAACATTATTTAAGAATATTTTTATCACACATCATGGTTCTCATTCAAGGTGGGAACTACTATGTCCTTATCAATGTGCCATGTACACTAGGAAATTATTACATTAAATTCACGATGGAAGTTAAAAAATATATAGTAATAAGTGTTATTAATGTTTAATAAAATAAATATACATGTATCCAAAGTAAAAATAGTTGTTCATGAGACCCCCACACAGAAAAACTCTATCTTTGACTAGTGCCAAATGCCCATGATCTTCAGTCCTCTAGACCACACATGATTGCCTTGTTTCAACTATGTTATGGATTTAGTGATGATATCCAAAAAAATTTCATCAATGGAAATAATAATAACTAAAACTTCACCACTCTAAAAAAAATCCCCGAATATATGATTCTTCCAATGTATGTTCTTTTATGGGGATGTAACCTTATATTTTTTTCAAGAGCTATTATCACAATAGAGAGTAATGGGTTCTTTATTTTGAGATTCCACATCATGATATTTGATGACATTTTGAATTGATAATATTAATTTAGCTAGCTCAGTAGCCATAATATAGACATACTCTATTGTATAATCTACAACCACATCCTTCTATGAGCTCTTCTAGCTCAGAACACATTCTATAAAAGTAAAGATGTATCCCAATTGTATCATCATGGAATTTTGATCAGTTTGGAAAATAGAATCTCAGTATACTCTATTTATTATTTCCTCATCCCCTCTATAAACAATAACCATATCCAAAATATTAATCATATTCTTAAGGATAGTCTTGACTACCATTCAATAGTGGTCACCATTATCATCATGATATGTTCTTGTCACACTTAATGAACATCTGACATCTAGACTTATACATAGTATATAATACCTCAATGAACCAATTGATTATTCATATAGTATACTTGTCTATATGTTTCCTTCCTCATGTGTTTGATGATACATTTTCCATGAATGATGAATGCAAGTTGATGTTGGAAATAATATCATGTATGTTTTTTCAATACGAAATCACTTTTTTATCTTGTTAGTGTATGTACTTTGACATAGTCCAAGAGACCACTTTCATAAATATAGATGAATATTGATCAAAAAATATATATGTATCCTCTCCCTAGACCATTATAGAGAATAATTTATTAAAAAACATTAATAGAATGCAATACATGTATTTAAAATCTAATTAGTATCATTTTATGAACACATGTTTGTTGGTCGGAGTGGATACTCAAGAGGGGGGGTGAATTGAGTTCCAATTAAAATTTCTGTTAAAATATTGTCTATTTAAAATCCCCCAATTAATAAAACAAGTTAAACTATAGTGAATTTATAAATATTGTAAACGTTCACGTAGCATCTCAAAGATTGATTAGGTCTCAGTTAATTTAACCACAAGATTACACTAACATTTGAAACATACCTACTGGTTTACAATAAGTATAAACACTTACTAATTTAACTATCAAAGTAGCTTTAAAATAGTTTTGTATTTCAAATTATTAGTATTAGAATATAAATGATTTATGTATTATACTTTAAACATAAACTAATGTTGCATAGCAGATATAAAAAGAGGTTCAGTCTCAAGCCATGACATAGTCCTCTAAAATTTATAAAAATTTGATCCACACCCTGGATAGGGGTGAACAACAGTTTACAAAACTGTCCAGGCCACTTAGGGACCTCTACCATAGTTCTTAGTGGAAAAAAAACATAGACTAGGCCATAGAAGGACCTCTTCCATAGTTGACGTGGGTAAACAATAGTTAATAGTTTTAGAGTGAGGATTTTGATATCCTCCAGTTCAGTGCAGGAGATAGTGTGTGTATAAGATATACAGAGTACACCACACTGCTCGAATGGAAATAAACAAATCACATAGAGAAGATAGATAAGAGTTTTGAAATCTCTAGTGATTATCAATGCATCTCTGGACTCGTTGGATTCAGCAGGAAAAATTCTGAGTCCTCTGGTTTTTCTGTTGAAAAACAGAGTGTCGTAGTTCAACTTGTGTTCTACAAGAGTGAAAAAGATCTCCCGATTCATCGTGTTTTCTTCATGGGTGTCGGATTGCACTCGTGAGAGTTTGTTTAAAGTCTTCCAATCTCTTTCTTGCTCGGGATTGTTCTTCTTGTTCAGCACATTGCTCTCAGGTGTGTGTAAGTTCTTCTTATTATATCGTCACACTTACATGCTACACGTGTACTACATATCAAACTTCCTTATATTCCACACATTCTGGCAGTAGGAGTGATTCCCTTCATATAGGTATGAGATACCATTTCCAGACATGCCAACAACTATCATTATATAACATTAATTGAATTAAAGATATCAAATATGACCATTAGAATTATTTAAATAATATTGAAAAAAAGTTATGAAATGGTGTCACGGTGATTATTTAAATGTTGTATTCTTCACGGTATAGTCTTCATGGTATGTGGTCACGGTATGTGATTCACAGTCTCTCCATGTCACGGTGTCTAGCTCACGATGTCTTGGTCATAGTGAGTCCTTCACGTTTTCTAGGTCACAATGTCTGGGTCACGGTGTCTAGGTCATGGTGAGTCCTTCATGGTGTCTGGGTCACGGTGAGTCCTTCACGGTGTCTGGGTCATGGTGAGTCCTTCATGGTGTCTGGGTCACGGTGTCTCCATACAGAGAAAAATATCTGTATATGGACTTAGACAGCAATATGCAGAATATAGATTATGTTTAATCGTTAGAGAGTAAGAGAAGATGAATCATAAATATAAAGGCTTGATAATATATGTGAGATTTGGGATCATTCATAAGAATTGTAAATAATAGAGTAATTAACATAAATAATATTTTTTATCCTTAAAACATGATGTGTAGTTATTATTTTATGTGATTAACTGTAATATGATTTGTGATCATTAAAACATCATTAATACATGAGGAGTCCAACAATATCCCCCTTTTTAATGACAACAAATCATATATAGTCAAAATATAAAAGAAATGTAACATTAAAGAAACTATAATATTATAATAGAAAAAATTATAGAATAATAGATTCGATAATAACATATCTCATTATAGTGCTGACGCTTGTAGTTTTTCTCCCCCTTTTATCCTTGTAGTTTTCTCCCCCTTTTATACTTGCAGTTTTCTCCCCCTTTTGGGATTAACAAAATGTAGAGAGAAAGGAAATGAAACACTGCTTTTTCATTAAAAATGGTTCAGAATAAAACATACAGGAGAAAGAAAAACATTAAACAACAAATGACATCCCATCAAATAGAAACAGTCTCTGAACTCTTCAGGGATCCACTTTTTCCATTCCTTTATCATCAGCAGGAGTTGGTGCAGAGGTTGAAGAAGGAATAGATGTGGTAGATAACAAAGGTAACGGTAGACCTACAAAAACGGATGGATCCAAAGTAGGAGTAGTAGAATATCTAGGTATTGGTTGGTAAAGGATGACTGGCCGGATCTGAGAAAGAGCTTGGATGACTGTCATGGTAGTTGAGGCTAAGGCAGGTAGACTAGGTCTAAGGGGTGTAGCAGCTGGAGCTACTATAGTAGTACTCTGCACATGAAGATATGGATTCAACAGATTGATGAAATCAGTAATTATTTCACAACCATATTGCATAGCCTTTTCAAACTCTTCCTTATTCTCTATAAATCTGTCCAACAATCTGGTGAACTCTGTAAGCTTCTGATCATGAGATTTGAAATCTTGAGTCACTGGAGGGATCTTCAGGTTTTCCACAAGATATCTAAAGTGATATATCATATCAATTTTAGAGAAAATCTGGGTGAGATAAAAATCAATTTTATTAGTGATCTCCTATTGAGCATCATTGGCTATCTTAGAATGAATCCTAACCAAGTCCAATGCTCGATCACTGTTCTTAACCACTTCTGACAAAGAAGACAGATCCAAGCCACTAAAGGCATTCTGAATTCTTCCTTGATTATTGATCTCAGCAGAGAATCATCCAATGAAGGAGTGGAGGTCTGAACAGAAGCTGGAGAAGCCTTGACAGCTTTGGTTAGAACTTTGAGCTGTTTCATAACTTTTTGCAGGCATCCAGTGTATTCATCTGTAAGCTTATTCAAATTTTCCACAAGTTCCCTCATGCGTTCCAGAAATTTTGTGTGCCTTTGTGTAATCTTCTCATCAAAAGATAGTAGATATGGATGAACTTGAGACATAATCTCCCTAACAAGGATGGAATCAGATGGCTCAGGAGAAGCATCAACAGGTGCAGGGACAGAAATAAGAGCAGGCTCTGATATCAAAGACAACTCATTATGCAAGTTTGCTATCATGTTTTTCAGATTTTCAACATCATCACTTTGTATCTTATTTTCCACTCTGACTTCTTGAATTTCTCAGATCATCCTTGGTTAAATATGTAATATAATATTTTCCAAGAGAATTGATGCATCTTATTGAATTAACTGAGTCACTGGATGAGGTTGAGTGGATAAAATTTTCTCAACTCTAGATAATATAGTCTCTCCAAAAACATTGAGATCATCTTTAGTCACAAAGGAGTGTTTCTTGGGTATAGGTGAAGGTATAGGTAATGGAGCAGGTTCTTATTGCAGTTCAGAGTCATCTTCATACTCAGATTCTGATTCAAATTGAGTAAGGGGCTCTGGTTCTGGTTCTGGTTCTAGATGAGCTGCAGACTTTAGTTGAAACGCATAAGAGAGATACATTCCAGTTGTAGCCACTTGCGCTAACTCATTCACATCATAAAATCTTTGGAAATCATAACGGGTGTACATAGAGTATGAGACAGTAGGTTGAGAAACTTCAGCAGATCCAGCTTCTATAATCTCATGGTTTTAATGTTCATCCCCCTCAAATTTTGCATCCATTTCCGAGACTATAGTCTCAACAACATGGTAAAGATCCACAGGATCATCTCTAATCTCTTCAACGAACTCTTGCCTAGCTAGTTGAAATGAAATTTCAATACTCTCTTTAGCAGAGGGAATTATATCAGGAACCTATTGTTCCACTGGTTGTGCTTCCAGATTGACTTCTTTTTCATCAGGGAGATCATCTTCAATGGGATCTATCTCTATGGTTTCTTGCTATTCTAACTTAGGAAAACAGATTTTCTTGCGGTTGTAGGATGAGTTTCTGGATTTAAATCCTCACTAGAAGTAGGAGTTTCCTCTTATCTCAAACTAATAGCAGGGAAAACAGTCCTTTCATTTTCAGTAGGATCTATTTCCATTGGAGTTATTTCAGCCTCTTCTCTAGGTGATACATCTGCTTCCACTTTCTCTTCTTCTTCTTCTTCTTCTGAATACTCAGCCACTTCATCTGGTTCCAAACTATGATTAGCTAGATTCTTAGTCCTTCTTGGTTAGTCAATAGGAATAAACTTTTAATACAATTGATCATTATCTTCAACCCACTACTTCTTCCATGGGTCCCAGCTAATCTTCATCCTTCTGATGATAGACATGGATAAGAAGAAATCAATGTCCTCTAACTTTTCTTCATTCGTTCCAACCATTTCTTTTGAAACAAGCATGGATGAAATCATCTATTATTAAAACAAGGAGGTGGATTTGGAAATGAAATTAATCTGCTCATAGATATGGTTAATAACATACTTTAAAAGATTGATCTTGTAGCCATTCTTCAATAGGTGAATCATGAACACAACCCGATACTTTAATCTATTAAAATCCCCTTATCTTGGACTGATCAAATTCTGAAAAAATTTGAATAGAAGTCTACTTTCTCCATCTAGATCTGCATCAATAGCCCTTCGCTTGGTGCCATTACCAGTTAGAATTTCCAAGGGATTTTCTAGATCGAAGATATCAGAAGATGGAGGAGGGTATCTTTGGTAATCTTCACAAAATCCTTCATGTGGAATTATTAGGCATGAAACCCACAGCCTCTAAGAGAAAGAAAATTTCGGATCATTTATCTAGCTTGTCACCATAAATCTTTCTCCAAACTCAATGGAAAACTTCACATACTGATAGAATTGTGATACCAACCTCGGGTAAATCAGTCTATTTGGTCCAGAGAACCATTCAAGCCATCTTTATTTTCTTAAACCATTCAAAACTAAATACTTGCTAGATAGCATCCATTCAGGGAAAATCTCCTTTTCAGATACAATATTACGGCTTACCATGTTTGGGTTTAGAGTTCCTTCGGGAGCTTTCTCGGTATACTCTTTTTTTTCATAGAGCGGCGCTTCTCAAATGAGGGTGAAGATGGTCACTACATCCTTTGAATCTAATGAATTTTCGGGTGAGAGGGAAGGGAGGGTTTTCATGAGTTAGAAGGTTCAGGAGAGAGTTCGGGTAAGTAATTGAATGAAACCCTTACGTTTTCTCATTTGGGAATGTCAAACGTCATAAAAATAAAAATGCAGGAAATCAAATAGCAGCGAAATAAAATTACCACGATATGGGTTAAAATAAGAATATAAATAATCTTCATGGTGAGACCATGAGTAGGCAATATGGTGTGATGCAAACCTGTCATCATAGTGACGCAGTGAACATTCTGTGTAGTTGTGGTGAGATAGTGAGTTGACAGACCGTGAGCACATGGTCTTATCGGTTAAACCGTGAGCAAGAAACAGTAACTGTAAAACAGTGAGTATGAAACCGTAAAGATACATACAATAAATTATTAAACATTAAGATCATTAAGATATCTATTTATGACAAATCATACCAATATCATGTATGATGTAGTCTAATATTTCAGAAGATAATGGTTTATCGAATATGTCATCAAGATGATATTCAGTAACAATTAATTCCAAAGTGATATCACCTTTTTGATAATGATCCCTCAAAAAGTTATGTCTTACCTTAATATGTTTTGTCCTAGAATGAGAAATTGGATTCTTAGAAATATTAATAGCACTGGTGTTGTCACAATTTATTGGGGCATGTCTGAATTGATATACAGAGTCTAGTAATGTTTGTTTCATCCACAAAATATGTTCACAACAACTTCTAGCAGCTATGTATTCAGTTTCAGGAGTAGATAATGCAATAGAATTTTGTTTCTTACTACACCATGATACTAGTTACTTTCCTAAAAGGTGAAATGTTCCAAAGGTGATTTTTCTATCTAACTTACATCCAACAAAATCAGCATCATAATTACTAAGTTGTTCAAATTATTGTCATTTGGGATAGAACAGTCCTAAATTGGGAGTATGCTTGAGGTATTTGAAAATCCTTTTTACAACATTTAAATGTAACTATTTAGGGTTTTCATGAAAATGAGCACACATACACACACTAAAAATAATATCAGGACGACCAGTAGTCAGGTAGAGTAGACTTCCAATCATTCCTCTATAAGTGGTTTGATCAACATATTTACCATTTCATCAAGATCCAACTTACAGGTGGTACTCATGGGAGTGTCACTACTTTTTATGCTATCTAATCCAAAGTGTTTTAAAATATCTCTATCAAATTTACTTTGAGTTAAAATAATTCCATCATTATTTTGAAACATTTTAAATCCAAGAAAGAATTTCAGTTCACCCATTAAACTCATTTCAAATTCATTTTGCATCATTTTATAAAAATCAGTGCATAATTTAGTTTTTTAAGATCAAAAATTAATATCATCTACATAAATTTTTTCAACTAAAACATCTTTAGAAATACATTTTATAAAAAGAGTAGGATCAGCTATACCTCTTTGAAAACCATTAGAAATTAGAAATGTACATAATCTATCATACCAAGCTCTTGGAGCTTGCATTAAACCATATAAATCTTTTGATAATTTGAAAATATGATTTGGAAAATGAGGGTTTGAAAATCCAGGTGGTTGTTCAACAAAAACATCCTCAGCAATATATCAATTTATGAATGAACTCTTGACATCCATTTGATATAGTTTGAAATTTAGATGTGCAGCATAAGAAAGTAAAATACTAATAGCTTCTAATCTAGCTACTGGAGAAAAAGTATCCTCATAGTCAATACCATATTCTTGAGTGTAGCCTTGTGCAACTAGCCTAGCTTTGTTTCTAACTATATTTCCAGACTCATCTACTTTATTTCTAAACACCCATTTAGTACCTATGGTGGAAGTGTCATTAGGTTATTCAACAATATTCCAATCTATATTTCTTTTAAATTGATTGAGTTCTTGTTGCATAACAAATACCCAAAATTCATCATTAATAGCATCATCAATGATTTTAGATTCATGTTGTGACAAGAAGGCTTGATGTTCAACCTAATTTCTAAGCGAAGCTCTAGTCTGTGTCCCTCTATCATGATTTCCTACAACAGCATCTAAAGGATGATTCTTTAGAATTCTAGTTGATCTAGTAATGGTAGGGCTAGAAATTTCATGTTCTTCTCTAGGTTCAAGTTCAATAGGAGCAGCTTCTAGAATTAGTCCAGAACTGGTAGTCTTTATAGTAGGTTCATTGATTTTATCATTAAGGTCCAGAACCGATAAATCTTCTTCATGATTTTCAAGAGAGGTTTTAGGCTCATGTGGATCAGTTTCATCAAACTTGATGTGAACAGATTATTCCACACACTAGGTTCTTTTGGTGAAAACTCTATAAGCTTTGCTGGTTAAAGAATATCCTAACCATATTAATTCATCACTCATAGAAGCAAACATAACAAGATTATCATTTGTATTAAGAATAAAGACTTTGGTTCCAAAGACTCTAAAGTAACTAACTTTGGGTTTTCAATTATTCCATAGATCATATGGGGTCTTCTTAAGAACAGGTCTAATTAAGACACTATTAATAATATAACAAGCTATATTTAAAGCTTCTACCCAAAAATTAATAGGCAGGTCATACTCATTAAGCATAGTTCATGCTATTTCATGAAGGGTTCTATTTCTTATTTCTACTACAAAATTCTGCTGAGGTGTCCTAGGAGCATAAAAGTTATGATTATAGCCTTTGTGTGAGCAATAGGATTCAAATTCATGATTTTCAAACTCACCATCATGATCACTTCTTAGTGTTTTAATCATATTTCCACTAAGATTTTCTACAGACATGGATTATTTAACAAAATAAGAAAAATCTTCACTTTTGTGAGCTATGAAGTAAACCTAAGTATATCTAGAAAAGTCATCTACTAGGACATAGACATATTGATTCCCATTTAAACTATAAAATCTTGAAGGTCCAAACATGTCCATGTGAACCAACTCGAGAGGTTGAGAAGGTAAACTTAATTCGTTGATTTATAAGAAACTTTATGTTGTTTTCCCTTTTGATAGGGATTTCAAACTTTGTCATTTGGAAACTTAAGCTTAGGTAGGTATCTAACTAAGTTCTTCCTAGTCAGTTTTCTAAGTGAATAGATGTTTCAGTGTCCTAGTCTTCTATGACATAACCCGAACTCTTTATGAAAAGCATTTAAACAGGTGAAATTTTGTTTAGCTAAGGAATTTAAATCAACATAAACATTTTCATTTGTTAATGCAGAAAATACTAAAACATTTTTAGAATTAAAAACATTAAAAGAATCATTTTCAAATTTGACATTAAAACCATAATCACACAATTGAGAAATAGTTAATAGATTATATTCCAGTCAATCAGCAAATAAAAATTTGTAAATGAAAACTGAATTAGTGTTACCAATTTGGCCTTGGTCAATGATCTTTCCTTTAGAATTATCACCAAAGGTGACATGACCTCCATCAACCATTATTAAACTCTTGAAACATGAGTAATCCCCAGAAATATTTCTTGAACATCCACTATCCAAATACCGTGTCTTCTTGTGGGAACTCTTCAAGTAGGTTTCCTCAGATGTGTTAGTCATAAAACACATGTTGGAACGTTTTCTTTTAGAATCAGTAGCTTCTGATTCACTTGAGCTATCTTTTGAAGCACTCTAGGTAGCCTTTATAGAATTATTGTACTTACTATTATTGTAATCATATTTCTTCTTGAATTTTAACGTTGTGCAGTCTTCTTTAATGTGTCCTTTCCTTTTGCACTCGTAGCAAATAACTTCAACACTTCTATCTGGATTTTTCAGTCATTCTCCCAAGGTCCCTTATTGTCATATTTTCCATTGTCATTTGATATCTTGAAAAATTTCTTCTTCCTTTAAAATTTCTTAAACCTTCTGGCTATCTGAGTCATTTCAGCATCACTATAAGAGTATGATCTTTCACTTTTTGAACTCTCAGTTTGTATTTGAGCTATTTCTTTATCCAAGTTCTTTGAAGCAGTAGTCTTGAATGCCACTTATTTACTTTTTGGTTCATCCACTTCCTATTTATTTACATTGAGTTCCTCCTAGTACATCATAATCATTCCAATGAGTTCTTTGACAGGTAGAGCAGTAATGTCAAACGACTCTCTGATTGAAACAGATGTGCCACTCCATCGGTCTGGTAGACACCTCAATATCCTCATAATTTATTCCTTTGCTGGAATAGCCTTTCTAAGTGAATTCATTATATTGACTATCTCATCAAACCTGAGATAAATATCAGAAATAGGTTCATCAGTTTTCATTTTAAAATTTTAATATTTAATAGTATAAGTATTCAATCTCATTTCTTTAACATTGGTTGTTCCTTCGTGAGAAACACCCAAAGTATCCCTAAATTCAAAAGCAGTTTTCATGTAGAAATTATGTTAAATTCATCATCTCCAAGAACACAATACAGGGCATTCATGGATTTATAATTATTATTTTATGCAGTCTTAATAGTTTCATACCATGTTGTTCTTTTAGTTTCTGGAATTTTATATTGAGATTCTATAGAAGTCCAGATATCAAAACCCATGCTCTCTAAATAAATTTCCATTTTAAGCTTCCACTAGGCATAGTTTGTATCATTGAATAAAGGTGTCCTATTAGTAGCATCACTCTCTAGTCTATTATCCATAACTAGATTTTAGAAAGTAAATTTAAAGAGATAAAAATTTATAACTAACAGAAATTTATGATCATTAAAGATAAAACTAAAATCACATTTGAAAAATAGAGAATTTGAAAAATCCTTTAACAAAAGTAAATCCTCTGATACCAAATGTTGGTCGGAGTGGATACTTAAGAGGGGGGGGGGTGAATTGAGTTCCAATTCAAATTCTTGTTAAAATATTGTCTATTTAAAATCCCCCAATTTTTAAAACATGTTAAATTGTAGTGAATTTATACAGATTTTAAATGTTCACTTAGCTTCTCAATGATTGATTATGTCTCAGTTAATTTAAACACAAGATTAAACTAACCTTTGAAACTAACCTACTGGTTTACAAAGAAGTATAAACACTATCTAATTTAACTATAAAAGTAGATTTAAAATAGTTTTGTATTTCAAAGTAATAGTATCAGAATATAAATGATATATGTAGTATACATTAAACTTAATCTAAAGATGCACAGAAGATATAACTAGTAGTTCAGTCTCAAGCCGAGACTTAGTCCTCTGAAATTTATATAAATTTTATCCACAACCTGGATCGGGGTTAACAAAATTTTACAAAACTATCCAGGCCTCACAGGGACTTCTACCACAGTTCTTCGTGGGAAACAGAACAAGGACCAGACCACCCAAGGACCTCTTCCACAGTTGATTTGGGTAAACAAGAGTTAAGAGTTTTAACGTGAGGATCTTGATATCCTCCAGTTCATTGCTGGAGATAGTGTGTGTATAAGACATACAGAGTACACCAAACAGCTGGAAAGTAAATAACCAAATAACTTAGAGAAGAAAGATAAGAGTTTAGAAAGCTCTAGTGATTATCAATGCAACTCTGGACTCGTTGGATTCAGCAGGAATTCTTCTGATTCCTTCTCTAGTTTTTCTGTTGAAAGACACAGTGTTGTAGTTCATCTTGTGTTCTACAGGATTGAAAATGATCTCTTGATTAATCGCGTTTTATTCAATGGTGTTGGATTTCACTCCTGAGAGTTCGTTGAAAGTCTTACAATCTCTTTCTTGCTCGAGATTATTCTTCTTGTTCAGCACAGCGCTCTCGGGTGTATGTAAGTTCATCTTGTTGTGTCGTCACACTTGCACACTACTCGTGTACTACATCTCAAACTTCCTTATATTCCACATGTTCTGGCAGTAGTAATGATTCCCATCTCATAGGTACGAGATACAGTTTCCTGATATGCCAACAACTATCATTTAATAAAATTAAATTCATTAAAAACATCAAATATGATCGTTTGAATTATTTAAATAATGTTGACAAAAAGTTAAGAAATGGTGTCATAGTGATTATGTAAATGGTGTATTCTTCACGGTATAGTCTTCATGGTATGTGGTGATGGTATGTGCTTCACAGTATGTGCTTCATGGTATCTCCATGTCAAGGTGTCTAGATCATGGTGTCTCAGTCACGGTGAGTCCTTCACGGTGTCTGGGTCACGGTGTCTGGGTCACAGTGAGTCCTTCACGGTGTCTGCGTCACGGTGAGTCCTTCACGGTGTCTAGGTCACGGTGTCTCCATACATAGAAAAATATCTGTATTTGGACTTAGGCAGTAATATGGAGAATATATATTAATTTTAATCATTAGAGAGTAAGAGAAAATGAATCATAAATATAAAGGATTGATAATATATGTGAGATTTGTGGTCATGCATAAGACTTGTAAATAATAAAGAGAGTAATTAACATCAATAAGATTTGTTATCATTAAAACATGATGTGTAGTTATTTTTGAAAGTGATTAACAAAAATAGGATTTATGATCATTAAAACATGATTAATACAAGAGGATTGCAACAATGTAGTTAATAAAACACCGGAACTCACCTTAAACTTCTTATAGACACATGACTCTTATTAGTTCTTTATGAAACCAAATTCCATTTTACCGTAATAAAAATTAATTTTACATGAATTGGACGATTTATTTAATCTATAAATATATATTTTCAGGATTTATTCCATGATGGAAACCTTTGAAGAAAAAATAAATTTTGATAGCTTCATATAGACATCATCATGAAGGTTCCTTTTATGGAATGTTTTTTTGACACCCATTTTCCAAATCTAATAATCATTGACTTAGTAAATGGAAGGTATAATCTTGAAGGATTTCAACATTTCTTCTAGTTAAATGGTGTCATCATCATCAATGCCTGGATGTTGTTAAAATCATTTTCACCAACTCACTCCATATAAGTACTACATTTTCCTTCCATGTCAATATTATTATTGAATACACATTTTCATCGAACAAGATTTACATCTACATGAGGATCTATCAAAATTGATATGAAGATTTGGTACATGGAAACAATTTCAAAATTCATGGATTATTTCCAAATAGAATCATATTTTCCACTTTTTAAATCCTTATAGGTTAGAGGATCATTATTAATAAAAAATAATGGGTCCCCATCCTTGGTGACTAGAGCACCATAATATTATAGTTCTCCAAACACACTAGTACTCATATGAATGAATTGTATCCAACGAAATATAATTATTCCATGGGGCCTTTTCAAATTTTTAAATTTGACAACTGTTGTGTATCTTGAGTATGGACTTCATCATTGTCTATCTCATTCCACATATCTCTTTTTAGCATAATATCCTCCTCAAGAAATCTAGTTTGTTAGTCACCCAAAACCATTCTTTCTAAAATATTTTACAAGTAGTATCCCATGGTTTATTTGTGATATTTTATAATGATAAACTTTATGCATCTCAATAAAATCATGTTACCTAAAGAAACCTTAACAAATAATACACAACCCCACACATGTAAGTAAGAAAAAAAATATTTCTATCCATTCAATAATTTGATTGGTGTACTATTTGATTCTTTAGTTCAAACAGGGTTTAGAACATATTCTATATCTTTTAATGTGTATCCTTAAAATGATAATGGAATAATCACATGAATAATCAGTTATCTCTCCATATCCAACAATTTTTAGTTCTTCCCTTTTATTACTCAATTTTATTTAGGCATATAAGGAGGATTGATTAAGATAAAATCATTAACTCCCATAAATAATCAATGACGTCTGGATAGAGATATTCTATACCACAGTTTGATAAAGGTTACAAAATCTTCTTAACCAAGATAGTTGTCAACATCATTATTGTGTTCCTATAATTTTTTAAAGGAATCCAATATATAACTCATTAAGTATACATTTACATATCCTCTAAAATAATCCCTAAAAGTTTATAATTTTGTGTAACCACCCCTTATTTCAACTGGAAATAGTCCACGCACATAGGTTTGAACTAATTTAGGATGCTCATTATCCCTTTCAAATTTTCCACTAAATGGGGAATTGGTCACTTTTTATTGAAAGAATGTATAACATAAACATAGTTTATTTGTTATAAAAGTTTTTATATATCCATATTGATGTATTTTCTTCATTTTCTTTTTATTGCAATATTTTTCTGAAGATTCCCATTTTTGGTTTGGTATGTTTCATTTGAAGTAACATTGTTTTTGATTTCCATTATTCTGTTCGTGTAATCCAACATAGAAATGTTATTATTTAAATGTTCATTTCCCTAAAATGTGTTATCGTAATAAAATAAGTGAAATTTATTCCATATTTGGAAAATAAATCCATTTAAATCATACCTACATATAGTAATAATGTTTTAGGTAACTAAAGACGGATCATAACAACCCTTTAAAAGAAAGATCATTCTAGTCAGTGATGTGTGTTGGAAGTCCCTAAAATATACCACATTATATTAAGTCACATTTGATGTTGATATGTTTTCCTCTCATGATTGAATAATTTAAAATCCTTATGGTTCATATATTTGAATACATATTTGAGCACCACATGATGTATCAAATACCCAATTTGTAAAAACAGTTAAATTGATGTTGATATCCAATTCAAATAAATTATACCCTTTATTCATTGAATGGTGTATGTTAATGTTCAAATAGACCTTTTTCCACATGAGAAATAGAAAAAATCATGTTCCCATTCTTTCCCCTTGATCTTTCAATTCTTAGAAGGGCGTGAAGAATAATTGTGCTTAAATCTCTTTGTATTCTTATATTGTTTGTTATCTATAAGGGAAAATAGGTTTTTACTCATTGTATCATTATCTACTTGGAGAATAAGTGTAAGAATATCTAGTTGAGAATATTGAATGTTTTTTACATTAAAATTAAAAAATAAAATTGGGGACCACAATGGAAGTGAATGAAGAATGAGGTTAATGAAAAGTTCTTTGACGACTTTATAACCTATAACCTCAAACAGGTAAATGTATCTAAGGAGAATGACAAAATTAGGACCAACTGGGGAACCCTCTCTATGATTTATCTTAAATGCAACATTGTAAATATCATATAGTTCCTTTATATATCACTCTTAGAAAATACCATGGGGGTTCTAACCCATTAAATATTTTTTCACTTTTTTGTGAGACTTCATTAGTTCACTATATATTAATTAAATCATAAAACAAGGAAAATCCAATACATCGGTCAAACATTTTTCATAGAACATGACATATTCCTCACAAGAATCATTAGTATGCAGATCACAAATTTAGTATTATAGCATGTAATATTTCCATTCATATAATAGGGAATCACAAAGGCATTTAAACCACTCATATATTTAATTCTAGTAACATGGTTATATTTCCCTAGTACTTTTCAATAGGATAGTGTGGATGATTAACTTTTAATTTTATCATAAATTCAAAATATTATATTATTAGTAAATTTTTTATTACAAAATGAGTTATATATAATAAATTATACATTTATTTATTTGAAAATTATATCTACTTGTATTTTATCAAGTCACAATATCCCTCAAAATTAAACTCATAATGTTTATATGATTTAGAATTCATTGGGATCAGAAGCCCATTAATTTTACCAATGATCCATACTTTTTACATTGAAACCGTAATGAATTAATTTGGTAGGAGGTCAGGATAATTGTAGATTTACAACACCATGATTTGTTGAGTGGTTTCCCAAATAAATCTATTATGACATTTATTTCCACACCACTTACCTCCAAATTGTAATATAAAATTCCCTTAATGGTAACCCAAATAACATTTATGTCAAGTCAACCAAAAAAATCTATTGAGAACTCTCTGATTATCTAGGTGTCCAAATATTAGCCATTTACAACACTTAGTTCTATTGTATCATTTCAAATATATTAATTGAATGGTTAGACTAACTTAATATTTAATTGAGGTATTTTAATTATTTATTTATAACAGTTATCCTATTTTCACTATTACATATCTTATTAATATTATGTGTGTGTTAATTAATTTACCATGTTAGATAGAACATTCATGGATATTTTTTTATTTAATATATGTCATTTGACATTAATTAATTTATTTATGTGATCATGTCCATCCATCCATAAAATAACTAATTGCATATAAAGACATAACTAATTAATTAAATGAAAACATCACGAGATTTACCTATTGGTTGGTATAATGATAGGACATTAAATCAACCATTGACCTTGGGGAAATAATTCCTATAATTATTCTTATCATATGTTACATTATTCCAACTATCCACCTATGTATCACAATGCTTGGAATCATTATGGTTCATTCTTATCCAAATCCGCCCACCTTGGCATGTCCCATTAATTAAAAATATTTATTACTCACATGTAGGTGAGGATAACCCAAGGATTTGTTAAAGGTAATTATATTAATATCCTTAGAAACATACTTCCTATAATATAATGGATGGAGGGATAAATACAGGAAATAATTTAATTTAGTATTAAAAATATTTAAAAAATGAAATATATTAAATTAAAACATCCAATACAAACACATTACCTGGTCATGCTCATGTTTGATCATACCAGTAATGATTTTATAATTTATATGGCTAGATTATATTTCATTGTTCACTATTTTATTATATAATATAAACATTATTTCATAAGTTAATTATTTAATTAATTAAATTTCATCTTATTAATATACGATCTTTCTTTGAGATACCCATAATTAATGGAATTCATGGAAAATAATTTAGATAATCCATAACCCCAGATTAATCACAATGATTTAATAGATTATTTATAACTATATAAAATAATTTTTAAATTTTCAAAGAGACAATGGGGTGACAATCAATAAAATAATGTTTTAAAGCTGAAATTTTCAAATTTAATGTAATTTTAATTTTTTTAATTAATCGGAAACTACACTGGGTGTACATCCAGCTACCTATCATGTACCTCTATCATCGAATATCCATGCCACATGGTTAGGGATTCCGCATGTTAACTCAGACGGACCACACTACTTATATATTCTAGGAACACCCAATTTATCAACTTTCCATGTCCTAGGTTGGCATGGTTAAAATTTTTTATAAAAATAAACACATTTAATTAATTTAATGACACATATATAATCAATTCACATTTATATATGGTGTGTTCCCACATTTCACTATGTGTAACCTTGTTTTACTAGCCATTGACTTTGAACATCCCAATGAAATCTTCATTTATTCTTCATTATTCATAAACCATAAATAAGAAATTATTATCAAACTTGATTAATATGTCTATAACATGTTATTTAAAATTGGATAGATAGTGAATAACAAGAAATGAAAATCTAAATGAAATTTTGAATAGTTAAACTGTCATATGAATTACAATACAATTAAAGGTGACCGCTCTAATAACACATGATGGTGTTAGGTGCTGTGGAAGGGTAATGAGGTGGGAAATATAACAGAATTTATTTTATTAATTGTTTCTAGAAATCCAAGAGTGAGGATATTTTACGTCAAAATTATAATTAAAATATTTAATATTTGAAGAAATAAATACATGTGATTAGGATATATCTTCATTCGAAAATGTTTGTCATATGTATATTCTTATTTACATTACCTGTGTTGTGCTATAAGGATTGAAGGATAAAATCTCTCTAGTGGAAATCCATTTTTTCTCCAATGATCGTAGATCCACACCACTGGATATTTCGGTATTAGCATGGTCAGTGTAATATTGTGAATTGTTCATTTATTTTCATTAATTATTTGGCCATAAATAAATCTCTCATGCACATCATGTTTTGGAGAGGGAGAGATAATGAGTAGTTGCGAGATAATTAGTTGTTTGACAAAATACTCAAATCTTGTTTTTCGGATACTCTACACAATAGAAATATCCATCTATTTATAAATTTAGTATTTATGTTAATATATTTTTTAATTTATTATGGTCCATTAAATAACATTTGTTATCTTTAATAGACATCATTAAACACAAAAATAATTATAATGACCCAAGACTTTATAAGATATATTCTTTGTACTTTCTTTAATATCTTCTGTTATACGATACACCAAGATTATCATGCACTATACGCAACACCGTATTTGCTTGCAGTATACACAACACTAATCCTGGATCGTGTTACACACAATTTCATGTTTGTTTGATAGTAGTTATTCTACGAAACATTGAGTATATATATATATATATATTCAATTTATTTTGTTATACTCAGCTACAAAGGAGTCGTGCACTACACACAACCCTGACTTGGCTTGCATTACACGCAATCACGACCTTCCTAGATAGCGTGTGTTGTACGCAATACCGAGTTTTACTAAACAACGATATATTATTATAATATAATTATGAACTAGCCATTATGAATAGTATAAACTAAAATTTGAATTTTATAACATTATTATTCATCTTACACATTTTCTAGAACATGGTATTAGAACAAAATAAATATTTTGGGTAAAATAAGTATTTTTCAAAAAAATGCTGTTTTCCACCTTTTGATGGAACACCCACATTAAATCTAGTTTTTGAAATGTTTATAAGTGTAATTTTACAAAATAAAATTATTCTTTGGAATTAGGATATAAAATTTTACCTTGGACAAAATTTTCATATTATTCGGATAACTTTCATATTTTAATGAATAGTAAAAACATGATATATTTTAATTAAAAACAACTGTTTTCTTCGTAATATATTATGTAGTTAAATTATAATGTTTAATGGTTTTAAATTATAAATAGAATATATTTTTACTATTTAATATAATTTATGTCATTAGAATTGATTTTACATTTAATTCGTAGGTTAAATCAATTCAATCTTTTGCAATGTTTTAAACAAAAACCGGTTTTCATTCGACAACAGGATTAATTTTAATTTAATTAATGAATCTTCTGTGTATTGAATTTGAAAAAATGGATTCCATATTTGGAATCAGTGGGTACAAATTATGTTAATAGGCTAATATTTATTTTTGGGAATTATGAATAGTAACAACGGTAAATTTTATTTACCATAGTTAAAGGTATATCGGGTAATTAAGGGTGAATATAATATTATAAAATTACTCTAACACATGCCAAAATTCTATTGGATGACTATAATTAGACCCATATCACCTAAGGTTCTGATTAGATTCATTTTATGGACTTTTGACCATGAAAATAATTTAATTATTATTAAACCCAAAGAAAGTGACAACATGTCACTCTCTTAAATCTTATAAGTATAATAATTTTAATTTAGTGATAAATGTCATACAACTTCGAACATGAATAGTCTCCAGAAATATAATTACATTATCTACATCATGATATTTTATTTATATTTTTTAGGGATTAAATAATTATCATTAATGGTGATACATTAATGATGCAGAAATTATTTATTAAGTGAAAAATAAGTAATATAGTTTTTATTGAAATAATAAAACCCATTAAAAGGCCCAAAAACCTGACCAAAACTTATTTTTAGTCTATATATATACCATAAGAATCTAATGACCTAATATATAACCGTTTTGAGTCTTATAAAAGTGATTATGACACTTATATTATTTTATTTTAAATGATGCCAAAGTTTCCACCTACATTATTTAATAAACATAACAATTTAAATATTGTGATTTTAAGATGATAAATTCAAGTGAAAGTATTATTGTGAGAGGTAATTGATTTATATTCATCATAGGATTTTATTATTAATTTTTATGCAAAAAATAAGTATATTTAATAATTATACAAAAATGTTGTAATAATTATTTTATTAATAGATAAAACAAATAAATGGTTTTAAAAATAATAAAATAAATATTATATGAACTATTTAATGTTCTCCACTAATTTTATAGATACATATGGAATTTTATGAATCTATTCATGATTTTATTTGGAACATGTCTTCTGTATATATTTTATTTAAATTCATATAAATGAATAGTGTCAAAATTGACACTATTGTTATTTTATAAAAATAACATATTATAAAATTGTTTAAAAATCAAAAAAATATTTAAAATTTATAAATTTAAATTTATATGTTCTAAAATGTTATAAAGTATCCAATTATGGACAATTCACAACAAATAAGTAATTTTTTGTTTTAATTTAAAATTTAGAATGTTATTACCACAAATAAAATTAAATTGATTATGTAAGGATAAATCAAGTTGATAATGTTTAATATAATTTCCTAACTTGTCTAAATTTTATTGGTTGATGATATTACAACACTATATCATCTTATATACGAATATGAGTCATTTATGGAGGTTTTAAAGTGGGTTTATATTTATTATAAATTAATATTTTTAAGATTTCCAAAGGTGCCCCTCTCCTCATATATAAAAGGGCACATCCTCTCTCTCTCTTCCTCACACCAATTTGAGACTTTAATCTCGGCCAAACCCTGACCATTTCCCTTCGTAACTTCTCTAGAAACATCCAAGAGGTCCTGGTCTTCTTCAAAGACCAATTTTAGTACCCTAAGAAGAGGATTCAAAGAGGAGTGTCAAAGAAGAGGTAATATCTGTTACTGATTCTTTCAATTTTCATTCTTCTTCAACTTCTTCTTATTTAGTTGTTTCATTATGAAGTAATAACATAAGTATCACTCATATACTTATATGTTATTATAAGTATGAAACTACCATATTTCACCATCTATCCATCCTATGGAAAATGAAATCACCGCGTGTGCGTACGTACAGAATACCGTCTCCACGCCATGGTGTAATCTATTTTCCACCACCACCTTTCTTGGATTGGTATAGTGGTGAATTTAATTAATATATATGATTATTTTAATGTTATATTGATTCTGTAATATTATACATACACTTTAATACAATTCGGTGATCATGGGAATGATATCATCGCTCGTGCGTACGTACGGAATACCATCTCCACGTCGCGATGAGATTTACTCTCCATGATAACCATTCAAGAATGATTATAAAGTATATATAATAAGTAATAATTAAATATATGACATAATAATGCTACTTTATTTTTGTACATATATATATTTTTTCATATACATAATTTCATTCAAATCAATTTGCAAACGAAAACTGCGTTCATGCGTACGTACGGCCTACCGTCTCCATAAACAGTGTATTTCGTTCCCATTATCGATCTATTATATATATGTATATTATGAATATATATTATATATAAATCATGTTTTATATTCTTTAATTAAGTAATCATATGAATAATTACATGTCAAAACACAGATGACAAATGAAACGATTTTACCCAAAACACTCTTTAAAATGGAATTTACAAAAGAAAGGGTAATATAAAGTCATAAGTGAACCATATATAATATAATAACAATGAACATTATTCTGTAATAATTAAATTAAATTATTTAAATAATTAAACAGGAGGTTTGGATACGTACGAAGCATATCGGATCTAAGGTAAGGGATAATTTTGCAAATCTCATTTTTTATCCGAGATTGCTTATATGTAAGTATTTACTGGGGTTATTATTATCATCCATGTCCATGTTTTCTAAAAGTGTTTCTATGTATGTTTAATTCAGTTTTTAGCCATTTTGAATTTTACTACATGCTATATAAGGAAGCTTTCTTTTGTTTACGTTATGAGGTACTTTTTAACTTTTCCGGTAAAAGTACGAGAATAATGTTTTTTTAACTTATACGACATGAATGGATTTTTACGGTTTTAGAAAGACTTATTTCTATGAAGCCTCCTCCAAAATATTTCATGACTATTTTAAAAAAAAATAATTTTCTTTTAAAATTGCATGACACTTTGTAAAAATAGAATGATTTTGAAGAAGAAAGGATATTTTCCTCAAGAATTCATTTCATGTGTTTTATCAAAACCATTTTCCATCTAAGATGACATTATTTCATATGTTTATGTTTCTAGTATAATGTATCTATTATTTACATGGTTTCACTTTTCTTATGATGAAATGATATCCATTTGTTTTATATGGATTATGTTATGATGGAATGTTGTGTATGAAACCCATTTTATTCTTTGGGTTATGATGAATTTTTTACGTTTACTGTGTGGCATAAGTAAGAATGATTTCATTATGAGATGGGTGGGACCTATATCTCCCTGCAATGAATTGGGTAAAGATTTATATCTCATGAGATAGACATGGCTGGAACGGAATGTTAATCCGGTTCAGTAATACAGGACTGGAATGAGGAGTGAACTCGATTCATAAAGGGACTTTGTCAACTAAGATGGTCTTGGCAGAAATACCTTGGCTAATATGGAAATCATATGATGTGCTTAATGGTTGCCACAGTTACATGTTTTATTCCCATTTTATTCTTAATGTTTCTTTATGATATATGCCATACATACTTCCATGTTTTATGTCATTGCTCAACCTTTTTATGTTTAAACATTATGTTCATGTTTCTAAGTTCAAATGTATATGGTATGTTTTATTTTATCCATTCTTAACCTTACTAAGCATTTGAGCTCACCCTTTTTATGTTTTCTTTTCCCCAGGATATAATGAAAGGTTTTAGGTAAGAAAAAAAGGGTATGATCTTTATGGGAGATGTTGAAGATCTTTCACCACGATTAGAAGATTACATTCCAAGTTTCCAAAGACACCAAACTATTACGGTCCTTGTGTGTCTGTTTTTGTTATGTATTAAGTATTCCAAAAAAGTAATGTAATGTTCATCTACTTCAAGCTTCGGGTCTCTACATTTGGTATCAGAGGAAAGGTTTAGTCAACCTTTGGAAACTAGGATGCGATAACATTATTGAGACCCCTAGAGATATTTCTAAGGTATGTCTAGGGATGTCCCTAAGGATAAGTATACGTATAGGATATTGTCCTAGAAATACTGTAATGATCTTAGAATTTAACCTTATATGTTAGATATTTAAGGTCCTCCCCCTTGATTATGTAATTTTCCTTGTATGATTTTTTCCTCTCACAGAATTCTTTTTGTGTTTTAGTCAATGGAGGTAACCATAAGGAATTCGGTTAACATTGAATCCAATGGACAAATTGGTGACTATGAGCATAAAAATTGCGTAATGCCTAGACATAAATATATTGTGACTATGCCGAATCAGTCATCACGATATATGATTAAGAAGGTGAAATTTAGTGGTATGCCTAATTCATCAAATAAGAGGAAGGTAGACTTTTATGCGTGTTCGCATGTTGAGGAGTATAATGAAAGGAAGATTGAGATTTCTAAAGAAGGGAAGAAAACCCCTGAGGAATACCTCAAATGGAGGGACATATGTTATCTGTGTGGAGAAAAGGGTCATAGAGTGACAAACATTTATGGAGTTCGATGTCTTATTTTTGGAGAACATGGGCATTACCCAACTCAATGCCCTGACCTAAAAAGTTACTTCTAAATCAAGGAAGGAATTATTCCAGGACAATCATTGAAGAGGATGGATTGAAGTGTTTATGTATTGGTATTCATGAATAATGTAGTTGAGGTACTTTTATGGTTTATTAGAATATTTTTGTATTAGTCTATTGTGGTTTTTAATAATTTTATGGTACCGGTAACCATGAAAAGTGATTCAAATATTTTGGAAAGAAGATGATATGCGCATAATGAAGGGATAAGAAGATAATGATATGTTTTATTGTATTCATGAGCTCATGATTTATATAAGGACTAAGTGATAAAATGGTTTGAGTATATAGTATTTTGAGGATTTTGGTATGTGGAAAGAGTTAACTTTTGATAGCATTCATGATTTCTCTATGGTTCAATGTGTATTCATTTTGTTTTCAAGAGAATACATGATTATTGTATTTGCATGATTGGAATGTGATTAATAAGATATATCATGGATAAATGATGGTATTCACATGCTCGGTAGATGACATTTCATGTAATAGTTTTCTTTATACAATATGCCTGGACAGAAGCCTTTTGGATAAGCCTAATGATTTGAAATGGATTATATTGGGCATAAGTTAGTATTGTTTAAGGCTAGAACTGTTTTTGATATTATCAATGGAATTTCATAGTGATGTAATTTTAGAAAAAGGACAACCTGCAGGACGAGTGACAACCCGTCGCGTCGGAAAAAGGTTGTAGGAATCGAACCCACAACTGAAGTGAAACTGGCCTTTATCACCTGCCACTAGCCTATAGGAAGTCCCGGGTTAGTAGAAACTAGTTTTATTTTATTAAGCGATATGGTATATGAAGTCTAAGTTCATATTTGGAACCATATATGAATAATCAAACCATATGATATACATATAACGTTTTCTAACCTTTTGTTTGAAACAGATGGAATGACCCATCATTCTATCACATGATCTGCTAACACATCATGAATAACAAATTCAACTTCATTTCATTAAGGGATGAAATGGAAATTGTTCAATTCACAAACAACAGTGAGATTGTACCAAAATCCGGTAAGAATTTCTTTTAATTCATCAACATTAAGGAAATGATCTTGAAAACCAAAAATGTTGTCTTAGTGACCTTATATCTGATGAATCATATGGTACCTTAGATCATCACAATTCCATGGCTTTATGATTGTTGGATTTTTCATATCCATGTTCTCTACCACTCTCTATCAGAACATGATGGTTAGATTTCTCTTCTATATCCATATTTTCAACTATGTTATCCAATGTGGAAACCCAGTGATTAGTTTATTTGGGTAACTATTACGTTTCATACTTTAGTTTATAAAGATAACTTTTCGTATTCATTTTTACGATGTGGGTTTCAATTAAATAAACTTTCAAGTAGAAAACCATTTATTACCCCGACGAATTTTGAGGGCGAAATTCATTTTAAGGGGGGTAGAATGTAATAACCTGATATTTTATAAGATATATAATTTTTAGATTCTTTCATATCTTCTGTTGTACGATACACCAAGATTATTTTGCGTTATACACAACACCATATTAGCTTGCAGTATACGCAACACTAATCCTGGATCGTGTTACAAACAATTTCATGTTTGTTTGATAGTATTTATTCTAAGAAACATTGAGTGTGTCTATATATATGTTCAATGTATTTTGTTTTACGCAGCAACAAAGGAGTCATCCACTACACACAACCCTGACTTGGCTTGCATTACACACAATCGTGACCTTCTTCGATAGCGTGTGTTGTACGCAATACAGAGTTTTACTAAACAACGTTATATTATTATAATATTATTATGAACAAGATGTTATGAATAGTATTAACTAAATTTTGAATTTTATAACATTATTATTCATCTTACACATTTTCTAGAACATGGTATTATAACAAAATAAATATTTTGGGTAAAATAAGTATTTTTCAAAAGAATGCAGTTTTGCCACCTTTTGATGGCACACCCACATTAAATATAGTTTTTGACATGTTTATAAGTGTAATTTTAAAAAATAAAATTATTCTTTGGAATCAGGATATAAAATTTTACCTTGGATAAAATTTTCATATTATTCTGATAAATTTCATATTTTAATGAATAGTAAAAACACACTATATTTTAATTAAAAACAATTGTTTTCATCGTAATATATTATGTGGTTAAATTATAATATTCAATGATTTTAAAGTATAAATATAATATATATTTACCATTTAATATAATTTATTTCATTAGAATTTATTTTACTTTTAAATCGTAGGTTAAATCAATTCAATCATTTCCAATGTTTTAAACAAAAACATGTTTTCTTTCGACAACAGAATTAATTTTAATTTAATTTCTGCAAATTATATGTATTGAATTTGAACAAATTGATTCAATATTTGCAATCAGTGGGTCCAAATTATGTTAATAGGATACCTTTTATTTTTGGGAATTATGAATAGTAACTACGGTAAATTTTATTTACCATAGTTAAAGGTAAATCAGGTAATTAAGGGTGAATATAATATTATTAAATTACCCTAAAACATGCAAAAATTCTATTGTATGACTAGAAGTCGAGCCATAGAACCTAAGGGTCTGATTAGATTCATTTTATGGACTTTTGACCATGAAAATAATTTAATTATTATTAAAACCAAAGAAAGTGACAACATGTCACTCTCTTAAATCTTATAAGTATAATAATTTTAATTTAGTGATAAACATCATACAACTTCGAACATGAATAGTCTCCAGAAATCTAATAAAATTATCTACATCATGATAATTTATTTATATTATTTAGGGATTAAATAATTATCATTAATGGTGATACAATAATGATGATGAAATTATTTATTAAGTGAAAAATAAGTAATATAGTATTTATTGAAATAATAATACCCATTAAAAGGCCCGAAAACCTGACCAAAACTTATCTTTAGTGTATATATATACCATAATCATCTAATGAACAAATATATAACCGTTTGGAGTCTTATAAAAGTGATTATGACACTTATATTAATTTATTTTAAATGATGCCAAAGTTGCCACCTTCAGAATTTAATAAATATAACAATTTAAATATTGTGATTTTAAGATGATAAATTCGAGTAAAATTATTATTGTGAAATGTAATAGATTTATCTTCATCATAGGATTTTATTTTTAATTTTTATTCGACAAATAAGTATATTAAATAATTATAAAACAATGTTGTAGTAATTATTTTATTAATAGATAAACCAAATAAATGGTATTAAAAATAATAAAATAAATATTATATGAACTATTTAATGTTCTAAACTAATTTTATAGTTACATATGGAATTTTATGAATCTATTAAAGATTTTAGTTCGAGCATATCTTCTGTATATATTTTATTTAAATTCATATAAATGAATAGTGTCAAAATTGACACTATTGTTATTTTATAAAAATAACATATTATAAAATTGTTTAAAAATCAAAAAAATATTTAAAAATTATAAATTTAAATTTATATGGTCTAAAATGTTATAAAGTATCCAATTATGGACAATTCATAACAAATAAGTAATTTTTTGTTTTAAGGTAAAATTTATAATGTTATTACCACAAATAAAATTAAATTGATTAAGTAAGGATAAATCAAGTTGATAATGTTTAAAATAATTTCCTAACATGTCTAAATTTTATTGGTTAATGATATTACAACCCTATATGATCTTATATTAGAATATGAGTCATTTATGGAGGTTTTTATGTGGGGTTAGATTTATTATAAATTAATATTTTTAAGATTTCCAAAGGTGCCCCTCTCCTCCCTTATAAAAGGGAACCTCCTCCCTCTATTCCTCACACCAATTCGAGCCTTTAAGCTCGGCCAAAACCTGACCATTTTCCTTCTAAACTTCCCTAGAAACATCCAAGAGGTCCTGGTCTTCTTAAAAGACCAATTTTAGTACCCTAAGAAGAGGATTCAAAGAGGTGTGTCAAAGAAGAGGTAATATCTGTTACCGATTCTTTCAATTTTCATTCGTCTTCAACTTCTTCTTATTTAGTTGTTTCATTATGAAGTAATAACATCAGTATCACTCATATACTTATATGTTGTTATAAGTATGAAACTACCATGTTTCACCATCTATCCATCCTATGGAAAATGAAATCACCACGTGTGCGTACGTACATAATACTGTCTCCACGTCGTGGTGTAATCTATTTTCCACCACCACCTTACATGGATGGGTATAGTGGTGAAAGTAATGAATATATATGATTATTGTAAAGTGATATTGTTCTTTTAAAATTATACATACACTTTAATACAATTCGGCGATCATGGAAATGATATCATCACTCGTGCATACGTACGGAATACCGTCTCCACGACGTGATGAGATTCACTCTCCATGATAACCATTCAAGAATGATTATAAAGTATATATAATAAGTAATAATAAAATATATGACATAATAATGCTACTGGATTTATGTATATATATATTTATGTTATATACGTAATTCCATTCAAATCAATTTGGAAACGAAAACAGCGTTCATGCGTACGTACAGCCTACCGTCTCCATGAACGTTGTATTTCTTTCCATTTATCGATCTATTATATATATGTATATTATGAATATATATTATATATAAATCATGTTTTATATTCTTTAATTAATTAATCATGATTTAAGTAATCCTATGAATAATTACAAGTCAAAACAGAGACGACAAATGAAATGATTTTACCCAAAACACTCTTTAACATGGAATTTACATAAGAACAGGTAATATAATGTCATAAGTAAACCATATATGATATAATAATAATGAATATGATTCTGTAATAAGTCAATGACATTATTTAAATCATTATACATGAGTTTTGGATACGTATGATGCATATCGGATCTAAGGTAAGGGATAATTTTGCAAATCTCATTTTTTTTATCCTAGATTGCTTATATGTAAGTATTTACTGGGGTTAATATTATCATCCATGTCCATGTTTTATAAAAGTGTTTTTATATTTTTTTAATGTACTTTTTACCCATTTTGAATTTTACTACATGGTATGTAAGTAATCTTTCTTTTGTTTATGTTATGAGGTACTTTTTGACTTTTCCGGTAAAAGTACGAGAAGGATGTTTTTTTAACTTATACGGCACGAATGGATTTTTACGGTTTTATAAAGCCTTATTTTTATGAAGAGTCCTCTAAAATATTTCATGAATATTTTCAAAAAAATCATTTTCTTTTAAAATTTCCTGACATTTTGTAAAAAGAGAATGATTTTGAAGAAGAAAGGATATTTTCCTCAAGAATTCATTTCATGTGTTTTATCAAAACCATTTTCCATCTAAGATGACGTTATTTCACATGTGTATGTTTCTAGTATAATGTCTCTATGATTTACATGGTTTCACTTTTCTTATGATGAAATGATATCCATTTGTTTTATAGAGATTATGTTATGATGGAAGGATGTTTATGAAACCCATTTTATTCTTTGGGTTATGATGAATGTTTTAAGTTTAATGTGTGGAACAAGTAAGAATGATTTCATTATCATATGGGTGGGACCTATATCTCCCTCCAATGCATTGGGTAAAGATTTATATCTCGTGAGATAGACATGGCTGGAACGGCATGTTAAACTGGTTCAGTAATACAGGACTGGAAAGAGGAGTGAACTCGATTCAGAAAGGGACTTTGTCCACTAAGATGGTATTGGTAGCAATGCCTTGGCTAATATGGAAATCATAATATGTGATTAATTGTTGCCAAAATTACATGATTTATTCCCATTTTTTTCTTAATGTTTCTTTATGATCTATTCCATATGTACTTCCATGTTTTATGTCATTGCTAAAGCTTTTGATGTTTAAACATTATGTTCATGTTTTTAAGTTCAAATGTATATGATATGTTTTATTTTATCCATGATTAGCCTTACTGAGCATTTGAGCTCACCCTTTTTATGTTTTCTTTTCCCCAGGATATAAAGAAAGTTTTTAGGTAAGAAAAAAAGGGGAAGATCTTTATGGGAGATGTTGAAGATCGTTCACCACGATTAGAAGATTACGTTCCCCGTTTCGAAAGACACTAAACTCTTACGGTGCTTGTGTGTTTGTTTTTGTTATGTATTAAGTATTCCGCAAAAGTATTGTAATGTTCATGTACGTCAAGCTTTGGTTATCTACAATAATTATATTATTATTATGTTGTGTCACACCTCGTATTGGGTAATAAAAACAATAAGATAATGACCTTTCTAATTAGTATCTTTAATAAGACTTGATCATGGCACATTACAACTCTATAATTTATTGAACATCCAAATCAATATTTTATTCATTAATAAATATTTTTTTCACAATGAAGTTAATAAATATTTAATAAAATATCTAATAAATATAATAAATATTTTATTCACAAGCCACCAAATTATTATTTATTTAATTTATGCGATAGATATAACTTGAATAAAATTATTCCTCGAACATTATATTAATATATATTCTGTTAATTATAATAAAATATAATTTAATTGAGATCAACAAAAACACATAGTTTTTGGGCCTCTATAATTATTTATCGTCCACATTTTTCAAGATCACATAATGTCTAATATTACTATCTAGAAATGGGTAAAGGCACCCAAGTGAAATAACATAATGATTCAACATTGATAACCACATATGAACACTCTCTATGTAATATATTCCCTTTTTCACAATATCGTATCAATATGGATTCACAACCATGTCACCAACCAATATACTTGTTATTTTTTTCATTGGCTATCAGAACTAAAAAAGTCCTTACACATGCGCATGTTCTATTCCAATCAATGGTTCGTGATATCAGCTTCAATAAATATGGAAGGGAAAAATATATCACAGTATTATTCATTAATGACATGTCACTCATAACACACCAAAGATATCAATCATCCCCATGATCTATTATCATCATTATTTATTTAAAACATCTTAGAACTTGATTTGTAAAATGCATTAATAATAATCTCAATGTTTATAACCTAATACACATGATCATAGATAGGTATATACGATGATAACTAAACATGTAAAATTCCTACTAGAATGTATGTTCATATAATCTCCCATCATAGAGATTACAAAAATCAAGATTCTAGTAAGAACCCTCATCTTCATTTATGTACTCTCACTTGACATTTAATGTTCTATGTATACCATAATTTTATGTTATTTATCCATAATGAATTATTTGAAAATATAGTCATTTCACCTCTAGGTTATTCCCCTATTGGGTAACTGGTGTGACCACATTAATGTGACGTATACTATTGGAAATTATTACATTTGGGTCATTCTTAAAAACAAACAATATGGAATAATTATTATTCTTAATATTCAATAAATAAAATATACCAGTTTTATAAGTAAGAATAGTTGGTCCAAGGGAACAAAATCCAAAAATTGTTTCATTATAAAGTTACTAAATAAACCGGAAAAAAATAAAGATATTAAGGATATGTGGGACATGATTGAAAGTGGGATACATGAAAAGTTATGGCATGGGAAGTGTGAATGGGAGAATTATCATCTTCTGATTACATAATATATTTTTGGTAAATAGAGATTTAAATTTTATAACATAATTAATTATGTAATTGTTCTACAGAGATATTAATTGAATACCAAGAATATCATTTAAATGACTAGATTAGTGTTATTGGTCCTGAAACCACAAGAAAATAATGTTTTGAAGATTGATTTCACATATGTATATTTACATTGCATTTTTCCTAAAAACATCCTACATAACTAAATCAATGTTTTATTCATTTTCACAAATATTCATATTAATGTTATATACATGGTGAAATTACCCACTATGGAAAAGAAAATTTCTATCTTACTTTTTTAATTGGATATGAACATCCCACCATCATTTTTTTGTATAATGGTTCACTTAGTTAGATAGATCTAATATTTTTCATATATAATATAGATTGATGTACCCATTTAATGGGTTATAAATATAACGATATGGTATTTAAAAAAATTAATTATTCCTAGATTTTTTATTCTAGATTATTATTTTATTGATGGTTCCATTGAACTACGTACTGACTACCTATCTAATGTACAATGAATTGATCAAATAAAATATCAACTATCTGGATGAATGCTATGTTATATAATTTATAGAATAATTGTTTACACAATTAGCATTACTATGAATGATTGGTTTCACATTTACATTATACATATAATTTTAATGATTTATCAAAATATTGAAAACCATTAAGTAATTATCATGAATTTGAGTCTATCATAGGCTTATATATAGATATTAAAAAAATAATAGAAAATTTATAGGACGGTATGATGATAAAATTTAGTTTAATAAACAAAAAATATAAATTCAGTTTTAGAATGACCTTGATGGATAGATGCAAGACCAAGTGCTCTTATATATTCTTAAAAAGTGTATGTAATTAATGGTTATGAATTCTCAATAATGTAACATCATAAATGTTATACCATGAAAAAATAGTTGAGTTTATATTAAAACAAAAGTGATAAATGTGTGTAGTAAAAATGGACGAAATAAAATTATTTAAAATATTTCATAGTTTGTGATCAAACAGAAAATATTGGAGTTAGATTAAACAATATTCCATGTTCTGATTATTTAATGAATGTAGGTTGATAAAATTGGTGCAACTAAAATTGATAAGATAAGATTTATGAATGTTAATTTAAATGATGATTTGTATAAGGATAACCCAATAATAATTGCATCATAGGATGTAAAAGTATTCTACATCTCAGGAATTGAAAATAGAAAGTGGTTAATAATTCATTTTTCATCTGAAACCACTATAGGGTCATATAGTAATTTAAAATAGGATGATAATTTTCATTTTGATATCAGTGAAATTTTATAGTGTTCTCATAAAAAAAGGTCTTGTATATATGATATTACCACAACGATAGTATTCATATATTCTATTGAGTGGAAAATAAATTCAACCATGAAAATATAGTTTAATAGTGAGGTTAAAAATTTTAATAAACAATGTGTTACATCATAATAATATTTATACACTGAATTAGTTTCATAATATTGGTAAATGTTAAACTATGTTTTTAGATAATGGATTCCTTTCATGATGATTCTCCAAATCCAAATAAATAATTGGTTTCTAAACATGATGATTCAGTAAATCAAGAGTAATAACATGTTTTACAACATGTTTATGCTAGAAATATTTTGTAACAACATCTTGAAAAAATTTATAAAATTAAAATGTAGAAGGTGAAAAATATATGTTGGAGATAAAATAATTGTTTCATAGAATGATAGTCTTAATAAAAATTAATATGGTGAGAATTAGAGGCATAGAATTCGAGGTTGTATGGAAAACAAACATCCATAATCTAAATTCCAATAATTTCATTTTCATTAAATACATTTTGGTCACCACTAAAATTCATATTCTCATTGATAAATATATATACTTAGAGTTTTGTTTTTTACATTATGAAGGTAATGATTAGTTAAGATATTTTTGTAAATTTATGATAAAATTTCATTCATTTCCTAAAATAGTTAATTTATACATATTTATCCTTTACATAGAGTGACTATACTAGATGAATATTGAATGTAATTTTTATTAATATTCACTAGAAAATATTATAGAGCCTTTTATTCAATTATTATTATGAATTATCTCATTTATTATGAAGGTAATATAAAACCAAACCCACCACATACAAATGAGCACATGATAAATGATGAATCATGGAATTAATTTATTATCCATTTTGAGGAGGCATTATTTCTGTTACATTGTGATTGGTAATACGTTACATATAAGTACATGAATTATTAAATTTTATTTGAAATTGGTAATTTATGATTCAAAAATGAATTATTCAAATTAGAAGCACAAATCAAAACCAACATATCCCAAGCAAAGATATGGTAATCTTAAACAAAGATAATGTTATGTATTTTTAATCTATAATAATACATTTAAGTGTTGTGAAAAAACAATAATTATTTTCCTTGGTTTATTCGAAAATTAATGAAAAAAAATCCAAAAACACTTTTATCCAACATCATGTGATATGGATGAAATATCTTGTAAAAACATAATAATATTAGAGAAAAACAAAATAGTAAAGGAATCATTTATAATTACAAATTATATTGCTATATATTTTTACAATTAATTCATTATAATATTTTTCGTCTACATGGGATGAATGACTACATTCAGTGTCCTTGAGGAATAAGAAACAATATGGTCTCATCATTTTCCTTGTTTTGAAGCGTCACCTTAAACATTTTTTTGGAATGTAAATTGATATAGGGATGAGGATAATAACATGTATGAGATATGGACACAAATTAAATTTTCAGGGTGAAAATTTTAAATTTAATGTGTGGGTTGTTAAAGAATATTATGGAACATAATAAAATAGAAGAAACTACACAATAGTACAACTTCATTTATATCCACTCCCCCTAGGGTTGAGGATTTCTATTCCCATAAATTGATGGTCTTATTATAGATAAACTACATTTTAATAATTATTTCTATAAAATTTTAATCGGGAAGATATTAATATCTTTCCTATAATAATAATCTATATATTGAAATTGATTATGATTTATTTATATCATTTCCAACCCATAACATTATTGTATGGGGTATAATGTGCATAATCTATGGATATATTAGATAAAACTAGAAAATTAAAAAATATCAATTTGGAGTATGTATTTAGATATCTCTACAGATAAGTAATTACACAGATTTTCCCCTTGAATATCTAAATGTTCAAATAGTCCCAATTGTAATTGGAACATTAGCAGAATGTCCAGTTGATCTAAATAAATACATATCGATAAGACAGTATGTCCTCCCGAATATGGTTTCCATGAAAAATAATTGATAAGTATTGAAAAAACTATTTAATAGAAGAAATATGTTATATAAAGATAAAATTAATGGGAATTGGATGGATAAATCGAAACAATATAAAGGATCAACCACGTAATTGAAGAGTCCTTCTGGGAGTACCATTACCCCAATAGGCCAACTATATCATTTACGAATATTTCATATTCATACTGATACAACATTAAAAGATAGAACTATAAAAAATAGTTTTATCCTAGAATAAATATACATAGTGGCCATTATATTCTATCTCTGTCTTCAAAATATAAATTAAATCCTAAAGCGTGATTACGTTGGACTCCCAATAGTAAATGTATACATGATGTGAGTTTTTATAATTCATTTTTTGAATAGATTATATACAACACTGATATTGGTTAAATACTATTAATTGTTTTTACTAGAATTATTATTAGAAAAATAAGAGTTTAAACCAATGTAATTAAAAATCTGGAATCATTAGTCCTCAAATCAATTTGACAAAAACCAGTTTATTATAAGATTTTTAATATTTGACAATAATTTCTCAGATGGCCTTGATGTTTAAAGATACATTAAAGTCAAAAAAACTCTTCTTAAAAACCATTATTCATGTGTAAAACAAAAAAATATAATCTATAAAAATATATATTCAAGTCAATCAGAATTTATTTTATTTTTTATGGAGCATTGGTTACTCATTCTATTCAATTTTGATACTCCACATATATAATTTTATAGATTAAATTCATGTATTACCAAATAATATTCCAGGAATTATTAAACTCATTAATTTTTAACACACTAAATTCAATATTTTATAAATAAAAATCAATTTATACAAATATACTTTTGATCTATGGAAAATTATTTTTTGATAGGGAATGGTTTGAATGTCATTAAAATCATCATATCTGGATTCTACATTAACTAAATAATCATATCCAATTTTTCCAATTGATAAGTATTAGTGTATACATAATCATATTTCACAATAAAAACATATAAAGTAAATTTAATATATTTTTAATGATTCTATTGTGTCCAGAAAAACGGAAAACATTATTGTCATAACATTAGAAATTTTAGGAGAGTTGTAATATTCCATAAAAAATAGCATCATAAATTTGTTATTTTTATGATAATTATAATTATAATTAATAAAATTGTTATTTATTATATGATTTTTTTTATTAATACATGGACTATTTATATTCCCTTTATTAAATAGAGGAAATATATTATTTAGAAACCAGTTTGAAGAATACGTAGTTCCATAATGTGTATAATCATCACTAAAAGGTATGTTCCTAGAAAATATTTAGTTAGTTTTACCATAATATTATCTCTTTATTTAATATTTAAATTTATTATAATTTTTAGCTAATATTTAGTTAGTTACTTTTTAAAGTTATCATGAATAAATTTATTCATTGATAATTTAATTTTCCTAAACTATATTGTGTTCTATAAGGATAAAAAATATAAAAAAAATAAATTCTTCAAAAAGTCATTAAAAAGTATGATTCAATCGAGTAAGATTTGTTCCCTTTATAAATATTTTTTTTCATTATTTGTTCTTTTAAAATTCATTATTGTGAATTTTTTGTTTAAAATAGACTCAAACTGTGTTTTTTTAATTTACTAATAACATTTTAATTAAAAACATTCATAACTCATTCGAAATTGGTCAAACAAGTTAATATCATGCTGATACTTTATAAAAATGACCCATATGTCATTTTTGACATGTAGAAATTAGTCATAGGTTAGTATATATGACAATTTAGAATTTCTTACTAAAAATATTTCTTTTAAATAGTCATATTAGTTCAAATAATGCATCACTCAATGAACTATAAGAAAGCACTCTCATATTTTAAGCATAATTTAATATAATAATCCATATGACATATGTGATGTATAATAATCATCCCACATCAATCCAACTCATGATATACCTATTATTATTGAATATATGTTATTATTTAAAATTTACATTTATTTTAAAACACACATCACTAGTTGAAAATTGAGAAAACATGATAATAGTATCCTGAAAACATATCAAAATAATACACAATCCATTAGTTATATATTTTAATAATTTTCACATAAATCTAACACTTAATTTGAATATAATGATTTGAGGTGTGTGTATTTTATTAAAAGAGACATTTTAGCTTAAAACACAGAGAACTAACTAATTAATGAGAAAAAAACTCATATTGACTACATAATATATGAAAATGGTGAATAAATATTTTTTGACATTTTGGAAGAATATTCACATCAATATGTTACACAGTTCATTGAGCATGTAAAAAAGTTCACATTTTTCTGTATAATGTTTGTTTAACACATACTTCACCCATTAGAAAATAAGAAAACAAATTTAGTTTGTTTAGATAACTTAATAAAGAAATTCATACACCATTCCTCTCTATAAGAACTAACCGCGCATGAATATTCTATCTTGGTGTGCCTATTATAATTAAATCTCTATATTTGCAATATAATAATGAAATTTTTGTTTAAAACATGTTTTACCCCATAATATTAAGTAAAATTCATCGTAATGTGTAACATCTGAGGTAAATAAAGAATAATGCATTTCATATTTATTAATATGTACTAATTAAATATTATTTTTACTTTAATGGGGTTGCAATGTTCGATAGCGTACCTGACACGCAACAAAGAGTTTCTTTGAAATCTTACGTTGCACAGTAGTAATAAAATCATATTATTTTAAATGGTAGTTAACACATAGCCATTGTATTGGCGGGAGTGAATATAAATAACTAAAATATGTTTATATATGTTTTTTAAATGTTTTTACATTTATCCAATAATGGATAAAGTCTAAAAATATGAAAAGAATTCAATTTTAGGCATATATACTCTAATTTTCACTAAAGGTTCACTTATCGCCTTTTGATAGCAAGCCGTCATTAAATATAGTTTTGGTCACTCTGATACATTCTATCGGACCAAATAAAACTCTTCTTTAGAATCGGGACATCAAAATTTACTTTGTGTAAATTTTTGGTATTTTTCTGATAAAGTTCATTTTTTTAATGAATAGTGAAAAATGTTGTATTTTAATTCAAAACCTCTTTTTAATCAAATTTATTTATATGATTATATTATCATTTGAATTGTTTTTAAAGTGAAATTAGAATATATTTTTACCATTAAATCCAATAGTGGTCATTGGAATTAATTTCACTTTGAAAGCGGACTTAAACTAGTGTCAATCTTTTGATACTTAATGTTTCATGAAATCACGCTATTTGCTCTGACAGCCGGAATTAATTATCAAATTAATTAATGCTACTTATATGTTTTTAATTTTTTAAAATATACATTATTTATGAATTCGGAATATAAAATATATCTTAGGGTGAATTTTTTGTATTTTTCTGAAAAACTTCAATTTTTGATGAATCGTGGAACCACTAAGTGGTACTTAAATAAACCGATTTTTCATTTAAATGAAATTTTACCACCTTTGTGTTTTGAATTTCAAAAATACGACATACATGGTGGTCATTAAGAAGTAAAATGTGGTTCAATGGGATTAAAATAATTTTTGGCTAATAGTAAATTTTAGGTTTATTAATCGTGATTAGAGGTAATTAGTGTAGTTTAATGTAAAAATAATGTTTTAATAATATGAAATGAACTTGACACATGTACTAACCTTATTTTATGTGTCATGGCCGACCATGACAATCCATGGGTCAACATGGGGACCACATGGAGCCACTTTGGTTGGAAAATGACATTAATATCTTTTATTTTAATGTAAAAATTAAAATGACACAAACATGAGTGGTTTTACTAAAACAATTTTTAAATGGGGTTATACAAGTCCGATTTTTGACTATAAATATTCATTGGAAATATAAAAAGATTTCCTACATCATAGTTGTTTTTTTATAATTTTTAGACATTAAATAAAGTAAATTATTTAGGACACCATGATGATGCAGCGATTACCACATTATTTAACGGTTTAAATAAAATGGAAAGATAATGTAAAATCTAAGCCCTGCACATGTCCAAACCCAATTTTATGGGTTTATTTCTAACCCTTATCACCTTATCCTAGATAAAAATCAATTTGGGATCATTAAAATCCGAAACTCATTCTATAATAAAGTATCATTTCCTTACATTCCAAGAGTGCCCCTCCTCTCCTCTTATAAAAGTCCCCAACCTCTACCACCTTACCCACACCTATCAAGCCTTTGGTTCGGCCAAGATATGCTCTTTTTTTTCTCTCCACATCTCTTTATTACTCCTAAAATCCTCACTTTGGGCAGAAGTCTTCCCAAGGAAGCCTTTGAGCTCAAATCTATGAAAGTTACCCAATTTTAAGGTAATGTCTTCACTTGTGTTCTTTTGTTTTATTTTGCTTCTCCAACTCCCTAAAATCTTTTTATTAATTTATTTTGTAACAACTCAAGTATCTTAAATATACTAGGCTGTTTTTATAAGAATAATTCGAGCTACAATTACACACACCTACATCTAATGGTTAATGACCATACTGTTTCTGTGGATGACGAATTTCTGCCTCATGAAACGATGATTGTTCAATATTCTTCTAACACCTTGAGAGGCGACCATTAAGATGTCAATATATTTATATATGATATATAATATGTTTATTTTTTTCCTTAATCTTATTTATTTTTCATTTATCGCATACCTTTATGGATTCCATTACGGGTATACACGATATCGTCATTTTAGGAAATGCGGACTACCGCCCCCTCAAAGTGATCTGATTTGTTAATGTCGTATGTGGGACAAATAAACGATAGATTTAAAGCCATTATATATTATTTATGATACATATAAATGATAAATATAATTCTGGAATTGAAATATACATACCTCTCTTTTAGTTTTAATTCCATTAATATGACATAGAAATGAAAGTAGCGTTCATGCGTACGTACGGCTTACCGTCTCCATGAACGGTGCATTAAATTTATTACCTATAAATGAATATTTAATATTATAATTACATGTATATTCTGGATATATATGATATATATGACATCCAAATCATGAATATCATTGTGTATATAATGAATATTTGACCACACGAACAACATGTAATTCTAAGAAGTCCTCTTTCGACTTAAGAAAAAAATATAAACAAAACAAACATTATTAACATAAATGATTACATAATGTTTATAACATGTCAATAAGTGATATAAGAGGAATAATGAACTTGAAAAAGGTTCTTAATCAAGTATAAATTAACTCAAGTTTATTATTCTGGGCGTTAAAGAACGATCGAGTCAAGTCGGACCTGAGGTAAGGGGCTTCGTCTCAATCTCCTGTCATTGAAGCATATTTTGTTTTATACACAACTTTATTTTATACGGTGTATAAACCTCTTTGAATTTTAATTTTATTCAAAAGGAATATTTTTATACGAATCGTTTTACTAAACGACATAAAGGAATGTATCTTTTATCGTACGCGGTGACAACGACCTTTTCCGCCACCACGAGTATTATTTGGTCTTTGGCTTCCTCAACATGTCGTAATGTTTTTAAAATGAAATAAATACCATATACACTTTTATGTATTTTGGTATTGAAAATGGTTTTTATAATGGATTTTTATGTCAATATATTTATGTGATATATTGTGATCAATGTGTGGAAATGTTATCACTCCATTATATTTTTTTATGTCTTATGATTTTATAATGGTACTTGGACATTTTACAGGTGGTTACGTGATAAACCATATGATGGGTGGTGCCGTGAATACTAGGACGGGTGGTTACGTTATAACCTCCAATGCATTGGGTATGGAATTCGGTCGTATGGTTATTCCATTTAAGTATGTTTATGTCCCAAGATACCTTTATATGTTATGTGGTCGTTATATGGGTTTTATGGTACTCTTTTGGTTACAAAAGGGTAAGTAATGATCTTTTATTCAGTGAAGAGTTTTAACTACTTCATAAAGGTGAAAAGTATTACTTTGATAAAGTAGACATGGATTACTTGTTGTTTTGATAAACTAACAACTTTCATTCTTTGTGTATCCCTTACTAAGCTTTTTATTCTCACCACAAGTTTTTTTGATATGTTTTTCACCGGACTTAATGTGGAATAGGGTCAAGGATGGGATCAAGGGAAAGTCATGCTATCTAAAACATGGAACTATATATGTTTCTTTTTAAGAGTTTTTATATTATTGAAACTTAGTAGAAGTGTCTACTTTGTAATCTTTTTAGATGTAATAGTTATGATCTAATTCTCTAAAACTCTAAACCTAAAAAGATCCTCAATGGGAATTATTCATTTAATTCAATATTAAGTAATGTTTAAGGCTGGGGCCATATAGTTGGTATCATAGGTTGGTTTAGACAACTTTAGGAGTTAGAAAAAAGTTAAATTATAAGTTAATCTATGGTATGATTGAGATGATATAGCATTTAAAGATTACCATATTGCTTCTCCTAAGATATTTATGTGTTCAGAATGGTTTTCCGCAGAGGAAACAAAGAAGCTATGTTTGGACAACATCAGGAGGAAGACAACCTTCCAAATTAGCAACATGAGATGGTCGGAATTGGAACTAAACAGTTTTTTGTAGTGATGGTACAGTTGACTCAGGCTATAAATGGTGGTGGTATCCATGCACAAGATCAACCGGATCAACCGCAGAGGAACATGTCAGTGGTGGAACATTTCAGGAGGCAACATCCCCCATCATTCAGAGGATCATCTGACCCCGTGCAAGCTGAAGGGTGGACTAATGCAATGAAGAAGATTTTTGATGTCATTGGGTGTTCAGAACATCAAAAGGTTAGTCTTTTTGTTTACTGTTTTGAAGGTGAAGCTGATCAGTGGTGGTCGAGGGTGAAAAATATCAGGGATAGTGATGAGATTGATGATCTTCATTGGGACAAATTCAAAGGTATGTTTTTTCTTGAGAAATATTTTCCTAAGGTGGTTCGTCTTAGTATGGAAAAACAGTTCCTATAATTGAGGCAGGAGGATGATTGAGGGGCTGCTTATGAAGCAAAGTTCACTGGATTGGCAAGGTATGCTCCAAACTTCATATGAGATCTTGATAGTAAAATAAATTGTTTTTACTTAGGGTTAAAGATAAAGTATCGAAGGGGTTTAGCTTCTCGTGAGTTCAAAAGTTAAGAAAAACTTGATTGATGTGCGGAGAAGGTGGAAATGGAGTTTGCCGATGATCAGGTGTTTTTTGACAAACAACAGAATAAGAGGTCATGTTGGAAGGCAAATGGGAGAAATTCATCAGAGAAGAAAGGAGGTAAGAAAACCAAATATCCATCCTGTGAGAAGTGTGGTAAAATGCATCCTGGATAATGTTTATCCAAGTCTGGTAAGTGTTTCGGTGTGGTAAGTCTGGTCATATTGCTCGTAACTATAAGTAAGATGATCAAGCATGAAATGGAAAGCCATCGGTAAGATGTTTTAAGTGTAATGAAATGGTTCATTATGCAAATGAGTGTCTAATTAAGAACTCAACTTGGGAAAACAAGGGAAATGTTCAGATTAATGATGTTCCAGTGGTAAATGAGTATCTAGATATTTTTCCTAATGAGTTTCCCTGTATTATTCATGATCGGGAAGTTGAAATTTACTGTTGACTTAGTTCTTGATTCTAAGCCAATTTCAAAACCCCCTTATCGAATGGCTCAAGTTGAACTTTTAGAGTTAAAGAATCAATTGCAGGATTTATTAGATAAAGGTTTCATTCGACCTAGCACTTCACCATGGGGTGCTCTTGTCTTGTATGTTAAAAATAATGATGGATCAATGAGACTTTTCATTGATTATAGAGCCTAGAATAATATTACTGTTAATAACAAGTATCCTTTGCCTCATATCGATGATTTGTTTGATCATCTCCAGGGAGCTCAGTATTTTTCAATGATTGACATGAGGTCTGGGTACCATCAGTTGAAAGTAAAAGAAGTAGACATTATGAAGACTGTGTTCTATACTAGATATGGCCATTATGAATTTTTATGTTTGCCTTTTGGGTTAACCAATGCACCAGCTGTATTCATGGACCTTATGAATATAATTTTCCAGTAGTTCTTGGATAAGTTTGTGGTTGTTTTCATCAAAGATATTTTGGTTTTTTCTAAAAGTAAAGTGGAGCATGAAAGTCATTTAAGGTTTATCTTGCAATCCTTAAAAGAATTGAAACTATATGGAAAATTAAACAAGTGTGAGTTTCGGTAACAACAAGTTTCCTTACTTGGTCACATTGTTTCAAAAAATGGAATAACTGTTGATCCTACTAAAACAAAAGTTTTTGAAGAATGTCCAAGACCCAATAATGTAACCGAGATCCGTAGTTTTCTTGGTTTGGCAGGTTACTACTGAAGGTTTTTTGAAAAAAATTCACGGTTATCTAGTCCAATGACTAAGCTTACTCGGAAGGGTGTTAGGTTTATCTGGAAAAAAGAATGTGATGATTGTTTTCAGGAGTTGAAAAGAAGATTGGTGAATGCTCTAGTTTTGGAACTTCCTTCCAGGAATGGAGAGTTTGCTATCTACAGTGATGATTCATTGAAAGGACTCGGTTGTGTCCTAATACAGAATGATCAGGTAATTTCACATGCTTCACAAAAGTTTAAAATTCATGAGGTAAATTACCCTACATATGATTTGGAATTAGCTGCTGTTGTTTTTTCTTTAAAAATTTGGAGACATCATTTTTATGGAGTAAAGTGTGAAATATATACTGTTCACAAATGATTTATGTATATATTCACTCAGAAAGAATTGAACATGAGATAGAGGAGTTGGCTAGAACTAATACAAGATTATGATTGAATAATTCATTACCATCGGGGAAAAAAATTAACGTTGATGAAGCTTTGAGTCGAAAAATTAATGCTTCATTAAGCATGCTACGATTGGAACGAGATCCTTTGGTTTTTGATTTGATAAAAATTGGCATGGAAGTTGTTTGTACATGAAGTCCTTCTATTTTGTTTCAGGTATTAGTGACATCTTTTCTATCAAACAGAATCAAGCAAGCACAGAAGAAAGACAGTGAGTTGCAGAAAAAGGTAGAGCTAGTTCAGAAGGGTATGTTGCCTGAATTCAACATTGAAAATGATTGTGTTTTGAGATTTGGGAAGAGATTGTGTGTGCCTTGTGATTCACAGTTGAAGAGGGAGTTATTATGTGAAGCTCATAGTTCCCTGTTTTCAGTTCATCCTAGTAGTACTAAGATGTACAGAGATCTGCGGGAGTATTACTGTTGGGATGGATTGAAAAGAGATATTTCTGATTTTACTGTGATGTGTTTGACTTGTCAGCAGGTTAAACCAGAGCGGCAGTTACCGAAAGGGATGCTTTGGCCTTTACCAGTGCCAGAGTGGAAATGTGAAAACATATCCATGGACTTTGTTGTGGGATTACTGAAGACATCTTGAGGTAATAATAGAATCCGGGTTATTGTTGATCGATTAAATAAATCTACTCATTTCCTTCCAATTCAAGATACTTTCTCTCTAGATCAACTTTCTCGATTGTATCTTAAAGAGATAGTCAGGATTCATGGAGTTCCCCTCTCCAATGTATTTGATCGTGATCCCAGGTTTACTTCTATCTTTTGGAAAGGCCTTCAGAAGTCGTTGGGTACTGAATTAAATTTTAGTACAGCTTTTCATCCGCAATCAGATGGGCAGTCAGAACGAACAATTCAGACCTTGGAGGATATGCTACGATCTTGTTCGATGGTTTATCAGGGAAGTTGGGACCAACATCTTTCTTTGGTTGAGTTTTCTTATAATAATAGTTTTATTCTAGTGTACAGATGGCACCATTTGAGGCATTATATGGGAAGAGGTGTCGAACTCCAGCTTTTTGTGATGAAGTGGGTGAAAGGAAGCTGATGGGACCAGAATTGGTAGAAGAGATGACAGAAAATATTCAGTTGATTCAGAAACACATGAAAACCGCTCAGGGCAGGCAGAAGAGTTATGAGGATAACCGATGGAAAGATCTATATTTTGAGGTAGGTGATCATATTTTTCTCAAAGTTTCACCATGGAAAAGGGTGATGTGATTTGGTAATAAAGGAAAGCTGAGACCAAGGTTCATTGGACCATATGAAATTCTGGATAGAGCTGGATCAGTTGCATACCGAGTGGCTTTACCTCCGATTTTATCTATGGTACACAATGTTTTCCATGTTTCGATGTTGAGAAAGTATATGCCAGATCCATCTCATTTTTTGAGCCCAGAGGTAGTTTAGTTGGAAGATAATCTCTCTTATGAAGAACATCCAGTCCACATTCTTGACCTAAGAGAGCAAGTGTTGCGAAATAAAGTAATCAACCAGGTACTGGTTTTGTGGAAAAACCATAGGGTTGAAGAGGCAACGTGGGAATCTGAAAATGCTATGAGGTATAAATACACCCACTTATTTTGATAAGTAAATAAAATTGCGAGGATGCAATTCCCAAAAGGGGGAAGGATGTAACATCCCATGTAAATAAAGAATAAAGCATTTTCAAATTTATTAATATTTATGAATTAAATATTAATTTTATTTTAAAGGGGTTTTTATGTTCGATAGCGTACCTGATAAGCAACAAAGAGCTTGTTTGAAATCTTACGTTGCACACTAGTAATAAAATAATATTATTTTAAATGGTAGTTAACAGGTAGCCATTGTATTGGCGGGAAGGAATATAAATAACTAAAATTTGTTTATATATTTTTGTTAAATGTTTTTAAATTTATCCAATAAAGGATAAAGGATTAAAATACGAAAAGAATTCAATTTTAGACATATATACTCTAATTTTCAGTAAAGGTTCACTTATCGCCTTTTGATAGCGAACTGTCATTAAATATAGTTATGGTCACACGTATACATTCTATTGGACCAAATATAACTCTTCTTTACAATCAGGACATCAAAATTTACTTTGTGTAAATTTTTGGTATTTTTCCGATAAAGTTCATTTTTTAATGAATAGTGAAAAATGTTGTATTTTAATTCAAAACCACTTTTTAATCTAACTTATTTATATGATTAGATTATAATTTGAATTGGTTTTAAAGAGAAATTTGAATATATTTTTACCATCAAATCCAATAGTGGTCATTGGAATTAATTTTACTTTGAAATCGGACTTAAACTAGTGTTAATCTTTTGATACTTATTGTTTCATGAAAACACGCTATTTGCTGTGACAGCGGGAATTAATTATTAAATTAATTAATGAAACTTATATGTTTTGAATTTTGTAAAATACACTTAATTCTTGAATTTTGAATATCAAATATTGCTTAGGGTGAATTTTTTGTATTTTTCTGAAAAACTTCAATTTTTGATGAATAGTGAAACCACTAAGTGGTACATAAAAAAACTGATTTTTCAATTAAATGAAATTTTACCACCTCTGTGTTTTGAATTTTAAAAATCTGACATACATGGTTGTCATTAAGATGTAAAATATGGTTCAATGGGATGAAAATAATTTTTTGGGAATAGTAACTTTTATGATTATTAATCGCGATTAGAGGTAATTAGTGTAGTTTAAGGTAAAAATAATATTTTAATAATATTAAATGAACTTGACACATGTCCTACCCTTATTGGATGTTTCATTTCCGACCAAGAAAATCCATGGGTCAACTTGGGGACCCCATGGAGCCACTTTGGTAGGAAAATGACATTAATATCTTCTTATTTAATGTAAAAATTAAAATGACACAAACATGAGTGGTTTTACTAAAACAATTTTTAAATGGGGTTATACAAGTCATAATTTTGACTATAAATATTAATTGGAAAGATAAAAAGTGTTCCTACATCATAGTATTTTTTTACAATTTTTATACATTAACTAAATTAAATTACTTATGACATCATGATGATGCAGCGATTACCTCATTATTTAACGATTTAAATAGAATGAAAAGATAATGTAAAATCTAAGACCTACACATGTCCAAAACCTATTGAATGGGTGTATTTAGAACCCTTATCACCTTATCCTAGAAAAACATCAATGTGGGACCATTAAAATCCGAAACTCATCCTATAATAAAGTAACATTTCCTGACATTCCAAGAGTGCCCCTCTTATCCTCTTATAAAAGGCCCCCACCTCTACCACCTTACCCACACCTTTCAAGCCTTTTGTTCGACCAATCTCTGCTCTTTTTGTCTCCCCACATCCCTATCTTACTCCTAGAAGCCTCACTTTGGGCAGAAGTCTTCCAATGGAAGACTTTGAGCTCAAATCTAAGAGAGTTACCTGATTTTAAGGTAATGTCTCCACTTTTGTTCTTTTGTTTTATTTTGCTTCTCCAACCCCCTAAACTCTTTTTAATCATTTATTTTGTAACAAATCCAGTATCTTAAATATACTAGGATGTTGTTATAAAAATTATTCTAGCTACACTTACACACACCTACATCTAATGGTTAATGACCATACTGTTTCTTTGGAGGGCGAATTTCTGCCTCCCGAAACGATGATTGTTCAATATTCTTCTAACACCTTCAAAGGTGGCCATTAAGATGTCACTATATTTATATATGATATATGTTATTTTTTTGTTTCCTTAAGCTTTTGTGTTTTTCATTTATTTCATTACATTACGGCTTCCATTATGGGTATATGCGATATCTTCATTTTAAGAAGTGCGGACTACTACCCCCTCAAAGTGACTTGATTCATTAATGTCAGATGTGGGACGTATAAAGGATGGATTTAAAGTTATTATATATGATGTATGATACAAATAAATGATGAATATAATTCTGGAATTAAAATATACATACCTCTCATTTATTTTTAATTCCATTAATATGACATAAAATGAAAGTAGCATTCATGCGTACGTACGGCTTACCGTCTCCATTAACGGTGCATTTCATTTCTTACCTATAAATGAATATTTAATATTATAATTACATGTATATGCTGGATATATATGATATATATGATATCCAAATCATGAATACCATTCTGGATATAATGAACCATTGACCACACGAACAATATGTAATTCTAAGAAGTCCACTTTCGACTTAAGAACTAAATATCGACAAAACAATCATTATTAACATAAATGATTACATAATGTTTATAACATGTCAATAAGTGATATAAGAGGAATAATGAACTTTAAAAAGGTTCTTAAGCAAGTATAAATTCACTCAAGTTTATTTTTCAGGACGTTAAAGAACGATCGAGACAAGTCAGACCCGAGGTAAGGGACTTCGTCTCAATCTCCTTTCATTGAGGCATATTTTGTTTTATACACAACTTTATTTTATACGGTGTATAAACCCCTTTGACATTTAATTTTATTCAAGAGGATTCTTTTTATATGAATCATTTTACGAAACGAACAAAAGGAATGTTTAGTTTATCGTACGCGGTGACAATGACCTTTTTCGCCGCCGTGAGTATTATTTGGTCTATGGCTTCCTCAACAAGCTGTAATGTTTTTAAAATGAAATAAATACCATATAATCTTTTATGTATTTTGGTACTGAAAATGGTTTTTATAATGGATTTGTTATGTCAATATATTTATGTGATATATTGTGATCTATGTGTTGAAATGTTTTCTTTCCATTATATTTGTTTTATGGCTTATGATTTTAAAATAGTACTTGGACATTTGACGGGTGGTTACGTGATAAACCATATGACGGGTGGTGCCGTGAATACTAGGATGGGTGGTTACGTTATAACCTCCAATGCATTGGGTATGGAAGTCGGCCGTATGGCTATTCCATTACGTGATATGTGTGGTAGTCGACCGTATGGTTATTCCATTTAAGTATGTTTATGTCCCAAGTTACCATTATATGTTATGTGATCTTTATATGGGTTTTAAGGTAATCGTTTGGTTAAAAAAGGGTAATTAATGATATTTTATTCTGTGAAGAGTTTTTACTACTTCATAAAAGTGAAAAGTATTACTTTGATAAAGTATATATGGTTTACTTGTTGTTTTGATAAACTAACAGTTTTCATTCTTTGTGTATCCCTTACTGAGCTTTTTATGCTCACCCCAAGTTTTTTTAAAATGTTTTTCACAGGACATAATGTGGAACAGGGTCATGGATGGGATCAAGGGAAAGTCATGCTATCTAAAACATGGAACTATACATGTTTCTTTTTAAGAGTTTTTATTTCATGGAAACTTAGTAGTTGTGTCTACTTTGTAATATTTTGAGATGTTATAGTTATGATCTAATTCTCTAAAAAATTAAACCTAAAAAGATTCTCATTGGGAATTATTAATTTAATTCAATATTAAGTAATGTTTAAGGCTGGGGCCCTATATAATGTCTTAATAATTCAATACAATGGTCAAATAATTAATTTTTGTAATTTTAGAACTGACCACTTCTTTATCTGACATATGGTGTCCCCAGTATAACTAAAATTTCATTTTTTTCAGATTAAAATTGCCCATTTTTTGTAAAAGTAGATCAAAAACTCATATTTGGGATAACAGAAATTAATTTCCAATATACATTATTAAAATGATCAATAAGGTATTTTTGATGTGTCTGTTTTAGAGACCCATCAAACTGATAAATCGTGTCCCTGAATATAAATAAATTTGATATTTTAATTAGAAAAAATTATTTGAATTCAAATGAAATATCACATACTTGATATCTAGAAAAATGTATTTCACTTTCGTGGAACTTTAGGAAAATGATATATAAATAATTTTGGACGTGTAGAAATCAATTGAAAATCATTTAACACATGGTGCACCTGGTATGACAGAAAGTGTGTATTTTTAATTTCAAACTACCTTTTTATATCAAAATGATCTACAATTAATGAAAACCGAGCAACCACAAAAATATTTATTTGATAAATTAGGATAATTTTCCATATATAATTTCGGATATACATGAATCATCCTAAAAAATATATAACAAATGATGTGGTTGGTATGACTAAATGTTTTATTTTCATTTAAAATTTTCATTTTTGTAAAAAACTTACTTAAAATACTAAAAAATATAATAAAAAGATTAGATATTATTAAATAGTTTAGAAAATAATATATTTCTCATTCTTTACATGTGGGATTCATCAGAATCTCCATATAATAAATTGTGTCATAGGTACGACTCAAAGTACATCTTACCATTTTTAATGTGAAACTACGAATAGAAACAAACAAAACCCACTAAAACCCAATAATAAGTTTCATATTTGTATTAATATAATTAATTAAACAATTAATAAGTCACTTTGGGAATTTATCAATTTGTCAAGCATAAATATGATACAGTTTTTGTCCCATTGGACTCAATTTGTTTATTTTGAATTTAAAATTAAATTTAACGTAAAAATGTGTCATTTAATGAAATATAAGAAAAATCATCCATATTGTACTCATATTTTGGGAAAGGTATTCGATAAATATATTTTTATAAATATTAATCATGTGTTCATCAATATGATTCACGGTGTCACTTATATGACTCAAAGTGCATGTTTTTAGTTTAAAATTGACATAATTGTTAAAATAAAGTGTCACTTATTATAAACCACGATGAACAAAAAAATTTTGTTTATAATTTATGAAATAGATCCACAATTCATTTTTTATATGTAGGAGTAAACCCTACATCATTCGGGCATATAGTCTGCTTGTTATGACTACAATTGTCTGTTTTTGTTTAGAATGTATATTTTTTTCGAAACAAACATCACATACAAAAAAAATATCATTTTCAATCATATTAATTTTATAATGCAGAATTAAAATTCATTAATAATTTTTAATATGAATGAGCACACGTTACATAGATCTGGATCATGGTGTTCTTTGTATGGATCAATTTTTGTCTCTTTAGTTTAAAAGTATAATTTTAGTCCAAAATTCATGACACTTAAAGAAAACTAAAAAAATCATATTATATAGATAATATAGTGTAATTATTTGTAAGAACATTTCGATGTATAATAATAAACTACACATCAATCTGACACGAGGTGTGGAATGTATGAATGAAAGTGAATGTTTTCATTTCAAATAGGATTTTTAGTAAAAAAACCAACATTAGATAATGAAAACAATGAGAAATTAATGGATATACCTAATACATTAGAAAAATGACCCTTAAGTAACTTATTATGTGTAAGAATATGTCACATGTGTATCTTATACACAGTGTTATTAGTTTGACTCGGAGTGCATCATTTCAGTTTATAAGTGAAATTGCAGTAAAAATTGCATGTAACTCATCTAAATTATATAAAACAATTTAAAATTGTTTTTATAATTTATTATAATGATCCATATGATATTTTTGTTATTTACCAATCAGTCACATATTAATCTGATACACAGTGTGACCTGTATGATTCAAAGTGTGGGTTTTTAATTAAAAGTGAAATTTTGTTTCAAAACATTACACTCAAAGAAATATGAAAAAAATCATATTATCTTCATAATTTTTGAAAAAGGATCCATGCGTCCATTTTGATGATTAAAAATTATTATAAGATAAATCCAATATATTGGGTGACCAGTATGGCTCAATGTGTATCTTTTTATTAATAAATTTTATTCTAGTAAAAAACGTGCCTCACTCACCATAGACTATGAAATACCCCATTAGCTGTACTGATACATTAGGAAAATGATTCATAAGACATTTATGACTTATCAGAATCATCTGTAACATAAGATGACACATGGTGTGCGCAATATAAATAGAATCATCTATTATTATTTATAATAACGATTTTAGTTTATAAACAGACATCACATAATCAAAACCCAGTAAACTACCTCATATCCCATTGATAAAATAGGTTACCAATGCAGAATACATTTATAATGTGCACAAATCAACCAAATATTAATGAAAAACAATGTGAGTCTAGTATTACTCGGAGTGCATGTTTTCCATTTAAATGCTTTTTTTTATTAAGGCATTTTATCATATCTATTTTTTATTTATTTTTGTATATTATTACAAAAATATGTATGTTTTTATATATTGGTACATTATTTTGTTCAAGTGGGGATTGTTTTTGTGGAAAATTTACCATTGTCAGACAGTAAGAAGGGGGTCTACGGAAAACAAAACAATTGAATTGAATTTTTTTATGTTATTAATAAATTTTATACATAAAAATGTAGTTGAACATAGTTATATAATTAAACATACCAATGTTGGAAGAAATTTTAAGTATATTACAATGTTTTTTTATTTTCATGTAACATTAATGGAAATATAAATAAAATATTTATTGTTGTATTGTTATGTAAATTATAGAAAAACAGTACTGCAATTAGCATTTAGAAATTTTCATAATATCATGTTTTTTCAGTGACCAAAATTGTGCTGATAAGATGTCATTTTATATGAACTGATGAACGACTACCTTTACCAGTGCTACAAAAAAGAACTAATAAAGGGCCCACATTATGAGGGATTGTTTTTTTGATGCTGATGCTTCATTTTAGAAGTTCTAATAATATAATTGATAAAAAATGTTATCATTTAATATCTCTGACTACAATAGTGAATTTTTTTAAACACTCAGGATGACCATTTCTATCATTAATAATGTTTTCATCTATAGTACTGTAGATAAATATTAAAAATATTAAACAATTTAACATGTTTAACAATATTCAAAAAATTAATTCATGCATATATTAAAAAACAATATAATAATTAACTAAATATTTTAAATTTAATTTTTACAACAAACCAAATATCGAATATTATAATGAACAAAAAATTACATTGGTAAGAAACATAAATGTTGTGGTGTTAAATACATAAAAACCTAAAGAACCAATGAATAGTAAATTAGAAATTGGATTATGTCTACTTATAATCTGATATTGATGGTGATATTTATCTTCAAATAAGTTTTCAATTTTTAGATATGGTTATAATATATAATGGAGTGTTGGACGTATTGATTTACAATACATGACATATTCTTTATAATGGGAAGAAACCATAGAAAGGGAGAGATAATAAAAATAATTCAAAGAATCATACCAAAAACAAGATTAGTCTCGATGAGTTATAACTTTACACTGATTAATGATAGTATAAACTGAAATGTAGTATGTTCGGTGCAAAATATGGTAAATTATGATCGGGATAATGAAATCCTATTTGATTACATATACCCAATTTCCACTGTGTAACATGAATTTCAGTATAAAATATTATTTAAAAAATGAAAACAGAAACACTTAGTATTACCAGGAACACTACGTAACACCTCTATATATTTAAAATTTATAGAATTAAGTTCAATAAAGTATTTGATATCCATCACTAATCTTGAACGGCCCATGAAATATATAACTGTTATAACCATGTTGTTAAATTAGATCATATGAATAGTAGTAATTAAATAATGAAATATATATATATATGTATATATATATATATTTCATACTCAATATAAATTATTGATTAATTTTCAATGAATAGTCACTCAATTTGTAGTAAAGTAATTTCATTCAAAAAATAGTATTTATTCAACAATGCTTTTTTTCTTTTGGGTAGAAATTTTTGAATTATTTTTTGGGAAATTATAAAATGTATTTGATGAAATTTAATTCATTTCTGAAATAATAATTTCAAAATTTACATTGTGATAATATTTTGGATTTTTTGCAAAAATTTATTTTTGAATGAAAATAGAAAAATATCGATTTATTGTAAAGAATTCAATTATTTTACATAAATTATGTAATTTTAATGTCTAATTATATTTTCAATATATTTTAATGTAAGATAATTTTCCATACTTTATATTTAATCCTATAAATTAATTATTAATCATAATTATATTGGATTTTAGTATAAGTTTGTTTTTCTGTTAAAAAATGTGATTATTCATTAATTTGTTTTTATAGTGAGTAATGTTAATCCATTTTAATTAATTAAAATAATAAATAATTAGAATTTTTTTCAGAAATGAAATATATTTATTATATATAAATAACAAATAATTTATGATCATTCAATAAAAATTCTTAATCATGTATTTAATATAAAAACAACATTTGTTTGGAAAATAAACATCCTGGTAACACGCATTATCAATCCATATAGGGGTTTTATTTTAAATTAAAATTTGAATATTATATAAATTGAATTTGTTGAAATGGATTATATATTTTATGTTATCAAAATTAATATTATATAATATGTTCCACATTATGTTTTACTATAATTAATATTAAAAATTGTAAAAATTAATTATCGCCGTTAAGGTAAAATTTCATTTTCTAGGGGTCAATGTAACACACCAACCCTAGATACTCAGTGTCGGTGCATTATTACATAACATTGGCATGATCAAAAGATAGATCAATTCTCGAAAGACCGATTAGTTTAGTATCCTTGGAAACACTAGATATATTCATAAAGTTTACAATACATCAAATAAGTGAAAAACTACAACAAAATATTGTCTTCATATCCCCTCATAATATCCCTGAATTTCATTCATAAAATACTTCTTCACATCCTTGGAAAAATGAATCATTGAAAGGGGTGAGCTCAGATGCTCAGCAAGGTTAACAATATAGTTGAAGCTTTCATAAATAAAAAAAAATTTACATCAATGTATAACAAAAACAGATGCCTTTTAAACTAGAACATCAGTATAATATGGCTAGGATAAAATCAAATAATTAAATTTACTTATTCGCATGGATATTATACAAGTATAATAATCACATGAAAATTTTATAACCACTTTCATAACGACGGAATGCATAATGCCAGACTATCATAACCACGTAGCCAAGGCCTCGTGACAAGACTACAAATAAGATTTTGTCAAGGCCTCATGGCAAGACACTAGTTTGTCTCATGAGACCTACCGATGCATCGAGGAGCTATAGAGGGCTCTACACATCACTTAATAAGTCCAATTCATTCCTCATATGAAAAGTTGAAACATAACATAAACATTCGTATTAAAACTGGCATACGAAATGTCAATACTTTACCCACAAACCATGAATGGTATAAAAACAGTACATCCATAGTCAACCATAACTCATTCAATACAATATGGAAGATTGTATTGTAATAGATTAACCTCAATTGAGAATAATGAAGGATATTGACATATATGAAAATAATCATCAAAACTATTTGAGAGAAATATAACCCTTTTTCTTGAAATCATTTAAAAGTCTCACTATTTGGCAAGAATCCATTTAAAAATAGATTTTTTAATCAAAGTGTCCCATACCACTTTGAAACTTTTAAAAGGAATTTTGATTTGAAAACATTAATTCCCATATAAATAAATCCTTAAAACCATTTTTGAAACATGGACATTAATGAGAAATGTTTAGAATAATAAATCGTTAAAACATTTTAAAATTTCATTTTAGTTAGAGTTCATAACCAAAAGAGAGACACTTGAAAAAATAATTAAGGAAATAAAAACATTTTAATATCATGACAATAAAGGGATTCATGATATATTATGTCAAAGTACATTATATAAACTATATAAAAGTTATTTGGTTTATAATAATAAAGGAGACTCAATGGAATGTAAATTGAGATGAAATCTCTCATAAAGGCTGTATCCTTAGGTTAAGGATAAATCAATGAAATTATTATGGGTGAAAAATATAAATACACTCAATATGATTGGATATTCGTGTAAAACAATCAATGGACATTCACACATATTCTTGTAAAACCAACACCAATGAATTTTATGTTTAACTCAACAAATCGAGATTGAGTAAAAATTACTCTTATCAATTTCGTACCGATGACCTGATAATTTATCAATGGAGTTATTATGTGTATCAAAAGTATATCCACAGAAAGGGGAGTGTAATTTTTGACATAATCAAATGAATAGTGATTATACACATAATCTTGGAGTAAAATAATCAATGAAGTATGCATAAATCCGAATGAGTGGAAATTAAAATTTCAAATTCCCTTATTGATTTGGTAACATACAAAACATAAACCCATGAAAGAAGGATCATACAATGATGATGTAAATATACATGAATTAAATTATATTACACAATGAATACAAACATGGGCATCACACACACCACATGTAATAAATAAGTGGTGAACAATGGAATTCTCACGGAATTAAAACCGAGATAAGAAACACCTTACTTTACTTTTTCCTTGGTCGATGGTAGGTTAACCTCCTGTATAATGGTGAAATAATTGAGAATGAATTATACAAGAATCATTAACATTAATATGATATCATATATGATATTTTAACATTGATTTGTTAATACTATCATAGTATTATCGTCATTTCGGGTGTTAACTTACTTGTTTTCCATTATATTCTTTGTTACGTAAGCCGTGTTTTTTATGGATAGGATGTATCTTATTAATATCCAGAATTATATCAATTCCTTAAACATTATTTTTAATCATAAAATGAGAATTATACTTGAATGGATATGATGTAGAATTAATCTCATCGCGTTCGTGGAGACGGTAGTGCGTACGTATGCACGAGCGACAATATCATTCTTTTGATATTAATAGAATATATAATTGAATGGTATATCATATAGACAGAATAATTATCATGTTATATTTATTTTTTACATGAATTAGACATCATTGTTATACCCATCCAAAAAATAATTTATTGAATGACAATTACACCACGATGTGGAGAGGGTAAGTCGTACGTACGCACGTATGGTGACAGGCCATTCAAAGGATGTATAGAATACTGAATATGGTTGTACCATATTTATAATAACATAATATTATATAGAAGATACTGGATTTATTATCATAGAATAGAAAGAACAACGAAAGAAGAATTTGAAAAAGAACGGAACTTGAAAGAGGGTGGTGAAAACATTACCTCTTCTTCGGGTTCTTCCTTTTGATTTGATCAAAAGGGATCATTAGGTTGGATTTTTGATCAAACCAAGGCCTCTAGGTTGTAGTTAGAGATGTTGAGAGAGTATTTGGGCAGGTTTTGGCCGAGCCACAAGGCTTTTAATGTGTGAATTAGGGAGAAGGGGGAGTGCCCTTTTTTAAGAGGGGTGAGGGGCACCTTTGGAAAAGCTAAAAATAATATTTTATAATAAATTCATATTCGGATTCTAATGGATCTAAAGTAGATTATTTAAAGTTAAAGGTGGGTATGGTTCTAAAACCACTATAAAAATATAATTTAGACAGGTTTGTGTCATTATATTAACCATATCTTTAATTATTTACTCTTAGTTAATTAGTTTAACTTTTACAATGTCTCTTTGTATTTTTATATTTTATGGTTAGTAAACATACTATATACATCCAATAGACCCCCAAGTGATCCATTAATGATACACCTATCATTATATAAGTCTATTTTCCGAACCTTAGATTTTTAGGAAATGAATATAAATTAATAATATAATATTTGTTTTAAAAACTATTTTATGTCAATTTTTACACTATTCGGTATTTTGTTTTCAATAAATTCAATACAGCATTATTACTTTGAAAACAATTTATATAATCAATACTAATCTGTCATATTAACCTATAAAATAAGTGTAATTCCTAAAAAATTTCAAATTGCATTTATTTTGATATTTATAATATCAATTATTTTAATATTTCATTAATTAGGTAATTACTACACCACCGTTGTGTCTTCAATAAATTAAATTATATAATGTCTAAAAGTTATAAATAAATTACCATTATGTAGGAAATCTTTTTATATTTCTAATTAATATTTAAAATCTATTTTATCTTATCTATAACCCTATATTAAAAATGTTTTAGTAAATAAACTTTGATTTTAACTCTTTTAACTCTTTTTTGAATTAAATAATAATAAATGTCATAATCTAATAAAATTGGATCTAAATGATAATAGTTAACTCCTAAGGTTGGTTTTGGCCGAGATAAACTTGTTTAATAGAATTAGTTCATGTGTTAGGGTAATACTAATATCATTTTTACCCTTAATTACCCGATTTACTTTTAATCGTGGTAAATAAAAGTAAAAAGTTACTATTCGCCAAAAATTGTTTTCATCTTATTGAACCCCATTTTACTCCTTGATATTAACCATGTCTCTCTGAATTTTGAAATTCCTCTCCTAGAAGCGGTAAAATTATGTTTTATGAAAAATTTAGTTTTTTAACTACCACTTAGTGGTTTCACTATTCATCAAAAAAATGAAAGTTTCCAGAAAAATACCATAAATTAGGACTAAGAAATATTTCATATTATGAATTCAAAAATGATGCCTATTTTACCAAATTAAAAACATATCAGTTTCATTAATTAATTTAAAAATTAATTCCCGTCGTCAAAACAAATAGCGTGTTTTTAAGAGATAAAAACTATCAAAAGATTGACACTTGTTTATGTCTGGTTTAAATGTGAAATTACATCCAATGAGAAAAATTGAATTAAATGGTAAAAATACATTCTAAATATAATTTAAAACAACACAGATTAATAATTTATTACTATTATTTATTACGATTAAAAAAGTTGTTTTTAATTGAATTTTAGTAATTTTCACTATTCATCAAAATATGAAAGTTATCCAAAAAGTACCAAAATTTAACCCTATGATAATTTCGATATTTAGAATCCAAAAATGAAGTCCATTTCGAAAGATAAAATTTATAAAATTTCAAAAAGTAGTTATTACTATTCATAACGGCTAGTTTGATTGGTTGTGGTGTGTTAGAATCTCGAAGTTGCGTACAATGCATGCCATTGCATTATTCAAAGGGAAAAGTACCGTGGAAGCTTGGGGTTTTACATTATCTCCTCCTTCAATAAATTGCGTCCTCACAATTTTTTTAAAATTGGGCTTGAGAATTTAATGGAAAGTCGCACATCGGAAAAAGAGTCAATAAAACTATCACGTTAAAAGAAAGGAAGAGAGGTATAATGGTCACCCAAGATAACCCATAATAGGATTCGATGTAGGAAAATATGGATATGGATGATAAACTAAGTGTTAAGTTCTAATGGAGAGGGATAGAAAACATGATCAGGAGAAACCGTCATTAGTCTCCCTGTAGGAAATGTAAACAGACAACATTTTTTGTTTTAAGATACATTACATAAGGTCGAGGAATTAATTTATGATATTTACTAAGAACATAAAGAGATATACTTACTTTTTAAGTAGATTTTCATTCTTTAATAAATTTTTACCACTAACTCATTTTTTTTGAACAATGAGTATTCAAGAAGACTTGTTCACAATGGAAGAGCTAGAATAAACTTCTATAGAAATACATGATCAACGTAGGATAAACTATATAGTTAACTTGTCTTTAGAGATTAATCGAAACCAAAATGGTTAGTATAATATCTGATGATCCCCCAAATGGATATTCCATTAGAGAAAAAAACACTAATCTTGATTTCTAAAATTAAACCATCAATACCCCAAAGTTAAAAAAATACCATTCAATAATCAATTGTCCTGAAAATACATCAATATAATCCAAATTAATATTGAAACCCAAAACATATAAGAATGTAGTCTTCCATGTTAAATTTTATCTCCAAATGACATTAATTTCTCTTAATGTCACATACTTAAAAGTAATTAACTCAATCATTTCCATAAATAACCCAAATCACTATAAATACACAATAAAAACATAGATAAATATCCACCATTACTCCTCAAATGAAATTCCATACTATTATATTTTCCATGGGCATATAGTGTTCACAACAATGTGAAAAACTTCCAAAATAACATTTATCACTTAATCACCAAATCATTTTCCTATACTAAGTGTATTCATTTGATAAGACATTGTTTCCCTCGGAATTTGGGGATGACCTCCTGGATGGGAGATTCAAACGTTCCGATCGATTTCTAACGGGTTTGTTCGTAGAACCGGAAACATCCAATGATTCCACATCCATTTGGACCTACTTTCTAAAGGTTGACGCTCATTAGCTTGTGGACTGATGAGGCTTAGGAATTTTCATTGGTCTAGAGGATGGGAGGTCGGACTCATCAAACCTTTTTGAGGGGAATTATTCTCTATTCCGGGACTCTCTTTATAGATTTAAGTTATGTTCGTGAATCCTTATTACATTACCAAGTATAAAATGAACTTTCCTTCAATTTTGACAATCAATAATTAAATATGTATTAAATTTAGAGAATCATTTATATATATTTGAGGTTCTTCATCAATAGAGAATCATATATATCTATTTATAGATTCTTGGTCAATGGTATCCTTCAAAACATTTATATAAAAGTCTCTTGGTCATTATGATGACCAGGATGGTTTTAAATCCACTCAGTGGGGCACTTGAAGTTTATTGTCATTCAGAAGGACATGAATTATTTCAGAGTTGGGATCAAACCCGTAGATGGGATACCTACGTATCCTTTGTTTTGGAAAAGGAATCAGAACCCACGTAGTTCGAATAAGGCAATATAATGTTTATGACTGATGGTTCAAAGAAGGATGTCATAATTACTTTTACTCTCTAAGCTCACGTGAGTCATGCTCGGTGTGAGAAACAAGATGTATTGGTAATAACATAGACAATTGGGCCATGAAAGATGTAATCATAAGAAATGGTTTGGGGCTTATGTATGTATGACTGCCCAGATAAATGAAGATTAGGATTTACTTTAGGGAGAAAATCCAGGAACATGGTCCACAAAGGTATATGTGCTACATAGAGATTTGAATACTCTAATTTGGGACTTATTCCTGAAAAGGAAGCCCAGACTAGGAGAGGATTGATAACTGGGTTTTACTCCTAATAAGGAATCCTAGATCAAAAGTAAATTAAGACTGGTTAAGAGAAATTAAGGGACTTGGGGCTTACTCCTGAAAAGGAAGCCCAAAATTTATGACTGGGACATATTCCTGAAAAGGAGGCCTAGGTTAGGGGACATGGGGCTTACTCCTGAAAAGGAAGCCCAAAATTATGACTGGGACTTATTCCTGAAAAGGATACCCAGGTTAAGGGATTATGGTTTGGGGCTTACTCTTGAGGAGGATGCCCAGATTTGGGAATTTTAAGAATTTGGGGCTTACTCCTGAGGAGGATGCCCAAGTTTGGAGGACTTAGGACTGGGGATTAGTCCTGAAAAGGAGACCCAGGTTAAGGATTATATCATCTCAAAGGATGAGGTTGAAGGAATGAACTCTCCATATTTAGTGACATAAATATATTTAAATCACTAGGTTTTGAGAGATATTCCACAGAATTCCTTTCAGATAAGGAAGTCAAATCAGGAAATCATGCCATAAATGGATTTGAAGTGTTTCATGATGACTGAATCTTGAAAAGGAAAGGCGTAATGGCTTAAGAGGGGGAAATGGGAAAGAAAGGCACCCAAAAAGGAAGGGGCATGCAAGTCTTGGAAGGCGCGCAGGTACTGTGGTGGCACGCAAGTATTGGTCGTGCAGGTATGCCTGCGCGACACATGGTGTACTTGTGCGATGGCCAACCAGCATTGAAATACATGAGCGAATCTTTATTAAACCCTTTAGAATCCTCTTGAGGTTTTTCCAAAAAAGGGACGCGCAAGTTCTATCGAAGGAGTAAGGCGGCGTGCAAGTGTGGTCACTTCCTTTAAGGGCTGGCCAATCAGGCACGCAAGTGTTGATGAGTTTCAACACTTAGGCCTTCCTCCCTCTCTTTAGATCTTCCGTTCGAGGTAAAAAATTACCTTAGAAGTGTTCCGGAAGCTCTGAAAAGAGACTTGGGCATCGGGAGCTTCAATCCGAGTTTCTGGAAAAATTCCTCTCAAATGGGGGGCCCACAGGGTCTATTTATAGGTAGGAGAAGTCCCCAGGCGGTTACCGGGCGGTTATCAATTAGGCCACGCAAGTCACTTGCGCACCATGGTGCATCGCGCAAGTCCACATGGGAGACCATGAGGAAAATTGCATGGCCTATGGGAATAGTTTTCCTTGTTCATCCCTTTGTCGATTTTTGATGTTTTCTTCAAAGGTTGAATCACATTGTGCTCATATATTCCCCTCTTCCGAACTCTAGATTCTGTGAAGAAAGGAGCGTCAACAAAAGACCCCCCTCAGAGTTGGATCCGAAATAAATGAGGATTTGACTTTGAGGAAATGAAAGACATCCAAAGGAAAAGTGGCGCGCAAGTGTTCAGGGCGCAGAGGGCGGCGCGCAAGTTCGCGTCGTACAGGCCTTGAGTGCACTGGGTATGGCGCGCAGATAGGATTCATGGCCTTTAAATACACAGCTTTTGGCCGTTTATAGCATCTGATCCCGAATTTCTCGAGCTCTCGCCACGCAATCCATATTTACCGTGCAAGTCTCTTCTTTCTACTGTTTCCTCACTGTCGCGCTACACTCAAGGTAATAGTACTTGCGCGGTGATACATGCACGACAAAAACTTGCGTGGCACATGTAACACTTGCGTGACATCTCCATACTTGCGCGCCTTAATGCCCTAGCCATTTTTTTGATTTCTTTGACAATGATTGTGAAAAATCAATCCATTTATAAATTAACTTATTCAACTCTTGTTCAGAATTATGGCTCTTAGACCCGGATTAATTGATGAACTGGCTGGCAAGCAGATAGATGATATGATGAACATCATTGGCCATGATTATTATACTGTCAAAGATAGTACTCATCCAAATTTGGCTAAGTATCTGAAGAAATGTCATCTCAAATTTCCTCAAAGAACTTATCTACCTTTGTATGGCTATGTTCATCTACAAGAAGTCATTATTCCAGAAGTAAAGAATTATCTTCCATTCTCGTCGTTTCAGAATTATATCAACTTTGCTTCAGCAAATATCTCAGGTGGAGGAGTATTTATAAATGCTAGAACAGTGGAGAAGGCCTATATGATGCATCATAGCCCTTTCACACCAGATCTGAAAAAACATACACTTGAGCTTCAACTACATTGTCATCCGTCGATCTTCTTAAATGCTCACATGGATCAATCCAAAGGCTGGAAGAAATGTTTGGACTTCCGTCCTGGGGGAGGTGTGAAGCAAACTTGGATGTGGGCATACTGGGTGCGACAGACCTGCGTAGAGTTTATCGAGGATCTGAAGAGAGCTGCAATATATGAGCCTGTCTGGGTTGGGCAGACATATGTTTACAGACATGATAACTTTGTGCCAGAGACACTCAGCCACTGGAGCCCAGCAACTAATTCTTTCCATCTGACTCATGGAGAAGTAGGTATCAGTTTGTGGGATGTCCACAAGATCTCAGGGGATCCAATTTTGGGCGATATGTATGATTAATTCATTCCTCCCAAGGTGACTTGGAATGATTCATATAAGACTCCTTCTTTAGCTCAAGAATTATTTAAGATCTTCCACATGCTCAAGAGTTCAGAGACCTCATTAACTCATTTTAGAAAATATATTCATCTGGAAGAATGGATGAATGTATTTCTCATTGAGTAGAAAGAGATGGAACTAAAAGAAAAAGGATCCAAGAAAAAGAAATCCAAGGATACCAGGCCCAAACGTCCTACCACCAGTCCAAAACCTGAGAAAAGAGGAGCTCCTGGCACATTCTGGCCAACTCTAGAAGCAGGAGAGTTTGAAAAGTGGGGAAATGAACTGAATCAAAGAATTCCAAAGAAGACCCGTTTGGCGGGTTTCATTGCAATGTGGCTCAGTGTTTATCTCTTGCCGGTCAGGGATTCGAAGGGAGGCGATAGGCCAGGGACCATCATCATTGCGGCATAGTTGGATGAGGGAAAAATGGTTGGGTTAGCTACCCCCATTTTAGCAAATATCCACAGGAGTTTACTTCATGTCTTCATGGGTAAATCTCCTTTAAGAATAGTGGGACCATTCCAAGTTTTGTGGGGATGGATCGCCACTCACTTCAGGACTTACAATGTACAGAATAGATTAAAAATTCTTGGCAGCTCCTTTAGACGGTCAGTACAAGAATTCTCTGGAATTTCTCCATTAGATGTTAATGGTTATGACAGAAAAGTGAGGCTGAGCATGTTTAAGGAATTCAACTTCTTTCCCTATGGATGTCCGCCATCCGGGAAGTTTTTTGATGATGGGACAAACCATTTGGATTTGAGGGCATACATGCTAGCTTGCAGGGATGGTGTGTTAGTAGCCAGGATTGATGGAGAGATCATATGTGAGGCCTATGCTCCATATAGATTTTCCCACCAATTCAAATGTCTACAATAGATTGTTGTATCCCTTCTGGTACATGTCAGGTTAGAGCAACATCCGATGGTTGCTCGACAACTATGGCTGCTGACATCAAGAGAGAAGACTGGGGAAATATTTGATCTACCAGTTGAAAAAGCCCCACGTAATTTGACTACATATTATGCCGAAAACTGGATAGAATCATACCCCAAAGGGATATTGAATCAACCAGTATATCAAGTGTGAAAGAGGAAGAGGACAGTAGAGAAATAAAATATTACTCATGATGGTGATTCTTCCTCACCTGAAATTGGTTCAACAGACTCTTCTTCTAGAACTGATTCACCGGATTATCATGATGGGGATGATGAGGCACAACCGGCAGCAAAGCGGTTTCGTGCCCGATATAATCCTCCGGCCAGAATTAAAAGACCCACTCCATCAACTCCTGGTGAGTTGTTTCATTGTAGTAATTTTAATAACTACTACTTCATAAAGCAATAAGTCTTACTTTCTTATTCTCTATCTGTAGCTGCAGGAGCTGGGAAAAATTAAAGTAAAAAATTGTAGGACCTTCTTTACAGCCTTCATATCTAAGACCAGAGGTTGTTTAGCTATGGCAGAGCTTATACTATAGTACTGAGACCGCTTGGCTAGATTTGTGTGAGGGCCTACAACTTCCTGGAATAGGAAATCTTATGGCTTCTAAAAATCATCAATATGAAGATAACCCCAATGAAGTGCGAGCTTACATCAGAGAGCTGGAAATGCTCATATATGCCACTGATGACTCTGTTCCTATCACCAGGTGGGTGAAGGAAATGATTGATCGTGGTGCCACTGAGGGGGCTGGTGGTTTTGGAGATGAGGAATGGCAAGAGCACGTGGTTCCTGAATATGTAAGTTTTCATTCCTTATTTGCTTTGAAACTTGATTTCAGTTGAAGATTTGTTACTTAAAGAAGTTATTTTCTTCATCTCGCAGCTTGCTAAGAAAGGAACTGGGGTTCCTTCGCCACAGTATAGCCCTGGTGGTACTGCTATCGGGGCTGTTGCTGATTCTCCTCGCGAACCGGGCGAGATATCTCCAGGCCAGAAGGCCATGAATGAGGCGTTGGACATAGCCTTCCATTCGCCAATCCAAGTTCATATAAGGGAGACTACTGATACTCCAAAAAAACAAAAGTAGCAAAGGCAACGAAGGAGGAAATCCACATGTAAACGCTTCATTACCAGCGGTAATTCCTTCGAACAGTCCTGAGTTTATACCCATAATGACATGGTTACTCATATTTCTGAGGATTGCAGGGGCTTCTTCAATTTCCCCTTTGAGGGAAGGGACCGATCCTCCTTCAATGGCCGTGGAGGGTGCTGTAGAACAATCACAGACCCAAGCTGACTGGGCTGTTCCTGGAGAAGAGCTATCATCCATTCCCAGTATCCCTCCTGCTGCTGAAGATGATGTCCAGGGTCTGGGGTTGCAGGACGTAAGTCAGCAAGAAGATGTAGCAAATGCTCCCACTAGTGAGACTAACCAGGATTCTGAAATATCATTGGATGAAATGATGAATCAAGGAATGGATTTTGAAGAATTTTATGATCATGCTAAGTTGTCATGTGATTTAGAAGACCTTGGGCGTGAGTTCTACCCTTCGCCCAATTTTTTTAAAAAATTTACACTTCTAACCATGACTGAAAATAATATGCAGTTTCATCCGTAGAAGCTGCTGAACTGCCAATGCCTGAAGAGGGTGTGGAAATTGATGTCAACCCTACCATTGTAGAAACATTATATCAAGTGGAGCTAAACCCAATAAACCCTCCTGAGACCCATCTTGAAAATCTTGTTGAGACCGGGAAAGATGGGGAGATGTCTTCTCAGGTTGTTGAACCATCCCTGGGTAAGGGATAACAATATTTGTGATTGTACTTTACTCGTAAGACAATATACTCTTTTTTTATTCATTGAAGCTAACTAAATCTTTCAATTAATCATCCAGGTCCATCAACTTCAATGACTAGGTCCGAAGGTGGGGCCTCAGGCTCTACCCTAAAGGGAATTGAAAGTGAAGAAGCACAAATCAGGGGGGAAAAGTAGGACAGGGCACTTCCTTAAGTGCATTAATTCCAGATTACATGCACCCCTCCGACGATGATGTTGAATCAGATACACAGATGCTTGAAGTGTTCAGCTTTTCACAACGTAAGGCATAGAACAACATATGGAACATCATATCTGGGGTGCCTTTAGAAGAGCTACCATCGAAAATTCCTCGATTGTCATTGCAATTTGTTATACTAGGACTTGGTGGTTTTAGATATGAAAAGATCGATGCCACGGTGAAACAGATCATTTTCATGAGGGAGTAGGCGCAAAAAAGTCACGAAGATTTGATCAGAGTAAAACTGTCAGTCAACATAGGCAAATTTGAGGCTACAGTATCCCAAGCTGAAGCTGATTATGCTGCCAAGATGAAGGAGCTGAAGCATAAAATCAAAGAAAATGTCGTCCAACATGTGCAACTCCAGCAACAGTTAGATGCTGTTATTGGGGAACATGATCAGCATAATAAATCATTGGATGAAACTCATATTAATGGCATGAAATCCATTGCAGATTCTAAGAAGGCACTTCATCAATCTGAAAAGAGTGAAGCTGGTCAAGTGCACGAGCTTCACGTAACTACTGATAAATCTCAGGATGATGTACATCAAATGAAGACTTATGTTGACAGTCTTTTGTAATTCTTGAAAAAGTGAAGAGGCTCCAGTCTGTGGATGTCCTTCTATCTCCTATGTATCAATGAAAAACACTTTCATCTTTAATCATTTGTACCTGTATTCTTTCACTACCTGCTTCAAATTTACTTAAACCAATGGTCCTAGTAAGCATAGTTTGATTTTTTACTAGGATTATTACAAATAACCGTATAAACTTTGAATCTTTTAATTGCTCAATATTACCTAAATCATACAGAATGTATGATTAGTGAGATGGAACTTGACTTTTATTCATAGTTCCTTTTTCTTTTGTGGGCAGTTTAAAGTCATGCATGCCGGACATAGAGGGGCTAATGTTTAAGGTCGAAATAGTTTTGACCAAAATGGATTAGAATTGACACAATTCATTGAAAATTCATCTGAAAACATACTACCATACTAATGTATGAGGGAAAATATGTGAGCTATGACATAAGAATATTTGAATTTGAGGAATGATATGAAAAAGAGCTAAAAGGCATTAGAACAAGTAGTTTCCAAGAATGAAGTTACCATTATTTAACAAACCTGTTAGGGGGTTGAATTATGTAGGGCCACCTAAGGGCATTGGCTGCATAGTTAAATAAAATATTATCATTTGGTTAACAAGTCTATTATGTAGACTGTTTATGCAAAGCCACCTATGGGCACGTGCTGCATAGTCAGGAAAAAAGAATTCTCAGAAATTTACTTTCCTAGTGCTAAAAGCCAGTGAAAGTTTATGGAGATTCAAATTTTCTAAAGTATAGAGTTTGTTGTATGGAAAGAGGTACTTGAATATGGAGAAGATATTTCCAGACAAGATTATCGAAGAACTGGATGAATATCACTCCTACGAAGGTCTGACCCAAACGTAGGGAAGAATAATAAACCATAGACTTGAATACCTTCAGATCATGAAAAATGATATGGGACAAATATGTTAAGGATTGCTATTTTTTTGCGGATCCCTACATACTGTCGTTTAAGACAAATAAGGACTAAAGAGGAATTCTTCCCAAGAATGAAGTTACCATCATTTATCAAACCCGTTAGGGGGTTGAATTATGCAGTGCCACCTAAGGGCATTGGCTGCAGAGTTAAATAAAATAGTATCTTTTGGCTAACAAGTCTGTTATGTGGACTGTTTATGCAAGGCCACCTATGGGCACGTACTGCATAGTCAGGAAAAAGAACTCTCAGAAGTTTGACATTTTTGTGACTAAAAGTCATGAAAAGGGTTATGAAGTTCTGAAAATATTTAAGGTTAGGATTATAACACATAAATATGGGTATTGTCCAATGTATATAGATATACATAGGTCAATTATAACCATAATCATGTTGTGGCTGGGTCCTGAAATGAAATTTTGGACTTCACTACGTATCTCATAAGAATGAGAATCAAGCCATACATTGTTCTTGAAATATATTTTAACGTCATGTGGGATGGAATATAGTTTAAGGTCATGCGGGAAGAAATACAGTTTAACATCATGCGGGACGAAAGTATGAGAGATCTTAGTTTAGGGTCATAGAGTTCAGACCATAATAATGAATACACAGTGTGTGTTTTCATGAGGACTTTTCAGCCAAGGGACTGAAAGGGAAATTTGTGGTTAGGCCCAAAAGACTTGTGGCTGGATTAGATGGATACTAGAACGTTCCTACGTATCCCATAAGGATGGGAATCAAGCCCACATAGTTCTAGAACTACCCTTTGTTCAAATTTGGTTCGTACATGTGAAGGGTGAAAGGGTACTTTAGTGAAATGATGGTTAAACCTGAGATAAAAAGTTTAGGCATTACCATGTATGCACGTAGTCTTTTGAAATGAAACATGATTGAAAAATCAATGTAAATAATAGATCCCTCTCAAATGAGGAAATAAAAGAGTATTGTAGTTTATTGTTGTACTGGACAAAAGTGTTGTATAGTTTAACGTCGTATAACAAGGATGAAAGTGAATCAAATGTAAATATATTGAATCTAAGGGTGGTTTCACAAATCAACATCGTATGAGAAGAAGGTGAACCGAAGTGAAGAGACTGTTTTTGGGCTTGAACCTTGGGAGGTTGCCTATGTACCCAGCCTGGAAGGCAAGGATCAATATCCTTGTAGTTCAATTAAAGAATGAATTAATGATCAAGTTGTTCCTGGGGACAACGACCTAAAAAAATGTTTTTGGGACTTATACATGGTTAGCGGCCCAAAGAGAGTGTTACGGTTGAGGTTTTCTCTGAGCTCACGTGAGTCATACTCGGTGTGAGAAACAATAGGTAACAACAACCTTAACGATGCATTGTTTAATGTCATGTAGAACATATAAAGGGATTATGTAGTTTAAAGTCTTGTTGTTAGGACTATTGGTGTTGCACAGTTTAGTGTCATGTTGCGGGGACATAATACAGTTTAATGTCATGTAGGACGTATCAAGGAATTTCTGTACAGTTTAGCGTCATGTAGTTAGGACGATGGGGACAATACAGTTTAATGGAATGTTGGACAAAAAGGGGGGGGACTGCGCAGTTTAATGTCATGCAGTAAGGACAAAATAACACACCATTTACGTCATGTTGGACACATTGGGGATTTTTTCTACAGTTTAGTGTCATGTTGGACACAGGGGTGAATATTTTAAGGTCATATATATGGACCGTGGATGGTACAGTTTAATGTCATGCTAGACATAAGTACAGTTTAAGGTCTTACAGGACCTTTGATGATTATGTAATTTAACATCTTTCAGGACGTAAGGGTCTTTTATATAGTTTAGCATCATGTAGTTAGGACATCACAGTTTAACGTCTTGCTAGACGTCAGGGACTTTTATACAGTTTAGCATCATGTAGTTAGGACGTCACAGTTTATCGTCTTGCTAGACGTAAGGGACTTGCAAATAGTTTTGGGTCATATCCATGGACCGTTGATGATGCAGTTTAAGGTCATACTGGACCTAGTTGCAGTCTAAGTTCATGCTGGACCATTTAGGGAACTTTTTCATAGTTTAACGTCATGTGGGACGAAGTTGCAGTTTAAGGTCATACTGGACCATTTCTGTATAGTTTAACATCATATAGCAAGGACGAACTGGTGCTGCACAGTTTAGTGTCATGTTGCGGGGACATAATATGAATACTTTGTAGTTTATACAAAATATTTCTTCAAAAATATGGCATTAGTTGGAGTATTAATGAGTTCTCCATCCATCGAGATTGATGAATAATCTCCATTGGAGTAGACCCTATGTATTGAATAAGGTCCTTCCCATTTTGGCTCAAGCTTGGGAGGATTCTTTCCTGGTATCATTGGAGTTCTGAGAACTAATACCAATTCTCCCTGAATGAATGAATGAAGACAAACTATTTTGTTAAAAGCTTGTGCTATTCGATTCTGATAGATTTCCAAGTGGTGCAAAGTGCACAATCTTTTCTAATCTAACCATTCCAATTCATTCAATCGCTTTTGGGATTTCTTATCTGTAGATATCTGATCACAAATGGCTACTCTGAGTGAGGGAAATTGAACTTCAATTGGCAAGACTGCTTTTGTTCCATATGCCAACAAATATGGAGTTGACCGCGTTTCATTGCGGGTGGTAGTCCTATAAGCCCATAAAGCATGAAAGAGTTTATCATGCCATGACTTCTTATCTTTATCCACCATCTTTTGCAGTATATTTGAAAGATTCTTGTTAAAGGATTCTATTTGTCCATTGGCCACCGCATGATACCAAGATGAATGGTTGGATTTAATGTTGTATTCTTGATACAATTTCTTCACCTCAGATGAACAGAAGATGGTTCTTTTGTCCATCAATACGGTATGAGGGACCCCAAATATAGTAATGATGTTAGACTTGATGAAGCTAACAATGCCTTCAGAACTGAATTCTTTGAGAGGTACTACCTCTGCCCATTTGGAAAAGAAATCAGTAGTAGTAAGAATGTACTTAAACTGCTTGGCCGTAGCTGAAGGGTAAGGTCCCACCACATCCATTCCCCATGTGGAAAATGGCCATGAGTTTTTAGCTATATGAAGAAACTCTAGAGGTTGATGAATGAAGTTGGCATGTAGTTGACATGAATGACACTTCTTTGTGAAATTAACACAATCTTGTATCATTGAAGGCCAAAAGTATCCAAGCCTAAAAATTTGATCAAAAAATCTATGTCCAGACTGGTAGGCACCATAGACTCCTGCATGCACATCTTTCATGACAGCCATTGTCTCTTCACCATCAATGCATCAGAAGATAACTCCATCAAAACCACGTTTGTTGAGAATTTTCTCTAGGTTGTTTGGGCTGTCATAAAGAGTAAAATTGACCACACGTCGCCGGATTTGTTCTTTCTCGGATCTATCATGTGGAAGTGTTCCATTTTGAAGGTATTCCCTTATAGGTGAAATCCATCCTGTAGTATGACCATATGGTTCAAGAATGGGACTAATTTCATTAATTTCCTCTGTTCTGGCTTGAACATAAGGTGAAATTGCACGATGGTGGGAAATACTGATGGTTGTCTCGTCCCGATTTGGATCTGCTAGAGCTGTGGCTATATTAGCCAGTGCATCAGCTTGAGCATTTTGTGATCTTTGGAGATAAGAAAATGTCGGTTCTGGAGGGAATTTTGCCATTAACTCTCTGACATAATTGTACAAAGGGCTTAATTCTTCTTTTCTGATGGCTTAATCCCCATTGACTTGTTTTATTACAAGGTCTGAATCACCTTTCACCTTTACGTGATTCACTTGTGATTGAAGCACTAACTCCAAGCCTGTGATAAGAGATTGGTATTCATCTTCATTCTTGGTACCAACTTCCCACAATAAAAAGGAATAAGGTAACAATGCCTTACCTGGAGAAATGATTACAATTCCTAAACCATCATTGTTGAATTTAGGATTTTCCATTTTCTTCCCTGTTGGACTTCTGGAAGCACCATAAAAATACATTTCCCATGTTTGAGGACTCTCTTGAATAGATAAAACTTCCTCATCAGGGAGTTCAATATCTGAATACATGTCTTCCACTGAAGGATGTTCAGCCAGGAAATTAGCCAGAGCTTGGCCCTTTATTGCCTTTTGAGATACATACTGAATGTCGAACTGCTGCAAAATAATTTCCCACCTTGCTAGACGTCCTGTAATCATTGGATGACTAAGGAAGAATTTAAGCGGATTATTGCGAGATACCAATTGGACCTCATGATGTTGCAGGTAGTGTCTCAGTTTCTGAACTGCAAAAATTAATGCCAGGCAGCACTTCTCAATACTTGAATACCGGGTTTCTGCTTCAAGCATAGTTCTACTAAGATAGTAGATGCTATTTTCATTCCTAGCATCATTCTTTTGAGCAAGAACGGCACCCAATGATCACTCTAGAGCTGTCACATAGAGGATAAGTGGTCTTCCTTCAACAGGTGGCATGAGTACTGGTGGACACAAGAGATATTTCTTGAGAACATCAAATGCTTCTTGACATTCTTCAGTCCACTGGTAAGTGACTACTTTTTTCAATAATTTGGTAAAGGGTAAACTGTTGCTTGCCAAATTGGAGATGAAACGCCGAATATAGGCTAAGTGTCCTTGATGTCCTCTTAATTCTTTCAAATTATGAGGAGGTGACATACCAAGTATTGACTTGGTCTTCTCAGGATCGACTTCAATACCACGATGGCGTACAACAACGCCGAGGAATTTTCCTGAGGTTACCCCAAAAGCACATTTTAAGGGGTTCATCTTGAAATTATGTTGTCGAAGCTTGTGGAATATGACTTCCAAATCATTCAAGTGATTAGAACATTGTTTGGATTTAACCACCAAATCGTCTACATAGAATTCAACAAACTTCCCTTAGAAAGGTTTGAATATACGATGCATGGCGCGTTGATATGCTGCACCTGCATTCTTTAAACCAAAGGGAATCACCTGGTAACAAAACACACCTTGAGGGGATCTGAAGGCTGTAGATTCCTCATCTTCTGGGGCCATTCGGATCTGATTATATCCGTAATATCCATCCATGAAGGAAAGTACTTCATAGCCAGCCGTCGCATCAATTAAGAGATCTGTAATCGGAACTGGTAAATCATCTTTAGGACAATACCGATAAAGATCTCTGATATCGATGCAAACCCTAATTTGTCCGTTCATCTTCTTTATAGGGAAAATATTAGCCAACACTTGGGATACGAAACTTCTCTGAAGAAGTTAGATTTGATCAGCTTATCCACATCAGCTTAAATTTTGGAAGCATAAGTTGGGTGTGTTCTTCTCGCGGCTTGCTTAAATCCATGATGTTCTTTTGGTAAACAAAAATGATGAGTAGAGACATCAGGATCAAGCCCAGGCATTTCTGTATAGTTCCAAGAAAAAATATCTTTATTTTTCCTTAGAAAATAAATATACATCTCTTTATCTTCAAGGGTCATGGCCGCACAAATTAAAGTGGGGCGTGGATCTTTCTCTGTACCCAGATTTATTTCTCTGAGTTCATCCACAGTGGTAGAGATACCCTCTTCAAATGCTGGAGGGGCATCTCTAATATCTTCCTCTTCCTTTTCATCATGTGTTATTTCTTCCATTTCTACTTGCCTAGTAGATGACAAAATGAAATTTTCATGATCAAAAGAGATTTCAAAATTTGCACATTTTGAAGAAGAAGCTTACATTTACGACCCTATTAATGATAAAGGGTCTTCTTTGGAAAATAAAGAGGAGATGATGGATTGAGAATTTACATCATTATTCACCTCCAATGTTGCTATAACTTCTTCTGGACTAATTGGCGAAGTATAGACCAGTTGCATTTCAACAGATGAAATGAAAACGTCACCACTTGTGTTTTCATCACTGTTTGGTAGGTTACCAATTTCTCCCATGTTGTCTGGCTTGATTACCATAATTGACATTATGGATCTTTCCATAAGAGTATTTTTATTGGGGCCTATTTTGTCAATTTGACTGATAGGTAACACATAATCTGTACTCACATGTGTAAATGGATTTATTGGAATCTTCTCCAAACCATATGGAGAATTAACTTTGGTAATTTCCTTTATTGTAGATTTCTCTCTTCCCTTCATGTGATAAAATTATGCCTCAACGTATTGAGACTCACATGTCTTGAATGGGGACTTATCACCATACAATGTTCCAACTTGACCATTGAAACAGTATTTGAGACATTGATGGTATGATGAAGGGATAGCCGCATACTGATGTAGCCAGGGTCTTCTAAGCAAGATGTTTAAAGCTGAGTCTTGATCAACAATCATGAAATCCGAATTGGATACAAGATCTCCAAACTGAGTTCAGAGTGTAACTTCGCCCAGTGGTTCTTGTTCATTTTTATCATATCCTTGTAACATCATGGTAGAAGGAGATAAATCAGATTCTTTGAGGCCCAATCGAAGAAGTGTATGAATGGTCATGAGGTTGACTCCCGAACCATTGTCAATGAAAGCTCTTCGTATATCTACACCATTGACTTTTCGAGATAAGTACAGAGGTTTTATGTTCCCATGCAAAACATCATCTTCATCTTTATCAGTAAAAGATATCACTGCATGACATTCTGTAGGATTATTCTCTATGTGATAGACTTCAGCTGCAGCAATTTCAGCTCCAAACTCCTGAGGACTTTACAATGCTTCGATGAGTGTTTCCCGAAGATCGTTTGAAAGATTCAAATAATCAAAAATTGATAACATGGCTGGTACTTGGTCCAAGTGTTTCAATATATCATACTTTTGATCAAGAGTTATGCGTTTCCCAACAGGAATATGCAGTTTAGCAGGTACCTTGGAAGCAGATGCTTTGGAAGCTGATGCATCTTGTATTGGGACAGAAGTTGTCAATATCCTTGGTTTTGGAAGATTATACCGATTAGATCCATTTACATTCTGAGATAAAGAAGATGGAACCTTCATTCGGTCTTCTAAAATAACTGTGCCAAGACTGAAATGGTTATTAGAAGAAGAACCTGCTTGTTCTTTTTGAGCTCGATGAAGGGCTCTACCACGAGTTTCTGCTGCATACACAGTGCTAGCAGGGGTAGAATTGGAGTAGTGGCTTCGGAAAGATCCACATCTTCCCCTGTATCCTGATCCTTGGGAACTTACTCGGATTCCCTTATTTGATACAGGGAATTCATGCTCATCAAAATTGAAATTACGACTGGAATACGGATCTGTTAATTGAATCATATTAACAAAACCGAAGATTCACTCTTCGTCTAATAAAGACTCTGCCTGACTAGCCTGTTTAGGCTGTGCCGTTTTATGGGGCGGTGCCCGTGGCTTTGAAGTAGATGGCATAAACTTTTCCAGAGTCAAAGACAATTTAGGCTTTGACACATACTCATCTTCTTCTGATTCTTTTTCCTTCTTTTAATCAAACCGTTTCTTTGAGGACTTTCCCTCTGACGAAGAGGGTTTTACCGTAATACTCATGGTAGAAGACACAATTGGTTTCTTTAATTGTGTTTGCAAAATGGAATGAGTCTGATTGATTGTCTTTTTGACCATCCAATAATCATACTTCTGTGCATTTCTGCTTTTGACTTCTTGCCATTAACCTTCCTCCTCTGGAACTGTAGCAGTAACACATGCTACCTGAGTCGAAGAACCTTTCAACTTTACTTGTCCGAAGTCGACCAACTTTTGCAGGAGGTCTTTAAAGACAAAACACTCCTGGATAGGATGCCCCAACATTTGATGAAAGGGAAACTAATTGGGATGGTCTTCATCTAATTCCTTGTTTGGCCTCTTGGGCACTGGGTATTGAACCAAATTATTCTCCAGATCTGAAATGAAGTAACCAGGTACTTGCTCATTTTGGAAAGAGTATGTTTTACTCTTCAAATCCTCAACTTGTTTTCGTCGTTGATATATATGATTAATTGGAAGAAACGGACTTTGTTGTTGGCATTCAGGAGGCGGAGCCCTTTGAGAAGATTAAGGTTTTCAAGTAGAAATAGGTACAGGCGCTTGTTTAAGCATAACTGTAGCAGTTTCCTCTTTACCCATTCTCCTTCCTGGAGCTGATGGAATTACACGAGACGTAGCCTTAGCCTGTATAAGTGTCACGAACCAGCCCGAGTCGACCCTGAACCGGTCACCCAGTCCAGCCCGTGACAAGTCCCGAGAGGCGTTCCCGATCCTCCCGGGATGGTGACAAGCACCAAGGGAATCAATAGAGTACACAAGGTAATGATTTCTCCCATATATAAACAATCAAACAAACCGCGGAAATAAACGGACATCCCAAAATGAATTTATATAAAAATTGAACTAAATATTATTTGTACAAGAAACTAAAATTAGAACAAAACCAACAGCTCAACTAAACAAACCCAATGAACAACTAACTCAATGTGACACTTCTGCTCACTCTCGAACACAATGATAAAATGTCGCCCAAGGTGATCGCACGAAAGATGAAACCTGAACAAGGGATAAAAAAAGAAGAAAACTATATGTGTCAGTATTAAAACTCAGTAGGTTAGCCCAATATTCTATTCCCAATGCACATTCCTTTAAAATAAATGAAAAATAAATTTATAATTTTAAATTCAAGATATGAATGTATGGTTTTCAAATGAGGTTCCATGCTATAATAATTATCAGACAAAAACATGCATGTTTAATAAAAAAAATGCATGTAACTATTTTTTTCTAAGAGGTGAAACATCAAAATGAACATAGTTTTCAAGAGGTCTGCTTTAATGAATTTTAACATTTAAATAAATAACACATACTACTGAATTTACCAACCAAACACACCGTATGCCGACGGTGAGTACGAAATAGCCAATGAGCACTAGTCACGGGAACACCCCTAGGCACTAGTTAGTTGTGAGCCCCAGGTACCTCGTATCTCGGTGAAAGTAACCATAATAAATATCCATTCTCGTGCATGAGAAACTAATAGGGAACATACACATAACCTAGTGGTCCCCAATAATCATCATCATCATAGTTTAGTTAGTGTTGTCATCATCAAACTTGCTACGTGAAACAGGGGCCAACCCCCACAGTATCAGTAGTACATGTCCGCCCACCTAGATACCCAGGATTCCCTTTAGTGCTTAATAAAGTTACACATATTATCAAATAAACATTTCACATCCACATTCCATTCCAAAACCATAAAAACACAAACAGCCCATAATCATTCTTCACATTTCTTACACTAATCAACAAACCGCTAAATATTTTGGTAAAAAAATTTCATGAAGTGTATTGAGGCTTTGCACATAAAACTCTTTCAAAATCACTCTTTCAATTATAAACACACATCAAAACCAAACCAAATAATATTTTTCAGCCAAATAAACATTTAATAAATTCATTTAATGGACCTTAAAACAATCCCAATTGCTCAACTTGTTATATACAAGTAAAACACTCCTTCATTTCTAGGAAATGCCAAACGGGCCTTTAAACATTTTCTCAAAACTATCCTTTGAGGAAGGTATGCATTTTAATTTTATTAAGGATACATATAAACACCATTTACAGAAGAAAACCACCTTCATAAATCTCTTATAATACTCACGTTACATATTCAAAACACAACCATTTTCATAAAGATGTGAAAGAGTACATTTTTTGGAAACTCGAGCCAAAATATGTTGTAAATAAAAACCCAATTGATTGTAAAAAAAAATACAAATAGTAAATCCATATAAGTACCCAAAAATACCATTTATTATTCTTCCAATTCCTTTATAAATCCAAAAAAATAACTTTTAAATCATACATCACACATAAAAGCCAACCGGGTAATTTACCGAACACATGACATTCCTTTTTTAAACAAAACAATTTATTTTAAGTAGGTGAAAAGGAATAAAACACCAATTGAAAGCCATATTTTCATTCAAGATACTGTAACATGATAAAAATACCACAAACCAGATTTTAAACCACACAAAATATTTTCAAAAGATAACGGAACATTTAAACAAACACTTGTTGAGAAATTTCATGGAATAACAACACTACCTTTCACAAAACAATGATTAAACAACCACATTGGACATCAAGAAAATTATCCAAAGGCTTAAAAATGATAATGAACATTTATATCAGTTTAGTAAAATATTAAAATTATGAAACATGAATGATAAAGGCATGTGCAAGGGATATCCTACCTCAAATTGTCGTCGTAATTGAAACGCACACCTGAAATCACCCGCTGCGGGTTTATAAACCCGAAAACTATAAAGATCAGACCTAAAAAAATAGAAACCCCATCAAAAAACATTGTATAGAAAAACCCTAGGTCGATCAATACTAGGATACAATATAAAACCATGAAATAATGAAAGGAGGGGGAAGATGAAGAAGAAAGGAGAGGGAATCTCACCTTTCATCCTAGAAAACTCTTCGTCTTCCATTAGATCTGAAGCCCTAGAGAAAAGTTAATGGCTTGAAATTTCTTGGAGAGACACCTATGGTATGGAAGAACCAGGGGAAGAAGATTGGTGGCAAAAAGAGTACGAATTAATGGATTTATGAATGATAAAAGTTACCTTGGAAATTCTGGGCGATTTGAGGTTTCCTGAGAATTTTGCTCCCTAATCCGCGACTCACATGAGCTCCAAAGAGGTAAAATATATTATGAGGGTTAGGATAGGGTTATGGGCTTATAGGGGGAGGTGGAATCACCGAAAAATAGTAAAACTTCAAAAAGATATAAATGAAACAATTTATTTTTTTAAAACAGGAAATGGGCCCATGGGCTGGCCCAATACCTAAATAAGTAACCCAAATTCACCCGGCTTATGAATTTCTAATGGGTCCAAAAGGATAAATAAAGTTTAATATATCAGTATAGGACAAGTGGTAAGTTTAATGGGGGAAAAAGGATGAAAAAAAAGAGTTATAAAAAAACAAATTCAGTTTTTAAAACTGGTAATGGGCTCACGGTTGGCCCAAATCATGAAGTAACCACCCATTCTTCAAAAAACTCCTAAACAAGCAATGGGGATCCCAAATTATGGTGGTTAGACATATATGAAACTTCAAAACTCAATATTCATCTCATCAAATACCCATGAAAAGGATCGGGATTTCTAATGGGCCGGATCAATACAAAAAAAAAACCATGTGTGACAATTCTCCCCACCATTAAAGCTTTCCGCCCCCGGAAAGCCATAACACTTTCTGGCTGAAAAAAAACAACACCTAAGGATTCCAGAATGTAATCCCCACCATTAAGAATCAACTAGCACTAGAAATGTTCTTAGGATGAAAATCTAGGAGACCCATGGTGGGTCTCCCCACCATTAGAAACCAACTAGCAATGAATGGACAAGAATTGAACATGAGCTAGAGTTGGGACTCAATCACACATGCCCAAAAAAACACTCCTACAAAAACCTACTATACCAATTTAATAGGGTTACAACATGAACATATAAACCACCCACTCCCGAATGGAGGGTACAATAACTTGGTCGACACATTCAGCACAATTCTGGACCCCTGTCACTTGGGGATGGGAGGGAAGGGGACCCAATAATTTGGCCACTGAAACAACAAAAGAAACAAAGAAACTACCCAAAACAATCCCCCTATGAATAGGTAACACCAAGACTGCACCTGATTTTTACAGGCGGTCCACACATGGACATTGATTGAAAACCCACATCCATGAAGGAATAACCATAGACACTGTGTGAGGGGTTAAGTCCACCACGCTTGTTGCGACAAAGGGAAATTCATAGAAATGAGGAACCAAAACACTGACATAGTAACTAACATACCAAAACAGAGGAGTAAGGATCATAATATAGCACTCCACACCTCTGTTGATTTCCTGACTACGTGAAAAGCTTCACTTCGCGGCCTATGGCTGGAGCATTGATTCTTGAAGCATTTGTTGCACCGCAGTCAGGTGATAAGGATCACACCACTCAAAAAAACCACACTTGATCACCAAACAAAAACCTTCATCTAAATAGGAACTCATAGATACATATCAAAATTCTATCTCACTCCAAACGAGGGGAAGAATGGACAAGGAATACAGCAAAACACATCAACATCACCGAACACAACTGCTCTGTCCAAAAGAATTATCATGACCTAGAAGCACTTTTAATAGATCAAAAACAACTCTCTATTCCAACAAACAAGTTGAGGCATTATCAAAATAGGTGGATTTAAAATTTGAAAGGAATCCTTAGGTTGATCAGCAGAAAATATTTCCAACGCTGAACTATCCATGGCCACATCACAACATCAAACACATTTTTAGAAACCTAATGAAAATTACTCCAAAACCGAGCCACCAACAAGATCTCATCACTAGATAGAACAAGATTATGAATTCTAGATCACATGGAATCTAACCAAATAAAAAACTCTTCTAAGACATAGAAAAATCAAGCCACATAACCATTGGTTTTAAAAAAAGGCCACAATTTTCAGCTCAAAACAATTTTGAAAAATCAAACTAACTTGGTGGGTTTCCACATTCACCAATGGTGTTTCATCAAGTATCACCCACGTGCACATTTCCATCCAACCCTTCGCACCCAAACACCATACCATATAGGCCATACTTCTATATATAAATAAAACCATGCATTTGAGCACCCATGAAAACACCAAAGGCTAACATTAAACATCATAATTCAAAAAAACAATTTACATTCAAAAGGAACACCAACCACCAAGTCAAAAATATATTTTCATATTTCACAAAAAAACCAAAATTAATTAAGAACCATTTTATTAAAAACCTACCCCTTTTCATTTTTAAAAACCTTTTAAATAACCAAGACACTCCAAACAACCCCTTCCCATTTTTTTTTAAAAAAATCTGCAAGGTATATTTCCATAATCCGAGGTCCATTGAGTCCAATACCGTTTGTAGTAAAACACCAACCGATCAAAACCAATTGCCAAAAATAATTTATCCAATTCAAAAACTGTTTAACATCCTAAAATACCCCCATTTAAAAAAAAGATCCAGAATCAATTTAAAATGATTCACAATTTCAAAACATTTTATTTCAACAAACCACAAGTTTAGATTATGGATAATCCAATCCCTTTAAATCATTTCTGCTTCCCTCCATTTTTTTTCACAAAAACACAACATTCCAAAACCATTATTTTATTTAATTATTGAAAAACCCATTTTTTCACTTTTCAAAATCTAATCCTTACATTAAAACCCATTTCCACAATTCTCACACAAGTATTTTAAAAAAAAATTCCGAATTCAAGAAAGGTTCAAGAGACCCCAAAAAAGGGAACTAGTGTTGGTGGGTGACTTGACCATATGGTTGGTGGCCATATTCCAAACACAACACCAACAAATAGAGACTTATTAGGACCATTCCCCAGCTCCAGATGGCTTGCCAGGCCCTGTGAGCTCATGAAGGCCATTGGTCAGACTCCCCTTGTCATATCCCAATACCAAACAATCAACTAGAACAATGGACACTAATAAAACCTGACTTCCATGGAAACCTGAGGATTAGAACAAGAAAGAGTTTGCGACGCTCTTCTTGAACTTACCCCTCAAGTCCCAACAATACTACTCCATCTACCTAGACATCCCCAAAATAACAAGGGCTCTCTAAAAATAAAGGTCTGCTAATAGCCGACCTCCTCTGATACCATTTTGTCACGAACCTGCCCGAGTCGACCCTGAACCGGTGACCCAGGCCAGCCCGCGACAAGTCCTGAGAGGCGTTCCCGATCCTCCCGGGATGGTGACAAGCACCAAGGGCGTCAATAGAGTACACAAGGGAACAATTTCTCCCATATATAAACAATCAAACAAACATCGGAAATAAACGGACATCCCAAAATGAATTTATATAAAAATTGAACTTAATATTATTTGTACAAGAAACTAAAATTAGAACAAAACCAACAACTAAACTAAACAAACCCAATGAACAAATAACTCAATGTGACACTTCTGGTCACTCTCCAACACAATGATAAAATTTCGCCCAATGTGATCACACTAAAGATGAAACCTGCACAAGGGCTAAAAAAAGAAGAAGACTATAGGCGTGAGTATTAAAACTCAGTAGGTTAGCCCGATATTCTATTCCCAATGCACAATCCTTTAAAATAAATGAAAAATAAATTTATAGTTTTAAATTCAAGATATAAAAGTATGGTTTTCAAATGAGGTTCCATGCTATAATAATTATCAGACAAAAACATGCATGTTTAATAAACAAAAATGCAAGTAACTATTTTTTTCAAAGAGGTGAAACTTCAAAATGAACATAGTTTTCAAGAGGGCTTCTTTAAAGAATTTTAACTTTTAAATAAATAACACATACTACTGAATTTACCAACTAAACACACCGTATGCTGACGGTGAGTACAAAATAGCCAATGAGCACTAGTCACGGGAACACCCCTAGGCACTAGTTAGTTGTGAGCCACAGGTACCTCGTATCTCAGTGAAAGTAACCATAATAAATATCCATTCTCATGCAGGAGCCACTAGTAGGTAACATACCCATAACCTAGTGGTCCCCAATCATCATCATCATCATAGTTTAGTTAGTGTTGTCATCGCCAAACTTGCTACGTGAAACAGGGGCCAACCCCCACAGAATCACTAGCATACTAGTACACGTCCACCCACCTAGATACTCGGGATTCCCTTTAGTGCTCAATCAAGTTACACATATTATCAAATACACATTTCACATCCACAATCCATTCCAAAACCATAAACACAAAAACATCCCATAATCATTCTTCACATTTCTTACACTAATCAACAAACCGCTAAATATTTTGGTAAAACAATTTCATGAAGTGTATTGAGGCTTTGCACATAAAACTCTTTCAAAATAACTCTTTCTATTATAAAAACACATCAAAACCAAACAAAATAATATTTTTCAGCCCAATAAACATTTAATAAATTCATTTAATGGACCATAAAACAATCCCAATTTCACAACTTGTTATATACAAGTAAAACACTCCTTCATTTCTAGGAAATGCCAAACGGGCCTTTAAACATTTTCTCAAAACTAACCTTTGAGGAAGGTATGCATTTTAATTTTATTAAGGATATGTATAAACACCATTTATATAAGAAAACCACATTCATAAATCTCTTATAATATTCATGTTACATATTCAAAACACAACCATTTTCATAAAGATGTGAAAGAGTCCATTTTTGGGAAACTCGAGCCAAAATATGTTGTAAATAAAAACCCACTTGATTGTAAAAACAAATACAAATAGGAATACATATAAGTACCAAAAAACCATTTATCATTCTTCCAATTCCTTTATAAATCCAAAAAAATAACTTTTAAATCATACATCACACATAAAATCCAACCTGGTAATTTACCGAACACTTGACTTGCCCTTTTTAAACAAAACAATTTATTTTAAGTACATGAAAAGGAATAAAACACCAATTGAAAGCCATAATTTCATTCAAGATACTGTAACATGTTAAAAATACCACAAAAAAGATTATAAACCTCACAAAATATTTTCAAAAGATAACGGAACATTTAAACAAACACTTGTTGAGTACTTTCATGGCAAAACAACACTACCTTTCACAAAAAAAATGATTAAACAACCACTTTGGACATCAAGAAAATTATCCAAAGGCTTAAAAACAATAATGAACATTTATATCAGTTTTGCAAAAATATTAAAATGATGAAACTTTAATGATAAAGGCTTGTGCAAGGGATATCCTACCTCAAATCGTCGGCGTAATTGAAACGCACACCCGAAATCACCCGTCGTGGGTTTATAACCCCTAAAACTATAAATATCAGACCTAAACAAACAGAAACCCCATCAAAAAACATTGTATAGAAAAACACTACGTCGATCAATACTAGGTTACAATATTAAACCATGAAATAATGAAAGGAGGGGGAAGATGAAGAAGAAAGGAGAAGGAATCTCACCTTTCATCCTAGAAAACTCTTCATCTTCCATTAGATCTGAAGCCCTAGAGAAAAGGGAATGGCTTGAAAATTCTTGGAGAGACTTCTATGGTCTGGAAGAACTAGGGGAAGAAGATTGGTGGCTGAAAGAGTAAGAATTGATTGATTTAGGAATGATAAAATTTACCTCGGAAATTCTGGGAGATTTGAGTTTTCCTGAGAATTTTCGCCCTAATCCGCAACCCACATGAGCTTCCAAAGAGGTAAAATAGATTATGAGGGTTAGGCTAGGGTTATGGGCTTCGAGGGGGAGGTGGAATCACCAAAAATTAGTAAAAATTGAAAATGATATAAATGAAACAAATTATTTTTTTAATACCAAAAATGGGCCCATGGGCTGGCCCAATACCTAAATAAGTAACCCAAATTCACCCGGCTTATGAATTTATAATGGGTCCAAAAGGATAAATAAATTTTAATATATCTGTATAGGACAAGTGGTAAGTTGAATGGGTGAAAAATGATGAAAAAAAAGAGTTATAAAAAAACAAATTCAGTTTTTAAAACTGGTAATGGGCTCACGGTTGGCCCAAATCATGAAGTAACCACCCTTTCTTAAAAAAACTCCTAAACAAGAAATGGGGATCCCAAATTATGGTGGTTAGACATATATGAAACTTCAAAACTCAAGATTCATCTCATCAAATACCCATGAAAAGGATCGGGATTTCTAATGGGCCGGGTCAATACAATGACAAAAACAACCGTGTGTGACAATAAGGGAATCTCCAATCAGCTGAGCGATTGAAGTGAGGACTCGAAACCCTCTTATGTATTTCACTGGGATCAATGGAGTGCGTAATTCGTCACACAAAATTTCCACACAGATTGTCAATAGCTCTTCCTGAGGGAGTTCTAAACTCAGGGAATATGTTAATCCCTTCCAGCGAGCAATGAAATCAGAGACACTTTCATTCCCCCTTTGCTTGCAGTTTGTAAGATCGAAAACGGTCATTTTTGGCAAAGTTGAGATAAACTGAAGAAGGAATTTTTGGCGAAGATCCTCCCATCCGATGATTAACCGGGATTGCAAGCTTTTATACCAGTCAAAAGGTGGTCCATGCAAGGTTCGCACGAAGCATCTGAGTTTCACTGCTTCTTGCTGCTCTGGAGTTCCAATCATAGGATCACAACAAGACACGTAATGTGTCAAATGTTGTTCACGGTCGCCTGATCCATTGAATGTAGGGAAAACATGGTTTCCAAAACTGGATGGAGGAGAAATAGAATCTACCCATTCAGGGTAAACTTTCTTTTATGGTTGAACTTGCGACCGTTTACCTTCCATAGTTTCTAACCGATCTGTTAATGACTCTATAGTAGTTATTAACTTTTGAGAAACGTCAGGTTGAATTCGGTCTTGGGTAGGTGCAATGAACGGAGCTTGGATAGAAGTGGTGATTGGTGCTACAAATGATGGTAGCACTGCCAACCGTTGTTGCGTTTGCCCCGTAGGATTAGACCTCTGAGGGTGTACTGATAAAGGAGGATATTCCTGATCCATCTTAGTAGCTGCAAAAAATTCCTTCGGATGTCGGAATTCAGCATTCTTAAGAAGAAGACTACTATGAAGTAGTTCTGCATTCAACCTTCTTAATTCTTTCAGTTCTTCCTCCTGTTGTGCAAACCTTTTCTCAAATGAGAGAGATTGACCTTCTCCAGAGGAAGGATATATAACCTGATTCTTTCCCCTCCCTTTGTTGGATACTTTTTTGAGAGAAGGAAGTGGATTACCTAGGTTCTGAGTAATCCTTTGACTTCGTGTACGCACACCTTCTTCATTTGTATCGGTGCGTACATTTTCTTGGGCATGATTCTCTTCATCTGAGTCCCCTGAGTGAGTCTCCTCTGGTGTATTAGGAACAACGACATTGATGACATTGATTGATGTATAATTCATCACATCCCTTCTATAAACATTTATGTGATATTGTCTTCTTTCATGTATTTGATGAGACATTGCCTTTTGTTGATTTAATCTTTTAGGAACTTCTTGACGAGCTATAACTTGGAGGGAATCTCCTGATAATTTGGCTCTTCGTTCCTCTTGGGGCTTCTTCCATAATCGAGAAAAGGCAGATATTCTATGAGAAGGGGATTGATGATTTGAAAGATTCCCCAATCTCGTGAACTGGGGTTGTTCCTACTGCTTCCTCTCAACTCCTCGAATCCCATTTGTTGACTCTGAGGGATGGGTTAAAGGAGTCCCCAGTCTGACAAGATGGGGTGGCTCTTGACATGATATGTCTAAGAGCCTCTTAAAAGCTCTCTTGATATTTTGAATCTTAGTTCGGAAATTAGCTGGATGAATTAAACTGTATCAACTTTTATCACCTGGTTTAACAGACCGTTGGATGATTTCCGAAACTTCTGTTAATTGATGATGTGTTTGCTCCATATGAGAGGCTTGTTCAATATTCTCGCCTGATTGATGTAGGAGCAATTCAACAACTTGTTCTCTATATGATTGATTTTGAGAGGAACTAGTTGAAGCATGTTCTTGAGCAAGCTTTTGATTACGAACAAAGCCCATTGACTGTGGCCAGCCATGGGCAATAACATTTCATGAGACCATTTTCGGCGGGCTTTGCTGACCGGAAAGCACTGTGAAATGTAGTACTCCGTGAACACCCCATCCTCTGATATGAACACCAGATGGAGCATTGGCAATTAACTGACATAATTTTCTTAGTGCGCCAAGGCATGAACGTTGAAGGGTTATCTATTGCTTTTCAGCCTTCGGATACCGAGAGACTGATAGAGATGCCAAATCAATCTGACGTTGTAGCCCTTCTATTCTCTTAAGATGATTTTCATATTCATCATAAGATAATACCTTCTTCTTCAATTGACAAAGAGTTTTCCATATTTTGAGATGAATATCATGGATTCCATCTTCCATCAACATCTTTGGAACGTCATACTGGGAGTCATCCAAAGGCCAAAACATGACTGGTACCTCACTTTTCACCAGTTTTTTCCTCATGTTCAACATTTACTCTTCATCATTAAATGAAGATTCTTTTACCTGTTTTGACCAGAGTTGGTGTTTCCTTGTTTCTTCATCAGATTCAACATGATTGGTAGAGAGATCATTGATCAAACTAGAAGATGCATGATTTAGGGGTGGTCCGGAGAATGACCTACACCCCAGGATATCTTCTGATTGAGAAAGTATTTTACTTGCTAGCGATAAAGCATCAGACATGACTGGTTTCGCGTTTGCAAGTTCCTCATAATAAGAGGTCTTTCTCAGCACTACATTGTCTACTAGAGTATTTTCCAGGCAATGTGAATCACTACTACGGAGAGGACTTTCACAGCGAAATTCATCATCATGGGGAGGACCACCATAATGGGTTATAGAAAAAGATGAGATCTCTTGATCCTTGGTCTTCTGACCACATAGAGGGTTTCTGCGGCTCTCATCTGAAGATGAAACTTCAAGATTGACCGAATTGTCATGAACCAAGCCTTCATGAGAAAGTGTATGTCGAAGACCTTCAGAATTAATGTTCCCGTTATTGGGAACTGAGGGAGTAGAATCTTGAATTCCAACAGATAAATGTCTGAGGGCTTCAAGAACTCCAGCATCGAGCAAGGCCTTGTTACAGATTTGCCTTTGATCTCCTGACTGTGCTGGGCAGATCTTTTTCTTAGATGCCTTCTTACTCGCTTTAGAAGCCACTTGTTGACGAAAGTGGTTGCTCTGAGCAGGTGTATGTGCCTGATCAGGAAAGATGGTCAGGTTAGGCTGACGATCTCCACTCAAATCGGGTGTATGTTCCTGACTTGGTTGTCCGTATGATATGGGGGAGTATTCCCCATAACCCTCTTGGACTGGAATAGATGTCTGTGTCTGTTCCAGAGTGAATCGTTGATGTGTCACTACATTACTAGGGATAGAATTATGTGTCCTTCCCTGAGATGATGCTGAAGCTGTTATGATATTCTGGCAAGCATCCAAAATATGAGCAGAAATTTTCTTCTTCTCTTTCACCATTGACAAAATATTCTTGGTGACTTCAGCTGTCGGAACGGGGATATATATCCATTCCGGGCATGGAGTAGGTGTATGTGCTTGCTCCTGTCCTCTTTTTCCTGTTAGTGAATCCTGACAGTACTCAAGTGCGGAGGTAGAGAGTTGAGTCTGCCTCCTGTTTGTCGTCGGAGCTTTCCGACTGACTTCTCTGTGCGCTACCAAGAGACACTGTTGGTAGGATTGATTAGTACTAGGAGGTGTATGTGACTGCTGATTACACTTCGCCAAACACGGTTGAAGAGATCCATCATATGTAGTCAGGCGAGCCTGCTGACTAACTGATGATGTATAAGCAGGTGTATGTTCCTTCCTATAGTACTCAGCCGGAATTGCCTGGTGGGATTAGCGTGATGCTGCCAGACGAGTCTGCTGGAAATCGGAATTAAAACTGACAGGTGTGTGTGCCTACTCGTTGTTTTCTACCAAGTTAGGATGGTGGACTTCTCCGGAGATGGAAGGGATGAAAATATGCCCATTGTTAACCGGATTCCGTCTCTGGAGGTTGTTCTTGCCTGCTTGGGTTCGAGGAACCTGAGCCGAATGCCTGGAGTCGGTACCCTCATCATGTTTAGGGCGCACTGTCGCACGAGTCTGGCGGCGATTGATGATGGGACCTCTCAGGAAGGACTCCTGTCTTTTTGAATTAAGGCCCTGAGGGACCTACTCATTCACTTCCTTAGAGTAAGGGAGCGAATGGAAATTTCATTATGGGGATAACGACCTGAAACGATTGGAGACGGTAGTCAGCACCACCTACCTCTTGATCACTGGTCGTCATTTTCCGGACGACCTGTGTGAGTTGTTCACTTGGAGGGCCTATCGGGCAGCCTCCAGAGTTGGGATGGTACCGTGTTGACGGTACTCCTTAACCGGTGCATTTGATACCCAGCGTTGAAGACGCTGAGTAGGTAATGTCATCCTCAGAGCGGATGACGATCCAGTAGGAATAGCAGCAGTGGTATTTGCAACAATAGTATTCATAGGTGTGAATTTGAGAGCATCCATTATGGAAATATAGATGATATGGGAAAAGAGTGCATGTTTGATATTACAGACGTAATCAAGATAAATTATGCTACTTAATCCTTTGGATGAGCACACATGTCAATGATTTTTTTGTTATCCCTTTTATTGGGTTTTAAATAGGGTCTTAACAAATAGGTAAAACACCATTTTATCTTGGTTAAGGATTCACGTCGGGTTCACCATATTTTGTTTCCCTCGGAATTCGGGGATGACCTCCTGGATGGGAGATTCAAACGTTCCGATCGGTTTCTAACGGGTTTGTTCGTAGGACTGGAAACATCCAATGATTCAACATCCATTTGGACCTAAATTACAAAGGTAGGTGCTCAATAACTTATGGACTGATGAGGCTTAGGAATTTTCATTGGTCGAGAGGATGGGAGGTCCGACTCATCACACCTTTTTGAGGGGAATTATTGTCTATTCTGGGACTCTCTTTATAGATTTAAGTTATGTTCGTGAATCCTTATTACATTACCAAGTATAAAATGATCTTTCCTTCAATTTTGACAATCAATGATTAAATATGTAAGAAATTTAGAGAATCTTTTATATGTATTTGAGGTTCTTCATCAATAGAGAATCATCTATATCTATTTAGAGATTCTTGGTCAATGGTATCCTTCAAAACATTTATATAAAAGTCTCTTGGTCATTATGACGACCAGGCTAGTTTTAAAGACACTCAGTGGGGCACATGAAGTTTATTGTCATTCAGAAGGACATGAATTATTTCAGAGTTGGGATCGAACTCATAGATGGGCTACCTGCATATCCTTTGTTTTGGAAATGGAATCAGAACCCACGTAATTCGAATAAGGGAATATAATGTTTATGATTGATGGTTCAAAGAAGGATGTCATAATTACATTTACTCACTAAGATCACGTGAGTCATGCTCGGTGTGAGAAACAAGAGGTATTAGTAATAACATAGCCAATTGGGCCATGAAAGATGTAATCATAATAAATGGTTTGGGGATTATGTATGTATGACTGCCCAGATAAATGAATATTAGGATTTACTTTAGGGAGAAAATCCTAGAACAGGGTCCACAAAGGTATATGTGCTTCATGGAGATTTGAATACTCTAATTTGGGAATTATTCCTGAAAAGGAAGCCTATATTAGGAGAGGATTGATAACTGGGTTTTACTACTGAGAAGGAATCCCAAATCAAAAGTAAATTAAGACTAGTTAAGAGAAATTAAGGGACTTGGGGCTTACTCCTGAAAAGTAAGCCCAAAATTTATGACTGGGACTTATTCCTGAAAAGAAGGCCCAGGTTAGGGGACTTGGGGTTTACTCTTGAAAAGGAAGCCCAAAATTATGACTGGGACTAATTCCTGAAAAGGAGACCCAGGTTAAGCGATTAAGGTTTGGGGCTTACTCTTGAGGAGGATTCCCAGATTTGGGAATTTTAAGAATTTGGGGCTTACTCCTGAGGAGGATGCCCATGTTTGGAGGACTTAGGACTAGGGATTATTCCTGAAAAGGAGACCCAGGTTAAGGATTCTCTCATCTTGGAGGATGAGGTTCAATGAATGAACTATCCATATTTAGTGACATAAATATATTTATATCACTAGGTTTTGAGAGATATTCCACCGAATTCCTTTCAGATAAGGAAGTCAAATCAAGAAATCATGCCATAAATGTATTTAAAGAGTGTCTCGAAGACCGAATCTTGAAAAGGAAAGGTGTAATGTCTTAGGAGGGGTGAAATGGGCAAGAAAGGCACCCAAAAAGGAAGGGGCGTGCAAGTCTTGGAAGGCCCACATGTATTGTGGCGGCGCACAAGTATTGGTCACGCAGGTATGCCTGCGCGACACATGGTGTACTTGCGCTATGGCCAACCAGCATTGAAATACTTGAGCGACTCTTTATTAAACCCTTTATAATCCTCTTGAGGTTCATCCAAAAAAGGGACGCACAAGTTCTATCAAAGGAGTAAGGCGGCGCGCAAGTGTGGTCACTTCCCTTAAGGGATGGCCAATCAGGTGCACAAGTGTTGATGAGTTTCAACACTTAGGCCTTCCTCCCTCTCTTTAGATCCTCCGTTATAGGTAAAAAATTACCTTAGAAGTGTTCCAGATGCTTTGAAAAGAGACTTGGGAATCAGTAGCTTCAATCCGAGTTTCTGGAAAAAAATCCTCTCAAATGGGGGGCCCACATAGTCTATTTATAGGCAAGAGAAGGCCCTAGGCGGTTACCGGGCGGTTATCAATTAGGTCACGCAAGTCAGTTGAACACCATGGTGCGTCGCGCAAGTCCACTTGCGCGACCATGAGGAAAATTGCGCGACCTATGGGCAAAGTTTTCCTTGTTCATCCCTTTATCGATTTTAATGTTTTCTACAAAGGTTGAATCACTTTGTGCTCATATATTACCCTTTTTTGACCTTTATATTATGTGACGAAAGGAGCGTCAATAGACATAAGATCCCAAATAAAATTATTATTGATCAATAAAATCATTTAACTAAAAATAATAGTCACACTAACTAGGGACTTCACGTAGTCCAGGGGTAGGTGATAAATCTTAATCGCACTTTGTTTGTGGGTTCGATTTCCACAGCTTTGTCCGACGCGACGGGTTGTCACACGGTCTTCTTGTTTTCCTTCTTCAAAAACTATATTTTATAACATTACCAAAATGAGATAAATTCCTCAAAATAACCATAGCATAATTTAACCACAAATCTTATCTCATACCTTGCATTTTCATCCCAAATTATAATAACTTATAATTGACTCAAACACAATGATCATATAAAACGAAATTTTTATTTATAACTATATCCACAAGAGAAAAGATAATTATTCCTCAAATATCATTATCACATGGAAAACTGCAGGGTTAAAAATATAAGAGAAAATTATTCCAAAGTAAACCCATCAACAAGGAGCACTAATACTTTTTAAACATTTCTCTAACTATTTATTTCTATATAGCTTCTTCATTGACCAATAAAATATCCTATAGATTAGGAAATTCAATCGGTAAATGGCTAGGTCCCCTATATTTAGGGAAAACGACTGTAAATGTATTATTGGGACCATTTTTTTCATCTTCCATAGTACTCTTCATTTTTCGTCGGGAATTCTTCACTTTATGTCCTTCCTTCCCGCACATAATTCATTTCTTTGTCCCATTGAGACACTATCCTAGGTGTCTCCATCCACATTTCCGGCATGATGGAAATTGAGGATTCCTTTCTCCATGGTCTCCACTGCTGGAGTTCATATCATTCATCACCTTTCTCTCCTGTGTTGAGTCCGGGAATTGGTAAATATATATATTGTTGATCATATTTTTGAAAATTGATTTGGAATAAAGAAGATATATTTTACGCCTATCAACATTCCATTTTGTTGCACATTGCCACCACCGTTCCCACCTTGTACATCATTCTCAATGTCACTATCACTTCCTTGGAATCTGGAAATTGACTAAAACCAAAAATCATTGTGTGTGTAACAGTAGTCATAAAATCATTTAGAGATTAACATGTCACCATATTCTCAATTTGAAACACATTAGGATTAACCAAGGTCATTTACTATCATCTTATATAAATGACACTTCCAATTGGTTTGTAAAGAAAATGTAAATTATCATAATCATATCCCCCAGGAGTGTCGTAACCAAGAGTGGAGCAAGGCCCGTTGTCATGCACCAGATCCCGTTTGAGTCCAGCTCAAAGCGGTGTTTTTGGGTTTTACCCCTTGGTACATCTGTGTCAGAGCCGCCTCTACCTGCTCGTATCCAGAAAGGGATGTACTTCTTGGAAAACTCACAAAATATCTACAATACCAAAATTTTAGGAAGATCTTCTATACTAATCTTCAAAGTTCATCTTAGGTCTACGTGCTCTAATCAGAGTTTATCTAAATCTAGCTTCCAAGGCTTGTACTAAACTTCCTTTGATACAAACTGTAACGCCCCAACCATAGATATCCAGAGTCGGTGCATTATTACATAACATTGGAATGATCACAATAAAGATCAAGTCTTGAAAGTCTGATTAGTTTAGTAGCCTTGGAAACACTAGATATATTCATAAAGTTTACATTACATCAATAAGTGAAAAACTAAAACAACATATTGTATTCCTATCCCCCCACACTATCCCTGTAAGACATTCATAAAATACTTTCTCACATCCCGTGAAAAAAAAAACATTGAATAGGGTGAGCTCAGATGCTCAGTAAGGTTAACAATATAGCGGAAACTTTCATAAATAAACATAAAAATTTAATGCAATGTATAACTAAAACAAAAGCCTTTTAAATATGAACATCAGTATAATATGGAAAGGATAAAATGAAATAATGACATTTAATTATTCACATTGATATTCTACTAGTCCAATAATAAAATTAAAATAATAATAACCACTTTCATAATGATGGAATGTATTATGCCATACTATCATAACCACGTAGCCAAGGCCTCGTGCCAAGACTACAAATAAGATTTTGTCAAGGCCTCATTCCAAGACACTTGTTTGTCTCATGAGACCTACCTATGCATCGAGGATCTATAGCGGGCTCCACCCATCACTTAATAAGTCCAAGACATTCCTCATATGAAAAATTGAATCATAATATAAACATTTATATTAAAACTAGCATACGAAAAGTCAATACATTACCCACAAACCATGAATGGTATAAAAATAGTACATCCACAGTCAAACATAACTCATTCAATACAATATGTAGGATTGTATTGTAATAGATTAACCTCAATCGAGAATAATGAAGGATATTGTAATATATGAAAATAATCATCAAAACAATTTGAGAGAAATATCACCCATTTTCATGAAATCATTTAAAAGTCAAACTATTAGTCATGAAGCCATTTAAAAAGAGATTTTTGAATCAAACTGTCCCATACCACATTGAAACTTTTAAAAGGAATTTTAATTTGAGAACTTTAATCTCCGTATAAATAAATCTTTAAAAGCATTTTTAAAACATGGTCATTAATGAGAATGATTTAGAATAATGAATCTTTAAAACATTTTAAAATGTCATTTTAGTTAGAGTTCCCAACAAAAAGAGACACACTTGAAAAAATAATTGAGGAAATAAAAACTTTGTAATATCATGAGATTAAATGGATTCATGATATATTATGTCAAAGTACATTATATACACCATATAAAAGTGATTTGGTGTATAACAATAAAGGAGTCCCAATGGAATGTAAATTAAGATGAAATCTCTCATAAACGTCATATACATAGGTTAAGGATAAATCAACGAGATAATTATGAGTGAAAAATATAAATACACTCAATATGAATGGATATTCGTGTAAAACAATCAATGTACATTCACACATCTTCTTGTAAAACCAACTCCAATGAATTGGATGTTTATCTCAACAAACCGAGATTGAGTAAAAAGTAGTCTTATCAAGTTCTTACCGATGACCTGATAATTTATCAAAGGAGTGATTATGTGTATCAAAAGTATATCCATAGAAAGGGGAGTGTAATTTTGGACATATTCAAATGAATAGTGATTCTACACATAATCATGGAGTAAAATAATCAATGAAGTATGCGTAATGCCGAATGAGTGGAAATTAAAATTTCAAATTCCCTTATTGGTATGGTAACATACAAAAAATACACCCATGAAAGAAGGATCATACAATGATGATGTAAATATAAATGTATTAAAGTATATAACACAATGAATACAAACATGTGCAATATACACACAACATGTAATAAATAAGTGGTGAACAATGGAATTCTCACGAAACTAAAAGTGAGATAAGAAACCCCTTACTTTGTACTTTTTCCTTGGTCAACGGTAGGATAACCTCCTTTATAATGGTGAAATAATTGTTATTGAATTATCAATGAATCATTTACATTATTATGATATCATATATGATCTTTTGATGTTGATTTGTTAATAATATCTTAGTATTATCGTCATTTTGGGTGTTAACTTACTCGTTTTCCATTATATTCTTTGTTACGTAAGATGTGTTTTTTATGGAAAAGTTTTATCTTATACATATCCAGAATTATATCACGTCCTTAAACATTATTTTTAATCCTAAAATGATAATTATACTTTAATGGATACGATGGAGAATGAATCTCATCGCGTTCGTGGAGACGGTAGTCCGTACGTACGCACGAGTGACAATATCATTATTTTCATGTTAAAATAATATATAATTTCATGGTATATCATATAGACAAAATAATTATCATTTTATAATTATTATTAAATAAATTACACATCATTATTATACCCATCCAAATAATAATTTATTGAATGACATTTACACCACGACGTGGAGACAGTAAGTCGTACGTACGCACGTATGGTGACATGCCATTCAAAAGATGGATTGACTACTGAATATGGGTGTACCATATTTATAATAACCTCATAGTATATAGAAGATACTGGATTTATTATTTTATAATATAAATAACAAAGAAAGAAGTAGTTGAAGAAGAAATGAACTTGAAAGAGGGTGGTGAAAACATTACCTCTTCTTCGGGTTCTTCCTTTTGATTTGATCAAAAGGGATCCTTAGGTTGGATTTATGATCAAACTAAGGCCTCTCGGTTGTATTAAGGGAAGTTTAGAGAGTATTTGGGAAGGGTCTGGCTGAGGAAAAAGGCTTTGAATGTGTGAATTAGTGAGAAGGGGGAGTGCCCTTTTATAAGAGGGGTGATGGGCACCTTTGGAAAAGATAAAAATATTATTTTATAATAAATTTATATTCGGTTTTTAAAGGCTCCAATTTGGATTATTTAAAGGTTAAGGTGGGGATGGGTCGAAAACCACTAAACCAATATAATTTAGACTATTTGGGGTCATTATTTTAACCTTATCTTTAAGTAACAACTCTTATTTAATTAGTTTAACTTTTACAATGTCTCATTGTATTTTTATATTATATGGTTAATAAACATAATATATACAACCAAGAGACCCAAAGTGGTCCATTAATAATAATACTATCATGATATAAGTCTCTTGTCTGATCCTTATATTTTTTGGAATTGAATATAAATTAATAATATAATATTTGTTTTAAAAACTCTTTTATGTCAATTTTGACTCTATTGGGTATTTTGTTTTTGATAAATTCATAAAAACATTAATACTTCGAAACAAATTTATATAATCAATCCTAATATGTCATATTATCATATAAATATAGTGTAATTTATAAAAAGTCTAAAATTACATTTATTTGGATATTTATAATATCAATTATTTTAATATTTCATTAATTAGGTAATTACTGCATCACCATTGTGTCATAAATAAATTAAATTATATAATGTATAAAAGTTAAAAATAAAATACCATTATGTAGGAAATATTTTTTTATTTCTAATGAATATTTACAATCGAATTTTTTCAATGTATAACCCTATATTAAAAATGTTTTAGTAAATAAACATTGATTTATCTCTTTTAACTCTTCTTTGAATTAAATAATAATAAATGTCCTAATCAAATACAATTGGACCTAAATAATAACATTTTACTCCTAATGTTGTTTTTGGTTGAGATACACTTACCCAATTGAATTAGGACATGTGTTAGGGTAATATTAATATCATTTTACCCTTAATGACCCTATTTACTTTTAACTGTGGTAAATAAAAGTAAAAAGTTACTATTCAACAAAAATTATTTTCTTCTTATTGAACCACATTTTACTCCTTGATATTAACCATGTCTCTCGGATTTTTGAAATTCCACTTATAGAAGCGGTAAAATTAGGTTTTATGAAAAATTACGTTTTTTAACTACCACTTAGTGGTTTCACTATTCATCAAAAAATTAAAGTTTCCAGAAAAATACCAAAAATTAGGCCTAAGAAATATTTGAAATTATGAATTCAAAAATTATGTCTAGTTTACCAAATTAAAAACATATCAGTGGAATTAATTAATTTAAAAATTAATTCCCATCGTCAAAACAAATATTGTGTTTTTAAGAGATAATAACTATCAAAAGATTAACAGTTGTTTAAGTTTGGTTTAAATGTGAAATTACATCCAATGACCAACATTGTATTAAATGGTAAAAATATATTCTAAATATATTTTGAAACCACTCAAATTAATAATTTATTACTATTAATTATTTCAATTAAAAAAGTTGTTTATAATTAAAATTTAGTAAGTTTCACTATTTATCAAAATATGAAAGTTATCCGAAAAGTACCAAAATTTCACCCTATGCTAATTTTGATATTACGAATCCAAAAATGAAGTCCATTTCGAAAGATAAAATTTATAAAATTTCAAAAAGTAGTAATTACTATTCATAATGGCTAGTTTGATTGGTTGTGGTGTGTTAGAATCTCGATGTTTCGTACAATGCACACCATTGCATTATTCAATGGGAAACGTACCATGGAAGCTTGGGGTGTTACAGGAAAACTAAAATAATTTTTGTTAAAATGACATGAAATATTTTATGAAATCTATTGTATGGGAATATATGGAACAAATTTGGTCTATGTGTTGATAATTTTACATTTTTTAGCATTTTTTAATGTGAAAATGATGGTACAACTTTTTATTTTAAAAAATTAGTAGTATTTCACTCACCTCACTTATAAAAGGTAACCCCTTCTCCTCTCATGATCTCACCATCAAATCCCATTTTAGTAGAAAATACATCCCCAAATATCTTCCATAACTCCCTAAAAAACATATAATACCCATTTTGATCATAAATCCATCCAAAAAAGGATTTTCGGGCTTACCTAATGAGGTAGCATGGTGAAGAGGTATTGTGTATAATTATTAGTCCTTATATTATTTCATTGTTAACCTCCAAAAATTATGATCGAATTTTTATTATTTAATAACACCAATATATAATTTATACATTTTATTTATTATCTTAATTTATTACCTTAAATAAATCAGCTCTTCCATTAAATGGGATACAAAATCATCATTCTTGTACGTCAGACTACCCTCTTGTGAACTGATGTCATCCATTTTCCATCATCTCATATTCTGGATTATTGTAATGTTTGATTTAATGTGTATATATATATACATTATTTTTAACATATTTATACATATTTATATATATTATATAACATATACCTTGTTCAATTCTATCCATTTATTTAAACGAAAACATCGCTCGTATGTTCGGTGGACCGTCGTCTCATGAACCAATGTGAATCATTTCTCACTAACTGTAGCACCCCGACCCCAGTTACCCAGAGTCTGTGCATTACTTCATAACATTGGCATGATCACAAAATATCAAGTCTCGAAAGAACGATTAGTTTAGTAGCATTGGAAACACTAGATACTTTCATAAATGTTATATTACATCACAAAGTGAAAAACTACAATAACATAGTCTCCATTTTCCACACTCATATCCCCTTCAGACTATCCCTGCAGGTCATTCCTATAATACTTCGTCACATCCTGAAAAATTAAAACATTGAAAGGGGTGAGCTCAGATTCTCAGTAAGGATAACAATATAGTGGAAGCTTTCATAAATAAACATAAACATTTAAGGCAATTTATGACTAAAACAAAAGCCGTTTAAACATGAACCTCAACATAATATGGAAAAAGTAAAATGAGATAATGCCATTTACTTATTCACATGGATATTCTACTGGTCGAATAATCACAAGAAATATCAATAACCACATTCATAATGATGGAATGCATAATTCCAGACTATCATAACCACATATCCAAGGCCTCGTGCCAAGACTACAAATATGATTTTGTCAAGGCCTCGTGCCAAGACACGAGTTTGTCTAATGAGACCTGCCGATTCATCGAGGAGCTATAGCGGGCTCCACCCGTCACTTATTAAGTCCAATGTATTCCTCATATGAGCAGGTTTAAACATATCATAAACCATAACATAATCGTATAACATAAAACATGCATAAAGGAAACATAAAATTTAAACACTTCAATCACAAGATATCAATAAAACACATTGATATAGTAAAAACACATTCAAAACCATTTTCAATACCAAAATAAAATAAAAGTAAAACATGGTATTTATTTTTCTTTTAAAAAAAGTATGGCTTGTAGAGGAAGCCGAAACTCATATAATGGTCACATCGGCAGAGAAGTCATTGTCGCCGCATACATACAAAAAAAACATTCCCTTTTTTCATTTAGTAAATGCTTCGTATAAAAAAGATTCCTTTTGAATAAACGTAAAATTCAAAGGGGTTTATACACCGTATAAAAGAAGGTTTTGTATAAAACAAAATATGCCTCAATGAAAGAAGATTGAGATGAAGTCCCATACAAAGATAATTTTTTTTAAATAAAATAGATCTATTATGTGTATTCACTATAATTACACATAAATAAAGTACAAATACATTATTGGACATAATAATATCATGACGTAATTTGAAAGTAGGAGATTAACCCAAAGAATGGAAATTGGGTTAAGAAGTTCCCTTACCTTGCGTCCTATCTTGACTCGACCGTTCCTTAACCTCCTGAATAATAAACTAGTGTTAATTTATAATTTCATAAGAAACTTTTTCAAGATTTTTATTCCTTTTATATCACTTATTACCATGTTAGGAACATTATGTAATTATTTAAGTTAATAACGGTCGTTTTGTCGATCTGTGGTACTTGAGTCAAAAATAAACTTCTTATAATTACAAGTTGTTCATGTGGTGAAATATCCATTATATCCAGAATTATATTCATGATATAGATATCATATATCTCATATATATCCAGTATATACATGCATTTATAATATTCCATAACGTTTAGAGGTAAGAAATGAAATGCACCGTTCATGGAGACGGTAAGCCGTACGTACGCATGAACGCTACTTTAATTTCTATTTCGTATTTAATGAAATCATAATGATATAAAGGTATATTATAATTCAAGTATAATATCATATATAATATCATTTACTCCTTCCTTTATACATCCCACATATGGGATTAATGATTCACATCACTTTGAGGGGGCGGTAGTCCGCACTTCCTAAAATGAAATTATCACGTTTACCCATAATGGAAATCATAAAGTATGCCATAAATGAGAAATACATAAGCATAAGGAAAACATAAAAATAATATATATATCATATATGAAAATATTTTCATCAAAATGGCCACCATTAGAGGTGTTAAAAGAATATTGAACAATCATCGTTTCGTGAGGCAGTATTTCACCACCCACAGAAACATAATGTTCTTTAACCATTAGACCAAGGTGTGTGTAAGTGTAAACCAAATACATATCATAACAACATCCTAGTATATTTTAGATATTGTTTTTGTTACAAAATAACGGAATAGAAAGAGTTTAAGAGGTTGGAGAAGCAAAATAAAACAAAACAACATTAGATAAAACATTACCTTAAAATTGGGTAACTCTTTTTGATTTGAGCCAAAGGCTTCTTGGGAAGACTTCTGCCCAAGGTGAGGCTTCTAGGGGTAAGGGAGGGAAGCTGGGAGAGTATTTGGGTAGAGGTTTTCTGAGCCAAAAGGCTTTGAAAGTGTGAGTATGGTGGTTGTGGTGGGGGCCTTTTATAAGTGGAGAGGAGGGGCAATCTTGGAAAGTAATAAAATGTTACTTTATTATACAATGATTTTCGGATTATAAAAGACCCAAACTTATATAAATAGAGTCTATGGTGATAAGGGTTTTAAATATTCTCATCCAATAGGCTTTGGACAAGTGTGATTCTTAGATTTTACTTTATCTTTTCATTTTATTTAAATCGTTAATTAATGAGGTAATCATTGCATCATCATGGTGCCATAAATAATTTAATATATTAAATGTCTAAAAATTATAAAAAAAATATCATGATGTAGGAAATCTTTTTTTATTTCTAATTAATATTTATAGTCAAAAATATGACTTGTATAACCCCATTTAAAAATTGTTTTAGTAAAAAAACTCTTGTTTGTGACATTTTTATTTTAATATTAAATAAAATGTTTTTAATGTCATTTTCCTACCAAGGTGGATCCATGGGGTCCCCAAGTTGACCCTTGGATTTTCATGGTCGGAAATGACTCATTCAATTGGGTTAGGACAAGTTTAAAGGTATTTTCAAATTTTTATAATATCATTTTTACCTTAAATTTCACTAATTACCTTTAATCGTGATTAATTAAACATAAAAGTTACTATTCACCAAAAATTATTTTAATCCCATTGAACCACATTTTACTTACTAATGACAACAATGTATGTTGGATTTTTTAAAATCAAATCACAGAAGTGGTAATGTTTCATTTAAAAAAACGGTTTTTAACTACCACTTAGTGGTTTCATTATTCATAAAAAATTGATGTTTTTCAGAACAATGCCAAATTTTCACCCTAAGCTATAATTGATATTCCGAATTCAAAAATTATATCTATTTTATGAAATTCCAAACATATAAGTTTCATTAATTAATTTCATAATTAATTCCCGATTTCACAACAAATAACATGTTATTAAGAAACAATATATATCAAAAGATTGACAATTGTTTATGTCCAATTTCAAAGTGAAATTAATTCTAATGAACACCATTGGATAAAATGGTAAAAATATATTCTAATTATACTTTAAAAACACTCAATAGTATAATTTATCACTATAAATTATTTTGATTAAAAAATTTGTTTTAAGTATTTTTTACTATTCATTAAAATTTGGAAGTTCTCAGAAAATTACAAAAAATTCAACATAGGATAATTTCAACATTCCGAATCCAAAAATGAAGTCCATTTTAAAATATAAAATATATATAATTTCAAAAAGTGGGTATTACTATTCATAAGGGCTATTTTGATTAGTCGCGGTGTGTTAGAATCTCGAACTTGCGTATAATGCAAGCTATTGAATTATTGAAAGAGAAGCGTATCGTGGAAGCTCGGGGTGTTACATTCTCCCCTTATTCAATAAATTGCGCCCTCGCAATTTGAAATTTTTCATTGAAAATAAATGGTTGAAAATAGGAAATACATTTGTGGAAAACCCACATCGGAAACAAGGTTAATAAAATTTAGCCTTAATAAGAGGGAAAGGGAAATGAAAAAGTGACCACCCAATTATGATCTCAATTAGGAGAACATTGGTGGAAATTAGAGACATATAATTGGAGGGAAAACGTAAATATTTGTAGGGAGTGATTGAGTTCATCAATCACAAAAAAGTGTCAAATTGAGGGCCTCAAAGCCTTGAATCTATGTTGATTTAAAATATCATCAGTACAACAAGACATAAGGTATTAGGATAACACATTTTTTGTTTTAATATCCCTTTACTAAAGTTTAAGAATTAATTTATTAATAGAATATGATATAGGTATATATATATATTTATTCTTGACAAGTAGAGTTTCAACCTTCAACTAATTTCTACCACAGACTCATCTTTCACTCAAAAAGATAATAGAACTCAAAAATATTACATTTATACTAATCGTACAAGGTTAAAAATATTAACACATACCATTTAGATTACGAAAACTATTTTGTAATAAACAGGGACTTCAGGTAGGCTAGTGGTAGGTCATAAAGGCCTGTCGCAATATGGTTGTGGGTTCGATTCCTGCAGCTTTGTCCGAAGTGACAGGTTATCGCCCAACCTGAAGGTTGTCCTTTTTCTAAAACTATTATAATATTCCAAAAATAATATTCAGAATTGTTTTAACCTTAAACATTACTATCCAGGGTTCAACGTAATCCATTGCAACCTTTATAGTTATCCAAAATACTTCTGTCCAACTCACAGTCCAAATTTTATGAGGAAGGTAAACATAATGAAGATCCCCCTTTTTTTGTGTAACAACATGTGAAAACCTTCATCATGTATTCTTCTAAAACATTGCAACATCTTGAATTACAATGATCCCTTATTCCTTGTAGAGTACTATATATACTCATTATATCCAAAAATGTATACAAATCATCAATCAGTTTCAAGGAAGTTAAGAATATCCAATATAATTTATCCAAATCAATCATGTATTATTCCAAAATCACTATCTCGTTATTTGAACCATATTATGGTTTATCAATCTCTCAACCATATAGTTTCCAAAAATTTAACCTACTGTGGAGTCACTTTTCTTGATTCCACACAATCTCAAGTCCTTGATGAAATAGTACTGCAGTACAATCCTTATATACTCCATAATTATTATAACTTGTACATCATTGATACAACATTCAAATTACGAAATACATTAATAACAAAAAAGAACTCTAATAATTCCTCCTCATTTGTGGTAGTATCATAACTTGATTATTATCCAATAACATCATTTGGGGCACACTCTGATGATTCAGACATTGGTTTGCGTAGTTTCCCCACTCCTTACAGATGAAGCATTGTACATTTGAAACCTTTTTCTTACCCTTGCAGTCATGCACATGGTGTCCTTTTTCTCCAAACTTATAACAAACTCCCATTCCCTTCAGGAATGTTCCAAGGTGTTTCTTCCCACAGTTATCACATATTGGAAAATTCTTCTTTTCCCACGTCCCTTTTTCCATCATTCTCTCTTCCATCCTTTTCTTCTCTTTCATCCCTTCAAATCCATAAGACTTAGAAAATTTATTACTTATCTTATTAAAACAAGATACTATTTCTTCATATGTTGAGAACACATGTGAGATTATTTCCCTTCTAAATATTGGCTTAATACCGTGAAAGATATGATCCTTCTTACGCTTTGGATCATACGTATAGCTAGAGTTCACATTCTTTCCACTGGGCACCATTTCTATACAATGGAATAGACTATGTTAGTTTATGAATTGCAATGAATAATTTCAAACTTGTAAAATACATAATGTTAATTGAACGGTTTATGGATGTAATCCATAATCATAAAAAAAATTCTTTGAGTAAGTATATACTCATAACCCTTCATAGTGGTTTGTAAAGAAAATGAGAATTATCCTAAGCATATCCCCCATGAGTGTCGTAACCAAGAGTGCAGCAAGGCCCATTGTCGTGCACCAGTTCCCGTTCGAGTCTAGCTCAAAGCAGTGTTTTTGGGTTTTACCCCTAGGTACATATGTGCCAGAGCCACCTCTACCTGCTCGTATCCAGACAGTGATTTATTACTCAGAAAACTGACAAAATATCTATAATACTAAAATTATCGAAAGTTCTTCTATACTAATCCTAAAATTCTATCTTTGGGCTATGTGATCTAATCAGAATTTATCTAAATCTGGCTTCCAAGGTTAGTACTAATCATTCTCTGATACCAACTATAGGGCCCCGACCCCAGTTACCTGGAGTCGGTGCATTACTTCGTAACATTGGCATGATCACAAAAGATCAAGTCTCGAAAGACCGATTAGTTTTGTATCCTTGGAAACACTAGATACTTTCATAAATGTTACATTACATCACAAAGTGAAAAACTACAATAACATAGTCTCTATTTTCCACACTCATATCCCCTTCAGACTATCCCTGCAGGTCATTCCTATAATACTTCGTCACATCCTGGAAAAATTAAAACATTGAAAGGGGTGAGATTAGATGCTCAGTAAGGATAACAATATAGAGGAAGCTTTCATAAATAAACATAAACATTTAAGGCAATGTAAGACTAAAAAAAGCCTTTTAAACGTGAACCTCAACATAATATGGCAAATGTAAAATGAGAAAATTCCATTTACTTATTCACATGGATATTCTACTGGTCAAATAATCAAATGCAATATCAATAACCACTTTCATAATGATGGAATGCATAATGCCAGACTATCATAACCACATTGCCAAGGCCTCGTGCCAAGACTACAAATAAGATTTTGTCAATGCCTCATGCCAATACACTAGTTTGTCTAATGGGACGTGCCGATGCATCGAGGAGCTATAGCGGGCTCCACCCGTCACTTATTATGTCCAATGCATTCCTCATATGAACAGGTTTAAACATATCATAAACCATAACATAATCGTATCACATAAACCATGCATAAAGGAAACATAAAATTTCCACACATCAATCACAAGATATCAATACAACACATTGATATAGTAAAAACACTTTCAAAACCATTTTCAATACCAAAATAAACGAAAAGTAAAACATGGTATTTATTTTTCTTTAAAAAAAGGTATGTCTTGTAAAGGAAGCTGAAACTAAAATTATGGTCACGGAGGCAGAGAAGTCGTTGTCGCCGCATACGTATGAAAAAAACATTCCCTTTTGTCGTTTAGTAAATTCTTCATATAAAAAATATTCCTTTTGATTAAATGTAAAAGTCAAAGGGGTTTATACACCGTATAAAAGAAGGTTGTGTATAAAACAAAATATGCCTCAATGAAAGGAGATTGAGACGAAATCCCATACAAAGTTCATTTTTTTTAAATAAAATAGATATATTATGTGTATTCAATATAATTACACATAAATAAAGTACAAATACATCATAGGACATAATAATACCATGACGTAATTTGAATGTAGGAGATTAACCCAAAGAATGGAAATTGGGTTAAGAAGTTCCCTTACCTTGCGTCCTGTCTTGACTCGACCATTCCTTAACCTCCTGAATAATAAACTAGAGTTAAATTATAATTTCTTAAGAACCTTTTCATGTTTTTTATTCCTTTTATATCAATTATTACCATGTTATGAACATTATTATTTATTTATGTTAATAATGGTCATTTTGTCGATCTTCGGTACTTGAGTCAAAAATAAACTTCTTATAATTACAAGTTGTTCATGTGGTGATATATCAATTATATCCAAAATTATATTCATGATATAGATATCATATATCTAATATATATCCAGTATATACATGCATTTATAATATTCCATAACGTTTAGAGGTAAGAAATGAAATGCACCATTCATGGAGATGGTAAGCCGTACTTACGCATGAACGCTACTTTCATTTCAATTTCATATTTAATGAAATCATAATGATATAAAGGTATATTATAATTCAAGTATAATATCATATATAATATCATTTAATCCATCCATTATACATACCACATATTGGATTAACGATTCAAATAACTTTGAGGGGGCGGTAGTCCGCACTTCCTAAAATGAAATTATCGTGTTTACCCATAATGGAAATCATAAAGTATGCCATAAATGAGATATAGAGAAGCATAAGGAAAAAATAAAAAATATATATATATCATATATGAAAATATTGTCATAAAAATGGCCACCATTAGAGGTGTTAAAAGAATATTGAACAATCATCGTTTCGTGAGGCAGTATTTCGCCACCCATAGAAACAGTATGTTCTTTAACCATTAGACGAAGGTGTGTGTAAGTGTAAACCAAATACATATTATAAAAACATCCTATTATATTTTATATACTGGTTTTGTTACAAAATAAAGGAATAAAAATAGTATAAGAGGTTGGAGAAGCAAAATAAAACAAAACAACATTAGAGAAGACATTACCTTAAAATCGGGTAACTCCTTTTGATTTGAGCCAAAGGCATCCTTGGGAAGACTTCTGCCCAAAGTGAGGCTACTAGGTGTAAGGGAGGGAAGTTGGGAGAGTTTTTGGGTAGAGTTTTGAGGTGCCAAAAGGTTTTTAAAGTGTGAGTAAGGTGGTAGTGGTGGGGGCCTTTTATAAGTGGAGAGGAGGGGCACTCTTGGAAAGTAATAAAATGTTACTTTATTATACAATTCTTTTCGGATTCTAAAGGTCTCACACTTATATAATTTGAGGATAAGGTGATAAGGGTTCAAAATATTCTCATCCAATAGGATTTGTACAAGTGTTATGCATAGATATTACATTATCTTTTCATTTTATTTAAATCATTAATTAATGAGGTAATCGATGCATCATCATGGTGTCATAAATAATTTAATTTATTTAATGTCTAAAAAATATAAAAAAAATATCATTATGTAGGAAATATTTTTATCTTTCTAATTAATTTTTATAGTAAAAAATATGACTTGTATAACTCCATTTAAAAATTGTTTTAGTAAAACAACTCTTGTTTGTGACATTTTTATTTTAATATTAAATAAAATGTTTTTCATGTCATTTTCCTACCAAAGTGGCTCCATGGGGTCCCCAAGTTGACCCATGGATTGTCTTGGTCGGCCATGACTCATCCAATAGGTGTAGGACAAGTGTAAAGGTATTATCATAATTTTATAATATCATTTTTACCTAAAATTTCCCTAATTACCTTTAATCCTGATTAATTAAACTTAAAAGTTACTATTCACCAAAAATTATTTTAACCCCATTGAACCAAATTTTACTTACTAATGACAACCATGTATGTCGGATTTTTGAAAATCAAAACACAGAAGTGGTAATGTTTCATTTAATCAAAAAATCGGTTTTTAACTACCACTTAGTGATTTCATTATTCATAAAAAATTGATGTTTTTCAGAACAATGCCAAAATTTCACCCTAAGCTATAATTGATATTCCGAATTAAAAAATTATTTCTATTTTATAAAATTCCAAACATATAGGTTGCATTAATTAATTTAATAATTAATTCCCGCTGTCACAACAAATAGCGTGTTTTTAAGAAACAATATATATCAAAAGATTGACAATTGTTTATGTCCAATTTCAAAGTGAAATTAATTCTAATGAACACCATTGGATAAAATGGTAAAAATATATTATAATTAAACTTTAAAACCACTAAATAGTATAATTTATCACTATAATTTATTTTGATTAAAAATGTTGTTTTAAGTATTTTTCACTATTTATAAAAATTTGGAAGTTCTTAGAAAATTACAAAAAATTCAACATAGGAGAATTTCGACATTCCGAATCCAAAAATGAAGTCCATTTTGAAATATAAAATATATATAATTTCAAAAAGTTGTTATTACTATTCATAAGGGCTATTTTGATTAGTTGCGGTGTGTTAGAATCTTGAACTTGCGTATAATGCAAGCTATTGCATTATTGAATGAGAAGCGTATCCTGGAAGCTCAGGGTGTTACACTAAAACATTACATTGAATTTAATAAAAATAAATTTAATAAATATATGTAATATAAATGAAGTAATGATTATATTTTTGTCATATTTATCATTTTTAAAATATATTATATCATTTTATTTTCTCCTCTGAAAAATGATAACATCGTTCATGTAAATGTGGACAACCACCTCCAATAAGTGATGTGATTCTTTTTTTCATCACCACCTCACTTGGGTTATGTATAAAAGTTTATTTAAAAAATTAATATGTAATTTATGATATTAATATATTTTAGGATATTTAAAATGATGCATAACCTCTTTTAATAATATTCATTGAAAATTAGAAATGATACTCATGTGTAAGTACGACATACTATTTCTATGATTGTAAAATAGTTTATTTTTCATACGATTTATTGTTAATTAGTTTGAAAAATAATAATTTATGTATAAATATTATAATTATTTCATGTTCATAATTCAATATAGGTTTTATAATTATCTCTTTGAACAATACTCATCTACAAAGTGAATTATGACACCTAATCCAAATATAATGAAAACATCTTGAAATAAATCTAATTTTCTAATTAATTATATATAACATAATACTAAGTGAACTAAAAGGAATAATAAACATTAATAATAGACTAAATAAAATAATTAATTTACAAAAAATTATCTTTCGATGATAATAAAGAACATTATTGACATGTGAGGCTCTAGGTAAAAGACTTTATCTCAATTTACAGTCGTTGAGAATTATTTAATTGTTATTCACATTTATTATTTTATTATGTGTATATACAACCCAATAGAAATATTATATCATTAATTGGTATATTATCTTGTAATTTATAATTTTAATTAACTTTTTTCTTTCATGGTTCATATGATTAAAGGGTTTCCCATGTAGTAATGGAACTTAATTTTAATAATCATTTTTAAATATTTCCATCCAACTAATTCTCATAATTGTATATGTTTTTAATATTATTTTATGACTTTTATTATTTAAAAATATATGAAAACTACATTTTTTCACTTTTTTACTTCATTTTATAGTTTTCAAAAAAGATTATTTTTAGTAATTTTATAAGGAATAATTAGAAAAATGACCAAAGTAATGTTCTATTTTAATGTATATGATGACAATGAATCTTCCACTACCATAACAATTATCCGATTTCTTGTACCTCTAAAATAATTAATTCTTTATTGAAAGGAAATAAATCTTCGATTATTTGAGTGTTTTCTGTTTAAAATGATTTTTTCGAAATAAAAGTGTTTTGGTATTGAAAATCGGAATTCAAAAAATTATTTTGGTATTGAAAATTATTTTCAAATGATAATGAAATTTTGATATCTGAAATGAATTTTATATGGGATAAAATATTTTTCACACATTGAATTATGATTATAATTTGAAAGACTGAAATTTTTTATCCATTATATTGTAAAAAATAATTATATGAATACGGGGTGAACCTGATACAATTTGGTTGACAGTTTGAGCCCCATTATAACTCATAATTGATCCAAATAAACTGGGAATATGATATAATATATTCATATGGGTTTTATAACATATCATTAATAATCTTTGGTGTATTATATTCATGTAGATCTCTTTTATTTCATAAAGTCAATGAAATTTGATGTTAAAGGTAAATTTTACTAGATTTTTCATGTTTTAACAATAATAAATGTTTTAATTCTTTTTAAAACCCATATTGGGATATTTTTTCTCATCCCACAGTTTATTTTTTATAAGTATTAATGAATGGTAAGGGAATTGAAGAAGTCAAGTTGAATGTCCTAAATATTTTTCATGAATATAAATTGTTATTTATCTTAAAAGTTTAATATTATTGTAATATTCTATACCAATATGAGGTGTATAATTTTTATTAAATGAGGTTTTAATGTAGGAGTAATGGAATTATTCTATAAAACTAAAAACTATAATGGTTCCTCAATGTGAAATAATCTGAGGTCTTTAATAAAAAACTCATGATTATGTTATGACTTTTTTTGGATACCTGTTGTTTGTTTTAGAGGTTTATGTTGAGATGTATAGAGTTTAGGATAATGATAATATCATTCCACTGACTTATTTTACCTTATAGTGAATTTAAAATGATATAACAATTGAAAATTCCCATGTTTCATAATGTAAAATAAGAATTTTCACCATGGATTTCCATAGAGGAAACATTTATGGTAGTGTATGGAATTTAGAGGAGAATATCATTCCAAATAAAAGAATCTATATTGTTGGAATTGTAATAGAAAATGTTATTATAGTGACAGATTATTTGACACATGTTATTAATGGTGTATGTATCCATGATAATGAGGAAAAATATCCTCCATGAAGAATCATTTCTATAGTCCCACATTTCATAAGGAAACATCCCACATCATTTATTCGATCATTGACTTATTAGTAGATGGAGGATGGTTCAATTACTTAGAGAATATATTTTTATGGCATTAGATCATTGGATTATCCATATGTAACACTTCCCATTTAATAGTTAGGGGGTTTATAAGATTGATGGTGATCCATGGATGGGAATACTAAATAGAGTGGTGGGATATATTAATTTTAATGGTAAAATATTATTTATATATATTTTTAGAAATATTCTCCCATGGGATTTCAGCTTACAATGGAGAAATAATTCCATAAATTGTAGAAAACATATGATGATTAATTGTATCATTATGAAAAAAACCTTAAAAATATTCTTCTAATTTTCATGGTTTTATTTGGGACACTAATAGTATAATTTATTAGTTTTACTCATAATTTGAACCATGGTTATGAAGAACAATGGATGCATAAAAATTTTAATGTTTTGAGAAATATTTTTTTTGTGATAATAAAATTGAGGTGGAATTTTTCCACACATGTGTTACATGTGAAGAAAAATTTACATAATGGTCATTTTGGAAATAAATGGTGATAAAACTAAGTAATAAGTATTGAGGTATACACAAAGAAAAATCTACATGTTCTGTAGTATAGATTTTTATGAATTATTTTCAGCATCGAGAAAGTGTTACCAGTGTGGTATGTTTAGTGATAGAGTTCTTGATTTCCAATAAGTGAGTATTGAACAATAAAACAATGATATAACATATGTAAAATCAACTATGATTTGTTTTAACTAAAAAAACATGGAACATTATTTTAATGTTTTTTTGAATTTTCCAACATATTGTGGAAATTTTCATGATAAAAAATAGATTCACGTAGAAAATTTATTTGGTTATACTACATTTGTTGTTAGTAAATTTGATGAAGTGGTGAAACCTCCAAGAATCTATGTATTTTTTGAAGGCTAATATTTGTTTCTTTATGTTAGACAATTATTTTTAGGTTTTATGTAGTAATATATTTATGTTATTATTTAATTTTTTTGAATCATTTTCTTGGGGATAAATATATATAAATCATTGGTTTATTATGAATAATGCATTTATTTTTTTAGAAATCTTTTTCAAGGTTTTGGAAACCCATAAAGTTTTTTTGATTAATTATGATTAAGTTATTTTTTTGGATTTCCATCATATTTTTGGGAACATTATATTTATCATGTTTTTTGAAAAAAGGCATCTTGAAGGCCCGATGTAAACTTGTAACATCTTTGTAGGTCATGGGGATTGAACCCACAACTAATGGTCAATAAGGGTAAAATTATGACCCATGATATATGTGATAACATGGTTAGTTTGAAAAATTTATTTTAAACTTAATGATATAAATGATATTGATAAACATAACTTTTTCAACATTTTTCACATTACATATTAAATCCTGGGATTAAATTGTTAAATGATGATTCAGTGATTAATGTTGTTCTGCGAGAAAATCAAATTAATTTTTGGAAACATATTACCATATTGAAACAATTTTTTATATTGATAATTTTAAAAAAAAATATGAGAGTTTATTTTTATCCTTTTATTGATTATTTTAACATTTATATGTTTATTTTATCACATATGGTATGAAACATTATTCTTGTGTATTTATCATCAAATAGAAAAGTAAATTTTAGTAGATATATTTTAATTGAGGAAATTGTACAAGACATTTATGTTTAATTCCTTATGATTTTAAAAAATGTAAGTGGATTATTTAAATTCAAGAACAAAATATTAAAATAAAAAAACTATTCCTTTAAAATTAATTTCTAATGAATCCATTCGCTTTTAACTCAATGAAAATTTATATTTTTTATAGTCCCTAAATATATATTGATCATGAAAAATCTTTTCATCAACAATATCTATCACTTACTATTACTTATTTGCATTAAAATGTTCTTACATATCCCATTAATCAATATCCACCTCTTTTCTCTTACTAGTAATCATAGTTAGGTGTTAAACCAGATATCCTTCATACTTTCTTATCTCTCTTAACAACAAATTGTTTTATTGAATCATTTATCGATGTGGATTAAAAAAATTATTTTCCCACAATATAATTATAAATTTAAAGTTACCATTTTTAAGATGAAATTTATTAATGTGGGGGACGATGTTAAACCGTATGATATATTTTTTTAAATAGCATTATGTTTGATAGTGTATTGGATATTCAACATAGGCTATAAGAAACATTTAAACTATATTTATATTATATACTAGTTGTTGAATTATAGTGTATGAATTGTATTCAATATATAAATATAAACACACACACACATAGATATATATATATTTCTAATCAATATAAATAATTAATATTATCTTGGTAATTAATCAATCAATTTTTTATAAACTTACTTTATTAAATATAAATATTATTCCCTCAAATATTATTGTTTTCTCTTTTAGTATAGAAATATTACATTAAGGTTTTTAACATTTTTAAAATATATATGGAAAAACTATAAAAACATATTTAATATGTTGATATAAATTTACATAGGAATATTTTGGAGATTTCAGGGAAAATATTAATTTTTTAGTGAATAGGGAAAAATATCGATTTCTTTTGAAAAACTGACATTTCATTTAAATATATATATTAATTTGAATGTATAATTAGATACTAAATACAATTTAATGAAAAATATCTATGATTTATTTATTTTAATCCAAATAAATTATTTTTAATCATTACAATATTTGATTTTAATAAAATAATTTATTTGGGTTTTAAAAATGGGATTTTTCTAATAACATTTTAAATGTTCATAATATTTATCAATCATAAAAAAAATAAATAATAACTAATGCGAAATTAATTAAATAATTTTAAATATATATTAATTTATATTCATAAAATTATTAATATTATTCATGTAGTTATTATTAAATAACATTTTACTTGAATAATACATTTCCTGAAAACAATATTTTCCTGTCATGTATGTGGGTTTATTTTTAAATAAAAATTTTCCACTTATGTGAATTGAATTTGGTATAATGGATTCTATTTTTGGAATCAGAATTAATTATGTTATCTATTATGGTTATCTTAAATTTTAAACATATAGAATAGAAAAAAAATCAAAAATTAATTACTATGCTTAATGTAAAAATGAATTTACAGGGGGTTAATCTTCAGATAAAATTGTTAAAATGACTTAAAAAATATCTAATATTTAATTTATAGATATACTTCGAACTTATAATGTCTAATTCTTAATATTTTTTAATTTTATATTTTTTTGGTATGTAGAAAATTTGGTTAAACTATTTCTTTTTAAAAACTAAAAAGTTGCACACTCAAATAACTAATAAAGGGCCCCCGTTCCCCCATTTTAAATCTATAATTTCCCATTAGATCAGAAATTACATTCCCAAATAAATTTTATAATTCTATCCAAAGGTTTATTTTCATGTTTTTTTATAAATCCATATATGATGGCTTTTGGAAATGAACTACAGAGGTTGCTCGAATAAGAAATATCAAGATTAACCGAGCGTCCTTTTTTAATATTCCACTTCAATAAAATATTATTCAAATATGATTATTTAATAACCCTCACATCTACCATAAAATTATATTTAATTATGTTAATGTAAAAAAAATCCATCTCCCCTTATATCAAATTGGACACAAAATCATCATTCGTGTGTATGGTAGACAAATAGCTCGCCAACTGATGGCAATAATTTTCAAACATCGCCTCTCTTGGATTATAGTAATAACAGATTTAATGTTTATATTAATATTTATATATTAATTAAAAAAACTTATTGGTATCGAGTTATTATATCATATACACCATCTTACATTCCATTCCATTGGATAATGATTACATCGGTCATGTGTACAGTGTATGACCGACTCGTGAAGTGATGTGATTTATTTTCCACAAATGAATAATGTTAAATTAATAAGGATAATATTAATTAAAATTCATGATATTAAGGGAATAATAATATTTTTATGATATATTTACATTTTGAAAATATAATTCGTAATTATTTTTGTTACACAAAAAAAATGATAACGTTATTCATGTATGTGTGGCCTACCACCTCCATGAAGCTGTGAGATTATTTTCCTCACCTGGTAAAATTGATAATATATATATATTTATTGAAACAATATCTTATTAATTATATTATGATCATTATATAGGGATAATATATTTCTTACCTTATTGTTGTACCGATCATTGAAAAATGGAAATGTTACTCATGTGTACGTATAGTCACTATGTAGATGATTGTAATGTAGTTCATTTTTTCATAATAATAACACATTATTGGTTTTAAAAAAATTATTTTATGTGTAGATATTTTAATTATCTCTTTATAATTATTTTTTAGATGATTAATATTGACCCCTTTGACCAATAGTCAACCTAATAAATTAATTTTTGAAAAATAATTCAAATATCATTAAATCACCCAACATAAAAATAATTGATTATATAATTTTATATTAGAAGGAAATAAGTGAAATATTATTAATAATAATCATGAGAAATCTTCTCAATAATGTATACTAAAAAAATTATTTTTTTATTTTTGATGATAAAGAACGCTCATGGATAGATGGACTCCATGAAATGTATATAATCTAAATTTCCATTAGTTAATTAATATTTTATTTTTATTCACATATACTATTTAATAAAATGTATATAAATCCCCTTTGAAATTTTATTTCATTATGATTTGTTTTCACATTATATTTAATGTTTTTAAATGTTATTATTTAATAGAGTTTATGAATCATGTGTCTCCCAATTGATAATCGACATTTATGTTAAAAAAAATACTATTTTATAGCATTCCTTTCAACTATTTATCTCCCATATACATGTTTTGGAATAAGTTTATGAAAAAAAATTTATGACTATAAAATAGTAAAACATTAAATGTTACCACTATTTTGATATTATTTGAATGGATTTCAAATGGAATCTTTTTACATGTTTGTTATGAAATGTTTTGATAAAAGAAATAAAGAATGATCTATTTTAATGTATACACTAAAAAAACTATTTCCACCATCATAAATTTTATTTTATATATGGATTCCTTTAAAAACATTTATAGTTTACTTAATGTAAAACAGTACTGTATTTTGGGTATCTTGGTATTAGAAATGGGGTTTTAAAAGAACAATGAATTTTGGTATCTGAAATGGTTTTTCCAGAAAATGGTATTTTTTATTAATATTGGGTTTTTAAATTAAATGGTTATTTTGATTTCCGAAAAGCATTTTCATATGGTTTAAAAAGTTCTTTTTCAAAATTATATATGATAAATGGTTTAAAGCTTGATTTTTTATTCATGAAATTGTATTTAAGAAATATTTGGATAATGGGTGTGGTCGATATTTCTATACGTTGAGTTGTTCCCATTTATGGGTCGTGGGTGAGCACGATATTGCTTATATGTATGGTAGATCCCCTTTATATATCCTATGAAATTGGTGATTCTGATATAAATTATCAATGTGGTTATGCTCCATTATAGCTCAATATTTAGCCAATTATAAATTAGGTGAAGGGTGATCCTTATTATTGGTCTCAAGTACATTGGGTAATTAATATATTGGAATCCTTCCATATGGTTATTCTAATTAATAGTGTTTTAAATTATTTTTTTGGAATATGATTATATATGTTACTAAAAAGGGTTTTAAATTTATTGTTATGGGTTATAAAGAATCTCATTGATAAAAAGGTGTATTATTTCATATGAAACAAAATTTTATATACTCAGAGTAAATTGAAGATAAAGGTAAATTCTATATTATTTTTCATGTTTTCAATAATAATAATGGATATAAATATTTCTATGTCCCCATACATGAACTTTTTAAGGGTCATGATCCACCTGGATCGACCCTTTGTGGGATCACCAGGATTGAGGTTCCTAGAGGAGGCTTTGAGAAAGTATGGAGTAGTTCTGATGTTTGTTGTTTGAATTGGTAAGGACTCCATGTTGTGAAGAGTTTCATGATGTGAAATTGGGTTTCATGTAATCATATATATTGGAGATTTAATATTAATATAAAGTGACTAGGTGACTTTTTTTTTCAGAAAAAACTGAATCTTGATAAATACATGATGTAAAAGGGTATTACTGGTCATTTAATTTCATGATTTTGTATTTCTTAAATCATATCCACCTACTCAGGTTGTCAAACCCCATGGTTATAATAGCTCTCTCTTGACACCAGTCGACCCCCTCTTCAATATTTTGAGAATTCCTTCATCACAGATCAATTTATAGATTATGTTATCAATATGTGGAATCACATATTGAATGATGGTATGATTTCCTTAATTTTTATATTAGTTCCTCCATTTTTGATCTCATTTTATCTCATATCCTCTCACTCTGCTATGGATTTTTCATATCCATGGTTCTAATAGTGTTTCCCTTGTTTATTGTTTGTGTGGTTGTGTCGTTGAATCCTCAGATGGAAATAGTTCTTGTGGGAGAAGGGATCAGAGATCTGTTGATCAGGCCTATACTTATTCAAATGATGCAACCAACCATTTTGGTGACGATGGCGACTCATTTCATATATTTTTAATTATATAAAATATTACAGTTAGTGTGAATTTTCCCTTTGGATTGCAATGAAGTTAACATGATAATTACTTGAGCTGATTAATTAATTGATATCAATCACTTGGAATGGTAGTTGCTATTTCCATGATAACAGGATGCATCTTAATTTTATAAATAGTCTGATATCTATGACTTTATTATATTACCATGTTGTCCTTGATGAAATTTTTTACATAATGTAAATTTGAATGTAATTTATAATTAATTCGATAAAATATAAAGATTAATGTTCAATGAATATTTTTTTCGTTGTTGTAATTTGATGGTAATAAAATTAATGCGGATATGCATGTTTAATTAAATTGGTTAATGAACCTAAGAGTGACGATTCATATTGATAAAATAGTTAATGGAAGGTTAAATTTATTGTTTAATTAGTTTTGGATAGCTTGGTATATCTTATTTAATTGAAATCCCATAGCCGGAACCTATGGATAAGTAATTTCTTAATTCAATATTGAATAAGAACATGTTGTGTCATAAAACATCATTCCTTCATAGGGCATGAGATCCCCAATTTAATAATGTCACAGATACTTATTCATTAGTGCCACATTAGCTCATTTAATGTGAAGGCTGGATAGATTACATTAGGGACAACACCCTAATTACAATGGTTGTTTTCAGATGCTTTTAATTTTACATGATCATTGGATTACAGTTCCTGGAGGTCTGTTTGGTTTGTTGGACAGGGTGACCCGTATGTGACTTGATCTCGGGATGGATAGTCCTAGAGGTTTGTTATGGTATGCAGGGCAGGAGGCCTAGTTTTTTGGAATTAGTTGACGCATGTAGTGGTGAGATGCATCATGATATGCATGTGGGTGTTGGGGAGGACACCAAGTATGATAGAATGGGTAAAAGGTGGGTTTACACATTATTATGTAAGTTGGATTCTTATTTGAATAAGTTTATTGTCAGATGTCCATATTGTTGTTTATCCGCATTCCTTTCCCCACTGCATGAGGAAGATGGGTTTGATTACTCTCTATACAATAAAGGAGAAGGTGTGTGTGGTATGCATTGTGATTTTCATTTTAACTTATAGTGGTGGAATGGATATATCCCCCTACTACAGGTGGAGAAGACTCAAAAGGTTGTCTATCTACTCAGAATATTGATCCCCTTGTGTTTGATATCTTAGAATGTTTTTATGTATTACCTAGTAATGTGGAATTAAATGTTTTTAACAAATGAATAAACATTTAACCCATGGGGTTAGAGCTTTCTTGGATGCAATGGAGAGGTTATAATTATGAGAATCCATGGACTGTGTTTGGTTATACCTATAGGGAATGAAACATTGTTGTAATGATAATGAAATGTGGGTATATTTCATGATTAGTTATTTGATAAATAATTAAATAATGTAATTTTATACATGATTAAAATATAATAGAATAACAAACATTTTCTCCTGAAATGTTTTTTTGGTTTTATGATATCTGGTCCTAGTGGTGATAACTGGGAGTCCATAAGATGTTTGTTGTATTTAATTCTAAAACTAGGATATTCCCACTTTGTTTTTGTAATCTATATTATATCATGAAATATTTTTTGTTTCTATCTAATACTCCACCGTTTCAATTAGAGAAAAAAACACATAGAGTATTCTATGCCAAGGAGGTGTTTTCCCCAACATCTCGATGGGAGGATGGATGGACAACTACCCATATGGATGTTATCTATTCTCTTGGTAGTTAATTGTGATCATTATCACATCGGGGTTTTCTACATATATTTTTCTAGGGAGATGTAATGGCTTTTTTTAATTTTAAAAAAATTTATTATGGTTATAGTTTTCTAAGGACTGATGTATGTATAATTTGTATAGGTTGTGATTCCCAGAGGATCCTTACACTATGTATGTGATGCGATGTATTAATGTACAATGACTGATGTATGATACACATTATGGGGTATCTAGTGGCTCTTGAGAGCTACATAGTTACTTTTGGTTACATGGACATGGTAGTCTGTTGCATGAGGTGCATTTTGTGGTGATTCTCCAAGGTGTGTGTGGGCTAGGATTTGTTTACAAAAATGATTAGGGAATGAAACATTGCAGAAGAGAGGAAAAATAGTGGGGAAGAGGTAGTAGGGTACATTTGGTAATCGATGTTATTTTCTTATAACTGTTTCATTTGGTGAGAGTATCCATGGTGAGGCTAGGAATATAGTATAACTTCATAGTTGGCAAGTTAGTATCACTTGTTATTCACTATTCATTATCATGTTTTCATTTACATTTTCACAAGAGGATCTAGGGTGAATCTTATGGTGTATATTGTTATTCTCCCACTAATTATATATAAATGGTTTTTCCAGTTAGTTGGAGATTGTTGAAGATCAGAAAAGTTATTACTAGCTTGGGGGGATTCGAAAAACTTGTGGGGCATCGTGTTCACTATTTTCGTTATATTCATATGGTACATGAAATTTTATATTTATTTTTTTAGTTCCTATATGAAATTACATTTTTGTTATTGGGATTAATTTTATATTGGATTCTAATTATCATTTGGTTGGTTTCTATTTTATCTCTATCATCAGAATGTGTTAACATAGAGAGTAATTTATCTCATCTACATTATTGATATACCCTCTAGGCTAGTTTCCAACCAACAAATTAATAGAGGTAGGACAAGGGGGATACAACATCCCCTCTCCCATTTCAAGCCCAAGAGGGGTACACATTGTATAGAGGGGTCATTATAGAGTGGATCCAGAGCTCTTGTTGTGGTATTAGATGGTTTTTGGAATTGGGAACATGTGAGGATGCATAGGTTGGCAGTGTATTAGTGTCATATATGTTTAGAAATTGAATCAATGGGTGACTATTTGAGACATTGGTATTTCGGTCCCCTTTTGATTTGATGCATGGACCATTTTTATTAAATCGACTACTAAACGACATGATACTAGTTTCCAGGTAGAGGAAGAAGAAAGGATCTTGCATCATTGTTTTTATCATTTGATTTAATGGTTAAAGATTGGGATAATTTCACCTAAAATGAATAAAATAAAAAAATAGTTAATTTTAAGGTCTTCAATATATTATTATTTGGAGCCCTAATAGTTTTTTTCTTTTGTAGGAATGGATCCAAGTTGACATTCTGTTTAGGTTCTCACATAATATGTTCATAATGGTGTGCCTACATGTTATTGAAGAATAGAGGTTGTTGATGATGAAACTTGGAGGAGGAAACTCTAAGTGATTTAGGATGACAGTCTATAGAGGTTTAATGGATACATTTCGGATGATATCATAGAAGATTGGTTGGGGGAGGTTTAGATATCCATTATTTTGATTTATTTATGATAGGAGCACTGGGTATCATTGGTTATGATAATACAACATGAGGTAGTGGTGGTTCTTGTTCCTCAGAAATTGTGAGGAGTATGTAATCTCTTTGGAGGGGTTATGAGAGCAGTTCAGAGTTGAGTTTTTATCATTTATCCAAAGTCATACATTCATTGGGGGATTCTTAGTCATGAGTATGTGATATTTAGTGTGCTATTGTTGGAGATCCATTTCAGGAACCCTCTGTGATATTCTTCAAACTTATTTCCTTATCAGAAGGCTAGTGTAAGGAATTTCAAGAAGTCTTTCAATCTAGAGATCCCGAACTAGGTCACCTTGCTTATACAGAAGACATATCAAGATGTTATTGAAATATAACAGGTCATTGAAATGAAGTTATCATAAATTGTATCTTCATGGGAGGGTAGTCAACAAGAATCTTCAAGATGCTTATTTGAGGTCTAAAGTTCCAATTTTTTGTTGGAAAAAAGTGCTTTGATCAGCTGGATGTAGGTCTCATCCCCAATGTATTGTTCTCCATGGTAGGAAGAAAATAGGACTATTCCAAGACTTAATATTAAATTTTATTATTTTGGAGTATGAGTTCATCCGTGGAGAGGGATCCCAACCATTTTGAGTAGTCAGCATGTTCCAATTTTTCCCCTTCATGTTAATTTGTTGTGGATGTTCCAGGTTAGGAAGAAATGTCTTGATTCAATTGTTTGGGATCATCAGATAGTTGATCGGGATGGTATAAGATATCCCTAGTATTCTACCCATCCTCACAATGAATATCATGGCTACGGTGGTGTACATTATTAGGTCCAGAGAGTCCGTGGAACATGTCATGGTCAGCTTCATTCATTATCATTTCAACTTCTTAGTGTTCCAATTGTCGTTCAAGGAACCACTTTATTGTTTTTTAATTAGGATAATTCCTTGTTTCATCTAGTAGTGACACACACCTTCCTATCCCCTCCCCTTTTCCATGTTTTATACTTTAGTTTGTGATAATTCAAGTGCTCTTCGCATTGACTACCCGAGTTGGAGGATGATATGACTTGTTTGATGTACATTGAAATTGTGAGGTAGTGATGTGTAACAATTCTCTTTGGGATATTTCCTATGATTACTTATATAACCATATGACATCATCCTCTAGGTGCATTGATTATATTATGTGTAGGATATTTCGTATTGGTTTAGGAGGCAGATTTTGTTCCTTGATGCTGTTGAAGAGTTAGTAGTGTTTGTTGGTGAGCAACAAACTCGGATGGGTCAGAGGTGAGTTCCATCATTTTTTCAAATGACGACTTTGATGACCATAATTTAATCAGTAGTTATGTAGATGTTTTTTTCAAGGGTCATAGAAGAGTACCATAATTTCATTACAGAAGAGGTTTTACTATTACCCCCTCAACGATAGATCGAGTTCGGGATCACACTATAGCCACGTGTGTCTCCTATCTCAATATATCCCAATAACATGGAGCCTGTTTAGATGAAAGAGTTGTTGATATATCTTGATGGTCTATTACTGTGTAGTTTTTTTCTGTAAGGTTTGACACTATAGGGTGCACCATTTTCTCGTAAGGAAGGATGGATGTGGTTTGTGATTGTGTGTCAATTATCATTTTTTGAACCATATTAAAATGAATAAATGCTAGCCACTTCCATATAATAATTATTTATTTATTCCTCTAAAGGTTTATTGTTTTTTCTGAATGACTAATTTTCATTCAGGATATCATTAGATGCATATAATATATGTGGATAGGAAAAATAATTATTTTTTTATCATCATGGGAATTATTGTTCTGTTGTGATGTCGTATGGTTTAAATAATTCCCCAACTTTTTTCGTCTTGGTAATTAATATTGTGTTCAATATGTTCGTCGATAATTTCATGGTGGTTTTCATTTATGACATCCTTGTGTATTCTGTGTCTGACGAAAAAAATGCAGAGCATCCGCATGCCATTTTGGGAGTTCATCGTCACGAGTAGGTGTTTGGAATGTTGTCAACTTGTGTGTTTTGGGCTCAAGAAGTCATTTTCATGGGGGTTTGTAGTATCCTAATAGATAGTAGTAGTGGATCCATTGATGGTATAAGTAGTTGTGTCTCGGGAATCCCCTAATATATTGGCATAATTGTGTTGTATTATTGGTACTTCTAGCAATTATTGAAGGTTTTTAGCTAATATATCTTGTGTTTCAACTCCTATGATAACATTAAACAAAATTAATTAGGTGTTCCAGTGAACTAAACAGTGTCATGAAATATTAGAGTATTTGACAGATAAGTTGTTCTGTGCACCAGTTCATTATCTGCCTATAAAAGGAGTTATTTTTTATGTTTCTGATGATGCTTCTGGTATTTTGTTAGGTTTTGTTCTGATACATCAGATATTGGTCATTTCATATGGTTCTTGAATTTTAGACCCCCCATCAGAGTTATTATGCATGTCTCAATTTCATGTTGGTAGTGGTGATGATTCAAAAATATTGTGGGGACTTTACCACATAGGTGTGAATTTTGTGGTCGCCAATTATCATAATATCCTGAGTTCGGTTTTATCCCCTCGTATGTGGAACATGAAACAACATTAGTAGGGGACTCCTTATAGGATCACAATAATGAGATTCAATATACACCTAAAAAGGGAAATTTTGTGGCTGATGCACTGAGAATGAAATCGTGTAGTGATGCATTGAGGGAATCATTGGAATCCTTGTGAGTGATGGAAGAACATTCCGCATTGCATCCTGATATGGTAGAAGTTCGAGGAAAAATATTTTATTTTCCATATTATGTTGCATTGGAAAATCATTATGTAGGTGGAAGATTAAAAATTTTAGGATCTTGCAGTGGTGGTTTGTTAATATTGAGTTCTTTATGTTGATTTTCATTATTGTTGATCTGAGGATGAAAAATAATGAGTGTTGTTGAAAGGGCGAATTTTTGTTACTTTTGATAAGAAAGATATGATTCTCTTATAGTTACATAATTTCCCTATGGAAGTACATCATTTTGTGAAAAATGTGTACTCCACATTGAGAGTTCAATTTTGGTGTCCATGGATAAAGCATGCAATAACAGCTTTTTTGTCTTGATGACTATCATCCAAAAGGTGATGTTTGAGCACTATGTTCTTGGTGGGTTTCTCCAAACGTTATTTGTTACTCAGTTGAAGTGCGAGTAAATATCGATGTACTTTGATACCATTTTACAATGAACACAGGGATGCTATGTCATTATATGGGTTATATTGGACTGATTAATGAAATCAGAATACATTATAGTTATCTTGGAGTCGAGCACTATGGAGGTTTTATTAATGCATTTTCTATAGGAGGTGGTGAAACTCAATGGGTCCTAAGGACCATAATTTCGGATCTTGATCCTTATTTCACTTCAATGGTATGGATTGGTATCCAACATGATTTTGGTTCTCAACTATGAATTAGAACTTATTTTCCTTTGTAGAATAACATTTATATTGAAAAACCCATCCAGACTCTTGAATACATGATTCTATCTTATGTGATGAATTTTGGAGGATTATAGATGACGTAAGAACACTTGGATGAGATTTATTTCAAATGGAGTTTTGACTCCACCATAGGTATGGTTTTGTTTTGATGTCGTGTATTTCCATCCTTTCTGATCTCTATTGTGATGGGTAGGGGTCAGAGGAACAAACATTTTCATTCCAGAACTTGAATAAAATCCAATAGATATGTTTTAGGTAATTTGAGAAAGGTTGAAAGTGTTGCAGGTTCATCCGATATCCAATGTCGAACATAGGAGGATACCATTGGGGTTCTATTTCCTGGATCAAGTGTTTCTAGTGGTAAATCCCATTCATAGGAAATGAAGGATTGGCTATGGAAGTAATAATTTTCCCTAGTCTGTTCGGCCTTTTGAGGTGTTGGCTACTGTTGGAGTCATGGTGTATAAGGTAGAACATCACCCACTAATTATCCTGATATGAGATTTTTTTTCACATGTCAAACATCCATCATTATCATCATGACAACTCACATGCCATCGATTAGGGAGAGATTGATGTTGATAATGATGCGACAATCTAGTAGTGGCCTATACAAATCCATGGATTCCAGGAGAAGTTGTTTCATGGGTCCTCAATCCCCATGGTTTGTGTCATGTGGTGTCATAGTGGTGTGGAAGGTAATTCCTTGGAATGGGAGTCAAAGATATATACTATGTACCCCAAATGATTTGGTGTATAACTCTTCTATTGTGACACTGTTAGTTTTGTGGTTGTAGAACTTCTTTGGTTTGTTATATGGATTCCTCTTATTTATTGTTGTGGCCTGCACATTGATGAGATGTATCTCCCCTAGGTAGTGTTTAGGATTTTTTTGTGTTATTTTGTGGTTTTTCATTATTCCTAAATTGTGGTGGTTCAGCTCCTATAATGGTGGGAAATTTTTGAGGTATCTAAAGGGGTGGATATTCAGACGACCCCTTTTTGTTTCTTATCAATGAGGGTTTTGGATTATCCAAAAAGAGAAGTTTTTGAGAGGTATCTAATGTAATTTACTAGATCAATATAGACTATCCCATTTCATGTTTCTGAGGCTTTAGGATCCTGGAGCAGGATCAGTGGACGTCTGAATTGGTTCATTAGATAAAAGCTAGAAGCCAAGATGTGTTTTCAGTTGTGATGCATTACATAATGTGATTGTGGGTTTCACTTCATTCAGTTGATCTAATATTAAAAAATAAAATAAATTTAATATGAGATTCATTTTTCAGTGAAAACTGAACCCTGAGAATTACACAATGTGAAATAGGATTACCTGTTGTCTAATTCCCCAATGTTGATAAATTTAAAACCTAAACAATCACTCGGGTGATCTAACCCTATAGTTGTAGTGTCTTTCTCTTGACTCAAGGTGATCCAGCTAAAGCATCTTTAATTTTTTGTGATTGATTCATCAATGATCAATTCCCAGCTTTTATCTCTAATTGGTGGGGGCCCTGGTTGATCAAAGGTGTGTTTTTCCTTCTTTTTCTTTCGTTTTCTATCATTTTGATCTTGTTTCATCTCATATTTATTTACATTATATGGTGTTTTCATACCCATGGTCAGTTTGGTATTTCCTATTGTTTTTTTGGTTCTACAATGAAATACTTGGATGGATGCAGTTAGTGTAGGGTTAGGGATCGTAGATCCATCATGTATCCCTTTCTCATGAAAAAAACATCGAACTCCGTTATTAGGTTGGCGAATTATTGAATCTCTATTTGACGAGAAGAAATTGTAGAGTTATCTGAATTAATCAACATTGATTTAAATTATATTAACCTAATAATTACTCGAACTTTATAAATGATTTAATAACCATCACTTTTCAATATTTTTTTAACTTTATAATTTTTTTCCTCTTGATTTTGATTTTAGAGTGATATCTATTCCTTGATTCAATTATAAATTTCTCCACGATTGAAATTGGGAAAGAAATTAAATCCAAAATTAATTTATAACTAATTTGATAACAAATGAAGATGAATTTTTAATGAATCTGGTTTATGTGGTTGTAATTTTACTATAATCAAATTGATTCATATATCAATGTTTAATTGAATTGGTTAATGAACCTGAGTATGACGATGATTGCTGGTAAAACAATTTAGCACATATTAAATTAATTATTTAGTTAATTTTTCAAATCATGGGATTTTTTTATTAGGTTTCCCGTAGTTGGAACATGTGAACAATGAATCAGTTTATTCATAAGGTAATAAGAACTAGTTTTGTGATACACGATAACGCCTTCATAGTGCGTGAGTAACTTAGTTTCTTAGAAAGGCCAACTTCCATGTTCACTGGAGCCATGATATATCATTGTGTGTGAAGGATTTATTTGTTTCTTTTGGGAAATTGGACTGTTTTCTATATTTATTACTTGATAATTGTGTGTGATATGAGCCTAGGATGGCTAATCCTAGAGGTATATTGGGATATGTGGGGCAGGGAACCCAGATGTGACATGAACCTAAGATGGCAGATTCTGGGGCGAAATTATGGTATGTGGGGTAGGGATGCCTAATTTTTGTGGAAGAATATGGTGCATGGAGTGGTGATATCCATCGATATTTCCATGAGGGTGTTAGGGAGGACACCAGAGAAGATGAATGGGTCGAACAAGGGTTAACAAATTGTATAGGAACTTGATGTTTGTTTGAATCTTTTTCATGGTTGACAACCATTTATTTGTTTATATTATTTCATTTCCCACTACATGAGATATATGTAATTAGTTACTAACCTAGACAGATAGGTAAATTTGTTTTGGGTATGCTATGTGATTTTTGTTCTTATCTTCTCGAGGATGGATGGGTCTATGCACCTGATATATGTGGTGAAGACATGGGGGGTATTTCATATACTCATCATGTTGATCCACTTCTGTTTGGTTTCATAAAATGTTTTCCTAGAATACCAAATAATATATAAATTAATTTTGTTAATAAATGAATAAATGTTTAACCAATATTGTTCAAGCATACTGTGATGCAATAATGAACTTATAATTCTGAGAAGCAGTAGCCTCATTTTTCTAATTCCTAGATGGAGTGGAGCATTTTTGTAATGCTAATGTAATTTTAGAATTGTTCATAGTTAATTTGGGGTTAACAAAATAATTAATGAAACATTAAAATTCTGAAAATGGTATTTAATATCTTAATTTTGCTCAATAAAATGTCATGGGGTTAGAGGATATCTATTATTATCTATATATGTTGGTAATCTGAGAGGCGTTATCATTAATTGACTCTAAGAAAACAATATTCCCAAAGTGTAGTTTTTATCTTCATAATATCTTGTACTTCTTTCATTTCTACAATATACTCCACCATATCAGTAATGGAGACTGAAACCCCAGGTATTTGGAACCTTGGGGGGTGTTTTCCCCAACATCTAGGTGGGAGGATAGATTGGTGACTAACCCATATGGCCTCACTCTCTTCTCATGGAACATACTTCTACTAGTATACATGATGTTAGTTTTTCACATATATGTGTGAAGAGGGATGTAATGGATTGATGTTATTTCAAACACATGTATTCCAGTTAATGTTTCTTAATGTCTATAATATGTATAACTTTTATAGGCTATGACATCATGAGGATCCTTACTCGATGAATGAGATGTGGTGGCATGAGATATAATATCTGCTGTGTGATAAATGATATCAGGTATATGGTGGCTCCTGCAAACTACCTAGTTAATTTTGGTTACATGGAAGTGGTGGTGAGTTGTGGGAGGAGCATGTTGTGGTGCATTGCCCATATGTATGCGACCTAGCCTTTTTGAAGAGAGATGCTCAGGACATGTGATGTTGGGGTGGAGTGGAAAACTAGTGGGGATGTTGTTTCTCTATAACATTGATATTACTTATTATATTTCATTGTATGTGATACATTTTGAGAGCTGATATGGTGATGTTGGGTACATAATATACCTTTTCAAGTGATGATTTAGTTTCACTTGATGTTCACAGTGCTTTATCATGGTTTCTTCACTATTTTCACGAGAGGCTCTGGGGAGGATCCTACTATGTATATACTTTTATACTCAACCAAAATATATATAAACTGTTTTTATGTTCAGTTGGAGAAGGTTATAGATATGTCTGGTTAGTACTAGCTTGGGGGTTTTTCGAGAGATGTTTGGGCTTTGAGGGCCCTATCAAATTTACGTTCTTTTAATACCTTCAGCTTTCCTATTTGTTATAGTTGTTTTTTGCCTGACATTACATTTTTCTATGAGGGTTTATTCTATATTAGAGTCTAAGAATGACTTTTTTGGAATTTATCCTCTCTTAATATTTTACATGTTTTCTCTTTGATAGTAATTCCTCTCATCTACATGATTGTTATTACCTTAGATCTAGTCACCAACATGGGGAATAGTGGAGGTTGGACTTAGGGGTCACTATCTATCATCTCTAATTTCCATCCTAGGAGGGATGTAATTTTTGGGGAGGGGGTACTCACATTTTTGTGGCCATCCAACATTTAAATAAAATAACAGGGATTAAGGATGATTAATGAAAAGGAATAGGTCAAGATAAACATTTTGGGAATATTATATTAAAATAAATCATGATATTTTATAAAAGGGTTTTGTTCTGTGAAAAATAGTTAATGATCAGAGGTGTCCAATTTTTGTTATATAGATTTTTTATGTATGTGTTTTTACCATGTTAATTAAAACTCTATACCTAAAAAGGTCCTCAATGTGAAAGAATGTGATTTATTAACAAAAACACACAAGATTATGTAATGTTCATGGTTTGCTAATAAAACACATTGGGGCACATTGATTTTTGGTTGATTCCTACTTGTAAATCAATATTTTTAGATCATTTCATTAAATTTACTGAAAAATCAGAAGAAAAAAAATTATTATATATATGTGATTTTTTTGAAAAAAAATATATTTTATGTAAATTTGAACATTCAGTCATATATTCCACAACGTGTGTCATATTGATTCCAACTTTTGAAAAATGAATTTTGGAATTTTTTTATATTGTATGAGTAAAATTCGAGTTGGTATTTGATGTTTATAGTGACTAATTTTTTATAAAAGTAGACAAACATTTTAATCTTTATACTCAAATTTTCAGTCATGCTAGTCACACCCTATATTGAATTTATGAATTGATATTTTCGACTCATTATAAATGACTTATGAAATATTTTCCAATATTAAAAATACAATCCAACTGTTTTTCTCATATTTCAGGGTGGGACATTTATTTGACAAAATTCAACTTAAAATTTAACACATGCACATTGAGTCATATGTGTCACACCATTTATCATTCCATCATGGGAATAATTAATAAAAATGAAAAATAAAATATGTATCATTTTCATAATTTATTAAAATAATATAAATTTTTCTCTCTATTTTTACCGATTGATTTATGTTTTTATGTAAAATTTTACTTTCGAACTAAAATAATGTGCTTCAAGCCATATCGATCACATCGTTTATGTGATTAAGACATGGAAAATTTCCTTCTTTCATACATAAGACATGGATTATTTTTATAATTTCTTATGGAAATTAGATCTTATTTTATCATTTTTTCGTATGGGAAGTGTGTTCTATACATAAGTGTCCATTTTAAATAAAAACATGTGCTTTCAGTTATATCAACCACTCCATGTGTAAGATTGATATGTATATATTTCTTCAACCTCATAAATTACATGTTAAATTTTTTCTTATATATTAATTATTAAAATGTTTATATTCATATTTTTATGTATGTGACATGTATTTTTACCAAAAAAGTAACTTTTAAATTGAAAACACACATTTTGAGATTATCTAGAACACAATGTGCCAGATTGGTGTGTGGTTTGATCCTACACATAAAAATGATTTTTTATCATTATCAGAAATTATAAACATAATATTATAATTTTTTATAGGTTTTGAGTATGTGATCATTGTTTCAAATTATATTTTAAATTTTAAACCAAAACATGCACTTTCAATCATATGGTGCACAAGATTTTTTAGATTTTTGTATGATTTATTCATTTTCATCACAAATTAATTATTTATCATTTTCCTAAAGAATCAAGATAATAAATTAATATTTTACTTGAATGTAGTGATTGATTTATTTTTTTGAACTAAAACATCCCTTTTAAATAAAAATAATTATTTGAATCATTCGAGACTCAACATGTGTCAAATTGATGTTTGAATATTTCTAACACATCACAAATAACATATGGATCAGTATTTAAAATCAAAAAGAGTATATGGTTATGTTTTATTTTTCATTGAGTTTTTTGTTCTCTAAAATAATGTTTGAATTTTTTATAGAAAAATAATATTTAACTATATAGACCACATTTTTTGTGGGATTGATGTGTAGATTATTCTTAAATGTGACATATAATTTATGGTTCATTTTACTTAATTATAAATATAATATAAAGTACTACATAATATTTATTAGTGACTTTAATATATTTTGTACAAAACATCATCTTTTAAAGTGAAAACGTGCTCTTTGATTCATTGTGGGGAACACCGTGTGTTAGATGGACGTGCGACTAATTACAACCTATAAAATTTAAAAAAATTTATTTTGTAAAATGTATAATTATATTCATGGAATGATTAATCAATTTATAAGTAGTGGAACTATTTTTTATGTAAATTGTAATTTATATATTGAAATTTCAAAATTTAAATCATTTTTAAACTAATACATAGACTACTAGACACAAACAAATCAAATAAATAAATAATATATCTATAATGAGAAAATATAGTACATAATTGTTGAATATTATTGATGAATTGATGTAAACAAATAAAAAATCATTTCAGGCACATTACAGAGCACAATATTATAAGAGAATTTTAAATTCTGAATAAAGCCAGTTATTTATGATCATTATGAAAATTATCCAAATAATAAGCAGATAAAGATGTTTTGGAAATTAACCAAAAAAAATAAAATATATATAAAAATTACTAATTATGTAAGAGTAAATCACCCATTAAATATGTCTATAAATATTTTAGAACAATTTATTTTTCCCACTCTTTTATAATTACATATATTTCCCCATTTTAATGTATTGATTTTTTTCTCCAAGTAGAAAATGTAGAATATTAATAAAAAAATTTATAAAATATTTGAAATGAAATTGTAATTATCAAAAAATTTACATACTTGGTGATGAATTTTTGTGCGTTTAATGTGATATATTTCACAAATTGGGAAAAATAATAGCCATAATCTATACAGTTCGTATGTTTTGGAAACATCATAATCATTAAAAATAATAATGTATTTATAATATTAGTTTGGATAGTGAAATTTTATTATATATAAACTTATGATTGCACACTTTTTTATTTTGATAGGATTCTTATGCTGGTTGACCTTGCTATTACCATGACTTTGATGATATTAAAACACAACCCTATTATAGGATAATTTTTACTAAAAAAATAATATAAAATATATAATTAGATGATTATTTTTGAAATTATATTTATATTTTATTATAAATCTATAAATAGAATCATGTATGGTTGATTTATCGGTAATACATGCATTGAATCCAAAACATAAATCATTGGGGTACCCAATTTTATTGTAATAATTAACTAATACTCTCTAAGATAATTAATAAAATATGTAGTGAAAAAATGAAAATATAATTGATATTATTATATTTTAGAGTTATACCTATACATTGGGGATATTAGGAAGTGCATGTTGTATGTGTGTTTATTTTAAAACATTTTATCCAATTAGTCCAATATTTTTAAATATTAATCTTCTTACATAACTAATTATTTTTAGAATTGTTGTGTAATTTCTAGAGTCAAAATTAATGTTCATAGATTTTTTCCTTCACATAGTACAAATATATATTCCTAAAAAATTTAAGAATATTATTTTAATATAATTAATATAGTATTTCAACTATTGCAAAAACAAATTATTAAATGTAACCCCTTGTATAAATTTAAAAAAGAGACATCAATACATTCATGAATTAGTATTTTCATCTATATGAAAATCACCAAGATTATCCCAAATGTCTTATACATAAATTTGTTCCAAAAAATTTATTTATTACCATCATTGAATATTTTATGAGAATTAATTTTTATTATTATTAAATGATAATGTCAAACTAATGTGGAAAAGGTACTCTCTGATCGGAATTTTTTTTGATGGGATGATCCTTTATATTGTTTCTATTATACATCCATCTTACCCATTATATTCTCAATTTGGAAAAATATTCAACTGTTTATGAATTTTATTCTTTAATTGTAAATGATTTTGTATAAAGATTAAATTTTAAATGACCGACTAATTTTCTATATGGTAGTTTTAAAAGATTTCATTACCATGCCTTAAATTTTCCAACACCCTATTCGACTATATGACGATCCAACATATCAAGGTGAACAAGTATCTTGGTTCATGGCACATTAGATTCTTCAATCCACACACTCACATGATCTATTTGAGTTGTTTTTTATAATATAAATTCATAGATATTTTACATATAACCCCTAACTGCAAGGTGATGGGTGAGGGTTGATATATATAAATCAAAATAAATTTCAATTAAAATACTATTAGAATATAAAGGGTAAATGATTATATAAAATTCACATTTCATAAATATTTATATGAGAAAAGTGAATATTTCATGTAAGTTATACCATTTAGAGAAATTCTTTGTCTCATTCTGGGAGGGGTGGAGGTAGATCATCTTGTAGTTGTCATTGTTGTGTTAGTTATTATATTTTATTCCTTCCCATTAAATTTTCTAACAACAATTAAATCCAATTTCGTTATTCATCAAAAACATTAATTCAATCATGTCTCTTTTAAAATTTCTAATATTTATCTTGATGATCGTCTATTATCTCAATATATGATCAAGAGGGGACTCAAATACCCACACTGTTTGCATGACCATTTGTTTCTGGACACATAATGGACATAAAATGTAGTCATTAATTGGTTACAAGTGTTAAAAATTATTTTTTCCAAATAATATAAAAATTATTAAAAATTATGTAGTTATTTTTATGTACTACTAATTTAAAAAACATTTTATTTTATTTCATACTTTAATATGAATCCAATTTTCATTATCTAGTTTAATTTACTAGTATTACATCATTATTTATGTGATCTTCCATCCATATAACATATAATGGGATAAAATAGGGTTTTTATATTTTCCAAATGCTATGAATTTAAAAATACACTATGATTAGTAGTGTATACAATACACAATAATGATCTTAAACAAACCAAAAATTATTATTATTTTAGGAATATTATATGATTATAGGTGAATTGAAGGAAATGGATATAATTCAAAAAATGTAAATATTTATAGTGTTCAAAATAAATTAAATGATAATTTTATTTTCTTAGTAAATTAAAACACATATTTTGAAATTTCATTTTATTCATCTAAGTAAAATTTCTTCATAAATAGATTTTATTGAAATTTTGGATCGAATATTATATCAAATTAATTGAAATATTACGAATTTCACTTCATAAATGTTTATAATATTTCATATCATCTGTTGAAATTCTAATAGGGTTAAATTATGTTACTTTCATGAAAATATTAATTTTCTAATTAATTGTGAAGATATTTATTTTTATTTGTAACTCTATTTTTTAATCAATTATTTATAATATTTTTTAATAAAAATGGATTGAAATTAAAAAATATATCACAGATATTTTTAATAATCTATTTATTTTAATTGGAAAAAACTATATTGTTGTATTAAGAATAAAAATAATTTATAAATGTAAATATTTTCCAAAAATGTTTTCGTTGCATTCTGCGTTTCAATCAAAAATTAATTTCTACCACTTCTCGAAAATAAATATTGTAAAAACCATTCCATATTAGGAATTGGAGGGGTTAAAAATTTAAAAATGTTAATATATTATTTTCATTCATCAGTAATACTAACCTTGGACAATATTTTTCATAATGGGAAGGGAAAAATATGTAAAACCTTGTTTAAACTATGAGATGTGCACTAAATATCATATTAAAACATATATTTATAGAAATTTATGGGAAAAATTATACCATTGATATACCCAATTATAATATATGTCATTGTGGATCAATTTTATCTATATATTGACATTTATATTATTTTCTGTAAAGGATGTTATGAAATATCACTCTCCTAACATTGATATTTCAAATCAATTTACATATTGATAAAATAAGATAACTTTTTTTATAAATATTTATAAGATATATTAATTAATTTCTTTATGGTTTTTTGATTTTTATTTTTATTGATGGTATTATTACCTTAAACATTTAGACAATGATGAAATAGTTATTGGTTAAGCAGTTCAAGAACCATGTAAAGGATTTTTCAAACTCTAATTTTTTGTTCTGAGTTATAGTCCCTCAATAATTTTTTACATGAATAAAACATAATATTTATATTTTAATGTTTTATATTCGAATTACAATACAATATTTATTACATTAAATTAAAATTTCTTGATCAGTTTAAAAATTAAAATTAATGATATTTTAGTTAAATTAATATTATATTGAATTTTCTAAATATTATAAAAACATTAAATTGGATAGATATGAAGGTAAATAATACATATTATTATTATTTTTCCATTTATGATCCAATTTTTTTATTTTGATTAAAATTATAACCCTTTTGGAATGAAAAAGTCATTACCATAGTTAACATTAAAAATTTTCAATAAAGGGGTTAAACCAAAAGATAAGATTTAAAATTTTACCAAAAACTATTTAAATTCAATTGGATTATGATATGTCTACCTTAAAATATATTTATTCAGATTTATTACCTTATAATTTATTATTTATATATTTTATTTAAATCATTTATATTCCTTGTGTTTTTTCCTCCCTCATAACAGAACACTCCACCATTAACTTATTTATAAAACCTACAACAGTATACCTATACCAAACCCAAACTATTTATCATATGTTATTATATATTGATTATATAGAGATTATTTTCAACATAAAATACCTTTACAATGGACGTTATGATGGGATTTAAAGGTGACCTACTGAAGAATTGGTAATTGTCTAAACCGACATCTTTCAATTTATTTTTTCATTTACATTGTCACGACCCGTCTCATGGGGTCCGGATGTGACTACCCCAATAATGCCTTCCCTAGGATATTGGTTGGGGACTAGAACCTGATGGATCTTCAAAAAATGTGAAGGAATTTCCATATATATTTGTACACACTCAAAAAGTCCAACTAAAGTAAAAACCATATAAAAGTAAGGTATTACCACAAGAGTAATGTACAACCAAAAGTACAACTGAAAACTGAAAACAGTGGGATAGAATACAAGCCCCAGAAACTAGGAAAATGTAAACATTTGTTGCATCTTCCCTGGAGATCTACCTGGATGGTAGTAGCTGTATGTATGATGTTGAAGAAGAGGATCTCGACTGATCCCATCACACCAAGCTCCACCAAGCCTGACACCTCCAAATTCTACCTCAGAGTGTTAGTAGTCTTCCCTAGACACACATGTACAGACAGTGTCCATGTCAGGGTTAGTATAATAATACCTATTTGAGGACCCCAATACCCCTAAATGTATCTTAATAATACAAAAAGGAAAACATCACAAAAAATACAAAAAGGTAATATAAAAATAATGACCTAAATAAATAAGCACAAAGAAGAAAAGGTAGCTCACCCTAACGGTGTAACTTAAATGTTACTTGGATATATTTGACGATTCGTTAAGCTATATCATCTTATCTATAGTAACTCTACTGCTAACCCGTAGGTCACTGTATGTTGGCCTGTATTGGGCGCTAGATGCTGACCCGTATTGGTCATTGGTGATGACCCGTATTGGACTCTAGTGTTGACCCGTGTTGGTCGCTGGTGCTGGCCCGTATTGGTCGTTGGTGTTGACCTGTATTGGTCACTGGTATAGATATAGGGATGATTATTCATATATCTAGGTAATTCCACTCTAATGTTTCTAATGTTGACCCATATTTGTCTCTCTTCTTTTTCATGTCACAGCTAGTCACAGGATTCCCATAAGCAGCATGCCTGATTTTGGGAGAACCGATCCTCAAGCAATAATTTTTATTTAAAACGGCATGAATCCCCACAAAGAAGTAACCCAATGATTCGTCACTTCATGAGGGTTCCAATGCAACACGAAGCATGTCAACCAGATGTCTGATCCGTATGTTATCGGCATTTTATTTCTAGGGGCCCAGTTGGATTTGGGTTCAATCCAAACTGGCCGTACACCAAATTTCTCCAAAACCCTCATTGAGTATCTCAAAAATACCTTCTCACACCATGGATACCAGTGTTGTAGATGGTTCATCAAATAGACATCTGGTTCGCATGTTACGGTCACATAAGTGTATTTTGGCCCGAGAGGGGTCTAGGTCCAGCCTGACCTTGTCAGACTGAACCAGCCTGACCCAACCCAATCTGGGTCTGACTCGGCCCAACTGGGCTGGGCTACAGACCTGCCAGCCCGACCCGTCAACTGGGCATGGAACGCTAGACGGTGTGGCCCGGTAGCAAGCGCGGCACCCTGCTGGGTGGATAGCACGAATGGGGAGCTGCTCGCCCTTCCCCAGAATGACTCAATGGAGTCATTCGCCTCTTTCAATGAGAAGCACCACATTACACCGCTTCTTGTTCCTCTGGACCCATGGGACATGGGGCCCCCTCATCCCCATTTCATAATGTTGCAACCCTCTTCAATGCCGCTTGGGATGGCACGTCGCCTCCACCTCCGCGGTCGATCAAGGTGTCGGCATCCGCTGGAGCATGATGTTGTGGCTCCCTTCCGCCGCGTGTGATGGCGCACATCCCTCTTCTGGCATGGCCTGCCATTGAGGAACCCCTCCGTCACTCACCAGCACTGGTCATCATCACCACTATGCTGGTGGATCTTCCTCGGGGCTCCGGCGGTGATCAGGAGCTCAGTTTCTACTCTGATCTATGCCTACAGGCTTCCCGTGATGCCGCCATCATAGCGTGACCCACTTTTTAACAATTCTATCAATATGAGGAAAAAATCCCCGAAGAACGCAACATGAGAGAGGAGGTGGAGGGTTCGGCCTTGTTCGTTTGGCATGTTCCCTCCACTTTAATATGATAACAAGAAGGAGAAAAAAAATCATCATACATAATCCATAAAAATTAAACTCCCTAAATCCAAGATTGATGGTGACCACTACGAATAGTGGTACATCCACATTCGAGGGTATTGGAGATGAAGGAGGAGGCTCGTGTGCATTGGTGTACATCATCTGACAACCATCAGATCGATCATACAATAGGCATCGTCAATCCCCCATTCTTCGTCAGTGGAAGTTGTGGAATCACATTGTTAGGGGGTCCTCCCTTAGTGATGCCATGTCAAATCTTTTCCATAATCCTCATATATATATGAGGGGAAAGTGTAAGAACATGAATCTTTTTTTCAGGTATGGTTTTACTTCTTCTAGTGTTTTTAAGAAAAATTAATTTTCTCGAAATTTATGAAGTACATGCCGTGTACTTTATGAGTACATGCCGTGTACTCCATTTTCCGCTCGAAGCCGTGTGCTGGCCGTGTCCGGGCCACACACACAGCGTGTAAGGCTGATTTGGAGGTCGGTTAATTCGAAGTATGGAAAATTGAAGTACATGCCTTGTACTCAAGAACTACCTGCCTTGTACTTTATTTTTTTCATTAAACGGACCGAGGTCGTGCATAACCCCCAAAATCATCTTCTTCTCCAGATTTCTTCTGCCCGAGAGCGACCGTACGGCCAAATCATCTACAAGATCCCACCTCACCGTCAGTTATCCAATATGATCACGGTCGATAGCATTGGAATCGCAGTGGTGAGTTCTTCCTTCTTCTTTAGCATTGTTTATGGATTTCTCCACATTTCCATGTTATCATGGGATGGAATTTTTATGAGTTTTATCAGATCTATGTTGTTCTAAGAGGAATCTGTCATCCTGGTTCACAAATATCGATCTACTAGGATCGAGGTAGGTGGTTTGTGCATTACCGTAGAAAGTCTGTGAATATTTTGTGCAAATTCCACCAATTCCCTTGAATGGGGAATTTGGGGTTTCCTATTTTTCCCCTGTTGTTTACCCTCTTTTGCTTGTTTACTTTAGTAGAGGTTATTTCTTGTGAGTAGAGTAATTTATTTTGTGCTCAAGTTGCTTTTCCATGCTTGTTTTGGTTGTTGGGTGTTTTTCTAGTTTCCATGCCTAGTTGTAGGATAGTGGAACTGTTGATTTATTATTACTGTTGAGCCAAAGAAAGATATCCAAGTAGTTCTTGAGGTTTACTTGGATGATACATGCGTACTGAGCATGTTTGTTTCACTCAGGACTATGGGAACCTAGATTAGTAGACTAAAGGGAGAATTGAAGGAAGGGCTTCTCCGGAGTGTCTTTTAATTACGATGTGAGACTATAGGGGGAATTGACGTTCAGTGCTTCCTCAGAGAGTCTATAGTTCCACAATTTGTGCCACGGGGGGAATTGACGTTAAGTGCTTCCCCAGAGAGCCTTTAGAACGATATGAGACTATAGGGGGAATTGACGTTGAGTGCTTCCCCAGAGAGTCTGCTTAATTACATAGCTGAACCAGAGGGGTGAGACTGGGTGTGCCTCACAGAGGGTTGCTAGTACTATAGTTTGAACCATATGAATTAGGATGTGAGAGCTACCTAGAGAGTTACCTATTTCCTTCTTGTTGCTGGTGTCTTACATGTGTACTTTACTTCATAGAACTGTGGATTGTAGCTTCTTGTGCTTTCTTTTTTACTGCTTCTTGTTTATTTACTGACATGTATTCATTGACAGTAAGACACAAATCATTGGATGATTTCCTACTGGGATTGTATCTCCCACCCGGTTTGGGTCATGCTTTTGGTCCAAAGCAGACAATATTGTTGTAGGTATAGATAAGGGAAAGCGCCCTTCTACTTCAGGTTCATGATCGCGATGGAGCTGGAGAGTATGTGACCGTGTCGTGACTCGCGATGTTGAGGAGTTTATTTTTTTTTTCCTTTGCACTCTGTTATCAATTGTATTCCAGCACGTTGTTGTGATTTCTATTTTCATAGATACTTGTACCTACTGCATTTTTGTCATCATTGTTATATATCTACATTGTTTTTGCTGTTTGTTTTCTGTTGTTAAGCATGTTGTTACAGCTTCCACTATTGACTGTTTCTTTTTCCACTGTATACCTTACTGAATGAGGGCATAGCTTCCCCACTGACTCACTAAGGCCCTCACTACTAGTCGGCAGCCTCCAGAATTTGGGGAAACACGCTTTAAGTCATTTGGCGAACCGGGTACAGGGCACCAGCAGAGGGGCTCCGGACTCGGGTCGTTACAAAGTGGTATCAGAGGAGTTATTTTCTCTTCATTACTATTTGGAGACCTTAGCCAGGGATAGGACGGATTCGGTACGTGGAATTAATCTGTGGTCGGGAGTAGCTAACCTGTGTACAGGGAAAAGCCATACTACCTCGTTAATTGCAGTTACTGATTTTGAGATTTCATAGTTGATCTAATTTCACCGAGAGTGATTCACATGGCTTCTGCTATTACCATTTTGATATTGTGGTTGTATTTCTGTCGCAACCCAATGAGATGAGGGTATGATGTCTCATTCATCATATATACACTTGTAGGAATCACATGCCATGCATTCTATCCATGCAATCTAGGGTGCATTAGCGATTGCATGCTGTTGTGATAGACCATGTGTAGATTATGCATGCTGTTATGATAGTGGCTTGATAGATTCTCTGCTGTTATGGTAGAAAACTGTTTTCATTGTTCTTTGTTTAATGTGAACGCCAAATTTTCGTTCTTTAGGAGTTATGGGTCCTCACGGATTGGAATTTGGCCCTTTTCGCCTTGTTTTAGTGTTTCTGGAATTCTATGCAGTTTCTGAGCTACTGTCCAAAAAACCCAGAATACATGGCGTTTACTTTTTGGATACACGTTGTGTAGTTTTTAGGCCATGACACTGACCATGTGAGCAGAACACGGTGTCGTGGAAGTAACTTCAGAAACACGCCATGTACAGTAGCTACACGCTGTGTAAGCTCAGAGCCGTGTACCCGGCTGTGTCACTAACAACACTGGTCGGGGAAGCATGGGTAGAACACACCGTTTAGTCATGTCCAGGTACCCGGCCATGTCACGAACAACACGGGCCGGCGTTACCATACTTTCCACACACAGTGTTTGTTCGGAACACGTCGTTTAGTCTTTCCCAGGTACCAGGCCGTGTCATGAAAAACACGGGATGATGTCTCCTTCGCCTATACACGCCGTGTTTTCTCAGAGCATTCAGTGTAAGGTCCAGCCATGTAGATGGTCGTGTACTCAATAACACGGACTGCCGAAGCCTTGTCTAGTGCATGCCTTGTTTGTTTCGAACACGCCATGTAGTCTCGCGTTAAGTCGGACAGTGTAGGTTAGCCGTGTAAGGAACATGGGTAGGGGAGTAGTTCCAAGTACACGTCGTGTGTAGGTGTCAACACGCCGTGTAGTTTGAAGTGTACACGACTTTTAGGGCAGGAGTACACGCCCGTGTCAGTGGCTTAAAAAGACACGCTGTGTAGTTTTTATACAGGCCATGTAGTCGTGTTTTCCAATCTTTTATGTTTTTCTTCCCCTATTTCGGTTTCGTAACCTTGTGATCTCTATCCTTGTTTTCATTATATATGGTGTGATTTTGATATTTCAGAGCTATGCCTCCGAGACATCCTCCTGTTGTACGTCTGTCGTCAAGAAGTGATCTGATGCCAGATATGGCTGATCAGGGACTTCATGTTGATCCCCCAGCCGAGCCAGCCTTGGCACCAGTTGTTGTACCAGTTGCAGGCGCTGATGCCCAGTTCAGGGAAGGTTTCATCAGGATGATGCATGCCTTCCAGGGAGCACCGCCTCCTACCTCGTCTATGGCAGACTTGACGCAGGTCTTTCAGCAGCAGCATCCTACCACGTTCTTGGGGGAGGGAGGACCTCAGGATGCAGAGTCATGGCTGGATGCCATGATGACTATATTTCAGCATCTGGAGACGCCTCCAGAGAGGCGGGTCAAGCTCGCCACCTACATTCTCCGAGACTCCTCCATGAGGTGGTGGGACGTGATCTCATAGGCAGTTCAACAGCAGGATATGACTTGGGAGGAGTTCCAGCGTGTGTTCTTTGACTACTTCTACCCAGAGACCCTGAGGGCCGACTGATCCTGCGGGTTCATGAGCATAGAGAAGGGTACTTTTTCTGTCATGGAGTATTCCTCTCGTTTCACCGAGCTGCAGCATTTTACACCCATTCGGGATGGGAGTGGGGTTTTCTTAGCGAGGATGTTCGAGGATGGTCTTAGGCGGGAGATCCGCTCATAGGTGAATATCTGCCAGCTGACTTCCATTACATCCATTGTCAACCAGGCACTGATTGCGGAGGGCAATCTGAGACTCTGGAGCTACGAGCCAGGGCGTTTCTGCTTCCAGAGATAGTCTTCCTCTAGATGACAGCATGAGGCACCGTAGAGAGCCTACATGCGGTGATCTGAGGAAGCGAGATGCATCGTCAGGCAGCCATGTGACATGCTACGAGTGTGGCTAGTCTGGGCACATGAGGCCGCAGTGCCATACGGACCCCGAGGAGTGCCGATATTATGGAAAGATGGGTCACCTTCAGCATTTCTTTATGGTTTTCTCACCAGTAACTGGTGACCGGGGTTCTTCCATGACTCCTCGTTCAAGAGAAGCCCTACCGAATTCTCACCAGTTGGGAAACCGGAGTTCTTACAGCAGTTCAGGTTGAGTTGGAGTTCGAGGTCATGGCAGTCAGGCACCAGTTCCTCAGCACAAGTAGGGAGGTTCATCGTAGAGTGGTCAGCCAGGGGTGCAGGGCCGCGGCATGGGCCAGTCTTTCGCTGTGGAGCAGACTTATCATGAGCAGGATCCTGGCTCTTATACTGTTCGAGGTATGATTTTAGTAGCCTCGGTTTTATTTTCAGCCCTTTTGATACTGGTGTAACACATAGCTTTATCTCTGTTTCTATTTCGGAGACCCTTTGAATCCGCATCCTTTCTTCTCATGACTCATTCACACTAGACACACCTTTGAGAACGAGGACATCTTGTTTACGCCAGTGTAGAGAGTGCCCTCTCGAGGTGGCAGGTTATCACTTCTTATGGGATCCCTATGTCCTAGAGATGATAGGCCATAATGTAATTCTCGGCGTGGACTGGTTGATTCCCTTCCAGGTAGTCACTGACTGTTATCGCCGTAGAGTCAGTTTCATCTCACAAGAGGGTGAATCATTTCTCCATAGAGGCGAATGGGACGTTCGGGCGAGTCGGGCGGGACTCAAGCATCATGGGCTAGGAGGGGTGACAGCCCATATCGCTAGTCTTTATCTGGACAATCAGGGGACTTCACAGATGTACTTTCCTCCAGTGGTGGATCGCTTCAAAGATTTCATTCCAGAGGACTTTTTGGGTTTTCCTCCAGATCATGAGGTAGACTTCTCTATTGAGCTCGTTCCAGGAGCAGCACTAGTGTCCATTCCTCCCTATAAGATGGCCACACCTAAGTTGTAGGAGATCAAGAAGTAGTTGGAGGATCTACAGGCTAAGGTTTTCATCGAACCCAGTACTTCTCATTGCTATTCGCCAGTTCTATTTGCGAATAAGGTAGATGGTACCCTTCTGATTTTTGTGGATAATCAGAAGCTAAACAAGTTGATGATCAAGAACTGATATCCCGTTCCATGGATTGACGACCTTTTCGATCTGCTTTGAGGATCCCGGGTGTTCTCGAATATCGACTTGACGTCCGGTTATCATCAGTTGAGCGTTAGACCACCCAATATACCTCTGATAGCCTTCTAGAGCAGGTACAGTCACTACTGGAAAATAGGTCTATACCCACAGTTTTGAAACAAACCGTGGGTATATGTATAGTATGGGAACCTAAACCCACAGTTGTGCCAAAAACCGTGGGTATTTTTTTCTAATAAGACCTATACCCACGGTTTTGGCGAAAACTATGGGTATAGGGTATTTTCCGAAGACCAATACCGACGGTTCTTCAAAACCGTGGGTATTGCATTTTTTTGGAAGACATATACTCACAGTTCTGGAGAACCGTGGGTATAGCTTTCCCGCATTATGGCGGGGAAAAACATTAGGCGGGACACGAAAAAATATTTGGCGGGAAGAAATTTTTTCACAGACCGTTTTAATATATATAGGCAGATGAATATATGTAATTCAAGTAACAATGTCAGCTCGGTTGGTACTTCCTGACCAGATTTTAGGTTTACTATCAGACGAGAGTTCGAATTCCCATGTCCGTGCGTTTTGTATTTAAAGACCCCATTATATTAATATATATATGACAATATACGTAACTATAACAAAAAACGTTAATAGCTCGGTTGGTTCAGTGTTCTGTGCGGGCGCGCTGCGTAGCAGGAGGTGCGGGTTCGAAATCCCGTATTCACGTTTTTTGAATTTAAAAACCTGACGTAGATTATATCAATATATATTAGAAGATAGGTATATATATAACAGATAAAATTCATAGCTTGGTTTGTTTGATGGTGGAGCGCGGCCACGAGGCGCGGTTTCGAAACCTCCTGGGCACCCATTTTTTGGATTAAATACCCCACGGTTTTCAAACCGTGGGGTCTATTGGGTGCCACAGTGGCACAACAGTGTGCCACATTTGACACCCCCTATACCCATGGTTCTCCAATACCGTGGGTATAGGCTGAGACCCCTATACCGACGCCTTTCCATCCCACGGTTCCCAAAACCATGGGTATAGCCTATACCGACGGTTTTGGGGGTTATACCCATAGTTTTGAACTGTGGGTATATGCCATTTTTCCAGTAGTGGGTCTTTATAAGTATACAGTCATGCCTTTTGGACTCACGAATGCACCTGCAGTTTTCATGGCACTAATGAACCGAGTGTTCCATCCTTACTTGTATTCCTTCGTCGTGGTCTTTGTGGATGATATCTTGGTGTACTCTCACACTCGACACAACCATGCCACCCATCTTGAGATCGTTCTGAGTACACTTGGAGATCATAAAATTTATGCTAAACTCTCGAAGTGCCACTTCGGGATGGATCAGATTCACTTCTTGGGTCACGTCATCTCAGAGGTAGGAGTATCTGTGGACCCAGAGAAAGTGAGAGCTGTAATTTCCTTAGAGCAGACGAAGAATGTTTTTGTGGTATGGAGTTTCCTAGGGCGGGCTGGATAATACAGATGCTTCCTTTGTGACTTTTCTCGTCTAGCAGCACATTTGACAGGTCTGACCAAGAAGGGGGAGAAGTTCTTTTGGTCAGATTCTTGTGAGTCAGCCTTCCAAGAGCCGAATGGGAGGTTGACATTTGCACCGATACTGGTCTTGCCTAAGCCAGGCAAGATTTACACTATTTATTATGATGCTTCAGGTTTCGGGCTAGGAGTTGTGCTTATGTAGGGAGAGGGAGTCGTTGCATACGTGTCTCGGCAGTTGAGGCCACATGAGAGGACCTACCCTACACATGATCTGGAGTTGGAAGCCGTTTTTCATGCCTTATGCTATTAGAGACACTATCAGCTGGGAGAGCACTTTGTGGTCTTCACAAACCACAAGAGTCTCAAGTATATCTTCACTCCGTGTGATCTGAATATGAGACAACATAAGTGGGTCGAGTATCTTCAGTCATTTTATTTCATTCTTGCCTATACACCGAGGAAGGGAAACGCCGTGGCAGATGCGTTGAGTAGGAGAAATCAGGTTCTGGCAGTTTAAGAGGCCAGTAGTGAGTGGAACCTAATGGATCTGTTCTCTATGATTCATCTGGAGGTGCACAGCAGACAGGGATAGACTTTTCTATCTTATGTAAATGTTACCTCCATGCTACTTGATCAGGTACGGATGAGGCAGTTATCAGACTCAGAAGGATTAGTCATGCGGGAGAGTTTGTTAGGAGAGGACCCTCTTCCTGGATGGACATTGGGCGAGGATGAGATCTTGCATTTCTAGGGATGCGTATGGTTGCCGGCAGACATACACGAGGAGCTGATGCGGGATTTCCATTCCTCTGGTTGGGTAGTTCATCTTGGCATCCCCAAAAGGTATGGGGACCTTTATCGCCAATACTTGTGTCCATGTATGAAGAAGGATGTTGCTGGTTTTGTCATGAGATGTTCTACTTGTCAGCAAGTGAAAGCAGAGCATCAGCGACCAGTGGGGATTTTGTAGCAGTTACCCATTCCAGAGTTGAAGTGGAACGATGTTGCATTGGACTTTGTGACTGGGTTTCCGAGATTGCCCCGGGGGAACGATGTTCTTTGGGTTGTCGTCGATAGGATCACGAAGGTTTCCCACTTCTTGCAGATCATAGAGACCTTCAGAGTCGATGATCTGGGACAACTTTACATCAGAGATATCGTTTGTATTCATGGTGTTCCACTCTATATTGTTACAGACAGAGATGCGCGCATTACCTCTTGGTTATGGCAGGGACTTCAGAAGGCCTTGGGTACACAGGTACTTTTGAGTACATCAAACCATCCCAAGACTGATGGCCAGTCCGAGCGCACGATCCAGGTGCTTGAGGAAATGTTCCGAGCCTGAATTATAGACTTTGGCGGTTCTTGGGAGAAGAATATTCCTCTGGTGGAGTTCGCCTAAAAGAATAGTTTTCAGGAGACCATTTAGATGGCACCATTTGAGGCATTGTACGGTAGGCCATGCCTATCACCCTTATGCTAGATGGAGGCAGGAGAGGCTGCTTTGCTGGGACCTCATCTTGTACAGGAGACTTCAGAGCAGATGGAGCTGATTCGGAAGAGGTTGGCTACATCGCAGTCTCAACAAAATTCTTATGCCTATCAGCGTAGACGACCTATGGAGTTCGAGGTCGGTGTTCAGGTTTTCATGCGTGTCGCACCGAGGTTGGGACACAAAAGGATTCAGAGACAATGTAAGCTTTCACCGCGGTATATCGGGCCATTTGAGGTCTGGAAGACAGTTGGGCAGGTTGCCTATCAATTGCAGCTACCTTAGCGGTATCGGGCCATGCACGACGTCTTCCACATCTCTCATCTTCGACGTTACTTTTCACACCCATCTGAGGTCTTTCAGCCCGATGAAGTCATGCTTGAAGCAGATGCGTCTTTCAAGGAGCATCCTATCCGGATCTTCGATCGTAGTACGATGATTCTCCATGGGTGGTCTGTTCCTCTGGTATGAGTGCTATGGCAGCACGGGTCAGTACAGGATGAGACCTGGTAGAGGGAGGCCGATGTACGATCTCAATGGCTGCAGCTTTTTGGGGTCTCTTCTTCTCTGCCTCGTTATGTAAATTCAGGGATGAATATCTTTAAGGGGGGAAGTTTGTAAGAACACAGATCTTCTTTTCAGGTATGGTTATCTTTTTGTGGAGTTTTTAAGAAAAATGATTTTTCTGGAAATTTTTTAATTACACGCTGTGTACCTTATGAGTACACGCAGCGTACTCCCTTTTCGACTCGAAGCCATGTGCTGGCCATGTCCGAGCCACACACACAGTGTGTAAGGCTGAGGTGGAGTCCAGTTAATTTGGAGTACAGAAAATTGATGTACACGCCGTTTACTCACGAATTACATGCCGTGTACATTCTTTTTTTTCTCAGTAAACGGACCCGGGTCGCGCCTAACCCAAAAAATCATATTCTTCTCCAGATTTCGTCTGCCCAGGAGAGACCGTACGTCCAAATCTTCTCCGAGCTCCCGCCTCTTCATCCGTTCTCCGATTTGAGCTCGTTCAATTGCGTTGGAATTACAGCGGTGAGTTATTATTTCTACTTTAGCTTTGTTTCTTGATTCCTCCTCGTTTCCAAGTTATCGTGGGATGAACGTTTTGTGAGTTTTCTCAGATCTACGTTGTTCTAAGAGGAATTTTTCATCATGTCTCACATATATCGATCTCCTAGGATCGAGGTAGGTGGTTTATTCCTTTCCATAGAAAGTCCGTGAATATTTTTTACAAATTCCATCAATTCCCCTGAACATGGAATTGGTGGTTTCCTATTTTTCCCCAGTTGTTTGCCTTCTTTTTCTTGTTTTCTTTAGTATAATTTATTTCTTGTGAGTAGAGTAATTTATTTTGTGCTCAAGTTGCTTTTCCATGCTAGTTTTTCCTGTTGGGATTTTTTCCAGTTTCCATGCCTAGTTGTAGGATATTGTAACTATTGTTTAATTATTATTATTGAGCTGAATAATGATATCCAAGTAGTTCTTAAGGTTTACATGGACGATACACGTGCTCTGAGAATGTTAGTTTCACTCAGGTCTATGAGAACCTAGAGTAGAAGACTAAAGGTAGAATGGACAGATGGGCTTCTCCAGAGTGTCTTTTAATTACGATTAGAGACTGTAGGGGGAATTGACGTTGAGTGCTTCCTTAGAGAGTATGTAGTTCCATGACGCAGGTCACAGGGGGAATTTATTTTTAGTGCTTCCCCAGAGATCCATTATCACAATATGAGACTATAGGGGGAATTGATGGTGAGTGCTATCCCAGAGGGTCTACATAATTACGTAGCTGAACCAGAGGGGTGAGACTGTGTGTGCCTCCCAGAGGGTTTATAGTTCTATAGGTTGAACCATATGGGTTAAGATGTAAGAACTATCCAGAGGGTTTCATGTTTCCTTCTTGTTGCTGGCAGCTTACTTGTGTACTTTACTTGTTAGAACTATGGACTTTAGTAGCTTGTTCTCTCGTGTTTACTGCTTCTTGTTTATTTACTATCATTTAATCATTGACTGTATGGCGAAAATCATTGGGTGATGGCCTACTGGGATTGTATTACACACCCTATTTGGGCCATGCTTTTGAGCCCAATCAGACTATGTTGCTACAGGTATAGATAAGGGATACCCCCCTTCTACTTCAGGTTCTTGATCGCACTGGAGCTGGAGAGAATGGGACCGAGCTGTGACTCGTGATGCTGAGGAGTTTATTTTGATTTCCTTTGCACTCTATTTTCAGTTTTATTCCAGCACGTTGTTGTGTTTGCTGTTTTCCATAGATACTTGTACCTATTTCATTATTGTCATCATTGTTATATATCTACATTGCATCCGTTGTTTGGTTTCTGTTATTATGCATGTTGTTACTGCTTCCGCTATTGGCTATTTCATTTTCCATTGTATACCTTACCAAATGAGGGCATATATTCCCCACCGACTCACCAATACCATCGCTACTAGTCGGAAGCCTCTTGTGTTCGGGGAAACTTTCTTGAGTTCATGTGGCGAAACAGGTACGAGGAACCAGCGGAGGGGCTCCGGACTAGTGTCGTTACAGAAAGGGTGAGTAAATCATGACAACATTTAATGAGTTTCACTAAATGAGTAATTAATGAAACACATTTAGTTCACAATTGTGTGGTTACACGATTACAAAGTCAAGACACTTAATGGCTTGACATGTCTTTGGACCTGCCAATGCCGCTCGTCCATTGGAGAAATGAAAATAAAATAACAATAAAATTATTATTTTATTATTCGTTAAAAATTCCAAAAACTAACTTTTTCTCCCAACAAAATGCGGCTGAAATGAAGTTACTCTTAAGAGAATACCAACTCGTTGGATGCAACGGTGCTCTTAGATTTCAATTCTGATAAATGGTTCAAAGGATAGAAATTGTCACCTGTGGGTTTACTGAACGTTCCATAAAAATGTTCATAGATTAATTTCAGGAACCTCGGGCTTCGGAATCATGTGTCGTTAATTTTTGTAGTTTTGTAAAAATCCCAAATAATTAAAATCAATACAATGAATTTTATGGGTCTTTAAATTCTCCCCGCCATTGGGATTTATGTCCTCAAAATCCAAATAGGGATACTCAAACAAAGATGGGTATTGGGAACACAAATGACACACTCACCCCCATGTGCTCTCCAAGAGTTTCTCGTGCTACCACAGAATGCACACCAGAGGTATCAACCACAAACAAATGATCTACTTCTACTGATCCTCTATCTCCACTAAGTATATTGAAAAGTCTCCCCATAGTGAATCTCCATGTCCACATGGTCGAGGACATGAGATGGGTCATGTACATATCTCATCAACTGGGATACATGGAAGACGTCATCCACACTCTCCAACTGCTTTGGTATTGTGAATTGGTACACCACATATCCAATCTTTTGAAGTATCAGGAATAATTTGATAAACCTCAATGTGAGTTTTCCACCTCATACAAATCATTGTAGTCCCCGTCGAGGGGAGACTCCCACGAATACGTGGTCCCCCTCCCGAAACATCAGTTTTCTATATCGCCTATCAGTATAGAATTGTTTTTGCCTTTCTGCAGTATTCATCCACACATTTATGATATTAAACATCTCAATGGTAGTGTGTACTATCTGTGGACTCACGAGTGTTGGTTCTCCTGGATTTTTCCAACACAAGGGCGATCTGCACGGTCATCCATTGAATGCTTCAAAAGGGGCCAGACAAATGGTGGATTGATAATTTTTTTGTTCGTGAACTCTTACAAAGGTATGTGGTCCTCCGAATATGACCAAAATCTAGGACACATGCATGAAGAATGTACTCCATTGTCTGGATGGTCTCCTTAGTCTGACCATATTTCTACGCGTGAAAAACTATGATTAAGTGAATCTGAGTCCCAAAAGCCTTATGCAATCCATTCCAGAACTGACATGTGAATCTTGCATTGTAGTCTGAGACTATCATTGATGGAACCCCATGAAGTTTGATGATCTCCTGAATGTATATACTTCCCAAGATCTCTAATGAACCCTTCTCTTGAATAGAAAGGAAGTGGGCTGACAATGTGAGTCGGTCAACGATCACACAGATGGTATTGTTTCCTCTAGATGTATGTTGTATCCCCTTCAAAAATTCCTTCGATATCACATCCCAATTCCAATCTGGTATCTGAAGGTGTTGGGTCAAGCCAGCTAGTACCTGGTGCTCGATCATCACCTGTTGTGAAGCTAGGCATCTAGAATCAAACTCGTCCACAACTGTCTTCATCCCGTGCCACCGGTACTGATACTAGAGGTCCTGATACATCTTCATTACGTCTGGATTCACAGCAAAGGGGGATGTATATAACTATCTCATCACCTTCTCTCGTATCATCACTGCTACAACTGTACGTTCCCTGATAAATATTGTGTGCTCCCCACCTTCAGAATATTTTTAGGGTGCATGGACTAAGGTTATTTGAGCACGTGTAGTCTCACAGATGCGGTCTCTGAGTTGTGCCTTCTAGACATGCTGATGAAGTGGAGGGGAAACTTAGATAGAATATAGTTGGACTCCATTATATCTATCCACTTAGGATATCTGAAGCGAGATTAACTGCACTGAAGCCTCATTCAGTAGTTACGAACTCTATCTCATGAAAAGTGAATATACCACTATGTTTCCTATCCTAGGAGTGCAGACTATCTCCAAGTCATATTCTTGGAGTAACTCTAGCCAACATCACTCTATCATATTCAGACCATTCTGTGTGAAGATATATCTAAGACTCTTTCCCACTAAGTAATCTTTGAACCACTCCCCAATCATCTAGTGTCACCACATCTTCAGTGTAAGGACTACTACTGCCAACTCCAAGTCATGAGTCACATAATTCTGTTGATAAAGCCTCAGCTGTTGTGATCCATAAGTAATCACTACATCATCCTGCATCAGTATGAAACCGAGTCTGATCCTGATGCATCACCATAGACCACGTAGTCAGTTCCCTCATTTGGAATCCTCAGGATGGGAGCTCTGGTCATGTTTTTCCTCAGCTATTGAAAGCTTTGTTGGCATGTTTATGATCATAGGAAGGGTTTTCCATTAATTTTCAAGGCATTAATATGTTCTTCTACTCGGAGAAAATCAGGTATGAACCTCTGGTAGTAGAATACTAATCCAAGGAAGCTCATCACCTTAGTAACACTCTTGGGAGGATCCCAAGAAAGTAATGCCTCAATCTTTTCTAGATCTGCTATAACTCCATCCACTGAGATGACATGTCCCATGAAGTGAACCTTTTGTATGAAGAACACACACAACAAGAGCTTCACATATAATTGGTTCTCCTGGAATGTGTCCAGACCTATCCTCATGTGTATAGTGTGCTCTTCTACGGACGATGTGTACACCAAGATGTCACTGACAAAGGCCACTACCAACCGGTCTAAGTAGGACCAGAAGATCGTGTTCATGGGATTCATGAACACTGCAGGGGCATTCGTCGCACCGAACGACCTCACTAGGATTTTTTAATGTCTGTAATGACATCTGAAGGTCATCGTCGAGATGTACTCTTCAAGAACACGAAGGTGGTGATAGCCCGATTGGAGGTATATCTTCGAGAACCACATCACTACTTTCAACTGATGAAACATATCATCCATCCTTTGCAAATGATACTTTTTCATCACAATCTACTATTTTAGGCACCGAAATTCCACTCATAGCCTTAAAATTTTGTCTAACTTCTTGGAGAACAACATTGGGTATTCCCATGGAGAAACACTTGTCCTCACAAATACATTTCTTTGTATGCACTCTAACTATACTCTCATCAACTAGAGCTCTATAAGGGCCATCTGATATGTTGGGGTCAATATTAGTGATATACCGGGGTACAAGTCAAAGTGGAATTCAACCTCTCCATGAGGAGGTAGTCCTGAGAAATATTCTAGAAATACATACTCATACTCATCAACCAACACTAGGATCTGTGGACTCACCTCATCCATCATGTCAAAGGTCCTAAAAGTTGGCTGATATGTAATCTGTTGCACCCTCCTGAGTGCATGTCCTTTTCATGCTTCCCTATTTTCCATCTTACCAAAAAAGGAAAATTGGCCTCTATCTCTGTGCGTACATTGCAATGTACATATCATGAATTCAGTCTATGCATGAATTGATTATTGACAGTCCATACCTAGAATGAATTCGTAGGGATTCAACACCACTAATAGAAGATCCCATTTAAAAGTATTTCCACCGAGAGTAATATCACACAGTCAGCAGCTGTGTGTAATAGCCGAATCTTCTCCCAAATGAGTATCAAAATGCAATGGTCAATCTAAATGTTCTGTCGGAAGCTCAGAGTCGAAAACTAATTTTACAAAAAAGGAACGAATAGATAGAACATGTGCCTATAAGCACTGTAGATAATGTAGAGAAGATACAGATTGTAACTCGCATCATCTTAGGGATGTCAGGATCATGAGCCTCTATTGCCGGTAGCGGGGCCTATTCCCGTCCTCCCGCTTCTTGAGCTCATGGTGGACTTCCAGAGGGTGGTTCTTGTAGTGCCTAGTGACCCAATCCACCTCCAGCCACACGTCCTGCTCTCCCGCCTCATTTTCCGCCTCGATGATGCACATGATCCTACCAATTTCACTGCCTCGGTGTCCACTCCACCGTCTGTCGATCCTCCACACTGGGAGTCAGATAGTCCCAATCTCTATGACCCTCTCCCACAAAGGAATAAAATATCTTTCCCCGCTAGTTCATCCATCGTCCTCTCGATTCTCTCACCTATGATACTGCGTCCACAGTCGTTATCCTGAAGGTCTCGAATTATAAGGTTTCTACATCCTCTTTCTACTGCCAGATTATGATGACTTAGATACATATCATTTAGTAGGGGCCTTTACTGCAGGTTCCTGCTCATCCAGGATGTTGTCCATCAGAAAAGGTCATTATAGTAACCTACCCTACGTTGGTATGTTTAGAGAACCTATTGCATCTCTGATCTCTAATTGGATCCCCTAATAATTATTCCAGGCCCTGATGTAAGGGTCTCATACCATGTCGTTGGAGTATCAGTAGTGGTTAGAAATTCTCACAGAATATTGAGCCACAGTCTGTAAACCCTGCTGTAGATGCATCTCCTCTTGAATACACATAGAGCATAGTGTCACTTGCACAAACTCCACCCTAAAAATGATCTCAATTTACGGCCTAGTGAGGGTCGTCTACTTATACACATGTAGAGTAGAGCTCCACTACCGTCCTGCCGAGCCATGAAGAAAGCTAGCGGCCAAGATCACTATCTGATCGGTGGGTGTCTATACAAAGAAAAAAAACCAGCCAAACCACCTCATGCAACTCCTATGCTGCATGGGGGTATGTTTCCCCTCAAAACCTTGAAGGCCTCTATCTATGGAACTCATGAAATGTTCCCATATAGAGGGATTGATCCACTAATAGCATCCGCTGCTCAGTAGATGGGGGTACTGCTAGTACACCCCCGAAGGTACCATAACTGTAAGTGGTCCTAGTACCGAAACATCAACGCTATTTGGACCACTATCACATTATCTAACTAGAATGTTAGTTGGCTGCCTTTGTGGAGGAATCATATAAGAAACTAATGTGCCACGATCAATAAGTTATCCCCGGTGAGCTGACTCATTAAATATCAAGAAAACTATTGAAAACACTATTAACCAATGTTTTCATGTGCTGAGTTGGAAAATAGAATTCAGGGTTCTAGTGTATGGATACGTCAGCCGTCGCATTTACACTGTAATCTTGGTACTGATAACCGAATACAAGACACTTTACACCATTGCCTCATTAAAATAAGAATCTTAGTTTTTTTGGTAGAACTCACAACCCTTTGATACCACATTATTAGGACCCATCCCACAGGTCCTGGACATGACAACCCCAAGCCCACCTTCCATAGGGAAGGTGTTTGTGATTAGCACCTGAAGGCTTTTCCTGAATAGGGAAGACATTGCCTTAGATATCTATACACACTCAAAAAGGTGAACTGAAATAAATTGACAATAAAGTAATGTATTGTAACATCATGTTACTGTTTCAGGTATTACTGGACCTTCTTATGTTAAATTATTATTATGTTAGTTGGGAAAATGGTTTATTATTAAAAAGTTTTGTATTTGTTAAAACACATTACAGAATGGTAAAACACCCAATTATTGCTCTGGAATATTCAATTAATCATTTTCTTATGTCAACATGGTGTATGTATGAATTTTTTTGGTCTGAAAATTCTCGAAGAGGATGGAATAAAAATATTAAATTTAATATTTTAAGTATGATCCATATATTCAAAATATTTTAATAACTCAAAAACGATGTTTCGTTTGAGAAATCTGAGAATACTGTTAAGTCTGAAATATGGTGTTTATCCTAGATGGGGTATAACATTCAATGTTTCTAGTCATTTGGATGTCTCGCTCATGAGATAACATTTTTAGATAAAATATAAAATATTATGTATTAAAAATAATTAAATATCTCTCAAACAGTTCATCGTATGGAAAATCTGAGAACACCGATGGTTCCTCAATGCGATGTTTACCCTAGAAAAGGTATAACATTTGTCCTCATCAGGTGTTTGGATGCCTCGCTCACAAAAATAAAACTTTTTATTTCAATTAAGTATGAATTTCGATTCATAATTAATAAATCATTAATATCTCTCAAATGGTTCATCATTTGAGAAATCAAAGACCATTGTTGTGTCCGAAATAGGGTGTTTACCCTAGACATGGTATATATTTTATTCGCAACGAACCTTTGGTATCTATTTATATTTAAATTAATCTATTTAATATTAATATTAATTAAATAATTATTTTTAACCACAATTTCACTTCATCATCTCCACGCAGGTAAGAAACACCATTTTTTACGGATGGTTTTACCCGAGAGCTTCCGAATCATCACCATTTTAATCCATTTCAGTTACAAAGTCTTAATGAGAGTAAATTAATGAATCCACACTAATTTTTGAGTTGAACTATGGATTAAATATGATGTTTGATATTGGGGGTTTAAATGATCCGATTTTAGGGTTCATAAATCACCAAAATCCCCCCCGTTGGTTGATCTTGTGATGTCCGACAGATTGTAGATCTCTTTTACGCTTGATCTACGAAGCCCTGGTGCTAATCACGTTATCCTCCATCACCTTCAATTGGGGGCTGAAAATCTTCTTCTTGTGCATGGTGAACCTGGAATAAAAGGAGTTTGTATATTTTATTTTATCTATTTACTTTAATCTTAAATTTCGTTTCATCTATAATAATTAATGAAAAATGGCGGATGTAAATATAAATGGTAAAACCTAAATTACAATTCATAAAATTAATAAATTATATTTTTGTGGAGTTTATTAAAATATAATCTTGATGATTTATCAAATGATAATTAATCCAAATTATCAATGTAAAAATGCATGAAATTATCAATAATAGTTTTACACAACATATGCAACGGATAATTGTTCAAAATTATCAAATGATAATTATTTGGATTATCTAAGGATAATAGATTATCAAAAGATATATACATATATATATGTACATACATATATATATATATATATATCTACCGATAAACACACAAGGGGTAGTATATTAGAATTATATAGGTTTATTTATTTTAAATATATATATATACATATAGTTTGATATATATATTTTTATAATTACATTGGAAGTGAAGAAAAATTTTATAAAATATAAAATTATCACCATGTAATTGCATGAATGATGGAGGGTTTATTTCAAACACATGTGTTGACATAAAATGATAATCCAAATATTATCCAAGAGAGATAAAATATTATCTCATGTAATATTCTAATCAATAATTTCAAATTATCCATGAGAGATAAAATAATATCACATGTAATATTTTAATCGATAATTTGAAATTATCCGTGAGGGATAAAATATTATCGCATGAAATATTTTAATAAATAATTTTTAAAATTTATCCGGGAGAGTGAAAATGTTATCAAATGTAATATTTTTAATCGATAGTTTCAAAGTTATCAAAGAGCGATAAAATACTACTACATGAAATATTTTTAATTGATAAATTAAAAATTATTTAGGAGAGGGAAACTATCATCACATCTGATATTTTAATTCCTTTTGAAATATAAAATATGGTTTTGGTTCTTGGAACCCATGACGAACGACGAGAATTGGTGTGTCAACGCTCATGATAATAAGGCTGTAGTGAGGTTTGTTTAACCACATATGGTGTATTATCATTGCGCTAACATCGATGACCTGGGGGTATGTGGTTCCATTCTGATTAGCCAATTTGATTATCCTTACTTTTCTAGATTTATCTCAATTGTTGATTTGAATTCAATTACTCAAATATGGAATCAATTTGATTGATAAAATCCTGATTCTAGTTAATTGACATACTTGAAATGGTTTTGGCATAGAAATTCAGAAAAACCTTGATTCTAATGAATTGAGGGTGTTTATAGAAATTTGTTGATTTAAATTGTTAAATTTAAATTGTGGATTTGATGGAAATGTTTTCAATTAAATTGATGAATTTAATTGTGGAAATAAAATTGTGTGATGAAGGAATTAGTTTTGATTGGATTTTAAACTTGTGAAATGGCGTAAAATGATTAGATAGAAACCCATTGGTTTTTTCTTGTGAAAATGCATGTTTTAGAATATAGCCTATTTTTCTCTTAAATGGAATGAAATTGGAACAATTTAAATGGAAGAATTGGATTGATTGTATTTTAATTCCCTCTTAAAATAATTCACCCATCATGTAAGAGTGCATGCAAGCCGTAGGTAGTTAGTGAGTAACTTGGATACACTCTACACTACGACAATGTTCTCAACCATACGTGTGGTGGGCCACATTCCAGTCAGTTTGGTGATGAGTCCCCTTTGGCCAGTGTCATATGGATGTGTGTATACACCTTTTGGTGAGTTCACAAAGAGAGTGTGGAATCATATGACTGGTTAATACTGTCAAACCTTTTTTTAGATGACCATGTTGGTCTCTTGTTTATTTAAATTTGAGATATAAATGTATGCCAATGATTTTGAACTACTATACATGCCTTCTATATTAATATAAATTGTTTTATATAAATTTTTTATTTAAGAAATTTCTTAAGTAACATTCCATAATTTTTGAAATCATTGCTTAAAAAATTTCTTTCCATTATTTGAAAATGTATATCATGTTTTGTTAAAATATTATTTTGGATTTCCAAACCTGTTCAGATTAAAATTGAAAGAATTTCTTCATATAATCTAAATTTGGAATCTATTATGAAATATTTGGTGGTATCCTACTGGGATTAGGCTCACACAATACTTTTGCCTTTGGGTGTTTGTAGTCTTTCATCATCAAGTTTTGAGGAAATGGAAGGGATCTCTTGTATGTGGATCCAGTAGTTGAGCTTTGGTCCTGGGGAGTTGTATCCCTATGGACCTTGGTGTTGATTTTTTCCTTTCTAGTACTTGAGTTGATGTAATTTGAGATTTTTATGCCATGTTGTATTCTGGTACCTCACTCTTAGTGGAGTTTCTTTTATTATGCATATAGCTTTGTTCTCTTTTGCTTCTGCATTCTTATGGAAAAATCATTCCCACTTGTATGTAATACGATGCCATGTGCCAGCTCAGTTATCGGTTTACCAGGATACCAGGGCTGGTTCATGACAATGTGGTATCAGATGGAGGTTAAGCATCATTCCTTGATAACAGTATGCATTTCTGTATTCTTGTCGGGACTTAGGAGTTAGTTGTGATTGAGTGCCTGACTATTTCTCACCTCAATGAACCTGAAGTCACTAGGGGTGGTTAGGTAAAGATGACTTTTGGATTAGTTCTAGTCTTTTCCCTATTTTGATTTTTATAGAGTGAGATCCAAATCAAGTATGTTCTGCTATTTGGGATCATGTTTCCTTTGTTTCTATATACGAGAATTATCTAATGACTTTCCTATTGCCTTCTGATTTGTTTTAACATCATGCCTCCAAGAAGACGTGTGAATCAGATCTAGGAAGGGGATACTACTGAACCATTGCGAGTGAATCGTCCTATGGACCTGATCCTAATTGAGGAGATCATGAATACTGTCTGATCTTTCGAGAGGCACAACCACCCGTATCCATTCAGGATTCTATGGAGGAACATAAGGGTTATGCTCTTTAAAAAATTTCTCAATAGTCCTTATATTAGAAACCTCCAATTTTCAAAGGATACACTGATCCTCAACATGTTTAGTAATTGTTGGGCATGATAGAACTTTTGTTTGAGTTCTTATTGAAACCGGATGAGATCAAGGTAAAGTGTGCCACCATTGTGTTCTAAGGACTATAAAGGGGATGGTGGGACATGATAGTGATGACATAGAAACATGAGGTCATATATTTGAGGGACATGAAGGTTATTTTCACCGAATAGTTCTATCTAGAGCCAATAGTGTTGGCCAAAGAAATGGAGATTATCAAGACTAAGTTGGCTATAAGAACTGTGGCTCCTACAGTTGTTTATGGGACTTGCAGACATTATGCCACATATTTCCCACTCCACACAATAACACAAGATCATCAACACCTTCAATAAAATTTTGGGGAAATCAAATTCTACACTTACCAAAAGGGTTCCAGCCATATGAATCCAGAACAAAGCTTCTTTACGCATTGGAAGAGTCTCCAGAGGAAGCAGATACTAGTCCAATGACCGTGAGTAGTAATATTATAATTGATTTGTCATAGTTACTACTATTTTTATACATGTGAATCTAAATTTCTTATTTAAACCCGTACTATTAATCTTCATAATCTTCCAATGGTGATTTTATCTTATGCAAGTGATATTACTAGATCCCCTGGTAAAAAGAGAGAGCAGGGTCCCTGTAATCCCTATTGTGCCTTCTCTCTATCAGTTATCAAACATTCATGGTGTTTTTCTTGGTACATGGAATGAAATATCTTGATGTCATATTCTAGATGGATTGGATTGTTTCCAATAAATCCCAGATTTATTTTTATCTTCGATGGATCTACCTTACCATACGCAGTGCCGTGTATCTTGTCTTTCAATGAGAATGGGTCCCAAGGTTGAGCAGGGGAAAACCATCTTATCCGGATTTGGTGAAAGTGATATCAGTGTTTATATTTAATATAGTGAAACATTCATTGGGTGGGGATATTCCACTTGTTGTCATCAAGTTTCCCATCGTGTTTCCATCTATTTTTTATGCTTTAACACTAGTAAAAGAGGTTGAGTTTTCTATTAACTTGATGTCAGTACTCAACCAGTTTCCTTTCCCTATTACAAAATGGATCTAACTTAACTAAATTAATTAATGTAACAATAGGATGATCTTCTTCAGAATTCCTTTATTCAATCAGGTGTGTCACCTTGGGTCGCACCAGTTCTATCCTTTAAGAAAGCTGATGGTTCTCTCAAATCTTCCATTCTCGAGATGATTCTTTAGGAACATAAGGCTGATGAAGAATTCCGTAAGTATTAAAGACTCTCTTTATTGTGGGGAGACTGATTCCCATTGGTTGTTCTCTAATGATAGTGTTCTGTGTTATCAAAACTATTATGTAGCACCGTTAGCAACAATGAAGGATATAATAAGAGATTTTTTTTATCAATGGGTTTTGTACCCAGGAAGCACTAAGACATTCTAAAACACGATGAAACAGCTTTGGTTACATGTATTCTTAATGTTTTCACCAGAGTTGGGTCATTGGTGGATTGGGAGGCAAGGGATTCTTGATCCTTATTTTGTGGGATCTTTTGAGGGTATTGATTAGGTGGGGAATGTTGTTTACCATTTAGCACTACCACTGCAAATGAAGTCGCTACATAATGTGTTTCATGTATCTCAGCTTTGAAATAATTTATCTGACCCATCTCATGTTCTAAGTTGATGTGATCTTGAAGTGGATCATGTTTTATCTGTGATTGAATGACCGGTCATGGTTGTTGATCCTGAGACCACGGTACTTCAAGGAAGGATGATACCTTTGGTCCATGTGATAAGGAAGCAAAATTATAATTCTCATAAGACAAGATAGAGGAAGGAACTGATGAGAGAACAATAGCTTTGTCTTTTTTAGGTGGAGGTTTTTTTGTAGGATTTCTGGGGATAGAAAGATCCTATAGTGGGGAGGTTGTAACATCCAGTTACTGTTTCAGGTATTCCTAGACCTTCTTATGTTAAATTTTTATTAAAATGGTTTTCAAAAATGGTTTATTAGTAAAAAGTTTAGAATTTGTTAAAATACATCGCAGAATGGTAAAACACCCAATTAATGATCCAGAATATTCATTAAATAACATCGTAGTTAAACACTATGTAAGAATGAGTTCTTTAAGGTTTTCAAAGTCTCTAAGGGGTTGAAACAAAAATATGATATTTATTAATTTAAGCATGAGAAATTTAATCAAAATATTTGAATAACTCCTAAATGATACGTCGTTTGAGAAATCTGAGAATATTGTAATGTCCAAAATATGGTGTTTACCCTAGGAGGGGTATAACATTCAAATTCTCTAGAAATATGGATGTCTCTCTTTTGAGATAAAATTTTATATAATATTTAATATATTATTTATGAGAAATAATTAGATATCTCTAAAACGGTGTGTTTTATGGGAAATATGAGACAACTGATGGATCCGAAATGTGGTGTTTATCCAAGACAAGGTATAACATTTGTTCTCATCTGACGTTTGGACGTCTCGCTCATAAAAATAACTGTTTTTATTTTTATTAAATATTTATTCCGATTTTAAATTAAAAAATATTTAATATCACTCATACGGTTCATCATTTGAGAAATCTGAGACCACCATTGTGTCTGAAACGGGGTGTTTACCCTAAACACGGTATATCATTCATTGGAAACGATCCTTTGGTATCTTTTATCATTAAATCAATCTATTTAATATTAATATTAATTCATTAATTAATTTAAGCTGAAATTTCACTTCATCTTCTCCAAGAATGCTAGAAACACCATTTTTAACAGATGTCATCACCCGAGAGATTCTAAATCATCACTTTTTTATCTGTTTCAGTTGAAATGTCTTATTGAGTGTAAATTAATGACTCCACAACAAAGTTTGAGTTGAACTATGGATAAAATCTGATGGTTGAAATTGGGGTTTTATATTGCCCGATTTTAGGGTTCGTAAATCGCCAAAATCATCCCTTTGGTTGATCTTGTGAAGTACGACTGATTTTAGATCTCCTTTGCGCTTGATCAATGAAGCCCTTGTGCTAATCATACTACCCTCCATCACCTTCAAGTGTGGGATGGATGTCTTCTTCTTATTCAAGGCGTGCCTATAAAAAAAATGGATTTTCCTATTTTATTTTATCTATTTACTTTATAATTCAGTTTCTTTTTATCTATAATAATTAATGAAAAATGTTGGATGTTAATATAAATGTTAAAACCTAAATTACAATTCTTAAAATTATAAAATGATATTTTGGTGGAGATTATCAAAATATAATCATGATGTTTTATCAAATGATAATTAAGACAGATTAACAATGTATTATTTCATGAAATTGTCCAAAATATTTTTTGACACAACATATTTAATGGATAATTATTCACAATTTTCGAACGATAATTATTAGGCGTATCTAAAGATAATAGATTATCAAATTATATATATATATATATATGTACACACATATATATATATAGATAAATGCACATGGGGTAATATATTAGAATTATCTAATGTCATTTATTCTAATTATATATATATATATACATATAGTTTGATATATATATTTTTGATTGTTACTTTGGAAGTTAAGAATAATTATATTAAATATAAAATTATCACCATGTCATTGCATTAACAATTTATGGTTTATTTCAAAAAAATGTGTTGACATAAAATGGTAATCCAAATATCATCCAAGAGAGATAAAATATTATATCATGTAATATTTTGATCTATAATTTCAAAATATCCATGAGAGATAAAATATTAAAACATTTAATATTTTAATCGATAATTTGAATGTATCCTGGAGGGACAAAATATTATCACATGAAAAATTTTAATCAATTATTTTTAAAATTTATCCTAGAGAGAGAAAATGCTATCATATGTAATATTTTTAATAGATAGTTTGAAAATTCTCTAAGTGAAATTAAATATTACCACATGTAATATTTTTAATTGATAATTTAAAAATTATTTAGGAGTGAGAAACTATCATCGCATCTGATATTTTATTTCCTTTTGAAATAAAATATAAGGTTTTGGTACTTGGAACCTGTGACGAACGTCGAGCATTGGTATGTCGACGCTTATGAAAATAAGGCCGCAAAGAGGTGTGTTGGACCACAAAAGGTTGTTTATCATTTCCGCTAACATCGACGACCTTGAGGTAGGTGGTTCCATTCTGATTAGTCAAATTGATTATCCTTATTTTTCTTGATTTGTCTCAATTAAGGATTTAAATTCAATTGATCAAATCTGGATTCAATTAAATTGATAATAACTTGATTCCAGATAATCGTGATATTTGAAATGTTTTTGTCATCCAAATTCATGAAAACATTGATTCCAATGAATTGAGTGCGTTTATTGAAATTTTTTGATTTAAATTGTTTAATTGAAATTGTGGATTTGATGGGAATGTTTTCAATGAAATTGTTGAATTTAATTGTGGAAATAAAATTTTCTGATGATGGAATTAGTTTTTATTGGATTTTAAATTGGTGAAAATGGATTAAAATAATTTGATATGAACACATTGGTTTTATCTAGTGAAAATGCATGTTTTGGAATACAACATGTTTTGGTTTTAAATGTAATGTAATTGGACCATTTGAAATTGATTAATTGGATTTATTATATTTTTATGAATTCTTAAAATAGTTCACCCATCATGTAAGAGCACATGCAACCCTTATGTAGTTAGTGAGTTATTTGGATCCCCTATACGCTACAACAACATTCTCAATCATACTTGCGGCGGGTTACATCCCCGAGAGGTTGGTGACGAGTCTCCATTGGCCAGTGTCATAGGGATGTGTGTATTCACATTTTGCTGAGTTCACATAGAGAGAATGGAATTCTATAATTGGTTAATACTATCGTAACTTTTGGCAGAAGACCGTGTTTCTCTCTTGTTTATTTATATTTTAGATATAAATGTATGACAATGATTTTGAACTACTTTAACTGCCTTCTAAATTTATATAAACAATTATATATATATTTTTTATTGAATAGATTGTTTTTGAAATATTCCATCATTCGTAAAATCATTGCTTATAATATTTATTTCTATCATTTGAAAATGTATATAATGTTTTGTTAAAATATGATTTTTGATTTCCAAACCTATTTAAATTAAAATTGAATGATTTTCTTTGGATAATCTAAATTTGGAATCTATTATGGAATATTTGGTGGTATCCTACTGGGATTAGGCTCACAGCACACTTTTTCCTTCATGTGTTTGTAGACTTTCTTCTTCCATGTTCGATCAAATGGATGGGATCTCTTGGATGTGGATTAAGCTGCTGAGCTTTAGTCTTAGTGAGTTGTATCTTTAGGATCCTTGGAGTTGTTTATTTACCATTTTAGTACATCAGTTGTAATACTATGGGATTTTTATGCCATGTTGTATTCTAACACATCACTCCCAATGGAGTTTCTTTTTTTATGCATACAGCTTTGTTTTATTTTGCTTCCACATTCTTTATGGTAAAATTGTTCCCACTTGTATGTTATACAATGCAAGGTGCTAGTCACCTACCCATGGTGATAAAGAACTCCCTTCAGGCGATGTCAGGGCTGGCTCAGTTATCGGGTTACCAGGGTACCTGGGCTGGTTTGTGACAGTTATAGCGACAATATTAATGTACAACCCCGAGTGAAAATATAAACATAAAAAAGTTGTCCGTAATAAAATCTCTAAAAACTGAAAAAATGTAAACAGTAATCGCCTAAACCCTAGAGAACTACCTGGAATGTAGTAGTTGTAAGCCTGATGAAGATTAAGAGGATCTCGACTTCTCCCATCACACCAAGCTCCACCAAGTCCCGAACCTCCAATGTCTACCTTAGAGGGTTAGTAGTCTGCACCAGTCACACACGTGCGTGATGAGACCGTGTAGGGGTGAGTATAACAATAAACAGTAGGGGACTCCCAGACCCATGATGGTCTCTCAGTAATCCACAAAGGAAAACATCACAAAAAATTAAACAATGTTAATATCACAAGAAAGATCTAAATCAAGATGCCCTAAAAAGGGACAACTCACTCTTAATATATAACATCAAGGTTAATGATATATAGATTAGTAGTTGTAAAGCCAGATTGTTCTATCCGTACAAACTCTACTACTGAACTGTATGTCACTGTATACTAACCTGTATTGGTATCTAGTTGCTGACTCCTATTGGACTATAGTGCTGACTTATATTGGTCACTAGTGATGACCCATATTGGTCGTTGGTATAACAGTAAAGATGATTAAACGTACAACTAGATCTTCCCACTCATGAATTTATGATACTGGCCTGTATTGGTCGCTCATCATCATCATGTCCCATCCATCCACTAGATTCCCACATGAAGCATGCCTGATACTGGGAGAACTGCTCTTCAAGGCATCAGATTTATTTCAATCAGAATGAAGCCCATGAATAATTAACATGATGATCTGTCACGTCATAATTATTCTAACACAATAGATAAAACTTCAACCGGACGTGTATTCTGTATGTTATTGGTATATTAGTGCTGAGGGCCTGCTTGGATTTGGGGTCAATCCAACCCATCTATACTCCAAGATTCTCCGAAATAGTCATGGATTATCTCAAAATGAATTATCCACTCATTTGATCATATATTCAAAATTGAATAATCAAATGGACGTTTGTTTTGCATGTTACGATCACTTAATAGTATTCGGGACTAAGAGGAGTCCAGGTTCGGTCTGACCTGGTCAGACCGGCCTGTCCTGGGCTGTCTGACCTAGTTCACATCGGCCCGACCTGATCTGGGTCAGACCTGGCCTGATTGGGCTGGGCCACCGCGGCTTAGTCCACTGGGCCACAGACAGGCCAAGCCCACCGGATGGGTGTGGAATGCTAGGCGACATGGCCCGGTAGTTAGTGTGGAAACCAAGAGGGTGGCCCGCGTGAACGAGGAGATGCTCCCCCCATCTACCAAACAGCTCAAAGGAGCTGTTCGGTATATTCAAACAGTGGAACCACATGGCGCTTCCACGTAGTCTAGTGGACTTGTGAGATATGATTCCCCCTCCTTCTCCACATCCAAATGTCATTGACCTCTTCAATTTGGCGCACGATGGCTTTCCGCCTCCACTTCTACGGCATGACAAGGTGTTGGCCACTACCTGCAACCGCCATGTCTCCCCTCTGTAGTGGGTGACGGCGCACTGCCTTCTACAACCTTGGCCTGCCTTTGTCGGCCGCCTCTATTAGTCACCAGCACTGGTTACTGAAGGATCTTTTATGGGGATCCAGCGGTGCTCCAGAGCTCTGTTTCTACTCTCGTTTGTGCCTACAGGCCCCCGGGATGTCGTCATCATAGTGTGACCTACTATTTTCTGTTTCATTTAAAATGATAAAATAGTCCCCAATGAACTCATCATGGGAAAAGTAGTGGAGGGTTTGTGCCATGTTTGTTTGGACCGCGCCCACCATGTTAATATAATAATAAGCGAGAGAAATGAAATCATCATAGATAAACTATAATAATTAAAAACCCTGCCTAGAATCTTGCTGGTGACAACTATGGATGCGGGTAATTCCACTTTTGAGGGTATTGCAGATGAAGGAGGAGGTTCGTGTGCATTGGTGTTCTTCGTCAGTTTAACATTAGATTGATCCTACAACGGGTGTCAGCAATCTTTAATTCTCCATCATTGGAAGGTGTGGCGTCACTTCAATAGGGGTTCCTCACTTGGTGAAGTCGTGTCAAAATGTATCTTAGAGCCACACATATATAAACGGGGAAAGAGTGAGTAACACATGATAGAATATAATAAGTTTCATTAAATGAGAAATTAGTGATCCTCATTAAATTCACAACTATGCGGTTACGCGATTGATTGGTCAAGCCACATAATGGCTAGACTTGTCGTAGGTCCTGCCAACGCCGCTCATCCATTGGAGGAAACAATTAACAATAAAATTTGTATTTTATTATTCCTTATGAAGTCAAAAAACTATACTTTTTATCCCGACCAACTGCGGTCGACATGAAGATTCTCTTAAGAAAATCTCTACTCTTCAGATTCAATTGTTCTCCCAAATATTAATTTCAGCACCGGTTCAAAAGTTAGAAAATCCCGCCGGTGGGTTTACTAAAAAAATCATAAAAATGTTTATAAATTCATTTCGGGCACCACGGGCCTTGGAATCATGCGCTGTTAATTTTTGCAGACTCGTAATAATAAAAAATAATTTAAAAAATTACATGGAATTTTTTGGGTCTTTAAATACTTCCACTATTTCTATGGAATTTATCATAAAATTATAAATTATGTTTCTTCAAAGAACAAAAATTTTATTATTATTATATAACCACCATTATTTAATATATTTTATATTAAATGTGATCATAAATCATTACTTGTGTTTATTATAGGACTACCGCCTCCATGACAAGACACGATTCATTTTCCAACAAATCCATTCATGAATAGATATTGTGATGGTTCTAAATTATTTATATGTTATTTAATAAATATTTATCATTCTAGAAATAAAATATTATGTCTACCTACTTACCATCAATTCTGGTGTAAAACAATAATTTCACTCATATATACTTAGGCTCTACCACCTCTACTAAGCATTGTGATTCGTTTTTCAATTGTTTTTTACAAGGATGATAAAAATTATAGTTTTGATATATATATATATATATATATATATTATAAATTAATAATTCTATAAATATAAATTATTATTCAATTTTCTTTTGTTCCATCCTTTGAAAATAAAAATGGGTTTAATTCACACATACAACCTACCATTTCCCTGAATGATGTAATTCATTTTTCATTCTCTACATTTTATCCACGACTCTATATATATAATATGTTATATTTACATCATGAATAATGTTTTTTGACATAAAGAAACAATGATCATAATATATGCAGTAGAACTACCAAACTAAAATTCTCACGAGAATCAAACATTTCAAATCTTGAAATGATGATTTTAATAATAAATTTTTAATAAATATTTTTTTAAAATGTTATAAGTGGATCATATATGATATTATATGTATTAATATTATAATAATATATATTTATAATAAATATTCAATTATTATATATGAGATTAGGGAACTATTTTTGAAATTCAAAATTCAGATAAAGGATTTTAGTCTCACTATTATTTATATGAGATGGATTCCATATTAGAAAATTGTTTATTTTGGGTGGTTTGTTTAATACACGTGAATTTATTTATTTATTCTTAACATAAAATTTATTTTTATTTAATAAAAATCTATTTTTCTATTTTCAATGTGCTTTTGGATCATATATTTCTATGTGAATATGGCTCGTTTCTTATAATCCCATTATTTATAAGGATAGATTATTATTAGAATTATAATGTTGAATTTTCATTATATAGAACTACAAAATATAAAATAAATATCTTATTTTAGGGTAAATTTATGATATTACATGTTCTGATACCATCTTCTAGTCATTATGAGGTCATGATGCTGAAAGACTCTTTTTAAGGGAATATAAAATTATTTCACTCTTCCATCGAATATAGTTTTTCAATCATGTCCATGTTTTCTAAATTATATTTCACTAATGTTTTTACCATTATATATAGATTTATTAATTTAATTTTTACCCATTTTAGTATATTGTTATAATGAATCTTACTGTTTTTTCAAATTAATTACTTTTTTCTCTTTATCAATTATATGAAAGATGAATTTGTTTTAACATGCACGAAATGAATGTAATTTCCCACTACACTAACCATAGTGGGATTTGATGAATAATTTATGATTTCAAAGATTATAATAAAAGAAAAATATTTCCATATTATTTTAGAAATTATTATATTTTAATGATATTATTATAAAATGACAATTTTTTCCTATACAAGAAATTTTCCAAGTTATATTCTAAATTAATTTTTATCTAGGATTAAATCTTATGATGGTTAGGATGACATAATATGGATAAAGTCTTATAATACCATCCATATAATTTATCTTGAATTTTATTGATATTTAAAATGAGATATTTTTGAATAATGTTTATATTTCATGGGATATGCTATAATGAATTTTTGAAATGTTTATGAAACTCATTTCATTTCCAAGGGATATAATATATGATGACTGATTTATGATCATATTTTACAAGCATTAATATATAATTATTATGAGAGTGGTGGGACAATAATAATATTTCCCTAGAAAGGATTGGGTAAATATTGTTATCTCATAACAAAAGTTGTATTTAAATAGGGAGTGACGCCAATTTATAAAGGGACATTATCTACTATGATAGTCTTGGGAGTGAACCATGAATAATAATATGAAGGAATGAGAGTGAACCCAATTCAATATTATAGTACTAATAGTGATCCTTAACTAAATAAAAAGTTATTTATCACTATGTTTATGAAAAGAATATTTTTTTCAATTGTTAATCTCCCATGATTCATGTTCTCCGATTACACTGTGATTCATTCCTTAATAAATTCGAGGAATTATAAAAATATTCAAGACTCTGATTTATGACATAAAGGGTGTAGATTTTAAAATTTAATTTTTGTTTTCTCATACCCTTATAAAAATTTTATTTATAATTTATCATTGATATATCCCATGGCATGCCTTAATTGATAGGAATATATTTTCAGATCTATTTATTGTCATGTTAATGATTACCTATAATGTTTATATCTAAATATTACTCACAAAATTTTGATTAATAACACTACATTATAATATTATATACTAATTTAACATTTTGATTTATTCTATATTGGTATATGATTCATTTGGGTTGAGGGACATGTAAACATAAGGACTAACTTGTGATATGACTTGAAACAGTATATGGGGTGAATTAAATTAAATTAATAGGGATATAAGATGAAATATATGAGAATATATTTGTGTTTCAAATATTATTTAATGTTGAGTATATTGAGGATACTTGGTTAGGGTTGCGTATGAAGTGACCTATGTGGATCCATTTTTATTATTATGGACATTTTAGAGTTAATATGAAGGTTTAGAAATTTATAAAATTATATTACCTTATTATAACCATTAATTATGAGTTATTGAATAAAGATAAGGTTGAATATATTTATATCATTTTGTGTTTAATGATGTTGATTATAGTGCATTACACAGAAAAAATCATATTTAATACTGGTTGTTGAGAGAAAAAGAAATTAATTTCGTGTAAATTTATTAAAAAATTTAATTATACTTCTTGAGAAAATATATTTCCTTATGTTATTAGTCAATATGGTAATCTAATTACTTTACAATTGAATAAAATATCTAATAAAATATCATATTACATTCATTTCAGATGAATCAATGGTATTTTTCACAACTGGTTAATTTATGATATTATGATCATTAACATTCTCATTATCATTCACATTATTATGATCAATATTCTCAATCAATATCTATCATAATTAGGAAATTAATTTTTCATCAATGTATTTATGATCACATTCCTCAAAAATTCACTTATTTTTTAAACTAGTTATGTGTTATTTCAGATGACCATTGTATTTATTTGTACCTCTTTTGATGAGATAAATTTTTTAACCCTCTTTATGGTGTGAGATTTCCAAAATTGAATTTTAAAATATCAAACCCTTGGAAACTATGAAAAAGATAAAATAGAATGGATGTAATTTATATATATTGAATGAACATTACACCTCAATATTTTCTAATAAAACATTGTTTGATACTATATACAACACCGAAAACAGAGCATGTGTGAACCAAAAAATATTAATATTTTTCGTATATTGTTATATAGTAATTTAATTGGTGTCCATGAATATAATTAAAAATATTATGATATATATAAAGGAAATAATAAATAAAAAGGTATTAATAAATTATTAATAAAAAAGAAATCAATTTTTTGTGTAGTCTTGTTATAATCCAATAGTTATTTAAATAAAAATTAATTTGTTTGAGTAAATATTATAAATAATATATGGATCGTTAAAAATTATTTCGAATAATATAATATCATTTTGGAAAATATTATATCAACATTATTTTTGGGTAAAATTTTGGAAATTATATGAAATGTTTTATTTTCCACTAGATAATGAAATATAAATATTTTAATTGGAAATGTAAAATTATATAAAAAATTTACATAGTTACACTTCACTACTAATATTAAATAAAATTATCATTATTTATATAGTATTAATAATAATAAAAACGTGTTTATTGGAATAAAATTTATTTTTTAGGTTAGTATAAAAAATTATATACGTAAAAGGCGTTTTAGAGATAAACTGCTTATCATTTTGTTGTTAATTTTTAGCATTAATTAATAATGGAAAATTATATAAATTAAATCCAATTTTTTTTCATATTTAATATCATTAGGTAATTTTTTTTAATAGTTCCTTTTTAATTTTTGAAATTATGAATGGAAAATATTGTGAATATTTCTCCCCATATTAAGGGTAAAATGAGTAAAAAAGGTTTAAACTATGATATATGGTATCCAAATCAACCCAAAAGTTTTCTTTAATTCATAGTGTTGGATAAATTTAACAATATCTATCAAAATATCTATTTTATATCATTTTTGTGTCAATTATCCTAAAAAATTACATTAATATTTTTATTAAATGAAAATTTAAAAATTTCACCCTCTTCAGTTTTATATCCCTAAAATTCTTACACAAGGATAAAAATTATAATTTAATTTATAAATGTATAATTCAAATATGATTTATAGTTTTTATTATTGTTAATTATATTTCATTTTTATTGATGTAATAATAATATTAAATTCTTACAAATCCCCGAAAAAAAGATGATCATATAGTTAAAAATCATTTAAATTTTTTTAGATAATAAATAAATTATTAATTATTGGGAGTTATAGAACACCATGAATTTTCAAATTTTAATAAATAATATTTGTTATTTAAGAAATGTTTATTTTATAATTCATTACATTATTAATATATATAAATTCATATAAGTTTAGTTATGATAAAAATGACATTAATGAAATTTAATGCAAAATAATATTATAATAAATCATTTATAACTAATTAAAAGCATGAAAAAGGTATATATGATGAGAAATGGTAAACAATTCCATAAAATGGAAATTTATGAGCCCTTTTTTATGTTGTAAGTAAAATTATAACCCATTAATATTTAAAAAGTTGTTGTAGAATGTAATGTTAGATTTTGATATCAAATCGGTTAACAAAAAAGATAATATTAAAAAGAAAGAAAATTTTCTATATTTTGTTGGATGCTGATATTTCAACCATAGATTCATTTTATATTTATTCAATCTGATTTTTAATAATTATAATTGAGAAATAAATTAATTATATTTTAATCATTAATGTAATAAAAATAATTATTATTCCTTCTCATAATAGAGGAAACCCCTACATTGTCTTATTTACACCACTTTATGGAATCTATATCAGTAAACCCCTGAAATTTTGTTCCAAAAAAATCTATATCTATAAAATTTATGGTATATTATTTTTAAAATAACATTCTAAGGGTCCATAATATGGCTTCTAAAAGAGGCCTCCTAAAGAAGAGGCAATTGTCCTACCATACATATTTCAATTTATTTGTTCTTATTCATCAACTAAATATAAGGTATTCATTATTTAATAATTTCTACATTATCCTTAATATAACAAAATTTTATTAATAATATAATATAACCACATGTATTCACCCTCCTTTCCTTCAAATGGGTAGTGAAATTATCTCTCATACATCCGTGTGGACTAGTAAACCTATATAGTGATAAAAGTAAATTTTAATCATTCATGGATAATTATTGTGATGTGATTAAATTTTAAAAATTTATTTATTACATAATTAATATTTTTCATTTATAATATAATATCTATTTTCTTACTCTCCAATCCATAGTAAAATGATAATGTTGCCTATGCATAGGTGTGGACTACCACATCCATGAAGAGATGTGATTTTATCCATTTACACATTAAATAGTTGATAAACAATTATAGAGTTAATGAATAAATATGATAAATATGATAAATATGATATAATAATGATTCTATAAAGTGAGATATCATTCAAATTTGTTGTATCCCATATATTAATAAGTGAAAACATACTTAATAATTATGTTTGACCTACCCACTCCAGGAATAGCGTAATAGAATATTCTATCTCTACATTTTATGTATAAATATAAATATTTTTCATGTATATATATTAAATTTATTTTAGTAATAACATTATATACATTAACGAACCATTATAAAAGAATATGAACAGAAACAACCAAACATGAATTTATAGGAAAATGAACCCATTAACACATAAAAATGATGACTATAATAAATATTTACAAATAAATGGGTGTTAAAAAGAAACTAGTGGATCATATATTGTAAACACCCCAACCCCAGAAGCCCTCAGTTGGTGCATTATTACGTATCATTGGCATGATCACAAAAGATAATGCCTCGAATGACAGAGTAGTTTAGTATCCTGGAATGTACTAGATGCATACATAAGGTTTACATTACATTATAAAATGGAAAACTACAACGACATTGTTTCCATAGACCACACTGATATCCCATAGAATATACTTGGAGGTCAGTCATAATATACTTTTCACATCCTAGGAAAAATAAATCATAGAAATGGGTGAGCTCAGATTCTCAGTTAGGATAACAATATAGCAGAACCATTCGTAAATAAGAATAAACATTTTAGGCAATGTATATGACTCAATCAAAAGCCTTTTATACTTGAACGTCACCAGAATATGACAAAATAAAATCAAATAATTCCATTTACTTATTCATTGGGATATTATACTAGTCGAATAATCACATGTAATATCAATAGCCACTTTCATAATGATGGAATGCATAATGCCAGACTTCATAACCACATAGTCAATGACTTGTGCCATGACTACAAATAAGATTTTGTCAAGACCTTCTTCCAAGACACTAGTTTGCCTCATGAGACCTACAGATGCATCGATGAGCCATTGTGGGATCCACTCATCACTTACTAAGTCCAATGCATTCCACATGTGAAAAGTTCAAACCATAACATAAACATTCGTATTAAAACTATCATATTAAATGTCATTACTTTATCCACAAACCATGAATGGTATAAAAATAGAACATCCATAGTAAAACATAACTCATTAAATACAATATGGAAGATTTTATTGTAACAGATTAACCTCAATCGAGAATAATGAAGTATATTGACATAGATGAAAATTATCATCAAAACTATTTGCGAGAAATATACCCCTTTTTCTTGAAATCATTTAAAAGTCACAATTTTTTTCAAGAAGCTGTTTAAACATGGATTTTTGAATCAATTTTTCCCATACCACATTGAATCTTTTAAAAGGAATTTTAAATTTAAAACATTAATTCCCATATAAATAAATCCTTAAAACCTTTTATAAAATATGGACATTAATGAGAAATATTTAGAATAATAAAATTTTAAAACATTTAAAATGATATTTTAGTTTGAGTTCCTAACCAAAAGAGAGACACTTGAATACAAATTATTGAGGTAATAAAAACAATATAATATCATGAGAATAAAGGGATTCATTATATACTATGCCAAAGTATATTATATGCACCATATAAAAGTGAATTGGTGTATAATAGCAAAAAAGTCTCAATGGAATGTAAATTTTGACGAAATCTCTTATATAGACTATATCCTTATGTTAAGGATAAATCAATTCCATAACTATGTGTCAAAAATATAAATACACTCAATATTATTGGATATTCATTGTAAACCAATCAGAGGACATTCACACATAATCTTTTAAAAACAACACCAATGAATTTGATGTTTAAATCAATAAATGGAGATTGAGTTAAAATTAATCTTATCATGTTCATATATATGTATTGAGAATTTATCAATGGAGTTATTATGTGTATCAAAATTATATCCACAGAAGGGGTTGTGTAAATTACCAAATAAATAATAAGTAGTTATTCCAGACATAATCATGGAGTAATATAATCAATTAAGTATGCGTAAAACCGAATGAGTGGAAATTAAAATTTGAAATTCTCGTTCTAATTTGGTAAATTATGAAAAATACATCCCTTGAAATAAGTATCATAAAATTAAGATGTAAATAACGATAAATTAAATTATATTAAATAAAGAATACAATCATTGGGCTATACAAACACAACACATAAGAAAATAGTTGCAATATAGTATTAATCTCAAAGGAATAGAAAGTGAGATGAAAACTCCTTACCATGTTGTAATCAATCGAGTAATTTTACCAAAAGTTAATAACCACCATATGAATCATAGAATACCATGAATATAAGGAAATGATGATAATATATATCAAATTGTAGTACAGAATACACCGCATGTAATAAATAAGTGGGGATCAATGGAAATCTCACAAAATTAAAAGTGATATACGAAACCCCTTACCTTGTACATTTCCTTGTTAGAGGGTAGGTTAAACTCCAGTGTAATGGTGAAATAATTTTTACCAAATTATAAAAGAATCATATATGATATCAAATATGATCATTCAATATTTTTTTGTTAATAATATTTTAGTATTTTCGCCGTTTCGGGTGTAAACGGATTCTTTTTCCTTTATATGCATTTTCCTTTATATGCATTGTTAGTTAGGTATTGTTTTTTATGGATATGATGTATATTATTCAAATTCATAATTATATTAATTAATTAAACATTATTTTTAATCATCTAATGAAAATTAGTCTGGGATGGACATGATGGGGAATGAATCTCATCGCGTTCGCGGAGACGGTAATCCGTACGTACGCACGAGTGACAATATCATTTTTTTGATATTAAAATAATATATCATTGTATGTTATATCATATATACAGAATCATTATCATCTTATATTTATTATTTACATAAATTATACATAATTATTATACCCATCTAAATAATAATGTATTGAATAACAATTACACCACGACGTGGAGACTGTACGTCGTACATACGCACGTATGGTGACATGTCATTCAAAGGATGGATAGAATAATTAATATGGTTGAACCATAATTATAATAACATAACAGTATATAAAATATACAGGAGTGATTATTTTATAATATAAAAAACAATGAAAGGATAAGTGGAAGAAGAAAGGAACTTGAAAGAGGTGATGAAATATTTACCTCTTCTTCGGGTTCTTCTTTTTGATTGGATCAAAAAAGCAACATAGGTTGGCCTTATGACTAAAGGAAGACCTCTAGAATGAAGGAATTATAGTATAGAGGGAATTTGGGCTGGTTTAGGCTGAAAAAATGGCATTGAAGGTGTGAATTAAAGAGAAGGGAAAGTTCCCTTCTATTAGAGGGGTGAGGGGAAACTTATGAAAAGAAAGAAATATTATTTTATAATAAAATAATTTTTGAGTTCTAATGGATCAACAAATAATTATTTAAAGGATAAGGTTGATATGGGTCTAAAACCACTCAACCAATTGGTTTTAGAGAGGTTTCAGATATTATATTAACTTTATATTTTTGATTTAACTCTAAGTTAAATAGGTTGACATTTACAATGTCTCTTTGTATTTTTATATTATATGGTTAATAAAATTATTAAAAACTTCCAAAGGAACCTCATGTGGTTCCTTAATGACATATATAATGTTATATAATACCATTTGATGAAAAATTTATTTTTAGGAATATAAAATAATTTAATAATATAATATTTGTGTTAAAAACTCTTTTATGTCAATTTTGGGATTATTTGGTATTTTGTTTTAAAAAATTCATAACAACATTATTAAATTGAAAACAAATAATCTAACCAACCCTAACATGTCATATTAACCAATAAAATTAATGGAATTCATAAAAAGTCTCAAATTTCATTTATTTGGAAATTTATAATATCAATTATTTTAATATTTTATTAATTAGGTAATTACTGCCACATCATTGTGTCATAAATAAATTAAATTATTTAATGTCTAAAAAATATAAATAAAATATCAATATGTATGAAATATTTTTAGTTTTCTAATGAATATTTATGGTCAAATTTATCTTATTTATAACCCTATATTAAAATTTTTTAGTCTTTAATTATTGATTTTAACACTTTTAACTCTTCTTTAAATAAAATAATAATAAATGTCCAAATCTAATTCAAGTGGAGCTAAAGTACCATATTTTATTCCTAAGGTTGTTTTTCATTGAATTTTACTTATAAAATAGAAATTGGACATGTGGTAGGGTAATAACAATATGATTTTACCCTTAATTAACCTATTTAATTTTAACTATGATAAATAAAAGTAAAAAGATACTCTCCATCAAAAAAAATTGACTTATTGAACCAAATTATACATACTGATATCAACTGTGTCTCTCGTATTTTTGAAATTCAACTCACAGAAGTGATAAAATTATGTTTTATGTAAATTTTCAAATACTCCTAGGAGTTGGGTAAAAGGCGATAAAAAGTTCAATAAAATTTTGTACATCTATTTTTATTATAAAATAACTGTAATGAATTACATTTGATATATATGGGTATTATATATCTATTACGACTAAAAATTATTTAAAATAAAATAAATAATTATTTAAATAAAAAGTCAGTTTTAAACCATAACGTAGTGTTTTCACTATTCATCAAAAACTGAATGTTTTTAGAAAAATAAAAAATATTTACCCTAAGATAATTTTTTTATTCTAAATTAAAAAATGATTTCAATTTTACCAAATTACAAACATATATGTCACATTAATTTATTTAAAATTAATTCTCGTTGTCAAAACACTAAAGCGGGTTTTTAAAAAGTAAAAACTATCAAAAGATAAACATGTGTTTATATAAAATATAAATATGAAATTACTAATAATGACAGACATTGTGTTAAATGATAAAAATATAATATAATTATACTTTCAAACCATTCAAATACATAATTCATCACTATAAATAATTTCGATTAGAAATGTTGTCTTTAATTAAAATTATGAATTTTTCAGTATTCATCAAAATATAAAAGTTATTTAAAAAGTACCAATAATTTACCCAAAATAAATTATTATGTCCTGATTATAAAGAGGAAATTAATTTCATTAAATTGAATATATAAAAGTGTCAAATATTTGGTTTAAAAATGGGTTTCCATTAAAAGGTGTTAAAATTACAATTTTTTGAAAAATACTTCTTTTATCTGAAAAACTGAATTTCTTCTAATAAAATGTCTATGAAACACATTATATGGATTCTAAAATTATATTGAGTATATAAAATTCAAAATTTATTTAATAATATTCATAACTGCTTTGGAACGACTATATTGGTATGTTGTGGGTTTCTCGAACTCGGTGTTGCATATAATGAAAACTATTAAAGAAAATAACTTATTATGAAATATTGGGGTGTTAAATTCTTCCCCCCTTTTAGAAATTTCATTTTCATAATTTTAAAATTGGTAATTCAACTTCATTGAATTTCCCACATCGGAAAAAGATTCAATAAAACTATCTAATTAAAAGAAATAAGGAGATGTACATTGGTCACCGAGATAACCCTCTCTAGGTTTCCATGTATGAAAGCATGTATAAGGATGATAAAATAATTTTCAAGTTCTATTGGAGAGTGATAGAACACATGATTTGGAGAAAGTTAACAACACGAAAACCACAAACATTTGATGAGATAAACATTCATTAGTTTCCTAGTAGAAAATGTAAATAGATAACATTTTTTTTGTTTTATGTTCCATTTCATAAAGTTAAGGAATTTATTTATGAGATTGACTAAGAAAATAAAGATATATACTTACTTTTTAAGTAGAGTTTCGTCCTTTAATAAATTTCTACCACTAACTCTCTGTTTTTTTCAAACGATGAGTATTGATGATGACTTGGACACACCTGAAGTCCTAGAATCAACTGATAGGAATCACATAATCAACAAAGGATAAACTATATATATTTACCATGTCTATAGAGATTAACCGAAACCAAAATAGTTATTACAAGATTATATGATCCCCCAAAAGTAAAATCCATTAAATAAAGAAATATTTATCATAATTTCAAATATTAAACCATCAATACCCAATGTTCAATAAATATCATTCAATAAACAATTGTCCTTAAAATCGTCAATATAATCCAAACTAATACCGAAACCCAAAATATAGAAGAATTTGATTACGCAGTCTTCCACGTTAAATTGTTTTTCCAAATAACATCGACTATTCCTAAAGTCTCCTACATAAATGTAATTAACCTAATCACATATTCACTATGATATGTTAATCACTTCCATAAATAACCCAAATCACTATAAATCAACAATATGACATTGATAAAAATCCTCCATTACTCCTCAAATGAAATCACATAGTATTCTATTTTCTTTATACATATAGTATTACCAATAGAGCGAACATCTTCCAAAATAACAATTAACACATAATCCAGAAATAATTTCCCTATACTAAGGATATCCATTTGATAAGACAAAAGATCCCAAATCAACTTATTATTGATCAATAAAATCATTCAACTAAAAAAATTAGTCACACTAACCAGGGACTTCACGTAGTCCATTGGTAGATGATAAATCCAAATCGCACTATGATTGATGGTTCAATTCCTGCAGCTTTGTCTGACGCGACAGGTTGTCACACAGTCTATGTTATGTCCTTTTTCAAAAACTATATTTTATAATGTTCCCAAAATGAGATAAATTCTTCAAAATATCTAGATAATAATTTCACAACAATTGTAATCTCATACCTCTCATTTTATTCCTAAAATTTAATAACATGTAAATGCCTCAAATTCAAGGATCACATAATCCCAAATGGTTATTTATAACTATATCTATAATAAAAAACAAAATTCTTCCTAATATAGAATTTTTACATAATAAACTGTAGGGATACACATAAGAGAAAAGTCTTCCAAAGTAGTCCCATAAAAAAAGAGAACTAATACATATAAACATTTCACCATCCATTTAATTCCACATAGTTCCTTCCTTGACCAATTGGTTATCCTATAGAATAGGGCATTCACTCGGGTAATGCCTCGGTCCCCTATATTTCGGGAAAATGACTGTAAATGGATTCTTGGGATCATTTTTATTTTCATCCATAGTACTATTCATTTTTTGTCGACAATTATTTACTTTATGCCCTTCTTTTCCACACATAAATCATTTATTTGTTCCATTGAGACACTTCCCAAGTTTTCTCCTTACACATTTCCCACCTGATGGAAATTGATCTTTCTTTTCTCCATGGTCTCCAATGCTAGAGCTCTTATCATTCATCGGGTTTCTCCTCTTTGGTGAGACCAGGAGTTGGTCATTATATATTTCATAGATCATATTTTTGGAAAAATGATTCAGCATGAACACGATATCATTTACACCTATCAACATTCCATTACGTTTCACATTTCCTCCACCGTGACCACCATGTACATCATGTTCAATGTTACTATGACTTCCTTGGAATCCAGCCATTGACTAACTTTTGTAAGCATAGTGTGAGTCAAAAATTCATTTATAGAATATTGTAAAACATTGGTTTCAATCTAAATCACCTTAGAATTAAAGATGGTTATTTATTCTCATATTATATTAAAATCCTTTAAATAATTTTGTAATGAAAATGTGAATTATACTATGCATATCCCCCAGGATTGTCATAAACAAGAGTGAAACAAGGCCTGTTATCATGCACTAGTTACCATTTGTGTCTAGCTCGAAGTGGTGTTTTCGGGTTTTACCCCTAGTTACATCTGTTCCAGAGCCGCCTCTACCTACTCATATCCAAATATAGATGTATTTCTTGGAAAAGTCACAAAATATGTACAATACCAAAATTCAAGGAGGTTCTTCTATAATAACCCTCAATGTATATTTTAGGGATATGTCCTCTAATCAGAGTTTATCTAAATCTACTTTTCATTGTTTTTACTAAAAATCCTCTAATAACATCTATTAATGCCTCGACCCTAGAAGCCTAGATTCGGTGAATTATTACATATCATTGGAATGATAAAAAAAGATCTTGTCTTGAAAGACCGATCAATTTAGTATACTTTGAAGAACTATACACATTTATAAGGTTTACATTACATCATAAAATGGAAAACCCCCCACAAAATTGTTTCCATAGACAATAATGAGATCCCATAGACTATCCATGGAGGTCAGTCATAATATACTTGATCGCATCGTGGGGAAAATAAAACATAGAAAGTGGTGATCTTAGATTCTCAGTAAAGAAAACAATATAGCGGAAGCTTTCATAAATAAGCATAAACATTGAAGGCAATGTATAAGACTAAAACAAAATCCTTTTAAATAAGAAATTCAGCATAAGATGGAAAAGATAAAATCAAATAATTCCATTTACTTATTCTCATGGATATTATACTATTTGAATAATCCCATGCAATATCAATATCCACTATCATAATGATGGAATGCATAACGCCCGACTTAATAACCACATAGTCAAGGCGTTGTGCCAAGACTACAAATAAGATTTTTTCAAGGCCCTGTGCCAAGACACAAGTTCGTCTCATGAGACCTACCGATGCATCGAGGAGCTATGGCAGTCTCCACCAGTCATTTATTAAGTCCAATACATTCTTGATATGAAAACATTGAAGCATAACATAAAAATTCGTATTAAAACTAGCTTATGAAATTTCAATAGTATATCCACAAACCATGAATGGTTTAAAAATAGCACATCCACTGTCAAGCATAAATTATTCATAAAATATGCAATATTTTATTGTAACAGATTAACCTTAATCAAGAATAATGAAGTATATTTACATTGATGAAAATAATCATCATAACTATTTGAGAGAAATATTACCCCTTTTTTCTTGAAAACATTTAAAAGTCTCAATAATTGTCCATAGCCCATTTAAAAATATATTTTTTAAATCAATGTGTATTATACCAATTTGAATCTTTTTAAAATAATTTCAATTTTAAAACATTTATTTCCATATAAATAAATCAATAAAACCATTTTTAAAACATTTACATTAGAGAGAATGATTTTGAATAGTAAATCATTAAAACATTTAAAATGATATTTTAAATAGAGTTCCTAACCAAAAGAGAGACACTTGAATATAAATTATTGAGGTAATAAAAACATTATAATATCATGATAATAAAGGGATTCATGATATAATATTTCATAGTACATTATAAACACCATATAAAAATGAATGGCTCTAAAACAATAAAGAAGTCTTAATGAAATGAAAATTTAGATGAAATCTATAATAATGATAGTATCCATTGTTTAAGGATAAATCAATGACATTATTATGTGTGAAAAATATAAATACATTAAATATGAATGGATATTTAGTGTAAAATAATCAGAGGACATTCACACATATTCTTATAAAAACAACACCAATGAATTTTATGTTTAACTCAATAAATGGAGATAAAGTTAAAATTACTTTTATCAAGTTCATATCGGTCTGTTGAGAATTTATCAATGGAATGATTATGTGAATCAAATGTATATCCACGGAAAGGGTAGTGTAAATTTCCACAAAATAATAAATATTGATTCCAAACATTATCTTGGAGTAAAATAATCAATGAAGTATGTGTAAAACTGAATGAGTGGAAATTGAAATTTGAAATTACCTTTTGAATTTGGTAGCGTACAAAACATATATCCCATGAAAGAAGGTTCATAAAATTAATATGTAAATACCCATAAATTAAAGTATAATACACAAAGAATAAAATCATTGGTCTATACATACACTACACAAAAGGAAATAATTGTAATATAACATGAATCTCACGTGAATAGGAAGTGAGATGAAAACTCCGTACAATATTTTAATCAATCGAGTCATGTGAACATAAGTTAATAACCTCCAAATGAATCACTGGATACCATGAATATAAGGGGAATAATGATAATATATATCAAATGGCAGTACACAATACAACACATGCAATAAATAAGTGGTGAACAATGGAAATCTCATGGAATTAATAGTGAGATAAGAAACCCCTAACCTTGTACTTTTCCATGGTCAAGGGTAAGTTAACCACCATTATAATGGTGAAATAATTGTTATTAAATTATAAAAGAATCATATATGATATCATATGCGATCTTTCGATATTGCGTTGTTAATAATATTTTTGTATTATCGTTGTTTCAGATGTTAACTGATTCATTTTCCTTCATATTCTTTGTTATATAAGTAATGATTGTTGTGGATAGGATGTATCGTATTCATTTTCAGAATGATATTAAGTCATTATAGATTATTTTTAATCATATAATGAAAATTAGTCTTGAATGGATACGATGGGGAATGGATCTCGTCGCATTTGCGGAGACGGTAATCCGTACGTACTCAGAGTGACAATATCATTCTGTTGATATTAAAATAATATATAATTTGATGGTATATCATATATACAGAATAATTATCATGATATATTTATTATTTAAAACAATTATACATCATTATTATACCCATCTAAATAATAATGTATTGAATAACAATTACACCACGACGTGGAGACGGGACAACGTACGTACGAACGTATGGTGACATGTCATTAAAAGGATGGATATAATAATGAACATAGTTGTACCATACTAATAATAACATAAAGGTATATAGAATATACTTGATTTATTATTTTAGAATAGAAACAACAATGAATGTGTAAGAGGAAGAAGAAAGGAACTTTGAAGAGGTGATAAATTATTTACTTTTCTTTGGGTTCTTCCCATTGATTTGATCAAAAGGGATCCATAGGAAGGATTTATAAGTAATGAATAGCCTCTAAGATGAAGGGAAGACTGTTGATAGGGTATTTGGGTAGGGTTTTGCTGAGCCAAATGGCCTTGAAGATGTGAATTAGAGAGAAGGATATGTTCCCTTTATAAGATGTGTGAGAGCACCTTAGGAAAATCTAGAAATATTATTTTATAATAAAATAATTTTCGATTTATAACAGCTCCAAAAATAATTACTATAAAAATAAAGTGTGGATAGGTCGAAAACCACTCAACCACTAAGTTTTAGGCTGGATTGGGTTACTATAATAACTTTATCATATAGATTAAACTCTTTTTTATATAGTTTGACATTTACCATGTGCCTTTGTATTTTTATATTATATGACTAATAAACTTAAAATAAACTTCCAAGAGAACCTAAAGTGGTTCATTAATGGAACATATAATATTATTTATGAACATTGGTCAAACCATATATTTTTACGAATAGAGTATCAATTAATAATATAATATTTGATTTAAAAACACTTCTATGTCAATTTTGGCACAATTTGGTATTTTGTTTTTGCTAAATTCATATCATCATTATTACATAAAAACAATTAATCGAACCCAACCTAACATGTCATATTGACCTAGAAAATTACTGTAATTCCTAAAAATTATCATATTACATTTATTTAGATATTTATAATATCAATTATTTTAATATATCATTAATTAGAAAATTACTATATCATCATTGTGTAATATATAAATTAAATTATTTAATTTATAAAAAATATAAATCAAATACCATTATGTAGGAAATAATTTTAGCATTATAATGAATATTTATAGTCAAATTTATATTATTTATAACCCTATATTAAAACTTATTTACTTATTAATTTTATATTTCAACTATTTTATCTCTTTATTAAATCAAATAATAATAGATTTACTAATCTAATAAAAGTGGATCTAAAAGATAATATTTTATTCATAAAGTTTTTTTGGTCGAATTAAACTTATCCAATAGAATTATAACATGTTTTAGGGTAATAATAATATAGTTTTTACCCTTAATTACCCTATTTACTTTAAAGAGTGGTAAATAAAAGTAAAAAATTATTATTCACCAAAAATTATTTTCATATTATTAAACCACATATTACTTACTGATATCAACTGTGTCTCTCGTATTTCATAAATTCAACTCATAGAAGCGGTAACATTATGTTTTATGTAAATTTGAAAATGCTCCTTGGAGATGGGTAAAAGATAGTTTTAAACTATAACGTAGTGTTTTTCACTATTCATCAAAATTGCATGTTTTCGGAAAAATACCCAAAATATACCCTAATATAATTTTGATAGTTAGAATTCAAAAATGAATTCCATTTTACCTAATTCAAAACGTAGAAGTTGAGTTAATTAATTTAAAATTAATTCCTGTTGTCAAAACCGTAAAGCAGGTTTTTAAAAAGTAAAAACCTTCAAAAGATTGACATGTATTTATGATAAATTTAAATGTGAAATTATTTATAATCATCTATATTGTATTAAATGATAAAAATATAATAATATTTTACATCCAAACAATTCAAATAAAAAATTTAACGCTATAAATTATTTCGATTAAAAAAGTTATTTTTAATTAAAATTTAGTATTTATTAGTATTAATTATAATATAAACGTTATTAGAAATGTACCAAAAATTGATCCAATATAAATTTTTATGTCCCAATTCAAAAGAAGAATTTACATTCATTTAATTGAATATATAAATGTTTAAAATATTTCTTTTAAAAAAGATTTTCCATTAAAAGGTTGTAAAATTTCATTTTTTTGAAAAATACTTCTTTTATCTGAAAAAATGAGTTTGTTCTTATATTATCTCTAAGAAACACATAATATATATTCTAAAACTATATGGAGTATATAAAATTCAAATTTTTGTTAATACAATTATTAACTTCTTTTGAACGAATAGTTTGCTAAGTCGTGATGCGCTCGAACTCGGTGTTGTGTCTAGTATAAGTTATTAATGAAAATAACTTACTATGAAATATTGGGGTCTTACATTCTTCCCCGATTTTGGAAATTGTGTCCTCACTATTTTAAAAATGGTCTTGGGAACATCATTGAAATTCCCACATCAGAAAAAGATTCATTAAAACTGTGTCCTAAAAAGAAAGAATGAGAAGTACAAAGGTCACCCGAGATAACCCACACTAGTATTCCATGTAAGAAAACATGGATTAGGAAGATAAAATAAGTTTCATGTTCTGTTGGAGCGTGATAGAAAACATTATTAAGAGAAAGATAATGATAAGAAAACTACAAACCTGTGAATATATAAATTTTAATTAGTTTCCTAGTAGAAAAATTAAACGAATAACATTTTTTTGTTTTAAGTTACATTTCATAATGTTGAGGAATTTATTTATGAGATTGACTAAGAACATAAAGAGATATACTTACTTAGTTTTGTAGAGATTACTCCTTTAATAAATTTCTAGCATTGACTCAATTTTTTTTCAGACGATGAGTATTCAAGATGACTTGGTCTCATCTGAAGCACTAGAATCAACTTTTAAGGAATCACATAATCCAAAAAGGATAAACTACATATATTTACCTTGTCTTTAGAGATTAACCAAATCCAAAATAGTTAGTACAAGATATGATGTTCCCAAAAAAGGGTTATCCTTTAGAGATAGAAATACTTATCATAATTTATAAAATAAAACCATAAAGAACCAAAGTTCAATAAATACCATTAAATAAACAATTTTACATAAAATCTATCAATGCAATCCAAAATAATAACGAAACCCAAAATATAGAAGAATTTGATTACGCTATCTTCCATGTTAAATTGTATTTCCAAATAACATCGACTTGTCTTAAAGTCACATACTTAAAATTAATTAACCTAATCACATATTCACTATGATAGGTTAATAATTTTCATAAATAACCCAAATCACTATAAATCCACAATAAAAACATAGATAAAAATCCTCCATTACCCCTCAAATGAAATCCCAGAGTATTCTATTTTCATTAGACATATAGTATTCCCAATAGAGAAAACATCTTCCAAAATAACATTTATCTCTTAATCCACAAACCATTTTTCTATACTAAGGATATCCTTTTGATAATACAAAAGATCCCAAATCGACTTATTATTGATCAATAAAATCATTTAACTAAAACAATTAGTCACACTAACCAGGGACTTCATGTGGTCCAGTGGTATGCGTTAAATCCCAGTCGCACTATGGTTGTGGGATCAATTCTAGTTTCTTTGTCCGACACGATGGGTTGTCACACAGTTTACGTGTATTCCTTTTTCAAAAACTATATTTTATAACATTCCCAAAATGCAATAAATTCCTCAAAAAAACTATAACATAATTTCACCTCAAATGTTATCTCATACCTCGAATTTTCATCCAAAAATTTAATAACATGTAATTTCATCAAATTCATAGATCATATAATCCCAATTGTTATTTATAACTATATCAACAATATAAAACACAATTCTTCCTAGTATAGAATTTTCACAAAATAAAGTACAGGGTTACACATAAGAGAAAAGTCTTCCAAAGTAATCCCATAATTAAAAAGAACTAATACTTTTAAACATCTCACTATTCATTTATTTCCACATAGGTTCTTCCTTGACCACGTGGTTATCCTATAGAATTGGGAATTGACTCGGGTAATGACCATGTCCACTACATTTACGGAAAATGACTATAAATTCATTCTCGGGATTATTTTTATTTTATTCCTTAGTAATCTTCATTTTTTCTTGACAATTATTTTCTTTATGTTCTTCTTTCCGACACATAAAGAATTTATTTTTTCCATTGAGACACATCCCTGTGTGTCTCCATCAACATTTCTTACATGATTTAAAATTGAGCTACTTTTTCTCCATGGTCTCCACTTCTAGATCTGTTATCACTCATCACCTTTATCTTCTTTGTTGAGTCCGGGAGTTGGTTAATATATATGTTGTTTATCATATTTTTATAAAACTTATTCGACAAGAACACAATATCTTTTACACCTACCAACATTATATTTCGTTGTTCATTTCCTCTACTGTTCCCACCTTTTATATCATTTTCAATTTTACTATGAATTTCTTGGAATCTAGCCATTGACATACACAAGAAAGCATAGTGTGAGTCAAAAAACCACTTAGAGAATATCATACCACCTTTTTTTCAATCTATAACACCTTAAGATTTACAACAGTTATTTATTATTGTCTTATATTAAAATCCTTCAAAGATTTTTTTAAAGAAAATATAAATTAAACTTAGCATATCACCTGGGAGTTTCGTAACCAGGAGTGCATAAAGGCCTGTTTTCATGCACCAGTTCCGGTTTGAGTTGAGCTCGAAACCGTGTTTTCAGGTTTTACCAGTATGTACATTTGTGCCAGATCCGCCTCTACCTGCTTGTATCGAGACATGGATGTATTTCTTAGAAAACTCAAAAAATATCTACAATACCAAAATTTTAGGATATTCTTCTATAATAATCCTCAAAGTCAATCTTAGGGCTACGTGCTACAATCAGAGTTTATCTAAATCTAGTTTCCATGGTTTGTACTATACATTCTCTAAAACCAACTATAAATTCCCTCACCCCAGAAGCCCAATGTCAGTGCTTTATTACGTATCATTATCATGATCACAAATGATCATGTCTCGAAAGCCCTATTAGTTTAGTTTCCTTTGAAGTACTAGATAAATTAAGAAGGTGTACATTACATCATTAAATGGAAAACTACAGAAACATTGTTTCTATAGACAACACAAAGATCCCATACACTATCCTTGTAGGTCACTCATAATAAACTTCTTCGAATCCAGGGAAAAATAAAACATCGAAATTGGTGAGCATAGAAGCTTAGTAATGATAACAATATAACAGAAGCTTTCATAAATAAGCATAAACATTTAAGGAAATGTATAAGACTAAAACAAAAGCCATTTAAACTTGAATTTAAGCATAATATGGAAAAGATAAAATCAGAAAATTCCATTTACTTATTCACATGGATATTCTACTAGTAGAATAATCACAAGAAATATCAATAGCCACTTTCATAATGATGAAATGCATAATGCCAGACATCATAACCACATAGTCATCGTCTTGTGCCAAGACTACATATAAGATTTGGTCATGGCCCTGTGCCAAGACACTAGTTTGTCTCATGAGACCTACCGATGCATCGAGGAGCTATAGAGGGCTCCTCGCTTCACATTCTAAGTCCAATTCATTCCTAATATGAATAGTTTGAAACATAACATAGACATTCGTATTAAAACATGAAAATGAAATGTCAATACTTTATCCACAAACCATGAATGGTATTAAAATACAACATCTACAGTCAAACATAACTCATTCAATACAATATGGAAGACTGTATTGTAACAGATTAACATCAATCAAGAATAATGAAGTATATTGAAATAGATGAAAATAATCATAAAAACAATTTGAGAGAAATATCCACCTTTTCTTTAAAACATTTAAAAGTAAAACTATTTGTCATGAAATTTTTTAAAAATAGATTTTTTAATAATTGTGTCCCATACCAATTTTAAACTTATAAAAGGAATTTTAATTTTAAAAAATTAATTTACATCTAAATAAATCATTAAAACCATTTTCAAAACATGGACATTAGTGATAAATATTTAGAATAATAAATCATTAAAAAATTTAAAATTATATATTATTAAGAGTTCCTAACCTAAATAGAGACACTTGAATACAAATTATTAAGTTAATAAAAAATATATAATATCATTAGAATAAAGGGATTCAGGATATACAGTGTCAATGTACATTACATACATCATATAAAAGTGAATTGGTGTATAACAACAAAGAAGTCTCAATGGAATGTAAATTGAGATGAAATAACTTATAAAGACTGTATCCTTAGGTTAAGGATAAATCAACGACATAATTACGTGTAAAATATAAAAATACACTAAATATGATTGGATATTAAGTGTAAAAAATCAGATTACATTCACACATATTCTTGTAAAAACAACACCAATTAATTAGTTGTTTATGTCCATAAAGGTAAATTGAGTTAAAGTTACACTTATAAAGTTCTTATCAAGGTCTTGATAATTTATTAATGGAGTGATCATGTGTATCAAAAGTATATCCACATAATAGGTAGTGTAAATAACCACGTAAATAATAAATAGTGATTCTACACATAATCCTGGAGTAAAATAATCAATGGTGTACGCGTAAAACCGAATGGGTGGAAATTGAAATTTGAAATTCCCTTTCCAATTTGGTAACTTCTGAAACATATGTTCCATGAAAGTAAGTTCATAAAATGAAGATATAATACCCATAGATTAAATTATATTAGACAACAGATACAATAATTTGGTTGTACATACACCACACAAAAGGAAATAATGGATATATAACAAGAATCTCACTGGAATAAGAAGTGTGATGAAAACTCATTACCATGTTTCAATCAATAGTGTCTTTTGACAAAAAGTTAATAACCACAAAATGAATCAAATAATACAATTAATATAAGGAGAATCATGATAATATATATCAAATTGGATTACACAATACACTATATGCAATAAATAAGTGGCGAGAATAAAAATATCATGGAATTAAAAGTGAGATAAGAAACCTCTTTCCTTGAACTTTTCCTTGGTCGGGGGTGGGTTAACCTCCTATATAAATGTCCAATTTTTTTTATTAAATTATACAATAATCATATATGATATCATATATGATCTTTCAATATTTATTTGTTAATAATATTTTATTATTATCATCGTTCCGGGTGTTAACTGATTCGTTTTTCATTTATAAGCTTTGTTACGTATTAATGTTTGTTTTGAATATTATGTATCTAATTCATATTAAGAATGATATTAAGTTTTTAATCATTATTTTTAACCATCTAATAAAAATTAGTCTTGAATGGATACGATGGGGAATGAATCTCATTGTGTTCGCGGAGACGGTAATCCGTACGTACGAACGAGTTACAATATCATTCTTTTTATATTAAAATAATATATAATTGGACGTTATATCGTATATGAAGAATAATTATAAATTTATATTAATTATTTACATCAATTATACATAATTATTATACCTATCTAAATAATAATGTATTGAATACCAATTACACCACGGCGTGGAGATGGCACGTCGTACCTATGCACGTTTGGTGACATGTCATTAAATGGATGGATAGAATAATGAATATGGTTGTACCATATTTATAATAACATCACAGAATATAGAAGATACATGAGTAATTATTTTAAAATATAGAAAAAAGAAAGGGATGTGGAAGAAGAAAAGAACTTGGAAGAGGTGATGAAATATTTACCACTTTTTCAGGTTTTTCCTTTTGATTTGATCAAAAGGGATCCATAGGCTGGATTTATGACTAAAGTAAGGCCTCTAGGATGAAGGGAGTACAGTGTAGAGGGTATTTGCGCATGGTATGGATGAGTCATATGGCTTTTATGGTGTGAATTATAGTGAAGGGAATGCTCCCTTTTAAAATAGGGGTGAGGGGAACCTTAGGAAAGCTAGAAATATTATTTTATAATAAAACCATTTTCGGTATATAATGGCCCCAAAATGAATTATTTAATTTATATGGTGGTGATGGGGAGAAGAACACTCAACCAATAGGTTTTAGACAGGTTTGCGTTACTATATTAACTTTATCATTTATATTTAACTCTTAGTTAAATAATTTGACATTTACTATGTCTCTTTGTATTTTTATATTATAGGGTTAATAATCTCACTATAATCTTCCAAGAGAAGAACATGTGGTTAATTAATTACATATAATATATTATTTATGTCCTTTGGCTGGACATTAATTTTTTTGAATAGAATATCAATTAATAATATAATATTTGTTTTAAAAACTCCTTTATGTCAATTTGGGTGCTATTTAGTACATTGTTTTTGCTAAATTCATAACCGCACTATTACATAGAAAAAAATCATCTAACCAACCATAAAATGTCATATTAACCTATAAAATTAGTGTAATTCATAAAAACTCACAAATTACATTTATGTGGATATTTATAATAACAATTATTTTAATATTTCATTAATTAGGTATTTACTGCATCATCAATGTGTTATAAATAAATTAAATTATTTAATGTCTAATATATATATATAATACTATTATGTATTAAATTTTTTAGATTTATAATGAAAATTTATTGTCTAATATATCTTATTTATAACCCTATAATAATTTTTTTTAGTTATTAAACATTGATTTTAACTCTTTTAACTCTTTCATAAATAAAATAATAATAAATGTCCTAATCTAATACAAGTGCACCTAAAGGATCATATTTTATTTATAAAGATTTTTTGTTCAAATTAAATTTATCCAATTGAATTAGGACATGTGTTAGGTTTATAATAATATCATTTTTACCCTTAATTACCCTATTTACTTTTAACCGCGGTAAATAAAAGTTAAAAGTTACTATTCAAAAATATTATTTTCATCGTATTGAATAAAAATTTACTTACTGATATCAACCTTGTCTCTCTAATTTATGAAATTCAGCTCATAGAAATGGTAAAATTATGTTTTATGTAAATATGCAAATGCTCCTACGAGGTGGGTAAAAGAAGGTAAAATGTTCAATAAAATTTTATATACTTAATTTTTTTATAAAATGACTCCAAAAAAATTAAATTGAACTTATATAGGTATTATATATCTATTTTTACATAAAATAACTTTAAATTAAATAAAAAATTATTTAAATAAAAAGTCAGTTTTAAACTGTATCGTAGTATTTTTCACTATTCATCAAAAATGGAATGTTTTCAGAAAAATACAAAAAAATTACCCTATGATAATTTTGATATTATGAATTAAAAATTGAATTCCATTTTACAAAATTCAAAACAGAGAAGTTGGACTAATTAAATTAAAATTAATTCTCATTGTCAAAACCGTTAAGCATGTTTGTAAAAAGAAAAAATTATCAAAATATTTACATGTGTTTTTGTCAAAATTAAATGTGAAATTACATATAATCACCTACATTGTATTAAATGATAAATATATAATCTAATTATACATAAAAACCATTGAAATACATAATTTAACAATATAAATTATTTCAATTAAAAAAAATTCAATTAAAATTTAGTATTTTTCAGTACTCATCAAAATATAAAAGTTATTAGATAATAAAAAAAAATTATCCCAAATAAATTTTATGTCCTGATTCTAAATAAGAATTTAATTTCATTAAATTGAATATATAAAAGTGTAAAAATATTGGTTTTACATAAGGTTTTCCATTAAAAGGTGGTAAAATTTCATTTTTTTAAAAAATACTTTTTGTATCTGAAAAAAATGATTTTGTTCTTATATTATGTTTAAGAAACACTTAATATGGATTCTAAAATTATATGTAGTATATAAAATTCAAAATTTAGTTAATAATATTCATAACCTCTTTTGAACGGCTAGTTTGGTAAGCTGTGGTGCGCTCGAACTCGGTGTTGCGTGTAGCGCAAACTATTAAAGAAAATAACATACTATGAAATTGTGGGATGTTACATATAGGATTTGATAATTAGGTTCATTATTATTATATAAAAGAATAATAAATTTTTATTTATTACACATGTGGCTAGATCAGTTCAGTGAAATTAAAACATAAAGTAAAGGATAATCATCCATATTTTATTTGTATGAGGCACATGCCATATTCCCCACTGTTTTTTGTGGGTTATATACTACCAATGCGTAATTTTTATAACGATTCTCAAGAAAATGTTATGGATTTAAAAATTTATCTATGATATTACATTTGTTAGGATTAAAGGGAGCCTATGTACCCAGATAGGGGGTAATCTGGATGTGAATAATAATTTTAATATTCTTCCATCCACACTTGAACATGACCAATTTATTATAAGGGTCCATTCATTTTACCATTAGTGTTTATATTCCACTTTTAATTTCCATAATTATCTGAGGATGATGCATATAAAGTAAATCAGGAATTAAAACACATGGACACACTAATTTTTATATAGTTCACCCTCACTGGCTACGTCCAAGGAGCATTCAATATCAATGAGATGAGGTACCAAATCAAGTATGTCTTACAGAAAAAAATGAAACCTCTAGGCTAGATCAAATATATGCCCAGTCTTATTACATTGACAATGTTTATGTTCAGCTCACTGGTTTCCCAATGGTCACTCCCTAACACTGTTTCGATGGATCACTATTAGTGAAATGGAACACCTTCATCCAATTCAATTTCTTGCAGATCTATAAATGATCCAAACCCATTTTAAGGATATAAAGATATTTTTATTATTATTAGCTAATTAATCCTCAAGAATAGAAATATTCTCAGTTTATGTATCTACTGGGCTACTCTTTCACTTCAGTGAAAAAACCTGGATACAACACTTCTACATTCCAAATAGCTAGAATAGATTTTACATTTCTGTAGAAATAAAAATATCATGTTATTTTGAATGATATTTATGTCATAAAATGAATTAATTTCACTTATTTGAATTTATCAGTAAGTAAGATATTTTATAATATATTTTCAAGTGGTGAAGATCATATATCTTATACTTCTTATATTGTTACTTACAATATGTCATTGATAATTTTCCATTTGTAATATTGGAATGTATCTCAAAGTTCTAGATTCAATAGTGACACCCATGTGAGAGACCCTAGAATTTATCTCCTTGTGTGAGATCCTAACATCCAACCTTGCATGAGATCCCAGTTCACACCCTGTTCTCGCTTTGCCTCGCGTCCTACCATGAACCCTTAGTGCTTACCCTATTCACTTTTTTCTTGACCATTATGTGAGAACCATGTTTGCACTTTTTGTGCGTCCATAGAGAGAACCCCTTGTGAAATCCCTATTGGCTATTACTGTGAGCTCTTGGTGTGAATCATATTTTCAATTTTTTCATTTACCTTAAATGAACCCCGATTGAAAACCATATTCCTACACTATGATTTTTTTTCCAGATATTCTGAAATATTATTTCAATGTTTATTCCTTTATGAGAACTATACTCAAACCTACTTCATGATATTTCTCTTAGAACCTCCTTCTCAAATGATTCATCTTATATTACCATGAGAATTTTTTTTATGTATGGGATAGATGGAATTTTTAGGCAAAAATTCACTTCATTAACTAAAAAATTCATGTAAAGCATATGATTTATTGGAATCAAAATCTTCGCAAAACCCTAGTTTGATATCCAAGTGGGAGTCTTATTCGTGGTTTGTATGAGATCTGGGTGTCAGTGTTATTCATGATTCATATAAAATCTAGTTGTGAGCTCCAAAGGAAATCATGAGCACTGCATGAGATCCTATAACATGATTCGAAGACAATCGTGATCAATACAAAAGATTCCATCATTAGATGAAAATTTAATGATCCACTTATTGAGATCTTACCAATATATTAGTTCAGATATTCACACTCTGTGTGGTCGGTTCAATATTCATGGCCCAAGAACTCATTTCATCATTTTCACAATATGAACTGGGTTTATCATTCGTGCATCGCAGGTTTAATTTTCAAATCACGCTCTTTGAGATCAGTTAATCATTCATGATCAGCGAGATCAAACATTTTTCCTTTGAGTGAGATTATAAATTTATAATTTTCAGAGATCATACATTGACACTTGTACGTGATGGAACATCCAATCTTACTCATAATTTCTTCCTTGAAAACCATCCTTATCCAACAACCTATGAACTTTTCATCAAATAAAATCAATACAAAAGTACCATTTTTTTAGATTTATTCCATATAATTTTTGTTTTGTGGTTTTTTAAAACACTTCCCATTATGATACCACATTAATGATTCTTTTGATTTCAATAGTGATCTAAGATTTACTAAAAACAAACACTAATCCGAAATGTTCCATGCTCGATATGATAATCAAGAGTATCGTCAATGTTCATAAATTAAACACATCATTTCAAAACAACTCAGTAACATTCATCATGAAACACATCTTTCATGATATATAACCTTCTATCGATTATATATAGGATTGTAAGACATAAAACACCCCATAAATCATCACACACCCAATCAACTTCTCCCCATATCTTGACTATGAAATTTAACCCCTTTTATAGCCAAAATTTCTCCCCCTTTTTCAAACAACCCAAAGTTTGATTCATTTTGTTTTGTAATTAGGTAATGAACAAAGTTCATCATATAAAAAAATACACATTTTAACACCGGGATAGGGGGTACCATAACCATAAATTTTTTATTTGTGGGTAGTTTATTGAAATCTATGTGCCAGTCCATAAATTTGTATGCTTCTTTGGGTGAGTTTTTTTTTCAGAATGCCTACAAATTTTGGTTATAGAGGTATATAATCCATATCCAGAAGCCCATAATCAACCTCCTACATGATAATATTATAATTTATTTCAATGTCCTTTTTCCATATATGATGAGATATATTTTTTTTAGATTTATAGAACTTGAATTATCGCAATGGATTCCAATCAGAGGCTTCACATAAACTCCAAAATCACCATTCTTATATTTCATCCACAGTTTTTTGTGCCCGGTTTAGTTGTTTCAATATATATAGTCCTATGGTGATCAATAAAATAAATTATTTTTTCTTACTCAGACAAGAAATAAACAATCCTTCAAAATATAATGACGCACCTGACGTTGATTTTATATCATATGCATTTGTATATACCAAAAAAACACTTGTTGTGATTTTTAATGTTTAAAAAACCAAAATCCACTGTGCAATTAATATACCTAATTATTATTTTATAATTAAATAATGGATTTTTTTAATTTCATTGATACTGTGTCTCATATAATGTGGAGAAAAAATATTTTGAATTATCACTGTCGGTAACAACATAATTCTGGAATTTTTTCTGTATTCTGTGACATTTATTAAATTTTCTTCATCAATATATGATAGATTCATCTAGGAAGGTACCAATTTAGTCATCTACATGAAATTTTCCATTAAAAATCTTTTTAATACCTCCTCGGAATCTTTATATTAAGAAATTAATCTTATATTCGTTTCTTCTGTCTGTTATAAGCCAAGAAAAAAACATCAATTCACTCATCATTTTTATTAAAATTCACATTTCATGAATTTTTTGAACTAATATCACATTAATTTATCTGGTAAACTAAATAGTATGACATTGATATGTACAATCACCATAATTATTTGTGGAGAAATAAATTGTAATCAAATCCAACCTCATGAAAACTGATCTTCTTTAAAGCATGATATGTTATTGATTCGAATTCAACATATATTTGATTCAACCAACCTAACACCTTCTTCAACCTGAAAAACACTTTTAACATCTCGATGAATGATAAAACCATTTATATTCTCAATATAGACTTCTTATTTTATAACCCCATCCATAAATGTTGGAATTATGTCCATCTAGAATACATTGAACCATTATTTCATTGATATGGAAAAGACTAACCTGGTTTTTATTATAATTGAATCAAGTGAAAATGTTTCATCCAGATCAATAGAATCTATCACGGATTACAATTTTCTTAGTATCTACTATTCTTTTCAACTCATTGTTTCATCTTTATTAATCTTTTTTCAAAAGACCCATTTGGTACCAATGATATTATTTTCTATTGGTCTAAAATAACATCCCTTAAAAAATAAAGCATTAGACTGATATAAATTATTTTTACAAATTGTATACTGATTTACCATGTAGAAATACTCATAAAATGGCTATTCCAATTTTTTCAATCACTTTTAATGTTCTCTCTCATCTTCTTGGTATCCTATAAATTATTAGATCATATTATACTAATAAAGAAATATAATCATGAAATTCATGAATGTTTCTTCTTCTCTCCAAATTGGTCATCTTGGTGTCATACATTATAATTAATCACATTTTTTATACAATTTAAATATTTCATATGATTATAATATATTGTACCCCCTATGATATTTGACTCTACTTGTTGATTGGCACACAGTTTATACCCACAAACATTGTTTTTCTCTAACATAATGTTTTCACAAGTGAATGATGATTTTAGAAACAACCCTAACCCAACCACAATTTTTAGTGTCTGTTACTTTCAATAATATTTTCAATAGGTGAATTTACAACAAATATGTCAAGAATCAAAAAAACTGCAATACCTATTTAGTCAGAACTCGATGTAGGTATGTTGTGAAAAAGATATTAACCCCATAACAATAAATTTCACTCAATTAAATCCATATATCTCATGAATCCATATGCAATTTACTCATTTAACGGATTTATTATAGATTTATTTTTTGGATCTTGTAATTAATTTTAATCAGTTGACATTTTGGAGATCATCACATCACCACATTTCTTCTTTTAATTCAAATTCTCTTTGGATTGTATATCCCCAAAAAACCCGAATCACCTGAGATTAGTTAATTTCATTTATAACCATATAAAGAGTTGTAAACATATAATACATTGGAAGATGATTCTAGTATAATCTGAAGGACAATTCCATTTATATATTAATGGAAAAATGAACACTTCTTCTACTTTTTCCAATCACCCATCCATATTTAAATGCTCTAGCTATATAACAAGACACTTTTATCCCACATGCTCAGTCCTCATCTGATATGTTGATTATTTGGGATGGGTTTATTTCAACATTTCAAGGTAAAACCCACCTATACAAATTTCTTTCATTAATTCTTTTTCAAAATTATATTTTTGATGAGTCTCTATGAGTAGGAATCTCTCATATAGTCATATTATTTTTCTTCATTTTCTATTACAAGGCTATTTCTATTTCCTTCACATAATTACATGTGGTATGTCATGTGAATTTTGTAATGACTTATTTATTAATTTTTATATTATTAGTTGTATTAGTCACTCCATCCTTTATAGTAGGGGTTGAGTCTTCCACTGAATTTATATTCTTCTTAAAAACAAATTGAGAATAACCAAATTTTTTCTAGGATTCTTTACATAATTCCAATAAGGCTATTGTGAGTGTAATATAAGAGGGGAATGATACACCATTCATTACGACCCTTGTGATTCCCCATAGGAAATAAACCTATTTTTCAACATATCATGTTGTCTTCCAATATGGGGTTTTCATTATGAACATCCATTATTTGAGTTCTCATTCCTAGTTCCTTTTAACTCTATTATTTCTTTATACAATAATGTCTTTACAAATACCAACGATGAGAACATATAAAACATAAATATTTTTAAAAATAAATTGAATAATCATTTTTTGATACAGATGTTGATACACCATTAGATCTTCCCATAATATTGAGACTGTGATCTTGTTGACACATTCTCAAGATGTTACCCAGTCTTCCCCAATTGTATAGTTTCATGACTACTTTCTTTGGAGATACTTTTCTTTCTGATTTCTCAAGAATCATTTAGTTATTAAAATATTTATAAATATTTCTATCTTGTAAGTATTAAATATACTCAGTAGCCTACAAAAATTAAGTATTACCAAGAATCCCATAGGAATAACACCAGTTATCGCTAATAATTATAAAATACTTTTTAGGCTTATCTCTAAAGACTGCAGGATTTTTCTTATTTCTATTAATATTTATAGTTCTATTCCAATAACTCATGGGAGGTGGATTATCATATCTAATACTAGATTTTTTCCAACTAGATGTCCATTGGGGTGAGGTAATCATTTCATTATTTCCCTTTCAAATAGATTATTTTATCTTTATTTCATTTTTATCTTCTGAAGGATAGTAAAAAAACCAATTCAAACTATCCATCAATTTGGAATTTCCTTTGGCATTAGATTTATAAACATGTTTTTTAATGATTCTAGCACATATCTAAATTTTATAATATTTATATCCCCTTACTAATGTTGATCATTACATTCTCTCATCATATTATTCTATATAGTCAAAAAATTCATCCAATTATCATGAGATGTTATTTATTTTTCAATATTAGTACATTATTTTAGAATTAATCTGAGAAAGAGATTTATTATAGTATGAATTCCCCTATTTTATCCTTTGGTTCTCTTGAACTAGTTTAGTCAATTTTTTTATAAAGGTAATCTTTTCATGATTATAGATTCGTAATTCCACCTGACTATAAATTCTATGTAATCACATTATCCTTCATCTGTGGTAGTTATTGATATTGGTAATCCTTCTTCACTCATAGATCCATGACAACGTAAACTATACATTTATTTAAACATTTTATCTTGTTGAACATAATTTTTAGTACTTGTATTTGAGTATCATATGATTTATTTTCTCCATACAATTTCTGACCCAATTACTTTATTTTGTGGAACACATCCAATTTCAGTATTCTATAAATTTATTCATCAAATGAAGTTCCATAATAATTTTGAATGTCATGTTCTTTGCTAATTTCTTTAGAATATTTGAATGAGTAAATATTTTCACCATGTTACTCCTCCAATCCATTTTTCAATACATTGTATGTTTCCTATAATATAATCACAAATTTTCCCAAGACACTTCCACATTGAGTAATACCTCTATACCTATGATTCTTATTTGAGGTTTTTTATTTTTTTATAGAACCCAATGAAAATTAAAAAAATTAAAATTTTTTAAATACCATACTAATCCTTTTTAGATAAAAAATCTATAAAAGTATGATATCATTTGATTCAAATATTTAGGTATAAAACATCCCAAGATTCTCTAAGAGGGGGGTTGAATCATGGTATGAATATTCTATTCAAACTTATACCTACCCCACCAAATCATTTCCTCTTTATTATAAGGTTATGTTTTTTCTCTTTAGATTATATATTTCTTTTCACATTTAAAACTATATCTGATGATGACGAATTCAATGAAAATAAGGAATGAAAACCTAATTACCCACATATTTTATCATTGTTCTCCCTCACTGGGAGACTTACAATGAGAATTCAATGACAATGTGTTGAAGTATAAAATAAACTAAGTTTGACTTACAACATGAATGGTTATGGTATATCACTAATATTCCCAGGATCACTACATATACAAGGTTTAGTGTTAGCTCACTGCATTCCCAAGGCTCACTCACATGCTCTATTTAAATAGATCACAAGTAGTGGGCAGCATCACCTTCTTCAACTTCCTTGGGTGATGGAATTAAAAAGGATCCACACAATATTTAAGGAAATGTAGGTACCTTCAATTTCAATAATGAATTCATCCCTCAATTGTAGAATTTTGTTCATTGGATGTTCTTCATGGGATGTTCATTCAATTTTGTAAAAACACCATGGTGAAACACTTCCCCTATGCTGAAATCTATAATAGACTTCTTGTTACTGGAGATACATAAATTAAACCTCCTTTGGAAATATATTCAATTTATTCAATGTCAGTGTTTCATCAAATTGAGTTTAGTGTCAATAATCTCATACATCCCAAATATTTGAATAGTTCACATAATTTTTTTTTCTAATTCTAAATTCAAATATGGAAATGATACTACTACCAAGGTATTTTTGGAAGATATATCAATGAGCAAGATTCAGGTGTGATAAACATACATGAGAAACTAATGTGTAACTTTATGAATGAGATCACGATTTATACCCTTCTATGATATCCGAGGGAATACCCTGGTCGCACATTCATCTAGATCCTAGTAAAAACCCCTTGAGCATAACCTATTTGTGAATTTTGAAATGTCATGGAATAAAACCTATTCTCTCTTTATGTTGTCTCCTAGAACAATCCCCCAGTATGAACCCTATTTATGCATTGTGTGAGCTCCTTTCGCCTACTATTTTTGTGCTTTCTAAAACCTCTTAGCATACTTACAAATCATGAATCCTATTAACACATTTCATATGCATACTTTTATATCATTCAAAAATACATTCATAATTTATATTACATTAAAAATACTCTACATGAAACTCCATCATGAGATCTCTTCACGAACTTCTATATCAAACAATGATACAGATATAAAAATGAAGAAAAATATCTTAATTTTTTAAGGATCAGCTATAGAATATTTATATTCATAAATAAACATCTTTAACAAAAACATTAAGGACAATTGTCTATTCTATAAGCATGTAGCATTGAAAAAACCAACTAGAAAATGATTCGGGTCCAATTCATTTAATTTATTTTTGTGAGATTTTGGGGTCTGTCCTATTTTTACATTGCACAAGATCTAGGTGTAGGCTAAAAATATAATCATGAGCACTGCTCAATATCCCATAACAATATCCAAATAAACTCTTGATTTTTTCTCTTGATCCAACCACAATATCAAATGGTAATTATTTTCTTCCTCAGATATTAGTGGGAGATTAGTTTTGAAATTTTCACACAATGAGCTCAGTTCACCCTTCACACACTATGAGAACAGTTTACCATTCACACATTGTGAGCTATATTTTTCATTTTAACTCTGCGTGCTCAGTTAATCATTCATGGTTTGTGAGTTATGTTCATCATTCTTCCACTGCAAGATCAAACAGTTTTCCTCTATGGGAGATTAGACATTATTACTTTTCGTGTGATGAGACATTCATGTTTGTGTGAGATCAAACATCCATACTAACTCTTAAGGCCTTCAATTACATCATGTCATCATCAAAAACAAAAAAAACTATCAGGAAACTCAATCAACCCAAATGAACCATCATGATGTATTTTTTCCAAATATTATTTCAATATGTTTTGAATTTTATATTACCATGTCAGTAAGGGTTTTATGTTACAATATCATTGTTTACCAGGATTGTTTATGACTGAGTTTTTGATGATAACCTTTTATGAACTATATCCCAAGAATTTAATGAATTTTATTCTCATGTAGTTATTTAAAGAGAATACACATTTTTATTTTATTTAGTTCTATTTAATTACCCATAATACACAAATAATTTGTTTTAAGAAACATGAAATTATTTATCACATTAGTCAAAAATCTGTCTTCTTAAATTCCCTTGTATTATAAAATAGTTTTCATGATTTTTATTATTATTACCCAATTACAAAATGAATTCATTTTCACCCATGTTTTATTTTTTAAAATAATCTTTTATAAATAATATTCTTGTTATTTTATAATGGAATTTTGATTTTTTTCCAAAAATAGGAAAATATTCTTTATGTAATGTAGAAAACCTGAATAGAATATAACATTATCATGACCCCCAAGCTTTTCAATCATCATTTCTTAGTTCCAATAGTTATTTTCAATGAAATTATTTTCCATAATGTTTTTACATTTTTTAATTTTTATTTATGTGATTTGAAAAATAATGTTTATTCTCATAATGAAATTTAACACGTAATATTTTAAATATATTTTCATCTACGATGGATATCATTGATGGTAATTATGTTTTAATATGGATATAATCCAATAACAAAATTCTTATTATTTCTCAATAATGTTTATTATTATTATGATGATATATCTCTGAAACATTTATATTTTTCATAGGATAGTCTATGATGAATGGTTGAAATGATAAAGAAATCCAATACCATTACATGGGTAATGATATATGATCATTTAGAACATATATTAATAGATTATTATTATGTGATGGGTGGGTAAAAAATATTTATCAATATTTTGAATATCGTAAATATGTTTTTTTATGATACAATAATGACTATAATGTAGAGTGAACCTAATTATGTAAGGGACTATTCCAACTATTTTTGTTTTGGGAGGGAATATAAAAACAATTATAGAATGGGGAATGACCCCAATACATTGATAGTGTTTGTAGTGACCCTTCAAAAAATTAATAGTTTATAAGATTATCTTTATTCTACACACATATGTCATATTCAAATGTTATGATATCATGTCTAATTTTTATTGGTTACAATAAGATTCCAATCAAATTAACTACCATTAATTATGAAAGGATTCAATATTTTGATCTATGATATTATTGGTGTATTTTAATATGTTATGATCATGTTCTAATACCTTTATAATAATGCTACATTTATGTGATCATTAATATATATCTTTTTAACATAACAAAGCATTTAGGACCACCCTTTCTTATGTTTTCATTCTTCTAGTTATAAATAATGGTTTAAAGTAGGGTATTTCTTATAAGGTAAGAACTAATAATAATAATATGAGTGATGATGAATAATGTACCTAAATAATGCGGTTCTTATACAATCTCAAAATACAGTAATCCTTTACTATTTTTTAATGGATCAAAAGGATTTTTATGAAATATTAATATAAAAACATATAATATTTATGTATGAAAATTTTGGGTCACTATATATTTCATCCATATAAAAATTAACAATTTATCATAGTTATATTATAATATTATGAAATATAAATCTTTAACTATATATTTGAAATACATACCATTTTAAAATTAACCATACTATATCATATAATTGCAAAAAAGTAACTTTGGTTTTTCATCAAGATAAATAGTCTCATCACTACATTGTGGTTTCATAAATTAAAAATTCCTAAAAAATATAATGAAAATAAGTATATTATTCTTATGTAATAACAAATATAATGTATATAAAATAATTCCACCCCATGGTCAAAACAAAACACATTCAATATATCATTGTTTATTATGTTTGTAAATATCTATGGTGGGTGCAGGTTTACATTCCCTCAAGTATTCGTGATATAATCTATCATAATAATTTTCAGAAAGAATTTATAATCCATTCATGTTGATATTAAAATAATTTATATTTTTCATTCATTGATTATCCATACAACCGATAAAGGATACTGAAGGGTAAATACTCATTTAATTAACTTATATTTTATATGAAAAAATAGAAAATGGTTATAATATGTTACAAGAATATCTTAAAATATTTGTTCCTCTATATAAGGAATATCTCTATGGAATGAATCATCAAAAATTACCACACAAATTATTTTGAAAACCCCAATATAAATAAAGAAAATGGAAATTAGTGGGTTAACATCCTGTTTGTTTTCATTCAGTCAATATTCAAATGTAATGCCTCTACCTCTCACATTAATAATTTATATTAATTCAATTTCTCTACAATTATCCTATTTTATTTATAAAATTTACAGATTCTACCCTTTTAAATTTTATCGATTATAGAATTTCAATTTTTTTCATCCATTATGTTCACACAAGTATGTATAAATCGTGTGGTTCCTACGGATTAGGAGTATCAGCACGTTGAAAAAAAATATGGTTACTATGAATTGGGTGAATCAAAAATAAGATATGAAAATATATGTATAAGTGATTATATGTATACCATAATATATTGTTTCCAAATCCAATTTTTTTAATATCCCTTATATAGATGACCCCATATACATTAGGACCATCCCAAAATCATTGTGATAACCCAATGAATAGGTTATCCTCAGTTGAATTCACATTTTAACAAGCAGTAGTTTTGGATGATAATTTAATAATTGGCCACTATCAATTTATATGATCCATGATATAACCACATGTATACCTATGATTACATTATTAATGGTCTATCTTTGTACCCTTACTAAAATTAACTTGCATTAACCATAATTCAATGATTCAAACTACACTCATGTTATCAACTGACTTTATTAAAAAATTAGGAACCTAGATATATGTATAATTCAACTCTCATATTTTGTCAATGATAGGAATGAAATAAATAATCAAATAAATTTTATTGTAGTAATTGGTAAAAAATATGTGTAGTACATATTCCAAGAGGAAACTCCACTATTTTTCAATGGTACTGTGGTCATAATTTTCCATTGTATAGAATATATAACTATAAATTAAATAATAAATATAATATAATACATGAAACTTTGATCCTCTTGTTATTACTTGAAAATATTCTAAATTTGAATTTCGATTTAACGTCTACGAAGTAAAAATATGGACTCAAGAAAACCCATTTAATAGTTTATTATGTTCATTATATCCAAATTAATTCTTGTGATGGATTCAAATGATTAAGAATTAGCTTGTGGGATTCAACATATATAAGAACCTATAAAATATTATTTAAAATATATTGGTGAGCGAGTCAGACTCAATGATGTAATTTTTGAAAACATCTAATCCATAAATTCTTGAAACCATAAGTCTCTCACTATGATAGAATCGTAGTATACCAATACTCCATAGATCAGACATGTAGTCAGTTCATAATTTCGTGGCTTACCATAAAATAAATTACTCAAAAATACAACCTTGTAGATGAAATTCACTTTGGATATACTATTTAAAAATATTCTTATACCATTTAAACAGGTATTTCCATTTATATTGTATTAGAATACATTGTCAAATGTCAATTAATTGGGGAATAAACATATTAAAAAATTGAGGCTAGATGAATACAGCTAATTAAAATAACATGGTTTAACTCTTTATTTTTCTATAGTAAAAATTTTCCTTAGCCTTATAACATAATATTATATATCATTGAGATAGAAAAAATATCAATTAATCATTGACTGTGATTTTTAGTAAAATTTATTGTAAAACAAGAAGTATTAAATCATGTAGTAAAACATGACAATCATGTGATTTCAGACCCTATAATATTACATCATTCCTTGAGACAATATTTTTGATATATGATGAAAACCACTTTATACATTACTCATCATTCATGATACTACCGAACTAATATCTATCTTTTCAATAAATATTATAAGTATATGGAGGAAGAAAAAATCACCAAGAACACTTCTTTTCTTATAAATATTCCCATATCTTAATATAAATCATGTTCAACAATAAACGAGTGTATTTTTTTTATTTTGATTTTTATTTAAAACAGTTATAATGTTAGAAGGGAATGATTTTTTCCCTTTGGATGACATCTTGAAAAATTCTAACACATAAAAATTTCTAATATGATAATTAAAAAAACTGATTTATTTTTCCAGTCAGTTTTTATGCTTTTTTAAAATATTTCTTTAAAAAATAATTGACCATATCCTTTACATTCAGAAATTGTTGATCACATGTTAGTTGTGATGCTGTGGTACATTCTTTTTAATTCAAATAGAATCATTTTTTCCATGATCAATATTCAATTTTTTATGTAAATATTTGACATGTCATAGAAATACAGTCTTAAAATTATATTCCAGCATAAATGAGTTGTGACATTCCTTCCAAATGGGAGGCCACTGAGTTCCATTAATACTATATACTAAAATATTTCCATAAAACGGATTGTCAATTTTCATTACATAAAATATGAATCTCAAAGATAAATATTCATTACCATGAGAATCATAAATTTTAATACATGAATCCCAAATTAATATTTGATATTCCATCATTGGGGGAAAATTAACATTAAAAAATTACATAGAGGATTTCGTCCAAATATAATTAGTGAAAGGAAAATATATATTTTTGTTATCCATAAACATAGTGGCATGTTATATTTTTGAAACATAATTTCTAGATACTATGAGTTCTTATTTATACAATAAAAAAATCCATGAAATGAATATATTGAAATAGTTGATTCTTTCTAAGATTATTTTAAAATTTAGGATACTTTTGATAAATATTAATCCACTAAAGACAATATGATAAGTTATTAATTTTAATATATAGATTTTTTTTATATGCTTTCCATATCAATATCTTTATTTCCTTCTCACATCCATATTATTGGAAAAATAATATAATGAATGTAACATTCAATAAATTTTTCAATTGAGTTGATTGATATTTCTTGTGTCTATATACACCATACTCTGATAATTTTTATTTCATTCATGGTCCTTGAAATGTAGATTACAATCATTGGGACATGCATGTATTCATTATTAGATCAACCCTTTTGAATTAACCATTCATTTGTAATTTTATTTTTTCAAAGGATGATCATTATATTATAGTAGTATATCATTTAGGAGAAAAAATGTTTATCAGATTATATATATATGAAAATTTTATGTCATCTAGCAATACAGTTCGTGAAAATTTCATGAATTTATTATAACCATCTACCAATGGAATCCATATGTAGATCATTAGCTTCTAAAAATATTTAGAATTTAAAAGTTCATATTGAACTATCATTTTCATTTCCACAATATAATAGTCCTCATTTTTTAAACTTTTAATAATATCCCTGATACTATCTTCATTACCATTTAATCTAGTAATCATATTTGAGGATCCATAAAAGGTATTTTATCCCAATCACAAAATACATTCAACGCTTACACATTTTTTGCACAAAATTTTTTAAATTTATCTATTCTATAATAAATGATGCATTCTTCCATAACATTTAGAATAGTTAACCATAAATAATTAATGTTTAAATATAGAAAAGGGATTTGAGATGGGACATAAAAAATCATTTAAAAACATGGGGAAATCATTTAATCCTTTATCACACTTTTATTAATATGACTAACATCAATCTACAGTTTTTTCATATTCACCCTATTTGATTCGATAATATTAACATTCAATGACAAATATACTTAGAATGTGTGAGAATATAATTATAAAAGGATGTTAATTTTAAATACACATATATATTCATCATATTTGATATAAATTTACATTATGTTATCCACGTTAGAAAAAACACTAAGACCATAAATTATAATAATTTAATATATTATAATCCTTATTTTTTATTAAAATGATTCATATTTGAAATATTATTCTTATTTTTTAAATTTATTCACTAAGAGTGATAATAATGTTGACATTTAAAATGGAAATTTCTATCATTAGTTCTTTCAATTCATCAATGGTTGTCATTGTCATTAAATGTTTTCGAAAGATGCCATAAATAAAAAATAGTTATAAAAAAGTTGGATGCCTTCAATTGTATATCATATATGGTGTCTTCCAAAATTATTAAGATTTATACATAGTTAACTATTATTATTTTTACTTCTAAAGAATATTCCTAAATTAATATTATAATATCAATATTAAATCATCATTGGTTAAAGCATGATTAATAGTGTTATTTATTTTTACACAGCATTATATTGTTGTATTTAGGTATGAGTTAGTGATGACTCAATACCACACCCACATCAATGAATTTTTTAACTCATCACCTAGGAATTCAATATCTAAATTTGGTTAAAATAATTTAATGAATTTTCAAGAATATTTATTTTAGAAAGTTACTATATATAGTTTGGAACATTCCAAATATTAATTATTTTATTAAATGTATATATTTTTATATACTAATTACATTCATCATGGTTAAAAATATAAAAAAACTACCGCTCTCTAATGTACTCCTTATACTACAAAGATCTGTATTTTTTGTGGAAATTGACTTTCTATATCCATTTTTCATTTCTAAATGGAAATATAGTCTCATCGCATAACTACAAGATTCCAAAATAAAAATGATTCATAAACAAAAAATTATGAAAACTAATATTTATGGTTCCATAGGATTATTTATTCATTTTTTTAGGTGGTGACGATAAATGTTATATTTAATTATCAAATTTGAACAAATATTTCATATATTGTACGAATAATTTTAGTTCTACGTAATATTTTAATTTAAAATAATATATAACACAATGAGAACATTTATGTATGTATATTGGCACTTTTTTCTTAATCCTAAAAAATTATTATTTCAAAAAATAAAAATAGATAGAATTCCTCATGGTTGGAACATCATATAAATTATATAATTCAACAATAAATAATCTAAGAAAAGTTATCTGTTATGTTATTATGGATAAAACAACCCTTAATCAATTTCTCACATGATTATTATTTTTACATAAAAATATTCATCATTTTCTCAAATGCAACAAATAAAAAAATTTCTAATTCAATCCTTTCTTCCAAAATTAATGAAATTTAATAATATTAAATAATATTAATATCATATATATCTTAATTCCCGTGTTTTTTTGGATTTTAATTTCTTTATTTAATCATATTAAATTTCTTTATTTTTTTTATTTACTTTAAATTTATAATATATAGAGCCTAATATAAAATATCAGATTTCAAAGAAAAAACACTATTAGTAGAGAAATTATAAAGAGTGTTTTTTAAAATTCGTAAATGTATAAAAATTTATATATTATTATGAAAATATTTCAATATATTGAGAAATAAAAAATTGGAAAAAATAGAACATCCAAAAATCAAGAAAACAAGGGGTCAAATACTATCAGAATAAGAAGATGAAAAAATCATCCTAGAATGGGTGTAAGAACATAGTTTTTCAATGAGCTAATAATCATTTTCAATAAAGATTAATAGCTTGGTTTTGACCTAATGTCAGTGTCTAGTAAGGATACTGAGGAAATGATTTTTTCTAGTAACTTTGTGACGCCAGGTAACCCATTCGATAGAGGAGACAGCTTGGCTGCCCTGTTAGTAGAAAACATGCATCCTGGTCAACACAGTATCTCCAAACCTTACGGGGTGTTTGAGGGAGAAAAGGAGGGATGTATTATTTTCTGTAAACATTCGAACCAAGCTAAAAACCCATGAAAAATGTCGGCACATTTTAATAGATCCTCATTCAATGGTTTTTTCATAGATAACAAAACAATTCACTTACAATATGTGAGATCCCCCCATGGATGGTGTTGCGTGCTTGGTTGGCACACGTTTTGGAAAATCATGAAGCCAAAATCTGGGAAACCTTGTTTTGGGTAAAATTGCATTTTACATCAGGGATTATATGTTTAAACCGCTTTTTTATTTTATTCTTTCATCGAGAAACGCTATCTATTTTATCTTAAAAAAGAAACTTTGTGGTTTCACATTCAATATTGGATAATTCTTCCATCCAGACTCAGATTCGACCACTCGTCATATTGTCTGATAGATATCAATATCTGCCCCACTCCAATGTCTCATATCATTGTTATAAGACACCTTGATCAATTTATTTTGGTGTAGTCTCATATGCCAAATTTTTAGTGCATTCATATGTTTTTTCATGTTAGTTTGATTTAAGAAAACTATTAGTCGATAAGGGATGATATATTTATAACATACATAAGGTTGTTGGTCATGTAATTATCCCGTAATGACTTGATGTTTATAACTATTTAAATTGTACCTAATTATAGTAAAAAAGTATGTTTCCCCTAAAAATGAAACTACATCAAATTGGGTGCCTATTATGGAACAAATAAAATCCTTAAACCCAGAAGGAATTGGAATTCATTATCTTCAACATGAGCCACCCCTTTTTTTACACCCTTTTTATCTGCATTAAAATTTTATTGTTATATTACAAAAACACCCAACAATGTTATTAGTTTGAATTTAATATGTGATATTTTAAATGATAATGGAAAAATGTAGTCATGTATCATGGATACCACAATTACCAGACCATAATGTATTAAATTGAAAGTGAGTTGTACAAATACATCACATGTTTTAATATGAAAATGGGAACTCCCTTGTTAATAAATAACTGTGATGAACAATTAGCCCTCTATTGGATCATACGAAAACTTGTTGACTGATTATGATTTAGAATTTGAATATGAAGACTATATTATTAATAAATGAACATGGTGTCCCAATAATATGATACATGGGAATTCAATATCTTATACTATTGTGATATATGGGAATGTTTTCCATTTTATATTTTTTGTATATGTGTAATGATACCATTATAGATTATGATGAATGTGAATAGAAAAACTTATCATTTATGATGCATTGGCACGGAGAGCCTTACTCATATGATATGATCATTTTGACCCTACTATTAATATTTTGGAATAGAGACCATATTATTATGAATCAACCAGGGAAATCCAATTTTTCTGATTCTGTATTGGTGACCCATTTTATTATTCATTCATGCAGACAATATTATTAGGATTCGAGTATGACAAACCAAATGTTATGATTCTAGAATAGAGACCATATTGTTATGATATTTGGAATGGAATCCAATATTCCTATGATATTAGGCATTGAGTCCCCTGAAAATTGTGTGATTAATTCTACTACTCTTGGGTTCATGAGATACACCTTTAGTATAGACTAGGATAATTATCCATATATATGGATGTAGATAAAACTACATATAAAGACTATACAAATGATTAAATATTCTAACTTGTCAAATTTTTATCTTTCTTTGTCCGAACGAAGTAGTGATATACACGTATCCTTCATGAACAAGTCCCAACCTATTTACAATGTATATAACTCCTTATAATTTATTATATATACACACACTGATCTTATTATTTGTACAGACTGGTAATTAAAGAAACTATTGATGGTGACCAACAGAGTTTATCCCACACCCTATCCAGGATTCAATTTTTTACTGGGTAAATTATGTGGAAGTAGGTATGGACATGAGAAATCACCCAAGAGTTGATATATTGTTGAGAGTATCATGGTATTAGGGAATAACATGATTGAGATATGTCTTCAAATACTATTTGTGATATTTTTTATACATTTTTCTCATTCTATAGATGTATGATTTTGAACTCATGCTCTTATTCCTTCATGTCTCATTTTGTTAGTTATAGGAAATTGAATCATTTTTTTAATGATGATGAATATTGTCGGTGATTTTTATTTATTACATCTTCATTCTTTACCATCCACATTCAGTCATATTATTTTCTATTATTTATATATTCACTTTACTATTGTGCTACTATGATCATGATTGTTTGGTCCCTCTATTGTACCACCATAGACCCTCAATTATAGTGAGAATCCTACTTAATATAGGGAGAAACTCTTGGGGCCATGTGACCCATATTCTTAGGAAACTATTTAGTGGAATATCTATTAATGGTTTGAATGTGGAATCAAATAATTTTTTTAAGTTATATTATCTTTTGGGAATATTAGACAGATGATCAGAAATCTGTTAGAGTTTAGTAATGATCTATTCCTAGGATTATATAACCCATTTATAGCAAAAATCCAAATTACCAGATAATGGGACATTATGTTTTCATTCATACTATTTACCATTTTTTTGATTCAACTATTTTTTGATTCTTATGATATGTGATTTTTCATATTACAATGGTGTTTGATTATATTTCTTCACATGGCCTAGTATGTGATGGATGCATTGTTCATACATTATTTTAGGTTCCTTATAAGAGAAAGTTGTCTTGCATTGGGGAATTTTATATTGGATTCATTTCATTAGTGCGTAGTTATGATTGTATATTACTTGAATGATATATTGGATAAGAAACTATTGTTTCTAGAGGGAATTTTTTTAGATATTATGTTATTAATATATACTTATCAACCTAAATGGTTGTTTCCATGGATTTTGATAATGGAATGTTAATGAAAAAAAATTTAATTATTTTTCTTATATATCAAAGATTAGATACACAAAAATGATATATCATTATAAATACATGAATTGAATTTGTAATATAAAGAGTGCATGTAACAATATAGATTGGGAGTGAAGATACATATAGAAAAATAGTCTCATATTTCCTGTTAAAATATGGTATTTAATGTAATGGTTTGGTTGCAGTTAACTAAAATACAAATAGAAATTTATGAAGCATGTTCTTGTATAAATTGGCCACAGAACATTATATAACTTCTCTGTTATCTTATTTCAAGACTTTATTAATATCACTTTTATACAAGGTATTTGATAAATAGGGATGAAAAATTCCAATTAAATGGTGTTTTCCTCAATAATATTAAATTTAATGTCTATATATAAGGAACCTTATTGTGAAACATAGAGCTTAACCAATAACTGACCTTGGAAGTGAAATTAAGTTGTTGTTTTTTTGTTCTATACGATCACTCATATCACAATGACATTGAATTATGAGGGGGAGTAGGGGTGTGACAATTTATATAGGAATTGTTATATCCTTCATGGTCTTGTATCAATGATATTAACAATTATGAAACATATTCTAGGAATGTTTTTTGAATTCGTAGTGATATGATACCCCAATGTCTCTGTTTTGTTTTCTAGGAGGGTGGTGATGACCATGGTTTGGAGATAGAAGGTCCTAATTTACATATGATTCCTCCACTGGTGAAACCTAATGAAACATATAATAGCCTTGAGTTTTGTGTTGATATCTAGTTTCTGGGGGTGTTTTTTTGTCTTATTTAAACTATATTGGGATCCCCACACCATTCCCGTTATTTGGGTGAGCTAACATGGTAGTTTCAACAAAAACATCCACATACTCTTTCAAGGGACGTTGGAACCTAGTTTGGAAAGTTACTTATTGATATTGCCTTATCAGTCATTGATAACATTGAGGCACATCCTAAATGCGGTCTGAATATAACTATATATATTCTTTCAAGACCCCCAAATGTTGGTGGGATATTCTAAACCTGTCAGGTGAGTATCAGTGATTAATTTGGAGGGATTTCCAATTCATCATATATGACTACTTATTCCATGATACCCTAATAGATGATCCTTCTAGGGATTTCATGAAAACACATCAAAGCTTTGTGTCCGTTATGGACTACTCATATCATTTTATATATCTTTAGTTCATTGTTCCTTTATATAATGTTGATTATCCAAATGAATATCTGAAAAGTTTAGGTTTTTCATTGGTATCATATTTTAACAAATGTTATTTTTTTATTTAATTCCATGACTGACAAAGTAATGTTCAATATCATCACTGAGAAAAACATGACAGATCCTGAAAATATGTGCCATGGATATTTATTACTGAGATAGTAAAGTGGGTTGACTAGTCAGAATAGATTCTTTGTGAATACATATGGTGGTACAATTACCTATGTAACACCCACTTATAGTTATATTATGTTTTAATAATCTGAAAATCATGTTTATAAGAATCCCTAATGTCCTATACAACCATTGACTATCGAGGCTAAGGAAAATTGTGGTCTCTATTGTTCTATTGCAGGACCTTCCCCTTTGTAACTTGTGGGGGAGGATCCATATTAGCTTTGGCATTAGTAGTGGGATCATGAACACATTTCCCAGCATGCATTTGGAGTAATATCAATAGTACAGGCCCAGGAAGAGATCATGGTTGAGATAATAATGCTTCAAATTCAATGTGCCTACTGTGAAAACCCACTCACGGTAGTCATGTTGCAACTAGGTTCATGACCATGCCTGAAATATTCATTACATCTTGTTGTAATGAGTAGGATAATCTTAAATCTACTATTCTATGTACTATTCGTGTAGACTCAACTATTTTATCTACCTTATTCAATATCGATGATTCATATTTTTTTAATTTATATGGATATTATGGAAATCAATTATCGGTTTATGCTCATGTCAACCATAAAAACCCATTTTTAGAGTTAGTAACCCATGGTGTATCTTTTCCAGAACCTTGTCCACTTATTGTATCTGAACAATTATATATTTATTGAAAATCAATATAATATACCTCTTACAGAAACATTTACAGGTTAACCTATTCAGGGAAAAATACCTAATATAAATAATCACATTATATTCTATTATCTATGTTTTCCTAAATTTAGATCCCAAGGATTATATTAAATATCCATTGATTCCAACAATAAATACCCCTAATAAAGATATTTAGAGAAGGAATCTACATTATTACATTATCATATTATAAATGGAATCACACCCAAAATTACTAGATTGTTTAGTAGTCCTTGTAAACTAGATACATACTTGAATTTATATTACATTGGAAATAGTAAAATTAACAATCTATTTTATTTCAGAACATCATTATTCAACCCAGAGTATCCCCTAATATCCATCACAGAACACTTCCTTGTATCTTATTGAAAAATAAAACCTATGAATGGAGTGATATTAGACGCTCGATGTGGTTATGTGTAGAGAGGAATTTATAAAGAATAAATAAGAATAATATATATATATATTTGTATATAACTAAAACTCATTACATTTAGGATATAACATGATCATAATATGATTGGAATAAATTATTACCAACTAAATCCGTGAATAAAATCTCATGATCTTCAAACATATCAATTTATAATCTTAATAATCTAAAAATCACATGGATATTAATAAATGATCTCATAATAGGGGTATTCAGTATTACTAACAACTGAAACATTCTTTTCTGATTAGTAATCATATAATATAAATACATTGGTAAAAATACATCTATATGGGCCAACAGATTACTCACATGTGTCATGTCATTGCATCAAGGGGCTATCCATTACCAAGACAACACATCACATAATACTTATAATGTTTTTTTTGTATGAACGTGGTGAAAAAATAATCATAAACATTCAAATTAAAAAACTTACTTATGAAATGTCAAAACATACCCTAGTCAAATATACATAATCATTATCCATCCTATATAATATGGTAAATTGTAATAAAACTGTGCATCCCGAGTCAAAATATTCAAATAACATCTAATGGAATAATGTGAATGATATAAATACAATATATCACCATTAGATCATATGTAAAATAATGTGTTGATGTTAATGGTGAATTTAAATACAATAAAATTTTCATTAAATACATTTTTGAAGAAAAATAAACATTATTACATTTATAATTTTATTAATTTAAAATTATAAAAAAATATATTGAAAATCCATATTTCAAATATCCTTTTAAAAATTGTTCATTAATTATTTGAAATTTTGGGTGGTATTGATAGTACAAAATTTTTTCATGAAGGACACATTAAAATATACATTCCATTGAATTTTTCAGAAATATCCAAAGGGCATTTCATAGAAATGAAATGAAGAATACATTTCGAATATATTGTAAAAACGTCAAAATGGAAATAAAATTCATTAAAAAATAAATTTTATAATAATAAATTTATTTGAAAACATATTTAAAAAACATGAATTCTGATGAAAAATTATTTTCACATGATGTGTGAAATAATGTTGGATTTTCTTAAAAAAATGTCAATCAATTTAAGTAAAAATTAATGATCTTGGATTTTATCGTAAGGTATGACCCCTTTATATATTGTTTTAAATCCATGATTTTATCATCAGAAACATTACTAATAACAAAGATGCGGGTTTGGTAGCATTTCGGGCTTATACCAAACATGAAGATTCTATTATATGAGGAAATAGTAGAGGCACAAGTTTAGTCATAACAATGCATCTCAAACGTTGTGAACCTTTAAGGGAGCCTCATTTTTTATGAACTACAAAAGGGAGGTGTGGGATATGTGGGAATGTGCTAGAGGGTGTGCATAGGCTGTGAAATATTTGACTAATTCTACACTGTGGGTCGTGTTGTGTGTTCCCCAAGGTAGTGGGTATGAACAGTTGGAACATAGTTTATCCCACCATGAGACCTCTTTAAAAGTTCTATAATTAAATTTTTTCATTTCTAGTTTTCAAACAAAAATACTATTTTATTTTCCCTTCCTCATAATGTTGTCCCTCCGACCATGGTGGTTCTCCTCCATTATTATTATTCAAGGAGATATCATCTCCATCTGACATCTGAATCAATATATCACTATCTCCTTGGATTCCTATAAACAATATCTCCATTCATTCACCTTTTTTCATCATTAATATTCCTATAAATATGGTTATTTTGGTGAATTATCATATGACATATATTCATCATTTTTTTCTATGATTACATATTCATCTACTATAGAACATAATAATGGCTGATAATGGATGAGTGCTCTCCCTTTTCACAAGGTATGTGATTTATGACTTTTCCCACATAGTCTTTATGTTTATAAATTTTAGTCATTATGTGAACCCTAGATTCCTTGGTTAATTCATTCTAAAATTAAAATTCATCAATGTAAATTGTTTTAATTATGATTCAAATCCATGGTGGGACCAATTAATATCATACGATGTTGATACCTCTGTGCAAACAAATAAATTAGGGTTTGTTTTTTTTTATGCCTTCAATTACCAATTTTAGGACCACCCAAAACACCATTTGGGTGACCATGACCTAAAAATTATTATACCAATTCCATGGCATAATTAAATGAAATAAAATAAATAAATTTAAAGTATATATATATATATATATATATATAACATGGACTTAATAAATTATAATGGAATTGGAATTTGGTTCCATGTCTGTATTATCCTTTTCACTTATGGTGAATGGTGATTGAAAGAACATAATGAATGTTAACATTGATGATTGTTACACAGTCTTTGATTAATTATATATTAAAAATAAATATATGTTAAGGACTATGTTGCATATGAACCTTTTTTGACACTATATGAATGGTTATACTTGAGTCCTCCTTGAATTCATGATGGAATTCCATGACCACACAAAGGATGATAATATGATTCATTGAGTCCATTTTTATGGTAGATACCCACATTGGAACTCGTAATTTTTCAATAAAATTATACCCAACAAGGAATCATATGATCCATTTTTTTTCTCCAAAATATTAGAATTCTTTTGATGCACTCATTGGATTTTTTCTACTGTCTCAAGACATTCTATTAATATTATTAATCTCTTTGGGATCTTTTCATTCATAGATCAATATTCATTTTGAACTTGATCCATCGACCCGGATAGATATATTTCTATTGGAATTCTCTTTTTCTTTCAATTTGATTACACATCGCCCATATTTCTATAATGTATGGTTTTGTACCTTAAGTTAACATAGATTATAATGTTAAGGAATCATTGGTTTCTCATTGAATTATGTTTTATGAATTTTATCATTATGATCACTCATTTTCCACATGTATTTCTTAAATTCCATTGATAAGAGATTAAATGAACTCATGATAATAAGAAAACAGTATAAGATAAAGCAGATATGATAGGCCTAGTGTTCCATGTGGAACTAGATCTTTCTTGGGTTATGCATATTTTAATATATACATTGATATACCTTTTCAACATCATATTTTATATTCATAGACTAGTTTTATTAGAAACCATTGGTGGTGTCCTAGTAAAGTTATCTCAAACCCTATCTGTTAATATGATGGTACATAAAATATTATACCATTGAAGGTGTGGATAAAGGGAAGCATATTGTTGTGGTTGTTTTAATTCTTATATTCAAATAATATATTGGTATTTGTTGACAGAGTTATCACTATTGGTGTTGGGATATCATTTTGACTTTTAGAATCATTTGAATCTTCCATATGAATTGTATACTTGTTCTTTTTTTAGAGACATGAAATTGTTATTGTTTGTGATACAATTATGATTTTTAATTGATTATTTATTTTTATGATATTTATAATAGTCATATTTCATTCTTCATCATTACTGAATATATTATTTTCTATTTCATATTCACTGTTTACTATTATGTTTCATTCCAATCATGAGGGTATGGTCTTCCCACACTTCAACCTTGGACCCAACCATTTATTCATTATTTTTTGGCATATGAGGATTCATACTTTTGGATAGGTTCCTTACAAGTTTTTTTAATGTTACAGGGTGATATAGTTTAGGATAACATAAAGAGATGTCATAGAAGTTTATTTTTTTCATTTTATCACTTTCCTAGTTGGTTGAGGGGAGACTGGGATGTGAAAGAATTTGGTAATGTGCATGTTACACGGAGTAGTTAACCCTTGTATAGAGAAGATACAAATGTATATGGGTGGATGTTAATGTATTAGATTATTCCTATTATTGTTTTACTGAGTTCTCCAAATGGTGATGCACATGAGTTTTCTTGTAAATTTTTTTATTGTTTATTCTATGTTAATTTTTTCCCGCCATTCCATGGAGGCATTTGTCATGCATCGTTATAAGAAAAATTGTGAAAACCTTTCATGAACTATGTCATATCATGTAGGATTCATTTTTATAATTCATTTATCTATTATATGATCCTTCAATGAAATATGTTTCATCATACTGATGGTTATATGGATGAAAATCCAATTGAATAATTTTTTATTAAATAGTCTACCTCAACCAAAATAGCCTTTTCTTGTATAGTTTGATGATTTCACCTTAATGAAACGATTATCACATGATTGAGATATGTAAAATAGTTCAAATATAATGAAATAGTATTTTATTTAGAATAAATTAATTTATCTACTATTTTAAATACTAAATGTACCTCTACAAATTGGGGATGATGATTGATTTAGTGAAATCATATTTTACAACCTCTTACCTTATCCTATCAAATGTAGAGTTATGAATATAGTAAAATGTACAACCAATTGAAATATATATAGAAATTACCATTATAGAATATGAATGGTATTTCATTTAACAACTCGATAATAAGAATTTAATAAATAATGATGTGAAAATTTAAATGTTTTATTTGTTAAATGGGGATACTAATTGAAACATAATGGGTGTTTTCCTCTATCACATGAAATTGAAACTATATATATAGTTACCCCAAGATAAAATAAAGACCTTGATCCAAAACCAACATTTATAGTGGGAAATAGGTAGTGTCTAATGTGTCACATTATAATCTAAAATTTCACCCAGACCTCATGGTAAGAGTTGGAATAGGAGTGAGACTTATTTATACGAAAGTTGGTACCAATCCTACTTTTATTAAAAAGAATATTTCTATATAATATTATTTTTATGGAATTGTTATTGACTTTTTATATATAACACTCCATGAAATCCTCAATTCATGCATGGGTAGCATTGTGATGAACACAGATCAGAGGTGGTGGGCCTTGAGATACTAGTGGTACCTCTAATAGTTCAACCAATGACTCGTATAGCTATTCCTGATATCGACAATGATGCCAAATTTCAAGAGGGAAGAATACATCTTCTGAAGATTATGTAGGTAGCTCTGTGACCTGCCCCTTTTATTTAAGAATTGACCTTAGAGTTTCAGTTGTAGCATCCACACTCATTCATGAGGGGTGTAATTCCTCATGATTTGGGGTTAGGGATTATTTCTATGAAATCAATATTAGAAAACCCTGCGAAATATAGGAAGTGCAGAGTGAATTGAACCACTTATATACATTGTTATTCCCCTAGAAATTGGTGAAATTTAATGAAATAGGATGACAAGACAATGTGGTATGACATGGATGGATTTTAAGTCATTTTTTGTGAATTTTTATTCTCAGAGACACTAAGAGCTGATAGGGATAGATAGTTCATTCTCTTGGAGTAGGGAACTATTTTTTATGAGACATTAATCTCTCATTATGGAGCATAATATTTTTTCACTAACAATAGTAGGGAATGATATATCAATGGAGATACTCTTCAATAAATGGATTAGATACACCATTTGATCATAGGTAAATGTCTTCATGTTAGCTAGTGTATCATTGATTGTTAATCAATCCCTTATCAGTGAGTTAAATATAAGGTAATAAGATGGAACATGGAATGGTTTATTTGTACCTATACTGAGTAGTGCATCCTCAAGGAGATAAAAATTTTGTCATGAGAATTCATAGTACGATACTGGTAGCCAAATTATATGCACATGTTGTTCTCTAGTGAGCCATCAGTGTGGGTGGAAAGTCTATATTGATTCTCTATCGGTCCAGAACCACATTGAGTATAAATTCGATTATTGAATGGGATATATTTATATATATTATATTATAACATTCCATCTATTTCTAGAGGAAGAGGATACACACCAGTTCTAATTTCCAGAGTAGGATCAGTATCTCCAAGTCATGAACAGTGATTGGGTGGCACCGATCGACCGTGATGAGAAGGAGGATAACCCATATTTATATATTTTTAATAGAATACAAGGGGATACCAAAATCAAATATTATTTATATAGTAGATAACTTCATTTATATAATCACTAATTATTTGTCTATGTTTCCTCCTGAGAGATTGGTGGGGTTCTATATAATGGTAGTTCCTAGAGTAGCACAAGTATCAATTCCTCATTATAGAATGGAAACTAATGAGTCATAGGATATCAAGAGGATTTTCTATGAATTAGATTCTAAGGGTTCTACTGAACACATTACTTCACCTTGTGGTTTAGCCATGATTTTTAACCCTATGGTAGATAAAATCCAATTGATATGAATTGATTTACAGTTTATGAACTAGTATACAGGTATGAAATGGTATAAATTTCATTTCATAGATTATATTTCGACCATATCAAAAGATATAGAGTATTATTGATATTTCAGTTGTGGTAAGGTTGTCACTAGGTTTGTGATAGACCCTCATAAAAACATTGTTAAAAATCATCTATTAGTTACGGTCTTTATGTGTTGTTTTTTATTCAGTTCAGTCTTACAAATGTTCCCACCAATTCTATTCCATTAATGAATTTTTTTCCATCCATACATAGAATCCTTAATTTCATGTTCATGGACGACATATTTGTGTACAGGCAGATATTAAACGATCATGCCAAAAACATTGTTATCATTTTGAGTAAACTGAGATTGTATAAGTTGTTTGCCAAAATCACAAAATTCTACTACTCGACTGGCATGATTTACTAACTGGGTCATATTATATGAATTATTAGAGATTTATTTGAGATACATAGGGTAGTGGTCGTAGTTCACTATCTATGGAGTTACTCAATAGGTGAGCACATACAACCTTTCTTCATGTATTTTTTCTATTCTCATTTATTATTGTTATCTGGACTTAACCAAATACGATATTAGATTAGTTTCTATATAAAAGAATATGGTAGGTGGTCTGTGACTTTTCCCCCAAAGTCTTAACATTTATAAGTTGTAGTGACTGTGTGAACAATCGATTCACTTGTCGTTGCTTCTATAATTCATATTCATAAATGTAATTTTCCAAACTTGTAATATAATTCCATAGTGAGACCAATTGAAATCATTATATTTTGTGACATCTATAACAACCGCCTGATAAGGGGGTGTTCCTTGTTATTCCTTAGATGACCATTATCATTACCACATTGATGATTGTTTGTTTGTTCTTAACATGATATTAATTATGGTTAGTCCTTTTAATTAAACAAACTATAAATAATTAAATTAAATTTATATATATATATATTGCACATGGCCTTAATAAACTACAATTCAAATGGAATTGGGATGCATGTCCTTATTCACCATGTGACATTAGAAGAAAGGTAATCGAATGATCCAAATGAATATAAAATAGCTAGGTTCTTTCATAGAATATGATGACTATTGAATTATTATTATATATATGTATAAGTTTTTTATTTCATAGTGAAATGTTTCATCTTTATGGAGTGTTAAAACTTGATATCACCATGGATTCTCAAGGGAATAGCCTGAGAACTTATGGGATTCCATTTTGATTCATTAAACTTGTTCCCAAGGGAGGTAGCCACTTTAGAACTCAATATTTTTTGGTAATAGAATGCCTAGAATTGTGTCTTAGGATCAATGTTACTTCTCTTTAATATTATAATTCCTTACATGTACTTCTTTGATTCAGCATGTTGTCTCAATACATTTGAATCCACGGATTATTCTCCTTGGGCTATAATATTTTTTCACCCACTATTAATATTGGGCTTCATATTTGGTCCCAATTAGATACATTCTCATTAATACAACTTGTGTTTCACCATTTGATAACACATATCCCCTATTTCTAGGATTCATGATTGTGTACCAAGATCTAACCTTACCCTCAAAGGCGAAGGATATCTTGGTTTCTCATTGGGGTTTTTTGTTATTTTTTAGTCATTATACTTACATGGAAAATTATATTATATTCCTGAATCCATTGAATAAATGAAAAAATGAAAACATAATCAGAGAGCTCTTCATAGATGGTTGTATGTTTGCTTTCCTATTTGTCCTACGAGGAACCTTAGCTCATTTTGGTTATATAAATATATTTTTTTGAACATTTATATTAATGCAAACTGTTATAATTTTTATTCAAAGACAATATTTTTATTGAAACCTCTTGTGGTATCCTACAATTTTTATCCCAATCCCTATGTAGGTTTCTAATTTTACCTGGGTAAATTTAGTTATTTTAGGATTTTATATAGGGAAGCATCCATTTATGGATATAGTACTTATTGTATTTGGATGGAATATTTGTAGTAGATGATAGGGGAATCACCTAGGAGGCTTGGAATTTATTTAATCTTTTTTAATATTTTGAATCTACATGACACCATGTATTGATGTTATTTTTGTATATATATGATAAAATTATTGTATATTGTACTTTTTATAACTTGATTTGATTATTTCTGTCACATGTATTAATATATGTTCCTTGATATTATTCATTACTATTTCATATGTTATTCATTATTTTCATATACATTGATTTCCACATTTTTCCACTATGAACCTGAGGGTATATTATCCCAATAATACCACATTTTACCCTCAATTCAAGGTGGTATCCTTTGGTTAATGGGTGGGAAAACATAATTCCATTTTGCTAACCATTTCACATAATATTACTAGGTGAGCCAAACTGAGACGTCTCAACCAAAGAGATATAAAGTTGTAAAATTACATTCAATATTTTTTTAATTTATAGAGGAGAATAAAATTTATTCCGTTTGTTAAAATTCAAGAACTTATACCCTGGGAGACTTAAAAATAAAAAATTCAGATTAATGTTGAGATTGTAAAATACATCGTTACAACTTTGATAACACATGAATCATAATACACAAGAAATAAATAACATGAAAATAAATATTTGATATCATGAATAGAAATAGATTCCTGATATTACATAACAAAAGTGGAATTATATACACCATAGAAAGGAATAAGTGGTGAATATGGAATATGTCACACATAAGTGAAAATGAGATGAGAAAATAATTACCTTAGGTTTAAATTCTTCCATAAGTGTCTTCACCACCTGTATAATGGTTTACAAGTGTTATTAATTTATACCCTAACCATTTTAACATTTTAGAATCAAATATAATCTTAATATAACATTTAAATTCACATTTATTAATAATATTTCATTGTTTTTATTGTTTTGGGTGTTAATTGACTTGTTTTCTCATGTTTTTTTGTTATGAAAGTTCCAGTTATTATACATAGGATATTTTAAATCATATGAAATTTATATTTATGTTATAAAACGAATATTTAAACATTATATGAATTTTTTAAGACACTTTTTTATGGTTTTACTTTGAAAATTGATCTCATCTCTTTGTGGAGACGGTATGCCATACATATGCACGAGCGACGATATCATTCCCTTAATGGGTGAAATTGTAATGATGTGTATGATATGTTATTTTTATAGAATTTATATAAACTCATAAATATATAATATATTAATGAAAATATCATTAATAGTGTACACGCAAATATTTTTTAAAAAACATATCACATAGCTTCATGAAGTGGGTTTCTGTTGTATACACAAGGAACAATATATAATTTTAAACAGAATGGAAATTAAGAATGTTTATGTTTTATTATAACCCCATATGTATTATTATATCATAAATAATATATATATATATATATTAAATATATGATTTTATCCATATGTGATTAGTGTTGATGGAAAATGAGTTACTTCATTTCACAAGGTGGTAGTCCACCGTACATAAAATTAATGATTTTATTTCCCATCTGATGGAATTGTAGATGGATTAATGTTATTCCATTACAATAATTACATATCCATATATGGTGAATATTTTATTTCATTATTTCATATGTTTTATGAAATGATTAAATGTGGATCAAAGAATACCTAAAAAGAGAGAGATTGCTTAAAAATATTTACCCACTCTTATTGAAACCTACTTGGGATATCTTATTAAGGACACAAGTGTTGTTATTTTGGGAAGAAAAACATATAAAAAATTACTCTAATGAAATTCAGGATAGAATTTGTTAGGTTTTGTGTGATCCAAATTCCTTGGAAATTGTCAATATGTGATGTGAGTGAGCGCCACTTCAAAATTTAGGAGGATTGAAATTTTTTAAAATACAAAAAATTATTTAATTATGTAACCTCACTCCCACCCTATGTGAAAAATAATTTAAAAAATTATTTTAGGGATGATATAGTCTATTAAAAAATCCACCACAAAAAATGTCCTTAACTTTTTTATATAGTCGTTAAATTTTATTTGTTTTACCATTTTATTTTTGAATACGACAATTAGTATATTTATATTAGATAATTTATTCATTATTAATAAAATGAAATGATCCTTATTAGTTAATTTTGAACCAATAATAATTAATATTAAATACAATTTTTATAATAAGAATTATATTTCTATGGATAACTAATTTTTACAAAAGTACGTGATATAATCTATCATAATAATTTTCAGAAAGAATTTATAATCCTTTCATGTTACTATTAAAATAATTTATATTTTTCATTCATTGATTATCCATACAACCGATAAAGGATACTGAAGGGTAAATACTCATTTAATTAACTTATATTTTATATGAAAAAATAGAAAACGGTTATAATATGTTACAATAATATCTTAAAATATTTGTTCCTCTATATAAGGAATATCTCTATGGAATGAATCATCATAAATTACCACACAAATTATTTTCAAAACCCCAATATAAATAAAGAAAATGGAAATTAGGGGGTTAACATCCTGTTTGTTTTTATTCAGTCAATATTCAAATGTAATGCCTCTACCTCTCACATTAATAATTTATATTAATTCAATTTCTCTACAATTATCCTAATTTATTTATAAAATTTACAGATTCTACCCTTTTAAATTTTATCGATTATAGAATTTCAATTTTTTCATCCATTATGTTCACACAAGTATGTATAAATTTTGTGGTTCCTATGGATTAGGAGTATCAGTACGTTGAAAAAAATATTGTTACTATGAATTGGGTGAATAAAAAATAAGATATGAAAATATATGTATATGTGATTATATGTATACCATAATATATTGTTTCCAAATCCAATTATTTTAATATCCTCTAATATAGATGACTCTATATACATTAGGACCATCCCAAAATGATTGTGACAACACAATGAATAGGTTATCCACAGTTGAATTCACATTTGAACAAGCAGTAGTTTTGGATGATAATTTAATAATTGGCCACTATCAATTTATATGATCCATGATATAACCACATGTATACCTATGATTACATTATTAATGGTCTATCGTTATACCCTTACTAAAATTAACTTGCATTAACCATAATTCAATGATTCAAACTACACTCATGTTATCAACTGACATTATTAAAAAATTAGAAACCTAGATATATGTATAATTCAACTCTCATATTTTGTCAATGATGGGAATGAAATAAATAATCAAATAAATTTTATTGTAGTAATTGGTACAAAATATGTGTAATACCTATTCCATAGAGAAAACTCGAGTATTTTTCAATGGTACTGTGGTCATCATTTTCCATTGTATAGAATATATAACTATAAATTAAATAATAAATATAATATAATACATGAAAATTTGATCCTCTTGTTATTAATTGAAAATATTCTAAATTTGAATTTCTATTTAACGTCTACGAAGTAAAAATATGGACTCAAGAAAACCCATTTAATAGTTAATTATGTTCATTATATCCAAATTAATTCACGTGATGGATTCAAATGATTAAGAATTAGCTTGTGGGATTCAACATATATGAGAACCTATAAAATATTATTTAAAATATATTGGTGAGCGAGTCAAAATCAATGATGTAATTTGTGAAAACATCTAATCCATAAATTCTTGAAACCATAAGTCTCTCACTGTGATAGAATCTTAGTATACCAATACTCCATAGACCAGACATGTAGTCAGTTCATAATTTCGTGGCTTACTATAAAATAAATTACTCAAAAAATACAACCTTATAGATGAAATTCTCTTTGGATATACTATTTAAAAATATTATTATACCATTTAAACAGGTATTTCCATTTATATTGTATTGGAATACATTGTCAAATGTCAATTAATTGGGGAATAAACATATTAAAAAATTGAGGCTAAATGAATATCTCTAATTAAAATAACATGGTTGAACTCTTTATTTTTCTATGGTCAAAATTTTCCTTAGCCTTATAACATAATATTATATATCATTGAGACAGAAAAAATATCAATTAATCATTGACTGTGATTTTTAGTAAAATTTATTGTAAAAAAAGAAGTATTAAATCATGCAGTAAAACATGACAATCATGTGATTTCAGACCCTATAATATTATATCATTCCTTGAGACAATATTTTTGATATATGATGAAAACCACTTTATACATTACTCATCATTCATGATACTACCGAACTAATATCTATCTTTTTAATAAATATTATAAGTATATGGAGGAAGAAAAAATCACCAAGCACACTTCTTTTCTTATAAATATTCCCATATCTTAATATAAATCATGTTCAACAATAAACGAGTGTATTTTTTTTGATTTTTATTTTTATTTATAACAGTTATAATGTTAGAAGGGAATGATTTTTTCCCTTTGGATGACATCTTGAAAAATTCTAACACATAAAAATTTATAATATGATAATTAAAAAAACTGATTTATTTTTCCAGTCAGTTTTTATGCTTTTTTAAAATATTTCTTTAAAAAACAATTGACCATATCCTTTACATTCAGAAATTGTTGATCACATGTTAGTTGTGATGCTGTGGTACATTCTTTTTAATTCAAATAGAATCATTTTTTCCATGATCAGTATTCAATTTTTTTATGTAGATATTTGACATGTCATAGAAATACAGTCTTAAAATTATATTCCAGCATAAATGAGTTGTCACATTCCTTCCAAATGGGAGGCCACTGAGTTCCATTAATACTATATACTAAAATATTTCCATAAAACGGATTTTCAATTTTCATTACATAAAATATTGATCTCAAAGTTAAATATTCATTACCATGAGAATCATAAATTGTAAAACATGAATCCCAAATTAATATTTGATATTCCATCATTGGGGGAAAATTAACATAAAAACAATACATAGACGATTTCGTCCAAATATAATCAGTGAAAGGAAAATATATATTTTTGTTATCCATAAACATAGTGGCATGTTATATTTTTGAAACATAATTTCTAGATACTATGAGTTCTTATTTATACACTAAAAAAATCTACGAAATGAATATATAGAAATAGTTGATTCATTCTAAGATTATTTTAAAATTTAGGATACTTTGGATAAATATTAATCCATTAAAGACAATATGATAAGTTATTAATTTTAATATATAGATTTCTTGTATATGCTTTCCATATCAATATCTTTATTTCCTTCTCACATCCATATTATTGGAAAAATAATAGAATGAATGTAACATTCAATAAATATTTCAATTGATTTGATTGATCTTTCTTGTGTCTATATACAGCACACTTTGATAATTTTTATTTCATTCATGGTCCTTGAAATGTAGATTACAATCATTGGGACATGCATGTATTCATTAGTAGATCAACCCTTTTGAATTAACAATTCATTTGTAATTTTATTTTTTCAAAGGATGATCATTATATTATAGTAGTACATCATTTAGGAGAAAAAAATGTTTATCAGATTATATATATTTGAAAATTTTATGTCATCTAGCAATACAGTTCCTGAAAATTTCATAAATTTATTATAAACATATACCAATGGAATCCATATGTAGATCATTAGCTTCTAAAAATATTTAGAATTTAAAAGTTCATATTGAACTATCATTTTCATTTCCACAATATAATAGTCCTCATTTTTTACACTTTTAATAATATCCCTGATACTAGATTCATTACCATTTAATCTAGTAATCATATTTGAGGATCCATAAAAGGTATTTTTATCCCAATCACAAAATACATTCAACTCTTACAAATTTTTAGAAAAAAATATTTTAAATTGATCTATTCTATAATAAATGATGTATTCTTCCATAACATTTAGAATAGTTAACCATAAATAATTAATGTTTAAATATAGAAAAGGGATTTGAGATGGGACATAAAAAATCATTTACAAACATGGGGAAATCATTTAATCCTTTATCACACTTTTATTAATATGACTAACATAAATCTACAGTTTTTTCATATTCACCCTATTTGATTTGATAATATTAACATTCAATGAAAAATATACTTAGAATGTGTGAGAATATAATTATAAAAGGATGTTAATTTTAAATACACATATATATTCATCATATATGATATAAATTTACATTATGTTATCCACGTTAGAGAAAACACTAAGACCATGAATTATAATAATTTAATATATTAGAATCCTTATTTTTTATTAAAATGATTCATATTTCAAATATTATTCTTATTTTTTAAATTTATTCACTAAGAGTGATAATAATGTTGACATTTAAAATGGAAATTTCTATCATTATTTTGTTCAATTAATCAATGGTTGTCATTGTCATTAAATGTTTTCGAAAGACTCCATAAATAAAAAATAGTTATAAAAAAGTTGGATGCCTTCAATTGTACATCATATATGGTGTCTTCCAAATTATTAAACATTATACATATTTAACTATTAATATTTTTACATCTAAAGAATATTCCTAAATTAATATTATAATATCAATATTAAATCATCATTGGTTAAAGCATGATTAATAGTGTTATTTATTTTTACACAACATTATATTGTTGTATTTAGGTATGAGTTAGTGATGACTCGATACCACACCCACATCAATGAATTTTTTAACTCATCACCTAGGAATTCAATATCTAAATTTTCTTAAAATAATTTAATGAATTTTAAAGAATATTTATTTTAGAAAGTTACTATATATAGTTTGGAACATTCCAAATATTAATTATTTTATTGAATGTATATATTTTTATATACTAATTACATTAATCATGGTTAAAAATATAAAAAAACAACTTCTCTCTAATGTAATAATTATACTATAAAGATCGGTATTTTTTTGTGGAAATTGACTTTCTATATCCATTTTTCATTTCTAAATTGAAATATAGTCTCATCGCATAACTATAAGATTCCAAAATAAAAATTATTCATAAACAAAAAATTATGAAAACTCATATTTATGGTTCCATAGGATTATTTATTCATTTTTGCTTTTTAGGTGGTGACGATAAATGTTATATTTAATTATCAAATTTGAACAAATATTTCATATATTGTAGGAATAATTTTAGTTCTATGTAATATTTTAATTTAAAATAATATATAACACAATGAGAACATTTAAGTATGTATATTGGCATTTTTTTCTTAATCCTAAAAAATTATTATTTCAAAAAATAAAAATAGATAGAATTCCTCATGGTTGGAACATCATATAAATTATATAATTCAACAATAAATAATCTAAGAAAAGTTATATGTTAGGTTATTATGGATAAAACAACCTTTAATCAATGTTTCACATGATTATTATTTTTACATAAAAATATTCATCATTTTCTCAAATACAACAAATAAAAAAATTTCTAATTCAATCCTTTCTTCCAAAATTAAGGAAATTTAATAATATTAAATAATATTAATATCATATATATCTTAATTCCCATGTTTTTTGGATTTTAATTTCTTTATTTAATCATATTAAATTTCATTATTTTTTATATTTACATTAAATTTATAATATATAGAGCCTAATATAAAATATCAGATTTCAAAGAAAAAACACTATTAGTAGAGAAATTACAAAGAGTGTTTATGAAAATTCATAAAAGTATAAAATTTTATATATTATTATGAAAATATTTCAATATATTGAGAAATAAAAAATTGGAAAAAATTGAACATCCAAAAATCAAGTAAACAAGGGGTCAAATATCTATCAGAATAAGAAAAAGAAAAAATCATCCTAGAATGGGTGTAAGAACATAGTTTTTCAATGAGCTAATAATAATTTTCAATAAAGATTAATAGCTTGGTTTTGACCTAATGTCAGTGTCTAGTAAGGATACGGAGGAAATGATATTTTCTAGTGCCTTTGTGACTCCAGGTACCCCATTCGATAGAGGAGACAACTTGGATGCCCTGTTAGTAGAAAACATGCATCCTGGTCAACACAGTATCTCCAATACTTACGGGGTGTTTGAGGGAGAAAATCTGGGATGTATGATTTTCTGTAAACATGCGAACCAGGCTACAAACCCATGAAAAATTTGGGCACATTTTAATAGATCCTCATTCAATGGTTTTTGCATAGATAACAAAACAATTCACTTATAATATGCGAGATCCCCCCATGGATGGTGTTGCGTGCTTGGTTGGCACACGTTTTGGAAAATCATGAAGCCAAAATGTGGGAAACCTTGTTTTGGGTAAAATTACATTTTACATCAGGTATTATATGTTTAAACCACTTTTTTATTTTATTCTTTCATCGAGAAACGCTATCTATTTTATCTTAAAAAAGAATCTTCGTGGTTTCACATTTGATATTGGATAATTCTTCCATCCAAACTCAGATTTGACCACTCATCATATTGTCTGATTGATATCAATATCTTCCCCACTCCAATGTCTCATATCATTGTTTTGAGACACCTTGATCAATTTATTTTGGTGCAGTCTCATATGCCAAATTGTTTGTGCATTCATATGTTTTTTCCTGTTAGTTTTATTTAATAAAACTATTAGTCGATAAGGGATGATATATTTATAACATACATAAGGTTGTTGGTCACGTAATTATCCCATAATGACTTGATGTTTATAACTAATTAAATTGTTCCTAATTATAGTTAAAAAGTATGCTTCCCCTAAAAATGAAACTACATCAAATTGGGTGCCTATTATGGAACAAATAAAATCCTTAAACCCAGAAGGAATTGGAAGTCATTATCTTCAACATGAGCCACCCCTTTTTTTACACCCTTTTTATCTGCATTAAAATTTTATTGTTATATTACAAAAACACCCAACAATGTTATTGGTTTGAATTTAAAATGTGATATTTTAAATGATAATGGAAAAATGTAGTCATGTATCATGGCTACCATAATTACCAGACCATAATGTATTAAATTGAAAGTGAGTGGTACAAAGACATCACATGTTTTAATATGAAAATGGGAACTCCCTTGTTAATAAATAACTATGATGAACAATGAACCCTCTATTGGATCATATGAAAACTTGTTGACTGATTATGATTTAGAATTTGAATATGAAGACTATATTATTAATAAATGAACATGGTGTCCCAATAATATGATACATGGGAATTCAATAACTTATACTATTTTGATATATGGGAATGTTTTCCATTTTATATTTTTTTGTATATGTGTAATGACACCATTATAGATTATGATGAATGTGAATAGAAAACCTTATCATTTATGATGCATTGGCACGAAGAGCTTACTCATATGATATGATAATTTTGACCCTACTATTAATATTTTGGAATAGAGACCATATTATTATTAATAAACCATGGAAATCCAATTTTTCTGATTTTGTATTGGTGACCCCTTTTATTATTCATTCATGCAGACAATATTATTAGGATTCGAGTATGACAAACCAATTGATATGATTCTAGAATAGAGACCATATTGTTATGATATTGGGAATGGAATCCAATATTCCTATGATATTAGGCATTGTGTCCCTTGAAAATTGTGTGATTAATTCTACTACTCTCGGGTTCATGAGATACACCTTCGGTATAGACTAGGATAATTATCCATATATATGGATGTAGATAAAACTACATATAAAGACTATACAAATGATTAAATATTCTAACTTGTCAAATTTTTATCTTTCTTTGTCCGAATGAAGTAGTGATATACACGTATCCTTCATGAACCAGTCCAAACCTATTTACAATGTATATAACTCCTTGTAATTTATTATATATACACACTGATCTTATTATTTGTACAGACTGGTAATTAAAGAAATTATTGATGGTGACCAACAGAGTTTATCCCACACCCTATCCAGGATTCCATTTTTAACTGGGTAAATTATGTGGAAGTAGGTATGGACATGAGAAATCACCCAAGTGTTGATATATTGTTGAGAGTATCATGGTATTAAGGAAGAACATGACTGAGCTATGTCTTCAAATACTATTTGTGATATTTTTTATACATTTTTCTCATTCTATAGATGTATGATATTGAACTCATGATCTTATTCCTTCATGTCTCATTTTTTTAGTTATAGGAAATTGAATCATTTTTTTAATGATGATGGATATTGTCGGTGATTTTTATTTATTACATCTTCATTCTTTACCATCCACATTCAGTCATATTATTTTCTATTATTTATATATTCATTTTACTATTGTGCTACTATGATCACGATTTTTTGGTCCCTCTATTGTACCACCATAGACCCTCAATTATAGTGAGAAGCCTACTTAATATAGGGAGAAACTCTTGGGGCCATGTGACCCATCTTCTTAGGAAACTATTTAGTGGAATATCTATTAATGGTCTGAATGTGGAATCAAATAATTTTTTTTTCAGTTATATTATCTTTTGGGAATATTAGACAGATGATTAGAAATCTGTTAGAGGTTAGTAATTATCTATTCCTATGATTATATAACCCATTTATAGGAAAAATCCAAATTACCAGATAATAGGACATTATGTTTTCTTTTATACTATTTACCATTGTTTTGATTCAACTATTTTTTGATGATTATGATATGTGATTTTTCATATTACAATGATTTTTGATTATATTTCTACACATGGCCTAGTATGTGATGGATGCATTGTTCATACATTATTTTAGTTTCCTTATAAGATAAATTTGTATTGCATTGGGGAATTCCATATTGGATTCATTTCATTAGTGCGTAGTTATGATTGTATATTACTTGAATGATATATTGGATAAGAAAATATTGTTTCTAGAGGGAATTTTTTAGATATTATGTTATTAATATATACTTATCAACCTAAATGGTTGTTTCCATGGATTGTGATAATGGAATGTTAATGCCAAAAATTTACTTATTTTTCTTATATATCAAAGATTAGATACACAAAAATGATAGATCATTATAAATACATGAATTGAATTTGTAATATAAATAGTGCATGTAACAATATAGATTGGGAGTGAAGATACATATAGATAAATAGTATCATATTTCCTGTTAAAATCTGGTATTGAATGTAATGGTTTGGTTACAGTTAACTAAAATACAAATAGAAATTTATGAAGCATGTTCTTGTATAAATTGGCCACAGAACATTATATAACATCTCTGTTATCTTATTTCAAGACTTTATTAATATCTCTTTTAAACAATGTATTTGATAAATAGGGATGAAAAATTCCAATTACATGGTGTTTTCCTCAATAATATTAAATTTAATGTCTATATAAAAGGAACCTTATTGTGAAACATAGATCATAACCAATAACTGACCTTGGTAGTGAAATTAAGTTGTATATTTTTTGTTCTATAGGATCACTCATATCCAAATGACATGGAATTATGAGGGGGGAGTAGGGGTGTGACAGTTTATATAGGAATTGTTATATCTTTCATGGTCTTGTATAAATGATATTAACAATGATAAAACATATTCTAGGAATCATTTTTCAATTCGTAGTGATATGATACCCCAATGTCTCTGTTTTGTTTTCTAGGAGGGTGGTGATGACCATGATTTGGAGATAGAAGGTCCTAATTTACATATGATTCCTTCACTGGTGAAACCTAATGAAACATATAATAGCCTTGAGTTTTGTGTTGATATCTAGTTTCTGGGGGTGTTTTTTTATCTTATTTAAACTATATAGGGAGCCCACACCATTCTCGTTATTTGGGTGAGCTAACATGGGAGTTTCAACAACAACATCAACAAACTCTTTCAAGGGATGTTGGAACCTAGTTTGGAAAGTTACTTATTGATATTGCCTTATCAGTCATTGATAACCTTGAGGCACATCCTAAATGCGGTCTGAATATATCTATATATATTCTTTCATGACCCCCAAATGTTGGTGGGATATTCTAAACCTGGCAGGTGAGTATCAGAGATTAATTTGGAGGGATTTCCAATTCATCATATATGACTACTTATTCCCTGATACCCTAATAGATGATCCTTCTTGGGATTTCATGAAAACACATCAGAGCTTTGTGTCCGTTATGGACTAGTCATATCATTTTATATATCTTTAGTTCATTGTTCCTTTATATAATGTTGATGATCCAAATGAATATCTGAAAAGTTTAGGTTTTTCATTGGTATCATATTTTAACAAATGTTATTTTTTTCTTATTGAATTCCATGACTGACAAAGTAATGTTCAATATCATCACTGAGAAAAACATGACAGATCTTGAAAATATGTGCCATGGATATTTATTACTAAGATAGTAAAGTGGTTTGACTAGTCAGAATAGATTCTTTGAGAATACATATGGTGGTACAATTACCTATGTAACACCCACTTATAGTTATATTATGTGTTAATAATGTGAAAATAAGAATCCCTAATGTCCTATACAACCATTGGATATCAAGGCTAAGGAAAATTGTGGTCTCTATTGTTCTTTTGCAGGACCTTCCCCTTTGTGACTTGTGGGGGAGGATCCATATTAGCTTTGGCATTAGTAGTGGGATCGTGAACACATTTCCCAGCATGCATTTGGAGTAATATCAATAATACAGACCCAGGAAGAGATCATGGTTGTGATAATAATGCTCCAAATTCAATGTGCCTACTGTGAAAACCCACTCAGGGTAGTCATGTTGCAACTAGGTACATGATCGTGCCTGAAATATTCATTACATCTTGTTGTAAAGAGTAGGATAATCTTAAATCTACTATTCTATGTACTATTCCTGTAGACTCAACTATTTTCTCTACCTTATTCAATATCGATTATTCATATTTTTTTAATTTATATGGATATTATGGAAATCAATTATCGGTTTATGCTCATGTCAACCCTAAAAACCCATTTTTAGAGTTAGTAACCCATGGTGTATCTTTTCCAGAACCTTGTCCACTTATTGAATCTGAACAATTATATATTTATTGAAAATCAATATAATATTCCTCTTACAGAAACATTTACAGGTTAACCTATTCAGGGAAAAATACCTAATATAAATAATCACATTATATTCTATTATCTATGTTTTCCTAAATTTAGATCCCAAGGATTATATTAAATATCGATTGATTCCAACAATAAATACCCCTAATAAAGTAATCTAGAGAAGGAATCCACATTATTACATTATCATATTATACATGGAATCACACCCTAAATTACTAGATAGTTTAGTAGTCCTGGTAAACTAGATATATACTTGAATTTATATTACATTGGAAATAGTAAAATTAACAATTTATTTTATTTCAGAACATCATTATTCACCCCAGAGTATCCCCTAATATCCATCACAGAACACTTCCTTGTATCTTATTGAAAAATAAAACCAATGAATGGAGTGATATTAGACGCTCGATGTGGTTATGTGTAGAGAGGAATTTATAAAGAATAAATAAGCATAATATATATATATATATTTGTATATAACTAAAACTCATTACATTTAGGATATAACATGAGGGGTGTAATTCCTCAGGATTTGGGGTCAGGGATTATGTATATGAAATCAATATTAGAAAACCCTGGGAAATATAAGAAGTGAAGAGTGAATCGAACCACTTATATACATTGTTATTCCCCTAGAAATTGGTGAAATGTAATGAAATAGGATGACAAGACAACATGGTATGACATGGTTGGATTTTAAGTCCTTTTTTGTGAATTTTTATTCTCAGAGACACTAAGAGCTGATAGGGATAGATAGTTCATTCTCTTGGAGTAGGGAACTGTTTTTTATGAGACATTAATCTCTCATTATGGAGGATGATATTTTTTCACTAACAATAGTAGGGAATGATATATCAATGGAGATACTCTTCAATAAATGGATTAGTTACACCATTTGATCATAGGTAAATGTCTTCATGTTAGCTAGTGTATCATTGATTGTTAATCAATCCCTTATTAGTGAGTTAAATATAAGGGAATAAGATGGAACATGGAATGGTTTATTTGTACCTATATTGAGTAGTGCATCCTCTAGGAGATAAAAATTTTGTCATGAGAATTCATAGTACGGTACTGGTATCCAAATTATATGCACATGTTGTTCTCTAGTGAGCCATCAGTGTGGGTGGAAAGTCTATATTGATTCTCCATCTGTCCAGAACCACGTTGAGTATAAATTCGATTATTGAATGGGATATATTTATATATATTATATTATAACATTCCATCTATTTCTAGAGGAAGAGGATACACACCAATTCTAATTTCCAGAGTAGGATTAGTAGCTCCAAGTCATGAACAGTGATTGGGTGGAAACGATCGACCGTGATGAGAAGGAGGATAACCCATATTTATATATTTTTAATAGAATAATAGGGGATACCAAAATCAAATATTATTTATATAGTAGATAACTTCATTTATATAATCACTAATTATTTGTCTAAGTTTCCTCCTGAGAGATTGGTGGGGTTCTATATAACGGTTGTTCCTAGAGTTGCAGAAGTATCAATTCCTCCTTATAGGATGGAAACTAATGAGTCATAGGATATCAAGAGGATTCTGTATGAATTAGATTCTAAGGGTTCTATTGAACCCATTACTTCACCTTGTGGTTCAGCCATGATTTTTGACCCGAAGGTAGATAAAATCCATTTGATATGAATTGATTTACAATTTATGAACTAGTATACATGTATGAAATGGTATACATTTCATTTCATAGATGATATTTTCGACCATATAAAAATATATAGAGTATTATTGATATTTCAGTTGTGGTAAGGTTGTCACTAGGTTTGTGATAGACCCTCATAAAAACATTGTTAAAAATCATCTATTAACTACAGTCTTTATGTGTTGTTTTTTATTCGGTTCAGTCTTACAAATGTTCCCACCAATTCTATGCCGTTAATGAATTTTTTTCCATACATACATAGAATCCTTAATTTCATGTTCATGGACGACATATTTGTGTACGGGCAGATATTAAACGATCATGCCAAAAACATTGTTATCATTTTGAGTAAACTGAGATTGTATAGGTTGTTTCCCAAAATCACAAAATTCCACTACTCGACTGGCATGATTTACTAACTAGGTCATATTATATGAATTATTTGAGATTTATTTGAGATACATAGGGTAGTGGTCATAGTTCACTATCTATGGAGTTACTCAATAGGTGAGCACATACAACCTTTCCTCATGGATTTTTTCTATTATCATTTATTATTATTATCTTGGACTTAACCAAATACGATATTAGATGAGTGTCTATATAAAAGAATATGGTAGGTGGTCTGTGACTTTTCCCTCAATGTCTTAACATTTATAAGTTGTATAGACTGTGTGAACAATCGATTCACTTGTCGTTTCTTCTATAATTCATATTCATAAATGTAATTTTCCAAACATGTAATATAATTCCATAGTGAGACCAATTGAAATCATTATATTTTGTGACCTCTATAACAACCGTATGATAAGGGGGTGTTCCTTGTTATTCCTTAGATGACCATTATCATTACCACATTGATGATTGTTTGTTTGTTCTTGACATGATATTAATTATGGTTAGTCCTTTTAATTAAACAAATTATAAATAATTAAATTAAATTTATATATATATTGCACATGGCCTTAATAAACTACAATTCAAATGGAATTAGGATGCGTGTCCTTATTGACCATGTGACATTAGAAGAAAGGTAATCGAATGATCCAAATGAATATAAAATAGCTAGGTTCTTTCATAGAATATGATGACTATTGAATTAATATTATATATATTTATAAGTTTTTTATTTTATAGAGAAATGTTTCATCTTTATGGAGTGTTAAAACTTGATATCAATATGGATTCTCAAGGGAATAACCTGAGAACTTAAGGGATTCCATTTTGATTCATTAAACTTGTTCCCAAGGGAGGTATCCACTTTAGAACTCAATCTTTTTTGGTAATAGAATGCATATAATTGTGTCTTAGTATCAATTTTACTTCTCTTTAATAGTATAATTCCTTACATGTACTTCTTTGATTCATCATGTTGTCTCAATACATTTGAATCCACGGATTATTCTCCTTGGGCTATAATATTTTTTCACCCACTATTAATATTGGGCTTGATATGTGGTCCCAATTAGATACATTCTCATTAATACAACTTGGGGTTCACCATTTGATAACACATATCCCCTATTTATAGGATTTATGATTGTGTACCATGATCTAACCTTACCCTCAAAGGCGAAGGATATCTTGGTTTCTCATTGGGGTTTTTTGTTATTTTTTAGTCATTATACTTACATGGAAAATTATATTATATTCCTGAATCCATTGAATAAATGAAAAAATGAAAACATAATCAGAGAGCTCTTCATAGATGGTTGTATGTTTTCTTTCCTATTTGTCCTACGAGGAACCATAGCTCATTTTGGTTATATAAATATATTTTTTTGAACATTTATATTAATGAAAACTGTTATAATTTTTATTCAAAGACTATATTTTTATTGAAACCATTTGTGGTATCCTAAAATTTTTATCCCTATCCCTATGTAGGTTTCTAATTTTACCTGGGTAAATTTAGTTTTTTTAGGATTGTATATGGGGAAGCATCCATTTATGGATATAGTACTTATTGTATTTGGATGGAATATTTGTAGTAGATGATAGGGGAATCACCTAGGAGGCTTGGAATTTATTTAATATTTTTTATTATTTTGAATCTACATGACACCATCTATTGATGTTATTTTTGTATAGATATGATATAATTATTGTATATTGTACTTTTTATAACTTGATTTGATTATTTCTGTCACATATATTAATATATGTTCCTTGATATTATTCATTACTATTTCATATGTTATTCATTATTTTCATATACATTGATTTCCAAATTTTTCCACTATGAACCTGAGGGTATATTATCCCAATAATAACACATTTTACCCTCAATTCAAGGTGGTATCCTTTGGTTAATGGGTAGGAAAACATAATGCCATTTTGCTAACCATTTCACTTAATATTACTAGGTGAGCCAAACCGAGACGTCTCAACCAAAGAGACATAAAGTTGTAAAATTACATTCAATATTTTTTTAATTTATATAGGAGAATAAAATTTATTCACTTTATTAAAATACAAGAAATTATACCCTGGGAGACTTAAAAATAAAAAATTCAGATTAATGTTGAGATTGTAAAATACATCGTTACAACTTTGTTAACACATGAATCTTAATCCACAAGAAATAAATAAAATGAAAATAAATATTTGATATCATGAATAGAAATAGATTTCTGATATTACATAACAAAAGTGTAATTATATACACTATAGAAAGGAATAAGTGGTGAATATGGAATATGTCACACAAAAGTGAAAATGAGATGAGAAAATAATTACCTTAGGTTTAAATTCTTCCATAAGTGTCTTCACCACCTGTATAATGGTTTACAAGTGTTATTAATTTATACACTAACCATTTTAACATTTTAGAATCAAATATAATCTTAATATAACATTTAAATTCACATTTATTAATAATATTTCATTATTTTTATTGTTTTGGGTGTTAATTGACTTGTTTTCTCATGTTTTTTTTGTTATGAAAGTTCCAGTTATTATACATAGGATATTTTTAAATCATATGAAATTTATATTTATGTTATAAAAGGAATATTTAAACATTATATGAATTTTTTAAATCACTTTTTTATGGTTTTACTTTGAAAATTTATCTCATCTCTTTGTGGAGATGGTATGCCATACATATGCACGAGCGACGATATCATTCCCTTAATGGGTGAAATTGTAATGATGTGTATGATATTTTATTTTTATAGAATTTATATAAACTCATAAATATATAATATATTAATGAAAATATCATTATTAGTGTACACGTAAATATTTTTTAAAAAACAAATCACATAGCTTCATGAAGCGGGTTTCTGTTGTATACACAAGGAACAATATATTATTTTAAACAGAATGGAAATTAAGAATGTTTATGTTTTATTATAACCCCATATGTATTATTATATCACAAATAATATATATATATATATTTATTTTTTAAATATATGATTTTATCCATATGTGATTAGTGTTGATGGAAAATGAGTTACTTCATTTCAAAAGGTGGTAGTCCACCGTACACAGAATTAATGATTTTATTTCCCATCTGATGGAATTGTAGATTGATTAATGTTGTTCCATTACAATAATTACATATCCATATATGGTGAATATTTTATTTCATTATTTCAAATGTTTTATGAGATGATTAAATGTGGAAAAAAGAATACCTAAAAAGATAGAGATTGGTTAAAAATATTTACCCACTCTTATTGAAACCTACTTGGGATATCTTATTAAGGACACAAGTGTTGTTATTTTGGGAAGAAAAACATATAAAAAATTACTCTAATGAAATTCAAGATAGAATTTTTTAGTTTTTGTGTGATCCAAATTCCTTGGAAATTGTCAATATGTGATGTGAGTGAGCGCCCCTTCAAAATTTAGGAGGATTGAAATTTTTTAAAATACACAAAATTATTTAATTATGTAACCTCACTCCCACCCTATGTGCAAAATAATTTAAAAAATTATTTTAGGGATGATATAGTCTATTAAAAAATCCACCACAAAAAATTTCCTTAACTTTTTTTATATAGTCGTTAAATTTTATTTTTTTTACCATTTTATTTTTGAATACGACAATTAGTATATTTATATTAGATAATTTATTCATTATTCCTAAAATGAAATTATCCTTATTAGATAATTTTGAACCCATAATAATTAATATTAAATCCAATTTTTATAATAAGAATTAAATTTCTATGGATAACTAATTTTTACAAAAGTACGTGTAAATCACAAAACCTCTTTTCAACATTGAGTATGTTAATAAATTTGTTATGGTTTTTACTAATTATTATGACCATAAATTTTGTTAAACATATTAAAAAATATTATAGATTCTTATTATTCCAAATTTTGAGTATATATTTTTAAATTCAATTCTAGAGCCCCACAAGGATTTAATAAACTTTCACTTTTGAAAAAATTAATTTTTTTCTATCATTATTTATAAACAACACCCTGTTAATCTTATGCTACACACAACAATGAGTTGTTTTTCATTACACGCAAGGACAAGTTTTAGAGAACATAAGTATATAATTAAAATATTATTATTTATATTAATATAAACTAACTTTTATTTTTTTGGTTGTGAATAATATTAACTCTCTAATGAAAATATATGGTTGAATTTATTTTATAAAAATTTATAAGAAATCATTATATGAACTAACATAATATATAGGGATTGTTTTTACTACGAATTTTTATTATGATTCCAATGGGGTTTCGTTTTAATAAATTAAATTAGTTACTATTTATAAATTTTATAAATGGAATCTGAATACTATATAGTGTGTCTAATATTTTTAAAAATCATCCAACAGATGTGATATACCTAAAAATATAATAAATTATGTTGTATCCTTAAAATTTTATTTTTTGAAAAAGGAAATTTCACTGCCTTTTAATTATAATCCTATTTTAAATAAAAATTTCCAAAAATTTATATATTATATTTGAAAATTTTTTATTAAAAAGGTATATAAAAAATATAATTTGGTTATGTTTTTGGTATTTTTCTGATGAGTGTTCTATTTTGATGAATATTGATAAAATTTTTTATTTTAATTTAAATCATCCTTTACATATAAATAATTTATTGTATTAAATTAAATTTTTAATTGTTTTTAATGTAAAATTAGTTTATTTTTCTATAATTTAATAAAATTTAGTTTATTTAATTTAATGTTATATAAAATATGAATCTAAAAACATTAAAATATTTTGTAAATTTTCACTTTAAACACAAGTTTTATCCTTCTGTTAACAGGATTAATTTTATATTTATTACTTATACCTTGGTGTACTTATTTATTAAAAATGGATTCCATATTTAATAGTATATTGTAAAAAATGTAAATAAGATTATTTTAATTTGGTTCATGTGAATTGTAAAAGTTATAAATATTTTAATCATTACAATTAAGCGTAAATCAGGAAAATATGGGAAAAAATAGTTTTGAAAGATTATAAAATTACATAAATACATGTTATAATTTAATGATATTAGTTTTATTCTACCAAGGGGATCACTGAAAAAAAATTATAACATTTTGAATCAAATTTTATCAGAGTAATATATTTGTAATATTATATTAAAAGAAAATTCAATTTTTCACACTTTTGTTTTTAACAAGTCAATTGTTTTTTATATAGGGTTATATAGGGTATATGTTAAACTATATGTATTATTTTTAAATATAATATGTTTATATTTATCAATATAATTTCTTTATAGTTTTTAATGAATAAATAATTAAATTATTGTCTTAAATATTGATGATGATGATGAAATTATTTAATTAAAAGAAAATATCAAATAAATGATTTCAAAATATTAAAAAAATCTAATATGAGGTGATTAAATCTATAAAAAAATTATATGAAATTTGCAGGTTATTTATGTTTTATACGTATTTTCTTGAATTTCTCTTACTGTTATGATACTTTTTAAATGTCATGAAATGGAAACTTTGTAAATTGACATTATTTATATTTTGACATAAATAATATTTTATTAAGTGGTATAAAATCAATAAAAATTTAAATTTAGTCCAAATAATTGGTTTAAAGTTAAAAATTTAATCCTAGGTGGATTTTTGGTCCTTTTTGAATTTCAATGTGTTTATATTAACCCTCAAAAAGTAATTTAAATGATATCCTGGTAAAAGTAGAATGGATTAAAAAAATATAAGGACTAAAAAACATAATATAAACCTTTTTAATTATAATTGGATGATATTCTTTATACCATTAATAATCCTATATCAGAAATAAATCTTTTTGGATCCATTTTTATTAAAAAAATATATTTTTATTAATTTAATATTTTGAGAGTTTCCAAAAGTACCCCTCACATCAATTATTAATTGAAACCTATTCCCCCACTTCCTCACACCACATTGAGTCTTCTATCACCACTTAACACTAACCATTTGACATTATAACATCCTCATAAAATATATGAAAATACTTTTCTTTAAAAAATATAGACTCTATATCCATTTATAATATATCTAAAGGGACTCTACTGAATAAAATATAATTATTTTAACAACTCTTTGATGTTAAATTGTTCTTCTACATCACCTTCATGTGTTATTTATATAAAATTGTAATGAATGCAATATAATATATATTATCATATTTTATTATTATTGTGCTAAAAAATATTCCATTATTTATCTATTATACGAAAAAAGAAAACACCATGTGTAAGTATGTTTTCCTTACAATCTCCAAGATATTGAGTAATACTTTTTTTGTCTCCTATTTACAATGATGGGTATAATATGGAATATAATGGATTTGTAAGATAATTCATGGATGGGTATAATAAATTAAAATAGATATATATTGATTTTCATTCATTATTATGTATCTAGTTTTTTTATATTGTTTATATACTACCCTTTCAAATGTTATTTCATAAATATCTTTTCGATCATGATATTATATGTTTAATATAACTTTATTCCATCATATTGCTTCAAAATGCTATGGGATATATTGGAATGTGTAATGATTATTTTCCTCAATAATGTTTTTAATGATATTTCAATGATATTTACATTCATCGACATCAATCACTTTTTTGGTTACATATCATCCATTGATGAATTAATGATAATTAGATATTATTTATTAGATTTTTATATTTGAGGGTAATTAATATTTTTTTAATGTAATTGATTATTTGGTATATTATTAATGGTTTAGTTTGGAAAGACATGGGTTAGGGACTGGATCATGCAAGCCATATGGGTTGGAGACCATTTATTACTTTCCATATGGGTTGGGGACCATTTACTGTAATCCCCACAATGTGTTGGAAGTATCATGAGAAAAACATTTTTCGAGACAAACCCTTAAAGTTTGATTCCAACAAGAATAAATGGGATTCTATAAAGAAGAGAAAACTATATTGTGAAACATATTGATTGTAGTGGTTAATTCCCTAAATACATTATGTCTAATAATTATGCCATTCCTTAATTTTATTTTTTATTTATCTATGATATTATTTTTGACAAATCTCTTGATGCATTTGATTATCAGTTCATCAATTATGTGAAATTTCATTAAGTTATTTTCCATTTCATATTTATTATAACTCGTCTAGTTATTTAAATTCCATGAGTTATCATTAATTTAACATGGAATGTTGAATTCTTCTAATTAATTGTTTATTCTTCATTACAAAACGTAACTATGAATTTGACCTCATGCTTTTATTTCCCTAGGATATGAAGTTGACATATTTGATTGTGTTTGATGGATGTAAATTATTTTCATTGGTTATTTTTAATATTTTACCAATGTAATGTGGGAAATATTTATGTTTCTAGTTATTCAAGAATACTAAACTAATCAGTACTTCAGAATTTTATTTTTTACACATGGAAATGTAAAAAAATAATGTATCAGAATAAAAATATTGGGGTTTGTGAATTACAGTTTTTATTAGAGGATGTTTAGTAGCAACATTGGGAACAATATTAAGAGAAGCATACGTTAAGGATCAAAACACATTTTTATTATGGGTGAAAATGTTATTTAAGGATTAATTTATATTCATTTTATGGAAATATTATTAAATGTAAAAAAAAGAATTTGGGAGTATATAATATTTGAATTTAATGTAGTTGTATATATTTATATTATTAGGAATAAAAAATAAAACATATGAGATAACTATTTTGGTTAAAATAGTTCATTAATGTTGAATATATTTAGGTTATTTTTTGAGTATTATTATTAAATTTTTTCATAATATTTATATGGTTTTAGAAAAAGGAAAAAATGAAAATTTGGTGAAAACCTATTGCATCTGGAAAGGCTATAGTGTTTGAACAGAGAACTAAAGTGTGGAAAGAGAGCATAACCATCCACTATCATATGTGATATCGTGGTATGAATGATTTTTTATTTAAATAATCTAATGGTTAAGGGTTAATTTTATTTTAGGGACAATTTTTTATCAAATATATTACCTTGGGATTGGAAAATGATTTTGTGATTAAGTGAATAATGTAAATTTGGAAGATGTTATCTATAATGGGAACCCTATATAATCAAGTTAAATATTATTCTATGGGAGTTTTTCTAGAAGTAAAAGTTGAATTATATTTTGGAATAATATATGATTTCATATTGGACATATGAATATTCACGTAATTTAAGGATATAGTAATCATATCTCAGTGATTATGTCATTTATAACATTTTTATTTTTATACAATATATTATTTGTGATTAGTCTTATTTTGATGAATATATGATCACATAATTCTGATTTTTTGGTTTCAATAGTAGTCTATAATTTATTTTCGAATAGATATTCATTTAACAATTGATATATTTTTAAATTTTGGTTCTTAAAATAAATTTAGTGAGTAATGGATTTTTCATCATATAAAGGTTTATTCATTTTGGGAAATTATCATTTCCAATAAAAATAATTTGGTTTTTCTTAATTTATAATTATATAAAGAATATATCATTATAATTTTGTGGATTTTTTGATCCATATAAATTGATTATAGTTTTTCATGAATGAAAAAAAATCATCTAATATACAAATTTTTTGGTGAAGAGGATGATTTTTGGGTGAAAATTGATTAAAGGATAAAACACTACCTGTTATGCAAGTATTTTTACTTGCACTCTTATCCTAGAAAGAAAATTAATTCACCTACTATAGGAAATGTATTTTATAATATAATGTTATTCGTTTAATTTTCCATACTATGAAATCATTTTCCAATTTAACCCATCATGAGCTTATAGTTATGTGATGATATACCTTCAGATTATAATGTACATTTTCATTCTCCATTAGAACATCATAGTTATATTTCTATTCCATATCCTTTTTTTCAGTAATGTCATACAATTAGAAATTATTTTTTGAGGGGACATTCATATTTCAGTTTCCCTATTATTTAGAAGATTTTTTACTAACAATATTTATGATTTAGGTTATCAAATATCTGTTTATTTTCAAATATCAATCTTTAGACTATAGAGATCAAGGTAAATTGTGAGGTTGAAATTTAATTAAGATTGGGATAATATTACACCCAACGACATTAAAATAATTTATTTTTGAATAATTTAAATTTATTTTTTATAATTATTTATACACAAAACCTTGTTAAGCTTACGCTACACACAATAATTAGTTATTTTTTATTACACACAAGGTCGAGTTTTAACGAAAAATAATATATTATTAAAATAAGATCATTTTATATAATATAACATAGTAGATATATTTTATTTTATTAATATTATTATCTAATATATGATATTATAGAGTTGTATATAAAAGCTATAAAAAATTAAAAATGAATATAGGAACCGAGCGAATATATATGAAATTTTTTTATAAGGAATAATTTTTATGCTTCAAAATGAGTTTTGTATTAATAAAATAATTTTTTTAATATTAGAAATTACTATTAATAGAATATATAAATTTTATATTAATTCAATTATTTTTAACAGTCATCCAAAAGATTTTATAGGCATAAGATAAAAATAAATGCGGTTTTATGTTTTAAATTTACATTTTTCAAAAAAGAAAATTATACCACCATTTAATGGAGATCCTATTATAAATCATAATTTTGATAGATTTATATGTAATATTAGAAAAAATATTATTAGTTTTTAAAATTTTAATACAAAAATTTACTTTGGTTTAATTTTTCCTATTTTTCTGATATGTTTTATCTTTTGATGAACAGAGATAAAATATTACATTTCAATTGAAAAAACATTTTTCCTCTAAATAATAACATAATTAAAATTTTATTTTTAAGGGGTTTTATTTTATATATAAATTCAATTTAAATTATTTAATACAATTTTGATCATTAGAGGCAATTTTTCATTGGTTAGGAATATAAAAATATTATATTATATTGTTTGTTTCACTTTAATTTTTTTTCCTGTTCAATCAATAAGATTATATTTAACATATCTAATAGGACATCTGGGTTGTTAATTTTGAGAAATGGATTCCATATTGTGAATAAAATTTTCCAAATTATGTGAATATTTTTCTTTAAATTTTAGGCATATGAATATTTTAATTCCGTAATATTTTAATTGCTACGGTTAATAGTAAATCAGGTAATCTCAGTTAAAAATAATATTATAAATACTATAAAATTAGCATAAAATATTTCATAATTTCATTTTGTGACATTATTATGACCGAAAGAATATTTTCACCGAAATTTTAACCATTAGAAGCCACTTATATGGGAGTATAAAATTTATAATGTTATATTCAAAGAGAAGTCAATTGTGTGATTTTTTCTATTAACAGGAGGAATATTTTTAATATGGGGTTGTATTGGATATATGTATTACTTTTTTATTTATTTTGAATGAAAAAAAAACTATTCTGGATGATTGTACTATATTTTAAATCATTAAATAAGAAAAAATTAAATTAAAGGTTTTCACAACGATTATGTAGTAATTGTTTAATAATAAAAAAATCAAATAATTGATATTTGAAATACTAAAATAAATATAATTAGATATTATTAATGTCATCTATGAATAAAGCACCTTTTATGATTGATAAGTGTTTATAGATAACATTTATGCCCAATTAAAATGATTAACATATTATTTATAATAAATATATAACCATTCAATTTATTTTATACATGTGAAAACCTTATATTTATCATCATTTAGTTTATCATATTCATACTAGCCAATTTAGTACCTAATTTACAAAGGTAATGTTTAAATAATATTTTAATTGTGTATCGTGTTTTGATTAAACATGATGTTGTGTGCATCACAAAGTATGGTAGATATATAATTTATGTATGACGAAATATATCATAATGCATCAAGGATCTATATTCTATTCAATGTTTTGTATTTTATGTTATAATGGGAATTGATCATTATGTTCTTATATTAAAATCATGGGTGTTATATTGAGAGTACATAAAATCTTGTTATCTCTTCGGATAACGAACATGTGATATACATATCCATAAGGATAAATTAAATTTTGATAATCCACTAAATATTCTAGTATATACTCTATTGGTAGATAATAGTAAAGTTGGATATATGATATTGGAAAACCCTACTTGGATATTATCTTCCAATAGAGTATATACTAGAATATTTAGTGGATTATCAACATTTAATTTATCCTTATAGATATGTATATCACATGTTCGTTATCCGAATAGATAACAAGATTTTATGTACTCTCAATATAACACCCATGATTTTAATATAAGAACATAATGTTAAATTCCCTTTATAACATAAAATACAAAACATTGAATATAATATAGATCCCTAATGTATTATGATATATTTCGTCATAAATAAATTATATATCTACCATACTTTGTGATGCACACAACAGCTTGTTTAAACAAAACACGATACACAATTAAAATATTATTTAAACATTACCTTTGTAAATTATGTACTAAATTGGCGAGTATGAATTTGATAAACTAAATGATGATAAATATAAGGTTTTCACATGTATAAAATAAATTAAATGGTTATCTATTTATTATAAATAATATGTTAATCATTTTAAATGGGCATAAATGTTATCTATAAACACTTATCAATCCTAAAAGGTGTATTATTCCTAGATGACATTAATAATATCAAATTATATTTATTTCAGTATTTCAAATATCGATTATTTGATATTTTTTATAATTAAACAATTAATACATAATCGTTGTGCCAACCGTTAATTTAATTTTTTCTTATTTAATGATTTAAAATATACTACAATCATCTCGAATAGTTTTTTTCATTCAAAATACTATATACAGTAATACATATATCCAATACAACCCCATATTAAAAATATTCATCCTCTTAATAGAAAAAATGACACAATTGACTTCTCTTTGAATATAACATTATAAATTTCATACTCCCATCTAATTTTATAGTATTTATAATATTATTTTTAACTGAAATTACCTGATTTACTATTAACCATAGCAATTAAAATATTTATAAGCCCAAAATTTAAAGAAAAATATTCACATAATTTGGAAAATTTAATTCACAATATGGAATCCTTTTCTCAAAATTTATAACCCAGATGTCCTATTAGATAAGTTAAATATAATCTCATTGATAGAACGGGAAAACAAATTTAAAGTGAAAACATACAATATAATATAGTATTTTTATATTCCTAACCAATGTAAAATTGCTTCTAATGATCAAAATTGTATTAAATAATTTTAATTGAATTTATATATAAAATAAAACCCCTTAAAAATAAAATTTTAATTATGTTATTATTTAGAGGAAATTTTTTTTTCAATTAAAATTTAATATTTTATATCTGTTCATCAAAAGATGAAACATATCCTAAAAATAGGAAAAATTAATCCAAAGAACATTATTATATCAAAATTTTAAAAAATAATTAATTTTTTTCTAATATTACATATAAATCTATCAATATTATGATTTAACTGAAATTACCTGATTTACAATTAATCGTAGAAATTAAAATATTCATATGCCCAAAATTAAAAGAAAAATATTCACATAATTTGGAAATTTTTATTCACAATATGGAATCCTTTTCTCAAAATTAATAACCCAGATGTCCTATTAGATAAGTTAAATATAATCTCATTCATAGAATGGGAAAAAAATTAATGTGAAAACATATAATATAATATAATATTTTTATATTCCTAACCAATGTAAAATTTCTTCTAATGATCAAAATTGTATTAAATAATTTTAATTGAATTTATACATAAAATAAAACCCCTTAAAAAAAATTAATTATGTTATTATTTAGAGGAAAAATGTTTTTTCAATTAAAAAGAAATATTTTATCTATGTTCATCACAAGATGAAACATATCAAAAAAATAGGAAAATTTAAACCAAAGAAAATTTCAATATTAAAATTTTAAAAAATAATTATATTTTTTCTAATATTACATATAAATATATCATAATGTCACATGGGGTGATACATTATGTTTTACTAAATTTGGGTTACGTTTGAGTTAGATATGTTCTCTAAAATGATTTTTGTGTTAATCCAAAATGTGATTAGGATTGGTATTCACAAGGTAATACATTTGATGTAATGAAATTTTCATTTAATTATACACATCCAAATGTATTTTAGAAGATATATAAAATTATTATTAGATATTATTTTATGAGATATTTTATAAGATACCATATAAAGTGATTTGGAATAATGTTTATAAATAATTATTGTAAGTGATATATATAAGAATATATATGCCCCAAATTTATAACCGTTATTTGATTCATTTTTATTGTGAGGTATAAAATAATTTCCACTTAAAATAATTACATGAGTAGAAGCTCATGAATTCAGTCATACATATTATATAATTTATGGAATCATTTAATAAGATGAAATGTTTTTGTTGTTGTTCCATCCATGCATGCGATGTGAAACAACAATGTGGTTGGTTGATGAGAATTGTTGTATTTTTTATCAATATATAAAAAGGAATTGATTTTTAATGTATTATGAAGTCCTCTATGTTTAGTTATTATTAATTGGTTGATAAAGATGTAAGTATTTGAGAAATTTTTATGAAGGCTGATAATGATTCTCTATGAATTGTTTAAGATACCATGAGTTTCATTTACAAAATAAATTATCCATGCTTGATGTGGCTACACCATGTTATATTTTATAGACTCGTTTTTTAATTTTTAATGAATATACTCCATGATTGGTAATGATGTCTGGAGAATTGTTATGGAATCATTGCATTGGATTTCAGGCCTAATAAATTCTCCATATTGTAAACTCTAATGAAAATTTAAATATTCATATGTTCAATGATATGTTCATATTGTACTGAGATAATGAACATTGTATTCAATAGTTAATAAGTTGAACACCATTAATATATTCATTTAAATGATGCATTTATTTTTTATTGAACATATTAATATTTCTAATGCATAGAATTAAAATATTTTATGACTAGTTTGTATTTTTTGTAGAGCATGAAAATAAGAACATGAACGAAGAAAATAATATTGATTGAGATTTAAATTATTATATGAGAAATGTAATTTCATAATTATAATTGATAAATTAAATACATTTTTTTCAATGTATGAGTAGATGATGTGATTCCCATAGAAAAATATAAATACATATTCTTCATGATGATTGAGAAAATAATATAAAGATGTGACGTGTCTTGGTTGGAATTATTACTTGAAGAAGAAATATTTTGTAGAAGAACATATTGTAAAAATACACTATGTAATTTATTTTACATGTATTTATTTGAGTATTATAATAATAATATAGAAAACATACAAGGTAATTAAGTCATCCCAACAAAGGGAACCTATGAGACCATAGATCTTAACCATTCCCAAAGGAACCATCCAAGAGAGCATGTGGGTATCATAGGAGAATAGGGAATATCTCCCACCAGGTGTGGGTAGTCCAATTTATTGGGAACATAGAGGAGACTATCCCATGAAGAAGGGGTGGGTAGGAGGAGTTTCCCACCATGCATGGTGGCATGGTGGCCAGTGTGGTTCCAAATTTCTTAACTGCTTTCCCCAAAAAACCAAAATTATATACAAAAGAAATGAAAAATATAGGTTTCGATGTGGTACATGGTAAAATCGTGTAATATTCCCACATCATTAAAATTATTCAAAGGAATCATTCCATTTGATAAACATGGTAAAATCGTGTAATATTCCCACATCATTAAAATTATTCAAAGGAATCATTCCATTTGATATAGAAAGTTTGAGCAATCTAATTGATCATATTGATAATATCCTACTACTGGATTCCTCGAGGCACTCTTCATATTCAGACTAATGAACAAACCATCATCGATAGATTGTTTACATATTTTATGATGTTACTGATGATTTAATGGTATATTTATTTTAATTATATAATAAATGAAACATTGGCATGCATGCATGTGGATAAACTGAATAAATCATGTTTTCTGGTCTCCAAAAGAAGTCAATGATCGAATTTGAATAAAGTGTGAGTTACAGAATTATATTAAATGAGGTGGATGCGGTCCTCATTGCAGGCCTGTGTTGAATCAATCAAGAGAATCATAAATATTCCATGAGTTTTAGAATGTGTTTGAATAAACATGGACAAACCATTTTTATGAAGAATATCCAATACATGACATAATTCCCAGAGCATTAAATGACTCATGGATGTGTCATGCAAAGTTGATATAGGTAGTGTGAGGTCGAGTGACCATTTCATATAAAAATAGATGCTCAGGAATAATATATTTTATGAAATTATTTACGATCACTTGTTTCCAATGAAATAGAGCATTTTCAAACCTTTCATATTCATAGAGGGTGGAGGAGATCTCTTCTAAATTTTTCTTTCATGAAGGATGATTTCGAAGGAATAATATATACACATTCACAATTTTTTTGTTTCATTATGAACCCAATACTATTATCCATTTTGAGATATTCAATTATACATTTCCCTAGTTTTCATGAATGAAAAACAAAACTAGTTTTTTAGTAATGTCTTCCATGAATATGAATCCTACTTTTTCATGAATAAGTCTAAAGACCACAATGAGATATTGTACACAAACTCCATGTTTGGTGAATAAAATAATGTGTCCATCACGCAAACACCCATTCGATATTACATGAAAATATAAGGGGAGATAATAATTCTAATATTTACTTTCATACACATGTGGATGTAATTACATGCATTTAGTGTCTTTCAAAAATATGGAAGACTGTCCACACCCGTCATTATGAAAATGTCATGCATGAACACAGGCACGAAAGTGATTATTTTTTCCTAAAGTTAAAAAATAGTTGGATGTGTTTTTGTGAAGAATGTTATATGAATATTATAGTGGGTATTATATTAGGAAATTGAGAAAGGAACATGGAAGAACTATACAATTAGTACTATTTGAGAATCACATGAACCATCCATGATGTTTTTTGATGGATTATTGGGATTCTCCATCCATTATTATTTTCATAATAAAATTGATGATTTTTTTGGAAAAATGTAAAAAAATAATTATTGAGGCTTCAAACTTCATTGAGAGAAGGAGTATCTATCCGACAAATTGATATAGTTCGGAAGAAGACAAATTATAGTCTATTCCTTAATTCTTCTACTGGTCATTTAGAAAAATGAATATATGTGGGATAAAGTGATAATAATCTTGTTGATATAGCCACATTAAAAGAAATAAATTTGAATAAACTGATTTTATTATTTATAAAATGTCATGTAAAGTAGAATATACATCTTAAACATAATGCTTATTGAAAATCATCGAAGAAATGGTGGTTCCAATATAAACATCACCAATTAAAACTGGTGTAACCAATATAAAGAACCAAACTGACATCAGAATAATTTTGTTTTCTCCCATTAACAATATGTTCTAATTATAGTAGTTTTTAAATTGGTACATTATATAGTTATAATTTAATATGCAAAACAACCACGGGTTTATCAGGATAACGAGTTTTTCATTTTACCAAACCTTGAAAAAATATATGTTTTTTCTTATTTCCTTTATTATTTATGTTTCATGAACATTTGATTGTTAATATTACATAAAAATTTAATTTGTCATAACTAGGATATAGGTTCAACTATAGAGGTTTTAATTGAAGGAAATTAAAAGTTGGTAAAAAGTTCAGTATACTGACTAACCCCCCTCCCCCCAGTGTCCCTACATGATCAATATGGGCTATACAATTGTTATAATGGCATATGTCTTCCTCTTATTAGATAAAAGTTTTCATCCAAGTTGTTTTTATGAAAATTATATGATGTTAATTTTTTAATCTTATTCTTATGCACCTCTCATATATAATTTAATATTTACCCCTATTGAAGAAAAAATGATTGTATCTTCCAATACATTGAAAAACATGAATAAGGTAGAATAAAAAAGATTCAGAAAAATCTCAAAAAAATATAATTATCCATGTTCATTGTCACGTTGTTTGATGATATGAAGAAAATAGCATATTCTATTAAGAGTATGTGTATGCTTAATCTATCATAATTGTTCTATTTTTCAATATTAATTTTTAATGACACATGAATAATGATTCTAAAGAAGTTAATTCATATAATATTTTTTCTTCCAATGATATTTTTTTAAAGAACCTAGCATGAAGTATAAATCAATAAACATGATAATGAACCTATTAATAATTTCAAAAGGTACAATCTTTTCAATGACCTCAATGAAGCAGATGAAAAATTTGAGAATCAATGTTATAAAAGGATCTCAATAAACAAAGAATATTTAAAATCGTATATTTATGGGAACACTACGAGGAAACATGTTATTTTTGACATAATCCGTGAACTTGAAACATTATTCAACATATCCATGATGTTTGGGTACTGTAAAATTATATATAAAATGAGTACGATCATAGATCTTGACAAGTTTGTGGAAGAAAAGGTCATGTTTCATGATGATTATATATAGAAGATCTGTACTATGTAATTATCTCAAAAATATACTATCACTATCATGGAATCCCAATTAGATGTTAAATATAGATGGATCAATGATCTTGATAAGTCTCTTTATTAATGTAGTAAACAAAATAATGACCATATCAATATATTGAAAGGTTAATGGTAAAGAAAGCCGACATCAGTTGAAAATGAGTTGTTATCATTTAACATGAAGTGTCATGAACTATAATTTTAATTTATATATTTAAAGTACACACATGGTTGAACTTTTCAAGTTGCTGAGAAAATTAATTCTTCAAACGAAACAAATAAATAGAGTCAAATCCAATAAAATATGTTGTCACACAAACAGGTGATTAGAATCATGTCATTGAATTAAATCATATTGGGTAAAAATGAATCACAATAAACTCTTAATATACCTTCCATAAACTCATGGATGATGGTAAATAATAACCATAATAATAAAGTTTCCACTAATGTAACCTCATTTTCTAGTGCATGATCAGATCTGATTTATATGAGGAAAAGGGTTCCTAATTTTTTTTATAAATCTATGAAAGCACTGAGGGTGGATACTAATGATTATAAAAAACTTAATCCAATACTATGCTCCATATAAGGAAAGGAATATCTATAAATAACATAGTTTTCAATGAATCCATTAGTGAATCCTTCCACTGATTAATGGAATCAGGTGTTATAATATAAAAATTTTATAGGTAATTACTTAAAGTTATTTAGATGTGATGAAAAGTATAAACCTGAAAAACCAAAGAAAAATTACTAGAAAAAACTCATTTATCTATGAAGAATAGATTTTTTTCTTGGAGTCATATGCGATTATTGCAACATAAATGGTTAGAGTTATTATGTTATCAGGTATATTCCAACCATAAACTATAAATATGTAGATAATAATAAAAGAGACCTATGTATTTATAAGAAACTAAGAAAAGATAAAAAGTCTTCCTTAGGGTATAAGGAGAATAAGGATGTCAAGAAAGCATGGAAAAAACTACTCCAAGGAATAATGATAAGGTGTAATATAATGAAATTATGTACAAAAATAAATGATACGTCCACTTTAGAAAAAGAGTCCATACCATGGACCACTACGAAAAGACCATAGAAATTAATTGAATAAATGTGATATTAATAAAAAATCAATTCAGTAGAGAAACAAGAAGATAAGATATATTTATGACATTCTTGATGAATATTTTTATAAGATACTTAAAAATGGTAACTACAAATCAATAAAGAAGCAATGTGAAAACTCGGAGATAGAATATGTTAATAATAAGGACTTAATATTCCTCCATGAATAATTTAATTTTTATATTGAAATAGAGATATATAAGGATGAATCACTAGTAAGTGAAAAGTGAAAATGAATATAGGATGTTCCATAGGAATATCTTGTATTCTATAATGGTTTGTCGACATATGAAACCACGTGTGTTTTGTAAAAAATTTATGGAAGGATAAGTAGGTAGAAACATTTGAAAACTCTATTTTTTTAAATGATCCAGATGAGATATTGATGATTAAAAAACAAGCACTACAATGAGGTACTTTTTTACTTGAAAAGTGAGGATAAAAAATATAGACATGATGAAGGCGTATGGAAATAAAGTGTCATGTTGTAATATAAAGAACAAAATACAAGATGTTAAGGGGGAATATGCATGAATAGTACCATTCACATTAAATATACAATGAAATGATCCCTTGGGTTTAGTGTAAATTCATATCCATGTTTCTCCTATTAGGAATCTCAAATGTGTTCCATATTATTCCCTTACTTCTTATATAGTAATGGTGAGATTAAATTATAGATAATTGAAGGTCATGTTCATTCAACGTGGAAGATAAAAAGATTGAATGATTATTAAAAATATATTATAAAAAGTAATTTCTCTATAATAGAGGATTATAATCATTAATATCATGATTATTTTCTAATAAAATTATCCACATGGTCAATTGGAATGGAATGGACCCGTTTTGGGGGAAAAATTAAAGAGATTATATCAAGTCATATTTCATTAATATCAATAAATCCATTCAATCTTGATAAAATTTAAAGATAGAGGTAACCAAATTATAAAATTTACATCTTGTGGATTATATAAAATATGTCAATCATGGGGTTTGTTTATTAATCAGTATGATCGTAGAACGGTTTAGTAAACTAATCATCCATTTGAAATTACTGATATGTTTTTTTGAAGGGTATAAAAGAATATATTACATGAGAAATATATTATATTATGACCCCACATTATAATATAATATATCATGATCATGATATAAATTTAATGGTTGTTATTAAATAAAATATAAATCCTAAGTTATATCTCTCTTGTTTTTAAAACTATGTTAGCCCACATAGACATAGAGTAGATCAACGAAATTCTTTTTTCCATGTTAACCATGTGGTAGCATCCTTCAGTAATAAAAGTAAAAGTTATTGTGTGAATTAATTTAAGGGAAGAAGAGAAACCTTTCACCAAACCTTATAATTTATTATCAATATTATGGAGAAGGGGAATTTTCATTTAGGAAATACTATTAACAACATATCCAATGGGTGAGTTTGAAAAGGATGAGTGGATGGACTGCGAGAACGGTAGTATGTTTTATCAATATAAAAGAAGGAATGAAAAGTAATTGAAAACTACATTCATCTATGATAAGTGATAAATCATTTATTGAGAATGCTGGAATGAATATGAGAAATATTCAATAAGGATAATGATGATGCATAGAGAATTGTTATGAATTCCTCTAATGTCATTTACTAATAAAATTATCCATTCTTGAAGTGATGACTCCTGGATAATTGTTATAGAAACATTATTTTTCATTTGATCATAAAATTAACCATTATTGCTGATGATTCCCATAGAGTTGTTATGGATTAATAACATTGGATGTCATAGTTGATATATTATCCATGTTGTTAACACTACCGATTTTTGTACTATTAATATGTTCATAGACATGTCCTCATTATTCTCGGATAATGGGAATTGCTTTAAAAAATTTATAAGTTAAAGGCCCTAAAAATATTCATTTGCATGATTTGTTTATATGTTAATGAAGATTTGAATATTTTCTACAGATAGAATTGAAATATTTAAGGAGGATTTTTTATTTGATGATGACTATAAAAATATTATTTTTTAGGATGAATTTATTATTAGTGGAGATCTAATAGTATACATGCATAATGTAATTTCATGAAGAATAATTGAATAAGTCCATTTAATTTTAATGAAAGGGGATATGAAGAGATAAAAATAAAAGAAATAAATATATATTATTCTAAAATATTGCGGGAAGAAAATTAAAAGGTGAGATGGATTTTTTTAGATTATTTTCCAATAAGGAAGTTCAAATATCAATATATTGAAAATTTATTCTATGTATCTTATTTTCCAAGTATTTATTTAATTCATATATTAAAAATATTTCCAATAAACCAGGTATCCATGCCAGCTCAACCAAGGGATCACATGGGACCATGGGGGTTTACCACTACCAATGGGAGTATACAAGATAGCATATGGAGGGAACAGAAGGATGGGAAATAGTACCCACCATGGGCGGTCAGGCCCATGTATAGGGACTAAAAAGGAGAGCATTCCAAGAAGAGTGCAGCGAAGGAGAGGTGGTAGAACCATGAAGGGTGAAATTGCAGCAAGAGGGGTCCATTATTTCAAAACTGTCGGCCACATTCCGTTATTAATATAATAATTAAAAAATGTATTGTTTCAATGTGAGACTATAGAAAATGAGATATATTCATATAACATTAAAATGAAACAAGTTACATTGGTCTTTTGATGTAGATGATCCTAGCCGCCAGATCGATCATAGCAATCATCTCCTCCCTCGACATCCTTGAGGTGGTCCAATTTTCCGAAATATGGATAAACCATAGTTCAATGACTCCAGACATATTTTATGATGAATCCAATGAGTTTTGAGTAGTTTGACCATATCTATATCAAAAATGAAACTGTTTCATCCATGAAAATATATTAACAAAATAACTCATTTCATCTCGTCTTCAAATGATGTTTTATATGGCATTTGAATAATGAGTGATTTTTTGAATTCATTAAAATGAGGAGCATGTGATCCTACTCACATAAAATTGATGAATAAACATGGTGAAATGTAATGAATCCATGAATAATGGCTATTTCTTCATAAATCCGAATTATTCAGGTGTTTTAGGTATGGTTTACCCATGACATAAATCTTGTATACTTGAATGAGTTCTTGGAACGACATAGAAATTGTATCTAGGTTGTGTGAGTATTATATATCACCACCTATAAAATTAGAAGCTATCATTTCAGAAAATAAATGAAAATATTTACGAGGTCAGTATTCAAAAGATAGAGATCATTTATGAACCCCTCCAGTTTATGAAGGACTTAGGAGATCTGAGAAGAATTTCTCTTTCACAGAGAAATTATCCATGGTAATGTGCTATGTACACAGAACACTCATTTTACTTCTAGAAGAACCCAATTATATAAACCATATTATGATAGTTCATTATTCACCTACCTAATTTTAATAAAACACTATATCCTGTGTTTTCAAAATTTATTCCATGATTAATGTTGCATATTATGGGAAAATAATTCTAGAGACAACAATGAGACAGGGTATAAATAAAGAGCTTCCCATGAAGAAGAGATTGTGTGCATTAAGATGGCATTAATTTTGTTTAGTGTGCACAGACCATAGTATTTCTTTTATATGTGCATTCTTTTTCATAGATTGATGGATATGCACATAGTAAGATTGTTGTATGAAGTAGGATGTGTGTCCACACCCATGTTTACAGAAAGGACACTTTTGAAAACATTAATGAAAAACATAATTCCATCTTAATGAAATTAAATAGTATAAAATTTGTTCAAGAATAACATGACAATAAGAGTATAGTGCAATGTATATTGTGCGAAGGAGAAGTGCACAAGGCAGATATTAATAGTAGATAGTGTGAGAGATGCCCATGTCCCATGCATGATGGGTACTTAAATGACAATTGAGATTGTGAAATCATTATTAATTCATAATATAATTGAACAATTTGGGTGATATACCTGAAAATATAATTATTAATTCTAGAAAAAATATTTATAGAAACTGTATCTTCTTGAGGAATTGATATATCATGCAATAATTCAACATATTGTGTATTTAAAAATTATTTTATTGATCATTCATACAGAGAGGAGCTATGGGATGAAATGTGTGTAATATTTTTGATCTGGAAATAGTGGAAGACGCACATTTTAAGGACAAGATATATAATTTATGAAAAGGTATCCAGTGTATAAGTGACATCTTGTTCAGAGTGTTTATTTAACATATTTGAAGAAATAGGGGTCTATTAAAAATAGCTCCATTGAAAATAAGTGGAACTAGTATAAAGAACACTATAGACATATGAATATTGTTTATTTATTTTCTAAACCTGGTGTCCAAATTCAAAGAATTTTTTATAAGAAAATGAAATATTGAAATGAAAATATATGAAATAGTGATACGGTGATCATGATAATGTGTATATCTCAGTTCCAAACTTTTTATGAATTTTTCTCTATTGTTTTCTCATTTATTATGTACATTTTATTTCAATGTTAATTTTAAATCCACAAACTAGATCAATTATTAATAACAAGGTCATAATTTCATGAATAGAGTTCTTATTTAAAAGAATTGAAAATTAGGTAAAAAGTTGGGTACACTAATTCACCCTCCACTGTCTCAGTGTCCCTCCAAATTCCATCTAGAATTTACATGATGAATAATTTTTTAGTGGTGTTAAATATGTGTTATGAATGAATGATTTATTGAAGGAATGGACAATGTTAATATTCATGTACTTATATAAATCCATTACAATGTGATGGGGGTTTTTACAGTTTCATGGTGCTTGGAAGATATTCTCAAATATTTTAGGCTCTCTTATTTTTCCCCCATAGCACATCATGGTGTTATAACACAATGGGTAGAATGGAATCCCATTAATGTGACAAATGATCCAGTCATCCCATGTGTTCAGTCAAGTTTAGGACATTATTTAGATGACACAATTGTGATCTTTATCAAACATTTTATATGATGATAATAATGATTTTATAAGGTTACTTTGTGAATGGTATTCATGTTTACAATATATCTTAATTTTTAGTTCTACATGAATTTCATATTTATTCCATTGGGATAATATATTTTATGTTTTTTTTACTTATGATACTATTGTAAATTTTTAATCATCCTAAAAGAAAAAAATAATCTATATTTTATTATAGTTGACATTTTCCAGTCAATTATTTTTTACTTAATTTAATGTTTTATGAAAACGGAGTGGAAAATGATGTATATTTCATTCAATCTCACGTTGTTATATGGGGTGGTTGTATATTTCCCTATATTTTAACAAATGTGTTGGAGGGTTGTGTTTTAATTTTTTTACATTACGTCCATTACCTCTATGAATAACATGTATATCATCCATTTTCAGTGATCCATCAGTTCAATTGATTTAATCTGGATTATATAGGCATTTAAATATATTTTTTTGTATATATTTATTTTAATATATATATATATTAACTCACATGTACAAAGAGATATTTATAAATAATCATATGTACATTTATATAGGTATATACAAATCCTTATATTCATATAAATTAAATAAAAAAATAATGTTTTATTAAAAATAATTTTAATAATTATTATTTTACTTTCCTATGGTTTATATATTTATAAAGGCATGTTATATGTATGTATGATTAAATTTTTAATTATACAATTAAATTTATTTGTGTGTGTGTGAGCACATATATGTATACACTTGGTTATAAATAACACTACAATATGAAAAATAAAAAATTTAACATAATAATATTCGTATTAATGACTGTCTAGGGAATAAATTCAGTCTTCGCAAAAAATATGACAGGAAGTCCTTCTTAAATGATATTGAAATTCCATAAAATGTTAATAAATTAGGGTATCTCAACCTAAAATTCTATTCACATGGAATTTAAATCATTTTTAAAATTAAAATGATTTTACAATTGTCTCACTATGATGAAATGGGGTGGATGATCTCACAATCAAGTTTTGATGTATTTTAGAGCCCAAATGTGCACTTGGATCAAATGTTTCAACTTCCAAAAGATCATGTTTGGTTTTTAATTCATGTTATGATATTAATTAATATTTTTTATTTTTCAATATCAAAATTTTGATTACATTTCAATAATGCAATAATATTTATCAATTTAATAAATAAAATTTATTATTTATTACATTTAAACCATTTTTCATGATATATATTATATATTAACTGTAAATACCTATTTAATACTCTATAAATCATATTTAAGAAAATAAATTATATATACATATCAATAGATTTATATTTATATTATAATATATTATTATAATTGATATATGGTTTTTAATATACCCTTTAATCATAGGTAAAAATTGATTTACCGGTGAGAAAGTGTACCCCGTTATCACTAATAAGATAATAGTTGATAAATGGTAACACATATGGGTGAAAAAAAAACAATGATAATTTATTTTATTTACTATCCCATTTTTAACATAGCTAGTGTTTCCCATTGTATGTTCTTCTACATATCTCTAATGAAATACCTTTATTCATTTAAATTTTAATGTCGATAGAGGGTATTTCTTATTAAAGAGTAAAAAGTAATAGTGTTTTGTTAATCCTTTTATATCCATTTTACTTTTTATTTAATAATCATGATTATTATTGTTGTTAATGTTAGGAGTGTTTTCCATGATTTATTAATTTAATTCATAATGGGTTTCATTTACTATGATATCTATCTAACAGTAATAAAAATGGAATTTACTTACTACATATCACATATGAAATAGTCATATGTTTTAGATAAGTATATTATAGTAATATAAAATCAACCTTATATAGTGATGCACCTTTATCAACACTGTCTAAATGAACTAATTAAGGGTACCATTAACCATGCTAAAAAACATTGATAAAAGGACACCATTATTGGGGCATTTTTTAGTAATGGTAAATAATTTCCTTTATCTATTTGTTTTTTGACTGAAAAATGGTGTCCATAAACAACTCATTTCATCCTGATAACATTATAAAAATTTATTCCAATTAACAAAAAAATGTTTTAATTTAAAAATATTTTTCTACATATATATATATATTATTTTTTAAATATCATATTTAAAATATTAAATAATTTTCTAGACATAATTTATTATATATTTAGTGACTAATAGTTTATAAAATAATAAACTTTTAATATTAGTAAATAATTTACTAATTGTATCATGTAATAGATATTTCAGAACATTTTGGGATACAAAAAATTCATATATTAATTAGTCTCAAATCAAATGCTGAAAAATAGTATTTAATAAAAATTAAAACAAATTTTAATTCAACTATCTATATAAGATACACAATATATCAAATCAAATCTAATAAATAGATCTATTAAATTTAAATGGGGGTGTAGATATCTACTATTCCTCTATCATAAAATCCATATATGGCCAAAAAACATTGTTTTTAGTTGGTATTCCCAAATCTTTTAACATTATATGAAATTTCATCTTCGTTTAAGTGGACTATATTATATTTCTTTAGTGTAGATTGAATTTATTACATGGGATTACATTCTTATACATATTATGGTCTTCGATTTTTTCCTTTATTATATTTTCTTTTAATTTATAATTTAATATATACATATATAGATATATTTATATGTATTAAAATATCAAAAATTAAATATAGAAATAATTCATAAATTTATTGACCAATATAATATCATTCAAAATATATAATCCACTTGTGAATAAAATATAATCATCTAATTTATTTAACAAAATATTTATTCATTTTAATTACTATGGATTAGTATATTAATATATCTATTGTAATTCCATTATATATGCAACGTTTATATATAATTTTGTGTGTGTGCATGTATTAAAAAAATCTATTTATTTATATGTTTTAAAATATGCAAATGCTTCTTAATCTATAATAAAAATAAATAAATAAAAATATATATTATATATACAGACACGATTATATGTATAAATACACACACAGAGATATATATTTCTATATGATCACACATAGATACATAAATATATATAGACACACAAACATAAATGTGTATTTTATAAATTTATTTTAAAAAAATTATTATTATATATATAAATATATGGAAAAATATATCGATAACACAATTGTATGTAATTATATATAAATAAGTTGACAAGTCATAAAATATAGATGAAAAAAATATAGAATATTATTAAGGGTGTTCTATTTTCACATGGAGGTCCTGATATTTAATCCAGTCATTAAGGATTACAGAGGGAAGGAGATGCATGGAAAAATGGTAGAGGGGTGTCACATGTGATCCAGAGGGAGAGATGATGACAATATTTCGTAGATAAATAAAATGGCTCCTAGTAGGGGGGATATGAGAATAGCACTAAAGTAATTTGAAATATTTATTTATCTATGTTTATCAACTCTTATTTAATTTATAATGTTCAACGTCCCCGCCTGGGTTCTAATATAACTAGTGCATTGAGTTGGTTCACCACAAGAAATCAAGTTTGCATCCATAAGAACTGGATTTCATCGACTAGTAGTGAGGGTCTAAGAGATATTTTTGGGTGATTTTACCCCTGTTTCCTGAGTAAACCAACATTTCAAATGAAAATAGACATCAATATATAATAACAGTAAATACCATAATCATTAAAAACTAAATTCCCAAACTAAGGGAGTACCCACAATGTAGCATTTTAAAATATGACATGTCATAATAGTATAAAGGGAGAGAAGTAAAAAAAATTAAACACTAATGAAAATAGTCAAATTGAGTCCCAAAATCAATTCTAGTCACCTCATCCATTCTTTATTCCAAACCCCACATTGAACATCTGGTATAGGGAATTTTCCATTATCTTTAACAACAACCATGAAGCTTTCTTAGGTACCCTAAAGTTGAATTATAATGATGTGAGTAAAAATCATCAAACCTGAAAAAAGGTGTCTATAATTGTATCCAATCTAATCATCGTGTTTGTTGAACTAAAAATAATAATGGTAAGGAAATAAGAATAAAACAATTTATTTAACTATATTTAAATTAACCAATCCTGTTAACTATAATCCATTTGAGGCATGGTTTAACCAATCTTGTTATTTGTTTCGAGTTTCACCCATACTATTCAAAACAGACATGGTCCAATTTTTGTTTAATAATCCTTTCCTAAAATGGATTATAGTTTGAAAAATAAGTAGAATTATTCCTTGTATTGAATTTGAATTTTGAAATTCATTTCCAACCATCCCAACCATTCTATAAAATTATATGTTCATACCCATTTAGCTGGGTTCAATAGCCCTTTATCTGAAACATATTATTCATAGGGTTGTCAGGAGCATCAGTCTGGTCCACCCAAAGGGGAGTAGTATTATTAAAACATCCTAACCAACAATTCATTCATATTTTCCAATTCTCATCATCATTAAACATTTTTTAAAAACAAGACAACATGTGTGTATCATTTGATTTATCATTATTATGTGATTCATTACATTAAATATATTCAAAATTACGTGGTTTATTACATTAAAACTATAAGTATATTTATCTCTGAAAGAAATTTTACCACAATTTATCATCCCTATCATTATAATTAACCATATGGGAAACCCCCTTGAATCATTTTTTAAATTTACCCATTTAAAAACCATAACATATTTATCGAAATAAAATTAATCAAAACCCCATTTACTTTATGATATGTTATTACTACAACTGAAATTGTATTATTCTCATAAACCCATCAAATCAATATTTAATTCATTAATTCACCTAACAATGGAGGAAGTTAAACCCATGGGTGGCCACTTCCCTAGTCTGATCCACCTTGAAGAATACATCTGTGATCATGATGGGTTCATCACACCATTCCCAAACTCAAATTTAACATTTTATTCCATGGATTAAAATTCATAGGTCAATGAGAAAAATTCAAAAACACATAAAAAAATTATTCATCATGAATATGTGATATAACATGTAGACTACCTTCCTAATGTATGTAGAATAAGGCTTACATACCATTATACATTGATTTGAAATAAATAAAAATGGATCTGAAAAATATATTATAATTGAAAATAAGATTTTAGATGATTCACTATGAGTAGAACTATTATTCAAGTCACATTCTAGAATTTATAACAATTGAGAGTGATAGACTCAACTAGGCTTTCGGTTCACATCCAATAGTTCATTTAATGATTATAAAATTATTTAGAAAAATCCATGGAAGAGGGGGGATCTAGGATTATTTATCAAGATACAAGAGATTGATAGTGGAATAAAAAAAATTATTAATATTTTAATCGTGAATATATAATATGAGAAATTCCATCTTTTAATAACACTATGGTTTTTTCATACAGCATTCCAAACCATGTGCCAACCATGCACCATCCTCTACCCAATAGAGGGACTAGATTGCATAGTCTCATAGAGATCTGTCATAACATTCCATACTGGTGTAGGGAAATTATTTGGATCCTTCAAAATCCATATGGTTTTCTGGCTCCCATTGAATGGGTTTTCAAATTTGCATCATTCCCTAGTAGGCTGAATGGCTAAGGTGAACAGTTAGTACTAACTGTGTACCAAACATGTGCCCTGCAAATAATAGCCTTTTAAAAAAAATTTAGGTCCCTAACCACCAAGACTCCCCTATAGTCCCCTAATATTCTTTTAAAACATTTCATTATCCTTTATAAAGATATTTGATTCAAAATTTAATCAAGGATGTACCACCTTGAATGGTATGGATATTACTTCCTCCTAACCTTATAATAGCTCTCCCTCATTTTTCGGTCCCATATATCTCTAATACTCTATGGTAAAAATCTAATACAAATTGGAAGCAAATATATCTCCATCTCCTTATATTATACATGGGTGTTTCCATGAATCAATATAACTCTATCTAATGTTATGGTCTTACAACACAATAACATTCTCACTGAGGACCACAACACAATCTAGATTATCCTCAAAAGATGCATTAGCCTCTAACTCAACATCATTAATAGAAATTACATAGAATGTGTTTGGGTGATACAGAAGAATATATTCATCATTAAAATAATCACAATTCTAACATACCAATGTGTATGTTCCAATAGTATGATGCTAGTTTGACCCTCCCTGCAATCCTTAATGGCCCCACAAACTTTAGTGATATAATTCCCTATTTTAAAATATGAACATGACCCATTCATTGTGACACCTAATGAAACACCTGGTCACCCACCCTAAATTCATGAAAATGATGATATTCCATAACATAAGGCTCTTATCTTCTAGGTAACATATCTATATGCTTCTGAATCAACTAAACAAACAGTAATGTCTCTTATACTGAACATGGTCCCAAAAACTCAGATTTTTCTACTTCTATCCAATATAATAATTATCTATATGGACTTCTATAGATAAAATCATATGGTGCTATATGTATAATCAACTAGTAAATTTTCTTATAAAAAAATCAATGGGCACTATGTTATTTTCTCATGATCCTCCAAATTCCAGAACACCATTCTTCAACATTTCCTCTATCACCTATATATATGATGCTAATTCCCATTTCATTGTAGGTGAATTTCATACTCATAAATACCTGAGTTCATAATGAAATCTACAAATCTTTAAAGAATAGTGACTGAAAACTAAAATCAGAATCTGAAAAATATCTGCGATACCCCATGAAGACAAATAATTTCCTAAATATATAAATCACATTACTGGTCCACTGTTAATGTCTATAAAATTGTAAATAAATGACCTACCTTAGTGAAATTGTAAAAAATAATTCAAATTTTTTCATTTAATCATGGATTCCTTATAGTTAATACCACAAAAGTAATTCTAACCTATTTCAAAAACCAATCTAGAATGGTAAATGGATGTAAAAACCACTAAGTCACTTAATCTCATCCTTTACTTGCCGACATGTGTTATATCAGGTCACCAAACCTATATTCTCCTTTTCATTCCTATCAAGAAATACTATCTAGAAATATAAAAATAATTTTTTTTAAATATGGTGTACTTCCATCATTCAATCATGAAACTCACACATCTGATCTACGGACATACAATTAGGTTTAAAATAATTTTAATAAAATGAGAATAATCACATCCATATCAATATTATAATAGTAATATGGCTCCTAATCATCTACATTATCTATTAATGACCAAAATTATTAATCCTCATATTTCCACCTCTCAACATGATTAAAAGTAGAGCACTAAAAAGGAAATGAAACAAGTGCTATCATCTATTGAATCATTCGAACACCAATATTCATCTCATCAAACATATCTATAATCCTCCAATAAGATGTAGACTACTGCACTAACTAATATTTGGCCTTTATTCACAATGAATATACAATATTGTTTCCTTTACCAGGTGTACATTTATACTCAATAAAAAATAGATGTTGTCTGCCCATATCTACGATTGTAGATTCAAATAATGATGCGAAAATATGGATATACTACTTTTTGGGAGAGTATAAACGACAAAATTCTCACCCGAATGGTAATTGTGCCAAAATTTTGAGGCATAAACCACAACATCCAATTTTATATCTTACATATGATTATTATATTCATATAGTGTCAACTATCATTTTATATATACCATGAATAGATCCCCCAACAACTACACTTCTCTATGTCGAATCCATGATGAATAATAATAGTATTCTCACTACCCAGATTGAGTTAAATCAAGATCAATGTAGTGGTTAAAATCTTCTTCTGATCCAAAAAATAATTATTAAATGCTTTATAACACTCAAATATTATACTCTTAGTGTTCAGGACTAAAGGAGGCATTGTAAAGAAGGTATATTCATTGATAATCCTTCTATAATAACCCACAAATCCTAGAAATCCTCAGTTATCAAAAACATTCATTGGATTTACCAAAGATAAAACCCGATGAAACATAACTATATCTATTTACACAAATTTCTACAATATGATTTGACATATGAAATTTACCTTTTCAATCTAGAAATGTCACATATATAGTTGGGCATATAGTTAATTCTCACTTACTGTTCAAAATAAGATCTCAATATTTGAATCATGATATTCACAATTTTTGGATTACACATAGATTTAGTCTAAAAAAAATAACAAAAAAATTTAGATATGGGTTAAAGATTTCATTAATAATGACAACAGACACTGCTATAGGATTCAACAACCCAAAATTCATTTTTATGAACTAATAAACTACACCTACTAATAAAAAAATTCTTTTGCATTTCAGAAGGTCTCACCCTCATCTGATGATTCCCTAACCATATATCAATTTTACAAAAATGAAAATGTATCCTTAAGTAATTCCATAATTTAATCAATTTATAGAAGGTGTTATCTGCTCCTAACCGCCATGTAGTTAAATATTGAAATATCAAAATAGAACTATAATGATCTAGCACTGTTATTATCCATCTTATTGTAGATACCAATGAGGGCATACTCAGAAGAATAAAACAATTATTGAAAAATTCCTCCCATGGATTTATATGTTCTTATAGTTTTATGGGTTCCATCATATATTTTCTAATAGTGAATGTGCAGAACTATAGAAATATGATCAATCATAATCTAAACCTCTATCTCTAGAGGAAGCCTTGAGAAGTCACCTAGAAAAAAAAATTCAAACCAATCTGTCATAGGATGGACACAATTGGGCTCCCATCACTCTTATTCAATAAATTTTTTTACTTGTATTGTAATGTCATCTAGTTGCGGATGAACTGGCCAAGCACGAACTACAATAATATTCAATTCCCCATTCTAGACATAAGTTTCACCTTCCAGAGACATGAACATTCTCTCTAATAGAAACAATCAATGTCATCATGGTATGTAACCAACTATTATATCCCAAGTATTAGGTGAAAATCATAAATATGAAAAACATTTAAGTCCCAAAAGGAAATGGTTCACACCATCTATGAGGGAATACTAGTTGTATTTTCAAATAGCTTTCAATCGTACTCCTAACCGTGTGTTCATTGAAATAAAATCTCACATATATTGCACCAATATACCCGAAATATTAACCAAATGAGTATATATAAAATAATTTGAGGAACCTATATAATATATAGAACTCAAAATCATAGAGGATACAAGAATCACCCCTCAAAAAATCGACATACACACATTTCCACAACCAAGTACATGTTAAACTGCAAGAAGGTGATCTACCCATATACCCGTGCCTCTTGTCTATGTTCTTCAGGTTTCAGATTTCGGATGATATAAACAATATAGTACTAATGTACCACTCTACCACTCTAATTTCTATGGATAGTGGATATCCGATTTCCTAATTGATATTGTTTTGGAGACCTTATTCAAAGGCATTATACCATCCTATGTCCCCCCCCCCACTAACCTATTTTTATTGATTCCTATAGAACCTCTGAATATGAACCATCCGATTGCATGATCTATATTCCACTAGTGTTCATTGACATTCACCTTTAAATTTTTATAGTGTTCCAAAATTAACTAAGATGACTAATCTACTCCAATGGAAGACATTTTACCTTCAGTGGCTATCTTATCATCCACTACTATGGTGGAAATTCTAATAATGGAAATTCCAACTATCAGAAGTTGTCTCACTAGATCTAGCAAATTAAAAAAGTATATCTACCACATGAATATTCCTTTAGGTTCCCTTCATATATGAGAACCTCATACACTACCATAGAAAACTACTCCAAATGAAATATACTTATCTTGGAATTTTTCTCAAAATGAAGTCCATAATTAAAACATATAGACAGATCCTTCATATTTTCTTTATAAATATTAGTAAAATGTTTCAAATCGTTTTTGCAGTCATTATAATCCATCACCATCATACTTCTATAAGTAATAAAGTAATACTCTTCACCACTCCTCTATCCCATGGTCTCATGGTAGATGTTATCTATAATATCCTCTTGTAAGTAATTACATTCCATTCACTCTATATTATCATCCAATGATGGTATATCCCACCAGAACCTCATTAGTCCACATAAAATAAATATTCCTATTATAACCCTTTTAATGGTAGATGTATCTAAGTGATCAAGAATAATTTTGATAGAATAAACCTAGAAAAGGGAAGCCTTATGTCCAGCCTCTCCAGAAAACATGGAGGGTGAACTAGAAAATACTATCTTTTCAGGTGGACCATACATTTCATAGTTAACATTGGTTCATTCCCCATAAAATACAAAAAACAATTTAATTACTCATGAAATTACGCATCCCCTATGTTATACAGAACCATCATGTGATTTAACCCCACAACAAGTGTATAATTATCATTGATGTCATCCTTTCACCCAACATGTTGGCATTATCATGGTGGAATCTCTCAACCATGCCAAACACATGTCCCAAGAATCATAATATATTGATCCCATACTTACACAGAAGAGTAGTAATTTGTAGTTAAAAAAATTAACCAATCTAAACTATCCCAATAGGTATAAACACACCAACATTCCTACTATTAACAACCACTATCATATGTTATGGCCATGAAACTGGGTAAATAAAACTTAAAAAATCACAAACCATTCATTTGACACACTTTTTAACAATTATACATCAAAAAGTTCTATATCTCCCATTTAGAAACGATTTTCATCATTCCAATTCATCACATATCATCTAAAACAATTTATAACTCTTTATTAGGCATTATTTTTAACCACTATATTTTAACACATTTCATGTTTAAAAACTTCAAAAAATTTCATTAGGCACCAATTCTTTAAAACCCCTATTGAGACAAAATGAATATTTAAATCCCATAACACAACTAGAACCATTATTCTTTGTGTTCCTAACATGATTTAATTTAAATATATCCCTAAGTACATAAATTGAAGCATTAATAAAAAAACATAATGCTATTCAGTATTTGAGTAAAGTATACTATATTAATAACTTCACAATACCTTTTTATTACACAATGTTAAATTACATGGAAATGTAATAAATGAACATCAGGAACAATAATCACACCACAATTTCATGGGGTTTCCCCTACACATGGGTTATATACCCCCATGACTGATCTCATTTCCATGTCCCAAAAGATCCTTATATCTTTTTTAACATTCCAAATTTGTAATGAAATAGATAAGAAAAACGATTTGATAAAACTGTGTAACACTCGAGCCCTAGTTCCACTATAACTAGTGCCCCGAACCAGTGCACCACATAACCTCATGTGTTCCACCTATATACTAGAGGTCCCCAATACAAGAAATTTTATATGGATCTTGTGTGGAGACTATACCCAATTTTCAAATGTAATACTATAGAATATACAAAAATAACCATCTACCAGAAATAATAATAAATAAATAAACATCACATAAAACATTCAAATAATTAGGATGTACCCAAAAACAAATATAAAAAAATATAACAAGCCACTATAGTTTAATTGTTAATAGAAAAATAAAATAACACTTGTATGGAAATCCCCAAACATATTATGGAATTTTTTTTAGTCCCATCATATAGTATCCATTCTCAATCCCCACATTAATCATCTATCAAATAACATATTCCATTATCCTTAGCTTCATACATGAAGTATTATTGTGTACCCAATAAAGGTATGCGAAGGATATTATTAAAAATTAGCAGGACATCACAAATGATGTCTAAAATTGCATCCAATCTAATCATAATTCATGAATAAGTAAAGGTAATTCATGAAAGAAAATACTAAGAATAGTTTTTGTTATTAACTATAGATAAATTGACCACTCTTATTTTTAGTTCCCATTGTAATCCAAACTCGTCAAACATGAATCATCCCAAGGTGGGTAATCGTAGATTTTTTTTGAAAGTAGTTATATGTTATATATAATAGTTTATCATTCCATATATCCAACTAGGATTCAAAACATCATGATTTCCCATCCTAACCATAATATGAGATTCCCTATCCATACACCTGGAGCGTGGAGGATCAATCCTCTATCCAAAACATACTATGAATAAGGGTTCTTAAAGTATCAGATTATCCTACTAAATGGAGAGGAGTATAAATCTGACATCCCAACCAACCATTCATTTACATTTTTAAAGGACCATAATCATTGAAATATTTACACAAAAGATACAACATAGGTGGACCATTTTAATTTCATTCAGTATATTGACAATTTTTAGGTTGATTAGATTAAATATACTCAAAATCCCTATATTTAGGACATTTTACTCTAAAAACAACATTGTAACAGCTTATCAGACATGTTAATATAAGTAATCATATAGAACAGCCATTTTACCATTTCTCACATTTTTCCATTTACAAACCATAACTCATTGAACATATTCATGTTAATCCAAACATCGGTTTATTCCAATACAACATTATTGCCAAAATTACAGTTGGTTTAATATTGTTAAAGCTTCAATTTATAATTTAACATCATAATTCAAATTTTTATGTAATTATCACACAACATTAGTAACTAAAGTCATAGTCTAATCAACTATAGTGAATCTATTGCTCAATGTGTGGGGATCAACAAACCATTTTCACACATATATTATCATTTGTTACCAAGGATTAAAATGATAAAAATAAAAACATAAAGGAATAAATAAGTAAAGATATGTCAAATATCATTGCTATAGAATATAACTTGTAGACCAAGTACCTCATGTTCATTGATATTTCTCAGTAATTCTATCCCTTGATTTTAACTCAGAAAACATTATAAGCCCAAACAGATAATATACAGGAAAATATTTTTTTATTGGATTAAGAAGGAAAATCCAAATTATTGAATTCATATTAAATAAAATTCAGAAAATAGATATGTTATAATCCCACCATGTTTTTATTCTAACACAAAGCTTCTTCAAATGACTCAAAATCAAGGGAGAATGGTCATTAAAAGAGGGGGTGGGTGGAGCTCTTAGATCATCCCATAATCTACTAAATATGGATAGAGGAATAAAATTAGTAAATAACCATTAAATAATAAGGGTGAAATGCGAGATTCTATCTTTTAATGAGGTACATATCTTGGCAACGTGACTTTCTAAACCATGTTCCAACTTATTTCCAACCTCTGACCAAGAAGGGGCCTAGGTCACACTGTCTACTAGGGTATGGATGGTTTCAATAATATAAGGAAGCCATACATTTCTCTTTATCCATATTCTAATTGTTTTTAGAATCCCATTTATTGGGATTTTTCTATTATTCATCCCCCTACAGGCTATACAACTATGGATCATAGTTATTACTATCCTTAAACCAACCATACACCCTACAAATAATTCCCTATATTATTATAATTTCATGTACCATACCCCAAGGTCACCCCACCCCAATATTTTATTAATATTATTTGAAAATAATTCATTATCAATAATAATGAGAGATGACACAACGTTTTACCTAGTACATTCTTCCCCAAAATATCAGGATATTACACAAAGGGTGGGTTTACCAGTTCTAAAAAACATTTTCATAATGGGGAATATATCATTATTTTTTCTAATATGGATAAAGGGTTAAATTATAATTCCTTTCTCTTTTACAAGTGAAACAAATACTTATTTTAATAACAAATTTCATGAATGCTTTAATACAATTAAAATTTATGATTCTAAGTGCTCGTAAAGGCTCATTTTGTAGTATTATTAAAGGAATTAAAAAATTTCATATTTATGACATCATTATCATCATTGTTAATGGAACATTTCATTCCTATTTTTATTCCTCACCTATTAACATATTTCACTATATTTATTTCTTCATCTACTTTTTTCTAATAGAAAACCACTGGTGTGTAAAAGTATTAATCTTAGGGGTGGAATTAGAGACCATTACATTTTTCAATGTCAAAATTTCATTTTGTTACAATTGATTCATTATTTGTTTAACTCATTAAATATTAATAATTTCAAAGATTATATAATATATTTTGGCATGTGGGTCACCGATAAAAAAAATTAGCTAAGTGGGAATCCATGTTAGGTCAATGGAGTTAACCCTACCCATGTAGTTGTTATTGTTTTTGATGTTTATGGGTATATATTTCGCTATTATGATATATAGATGATGGTGTTACTCATAGATTGAGGGTATGAAAAATGGATATCAGTGTATTGGTGGTTCATTTATGAAAGAGATTCTTGGTCAATTGGTCCAAAGGATAATTTTATTTTATCTTCGTTGACATATCAAACTTATATTTTCATAATTTTTATATCTTTTCCAATAATAATAATTATTGAAGATGTTTTATATGTATAATATTTAATTATATGATAGTGTTTCAATATACTTCCTATGAATAATTTTGATATTTTATTTTATTTTCAATGTTTTTATTATCATGGGTGTCTAACATTCATATGTGTAATGAAATTTTTTTGTCAATATTGTCAATGATCTTGCGGTTTAATATTTTAGGGAATAGTCTACACAAGTGATAATTTTAGAACTCGCCACTAATTAGCAACAATTGGAATTTGGGAAAACATGATCAAGGCCTTGTAATGTTCATGATTATGTAATCTTATTGAGGAATTACACTAAGAATACATGAAATTGTTTTTAGAATGATAAATTACCATCTTAGGAATATAAATTATGTATAGAGTGCACATATAATATATAAATTACATAAAAATTATATGTATCACATTGAAAAGATCATATCCAAAAATGTCATATAAATAGAAACATCATATGGTATGCATGGTTGATTACCTTTTTCCATAAATAAGTCATGTTACCTCTTTAAAAAAAATTTATGGTCAACAATAAGTCTATTATTGTGTGGGTTACATAAGCCAAGGAATACAAAATTAGATGTATTTTTGTGAAAAATAATCTCATGACATGAAATCAACAATTATCAAATCCCATTGAAATATTTCAATATGCATGATATTTTTACGTCTCATACTATAATATATCATTCATTTATGATATAATCTAAAATCACCATAAATTTCACCTATGACATGCTTAAATATTTCATGTATATTCTCATTATAATAGCCATGTTTTTTATTTCTAAACCGTGGGAAAATATTATTTGTGTTTTTTTCTATTTTTCACTTAAATGGCCTCGTTCAAATTAACTAATTCCCTCTTTAATTCCTATAGCAGAAACAATAAATCTGATTATAGTATTAATATTCTCAAAAAAATTATGTCACTCTAATTTATATTAAATATCTAATACTATAATTATACCTGTAAGTTCATAAATTCATCTTATTATTTCATTTCACATATGGGGACACTTTTATATCCCTTTGTGAAATTTTCAGTTACCATATTCGGCTTTGTAAAAGCACTTGTTATTTGGCATTCCATTAGTTATACTCCCCATACACTAAAATGACATAAACAAACTATCATAATATCTAAAATCCATTAGTATTATACATATTTCACCATCAATAATTTTTTAGGGTATAAAAAGTCTCTAAAAACCATACTATCATTATATGTAATTAAAAATTGAATGAACATAATAGATTTAGATGGTTTCGGGATGTGCCTACTCCATGAGATTAATTTGGAAAATATTATATTTCAATTCTCTTGATAAATCATCTGAGGAATACAAGATATATATTATATTAGATATATATGATATTAAAATATGAAAACTCCCAACATTCATATATTTTATCCTTGAATCTATCCACCATTATTATTAGTGATATATAAATTCATAACTGACAGATTAATTTCCATTATTGATAAATTATTTAATCACATAATGTGATCCTAACATTTTTTAGTAAAGACCCCAAATCTCCACCACACCCTCATGGAGAATTAGCGGTACAATCTATAATTGAAGTCTTATTAAGTTGTTTGAAGTTATCCATTGGTAACATCATTGTCATCATATCTTAGAAATTTTTATTGGTGTGGATTTCCTGAATTTTCCAATATTTTTATTCCTGAACTCTAGGAATAAAATCATATTAAACATATATTTTTTGTGACCTAGAATGAAATTTTGGGTTCTAAATTAGATGAATCATTCTATAAAAATCGCAATATACTATTTAATTCCCGTGAATATACCACAACTCCTACTAAAACTTCTTCATACTTGATATCGCGATACATCTTTAATTTATTATGATATAATCATCCTTTATTGTAGATAGGGATTCATTTTTCATGAGTTGTGATTTCACTAAGACTTACCTCACTGTAAATGAAATTAGGAATCCAAATATAGATTTAATTGTGTCTATATCTCCATCCATAGAAACATCTATGTATTCATTTAAAACATAGTTATCATTTCTAAATCATTATCAATGTATTATTACACCTTTTTCATACCAACTTATACATTTAACCTTTTCATAATTCTCTATTCCTAAATTTGATAAAAGTATTCTCATATCGATGAAAACAAGAGAAATATCATGTCTTGTTAATTTCATATCATTAATGAGACTATCAGCTATTAAATAATATGAAACCCTTTCAATCCCATACTTCCCCTATTTAGTTTATTGAAATTTTATTTTATTTATGCAAAAAAATAATACCATGTGGAGTACTAATTGATTTATCTATTCCCATTATGATATATTGAAGAACATTATCAAGGTATATTTATTGAGTTAACAAAAACATTTTATCCCACTTATCTCTTGTAATCATCATACCAAGAATCTGAGTATCCTCACTTAATTGTTTAATTTCAAAATACTTTTTACAAATCCTTATTAAACCTATAAATCCTTGTTATATTTATTCTATTAATGAACATAACATAATAATATATTATGATAATAATAATTCAAAAATAATTAACACTATTTATGAATCCATATTGATCAATAGCTATCCTATTGTGCTCATATTTCTCAAACAAAAAGATAATCTCCTTGTACGATTTCAATAGTTTCTATTTCAGACCGTATAAAATTTTTATAGGAAAACATTTAATGTTTTATTATACACTCATCTATAAAACTTAGGGATATTCCATGTATATCTCTTCAACATGATCACCATGAAAAAATAAAATATATATATCAATTTAAAGGACGTCTTGGATGATACTATCTAACAATACAAGTGAAACTATAATATATGATTTTTTACCATAGGAGGAATAATTTAATTATATTCAATACCTTTCACCTATAACTATCCACTTATACCCATCAAATATTTTAATTATGGTTGTGAGTTTATATCTTATCCTATAATTATGTATACTCATTTTGTCACGGGTTCCTTTTTTCAATGTAGTAGTTCAAGTAAATAAAATGTGTGGATATTGTGAAAGGATCTCATTACCTTATATAAGTTTATTTTCCATTCCATATACCACTATATATTGTTCATATCATCATTCCTCTATGGATCCAACCAATCAGTTAGCATCACAGACTCATATAGTGATGATTTATGACATTGTTGTCTATCACTAGGGGATCACCTAAACATTTATTGACATTAAATTTATTATGGAATGTTATATGATTTAGAACTATTAGTTAATGTTGACATATTTTTTAGTAGTGATGTTTCACAAGTTCCCTGAATCGGGATCAGAATTCCAGAACTCATATTTGTGAGACTATTTATTATTAACACATATTTTCTGTGATTTTAGTGTCTAAGGATTTCATAGATTCTAAAATTATTTATTTTTCTGATATATGAGGAGTAATAAATTGCAACGTTTGATGAAACACCTACAAATATACTCCCTAATTTAATAATACAAATATTTAGTAGTGTATCCTAAAAACATAATATTATTTCCTTTTCCCTCATTCATCTCTCTCTCTCTCACTCTCATATTTCAATATTTTACAAATTCTCTATAGCATAATGCTCTCATTATTTGGAACAGATCATCTTTTGGTATCTGATACCATTTTCGTACATCATAGTTTAGTGGAACATAACGATAATGGATGATAAGATCAATCATAGTCCTAATTTCCTCCTCCAAAATTGGTTTTCTATCTTATCATTTGATGGAATACCCCTGAATCTTTCATAGATTGATTTTTTCACTCTCTTAGTAACACCATTTTCCTTAGGCCACATTTGAATTTATTTTTCTATCTTATTTATTAAACTTATGAGGCATTCTTTAAATGGAAAACTCAATTATCCTATATTTATTATACATTCTCACACTTCAATAATAATCATGTATCACATTCCATGTGATAATTGAAAATAACTAAAAAATTCTATTATTTGATCCCTATTTTTCAATATAAAAATAGACACTTTTCTTGAATGGTCATCAATGATGTTTAAAAAATATGTAGCAAATCCCATCAATATTATTCTATTCATTAAAAAATCATTATGTAACACATCAAAAAAAAGTTCATTTTTGAGTGTATATAACTGTGAGATTGTACCTTTATTCTCATAATATAGTGAACACAAGTTCCAAAATATGTACCATTGATTTTTTATTGGAGGCCTTTCATGGGAATAATTTTTGATTCCCCCTCATTAATTCATTTTTTACCAACCAAATCGTATATTCCCTTCATATAAATTATTGGAAAATATTTATATAAGAATTACCTTTGGATTTCTATATCACTAAATGGGATATTTTCATAGCAAGATTTGAAATATATTCACAGATCACTATTAATTAATTTTCAATGAAAAAATGAACTAAATATAATTTAATTTAGAAGACCACTTACATGTTATATTTTAATCATAATAATTGTAATTAATCACTCAATCATGAACTATGTTATTATTTTTAGGGAATCATCATAACCTGACCATTTCATCAAAAATGAATTCCTTCAATACCTCTCTCAGGCCCAAATACAAGTTAAATTTTTTTTAAATATATCCAAAAATAAATCAAATGATATAATCCCTTTTGAACTTGTGATATTTCAATACATAGACATTCAAATTACTATAGTTCAAATATATTCTAGTTTATCTTAATAAATATAGTAATCTTGAATCTATATAATTTTCATAATATGAAATTTCAATAGCCAATAGGATCAAACAATCAATTTTTTTAGCAATGCAGATATGGTGATATTTTTTCTCACTCGATCAAGTATAGAAAACATTCTTTTATTTCATGTTTTTAATTGAACTTTCAACTAATGATCTTATATTTTTTTTATCAATTAATAATTTTTTCTTTTTTAAATTAAATGTTTAAATTATAAGGTCAAAATATATTTTTCTAGGTCATTATATAGAAACTATTTTTAAATATAATACATTGGATCATTCATTTAATACATTATAATATTTTCGTGTGACTAATGGAATTAATGTCTATATTACAACTCCACATGTCTAAGGATATATTTTTCTACTTAATTATTTAATGAAAAATGATTTCATTAATAAATTAATTCAAATTGGGTCAGAACTACAAACTTCACCTTAAAAAATAATATATTCAACAAACCCTCTACTTATATTTGTGTGTTTTAATTCATCTTATTGAATTATATATCAATAAATATTAATTATTAATATTTATAGATTTATGTTTTTATGTTTTTTATCGATTAATTGGTTTTTCCAAATTTAGGGAAAATAAATGATACACATTTCTAACAAAAGTTATTTGGAATAAATCCAATGTTCAATGGAATATTTATTTGTGTATGGAATCTGATAAATGAAATTGTTTTTTATTGATAAAAATAGTTTGATTAATTTTATATTTTAGTTAAAAATTTTATTGCAAATTATACTAATTCTAATGATCATATAATGAATTTTTTTGATGAATATGAACCGTGATTTATGTAACGTTTCCTTATGGGTGTAAAAATATTTATCTAGTAAAACTTATTGGAAATATAGTCTTGAAATACCCTCATAAAATAAAATGTTTTAATTCAACAATATTTACATATTTCTACTAAAATCATATATCAAGTGATTTTAGTACAAGAAAATTAATAGATCTCATTAAAATATATAAATATTTTGAAATGGAATGATGTTAATATTGATCATATTTTTGAAAATTCCATTTCATACAGAATTATATATAATAATAATACTAATCATCCAACTACTAAATGTTTTATATATTGTTGTGAATAGTCATTATAGAAGGGGGAAATATATTTTAAACTAAATTAATTATGTTAATATATATATATATATATATACATGAATGAACATCATAGTATAGGAAGAAATTAAGGATTTAATTTATAGAAAATGGAGTGGATTTAATTTACCAACCACTAAAACATAAAAACCTAATTGTTACGTTTAAACTTATATATTACACCCCTAACTATGATTTCAACATCTTATAAACCCCTACCCCTCAATGGTAGATTCTATTTTGAATTTCTTCTTACCCACATTCCATCCCCCCTCCTTATCCCAATATCCATCTTCTCTAGTTACCAATATCACTAGTATCCACTACCATTGCTAAAATTATACCTTGATGTTCTCTCAACCACCAACCATCAAATGTGCCACAAATTATCATGAATGAAATTCATTCTTCTAATCTCAATAACCACCCAGAGGTACGATAAATCTCCCACCCCTAGAAAAACATTTTCATACAAAAATAGGCATCATTAAAGTTCAATTGAAGTTAAATATTACATGGATCACATTAGAAATATGATCTTAATTGTAATTTCATCTCACATAGTCATATAATATGGAAAATGAAATAATCAGTGATTTTTTATAATAATTATGTTATTCAACTATTTTATTAACATTAAATCTATAGTTATATTTTGGTTACATGAAAATTTTATATACTACTATATTTAATTTTTAATGTACCCAGAATTTGTGTGATGAAATGTTTGCCTAATTTATGTGGAACCAACTTTATTTTTTCTTGTTTGAGGTTATATGAGCGTTAGTGTTTTCTATGAGTCATGTTTCAATTATTTGTTCTACATTAAGAGCATACATTATATAGCTTCTATAAAACCACTCCAAATTATATGATCTTTTTAAATGGGTGTGGTCTGTATATGATTAATGATTCATTGGAGTTTGATAGAAAAAATACCACATAGAGTGATTGCATCATGACTTATATTATATAATAATAACTGATATGTGGGTGGGATTAATTTTGTAGTCTGGTTGTGCATTGCACCCTAACCCATATGATTGTTCCATGAATATTATTTCAGTGGGTGTGGGTTCCCTACAAATGGATTGGTCATGATGCAACATGACCCGAAATAGTGGGGTAGGTTTTTTGGGTTTTCTCTAGTCATGATTTGTTTTCCATGACATTAATAAAAACTCCACAAGGTGGATTTGGCCAAGTAACTACATCATGATAACAACATGTTATTTAAAAATGTATATTCTATAAATTTTTAATTTTTTTAATTAGTTTATGTATTACTAAAATATGTTTTGGGCCTAATTTTCCTACCACATGCGAGGAGCTTACTAGAACTCCCTCTCTCGTAATTATAACCCAAAAATGTGGGATCTTAATTATTAGTGGATGAATTACAGTTTCAAATAACATGGGGAGTTATTTTGGGAAAGAATTTATGAGGCTCCCAATACCTACACTCATTGGTTTTGTGCTAAAAATATATAATTTTGTCATATTCAATGATACCAAGTGATATTATCATTTCCCAATATATCATCATTTTACATCACTTATATAAGTTAAACATTACATATCGGTATAATAATACAATCCAAAAAACTAAAGGTCAAGTATCATAAAGGATCAACTACAAAAAAATCATTCTATGAAAAATATTTACAATTATACAATATTTTACAACACTAGACCCCCCTGCTAAACTCATCATAGGTTATAATCATCTTCATAACTTGTGGAATGGAACCCTACGAAAGGGTGAGATCAAATTCTCATTATGGGAAAACATATCAACATGTCATTAAAGTTAATATCATATGTATATGATACAACATGTTGAATAGGGAAATATCATACTAGAAAGAACATGAAAAAAATATGAATTATCCAAATTTCTATATTGCAAGATACAGAATCATAAAATAAAAAAACATATTCCATGATATAAGGTCATGAAAAAATTAACATAATCCATGGAGAATAATCTTAATAATATAACATAAAAATATGTAATTTAATTCAAATATATAAATACAAGAATTAGGGAGCAATCAAAATAATAGATATTTATAACATTGTGATAAAATCCACGATTCTCATGATTTATGTTCTAAGAAAACTCATGATGTCCACATATTACATTATGATCCATGTTATGATTCCCAAACATGATGCTGTGAATAACCCCTTATTTCAATTCATTATTATCTCATTATAAATGAAACATTTCCAATGTATTCGATAGAGATATAGGACCCCACACACCACCATCCATACAAAAATGTACCATATGAACTCCATTATTCAATATATCACAATAATCCAATGGAAATAAATAGGTTTTCATATCATTTCCAAATTGTATAATATAACAAGATATCATAAATGAATTAGTTTATACATATAATTCAATCACCCAAAATGTGTTTTTCAAAGGGAAATTTAATATGTGTTTCATGGAAAATAACTTTACATCGAGAAATTTAATTTTCATACGAAGAAAGAAATCGACGAGAAACCTTAAGATAATTTTTGAGAAAATATTTTTAAAAATTACATAAAATAATAATTCATGAGTAATATTCAAAATGAAATTCTGATAATATGAAGTGATTTTTTTTAAATAATCATAAAAATGGATCCATGGAAAATACATAATGGGTTTTTAGAAAAAATACGATGTGGAATATAAAATGTATAATATGTAAAGGAAAACCATTCAATTATTTTTAAATTACCATCATTGAAACCCACATCAAAAAGAGTGAAAATTATTCCATTTTAAAATAAATAAAGATAAATTAAAAGATCAATAGAATGAAAATGTACCTTGATTTAAAAATAAGGAAATATAACTTTGGAAGGATGAGTTAACAATGATATGAACTAGAGTGAGATTATTTGGAGATGTAGATATTTATTCATAACATCATCAAATTTTATAATGTGATTAAAAACCATTGTAATTACTTTTTAATGAATAGTAAATGGAATTATAATATCATCATAGAACATAAGATACACAAATTTTAATATTATGGTATAAAAAATCATTATTAAAAAATAATAATATTTTAATCAAGATACCCCATTTTGAATGTTACAATTCCTGATGTTGGTAAAATGTGAAACAATGACTATCTAATAGAAATATTAATACATCTATAATATATAGAGGATTAAATTTAAATAAGTCACAGTTCAACAAAAACCAAATTATAATCATAAAGTTAAAAAAATATCCTAACTCAATTAATGAAAATTGAGTTAACCAAAACAATTACCTCTTATTCCCTCTTTCGAGAATAGAATATAACTATATATATAACATAATTAACACATTTATTAATTTTTTAAAGACATTATTCACAACTATTACCTTTTATACTCAACATTTTTTATCACTATATGTTTGCTTTTGTAATTGTTTTTTGCATGCTTTGTAATATAGATGACAATACCAGTTTATTAATAATATGTGTACAATGACATTATTATTTAAGGTAATGGAATACATTTTATATAATTATATATAATATTATAATATCCATTGATGTTTTTTTAGTTCTTCCTTGCGAAGGTGGAAACAGTTATAATCTTGTTTAACAATTTTTCGACATATATGGGGTGTTATAAATTACAATTTAAAAATTAATTTAATCTTACTATAAAAATAAAAAAATTATAACCAATTTATAATTATACTATTATATATTTTTCCATGTTCATCCAATAGAGATTTTTATTTCATTGTTCGTGTAAGTGGTTAGGCAATCACAAACAAGAACATTCCAAAAAATACTGATGAGTACAAATAAACAATTATTGGATTAGAAAATATCATCATTTAAGTAGAATGATGAAGTTATATACATATTTTAATTCAATTAATAATATTTTTATATATTTTTATAAATAATTAAATTCAATAGAGATGGAAAATGAAACACATCAATTTTTTATGACTATAGTCCAAAGGTACACAAATATGATGTGGTCATATTTAGTAGAATGATAGAAATGTATTCAATGGTTATTATCTAACAATACATAAAAATAAATAAATATTATATTTATAAATTAAATAACCTTTTATAAAAAGTCATATTATTTAGTTATGAAAAATGAACTACATCTCTTCTTGGAAGTAGTATTCCACACTTATAAACAAACCGAGTTTTCATTTTTCTATGGAAAAACAGAAACGGTAGATAATGATAATTGTAACACCCCGAGATTTTATGAAAATTATTCTTTTTAATTTCATTAATGTCTTGTGTTATACGCTACACCAAAAGGATCTTTCACAACACACATCTCTGACCTGGCTTGAATTACACGCAATCGCGACCTTCCACGATAGCGTGTGTTGTACGCAACACCAAGTTTCGCTAAACAACGATATGTTATTAAAATATTATTAAAACTAGCCGTTATGAATAGTAATAACCACTTTTTTAAATTTTGTAAATTTTATTTTTCAAAATGGAATTCATTTTTGGATTTGTAATATCGAAATTAGCTTAGGGTGAAATTTTGGTGATTTTCAGATATCTTTCATATTTTGATGAATAGTGAAAATTACTAAATTTTAATTAAAAACATCTTTTTCAATCGAAATAATTAATAGTGATAAATTATTAATTTGAGTGGTTTTAAAGTATATTTAGAATATATTTTTACAATTTAATAAAATGTTGGTCATTGGATGTAATTTCACATTTAAACAAGACATAAACAAGTGTCAGTCTTTTGATATTTATTATCTCTTAAAAACACGCTATTTGTTGTGACAATGGAAATTATTTATAAAATTAATTAATGAAACTTATATGTTGGGAATTTTGTAAAATAGAAATCATTTTTGAATTCGGATTATCAATTATAGCTTAGGGTGAAATTTTGGCATTTTTCTGAAAAACATCAATTTTTGATGAATAGTGAAACCACTAAGTGGAAGGTTAAAAACTGAATTTTGCATAAAACATAATTTTACCGCTTCTGTGAATGGAATTTCGAAAATCCGACAGACACAGTTGATATCAGTATGTAAAATGTGGTTCAATGAGATAAAAATAATTTTTTTGGTGAATAGTAACTTTTTATTTTTTTTTACCGCGGTTAATAGTAAATAGGGTAACTAATGATAAATATGATATTACTATTACCCTAACACATGTCCTAATTCTATTGGATAAGTTTAATTCGACCAAAAACAACCTTATGAATATAATATGACCATTTAGGTCCACTTGGATTAGATTATGACATTTAATATTATTTTATTTAATAAATATTTAAAATAGTTAAAATCAAAGTTTATTATGTAAATCATTTTTAATATGGGGTTATACATCAGATAAATTAGACAATAAATATTCATTAGAAAGACAAAAAGATTTAATATATAATGGTATTTTATTTGTAATTTTTAGACATTAAATAATTTAATATATTTATGACACAATGATGATGCAGTAATTATCTTATTAATGAAATATTGACATAATTGATGTTATAAACACCAAAATAAATGTAATTTGAGACTTTTTATGAATTCCACTAATTTTCTATGTTACTATGATATATTAGTGGTGATTTAATCAACTTGTTTAGAACATATAATTCTGTTATGACTTTCACAAAAATCATATATCAAATAGTGTCAAAATTGACACAAAATAGTTTTTAAATAAAATATTATATAATTAATTGTTATTTTATTCCTAAAAATCTAAGGTTCGGCCAAATGACTTATATAAGGATATATATATTAATAATAAACTATTTGGGGTTCGTTTGTCATTTTATAGTAAGTGTATTAACCATATAGTGTAAGAAAACAAAAAGACACGGTAAAAGTTAAATTATTTAACTTAGAGTTAAATCTAATTGATAGGGTTAAAATAAAAACCTAAACTTGTCTAAATCCTATTGGTTGATAGGTTTTCAACCCATCCCCACTTTAGCTTCGAAATAAGTCCCTTTGGAACCATTATAAACCGATTTTGACTTTAATATAAAATAATATTTTGAGATATTCCTAAGGTGCCCCTCTCCTCCCTTATAAAAGGACACCTCCTCCCCCTCCTCCTCACACCAATTTGAGCACTCAAGCTCGGCCAACCCCTACCAAAATCCCTTATCCACTTACCTAGAATAATCCTAGAGGTCCTGGTCTTCTTCAAAGACCAATCTCAGTTCCCTAAGTGGAGGATTCAAAGAGGCGTTTCAAAGAAGAGGTAATATCCATTACCGATCTTTTAAATTTCTTTCTTATTCAACTTCTTCTTCTTTAGTTGTTTCATGAAAAAGTAATAACATAAGTATTAATTACATACTGATATGTTATTATAAATATGAAACAACCCTAATTCACCTTCTATCCATCCTACGGAAAAATGAAATCACCACGCGTGCGTACGTACGGAATACCATCTCCACGCCGTGGTGTAATCTATTTTCCACCACCACCTTAATAGAATGGGTATAATGGTGTAATCAGTAACTATATATGATTATTATAAAGTGATATTGATACTGAAATATTCTACACACACTTCAACACAATTCCACGACCATGGGAACGATATCATCGCTCGTGCATACGTACAGACTACCGTCTCCACGACGCGATGAGATTCATTCTCAATGATTAACCATTCATGAATGATTATAAAGTATATATAACAAGTAATAATTAAATATTTGAAAAAATAATGATACTGGATTTATGTAAATTTATATGTATGTCATCTACTTAATTCCATTCACTTAAATAAGGAAACGAAAACAGCGTTCATGCGTACGTACGGACTACCGTCTCCATGAACGGTGTATTTCATTCCATTTATCGATATTATATATATATATATATATATTATGAATATATATTATATATAAATCATGTTTTACATTCTGGATATAAGTAATCATGATCCAAGTAATCATATTAATAATTACAAGTTAAAAACACGAACGACAAATGAGACGATTTTACCCAAAACGCTACTTTAACATGAATTTACAAAAGAACGAGTAATATAAAGTCATAAGTGGACCATATATGATATAATAACAATGAATATGATTCTTTAATAAGTCAATAACATGATTTAAATCATTATACAGGAGGTTCGGACACTTACCAAGAAAGTCGGACCTAAGGTAAGGGAAATATCACAATCTCATTTTTATCCGAGATTGTTTATACTTTGGCATTTACTGGGGTGTATTTTATCATCCACATCAATGTTTCCTCAATATGTAATATTTATATCCTTCTACAATAGTTTATATCCAATTTTACCCTTCGGTGAGTTTTTAGTAAAAGATATGAAAGGAATCTTTTGTCGTTTTTCGTACGAGGTACTTTTTGACTTTTCCAACAAAAGTTCGAGAAGAATGTTTTTTTAACTTATACGACATTAATGGATTTTTAAAAAATTATTTCCAAGAATCTTCCTTTAAAAGTTTTCAAGATTATTTTTAATAAACTTATTTTAGTTGATTATTATATGACATATTAGGAAAGGAAAAGTGTTTTTGAAGAAGAAAGGATATTTTCCACAAGAATTCATTTCAAGTGTTTTATCAAAATTATTTTCCATCTAAGATAATATAGGGTTCTGTTTTTATCCCTATTATTTCATTGATTTGATTATGTTGTGATGGAATTATTTTTATAAATTCTTTTATCTTATATGAATTGTTTTATGATGTTATGTTGTTTAAGAATCCCATTTTTAGTACATGGGTTATGCAATGATGTATGGTTTATGATTTTGTGGAACACATAAGAATGGTATCATTATGAGATGGGTGGGACCTATATCTCCCTCCAATGCATTGGGTAAAGATTTTTTATCTCATGAGATAGACATGGCTGGAACGGTAGGTTATACCGGTTCAGTGAAACTGGACTGAAACGAGGGTGACTCGGTTCAGAAAGGGACTTTGTCCACTAAGATAGTCTTGGCAATGAGTCTTGACTAACAAGAAAGATTCTCTATGATTATGTGTGTATGCCAAAAAGTTTCATGTTTTATGTTATGGTTATTGTGATTACAATTCACTTCCATGATTTATCCCATGTTATGGAATTATGATCTCTTTTGCAGGTTAAGATTTCCAAAAGTTATGTGCTTGTGTATACGATGAGATTTATATTTCTTTTGTTTACCCTTATTGATCATTTGAGCTCACCCTTTTATGTTTTCTTTTCCCCAGGATATAAAGAAAGGTTTTAGGTAAAAAAAGGGAAGATCTTTATGGGAGATATTGGAGAACTTTCACCACGATTAGAAGATTACGTTCCGAGATTCCAAAGACACTAAACTATTATGATCCTTGTGTGTGTATTGTTTTTTTTATGTACTAAGTATTCCGCAAAATTAATGTAATGTTCATGTAAGTTATGCTTAGGGTCTCTACAGTTGGTATCAGAGAAAAGGTTTATTCAACCATTGGAAACTAGGATGCGAAAACGTTAGTGAGTTCCCAAGAGATATTTCTACGGAATGTCTAGGGATGTCCCCACAGGAATTCCCTGTTTAGTAGAAACAAGTTTTATTATATTAAGAAGTATGATCTATGAAGTATAAGTTCATTTTTGGAACCATATATCATTAACCTCACTATAGATGGACTTTTGTATTTTTTGATAACTTTTCTAACCTTTTGAGATAGATGGAATGACCCATCATTCTATCACATGATCTGCTAACACATCACGAATGACAAATTCAACTTCATTTCTTTAAGAGATGAAGTAGAAATTGTCCAAAAAATGACAAACAGTGAGACTATACCAAAATCACGAAAGTATTTCTTCTAATTCTAATTTCATCAACTTTAGGGAAATGAACTTGAAAACAAAAAATGTTGTCCTAGTTCTCTTATATCTGATTAATCATATGGTACCTTATATCGTCACAAATTTATGGATTTGTGATTGCTAGCTTTTCCATAGCCATGTTCTCTACCACTCTCCATCAGAATATGATGGTTAGATTTCTCTTCCATATCCATATTTTCACCTATGTGGAAACCCAGTGATTAGTCTATTTGGGTAACCGTTACGTTTCATACTTTTGTTTTTAAAGATTGGTTTTGGTATTCCTTTTTACGTTGTGGGTTTCGATTAAAGAAACTTTCGAATAGTAAACCATTTATAACCCCGACGAATTTCGAGGGCGAAATTCATTTTAAGGGGGGTAGATTGTAACACCCCGAGATTTTATGAAAAATATTATTTTTTAATTTCATTAATGTCTTGTGTTATACGCTACACCAAAAGGATCTTTCACAACACACATCTCTGACCTGCCTTGAATTACACGCAATCGCGACCTTCCACGATACCGTGTGTTGTACGCAACACCAAGTTTCGCTAAACAATGATATGCTATTAAAATAATATTAAAACTAGCCGTTATGAATAGTAATAACCACTTTTTGAATTTTTGTAAATATTATTTTTAAAAATGGAATTCATTTTTGGATTCGTAATATGGAAATTAGCTTAGGGTGAAATTTTGGTTATTTTCGGATAACTTTCATATTTTGATGAATAGTGAAGATTACTAAATTTTAATTAAAAACAACTTTTTCAATCAAAATAATTAATTGTAATAAATTATTAATTTGAGTGGTTTTATAGTATATTTAGAATATAATTCTACAATTTAATACAATGTAGGTCATTGGATTTAATTTCATATTTAAACCAGACATAAACAAGTGTCAATCTTTTGATAGTTATTATCTCTTAAAAACACGCTACTTGTTGTGATAGCAGAAATTAATTATAAAATTAATTAATGCAACTTATATGTTGGGAATTTTGTAAAATATAAATCATTTTTGAATTCGGAATATCAATTATAGCATAGGGTGAAATTTTGGCATTTTTCTGAAAAACATCAATTTTTGATGAATAGTGAAACCACTAAGTGGTAGGTTAAAAACTGAATTTTGCATAAAACTTAATTTTACCGCTTCTGTGAATGAAATTTCGAAAATACGACAGACACAGTTAATATCAGTAAGTAAAATGTGGTTCAATGAGATAAAAATAATTTTTTGGTGAATATTAACTTTTTACTTTTTTTTTACCGCGGTTAATAGTAAATAGGGTAACTAAGGGTAAATATGATATTACTATTACCCTAACATGTAGAGACCCGTAGCCTGACGTACATGGACATTACATTACATTTGCGGAATACTTAGTACATAACAAAAACACACACTAAAGGATCGTAATAGTTTAGTGTCTTTGGAAACTCAGAACGTAATCTTCTAATCGTGGTGAAAGTTCTTCAATATCTCCCATAAAGGTCATCCCTTTTTTTTTACCTAAAACCTTTCTTTATATCCTGGGGAAAAGAAAACATAAAAGGGTGAGCTCAAATGCTCAGTAAGGGTAAACAAAAGAAATATCAATCACATAATTTTCATAAGAACATAACTTTTTTGGAAATCTTAACCTGCAAAAGAGAGCATAATTTCATAACATGGGATAAATCAGAGTAGTGAAATGAAATCATAACATAAAACAGTACTCATTGTGGAATACACACATAATCATAGAGAATCATTTCTTGTTAGTCAAGACTCATTGCCAAGACTATCTTAGTGGACAAAGTCCCTTTCTGAATCGAGTAATCCTCGTTTCAGTCCCGTTTCACTGAACCGGTATAACCTACCATTCCAGCCATGTCTATCTCATGAGATATAAAATCTTTACCCAATGCATTGGAGGGAGATATAGGTCCCACCCATCTTATAATGAATCCTTTCTTATGTGTGCCACATAATCATAAACCATACATCATAGCGTAACCCATGTAATAAAAAAAATGGGATTCTTAAACAACATGACATCATAAAACCATTCATATAAGATAAAGGAATTCATAAACATAATTCCATCACAACATAGTCAAATCAATGTAAAAATATGGATAGAAACAGAACCCTTTATTATCTTAGATGGAAAATAATTTTGATAAAACACTTGAAATGAATTCTTGAGGAAAATATCCTTTCTTCTTCAAAATCAATTTCTTTTCACAAAACATCATGAAACATTAAAAGAAAGAGATTTTATTAAAAATAGTCATGAAATCTTTTGTGGGAAGCTTCATGAAAATAATGCTTTATAAAACCGTAAAAATCCGTTCGTTCCGTTTAAGTTTAAAAAACATTCTTCGTACTTTTGTCGGAAAAGTCAAAAAGTACCTCGTACGAAAAACGACAAAAGATTCCTTTCATATCTTTTACTAAAAACTCACCGAAGGGTAAAATTGGATTTAAAAAATTGTAGGTTGTTGTAAATAACATTACATATTGAGGAAACATGGATGTGGATGATAAAATATACCCCAGTAAATTTCAATGTACAAACAATCTCGGATAAAAATGAGATTGTGATATATCCCTTACCTTAGGTCCGATTTGCTTCGTATGTGTCCGAACCTCCTGTATAATGATTTAAATAATGTCATTGACAGAATCATATTCATTTTTATGATATCATATATGGTTCACTTATGACTTTATATTACCCGTTCTTTTGTAAATTCTATGTTAAAGAAGCGTTTTGGGTAAAATCGTTTCATTTATCGTACATTATTATTACTTATATCATGATTTACTTACTTCCAGAATATAAAATATGATTTATATATCATATATATTCAGTATATATATATAATAGATAGATAAATGAAATGAAAAACACCGCTCATGGAGACGGTAGTCCGTACGTACGCATGAGCGCTGTTTTACTTTCCTTATTGTCTTGAAATGGAAGTAAGTAGATGAAATACATATATATATACATATATCCAGTAGCTTTATAATGTCATATACTTCATTATTATTTCTTATATATACTTTATAATCATTCTTAAATTGGTTAACATGGAGAATGAATCTCATCGCGTCGTGGAGACGGTATTCCGTACGTACGCACGAGCGATGATATCGTTCCCATGGTCGTGGAATTGTGTTTAAGTGTATGTATACTATTTCAGTATCAATATCACTTTATAATAATCATATATAGTTACTCATTACACCTTTATACCCATCCTATTAAGGTGGTGGCGGAAAATAGATTACACCACGGCGTGGAGACGGTATTCCGTACGTACGCACGCGCGGTGATTTCCTTTTTCCGTAGGATGGTTAGAAGGTTAATTAGAGTTGTTTCATATTTATAATAACATATAAGTATATAAGAAATACTGATGTTATTACTTTATCATGAAACAACTAAAGAAGAATAAGTTGAAGAAGAAAGAAATTGAAAAAGATCGGTAATGGATATTACCTCTTCTTTGAAGTGCTTCTTTGAGACCTCCTTTTAGGGAACTAAAATTGGTCTTTTAAGAAGAACAGGACCTCTAGGATGATACTAGGGAAGTGGAGAGGAGAAAATGGCAGGGTTTGGCCGAGCTTGAGTGCTCAATTTGGTGTGAGGAGGAGGGGGAGGAGGTGTCCTTTTATAAGGGAGGAGAGGGGCACCTTAGGAATATCTCAAAATATTATTTTATATTAAAGTCAAAATCGGTTTATAATGGTTCCAAAGGGTCTTATTTCGAAGATAAGGTGGGGAGGGGTCGAAATCCTATCAACCAATAGAATTTAGACAAGTTTAGGATATTATTTTAACCTTATCAATTAGATTTAACTCTAAGTTAAATAATTTAACTTTTACCATGTCTTTTTGTTTTCTTTCACTATATGGTTAATAAACTTACTATAAAATGCCAAACGGACCCCAAATTGTTTATTATTAATATATATATCATTATCTAAGTCATTTGGCCGAACCTTAGATTTTTAGGAATACAATAACAATTAATAATATAATATTTTATTTAAAAACTATTTTGTGTCAATTTTGACACTATTTGATATATGATTTTTGTGAAAGTCATAAAAGAATTAAATGTTCGATCCAAGTTGATTAAATCAACATTAATATATCATAGTAACCTAGAAAATTAGTGTAATTCATAAAAAATCTCAAATTACATTTATTTTGGTGTTTATAACATCAATTATGTCAATATTTCATTAATAAGATAATTATTGCATCATCGTTGTGTCATAAATAAATTAAATTATTTTATGTCTAAAAATTACAAATAAAATACCATCATGTAGGAAATCTTTTTAGCTTTCTAATGAATATTTACAATCGAATTTATCTTATGTATAACCCCATGTTAAAAATGATTTACTTATTAAACTTTGATTTTAACTATTTTAACCTTTCTTTAAATAAATTAATAATAAATGTCCTAATCTAATCCAAGTGGGCCTAAATGGTCATATTTTATTCCTAAGTTTGTTTTTGGTCGAATTACACTTGTCCAATAGAATTAGGACATGTGTTAGGGTAATAGTAATATCATATTTACCCTTAGTTACCCTATTTACTATTAACCGCGGTAAAAAAAGTAAAAAGTTACTATTCAGCAAAAAATTATTTTCATCTCATTGAACCACATTTTAGTCCTTGATATTAACCGTGTCTCTCGGATTTTCGAAATTCCATTCACAGAAGCGGTAAAATTAAGTTTTATGCAAAATTCAGTTTTTAACCTACCACTTAGTAGTTTCACTATTCATCAAAAATTGATGTTTTTCAGAACAATGCCAAAATTTCATCCCAAGCTATATTTCATATTCCGAATTCAAAAATGAAGTCTATCTTACCAAATTCATAACATAAAAGTTGCATTAATTAATTTTATAATTAAATCCCGCTGTTAAAACAAATAGCGTGTTTTTAAGAAATAATATCTATCAAAAGATTGACACTTGTTTATGTCTAGTTTAAATGTGAAACTACATCCAATGACCAACATTGTATTAAATTGTAAAAATATATTCTAAATATACTTTAAAACCACTCAAATTAATGATTTATCACTATTAATTATTTCGATTAAAAAAGTTGTTTTTAATTATAATTTAGTAATTTTCACTATTCATCAGAATATGAAAGTTATCCGAAAAGTACCAAAATTTCACCTTAGGCTAAATTCGATACTCCGAATCCAAAAATGAAGTTCACTTTGAAAAATAAGATTTACATAATTTTAAAAAGTTGTTATTACTATTCATAACGGCTAGTTTTAATATTATTTTAATACCATATCATTGTTTAGTGAAACTCGGTATTGCGTATTACACACGCTATCGAGGAAGGTCGTGATTGAGTGTAATGCAAGGCAAGTCAAGAAGGTGTGTTGTGCAAGCTTCTTTTGGTGTAGCGTACAACACAAGACATTAATAAAATTAAAAAGAATATTTTTCATAAATTCTCGGGTTGTTACATTCTACCCCCCTTAAAATGAATTTCGCCCTCGAAATTCGTCGGGATTATAAATGGTTTACTATTCGAAAGTTTCTTTAATAGGAACCCACATCGTAAAAAGGAATACCAAAACTTGGCTTTAAAAACTAAAGTATGAAATGTAACGATTACCCAAATAAACTAATCATTGGGTTTCCACACAGGTGAAAATATGGATATGGAAGAGAAATCTAACCATCATGTTCTGATGGAGAGTGGTAGAGAACATGGCTATGGAAAAGCCAGTAATCACAAATCCATAGATTTGTGATGATATAAGGTACCATCTGATTCATCAGGTATAAGAGAACTAGGACAACATTTTTGGTTTTCAAGATCATTTCCCTAAAGTTAAAGAATTTGAATTAGAATAAATACTTACTTTATTTTGGTACAATCTCACTGTTGTTCGTGCCTTTAACAATTTCCACTTCATCTCTTAAATAAATGAAGTTGAATTTGTTATTCATGAAGTGTTAGCAGATCATGTGATAGAATGACGGGTCATTCTATCTGTTTCAAACAAAAGGTTAGCAAAATTATATACATAAGTCGATCTATAGTGAGATTAATCACATATGGACTTATACTTCATATATCATACTGCTTAATATAATAAAACTAGTTTCTACTAAACAGGGACTTCCTGTAGGCTAGTGGTAGGCGATAAAGGCCAGTCGCACTTCGGTTGTGGGTTCGATTCCTACAGCCTTGTCCGAAGCGATGGGCTGTCGCCCGTCCTGTAGGTTGTCCCTTTTTCTAAAACTACGTTACTATAACATCCCATCAATAATATCGAAAATCTTATATCCTTAAACAATACTAACTTATGTCCAACATAATCCAGTCTAATCATTAGGCTTATACATAATACTGCAGTCCACTCTCATAATATAGTGACATCGATTACCAGAGATTTAATACTGTCGTTGATCCCCACATATCATAAGATATGTCTTGTTGGTCACATTCCAAACATTCAAAGTCCTTAATCGTGTATTCTCTTGAATACCTTAGTGAAAACATGAGTGCAGTTAAAAGTTAACACTTTCCACATACCAAAATCCTCAAAATTATTTATACTCAAACCATGATATCACTTAGTCCTTATATCAATCATGAGCTCATGAATACTATCAAAAATTTAATTTTCTCCTTATCCCTTTATTATGCGCATATCATCTAAATTCCAAAAATATCTGAATAACCTTTCATGGATACTAGTAACATTAATCATACACTTTCAAAACACAAGGAAAGACAACAGTGTAACAATCCATAGATGTCTCTTTATTCCAAAATTACACATGATAAACATGTAATCATTCCACTACATTCTCAAACCATTGACCGAGCTTCAAAAATTCTTTCATCTCACATATCATTTGTAGTCTCTTCATCATCATCCACATAAATACTACCCATATGACCATACTGATTCTCTTCATGAGTCTTTCCCTTAGGGCATTTGTTTGCATAATGCCCATACATTCCACATTTAAAACACTTAACCATTTTTGATGTCGTAGCAATACCATTATCCTCATCCATGGTGTTAACCGACCCTTTTTCTTTGCACTTACTTGCTTTGTGTCCTTCTTTTCCACACCCAAAGCATCTTCCAGTTCCCTTGAAACATTCTCCTTGATGCCTCTTCCCACATGATTTACATAGGGGAAATTGAACTTTCTTTCCTCTATGATCATCATGAAACTCCATCTTTCTCTTATTAGCCGAGTCAGGAAACTTACCAAAGTTTACTTTATTGATCATATTATGAGATTTCTGATTCGGCATAATAATGATGTTTGGACTTCCAAATCCCATTTCATTTGGTTGCTCATGAAGAATATCATTCCATTGTCCATCATATCCTCCATTATTGTGAATCATCTTGTTTCCAGCCATTTTCTAAAACCCAAACAGAATAGTGTTAGATGCAAAAATCGTAATAAAGGGGAAGTAACTTAAATATCTATCATCTTTGGTTTAATCTAATATCGTTACCATAGTTCTAGAACTATATCCTATACGTATACTTATCCTTAGGGGCATCCCTAGACATACCTTAGAAATATCTCTAGGGATCTCACTAACGTTTTCGCATCCTAGTTTCCAAAGGTTGACTAAACCTTTCCTCTGATACCAACTGTAGAGACCCGTAGCCTGACGTACATGGACATTACATTACATTTGCGGAATACTTAGTACATAACAAAAAACACACACTAAAGGATCGTAATAGTTTAGTGTCTTTGGAAACTCAGAACGTAATCTTCTAATCGTGGTGAAAGTTCTTCAATATCTCCCATAAAGGTCATCCCTTTTTTTTTACCTAAAACCTTTCTTTATATCCTGGGGAAAAGAAAACATAAAAGGGTGAGCTCAAATGCTCAGTAAGGGTAAACAAAAGAAATATCAATCACATAATTTTCATAAGAACATAACTTTTTTGGAAATCTTAACCTGCAAAAGAGAGCATAATTTCATAACATGGGATAAATCATAGTAGTGAAATGAAATCATAACTTAAAACAGTACTCATTGTGGCATACACACATAATCATAGAGAATCATTTCTTGTTAGTCAAGACTCATTGCCAAGACTATCTTAGTGGACAAAGTCCCTTTCTGAATCGAGTAATCCTCATTTCAGTCCTGTTTCACTGAACCGGTATAACCTACCATTCCAGCCATGTCTATCTCATGAGATATAAAATCTTTACCCAATGCATTGGAGGGAGATATAGGTCCCACCCATCTTATAATGAATCCTTTCTTATGTGTGCCACATAATCATAAACCATACATCATAGCGTAACCCATGTAATAAAAAAAATGGGATTCTTAAACAACATGACATCATAAAACCATTCATATAAGATAAAGGAATTCATAAACATAATTCCATCACAACATAGTCAAATCAATGTAAAAATATGGATAGAAACAGAACCCTTTATTATCTTAGATGGAAAATAATTTTGATAAAACACTTGAAATGAATTCTTGAGGAAAATATCCTTTCTTCTTCAAAATCAATTTCTTTTCACAAAACATCATGAAACTTTAAAAGAAAGAGATTTTATTAAAAATAGTCATGAAATCTTTTGTAGGAAGCTTCATTAAAATAATGCTTTATAAAACCGTAAAAATCCGTTCGTTCCGTTTAAGTTTAAAAAACATTCTTCGTACTTTTGTCGGAAATGTCAAAAAGTACCTCGTACGAAAAACGACAAAAGATTCCTTTCATATCTTTTACTAAAAACTCACCGAAGGGTAAAATTGGATTTAAACAATTGTAGGTTGTTGTAAATAACATTACATATTGAGGAAACATGGATGTGGATGATAAAATATACCCCAGAAAATTTCAATGTACAAACAATCTCGGATAAAAATGAGATTGTGATATTTCCCTTACCTTAGGTCCGATTTGCTTCGTATGTGTCCGAACCTCCTGTATAATGATTTATATAATGTCATTGACAGAATCATATTCATTTTTATGATATCATATATGGTTCACTTATGACTTTATATTACCCGTTCTTTTGTAAATTCTATGTTAAAGAAGCGTTTTGGGTAAAATCGTTTCATTTATCGTACATTATTATTACTTATATCATGATTTACTTACTTCCAGAATATAAAATATGATTTATATATCATATATATTCAGTATATATATATATAATAGATAGATAAATGAAATGAAAAACACCGCTCATGGAGACGGTAGTCCGTACGTACGCATGAGCGCTGTTTTACTTTCCTTATTGTCTTGAAATGGAAGTAAGTAGATGAAATACATATATATATACATAAATCCAGTAGCTTTATAATGTCATATACTTCATTATTATTTCTTATATATACTTTATAATCATTCTTAAATTGGTTAACATGGAGAATGAATCTCATCGCGTCGTGGAGACGGTATTCCGTACGTACGCACGAGCGATGATATCGTTCCCATGGTCGTGGAATTGTGTTTAAGTGTATGTATACTATTTCAGTATCAATATCACTTTATAATAATCATATATAGTTACTCATTACACCTTTATACCCATCCTATTAAGGTGGTGGCGGAAAATAGATTACACCACGGCGTGGAGACGGTATTCCGTACGTACGCACGCGCGGTGATTTCCTTTTTCCGTAGGATGGTTAGAAGGTTAATTAGAGTTGTTTCATATTTATAATAACATATCAGTATATAAGAAATACTGATGTTATTACTTTATCATGAAACAACTAAAGAAGAATAAGTTGAAGAAGAAAGAAATTGAAAAAGATCGGTAATGGATATTACCTCTTCTTTGAAGTGCTTCTTTGAGACCTCCTTTTAGGGAACTAAAATTGGTCTTTTAAGAAGACCCGGACCTCTAGGAAGATACTAGGGAAGTGGAGAGGAGAAAATGGCAGGGTTTGGGCGAGCTTGAGTGCTCAATTTGGTGTGAGGAGGAGGGGGAGGAGGTGTCCTTTTATAAGGGAGGAGAGGGGCACCTTAGGAATATCTCAAAATATTATTTTATATTAAAGTCAAAATCGGTTTATAATGGTTCCAAAGGGTCTTATTTCGAAGATAAGGTGGGGAGGGGTCGAAATCCTATCAACCAATAGAATTTAGACAAGTTTAGGATATTATTTTAACCTTATCAATTAGATTTAACTCTAAGTTAAATAATTTAACTTTTACCATGTCTTTTTGTTTTCTTTCACTATATGGTTAATAAACTTACTATAACATGCCAAACGAACCCCAAATTGTTTATTATTAATATATATATCATTATCTAAGTCATTTGGCCGAACCTTAGATTTTTAGGAATACAATAACAATTAATAATATAATATTTTATTTAAAAACTATTTTGTGTCAATTTTGACACTATTTGATATATGATTTTTGTGAAAGTCATAACAGAATTAAATGTTCGAACCAAGTTGATTAAATCAACATTAATATATCATAGTAACCTAGAAAATTAGTGGAATTCATAAAAAATCTCAAATTACATTTATTTTGGTGTTTATAACATCAATTATGTCAATATTTCATTAATAAGATAATTACTGCATCATCGTTGTGTCATAAATAAATTAAAATATTTTATGTCTAAAAATTACAAATAAAATACCATCATGTAGGAAATCTTTTTAGATTTCTAATGAATATTTACAATCGAATTTATCTTATGTATAACCCCATGTTAAAAATGATTTACTTATTAAACTTTGATTTTAACTATTTTAACCTTTCTTTAAATAAATTAATAATAAATGTCCTAATCTAATCCAAGTGGGCCTAAATGGTCATATTTTATTCCTAAGTTTGTTTTTGGTCGAATTACACTTGTCCAATAGAATTAGGACATGTGTTAGGGTAATAGTAATATCATATTTACCCTTATTTACCCTATTTACTATTAACCGCGGTAAAAAAAGTAAAAAGTTACTATTCACCAAAAAATTATTTTCATCTCATTGAACCACATTTTAGTCCTTGATATTAACCGTGTCTCCCGGATTTTCGAAATTCCATTCACAGAAGCGGTAAAATTAAGTTTTATGCAAAATCCAGTTTTTAACCTACCACTTAGTAGTTTCACTATTCATCAAAAAATGATGTTTTTCAGAACAATGCCAAAATTTCATCCCAAGCTATATTTCATATTCCGAATTCAAAAATGAAGTCTATCTTACCAAATTCATAACATAAAAGTTGCATTAATTAATTTTATAATTAAATCCCGCTGTTAAAACAAATAGCGTGTTTTTAAGAAACAATATCTATCAAAAGATTGACACTTGTTTATGTCTAGTTTAAATGTGAAACTACATCCAATGACCAACATTGTATTAAATTGTAAAAATATATTCTAAATATACTTTAAAACCACTCAAATTAATGATTTATCACTATTAATTATTTCGATTAAAAAAGTTGTTTTTAATTATAATTTAGTAATTTTCACTATTCATCAGAATATGAAAGTTATCCGAAAAGTACCAAAATTTCACCTTAGGCTAAATTCGATACTCCGAATCCAAAAATGAAGTTCACTTTGAAAAATAAGATTTACATAATTTTAAAAAGTTGTTATTACTATTCATAACGACTAGTTTTAATATTATTTTAATACCATATCATTGTTTAGTGAAACTCGGTATTGCGTATTACACACGCTATCGAGGAAGGTCGTGATTGCGTGTAATGCAAGGCAAGTCAAGAAGGTGTGTTGTGCAAGCTTCTTTTGGTGTAGCGTACAACACAAGACATTAATAAAATTAAAAAGAATATTTTTCATAAATTCTCGGGTTGTTACATAACACATGTCCTAATTCTATTGGATAAGTTTAATTAGACCAAAAATAACCTTATGAATATAATATGACCATTTAGGTCCACTTGGATTAGATTATGACATTTAATATTATTTTATTTAATGAATAGTTAAAATAGTTAATATCAATGTTTAATAAGTAAATCATTTTTAATATGGGGTTATACATAAGATAAATTCGACTATAAATATTCATTAGAAATCTAAGAAGATTTCTTATATAATGGTATTTTATTTTTAATTTTTAGAGATTAAATAATTTAATTTATTTATGACACAATGATGATGCAGTAATTATCTTATTAATGAAATATTGACATAATTGATGTTATAAACACCAAAATAAATGTAATTTGATACTTTTTATGAATTCCACTAATTTTATAGGTTACTATGACATATTAGTGTTGCTTTAATCAACTTGGTTTGAACATATAATTCTGTTATGACTTTCACAAAAATCATATATCAAATTGTGTCGAAATTGACACAAAATAGTTTTTAAATCAAATATTATATTATTAATTTTTATTTTATTCCTAAAAATCTAAGGATCGGACAAATGACTTAGATAAGGATATATATATTAATAATTAACAATTTGGGGTTCTTTTGGCATGTTATAGTAAGTGTATTAACCATATAGTGTAAGAAAATAAAAAGACACGGTAAAAGTTAAATTATTTAACTTAGAGTTAAATCTAATTGATAAGGTTAACATAATAACATAAACTTGTATAAATCCTATTGGTTGATTGGATTTCGACCCATACCCACTTTAGCTTCGAAATAAGACCCTTTAGAACCATTATAAACCGATTTTGTCTTTAATATACAATAATATTTTGAGATATTACTAAGGTGCCCATCTCCTCTCTTATAAAAGGACACCTCCTCCCCTCCTCCTCACACCAATTTGAGCACTCAATCTCGGACAACCCCGGCCAAAATCCCTTCTCCACTTCCCTAGAATAATCCTAGAGGTCTTGGTATTCTTCAAATACCAATCTTAGTTCCCTAAGTGGAGGATTCAAAGAGGCCTTTCAAAGAAGAGGTAATATCCATTACCGATCTTTTCAATTTCTTTCTTATTAAACATCTTTTTATTTAGTTGTTTCATGAAAAAGTAATAGCATCAGTATTACTTACATAATTATATGTTATTATAAATATGAAACAACCCTAATTCACTTTCTATCCATCCTACGGAAAAATGAAATCACCGCGCGTGCGTACGTACGGAATACCGTCTCCACGCTGTGGTGTAATCTATTTTCCACCACCACCTTAATAGGATGGGTATAATGGTGTAATGAGTAACTATATATGATTATTATAAAGTGATATTGATACTAAAATAGTCTACATACACTTCAACACAATTCCACGACCATGGGAATGATATCATCGCTCGTGCGTACGTACGGACTACCGTCTCCACGACGCGATGAGATTCATTCTCAATGATTAACCATTCATGAATGATTATAAAGTATATATAATAATTACTAATAAAATATATGACATAATAATGATACTGGATTTATGTATATATATATGTATGTCATCTACTTAATTCCATTCACTTCAATAAGGAAACGAAAACAGCGTTGATGCGTACGTACGAACTACCGTCTCCATGAACGGTCTATTTCATTCCATTTATTGATATATTATATATATATATATATTCTGAATATATATTATATATAAATCATGTTTTACATTCTGGATATAATTAATCATGATCCATGTAATCATAATAATAATTACAAGTTAAAAACACGAACGACAAATGAGACGATTTTACCCAAAACGCTACTTTAACATGAATTTACAAAAGAACTGGTAATATAAAGTCATAAGTGGACAATATATGATATAATAACAATGAATATGATTCTGTAATAAGTCAATAACATTATTTAAATCATTATACAGGAGCATCGGACACTTACAAAGCAAGTTGGACCTAATGTAAGGGAAATATCACAATCTCATTTTTATCCGAGATTGTTTATACTTTGGCATTTACTGGGGTGTATTTTATCATCCACATCCATGTTTCCTCAATATGTAATATTTATAGCCTTATACAATAGTTTATATCCAATTTTTCCCTTCGGTGAGTTTTTAGTAAAAGATATGAAAGGAATCTTTTGTCGTTTTTCGTACGAGGTACTTTTTGACTTTTCCAACAAAAGTACGAGAAGAATGTTTTTTTAACTTATACGGCATGAATGGATTTTTAAAAAATTATTTCCAATAATCTTCCTTTAAAAGTTTTCAAGATTATTTTTAATCAACTTCTTTTAGTTTATAATTATATGACATATTAATAAAGGAAAAGTGTTTTTGAAGAAGAAAGGATATTTTCCTCAAGAATTCATTTCAAGTGTTTTATCAAAATTATTTTCCATCTATGATAATATAGGGTTCTGTTTTTATCCCTATTATTACATTGATTTTATTAGGTTGTTATGGAATTATTTTTATGAATTCTTTTATCTTATATGAATTGTTTTATGATGTTATGTTGTTTAAGAATCCCATTTTTAATACATGGGTTATGCAATGATGTATGGTTTGTGATTTTGTGGCATACATAAGAATGGTATCATTATGAGATGGGTGGGACCTATATATCCATCCAATGCATTGGGTAAAGATTTTATATCTCATGAGATAGACATGGCTGGAACGGTAGGTTATACCAGTTCAGTGAAACAGGACTGAAACGAGGGTGACTCGGTTCAGAAAGAGACTTTGTCCACTAAGATAGTCTTGGCAATGAGTCTTGACTAACAAGAAAAGATTCTCTATGATTATGTGTGTATGCCGCAAAGTTTCATGTTTTATGTTATGATTATTGTGATTACATTTCACTTCCATGATTTATCCCATGTTATGAAATTATGATCTCTTTTGCAGGTTCAGATTTCTAAAAGTTATGTGCTTGTGTATACGATGAGATTTATATTTCTTTTGTTTAACCTTACTGAGCATTTGAGCTCACCCATTTATGTTTTCTTTTCCCCAGGATATAAAGAAAGGTTTTAGGTAAAAAAAGGGAAGATATTTATGGGAGATATTGGAGATCTTTCACCACGATTAGAAGATTACGTTCCAAGTTTCCAAAGACACTAAACTATTACGATCCTTGTGTGTGTATTTTTTTGTTATGTACTAAGTATTCCGAAAAAGTAATGTAATGTTCATGTACGTTAAGATTAGGGTCTCTACAATAATCACCTAAAAATAATAAAATAAAGACTAATGAAATATCAATTTAATTATAAATTAATGGCAATAATAGATTTTTATGTAAAATATATAGATAAAAAAATTTATTGAGTAATTTGTACACATGTTGACAGTTTGATCGACCACATGGAGGACCTCTTGGAAATAGAGGATATAGGGATTTTACACATATAAAAGGGATGATAAACATTTTATATAACTATTACTGAAGTATATATGAAATTGGTTCAATATTAATCTGATTTTTTACGTTTCCTTCAAAGAGTGGTGGAAATCCCCTGTTCAAGAGAAGGGGATTTCATTTTTTGTAAATATAAACACTTAATATAAATGAAAAAAATGTTTCACATATAAAGTTGATCTAAATGTAGAAAATAATTAAGGGAGGATATTTTTTGGTTGATCCACACATACAACCCCCATTTTATGTCATATTTTTACTACATTAGATAATATTTCCCTTGGTTGAACTAATTTTTTCCTTAAATTTCCATTACCTTAGTAACACAATTTTTATCCTTAGAAAAAAATTTATATAATTAAAAATTTAATATTCCATTATTACGATATTTTCAAATTATTATTTCCAATATATAAACTATTTTACTATGTAAAATTCCAAAGGACTAAAAAAATTTAATATTACTGCACATTATGCAGAAAAACTATTTTAGAAATTGTATTTTTATGAATATAAATAAAGTTTGGTATAAAATTATCAATGTTTTTAATTTAGATGAAATTAATTGGATTATTTTTACAAAAGTACGAGTTGTTTTATTTCATTTAAATTTTAAAAAATAATTCCCCCTTTAAAAAACATAATTAAAAGAAAAGTATCAAAATTGGTTTTTATTATAATAAATATTATATAATCTCAAAAAATGTTAAACATGGCTTTTCTAAATTCAAACAATTATTTATAAATAGAATAATATTAATCCATGAATAACTTTTTTCCATTAATTATTTTACATGTTTTATTTTTATACTTTGTTTATGGTCAAAAAAGATTGAATTTTTCTAAAAATGGATATTTTCTAATATCCTACAAAAACAAAATCTTTAAAAAATCGTAAAAATTAGTCTCAAGATAATATTAATATTATTAATACAAAAATTCTATCAATTTCCTTAAAAAATATTACTTAATTTAACTTTTAGACAAATAATTTATAACATAACAAAGTATTTTTTCCATATATTGTTTTTTGAAAAATTGATTATTTTGATTCTTATTTAATATAAATTAATAATTAAATTTAAATTAACAAATTATTAATATAAACATTATTTTAGTCAATCATATGTTTATTTTCATTACATAAACCACAAGAAATAAAATATTATTGAATATAAATATATAGTATAATATAAGATTAAGTGATAATATTAAAAGGAATTTTTATTTTCATTGAATGAAAAATTGGGAAATATATAAAATATATTTGATTTATAAATATTTTTTTAGATTGATAATTAAATGTTTATATAATCTTAGTTTATTTTTACCTTACCGATCAATATATACGTGCACTCTCAAATTATATTATTTGATGTAGTTCCATTTATCTGTGTTTTTTTAGCTGGCATAGATCTCATGGAAAATTCAACTATATGGAACATAAATCGGATATAATATATATCATATAGTATTTATTAGTGATATGACTCATATTTGACTAATAAAAACCTAATTATTCCACTCCTTTCTGTGCTTGGGCAGGTGAGCCTCATAAGGAAGTATCCTATTGATTGATGTCATCGCTTCATATTTCTTCTTAGTTTTAATAGTATATAATTTTTTATATGTCCTTTTTAATTTCCTGAATATATTATAAAAGTAATATATAATAATATTATTTTAAACAGTGATAGTTTAATTTGAGGATATTATTGCATCTGAAGCATGTTATTAGAAATAGTATATACTCAATGGGGAATTATCTTGATGGTTTAAGAGGTAGGAAATCCTTCTATTATGGAAATTTATTAACAAAAATAGTACAAAACAAGTTAAAATATGGGAGTATTACATAGACGGGTGTGTGTCTCACCATGAAAATCCGCCTGAAGAAAATTAGAACAATAATGTGGTAAGAAATAAGACCAGCTAAAAATGACCTCTTTAATGGATCTCTTGGAAAGGGCATCAGAAACTTGATTGGACTACCTATAAATGTGTTTTAAATAATTGGAGGAAAACTAATGAAGATGAATATATGAAATATTGGAAGGAATCTTCCTCCATGGTAAATTCCTAGAGCCGTCTTTAATGATTTTTATAGCAACCTATGAGTCTAAATCTAGCCACAACCAACGCCATCCATTGTGGAAAACATACCATATTTCCATTATCATAGACCAGAGTTCTGCATCAATTTAAATTCCATTTCCAATAAAGTGAATGAACCATCACTTGATGAGACCTCGATGGGTTAGAAAAATGCCACCACAAAAGCCAGACCTTGTGCACTAGATTCCACCCAATCAAAATTGATCTTTATCTAACCAAAGGTTAGTAGAAGCCATCTGATATATTTCCCCACACATTCTTTCTTTTCCCTTCCACTAACACCAACTATTCTCATAATGATAATATCATAAAAAAAATTGTTAATCGATCCAATTTCAATCGTAGATGCATGTTTGATTCCTTGATGAATATCCAAGACACCATCATGGAACGAAGGATTTATACTATAAAACAACAAGCCATTTCCTTCCATTCGGAATAATTATAAAACACTAAAAGCTGCTACCAATAAAAGTGAATGAATTTGTTCATAATATGACACATTGCATAGAGATATCATCAGTTCTTCCATAGACAATAACCTGAGGCAATATAGAAATAGGTCCTAAATATATCTCCTTAACGTGATGGTAAAACAACAACAATAAAAAAGATACAAAAATGTCTCCTATGCTATCATGATGAATTAACTGGTAGAGGAAATGTGCATCCCAGCTCGTTGTAGAATGCACTGAATAAGAAGCTCTAGCTTCCACAATTTTCAGACACACAACATATCAATAGGGAAATTAAATGGCTTACAGGACCTAGCCAACCATGATAGAAGACATGTATAGCTACCGCATTGAATCCTATAATAGTCAATACTAGAAAATTTTCAATCAAGAATAGGCATCCATACCAATATTTAATAGTCTGAGAAGTCATAGCTAACAATCTCCATGAGAAAATATTTTGGCATGATAGCATGAAATTTCATATTATATTGTAAATCTACAATGATTATATTATTTATGGGTAGAGTAATGTTAATATCAAAATTAATTGGATATGATATCCAAGGTGTTGGCCAACAATTTATATGATAACCCCTACATATCACCCATTTATAATGATTCATAATATCAGAATAATCCTTCTTGATTGATGAAAAAATAGAGGATTGAATATATAAACCATACCAATTTTGCAACCAGTAAACAAATCTGGTGATTGGAAACTCCAATGAGAAATAAGGCATGCAAAAAATCCTCTATTTGAAATTTTTTAGCAATGTATCATTGAAAATATTGATGTCTTTAATTACCATTCCACCCATACTCCCCATTTAAACAAAATATTTCCAGGAAACTATGACTACCTTCCTTTCATAAATATAACCAGGGGAAATAATTTTTCTAATCCTTCCACTCAACATCATGATAAGCATCTAAAAGTTGATGAAAAACATTGAGGTGAAAACAGAGTTGACAAGAAAATTCTTCATGCATAAGGCATATTATTCCTCTTCCAAATTTCAAAATAATTAGAAATTTTAAAGGTAATTCTATCTAAATAGAATCATTTAACCCTTACCCAAAAGAGAGGAATGCCAATGTTAGTGAAGGGAATAGAACCTCCCTTCACACTATGTCTTCTAGCAGTCCTATTTGTCTTTGAGATGGTAACTAATTCTCCAAAAAAACACAAAGGAATTTTTCTAGCTGATCACCTAACTTGAAATATCTTCGTAGTGTGAAAAAATAATCTTAATGCATGATATGTTAAGTCTATCAGCCATACTATATGGTAAAATATCTTCATCATACAGTAAATGAGATAGGGCAAAGCAATCCCTCCTGACCCACATCCTTTGATACAAGAATATATTAAAAATACCACGATGTCTCTAGCTCAGATAGTACTCAACTATGGAAAAAATCATCCCAGATAGTGGGTCACCCTGCATGACCAAACATGAGAAATGGAAAGAACCCCTAAAGGACCCATTGACAAGAATATAAAGGTTTTATATTTTTAGGTTGGAGTGAACAAGAGAAATAAATAGTAGAGATAACCCATTCATTTTAGGATTTCAAAAAGGATGTCCCATTTTATTGTATCAAGTTCTTTCGAAATGACATCCTTAAAATCAATATTTCCATATTTTTCCCTCTTCTTCATAATATTAAAACATTCAGAGGTAGTGAAAATGATATTCATTTTGTTCCTTCCAGGGACAAAGCCAAACAGATCGATTGAAATAATGCCCTTGGTAATATCACCCAACCTACACGAAATGATTTTAATAATTACCATTGGAATATAGTTCCCAATAGTAATGGGACTAAAATAATTAAAATACAAGGAATTTACATTAATTTTAATTAATGCAATGATGTAGGACTTCATTCCATTTGGAATTTAATAATGATAAAAAACACTCTCAAATCATTTACCACCTCAAGGTGAACAATGTCCCAATAAATCCAAAATAACTTGTTGGTGAAACCATCAGAAAAAAAATGCTATCCATGTTTAGGGAGAAGAGGGATGTTTGTATTTCCATTGTATTGGGGATCTCAGTGAGCGATTTATTTTGAGCATCATTAATGATTGAGCGAAAAACATTAATAAGTTTGTCTGAATTATCCTCCCCATTATCAGCGTACAACATTTCATAGAATCATGTCAGAACATTTTCTATATAGTTTTCTAAGTTTATCCTCCTTCCATTAATTTGAGGAGTGTTGAGGATCCTGGTAACATTCTTCTCCCTATGCATACAAGGAAAAAATCATGAATTCATATCACCATCATTCAACAACCTAATGTAGTACTAATTACGAGAAATGTTCTCTTTTTGAGTGAAGAGATTATGAAACATTTTAGAAGCTTGATCCTCCTCTTGAGAGGTCATATCCTTGGACATATTATTCTGCTACAATTAACCAGAGGGGATTCAGACTCTTTAATGTCACAATCTAGGGTAGAAAATGAAACTGTGCTCCATTTATTCAATCGGGCCATAAAAATATTCAGCTTGCTAATTAAGATATACGATGGAATTCCCAATCTTATTGTTTTATAGGAAACTAAAATAACTTCCCTACATAATGGAATGACCGACCATGAATTATTGAACTTAAAAGGAAGTGTGGTTGACCTCAATTTGTTGATTAAGATATCAACTAACGAGGGGGTAGGATCATAATGAAATCTAAGAAGTGTTAAACCAAATACATCCACCACACCATATCTATCAACCATATGCATAAAAGACATGACCAATTTAATCACATGTCTCCCATTTTAAGTATAACTACCCCATGTGGGATCAACATGAAGGATTGAAGCATCATCTAGTTGACATTGATTAATGCATGAAGAAGACTCATTGGTTGAGGTTCGATAGAAATTATTCTTAGTTATTTCCTCTAGCCACAACATAGAAATATAGTCACTAATAAAAATTCAAATAGAAAAATTATTTTTAGTTGTTGAAAAAATAATCCTCCAATGGAAACATCATATTATTTATAATTTAAAAGCATAAATAAAAATCATAGACAAGAAGTGCTATTGATGCAACAAGATAGGATCACCAGCTGATTTTCATTGTAGAATCAGTCCATTGTGATGAAATTTTGTTAGAGAACACACAACGATTCTATGCTAGTAAAAATTAATTCATACTGACAAAGGAGTGTCTTAGAATTCTCTATTTGAAATCCATTCACCTATCAAATGTTATTCTGGGTTCTGCAATGCCAATTGACATATGTTTGTTGGTCATAATCATATTCATATGGGTTTTGACTATTGGATACTTCCCTATCTCTTGACAATTGTAGAAAAGGATATTCATTGATTTGAAGATTGAATCCTAGTGCTAGGCCCATTAGAACCTTGCTTCCTTCCTATATCCAGGGCTCCTAAATCATCTACAACTGTATTAGCAAAGGGCGCTTCAGAGATGTCTTGCTGAAATAAAAAAGATTCCTTGTCATCACTGAGGTAGGGTTCAATGCTGAGATAGGTAAACCTATTTACTAAATCAATAGTGAAAACCATCAATAATGCAGTTAATTTCCACTTAATTGCCTTTGATGTTTGGACAATTGAAAAAAAACAAGAATTATAGTCTGAATATTGTTGATTTTCGTTGGGTTCCAATGCTAATGGGAATTTTTTGCAACCCAAAATATCTGAAATATTCTCTTTAGAGAGAAGTTGCATTGTAATTTGATGTACTCGAATAAAATATGCTTGGACTGTAGAAAGAACATTATCCTATAATTATTGACCAGAATTAGAAACTCCAACCTTCTCAAATAATGCATTGGAAACCAGAACAAATTTTATGTATCTTGAAATCATCAATAGAGCATCAATGTTAACCTGACTAGATAACAATTTGGTAATTATAACATGAGATAGAGTCTAAGAAGTGATCAAGACAATAAAAGAAGCAGGATAATCAGGACCAATCACTTAAACATCAAGGGAATCATCTAAATTATCAAAGGTGATCCCAACATTTGTATCCTTAAAAGCATCCACAAGAGTAGAAGATTCACCCTTTCATATATTCTTAGGATCTGGAGCTTTTTAATATTAGGTCTTGAGCTAGAGGATGGTTCCACCTCCTTGCTATATTTTTTTCTACAACTGATATCCCCATGCCCCCAAATAATGCAGAAGTTACACAGCTTGTTCATATTACATACATATACTATATTCCCATAAATTATTGTTCAAACAGAACTTTTTCGTCCTTTAAAAATAAATTTTCATGACAATGTTTTCATCTTTAGTGGTGAAGAAAACTTCTTCCACTATGGATGTAAATATATCCACCTAAACCAAAATCCAAGAATAATGCCCAAAACATGTTTTGAATGTCTATTAATATAGTTTTACTGTATTAGAAACAGAAGAAGAAATAGCCTAGTGCATATTCAGATTCCAATACAACCAACTAAGATTATAAACTCGAATCTATAATTTTGAAAACATATTCTTGACTGTGTAGAGATCAAAGTTGCATTTTCATTAATGAATCTGGAGAAAACTAGGATGTAGGGGAAATGATCCCAAACACCAAGAACCTATTTTTTTCATCCAAAGGGAAAAGTAACATGGTAAAACCATCATCTCAAAGAGGTCATCTTTCAATCAGTAGAACCCCATATCTCCGTAATCCTACTAGTGAATTCATTAAACCACTATGGTTTAGGCCATTTTGGAATCACAACATGAGAAATAATTGGGAACATGCAAATATTCACCCTATAATATGTGAAATATTGATTTTCAAAACATGTACAATTTGGCCCTTCCAGATAATAATTTATGATGGAGCCGAATCACAGACCAAGAAATAGATATTACCTGCAGATTTGGCAACATCAGCGAAGATTTTTTTATGTCTATATCCTTATGAGTTCATGTCTGATCTACTAGAAATATGATTCACATGTAGACTAAATAGATCCTTATTATCAATATAAACTTCAATAGATGCTTCATATTCTTCTTCCTTTCCAGAGAAAATTCATTTTTGGGAAAGGATCCATGTCACTAGAAATTGGTTTTTCGCCCTTCACCCCACCTTGATCACCATTTTTCGTGTCTAATCATCACTCAAGGGTAAATTAATATAGTAATTAATTTTTGTTATAGATGATGTTATTTTCAACTATTTTTATCAAAAATGTGATGGTTTTTATTTAAAATCTCTGTTTTTGGGATTTTTGAATATTTTCCAAATTTATTCTACCTCTATTAAAATTTTCTTGTTTAATTGGACCAGTGTGACTATTTTGGTAATAAAAAATTGGAACAAATATATATCCCATATTAGACAAGTGTTTTTTCATCATGTGATATTTGTACATGTGTATGGTCATGTGTGTGACTATGAACAAAATTTTTTTGAGATTACATTATATTTGTGACATGTAAAATATTACTTTCTTGTACGTATTTGTATTGTGGGTATATTTTTTTTTAATACTGGATATATGTCTTTTATAGGATGATGGGAATGATTTCGTGTGTTATAAGTGTTGATCTTCATAATTTGATTCTTGGTTTGATTCCATGGGAAAACAATGACTCTCACCCTTATAAATATTGAGATATTTGGTTCTATGTTATATTTTTGAGAGATATCTCAATCACCAGTGGGTCTGATGTAGGTTATTTGGAATCTTTTCATAGGATTTTTACAATCTCTAATCACAATATGGATGAGGGCCTTATGGTTAAGTCCACACCTGATAGGTCTTACATTGTGGTTTTGACCACATGATATTTAGAAATATCCTCAATATAAGATTTCCTTATGATGGTGGTGTTGTCCACTAATTAAATGGAGGGATATGTTATAAGATTCCATGTAAACTCATGGATATTGAGAACATTAGGTGTGTGGGATTCCTCGTTATAGTTTGTATACATCAATCTATTGAGATAGTGAATGGAATAATAATCGGTACATCATGGTTATTGAATCCTCATATGTCGATGTACCAATGGGGAATTTTAGAAAAATGGTTCTAGATAGTTTTTAACTATGTGTTGGTGTAGAATTGTTTGTAGAATGGAACAATTTTAAAATCCAAGGGACCTTCTAACAAGGTAGACTATGGATAAATTATTCCACATATAGACTATGTGATGCAGGTAAAGTTGGTCATCATGGCTAGTAAGTCATAGAGTGTACCCAATTTAATTTTATTTAGATTTCATATATTTCACATTACAAGCACTTTTATTACTATTGATATTATATTGGGGCCCCATTTGTGGTTTCATATTGAGTTCATAAATACAATATTCATGGGACCTCTAAGACCTGTGTAGACCATATTATCTATAATATTGCAAGGGGTAGTGTTTAATGTTGGGAGATTATTAGTTGGTTGATTTTTGATTCATTGGAATATTGGTGATATTTTATTGGATGTGGAAAGGGTTAATCATTAATGCTGCCATGGGGCAATTTTTTCTATTCCTTCTAGGTTTATAATTTTCCTATGAGTGGTAATGTTATCTAATATTTGTAATGGGAGGAATTAGATATGTTTATTTTGATTAACATGTGTTATACATTTTGGATGTTATTATACTATTATCAGGTAACAAATTATTTTATAGGCCACCACTCTTGGTTGTTGATGTTTATAGACATAAGATATTGCCTCCCTATTATCCCTTTTTTCTACCTATCAATTAGTCATCATCCCTTTTTATATGTAGAGAAATTTGTGATATCTGGTGTTCACTAGATCAAGTGTTATTCATGTTAACCACTTAAAAGATGCTAAAAAGTAGTATTAGAGTTGTTGATATAAGTGGAACATAGGTAGTCTTTGGTTTGTATTTGGGGTATAATTATTGGAATTTATGAATGTGTCAGGAATTAGGATTGATGTCATGTTTTATTTCTATATGGTAAAAATTCTTTCAATGTCTCTATTGGAATTGGGATATTTCTTATATTTTTTACTGAGTTATTTTATCTTCTTAAAGACTATGTTTTGATTTTATTACCTTATAGTTTAAATCGTAGAACAAAAAGTTAATAGATAGTAAACATACCTCACAATAAAAATGATTCCCTAAAATGAAATATATATACCTATTTTTATGTTTTATTATGTTATTGAGAGGCATTAGTTATTTAACAAATTATAAAAACCTATATGTTATTTTAAAATATAGAAATGTAATAAAATTATACTCAATAATACTATGTTTCTGACTTATGGTGTTACCAGAAATGTAGATCATTTGTGTGTGTTGTGTGTCTGTGTTACTTGAAACTAAAAGGGGTAGTCATGGTCTTAAATATTTATTATATGAGTCTATTTCATTAATAGGTAATTACATTGTCTGGGGATATGTGATTCCAAAAATAGATTTTATTATTTTGTTATATCTAGACTATTAGTTTTTTTTAACTAATATTTGGTTTTTAATGAGATTCTACATTTATGACCATTGATAGACTATCAAGAGGGTAGGATATTCTGACACAATGTAATATACCAAATAAAAATCCTATTGGTGAAGATAAGAGTTATCCATATGTTAATTTTCGTCAATAGATTGGTCATCCCCATTAACTAGAAGAGTAAATGTAGTAGTTTGATGATCAAAAAAGGATTACTCTAGTGTGGGTTATAAAAGGAAATCACTAGTTATCTTAAAAAAATGATTTATTCATATATTATATGATTAGGGTTGTCAAGATAAACAATACTCCCTTATTTCATGTAATGATAGTAACCAATTCATGTGACTACTGAATCATGTTGGTATAGATGAACTTCAATTAAACTAAGACAGTAGTAGAGATAACTATATAGCCAATGATGTATATGCTCATTCTAGTTAAAAAACCAAAGTATGACATACATGTATTGGTAGGTATCAATGAGGGAAGACCTTGAATTATTTGTAGGTAAGTTTATTCAAGAACATATTTCCTAATACACTAATGGTGGATGATGTTTATGTGTTTATTCGATTGGTTTAGGTGGATTCATGAGTCATGAATATCCTTTTCGGTTCACAAACATATTTTGTTTTGTTATGAATTTATTAGATTCTTTGACCTCTATGGCATGATTATTTTTAAATTAACTCCGTCATTATTTTGAGTTCATGAAAATATATTTCGGTCAAAAACTATTTTGGGGTAGTGAACATCAAATTTATCGTAGAGCAGAACATTATTGTTAATAATATACCTAGGATGTGCATGGATTCATGTGGGGCGGGTGATAATAATATTGAAAATATAAATAAAAGGAATATATGGGATAAAAGTGAAAAATAGAGTAGTTGTTCTATATTTCCACCGAGATGTTGGTCGCTCATGAGTTGTTAGCAATGAAGGAATATAAGTAATGTTTCCCCATCTGATACACCACTGAAGGGGTGTTGGTGTTGTGTCTATATGGGATATTTAGGGAATTTTTGATTAATGATATCCCATATAGTTTGAGAACATATATTGAGATATACACAATAATATTTGGTCAAACTATGATTAGTTTGAGGATGTTGTTTCTGTGATTCAATTTTATTCACATGTTAGGGAAGTGAATTGCATAACTGGTAGTTGATATCATTTTCAACACCATATGTTACCCCATATGGGGGGAAATTGATCAAAGATTCTTGATTTCGTTCAACTACATGGGATTAAATGTATATTCTATAAGACATCCAATGATCAATTAAATGTTAATGTTATAATACGATCATTTTATTATTTCATATCATGGTTGGAGTTTCTACACATTGTGTGTTCTGTGTAAATAGAATGATCACAAAATGGTTGAGGTATGAGTATCTTGAATGAATAATAGTAACAATATGTTTAATGACTAGTAGATATAGATGATATCCATATTTCATGGAATTTGGGGCGATATTTGTGAATGGAATTTTCTGGGTTTCAGTTCCAAGATACGAGGTGATAATGTTAGGTGACTCAAATGGGGGAGAGTTCCCATAATTCTGTTTGGATTTCAGGAGTCTGTAGGTCATGTTGATTGGAGATAGAAGAAGAAATTAGAAACCACATATTTATTTCTAGCTTTGTGTGAGTAGGAAAATCATGTTATAGTCTATATTCATTAGTTTTTTTCAATTAGATAGCATGGGGAAGAGTTATTGTATAGTGGGGTGGTTGTTATATCTTGGGTATTCAATTGAGGAAACAAATAATTAATTTGGGTTGAATGATGTGTGTTTCAAAATGGATGAGGTTTTAGGGTTGTTTTTGTTGGACATATGTCTGGTTTTAGTGTTTTTTCTCTATCTCATGGATGAAATTTTCTTACAGGAAAAAAATCACAACACGTCGTAGGGATTATAGTGTGAAAAGGGCTATGAAAATATAATTTTTTAAAAATGGGTCATTTTATGATTCCAAATATAATGTTTCGGTTTCATTACTGGTTTTTTGTAACAATAAAACAGAGTTACATAATTTTAATTTACTAAGGGTAGTGGGTTGTGTGGACATCCATATTGTTTCAGTTTGAATGGTGAATGAGTGGAGATTATTTCATTATAAAGGGTAGCATCACTCCAAAATTTTACCTTGGGTAGGGATTCCATTTCTGTACGATGGATTTGGTGGTGTTGTGTTACGCCAAAACTCAAAGGGTTGTGTCATGATATTGGTCTCCATTAAATAATTGATAAAATTATTAATTTTCCTCATTTTACTTCCCATAGTAGGGATCTCCAAACAAATTCACCAGTCTCATTATTATCTCCCTTCCAAGTGGTATATATAGCATTTATTGTTAGATCATTGTGTTTTATAATATAGGGAGTTTCTATCGGTATGTATTGATGTTATCAATCAACTATTTATGTATTATTTTGTAATGATTGTTGACTAAAAAACTATTATAAGAATTTTTCAATGGTTTCATGGTATATTCTGCCACTGGTCAAATCAGGTTGTGGAATCATACAATCATGTATATGAATGTATCATTTTTTTTAATAGATCATTCCAATGTTATATGTGATCTTATATTTTCTTATGCACCATGGGTTTGTGACGTACACCTCACATGGTATGAAAAAAATTGTCTTCCTAGTGTAGCATATAAGCCATCCAATGACTTCTATCATAATTTTCCATTAACATCAATCCATCAATATTTATATTTATGTTATTATTATTTTTCTTTTTAAAATGTTAATAAAAAAGGAAATGGATTTTTTGGGTAATGGTGAATTCAAAAAAACATATACTAAATATAAAAAATTAATTCATAGAAAGAGTAAGTTGGAAATAATGTGAATCACAGGTTTAGATCAATGGGTTACATTATTATTCATCTGAATAGTTTCAAAATATATCGATAACTCCTCCCATAATACATGATGTATCATAGTATACATATGTTACATTGCCTTGTGGTCTTATGATATATTCTCTACACAATAGATCTCACATTTTCTAATATTAATGAATTATAATCTCATGTCAATAAATAATGGAAAAACATCATAATACAAGATGCATGATATATATTTTCATCAATAAATTAACACAAATATATCATATGAAGGGATTACAGATAGAAGGGAAGGAATTATTTTTACACAGAGAATCAAGGAAATTAGTGTAAAATACCATATAAATGTGGAAAATCACTACATTAATATTCATTACACCGACCACCTTAATATAAAACTATTTAATCATTGTGAAATCATGTAAGAAGAATAGTGAACACCGGTAAAACCACAACCTGGATCCCTCATCTTGTTATCAACTAACCATCATGATTATTAAAGTGGATCATTTTAAGAACACATGGAAACAAGTGAAGAGATAAATGAAATATAATTCTATTAAAAAAATTATATCATAACAAACTCAAAATAGTAGAAATATCTAATCAACCACTATTGGGTCCTAAAAAAATAAAACAATCTTTCCAATTTTTATATATAAAGGGTTGAATGACACCTTCAACTAATTTGGATGCATATATTTATAGGAAAGTGGAGTGATAAATATTCATTCCCATTTTCTCTCATGATCTTGAATGCATTTCTAACCACATAGATGACAAAATATTTAAATTTTATAAATAAAAAAAGTGTTTTATATCACATTGAACTTATCCCATAACATTTTAGGTACTTTAGATATATTTATAGAAATAATATTAAAAGTACTAAAATAAATTTTTATATTATAATGGACTATTCAATTATCACTAATTTCACACAATAGTTTATTTTCGTAATGATAAAATATTCCCATGAAGGTATTTGGAGATATGTTCAATTATGTTATATTTCATATATAATTAATATCAACCCATTTGGAATTATATGTCTCTTGTTATAACTAATTTAATAAATGTTGAAATATTCTATCAACCTAATGGTTTTCTAATTAAAATGCATTATTTGGTCTCCAAATGGTTGAATTCAGTACTACGTTCCGTTGATTGAAATGAATAGTTATTACCATGGAAGGATAAAAATGTAATTATTTAAATTGGATCAGTTTATTAAATGTTATGACATGAAAGATTAAAAGTTTTTTCCTATGGAAATATAAAAAAGAGATAAATTTCCATTTTAATGTATTTTTAAATATTGAATAAATAATGAGGGTGGAATGAAAAATGATTAAATTATGAGATAGTAAATACGAAAAAAAATTAAATCAGAATTTTAAGGGTTAAAATATCATAAAATTTACTTTGTGATCTGTAGGGATGATTATATTTCTATGTAAAAAAACCCTTATAGTTTCTATTATTTCGGTGATATTCTATGTGTTAGTCCCATGTGGGTATTATATTGATTGGATATATATAGATATATATGGGTTCTTATTCGTGGATATGGGGATCTGTTAGCATTATGGGATTGATTTAATGTATTTTATGTGGAGATCCTTGGGATATGATAATTGATATGGTTCTTCATAAATTTGATGGGTTTAACCATTGTGACTAAGATGAATAGTGTATTTTATGAAAATGGGTGGTAGATATCTCATTCATAGATGAGGGAGACCACCATTTCCAAGTTATGGTTATAGGTTGTCGGTGATTTATTTTTACCTCGATGTTGAGGTTTTTGGAGTCATATGAACACATTATAAAGATTATGAAGTGATTTTATCCATTTTATGGAAATTATACTCAATATATTTGTAACACCTCATGATGTTGGAATTTATATGTTAATACTATGTTTAAAACAAATCTCCACAGGAATTATAAATATGGAAAAGATCCAGAACATATTAGATTAATATAATTATAAAATTATCAAAATAATAATACCTCCAATAAAAAAAAGATGATAATTAACTAAACAATCTATCATTTTGTAGATAAATAATATAAATGATTAAATATTAACATGTGTTTTACATTGTCAAAAACATATTTTTTAAAATAATATATATTTTATTCTAATGACAGAAATTGAAATTTTTAAAGATATTATTTTTTATTGAATAAGATATTGTTATTATTTAAATTAAAAATTGAAAGTATTAAAATAACATCATGTTTAAAATCATAATTTAATAATTAAAGTAGTTTTTCGTTATGTTTTTTATTTTCATTGAAAATATAAATTTAAAAATATTTATAATTTTATTTTTATGATGTGATGATTGATTTTTAAAAAGTAATTTTTGAGTTAGACTATTATGAATTTTGGGTATTTTTGAAAAAGAATTTATTTTTAGTTGAATACTGAAAACTAAAATTTCCACTAAAGCATTATAATTTATAAATATTTAAAGAATCTCGAAAAAATTTAAATTTTACTTATAATTTTTAATAATAAAAAATTTATTTCATTATAAAAATAATATTTTGAAAACTCTGGGTTATATTTATAAAACATGTGATTTACATTTTAAGGACATAAATGATAATTTATAAAAAAGCATTTCTCCCTTTCATTCATTCAAATTTTATTTTTAGATAATATATTTTTTAGATTATTTCTAATCAACATAACATTTAGGTGTTTTATAAAAAACCAATTTATTCAATGGAAATAAATAACATTGATAACATTAACTAATACCTATATTTTAACGTTTAAAATGAACTTTTCTTAAATACTGTTTTTACATGCTATGTGAATTTATTTTGAATTTATATTTTGAAAACCATATGAATATTGTATGATAAAATTTTATCAATATTATATATCATAATGAGAACGTTAGGTAATATATCTAATCTTAATATTTTCCATTGAAATTAATTTATGGGGTTAAAAATTTGTTACCATAGTAAAAGTAAAATATGAAAATAGTAAAAAAAACTAAGGGAAAATTATAAAATCCTTGAATAAAACACATCAAAAATTAATTTTTTTTTAGAATTATAAAATTTAAAATTTCAATAATTCTATTTTTCACATAATGTGTTCCAATTGCCTTGGAATAGTGTGAAGCCAATTTTTAAAACTATGGAGAATTTAATAACAATAATTTCTATTCACTTATAAAAGGTGTCACTTCCACCTCATCATGAAATACATATTCCATCAATTTACACCTGAAAATTTAAAGTTTTTATTAATATAATATTCTCCCATGTTTATTATATTGTATTCTCAATTATATTTACTATGGACTCAATTTGCCAAGAAAATATCATGTTCCCAACATGTGTTTTTGTTACTCATTACTCTTCTCTTAATTATCTTTCTCTATCTTAAAATAATATACATCCATGAAACTATTTTAACATAATTATTATTAATATTTTTATGTGATTTTAATAAATATTTAATATCACTTTTATTTATCCCTTTGAAAAAATTTGAAATGAAATTTCTAGTTTTCTTAACGTGAAGACTACCCCTTATATGAATGGTTTGTCCTTATTATAAATTTCCACATATCATGATTTTTTTTCTAAATTTGTTGAATATATAGAAAATATTATTATGGAAAAATTAAAATTATTGATAGATAATTTTTTCCATTCTATAACCATTATGAATAATAAATGATTATAGGAAACATAACAAACTAAATTATAAAAATTCAATAACTTTTTTTATTTTATATATTTTTTGGTATATTCTTTGAAAATATATAAATTATTTTTCCTTTAGAATAATAATTCATATACACCACTACAATTATGAATATTATGAATTCATTTGACAATACTATGACTGAAAATAATATATAGAGGAAGTTTTAGAAAAATCAACTAAGCACCTCAATAACTTCTATAATTGAAAAGTATTTAATAAATAAATCAGACATGATAATAAATAGATACTATAAAAATATGCCTTGATGAAATATTTTCTAACTAAAATTTCTAATAAACATACTTTTATTATTCAATATGTTAGGCGAACATGTAGATCTAATAAATACCTAAGATAAGGGTTATTAGTCTCCATTTTCGATTCCATGAGAAATGTTTGTTATTATGGAATGTAAATTATTTTATATAGTGTATTAAAATAATATTTATTTCCGGTATATTGATTTATATCATTTAATGATATTTTAATTTCTATTTCACGATAACCCTCTTATTCTAATGTTATAATTATATAAGTGTTTTTTCATTTTAAATTTTCTTCCTTGAGATTTTATATGTATTAAATATTCATTTTTTTTGGTTTATATATTGGATATGTATTTTTATCATAAAATTTCATTATATATAATTTATATTCATATCCCTTTGACATTATTAATTCCATGGATATTAAATTTGAATCACTATGGAATTGTAAGGGTTTAAGGAAACTAAATTCTTATTTATTAATTTATAACTATTCTTCTCGAACATATTTCATATACTTTTTCCACATTATTATATTTTATTTTATTATGTGGTGTATTCTATTTGTTTTATAGGGAACAACATTTATTCCTGATAAACCCATTTTTAAAAGACTCTTTATTCATGAATTATGATATATATATAAGGTATCATCTTTACAGATTAGATAGATAAAGAATAGTTTTATATTTGTAACATCTGGTTTCTCATAGAGAAAACGATGGTATTGAAATGTTATTTACTAATTACATGATTAATGTTATTTTAGATGATTATTTCTATAATGTTTTTGAATATTATATAATATTATAGGATTTTATTAGAGTAATAGGGGGTGTTATATTATTTTGAAGCATAAATAATATTATTATGTCATTATGAGGGGAAATTAATAATATATATTGGATAATATTTGAAAAAGGCCTATACATGTATGATGTGATACTTTAAGAGTGATTGATGTTATTTTTAGATTGTTTTGAGGACTCTCATTAAATAATTCATGATGAAATAATTATAATATTTCGTAATTAATCTAGGAACAAATTATTTGGAAGAATTTTACATATATTTATTTATAGAATAATTTATTTTGGACATTAGGGGTTACTGTTGAATTTTAGATATTAATGTATAACATATTCACATAAATGTTTATACATTTTTTGAATTATCATGCTTTTTATTAATGTGTTTTTTCAGATAATGTCTATAAATACTAGGAATATAATATTATCCTATTGTGGAGTTACATGATCAATTTGAAGTTTAATTTAGTGGTTTTGGAATGAAAAAATCATCTTGAATACTTGTCCTTTGAAAAAAATATGGCATTTTTGTGGAAACTGATTAAATGATGAAATTATACTTGAAAACACATATATTTCTTTATATTAATGGTCTAGATAGTAAATGAATTCCTCAAATCTCTAGAAAAATATATTCAAAAAATAATTTATCCAATGACCTTCTTTTCTAATGAATCAATGGTCTTTTTCATAGCTTGTCAATTTCTTATCTTATATTCGTTTCCATGATCTTTCACTTTATTTTGAGGAATTTTCACAATCAAATTTCTTTATTATTTGGAAATAATATTTTTCCATCACTTTCCAAATGTTCACATTCCAATAATTTTCTCCAATTATGAATCTTATTATGTGTTATTTAAGATGGCATTCCTTTTTTAATTCCCCTCTTATTAATATGATGTTATTTTAAAACATTTTATTATGTGGTATTTCAACACTGGTATTTTCAAAATATCAAGCTCTTGATTAGTAATCTCATATTAAAATTGAATGGAAACAGTTTATCACCCCGAGAAAGGGAATATAAGGTTATTAAAGTCAGAATAATAAGATTAGATTAAAAATGATCATAAGTCTTAAATTCATCATATTATATTGGTGAATATTTGTTATATATATTTACCAATTTCTTAAAAACTGGAATCGTAGTTCTATATTATTTTGATTTTAACATTTATAAGATTTATGTAAATGATGAATTCTGAAAAGTTACTTTCATTCATTTAATATCAAAAATATTATTTGATAGGGATAAAAACTATTCTTGGTTTTAAATTTTTATTTTAAACTGAAATTATTATTTTATCATGTAAATTAATTTGTAAATTTTAGGGTTAGTCAAATTACCTTTAATGATTCTACAACCATGACCCACTATTTCTTGAATTAAAAAATACTAGATTAAATGATTCAAATTTTTTTAAAGATATATTAATTGAATGAGTTTTTATGTTCTAAGAAATTTTTATTTAAATATATCATTTTTGGTTTTTGTTGAAGTATTATATTAAAATATATTTTCATTCCTGATTTTGTCATTATAAAATTAATTAAATTCATCCACAAATGGCATTAATGACATTTTATAATATGTAATATTCTATTAAATAATTTTAATTAACTAAAAAACATATTTTCCGAAATAATAATGGGATATGGTGGATTATATCAACCATAGTCCATTTATAGGCCAATTGTCATTTTATATAAAATATATTTACCCCCAAAGGAGCAAACAAAATTTATTAGTAACCAATAAAAACAGTTAATGGAGGCTAAAAATTGATAAATAAGGGTCTAAAAACAACTTATATTTTTAAAAAATTTAAAATCATGACCATATTATTCACTAATTATATAAATTTGGAACCATTTTATTATTAATACAAATTTACATTAATTTAATAAATTAATGAATTCTAAGAGTACCTGACCCATCAATTATAAAATGGAACATACTCCCCTCCTTTCTTACAACTTCAAAATACTATTAGATCAGAAAATAACTACCCATATCCCTTCCTAAAAAAATAAATATTTTATATAGTATTGTTTTAGTCATAAAACCAATCTAGGAATTCATTTTCTGTAAACCAAAATAGCTTGATGAAGAAGAAATATAGTGCATAAAAAATAATTTTTTATTTATTTCTTTTTTTAACTTCTTCATATCATATTAAACCAAACTAAAATAATTAAACTTGTATATTATATGAAATTATAAATTTTTATGTTAATTGGAAAACCTATATTTTTCTCTACTTCTATCCAAGGGGAAATGAAACCATCATTCATGTGTACGCCAGTCTACCACCTCCACAAAGCGATGTGTTATGTTTTTCATCATCACCTGCAAATGATGGAAATAATGAAAAATATAATATATATATATAAATTTATATTAATGAAATCATTAACAGAAGGTAAAAGTAATATTACATATATTTACTTACGTTTCCATTCACGATAAATGTTTACAATGTTCGTTCATTTTTGTGGACTACCAGCTCAACAAATTGATATGATTACCTTTTTATCAGTACATAAAATTGGTGATCTATATAAGTTTATTAATAGAAATAATATGGTATTTATGATAAAATTATAATTATTTCATGTAAAAAATATTTTTTATTTTCCATCCATCATTATATTTGATAAATGGAATCATTACACATGCATTTGTACATATTATTGCCTCAGCAATTGAAAAATTTCTCTTTTTTCATATCCATCACTCATGCATAGATTAAAATGTATAATTTATGAAAAAAAAATTATTTCATGATTATTATTTTTGAGATTATTTTTAATGACCTCATTTTCCATTTTCATTGTATGAATGTCACTTTGTATATATGATTAAAATATCATTAAAATATTTAACCTGCAAATAAATTATTATGTAATTGGTTATGAAATGGACTAAATAAAATAAAAGGAATAATAAAATAGAAAAAATTCATTAATAATTTTAATTAAAATATTTCTATTATACATAAATAATCATAACATATGTAATGAGTTGGAATAAATCTCAATATTATTTCTATTAAAACATTCTTTTAAATATATTTTTTTCAAAAAAAATTCCTTCAATGTATATATTATTAAAATTAATTTAAGGATGTATTAATAACGACATAAATTAATTATAAATTGCACAATATATATATTTTTACATTAATTAAATGTTTTCTTAATGGAATATTTTAACATATATTATATATAATTTTTGGACTTTATTTGAAAAGGTCAAACACAATAATCTATTTTCACATATATAGCGTCAATGACTCTTCCCACATCAAAAACAATATTTTTTAAATTTTTATTCATTTATAGGATTAGAAATTTAATTCATTGAGAAATTTTCATTATCTTCTCAGGTATATTTATTTTTTAAAAATGGTTCTTAAAAAGGAATGGATATTTTGATATCCAAAAGTGTTTTTCATATGGGTTTAAAAGAGTTTTTCAATGTTTTTATGAAAAAAATGTGAAATATAAAAATATTTAATTCCTGATTTTATATTCTAATATTTTATATGCTTATTTAAAATTGTTATATAGATCCATATTTTCGTTGATCCAGATATAGATCAGACATTGTGTGTCCCTGAAATGGCTCTCTAATAGATTGATTAATGATTATGATCTCGAAATAATAATATAATAAGTGGGTCATATTTGTATTCTGATTGTATGTGTTCCTGTAAGGGTTATAACAAGATTTTATCCCATGGAACTAAACTTCCCACTCTATTCTTTCTTATTAGTTATCAAGAAAATTATTTTATTTTAAAATATAATCTACTGATAAGTTGTTTTAAAATAATTATCATTCCCTTTTAGGGTAAAAATATATTTTTTATAATAAATTTCTTAGTTTAACATTTTTTCTATGAATCCATTATGACTATGATTTTTAAATTATTATTTCATATAAATTCGTTTATGAAGAAATAGTATGTAAAGATAATTTAATTTGTTTGTAAATTATTATTTGAAATCAATGTTTATTATTTTAAATGAAGACTAGCAATTATCATATCATGGTTTAAATGGACTAATGAGTTTCTTTTTTTAGATATCCCTTAATATTATTTACTTATCCTACCTAATTTAAAAAAAATAATTGGGTTTAAGGATGACTTGCAACAGGGATATTTACATTATATGGGAAAATATTATCACTATAGAGTAGGAATAATGCAGAAATAATGCCATGGAAAATTTCATGTACTAGGTATAAATAATTATCTAAAACAGAAAACGTTAAAGGTCATTGGGTTTGTATGTGTACCATATTTTCAATTTGTTTTAGTATGTTTTTTTTGTGTAAATTTGGCCTCATTTATTGGTATCAAATCCATAAATGTAATATTTATGATTTTAGCTCAAGATCTGACAGTGTCGGTTCAGAGTTATTATATACCCTGATGAGGATATATCATTAATGAAACAAATTCCTAAACATATAACTGTAATGGACTCATCCTATCATTATTATATGACTTCTTAAATACCATGTATTAACATTATTCAATCATGGATAAACTACTCTATTTATTTCATTCTCTACACCAATTCTACTCCGGGAATTACTGACCCCCAAATCATACTACGACATAGTAATTATAAAAAATATCACCACTGCATCACTTTTTATCTTTCCATACAAATAATGTAGTGATAATTATTATTTTACAAAACACCACAAAGGGTATAATCCTAACCCATAATTCTATGAAATCCAAAAATATGGTTTGGAACATGTACCCTAATATCTAGATAGTTCACTCTATCCAACCATCGATATATGGATGGAATTTTGTGATAAGGCACAACTAATTTCCAAAAAAAATAATAGAGGTCTTCTCATATAGTGGAGGTAAAATGTGTTTCAGAATTGGACATGGTCTTCGAAATCCCATGGAGTATCCCAACATTCTCTAGATATTACCCCCAAAAACCCACTGTGGAGATCAACTCCATCATTTACAAGAATGAGTATAATTTATTTATAATCCAATGATTACCCATATAATATGAAATTCCCCCAAGGCCTGAAGAAAACTACTGACAAAGTCCATCCATATGTTTTCCCACTTCCACTAGGGAATATGATGTAACTAATCAAACCAAATAGGAGCACAGTTCTCATCTATAATCCTTTATCCTCGAGAAAAAAACATTATCAAATGAAAATAGTTACTGATAAATTGATTATTACCCACTATATATGAACTCAGATTTTAGGATACATATTCACCACAAACCAATAGACCACCGAGAGAATGATTCATAACACATGGATAACCACATCATTTATTTTTGAAAGAATTAAGAGCCTCCACTAGAAAAAAAAGGACAATGACCAACCTCATTTCATCACTTAGGAGAATTCCCAGAAACAAAACATTATATATTTTCCCTTACCGTGGAATCCCCATGCTGAGAATCCTCCCCCCAATACACTAAAGATGACTAAATATAAATCAGATAATATTACCATCTACCATTAATTTCAAACATTTCAAGGCATATTTACAAAAAAAATCACAAATCACATTCTGAATGTCATCTGAATCACTCACATCATCACTGTGTGACTTCATACTCCATAAGTAAACTAAATGATTTTCATTCCCTAATATATTGGAAATATCAAACCTATAATTTTATAATAATCCACCCACCACCATTTCTGAAAATTGAAGTCATGATGTGAGGAGACATAAGTCAATCTCATATAATAAATGGAGACCATAATGTCTTCACTAATCTGGTAATTCCAAAAAATCATAGTAACCACTACCATGTCAATATAAAGATAATTGGTAGTGTGGTAATATTTATAAGGATGTAATTTTCAAGACTCATATAGGACTAATACTTTATACTACATCAGAACCAAGCACAATAAAATACATGAAACATAATAATAAAAATTAAGCAAAATACCATCATTTGGAAAATGATGAACATTGCATCATACTAATATCATCATTTGATACTCGAAAGCATTGATGAACTAGTCTGTCCACACTGAAATATAATCCTTGAAATTCAATAATATTGACAGATTCAAAATATGAGAGAATCCAGGTATTAATTTCTATTGTAACATGGTTGTTTAAATGAACTTATAAATTACACAACATTCTTGGCTTCCATAAATGAAATAATTTCATTAATATTTTAATGATAAATGATTAAAATATACTGATATATAACATGTCTCATGAAACAGAAAACATATGCCTAAAATGACAATTCATTATCTTTCCAAATATCCAATGACATTGAGGAACTACCAAAATAGCACATGAGAGTTTTTTGTTCTCCTCCTCTGACCCAAAAAATAAGGATATCATTTTTATATTTGAGAATGACCCAATACTAAAACGAATAGAACACCAAATTCATTTGTCTCACTAGAATATATGGAATCTTTATAACATAAGAAATCATAATAATAATATCATAAATCTCATTATGATATCTAATAGATGTCTATGAAATATTTACATTATTCACATGCATCTGATGATATCATGACAACCAATCGTTCATTGAAAACCAACTACCAAAATTTAGTTGATTGAACATATCATCAATCCATGTGAGTGGATAACTATTATCCACTATCATATAATTCATTAAATGATAAATAATAAAAAAACGTAGACCACCATCAACATTCTTCTTGAAAAGAACTAGATCAACCCAAGATGAAACATTTTGAAGAATAATTCATCTATATAGAAGATAATTAATTAATATCTTCATCTACCAAAACTCTAAAGGTGTTATCCATAAAAGATATAATTATATATTGGAGACATTCTAATGTATATCTATCATAAATAGGTTCTCACATCATCGGGGTAGTGATGAAAACGCTTCCTAAATTACATTTGGGTTCACTTTTACAACCCTATGAAACCCTCTTGTTGATCCCCCATTAAACTCATCCTCAACTTTTCTATCATGAAATGAATGTATATAACATGCCAACGACCCCTCTAGGTGTTTTTTTATCAAAAACCCTAACCTTTCCTTTATCTGTTTCTCTGAATATAAATATACACAAGTATAAATCTAAAATAACCTACACAAAATAAATCCAATCTATAAAAAACATGATTTCATGTGGTTGTATCCGCACACATATGAAATATACCCAAGTGTGATATTACCTAATAATTTTATCACTATTTATAATCCCTGATATTTTCAAATTTATTTTATTATAAAAATAAATATTTTTGGTTGAATTCACTACACATATCACTGACCAAAAATGAATTGTTACATACAAGAAAATAATTAATAATTAAATATAACTATTATCATGAAACATATGGTTTTCTAGTTTTGAATAGATGTATAAATATTATTAAGTAAATCTTTGAAGGTTTTTCTAATTCAAATGTATTGATTAGACATTGGGAAATAATTACCCAATTCATTATGATTATAATTAAAACAAGTTTGTTTAACAACGATTAATGATTACAATTTTCATTTTTCAAAAAAAATGTTGGATTTCATTATATTATGTATTATTTTTTAAAATGATATGTTTTAAAATTTTATAATTTCTAATTGATAATAATTTTTTTTTAGATTTATCATATTAAAAGTTTCACAGAATTATTTTTCTATATTTTTTAGTACTAGTTTATTTCTTGGGTGAATAGTAAATGATGCTAATTTTACAAATATTATAACATCTACTAAATAATCCTGACGTATAAATGACATAAAAGTTAATGAAACATTTTTTATAAAAAAATTATTTAATAAATAATATAATTCAAATTAAAATAATAATTCAAAATAAAGAAATCTATTTTTGACATTTTAGAAATCTATGTAATGTTCTAAAATAAATGTTTTTTACTCTACTATAAATTATGTTTTAAAATAAATCATTTTTTATTTGGTTTTAATGAATAATAATTCTACCTTTATTAATACTAATCCAATTAATTCTTTTCGAATCAATATTATACATTATTTGGTATAAAAACATTTTTATGATTAAAATTGGGATTTCTATTAAAAAACATGCATTTTTTTAAATATATTAAATGTCATTATTATCACATGTAGATATATATTATATGAAAAATGAATCTATATTTCCATTTATATTTTTTTAGTTTTTATATTTCATCTTTATCCATACAGTGAAATGGAATGTGGTGAAGATGAATGGGTTCTTGATGTTCTTATTCATATGACTAGGACCTTATGTTGTGAAAATTATCATCATGTGAAAAGGAAAATAGATCCAAAAAGTATACCAACATGAAGAATTAATGTTAGTTCATTCCCTTTACTGTTGTGAAATAATGTCCAACAACACAGTTTAACATCTTACAGTCTGTACAAAGATAATGTGATTAGATGATATATTTCATTATGAACCATTCATTGGTCAGTGTCATAAGGAAATACCCACCAATATATATTAGCAAATATTCTCCATTATAGTGTACCTTGTGTTTGTATTAATTCTATCCCATATGAGTTCACGATTTTGAGGATTCATTCCTATAATCATTAGAGTTATAAGGGGCAATAGATGTTTTATTATGATGAAGGATAAAAGGTGGACCTTCTTTTTGATGGACCACACTATCCAATTTTGATAGAAATATATGTGATGGAAGGTATTCAATAATTTTTCATCCATTCAATACAATTATTCCCTTTATTTCTGGGATTTCACAACTATGGATAGATAGTCAGAGATAGAAGCACAAGTGGATATCATCTGTACCACAATGTATAGGACTTCTTATGTTCCATATACAAATAAGTATGTGGTTGACCATGTGGCATTAAGGGTCATAGTTTGGTAATCCCATATGGAATGAATGATCTTCTTAGACTATGACGTTTAATATTTATCCACAATCTTCTAGATTATTATTCACGTGGTATTTTTGAAGGAATATATAGTTCAATTAGCTGGTTAGTGGTAGCATGATGAATAGATGGATTTGATAATTTACTATAGATATAGATTGTCTATCATAGAAAAATATAAATTCATGCCATTTCCTATCAGTATTATATGGCTGAAACCAAATCTAGTAATGATTTTGGGTTTCATGAAACCATGAAATCTATTGGGCACTAATTATTTGAGGGGTATTTCCAACTTACATTTTTTGTAGAAATGGTTAGCAATTATTATGTATTTTATCTTCTTAGTCGTATATGGGGGTATAGTCCCAAAAAATCTATTACGAATAAGGAAAATTGAAATGATTACTTTGATATATGTATAAAATCTATGGGTTTTTGGATGATTTTAGAATGAAAATGGTATTAATGAAATTTCATGGTTACTTTTTTTGTAATCCTATGTCGTAGATGGATTGAAGTATCCATGAATTCAGATTTTATCTTAAATATTGCACCCTAACTGGTGAAAACCATAGGCTCTCACATGTAATTCTTTTATAATCTCCACAGTCTCTTCTTTATTAATAAATTTGAGAAATACTCTATTGGAAACTCATTTTTAGTGGACTTTTTGTGGGGCATCATAAAGATATGAATTGAATGTCTACCACATAATTTAATCATTCCCATCTATGTCTGATGTGTGTCATCCTTTTTGAAGACATTACATGATGTAAATAATCCACTAAATGGTAAGAGAATTTGTCTACGGTTAGGGCCTAATTCATTGATCTCCTATGTTCTAATTTCAACAAAAGGCGAGACCAATCAACGATTGGAATTTCTATTGACTATTTTATTCTAGTTTTTATCTTCCAGAGTTATAGCTACATTATCAAATGTATTCACTTATGTTTTCATATCTTGGGATATTAATTAATGTTGTCTGTAAGGGGAAATACATTATATACTCTAAGACATTTCCTAACAGGTGGCTTATCTCTTCTTTTTCGATGTCATAATACCTATTTATCTTTTTGATTACCAACTCCAAATCACCACTAACCATTAAGAGGTACATTAATATTTGGATTTCTATTTCAAAGACAATAAAATGAAATGATATTTTGATTCATTATTGGTAAAACAATTTAAGTGAAGGAAAGAGTAATGTAGAACTAACTTAATTGGAGAAATGAGAACAATCCCTAACCTTAATTTCTTGTGATTAAGGTATTCCATTCTCTTCCCTATTAGGATCCACGACATTACATGAAAATAAATTTTCCTTGTTTGGGGTCCCCTTGAAGCAGAAATATCTATTCTTCCAAATGCTCTATATTTAATTAAATTTCTTATAACTATGGATTTTCTCTTTTAAAAACATTCAAGGCCGAACATTATACATATTTCGATGGGACAAATGGTACATCAAACTACAGTAGGATAACCACAAACAAAGCTACAAATCCTGTCAAAATTGGACGAATGAGTATATATTTGAGAGAGTAATTGTGAGAGACTAAATGGAACTCTTTCTTTGTAGGTAGTGCCTCTATTTATCGACCACATAAATTAATGTCATATGGATCTTATCGATATATGAATAATGTTTTTCATCATTAATAAATGTTTTATTAAGATAATAAATCTTTTTTTATTCCAATCATCTTTCTTTTTCAAAATTAAGATGCCCATTGATCACTCCTTGGCTATGAATTATAGGATGATTGGATTTCCCTCAATGGGTGGCATTGATACAAGTTGACGGAGGAGGTCTTTTATGATGGTGTAAAATGCCTCCTTGTAGTCATTGGTCTATTGATATAGGAACCCAATATTCAACAATCTGGAAAGGTAAAACACATTCCTGTAGGGTTTGATTTAAAAGCATTATATATTGGAGAAGATACAATGAATTAATATTAACTATTTCAGACATTGACAGGGTGATATTCCTGGGATTACCTTTATTTTTTCATGGTCAACATTGTTGTTTTGATGGCATATAAATAATCTGTGAAAAAACAAAGAGGTTTCCCGGAAATAACATCTATGAAGTTTTTCATTATGATATTTTGTTGTAGCTTGATGAATATGGTATCCATGTTATCTTAGTGATAAAAACAATTTCATGATTTTACAACTATATTATTGACCTATCATTGGAAAAAAATTCCCCATGAATGGATTGATGACATGATTATTGGAAATTTAATATATTAGAAGGAGTGTTACTCAAGCCAAAGGGCATTACCTAATAGAAGAATAATCTATAGGGGGTCTAAATGTTGGGAATTCATTATCTTACTAGACCATCTGAATTTGGTTGTGTGAAGAATATCCATCAATGAAAGAGAGTTCATGATAACCAATTTGGTATCAATTTTGAGTTATGTGACGAGAACTATGTAGTCAAATTATAAATAGTTATGGTTGAGATCAATGAAGTCAATACATTCTCTTATTTTAATATTCATCTTCATTCCCAAGATGATGATGGAAAAAAATATCTAATGTTGTGACTCTTAGATGAAGTTGGATTTTATGATCTTATCCACTTAAACCTCAGTTTTTATGGTGTGATTCGTGTCTGACCTTCTGGACACCTTCTTGTAACCTCGATGGTCTTCTGAAAAATGAATTTGATGAGTGGCCACCTTGAGGTCAAGGATAGGAATATCTGTGAAATTCATCATGAATACATCCCGGTGATTCATTGGGAAGGAGTATAAGCATCATGTTCCTTTTAATTCATGGATAAACTAATAAAAGTAGATTGTGGATCTTCTAATATACCCATATTTTTCTCATTGATCTCATCGATAGTGGTCGAGGTCACATTAATAAATGACGGAGGGGAATCCACCAGATCAAACTCTTCATCCTTCTACAAATTATTTTCTTCAATATTCTTAGTGTGGGAAGTAAAAAATGGATCATGTTTTACAATGTTAGGAGAGGGTTTGGCCATTGAACATTGAGATAATGATGTAATCATTTCAAGCTCTCTTGATGGTATGAGTCCTTCATGGGGTTTTTCAGTACAAAAGAGGTTATGATAATTAGAATATTCATTTTCCACGGTTGATATAACTAGTTATTCTAGCCAAGTTGATCATACATGGAATAGTTAGAGATTATGGGATGGAAATAAGATATTTTTTTCCAAATTATCATTATTGGTTAGAGATTTGACATCTTCTCTAATATAATAATGGTTAGATATTTAAATTTACATCACTAAATTCATTGAGAATGTTCTAGAATTTTGATCCCACATCTTTTTTTTGGTTTATTGGTAGCCCATACTTTGCACTGAGCATTTTGAAATGGTTTGCTGGAATCATCTCCAAAACACTGGGGTCACTGATCCAAGTGATGTTATCATCTGTGGACTATTTCACATTTTTTTGGTGGAATCCTACATCATTTTATTGTGACTCATTTGATGTTAATGGGGATTTGTCACCATAAATTCCCCAATTTTAACATTTTTATAATATTTGTTGCATTTGTGGTATAATTAGGGAATAACATCATGCTAATGTTTCCCGGGGATTCAAAATAGAACATTGAAGTATTTATCCTTTATAATAACTATAAATTCAATGTGAGAAACAAGATACATAAATTGAGTCATGAGTTTGATTTCTACAAGAACATTTCACTCATTATTTTCATAACATTGTAACTTCAGAGTGGAGGGGGGACACATGAGATTAATTAAAAACCAGAAGGAAAATTGCTCAGATGGGACTGCTGTTGAATCATGAGCCATTATTAATAAATGTTCATCAGAAAACAATATCATTTACCCTTAATTATATATTGAATGGGATGATGTGTCCCTATATAATGGATTCCACATCCTTTTCTATTAAAGTGATGAATGTATGGAATTATATAGGATCATTCTATAAATGATAAATTTCAGTATGCGCAACCTTTAATTCAAATTGATGTGGCATTAACATGACCTATAACAGTGCCTCTCGGAGGTATTTTGATAGACATATGGAATCTTGTATTTAAATAATAGTATCCAGCTAGGTTAATTGCTTCATATCATCATCTTTATACTCTAGATGGTTGTGATCCCCAACATGTGGATGCTATATCACAGGTGATTTGGGATCTATTTTTTCCACTTGATTATGGACCTACTCTTAGAATATGAGCTGAATGTTCTTTTTCACATGATGGATTAGGTCACCTTGGCCTTAAAATATAATGAAGTTGATGACTTGATGTTGTGTCCTCTAATAGGTTTTCCAGTATTTTTGTTTTAGGGTAGGCCATGTCACATGTAGGGTAACATCTGTGCTCTTTCTAGGCTCTTTGGATATGTCTCCATAGAGATTCATCTATATAGAAAATATGTTTCATGGCATAAAAAATGTATTTATTACATTCATGGCCTCATCTTCCACAATAATATTGACTCTGGTAGATTTTTACCCTAGTTCCACTATCAACTATTGGGAATTCATGTTCACAATCAAACATGTAATCTATGAATTGATCAATTATGCGAATAATGATAATAGAGTCGAAGATAAAAATCTCATCAGATGGATATTCCATTTTGGTGGTTGGACCCCTATTGTACTATTTGGAGAGGTAGTTCCCTTGATTCGAGGAGTAGCAGAAATAATTCCTCTAAATCAAATGACAACATGAAATTTTGAACATTCTCATTTATCTATATTTTCATCTATTTCTTCCATTTATTTCTCTTTTTCATGGACTAGTCATCAATGAATTAAGACAAAATCATTGCTGGATGTATTATGGATGAAGTAGTCGATGGCATAGTGGGTTATTTCAACTATTCATAGAGGATAGAATTGGTACATATGATCATTTTTATGAAAAAAATTCACCAAACTTCTTCATCTCTTTCTATTGACAGCTAGGAAATAATCATCCTCTTTTGCATTGGTGGATGAATAATATTATAACTAAGCTGTCAAATTCTCGAGTTTCGCATTCAAAGAGTCTTCAATATTTTTATAGATAACATGGAAAACAAAACACGCACCTATGTTATAACCCAATTCATTATTAAAGGTACAATAATGTAGTATAACTTCATCACCCTATTTTCCTGTCTTCCAATGATTTTTAATCTTGATCACGTTGTTCTGAATACCAATACAATGAAGCTGAGGACATGGTCATTTTGAAAATAATAATATTTTTTTATTAACAAAAAATATTTTCACCTTTTCTATCATTAATCATCTCGTAGAGGTTTGAATTGTTTCAGATTCTCAGTAGCATTGTTTTCATGATATAGTGGTGTCTTTTGATTAGGATCGGGTACATGGGACAACATAGGTGTCAAAGTGGAAGCCTCTAATTTCCCTATTCTCCTTACATAAGTTGAATAAAATACTCAGGAAATTTCGTTAGTCTATTTAATAGATCCCTCAACTCATTGAGTGATCGTGGTGAGGTCTTAAAACACTCATATTTATTATATAGGGATATGAGGTCTGTGTAGCGTGATGTAAATATTCTCCATACATATGAGAAAAATACACATTTGGGATTGGTCAATTCAAGGAGTATGTTAGTACATTCCACTGAGAAATGAAATCATAGACCCTTTCATTTTCTTGTTGTTTACAGTTTAAGAGATTTAAAACTATTGTATTCTATTTCATTTACCTGAATTAGAAGAGGAACATCTGATAGACATCTTCTCACCACATGATTAATCATCCTTTTAAGATAGTATACAATAAAAATACAAGAACATGTAGTGATTTCATGAAGCACTTGATTTGCTCTGCCTCCATCTATTCCGGGGTCCCCATCATGGGATCACAGCAAGAAGAAAAATGTATAAAATTCAAATCAGGGTCCGAGAACTACTGAATAATGGAAATGTTACGTTCCAATAATTTGTTTGTGAATGATTCTGATCTACCCATTCAGGGTCAATAATCTATTCTAATTGTATCTAATATCCCGATTATGCCACTGATTACAATCGACCCCTTTTATACTCAATAGTGTTCATATATATTGATGTAATGTTTGGGTAAGACGAATCTTGAATGGGTGTGCAAGATCGAGTTTGAAAAGATGTTGTAGCTAGAAGGTAAATTGGTGGTGGAATTGTCAGTATCTATTATGGGTAACCTATAGGGGTAGGACTTTATGGATTTTAAAGACCCCACTCCGATTATGAACATAAAATAGTGAGTTCTCAATATTATATTAGATGATCTAGTTAAATTGGCCATTGGTATTTGTAGTGGAGCAGATGTTCCAGATCTTTTTCAGCTATTGAAAAAAAGCCCCTTTGTTTAGTTGTGCTGGCTAGATGTTTGAGTTATGGATCTTCTTGTTGAAAAATAAACCAATAATTCTACATTGAATTACATATTTATTGATTATTCATTATTATTTCATCACATCCACTCTATAAACAAAAAATTACTCAATTGACAGTGTCTTCTCTTATCCTGGATGAAGTGAGGCACCATTTTCACCTTAAATATTACATCTTTTGATGTATTTCAATTAGGTAATAATGTATTCTTTATGGGAATTCCCAAATTAATAGATATCATCTCTTTCCAGGTATACAGACCTCTTTCAATTGGTTCTACATGGATTATATCATGAAGCAATGATTTCTCCTCCAAATCCTCCTACGAATTGGAATCAAGTTCTTTAGGGTTTCCGAGAATGTCATTGGTTTCATTTACAGAGGCCTAATGCACTTTTGAAATTCAATCACCGTCCATTTGTGACTAAATCATTCAAAATTATCCACATTTTTTGACCTTTTATTTTATGATTATATCGATTTTTTGGAAGATAGTTTTCTGAGGTGAATATCAGATAGATGACTCATGAGTGTCCATAGAAAAAGTTCTAAATCATGGGATTGAATGAACTGGGAATACCCATTATACAATGTCCCATAATAAGGAGAAGACTAATTTTTTTGAGGAGTGGGCTCTTAAGGTGAAATATCCCCCATCCATGAGTTTTTGGGGATATATATGGCCCCCTTTCACAACTCATTAATTCATGTTTAATGACCTAGGAGTATGGGTTGAAAAAGACTCTAGACCTTCAAGAATATCTCCTGAACTACTATGTCTTCTACAATCATGACTGTCCCTATGATTTTATGGTGTCTTTTTTTGAACATGGGTTGGGAGTATCATTGGGTATGAACATCATTTACCCATATACAATGTATTTTGTTTTATTAGCATTTTCTTTATCCAATTAATAAATTCTCCTAAATGGGAGGATTTCGTTATCTTTTTTATATTATTGATACAAAAGTCTCTCAAAAGACTTATTTATTCTAGCCTAATGTCGTTGGGAGTCAGGGGGGCCTCTATTTGTTGATCTTACCAGTTTTCATGGATAGGATTTGTTTTCTATTTCTGACATGGAGCTTTAATGTTGAATGGTAACACATTAGGTGATATTTTCTAGTTATGGGGCACAGTGAAATGTGAGCTCCTCATCTTATGACATGGAAATTGAACATAACATCATCAATTAGTTATTCAAAGCCTATTAATACACTTATCCATGAGCATTTATGTGATCCATAATAATTATATTGATATATTGTAGCATTGTGAGTTTTCATAAAACTGAATAAATACTTGAAATATTCTTTTTCTAATTTGGTAATAATTTCTAATACATGTACATAATAATGGATAGTAAAAATGGTAAATATTTATCACCTCATTTAAGGGTAAAATGTGGTAAAAACGTTAAACTTATGAGATAAGGTATAAAAATCTATCCAAAACATGAATTACCTACATGGAAGGAGTATTTTTTAATCCTTATATTTCAACATAAGAAAATCTGAAATTTTGGTACAACATTTTTTTATAAAACAAATTATATTAATTTGAGTAAAGGATAATTGAAAAATGTCACACTACTTTTTTAATATATAAAATCTCATGTCATGGTGATTGAAAGTAGTCAGAAATAGTTAAAAATTTATTATTAAAATTATTATATTAATTTTATTAAATTAATTTAATTTTAATACATAGTTATGGTCTAATTTTGATAAAAACATACACAATGTCAACACATGTATTGTGTAAACAGTTTAACAATTAGATAAATTAATTAAATAAAATTCTATATAATATTTTTTATGGGTTATGTAATATTATGAAATTTATATGAAATTATAATTTATTATTTTCTATGAAATATTTTCTATACAATTTAAATTTTTATCTTTATGCCATAAATTTTAATATAAGAGAATAGTCATTCATATTACCCTAAATGATATTTAATGTCCACAACTTATTTTTTGAATCATTAAAAAGTATTAAAAAATATTATAACTTCTAAAATGATTTTTAAATGTTCTTGGAAATCAACCATTTTTCAAGTATAATCCACATTAAATTTTAATGCTATATTATTAACCCATACAAAATACATTTCTTTTATCCATGTTAACGTTAAAAATGTTAATGTGGGGTTAAAATAAATATATAACCGTTAAAATAACCAACAATTTTGTGTAAATAAAATCATTTGAATTTATTTTGACAATATCTAATACCACCTTATAAAATTATCTAATTTGGATCCACTTGTACATTAATGGGTTATTCTATTATTTTAATGTTTTGAATATTTTTTAGTGTACCACTCTGCAACCTTATATAAGAGAACTTATTTTCCTCTATTATTCACACCTTATGAAGACACTTATTTGGACCAAACCCAAAATAGAATACATTTCAATTTCTATATCCATGTAATAGAGGTGTTGGTTTTCTAAAAATTCCACCACATGGCCCATAAATGAGGTTTCTCAACGAAGGGGTACTCTTCTTCACATAATCATTTTATTGTTATTTCTTATTGTACCTCCTTTAAATATTATATAATAATATTAAATGAGTGAAATTTTTCATATTATGTTACATAAATTTTACTATTATAATTGAATAACCACTATCTATTTTTCCTCAATTCATATTCAAAATGAAAAAATCAATAGTGTGTATGTGCTGACCACCACATCCATGAGTCAATGTGATTCATTTTTCATTATGAATTATCATGGATGGTAAAAAAGTCATATATTAAGAATATATGGGATATTTATGGCATTATATTTATTCTGTATAGATAAATTATTATTTACCATTCCTTATTTCCATTTGCAGTAAATTGAAAACATCACTCACGTGAATGTACATACTAACATCTCCACATAATGACATAATTTATTTATCATCCCACCCATATATTAATACTTATAAAAGTTTATATAATGATAAAATATGATAATAATGAGATTAATAATATTTTTTACATGATGAAACCATTACGAATATTTGGGGACCAAAACTATCCAATATAATGAAATATGAATAATTAAATAATGAACACCTAGAATGATTATTTTTTAAGAGAATTATTAATAAATTAACATTTGGAAATTATAAGTACACTATATATGGGATGATAACTATGAATATTTTTTAATAAAATTATAATATATATTTATTTTTTATATAGTAATTTAATCGGGTGTCGTAAATTTTGGAACTTAAGTAAGGGGTTATCCTTTTATATATATTAATGTGAGACATATGTCATGTTCACCACTTTTTTATTTTGTGCGGTGCATATAATTCCCAATAAATTGGTTTATTTTTATTTTAAATAAAATTGTGTGGATTTAAAAACTCATACGAGGTTGTCACCTTCAGGAAGTTTTGATATAGATATTATAAATAAATGTACAGGTTCTTCATCTTATTAATGATTCATTGAGATTTGTTTCTTGTTATAAACCTATTTTATTTTAATATCGATTATGTACTGACCATATGATCTATTATATGATTAATATATTCATATTAATGGTTTTTAATGTTAAATTTTATATTATTTTATTCTTGTTGTTTATGATTCAAACGTTACCGATGTAGAAAGGATTTGTTTTACAATATCAATAATTTTTAGGATTGGAAATGTTAAATTAATAATGAGGAATATTATATTATAGTAATCATTTAAAAATCTAATATTTTATTCCCCTATTATAATTTACTATTTTTTCGGGTTTTTCTTATACATTTCTCCTTCAGTAATTAAAATAATTTTTAAATTTTATTTAAAAAGGAAAACATAATATCTTGTTTTTGGTTCAGAATCCATTCTTCATTAAACATATTCATAAAAATATTTTACGGAACTTTTATCTATGCATTAGTATTTGAGAATGGTTTCCTTTACTACTATAAAATGTGTATTAAATTATTAAATTTTTCAAAATCATAAGGGATATTTTATTTGAAACTAGCTTTATAAGATTCCATTGATATTTTCAATAATATTCAATATCCGAATATTTTGAAAAATTACAATTTGTTTACAATATCAATTGAAAATTATATAATACATGTATTCAAATAATTTTTCAAAATATCATTTATATTTATTTTTCTTCTATGTTATCATTCATTAATGATTGTAATACTTCTCAAAGGGTATGTTCTTATTATACCATCCGCATCCTTTCTATTTGTATCTTATGGTGATGAGCATTTATGAATGTTTTTATGAAACCAATGTCATTACAATGGTCAATTAAGCCATGATTAAATAAATAATGTTTTTTTTGAAACCATCAACTTACATTATACGGATTGATTAAGATTATATTATTATAAAAAAATATGTGATATATGTTTTCTTTTTATAGGTAATTCTATTATGAATTGAAAATAATAATAATGATCTTGTGGAACACTTGTGTACCGTTTTTATTATATAATGGGTGTTATTGAAATTATATGGACCTCTAATGAAATGTGTATATAATGATATCTCATGAGATAAAAAAAACATTATTTGTGAGTGGGAACAGTTTATTAACCGACTCTTTCAACTATGATATTCTTGTTGGAGATCCATGACATAGGAAATGAATGAATTTAGAGTGAACTAAGTCTACGAATGGAATTATTCAACAATTAATTTCTTTGAAGTGATCCCTGACTAAGGAATTGATTTTATATTCTTAAATGTTTTAAAAAGTATTTTTTATAATTATGACATGATCTTAAGACTCATCATAGATTGTAGATTATTATGAACAATTATTACTTTTGACTCCTATAATTGCAAAAAATACATAAATTACTATTTATAATAAATTATTTATTAGTTATTTATTTATTATGTTTTTATCATTATATAATTCCATTATTCATATTTTATACTTATATATGATCCCCCATTTAAATCATCCATGCTTACCCTTAATTAGTTTGGAAGCTCACACTTTTTTATGTTTCTTTCCGAATTTTATAAAGAATGGAATTTTGTATTTATTTCATGATGGGAATGATGTGTGGATAAATCTTTTAGAGATGTTTATTTCTTCATATGACATAATAAAATTTTTCTATAATTCAAATAATAAAAAACTAATGTGTAAGACATGGGATTTATTTTCTACAATGTTTTTATTTATTTCAAACAACACTAATATGAATGGTTTTGGATAAAAGTGTATCAATTTTTGATATTGATATTTTAATTATTGATGGTTAAAATTGTGTAGTTTTAGTTGGTATTAATGAATGTACATAAATTAATAGTTTTAGAACTAGTTCTCGGTGTATGGATGTTATTATAGCACCCTATCTATGCACGCATCATAAAAACTATATCAACCCCTAAATTATATACTAAATTGCATGGGAACTTAAATAATATAAACCTCAATTAGAAAATAATGAACTAGATTGGGTGAGATAAATTTTTCAAAATCTCATGAATCAAAGAAGCCATATAACCCAGTAGAAACAATGTAGATAATACCACACATGTTGTTTTGGTCACTAGATGTTAGAAACTCTATGGAATGTATTAGACTTATTTTTTATTTATGATGTATGTCGACCAAATTGAAACCACCTCCATGGTCATAATCAATTCACTATTCCTAAATATGAGTGATGTTATGGATTTCTCCTCTTCCCATATCCTATCTTCTTTAGTTATCAAATGATAGAGAATAATTTTTCTTCAACCACCTTGGTATATACTACAAAGACACAAATGATTTAAGAGGGCCGTGAACTACATACTGACTTCCAGGGAAGATTTTATAACAATGTATTTTATTTCCACAACCTCCAAATTCATATAGAAGTACATATTATCTATTGGAATGGTTTTTGGAACTATCATCCCCAGTGAAACGGAACAAATAATGTCAGAATCAACTCCATATTGTCTTATTCCTATACTGAATTAGATCATATGGCCACAACATTATGTCCTGGATATTCATTGAGTATCCTCTCGTATAATTATTTTTTCATACATAATACCCTCTAAATAACATCTTCCCTCTCCAAAACCATGGTATATGTTCAAAATATTTACGGTGTGGCCTAGAACATGATCTCTATAATAAAAACATCCATGGAATTCCACTGATTGGAAATTTCATATAAAATAAATTCAAATAAAAAATGGTGCATAAACTAGATACTTAACTCTCGCATGATAGACATTCCCTATTAGTTAATATGTATCTCTTTCTGAAAACCCACATTAATATCTTTGGAATAAATTTGTCCTGAAATCTATCTCATAACTTCTTCCATATAATGGATAATTCCTCACTGTCCTCATGTAATAATAACTACCACAATTTTTCAGATCTATATAGATGCATCACTACGAATGAAATATAGTTCGCTTATATGTCATTAATATAATTTAATTTAATATTTATCACCACAAACAAACCTAGGACTCTTGATCTGTAATTAGGCCCTTATAATTATTTTGACCTTGAAACATAAACTATCAATGTTTCCTCTTATATGCTTCTTCTACATAATAACCACTCTATGATTATTGATTTACAAATTTTCAATGGAATGTATTAAAAGTTATTGTGGATGAAGAGAAATTTTATACATCATTAGATTTTGGTTTTATGTCCTTTTCCTTGGGTAATATTAGGAAGAGAATTGTTTGATACTAATATGGAATGGTCACCTATATACAGTGTCTTTCATCCGTATGTAGGGGCCAATCGAATGAATATTTAAATAGATCGGATGCATGAGTATCATGGATTGACTGAAATATAATTAATCTATATCAAGTACAAAAAATAATACACATTGATATATTAGATATAACACGGGATTATATTTCTATGTTTAATGTAAACAATCGAATCTGTGATGGGTCTATGCTACCACATATTGGAATGGTGAAACAATTCCTAGACATTAAAACTGCATGAAAGGTTCATTGAACTACTCATTGAAATGAAAATATTACATGAATTCTATATTTGTCTACTTGTAGAATTTGAGAAACCATATAAAGGGTATGATTGATATCATGTTCAAATTGTGTGGCCAAATAATGGGGAACTGAGCCCAACAATTGAATAATTATGACTAAATGTAGAGGATGTACGATTGTACATTGAATTTGTGTAACCTCACTTAGGGGGTGTGCAAACACTAATTGGATTAGTGTGATAAAATAAAACATGGAATCATGAGTGGCCATGGAGATCAATAGAAGTAATGAAAACTATGGACATGCACCAAAATGTGAATGATAGTGTAGACACATAGTTGTTGGACATACTACAACGTAGAAGAGTGACAACACTTTTTTATGAATATTCTATTAAATATTCCATGAGAGTTAGTGATCCATGAAAAAATAGTTCCACAATGATGATTTTTTCACACATGGTTTAGATAAAAATAATGATAATGAATGAAAAGTTACATTCACTCCTATAATTCCATTGATATTAATAAAATGTGGCTTTTAGGTTATTTATGAGGTCAATCCATTCTCTGAAATTGTTTTTCATAAAGAATCGGACATGGTTTTTTGATTTAGATGTTATTTAAATTTGAATAATAAATATACCTCTTCCATAGTTTTTTTCTGCATCTTGACATATTTAGGAATCTTCATGAATTCTATGTGTCAATGTTGTGTTAATTTAAATTAGGACATGGTTATTGAAAATCTAATTATGAAACTTAAGGGTTAATTCCAAATCCATTAATGCATTTTAGTTTATATTAAAAATTGAAATAATTAATGTTATATTAAATCAAATTAAATTTTAAATAACTACTTTCAATTATATGAAGACATATTGATGACGTTTTTGGATACCAGATCTAAATATCTAGTAATTTAGTTCAGATGTTTATAAATTTCATATTATATTATTTTAAGAGTTGAATAAGTTCATGTATTTCAATTCCATTTATTTATTTATTTAAAAAAAATAAAATAAATAGAAAATCCCATATCACTTATGATTTTGTGGGGAGTATCAAGTCTAGTATTGTTGATGCTTCTAAAGATATACATATGTATACCTACATACCAATCAATTCATAGAAGAATTTTATATTTTTAATTGGTTTATAAGAAACAATGGAGATGAATATGATAATTTATTAAAATATCCTCGTGAGAAAATGTTAATTACAAATTCTAGTGGACCCTGGATGTAGAGGAACGTAATGGTAATCTGTATTGATTACATTGTGTTTGTTTGTGGTTTAAAGAAATAATTTTTTTGTGCAAAATAAATGTTAGTGGTTATAACCAACATAATATGGAGTTGTTTATCATATAAAATCATGGTAAATATTTTTTGGTGGTATATATTTTTTATTACTTTACATGAAGTAAGACTAATTTTTTTTTATTGGATCATGATCCTTAATAGATTCAAGAGAATGTATATAATATGATTAATTTTTAAAATAATTATCAATAATCCACCCCTTTTAATGGTCAATCTGACCTTGGAAAAAAATAATAGGTATCATATTAAGGATTGAATCTAATGATATTACATGAATTATTGAGGCATAGATTATATAAATTAAAAAAGAAAAGTCATGGAGTTCCTATATTGTTTGGGGAGAATTATAATAATTTGAAGAATATTGTTATTCCATGTCTCTTTTCACTAGACTTTGAAGTGATAGATACTACAAATGTGGGGTTTATACTCATTTCTAAAGACTTTTTTATTTTTAAAGATGATAATAAATATTTGGAGTCAAATGGAAGTGATAGAAATTCTATTTTAATGTCTCTGTAAGAAAAAGTGTATTCTAATGTCATGGATCTTCAAACTTCAGATGAAGTCTAGGAACAATTAACAAAAATTATGGAGGTAATTGTGATGTCAAAAAAACCAATATATAAATATAAAGGATCAAACTTGAAGACGTTAATATATATGATAATGTTATTATTGATAAATACATTTTAGGGGTCGATGTGAATGTATGTAACATTAAACATTTGGTGTGTATCTTTATGAACACATCATTATAAAATTATTATGAGGATTTTCATGAATAATTATGATTAAAAAATTAAAAAATGGATAATTTTGAGGATATATCATTGAAATAATTACAAAATTTACTCATAGTGTATGAGATGAGGAAAGTTCCATAATTCAAGAAGAAACAACATGATGGTTGGTTTCATTACGGCTAAAGTGTTATGTTCAGCAGCCCAAATTGAAGTACCCAATCATACTATTAGTATAGTGTCTTTATGGGGTCTATACATTAGGATATTTAATTAATGAATTCTCTTTATATGGTATGTAATTCATTTTGTTATGATTCCTGAAATTTATATTTATTGTTTGATGTTCCCATGATAAAGTAACATGTTATTCTATTTTTTGATGAATTTCATTAAAGACAATGAGAAACATAAAAATAATTAGTTCTAATGATCAATGAGAAGAATGCACCGGGGTAGTGGACTTTACAAGGCCATTGATAAATCAATTTTCTTATCACGTTATGTAGTTTAAAATTACTCACACCTCTGGGTTTCAGATATTACAAAACCCCCTTAGTCTGGAAAGTATTGTTTCAATAAATAGGAAAAAAATTCCTGGTCAGGAAATTGAGACCTATAAATATTATTATATGTACGCCTTTATGATATGACAAGTGCACCTGATTACCATGGGTATTCTTTTACATAATTCCTGTTAAGATTGTTGGAAATTCATTTCTTGTCCTGACATGGGGTTTCTAGTAAGATTTAGCAATTGGTTTCGAAGTATTTATGTGAGAAATATAAATAACACAAATACAATAAGGAGGTTTATAATAAAAAAACCATAATTATCTTCAACCCCATCATATGAGAGGATTAGCTACACATTGAGTAAATTTTGACTAAAAACTCTTAATACAAGATATAAAAATTGCAGTTGCTTCCAAAAAAAAGATCTTCAGGAAGGAAAAGTGGCATCACCCCCTCATTTTAGTCCCACATCCCTATCTTCTTCATTTTCTATATTTTGTTTGGAGGGGATTCCCTCTTTTTAATAGAATTTTAAACAACATGGACTTTACTAAAAAGTACATAGTTTTTATTCATGTCAACATGACTTGGATTCACTTTCTCTGTAGGTAGTTGACCTGTTCCACCACCCTTGGCATTGAAGGCATTGGTCGTCAGTTGGTGGGGGTAAAAAGTGTGTAGTACCACCCCATATGGTTTGTAGTTGAAAATTCAATCACCAAAATCATATTTAAGTGGGAACATTGTGTTTAAATGAATTTTATATGTCGTTTGAATCTGGACGGCAACCTGGGTGTGTACTCGGGTTGGGCGATTCTTGAATGGGCATTGGTACACAACATGTATATACAATGTACACATTCTGTATTTGTTAAGATTTATTGATATTCCCGGATTTGTGTCTTAGGATAGAAAATACCATAAAATCATCATGTTCTCCAAATTGTCACATTTTTTATTTAAAAACATAAATCCTATGAAAACATATTTTGATACACAAATGAATGTATTAAAATATATACACAAATCGGGAAAATCAAACTCCCAAACACTTTTCCATTTCCTATCCCTCAATAAATATATGTACATAAAATCAATTTAATCCATAATCGAAAAAGCTAAGCACTCCACTAATTATACTTATAAATTCTATAGTCATAGTAGGGGATTTTAAAAGGCGTCAAACATTGTTAAATTCCAATGATATTGTAATCAATCCTACTATATAATTCAATTAAATATTTTCATTCTCATTCATCCACATTTGTTAACATTTCATAACACATCATGCCTCTTGATGATTTATCTCAATAAAAAGTTCCACAATCATTACTCAAGTTCATTTAATATGTGTTATGCTCAATCATATGTATATTTACTATGTCTAAAGGATTTCATGTGTTCTCAATCCATACTTCAGAAGTTAAATCACAAAACTCATGAGTTATTTCAATAATGTTCAAATGTTTCTGAGGCTAAGGGCTGGTTGGTAATTATGTCAAAACTAATACCATAGCCTTGAGAAAGGAGGTGTAATTATTAAACAACAGTTCATTATATTCAAAATAAGTCATACTAAAGATGCATCCCTAATAGGATATCTCAAAATATAATCATCACCGTGACGAAATTTCCTTTCCAAAAAGGGTCCAGAAACATCCAGAAAGTATAAGGAATTAATAAGGTCATTTTATTAATATTTATTTTTTAAACAACAGGGACCACTAAGAAAAAAATTATTACTATTTGGAACCCTTATGCCCTAACTGAACAAGTGAAACTCTACCCCACATAAATTCATTGTCTCTCACCAAAATATATCGTGAATAACAAAAAGTACCTCTTAAAAGATCAAATAAATAATAATGAAAAATAATGTCAGAATTATGGTAGGAAGGATTAATAGGCTTGTAATGTGTTTTCCAATTAATGATGTTCATGGTTTCTAGGGGTTTGATGAGGATCAGATGTAGGGTAGGTCTTTTGGTAAATGGGGTTAAAAAACAATCAAATGACTCAATAATATTAATGTGTTTAAAAATATTCATGTTTTTAAGAGAAAACCTCACTAGTTATAGTGTTCATTCATATCCCATGAACTCTCACGAATTAGTGTATATGAAAGAATATGCCGATATGAATTAGAATACATATTGGTAATGTTATATGTAAAGGGTCAATAATTCAATGATATGATTAAAAATGATTAATCTAATAAATGTAAACGTCGAAGACATTAAATAAAGAATCAAACTATATCAATAATCATTTCACAGATTGTTAAAATATTAAATAAGAATCTAAATTTTAAAAATCCATTTTATGCCTTTATTATTTATAATTATAAAAAAATAAAATAAATCTAAAGTATAAAATATGTCATCAATAAATTATGACTCCATGATCCTTTCACGGGAAAAGACTAGTGTATTAAAAGACTCTGTCACACAATTAATATTGAACATGGTCCTCCAAGTGGAACACCATGGTACATGAGAGGATGTGGGGACATAGGGGTTTCCATGACGAATGAAATCATTGAAATATGTAAATCTAATGTAAACCCAATGTAAAATTGAAAAGGGAACTCAGAAATAATTCTCCCCTCACAGTGAGTCGATAATAATGGAATGCATGTGAATGAAAATTTCCAAGAAACACTCCAAGGTACCTATGACAAGTGTCGAATAGGAAGAAAGAAATATGAATATACATACAGAATCATCAAACATGAATAAACTAGAGTGGATATATAGAAATGAAACATATGTGAAAAAAACCAATCAGTAGATCGCCTCAGTGGAGGCATCATTGGCAATGAGAGGATCATGTAGATGAGAATTGTTTGCATTTGAAACTGGAGGCCCCTGCTTTAGGATAAGAGGGGAAGTCACAGTGGGGTCATTTATCATAGTATCAGTAGAGAAATCAACATAAATAGTTTTGGAGAGGAGAAAAATATCTGTGTCCAGATCTGTAAGTGGTATCTGTGTGGCAAAAGGTTGAGGATCATATGGAAGAGAAGGTAATGGGGGAAACGAATGGATGATCAGCCGAGGGTGTGGGTGGAGGTAGAGATGTGGAGGTAAGTGAAAATGATGTAATAGTGGAAGAATATGGAAGGGGGGAGGAAGCGGGGTGAGAGGGTGGAAAAGCATCCATCGGTGTACAGGGTGGGACAGGCTCAACAACACCATCGGGAGCAGCTGGGTCATCCTTCACGCTCTTGGGAGATGTGGCATCCTACACGTGCACATTCCCATCTCCCCTATGCTTGACCATATCCATGAGGATAATAATGAGGAATTATAGATGTTGAGATGAACCTAAAGGGGCGTGAGTTGGAGAGGACTGAAGAACACCTGGGTGGTGTTCCAAGAGGGTGGCATAGAAGCCACTGTTCAGGTTTCCCAAACAACCATAGATCATGATGTGTAAATAGGTAGTGGAACAATAAGGGAGGTCAAGGTAATTTTTTCGTACAGTACATGTGAGGAACTACATGTCTCGCCTGAACACAACACTGATATCCCCGTTGCAGGAAAAAAGGATGCCACTAAAGAACATCTGAATAAAATGAAGAGGTGGAGAAATGATGAGTGTTCCCTTCTAAGAAGTCGGTGTGTACGCATGGTTAGGTATAGGAAACTCCTTCCACATAGAGGCGAGTCTAGTGCACTCAGGGAGAGTGAGGGTGGACATAGATGGTGGGGAGGTATGATGAAGGTAGAATCCACACCCTAGGACAAACTCATCCATGATCAGAGAAAACTGTCATTTGCCAATCTAACAGTGAACTGGAGTGGCAGTATTAGTGGGCATCTGCTAGTAGGTTTTCCCTTTGATGTCTATGTTTGAAAAAAAACTCCAAAAATAAATATTGTAAGGTTGGAGTTATGACATGGAGTGTCTTTAGAAAGTGATTATATCCATGGAGATCCTAAATCTCCTCCCAGATTCCGAGACATTGTAGAATGCGTACATCCAAGAAGTGGGCATCATCGCCACCACCCCTGGATGTAAAACTGGAAAATATGATGGTGGTCTTGAGGGAGACTTATGAATAATCCGATGGTGAGGGGGTCTCTCAGCCTCAGTAGTGAGTGTAGGTTTCTTCCCACCCTCATGATGTCCACCTTCCATAGATAAATTAATGAAATGAGAAGACAAACATAATTGGAAGCGAAGAATAATTATGAAAATGTGAGAAATTAGAAAAAAATTACCAGAAGTATGGATCTAGGGTACACAAAATGTAGTGTGATCTATTTAAGAACCCATGTACTCTAGATAGAAACACAAAGTGGGCTTGGAGGTGGGAAAAATCCAGTACATGACATGTAGTAATGTGTATACGTTGTGTGAACATACATATTGTGGTGCTCATTTATGTTCCCCTACACAGATAGGCTCTAAGGGGTTAGGTAACAATTTACACACCGTATAAAGGGTTTATTTGTTGTGTGGGTGAACATGGATTTATAAGGTTTGTATGAAGTCTTCATGGCTTCCTAAGAATAGACCTAGGACACAATATGTACTGAACATACACACCGTGTGTGATAACATGGGATCAGGGTTGTCTGCCACTGAACACGAGATGGTCTTTAAGGATTGGGGATCTAATATACACAGTGTGTAGAAAATATAAATTCCATGTATTTTTATAATTATAAAAAATGAGAATGTGTCGCAATGTACAAGACGTATATGGAGTGTGTTCTTCATTGACCCTGTGTGATGCGGGTTGAAGTCGAACGGTTGGACAATCCAAAAATCAACCAAAACATAAGAAAACCATGAAATAAAGTTTGTAGAATTGTGTACCTTGAGAGATGATGGAATTTCGGAAAAAATATAAACTGAAAACTCAAAAATAATTGGTTGATTAGTGGGGGAGGTAGTGACCACAACGTATTGTAGAAGAAATCGGGGAGGGGTGCGTGACACATGGTCAGGTCAGGTAGGATTCCCATTCAGTATATCCTAACCACAAGGCATGTTGTATGTCCCACACCCCATGTTTTTGTTTTCAGAAACAAATCTAAAAAATATATATATCAACAAAAATAAACCTATACATGTAGTGTATCACAAGATGACATGTCATGTTATCTATAATTTGAAAAATAGATCTAAAACCTTTAGTCTAGTGCTTGGGGTGCGATTCGAACTTGTGATCGGTCAATTAAAACACAAGATCTCAACCACTGGAGTGAATGTTGTAGTGATGAAATTATTTATTAAATTTTGATAATTAATTTTTAGGTGCATTTCTACACAGTATGAATAGAATACATTGTTTGTGGTTTTAACTACCAAAATATTTGGATAAAGTGGACAGATTAGTTGAGTTTCAACTCCATACATTTGAACCTTGGGATGAGACACTTCAAATCATCCCACATCACCCTCTTGTAACTTATTATTTTAAAAAAAAATTAATGAGATAAAAATTGTTCAAATAATAATTATTGAAATGAATATCATCATGTTTTATTAATATGAAAATGATATAATTGTGCCAGTTTTCAGGATATGAACAAGGGTCTTTTGAATCGCTGGTTTACGACCCTACTAGTCGAGCTAGCCCCATCATTGGTTTTCTTTTTTTAACAACATGTGTACTATTTTTAAAATACCTCACATTTCGTTTAACTAAACATGGAATCAAAAATAATGAACCATGTTCAAAAGGCAATTCAATATGGGAGTGGTGATCAAAGACATCATTCCCACTTCCATTCTTTTCCTTGATTTTGGTGACAAATTATTTGAGGTGAATCATCTAATAGAGGAGATGTGGGTTATAATCCTTCTTATTTTGAAAATATTAGATTGATTATTTGTCAGGATAAAAGAAACATTTGATTTCACTAAATAAGATCAAAACTTGTTGAATATGAAATCTAATTCTAGAATTTCCTTTTTTCTAGAAATGTATCTAATTTGTGGTACTTTTACATCATTTCTGGCAAAGAAGATTGGTATTAAGATACAATTATGTAGATGTTCATGAACATGTCACATATCATAATCCCCTATGTCACACATAATTTCAAATTGATCCTCCTAGTTTGGTGAAATCATAAATGGATCTTCTACCAATCGTTTCATCAAAAGTTGAATGGTTGTGGTGAATGTTTCATCAACTATGATGAAAGAATCTTTTTAGAGGATATTAGTTAGTGGATGAGATATCATTTAAAAGACATGAACGAATCTTTTTTATGAACCTTCATCTCCATGAAGCCATCAAAATTCTCCGATAAAAGTTGGAATGGGCAGTTATGAGATTACTTCAATCATTGCAGGGTCAACTTCAATTCCATTCCTGGAAATACAGTGGCCTAAAACAATTCCATTCAACACTATAAAGTGACATTTATAGTAGTTCAAAACAAGATCGTTGTGCCCACATCATTCTTAGACCAATTATGTATTTCTTAAGTAGGTGTTGAATGGCATTCCATAGACTGAAAAATAATCTCTTAATAAAACAATAATATACTAAACTATGTGATGGAATATCACTAACATTCACCGTTAGAATGTGTCTAGTGGATTGCACATGCCAAAAGGTTTCCACTGATAGGAAAAAGATCTTCTAAGGATTTAAGGTCTTCAGGAGCAATAAATATTTGCTTATATCCATATTAACAATTAAAAAAGTAGTTCAACTTATGCCCATCCAATATCTGTAACATCTGATCCATAATGGGAAGTGGGATGTGATCATTCCCTATGACAATATTGAACATCTAGTAATCTACACAAACTCTCCATCACATGACAATTCATTTTGGTATGAGTTCATTCTTATCCTTGGAATTGATGATTACACCCCTTTTATGTAACCACATGAAATGGTGTCGCCAGTGGGAAATTGTGAATTTGGAAGATGATTCTCGCATTAGTAGCATGAAAACATATTTCTTCGCTACCTCATTCATTGAGGGATTTAGATGTCACTACAGTTGGAAAGAGGTCTTGGATCATTCTCTAGTAACACCTTATGGGTGAATATGGATGTACTAATCCATTTAAGATCAACAATTGTCCACCCAAGAGCATGTTTTCTTCACATTAGAACCTGTAGAAGTGCATTCTCTAGCTCTAGTATATAGATGTGTGGAGTAAAATATCAGTTTGTGATTAGTATCCAGGTACCCATATTCTAATGTAGATGGGATTGGATTCATTTCATTTTGTTGGGATTTCAAAAATAAGGCCACATTTGGTTCTATCTCGGCCCTCTCTATATTATTTGGAAAAATTGTACACTGACAATAATGACTGCCCTGGCCTACGATAAACTATAGCTCCACTAGTACATAATCATGATAGATGTCACCAATGATTGGTTCATTGGTTCTATTATAATATCCCCGGTCATATAGCATGTAGTCAATGTAATCGGCCGCTATATTCAACATATAACAGTCTTAATTTTCCATAATTGATGCTTACTTAACAGCACAGAGGACGTTTTAGGATTCCTTTTCATCTCCTACTCTCAAGATATATTCTCCTTGGTAATAATTTATCAAAACATTACTCATATCCAAGAAGGGTATTCCATGAATAATGGGTGCCTCTTGGTGTTCCTCCATATTGATTGTGATAAAATAGTCATGAAGAATCAACCACTCTACATTTACTATAACATCCTCAAGTAGCCCTCTACGATATTTAATAGAGAAATCTCCTAGTTCTAGTTCCACTAAAGTAAATTTTATATCATTCATCCACATCTTCTTAAAGACTCAAAAGGGCATCTCATTTACACTAGCTCATAAATCAGATAGTGTCTTTACAAATTTACAAGATCCGATTTTACATGGGATTATTAAATATCATGGATATCATAACATTGGAGGAAGAGTGTGTTGAACCACTACTAATCATTCCTTTGTGATGGTAATGGTTCCCAAATCCTAAATATTTATCTGGTTCGAGAGTATTTACATCATGAACATCTTATATGTTTTCATTTGACTCAATGCCTCTATGAAAAGAATAGTAATGTGACGTTTCCAGAATTCCGCCATAAATTTCCGTAAATACTGATCCAACATTCACTTATTTATTCATTCGAGGAATGATAAGAGGATTTTATATGTTTTGACCAACTATTTTCCCATACCTTGTGTGACCAAATTCTCTTTTGATAGACCATGAAATGAGGGGGACTCATTGATTTATTCTTCCCGATATGAAGAGGGTGTAGGTTGAGCGGGATTTTTTTTCTCACCATGATTTGAAATTATTTTCTTGGGTATCTCCATTCCACTTTGTCATGTTACAGAATAGTCCCCCTCGCAATTGGTTCTTATTAGTGTTACTCCTCAGTGTACCGTGTTTCCTTAATGTTAATTGATTGGAAACTGCCCAATCTGATTTTCAAGGATTATAATAGATCCCTCTTGATTCTGAAATCTTGTATAAGTAGTTGTAATGTATTTCGACATTATTACTTCTAGTCTTGATGGGGGATCCTGCTAGGGTTGTTGGGTAGCTGGTTGAGATTGTGGCTACCTCAACGGTTGAGATTGACATGGGTTTTGATACCATTTCGACTAGAATTATCCCTATTTAAATGGGTATCCTTGGTTTTGTCTTGGATACATATTTTGATACAACTTTTGACCATAACTCGAAGATCTTTAGGGGAAGGGTTGAGTGTTTTGTTGTTTCTCCCCCTACCTAAGTTCATAATATCTTTCTAAGCATGGTTTTGGTATAGATGTTACATGGTTGGACCTCGATTCTATGAAAAATAATTTACCTCACTTGTTGAGGGTCCGACATTTCACCCTGGGCATTCACCCATGACATGATTTTCAAAATTCACTACATTATGGGTGATTTGTCGCTTTAATTTGAGATGTGTTCTTAAATTTCAATGTATCATCTATCATGGACACATCATTGAGTTCGGTAGTAATAATCATAGTGGAATCAATGTTATTCATGGCCCTCTTCTGAGTTCCTTGATCAGAATTCTGTTGGAAGCACTTCTATAACATGTCCTATAGTAAATAAAAATCTCTTTTGGTGATTTTATCATATTTTTTCCTCCCATAGCTACATCCACCACTAATATTTTGTTCATAGAAATACCCCCATGAATTGATAAATGCATAAAATCCATGGTAATAGAATGTATCATTGATTTACACAGAATTGGATATATGTGTGTTAGGGTCTTCACATGGTAATCCCCGAAACTAAACTTCATTTTGGATAAGCTGCATGATAGATGTATTAATAACAAAATTCTGGGATTGTACCGGTGGTCTGATAATACATGTATATTGCGCCCTGGATAAAATGAGGCATGTACTCCTCAAGGGTACGACAATGGGGTAGTTTTTTTTGGAAGTGGGGGGGAAAACTTTCTACTCAGGATCAAAATAATTCCCCTGATATGGATGAATGTATAGAAACCATTCTGGTGGATGATACTTCTTGGGGTTATGTGGGCCATAACCTATATCAAATTTAGCTAGTTGTCTAGGTAATTCCATGGCATGAACTGCATAATATTTGCTGGTGGATGTTGGTTCTTCTCATCCTCATCAACTATCTATTTGTTCTTGTATTCATCGAGCATAAAATGTTTTCCAACTCCTTTGATAGATACTTTTTATCCCTCTTCCATGTTCTCCTTGGGGTCATTTTTTATGTGCTCACCCTTAAGTGGCTGAAGTCGCCTCAAAATTTATTGTTCGACTTCTATATCAATAAAAAGGACATTTTATGACTCGGTACTTTTGGAATGAGTGATTTGGACACTCATGAACTTATAATCATTAACAACCCCAAAAAACACACCATGCATAAAATAGGTAGAGTAAAATAATGAAATACAGAAGTGATATTAAGAATAGAATTTTACGAATTGGTGATTTTTATTTTTTCTTAATTAACAGAAACTCAATTTATCAAAACACCATTTTCAGTTTCGTCCCTAGTAACAAAACAATTATTTAAGGCCATTTTGGTCTATGTTTAGCATTCAACTGCCCAAATTTAAGTACCCAATCTTAGTATTTCTGTAGTGTATGTATGGGGTCCACATAAATTGAGAGAGAGTTAATGTGTTCTTTTTCTATAGATTTTGATTAATTAGGTAAGTATTGGTGAACTTTATAGTCAATGTAAGATGTTTGAAAGATAACATAACAGGTTCATATATTAATTGATGAAATTTTGTTTAAAGATAATGAAAAAATTAATGAAAAATTTGTTATAAAAATCAATTTGATGAATGTGCCAGGGGTGAGGATTTTCCAAGGTCATCGTTAAATCGATTTTTTATCATCTGGTTTTGTCCATAATAAATCACATCTCTGGGTTTCAAATATAATAGTAACCCCATGGCCTAGTGAGTTTCATTTGAATAAATAGAAACCAATATCTTGGTATGGAAATTGAGAACCATTAATTTTATTAACTGTAGGCCCTTCCGACTTGACAAGTGAACCCAATGAACATTGGTTTGATTTGTCGAAATTTCTCTAAAGATAACTGTAAATTCCATTCATGTTCTAGTACAGGGTTTCCAGTGAGATTCATGAAATTTTTTTTAGGGTTTTATTAGTGAAATATAAATGAAACAAATACAACCAGACGATTGATTAAAAATTAACCATAATCATCCATAGCCACAACAAATGGGTGATTTAGATACACATGGAAAAAATAATGACTAAAAACACATTATAACTATGATTAAAATTTCTCCAGCTTCTCAAAGATGATCGTTTGGATGGAAGATAAGTAACACCTCCACATTTGTTTTCCAACACCCCTCTATTCTTTGTTTCCTATGTATTTTTTTGGAGGGTATTCCCTCTTATTTAAAGAATTTAAACAACACAATGTGTGCCAAAAAGGTCGTAGAGTTTAGTCAAGTAAACTTAACATGGATTATCTATACATGATGGGTGGTGATCTGCCGCACCGCCCATGACTTTGAGGACATGTTTTGTTGGTCGGTGGGGGGACACAACATGTACCGCCACCTGACATGGTGTCGAGTATCAACATTAAAAACCTACTACTTCTGGAAGGGGGAACAAGGCATGTAAATTAATTTTACATGGAGTGGGAATCTATCCGAAAACATGGGCATGTACTTAGGTTGTCTGATTCATGTCATGGAAAATGTACACGACATGTATTTTCAATGTGCATTCTGTGTTTTTGTGATCTTTTATTGGTATTCCTTGATCTGTGTCTTACGTTATAAATTACTTGAAAATAATCATGATTACTGAATTAAACAATTTTATATCCAAAACAACATATATCTAGTGGAAACATGTTTTCATACTCAATTTATTTCATGAAGTTTTATAAACACATCGGTCACATCAATGGCCATTGAAAAAATTATAAAAGGGAAAGGTAAATTTGAACAGATTGCAGAATCAAGAGATTTATACAGGGTATATAATTCTAAATAATAAAATCAAATTATTTTTCTTCTATATAATGGAATAAAAAGGAAACAATTAAGGGTAAGTATAAGAACCCTCTAAAGATTTACAATTTTGGTGAAATTTGTAATTTTTTAAGATATTATCCAAGGAAACATTTAGAAGAATCTAATGATAATGAGGACCAGTGACCACACGAACACACATGTGGTAAGAATAAAAGAAGAAAATAATATTATTAGTAATTATAGGAATTTTATGATAATGGAAAATCTAGATTTATCATCCAAGTTTTATTCAGATGATGAGGATAATTTAAATGAATATTTTTAGGAAGAAACTAATTCCTCAGGTGATACTGATGATAGAGAATTTTGGAAAAAACAGAAGTGGTTGTTGGAAGAAAAATTTTAATTATACATGTTCTTAATATAATACCACATGAAAGAAAAGAATAATATTGAGAATTAATAAAAATAAAGTGGATTCTATGAGTGAAGACTATGAAAATAATGTAGTGACAAACATTAAGGAGATCAAGACGAATATGAAAAGTGAAGCCGAATAAAAAAATATTACCATCAACATCAAGGAGTAACTGAATGAAAATGAAGAAGAGATCATGAATGATAATATATATGTGCCATTTTTTATCATGAGTTGATCACTTCCATAAAATTCATTATTATATTATTATAATTAGTGGAGGATCTTTTAAAACTGGTGAGATTAAGGGATTAATCAATCTGGTAAAATATAGTACATTAAATCATCATGGAAGGATAACCTATAACAACTATGATGGTTTACAAAACAAACTTTTAAAATGTTAGACACATATTTATTTTGGGAGACACTTTTCCTAATCAAATGTAGAGGATAAAGTACGAAAACTATTTGAATTATGTTAAAATAAGTATAATATTTCATAATAACATCATAAATATGATTATATATTGTAAAATAATACCCCAATAATATATCATTTAAGTTATTTTTTCATGTTTTTTCGGATTTATAGACCTAAATCCTTTGTTTTTAATCTTTAAATTCATTCATAGGAATGAGGCAAGAACTACTGTGGAGAATTTGGGAGAAATAGTAGATAAAATCACAATTAAAGTAACAAATTTTAATAATGGTAGAAAATAATTCCTTATAAAAATTAATTAAATTTCTAGATGGTATTTGAATGATGTTGATAGGAAGGTAAAAATGTTGTGTTTTTCTTTTCATTATAATTATTATAGTTTTCATATGGTATAATAGTGTATTATTATCAATTATAAATTGATGTTAAATAAATTTTGTTTTAAAATGAAGATTTTAAGATGATAAATGATAATCATAAGAAAAATATCAGTATAATGTTCTTAGTAATTGGGTTAGATACATTGAAAATAAGAAATAATATCGAGATTTGTGAGCCTAGGGGAAATATAGTGCAGTCATAAGATGATGTGAATGTTCCAAAGGATTCATTCATGACAGGTTAATTAATGATCCAAAAGAAGTGTGAAATGTTTGAGAGGGATATTCATGATATGAATAATATAATGCCTATTTTAAATACCCAAAAGGTGTTAATTAAGTTTTTATTAAAACAAATGAAGATGAAGAAACCATAAAATCTAATGAAAAAATGTTATTCTCTGAAATTCTGATATCATTGAATGTTAATGAGATAACAATGTGTCTATGTTGTTGAGAGGAAAAAAATTTCCGACTAAAAAGAGATAATATCCTTGGTTTAGAGGAAACTCTAACCCTAATTGTAAATATTGAGGAATCAAAAAAGTTATCTCCTTATTCCCTTTTAATTTATGAATTTGAACTAACATATAGCAAATGGATGGATAATTTTTAGGTTATGAGAAAAAGAGAACATTAAGCGACTATCCTTAATGGAGTATATTGAAATTCATAAAACGAAAAGGATGAGTGAATCCATATAGGGGGAGTTATATTTTGGATTTAATTTTAGGTTTCAAACATCCTGAGAATCTAAAATATCTAGAAAATATGATAAATTTCTAAAATTAGGTATCCAGTCATACCTTCATCCATCAATTTTTTCACAAATTTATGAAGGGTGAGTGTTTCTTGGGGATAATATAAAATAATCAGATGTTATATTTCATCCACATAAAAATTATGATGTGTTTTTTGATGTTTCTATAGTATTACATGTTTTTTATTAATCTATAAATATTAAAAACCTATTTGAGAAATTAGAATATTCCAATCATGATATCAAATCCATGATAGTCGATGGAAAACAAAGACAACCATAGTTTCATATCACTATGTTTTTGCACCATTTAATCCCACATAAAATTAGAGAAGTCCAACTAATGGAAAATTACTTGGATACACATGTGGTTCATTACTTCTCTAAGAAAAATTCTAAGGATTGTAGTTTTTTACTTGAGGGAACACAATAGAGATTAATAGAAACCGTGGAATTACCATTCTATTATCATGTTAATTAAGGTGTGAAAGAAATGAGTACATGTATTAACATCAATAATGTTTGAAGATATTGATGGAAAAATAAAATTGAGTTTGTTGTTGAACCCATGCAAGTGTTATTTTGGTTATCAATATGTGTTTTGTGAGTGGAAATGAGGTGATGGTTCTTAGAGAATTTATAAACTCATAAAATTGAATTGGATGTCATGATTGTTAATTATCCTAATATATTTTTTTATTTGTTGGGATACACATCAAATTCATTCATAATATGTGTTTTTTAAGAAGAAATCATTTCTAAATAATTTTATTAATGATAGAAGGACTTGTAAATAAATTGTAGGTGTTTGAGGAGTGTTTGAGATGTATCTAGAGTGATCAAACACATGAAGAGTTCTGTGACTGTATTAATGGGGAAACCAAATTCATGTTTGAATAGATCTACATCATTACTATTTTATATAAAACAGAATATAACATATCTACATGAAATGTAATAAAATCCACCACTTGACTATCACGTATCGACCATGTGTTAATCTGTCTAAGGAAAATTTTAACTAGAACCTATATGAAGTGAAAGTGAGATTTCATGTTCCAATAGTGGGACCATGACTAGTGTGTACAACAACATTAATGATTAGAGCCACTACATGTTGAAATGTTGTGACCATATGAAGTGTTTGATTAACCATTAATAGAAATAGTTCAACGACATGAATTTCTTGAGTGACCATACTTTAAAATTGTTCATCCACATAAAAGGGAAAAATTGAGACACATCATGGTTTTTTACAAAATCAATGGGATCAGATACTAAAATTTAAAATCATGTGACCACATAAATTTTATTAGTGACTATAAAACACTAACATTTTAAAATAACACTATGTATGATAGCATATTCCACACCCAAAACTATGTTTTAAAAAACTGTGATATACTTTCAAAATATTATAATATAAATGTGATCAATTTATCCTCGATGATAAATTGGAGGGATATGAATAATATTAAATACATTTAGAAATATAAATAAAATTATTATATATATTTATTGAAAAATGAATAATTAGAAAAAAATTAACAGTGATATTATATTCTAAAAAATATATTTTTCCTTCTAATGTTATTTTTTATTTATTTTATTTCGAAATTATTTTAATTTTCGGCTTTATATTATAGAAATATTATTTTATAAAATTATAATATGTTATTAAATAATCATATAAATAAGATCATTTTATTAATATTTATCTTTTTTTAAATAGGGACCACCATGGGAAAAAATATTACTGTTTGGAACCCTTCTGCCCTAATTGAACATGTGAAACTCTACCCCACAAATAATTTCATGGCTACTCACCAAAATGTACCGGGAATCACATAAAATCCCTCTTAATAGATCAAATAAATAATAATAAAAAATAATGTCAGAATTAATGTATGAAGGGTTAATAGTCTTGTAATGTGTCTTCCAAATAAGGATGTTCATGGATTCTAATGGTTTGAGTAAGATCAGATGTAGGGTAGGTCTTATGATCAAAGGGGTTAAAAAAACAATCAAAACACTCAATAATTTTAATGTGTTTAAAAATATTCATGTTCTGAAGAGAAAACCTCACATGTTATAGTATTCATTTATATCCCATGAATCTCTCATGAATTTGGCTATAAGAAAAATATGTCAATAGGAATTAGAATAACTATCGAGAATAGGAAAAGTAAATGGTCAATCAGACCATGACATGATTAAAAATGATTAATCTAATAAATGTAAATGTCCAAGACATTAAATAAATATTTAAACTATATCAACAATCATTTCACAGTTCAGTAAAATATAAAATAAGAGTCCATATTTTAAGATTCAATTTTATGACTTTATTATTTATAATTTTAAATAATTAAAAAAATTCCACAGTTTAAAATATTTCATCAATTTATTATAACTCCCTGATCAATTCAAGGGAAAAGATTAATGTAGTCAGAGACTTTGCCACATAATTAATATTGCACATGGTCCTCCAAGTGGAACACCATAGTAGAAGAGAGGATGTGGGGACATAGGGGTGGCCACGACGAGGGGCATCCTTGATATATGTAAAGCCAATGTAAAGAATATTTATAATTGATAATGGAACTCAGAAATAATACTCCCCTCATGGTGAGTCGATAATGATGTAATGATTTTGAATGATTATTTTCAGGCAACTATCTAGGGTACCTATGACATGTGTGGAATATGAAAAAATAAATATTAATATACATACAACATCATAGAACATGCATAACCTAGAGTGGATATATAGAAATGAAACATATGTCCCAAAAACCAGTTAGTATTTCGCCTCATTGGTGGCATCATCGGTAATAGGAGGATCCAGTAGATGAGCATTGTTTTCATTAGAAACTGGATCCACCTGCTTGAGGTTATGAGTGGAAGTCATAGTTGGGACATTTACCATTGTAGCACTGGAGAAATCATCATAACTAGTTTTGGAGAGGAGAACAATATCGGTGTCCAGAGATGTCAGTGGTATCTGTGTGGCTAAAGGCTGAGTATCATAGGGAGGAGCAGGTAATGGGGGAAACTGTAGGCTATTCAGCCGAGGGTGTGGGTGGAGTTAGAGATGTGGAGGTAAGTGAAAAAGATGTAATAGTGGATGAATATGGACGGGAAGAGTAAGTGGGGTGAGGTGTTGAAAAATTATCCACCAGTGTATGGGGTGGGACCGGCTCAGCAACACCATAAGGAGCAGCTGGGTCATCCTTCAACCCCACTAGAGATGTGGCGTCCTACATGTGCAGATTTCTATCTCCCCTATAAATGGCCATATTCATGTGAATAAGAATGAGGAATTATAGATGTTTATATTATCCTAATGGGATGTGAGGTGGAGTGGACTGAAGAACACCCAGGTGGTGTGCCAAGAGGCTAGCATAGAAGCCACTATTCAGGTTTCCCAAATGACCATGGATCATGATGCGTAAATTGGTGGGGGAATGATAGGGGAGGTGAAGGTAATTTTGTAGTACAATACATGTGAGAATATCAATGTCTCACCTGAACATAGAAATGATATCCTCAAGGCAGGATAAAAGGATGGCACTAAAGAACATCTGAATGAAATGAAGAGGTGGATAAATGGTGAGTGTTCTCTTCTGAGAAGTGGGGGTATATGTTTGGTTAGATCCAGTAAACTCCTTCCACGTAGCAACGAGGCCAGTGCGTTCAGGGAGAGTGATGGTGGACCTAGAAGGTGGGGATCAATGAGGGAAGAATCCACACCCTGGTCCAAACTCATCCATGATCAGTGAAAAGTGTCGTCCTCCCATCCAATAGTGAACAGGAGTGGAAGTATTAGTGGGCACCTGCTGGTAGGTTGGCCCTTTGATGTCGATGTTTGAAAAAATCTCAAAAAATAAATCATGAAAGTTTGTAGTTATGAAATAGAGCGCCATGAGAATGTGATTATATCCATGTAGATCCTAAATCTCCTCACAGATTCTGAGACATTGTGGAATTCTAACTTCCAAGAAACCTGCAGTATCGCCACCACCCCTTGTTGTAAAATGGGAAAATATGATGGTGGTCTCAAGGGAGACCTAATATGAATCCGACTATGAGGGGGTATCTCATCCTCCGTAGTGAACATATGTTTCTTCACACCTGCATGATTCCCACCATCCAAAGCTGAAAGAAGAAAATGATAAGACAAATAGAATAGGAAGCGAAGAATAAATATGTAAATGTGATAAATTAGAAAAAAAGAACAAGTATGGATCTATGGTACCCAAAATGTAGTGTGATCTATTTAAGACCCATGTACTCTGGATAGAAAAACAATGTGTGCTTGGAGGTGGGAAAAATCTAGTAAACCACATGTAGAAATGTATACACGTTGTGTGAATGTACATGTTGTGGTGTCCGTGTAAGTTCCCATACACGTCAATTCTCTAAGGGGTCAGACGACAATGTATATGCTGTATAAAGAGTTTATTTTTTGTGTGGGTTAACATGGATTTATAATTTTTTTATGAAATCATCATGGACTCCTCTGATGAGACCTTAGACACAACATGTACTGACCATACACACCCTATGTGAATACATGGGATCAGGGTTGTGTGCCACCGAACACAGGATGGTCCTTAAGGCTTGGGGATATAATATACATAGTGTGTACCAAAAATACATTCCATGTGTATTTAAAATTATAAAAATTGAGCATGTGTCTCTGTGTACAAGACGTACATGGCGTGTGTTCTTCATTGACCCTGTGTGATGCGGGTTGAAGTCCAACGGTTGGACAATCCAAAAATCAACCAAAACATAACTAAAAAGTGAAAATAATGTTTGGAGAATGGTGTACCTTGAGAGATGATGGAATTGTAGAACAAATATGGATTTAAAACTCACAATATTAGTGTATTGGTTGGAGAGGGAGTGACCACAATGTACGGTAGAAGAAATCCGGGAGGGGTGCGTGACAAATGGTCCGGTCAGGTATGTTTCACGGTTAGTATATCTTAACAATACGACATGTAGTAGGTCCCACACCTCATGTGTGTGTTTTCAGAAAAAAAAATGTATAAAAATAAAATATATATCAACAAAAATTAACCTATACATGTAGTGTATCACAGGATGAAAAGTCATGTTATATGTAATTTGAAAAAGAGAACTACAAACTTCAGTCCAGTGCTTGGGGCGCGATTCGAACCAATGATCAGTCTATTCAAACGCAGGACCTCAACCACTGGTGTGAATGATGTAGTGATGAGATTATTTATTAAATTTTGATATTTAATGTATATGTTCATTTATAAACATTATGAATAGAATACATGGTGTGTGGTTATAATTATCAAATGATTGGGAAAACGTGGAAAGATTAGCTAAGTTTCAACTCGAGACATTTGAAACTAGGGATGAGACTCTACAAATCATCCCACGTCACCCGCTTGTAACATATTATTTTAAAAACTACTTAAATAATTAATTAGAAAAAAAATTTGCCCACAATGTTTATTTAAATTCATGTGATCTGGTTTTATTAATATGAAAAATGACAGAACTGTGCCGGTTGTCAGGATTTGAACATGAGTCTTTTGAATCAATGGTTTACGACCCTACTAGTCAAGCTATCCCCATCATTGGTTTTCTTTTTTTAAACTAAATGAGTATTATTTTGAAAATACCTCACACATCTTTTAACTAAACAAGGGATCATAAATAATCAACCATGTACCGACGACAGGTATAGAGTTATTTCAATCGACGATGGCACAAGTACATTCTGGTGACCTTTCCATTGGTACATGAATCATCCTTGTTTATTAACATAATTAATATATAATTATACTAATGGTTCTATTAAAAAATACATTAAAATGAAAAGTGAATTCCCTATGAAAATAAGTTACACGACATGTAGCCTATGGGTTTCCTTTTTGAAATCGCCTTTATTTTAGAACCTTGTCTTAACATACCTGATCCTCTTGCTATCTGAATTACATTGAGGAAATTGTACCCACCATGTCCTCAATGTGAATATAGGGGTTTAAGATACTTCTTACTCTACTTAAATGGTTGAACATAGGAACTATCAACTTCGACTGAACCATGTTGGAAGACATTGATCACTCAGAAAGGCCCAGACCCCCAGGACATCAATTTTCGTGGAAACAATATCAAACAGACGTTAAAGAACAATAACACATCACTGGGCTTGAATGAATTACATGTGATCATGTGTTCAAGGACCACCTATGTCATTCCTTTATAGAGTTTTGTATTCTCATATTCCTACCTCTGAATTTCTTTGAGATCCCTTAGTTGAAACATGTGGTTCTCTTCTATGTTGATTAGATCATAATGCATTGCCTTTACATCTCAATAGGCTTTATGCTCAAGTTCCAATGGAAAATGAAAAGGATTCCCATAAACTAAATTTAATTGATTCATAGCCATAGGTGTCTTGAATGTGTTCTTTCCTTCCCATATGGTATCATCACGCTTTTTGGGCCAATCCATTTCTTGAGGCATTGACTATCTTTTGAAGGATTTTTTAAGTTCTATGTTTGATACCTCCAAATAGTCACAAGATTTTGTATGCTAAGGTTTCCTCGTGTAATACATCACTCCACAATTCGTAATCACATTACTCATCAATCAATTGTCTAAATGTGTACATCTATCACATATAAAAGAACGTGGGCCCATGAATTTGCTGAAAACAATCTTCTTCAAGAAGGAAATGAAGACCTTTTTTGTGTTCTATGTCATGGAAGTGGCTTCCACCAATTTGTATACATAATCAACATAATATAAAATTTAATATTTTCTATATTATTGGTTAGATGACCCCATGAAATCTATACCACATATGTCCAAAACATCAACCTCGAGGATGTAGTGGTGAGGCATGTTATCTTGACACCCCATGTTACGTGTTTGTTGAAAACTATCATAGCATAATACAAAACAACGGGCATCACCGTGCATGGTGGGACAAAAAATATAGATTCTAGAATTTTTCCTATGGTTTGGTTTGGCCCGTGATTCCCCCCACCTAGGTAATAATGAAAAAACTCTATAATTACAATAATTTTATCTTCCGGGATGTAGTAACAGATCACCCCATATCCACATGAAGGAAAGAGCACAATTTCTTCCCAAAAATATCTTTTTTACCTTAGACATTAATCATTTATTTTGTTATAATGTAAGATCTGAATGAATGTATCATGTCACCACGTAATTTTTGATGTTGTCATACCATGGGAGATGTGTAACTCCAACTTGAAAAATATATCCATTAGGTATGTCCCCCAAGATTTATATGTCATTCCTCAAGTAGCACATTGTGGGTGAAAATGGTTGTACAGATTCATTTAAGATCAACAATTGTGCACACAAGAGATTGTTTTCTTCACATTAGAACATGTAGAAGTGCATTCTATTGATCTAGTATATAGATGCATTGAGTAAACTAGAAGAGTGTGATCAGTGACCAGGTACCCATATTCCAAAGTAAGTGGGATGGGATTCATTTAATGTTGTTGGGATTCCAAAAACGAGGACACAATTGTTTCTATCTCAGCCCTATCTAAAATATTTGGAAAACCTGTACACTGACAATAATGATTTCCATGTCCTATGATAATATACATTTCTACTAGTAAATAATCAAGATAGATGTCATCAATGACTGGTTCATTATTTCTATAATAATATCCCATGTCATATAGCATGTAGTCAAAGCAATCAGCCGCTATATTCAACATAAAACAGTCATCGTTTTCTATATTTGATGCTTTCTTAACAACATTGAGGAGGTTGTAGGATACCTTTTCATATCCTAATATCATGATCGATACTCCATGATGAACATGTATCAAAACATTTCTTGTAAACAGGAAGGGTATTCCATGAATAATGGGTGCCTCTTGGTGTTCCTCCCTGTTGAGTGTGATAAAATAGTAATGAAGAATCAACATCCCTACATATACTATAACATCCTCAAGTTTCCCTCTAAGATATTTAAGAGAGCAACCTGATTGTTCTAGTGCCACTCACATTCATTTTAAATCATTTATCCCCATATTCTTAAAGACTCAAAAGGGCATCTCGTTGACACTAGCTCATAAATCACATATTTTCTTTACAAATTTACATGATACAATTGTACATGGTATTTTTAAACAACATTGATCTTGGAACATTGGAGGAAGAGTGTGTTGAACCACTACTAATCATTACTTAGTGCGGGGAATGGTTCCCAAATCCAAAATATTTCTCTTCCTCAATAGGATTTACTTCATGAAAATCTTATATGTTTTCATTTGACTCAATGCCTCTATGAGAGGAATATTATAATGTGATGTTTCTGGAATTCCTCCATAAATTTCCCAAACTACTGATCCAACATACTCTTCTTTATTCCTTCGAGGAAGGGTAAGAGGTGTTCATAAGTGTTGACCACATATTTTACCATACCATGGGGGACCTAATTCTTCTTTGATAGACCCTGTAATGAGGGTGACTCATTGATTTAGTCTTCACTATATGAAGAGGGTGTATGTTGAGAGGGAATTTTGTGTCTCACCATGATTTGAGATTATTTTCTTGGGTAGCTCTTTTCCACTTCATCATGTGACAACATTGGCCTCCTCCCATTGGTTCTTCTTAGTGTTACCCAGTAGTGTACCATGTTTCATTGATGATAATTGATTGGAAACTTCCCAATCTTATTTATAAGGATTATTATAGATCCCTCTTGATTCTGAAATTGTGTATTAGTAGTTGTAATGGATTTTGACATTACTATTTCTAGTCTTGGCGGGGGATCCTACTAGGGTTGTTGTGTAGAAGGTTGAGGTTGTGGCTACCTCAACGGTTTCTATGGACAAGGGTTTTGATACCCGTTCTACTGGAAGTATCCCTATTGAAATGGGTATCCTTTTTTGTCCTCGATACAGATTTTGATACTATTGTTGACCATAACCAGTCGACCATTGGGGGAAGGGTTGAGTGTTTTATTGTTGCTCTACCTGCCTAAGTTCGTATTATCATTATAAGTATGGTTTTGGTATAGAGAGTACATGGTTATACCTGAATTCTATGAAAAATAGTTTACCTCACTTATTCAGGGACGGACACTTCACCCTGGGCATTCACCCATGAAATGATTTTCAAAATTCAATGCATGATGGGAGATTGGTCACTTGAATTTGAGATGTGTTCTTCAAATTCAATGCATCATCTATCATGGACACATCATCGATTTGGGTAGTAAGCATCATAGTGGAATCAATGTTCTTCATGGCCATCTTTTGAGTTCCCTGATCAGAATTTTGTAGGAATCAATTCTCTAACATGTCCTCTAGTAAATAAAAAATCACCTTTGGTGATTTTCTCATAATTATTCCTCCCATATCTATATCCACCACGGATATTTTGTTCTTATTAAGACCACTATGAAGGAAATCTGCATAAAATCCATGGTAACAAAATGTATCTTTGATTTCAACAAAATTGGATAGATGATTGTTAGGGTATTCACTTGGTAATCCCCCAAACTAAACCTTATTTTGCATAAGATGCATGATTGCTGGATTAATAAAAAAAATTCTGGGCTTGCACCAGTGGTCTGAAAATACTTGTATCTGCTCCATGGATATAAGGAACCATGTACTCCATAAGGGTACGATGTGTGGGTAGTTTGTTTTAGGAGGTCGGGGCAACAATTTATACTAACGATAAAAATAATTCCCTTGATATGGATGAAATTATGGAAACCATTATGGGGGATGATACTTCTAGGGTTTATGTGGGCCATAACAAAGATCAAATTAAGATAGTTGTCTTGATAATTCCATGGCATGAACTCCATAATATTAGCTGGTGTATATTGGTTCTTCTCAACCTCATCAACTATCTATTTGTTCTTGTATTCATCGAGCATAAAATGTTTTCCATCTCCTTGGATAGATACTGGTTCTCTCTCTTCCATTTTCTCCATGGGGTCATTTTGGATATGTTCACTCCTAAGTGGACGAAGTCACCTTAAAATTTTTTTTCCGATTTCTGGACCAAGAAAATGGAATTTTTTTTGACTAGGTACTTTTGGAATGAGTGATTAGGCCACTAATGCACCTATAATCCTGTACAACACCAAAATACACACCAAGAATAAAATAGTTAGAGTAAAATAATGAAAAACGGATGTGATATTAAGAATAGAATTTTTTGAATTTGAGATTTTTATTTTCCCTTAATTAACACAAACTCAATTTTTCAAAACTCCATTATCTATTTCGTCCCTAAAACAACCCCATTATTTGGGGCCATTTTGGTCGATTTGTAGCATTCAACTTCCCAAATTTATGTTCCCAATCATAATATTTGTATAGTGTATGTATGGGGTCGATATACAAGGATAGAGAGTTAAAGTGTTCTTTTTCTCAACATTGTGATTAATTATGTTATTATATGTGAAATTTATAGTCGATGATGGAAGTTTCAAAGATAAGGTAAGTGGTTCTTCTATTTAGAGATGAAATTTCTTTAAAGATAATGAAAAACGAAATGATAAATTGATTATAACAATAAATTGGAAGAAGGTGCTTGGGGTGAGGATTTTCCAAGGTCATCGTTAAATCAATTTTCTTATGATCTGGTTTTGTTCCTATTAACTCACATCTCTGGGTTTCTAATATAATAGTACCCCCATAGCCCCATGAGTTTCATATGAATAAATAAGAAAAAAACTCTTTGTATGGAAATTGAGACCCATTAAGTTTATTATCTGTAGGCCCTTCCAAGATTACAAGGGCATCCAATGACCATTGGCGAGAGTTGTCGAAATTCCTCTAAAGATACCTGTAAATTACATTCAGGGTCTAATATGGGGTTTCTAGTGAGACTATTCAAATGGTTTTTAGGGTTTTATGAGAGAAAAATAAACGACACAAATACAACAAGATAGCTAATTTACAATGAACCATAATCATCCACAATCACAACACATGGGTGACTTTGATACACATGGAAACAATAATGACTAAAAACACATAATTCCTAGGATAAACATTTCGACAACTTCTCAAAGACGATAGTTTGGATGAAATAGCAGTATCACTTCCTCATTTGTTGTCCCACGACCCTTTATTCATCATTTCCACTGTATTTTTTTAAGGGTATCCCTCTTATTTAAAGTATTAAAATAACACAATGTGTGCCCAAAAGGTCATAGAGTGTAGTCATGTAAACATAACATGGACTATCTTTCTATGATGGGACGTGATCTGCCACACCGCCCTTGAATTTGGAGACATTTGTGGATGGTCGGTTGGGGGACACAGCACGTACCGCCACCCGACATGGTGTGGAGTATCAACTTTAAAAACCTATCACTTCAGAAACGGGGAACAAGGCATGTAAATGAATTTTACACAGAGTGGGAATCTTACCGAATGCATGGGCGTGTACTTGGATTGTCTGATTCTTATTAGGGAAAATGTACATGGGATGTATTTACAAAGTACAAGATGTGTATTTGTGAACTTTTATTGATCTTCCTTGATTTGTGTCTTATGCTATTAGTTACATGAAAATAATCATGATCGCTGAATAAAAACATTTTAGTTCCAAAAAAACATATATCCAGTGAAAATATGTTTTCATACTAAATTTAATGTAAGAAAATATATAATCAAATAGGGAACATCAATGGACATTGAATAAATTATAAATGGGAAAGGTAAATTAGAAGAGATTGCAGAATCATGTGATTCATATATGTTTGATAATGATGAATAATTAAATCAAATTATTTTTCTTAAATATAATGGAATAAAATGGAAAATTTAAAGGGGAAGTATAAGAACCCACTAAAGTGTTAGAATTTTGGATAATTTTGAAATATTTAATGAAATTATCCAAGGACAAAGGAAGAATAATATAATGATGATAAGGACCAGTGACCACACGAAGACACATGTGGTAAGAATAAAAGAAAAAAATAATATTATTAGTAATAATAAGAATTATATGATCATATCAAAACAAGATTCATCATCCATGTTTTATTCTGATGATGAAGATAATTTATTTGAAGATGTTTAGGAAGTATCTAATTCATCATTTTATACTGATGATAGTAATGATTGGAAAAAACAGAAGTTCTTGTTGGAAGAAAAATTTTAATCATACAAGGGGTTAATATAATACCTCATGAATGGAATGAAATATTTTGAGAATTAAAAAAAATAAAGTGGATTCTATGAAGTAAGACTATTAAAATAATGTTGTGACATACATTAAGGTGATCAAGATGAATATGAAAAGAGAAGGTGAATAAAAAAATATTACCATCAACCTCAAGGAGTAAATGAATGCAAATGAATAAGAGATCATTGAATGATAATAAATATGTTCCATTTTTTAACACGAGTTGATCACTTCCATAAAATAAATTATTAAATTATTAGATATTAGTGGAGGATCTTTTAAAAACTAGTGAGATGAAGGGATTAATCAATCTGGTAAAATATAGTACATTAAATTATCATGGAAGGATACACTATACCAACCATGATGGTTTCCCAAAAAAAATTGTAAATAGCTAGACGATGATTTTTTTGGAGACACTTTTCTTAATAAAACATAGAGGTGAAACATTGAAAAATATTTCACTTATGTTTAAATAAGTGAAATATTTCAGCATAACATCCTAAATATAATTATAGATTGTACAATATTCCCTCCAGAAGATATCATTTATGTTGTTTTTTATTGTTTTGTAGAAGTTATAGACCTAAATCCCTTGTTTTTAATCTCGAATTTCATTCATTGTAAAGAGCCAAGAACTAATGTAGATAATTATTGAGAAATAGTGGATAAAATATAAATGAAAGTAACAAATTTTGACAATGGTAGAATATATTTCCACCTAGAAATGATTTAAATGTCTAGATGATATATGAATGATGTTTAAAGGAAGGTAAAAATTTTGTGTTTTTCATTTCATGATAATTATTATAGTTTCCATATGGTATAATTGTGATTTATTATCAAATGAATATTGATGTTAAATAAATTGTATTTTAATATGAAGATTTTAGGATGATAAATGATAATCATAATAAAAATGTCAATAACATGTTCTTAATAATTGGGTTAGATCAATTTAAAATGATAAATAATATCGTGATTTGTGGGCCTAGAGTAAATATAATGCAGTCATAAGATGATGTGAATGTTCCTAAGGATTAATTCATGACAGGTTAATTAATGATCCAAAAGAAGTGTGAAATGTTTGATAGGGATATTCATGATATGAATAATTCAATGCCTCTTTTAAATACCCAAAAGGTGTTAATTTAATTTTTATTAAATCAAAAGAAAGTGAAGAAACCATAAATTCTAATGAAAAAATGTTATTCTCCGAAATTATGATATCATTGAATGTTAATGAGATAAAAATGTGATTACATTGATGAGAGGGAAAAATTTCAAACTAAAAAGAGATAATATACTTTTTTTAAAGGAAACTCTAACCCTAAGTGTCAATATTGTGGAATCAAAAAAGTAATCTCTTTATTCCCTTTTAATTTATGCATTTGAAACAACCTATAGCAAATGGATGGATAATTTTTAGGCTATGAGAAATATAGAAAATTAAGCGACTATCCTTAATGGATTATATTGGCATTCATAAAACATAATGGATGAGTGAATCCATATAGGGGGAGTTATATTTTGGAGTGACCTTTAGTTCTCAAACATCATGAGAATCTAAAATATCTAGACAACAAGATAAATTTCAGAAATTAGGTATCCAATCATACTTTCATCAATCAATTTTTCACAAATTTATGAAGGCTGAGTTTTTGTTTGGGATAATATAAAATAATTGGAGGTTATATTTCATCCACATAAACATTTTAATGTGTTTTTTGATGTTTATATAGGATTACATGTTTTTTATTAATCTATCAATATACAAAACCTATTTGAGAGATGAGACTATTCCAAACATGATATCCCATCCATGATAGTCTATTGACACCAAAGACAACCATAATTTCATATCACTATTTTTTCACCATTTTATCCCACATAAAATTAGAGTAGACCATATAATATACAATTAAATGGATAAACATTAGGTACTTTACTTCTCTAAGAAAAAGAGTGGGGATAGTTGTTTTTTACATGAGTGAACAGAATAGATATTAATAGAAACTGAGGAATTACCATTGTATTTTCATGTTAATTAGGGTGTGAATGAAATGAGTACACATATTGACTTTAATGATGTGTGAAGATATTAATGTAAAAATAAAAATGAGTTTATTGTTGAGCCCATGAAATTGTTATATCTGTTCTCAATATGTGTTCTGTGAGTGGATATGAGGTGATAGTTCATAGAGAATTTATAAACTCATAAAATGGAATTGGGGGTCATGATTGTTAATTATCCTCATATATTTTGTTATTTTTTGGGATACACATCAAATTAATTCATAATATCTGTGTTTGTTGAAGAATGAAACGTGTCTAAATAAATTTACTGATGATAGAAGGCCTTGGAAATAATTTTTTTTTGTTTGAGAAGTGTTTGAGATGTATCTGGAGTGATCAAACACATGAAGGGTCGTATGACTGTATAAAGGGGAAAACCAAATTCTTGTTGGAATGGATCCACCTCATGACTATATTATAAAAAATAGGAGATAATCTATCTATATGAAATGTAAAAAATCAACCACATGACTATCATTTATCCACCACGTGTTAATCTGTCCATGCACAATGTAAACTAGAGACTATATGAAGTGAAAGAGATATTTCATGTTCTGATGGTGTGACCATGACTAGTGAGTGCAACAACATTAATGATTTGAGCCACTACATGTTGAAATGTATCGACCATATGATGTGTCTGAGTAACCAGAAAAAGAAATGGTTCAACGACATGAATGCCTTGAGTGACCACACATTGAAATTATTCAACAACATAAAGGGGAAAAATAGGCACACATCATATTTTTTTTATAGAATCAGTGGGATCAGATAATAAAATTTTAAATCATGTGACAACATAAATATTATTAGTGACTATAAAACCCTAATATTTTAAAATAAAACTATGTATGATATCATATTCAATACGCAACACTATGTTTTAAAAAACTCTGATATAATATCAAAATATTATAATATAAATGTTATCGATTTATCATTGATGATAAATTGGCGGTATATTAAAAGTATTAAATAATTTTAGAAATATATATAAAATTACTATATATATTTATTGAAAAAATATTAATAAGGAAAAAAAATTATCAATGATATTTATTCTAAAATGTATATTTTTCCTTCAAAAATTATTTTTTATTTATTATTTTTAGAAAATATTTTAATTATATCCTATAAATTTTAGAAATATTATTTTATAAATTTATAATAATTTATTAAATCATCTTATAGAAATTTAATTATGGTTACATTTGGATTTTTTTGGAAATATTTATTTTTAGTTCAATATTAAAAAATACCAATTTCTTCGAATTTTCATTCCTATTTAACTACATTATTAATTTAAAAGTACTATTATTTTTTAGTTTTATTACAATTTATTTTAATTTCTATGTATTATTTTTTAATAAAATTAATGAAATTGTAATCATCTTTGTACCAAATTTTAGTATATGTTTTTTCTAAGGTTTGAAGATGCATTGTTTCTAAAAACTGTTTTAAGGTTTTGAATATTTCTTCTTTTTTATTAATTAAAATAAAAACTAATAATGATTTAATTAAATTAAATTTATAGATAATAAATTAAACATTTTAAATTAAATTTCACAGAATTTAGATTACTAGTCATATAGTTAATGTATTAGCATATTTTCTTTGAAAAATATATTTTTCATAATATTTTGTTTTCATCATGCTTATATATTTAATTTATTATTAAATTCTACCACTTATGTGAAATTAATTTATAAAGTGGATTAATTATTTTTAATTTTAATAACTTATATTATTTATTATGGTCAACTTTTTTCCATGATTAATTGTAAATATAGTTAAAATAGTAGTTATCATTGAAAAAAATTAAAATGGTAAAATTGAGTAACCTTAGTTTTAAAGGGTATAACAAGTTTAAAAAATATTTATAGTTATTTTAATATGTTTGTATCTACCTTATAACTCCTCCTATACTATTTTTTTTTAAATTTTTAGAACTTTTCTTCATATTGACCTCTAATTATTTAATACATTTTGGTTTATACAAAAAGCTCACCCCTCATAAATTATAATTGGTCTACCCTCCCCTAACATATTCACACATATCAATCCATATGTCTTTAATAAATGTTAAAAAAAATTCCCCTATATCATTATTCAAATTATAACACTTATTTCCTTCTCAAAATTCCAAACAATGTTCCACTTTATGAGATCTCATGATGGTTCCTCTAATAGATGGTTATAATCCTCCCCAAACATATTCTATTTATATATTCATGTTTCACCATCTCATATATCGTAAAAATTTCAAAATAATAAGCCTAATTTCATTTATATACAAATATTTTATTAATTCTATGTCATAATATTTTTTCCATCTACTCTTCCATCATGTGAAATGAAACCATCATTCAAATGTATGATGACCTACATCCTCACGAACTGATTTAAATAATTTTCCATCATTGCATCTCAATAATATTTATGATGATGGAATTAATATTTACAAATTTTTTAATGAAATAGTAATGATTCTGGAAATTGATATTTCTCATACCTTCTTACCCTAACATGGAAGGAATAAATGAAAACGTTGTTCTTCTGTATGACGAAATACCACCTCGTGAAGTAATGTGACTCATTCTTATTACTAAATCACATGGAAGGTATATTTAATTGTATTTAATAAAATAATTTGATATTAATTATAATGTTATTATTATTATACATAGTTAAAAAACACTTACCTTCATAAAATTATGATCCTTGAAAAATTGAAATGTTACATATACATACATATGACCTACAGTGTCCATGATGATAATAAAGTACATTTTTCCTAATCATATTTCATGGTAATATTTAAAAGTATATTTGTTGTATAAGAAAGTTAATGTTTTCATGGTTATTATCCCATATATTATATTACAATTAACCCTTTTCCAATTTTCAAAACACTGGATCTTGATGTTACAAATTATGAAATTTAGTGCTTCTTTAAAATAAATGATTTAAGTTGTATCAAAATATGGAATTAAACATAAACAATATTAGAATATGAAAAATTATTGAGATAATTATATTATATATGAGATAAAATACATACATTAATGTTTTTGGGCTCAAGGTAAGGGATTCATTTCAAAACTTCATTATTTGACACACATATTCTTTATGAACATAATTTCATTTGAATGGTGTATACACATAACCTTCAAAATATTATACCATGAATACATCATACGTCATGATATTTTTAGCTTCAATTAATTTACTTCATTCATTGGAGTTATGATTTATATTTAAATAATGCAGTAAAGGTTTATGTTCCAATCTAATATTAATCATGATTTTTAATCTTAAATTTGAATTGTGGAAAATATGTTTAGAATTGTATTATAAAAAATGTTACCTTTAATATCTAATAGTTATTCAAGAATTTTTCATTTAATAGTAAAATTATCCTCTCTTTTTTACTTAATATGGTTGAGATTATTTTTTAAGAATATATATCTTCCTTAATCTCTTCAGTCAAAATTTCATTTTCTTCTATATCCATGTTTTCTTAAAGTAATTTCAAAAATATTTTTTTTCATATTGCGAACAATTTATTATGGAATATTTTATTGGTTTTTGAATTTTTACAAAATATTTCTAGGTAAATATTCATTTAATTTTTTAAATGAGGTATTATTTGACCATTTCACAATAGTGTGAATATAATTTTTCAGTTATAAAGATTGTATGGAATTACCTTCCGGCAAGGACAATCAATTCATTAAATATTCCTTTATAATTTCCCTTGATTCTAAAAAAATGATAATATTTATGAAATATAATGATTTTGAATAAGTGAATCCAATGTTAAAAGTTTTTTTTTAATAATTAAATATTCCACATAATATTTTAATGGAAATTTCAGCGATGACTGTAACATTTAATGTTATCAATTTCTTCTAAATTATGTATATATGACTCCCCCATATATAAAAAGATTATTTTACCTTAATTTTATGGGGTAATACATTACTTATGTTCATATTTCATACACCATAATTATTATATTTCCCTTCATTATGGAATTCAATAAGATTATGAATCCCATTTTATTTTCGTTGTTAATTCTTATTTTCAAGCCTCATGATTTACTTTTGTTATGTGGCATGCACAATGATGAATATGTATTAATGGGTTCCCCTAGATTGAACTATAATTAATTTTTTAATGATTTATTTTCATGTTTCAGCATGTATTGGATTATGGAAAAAAACATAATCTTTTATAGTATGTTTTCCCCAATATGATACCGCAATGGTAGTTATCCTTGACTTAGGTTTTTGTCAAGTTATTTGTTGATGTAAAATTTCGTTTGATGCCATGATACCATGATTTTTTTGATATATTATTCTTCTGTGGGATTAATAATGAGCCTTATATTTTAAGATAACATGTTACAACATTGACTAACAACTTATATGCCCTTTCCATGTTTATTCTCATGAAATTATTTTAATTCGTCAACATTGTTTATGAATTCACCATGTTATCACATGAAATTTTCAAAGATAAAAAGGATTTAGTTTCTCATTATGGAGAATAAAATAATGTTTTTCTAATCTCACCATGACGTACTATGAATATACTATTCTAAATATGTCAGTCCTCATTATCATTTTATTGAAATTTAATAGATTTATATGTTAAAAATCATATAATAATATGTTTATAATACATGGGTCACTATAGTTGGTATTAGGGAAGAGCATTAGTTATCCTTTGGAAACATGGATGAGAAATAATTAGTCACAACAATATAGATAGGTCCTAGGATATTTCAAACTATAGTAAATATCATGGAATTGTGGCAAAGGGTAGAGTAAGTGGTTTACAAACAATTACATATATATATATGGATACCGAAAGTGTATGTGGAAGTAAAATTATTTTACCAATTGTAATAACATTTGTAGGATAATTGTGATGGAATAAATCATCACCACATGAATGATAGTGGGACTTTTTTAACACGTGGTTTTATACTCATTGTGGGATTTTTTTTGTAAATTCACAAAACACATTACGAACCATTATGCTGGGATTGAAGAAATTTTTATATTAAACTCCTACTAGGAAATATTACCATTAATAAACAAGGTAGAATAATATATACCCATCTATTAGAATATACATTTCATTTACATTTTATTCCATATATGCTTATATGTTCCATTTTTTTATGTTAATATATACTCAAATTATTTCTTTTATTATTTTATGTTAATGGTGTGAAATATAATAAAGCATTCCAACAACTAATGTTAATGGTAAGGTGATGATTTACCTAATGAGATGTCTAAAAAATGGAAATGATTGTTTTTCATCTAGATATCATTAAAAATGATCTAAATCGATTTGAAATTAACGACATGAAACTATAGAAATATATAAATTCATCAAATGAAAAATGTATAGTGTTTAATGGATGATCAAGTGTTAACTATTATAATGAAAAGAAGATTCAATTTCCAATATGTAAAAATACAGAGAATATGAACCAGGGAAAATACATTAAATGAACTAGAATATTCATTATTAGTGGAAACGGAGTACACACATTAGATAATTACTGATGAAAACTAAATATTATTGTAATCAACATTTATGTAAATTAAGGTCAATCTAAGTCTCCCCTAAGAGTTCAATATCACATATTTATGGGAACATGGTCATTTTTGAGTTAAGGCACTAATCCAAGGATTTATTACTAAGGTAAAATGTTATAAAAATAATTTAAGTGGAATGATTTAGGTGTTTAGTTTTTTTAATTCATGAATCACATTGTTGATGAGTTTTTACTAATGGTAATATAGTGAAAAAAAATTAAAAACTTGTATGTATCATTATATAAATTTTTTTTCATAAGGATTTAAAAGTATATGTTGAATTGTGTTAATGACCTATAATGGTGATTTAAATGTGACATTATATTTTATGTAAGAAATCATGATCAATGAAAATATTATATTTGATATGTACATGATATTTATGTAATTATATTAAATTATGATTAATTGAATTTAATGGAAAATTTTAGTTTTATTGATTACATTAGTGGTTAAACATATTTTAATATTAATGTTATCTTTAGTTTGTTCATAATATATTTTTTATTTTTATAGGAAATATATAAAAATGTATTCATAAAATTGACTACATTTATTATTGGTGGCAAACCATCACATTTGGAATGGTCATGGGGCCTGAACCCTTGACTGGATGGTGATAAGTTTACATCACCTTCCACTTACCTAGGAGACGTACTGGTTCGTATGAAATTTTTTACATAACTTATTTTTTTGGTAAATTTCATGTTTAGTTATTAGAAAATATTAGAGGATAAATTCATTTAAAATAATTTGGATTTTGGGTTGATTAATGAAATTTTGGGATTCCTTTTATTGGGTTGACATATACATAACCTTTAATATTGGAATAATGGATTCTTTCAAAAAAATCAATTATGTTTTTAGAGATGAAAGTGAAATGGGATGAGATAAATTTTTATGATAAAACATTCTTTTAGTTTTAGCATATTGAGTTTACTTGGGAAACATGGTTTTTATTCAATGAATTATCTATGCTAATCATTTTATTTTATTATAGATTTTTTTTGAGTTATATTACATTGTGATAAACATTTTTGTTTTAATAAAGATATTTGGAATATTTTTTTACTGTTTCTATGGATCTTATCTTTTGTTAAAATTTATTTTTATTGTTTGAGGAAAAAAATACATAATGGTAATTCATTCCATAGAGTTATATGAGAATTTTAAAGTGATTGAGGCATAAATAATGCATCAAATTAAGATTAAAAATAAAAAAGATATCAATTAAATTTATTTTATAGTGTTCTCTACCTAAAAAGTAAACAATCGTACAAATATAATCAAATGATAGTGAAGCAAAAAATTTATCTTATTATCATAATATTTTATTTAAAAATGGTATTTTAACTCAACACATATTTATATATTTTTGTTCATTAACATTTTCATGATAATTAAATTACATATAAAAATGATCTCTATCAGAATTAATAATTATTAATTATTTAATCCATTTATATATCTTCACTTCATGCTAAAATTGTTCTCTGAAAGGACTAATTTTGGATACAACAAACACTATTATGTGGTGAATTAGTGTTGGGGACTTTAGAAATAGATTCAAAATTTTATCCATGTACCTATTGACCCGTTAGGATCATGATTCTATTATTTTATTTTCCCAATTGAATGCCACAGTAGAATGTAGATACAAATATTCTGACGATATTATTACAAGGTTTTCTTTTCAATAAGATTAGGTAAATTTTTTCCACGCCCGGGAATAAAAAGTGAATAGATTCTGTAATATAATGTGATATTCTTTTATAGTGTTTGAATAGGAAAACAACCAAATAGTCAGTGTGGCTCCATACCCTTGGTGGAGTGATGGAGATAATATCAACCCATTTGGACTCCCTACACTCGGAGGGGGAAGGGAAATAATCCTCTACCAACTGGAAACAACTATAATATTCCATTACACATGATGGTTCTTTATAATGCCATCCAAGATAGTCTTATTCATTTTTTAAAATGTAAGTTCTACTATTATCTAATCAATCCACTTCTAGGTTACATGTAATGTAGTAAGCATGAAAACCTCTTCTTCTCTTTCTTATTCTCTAGTGAAAAACAAAATTAACTAGTTATTCTTATTTCTTCTTCTTTAGTGAAACAAAAAAATTCAGTCTTCTTCTAATTTCATGTAATGAATCACATACACCTATTCGATTGTTCAGTCAATGAGGATCAGCTCACATGTATTCATCCAAGTTTATTCCTCTCCTTTATTCATTAATGAATGTGATATTTCATGTGGCATTTAGTTTTAAACCTCTCTTCCTACTTCTTGTTGGTGTAGTTAATATTTATTTAACTAAGTATCACCCTCTTAACATATGCATGAAATCATGAATATATTCCTCACATACTCCCTATAATCATCTTCCCTTTTACTTGTTTTGGGTGTTCTTAATTTATGCACTTGAGTTCATGCATGATGTGTTTTCAAAAATACCAAATGCACACTCTTTAATTCTTCTATCCCACTTGTGTGAAAACCCTAAAGTGTATAGATCCATATGAACAGACACACTTCCTCCTCTCTTTACATTATCTTATTCTTATTACAATTATTTAGGTTGTTTCTTTAGGTTTATATATGGGTTTCTTCAAACCTGAATGGGTGATAAGATTTCCCCATGCAAACTCCTCCGTCACTCAACCACAAAAAGCCTCAAGATTTTTTAAGAAATAAACATGATTGCATGAATGTGTGTGATTCCATTTTTCATTAAAATTCATTATTCTTCACGAAATGATCTTCTCCAAAATATAATGATGATTTTGCGTACCTGAGGGAGTTCTCCATCACTTCATGAAATCGATAGGTTTACTGTTCATCTTTGTGCAAGGGATGAATGGTTCTTTTTCATTGCAAAGCTGAGTGAAAGGACAAGGCCCAACCACTGTCTTATGATGATGTCACCATTGAAATGCACAATGTGGGTTTTAGAAAACCTATCACATATTCACATGAATCAGTTAGTTCTTAAGAACTAAACATCATGGATAAGTGGTTTGAGAGTGCAATGATCTTTTCAAACACTGGTGGTATCTCTTCTCTATGGACCAGAAGGCTCGCAGAACTCCATTGGATGCTCTCTGCAATGTGGATTCACTAAGAGATGGACTGTTTTTTGAAAATAGGAGCTCTAGGGAATACGGGACCAACAACAACTTCTTGGATCAACCTCCTCCTTTTATAGTTGAGGGAAACTATTCTTCTGCATTCAATATCCTTGTGAAATAATGTGGAGATCATGGTGTGAATGCTTATGATATCTGATGGTTGGAAAATCTTCAAACCTATGGGTGATGATATTCTGTGATTCTTGATTTGTTTCCATTTCAAATGTGGGATCCTTTGTTCATTCATGGAGTCATGTTCGCGTTCATGAATCTCATTTTGAAACAATAACCAATCTACATGGTTATGGAAGCTTCCTTTTCCTGGGATGAAGGTTCTTCTCCATGGAATTCACATTAATGAGAAAAATACATTTAATGTGTGCCTTTGGTGTGTTCAAATGACTCTCACAGTGTCGAAATGATACACCATGATAAATCATACATGGTTCTCAATCATCTCTTGTGTAGAGGAAGTGGTGGTGTTGAGTAGTGATAGAAGGAAGATGATGACGTGACTATAAGAGCATCATATGGCTCTGGATGAAATTCATGGGGCACAGGATCCAATTAGTGGTGGATATTGGATAATTGGATGATGTGGTTGATCAGACGATTCATCGAGATGCGATATATGATGGAAAACAGATTTTTTTTCATGTTATTAAAACTCTCATCAATTAATGAATTGGAAATGTGAGTTGAGCGCAGTTTATGTATCAAACAGCTCTACTCCATCTCCAAATTACTCCCTCTCCCTCCATGGTACCACCCCGTACCATGTTATACTGGCACACTCGACACCAAACCTATGCACTCTCTGGGCGTTCTTTTCACTGATGCACTTCCCTTATTCCTAATGTCCACCCCACATGGTGGCACGTGCTCTGCATGCATTATGCAGCTCATGAGCTGGCATTGTTTGTCTTCCCCATTGGTGTGATCAACCTTATTCCTTCATGAGCCTTGGGTTGATGGTGGGTAGCTAGCTAGTAGGCTAGACAAATTTTTTTATGAAGTCCAATAAAAATAATTACTATAAAACTATGTATAAACCAAAATGCATGGCCATATTTATTTCGCAGCCTCTTCTTCAACCATAATATTCATCCTTTCCTTTATTGAATCTTAATTCAAAATCACATTAATCATCCTTAAAGGGATAATACTTCAATGGTGTAAACTTCATTTCACATTTGACAGAAGTTCTATGAACTTTTGTAATAGTCCATCAATCTTCTAAAATATAACAACATGGAGAATTTTCCAAGCATGGTATCCAATGATATGAATAGATTAAAATTATCTAGACATCATCAATTCAAGAAATCTCCAAACACATTGTATTTCCATCTTCATTTTTACCATTATTGATAAAAGAGGACAACAAATACAAATTAGACACAAAGTGTTCCAAACAATCTCCCCCTTTATATTGGTTGGAAATAAATAAATGATCACTCAAATGAATGTGTCAATATTATAATGAGAATCTTCTCTCTCCCATTCAATTTTATTTCTTTCAATTTTGATCATTAATTTCACTTTGTCTCCCCCTTAATGAAAAGAAATAAAATGTTCATGGTATAGAGGGTTTCAGTCCATACATAAGAAAGGTGTCACCAATCATATCACTCTATGACTACTTGAGTTATGCATAGTATAGAAAACAAAGGATATAATTATGACAGCAATTTTTTTCTATTATCAACAGATCATGATACCTCATGAATTGGGAACCCATATAATTCTATTCAAGGGTTTTTCAAATTCATTTCAGGTAGATGATAAGTGAAATAACCAAGTTTCAGATATTAAGAAGTGACATACAATCACTAAGGACATAATCCTCAGACCATCAACAATGTAATTGAATTTAATACATACTAAAGGCGATACTGATTCGGATAATGAATCTTCCAGTTTCATTATGTGTCTCCCCCTCAATGGAACACTTCTCAACATTGAACCTCAGGTTCTCCCCATGAGAATTTTCTTCACCTTCAATTTTCTATATGATATGAACAGATACAATACACAAATATTTAATGGAATATGTTAGATCCTCCTTTCGTCATCAATGTGAACAACAAGGTTGAGATGATTTTCTCAACCTAGATGCTGCATTTCAGATTCATTCAAAAAATTTCTTTCAATGCAGAAAATAATTGTCTAGACCTTTGTATATCTTCTATTTCATGGTCTGTGTGTCTTCAATATTGAAGATCATTCAAACCACTAGAATATCTGGGTGTTAATTCCTTCTTATTGAGTAATTATTTTTGGGATGGAATGAATTCCATGAAACACTTAATTGTGTGACCAGCCATATTACACCTCACACATAGAACTTATTTTTCATCAAGTGGAGTCTTCTGTTTTTTTTTCACTAGCCTTATCCGATGTATATTCTATCATTCTCATTCTTTACCAATCATTGAGGAAAACCACGATTATTTCATTAGGAGCTGAGGCATGATGTTTGGGTCTTCCACATGGCTTCGTTTGAGTTTCATCCTTCATAGAAGATCTTTTGGATGCACTGCCCTTCTACTTCTTGGATTTAAAATCAACAGTCTTATCACTATTGTGCTCTTATTTCGTTTTCATCTTTGGATGAATTATTAGATGAACATATACCAAACCTGTGACCACTTCCATTACATACAACATATATTTTATCAAGAATTCCAAATCTATTTGGAGTAAATAGATACATCAAGTTTTTTTTGGATGTTTCTTCTTACATTATGGCTTTCTCCCCCTTGATATTGGATTTATCTAGGTTTTTTAATTTAAGGGAATGTACCTATAATTTAATTCACAATGCCTAAATCATTTATAGCCCCACTATTGATGAACAAACCTTGTCTTCATGATATCTTTTGTTAGAGGATGATGAGTCTTATTCCTGATATTTTGTGATCATTATGGGGAATCATCCTCCAACTCATTCTTCCTATCCAAAATTTTCATTGTGGTAAGAATATCATCATAATTCCACGGCAATACTTGTTTCGAATTTTACATCGACCGTCCACTTTTTTAAGATACAAATTTTGAAACATTAGTAAACTATGGTTTTTGTGGTTCATGTTCCTTCTCTTCATATTCTGATATATTATTGAAAAATGTAATGATCTTTTTATCACATGTTGGAGTTCTTTATCCTTTAAAATCCTCCAATTATCATTTAATACCTATAGAAACTGTCACCTTCTTTTATGAGGCCTAAATATGTTTCTTGTCAATATTGGAACACTGAGTATCAAATATTAGACATTACATGTTGAGGATTATCTTTTGTAATTCCATCATGATCATCTTCTCTTCATAAGACTTCATTAATCATTAAACTTCCACATCATGCATCAGAACATTGTTTTGTAACAAACTGTCAATTACATAGATCTTCATGGAATTTTCATCCAAATATAAACCACTGATATCATTCCTCTTTTGTAGCACATTTTTATGTTAATTGATCCTCTTGTATATAGTCTTATTGAATCCTTCTTTCTCCTAAACTCTTTTGATGAACGTTGAGGAGATTATTTCAAGTTTCCTCTTTGTTGCTTCATAGGCTCCGACCTATGATGAGATCTTTAGATATTCAACAATTTTTTATTCAAATAAATTCTCGAAAACATCATTTTATTCTTCTAGCTGGGTGATATATTCTTTGATGGATTGATATACTTCACAAATAGGAGATGCATTTTCATCCACAATATCATGCATAATATCCATTTATATTTTAACTGAGAACTATTGAGATGTTGTAGATTGATTAAAAGGACTTGTTCTAGAATTTTCATCTTGAGAATAATTTCCAAATGTAATAACACAAACCCCCTAACCACTAGATTTATGACGGTTATCCATCCTCTTGGCGGAAACATGACCACCTACTCAATTATTTCTAAGCCTAAAATGTATTCCTTGTTTGCAAGGCATGGAGAGTTAGGTACTTCCACTTCATTAGGAAATAGGGAATTCTACATCATCTTTCTTTTCTCCATCTTATTCTTGTTCATCATGGTCTTTCTAGATATGGTATTTTTCTCAGAGACAACTAAATTTTAACTGAAACTGCACTTTATTTATGAGTCAAGAAGTAAAATGAACACTTTAAAATATAATATCTTTTCTTTATTAAATACAACAGAGTTGAACCTCACTTTGATAGCAATTGAAAGGACCATTTTGGGAAACACCAATAATAATGGGGTTTAATCGGTGTTGGGTACTTTTGAAATTAATTCAATATTTATCCTGGTACCTCTTGACCTATTAGGATCTATATTCGCTTACTCTCTTTTCACAATTTCATACAATAATAGAATGTAATAAAAATATGAACACTTAATATTTACAGGGTTCACTACTCAATAAGACCAGCTACTACATTATCATGCTTGGGATTGATGAGTGCATGGATTCTTCACCATAATGTTAGATGCTTCTATAGTGGTTGACTAGGAAAACAGTCCACTAGTAATTATTTCCCCCTAAACATGGAGTAGGTAAGGAGATGATTGATTTCCATTATGAGTCCCTACACTTGGAGGGGGAATGGAAATAATCCCCTTCTAGCTTAAAACAAGTAGGATATTCCCTTAAACATGATAGTTAATTATACTGCCATCCAGGAATGTCTTCTTACATCTTCATAACATAAGATTTGGTGGATCTTTTTAGTACAAATATTGGTTACATTCAAAGCCATAGGAAATATACTCTCTTCTTATGTTTCTTTTTCTCTAGTGAATACCCAACTGCCCTAGTTCATCTTCTACCTTCTTTACTGAAACATCCAAAATCACTCATATTCTAATTTCAGGGAAATAATCACATGCACCAATGTGATTGTTCTGAAATTGATGATTGGATCACTAGGAAACATCATAGTTAGTTGTTATCATTTGTTCATGAATTCATGTGATCATGAATGTGGCACTTAGGTTTAACCTTCTCTTCCTACTTCTTCTCGGTGTAGTGAATTTGAATTTAACCTAATTGTGCCCTCTTTAAGTATGCATAAAAGCATGCATATATTTTTCAGTTTTTCCCCACAACATCTAGTCATTCACATGGTTTAGGTGTTCATAATTTATGCACATGATTTTAGGCATGATGTGTTCTCAACCTAACCAAATGCATACTCATCTCTTATTCTCTCTTGTTTGTGTGATTACCCTAAAAGATATAGATCATTTAGTGCAATAACTACTGTAACACCCCAGTTAAATAATGAATATGAAATTTTCATATTTATCCTCATTTGTGAATAAAATATTAATATGACTTTAAAGGGGACGCTATGCTCGATGGCGTACCCAACACGCAACAACGAGTTTCTTGGGAATCTTACGTTGCACTCTAATAATAAAATAATATTATTTCAAATGATAGTTAACATGTAGCCGTTGTATTGGCGGGAATGGATAGAAATAACTAAAATATGAATATATATGTTTTTAAATGTTTTTACATTTATACAATAAAATATAAAGGATTAAAATACGGAAAGAATTCAATTTTAGGCGTATATGCCCTAGTTTTCACTAAAGGTTCACTTATCACCTTATGATGAAGAACCGTCATTAAATATAGTTTTGTTCACTCTTAAACATTCTTTTGGACCAAATAAAACTCTTATTAAGAATCGGGACATCAAAATTTACTTTGTGTAAATTTTAGGTATCTTTCCGATAAAGTTCATTTTTTAATGAATAGTGTAAAATGTTGTATTTTAATTCAAAACCACTTTTTAATATAATTTATTTATATGATTAGATTATATTTTTAATTGGTTTTAAAGTGAAATTAGAAAATATTTTTACCATTAAATCCAATAGTGGTCGTTGGAATCAATTTCACTTTGAAATCAGACTTAAACTAGTGTCAATCTTTTGATACTTATTGTTTCATAAAACACGCTATTTTCTCTGACAGGGGGAATTAATCATTAAATTAATTAATGTGACTTATATGCTTTGAATTTTGTAAAATAGACTTCATTTTTGAATTCGTAATATCAAATATAGCTTAGGGTGAATTTTTGGTAATTTTCTGAAAAACTTCAATTTTTGATGAATATTGAAACCACTAAGTGGTAATCAAGCAAACTGATTTTTCAGTTAAATGAAAGTTTACCACTAATGTGTATTGAATTTTGAAAATCCGTCATACATGGTTGTCATTAAGAAGTAAAATGTGGTTCAATGAGATTAAAATAATTTTTTGGTGAATAGTAACTTATTAAGTTTTTAATCGCGATTAGTGGTAATTTGTGTAGTTTAAGGTATAAATAATGCATTAATGATATGAAATGACCTAGACACAAGTCCCAACCTTATTGTTTGTGTCATGGACGACCCAGACAAGCCATGGGTCAACTTGGGGACCCCATGGATCCACTTTGGTTGGGAAATGACATAAATAACATTTTATTTAATGTAAAAGTAAAATTGAGACAAACATGATATGTTTTACTAAAACAATTTTTAAGTGGGTTTATACAAGTCATATTTTTTATTATAAATATTAATTGGAAATATAAAAAGATTTCCTACATCATAGTATTTTTTTATAATTTTTTAGACATTAAATAAATTAAATTATTTATGACATAATAATGATGCAGCGATGACATCATTATTTGACAATTTAAATAAAATGGAAAGATAATGTAAAATCTATGAACAACACATGTCCAAAACTTATTGGATGAGTGTATTTCGAAGACTTATCACCTTATCCACGAATTATATCAATGTGGGACCTTTTGAAACCGAAACACATTTTCAAATAAAGTAATATTTCTTTACTTTCCAAAAGTAGCCCTCCTCTCCTGTTATAAAAGGCCCCCACCTCTACCTCATTTAACACACTCCTCAAGCCTTTGGCTCGGCCAACCCCTGCCCATTTACTCTCTCCACATCCCTCTCCTCATCCTAGAGGATTACCTTTGGGCAGAATCCTTTCAAAGGAAGACTTTAGGCTCAAATCAAAAAGAGTTACACTTTTAAAGGTAATTCATTCTCTCTTGTTCATTTGTTTTATTTTGCTTCTCCAACCCCCTAAACATTTTTATTTTATTCTTTTATAAAAAAACCAGTATCTTAAATATACTATGATGTTGTTATAAGATTTATTCGAGCTACACCCTCACAAAACTACATCAAATGGTTAAAGAACATACGGTTTCTGTGGATGGCGAAATTCTGCCTCCCGAAACGATGATTGTTCAATACTCTTTTAACACCTTCAAAGGTGGCCATTATGATGTCACTATTTTTATATATCATATATAATATGTTTATGTTTTACTTATGCTTCTGTATTCTTCATTTGTTTCTTACCTTTATGGATTCCATTATGGGTATACACGATATCTTCATTTAAGGAAGTGCGGACTACCGCCCCCTCGAAGTGATTTGATTCGTTAAATACCATATGTGGGACGTATAAAGGATGGAAATATGATATTATATATGATATTATACTGGAATTATAATATATCTTTATATCATTATTATTACATTCTATAAAATACGAAATAGAAATGAAAGTAGCGTTCATGCGTACGTACGGCTTACCGTCTCCATGAACGGTGCATTTCATTTCTTACCTCTAAATGATTATGTAATGTTATAAATGCATGCATGTACTGGATATATATTACATATATTATATCTACATAATGAATAAAATTCTGGATATAATAAACATTTGGCCACACGAACAACATGTAATTGTAAGAAGTCCACTTTCGACTTAAGAACCAAATATCGGCAAAACAAATATTATTAACTTAAATGATTACATAATGTTTATGACATGGTAATAAGTGGTATAAAAGTAATAATGAACTTGAAAAAGGTTCTTAAGGAATTATAAATTAACTCAAGTTTATTATTCAGGATATTAAAGAACGATCGATTCAAGTCGGACCCGAGGTAAGGGATCCTACTTCTCTCTTTCTTTTTATGTACTCTCCTTTATGTCACTTCTTTTAAGCTCCTCTTTGTAATGTTGGGGGATGTTATTTTATATTCTACTTGGTGTAGGTTTTATTTTAATGTGATTATATACCCTATTTGATCTCATCAATCCATATTTGGAAGTTTTATGTGGCGCCGTTAGGCTGCCGAGTTGTCGTAAGGGATTTTTCATCTCACTCTTATTCCCGTGAGATTTATGCTAAATTTGCCACAAATTCCATTGAGTGGTGTATTTACTGCCCATTATTCTACTCTTTGTGTAATATACGTTAGTTTATGAGTATTTACATCAATTATCTATTTTCCTTCTTTAATAGGGTGTATGTTTTGAAAGATACCCAAGTCGGTAAGGGAACCTTTCACCCTCCTCTTTTTTAAAAGACATCTTTTATTGGGTCTTTTAATTTACATATTTTTATGTTGGGATATGTTCTCATACATTCTTATTGATGTAAAGTTTATGTCCAAGTGATGAGATACACTTTTTATCTCTCATCAACTCATTTTGATGTGATGCCGTTAGGCTGTCAAGGAAACTTTTTAACCCAATTTCGATTTCTTTGGGTTCAACTTGTAGTCATTGAATATGTCATCCATTGAATATGTGTGAATGACCTTTTATTGATTTACACATAATATCCACTTATATTGGGTGTATATATATTTGTTACACATATTTTTGAGATTTATTTGTCCTTAATTTAAGGATACCTTCTTTATAAGGGATTTCATCACATTTGACATTTCTATTGAGGGTTCATGGTTGTTATGCACCAATTCACTCTTATATGGTTTATATACTATCCTTTGGAGTATTATATCATGAATCCTTTTATTCTCATGATATTATAAAGTTCTGACTAAATGTTATTCCTCGATTATTGTATTCAAGTGTCTCTAATTTTGGTAAAACCCCTTTAACCAAAATATCTTTTTAAATGTTTTAATTATTTGTTCTTATCAATATCCATGTTTTCAAAATGGTTTTAAGGATTTATTTATATGGATATTAATGTTTTAAAATTTTAAAATCTTCAAGGTGGTATGGGACACATTGATTCAAAAATCTCATTATTAAATGTTTTAAATGGTTTTGGAAATGGTTTCTTTTTGAATGGATTCATTATTTCAATATACTAAAATGTTATATTGTGATTGAAATGTGGAAATGTTATGTTTCCTTTATTCATGTTTATGTGATACGATTATGTTAATGTTCTAGGGCATTGTTATGTAGAACGGGTGGTTCCGTGATAAACTAAGGGCGGGTGAGCCCGATATAGCTCTCCAATGCATTGGGTAACGCGAAGGAGTGAAACGTTAAGGTTTCTCCGAAGAGATTTAGGGAATATACTGTGATGGGTATTCCAAACGTAACCAAGAGGGTTACTCCCTACGTAAGAATGTTATGAATTCCTCATGTTACCTTTATGTCTTATGTTTTCTATGATTTATTCATGATTTGATATGCCTATGTTTTATGGGTAAAGTATGATTTCATTATTATGTATATATGATCTCATGTTTCCTTTCCATATTTTTATAACCCTTACTGAGCTTTTTATGCTCATCCAAAGTTTTTGAAATGCTTTTCACAGGTCAAGGGAAAGGTACATGATGTGACGATAGTGTCAAGGATGTGTCAAGAAAGAATTCGTGTTTTATTTTAAATAGGTTTCCATTGATGGGAAGAATGAATATTGTCTTTTATGTGACCACCTTGTTTAAATGTGGAATGTAATGCAAGTTTCATGATCTAATTCTCTAAAACTCTAAACCTGAAAAGATCCTCAATGTGTAATATTGTAATAACTAAAGTTTAAGTAAGGTTTAAGGCTGGGGCCTTATAGTTGGTATCAAAGGTCGGTTTAGATAACTTTAGAGGTTAGGGTATTCTTTAAGCATAAATGACAATTACCATAATGGTTAGGATTTCAGAAAGAGTCTTAGTTTTAGATAAAGTGAATGAGTAAGTATATCTTATTGTCTATCTTACTCATTAGTACATGATGGTTTTGTTGATATACTCACACTGACATTTATATTTTTAGTGAATGGATGGATCTAGCAGGCACCAAAGAGACAACAGGTTTGATGGAAGCTGTGGTGGTTCTCTGATTAAGATACTAGATAAAATGGAGGATTCAATGATGAAACTCGTGGTTGTTCTAAACCAAATATCAAGGAGTCATGATCAACCACTTCAACCTCGGTGAGTTCTCTAATGCATCAGGTACGAGATGGCCAATTCGATGTGGAAATTAAGGTAATAATTATTAAGGTAACCATTAGGGTTTATATGATACTTAATTTTTAGGTAATTATGGGTTACTCTATGATATGATGGGAAATGAAAGGAATGAGATAAACTTGAGGTTAAAATATGTTATGATTATTATTGAATATTTTATCTCATTTTGGGGAATGTTTTAAGAATTATATAGTTTTGGAAGAAGGACAACACGTAGACCGTGTGACATCCCGTCGCGTCGGACAAAGCTGCGGGAATCGAACCCACAACCAATGTGCGACTGGTATTTATCGCCTACCACTGGACTACGTGAAGTCCCTGGTTATTTTGACTGATTCATTCTAGTTATATGATTTTATGAATTAAGAGTAAGTTGATTTTGGGTTATTTATGAAAATGATTAACCTATCATGGAGGATATGTGATTAGGTTAATTACTTTTCAAAACGAGACTTTTGGAGCAACTGATATTGTTTGGAGATAAATGTTACGATTTATCTTGGAAGACTATGCGACTAAATCCTTCAAATATTTTGGTTTCAATCTTATATTGGTTTTCATTGAAGAATTTTATGGACAAATTGATTATAGAATGGTCCTCGTTGAACTATGGGTTTTGTTGGACAAATTTTGGAGATTAAGAATAGATTTTATTTTTATAAAGGGTTATCCTTTTCTGGATTATCTGATCTTGTACTAGCCTTTTTGGTTTTGGATTTGGTTAAAGTCTAAAGACATGGGAAGTATATAGTTCTATTTTGTGGATTAGGTGATTCTCTAGAAGTTGATTATAGTACTCTTAATGTGAACAAGTCTTCCTAAATACTCGTCTTTTGGAGAAAATATGAGTTTGTGTAAGGAATCTAATAAAGGATGAAAGTCAATATGATAAGTGATTATGTTTCCTTATGAATAAATTCCTCAATAAAAAGTAACTTAAAACAAAAATGTTGTCTATTAACTTTTCCTACTGGGTAATCGAAGACCGTTTAACCCATCACAAGTTTGTGATTTTCTCGTGGTTAACTTTTTCCTAAACATGTTTTATATCACTCTCCATCAGAACATGACCCTTTGTTTTTTCCTCCATGTCCATATTTTCATACTTGGAATACTAGTATGGGTTAACTCGGGTGACCTTTGTACTTATCTTTCTTTATTTTAAAGTGTTTGTTTTACCGACTTTTCTTTCGATGTGGGACTTTCAAGGATGTTTCCAAGCGCAATTTTAAAATTGCGAGGACGCAATTCCCAAAAGGGGGGAAGGATATAACACCCCAGGTAAATAATGAATATGAAATTTTTATATTTATCCATATTTGTGAATAAAATATTAATATGACTTTAAAGGGGACGCTATGCTCGATGGCATACCCAACACGCAACAACAAGTTTCTTGGGAATCTTACGTTGCACTCTAATAATAAAATAATATTATTTCAAATGATAGTAAACATGTAGCCGTTGTATTGGAGGGAATGGATGAAAATAACTAAAATATTAATATATATGTTTTTTAAATGTTTTTACATTTATACAATAAAAGATAAAGGCTTAAAATACGGAAAGAATTCAATTTTAGGCGTATATGCCCTAGTTTTCACTAAAGGTTCACTTATCACCTTTTGATGAAGAACCGTCATTAAATATAGTTTTTTTCACTCTTAAACATTCTTTTGGACCAAATAAAACTCTTATTTAGAATCAGGACATCAAAATTTACTTTGTGTAAATTTTTGGTATCTTTCCGATAAAGTTCATTTTTTTAATGAATAGTGTAAAATGTTGTATTTTAATTGAAAACCACTTTTTAATCTATTTTATTTATATGATTAGATTATATATTGAATTGGTTTTAAAGTGAAATTAGAAAATATTTTTACCATTAAATCCAATAGTGGTCGTTGGAATCAATTTCACTTTGAAATCAGACTTAAACTAGTGTCAATCTTTTGATACTTATTGTTTCATAAAACACGCTATTTGCTCTGACAACGGGAATTAATTATTAAATTAATTAATGTGACTTATATGTTTTGATTTTTGTAAAATAGACTTCATTTTTTAATTCTTAATATCAAATATAGCTTAGGGTGAATTTTTGGTAATTTTCTGAAAAACGTCAATTTTTGATGAATAGTGAAACCACTAAGTGGTAATCAAGAAAACTGATTTTTCAGTTAAATGAATGTTTACCACTAATGTGTATTGAATTTTGAAAATCCTACATTCATGGTTGTCATTAAGAAGTAAAATGTGGTTCAATGAGATTAAAATAATTTTTTGGTGAATAGAAACTTATTAAGTTTTTAATCACGATTAGTGGTAATTAGTGTAGTTTAAGGTATAAATAATGCTTTAATGATATGAAATGACCAAGAAACAAGTCCCAACCTTATTGGTTGTGTCATGGCCGACCCAGAAAAGCCATGGGTAAACTTGGGGACCCCATGGATCCACTTTGGTTGGGAAATGACATAAATAACATTTTATTTAATGTAAAAGTAAAATTGACACAAACATGATATGTTTTACTAAAAAAATTAAGTGGGGTTATACAAGTCATATTTTTGATTATAAATATTCATTAGAAAGCTAAAAAGATTTCCTACATCATAGTAGTTTTTTATAATTTTTTAGACATTAAATAAATTAAATTATTTATGACATAATAATGATGCAGCAATGATATCATTAATTGACGATTTAAATAAAATGGAAAGATAATGTAAAATCTATGAACTACACATGTCCAAAACTTATTGGATGAGTGTATTTAGAAGCCTTATCACCTTATCCACGAATTATATCAATGTGGGACCTTTTGAAACCGAAACACATTTTCAAATAAAGTAATATTTCTTTACTTTCCATAAGTACCCCTCCTCTCCTCTTATAAAAGGCCCCCACCTCTACCTCATTTAACACACTCCTCAAGCCTTTGGCTCGGCCAACCCCTGCCCATTTACTCTCTCCCCATACCGCTCCTCATCCTAGAGGATTCCCTTTTGGCAGAATCCTTTCAAATGAAGACTTTAGGCTCAAATCAAAAGGAGTTACACTTTTAAAGGTAATTCATTCTCTCTTGTTCATTTGTTTTATTTTGCTTCTCCAACCCCCTAAACTCTTTTTATTTACTTCTTTTATAACAACACCAGTATCTTCAATATACTAGGATGTTGTTATAAGATTTATTCGAGCTAAACCCTCACACAACTACATCAAATGGTTAAAGAACATACGGTTTCCGTGGATGGCGAAATTCTGCCTCCCGAAACGATGATTGTTCAATACTTTTTTAACACCTTCAAAGGTAGCCATTATGATGTCACTATTTTTATATATGATATATAATATGTTTATGTTTTACTTATGCTTCTGTATTCTTAATTTGTGTCTTACCTTTATGGCTTCCATTATGGGTATACGCGATATCTTCATTTAAGGAAGTGCGGACTACCGCCCCCTCAAAGTGATTTGATTCGTTAAATACCATATGTGGGACATATAAAGGATGGAAATATGATATTATATATGATATTATACTGGAATTATAATATACCTTTATATCATTATTATTCCATTCTATAAAATACGAAATAGAAATGAAAGTAGCGTTCATGCGTACGTACGGCTTACCGTCTCCATGAACGATGCATTTCATTTCTTACCTCTAAATGATTATGTAATGTTATAAATGCATGCATGTACTGGATATATATGACATATATGATATCTACATAATGAATACAATTCTGGATATAATAAACATTTGGCCACACGAACATCATGTAATTGTAAGAAGTCCACTTTCGACTTAAGAACCAAATATCGGCAAAACAAATATTATTAACTTAAATGATTACATAATGTTTATGACATGGTAATAAGTGGTATAAAAGTAATAATGAACTTGAAAAAGGTTCTTAAGGAATTATAAATTAACTCAAGTTTAATATTCAGGAGATTAAAGAACGATCGAGTCAAGTCGGACCCGAGGTAAGGGATCCTACTTCTCTCTTTCTTTTTAAGTACTCTCCTTTATGTCACTTCTTTTAAGCTCCTCTTTGTAATGTTGGGGGATGTTATTTTATATTCCTCTTTATGTACATTTTATTTTAATGTGATGAGATACCCTATTTTATCTCATCAATCCATATTCGGAAGTTTTATGTGGCGCCGTTAGGCTGCCGAGTTGTCGTAAGGGATTTTTCATCTCACTCTTATTCCCGTGAGATTTATGCTACATTTGCCACAAATTCCATTGAGTGGTGTATGTACTTCCCATTATTCTACTCTTTGTGTAATATACTTTCGTTTATGATTATTTACATCAATGATCTATTGTCCTTCTTTCATGGGGTGTATGTTTTGAAAGATACCCAAGTCGGTAAGGGAACCTTTCACCCTCCTCTTTTTTAAAAGACTTATTTTAATGGGTCTTTTAATTTACATATTTTTATGTTGGGATATGTTCTCATACATACTTATTGATGTAAATTTTATGTCCAAGTGATGAGATACACTTTTTATCTCTCATCAATTCATTTTGATGTGATGTCGTTAGACTGTCAAGGGAACTTTTTAACCCAATTTCGATTTCTTTGGGTTCAACTTGTAGTCATTGAATATGTCATCCATTGAATATGTGTGAATGACCTTTTATTGTTTTACACTTAATATCCACTTATATTGGGTGTATATATATTTTTTACACATATTTTTGAGATTTATTTGTCCTTAATTTAAGGATACCTTCTTTATAAGGGATTTCATCACATTTGACATTTCTATTGAGGGTTCATGGTTGTTATGCACCAATTAACTCTTATATGGTGTATATACTATCCTTTGGAGTATTATATCATGAATCCTTTTATTCTCATGATATTATAAAGTTCTGACTAAATGTTATTCCTCGATTATTGTATTCAAGTGTCTCTAATTTTGGTAAAACCCCTTTAACCAAAATATCGTTTTAAATGTCTTAATTATTTGTTATTATTAATATCCATGTTTTCAAAATGGTTTTAAGGATTTATTTATATGGATATTAATGGTTTAAAATGTTAAAAGCTTCAAGGTGGTATGGGACACTTTGATTCAAAAATCTCTTTATTAAATGTTTTAAATGGTTTTGGAAATGGTTTTTTTTGAACGGATTCATTATTTCAATATCCTAAAATGTTATATTGTGATTGAAATGTGGAAATGTTATGTTTCCTTTATTCATGTTTATGTGATATGATTATGTTATGGTTATTGGGCATTGTTATGAAGAACGGGTGGTTCCGTGATAATCTAAGGGCGGGTGAGCCTGATATAGCTCTCCAATGCATTGGGTAACACGAAGGAGTGAAATGTTAAGGTTTCTCCGAAGAGATTTAGGGAATATACTGTGATGGGTATTCCAAACGTAACCAAGAGGGTTACTCCCTACGTAAGAATGTTATGAATGCCTCAAGTTACCTTTATGTCTTATGTTTTCTATGATTTATTCATGATTTGATATGCCTATGTTTTATGGGTAAAGTATGATCTCATTCTTATGTATATATGAACTCATGTTTACTTTCCATATTTTTATAACCCTTACTGAGCTTTTTTTGCTCATCCCAAGTTTTTGAAATGCTTTTCACAGGTCAAGGGAAAGGTACATGATGTGACGATAGTTTCAAGGATGTGTCAAGAAAGAATCCATATTTTATTTTAAATAGGTTTCCATTGATGGGAAGAATGAATATTGTCTTTTATGTAACCACCTTGTTTAAATGTGGAATGTAATGCAAGTTTCATGATCTAATTCTCTAAAACTCTAAACCTGAAAAGATCATCAATGTGTAATCTTGTAATAACTAAAGTTTAAGTAAGGTTTAAGGATGGGGCATTATCACTACCTCCTCTAATATCATTTTCATCATTCTATTTAACATAGTTGGGGTGTTTCTCTTGGTTTATATATGTGTTTATTGAAACCTGAATGCATGAAACCCTTTCTTCATGTGAAATCCTCCTTCACACAACCACAAAAAGACTAAGGCTTCATCAAGAAAATCATGTGTGTGAATGTCTGTATGTATTCCCTGTATTCAATAAAATTATGTAATCATCCATAAATGAATCCATATAAAACAGTAGGACATTTCATGGATACATAAAGTAGTTCTCTATCACTACATGAAACCAATAGGTTTATTGTTCTTCTTCATGCAAAAGATGAACTCTTCTACTTCTTATCAAAGCATAGTGAGTGGCTGAGGCTCATCCACTGGATTATGATGGTGCGGCCTTCACAACTCACAGTGGGGGTTTAAGAAAACCTATCATGTGCTCGTGAGGACTTTTCATGCTGAAGCACTGATCTACATAGGGATTTAGTTTGAGAATTGAAATCACTAGTCAAAAACTATCAGGATCTCTTCTTCAAGGAGCATAAGGCCCACTGGACTACCTTGGTTTCTCTTCACAAAGAGGAAGCACAAGGAGATGATCTATTTTAGAATATGAGATATCATCAATGTAGGAGATATTGACTCTTCATGGTTCAGACTCCACCTTTTATAGGTGAGGTAACACATCATTTACATTCAAATTATGTGGGAAATACTTTATAGAAAACGGTTTGAATGCTTCAGATTTATGGAACATTGAAAATCATCAATCTCGTGGGTGAACATATTCCTAGATTATCAATTTGTTTCCATTTTGAATGTGGGCTAATTTCTTCATGTGTGGATTCAAGATTGCATTCATAAATATCATATTAAAATGAGAATGGATCCACATGGCTATGGAAACTTCATTTTCCTCTTCCAAATATTCTTCTCTGAGAAATTCACATTCATGAGAAATGTACATTCCATGAAGGCTTTCATTGTGATCCAATGATGCTCCCAGTGTCAAATGATATACCAAGATATCTTGGACATGGTTCTTGATCATCTCTAAGGGATAGGTCATGGCAGTGTTGAGCAGCAGTGGAAGGAAGATGATGACACGGATGAGGGAGCATCGGACGGCTCTGGTTGAAATGTGTGGGGTGTAGGATCAAATGAGGGGTGTAGATTGGATGAATGGATGTAACAATTAATCAGATGGTTGAACCAGATGTTGGACATAATGGATGAATGATATTTTTTATCATTTAAATTCTCATGCCATATCAAAATGGAAACACGGGTTGATCGCGGTTTGAGTATCATGCCACCCCTCTCCATAGACATATTACTCTCTCTCCCTCCATAGTACATCACCATACCATGTTTTTAATGTGCTATCTACACCCATACTGTGAACTCTATGAGCACACATTTTTTTCCATGCTCTTAGCTCATGCCTTTGTGTTGCCCCTCACGGTTCTGTGCACTCTGCATGCAATATGCCGCTTGCGGGTTGCCTCTGCCTGACATCCCCATGGGAGTGGTTGAAATTATTCCTGCATGAGCCTTAGGTTTAGTATAGAAATATAGCATGTGGGCAATCCATATTTTATAAGAAGGCCAATAAAAAACATAGTAAAAAACTAATTTTTCAGTACAATGTTTGGCCATATTTATGTCCAATCCTCTTATTCAACCTTCTTCTTATTTCTTTTCTTTCGTAATCTCAAATCTAATGAACATCAGTCATATTTAAAATGACATTACATCAATATTGTAATCCATGTATGACTTTTTACATAAGATATTTCATCTTTATGAACACTGTATCAGTCGCCTGGATTGTAACAACATGGATAATTTCCCATGAATGGCATAAAATACTATGAATACATAAAAAATTTCAAGGCATCTTCAGTTCAACCAATATCCAATGTCATTGGAGTTACTTCTTCATTGTGACCATTATATAAATTTTTTACAACATATACACAATGTGTTAAAAATATATTACATGTCAGCCTAGTTATGTTCCATCAGATATGTCCTTCATATTTCTTATTCCCTTCTTTTAGGGTCTGTTTTATTAACCAGTGTTATGATGCATGTTTTTTATTGAAGGAATATTTGAATGTCAATCACCTGATTAAATATCCTATGATAATTTTTATAGGGTTAAATTTATTTAAGGATGGTAGAATGTAAAACTCTCCAAATTTTAAAATAATTTGATGTTTGATACAATATTCAATATGCTACAATATGTTTAAACAAACCAAAATATAATATTAAAATATTATCACAAAAATGTGACTAAATTAACCTCATTGTTAAATTTTATTGAATAAATGTCATAAAATTATTTATGAAATGTTCATAAATTTTATAATTATATTTATTCATACTTTCTCAATGTTCTCTGATCTTTTAATAATGATATTTTATTCTTTAAAAAATTTGTTGTCTTCATGAATGATTTATGTTTTTTTCGTAGAAAATATTAATATTAATTTATCAAAAATTTAAAAATATTATTTTATAAAATTAAATTAAAAATTAAAATATTTTTATCAAAAAAAATTGGTATATATTTTGGAATTTTTCAAAAAATATTTATTTTTCAATGAATAGTGAAAATTAGTTTTCTTGTAAAAATATAATTTATTTTAAATAAATTATGTAATTTAAAATTCCATTTATTATTTAAATTTCATTAGAATTTATAGAAACAATTTTTTTTATATTCAATCCCATTAATTACTTTAAAATCAGATTTATATCATATTTTAGTATATTTTTATTCCAAGGCTTAAAAACTCAATTTTCTTAATACTATATTAAAGTCAATAATTGTTCTCTATTTCAATTAATTAAAATATGACCAATAAATGAAATATTTTGATGAAATTTATATATCATTTATAAGCCTTTAATAAATTACTTTCATATAATGAATATTACTATTAATTAAGTTATGGTAAAATCTTTTTTAATTTGACGAATGCATTTTTTAGAAAACAACATTTTCATTGTGCTTTTAAGATTTATTTTCAATTCAAATGGAAAATTCTAGGAATTTAATTTGTCAAAATATAATAAATATTTATATTACGAATAATTTATATTTTATCATAAACTAACAATATATTCTTCCATAATTAATTTTAAAAATAAAAAAAAATATTTTTTTGGTAAAAAATTAAAATTGTAAAATTGAGTGACCATTGAGAAAAATGGAATAACATTTTTAAAAATGTTTATTTTTATTTTTGGATGTTTTTATAAATAATATAAATCCAAAATGACTTTATTTTGGAATTTTAGGGGTACATGTCTTTAGATTGACTTCTGTTTATTGTATAATTTTCGGAATTTTCAAAAAATCCACTACTGGGTTATAAAAGGGCACCCATCAACTCAATTATTTACAACTCTCATGAAATTTGAATTGAAAAAACTCTTTGAAAATATTTCCCCAAAATCCACACACACTTTCTAGAAATTATGTTCTACCCAAAATACGATCCTTATATTCTATAATAAGTCATCCAAAAGGGGATCTTGTTAATGAACGTAATCATCTTCCACAAGATCATTCTTATTTAATTCTTATTTTTTCTTCCATAAATTATGTTTGAAAATTTTTGACTGAAAATATTATATTTTATCTTATATTATAATATATTATTATGTTTTTAATACAATATTTATCTATCTCCACTTCCCTCAAATTTGACATGCAACCATCATTCGTGTGTTTTGCAGATTACCCCCCTTGAGAACCGATGTCAAACAGTTTCCATAATTTCCTACCTTGGTAGTTTATGATGATGACTTTATCATTTTTATATGATATTACTGAAATTTTATCAATTATCTAAATTTTATATATTTTATACATTCTTATCTTCATATCCCTGGAAAAAATGTATATAGCATTCATGTGTATGGCGGATAATCGCCTCGTGAACTGATGTGATCAATTTTTTAGTATCACGACACACTAATGGTATATTAAGGAATATATAAGAAAATAATATTAAATTTAATATATTAGGATCAATATGTGATGACAAAATAACACATACATTCATTTCATCGTGATTGTTGGGAAGTTGAAGAGTTACATGTGGGTAGGTACGACCACTTATCTCCATGATTGTAACAAGTTTCATTTTTCATAACCACAATTCCTGGTTATTTCCAAAATATAAATTTACATTACAAAATTATAATCATGTAATAATTATTATTCCATATATTATGGAACAATTTCCCCTTTTACCATGATCAATACAACAATGTCATTTTTAAATTATGGAATGAGCATCTTCAAAATACCTGACATGGACATAACTAATTATGTAACAAATCTTGATATTAATTTTTTTTGTAAATTTTTTATATATAATATATTTACCATATTAAATTTTCTTAAAATAAATTGGTACAAGTTTATTATACGATATATATACCACAACCATGGAAATTTTCAAACATTAGGTACGTGTTTCATCCCAAAACACCCTTTTATAAGACACATGTTCTTTTACTCACATAATATAATTTAAATGGTGAATATTCTAACCCATTTCATATTATATACTAAATAATTCATAATTTGTGATATTTTATGTTCCAAATAATTTACATCATTCAAGGGATTTTTGAATTTAAATTTACCAAAGTGGTAAGGGTTTATATTTCAACATCATTTTAATCCGAATTGTTTGTGTTGTAATTTCTATATTAAGAAATTATTTGATCATTATATAATTAAGCCCTTTAATTTTATTTTCCTATGGTTATTAATGAAATCGTAAATATCTTTATTATCATTTAATTTGTCCATAAAATAATTGAAAAATAGTTTTATGAAAATAAAGCTTCATTTCTGTCTTCGGTCCAAAAACAGTTTTCTTCCACATCCATGTTTTATAAAACTATATTCAATAATATTTCTTAAACTCCCCCAAATAATTTGTTAATGAAAATTTTAACTTCGTTTTATAATTTAAAATATGGTTTTAATAGAATCATATTTCCATTTTATGAATGACATACATTTTATCCTCTTTACAACATTGTGAAAAGGAATGAATTGAAAATGATGCGTCATATACGGAATACCAACCATCAAAATTTCAAATAATTTGAATAATAAATGAACAATTATTAGGGTTATATTTTAAAAAAATTCACTAACATTTTTAAAAAAACTGATTTGGACGTTATGATTCCAAAGTGAAAAGGATATTTTTCTCCATTAATATTTCATGTAATAATTAGAAGACATTTTCATCAATGACGACAAGGATTGATTATACCAACATATTATTAATTATGTATATATTTCTCCCAAATATATACCTATCTTTTACCTATTCCATTGAAGAGTAAATACATTCCTTAATTTCATCTATCAATATCCTTAAATATGAAATTTACAATTTTTATGACATGAGACAAGATGATGCATCCCATTTTCTTTTCCTAGGTAATTCTTATTATTATGACTAATTATAAATTTCCATTTTTTTTAACTCATAATCAATGAAATGGTATTTTGGGTTTTTCAATATATAACTTTAATTCGTTAGGAATATCATTATCCTGATAAGTCGTTTGGTATAGCATTAAGTAGTAACCCTAATCTATTACAACATATTTTTTACCATGTGATACTATATGGTCAGTTTTCCTTGACTCTGTTCTATATCATGTTATATATTTATTCGACATTCCACATGATTCCATTATCTAATAGAAACATGTGCTACATGTTATTATTCTAATTGATTACTCATGAGACTTCTCTTTTAAAGTTTCATGTTATACCATTGACTCACATGTTAGGCTACATTATCATGTTTATTCAAATACATAGAATTTAGATCACTACTTATTTTATGTAATCTCTAGGTTATCAGATGAAACTTTATAATATTGAATGTATTTATGATCTACTTATGGGAAAAAAATATTTAACTATTTTTTTTGTATCACTATGATGTATTATGAATATATTCTTCCAAAGAAACTAGGCCTCATGATAATGGGGATATAATAAAATATTTTTTCATGAAAAAAATTATTTAATAATATTTATCAAATAATTGTATCTCTATAAAAATCTTATAATGGATTGGTGTGATTGGGGGAACACGCAAAATCATGAGCAACATCGACGATTCTTGAGAGCATGAGTGGATGTGGGAATCAATGGAAGTATCAGAGATCACAGAGATGCATAGTTATTGGATCAAACACAATGGAAGGGATAAAATAATGTTATTCAACATGATTCTAGGAGATCTTCCATGACATTTTGAGATAAATGAAAATATATTAATATCAAGACACATGATTTACAAATGAGTGGGCATAAAATAATGTGATATGAATTCAATGTTACTTGAATTCATGATCGTATTATGGGAAGAAGAAAACACAAAATTCAGGTAGGAAATGAATTCAATATAATTACATAGAATATGTTAAATAAATTATCAAATATTATCTAAGAAATTCAATTTTTATTTAATTTGGATTATTAAACAAATATTTTGGTGAAATAAATCTATGTCCATAACGTAACCTAAAACATCTCACACATCATGTGCTTATAATGTGAGGAGTTTAATGAGTTAATGGTTATTACAATGAAACTGAAGAAAATGAATGGGGAATTCCAAATACATTTATTTATTTAAGATTAGGTCAAATGGGAAAATAATTTGGTACTTTTACTAAAAAATTTGGAAAAAAGCATAATGTTATATTTAGTCCCTTTGATGAAATAATGTGATACTTGATTTGAATATATAATGATTTTTTAAATTATTAATAATTATTTATTATGATTTTAGTACAGTGGAATAACAAAATATATATGATATATTTATATTCTTATATGTGAAGAGGAATATTATTTTCAGGATTTGATAACATTTAATGAGAATTTTTATAGTCAATAAATCATTTATATCGTGGAAATAAAAGAATGAGAAGAAGTGAGATCACTCAAGAACTGTTTAAGAATATCATGACCAGTAGTGATAACTCATTTCAGGATGTACTAATGTAGACAAGCTAGTCCATAACTCATTGTGGATGGTCATTTTTCAACAAGTAAATAAAATAAACAAAGTAGAGGGAGAAGATAATTCTATAAAAAATCCTAATTGTAGAAAGGTAATCATTTCATCTATTATAAATCTTAATTATTGAAATATAGTGGGTCTCTATAGTGATAAAAATATGATTTTTTGGTTATAATAACATTTTTTATACTATAGGATATGTTTCTGGGGTTCTTACAAATGCAATAATGAATATTCTATTCTGGACATATCTTTAAATATTGTGTGCAAATATCTCCATTTTATTATTTCAAAAAATGTTTGGATATGAGTTATTACTAACAGGATAGTGAAAATTAACTGTATCATGTGGATGAATTTATAGTGAACAATTAAAAAGAAAAACACCAGAAATAACCCCCAACGGTGGTTCATCAAGATATGGGATCTATATACTCTATGATGTTCTTTCAGAACATTGTTCTTAACAGAATTAGTGAAAACTAATGTGGAATCTCATATTGAACCATTCATATAATGTAATAAAAACTTGTGATTCCTAACCGTTGAATATGTTATATTTACGTTTAAATATTTAGGATTCATATTAATTTCATGCGTCCTAGAAATTTAACCATCGGAATATACAATCATGATATGTGATACATACCTAGGTTGCTACCTCACAAGTAGAATCACTTCCCATAAGATGTTCAATAAATATTAATGTCATTGAATAAAATACAATGGGTCCCTAAATACCCATTACGTAGTCATTATCACCTATTTACTACACATAATAGGTTCTAATGAAACTATTTTTCGATTATCCAATGCAATCCTCACTAATTTATGTCTTCCATATATATCATATCTATCAACCATCAACTCAGATACAACCCTATTACGCACCCCCCCCCAATATTACCATATCTTAGGTGCTAGTGAAGAGATGGATTGTCCTACAAATAATATCTCCAATAGGTAACATTGTAGATACTAGTATTGTGTGTATAGATTACATACATATGTGAGCAATAACCCACATTATATAAATTTAAATAATATATAATATTAGATCCACATATTAAAAATAAATAAATACTTAATAAATATGAATGAATATAATTTTTTATAAAAAAATAAAACACAGAAAATACAAAAAAATCCAATATAGAAACAATAAAATCTAAATGTTCATGAACAGTAACATCAAGGTCGTAATGCGCAAATCAATAATCAACTATTTCTTACAAACATGAGAAATAGTTTTTATAATTAAATCGGGAGAGAATACAAGTATACTCACTAGGATTCACTATCTAAAATATCATCAAAATTTAAACGAAGAATACTGAATTCTAGCGAATAAACATATAAAACCAACCCATTACATAAATATGGTAAACTATATCTATTACTCAATATGGTTCTCTCAAAATGTAATAGAATAAAGTATGTGTATCAATAAAAAAAACACATACATAAGAAACGTACCCCACATCCCTTAGTCCACCAGTACTTACTCTCATCCTCCAACACCAAACGTCCTATTTTCGTTTCCCCTTCATAAGATATCCTTCACATCATCAATATACTTCATGTGATCAGAATAACTATCTGATTCACAATTAATTTTTGTTATTTTATTTCATTAGGTTAAATCTCATAGTACAAAAATAAACAGAATCATTGAAATCCCATAACTTCTTATTACAAAAATAGAATCAAAAAATGACACTACGTTGATACTTTCAACATGATCCATGAATGAACTCATGTAAAATTGTAGATCTTTTATTACCTATCCAATAATTAATTCATGATACATATGGATATACCCCCATGGATTCTCCTTAAAATCTAATAGAAAAATCATTAGAACATATGAGAATCAAATACAACATTCCTATAAATAGAGAATGGATAAAAAATGAACCAATCAGAGAAGAAACTCACCTAATATCACCAATATTTGTTCTCTAGATTCAAGGGGTAACGCTAGGAAGTAGAATACAAAAAGTATTTGGAATACGCCCTCATGTCACCTAGATCTATCATGATGGTGGGAGAAATAATAAGAATTCAATATTGATAGAAATTTAATACCTGATGAAATTATGAAAGGACCAGGATTCAATTCCCTTGGCCACACCACATCCACTGGGATTTCCACAAAAATTATGATATAATAACATAGGCCATGTATTAATTGTATCAACCTCTGTAATCTATGCCACAACCAATAATATCACATAGTAAACTACATTTACTATTAGAATATCATTTCAAATGAACTTCTTCCATTTCATATTCCTCTCATGAACAAAATACCACTATAAAATAAAAACGAAGGTTTAAAAACCCAAGAAAATACTTTCAAAATAAACTTTCTAATCATAATTTGATGAACATAATTATTTTCTATAATTATTTATATTCAAAAAATATCATTGAAAATAATAATTTCGTTATCATGCACATTGATAAAGTCATTTATTAAAATAATTTATGCTAAAATATTTGTTTTATGGTAAAATTAAAAGAATTTTATAATACCAAACATAACTTGTAAGAAATGGTTTTGAGATAACCATTTCACATAAATTAGTTTATGGGAAAAAATCATACTTGAATGTTGAAATGTATATAATTATTAATAAAAATAAATACTTCTTAATTTGTAATTTAAATTCAATTAAAGTGTTAGATGATTATTATAACAATATTTATAAGTATATATATCTGGTGATAAAGACAGTACAAAGATTAAAAATTAATCCAAATTAAATTATAATTTTTTGGATAATTAAAATCAAAGTTCGTGATATTTTCCTTCTAATTATTATAATGTGTTGATTGATGTTACTGTTATTGTGTAAGTTAGAAAAAATAAATAAAATAGAATTAAATTTATTATAGAAAATTAAAATCCTTAATAAAGAATACCCTATATCCACATAGGCAATAAAAATCACTATTTTAGAGTGTCATGGAATAATTTCACTTGATCACCTCCTAAGGATATATCACAAATGTGTGTTACCCATGAATCTCACCTCCAATAGGCCATGGTTTCGATAGTAGCACCAATGATATAAAAGTTATTACCCCATTTAATAAAATTATAGAAGTACAGTTTTAACAATAATGTTTCAACATCCAAATAATATAGTCACCACCCCATATATGTATATGGAATCCTGCATTTTTATTACATAATCTTATCATTATATAAAACACAATTTGTGATCTTTAAAATATTATTTTCTAGGAAATTAGGTATATAATACATTAAAAAATAAATTATTCTTCAAATACATTTTAAAAAAATATTAATGGGGTACCCTAGGTTACATTTTCTACATCTTATATATTGGTTATATACATCAAGGGAAAGGGTATATCATGAATCCTAGTAAGGGAATAAACATAGGAGGCATATAACATTTGACCTTCACACAAATAATTTTGAACATGAGGAATAAAAATAAGAAATGAAAAGGTTCTATATTATAACAATAATAACATTAATAATATCATGGAAATGTGGCTAAAACATTAAAATTATACATTCCAAATCAAATTACAATGAATTATCAACAAGGCGTCAAAAATAAAAATTACCAAGGTTATTCATAAGGATATCACAATACTTGTCATCTATAGATATTAAATTATTTACCTAATGAATAAGAGAACTCTTAGGGTCCACACTTCATATTTATCACATTATTGTGATCTATATAGATCATAATATATAATTTATTTAACAACACCTGGAAAATAATGAACGAGATTCTTATAAAAAACATGGTGAAAAAAACTGCTTAAAGGAATAATCATTACATATTTATTAACCCACAAAAAGGGAATGATGGTTACATATATATAAATCCATGAATAAAATATTTTATTTTACATATAGTTTAATATCCATGGAAATGGAAAATCTATAGTTTTTCACAAAACAAAAGTAACTGAGAATTTATCATTTAAAACAGAGAAATAAATTCCTCATTGTGATTGGATTAAAACATGGAATAGGGAAAGGAAAAATGAGTCGAGGAAAGGGTATATTATTTATAAAAGACACTTCAGATGATAATGGAATATATAATAGGGAGAAATTCAATTTTTATGTAATATATAATATACCACAAAAGGGACTACATTTTATAAGAGAAGTGGATATTTCTTTTACATTGAAGAGTTACTCATATATATTGAGTATTGGAATTTGTTTTTGATTTAGGAAACCTTGGGGGACTCCATTGGAGTAATAATAAATTGAAATTTTAAATGGATGGAATGGGATTGAAGGGGAATGGATAAATGGGTGGGTATTTGTAACAAAATTAGACAAATTTTTTAATAATGACTAAATATAAATCATTTAAATTTGTGTTCTAGAAAATACCAAACCATTGAATTTCCAAATATATTTTCACATGGTTCTGAACATTTTATTAAAAATTTATGTTATATTAATTCATCATAATAGATAAATATTTTTTAGCACTCATTTCCACATGTAAATTTTAATTTTTTACAAAATATTTCTTTTAAAATCAAATATTCTATTTTAGACTTTTGAATGTTACTTATAGGATTGAAAATTCATTCAAATACATCAAAATAATTAATAATGAAAAAACAAAAAAATTTAAGTCATTCATTGAGGTTAATTAATTATTATATCATTATTACATAAATATGATTTCATCAAACATATACAAAATAGAAAACTATATTTTTACTATTCACTTAAAATATATTATTTTGGAAAATTCACATAAATGCACCCCAAAATAATTTTAACATGATTATTTAAAATAATATTTTCATTTCATCATAATAAATATGTAAATTTTATAATTTTTAAATCTAAATATAAAAAATATTATATATTGAAAATTAATGTTTTTTCTTCTGTAAAATATTGTATGATACTTATACAAAAATTAGAACATTGTAAAATTATTTTATGATTGAAATTTTAAATAAAAGTTTTTAACAATTATTTATCACTTAAAAAATATTATTCATAATACCCAATTTTATAATGAAAAAGTAAAATGTTTTATTTGTGTCAAAAAATATAATTATCAAATTCTACTTTTTTGATCAAATATTTTATAAAGAAAAAATATTATTAAAATGGAATTGATGGAATAATAATTTTATTTGTAAAAAGAAATTATGATTTTTGAAACTAAGGACTAAACATGTAACCCTTTATTGAACTCGTATATTCTCTAAGGGAATGGTGCATGATAGTGGTAGTTTCTAAGGGTGTCTCGGCGAACATTGGCCAAGTGGAAATATTCACTAACATGAACTTCTCATGTATGCGATTTTTTTCAAGTTTCACATATTGAATCATTACATAGTTTTGGTCATGGGTGATCCCCAATGATGTTACCTCCATCCAAATATTTCGAAAATACGATTAAAACCACATGACTCTTGTTTTCGAGGTCATTGTTTCCCTTTTCTACATCAATCAGACATTGGAATTTCTATATATATACTCTAATTATAAAGGTAAAATTATCACCATCAGGTTTAGTTCGCATGGTTAAAATTAAAGAATTATTATATTTACCAAGGATCACATTTGACAAATAGTCATATAGTGGTCGAATCCCAGTGGTCACCTTTTCCTTTTAACGATATGTGATCCAATTCATTATTTCACTCAATATTCACTACAATTACTCCATAGGTTGTATTGTCAATTTCTATAATGTTTACTGGTTTACTAATATTTTGATTCATTTCTGTAGTGATGTTAATGGGGTTGATGATTCTTGTAGATTGGTGTTATCTAAATTTCCTGATTTTAGATTTTCTATTTTATAATTTCTGCCCATATGTATTATTTGGAATTTTATTACTTAAGTGGATGAATAAATTAATTATCTTCATTAATGAGATATGATTTCATCATATTCATTATATTTGTAAATGCATAATATTGACTCATATATAAAACATGTTTATATCTAAATAAATATCATTTAAAACCCATGGGTGATTATAATATAAACCCTAGAATACATGTAATTTTATAAAAAATATAATACTATAAATAACTCCAATATTACAAATGATTCACCCAATATACCAGAGGAGGTAAATGGAAATACCAATGGTTTCCAAATGTCCACAAGCTAAAAGTATATAGATCGTCCTCCATAGTCAACCTATGACTCTATAAAAAAGTGTATAGAAGAAGTGATGAGAATACAAATACATTTGGCACACTTCCCTATACATTATATCATTTCTATGTGGATGATTTATACTAAATATGATTGATGTTAAATAAAAGTGATGAAACATAATATAAAATTCATTTATATTTTCTACCATTGTATACATATTATTCATATCATATGCTATGATTTTTACATAACATTGAAGGAATCCATAACCATTAGTTGTACGTTAAGACTAGTTAGAAGTCTTAAAATATATGATATTTATTACATGGGTATTACCATATCTTATAAATAGATTTCCTTAAATTTTAATTAATCGAGATGTATTATTAATGGTTTATTAAATAATATATGATTATTGAGGCATTCAACTGATTATATATATAAATAAACATATATGATGTAATGTATGGAGGTTTATAAATCTTGGTTATTGATTATAATACTACTACATTGATTATAATAGAACTATTAAATGGTGTGACTCATACCATTAATGGTATGGTTAAGATGGTTTAACAAGATAATGATAAATCTATTTATCATCATATATTATTCAGTATTATCTTTGATGAGAATTTTCTTGAAAACCATAAGATTATTAGGATTCCTCTTATATAATATGATTATTCTAGTGGTAGGTGTTCTAAACATAGAGGTGACAGTATTATTTATTTCATTAAGTGATCTCTATCGAGTAAAATTCATTTAGATATATCTTTATAGACCTGAGGTACAACTGTTGATTTATTTTAATAATTTACATTTTTATTTCTTTTTTAGAGAAAATAGATTTTTTTGGATTTAATTACTATTATGAATTTTCAATGTTCCTAAAACCCCTAATATAGTACCAAATCCACATTTATAATTTTATCAACATGTTTTAATATTGATTTTATAAATATTAATTTTATCATAATGTACTATATTCTGTATTGTAAAATAGTATATGATGTGGTTAAATTTAATCCATTGGATCATTCTTCTATGGTTCATGATATATGATATTATAACATATTATTTGGAGTTTTCCATATTTGTATGATATGAATGTATGAATCAAAACATGTAATTCATAGAAAATCAAGGTTTTATACTTTCTTTTTTAGCTATAATAAGTGTTATCATAGGCTATGAGTAATTATATGTACATCAAAAAAATTTCTGTTATATCGTTATGGTGATATAATTTATATGATCAATTATGTGATATTTCACATGATGAAACACATTATACAAAAAATCATATCCAAAAAATTATTATAAAATAAGGATACTGCATATCGTTTACCATGACTGGATCCCAGATTATGATAGATGACCAAACCATCAATCATAAAATATTATATAATAAAAAAATTAAATTACAATAAACTTTTCTAAAAAGGATTACAGTTTTTTTATTTTTTATTAATACTAAATTTTTAGATGTATATAATGAATATTTTTATTCTAAATAAAAATATAAAATATTCATATTGATATATACTTTTTAAATGAATTAATGAAATTTTTATTTACTCCTATTAAATAACCCTTCTTAAAATATATATAAAATGTGATTATTAATTGTTCATTAATTTATGTTATATATATATTCTGATAAAATCTAAATGTCGTGAATTACATGATATATATGATAATGAAATATTTTATTTTTATCTTTATTTACATTTATTTTCATAATTTTATAATCATAATGTTAATAGATTATTATAATTCATGCATATTAGTTTATATTAATATGATGGAATTGAGGGTTATCAAGTTTAATGTATCCTTTGGTAGATGTATAATGGACTAGACTCCGAGGTAACTTGAATTCATGTGCCTCATTGAGAAATGTTGGGGTTACCAATCTATCAAATCAAAATTACATCTATAGATATTTTTTATCCCAAATATTTAAAATATATTACATTAATGGTTTTGATTCACGTATTACATGGGATGAATTATTATATTTTTTAACAAATTCAACATATATTATTGGGTGAGAAACAAAAATAATTATTCATGAAACATTTTATACATTAATATGGTTCTACCATATTCATTTTGATTATGGATTTTATATTCCAAACGAAAATTATTACATGTTTTCATATATTGAATGAAAAAACAAGTAAAAATATATGTTATGTAAGGTGAAGTAGTTGTGTATTTAATACCCATATGATGTATATTAAATGAAAAGACTTAGAAAACCCCTCAAATTCGATGAGTAATATTCCATCCAAATAAAACACATGTGAAGACCATAACAATCCATCCTTGTGGTTTCTAGATAATGATTGGTGGACATGGATTATTCTGCATAAGGAATGTTGAAAATGGATAACCCAAAGAGTTAGGGATCGAAATATCAATGCAATATTTTTTAGAACATGACTGGGAAACCGAGTGAGATTTGATACAACAGGAATATAGTTGATTTTATACACAATAAGGTATTCGATAAAAGAATTTCTACACATATATTCAACATTCATATATGATATGATTGGAATGATAGAATACATATAGATAAAGTATTTCATATAATCACTGAATTGAGTTCAAAACCTAGTGAAATATGGATATTCATCCACTACATGTAATGTTTTATGGGATCATCATTTTAGTAGGATTACATTCATTATGTTTCATCAATGAAATTATTAAAAAATGTTAATCGCATATAAATATTTCTTCTATGAAAATTATGGAATAAATCATGATTGTCATTATGAGATCTCATAGAGGTATGAACTATAAAAAAACTAAACTAGTTTCTATCATTTATATGTTTTATCAAAAAGAGTCATTCTATGTTTATAAATTTGAATTTTATAGAAATAAATTTCAATAATTCTCACTCATGGGTTTTGATATACGATGTGAATTAAACATTTATGATAAATCAAAAAGATAAAAAAATATGAGAGAATTAAATAAATTTGATCTTGATATATATATTGGTAGTTTTAATATAGTTTCTATATTCTAATATATCATATATGAACCATTTCTACCAAGTTGAACCGTTCAATAATTATAAAACTAATATTATTTGTCTTCCAAAAATAAAAGTTATATCTTTATTTTAATTTTTTGGGAATGATGGGTTTTTAATTCTTATTAAGGACAACAGTTATTCAATATTCATAAATTAAATGTTTTATTGAATCTGTAATTTAGTGAATGAGGTATATATTTTGGAATTTATAATCCTATATATAACATTCAAAATAATAATTTCAATGTTGAATCAAATAATACTAATATTTGGATTTACTTACTTGGATATATATTTTGAAAATTCATTTGAAGACTCTATAAAGACTGGGTTTCTAAATTAATTTGATTTTGAATCATTTGAAAATTTTGAATAAATGTTATTTAGAAAAAAAATGAAGAACATTTTAGTGGATGTTTCTTAAGGGATTGTGGAATATTGGATCTTATACATTGTCATATATGTGGTCAAACTAGTATTTAATAATTTCATGGTCATAGGTACGATAAAATATTTACGTGTGAATTTAGTTAGTATGGTTATATTTGTCTAATAAGACACATGATTTAAAAACATAAAAATTTAAATGTCTTTTAAAAACATTGTATATAATTATTTAGGAAAAAATTATTTACATTCAGTAGACATAGAGGATTGTTGAATAATTTATACAATATTTTCATGATTATCTACATAATTTAATAATTGTTTCATAAATATCTCTACCAAGAAAACTTAAATTGAATTTCGGGTATGATATGATGATTTATAACATTTTGGGAAAATTTTTAATTATTTTTAATCTGAGTGACCTTTCAATTTTATTCTTTGTATATTATTTAGTAACAGATGATCTTCTAGTTAAGAGAATTCCATGTAAAGATTTAAGAAAGAATCTATATGATATATTTATTTAAAAATATTCAAAATAATATTTAAAAAGGGATTTCATGTTGTCAAAAACATGTATGAATTTTTTTTCCAAAAAAATAGATCACACTAATTTTTATAAATTCATGTTTTTATTATACTATGTAAACTCTTCGGTATTATTTATATTCTACCATTAAGAACAATGTATTTGTAGTAAAATATGTGGATTCCCTTAAGAGGAAAGACATTATTCAAGGATTCACTTGTGTAAATTGAGCAGGGATACATTCTAAAAAAGAATATTTAGTAAGATATAAGTTGAGATATTTTCACAATATTTTATGGAATATGAATTTTCTTAAGTTACAAAATATCATTTATAGTCTGGTAGGGTTTCTAGGCTCCTAAGTGATATGTATTTCTTATGGATAAATATGGTGATGTATTGTTCATTGATGAAAACTATAATACCTAGAAAGAGGACATGAGGAGTTATAATTACAATAAATGGATAAATTCTAAGAATTATATGATTTAACCCTTATAATATAACCATGTTTAGAACATCATTGATGAAATTTAATGGGTTATTTCTAGAGGGTTAAATTGGTTTTTTCAATGAAAAATTTAATGGGATGGTATACTGTCAACCTATTAGGCTCCCCTAGTTTCCAACGGTCTGAAAAACCATATGTTATTAACTATAAATTATCCATTTCACTATTTTTCAAAGATATAGTCAATTTAGATATTGATTTCTATAGCATTTTATCATTATTATGATATATATTATATGGATGTAAAATACAATATCCTAATCAATCATATATTCAAGGCGATATATATGATACTATCAGAAGGTTTTAAATAATTAAATGTATTTTCTATGTTTTTAAAGTAACTAAAATTCAATTTATGGAAACAAGAATCCTCACAAAATTATAACATCTAGTATTAATTTGAAATCAAAAAGTGTAGTTTTGTCAAAAACATGGATGATTCATGTATATATGATTGTGTTATTTGGAATATTGTGATATTTATAGTTTAGTCAATGTGTGAAATTATAATTATTGAAAATGATATTCCAATATATTATATAATGGTTTAATTTGGAAAACTCCCCTTAATGAAATTCATGGGTAATGAAAAGTACATTTTAGGTATTAGGATATATTAATACCAAATTAAAAGGTTACATGGACATAGCCAAAACATAAATATTAGTAAAGTGATCATTTGGATTACCATTGAAAACACCAATGATGGATGATTAATAGTGTTACATGGGAAAATATTATGAGGACATGAAATAATTTATATATAGGATTCCTTAAGCATCTTTCATAGGATACATCATGTATTTAATGTTATAAACTCGACCTATTGTCACTATGTAATGGATAAGGAATGTACATAAAAATCCAATCATGGTGAATGTTAATGGTTTACTAGCTAGAATATCCATATGTACATTTTATGAAGTACATATATGTTTGAGGAATAGAGAGGTGAGGATGATCTCATTATAAGGGTTTATTTCACTACTTGTTTCCAATCTGAATTTTTTATGAAATCTTACTATGGTTTTCTATTTTTCCTAAATAGTGGAGTATCAGTTTGAAGTGATCCAAACTAGATAACATATAAAACTCAATAATTGAGGTACCATTAATAATTTCATTAGATAGTGTATATGAATCAATTTGGGTCCATAATCTAACTAAATAACTTGTGTTTATTCCATGAAATGAGGGGAAAATGGGATTTAAGGTGTCGAAAATGGAGCTATATCTTAGTCCATGGAACCCGAGTAACACCGAATGACCAAACACATCCTCAGAAAATATAATATTACTTCAGAGACCATTGAGAGGGGTGATATAAGTATCTATTCAGTGAATATATAATACAATGTAATAGATCCATTTAAAATGAGTTAATTTAGATGAATAAAGAGGATTATAAAATTCCTCTACTTATTAGATACAGGATTAGTTGGATATAACAATTATTTCCTATTGGGTTGTGTTTAATTTTTAGTATAATTATAATCTCATTTTCCATACATTAACATTTATTATAAATATAACATGACTCATAGGATGATAAAATCCCATCATGTAACGACATTGTGTTGTCCATAATTGATGATCCTTATAAATTTTTTCTGGTTTTAATGATAATATATGATTTCCATGAGTGGAAACTTGTTTATGATACAATATGTAGACTAATGAGATAATAATAAAATACTTATTATCTGGACTGACCTATGAAATTTTATATCCTAGAATTTCGTACATGAATTAACCTACATAAGGGTGAATACTAATTTTATCCCCATTAGCTAATGTTATAAATATAATTATCATGTGATGCTTCATACTTTGATATTTTTCATAGTAAATCCTTAAGGGGGATCTAATAAAGGGGAGGTAGGGTATATTGTTGATCGTGTCGTCTGTTGATTTCATTGAATAAGAGATACACCCATGAATAAAAAAATGTCATAAGGGACTTTGAATGTGTGGTGGATGAAATGCATGGTTGGTATTTGATATGTGATATCAAATATGTTTATCTACTAGAATTATTAACTTGTGATGTATCATTATGAATGATTAATCTATTTATAGAATTCAAAATGTATGAGTTAGGATATAATATGTTGTCTTGTTCCATGTTTAGTGTTCACTCTATATCATGGAAAAATTAAATATATAGTTGTTAATACGTAGTATATGTATAACATCCTACCCCAAATCATTGTCTTGATTTGAAGAATAATTTCGACTTGTTCTCAAGTGACATCCCCAAGGCACAAAATTCGGAAAATATATTCCATGGACATCATATAATTTAGGGAATATTTTCCCATTGAGATATAAAAAACTCAACCAAATATTCCACATCCAAACCCATTACATATTTCATGATAACAATGTGAATCAACTCAATTTAATTCAATTGATATCAAAACCAAACAACAACAATGTTCCACAATGGAAGAAAACTGATAAAAACTTACAACATAGATGAGAAAACCAACAAAACCTAAGGACGCTAAAGACATAATGTCATAGCTCCAAAACTGCACCATGATCCAATTCAACAATACAACCCTTGTATCGAGATTCAACACTAAATATGTATGATGCATTACATTTTTATGTGTCGCAATAAACAATATCTACAAAAGCACCAAAGTGACAAATAAGTGGTTAGTAATGAAACTCAGTAGGATTTACCCCAATTCCTTCCCCACTCACACCACAATAATAGAACATGTTGTCACATTTATGTAAAAAAGTATATAAAACAATTTATAAAAATAAATTTTAAACATACAATCTCAAAACCAAAACAATATCTAAACGAAATATTTTTCAAACCAAAATCATTTTCCCTGGAAAAAACCCAAACCATTTTTCAAACAATTTCTTAAACCATTTGGAATAACCCTTTCCATTTCCCAAACCCCCATATCCCACACACACACTAATCTAAACATGCTTGTTGTTTACCTTTGATGATATACCATCACATCCATATCCCATCTCTATGATGGTGGTACTTCACGACCATTATCCACACCATTTAACTCATGCTTAACCATTTAACCCAACCACATGCCTATCCATTTTTTCTAAAAAACCTTATAAAAATCATTTTATTGAAATCAATTTTCCATTCATTAAAACAAAACTACCATTTTAAATTTATTTTACCAATTCCATTTTTTTCCAAATCCTTGAATTTGCATAATTCCATTAACCGTCCCAAAATAAGGTTTCCATAAATCATTTCACTTCAATTTCATTATCAACATCAATCACAAACATAAATTTGAAACTAATACTTCCAGTTCTAATAATATCATCTATGATTGAATCCACCTATATCAGGAATTATGGTGAAAATGAAGTATGACATGAAAAGATCCAAAAAATTGGGTTCAGTCTCCCAAAAACACACCATGGATATCATCCCCTAACATCAACAAAGAAAAATATAACCATTGAAGGTATCAAGCACTATTGATATATCCTCAAGTGAATAGATTATAGAAACAGAAGGAGGGATGAATGTAGATCTAAGAAAAATAATGAAAAACTACCACTAAATGAGACTTACCAAGGAAATCGGGCTTCAGTGCACTGATAAATGCCTCTGGATAACTTTTGATTTGATGGGGAAAGGTTCTGGATCCCTTGAGAGGAATAATTATTGTGTCAGGGAAAAAATGGAGGAAGAATGATTTTTTAAAAGTTAATATAGATCAATATCAACTTTTCTAGGATCTATATTTTAAATAGGGAATGGATTTCCACACTGTTAAGAAAATTGTGTTCTAAATATGCACTATTATCTCTCTCAAGGATAACCTCGCACAATTGGAATGCATGAATATAAAAACCATTCACTTACCATGAGAACTCACTATGTCCCACATTTCATAGTTTTTCTAAGAATGATGTATGAATTGGAAAAAACATATGTCAAACCATGTACCTTGACATTATCCCATGTTTCACTATTCATTGTTTTCGGTAAGAGTTACGTAGTTTCCAGAAACCATTCTCAAATTTATCACCTTGATAAAAATCCTTAAAAACATTCAATAAGAATTATGAATCATCTGAAACCACACCCAAATAAACAGAATACATAAAAAGAATTAAAAATGGGTTACTTATTAGAAATATGATGTGATATATTCTCACCACCATTTGCATTTTCGTCCCTAATAAGTAGAAGAAGACTATAGTCTAAAAAGAGTTCAAGCCATTTTTCAGTCATCTTCTTTCCCTACATGCAAGTCACTTCTAGAATCCGAATATATTTCCCCAACATGCACACTAGACTGCTGATTTTACCACAAAATAATTTCTTATTCCTATCCATAGCTAGCAACGGAACATGCAATAATGATGTGACGTTCACTAGGTCAAAATTATCACATAGAATCACAAGGTCGGAATTGAGATGATAAATTTTCAACAGAGATACATGAAACACATTATGTATGAAACCAATCATTGGTGGAAAATCTAACCAATATGTCAACTTACTAACCCATGTATAGAAGATATAACTTTAACTCCTTTGGAAAAAGATGATGCCCAACCCTTGGATAGATCATTAAAAACACATTATCACTCACCTTGAATAAAAATGACCATTGATGATGATCGACATAATATTTTAAGGTCTCTGAGTTGTCTTCATCTATTTCTTGATTAATTAAAACTTTTTTGTTGTCATTTGGACTATGTTGGGACCAACTAGCGATGTCTCACCTATTCTCAACAATGCACGTAGAGAACAATAATGGATCTCTATAAGGATTTTCATAAATGAGACATAAAACATGGGTGTCTATCTAAAAATATTCCAATAGGTATTACATTCCTATTTAACGCAACTCATATATAGATTTATTTCAAATTCATCTGTTGTATTTAATTCACAAATAGGGATGAAATGGGCCGACTTTTCGAGTCGACCCCTATCATTCACATGGAATCAATTTTCCAAAATTTTCTTGGGAGACCTGTGATATAATCTATTGTTATCTTATCTTATTTTTACATAGGCATAGGTTATGACTACAACATACCTACTTGTCAATGATTCTCTTCCTTAACATTTTGAAAAGTTAATCTTCTTGAAAAAAAATTGCAACCTTGTTTTTCATACCAATCCACCAAAAATATGACTTCAATGTGTTATTCATATATTTCATTCCATGATAAAAATCCAATATCAAATGTTGGAAGGCATGGTTTTTTTATTCCTAAAAATCCATTGGTATGACCATCCAATATCGAAACCAGAATAATGAACTCTCATCTTGCCTATAGCCATCATTCTTCTTCCCCCATTGTGTTTTGGCCTCCTTAAAACACATTCAGAATCATATTATCTTTCCTCACTTACTAATTCAGAAAAATAATGAAATAATGATTCAAGAATGAAAACCAAAACTTCACCTCAGTCTTCACATTCCTTGTTCATGTCTGTTATTACTGTCATCAAATCCCTTGGATTTAAATATTTTTTCCAACTAAGCGTATGTCTTTATACTAAATAAATTTTCCATTGAATTTATTTTGGTAAATGTATACATCAAATCAAATTCAAACACATATATATACTCCATCCATATTCTTTGTCTTAGATTCATTTCCTTTTTTGGTAATATATTTTTCAAGAACTTATTACTATTAAATATTGTAAATTTATCACCAAATAGGTAATGATTCCATGTCTTCAATGTATATACTACATAAGATAACTCCAAATCATTTGTTCTGTAGTTCTTCTCTGGAAACTACAAATTTACTGATCCATAAGATAAAATATGGTCTCCCTTCATGGGAACAAATATCATCCTAGATCCTAAATCATTATAATACAGCAGATACACTATTCTTGATTCAGGAATAATCATGATTTGTGATGATATAAAAATCCCCTTAATATTTTTAAAATAAGTCTATGATTCCTAGTTCCATTGGATTGAAACATGTTTCCTTGTAAATTCTGTAATAGGTTAATACAATCATGAAAAAGCATGAACAAGTCATTGGCAATAACAATCCATTTCTAGAAAACTGTGTATCTTAAAGACATTATATTGTGGTTGAAAACATTTAACAACCAATATCATTTCTGTATTGATAAAACAAGTTATATTAGTGATATAAAGTCCATGGAAACATACCTGTTGTTTTTGGAAAACAATCATTTATATTTTGGTATACATACAACGATCCCCCAAGATTCCAAACATATTATCCAAGTGTTTCTCATGCTAAACCCTAGTCCTTGAATACTCTGACCTGTCATACACAAACTCCACCAAAAATATAATAAAAGTAAATTTTAAATATATAATTAATATATTCAACAAAGAAGTCTGGTACATTTGTAAGACTAATTTACATTACCAGATACTCATTATGGCCATGTCTACTCCAGATATTTGTCCATTGAATATCCCCCTTTCGTACCTAAAATTAGTGATATCCTGACCAGAAGTAAATTTTAGAGAACCACTAATCTCCCATAATTTAATTTAACATGTTAAAATTTTTGTGCAATTGGATTCTAATAATTTATCATAACACTATTAACCATATTAAAATAAATACACATTATAAGTGTTCTATCTTTTTTTGGCAAACAACAATGGTGGTGCCCATTAAGATTCTCCAGGGAAAATAAACACTTTTATTTCTAGATCATCCAACATTACATTCAATTCCCCAAATTATTTTGGTTTCATCTAGTAAGAAGAAATGGAAATAGGACTCATCCTTATAAGGAGATAAATATTAAACTCTACTTCTCTTGTTGGTGGAACCCCTGATAGATTCCCCATAAAGGTATTAATAAACTAATGAATAACCGATGGAAAAATATTAATTCTCAATATCTTCAATCGATGTGAAATTAAACGTTTCCAACATGTATGATATTTTTTGAACTAATGGTTACATTAGGCCAATTTCACTTTCCATTAGATTCCACTCTCCATTAAAGAGATGATTTAAACCATCATAAATCATAAAACTGAACATTTTCATATAAAATTCTATATGATCATTGAAGATTGTCAACACATTCATACCCTGAATTTTAATAGAAAAATCAATCTTATTTATAGTTAAATCCCATATCTTCTCGGCTCCATCAATAGTTATAGAATATGAAAAACACATGAAGGCTTGATAGTCTCCATGACTAGTATGAGTTTTATTTTTTACAAAAAATAAATCATATCTATATTTAAACCCAGAAAATCAATAGAATGGTAATAAATACAAAATGGGATACACTATTATCAAAAAATGATTGCATTAGATTACTGTTTAAAATAATCACACCTCTCATAGTCTATGGTCATGACTAATAATCTACAAAAACTTTCTCATGTCCTTATAATTACTTGATCATGGTACGTTATTATTTATTTCATAGTTGAGATTTACCTTGCTAACAATTTTTGGTATTTCTAGAATCACCCAGACTAGCTCTATTTTGAGGAATAGATTCATTCTACCACCCTCTTTCTATCAATTCATATGACATCTGCGACACATGATAAGTTTATCGAATAACAAAACTCAAAAAATTTGAAAATAGTGTTATATATTACATATTTTATTGGAATGGTGGCATGATCCAGGTAGTGATTTTCATTATCACTTCATATGGTCCAAATAAAAACATAGGAAAAATCCTAGATTTCTCTAGGTTCATAGAGGAAAAATTACCAATCTATACTTCTTATTATGAAACATTATTCTACCCTCGATGTAGGTGTTCCTCTATAGAATTCTACTAGAATAATAGTTCAAGTTATTTCCAAAAGATATCAACATGATCCCTCCACCCATAGAACATGATATATCCTTTTATTCTATTGTATTTCTATTGAAAATCTCTATATAATCCATTATACAAAGAATAAAATTATTATAGATAATATAATTTCTCAACCATGATACAATGACACATGACTTCAAGGACGAACTATAAGCAACATTGGGTGAAAAGTGGCATAATAAACAAATGTAGTCACGTACTCTATCACAGTGAGGCACCACTACTTCAAGATAATGAAGCCCATTATTCCTAAAATCCTGAATGTATGAGGATAAAATTTTATTGAATAATTATTCAAAATCCTCCCAAGCCATGCCCTAGACTAATTTATCCTGAAGTGCTAAATCCCACCGTTGGCATGTAATATCTTTCAATATACATATCATCATCTTTACATTTAGCTCTGCTGGTGTTCCAATGAAATCTATGATTAGTTTAATAACATTGACAAACAACGCTACATATTCTGGTTCTGAATCACCATGAATGATGGGTGGATTATTCTTCTTTAACAAGATGGAATGATCCAAGTTCCTTAGTTTATCACTCATGTACCCTTTGTTCATAGTTTGAATGGCTTGAACTATACTTGGTACTAGATTTTGTTTCACCAATGTTGTGCGGGAAACCACATTATCCAAAGTTTCCTTCACATAGATTCTAAAATTCCTACCATGTTCCATTTCTTATAAAAAAAATCCAAATATCTAACTCTCTAGCAATCGAAGTCTTAACAGCCTAAAATTATACCACATCACAGATATCACAACATTACTGTCCTAAATTCATCCTTTTCCACATTAAACCAAATTATGGAATCTTATTATGAATTTTAATATCATACGATTTTCAAATCAAAAATTTCATGTCTTTTTAAAATCACACATTTGAAATCAAAGTTTACAATTTTTAGACATCAAAACATCAGTAAAAAAATCATAATTCCCTGCTCAAAATGAAATATGAACTTCTAGTGGGATGTCATTCGTAAAATTCATATCATCCTCATCTTATTGGCTAATCCCATGACAATGAAATTTAAAATCTTATCTGTGTCTCCAAAAAACATATGTACCCAGCACCCTAGTAACATTAAGTAAATCATAAAAAGCGTTGTTACAACATTTTAGGATCTACATTTCATTTCCTGAAAATCCTACTCATGTTTATGAAACTGACTTAATAAATATATGGTAATGAATTTAAACTCTAGGATCAAGAACGGATAACTACATCCACATATGAAAAAGTCTAAAAACATGGAATTATTGGTGGAAATAATCAAATATCACTTCTAACATCACACCCTCCCCATTGTCTTGAGTCGATGATGAATTGGTATGTGGAATTAAGAGACATCCCAAAGGATCAAGAGGATTGAAATAAATTCCAAGAGATTAAATACAATGAGGTTAAGTTTCCCCTTTGATAAATAAATAACCCAACCAAAATTTGATAAAAAACAGACTACATGATGCAGTATAACAATGTAAAATAACTAAATTTTATTCTGTTGGTATCAAAAATAAACTACAATAGAGTTTCATAATGGAAGAAAACTAATGTCAAAGTAAAAAAAGAATAAAAAACCCACAATACCCAAAAATTATAAATACCTAAATCAATGGATCCAAATATGCTCCAGGATCCAACTCCATAACACATCCAAAGTATCATGATGCACCATTAAGGATGTGTGATTCTTTACCATATCTTGTATCTCAATAAACAATTTGTGTAAAATCACCGAAGATCCATTGTAGGGGTGAGTAATGAAACATTTTAGGCATTAAACAAATGACTTCCCTAATGAAAAAACGTGGATAGTTCATGATATCACATATGACTAAAAGAATTTATATAATGAAAATTTAAATATATTATCACAAAACCCAAATAATTTCTCAAAAAAATGTATTCCAACCCGAAACACTTTTCCCTAGAAAGAAACCAAAATATATTCAACCCCATTTCATAATCTATTTGGAATAACCCATTAAATTTCACATAACCCACAGGTACACACTCAACCACACCATCTTCATTTTTACCTTTGATGGTGGAACAACACATTTATACCCCTTCCCTTTGATGGTTATACTTTGCGACCATTATCAATCACATTCATCTCACACATAACCATTTAAGGCAACCACATGACAATCCATATTTTCGAGAAACATCAATAAAATATCCCTCACTTAAAAACACCTTTACATTAATCCAAACTAAACCAGCATTTTAAAATCATGTTACCAATTTCAATGTTTTCCCTAGCTCCCAATTTGAGTGATTCAATAAAATATCACCAAATATGGTTTCAAACAATAATTTCACAATAATATTCAATATAATACAATAAATTTGATATTGAGCCTTAATTTTATAATAATAGGAGTTGATAGTGATGTTACATACCTAAGAAATTATTGAGACACTGAAGAACAACACAAAAGTGTCCATAAAATCAATTTGAATCTCCAAGAACATGCCTTAGATCTATTTACCTAATATATCTAATTCAGAATCAAATCATGATTCGAATTAACCACATTGGATAAATATGTTGAAAAATAGACCTAATAATACAAGATAGGGAAGAAATTATATAATAGAAAACTACGAAAAACATCCACACAAAAAGTTACCTACCACTGGAATCCAGATTCAATGCACCATAAAATTCATCTAAATCACTTTTGATCCAATTTGGAAATGTTCTACATCATTTGGGAGGAATATTTCGTGGTTTAGGGATGGAATGGAGGAAAAATGGGATAATTTTATATCTAGTCATAGATTCATTTTTCTCCAATATAATTTTTATACTCTACTCAGTTTGTCGCACGGTTAGGAAAACCATGTGTTAACTGTGTACCAACATCTACCTCATAGATAACATCGCATAGTTTTCCCACACGGTTCAACAAACAATGTACGAAACTATTAAAATCCATATGTGCATCTTTTTAGTTTGTATCATACGTGGTTGCATTGTTTGGAAAAAATGTGCCCTTATTCATCTTCCTTCCAATTTTCCGGTGCCTCACTGTGCACAGTTTCAAATTTGGATTTTCATAGTTTCCACAAATCATTATTAATAATAAACCATTATAAATGAATTAATATCCATTACATTTTTTACAAATCCTCCTAAACATCATCCAAATACATTATATTACTAAAGAGAATAAATAAAGGATTACATGCTTGAAATTGGGAGAGCTAAAATATGATACATCTTGTGGAACACTGATTCACATGGAGATATGTTTTTTTAATTCTGAATATATTAAAAGCCATTGTATGTTGAGTAAAATAATATTTTTAACAGAATAAACTATCTTATTACAATAATGTATTAGAGAAATCATATTTTTTTAACACTAAAATGGAATATTGGTTAACATAAACCATAAAAAATGATTCTGGATGTTTCAAAAAATATTTATGAAAATTTTCATTAAGTCCTCATGGGATATTAGTGTATCTGATTTTTTAGTGGATATTCAATTAAAGTTAATAATTTTATTATGTAATTATATCACATATTATTACATTTTATTCATTTAATTCATATCATATGTTACTTTCTATCAACATATTAAAAAAATCAAGATGGCTTTTTAGTGTAATTAACATATCAGAGGGCCTATAATTTCTGATATCAGCTACATGGATTTTCCAAATACTCTAACTAGGTTTATATTGGTTATAATTCGTTAATATAGATTATTAATAGATTATTATATAATAAATTATCATTTCTATCTTTAAACAATCATATATACAAAGTGTCATATATAATGTTACACATGGTAGCTGCAAAACATTGGAAGATAAATGGAAACATCATATATCAATTAAAATAGCACAATAAAAGGGTATATCCCAAAACATTTTTGATGTGGTGGAAAATATTTACCAATCCAAAGACTATGATCCCACTATTCCTTCAATATTCCCCATTTATCATTAGAGAGAAGGTTTTATCACAACTTGTGAGTCTGAAATGTCTTATCATAGCATATAATAATTTTAGTGACCATTGTAATATATATGGAAGTGAGACTATTTTTTTTATTTCTAATTGACCTCCACCCAAAAATATCCACCACCGTTGAAATTGTTAGACTTTAGGTACGAATTCAATTCTATGGTATTAATTTACATAAAGATATGATGATCATAATTTGATTATTTTATTGGGTTTATTCCATTTTTATTAGAATGTAACATTACTAAATAACCATCAAATATTTCCATTGATTAAAAAAATGAGGATGCTTGATCCCATACCATGAATGTTCTATAACCTATCTCGCCATAATTAAACTATTTAAAAAATATAATAAATAGTATAACACATGTTTTAATATAATATAAAATTCATTCAATAAGAAAAACTCACACCAACATAGTCAATGATAGTCCCAACACCCCACATCATGAAGGGAATCAACCATATTCCCTATTACTAAAAAATATATAACCACATAGATGCATCAAGAAGAACATCAACCTCATTCCTTCTTCAAAACTATTTTATAAGCAACATATAAGTACCATAACCACTTATATGGGTGGGGGAATTAGTTCATCTATTTTTCCATTACAATAGATTACTCACTCACTATGTCTTGGGTCACACCCACAAAATTCACCCATTCCTAGAGGTTTATAAGAAAATGGAGAATCTGTCATTGAAATAACATAAATAAAACTAATAATTTACTAAAAATCACATCACATATCTATTTCCACATAATTTGTTACTACTAATCATCTATATTTCATAATTCCAACACATCAAGTCATACACACAAACAATGTATTGGGAAATGTCAACCAACCATATCATCGAAGATACAACAAAAAATTTATGATCCTAGTTCATTATATTTCCACACCCCTTACCATTTTATAAATATTCATTAGTTTATCATATATTAAATGTATACTAGTCAATTAAAAATTCAGACTCTTAAATTCATCCACATTCGTAATTATTAACCTCTTAGTTCAAACCTTAGTTCATATATCCATTTTTATTCCCATCTATTTTTCAATTTTCTCCCTCTTATGAACTTATTTTTATTGTGTACCCAAATATCATTTATAATTTCAACTTTATATCTAAAATAATCATAAATTGCATTTAAATTTGTCATAAATAACATGTATAAGTTACTTGATAATAAAATCAAAAACATTACTTTAATATCAATAAAAAATATCCCCTCCCATTAAAAATAGATTTCTAACATTTCATAGTATCTTTTCCAAACCACGAGGGAAACATTTAAAAATACAAGGGTTAAATTATGTTATTTTTAAACACCAGTTTTTTTAGACCAACCAATCACACCTTTTTTTATAAAATTATCTTACACAATCAGTTGATAAAAATCATAAATCACAATAAATTCATAATCATCATTTAATATTTCCAATCAATAATTTATTTAATTAGATAAATTATTTAATAGATATAACAAAAACCAAAACCCATATAGAAATTTTTTTCTATGACATAAATAATAAATATTCATCTTTCGTGGGTATAAGTAAAATATACCATATAATAATCAAACATGATGTTAATTAAATTATCCCATAACACAACAAAAGAATATTTAATACATATAGTAAACATGTTAATTTTTTAATCAATTATCATGATTTAAATATTCTTTAAATCCACAACTCTTAATCACACCATAATAATAATTAGAAAATTCACTTTCAAAGTATATAATCATTTATTTATTATGAATTATTTTTTGAACACTATTTATCCCCTAATTTGTGAAAAAATTAGGTTTCATGTTTATTATAATCCTAAAATACACCAAATTCCATTAAAAATTAATATAATTGATTAATATTAATTTAAAATATATATCCATTTGAATCCTTATAATCTAAATAATTCCTTCATGTTATTTCAAAAAATTATGTAATTAAGTAAAATCCAAAAATTCAATGTTCCATAGAAACCATTTTGTATATATTATTGGAAAATTATAAAAAAAACTCCATATAAAAAAATTAGTGTATACAAGTATAAAAAAATCAACATATGTTATCTACAAAAATATGGGTATTAAATAAATTATAATCATAGGATAAAAACTGACTTATTAGGCTATAAAAACCCGAAAAAATAGCTCAATAAATATCACATATCATGGTCTAAATATATGATATTCATTATAGATATAACACTTCCTAAAGAATATATAAGATATTTCCATTTTTACCATGGAAGTAATCATACAGTAACATAAAATTATAAAATATACATAATATATTGTTTACAATATTCTATTTTAAGTAAAAGAACTTTTATTATAATTTACCTTATTTATATGATCTTCAACTGTGGAAATAAGTACATAGAGTTTGATAATTCCATAATGAAAAATTGAATTATCCCAATCAGATACAACTTTTCATGTCAATGATTTATTTATGATAATATTTAATATCTACAATATTTCATTAATAATTCAAAAAATATATAAACTACATATAAAAATGAAATTTAGAGACAAATGGTATTAAAAATTGATAATAATAATAATAATCATGTGGATTACATTATCTCTTAGTAAAAGAATAAAGCATATCTAATAGTTCACCACCCAAATGACTGTTATAGTAGATCATGTATGGAGAAAGTCAACAGTCAAGAGAGAAAAAAGGAATTAGATTAAGGGAATATGGTGGTGGCTTCTATTCATTATATTTACCTAAAAAAAATAAAACCATCATTTAATTTTAGTTTACTTTTTTTTTATTTCATTTTTCATTCAATTCATGTTTTTTATGTAGTACTACACTCCCCCACTTTTCAATTTGTGAAAAAACATCCTCCTATTCTTTTCCTTAGGCCTATATGTTTTCTATTTATTCTATTATTGTTTTGTGTTCTATGGTAGGGGATTTAATTTTCCTTATTATATTTAAAAATTCACATAACACACATCCCTTACAAACACACCACACTTGTACATGACTCCCCACTCACAAGAACACACTACACAAGATTTTTTTTATAAATAATAAAAATTATTATTATTATATACCATTATTATTGTTGTCATTACTAAAATCCCATCTAATAAATCAAATAAAAAAGTCTTATAATACCTACATTTGTGTATATAAACGTATTATAATAATACTATTAGTTATAATGATATAACTGTCACCAATAATACTATTATTATTATACAAATCATCATCAATTAGTAAAAATTCCCCCACATTAGTGTGTGGGTGGTTTGGGCTTTTGGGTGAGGGGTGAGTCATAGGGTAAGGTCCCCGGGTCTACAAAGATTCTTTTGTTCTTTTGTATTTTCAGGTGGCTAGTGTAATATAACTATACAAATCAAAAATAAAATATAAAATACTCTATATATATGTATATAAATTACATACTCATAAAAGATATTATTATTATTATTATTATTATTATAAAATAATATTAGTATGATATATAATATATTTAAATAAATATTCCAAAAAAAATTAATACACTCTATGACTAATATAAATTAAAAAAAATTCAAATCACCTTTGTTTAAACATTAGGTCTTATAAAATATACCCACTAAATGATATTGATTCTCATAATTACAATATAATCCACCAAAAAGGATAAATGGATTACCAAGAATTATTTTACCTCATATAACATACCAATTAAAACATTTGCATCCACAAATATTTAAATGTAAAAATAGAATATCTCAAATCACTGAAAAGTACACCTCATAAAAATATCATCCCTATAATTTAAAATAACCAAAATTAAATCAAGTACTCTGATAAAAACACAACATTGAAAATTAATTCATACCCAGATAAACTATTTAATAATAAAGGTCAATCCACCATCAATTAATGGAAATAAAACATCAAAAAACAACTCATATAGATTTAAAATAAAATAAAATACTGAATTACCATGGGAAAAATTATCCTCCAATTAATTTGGAGTATATTGAAAAAATATTTTAATAGATTAAAGAAAAAACTCCTAATAAACCTCAGAAAATATGGATATTATAGATAATAGTTTTTTTAACAAGGATACCTTTTTAAAAAATAACAATATCTTTTTATTTGGAAAAATAAATTTATTAAAAAAATAAAACCCTTACTAAAAACATTCAAAAACAATGAAAATATATCAAGCCATAAAAAATATAAATTTTTATCAAAATGAAACTTTTTTAAACCATTTATTCCATATATTTTGAGTAAAATCGATTTTAAATTCCATCAGACATAAATAATATTTTTTCAATAAAATTCACATTTAACATCAAAAGAAACATTGTCATAATCCCCTCCCCCCAAAGGCAACCCTGATAGGATAAAAATTAATAAATAAAGATATTGACTCCTGAGTCCCGCCTCCTGTAGTCCACTGGATTGTGACTAGAACTAAGGGTATAAACATCTCACAAATTAGAGGAATTTACCATTATAATAATAGGATCATGTGAGAGGATAAATCAACTACAAGGAACTCCATGACATAATATAAAAATGAATCCAATGCCAACCCCTAAATCATGCCTAAATGAAAAATATATTGATAAAGGTATCAATATAAATACCCAAAGTAAAATCTACAGAAGAAACATTACATCATCTCCAAATCCAAAACTAGAAGTGTCAATCATGGTTCATGAAGTCCTCATAAAAACCTAAAAATGGTTTTTATATTAGTAGGGTGAGTATAAATGTGTACTCAGTGGAGTAAAACCAAAGGCTCTAATTCACATTTAAAAGAAGAATACTGATGTTAAATTGATAAAATAGGAGATCAAACATGACCTAAACATGTCAAATATTCAATCACATAATTACCATGGTACACTCACTAAATAAAGTATACATGTATAATAACATAATAAGAACCATGTTGATCATGGGTATCTTGCATCTCTTCATACTAGGATTCCACTCTCAGAACCCAAAATCATATGTCTTGGCACTCCCATCTCATTAGTATATCACATTATACCAAGAACCCAATGTTTAACAGGTCATCATCCAAAATATCACCCAAAAAACATTGCTCATCACATCACATCATGCCTCATGGAACATAATCAATAGCATCACGTCTATCCTGAAGACACAAGGTATATCACATGACATCAAAATCATTACCATAATAGTAGGGTATACTGGACCAAAAGGACATAAACTTCATTACATCCCCCTTCCACGCACTATCCCCACCAAAATTCATCACATCAGATCTCACCTCATCACAACTCACCCAATGAAACATGGGACACGACATTATATCACATCATGATAGGGTAATTTTTACTAGAAACATAACCTATGCATGTGATCCAAACATCGAAGTGATAGTTGAAAATAAATGGTATCCAAAAATCAATCCCCTACCACTGTGATGTTGGGAATACAACCCCAAAACATTTTGTTGTTGGAAAGATGTTTTCAAAATGGGTGGAAATTTATAAAAATCAAAAAGTAATAAAACACAAATATATATAAAAAAACACTAGAAGAATATTTGGCTTCATTAAAAAACCGACCAACTAAAAAAATCTACCCCTGCCTCAGAACACAACAATGTTTTCTTCCTCAACTAGTTGCAAAAAAGAACACACTTGGACAAAAGCCTCATTTAACATTTTATATCTTTCTGAATATAAGAAAATTTTTTGTTTTCAAATTACAAACCAATTTTCTTCATTAAGACCATTGATTTTGGATCCCTTTAATTTCATTCTTTGATCACATTCATTTCATCATTCATCTCAGTTATTTAACATTTTACCACAACCATGTATTCCACAATTCCAACTTTTATTTGTTAAACCATTTATGATCCATTTAAACCAATTCAACGATTATTTACTATAAACAATTAAATATAACAATAACTTGGAAACCAAAACAACAAAATTTGACATGAAGAAACAACCCATAATCCCTAGGAAAAATTCCCCACATTTCCACCACCACAACCACTTTCAATCAAATCTTGTCTATATCACAACCAAACACCTCATCAAATCCACCCAAAAAATAAAACCACACATAACAACTACCACATACAACATACAATTTCCATCAAAAAAAATCCATAAACATAATGACACAACATCACCAAACTACACAACCACACACCATCTTCCCAAAACACAACTACACATCACAACAATTTTCAAACTAAATAAATTTAACATGTCACATATTTAGTAGAGTCCATTTTCATAAATTCCACTTCATTATTTTGGGGGAATTCTCATACAACAATAAATATCCATGGTAAACCATTTAATTATCTATATATAAGTGATTATACAATTAAATTTTGTTGTTATTTCAACAAACACAGGAAACAAGTTTCCATATCATATGTCAAATTTGTACAAGAAAATCCCTCACTGACCATAGTTTTTAGTGGGTCACAAGGCCAGAAATAATCAGAATATCATTATAATAAATAAATATAAAAATAAATGTGAATAATTATCCTTCCCCCATTAATTTAAATTATGCATTTTATTATCTTTGTTATCCCAATGCAAGAAACATCAATATAAGGAAACATGAGTATAACCATTCCATCATGTTGCAAATAGATGAGAAAAGAATGAACCCTACCATAAATACTGATTTTATAATTGTTACGATAGGTTGGATCGAATGGTAGACAACAATTATGAACCTCAACAAAGGTGAACACCATGATCAACATAGAATAACATCATATAAGACCTTTTCTCTAAAAACACCAAATTAAAATGATTATATTGATCGAATCCTTCCCCATAAAAAAACATGAAGAACATTGGTATAAGGAAATAAGGGGACTCATCTTAAATCTCCATAGATTAATATAAAATGATGGAGTTGAAATAAAGTGATTATGATATGAAATATCCCATTGGGATGCACTTCGGTCACCTAATAAATGAAACAAACTACTCATGAAGGATTTGGTTTTAGGGGTTCAGTGAATGTTTAACTATACTGAAAAATTAAAAAAACGTTGTAGCTAAGTGGACCATGTGTTAACACAAAACAAATGAAGGGTCTACATCACAACACCACTCACCATAGAAAATCCCAATTACAAAAACTCAATATATGTATTTCAATGATGTTTCATTTAAAATTATATAAAGAGGACAAGTGGACCATTGAATAACTTTGAGCACCATGTCGTAGAACCCAATCACCAAGAAGGGCTTGCATTATAGCTCATGCTCCACGGTGAAATTATGCCAATTTAGGAAGTATCTTCCCAAATCCACTTGGACCTCCCATATAACACAACATAACATTCCTTATCATTTCATGCACCGTGCTACAAGCCCTTACACCATAGTAAGTTCCCCTTATGTTGTAGCTACACACTGTGATGTGTAAAACACTCCACCATGCAATAAAACTCTCCCCATCTTTATTTTCCTTCCAACAACCTAATTTTACCATCTAAAATCATCATGAATTCCCTCACACACCTCTAACACTATAATTTATACAATGTAATTGGTCTAATGTCTATCCCATTACAAATAGTCTGATAATTTGAATTTTATTTTACAAGCATCTATAAAAAGAATGATTGGAGGATAATGTAATAACTAATTCAAAAAATGATTCAATCATCATAACCATGACTAATTAGTCAAAACTAAACACACAATAATATCTTATTATAATACTATAGAGAACATGAATCAAGAACAAACCATTACTCTAAACATATTTTGGTTCTACAAAACCAAAAAAACAACCCAATAAAATTACAAACATCCAATTAGATTAAAATCATTTACAAGTACAAAATTCCACAATGAATTCATATTTACCTACTCATCACAAATAAGAGACAATCTATTTACCATAATTGATCAATGTATAGAAACTTTCTCCTCTTCCCACTAGACACGTTCACTAAATACACACATCATGGTATAACATATTCAATCCCAACGAATTTTCAAGAAACATATATCAAATAAAATATATTATTCAAAAAACAAAAACCAATTACCTTGCCAAAAAATCAAGATAGTATTCTTATATTTCCACACGTCAATACCAAATTTACTCATCATACAATTCCTTTTCAAATCATAACATTATAATCATTAACAATCCTCTTTTAAATAAAAAACAATAAAATTTGATATTTTTTTGAATTTTATCATGACATTCAATTTCATTTCCATGGAATCAATTTGTAAAAATTTTCAAAATTCAATAATTTTTTTTACCTTCATGACCCCTGGATTGAAAAATTCTTCAATAATGGGAGAAAAATAATGACCCATAAGCCTGCTTCCACTTGGCCCTAGGATGGCAACTAGCACCATGTGTAAAAAAATATCCCAAAATAGGATCCAATAAACACTATATGAAAACAAGATTAGGAGATAAGATGAATCATCCACAAATAAATCCATGTAATAATATAGAAGTGAAACCTCAACCCTCTCACATGCATGTACAAATAGAACTGATATTGATAAATCCTTCAATGTAAATACAAAAAAAGTCCTGCTAAATCAGCGACCTGACAATTTTCATGGATTTTAGCTAGTAAAGTCCAGAATGGTCCACAAAATCTTCATAAATTTGAAAAAAATTGTATATATGTAGGGTGAGCATAAAATTATAATCAGTACGAATTCAAAATTCTTTCATACACATGTGACAGAATTATAGTAATCCTCGAGTGATAAAATAGAAGAAACAATCAGCACAAAAAAATGCATAGTAACCATCCCAACCAAACCAAGGCATTCTGACTAAATAATAAATCCAGGTATTATAATATAATATAAAGAACATCGATGCTAGGGAACCCTGAAACACGTGAACACTAATTATCTTCTCTAAATCCCAAACTAAAGATGTTTATTAACTCTCACCACTTGCGAATATACCACAACATATATCACCCACACACACATGGGATTCACAACACATCCTGACACACACACCAGGGCCTCACAACACATCCCACACTAACACACCTGGGCCTCACAACAAATCATGTCTGCAACCACCTGGGCCTCAAAAAACATCACATCTCATCACATCTCATCTCAAAGACACCTGGGAAGGATCATTAAAACTCATACCAAATTCTCTCAGGACAACACATCACAACTCATCCCGAACACACTAGGGAAACCACATCACTACTCTCCCATAGAAGCGTGGGAAATAATCACCTCAAAGAGGGAGCAGGGAAGTGCATTTGTCTAGTCATCTATCCTCCCACAAGAATGTTGCAAAAGACACCTCATGTGTGACTATGATAGTGTTTGACATGTTATGATTATTGTGGGTGTGGTGTGAATAGAAATTACAAGTCAAATATTTGGTATATAATTATATACTATCCAACACTGAATCCCAACGTAAGTGTTAAAAAACAATCAACCTACTCACAACACTGTCAAATTTTCTTCCACTTGTAAATGAATTAATCATTATAATCAATATTAATTTTAGTGGGTGAAAATCTCGGATAAAGTAATGTGGCTTCAAATTTTCTCTATATATAACATCCATATGGTTTATTATTTAGCATCAATTACATTTAACCTCACATAAAACCATTTAATTTTCATCCTATTAACCAAAACAACACCTGAAATTTGATATAGTATTAAGAATGCAATTTTTCTATCACTACTCAGTCATTTAGATGAAAGAATCCATATATCAAAAGATACATGTCATCCCCAACAATCTCACATCACTACCCCCATAAGCATGACTGAAAAACCCCCACCAAACCACTCAAAAATCATGGCCCACAAACCATCCTACCCAAAGGCCCCAACCACACATCGTTAACCCATAAGCATGACCACACACATCACAGCACAACAAGATCATTACCATATTTACAAAGGGTTTATTATCAAATTCCACTTTATTTCTTTAGGGTGTTATCACACTAGTAAAAATCCTTGGGAAACCATTTTATTATCCCAATATATGTAATTAATTAATTTCCATTTATGATGTTATAAAAATAATCAAAATATTACCAATAATCAAAATGGACTAAATAAATATTTCAAGTGTAATCAAAGCCCCAACGACCAAACTTTTTAGTTGGTCATTAGGCTCGTACAATCCACAATATCACAATAATAATAAAACTATAAAATTAGGTGAAACAAAATACTTTAACATTTAATTTATATTCATACAATTATTTATCATTAATTAAGCCTCGAAAAGACAAAACCATAGTTAAAAAAAGGAATCACATAACACATGATACAAAATAAAGAGAACTAAGGAAAATCCTACCTTAATGAAGCATTTCAACTCGCTATGCAGAGCAGGGTGTAGGAGAATGCTTAAAACCCACAATTACACCATGAAAAAAAAGTTAATTTTCCTATAAGGCACCAAATATCCATTGAAATGAATCTTAAACACACCCCCAAACCATAGAAACACTACTACAGTGGAACCCCAAAGATGAAAAGATGATAATAGGTGAAAAAAAAGGAAAAACTCACCACAGATCGATGAAGGTAGACCAAGGATCAATCCTCGTTGAAAAAAATCTCAGAACACATGAAAGGGGATATGTTGGCCACCGAGAATGAGAGAGATTTTAGGGTTTCAGAAACTTCCTATCATTGAAACCATTAAATTGTATGGAATTGGTTAATTACACTATGTTTAATCCCCATTCACATAGTGTAATCCTAGGATTATAGGTTCCACCGAAAAATGAATCTCATTTTAATTATTTATCCTAATAAACTACACATCATGACCAACAATAGAAATTCTAGGAACGCAAATTATAGAACAATTAATACCCTTAAACAATATGTATTTTCTACTACAGTTCTGATGCTCCTCTAGCTTTAACCCAAAACTCCTAGAATCTCTCCTGAACACATAAAGAAACCAAAACTGGAGAAGTAATCGACTGGGTGGGCATAGAATATTACATCAAATGCCTTTGAGATTTTTCTCTCTCTTGAGAATCCTAACCCAAACCCAAAAAAACATTTCCAAATAACCACTCTGTGAGATACCTCACAAGGATCGCATCACTCCTCAAATGCTAAAACCAGCCAAAAACACTAAACCTAATAACCAAAAATATATCACGCAACCTCACCAGAAAAAATACATAACTACAAACCATCTTTTATCAAACCACACTTCCACACAACAACCAAACAACCATCTAAACCCCCATGAAGTCCAAACATAAAACTGATACAACCAACAAACCAAACCATCCTGAACACACAAATCCGGGAATTCAATATTCCATGTCAATATTTTATCCATTCGAGATTCAATGACTCCCATGCATGGGTTCTGTCGCATCATGGTTAATGAATCATGATTCGGAATCAGGTATCCCACTAATAATATGTTAGGAATTTTTATAAAAACACACCACACACATCCAAAACCAAGTAAAGAATCTCATATAATAAAACAATAGAATCCATGAAAGACATCACAAAGGAAAAAAGATCAAATAATAACTCAAAACAACTCTGGGTACTGGTCATACATCTTCATCTCTCGCTACCATGTACTCTATTTGTTGACACCATGCCCCCATAACACATGAATCAAAGAAACTGTTTTTCCCTGAAGAACCTTGTCCTATATATCTATATCTCTACAGTTTGACAAAAAACTATCATGTCTCTATTGGTATCAAACTCTCTACATGAATGGACATCAAATTCATCATGAGGATATTTACAAAGATAAGAGATGTGAAGGATGTCATGCATAATCTATAACACTAGTTGAAACTCCAACTTGTATGCCACCTCACCAACGCGCCCAAATATCTCAAATGACCCAACAAACTTGGGAGAATGTTTACTCCCTCTTCCAAACCATTGGTTCCAACATCATGTTGAAACATTCATGAAAATTTTGTCTCTAACCATAAAATCGATTGGACTCCTACTGCGATAATAATAATACTTAATCTAGTCTTGTGTTGCTTTCATCCTCTCAAGAATGATCTGGGATTTCTTTTTTATTCTCTACAACATGTTGGAACCAAGAACTATTGTTTCTCTATCCTTTTTACTACATAAATGGGAATTAATCTTTCATCTGTACATTAATTCAAGTACTTCCATGATAATGGAAGAGTTATGGATATTTTTATAAGAAAAATATACCAAATCCAGGTGTGGTACCTGAGATCGACCATACTCCAAGTTGCATGATCACATATTATCCTCCAATATCTAGATAGTCCATTCCATCTGCCCATATGTATTGGGGTGGAAGGTATTACTTTGGAATACCTGAGGGCCTAAAGCATGTTGTAATACCCTCTAGACTGTTGATGTAAAATGTGTTTCCTAATCTAAGAAAATGGACCTCATAACTCCCTACAACCACCCGCCTCATCCATATTCCTCTTATATAATAAATCCAATATGCCAGACTCGCTGATCACAAATAACTGAATTTATATAGTCAAATGATCCACTATAACCCTGATATCATAATAACCACCCTATGTTTTGGTTAAACCTATGAAAATATCTATAACAATTGCATCCAATTTCCAATATGGTATATCAAATGGAAGGGAAAAATGACTAGAAACATTATTCTCATTCATTACCTGCTGGAAAACCAAGACACTTGCTAAAAACTCCTCCACATTCCACTATATCTGGGGCCATCAAAACCGATGCCTCAAGCCAATGTACATGATATAAATTGTCTGGTGTGCCACCAAATTTTAGCTATGTAACTCACAATGGACACCCTTGTGTGTTTCTATCATAAAAAAAATGCCTTTCATGAAACAAAATCTGTTTTTACCATCCTCTGTCCATCCCTCTAGAGGATCTCCAAGGAAAACACAATCGCACATAACCTCTATCACTGAGTCTCCCCACTGATACACCTCCACTGGCTGCATCATAGAAAATTTCACCAAAATCTGAAACAAATGGCCACTAACACCTTTCACCCTTCAATATATGTTCAAGGCGTATAATTCCTCCATTCACCTCCAAGATTCCCTATATTCATGAACAACACACATCAATGACTTCCTTCTAAAATTTTTAGAAACAACATTCCCCATTCTGGATATGTCAGAGATATCAAAATCACAATCTTAATGAATCTCTTTCCACCTCCACAAATACAATTAAAAATCTCGCTGAGAAAATATATACATGAAACTCTTATGATATGTGAAGACCAAAACACTCATTCCAATTACATAATTCACAAAAACATCATTGAAAACAAAACAATCACTATATCATGATCATGTGTGTCATATTTATGATCCTGGGGATTTGACTACCTATACACATAATATATATCTTACCTTCTCTACATCATGATTCACCCTAATCCCAGATGGGTCATGTCACAAAACACCTCAAACATCACTCTTTCCTCAAGAAACTAGATCACTAGAGCACAAACTATATCCCCCTACAGGGAACTGAACGCTGCCTAGAATGGATCACTCAATATAAAATCTTGGTCTATCCTAGCCCAATCTATCAACAAAAATTCAAATCGAGTTAAATCATTTAAAAAAGTCAGATAATAGCCTATAAAACTATGGAATCTTTGATATTCTCCCTTGTTCTTGGGTTCTTCCTAGGATGAAACAACTTAATCCCATGAAAAGTCTATTTCCACACAATTATGAGACACAATCTTCATGAGGAAATGATCCTCTTATATCTAGATCATACAGTTGGACAATTTTCTATAGAGATTTTGGAAATGGTGAAAATGAATAATATTTCTGAGATATTGGGCATGATCATCCTCTAACTTCATGTAGATTATGATATCATTGATGAATAATATGAAGAAAAAATCTAGTAACTCATGTAACACTCATTTTACAATCCCCTGAATACAATTGGTCCATTCATAACACCGAATTTCTTGACTACACACTCAATGATCCAATAATTTCATTTGAATGAAGTCTTTAGGATATCATCTTCACCCTCAACTGGTCATATATATACTTCAAATCAATCATAGAAAACTATCTCACCCAAATTATACAGTTGAAAGGATCATCTATCCTCAAAAGAGGATAATGGTTTTTGACCACCACCTGATTCAACCTTCAGTAGTTTATAATCAATCATAAACTACAGTATTACATCCCAGCGAAAACCACTGGATCACCTCACATGGAAACACTAGGCTGGATGAAACCCTTATGGATCCTATTTTATACCTTAGTAATCAACTCCTACAACACAGATGGTTTCATCCAAAAAGGATCCATTGAAATCATGGAAGTATCATGTAGAATGTAAATCCCAACTCATGGTTGAATTGATGGTGTATCAACACAGCCACCTCAAGAAAAATTTCCATGAACTCCCCAAGGACCATGTGAACCTCTACCATCCACTAATTAATCACGGGGTTCCACATGCTAACTTTCCACCTGACAACCCCGACCTCCCATGAAAACAACACACTAGCAATCCACATCTGAAAACACTACTATCGTTTTGAATAATTAGATATTAGAACATGTATAATACAATTAATAAATGATGATAATGACATAGTATGGTTGAATCTATAGAAATAAACGATCTTGATGGGATTGATGTGGCCCATCATCAGAGTACACTCCCGAAACACGTCAAACATGAAGGTCTGGCCTCCAACAAGTGATTTCAAAAACTAGGGCATGGGAAGAATCTCAATGTATAGTCCCAAAAAATAGTGTATTGTGTGTGAAACAATGTATCGTAAATATAATATATCATAAAATTAAATAAAATGACTTATACAAAAATTGATCTTACCTCTAACAATTCTTATCCCTCAAGAACTCTTACATCCACTACGTGTAACTAAAGATGCCCTACTCTTATACCTATCTATTGATGGAGACCTCCACGACTATGCTTTGGGCCATGGTCCCTAAACATGAGGTAAATTCTATTATTGCCCAGTAAAAGCTCATTCTCTCCCTGGAAGAGCATAATCTTCCTTCCCCTGCTGCTGAAACTGCATCACTAGAAACTATTGCTAAGAATGGAGTTGAACATTCCCGTTTTAGCCAAACTAAGCTCAATAATCCTCTAGGCATAGGTCCAAAAGATTTCCATGAACACTAAATAAGAAATACATCATCCTAGACCACATATAAAAGGAATAGAAACAATAAGGTTGAAATTGAAGTTGTCGAGGTTGTCTTTCGGCTGGTAGAAACAATGAAGTTCATGGATCGTGATACCGACACTCGCAAAAATACCCCTCAAATAAAAATTCTCATTTACTTCCCCTAGAAAACCTCCTCGCATGTGTATTTCTTTGATAACATGTTACTTATTCTAAACATTTAGGTATGTTGGAAATGTAAAAGGAATTATTTGATACTTGATATAAGGATAGAGTGCCACTTGAAGAAGTATATCATTAGAATACTCAACAGGAAAAAAGATCTTGGAAAATAAATAGAAGGTCCTTCAAAATGATTCCCAAATACCACACTAACATGTTCCTCTTTTGAAAAGAAATAATGTCATGCCTTTTTATGGGATTCATGTTTGATGAAAAGAACCCAGGTTGAAACACCTTCTGGATATCAACCCCCAATTCTTCTATATCCTCCCACACACTTAGATAATGATACCACCATATATGCCCATTTCCTATAATTTGACTAACATCCAATTGGAGCCCAGTACTCAGTCGGTGCACGAATCAAACTGAAATCGATCTCAAGATCAACCATCTATCTCTTTGTCTCCATGTATGAAGCACTTCCCACGTACATCCCCAAATCCTACAATAGGAAATCATGAAATGTCTTCATCCAAATATCCTACTCCTTAACAAGATGAACCCTACTACAATCAACTAAGTCAACTTAATGAACCCTATCATCCAAGAACACACACGCATGACGAACAAAAGCAATAGTTAAAAGGGAAAAAATATCTTCTTAATCTTGGTAGTATGGTTTTTTATTATGATTTATTTTAGTTAATATTATTCGATTTAATTTATTTCATCAATTTTGACTTTCCCCAATCATTCCAATTAAAACAAGAACATATGTCATCATTATTGTTGTACTTATCCAACGTCTCTACCATATATTTAGTGTAGAATAACATGGACATTCAGTAGTCTCAGATTCCATGCATTTGATCATCTAGGGCATAAAATAACATGTCCTATCTAGTCTTCCTTAGACTATGTCACACACCATGACAATTTGTAACGGTTTCCCTACCAACCAATTCAATTATCATTGTTCAAAAATCCAAACCACAATCTATTTCGCAACAATCACCCCGGATACCACTCTATTAGGTCCCCCTCCAACCAAAAATACCACAATGAGGGGAGATGGATTATGAACCCTGTGTCAACCTCTAGAAGGCCCTGGGATGGAGACTAGAACCAATAGTGTAAAAATGTCGCAATATAAAATACATATCTCTTTATAAGAAAACATGATCAAGTGATGAGATAAATTATCCAAAATCAACTCCAAGACATAATACACAAGTGAAAACGAACCCATCCAACATTCTTGTATAATCTGAACTGATACGGATAAAATTCACCAAAGTAAATACCCAAAAGTAAATATAATGTAAAGACACAACAACAATCAAGGATCCGAGAAAGTAAAGTCCAACAAGGTCCAAGAAATCTATCTACAAACCTAAAAACAATTTTCAATGTGTATTGTTAACATACTAGTATAATCATTTGGAAAAGAATTGTATTTTATATTTATGTGAAAAAAGTATACTAATGTACTTGTGTAAAAACCGTATAACCAAACAGTACCTAAGCAGGCATACTAACCATCCTGAACACACGAAGGTAGGCTCATTAAATAACACAATCCTATTAATATAATATAGTGTAAAGAACATTGATGATAGGGTTACTCACACAACATTCCCACTGATTGGCCACTCTTACACCCCAAATGACAAATATCCTAGTGCACATAAATATTGTAAATAAACCTCATCACATCCCTCATATACAAATAGGGTCCGCACAGAACATTCTTCATTCACTTGCATGGTAATTATAATGAATACTTCACATACACACACCTGGTCCCCACAACACATAACACCCGCACACACCTAGGCCTCACAACACATAATATCTCATCCCAAAGACACATGGAAGTCATGTCACAACTCATCCTGAAGACACCTAGGAAACCACATCACTACTCATCCCAAAGAAACCTATGAAACCAAATCATTACTCGCCTGAAGGGTCATCTAGAAGAGGGTGAAATGAAGATCAAGTGGCCGACAATCCATCCCCACACTAGTAAGTAAGTAAAGACACCCCCCCCCCCACATGACTATGCAGGTGTTGGAAAATCATTCTCAATGTTGGTGTGGTTCATATATAAATTACAAGAAAAATAAATAAATATATATATAGTATAAAACTCTCAAGGTAAACCTATGGGTCCTCTAAAAAACTCAAAACATATTCACTTTTGATTCCACCTCTAAATTCATTTATTCGTATTTTCAATAGTCATTTTAGATGTGGAAGAGCATAAATAATCTAATACAGCTTCACATGTCCCCCACATTTACCACCCATTTTTTTATTATTTAGCGTAATAAACCTTTAACCACACAACCAATCATTTAATATTCCATTAGAAAAATCCATCCCATTAACAAAACCAACCATATTTATAACATTATTAAACATTCAATTCTCCCATCAATACTTAGGAATATATAATAAAGAAACCATATATATCAAAAAAACCCATCATCCACAATAACATCACATCACCGCCACACGAGAAGTGTGAAAAACCCACCACCTCACTACCCCACAATGTGGGGACCACAATACATCATCCCTACAAGCCCCAACCAAACGTTGTCTCCCCACTATCATGGTAAAACACATCACCCCAGCCCAAGATCATTTTATTATTTACCAATGGGATTTTATAACATTTCACATTATTTATTTTCAGAGTTATCACACAAGTCAAAATATATGGGAAAACATTTTTTTTCAATCATAAGTAACTGACAATTTTCAGTTCCATCTGATTTCAAAAAACTCACAACAGTCACAATACACTTATCCAGTGCATATAAAGACACCAATGACCACAATTTTTAGTAGGGCATCAAGTCTATACAATCTACAATATCACAACAACAATAAATATATAAAATCCTGTAAAACAAAACACATTTCTGATCATTTTCAAAATAACCAGTTTTTTTTTAAATTTTTCCATCACAAACATAAAACATCATTAAAGAAATACAAACCCCTCTGACATGATAAAAAATAATGATAAATGATGTAAATAATTCATAAATGACTCTTTTGAACTCGTTATGAAATTCTGGGTGAAGTGGGACAATTGGAAACCAAAATTGAACCATATGAACATTAGATAAACCTATAAAACACCATGGATCCAAAAAAAACCCCATAAACTCCCCCAAACCAATGAAATACTAATGTTGTGGAACCCCAAATAATAATGGAAGGGATAAAATGAGAATAACAGGATAAATCACCATGAATAAAATATAGGAGCCCAAGGATCAATCCCCGTCGAAAATAATATCAAAATTCTTGGAAGGGGATCTGATGGCTTCTAATAATTTGATTGCGTTTGGGGTTTGAGAATACCATAGTGGTTTAAACATTTAAAACTATAAAATATTGAGAAATTACTTGACGTGTGATCCCCTTTCATGTGGTGTAATACTGGGATTCCATGTTCCACCCAAAAAACATCTTTCCTTTTTATTATTTAACCCTGAGAAATTACACATCATGATCATACATGAAAAATCTATGAAACGATATTTCACATCGGGCAAAACACTTATACGGTGTGTATTTTCTATAGAAGATATGTTGCACCTATAGATTCCACCAAAAACTCATAGAACGTCCCTCAAATACCCCCAATAATAGAAAATGTCAACATAATAGACTGGGAGGTAATATAATCTAACAAGGAAAATATTAATTTTTTAATTTTGTAGAAAAAACATTCTGAAACAATCAACCCATAAAATAGTTTATACATCAACTGTCACGTTTACCTATAAATCCCTATGCATGAAATATATATACTTATTAATTTTATATAAAATTAAATAAAAAACTAAATAAAAATATATTCCACCTCTTTATTATACTATTTACCAACTCACCAAATAAATTCATCAATAATGTATACATCACCTCAAAGTACATCAATAATAAATAAAAATCTTTTCAAATTGAATTATGAAATTTAAAATACGTCATTTAATACATGACCACAAATTCTATAACTCATATAAACTCATTAATTTTCTAACACATAATTCACTAATAACATAACAACTTTAACATCAACTATTTATATAACTTTTTACAATGTTCATATTATAAATATTATGGCTAAAAATCATTATATCATGCTTTAAAAAATTAAAACATATTAATATTTTTGTTCTTAAAACATTTGTAGGTGTCAAAAAATTTATTTTTAGTTTTAAATATAATTCAAATTTGATTTAATATAATTTAACACATTTTTTTACTAATATGTAATGAATTAATTTAATCTTAGATATTATCCACATCCATCTTTCATGTAACAAATGAAAACTAAACATGATTTTTTCAACAAAATATGATCAATGTATAATAAATTGAATTGTGGAATTATGAAATATAAAAAATCATTAATAACTTCTAAATTATTTTAATATAATAAAAATTTACCATATCATGCATAACGTCATTCCCTTTTAATTCTAAACATGTTTTTAGAAAACATTAAAATTATATCATTTTTTTCATATCAATGTGCATAAATTTTTAAAATATTTTATTATTATGATACTTTAAAATAAAATCAAATTACACATGACATGAAATATTTCCATAAGTGACCTTGATTTTTAATTTAAAACATGATTCTAGTATAAAATATTTAATTTAATCATTATGAAACTAACAAAATTTGAATAGAACAAATAAACAAAATCACTTATTAATATGGGTATATTAATTTCATTCCTTTTTCATGGCATCTCTAAATTGAATCAAAATAATAATTAATGATTTTTTTGTACCACACCTATGTTCATAAATCATATCTAGTGCATTTCATCTTATGCATACAATGTAGACTATTATGGACCCTTTGTAAGATCACAGGGGCCCTTCTATATTTTATCAAAAATCTCTAGAGTACATCTCAATATATTGTCAAATAATATGATTTCACTATCAAAAGAATTTTACCCTCACAACATCCCCTTAAAAACTCCATCTATGGAAACTCTACCATTGTTTTTGAATTATTTCACCCCCGACCTAGTATGCCCAAACAATCATAAAATGGGTTTGTCATAAGACCTCAAGAGTGCCCCCCTATATGTAAGTCATTTTCCCTACCATCAAAGTTCTATATTTGAAATTTGGGAGACTATTTCTCTAGTTAAAATAACCATAAGTAACCATGGAATAAATCATAATTACAATTATCCTAATTATAATCCTAAATGGGCATCACCAATATGACCCATCCATGTTAAAATTTTATAGAACACACTATATCAAAATGAAATAATATAATTCCACGTGATTCATATTAATATAATCCTGAATCACTATGGTCTTCTAATATATAATATGAAATAAAATATAAATGTTTTTGGAAACAACTGTAAAATTGGGTATGATTCCCTTCTTGTTCATTTATCCCAACTCAAACCACCCAACGATAGACTACATGGTCATTATTTTAACTAAATTGTGGATTGTTATATATGCTACACATTAATATGCATGTAATGTTATTGAATACCTCTCTTTAGTCCACCTCTATTTGTTTCCCTAATAAAATAAAATAATTTTACATCTAAATATAATATGATATTCTCATAAATAAGTATCAGATATCAAAATCAATAATACTCATTTAATTAATACTGTCATCACAAGAAACCCATGGAGTGACCATCCATGCTATTACAACATTTTTGGTGTCTAAAAATATCACATGTAATAACTCAGGGTATGAAAAATGTCATCCCAAATAGAATGAATGATATAAATTGTTTATCAGGTTCGATTACATAACAATCAATAACGGAATAATGTATCATTGCCTCATAATTACTAGTACATTGGTAATGCATCCTAATTCCATATGAAGTAATTGAAGGTCATGTTTTTCTATATTATATGAATATCACATGTCTAAATAGTACGCCAAAACTAGAAAAATCGCCACATGGAATTACACCCCATAATATATAGTACCATTAAAAATGGTGGAATGTCTTATTCCCTAAAAAACATAGATTAGTGGTTGTATAACCTTGATTAATGCATCACCATGTGGGAAAATTTACCTTCTACCAAGATTATTTTGGAAGCCATCACATCAGGAAAATATTATCCACTATTAAGGAAATGGCATCATGAATTCAGGTCACAACCCTTCATGGGTAACGACAATCAAGAGGGATCTATATACTGAGTGAAAGGTGATGTCATAAAAATTGTATAACAACATTAATCATTGGAATAATTACAAATGGATGGAATTATTTCCCATCACTAACATGTAATGTTGTAAAAGAGATATACACCTCATCTCCAAATCCTTACTCCACGAGGGAATTTCGTACCACACCTTACAAATAATTATATGAGTGGGAATACAATATCAGCCATATGTCTTATCTATGATTCATAATCTCATCCCCTCTCTAGAGGTAATACCTCTATAAATGGGAAGGTCTTATCAATCATGTAAAAATACATTAATTATGTTTCATCTCATTCATTTTCATATATGCTATCATGTAATATGGATAGGAGACCCATAAAAACCATAATATGACATTAAAAATGTCTCAAACAACACATTTAGAAATATATATAATAAGGGATGGAATAATGTCTAAATATATTTCATAATTATTATAGGATGGTACACACACATATACCCCATTCCACATTATTTATCCAATATATGTTATAACCAGACCCAATAAATCGAGAAATGGAGGAATCATCACCACATATATTCTTATATCAGACAATGGTCTACATGATCACTCAAAAAACAAATTTAGGATTTCAATTTTCCATAAATATAATCTCATTATACATCTCTAATCCAAATGATTCTCCGAGAACCCATACAAGGCCTTGTATATCATAGTATTTCAAGGTGAAAATCCTTTTTAGATCAATATCCCATGTCCTCAATATTCAAAATAGACAATATAATCATTAGTGTCCATTTAAAATGGGATATAACTTGTTATTTATCACTCAAAACCCTATTAATAGATAACCCATATTTAAATGGAGAAAATAACAGTTTCCACAAATTTTATTCACAAGACATAGACCAGGATTGATTTGGTTATCTCACAACACATGAAAAATAACTTAATATAACAATAAATATTGTTGAAAACCTACATGGACATAGTAGTATCACACTCATTTAAAATCATATAAATAATCTGAGTCCCATCAATAAATATGTACTGTAACACATATTAGGTCTTAAGCATTTAGGAATGGTAAAATAAAATTAGAAACAATGAATAGAATAATGATAAGTGGTTACATTAACTTTTGATATCCATAGTGATAGGTGAAAGAAAGATTAGATCATTAATATAAGATGATTATAGATGGAATGCGATATAAATAATAGGAGAATAAGAGGGTTCATGCAATCTAGAAAAAGAGAGAATGATAGAACTCATTTTAAATAAATTTTAACTAATTTATAAAGTTAATTATATATTAAAATTGACGAGGGACCTACTAGGTACCATATCTCCTTTCATTGTGTATTTTATTCCCTATCAGGTACTCTACCTTAGGTCATTTTCCACCCAATATACTTCTAGGGGATTCCCCATTCTTTCGTATTACAATGGGGGTACCACATGTAGTGAATCAGGTACCTCGTGAAATATTACAATAATGAAAAACCTTCTACACAAGGCCTTACACCCCGAATACCGACCCCTCATCCTCTACCAACTCCCATTATACCCCAAAACCAGAAAAATGAACATTTTTGTGGAAATTTTAACTAATTTATTCCTCAAAAATAGGAGGACTTTTCCAACCACCCCGCCATATAATACCTCATCCTTGTGGAATTTCGAAAAAAAATATTATGAAAAATTTCCCTAGACACTATTATAGTGTCCCATACAATTCATATATGTATATAGTATATAGTAAAAGATGATTATTCATTTCATTTTATGTAAACACAACTTTGGAAGAAAAATTATTAGTTTAGTCAGAAACATGGTCCCATAAAATTCTAGTACATAAGTGATCTATAAAATCTTCCACTATGTTCTCCATATCTAGACCACTTCATAACCATATCATACGTAACACCATGCTCTATAACCAACGGTAATGAATCATAATTATGTGTTATCTTGGAGGCTCAGATGGGGTAAAAAATTAGATATCGATGATCACATAATCATAACATGATCCTAGGTTGTTATATCATAAATATACCATTTTGAAAAACTTACGTTTAGAACAAATATCATAATCTTGAGACAAGGAATAAATAATATTTTTTCATAAGACATGAATCATAAAAAAATTATAGAACCTGAGACATGAGAACATAAAATTGGCTTAAGATATAGACTAATGGGATACACATAAGTATTGAAAATCATATGTCATCCATACCCACCAATTCTTTCATATTGTGTTAGTCTTGGTATAACAACCCTTGTACGGGCATCAAGATTGTGATTACATCACATGTTCCCAATTTTGGGATTGGGATGACTTCCTATGGACCCTCTTGTTTCAGGCTTGGGATAACCACCCATGTTCCCTCTTATTTCGGTCATACATTAACTTGTTCTGAACCCTTTCCACTAGAATCATTGTTAATCGGCCCCATCTTGTTTGAACTCGATGTGAATATGGAGTCTTGTGTTTCAATTGGTGGTAGCATCTGGCGAATACTTCCTCTCGCTTCCCAGTTTTTAATATTTTGGGTTTTTTCTGATGGCTCATGTGTCATATGGATCCAGCCTCTCTCTTCATGATCCTCCTCTTATTTATTATTTTTCGCTTTGTGTAAAACACTATATATAGTTTTTCTCTTTTCTGTGTTATTTGTTCATTGGTTCTTGTTTGGACTCGATTGTATGATGGAGCTGATCGATATTTCTATGAGCCGATGATGTTGAATTCCTAATGTTCTTCACCTGGTGAATGAACTATCGGTAGGGCTTGGTGGTCATGGTAGTGTCTACATCTTCTGTTAGCTTTTTTCTTTCTCTGAACTCTTCCCTGGCTCCTGATTTCCTCCAATCCTCTCCAATTTGGATTCGAATGCTGGTTCCCAATGTGTTTTGGGATGTGAGTTTCAAACAATCGTTAGCATTTCAAGAGGTGTTTTCCTCATGGTGGTGGCCTCGACTCTGCCCATGGGTCACTAGAGGGATTGTTTTTTCTAAAGGATTGTGGTGTGGATTCAATATTTTTGTTGCTTTGATGGTTAGTGGCGGTATATTTTTTATTTTCCATGGTGTCTAAGATGGATTCCATTAGATGGTCTCTCTGGTGAACTATTGTCGGTGGTGGATTCGAATGGTGTTTGGTTGTGTGAAGAAAGGCAGTTTTGTGAAGACGAAGGTGGAATGTGTATCAGTTGTACTCTGCTATGTTGTTTTCTACTATGGTGTTTTCAGCAGTGTTGATGAGTTCCAGCAGATGGATCTTTCCACCATGCTAGTGTTATGGCAGGATCAGCTAGTGTTAAACATAAAATTTGAAATATGAAATTATAAATTATATATTACAAATGATGCGGTCAATGTTTTTTTAAGGTTCACACTTTTCATTAAAGTGTCTCTTTAAATAAAATATCAAAAATTGAGTGTATCTAACAGAAAAACATTTTTCATAAAAATGGATTAATAAAAATTTAAATTTGGTGTACTAAAGGATAATAATTCTTTTAAAATAACCTTGGGATCTATTAAAATAATTATAAAATTATTGTGTGTTCATGATGGAGGAAAATATCCCCATGATGAACATGTAAAAAAAATTTCTATTAACATTTTTTGTAAAAAGACAAATGTGATTTTTCGAGATAAAGAAAAATATATTATTTTTGGAATATATTTTATTAAATCAATCATTGGTAAAAATTAATTTATTAAATAATTGGTGAATAATAATAGAAATTATAAAATTATACTGAAAAGTGTATATGGAGGAAAAATGTTTTTCCACCGAATAGACAAATAATGATAATTTTTATTAAAATAATTATATCTGTATCATTAATACATTAATGGTTAAAAGATAGAGTAAAATATTAATATATAAATAAATAAATACATTACAAAAAAAATCCAATAGTTTATTAATAATAATGTCATAATATTTAATCATTAAAATCCTAACCATAAACAATCCTAAAAAATAATGAGATTATGACATAAAACCTTCACTAGTTTGGTATCATTTAGATAATAATCTCTACGAAATAAAGAACCAAATATGGATATTTAAATATAAAAAAAATTCATATTAATCATCAAAGATTTCTTTAATGGTAATTATATACATCACATAGAATAAATAAGTGTGGACTAAGTCATGTCTCTCATAAAAATAAATGTGAGACAAAAATCCAATAACCACCTTTCAGGATTTTGTTCATACTCATTAGATACTCTATTATAAATATTATAAGTTTTTATACATAAATTACCAAAAAAGTATCATATATATCCCACCATATATGATTTAATTATAACCATGTATCACCCATTAATTAACAATTCCTTGTTAAAATCATGTTTTAGGAAATAACTGCTTCATTTTTCCTATTTATTTACGTTCAGTAGTTTCATTCATTTTACATTGACCAGGGTTCCATCCCCTATAAAGAATTAAACATTATATAAAAATCACATATATTAACTATATATGTATTTATATTAATCAATTAAATATATAGATAAAAAATGAATTATACTATTCATTGAGATAGTAGGTCGTACATATGTGGGAACGTTGTTTCAATTTTCTTAATGAATGGAATTAAATAATTTAAAATAATTTGTCCCCTTAAATGAATAATTTTTATGTTATATATATAATATATGTTCATTATATATATCCCTAATACAATCCATGACAACAAAATGAAAAATTTCTCAAGTCGCTTCATGGAGGCGGTAGGCCACCTGTATGCCCAAGTGATGTTATCATTTTCCAAAAGATTGGAAGGTATGAAGTTATATGTGATATAATAATTAAATAAGTATATTTTTGTCGTTATAATAATATAAATATTCCTTATTCAAATTTTTATCTTTTTGCGAGTGGATGTAATGAAAAAATATTTACATCGGTTCACGAGGAGGAAGTATGTCGAACAAATGATCGATGGGTTCGATTCCAATTTGATGGGGGGTTGAGGATACTGATATAGGTTTTTTAATTTATATAATAAAATATCATAATTTCACGTGTTAAGAGTAGAAGATAGGGGTGCCCTTTTATAAGGGGTAGAGACAGACCTTGAGTTTGGAAAAGAATAAAAAATATTCTATTTTTTACTAAGTTGAAGTCTCCAAATTTGATCATTATCCGAAATTACATGATATTATGTTGAAATATTTACATAAATTATGAACATAAAATTTATTTCAGTTTTTTTAAAATATTTTTTGTAATATAACCCCTCAGTAAACCCGACTAATCTTTAACTTAGTTAATTAATTTTTATAGTTTTTACAATTCATTATGACAAAAAGATAAGTTCATTGTATTATATAACATTAATTATGATAAAATACTATAAAATAAAATATTAAAAATTGAATTCAAAAAATATTATAACATAATTTTAATTTTAAACATCCTAAGAGACACAAAACTAGTTTCCAAAAAGAAAATGTTCATTATATAATGTTTTAATATCAGAATTCAATATCAACTTAATAATGATGAAAAAATTAATATTTCTTATGGAATAATTGTATTAATTAAACATTTTAACCATTTTAATCCAAATTATATATTTGGACATATTTTAAATGAAAATGTGGTTTTTAATAAAAACCATTAGTTTCAACTATTCATTAAAAAATTGAACGTTTCAGAAGAAAACAAAAACCATCACCCTTATATAATTAGAATTTTTTATTCAAAAAGTCTTGTTCCTTTATTAAACTTAAATTTCCATGCTGTTTTCATATTATTTTTATTTTTTGTTTACAAAATAGTATAAAATAATTTTTTCGTTGAAAAAAATTATTCTCAAAAAATATAAAGACTTTTGACAAAAAGTAAGTACTTATTTGTCAATATATTTTATTTATATGAAAATTTTATACATAATTTCATTAAAAAAATTTCCTATTAATACTTCAAATTTTACCTTAAAGGTTATACAAATAATGTTTAAATAATAATATTAATATTATATTCTAGTTCTCTAATACTCAATGTTGTGTGTAATGCAAGAAATAAGAAAATATAATTTTATTTGAAAAAACTTATTTTAGTAAATATCATGGTGTTATAATATAACCCCCCCCTAAAATTAATTTTCCCTAGAATTTATTACATTCTAGTATAAAAAATCAAATATAGTTCTACCTTAAAATATCATAAGGTTCCAATATTTCTTCATCTAGTTGGCGGTTCACCATAAAACATTGACCATGTGTGGGGTCTTCTTTTTAGTATCATTCAATTAATTATATTCCATATTTTTTTGGATATTATTCATATGAAACAAAAGGATATAGTTTTATTACGTACAATCTCAGTACATATGATGGAATAGGGTTGTACGTCCAAAGAAGAGATACATGAAACACATCATGGACAAGACTGTGGCTTAATGGAAGCTCCATGGTATATGTCATTAGCCCTATATAATAGTGAATCTAAATGGGGAAAATACACTTAGTTCATATATTTAATGGATTTATAAATATAATACCCTTATTCTATGGATAAATTCATAAAAAATAATAACAAGAACATCAAAATCAAAAATATGCTGATGATTTTTACCATAGTTCTTATGTCAACGTTGGGATGCCCTGATATATTGTTGAATATCTATGAATTTATCTTCAATTTATTCATTTTTCTCAATTCCCAATAGCTTTATTTATATATTTTCATTCACTCATGTTGATGTTCTACACATCCTTCCCTAGAGGGATTCAGGAGGAACCATCTGAGTTCTTTAATAAAAGATCATGTTAAATAAAAACTCATCTAGAGAATGGTTCTAGTCCAAATAAAAATTAAAATCCATACAAAAAAGCTCAATATATACACTAGGGTTTGAATGGTTTTCACAGACTTTACATCTATATGGGGATGATATGTAGTGCTTAATCTCAATACCATATATTGATCATGATAAAGACATCACTATAACATTAAGTAATCCAAGGGTCCATACCTTAAACAATATAATGTGGTACTCATGAAATCCTTATCACATACATAATTTATATTCTATAAATTATATTTTGATTTCAATATTCCCTAATAGTAATAAAATATTATAAAATTGTATGGTGATAAACTACAACCCAAAGGAGGGGGGCTCTCGGCTTCGGTCGAGTGCTCCCTTGCTCGTTTAGGGTTTTTCCATCCTGGCGACGCTGGTGGATCTGACCGATGATGGATGATTTCATGGAGTTCTCCCCTAGATCTCATCGTGCTGGATTCGGTGGTCAATGGGGGTTCGGCAGAGTGTTCACTTGCTCTTTTAGGGTTTCTCCATCCCAGCGGCGCTGCGAGGATGGAGGATTTTTTGGCATTCTCCCCAGGCACTCGTCGTGCTGGATTCGGCAGTCAAGGGGTTCATCTCGGCTCCAGTTCTTTGTAGGTTTGTCCATGTGCGGCTTTTCTCTAGAGCAGCGGAGGTTTTTGGGTACGATTTCTTGACAATTGTGCCCATGGCTGGTTTTGGTGCGTGCCTTAGCGTCGATCGGAGATGATCAGTGGTCTTTGTTTCATATCTAGTTTAGCTATACTCTTCAGAGCAGATCTGTCCAGATCCATTCCTTGGCCCCAAGTTCACCATGGTACGGCGGTGATGCTGGAGTTCGAGGATGGTTGCGGTGTTGCTTGTTTGTGATCCGGACAGTATGGGTCGTTCCTCTTTGGTCAGTCATGGCCATTTAGTCATCTTTTGTGTTCCATTGGAATGTTATCACTTAGATCTAAGGCTATTTTCCTATGGCCTTCGGGCATGTAATGGGTTTTCCCTTCCAAGATCAAAAGGGTTCCTTGTTTTCCTTTTTTAATAAATAAGGGCTCAGCCCAATGCTTTTAAAAAAAGATACAACCCATAGAGCATTATACCCATTAGATGTTTTGGGGAGTATGATGACAAAATCAATGGTGTTGTTTCCGATTTAAAATATTTTATGCGTAATGGTTGTAAATTCCCTATATACATTTATATCTCATCCTTATCTAGATGAAATATTAAGAATATATCTAAAAATATACATTATCTATCATTTTTCATTTCTTTCTATAAATAATATTTCAAATCTATATACATTTTGGTACTTCCATGGTGAATAGAGAAGGGAGAACTATGATCTTCCAATAATGGCTCCATCAAATCTAATATGGATGGGGCACATACACAGCTCCAATGACATTTCATTATATTATATTCAAGGATAAACATTGGACTTATTTTGACCTTATTTTGTAGCTCTAGGTATTCCTTCATTTCTTATTTAATATTCACATGGATAGATGGTTGAACTCTTATTCGAGATATATAAATTTTCTTGATTCCTTCAAAGTATCTAAATCAATCCTTTTCAAGTACAGAATATTTTTTCCATTTTATCATCATAATAGATAACCTATCATGACCTTTTAAACTCAATGCATTGGTTACCTGGTTTTATTTACTAGGGTTTTCATGTTTCTAGTAATAATAATCTTTAATCCACTAAAACCATATTCTATAAAACATGTTCAATTGGTTCAATTTTGATATTTTCCTCAAACATTTACAATCAATCAATATACCACACATTTTCCTATAATTATAATTCCTCCAAGACATACTCTACAAAAAGAAGATGTGTATTTTTCTCACGATCCTTTATTTGTCACGAGGTAGAAGCTATCAACTTATCATTTTTTCACGAGGATGCATCGCATTCCCATAATTGATTCATCTCTATATATTATTCACCCTTATCAAATGTAGGGTAATGTAATCAAAAGTGTATTGACTAACATACTATTCAGTTCTATGAAAATTTCCTCACATTGATCCATAATGAGGAACTTGTCCCCCATATAAGTTAACATGGTGAGGATATTGGACCTCCATGTGAAATTTTACATTAACCATTGATAATAAATTTCTATATAATGAAAAATTCATATATTAAATATAATGGTTGGTCAAGGACCATAGTTAATTGCTTCCATTTTTTAAAGATGCACCGATATAACCTCACATTAAATTAGATAACCTAAAAAATGAGACATTTTTTAGTTAATATTCACACATAATAAATATTTCCTAGAGCTTATCCTTCCTTAGGGTCATAAGAATAATCCATAAAAGATATTAATGATCATCTTTACCCTTTAAATATATATGAATATCAACTATAAATACTTCCACAAATTGATCAGGGTGATATTTAATGATTTTATTAAATAAATATTTAAATGTAGTTGGGGAATTAGTAATACCCAATAGAAACACTATATAATCATAGTTTCCGTACCATATAAATAAATTTTCAATGGGTATGTCCCCCTTCAGGACCATCAATTATTATATCCAAAAAAGAAGGAAAATCAAGAAAATTATCATGATCTATATATTTCATTACACAATAAATTAATATATTTTAGATGATTCATGTTCTTAATTTTGATACTGTTCAATTCTATATAATCAATGTAGATTCCCATTTATACATAATTTTTTTAACAAAAAAATGGGTGTATCCCATAACAAAAAACCAAGACGATTGAATTTCTTGTCAATATTCTCTAATAATTTCTTTATTAGATCCTATAACTCAATCATTTCAGTTATATAGGGAGACTTTAAAATAGTTCTAAAATAAGGTATGATTTATATTGAGAACTAAAATTCCTGATTCAATGGAATACTGATAATGTCTTCAAAAAGTGCATCAACAAACTCCCATATAATAGTTATATCATTAATGTTATTTTTCTCCCCATTATTATGTAATCAAGTACACTTTTTAAGGGTAATGATAACCCATTTAATTTATGTGATTTCCCTCAAAAGTTCATCTTTATCATCTCATTGATTGTGAGACATAGGTTGGTTCTAAATATTAAATTTGACTTTACTACATCACTAATTTAAGTGGAATTTATACTGAGAAGGGCGATAAGTGACTAAGATAACCTTATGTTCATATATAAGTAGGATAATAAGATTTCTAGGAGGAAAATTCCCACATAACATCAAATAGAGAATAATTTTAGACTTGAGATGTGATCATCATATCATTTGGCCTTTTCTCTGCTAACTCAACATCTATTCATTGAGGATATTACATGAATCCCATAGAACTATCCAATGTAAAAATTATTCATATATATATTCTCAAATTGAGGACATAAATATTTGGGAATAATTATTACCCCCTCAACAACATCATTCTATCTCAAATATCAAAACTAATCAAAAATGGTTTGGTGGTCCATCGGGAATCATTGATCAAAATGATCAATCATGGAAAACTGAACGTAACATATTTAAGTAAAAAACATTATTTTCATCCTTTGAAGCACTAGGTTTAGCGTTTGTCAATCATTTTCATTATCTATTCAAATCATTAATGATGATTCATATTGATTTTATTAATTTTCCCAACCTATCCCCGAGAAGTTTCAAACCAGGTGAGCAACAAGGCTTGTTGTCACGCACCAGGTGATGATAAAGTTAAAACCAACTACACTCATTTCATAATTATTCATGTTATATACAACTATTCTAGATCCAGATCAACTCCTAGTATCCATACATGGATGTAGTTACATAGAAACGACTCGCTCTGTCCTTCACAAAAATTCTATGACATTTTATAATATACTGACTAATACTTCGACATATCCCTAGGAATCTCACTAAATTTATCAAATCTAAGTATACAATGGTTATCCAAATCCATCATATTATTTTGATTATATAAACCCTCAATTTTCATATATAGATTTTCTATATTAATATATTAATATTCAATTCACATTACATAAACAGGCCTAAGGACCATAAATGGTTAGTATATTTGGAAACAAGGAAACATAATCAGCTAATTCGTAAGTGAACTACATATACTCCTAGTATATTCTTCACAATGAAAAAAATTATTAGGTATATCACACATAATACTATGATTCATAGCTAGGGAAAATGTATAACGCCCTGATCCCTCTCTTTCAAACTTAGTACTTGAAAAATGTGGTGAAATTTTTTATTTATAAAAAATAATAAAAAATTAAACAACACCTTAACACAAAAGATGACATTTTTCCGGTCGAGGTTCTAGAGGATTAGATAGATCCTTACATTAATCAGAGTTGATGGAAAATAAAGTAATTACCTACATTGCTTTTGATCTCTGTAACACAAAATGCATTGAAGAACAATTTATAATATCTATGATTCCTAGGAAAAACATTTAAAAACCAAGGGGTGAAAATTCAATTGACCAGTAAGGGGACAGTGGAAAATAGTTTTCAAAAAAAATGTATACATTTTGAAACCAATGTTATTGAAAATAAAATTGAATGATATTTTTGGTAATGTGTATCAAAAATATCATGTATAAATACTTTCTTCATTGAAAACATATAAATAAAATGTTTTAAAGATAACTATGACTTTAAATATCCTATAATGCCTTTGAACATAGTGATGCTTTTAAAATTACATATTCTTGAGAGTAAAATAAAATAAATTAGTGCTTCATCAGAAAGTACTAACCAAGCATTTGAAAACAATACAATTGGGATACAAAAACATCGAAGGTTGACTGTGCCTACCCAATTTGTGATGAATGGTTTCACACCAATTTTACCTTCCATATTTACAACATTAATGTTTCCAAATTTTTTGAAAACATTTTAAACATACTTTACTTATATATATTTTCACTGGATTTTCTGACTGTTGAAAACACTTCAATGCATTAAGATAAAATTAAATTAATATATAAGAATATATTTATATATAAACATTATTGTTATCTTGGTTATAACCAAACCTCATTCCATTGGAATTTTGATGCAATATATTCAATCATTTTTTTCCCAGAAAACATTTATTATTAGTATAGATAATATATCATAAAAAATGATTATATCTTGAAAATAATGTACTAAAACATTTCAAATGATGAAAAAATCCTTGTTTTATTAATCTCAAATAGTAAACCATAAAATTAAATTCAAAAACATTAATGAAATAAGAAATCAAGTGATGCTGATATTATGAATTTCACATGGCCATGGGAAAATGAAATTGCGATTTTCCAAATTTAGAATAAATGCATGTTTAATTATCTTTTCCAAATGACAATTAAAGTGTAAGCATGTTTACAAACATAAGTAATATATATATATATGACATGGAATCAATAATTTTAAATCCAAACTTCAGTGAATGTAAATATCACATGGCAGTATTGATATGGATGTAAATTAAAAAGTAAAATTTATCAAATACATATACCAAGATTAAACAATAACTTTACAACATTACATATATTTACAAAATAAATTAAATTTTGACAAAGATATTAAACACCATTACATTATTATTTCCAATGTAATTATACACATATTTGTATATATCATTTAATATGCCACATAGAATAATTTTAAAAATCAATAATAAATGTTGAAAAATAATTTAATATCACCATAATTGAAAAATTCCCCTTAACTAACATAAAATGGAAATCATAGTATCCGAAAATAGTTAATACCTTGAAATTTGACGTTAAAGAAGAGAAATATTTGAAAAATACATTAAAATATCTCTTGAAATTAATGAATGAAAATCAAAAAATATATATTATGAAACCGAGAGTCCCCTAAAAAATAAACAATCTACCAATAATGATAATCCCTTACTAAAACCCATTCAAATTAAGAATTAAATTTTGAAAACATCACTCCCTTATAATTCCATTATATAGCGTATATTAAAGTAAAAATTATAAAATAATTGAAATAGATTTATGTTGACCTAACAAAGAATAAATTATAAAGACCATAAAATTCCATCAAAATCAACATTGAACATAAAATTATTTCATGAAATAAAACTAAATATTTTCCATTAGAAAAACAATAATATAGAATATCATAAAAAGTATTGTAAAATACGTGATCCCTTACTACATATGTAAATACCATTACTCATAATTTCTGATTGTTTCTTGTACTCTCAAAACCAAAAACAACATAGCACAACACATAGAAGATAATGGACCTCTCACTTCCTTCCCCTCTCCATTTATTTACACTCATTTTATAATATAAGTGATTAACTTATTTCAACTTGTGAGGATAATTGATGGGATAAACATATAATCTATCATATTTTATAGCTGAATTAAATGCACAAATTGATTTTCATCATGTTCAGTTACGGATCAAATAAATACATATTGATTTGATCTACTTGCATGATAATAAGACACTAAATATGACCTCAATGATTTATAAATGATACAACATTTTCAGGGAATGAAAAACTCTGAAAACATCAAACGTTTCACAGAAAAAAATATCGAAACTAAATTGGATAATTCAGAAATTATAATAATCTAAGTGGAACAAAAAAATCCAAACCAAATAGATATGGATTGAAACAAGTATTTAATTCTTCAGTAGGCATTAAATTTCATCCACACTGTAAAAAAATCAAAACAAAATTGTTTCATATCACGGACAAAAATTGAAAAATGACCACCATTGTTTATAGATGAAACAGATGAAATTGAAGTAAAAAAAAATACAACAATATGATAACCAGTACTTATGAATAATATTACGATAAAAAGAAATTTAATATAAATAAAAAAGTTCAATAAGGTGTGAATTCCTAAGGATTAGGATAATTAAATATAGAAACCTACCTCACAGAGATCGAAACCCTAATCTCAATTTGGATCTGGATCTAGATTTATTGATTTGATTCAAACTCACATATGAAGATGAAAATGAACCCCCACTACTGATCTCGATCTCCTTTGGCTTCATCTTCTGATTTGAATACAGACCAATGGTCAACACTCCCCTCTCGTGACCAAGATCAGACCTCCATCGGTCTCGATTCTTGATCGGGCAAGCCTCCTCACTTCGGGACTCCTATGAGCTTCGACTTCCCACATTGATTTGAAAATACACATCCGAAGATGAGCTCTTCTATTCACGAACCATCAATCCAAATTCTAGGATTTCATTTATCTTTTTTTTAATTTGATTTGTCATCATTTTTATTAAACCGTTTATATCTTTTATAATTCATTAAATATTACATATATATTTTTATATATCATTTATAATTATTAACTAAAAAATTTATACTTATATTTTTGAATTACATTAGTATTTGTAAAAATAACATAAATAGATATAGTGAACTTAATAATTATATTCTAAAAAATATCATTATTAAATCTTTTTTGAAAGAAAATAATACTGATTTTAAAAAATCATCATAAATTTATTACCAAATTGTGTTGTTATAAATTCAATAACATTTTGATGTCAATATATATATTGCGTTTGAAACTTATTTCATATACAATTTTTTAAAACTTATTTATTATCATTATTATTTTAGTGTTTTTTTATTATAACAAGTATTTATATGAATTTCATATATTTCAAAAATAATTAAACTTTTATAAAATTAGTATTTAATCAAAAAATGTTTACAAAATAATTTATTATTTAAAAAAATAACCAATTATTATTAAAAATAACGCTCCAATTCAATTATCTTTAAAAATAAATTTTTATTAATTATACATTATATACATATATTATAATTTTATTTTATTAAAATTTAAAAAAATGTAACATGTTACACTTTACTTCAAAATATATTTTTAAAAATATTTAAAACCATTTAATTAAATCATTCTTTATTTAGTTTTAATTATAAACAATATATTAAATAATAAATTACTATTAAAATTTCCTCAGGGTGTCACGTCCTCCCCCTAATTGAATTTCACCGTCACATTTAATTTTTTCTGACTAAAAATAATTCTAAATTTCCATATTTAGAATTAAGAAATACCACTAGGATCATTGATCTTCTAAACTCGATAACATCCAATCACCAATGTTGTCTAGACCATTCTTCTAATACCAATTATAACTCTGTTGGCCAGCTCTTTCAGACTCAGTGCTTGAAATGTGATGAGATTTTTATTACATAAAAATTAATAAACAATTACACAAAACATTAATGCAAAAGTGGAAATTTTACCGAACTAGGTTTTCGAGTAGTAGATATAAAATTATATTTATCAATGTTGAAAAAAATTAAACAATTTCCTACTATGCATCCCTATGCACTGACACAAAAATTGTCGATGTCCAATTTAGAACATATATTATTCCATTTAAAATCATTAAAAAGGGGGTGAGTATTCAATTTCCCAGTAAGGTGTTATTAGAAAATATTTTTTAAAAATACTTTTATGTTTTGAAACTAATTCTTTTTGAAATAACTTTGATATAAATTTTTGTTAAATATCCTTGAAATTAGCTTTGATAAATACATACTTCTTTGAGAAGATATACATAACCCATTTTGAAGACAACTAGGCTTTTCAATACTCTATATATCATGTGAAAGTAATTATGATTTTATAAGTACATACGCTTGAGAGTACATTAAAATAAACAAGTTCTTGTTCAAAATTTACTTATTGAGCCTCCAAAAACAAAAAGATTTGGATACTTAAACATAAATGGTTTTCCAGGATTACCCACTTAGAAAATGATGGGTTCACTCCCAATTAACCTTCCATATTTACAAAGTTATTGTTTCTGTATTTTTTGAAAACATGTTTGACTTTATTTACTGAAATATATTTTCACCGCAGTTGTTGATTGCTGAAAACATGTCAATGCATTAAGATACACATAAATTTATATATATAAATTTATGCATATAAATATATATAAACATTGAGGTGATCTTGGTTACAATAATACCTCATTCCATAGGTCATTTCATTGAATATATTAAAACTTTTCATTAACAGAATAAATTTACTATTTTTATGGATAATTTATCATAAAGTTTTTTTATATATTGCACAAAAAGATCTAAAACATTTCAATGAATGATCAAATCCATGTTTATAATAATTTTTTATAGTAAACCATAACATTAAATTTGAAAACATGAAATAAATAAGAAATAAAGAAATTTTTATATTATGAATAACACATTGCTATGAAAAAATCCATTTGTGACATCCTTAGTATAACATAAAAAACATAATTATCTATTCTAAATGGAAATAAAACTATAGACCTATCAATAAATATCTGTTATATATTTTTATATGACATGGAATCAATAATTTTAAATCTGAACTTCAATAAATGTAAATATCACTTGGTAGGATTGATATGGAACAAATTAAAATATAAACAATCTTAAATACTTATACACTAGTGAAATAATGATTTTAGAATTCATCATAGATTTACAAAATAAATTAAATTTTGACTATGTAAATGTAAACCCTTACATTATTATTTCTACTATAATTATACACATATATGTATATATCATTTATGATCAAAAATAGGCAAATTAAAATATTAAACAATTGAAGAATCAATGTTGAAAAATATATTAATAACAAAAAATTGAATAAATATCCCTTACCCCAAATAAAATTGAAATCAATGTATCCCAAAATAGTTAATCCCTTGAAATTAGACATTATAGATGATCACTTTATGAAAATAAAATTTAACTTTCTCATGGAATTAATGGATGAAAATCAGAAATATATATATTATGAAACTGAGACTCCCCTAAAAAATAAACAATATATAAATAATGATAATCCCATACTAAAATACATTAAAATTAAGAGTTAAATTTTGAAAACATCACTCCCATCAAATTAATTTGTAAATCTTATATTTACTGGAAAATTTAATAATAAAATACATAGATTGAAAATTCCCTTACAAATTACAAATTCTAATGAACGTAAAATGCCACCAAAATCAACGTTGAATATAAAATTCATTGATAAAATAAAACAAAATATTTTCCCTCATGAAATAAATAATATGGAATTTTATAAAAGTATTTGAAAATATGTAATCCATTTCGAAATATGGAAATCCCTTTAATCATATTTTCTACTCGTTTCTCAAACTCTCAAAACAAAAAACAAAAATGCACAACACATAGAAGAAAATGAACATCTCACTTCATTACCCTCTTTATTTATATACACTCCTTGGATAATATTAGTGACTAATTTATTTCAACTTTTGAGGAAAATTGATTGGATACGCGTATAATATATCAACATTTATAGCTGAATTAAATTTAAACATTGACTTGTAGAAAGTTGAGATATGGATATAATATATACATATTGAATTAACCAATATTCATGAAATAAGACACTAAATATGACCTCAAATAATCAAAAACGAGACTACATATTCCATGAATTAAAAACATAGAAATACTAAACCAGTTCCCAAAAAAAGACTCAAAATTGAATTGTCTCGTCCATATATTATAATTATCAAAATAGAACGAAAAATACAAATATTACTCTTATGGATTTAAATTGCTATTTATTTCAACAAGATGCCAAAAATCTCAGCCAAACCATAAAAAGTTCAAAAGTGAATCGTTTCACATCATGAACAACACATGGAAAACAACCACTACTGGTCCCATATGACATAGATGTTATCGAAGTAAAAAAATATAACAAAATAAAAACCACTAGATAAAAATGTGGTTCGGATATCAATGAATTTAATATACATTAATATGTTCAACCAAATTAGATTTTATAAATATTTGGATGATTAAATACTGATAAATACCTCATAGAAATTAGAACCCTAATCAGGATTTAGAACTGAATCTATATTTATGGCTTTTCTTCAAACTCAAATTCAAAGATGAATATGAACCCTCACTGGTGATCTTGATCTCCATTTGCTTCGACTTCTGATATGAATATGGACCAGTGCTCAACACTCCCCTCTCGCGACCAATGTCAGACCTCCACCACTCTCGATTCCTGATCGAGCTTGCCTCCCGACTTTGGGTCTCCCATGAGCTTAGACTTTTTCATTTGATTCAAACAATTTATCCCAAAGCTAAGCCCTTATCATCACGAACCCTCAATCCTAATTCCCGGTTTTCATTTCTGTTTTTTTTAATTTCATTAATCATCATTTTTTAAAATCTTTTATATTCTTTTAAAAAATTAAATATTACATATATTTTTTATATATCATATATAATTATTTTGTCCAAAATTAATACATATATTTTAGAATTACTTTTGTATTAATAAAAAAATTTATAATAAACATATAGAACATCATATTTATTTTATAAAAAATATCTTTTTTAAATTTTATGTGAAGTAAAATAAAAATAATTTTATAGAGGAATCATTACTTTATTATAAAATTTTTTAATTAATAATTCAATAACATTTTAATGTCAATATATATATGTATCATTTAAAAATAATTTAATAAAAAATTACAATAAAACTATTTTTATTTATTTACTGTGTTTCATTTAATATATCATGTATTTATATGAATTTATTATATTTAAAAAATAATACAAATTTTATAAAAGAAGTATTCATTCAAAACATGTTCATGAAATAATTTAATATTTAGAAAAAAACCAATTATTAAAAAATAACCCTCAAATACATATATCCTTACAAATAAATTTAAATTTATTATACATTATATAAATATATTATAATATTATTTTGTTAAAATATAAAAAAATGTATTATATAATACGTTGATTCAAAATATATTTTTAAAAATATTTATATATAATTTTTATCAAATAATTCCTTAGAAATTTTTAATTATAAACAAATTATTAAATCATAAATTACTATTTAAATTTCATCAAATTATTACAAAATGAATCATAGTAAAGGTTTAGAATATAATCTTAGTAAAGGTAAAAAATGAAGATATCAATTGTTACATATTCATAACTTTTGAATAAGTCCCTGAGAACATGAAATTGACATATGAAAACCATTCACTTAATATAAATTTTCATAATATTGATACATGTAAAAAAATATTCATAGTTAACAAGACATGAATCATAATGAAATAAATTAACATGGGAAATGAAAACATAACATTGGTATATATCATAGATTTTTCACATAAAAATAAGAATATAAAACATATATTAGGGATACCCACCAAGTAATTCATAACATGATAGGGTTAGACTAACCACCTATGTTTTTGGTTCGACATTATTATAACCTCATGTGCACACTCTGTTATGATTGGGACAAACTCGTGAGTACCCAATTATTTTCATCTGGGGATAAACTCTATTACACCCCCTTGTTTTTCGGTTGGGATAAACTCTCCTCTACCCTTTGATATTATATAAAATAAGTCATTACCATATGAATTAGAATATAATATAAGTCCCACCCACTAAATAATCTATAAATTTATTAGAAACATGTTCATATTAAATATATAAAATATTAAAATACAAAAATAAATGAATTTCATAATCATTTCACCATAGCATTAACCATGGAAAAGAAACAAGATTCCAATACAATAAAATTTTTATCATAGCATAACTCATGGGAAAAATGGATTTCATAAAAATATTTTCACCATAAACATAAACCTTCTAGATAAAGAATTCGTATTTTACCATTGGACCTTATACACTGTAAAAAATAATCACCACCAATGGATATTTTCATTTATTAATGAAATTCAATAAATAAATAGTTAAATAATTCATCACGAAAATATCATTTCAAATTTTAAAAAATTTATAAGAAACTTATTGCTATATAAAAAACATTTTCTTTGAAAATAAAAATTAAAAATTGTAAAATATTTATTAAATAATTGATCATTCGTGATATTGGACAACACTATTTATTTTTAACATGTTGAAATGAATATATCAATCACATTTTTGGAAAAAAAAAAGAAAAAAGCTCCTTATTAAGAAAATGATAAGAATATTCCATTATTAAATTCTATAAACAGAAAAACATTTGTAAAAATTTATATAAAAAATACTATATATCATTAAATACATTAATAAAAAATAATTTAGAAAAATGGACCTGTAGGAATAATTATTTTCGATGAAAGAGATAAATGATCTTGGTTTTTCTAATAATATTATTTTTATCAATAATCCATTCAAAGAGGGAAATTAAAGGAAATAATATATTCTATAGAGATAACCATATAAGAAGATATGTCATGGGTTACCTAAAAGTTATATCATAATATTTCATCGTTGCAATCAAAATCATAAACAATACCTATAAATAAAGTGATGGTAACATAAAATACATACCACATTGGTAAATCATGAATCATATAACAAATGAAATAAATAAAAATATTTAAATTTGTGAAACCAAATTAAATTCCTTATTATAATAATAAAATACATTCATGGGTAGTATATATATCACATAAAAGAACCAAGTGGTGGATACAGTATTTGTCTCACTAAAATAAAACTAGGCCAAAATCTCATCACCTGAAGTATCGAATTTCTTCATTCATACAATTAAATAATTTATAATAAGTATAGGTTTGTTATAAATCAATTAATAAACCATAACCAGATATATAATTCCTTATATGGTTAATCAATGACCTTTTATGACCTGCGAATTAACAATTTATTGTTAAAATAATTTTCCAGGTAACAACTACATTGTTTTTCAAGTATGTTTGGGTTTGGTATTTTGGGTCCTTTTACTTTTATATTTGTTACATAATATACATAATTTTAACCACGATATAGATATCATATAAATCATTATATCTGTATTTTTATTAATCCATTACTCATTGAGATCAAAAATGGATTACACCGCTTACAAAGACAGTGGGCCTTATTTACACAAGAATGTTGTTTCAATTTTCTCGATTAATGGACTTAATAAAAGGTAAATAATATATTACAAATATATAATAATTCATATTTAATATATGAAATATATATTCATGAAATTTTTCCTTATTATCATACATTTAAAAATAGAATGAAAAACATATCTCATCGCTTCCTTGAGGTGATATTTTACACGTACGCATGACTGATTTCATTATTTTCCAATAGATAGTAAGTTAAGAAGTTAGTTGAGAAATTATAATTCCATAATTATAATTACATATTAAATATAATATAAATTTTCTAAAAACATATTTATATCTATCTAGGACACGCAGTGATGGAAAATGAACTGCAATAGTTCACAAGGCAGTAGTTTACCATACACACAGTCTTTGGTTTCATATACCATTTAATGGAGGAAATGTAATATATAGGTTATTATATTAAAAAAATAAAATCATGGAATATGGGGGATAATTATTTTATTGTATGATAAAATTTTCATAGAATTTTAAGGATGTGGGAGATGAAATAAAATCAAAATTCATGGTTATGAACTATACCACTTCTTCGAACAACCTCCTTTTCTTAGCACCAAAATCATTCATTTGAAGGTTTTAACAATAAAAAAATCCCTTAAGGATGTGGGTACTACGATATGGAAGTTATTTGTTTAGGTATATCTTGAATCCAAATCGTTTGGAAGTTTGACACTGAAATGAGAGTGAGTCTCCATTTATATGTGGTGGAGAGGATTGACATATAATTTTTGAAAATAAAAAATTTATACCCATATTATAAATAATACAAAAGCCTTAAAAATGTATCATTATTTAATAATAGAGTAATTAAGGTCTAAATATGTCTATAAAATATTAATTCGAAAAAAATGAATTTATTTCAACCCTTATATGATTGAGTTAATCCCTGGTAGACATGTTTTAACATTAATTGTGGTAATTGCTTTTTCAGGTTTTTTCTATTCAATATGATCACAAAATAATTTTACATTATTATGTAATATTAATAATATTAATTTAAAATATGTAATACACTTATCAAAAATATTTCCACAATTTCGAAATTAAAATTTAAAATTAACCATGTAGACGCCATGATAAAATAGTTTTCCTAAGAGAATGTTTTCATACGAACAAAATACTTTAATATAAAAAGAAAATATTAATAATGGTATAATGACCTAAATTCTATTAATTATAACATAGCCAATCTAATTTTTCCATTAAAAAAATTTAAAATACAATATATATATTTTTAGATGATTGAATCAAAAAAGGAAGTTTCCAATGAAATTAAATTTTTTTCACAATTAATTGAAAAATTAAAATTTTCATAAAATCCCAAAGAAATAAACCTTATATTAATTGACATAGTGATTCCAAAACATATTTTAATATTTTTCAAATATTATTTCAAAATATGGGGGAAAATTATTATTTATAAAAAAAATATATAAAAATGATTTCTTTTTAATAATGTATTTTCAATGAATATGAAGACATTACCAAAAATTAAGTAATTATTTAGAAATATAAACTTTTTATAGAAATATAATATAACTAACTCTAAAATATTGGTAATTACTATTTAAAAAACCAATTTTAATGGATAGATTATAATAGTCAGGTTTAAATAATAAAATTAATAGTATAGCGTGGCTCAATTAAACTCGATGATCTGTGAAACACAACATATCATAGAAATAAAATTTGTTTTGAGAAAAAAATTTAATAAAATGTTGCGGGGTTACAACTGTGATTAGATATATATATTTTACTCTCATTTCTATAACAAGGAACAAATGTGTTTCAACCACACATGCATCGAAGGAACTATATTCTGCATAAGTAATTTTTACCTATTCCACTTTATGAATTATTCATTGTTCACACTATGAATAATATTCTAGATCAGAATTATTATCATTGATCACTTGAGGAGGATCAATGTTGTATCTCTTGAGCTGAGATATGTCGAATACATCTTGCATCACATGGAATACTTTATGGGGGAGAATCCTTAATCCATGGTAATTACCCACTTTACTAGCCAAACATGGTCCCATATACTTGGGCACTAACTTATCATGCCAATGAATATTATTGTGTTCCAATATAGTGAAAAAATTAATAAAAATTCACTTCCCACCAAAAATTCAAAATAATTTCATCTTTGATATACATATGAACGCTGCTTACTCTGGGAAGTCAATAACAGCTTTCAAGTTAGAAATATATGTTTTGACATCGTTAGAAGGAGACTATGTCTAATAAATTTAACTACATGACGTCTAACCAGTAATGATATAATTATTTTAACATTAACTATATTCCCTCAATAGGTTCACTCGAAAATTATTTCTGATAAATATTGTAATAATTGAACAAAATGAATGAGTTATGTCTCCCCCATAATCCACTGAAATTTAAGAATTTTTCCCAAAATATTTCCTCTAATACTGATATAATATACCCATAATTTTCATTTGTCAAATGATGTAATGTCATACTAAAATGAACCTTAGTTAATAAATACGTCTAAAAATATTTCAAAAATCATGATTGTAATCAAGAATCTTGATCCAATGTGATACACTTATGTGCAACATGAAATTGCACCATATCCCAAACATACACTTGAAACACCTCATTAATAGAGTTTTTCAATTTGATCATTAGTAAATGAGATACTTTGGATAACCCGTAAACTCTAACATACAAAAAATAACTTCTATGGGTTGATTGCAGCAACACCCTCACAACATGTATTATCATAAAATATAGTTACACTCTCAGTGGGTATTGGTTCATGAGTTACTATGGATCATTAATTCTTATTCTATAATCGTTTATTGGTAAATTATCATGAGATAAACCTCATAATGTTCGTTTTTATATTTAGACATAGATAATGCCTATTTATATCATGATAAGTCATTAAAATCATTAAGAGAGAACCCCGTCTCTAGGATTTTGATTCGTATATCAGCACTTCATGCATTAATAAAGGGACCAAAATATAAAATTCCATATATAAGATCAAATCTCAATTATGGATCCAATCTATTGGGGTATCCCCACCATATATTCACACTATCAGAACAATTCAATCATATTCAAAACATTAACTCTCCTTTACACTCTTAAGTAGTTTATAGTTAATATCAATGTTTGTGATAATAATAATTCATATAGTATATTAACATCTAGATTCTAGTTATAAATGGGTATCATGAATGTTCACTCATTTCTAAACTCATAAAAAAACCTAGACTATGAATTCCTACAAATAGTATCAACCACAACATTCCCCTTACCCGGTGTATAATCCATCTCAAATTGAAAGGATTAAAAACATGCAACCCACCTCCTTTCATAGAGGTTTAGGTCACACTGAGAAATGATATACCCGGAAATCATGTGGTTTATAAGAATATATCACCAAAAAATTAATTATTCCAATATATCATTATAAGCACTACAATTTCAACCACAAAATCATGATTTAGGTAATTCTACTCATGTGACCTCAATTTCAATGACCCATAAGTTACTAATCATCTATACTGTATCAGAACTACTCCAAGTCCAATACCAAATGTATCACAATGTATATTACACTCCTTACCAATATCATTTATGGTCGGAATGAGAATAGAATTAAACCTACACATCAGCTCCAGAAAATATTAATCATAAGGAATGAACCACTCAATCTTGAATCACATCTAAGTCAGGTCCATCAATAATATTTTATTTCTATATTTCTCCTAAAAAACATATTGAAATATTTAATCAATCTTAGGAATCTACCAACCTCAAAAACCTCATTTTGATGATACTATGAAATGACAACCTCAACCATAGTAGGATACATTAAAATCTAAACCTTTGATATCACATACACCTTGAAAAAAAAACAACTTTAATTAAAATATTATACATCAATAGTTTTTCATATATTTTATTTTCTCTATGTATACTCAATACAATATTTAGATCCTTATCATGGTCCACCCATAATTATATGTAAACTAGGATATCATCAACAGACACAAAAATGGATGAATATATATACATATATATATATATGGATGGAATATTTAATTAATCAGCACTATAAGTGTCATAGGTGTATTTATCAAACCAGATAACATCATATGATATTCATATAAGAAACACCATGTCCAAAAAGATGTAGAGGGAACATTTAGTGACCTCTCAAGATACTGATGATATAATAAACTGAAATCACCCTTTTAGAACCATTGATTATACATCATATGATTCACAAAAACACATCTATATGTGGAAGGGGATACTAGTTCATGACCATCATCAGGTTTATCCTCTTGAATTAAACTCATATGTTCACAGAACCATATTCATTATTAGTTAATAATATCGATAACCACATGGAAAATGATTAAGTGAATGAGTCCCTTCACGAGAACATCAACTATATGATCCTTTTTCACTCAAACAACTATAAGGGACATCCAAATTAAAATAATGGATATGGGATCAATTCCAGTGATCAAATATGACGTGGACTCATCTTTTCATATTAGTGAGAACCTAAATTAATACCTAGGAAATACATTCTGAAAAAGGTCATCCAAAATTAAAAATAGCTTTCCTCTCTCATCATCTACTATAAAAATACAAGAAAATTGGGTAATAGTCATCCCAGGATTTTTATTGTATCGGTTCAAATTATCATACATTGAATAAATCTCCCAATCATAGGTATAATAATCACCCTAAATAAATGTGAAAGTCGCCCATAAATTATAGCAGTTGATGATTTCTTCTAAATGAGTCAACTGATACATCTTAAGGATCATATCAACACTATGGATAACTTGTATTGTGTTATCCTAAATAATATTGTATCCATTTATTTTGAGAGTGAACTATAGACATAATTAAATTTATTTGACTCTCACCATTAAGCGAGTATTAATGGAAAACTCCCTATATAGATACTCAATTACCTGCCTTAGATCATCAACAATTATAGAAGATATAAATAATTGAAATACAAAAATATTAAAAAATAAAAAATGGTGGGTGGAACTAAGATCTATTATTGAATATGTAATTATCCTTCACTATGGTTAGTATGATTTGACATGATGTCATGAAACTGGAATAAATCAATGAATCTTCCCTAGACTCAAATCGACTAATAACCTGGAGAATATTAATAATGTTTCCTTCATTTCTAGACACAATTCCCCCTAATGCACACTTTCTGTGTAGAAGAACTGAAATATAATGTCTATAATAAATATACAAATCATTCCCTTGATATCGGAACTTACCTATCAATGTAATCAATGTTCATCTATAAAACAATTTAGATGAACAATGTAAATGTTCAATTTTTCTTCCTGATTAACACTCCATAGGTGATCAATGGAACTATAGTTTTTACACCCAACTCAGATACATTGGTATCACACAAGAGGATTAATACCTTTTTAATAAGAATACAAACCATATCCTCAGTTGTAATATTGGATGTTACTCCAATTAGAGTCACTAAAATGATATTTTAGACGACATGATGTTCCAATCCTAAATTATACATAACAATTATAGATATCATAAAGTTTATCCACATATATGTTCCACTTAGTAATTATTGAATGGTTCATGACCTTAGAAAATAATTCATCATGGAAAATATTCACCATTTGTCAAATCATATTTCAAAACCCATCTTGAAAACATTTAACTCTAGTAGTCCCATAAATCACTATTAAGGGTGAAATATAAAGAAACCTAATGAAATGAGTATAGTGATAATTGTTTTACATACATTGAAATTAAATTCATTTTTTGGAATAGTTAATACATGACACAAGTAGAGGCCCAAACACCATATTGGTTTGGTGTCATTGGAAAATAGAAAACATAAATAACATGTTGATAAATCGTCTACATTGTCTCATGCTTTATCCTTCATAATAAGAATCCATTTTTGTCATATCATACTTAATACCATTCTTCAAATCCATTGGGAAAAGGAAACAATAAAAGGGGTGATCTCAAATGATCGCTAAGGGTAAGGACATAAAACATCCTACAAAACATAAATATAAGAATATAAAAACAATAAAATAATGTCAAAATTTCAAAATCATGAGTCATGAAATAAATATTGGAAGTACATAAGGTAAAAATCCCAATGAGACATGATATAATAATATTGGCATAATACATGGAATTATATAAAACAAATAATCACATAATAAGATATCTGTAGTAGTGAAGGAATTACTTCCAAGACCATCATATTGGGAAAAGTAAATTATTGAAATGGGTTTACATGTCATTCCAGCAATAAATTAATAAACCAGATTTACTTTTAGTTCCATCATTGTTTTACTGAACATAATTTACTTTTCATTCCATAATGTCTATATAATGAGATATTTATCTTCACCAAATGAATGGTAGGGAGATATAGGTACCACCCATATCATAATGAAATAATTCTTAGATGTTCCAAAAAAACATAAATCATTAATCATAGTATAACCCGTAAAATAAAATGGGTTTCTTAAACATCATTCCATCATTACAAAATCCATATTAAATACTATTCCATCATCAACAAAACCAAATCATAGTAATAATAGTAATAGAAACATGAACCAAATTAAAGAGTGACGTCTTATATGAAATATGATTTTGATAAAATACATGAAATTAATTCTTGAAAAAAATATCCTTTCTTATTCAAAAAATATTGTTTTTCATAAAATATTATGAAAATTTAAAATAAATGTATTTAGTTGAAAATAAATAGGAAACTGTGTAGGGGGTTCTTCATGGAAAAAATAAATTATGAAGATGTTAAAAATTCATTCATTCCATTTATGATTAAATAATTATTCTCAAACTCTTTCTAAAAAAGTCAAAAATGTACCACTAATGGAAATGGAAATAAACATTCCCTCCATACGATGTAGTAAAAGTAAAAAAATGGGTAAAAATGACTATAAACACACATAGAAGAATCATAAACATTTTATGAAAACATTATTAGAAAACATGGACATGGGTGATAAATATACCCCCCAACAAATACATACATATAAAAAATCTCGGATACAAATGAGATTGCAAAAGTATCCCTTACCTTTAGTCTGTTATGCTTCATATGTATCCAAAACTCATCTTTCTCGACTGTCTCCTTTTTATTTTCATAAAAGGACTCCCTAAGAAGAATTTCTGCCCAATTTGTGACCTCTAGGATAATGTGAGGGTAGTTGGTAGGATAGTGGGGTTGAGGTTTTCCAGCCAATGGATTTTGGAGGTGAGAATAAAAGGAAATGATAAGTGCCCTTTTATAGGAGTAGTGAAAGACACTTTTGGAAATTCACAAAATATTAAATTATTATAATTTCATTATCGGTTTTTATAGGTCCAAAACTAATTTATTTCAATTATAAGTTGATTATGGGTCTACATCCTCTCAACCATTTGGTTTTAGACATGTTTATGTCACAAAATTAACCTTATTGTTAAACATTAACCCATAGTTGAAAGCTTTAACTCTTACCATGTATTCAAGAATTTTCATAATATATGTTTACTCTAGTTACATTGTGATACCAAGAAGACAACAAGTGGAAAATTATTAACATTTTTTATATGGAATTATCTACAAAAACGGGCTATTATGATCATGTCAAATAATGAAAACCATCCTAATCTAAAAGAATAAATATAAATATAAGAATACAATTTTCAATATCAGTATCTCCTCTGCTTTTTATCATTATTATTCATAATTCATCTGTAAAGACCTGTAAATTTCAGGGGAAATTTTTTCTTAATTTTCTTTTGGATTTTACAAGAATGCAGTTTCTGACAGCACCTAATTCTGAGGCCCGGTGTTCCCGGAATAAATTTCCAAAGTTTAGCTAAAGTACCTTTAGTGAACGAGCGAGTGGGTTTTTCTAACTTTTCAACTGGTGCTTGGAATCGAAAACTGAGGGCACCGATGAAACCGCAGCACCGGTAATTTCATAGGAACACCTTTTCTGGAGTTGTGTTTTCTCGGGTGTGGTTATTAAAATAATCGGATAAGTAATGAATAATATAAAATTTGTGCTACCAATTTTATTTTTATTTCTAAATAGTTAAAATCTAAGCTTGGTGGTTGGAGTGGGACCCACAATATCCTACTCCACTAGGTAGGATATTTGTGGGGTGGGTCCCACACAAGACCCACCTATTCAAATTCCTCAAACCCCCATTTTGTAACACACCAACACCCCCTATTAAATGCCGAGTCAACACTCACCTTAATTGGACGGTTAAAACTCTTCAATTAATTCAATTAATTGAATGATTTATTTTGAATTTCAAATTGAGATGTTGGCATGTGTGTTAATTAAATAAGAGAAGACTTATTTCATTAAGGGTTGGTTCGTTGGGCGAGATGGATTGGAGAGTAATTGCTCAAGCCTTGGAACCCTCTTCTTCCTCCTTGAAGAACGCTAAGAATGCACATTCGCCGACGAAGAACACCGGCCTCTGACGAAGGACGACGAAAAACGCCGAATCCTTGGAGATCGACGATGCGACGCCGGGTACCGAGATGCAGACGATTCTCTTCTCCATGATGCTGATGATCCTTACGGAACCTTGTTCCGCGACGCCGTCTTCCGCGATGATTATTTCCCGTGATGAACCTTCGTTCGATGATACCTTGAGGTAGGGGTTAATTTTGGTCATGGAATGATCATCGTCGTTCTTCGTCTTTTATTTGGGGCTGCTTGTTATCAACATAATGGGAGGAGGTCAGACCACACGAACACGGTCGACCCTCCTCCCCCTTGGTTGTTGTGTTTGTTACGGCTCGAAAGAAGGCGGTACGGTGCAATTACACCATGCAGAAACATGGAGGGATGCAGCGAAGAAGCGTGACGTCGTCGCGCCGCGCCGTTGAGGTCAAACAAAGTCGCGACGACATCGCGCCACGCCGGAGAACCACGATGAGGCCGCGACCGGAGCGAGGCTGTGGCGGAGGGGCGCAGCGCCTTCCCGCCATGGCGGTGCAATGTGGGGCGGCCGAAACCGCCGGCACCTCGGAGGGCGGGACCGCGGCGGTCCCGCGGCGGCAGCACCGGCCGGCCGGACTGGGTCGACCGTTTCAGGGGGAGACCGTGGGTCGTAACCCCTGGCTGAAAAAAAAGAGCATCCCCCACGCGGGGGGCCGTAGTTTCAATCCGGGGGAAGCGCCCCCCCCCCCCCCCCCCCTTCTGCTCTGGTCGGCCAGCACCGAGTTGGCCACCCGCGAGGCGCACCCACGCCAGGCCAACCAGCCGCCCAGGCCGGGCCGCACCAGTTGGGTCGGGCCTCGCCCGCCGGTATGGGCAGCGTCCTGAGGGGCCAGACTCGGACTCGGGTTGGGTCGACCTGGTTCAGGCTGACCCAGGGGGTCTCGGTCCGGGACGGTTCGGACCCCAAACACCCTAAAACGGGATAGGTCTGTTATTTTGCCCATATCATGGGATACGAACCTCGGATTTATGCACCGTCAGTTGCGATGCAATCCTTGGATCGAGAAGGTAGTTTCGGTATATTAAACTCAAGGTTTCAAAGAACATTGTGTACAGCCGGGTTGGTTCGAGCACAAAACCAACAGGGCCCTCGGAGCAGAAACGCATATAACTTGAGGATCATACGTCCGATAGACATGTCGTCGACTTTTTTGGATTCCTGTTAGTGAGACGGACCTGTTTTCTTACTCCGCTCGAGGTTTGGATGAAGTTGGAGTGCGTTCAGGCTAGTTTTGACTTAAAAACCAACCGAGCCCCTAGAACGAAAAGGCTAATAACTCTCTGACTAGGCGTCCGATTGACGCACCGTCTATCATGATGAGTTCATGTTGACGATACAGAATTATGGGATACATAAACTCCAGACTTCATGTTAGTTGATGTATCGGCCACTTGGCTCATGGAGCAGACCCTCCCCGAACGATCTTGCTGTGTGCGGGAACCCGAGAGCTGACTGCGACTGTGACGACGATCTGTAAAGAAATCTTTCATAGGTTTGACAGCGACGACTACAACACTTAGCGATCCTATGTGGACCAGTGCTTACCAATCTTGTGTGGGTTAAATCATATGTGGGTCAGCGCTCAGTGGTCCTGTGTAGGCCAGCCAATACAGATCCTGTGTGGGTCAGATCCTGTATCGGTCATTGCAGGGGTTAGTACCCATCGATCCTGTGTGGGTCATTGCGGTTGTTAGTACCTACCGATCCTTTATGGGTCCGAAAGCTTAGATGAATCAGTGGCTACATCTGATCATTTTTTTTCACTTACGAAGAAGTATACCTGTGTGAGTTGAGTCTTAACTTTCAATCATTATCTTCGATAAGATTTACCTGATATCCTCTGTGGATTACTTTATGCTTTCCTATGTGGATTGGGTTGCGAATTCCTATGTGGAATGGGTTATGATTTCATGTGTGGACTGGGTTGTACTTGGGCTCGGATGTTGGAGCTGAACTGGAATTGATTACTTAGGTATATGTATGGGAATATACCTAAGTAGTGCCGGTTGTTACTTCGTGATTCTATCTTTCCTTTTTGGATAATGCATTGTGGATTCTGGGAGACCTTCGGGGGTCTCGGGGTCCCTACTGAGTAGCGTATACTCACCGTTGCATGGGCTATGCATGCACTACATTGTGTTGGATTCAAACGATAGACAACGCTGATCATGGTGGAGGCTTGTGGAGCAAGTCGGTACTTTGGGGTGGTCCACTGGGCGGGACGTACACGGAGCGGATAGTTGGACCCATGGAGCTGAGGAAACTATCTGTACCCACCCTTTAGGTGGGAATTCCTGTGGATGGCTCGACGTTGCTTCTTTACTTTCAGTTGTAGTACTTCCTATACAGTTGTACCTTACTTTTAGTTTGGGTTTTTATTCTGGCCCACTTACTTTTCCGCACTACTATTGTACCCCGTTTTACATAGTGTTTACTTCTAATTGCTTACTTTATGGTTTTTGTTTACATTATAAAGGCAATGCCTCCCCTTTTTGTCAGGATTTAGGCCTTGGTGCTAGTCAGTATCCCCTGGCCTATGGGAGGTGGGCTTGGGGTAGTCACGGCACGAGCCCCGAGGATGGGTCGTGACAAATTGGTATCAGAGGAGTTTGGTTCTACCGCAGAACTCAGGACTCTGATCTGTCTTCTATGTGATTCAATATTATTAAGGGTATTGAGTGTGGTTATCAGTCCAAGGAGTCCAGTATTGGTGCAGCGGCTGACATATCTGTACACCAGGACCCTGACTTATGATTTCCGACTCAGTGCACGAAAACACTGATTGCATGTGGGATTCAAGTTTGCATTTTGATTACTTTGTGTCAGCTCAATAGGTATATAGTTTTGACCGAGGCGCACCTGCCTATTTTCAGGATATCCCCACGACGGCAGCCAGCTGGGGTCTCGAGTTTTTTACATGACGACAGCCCATCGAGCGATGAGGCCTCGGTGCAGGGACCTTTTACAGTAGAGGCACGGGTGGTACCTCTACCCGCCGAGCCACCGATGCCACCAGCCCCATCTTCTGAGAGTGCATGTCACCTTGGTGCACTGCACGAGTTCCAGCATCAGTGACTGCCTAGGTTCCATGGGGAGACGGACGCTCAGGCAGCTGAGGATTGACTGGATGCATTGTATGAGTTTTCCGATTGGTAGGGACACCAGCAGACCTCAAGGTGATCATTGCAGCGAGTCTCCTACCCACAGCAGCAGGCAGAAGGTGGAGCTTGATGCTACAGGTGCACGACGAGGCATCTCTCCTCTAGACGGACTTTGAGAGACTCTTCCGCTTGGACTTCTGCCCAGCCACCCTCCGTGCGGTGCGCATCCATGAGCTACTATAACTGCCTCATGGTGGCATGACGGTCGCCTAGTACTCGACGAGATTTACCGATCTCTCCCGCTATTCGATGGACACGGTACAAGACCCATTCTTCCAGGCCCAGACCTTCGAGCAGGGACCGAGGCATGAGATCAAGGCATCAATAATCTCCCCCAGCATTCTGACATAGGATGGAGTACTGGAGCGAGCCCTTCTCATTTAGATCTTTCTTGCTGAGCCTACACCAGTAGCGAGACATACCGCAGGTCGGCACGTAGTAGAGTCTTCTATAGCTGGAAGTCAACGGATGTCCCAGGCGTATAGGTGGACCAGACCAACAGGCGGACGACCTCATGACACTGGATCAGATGTGCGGGGAACACAGCGCAGTGCCAGTCTTATGAGGGGCAGACAGTGCTACGCGTACGGTGGGCAGGGCCGCATGGCTCGTTACAGCCCGACCCGCCATGCAGAGGAGCAGCAGACGGTTGACAGACCACCCAGGCACAGGCAGAGGGTTGACTGTGGCGATCCGTAGGGAGCAGGCGAACGAGGCAGAGGAGCTAACCGAGCAGCAGGTGGTGGGCGACTCTTTGAGGCTGTACAACCACCACCACCAGGAGGTACACCCCGAACACAGGGAGTTGGCGGTCCGATGCAAGCAAAGCTTCAGGAAGCGGAGGATTATGACCACAGCACGCCAGAGATGATTCAAGGTACTATATGTGACAACTCCACCATTGCTGTAGTTCTTATAGACATAAGAACGAGTCATTTATTCATTGGTGATACCCTTATTCAGAGCTCAGAGATTCCGACGGATTCTTTGGCTCGATCTTTACGGCTAGAGACTCCTACGGGAGCAGACTCGACGATTTCGCACTGGTTCCTGTAGTGTGAGCTTACTCTAGGAGGCGAGAGATTTGGTCGGGATCTTCTTGTAGCAGCGTCGAGGACTTACGCCGTCATCTTGTTCATGGATTGGTTATCTATAGTCCATGCTCAGATCGACTGTATTAGGCGCAAGGTGCGATGTGTTCACCCCAACGGGAGTAGGTTCACCATCATCGGAGAGAAGGGAGCCTTTGCATTGCAGGATGGGCTCAGGTAGAGGAAAGGACATCCCATCACTCATCAGTTGGCTAGCCTCATCCTATGAGAAGTTGACATGCGGAGTCCGAGTATTCCTGTAGTGGTGGATCAGTATTCAGAAGTCTTTCCTGACGACATTCCAAGACTACCTCCTCGCAGAGAGGTAGACTTCTATATTGACCTGTACCCCGAGACAGCCCCGATATCCTCACCTGCATATCGGATGGCTCCCGCTGAGCATCGAGAGCTATGGGTATAGCTGGAGTACTTGCAGGGCAATGGATTCATCCGACCCAGTGTTTCACCCATGGCTTCTCCGATTTTGTTCTCCAAGAAGGCAGATGGGAGCTTGAGACTTTGTGTCAATTACCATCGCCTAAACCAGGTGATCGTGAGGAAGATGTATCTGCTACTTAGGATTGACGACCTCCTCGATTAGCTCAAGGGAGAATGGTGGTTCTCGAAGATAGACCTCCGGTCAGGATATGATCAGCTTAGAGTTCAGGATGAGGATGTGCAGAAGATAGCCTTCAGATGTCGGTATGGCCACTATGAGTTCTTGGTTAGGCATTTCGGCATAACCAATTCTCTAGAAGTGTTCATGGTCCTCATGAATAGGATCTTTTAGCGTTACCTCGATCGATTTGTCGTGGTCTTCATCGATGACATATTGATATACACGACGAGTGAGGACGAGCACGCCTACCACTTGCGGGTTGTACTGGACTAACTCCGAGAGCACCAGCTTTACAGTACACTCTGGAAGTTTCAGTTCTGGATACCTGAGGTCCACTTCTTGGGACACATCATCTCTGAGGTGAGAGTTGCAGTGGATCCTGCGAAGATCGAGGCAGTGCTAGCTTGGGAGCCACCCAGGAGCGTGACGGAGGTGTGGAGTTTCTTGGGTTTAGCTGGGTACTACCGGAGATTTGTGCCAGACTTCTCCAGAGTTGCAGCGCCACTTTCAGCTTTAACGAAGAAGGGGAAACCCTTCGTGTGGTCAGATAGATGTGCGTAGAGATTCTAGGAGCTGAGACAGAGATTGACCAGCGCACCTATATTGAGGCTACCAGAGGAGGGAGTAGGCTACGTAGACTACTGCGATGCATGAGGAACCAGACTCAGATGTGTCCTGATGCAGGAGCAGAAAGTGATCACCTACGGATCACGTCGGTTGAGCCAACATGAGCAGAACTATGCTACCCATGACATGGAGTTAGCAGTAGTGGTCTTCGATCTGAAGATGTGGCGACACTATCTGATGGGAGAAAGCTTTACAGTCTACTATGACCACCATAGTGTCAGGTACATATTCTCATAGAAGTACATGAACCTGAGACATCGGCGATGGCTGGAGTTCCTCCAGGACTATGACTTTTAGATAGTCTATACTCCTGGAAAGGGTAACATAGTAGCTGATGCACTCAGCAGGAGGACAGGCATTCAGCTACATGGGGAGGCGAGAGAGAAGCTAGTTGCTTTGCAGATATCCTTCGTGGATAGAAATAGAGCACCCTTTCTTGAGACACTCGTAGTTACTCCTCCAATTCTTCAGCGGGTCAGAGAGGCACATCATGGGGACGTTGACTGTGAGATGCGACATTGCCAAATATCCTCAGGATAGGCACATGATGGATTCTCTATAAGAGGAGAGAACAACATCATTTTCAGAGGACGTACCATGGTACCAACTTATTTACAGGAGGAGTTGTTGAGGGAGTTTCACACTTCCCCTTTAGCGGTACATCCAGGAGTGGCGAAGATGTACCAGGATCTTAGACGACAACACTGGTGGCTGGGTATGAAGAAGGTTATGGAAGAGTTCGTTTCTCGATGCCTCACCTACCAGCAGGTGACGCCATAGCACCAGGTACCAGCTGGCTTGGTACAACCCTTGGAGGTCATGGAGTGGAAGTGGGACGGTATATCTATGGATTCCATGACTGGACTTCCATGTACATCCAAAGGTCACGACTCCATTTGGGTGATTGTCGACCGACTCACCAAGTCGGACCACTTCTTACCCATCAGAGAGCAGGGCTCAGTGGGGAGCTTGGGATGCCTCTACATTCAAGAGATTGTACGTCTTCATGGTGTGTCATCATCTATCGTCTCCGATCGAGATGCACGCTTCACTTCCTGGTATTGGAAGGGGTTGCAGGAGGCATTCGGGACACAGCTATGTCTGAGCACCACCTTTCAACCTCAGACGGATGGTCAGATGGAGAGGACCATTCATACTCTCGAGGACATGCTCCGTGCATGTGTCCTCGACTTTGGTCGCAGTAGGGAGGATCACCTACCTTTGGTGGAGTTCGCGTACAACAAAATCTACCACTCCACCATCAGGATGGCACCATACGAGGCATTGTACGGCTGGCCTTCCATATCACCTCTATGTTGGAAAGACCCTGGGGAGTCATCACTTGTGGGACTAGAGATGGTCCAGGATACGACGAAGAAGGTCCAGGTCATCCAAGAGCGGATGAGGACAGATTAAAGCTAACAAAAGTCTTATGCTGACAGGAGGCAGAGACCACTAGAGTTCGAGGATGGCGACCACGTCTTCTTTCGGGTCTCACCTCGACGTGGATTACGGTGATTTGGCCAAGCCGGCAAGTTATCTTCACGCTTCATCGGACCTTTTCATGTACTCAGTAGGATAGGTGAGGTGGCTTATCGCCAGGCTCTACCACCTCAGTTTCACCAGGTGCTCGACGTCTTTCATGTATCTTAGCTGAGGAGAGACATGCACGAGTCGACACATATCATCGACCATGGGGATCTGTACATTAATGATGGGGCGACCTTTGCGGCGGTCCCGATGGAGATCGAGGATTGACAGGAGTGGGTCCTATGTGGATGGTCAATTCCTCTAATGCACATCAGGTGGCATCACGGGATCCTCCAGGAGAGAACTTGGGAGCGGGAAGCTCATATGCGTGCATAGTACCCAAATTTGTTTCCCTAATTTATGATGTATCTTTACGAGAATGTAAATCCCTGAGGTGGGAGTAATGTAAAGACCCGAAAATTCAAGGGAAAGTTTTTCTTAAATTTTTTTGTGATTTTACAAGAATGAAGTTTCTGACGGAAACTGATTCCGAGGCCCGGTGTGCCCAGAATCAATTTCTGAAGTTTAGCTCGGGTACGTTCAGTGAATGAGCGAGTGGGTTTTTATAAATTTTGAATTGGTTCTCAGAATCAAAATCTTAAGGCACCGAAGAAGCCACAGTGCCGATAATTTCTTAGGAACTCCTTTTATGGAGTTGCGTTTCCTCGGGTGTGGTTATTAAAATAATGGGATAAGTAATGAATAAAATATAATTTGTGCAACAAATTTTATTTTTATTTCTAAGTTGTTAAAATCTAAGAATGGAGGTTCGAGTGGGACCCACAATATCATACTCCACTAGGTAGGATATTAGTGGGGTGGGGCCCATATTAGACCCACCTATTCAACTTCCTCAAACCCCCATTTTGTAACATGCCCACACCCCCTATTAAATGTCGAGTCAACACTCACATTAATTGGACAGTTAAAACTCTTCAATTAAATCAATTAATTGAATGAATTATTTTGAATTTCAAATTGAGATGATGGCTTCTGTGGTAAAAAAATAAGACAACTTTTATTTCATTAAAGGTCGGTTCATTGTGTGAGAGGGATTGGAGAGGAATTTCTCAAGCCCTGGAATCCTCTTCTTCCTCCTTGAAAAACGCGAAGAATGCATCGTCGCCGATGAAGAAGGATGGCCTCCGACGAAGGATGATGATGAATTCCAAATACTCGAGGAATGACAACGCGACGTCGTGTACCACGATGCTGATGATTCTCTTCTCCATGATGCCGACGACGCTTGCGGATCCTTGTTTCGCGACGCCATCTTCCGCGACGATTATTTCCCGCGACGAACCTTCGTTCGACGACACCTTGAGGTAGGGGTTATTTTTGTTCCTGGAATGATCATTGCCATTCTTCGTCTCTTTTTGGGGCCACTTGTTATCAACTTAACGGGAGGAGGCCGGACCGCATGAACATTGCCGACCCTCCTCCCCCTTGGTTTTTTTGTTTGTTGTGGCTCGAAATAAGGCGACGCGGTCCAATTACACTGCGTAGAAACATGGAGGGATGCTGTGAAGAAGCGATGCGCTGTCACGCCCAGCCGTTGAGGTCGAACAAAGATGCAGCACCGCCGCTCCATGCTGGTCAGACAAGGCCATAGCTCATAGTCGTGGTGGTGCAAGGAGGGGCGGCCAGAACCGCCGGTCTCCGGCACCTCGGAGGGCGGGACCGCGGCGGTCCCGCGGCGGCAGCACCGGCCGGCCGGACCGGGCTGGCTGTTTCAGGGGGAGACCAGGGGTCGTAACGCCCGGCTAGCAAAAAGGAGCGGCCCCCATGTGGGGGGCCACTGTTTCAATCAGGGGGCAGCACCCCCCCCCCCAACCCCCATCTGCTCAGCTCTTCCAGCACCGAGCTGGCCACCCGCGAGCCGCACACGCACCAGGCCAACCGGCCACCCAGGCCGGGCCAGGCCGCACCGGCGGGGTCGGGCCGTGCCGGTTGGGCGGGGCCATGCCCATCGTGCTTGGACGTTCCCTAAGGGGCCGGACCCGGACCCGGGTCGGGTCGACCCGGTTCGGGCCGCCCCAGGGGGTCTCGGGCCGGGCCCAAAACCCCCTAAAATCGGACATGTCTATTCTTTTGCCCATATCATGGGCTACGGACCTCCGATTAACACACCGTCAGTTGTGATGAAATCCTTGGATCAGGACTTTCGTTTCCATAAATTACACTCAAGGTTTCGGAGAACCATGGGTATGGCCGGGTTGGTTCGAGCACAAAACCAAACGGGCCCTAGGAGCAGAAATGCTTATAACTTGAGCTCCGGACGTCCGATTGACATGCCGTCAACTTTATTGGATTCCTCTTAGTGAGACGGACCCTTTTCCTTACTCTGATCGAGGTTTGGATGCAGTTAGAGTGTGGTCGAGTTGGTTTTGACTTAAAAATCAACCTGGCCCCTAGAACAAAAGAGCCAATAACTCTCAGACCAGGCGTCCGATTGACACGCTGTCTATCACATTGAGTTCCTATTGACGATACGGAACATTGGGATACATAAACTCCGAAAATCATGTTACTTGATGTATCAACCCCTTGGCTCATGGAGAAGACCCTCTGCGAACGAGCTTGCTGTGTGTGGGAACCCTAGTGTTGGTTGCGACTGCGACGATGATGAAGACTGTACAGAAATCCGTCATGGGTTTGACAGCGATGACTATAGCACTCAGAAATTCTGTGTGGATCAGTGCTTACTGATTCTGTGTGGGTCAGATCCTATGTGGGTCAGCACTCAGCGGTCCTGTGTAGGCCATCACATACCGATCCTGTGTGGGTCAGATCCTGTGTGGGTCATTGCGGAGGTTGGTACCTATCGATCCTATTTGGGTCATTGTGGGGGATAGTACCTACCGATCCTGTGTGGGTCCGACAACTTAGATGAATTCGGGGCAACATCTGATAATCTATTTTGTCATATGAAGAAGTATATCTGTGTGAGATGAGTCTTGACTATCAATAATTATCTTCGATAAGATTGACTTGGTATCCTATGTGGATTACGTTTTGCTTTCCTGTGTGGATTGGGATGCGAATTCCTTTGTGGAATGGGTTATGTTTTCTTGTGTGGACTAGCTTGTACTTGGGGTCGGATGTTGGAGCTGAACTAAAATTGATGACTTAGGTATATGTATTGGCATATACCTAAGTAGTGTCGGTTGTTACTTCGTGATTGTATCTTTACTTTTTGGATTATCCTTTGTAGATTCTGGGAGACCTTCGAGGGTCTCGGGGTCCCTAATGAGCAGCGTATACTCACCCCTGCACGGGCTATGCCCGCACTACATTCTGTTGGATGCAGACGATGGATAGAACTGATCATGGTGGAGGCTTGTGGAGTAAGTCGGTACTTGGAGGTGGACCACTGGGAGGGACGTACCCGGAGCGGATGGTTGGCCCCATGGAGCTGAGAAGACTATCTGTACCCACCCTTCTGGTGGGACTTCCTGTGGATGGCTTGACATTGCTGATTTTCTTTCAGTTGTTGTACTTCCTTTCCAGTTGAACTTTACTTTCAGTTTGGGTTTGTATTCTGTCCCACTTACTTTTCCGCACTACTATTGTACCCAGTTTTACTTAGTGTTTACTTCTCCTTGTTTACTCTGTGGTGTTTGATTACTTTATAAAGGCAATGCCTCCCCCTTTTTGTCCGGATTTACGCCTTGGTGCTAGTTGCCAACCCCTGGCCTATAGGAGGCGGGTTTGGGGTAGTCAAGGCACGAGCCCTGAGGATGGCTCGTGAAAAATTGGTATCTGAGGAGTTCGGTTCTACTGCAAAACTCAGGACTCTGATCTTTCTTCTGTGTGAAGCAATAATGTTAAGGGTATTGAGTGTAGTTATCAGTCCAGGGAGTCCAGTGTTGGTGCGGCGGCTGACATATATGTACACCCAGACCCTGACTTCTAATTTTCGACTCAGTTCACGAAAACATTGATTGCATGAGGTATAATGTTTTGACCATGGTGTACCTGTCTCTTTTCAGGATGGCCCAAAACAGCAGCCAGCTAGGGTTCCAAGTTTTGTACGTGACTATAGCCCACCGAGCGATGAGGCCTCAGTATAGGGCCCTATTACTGCCGAGGCACTGGCGGTACCTCTACCAACTGAGCCACAGATGCCACCATCCCCATCCCCTGAGAGTGCGTGTCGCCTTAGTGCACTGCACGAGTTCCAGCGTCAGAGACCGCCCAGGTTCTGCGGGGAGACAGACCCTCAGGCAGTCGAGGATTGGCGGGAGGCAGTTGTATGAGTTTTCCGATTAGTAGGGACACAAGCAGACCACATGGTGATCCTTGTAGTGAGTCTCCTGCACACGGTAGAAGACAGATAGTGGAGCTTGATACTCTAGGTGCACGACGAGGCATCTCTCCTCTGGACGGAATTTGAGAGCCTCTTCTGCTCGGAGTTCTTTCCAGCCACCCTCCTTGCGGTGCGCATCCAGGAGCTAATACAGCTATGGAAGGGCAGCATGACGGTCGCCTAGTACTCAGCGAGATTTACCGATCTCTCACGCTATTCGACGGACATGGTACGAGATCCATTCTACCAGGCCTGGAAAATTCGAGCAGGGAATGAGGTATGAGATCAGGGCATCACTGATCTCCCTTAGCATTCTGGCACACACAGGAATACTGGAGAGAGCCCTTATCATTGAGATCTTTCTTGTTGCGCCTACACCGGCAGCGAGACCTACCGCAGGGCGACACATAGTAGAGTCTTCTTTAGCTGGCAGTAGACAAATGCCCCAGGGGTACAGGTGGACCAGACCATCTGACGGATGACCTCAGGACACTGGCTCAGAGGTGCGGGGCACACGGCGTAGAGCCAGTCTTACGAGGGGCAGATAGTGCTACGCGTGCAGCGGGTAGGGCCACATGGCTCGTGACTGCCCAACCCACCGTGTAGTGGATCCGCAGACTATTCATGGACCACCCAGGTAGAGGTAGAGGGTCAACCATAGCGGTCTGCAGGGAGTAGGTGGGCGCGGCAGAGGAGCTGGCAGAGCAGAAGGTGGTGGGTGACACTTTGAGGCTTTACCACCACCACCACCAAGAGGTCTACCCCGACCACAGGGAGTTGGTAATCCGAGGCAGGCACAACTTTAGGCAGTGGAGGCCTACGACCACGGTGCGCTTGTGATGATTTGAGGTACTATATATGTCTACTTCACCCTTACTATAGTTCTTATAGACACAGGAGCGAGTCATTATTTCATTGTCGCTGCCTTTTGTCGGAGCTCGAAGATTCCAATGGATCCATTGGCTCGATCCTTATGGCTAGAAACCTCTATGGGAGCAGACTCGATGATTTCGCACTGGTGCTGGTAGTGTGAGCTTACTCTATGAGGCGAGAGCTTCAGCTGGGATCTTCTTGTATTAGCGTCGAGGCCTTACGACGTCATCTTGTGCATGGATTGGTTATCTAGTGTCCATTCTCAGTTCGACGGTATTAGGCGCAAGGTGTGATGTGTTCGCACCGATGGGAGAAGGTTCACTTTCACCGGCAAGAAGGGAACCTTTGCAGTGCTGGATGGACTCACGCAGAGGAAAGTACAACCCATCACTCATCAGTTAGCTAGACTCATCCTATGAGAAGTTGATGTGCGGAGTCCAAGTTTTCATGTAGTGGTGGATCAGTATGCGGATGTCTTTCAGGAAGACGTTGTAGGACTTCCTCCTCATAGAGAGGTAGACTTTTGTATTGACATGTACCTCGGGACAGCCCCGATATCCACACCAGCGTATTGGATGGCTCCCACTGAGCTTCGAGAGCTACGGGTATAGCTGGATGTCTTGTAGGAAAGGGATTCATCTGACCCAATGTTTCACCTTGGGCTTCTCTGATTTTGTTCGCCAAGAAGGCGGACAGGAGCTTGCGACTGTGTGTCGATTACCGTCACATAAACCAGGTAACCGTGAGGAACAACTATCTGCTACCGAGAATTGACGACCTCTTCGATCAGCTCAAGGGAGCAAGGTGGTTCTCGAAGATAGACCGCAGGTCAGTCTATCATCAGCTCAGAGTTCGGGACGAGGATGTGTAGAAGACGGCCTTCAGATGTCGGTATGGCCACAATGAGTTCTTGGATATGCCTTTCGGCATAACCAATGCTCTAGCAGTGTTCATGTGCCTCATGAATAGGATCTGTTAGCCTTACCTTGATCGATTTGTCGTGGTCTTCATTGATGACATGTTGATATACTCGACGACTGGGGAGGAGCACGTCTACCACTTGCGGGTTGTAATGGACACACTCCAAGAGCAACATCATTATGGTAAACTCTCAAAGTTTCAATTCTGGAGACGTGAGGTCCACTTCTTGGAACACGTCATCTCTGAGGTGGGAGTTGCGGTGGATCCTGCGAAGCTCGAGGCAATGCTAGCATGGGAGACACCCAAGAGTGTGACGGAGGTGCAAAGTTTCTTGGGTTTAGCTGGGTACCACCGGAGAATTGTGCCAGACTTCTCCAGAGTTGTGGCACCACTTTCAGCTTTGACGAGGAAGGGTAAACCCTTCATGTGGTCAGATAGATGTCAGTAGAGCTTCCAGGAGCTGAGACAGAGATTGACCAGCGCACCAATATTGAGGCTACCATAGGAGGGAGCATGGTACATAGTCTACTGCAATGCATCAGGGACTGGACGTGGATGTGTCCTAATGCAGGAGAGGGCAGTGATCGCATATGGATCACGTCAGTTGAGGTAGCATGGGCATAACTACGCTACCCATGACTTAGAGTTAGCAGTAGTGTTCTTCTCTGTAAAGATGTGGGGACACTATCTAATGGAAGAGAACTTTACAGTCTACTCTGACCACCAGAGTCTCAGGTACATCTTCTCGCAGAAGAACCTAAACATGAGACAGTGGCGATGGCTCGAGTTCCTCCAGGACTATGACTTTGAGATAGTCTATACTCCTGGAAAGGGGAACGTAGTAGCTGATGCACTCAGCAGGAGGACAGGCATTCAACTACTTGGGGAGGCGATAGAGTAGTTATCCGCTTTGAAGATTTCTTTCATGGATAGAGATGGAGCAGCCATTCATCAGTCACTCACAGTCACTCCTCCACTTCTCCAGCGGGTCAGAGAGGCATAGCGTGGGGATGTTGACTGTGAGATGCGGCGTGCACAGATATCCTCAGGATAGGCACCTGATGGATTCTCTATAAGAGGAGAGCACGACATCCTTTTCAGAGGATGTACCATGGTACCACCAGCTTTACAGGAGGAGGTGTTAAGGGAGTTTCACACTTCCCCTTTAGCGGTACATCCATGAGTGGTGAAGATGTACCACGAACATAGATGGTAGGACAGGTGGCTGGGTATGAAGAAGGGTGTGGCAGAGTTCGTTTCTCGATGCCTCACCTGCCAGTAGGTGAAGGCCGAGCACTAGGTACCAGCAGGCCTGGTACAACCCTTGGAGGACCCGGAGTGGAGGTGGGATGGGATATATATGGATTTCGTGACTGGACTTCTACATACTTCCAGAGGTCATGACTCCATTTGGGTGATTGTCGATTGAATCCCCAAGTCGTCCCACTTCTTACCCATCAGAGATCAAGGCTCAGTGGAGAGCTTGAGATGCCTCTACGTTCAGGAGATTGTACGGGTTCATGGTGTGCCATTATCTATCGTCTCTGATCAAGATGCACACTTTACATACCATCATTTGAAGGGGTTCTAGGAGGAATTGGGGACGTAGCTACGTCTGAGCACCGCCTTTCACCCTCAGACGGATGGTCAGATGGAGAGGACCATTCAGACTCTCGAGGACATGCTCCGTACATGTGTCCTCGACTTTGGTCGCAGTTGGAAGGATCACTTACCCTTGGTGGAGTTCGCGTAAAACAACAGCTACCACTCCACCATCAGTATGGCACCATACTAGGCATTGTACAACCGACCTTGCAGATCACCTCTGTGCTGGACAGATCCTGGGGATTCAGCACTTGTGGGACCATAGATGGTCCAGGCCACGACGGAGAAGGTCCTGGTCATCCAGGAGTGGATGACGACAGCACAGAGCCGACAAAAGTCTTATGATGACAGGAGGCGGAGACCACTAGAGTTCGAGGATGGCGACCACGTCTTCTTGTGGGTCTCACCTTGACGTGGATTACAGAGATTTGGCCGAGACGGCAAGTTATCTCCGTGCTTCATCGGACCTTTTCAGGTACTCAGCAGGATAGGCGAGGTGGCTTATCGCCTGGCTCTACCACCTTAGTTGCACCAGGTGCACGACGTCTTTCACATATCTCAGTTTAGGAGATAAATGCATGACACAACGCATATCATAGACCATGGGGAGCTGTACATTGATGATGGGGTGACCTTTGAGGAGGTCCCAGTGGAGATCGAGGATTGACAAGAGCAGGTCCTACATGGACGGTTGATTCCTCTAGTGCGCATCAGGTGGAAGCACAGGAACCTCCAAGAGAGCACTTGGGAGAGGGGAGGCTCAGATGCGTGCACAGTACCCAAATTTGTTTCCCTAGTTTATGATGTATCTTTACAGGGACGTAAAGCCCTGAGGTGGGAGTAATGTAAAGACCCATAAAATTCAACGGAAATTTTTTCTTAATTTTCTTTTTTAATTTACAAGAACACAGTTTCTAACGGCACCTGATTCCGATTCCCGGTGTGCCTGGAATCAATTTCTGAAGTTTAGCTTGGGTACATTCAGTGAACGAGCAAGCGAGTTTTTCTAACTTTTCAACCGGTGCTCGGAATCGAAATCCGAGGGTACTGATGAAACCAAAGTGCCGGTAATTTCTTAGGAACACCATTTTTGGAGTTGCGTTTGCTCGGGTGTGGTTATTAAAATAATGGGATATGTAATGAATAAAATAAAATTTGTGCAACCAATTTTATTTTTATTTCTATGTAATTAAAATCAACGCTTGGTGGTTGGAGTGGGAGACACAATATCCTACTCCAATAGGTAAGATAGTAGTGGGGTGGGGCCCACACGAGACCCACCTATTAAACTTCCTCAAACCCCCATTTTTCACACACCTGCACCCCCTATTAAATGCCGAGTCAACACTCACATTAATTGGACTGTTAAAACTATTCAATTAATTCAATTAATTGAATGAATTATTTTTAATTTCAAATTCAGATGTTGTATTGTGTGTTAATTAAAAAAGACAAGTATTATTAAATTAAGGGTTGGTTCGTTGTGCAAGAGGGATTGGAGAGGGATAGCTCAAGCCTTGGAATCCTCTTCTTCCTCCTTGAAGAACGCGAAGAACGCACCGTCGCCGACGAAGAACGCCGACCTCCGACGAAGGATGACGAAGAACACTGAATCCTCGGAGATCGAAAACGTGACATCATGTACCGCGGCCCCAACGATTCTTTTCTCTGTGACGCCGATGATGCTTATGGAACCTGGTTCCGTGACGCCATCTTCCGCGATGATTATTTCCTGCGACGAACCATCGTTCGATGACACCATGAGGTAGGGTTTAATTTTTTTCTTGGAATGATCATTTTCGTTCTTCATCTTTTATTTGGGGCCGCTTGTTATCATCTTAACGGGAGGAGGCGAGACCACACGAACACAGCCGACCCTCCTCCCCCTTTGTTGTTGTGTTTGTTGTGGCTCGAAAGAAGTTGGCGCAGTGCAATTACAACGCACGGAAACATGGAGGGATGTGGCGAAGAAGCGCGGCGTCGTAGCGTCGTGCCATTGAGGTCGAACAAATCAGTGGCACCATCGCGTCGCGCTGGAGAACCACGAAGAGGCCACGTCTGGAGTGGGGCCGCGGAGCTGTCACGCTGCGCTGGTCGGACAAGGTCACAGATCAAATCTACGGTGGTGCAAGGCGGGGCGGCCGGAACCGCTGGTTGCCGGCACCTCGGAGGGTGGGACCGCGGCGGCAGCACCGGCCGGCCGGACCAGGACGGACGTTTCAGGGGGAGACTGGGGGTCGTAACCCCCAACTGTAAAAAAGTAGCGGCCCCCACGTTGGGGGCCCCAGTTTTAATCAGGGGGGCATCCCCCCCCCCATTCCGCTCAGCTCGGCCAGCACCGAGTTGGCCACCCGCGATCCGCGCCCGCGCCGGTGGGGCTGGGCCGAGCCGGTTGGGTCGGGCCGCACCCAGCCAGTCGGGCCGCGCCCTAATGGTCCGGACATGGACCCGGGTCAGGTCGCCCGGTTCGGGCCGACCCAGGGGGTCGTGGGCGGGGTCGGTCCGTGCCCAAAACCCCCTAAAACCGGATAGGTCTGTTCTTTTGCCCATATCTTGGGCTACAGACCTCCAATTTATGCACCGTCAGTTGCGAAGTGATTCTTGGATCGAGGCAGTCGTTTTGGTATAATACATGTAAGGTTTCGGAGAACCATGGGTATGACCGAGTTGGTTCGAGCACGAAACCAACTGGTCCCTTGGAGCGAAAACGATTATAACTTGAGCTTCGGACGTCTGATTGGCATTCTGTTGACTTTGTTGGATTCCTCTAAGTGAGACGGACATTTTGGCTTACTCCTCTCGAGGTTTGGACACTGTTGGAGTGCATTCGGGTTGGTTTTGACTTAAAAACCAACCGGGCCCCTGGAACGAAAAAGCCAATAACTCTCAGACCGGGTGTCCGATTGACGCGCCGTTTGTATCATTGAGTTCCTGTTGACGATACAGAACTTTGGAATACATCAACTCCAGACTTCGTGTCAGTTGATGTATCGGCCCCTTGGATTGTTGAGCGGACCCTCCCCGAATGAGCTTGCTGTGTGCGGGAACCCTAGTGCTGGCTGCGACTGTGATGACAATGAAGACTGTACAGAAATCTTATGTGGGTTCGACAGCGACAACTACAGTAGTCAGTGATCCTATGTTGATCAGTTCTTACCGATCCTATGTGGGTCAGATCATGTGTGGGTCAACGCTTAGCGGTCCTGTGTAGGCCAGCGCATACCGATCCTGTGTGGGTCAGCCCTCAGCAGTCCTATGTAGGCCAGCACATACCGATCATGTGTGGGTCAGATCCTATGTGGGTCATTGTGGGGGTTAGTACCTATCGAATCTATGTGGGTCATTGCGAGGGTTAGTACCTACCGATCCTCTGTGGGTCTGACAGCTTAGATGAATCAGTGGCTACATCTGATCATCTATTTTGTCTTATGAAGAAGTATACCTATGTGAGATGAGTCTTGACTTTAAATCATTATCTTCGATAAGATTGACAAGATATCCTGTGTGGATTACATTATTCTTTCTTGTGTGGATTGGGTTGCGAATTCCTATCTGGAAGGGGTTATGTTTTCCTGTGTCGATTGGGTTGTACTTGGGCTCGGATGTTGGAGAAGAACTGGAATTGTTGACTTAGCTATATGTATGGTCATATACCTATGTAGTGTCTATTGTAACTTCTTGATTATGTATTTCCTTTGTGGATTATCCTTTGTAGATTCTCGGAGACCTTCGGGGGTCTCGGGGTCCCTACTAAGTAGCGTATACTCATCCATGCACGGGCTTTGCCCGCACTACGTTGTGTTGGATGCAGACGACGGACAACACTGATCGTGGTGGAGGCATGTGGAGCAAGTTGGTACTTGGAGGTGGACAACTGGGCGGGACATACACGGAGCGGATGGTTGGACCCATGGAGCTGAGGAGAATACCTATACCCAACCTTCTGGTGGGGCTTCCTATGGAAGGCTCGACGTTGCTGCTTTACTTTCAGTTATTATACTTCCTTTCCAGTTCTACTTTACTTTCAGTTTGGGATTGTATTCTGGCCCACTTATTCTTCCGCACTACTATTGTACCCATTTTTACTTAGTGTTTACTTCTTCTTGCTTACTCTGTGGTGTTTGTTTACTTTATAAAGGCAATGCCTCCCCCTTTTTGTCCGGATTTATGCCTTGGTGCTCGTCACCAGCCCCTGGCCTATAGGAGGTTGGTTTGGGGTAGTCATGGCACGAGCCCCGAGGACGGGTCGTGACAACATCGATAAGTATATATTCATTAAAACAATGTATGATTCTTAATTTTATTGTATTAAATTCCAAGATAATTAATATACATTATCATAAGATCAAAAACATATTATTCTTCATCCATGAGAGATCTCTAACTCTTTTCACTCTACATCGATTCTAGGTTCATCCCATTTTTTGATATATCTATTTATTCTTTCTTTTATGAAAAAGTAACTAGAAAATATATTTTATGTATTTTTATAATTAAAAATCCAATTAATTTTATTATCCATGATATCCTCCTCACATTTCCATCAACTCCCTCAACATGTGTGTTTTCCATGTCCTTGTATATTATTTTTACATTAACAGTTGTCTCCTATGAATATATAGAAGTTCCATTCTTTTATTTCATTCTCATTTTATTCTATTATGATCATCACTTTCATATATTCTATACTATCATTGTGTTTTAACTCAATAAACACATCCCATACCCTCACATAATTTTATTACATGTTATTCATTCAATTATATATGAAAATAATAAAAAAAAACAACACATGTGGATTGACTCATAACATTACACCGTCCATTATTCATATTGGTCTTATAAATATTACAGAATAAAATATTTAATTCCCAGATAACATCTAATCACTATTTAGAATATTTAAATTCATGAAACGCCATTTAATCATAATTCAATTACTTAAATATTCCATTTTATTGATTTAATTCTCCACATCAATAAGATCATATTCTCATGATTACCATTGTTGAATAAAACAACCTTTAAGTTAATTATAATTTTTCAGACACTGGGGAATAGTTTAGAGTTTCTTACTAATTTTATTTAATATTAAGATTATTAATTTAATTAAACTTATAAATTTCCCTTTCATATATTGCTACAACTACACTTTCCCTTATGTAGCTTTGTTGTGACCCTTGCAAAGGTCTCTAAGGGGTATTGTACCATTATAATGATTTCTTAAAACCCAAAAATACCCCTATGTGGATGTCTAATAGCTCTATATATAGAAAAATTACACATACATATATTTTCCACTTTAGTGTAACCCTTTCATGGGTTTTTTATTACCGTTTTGAAAATTTTCAATGATGATGACCATTTGGTTTCTCAAGGGTACCTTTAAAAATTCATCATCCTTAAAAAATCAAGATATTAATACATAAATATTTATTTCATGGAACATTACATAGAGATAAATCATATTTAAGCAACGTGAGATCATTCTTACCAGGCTTCAATGATTCATATATATATTTGGACTACATACATAATGGTAAAAATAAAGCCCAAATTTTATTATTCTGGATCACATATTTCATAAAAACATTAAATGAATTCGTTTCTGCATTACAAATATATAAGAACTTCACTAATCCCATAAATTAAATTTAAAAATACACAAAATAATTCATTGAAGTCAATGAATAATTCAAATTATCTATATCACATTCCTAAGGTATTATAATATTGAAATAATCTTGTTTCATTATTTCAAATATCTCACTACTAAATAAAACTAAAGCTTCACATTAGAATTTATAAACTATTATACCAGTGATATAATAAACAAAATCCGAAGTCTTAATTCCAGATCATTAATGGATGGATTCACAGACACTTTGTCCCCCTAAATCTCTCCATTTATAAATATTTTTACATTGTTTTTTAAATCTCTTAAATCAATTTACAATATCATCCTTTTGTGACCATTACAAAAAAATCCTGAAAAAAAATCCTTATTCAATTATAACTAGACATATAAATACATATTGTTCAGAAATATTAATCATTTTTTGTTATGTACTACTCACCAAGGATAATTCATCTCTTCTTTTACATAAGAATGCATAGGAAACTACTTTTTGTTACTGATTGGGTGGACACTCACCCAAAAACCAATTAACTCAAAGGCTCATACTAACACAATAATTGAAGAAGATGGAATCACATTACAATGTGAACTTCAATATCCTCATTTGTAATTTTTTCAGTACGTTGAACATCTAATTATAATAAATTTATGTCAATCTCTCTTTTATGAAATTCACTTATCCCCTCCCCCATAATTTTAGGAAATAAAGAGGACTAAAAATGGTATCCTCTAACTTGTTAATAAAATAAATTATTTGGAAGTTATTCTTATATAAATGTTTCATACTCTCCCCTTTTGGTAATCATGTATCTTTATTTTTCCCTCTTATTTAATGATTATGTCCTTTCCATGGGAAAAGGGTGGAACCAAGAGTCTCTGGAAAATGGGCCTAAGTTAAGTCAACTATATGCTTATTTTACCATACCTTGTGTATAAAACAAGATCATCGTTACCAAATAATTGAGGTTTTCTATATTCATTCATAAATATAAAACAAACATAAATTCATTTCTTTGGTTCTATCTATTAGGTTTTAAATAATTTTTGTAAACATGAACTCCACCAGACCAAAAACATTAGTATTATTCATGTCATTAAATATTCTCCCTCATAAGAATATTTTTTTCAATTCCTTGTAACCATATTTATTATGATAAAGAATAATCATGGTAATTTTGTCTTCATAACTCAAGATTCTAATCTTTTTTTGGTTGTAAAGATACACAAATTAAAAACAAAATAATAAATCTATGGTTTCATGCTTCTTTTGATAGATTCCCCTAAATAGATTCATTCTATACTTCTTCACCATAAGTAATATTCTTTCAAAACCACACTTGAGAAAAAAATCATGAAACCAATTGATGTCTGCTAGCAATTGAAATATATTACATAATTGTTTTAAATAGATAACTTAATAGTTCTTTAAAATCTCCACATGTTTTGAATTTATTTATTATTTCCCTTTAATTATATATTCTACGTTTCCCAATAACCAATATAGTTGACTAAATTGGGTCATACATTATCTCTTGGTTTTATAATTAGTTTTGAGACTTGTTTCATAACCTAGATACACCATAATTTGAGTGTCTAGAGTGTCGAACCCCTTTATTATTTCATTACATAAATTTCAATATCTAATAATTTTTTTGTAGCATGGGTCTTTTCATATTAAAATTTTTAATTACATTGAATAGGATTCCTATCTAATGATAGAAAATAAAATTTACAATTTTCAGCTTTCTCTTTTTGTATAACTTCTTCCAGCTGGTCTACCCATGTGATTAGAAATACCTTCATCATAGGCTTAGACATCACCTGGTGTGAAAATACATTCATAATAGATATCATGATACATGGGGTCCTTTGTACTTTCAAATTTCCTTTTCTAATCACTTTTTAACAAAGAAACTATGTCATACACATTAAAACACTATGGAATCCATTCTTAAACCTTCCAGATGTAGATTAATCATATTTTGGGTTACCCTTTATGGGGAGCCTCATAGGTTATTCTCCATGAGTTTCTATCACGATTCCAATTCAATTATCTTTTTTAAAAATACATTTCATTTCTTTATTCATGGTTTCTCTATTATTTATTGAAGTTAATGTAAATATTCTAAATGTATATAATTTGGACTACCATCCTACAAACAAATTATAATAACATTCCATATTTTCCACTAATATCAACATTGTTCTTGGGGAGAACTTCTCAGCCTTCTTCATCAATTCTTTACGTAGAGAATACATGATATTAGATTATTTCTTATTCATTTAGTGTTTTATCTATTAATTTGTATAATATTTTTTTACATTAGTGGATACCAACATTCTTCGATTTTGCGTTCCATTCCCTTGTAATACTCAGAAATTTTCTCTTGAAATTGAATTATATTGGTATAATAAATATATTTGTTATGTGCATTACTGCTTTAGACTAGGGTTTTTTCATTTTTTCATAAATGGTCCTATATTTTTAGATATTACATAAATTTCATAAATTTACAAGATATAAAATAAATCTATTTCCAAATTCTCAAAACACTCTCAGCACCAGTAATTTTGAGTAATCATTTTATCTCATTAAGACTAGTCTACCCCGATTATAGTGCATACAAATTTTAGAGGATACCCGAAATTCATATTCCCTATTTTGTGGGAATAACCTCAAAGATATTATTATACTACTCATTAACATATTGGTGGTTTTAAAATTATTTTTTTCATCTACATTTTCATAAAATTTGATTTCATTCCTACACTATTTTTAAAAAATTATTTTTCATGATCTAATTTTAAATTTAGATAGATACCTTCATCCATTAGATTTAATTATATATATAATTAGTTGGTAGAATGATATTACCTCTGTGGAATTGGGTCCCTTTTTAAGGAAAATGCATCTCAGTATCTTGGGAGATAGTATACAAATACTTATAAATATTAGAAGTTACAATTTTTGGTAATTAGTTATTTTCAATTTAATTGTCAACTAAATATATTTTTAGTTTTTGGTGGTTTATTTCATATATATATGATCTATTTGTTCCCTTACATCCACTTTTAAATATTTTATATTTTTCTTAATGATGTTTTCTAATTTATTTTAAAAAAATTATCATGTTTAATTATCTTTTAATCTATAACTTGTATTTGGGTATTATTAACAGATCTAATATAATGATCATATTCTTGAGAACATTTTGGAACCCATATTTCTCAAATTTATACATTTTCAGTTATTTATCATACTAAAAAATATTTTATGGAAATTTTTCATTGTTTCATCCCTAGGTGCAACTAGCATTGTAAGAGGTCTATTTTTTGAAGACTATTTTGACAATACATATTATATTGAATGATATTCCATTTCAAGATATGATATTCAAAATATTTTCCTTTAATATGAGATAAGATATATTCAATAAAATCATCATGGAAATTCCATAGATAAATTTTGACTTCATAGTAAAGACTAAAATGTTATCTATCACTAAAATCATCTTCTTCATAACTCAAACATTTATCATTAGTTGAAAAATAACAAATAGATTATAAAAGAAAAATAACACATGGATTTCATCTATATTGTTGTTACTAATCATTATTATTTGATACTCTTCTCTTCTTTTAGATTCTTTTTTCTTTCTATCATTCTTGGCCTTAGATGATACCTCCATTTCAATTTTGATAGAGATAAAATCAGAATTTCACATTTGAGAACCCTTTTTAAACATAAAAATAATATAAAAATTCCAATTGAAATAAAAATAAATTTAAATGTAAAATTATATATAATGAGAGTTAATCTTGGATTTCATAGAAATTTAGATGTCCTGAAGATCAGGGGAAAACAACTAGAGGATAAATAGGTGTTTCTTTTCTTCCCAAATTCTATTTTCACCATTAATTCAGCGCACCTTGTTTCTTAACATCTATTACATGTTAGGTTTTAAATGAATATATGTAAAATCTTACCCAACATGAAATAACTGAATTCCATGTATGTAAATAAATTAAATATGAAACATGATATGATTCCAAGGTTTTCCACTTTATTGGAAGCATAATCCTGCATGTGATTGGTTATTCACCCTAATCATAGATTATCAACTATAATATGTCTCAGAATATTATTGGTTCAACGAATCCAACACCAACGCTGCTTCCCACCATTTTTAGAACTATTATCATCCCACAAGACTCCACAATACCGTATTCCCCCCAGAATCATAGCTTCACACAACTCTTTCTATGAATACTCTATATAACAATAGTTCCACTACCATGATGCATTTATTTGAAATTGTTAATTTCATTCCCTTCTGATGTTGACTAACTTCCAGTATAGAATGTTACAAATTTAAAAAATCATAACGTACTTCCTCACTATATAGTCTCTAACTATCATTAGATCATAAATAGATGTTTTCAAATTAGTTTTCTCTTTCAACTAACCTTCATACATATTATTACAACATTATTATCTTAACTATCTCATATTAAATGATCTCTAATTATATTTTTAATTCTACCATCTCATCTCTACCTTAAAAGTATTGATAGGTTGATAAGTATAATATAAATAATTTTTAGCAATCCTATGATTCTTCTTGAATCATCATTGTATATCTTAGACTAATAATATTTTGTACAACTAATTTAAATTCATATTTTAGACTTCATAAAGCCATTAAGTTTAGAAAATTAATTCAACATTCATGCATAGTAAAATATTTTAGTATTTTGAATATTTAAATTTCAGAAAAAAATTCAAAATAATATTCAATTTCTAAAAAATTATATTTAAATTTACTTTATTCTCTGTGGATCGATGGCTAGACTCTTTAATTCGTTACCTAAATCACAAAAAAAAATTGTGTGTTATTTATTTATTTTATCCTTGATGAATATATTGAGAATTGTCACAATTAAATTTCATCTTCAAAATATTAATTCTATAAAAACCATAAGTCACTATTACACAACTTGTTTTAACTATGGTCACCCTTAAAGTGAATTGTGGTGATACGTATATAGGTATATGATGTGTATTATACCATTAAAAATCTGTTAAATCCACGAAATACCATTACCCATATCTACAATACAATTTTGTGGTGTAAAATGACTCTTATTTAGCTTCATCACATCAGAAATATCCACATGCATGTTTCTGATTACATTTATGAATCTCGTCTACTGGATAACCATTAAATTTCACATGGTTACCTTTATGAATTCATAATAATTAATAATGCATGTGATTCCCCATTATGTAGAGGCTAATTATAATTATGAAAAACAATATCCTGATTATTAAGAGTGAGTTCAAACATATGCATCTTTATTGATGATTATGTAACTCAAAAATACAGATGTTATTGAAACGACCAAGTCAAATATTTGTTTTTTGACTCATATATTCCAAAAAAACATCAAATAAATTCATTGAAACCTCAAAAAATTATTGTGTATTCATCAATCCCTTCAATTCATATCAATACATCACAAAATAACTATAAGAGTTACAAAAATAATTAAAAAACATCTAGCTCTTCTCTATCGAGTAGTATCATTTACACACAAATGTAGGAAAATTTAAGGTATCTCACATTATCGTAAAACACTAAATTTTTTTATCCATTATAATTCATCATCAAAGTGATTTTATATTTTAAATTCTTTGTCCGTCATTCTAATTATCATTGGTTGAATTCTCCAACAATTCATCAACAATAATATTTTCATTTATATATCTTCTCCAAATGCTACATATAGTTCCTAATGATATTTTTCACATAAAATTTTTATTACTTAGTATATTTTTATATAGAAATTATAATTAAATTAAAACTACTCACTTACTTACACAAGGAATAACTTTATGGATCGTCTAATGTTAGGATTTTCTCACTAATAAAACCGCACTTCTTCTTATACCATGGAATTCACAGCTAGATCCCTCATATTATTGTTTAGGAATATAATCACTTCGTCTCCAAGTAAATCTACAATTAATATTACCATTCTCCCTAAAAATAAATACAATCACATTCCAATAAGAACATTACTTCAAGGAGTTGTAAGATCATATTGGGATATAGTCCAATGGATCAGATATATACACATGGAACAATACATTTAGGGTGTTGTTAAATGTATTTGAGGGTTTTTTTCTTTATGATACCCTCCCAATGTCAATTATAATATGACATATAGGTTGACTCATCCACATAGAATGACCTTGTGATAATGGATCAAATAATATGAGTGGTTGGATAATGTGATTACCTCCTCATATATCATCTTCTATGACTTGTGGATATCATAAGTGACCATCGGAAAATATCCTAGGGGTAGTTTAGTTTATGTGAGAGAATGGATATTAATATTCCCTCATCATATAACTTCAATTTGGTAGATGATTGTTTCCCTACATGCTTGAGACTAAATATTTTGATGTCATTCCATGATGGGTTTTCTTTATGCATATGACTAGATATTAGGATGCCTTCCATATTTGGATTCCTTTGACATGTTGGTATGACATGGGTGATTATGTGAATTTAAATTGTGTGTGGAGTTAAGTGTTGTGTTGTCTTGGTTATCACATGATAACCTAACATGATTGCTTGCATGTTGCATATTATTTCATGTTTTATTTTCTATTCAGGCTTACATTATATATGCTAGGGTATGTAATAGTAAATTAGGGAGATACTCGAGATTTATATTCATACACACAATAAGGTATCCCCAGTTCACATACATACCTTATGTTTAAATTTTAGGCGATAGGATTTATGAGGCATCTTGGAAAGGTGGAGAAAAATACTTGAGAGACTAGTCTGAGGATGGGTCCATATTTTATAGTAGAGTGTCAACCATTTTTTTGAACATTTTCGACAAGCGGTCGAACTATGTTGTAGATTTATAAAATATAAAAAATTGAATCTTTTATTTTATATGTTTTTAATATTATTTATTATTTAGGGTTATCTGTTAGTTTTAATTACTTCTTCTTACTCCATAGAGTTACATGATGATTTAATTATTTATTACTATATTATTTAACTATATGAAGAGTTTAGTATTTTCATTTATATTATAATCTCTCCCCACTACTCATCTACTTATAGAATATGGGGTAGTGTGCCTGGGGTCTTTTAGTGATATAGGTAAACTACCTTTCAATAGATTTATTATGGAAATTTACAAAATGATATCACATCATTATTTTTTTACTATATTCCAATTTTGGATTGGTAGTTTGAGGTTGTATATTGTAAATGATTATAATATAACATATATACATATATGCTTCACTAACCCCTGTATTATTAAATTACATTTTACCATGGGATCAGTGTTTTTTGTTCATAAAAATCCAATATTGTGATTGAGATATTGGATCATGTTTTATTTTAAAGGCTATTTATTTCTTTCACTCGTATCCCATACTTGAAAGTTGGCCTATGTCAGACATCATTTTTGGGGTTGTATTTTTATTGGATATATGAATGATTACCTGTGGGTGTGAAATGGATTTAATAAAGTGAAATAGTTTTTAATTTCAATAAAAAATGATAGTTATTGAGAAAAATAATCCAAAAAAGTGGTCTTCATTTATTAAATTGCTAGAAATTTAATATTCATATATTTCACAAAAAACAATTATTACTGGTGTATTAATTAATTAACATAGTTTTAATTACATTAATTTCATTTTTTCGTATAGTTTCCCTTGTATTATTATCATGGTGTATGAAATCCAAATGATCAGTATTTCAAGGTATGAGATTCATTATTTTGTGAATATGGATGGGTGATTATGTAGAGATTGTCACAATGTATATTTTTTACTTCAAGACAGACCCATGAGTGGGTATGGTAGGATAGAATTTCTTTTTTTGTTGTTACATTCCACTTACTGATTTATGCTAGTTTAATTCTAGGGTAGGCTATTTTTTATTCCTATTAGGGTATTTTTCTATGGTTGGATAATCCGGATTGGTTGATCTTCATTCAGTGAGTAATGAATAAGGGAGTCTTTTATAATGAGTCTGTTGAATGGAAGGATGTGGCATATATTTTGTCTATAAAATAAATAGGAATAGGTGGTTATATTGATTCTTGATTGGTGTGGGATAGATTATTTAGTTTAGGATAGGTGTTTCATGGTTTATGTTTTGAAAGAAAGAATAAAGAAGGATTTACCAGAGATAAGTTAGTCCAGATGAATTGCTTGATCGAGGATGGCCCATAGATTTTTTTGGAAACCAAATATTTTTTTTAATTGGGTGGGGAAATCTTTTTATGGATAGGTTTAATTAAATCCATGTGATACCTAGTTCATTCCATAGCAAGGATATGTCACATTCTTAGAAAATTATGTTTTACAATGTTGTGGGATTTAGTTTTAAATGTTTTGAGGAAGGTTGGATTTTAATATGGATAATGATTATAATTTAAAAGTATGATCAATTCAAGGATATACATAAGGTGAGTACCTTTTAATTTATGGGAAATTCATTCTTTGAAATTTATTCTAAAACATCATGTGTGTTCGAAAAATGGACAAAATGGATAGTGCCCGATGAAACTACCATTTTAGTGATAATATGGTGAATCTTCAAAATACTCGGTGGTGGGATCAAAAAGAGATAAATTGTTGAATGGTTCTTTTATTATCGGTAAAATTATATTATATTCATAATGGATTATCTAATTTTTAAAATGAATGTTGGTACGTCTCCGGAGAAGAATATTGATTCAATAGGAATGATTGTTGTACATGTTTTTTCAATAATGGATGTGGCGCTTCCATGTGATAGAGTAATATATGATAATGATGGATAAAGGGAAGTTTCAATTTTACTGATCTTGGATGATGGGAGTTCATGTTTGTCTTAAAATAAAATAAATATGGAATTACATTAGGTGTGCTCACAGAATTATGATATATAAGTAAAGAAGGTTTAGGTGAATTTAGAGATTTCTATAGTCCAGGTTAATGTGACCATAGGGGGTATTTTGATTAATTGGATGGTTATTTCAAATGAGGAATGATCATTTCATGGAATAGTTGTTTGGGATGTTTCAATATTACATATCCCAATAGAGGATCATGTGTGTTAATATTATTGAATTTCACAATAAAATGATTTATGAGAAAAATATCACATCGATATTAGAGTTTTTGTATAGTTGTATTAGAAGGATAATATTAGATAATCCCATTGTGTGGTGAGTTTTACTATAATTTTGGTGTGTGACATATGAATCGGAATGGTGATGTTCTGTGTTGAGGTTAGTGGATATTATGTTAATCCTATGGGATAGTGTGTTTGTTGATGTATGGAATGGTGATATGATGAACCATACTGGATTTTATGATTAGTGTGTCGAAGTTGTTATCATCAACTTATTGGGGGTGGAAAGGGATGTGTTTATGTGAATGTATTGAGTGCAGTTCCCCTATTTCAAGATGATATTGGGGATTCATTGTGATTTGGATCAAAATTTGGTATCAATGATGGATAATTTTCTTTTTTGAATAAATTAGTCAATCAGGGTTTTGACCAACACTATTATAAAAATTTTATTTTCTGAAATCACTTTTACTTTCAATTATGTTTTTTGAATTATAGATAATCCATGTGCGGTGTTTATTGGAGATTTTTCAATTGAAAATCTCATTGGGATGGATTAGGTAATTTTATGGTATAGTTTTGATTAGTTAAAATTAATCATAACCTGTGGTAATAGATTATAGTGGTGGGATTGTTTATCATAGGATCATCCTAAAGGATTCTCAAATATGAGAATGCCCAGGGCGAGCAGTTTTTAAGGACTCATGTAGTTATAGGATTGTAAATTTACAAATATTTTTATTTTTTATCTCTAGACTATGTGTTTTTCTAGATTGAATATTCTTGGTAGATTTTTCAATTTAGGGATGCATATAAGAGGTTTTTATATGTGTTTGGGTGATTTTACCGGTTGGTGGATTTTGTGAGAAGTGTACTAGTGTCACCACGAGTAAAAATGAATTATATGAATATTGATTAACTCATTAAGGGGCACTTGGTACCCAATTTCCAAGGTTGTGAACTGGAAGGCCCTTTATCACCCCATCTAGCTATGCTAGGTTCACTAAGGGCTGATGGATCACCACATACCTGATGATTTTCTATAGTGTATATTTATGAGAGAAGACATATCATTTTAATCACACTCCCAATTTTCCGAAATATTTTATTTAGTTGGGGGTAATTTTAAATCAATATCCCCTTAGTTTTTTTCCATGGATCCACATGAATCCACCATGGATTATGGTTGATTTTGAGATATTTCACTACATTAATGAAAGGTAATATCCATATTCTCTCTCAAAACATCCTTTTTCTGATTCCATATATGATTTTGTGTGATTTTATCTGGTTTTTTGAAGCTGATTCCCTTGAAAAATAGTTGAATCACCTCAATACGATTGAAATTCCTGGTATATTATTTCAATGAAATCTAAATAAGGGAGTTGATTCCATCTTCTCAACATTTCAATACAGGTACATCATTTAGTTTAATTTTATTGAATTTTCATAAAATTGACGAGGAGCTAGAAATCCATTGAGTATTGAATGTTGTTGATTTTTTCAGACTTTTAGAATAATTCTATAGGATTATGATATATCGTTTCTTATGGTTACAACTATGAGATACAAGTTTGTGGGTTTTTGAAGAATATCAATTTTGGAATTAAATTATAATGTTATTTATACATATTTATAATTAATTTTTGAAGTTATATGGTATAATATATGGCCAGATATGAAGATACCTATGTTAATTATAACTTAAATAGTATGAAAATTTCATCATTTAGTTTAGACAACTCAAAAAAAATTAACAACATATAATAAAAGGATTATTATCATTAAGGAATCGCATCACAAGTACTTTTTTCTACAACAACTGTGAACATAAAATTATAATTGATCCATAGTAGACGCTTATATGGGCTTCAAATAATTTATAATCCTATTCATAACCTTCGGAACAGAGACATAAGAAAGGTGTAAGCACAAACATTCTCATTGTAAAATATTTGAAAGTTGAATCAAATATTATATAATAATTCTAAATTAAAACATAAATATGGTAGAAATTGCCTATAATAAAGAACATGGAACAATACCTATTTTACACAAGTCACGATAAAGGGACAAGAAATATTATATAAAAAAACACAAACCTTGGACAAAAAAGGTTCTACCATAATATGATAAACATAGTCCATAAATAATAATATTAAAATATTGAAAATAATTATTTTATAGGCATAATAATAGGTATTCATATCTTTTTGAACATTGAAAATGCATCAATTTCATGATCATTATTTTGAAGATATCTAATCAATATCCTGGCCACACTCAATTGTTTGAGAATAGCTAATCTTCATCATTATCACACTAAATCATTTGAAATTAGATAAACTCTGTCATTTTAACATTCATATTGTGAATGTTTCTAATCCACAACGCGTTCATGATTGTTCTTATTAACATTGAAAATATACATCATGTTCATGATTATTAATGTGAATATAGTTAATCAATTACATTTTCAAGATCAATATCATTACCTCAAGAAATATTAAACCTTAAAAAATGTATTTGAGGGTGATATAGGATCCTACTTCATCATATATACATAGTTTTTCACTATGATATTAATCAATCATCATATAATGAAATCATACGGGACGTAAAATTGTTTTTATTTATAAAATCATAAATAACCTATGGAATGAAAAATGGGTTTCACAAAACATAAAGATAGTATCACCAAAATTTTAATCAGGCCTCTAAATAATTATTGAAAAGAATTAAATATACCTAAATGGGTATTTAATAACAAATAATTAATTAACAATAATTTCCATGTAAATAAATCCGTTATATTTGAATTGAAAAAAGTTGTGGAATCAGGATAAAAAATTCCAGGAAGACTTATTATTTTTAAATGAAGAGAAGATGATACATTAAATTAAGAAATTATTTTTTTTAATGGTGAGTTGGTGAATTTTGAAATCCAATTTCCTATAAAATATTATATAAATAAAGTGTCATTGAGAAAATCAAAAAGGGTCACAAAAAAATTAACAACACAATTAAAACAATTACTTTTATATAGAATAATAAATAATTGATCCATAAAAATAATTTTAAGAATTGAAAAAATAAAAGTGTAAGAACATTAAAAACTATTACCGTTAAAAAAAATTATGTAATATATCTTTGAAAATAAATAAATTTTATGAAAATTTGAAGTGAAAAAAATATTGAAAAATTTTTATTTGATAAACAATAAACAATAATGGATCTGGTGAAATGACATTGTTAATTCAAAAAGAAATTTTCTTCAAGGTTTATATTTATAAATATTATAAAATAATATATTTCATATATATATGATGGTTATCCAAAAAATATGGAGTAGAAGATAAATGATTTCATTTTGAGAGGATGTGAAAATATGTTGAAAAAAATTTGTTCAAAACCCACATTGTAAAATTTCTCAATATAACATACATTTGAATAGAATGTATGGGAATGATGAAGGTCACATGAATTAACAAATAATTTGGATTCAAAATATTACTGAGAAATTTAAAATGAATGGGAAACATGGGCATGGTGTAGAAACCATCATTGAAGAGCATTTTTTATTCAAAATGATGAAATAGATTTTGAGAAATAAATTAATCAATGTAAAAACATGGGGTTTAATGGTCATAATCCTCCATAGAGGAAGATAAATAATAAGGATATGTAATCATAGAGATGAACAATTCATTATTGGAATATGTAATTTCAATAAGAATTATTTTAACATAGAAAGGGGATTTGTGTGATCAAATAACCTTATTACCATTGCATCCATTGAATAAAAATCCAATTAAATTATGAAAAAGATATATATATTAAAAAAACATTAATTAAATAAATGTTTTAAAAGGTATTGGTTAAAAAATAATTCATCCATATTTATGATTTCACGATGAAGAAAATAGAATATGGGTCATGGAATTAAAATTTATACAAAACCCCTTACGTTGAGACCATTTCTAGTTGATAACACTATAACAACATTGATAATTTAGATCTTCCCCTGAAGTGTCCATTAAAAATAATATAATTGAGGTAACTTGTTTAGTTGGATGTTGATAATCAAAGTGAGGGCCAATATAAAAAGTTCATTGGGAAAAGTTCCAAGGGAATTTCAAATGAGGGTTGTATCTTAAAAATGGAGGAAGTGAGAATCTTTTATATGTAAAAAAGGATAAATATTTTGGACTTATTCTTTGGTAATGTTTAATAAAAGATTTTCATTAGTGCTAGCTGAATTAGGTCAGTAAATATTGGTGATACATGTATGTATGACGTTTTAACTTAATAATGGTATTCTAGATGGCCTATGTGAAAAATTTATTTTGTACTATTTATGCCACAATAGATTACCCATATTAACACTTATTACTCATGATTTAATATTAATCATGGATATTTTTTATCAATAAAATTATAATATAATCCTTACAAACAAATTTAATAATATTTTATTCTATATTTTTACTCCAATTAATATAAATCATTCTCCAAATATGAGAATATTATCTTTTAAAATATAACTTATAATACGTTGAAAACATTTTTTTTTGAAAAAAAATTTTTAATCATTATGTGATCATAATAATATAAAAAATTTAAAAAATTTACTACTATTAATTTATATGAATATATATTTAAAAATTTTATTACAGAGGTAAATTAAAAATGAACCATTTAATTTAAAAATTCATAACATTTCAAAAAGTATCATTACGTGAAAAATAACCCTTTTATCATGGAACTTTATATATAAAAGGTGAATGTAAATTTATACATAAAAATGAAATAAAACTAATAAATAATATGAAAATATCACTATGTAATGTGAAAATATTTTTATCGAAAAAAATTTCGAATGTTTATAAAATTTAATTTTACCATTAGCTCATATAAAACATAAAACCCATTTTTAGAAAAATTATTTTAAGACTAAAATTTAAATAGTTTAAATGTATCAATTTAATATAAATTTATAATAAAATCATGTCTATTATAAAAAAAATTATTTGTATTACAAATAAATTCAATACATGATATTACAATAATTCCATTATTGACATAAATGACTTCAAATAGTTTTAAAATTGAATGGATACTTATGTTCAATAATGTAAAACATATGTTTTCTATATTCGATTTGATATTTTAAAATACGTTTTTTAAACATTAAATAAATTTTAAATCATTAAAACTATTCTATATACATATAAGTGTTCCCCAAATTCTGATAATGTTCTCAAATTTAAATATTTTTATAAATAATTTTATTTTAACTATTCAATTAAAAATCTATTGATTCACAAAAATCATAAAATTTCAGATTCTGATAACTATAATAGGATAAATTATAAAATGAAATTCAATTTAAAATTTAAAATTATGAAATTTAAAATTATTATTTTAAATGAAAATGTAATACATAAAGAAAACATCTTTCACTGAAAATCTCCCTATTTAAACATTATGTGTTCTTAATACTATATTGTGTGAATTTATAATGGATTAAAAGTTTTGTACCTAAAATTGGTTTTATTATTCTTAATTTTCTTAACAATATTGGACTAATATTTCACTACTTATTTTAGTTTTTTGTTACATGTGGATCATGTTTTTGAAGATTGTATTAACATAGAAAAATGAATTCCAAAATCTCATTGTTTTATAGTCCCCCACCCCCTCCCATGTTAAATTTCATCCATTCAATTTAAATATATTTTCAGAAAATGTGGAATCCATGGAATCCGTAGTAAACTCAAGAGATATATTTAATTGGGACATATTCCTCATTATCCTTACTATAAAACCCAGTCTATTTTTCTAAAATATTCTTCTTATGAATTCTTATTGACGTACCATTCACATATTAATTTTCATGATCATGATTAGAACCAAATACTATAACCAATATGGATATCATATTTCCCAATAAAATTTGAGCAATGTATCATATGAATTTTTAATCTCAATCAAATGTTGTCTTATCCAATGACACATTTATTTCAACCTTTTATACATTCTTATCAACATTTTAACAATTGGTCAATCCTATAATCCTTCATAATGGCTTATAAGAGATAATGTGATTTAACAATATTCTATCTATGAGTCTATGTTGAAATGATTTCATTTGTAGTCCCCGTCATTTTGAACCAGATTTGAGATCTATTCAAAGCACCACCAATATGTTCCATTGTGATTACCAAAGGTGCATCTATGCCACGGTGGAATCCACTTGTCAATATCACAAAAGTGAAGTAAATTTTAAGAGAACAACACAATATATACCTTACTAAAACTTTTGGGTAATATCCTTGTTATGAACAACTTGAGATATCATTAATAATTCGAGGTGATGGGGTGAGTTGGTTTTTGGGAATTTGTCAATAAATTAATAATTTTTGCCATTAACTCTAAGACTTGTTAGGGTCATTGATCGTTTATTTATTCTCATTTTTATATAAATGAATGTGAACTAATGTAAATTATAGTAAAAATATTTTTCCAAGATACACAACTTAGTAATATTATATAGTTCTTACTAGGTTTGGTGATGATCAGTAAATATATTATCCACTATAATGACTTACCAGTTATAGTGTTTGGCTTAAAAATAATTCAAACCACAATTGTGGTTCCCTATACATTTACTGGTGGATTGAAGATAATACTAATAACCCGGATGGGTGAATTCTTAAACCAACTATAGTGTCTTGTTTGATATTTATACTACCAATTTAGAAATTCTTCAACTTCTTATTTAGATTCTCTATAACACTAAGATATTATTTCACTAATGTAACTTATATTGAATGTTTTAATATATTTTTTCTTCCACATCTCCTATTAAATTCATTGTATCATGTAATAAACTCTTATTATTATTCTATTATATGAAACAAAATATACACTAATTTCATCCTCTATAAAAAAGAAAACTAGAATGATTATTTTCTTCCATTGGTGTATCTCTTATTTTTCATCCTTAGTGAAAAATTCAGTGTTGGTTTTTCTTCATCTAATATTCTTTACTATGGTCTATATATAGTTCTTTCATTTAATATTTATCCATATGATAATATTTTTTTCAATCCCTTCTAATAATATTATATGTCTAATACATTTTCAATTAGTACTTTTGTCATATATCTGTTATAAGTTCATCTAAATATTCTCATTTTGATACATTCTTAATCTACTCCATCCCTTCTTCATCTAGTATTCCATCTTAATACGATACCTCCTTTTTTTCTTCTACCCTCATTATGGTAACCTATTTATTTATTCTTTATGTTTACTACTCTAAAGAATCATGTTTGGAAAAACACAATAGTTACAATGTATTCAATATAAACATAACCAAAACAAATGAAACATAAAACTACATCTCAGAAAATATTATCCCATTAATATAGCCATCGTTTCATTAAAATACAGGGGAGGGGAAGAAATGTAAAATTAAAAATTTAAGCTTGAAATTTTAATTTCCCCCCCCCCCCAAATAAAATTATTCAATTTAACAAAATTAATGCTTCCCAAAAGATATATTTCAATATTCTTCGTAGGAACTTCCCTCACATATTGACGTCAAAATTCATCAAACCATCGAAAACAATTAAATTAATTATAATATTTTCATCCTATTTATCTATGAATTTAATGCTTGCCTCATTATCAACACAATGTATCTCATTATGAAAACTTTTTAAAGATCCTACATCAAGTTACATTAAAAGAACTTCTATATCTAATTACTCTATCTGGTAAAATCATGATCCTTCTTAACTAGGCTAGTGTCCTGACTCCCCAAGCGTAACACCAATAGGTTGGGGGACAGTTTCTAGAACCGAGTAGTTATATCACAATCATTAGATTCCTTAGCCAATCTATTTGTACATTCACACATCTCCAAGCACATAAAATGATGAAAGGTAAAAAAACAAAACAACCATTAATAAATACATCTAAATACCTCAACTAGAGTAAGATATGAAATAATGTAATGTAATAATGGACAAATAAAATCCCACCACAATGTTTTTTAAAATAACTCCATGCCGAAAGAATAATAGGGGACCGCTGTCAAGATATTGTCAGAATACGCATTTGTTTTTCGGATCCCAATTAGAACATTATGGTCCTGATCTATCTAGGATTCTATTAAAAGGTTAATCACATTCACAAGACATGACACCTATAAAATATTCCATTGAAAGGGTGATTATAAAAATACCTTGTTGGACACCCTCAAACCATAAAGCATACAATAGAAGAATATAATTGGTTCTATATATTTATATTTCTATAGAACTAATAATTAGAGTATATTGATACAATAAAATAGACACAAATTATAAAGGTAAGTCACAACCATAATTCCATCCTTGAGTTCTAACTCGAAGGTTCCACACATCACCCATCTAGGAGAACACCCTCTACAAGTCTGAAAACACAGACGAGGTCTATCCGAGAGGTATTTATAATCACGTATCACCATTAGAATTACATGATAAAAGTCATAATAGATATGATAAAAATATGGGGATCATTCCCAAGGTCATGGGTTATACAAGAAAAACAATATAGACTAACCCAACTATGTAGAGTATCTGCACCCACATAGATTTGGCTACGACATTAACAATAACACCATCTAGGGCCTGAATATTAACAAAGTATCTCCCATTAGGCTTGAATGATGGATTCCAACAACTATATCCAAGATGACCTTATAAAGGGACTTTTATCCTATGTATGGGATTTGATTCCATATTAAACCTTAGGGAATGGATGTGGGTAATTCACTTTATAGAAACTTGTCGAGGATATAGAGGAAAAGGACTTCATGAAAACTTTTTTGGATTATATGACATATAGTATGGTTACAAACATTTTATCATTGACCCTAGGTCCTACCACTGTATATATCACATGTCTTTTCCTATGTCTATGTAATAGTACATGATGTACATCTTCTCATGTTATCTTACCATGTATCAGCAAACAAGTATTCTCATGTACACAGGGCCTAGATTTTTCCATGTTGGAGTACATGGAATGAATGTGCCTCTGTACTCTAACCCATTTAATTTTTCCCTATAAGGAACACACCGAGTAATTAGGGAGAGTTCTCACATCATGTGGTAGGGTCACAAGCCGTATGATCCTTAAATTTCTCCTAAAAACCTAGTCACTTCTTTTAAGGACCCAAAAACCATGTAATCCAAAATAAAAAACTGGGAGGATAATCTTTTTTCTGAAACCCTTTTCATTCATCCATGTCTACCTATGTCATCATCCCATTTTATTGAGGCTCTATTATTGCCTGAAATCATGGATTTCCTCATTCAAATCTCACAATGGCCATTTTCGGGAATTTTTTCTTCGAATATTTTCCAAAAAATGGATTTGGTTCTTCTGGTCACCACTCACACACCTCCCTCGAATTAGGAGTTTCCAAACCAGTCTGATCCTCTCTTCACTACCAATTTTTCACAGTTATAACATCATTACAAGCCCATATCTATAATTTTGAACCATTTCTCCAGGAATTAGGTGTACAATATTTTATTTTCATGTATACATGGAACCACGATCCACAAAAATACTTCCCACAATAAATGATGAAAACCAATGGTGAAAACTGCATTAAAAATTATGAGTAATATACCTTGGTAGATTTTATTTTCACCTTTAGGTATTCTTATTAGATTAATGAATGACGAAAATACAATATAATCACAAATAAATTCATCTAATAAAATCCTTGCAATATATACCATTCAGAAAATGACTGATCCGGGGCTCAATCAGTTTTTCAAGTGATCGTTGTTCATCAAAGAATTTAAGGATGAAGAATGAAACCAAATAAAACAATGAACTAATATGATATGGATCGATCCATGATGATTAATTTTCATGTGTAATTTTCATTGGAGATATCTGAAATCCTACTACATGATGATCACTGATCTATGATCTAGTTGTCATTTATATGAGGGAGATCATCTATCTCATTATATGGTGTTCCTCTAATGGCTCCAGGGTTATGAAAATTACCCTAGAATTACATCATAAAAATATACCTGATGACTTTTCATCCGTTTCATCACTGAAATGAAAATTAAATAATTTATTTAATTCTTTTATTCATTTTATTAATTTTCATGGATGGGATAATGTTTACCCCAATTCCCCATTCATCCATTGGTTTTGTCTCACCTATTGTAAACAAAAAATTTTGAACAAAAATTTCCCCTCAAAGGTATAATACATTCCCCATTTATATGTTTTTCCACTATCTTAGAAAAAATATCGGCATCTTGTAGTTAATATATTTAATATATTTCAAACATTTATTCTGGGATAAACAGACCATAAAAAATTACACCGACTCAGTGCCTCGTATGGAAAATAATCCATATAATTTCTCAAAATTGTAAATTGAAAATCCAAGTCATTAAAGTCTCTTTACCATTGGTATTTACATACCAAAAATCCAAAACATGGACTATATAACGAGATGTGGGTACTAAAAACGAATCTGATCCTCCTACTCCCATTTTTTCTCTTGTGAATTCCCGTACTGCCACCAAACAAGTACTAATGTATTATTCAACCCATAAATTATAATCGCCTTCTAATCCATGATATATACTAGGTACTCAGAAAAGGATTATACATCCTGAATTTCAATCTCACCCTAGCTGATAACTTGTGACGGGTCATGCACATACCTCCTCATCTATGATACATGGAAGACACCGTGCAGCTGGTCTAACTATAGAGGTTGAGATAATAGGTACACCACCACCCCAAAAATATGAAATATATGGAAAGGGCTAGTGAATCTCTGAGATAGGTTTGTGCTCCAGAAAAATCATAATAACACACACCAACATGAAACCTATAGGATCCCATAGTCTCCTACCTTATACTCTAACAGCCTTCTTCATTTGATTACATTAGACATCCAATGAATCATTATTGTCTTCATCCACTATTAGATGATATGCAAATTCTTCATAGTTACGCACTCCAACTCATGATTAATATCTTCGGACTCTCCTTGGACAACCCAATAATGTGTTAACCTTTATGGTTTCCTGTTGAAAGCCTTGAATAGTTCCATACTAGTGGTGGAATAGTTACATTTATTTTATGGAATCTACACCAGTGGTATGTTATACATCTACCTTTGGCTAAAGTCCAACCTGAAAGCCATTAAAATTTTCCCCAGAACCATAATGGTCTACTCTGTATGGACATTAGTTTGGGGTGAGATGTTTTACTCATCCGTAACTTTGTGTTGAAAGCCTCCAATAATACCTTCCATAACCTATGTGTAATGTTATCATCATGTTCAAAAATTATTACTATGGGAACTCTAGGAAGTTGTAATACCTTCTAATCATATAGGCTTCAAATGATATCTTCTTAAATCTACCCCCGAATAGTTGTGAAATAGGATGACATGATGTGTCGGTACAGGATCACTATGATGGAATTTGTTCTAACGAAAATATGAGTTAATCCCATTATAAATTTCTTTGATATCATGTCCCACTTCCACTCTCACACCTCATGGGGATGAGATATGCCAGCTAGAACAAGTTGTTTAGCCATCACATTTGGAAAGGTGTGGAATTGGGAGATAAACTATGCAGTTCTCTTCTTTATACCCGGGCACCATCACTGACTTAATAGGTCCTGGTACATCTTTTCCAAACCTAGATTTACCGCCAAAAGAGATGTATGTAACTATCTCAGAACTACCTCTAACAACGTCACTAGTACCATCATTCATCCTATGAAAATAACGAAAGGATACCCTACATTATTTAATCCATAAACAGTATTTCTAGTGGATATCTAGTAATGTGTTGTCTCACATTTGGCATCCTCAAGTTGTGCCTCCCTAACTCACTACAAGTGTGAAGGACTGAAAACAATTTACTAGAGGTATTCTGATCTGTCTCCATCCACAAAGCATAACTACAACATGGAGAACTACTTTGATGCCTCATTCAACTATTGAAAAAAAAATCTCCAACTTCTAGAATCAACTACAATGTTCCCTTTTCTAGGTTTATAGTCAATTTATAATTCAAATTCCTAATGCAACACTAGATATAACCTCTATCTAATGTTTTGATCCTCTTGGGAGTAGATATACTTGAAACTCTTATGATTAGAATAGATGATAAACCCATATCCCATGAGGCAATGTTGTTGTATCTTTATTAAAAAGGATAATACATCTAACTCATGAGTGTTGGTTGTGTAGTTATTCTCATGTTTCCTCAGTTTACAAGAACCATAGGAAATCATAACCAGCCTCTGTATTATAACCAAACCAAGTTATGTTCTTGAGGAATTGCAGAACACTGCATACTCAACTCCCTCCACTAGAAATATCAATATGCGTGCAATTTAAATAAATGATTCATCTACTGATGCTCCAGTTGGAATCTATCTACCCACACCAAAGTATTCCCCTTTTGGGACAATGATTTCGTGGGTGATGATATCTTGAGAAATTGTATATGAATCTATGGTAATATTATTCCAACCCATGGAATCTACTCAACCCAGTCTTTCTCTTCAGAGGCTCCCAAGATGACACTGACTAACCATGGATGGCTCCACGTCCACTAAATCTACAAAGATAACGTGTGCTAGAATGTATAATTGCTGAATCTTAACTATAACCTCATGTGATTCCCATAAAAATAGTGATCGTGGAATATTTGAAAAATCATCCTCAAGTGTCTCACCCACTCCTCCTCAAACACCGAGTTGACGAGGATATCATCTATAAATAATATCACAAATATATCAAAGAAAAATGATGTATTTGGATCATGTGTCCCATGAACACTTCTTCGGAATATATCATGCAAAAAGAAATAACCAAGTACTTATAGTAATAGTATTGATATCGAAATATCATATTTTGTATATACTCGTACTGTACGCGTAATTGGTGATAACCTAATCTAAGTTCAACTTCCGAGAACCATCATTCCCCAATCAACTGATCAAATAGGTCATTAATAATTGATGTCAGATACTAGTTATTCTTGGAAAGATGGTTCTAGTTCATGTAGTACATACATAACATAAGGCTCCAATCAACCATCCTGGTGAAAAAATGGCATATTCTCAATGTGAAACATAAGTTCTAACAGTTCCCTTAATTTTTAAGTCCTCCAGTTGAACCCACAGATCTCAATTATCTATGGGATAATTCCAAAATTCTAGTTTATATATAGCTATCATCTTATGGTTTAGATATATGCATAATTCTATCTCATAGTAGGGAGGTATACTTGGATCATTTGTGTGAAAGACTTCCCCATACTCCACCACCACTATAGGGAAACTATAAACTCATAACATCCGCATACCCAAGGCTCATGCTATCCAACAGGGGATCAATCATCTATACCATCATATTCATGTATTCACCATCTATTTATTAGGTTTCATTTTCACCCAATAAATAAAACATGTTCCCATCACTAGAGACACACCATATCTTCCACCTGAAATAATCAATATGGGTATGAACTGTGGATAAACATTATATGCCTAATATTACATTGTAAGGCCAGATCTCTTATACAAAGAGATCCCTATATAAAATCTCCCCTCTAAGATTCAGTTCATACTATCTACACAAGTGTGTGGTTACTAATCCATCTTCAGCAAGAGTCTCTAATCACAAGGGTTGAGGCAATCTCTCAACTAGATTCTGTATGTATCGAAGAAGATATGTGGAGAGAAATAAATGACTAGAAACTATGTCTATCAGTAATGTATATAAGGTAGAAAAAAGATAGATGGTACCTCATATTATTCATGGAGCCTCTCGGTAATAATCCTCCACGACATATAGTTTTCTATTCCCCTTTCTGCTAGCTCCTAGGGCCTACTGTGGACCATATGGGGGTGGGGGTGGTAACAAGTCAAGCCTCTAACACGTCATTCTTATCTTCTATTTCATATTCCTAAGTTATCAACATGTGTAAATTCCTTCTTTTTCTATTCCATCATCCTCGGTGTACCATCCATGGTATCCATGTCTACAGTATGATGGGTTAGAAAATCGTCGGCATGATATCCCTTATCATTACTTGAGTAGCACCGAATCTTCCTAGGCGGACTGGGACCATCCTTTGAACCCTAAACCATAGAACCATTATCCTTCGACATCCACCTAAAAAATATCACTTGTCTAGGTATGTGAGGAAAATGATGGATCTCTACTTCCATGGTCTCCTCTCCTACTTTCCCACTACATGAAACCACTCGCGGTGACTACTCTACCAAGAAACTCTTGGCCACAAAAGCTTTGTCTATCTACCAATTATATGTAAAAATTCATAGAGGGATAAAACTAGCTCAAATGTCTCTATGAATCCATCTATCAATTGTTTGATCCTAGACAAACTAATTATGATCTGTAAGGAGTGCATACCTAGAGTGATTGGTAAATCGGGATGAATATTCAGCTACTATCAAGCTTCCATAATAGAGAAAAAGAATCAACCAGATATTTTCATCCCATAGTGTAGACAGATAAAAATAATATCTAAAGAGATTCTCAAACTCTTACCAAGCTAGAGTCACCACTTTTTAATAATGCATCACTACCCCCCCCCCCACTCATATTCTTTCAAAGCATGGAAGAAAGCTCTAAGTCAGGACCACCATCTAATCTACTAGTTTCTTATCTAGACAGAAATATCTGTTCACAATCTCATTCTAGTCCCCATCCACATATGGGTGTAGAATGCCCTGAAACCCTAGGAGTATCTATCGTTGAAACTTGGAAAGAGCTCCCAACCTACACACCACATCTGTTGGTACTATGGGTACCATCTGCTCCTCTATAGGTGGTGGTATAGATAATCCACCACCTAGAGGTAGCACTCTATGAAAAAAGTACCCATATTGATGTCTCATCAATAATGGGATCACCCCCTTCATCATAATGTTGAATCTTAGCTATCATATATCTTGTAGGCATCTAAAATTTAATTAATGTGTACCACGATCAATAAGAATATCTAGATAGATGACTCAAGAAAAACAAGGATTCATCAACCCATTCTTATATGAATCATGTACCATTTTTTCCTTCAACCAATTTTATAATGTACCAAGTAAAAAAAATAATGTGATCAAATTCACTATATATGTATTTTTCCACCAATGCACCAACACTTGAGTCCCTAACCTAAAAAAAACTCAAAACACATAACAGTGTTACCCCTAACCAATCTCACAGACTCTGATCCTATGGTGGAACCTTCCGTTGATATCACCATATCATGACCCATTCAAATAGGTCTCATTCCACAACTCCCCGGTACCACCTCCAATTATCAATGTGTTGGATACTATTTATGAGTTGGCATATCACTAACAAAGGGCTTCTTATAACAAGTACCTTCACATACAAATATCCAAAAACATACCTTGCATAAATTTTAAAAAATATCGGAACTATCATGAATGAATATATCTAAATCCAACCACAAATGTACTATAGGATGTAATGGAAAGTAAATGGGGCCACATGCAATCCCACCAAAAGGGGGCTGAAAACTAGTCCAACATCAATGTCAAAACTAGGGGCTATGGTCAAGATACCATAAGAAAACATATTTTTCATTACAGTCTCACTATTATCCATTTGGTCTTGGTATGACTATGAATTTTAAAAAAGGATGTCCATCTAGACAAGATAGGTCACATGTTGCAGTATTCCATGTAGGGGTGAGTATAACAATACACAGTTCGACACCCCAAAACAAAAAAGTATTCAATATAAGAATAAATTTATCCCTACATAAGTATATGTCCATATCACAAATAACATGAATATCAAGATATATTCCAAATTACACACATTATAAAGGTATCTCATAACTGTAATGTTATCCATGGATTGAAAAACAATGGTTCCACATACCACTCATCTTGTATAACACAATCTTTGAATCGGATGGTAGTAATGATGTCCATTTAATAGGTAGTTCTCATAGGTTCTTTTCATTAAAAGTACACACAAAATGTACAAAGAGATACGATTCATAGATGAGTATCATTCCCATGTCCATGAGGTATGCCAACAACTCAATCTGGATGAACCATCTATGTAGAGGATCAGTGCCCGTGTAGTGTGGGTTATGATAATTCCAAGAACACCACATAGGGAATGAATATGAATATATAATCTAAATTCAGGTCTCATAGAGGGATTCCATAAACTCTATCCATGAATTAAAGAGGATGGATTTTTTTCCTACATTTCTGAGGTGATTCCAGGATAAGTCTTTGTGAATGGATATGGGTAATGCACCACAATTGTTTTCAATGTTATAGTGTAAAATGGCCTCAACCAAAATTTTACGATGTAAACAACATGTTGTAGGGATAAAATTTATTTCCCTTTGACCCTGGGTCTTGATCAGGTAAACAGACCATGTTTTTGTCATTGTCTGTGTAATAGAAAAATACAAGTATCTACCCATGTACTCTACATGAATATCAGTACACTAATATTCCCATGTAATCTAGGCTGATCTATATTCATGTGGGAGTAAATGACATGTCCTTGTACCCACCGAGGTAAAGTCTGAGCTCTATAGAGAGGTAACATTCCATGTTATAAGGTTTCCATTGATGTTATCTTTAAATTCTCAAAAAACCATAGCCTCCTCTAAGAGGGACCCACACTCCACGTTATCGCTGGAAGCATTCCGTGTGGATTGGATTTTTTTAGAAACCAAGTTCTTCCTTCCTCATGTGTCTGCATCACAACTAACACATATTTCAGCTACAATCATTCCTGAAATCATGGATTTTCCTTAGCTGAACATTTTCATGTTGATTCACTAGAATACCACCTTTGAATAAAATCAAAAAGTGGATTCCATTCATCTTGTCACTGCTCACTTTCCACGTTCAAATTTGTGGTTTCCAATATTGTGTTATCCACTCGCCGCTACAACAAATCAACAAAATCACATTTTTCAAAATATAGATCTATGATTTCAAAACATAGATATATGAATAGTGTCTGAAATTTTTTTTTTCTAATTTACATTGAACCATGGGCCCAAAGATGAATATTTTGAATGAATTATGAAAATGGGGGGAAAATAATAAGAACAATCATGAGTAATTGACATTCATCAATGTTTATATTTTCCTAAATTCATTTATGTTAGAATAACTAATGAAGAGATAAATATTTTCCAATAAATAATTTCTACCAACAAAATCACCATAATAGGTCACATCCCAAAAATGACTGACCCACCGATCAATCTGTTAGTTGATTTATATGTGTTCATCATTGAATTTTAGAATAGAGAAAGGAAAAAAATAAAAACATCCTACCTCAAGATGGATCAATCGATGATGGAGAATGATTCTATTTTATTGTATTTGGAAAGTACCCAAATCCATTTGTCTATCTATCACTAATATATTATCTGATTGTCATTATTATAAGAGAAATACCCAAATTCTATTTCCGATGAATCTCTAATGGCTCTGGTGTTATCCAGATAACCATTTATCTCAATCATAATAATCTACATAATAAATTACCAGTTGATTCTGTAGTGAAAGGGAAATAAAATAATTTATTATATTATTTTCTTCATTTTAACATCAGTGATGACTTTTCTACTAACACTCCCTGTCGAAAAAGGGTTTGGCATGCCTATGGTAAACCCCACATTATGAACTCAATTGTTACTGCATATTTCTTATACATGACACAATTTATAAGTTAATCCACTTATTCAAAATAAATCACTTCTGTTTTATTAAAATTTTTAAAATATTTCAGAAATTTTTATGGGAACATGAAAACATGGAGTCACATGAATTATTAGTTCTTGGTATCGAAAATAATCAATAACATACCCAAAAATAATACTTGGAAAATATAGTCATTACATGTAAGTATTTCTTAGATAACATTATAAGGTTATTATTCATCTTCTATCTGTTGAATTCACAAAAAAAACCTCAATCTATGGAATTAATTTGGAAACAACTATCCTATCAAAATTCATAATTACATTCATCAAGAGCTTCAACAACATCTATGTCTTGTGATCTTCAATTTTTTCCTTTGTTTAATGTCTTCATTATAAACCTCTTCCCATTCATGCAGAAACATCTAATGATTGATTATTTTCATAAAATCTATACATAATTTTTCAGAACATTTATCCAATGACATTGAAATTATATATCTAACAAAAATATTTTTTGAAATGACTGAGTTCGTCCCGTAGACTTCATACATTTATTTTTTTTATACAAAATCATCTAGATAATTCTACGTTTCTCATTTTGACTCTTCTTTAAGATTTATTTTCTCTGGAAATTCAAACATTATTCTATGTATAATGATCTTATATATATTATTCATCCTATATACATAGTTATATGTTCAGTATCTATAAATTGGGGCTACACCATGCTTCTCCAACTACTTAATCCAAAAAAATTAATCTTTATTAATGAATTTAATTATATAAACCTGACATTTGATTCATCAATGATCGGTAAAAATTTATCTAATTTCCCATTTATTCCAAATTTTTTATTCTTCTTCCAATATACTACATGAAGCATAAGCAAAAGGAATAGTTATGTATAACTATTGAAGAAAACATCTTCAAGAATTAACTAATATATTTTTCTCTGAACATATTTGTATAAATAAACTATGAATACAATTGGACAAACATTTGGTGTTATCTTCCATCTGGCCCCTTTACTCTATTCATCTACGTAAATTAAACCATTCTTTCTCCTTTTGTTCATTTATGTGTAGAAAATTCCATCTAGAATCTTTATAAGTATAATCTATAAGAAAATCATTAAGAATACATCATAATGATGATAACAAATATTCCTTTCTTAATAGAAAATAACATTTTTATGAATGTATAATAAACACATCAATATTCATAATTAATAATAATAATCAAACAATATTTTTTCGTTTGATTAATGAATATATTCCAAATATTCATAATGAAAAACACTATTTAACTTATAATAAGTTGAAAATACTTGGGAAATTATTATACCCTTATGAAAACAAGGATTCATCCTCAATCATAATATATATAAATCAGCCAAGAAAAATATTCTTCATTAACATAAATTGATACATTATCTAATGACATGTGAATCGTTTTCTTTTCTAAAACATCAATTTATTAAAATCAATGAAATATTTATAAATAATTTAAGACCAATGAAAATAAATACAACGTTAAAATATAAGCTCTTAAATGAGTACTCTTTTTAAATACTTTCAAAATTAATTTGTGTGTATGTGAATCCTTATCATGCATCTCTCCAACATTCTTCTGAATCAATTAGGGAAAAAATACAATTTAATTTTAAAAAAATAGTATCGTATAATTCACAATACATATCAAATCAATCACCTCTATCTATGTCTATGTGATCAATGATCATTTCATAAATTAAGAGTATTTTATATAGAAATTATAGATATCCATTAAAAATTGATCTTCATACAAAATATAATGAAAAATCATAAAACAAAGAAATTTTTTTTCAAAAAACATTCCAAGATAAGGATACTAAATATGATAAAACACCATTATTGAATCAATAATCCAAAAATTCATAAATATACTTTAATAAAAAAAATTATAATAATTAAAGTATATTTATTTTTTGGAAGAGATAATTGGTGCACATTCATTATTAAAAATTTCTTATGATACTAACAAATTAAATTTATCCCTATTTGTGTTATGTTTTCGAGTTAACCTGGCATAAGAGGATTGGAAATATTTACCTTATCCGATGATACTCCTTCAGGAACATTCAAAAATAATAAAATTTATATTAAATAATAATTCACATGGATTATTCAATATATTCCACATATATCCCCATAATGGATACCTTATTCAATATCTTCAATACGATTAATCACTTAAATAGGCATTATTTAGGATCCACATGTTGTGAATAAACAAAAAAGTAAATTTTTCCTATTGTTGAAAGAATTTGAAAATTTCCACCACTTTTACATGGATAATATAATTTAATATATTCTTTTGGAATTTAAATTATAAGTTTCCAAATTGATGGGGTGTCCATTAATTTTCTATCATGTTTCTAGATAAAAGGGATTACCCTCGTCAAGGATAATCCTCTCATAATATTTTTCATTACTATCAATGTAAGAATCATTCAATGATGATAAATTATGTATGTTGTTTTTTTATGATATTGATAGTTCATTAAATTTATTAGTTTCTCTCCCTGATATTATGCCTCACTTTCAATTCCCTATATTAGATGTACAAATACATGACCCAATGATTAAGGTAATATGGTGGATATTCCGTTTTTATTAATATTAATAGAAAGGTTTTTATGAATTCTGAAACAAAGTTACTCTATTTACTCCATTATTAACTCTTCCACATATAATATTCAATTTTTATTGTGGTATCATGGATCTCTATTATTTTTCAATTTTTTTTCAGAAAATTCTCTTCATAAGAGCCAACATGAACATATATCACCTCTTCAAACAGTAAATTTTTTTAAGAACTAATATTGAGATGAACTTATTATAGAATAATATCTTGGATTGTGTCTTACGATGATTCTTCCAACACATAACACTTAACTAACATAAGGTTTTCCTTTTGTTAAAAACATCTTATTATGTTTCATTTCTTCATAGGGGATATTTTTCATTCCTTTTTCACTAGTTTTTTTATTCATCTATCATTATTTCTTTCTATTGGTATTTTTTACAAAAAAAATATTATATATGTTGGTTCAATATAGGTATTCATTGAAACTCCGCTTTGGTTTATGGGTTACTTTATTCACATTGGTTATTTTTTATGATTCATTATTCATCAACATGAGATATCTAATATCAAACAACCATTCATTTCCATTATTTTATTTCTTATTAGGAGTGTTCTGACTTAAAATAGTCTTCTACATTATTGGAAAGGATAGTTTCTATTTCCCTTCAGACTTTTATTCTATTCACTTCCAATAGAATTTTGATTCTTATGTAATGATTTTGCACCAATATTATGACCACTAGTATTTCATACATCGATGTCATTTTCAATTATTCAAAATCATTTTAATGCATACAGATCATTCTTACCATATAAATTTTTTTTCTTCATCTCTGTATTTATCCCAATATTAAGGGCCATCCTTTGTTCTTTTTAATTTAGAGGATAATAATAACAATCCAATGTATAATGTCTAATATAAATTGCACCAAAATTTACTCAAAAAATCATGGCCTTTAATATCTATATCATGTTATTCCATATTTATATAAAAAGTGGCATGTTATTTTTTGGTTTTCCACATAACTTATTGGGATATTTATAGGGAACCTTCTTTTATATAGTTTCTCTTATCTTCCCTATACATGGTGGTAGGATTATTATGATTTTTTATAATCTATACATATGAAGATTCTTTAAGTCCTACAATTTTTAGGAATGAATATTTACATAATAAAATATAAAAATTTCTTATTGGAACTTCTTTCTTCTCAACATCTTTAGATAGATTGCTAACTGTTGTAACAGACTTTTTAACAGGTTTTTGAGGTCTTTTATCATCAGAATCCAATATTTACCATCATTTATAAGCAAAACAAAATATCATTATTTTGTGAACAATCATTTTTTGTTCACCCAAGATTGAATAATATGACATCTAATTAATGGAATCACAAGTTGAGGCAGAAATTTTTATCATTAGTAAAAACACCATCTCTTTACAATCCTAATATATGTTATCATCATCTTCATTATGAAACCTAACATTGTATTGTAATAACGAGTCAAGTTCCTTGATATTATTTTACATAACATCCATTTTAATTAATTGAAATCAATTTTTTCAATTTTTCTTTACGTTCATGGATCATTTCTTCAAGATTCATCCTAGATCCATAGTTTTCTTAAAATTCATAGATTGGTTTGTTTTAAAAAAATTTAAGAACTTATTTTAAGATCCACTTTTCTTTTCTCAAATGATCCAACAAAATTAGTGAGATTTATGAACTATATAATATTATATCATAAAATATTATCCATATTTTATATTTTATATAATAGTTTTGTGATCTCTTATGATATGATTTCAAAACACAACAAACAAGAGGGTTTATTTATCTATGAATGAGATAATTATTATATATTAATCTATTAATTAAATTATATATCAGTAGATGTTTTATATAGATTACCATTACCTCTTATGCATGGTTATTCTTCATGAGGATATTTTTAGTAATAATTATCAAAATAAAATCTTGATCACATGGATTCATTGATTCACATTAGGAATTAGGGTTTTTATTTTATTTGGTGGAAATTTTAACCAATTATGATTCACATTATTTTCCAGTTTCATGTTATTTGTGTCCACGGATTGTTATAATGTAATTACATTTTTACATCTGACACTATAGGGATATCATTATCTACTATATTTTCACTTTATTTATTATTTTCATCATGGTCTTGTTAGAAGTAGGATTCTCTTATGAGGTAAATGAATCTTCACTATGAAAGAGAGAAACTAAAATCATAAAAATAGAATAACTTCGGAGTATTTAATCCAATAGTGGTGAAGCAAGAATCAAATACTAATTTATATAACCAATTTGTTATATTTTTAACATATTGATGGGTTAATCATTAGTGGTGAATTTATAAACCATATTTTATTTTTCCCCATTAACGTTATGATATATAATGATCTTTGTTATCTTATTCTCTCCTTGTTTGAATATAAATTTCATTGAAATCATGTAAATCATGGAAGACAATTTTTTATGAGGTTCACTTCTATGTAAGAGTATTTAGTAATTACTATGTATTTAGATGACCAATACATAGATTCCATAATATAATGAGAAATTATTTGCAGTTTTTTTCTTGAGAATAATCAAACCCCATTTTTTCTACCCATTGATATAGGAGATGGGGATAAAAGTACCCCTAATTCCTTATACCAGTGTATTCATAGTCCTTCTACAGTGCCATATGAGTTCTTTATAGTACATATATACATAGTCTTCAGCTTCCTATTCTTTTTCATTGAATAACCATGAAATAATTTCACCGATATACCTTCAATTGAATATTGAAGTTCTTCTGTATTCTTATTCCTCTCTCATTGCATTAAAATTAGTGTAAAGTATTATCTTATTTGTATTCTATTTCATCTAAATAAATTAACATAGCATTCATCCTCTTTACAATTAAAAACAAGAATTATTATATTATTTTTTGGTGCCTGTTTTCTTATTCTTCCCTAGTAAAAATGATCTACACTAGTTCTTCTTTATCTAAAATTATTATTCTGGTAATAAGATACATGTAATTATCCATCCATAGTTTCTCCACCTGATACCTAACATTATGATAATAATTTATCTCATCCCTACTAATATTATTAGTTTGGTACTTCATGGATTTGTATATTACTAATTCATGAAAAACATTTCTGTCAGATATAATTCATCCGATACAATCCACATTTGATACTTTTTTTTATTCTTCTAGTTCTTCATTCTATGTCTGGTACCCTCATTATATATTCCATACTAGGGACCAAAAGAGAATTATTCTTAAAAATAATGTTTAGAAACTCAATACAATAATAATTTCTTCAATAAAAATACACATGAAAATACTCAAACAAGTTGACACTTCTGATAATAACTCATACCCTTTATATCGAGATCATTTCTTCAAAAAATAAGAGAGGAGAAATAAACTATAATTATCTATCACTAATTAATCATTGAACTAAATTCATGAATAATATATTAATTTAATTACTTTAGGGACTCCTAGAATATATGATTCAAAATGATTTGTAAGAACTTTCTTCAAATCCAGACATAACTTATATTCAAAACATCCTAGAAACAACCCATGAATTTTGATATTTCCTTAATAATTATTAATGTATCAAATATCCATATCATCATCCAAAATATTTGCATCATTATAAAAAAAATTAAATATCCAGAATCATATATCAATATCTTATTTTCAGTAATAACTCTATATGGTTACTCTATTTAGTATTTATGTTCATTATACCATTACTGTTTTATTTCTGGCCTTTTATCTAATTAATTAGAACTATGAAATCTAGAGGACTAATTTACTCAGAAACCTATATCTAATGAAATATCAAACACCCTTTATTCATAGATTTAGTATCTTCCATGTTCGATGATCCTCCATATTTCCTCTATCTAATGACTTTATTTGAAAAAAAAATTATAACCATTGGGAAACTTTTTCCAATGTATTATGTTCATTACACATTTTCCAATCATTATTAATTTCAATCTTAAGTCATAAAATATCATTGTATAATGACAAAATTCAGTGGAATAAAAACATTTCTCTAGTAGACAATATATTTCTCCCCATCTAATAAAAATATTTACCCAACATTCCCTGTCTCATATTCTACTACTTCATCAAGATTCAGTTAATCTAAAAGTTACAAAAAAACATATCAATTTGATGATAATACATACATTATTCTTATGGTGGACTTGGTCAAGAAACTAGTAACCATAATTCTTAGCTCAATAAAGTCTCACAAACTTATTCCTTCAACAATGTTAATCTATAATCAACAATATCAATATATAACGTGAAATATTTCAAATTAATTTTTAGGAATACATTGACTATATTTATCCTATACATCTCATAGGGTTTTTTCTTCCAATATAGGAATTTTTTCATAAACAGAAGGTATTTTATTGTTTAATTAGTAAGGAATCCATAAGAAAGAATCAACTAATATTTTTATCAAAAGTTTCAATCTAATTTAATTTTGGATCAGATAAACTTTTAGGGAAATCATTTCTCTAATCACCTCATTCCATTCAACATCACCCATTTGACTCTAATTTCACTATCCATTTGATTATTTCTAGAAATCTCCATCCAAAAATAATAAAATAAGACTTCTTAATTTAAATTCCTAATGATCATAACAAATGTGCTTCTCCAAAAATAAAAACATATGTTTCATTCATTTTAATCAGCTCACCAATCATCATATGTATTCCAAATAATCTAACAATATTTATCCATAATGTAATGAATATATTCAAAGTCATACAAATGAGTGGAAGAAAATTAAATTATTCAAGGATAAATAACTTGAGAACTTCTTCTCTTCTCAAAAAACATGAATTCTTCCATACTCTTAATCTCTAATCAATTACTATGCTAATTTTTTCATCATTAACTAGATTGGGTATTTCAACCAAACATATAAGTAACATAATCTCTATGAAAACCTTGAAATATTCATGGTAATGAGATATATCATGTTCATTCATAACCATTGATGATCATTGAATGAAATTAAAACCCACACAGTGTTTAATCATCAATCGCGTAAAAAGAATTATCCTTTAGATTTATCCTTGAGGATTGCACACATATTATATAGTCATATCTTTTGTGTGACTAAACTAATCTAAAAAAATTATTAAGCCCAATTATTATTGCACCTTAAGAGGCAAAATATAAACATGAAATAAGTAGTACATTAATTTTATGATTTATATAATAAAAATCACATATTTTACCAACAAATATGGATAATAAAAATTGGTATCTTCTTTTTACTAGATTAATAAGAAACAAATTCTATAATGCTTGTGAACACACCAATATAATTTAGACACCATATATTGTTCTTATAAGTTATATTCATCTTCATAGCCTATATAACGTAATCATAATAAATGGGGGCTCTCAGAGTCTCTGTATGGGAAAATATGCCGACCTTCTATAAAGGGATATAACATAATAATGAGAGAAAACAAGAACATGAGATAAATCTATTATTAAAAATTTCATGGACCAACAAGTGTTGTATATAATTTATCAAATAATAAAAGGGAATCTCAAATGAATATATATAAACCTTATAAAAAAATGAAAAATAATAATATAATAAATATGAAAACTTTAAAATAACATAAATGTATAATATAAAATTAAGTAGTAGAAAAAATGAATATTTATTCATAGCATTACGAACATACCTGATGATGTCGATTTATTCATCATTATTGTGAATATATCTAATGTAGATCATTATCATGACAAATATCATGAAAATAATTAATTCACATCATGTTCAAACACAATCAACCGAGTATATTTAATTTTCATCATGTTATGCATAAAATTTTAATTTGGATTATCTACATATTTTTCATACATAATCATGTGAATATATCTAATATTTATTGTGTTCACACATAATCTAGTGACTATAGAAAATATGTATCATTTTTATTCTCAATATCTTTACCTAATAAGGTAAAAACCATTTCCAATACAATAAAGGATGAAAATATACCCCACCAGTAATCATCCATACATATATGTTCACTAAGACAATAATTATTCAAAAACTCATGATAAAATAAGATATAAAATAGTATTCTTTCATCCCATAATAAATAACCCATGGAAAGAAAAATTAGTTTCAAAACACTTCAAGATGGTATCATCAAAATTGAACATAATAAAGTAATAGTTTAATAACCAATGATCAATATAAAATTTAATTTTAAAAGTATATATATAATTTTATTCGAAATAAATAATTTTCCTGGAAACAAAACCATTTGAGATAATGTGGGAAAAAGTTATGGAATTGTAAAATAGTTTTCTAAAAATGATGCCACCTTCTTCATGAGAGAATAATTTATCATCGCATTGAATATTTATTTTTTTAAATTGAATTCAATTTTTTTTAAACATTTATCTTTAAAAAGTAAAATTGAAAACTCTATTGTTTAAAAATACAAAAATGCTACAAAAAGGAGATGTCAAAGACTATATAAAAAATTAGTTCTAAAAAGATTCATCAATATTTGACCATTAAAAATGAAATAAATTCCCCAAAATGATAAAGTGAATACACTTTGAAAAATTTGACATTTATAAAAATGATCATAACTATTAGATATTTTAATAGAAAACAGGGTTTCACAACATGGAATTGAATATATATTGAAAATTTAAACTCAAAAAATGATGTTTCAGAAATAGATCCTTAAAAATGACAGGTTTCTTTAGAAAAGGTGAAGTGAAATAATTTTAGAAAAATTTTATTATTAAAAGAATTATTAAATAATAATAATTAGAAAAGGCATAGATTTTATGAAAATGTATATTGGAGTGGACAATAAAACATTTTATTTTGAAAGAACGGAATATATTTTGAAATTATTTTGATAAAAATAATCATTTTAAAAATTGTTAATGAAAACTAATAATGAAAATATGAGTGGGGAAGGAGAAGGTCACTTGAGGGAACATATAAATTTATTTCCAAATAAAAAATTAATTTTAAAGTTAATGGAAAACATGTACATGGAGTAAATACCATTGTTAAATAAGACTTAAATTATTCACAATAGTTATATGATTTTTATGAAAAAAATTTATTGTTGAAAAAGTTTCTTTTTGAAGGTCGTCAACCATCATAAAAGATGTTAAATTACACTAAAATAGATTCATACGGTGTGATAAATCAATATGGTAGGAGAAAAGATTAAGAAGAATCGTTTTAAAACAATTAATGGATTTGAGTTAAAAAAAACATATGAAATTGATATCAATTGAATCAAAAAACATTGAAATCTTGAAAATGAAATGGAACATCAAGTCCCATGAAATATATTAATATTTTAAAAAATATTAATTAGGATTTAGTGAAACAATATAAAAGATATTATGGTTCACAATAAGAAACATTTCTCATGAAATTAAATTAGGGACAAGATTATGTTACCTTGAATTCCTTCTTAGTTGATCGCACTCTATGATTGTGGAAATTTTAATCTTCTCTTAATGTATACATTGGAAAAAAAATAATTGAGGAGATTTTTTTGGATAAAAGAAACCAAACGTTTATATAGGCTTTATAATAAATAAATTTTGAATAATTTACTAGATATTTCAAACAATGTGTATGTCTTAAAAGGGAGGATATCTGATCCTATTATAATTGAATAAGGGGGGAAATTATTCGAAAAGAATGATAGATAAGGGTTATGAGTATAATTTCATTATTGTTAGGTCATTTATGTAGGTATTTTCATGTTATAAATGTCAGTATGAATTAACAATATTACAAGGCTTTTATAAAATGCTCATGTGTCAAATTAATTTAATAAAATTTGGTCCATATTACATTACCCATTTTAACCCTTATTAATCACGATTAAATATTAATCATGTTTGTTGTTATATCCATAAAAATATAATTTTTAACTTCTTAATAAATTTCATCATGTTGAATTTGAATTTTTACCCTATTTAGTCTAGTCAACTTCCAAATGTAAGAAATTATCTTTTAAAAAAAATATAATATTTTTTGAAAAAATTAATTTGTTTTATAATCATTAAGTATCTACAAAATTATTTATCATTGATTTCCTAGTAAATATTTTTAAATTTAATTTTTATATGTGTTTAAAAATAATATTATAATCTTAATTTAATATAGATAAATTTATTTTAAAAATTAAAAAAAAATTAAAATTATGATATTCTTTGAAAAATAATTTTTTTCCATGGTAACTAATATTTATCAAGGAAACATTATTTTATACATATAAATGAAATATAACAGACTGTATTGTATAAAATTTTTGATCTAAAATTTTAAAATAATTTGATAAATTAAATATTTGGTTAGAATATTTAATTATGAAATTATCCTATATAGAGAATAAAAAAACTTCTAAAGAATTCATTTTTTAATATAAAATTTTATTTAATATAAATTTATAAATTTCAATGAATTTCAGGATAAAAATTGGTTTGTTATTAAATAAATAAGAGTTGTATGGATTCTCAAGATATAGATAACTGAATATTACCATAATAATGTTCAATTAAAAGAAAAAATTAATGGCTTTTATTATATTGAAATGTTAATTATGTACTAAAATTATGACCATTGCATTTCTATGTTCAAAATGATATTTTTAAATAAACTGTTTTACTTATTAACTAAACCATTAATTAATGAAATGATTATGTAAACATGTTTTCCATTCTAATTTATTGATAAATTTATAGAATTTGCAATTTTTTTAAGATTTTTATTTATTATTATTCGCATAAAGATAAATTATATAAGAGAATACTAAATTATATATTAAGATTACTTGGATATCCAATATTCAATAATTATTTTCATTTTATAAAATCTATATTATATAATTTATGAACATATCATTTAATATAATATATTATATATAAATAAAAATGATATTATGGAAATAAATCCTTCTAAAATATTAGGTGCTCTTAATCCTATATTGTACGTATTTATAATTAATTAAAATTATTTTATCTAATATAGGTTTTGATTTTATTAATTATTTTGATATAATATGATATGGATCATTTTATATTGGTGTTGCCTATGGAGAAATCTATTGAACCTAGTTTTAGCTTACAAAAATTTATTACTAAATCCTAGGGTGTAACATGAGAATAATTTAAAGGATTGGATTGTCATTTGGAGGTAATGTAGAGCATGGATTTTTTATTATAAATCTATTATCACGGTAGTTGATATCTTTAATTATTTATATTAGCATATACATATGTTCATGAAAATTTTTACCTTGAGATTTAGTTTTGGAATTCTATAAAATAATTTTGGTGAGCTTGGAATGCTGGTATAAGAATAAGATAAGCCTTTTAATAGTGATTAAAATGTACTATGAATTTGTTGTAGATTCAACATATTCCAAGTAGTTGTTCCAACAAGTGGTGCGTTGACTACAATTTTATAAGACTATCATATGTATTTTTATATACAAGACATATTTTAAAGCTATTTTTTCATTTAATTTACTTCCTTGCTTTGTTTTGGGGGTTTCCCTAGGTTTTAGGGAGGAATAGATGAGTATTCATGAGTTGGGCCAAACCGTGAGCCCAATTTCAGATTAAAAAATAAATTTTGTATCTTTTATAACATTTTCATTTTTCAACATTTTTCATCCATTAAAATTCCTACTTGACCTCCCCTAACCTAATAAAACCACCAAGGTAATTTGGAGCTTTTAGAAATCCATAACCAGGGTTTATTTGGGTTTTTATATAAGGGGTTGGGGCTGCCCGAAAGCCCAATTTTTTTTTAAAAAATAAAATTTTATTTCGTTATAACTTATTCAATATTTGGGATTTTTCAGTGATTCCAAGTCTCGACCAAGCCCAATTAATCCAGTCGCGCGTCCGAAGTCTCTCCACCCTCTTTGGAGCTCTGGTTAATCGTGATTTGGTGCCAGACTTCATAGGGTTCCTCAAATCGCCCAAATTTGAAGAGGTAAAGTATTTCTTTAATAACCCTCACAATTCTCAATATTTTTCCACCATTCTAGTTCCTAAATGACCTAATCCATATTGTTCGAACGATCCCTAAATTTTTGTTGTTTTAAATTTCAGTTACCGGTGTTTTGGAGTGATTACTTCAAGATACTTCAAGTAAATGATCCCTTTTCTTTCCTCTTTCAAATTACTTTGGGTTTAACACATTGTTCTTAGGGTTTGTTCGGTTATAATTGAGTTTACTAATGGACAAAAACTATTCTTTATAACCTAGGGTTTAAATTTGGGCTTTCTTGTCCAATTTATGTGGTTTTAGGTTTGATCTAGTTCTCTCTTGGTGCGGCGGGGGTGCGATTTGATTTTCGCACGAAGATTCAAGGGTTTTTGTTACTTTGGTTGGTGATTCCACTGTGTGTGCAATTTTTGTGAATTATCTTGTAGTTTTAATGGTACCTTAATGTTTATTTCACTTGAAGGTTTCTGTAAAAATTGGTTTTAGTTGCATTTATAATGCAAATGAATTTTAAGTTTCAATTTTTGGTGAAATTGGGGGTTTTTCATTCAAATCTTATATTGGTTCATTTTGGGCTGCCCCATAACTGAATTATTGGTTTCATTAAAGGGTATTGAACTGAAATTTTGTTTTAATGACTAAAAATTGTTAACATAGTGTGAAATGTGGATATCTTAAAGATAATTGGGTGCAAAACAATGTGATGTTTTGAGAGGTTGTTTTATTGAAAAAAAAATTATTTTATTGTGTGTTTTAAATGGAATAAAATGTGTGTAGCTACTGTACAATTTGTTTGTAAACAATAGTGATATTTTATATGCAAAATGATGTGTGTTGTTTGCTAAAATTGTTTGAGCACAAAAAGGGGAAGCCCGGGTACCTAGGTGGGGAGGATTGGTACTAGTACGGCTAGTGAATCGGATGGGTTTTGTCCCTGTTCTACTTAGCTTCTAGATAAAGACAAATCTAACTAAACTATTGGGATGATTATTGAGGACCACTAGGTTATGTTTATGTTCCCTACTAGTGGCTCGTGCACGAGAATGGATTTTTCTATGGTTACTCTACACCGAGGTACGAGGTACATAGGGCACGAGACGACCTAGTGCTTAGGGGTGTTCCTGATTTTGATGCTCAATGGATTTTTGTTACTTACCCTTGTTGTGGGGTGTTTTTGGTAGTACTTTACAGTATCTCAAATGTCTATTTAATGTTCTAACATTCTGAAATTCTCAGATTGAAAACTGTTTTCATTTGAAAGTAGAATTTCTTTGAATTTTAACACTATTTCACCTTGTGTATTAAAATTGCTTGTTTTGTTCACATTGTATTGCATGCTCTTTGGAATCATCTTGTGGTATACTATTGGGATTAGGCTCACACCCTACTTACACATCTTGGGTGTAAGTAGACATGTTTATGCTTGAATCAGGTAAAGGGAAGGCTAAGGGTGATGGCTGTTCGGGATGTTAGTCTCCCTCGTTGGGGCGGAGTTGCGGAGACGGATTGCAGGTGATGATCCCCTTTTATTGTGGAGTCCATGGGGGTGTCTTTATGTTGTCATTATTTGTTTTTAGAACACATGTAGTGTCTTTATTCATATGTATTCAGATCTGGTTTTGTTAAGAATTGTTTAGCATGAAAATTTCAGATTCTAATAAATGATTGTTTTTTTATGATTTATGCTTTCATACTCAGGTAAATCATTCCCAAACCAGATTTGTTTGATACCCGGGCACTTGTGCCAGCCCGTGGGGATAGGAAAAGCCCTTACGGACTTACCACGGGCCAGGTTTGGTGCCGTTAATGGTGGCGACCAGACCCGGTTCGTGAAAAAATGGTATCCGAGCAGGTTAATGTTTTTGGGTTATATTGTTATTTTGGGATGAGTTGGGATAGACATGAGCTAGGAATGTTGGGGATCGGGGTATTGGTTGTGAGTAGGGTGCCTAGCCCGCACCTCTCATGGAAGACCATGAGTCACTAGGGGATGTTGGAATTTACGGATTGACTTCACTTCCAGGTGAGACGTGGGGGCTGCAGACCACATGTGGACACCAGGAAGATGTAGAGTAGTTGTTTCTTTTATTACAGGAATGTGATTAGTTTATTAATATTTGATATATTTGATTACAATTTTTAGAATTGTGGTATTGACTATTGTTTTGTGACTGTTGGATTTTGTAGAAACATGCCTCCCCGGAAAGCTCCCACGCACCCACAGGAGGAAGCTGGAGAGAGTTCTCCCACGCCCATTGATCAGAGGCTCATGGTGGCTGTAGTTTGGGCTATCCACACATTCAGACAGGGACCAGCTCTAGATCCCATTCATATTAGGGAAAAACATACAGGTCCAAGAAAAGATAAAGCACAAGAGTTTCTGAAAAACAAGCCTCCTACCTTCTAAGGTGCACAGAACCCCAGGATGCAGAATAATGGCTCGTGAAGATCGAGCGTATGTTTGAGTTCCTGGAAACACCCAAGGAGATCAGGGTGAACCGTGCCTCCTTGCTGTTGGAGGGTCCCAGCCGAAAATGGTGGGAGTCAGTTCTTCAGGCTGGTAAGAATGAGCAGATGCACTGGGGAGATTTCAAGGTTGTCTTCAATGAATAGTACTACCCTGAGGTGTTGGCTTATGCCAGGTCTAGAGAGTTCAGGGATCTTGTTCAGGGGAATCTATCTGTGATGGGGTATGCCAACTGTTTTGCTGAGTTGGTTCGGTATGCTCCAGAAATTGTCTCTAATGAGCAAGCGAAGGCACAGAGGTTTGAGAAAGGCTTGCGACCAGAGATATACGCCCAGGTGTTCTTGTTTAAGGTGAGGACCTATGCTGAGGTTGTTGATTGGACGTGCATGGTGGAGATTGATAGGAAAGTAAGGGCTGGTTTCTGTGGTTCAGTATCAGCAGTGGGCAGTGGCAGCTCCTCAAAGAAGAAAAGGAAGTGGGAGGATCATGTGAAGAAAAGAGGGTGCAGTTCATGCCACTCTTCTAGGGAATTTTCTTCTGTGGATTCTGATGCAAGAACGGTCGTGTGAAACCAATGTGGGAGTCCTGGGAATATCCGACCAGCATATACTCTTACTCAGAAGCCTTGTTACTAGTGTGGAGGTGTAGGGAATTTGCAGCGCTTCTGCGGTGTGGCACGTCCACTCCCAAGTGGGGCAGCGTCGGTGGCTTCAAGAGGAGTGCCAGCATAGTCCGAGCTGTCGAGGACTGGGGGATCTCGATTTGGTGGTCATGGTGGTAGGGCTGGATCATCTTCTTGGCAGAGCCAGTTCCGGGCACAGCCACATACTAGCAGTCGTCCTAAGGCAGATATTGGACATCTCCATGCAGTGGATCAGTCACCAACAGGATCAGAGGCAGGACCGTCGATAGTTCGAGGTACTGTTCTGATCGCATCTTCTATAGCTACTACTCTTTTTGATACTGGTTCCCCTGTTTTATTAATTTATGGACATTTTGTGGACATGCTGAATTTCCCAACTGATTTGATGTCTTTTATGATGGAGTTGGTGACACCATTGGGAAAGAAGAAGGAGCAGGGCCTCAGGTGCCCCTCATGTGAACTTTCTGTGTCAGGGGTCGAGATGGAGTGGGACCTCTTGATCTTAGATATGGTACTTTTTGATTTCATACTTGGTATGGATTGGCTAGTACACTTCCAGACACACATCGATTGCTACAGACGGCATGTGAGTTTCACGGCACCTGATGGGAGTCTTTAGGTTTTTCATGGAGAATGGGATCAACGATCAAGTCGCGCAGGGCCTCCACTCCCAGAGTTGGGAAGTTTTATCTTCCAGTTATCTTCTCTTGTGCTAGAGGATGGTCTTTCCCCTGAAGGTTCACTACCTCATGTAGTGAATGAGTTTCACGGGGTATTCCCAGATAATTTTTCAGGTTTTCCCCCGGAGCGGGATGTGGAGTTTTTGATTGATCTGGCATCGGGAACACAGTCGATCTCTATTCCCTCTTATCGCATGGCCCCCATCGAGGTGAGGTAATTAAATATACAGCTAGACGAATTAGAATCCAAAGGATTCATTCTCCCGAGCGTCTCTCCTTGGGCCTCTCTTGTGTTGTTTGCAAAAAAGGCTGATGGATCCCTCCGATTGTGCATTGACTACCAGAAGCTGAATAAGGTAACAATTAAAAACAAATACCCTTTGCCCCTAAAAGATGATTTGTTTGATCAGTTGAATCAGGAAAAGGGGTCCTCAAAGATAGACCTGCATTCAGGGTATCATCAACTCAGGGTGAAGGAGTCAGATATCCCTAAGACAGCCTTCCGAAGCAGGTACGACCACTTTGAGTATTTGGTCATGCCCTTCAGATTGACCAATGCTCGAGCAGTATTTATGGCACTTATGAATAGGGTGTTCCATCAGTATCTTGATTCCATTGTTGTGGTGTTTTTGGATGACATTCCGGTATACGCTTGCTCTGAGGAGGAACACGAACATCACTTGAGGATCGTTTTGGGTACATTACAAGATCACCGCCTCTATGAAAAGTTGTCAAAGTGCACTTTTTGGATCAGAGAGGTGAGATTTCTGGGGAATGTGATCTCAGAGCATGAAGTTTCAGTGGACCCTAGGAAAATTAGTGCAGTCATGTTGTTGGAGAAACCGAAGAATGTGTTCGAGATTCAGAGTTTTCTTGGCTTGGCTGGTTATTACCGGCGATTCGTTCGGGATTTCCCTCGGCTTGCTTCACCAATGACTTCCCTCACCTGAAAAGGGGTGAAGTTTGTATGGGGTCCAGAATGACAGGCGTCGTTTGAGGAGCTGAAGAGGCGGCTGACTACCGCCCCCGTGCTAATTCTTCCAGAGGCTAGAAAGGGATATGTGGTCTATTGTGATGCTTCAGGTATGGGTCTTGGGTGCGTGCTTATGCAGGATGATCATGTGGTCGCGTATGGCTCTCGCCAACTTTGACCACATGAAAAGAACTACCCAACCCATGACTTGGAGTTGGCAGCGGTGATGCATGCTTTAAAGACATGGCATCACTACCTCTTTGGGGAGAAGTTTGTGGTATACTCTGATCACAAAATCTTGGCTTATATCTTCTCGTCGAAGGACCTAAACTTGAGGCAATGTCGCTGGATCGAGTACTTGCAAGGGTTTGACATTGAAATTGTCTATACCCCAGGCAAGGGTAATGTAGTGGCTGACAATTTGAGAAGAAGAGTTCTAGTGCAGGGTTTGAGGAAGACTAGTGATGAGTGGACTTTGATGGGTCTCTTTTCTCAGATGCATGTGTAGACCAGGGAATACAGTGGAGGGGAATTCTTGGCAAGCGTCCAGTTGACTCCTTCTCTATTGGATTTGATTCAGCACAAACAGCCTAGTGATGATCTTTGTCAGCGGTCGAAGCAGTTCCTTCATGGTGGGGAGACATCCTCTGATTGGTCGTCATCTCCCGAGGGCATCTTGTGCTTCAAGGGCCGTTCAATAGTTCCATTTTCTCTGCTGAAGGTGGTGATGCATGATAGCCACTAGTCTCAGTGGGCTGTCCATCCGGGTGCCACTAAGATGTATTATGTTGTTCGTCGGTAGATTTGGTGGCCTGGTATGAGACGGGACATTGAAGACTTTGTTTCAGGATGCTACACATGTCAGCCGGTGAAAGGAGACCACCAAAGGCCATCCGGTTTGCTCCAGCCACTACCCATTCCTACCTGGAAGTGGGAAGAGGTCTCCATGGACATCATTGTTGGATTACATTGTACACCTTGGGGTAAGAATGCTATTTGGGTGTGGATTGATCATCTGACCAAATCAGCCCTATTCATTCCGATAAAAGATACAACTAAAGTAGATGGGTTGGGCCATTTTTATCTTCAAGAAGTGGTGATATTCCATGGTGTAAAATCAGCTTTTGTCTCATATAAAGACCCCCGCTTCACTTCTCGATTTTGGGAAGGCCTTCAGAAGGCCTTGGGGTCTCAGATTAAGATGAGAACGACATACCACCCTCAGACGGATGGTCAGACAGAGTAGGAGAATCAAATTTGGCATGAAATGCTTCGTGCATGTGCCCTAGACTTTGGAGGTTCTTGGGATATCCATTTGGGATTGGTTGAGTTTTCTTATAATAATAGTTACCAATCCACGATTCGAATGGCCCCTTTGAGGCGCTCTATGGTCGGCCTTGTCGGCCCCCCCTATGTTGGGCTGAGGTAGGAGAGACTTCATTATTGGGGTCGAGCCTTGTGATGGAGACTTCTGAGAAGGTCATGTTGATTTGGCAGCACTTATTGACCGCTCCGATTCATCATAAATCTTATGCTGACCGGAGGCATCGAGACCTAGAGTTTTCTGTGGGTGACAAGGTATTCTTAAAAGTGGCCCCTCGTCTGGGCCATCGTCGATTGGGGATGCAAGGGAAGCTGATGCCACGGTATGTCGGGCCCTTTGAGATCACCGATAATATTGGAAAGGTGGATTACATGTTGGCCTTACCTTCTCAGTTAACATCTATCCATGATGTCTTCCACGTCTCTCAGTTGAAGAAATACAATCTGGATCCATCCCATGTGTTGAGTTGGGGAGAACTGGAGATAGAGCCTGACTTGTCTATTGTTGATAGGCCGGTGAAAATAGTGGAATCCCAAGGGAAGATACTTCGAGGGAAGTATATTCCTTTAGTCCGGGTTTTATGGTAGCATGGGATTGATACACATGAGACATGGGAGCAAGAGTCATGGGTCGAGGAAGAGTACGCATTCTTGTTTTCCAACCGATATTTATGTTGACTTTTTGGGGTGGAAAGTCCTTCAAGTTAGGGAGAATTGTCACATACAAGACATATTTTAAAATTATTTTTCATTTAATTTACATCCATGCTTTGTTTTGGGGGTTTCCCTCGGTTTTAGGGAGGAATAGATGAGTTTTCATGAATTGGGCCAAACCGTGAGCCCAATTCCAGATTAAAAAATAAATGTTGTGTCTTTTATAAATTTTTCATTTTTCAACATTTTTCATCCATTAAAATTTATACTTGACCTCCCCTAACCTATTAACACCATCAAGGTAATTTGGAGCATTTATAAATCCATAACCAGGGTTTATATGGGTTTTTATCTACGGGGTTGGGCCTGCCCGAAAGCCCAATTCCTGTTTTAAAAATAAAATTTGATTTTGTTATAAATTATTCAATATTTGGGATTTTTCAGTGATTCCAAGCCTCACCCTAGACCAAGTTATCCAGCCACGCGTCGGAACTCTCTCCCCCCTCTTTCGAGCTCTGGTTAATCGCGATTTGGTGTCAAACTTCATAGGGTTCCTCAAATCCTCCATATTTGAAGAGGTAAAGTATTTATTTCATAACTCTCTCATTTCTCAATATTTTTCCACAATTCTAGTTTATAAATGACCTAATACATCTTTTTAGAACAAAACCTAAATTTTGTCTCTTTTAAATTTTAGATACCAGTGTTTTGTAGTGATTACTTCAAGATACTTCAAGTAAATGAGCCATTTTCTTTTCTCTTTCAAATTACTTTGGGTTTAACTCATTGTTATTAGGGTTTCTTCGGTTATAATTGAGTTTACTAATGTCCAGAAACTAGGTTTTAGAACCTAGGGTTTAACTTTGGGATTTTGTGGCCAATTTATGTTGTTTTAGGTTTGATCTAATTCTCTCTTGGTTCTGTGGGGGTGCGATTTGATTTTCGCATGGAGATTCAAGGGTTTTCGTAACATTGGTAGGTGATTCCATTGTGTGTAAATTTTTTGTGAATTAGCATGCTGTTTTCATGGTACCTTAATGATTATTTCACTTGAATTTTTCTGTAAAAATTTGTTTTATTTTCATTTATAATGCAAATGAATTTTATGTTCCAATTTTTTGTGAAATTGGGGGTTTCTCATTCAAATCATTTATTAGTTCATTTTGGGTTGCCCCATAACTGAATTATTGGTTTCATTAAAGGGTATTGAACTGAAATTTTGTTTTAATTACATAAAAGTGTTAACATATTGTGCAAAGTGGGTATCTTAAAAATCATTGGGTGCAAAACAATGTGATGTTTTGAGAGGTTGTTTTATTGAAAACAAAATTATTTTATTGTGTGTTTTAAATGGAATAAAATGTGTGTAGCTACTGTACAATTTTTTTGTTACCATTAGTGATATTTTATATGAAAAATGATGTTTGTAGTTTGCTGAAATTGATTGAGCACAAAAGGGGAAGCCCGGGTACCTAGGTGGGGTGGATTTGTACTAGTACGACTAGTGGATCGGATGGGTTTTGTCCATGTTCCACTTAGCATCTGGATAACGACAACTCTAACAAAACTATTTGGATGATGATTGGGGACCAATAGGTTATTGGTATGTTCCCTACTAGTGGATCATTCACGAGAATGGATTTTTCTATGGTTACTCTACACCAAGGTACGAGGTACATAGGGCCCGTGACGACCTAGTGCTTAAGGGTGTCCCTGATTTTGATGATCATTGGATTTGTGGTATTTACCCTTGTTGTGGGGTGTTCCTGGAAGTACTTTATAGTATCTCACATGTCTATTTAATGTTCTAACATTCTGAAATTCTCATATTGAAAACCATTTTCATTTAAAAGTTGCATTTCTTTGAATTTTAACACTATTTCACCTTGTGTATTAAAATTGCTTGTTTTGTTCACATTGTATTGCATGCTCTTTGGAATAATCGGGTGGTATCCTATTGGGATTAGGATCACTCCCTAATTAAACCCCATGGGTGTAAGTAGACTAGCTTATGCTTGACTCAGGTAAAGGGAAGGCTAACGGTGATGGCAGTTCGGGATGTTAGTCCCCCTCTTTGGGGCAGAGTTGAAGAGACGGCTTGCGGGTGATGATCCCCTTGTCCGGTGGAGTCCATAGGGATGTATTTATGTTTTAATTATTTTTTTAGACCAAATTTAGTGTCTTTAAACATATTTATTCAGATCTGGTTTTTTTAAGAATTGTTTAGCATTAAAATTTCATATTCTAATAATTGATTGTTTTTATGATTTATGCTTTCATACTCGGGTAAATCATTCCTAAACCAGATTTGTTTCATACCCAAGAACTTGTGCCAGCCCCTGGGGATAGGGAACGCCCTTTGGGCCTTGCCCCTGGCTAGGTTTGGTGCTGTTAATGGTGTCCACCAGACCCTGTTTGTGACAAGTATTCATTGATTGTGTGACAAATTCTGAATAGACTCGGATGAGCCTAAGGGAGTTAGTGGGATGGTTTTTAAAGGTTATCATTAAAGTAATGGATCAGTTTGTGTTCTTTATTTTCATTTGGATTAGATAGTCTATGGGGATATCCTCAAGACCATTAAAAAACATAAGGGAGAGGGATAGGTTGATGAAAATTGGTCTATGAGCTCTTGGTATGCTTTTGGGATTATGTTTTCCATATTTTAGGATAATGGTATTTTCGGAGTATGGGATTATAAATATGTAGGATGGTAATGTTAGAAAATTATGTAACCTTAGTGGGATTCCTTAGTCGGTTTGGCTGGTATATGCAATGTGAATTCGGGTTGTAAATGCTAGTGATATTTCTGTTATTATGTGTATGTAATTGGCTCATAGAATATTTGGGGAAGCGTAATTATAATCCATTTAGAAACATATAGGTGTGGGTAGTACTATAGGTATTTTATATATTGTTATAATGCTCAGTCTAAGAGTGTAATGATGATTAGCAAGTCCATAGGGTTGGGTTGTGAAGTTTTTGGTTCGTAAGAGGGACTAGGATGACTATGGAGGCTATGTGGATGTATTTTTTATGATGATAACATGTTATTAGACAAGTTAGGATGGTTATATTTATATATGTGGGATAACCTCAATTAGAGAGATTGGTTAAGATGGGAGGCTAGTTTATTTCTAGAATTTGTGCCTTATTTTCATTATTTTTCCTTATAAAATTATTTCTTTAGAAGTTTTAAGATGAGGATAAGACATTTATATCTATAGATTGGGGTTCTATGTTTTCTCACCAAGGAGTTTAATTCGTCAGATTCCAATAAGATAATTTTTGGACATAGATTAATAGATTTGATATCTCACTATCCGACTATGTGATAAGGGTATGGTTCAAAATCTATGAGAGGCCATCAATTGTGATTCTCTCATCGTATTTCTTTCTATATGACTAGTTGTTTCGTGAAATATCCATGGGTCTATACCCAATGCAGGTTTGTAGGTTCCTGGCCTAGCAGAAGTGTTTGATGGGTTGTTCCCAACTTTAATTTCTTTCGTTATCGATGATCAATATGATATTTACACAATGATAAACATTGTGATCTATGTAATTGAATCAAAGAACATAGAAATGGAATATAATTTTTGAACTAGATGTAGTGTCATTTGGTATTATTTATAACCAATATAGCTAATTAAAGAATTACCTTGTTATACGTCATTATTTATTGATATATATATCAAATAATCTGTGTTTACCTCAATTTTTTTAGAATCAATAGAAAATTTCCTCTAGAAGTTATCCACATGTTTTACTAAAATTATAGAATATCATTGTTGGAATATATGGGAGATATCATGGAAGATCCTATCTCTTTCATCATCATCATTTTATTTTCTCAAGAACCAATTTCCCGGTTTTGACCTTGTTGGGCCAGAATCCCTCAGGGTATCATTGTATCATTTTTTGGGTTGGATGTTATTGATGACATAGCAGGTTTTCATGGTGAACTATAAACATACAATGTTATTACTGACAATTTTTGTTCACAAAGAACCATGAAAACTGTATTTCAATGATTATCTCATCAAAATATTAAAAAGTCCATATTTTGTGAAAATGGCCTTCAGGAAGTGGATTTCAAAATTACATGAAGAATGTTGATGGTGAGGTCTATGATTACAAAATGCATAGAGAATGGTAGAGTTGAAGATCATTGTGAGGGAGCATTGTGTAAACAGTTCAAAATAAATTTATGGAATGCTATAAGATTATGAAAACATCTGTGATCTTTAAATTTCCATGGTTTTTCATGAATTAGAGTGAATTTCTTCTGAAATTTTGGATCTCGCCGATTCGGTATTATGTGGTGCCGATGAGGTTTGGAAGGTCTTGGATTCCGTGGGAAACACTAATAAAATGTCCACTTCCCATAAGAGAAGATTAGAGAGACTGCATTAAAAATATAAGGCCTTAGAATCACAAATGAGGTTCGTGAAGACAGTGAGTTTCACAGATGTAATGGAATTCATAGAGGTTTGTTGATCTTGGTGAAATGAAGGCACGCCATGAAAGGTAGTTCATCTTTACAAAATAAGTTTGCTTCTCATTGGATTTTTTGAGATTTGTAAAATTTCTATGGACAATGTGAGATATGTGAACTACTGAGGTCTTCAAACTACTAATCATTGGTAAACTGTGAGCTTCGCAAAGGCGTGTTTGAGATTTTCTAAATATGGAGCATCACAAAGCAATGAGATTTGGAAATGGTGTTCATAATGTATTTCCCAGTGTTCAATGGAAAAGGGGAATTCATCAGTGGATGAAAATTGGAATTCAATAGATCCTCTACCATTAATGGAGGATTCTTTCATTTGTGATAATGAAGGGAGATAAATGTACCTAAATAGTGTGTGAATCCCTTCCAAGCGTTGTGAGTGAAGGAAGTGGAAGTCAATGATCCTTCCCACCTGTAGTGAGCTAGAGGAAGAGACATAGGGAGTGACCCTCGAGAATGTAATTATGTGACTGTATACTTTGTAATGGTAGTGACCTTGGGCATAAAATATCTATCCCAATCATTTTAATTTACCAGTGAGCTATATTGGATTTGGTACATCAGCACATCATCGTTTTATGCTCCATGGACCTATCCTATGAGGGTGAACCATGTATAAACTATGTTCTAGTCTTCTTTCATTCCAACATTGCATTCAAATCATCATCATCGGATAAATAAGAGAAGAATAAGATCAATAGTAATGCATTTGGGAAATCAATGTGACCCTTATAATAAAGAGGTCAATATCCTGTGGGGATTGAAATATTTTGGGAAAAGAATATCCATACCCTAATTCCCCCCCCCCCAGCATAGATATGCCCATTTGGGACCTATCACTCCATCATCTAAACATAATTGAGAGTGGGATGTTTTGTAACAACCATCCCCATTCCTGGGATCATTATTAGAGAAGAATGCTCTCTAAAACTTTAGAGTATTCCCCAAATCAATTTTACATGAAAAAAAACAAATAAATTTGTGCTGATAGAAAATAATATAATTGGGTTTATATACTCCTAGGTTAAAATAATATAATTGGACTAGTGACTTCTTATTTATTTAATACCTTCAAGACCACATGCCAATTAAAAATACTAATATTATTATTTCTCAACAAGCACATAACTTTTGAATTAAGTTATTTTTTATTTAATCAAATAGTAATCAATATTTATTATTTGTCACTGGATAATTAAAATCAGTCATCTATTTATCCATAATATTTATCAATACATTAATAAGGACTAATTATTTTTCAAATAAATATCATGAAATTATAAATAAATAAATAAATAAATATTATATTCACTAAATAGAAAATAATTTTTTTTGAAATAGTCTACACACATTATAATATCATGAATAAAATGTGATACAATATATGAGATTAATTCAATATTAATAATTATTAAACCACATATGGGAATAATATTTATTATACAGGTTAAATAATAAATAATATTATTATTATTTAACTAACGTATTTTACATACATAAACCGTGACACTCTTGGACTCTTTCTCAGAGGGTATAAGAGAAGTAGCTTAAAGTCCAATTTTAGCATCTAGAAACATGCTAAGGAACCCATATTGAAAGAATTTAATTACATAATGAAATAGTATATTATATATATTATTATTCTGTAATATAATCCTTGTGACATGATAAATATATAGAATTATTATTCATGTTTGTTCTATCAACTTATGTGCTCGATGCCTCTTTCATTGACTTCTCAAAATAAAAACTTTCCAAAAGAACACCATGGACACAGATTCATTTTGTCTATATAATTTCTATCAAAGGGATTAAGATAAAAACTTATTTGATATAACATAATGGGAAAATATTTTTTATCATTATTCTTCAATGAATAATTACTTGTAACACACCCAATGTATCCTACCTCAACGTGAACATATGTCATCATTTGTATCATCATTACATAAAAGTACATGAATCATAATACTCATTAATAAATGTATTGAAGTATAAGGATCGTTAAAAATGTTCGAAGATAGGAATATCCAATTAAACTTATAAATTTGGATATTCTACTTGCGGGTATTGTTTTAATAATATCATACACTAGATATTACCAAGATCATACACTGTGAGAAGGTTCCTTAATGTACTTTGAGTCTCCACCCCTTATAAACAATATCACTTGTGTCCCTCAAATTATATCATATGGATGCATAACATAAATTTAAGAATAGTTTCATAGAACATTTGGTTTCTCATCATAGTGGGGTATCATTACGACCATTTATCACATTTTATATTATTTTGACATTTTCACATATTATGTTACACATAGGAATAATCATGTTGTGATATTAAGTTTATTAATAGTCATTAATGGAAATACATGTTATCATAAATTGAACATATTTTGGTTCTAGGGAAACAACTCCAAACGACTCCCACTTACACGTTAGATAAATTCTAACTACCTTCAATCCACTTTCTCTCACATGAACCACAGTCTTCTACTAATAGAGGACATTAGTCTAGGGGTCCACCATGTTTCCTTTCATGGGAAATTTTATAATGTAAAAATCTCCCCTTTGAAAAAAAATCTTTCAATAGGGGATACTTCTAGATTATATTAATTGTCTTTTGGTTTGACCAAGTCACTTCTACAAGAGTCAAAACTAAAGGATTATCATAATGAAATTTGAAAGGCTCTTTATTGTTGGGTACCACATCAAACTCTTGAAAAATGTTCCATATCCAAAGGTTTTCCTTGACCACCTTAGATGTTTCAATATACTTGATCTCCATTATAGAATTAGTTAATGATTTATTCTTTGATGTCTTCCACTTCATAGATCCTCTGTTGAGAATGAAAAAATATCTGGATGATGACATCAGATCATTCTATTCTTTTGAATAATAACAATCACTATATACCCTGATGATGTTCTCTTCTTCTTCACCATACACCATGAATATATCCTTAGTTATTTTCAAATACCTAATGATAACATTTATAGAAAACAAATGTTGTTCTTTCTGATCTTCTTGATATCTTCCTAACATTATCAATGAGTAGGAAACATCAAGTCTAATAGAAAAAATGGCATACATTATTGATAATATCACTGAAGTATATGGGATCTTACACATTTTCTCTTTTTTATGTCGTTTCTACAGAAGCATATTCATATAATGTTCTAAAACATGTAATAGTAGAACCAATAACCTCTTGGATTGTTCCTTAATAAATACCATTTGTATCTGATAATCATGTGTACTTTGACTATGTCCAAGAACTCTATTGGATCAATCAAGAATGACCACGATCACAAGAATATAGGCTCCTTCTGCTTTTTTCCTTCATGGAGAAACACTTGTTTAAACATTCTGTAACATACTATGATATTGGTATGACATTTCCAATATTTAATATGTCATCAACATATACAACTAGGATAACAACCACATTCCCACTAAACCTCTTGTAAACACAAGGCTTACATTCATTCAATATGATACCAAATTATATTATCGATCCATCCAATTGAATTTTCCAATACCCGAACACCTGTTTCAATCCATAAAGGTTTATCTATTACAAGAATATAATTTTATTGTCACCTGGAGTCAGAACATCTTATGGTTCTGTCTTATAATCATCATCCTAAATGTTCCCATTAAGGATTGATGTTTTGATATCCATATTCCAAATTTGAAAGTCATGGTTTTATAATACATAATGTATAATTTCAATGGATTTAAAAATTGAATCTACAGAAAATGTATCATCATATTCAATTACATTACTTTTCTTAAACCCTTTATCTACTAGCCTTTCTGTATAGGTTTGTAATTCACCTTTCATGTCCAGTTTTCTCTTGAATAAAAATTGGAACCCAATGGAAATTACAACAATGGGATGATCAATATGAACCTGAACATGGTTTTGATATTTGAAAACCATTTCAGAATGCATTTATTATTTCAATCATAGATCTTTTGAGCTCTCTACGAAAATTTTCTAGGAGAGAGGTTCATAATTTTCAACCAATAATGAATCTCCATCTTCAGTGACTAGAAAACCATATCTCTATGGTTATATTACCACTCTTATTCTCCTAATAGATACATGTGTTTCAAGAACTAATTATTCCATTTGAACAGGTGTAATTTGTTCATGTACCATCTCTTTTGTATCATGAGAATAAAATTCAACATAGTAAATGTTTCTACCACTATCCTTTTGAGTCTGTTCTTAATCTAAGAGGGATATCCTATTTGGAGATATTCACATTCTTGTATGAGGGTTTTTATTGGTAGTATCCCATTGTTTTATTAGGATAACCTCTAAATATATACTTTTTTTCCAAGTTCAAGTATGTTTCTTGAGAATTCATTAACAAATTCCCCAAATCCCCATACATGTTTATACAACAAAATATGAGTCTTTCGAATCCATAAGTCAAATGGTATTCCATTTTTTTATTTTTATGGTACTTATTTTAATTTTAATGTTGTAGATTGTAATTATTATCCCCAAAATGATAATGGAAGATATAAATGGCTCCTCATCGACCTTACCATGCCAAACAAGGTATGCTTACCCCTTTAACTAACACCATTACACAATAGTGTGTATGGTAGAGTGAGTTGATATAGAATCCCAAACTACGATTGAAAGAAGATAAACTCTTAGTTAAGATATTTACCCCCATGATATAATCAAATCATTTTATCTTCATTCCTAGAAGATTCCCTAGTTCATTATAAATTTCATTGAATTTATCAAATGACTACGACTTATACCTCATCAGTTAGACATAACCATATCAAATCATTTCATTAGTAAAAGTTATGATGTAAGAATTTCAACCACTATATTCTATTGGAAGTGGTCTAGACACTTCAATGTGTAATAATCATAGAATCTATATTTCTTTTTCATACTATCCACTGAATAGAAGATTATTAAATTTTCATTGTAGATAATAATGACAGCTTTCAATTGGTTTGAGATCAGATGATTCTAAATAATCCTCATGAGAGAGCTTTGTCAAACACTTAAAGTTCACCTTACCATGAAGATGATTCCCTTTATGGGTGTTATATTATTCATGTGAACATGATTCGTTATCAATTTCTAATACTAGTTATTCATAATTTAATACATAAAGGCCTTTTTTTAAATGTGACAAACCATTACATATATTCTCATTATAAAACAAACAAATTTTATTTCCAATCATGTAAATAATCCCTTTTTCAACAAGGAATGATACAAAAATTATGTTCTTGGTAATCATAGGCAAATATTAATTGTCTTTTATAAAAAATAAGATTTTAATGAAAGGAAAATTGGATAGTGCATCCTACCTCACACTATTGGAAGATTTAGGATCCATTTGTCCACTATAAAACGTTTTTAATCTACATGGTTCTTGTTTTTGGATACAGATGTGGGAACCAGAAGTTGTATCTAATACCGAATTTATATATATTGAAACATTACAGTCAATAATAAATTAACCATTAGATACCAATTTCTTCTGGGTGTGGTTCCCCCTCAATTGGTGTGGACTCCCCAATCATGAAATCCTTAAACTATAATTCCTCAACCATTTACTCCTAGTTGCACTAGGTATTAATTTGGATGTCAACCGTTTATGTGAACTAAGTTATGTGAACCTAAAACATCATGTTATAATTCCCTAAAAATTGAAATCACCCCAAATTTGGCTAGTCATGCACATTGAACTTTGGAATGATTTTGTTGATGTAGGGAGAATCTATATCAACATTCTATATAGGTTTTTTTCTTTTTCTGAAAAAATTGAAAATTATTATCTTTATTACATGAATTTCTATATTATGTTGATTTAATTAAGTGATTAACCTTGTCTTAGATAATATTTAAGAATATGAAAATTTATCTTGGTTATATCTTGCATGTTCATTAATTTCATTAATTTATTTTTTTCATGACAAACCATCCATAAGGAAATAACTATTCATCTTGATATAAATAAAATAATAAGGTGGTATATTCAAGAAAATTTACCGATGCTTAGTTTATCTAGATTTTGATAAATTAATAACTGACCAGAGGGAAAACCCCTTGAACTAATTATGTTTTGGGTTAAAATTTTCCATCTGACCACCTAGATATATCCCATTGATTGGATTCTCCATGGATCCAAACTTGAACTACCTCTACTATCTAGGGAGCTCCATCCACTACATATTATTTTACACACATGAATGTGTGGGAAATACGGGTTTCCAAAAACAAATAACCATGGGTATGTAGACCCTTAAATAAAAAGATGAGAGAAGGGAAGATATCCAACAATTAAATTTAATAATAAATTTAATGATACCAATTTCCTACAATGGTCTAGTCTATGCTCATGATCCTTCATTTTTAGGAAAATAATTACACATTTTATAAAACTCGCATTCAATTACATATTTATTTTCTCTAAGACAAATCATGATCGAATCAATTAATTATCTTCATTAATTAATAAATTCTTTTATCCTAATTATCATCTGAATTTTCTTGAGATTACCTTCCATCGTGATTTTAAAGAGACTAAATAGATTTATTTAAAATTAATTATGTACATATATTTACCTTAGAGGGAAGATGGTAAATAACCATCAGAATCTACCCGACATGAATTATACTCATACATTGTTTACTCTTGTGACATATTACATACATGACTTATCATATACATGCATGACTTATACTGTCAACATAATAATTACACAAATAACATAATTTTTTAGAAATGTGTTATGCTTACATTCAAGTAGAGTAACAACAATAATATAACTCATACATGATATGAAGATCTGAATAATTGTATATATTAATTAAAAGTTTACATAAATATATATTAAAACCAATCACGTTGTATGTCTTATGAATATAATGACCAAACACCATAAAATGTTTATATGTATTACATAGTATTGTTAATAAATTTTAATTCTATATTATTTGGTATAAGTATGTGGCTTGTAAATAGAGCGGTATGGAATGTACTTCTCTCATAGTTTATCTGAGCGAAATTCCTTGGGGCTCGGCATGTATATTGTGCCTTGAAAAATTGGAGTACATGACGTGTTTGAAAGACTACATGATGTGTGGTATCTGGGTAACATTTTCACCAGTAAGGTAGGGTGTTTATGGTAATACATGGAATGTCTATGACTCAAGGGGACTATACTACATGCATGTGGGCTACACGGTGTGTACGCTGGATGAACACATATCGGGTTAGACGTGTATAAACATGGTGTAAGTAATAAATACAATGTGTGTCAATAATTCACATGGTAGTAAATAATTTTAGAATAAATTAATGTTGCATTGGACCCATGTACAAGGCATGTATCTCTGGTTACATGGCCTGTAGTAATGTGTTATCTATCCAGAATCCTCGGCATATCCTTATGAGTTCTCCAATTATATATTATTCATAAAATTAATAATTTTTATTAAGTATACAAGAATTTAATGTGTGAGTAGAATATATAACAATTCATATTAAAAGTCTTGTAAATCATTAATTGAAAACTAAATGGAAAATTAATAAATCATCAGTGATCATTAAATAATTATAAATAATTATTTGAACTCTCTAATGCCACTTTTAGGTTTCAAGCATAGTGGAAAATTGTGATTGCTAATGCCCAAATCTTATTTTTTTGTGATGAATGATAAATATGATATGTACACGACATAATCATGATTATCTACATAATTGAATCAAAAAATATGAACAAGGGATAGAACACCAGATGTAGTGATAGGATCATCACATATTATTTATATTTAATTTAATTAATGAATTAACTAACTTGATGGAATTCCTTATTGATTAATGGGTATGAAAAACTATATGTATTTTAGAGTCATTATGTTTTAGGAATAACAAGAAGAATTCTTTTAGTTTTGTTTGAAATATGTTCCAAAAATCTGTAAGCATCATTTTATGAACCTTTTGGTACTATCATGGATGATCATATTTCTTACATTGTCTGCCTTTGATCGCCTTATGAACCAATTCCAAAGAATTATAAATAATATATCTTTACTTGAGAGTAGGACTTGATGTATGATCACTCTCCTGTCTTGGGATCATTCTTGGAGATAGGATCTCTCTTTTGACTGATACGATTCTCCAAATCTGTTGTGTTCAACCAAAACAAATGAATTGCCTTTGATACAAAATAATATAATTGGGTTTATATAAGATACAGGTTAAACATAAATAGTTTCAAAAGTACCCTATAATTTATTTATTCCATAAAAACCCCAATTTAATTTAATATTATTATTATTATTATTATTTCTTGACATGCTCATAAATTGAGGAGTAAATTAAATATTATTTAATAGAATAATTTTTATTATTTCATATTTTTCATTGGAAAATTAAAATCAGTAATCCATTGTTCCACACTATTTATCAAGCCTTGAATAATAACTATTTATTTATTAAATAAATATCAATATATTATTCACCAAAAAAATAATTTATATTTTATTTGTTAAATAGAAAATAAATATTTATTAAATATTTTTCACACATTATATTATCCCAAATAAATGGTGAGGGAATATATCTAATCAATTAAACATGAATAATTATTAAAACATGTGTGGGAATAATATTTATATGACTCAATAAATAATAAATAATAAATTATTATTTAACTAAGATTATGGATACACTTTGTGTGAGACTCTCTATGCCTCTTTTTTAGTGTCATTAGGTGTAGAATCGATAATTACAAGGATTGCTTATAGAAACATACCAAGGTACCCATAGAGAAATAATTTAATGCATAAATGATATGATACCTTAAATAGACACTTACAGTATAATATAATCCATTTAACATGTTATCTCTTATTGAACAGATTACATGCGGGTGCCATCAACCTCTGTACTCGATGTCTCTTTCCCTGACTTCCTAAAAAGTGAAAATGCCTAAAGAACCCCAAGACCATGGATTTATTTTTCTTATATATATTTTATAAAAGGACATGATATATAAAATTCTTTTAAAGAACAGAATGGAAAAACCTTTTCTCTTATTATTCATTAAGGAAACATTACTCATGACTCCCCAACATATCTTATCTCGCCATGAACATTTGTTGTCATGCTTGACATTAATGCATAAATCTATGTGACTCATAAAGTTAATAAATAGTGATCATAAAGTGTAATTATCATTAAACCCATCCACAAATAATAACATCCAATGAAACATATAAATGGGTATTCCATACTAGTGGGTCTTATTCTCAAAATATCCTACACAATATATTACCCAGAGAGTACACCATAAGAAGGTTCTTCAAATTACTATGAATATCATCCACTGAAATAATGTATCACTTGTGTCCATATAATGATATAATATATTCATAGAACATATATTTATGATTAGTTTCGTAGCACTATCAGATTCTCATCATAGCGGGGAAGTACTATGTCCTTTTAGTGAAATGGATAATCTTAGTACGTTATCACATACTTTGCTGGATAGAAAAGAAATAATTAAAGGATAATTATTTTGTTAATATTAAAAACTATGAATATAAGTCATCCTAAAGATAACATAATTCAGTTTTATGGAACCAACTCCAACAGGGTGGTCCAAATAATGCAAGGGGTTATCTATTGTGGTTCTCTCCAAAGATAACATCTTAGGTGACCAACAGAAATGAGACGTGGCCTTGGTAATACACCCCCAGTGGAAATATTTATCTATATGATAGGTTGGATTTTTATATTTCCATAATAGATTAATTATATTGTTCAAATAATGGAGTTTATGCATTCTTATCAATGGTTATTGTGAACTGTTTCCCTAGTGGTTTTCATATAATCCTAAGACTAATTTTGTTGATAATTTTATTAATTGAAATTTTGATGGAATGTGGGTATGATAGATGCGATTAAGACTATTTTCTAAATTATGTGGTATTATTTGTTATTGATTACTAGTTATCACTTAATTACATGTCATGGTTGTTTACATGATTTATTTCACTGTAGGATTTATTTCTCATTCATCACTACAATATATATGAAGGTTTATATGAGTAATAATTAGTGATACCATACACTATTTTACACTGAAACACAATACAGGAACCCCAGTACACATGAGAACATTATTTTTTCTTACCAAATGATAACTTTTATGAGGAATCCGGAAGTGTTAGTTGAAAGTAGTAAGAATATTAGTCAATGGAGTGACATGGGTTTTATAATTGAGTATCTATATCTTTTTATTTAAATTGTATTACATTCTTAGCCCAGTGGATGACCCTTTTGTAGGCATGTATTCTAATAATGGATCTAATTTATATTATAGCATGGTAATATTAATCTTTTTTAAATGTTTTTCAATAGGGGTAATTCCTTGAAAATAATCAAATGAATCATATGATAATTAAATTATTAATTGATATTATTAGTGATTATTTTTAGAGTAAATTGTTCAGACATTGGTTATATACTAGAAAAACTACTTTGAAACCTCTAGATTATGAAGATTTGTGCCTAATTTCTTGTGATTCTCTAGTAGGTTTTCTTGGGTGATTTTAGTTGACATATTAAACCCTATGATAAAAGGTTCCCACAAAACTCAATAACATTGTAGACCATCCCACACTCATTTATAAGAACATATACACAATTAATCACAAAATAAATCATAAAAATATGATATAAATATCATTTGATTCAGAGGTAGGGATGTCGAAATTTTTATATAACACTTAATAATATTTCATAGAAATTTCACAATGTATGGCGTGAAGTTGGAACAGGATTTCAGGGCCCCAATATCCTTAGTGAATATATATAAAAAATATTAAATATATGATATCATTTGCGAATAGTTTTTTAGGAAAAAAATGTAATATCTCTTGAATTGGGTCTTTGATAACATATTTGAATCCTCAATTAATTTCAGAATGTTTGTTTTACCCCCGGTCTGACATAATCCATAGTGTTTTTAGGTGTTTTGATTAATATAATTCATAGATGGTAGGCGAATAAGTAAATTAATTAAAAAATTTCTTTATTATATTATTTTGATGACCAAAAACCTACTATATTTATTCCCAATTAAGGTAAAATCAAATGGTTTTCCACAAAAAAACATGTGATTTAGAGAGATTGTGGATGATATCTTTGGAAAATGATGTCTACAATAGGGATCAAGAATCAATTCCAAGGAGTTTTACTTCATCATAAAATCTCTTAGATTAGATCAATGACAATGGACCAGAACCAATCTTCATCATAAATTTATCCAAACATTATGTACCTCATTTTTATTAGTTTCATCTTGTATTTCATAATCCCATATCGAACATGAATTAAAATTCTATATTAATTTATTTTTGGGTCGAATGTTTATTTATGGTTGACATATTATTATCCATTATTTATGATTATTGATCTTTAATTATTCTTCTTTATTAATCATTTTCATGAAATTGAATCAAGCCCAACCTAAACAATGGATGAAGTTCCATCATCATGATTATGTTTTTTTATTTCTCACTATTTTCATTTTTCAATATTCATTGGTGTTCCTTTGATCTTCAGTTTTTGGAATACCTAAAAATGATCATTGTGAATTAAATATTTTGTTCAATAGAACAATTATGTAGTTTCATATTTGGGATGAATTTTATTTTGTAGTGTGATGTGATTAGATGAGATAATATATGTGGACAAACCACTCAATCAATAGTGTATTTTCCTTTTATAAATGCATTGATGTTGTGAAATGGAATGTGATTTCGAGAAAAATGTGTGGCTAGAATCAAGTGTGGATCAATTAATCCCATATATTTGTTTCATTAGCATGAATTATGGTAAGGATGAATAATTACATGGTGCAAGAAGAACCACATAGATACCAATGGGTTCTTGAAAATCATGAAATATACAGTGTATAGTTCTGTAGAACTCATCATGTAGTCCCCTCTTTGGGGAGTCTAGTGCTTACATGATGATTTAAATATCACTCGTCGTGTGATTGTCCCAAATTCAATGTGACCCTTAGCTGGAAAACATGTAATGTGTGGGTAGTACATACCAAGGGGGTCATTTGACCCCACACACCTTTTGGTGGGATCACATACCATGTTACCCCTTTTCAGATGGCATAATGTGTACTGGGAGTACACACTAATGAGACAATGTTTCTCAACATACTAAGGGTGGTGACGTACACACAATGTACATTGGATGGTATTGGAGATTTTTTGAGAGGCACATTCATAGCTCCTTCCCTTCCCCAATATGTCATGTGATGTAAATGACATTATGTGCACTTGGGAATATAATTGGTCTGATCTAGCTTACATGACTACATCCCCAATTCATAGTCACAGGGCATAGTACATAGCTAGGCCCAACGGAACACCCTGAGTTATAGATCAACCTATATAAATAATTTATCATTGAAGAACATCATGTGTATATAGGCAAATATGTTTGATGTGATAAATTGAGACACAATCAGTGAAAAACTATGGGAGACAGAAAATGTACCCTTCAGGACATGTTATGTACTTCTTCATGGAATGTTTAACCCATTTCTAACCCAATTAAGCTATAGTGTGGGCTTGGGTGTGTTCAATGGATATTTTTCATCTTTTTTATTCACATTTATTGTGTTAGGGTGAGATTCCTCTAATTTACTACAAGAGGGTTCTGTGATGCATATTGTACTAAGAATTATAAAGGATCCCCTACAAAAACCAGTGTAGTAATCCCTCCATGGGGCCAAAGGGCTTTATCCAAATTTCCACCATTATCTTCCATATGTAGGATTTTTATAATCACATTGATTGAAAATAGACAATGATACGTTAACATGTTTGTAATTCTTATTAAGTATTGGTATACCCCATAGTGCTTGGGTGGGACACCAATCATTATATCAAAATTTGCTTCCTTTTGTCAGGATGTAGTATCAACAATTGGGTATATCATATGAACCATCCGTGTTCCTTCAATATTATTCAAATAAATACACTATGATCTTGTAATCTTGTATGAGTTCTATTATCATAGAATCTCTAGATTAGTGATACCTCTTGGATGAGTTCCATCATAGATGAAAGACTTGTGGAGTGAGCTCTCCCAAATGTGTTTTTCATATGATCCTCTAGTAAAATCCTTGTCTAGAATTATGGTTTTATACTTACCTTGAATCTTGGTTAAAATATTTTAGAATAGTTGATGGGTTATTTTTATTATTATTATACCTAATACTTTTATTGGAATATCTTCATGATAATTAGATAACTACTATCTTGATGATTTTTTTCTGGGGATTTCAGGGTATCCTGTTATTTATGTATATACTCAACCTTGCATGATCTATTATAAAACATGTCATGTATTATGTACATGATGGTATTTAAAAATTATTCATAGGTGGTGTTGGTTCATGTGGAGTTTAGTTGTTTGAGACAGACCTCATATGTATCTATGAGTTTCTTTTTTGTATCACCCCCCTAATTTTTAGTAAGTTGGGTTATTTTATAATATTGGTTGGATTATTTTTCCCCTTTTATTTTTCTTAATAATTTATATAGTCTAATATTGTATAGATGTTATGAATGCATTTTTTGTTTTACTTTTTTTGCTTTCGGCATTGTACTAGTGCATGAGATTTTTTATATGTGTACATGTACCATAGCCTAAGGACCCCATTTATGTGATATTCATACATAGAACTAGTCTCATGTCCCAATCCTATTGGAGGTTGGGTTGGGGTGTCATTCTTGTATTTCCAATGTCTTGGATGGATTTGGTGGGTCAGTATATTACATTGTGGTATAAAAGATGATTGTTTAAGGATCGATGATTGGATATTTATTAGGTCTAAGATTTTTTTTTGATATATAAGAAACATTATTACGGTGACAAGAGATTGATTTTAGGATAGGGAATTCTGTGTTGGCGTCAAGGATGATGTATCTAGTCACCAGAACACTAAAAAACCTCTATTTTACTCAAAACATCTAGGAAATGTTTTCATATATTCATTCATGCATGTATAATATACGAATTGGTTATGGATTCCATTTCTTTCTTCTGTAGTCTCCCCACTTATGAACTTTTAACCATGGTGTTTATCATATATGGTTAGATGTCTCAATGATGATATCAAACATAGATTATACAGTAGGATTGGGGTTATGATCCACTTATGAAGGTGGATTTAGTTAGAGTTATTTATAGATGGAGGTTCTTCTTGGATGATGGAGAGCGACGAGTCCAACCCTTCAGTGGCTTGATGACCCACCTTTAGTTTTTCTTATAGAAATTTCCCATTATGAGGATAAATAGTTGGTTTTTGTTGAAAAGTATATGATTCATATTTACTGAGGGTACATATGGATTTTCAAGGATAGACATCATCTAGGTTTTTTGGTGATCCAGACCTCCTTCTCTGGTGGTCGGTGACTAACACTAAATTGGGGTGTGAATGTTCCCCTAGAATAAGACCCATTGCGATAGTTTTCACATTGATGATACATATTTAGTGTTTCCCAAGGAAGTATTTTATCCATGTGTAAGTAAAATTTTATGTTTCTAATGAAATGAAAAGTATAGGGACACTTCTCTGACAAATATGAATTTTGGGTAGAAATTTAAAACTATGTTTGAAAGCCAATTTCACCCAAGGAAGATAGTGTTAGTTTTTGTTAGGTGAGTTCATTTTACATGTTTTTTGAATATTTTTTCATGTTTTATGGTGTTGGAGTAGGCCATGGTTATAGAGAACCTAATAGGAAAGGAAAATTATTGCATCATATGGTTGGTGTTTGTCAGCTGTAGTCATTGAGTGTGGTTTTATGTACAACATGTCTCTTATATCATTAAAGTGTATTTTAAGCACGAATTTTTAAAGGAAATTCACTAGAATTCATGCCATGTTAATGAAATAGTGACAAAAGTGGATCATTTTTTCTCAACCCTTGGGTTCTGAGGTTATTAAAATGAGTATTTGGTTTTCAAACATCTATACATACAACATGGCATGAATCTGGGAGAATATATAGCCTTGTGTGGAAGATGTTAGTTATGGAACTGAGATCCTATGTTGGTTTCCCAATATGGAATGGTTTCTAATGTTCTATGTCTAGTTGAATTTCAAAATTGAGTGTTCTAGTGTATTTGAGATGGTGGGATGGGATATTCATTCTTCGGTGGGAAGGGATATTTGATAAATATGGATGAGATAATTTGTATAAGGATACATCCAATTACTTATTAGTTAACTAGTATAACCCTTATTGTAGTGGGTGGTAAGATATTTCAGTGTCTTACGGTGTTAGAGTAGGATGGGATATCTTCATTGAGAATTTTCTAGGCCTCCTCTAGATTAATAATATTTTATTCATCATAGAAATGAATCATGCGGTGAAATAATATCAATACGAGCATATAATATGATCCCATGTCAATACAACAGCAGAAGTTGTGGTTAGATTAAACGGAAAAGAATTGGATTTTTGCAACCAATTGTATTACCCTGGGAAACCTCCTAGAATGAAAATCGGATCTTAAGGTAAGGCATATCCTAAAATCACCTAAACTATGTGACTATCTGGGTGGAGTATCCACCCACCATAATTGATAACTTCTTATAATATTGGGTTTGGGTGAAGTTGTTTTCAATGGTTGACCTCAAGATGGGCTATCACTTCTATGTGTTTTAAAAGATAATGTACCCGTGGAATCATTCTAAATCAATTGTGGTTTCATTTATCTCTTGGTGATACCTTTTTACATTTGGAACGTTCTTACAGTGTTTTGGAATTTCATGAACTGGATATTTTTGTCCACCTTTGATCAGTTCATGGTAGTAATTAACAATGATACCCTTATATACTCAGCATCAGTCGAGGAGCATGTGAGACATTTGAGGATGGTCATACACATTTTTGAGAGTACCATCATTATAGGAGGATCACATAGTTCCAATTATACATTCTAGAGGACCACTTATTGGGATGTATAATCTCAAACATAAGAGTTATAGTATACATAGAAATATTTGATGTTTTCCTAGCATGGATACTGTCTATGTTCATGTTCGTGGTGATAGATGCTAAAATATTGGTTTTCTATTCAATATCATTGTTAAAAGTGAGATAATAGTTCCCCACATGGATGTTGAGCATTATGTATGAGAATGGTTCAGCGAACATACTGTCAATTTTAATCACCCATTTGATTTTCCATAATTTTAGGAGGCACAACATATGGATTTATAATGTGAGGTTTTTCATTAAAAAATATCGACTAGATGTGTTCCTTATGGACATTCAAATGGTGGAAATAATTTCATCATTACTCTTGAAAAAACAATGGAAACATTAATACAATGATAGGAGGTTCTAAGGATGTTTCATGCATTCCCATATCTATATATCCATAATTAGTATGGATGTCACAGAAAACATTGGAATTTGGTTGGAATGATAGGGGTGTTTTATCGTGTTGTCTTATTTATCTATCGATTCCTCATATATCAGTAAGTGACAGTCATAGAACTCAAAAATTAGTAGAAATGTGGTGGTTTGATTATGGTTTTTAACATGGGGCATCAATGAAAAGTGGTATGTGGGTACACTAACTGAGTTACCATAAACCGACTCATGAAGATTGTATACTTACTATCCCTATAAGAGATGATAATAGTTAGGAGTTTGCGATTCTCGTAGATGTAGGAGGTTGCCTATATTTAATGAGTTTTCCAGATGATTATTATATTCTATGTTTCTAACTTCACATCATATTAATTTAGATGGAACATAAGTACTTTTAGACTAAATTTTAGCTGAGAATGTCTCTTCTACCCCGAGATGGATGGCTTGGAAAAGTATACCATTCATGTTATACAGATCATTCTTCAATATTTCATGTTAATTGTGGCTATATCGAGGAGAACCAGCTACCGTTTGTAAATCTTTCACATAAAAAATATTTATCACTCCACCATCATTGTTGAACCATTCAAGTCTACCTATGAGAGTCCATTAAGATCACATTTATACTTTTCAGATATTGTGGAACATTTCTTATAGTCCAATGGCTGGTTTCATCAATGATTTTAAATGTATTTTTCATCTAGGGGTAGATGAGGACAACCCCTATTTCCCTTGAGTACTCTATGAACCAAGGAATGAGTCCTTATATTTTAGAAAAAAAAATCATGTGTTCTAAAATACATCACCAAATCATGGAATATTGGGATTTGAATAGTTCATTAGGTTATATAAAACGTTCTTATACCATGTTTTTAGTTACCATATTGGCTTTATGATACGGTATACCACTTGGCCCAACCACAATAATTAGACTAGGGACATGATTATCCACACATGTTATAGATTAGGAGACACAGGAATAACCCATTATATGATGTCAAAAAGGGTGAGATATAAATTGAGGGTGGTGTTAACTTATGAGGTTCTTGGTGGAGTTTTAGAACAAATGGGGGGACCCATCTCCGATGAGTGTTTTCCTTGGTTTTTTTTCATGTTATCAGCACAAGAACATCCAAAAAACTGATAGATGTGGTATACAACAATGTGATATCAATTTCAACATATTTGAGAATGTTTTAACATTTCATGACCAAAAAAGATTTATGTTTGGGAGGATGTAGAAACTCATAAATTTCTATATAAAATATTTTAAAATTTTAAGAAATATTTTCAATGTTAGGTGCAGAGTCGGTACATGTATAAAGGTCTGGAGATCATCAGAGTCAATATATTAAAAATATTAAATATCATATATCAAATGAGTGTAATGTTTTTAATATATATAATGTATTTTCTCATTAGGATGGTCTGGTATGAGAAATTTAAGAACACAATTATATCCATAATGTGGGTTTTACCCTAGCTGTGATATAATCTTTGTTGGCATATCATGTTTTATTAACGAGCTCTAGTTGGTGGTTGGTGAATGAATAAAAAATATTATTTACCTATTTTCTTAATTTATTTTCATGAAAAAACTCCGAATATATTTAAAAATGATTATCCTAAAATCCTAGGATCAGATTCATAACCATATGTTTTTGTAGAGAGTGAAGAGGAGATATTTGGGAAACAACAGAGTGATTGTGGAAGAATGATAAGTCCCAAATATTTTAGTTCATCAATATATATCATATATATCATCAAACAAAATGGTCCATAACCATTATTAATTAATGATTGATCCATATGTGAGGTAGGGTCTTTGTTTTGATTGGTTTAATACCATATTTGTTTATTCTATTTAGAACTTTGGTTAATTCACCGAAAGAATTTATTAATGGGTCAATTATTTATTTTTTTTGATATATTCTTATCCAATAATTATTATTTGTTTATAATTATTTATTACTGGTAATTTTTCACCTTCCTGATAGTGAATTAAGGAAAACCCAAACAATGGTTGATGTTGTTTCCCCATGTTCTTTTCATTTTCTCTACATTTCATCTTGAATTATTTGACAGTATTCCTTTTCCGGGTGGTTCAATGAGTACCTAAATATTGGTCATTATGATTTCAATGTTTGGAAAAAATGTATCCTTTAAATGGATTCTAATTCAAGATTGAATGTACAGTTGAAGTGTGATGTGGTGTGACAAAATATTAGACATGGATTAGAGACAGAATCGATTGTGTTTGTGCACGGTTTGGCAATGTGGTCGTGAGATATGAATGGAAGAGTTCTTGAGTGAAATGGGTTAATGTAATCGAGAGAAAATTGATTAATAGGGCTCATTCATGAAAAAAATGTTTTTTGTTATCTTTATTTTTCATTGGGGAGAAGGAGGAGGTGGAATTAAATGAAGAATGTAGATACCAACATGTTCTAGAAAATACCTATATATATTAAAAGTATTATAGGAATGCATTCCATATATTCCCCTCTATGTAGTGGCATGTGTTTAAACATTGAGAAAAATATAACCAGTCATATAGTGGGCCCACACACCATATGATTCTTGTCCCTCAACCATGGAATGTATAGGGAGTACTTTCCCAATAGGCCATGTGACCTCAAATTCCATGCGGTAATATCACATTGTGTGTAACTGTTTTTCAGATGGCTTATCAAGTAAATGGAGTACATGCCCAGTTGACCATGCATCCCCTCATTTCATGTGTTTTATTGTACACTTCTTCTACGTTGGAAGGTACATGAAATTTTGTGCCTTACATACCCCATATTCGAATGTATCCCCTACACATCGTCTGATGTGAGGTATTCCTTGTGTACTCCAGAAAGTTCTCAAATTGCACCAGCATACCAAAGAATGGAAACAATACATCAGCACAATCTAGTGTACATGGATGAAACATATTGAAATTTTTGAGTTCTATTTGTTCCTCTACCTTCCATGTATACTTATAATAAAATGGAATGAAAATGGATAATTTCATGCCAAGTGTGACAACAATACCTAGGCAGTTCCATACATATAGATACACACCACATACCCAATGGGATACATCATGTAATTATTTAAGTGGAGGTTAAATCCCTTGTTCTTATATTTTTAACTGTAGTGTGAGCATAGTTTTGATCCCTTGAACTATTTTAGTGAGTTTTTTGGATTATACTTTTTTAGTTTCACGTTCCACAGTTCACCTATATTGGGGTTTAGTGCGGCATATAGTTCAATGAATTGGAAAAAATCCCATTTTCATACTTAAGTTGGAATCCCGCTTTGAGGCCTATGGTTCTTATCATCATTCTAATCATATTTTTTCCTAGGTAGGGTTTGAGGAATAATGTGAATAATATATGTGGTTTTGATCCCCTAATAAGAAGGTTATTCCAGTTAGTGTTAGGTACACCCAATAGGCCTTGGGATAGATCCCCTATCTAAGTATCAACATATATTTTATTCAGAATAGTGATATTCTGATCAACTGTTTATAATGGATGATCCCCCTTATTTACTACATTCTACTTCATTTTAGGACATGAAAATCATGTTCTCTTATATGAGTCCCATTACTAAGGTAAGAAACGATGAGTGAGGCCTCTCCAATTATTTCCACCAAGGATTTCAAGAATCATTGAGTGAGTTCTCTTGGATAAGTATTACTTGTGATCCTTTAATAAAATCCATGTATGGTGGTATAGTTGTGAACATAAATTGAAATTTGGTATATAGAATCAGTAATATATTTGTTTTTTTTTATTTCTCAATATTTTAATGACTTATCATTAGGATTATGAATAGAATAGTCTGTTGATGCTTAATCTGTGGTGGTTTTGGGTTGTCATACTGGGTATTCTTATTCTCATCATTGCATTGGTTATGCTCACAAATGTCATGTATTATATATATTATATGATTAATGGAACATTATTAGGTGTACTAGGGTAAAGTGAAGCTTATTTACTCTAGAGAATCCTCATATGAATCTAGGAGTTCCTTTTGGGTAGCATACCCATTTTTATTAGCAAGATGGATTATTTTCTAGTTTTAGAGGGCTAGATTTCAGACAATTTCAATTTAACTCTAATACTTGTTTTACACTAATATTGGTTAAATTTTATTCTTGAATTTACAATATTATTCTTGTAGATTTCCATATTATTCTAATTTATGGGTCTCTATGTGTGTGTGTGTGTCTGTGTTCAAAGGTTCCTTAGGATAAGGCTTCTCATGTGTGTCATTTTCATACTCAGTACAAGTCGTTGACCCTTGGATTATTAGAAAAGTCCACAAGGTGTAATTCATGGCCTAATGCTGGCATGAAAGGCCTTAGTGGGTTAGTTCATGACATAAACATACCTATAAAATATAATTACACCATCAAGTCATCTTGGAAAATAGTATACATGTTACTACTAGAACATTAAATAATAGAACCATATATCATAATCAACATACTCATCAAAAAGAAAATTAAAGAAATTCATATAAATACAATGCGTCAAAAATTATTATTGAGTGCATGAAATCTTACTAATTTAATCAAAGAGAAAAACAATAAACCATAAATCAGACATCATATTATTTAAATCCTGGAAATCATAACACTCAAATCTAAGAACATTAATATCATTAGTGGTAACATTTAATTTCCAAATAGATGGTTTAGCTATTCCCAATATATACATTCCATATCATGTATTGACTATATCATACTTATTATGACCAAAAACCAAGTACTAAGAAAATCATACAAGGTTCTGATAGTCCTTTTTAGAAGAAATAGATCGATCATCTAGAGAAAAAAAATGTGTAATCCATATGATCTCAATAATGCCTCCCCATATGCCATAGGATTCAATATAGCGTTGTATATCCTTAGCTAGTAGTTGATATACTATACACCCTGGTATAGATAACCACAAGTAATAGTGGAATCAATAATAATAATAGTCCTCAAATCAAATATATTAAATGGAAACTATATCTATGAGCCAAATATGAAGAAATAAAATGTGATACATGTTATAAAAATGAACAATTTCAAGGCCACAAGAGTCATATATATATATATAACACCTGGAAATCATCATAAACAAGATATAAAATAAGAAAATTACAAGAAAAACTAATAAAATTAGACCTTAGTCCTCTCCTAGTCAAATCTTCATATATAAAACATGTAGCACTAGAACACCCATCAATGTTAGTGACCTTCTCCTTACATATATCATAGATCAACAGATCTTTATGAGCATTAATATGCCTATGAAAGGTTTGAGTAAAACTCAATTTTTCCCCACAAATGGTGTCCTTAATCAAATCTAGTAAACACAAGTTTGTGAAAAAAATCATATAATAATAAATATTTTTCATACAATAAAAAAAATCTCATAAAATCTGTAATGGGTACATAGGACAGTTAGTGGGTTACCCTGCTTGATTCCTCTATTATTGGGGTTTTAGAATATATCACAAGTAATCACGTAGGGAAGATATATAATCCACCTGACAAAAATGTATGATATCTACTAGGTATCATCTCCCATGTCATAATGGTTATCAAGGACACATATTCTAATCCTCTAATAACAACAAGTGCATTGTTTGACCACCTCAAAAACTTATTTACTTGGGGAATATAATCTTATCCTATAAGACATGAATATCTCAAGTGGGAATAAAATATTATAAGATGATACATCATTGAGATGGAATTATTTCCCATAATATATAAAACCATTAAAATTAATGGTTTCGCCATGCCAGAGGAAATACATATCCAAGTGGTAGTACATTCCACAATGGAATAAAAACCAACAAGTACAACATCATAGTGTAAATATTTGTTAGGAGGGAATCATATCTTGGTAATCATGTCCCCATCTTAGTAAATTCCAATATATGTTTATGGAGTCCCCTTTATATGGTTACATTACTCAAGAGGGAAGTACATCCCTAGCCTCATGTTCCTTCACATTAAAGGGTTTAATGTCCCTCATCATGGTCATACTCATAGTGAATCGGAAAAATTTACCATCAATAAAATAATTCAATTTTTAATGGTAAATATGTTATATAATATAATCGCTACTCCGCTTGGTTATGTTATCATATTTCCTATGCATCATAATGAATGTTGGAAACCCCTCTTTTCTATATGACATATCAAATTTTATTCATGTTGTCCCGTTTCTACCTGAAATACCCATGTAAATGTGCTATAAATACATTCAACAAAATAATTCAAAAATTTACTGGTATCTCATTAAAAATAATACCTAGTTTTATGTATTGTGGTAGGGTGTAACACAAAAATAAACCATAAATTGTTGTAATAAAATTCGCACGCATTTAAATAATATTTTGATTTTTTTCAAAAAGTGTGATATAATCACATTAGAAGAGTTTAATGGTGGATGAATTGGTAGATCCCAATTTAATCACCATATAAAATGATAATTAATTTTTTTGGTAGTTATCATAATATAGATAAAATATTTAGAGGATCGTTTATATATCCATTGGATGCTATTATATCTAATGTATTATTTCCATCACACAAAATCTGAACCATATTTACATCCTACTCAATTTTTCTGATACATTGTATTATGTGGGGGATGATGGAATAGTGTTTTGAGTAATATAATGTTAGGAATTAAATAATAAAATATGATTCAGAATCCCCACATGATGGGTGATATTTAACAATTAGTGGTTGATGAGCATATGTAGCATAACTGATGCTTCCACCACTAGTAGATTACCCTCCCCATATTATTCATTGACTGCCAACATAATAGAGTCATTGACATCTAAAATAATACATTATCCACATATGATACAATTAACACTAGATATATCAATATTAATTTTGAAATGAGTGTTATGTGGGAGACACTGAACCCAATGCCATTTCCTACTACTCACTAAACCCATCCTAGAATGTGAAAAATCCTAGAGGATGTTATGAGGGGTAGGTGGTAAGATTTACCCTGAATAGTGCTTACATAGATTAATAATCATAGATATTGATTCATTTTCAAATGGTTAATATTTTATTTATCAACCACATATCTAGATTTATTGTGCGCCTCCTATAATACACAAAAATTAATGATGTAGGATGTTGTTTGAGCTCAGAATTTAAATAAGGATTCGTCAAATTTATAAAAAAATGTCATCTATAATAATCAATGGGACCGTGACAAATGGATAAATAAATATAATTTCCATGGAAATGAAAAAACAAAAGATCACCCTGCTTAGAATAAATGTTGATAATCAAACTCAATATTTTTGATAGAACAATATATGTATTTAAAATAGAGACGGATCATTTTTCATTGATTCAAATTGTATAATGGAAGAAATTTATTCATAATATTTCAGACTAGAAAACATTTTTTCTAGTTTTATAACTATATCAATAATATTTCACTCCTCCAGTCGGAACTACTATGATCATGAGTGACTTTTTTTATTTCAATAAGGAAAAATATATTAGATCCAGTGAGGATAAATACACATTGGTCAAGCCCATCCAGTAGACTAATATTAGAAAATGGACCCTTCTGATCCATATATAGGATTACACTAATCTTTATTTGGTTCTAAAAAACTCCAAGAAGTTTGTTCATAGATACATGTTACCCCGATTATAGATATCTTTCCAACCCCATTTATCATCCATGAAAATTCATGGGGCCCTATGGTGTTATGAGAATGATCAGAGAGAGCAAAAAATGTTCCATATAGACTACTCCATATATATGGGCAAAAGAGTAATAGTAAAAAAATAATATAATTAATTTGAATATATATTTTTTTGTGTACCTCACCAATATCGATTGTCCTATTAGAGAATATCATGTGATCTTCTCATGTATGTTCTTCATGTATTCATGAATACTCTTCATATCAATCCATTATTTATAAATTGTTGACCCATATGTGGATGATGATATTTTTTTTTTGAAATAACTTTTTGTTGGTATACTTTAACTTAATTCAAAATGATTTCTGAGAGATATTGGTTAATAAAAATTTTCATGATATTTAATAAATAAATAATTGTTTACTTTTTCTAATAGATAGAATCTATATAAAAGAATAATTTTTGATAAAAAGAGTAATAGTAATAAAATAATATAGACTACTCCAGTAGGCTATATCGTTCTCCCCTATTATTTCTATTATATTCATCATTCATTGGGGAACTAAAAAATAGAACATAAATGAGGTTTCTGAAATATGCATGTATTTATCATTAAATTCAATCGAAAGTTTCATAATATTCATTTATACTTATGATAAGGTAATGGGAAACATTTATTTATTTAAATTTCTCCATAACATTAAAATAAGGTTATTTTATATTTCCATAAGGATGGTTGGGATTTCCGTAAGATTATTTTCATTCTTATTGAATATCATTTAAATTAAAAAAATGGTAAATTACAGAAATTATATATTAATACCATAAAGAACATTTCTACACTAATGGTTATTGAGTTATAAAATCTGATAATATCTATAGGATGAAGGGATTTATAGAAGATATACTGAACTGATTTTGATTCATCCAAAGGTCCTCTAACCATAACAAATAAATAATTAAACCACGATTGAAGATAAAATATATGAATAATATCTAATTTATTACTTCCTAATGTGTATTAAAAAGTTAGGCAATGACTATTCTGATTTAAATTCACGTGATGTTTCCCTCATTCCACTATGTGAATAGTTATTCTATGAGGTTTAGTGCATGAAAAAATGGATGATGGTGTGGATTGAATTAGTGATCCTAGATTTTTTAAATGAATGTTGCAGTGTTTTTTAAAATCCAAATTGGGATTAACATAATTCATGGATTAGAACATTCAATAACAATGTATGACTATGATTTAAATTATAAAGAAGAATTAAAATGATAATAACAAATTAAATTATCAACTATAATTCAATTGTTGTTTTTATATTCTAAAATGGAAATTTTTGATTTGTATTATCCATTGTTATAAATAGGAAGAAGAAAGACAATAATGTTTTGATGTGTAATTGTAACTATTTGTTAAGAGAAAATGAAGAATCATTTTTTGAATATAAAAGGAATATTATTTTTTCTAGAATGAGGAAGTGGATATTGTTTCAAATCATTTTAGACCACATCGAATTTTAATATTTCATCAATGGTAGTTCATAAAATTGAATCACATTTTATATTTTTATATTGTAACTAGTTGAATCCAGCCTTTGTACCATATCCAAGGTTATTTCCATTTCTATAGGTAGTTAATGATAATAAAAAAATTGTTGTTTTTGAGTAGGATAAAAATAACTACACATTATGAATATTGTAATTTTTTATGGTGGAGAAAATCATTAAAATTATTTTTGAATATTTATATTTCTGTCACTATAGTGAGTTTTCATAAATATCGTCTTAATAGGAAACAGATATTGTTAGTTTGTAAAAAGATTTTAATCACTAATCCACCCCCAGTTTTTATCACCATATGGGTGATCCTAATGACTATAATTTCATATCATGTTTTCATTTTATTGTATCTCTCATATCATGTCATTGATCCTAATAAATAAATATAAAAACACATGAAATTAATTGAAAAAGGTTTCATATTGGGAAATATAGTTTAATACCCTACCTCATCTCTATTGTTTTTTGTTTTAATTTTTTTAAAATATGATCTAATAGTGGTATGTTAGACCATACTAAGTTCTCTGGATGATAAAAATAACAATAAAATTGATGGACAAGAAATAACCTATTGTTTCTCTATTTATCATAATATGATATTAAATAATTCATGTGGTGAAAAATAGAAAATGAAATTTGGAAAAAACTATATAATATCCCAGACTAAAAAAATACAAAGGAAACTAAAATTTTGATTAGTAGATAACTGTTTGAAAAATCCACAATATAAGAATATGGGATAGTTGTTGAATTATTTTCCTCGTTTAACCTAGTTTCTATACCACTATATTGTTTATAAAAACAATTAAACAATGAACATGGATGAAAAATATTATATAAATTTTACCTGACATGTTTGATACCAATACAATAATACCTAAATATACAAACCATGACCAGATTATAGTTTATAGCTCGACAAAACATTCATAAATTATAATATGATTATATTATAATCAAACAAAATCAACGGATATATATATAAATAAATTTATTTCAAATCATTCAAATAGATGATAATTATAGATAATTGAATTCTCTCAAAGGAAAAGAATGTATGGAAGACTATGTGGATTCTCTCACACATATGTTATCCAAATCCCAATGTGGAATAAGAATGTATGAAATAATTCTGCAATTTAAATTCATTCACTATAAAAATTTTGTAGATTTAATTACAAATAGTGGTAGAAAATATATGGTTTAAATCAATATGAATATGATGCTAAAAATTTCTGCAATAACTGTGATTCTAGGAATACAAATAATTATATTGGAAAGAAGTTTATTTCACCCCCATTATGGGGAAGGAACTATATGTTAGTTGAAATATATGTATAAGAATATAATAAATTTTAATGATGAGGAATCTCTTGAAGAATATTTTCAAAGATTAATCATGGAATAAGAAAAATAAGAAGAAGCTGACCCTTCAAATAATACATATAAATCAATAGCGAGTATACTATAGATTAATGAAAAACATCAAAGAAATATTCTATGACAATGGATATTAAAATTTTCAGGATGGATATTAGATTAAAAAGATAGGAAACATTACATCTCATGAAAAACTCATAGAAACATACAAAAAATTCATAAATAGTTCATGATCAATGAAATTGAGAAACTAAATAATGATAAAAAATAGAAAAAAACATTAAGGATGTGTCATTTATTTTCACTCATAGTCATATACAAATTTAAGAAATAAAGATTAATATTTATGAAACAAAGATGAAAAAGGGGAAACGTTGTTTTTAATATAATAAGTGATGAAAAATAGGATAATGATAAAAAACATGTATCTAGTAACTATTATGTACCAGATATTAGATATAATGATGGAAAGGATATTTAAGATCGCTAAAAAATGAAATCCCTGATAATATTTGACTCTAGTTCCCAATTATGATCTGGAGTATTGGAAATTTTTAATTAGAATGTAATCTCATATTAAATCTATAAGGATATAAATTTAGGTTCTATTTAAATATATATTCCATAAAATCATGGAATATTCAAAATAATAATAATTAATTTCAAACTAGTGTCTAGAATCAAGATAATGGGATTACATTGTAACTTATACTTAAATAAATTTTTTTATAAAAGAATGTGATGGTAGAGTTATTGTTGTTGTCATGGCGTATATACCAAATAATAAAACAATTTGGGTATAACATATATCTAGTGACACTAAAAATGGAATATGAATCATGGGGTTGATAGAAACAACAAATGAGATCATTCTAAAAGCATCAATTTCCTATGAATAATGGTGACTTGAATAAAAGTTTTTATTGTATTGATGTTGATTGTGGGAGGTTTGTTCAATAATCACAAAAAATGATGATTGTGTTACATGTATTATATATTAGTTCAATAATTGTTTTAAATAATAAAAATGTTCAGATAAATCATAATAAAGAAACTGAAAAATGTGATTGAAATATAAATATGTCCTCTAAATCTAAGAATATGTGTTTCATGGATAGTGGATGTTCTTCACGCATGATAAGTAATTTTAAAAATATTAATGAAAATGAAATATATATATAGGAAGATTTTTCATCTCTAGAAATGAAATATTAATAAATATCAAAGGAGTTGTAATATCATATATTTTGAAAATTAATATTATTCATAATAGATTCTTGTTTATTTATTTAATAAAGTGGAATAATTTGAGGGTATCATAGAATTGTGTTTCTAGAAATGATGTCATATTTGAGAAAACTGTTTTTTATCCAATATATTAAAATATAGTGTGGTTATAAGAAAAGGTTTCAAAACCCCATGTAACATTGTTTTAGTTTAACAACCTAGGATTTATTTTTACATGATGTTTAATTTTTATAGTAATTTATGTTATAGAAGGTTTTTCCACCATTCCCAAAAGAATAAATAAAAACTTATCGGGGAATAGATTGTGACATGACACTCAGATCTAAAATAAGAAACTACTACATATTGTAAAACATTTCAAAGAGAATATTTTATTAAGAAAAGTAATATGGGAGGGTAAATTATAACTAGAGGACTCAAAAAAGTAATCCACTATAATGTTTTTAGATCTATGAAAAAGACGTAAACATCTAGAAATAGGTAATTTATCAATGTTTTTGATTAATTCACACATATTTCAAGTATCATGATCTTATTTCATAAAAATGAAGCCTCTTATATATACAATTGTTTTAGACAAATTTTAGAAAATAATGTGTTCTTCATTGAATATGTTGCTTATAAATAATGGTACAAAGAATGTTGAAAAAATAGTTCACTAGGCATTATTATAAATATGGTATTAGACATGATTTTTGTTCCTTATATACACTATTAAATAATGGGGTCGTGATTGAAAAAATATAAGTGTTGTAGAAATTTTGGGAATAATTCTTATGGAGCATGAAACCAAAACATATGTTTTCCTATAGTTTTAAATATTACTGTAATTATTGAAAATAGATTTCTTTTTAGGATTAGTTGAGGGAGGACTACCTCAGAAAAGTTTTTTAAGAATACGAAAAATTGTAAACACTTTAGTGCGAATGGGAGGACATGTTTGATTTGGAGATAATATAAAATGGTGGTATGTTTGATTAGAAAGATAAATAATAAACATTATATGGTCATAGAACAAATAGAATCTCGTATATATTATACAACAATAGTTATAAAAGGATTGAACATCATTTTTATGTAATAGTTCTTAAAAATAATGAATAGATAAAAAATCATTAATTTTATATGATGAGGAGGATATTGTGAGATCATAACCTATTGATGAAACTATAGATAATAGACTAATTCAAACTGAAGATAATAAATATGCTTAACCCAATGATTATTATTTGGTTAAAAATCTATAATAGAAAATAATAGACTCAAAAATGATTATATTGAGAATAATATTGGACATCAAGACAACATGTTCAGACTTAGAGATGAATCATGGAAACAAGTCATACTTGTTTTCATTCATGTATTAAACCCCAAAAAACTAAAAGGCCTTTTTAGAATACATTGTGGTTCTAATATATGAATAATTTTATAGAAAAAAATCAGACCAATGGAGAATTGTTTATTTTTCCAAGACCCATGGAGAAACATTTCGTGTGGGAAAGAATTGGTTTTCAAAAAAATCTACATGAGAAGTGACAAGTTTCATAAAATATGGTATGGATTATATGTAATGTATAATCATTGATAGAAGGTATTGAATTTAATTAATCAATTTCTCTATTTTCAATATTATAATATATCAAAAAATTTCTTACCATTCCATCTCAGTTATTCTTCAACATATTCAAAATGAATGTATGTTGATTATCTCGAATAGTGAGTGATAAGAGAAAGTATACATGGAGTAGGTATATGGATTTATATTGTGATCATATGGTAGTAATGTGTGTAAAATAAATAACTCCCTTTACGTATCAAAACAATATCTAAGATATTGGTAATTCCATCTAAATGAATATCTAAGGATCATTTCTTCTATAAAAGGGTATGTGGATAGTGATTTATATGTGAAACAGAAAATCTCCAAATCTATTTTTGTGATTAAATTAGATGATGATTCTATTTTTCCATTAATAAAGTTATATTATGTGAAGAATTTTCTAAAAAGGTGAAATAGAAATTTTATATGTCATTACATGGTGAAATAAAATTATTTCTAGCTTTCTAAATCACTCAAACTTTTAAGAAGTATTGGGATGGAGTTGTGTAACCAGTTTATACATCGACTCTCATATGAAGAAAACTGGTGAAATATGATGTTATGAATATAGGAATGAAAAAAATAAAAAATTAAATATATTTATATTATATTTTCCTAGATCAATAATAGACCATATCTATGCAATTATCATTAATTCAAGGGATCAATAAATTCCCAAATAATCACATCTTCTAACAATAATGAGGGTGATGAAATACATTTAAAATACATTTAACTATGTCGTTATGTAATATAAGAAGGGTGATTTGGATAGAAGAAGTTCATATATGGAAATATATATGGTGTTTTTGGTGATAGAATGTCTGCATCATGTGGATAATCGTTTTTCATAGTGTGAGATGTGTTGCAAGAAACTCAAATAAATAACAACAATTATTTTTTAGATCACTGGATCCAAATATGTGGTTTTATAACAAGTATTTATATTGTTGATCTGGATGAATACATGAATTGATGAATTTAATGTTGAACTTGGATTCCCATTAGTGATGGATATGATAAAAAGAGTGATATAAATCTATCCACGAATCTTGTATATCATTATAGTTCTAAATACAATGATATTAAATTTCATTTTCTGAAGGAAATGTTTATTGAAGACATCCTAAAGAAATAATTGTTTCCATAAAATTAAAATAATTGTTAAAATCATCATTTATACACTCAATAATGAGTTTTTTGAGAATCTATGGCTTCAAATTGGAGTGAAACCCAATTCCCAACATCGATGAATGTTTTTCCTTTAGTTTTCCACCAACATTTAAAAATATTTAAATCTATAAATTAGTGAAAAATTAATTATTATTGATTATTACATATTTTTTCTTCAATTTTATATTATGTTTCTTAAGTGAGTTAATGAAATAATTCCAAATCAGTTACTTGTTTTATGAATTTAATATTAGAGTCAGTATCTCTTATTGTGTTATTAATGAAAAAAATTCATATATGTTAAAATTAATATTTTTTCTACACCATGGTCTCCCATTTTTATATAGTGTAGATCAGTTCATGACTAACTTCCTTCAAAGAAAATTATATCACCTCCTTCAGATTATCCTTGATTTTATTTTCCATTTAGAGGAGAAAACAGATTCACACTTCATCTAATTTACAAAGATTGAGTGGGAGACACTATCATGTGAAATGAGACTACTAAATTGAATTTTATGATAATGGTATTGAAAAAAAATCCATAGGGGAATATTTTTAACCCACTTCTGGATGATGTTGAATTTAATTTCAAGAAATTCTGATAAGGCAACTAAATATTTTTCCAAATGGTTTTCAAAATTATATATTTTATTTCAGATTTCATAAATTATGATGAAGATTGGTTGGGTAATTTTTTTATAGTTATTATTAGTCAATGAAAAATATTTTTAAATTACAAAAGGAATATCCTAAATAACATAATAGTTATTCTTAATTTTCAAGTGTAATTTGGACTCCATAACTCTCCTCGGGAATATAAAAATATTCTATTTATGTAGAAGAATAAAAAATAAAAAAAGTTATGTGTTTTATAAAAGAGTAACTTGGACATCATAAGAGTTAAATGAATTTTTTTAAGTGATCATTATACTTAAGATGAGGCTACGGACTAAATTATTTTTATGGTAAGAGAACCCTGAAATGTTTGTAATGGTATTTGATATTTTTCTAATGAGTTATGATATTTAAATAAGATTAATTTTACTATTATGGAATTATATTGGAATTATAAGAAAATATTTTTTAGGAATGGACATATATAGGAATTCCAATAGATTAATTTTTACTCATATAATTGAGGATTTCATAAATGAGGAAAAAACTGGTCGATGACAGTATTTCAGAAGGATTAAATCACATTTTGTTTTATTATTATAATGTGATCAAAATGTCATGGAGTTATACTTAGTAATTAAATATAGATTATATTTAGGAATAATTTATTATTGATGGAATGATATTATATATACGGATATAGTGTTTTGACCATTCAGATTTAAAATAAATGTAATTTTCTTGCGCATCACAAAATTAGGTGTTCCTTAGTGTGGATTAGTGAATGAAAACTTGAATAATACCATGGAAAAAATCAATCAAAAAATATTTTATGATGGAATGTTATAGTATTTATTGAACACCGTGTATTGAATAAAATCCCAAATTTCAGGGATGTTTTAATAATGATGATTGACTATGAATAAAATTTTAATGAAGTATAAAATATTCTTCCATATTTCAAGGAATATTTCCATATCCAAATATGGAAATATATTCAAGATAATTGTTTTGATAAGAATGTTAAATTAAATAAAATATAGTTTGTTTATATTTATTACTTTATGTTAGTATAACTCAATAATTCCTTCGGGATCCGACAAAATAAAGATAATGTTAGAGAAACAGTATGTAGAAGAAGATCCACGCTTGTTTAGCCTATATGGAGGATTGATCTATCATATTTCGATGATCTTGAAAATGAATTATTTTTTATGGTTATATATTTCCTATTGTTAAAGATATAATTTGAAATTGGTTGGTGGTTATTACTGTAATGTCTTCACCTAGGTTCCACAACCCGATGCCTTGATCCGAATGGTCACATGACCTCAAACCTACCACCCAGTTTCTATAGGATGTGAGATAGTAGTGGGGGTATAATATCGATAATGCATAGACTAATCCTTCTTTTATTAGAGTAATACACTAGTGTAATATAATAAAAAAATCATTGAATGACATATAACCATAAAATTAATGATACCAATATCACAAAATGACCAATAGGAAATATTATATTTGAAATGAATAATAGATATATAATGATAAATTATATGTCAAGTGTAAAAATGAAAAACCAAAAGTGAGGATAGATAAAAATCCCCATAGGGTCCTGATACACATCTATATCCTTCATCCATGCTCTATCCCAACATATCCATCTAACACACGTATTTTACCTTATTCAATCATGCAACAATGATATCTATTTCATTATTAAAAAGGATTCAAATGTAGGGTGTGAGTACAACTCTTTATTCCATCACCAACAGTTTCTAAATTAATATCTAGATAGTAACATTGCATGTATTTGTATAATGAAATAACTACAGTGCGTAATTAAAAAGATATCACATTATCAATTATTGTTTAATTAACGCATAAACCCCGAGGATCTTCAGCACACCTGAACCTCAATACATTATTCAGCCCATGAAAGAGACTAAAATATATTACACATTTAATTAATAATTCATAATAATTTAATGGGATTTCATTGTCCATTCATATCAATTATTTATTATGGATAAATGGAACCATAGTCCAATTTTAATCACATTGGCATAGAACATCATTTCTAGCACACCATAGTTATTTGGAGAATCAGTTTGTGCCCAAACCCCATGGGTATTTGGACCATAATTCTAGGTCCCATAAAATTTTCATGCATGCCATTGGCTATCTATAGGTATTTGGTTCGTCATTTTGTGTCTCAAACTAAAATACCAATCAATATCGAATTTTTATTTGGAGAATCTGTCTATGTCTAATACTCGTATATAAAAAATCACATATATTAGAATATCACATGTCTCCCAATATCACATGATTCATAATATCAAATCATTCAAGATTACTCTACATTAATATTATTATCCCCTTTCACTATCAAAATACTACCTTAATGAATTAATCTATTAATTAATTAAATTAATTAAATTTCCATACAACAACAATTGACCAATTAATTAATTGACCAATTAATTAATTGAAAATTTGAATAACTTAATTCAATCAATTGTTTAATCTCAAAAATTCTCATAATTTAATTAAATAATTAATAAATACAAAACAATAATTTCAATAAACGATAATTAAATTTACAATTAATTAGTCCAATTAACCATTTAATATTTTTAATAGATCATATTAACAGATAAACACTTAATTAATACCATTCCATAGTCACAAGGCCCTTAATTAATTTAATAATTAATTTTTTCCTATATCTCACACTTCAATATTATCATAATTAATTCAATAATTAATTATCCATAATTCCATAATTCCTTTAATTAATTAATTTTCAAAATTTACTAATTCAGTGGGAAATTCAATTTCTAAATAAACCATGCAAATAATTTAATAACATACAAAAAATTGATATCATGACCCTGGGGTTTGAAAAATATACCACCTACAATTATTTTATACAATATATAACATAATGGATATCCCTAATTCAAACTGAATAACAACATAGAATGAGATCATGATTCAACTCATAGTTACAAGATTTAAATGATTCTAGATCTAGAAAACCTCGATCTATATCTATATTTAGTAGTGGATAATTATTTATATATTATCTAGGAATAGGTGTGGGAGAGAGAGGGGTTGATATCTAAATAAGAAGAAATCACATACCTGTGGAGATGCAAATCCTCAATACATCCTTTAATTTTCCACCAACAGAGGTCTTGAAAGTTTTGAATCTATTATGGATCCTCCAAAATAATGAAAAAAGGCTGTGATAGAATTGGGTTAGCTATGGGTTAAAATGGGGGTTCATGAAATTTCCAAAAAAAATTGATAATGTATATTCGTGTGCACTATTTGCTGGGAAGGGACGCATGGTTTCCCCTAACTGTGTGCCATAACTTTGCACCTCTTCTTGGGTGTTCACAATTTATCTCAGTGGGGCCTATATTTTTTCAAAACATGATCCAACAATACAAATCCCTTTGGTTTGGGTTTGTATGGTTTCTTGGGCTAGGCCGCACAGTTTGGGCCAAATGTGTGCCATCTATTCACATTCCCACTAGCTTCACAAATTGTTATTTTTCACCCCAATTCACCCCAAGGTAAAACCCAAAAAAAGAACTCAATAAAAGGAAAAATTATTACATACAAAAAAATAGGATACAAATATATAAAATCTTAGTGTCATAAAATCTCCCCATATTATAATAGACCCTCCTCGATATGTACTCCCAATACACTATAATATTCTGAGTCAAAAAAATAGCACCTTTGAGCACTCATATCTGACCCTTCCTCCCATGTTTCTTCTTAAAAATTCCCATGTATCTCAAATACATGAAATATCAGCACAATCTATCCCCTTAATCCATTCACACTGTGATCCAAAACGTGTATTGTGTGGTCCTTAATGGATCTATCTATCACAATATCAACATCATCTTCATCGATCACAATATAAGGGTCAGGGTGATCCCACCGTCGTTATGAAACATTGAAAATGTCATTTATAGAATTTTGTCTCTATATATATTCCAATCAATATGCCACCATCATGATTCTCTATGCAACCTAAAATGGTCCAAGAAACCGGGCTTCCAACATGCCTTATCTCCATATCTAATGGTGACATCATCTTGGGGACTACATAAGGAATACATGATCACCAACTATAAACTCTAGGGGTAATATACAAATATATTCATATGAAATCTATATACTTTGATTTATATAGATATGTTTGCAAATAATTAGAACCTTCACTAATATCTCCTGCATGAGGCTCGGTCCCAGCAAAACTGACTCACCTACAACCATCCAGCATAGCGGTGATCTAGATGGCCTACCATAAATAGCCTTGTATGGTTCCATCTCCATAGTTTCCTAATAACTGTTGTTATAGGAATACTATATTTTATCAAGGGGTTTCTCCAAAGACCCACTGAAGTATTAAACACAATCTAACATAATATACTTTATCACATTCATAATATAATTGAACTATACATCATTTTATTGGTGGAATGTTGCACTAAATAAAACCTATGCACCAAGAACCTTCTATAAACCCTTCTAGAAATGTGAAGTAATGTATGAGTTAAAGTATGAAATAGTATTCCCTGGAACCCAATGCAGAAATTGTATTTTCCTAAAATACAAATCTCTCATCATCTCCACGGAGAATTTATCCCATATTAGTAAGAAATGTGATAAATTTTTCATACGATCTAAAATGACTGAAACCGCATAATTTACCTTTCACATTCTTGGGAGATCGACCAAAAAAGACATAGTAATTTCATCTGAATTCCATTCTGAAATAGGAAACAGCTGCAACAAACCACCAATTTGTTAAATATTATCCTTCAACTATTGATATGTGTAGCATCGTTTCCAGGACCCTACAACGTCCATTTTCATGTCTTTCCATAAATAATGTCATTTTAGGTCATGGAATATTTTGGTCACACCCAGATATATCACCCACGTCATGTCATGAAACTCATGCATCATCTCCTCATGCATACTCTTAGGCACAAAAACCTAATTCCTAACATATATGATATCATCCTAATCTATGCTCCAAATGGATGGTGTCTCCCCACCTTTTAGGCTTTCCCTCAAGGCATAGCACTCCAGATCCTCTAAATATCAGTATATGATCCCTCTAAAAAGTGCAGTCTCTATTAACCTTTTTTGAGATTTATTTTCTTCTAGATATAATTTATCCCAATAAGAATTTCATCTAGTAGAGTCTTCATCTTCTTCTATTCCCTAGACTCTCTAACCTCAGGAGTCTATGTTTTCCTAATCAAATTTTCATCCACATTCTGGGTGTATATGCTAGCTCAAAATAAAATTAAAGTATATACTCAACCCACCTCCGATGTTCTAGACTAAAATATCACTTCAAAAATATATACTTAAATATATTGTGTTCGTATAGACATAAAACTTTTCTACCAAACAATAATTTCACACAAACATTAAAGCATATACTATAGCTTCTAAATTGAGGACATGTTTAGGGTTGTTTAATTAAATGGGACTCAAATTCTGAGATCAATAATCAATAACTCAATCTCCATGAATCAAAAATACTATAGGCCCTATCCTTGAATATTCACAAAACACCATGTACTCCTCACCTATATCATTTTGGATCAATATTGGAGGAGATATCGACCACTTATTTAATTCATGGATGGAATTATCTCCTACTTCTGACCAATCAATTTTTACCACCATATTGTTCAAGCACGAGGGAGGTGTTTTCAATAATGAAAATTCTGAGAAAAATATATAATAATATCAATATAATCATAGAAATCTTCATATCTTCAAAATGATATTGGGATTCTCTCGAGATACAACTATATGAAACTTCTTTGTCCCCATTAACACACTTTCCTATGAGAAATGTGTCCCAAGAATTTTACATAATTAATATCAAACTAACACTTCAATAGCATGGAATATATCCAATTCTTAATCAGTGAACACTGGAAAATATCAGTATATTGCGAATGGTCTTCAACAGTCATTGATTACACCAAGATATCATCTATAAACACTACCAGAAACTGGTCTAGGTACATAGGGTAGATTCTTCTCATCAAAACCATAAACATTATTTCTATATTTGTCAACCCAGACGTCATTATGAGGAACTCATATAGGAAATACCTACTTCTGAAAATTTCCCTTTCTATATTAGAAGTTTGAACTCTCATATGATGATAACCTGATCTCATGTTGATATGTGAGAAAACGCATTCCCCTCTCAGTCGGTCAAAAATATCACCATTCTTATATAGAGGATACCAATTGTTCAATGATATCTAGTTCAATATCTTACATTCAACACACAAGGGTATATTTCTAATTGCCTTCATAGTGAACATAACTAGATAACCCCAAGGTGACATACTTGGTCAGATAATTCCCTTATCCACAAACTCATCTAGTAGATTCTGGTTCTCTTCAAGATATTTTGGTTCCATTCTTTATGGAGGAATCGAAACTAGATCAACCTCTAGGATGATCTCAACTGTAAAATCCTCCTCACTCTCTTGTGGAATCCCTAATAATTATTTGAGAAACACATCCACAAACTGCTCTACTACTGGTGGAAATAAAACATTCTTAACTCCTCATTCATCCTTTAATAGACTAGAAACCTAGGAAATGAGATTTTTGAGTTGCTGAGTAGTTAGCCCTAGTAGGCCTTCTTGGATATACAATTCTCCCCGGTGAATATAGTTGTCAACCCTTGGAGACATGAAATTCAATATCCTATAAAAACAATAAATTTGTTATCGATAAGCTACTAACCAGTCCGTACCCAAAAATAATTTCATATCCTAACATGACTAAGATGTAATGAACCATTAGAAAACAATACTACCCAACCTTCAGATAACAACCAATTCAAAGATAGATGTCTCTAGATCGTACCCCCAACAGTGTACATATCATAAATAATCCACTCTCAAACTCCACCACTAGGCTCAAACCATTCAATAATATTTTAGAAGTAAGTGAATTAGAGGTATCTGTATAAAATAAATAATTATCTTGTTTATATGATTATCTAATAGTACCTCCTAATATTGATCGTCATGCTTAGCTCTCCACAAGTGTGTTATGCACTGCATACAACTATCGTTCAACTCTTCCATGTGATGAAGACATATTATCCTATGATGCACCACTCTACTGATATGTGAACTCTTTCATAGAAGTAAAATTTCAACTACCTCAACCGCCATGAATAGTAGAACTCTAGTTGCCAAACTGATGTGGTGTGGAAGAAACCCTTACAACACTCTGATTTTTTCAAGTTTCTCTATCATTTTCCATATGTCATGGGTTCTTGAGAAACCTCTACAGAGAACTCATCTTGTCACAAGATCGTTACTTCCCTAGTGGTTAGGGAAAATGTTTACAATTGTGACTTAAACTACCACACGGGTGGAAAATCACTTGGGCAAGATCCTGGGTAAATATCCTTCCCCCTTGAAATGATTCTTTCCACATATATGGATAACATAATCATAGTGACACTTCATAACCTTGTAATATGTACCACCTAGTCAACCATGTAATCAAACATTCCACCACTAGATTCCTCTGTTAGATTCCCCTTGTATATGATATCCCAATTCAGCACTTTTGGAATGTTCTCCATCCTGAAGATATTCACTCGGTACTTAATTTCACACTTAAGTCCTTTCGAGAAATCATTTTGATGAAGTAAACTCATCCAATTATAAAATTGGGGCGGAGCACAGAAAATCTATATATCATCTAAAATAGTCCATCAAATACATGATTCCAATAGTAAATCTCATGAACTCATCTTCCCTCTTCTAAATGAGTTTCTCAAGATAAATGTGTTCCAAGAACATCGCTTGAGATTCATACCACTTTATATCATCTAGCTATCCATATGGAGTCTGGATTCTCCAAAAAACATCACATGACCACTCAAAAAGTAAGAATACAAATTGACTCCCTTCACAGTGTGAGTCCTTAAAAGGCCACATATTTTCTGGGAAGACTTAGTCCATATCTACACCCCCTTTGGTCCACCCAATCAAGTAAAATGTGTAGGTTACTGAAATTGAAACACTCACATTAGGTTATACTATATTTTCAAATATTTCCATGGGTATCATTCCATGAATTTCACGAACTGATCAATTTTCTAATGGAATTTATCTCCCATTTCTTAAACTATCACTATCAGTGTCTCAGGTTCCACTATTGGTATATCATCTCCATCTATATCCTCCTATCGTCTTCTCAATAAGAATCGTCATGGAGGCATAACTCAAAAATTCCAAAAAAAACACTCCATATGGATCATTTTTCCAAATTAATATAGTTAACAAGAGGGATTTGTGAAAAAACATAACAATTCATTTCCATGTTTTCCCTCCACACAGTCATGCCCAAGTAACTTTCACTACTCTTAACCATCCTATATCTTATCCATTTTTTACATGGGTAACCTCATTATCATATTCATGATTCTCATTTAGACACCCTATTATTTTCATTTTCAATTATTTTATAAATCTCAATGTCATAGTAGGAACATTTTCATTTCAATTTCACCAGAAAGGAAGAATAATTAAAGCTCAGTAACTTACCCCAAACTAATTTTCCCATGTGTTCCTAGACTCAAGCATGTCACAAAAATAATTAAAAATGACTAGAATAATGATTGTGTACTCAAATATCATTCCATACTAGTCCTCAATTCAAATATCAAAAAATATCAAAAACTATTATCACAACCCAAATCAAATTCATCACCCAAGCTAAAATAAATTCAACTCTAATAGAAAATACAAATAAAAAAATCCCACCTTGTGATCATGGGTTCTCCTCCACACATGGGTCAGCTACTCCGAATCACAATCTCAAAACCAAGTCTCGACACTTCCAAATATCTTGAATATGTTTCCAGAAATATAAGTCAAAATAATTGAAATGAAAACTCCTCTAATACCCCTTTGTAACATCCCAATCTGAGTACCACACGCTAGTGCCCCAAGACAATCAGTCACAGGACCTTAGGAACACCTCTCTATACATTGGAGGTTGCTAACTAGATGCATGGGTAAAATATAAGATCATGGGAAGACTATATCATCTTTTTTTAATGTAATACACCCACATAAAATAAGAAAAAATTACCAAATTACATATAACCATGACTAGGATGATACCAAAATTTAAAAATGTATAAATATAAATTAAAAATAAAAATTGAACTATAGATATTCCTTTCCAACGTATGTGTCATGTTTCAAAATTAAAACCCAAAATTAAGGACACTAAAAAATCCCTAGTGGGTACTAAACTACACCGGGTTCCCTCATCCATGATATATCCCAACTCATCTATCTAATAGAGGGAATTTTCTTTATCTTATCCAGAACCATGAAATCTATTCGGGAACCGATCAGGCAGCCTGACTATGGTGTCAGTAATGCTTATAAGGACATCACCAATGGAACCTAAATAATATCTATTCAATAATAGTGTATGTAGTTGAATACATAAATAACTAAAATGAATATTTAAAAAGTTATCTCATTATGTATTATTCTTTATTTAATCTCATAAACCCCTAGGTTCCCAAGGACACCTGGTCCTTAATAAATACTTCGGCCATTGTGGTAGACTAAAATATGTGGCACATTTAATTCAAAATACCTTATAATGCAATGGAATTTCATTATCCATTCATCTAAATTTATTATCATACATAATTGGATCATGTAACACCCCGAGCTTCCACGATACGCTTCTCATTCAATAATGCAATAGCTTGCATTGTACGCAAGTTCGAGTTCTAACACACCGCAACTAATCAAAATAGCCGTTATGAATAGTAATAACCACTTTTTAAAATTATAGAAATTTTATATTTCAAAATGGACTTCATTTTTGTATTCGTAATATCGAAATTAGCCTATGTTGAATTTTTGGTATTTTTCTGAGAACTTCTAATTTTTTATGAATAGTGAAAAATACATAAAAACAACTTTTTTAATCAAAATAATTTATACAGATAAATTATACTATTTAGTGGTTTTAAGGTATAATTAGAAAATATTTTTACCATTTTATCCAATGGTGGTCATTAGAATTAATTTAACATTGAAATTGGACATAAACAATTGCCAAACTTTTGATATAAATTGTTTCTTAAAAACACGCTATTTGTTGTAACAGCGGGAATTAATTATGAAATTAATTAATACAACTTATATGTTTGGAATTTTGTAAAATAGACATCATTTTTGAATTCGGAATATCAATTATAGCTTAGGGTGAAATTTTGGCCTTATTCTGAAAAACTTCAATTTTTGATGAATAGTGAAACCACTAAGTGGTAGTTAAATAACTGATTTTTCGTTTAAATGAAATATTACAACTTCTGTGATTTGATTTTCAAAAATCCGACATACATGGTTGTCATTAAGAAGTAAAATGTGGTTCAATGAGATCAAAATAATTTTTTGGTGAATAGTAACTTTTAAGTTCTTAATCGCGATTAGTGGTAATTAGTGTAGTTTAAGGTATAAATAATACATTAATAATATGAAATGACCTAGACACATGTCCCAACCTCATTGGTTGAGTCATGGCCGACCAAGACAAGCCATGGCCTAACTTGGGGACCCCATGGATCCACTTTTGTTGGGAAATAACATAAATTACTTTTTATTTAATGTTAAAGTGAAAATGACACTAACATAAAGTGTTTTACTAAAACAATTTTTAAGTAGGGTTACACAAGTCCAAATTTTGATTATAAATAGTCATTGGAAAGATAAAAAGATTTCCTATATCATAGTATTTTTTTTATAATTTTTAGACATTAAATAAATTTAATTATTTATGACATAATAATGATGCAGCGATGACATCATTATTTGACGATTTAAATAAAATGGAAAGATAATATAAAATCTATGAACTACACATGGCCAAAACCAATTGGATGAGTGGATTTCGATGCCTTATCACCTTATCCACGAATTCTATCAATGTGGGACCTTTTAAAACCGAAACACATTTTCAAATAATGTAATGTTCCTTTACTTTCCAAAAGTGCCCCTCCTCTCCTCTTATAAAAGGCCCCCACCTCTACCTCATTTCACACACTCTTCAAGCCATTGGCTCGGCCAACCCCTGCCCATTTGCTCTCTCCACATCCCTCTCCTCATCCTAGAGGATTCCCTTTGGGCAGAATCCTTTCAAAGGAAGCCTTTAGGCTCAACTCAAAAGGAGTTACACTTTTTAAGGTAATTCATTCTCTCATGTTCTTTTGTTTTATTTTGCTTCTCCAACCCCCTAAACTCTTTTTATTTACTTCTTTTGTAACAACACCAGTATCTTAAATATACTAGGATGTTGTTATAAGATTTATTTGAGCTACACTTCCACACAACTACATCAAATGGTTAAAGAACATAAGGTTTCCGTGGATGGCGAAATTCTGCCTCCCGAAACGATGATTGTTCAACACTCATTTAACACCTCCAAAGGTGGCCATTAAGATGTCACTATTTTTATATATGATATATAATATGTTTTTGTTTTACTTATGCTTCTGTATTTCTCATTTATGGCATACTTTATGATTTCCATTATGGGTAAAACGCGATAATTTCATTTTAGGAAGTGCAGACTACCGCCCCCTCAAAGTGATTTGAATCGTTAATGCCATGTGTGGGATGTATAAAGGATGGAGTAAATGGTATTATACACTATATTATACTGGAATTATATTATACATTTATATCATTATGATTTCATTCCATTAAATATGAAATTGAAATGAAAGTAGCGTTCATGCGTACGTACGGCTTACCGTCTCCATGAACGGTGCATTTCATTTCTTACCTCTAAATGTTACGTAATATTATAAATGAATGTATATACTGTATATATATGATATATATGATATCTACATCATTAATATAATTCTGGATATAATGGATATTTCACCACATGAACAACTTATAATTATAAGAAGTTTATTGTTGACTCATGTACCAAAGATCGACAAAACGACCGTTATTAACTTAAATAATTACATAATGTTCATAACATTGTAATAAGTGATATAAAAAGGATAATGAAATTAAAAATGGTTCTTAATAAGGTAGATATTAACTCTAGTTTATTATTCAGGAGGTTAAAGAACGGTTGAGTCAAGTCGGACACAAGGTAAGGGAATTTCTTAACCCAACTTCCATTCTTTGGGTTAATCTCCTACTTTCAAATTATGTCATGATGTTATTATGTCCTATTTTGTATTTTTACTTTCTTTATGTGTACCTATAGTGAATACACATAATATATCTATTTTATTTTAAAAAATGATCTTTTTAAGGACTTCGTCTCAATCTCCTTTCATTGAGGCATATTTGGTTTTATACACAACTTTCTTTTATACGGTGTATAAACCCCTTTGACTTTTAAGTTTATTCAAAAGGAATCTTTTTATACGAAGCATTTTACTAAACGACAAAAAGGGAATGTTTTTCATTCCGTACTTATGCGGCGACAACGACTTCTCCGCCGCCGTGAACATTATTTGAGTTTCGGCTTCCTTTACAAGCCATACCTTTTTTTAAAAAGAAAAATAAATACAATGTTTTAACATTCTTTTATTTTGGTATTGAAAATGGTTTTGAAAGCGTTTTTATTATATCAATGTTTTGTACTGATATCTTGTGATTGAAATGTGGAAATGTTATGTTTCCTTTATGCATTGTTTATGTGATATGATTATGTTATGGTTTATGATATGTTTAAACCTATTCATATGAGGAATGCATTGGACTTAATAAGTGACGGGTGGAGCCCGCTATAGCTCCTCGATGCATCGGCAGGTCTCATGAGACAAACTAGTGTCTTGGCACAAGGCCTTGACAAAATCTTATTTGTAGTCTTGGCACGAGGCCTTGGCTATGTGGTTATGATAGTCTGGCATTATGCATTCCATCATTATGAAAGTGGTTATTGATATTGCATGTGATTATTCGACCAGTAGAATATCCATGTGAAGAAGTAAATGGCATTATCTCATTTTACTTTTGCCATATTATGTTGAAGTTCATGTTTAAAAGGCTTTTGTTTTAGTTATACATTGCCTTAAATGTTAATGTTTATTTATGAAAGCTTCCGCATTATTGTTATCCTTACTGAGCATCTGAGCTCACCCCTTTCAATGTTTTAATATTTTCCAGGATGTGAAGAAGTATTTTATGAATGACCTGCAGGGATAGTCGGAAGAGGATATGAGTGTGGACTATGGAGACTTTGTTATTGTAGTTTTTCACTTTTTGATGTAATGAAAGACTTATGAATGTATCTAGTGTTTCCAAGGCTACTAAACTAATCGGTCTTTCGAGACTTGATCCTTTGTGATCATGCCAATGTTACGAAGTAATGCACCGACTCTGGGTAGCTGGGGTCGGGGCGTTACAGATCAATAGTCCAATGTTAATATCATGGGTGTAGAATGTCTTTTCTATCACCACTATGGTATTTGGAGAATCATTCCATGTACCAAACTCCATGGGAATTTGGAGCATTAGTCCATGTCCCAGAAAAATAACATGCATTCCTTTGGAACTCTAAAGGGTATTTCAAGCATTAGTTCATGTATCAAACATTTATACCAATCAATCTCATATGGGTATTTTGAGCATCATTATGTGTCCCATACTTCAATATCAAGCAATCACAAATATCAAAATATCACATGTTTCAATAAATGAAATGTTTCAACATATCACAGCATTGATTATTATTCAACATTAACCCTCTCATCACCTTTCACTATCAAAAGAGTACATTAATTAATTCATCATGTAATTAATCTAATTCAATCAATTTCTATATCACAACAATAGAAAAATAAACTAATTCAAAAATTAATTAATACAATCCAATCAATGTCTTAATCTCAGCAATTGTCATTAATTAATTAAAAATTAATTAATACCATTCAATAATGTAAATATATCATAATTAATTTAAAAATTCACTATACCAATTGGAGATTTCATAAAAAATATATATCATATTAGTTAATTCAAAAATTAATTAATAACATTCCATAGCCTCAATAACTCTTAATTAAATCAATGATTAATTATTTCCAAAATCCAAAAATTTAATATGCTAATAAATAATAAAACAATTAATTATCCCCAATTCCAATATTAAATTAGTTAATTTAGTTACCCAATTAATTAATTCAATAGGGAAATTAAATTGACAGAAACCCTATAAATTATACAATTACAAACACAAAATTGAAATCATGATTATGAGATTTCATTAATATACCACCTACAATGATTTTTTGATGAGAGATCACCCAAATGAAACCCCCATTTTGAATGTAATAATGTTAAAGAATGAGATATTGATAAAATTCCATGATCCAAGATTTATGTGAATTGTGATATAAAAAACCTAGAACTAGATATATACCCAATAGTGGATAAAATTCCCACTTTTATCTACGAATAGAAGCCGGAGAGTAAGAGAAAGATCGAAATGTGGAGAAATAACATACTTGTGGAGGTACAGATCTTCAATATTCCCTTTGAAACAACTAGAGCAATGGTTGGGAAGAAATTTAATATGCCTATGTGCCGCTAAAATCATGAAATATATTTTACGGTAAAATGGATGTTTCTTTGTGGTTAAAATGGGAGTGTGGGTGTTCAAGAATCTTAATATTATTTTTTGGGTTAATTTAAATATCATGCATGGTTTACTGGGAATTTATGCATGGTAGCTCCTAACTGTTATCTTTAATAATGTGCCTCTTATAGGGGAGTTTCATGGATTCTCCTATGAGGGTGAATGGTTTGAAAACACATGCACCAACCGTGTTAATCCCCCCTATTTGGGTTCTCATAGTTTTCATGTTGGGGAACACTGGTTGGGAAAACCATGCACCAGTCAATAACATTCCTTCTTCCTTCCATGATTATTAATCTTCACCCAAACACAACTTAAGGTAAAACAAAAAAAATCAACATAAGGAAAAATATAACACATAAACAAATATAAGAAATCACTTTAAATTGTCGGGATATTATAATTACCTTTTGTATTTTGACTTATTGATCACAAGATTAGACTTACATGTGTGTGGGAATGAAACCATTACACATTTTGGATGCCTTTAACCTTTTAGGAGGTGATTATCATTTCAAATACTACTGAGATTATATCTATTTTCTTTAACCATTGTGTGTTTTTTGAAATTATGTTAAATAATCCTGATAGAAATTTAGTTTCTAAAAATATATTTAAAACATATTCACTTCCCCTTAGACTTTATAACCATTAGAGTGATATTTACAAGAATATGGTGGTTCTGGCCATGAATTGATCACCTTGTTTCTCTGAAATTATTGGTCATAATCCAAAAAGATTATTAAATATTATTTCAATACTCATTAATATTAACATAGGGGATAATAGATAAGATTACCTACAAGAAAATATATTATAATATGTGTACCAATGAATGATAAGAAACAAATTTATATTTCATGTTAATAAATGTGATTCTATCAGAATGATCATTAAAATGATGAATATGCACCCCCATTAGAGAATATACCACCAAGATATACCAATAGGAACCGCCCTTTCACAAAGATAAATCATATTTCATTATGTATTGTGTGATAGCTAGAAACGTTTTTGGGGATATACACACTTCTTTGGGAAGGGTTAATTTCATGCCCACTTCATTTACTATAAATATGCATTATATCTTATAATATTGTTGTGGAACATATCTTACAATTTAAAAAATAAGATATCATATGTGACTAAGATATACTAGATATCTTAGAAACTATGCATCCCTTTTATCGATTGAACATCTCCATTGGATATTTATTTTTAGGGATTACTACTATGAATAAAAAATAAAATAAAAAAGAGACATATAGAAAGGGGATCCCCTTATTGGTGGTTTTGTGTTAATTTGAACAAACAAACTTCATATACATTAGAGAGATGAAAACTTTGGTGGAGGATACTTTTGGTAATTGAATCTCACATACTTTCTACAAGAATACATATTTCCTTAGGACCTTCAGGGTAAAATTTAATTCCATCTAATAATAGGATTTTCCCATATCAATTAATACCATTATAATCATTCCATCCAAATTGTGGTTAAGGAATTATATCATCAATTGTGCCAGTCTTATGGATATATAGAAACTCATTCCATTAAAAAAATTGTGTTGTTAGTATAAAATAATGAAAGGTTGGATTTTAGAGAGACTATAATTCATGATTTTTTAAATGATTTTATAGAGAAATTTAATCATACTAATGGTATTATATTGGTGGAAATATCTCTAGTGATAGACCATGGTATCAAGTATAAGATACGATCTAAAATTGTCTCTATAGAGAAAACCTTCTCTGAAGTTGTAGTGAATGTATTTAATGATCTCACAATTGATTATGAAATAGAAACAACAAAAATGTATCCAAGAAAACTATTAGGTCTCGAGGCACTATATGATTTGGGATTTTTTATTTTATCTTTAATTGCCTCATCTGATAGTATTTACATTATAATAATATAATAGATACCAGCTATAATACATATAAAATAATGAAATAATGTGTTTCCCTATATCTCTTTGGGATATTTTAATCTAGACGCGATTCACATATCTATGAGTAGAGAAGATGTGTATGACATGAATAAAGGGGAATTATGCACGTCGTTAGTGAAATACTAGACATCATTGAGATTCATATTTTGATTCCCCAAAAAGCATATTTCTTTATGATATGTAAGAAAATAATATGGATTCTGATATACCTAGTCGATCTTCACTACACTAGATATTTCAACCTATTAACTCTATTGTTCTATAATAATTTCATTTAGAATTTTCTTCTAATATAAAAATGTTAAAAAATCATCAACATCCCATGTTCCTTAACAACTAATATCAAATAGGTTGATTTCCCATCAAATTTATTGGAAATTGTTATGATTTTTAAGATACTTGATAACCTATTACAATATATCATGTTTCAATATCCTAATATTATTTTATATCACATTCCATGAAAGACCTTTCATAGTTTCACACAAGGAGTATTTCAAAGTAAAAAAATGAGGATGTTATCAAAAATATGAACTTATAAAAGGATGAATGTTGATATTCATCCCTTTATTTTATTACCATCATCAATAGTGGTTTATGATTTCAATGGTAAGTAGATAAATTATTGACGGGTTCATTGGAAAAAATCAGTGATCCCCTATTAGTTTGAAAATCTACTATTAAACCATTGGTTCGATAAAGTTCTAGGATTTTTTTATACCAAGTGTAATTATCACCAAATAAACCATGATCTATTATTATATGAATGTAATTATTTTAAATCCCCCATTGCTTTCCTTTTATAGAAACTACAACCACTCTCATCTATATGACTATGTAGTGTGGTGCAGAATTTTGAAATGAACTTGCCATGAAGGATTGGGTTGAAGGATGGGAGAGAATTCCAAAGACTCTCAGTTTTGTAAGAATCACAAGTATCCCCAATAATGGAAACAAAAAATGTGAAAGAGTATCTACTAAGTATCACATTTATTTTTTAGGATATAAATTAACCAAGTTAACCGATAGATAATTTTATAAATATATCCTAACATGGGTGTTGTTAGGAAAAGAATTTATGCATATTTTTACATGAATTTTGTCCAAAAAAAGATTGTTGGATTATGTATTATGCTTAAATTTGTATATATCCATGAGTGATATCTGATTCTCATTTATTTCATTAACCTGTAAATCCCTTTTTTAAAATGGGTCCAATGAACCTATCATTCTACAAAATCAATGGGATCATGATGATGTGGGAAGATAATGTATTGATACTCTAGATTTTTTTAAAACATACAGCTTAGAGGTAATATGTGTGGTTTCTAGAATAAAATAGGTAATATATTCCTATTTGTTATAATTACATATAGTAATTACATTATTTTTCATCCCATGACACCCTTGAGAGAGGGATGATTCCAGCAGTCCATCAATATATGAAGACAAGGACAAACAAATTAGGGACATTATAGTATAGAGAATCCAAAAAAACTAGACACAAAAACCTCTGAGGTATGTTTTACAAAATTATCCCTTAAAGAATAGATCATATCAATAGCATACTTGATATAAAATCCTTAAAAATTTGTATAATGATTTATGTAAACGATTATAGATGAATAATCTTCCATGGGACATAAAAATTCTAGTCCTACAAGATATGAATCATAAAAACAAGACATTAGAATGGCGACATCCAATGGAAGACACCTATTAAACAAAACCTCTAAAAAATCATCCCATGAGGAAGAACATGTGAACCTGAAATAGATCCAGGAATGCCTCCAACTAGTGGTGTTGGATAAAATTTCCTAATGGATTTGGGTTCCATATTTTCAATGAACATATGAGGGGTATTAAGAAACCCATACATTGAAGATAATCACTCCAAATGCATTTAAAATATGTTATATCTTAACATTACACCGCAAATATGGGGAATGAAAAGTGTGATCAACTAAGAATTCACCTGATAACTGGTATAGACTACCTGGAGGCCCTCTAAAATAGCAGGTGAAATAAGATCTTGTTTTCAGATTTCATAGAAGTTATTTACTATGATCTTATGTGTATATCTTGTATATAAACACACTGCATGGCCTTTCTCCAATATAGAATCCACTGGGTGTTGAGAGGAACCATTCCAAATGATCATTGTAATATAAGAGGACTCTAGGTGGACATGAACATGGAACTTTAGACTAAATCCCACCTTATGTAATATAATATTATTTTCTTAGAAGTGATGGGTAATGTTTCAGGTAGAAATTTACACTGAGTGAATAGATAAGAAAAATGTTGTTTTACACACATCCATTAAACCATGGTATACTGCATCTGAAGGATACCTTTATAAATAACAGAAAATTTGCTAAATTAGTCACTAAACACCATTAAATACAAAACATTATGGAATGATAGCAGAAACCATTGGAGATTAACCCAAACTATATTTGTATTGGAGTCCCTTAAAGAATGAACCTTCATAAACTAGTTTAATAGTCGGAGCTACAACCATCCAGGAGACAAAAATTTTGAAGCCTCTGTAGAAATCTGGTAATCCCCAAGGAGAAACATGATAAATTTGTATTTTCTATTGAATGTACCATAAAAGGGGTTGGAATAACCTCAAAATATATCTCATAATGATATTTGGTTGGGTATATCACACACCTCACTGTTTCCATATTTTTAATCTGTTTTATAATCTTCTTAGATCCCATATATGAAATGGGAGAGTTCCTCTGAACAATAATTTTGTTTCAACAATCCATTAAGACCCAAGGTACCTCAAAATCCTTAAATAGTTCAAAAATAATGTTCTAAAATCATCATACCATACATATCATATCAAAAACTGGTTTAGGGAACTTATTCAAAGTCTTATAAAACATATTTTTTCAAGGTTACACGCCTCTTGAGTCCCATATCACATATCTTCAATATTCCTTATAGATATCATGGAAATCACTGAATATAAAAAAGGGATAAAACATGTAACATACATCTCATTAAAATAATACCTCATTCCCATTTTTTAATATTCCTTGTCTGGATGAGTTGAAAATTTCATAAGGAAACTAAATTTTAAATTAATGTGTTGTTCAATTTTTTATCAGAGATTTAGAATGAAATTATGAAGGGTGGAATTCTTCAAAGTGATGTATTGATACATGTCATTTGTCTTATATGTTAATTTTTCTTTTTCAGGCCTATCTCAAGCATTTTATTCTAAGATATGACATTTTTTGAAAATTGCATACTATGGAGGATGGTATGTGTAAAGTAGTTGATAACAATGTCGCCCCGATTAGATAAAAATTCTGGTTGGGTAAACCATACATGAGGATTGGACCTATAGAGACTCCAAAATAAATTAGATATATAACTCATTGTTGTCCCATGGTTTTTTAAACTAGGTTTTGTGCCCATGATAGGGGTGTTCAATGAATTGTATTTGTGAATGGTTCGCTAAAACATAGTGAAGAACTCTCTAGTACAATAAAAATGGGTAATTAACCCATCATCCCTTGTATTAATTAATAGGTAATCCCCATATTTTCTTCCTCCCTATGCCATTTGAAAACTATTAATCTCCATCCTCTCACATTCTACTTCCATTACCTTAAAAGAGGTGTTCTTGGTGTCTTTTGAAGTAATTTTTAGATTTTTATGTCATGTAATTTACTTTATTGGGATCTTTTGCACTAATATTATTCTTTTTCTTCATTTATTTTTCCCTATTAAGGGATTTTTATTTTTATTCCTCTGGAGCATTATGAAATTTGATACTAATGATGGGGATTTTTATCTATCCTGGAAGAGGATATCTCTAAAGTTCATCTTCACTTCATCGTGTTCTGTTTGATTGAGGTATCTCACTTTGATGACATTATAGTGATTCAATGATTATATTAACTTTTAGGAGTGGTTATTCGGAAACCATTTATTAGGTCTTCTTACTATTTCATGGATGAGGATATTTCAACGGTTTTTGAATTGTTTTTTGTAGTGGTTCTAGTGTGACTATATTATTCAGTTATTTTTTGGGAATTATTAATTTGTAATTAATTTTGATTACATGTTTATAAATTGGTGAGTTTATTTAATTAACTATATTTTAATTTTAATTAATTAATATTTGATGGATTGGTGATTTAGATAGAATCTCACGTGAGTTGAAAAATCATGGATTGTTCATAATAAAAACATTCGACAATATAAAATAAATAGATATATTTTTATAAGGAATGTGATCTATCATACATTACCACTGGTTTTTATGCATGTTTATGGAAGACTTTAAATTCTTGGGAAGTCCCTTAATGTTTTTACCCTTGTTTATATTTTTTAATTTAAATTTAAATTAAATTAATTTGGTTCTATAACAGCTTTCACTAACAATCCTTATGTGTGAACATTTTGATTTTTCCCTAATGGTCAATACCAAGATCCTTGAGACATCGAGTACCCTCCAAATAACTTCAAAGGTGATTTTGGGCCTTCTTATCCATGTTAGACCTTGTATTTGACTTTATGTATAGAAATTTGGTAGATTGGAATCTCGTTGGGTGATTATTCCATCACAGAATGACCATGGGAACATAGATGGGTCATGTCCCATATCATAACTATATTCACAGTGGTAAGACCATGTCTATCTATAAAGATCACCCTACCCAGTTCATTATTTCATGGGATGTGACATATTGGTTCATCAGGTGTAGACCCAATACAATTATCCTCTTGTATAGGATCCCAAGTGAGATACCATTTCTTCTATATTTCTTTAGAGGTTCCCATGAGGGACTCCAATCCTTGTGTACAATTTGAAATGATTCCAACGAGGATGCCTCGATATATGTGATAACATAATGGTTCCAAAGTGGGATACCAATTTGAATATGTTTTCTTAGAGGACCTCTAAATGGATACATCTCCAATTACGTAACCATGGGGACACCAATTGTTGTCTCATTGTATGATCATCCATGAGAATTTTTGTTATTTTTTTGATTGAGAGGGATGTGGTTGTCTCCATAGATCGCATATCAATCTTGTGATCCTGATAGGTTTGGACAAAAATGATTCGTATATGTCTTTTTCAAACCCTAATATTATATTTAATCCTTCCCAGGGATATTATTTATCCACCTAAAATTTCTAGATGTTTTTCCTAGAACTCTTCTTATGGGCCTGATGAGTTGTGATAGTATGGTGGATATGCTGATAGGTACCTCATAGGATCCACCATATGAACCTTATTTTATTGAATGATACATTATATAAATTACTATTGATTCTAGGATTCATCCATGCAATGGGAATAGAGAAGGTTCTCAAGTACATCTTGAGAACCCCCTTTTATTTATTGGGTCACCCAGGATTCCTAGATCACTATGATCCATGTGATTCTATATTTTTTTGGTTGGCTACCTTTCCTAGGATCACTGAATTCTTATGAAATCTCTAAGGTTGGATGATAATATCCTTCATTGAAACTAGGATACTACAAATGATAAAATGCAATCACTATTACTAAAATTAGAGATATAAGGGGATGGACTGTTGAAACAGTTATTAAATAATTCTATGTTATTATATCTATTCAAGAGAGTATTCCTTTCATATTTCCAAAGGAACACCCCCACTGTTGGATTTTTCCCAATTACAATGTCTTGATTTCCTATGTATTGGGACTATGTAATCTGAAAAAAAAATAGTCTTAGTAAATAGTGAGACATCATTGGGGTTCCTTTGGACAATTGTGGCATGATTTTTTTTGAAAAGGACACCTTGCATCCATCTCTCTGACTTATTTCTTGGATTTAAAATTCATAACTAGAATCCTAATTCATATAGTGGAGGTAAGAATGGTTGATCCCAAAATAACAAAATATTTCCCCCTGAGGTGATATAAATTTATGACATACATTCTACTACTCACTAAAGTAAGTATGGTTTGACTAGGTTAGATATCAGATCGTGAGAATAACATTGGTTAGAAAGTTTATTTTATGTAGTTATATATTTTTATATAGTTGAGTAGCTCAAAAAAACATGCATTACATTTACTAAAACATTATAGGATTATGTTAGTGGTATACTCTACAGTTTAGTACTAACACTCTGCTTAGGCTTCCAATTCCCGGGGCCACCTGAGCATAAAATCACATTGGAGAATGAACAAGATGGTCCAAATACTATGATTGATATAGTTGTACAGTTCATATATCTTCATGGAGATGGGAACATGGTACAAATTATTATAGGTAGTAGGGAAATAAATTTGTTATTTATATTTGATTAATTTATTCCATTATATGTTGTTTCCCAAATTAATTATCAATGTATTATTTATGGAATGGTTATCTGGGCATCTACTTCATTTCATTTTATTGTAGGTTTGTCTACATTTTTTGTTATTAATTTTGATTGTTCACTAATATGTATTTTGTTTTGTTATTTTCAGTACTTTTCTAATACTAATAGAAGGTAATAATTTCCCCACAGACACACCCTATACCCACACTAATAGTCAGAAACCACAAATATATAAGGAGACACTCTTATTTCCTTGTTGTAACACGAATTGTATACTACTACAAGATTTAATTTGATCTAGATATGACAATGTGGTAAGAAGGTAGTTCATTTCCAATTTTTTAACAATTTGGGACATGGTAGACTAAAGTGGTATAAATTTATTGGAATATGTGATGGATATCAGAATAGAGTATTAAGATTACTCCTTTTGGTACGAAGTCCATGTTATCATGGTTATGGGATTGATATTCTTGGTTTGTGATGTTACAGCTATGTGTTATTTCCATGTTGATTGATGCACATGTGGTGTGGATTTTATAATTTGTTTTCTCTTTCAGGATCTCAACATATTGATGAGAGGAAAATGACTTGTAATAACACCGCACCAGTAGAGGAATGAGGAATTTTATAAATATAATATTTGGGACACAGGGTCCACATGTTATAGGCTTATTGGTGTATGGTTTCACTAATAATGATGTGGAAAACTATTTAATGTGTAAAAAACCTAAATGGTCATCTACCAAAGGGTTCTTTAGTTTATTTATACACAGTTAGATTGTCTTATTTACATTCATTGTGTTAATATTTGTGATAGATGTAGTTATGTGACATTGAAATGGGGATTATAATATAGTTCCTTCTACATAAGAGGTGTAGTGGCCCATAGAAGATCAAAATTTGTACTTGTAATCTTTTCAGTAACTCCAATTGGTCACTAGGGGAACATGATACATTTGATAAGGATAATTAGGACAACAATGTTTACATGGGTAGCTAATTACCATTTATTACACCCTTTGTGGGTTAATCCTTTAGATGTGTAGTTAACTAATGATTCATAATAATATATACAAAGTTTTCCAATCAGGATTGTTATGATATTTTAATTAACCAAACTTCATTTATGGTTATCATATTGTATCATTTAGTCTAATGTATATCGGTACCAAAAATGTATAGTTATCTAGTACCATGAAGGGGAGTACCATATAGGGATGCCTAATGAGGATCTATTAATAATATTTCTACTCTATCATGTTTTAACCCTTTAAGGGGAACACCACAATGAGGATTAATAGAGATTATTAGGGTCAAGTAGGATGATTCTTGAAAGGTTATTCCATTATAATACTCCTTTCAGTTAATAGTTTCTAATGTTTTATAAGTAATAGGTTTATAATTATAAAATTCATTGAGTTTTTATCTTTTACATGGAATTGAAAAGTTATATATTTGAACCCATCACCATAGGTTTTCACTCTCCATGGTCAATGATATCTTTACCAATATTAATTTTTACATATTTATGGGTAATGATTTTTGTTTACTGTCTATGAGATACCTCTGGTCTAGGTGGTAAGACCTAGTGACCCATCACAAGGCATGATTAGTAGGTATAGGTGGGATTCCTAGAGGTTCTTAATTGAAACATAAAATCTAGTGATTCAATGTTAGGTATGATCAATGGAAACCAATAATAGGGTTTGGCCCAATATTATGGATTCCTATAGTGGTAGTGATATTTTTGGTATACTAGTGACAAGGTCAGTGAATATGAGTTATTACTGATTATGTGACAAGGGAATGATGAAGCCTTGGGTTTCATAGATAGCTCATATGGTGCTTAGTTACTAAAACTATATTTGATGGGTATTAATCTTTAGGTACATGTACACGTTGACCAGTGAGTGTGTGTTTACCAATATGGTAAAAGAATGTTTGGATGATCCTAATTGGAATATAGTCTTGTCATAGCTAATCCTATAGATAAGAATGAAATGCCTTAGGACAAGGATGGGAACCTATGGATTTTGGAATCATGTCATGTGTTGGGTGGTCATTTGATGAATTATAAATGAAATGAGGTTCCTTTTTTGGAAGATAAGTTCCAATGTAGCTTATATATTAATCAAACTAACTTGAAATATAGAATGGGTTTTTTGTCTTTTGTAACAAGGGGCATGTAGTAGAATCCTTTGGATAGCATGGGTTTGGACACCCACTACATAGAGAAATTGTATTACATTTGGGTGTCATGTGGTATTTAAAAAAAATTAACATCTATGGGTGTATCGGTGAATTAAAAAAATCTACGATTACAAATGTTTTTTTTAATTTTGGTGACTCGTCGCATCATGTGAATTATGGGAAGTTCCCTAGTGATGAGGGATATCTTGAGAACAAATCAATTATCATGTGATGGATGAACCGAGGGTGTATGATGACACACACTCTCATGATATGTAGTTGTAAGGTTCGGTTAATGGAAATTGATTGTTAGATTGATGTGAGTACGGATCAACAAGACTTACACTTGTAAAATGGTAGTTTTTTATATGGAATGACCAAATGGTTATGAACCATTATGTGTTAAACTTAGATAAATCCATGGATCCCATATTAATTTGTTGGTGATGGGGGATAGGTGATATTCACATTAGAAGTTGATAATGTCAAGGTATCTAGCCATGTCAGTTGGTATGTCTTTAAAGGGATGCAGAATGGGATCTCGTAATAATGAACTTGTTCTAATGGTGTGACAATAAGGATTCTCTTAACATGGGGGAGTGTGGTGTTGGTCTACATCTAGTGGTCCTAAAGTGAGATTTTACAAGTGAGGATTAAAATATTAATTCTAAAGTAGTTGGTATTATATATGTTTTTATATAAATAAAAAATAGTAATACCAGATTTCATGATGAATTCTAGGTAAATGATTGAATATGGAAATATTCAAAGTCTGGGAATAGGCTTTAGACTCTGGATAGTTTAAAATCATCCAAGGTTATTATATCAAGAATTTTATGGGGTTCATGTTTTGGAACAACAATGTATATAAATATGGTATGGTTAAACCAGTATATGTCACTAAAATATGGTAGTGGAATTCAGTCAATATGATCAGAAAGATCTCTATGTGACTTGGGATAAATGCCCCAATATTTTGTATTAGAAATGTGTTGGAAGTTGATGTTTCGAATTTTTTTATAATAATATAGTTGAGGTGATTTGAAATGATTTTCCTTGGGTAGTCATATGTGATTGGTGAATAACTGAATCGAACATTGGAAAATCAAGGGTCGATGGTGGATTATCATGGAAAACCGGTGCGACCCATGTGAGTTTGGCTGAGAGGAAATGAAATTTTTGGAGTCACATTCGATTACTATTATACTCATTATTAATCAATTTTATTGAGTTGATAAACTTTTTTCTAATTTTTTAGGATATTGATTTTGTGTTTTAGTAGATAATTATGATAGTAGAAGAATTTTGGTTTGAAATAGTCATTGAATGTTAAAATTAATAGTAGCGAGGGATATAGACTGGATGATGAACCAGAAAGTTGTGTGATCATAGTTCAACATAGTAATTATCTACTAAGAAACATCATTATTTTTAATTATAATTTCTAATACATGGCCCAGGTTTTAGTATTTAAGCATCGTATAATCATGGTGGAACTTCGATGTGTGTTGGGTATTCAAAAATGAAACAAATTGGTTTTTGTGGGAGTTCTGGAACTATGTTATTTTGGTTTTTTGACTTGATTACCACCAATAATCATCATGTTTGATAAGAATTAAGGTGGGTATTGTTTTACGATCTTATTCCATTACTAGTTGAAAATTTCATAAGGAAATGGAATTTTCCATTAAAATACTTGTATATTTTTATCATAGATTCAGAAAAAAAAAGACGGAATTCAATAAATTTATGATTTTAGAAATGGATTTATGCTTAGAATATAGTTTGGAGTTTTTGGGAGCTTCCCATGTAGTTGGGGAATGGAGTTGATGTTTTGGAAAAGTGAATCCTATTTCACACAATTGGTGAACCATTAGTGATAACCTTACTAAAGAACTAGGTAACACAGATTTCATAGGTTTTTTGGATTGGGAAAACATGAAGGAGGCCTAAAAAATCATGTGATATTCTATAATAAATTATAAACATGCCACATGTTTGGAAAAAGGTTTTTTAATCTTTTCATCATACATGTGATAGTTTGGTCTACCATAGGGAATGGCCAAGCATGGTTGGCACACAGTTTGGACAACCATGTCGTCAAATCATGAATCCCATTAAAATGGGGGGAATTTACCCATTTCAAACACTTTATATAAGAGTAAATGTGATCAAATTTATTCCTCCTTCTCCCATGTGTGACCCATGTCATCCCCTCTTATCCTTTCCTTCTTCAAGTACCTTCATGGGGGTGTTCTTTGTAACATTTAATGATTTTTTGTGGTTTTAGGGTAAGTGTTTAACTATATTGGCCAATTATTAAATTCAGTCCTTATTTTTATAAAATCGTATTTCCCTTATTATTTATTTTAATTATGATTCTATTGAATCATGGTGATATTAGAACCTAGTGGTGGGGATTTTTCACTGCAAATGAAGAGGAGGTCTCTTGAGGGTTTCTATACTTTTTCTCCTATCATTTCATTTAGTTATATCCCTATGGTGATTTCAAAAAACCTTAAATATTAAATTATATTTATTGGGTTATTTTTTAACAATTTTTCTTAATGATTATGATCAATTCAAGGTTTAGGATGTGCCATGGGTTGTTTGTGTGTTTTTCATATATGATTTGGGGAAATGATATATTTTGGTGAGGTTTTTGGAATTTTGAATTTGTAAATTATTTTAATTATATTTATATCATTTATATTTTAATTAATTAATTATAATTTAATTATAATTAATTAGTTAATGGTGAATTTTTATTTGAGAGAGAACCTTTCATGTATTTTATGATCTCAAATGGGTCAGGGAAACTACATTCAACCATTAATAAAAAATGTAAATCGTCCTATAAGGTAAGTGGTCTTTCATACTTTTCCTATGGTATTTTTTTAATTTTTATTGTAGTATGTGATTTTTCAAGATCTCCACTATAGAAAATAAAAAGCATTTAAATTTTTTCAAAGAAATATATAACTAAATTATCTTTTTTAAATAATGGATGAAAATCATGGGTCACAAATAACCCTTTTACAAGATATAAATGCCTTGGCCCTAATGGCAAAGACCAATACCATAGGACACTGTGTAGCCTCCAAACCACATAGGATGTTATGATTTACTAGGTAAGGCATGATATCCCTTTTACATTCCTAGGTGGATAGAACATAGGTAGACCGACAATGAGTTTGGTGATTGGATTGTTCCAGCGTGACCATGGTAATAAAGATGAGTCGTAACACTAATGTTATTTTTTTCAGAGTTGTAAGGATATGTATAGCTATAAAGTTCATGCTACCCTATTAATTATGTCATGGTAAGTGATTTAGTGGTCAGTTAGGGGTTGACCTGAGACCATGATCTTGATATAGAGGATCCAAAGTGGGATTCCTCCATTTCATTTCTATTTTTGAGGGTTCCAAGAGGGACTCCAACACATTTTTACCATTTACAAAAATTCCATGATATATTTCTCTATTAAATTATATTTTTTTAATCCCAATAGGTATGTTTCTATTTATATATGGTCCTCGAGGACCCCATAAGAGATTTCCCTCTAGTGTATTGACCTTGGTGATCCTAGTGGGTGTCCTAGTGTTTGATCTATCTAGAGGAAGTGCATTATGGGTTTTGGAAAATAGGATTCTGGCTGTCATCTTATATATTATACCAAACATGTGATCCCTAGAGGCTTTGTTAATAGAGATGGATTTTTTCATTCACCATACCCAAGAATTTTATTTATTCTTTCATCCAGTAACTTTTAATACACCAATAAATTCAAAACAAGATTCATAGAACTCCACCTTTGGGAATGATGTGATGTTATGTTATGGTGGGTATACCGAAAGTTACTTATTGGTATTTCTCATATGATCCTTACAATATTGGCTTCATCTGTATTAGAATTACTAGTTCATTGGGGATTCACCCTTATACTAGGAAAATATAAGGTTTTCGAGTGAATAATCGAAACCCCGTCTAATTTAGTATGTCTCTAAGGATGCCTAGATAATTTAGATCCTGGTGATGCTAGAGTTTGTTTTATACATAAATATACCCAATGAAATGGATTTTGGTAACATACCTAGGATTGGTGATGATCTCCTCCATTAATGGTTATGATAATCCCAAGGATATTGTGTATGCACCAGTATTGTGTTTCCTATAGAATTATGTTAAAGGGATGTTGGTATAGTTATTGAATGATGTCGATGTATTATCTCATATCAAGAGAGTATTACTAACATATCGCATAAGGATATTCCCCCATAAGGATTTATTTCGGTTCCCATATCATTATTTCCTATGGGCAAACACATAGGAATATAACTTCATAATGGATTGGGGAACATCGATGCATTGTATGAGTTCCACTGGTCACTTATAGAATGACTGGTATAACTATGACACCAAGTGTCTAGATTTATGTCTTATTTAATGGATTTATAGGTAAAAATTAGATTCCATAATTAAATATTAGAGGTGAGTATGGGAGAACAAAAATAAAATTACTTTTATCCCCTAATAATGATGCAACTTTCTCATTGATATTCAAGTACTTTCCAAGGTGGGTATGGTTAAACCAAGGTATACATCAAGATTTCTATATTATATTTCCTAATTAGTTTATTTTTAGTGGTTGGATATTATTGAATAGTTTTATAGATCAAATGCACACACTAAATTTACTGGATGTATAAGACAATGTTGGTGGTTCCATATAGATTTTTTTACTCACACACTATTTAGAAAATAATTACATTAGAGTACCTGAGCATACATTGGCTTCATTGTAGACACATGACAGGACAAGGATTAGGATAGATCAATATGAAAATATTTATTATGTATATGAATATTGGTAGATAATATCGATGGATGTCTGTAGTAGAGACTTGTACTTTTTTTATATTTAATTTATTTATTATAATATTTTTTTATCCTATTGGGAAAATAGTTTTTTTGTATGATATGGTTGTTAGGGCCTTTAATTCATTTCATATTATTACATCCTTATTTATATTTATTATTTATACACTCTGATTATTCACTACTATGGAATATATTTTCACATATCCACTATTATTTTACTCTTTTTAAATTCCATTCCCCCCTTAATGACATGGCCTAAGTACTCATTCCAATTTGGTATGCTCTGTCATATGGGGAGGCATGATTGAGTCCTTATCACAAAATAGTGAATCTGTTATTCATAAAGTGACCGCATATGGGTCATGAAAAACTCTCAGGATGGAAAAAAGGGAAAATAAAATTATTTTTGGGTTAAGAGAATAATTTTGGAATTACCTAGTATCACATGGAACATAACAAATATAATAGACAGTTTGAAATGTTTTGGGGAGTCCTACCTTGTCATAGAAGGAACCCAATCATTTGAAATCATAGGATAAACCAACATACCAGGTAATGAGTGAAGAAACACACAAAAACCCATAATTTAAGAAATAACTAGTTAATAATGATAAATTAACACTATTAAGTTAGATTACATTATATTAGAGTGATATACATAACTCAAGTGATCCAAATAGATATATAGAATGAATATTAGAAGCGGTCATATGTGAATCAAATTTGTAAAGGGAACTAAATGGGAGGATAATATGAAAGGTCATGTTTCTAAGATAAATATATTATAGAAGAACTTATTTTACCTAAACTTTAGTAAAGTTATTTAAATAAATTACAATTTAAAAAATTCCCAAGTAACCAATAGGTATCCAGTCTATTATCATGAAGAACATGGTTCCCTACCGGGTACCCTTCCAATGGTCATCAACCACCCAATAGACCACCATGGGCTTCTCGATTTATAAGTGTAGCCTCTAAGTACCGCTTTTAGTGTATTGAATACCAAGTGTATATAACTTAAAATGAAAGGCCAGTTGAACATTTGGAAACTTCAAAAATACCCACCACCATCATCTTTCTCTCACAAAATATATTAAAACAATTTAAGTACACAATATTAAATATAATTTTAAAAAAAATTATACCTAGGTAATATTTAGATTTTTACACACCCTTAGAATATATTGTTTCACTAAAAAATTTCATAGATTGTTAATGAAAAAAACATCTCTTTATGTCCACTACTAGAAGGCCATGAGTTATAGACCTGCGACAGGGGTAAACAAATTATGATATGGGAGGAGTAACTATATTTATTCCAATGAATAGAGAACAAAATATCTATTCAGCAAAAATCATCTATAGTATATATGAATCATTCTATTTATAATAAAAAATTTCATGTAACATCGTATGAGTCATTCTAATAAAAACTTCTCCAAACACAAAATCAATCAATCTAGAATGTCCAAGGAAGGAAATGAAAACATCGATTGCCTCTAACATGCCAAACATGCTGGTGATCTACTAATGTAGATTCCATCATCCAAAATAGAATGGTAAATCTATTAACATATATTATATGTAGGTTTATGTAAGAATTAAAATACTCTCCATAAGACCCTCTCTAGAAACACTGATGTTAGTGTGGAGGAATCAACACAAATAACTACTAAGTAAACTAGGAAAAGGATATGTAATCCCACCCCACGAAAGGTATCTAACATATCTCACCATAATAACACTATATAAATAAAAATTATACATTTTTTACACATTTATATAAAAAATATAATTGGGCTCCAAGAAACCAACTCCCACCAACCCAATCACTGGAAGTCCTGGTAGTTCACATTGTGAATGACATAAACTCAGTTACTTCTTCCTCATAGAAACAACAACTATATATACTCATCATAAAGTACATTAACCACATTTCCATATCTTCACATTCATCTAAACCATATATTTTCATCATAATCACTTCAATAGGTTTTTGGATTTGTTCTACTGGTTGGCTATTATGATATCATACTCACTCAATTTGTGTTGGGTTACACTTATGGAATCCCCCATTGAGTAATGGTTCCAAAGATAATGGTACATATATAAATAAAATAACAAATAATACAATATGTGAAAACTCGAAATATTATTCCCAAATTATAAACACATATTAATCTATTTTTAATCCTATACAATTAATAATTTTATTATGTCATAGTGTTAAAAACAATATGATATTGGGGAATGTCAATGAACCACATAACATAAGAGACACAAACAACCACAAAATATCATCTCATCTAATAACAAAATTCCTCTTACCACATCTCAATAATTCTCTGATTCATCACAAATTTCATTTATAGTTTTCCACACTAAATTAAATCACATAAATTCATTTGAAATTAATAACTACAAGATAATTAAATAATCCCATGGTTTATTCATACTATATTAATCACATGGATTTTTTCCTTTTTTAAATGGGTTTATGGGGTAGATAAACAACAACCAAAACCTAATACACCATAAAAATACCACAATTACATTTATAAAAAAATAGATCATCTTTATAAGATCCTCTTGTGACTCTTCTATATAGTGGCCTCTAAGAGGGAATTATTATAATATATGATCACTCGTACGTAATTGTTGAGAATGGTGACATATAATTCTTATTAAAAGAATGGTATGGATGATTTATTTTTATCCCGGGGTGTCTAAAACATAATCATGGGAATTTAGTTAGTAAGAGAATACCCAAGACTCATCAATTTCATCCCTGATGATGAAAATAAAGAAATATTTTCAATGATCCAACTAGTGTATAATCCTAATCAATGTTCCTATATCGTGATAGATTTTGTCTTCAACAACATTTTTTGTTTCTATAGTCTCATTAATGTGAAATAGAATATTGACTCTTGGAAAAGAACATTATTGTGTAAAGAAATACCTATAAAATATAACCTCATGGAATAGAATGTTGGAACCATTCCATTCCCACTAACATTTTGGTGTAATATAAAGGTATTCAACAAGAATGAAATTTCATACGATCTGATAAGAAGAAAATGGGATTAGGGGATCATGTTTTTATTGAAACTGAAATAGATCATTTCATTTTAAATTTCATTAGGTTTATAATGGTCTCAAAATCCAACTTGTTTCCTTTTATAATTTCATGTCTTCTTGGTTTCAAGATATTTATGGTTTAGATCTAAATGTAATTTCATATAGTTTTGTGTTCACTATAGGATGTTGGGTTGTCTAGGATGGAAACAATGAGGCAAGAAACCTTGGGTTTGTATATCAATTACTATTTGATTAAAAATTAGGACTCTAACCTTGATCAGGGATTTCGGTTCACATATAAATGTGAGTGAATCACCCCCAACCAATCATCAACATTCTCTTCCAATAATTACATATACTCATAGGTTTAGTAATACAAACATTAGTGTAACAATATGAAAATTTATAATATATATTTAATCTTTAAATTAAATGTTTGTTGTATGACTTACTTCACACTTAACAAAAACCTAAAATAATAAGTGGCACAATATTTGTATATTATTAAGACATTTTCTATAATATTAACACTACAAGTAAATATAACTACTGAAATAAATTTTAAATTCATAAAAAATACTATTAATAACACTTAATGTTTTAAAAGGGAATTTATCAATAAACATAGTTTCTCTTTATATATTTTCATTTGAATGCTAAATTTAAACGTTTTAGAATTTAAATTTTCTAAAACGAATTTATATATTTAATTAAAAATATAAAAAAGATCAAAATATAAATTTTTCATAATTTTCTACAGTAAATTGTTTTTCGGTGAAATTATAATAAAATAACAAGTTTTCTATTAATATGACATTAATGAAATTTTCATAATTCAAGAATAAATAAATTGTATTTAAAACTATTTTATATATAAATATATATTTATAAATTAAAAAAAATCCACTAAAAATAATGAATTGAATTTATAAAATCCATGTTTAACATTTTGGAAACTAATGTAATATTTTAATATAAAAACTATTTTTATTTACATATAATAAATATTAAATTGCATCAATTTTTGAAATAGAATCAAAAAAATGGATTAAATATTTAAAATAAAAATTTTCATATTAGGATATATGTTCATTACCCTTTTATGCATACAAATATTAATACTAATATGAAATTTTATGACCATGATAATAGTACATGAGTTATTTTTAAAGACTAATGATATTAATTTTAGGACAATTTTATCAATAAAATTATATGGATCTATTTTTTATAATGAATTTTATATAATTTTTAGACATAAATATATATCACACTTATATAATTGGTAATTATTTTTAAATATAATTAAGTATACATAATGTTTAAAAAAACTCTCTATAAAATAGTTTTTCTATATATAAAATGATTAAATTTAAAAGTTAATTTATATATATAGAGAAATTGACAATATAATATTATTCTAAAATTTATGTCTAGTACACCCAAATTTTCTATGAGGGGTTATATTATGTTTTTAGTAAAATATAAATTACAATGTGATAAAACTTATAATCAAAGTAAATATCCAAAAATGGTAAATTCTAATTATCTAATGGTAAATAAATTAGAATATGCTTAATTTATTTTTGGAAAATTCATGATAGATGCTTTCATGAACTTATCATACCCTAAAATTCATTATTTACCACTTTTTCAGAAATTTACAATTTAATAGTGTCATTCCATTGTTGAGGTATAATGGGTACTTCCAAAATAACACAAATCGTCACTTATAAAATTGAATCACTTTCACAACTTCAGGGTACACATAATCCTTCGAATTTCCTTGAAAACCACAATTATTTTGATCTTCCCAGATCCCCCAATATTCATAATCTTATAGTTCCAATTATTTATCCTAAGGCATATATTTATACAGTTATTTTTAGGAGAAATATCATGTTCTTACTCAGGTTGGGGAATGATTAGAAAAATAAAATTAAAGGTAAGTGTTTTTACAACTCAATTTGTCATCCTTGAGATAAGGTAGACATTCACATCTTTTAATTATTTTCTGATTATATTTATTTAATGGATTTATTTTATCATAATTTTTCATGAAATTTTAGAGATATACAAATATATATGATGATATACTGTTCATAGGTTTTCAATTCAATATATAACAATGATATTAGGGTTTCCTTAAATAAATTATCACTGATTGAGTTCTGATATTTATTCGTGATATTATTTTATATAATTTGGGTAAATTTTTATAATTTATTTTACTATGTATTAATTTATAATTATCTTATACATATTTATTTTCTACCACATAAAACTCCATTCTAGATGTCTCTTGCTTCTTGAATAATGACATCTGTAAGGGATTTGGTTAACTAAAATTTAATTTTATTGAAAAAATATTATATTCCATATGCATCATTATTTATATCGAAAATTTTATTATAATTGTTATTTCAAAAGATAGTTCAAATTTTCTCTTTGGGTAAAATTATTTTTTTCAATTCAATGATTCTTTATTTATGAATTTTATTATCATAAAAGTGAAATTTTGTTCAGAAAAATATACTCTATCGTAAAGATATTTCTTCTTCTTTTCCCATGATCATTATTCCAAAATATATATATATTCCTTTATTATTTTGAAATAAAAAAATTTAAATAATTTTACCTTTCAATTTTTCATTACAAATTTTCAAATTTAAGTTTTACTCCCACTATTTATGACATGGGATTTCTAAAAAAGTATTTCTACAAAAAAAATGATTTCAATTATTTTATAGTTAAATGAATTATATTCCACTCCATATTATTTCAAGAAACCATCATATACATTTAAAAGATTCATTATTTAATATCCTTATTAAAATTAAATTTTTTTATTAACAATAAAATTACCTTTTTAAATTACTTTTTATTGTGACCCATAACAACAGCTTTTACATGCATATAAAAAATATTTTATAAAAACACTTTTATGCACTATCTCACCATTTGAGAATTAATCATTACTAATATTAATTTCCATTTCTTATAAATGGTTTTGGAAATATATTTTAACACATTAATATTAAAATAAAAAAAAATATAGACATATATTTTTATAAAATATTAGTATTATTTAATAAAATAATTCTATATTTTAAAAGGTATTTTAATTGATTTTGTTTTTATAAAATAATAATTCTATTATTTCATTCGTATTCAAAAAAAATATGAATTCATATGTATTTTATAAAATATGTTTTACGATAACCATTTTGGGTTTTATTGGGTAAATTTTATAATATTTTATCAATCTCAAGGTAATTCATTTTAATGATATCTTATTATTGAGTAAAAACGTTTTTTAAAATGGGGAATTACTCATTGTTTTTTCAAGTCATTTCTCTAATAATATTAAAAAGGTGTATTTCATCTACATTAAAAAATTTCATTATCCTTAATTTATAATGGGAATAAGTTTTTTTCCACCATCGATTTTATTTTTCTAGATGTTTTATTGAATATTTTAGGAAATTTTTTAATGAAAAATATCTATTTTACTAGGGGTAATTAAGTGATATTTGATGTATGACTGTTTTCATGTCATAAAGGAACACACATGTATGGATGTTTCTTTGTGTGATCTTATAATACCATAATGTATTGGTTACGAATTAATATCTAATGGGGTGAGAATAGAAATTGAGCATTTACACTTGACCTGCTATGGGAATCATGAAATGATTCTAGATCTACAATCTTAGAAAATTATGTAGTGATTCCTAGTGAATTATGTTTATGGGAATGAGGTATTGATTCTTAATCCACTATGGGAATGCAGTAGTGATTATTCCTCTACCATGTTATGGGAATTTGGTAGTGATTCATACTCCTTTATGTTTTCATGAATTAGGTAAAGATACATTCTCCTCTATGGGAATCCGGTAGTGATTCCTACTCCACCATATTATAGGAAACATGTAGATATTACAATTAGAATATATTTTTTATTACAAGGTTGTTAACATAGTTTGTTATTATTATTCATTTTCATGACATTTCATATCATTTTTTCAATGAGTATATTCCATATATTATGAACATTTTTTTTTTAATTCTTATGAAATATTATGTGCTTTATCTTCTAAGATTAAAAATTATTCTATATTGGATTCTAAAAAATTATTATTTTTACCTGTTCTTTTTAAAAAAAATCTATAATTAATCATATTTTCTCCCACCCTTATGATCTAAACCTTAATGACATGTTGATTAATTTTCCCTCTTTGAGAGTTTGATCTCATTCCATTATTATATTTTGATTCATCTGTTAATGAATATGAGTATAACATGTCGGGAGTCTATAAGGGGGTCTTTTATTGGAAAATTTAATGTAAATATTCTCATGTATTGAAAATTGTGATTCTCATATAATTATACCTTAGAGAGATGAAACGGTTAAGTTTCATGGATTACTCGATTATGTTGAGATATAATACTTGAAAAATATAAATGATAAAATAAAGGATATGTTTCTCTTGAGTATATTTATATTTTATCATATAAGGAATTAATTTAATTTTTTTCAAATTTTAGTTATTTTTTAGGATTTTGATTAGGTAACATTATTGAGAAACCCAAGTATAAGTCTTTGGAATAAGTACCTATAGAATAACATCATTATATTTTGGTAATGTTTCAGTATGTTTATTTTAAATATATTATATCTTATTTTAGATACAATAAATTCAGTTTCATTGTTCTATAGATTCACTTAAGGGTAATCATCAGGAAAATGGTTGGTTGGTTATTAACCATATATTTACTCAGTACATGATGATTTATCCTATGACTAAAAAAAGTTAGAAAATCCTATGGAATATGATTTTTTATTCAAATTCACTTTATGGACTATTATAAAGGATTTAAATTAAAAACTAGTTCATTAATAGAATATTTTTGGGATATTATGATGTATAACATATTTTGAAAAAAATATATTTAACTAGGAGTGTATCACCCCAAGATTTCATAGTATGATAGTTCTTCAATATAATAAAATAACTTACAATAAAGGAAACATCGAATTCAAGTGCACCTCGACTTACCAAACCAGTCGTTCAAAAGCGGTTATGAAAAGTATAAACAAAATTTTGATCTTTTTATAACCCTTATAATTTTAGAGTCCATATTATGAGTTTCATAGACATAATTTAAGGACAAATTCATTTTTTCAGATAAAAGAATTATTTTTCAAAAAATGTGATTTTACCGCCTTTTAATGGAGAACCATTTTTAAATCCAATATTTGAAACTATTATATATTAAATTTTATAAAATAAACATCTTCTTTGATATCAAGACATAATAATTTAGTTTCAATAAATTTTTGGTTTTTTTCTGATAACTTTCATATTTGGGTTAATAGTGAAAAATAATATATTTTAACTGAAAACAACTTTTTTAATCAAAATAATTTCTAGTGTTCCACTATACATATGAATGGTTTGGATGTATAGTAAGATTATATTTTTACCATTTAGTCCAATTTTGTTCATTTGAAGTAATTTCACTTAGAAATTGGACATAAAAAAATGTCAATATTTTTGTAGTTATTATTTCATAAAAATGCACTTTTTCGTTTTGACAATAGGAATTAATTTTAAACTAATAATTTTAATATACATGTTTTGAATTTGGTAAAATATAATTCATTTTTTAATTCATAATATAAAAATTAACTTAGGATGAATGTTTTTTATTTTTATGAAAACATTCAATTATTGGTGAATAGTGAAAAACACTCAGTTCTAGTTTAAAACTGAATTTTTATTTAAATAATTTTATATTTTATTTAAATTTATTTTAGATCAAAATAGACATATAATATCTGTATAAGTTAAATTTAATTCATTGGATTCAATTTATTATAATTTTAGATATATAAATATTTTATAGAACATTTCATCGTCTATTACCAACTTTCTTGGAGAATTTGCAAATTCACATAAAACATAATTTTACTTCTTCTGTGAGTGGAATTTCTAAAATCTAAGATACTCAGTTAATATCAAGGAGTAAAATGTGTTTCAATAAGATATAAATAATTTTTGTTTAATAGTAACTTTTTACTTTTATTTACCACGGTTAAATGTTAATATGTTAATTAAGGATAAAAATGATATTATTATTACCCTAACACATGTCCTAATTCTATTTACTAACTGTAATTTGACCAAAAAACCATAGGAATAAAATATGAACCACTTTGGTCCACTTGGATTTTATTAGGACATTTATTATTATTTAATTCTAAGAAGAGTTAAAAGAGATAAAATCAATGTTTAATAACTAAAACATTTTAAATATAGGGTTATACATAATATAAATTCGATTAAAAATATTAATTAGAGAGATAAAAATATTTACTACATAATGGAATTTTATTTATAATTTTTTTACATTAAATATGTTAATTTAATTATGACACAATGATGGTGTAGTAATTACCTTATTAGTGAAATATTAAAATAATTGATATTATAAATACCCAAATCAATATAATTTGACAGTTTTAATAAATTAGAAGAATTTTATAGGTTAATATGACATGTTAGGGTTGATTATGTCAATTAAGTTTGAATTAATAATCTTTTTATGAATTTAGCTAAAACAAAATACCAAATAGTGTCAAAATTTACATAAAAGAGTTTTTAAAACAAATATTATATTATTAATTGATATTAAATTCTTAAAAATATAAGGATCAGTGAAGAGACTTATATAATGATATTTTTATCATTAATGGACAATTTTGGGGTCTTTTGGAAGTATATAGTATGTTTATTGACTATATAATATAAAAATACAAAGAGACGTGATAAATGACAAACAATTTAACTAAGAGTTAAATCCAAAGTATAAGGTTAATAATGTCACCCAAACCTATCTAAAACCTATTGGTTGAGTTATTTTCGACCCATTCCCACCTTAGCCTCGAACTAAATCAGGTTTCAGCCATTATAAACCGAATATGAATTTATTATAAAATAATATTTATAGCTTTTCCTAAAGTGACCCACACCCCTCTTATAAAAGGGAACTCCCCCTTCACTCTAAATTCACACCTTCAAAACCTTATATCTCGGACAAAATCTACCCAAATACTCTCTCAAATCTCCTACATTCATCCTAGTGTCCCTAATTTAGTCATATATCCAACTTAAGGAGCCCTTTTGATCAAATCAAATGGAAAAACCCGAAGAAGAGGTAATAATTTCACCTCCCTCTATCATGTTCTTTTATTACTCCACTTCTTTTGTCCTTGTTATTTCCATTATAAAATAATAACTCTGGTATATTATATATACTGTGATATTATTATAAATATGGAACAACCTTATTCATTATTATATCTATATTATGAATGATAATGTCACCATGCGTGTGTGCGTACGTCTTATCGTCTCCACGTTGTGGTGTAATTTTTTATTCAACACTAAGTTATTTGGATGGATATAATGATGAGTAACATTTATATAAATAATGAAAATAACACGATAATGTCTTTCTAAAATTAATATACCATCCAATTCTATACATTTAATGAAATTATATTGTCCCTCCTGCGTATGTACGGATTACCATCTCTGTGACGCTATGAGATTCATTTCCACATTCAATATTCATCGACAATTATAAAAATATATACATTACTAATAATTATGTAATATATGAAATAATAATTCTACTGGATATATATATATATATAAATATACTTACATATATCTTATTCACGTAGTTTCGTTCAACATGATATGAAAACGGAAACATCGTTTATGCGTACGTATGGCCTACAGTCTCTATAAAAAGTGTTTTTAATTTCATATATATGTCAATTATACATATTTATATTCTAAATATATATGATATATAAATAATGATTTATATTATGGAAGAATTTAAATCTTGGTGTAAGTGATACAGTCAATAGTAACAAGTCAAAACACGTCTGATAAAAAAAGTGATTATTACCCGAAATTTTAGTTTAACATGGAAATTATTATTAAATGGGTTGTATAAAGTCATAAATAAATCATGTGTGATATAATAAATATTAATATGGTTATGGTATAATATAATAACATACTAATATCTTCATGCATGAGGTTAAACATACCCTCGACCAATGGAAAGTGCAAGGTAATGGTTAATTCCTCAATCTCATTATTATCTGAGATTATTTATGTGTTAGTATTTACTGGGAAATTTTTATAATACATGTCAATTTTTCATGGAAATTATTTCCAAAGAATATTTTATGTATTTGTGAAATTTACTCTTTATCATGATTATAATTTTAAATGTTTTGAAGATTTATCTTTATAAATATTTTTAATTAATGTCCACGTTTTCAAAATTATATTAAGGATTTATTTATATGGACATGAATGATTTGAAATGATAATTAAATTAAAGTGTATCAAAGTGGTATGGGACACTCTGATTCAAAAATGTCTTTAAATTACTTCCTTTTAAATTGTGTGACTTTTAAATATTTTTATGAAAAATTGATATTTCTCTCAAAGTGTTTTACAAATCAATATCATCTATGTCAACATACATTGATGGATTTTAAGCTTATTTGAAGTTGATTTATTGTGATACAAAACATCCATATTGTATTGAAGGTTTTTTGATATGTTTGAATGTGGATGAGTTATTTTTATACCATTCATGGTTTATGGAGAAAGTATTGACATTTCATATGTTAGTTTTAATACGAATATTTATGTTAGGTTTAAACCTGTTCAGATGTGTAATGCATTGGACTTAGTAAGTGACGGGTAGAGCCTGCTATAGCTCCAAGATGAATCGATAGGTATCATGAGACAAACTAGTGTCTTTGCACAACGCCTTGAGAAAAACATGTTTGTAGTCTTGTCACAAGGCATTGACTATGTGGTTATGATAGTGTGGCATTATGCATTCCATCATTATAAAAGTGGTAATTGATATTGCATGTGATTATTCAACTAGTAGAATATCCATGTGAATAAGTAAATGGCATTATTTCATTTTATTTTTCCATATTATATTGAAGTTCAAGTTTAAAAAGATTTGGATTAAGTTATGCATTTCCTTAAATGTTTTTGCTTATTTATGAATGTTTCCGCTATATTGTTATCTTTACTGAGAATCTGAGATTACCACTTTCTATGTTTTATTTTTCCCATGATGTGAAGAAGAATTTAATGAATGACCTGTAGAGATAGTATGAGGGGATATGAGTGTGGTCTATGGAGACAATATGTTGTAGTATTTTTTCACTTTATTATGTAATGTAAACTTTATGAATGTATATAGTGATTTCGAGGCTACTAATCTAATCGGTCTTTCAAGACTTGATCTTTTATGATCATGCCAATGTTATGTAATAATGTACCGACTCTGGGTAACTGGGGTCGGGGCGTTACAGTTGGTATCAGAGGAAGTTTAGTAAAAACCATGGAAGTTAGAATTAGATATCTTATTATTAGAGCAAATAGCCCAAAGATAGAATTTGAGGATTGGTATAGAAGAACTTCCTCAAATTTGGGTACTGTAGAGATTTTGTGTGTTTTCTGAGCAATACATCCCTGTCTGGATACAAGTAGGTAGAGGCGGCTCTTGCACAGATGTATCTAGTGGTAAAACCCAAAAACACCACTTTGAGCTAGACTCGAACAGGAACTGGTGCACTAAAATGGGTCTTGATGTACTCTTAGTTACGACACTCCCGGGGGATATTCCTAGGATAATTCTCATTTCCATTACAAACCATTATGAATGGTTTATGAGTTTGTAATTCCCCAAAGAAGACATTTTTGTGTTTATGGATTATTTCTATAAACTGTTTAATTTATGTTAATTGTTTTATAATTTGGGGATTTGGTATTGTGATTAATAAACTAATCTGGTGTATGTCATTCTTTAGAAGTGTCTCCCAGTAGAAGGAATGAGAACTCCAGCAATACGCATGATCCAAAGAGTAATAAGGATCATATCATTCATGGTCTTAAGATAGAATTTAGAAAGGAAATAGTCTCCGACGTATTATCATCATATGAATAAATAGTATCATGTGTTCATAAGATATGTATGGAATTTTTGGAGTCATATGGCTTTGAAGGGAAGCCATAGAAGTAGAGGATGGTAGAGAGAAGGACAGAAAAAGGGAAGAAGGTAAAGAAGGATCATCCCATATGTGATAACATGGGAAAGAATCACCTTAGAAAATTCTTGTGGGGAATGGGAGTATGTTATAAGTGTGGAGAAAAAGGAAACCATGTTCGTGATTGCGAGGGTAATAAAATGGTTTCAAATGTACAATTCTTTATCTGCAATGAGTGGAGACCCTACGTGAATCAATGTTCAAATCACCAGAGTATGCCTCAAATGATTCTATTGGATAATAATAATGTTATGATACTACCACAGATGAAGATGAATGACTAGTTTTCTTATGTTATTATTAAAGAATTATTTCATTTGAGTGTTGTGTCAACAATGTACTGGTTATATGAATTACAGAGATAAATAAGGATTGTACTGCCATACTATTTCATTGAGGATTTGAGATTATATGGTACTATGAAAATTGACTCAACAACAAGTTAAATTTTTTTTGAAAATACTTGGTTTAAGGAAAGGTAATCCTTAATATGGTTTTGATATTGAGTTAGTAATATTGGAATAAGAGATGGTTTATTTGGATACAATATATTGGATATTCGTGACTACCTTGGCACTGGTTAATGGTTTGATTATTTAATCATTGTTGGATTATTCAAAGTTTTAGGATATAAGGAATGTATCTAATAATCTATAAGGAATACGGGAGCATGAATATAATCAATAAGGTTTTATGGTAATTCATGGTGTTACAATATTTTAAAAAATACATGATAAAAGTATTCGAATGTTATTACATAAAAAAGGACCTTCATTGTGTTTAACTTCCTTATAAATTTTGGACTGTGAGTTTGGAAAGAAGTATTTTGGATAAGTCTAGTTTGAGATTATTTTTGTATTTCCTTAAAAGGACAACTCGGAGGTCGGGCGACAACCATCGCGTCCGGCAAGGCCGCGAGAATTGAACCCACATCTGAAGGGCGAAAATGGTGTTTCACCTACCACTGGCCCACATGATGTCCTGTATTGAAAATGTAGTTTTTATTAAGAGGACTGGTAGATGAATATAAAAATCATTTTTTTTTGAACCCAATATGAATAGGATAAATAGAATATATGTTTTTTAATTTTCTATTACCTTTTAGAGTGAATGATGAGTTTGTGGTAGAAATTAGTTAAAGGATCGAACTCTATTTATCAAGCATATGTTTTTTTCTTCTCGTATTCTATAAATAAATTAATTCTTAAACTTTAGTTAAAGGATATTAAAACTAAAAATGTGTTATCGTAATATCTTATGTTTTTTTGAACCGATGATATTTTAAATCATCATAGATTGATGCCTTTGAGGCCCTCAATTCAACAATTGTTTGTGATTGATGACCTCAATCAGACCCTATAAATATTTACGTTTTTCATCTAGTTATGTGTCTCTAATTGCCACCAATGTTCTCTTAATTGAGATCATAATTTGGTGGTGACTTTTTCATTCCCCTTTTCCTCTTATTAAGACTAAATTTTATTAACCCAATTTCTGATGCGGGTTTTCCCACAAAGGTATTTTCTATATTCAACCTTTTATTTTCAATGAAAATTTTCAATTTTCGAGGATGCAATTTACTGAAGGATGGAAGAATATAACACCCAAATATTTAATTGTACGTTATTTCTTCAAAATAATTAAATAACTTACACTACATGCAACATCGAATTCAGGCGCACCACGACTAACCAAACTAGCCGTTCAAAAGTGATTATGAACAGTATTAATAGAATTTTGAACATTATATAACCCTTATAATATTAGAATCCATATTATAAGTTTCATAGACCTAATTTAAGGACAAATTCATTTTTTCAGATAAAAGAAGTATTTTTCCAAAAATGGGATTTTACCGCCTTTTAATAGAGAAGCCATTTGAAATCCAATATTTGGAACTTTTATATATTAAATTTGATAAAAAAAACTTCTTCTTTGAGATCAAGAAATTTGAATTTAGTTTCAATAAATTTTTTGTGTTTTTCTGATAACATTCATATTTGGTTGAATTATGAAAAATAATATATTTTAACTGAAAACTACTTTTTTAATAAAAATAATTTATAGTGTTCAACTATAAATATGAATGGTTTTGATGTATAATTATATTATTTTTTCCATTTAATCCAATGTTGGTCCTTCTATGTAATTGCACTTTGAAATTGGACATAAAAAATTTTTAATCTTTTTGTAGTTATTTTTTCATAAAAATATGCTTCTTGGTTTTGAAAATGGGATTTAATTTTTTACTAAAAAATTTAATATAAATATTTTGAATTTGGTAAAATTGACTTCATTTTTGAATTCATAATATCAAAATTTTCTTCGGGTGATTTTTTGGTATTTTTCTGAAAACTTTCAATTTTTGGTGAATAGTGAAAAACGCAGTGTTATAGTTTAAAACCGCATTTTTTTAAATACTTCTATATTTTATTTAAATTTATTTTAGGTGAAAATAGACACATAATATCTATATAGGTTCAATTTAATTCATTGGAGTCAATTTATAATAATTTTAGATATATAAAAATTTTATAGAACTTTTCACCGTCTTTTACCCTCCTCCTAGGAGAATTTGAAAATTTACATAAAACATAATTTTACCACTTCTTTGAATGGGATTTTTAAAATTTGAGAGACACAGTTAATATCAAGGAGTAAAATGTGGTTCAATAAGATAAAAATAATTTATTTTGAATAGTAACTTTTTACTTTTATTTACCACGGTTAAATGTAAATAGGGTAATTAAGGGTAAAATGATATTATTAATAACCTAACATGTGTCCTAATTCTATTTTCTAAGTATAATTCTACCAAAAACAACCTTATGAATAAAATATTAGCCTCTTTGGTCCACATTTATTTGATTAGGGAATTTATTATTATTTAATCCAAGAATAGTTAAAAGAGTTAAAATCAAAGTTTAATAACTAAAACATTTTAAATATAGGTATATACATAATATAAATTAGATTATAAATATTCATTAGAAATATAAAAATATTTCCTACATAATTTTAGTTTATTTATAATTTTTAGTCATTAAATAAGTTAATTTAATTATGACACAATGATGATGCAGTAATTACCTTATAAATGAAATATTAAAATAATTGATATTATAAATACCCTAATAAATATAATTTGAGACTTTTAATAAATTAAAAGAATTTTTTACGTAAATATGGCATGTTAGGGTTGATTAAATGAATTAGTTTCGAATTAATAATGCTATTATGAATTTAGAAAAAAAAATACCAAATAGTGTCAAAATTGATATAAAAGAGTTTTTAAAACAAATATTATATTATTAATTGATATTGAATTCATAAAAGTATAAGGATCGGCCACAAGACATATATAATGATATCTGTATCATTAATGGATCTCTTGGGGGTCTCTTGGAAGTATATAGTAAGTTTATTGACTATAAAATATCAAAATACAAAGAGACATGGTAAATGTAAAACTATTTAACTAAGAGTTAAATCTAAATGATATGGTTAATAAAGTGACCCAAACCTATCTAAAACCAATTGGTTGAGTTTTTTTCAACCCATAACCACCATATCCTCGAGATAAAATCATTTTTTATCCATTATAAATAGAATATGAATTTATTATATAATAGTATTTCTTGCTTTTCCTAAGGTGCCGCTCACACCTCTTAAAAAAGGGCACTCCCCCTTCTCTCTAATTAACATAATGAAAGCCTTTTTGGTCGGCCAAAATCTACCCAAATGCTCTCTAAAGTATCCTACCTTCATCCTAGATTCCCTCCAATAGTATGAAATCTATCTTAAGGAGCCCTTTTGATCAAATAAAAAAGGAAGAACCCGATGAAGAGGTAATAATTTCACCACCCTCTTTCAAGTTCTTTTCCTATTCCACTTCTTCTTTCTTAGTTATTTCCATTCTAAAATAATAAACCCAGTATATTATATATACTGTGATGTTATTATAAATATGGAACAACTTTATTCATTATTCTATCCATCTTATGATTGTAAATGTCACCATGCGCGTGTACGTACGGCTTACCTTCTTCACACCGTGGAGTAATTTGTTATTCAACACTATGTTATTTGGATGGATATAGTGATGAGTAATATGTATATAAATAATGAAAATGACTAGATAATGTCTCTAGAAAATTAATATATCATCCAATTCCATACTTTTTAGAAAATTATATTGTCACTCGTGCATATTATGGATTATCGTCTCCACGACGCGATGAGATTCATTTCCACATTCACCATTCATCGACAATTATAAAAAATATATAAATTACTAATAAGTATGTAATATATGACATAATAATTTTACTGGAGAGATATATATATGTGTGTGTACTTTCCTGTACCCTATTCACTTAGTTCCGTTCAACAAGATATGAAAACGGAAACATCATTTATGCGTATGTACGGACTACCATCTCCATAAATGGTGTTATTAATTTCATACATGTGTCTATTATACATATTCATATTCTAAATATATATGATATATAAATCATGTTTTATATTCTGGAAGTATTTAAATCTTTGTCTTTTTGAGACAATCAAGATTAACAATTTAAAACATGTACGATAAGAAAATCGATTATTACCCGAAATGTTAATTTAACATGGAAATTATTATTAAATGTGTAGTATAAAGTCATAAATGAATAATCTATGATATAATAAATATTTATATGGTTCTGGTAAAATTTAATAACATACTTCAATCTTCTTACAGGAGGTTAAAGGTACCCTCGAGGAATAGAAAGTCCAAGGTAAGGGTTAATTCCGCAATCTCATTATTATTCGAGATTGTTTATGTGTATGTATTTACTGGGAAATTTTTATCATAAATGTCCATTTTTCATAAAAATGATTTCAAAAGTAATATTTTAATGATTTTTTAAAGGTACTATTTATCGAGATCATAATTTTAAATGTTTTAAAGATTTATCGTTATAAATATTTTTAATTAATGTCCATGTTTTAAAAATGATTTTAAGGATTTATTTATATGGACATGAATGTTTTTAAATGATAATTCTTTTCAAAAGTTTCAAAGTGGTATGGGACACTTTGATTCAAAAATGTAATTAATTGACTTCCTTTATAAATTTTGTGACTTTTAAATGTTTTCATTAAAAAGGGATGTTTCTCTCAAAGTGTTTTTCAAATCGTTTTCATCTATGTCAACATCCTTTGATAGATTTTAATCTTATTTGAAGTTGATTTATTGAGATACAAAAATTCCAAATTGTATTGAAGGTTTTGTGGTATGTTTGACTGTGGATGTGTTATTTTTATACCATTAATGGTTTATGGAAAAATTAATTATATTTCGAATGCTAGTTTTAATACTAATGTTTATGTTATGTTTAAACCTGTTCATAAGAGGAATGCATTGGACTTAGTAAGTGACGGGTGGAACCCGATATAGCTCCTCGTTGCATCGGTAGGTCTCATGAGACAAACTAGTGTATTGGAACAAGGCCTTGACAATAACATAGTTTTATTCTTGGAACAAGTCCTTGACAACATGGTTATCATAGTTTGGTATTATGCATTCCATAATTATGAAAGTGGTAATTGATATTGCATGTGATTATTCAACTAGTAGAATTTCCATGTGTATTAGTAAATGGAATTTTTTCATTTTATTTTGAAATATTATTTTGAAGTTCATGTTTAAAATGATTTTTTTTATTTATACATTGCCTTAAATGTATATGCTTATTTATAAATGTTTCCGCTATATTGTTATCCTTACTAAGAATCTGAGCTCACCCCATTCTCTGTTTTATTTTTCCCAGGATTTGAAGAAGAATTTAATGAAATACCTGTAGGGATAGTATGATGGGATATGAGTGAGGTCTATGGAGACAAGATGTTGTTGTAATTTTTAACTTTATGATGCAATGTAAACTTTATGAATGTATCTAGTGATTCTAAGGCTACTAAACTAATAGGTCTTTCGAGACATGATCTTTTGTGATCATGGAAATGGTATGTAATAATGCACCGACTCTGGGTAACTGAGGTTGGGGCGTTACAAAGAGTGAAATATGATGAACTAAAAGAAAATATATTAGTTTCAATGAGTAATATATTACAAGTTTGTTTTTTCCATTATATTATTTATGATAATTTTCTTATGATGTTAATTTTAATTTCACATTATAAATAATTATGGTTTTAGTAATTTATAGAGAAAGGATAAACTCAATTAGTAGTGGTTTTGATAGAAAAAAGGGTTATTATCCTAATTCCAAATTAAAGGGGCTATAATTCGGTATTGAAAATCATATGGTTATGCTCCACAAAATACCTTTAGCTATGATTAATAACTTCAGAATTTTTAATTTATAAAAACCCAATGAATATAATTAAATATATTCATGTATGTTTATTAGATAATGATTATGAATGAAATGAGATTCAACAACCATCGTATTAAAAATTTGAGAAGAGGAACGAAGTGGTTTTTTAACACACATTTCCACATTGTTTTTTAATATTTAATTGTATTATTGAAATCAAAATAATTTTTTTTATTGAACAATTTACATTTGATGATGATTTTGTAATCAAATTTTAAATTAGTGATTTTTTTGTAAGTATGTATTTTATTTTTTATATTATTCATTTTGAATAATTTTAAATTATTTAATTAATTATGTTTTAACTGTCACATTTTATTCATTTGTTTTTGTTTAATTTATACTTATCAATTTCTATTCTATTAGTCCATTAAATATTTTTTTTTAATTTCTAAAAAAATCTTTTTATTTAGTCAAAGTCGTTATTTATTTCTGTTTTTTTCATTTATTTTTTATTGTTTAATTTATTACATCTCTTAAATTTCTTATTATTTATAATATTCTAATTATGAAATTATTATTTCATTATAATAAATTATTTTTTTTAATTGGTTTTAGGAGTAAAAAATGAAATCATATATTTATTTTTTATTGTAAATAATAAATTATTTCATTTGAAATTTAAATTTTTTTTCTATTTTTTTCATATTTAGTTTATTTATTTTCAGGTTCTATAAACACTTGATTGAAGCAGTAGAAAAATGCAGTTACCATGAAGTGGAAATAGCTGTAGGAAATAGAGCTAACATCATTATCCAGCGTCTTCCACTATTATACCGCTCTTACACTGTTTTTACATGCCACAACCAACCTCTTCACCTCTACCAACGACGTCCTTACCCAATGGTAGCACCCTTCTACCACTTCATCTCATTAGGTATTTTCCTCCCTATTCATCACTAAAATCACATTCTCCCATGGAAGATCCCATGTTGATATTCTTCCAGATACCTACCGATGTATCTAGCACAATGGATAAAAATACCCAAATTGTCCACTACTTGATCATCCCACGAGAGAACTGAAGCCTTCGCCTCTTCCATGAATCCCTTAAAGAACCATATAAGAGAACAAAATCTAACTTATACCCTTACCATTGATGTACTCTGATATATAAGGTCCCTAAACCCAAACCATCAAAATGAATGAGCACACATTCAATGAAGGAGGCAGATTCTATATCCATGATTTCCACATAATCAGTTGAAGATGAACTGTGATCTGGGGGAATTTGAATAATATGATATCCTATGAGAAATATTCTCCAATATGATGAACCATAACCGTCAATAATAGATAAATGTTGATCCACTCCCTAGAGATCCACCTAGGCTGACAACAATGAATAAACATTGATGTTACTATCCTGCAGATTTCATCGTGTGATGCTGAAGATTGTGGAAATCCCCATTGGAGATGTTTTCCTCAAGTAGCACTAAAGTCATTAAATGGTTGATGTACCCACCTTTTTATAGATAAATATAACTTCTCCCTCTATTAATAAATCCTCCCACATGGCACTGATAGTAAGATAAAAATAAAAAGAAATTAAATTTTATTAAAAATATGAAAATATAAAAAAATTAATATAATTAATATATAATTAATATTAATTTTAAATGAATATATTTAAATAGATTAATAATAAAAATTGTATATATATATATTCAAATATTTATGTACATATTTAATAATTATAAAATTACACAATGTAATATATATATATATGTGTAATTGTAAATATAAATTATTAAATATAAAAATAATTATATATATCTAATAATTTTAGTAATCATAATTATAGGTATATGTTACTGTAAATACATATATATATATATTAATAATTATATACAATTGTAAATAATGTTATAGTTTAGTATAATAGTTACATTAAACATATTTATATTTTTAGAATTAATAGGTATATAAATATAAAATATTAATATACTTATTTATGTTGTATAATATATTTAAGTAACATATTTATTTATTGGAGATAATTTTCTATTTATTCTTGATAATTTTTTATTTTTCCACTGTTTGATTGAATCTATTAACTATGAATGTTATCATGGGAGGATAACTCACTCAAAAATCCTAATCATTAAATTTATAACATTTAAACGATCAGGGAGAGGGATCATGGAGTCTTGTATGGCCTGGAGCCTTGAGGGATTAATCATTCTGTTAGAATGGGAATATTATTCAGTCACTATAGAGGATAGGGATACACAGTGAATGTTCCATAAGGATATGAGGGAGGTCATCAAGGAAATGTGGTAGGTGATAGAATTCAGTAGGTAAAGAACATAATAGTCTATAAGACATAAGGATCATCTAACCACAACAACACTCATTATTAGTGGTACTAACATCATCACTTCTTAATAAGGAGTCAGACATCACCATTCATTTGTTAGTTTATACATTTTAAACTCATTCTTGTGGTAACACTCAATTAAAACATCATCGCCTTTCCTTTTTAAACAATAACCACCACTGTTTTTTTATTTGTTAGTTTTAATTTTTTCTCATTTTTTTGCATGGGAATAAATCAGTCCTTCCATGTGGTTTGAACCTCTTCCCACATTACAAGTATAGTTATTAAGTAGTCTTATAAATATTATATTTCTATTAGTATAATGGAAAAACTATAAAATCATGGATCTAATTTAGGGGATGGAGCATGTGAAGAAAAAATTTAAAAAATTAAAAAATTAAAAAAAAAATATAAATAGTAAAAAAGGATAGAAATATAAAAAATATAAATAAAATATACAATAAAAAATGTTTGTTGTTGTTCTTGATATATTAAAAATATATCTAAAGGAGAGACCATTGAAACTATAATTGTTGAATTTGAGAAACACATAATTTGGTTGCACATGATGAAAAGAGAAATTAACATGGAGGGAAATAGAATAGATCATAACATTATAAATCCACCACATAGAAGTAGAAACTCACCTAAAAATGAGATTATTGAGATGCATATTTTGAGATTGATCTTACTTCCTATTATCTCTAATAATCCCAAATTAATTAGTATCCCACCTCGATCTAGTAGTTAGGAAATCATTCTTACCATGTTGTATGATCTTCCAACCTTCAATTTAAATCCTTGTGAAGACTCACATGACTTCATTTGGGACTTATACTATTCTGTCCATCTGCTTTAACAGGGTGGCCTGAGTGAGGAAGATATTTAGTTGAGAGTTTTCCCATTCTTTTACATGGAAAATTCCATGTCATGGTTTTTATTTTTTATAGGATTAAATTATATTTTCATGGATCAATTATACAATTCCTTAACCATAAAAATTCATCCATGGAAAATGAGATCTGGGATAAGATATAAAATCACAATTTTTATCCAAGATGAGGGATAACTATTACATAAAGAATGGGGTAGATTAATGGAATCATGTAGATAAATTAAACGAAACCAATGAACTCCCAAATACTTCATGGGGAATTTTACAACATTCTCACCATTCTCCACAAAACATTAGTGGACCAATCTAGTGGAGGGTATTTTAGTGATATGACTGTTGAGAAAAAAAAAAGAAAATTTTTAATACCATAGAATGAAACTCGTAACATAAATTTCTTAGGAGAATAACCATTGTTAAGATTGAACTCAACCATTCTCTACAATAACAAACCCACAATTTGATTTTTCAATTTAAAAACTCATAATATTCTGATGTAGTAGATCCCCAACTATGGCATGTTTGGGAACTCACAAACTTATTGCTTAAATTTTGATATGCCAAAACAAGATCTGGAGAATTCAAATTTTTCTCTCAATGTTCCTAGGAAGTATCCTAGGGATAATCTATTTTCAAACACCTAAAATCATGCATATATGAACCACCGAAACATCTCTAGGATGGAGGATGGAGTTCGTCAACCTACTATTCTTCCTGGTTTCTAACAGCAACCTAGGAAACAGCTCCATCCCCAACCAAAACCTAAAACATATTACCCAAAATATGAAGTAAGAGGTATATTCAAATAGTTTATCATAATATTTGATAAAAAAATTATAACAAATATTTTCAAAATGTGGAAATGGATTCGAAGATGATAAATCATGAAATTCAAATGGGGAATTTGGATAGGGAGGTTGTTAGTAGAGGTAAGGTTAAGTATCAAAGTACCACAAAGTCCATCACCTGAAGAAATTAAATGGTTTTAGAAACTATAAGAGGTCTCAAAACCCATAAAGAGTCTAGTAATGTAGCCAAAACTTCAGAAAACCCTACATGAATCTATGTATTAATATCTAGGAACCAATGTATCTGGAAATATGGAAAAGAGCACTTGAAACACTCTGAACCCTATTTTACCAACTGAAAAACAACTATAAAATGGATTTTAATAATTATGTAATCACAAATATTTATTAGTAATATCAAGGGATTACCATAACATTTAGGCACATTGATCCTACAATCTTTTTTCTAACAATAATAAATAAGAAAATTGACATTATGAGATTCTAAATTTTCTAAATTTTGTTAAAAATGTGATCCTTTAAAACCACATCCAAGAATCCATGATTCAAATATCATATTATCTAAAATCAAACATGAAATTTTTATCAATAAAAATCCCCTATAATTATTTTCCAATTATAGTCTTACAGATCACTGTAGTGATATATTATAGAATATGGTACCTCCAAAAAATCAATACCCAATGATGTTTGTTATCTCATTCACCCTTGGGGATCGAGGATCAAAATTTATTATTCTTTTTGATTTTGGATATATTAACTATTCAATTATACTATATTTGTTTCAACATTTGAGATTAAGAGTTCCCCAACCCATAACTACAGCTTTCAACTTTCTGATTGATCTGATACTCGCTAATTATGTTTGTTAGAAGTTTCCCAACAGAATAATTTTTTTATACTAGTTGATGGATACATAACTCTCCCACATGATAGGGTATATGATTTTCTTGGGGGTAGGAAGACACTATCTACCTTATGATTTTATCATACTAGCTATGCATTGGGAACATGAGGTAACTATCATCTTTTTATGTCCATTATATACATTGGTAGAGTTGTGATAGATGTATCAAAGTGTAAATTAATTTTCAATATGGATGAAAAAATAATAATTCTATAATTTCAAAAAAAAATTAATGAACCCAACAAAGACCCAATTTTTCCTAAATATGAGTTCCTAAGAGATGAAGAATATTTTGAAGAAGAAGAATATGACTTTTTAGGATGTTGGAAGAAATCAAATTTCTTCCTATAATCCTTATTTCATCATTTATAAATATAATTTATAGTATGTATAAGAATCCCATATAAGTGTTTGGAAGATTTAATAGAACACGTAGATTAGTTTACACTGGAACAAACCCTATCCTGAAAATAAGAGTCTAAAAGTCATGAACACTTTTTCAGAAATAGTTGTGATAAAGAGGAAGTATTCTTCACTTCCTTCATTAATAGGATACATGAAGACCATGATTAATCATGCCCAAGGTTTCTTCCATAAATCCAAGCACCACCTCATATAGAGATCAATCCCATCCCATCCCATTTAAAAAAAATTCTTTAGAAGGTGACCCATACTATCATTGATTATCTCATCCAAACTTGAATAAATGCAATAAGAAAACATGATGACTGTTTTGAGAAAATAAAAGTCTATTATTTTTTGGTCAATTTATGATATAATGGGAATAAGTCCATCAGTTTTCACTAATAAAATATCAATGTAGTTTGAGTGTAAACTAAGAATAAAATACCATAGGAGATATAAATTGAAGATGATGTAGGCAATCTGAGAGGATGTTATCATATTTCTAGATGTTGGAATAATATTTTCAATTTTGGATAGTCCGTCGGTAAGTTCAATACTAGTGTCCCCAAAAAAATCTATTGTTACTATTATAAAAATTTAATATAATGTGAAAATCCAAAATAGAAGATATGATAAAATTGAGGGTTTGTATAAATTGTAGAAAAATCTATACATCCACATGGAAGGATCACTTCCATATTCCATTTCTAGACCAAATTCAAGAGGGGATGGCTATCAATTATTTTTTATGTTTCCATGATTGTTATTCTAGCTATAACCACACATCCTTTTCTTATGAGGATCAAGAGAGGACAACATTAAATAGTCTATTTAGGATATTTTCCTATTGGTGGACTCCCTTTGGATTCTATGGTGTTCCATACACATTCTAGATATTCATGATGGAAATTTTCTCAGAGATGATTGAAAATATTATTTCTGTATTCATGGATTATTTTTCAATTGTGAATGCAATTCTGAGAACATACATGAAAATATAGATGCTTTTTGTAATGATTATCATAAAATAATTTTATTTGGAATTTGGAAAAGTGTGAGTGCATGGATACTAATAGCATATTTTTGTGTAAAAAGGTTCTTAATAATGTGCTAGAGGTGGATAATTCCAAAATTCATGTGATCCCAAGGATAACTCCAACAAAAAATGTAAAGCTGATAAAAATTTTCACAGTCTAGGATGAATTTTAAAGGATGTTCATTATATACTTTTCAGTGGCTACTAGCACAGAATATTCAATTATTGTATAGGACACACAAATTTTTATGATAAAAACATGGATTCCATTAATATTCTTAAGAAAAAATGTAATCCCCCATTATTGATCGCTGCCCTTCACTGGAAGACACCATTTGATGTAATGTAAGTCACTAGTGATGTAGCTATAGGTATTATTTTGGTGTATAGGATGGATAAGAGGATACATGTAATTAATAATTCTTTCAATCTGTTGGATGATTCTTAGAATAATTATTCCACCATTGAAAATGAATTAGATATTTTTATGTATGCCAATCAAAAAATTAAGCGGGACTTGATAAGTTCTAATGGGATCATTTATTTACAAACCATTATGCCCTCAAGTACATGATGGATATAAAATAATCAAATCCCATTCTCATGAGGTGGACCCATATATTTTTAGAAGTTAGATCTCGTTATTAAAGATAAAGTGGCGCTTGGAATTGTTGTGGTATACTTTTTATTCTATGCTACCCATCAATCAAATTAGGGATCTAGGGCAGACAAATACCACATTCTCTAATGAATAATTGTATGCAACTTCTGTTGATAAATATACTTGGTTTTCTGATTATGATAATTTTCTAGATATTCGTGTTATTCTCATGGACTATTCATAAAACCAAATTGATAGGTTTATATACGTATTGAAATACTAAATTTGGATTATCCAATTCGTTTTAAGAGATGTGATGAATGTATTTTGAGAAGTTGTGTGGCCGAGGAGGAAATATTAACCATCCTTGAGAGCTACAAATCATTACCTTGGGGTGGACACATTTTAAGAGAAATGAAAACTTAGAATGTTTGACATGGTGGTTTCTACTACCCAATACTATTCAAATATGTTTTTAATTTATTTATTGGTTATGATAAGTGTAAAATTATTGGAAATATATGTAAAATGAAAGATATTACTTAATATTTAATTATAGAGGTTGATGTTTTTGATGTTTGGGGCACGTATTTCTTAAGTCCATTCTTATCCTATTATGGGAATTAATAAATTAATGTGGTGCTATATTACATGTCCAAGTGATTTGAGGAAGTGGCTGCCAAACAATATTATTGCTAATATAGTGAAATTGATTTTGAAAAACGTCTATTCCAGGTTTGGAGTTCCCAGATCATTCATCGTCAATAATGGAACCCACTTCAAGAATTAAATGTTAATGATTTTAATGGAATGGTATGGATGATCTCATAGAATTAGTACAACCCACCACCCATAGTTTAATGGGAATGCTGAAGTGTATAACATGATCTCAAACATATTTTGGAAAATACATTTTAGATATGATTAAAGGACTGTTATGTGATGTTTTATGAGGCTCTGTGGGCCTAAAAACATATTAAAAACTCTTATTGGGATGTCCCCATATAGGCTTCTCTTTATATAGACTTCCCATAAATTTGTGGAATGGAATCAAAAAACATTTTAGGAAGTAATTGTCCTCAAAATTGAATTCAAGATTATTTTTGAGAAGTGGTTGTTTGAGATGAGTGAAAAATAAGAATTTAGGTTGGAATCATTTGAAAATAATTAAACATACTAATAGAGATAAATATATTTTCATGACTCAATAATTTGAATATAGATTCAATGTTGACCATATATTCATTTTATTAAATTTTTTGATAAAACATTATCCAAGAAAATTGAGGTCCAATTGGTAAGAACCCTTCACCATTATAAGATTTCTTATTAATGGATATGTGGAACTAGTATGAGTGGAAAAAAAACAATTCATGGTAAATTTTCTTAGGATCAAATATTTACTTGAGGGACGACCAGAGGAATTGGATACCATTTTTTTCTGGAAGGTTGTATCTTTCTCTAGTCTATTCAATGAATATAAACTATATGTTTAATGAAAACTAACCAGTTGATTCTATTACATATTATATTTATTTATATTTTTCAACAAATATAAATCCCACTTTCTGATTCTCAAGTCTCTTATCATGCATGTCGAATGATTTCACATGAATTACTACCACCAGAGGGTTACTGCTTCGAGATACTCAAAAAGGTAAAACCAAGGATGAAATAAATTAAATCATATAGATAAATCCTCCTTCACTAAATCATTGGTTTATTTTTTATTGAAATTAATATTTTGGAATAATATTCTTATTTTCATAACTAGGAATGATATAGAGTTGACCGACCAAATCAAACCACTATGTTCAATAAGCAGTGAACTTATGAATAAACATTAATGGTCAATGCTGACATATTTATGGGGGGTGTTGTTATTCATTATCCATTTCTATTCTCTGATCGTGTTTTACAACCTATATTTATTTATGTATCATGGATTTCCCCTTATTGTTTTCTGAAAATTGGGAATCTATTTCTTATGGTGTGTTAGCTTTCTAGAATCTAGAGAGTTGATAATTTTGATGAACATTGTTTTAAAATCTAATTTCACCCATTGGATTCACATTCATTAAATTATAAATATTCTACATTGGTCATGATTCCTTTGGCTAAATTATATTGAATAAATATTTTTCATGTTTATAAAAATTAAAATAATTAAATGTTAAAAAACATCTTTTTGATTGATATCCTAGTGGTGTCCATTTGGAGGAATTTGTATTATTATTTTCTCACTAATTTTTTTTGGGAAAGAAGAAATTTGAAGATTCATGAAACCCCTAAAAAATTATTAACTACTGAATTTAGCATTTGTCTTCAACAAAACCATCTCCTTCTTTTGGAATGGAAATTAGGGACAATATTTAATTTTACATGTATGATAATGGTGTCTTTGTTTTATGCTCTGTTTTTATTTAAATTTTGGACACATAAAAATATATCTTTTTTGTCAAAAAATTGGTCAAAATTTCTCAAATTCATTCATAAAGATAACGGTTTCCGGTATTTAATTGGAAGCTACATCATTTTATCCTAGAGGTTAATAACATGCCGGTTGTTAAGGGTTGTATTAATGATAATATTGTTGGGCCTATATGATTTTTGAGTGGTGTTTTGTATTTTTTGACTATATTATATGTAAGAACTGCGAAAAGGAGTGATATAGGATAGATATTTCCTGGATCGTGATAATGATTTTATGAAACTAGAAATTTCAAATCGATACTAGGTGGTTAATTTTGGAAAATTAATCCACTTAGGGAGACCAAAAAAATTATAATTATATAAGTCCTTTGAAACTAGATTAAAATGGGAATTTGGACCCCACATGGAACATTTGAGACTCTAGGCACTATGGTTGTTTGTGTGTGTATTTAATCCCACAGTGCATATCAAATATGTGTTTTCTCACAGTGATAAACACATATATGAATGAGTAAACATAAAAAGAAGAATAGAAAAAACAATAAAATCATGGTAGTCAAAAATTAATTCAATATGGGGCATGTAATTTTAAAAACAGATGAAGAATAGAACCACTGACTTATTATATGATATCGTTTAATCTACATAAATGAAATAATAAATTTAAAACTGAATTTTTCTTATCTAACAAGAATGCAAACAATTAAACTTATACATTGTAATGATTTTATTTCCACTAATATTTTTCATGTCATAAATATTACAATTGGAACAAGAATTGGAATTTAAGTATTGAAATCAGAGACTAAATATATAAGGCATGACATTTCCAAGGATGAGTGAGTCTATGTTCCCTTGATTTACATTACATTTCTGAATTTAGGTAGAACCACTATAAGAACAGTTTTTTGAAGAACCAAACACAACTGAGATTTTGTTCTACTAAAATTAAATATATAGAAAATATCATTGTGAGAAGACTATGGAAAATCATGTTTTCTATTTTCTAATGATAATAAATATGTAATTATCTGAGTAAAGAAAGTAGTTATGTGTGGAAGTGTTTGATGTGGATATTTTTTAACACCCTTTCCTACATCGTTTTTTATGTTATTATATAACTAATATCAACATACTGTTATTAATTAAACAATTTACTATTTCTATTTATTTTTTATTAAACTATTAAAACAGTTATTTCTTATAAAATTATATATTTTTTGTATATTTTAGTCAATTTGAACAATTAAAATTAATTAAATAATTTTTTTAACTAAATTATTACTTCTTTGTTTTTTAAATTATAATTCATTTTTTCCATTCCATTAATTCTTTTGGGATTTCTTATTTTTGTTTTCATATTATTTAATTTGATTTTTTCAATATGTTCATTATTTTTATTTTTCTTTTCTTTTCTTTTTTCCTTTATTTTATTTATTTCCTTTTTTTAGATTCATAAACATATAATTATTTAGAATAATATAATTTTTACAGTTGCATTTCAATGAAATAAAAGCTTAATGTTTTAATATTTTTTTTTAAATATTAAATAAACTAATTTATAGATATTTTGTTGCAAATACTTAATTCATTCACGTGAAATTTAAATTTTTTATGTTTTTTTATTATATTGGGAATTTTAGTTTATTTCTTTTTAGGTGATCCTACTACTAGGTAGAACCAATAGAAAATCAGATTTTCCACTACCAGGTAGCAACTGTAGTAGAAAATGGATTTTACCGTTGGCTAGCCTTAACCAATATTGAACACCTCTTCCACCATTGTTGTATTCCACCATTTTCCTCTTCACCACCACCACCACCTTCCTAACCCAATGATAACTCCCAGTTAACTCTTCTTTCCAATATATCATTCTCTCCCATTTCATTATTGGTAGCACATTATCAAATGGTAGCTTCCATGTTCATCTACTCCTAGAGACATCCAAATGCATCCATCGCCATGGAAAAAATTCAAACCATCCATCACTCAATATCAACTCCAATGAAATGAAGTATTTTTCTCAACAATGAATTCACTTACACTCTAGTGCACAAAATGAAACATGAACCTACAAATTTTTTGAAATCCAAAGTCGAAGGTCATCAAACCCATGCCATCGATGAAGACTACCGCACTATCAAAGATTTAGGTCGAATCCATTGTTATGGATTCCCTCAATATGGTAAAAGTAGAAGATATATCTAGTTAGATCTGAAATATATTTGATCTAATGAGTTATCTTCCCCCACCATATGAACCATAATCATTGTTCCCAAATGAAGACCATGCCATATCCAGGTGATCCAACTGAGCCAACCACTATTAAGGAAAATGGCTGGTAACCTCATACCGTTTCTGCAGTCTGATTTTAAATTCTATTGTCAGAACTATTAGAGATGGCTTCCGAGAGAGTGTTGAAGCCAATCGAAAGATGAATCACCCTCCTAATTCTATAGAAATTGGACCACTCCTTCTGGAAATGATGCCCCCTATAAAGCGTTGTTAAGAGGATAATAAAAAATACATATAAAAACAATATAATATATATAAAATTAATAGATTTAATAAAATAACAATTATAAAAAAAAAATATGGACAAATAATAAAAAGTATATATATATAATATTTATTTGGATATTTTAAAATTATGTAATTACATTAAGTCATATATATATATTTATAATAAGAAATATATATAAATGAATATAATAATAATTATATATATCTAATATTTTTACTGATAATAATAATAGGTATATGTCAGTATATATATATATATTAATAAATATATATTTTTGTAAAAATATTTATTGTTTTTTATAATAGTTACAATAAAAATATTTATATTTTTAGTATTAATAATTATATAAATATAAAAAATGTGTATACATATTTATGTTTCTATTTATTATAATATAGTTCATTAATATATTTATTTAATAGAGATTCTCCCATATTCATTATTTATAATTACATATTGTTTCAACTATTTTACTGAATTTGGTCATTTTAAAGAAGATCACGGGAGGTGGACTCAGTTAAAAATTGAATTTATTGAACATATCACGTGAAAAGAATCCATGAGTGGGATCATGGATTGCGGCTTGGATCCGACCCTTAAAGGAATGATCATTTTGTGGGATGGGGATTATGCTTCGATCAACATTGAACAGGAATAGACATCGACAATTTTCCATGCGGAGATGGTAGTGATCGTCTAGGAGATATGAAAAATCTGAAATTCAGTTGATAATCGTAATAATAGTCTGGAAGACTTTAGAAACATCCATCCATAACACTACTCTCCATAAAATGAACTGATATCATGACTTCAACAGCATGAGGCATACAACAAAATTCATTCCACTACTCTATTCATAACCATATGTGACATAATCACTTCACCACACTTCCAAAATTTGGAGAGGTACATCAGAGAGTGTAATACACCATTCATATCGGGCTACATGCATAGCGCAGAGATCAAAAATTTGGAATATCTAGAGAACGAGTAGGGAGATAGAACACACTTATTTATTTTCATCTACATTTGTTATTTATTTCATCATGAACATTTATATTTTAAAATTCCATTCAACTTTTAATTCAATTATGATTTTTACTAATCACATTCGGTTGAATAAGATTGGTAGGTTCATTAGTTTTACAATGTTGATGCATTTTACTTCTACTGATGCTTTTTCTCTACACCTTTCTGAGGACAATCATTTTTTACAATATATCATCTATCTGTAAAAACAAATCTTGATTGGGAATTAATTTGAAATATCAAATCATAGGGATTAACTGAAATTTGAATCAAGATTAAGAGAAATAAGCTCACTGAGTTCAGTTGAAAATTTGAACCTAATTATTACCTGATTTGTTCTCAAACATTTACTAAAAGATTGCATCATTTGATAAACTGTAGTGATCATTGAGTTACAGGTTTACTAGATGAAAAATTGGGTTAGCCACATAAATATTTTTCAGAAGATTTAATTAAAATTCACGATCAATTGAAATTCATTTGAAAAACCATATAGCTGATTTCCGTATTATTTCAATTATTTTGGCTCACATTATTTGATGTTTTTCTTTCTCTCATTATTTTATTCACTCGCAATCACTTTCACACTCACAAAAATCATTATTATTTTCAATGTGTCATCACAATCCAACACCGTTCCTTTTGTTTTTACTTGAATTTTTTCTCACATTTCTTGTCACTATCACATATTAGTTTATCACCATGGTTCGACTCTCTTACCACGTAACTCATATAGGTAGTATGTAGGTTTATAAATAAAAAATGTTCAAACGTAGAATGAAGAACATGTCAAGGAACCAAGGGGAATGCCCTACAAGTATAACTAAATGATTCATGTCTGGAAGGATTAGTCATCCTCTTGTGATTTTCAAAGACATATGAAGAGGTAGGATAATAAAATGTAATCTATAAATGTACCAACTTATACTCTATCAACAATTAAATTCTTATAATTAATAGAATTTGGACATTAATGTAATTGATAAACTATTCCAATGGTTATCGAGGATAATAGGTATCTAAAACCACAAAAACAACAAAAAGGCAAATTATATCCTGTTAATAAAAAGAATCCAGAATAGTAAGGTTCCCTTATATCATACATAGGAGTTGTGGATGTCTTGTTGGATTTTGATTGTAAGAACCCTACTATATCTTGAATGTTTCTTAGAGCATTAAATCACAACCTTGATAATTTTATTATTGAACAAAAGATATTTTTAATGATTATTGTGTTCCAAAAATATATTTATTGGAATTTTCCTTATAGTAATATTATTATCCTTCTACTAAATAAGTTAAATGTGATTTCAGAAATGGATTGGTTCTCTCTACTAAGAACACATATTATATGGAATAAGGATATAATATTTTATATTGAACTATAATAGTTTATCTATAAAAGGATGAATATGATCACCCTTATTAAGAAATCTATTTTATGTGGGTTTTGATACCAAATAATGATACACTTTTGGATCAAATTTTTATAGAAAAGAAAACTCAAATTTTAAGGACAAGCATATTCTATAGAAAAATTATTTTCTCCCTATGTTTGTATGGTTGATAAATCTCTATGAATTACATCCTTAACCATGTATATATTTTATATTCCCATATAAATTACAATTAGTTGAATATAATTAAAATTTTAAAGATGCAATTTATTTTAAGGGAAATGTAACACCTAGAGGTTTTGGAATATATATTTTTTTCTGAACTAAAACTAAGACTGATAGATTTCTTCACTGGAAAGAGAAAACTAAAAAGATTCATAACATTATATAAGATAACTATTTAAAAATTTTGGAATAATAAAATAAATACTAAATAAAATATTTTAATCAATTCTAAATGCGTATAAAATACAATTGAGAACAGTAAATGTTTTAAACGAGTATTTTTCAACAAGACATTTTTTATTTATATATTTTTATTTAAATTGAAAAATTTATAAATTGTAGAAATTATATAATGTACAATAAATCTAATTTTTAAATAAATCATATCGAATTATGATTTGATAATTTGTTTACATTTTTTAAAAATAAAATATATTTTTAAAATAGTGAAACAATATTCATTTTCAAAAGATTTTCACTTTTTGGAAAATATCATAAAAATCATTTAGAATTATTTAAAACATTTTTTTATAAAACAAATATTTATAATGTAATGTAAATAATTTGAAGACACTAAATTGAATTTATAATATCCAGGTTTAATGTTTTAGAAAAATAGTTAATATTTTACTCAAAAATCCATTTTTATTCACTTATATATGAAAATGGGTTTCAAGAGTTGAATAAATTAAATATAAAAAAATTGATTCCGTATTTTATAAAAAAGATAATAATGTTCTGTTATAAGTTAAATTTAGTTTTACAACTGAAGTATAATTACTAAGATTAATGTTAATTCCCATGATAAAGGTTAAATTGTTGTTTTCAAAAAACTATTTTGTTAAACTTGTGTAATTTATAACAATTGAATTATATTTACATATTTTATATTATTACTTTTTTATTATTTTTTCAAGTATATAAAAATATATTATCACTCAATTAATTTTTAATTAATTTTATAGGAGATTAATGACATGAAAAGCGGAAAACTGTATTTTTCTAAAAACATAATTTTTTAAAAATTATTTTCTCCAATTAAATAATGAATTTTGGTTAATTCAGAAATTAAATTAGATCGTATAGATTAAAAAAATAATTCTATATCATTCAAATTTATATATAGGGTTATATTTTTCTTCTACTAAAATGTAAATTACTTAGTTAAAAACCAGTTAATAAGGAAAAATCCAAAACAGTAATGAGTAATAATTTAATGGTAAATGATTGAAGACATGTACAAAACATGTGTTTGAATTCATGGTTGATACTTCATGAACATTATCTCTCCCAAAAATACATTATTTCACACTGTTAGAGTAATTTACACATGAATGGGGTTCTTCTATTATTAAAATATAATTATTACTAAAAACATTTCTTTTCTCTTCACTTGTAAAGGGGGAACATTTGATCCCCTTAATATTACACCTATACCATTTAATTTACTCCGAAAAATTCACCATCATTATCCTCCTAAAATAAATCCTCACATACATAAGAAACTAGTCTCAATTAGTCGGTATAATGCATCCATTCCCACGTATTTTTCTATGTTAAATTTTCTGTTCTCAAATAGGTTAGAGAACATTTGTAAATGAGGGATTAATAGTAAGGGTTTTTTCATCACAGTTTTTCTTCATTGAGATATGATAAATATTAATGACTTTTACCCTTCAGGTGGTTTATATTTTATCCCTGTAATTCTTTTAGCATGATTTTTTTAGAAAGCTAATGGTTATACAAATCTGTTTTGTGTTCTACCTTTCATTGGATTCTAATATGAATGAAAATGAAGATGTAAGGGCTTTTATTAACCTGAGTATAGTTCATTTATTTATTATTTTCTTCTTGAACATGTTTAATTTATTTTGAATACATTAAATCAATTTATTTTATTATTCTTATTTTACCATTTTTTTCAATGGATTTTTATTTCAACCACATAAATACCCATTATAAATGTCTCCTAGATCATGGATTATTAAAATGATAAGGTATTTGGTTAACTCCAATTTCAATTGTTTGAGTCAAATTTTTATTCCATGAGAATAATTCATATTGGTTTGATAAATTATTCTATTTGATTTTTCATAGGATATTTCTTCTTTTCTATCATAGATAAATTATGATTTCAACTCAAATAATATATTTCAATGAGTTTACTTCCTAAAAAGTGAATAGTTTTTTAGAAAAGAATATAACATCCTTTAATGATATTTTTTAATATATTACCATGTTAATTATTAAAAAAAATATTTTCTTATTTTTAAATCCAAATTTCTGTTTACTCAAATATCATTCCTATTTTTCATTACCATATTTCAAAAGGAATGTTTTACAAACTCATTTTACGATGTGGGTTTTTTATCAATGTTATTTCAAGTAAAAAAAAGTAAATCGATAATTTTAAAATTAAATATTTTATATTCTACTCAAAATTTATTCTAATGACCATTATATAAATTTCAAGGATCTGTTATTGAATATCATTTTTAAGGTGATCTTTTTCATATGTTTTCATGTCCCCTTTTTATAAACTACTTTTTAATGTTACTTATAACATAATATTTTTTGAGTATGGTAAAAATGTTTTATAAACATTATTTTACTCTTTATCTCACCATATGAGCACTATTCATTTTAAATATTCCTTTTCATTTTTAAAAATGTGTTTCAAAAAGATTTTAATTAATTGTAATTTTGAAAATAAAAAAATAATATATATTCCAAAATTGAAAGATCGATTTTGAGAATAGATTACTAATTTTAAAAGTGATTCCAAGCAATTCATTTTTTATGAAAAAAGTCATCACGTGTTTTTATTCTTTCTCAGATGAATTTTTAATAAAGTTTAACCATTAAAAAAATTTTCCTTTGAGAAATATTTTTTGGTTTTATTGGGAAATATTTAAAAAAAATATATCAATATCCAAGTATTTCATTTTAATGATAACATTTTAAGGAGATATGAAACATTTCAAAAATGGGTAATTTTAAAAAAAATATACAATTATCAAAAAAGGATGTTTTTCATTTATGAACATCTCATTTGAGAATTAATATGTCACACTGGGTATATATTTTTATGCCACCATACATCTTCATTATGTGGATGGATATTGATTGTTATATGAATATTTTCCCTGAAACCCATCTCTTGTCTATGGGTAAATTATGTGATGTTTTATGTATGAATAATTCCATGTTATAGTGGAACACATATGTAAATATGATGATGGGTGGGGTCCTATATCACCCTACATTTATTTGGTTATGAAATTTTGTCTCATGATATGAGTATACTAATTAATTGTTGATGCTCTATCCAATATGGGATTCTATAAGTGATGTATTCTCCACTATGTTACAGTAATCGGGTAGTGTTATCTACTCCACTGTCTTTATGAGAAACAAGTAGTGATTCTAGATCAACCATAGGGATCAGGAAAATATTCCTACTCTAATATGTTATATTAATATGTATTAATGCTTACTTCACTATGTTTGTGGAAATCATGTAATGAGGTTTTCCCCACCATGGGAATCTGGTTATCATACTATTTTTACTATGTTATTGGAAATTGTTAATGATTCATGCCCAAATATTTTATGATATCCATGCCATTTATAGTTTCATAGTTTTCTATTAAACATCTTTTACATGAAATACCATATCATTGTTTTAGTGAGTATGATCTCTGGATCATGTTAGTTTTCTCATTTGTTTGTATTATTATACCATGACATATGTTTTCAATTTTGAGATTACATATCTTGCTACTATGGGTTTTTGACAAAACTTATTGTTCCAAGATAAATTTTATAATATATTTCTCTAATGATAATTTTTTATTTTATTCTTATGATCAAAATCTTGATGATATTTTCATGATATTTACCTAGTCGAGTGTTTGATTTCATCTCATTCTTAGGTTTTTATTCCCTGTGTTATGAATGTGATTATAACTTATGGGTAGTCTAGAAATGATTGAATTATTTCTCAGCTATAGAGAAATATTAAAAAGTGTTTTAAAATGAGTTTCTTGGGTATTTATTCCTCAATGTCACTAAACCTATTCCTTTTTGGTATTGTGTTATTATATTGGGATATAATTTATAACTTATGTAAATGAAGTAAGATTAAGATATATTTGTCTCAGGATAATTTTAACAGGGTACTAGATATGCTTGAATTAAATAAGGATGGGTACTAAGTATATCATAGATAACACTAGATATTGAGGTGACATGTGTGGTGGATTAGTCATTCATGATAATAATGGATCTCTCATTGTGGTTTAAATAACTTTTATGGGGAAAGATACTCACTCATATCTAAATACCAGGATATATTGAGTTGGTTGATGTTGTGAAAATTCAATAACATCACATTTCACATTGTTCAATTAAACATTTCCTTGATGACCAATTTCCCTTTAGGGAACTCACTTATCCATTGGTCCTTTTCCTATTACCTCAGAGATTCTATAATATTTCTCAACCAATATATTTAGATCCATCACACATGATCTGAGGTAAGTAAGTTAGTTGATATACTATCCTAGAAATGATATGAGGATGATACTATTAAGATTTACTATAGCCCTATATCTCCCCAACCAAATAATAGGGAAATTTTTCATGGGAAATCCCTTGGGATCTATAACTTCAATCCGTAATAAATCTTATTTTGATTTCTTCCCCTTGAAATAAAATCTTTAATTGTGTGTGTGTTTCAAATTATTATAAAATATAGAATATAATTTTAACATAAATCCAAATAAGTCCTTAGCCATTTAGAAAAATACTCTAACACTTCATAATTTCAATTGTAATTAATTAGAGAATTATTTAAGTAATCAATTGTTTTAACATGATATTTTCTCACAAATAATGAATTTGTAAACCCGAAAAAAATGAATTTATTATAAAAAAGAGAGATTTAATTAACACAAACTAACACCCAAGGGACCCACGTTGGATATATACAAGTCATTGGTTTCGTCTAATGCCTACCTAGAATATGATAGAGGCTGGTGACTTTGATTGAGTGTACAATTTGCATAGTAAGGGAGGTATTAACCAAATATACAAGTATATAAACCTAAATCACTAAAATTGATATAATAAAAAACAATGAAAAAATCAATAGGAATATATATATTGAGTAAGAAAATATAATTCAACAAAGTGAAATGATTGAAAATAAATGTAGGAAATCACAATCCCAATTTCCCAAAGGTAAAAATCAGATTAAGGAAACTAGAAAATGAAGATATATCCTCAACATATACCTCCAAACATTAACATACGCATTCCCAAAAACATTAGGTACTACTAAGCAATCTCTACCACCACCATTCCCTGCAAAATCAATTTTAAATTTTTTTCATCTCTATACAACATGGTACCTATAGGTGAAATTCCCATGGATGGGAGAGTGCGTACAAACATAATAGGATTCCCCATAAACCAAAAAGTATTTATAATAATACAAGTTATCACAAAGCTAATATAATGAAACAAAAAACTCATGTTTATCTATATGGATGAGAACCCATGCCATAAAAGAAACCACTCTCTTCACATGTTAAATAAATAATATTATCCACAACAAGAAACCAAATAAATTGTACTAAAAATATTTACTAAAAACAGAATCTCCCTAAAATTTTAATGAGGGATTCACACCTTGATTATGTAAGTATTAGTCGAGGGAATAACCAACCTCAGGATTGGACCTGTCCTACATTGATAGAGCATTTAAAATGAGGGATTACCTAATTCCATGTATAGAGAACCTAATGTAAGATATTTTATATCTCAATAAATCATGTTTTAGGTACCTAAGACTTATTTATATAAAGGGTGTGCTGATCCCAAGCCCAATATAGAGGACCCAAACCCTACAAATAAGGGTAATTATAGAAACACTATGAAAAATAAAGGTGAACCATGACCTATTTAAAGGTTCATAAAATTGTAACAAGGATATAATAAAATAATGGATAAAGGATAAAAATAACACCTAAACCATAGCATTCCCATAAATGTTTCCAAAATCTATACTCTGAATGAGCCAATATATTGTCGTGAGATCATAAATGGATTAATATCTATCTAAGACACCAATATCTCCAAAATAATACCACTATGGGATAATAGATCAAAAGAAATAATGGAGAAATATATGAGATAGAGGGGTTTACTCATATTTATAATGAAAATATTCTTTATCATGATCATGGACCAAAATATTATATTATAGGATAATTTCCCTATTCTTAACCGAAGCCACATTGACAAAAGGAAACATTATGATCCAAAAAAACATGGTGAACATGAGATCCTAAATTCATATCCTGATAGAAATCATTCATAACTCTATGTTATAGTCAGATAACTCCTGTTACCATCATTTTGTTCCAACGCATTTTGTCAAACCATGTAGTTTCAAAGTAAAATTATTATACATTCAGAAATCAAGGGGTGAACCACAATCCTCCTGATCAAACATTGACCATGACCATTGTACAATCCTTCCATCCTGGTGCAATAATTCTAATTTAATCTTATGTTGTGAAATGCCTCCTATGTATGATCAACCTAAAAACCCCATGAATATTCAAACTTCAACCTATAACACCATCAATGATGGATAAATACCATTGAACAAACTTGATTATTACACCCCAATGTAACTTCAAATCATTTATAATTTAAATATTCAGATGAAATTTTTTAGATTGTTAAATGAAACATTTTTAAAAATCATTTTAAAAATAATCATAGATTCATTCTCAACATTTAATATTTCTAATAAATACGTTAATTAATGAAAAAATTATATTTGTTTATCAAAAAATAGTCCAAATTTAAAAGGACCTATATTTATGTGAAATGAGAACGAAATATTCACGATTCATGGGTATTTTTAATATATCTCCCCAAATAATCAAACTTTATGTCAAAAAAATTATATAATATCACATCATTAAATAATTATATAAATATATTAACACATGCTCATTTTTACTGAACAATTTCCTATTTCCAATATTCCCTAAATTACAATTTTCTTTCTACCATATCTCAAGAATTAACAAATTTTATGACTATGTGTTTGATTATTTATAATTTTAATGGTAGTTATAGAACACCTTTCATCACCTATGTTTAGAAACAATTGTGTTTTATGATAGGTATATTCATAAAATACATCATATTCCAATGAAAGTAATGAATATATAATTCAAAAAATGTGATTAAAATATATATCCATTAAAAGTGTTGAAATCAACTGAATTACTTATCAATATTCAAAAATTAGATTTCAATAATTAAGGTAAAACCCAAAAAAAATTGAGGCTCTTGAAAGCTTATTTATATCATGTTTTACAATTTTTAAAATGTATTTTCACTCTATATAAAATAAATCTACTAACATAAGTAAAAAAGATCAAATAAAATGATATATAATTCTAAATGTTATTGAAATAATAAAATTTATGCATCCAAATAAAAATAATTATTAAAAAATAAAAAAAAATTATACAAAAAAACTATCAAAGATGAGAATTATAACATATATAATACTAATAAAATAAAACTCATATTACCAAAATATCATTCCCATTTATGTTACTACCATATAAGTAAATATAAGATAACATAGAAATATAAAAAATTGATAATATTTATCCGCTCTAATTCCTTTTCATCCAACTGATATATATTGTTTTGTTTTATCTTATAGCCCTTATAGAAGAGATATTATTTAATCGGATGGTCACTTGTTCCTTGTGGTCAGGGGTTCTGTTACCATGAATTTACCTTTAGTGTTGTAATTTGACACATGGTGATTTAAGTCCATGTTGGTGTCGAGCTATGTGGGGAGGGATGTTTTACCCAGTGCATCTCTACAATATGCATATTTGATAAGATGTTTGGTGGACATTTTAATGGGGAATGAGTTATCTCTTAAATGGTATGTCTTGTAATGGTTCAAGATGTGGTTTGTTTTTAAAAATAATACTTTATCCTAAATAAATAAATTTTTTCCATTCAAATAAAGGATATAAATCCTGATAATTCCATAAAAAATAGAATAAATTATTTATATCAACTCCATCATTAAATTTTTTTGTTAAATTTAATATAATATTAAATCAATCCGATATTTCTTCTAGAATTTGAAAATAATCCAAAATAGAATGATAATTAAATCTAGATCCTAACAATAACTAAACATAATATTCTTTTAATAAAATCATGGTGATTAACAATTATTTAAATACATGATTTCAATTAATCAAATGATTCATCAATTAGATTAGTATTGGAAGATATCTAAAAGAGAGCTATTTAGGATTTAATAGTGAGATTTAAGGAATTAGAGGGGATGGAGAGTGTGGTTCCACCCATCTTAAGATGTTCCTAAAACATTCTTATAATATTCATTTTTCTAACAAACACAATTTTTCAATCAATTCCTCTTTTTTACAGGGCCAAACACTTCCTCTTGTCCCTTTTTTCCCATCCCTCCACGTCTTCATTTTCATATATTACAATTATTATTTTATTTTCTTATTTCATCATCTTATCCCTCATTTAATAAAATTATCATAGGAAAAAAATTCATTGGTGACTTTTATATTAAATTGGATTAGGTTTTAAAAAATTAGGGAATTAGGTTTTTCAATCATCATTTGAATTAATGCTCGATACTCCTAGCCAAGAGTGTCGAATCATTTGATGTAGTCAACCCATTTTAAATTTTGATAAAAAAATAATATTTTCCTAGAATTATATATTTAATAAAAATTTAAATTGTATTAAAAATATTTTTATAGGGATTTATCAGTATTAATGTAATCTGAAAATATAACTGAAAACATAACCCAAGACACCATTTTATAGAGAAAATGTAATTCCTCATTTTCCCAAAGCCCTTTACCTTGCGTTTTTTCAAGTTTTGGAAGTTTTTAGAGGTATTTTAATTCCATTTTCGTTTTCAAATTTTATATGTATTGTATCACGATCTCTAGACGGATTATGCGGTTACTTATTCTTCTAACCTATTGTTTCATTCATTGTTATGGCTGGTTGGTTACTTCCTATGATCGATTATATCATTTATTTGGTTACTTGGTTACTTTTATGGTTTCTTGATTCCTTCTTATTGGTGTTTTCTCCCTCACTATAGTCAAACGGTTCCATCATGTGGTCATTTGGTTCTATCATTCAGTCTGTTAGTTACTTTGTTTTGCTAGTTGTTTTCTTCTTTTATTCAGTTGGATCATCCATTTTTTTTAGGGATCCTTAATGTTGACATTTTCTCGTAATTATATATGTTGGTTCTCATATATGTTCAGTGGTTTCCTACATATGAAAATATAGTTCCTTCCTATAGACTTTCGGTTCCTTCTTATAATTAATTATTTCCATTATATGATTAATTGGTTATTTCAGATGGTCATCTACTTATATCATATGGTCTGTTGGTTCCTTAATAATTGCAGTTGGTTACTTCATATAGTTTACTGAATCCTTCTGCGGGATAGTTTTTTCGATCATTAGGTATGTTTCTTAGATCTATGTGGTTGATACCTTCTCACTTTCATTCTAATAGTATGAAAATTATTCCATATTTTCCAAATAGACAATCATTCTAAACTAATAGAAAAATCTATTTCGTGTCAAAATGTTGAAGTCAAATACTGTGTAAATTATTTTTATTGTAATTTTTGGGGATTAAATATTTCATTCTAATTCATTAAAACTCCTGGTTTTAAATGGATTTTTTTTAGGGATTTAAATGAATCTAAATTTTATTGAAATCAAATGAAATGATAACCATGTTAATCAATAGATTTATTCTTGGATCATTATTGAGAATATTTAAGCATTTTATTTACACAAATTTGAGTGTTCTAGTGTACTTTGAGTCTAAAAAAATATTCAATCATTTTTCATGGGCCTTATAGATCCAACTTTGACCAAAATCCTTCCAAATCGTTACTCTGGGTTTGTACAAGAACCCTTTCTTCCTTTTTTTCTATAGTAGTTTGATTGGATTTTTGAAGGATTATTTTCCTATTTTATATTTCATAAGTTTATATGGGTGTTATGTGGTTGATCAAGCCCTTGACTTTATGATATCTAGATGGTGACATCATTTTCCTTTTCCAGGTTTTTGGTGTACTGTGTTTCAGATCATCATTTCTAGGTTTGGGATCCCTGTTTATTTTTATTTCAATATTTGTGAATCTATAATTATATTTTTCTATTGGGTGTGTAATATAGATAGGATAATTAATGTAATGAATTGAATAATAATTAATTAATGGGGATGGGATTTATTCAGATATTTTACAATATTTATTATTATTTCTAGGTGATGACAATTATACGATATTATTAGTTATTTTTATTATTGTTTAAGAGGTTTGTGCCTTGGTCAAAAAGCCGAGGCACAAATTATTGAATATATAATGAAATGAGAGTTTCAGTAAATGAAAAGAGGGGAGTTTTTTACATTCTTTATCATAATGCCGATGCAAATCAGGAGGCAAAGTGTCCGACCAAGTCAGGTCCTGATTGACTCATTTATTAGCAAGTGTGTCTATAACCATGTTGGACTCCCAGAAGACATGCGTAGCTATGTAGTCGATCCCCAGAATTGAGTCAAGGCACTTCAACTATCTATTTGTGTGATTCCAAGAAATGTGATATAATCCATTCCATATTTCTTTCATAATGGTGGTCGAATTTCTTTCAATCCATATTTTTATCCAACCTTTTTGAAGAGAAAAGGAAACAGGATTGATTACGCCCATCATTTGGGCTCCAAGAGATGATGTAATGACAGAACTACTAAAATAGCAACCATTAAAATTCCCAATAAGATCTCTAAAAATAGTGATGCATCCTGCTGCACCTGGGATACCCTTTTATGAACCATCAACATTCAATTTTATCCACCATGGCTTCAGGGTTTTCCAAAAAAACATCAAGAGTTCGCTTGGGTGGACTATATATTCCATCAATCTAAAGCAATGTATGTATTTCCAAGTCGCTTATAGAATTTTTTCAATGAGAATTCTGGATCAATGTCACTTACCTATTTGCAATGAGTATTTGATCTTTACCTACATTTAAATTAAATGAGTATTTGTTGTGACGAATATTACTTCTTTCATACCAAATCAAATGAAGATGTTCAGAAACTGCAGAGGGGAAAATATTTTTAATTTGTTGTGAGGCATCATTTTGAATGTATCTCTTTAATTTTAAGTTTATATAATCATAGAATAGACACTTCTAGTTAAAACTGTAAAAAATGTAGTTCCATAAAGCATTAGAAGTAGCATAGGATAGAAACATATGGTTAGTATCTTTTTTGTGATGATTACATAGGTGTCATTTGGAACATAGTTGAATACTAAAAGATTAAATACATGCCTCAGTGGGAATTCTGTTGTGAGAAATACACCAAATTATAGTGAATCTCATTGGTTTAATCCAAGGATTATTAAAGTAATTCAACCATTCAGAGTCGGAATCCATTCTTGAGATGTTATAATTATAAAATAAATTGAGTGAAGAATGCCATTCTGAGTAGGTTCCCAGCTGAGGAAATCCTCAGTGTTATAATATGGTTTTTTCTCGATAATATGATCAATTTTTTCAAGGATTTCATCTCCATGAAAATGAAGAACCTCCCTTATAGTGGAATCAGTAATCTCGGGAGGTGAATCAAGAGATAAGTGGGAAATAAGGGGTGTACCAGTATAGTTATCCATCCAGAAATTAATGATTGAATCAACACTAACCATCCATCTAGAGTTTTTCATAATTCTATGGTAAGTCTGCCAAATGGAGGTCCATATTTAGGAGGTAATATGATTTAAACTTCCTTTTTTATGTTTAGAAAAAATCGTTACTTTAAAACGGCAATTGCATCAGACTTGTTATTTAATATTATCCATGTATGATTATCCTAGAGCGCTTCGTTTAAATGTTTTAGGTTTTTTATACCAATACCTCCCTTGTCAATTTGTTTAGAACAAGTGGTACAAGGAATGGTGATAAGGTTCCTTTCAAGAATACTTCCAGTCCAAATAATGTTATTTATGTATGAGTTAGGACTTTTCAAAGTACCAAAAGGCCTTTTATAAATCGTCAATGAGTAAACCATTTTGGAGAAGGTGGTTGATTTAACAAGATAGACTCCTCCTTCCATAGACAGTGATTTTCCTTTCTAGGATGAAATTTGATTGGTGATTTGATCCATAATTTTGATAAAGTAGGTTGCTTTGGGTCTTCCCCAAAAAATCGGAACCCCTTGGTAAGTGAAAGGGAGGAACCCTTCTTCAATTCCAACGTGGTTGATGATAACACTTTTCCTAGTCGAGGAGAATTTTTTTCCAAATAAAATAGAAGATTTATTCCGGCATATGGCTTGACCCGATATTTCTTCATAATGAGTTATAGTGTCTTTAAGAACATGTGTGTTCGTTTTCCCTCTTAGTAAGAATACTATAATAGGATCAACAAACATGAGATGAGTAGGAACACTAAGGTTCGAGGAAGCCTGTGTGGGTTTTAGTTTGTTCTGATTGACCTAGTGTGAGAGCAGTATACTAAGGTATTCTTGAGCAATAACAAAGAGGATGGCCAAAAGGGGTTCACCCAGTCTAATATATTTTCAACCCTAATTATAGAACGATTATCATTTTTATGATTTTTTTAAAAAAAATCATTAATAAAAGGAATTTTCTGTATATTAATCTGATAATTAGTTATTCATGTAAATATGGAATTGTGTGAAAATACAAATTCATAAAAAGATGATTTTAGGTGAAAACCCCTTGTAAATGAACTATGGTAAAATTTGTTATTTTGAAATCTATTTATCTGTGAAGATAGTTTTTTTCATCTTTGTGGTTGGTTGGTCTATGTGAGGGTGGTATAGTGATGTTGGTGATCAGTTTAGATGTGGGATGTATTACAGAAAGTGTATGTGTAGTGGTATATATGTAGTTATTTTAGTAATATGTTGGGGTTGAAGTGAATTCTTTGGTAAGAGATGTGATGGTCGTTATAGAAAGGTTTATCGGTTAGTCAATGGGGTGTCTTGGTAGTTTCAAAGATGTATAGTAATGTGGATTTCTTAATAAATAAATTAAAATTGAACTATAATTTATTAACTATGGGATAGAAATTATGGTTCAAAAATAAATTATTGAATTGAATACATAAAAAGGAATACAAATTAGGTAGAAATTAAATACAGGTAAGGGATTTAGTTTTTTTCATAAATATGAGGCCAAACTGATTATGTGATGAATGGTGGCTAGTGATGGGTTAATATAGACATATGGTTGAATCAATAATTTAAATATTGGAAATTGTGGATTTTTTTTAGAAATTCTATATGGGGATGTAGCATTATTGTTGGAACAATGTGATAAAAATTGTATTGTTTTTTGACAGATAATGTTGAGAAATTATTGATTTAAAGACTATAGGATGAGATTATGAGTTTTATGTGTATAAATATTTATATACATGTACTCTAATGTTGATTTTATATGAACCACATCTATATTGAATATAACTTACTAACACCCAGTTTTTTTGGGGGGTACTTCCCCCAACATCCAGATGGTGAGGAATATCTGTTTGATTATCACCTCCTACCGGACTATCCTTCAGTGGCATAATCATTATAAGAATATTTGGTTTAGGCACTATCCCTTAATGATTATATAGTTTTTGTTCATGTATTATAACAACAGGATGTGATATGTAATAGTGATTATACATTTAAGGATAAGGGAATGAGAAAGATGTCATTCCTATTCATGATGTCATACAACCAAAGTTGAGTTGTTTTGAATGGACATGTGATGATTCATATTATGGTGTGGTCGTGGCACGAAGGATGAACATGAAGAAATTGATTCCAGTAATGGATATGAAGCCTTGCAGGAGGATTGGGTAGGTAGTATTGAGACTCAACCCACATCAGATATGGCTATATATGTAGTGATGATATGACATAGAATTGATAAGAGAAAAATATTTTTTATGTTAGGGAATGAAATGGGTAATTTAGTGAGGAAGTGGTTGTGGGTCAACATTATGTATGTTATCATATAATTATCTTATAGGTTTCATGTCTTATTTGGTAAGAAAGACATACTAATGTTTATATCAATATTTTTCTTGTTTATGTGCTTGTTGGTTCTTCAATTTGTCCATTTTTTCCTTAGTATGTACGTTTTCAATTCCATGGAAAACCCTCTCAATGATCCAAACAAAAACAAATGTTATAAAAACCCTCTATATGTAAACCATTTTTAATGTTTCTGGGAGAGTTACATTGATTGAGTTTGGAATTAACAGCTTAGTGGTTCAGTATTTTGTGGAGTTACAGCTGTAGGTTTAGCATTAGATTTATTTTTGGGAATTTTATATGTATTTATTGGCATTCCCATATGGGATGGTTTAGTTGATTTTCTGTTATTTTATGGAATATTTTTTATTATTTTCATATGTTCTCTCTAGTATTTTTATATTATGAGGGTATCACCTCCCATTTAAATGTTCTATATGCTCGATGTTATTTTTCAAGAAATCGCATGCATCTTGTGTGACTCATGGGGTCATTATTTCACTTCACTACTGATCAAGAAGGGGTACATGTAGAGGGGGGTCCCAAAATAATTTTATAAAAGGTTTTGGTTGAGATATAGGGTTTCTTTTAGAGGTTGGGAATGGTGAGTCATGAATTTGAATGGTAGAGAAACAATGTCAGTCAAAATTAGTGTTTGGGGTATAAAAGGAGTCTAATTTTGAAAAAGGAATTTAGATACCCCTATGATCCAATTTTATAACAATAATCTTCATCCACATCCTAGGAGAGATCATATATATTGAGGGGATATAGACCTAGTATATTTTAATTCCTCATGTTTGTTTGTTTTTTTGAATCTTAAAAAGATGTTTTTAATTAAAATTAATTTAATTAATATTAATAAACCATACTACCAGGGTTAGGCTTCCTTCCACTGTGTTTCTTAGAGATATCTCTTGGTAATTTTTTTCATGAAATTTAGGGTGTATATGTCTTCCCGGATGATCTAGTCAATCATAAAATGATATATCCATTAGATTAAGATGAGTTGTGGTATAGGGTGTGGGTTTCATTCCAAAATTAGTGTCTTGAAAAGTTTGAGGGGTGCATCTCTGATATAAATATGGATTGTCGGATAGGGGATTTGATATTTAATTTTTTTTCTAATTGATACCTAATATGTGTACTGGATTCTACTGGAAGCCAAATAGATGTTGAAAATTCCACACCAATGGTAAAGGCTATATGTTAGAGTGTTAATTGAGGAGGATGTTTCTTGATCCACATTCCATAATGATATATTATTAGAGTTCTTTTCAAAAATGATGAAAGAAATGAAGAGGCAGTATCTACACTCTTTTTAGTAGAAGAAATTGAGTATGTTAGGCCTCACTATTTTGTTTAAATACCACAAAATATTTTCTCCAGATATCTTTATAGAGTAAAATTCTGGATAATGGAATCCTGAGGTGGCGTTGGGTCAAGTGATCAGATTTTTTTTCACCACATTTATGCTTCCTATGTAGACAATGGTGCAGAAGAAGAGGGGTGTGAATGACTGGATGAACTCATGGGGATTTCTTCCTTGTAAGGGAGGTCAATATATCTTTTCACAGAACAAAACTTTAGTTAATTTATTACATATTTCGGGTTTTCTAAGGCTATGATCATCATGAATTCTATAATAATAGTTCACATCACACTTTTCCAGTGACAGTAGTTTCAATGAATCTACTGGATGATTCTTGTTTGTGCGTTAAGAAAGTAGAAGTTCGGTACACCATTAGTCTTATTGAAATAATGCTCAGGGGGGTCTATTTGGTCTCATTGGGAATGATTGTCTCCTATTTCAGTATTAGCAAAGGTCATTTCGAAAGATGATATAATCCTAGTATAGGACATCAACATGGTAGTCATCATCCTCAATAACATTGAATGACTTTTTTCCATTGGGGTCTTATTTACTGTGATATAGGAACATGATTTATACATGAGTATGTTGTGATGGATAAAAACTGAGAGGGGCTAGACATAGTTTGGGTTAAAATTAGTTTTGTTCTACCTTATATTTTTTGACTTTAGAGCATCATACCCCTTCATTATACCTTCATTGGTTGGTGAATTATAAATTGAGGTGAGGAGACTTCTATTGCCCATAGTGTTTTCTATGCTAATTAAAAATGTTCTTTATTGTTTGTGGTGTGTTAGGAATAAAGAATAATGATGGGGTCACACCAATCAGTGGCAAAAAAAATTATTTATATAACCATATGATTCCATCATTAATATGGAGTATTATAATATATTCATGTAATTGTATAATTCATTAAAACGATGGTTGGATTTTTATGTGGATAGACATAAAGTGTTTTTCATTGGTCAACAAAACTATTTGATTTACTGTAGATATAGAGATCCACTTCAATCTAAATTGGTAGAGTAATTAGTGGAGACCAGATAGTAGAATCTCCCAATTTTTTAAGGATTTTTCTATATCTTCCAAGATGAGGTTTTGACAATACCCCGTTAAGTTATGTTGACTTCAAAATATCGTTATAGTCAAGTGATTCTATGATTTCAATGGACCCATATCATATATAACCCATAGAGTTGTGTTAGTAACAGATCAAGATCAATGATTTATAGTATAAGGAATTCATATTGCCTGATGTATCTTCTTTGGGTGCTCATGATTTGTAATTTTAGAAGGATAACATTAATATGAGGCTATATGTAGACTATAGGATGTTAAATCCTGTGAAAAAAGTTCTTTTACCGACTTCTAAGCATAGTAGATCTATGCATCCAACTGAAGGGGTTAATTAACTTTTGAATGTCGATTTGTGGTTTAGATATCACCAAATGGGAGTGAAAGAGGATGATTTCTTGAATACCACCTTTTAATGTATATATGGACAGATAATGATTTTTTTCAAGTAATTAAATGTCATGAACACACCAAATATGTAAATCAGGTGACTGAGCACAATATTCCATTCATTCCTACACCAATTCATTGTTGTGTTCATTGATTAATTCCTTTTAAACTCCAAGTAAATGGATGTTCATTCCATGTATCGTAGTGTTACTGTATAGGTTCGTAAACACCATAAATGTATGTAATACATCTTATGTGGAATTTTTAGACATTATTGGTGTATTTACATAGACATTTTTTTGTCTAAATAGGTTTTGTTCATGCACATATCAACGATCAAGGCAGTTTGTTCTTGGGATTTTCCCACAAAAATTGAAGATATTCATAGCTTATTTAGCCTTGTGGGATGTTACTTGAGGTTTTTCTTGAAATTATCATTGATTACATCCATATTGATTGCTTTAACAAAGATGAACAAGTCTATCATCTGAACTAGTCAATGTTTTTCATCTTTTAAACACCAGAAATAGAGGTTTATTAGTTCCATTGTGCTTAATTTAAGAGAGAAAAGGTGATGTTTAAGGAAATTTTTTATGCATCATTTCTGGTCTAGGGATGAATGTCTACGAAATAATGGGTGTTTAAATATTATGGTAATACATAGTTGTTCCTCCATGATTTATCTATTCTTCTATTAACCTGAATTTGGTAGTGGTTGTGGTTTCCTTGAGGTAATGGGGACATTACATCATCAATGAGTGATTTTTGTGGTTGGAATACAAAAAGAGTTCGACATATGTTTTCTCTTAGTGTAATATGAAACTTTATCAATAGAGGTGGATGGAACTTCTCCACGATTGGTAATTTTATATCTCATACCCCACATTGAAGAGGAATGTAGTCTTGATGCTTTGAGTCAAATGTTTTTGGGGAGATGTTGTTCAGATGTTTGGGGAAATTTGTAAAGAGAGAGAAGTGAATTTAGTGATATATATCAATGTGATGGAAGTTAGTAGACATTATTATCTCAATTTAAGGATAGTGTAATTATCTCCTATGAGTCGGGTGGGGAAGTCTTGTTGGGAGGCTATGATATGGAAATGATGTGAAACTGTTGTAGTCACAGTGATATTCTAGGTGGGTGGTCTGAGGATGATCTAAATCAAATATTGTATTTTGGGAGATTATATTTTCAATTGTACATGAGTAAAGGAGTTATTCATGAGTTTCATATATCGCCATTAATTATAAATCTAGTTATACCCAAGATGTACCATGTTTTATGAAGGAAACATTGGTGGCCTACTGTGATGTTTTTATTGGTAGAATGTGTAGCTCATTGTCTAGTTTTTATAACAACCCTGCTTTTATTTACAACTTAAACATGAATCATTACATAAAACATCACCTGATACAACAATGAAGATCGAGAGGTTTAGTGTCTTTGGGGCTTAGGATCATTACATAAAAACTTAAAACATGAAATACAACATCTTTAATGAAAACTTCCTTTACTTGACCTCTACATTCCTTCGTACTTAGCATTGCATGGGATAACCTGAGGACATGCATAAGAAAAGGGTGAGCTATAAATCCCAGTAAGGGAGTACACATGGAATAACATAAGGAGTACAATAAATTTTAGACAATAGGCATATCAATAGAGAATAAAAGAAACCTGAACAATACTGCATGATAAATCATGATAATCATAACATGGAAATGTGGCGACAACACTTAAACATTGAATTAGCATGAGCCAAGGCTCATTGCACATAGAGCATGAGTAAACCCTCATTGCACCTGAAGCACGAGTAAACCATCGTTTCACATGAATTATCATGAGTCAACACTCATTTCATTTGACGTATCATGATACTATACTTTACCCAATGCATTGGAGTGCTATAAGGGCGCACCCTACTTAAACATTTCATTTCATGCATAAGTGTGCCACATGGATCATAAAACATGGATTCATAAAACATAATCATTTATTCCACGATAAAGGAATGTGGAATTCATACATGAAACTTTACAATAAATATTTAAATGTGCATAAATTTGAATACCCTTGATGGAGAAATGGGCATGGTATTCACTACACACAGACATTGGCTTAGAAAATTGGTGCGATTTCGGCAGCGTAATGGCGTGACATAAGAATTCATAAAAATGGTTGATGAGAGAGAAAGGGGTTCCTCATTATATTTAAATGTAATGGACAGTAAGGAGTTCATATAGATACATGTCCCAACAATTTAATTGGAATTTTGATTCATGATACAAAATTATTGATTGAATGTAAAAGAAGAGAGAGGAGTTCCTTTCGGAATTTCGGCATAGTAACGGGTGTACATGGGAGGCATTTAATGAAAGATAAAGGGGTCTACCATCATTCAAACAACAATAGGACAATATGGGGGAGGTTCTAAACCATACTCCAACATTCATAATTGAAATTAAAAGAGCAATAAAACTTAAAGAAAATTGACAAAAATGAGAAAAGAAGAAAAAACCCTTACATGGAAGTGTGCTTCCAAAGGCTAGAGAGAGGCTTGTGAGAGGCTTCTTGGGAGCTTGGGTCACCAAGGGAGGATTATAGAGAGAGGAGGGCAGAGGCTGGATGAACTCCAAGGTATTTTAGTGAGGATGAAGTTGGATCTTGGGTGGATTTATATAGGAAAGGTGAGAGAATTCACTATTATTTTGGTTTGGGATCCCTTCTATTAAAATAATCCAAACCACAAATCATCCCATGGTAATTGCCCATGGTTTCTGGAAAAGGAAAGAGGAAAAAAATATTTTACAAGGCCAAGGTCAGAACTTATTAAAAAATTAGGGTTGCTTATGTGGAGGTGAGTCACACTCCCATGGAAATTAATTTAAAAAGACAAAGTGTTGAATAAGTCTTGAGGGGTTCATTAATGCTTTGAAAAGTAAGTCAAACAAACCCAAAACCTCATTATTTTAATGATAAATCATATATTTTCCGAACATAAGGATTATGGTATTTTATTACATCACCATTGGGTCATTATGATGTCATAAAACAAATTATATAATTAAATGTTATTTAATTTTTACCCAAAAATTTGACTGTCTCAGAAAATTATGAAAAATTCATCATTGGATAATTTCGACATCCTGATTCCAAAAATAACATTTATTTTATCTAAATAATTTTTTAAAATTTGAATTTTTCTTTTTAAAATAAAAACCGACAATTATCGAAAATTCACGGGTTTTGACAGAAATGGATTTCGAAGCTTAATAAAAATTTTAATTGCATTTATAAAATTATAAGATCATTTATATTTAATAAAAATTAATTTTATATTATTATTATTATTTTATTAATAATTATTTAACTCAAAAATCCCTTAAATTAAATAATAACTAAAAACACCATTTGTACTTTAAAAACTATTTACAATGTATCAAAACTGACTAGAAATTATATTCATTATTATATAAAAAATAATAATTTACATGAACATAGTACTAATTATTTGTTACATAACCCCTTAAAACAGACGCATAAGACCTAAGGGTAAGTTGTGCAATGGTGACAGACTCTTGGGGTGGCTCCGATAACCTCTCTCGAGTGGTAATTTCAATCAAATTCCACTTTTTCTGTAGACGGTCACGTTCGAGCTTTACATAATGAAGCTCAGCTTGGGCTTGGTCAAGGGAGAAGCCCAAAGACGCCACCTCTTTTCTGAGCTCTGACAAATGGGCATCGTATAGGGAAATTCTACTGGATGAGTCCATCGCTTCCTTTGTCTGAGTAAAAATTGGGTTCGTTAAAGCATTACATTTATACTAATCATGTGATCATTGTTCAACGGCTATATTAACAACAGTCAAATTTCTTAACATGAAACCAAAGAAGTTGACATCTTATAAAAACATTTTTCATAAAGAGACATTTAACTGGATCAAGAGGGATTTTACATTAATGAAAATTTGGGTCGTTACAAAATTCCCCCCTTAAGAAATTTCGCCCTCAAAATTTTCCTTTTCCCACACTAAAACAAATGTGGCTAACTCAGCTTCATCATATCCTCCGACTCCCATGTTGCTTCTGCAAACTTGTGGTTTCTCCACAACACCTTGATGAGGGGAATTGTCTTATTTCGTAGAACTTTTTCTCTACGATCTCAGATCTTCACTGGTTGCTCCTCATAAGAAAGATCATCTTCCAATTGTACCACCTCGGAAGAGAGTACATCTGAAGGGTCCGGTATGTACTTCCTTAAGAGGGATACATGAAAGACATCATGAACCTTGGCCATAGTAGGTGGAAGTGCTAGTTGATAGGCCACATCCCCAACATGATCAATATTATAGAAGGGGCCGATGTACCTTGGACTTAACTTCCCTTTCTTTCCAAACCTCATTACCTTCTTCCACGGAGATATGCGTAAAAACACCATGTCTCCAACTTTAAACTCAAGGTCTCGTCAATGATTATATGCATAACTCTTCTGTCGACTCTGGACAGCCTTGATATGATGCTGAATGGTTTTAACCTTCTCCACCATTTCTTCGACCATTTCTGGTCCAAGTATCTTATGTTCACCGACCTCATCCCAGCATGTCGGTGTTCTGCACCTTTTCCCATAAAGGGCTTCATATGGTGCCATTTGGATGCTCGAGTGGAAACTGTTATTATAAGAGAACTCAACCAGAGGAAGATGTTGATCCCATACTCCTTTAAAGTCCATTGAGCATGCTCTCAACATATCCTCAGGTGTTTGGATAGTCCTCTATGATTGGCCATCAGTTTGAGGATGATAGGCCATAATAAAGTTCAGTTCAGTATTCAGAGCATGTTGAAGACTCTTCCAAAACATAAAGGTAAATCTTGGATCTTGGTCAGACACAATAGATAGTGGTACTCCGTGCAACCTTACCAATTCCCTGATATATATCTGTGCCAGTTGATCCAAAGAGAAATCCTCTCGAATAGCAATGAAGTGTGCAGTCTTTGTAAGACGATCCACAACAACCCAGATTGCATTGTTGCCTTTGGATGTCCTTGGAAGTCCGGTGACAAAGTCCATGGTGATGTTCTCCCATTTCCATTCTGGTATGGGCAATGGTTGCATCATCCCCTTAGACTTCTTCCTCTCTGTCGTTACTTGCTGACACACAAGGCACTTTGATGTATATTCGGCGATCTCCTTCTTCATATTATCCCACCAAAAGTTTTCTCGGAGATCTCGATACATCATTGTTCTCCCTGGGTGAATATAGAAATTTGAACTATGTGCATCATCCAAAAGTTCCTTCTTCAGCTCCGGACTTGATGGAACACATAGTCTTTTCCCAAACCGCACAATTCCTTCTTCATTAACATTAAACTCTGAGGATTTCCCTTTTTTGATAACTTCCACTTTTTTTTGAATTCCCACATCATCTTTTTGAGCATCCTTTAACCTTTCTAAAAGAGATGGTTGAGAAATCATTTGTGAAAGGATTGATGATATTCCCTTCTTTAGGATTCCCACATCCATCTTCATCAATTCTAAGAATATTGGATCCTTATCAATTCTCATCATTGATAAAATCACAGGATCCTTTCTACATAGGGCATCTGCCACCTTGTTCGCTTTCCCAGGGTGGTAGTGTATTGAACAGTCATAATCGTTTATGAGCTCTATCCATCTTCTATGGCGCATATTACGCTCTTTCTATGTGAATATATATTTAAGACTCTTGTGGTCAGTATATATCTCACATATCACTCTATAGAGATAATGCCGCCCGATTTTCGAGGCAAAGATCACCACCTCCAACTCCAGATCATTCGTTGGATAGATTCGCTCATTGATTTTCAACTGCCTTGAGGCATAAGATATCACTTTATCATTCTGCATCAGCACACTACATAAGACCTTCTTTGAGTCATCACTGAATACCACAAAAAGTTCCCCACTTGTGGGTAAAGTGAGCACGGGCGTAGTGATAAGCCTCCTTTTCAACTCCTTGAAGCTTTCTTCGCATTCATCACTCCAAGAAAACTTTACTCCCTTTCGAGTTAGCTTAGTAAGAGGGTTGGACAATCGTGGGAAATTTCTCAAAAATCGTCGATAATATCCAGTTAACCCCAAGAAGCTATGGATATCCGTTACCGATGTTGGCCTTGGCCATCCCTCAATTGCATCTGTTTTGGAGGGATCCACAGATATCCCATTGCTTGTGATGATATGGACCAATAATGAGACTTCCTTCAACCATAACTCACACTTTATATACTTTACATAGAGGTTCTCCTTGCGCAAAGTCTCTAGTACAGTTCATAAATACTCCTCATGGTCCTCCTTGGTTTTGGAGTATATTAGAATATCATCTATAAAGACTACCAAAAATTTGTCAAGGTAATATCTAAAGACTATATTCATCAAGTCCATGAATATTTCTGGAGCATTGGTGAGTCCGAAAGGCATTACTATGAATTCATAGTGCCCATATATTGTACGAAAAGTAGTCTTGGGGATATCTTCCTTCTTCACCCTTACTTGATAATATCCTGACCGCAACTCCACCTTGGAGAAGTATAGTGCTCCACGCAGCTGATCAAACAAGTCATCGATTCTTGAGAGAGGATAAATGTTCTTTATCGTGATTTTGTTAAGTTCACGATAATCGATGCAGAGCCGCATTGACCCATCCTTCTTCTTGACGAAGAGAACTAGTGCACCCCATTGTGAAGCACTTGGGCGTATAAACCCTTTATCCAGATTTTCCTGTAGTTGTTTCTCCAGCTCTTCAATCTCAACAACAACCATTCTATATGGAGTCTTGGATATTGGTAGTACCCCAGGTATAAGTTCAATTGAGAACACAACATCTCTTCTTGGAGGAAGACCAAGCTGTTCCTCGAGAAACACTTCCACGAATTCCCTCACAATAGGCATTTCTTCAAGGATGGTTTCTTCTTTGGACTCAATCATCTAAGCCAGATACGCATGCTCATAGGGCAGTAATATCCATGCTTGAGATGATGGAGCTAAAGGATATTCATCTTCCTCCTGAAACTTGTAATGAATCGGGGGTCGATTCTCTGTATGGAGTGTGATTTCCCTCTCCTGAAAATTTATGTTGGGTCTATATAAGGAAAGCCAATCCATGCCAAGAATTGCATAAAATTCCACCAAAGGGAGTATGAAGAGGTTCACTAGGAAATTAAATCCACAGATTATTACAGGGGAGGACTTATATTCATGGGATGTAATGATTTCCCAATTTTCCGTACTCACCGACATCTTTACTTCCATGATTTGTGGTGGTGCTGGGATTATTCTAGTAAAATTTCGAGATATAAAAGAATGCATAAAACCTGAATCAAAAAGTATGTTCGCTATTATTGAATGAATAACTAGCATACCTATCACCACTTCGTTGTCAAGGTTCACTTCGGCAGAAGTGATGGCAAAAACTCTTCCTTGCTGTCTTGGAGGTTGTTGGTTGCCTCCGATAACCCTTGGATTAGGGAACTGATTTGAAAAATGACCAGATTCTTTGCATTTATAGCATTGAACAATGCGTTGATGTTCTAATTGAGAGTTCCTCTCCTCTAACGCAGTCGTGGGTCCTTCTTGCCGACAGTTAATAGCTATGTTCCCTTCTCTTCCACACCTGAAGGATTTTCTCGTCCCCTTAAGGCAATTTCCAGGGTGCTTCTTTCCGCACTTTTGGCAAGTGGGCTGCTGTAACTTCTTAGCGCTGTTGGATTTATCCATCGGACCACAAGCATTGATGTCCACCTTACGCTTCTTGTCCCCATGATACCCATGTGATTCCCCAATCTCCATTTCGACCTTGAGGGCACATCGGACAATTTCCTCATAGCTTTTGATGTCACGGATCGCTAATTCTTTCCGCAAGGTATGCTTCAGCCCACCAAAGAAGCGGTCAACCTTGCATTTAGGGGTAACGACAAATCCGGAAGCGTATCGTGCAAGCCTTGTGAAGTTTTCCTCGTACGCTCCCATATATTCGTCACCTTTTTGCTTGAGGGAATGGAAGTCCCTTTCCATCTTAAGACGGAGGGTGCGCATAAAATATTTATCGAAAAACATCTTCCAGAATTCCTTCCATTCCAAAGCCTCGATATCCTCATCAGGCTTCGTATTTTTTATCCATTTCCACCATTGATCAGTTTCACCCTCCATACAATAAGCCTCAAGGAGAACCTTCTCTTGTTCAGAACATTGGAGGATGGAGAATATCTTTTCAATGGAGTTGATCCATAGTTCAGCGATCGTGGGATCGGATGATCCACTAAAAGTTGGAGGCCTTTTCCTCATGAAGCTCTTGATAGCGACTTGTTAGTTCTTAGGGGGGTTTGGATGTACTTCTTGACATGTGTTTCTATTCAAAACTTGAGTTAGCTGAGAGAGAAGCATGACAAAGTTCGCGATTCCCACTCCCATTGGATTGGGCATCTCATTAGTACAATCATCACACTGATCTTCACAATGGTTGTTAGCCCGAGTCCTCCTATTATTGGCCATTGGCTGGAATAAAAGGAAAGTTAGGGGTAACACATAAAGGGTAATCCAAATACAAAAGTTGATGAAATATAAATAAACTTTTATTTCCTTAACTCATGAGTCTATAGGATTCAATCTAGGCTCTTCATGATCTACTTTCTAACATATATTCTTAAGGGAATTTTTCCAATAATAAGGGTTCATACCAAGATTGTGAATTTATCAAAACATATCCTCGGGGAGTGTCGTAACCAAGAGTGGAGCAAGGCCCGTTGTCATGCACCAGTTCTCGTTCGAGTCTAGCTCAAAGCAGTGTTTTCGGGTTTTACCCCTAGGATACATCTGCGCCATAGCCGCCTCTACCTGCTCGTATCCAGACAGGGATGTATTTTTTTGATAAACCACTTACTTAGTATTTACCATAACTTAGGGATGTTTTTATTATACTTAGTCTTTTATCCAAGGCTTTACTAGGGTTTCCTAATCCCAAAAATAACTAAACCTATCCTATGATACCAACTATTACAACCCTGCTTTTATTTACAACTTAAACATGAATCATTACATAAAACCTCACTTGATACAACAAAGAAGATCGAGAGGTTTAGTGTCTTTGGGGCCTAGGATCATTACATAAATACATGGAACATGAAATACAACATCTTTATTGAAAACTTCCTATACATGACCACTACATTCCTTCGTACATAGCATTGCATGGGATAACCTGAGGACATGCATAAGAAAAGGGTGAGCTATAATGCTCAGTAAGGGAGTACACATGGAATAACTTGAGGAGTACAATACATGTTAGACAATAGGCATATCAATAGAGTATAAAAGAAACATGAACATAAAGGCATGATAAAGCATGATAATCATAACATGGAAATGTGGCAACAACACTTAACATTGAATTAGCATGAGCCAAGGCTCATTGCACTTGGAGCTTGAGTAAATCCTCATTGCACAAGGAGCAAGATTAAACCCTCATTGCACTTGAATTATCATTAGTCAACACTCATTGCACTTGAAGTATCATGATACTATACTTTATCCAATGCATTGGAGCGCTATAACGGCACACCCTTCTTAAATATTTCATTTCATGCATAAGTGTGACACATGGATCATAAAACATGGATTCATAAAACATTATCATTTATTCCACAATAAATGAATTTGGAATTCATACATGAATCTTTAAAATCAATATGTAAATGTTCATAAAGGTTAATACCCTTGATGGAGAAATGGGCATGGTATTCACTACACAATGACATTGGCTTAGAAAATTGGTGCGATTTCGGCACCTTAACGGCGCGACATAATAATTCATAAAAATGGTTGATGAGAGAGAAAGGGGTTCCTCATAATATTTACATGTAATGGACAGTAATAGGTCATATAGATACATGTCCCAACAATTGAAATGGAATTTAGATTCATGATACAAAAGTATTGCTTGAATGTAAAAGAAGAGAGAGGAGTTCCTTTCGAAATTTCGGCATAGTAACAGGTGTACATGGGAGGCATTTAATGAGAGAGAAAGGGGTCTCTCATCATTCAAACAATACGAGGGAAGTATGGGGGAGGTGAAAAATCATACCCCAATATTCATAATTGAAATTAAAAGGGCAATACAACTTAAAGAAAATTGAAAAAAATGAGAAAAGAAGAAAAAACCCTTACTTGGAAGTGTGCTTCCAAAGGCTAGAGAGAGGCTTGTGAGAGGCTTATTGGGAGCTTGGGGAACCATGGGAGGATTATAGAGAGAGTAGGGCAGAGGTTGGACGAACTCCACGGGATTTTAGTGAGGAGTAAGTGGGAGCTTGGGTGGGTTTATATAGGAAAGGTGAGAGAATTCTTTATTATTTAGGTTTCGGAGCCCTTATATTAAAATATTCCAAACCACAAACCATCCCATTTTATTTGCCCATGGTTTCTGGAAAAGGAAAGAGGAAAAAAATATTTTACAAGGCCATGGTCCGAACTTATTAAAAAATTAGGGTTGCTTATGGGGAGGTGAGTCACACTCCCATGGAAATTAATTTAAAAAGGCAAAGTGTTGAATAAGTCTTGAGGGGTTCATTAATGCTTTGAAAAGTAAGTCAAATAAACCCAAAACCTCATTATTTTAATGATAAAACATATATTGGCCGAACATAAGGATTATGGTATTTTATTACATCAACATTGGGTCATTATGATGTCATAAAACACATTATATAATTAAATGCTATTTAATTTTTACCCAAAAATTTGACTGTCTCAGAAAATTATGAAAAATTCACCGTTGGATAATTTCGACGACCTGATTCCAAAAATAACATTTATTTTATCTATATAATTTTCTAAAAATTTGAATTTTCACTTTTAAAATAAAAACCGACATTTATCAAAAATTCACTGGTTTTGACAGAAATGGCTTTCAAACCTTTATAAAAATTTTAATTGCATTCATGAAATTATAAGATCATTTAGATTTAATAAAAATTAATTTAATAATATTATTATTATTTTATTAAAAAATTATTTATTTCAAAAATCCCTTAAATTAAATAATAACTAAAAACACCATTTGTACTATAAAAACTATTTACAATGTATCAAAAATGACTAGAAATTATATTCATTATTATATACAAAAAAAATAATGTACATGAACATAGTACTTCTTATTTGTTACATAACCCCTTAAAACAGCCACATAAAACCTAAGGTTAAGGTGTGCAATGGTGATAGACTCTTGCGGTGGCTCAGATAACATCGCTCGAGTGGTAATTTCAATCAACTTCCACTTTTCCCATAGACGGTCACATTCAAGCTTGACATAATGAAGATCAGATTGGGCTTGGTCAAGGGCAAAGCCCAAAGACGCCACCACATTTCCGAGCTCCGACAAATGGGCTTCGTATGGGGAAATTCTACTGGATGAGGCCATCGCTTCCTTTTTCTGAGTAAAATTTGGGTTCGTTAAAGCCTTATCATTATACTAATCATGTGATCACAGTTCAACGACTATATTAACAACGGTCAAAATTATTAACATGAAACAAAAGAAGTTGACATCTTATAAACACATTTTTCATAAAGAGACATTTAACTGGATCAAGAGGGATTTTCCATTAATGAAACTTTGGGTCGTTACAATATTCCCCCCTTAAGAAATTTATCCCTTGAAATTTTCCTTTTCCCACACTAAAACAAATGTGGGTAACTAAGCTTCATCATATCCTCTGACTCCCAAGTTTCTTCTCCAAACATGTGGTTTCTCCACAACACCTTGACGAGGGGCATTGTCTTATTTCGTAGAACTTTTTCTCTACGATCTAAGATATTCACTAGTTGCTCTTCATAAGAAAGATCATCTTCTAATTGTACCACCTCGAAAGAGAGTACATGTGAAGGGTCCAGTATATAATTCCTTAAGAGGGATACATGAAAGACATCATGCACCTTGGCCATAGAAGGTGGAAGTGCTAGTCGATAGGCCACAACCCCAACACGATCAAGAATCTCGAAGGGGCCGATGTACCTTGGACTTAACTTCCCTTTATTTCCAAACCTCATGACCTTCTTCCACTGAGATATGCGTAAAAACACCTTGTATCCAACTTTAAACTCAAGGTCTCGTCGACGATTATCTGTATAACTCTTCTGTCGACTCTGGGCTACCTTGATATGCTGCTGAAAAGTTTTCACCTTCTCCACCATTTCTTCAACCATTTCTGGTCCTAGAAGCTTACGTTCACCAACCTCATCCCAACATGCCGGTGTTCTGCACCTTTTCCCATAAAGGGCTTCATATGGTTCCATTTGGATGCTCGAGTGGAAACTGTTATTATAAGAGAACTCAACCAGAGCAAGATGTTTATTCCATCCTCCTTTAAAGTCCATTGAGAATTCTCTCAACATATCCTCAAGTGTTTTGATAGTCCTCTCTGATTGGCCATCAGTTTGAGGATGATAGGTCGTACTAAAGTTCAGTTCAGTATTCAGAGCATGTCGAAGACTCTTCCAAAACATAGAGGTGAATCTTGGATCTCAGTCGAACACAATAGATAGTGGTACTCCATGCAACCTTACCACTTCCCTGATATATATATATGTGCCAGTTGATCCAAATAGAAATCCTCTCGAATAGCAATGAAGTGTGCAGTATTTTGAAGATGATCCACAACAACCCAAATTGCATTGTTGCCTTTGGATGTCCTTGGAAGTCCAGTGACAATGTCCATGGTGATGTTCTCCCATTTCCATTCTGGTATGGTCAATGTTTGCATCATCCCCTTAGACTTCTTCCTCTCTTCCTTCACTTGCTGACACACCAGGCACTTTGATGTATATTCGGCGATCTCCTTCTTCATATTATCCCACCAAAAGTTTTCTCGGAGATCTCGAAACATCTTTGTGCTCCCTAGGTGAATAGAGAAATTTGAACTACGTGCATCATCCAAAAGTTTCTTCTTCAGCTCCGGACATGATGGAACACATAGTCTTTTCTCAAACCATACAATTCCTTCTTCATTAACATTAAACTCTGAGGATTTCCCTTTTTTGATAGCTTCCACTTTTTCCTGAATTCCCACATCACCTTTTTTAGCATCCTATAACCTTTCTAAAAGAGATGGTTGAGCAATCATTTGTGAAAGGATTGATGATATTCCCTTCTTTAGGATTCCCACGTCCATCTTCATCAAGTCTAAGAAGATTGGATCCTTCTCAATTCTCATCATTGGTAGAATCGTCGGATCCTTTCTACTTAGGGTATCTGCCACCTTGTTCGCTTTCCCAGGGTGGTAATGTATTGAACAGTCATAATCCTTTGTGAGATCTATCCATCTTCGATGGCACATATTAAGCTCTTTCTGTGTGAATATATATTTAAGACTCTTGTGGTCAGTATATATCTCACATTTCTCTCCATAGAGATAATGCCGCCAGATTTTCAAGGCCAAGATCACCGCCGCCAACTCCAGATCATGCATTGGATAGTTTCGCTCATGGATTTTCAACTGCCTTGAGGCATAGGATATCACTTTATCACTCTACATCAACACACATCCTAATCCCTTCTTTGAGGCATCACTGAATACCACAAAAAGTTCCCCACTTCTGGGTAAAGTGAGCACGGGTGCAGTGATAAGCCTTCTTTTCAACTCCTTGAAGCTTTCTTCACATTCATCACTCCAAGCAAATTTTACTCCCTTTCGAGTTATCTTGGTAAGAGGGTTGGACAATCGTGAGAAATTTCTCACAAATCATCGATAATATCCAGCTAACCCCAAGAAGCTACGGATATCTGTTACCGATGTTGGCCTAGGTCATCCCTCAATTGCATCTGTTTTGGAGGGATCCACAGATATCCCATTGCTTGTGATGATATGGCCCAGGAATGAGACTTCCTTCAACCAGAACTCACACTTGTGGTACTTTTCATAGATATTCTCCTTGAGCAGTCTCTAGTACAGTTCATAAATTCTCCTCATGGACCTCCTTGGTTTTGGAGTATATTAGAATATCATCTATAAATACTACCACAAATTTGTCAATGTAATCTCTAAAGACTCTATTGATCAAGTCCATGAATATTTCTGGAGAATTGGTGAGTCCGAAAGGCATTACTAAGAATTCATAGTTCCCATATCTTGTACGAAAAGCAGTCCTGGGGATATCTTCCTTCATCACCCTTTCTTGATAATATCCTGACCGCAAGTCCACCTTGGAGAAGTATTGTGCTCCACGCAGCTGATCAAACAAGTCATCGATTCTTGGGAGAGGATAATTGTTCTTTATCTTGATTTTGTTAAGTTCACGATAATCGATGCAGAGCCGCATTGACCCATCCATCTTCTTGACGAAGAGAACTGGTGCACCCCATGGTGAAGCACTTGGGCGAATAAACCCTTTATCCAGATTCTCCTGTAGTTGTTTCTTCAGCTCTTCAAGCTCAATAACAGCCATTCTATATAGAGTCTTGGATATTCGTAGTGCCCCAGGTATAAGTTCAATTGAGAACTCAACATCTCTTCTTGGAGGAAGACCATGCAGTTCCTCGGGAAACACTTCCGCGAATTCCCTCACAATAGGCATTTCTTCATGGATGGTTTCATCTTTGGACTCAATCATCTAAGCCAGATACGCATGCTCATAGGGCAGTAAAATCCATTCTTGAGATGATGGAGCTAAAGGAGATTCATCTTCCTCCTGACACTTGTAAAGAATCGGGGGACGATTATCCATATGGAGTGTGATTTCCCTCTCCTGACAATTTATGTTGGCTCTATATTAGGAAAGCCAATCCATGCCATGAATTGCATCAAATTCCACCAAAGGGAGTCTGACATGGTTCGCTGGGAAATTCAATCCACAGATTATAACAGGGGAGGACTTCTATTCATGGGATGCAATGATTGCCCCATTTTCCGTACTCACCGACATCTTTACTTCCATGATTTGAGGTGGTGCTGGGATTGTTCTACTAAACTTTTGAGATATAAAAGAATGCATAGATCCTGAATCAAAAAGTATGTTTTCTATTCTTGAATGAATAACTAGCGTACCTGTCACCACTTCGTTGTCGGGGTTCACTTCGGCAGACGTGATGGCAAAAGCTCTTCCTTGCTGTCTTGGAGGTTGTTGGTTGCCTCCGATAACCCTTGGATTAGGGCACTGATTTGCAAAATGACCCGGTTCATTGCATTTGTAGCATTGAACAACGCGTTGAGGTTCAAACGGAGCGTTCCTCTCCTCTGTCGTAGCCGTGGGTCCCTCTTGCAGACAGTTAATAGCTAGGTGCCCTTCACTTCCACACCTGAAGCATTTTCTCATCCCCTTAAGGCAATTTCTAGGGTGCTTCTTTCCGCACTTTTGGCAAGTGTGGTGCTATATCTTTTTAGCGCCGTTTGATTTATCCATCGGACCACCAGTATTGATGTCCACCTTACGCTTCTTGTCCCCATGATACCCCGGTGATTCCCCGATCTCCATTTCGACCTTGAGGGCACATCGGACAATTTCCTCATAGCTGTTGAAGTCACGGATCACTAATGCTTTCCGCAAGCTAGGCTTCATCCCACCAAAGAAGTGGTCAACCTTCAATTCGGGGGTAACGACAATGCCGGAAGCGTATCGTGCAAGCCTTGTGAAGTTTTCCTCGTACACTCCCACAGATTCTTCATCTTTTTGCTTGAAGGAAAGGAAGTCCCTTTCCATCTTAAGACGGAGGGTGCGCGGAAAATATTTATCGAAAAACATCTTCCGGAATTCCTTCCATTCCAAATCCTCGATCTCCTCCTCAGGCTTCGTATTTTTTATCAATGTCCACCACTGATCAGCTTCACCCTCCATACGATAATCCACTAGGAGAACCTTATCTTGTTCAGAACATTGGAGGATGGAGAATATCTTTTCAATGGAGTTGTTAGGTCCAATAGGGGCCTATATACCCTGAGAGGGGGGGTGAATCAGGGTATGTATATTCTTTTTCAAAGTTCTTTCTCCCCACTGGATCTTGACCTCTTTGTTACAAGGGTCACTTTGTTTGCACTTGTGTGTATGTTATGATCACTTACATTGTTCTTTATCTGATGATGATGCTTTAAATTCAATGTAGGAAAATTAGCAGGAAGACGCATAGATTTTTACTTGGTTCACCCTCACTAGGATACGTCCAAGGAGCATACGCCGACAGGTTGCTGGTCGTACCAAATTCCACAAATCTTCACTAGATGTGGATACAATGTTCGGGCTAGATCACTTCTATGCCCATGCTCACTGCCTATACAAATTTTTGGGTCAGCTCACTGCTTTCCCAAGGGTCACTCCCTGTTTCTCTCTCTCTCTGGCTCACTTCCGGTGGAGAGGATCACCTACTTCCTCTTCCTAAGCTCACTGCTCCAGAACGGAATCCACTCACAGTTTATAGACCTGTTGGTCTCTTCATTTGCATGAATGAATGCATCTTCCTCTATGTGTAGATGCTCTGTTGAAGTACAACATTCACCCGTAGATGAATATCTCTTTACACCAATGGTATCGGGAAATGTACTAGCTTACACACAGTCCGAGAAGCACCTATGGAACAAAACCATGGCGCGCAAGTCAATCTTGGCGCGCAAGTATCGGCGCGCAAGTCACAGCGGGCGCGCAAGTCCTCCTCATACACTTGCGTGACTCAAGCTTCCTCAACTCCAAACTTGTGCGACACTCTTCCTTTTACGCCCAAACCAATATTGACGTGCAACTGCCAACCGGCGTGCAACTTCTAACACTGGCGCACAACTTCAAATACTGGCGCGTAAATTCACCTGCGCGACCCACACTCACCACTTGTGCGACCACCACACCTACACGACAGGAGCTCTGATTTCTCAAAGTGTTGAACTCCATTGAGAATGAGGAGGGGTGGTCCAGTATTTATAGGCAATCTGACCACCCTGCACGATGGCGCACAAGTCACCTGCACGACCCAGTTTCGGTGCGCAAGTCCCCTGTCATTTTAGACACTTGCGCAACCAACTCCCAAACTTGCGCGAACCTATTTACTTTGCCATATTTTTATCTTCTGATCTTGAAAAACATATGGCGCGCAAGTTTCCTATACTCCAAGTCCTCGGTGCGCAAGTCCTTTTTCCAAAAACACTTTTCTTAATTTGCTGGTTTTCAGGCCCTAAAATTTGGCAAACACTGGAAAACGGCGCCACCTTGTATCTGTTCTTTTGTACCGCCTCCAAATCATCCATTCCTTTTATCGACGTTCTTGAATCAAGCATGGATTGTTGACCTCAGCTCTTGAACTCGACATTCCACCATGAAATCCTCTTTGTCAACAAATTTTTATGTCATTGTTTTGCTTTGACAACAATCACTACTCAGATGTCCACTTTGTCAACATACACAATCACCTCAAAAATGCTTCAATGATATCTTGAGGGATTTTTGCCCCATAGGAGTTGATCCATTGTTCAGCAATCGTGGGATCGGATGATCCACTAAAAGTTGGAGGCCTTTGCCTCATGAAGCTCTCGATAGCGACTTGTTCCTTCTTAGGGGGGTTTGGATGTTTCTCTTGACCCATTTTTCTATTCAAAACTTGAGTTAGCTGAGAGAGAAGCTTGACAAAGTTCACGATTCCCGCTCTCATTGGATTGGGCATCTCATTAGTACAATCATCACACTGATCCTCACAAAAGGTTGTTAGCCCGAGTCCTCCTATTACCATCCATTGGTTGGAATAAAAGGAAAGTTAGGGGTAACACATAAAGAGTAATCCAAATACAAAAGTTGATGACATATAAATAAACTTTTATTTTTTTAACTCATGAGTCTATAGGATTCAATCTAGGCTTTTCATGATCTACTTTCTAACATATATTCTTAGGGGAATTTTTCCCTTAATAAGGGTTCATACCAAGATTGCGAATTTATCAAAACATATCCCCCTAGAGTGTCGTAACCAATAGTGCATCAAGGCCCGTTGTCGTGCACCAGTTCTCGTTCGAGTCTAGCTCAAAGAAGTGTTTTCGAGTTTTACCCTTAGGATACATATGTGCCAGAGCCACCTCTACCTGCTCGTATCCAGACAGGGATGTATTTGTTTGATAAACCACTTACATAGTATTTACCATAACTTAGGGATGTTTTTATTATACTTAGTCTTGTATCCAAGGCTTTACTAGGGTTTTCTAATCCCAAAAATAACTAAACCTATCCAATGATACCAACTATGACAACCCTGCTTTTATTTACAACTTAAACATGATTCATTACATAAAACTTCACTTGATACCACAAAGAAGATTGAGAGGTTTAGTGTCTTTGGGGCTTAGGATCATTACATAAAAACTTAAAACATGAAATACAACATCTTTATTGAAAACTTCCTATACATGACCACTACATTCCTTCGTACTTAGCATTGCATGGGATAACCGGAGGACATGCATAAGAAAAGGGTGAGCTATAATGCCCAGTAAGGGATTACACATGGAATAACATGAGGAGTACAATACATGTTAGACAATAGGCATATCAATAGATCATAAAAGAAACATGAACATAAAGGCATGATAATGCATGATAATCATAACATGGAAATGTGGAAACAACACTTAACATTGAATTAGCATGAGCCAACGCTCATTGCACATGGAGCATGAGTAAACCCTCATTGCACATGGAGCATGAGTAAACCCTCGTTGCACTTGAATTAGCATGAGTCAACACTCATTGCACATGACGTATCATGATACTATACTTTACCCAATGTATTGGAGCGCTATAAGGGTGCACCCTTCTTAAACATTTCTTTTCATGCATAAGTGTGCCACATGGATCATAAAACATGGATTCATAAAACATAATCATTTATTCCACGATAAAGGAATGTGGAATTCATACATGAAACTTTACAATAAATATGTAAATTTGCATAATGGTGAATACCCTTGATGGAGAAATGGGCATGCTATTCACTACACAATGACATTGGCTTAGAAAATTGGTGCGATTTCGGCAGCGTAACGGTGTGACATAAGAATTCATAAAAATGGTTGATGAGAGAGAAAGGGGTTCCTCATCATATTTAAATGTAATGGACAGTAAGGAGTTCATATAGATACATGTCCCAACAATTGAAATGGAATTTAGATTCATGATACAAAAGTATTTCTTGAATGTAATACAAGAGAGAGGAGTTCCTTTCGGAATTTCGGCATAGTAACGGGTGTACATGAGAGGCATTTAATGAGAGAGAAAGGGGTCTCCCATCATTCAAACAATAAGAGGGAAGTATGGGGGAGGTTATAAACCATACCCCAACATTCATAATTGAAAATAAAAGGGCAATACAACTTAAAGAAAATTGACAAAATTGAGAAAAGAAGAAAAAACCCTTACATGGAAGTGTGCTTCCAAAGGCTAGAGAGTGGATTTTGAGAGGCGTCTTGGGAGCTTGGGGAACCTTGCCAGGATTCTATAGAGAGTAGGGAATATGTTGGAATAACTCCATGGGATTTTAGTGAGGAGGAAGTGGGTGCTTGGGTGGGTTTATATAGGAAAGATGAGAGAATGCTTTATTATTTAGCTTTGGGACCCCTTATATTAAAATAATCCAAACTAGAAACCATACCATGGTATTTGCCCATGGTTTCTGGAAACGGAAATATGAATACAATATTTTACAAGTCCAAGGTCCGAAATTATTAAAAAATTAGGGTTGCTTATGTGGAGGTGAGTCACACTCCCATGGAAATTAATTTAAAAAGACAAAGTGTTGAATAAGTCTTGAGGGGTTCATTAATGCTTTAAAAAGTAAGTCAAACAAACCCAAAACCTCATTATTTTAATGATAAAACATATATTGGCCGAACATCAGGATTATGGTATTTTATTACATCACCATTGGGTCATTATGATGTCATAAAACACATTATATAATTAAATGCTATTTAATATTTACCCAAAAATTTGACTGTCTCAGAAAATTATGAAAAATTCACCGTTGGATAATTTCGACGTCCTGATTACAAAAATAACTTTTATTTTATCTAAATAATTTTTTAAAAATTTGAATTTTCACTTTTTATATAAAAACCAACATTTATCGAAAATTTACGGGTTTTGACAGAAATGGCTTTGAAACCTTAATTAAAATTTTAATTGAATTCATAAAATTATAAGATCATTTATATTTAATAAAAAATAATTTAATAATATTATTATTATTTTATTAAAAAATTATTTAATTCAAAAATCCTTTAAATTAAGTAATAACTAAAAACACCATTTGTACTTTAAAAACTATTTACAATGTATCAAAAATGACTAGAAATTATATTCATTATTATATACAAAACAAATAATGTACATCAACATAGTACTAATTATTTGTTACATAACCCCTTAAAACAGCCGCATAAGACCTAAGGGTAAGGTGTGCAATGGTGACAGACTCTTGGGGCGGCTTGGATAGCATCGCTCGAGTGGTAATTTCAATCAACTTCAACTTTTCTTGTAGACGGTCACCTTCGAGCTTGAAATAATGACGCTCATCTTGGGCTTGGTCAAGGGAGAAGCCCAAAGATGCCACCTCTTTTCCGAGCTCCGACAAATGGGATTAGTATGGGGAAATTCTACTGGATGAGGCCATCGCTTCCTTTGTCTGAGTAAAAATTGGGTTCGTTAAAGCCTTACATTTATACTAATCATGTGATCACTGTTCAATGGCTATATTAACAACGGTCAAAATTCTTAACATGAAAGCAAAGAAGTTGACATATTATAAAAACATTTTTCATAAAGATACATTTAACTGGATCAAGAGGGATTTTGCATTAATGAAACTTTGGGTCGTTACAGTTTTCCAACAAGGGAAAACAATGTAATGAGTACTGGGAGTATATTTTTGTCAATGTATGTTCCCAAGTTTATGTGGGAGGATATATTAATGGACGGTCTCATGTGGTTTCCCAAAGACGAGGTCGGTTATGATTTCCTTTGGGCGAAAAAATACTGATAGAAGAATTTAACCTATTTTCTAACAATTAAGGAGTTGTTTGATGTTGATGTTATTTTGGTGTAGTATATGGATGAGTTGGTGGGACTCCATGAGATTCTAAATACCATTTTATCCACCAAGGAAAATAAATTTACCTCATGAGTTTAGAGAGGATTGTAGCATGATTTTGGATCTCTGTTATTCTTTATAGCTTCATTCCATCCCTAGAAATATGGGTATATAGAGAAGAACATTTAGATGCTAGGGTATTTGTTTTGGTCATGTGTAATGGTATTTGAAGGATAATCGGTACACCAAATATTATTGTTTGAGTGTTCCAAATATAACAATTATTACTCATCCTAATATACAGATCTATTCATGGAATTGAATTTGTGTTTACATAATTATCTATTGTGATGGACTAAGGTTGGGGGATTGAAATCCATAGTCCTAATGTTGTGAAAAGAAACAAAAGATTCGAGCTTCCTAAGTGTTGATAAAGGAATCATAAGATAGCCCTAAATTTTATGCAAATCATAGGAAGAGGTCAATGGAGTTTGAATTTGAAGACCATGTGTTCCTGATGGATTCCCCTCATCGATCGAATTGTAGGTTTGGATAAGGGAGTAATATTATTTATGTGTTGATTATTCAATTCAATGTGTTTTATTGAATTGGAAGGATATCTTATTGATTGGAATTCCCATCATAATATATTTTCTACATATCTCAAATTATCTTTCAATTCATGATGAATCTTGTCTTATTTATTAGGGATAGTTTGACATCATTGATTTAATGAAAGATATAGAACAATAAATTGATATCCATGATCATTTGGATATGGTGTTGTGTGGGAGATTTATCATGTTGGTTAATGTGTGTTGGAGGCACAGTGGCTTAGAGGATTTCACCTAAGAACATGATTTATATGTGCACACTCAATACCATGGGTTGTGTTTAATATTTTTTTATTATTTTATTTTCAAATGATGTGGTTCATTTTATATTGTTATAAGATTTTATTCTCAATCCTTGTTTAATGAGATTTTCCAGTTATGTGTTTTTCATCCAATGTGTTTTTTTGCTCATGATAAAATGAGTTCCTTGGGAGGATCTTTTGGTGTAGTTTTTCAGACCACTTCCCCTTTTATCTCAATCACTTTTTAATTCAATATAATACTAATTTTTTGATTAGTATCTGGTTTAATTACTAATGTTCTTAGATACTTTCCAATTATCTTTTCACAAGTTCTAGAAGTGTCATTAGATAGTTAAAGTTATTTTCTCTAATGACTCAATGTTTTATCAATGAAATTCCCATATTATAACTATGTCTAATTGTATAATAATATAATTTTACATATATGACGTAATACAAACGTTATAACTGAATAATGATTAAAATAAAAGTTATCTCTAGATGTTAAAGAATGATTACCGGTGAAATATTAACTTGAACTTTGGAATCGTAATGTGACCTTTATGAATAGTAAATCAGAAAATTGAATAGTAACCTCACTAATGAATGTATAAATAAAATTTAACCATATTATAAGTTACAATATGATATAAATATATCATATTATATGTAAATATTCTAAAAAATATTAATTATGTTTAGGTATTTATGTATGTCATGATTCATTAATTAAAATTTTATGATTAATTTCATAATATAAAAAAATATTCATAATATGTAATCATAAATAAATTTTTTTATGACTTATGATGGTAATATAATTTTGAGGGACCTTAATTAAATTTTTCAAGTGTTAGAAATGTAGTTTTATTTTTAATGCTTATATTTTCAAGTAAATTATAATTTAATTTAAAAATTAAATTTATCACATTTAGAAAATAATTTTCATAAAATGGAGTTTATTTTTTTATTCTAAACAAAAAAAATGCTTGGGGTGAATTTTTAGTTTTTTTCTAAAATACATAAATTTTTTGTGAATAGTAAAATATGATAATTTTTTATGAATGCTAAATATATGGATTTATTGATCATTCCTGAATCATTGATGATTTAAATGGCCATTGGTCCAAACTCACATTCTCTCTTTATTTTTGTTTTGGTCACATGAATCATGATCATTTATTTTCTTGTGCGAAAATATTAAACTAATGATTAAAATAATGGGAAACCCCTCCCTCCTTGACTATAAATACCACCCATGCTTACCTCTTCTCTTCACTTATTTAAACCCTTTTAGCTTATCTAAATTTATCTAAAATCTCATCCCAATCACCACTCCAAATTACATAATCCCATTTCCCCATTAAAAGAACAATTGTCTCCCCTAAAGAGGTTCCTAAGGAAGATATATTCAAGAGGTAAATTCATGTTCTCATTTCTTTTATATTCATTCAAGTTCCTTTATTTATTTTTCATTCCACACATATTTTAATCCAAATGTTATGAAAAATATAGTATCATAAACATACTATAACTTTTTTTATGATCATGGAATAACTTCTCATCATCTCTCTTTTCCCCTCCTTTTATACTAGTAATGAAAACACCATCTGATATATTTTAATTCATCTCATTTGAGGATGAAGGGTTTTCAATTTATTTTACCATCTTCAACTATGGTCAAGAAAACATCTTTATAGTTGAACAAGAATATATTATATTTATTATTTCTAATTTAAGGTTTTGGAATCCTTTTACACATGATATAAATTTATAAATCAAAATGTGTTCGATTAGATAAAAAAATTGTCAATTAACCAAAACGGTTATCATTAAAGTTTTATATAATGATTCATCATCACTGCAAATAACAAAATGAATTTTATAAAAATTTAATCTTACATATTTTCCCTGCTAACATAAAACATAAATTCTGAACAAAAAATATTGTCTTTCATGTTTATCCTTACGTGTATATAAGTAAGAAAATCATACATCCCATGGAATGAAACACTCCCAAAGGATGAAATTGAACTTCATAATCCCAAAAAAGGGTAATGAATCAAATTAATAAGGAAATTATAAAAAACATAAATGAATTATAGATTGTATAAATATTAATTAATGAATGTAATATGGTTTTCCCAAACATTAAGATCATGTGAAGGACACCATCTGATTTAAGTTAAGGGATTCTACCAGAACCTTCATTATTCATTTCAGTTGTTCTATCATTATTATTACCCAAATAATGTTATCTAATATTTTTATGATAAACTTAAATATTCTATTCATATTCTTTAAAATCATGTATCATGATCCATTCATCATTCTCTTTCTAGAATGTATATGTTTTTAAATGAATCCCTCCTCCATTATTCCTGATAAGCACACATGTTCTAAGGGAACATTCACAAATTCTTACCCAATTACAAGTACACTGTATAATCTATTTTTAAGAAACCATTATTTTTATGAAACCACTAATTTTATTATGAAAACCGTCTAGGGTCACTTCTGTATTTTTATAAAATATTATTTCCTTTTATGTTCAAAAATTCCTTTGATATTTCCCTTAAACTCCATTAAAATGTATTAATTATAAAGTTTCATAAATGATCTTTTTGTATTTTTCCACTTAAAATGGACATAAATTGTCACTACATATGAATATTCCACCTTATATGTGTCCATAAATGATATAAATCCTTTTCATCATGGAAGCTTTTATGATACACCAATTTTTATGCATTATAACATAAATATGATACCTAATTTTTTCCAGGTGTAACACATATGTTTGTGTATAATTGATTATGTATAATTCATTATATGGATATCATATTCAATAACATGTTATGATGGTTTAACCTAGATATCTCTTGAATTCAATGGGTGATATTTAGTCTCACGAGACATTATGTGCAACAGTCTTGGCAGTTAGCCTTGTCTCATTCTACCATTTGCAACAGACTTAGTGTTTAACCATGACTTGTGATCCTATATGTGAAACGAGACTTGACTCATGCTAAAGTCATGTTTTTTCTACCAAATAACTCTGAATACATGTTTATATGTTATAATTCTATATGTTTCATTCCTTTTTATATAATTATGGCATGCCTTCAAACCCTTGTTCTAAAGATTTTTTCTATTTTTTATTCCCTTACTAGGATTTAATTCCCATCACTTTTTTTCAGGATATCCCAATGTTATCTTATAAAGATGTTTAAGACCAATGGAAGTTAGGCTCTATTTAAAAAATATTAAATAATGAAATTTTTTATTTAGTTCCTTGTTTTCATTTTTATGTACCTACTCTTGGAAGAAACTAGACATTATGATCATTGGATTTTACTTTGAAGACTAATTTATCTTAAAATCAAGTAATGAAATATTTAAAAGGATAGGGTCATTATAGTTGGTATCGTAGTATGGTCTAGTTATTTTTGGAGATTTTTAATTGGTAAATTTAGTAAGAACATTAAGAATGAGACTAAAAATATGAAAACATACATAAATGTTTGTAAGTATATAGTAAGAGGATTATCAAGAAAATACATACCTATCTAGAAAAGAACATGTGGATGTGGCTGAAGCACTGGTGTATCTATGTGTAAAATCCAAAAACACTACATTATGCTAGACTAGAATAGAAACCTGTGAATGACAATGGGTCTTACTACACTCCTAATTTGACACTCTCAGGGGATATAGTGTGGTAAATTCATAAGATTAGTATGAACCCTAATTAAGGGAAATTATTAATAATACTATATTAATAAATGTGAGGAAATAGATAATGGATAACTTATATTGAAACTACGGGAATCATAATTCAACATACACTTTTCCATTAAGATTCTAACCATATATGTTTAAAGTTTCCTTTTTATTCTTATCAACGTTGTACTCCATCCCCTAACTGTATGTTATTTTTCTTAATTAAGGGCATGAAATAGAAGACCACATGCCAACAATCAATGTTATAGGAAATGTAACTATCACCCTAATGATATTCCTGATATGCTAGGATAAGGTGATCAAAACAGTTTTATTTCACTTCCTCAACTAGATCATGTTATAAATAATAACTTGAATCATGTTTAACACCCTCCTCCTCCATGGAAAGAGCATTTTTTCTTGGAATTATTAATGCGGAAAATTAACCCCATGTTTATTGGATATTTTGATCCCCTATTCATGGAATAGTCGATTAACTTCATTGAAATGGTATTATATGTCCTCTAGTGCTCAGAGGAAGGAAAAGTCATACTAGAAGACCTTTGTTTTGATGGGGAAGCAGATCAGGGGTTGCAGATGATCCTTAATATAAATTCTTAGGAGTAAATGGATTCTATGGATTGTGAGGAAATCAAGAAAATGATTTTCAATATATATTTTCTTCTCACCCTCTGTCTTAATATTGGATGAATTTTCCTTATATATATGATGAAGGAATATCATTCCATGAAGACGTATAAAGAAAACATCACAAGGATTTCATGATATGCCTTTGTCTTGGTCATGTACACTGAAAGAAAGGTGGATCACCTCTTTACTTGACTAAAGCTGATTCAATGAAATGTGTTGGATATTTGAAGCCTCTATAGTTTTGAGAATATTTTCATTTGAGACCTCAAGGTTTAAATAGACATCGGAGACTCTCAACAGTCTCATAGGACTGGTGAAAAAATGCGTAAAATGGAGTCTAATATGGGTGCTTTGGTAAATAAACCCCATGATAGAAAGAATATCTAACATCCCACTTGTCAAAATGTTGGGATAAAACATCCAAAGAACTATCTAGAGGGAACAAGGAATTGCATAAAATGTGGAATAATGGGACATCTAGCTACAAACTGCATAATTGATATGAAGTATCCCCCTAACGTGTAAGAAGAAAAGAAGGTTTTTATCAACACTCAACCAGTAGTGCAGTGTTACAACTTCAAGGAGCATGGGAATTATTTGAAAAAAAATTCATAGGAAGTCAATAAGAGCCTCCATGGAAATTAGGAATGTATTATGTTATCACTAATATTGTGGTGTATCCGGACAATGATGTGGTGGCAGGTAGTCTAGTTATTCATTCGAGAGTAGTGAACATACTATTTGATTCTAGATCTATGAATTCATTCCTATCATGCATATTTAGTATATCTATTCCAATTACACATTAAAATTTTGTGGTTAAGTTATCTGTGAGAACATATAATGGTTAAATTATTTAATACAAGGTTTATAATTCCTCCAGGATAATTGATTGTGGATGGAACTAACCATAAAATCTTTTGGTACTTCCTCCTGAAATCTTTGACTCTATTTCAGGCATGGACTGGCTATCTTTATACAAATCCAACACTAACTACTGGGAAAGTGTGATCAATTATCATAGTCCATAGTGTCCTCCAATCTTACCCATGTGTAATGAGGATGATGAATCTCTTTCAAAATCATCATCCCAAGTGTGGATAATATTGTCTTTTATGAAACCATATCTTTCTCAAGAGATTGAGAAAAATGTAATTATACATCTCAGAGATATTCCAATCGTGGGTGAGTGCACTATTGTATTCCCTGAAGAATTTACTACTCTTCCTATTGATTTAGAGATTGAGATATCGATTGAATTTATTCTTTGATCCCAAACTATATCAAATAATCCTCATAGAGTGGCCATCATAGAGCTAAACGATATGAAGAAGTTGTTATAGGAGAATCTATTGAAGGGTTTTACAAGCCCGAGTGATTTACCTAGGGGTGCACTAGTCCTATTAACCAAGAATAATGATGGATAAATACACATATATAGTTATTATCATGAGATAAATAAAATCATGATAAATAACAAGAATCCCCTTCATCACGTAAATGCTTTTTTTGATCAGCTTCTAGGGGTCAGATATTTATCTAAAGTGGATTCTCGGTTAGGATATAACCAATTAATGGTGAGGAAGGAATATATTACCATTAAATAATTTCATAAAAGGTACGGACATTATGAGTTAATAGTGAATCCCTTATGACTCGCTAATTATCTAGAAATATTCATGTATTTAATGAATAGAGCCTTTTTAGATTACCTCACAAAATTTCTAGTAGTCTATATCAATGAAATTCTTATATATTCCAAGAGTGAGGAATATGGGGATCATTTTAAAACTTTTCCGATGAATCTAAAAATAGAGAAACATAATGCAATGTATAGTAAATGTGAGTCCGAGATGGAGGAGGTATCATTCCTAGGGAATTATATCCCCATCAAAGGGATATCTGTAAACCCTTCTAAGATAATGGAAACTAATTAGTGGCCCAGGATAAAATATGTAATAGATATCCATATATTTCTGGGTCTAGCCGGGTATTATTAGTGATTTATCAAGAAATTCTCATTATTTCCAAGCCTAATGTTCGAGATGACATAAAAGGGAGTGAAGTACATGTGGACTCATGAATGTGATCACAGCTTTATGGAGCTCAAAAATAGGTTTATCATTGTTTCGGTACTCACACTCCTCATAGGTGGGGAACTCTTTGTGGTTTACATTGATTATTCAATTAAATTCATAGGCTATGTGTTGACTCAAAATTATATAGTGATGGCCTACACTTCAAGGAAGTAGAAAATACTTTCTAAAAATTACACCACGCATGTTCTGGAGTTTTCATCTATGATGATTGCATTGAAAATCTGGTAGCATTATCTATATGGGGAGAAGTGTGATATATATACTGATATCACGAGCAAGAAATATATTTTCACATAGAAGGTGCTTAATATGGACTATTGAATAAGGTTAGTGGTAATCAAGGATTTTGATTTCTCAATCCACTACCATCCTGATAATGAAAATAAAGTGTGGGATGCTCAATGTAGAAAGGATCCTACATCATTATCAATGTTGAGAATTGAAAAGGATCCAATATTATAATATTTTCAAAGGATGGACATGGGAGTCACTAAGGGGGAACATCATAAATATTTATAAAATTATTTCCCAACCATCTATTATAGAGAATATAAATGATACTTCATGAAATGATGTGGAAATTCAAAAAAGGGTTAAATCTATCACAAATTGGAAATCTTATGTGATCAAGATAGATAAGGAATGAGTTGTATGATTTTGGTCATGATTATGTGTACCATATGATCCATAGATAATGAAGGATATTTTGAATGACTTGCATAGCTCAACCTTCTATTTTATCCTAGGGAGCACAAAGAACAATCGAGATCTCTAAGAGAACATTTGGTTGGACAATATGAAAAAGGATAATGTTGAATATAAATCAATGTTCCTAGTATGTAAACAAGTGAAGGATGGAGGAAAAAAGTATAAGGGGATGATGCAACCATAATCCATACCAACTTGAATTGGGGAAAAATTAAATTGGGAATTGTCACTGGATAGCCGAGTACATCCAGAGGAAACCATGCTATATTGGTTATTTTGGATCATCCTATAGTGAAATCTCACATTATAACATTTTGAGAATACTTCACATTGGATAACAATGTATGGAAATATATTAAATAGGAGGTAATTTATCATGTAGTACCACTATCTATTGTATTTGATCAATATCCAAGAGTCACAAAAAAGTTATAGAAAAGTATCCAACATTCTCTAACCACATAACTGAACAACAGTATGAACTACGATACTCAAATTCATGGCCAACCAAAGAGAACTATTGAAACTTTGGAAGACATGTTTAGAGAATGTTCTATGGAATTAAAAGGGGGATGTGACCTACAACATCCACTAGTCAAATTCTCCTACAACAATAGTTTCCACTGCAGCATCTGAATGGCACCATATAAATCCCATTATGGGAACTGGTGTAGAACACTGGCCTGTTGGGATGAAGTTGGTGAGTGTAAGCTGCAAGGACCTAAAATGGTAGAAGAAATTGAGAAGAAGGTGAAAACCATTCAGTATCACAACTAGACATCCCAAATATATAGAAGAGTTATATAGACAATCGTTGATGGGACCATGACTTCAAATTTGTAGACATGGTATTCCACTGCATATCTCCATCGTTGAATGTCATGATATTTGGGAAGAAAGGAAAGTGATTTTCTAGGTACATCGACCCCTTAGATATTTTCTAACATGTTGGAGAAATGTCATATCGACTAGAACTCCCACATACAATGTCTATTGTACATGATGTATTGCATGTATCCCTCTTAAGGAAGTACATACCTGACCCTTCACATATACTCTCTTTAATGGTGGTATAGTTAGAGAATGATCATTCTTATGAGGAACAACTGGTGAAGATCTTGGATCAAAGAGATAATGTTATACCCAACACAAATACTCACTTGGTTAAAGTACTTTGGTGGAACCATAAGTAAGAGGAGGAAACATGGGAACTGAAAGAGGCAATGAAGTAAAATTACCACACCTATTTAAATATTAGAATGTAAAACAAAATATGGAGAACGAAATTCCATATGGGGGGAAGAATTTAACAACCCCATGTTTTATCAATGAAATTCCCTTCTTATAATTATGTCACATAATATAATCATATAGTATTATATATATAACATGATATAAACCTTATTAATGAATAATTAGTTAAATAAATGGTATCTCTGGAAGTTAAGGAATGAATACCGATGAAATAGTAACATAACCATTTGAGTAGTAATGTGACCCTTATGAATAGTACACCGACCAATTGAATTGTACCCACACTAATGAAAGTATAAATAAAATTTTCCCCTATTATACTTGAAATTATGATATAAATATATCACAACATAAGTAAGTAAATATTTTAAAAATTATTAATTATGTGTTGGTATTTTTTTAAGTCATGTATATTTAATTAAAATTTTATGGTTAATTTAATTATTTAAAAGAAAATTTATATTCATAAAATGTATTCATAAATATCTATTTTTATGGATTATGATTTTAAGATAATTATAAGATCCCTTAATTAATTTTTTAAAGTGCTAAAAAAGAAGTTTTAATTTTAAAAATTGTATTTTTCATGTAAATTATGATTTCAGTTTAAAATAAATTTCTCATATTTAGAATATTATTTTCAAAAAATGGATTTAAATTTGGAATTATATATGTCTTGAAAGGTTTGGGGTAATTTTTTTGGATTTTTCTAAAATACATGAATTTTGGTGAATAGTAAAATACAATAATTTATGATAAATGAAAAATAAATGGATTTCTATATCATTCATGAATCCTGGATGATTTATATGGATATTATTCAAAACTCAAATTATTCATTTATGATTTTCTATCATAATGGTCAACACTATTCATTTCCTTGAGAAAAAATATTAAACTAATTATTAAAATAAATGGAAACCCATCCCCTCCTCCATTATAAATACAACCCCTCTTTATCTCCTCTCTTTACTTCTCCCAAGCCTTGTGTCTTTCCTAAAATCTGCTAAAATCTCCTACCAATCCCATCTCCCACATCCATCATCCATTTTTCTCTTCAAAATATAAAATACTCCCCATTAAATTGGTTCCTAGGGAGGATATATTCAAGAGGTAACTTCCTCTTTTCATTTGAATTATTTTCATTCAAGTTCCCTTTTGTATTTTTCTTTCCTCATCTCCATTCATGAAAATTTTATGATAACTATTTTACATTACATGTAATATAATGTTTTTATGATAATGGAATAATTCATCAACATATCTCATTTCCCCTCCTTTTATACTACAAATGAAAACACTATCTGAGATGTGTTAATTAATCACATTCTAGGATGATGGGTTTTTAATTTCGTTTACCATCATAAATTCCGGTCATGAAACCGATATTATGTTACAAATAGACTCTAATATAAGAGTTATTTTTAATTTATGTTTTAGAATCATTTTTACACATGATAATAATTTATAAGGAAAACTTTCTTCGATGTGATCAAAAAACTTCCAATTAACCAAAATGGTTATCATTAATGTTTTTTATAATGCTTTATCTTCACTACAAATAACCAAAAGAATTTTATAACCATTTAATCTTATGGATATTCACCAATAACATAAAAATTGAACTCTTTAAAACCATTATCATCTTTCATGATTATCATTTGATATGTATAATTTAACCAATCATGAAAACCAAGGAAACAAATGCTCCCAAATAATGAGATTGAACCTCATAACCCATCAAAAGGGTCAGGAATGAACACAATAAGGTTATAATAAATAAATGAAATGGATAATAGTTTCATTAAATATTAATTAATTAATTTAATTTGGTTATATAAGACATTAAGATCAAGTTAAGGACACCATCAATTTTAAGATAAGGGATTCTACCCAAACCTTTATTATTCAATCGAGTTGTTTTATCTTTCTTTTTACCCAAAATAATTTATCTTCTATTTTTATGAAAAACATATATATTATGTTTATATTCTACAGAATCATGTATCAAGATCCATTCATCATTATATTTCATGGAGAATCATGTTTTTAAATGATTCCTTACTCAATTATTCCTGATAAGCAAGATCGTTCTAGAAGAACATCTCGAATTCATGCCCAATTTCAGGAACACTATATAATCTATTATTAATCCACCATGATTTTTATAAAACTAAAATTTTAATTATGAAAACCTTCTTGGATAACTTATATTTTTATATAAAAGATTATTCCCATTTATGATAAAAATTACCTTTCATATTTCCCTTAAACCGTACTAATACATTTTAATTCTAATGTTTCATAGATGTTCTTGTTACAAGATTTCACTTCAAATTGGCATAAATTATAATTAAATATCCATATTATATATTATTAATTTCCATGAATTATCTAATTCCTTTCCATCATGGACACTTTTATGATACTCCCATTTGTTATGATTTATGACATGAATATGATAACCAATTCTTTCCACAGGTAACCCTTATGTTTATGAATGATTGATTATGTATGATTCTAGGTGTGGTAAAAATATTCCTAAAAAGGTTTTTATGGGTCTTCCCAGATATCTCTCTAATGAATTGGTGAAATTTTACTCTCATGAGACATTATGTGCAATAGTCTTGGTGATTTTCGTTGACTCGTACTACCATGTGCAACGGTCTGGGTCGTTAACCATGACTGGTGCTCCTCTATGTGAAATGAGACTTGAATTGTGATAAATTCATGTTTTATGTTTCTTAAACATTAATATGAATCCATGTTCATATGATCCCGTGTTTATGTGTTATGATTCCATATGTTCCATTCCATTTTATATCATTATGTCATACCTTCAAACCCTTATGCTAAATCTTTATTCATATGTTTATTCCCTTAATGGGATTTTCATCTCAATTGTTTTTTCATGTTTTCCCCATGTTACACTATGAATCTGTATGAGAAAAAGGTATGTTAGGTGATCTTTATGAATATTAAATGATGAAATATTTTATTCAGTCCCATGTCATTAGTTTTATAAACATAGTCTTCCAAGACACTACACATTACAATCCATGTAGTGTAATTTTAAGTGTTATTATACTTAAAATAATGTAATTATATGTGTATAAGGATAGGGTATTTATATTTTCCCTTTTTAAAATTTAAAATTTTCTTTCACAGTCACATGACTGATCGTGTGGTCACATGTTCCTTCATTTTTTTGTGGGTAGCTTCTATAGATCTATTGTTTCCTCTTCATAGTAAAATGTTTCATTCCTATGGTTTGATGGTTCCTTAGTGTTCACAGTTGGTTCATGTGTATGGCATATTGGTTCCTTCTTGTGATCAGTTATTTCCTTCATGTGGTCAGTTAGGAGCTTATTTTGCTTGGTTGGACAATTCAAATAGTTAATTGTCATATTTATATAGTCGATTTGTTGCTTCATTAGGTAATTTGGTTTCTTTATGTGGTAGGTTTTTCCCATATTATGTTTTGGTGTTTGTAACACCCCAAGCTTCCACCGTACATTTCCCTTTGAATAATGCAATAGCGTGCATTGTACGCAACTTTGAGATTCTAACACACCACAACCAATCAAACTAGCTGTTATGAATAGAAATACCTACTTTTTAAAATATTATAAATTTTATCTTTCGAAATGGACTTCATTTTTGGATTCTTAATATCGAAATTAGCTTACGGTGAAATTTTGGTACTTTTCGGATAACATTCATATTTTGATGAATAGTTAAAATTACTAAATTTTAATTAAAAACAACTTTTTTAATAGAAATAATTGGTAGTAATAAATTATTAATTTGAGTGGTTTTAAAGTATATTTAGAATATATTTTTACCATTTAATACAATTTTGTTCATTGGATGTAATTTCACATTTAAACCAGACATAAAAAAGTGTCAATCATGTGATAGTTATTATCTCTTAAAAACACGCTATTTGTTTTGACGACGAGAATTAATTTATAAATTAATTAATGCAAATGATATGCTTTGAATTTGGTAAAATAGACATCATTTTTGAATTCATAATATCAAATATTTCATTGGCTTACTTTTTGGTATTTTTCTGGAAACTTTCATTTTTTGATGAATAGTGAAACCACTAAGAGGTAGTTAAAAAACTAAATTTTTCATAAAACATAATTTTACTGCTTATGTGAGTGGAATTTAGAAAATCCAAGAGACACTGTTAATATCAAGGAGTAAAATATGGTTCAATAAGATGAAAATAATTTTTAGTGAATAGAAACTTTCTACTTTTATTTACCACGGTTAAAAGTAAATAGGGTAATTAACGGTAAAAATGATATTAATATTACCCTAACACATGTACTAATTCTATTGGAAAAGTGTATATCGACCAAAAACAACCTTAGTAGTAAAATATTATCATCTAGGTCCAATTGTATTAGATTAGGACATTTATTATTGTTTAATTCAATGAAGAGTTAAAAGAGTTAAAATCAAACTTTTTTTACTAAAACATTTTTAATATAGGGTTATACATAAGATAAATTCAATTTTAAATATTCATTAAAAAGATAAAATTATTTCCTAAATAATAGTATTTTATTTATAACTTTTATACATTAAATAATTTAATTTAGTTATGACACAATAGTGATGTAGAAATTACCTAATTAATGAAATATTAAAATAATAAATATTATAAATATAAAAAAATGAAATTTGAGACTTTTTATGAATTACACTAATTTTCTAGGTTAATATGACATATTAGGATTGATTATATAAATTATTTTCGAAGTAATAATGTTGTTATGTATTTTTCAAAACCATAATACCCAATAGTATCAAAATTGACATAATAGGGTTTTTAAAACAAATATTATATTATTAATTTATATTCAATTCCTAAAAATCTATGTTTTGTCCAAGAGACTTATATCATGATATCTGTATCATTAATGGACCACTTGGGGTCTCTTGGATGTATATTGTAAATTTATTAACCATATAATATAAAAATACAAAGAGACATTGTAAAAGTGAAACTAATTAACTAAGAGTTAATACTTAATGATAAGGTTAATATAATTACCCAAACCTGTCTAAATTATATTGGTTGAGTGGATTTCTATCCATCCCCACCTTAACCTTTAAATAATCCACTTTTGAGCCATTAGAAACCGAATATGAATTTACTATAAATTAATATTTTTGATTTTCCAAACGTGACCCTCACCCCTCTTATAAAAGGGAACTCCCCCTTATCACTAATTCACACATTAAAATCCTTTTTCCTCGGCCACAACCAGCCCAAATACTCTCTCAACTTCCATAAATACAAGATAGAGGCCTTAGTTTGATCATAATGTCAACCTAAGGATCCCTTTTCATCAAATTAAAAGGAAGAACCCGATGAAGAGGTAATGTTTTCACCACCAACTTTCAAGTTCCTTTCTTCTACAACTTCTTCTTTCTTTGTTATTTATATTCTAAAATAATAACAACAGTATCTTATATATAATGTGATTTTATTATAAATATGGTACAACCATATTCAGTATTCTATCCATCCTTTTAATGGCATGTCACCATACGTGTGTACGTACGGCTTACCGTCTCCACGTCGTGGTGTAATTTCCATTCAATAAATTATTATTTGGATGGATATAATAATGATGTGTAATTCATGTAAATAATAAATATAATACGATAATTATTCTTTATATATTATATACCATCCAATTATATATTATTTTAACATAAAAAGAATGATATTGTTGCTCGTGCGTACGTACGGACTATTGCCTACACGAACGCGATGAGATTCATTCTCCATCGTATCCATTCAAGTATAATTCTCATTTTATGATTAAAAATAATTTTTAATGACTTGATATAATTATAGATATGAATGATATACAAACTATCCATAACATACACGGCTTACTTAACAAATAATATAAAGTAAAACGAGTAAGTTAACACCCGAAATGATGATAATACTTAGATATTATTAACAAATCAATGTTAAAAGATAATATATGATATCGTATTAATGTAAATGATTCTTGTATAATTAAACAACAATTATTTCACCATTATAAAGGAGTATAACCTACCGTCGACCAAGGAAAAAGTACTAAGTAAGGGGTTTCTTATCTCACTCTTAATTCCGTGAGAATTCCATTGTTCACCACTTATTTATTACATGTGGTATGTGTACTGCCCATGGTTATATTCATTATTTAGTATACTTTAATTCATGTATATTTACATCATCATTGTACGATCCTTCTTTTAGGGTTGTATGTTTTTTATGTTACCAAATCAATAAGGGAATTTGAAAGTTCAAATTCCACTCATTCGGCTTTACGCATACTTCATTGATTATTTTACTCCAAGATTATGTGTAGAATCACTATTCATTTGATTATGTCAAAAATTACACTTCCCTTTCTGTGGATATACTTTTTATACACATAATCACTCCATTGATAAATTATCAGGTCATCGGTAAGAACATGACAAGAGTAATTTTTACTCAATCTCGATTTGTTGAGTTAAACATCCAATTCATTGGTGTTGTTTTTACAAGAATATGTGTGATTGTCCTTTGATTTTTTTACACTGAATATCCAATCATATTGAGTGTATTTATATTTTTCACTCAAAATTATGTCGTTGATTTTTCCTTAACCTAAGTATACGTCCATTATGAGAGATTTCATCTCAATTTACATTCCATTGAGACTCCTTTATTGTTATACACCAAATATCGTTTATATGGTGTATATAATGTATTTTGACATAGTATATCATGAATCCATTTATTCTCATGATATTACAATGTTTTGATTACCACAATTATTTGTATTCGAGTGTCTATCTTTTGGTTAGAAACTCTAACTAAAATATCATTTTTAAATGTTTTAAAGACTTATTCTTCTAAATCTTTCTCATTAATGTCCATGATTTAAAAATGGTTTTACGGATTTATTTATATGTACACTAATGTTTTAAAATTAAAACTCCTTTTAAATTTTTCAAAGTGGTATGGGACATGTTGATTAAAAAATCTATTTTTAAATGGATTCGTGAAAAATAGTGTGACTTTTAAATGATTTCAAGAAAAAAGGGGATATTTCTCTCAAATAGATTTGATGATTATTTTCATCTATGTTAATATCCTTCATTATTCTCGATTGAGGTTAATGTGATACAATACAATCTCTCATATTGTATCGAATGAGTTATGTTTCACTGTGGATGTGCTATTTTTATACCATTCATGGATTGTGGATATGTATTGGAATTTCATATGCTAGTTTTAATATGAATGTTTATGTTATGTTTCAAACTTTTCATATGCGGAATGAATTGGACTTAGTAAGTGATGGGTGGAGCCCGCTATAGCTCCTCGATGCATCGGTAAGTCTCATGAGACAAACTAGTGTCTTGGAATGAGGCTTTGACAAAATCTTTTTTGTAGTCTTGGCACGAGGCTTTGGCTACGTGGTTATGATAGTCTGGCATTATGCATTCTGTCATTATCAAAGTGGTTATTAATATTTTCATGTGATTATTCGACTAGTAGAATATCCATGTGAATAAGTAAATGGAATTATTTCCTTTTATCCTCTCCATATTATGTTGGTGTTCAATTTTAAAATCATTTTGTTTTAGTTATACATTGCCTTAAATTTTTATGTTTATTTATGAAAGTTTCTGCTATATTTTTAACCTTACTGAGCATCTGATCTCACCCCTTTCAATGTTTTATTTTTCCCAAGATGTGAAGAAGTATTTTATGAATGACTTGCAGGGATAGTATGAGAGGATATGAAGACAATATGTTGTGGTAGTTTTTCACTTATTGATGTAATGTAAACTTTATGAATATATCTAGTGTTTCCAAGGCTACTAAACTAATCGGTCATCCGAGACATGATATTTCTTGTCATCATGCCAATGTTGTGTAATAATGCACCGACTCTGGGTATCTAGGGTCAGGGAGTTACAGTTCGTATCAGAGGAAGTTTAGTACAAACCTTGGAAGCTAGAATTTGATGAACTCTGATTAGAGCACGTAGACCTAAGATGAAATTTAAGGATTAGTATAGAAGAACTTCCTAGAATTTTGGTATTGTAGAGATTTTGTGAGTTTTCCGAGCAATACATCCCTATCTTGATACGAGCAGATAGAGGCGGCTCGGTCACATATGTACCTAGGGGTAAAACCCAAAAACACCGCTTTGAGCTGGACTCGAACGGTAACTGGTGCACGACAACGGGCATTGCTGCACTCTTAGTTACGACACTTCCAGGGGATATGCTTAGGATAATATACATTTTATTTACAAACCGATTTGAAGTATTATATATATAAGATGAGAGTAAATGACCTCGGTTAATCCTAAGGTGTTTCAAATTGAGAATATGGTGACATTTTAATCTCTAAATGATTTTAGGACTACTGTTACTCACACAAAGATTTATAGTTTTAGTCAATGGCTAGATTCCAAGGAAATCATAGTGACTTTGAGAATGATGTACAAGGTGGGAACGGTGGTGGCAATGAGAAACAAAATGGAATTTTGAGAGGCATAAAAGATATCGTCTTTATGACAAATAAATTTTCCAAAAATATGATCACCAATATATATATATTAACCAATTCCCGGACTCAACAAAGAAGAGAAAGGTGATGAATGATAGGAGCTCCAGAAGTGGAGACCATGGAGAATGGAATCCTCAATTTCCATCATGCAGGAAATGTCGAAGGAGACACCTAGGAAAGTGTCTCAATGGGACAAAGAAATGATTTACTTGCGGGAAGGAAGAACATAAACTGAAGGATTCTGGAAGAAAAGTGAAGAGTACTATGGAAGAAGATAAAAATGGTCCCAAGAATCCATTTACAGTCGTTTGTCGTAAATCTAGGGGACCTGGCCATTGCCCGATTGAATGCCCTATTCTATAGGATATTTTCTTGGTTAAAGAAGAAGCTATGTGGAAATAAATGGTTGGAGAAATGTTTAAAAAGTATTAGTGCTCCTTGTTAATGGGTTTACTTTGGAATAATTTTCTCTTTTATTTTTAACCCTGCAGTTTTCCATGTGAGAATGATATTTGAGGAAGAATTATCTTTTCTCTTGTGGATATAGTTATAAATACCCATTTGGTTTTATATGATCGTTGGGTTTGAGGAAATTATATGTTATTATAATTTGGGATGAAAATGCATGGTATGAGATAAGATTTGTGGTAAAATTATGTTATGGTTATTTTGAGGAATTTATCTCATTTTGGTAATGTTATAAAATATAGTTTTTGAAAATGGACAACACAAAGACTGTGTGACAACCGGTCATGTCGGACAAAGCTGTGGGAATCGAACCCACAACCAAAGTACGATTGGGATTTATCACCTACCACTGGACTACGTGAAGACCCTGGTTAGTGTGACTATTATTTTTAGTTAAATGATTTTATTGATCAATAATAATTTGATTTGGGATCTTATGTATTATCAAATGAATACCCTTAGTATAGGAAAATGATTTGGTTATTAAGTGATAAATGTTATTTTGGAAGTTGTTCACTTTGTTGTGAACACTATATGCCCATGGAAAATAGAATAGTATGGGATTTCATTTGATGATTAATGGTGGATTTTTATCTATGTTTTTTTTGTGGATTTATTGTGATTTGGGTTATTTATAGAAATGATTGGGTTAATTACTTTTAAGTATGTGACTTTAAGAGTAATTAATGTTTTTTGGAGATACAATTTAACATGGAAGACTAAATTCTTATAAGTTTTTTGTTTCAATATTAGTTTGGATTATATTGAAGGATTTTAAGGAGAATTGATTTTTGAATGGTATTTATTTAACTTTAGGGTATTGATGGTTTAATTTTAGAAATCACGATTTTTGTTTTTTTCTCTAATAAAATATCCATTTGGGGGATCATCAGATATTATAATAACCATTTTGGTTTTGATTAATCTTTAATGACAAGGTAAATATATAGTTTATCCTATGTGGATCATGTATTTCTATAGAAGTTATTCTAGCTCTTCCATTGTGACAAAGTCTTCTTGAATACTCATTGTTCAAAAAAATGAGTTAGTGGTAAAAATTTATTAAAGAGTGAAACTATACATAAAAAGTAAGTATTTCTCTTTATGTTCTTAGTCAATATCATAAACTAATTCCTCAACCTTATGTAATGTAACTTAAATCAAAAAATATTGTCTGTTTACTTTTCTTACTGGGAGACTAATGACCGTTTGTCCCAACACAAGTTTGTGATTTTCTTATTGTTAACATTATCCTAATCATGTTTTCTATCCCTCTCCATCAGAACTTAACACTTATTTTATCATCCATATCCATATTTTCCTACATGTAATCCTAGTATGGGTTATCTTGGGTGACCTTTATACCTCTCTTCCTTTCTTTTAAAGTGATAGTTTTATGGACTCTTTTTCCGATGTGGGACATTCCATTATATTCTGAAGCCCGATTTTAAAAAACAATTGAGAGGATGCAATTTATTGAAGGAGGGGATAATGTAACAACCCAAGCATCCATGGTACGTTTCCCTTGGAATAATTCAATGGCGTGCATTGTACGCAACATCGAGATTCTAACAGACCACAACCAATCAAACTAGCCTTTATGAATAGTAATACCTAATTTTCGAAATTTTATAAATTTTAACATTCGAAATGGATATCATTTTTGGATTTTTAATATTGAAATTATCTTAGGGTGAAATTTGGGTAATTTTCAGATAACTTTCATATTTTGATGAATAGTGAGAATTACTAAATTTTAATTAGAAACAACATTTTTAATCGAAATAATTAATAGTAATAAATTATTAATTTGAGTGGTTTTAAAGAATATTTAGAATATATTTTTACTGTTTAATACAATGTTGGTCATTGGATGTAATTTCACATTTAAACCACACATAAACAAGTGTCAATCTTTTGATAGTTATTATATCTTAAAAACACGCTATTTGTTTTGACGAAGGAAATTAATTTTTAAATTAATTAATGAAACTGATATGTTTTGAATTTGGTAAAATGGACATAATTTTTTAATACATAATATCAGATATTTCTTAGGCCTAATTGGTGGTATTTTTCTGGAAACATTCATTTTTTGATGAATAGTGAAACCACTAAGTGAGAGTTAAAAAACTGAATTTTTCATAAAACATAATTTTACCACTTCTCTGAGTGGAATTTCGAAAATCCAAGAGACATGGTTAATATAAAGGAGTAAAATTTGGTTCAATAAGATGAAAATAATTTTTTGTGAATAGTATCTTTTTACTTTTATTTACCACAGTTAAAAGTAAATAGGGTAATTGAGGGTAAATATTATATTAATATTACCCTAACACAAGTTATAAATCTATTGGACATCTGTATATCGACCAAAAACAACCTTAGGAGTGAACTATTATCATTTAGGTCCAATTGTATTAGATTAGGACATTTATTATTATTTAATTCAAAGAAGAGTTAAAAGAGTTAAAATCAATGTTTATTTACTAAAACATTTTAATATAGGGTTATACATTATACAAATTCGATTGTAAATATTAATTAGAATTCTAAAGAGATTTCATACATAATGGTATTTTATTTATAACTTTTAGACATTAAATAATTTAATTTATTTATGACACATGGTGATACAGTAATTACCTAATTAATGAAATATTAAAATAATTGATATTATATATATCAAAGTAAATGTAATTAGAGACTTTTTATGAATTACACTAATTTTATAGGTTAATATGACATATGAGAATTGATTATATAAATTTTTTTCGATGTAATAATGATGTTATGAATTTTTCAAAAACAAAATACCCAATAGTGTCAAAATTGACATAAAATAGTTTTTTTAAAAAATATTATATTATTAATTTATATTCAATTCCTAAAAATCTAAGGTTCTGCCAAGAGACTTATATCATGATAGGTGTATCATTAATGGACCACTTGGGGGTCTCTCTGATGTATATAGTATGTTTATTGACCATATAATATAAAAATACAAAGAGATATTGTAAAACTGAAACTAATTAACTAAGAGTTAATACATTAAGATAAGGTTAATATAATTACCCAAACCTATCTAAATTCTATTGGTTGAGTGTTTTTCGACCCTCCCCACCTTAACCTTTAAATAATACTCTTTGGAGCCATTAGAAACCGAATATGAATTTATTATAAAATAATATTTTTAGCTTTTCCAAAGGTGCCCCTCACCCCTCTTATAAAAGGGCACTCCCCCTTCTCACTAATTCACACATTCAAAGCCTTTTTACTCGGCCAAACCCTGACCAAATACTCTCTAAACTTCCCAAACTACAACCTAGATTCCATAGTTTTATCAGAAAGCCATCCTAAGGATCCCTTTTGATCAAATCAAAAGGAAGAACCCGAAGAAGAGGTATTTTTTTCACCACCCTCTTTCGAGTTCCTTTCGTCTTCAACTTCGTCTATCGTTGTTATTTCTATTATAAAATAATAACTCTAGTATATTCTATATAATTTTATGTTATTATAAATATGGTACAACCATATTCAGTATTCTATCCATCCTTTGAATGGCATGTCACCATACATGTGTACGTACGGCTTACCGTCTCCACGTCGTGGTGTAATTGTCATTCAATAAATTATTATTTGGATGGGTATAATAATGATGTTTAATTCATGTAAATAATAAATATAACATGATAATTATTCTGTCTATATGATATACCATCCAATTATATATTATTTTAACATCAAAAGAATGATATTTTTGCTCGTGCGTACATACGGACTACCTTCTCCACGAACGCGATTAGATTCATTCTCCATCGTATCCATTCAAGTATAATTCTCATTTTATGATTAAAAATAATGATTAAAGAATAGTTATAATTATGTATATGAATAAGATACAACCTATCTATAATAAACACGGCTTACAAAACAATGAATATAAAGGAAAACGAGAAAGTTTATACCCTAAATGACGATAATACAAAGATATTATTAAGAAAACAAATTAAAAAGATCATATATGATATAATATTAATTTAAATGATATTTGTATAATTAAATAATATTTATTTCACCATTATACATGAGGTTAACCTACCGCCGACCAAGGAAAAATTACAAAGTAAGGGGTTTCTTATCTCACTCTTAATTCCATGATAATTCCATTGTTCACCACTTATTTATTACATGTGGTGTGTGTACTGCCCATGTTTGTATTCATTGTGTAATATACATTAATTCATGTATATTTACATAATCATTGTATTATCCTTCTTTCATGGGTGTATGTTTTGTATGTTACCAAATCAATAAGGGAATTTGAAATTTCATTTTCCATTCATTCAGATTTAAGCATACTTCATTGATTATTTTACTCCAAGATTATGTGTAGAATCACTATTCATTTTATTATGTCAAAAATTCCACTCCCCTTTCTGTGGATATACTTTTTATACACATAATCACTCCATTGATAAATTTTCAGGTCATCGGTAAGAACATGATAAGAGTAATTTTTACTCAATCTCGATTTGTTGAGTTAAACAACCAATTCATTGGTGTTGTTTTTACAAGAATATGTCTGAATGTCCTTTGATTGTTTTACACTGAATATCCAATTATATTGAGTGTATTTATATTTGTCACTCATAATTATGTCATTGATTTATCCTTAACCTATGGATATGGCCTTTATGAGAGATTTCATCTCAATTTACATTCCATTGAGACTCCTTTATTGTTTTACACCAAATCACTTTTATATGCTGTATATAATGTACTTTGACATAGTATATCATGAATCCCTTTATTCTCATGATATTGCAATTTTTTGATTACCTCAATTATTTGTATTCATGTGTCTCTCTTTTGGTTAGGAACTCTACCTAAAATACCATTTTTAAATGTTTTAAATACTTATTCCACTAAATCCTTCTCATTAATGTCCATGTTTTAAAAATGGTTTTAAGTATTTATTTATATGGAAATTAAAGTTTTAAAATTAAAACTCCTTTTAAAAGTTTCAAAGTGGTATGGAACACATTGATTCTAAAATCTATTTTTAAATGGATTCTTAACAAATAGTGTGACTTTTAAATGATTTCAAGAAAAGGGGGATATTTCTCTCAAATAGTTTCGATGATTATTTTCATCTATGTCAATATCCTTTGTTATTCTCTATTGAGGTTAATATGATACAATAAAGACTTCCATATTGTATCAAATGAGTTATGTTTTACTGTGGATGTGCTATTTTTATACCATTCATGGTTTGTGGATAAGTATTGACATTTCATAGGCTAGTTTTAATATGAATGTTTTTGTTATGTTTCAAACATTTCATATGTGAAATGCATTGGACTTGGTAAGTGATGGGTAGAGCCCGCTATAACTTTTCGATGCATCGGTAGGTCTCATGAGACAAACTAGTGTCTTGGCACGAGGCCATGAAAAAATCTTATTTGTAGTCTTGGCACGAGGCCTTGGCTATGTGGTTATGATAGTCTGGCATTATGCATTCCGTCATTATGAAAGTGGTTATGAATATTTTCATGTGATTATTCGACTAGTATAATATCCATGTGAATAAGTAAATGAAATTATTTCATTTTATCCTTGCCATATTATGCTGAAGTTCAAGTTTAAAAGGCTTTTGTTTTAGTTATACATTGCCTTAAATTTTTATGTTTATTTATGAAAGTTTCCACTATATTGTTATCCTTATTGAGCATCTGAGCTGACCCCTTTCAATGTTTTATTTTTCCCAGGATGTGAAGAAGTATTTTATGAATGACTTGCAGGGATAGTATGAGGGGATATGAAGACAATATGTTGTTGTAGTATTTCACTTATTGATGTAATGTAAACTTTATGAATATATCTAGTGTTTCCAAGGCTGCTAAACTAATAGGTCTTTTGAGACTTGATCTTTCTTATGATCATGCCAATGTTATTTAACAATGCACCGACTCTGGGTATCTAGGGTCGGGGCGTTACTATAAGGCCCCAGCCTTAAACCTTACTTAATATTGAATTAAATGAGTAATTCACATTGAGGATCTTTTCAGGTTTAGAGTTTTAGAGAATTAGGACATAACTATTACATCTCAAAAGATTACAAAGTAGTCTCTTCTACTAAATTTCCATAAAATAAAAACTCTTTAAAAGAAACATGTATAGTTCCATGTTTTAGGTAGCATGACTTTCCCTTGATCCCATCCTTGACCCTATTCCACGCTATGTCCTGTGAAAAACATTTCAAAAACTTGGGATGAGCATAAGAAGCTCAGTAAGGGATACACAAATAATGAAAACTGTTAGATTTTCAAAACAACAAGGAAACCATGAATACTTTATCAATGTAATACTTTTCACCTTCATGAAGTAGTAAAAACTTTTCACTGAAAAAAAAGTATCATTACTTACCTTTTTGTAACCAAAGGATTACCATAAAACCCATATAAAGAACACATTACATATATAAAGGTAACTTGGGACATAAACATACATAAGTGGAATAACCATACGGTCGACTTCCACACATATCACTTAATGGAATATACATACGGCCAATTTCCATACATACTTAATGGAATAGCCATACGGCCAACTTCCATACCCAATGCATTTGAGGTTATAACGTAACCACCCGTCCTGGTATTCACGGCACCACCCGTCATATGGTTTATAACGTAACCACCCGTTAAAATGTCCAAGTACCAATATAAAATCATAAAACCAATATAAATGAATGATAACATTTCTACATCGCAATATATCATAATAGAATACTTTATCAAAACCATTTTCAAAACCATTTAAACATTTAATAAAGAGATTTTTGAATCAACGTGTCCCATACCACCTTGAAGCTTAAAATTTTAAACCATTAATATCCATATAAATAAATCCTTAAAAAAATTTCAAAACATGGATATTAATAAGAACAAATAATTAAAACATTTAAAATAACATTTTGGTTAAAGGGGTTTTACCAATATTAGAGACACTTGAATACAATAATTGAGGAACAACATTTATTCATAACTTTATAATATCATGATAATAAATGGATTCATGATATAATACTCCAAAGGACAGTATATACACCATATAAGAGTGAATTGGTGCATAACAACAAAGAACCCTCAATAGAAATGTCAAATGTGATGAAATCCCTTATAAAGAAGGTATCCTTAAATTAAGGAAAAATCAATCTCAAAAATATGTGTGACAAATATAAATACACCCAATATAAGTGGATATTAAGTGTAAAACAATAAAAGGTCATTCACACATATTCAATGGATGAAATATTCAATGACTACATGTTGAACCCAAAGAAATCGAAATTGGGTTAAAAAGTTCCCTTGACAGCCTAACGGCATCACATCAAAATGAGTTGATGAGAGATAAAAAGCGTATCTCATCACTTGGACATAAAATTTACATCAATAAGGATATATGAGAACATATCCCAACATAAAAATATGTAAATTAAAAGACCCAACAAAAGAAGTCTTTTAAAAAGATGAGGGTGAAAGGTTCCCTTACCGACTTGGGTATCTTTCAAAACATACACCCCATGAAAGAAGGACAATAGATCATTGATGTAAATACTCATAAACGAAATTATATTACACAAAGAGTAGAATAATGGTCAGTACATACACCACTCAATGGAATTTGTGGCAAATGTAGCATAAATCTCACGGGAATAAAAGTGAGATGAAAAATCCCTTACGAAAACTCGGCAGCCTAACGGCGCCACTTAAAACTTCCAAAATGGATTGATGAGAGGTAATAGGGTCTCTAATCATATGAACATAATAATTAAAGTAGGAATAATATAAAATAACATCCCAATCATAAGAAATATGAGCTTAAAAGGAATGACATAAAAGAGTGTACTTAAAAAGAAAGAGAGGAGTAGGATCCCTTACCATGGGTCCGACTTGACTCGATCGTTCTTTAACGACCTGAATAATAAACTTGAGTTAATTTATACTTGATTAATAACCTTTTTAAAGTTCATTATTCCTTTTATATCACTTATTTCCATGTTATAAAAATTATGTAACCATTTAAGTTAATAATGTTTGTTTTGTCGATATTTGGTTCTTAAGTCGAAAGTGGACTTCTTACAATTACATGTTGTTCGTGTGGTTAAAGGTTCTTTATATCCAGAATGACATTCCTGGTTTGGATATCATATATATTATATATATCCAGCATATACATGTATTTATAATATTACATAATCATTTAGCGGTAAGAAATGAAATGCACCGTTCATGGAGACGGTAAGCCGTACGTACGCATGAACGCTACTTTCATTTCTTTGTCATATTAATGGAATTAAAACTAAATGAGAGGTATGTATATTTTAATTCCAGAATTATATTCATCATTTAGATATATCATTAATTATATATATCCATTATATACATGTACTTTAAATAGTACATTACATTTTGGGATAAGAAATGAAATGCACCGTTCATGGAGACGGTAATCCGTACATACGCATGAACGCTACTTTCATTTCTATCTCATACTTTAATGGAAAGAAATAATAATGATATAGAGGTATATAATAATTCCAGTATAACATCATTAAATCCATCCTTTATACGTCCCACGTATGGCATTAACGAATCACATCACTTTGAGGGGGCGGTAGTCCGCACTTCCTAAAATGAAGATATCGCTTATACCCATAATGGAAGCCATAAAACTAAGCCACAAATGAAAAATACAGAAGATTAAGTAAAACATAAACATATTACATATCATATATAAAAATAGTGACATCATAATGGCCACCTTTGACGGTGTTAAATGAGTATTGAACAATCATCGTTTCGGGAGGCAGAATTTCGCCATCCATGGAAACCGTATGTTCTTTAACCATTTGATGTAGTTGTGTGAGAGTGTAGCTCGAATAAATCTTATAACAAAATCCTAGTATATTTAATATACTGTTTTTGTTACAAAATAAGTAAATAAAAAGAGTTTATGGGGTTGGAGAAGCAAAATAAAACAAATGAACATGAGAGAATGAATTACCTTTAAAAGTGTAACTCCTTTTGATTTGAGCCTAAAGGCTTCCTTTGAAATGAGTATGCCCAAAGAGAATCCTCTATGATGAGTATAGGGATGTGGAGAGAGTAAATGGTCAGGGGTTGGCCGAGCCAAAGGCTTGAGGAGTGTGTGAAATGAGGTAGAGGTGGGGGCCTTTTATAAGAGGAGAGGAGGGGCACTTTTGGAAAGTAAAGAAATATTACTTTATTTGAAAATGTGTTTCGGTTTTAAAAGGTCCCACATTGATAGAATTCGTGGCTAAGGTGATAAGGGTTCGAAATACACCCATAAAATAAGTTTTGGACATGTGTAGTTCATATATTTTACATTATCTTTCCATTTTATTTACATCGTCAAATAATGATGTCATCGCTGCATCATTATTATGTCATAAATAATTTAATTTATTTAATGTCTAAAAATTATAAAAAAAATACTATGATGTAGAAAATCGTTTTATCTTTCCAATTACTATTTATAATCAAACATCGGATCTTTATAACACCATGTAAAAATTGTTTTCGTAAAACATATTTTGTTTGTGTCATTTTTACTTTAACATTTAATAAAAAGTTATTTATGTCATTTCCCAACCGAAGTGTCTCCATGGGGTCCCCAAGTGGACCCATGGCTTGTCTTGGTCGGCCATGACACAACCAATAAGGTTGGGACATGTGTCTAGGTCATTTCATATTATTAAAGCATTATTTATACCTTAAACTACCCTAATTACCACTAATCACGATTAAGAACTTAATAAGTTACTATTCACCAAAAAATTATTTTTATCCCATTGAACCACATTTTACTTCTTAATGACAACCATGTATGTCGGATTTTTGAAATTCAAAACACAATGATGGCAAAATTTCATTTAAACGGAAAATCAGTCTTTATAAGTACCACTTAGTGGTTTCAGTATTCATCAAAAATTGAAGTTTTTCAGAAAATTACCAAAAATTCACCCCAAGCTATATTTGATATTATGAATCCAAAAATGAAGTATTTTTTACAAAATTCAAAACATATAAGTCACATTAATTAATTTAATAATTAATTCCCACTGTCAGAGAAAATAGCGTGTTTTTATGAAACAATAAGTATCAAAAGATTGATACTAGTTTAAGTCCGATTTCAAAGTGAAATTAATTCCAACGACCAATATTGGATTTAATGGTAAAAATATATTCTAATTTCACATTAAAACCAATTCAAAGGATAATCTAATCATATAAATAAATTATATTAAAAAGAGGTTTTGAATTAAAATACAACATTTTACACTATTCATTAAAAAATGAACTTTATCAGAAAAATACCAAAAATTTACACAAAGTAAAATTTAATGTCCCGATTCTAAAGAAGAGTTTTATTTGGTCCAAAATAATGTATAAGAGTGATCAAAACTATATTTAATGACAGTACGCCATCAAAAGGCGATAAGTGAACCTTTAGTGAAAACTAGGGCATATACGCCTAAAATTGAATTCTTTCTGTATTTTAAGCCTTTATCTTTTATTGGATAAATGTAAAAACATTTAAAAACATATATAATCATATTTTAGTTATTTATATCCATTCCCGCCAATACAACAACTACATGTTAACTACCATTTAAAATAATATTATTTTATTATTAGAGTGCAACGTAAGATTCCCAAGAAACTAGTTGTTGCGTGTTGGGTACGCCATCGAGCATAGCATCCCCTTTAAAGTAATATTAATATTTGATTCACAAATATGGATAAATATAAAGATGACATATTCTTTATTTACCTGGGGTGTTACAGTTACAGTGTTTATTTCATGCAGTTGGCTGGCTACATCATGTTGTTATTTTTTTCATTATTGTAGTATTTTTTTATAATAAGGTTTTTTGGTTCCATATTATATTAATAAAAATCTTTTGTATGCTCATTTTATTGGATCTATGTTTTTCATACCATCCCATGATTCATCCAACAGTTTATAAAATTTTATAGTTCTTTAAAATACCCAAATTATCTATAATTATATAAAAACATATTTTAAGTTATAATAAGTAATTAAAGGCATATTTAATTTTTCAAAATTAATTTTACAGTGGATAAATATATTATTCTAATTCAGGTAGAATATGGTTTTAAATGGATGATTCCGCATGTTTTATAGAAAACTGAATTAAATGAAAACTCATAGGGAAGGTTTACCACATTTATCTTAAATGTTATTATAATATATATTTCTTTTATTTTAAAGTATGTTATTTCCTCCTATTGGAGTCTTCTTATTTACTTTGAGCATAAATGAACCAAACTCATTGTTCTTAAGCCATATGGTTATCTTCAACTCAACTCGTGCCTTCCTGCTGCTGATTCTAGGCATTATTGACAACCCATTAATCCTATATTTTCTAAAATAGATTGGTCTTTTTGTGGTAGAAGTCTATTCCTATTTCGTATTCCATCATTCTCAAAGAGTTTTTTTTTTCATTTTATCAAGATCATACTATTGTTATATCATGATTAATAAATCATATTCCTTTTCCCAATTTTTTGTGTCATACTTTTTGGAATATCATTTTTCCATATGGGAACCTTCTAATATAATATTTATACAGTTGTGCAATTATCATGTTTTTCAATTTGGTAGTCACTGAGGTTTGGATAATTAAATTAGTTCACTTGATTAATTGAAGTGAAAGGGAGGGGTGTATTCACATATTTTACCATATTTATTATTATTTCTATGTGATAAATGTTATCTAAGATTACATATTTTTGATATATTCATTTCATGATTGGTGTGAAATTATTAACACTTTCTTTATATAGATATCTCTTACTATTAATTATTTTTTGATTGACCTTTTATAAGAGACTAAATTTGTTTATCAAAAAATATTTAGTTCCTATTTTAAACCAAGAACTAAGTGATAATACCAATGCATAATGAAATAATTTAATCTAAAAAATCATTATAAATGAATTGTATTAAAATGTGAGAATTTGGAGTATATTATTGTGTCTGATTGTGTTTTTATTGTTATCTTTATGGTTTTGGGGGGTGGTATGGGGATGTCGGAGACTATTTTATATGAGATATTGGTTTTGTGAGGTAAATATGTGTTGGTGGACATATGTTTGTTGTGGTGTGATAGTTGGGTTATAGTGTTATCATTGACTAGATGTGTGATGGTTTCTATATTAATGATATTTGGTAGTTGTGGGGTTCCTTGTAGTAGTGTGTGGGTAGTATTTGATATGAAATTGATAAAATTAAATTGAATAGTGGATTGGAATTTAATAATTGTGGGATGTAAATTCAAGTTTGAATAATGAATTAATGAATTGAATGTTAACAAAGTGACTGGAATTAAATGTGAATTATATGTGTGTGATGGATTAAAAGTAGTATTTAAATATGTGGTTAAATGTATTAATTAATTATAAGGGTTTCCATTGATATACTCAAGAATTTTTGTTTAATTTATTATTTAATGAATGGAAATTGTGGATTTTTGGTTAGCTTTTTTGGTGAGATTAAATTAGTGGTGGAAGCATACCGAAAAAATAATATTGTGTTGTTGAGAGATGGATATGATGGCATATTGATGTAAAAAATTTATGATGGGATTGAATTATATCAATGTATATATATATATATACAATTCTACATTATTGATACTTTTATACACAACGTACTCATGTCAATTACTTTGCATCAACACCCAGAACCACCAATAAATTTCATAGTTCGTAGTGGAGAATAGACCCTATTGACAAGATTTTTTATGACAATTCCTAAATATGAAAGAAGGTTATTTGTGCACATGGGTTTTTAATCCATGTGGTTAAACTATGCAACCCATTCAATGTTGAGAAATTTAATGTTTTCTATTCGGGGTTTTTAGATCTCGACCTGATATTTCCTCACATTAGACCCCCACTACCCTATTTGGGGAACCAGAAGCACCCAATCCCGCAATTAATGATTCTCATTCAATTATGGGGAATTAGGAGTACGATTGTGTGCGTATAGAATATTCGGGTGAGTTTGACACTCATTTTTTCTCTATTTTCACGATTTGGGCTTATAGATTCTCTCCAATACTTCACAAGCCAATAGACATTCACTTTTCCATAAAATGTTAGGTTTGGGATTTAACAGATGTTTGATTTTAAATAAAAGGTGTTTATTATGAAATTTTTCATCAACAGACATGAGGAAATAAATCTTAATTATTTTTTCCATGTTCTTGATCTGTTATATGTGTATGTAGTTATTCTCATTCACTAATACATTGAATCTTGATGTATCACATTTCATAATATAATTTATACCATATATTGAGGTGTGAGTACCTTCACAGACCTCATTGCTTTCGTCGATGATGTGAGACCAAACCTAGGGATACCCAAGGGGTAATCCAGAACCATGTAATTAGTGAACAAAATTTGTAAAACTTTTGATAGGAGTATATTGATAGTGACTGGGAAGTGACAATTCAATTTATTTTTTGGTAAGGTTAATGGGTTTATTAAAACTATTTATATGTTTGATTTTGTAAATTATTTAAATTTTTTGAAATAAGTTCGATGGAATGTTTTTAGATTTCAATAAATTTTAGATTCATTGATAAAAAATGATGTTTGGATGTTAGAAATGTTTTTAAAGGAGGTTTTGACCATAATGTGATTCAAAAGTGGTTTTCTATGATATTTAAAATGGTGTTTGAAATGGGAACAAGGTTCCCTTTTTTGAAAATGGTATAATTATTTTCCTAATAGGTTGAATGTAGATATAAAATCCATGGGGAATGTTTTAGATATCGAAAGGATAACACCTATGTTTTAAAGGTTAGTTTCATGATGATTTCGATGAGTATTTAGAAATGTGTTCATTTACATGTTGTATTTTATAAGGGTTTGATAGAACCTTGCAAATTAAATGGATGTAAGGGTTAGTACTATAGAACCCATAAAAATTACATTGGTATGTTAGAAGTATTTTGAAATTAACTAATTGATGAATTGTCTTAGTTGATGATATAGCATAAGGGGTGTTTGGAATGATATGAAAATGGTTTAAATGGGATTATTGTGAAGGTTTTGAATGAAATGATATGTTTACATGAAATTAATAAATGATTTAACTTACAGAATGTTTGAATATTTTAAATGGGTTAATGAGTAGAATTAGTGAATATTCATAAAAATTTTGACATAAATAATTGGTATTTGGGATAAACGAAAAGGAAATATAAATGGAAAGGTGTTAATGGGATGTGGAAACAAAATTTATTCCCATGATGATTATTTTGGACTGATTTCTATTTGTATTGTTTTTTTTGTTATGATATGGTATATGTGTGTTGAATAGATAAATATGCATTTGTGCACTTCATGGTAGTGTGGGGTGTTGACTTAGGTTCTACATCCATGGGTCGAGATAGACTGAGGCTCTTAAATTCACCCCACAATTCATGGGTTATAGAAGGGGATAGAGTTGTAATCCCCAAATGGATTCATTCCACCTATAAAAAGGCTCTGAGGTGAGGATAATGTGTTTATTGAGGTGTGTTATTCCCTGGTGATAAAGTGGCGTTGATTATTCCCTTACAAATTCTAGTTGACCATCTTAGTCCATGGTGTAAATGATGTAAATGCCAAACTCTTGTAATATGAGAGAAAGATCAATTTATTAATAAATATATCATAAGTTATTGAATGAAAATAACTATGAAAATGGATTAAGTGAATATTATATCTAATAGGTACACATTGAGTTGTGGTTAGTTTTCTCCATTATTATTGAATGTGTGTGTCACCATTGTTCCTTGGCCTAGACTCCCAATGTGACCTGAGTTATTTTTGTTTTTTGGTTGATTTTATAAAACTGAATGGGTAAATGAGTATTATATAATCACATAAATGTTTTCCTAATTATTTTTTATTTATTAAACATGTTACGTTCATACAAATCCATAACAACTAACTATTTCATAGACACCATTGGTGGTGGCCTACTTAGTTATACTCACACCCTACTCAGTCAACCATGGAAATTGGGAACCTGAGAGATGATACTTATTTTCCTGAACAATCTTAGAGTATGAACCTAGGGTTTAATTGATCTTTGGATGATGGTTTGTATCATGTAGTTGAGGATAAGGTTGGTACTCAGGTCCATGTTTAGATACATTTGATGTTTTGGGTTCTGATTTTTATTGTAAAACCGCCTGACTTGTAGTGTATTCTCTTTATTTTGTTTTAACATGTGTACATGGTCACATATTGTGTTTTTTGTATGTTTTTGATTTATTGTTTCTATTGGTTTTTTATTTATTGTTGTTACTTATGTTGTGTATTCACTCTGATAAGCTGATTTAGTCATCATAAGTTCATCTTTGACCTCTGTGGATCGTTGGTAGACTCTAGAATATGGGGAGTCATTCCTGAAGTCTTTTGATGGCGCGGATTTGGAAATTTATTTTCATGGCCTCTAGGTTGGGTATGTTACAAAGTTGTATCATAGTAGTTCATTAGTTTTACTATTTATTGTATAGTAGATAGGATACTAGGATCTTATCAGGCCCCGGTAATGAGTTCATTATGGGGTTCCTGTATCCCCATCTCTTATGGAAAAACTAGGTTTCTAGGAGTGGGAATGGATGTTCGGTTTTGTTCTTTTACATTTTATTTTTATTTACACCATTGGTGGTGAACATGGAGGGGATTTTATTGATTTATGAGGTCTTATCTCATAGCTCGACATGGAATGATAAGGTGTGTGAGGTTATGCATCATGATAGGTACATAGGATATTTATAATATCCATATGTTTCCTATGATTGGCTAATAAAAGAATTGATGCTACAATAAATGCTCATGAAAGTGAAATTGAATAAAACGCTTATATTTTTGAATGAGGGATAAAAAGAATTTGAGAAACGTAAAATCCTTGTATTTTAAATACAAAAAGTATTTTTAAATATTTATATGAATAAATATGTTATTTTTAAAATGATGGGATAACAAAAATAATAGATTTTAAAAAGTGTAAATGATTAGGATTGAAAATGAAAAATTTTTAGAATTTAAATAGAAAGATTAAATTGTATGGTTGATAGTTTGGGAAAAAATGGAAACGACAAAATGTAGGAACATCAGTGGTGGTTATGAATGACGTTTTTTTGGACCCAATGTATGGATAGTTTTGGTAGTGAGATTGCCTTAGTTTGAAATATTGATTTGTATGATATGAGAACATGATGATTTGGGTGTGTCGGTTATTGGGATGTTACTTGTTGTGTCATCTGTAAGGTCATGACCTTGAGGTTGTGAAATTAATTTTGTTAATGTGAATTTGGAGATCCTTGTTCATTGAGACCTTGCGAGTTGCATTTTGGACCCCAGAGTGGGTGTTTTCTTCATGGTGTCAGTTTAGCTGTGTGGGAATCTATGGTGTGGGAACTATAGTAAATGGTTTTTAAGTGTGTTAGATGCAGTGTGTTTTGGAACGGTGGTAAGATGATTGTCGTGAACATCAAGTTGTTTGAGTTGGTAAGTGTGGCCAAGGGAGATCTTGTGTCCTTTTATGGTGTGGCCCTAGTTGTAGAGTTGGTATCGTTAGACTTCTGTGGCTGAACTATGAGAGAGGAGATTAAGGGTGTTAGTAATTATGGGTGAATGTAGAATAGGTATATGTTTCATTAATTTGTAGTGGGACCCAGAAGGTGTTTCTTATTGTAGGAATATCCTAGAGGGCTAAGTGGAATGGTTGGTTGATTTTGAAGATGCAGCTTCAATAGTGGATATTAGTTTACAAACAAGAGAAATCATTGGTGGCATCAAGAGAGTTCGTCCAAGTGTTTTAGGTTCCTTTAAATGTGATGAAAAGGTGGATAATTCATTGATGAAATCAATACAAAGTGGGTGACAATGGGGAGTTGGTGAATGTTTATCGTTATGACATAGACTCACCTTGGGTAAACACATGTGTTTTTGAATTTGGTTGTAAGGGTGGTTGTGAAGGGAAGTAATTTTTAGAGACTGAACCCTGTGGTTTTGATAGAGTCAGATATGGCAGGAAAGGTTGTCTTGGAATAGAAAAGGAAAGATTTATCAAATCCTGGATGGTCAATTTGTTAGAGTAGTTTTTTTGGGAGATTTTGAGAAATCCATCAGTTTGATGAAGCTCGGAGATCAAGTGTTATAAAAGGTTGTGCAGGTGGTTGTTTGGTCCTATCCTTGTTAATGTACAGATCATGTAAGCTAGAAATGTATTTTTTGTTTTTCATAGGAGATTGAAAGAACATGATGGTTCTGGTGAGTACAAAGTGGTGGGAATGTGTTAGATATACACAATATCATTGGGATATGTGCCTTGTTGGGTTGGATGTAAGCATATGTGTATTCTGTGAAATCAAATTTGAGATTCCCTAGTAGTGTAAGATACTAGTATTTTTTGTACTAGGAGAATGAATTTTTGCATATTTATTGTGATCATATGGAGTGTATTAAATGAGATCGAGTAGGTTGATGATAATGGTGCCAAAATAGAATGTTGGGTCATGACCACATGTTAGAGGCTCATGAGGTGGGAATGTTTTTGGTTAGAAACATCATTCGAGTTTTGGTGTTCTAGTGGGGATAATACATCAGCAGGTAAGGAATCCTAAGACCTTTGGTAGGTTGATGTGTCCCCTTGGTAAGTGGTGATGGTCGAAATGGATAGTTGTTGTGGTGTTCATCGAAAATTTCATTTCATACTTTTAACCAATGACGATCATTCCCAATATCTTTCCATTGTCTCAGGTGATCTAAAAAGGATATGCATATAAGCCTAGCATATTGAGTGAGTTTTGGGAAGATGTGCACATCTTAGAGAATATTCTTGAGGAGGGGTATGTGTCTGGGAGTCATCTGGTGGGGGAGTAAACCATCAACCGGTTATGTGATGGGTCCTCGAGATGGATCAGGAGTCAACAAATATCATGTGTGTTGTTCTTGGAAGCCGAGGAGGGGTAGCAGGTAACATTAGTTTTGTTTTTCTGGGAAAGGATAAAAAAATACATCCAAGTTCAAGGTTCATCATATGTTCAAGGCATGAAATATGGTAGTCGAAAGGGATTAAGGAATGTGGTGAAAACGATACTCCTTAGGTTGGGAGCATCATGTTATGTCATGGATGTCTAGAGAATGATATGAAATGGATGTTGTGGCATTAAGATGCCAATAAGATATTGGGTAGGTGCATGATCAGGTTGCAGTTGGGTATGATGGCCAATTTGGCCAAGAACTAGCTTTGGGTGAAAGTAAGATCTAAATGAATTATGAGTGGTTACATCAGAGATATGTTGAAGGGTGATGAGGAGAATGAAAATGATTTGAAGAGTAAATAAGGTCAGGACAGTGGAGTATTATGGAACAACAGGGATGACATCGGATGATGCGTGCGAATTATGGATGTATGTATTTAGTTAAATGGAGATTGTGGCCTGGTAATGTGGTGATTTACAATCATTATAAATCCGACACCATTAGAGTGAGTCGATCAGTGGTGGTCCTACTCAACTAGGAAAAAAGGAATATATGTGGTGGACTTTAATCCACCTTATGGGTAATGCAATAAAGATAACAAAATTTTAGTAATAGGAAAGGGATCTATGGAAGAAAAAAGTTTCCCTTAAATGAGTATAGACTATGGAGGTGTCCAACACTATTTTTTTCAATGAAAGGGTTAAATTCAAGTTTTTTATGATGATCATGTGGATTTTTGACTGTGGTGAGATGGAAAATGCATCGGGTATGTTTTCAATGTCGAGTTGGAGTTCTGTTGGTCTATTTTTTTTGTTAAGGATGTGCTCAGTATTGAAAAAGTGGTGTTGATTAGATGATGAATATGGTTTCAATCACCATAGATGGTAAATTTTCAGTCAACAGCATAACCGGATATTCAAGTTGGATGAACTCTGGTTGGATCCATATTTGTGCATTAATTTTTATGATAGGTGACGAATAGAATATTGACAAGTTGAGTACCTAAAAATTAATAGTATGATTGGGATATTCTCTTTGGATGTTTTAAATTAATTGACCTTGTTCATAATCAAGTTTCCAATCTAGGAAGGTCAAGAAATTTTGTTAAATATCCAGAAATTTCATCCGGTGATGTCGGTCTTGGATCATTGTTAGCGCTTTGAAAGAATCAAGGCAAGATGGAGCAAAGTAATTTGGGAAATAAATTTTGATGCAGAATAGAACAAGAGTGTTTAAGATGGTTTCTATAGGGTAATATATTTCTCAGTCAGTATCCTTTCGTGGGGTGTGATAGTGGTGTTAACCAATCCTTTTTTTCTTGGTGTTACTAATGAAGAGTTGATATGTAGGTTTCATCAAGGAGTTTCTATTTGAGCTTGTGGGACCAGCTGAGAGAAATATTCTTGAGGTAGGATGGTTTATGTATTCTTATAGTTGTTACAGCATGTCCATGTTTAGGTAGAAAAATGAAAGGTGGTGATTTATTAGTGATCGATGGTATAAATTTTTTTGTCTTGAGGGATTTTGAATGCATAGAAGTGCATCATGAGGATGATCAATTATAAGTTTTGTAGGTTGTTACATCTTGATATTTTGTGAAGGTACGACCTTGTTAAAATTATTGTTCAAAGACTCTTTAAAGATAAATAATCGCTTCTTGACTGTTTGAGTAGTTTTGGAAGTGTTTTGGGTGTGTGGGTGCATGAAAAATAGGAGAAAATTGGACAATTTGTTCATAAACCATAGTTGGCACACTTTTAGTGTAAACTATGCACCAGGCCTAGGAAACCGTGCGACGTGATGACCATTTAGGAATGAGATATAGAAAATAGTTATCGAACTGTTAGCTTAACCATGTTTGAATCTCTAGGTAACAATGAGACCAAACATTCATTGGATAGTGGCTTTCACATGGTTTGTGTATGATTTGGTAAACAATGCGGGTAAATCGTTTTCCCCATTAAATGTGGAGAAATTTACATTTATTCTATCTCATTAATTGTAGATCCCCACACCATTTTCTCTCTCATTCAACCCTCTATACCCTTGGTGACAAACCATAATTTCACTCTCCCTCTATGGATTATTCTCCATTTATTATTGGGTAATTTGAGGATATTTATGTGTGAATCAATGATTTGGGTGACTATAAGTCTCTTATTTTCTCTATTTTCCGTTTTATGGATTTTAGAATATCACCTCTTATAATGAATCCCTAAAACCAATACTTTTATTGTAGATTTTAGGTGTCAGATTTTTCTGACATTTGAGTTAGAATCAAAGGTGATATTAAGATAGTGTTCGTCAACGGATATGATATAGGTAGTCTTAATTCTTTTCCCCATAGTCATAATGTGTTATATGTGTGTGTCATTGTTTTATTAAACTAAAATGTGGTTTCTTGATGTTTTAGGTTACCAAATGAGATTTGGACCATATATTTATGTGTTAAAACATTCACATACCAGGTTTAGTTCATCAATGATGTGAGACCAAACCTAGGGCCACCCAAGGGGTATGGTAGACCCTTGTAATTCATGAACACAATTAATTAACCTTGATATTGGGGTGTTGTGAGGGAGAATGTGTAGTGAAAATTTAATTGATGTATGGGTATAGTTAATGGGTTGATTGAAACAATTTATAATTTGGATTTTATAAATGATTGAACTGTTTTTAAATTAGTTTTATGGTATGTTTAGTGCTTTGAACTGATTTTGGATTTATTGACAGAAAAAGATGTTTGAAATTGAGAAAGTCTTTTAAAGGAGGTGTTGACATAAAATTAATTCAAAAGGGGTTTTCTAAGATATTTCAATTGGATTTTGAAATGCGAATAAAGTTTTATTTCTGTTAAAATGGTCTATTGGTTGTATTGATTGGTTGAAATTGGAAATAAAATCCTTGGGGAATGTTTTAGTTTTTCAAAAGGGAATACCTATTTTTGGAAGGGATATTTCAAGATGATTTCAACGTGTTTTTAAAAATTTGTTTATTTATATTATATAGAATATAATTTTCTAATGGGACCATTACAATTGAAAAGAAGTAAGGGTTAGTTTGATAGAACCAATAACAATTACATTGGCATGTTAGAATGATTATGAAATGATCTAATTGTTTAATGGACATAGATGGTGATAAACATAAGGGATGTTTGGTATGATGTGAAAATGTAAAAAATGGGATTAGTTTAAATTTCTCCAATGCATTTTGATTTGTATTTGAAATTCATTGTTGAGTTAACAAAAGGAATGGTTTAATATGATAAATGTTTTAATGCATGCGAATTAGGGAATTTTCTTAATTAGCATGGAATAAGGAATGGGAATTCAACAAAACAAAAAGGTAATGTAAATGTAAATGTGTTAATTGGTTATGGAAAAATATTTATTCCTATTATTATTATTGAGGACTATGATTTATATTTTTATTGGTTTTGTTTGGTTGTGATATGGAATATGTTTGGTGAATGGATAAATAAGAGTATGCACATGGTTTGGTTGTGTGGGGTAAGATGGAGGTTCTATGCCCATGGGTCGAGTTAGACTGCTTCCCCAAAATCCACACTATAATACACGATTTAGTGAAGGGGATGGTGCTCTATTACCTTAGAGGTTTCATTACACCTAGGTAGAGGCTTCGATGTGAGGATAATGTGTTTTTTGTGGTGCGTTAATACCTTGAGAGATAAGGACTTGGTTTGTTCTCTTATTGATGGTAATTTATTAGCTTATGCTATGGTGTTAAAGATTTCAATTACTAAGACATGTAACATTATATGAATATGAATTTCCTAATGAAGATACCAAATTTGATTAAATGAAAATAAGGATGAATATGGGTTAAGTGAATATTGTAACTAATGGGTACACAATGATTTAGGGTTTGTTAAATTTATAATGGTTGAATGTATGTGTTCAAACATCACTTTACCAATCTAATAGGTATGACATTAACCTCTTCATGTATTTTCCTTTACATTAACTGGGTCGGGTTGAGAATCAATTTGGAGGATACCAATAATTGTGAAGTCATTGTTTTGTTGAACTATCAGATTTAACAAACCTTTTCTATAGGCTCCTAGACGGTTACACACCGTGTAACAAGCTTACAAGATGTGTAATGGTAAAATGGTGCATACCATGACAAATTTCATGTCATGAGGAGATTCACATTGTGAATGGTAAAAAAGCATGACTAGACTTTACAGATTATGAGTTATTTAATGAATTGTTTTCAATTTAAAGCAATGTGTTTTCCAATGGTTTCAGATATTAACTATTTGACAATGTCTAGTGTGATTACACATTGTGTATTACCCTGACTATGTTTTTTGAACAGGTAGTGCGGATGAGATTATCTTTTTTCTATACTCATGTTTCTTCTCCCTTAACCTAAATCCTTCCTTAGGCGATCATGAATCTCTCTAACCCTCTGGATCCCTTCATTTGATGTTCATTCGTCATTGCACTTACAGTGTGATTCCCTAGAAATATTTCTCCCTATGACGTCATACTTCCTTCGTTCTCATATTTTGGGATTTCAATAGATCCTCCTAAATTAGATGGATCTATGCTCTGTGATGTTGGATATTCTTACTACATTCAATTTTAAGGTCTTATACACCATTGTTCTACTAGACTGGTGTCATTGAAAGTGTTGAGTTTTAGGAAATGGTAGGTGATTCTATATTGTTGAGCCACATTGATTAACAATTAAATTTCTTGATTCTCTTCAGCTATTTATTTAAATTTAATTTCTCAACTTTTCCTTCAATTTATTCGTTTATAAAATATAAATCAAGTGAATTGGGAGATTTTAAATAGATTTGGCATGATAATTAAGAAACAACCAAATTCTATTGGATTGGGGTGTGTTTATATAGATATGTCAATTGATATTTTTTAATTCAAATAAGATTTTTGTTGGAAATTATATCAATTAAAATTTTGAATTTAATTGTGGAAATGAATTGTGAAATTGAGGTAATTGGTTTTGAATGGATTGCAATGTTGTGAAAATGGATTAAAATGTTTTGATAGAAACCCACTGTTTTTATCTTGTGAAAAAGTCATGTTTTTCATTTAAACCCAATTTTGGTTTTTAATAGGAAAATTGGAATTAAAATGGAAGATTGGGATTTAATTGTAATTTAGCCATTCATAAAATAATTTTTTTACCATTGATTGAGTAAAATCACATGAAGGCCTTAGGTAGTTGGTGAGTTATTGTGGCAGACACTATGATATTACAATGTTCTAAAACATACATGCAGTGGGTCAAATCCTCGATGGAATGGTGAACAGTTTCATGTATCCAATGTCAAGGGACATGTGTATGCACATATTTTGTGGTTACCTTGATAGTACAGAGTCTTATTGCGGGAATAATATAATACCCATTTGGAAGATGGCCATGTTTGTCGCTAGTTTTTTATATTTGAGAGATAAATATATTCCAATGTTGTAAAACTAATTTATGTTCCTTTTCAATTTATGTGATCTATTTTATAATTAAACTATTCTATTTTTTATAAATATTACATCACTTGTAATACCTTTTCTTAATGAATTTTTCCATCAATTGAACTATGTAACAACAATTATTTAAAAATGTTTTAAAAATTACAAACATATTTATTTTGAAAATTGATACCATTCTGTTGGTTAATCAATAGTTCGAATCTGTTATGGAATCCTTGGTGATACCCTACTGGGATTTTTATGTCACACCCTACTTGTGACATATGGTGTTTGTAGATAATCACATTCCATGTTTGAGCATGGGGAATATATCCCTTAGAGTTGGACCTAGCTGTTGATCCTATGCAGTGGTGAGATGTGTCCTTACGTACATGGATAGTTTTCTATGTTTTGGTAATTTGGATGGAGTACATTGGGAATTAATGAATTGTTGAATTCAGGTACTTTACACCCAATTGAGTTTATTTTGTATTCATATTGTCATTATTGTCTTGCTTCAACTATGTTTGGTGGAAACTTCATTCCAACTTGCATGTTATATGATTGCTAGTGCTAGTCATTGACCTGTGGGGATCAGGAAATCCCATCGGGCTATGTCAGGACCTACTCCATTACTGGGTTACTAGGGTACCCAAGTTTCTTTGTGACAAAATGGTATCAGAGAGAGGTTATTGAGAACTTTTATTGAAGTTAATATTAATTTTATAAATCTTGTTGGGACATAAGTGGTAGTTTTAATGGATTTCCTAGACATCTCCCCCCATAATGAATCTTAAGTCACCAGGAGGTGGTTAGCGAAAGAGTTCTTGTGGGTTAGTTCTAGTGTTTTTAATATTGTGATTTGGATAGAGTGAAAACCAAATAATTTAGGTTCTATGTGTTGGGATAAGTTTACAATGTATCTGTGTTTGAGTGTTAGTTTGATTTCTTCCTTCTTGTATAATGAAGTTCTGTAGAATCATGCCTTAGAAAAGAAGTCAAAACCAGATCCATGACAAATCGGTTGCATAACTGTTGTTACAAAATCATCTAGTGGACCCAAATAAAGTTCAGTTGATTGTCCACACTGTCCATGCTCAGGGACTGGCTCCACCTCCAGTTCATTTTCAAGGTCCAGTTGGTGATCCTTAGGAGGTTCTTCTCTGAAATCATTCTCAAGTGTAACCTCTCTAAAAGAAACTAGTTTTAAATGGCTCCCCTAATCATAAATATTATAAATAATGGTTGTGAAAGATATAATGTCTTGTTGAGTTCTTGGATACACTGGACATGACCAAGGTGATGTGTGTCGCCTTCCTGCTGGAAGGACAAATTAGGATATGGTGGGACACAATTGTTTTTGGGGATAAACATGATGGATTAGAGTGTAAAGACATCCAAGATTTTTTCACTAACTGATTCTATCCAGAGTAAGTGGTGTTGGAAAAGGATTTGGAGTTTTTCAAGCATGAGTAGGCTAATAGAACCATGAATGAGTATTCAAATCACATTACTGGGCTGGATGAGTTTTCCCTAGAGATTGTATCTAATAAGAAGAAGAAGGATCGACAACTCAATTTGGGGCTTCAATCAGATATATTTTCTCAGGGTTTCTTTCTAAAGTTTCTAACTAATGATTATGTGCTAGATCGGGTGATGATGGTCAGGATGGACCTAGCTAGAATTTTCGGGTTGTCGAAAATTTCATTCTCCCCCAGTGGTACTGTTACTTACTTTAAGGGAAAAGGAAGTGTGATGATTATCAATGAATTTCTCGATGGGAGGTTCAATCTAGACAACCTATAGCACCAGGGAAAAGTCCTTTTATTTTCTATCAGTGTGTAAGGTTTGTAGATTCTTTGAAGGATTTAATTGATTCACCCATGAAATTTAGTTCTTATATACATTAAGGACACTTATAGAGAATAATTAATAAAATTTCTACTCCTCGTAGTGAAACATAATCATTAGATCCTCTTAAAACTATTGTAAAATTAGATTTTTCTTGTATAAAAGGGTTCCAACCACCCGAATCTAGAATGAAGATACATCATGCAGTGGAAGAGTCTCCAGAGGAAGCATACATGGGTCCAGTAATAATGAGAGGGATTATTACTATAAATTAGTCATTGGGGACTACTCTTTTTGGTAATGGTACATATCACTCATTTATTTCAACATGTATTGTTAATATGATTAATCATCCAATAATGACTTTTCTAATGAAATGGATATTACTCCAACCATTAGTTTGAAGATATAGTAAGGTATCTGTTGTCCCCCTTATGTATTCTCCCTTTTATAATTCGATTATTCTTGGAGTTTTCTGGTTCTTCACATGAAATCTCATGATGTAATATTTAGGATGGATTTGATCATTTAAAATAAATCATGGATTTATTGTTATCATAAACTGGTCTACCATACTTCACTAAGTGGTGTCCCTCTTTTTATTCATGTATAATGGGACCCAAGGTCGAGAATATCCAGACCACCTTATCTATAGTTGGAAATGTAGTATCAGTGTTTTCTTTGTATTTTTAGTAGGATTCAATATTTTGTGGTCTCACTCTATTTTACATTGAGTTTCCCAAAATATTTCATTCAGATTTCTCTGGTTTTCCACTAAAAAGGGGTGTTGATTTATTCATTAAACTAATAACTGGTACTCAACCAATTATTATATCATCTTATCACATGGATCCAATAGAAATGAATGAGATAAAGTCTGAGTTGGATGATATTCTTGATAAAATATTTATACTCCGGAGTGTATCACCCTTGGTAGCACTGGATTTTTTCTCAATAAAAGATGATGGTTCTCTTTTCTTATGTGTCGACAACTGAAAGCTTGTGGGAGTTGTGGTAAAGAACAAGTATCTATTTCCCAATATTGATGATCTATTTGATCAGTTGAAAGGGGAGAAGTGGTTTTCAAATATTGAACTTTGATTTGGTTATGAAATGGTGATTATAAAATAATATAGCATTTAAGAAATCAAATTTTGGAGAATGATGTCCCATTATGGGTTCCTTGTTATGCCCTTCGGACTAAAAAATGCTCATGTTTTTTTCAGGGATCAAATGAATAAGATTTTCCATGAGTATCAAGATACCTTGGTGGTACTCTCTATAGTTTAAATCAACATTTAATCTAAATCTATGAAGGATTGTGTGTATCATTTGAGAAAAGTTATGAGCCTTTGGAGAAATCACTGACATTATGCCAAAATATCAATGTATGGTTTCTTGATTCATGAATTGAAATTATTTGGACTTGTGGTGTCTGAACAAGGTATATTAGTTGATCCTTATAAGGTAACAGCTATTATGACATGGGAGAAACCACAAAATGTCTTTGAGATTCAACGATTCTTGGGCGTAGCTTGATATTATCTTCAGATCGTAAAGGACTTCTTGAAGTTGTCTCCGATGATCACTACTCTACCTTGAATTAGGGTGAAATTTGATTAGAATGATAAGTGTTAGATTTTTTTGTTGAGTTAAAATATCCATTGACTACTACACCGATGTTGACTCTCCGAGAGGTCGGGCAGGGCAATGTGGTCTTTTTTAATTCATTTTGTTCCTGATTTGGTTGTGTTATTATGAAAGGTGATAATGTAGTATCTTATGGATATCATCATCTTAGGCCATAATAGAAGAATTATATTACCCATGACCTTGATATTTTAGTATTGATTCCTCTTATTTAGTTTTGTATACACTACCTTTTCAGGTAAAGGTTTAATATTTATTCAAACAACAAAATATTGAGTTATATCTTCTCTTAATAAAATATGAATCTTAGCCACAGGAAGTGGGTGGAATACAATCTAACTTATAACATTGAAATCTCCAATACCATAGGGAAAGCGAATGTCATTGTAGTTCTGTTCAGTAGGAATACTCCAACCCATTCTGAGAAATAATCTTTAGAAGAGTTGAGTTTGAGGGATCTTTTTGAACTGTAGAATATAGAGTTTATGTGAAGGGGCTGATGATTCATTATCTAGTGTCCTATTGAAATCATCTCCTATCAAGATGATCCTTAAGGATCAAAAACTGGAAGATAAATTCTGTATAAATAGACACACTCTTTTTTGGAGGGGAGATAGTTTCCTAGTGGTAATTCTCTATGGAGGGTGTTGTATGTCATTGGAATCTCTTTGTTGTGCCGTTAGTGGAAAGGAAGGTTGTGGTGTGTGATTTTTATATGTACCAGTGAGTTTTACACCCAATAACCCCTAAGATGGTATATTACATGCAACTGAGGTTTTGGTGGCTATGGATAAGATGGGGCCTTTTTGTGTTTGCCTCTCATTTCTTTACATTCCAATAAGTGAAGGCAGATAATCCTACACCTTTAGGTTTACATCAACCACTTACATTCCATACGTGGAAGTGCAATGAAATCTACATGGATTTGTGGTTGGTTTTCCTTATACCTAGAGAAAGAAAAATTTGATTTGGGTTTTTATCGATAGTCAATCCATGTCATCTCACATTATACCAATTCAAGATACATCCAAAGTTGTGGAGTTGGGGAATTTATACCTGAAATAGATTGTTCATTTTCATGGACTTCGATATTCAATAGTCACTTATAGGGTTCCCTATTTCACTTCTTGTTTTTTGAGATGTCAGTAAGAGGAACTATGATCTTAGGTCCATTTGATCATGGCCTATCATCAATAGTCGTATGGCCAGACAGAGAGAGCTATTCATATTCTTGAGGATATTGTTTCCTCTTATGTTCTCGACAATGGTGAGCCTTGGGATGATAATTTCGGTTTGGTTGAGTATTCTTATGAAAATATTTACCAAACCATGATTACAATGGATCCTTTTGAGACCTTTTATAGATGTCCTTGTAAATCACTGTTGTTTAGTTTATAGATAGGTGAAAGTTCCTTTGTTGGACAGAGTTTGGTCTAAGAGACTAGAAATATGATTCAGTTTATTTGTGAGAGAATGTTTACAGCATAGAGATGATATAATTATTGTGTTGATTTTCATCATGGACATTTGGAGTTATCAGTTAGTGACTAGGTGTTCTTGAATGATTCTCCCTTGTTGGGCCATCGATATCCTGGGAAGAAAGGGAATCTTCAACCTTGTTTTTTGGTACCATTTGATGTTTTTCCAAAGGTGGGAAATGTTTCATACCATATATCACTTACGTTGTAGCTGACGTTGACACATAACATATTACATGTATCATAGCTGAGAAAGTTATTATTTAATCCCACTCATTTTTTGAGATAGAGTGATCTTGAGATTGAACATTTATATTTCTGATTGAGTGGACAGTTAGGATTGTTAATTCTGAGACCAATATACTTAATGGGAGGATGATACCATTGGTTTGTGTATTATGGAAACATTGTTCAGATAATAATGTGATGTGGGAATGTGAGGAATTAATGAGATAGTAGTTTTCTCATCTTTTCATAATGGAATATTCATCATATCCTTTCTATGGATAGTAAGTTATTAGGGTGGGGAGTTTGTAACTTCCTATTACCAATCTTACAGGTATGCCTTTAACCTTTTCATGGCTATTATATGTCATTGACTATGTAGGGTTGAGAATGAATTTGTAGGATACCGATAATGCTGATGTTAATTTTTTTTGGACTCTCATATTTAACCAACCTCTTTGGTAGGCTACCAGAGGGTTACACACCTTTTAACTAGGTCAAACGATGTGTAATTGACACTAGGGGTATACTGTGAAATACTCCGTGTCATGGGGAGATTCACATTGTGAAAAATTATGAATCATCACTCGAATTTACACATCATGAGTTATTTAATGAATGGTTTTCAATTTAAAGTGATGTTTTTTCGGATGGTTTTAGATATTAACTATTTCATAATGTGTAGTGGGATTACACATCATTTTATACCTAGACCTCTTTTTTTTAATAGGAAGTGCAACTGATATTCTCTTTTCTCCTCTACTATAGCTATCTTGTGAAAGAGGAATGTTTTATATTAAATACCCATTTTGGTTTTAAATTGAAAATTTTCATTGAAATGAAAGAATGGGATTTTATTATATTTTATAGTGACTCAAAATAAATTTCACATCCTTGATTATGTAATAGGGCATAAAGTCCATAAGAAGTTGGTGGGTTATTTGGACCCACTCTATGCTATTACATTACTCAAAAACATACGTGTGGCGGGTCACATCACTGATTATATTGTGATTATTATCCATTTACTATTGCTAGGGATACATGTATATACACATATTGTGGATATCACGTAAAGAGTACATAGTTATTTAAATGGAATACTATCGTACATATTGGGCATTTGACCATGTTTCTCACTTATTATTTATATTTGATAGATAAATTTATACCAATGTTGTAAAACTTCTTTATATGCCATTTTAATCTTCATAAACAATGTTATATAAATTTTTTATTTAAACCATTATTTTAGAAATATTACATCACTTGAAAAGCCTTTTCTTAAAGTACTTTTCCATCATTTGAACTGTGTAGCATGATTTGTTTAAATATTCATTAAAAATTACAAACATGATTATTTAGAAAATAAAAATAATTCCATTAGTTTATATATTGTTGGAATCTGTTATAGAATCCTCGGTAAGACCCTACTAGGTTTTTAGCTCATTCCCCACTTGTGCCTTCGGGTGTTTCTAGATTATCTCATTCTAGGTTCAAATATATGGGAAGGATCTCTTGAAGGTGGATCCATCTATTGAACCTATGACATGGTGAGTTGTTTCCTTAGGTACATGGTTCTTTTTCCATATTTTGGTATTTGGGTTTGATTACATTGGGATAAAATTCCTTGTTGACTTCTGGTATTTACTCCCATTGGAGTTTCTTTTGTATCCATATTGACTTTTTTGTCTCACATCCACATTTTTTTGTGGAATATTCCTTCCCACTATCATGTAGTATGATTCCATTTTCTTGTTTTCGACCAGTGGGTATTAGGAAATCCCTTTCGGATATGTCAGGACAAACACAGTTATTAGGTTACCAAGGTACCCTTGTTGGATCGTGACATGTGTCACCTTTGTTTCTTGGCATAGTCTCACAGTGTTAGCTGACATATTTTTTTATTTGGTCAATTCTAGAGAACATAATGGGATAAATAATATTAGATAAATACCTAAAGTTTTCCTTATTTATTTTTAATTTATTTCATTTATAATTATAATAAAACTTTGTAAAAACTGGTTATAACATGGAAACTATTGTTGGTGGCCAACTAAGTTGTACTCACACCCTTCTTGGGCTGGTATGCCACTTGGGAACCCGATAAGATGCTACTTATTTTCTATTATATGTTTAGAGTAGGAATATAGTGTTTGTTTTTGCATGGGATAATGGGTTGGAGCGTGGAGGCTAGGACCTAGTTGTGTCTCAGGTCTGAGATTAAAGTCTTTTCATTGTTTTAGTTTGGTTTTATTTTTTATAAGTACCATACATGTAGGGTATTCTCTAGATTTTGATACAACATGTGTTCATGGTCACTTATTAGACATTTGTATGTTTTCCATTTATTTTTTTAGTTAGTTATTTTTATCATCTATTGTTACTAATATTTGAGATTCACTCTAATAATTTGGTATAGTCTCCCCAAGTTCCTCTTTAGACCTGAGATGGTAGTCAGTAGCCTCTAGCATTTGGGGAGGGGTTCTTGAGGTCATGTGAATAACTATATTGGGGCACTAGTTTTAGGGGATTATTGGTCTAGGATGGTGTCGTTCATTCTAATGGTTGTTTCTATAACATGGAGAGTGGTAGGAGGAGGATGGTTCATGGGAAGACTTTTAAAAAGTGTTTTATTTGGAGTTTTTTTGTCAATGATGAAGACAGTATATTGGATGGAGCCTCTCTTTTATTAGTATGTGAGTTTAATCTTGTGAGAGATCCAAATTACATTTTATGTACCTTCTATATTTAACACTAGGTCACATTCCAAATTATGTTTTTAGATATGTACATCTTAAGAAGTCACTATATACAATGATTTTATATATTTTCAACCCATTTATTCATCCTATATATATATAGATGAAAAATATGTAGAAGCGATCAAGTGGATGTACTCATAGGGAGGAGTTCCTTGAGTGGGAGGTCAAAAAATATTCTAGAAGATCATAGATTAGAGAAATAGATTTTAAATGTTAAGTAAATCATGGATCTGGTCAGAATGAAGTCAATCACAATAGTATGATTCCTCTATTACAAGGAAAATGGTTTCAAAGTTTTTTTCAAGGTCTACCCATTTGATTTTTATTTCTATAGAGTTTATAGTAACTAATAGGTTTTTATTCTAATTCATGAGGTGGCCAGTTTGGTTTGGGTAGTCTGGACCCTCTCTTGCCATAGTATTATCATATTTCATTCAATATTTTTTAAAATCTCATAGAGGATAGCACTGGTAATGTTCATTCGGATGATGTTCCTCGTCCTCAGGGATCTAAAAGGTATCACATTTATAGATTTTATTTATAGTGATATATGAGATTAAGATGTGGCTAGGTACATTCAATGTAAGATCCAAGGAATTTGGTTCAAGAGGTTGTTTGATTAACAATAAGTTTATCATCTATCCTTTTTTCTAATTATTATTATTTATTTTAGAGCTTCACACTTATTAATTTAAAACTTCTTCTTCTGCACATTAATATTTGAGGTGAACAGGATTCAAATTCCCATAATTTTAACTATGATAGTTCATGACCAATCATTTTTTATATATTTCAGGGATGTATACAGATGGTGGTGATGTATCAATCCATGTGAATTTTTTTATTGATACATTAATATGATGTTATACTTTTTATTTATTGGTTTCACTCCAAGAATGTTGTTGTTGAAATATTCCATCGTAAACTCACATTTGATGAAATGGAGTCCTAGAAACTGGTGTTTATTTGTGAGAATTGAAATCATATATTTGGAAAATAAACAATGACGATTCAATCATAGATTCATGATTTTTTTGTAGATTCCGAAGCGGTGAAGGATACTCACTTATTTGAGTAGTTTCGTTATATTTTCCTAGATGAGTTCGTGATACTACCCCATATACATGATGTAATGTTTCAAATCTAATTACAACCATTCACTTCTCTAAATAAAATGGATCCATATCATATGTCACCCAAGCAGTTGAATGATTTGAGGTACATAATTTTTGATTTAAAATTTAAGGGCTTCATCCAACCTAATACATCTCATCTTGCTGCTCCAATTTTGTCCACCAAGATGGTAGATATTGTTCTGAGGGTGTACATGCACACATGGAAGTTAAATCAACTAAAAATCAATATTTTTCCCCCTTCTTAAAATAAATTATTTTTTCAACCATAAAAATGCTTCTAGTATCATTTGTATGATAAATCTAACATCTGGATATCACCAGATGACGGTAATGGGGGAGGATATCCCAAAGACAACATTCTGGTATAGATATGATAATATGAGTTCTCGGTCATATCTCCTATATGTTTTCATGGGTCCCTTGAACTCTATATTCCATGCATTCTAATACTAGTTCATATATATTTTTGTATAATACATCGTTATATACACTTTGTTAGAGGAGGAGGACACCAAGAATCTCCATGTCTTCATGCAGGTACTTTAACAACATCAACTCCATATAAAGTTACCCAAGTTCAATTTTTAGAAATGGGAGGTGAATTTCTCTGAAAATACAGTGTATTAATAGGATCTATTCATGGATAATTTAATTATTGAATAATTTTTTTATTTGGTAGTACCCAAGAATGTGGAAGTAGTTTTCATATTTTCTAGACATCAAGGCTATTATCAAAGGATAATGTCAAAATTTTCTCTTATTTTGGGCTAGTTGGTAGTTTTAATAAAGAGGGACCATAATCTCATCTTAAATTATCAGTTTCATGCGTATTTTAACTACCTAAAATATGGGTTAATGAATTCCCATGTTCTGAAATTACCTGGGGAAGGGGTTATTTTTGAGAAATTCTCTGATGCACTACATATAGTTTTGGGGTTTGTATTGATTTAGAAAAGGGCGGGGATCACTTATAGGTATTAGATCATTCACACTCATAATAGAATCTTTGTCACTCATGACTTGGAGATAGAATTAGTAGTGTTTTATATTAACCCATGGTGACATTAAAACCTCAGGGACTGCTTTGTGGAATTCATAGACCAAATGAATATGAGTTGTGTTTTCTCAAAATCGGATATATACCCACATTAGTGGATGTTGTTGTAAATTATAAAGTTTTATGATTTTGAGATCACTTTCACCCTATTAAAAGGGAATTAATTCACTGACAGAATGTGTCGGTTTTTTTGGGAAGATATTATTCTAGAGCCTAATGATGTTTGGAAAGGTATGGAAGAGCATACATTGATGCATCTCTTTGTTGGGGGAGTCAATAAAAAATATTTTCTATGTCATAAAACTGTTGAATCATATCTGATTAAAAATATGGTGGATTCATAGTGGGGAAACTCACGAATAGAAGTGATATGAGATATTTTCAGTCATGGAGGTGGTCTAGAAGTGTGGTCTAGGGATGACCATAATAATATGATGTTTTGGGAGAGATGGTTTTTTCCATTAGGAATGTATTAGAGAGTTCTCCCTGAGATTAATATCTCACACTAAATGTTCTTCTTGGTGTATTCATGATGTACCATGGTTTGAGGGGGAATCTTTATTATCCTATGATGAAGTGGTCAGTTGCGGATTTTGTGGCCTGGTGTCTAGTTTTTCAGTAGAAGAAAGCAGATAATTGTTTACCTATTGGTTACTTTTAGCCCTTGGATTTCCATAAGAATAAGTGGAAAGACATCTTAATAGTTTTGATCAATGACTTACTATAAAACACTAATATTTTTTGAATTATTTTTGTTAGAATTAATTTAATAATTTTGATATTTTTCTTTCCATACAAAACCGAATATAGTTTGTTATATAAATGAAAAAAATTTCTTACGTTAAATGAAACACCATGTTAATCATACGTTGCATGCTATATAAAGTTTCACATTCACTAAATGAAACACCAACTAGTCATTCATTAGACACAACATGGGTTTTTTCTGAGATAGTGGGACAATACGCAATAATGTTCCATATTTCATATGTAAAGTAAGGAAAAAAGATGAAAAGGGAACATTCCTTGACTTTTACATTTATAAAACATTGAGGCATGGAAGAAACAACATATATTCTGTTATAAATGTCATTTTTAAAGATAAATGAGTTTTGAATCATTACTATTTATAATAAAATTTTTGATATGAATTGTTTACATTAAACTCTTAACAAAAGATAACATTTGGATTATTTTGTTGATAATTTAAGAAAAGATTCCACAAACATTATATGTAATTACAATTTAATGAATATTTTTGTTACATTATTTTTTATGATTAATATATAATGTTACACTAATTGTAACTTAAAATATTTTAATTCAAAAAATCTTTTAATATTTTTTAAATAAAAATAAATTAAATAATATAAAAATTGAAAATAATTAAATTTTATAAAAATTATATTTTCTTAATAGATTTAAAATCAATAAAATATTATCATCTAACAAGTGATTTTTAAATGATAATTTATAAAAAATATAGTCTATAAATTGAAAAAATGGTATTTTCAATGAATAGATAGACCCAAAAATTGTAAAAATAATGATAGTATGGTTCTGGTTAAAGAATTGTTTCTGTGGGTAATATTCGATTGTTTTAAACTTAATTTCCAATAGACATGATATTTTTATTTTATAAATTAGATATAATATTTATAATTCATTAGGTCTATATTTTTTAATAAATCACAACTTAGTTTGACTTAATGTTTAAATTACATATGTTGGAAAACTAGTTAACTATATTAAAAAACAAAATAAAAAATATAAGCAAACATAATGACAAAAGAAAATAATTATAAAATTGCACTATTTTGGGTGGTGGATATTTTTTATCCCATAATTTCAATTTAATCTATTATATTTACATTTTCAAATCACATGAGGTAAGGGAGACCTCCCATTAATTCTTTCCATTCGGTATTTATAAGAATTCCACTCCTCCTCCACTACAAAAAGGTATTCACTCTTCCCAATTTTTAAAATGCTAAAACCGCAATGTTAATCAATGATATACTCAAATAACTTCCCAAAATCCATACCTTTCTCCTTGAATCATCTATTTTGGAATTAATCCAACCAATGAATCCCTTTGTTTCAAACCAAAAGGAGTTACCTTGACAAGAGGTGACATACTTCTTTTGGATCTTTTCAATTATTTCATATTTCCACCACCTCAATTTATCTTATATAAGTCTCAAATAATAACCCAAAAATCCTTAATATATAGATATGTTATTATATTAAGGGTTCTAATAACACTTACACACACTTTAATTTAATGGGTAATGAACTTACCGTTTTGGTGTACGGTTAACTACCACATCACAAAACCAAGTTGTTCGCTTTCCCTTTACCACCTCTCATGGTTTTGAATTATAGTGGAAACTCTATTTTTGATTAAATATATGATATATTTAGGAATATGGAATTATTATATATCACATACCTTTATGATATCAATTTTAATTAAATATGATAATTTCGTCTGGGGAAGTGTGGAATACCGCATCCTCAGAGTGATTTAATTAATTCACAGACAATGTGTAATGTATTAAGGATGGGTTTAGTGGAATTATGTTATATATAACAAGATAATGATAATATAAAATAATATATTGATATATATAATTATATTTAATTTAATTACTTTATATTTGTATGAAAAAATGGAAACAATGTTCATGTATAGGCCTAGCCTACCATTCAATGAACTCTATATTCCATATAATATTTCTCTATTATATATAATATTTCAATTAAATGTATAATAAATATAAATAATATTTATATCATCATTAATATAATTATGAGCACCATATATATATTGAGTTAAGATATATTTGAAAAACAAATAAGATATTACGCAAAGAAAAACCATAACTTCAAATTTCATATAAGAACGTAATATAAAGTCATAAAAAAACTATATATTATATCACATATTATAATATAGTTCTATAAAATAATTTTCTTAAACAAATATTTGTTATAATGTATGTTTTATAAGTAGGAAGAGAGTCAAGACATAAGGTAAGGGTAATTCTAGTAAATCTATTATTTTAGTTAGATTTATGCCTTATTCTCCAATCGTTTCTATTGTGTGGTGTGTATACTACCCTTGAATACATTATACAGTTATTACACTAAAATATATAGTTATTTACATATCCATTTTATTTTATCTCTTTTATGGGATTGAATTTTCAAAAGTTACCAAATTAGTAAAGTATTTTTTTCACAATTTTCCTTCTTTGATACACATGCAATGAATTTCAAAAACCGTGATTTAAAAAAAATTAAAGATGTTATTTTAAGATCATTTACAAGGAAAATGGATTTTAAATTTTTTATGGTTTTCAAATAATACATTACTAGTTTTCAAATTTTCTTCATAAAAATGGTTTTCCAATGTTTCTCAAGCTTTCTTTATAGGATTTAAATGTGTTTTTAATGAAATGGTTTTCAAAGCATTTTCAATATTTCTTAACATGTATTATGGTGTTTTAAAAGAAACTGTTTTCAAATAACATTCATGATTTATTTTAATGTTTTCAATGTGTTTTAAAATATATTGTTTTCAAAATGTTTTCAATGTTTCTTTATATGTTTTCATTGTGTTTTTAAATAAATTGTTTTCAAAACAATGTAAAGATTTCATTATTAGTTTTTAATGAATTTACAATGGAAAAGGATTTAGATTTTCTTCATTATTCTTCTATAATTATTCAATGGAATATTTTTTCAAAATAATTTGAATCCTTATTTCTATGTATTCAAATTATTTTCAAAGAAAATATTTTTGACAAATTTTTAAAGCATATTTTATATGATTTAAATGTAAAATATTTTCAAATTGATTTCATTCCTTCTTTGAACATTTTAAAATTATTTTAAAATAATTTTGTTTTCCAAAAAGAGATTATTTTTTCAAATAATTTGTTAAGAAGAAATGTTGTTTTTCTCAAGAATGTTTTTTAAAAGGATCTTTCCAAATTATTTTCCATATAATTTTATATAAATTTTTATTACTCATCTGTTTTTGGGAAATGATACAATAGTTTCATTCATATTATACCTCTTAAGGGTTTATGTTCCATTGTAATAATGTTTATAAAACTTATATATCATTCATGGGATATATGTTTTTGAAACTCATTCCACTTCCACAAGTTTTATGGTTATGAAACCCACCTAATTTCATGGGTTATGAATTGATGAAATGATTATGAATATTAACTTTTTCCACATGTAAATATAAGATTACATGTTTATGACATCTATTTAATTTCATAGGATACGGTATGATGTTTATAAAACACATCTCTTTTTATAGTTCATTAAATGATGAATGTTTTATTATCTTTTGGAACATGTATGTATGATTTTATTATGATATCGTTGGGAGCTATATCTCCCTCAAATAAATTGGGTAATGATTTATATCTCATGATATAATGATTTGAATAAACTCAATGATCTTGATTCTCTATGGGAAAATGGGGAACCCTGGTCCCTTATAAATAAATGACTATGACTAGGGATGGTCATGTGTCCCTCCTAGTACGTGTATTCCCCATGAATATGGGATGATGGGGAAACCGAATCCACTATGGAATGATGGTGAAACATGATACCCTATGGGAAGATGGGGAAACGTGATCCCTTGCAAGGAAATGACAAAGACTGGGGATGGTGGTGTGTCCCATCAAGTAGTTGTAGTCCCTATGAAGTTCCCTAATAAATTCTGTCAATATGTATTGACTTATAGAAAATTATATTACATGTTTATTTTTATACTAAAATTCCAATACATAATCATATGTTATTCTTCCAGGGATTATGAATTTTTTCACATATGATTAATGTCTTATGAAATGTCAAGATATATGTCATTATTCATGTTTATGATATTGGATATTCTTGTTATTATATTCTAATGACATGTTCACATTCTCATACCTCTATGCTCAAGTTTATGCTTACATGTCTCCCTTGATTACCCGTACTGGTCATCTTATCTCTCCAATTTTATGTTTCCATCCCTAGGTTATAATGTTAGATATTGATTATGATGTGTCTAGTAAGGTCTCTAGTAATAAAGTTCGCATATAGAGATAACATAGCTCACTTATATAAGTGTTTATGTTTCTGTGTTTCTCAACCCAATAAACTAGTACAGTCTTTAGGGGTCTATTTATGTATTGTTTTAAGTATTCTTCCACAGGGTTTTAATGTATATATATGTTAGAACTAGATTGTTATAGTTGGTATTAGAGTGAAGGTTTAGTAATTATTTGGAAACTAGTATGAGAAAACATTACTGAGATCTGTAGGGGTATTTCTAAGGATATGTCTTGGTATGTCTCCTTGGATATGTTTAAGGATGATGAAATGTATAGGAAAATGCCCTGGAATTTTGGAAAAGGATAGAGTGACTGGTTTCCAAGCATTAAATTCTTATATGGATACTAGAAGTGGATATGGATCTGGCACAGATGTACCTAGGTGTAAAAACTCTAAAAATATGTATCAATTCTAGCTCGAGCCGAACCCAGTACATGATTGAAAGCCATTCTATACACCTAGTTTGACACTCATTTAGGATATTCTTTGGCAATTCACAATCACATTATGAACCACAATTAAGAATTTAAATAATATATGACTGTAAATAAGAAAGGATAAACATGAGGTTTCATAAATTAAAGAAGAATGTGTCATGATTGAGGAATCCTATAAGTAATTTTTCATGACTATGTGGTCTTCCACTATGATACGTGTTTCACACAGTATTATTTCTGGTTTTAATATATTGTGAGAACTAGAAGGAACTGGGTTAACATTGAATGTTTCAAATGTGTAATGTATGGTCATGATGAAAATCGATTTTTTGAGTGGAAACCTCATTAATATAATTAAGAAGATATGCAAGTATGGGATATATTGCTGAAGGTAAAGAGCCCGTATGAAATATATGAAAGGTATGGTTTGTTATTCTAGTATTTTTTACATTAAATTTAATATGCATGATTGGATTTGGGTTTAGGAACAATAATACATGATTAAAAATTCATATTCCTGGAGTGGTTTATTTATGGTTAATATAATGAAGCTTGAGTAATGGATTATGAATAATGTTGGATTAGTGAGGTGTATATGTTTTCGAATCCAATGATTATGGAATATGAATAAGGAAATTTATAAGTACTTTTAGTATATTTTTTTATTAATGATGTTATAGGATATGATGAATGGTGCTAGTGAGGTTAAAAAGTGATCTCATGAAAGGGTGATATTTTGATTAAGGGAAGGTAAATCTAAATTTATTTCTGATGTTTAGATAATTATGTTTTGAAAAAGATATTTTGGACTGTACATATTACCTGAGAACTTAAATAAGGAAATTTTGATAAACTATTATATGTTATCATGGATGATGTTTAAAAATTATTTTATTCAAGGAATATATCCATTAATCATTTGAATAAGGAATCATGGAGGTTTTCAAAAAGTATTTATGGTAATTTAGATTGTTACCATGTGTCAGGAGAATATATGGTGAGGGTATTCGCCTGTTTAGAATGTGAAAAACAATATCTACTTTGTGATATTTGGGGAATCAATGTTAGGATGATTTCATGGATTTCTCTCTAAATTATTAGATTTTCATCTTTCGGAAGGGTTATAAGGTTAACCATTTATGGAATGTTTAAGATAAACTTCAGATAAAGTATTTTATTATTTAGGTTGTGTTGAAAACACTAGTTTAAATACTATTTAGTGATTAATTCTATTTCAAAAAATCCTGTCATATTTATTTTTTCAAAATATATTACTATTTTGTTAGAGAAAGATATATTGTATTTTGGGTGACAACCCATCAAATATAGAAAGGATATGGGTCTTGAACGCCTGACCTAAGGAAGTTAAGGGTTTCACGCCTACCACTAGCCAATGTGATGTCCTGATGAATTTGTAATTATTATTTTTAGTTAAAAAATTTGATAAATATATATTAATTATGAATCAGTGGTTTTACTTTTTATATTTCTATATTATTGTATTAACCATATTGACTTTGGAGAATAGTTTGAGACAAATAGTTACACTTGTCGAACTCCTATGGGACTTATGATCCATTAGAAGTGTATTTTAGTGCTTCAGGAATCGAATATAATTTTTCGATATCCATGTTTTGATGTAATGGAAGAATTATAAATTGATTGAAGGGTGGAATTTTTATTATAGAAATATATCAAGTAAGTATATTTTCTTATATTATTGGTCAACAAAATAATTACTGAACATTAATAAATTGATCAAAAAAATTCATAATACCTTAATTTCTGTTAAACTAATGGCATTTTAAATCTTAAAAGATTTTTGAATCTAATACACTCAACATTACAGAAATAAGTAAGTTGTTTTATATTGATTACCTCAATCACTCCCTAAAAAAAATTTATTCTTTTCCTATAAATTTTTAGTCTCTATTTATGTTCTCCTATGTAGAAACATAGTTATATGTCACTTTAGGTGGCGGTTTTATTTCCAATATTCCACTATTAAAGGATATTTTATTATGCATTCCTATTTTAGGGGTTTCATTGAAAGGAAATTTGTGTTAAATTAATAATAAACCAGGGGAATTTCTAGGGTGAAATTCTATTTAAGGGGGTAGAACATAACACCATGAGATTTTGTGAATTTGTTTTTTCAAATTAATTAAATGTTTTAGATATTTGTATTTTCACCCAAAATTGAATGTAGTTTTCTATAAAAATAACTATATTTTTATTTAGTTATATGCAACCCCATGTTAATCATACAGTACACGCAACATAATGTTTTGTTTTCACTACACAGAACAATGACTTGGCTTGTGTTACACACAACCTTTTGTTTCTACGAAACCACATTTTATTATTATAATTATTTAAATCGTAAAGTTATAAAATAGCCATTATAATTAGTGATATTAAAATTAATAACATATTTTAAACACTCTAAAATATATTCATAAAAAGAAATAATTTTTTTTAAATTCTTTATATGTTTAAAAATAATATTTTCATACAAGAACTACATTTTATTTCCTTATATGAACAATAATAAAAATAATTTCAGAAATTTTTTGAAACATAATTTTATAAAACAAACATTATTATTTGATTAAAAATGTAAAAAAAAATTAGGGTAAAATTTATGTATTTTTCATAGAAACGTCATTTTTTGTTGAATTGAAGACAAAAATATAGAAATTTAATACAGAACTACTTTTCCACCAAATTTATTTATATAGATAAATTATATTTTAAGCTTGTTTAAATTTCAAGATAGGTCATTTTTAAATCTATTTATCAAATTTATGTTGTTGGAATAATCTTTATATTTAATTTTGATGTAAAATCATAGTGGACTTTTTAACAATATCACTTTTAAATCCTACATTCTCGCTATGTATACTGGACAATCATTAAACATAATTTTGCTAATTCATGGAATTGAATATTGAAAAATAGACATTCAAGATTTTAATAAGTATAATATTTATAGTTCAATAATATCAACTAAGTTTTTAACAAAAAATATAAGTAAAAGTTATTAACATTAATTAGAGTGGTAAAGGTAAGTCTAAGCTTATCATGGGACTAATCCTTAATCATAGGGTCCAAAATTACAATGAAATTTGTCTAAAAGACATTAGACCCCAATATTTAGACTACATACATTAATGGTTATAATTTTATGAGTTATTGGCATACTATTTGATAAAATTTCCCTATTTCATATGTTAAATATTGAAAAAAGACAAAAAATGAACATTCCATACCATTAAATTTAATTAAACATTGTGATATGGAAAAATAATAATTTTGGGTTATAAATATTATTTTGAAAGATAAATAATTTATTTTCATAATAATGTTTTATCATTAAATATTTTTGATTAATTTGTAACAAAAAATGCATGACAAATGCTAACGCATGGATTAGTTAGTAAATAATGAAATAAAATAAAAATGCAAAAAAATTATAACTATTGTAAATTTAATGAATTGTTTTGTTTCCTTAATTTTTTAGAATAATATATCATGTTACACATATGTGAACATAATATATTTTAATTCCAATATTTTTTGATATTTTCAAATTAAAATTAAAAAATAATGTCAATATTGAAATTAATGTTAGTTTATAATAAATTATATTTTATTAAAATATTTAAAGTTAAAAACAATTAAATTCTTCCAAATGATTTTTAATTGTTAATAAATATAAATTTTAATTTATTAATGGGCCAGATTTTCTTTTATAATGAACATATAGACCACTAAATTGTAAAAATAATTATTTAGATAGTTCATGTTAAAGAAAATTTTTTTGTTTGTTATGTCTGCCTTTTAAAAAAATGAATTACAAAAAACATGTGTTCATTATTTTTAAAATTTTATATCATATATCTAATTCAGTGGGACTATACTTTAAAATTAATCACACCTTAATTTAGACATAACGGTCAGATTTCCGAGGTCGGAAATCTAGTTACCTATATGAAAACACAAAATGAAAAATATAAAAAATTATAATAACTGGGGAAAAATGATTAAAATTAACTTATTTTTTGTTGGTGGTGAATATTTTCAACAATAATTTCAATTAAATCCCTCATTTTTCATTTTTGAATCACATTACTTAAGGGATTCCTCCCATTAGTTCACACCTTTTGGTATTTACAATAATACCACACCTCCACCACTGTAAAAAGGAATTCACTATTCCCATTTTTTAATGCTCTCAAATAAAATAGGATTATGAAATATCTATTAAATTAAATTCCCAATATCCTTATCTTACTACTTAAATCCTCCATTTTGGAATAAATCCAACAAATGAATCTTTTTGGTGAAAACCAAAAGTAGATACCTAAAGAAGAGGAAACATCTTTCCTCAATCTCCTTTCCATTATTTCTTTTCTCCACCTCCTCAATTATTCTTATATCATTATTAAAGGGTAACCTAGTTATTGTAAATATACTGATATGTTGTTATATTTTTGGTTGTACCTATAATTACACACCCTTCCATCTAATGGCTAATGAACATACCATTTTTTGTACAATAAACTACTACCTCACAAATCGATGTTGTTCTCATTTTCATTAGCTCATGTCATGTTTTTTGAATTATTATATAAAAAATATTTTTAATGATTTATATTATTTAATTATTATTTTTTAATTATTATATTAAACCTACCTTCATGATTTCCATTTTTAATAAATTTGATAATTTCAATTGGTGAAGTGTGGAATATCGCCTCCTCAAGGAAATGTGATTCATTCAAACACTATACATAATGTATTAAGGATGTTTTTAGTGAACTTATATGATATATATGACATAATAATGTTACTATAACTTATATATACATTTATTTTATTTAAATTTTTTCTTTCAATATCATAAAAAATGTAAACAACATTCATGCGTATGTACAGCCTACCGTCTCTGTGAATGGTGTATTCCATTTCATATTTATATATTTTATAAATTATTATAAACTGATTTATAATGAATATATAAGATATTTATATCTAGTTTATTCATAATTATGCAGAAAAAAAATAATAAAAATTAATATATATGCAAAATATAATGTGGATAATTCCAGAAGAAAAAACATAACCTTGAATTTCTAATAAGAATGTAGTTTAAAGTCATAAGTTTACTATTTATAGTATTTTTCTAATAATATGGTTAAATATATGATTTATAACAAACCCATATTTATTATACAGGTGGTTTTTAAGAGTACGAATAGAGTCAAGACATAAGGTAAGGGAAATTCTAGTATCAATTTTATAGTTTGGAGATTTTAGACTTAATCACCACTCATTTCTATTCTAGGATGTATATACATCCCATGAATATATTATATTATTATTATCAATAAATATATGGGTATTTTAATATCCATTTGATAATCTAGTTTTTATAGGTTTTATGTGGTAAAAGATTTAAAATCGGTAAATTATTTTTTTCTCAATTTTCTATCTTTGAGACACATGACATTAATTTCAAAAGACATGAATTCAAATATATTATAAAAATGATTTTAAAAATTATATTTTTTTCTCACTTACATGGAAAAACTATTTTATAAATTATTTTATTTTCATATAATATTTTATAATTTCTCAATGAGTTTTCAATGAAATGTGATTCAAAACGTTTTCAATAATTGTTTATGTATTTTCAAATTGCTTTCAAGTAAATGGTTTTCAAAAAAATAAATCATAATTTATATGTTTAAAGGTATTTTAAAAATGTTTTCAATATTTTTTTATAAGTTTTCAATGTGTTTTCAATGAAATAGTTATCAAAAAAAATTCCATCATTCATTATAAGTATTCAAATTGTTTTCAATGAAATGGATTTAGTAATGATTTCATGATTTATTTATATCCTTTCAAAGTGTTTTCAATGAACATAGTTTCATAAATTTTTCAAGATAACTTTTAATGTTTTCAAATTATTTTTAATAAAAATAGTTTTCAAAATATTTGGAATCTTCCTTAATATGTTTTCAGTGGAAATGGATTTCAAAGTGATTTCAATCCTTCTTTCAACATTTTCAATTTTTTTCAAAGAATAAGGTTTTCAAAAGGTTTTCAATATAGTTTTATAATTTTTCAAGGGGAAAGTTTTTCAAAATTATTTCATGCCTTATTTCTATTATATCACAGTATCATCAATGAAAATGGTTTTCAAAAGTATTTATTTTTTTAAAGAATATTTTTTCTCTACCATGGGATTTATTCATACGGAAGCCACCTATTTTCATGTGTTATTCTTTGAATAAATTTATATGAAACCTTATTTTTCCTTAAGTTAATATATGATTACATGTTTGTGACACCCATTTAATTTTAGGGGGTATTATATGATGTCTATGAAACCCATCTTTTTTCATGGATCATAATACGATGAAAGTTTTATTAACATGTGTTATATTTATAAATGATTATTTTCTGAGATTTGTGAGACATATATCTCCCTCGAATGTAATGGGTAAAAATTTTTATCTAATTAGATAATGATGGGAATCATGTTTACATGCATCATTAACTATGGAAATATAGAGAAACATGATCTATTACAAAGAAATTAATGTGACTCGTGATGGTGGGGTGTCTCACCTAGATGGTTTAGTCCCCAGGAAGATGGAATGATTAAGAAAATCAATCCACTATGGGATGATGGGGAAACCTGGTCCACTATAAGAAGATGGGGAACCCCAATAACTTACAAGAAATATAATGTGACTAGTGATGGTGGTGTGTCCCTCCCAATAGTTTTTTTCCACATGATTTTACATGATAAATTCTAGAAATAGGTATAGACTTATAGGGAGTGATATTACATATTTATTTTTATTCCACAATTCCATGTCTTATTCCTTTGTTATTATTTCATGTATTATGATTTTGTTTCCCTTATGATTCATGTCTTATGAAGAACAATTATTTATTCTATGATTCACATTTTTGATCTTTTATATACTGGTTATGATTTTCTAATACTAGGATCACATTTTTATACCTCTATTTTCATTTTTATGCTTACATGTCCCAATTTTTTAACTGTACCCAGCATATGAGCTCAACAGTTTTTTTGTTTCCTTTAGAAATTTGTAAAGATATGTATTATGTATGATGTGTCTAAGATGTTTTCTCGTCATGATAACCCTAGTAAGAGATAATGTAATGTTCTTTGGTACCATTATTTATGTTACCATTTTTCGAAAGGCACTAAACTTATAAGGTATTTTGTAATATATATTTTTATTGTTTTTAGTAGTATGAAAATTTGATTCAATTAAATTTTATGTTAATAATGGATTGTTGTAGTTACCTGAGGTTTTGGAAGGTGTTTATTTACTTTGGGTGATTTTGGTCAAACAAATGAAATCATCCCATTTTCTGGTGATGAGGGAGTCATGTTTTGTGAATGATCTAGCAAGGTGGTATGTGCATGATGTGGTGAGTCTATAAGGGGTTCTAAAGTACAATTTAATTAAACTATATTCTTTATTTACCAAAATATTTTGTACAATATATTCTCTAGATTTGGGATTCAAAATTTTTCCAGGTAATTTCTTTATATCCCTAAAAATATGGGTATATAGAGTTGACCATCCAATCAATAGAAAATATATTCCCGGATTGCATCGTGGAAATTAGTGTATTGTGAGTGACCTAACTACCATCTTTTTAGTTTTACTATAACAAAAACTATCACTAGTTCATTAGTATAGATCCATATTTGTCATCGTATGGGATATTATTTCAATCATTATTATGCAAGACTACTCTTATAGAGTCCATATTTTTTTATCATGATGTCTTCAGAATCATAATAAAAAAGATAAAAGTATATTAATGGAATATAAATTCAATATAATACCATCATTATGACTATGAATATTATGGTGGATTATATTATATTTCGATACATGAGACTAAGGGTTCTTAATGGATTACCCTCCTGTGGGAATTGGTTGTTTTGTTGAGGTTTTAATCTTTATCCACTGTTCTGTAAGGCATTAAAGGATTATGAATGTGTTTGTGAAGAAATTTATTGGTTTAACCTCAATCCTTGTCTTGACATTATTTATAATGGCTTCCACTCATCTCCACTTCATAGTTATCATCAATATTAAACTCATTTAATTTATTGGTGAGTGTTGGACATCATGAATGATGTGATGTTCTTTGATTGGCTAGATGAGAATATGTATCACTGGGAAAAGTTGTTATGTGGGACAGTTATTCCCTTGTATAATTTGTTTTGTAAGAATGTTTTCTTGGAGGATATTAGTTGTGAAAAATATTCTTAGATAACATTTTAGTGCCCTAATTATTTTGATACATATTTAATCTATTTCAATTTAAATGATGATTTTTTTTCATGTTAATTTTTGATTTTGGCCCCCTTCCATAGTTGATCAATTCACATGGTTATATGTTTTTTTCCTCTGATGTCTAGTTGTATTCTAATTATAGTGATATCATTGGATGATATCTGACAATGTGTTTTTGTAGACATTGTCCCCTTTAATTCCATGTTATACATGATTTTTAAGGATTATAATTGTTTGCTATTTATCTGATATAATGTCTCGAGATATCAATGTATGTACACTTATGTTTTCCAAAATCCTAGAAGAATCAAGAGGGTTTTTAGGGCCTTTTCCATTTTTAATTTCAATTCATACTCTCACACTCACTTTACAGACCATGTAGTATCTTGTTTCTTCGTGCAGTTAGTTTGTTCATTCTTATGTTCCATTAGTTCATTTATATGATCATTTATTCCATCTTATCATCAGTTTGATACTTTATTTATTCAATTGTTTCCTTCTTATGTTCTATTGGATTCTTCTTTTGGTCATTTGGATCCTTCGTGTAGTTATTTGGTTCTTCCTTGTGGTCACAAGGTTTCTTTATTTGGCCAATTATTTCCTTCTATAGGTAAGTTAGTTCCATATTGTAGATAGTTGGTTTATTATTATAGTCACTTGGTTCCTTAAAAAAATTGGTTTTTCCCTTCATAATTTTAGTTGGTTTTTGTGTGTGGTGTTTTGGATCCTATTTATGGTTGATTTTTTTTAAACGAATAATTGGTTCGATCATGTGATCTGATAGTTCCTTCTTGAAGGTAGTTGCTTCCTTCTTATGGTGGATTAGTTACATCATTTTTTTTGTTTCCATCATTCAATCAGTTTTATCCTTAATGTGGTTGTTTTCTTATCTGTATTTATTTAATTATTCCTCATTTTAAATTAAATGTTTAAAATATTTTATATATTTTTAAAATTCATTGCTTTTCTAGATTGATGTGAAAAATGATTTTTGAAAAAAATATTGTATTGAAATATTAAATAAATTTTTTTTTATTTTTTTAATGGGGATTAAATATATTATTGTAATTGATTTAAGAATTTGGAATTTAATGATTTTTGTCATGTGTTTTTAGTGAAATAGAATTGTATAAAAATTTAAATGGGAGGTTGATTGTGATTATATTTACAATTATTCTCACATATATACCTAACATATTAATTTAATTTATTTCCTCCCTAATTAGTCATATTGTTTCATTCAAGTCTTAATGATCATGTTACCTTTTTCTTGAGAATTGGATACAACTTCATTGTAAGGACATGACCTTAAACATTACAAAATATAAAATTAAATGAATAATTCACATTGAGGATCTTTTCAAGTTTATAGATTTACCGAATCAAGCCATAAATATTTCATATTAACATTAATATTACATGTAGATACTACAATAGAGTGTCCAGTTTTTAATAAAATAAAAATTCTTAAAAAGAAACATAACTACTTCCATATTTGAGACAGTATGCCTTTTCCTTGATCCCATACTTGACACTTATTCATCTTTAAGTCCTATGGAAAACAATTAAAAAACGTGGGATGATCTTAAAAAGCTCAGTAAGGGTTATAAAATAATTAATGAAAACATTATCACATCAATAAATACCAATCAATGAAACCATTCTTTTCAATCATAACATACCTCATGAAATCATAAAATTTATGAATAACACACATAAGTCATAAATCATAAAGGTAACTTGTGGAATCTATAAAATACTTACGTTGTATCTTTTACAATTATGTAGGGTGTTACATTTGGAATACCCATCATAGTATACTACCAAAATCTATTAGGAGAAACATTAACGTTTACCTCTATCATGTTTCCCAATGCATTGGAGAGCTATCGCGGGCTCACCCTCCCTAGGTTTATCATGGAACCACCCATATATGTAAACAATGCCCCAGAACCATCACATAATCATAACACATAAGGAAAGATAACATTAACACATTGCAATCACAATATTTCATTTCAATATATTGAATAACATGTTGAAATAATAAATCCATTATCCAAATCATTTTCAATACCAAAATACATAAAATAGTATATGGTAGTTATTTTCCTTTTAAAAACATTACGACTTGTTAAGGAAGCCAAAGATAAAATAATACTCGCAGTGGAAAAAAGTTCGTTGTCACCACGTACATTAAAAAAACATTAGTTTTTTCATTTAGTAAAACACCTCATACTAAAAGAGTCCCTTTGAATGAAATGAAATGTCAAAGCTGTTTATACATCTTATAAAATAAAGTCATGTATAAAACAAATTATTGCCCCAATGAAAGGAGTTTGAGACGAATTCCCTTACAAAGATGATATCCTTAGATTATCGATAAATAAATTACATAATAATGTGTGATAGATATAAATACTCTCAATATGATTTAATATTCAGTGTAAATTAATCAGAAAATAGTCACACATATTTTTTCTAATAACAACACCAATGACGTGGATGTTATACTCAATGAATGGAAATTGAGTTAAAATTACTCTTATCGTGTTCATATCGATGACTTGATAATTTATCAGTGGATTGATTATGTGTATCAAAATTATATCCAAAAAAAGGGGAGTGTAAATTAAAACTTAATAAAATAGTGATTCGACACATAATCATAGCATGACATAATTAAGAATATGAAGAATAACCCAAGGAATGGAAATTGTGTTAAAAAGTTCCCTTACCGATTTGGTTACTTATGAAACATACACCACATAAAATAAAGATATTAAAAAAGAGATGTAAGTACCCATAAAATTAATTACATAACACAATTAATACAATCTTGGGAAGTACATACACCACCCAAAAGAAATAGTGGAAAATATAGCATGAATCCCAGGGAAATAAAAAGTGACATGAAAATCCTTTACCACGTTGTAATCCATCGAGTCATATGACGAAAAGATAATAAACACCAAATTATTCACATAATAACATGAATATAAAGATATTCATGATAATATATATTTAATGGCAGTACACGATACCCCACATGCAACAAATTAGTGGTGAACAATGGAAATCTCACGGAATTAAAAGTGAGATAATAAAGCCCTTACCTCGTGTCTGACATGACTCAATTGTTTCTTGTTCTTCCTGAATAATAAACTTAAGTTAATTTATACTTTCATAAAAAAAAAATCCATGTTTATCATTACTTTTATATCACATATTACCATGTTATAAACATTATTTAATTATTTAAGTTAATAACGGTCGTTTAGTCAATATTTGGTACTTGAGTAAAAAATGAACTTCTTTAATATACAAGTTATCAATGTGGTCAGAATTATATTGTCTCCAGAATTATATTAATAATTTAGATATAATATATATCTTATATATCTAGTATATATATGTATTTATAACTATATATAACATTTGAAGTTAAAAAATGAAATGCACCATTCATTGAGACGGTAAGTCGTTCGTACGCATCAACGATACTTTCATTTATATTTCAATTTAATGGAATTAAAACATAATGATACATAGGTATATTATAATTTCAGTATATCATAATATATAATTTCATTAACTCTATCCTTTATACGTCCCACATATGGAATTAATGAGTCATATCACTTTGAGGGAGCGGTAGTCTGCACTTCCAAAAATGAAATTATCGTGTTTACCCATAATGGAAACCATAAAGGTATCATATAAATGAAAAATACAGAATCATAAAATTAAAACAATATATATCATATATAAATATATTTCCATCATAATTTCCACCATGAGAGGCAGTAGGTGATAATTGAACAATCATCGTTTCATGAGGCGTTAGATTTCCATCAACAGAAACAGTATGTTCATTAACCATTAGATAGAGTTGTGTGAAATTTTGGATAGAATAATTCTCATAATAAAATCCTATTATATTAAGGATACTGGTGTTTTTGTAAAAGAAAATAATAAAAATAGTTTAGCGGTTGGAGAAGTAAAATAAAATAATAGAAATTAAGAGAAGATGTTACCTATAAATCGGTTAACTGCCTTTGGTTTGAACCAAAAGGGTGTCTTGATGTGTCGTTTTCCTATGTTAAGGCTTCTAGGTGGAATAGAGGGATCCTGAGAGCTTATTTGGGTAGGGGTTGGGCAATACAAGGGGCTTGAGAGGTGTGAGTAATGGTTAGGGGTGAGGGCATTGATATGGGGGGAGGGGCTCTTTAGAAAATTGTGAAACTATTATTTTTTTGTATAATGATGTTCGGTTTATAAGGGTCCAAAAGTTATTAAAGATTAATATACGATGACTAATGGTCCAAATAAATCATCCAATATTAATTGGATAGGTTTTGGACATTATTTTAATCACTATAATCTTATTTATTTAAATCTTTTACTGATGAGGTAAACACTACATCATTATTGTGTCATCAATAATTTAATTAATTTGTTGTCTAAAAATTATAAAAAAGTACCATGATGTATAAAATCATTTTTTATTTCCAAATAATATTTGTAGTCTAAAAGGTAAATTATATAATCATATGAAAAAAAATTAATTTACTAAAAGATATTTGTTTATATCATTTATGTCTTTACATTAAGTTAATTAAAATAACGTGTCATTATCACTCTCATGTGACTCCATGGGGTCCCCAAATCGGCCCAAAGATGCCCCTGGACAGATATGTATCAACTGATAGGATTATGAAAAATATTTGGGTAATTTTATAATATTATAATAATATTTTTTTACCCTTATTTACCATATTTACTCTTTAACCATGGTAAATAAAATATTTACTAAAGTAAATATTCATAATGTCTAAAAATAAAAGTAATATTTTTACAAATTTTGGACCTCCTAATTAAATAAATGAAATCCATTTCTCAAATTTCAAAACACAAAATTGGAATAAATTAATTTGAAATTAATTCCCGATATCAAAACAAAAAGCGTGTTTTCTAGAAATATTAATTATCAAAAGATTGACACTTGTTTATGTCCAATTTCAAATTGAAATTAATTCCAATGGCCAAAATTGGATTAAATAGTAAAAATAAAATCTAATTAAAATTTAAAAACAATTATAAAGATAACACAACTATATAAATAAATTATATTAAAATGTAGTTATGAATTAAAATACAGTACTTTTCATCATTCATCAAAAAATGAATTTTATCATAAAAATACCACAATTTTACCCAAAGTTAATTTTGATGTCCCGATTCTAAAGAAGAATTTTATTTTGTCAAAAAACATTTAAAAGTTAAGAAAACTGTATTTTTTATGGTTCTCCACTAAAAGGCAGTAAATCAACCGTTTAAAGTTATTTAGATTCATTCACATTTTAAGACTCTATCTTTTATTGGATAAATATTAAAAAATTAACAAACATGTATAATCATTTTTTAATTACTTATATTTATTCGCTCCATTAAAACAACTTGGTTTTAACTACTATTTAAAACAATATTATTTTTATATTATTTTTCAGTACAACTAAACATTTTGTGCAACGTATGATTTCAAAGAAACGTGATGTTGTGTATCGGGTATACCATCAAACATAGAATCCCATTTAAAGTAAAATTAATAATTAATATAAAAATATTAATAAATAGTAAAATATCATATTCTTTATTTACCTATGATGTTACATCCTTCTCCCTTTTAAGAATTGCTTCCCCTCACTTTAAAAATTGGTCTCGGACACAGCATTGAAAGTCCCACATCATAAAAATAATCAATAAATCTTTCACATTAAAATAATGGAAGAGAAGTAAAATGGTAAAACAAGACAAAAATTATTATGATTCCATGAAAACAAGGATATGGAGGAGAAACAAATCCATAATGTCCCCATGGAAAGAGATAGAAAACATTATTAGGATAAAGTTAACCACCCGAAAATCACAAACCTGTGATGTGTTAAACTGTATTTGATTCCCCATTAGGAAAAGTTAACAAAAACATCTTTGTTTTAAGTTACTTTTCATAAAATTGAGGAATTTATTTATGATATTAAATAAAAATATAAGGAAACATACTTACTTGTCATGTATACTTTCACAATTTACTAAATTCCTACCACAAAATCATTTTTTCAACAAACGATGAGTATTCAAGATGACTTGATCACATTGAAAGCTCTACAATCAAATTCTATAGAACTACATAATCTAAAAAAGATGAACTATATTTTTCCTATGTCTTTAAGAAATAATTAAACCCCAAATTATTAGTAGAATATCAGACAATACCCAAAAAGGATAATATTTTACAAAAATAAAACTACTCTTAATCTCCAAAATTTGTCAATCATTACCCAAACCTCAATAAAGACCATTAAACAAAAAATTGTCCATAAAATTCATAAAACTAATCAAAACTAATATTTAAACCCAAATCTCAGAATTATTTAATCACATAGTCTTCATGATAAATCTTAACATTTATCTCAAAACATTAGTTACTCTTCAAGTCTCATATTGTAAAGTGATTAACCTAATCACATATTCTCCATGATAGTTTAATCATTTCTGTAGATAACCAAAACTAATATTATTCATGATTCAGAAAATCATATAACTAAAAAAATTAGTCATACTAACCAGGGACTTCATGTAGTCTAGTGGTAGGCATTAAATCCTAGTCGCACTTAGGTTGTGGGTTTGATTCCTGCAGCTTGGTCTGACTCGACAGGTTGTCACGCGGTCTGGGGTTTGTCCATTTTAAAAAACTATATAATTTTATAACATTCCCAAAAAAGAGATAAATTCAATAGAAATAACCCTAACATATTTTAACCATAAAGGTTATCTAATAACTTTTTTCCATCCCAAAATGTATTAACCTCTAATTTCCTAAAATTTTAGGATCAAATAAACCTAAATGGTTCTTTATAACTATATATTCAAATGAAAAGAAAAGTATTCCTTGAATAAAATTTTCATATATCAATCTTTAGGGTTACACATACTATAAAAAGTATTCTAATGTAATATCTTCATCAAAAGAGCATTAATACTTAAGCATTTCACTATTCTAAAATCTACCATAACACTTGATTCCCTTATATGTTTTCTTCTTACTAATTCAACGTTCTTCATGATCCATTAACCATTCATTTCGGACATATTCTAAAAAACATCTTTCCTATAAACAAAATCATGAATCATATCCTACGATTTAATAATCTCTAAAAATAAGTTAAGAAATAATCCATACCTTTCATTGGTCATTATCTATTTCCACATCCTCAGTTGGAATGGAATTAGGTATTGGTAAACATATATTGGAATCATCTTGGTGATCCCATTCCTGAACCATGTTCGTAGGACATCTATTTGTATAATGACTATGCCAACGACATTTAAAATATTCAATTGATCCCTAAGAAAGAACTTATTTCCCTTCCCAGGATTCAATTGGATGCTTCCTTTTTCCATGGAAGGTTCTTACTTTATGACCTCCACTTCCACATCTATAGAATCTTCCTATCCCCTTGATCATTTTCTTATGTGTTTCTTTCCACATCCTTGACACAAAGTTTTTGCAGTTTACCTACCTTTAAGATTATTACCTAAACATTTATGGTGATTAATTTCTCACGTATACGAAGCCTTATAAAAATCACCATGGTTCAGGTGGTCAATCATGACTCAAGATAGTTGGTTAAGAATAACCACAACATTTCTCATTGCTACTCCCATTTCATTCAGTTGCTCATTCGGAAAACCATCACAGTTTTCTTCAAATCCAATGTTACTTTGGTTCCTGTTAGATATAGACTTTTACTAAAACCAAAAAAGTAAGTGTGAGTATATTAGTAAAATCATCATATAATATCTTATGAGGAGGGTAAATACTAAGATATACTTTTTCATGTAATCTTAAACTCATTCACTTTATCTAAAATAACTATGACTCATTCTAAAATCCTAACCATTATGGAAACATCACATATGCTTAAAGAACACCCTAACCTCTAAAGTTATCTAAATTGACCGCTTATAAATACTATAAAGACCTGACCTTAAGCATTACATAATCTTGGATTTAATGATAATTCACATTGATGATCTTTTCAGGTTTATAGTTTTAGAAAATTAGGCCATAACAATTTCATATCAACTTGAATATTGCATGTTGACACTACTACTCAGTAACCATTTTTAATATATAAAAAACTCTTAAAAATAAATATGTCTACTTCCACGTTTTAGACACCATGAATTTTCCTTGATCCCATCCTTGACACTTATTCATCTTTAAGTCATGTGTAAAACATTTAAAAAACATGGGATGAGCATAAAAAGCTCAGTAAGGGTTATAAAATACGGAAATAAAATATTACCCCATCAATAAATAAAAATCAATGAAACCATACTTTTCAATCATAACATTCCTCATGAAATCAAAATATTTATGAATAACACACAGAAGTCATAAATGATAAAGGTAACATGTTGCATCCATAAAATAATTTCAATGTTGCTTTCATAGCTACGTAGAGATTTTTTTTTGGAATACCCATTATAGTATATTCCATAAATCTATTAGGAGAAACATTAAAATTTACCTCTATCACATTACCCAATGCATTGGATAGTTATCTCGGGCGCACCCACCCTAGGATTATCATAGAACCACCCGTATAAGTAAACAATTCCGATGAACAATGACATAATCATAACACATAAGGAAAGATAACATTATCACATTGCAATCACAATATAGAATTTCAAGATATTGAACAAGATATTTAAATAATAAATCCATTCTCAAACCCATTTTCAATACCAAAATATGTAAATGAGTATATGGTATTTCGTTTCCTTTAAAAAAATCACGGCTTGTAAAGGAGAAAAAAAACAAATAAAACTCGCAGTGGTGAAAAGATTGTTGTCATCGCGTATGTTAAAAAAACATTAGTTTTGTTATTTAGTAAAATAACACGTAGAAAATGATCCCATTTGAATGAAATGAAATGTCAAAGGTGTTTATACAGCATATAAAATAAAGTCATGTATAAAACAAAATATTCCTCAATGAAAGGAGATTGAGATGAAGTCCCTTACGAAGACGGTATGCTTAGATTAAGGATGAATCAGTTACATAATATTATGTGACATATATAAATACACTCAATATGATTGGATAATTAGTTTAAAAAAATATGAGATCATTCACACATATTTTTTTGTAAAAACAGCACCAATGACTTCAATTTTTAACTCAATGAAAGGAAATTGAGTTAAAATTACTCTTATCAACTTTATATTGATGACTTGAGAATTTATCAATGGAGTGATTATGTGTATGAAAATTACATCCACACAAAGGGGTGTAGAAATTAAAACTTAAATATTAAGTTATTCAAAACATAATCATAGCATGACATAATTATGAATTATAAGATTAACCAAAGGTATAGAAAATGGGTTACAAAGTTCCCTTACTGATTTGGTAACTTATGAAACATACACCACATGAAATAAGGATAATAAAATAAATATGTAAATACCCTTAAATTTATGTATATTACACAATGAATAAATTCTTGGGCTATACATACACCACACAAAAGTAAATATTGGTAAATATAGTATGAATCTCATGGGTGTAAAAAGCGACATTAAAATCCATTACCACGTCATAATCAATCGAGTCGTATGACCATAAGTTAATAACCACAAAATGACTCATAGAATTACATAAATATAAAGAAAATCATGATAATATATATCAAATGGAAGTACACATTACACCACATGCAATAAATTAGTGATGAACAATAGAAATATCATAGAATTAAAAGTGAGATAAGAAACCCCTTACCTCGTATTTGAATTGACTCGTTTTTTCCTTGTTCATCATGAATAATAATATTAAGCTAATTTATACTTTCTTAAGAAACTTTTTCAGGTTTATTATTCATTTTATATCACATATTACCATGTTATAACCATTATTTAATCATTTATATTAATAACGATTGTTTTGTCGATATTTGGTACTTGAGTGCAAAATGGACATATTTAATTTACTAGTTGTCTATGTGGTAAAAAGTATATTATATCTAGAATTATGTTAATGATATATATATCATATATATCATATATATCTAGTATATATATGTATTTAAAATAGTACATAACATTTGGAGATAAGAAATAAAATTCATCGTTCATGGAGACGGTAAGTCGTAAGTACGCATTAACGCTACTTTCATTTCTCTTTCATATTTAATGGAATTAAAAAATAATGATACTAAGTTATATTATAATTAAAGAATAATATCATATATAATATCATTAACCCCATCCTTTATAAGTCCCACATGTGGCATTAACGAGTCATATCACTTTGAGGGGCCGGTAGTCCGCACGTCCTGAAATTAAATTATCGAGTTTACCCATAATGGAAACCATAAATGTATGATATAAATAAAAAAGAAATAATAATAACATAAAAATAATATATATCATATATAAATACTGTTACTTCATAATGGCCACCATGAGAGGTGGTAGGAGATAATGGAACCATCATCGTTTCATGAGGCGTTAGTTTGTCGTCCGCAGAAACAGTATGTTCTTTACCCATTAGATGGTGGTGTTAAAATGAAGTTAGAATAATTCTCATAAAAACATCCTAGTATATTTTGGATACTGTTATTATTATAAAATAAAAAAATAATTAGAGTATAGGTGGTGGAAAAGTAAAACAAAACAAAAAAACTTAAGAAAAATGATACCATTAAATCGCGTAACTCCCTTTGGTTTGAACCCAAAATGGTTTTTGGTGCACCTTCTGCCTATGGTAAGACTTATATGTAGAATATAGGGATTTTGGGAGCTTATTTGGGTATGTTTTGGATGATCCAAGTGGCATGAGAGGTGTGATTAAAGGGTTAGAGGTGATGGCCTTTTATAAGGGGGAGGAGGGGGCCTTTAGGAAAGTGTAAAACTATTATTCTATTATATAATGATTTTCGGTGTCTAAAGGTCAAAAACATATTAAATCTGGGTATACGATGACTTATGGTCAAAATAAAATCATTCAACAATACTTGGACAGGTTTGGGATATTATTTTAATCTTTATTATCTTATTTATTTAAATCTTTTTTTATTGAGGTAAACACTTCATTATTACTGTCTCATAAATAATGTAATTAATTTGATGTCTAAAATTTATAAAAAAAATTACCATTATGTAGGAAATATTTTTATCTTTAAAATAATATTTTCATTCGAAATTATATCTTATATAATCCTATGTAAAAAATTGATTTACTAAAAGATATTTGTTTATGTCATTTTTGTCTTTACTTTATGTTAATTAAAATAAAGTGTAATTATCACTTCCATGTGGCTACATGGGGTCCCAAAATCGACACAAATAAGACCATGGTTGGATATGTATCAACAAATAGTATTAAAAACATTTTATGGTTATTTTATATTATTATAATAATATTTTTTTACCCTTATTTTTCAGATTGACCTTTTAACCATGGTAAATAAAATTTCTACTGAATTAAATATTCATAATGTCTAAATATAAAAGTTACCTATTTACACAATTTGGACCACATGATTATAAATATGGAATAATTTTTTAAAATTCAAAACACCGAAGTGTCTGAATATAATTTAAAATTAATTCCCACTGTCAAAACAAAAAACGTGGTTTTTAGATGTATTAACTGTCAAATGATTGATATTTTTTTCTGTCCAATTTCAAAGTGAAATTAATTCCATTTCCCAAAATTGGATTAAATGGTAAAACTACAATCTAATTACACTTTAAAACCAATTATTAATATAATACAACCATATGAATAAATTATATAAAAAGGATGTTTTGAATTAAAATAAAATACTTTTCATTATTTATCATAAAATAAATTTTACCAGAAAAATACCAAAATTTTACCCAAAGTGACTTTTGATGGGCCAATTCTAAAGAAGAATTTTATTTTGTCAAAATAACATATAAAAGTGACCAAAAAAATATTTAAAGAGGGTTCTCCATTAAAATGTGGTAAATATTCATTTTAAAGTAAATTTGATTCATTCACATTTTAAGCCTCTAACTTTTATAGGATAAATGTAATAATATTTAACAAACATGAAAAATAATTTTTTAGTTTTTTATATTTATTCCCACCATTAAAATGGCTAGGTATTAAATACTGTTTAAAATAATAATAATGATATATTATTTTTCAGTACAACTCATCATTCTGTCCAACTTAAGATTTCAAAGAAACACGTTGTTGTGTATCTGGTATTCCATAAAACATAGCATCCCATTTATTGTAAAATTAATAATTAATTTTCAAATATAAATAAATATGAAAATTTCATATTCTTTATTTACCTGGATTTTACATTCATTAGACGTGAATCCATCCTTTTTGTGGTTCTGAACATTCTTAATAAGACTTTCTTCCTCTATTATCTCTGGGTGTGTGACATGATTAATGTAAGAGTCCATTCCTCTTTAATATTCCTTTATTATCTATTTGTGTAGTTGAGTTAATCCAAACATTAAATTTACAATACCTATATATTGAAATCATCATCCTTTTCCCTATTTTGGTGCAGCATAGTTTGGAACTTATTTTCCATATAGAAGATCACTGTTCTTTCTCCCGTATGCATCTATAAAAATAGAAGCATTTTTTTTCCAGTGGGAGGATATTATGAATTTGAAAATAAAATAAATAAGATTTATTAAATTTAATTGAATAATATGGGTGGTTTTCAAATGTTTTTCTAGATTTATTTTTATATCAAAGTGATGACTATTATATGAGATTTTTAGTTGTTATTAAATGCATGGTATGACTGCTGTGAAATTTTTAATCCATGTTGTGGATAAATAATACTTTCTCTGAATTGTTTACAACCCAATATTCATAAAATTAATAATATATATATTTGACTAATAATTATTTTACCATATAAATTGTTAACTTAGTTAAAATTCCATTGATAAGAAGATGATTTAATTTGAATTCCCCTTGTAACTGAATTATGGTAAAAAATTTAGTATTTTGAATCTATTCTTCTATAATTATGGTATGTTTTCTATTATCCATGAGGTTCTATGGGTGGTGTAGGGTTGTTTTGTTTATGGTTATGATCAATCAGATGTGATATTATTTATTGGAAGTGTAAGTGTGTTGGTTGATTTGTGGTTGTTGTTGTTAGATTGTTGGGTGGTAGTGTTAGCTTTAGAAGGATATGTGATGGTTATTATGGTAAGGTTAATGGGTTTTTCTATGGTTCCTCATGTTATTTTCTCAGTTATATTATAATATGAATGTGTTAATAGTGAAACTAAAAATCAGTCTAGAATTTATAAAATTTGGAAAATATATTCATATTAATTAAATGAATTAACAAATTCATTGTTAATAAAGGGACTGTACAAAAATGTTATTTAAATATGGACATTTTCTTCGATGGTTGTCTATAAATATTAAGTTAAAGGGATTAATAAATTAATTTTGGTTTTTAAGGAAATAATATGAAAATATATTTATATATATAACTTATAAAAGGGAAATGTGGGTTGTTTTTTTGGTGTTTTGTCTGGTGGTGATGTATTAGTGGTAGAATCAGGTGGTAACAATAGAAGGATAGTTTTGATAGTTATCTCTTATGAATTACTTAGGTCAATCCTTTGAGTATGGATTTGGTTATTTTTATGTATATATACTTTTAAATTCACGTTACTTTAATACACACCCCTACTACATCAGGAAATATATATTGATAACTATATGGTGAGGAATGAGTGGTTGATTGACTATAATTCCATGTTCTTATTTTGGAAGTAGCATATAGAAATGTATGAGATAGTGGAAGTGAATTTCCATTAATAAAGACACAATTGGAAGATATACCTAATGAAAAGATGATGAGATATGTAGTAGGGTTCATCAATTGTAGGGGACAACCCAATGTTCATATCCATTATGTTAATGATACCCTATAGTAATTGTTTAAAATTAGTGTATATATGTTTGATGTGGTGGATGATGATATGGAGTGTAATGAGAGAAGTACATGATGACATTGAAGAAAATAAGGCATATTTTTCCATGTGGGAGGTTGGGGTGGGTAGGGTTACATCCTGACCAACATCATAAATGGATAGTTTTGTGATGTAGAGATGACATAGAATTGATATGATTAAATGATGTTTGATGCTGTAGAATGGGAGTGTGGATTCATTAGGGGAAGTGGATGTGAGGTATCTTTATCGATGTTCACTTATTATTATCTTATACTTGATTTCATTATTTAGTGAGAAATCCCATGTAAATATGGGAATGATAGTTGTCTTGTTTAATATTTTGTTGGTTTAGTAGTTTTTCCATAAATCCATTAGTTTGATCTTTTTACATTATCATGTGTGACCTTAGGTATGATCCTTCTGAGTATAAATATTATGTTCACCCTACATATATAAACTATCTTTAATTTTTCTAGGAGGGTTATGGGAACTATACTAGAAAACACTAGTATATAGGTCGATGATTTTGTGGTTTAATTGTTGTAGGTTTCCCTTTGTTTTAATTTGGGAGACCTTTATATATATATTTTGACATTCACATGTGGGATAGATAGGTTGATTTTGTGTTGTGTGTTGGACTTTTTGGTGGTTTTTCATGTTATCTCTGGAACCTTTTTTTATGATAACGGTAATTCTTACCATTTTATTTTTTTATATCATCAGGGCAAGTCACTAACATGGGGAAAATAGAGGTAGGACATGATGGTCATTTACTATCATTACTACTGTTCTGGAAGGTGTAACAGTATAGGGGTTTTGTAAAATTAAATGAACTAGATATCCTTTATGTATTTCATAAGTGGGATTAAGATTCACTATTCTAATATTGAATTAATAAAAATATAATAATAATACGTAAATAATCACACATAGAAAAAAATACAACTACATAAGAAATATTCATTAATATGAATAATAATTGAAATTATAAATAAATTGGGTGTTATTAATTTGGAGAAAACTTTATAATACAACATTATAAAAGAAAGATAAAATCCAATCATGGGATAATTTCTAATGTTAGTACTGAAATACTATATAAAGAAATATAGTGGTACTATAAATGTGACTCTAGTGACCTGAATGGGATTTCAGGCAATATAATTGGGAATACGGGCTGTAGGGACTCTAAAACATTAATGGTATTTATGCCACAATAACTAAAGTATATCATCATTACAGTATTCTGGGAATATGCTCTCTAGGAAATCTTAGTGGGAAGTAGGTGACAAGTAGATATCAAAGAAATATTTCAACATTATAGGAATGTAGTGTATATTGGATACATGAAGGATATGTTGAGTGGGTGTGTCATAACCCATCCCCAAAGGCCTATGTCGTGGATACCCCATGCCTGACATCCATTAGCCAGGGGCTGGATACTAGAACCAAAAGGCATTTTCCCTAAAACTGGGAAGGCATTGCCTTTATAACCTCTAAAAAAAATCAATCAAGCACACAGTAACATACGAACACAAGCCAACAATATAGCAAAAAAGGTGTTGAATGTAAAATGGCTCGGGATACAAACCCAACTATAAAGGTATAAGTACAACTAAAATAAAATACTACTGGTGAAAAAGAAAGACAGCTATTGGGTCATCCCCTGGGATTTCTACCTGAAGGGTAGGTACAGATATCCTCCTCAGCACTCCACGTCCGCTCATCTTCTCTACGTTCTGACATGCCGTATGGTCCACCTATGGGAACCGTCTAGTCCTGGTACCCTCAGCCTCAATCAGCGTTGTCTATAATCTGTACCAAACCCAACAAGGTGCGGGCATAGCCTGTGCACGAGTGAGTATAATGATACTTAGTAGGGACCCTGATACCCTCAAGGTATCACAAAATCCACAAAGGATAAACCACAGGGCATGGAATCAATTGAAAACCCAACATAGGTATATTCCTACATATACCTAAGTTATCAAGTATTCCCATCTCAACTATGAAGGAACACAGGTTCCAACTCAAAAGCTCCAAGCTCAACTGTTCCACAAAGGAAGGATTGCCACGAAGGTAAGTACCACAAGGTACAAACTCATCTCACACCAGGTATAACACACGTACAGTAGTGAAGATCATTAGATATAACTACTAATTCATCTTACTCTGTTAAGAGGTAGACCCACTAAGGATCCTAAATCATCATAAGGTCCACAAAGGATCGTAGTAAATTGTCAAAACCACACAGGATTCAAGTACATCATCGGTACGTCGTCAGACCCACACAGGATCCCAGTACATCTTCGGTACGTCATCAGACCCACAAAAGATCGTATTACATCTCCAGTATGTCTTCTGTAACACCCTGAGATTTTATGAGAAGTATTCCTTTTAATTTATTTGACATATTGTGTTATATGATACCCCAAGATTATCTTGCGTTATACGCAACACCGTATTAGCTTGCAGTATATGTAACACTAATCTTGGATCGTGTTACACACAACTTCAAGTTTGATTGATGGTAGTTATTCTACGCAACATTGAGTATATATATATATATTCAATGTATTAATGAAATATGTTTGGATTTTGATATATGAAACAACAAAGAAGTCATTCACTACACGCAACCCTGACTTGGCTTGCATTACATGCAATCGTGACCTTCCTCGATAGCGTGTGTTGTACACAATACCGGGTTTTACTAAACAACGATATATTATTATAATATTATTATGAACTAGCTGTTATGAATAGTATTAACTAAATTTTGAATTTTATAACATTATTATTCATCATACACGTTTTCTAGAACATGGTATAAGAACAAAATAAATATTTTCGGGTAAAATAATTATTTTTCAAAAAATGCAGTTCTGAGGCCTTTTGATGGCGCACCCACTTTAAATCTAGTTTTTTACATGTTTATAAATTAAATTTTACAAAATAAACTTCTTCTTTTGAATCAGGATATAAAAATTTACATTGGATAAAGTTTTGATATTTTTCTGATAACTTTTATATTTTAATGAATAGTAAAAACACACTATATTTTAATTAAAAGCAACTTTTTTCATCGAAATAATTTATATGGTTAAATTATAATATTGAATGGTTTTAAAGTATAAATAGAATATATTTTAACCATTTAATATAATTTAGGTCAATATCAATGATTTTACCATGAATTCATAGGTTAAATCATTTCAATCTTTTGCAATGTTTTAAATAAAAACCCGTTTTCTTTCGACAACGGGATTAATTTTAATTTAATTTCTGAAAATTTTGTGTACTGAATTTCGAAAAATGGATTCCATATTTGTAATCAGAGGGTCTAAATTATGTTAATAGGATACTTTTACTTTTGGAAATTATGAATAGTAACTACGGTAAATTTTATTTACCATAGTTAAATGTAAATCGGGTAATTAAGGGTAAATATAATATTATAAAATTACACTAACACATGACAAAATTATATTGGATGGCTAAAAGTCTACCCATATCACCTAAGGGTTAGATTACATTCATTTTAATGACTTTTGACCTTGAAAATAATTTAATTATTATGAAAACCAAAGAAAGTGACAACATGTCACTCTCTTAACTCTTATAAGTATAATAATTTTAATTTAGTGATAAACTTCATGAAACATAGAAAATGAATAGTTTCCAGAAATATAATAAAATTATATACATCATATGAATTTATTTATAATTTTTAGGTATTAAATAGTTATCATTAATCGTGACACAATAGTGATGCAGAAATTGTTTCTCTAGTGAAAAATCAAGAATATAGTTTTTATTAAAATAATAGTGACCATAAAATGCACAAAACACTGACAAAAACCTATTGGTCATGTGAATTTAAACCATAATCATACAATGGTCGAATATGTGACCATTTGGTGCCTTATTAAAGCGATTATGACACTTATATTATTTTATTATAAATGATGCCAAATTTGTCACCTTCATAATTTAATAAATATAACAATTTAAATATTGTGATTTTAAGATGATAAATTCGAGTAAAAGTTTTATAGTGAAAGGTAATAAGTTTAGCTTCATCATAGGATTTTATTTTTAATTTTATGCAACAAATAAGTATATTAAATAATTACACAAAAATGTTGTAGTAATTATTTTATTATGAGATAAACCAAATAAATGGTTTTAAAAATAATAAAATAAATATTATATTAACTATTTAATGTGCTCCAATAATTTTCTAGATACATATGGCCTTTTATTAATCTATTAAAGCCTTTATTTAGAACATATATTCTTTATATATTTTATTTAAATTCATATAAATGAATAGTTTCAAAATTGACACGATAGTTTTTTTATAAAAATAACATATTATAAAAGTGTTTAAAAATCAAAAAAATATTTAAAAATTATAAATTTAAATTTATATGGTGTAAAATGTTATAAAGTATCCAATTATGGACAATTCACATCAAATAAGTAATTATTTGTTATAATTTAAAATTTAGAATATTATTACCACAAATAAAATTAAATAGATTAAATAAGGATAAATCAAGTTGATAATGTTTAAAATAAATTCCTAACATGTCTAAATTTTATTTTATGATGATATTACAACACTATCTCATCTAATATTCGGATATGAGTCATTTTGGAAGTTTCTAAGTGGGTTTGGTATTTAATATAAACTAATATTTCTTATATTTCCAAAGGTGCCCCTCTCCTCCCTTATAAAAGGGAACCTCCTACCTCTCTTCATCAAACCACTTTAAGTATTCAATATCAGCCAAACCCTGCCAAGTTCTCTTCTACACTTCAATAGAAACATCCTAGAGGTACTTTGTTTCTTCAAATTCCAGTTTTAGTGCCCTAAAATGAGGTCTCAAAGAGGCGCTTCAAAGAAGAGGTAATGTCCGTTACCGATTATTTCAACTTTATTTCTTCTTCTACTTCTTCTTCTTTAGTTGTTTCATTGTGAAGTAATAAAATCAGTATCAATAATATAATGATATGTTATTATAAGTATGAAACATCCTTATTTCACCATCTATCCATCCTACGGAAAACGAAATCAACGTGCGTGCGTACGTACGGAATACCGTCTCCACGCCGTGGTGTAATCTATTTTCCACCACCACCTTACTTGGATGGGTATAATGGTTTAAATAATGACTATATTTGATTATTTTAAAGTGATATTGATTCTTAAATAGTATACATACACTCTAATACAATTACATGGTAACGATATCATCGTTCGTGCGTACGTACGGATTATCATCTCCACGATGCGATGAGATTCATTTTCCATGTTAACAATTCAACAATGATTATAAAGTATATATAATAATTAATAATGAAATATATTACATAATAATGATACTGGATTTATGTACATATATATGTATGTCATATTCTTAATTCCATTCAATTCAATAAGGAAATGAAAATAGCGTTCATGCGTACGTACGGCCTACCGTCTCCATGAACGGTTTATTTCGTTCCATTTATTAATCTATTACATATATGTATATTCTAAATATATATTATATATAAATCATGTTTTTCATTCTGGATGTAATTAACCATGATCTATGTAATCATATGAATAATTATAAGTTAAAACACGAACGACAACTGAAACAATTTTACCCAAAACGCTACTTTAACATGAATTTACAATAGAACGGGTAATATAAAGACATAAGTGAACCATATATGATATAATAACAATTAATATGATTCTATAATAAGTCAATGACATTATTTAAATCATTATATATGAGGGTTGGATACGTATGAAGCATATCAGACCTAAGGTAAGGGATAATTTTGCAAATCTCATTTTTATCTGAGATTGCTTATTCGTAAGTATTTACTGGAGTTATTACTATCATCCATGTCCATGTTTTATAAAAGTGTATTTATGTATGTTTAATGTAATTTTTACCCATTTTTACTTTTCCCACATGGTATGTAAGGAATCATTCTTTTGTTTACGTTACGAGGTACTTTTTGACTTTTCCGAAAAAAAAAGTACGAGAAAAATGTTTTTTTCAACTTATACGGCATGAATGAATTTTTAAGGTATTATAAAGACTTATTTTCATGAACCTTACACCAAAATATTTCATCAATATTTTCAAAAAAAAAGTTTTCTTTTAAAATTGAACTACATTTTGTGAAAAGAAAATGATTTTGAAGAAAAAAGGATATTTTCCGCAAAATTCATTTCAAGTGTTTTATCAAAACCATTTTTCATCTAAGATGACATTATTTCATATATTAATGTTTCAAGTATAATGTCTCTATGATTTACATGGTTTCACTTTTCTTATTATGAAATTATATCCATTTCTTTTATATGGATTATGTGATGATGGGATGATGTTTATGAAACCCATTTTATTTATTGGGTTTTTATGAATGATATATGTTTATTTTGTGGAACAAGTAAAATGATTTAATTATGAGATGGGTGGGACTTATATCTCCCTCCAATGCATTGGGTAAAGATTTATAGCTCATGATATAGACATTTCTGGAATGGAAAGTTAAACCGGTTCAGTAATAAAGGACTGGAACGAGGAGTGAACTCGATTCCGAAAGGGACTTTGTCCACTAAGATAGTCTTGGCAGCAATGACTTGGCTACTATAGAAATAATTTCATGTGCTTAATGGATTCCACAATTACATGTTTTATTCCCATGCTATTTTATAATGATTTATGTTCCATTATGATCTATGCCTTATGTTCTTCCATGTTTTATGTCGTTGCTCAAGATTTTGATGTTTAAACATTATGTTCGTGTTTTTATGTTCAAATGTATATGGTATGTTTTATTTTATCCATTCATACCCTTACTGATCATTTGAGATCACCCTTTTTATGTTTTATTTTCCCCCAGGATGAAAAGAAAGGTTTTAGGTAAGGAAAAAAAATGGAAGATCTTTATGGGAGATGTTGAAGATCTTTCACCACGATTAGAAGATTATGTTCTAAGTTTCCAAAGACACTAAACTATTATCGTCCTTGTGTGTCTGTTTTTGTTATGTATTAAGTATTCCGCAAAAGTAATGTAATATCTATGTACGTCAAGCTTTGAGTCTCTACAGTTGGTATTAGAGGGAGGTTTGGTCAACCTTTGGAAACTAGGATGCGAGAACTTTAGTGAGATCCCTAGAGATATTTCTAAGGTATGTCGTGGGATGTCCCTAAGGTTAAGTATAAGTATAGGTTGTAGTCCTAGAATTACGGTAATGATCTTAGAATTAAACCTAAGATGTTAGATATTAAAGGTATTCCCCCATTACTATGTTGTTTTCCGTAGCATGATTTTTTCCTCTCACACTATTCTTTTTGGGTTTTAGAAAATGGCTGGAAATAGGAAGATTCACAATAATGGAGGATATGATAGGCAATGGAATGATATTCTTTATGAGAAACCAAATGAAATGGGATTTGGAAGCCCAAACATCATTATTATACTAAATCAGCAATCTCATAATATGATCAATAAACTCAAATTTGGTAAGTTTCCTGACTCGGCTAATAAGAGAAAGATGGAGTTTCATGATGATCATAGAGGAATAAAAGTTAAATTTCCCCTATATAAATAATGTGGGAAGAGTCATCAAGGAGAATGTTTCAAAGGAACTAGAAGATGCTTTGGGTGTGGAAAAGAAGGACACAAATCCAATAAGTGCAAAGGAAAAGTTTCAGTTAACACCATGGATGAGGATAATGGTATTGCTACGACATCAGCAATGGTTAAATGTTTTAAATGTGGAATGTACTGTAATTATGCAAACCAATGCCTTAAGGGAAAGTCTCAGGAAGAGAATCATCATGGTCATATGGGTAGTATTTATGTGGATGATGATGAGGAGACTACAAATGATATATGAGATGATAGAAGTGTTGAAGCTCAGTCAGTAGTTTAAGAAGTTAGTGGAATGATTGTATGTTTATAAAGAATAATGTATGGTACTATGGAATAAAAAAACATCTAAGGATTGTTACACTATTTTTTTCCCTATAGTATTTGAATGTATATGTTGAATGGCACTGGTAACCATGAAAGTTTATTTAGATATTTTTTGAAACTAGATGATATGCGCATATTGAAAGGATAAGAAGATAATGAGACTTTTGTTTGTATTCATGATCTCATGACTGATATAAGGACTAAGTGATATTATGGTTGGATTATACAGATTTTTTGGGATTTTGGTATGTGGAAAGAGTTACCTTTTGACAGTATTCATGTGTTCGCTAAGGTTCTATGGTAATTTATGTTTCAAGATAATATATGACTAAGGTATTCATGTGTTTGGAATGAAACCAACAAGATATATATTATGATATACGTGAGATAAATGCTTATATTCACATTCTTGGTAGATAACCTTTTTAGTAATTATTTTCTTTATACTATGAGCTTGGACCGAAGTATTTTAGATAAGCCTAAAGATTGGAATGGATTATGTTAGACATATGTTATTATTTTTTAAGGATAGATCTTTTTTCGATATAATTTATGGGATGTTATAGTAATGTATTTTTAGAAAAAGGGACAACCTACAAGATGGGCGACAACCCATCATGTGGGACAAGGCTGTGGGAATCGAACACACAACTGAAGTGTGACTGGACTTTATCGCCTACCACTGGCCTATAGGAAGTCCCTGGTTAGTAGAAAGTAGTTTTATTTTATTAAGCGGTATGATATATGAAGTATAACTTCATTTTTGGAATCGTATATGATTAACCTCACCATAGATGGACTTATGTATATTTGATAATCTTTTCTAACCATTTGTTTGAAACAGATAGAATGAATCATCATTCTATCACATGATCTGCTAACACTTCATGAATGACAAATTCAACTTCATTTTTTTAAGAGATGAAGTGGAAATTTTTCAAGCCACAACAACGCTGAGCTTGTACCAAAATCAAGTAAGTATTTCTTTTGATTCGAAAATTCTTCAACATTAGAGAAATGATCCTAAAAACCAAAAATGTTGTCATAGTGCCCTTATATAGGATGAATCAGATGGTACCTTATATCATTAAAAATCTATGGATTTGTGATATTTGGATTTTTCATAGACATGTCCTCTACCACTCTCCATCAGAACATGATGATTAGATTTCTCTTCCATATCCATATTTTCAACTATGTTCTACCACGAGGAAACCCAGTGATGATTTAATTTGGGTAACCTTTATGTTTCATACATCACTTTTTAAAATTAAGTTTTAGTATGTGGGTTTCTATTAAGGAAACATTCAAGTAGTCAACCATTTATAACCCCGACGAATTTCGAGGGCGAAATTCATTTTAATGGGGGTAGAATGTAACACCCCGAGATTTTATGAGAAGTATTATTTTTAATTTATTTGAAGTATTGTGTTGCATGATACCCTAATATTATCTTGTGTTATATGCAACACTGTATTAGCTTGAAGTATGTGCAACACTAATCTTGGATCGTGTAACACACAATTTCAAGTTTATTTGATGGTAGTTATTCTATGCAACATTGAGTATATATATATATATTCAATGTATTAATGAAATATGGTTGTATTTTGTTATATGAAACAAAAAAGGAGTCATGCACTACACGCAACCCTGACTTGGCTTGTGTTACACACAATCAAGACCTTCCACGATATCGTGTGTTGTACGCAATACCGGGTTTTACTAAACAACGATATATTATTATACTATTATTATGAACTAACTGTTATGAATATTATTAAATAAATTTTGAATTTTATAATATTATTATTCATCTTACACATTTTCTATAACATGGTATAAGAACAAAATAAAATTTTCGGGTAAAATAAGTATTTTTCAAAAAAAAAGCAAATTTGACGCCTTTTGATGGCGCACCCACATTAAATCTAGTTTTCGACATGTTTATAAATTCAATTTTACAAAATAAAATTCTTATTTTAAATCAGTATATAAAAATTTACATGGGATAATGTTTTGATATTTTTCTGATAACTTTCATATTTTCATGAATAGTAAAAACACGCTATATTTTAATTAAAAGCAACCTTTTCATCGTAATAATTTATATGGTTAAATTATAATATTGAATGGTTTTAAAGTATAAATAGAATATATTTTTACCATTTAATATAATTTATGTCAATAGTATTTATTTTAACATGAATTCGTAGGTTAAATCATTTCAATCTTTTGCAATGTTTTAAACAAAAACCCGTTTTTTCTTTCGACAACGAGATTAATTTTAATTTAATTTCTATAACTTTTTTGTTTTGAATTTCAAAAAATGGATTCCATATTTGTAATCAGTGGGTCCAAATTATGTAAATAGGCTACTTTTTATTTTTTGGAATTATGAATAGTAACTACGACAAATTTTATTTACCATAGTTAAAGGTAAATCGGGTAATTAAGGGTAAATATAATGTTATAAAATTACCCTAACACATGCCAAAATTCAATTGTATGGATAAACGAAGACCCATATCATGTAAGGGTCAAATTAGATTCATTTTATGGACTTTTGACCATGAAAATAATTTAATTATTATGAAAACCAAAGAAAGTGACAACATGTCACTCTCTTAAATCTTATAAGTATAATAATTTTTATTTAGTGATAAACATCAAGAAACTTTGAACATGAATAGTCTCCCGAAATCTAATAAAATTATATACATCATATGAATTTATTTATTATTTTTAGAGAATAAAGAATTATCATTAATTGTGACACAATAGTGATGCAGGATTTGTTTATCTAGTGAAAAATCAAGAATATAGTTTGTATTAAACTAATAGTGACCATAAAATGCATAAAACCCTGATAAAAACTTATTGGTCATGTGAATTTAAACCATAATCATCCAATTGTATAATATTTGACCATTTGGAGCTTTATTACAGTGATTATGACACTTATATTATTTTATTGTAAATGATGCCAAAGTTGTCACCTTCAAAATTTAATAAATATTACAATTTATATATTGTGATTTTAAGATGATAAATTCGATTAAAAGTATTATTGTGAAAGGTAATAAATTTATCTTAATCATAGGATTTTATTTTTAATTTTTATGCAACAGATAAGTATATTAAATAATTATACAAAAATGTTGTAGTAATTATTTTATTAAGAGATAAACCAAATAAATGGTTTTAAAAATAATAAAATAAATATTATACGAACTATTTAATGTGTTCCACTAATTTTATAGACACATATAACCTTTTATAAATCTAGTAAAGATTTTATTTCGAACATATCTTCTGTATATATTTTATTTAAATTCAAATAAATGAATAGTGTCAAAAGTGACACTATTGTTATTTTATAAAAATAACATATTATAAAAGTGTTTAAAAATCAAAAAAATATTTAAAAATAATAAATTAAAATTTGTATGGTCTAAATTGTTATAAAAGATCCAATTATGGAAAATTCACTACAAATTATTAATTATTTGTTATAATTTAAAATTTATAATGTTATTACCACAAATAAAATTAAATTGATTAAATAAGGATAAATCAAGTTGATAATGTTTAAAATAAATTCCTAACATGTCTAAATTTTGGTGATTGATGATATTACAACTCTATCTCATCTAATCATCATATATGAGTCATTTTGGATGTTTGTAAGTGGGTTTGGGATTTAATATAAACTAATATTTCTTATATTTCCAAAGGTGCCCCTCTCCTCCCTTATAAAAGGGCACCTCCTCCCTCTCTTTCTCACACCACTTTGAGCCTTCAAGCTCGTCCAAACCCTGCCTAATTCTCTTCTAAACTTCCCTAGAAACAACCTAGAGGTCCTTGTCTTCTTCAAAGACCAATTTTAGTGCCCTAAAAGGAGGTATCAAAGAGGTGCTTCAAAGAAGAGGTAATGTCTGTTACCGAATTTTCAACTTTATTTCTTCTTCTACTTCTTCATCAATAGTTGTTTCATTATGAAGTAATAAAATCAGTATCAATAATATAAATATAGGTTATTATATGCATGAAACAACCCTATTTCATCATCTATCCATCTTATGGAAAATGAAATCATCGCGCGTGCATACGTACGGAATACCATCTTCATGCCGTGGTGTAATCTATTTTACACAACCACCTTACTTTGATGGGTATAATGGTGTAAATAATGACTATATTTGATTATTGTAAATTGATATTGATTCTAAAATAGTATACATACACTCTAATAAAATTCCATGGGAACGATATCATCGCTCGTGCGTACGTACGGATTACCGTCTCCACGACGCGATGAGATTCATTTTCCATGTTAATAATTCAAGAATGATTATAAAGTATATATAATAATTAATAATGAAAAATATGACATAATAATTCTAATGTATTTATGTATATATATATATATGTCATATACTTAATTCCATTAAATTCAATAACGAAAGGAAAACAGTGTTCATGCGTACGTACGGCCTACCGTCTCCATGAACAGTGTATTACATTCCATTTATCGATCTATTATATATATGTATATTCTGAATATATATATTATATAAATAATGTTTTTAATTATAGATGAATGTAATCATGATCTAATTAATCATATGAATAATTACATGTTAAAACACGAACAACAAATGAAACGATTTTACCCAAAACGCTTCTTTACCATTAATTTACAAAAGAACGGGTAATATAAAGTCATCAGCGAACAATATATGACATAATAAAAATGAATATGATTCTTTAATAAGTCTATGACATTATTTAAATCATTATTTAGGAGGTTTGGATACGTACGAATCTTATCGGACCTAAGGTAAGGGATAATTTTGCAAATCTCATTTTTATCCGAGATTGCTTATTCGTAAGTATTTACTGGGGTTGTTACTATCATCCATGTCCATGTTTTATAAAAGTTTATTTATGTATGTTTAATGTCAGTTTTACCCATTTTGACTTTTACCACATGGTATGTAAGGAATCTTTCTTTTTTTTACGTTACGAGCTAATTTTTGACTTTTCCAACAAAAGTATGAGAAAAATGTTTTTTTAACTTATACGGAGTGAATGAATTTTTATGGTTTTATAAATCCTTATTTTCACGAAGCATCCTCCAAAATATTTCATGACTATTTTCAACAAATTCCTTTTATTTTAAAATTGCATGACATTTTGTGACAAGAAAATGATTTTGATGAAAAAAGGATATTTTCCTCAAGAATTCATTTCAAGTGTTTTATCAAAACCATTTTTCCTCTAAGATGACATTATTTCATATATGTATGTTTCAACCATAATTTCTCTATGATTTACATGGTTTCACTTTTCTTATTATTAAATTATATCCATTTATTTTATATAGATTATGTGATGATGGGATGATGTTTATGAAACCCATTTTATTTATTGGGTTTTTATGAATGATGTATGTTTATTTTGTTGAACAAGTAAAATGATTTAATTATGAGATGGGTGGGACCTATATCTCCCTCCAATGCATTGGGTAAATATTTATATCTCATGAGATAGACATGGCTGGAATGGCAAGTTAAACCGGTTCAGTAATACAGGACCGGAACGAGGAGTGAACTGGATTCAGAAAGGGACTTTGTCCACTAAGATGGTCCTGGCAGCAATGCCTTGGCTACTATGGAAATAATTACATGTTCTTAATGGATGCCACAATTACATTTTTTATTTCATTGCTACTTCATAATGATTTATGTTCCATTATGATCTATGCCTTATGTACTTCCATGTTTTATGTTGTTGCTCAAGATTTTGATGATTAAACATTATGTTCGTGTTTTTAAGTTCAAATGTATTTGGTATGTTTTATTTTATCTATGCTTACCCTTACTGAGAATTTGAGCTCACCCTTTTTATGTTTTATATTCCCCCAGGATTAAAAGAAAGGTTTTAGGTAAGGAAACAAAAAGTGTAATATCTTTATGGGAGATGTTGAAGATCTTTCACCACGATTAGAAGATTACGTTCCCAGTTTCCAAAGACACTAAACTATTACGGTCCTTGTGTGTCTATTTTTGTTATGTATTAAGTATTCCAAAAAAGTAATGTAATATCTATGTACGTCATGCTTCGGGTCTCTACATCTTCAGTACCACACAGGATCCTAGAACATCTCTAGTATGTCGTCAGATCCACATAGGATCCAATTATATCTCTAGCACGTCGATAGACCCACAGAAGATCCTAGTACATCTGCAGTATGTCGTTAGACCAACACTAGATCCTAGTACATCTCCAGTACGTCGTCATACCCACACAGGATCCTAGTACATATCGAGTATATCTTCAGTCCCACATAAGACCATATTGCATCTCCATTACGTCGTCAGACCCACACAAGATCCTAGTACATCTCCACAGCCTGCTACAGGGTTCCCGCACTAAGATCGCTTGTCTCTAGGAGGGTCCTCTCCTCAAGCCACTATTAAATACTCAAACTGCCATGACGTCCTACAAAGATTTATCCCCAAAGGACCTCAATTTAATAAGGGTATAAACTAAACAGACGGTGCGTCAAACGGGAGCCCAGTCTATGAGTTATTAGCCTTTTAGCCCCGAGGGCCCAGTTGGTTTCGTGATTCATCCAACCCAGCCATTCCTCAACATTATCCAACTCTCTAGTGGGGTATACCAAAAGGACCATATCACACCAAGGTTTATGGTGCCGTAGACGGTTCTTCCAACGGATGACTAGTGCCAAAGTTATGGCCAAAAGAGTGTATGGGTCGAAACTGGTCAGGGTCCGGTCAGACCCGGTCAGACCGACCCGATTCGGGTCAACACGGCCCGACCCACTGGGTCCTTCCTGGCCAATGTTGGGTGGTCTCACCTCACGGCCCAACCTTGTGGTTTGGCCTACAGGTGGTGTGGCCGCAGTGCGGCATGGGGGTTGCGGGACGGCGCGCGGGTCGTTGTGCGGTGGTCAGCCATAGGGCGTCGTGAGGGCGACTGGACAGCGTGCGGGTCGTAGGGTGGAGCATGGATGTGGGGCGGAGCGAGGGAAGTGGGGTGGCGGTCTGTCGGGAGGCGGTGTGAGGGTCACGGTGTCGTGGTCTTCTTCAGGGCGGAGTGAGGGCGGCAGGGCGGTAGGAGGCCGCGGGGCGGCACGGGGGACGCGGGGTGGCGCGAGGCCACGGGGCGGCGTAGGGGTCGTGGGGCGGCATGAGGCTACTGGGTGGAGCGTGAGGGCCACAGTAGGCCGGTTGGACCACCTTCCTCTTAGCGCGGGGCGGTCACACGCCGCGCTTTCACCGGAGGCAGGTTCGGTCGGTCGTCCATCCTTCATCGATGCAGAAACAAGCCGTGATTCTTTTCTATCGAGCAGCACTGGTCATCACCTTCTTCTCAACGAACACAACAAATAATCACCAGAAAATGCAGTGAGGTCAGGGCATGTTTGTTTGGCCCACACTCTCCCTGTTAGAGCAGGAGCAAGTGTTTAAAAAATTTGTAATCAAGAATGTGTAGGGAATATATTTAAAACATCAAACACCACAACTTCCATCATTAACTATTCCCAAACCTGCAAAAAAAACATCTACTGATCAACTAGTTAGAAATATTTTATCTCCATTCTTTTTTTAGAAGGGGAGAACATGGGAAATATTAATCACATAGAATTAAACCCCTACCTTGAATTCTCGTTGATGTTTGGAAGGGGTGAAGTCGGTGACGTCAGCATTTCCCCGATAGTCGGTTCATTGTCATTGAAGACGTCCTATGTTGGTTGCCTCTGCAAGGTACTTCTGATCCGGCTCATGGTCGGTTTCCTCGTTCTTCGATCTTCGGTGGTCAATCTTCATTGGGAGGTGTTCTTCGATGGGTATGGTAAAAGTTTCTCCAACTTCTTTTCCAACACTTCTCCCAACAAAAAATATCCAATATAAATCAAATTAGGTTTTATTAATATAATTTGAATTGGAACCATTAATCAAGAGGTGCTGGAATAATTAATGTGGAGGAAGTTCAAGAGACTTCTCCACATTAAAGAGGGAGTTTAAGAGATTCTCCCATTATGAGGGTTCAGGTGGTCCCCGCCTTTAGAAATTAAAATTGTGGGGTTTAGGCTCAGATGGTCCCCACCACCATAACCCATAATGGTGGTTATTGTTCGGGTGGTCCCCACATCCATAACACACATGTGGGAGGTTTCAACAAATAAAAATGGTAAAAAATATTATTTCATTTTTTTGGATCACGAAAAACACAAAAACTAACTTTCACCCTCGACCAACTTCCATCGAGGTGAAACTCTCCATAATCGAATACTGGCACTGTGAGTTCAACAGTGTCCTCAGATTTAAATTCTGAGAACCGGTTCAAAAGTTACCTAAACCCACTCTCACGTTTACTGAACATATCCAAACAAAAGTTCAGAAATACATTTCGGACACTCCGGGCCTCGGAATCATGCATCGTCAATTTTCGTGGAATCCTAAAATTCCTATATAATAAAAAATATTACTTTGAAATTATGGGACTTTACATTCTCCCCACCTCAGTGCTTTGAATCCCTGAAAGCCACATCACAAAACCAGGAAAACAAGTGGGCGTATTGAGCACCAATCTGAGCCTTCGGCTCCCATGTGCTCTCCATTAGGTTCTCGTGCTTCCAACGATGGCGCACCAAAGGTATCAACCACCCATGAAGGACTCTCTCCTGTTGATCCTCAATCTCTACTGGAACCTCCCTAAAAGTTTCCCCATCGTCAATGTCCAGCTCTTCGTGGTTGATGACATGATAAGGGTCGTGCACATATCTCCTCAACTAGGATATGTGGAATACATCGTGCACCCGATGCAACAGAGGTGAAAGAGCTAAGCAGTAAGCCACCTCACCAACTATGTTGAGGACTTGGAAGGGTCTGATGAATCACAGAGATAAATTTCCACCTCGGGCAAATCTCTGTAATCCTTGTCAGGGTGAGACCCATTGGAAGATGTGGTCACCATCCTCGAACTCCAGAGGTATCAGTCTTCTGCCGACATAAGACTTATGCTTGCTTTGTGTAGTCTCCATCCGCTCCTGGATGATATGAACTTTCTCTGTGGTAGCCCGTACCATCTTTGGTCCCTTGAGTGCTAACTCCCCTGGGTATGTCTAGCACAAAGGCGATCTACAAGGTCATCCATTCAATTCCTCAAAAGGTTTCATCCCAATGGTGGAGTAATATCAATTGTTGTATGAAAAATCCACCAAAGGTAAGTGATCCTCCCAGATGCGACCGAAGTTGACGACGCAAGCATGTAGTATGTCCTCGATGGTTTGAATTGTCAACTCAGTCTGTCTATTTGTCTTAGGTTGGAAGGAAGTGCTCATATGAAGCTGCATCCCGAAAGCCTCCCGGATCCCCCTCCGTAGTCGGGAAGTAAAACGTGTATCATGATCAGATACAATCATCGAGGGTACTCCACAGAGCTGTACAATCTCCTACAAATAGAGGTGTCACATATTCTCTATTGAACCCTTCACTTTGATCGGTAGGATGTGGGCTGACATTGTGAGTCGATCTACGGTCTCCTAGATAGAATCATGACCCCTGGATTTACATGGAAGTTTTGTCACAAAGTCCATGGATATCCCATCCCACTTACACTATGAGACCTATTAAGGTTGGACCAAGACCACTAGTACCTGATGCTCCACCTTCACATACAGACAAGGGAGGCATCGAGAGACAAATTATGCTATTGCTTTCTTCATTCCCGTCCACCAGTGCTGTCTTCGAATATCCTGGTACATCTTTGCCACTCCTGGATGTACAACCAGTGGGGATGTGTGGAACTCCCTCATCACATCCTCTAGAAGTGACCTTGGTACCATTTTACATCCTCTGAAAAGAATAGCATTCTCCTTACCTTCATAAAATCTATCATGTGCCCATCTTTTGGATATCTGAGCACATCATGCCTCATAGTCAGTTTCCCCATGATGTGCCTCCTCGAATCACAGAAGAAGTGGTGAAGTGACTATAAGAGACTAAAGGAAAGTTGTTCCATCTCATTCCACAAAGGATATCTGCAAAGTGGCCAACTGCTCTATCGCCTAACCTAACAGTTGTATACCAGATCTCCTGTTGAGTGCATCTACTACAATGTTCCCCTTCCAAGGAGTATATACTATCATAATGTCATAGTCATGGAGGAACTCAATCCAACATCATTGTATCAAGTTCAGGTCCTTCTGGAAAAATATATACCTGAGACTCTTGTGATTAGAATACACTATAAAATGCTCTCCCATTAAGTAATGTCACCATATCTTCAAGGCAAAGTCCACTGATGCTAACTCTAGGTCATGGGTAGTGTATTTATGCTCATTATGTATCAGCTATTAAGAACCTATGTGATCACTGCTCGCTCCGGTAGCAGAAGACATCCGACTATGGTCCATGATGCGTCGCAGTAGACTATGTACCCTATACCCTCCTCTGGTAGCCTTAAGATGGGGGTACTAGTCAACCTCTGACTCATCTACTGAAAACTCTACAAGAATATCTCCAACCACATGAAGGGTTTCCCATTCTTCTTCAACGCTGATAAAGGTGATGCCACTCTGGAGAAATCTGGCATAAATCAATGGTAGTATCTAGCCAAACCCAGGAAACTTTGTACCTCTGTCACCCTCCAAGGTGGCTCCCAAGCAAGTAACACCCCAATCTTCACTGGATTCACCACAAATCCAGCATCTGAGATGAAATTTCCTAGAAAGTGCACCTCTCGGATCTAGAACTGGGACTTAGAGAGCTTAACATAAATATGATACTCTCAAAGTGTGTCCAGAACTATCTGCAAAAGATATGCATGCTCCTCCTCAATAGTCGAGTAGATCGGAATTTCATCGATGAATACTACTACAAAGTGATCAAGGTATGGCTAAAAGATCATGTTTATGAGTCCCATGAACACTTCTAAGGCATTGGTCATGCCAAAAGGCATAAAAAAGAACTCATAATGGATATACTAACAATGGAAAGTCGTCTTCTACACATCCTAGTCACATACTCTGAGCTAGTGATAGCTTGACCTAGGGTATATCTTCAAGAACCACCTGATCCCTTCAGATGATCAAATAGGTCTTTAATCTTCGAGAGTGGGTACTTGTTCCTCTCATTCAACTGGATAAGGCTATGATAGCTGAAACAAAGTCTCAAGCTCTCATCCGCCTTCATGGTGAACAAAATCGGGGCTGCCTAAGGAGAAACAATGGGACGAATGAATCCCTTCCCCTGTAAGTCCTCTAGCTATACCTGCACCTCACGAAGCACTGCGGGAGCCATCGGATTTGCTGTTGCAGATATTGGAGCTGTCTCGAGGTACAAGTCAATGTAAAATTTCACCTTTCTATGAGAAGGTCAACCTAGAACATCATCAGGGAAGACATCCACGTACTGGTCAACCACTACAGGATAACTTAGACTCACCACGTCAACCGCTCTTAGGGTAAGGCTAGCCAACTGATTAGTGATTGGCTACACTCTCCTCTAGGTAATTCCATCTTATGTTTCAAATTATCCATTCTCGTCGATGAAGGTAAACTAGGTCCCATCCATGCGGACACACCACACATTGCACCTACGACAGTCAATCTGAACATGGACTGTAGATACCTGGTCCATACCTAGGATAACATCGTAAGGCCTCGACGCTGATACTAGGAGAACCCAGCCGAGTATTTCACCTCCTAGAGTAAGCTCATACTACCGGAACCAGTGCGTAATCATCAAATCTGCTCCCACAGGAGCCTCTATCCATATGGATTGAGCCATCAACTCCATCAGAATCTCTGAGCTCCGAACGAGGGTAGTGGATATAAAATAATGATGGGTACTTGTGTCTATAAGTACTGCATCTAAGGGGGAGTAGACAAATATCACACCTCGTATCATCTCTGGAGTGTTGGGATTGTAGGCATTAGCTGTCTGGGGCTGAGATCACCGATGTCCACCTTATCCCTATGGTCGGGGTGGACCTCCTTGTAGTGGAGGCGGTAACATCTCGAATCATCACCCACCGCCAGCTGCACGGCCAACTCATCATCCTCATTAGCCTACTCCCTATGGACATCCTCGGTCAAACCTCTGCCTTTGCATGGGAAATCCCTCGACCATCTGTAGATCATCCATACGGTGGGTCGGATAGTCATGATCCATGTGACCATGCCTACCACATGTGAAACACAACTTGTTCCTCACATGATTGGCCCTATCTCCAGAACCCAACAAAACTGATCCTGAATCATGTGGTCATCCACCTATATATCTGGCCCACTTAGACCTCTCTAACATCTGTCTGCTACCAACTGCAGAAGACTCCACTACGTGATGACTGGATGTGGGTCTCGCTGCTGGGGACTTCTCAGCAAGAAAACACTCCACTAAGAGGGCTCTCTCTAACACCCCCACCCGGGTCAGGATGCTGAGGGAGATCATCTAAGCCATAATCTCCCACATGATCCCCTGATCGAAGATTTGGGGCCTGAAGAATGGGTCTCGTACGATATCATTGGAGTTGCATGAGAGGTAGGTGAACCTCGGTGTGTACTGAGCCACTTTCATGTTTCCCTTCTACAGATGATGAAGCTCTTAAATGCACATTGCGCGAAGAGTCGCTAGGACAAACTTTGCCTGAAACGGGGTCTCAAATTCTACCCATAGAAGTGTCCCCTCATCGTTAACCTGGTGAATCATGATCCACCATTTTCCTGCTGCTTCTTGAAGAAGACTAGAGGCAAGTATCACCATGAGATCAGCTGGTGTCCCTACCAGTCGGAAGACTCTCACCACGACCTCCATCCAATCCTCAGCCACATGTTGGTCCATATCTCCCATAAACCTGGGTGGTCTCTAGCACTGTAACTCATGAAACGCTCTCAAGAAACAAGCACCCTTGGCTACTAGGGAATGTGGCATCGGTGGCCCAATGGGTTGTGGTACCGCTGGTGCCTCTACTGGAGCCTCTACTGGAAGAGGGCCCTACACCGAGGCCTTGTCGCTTGGTGGGCTATCAGTACGTAGTACATATGGAACCCTAGTTGGCTGTCTGTGTGGAGGAATCCTAAAAAGAAACAGGTGTGCCACAGTCAATATGTTATACCCGGGGAGATGAATCAAAGGGATCACAATGAAAACTCTTGATAATACACACACACACAATCAGTGTTTTTGTGCACGATGTCAGAAATCCGAAGTCAGGGTCCTGGTGTATGGATACGTCGATCAATGCACCAACACTAAATTCCCTTAACTGATAACCATACTCACTACACATAACACTATTATTGTTAAAATATCAGAGTCCTATGTTCTATGGTAGAACCGACTCCTCTGATACCAATTTGTCACATCCCGTCCCCCGGGGCCCGTGTCGTGACTACCCCAAGCCAGCCTTCCATAGGCCAGGGGCTGGAAACAAGCACTGAAGGACGTATTCCATAAATCTAGGAAGGAATTTCCTCTATAACCTATAATAACATACAATCAAGAACACTACTAGATACAAACACAATTTAACTATATCGAAAAATGAGTGCTGAAAGTAAAAGGGTCAGAGATACAAGCCTAACTATAAAGGTACAAGTACAACTGAAATATAATACAACTGAAGAAAAAGAAAGACAGCTATTGGGTTATCATTCGGGATTCCTACCTGAAGGGTAGGTACAGATCGCCTCCTCATCACTCCACATCCTCCATCTACTCTATGTTCCGACATGCCATTTGGTCCACCTCCAGGCACCATCTAGTCATGGTACCCTCAGCCTTGATCATCGATGTTCGTCGTCTACACCAAGCACAACAATGTGCGGGCATAGCCCGTGTAGGGGTGAGTATAATGATACTTGGTAGGGACCCCAAGACCCTCAAGGTCACAAAAAATTCAAAAAGGATAAACCACAAAGCATGAAATCAATTGACAACCCAACATAGGCATATTCCAATACATATACCTAAGTTATCTGGTATACCCATCTCAATCATGAAGGAACACAGGTTCCAAATCAAAATCTCCAAGCTCAACTGTTCCAAAAAGGAGGGACTACCACGAAGGTAGGCACCACAAGGTAAAAACATAGCTCACACTAGGTATAACATATGTATAGTAGTAGAGATGATTAGATATAACTACTAATTTTTCATACTATGTTAAGAGGAAGTCCTATGGTGGATCCTAAATCATCATCAGACCCACAATGGATCATAGTACATAGTGAGAGCCACAAAGGATCCTAGTTCCTCGTCGGCACGTCGTCAGACCCACATAGGATCCTAGTACATTATCGGTACGTTGTAAGACCCACACAAAATCCTTGTACATCTCCATTATGTCGTCAAACCCACACAGGATCCTAGTACACTTCCAGTACGTCGTGATACCCACACAAGATCCTAGTACATCTCTAGTATGTCGTCAGACCAACATAAGATCCTTGTACATATCTAGTACATCGCCATACCCTCACAGGATCCTATTACATCTCCAGTACATCGCCAAACCCACATAGGATCCAGGTATATCTCCAGTACATCTTCAGACCAACATAGGATCCTAGTACATCTCAAGTACGTTGTCAAACCCACACATGATCCTAGTACATATCTAGTAAATATTCAGAACCACACAGGATCTGAGTACATCTACATTATGTCATCAAACCCACACAAGATCCTAGTACATATCCAGTACATCGACAAACCCACACACGATCCTAGTACAGCGCCACAGCCTGCTACAGGGTTCTCGCACTAAGCTTTCTTGTCTCTGGTAGGGTCTGCTACTCAAGCCACTGAGCGACACTAAAACTACCTGGAATTACTATGATGATGTATCCCCAAAGGACCACCATGTAATAGGGGTCTCAACACAATATGCGGTTGGTCAAACGGACGTCTGGTCTGTGAGTTATTAGCCTTTTAGTCTCTAGGGCCTGATTGGATTCATGTTCGATCCAACCCGACCATTCCTCAACTTTATCCAAATATCTAGTGGGATATACCAAAGGGACCATCTCTCTCCACATTTTCTGGTGTTGTAGATGGATCATCAACCGAACGCATGGTGCCAATGTTATAGCCAAAAGATTTTATGGGTCGAAAATGTTTTAGGTATGGTCCTTCCCGGTCGGACCGACCAAGCCCATGCAGGGCGACTAGACCTCACGGCCCGATTGGGAGGTCCGCCCTGCCAGCGGGGCAGCCGCGGTGGGGTACAGGGTCCACAGGGCGGCGTGAGGGTCTCGGTGCAGTGATCATTCGCGGGGCGGCGTGAGGGCCGTAGGATGGCATGACGGCTGCAGGGTGGCACTAGGGGGATGTGGTTATATTTTGGCATTCCTACTGGGCATCTCAGTGCTCATGCCTACATTGCTTTTCAGTTGAAGGTTTCAGTCTAAGATCTCTTTTGGGAGCGAGTTTAGTTCATGTACTATGGTGACCCATGGGGTCACCTGAGGTATGTCACTCTGGTCTGTTTATTCCTCTTTCGGCTGCCATGTTGTTTAGTCTATATTCCTTTATTTATCTTCTTGTTCGGTTTATGTTTATTCATCCTTGTTATGGGCCAAATCATTCCCAACTTCTTTTTTTCGAAGCCTGACACTAGTTGTCAGCTGTGGGGATCAGGAAGGCCCTTCGATCCATGTCGTGGACCGGGTCCGGTGCCAGATTGGTTGACGACCCGGCTTGGTTCGGGAGAGGGTACGTGGGTGTGCCCCGGGGTGGGGACCATGTGTCTACGTGACAATTGGTTGTACCTGATAGGCCAGGACCTGACGACCATGTTATGGTGGGGTGTCTATGCTTTCATCGGGACCCAGTTGTCACATTTGGTATCCAAGGTGGTACCCAGCCTTAATTGTGGTGCACTGCCTTGGTTGAGGTGTAGGGCCATCAATGAGGACATTGTGTTCTAAAGGGGGGTGATTATAACACCCCAAAATGATAAAGGATTAAATTAAAAAATGATATGGCTTATGTCAACAAGGTGAACCTTTATTTTTGGGAGCCAAACTGATTAGAACTCCACAGTTAAGCATGTTTGGCCTGGAGTAGTGATCTGGATGGTGAACTTTTGGGATGTTTCCCAGGGTGTGTGCGAGTGAGGACCAAGCACACTGGAAAGGACATGTGTTTTCCTGTGTGGAAAATCATTAGTAAGATGACCCCTTTGGGAATGTCGGTGGGCGCCTGGGTGGGGACCACGTGTATGCAAGGCAATTGGTAGTACCTGGTGGTCCAGGACCCGAATATCACCAGGACCTAGTTGTTACATTTGGCATCAGAGGTGGTACCCAACCTTAAGTACAGTGCACTGCCTGGGTTGATATGTATGGCCCAAACGAGAACATTGTGCTCTATAGGGGGGTTGATTGTAACACCCCACAATGATAAAGGGGAAAATGGAAAATTGATACAACTCATGTCAACAAGGTACCCGTTCATTTTCGGGAGCCTGTCAAATTAGAACTCCACAGTTATGCGTGCTTGGCCTAGAATAGTGATCATGATGGGTGACCTTCTGGGAAGTTTCCCAGGATGTGTGTGAGTGAGGACCAAACGAGCTATAAGGGACATGTGTTGGCTTTTGTGGATGTTCATTAGTCAGATGACCTATTTTGGGACGTAGGGCGGTGTAGGGGTCGTGGGACGTGCATGGCCGCGGGGCGATGCGTGGGCCGTGGGGTGGCATGAGCCATGGGGTGGCGCAAGGGCCGTGGTTGTCTGGTTGGCCAGCCTTCCTCTCTACATGGCATGGTCACGCACCATGCCTTTTCCATTGTCTAGTTCGGCAGACCATCCATCCTTCAATGTTATGTCAACAAGCCACGGTTCTCTTTCATCGGGCAGTGCGGTCGCGTTGTCGCCTACGTCACAAAGAACACAACAAATAATCACCAGAAAATGTGGAGAGGTCAGGCCATGTTTGTTTGGCCCGCACTCTCCGTATCTGTGCAGTATCAAGTGGATCACAAATTTTGAATCAAGACGTTTATGGAAGATATTTAAAACATCAAACCCCACAACCTCCATAAATCACTATTACTAAACCCATAAATGAAAACATATACAGATCAACAAGTTAGAGATAGTTGATCAACATTATTTTTTTAGAAGGTAAGAACATTGGAAATATTAATCACATATAATTAAACCCTTACCTTGATTGTTCGTTGACGTTGGAAGGGGTGAAGTCGGTGACGTTGGAGTTTCCCCGATTTTCGATTCATTATTGCTGAAGATATCCTACGTTGGTTGCCTCTGCAAGGTGCTTCTGATCTGTCTCAGGGTATGTTTCCTCATTATTCAATCTCCGGTGGTCGTTCTTTGTTGGGAGGTGTTCTTCACTGGAGAGGGTACAATTTTATCCAAGTGCTTTTCCAACAGTTCTTCCAAAAAAAGAATATCCAATATAAATTAAATTAGGTTTTATTAATTTAATTTGAATTGTTACCATTAATCAAGAGGTGTGGGAATAATTAATGTGGAGGAAGTTTAAGAGAATTCTCTAAATTAAAGAGGTAGTTTAAGAGTTTCTCCCACTATGAGGGTTCAGGTTGTCCCCAATTGTTGAAATTAAAATTGGGGGGTTTAGGCTCGGGTGGTCCCCGCCCCCACAACCCATGAGGGAGGTTTTAGTTCACGTGGTCCCCACCTCCATAACACACATGTGGGAGGTTTCAATAAATGAAAATGTTAAACATTTTTATTATATTTTATTCTTTTAGGAAAAACACAAAAACTAACTCTCACCCTCAACCAACTATCATTGAGATGAAAGTCTCCTTAAGAAAATATTGGCGCTATGAGTTTAATGGTGTCCTCAGATGTCAATTCCGAGCACCAATTCAAAAGTTACAAAAACCCACTCGTAGGATTACTGAACCTACTGAAAAATAATTTCAGAAATTCATTCCGAGCACTCCAGGCCTCAGAATCACGTGCCGTCTATTTTTTTGGACTCGTAAAATTCCCATATATTAAAAAAATTACATGTAAATTCTGGGTCATTCTAGGGTAGCCTCCAAATAGTTATTATTTCACCACCATGAAACAACCATCCATAAATCCAATGGATTTCCAATGATGGAATACTGGGTACCCTTCCACATGACTATCAACACTATGTGACCGGCTATATAGTGCAACACAATAAATAGGATATGAAATAAGAGGCCATGTAGGCATTGTATGGTTAGAAGAACTAATGAGATATGAGGTTTCAAGGAAATATCATATGGAATTATTCCCAAATAGTTCTCCAATAAAGTAAATGTGGGTACCCTATCAAGGTGCATCACTGGCTTGCATGATGGAATGATTCATGGAGGGAACACTAATGCAACATTCATTCTGGTGAATGAATGGGATAACTACTGGTATGAGGGATGTGAGGCATAGTACTAGGACATGGAATGAAAGAGGCATATCATTTGTGTGAAACCACGAATTAATACAATAGACTAATGGTCCTTTAAGCCACCCGTGTTCTTAAAGACTCTATTCCCCAAATCCTTTAGCCCATGTATTCTCATAAAATAAATCTTTTGGGAGTTTCCCATTTCTAATAATAAGGAATAAGGATTAACCAACTAGGGTTTATAAGTGTGTTTATTGGTTAGCTAAATGAAATTACCTCTACCTATGATTTAATATTAGGATAGGGGATTCTGAGCAACTGAGAACACACAAACCCTAGGAACACTGGTGTTTCAATCCCCATCCCATAACTTAAGGAATCGGAAGCACCAAATGGACATATTTTATTACAAGACATGTCCATAAGGCCCAAAGTCATAGATCCCTTAACACATTAGTGTAAAGATGTCCCAGTAGAATAAAGGTGGAATATATGTTTTCCCCTCTACATAAAAAGCGTGCAACATGTCATTCCACTTATCAATAACCATGCACCCACCCCTTATAGTTCCATCTCACATGTGGTTCCTTTCATGAGTGGGGGTTTTCCACCATCCAACGAATTTTCATCAATAACCACACCCCCACCCCTTTTGAGTTAGTTTATATAAATAATTAATAATTATAAATAAAAAAATTAATACTATAATTAATATAATTAATAATTAATATGAAAAATAATAATTAATAATATATTTATTTAATAACAATATTAGAAAAAATTTAAATTTAAATTAATTTTTATTAACATATTCTACAATTAATAATTAATAATACAGGAAATTTAATTAATAAGATAATTACTAATTTTTTAATAAGTAATAATTAATAACTTAATTAATAATATGTTTCCAAATTATTAATATAAATTTTAATATTTAATGAGAAATGGAATGTCCTCTTGAGCTTTTGTATATAGTTTTTTATTGGTATTAGGTTTCTGAACCAACAATTTTTTATTCAGGGTGTTATTTTGATCTGTGTTATTTTTTTGTACAATATTTGAAGATTGTTTACTATAATGATAATTGAGATAATGTCGATGAATTTGATTTTAGTTTGAGTCTAAATGGTCTTCTAATAATAGTTATTGTGGATATAAATAATGGAATCAATGGAATGGATGGTGATAAAGCTAAGACAACTTGATTTTTAACTATTCATAGTAATAAAAAAGGCTTTTCGATAATTTGAATAAAAAATAATGTTAGAGATAGTTTTTTAAAGTTAATCAAGGAATTATTGAAGAATGACTTCAATAATGAAAACATTATATATTTTTTATATGATTATTCAACCAATGGGTAGTTCATGGATGGTTCATCGATTACATGGACCTCTCCAACACATTTGGTGTTTCAATGGCTAATGGATCACTTTGATTGGTAACTTTATTTTATCAATGTTTTTCATTATAAGACTATAAATTAATGTCATGGGGGATGGGTTATGTCTTTATTGAATCAATGTTTATTGGGATTCAGGTTAGGGACCCTTTTTTAGGACTAAATTGATTCAGAGAAAAATAATGAAATGATTGTTTCGAATCAAAGGACTAAACTATTTCATTTAGAAACCCATTACTTTTTTATCTTTTATAGGGTTGGAGTGCTAATTATGTTTGATATGTAGATGTAATGGTCTATGTATGGTCATTTTTTTCATTTCTTAGTCAGTATTGATTGGTGTTCTCTTCTAATATATACTACTATTCTTATTTCTTCGGATAAATAGTTATAACTAACTATAGATTTTTATAATTTTCCTTCCTTTCTTATGACTTTAAATTGTATTTTATACTCTATTAATGATTCATGTAGAATTTTTTTCACTATTTTGATAAATTACAGACATGTGATCGTGTTTTGAAAATTCAAGTTGTAATATGGGTGTCATGATTTTTTGTGGGTTGTGAGGTTCTAATGCAAGGGAGGTGTAGATCAGAAATATTTGTGGAAGGGGATCCCTATAAGAGAGATAACTAATATTAAATGGAGGGACCTAAAAATGAGACAAATTATATACTATAAAAAAATTTGTAAAATACATCGTAATTATATTTTTTTTATTAAGGGAAATATTAATAAAATGATTGTACATTAATCGATGGATGAATTGTGAAAGTGAAATGTTAATGGATCTTTTTCCATCAGGGTGACCATAATTAATTCTAGCATATCGTGAGATACTAAAAAAACTTATTGGAATTTAGATAGTGATTCAACCTTAATGAATGGTTTTATATTTGATGAGGAGGTTCCCCCCAATGATAAGAAGGTATAAATAGATTCTACTTATAGTAATGTACTGGTAGATAAATAAACTAAGGTCAATGTTGGTGAAACACTACCTACGTAAAATACATCATATTGTAATCCTAATGATGTAAAATCAAGTGATATAGATTATATGAAGTCTGATTATTTTGACCAAGCTCAAGTGAAAATATTTGGCGATCAATCCCTTTAAAATAAAACGAATAGGTTGAATAGTGGTAATTAGGGGATGATAATTATTTGGGTTCATCTCATATATATGGGGAAATATACTTGAATTATGGTTCTAAAAAAGGGTAATAAGGCACTAAATTTTAGGTTCTCCTTACATGTACATATATAGAATAAGAAAAAATAGTCATTTATTATTTATATATCCATTATTACCTCTAAGGAGGATAAGAGTAGTTGTAATTAAAATAAATTAAGGGTGTTCGGGATAGATCTTGTATGGTGCAAGCCTTAACATTTATTTACATTCAAACTTCTTCATAGTATCTTGTGTCTAATTATCATACTTAATTAATGGGACAGAAAATTTCCCTCACTCCATGAAATGATAGAGAGATGAGAGACTCAACTCAAACTCATTTGAATCATTATGTTATAGTTAAATATTCTTAAGTGGTTATTTCATTGGATAGTTTTTCAAAAAAAAATCATTAATTCTATGATGTTGATTGTTATTTTGTATACTTCATCTACTATAGCACCTTGCGAATCTAAATATTGAATGCATGTAAACAAAAATGTTACTCCGGTTGTTTGTGTAGTTTTTCATATTCAAAAGGAATTGGTTTCAACTGAATAGAGAATGTAAGGAATTATAAAAATAAATGAGTCTTATCATGGACTCTTATCTATGATTGACTCAATTTTTTGTCCGGTATTTGGCACTAAATATGTAGAGACCCTTGAAAAGTAATGGGATAATGATATAAAAAACTACATGTTGAGGATAACCAATGCATGTTCTAATCAAAAAAATCCCCTTCCTACCACATACGAAAAATAAAAATTGATGTCATGATATCATGGAGTATGTTGTTGTCTCATGTGAAGTGGATATTCTAATAAGAAAAAGTGTCTCATAAAATGGGATATGTTGAGGATGCATCAGAGTATAGGTATGATCATGTCCGAGTATGTGGGTAATTGGTATAAGAATATGCAATGGTGGCTACTATCAAGAAGGGAATCATATGGATATGATTTTAGCGAATTCTATTATGGTAGTGTGCACTGATTCTAGAAAATAGGGCTCTGATGTTAGGAACATAGAAGAAAAGGTTTCCAATTATCTATCCAAATCTATTAGGTCTATTACCAACACCTTTTCCTTGCTTGATATTGATCCATTGTCAACCATCATGTGGAAAAATACTAATCAGTTGAGGATTATTTAGGATGATAAGGATAACACTATAGTTAGAGACATGAATGAAAGTTCCACTCATTCTTCTTAAAGGAATGAAGGAAATAATCTTCGAAAAGACTCTATAGATTTATGGGAATCATAAATCATTGTATGATAATTAAATAGAGAATAAGAGCCTTATTAGATAGAATAAAACATATAGGTTATGTCGATAGTCATGTGGTAGAGGCAATCCTTTTGGACAGGGTGGATGGGATCTATATTATATTGTATCTCTTACTGATCGTTTTGATTTTAAGTGCCATATGTTTTGGGGTTGATGGTAGATTATATCACATCATAGTCTGGTTGTTTCTATTTTCTTTATGAGGTTATTTTCATCAATTTATGGCCTTATCTTCCCATGTTATACACATTTAATTCTTTAAATAAAAGGGATAGGGAATTTGGCCTCTATCTTATGGAAATTCTGAATAATAAATTATAATATCATTAACCGTTAATAATATGATTAATAATTATTAATTAATTATTTAATTATATAATGAATAAGGAATAATTAAGAATCATATTAACAATTAATAATTAAAAATATACTTATTATAATTAAATTTTAAATAATAATATATAATATTTATTATGTATAGGGAATTAAAAACATCTTATAACATACATAATTAGGAAATCCAATTGTTCAAGACTCATCCCTCTACACATTTATTGACAAGAAACCACTATACCAATGTGATTACATACCGATGACCTGAGGTCTAGGGTCTTAATAGCCCAAATTCACAACAGGTTAGGGCTTAAATACCCCTAAAAGAGATAACTTGAAGGTCTGAATGACTATCCTACATCATGAGATGTCAACATTCATATGCCATATTACCCCTATAAGTAGTAATGGCACAGTGTTACCAACCAAAAAGCTCCATCGCTCCTACCAAAAATCATTGCACTATTTTACCCTCTGATACATTGGGGGTTGAGGAATCCTTTATCCCAAATCATAAATACATGTAGGAATTGAGTTTTTTGATAGGACCCAACACACCCATATTTCTTTTGAGATTCCCATCTGGTAATGAATTATTTTTCCCCACCACATCGCCTACATATCATGTATCATTGTTAAACTTGTCTTATGAGGTAGATGTTCATGTTCCATGGTACCCCTATATCTCACATCAAAAATTCATGAGGAAAGAAGGCCTAATGATAATAATCCATGTTCTTACCCCTCATTTGAGGTCTCGCACCCTATAGCACCTTCATGTCATCATATTGAAATGCATTCCTATTGTGTCGAGCTATTTTCCTGGTCCATTGATGACACCTACTTCCAACTGATGATGGTCTGATTGACTTATACCCAGATGGACATTGATTATAAATTATTTATTATTATTTTACAATTAATTTTTATTGTTAATATTTTAATATTATTAATATTATTAATTGGTGATTGGTGATTTTATTTTTTGTTATTTTTTATAAATAAGTAAATACATTACTGATTGTTGATCATACGATTAACTTCAAATTGTATTGTTACATATTAATGATAATTATTAATTACTATATCATTTATTATTTATATTATCATTTTTAATTATATAAATAAATATATTGGTAATTATTGATTATTAATTTTTAATTAGTAAATTTCCATATTAATTATTAATTATTATATTTCATATTAATTATATTAAATATATTATTAATTTATCATTGAATTATTTATATTTAGAAATATTTCCATGAAATAGTTTTATGATAAATTAATTATATATAAATAGATTAGGAATAGAGCTAGAAGGCCCTAACCCCTTTTTGTTGATAAAAAAAATACCAAAAAAGTGTTGTGGTTTGACAAAATATGAAGTACCCACATCAAAAAAGGAAATAAATCAGTTCATTTCACTCCCTATAAAACCCAAATATCTAGGATTTAGATCTCTATCCATTATATTTTGACCTCTCCACCATGGTTTTTCTATTGGGATTGTAGACGCCAGAAAAGTCCGTTGCTCCTCAAACGAAGTTCCGGATGAGGAAAGAGAGGTCATATTTGGAGTCAGAAGCACGTTTCGGAAGGCCCGAAGACCTTGCGGGAAATTTCGAAGGCCCGCGCGCAATATTGGCTATGCGCGCGCAATCCTTCCGGGATTCGCGCAATGGGCCGAGTCGGCGCGGAATGTTCCGCGCACGACGCCCGTGCGCGGCCCTATTGCGCGTCGGACCCCTATTCCGCGCCCGCGCCGAATTACGCGCCTGCGAGACGAATTGCGCGCCCGGGGTTGCCTATAAATACAAGGTGACCCCCAACGTTTTGAAGGTTTCCAGAATTCGAAGGGTCGCTCGTGCGCGCAATCCCGCCCCCTCCGCGCGCAATGCCGATCTTCAGGTAACCACCTTTATTTCGCGCAAGCCAGCCCCGGGGTTCGCCTTCACGCGCAACCCCTTTGGCTTCTTTCCTTTGACCAACTCCTAACCCCAAGGCCTTCGCGCGCAAAAGAAGCCTCTTGCGCGCAATTTCCCCCCGGGTGCGCGCAATCTAGCCCGATTGCGCGCACCCCCTTACTAAGTGGCCATTCCTTAAAGAATGGGCCGTTGCCCCCGCGCGCTATCAGAGGCTCGGTGCGCGCAATCTCCATCTTCCGCGCGCAAAGCGCTGGCCCAATTGCGCGCCAGCCCGCCCAATTGCGCGCCGACCCGCGGTATTGTGCGCCAAGCTCCTCTTTTGCGCGCAAACCGCCAGGGTCTCCCCCTTTGACCACCTGAGGGTACCCGCCTGCGTGGCGCCCGATGATCTTCATCCCGGGTGCCCGCACCGTGCGTTGTCTTCCCGTGCGGCACTCCAGGCTCGCGCGAAGTGACACGGACCCATTGGCGGCACTACTTCGTCCGCGCTGCAGGACGTTAAACTGCCAAGCATTCATCGTCCAACATGACGTTAAACTGTACTTCGTCCATGCTGGAGGACGTTAAACTACCAAGCATTCATCATCCAACATGACGTTAAACTGTACTTCGTCCGCGCTGCAGGACGTTAAACTGCCAGGCATCCATCGTCCTGCATGACGCTAAACTGCACCTCGTCCAAGCTGCACGACGTTAAACTGCCTAGCATATGGGCCTCCTCAAGGTGTAATCCCCAAACCCCATCGTCCTCAACACACGACGTTAAACTGTACTTCTTCCGGCAAGACGTTAAACCGTCCTCAACACACGACGTTAAACTGTACTTCGTCCGGCAAGACGTTAAATCGTCTGCTTCACCCGATCCCATGCCTCGCACGCAGGGTCCCCCCATGTTTGGATGTGGCCCCCACCCGCTCGTCTCTGCAGGGATGTCGGGATTTCCCCTCTTTAGGGACGATTTATTGGAGTGGCCTTCCCCCACGGGGGTAGGGTATTACAAACCCCTAGTTTCTTGTGGGGGACTGTACATGTGTATCTCTGTTGTGTTGCCCCACTGCCGAAGCCAGTAGAGGGCGTGACAGGGATCGAGGTGTCTATCATCTTCGGCCCAAGTCCCCCTCCAACTGAGCTTTGCTGCATATGGGCCTCCTTAGAGTGTAATCCCCAAACACCATCGTCCAGCAAGATGTTAAACTATGATCCACCCACTTCGTGCGTGCTGGTCCGCTCCGCCCCACTTCGTGCGTGCTGGTCCGCTCTGCCCCACTTCGTGCGTGCCGGAGGCCTCGACCTCCTCGTGCGTCGGCTTTCCAATGTCCAGCATGACGTGAAACTGTGATCCACCCGACCGTTCCATCCCCCTCTGTGCGAGGTGGTTCGGTTCAATCCTCCGCCCGGTGGCCTCGACCTCCTCGTGATTCGGCTTGCCAACATCCAGCATGACGTGAAACTGTGATCCACCTGGCCGTTCCATCCCCCTCTGTGCGAGGTGGTTCAGTTCAATCCTCAGCCCGGCGGTCTCGACCTCCTCGTGAGTCGGCTTGCCAACGTCCAGCATGACGTGAAAATGTGATCCACCCGGCCGTTCCATCCCCCTCCGTGTGAGGTGGTTCGGTTCAATCCTCCGCCCGGCAGCCTCGACCTCCTTGTGAGTCGGCTTGCCATCGTCCAGCATGACGTTAAACTGTACATCCGAACTACGCTGAATTTGATCCGCGCTAATGCGCGGTACGTAGGAAGCCTCTACGGGGTACAAGCTCTTCACTCCATCATCCATCTTGATCCTTACCCGGGCCGCCACATCTTGGTGGGGTCATGCCACTTCATTCCACTCCACTTCACTTGGGAAGCCGCCCATGTGCTGGCCCCAGCGTCGGAGGTTCCCCCGCAAGGGGTTCTGTCATCTGATCCACTCCTCGTGTTGATCAGTCCGATGCTGTCCCCGCTGGACGTTAAACTCGCGGCATACCCCGTGTTAAACATGGGAAGCTGAGGAAAACCTCAGGTAACGCAGTTCCCCGCACCCAGCGCGGGATGCCTCAGGCCATCACGCCTTCGAGAAGCCCTATTAGGGTTGGAAGGAAGACATGCAGAGCCGCAGTGTTAAGACACGCCCCCAACACCCGGAGCTACCCGGTCTCCTCACCGCGGGTTGCTGCCCCGACCAGACTCCTTGGAGCGTCCGGGCGGAAGCAGCGTAATTAACCGGTGTCCATGAAGATATGGCGCCGGGAACGAGATTCACGAACATTCTTAAATCTATGAGGGAGACCCGGATTAGGCGACGATTTCCGAGGAGACGTCCACAGAAGAAGGAGCCGACATCCCATCATCCCGGTTTCGATCAAGGAGCAGACGTCCCTGAATAAGGGACGGATGCCGCCCGCCTTTGGAAAGCGGGACTGCGGGGCCACAAGTCGCGCTCCCATCCCCTCGGGCCGACGGGCGCACGCGCGAACGTGTCCTGGTGGAACAGCGTCAGAACAGAAACCCGACGCACATCCGCACCGAAACAGAAAATGGTGAACTCGACGTGAATCTCTTCTCCTCAATACAAAGACCGATAGCTTTCAGAGGTGTTGGAAGACTAGCATGTTGCCCGGCCGAGCATTTAGCACTGGGGCGCGGAACCCGCCATGGGCTGGGGAAGGGAAATCGGGCACTCCGTCTCATGACTTCGATGGCCTGGGTTCCCCCCACGGAAGGCGTCGTGGCACTAATGATTGGTTGTCGATTCCTTTTCCTGTCAGTATTAATGGGTTCTTCTCCCTACTTTCAGGAATCAGGTCTCCCAATCCAGTGCCCAATCGCCGCCCGCCCACTGGCGCAGGGGTAGGGGAAACACCGACGCGGCTACTCCGCACGGTCCCGCCCGTTCCATAGCCGTCCCAGCAGCCACAACTGCGGGGAAACCACGCCCTCTCTCCCCCTCGGAGGTCATCCAGAGAAGGGTGATCAACAACTTGGTGCGGAGATATGAGGAAGAGGGAGTCATCCCCACCAGGGACATGGCTCGCCTAGACCTCGAGGAAGCTGCACCTCGCCACCAACGCCGCCCCCGAGGGTCGCGCAGGGAGGCACCGCTGCCTACCTCGACGTCCAACCGCTTCGGGAGTTTATCCCCGGAACGCTCCGACATCTCCCTCCCCTATGCGGATGAGGTGGAGGATGTCCGGGACCACCCTATCTGAGATTCGCTCGAGGGATCCGCGATGAGGGCTCCTGCCAGGCCACGGCGACACCGCCGCCAGGCTTCTCAAGTCGAAGAACGGGCTCTCCACCTACCTGCGCCGCTAATCCCGACTCGTCTGCCCCGACGCCAACGTCGGGCACGAGCGGAAGAGGATGCCCACCTTGGGGCCCTAGCAGCAGCGGCCGCGTTGGTCCAAGCCACTTCTGGCTCCAGTCACCAGGCCCCTGTGCATCCTGAGCAGGGGCACTTCTATGCCCGACCTGGATCGAGGCCCCGACCGCCCCAAAGGCAGGTTGGGTTGACTCTCCCGGTTGCTGGTACAGGCAATAGCCACCGCGGACCACCTCGTGGTAGCGCTATTCACCAGCAGGGTCTACTCCGTGTGGCCGATCCAAGAGGCATGGGTTATCCCTCCTTTCGATCCCGGCCCGGAGGCCTGCCCAGAATCATCTCTCCCCGCGTCCCCATTGATATATGTCCCGGTGCTCCTCGCACCTTTGTTTCTAGTGCTCTTGGCCCCAGCACCGGTGCGGCCAGAGGACGCCAGGACAGAGATCAGCAATGCCCCGAAGAACCACCCAGGGGCAGGAAGGCGAAGCATTGATGTCGAGGGAGGAATGTTAGGGAATTCTGGACAGAGATCTGACTGGTTCGTTTCTCTGATACAGAGGCGGAGTATGATTCGGCGACGGAGCCCTCCCCCCGATCCCGCCAGTCCGGGGCAGGGGTAGGAATGCGACACGTCAGCCTCGTACTCCCCGAGAGCGAGATCGATGTGATCCCCGCTTCTCTCTGAAGGTATATCCGGAGTAGCGAGGGCCTGGTAGACCCCCAAGGGTCAAGCTTGAGGTTGGTACCGGCCCCTCCGGAAGCACCTTCTGCCTCGATCGGAGAAGCCGGAGACCTTTTCTGGGGACCGACGGTCGAGCCACGATCTAGTGGACCCTCGGCGAGCACTGACGCTACGACAGGATGTTCGCTCGCCGGCCCGTCCTATCGTGATGTGGTAGCTGGGGCACCACAACCCTCAGAGGGCGGCCCGGGATATGAAGGCCAATCGGCCTGCTCGCCGTATTCACCGTCGGCCAGCCCGTCGGCCCAGCGGCCCACCTCGGCACCACTGCCGGTTCCCCTTCCATTCCTAGTCACTGAAGGGGACCAAGAAGGCATGGGTCCCGAGTTTGAGTCGTGGAGCTTCTGGACCGTCCTTGCAGAGGGCCACTTCCCTGAGAAGTTTTGGCCAGTCGCAGGACCGGACTTTGATGCACCAGAATCGCTCACCCCGGAAGAGTTCGAATGCTTCCGCCAAACTCTCCGGGAGACTCACTCCCGTCTTCACCGCCTACAAATGCCATATCCCGAGATTCAAGCACCCCTGGAGGATATTGGTGAGAAGTGCCTTCAGATTGACCTGGCCACGCTCCCCGCGGTTCGGCACCCCGGGTCATTTGGGCACCACAAGGCCCTCCAACAACGATGCGTTGAGTGTTTTCAAGTACTCCGCAAGGTTATCGAGGAAGACATCCCCACGTGTATATCCGTGGATGGGGGAAGTACGCTGCCCTACGCTTCAGCGCGATTCGCCGACAGCCCGACTCGCTGGGCGGCCCTGAGGGTACATCCCCAGGGACGGAAACGGTCAATATGGATGACCTGTCGGGAGAGGGGAACGACTTGGAACTTCTCGAAGGGGGCTCTCCCCCCGAAGACAAGCCGTCGTTGGATCCATCGGTGAGAGTTAATCGTCACCAGAGGAACCTCCTAGGTGTTCCCACACCCACTGAAGCATTGAGGTTGAGCCGAAACGTCAGCAAAGGTAAAGAGCACGGCGGGGCTATAAAGCCCGCCGACCCATCTGCCTCCATGTAGAGGGAAGATAAGGATCCCGAGAAGGCCACGCTACTTCAACAGCTCACCGAACAGAAGAAGCTAGTTGACCAGATCCTCGCCGAGCGCGCTGCTGAGCGGCGGCCTGACTACGGTGATCCTAGTCCAGGACAGCAGGGACAGGAACAGCCACTCCTCGACGAGACTCTCCCGGGTAACCGTGATTATGCCGTGTTTGCCGACAGGGGAGAGGCCATTGCCTTTGGCAAGAGGGCGCGGTATGTTTCACCACACCCTCCCGAATGGCGTGACTACCTAAGAAACCCCGCTCAGATTCCTCCCGCTGCCCCAAGGGTCGCTCCGCCCGCCATCCCACGAGCTTCCAAGTTCGACAACCCGGTCGACGACCCGATTGAAGAGCCATGCAATGCGCTCGTGGTTAGAGATCCTCGCCAGGACTGGAACCCATGTCCGGACGATCCGATGGCGGCATTCATCGCCCGCTTGGAAGCCTTGGAGACTCGGCAAGTGGCAATCCCACCGGACGGCAAGCCATACCCAGCATGGGTGGATGACATGCTGGCACCTCTGGGATTCAGGAACCCCACTTTCGCCCCCTTCAACGGGACTGGAGATCTGCCACAGCATTTGGCCCATTTCAACTCGAGGTGCGGGCCCATGTTGGGAACTCCGGCGCAGCAGGAGGCCGCTAAGCTTCGCTGCTTTGTCCAGACACTGGAAGGGCCAGCATTTGTCTGGTACAGCCAGCTCCCCATCGGGTCGATAACTAGCTGGGAGGACCTTCGTAGACAGTTCCTCTACCAGTTCAGTTCCACGACCCGGAAGACGAGTATCGTAGACCTCTTCAAGTGCAAGCAAAGGCCTGATGAGCGAGTCGCAGATTTCGTCGCCCGATGGAAGGGTCTCATGTATTCCCTTGACATGGCATTGACTTAGGAGCAGTTGCTGACAATGTGCGTCGGGAACGTCAAGACCGAGCTGGTCCCTTCCTTGATCACTCAGAATTACCTCGGAAGGTTCAGGGACTTCTCAGACAAAGCTCAACGTCTTGAGGAAGCCCTGCAACAGGCCAGTCAGGCACACCCGCTGCCTCATATGATCCATGCAAGGAGAGTCAGCAGGGCTGAGCCCGCTGTTGTTGCCCAGATAGAGGCCCCCAGGCAGTTGGAGCTGCAGCCGGTGAGGCCAGCTCCATAGCCTCACAGGAATCCGCCTCCACGGGCTCAGTTCCCGACCCAGCAGCGGCAGCCCCAGAACCGGTCGGCCCCTCCGCGTAATGTACCGCCACAACCCAGGCGAGATAATCAGGGTCCACCTCCTCAGCAGGCCCCTCCAGCCCCTCGTCAAGACCACGCTCCCAGGGCCCCGCGATACCTGACTTACTCATTTCACGAGGATCAGGTCCCCAGTTATTTCTGGAGCGCCCTAGAGCAGAGGATTGTGCGACTGCCTGAGTGTTGGAGGCCAGAGGAGGCACATCTCACGGATAACCCCCACTACTGCCCTTACCATCGGGCCCTGGGGCACACCATACGGCGGTGCTACGTGTTTATGTACTGGCTCCAAGACCAGATTAACAACAATGTAATCAGGTTGGGCCCAGCTCCAGCACAAGTGGCGGGTGTGTTCATGGGATCAGATGATGATAGTGGCGACGAGGATGAATGGCAGCTGGTCTCCGACCGCGGATCCCAGAAGTATAATGACTGGATGGACCGCAAGACGATCATTCGCGCCCATGGAATCATCCGTGCGTGCTTGAATCAGCCTGAGCCCCCAGAATCTGCGGGTGCTGCTCCGGCATCGTCGTCCCAGCCTGCCTCTTCCGAGAAGAGCAAACGGCGGCGGCTCAAGAAGGAAGAGCGCCCCCCGCCAGTTCAGCCACTATCCTGCACTCTCAGCGATTTCATGCCCCCAGAGATGGGGGTCCCTCCTCGGATCCGCCCGGTGATGAATGATTCGTCCGATGACAGTGTTTGGTACGCTTCGGTTAATACCATCGAGCTGGTAAATCCCTTTTCGGTTCCCGACGTTGAAGAACACCAGGTGGACCTCCCTAGTGTCCCCAGTCATCGCCACCGTTGGAGGAACCGCAACAACAGGAGTCGCTGGGGCACGGCAGTTGGTACCTTCAGCCAGGCCGTGCACGCCACTAAGACTAGGCAGCGGGCTCAAAACTGAGCTCAACGCGCGCAGCCCCCCCATCCGGGGATGACGGATTTGCCTCCGCCACCGTTTGTGGTGTGGGACCAGGCAGAACCACCTCAGCCGCGCCGCGACCAGCTCCGTCCTGCCACGAGTCCATCCTGGCCTCCTGGCCCCAGTACGGTGACCACTTCCCGGGCTTCAACCAGTGAACAGCGAGATGCTCCAAGCACCAGTAGGTCGCCGGTCCAACCGGCAAGGCCCGTCATGCCTCCAACCGCAGAGCAACCTCCTGCAACCAGGGGCTCGCGCTTGGCAAGAAAGTATGATGTCCTGAAGCACTTGGCCGACATCCCAGCAAGGCTCTCCATCCTTGAGGCTCTGTGCCTGTCACCTGAGATGCACGAGGCGCTCGCTGAAGCCCTGAAGATCCCCCTCCAGTTTGAGACGGAGGTTGTGGCTGCAGAGGACTTTCACGCCGAAGCGATTGAGAACGTCGAATGTTAGGCAGTTATCTCATTCTCTGGTAAGGATGAAGACCCTCCTATACAGGGGCACATTCGTCCGCTGTATGTTACTGGCCAGTTCAATGGCCTTGAAGTCCGACGCTGTCTTGTCGACACAGGGTCCGGGATTAACCTGATTCCAACTCGGACGCTCCGGAGATTGGGGTTGTGTGAGGATGAATTGATTCCCTCCGACCTCAGGATCCAGGGGTACGACCGCACCGACCAAACTCTGGTCGGCAAGATACGTTTGAAGACCCGGTTCGGTGACCTGGTTGCCAACACCGAATTAGTGGTAGTCTCTCAGGACACTGCGTATAACGCATTGATGGGAAGGCTATGGATCCACCTTCATGTGGTGGTTCCCTCTTCATACCACCAATGCCTTAAATACTCCCTTAATGGTCGATTAGGCGTGCTTCAGGGAGATGAATCTCCTTTTGCCTCATGTGAAGCCCGCTATCTGGACGCGGACTATTACAAGAGCAAGGATAAGCAGATCCTGACAGGTGAGGTTGAGCCTGTCGCTATTGCAAGTGATCCCTGGGCAAGTTTGGATGACGCTTACGTCCTCCCGATCCATCGGTTGGACGTAGCCATGGTCTCGATGGCCTGTGAGTCTCCTGATGAGATGACCGCGACCGCCCATGCCAACACCAGTGGCCCAGCAGGATCTGGTAGCCCCAATGCAGTTTCCAACGCAGTCTCTCCCGTGGACGATCCCTCCCCGAGTGGAGAGGACGTGGAAGATGCACCCCAGCCTTTGAGGAGGGCGTCTCCGCCACGGTCGATGAGTTAGTACAGGTGAACCTTGGAACCGAGGCAGATCCAAGACCCACATTGGTCAGTGCCGCCATGCCCTCTGAGGAGCGTCAGCAGTACGTGGACTTCCTCAGACAGCACCGTTATGTGTTCGCTTGGGGCTATGACGAGATGCCCGGGCTAGATCCTCAGGTAGCCGTCCACCGCCTTGGTCTCCCAGCGAACCATCGCGGGTTCAAGCAGCCTCCCAGGAAGATGCACCCATTCCACTGTGCCATGGTTGAGGCCAAAGTTGACAAGCTTATCAAAGCCAACTTTGTGAGGGAAGTTCAGTACCCCAGATGGCTGGCCAACATTGTGCCGGTCAGGAAGAAGAACGAGCAGATCAGAGTCTGTATCGACTTCCACGATCTCAACTGCCACTGTCCGAAGGATGATTTTCCCCTTCCGGTGACAGATCTGTTAATTGACGCCACGGTAGGGTTCCAAGCCCTCTCCTTCATGGATGGATACTCCGGATACAACCAAATCCGGATGGCCCCTGAGGATGAGGAGTTTACTGCCTTCAGGGCCCCCCAAGGTATCTTTTGTTACCAGGTCATGCCCTTTGGCCTGAAGAATGCAGGTGCCACCTATCAACGGGCGATGCACCGCATATTCAAGCCAATCCTCGGCACACTGGTGGAATGCTACGTCGATGACTTGGTGGTCAAATCGCGCCAGCGTCAGGACCATCTCAAAGATCTTGAGAAAGTGTTCGGCTTCCTCCGGTCTCGCTGCCTGAAGATGAACCCGTTGAAGTGTGCCTTCAGGGTCACCTCCGGGAAGTTTCTTGGCTTTGTGGTAAGATACCGGGGTATTGAGATCGACCCAGAGAAGATCAGGGCGATTATCCGGATGCCTCCCCCAGGTAACATTCGGGAACTGCAAGGGTTCCAAGGCCACTTAGCCTATATACGCCGATTCATCGTGAATCTGGCCGGCAAGTGTATGCCCTTTTCTCGGCTCATGAAGAAAGGTTCCACCTATGTATGGGATAAGGAGTGTCAGACCTCTTTCGAGGAAATCAAGAAGTACCTGCTTCAACCTCCGGTTCTGATGCCGCCTGTATCCGGGAAGCCGCTGGCCCATTATGTGACAACCCTAGAACGGTCCCTTGGTGCCCTTCTCGCCCAGAAGAACAACGAGGGAACAGAGAATAGCCTCTATTACCTCAGTCGCATGCTCCTCGATGCGGAAGTTAGGTATTCCCCCATCGAGAAGAGCTACCTGGCACTCGTATTTTCCGTACAGAAATTACGGCACTACTTGCAGCACCACGAGGTACAGTTGGTTTCTCGGGTAGACCCGTTGAAATATATCCTGAGCCGGCCTATGATGACTGGCCATCTAGCGCGGTGGGTTGTGATTCTACAGCAGTTCGACATCAGGTATGTCTCTCAGAAGGCCATCAAAGGGAAAGCATTGGCGGACTTTCTGGCTGCTCACCCGACCTCCGCGGATCAGCTGCTGGATCTAGGCTTTCCTGATGAGGTCGTTCTCTCGATCGATCGTGCCGATCCATGCTGGCAGATACACATTGACGGTGCCTCCCGGAGCCCCACCTGTAGAAGACTCGATAATCCTAAGCTCAACAGAGTGGGCTTGGGTATCGTCTTCATTACCCCGGAGCGAGCCGTGCTGCCATACTCTTTCTTGTTGTCAGAGGGATGTACAATGATGAGGCGGAATACCATTCCCTCATCACTGGCCTCGAGTTAGCTCTCGAGATCGACGTGCCCCATCTGTGTGTGAAAGGGGACTCCGAGCTGGTCGTTAAGCAGATCAATGGCGACTATGTTGTCAGGAAGCCGGAACTTGTGCCATTGCTGGAGTGCACCCTCCTCCTGATGGCCCAGTTCCCTTCTCGGCCAGAAATTGTCCATATTCCCCGGTCGCAGAACGGTCGAGCAGATGCTTTGGCCAGCCTTGCTGCGTCACTCCCAGAGCCTGAATAGGACAACCTGATCATCCGCGTGACGCACCGCAGGCTCATCGCTCCCGTTATCTCAGAGGGAGATCGCGGCCCATCGGTAAGTAATCTCACCACGGTTTCCCCTGTGCCTGGAGCCCCGAGTACCACAGATATGGCAGTCGAATCAGCCCCTGATTGGAGGACGCCTTTGGTTGAGTACCTCCAATATTGCATTATCCCGTCGGATCGGGCCGAGCGCGAGCGGGTTCGACGCCGCGCATCGCAGTTTGTCCTCCAGAGTAGTCCCGGCCTGGAGCAGATCCTCTCTAGACGCGGATTTGATGGTGTTCTCCTCTGTTGCCTTTAGGGAGTTGAGATCCCACGAGTCATGCAAAAGGTTCATGCTGGTTCATGTGGTGCCCACCAGACTGGGCCGAAGCTGTCCCACCAGATTCGGAGGTTGGGATACTTCTGGCCCTCCATGATCCATGACTGTATCGAGTATGCCAGGAAGTACCATGCGTTCCAGGTTCATGCGAACTTTTTGCATCGGCCGCCAGAGCCTCTCCATACCACCAGGTATTCTTGGCCCTTTGCAGTCTGGGGGCTGGACGTTGTGGGACCTTACCCGCCGGCAACGGCTCACCAGTGCCGGTTCATTCTGACCGCCATGGACTTCTTCTCCAAATGGGCAGAGGCGATTCCGCTCAGAGAGGTCAAATCCTGTTCTATCGCTGACTTCGTGACCTCCAACATCATTTATCGATTTGGAGTGCCTCACGCTATCCTCGTGGATAACGGAGCCAATTTCTGAGCATCCAAGTTGAAGAAGTTGTACGCCAATTACAACATTCGCTCGAACCATACATCTCGCTATCATGCGCAAGCGAATGGAAATATTGAGGCGTTTAACAAAACCCTCTCTAACATTCTGCAAAAGATGGTTGGTCAGAACAAGAAGAGTTGGCCGGACAAGCTCCCCAACGCCCTCTGGGCTTATCAGACGACGACTCGCAATTCCACCCAGATGACCCCCTATTCCCTGGTGTATGGAGCTGAGGCCGTCCTGCCCATCGAGATCCAATTACCGTCCTTGCGCACTGCGTTCTACGACCAACAAGTGCCGGACAGAGCTGCTGAAGCCCGTCTAGTCGAGTTGGAAGCACTGGATGAGAATAGGCTTTGTGCTATGCAAAACTTGGAGAGGCATCAAAGAAGAATGGCTCGAGATTTCAATAAGAAGGTTCGCCTCCACTCCTTCCTGCAGGGTGACCTAGTACTGGCCCTAAGAGCACCAATGATCCCTGGCAGGAAGCCGCCCAAGTTGGAGCCCAAGTGGGAGTGACCTTTTGTCGTCCACAATGTCTATCCCAATGGCGCGTACTCCCTAGAGACTATGGATGGTGAGCGTGTCACTTCTCCCACCAACTCTAGGTTCCTCAAGCAGTACTTTTCCTGAGTGCACTTCGTCCCGCACGACGTTAAACTGCATTCGTCCCGCACGACGTTAAACTGCATTCGTCCGGCACGACGTTAAACTGCATTCGTCCCGCACGACGTTATACTGCATTCGTCCCGCATGACGTTAAACTGCATTCGTCCTGCACGACGTTAAACTGCATTCATCCCGCACGACGTTAAACTGCATTCTTCACGCACGACGTTAAACTGCATTCATCTCGCACGACGTTAAACTGCATTCGTCCCGCATGACGTTAAACTGCATTCATCCCGCACGACGTTAAACTGCATTCGTCGCGCACGACGTTAAACTGCATTCGTCCCACACGACGTTAAACTGCATTCGTCCCGCATGACGTTAAACTGCACTTCGTCCCGTAGGACGTTAAACTGCACTTCGTCCCGCACGACGTTAAACTGCACCACGTCCGAGCTACAAGACATTAAACTGTTCAGCATTCATCCCGCATGACGTTAAACTGCCTCTCAAGAACTACGTACGGCTTGATTCCCATCCTTATGGGATACGTAGGACCGCCTGGACGTTTGTGTTCTAGGTCCAGCCCTGTCTCCTGGTTGATCACGGGGATCTTCCGTCCTTTGGTTGCTCTCAAGGTGAGTCCTCCTACCCTTTCTGGTGATCTGTTAGCATGTTTTGGGGTACGCCGGTCTATGACCTGTAGTGTCAGATTCAATCCCTACATGTCCTGTGTTACTTGTCAAACCTCGCGCTTCCTCTTGTTCGGGCCTTCACTCAAAGGTATCCTCATTAGCGGTTTGGATGCATTCCCTTAGTGCTCCCATACCACTCCCCGGTCGATTTACCGGCGGGTCCTGGGAAGCAAATCGATATGAATCCTGTGCTTGAGCGGTTGATGCTCATTTTCTTGCCTCATCCTTGGCTGACGTGACCGGATGTTGTGTTTCGAATATGGTCAGCAACATCCTTGATCGCCATGTCAACTCTTTCAGGCTCTGAACATTGGTTGTGCAGTCCTTATCACACTCCGCCTCAGTGCGTTGTAGTGGGAACTCGACACTCTCTCTTCATACTGACCCTCAGTACACCTCTACATGTTAGGCAGGCCAACCAGGGTAATGGTGCCATCCGTGGCTCCCACGATATGAGCACCAATGATATATGCTAATGTCCTCCCTAAGGGACATGTATAGCTAGACCCTCATCCCCATGAGGAGGAAGGAGTCGCCCAAAAAACCGCGTTCTGGGCCCAGCATAGCTGGAGGCTAGCATATCTGCCCCTCGGTTGATAGACATATGCAGGCCCCTATCCCAGGATCCTTCTCCTGGAATTGTGCGTGACCGCAGGGTTGGGATGTGTCCCCACCTCCGCTGGGTCCGCCGTATCGCAATAGGCGGATTCCTCCATGGACCGAGCCACACGACTTTAAACTGTGTTGTCTGGTCTTACCACACGACCATAAACTGTGATCGTCTTGGCCGCCCGACGAGAAACGTCCCTGCATCGTGATGTTCTCCTCAAGGGACACTCACATTGGGCACTGGTTAATAACCACGCCATTCATCAATGCCTTTCATGGCTTGATTATTGTGGCGACGCCAAGGATTTCTTAATCGCAGGCATGTCGCTGCACAAAGAAAAACCATCCACCTTTAAGGACAAACAAGAGATATCAAATACTGCTTCTTTTGGGTGCAAGGGCCAGACCCGCACCCCTCCCCGCGCTGGTGCCCGATTGTGTTGCACCGCGCTTCAAGAACTACCTGTGGATTGATTCCCATCCTTATGGGATACGTAGGAACGCCCGGATGTTTGAAACTTCGGGTCCAGCCCCCCACATCATTAAAGATTCCCCCTTCTCTTGGGAATCTTCCGCCTTCGGGTCACCCTCAAGGCGTGTCCCTTGACCCTTTGCAGTGGCCCACCGGTGTCAAGAGCACTCTGGTCTATTGCCAGGAGGGTCAGGTTCAGCTTGGTCAGGTTCCTTCCACTTTTCAGGCTTCATGCTCCCCTTCATTCGGACGCATCGCCTATGCCCTGGGTTGAACCCCCGTGAGCGGTCTGGATACAATGCCTCAGTGCTCTCCCACCGATCCGGGCTAGTGCCCCAAAGGGCCTTGGGCAGCGAATCGATATGAATCCTGCGCTTAAGTGGTTGATGCTCGTTTGCTGCCTCATTCCATCAACGGTCAGTGCGATATTGATGCTGCTCTTCCGCCACGGTCGGCAGTACTCCCATATCGTTACGCCGGTGCCCCCAGTCCTTGAGTGAATGGATGCATGATTCACATTACGTTTTCCACCTCCCATCCTGAACAGGCAAAATCTCGGCACTCTTGACACTATCCCTCAGGGCATCTTCGCATATCCAGGGGATAGGACCACGATGTGGCGTACTTTGAGGTCCCTATGGTCCGAGCTCTAAGACCTTAAACTAAGATCTGCCCCTATGGTCCCAGCTCTACGACCTTAAACTAAGATCTCCCTAATCGGGGTTCTACGTCCCGCATGGAGTTAAAACTACACTTCCAGAACTACGTGTGGCTTGATCTCCAGCCTGATGGAGTACGTAGGAATGCCCGGGCATCTCAACTCGGGTCCAGCCTCAGGGATCGCTAAGTCCAGCCCCTCCTCGTCGCCGGTCGTCTGGACTGGCTTCTGGTAGAGTGGTGCGGTTGTGATATTCTCCCTGATTCAGCTCGGGATGCCCCATTGCAATGATGGGAAGCGACAGTTTCCTCGTTAAAGAGGTTATGTCTGAGAATTGGGGTGATTCACGGCCAGATTGGTGCATCCTCCTAATATGCTTTCCCCACGGTGGCGCTATTTTGGGAGTGTTAGATTCTGTCCGAACAAATCATCACTTCGCCCCACGCTTCGCATGCTCTTTTGATCCGGATTTCCACCCTTGGGTCTGAAGGAACCCCCAAAGAGGTATTGATGATGACATGTGATCCGCCTCCTGCAATATGAATGATGACCTTCGGTCCGTCTATTGCAGAAGTATGGTCGATTGATCCATTGTCTTCTTGCCATCTTGGGCATTTCCTGGAAGACTGACCGTCGTGGATTTCTGAATTCGGGACACGCGATTCGCCCTTTTTCATCTCCCTAAGTTCGGATAAAATCTCAACGCCCCTAGCGTTGTCCCGCTCATGTGTCGGAACAAGTTGGGGGGATGGTACATTGATTAGGTCTGAGGTCTCCTATACTAGGAATGACCTCCCTCTTTTCCTTAGAGATCCAGGCCCAATTGTGGATGCCTGAAGCTTGGTTAACGCTCCCGCAAGACAATGAATTGTGGTTGAGTACGTTAAGCCAAAAGATGCAGATAAATATATTGATTCATACAAATGGATCGAGGTATTGAGTAGAGGAAGAAAAATGTTCTGGGAATGGCAAAAACAAATCCCCTAAGGAATATCGTGCTGAATGGATCTTTCCAACGCCGCTACCTTTTGGTTGGCGGCCTCCAGAGATGCTTCTCGCTCTCTGCATGCCCTCTCTTCGTCGGCGGTTGCAGCGCGCAGCTCGCCGATCCTGGCCTGTGCATGCTCCCACTCGACTTGATGTGTGACCATCTGGTGGCCCGCCTCCGTTAGCTGTTCCTGGGCGTCATCCAGCTGGGCCTTCAATTGCTCCACAAGCTCAGTGCACGCTGCGACGAAGGCCTCTTTCTCTTCTGCCTGCCCTTCGAGGCGTCGGACTTCCTGCTCCGCCACGAGTAGCGCCCACGTGTTCTCCGACATGTCCCGACATTGTGCGACGTCGGCACGCTAGTGGCTCTCGTGCATCTTTTCGGCCATGAAATCACGGACCGTCAGATGGAGGCGTCGAGCATCAGCTCCCCCGGCACACAGGAAGCGTAGCCAGGTTTGAAGCGATCCCATGCGCCCCAGCCACTCCGATGGGGGTCACTTGAGGAAGCGCTGGATGCACTTCCACCCCCTGCGGCGCGTTATCCGGCTCTCCTCGACCGCCTCCGAGTCCGAGTCGTCCATCTCCTCGGGGTCGGCAGGCCGGTAGGCAGGGAAGGAAGCCAACAGGTCTGCTGCAGGGTCCTCCCCTGGGATGTCCTCACAGGGGATAGGTTACCCAACATCTGGGTGACCTTATTCTCTCGCCCCAGCGGCGTTGACACCCTCGTCAGCCCCCGACCTCTCTCCGATGGCAGCACCGCCGGCGTCCGCTGCCCCCTGATCAGCAGTTGGTGGGGCCGGCTCGGTGTGAGAAGTCTGTTCCGGAGAAGGTGGCATGTCTGCCACTAGTCCACTCGTGGATGGCCCGGGTTCGACAGCCCGACGAGCCTCCAGTATTGAGATCACTGCGCAAGGCATGCCGCGGTTAGTCACGGATCGTCAACGGCAAGCACCAGCAGTATAGTAAGGAGACTTACGGGAGTTCAGAGCGTCATCTTCTGCTGTCCCGGCCGCCGCAGGAGCAATTGCAGCAGGGGACCCCTCAGCGCTTGTCAATTCAATGATAGGTGTCTGGCCCCCGCCCTGTCCTACTGGCGCCTCTCATACTCCTGCTGAGGATGCCTGACCAACATCCGTGCACTCCTGAGGAAGATGAAGAAATGGGTTAGAAGCTGCATAAGAGAATGGACGAAGCAGGTTGAGTAGGGATAGAAGCGGACCTCGAGGAGCTCAGTGATATCGATATTGTCAGAGCCGGCCACCTCGCCGCTCTCCCGCGGGCTCCCCGGATGGGGCCTTCCCTCAGAGCCTTCATCCTCCCCCGTCTCCTCCTCTTCCTCGGATTCATCATTACTATCACCTTCCTCCGGCGGCATCTGTTCTGGAGCAGGCTCTAGACCGAGCATCACCTTCACCAGAAGGGACGACTCTGCACGCTGACCACGTTGGCACGCGTACTCATCCATGGCCGTCAGATACGCATACCGCTGGTGGATGTTCACCCTGTCGGCGACCTAAAGGCGCCTGACCTCTGGCAGATGGATTCCTTCTCTGATTATCTTCTGCTAGAGGGTTTCGGTCCCCAGCGACTGCCGTAGGGTCATCCAGGCCGACCACAGCGCTGGGAAGACTGCATTGTGGGAGGGTTCGAGCAGATGCCTTATCTTCTTCCTGAGCCGCTCCCCGACCGCTGCATGTGCCCCCTCTCTGGGCTCTGAAGCCGTGGCGGTAGTCTGCGATGTGCCCGCCGACGAAGTCCCTGCCCGCACCGGCTCCGCTTCTTGGCGCGCCTCCATTCTCCCCCGCGTAACGGTGCCTCGCCTCCTTCCTTGACGCCTGGTCTCCGCATGGGTGACCTCGAGCCGCCGAACTGGCTTCCGTAGAAGCCCCTCGGGGTACGCGATGGCCCAGTGTTCGGCGTACTCGGTTGCCAAGCCTGCATCGACCCCGGTAGGAGGGAGAGTGATGACATCGCCAGAGCCAAAAGCGGCGAACATTAACCACATCTGGCGAAGGACGCAAGGGTTTGTCTCTTCCCGGACAGCAGCGAATACCCTCTTAGGCATCCGTTGAAGGCACCTGAACTGCCTGGCGAACCGGGTTGGCACGTAGGGCTCGCAGATCACCTTCCCGTCGATCCGAGCCACAAGAACCCCGCCCCGCATGCTCAGGAAGTATTCGTGCTGCTCCAGAAGACCCTGCCCATTGTCGATCATCTGGCCAACGGGAGTGGGGAATGGGCTGAAGTTGAAATTGGCGTGATTGCCAATCCGAATCCTCACGCCCTCCTCATTTAGGGTCATCGGAGCGACCCCCGCGATGTTCAGCAGGGAGGGTCGCAGGCCGTTGCCCGGAGGAATGACGGCGTTTGGAAACGTGTACCCACCGAGGTGAGCAGCCACCCAGCCGTGGAAGAATTGAAAGGGAGCACAGATCCTTCGTGGCAACCCCGCTCGCGAGATGCGTCCCAGGATGGCGTACAGCTTAGCCAGCACTGGGACCCCGAGGTTGAATCTTTTGTTGGCGGCCATGGCGCCCGCAATCACCAGTGTCGCCGGGCGGACGCCCATCCTCGCGTCCCGCACTGGCAGGAGCCACCCACTCAGAAAGGTGGCCAGGAACGCCGTGTACTGTACATTTGGGTCCCGAGCCTCGATGACGCGGTACCCCCATGAGCGGTAGTCTCCCGTCTCCAAGACCCGCCAGTACGACCCGTTCCGGCTCCTCTAAGCCGCGGTCGGGCATCGCTTCCCCCTGCCTGGCATCTTGACCACTGAGTCATGCTCCAAGAACTGGCTGAACCACTCCTTGTAGGCTATGTCCTTGAGGAAGTCCTTGACCCCGAGCCGCTTCGTAGCCAGGTCCGGTAGATGCCATGTCAGGATGGGAGTTCGGGACCTGCCGCCCCAGGTGTTCCTCGGAGGCAGGAACTCATTGTATTGGTAAACCTCCAGTGGGATACCTCCAATGCAGTGGATGTCCCAGAGACCGATGTTGACCTCCCCATGATGAATATGGAAGGTGTTGGTATCCGGGGACCAGCGGGTGAACAGCTCCGGCCTGAGCTCGGACTGCTGGTAGAAGTGGAACTGCGACGTCCACACCGCCTCAAACAGGCCGATGTACCGAAGTTCCTCCGCGAAGTGATCGCAGGTGTGGCGTACCCAAAACTCCCAGGCCCACTCACGGGTGAAATTGCCCCCAGACCGCAAGTCTCAGTCCTTCAGCCAGCCCCTGGTGTCGTCGGTGACACTCTGGCGATACGTGCTTGAGTAGAGGGATGGAGAGTTCTCCGCAGTAGGCTCACTCCCGATAATGGTTCACGTCCTCGGGTTCAGGACATAGACATCTAAGTGCCTGGTCTCCCTGGTAGGATGCCCGTTGTTGGTGATGTTATAGTGGGGAAGCTCGTCCTCCCGAGTCACCCAGGTCCGTGGTGCATCAACCTCGAACCCTGGCACCAGAACCTCATCCAGGATGTCGTAGTTCCAGAGTGGCAGGTTGTCCGACAGCGGATACGTCTTCTGGGCCGGCGTCAGCAAATCGAACAACGATTGATTGTTGGAAACAATCTCCTTGGCTCCGTATACCTCCTCGTTCGCCGCCATCTCAGCTCTGCAAGTGGCGGCATCCCCCTCATTCACTTGATCCGCGGCCATCTCAGAAGCTCCGGGAGTCGTGTGGGTTAAGGGATGAGGCGTGCGGAATTGGAAGAGGCTGGTAGAGAAATTTGGGAGTTGGTGTGCAATCCTAGTGGACGTCGCGCAATTGGGAAGTCTGTCGCGTAAAACCCCGGGTGTTCGCGCAAAAGAAGCCGAAATCCGGATGGGTTTGCGCGCCGAACGGGCAAATTTCGCGCCGCCAATGGCAATTTCGCGCACGAGAGCTGGGAAGATTATCGCGCGGAAAGCCTGTGTACGGCACGCAGAACCCAGGGCCCCTATTTATAGGCGAGGTCGGGTGTCCGCGCCGGGCGGAAAGCGCTTTGCGCGACCAAGGCAGCGAATTCCGCGCCCGACGCCCTTTTTGCGCGCCAAAGTCCCGCGCCACCCAGGACTTCGGCATTCCGGCGTCTCCCTCGGAACCCGATCGATGCGACCTCTCACCGATCCGATTCCGAGGGGGTCTTTTTTAGACGCCGGAAAAGTCTGTTGCTCCTCAAACGAAGTTCCGGATGAGGAAAGCGAGGTCATATTTGGAGCAGAAGCACGTTTCGGAAGGCCTGAAGACCTTGCGCGAAATTTCGGAGGCCCGCGCGCAATATTGGCTATGCGCGCGCAATCCTTCCGGGATTCGCGCAATGGGCCGAGTCGGCGCAGAATGTTCCGCGCCCGCCGCCCGTGCGCGGCCCTATTGCGCGCCGGACCCCTATTTCATGCCCGCGCCGAATTGCGCGCCCGCGAGCCGAATTGCGCGCCCGGGGTTGCCTATAAATACAAGTCGACCCCCAACGTTTTGAAGGTTGCCAGAATTCGAAGGGTCGCTCGTGCGCGCAATCCCTCCCTCTCTGCACGCAATGCCGATCTTCAGGTAACCTCCTTTATTTCGCGCAAGCCAGCCCCGGGGTTCGCCTTCGCGCGCAACCCCTTTGGCTTCTTTCCTTTGACCAACTCCTAACCCCAAGTCATTCGCGCGCAAAAGAAGCCTCTTGCGCGCAATTGCCCCCGGGTGCGTGCAATCCAGCCCGATTGCGCGCACCCCCCTTACTAAGTGGCCATTCCTTAAAGAATGGGTAGTTGCCCCTGCGCGCTATCAGAGGCCCGGTGCGCGCAATCTCCATCTTCCGCGTGCAAAGCATTGTCCCAATTGCGCGCCAGCCCGCCCAATTGCGCGCCGACCCGCGGTATTGCGCGCCGAGCTCCTCTTTTGCGTGCAAACCGCCAGGGTCGCCCCCTTTGACACCATGAGGGTACCCGCCTGCGTGGAGCCCGATGATCTTTATCCCGGGTGCCCGCACCGTGCGTTGTCTTCCCGTGCGGCCCTCCAGGCTCGCGCGAAGTGACACGGACCCATTGGCGGCACTACTTCGTCCGCGCTGCAGGACGTTAAACTGCCAAGCATTCATCGTCCAACATGACGTTAAATTGTACTTCGTCCGTGCTGCAGGACGTTAAACTGCCAAGCATTCATCATCCAACATGACGTTAGACTATACTTCGTCCGCGCTGCAGGACGTTAAACTACCAGGCATCCATCGTCCTGCATGACGCTAAACTGCACCTCGTCCAAGCTGCACGACGTTAAACTGCCTAGCATATGGGCCTCCTCATGGTGTAAGCCCCAAACCCCTTCGTCCTCAACACACGACGTTAAACTGTACTTCGTCCGGCAAGGCGTTAAACCGTCCGCTTTGTCCTCAACACACGACGTTAAACTGTACTTCATCCGGCAAGACGTTAAATCGTCCGCTTCGTCCTCAACACACGACGTTAAACTGTACTTTGTCCGGAAAGACGTTAAACCGTCCGCTTCACCCGATCATGTGCCTCGCACGCAGGGTCCCCCCCGGTTTGGATGTGGCCCCCACCCGCTCGTCTCTGCAGGGATGTTGGGATTTCCCCTCTTTAGGGATGATTTATTGGAGTGGCCTTCGCCCACGGGGGTAGGGTATTACAAACCCCTAGTTTCTTGTGGGGGACTGCACATGTGTATCTCTGTTGTGCTTCCCCACTGCCGAAGCCAGTAGAGGGCGTGACAGGGATCGAGGTGTCTATCATCTTCGGCCCAAGTCCCTCTCCAACTGGGCTTTGCCGCATATGGGCCTCCTTAGAGTGTAAGCCCCAAACACCATCGTCTAGCAAGATGTTAAACTGTGATCCACCCACTTCGTGCGTGCTGGTCCGCTCCGCCCCACTTCGTGCGTGCTGGTCCGCTCCGCCCCACTTCGTGTGTGCTGGTCCGCTCCGCCCCACTTCGTGCGTGTCGGCGTCCTCGACCTCCTCGTGAGTCGGCTTGCCAACGTCCAGCATGATGTGAAACTGTGATCCACCCGGCCGTTCCATCCCCCTCTGTGCGAGGTGGTTCGGTTCAATCCTCCGCCCGGCGGCCTCGACCTCCTCGTGAGTCGGCTTGCCAACGTCCAGCATGACGTGAAACTGTGATCCACCCAGCCAATCCATCCCCCTCTGTGCGAGGTGGTTCGGTTCAATCCTCGGCCCGACGGCCTCAACCTCCTCGTGAGTCGGCTTGCCAACATCCAACATGACGTGAAACTATGATCCACCCGGCCGTTCCATCCCCCTCTGTGCGAGGTGGTTCGGTTCAATCCTCCACCCGGCAGCCTCGACCTCCTTGTGAGTCGGCTTTCCATCGTCCAGCATGACGTTAAACTATACATCCGAACTACGCTGACTTTCATCCGCGCTAACGCGCGGTACGTAGGAAGCCTCTACGGGGTCCAAGCTCTTCACTCCATCATCCATCCTGATCCTTACCCAGGCCGCCACATCTCGGTGGGGTCATGCCACTTCATTCCACTCCACTTCACTTGGGAAGCCGCTCATGTGCTGGCCCCAGCGTCGGAGGTTCCCCGCAAGGGGTTCTGTCATCTGATCCACTTCTCGTGTTGATCAGTCCGATGTCGTCCCCGCTGAACGTTAAACTCGCGGCATACCCCGTGTTAAACATGGGAAGCTGAGGAAAACCTCAGGTAACGCAGTTCCCCTCACCCAGCGCGGGATGCCTCAGGCCATCACGCCTTTGAGAAGCCCTATTAGGGACGGAAGGCAGACATGCAGAGCCGCAGTGTTAAGACACGCCCCCAACACCCGGAGCTACCCGGTCTCCTCACCGCGGGTTGCTGCCCCGACCAGACTCCTTGGAGCGTCCGGGAGGAAGCAGCGTGATTAAACGGTGTCCATGAAGATATGGTGCCAGGAACGAGATTCACGAACATTCTTAAATCTATGAGGGAGACCCGGATTAGGCGACGAGTTCCGAGGAGACGTCCACGGAAGGAGGAGCCGACATCCCATAATCCCGGTTTCGATCAAGGAGAAGACGTCCCTGAATAAGTGACGGATGCCGCCCGCCTTTGGAAAGAAGGACTGCGGGGCCACAAGCCGCGCTCCCATCCCCTCGGGTCGACGGGCGCACACGCGAACACGTCCTGGCGGAACAGCATCGGAACAGAAACCCAACGCACATCCGCACCGAAACAGGGATGGCACATGATCATTATCTAATGATGTGTTTGAGGAGTCTTCTTGAGTGAGGAAGCTCTTATATTTCCAAGAAATATACCAAAAATATTGATCCATAACAGATTAGTGGCTATATTTAATATTTTTTATATTAATTTCTTTACTATGATGTATTCCCTATATCGAACATATCATGTTCCGTTTTTGAAAAGATAAATTAAAGAGATAAATCAATCCATTTTTCATTTTTTCCTAAAGATCATAGGGATATATGTTACTAACATAGTCCTTTGGATGTGTTTTGATAATGTAATTATATACCCTTTAATTTTATATGAAATTTTTGAGGCATTTCCAAAAGTGTCGTAAGAGGTTTTCATAAGGTCATAAAATTGATATAAGTAAAACCATTCAACATTTTCCATTACAACATAACTCATCCTGTAAGTTGATATTATTGATGAATGAACTAGAAACTAAGGGCTCAGTCATACAAGGTAGATTTCTCAGAAAAATATGACCCTGACTTCTTGTTATCATACTTTAAAATGTTAGTGGAGAGTGGGATAGACTTCCCTTGGGTTGCATTCACTAGTGAGGGTTACCAGTAAGTTATAATTTGGACTCCAACATCATCCAATGTGGTATTTGTTCATTGTAATTTGAGGTTTTGATTCTCCCACAAGATGATTTTCCAGTTATAGAATTGTCTCTAGTGATGTCAAAACTAATTTCAAGGGTGTATTTAGAAGAAATACGCTTCTGGGAAGAACCATGGATTAGTGAAACAAAGGATACTTTCATCTTGAAATTCCTGTAATTGGTTGTAATAATATTCCTCTCCATACTAGGGTTTTTTTCAAATTCCTCTTAGGTATCCATATCAACATCAGACTACTCAGCTTCCAAAACATTACGATCACCATAACCCCTTCAAAAATTTAAAGCATCCTTAAAGGAAAATAAATCATCATCTAGATTAATCAAGGTTTTCCCAATGTTCTACCCATTTAAATAAAAATAGAAACCATCATTAATATTTCCCATATCCTTATTTGATTCATTCTATGTTAATCTTCAAGGGTTTTGACCATGTCAACAACAGAAAAATTATCATTCCTAGCATAGGGACCATGCATCCTATTATTAGATAGTCCAGGCTCAATAGTGGTATGAAAATTAAGATCAACTACTTGAGTCGAGGATCATATTTCTCCATCATCTGATTTTGACATTTTTAACTTTTATCATCATGAGTTAATCTTATACATACACCCAGATAGTTCTTCCTTTTATCATAGTGACCACATACCATATCATTGTATAAATTTTCCATTATATTAAAAATCATCTCATAGAGAAATTCAAAAGGATTAATCTTCTCATATCAAAGTTTCAAATAAATTCCATCATCCAATGGGGAAATAATGTCTTCATAGACCTATGTATTATTGAGATCAACTTAAATAGTGATCTATGTGAATTACCCAAATCGTGTTTCTTCAGTACCTCTATTCGTATTAATAGGGATTCCCATAGCTGAAGTATCATATATGATAATTCTCTAATTCCATATGATAAAATTCAACCCATAAATTTTAATCCATACATGGAAATTGATGTTTTTTTGAGATAAGGTCTTAAATTAGAAATCTCATTTTTTTTAATTGAAATCATACCTTGTTTTAGGGAGATTAAGTAATTTCCCCATACAAATTGATTCAGTTCATCCAAATAGATGATAAATTGGATGATTCCCTTCTTCATTGAGAAACATTTCTAGCATGAGAAACATCATACTATCAACTGTTTATTTATCTAATCATTGAACATCATCAACCTCTCACCTAAAATAAAAAATCAACCATCCAATTATTTGGTGTCAATATCTCATGAATCATTCTAGAATGGATTCTTAATTAAATTTGACATTCCTAGATGGGCCTTTGTAAATAATCCATTTGGAGGAAGTGTTATTACCCATTGAGAAATATATTCTCACATCCTTTTCAATGGGATCTACATCATGTTTCTTGTTTGGTTTGATTAAAGACTCATACCCATGATCCGCAGTGTAGATGCCTCTATCTCCCAAAATATTTTATCCAATGATGTGAGCCAGTGCCATATCATCCACAAAATCCTAATCATTGCCATAGTTTGTTATAGAGAGCTCCAATAACCCCTGGTCCCTCCATTATATTATTTATTATTTTCATGTTATTTATTAATTATATTATAACCTTATATTATTTATAATATTAATTAATTTTTATATTACTGAGATTTCTTTTTGATCATTTTTATTTTTAATTATGTGTTATTATTTATGCATTGTTTTTATTATTATATTTTTATTATTATGTTGGAAATGTGAATTCAAACACCATATGAGAAATTGATAATAGATTTTATGTTCATTTTATTTTTAAAAGGAATTCTTTATTTATGTTTTTTGTTCTATTTTGGGATTACATTTATGCAGATAATTCTAACAAAATAGTATTTCAAATATTTTTGGATTTTTTTTATATATTTAACAAAATAAGAAAATATTTAAAATTAAAATTAAACTAAAATAAAGTCTTTTAAATAATTTCTAAATATATATAATATAATATTAAATATATACTAATTTAAAAACATATAAAATATTATTTTTATCACCCACCACTCATTACATGACTCACCTTCTCCATGATTGTCGCACACCCTTGCACAAAAATCATTTTCTCCATTTTTAATTTTTTTTTTATTTTACATTTCCCTATTACACACCCACCTTATCTTTTAACTCCATTGAACAGCACTCCTCAGTCACCTATAAACACATCACACAATTTTCATAACAAGCATTAATAATAATAATATACCATTATAAATTAAATTGTAATTATTATTAATATCCCTTCTAGTAAATTAGTCATACAATTTTTAAAACACACCCACATATAGTTAGAACAATAATGAGTTTATTTTTTTTAAGAATAGAACACTAGTACCACAGTGGATGTGTTTTTTCATTGTAATACATATCATCTAGTTAGACCAACAATGATTTTATTAATTCATCAGTTTGGGTGTATCGTAATAGGCCCTCGTAGATTTTCCCCAGGGAAAATTATAGGGGTTCCATCCCTCAAGATCTCATATATATAATTTGGATGGACGTTCATGTTAGTTGAAAATTTAAAAAAAATCATTCTATATATTTTTATTATAACTAGGGAATTTTTTGGGGAATTTTCTAATTTGATATATTGACTATATGGACTTAAATACTAGAATATATTAATACTGAATGATATGGAATTCTCAATTTTTGATTGAAGAGGAATCATTAGTCATTATATATAAGTGCTCTAATACATTTATAGAATGTCTCGATGGGTGTTCATTCCACCCATTTAGGTTTTATACATGTCAGGTGAGGAAACAATGGTGTGATTTATTACATTAAATATTTTATTTAGTATTTAATATTTCATTTGAATAACAACGAAATATATTAACTATAAATTGATTTAAATTACCATTCACGTGATTGGTCACTACATGGAACAACTGGATGTCTTGGCACTTGAAATTATTTCTATATTAGGCATGATGTAATTTTAAGATTAATTATTTCCAAATCAGTTAGTTTATTCTTCTATAACATGAATATTCTCATGACCCCCACCCCAACAAGGTTATGCCTTTCTTTCCAGTGATGGAGAGGTGGGAATAACCCCCGAAGCCCATATACTACAGGCCCAGGGTTGGAGACTTGGTTTGAGGATATAAAACAAACATTGGATTGAATTACCCTCATAATATATGTTTAGGATGAGAGATAAGATTTAATCTAAATCCAATACCATTAAATATAAAATAAACTATAATATTACAAAAAAATATATCATAATGATTGATATGAAGAAAACACCTCCAAAAAAGGAAACGGTAATGAAACTCATAAGAAACGTCTCCAATTGTAAATCCCCACTCTATGCATTTATAGTCCAACATGGTCTCCAGTACCCTCCCAGTTACCTGAATAATAGTTTATATATATATAGGACAAGAATAAAATTACTAATCAGTTGGATTAGCCTCGTTATTCATTTTGAAAATTTTATAAAATAAAAAAAATTCTTCAATGAGTAATCTGTAGAACCAACATTCACCTATTAGAGAGACTACCCAATCCTAGCCTCACCAAGTCTCACTGACCATGTTTCACACACAACATAAGAATACAAGAAAATATGAATACAAATATAGTCACTCCTCAACCAATTTCCCATTAGTTTACGAATTTCATACCCCCAAAATCAAAAATCATATACTTACATCCCTCCAACAAATGACATTGGTAGAACGTCATCCATACCTTCCCCGTTATACTCTCAGATATAAAATCTCTTGTGGGCATCAAACCATAACCACAATGACAAATCCAAACCACATACCACATTACCATATCATTAGTCCAGAGAAGTAGTGTATCATTAAAATTTTAACCTCCACTAACTTAGAAAGACCCGAAATATATATAAATCATAATCACACCATTGGGTACACCCTATTACACTCCCACACCATAAAAGAATATACCACCACATGCCACTCACATACCATTTATGATCTAACATAGCATGAAATCCCCTTACCATTCATGATATGATATTGAAGGAATATTTTGGGAGATGGGGGGTGATCATACACCCTCTCTGACCTAGGTATTGGGTAAATTACCTAAAACCAAAACATTTGGCATCAATACAAAGTACTCGACTTAAGTAACTTGTGTCTAGAAATAATAAAAAGATAAATGAATAAATAGAAATTTTTAAATAACTACTATTAGGTGAAAATAAATATCCCTAAAACATCTAATATATTCCATTATTTAATCGTCATTATCAACCCACAAATATAGCTTCCTCTATAACACATACAATCTAATAACAACACCAAAAATAGTCAAAAAATATATAACCACAATTCCACTTTTTTCATTCATTCAACCAATTTAAAATAAATCATTCACGAAAAAATATTGTTTTTATTATTCCATTTAATTTCCATTTTTAATGAAAACAAACTCTTGACATAACCCTCATTGTTTCTCTTTATTTTGTCATTTCATGCTTTTATATTTCTGTTATAGCTTGAATCCATTAATTTTTTATCATTCCAATTTAACAAAAAAATTAAATAGCCCACATTATCTTATTCTCTCCACAACCTTGATTTCATTTTTATTAATTCCATTCCATCACATACTATAATGAATTATTATAAAAACCCCACAATGTAATCATTACCTTGAAATAGTATTAGAACATTAAACAATAATTTCTTAATCCACAACCAACACATCGTTCTAACCACAACAAGATAACATCCCTTCCTCTAATGACTAACCACTACACTACGATCATATATCACAACCATATCTAAAAAATTGTTGAAAACTATCAAATTTCCATGAACAAAAACTACAATGTTCCAATATTTACATTATTCAACTCCCTATTACTCAAATTGTCCATTTAATTACCAAATAATGTAATTAATTAATTATCCAAAGTGATTCTATCACCCAAACACATCAATAATTTATACATTCAAATTTAAATAGTTTAACCTCTTAAAAGGGAATATAAATACAAGAAAAAATAAGTTCTTTATGATTTATAATTCTTGAATATTTAATAAACATAAGACTTCCTTTACCACTTTATTTCCATAATTATTATAGTTCCATTATCTTCAGATTTATGCAATTCAATCCTTGCTATTTTATATTACATAAAATAGTAATAATGGTATTACATAACTTAACATTGCGAATATAAATAAAATACATGCACAATGCATTATTTCCTTATTATCATCTTTTAGTCTAGTATATATTTATCAAATTTATTCATGATAATTACTCAGTTAAAAAAAGCATGATAATATTAAAAAAAGTAAATTTTATTGAATCCCATTTTTTGATCGAAGCCCCACACACATTAGACAACGAAAATAAAAAAATGGGGGATAAAAATAGATATAAAAAAATTGGATAAATCATGGGAAGAATAAAAAAAATATTTATAGCATCAAATGGAAATAATTGGTCATTTATAATCAATGAAAACATAATAATACCCAATTGAAGGAAAAATATTGGTTTATCAAAAAAAATTAACTATATCTTCTAGGAAACACAATCATTACTTTTTCTTTTAATCCACCCTAAACCCATTTTAGTTGAATTTTCCATACAAAAAAATTTCAAATATAATATAATTAATCATTTTAATTATTTCATAAATCACCCCCATGATGGAATTTAGACTAATGATCTTCAAGAATTATTTTCATTCATTTCAATTAAAAAGTGTATCATAATAATTTGTAATGAATATTTTATTTTGATCTATTTATACATAGCATTAGCCTTATGTGATACCATTACATGAGTTACCATTATGTGGGATTTGAAACATCAGAATACCCATAAGTGATATCAAAAAGATTTGGGCTTACCCATACATGAGTAGGAAACTACCATTAACCTAGATTTGGGACTACGCTTCTAAGATATAACTACCTACATGAGAGGTGAATAAAACAAATCATAAACTCAAATAAAGAGAACTACCCTAATGTGATGTGGATTAATATTTTCCATAGGTGATAGAGAGAAAACCAATAACACGTTGACATGATACTAAATTACATACCCTCATGAAATAATAAGACTATTGTTACACAGACTTAGAAACTAACCTTGACCATCGCCATACCATGCACCACATAGTGGTGCATGGGATTTTGAACACCAATTAGGCACCAAGGCCTGCATCTACGATGTACCATAGGGTCCTATCCATTTCAACCTTCAATTTATATGACCGTAGTTTAGAGTTCCCATACCCTTTGTTACCCCTATTCTCACCTTTTCAGCCTAACCATACCATTTTCTGTGGAATGGTGTCCCTAGAGATGGACAAAGCATATCTGTAGGATCCATATCACTCCTAACATCCCACAAGATTCCTCAAAACACTCAGAAACAAAAATTAATTGGATGGAAGGTTCTATGATATTATATTATATAACATTCATAATATTCTTTTCATCAATAATAAAACAAAACATTGTAAAGAAGGTAATGGGAACCGTTAAAACAAACCCCAGTTGAGATATCTCAGAAAAATATCTATGTAAAAAATACATGATCACATTAAAAGATGAATTGGGATCCTAAATCATAGGAAAACAACCTCCAAGATCACACATTCAGGGACGATACATCACAAATAAGAATGATTCCACTTGTATGAACTATCAAAATATCAGTGACTCATGGATTTCAAAAATTGCCAAAACCATTTTTCAATAAATAAATAAAATTAAACATATCATACTCACCCATGAAACCTTGGAAAACAAAACTTGTAATTCATATAAATTACCATTTTCCATTATTTTCAAATGAATTATGTTTAGTAATAATTTCTTCAACTAATTTCATATTAAAAACTGTATTTTTCATTTGTGCCTTTAAATGACTTTCCTTTAATATAAGTTAATCCATCATTCCAAATATAGTATAAATATTTACACTACACTATGGTAAACATTAAATAAACAATAACTCAATACACATTTAAAATAACTAACATAGAACTTCCATTCATGAATTTTTTTATGTAGATATTTTAAGTTTTCCTGTATAAAGAATGCTTTTTTCTTGTTTTTAAAATGTATTTTTATAAAAAAACATATCATAATATCATGTAAATAATTTACTAAATAGTACAACATGTCCCACTATTAGTTTTTCAAAATTTAATTGGAATAAATAATCATATATAACCCTTATTCAATTTCACATAGTCTTTCTCTCAGATGAAAATATGTACAGTATTTATACTTATGTATCATTCTCTCCTTGCATAAATTAAACATTAATAAAATTTCATTATACAAATGATGCATAATTCCATACTATATTTGAGAAACATTATTTTACATCTATATTTTGGTATGATATTCTAAACACACACACACCAAAATTATGTTATATTCCTCACTACAATTCACATAAATATTTTTTATCATTGTAATTTCATCAAAAAATAAAAAACTATATCACACCCTTACAAATGCTTGTATATTCTATAAAAACTACACACAGCATGGAATTCATAATTCATTGTACATCACATAAATAATTTTTCATCATAAAACACTCTTAATTATTAAAAATAATATGTGGGGATATTTATATAATAGTATTCAAATTTTTTATAGCTTAACACTGGGCATGTGCGTCTCTTTTCAGGAAATTTGGAAAGAGTTGAAAAAAATTCCTTTCAGTAAATAAATTAAAAATAAATATAATACATCATGTTTATAAGGTAACATAATGAATTCTATATTCTATAGAATAAAGGTACTCCTTATAACATCTCTGAAACAAATCATTTTCAACAAACATCATGGAATATGTTAAGAGACATTTGTTTAATGAAGGTATTTAAAATAAAAAAACATGGTAACATTAAGAATATTTTACTATCATATAAATAGTATAATATGATATACCATTAAACAAATAAAATGGAATTTATTTTAAGAGGAAATTTGTTAGGGATGGAATGGTATCCTTAACTGATACATGACATTATAATTTCTTCTCATGAGATGTTTGATAGTATGTTTCATGAAAATTCATAAAAAATTATATAATAATTATAATGAATTTAATATATCATTTGATTTATATATGTTCCCCTTTCAAGCATTATATCTAATAAAAACAAGTCTTAAAAAGTCCTGAATATTGTTAACACATAGAATTTAGAACATATTATGCATATCATAGAAAGAACAATATCTCTCATAAGTTAGAAAGATTGTCGAAAGAAAATTCTATAGTGTTCATTAATAATGATCATTATATTATTTATCAGTTTAAAAAAGCATCCAAAAATTCCCTTTTAAATATAATATACATTAAACGTACATTATGACTCTACATTAAGTCATGCAAACAAATCTACAATAATTTGAAACTCTTTCATGATTATAAATTAAATAAATCATACATTAAAATTTTAGTCAATTCAAATATATTTTTCATAGAACATGGAATATAATTTCACACTAAATCACATCAAACTATAACTAATTTCATGTAATAATTTCATCCAAAATCAAAAATTAACCATCAAATACATATTTCATTAAGAGAAATTTTCTAATTTTTTTTTCCTATAATATACAGTCTTTTATTCATTCTAATTAATGTTTTTTAATCAAAATTAATAAAGTTTAACACTAGAATTATATTTTAATAAATAAAACTAAGAATATCATCATTTCCCGCCTTGTTGTGCATTTTTTTTTTAACTTGTGTGAGTCAATTTTATATTAATTAATCCTAATTATAATGACCATATCTTATAAATACACTTTTTCAAAAGTAAAAACTCTAATATTCACATGTAAATTTATAAATTCAACTATGATAATGATCCTGAACAATGTATGATTTAATTCACATAATGATTATTTGAAAATTAATTAATACAAAAGCATCATATTTAAAATAAAATAAAAATTTATTCATAGGAACCTAGGCATAAAAAACATTATAATCATCGTAAATCATTTAAACTGTTATCTATTAAATAATCATTGAAAAAAATATTGAAAATTATCAAATTTTATTTTAAATAATAAGAAAACAAAAAAATTTACAAAACACTATAAAAGACATTTTAACCACTTTGGAATGAAAACATTTCAATTAAAGAGAATAAAATATCACCGTCATTTAATGTAATATAATTATTTATCAGTTTATATTTTTAATCACCTTAACATATCATGAAAATTTGGGTATTAACAAAACTACCATAACCACATAAAAATGTTAATCATGGTTTTATCATAATTAACATGGTCATGTGATGCATCCCTGTTATAATATTCTATAGGTTAATATGAATGTGTATATTTTAAAAATGAGATAATCCAAATAAATATAAAAAATTCTTTATAAAACATGATGTGTAACAATTTTTTATCATGTATACAAATACACTCATTTTGTTAAAAAAATTTACAATTACCATTACCATACCCAAGAAAGCACTTTAAAAGATTTATTGTTTCTATCCACCATTAACAACTGGTGAATGTCAATACATTAAAAAAAATTAGTCTGACACCACATTATGTTCCTAAAATAATAAAAACATTTACATTAGAAATATATCTTCCTTAACTATAAAAATCATGGGAAACTATCCACTACACCATTATATTCCCACTTAGGGAGGCCCTTACTCAGAATAATTATTTTAAAACACATTATAAATGAAATTCAACATCACAGGAGTAGTACTCCCCCACCCCCATAATGTTCATATGCATGAATATATAACATAAATTAGTAGTAAAAAACAAATCCTTATTCCTAGTATAATGAAATTATTAAAATTCATTTAATTTCCAAATTAACTCTATTTAAATATAAGAGTAATAAACTCTGATTCATGTAACTCTCCTAGGGCTCTATCCTCCAACTATTACAACCTCACTAGGTTGTTTTTCGGACTAAAAGTATTTATGTTGGACCATGGGGGCCATAAAATCGTATTCCTTAAAAGGTCTCCCTAGCCTATGTCATGAACAAAACCCAATTGAAATAATTTTCCTACCTACCCATGAAATACTCACAATGCATAACTCTAATTTCCATCCTATCTCTCAACCATGAACATACATACCATTATGTCATCACACCCACCCACCAGTACCCCTCATGGGCCTACAATGGAGAATGAGGAGTGACCCTTGAGGATTGTCTCCAATAATACCTTGTTTTGGTGACATAAACTAAGGGTATAAGACCCGAAATGGGAGGTATTACCCTCATATTATATGATAAGACAAGAGATAAGACATAATCCACTATCCAACTCAATCACATATAAAAAACTATACTTATACAACCATATGATCTAGTAATGAATGATATAAAATTTAAAAAACATCTCCTAAAATAAAATTCCAAATGAACACTTAAGAATAAGATCCAATTGAAACTCTCAAATCGAAATATTATTGTCCATTTTTGTCCCCAAAATCAACATGATCACCAAAATATATTATATACAAAAAGGGGGAGCACAACAGGAAAACACTATGGGAACCCCCTCAAGAACTCATGAAAATTTTAAAAAATAAAATTAATGCATCAGTGAGTAATGAGTTGCATAAACATGCACCTTGTAAGTCTACTACCCAATCCCAGCCTCACTAAGGCTCTATCACAAATGATCGCACACTATAAAAAAATAAATTACAAAAAATAATCATAGGATCCCTAAAACAACTTTTCAATTGGATTTCTTCAATCACACCCCACCTAAAAAAATTGTATCCATTCATACCTCCTATATCTAATGTGGGACAGAGCATAGCCCCACCTACCCAAAACTACACTCAGGTCCAACATCTTATCTTGGATTCTTTCCACAACCAAAATCATATATCCAAACCTCATTCTGCATCACACCATCATATGTCCATAATAGTAGGGTATCATTAATATGAAGGACATCATCCTCGTACTGTCCTCTTACCGTGGAAGACCCCTAATACACATGAATCATAATCACATCATCAGGTAAACCACATGCCACTCACACGTCAAACCTGATTATACCACCACATTTCAATCCCACACGTTACATAATCTACCACCATATTCCACTCCAATACCCTACATGATCACTCGTTGAAGGAAGATTGAGGGTTAAGATTTAGTCAGGAATCTTCTCTCACCAAACTAAAATTTAGGGAAAACACCTAGAAAAACATGATTTAGCATTAATATGAATCGCTAACCTTAGGTGGGGTGTATTTATATATCAACATAAAATGAATGAGTATATAATTTAATATAGATCACAACCTTGTGTTGTACACAAACAACCCTAAAACAACTAAACCCATTACACTATTTCATCACCATTACCCGTCCACAACCATCGTTTTCACTTTACTAAAAAAATATCAAATAACAACACTAAAAACACCCGTAACAAAAAATGTTGTTCCAAACTTTTTCATTCATTATAAGAAATTCATATTTACCATTCACCAACAAATATTATGATCCATTTAATTCCCATATTTAATGACAAATCAATCTAGTAATCATATATATTTAATCACATTATATATTAATTCAAATTATTTATATTTTATATCAAAAAACATATTTATATTTAAATTACATCATGTATCCATTTATTTTTAGTCATTCCAATTTTCCATATTTATAGAAATTTCCATAATTTCTCATTCTAGGAAAAACCTCATTTCAAGATTTATTAATTTTATTACATAACATACCACCAAAAAATAATAACCTAGATTTTTAACATTGCCTACACAACAAAATCAAATCAGATAATTAAAAAATCATCACCCATTCCACAACCTGCACATCATGCTACCCACTACACCACATTTATCCCTTCCTCCATAAACTAACCAAAACACTTCCATCACACATCACAACCATATCCACATTGTAGAAAAGATAAAACATATTTCAAAGAATATGAAATACATAGGCCAACATCTACATCATCCAGTAATAATTATTCTAAAACCCCATTTAATTACCAAATTCTCTTACTAATTAATAACGTTATGTGATTGTAGTACCCAAACATAGAAACAACTCAGAAATTTAATGGGAAACAGTTTTACAACGTATATTGTGTTATAAAAAGAATTTAATTCACCACAATAGTTCTTTATGCATTATAAAACATTAATACTTTGGAAATATCATAATTAAAATTTCACATTATTCAATAAACTATTCTAGATCACTTATCATCATATGTATCCATCATAATCCATGTTATGTTATTTTACTTATTATATTAATTGCAAGAGTACATGAAATAATGTAGGGAATATAAATAAAATACCTACACAACAATTCCCTTTCCTTATTCACATAATTAATTTTATTTTTTCTTCTTTAAATATCTTCATTCTATTTACTAAAAAAATCAGTATAGTCACAAAATTTATACAAAATAAAATGTATAAGTCAATAATCCTCTACTTATAATGAATCCTCACATGCACTACACTAAGAAAAGTGGATACTGGAAAATGCATATAGGACTAGAAACATAAAATGAGCCTTGGGTTAAATCAAAAAAGGGACACAAGACTCCAATATAAGGAATTGGATGTCCAAAATTGAATAAAAAACATTAAGAATTATTTGGTGGAAAGATATTGATTTTACAAAAAAAATAGATAGAATTTTATATACATGTACCAGAAAACTGAAAGAATACTTTATATTTTAATCCATATTAAATATTTATTTATTTAATTTACCTCCTTCTATAATTTCATATATCATATAATTAACAGTGTCAATGATTTGATCCGTCTCCCATATAATATACATTAAACCCATGATTTTCGATTATAATATCTAAGAAAATGCATTACAGATCAATTAAAATGAAGAAATAAATTTTTATATTACCCATGAATAGCTTTACTGAAACACCCAAAGCTTCTACGGTACATTTCCCATTGAATAATGCAATAGCTTCCATTGTACGAAACATCGAGATTCTAACACACCGCGACCAATCAAACTAGTGGTTATGAATAGTAATACCCACTTTTTGAAATTTTATAAATTTTATCTTTCAAAATGGAATTCAGTTTTGGATTGGTAATATCGAAATTAGCTTAGAGAGAATTTTTTGTATTTTTCTGAAAACATTCAATTTTTGATGAATCGTGAAAAACACTGAGTTATTGTTTAAAAATGACATTTTATTTAAATAATTTTTAGTTTATTTATATCTATTTTAAGTCAAAATAGAAACATAATACCTATATAAGTTCAATTCAATTTATTGGAGTCATTTTATAATGAGATTAGATATACAAAACTTTTTCGAACTTTTTACCATCTTTTACCCACCTACTAAGAGTATTTCCAAGTTTGTATAAAACATAATTTTACTGCTTCTATGAGATGAATTTAAAAAATCCAAGAGACATTCTTGATATCAGTAAGTAAAATGTGGTTCAATAAGATGAACATAATTTTTGGTGAATAGTAACTTTTTACTTTTATTTACCACGGTTAAAAGTAAATTGGGTAATTAAGAGTAAAAATGATATTATTATTACCCTAAAACATGTCCTAATTTAATTGGATAAGAATAATTCGACAAAAAAAAACCTTAGGAAGAAAATATGAACCTTTTTGGTCCACTTGGGTTAGATTAGGACATTTATTATTATTTTATTTAAAGAAGAGTTAAAAGAGTTAAAATCAATGTTTAATAAGTAAAACAATTTTAATATAAGGTTATGCGTAAGATAAATTCGAATAAAAATATATATTAGAAATATAAATATATTTCCTATATAATGGTATTTTATTTATAATTTTTAGACATTAAATAGTTAAATTTATTTTTGACACAATGATGCTGTAGTAATTAGGTTATTAATGAAATATTAAAATAATTGATATTACAAAATACCCAAATAAAGTTAATTTGAGACTTTTTATGAATTACAATAATTTTATAGGTTAATATGAAATTTTAGGGTTCATTAAATGACTTTTTTGCGAAGTACTAATGCTGTTATAAATTTAGAAAAAAACAAAATACCAAATAGTGTCAAAATTGACATAAAAGTGTTTTTAAAACAAATATTTTGTTATTATTTGATATAATAATTGTAAAAATATAAGGATTGGAGAAATGAATTTTATGAGGTTATATATATTAATAATGAACCACTTGGGGTTCTATTGGATGTTCATAGTAATTTTATTAAATATATAATATAAAAATACAAAGAGACATGGTAAATGTCAAACTATTTAACTAAGAGTTAAATCTAAAAGATAAAGTTAATATAGTAACCCCAACCTATCTAAAACCAATTTATTAAGTGTTTTTAGACCTAGAACCACCTTATCAAAGATGTAAATCATTTTGGAGCCATTAAAAACCGAAAATTATTTTATATAAAAATAATATGTCAATCGTTTCCTAAGGTTCCCCTCACCTCTCTTATAAAAATGAACTTCCTCTTCTCTCTAATTCACACATGAAAAGCCATTTTTCTCGGCCAAACCCTACTCAAATATCCTCCCAAATGTCCTCCCTTAATCCTAGAGTCCATACTTTATTCGGAAATCCATCCTATGAAGCCCTTTTGATCAAATCTGAAGGAAGAACCCGAATAAGAGATAAATATTTCATCACCTCTTTCAAGTTCATTTCTTCGTCCACTTCCTCTTTATTTGTTGATTAAATTATAATATAATAACTCTAGTACCTTCTATATATTGTGATGTTATTAGAAAAGTGGTATAACCGTATTCATTATTCTATCCATCCTATAAATGACCAAGTCATCGTACGTGTGTACGTACGGATTACCGTCTCCGCGTCGTGGTGTACTTTGTTCTTCAAACTCGTCATCATTTGGATGGGTATAATAATTAGTATAAATGATGAAAATAATAAATATATCATGATAATAATTCTGTATATATGTTATTACATAAAATTATATATGATTTTAATATCAAAATAATGATATTGTCGATCATGTGAATGTACAAATTACTGTCTCCATGAACGCGATTAAATTCATTCCCCATGGTATCCATTCAAGATTAGTTTTCATTTGAGGATTAAAAATAATGTTTAAATACTTCAAATAATTATGAATATGAATATGATACATCCTTTCCATTAAAAAATTTACTTGTGTAACAAATAATATAAAGGAAAACGAATCAGTTAACACTCAAAACGACGATAATACTAAAATATTATTAACAAAGCTATATTAGAAGATCATATATGAGATCATATTAATGTATATGGTTCTTTTATAATTTAATAACAATTATTTCACCATTATACAGGAGTTTAACCTACCCTCGACCATGGAAAAGTACAAGGTAAGGGTTAATTCTACAATCTCTTCATTATCCAAGGTTGTTTATACGTAATTATCTAATGGGACCTCTTTATCATCAACATCCATGTTTCATAAAATGTATTTCAAAAAAAATTTACTATTTAATAGACAATGGGTTAATGTCATTTATACCCATATTTTAACTTATATTTTTTTAGAGGAATCCTTTAGTTGTTTTCCAAATAAGGTACTTTACGACCTTTTCGACAAAATTAAGGTATGAATGCCTTTTTTAACTTATAAGGCAGGTGCAGTTTTTCTCTGCCATTATAACATAGTCAAAGATTATCTTTCAAGCGTATAATAATAATTTCCAAATAAATGTTTTCTTTTATAATTATGTACCTTTAAATGATTTATAAAAAAGAAATATATATTTCTCTCAGATAGTTTTCATTTCACCTATGTCAACATCCTTTGATGGATTTTATACTTGTTTGATGTCGATTTGTTATGATACAAATCTTCCATAATTTTTTGAATGTTTTGTGATATGTTTTATTGTGGATGCGTTATTTTTATACCATTCATGGTTTATGGTTAAGGTAGTGACATTAAGTATGCTAGTTTTATTGTGAATGTTTACGGAATATTTCAACCTTTTCATCTGAGGAATCTATTGGACTTAGTAAGTGATGGGTGGAGACCGCTATTGCTCCCTGATGCATCAGTAGGCCTCATGAGACAACTAGTCAGGGAATTGGAAAAGGCCTTTAGTAATATGATACACGATTTTGGTCGAGGCCTTAATCATTTTTAGAAGTCTTGGTTAAGGCCTTGACAAAATGTTACAGAATGTCCGGCATTATACATTCCCTCATTATGAAAATAATAATTATAGTTCATGTGGACATTCGACTAGTAGAATACCCATGATTATGTTTTATTATGGAAATATTTACTCAACTCACATTCCTTCCATAAAAGTGTTTATGTTTATTAATGGTAAAGGAATGTGTTTCCAATTATTCACCGTGCCTAATATTTATGTTATCTTCTGTTGTATTGTTTACCCTTACTGAGAATTTGAGCTCACCCATTTCATATGATTCATTTTCCCAGGATATGAATAAGTTAGTTATGAGTGACTTTCAGGGATAATCTAGGAGGCATGGATGTTTCAAATGGAATAAATTAGGGTTGTATTTATTTTCAAGTCGAAACACTAATCTTATATATGAATCTTGTTTCCAATAATCCTAAACGTATCGGTCTTTTGGGAAATGATTTCCTTGTGATCATTCCAATGTTATATAATAATACACGAACTCGGGGTAACTAGGGTAGGGGTGTTACAGTTGGTATCAGAGGAAGTTTAGTAAAAATCATGGAAACTAGATTTAGATAATCTTTGATTAGAGAACATAGCCCTAAGTTAGACTTTGAGGATTAGTATAGAATAACTTCCTAAAATTTTGGTAGTGTAGAGATTTTGTGAGTTTTTCAAGAAATATATCCATGTCTGGATACGAGAATGTATAGGCAGCTCTCGCACATATGTACATAAGGGTTAAACCCAAAAACATTGCTTTTAGCTAGACTTGAACGGGAACTGGTGCACGACAACAGGACTTGTTGCACTCTTGGTCACGACACTCCCAGGAGATATGCTTAGGATAATTCTCATTTTGTTTACAAACCATTATGAATTGTTTATAAGTATATACTTCCTTAAAGAAAACATTTTTATGATTATGTATTATATCCATAAACTGTTCAATTTTTGTTAAGTGTTTTACATGTATGGAATTATGTATTTTGATTCATAAACTAATCTAGTTTGTGCCATTGTTTAGAAATGAAGCCTAGTGGAAGGAATTGAAACTATATCAATGCACATAATCCATTTTAGGATTTCACTCCTACTCAAGATAATTATAGAGGAGCTGGTGATGCAACTGGTTATGATCATCTTATCACCATACTGGGACAACTCACACAGGTTATGAATAATAACCTTACCTGTATGGAACACCCTGATCCACAACACGGAGGATCAATGTTAGACTGCTTCATGATGCAACAACCACCAACATTAAATGGGAGTAAAAATCCATTAGTGTTTGAGCAATGTATAAATTATTTAGAGAAAATATTTCACAATTTTTGGAGTGGCGAAAGGGAACAAGTTGTCAAGGCAGTTTATCAACTCACTGGAAATGTTGGTCAATGGTGGTCATTGATTCAAAACACAAAGGAAGAATAAGAAGTTTCCATTATGGAATGGAGTGAGATTAAAGAACTTTTCATAGAAAAATTTGTTTCTCATGACCATCGAGTAGATATGGAAGGGAAACTTTCTGAGTCTAAGGAAAAAGAGGATGAGAATGTCACAAAGTATGGAGTTAACTTTACAAGGTTAGAAAGGCATGTTGTATATTATAGAAATAACCCAAGAGGTATGATTGACTATTTCATTGATCTGTTAAAACCATTTCTCTGTCAAGCATTTGTATCATAATCCTTCTCATTGTACGAAGATATTTTCTCTTGTGCTATCAAGACAGAAAAGGAATTCTATAACTCTTATGTCTTTAAAGAAAATCAAGAGAAGAAGAGACCTACTGAACACTCTGGGAAAGGAAATAAGGATATAAGTAAGAAGGGAAGAATTGAATTTCCACCCTGTGATAATTGTGGATGGAAGCACTCTGGTGCATGGATAAAAGGAAAAGGAGTATGCTAAAAATGTTGGCAAAAGGCCAGGTTGCTGGTGATTGTAATGAAAAGAAAGACGCTACTAAAGTACAATGCTAAAATTACAGGGAGATGGGACATTATGAAAATTAATTTCCTAAGAGTCAGGAAAGAATACCTTAGAAAAGGCCACAGGATCAACGCCAATCTTATTCTATCACTACTGCTAAGGTTGAAGCTCTGAAAGATGTGGTGGGAGGTAATTTAGTGGTTTCCTCATATTTAGCCAATGTTTTATTTGATTGTGGATCATCACATTGTTTCATATCTTTCCATCTTGTTAAGAAAATTAGATATTTACAATTTGATTTAATAAGGGATTTGTTAGTCAAAACACCTAATAGAAGTATCATTTCGAAAATGTTTTTTGAATCCCTTCCCATTAGTGCATATAAATGTTATTTATATGCTGATCTCATCGTCATACCCATGATTAGATTTGATAAAATCCTTGGAATGGATTGGCATTCAGACCGTGATGCAAAAATTTATTGTATGAAGTAGGAGGTTACAATTTTCAATGATGATAAGGAGTACCTTATCTTTAGAGTAGAAACCTCACCACCACATTATTATCTAGATCCACCCCCAGTAGCTCAACTAAATTAAATTATTGGGGAGGAAGAGAATGAAATAATTGTGGGTGAGGAAAATAATGTTCAAATAGAGGACATAGCTATTGTGCAAGAATATATTGATGTGTTTCCAGAGGATTTACCTGGATATCCTCCAAAACAATAAATTGAGTTTTCCATTGATTTAATTCTTAGTTCAAGGCCCATATCGAAGACCCCTTATAGAATGTCCACTATGGAATTAGTGGAACTAAAAAACAACTAAAGGAATTGAGTAATAAGGGATTTATTCACCCTAGTGTTTCTCCATAGGGATCCCATATTCCTTTTGTTAAGAAGAAATATGGATCTATGAGGTTGTCCATTGACTACAGGGAGATCAATGCTATATCAAAAAAGATCAATTATCCCCTACCCCGTTTTAATGATTTATTTGACCAACTTCATGGAGCTCCATATTTTTCTATGATTGACCATAGATTTTGATATCATCAGTTGTGTGTGAAGAAGGAAGACATTCTGAAAACAGCATTTCGAACCTGTTACGGGCATTACAAGATTACAGTAATCCCTTTTGGGCTGACTAATGCACCCTTTGTTTTCATGGATCTAATGAACAGAGTATTCAAGGAATATCTTGATGTCTTTGTAGTGGTATTTAATGATGATGTCCTGGTATACTCAAAAATCTAAGAAGATCATGGAAATCAATTGCGCAACATTCTGAAAACCCTCATAAGAAATGAATTATAAGGGATGTTTAAAAATTGTGAATTTTGGCTTCCATAGATTTCTTTGCTTGGACATATTGTATTTGAGGATGGAATATCTGTTGACCCTTCTATGAAAAAGGCCATCCAAGAATGGCCAGCACCGACAAGTATTACTAAGGTATACAGTTTTTTTGGTTTAGAAGGTTATTATCGACGTTTTGTCCCTAATTTTTCCCAATTGGATAACCCATTAATGAAGCTCACACGTAATGGGGTGAAATTTGTTTGGACAAAAGAGTGTGAAAAATGTTTCGAATAACTGAAGATAAGATTAGTCAATGATCCTATTTTTACTCAACCATTTCGGAATGATGTATTTTTTTATATTGATGCCTCAAAGAAAGGACTTCATTGAGTCCTTATGCAGAATGATAGTGTTAGTGCATATGCGTCGTGACAGCTGAAAATTCATGAGAAAAACTATCATACTCATGATATTGTGTTAGCAGCAGTAATCTTTTCTTCAATGATTTTGAGACACTATCCTTATGGTGAAAAATGTGAGATTTATACTAGTCGTAAGAGTCTAATGTATATTTCTATCATAAGGAACTCAACCTGAGGAAATGGATATGGCTTGAGCTACTCAAGTATTATGATTTCATGATACAGTACCACCCGGGGAAGTCAAATAAGGTGACTGGTGCTTTGAGTAGAAATGATCTTGGAGTTTTGAACAAGATGAGAGTTTAAAGTGATCCTATTTTCATGGATTTAGTAAAGATGGATATGGGAATAAACATGGAAGGAGAAACATTAGTGATTTTTTAAATGGTTGCCAAACCATCTTTACTAGAAAGGATAAAATTTTCATAGGCTGATGATGAGGAATTTCAAAAGATGATTAAATCTGTGAATGATGGGAGATTGATCGACTTCGTATATCTAGATGGGATTTTTAAATTAGAGAAGAGGCGTTGTGTTCCCGATATACTTGTTCTAAAAAGGGAATTTTTAGATGATGCTCATAGCTCCAATTTCTATACACCCCGGGAGAACCAAAATGTATTGATATTTGAAGGAACATTTTTGGTGGGACACTATGAAGAGGGAGATTGATGATTTTCTGTCAAGATGTTTGGTTTGTAAATAAGTGAAAGCTGGAAAGAAATTTCCTGGGGGAGTCATGCAACCTCTTCCCATACCTAAGTGGAATTGGGAAAATATTACGATGGACATTTTCATGGGACTACCAAAGACTCCTAGAAGGGAAAATACAATATGGGCCAATGTTGAGAATCTTACCAAGCCAGCACATTTTCATTCTATAAGATAAGATTTACCACTTATATTTTTAGAAATATTGTATATTAATGAAGTTTTAAGACTTCATAAAGTACCCCTATTGATTGTTTTTGATCGTGATCTCCATTTAACATCATGATTCTGGAAAATTATTCAGAAATCCCTGGATACTGAAGTTCTTTTCAGTCCTGAATACCACCCTCAAACCAATGGACTATCTGAATGGACTATTTAAACCTTTCAGGACATGTTGAGATCATGCTCAAATGACTTTCAAGGTAAGTGGGATCAATATTTACATTTGGTATAATTTTCCTATAACAATAGATTTCATTCAAGTATTCTGATGGCACCATATGAATCCTTAAGTGGAAAGAGATGTCTCACACCAACCTGTTAGTATGATGTTGAAAAAAAAACTCGTAGGCCCAGAAATTGTTGAGGAAATGATGGAAAAGGTGAAGGTAATCCAAACCCACCTCAAAGCAGCTCAAAGTAGGCAGAAGAGTTATACTGATAACCAAAGGAATGATTTGGAATTTCAGGTTGGAGAACTTGTTTTCTTGAAGGTATCGCCATGGAAGGGAATTATACGATTCAGTAATAAGGGTAAATTGATTCCCAGGTACATCATACCTTTGTAAATTCGAGAATGAATTGGAGTTGTAGCTTACCATTTGGCAATGCCACCAAGTCTCTCCAAAGTTCATGATGGGTTCCATGTATCACTATTGTGAAAATACATGCCTGACTCAACTCATTTACTCACCTATGAGGAATTATAACTAGAATCTGATTTGTCTTATTGAAAAGTGTCGGTCAATATTCTTGATACAAGAGAACAAGTGTTGAGAAATCAGACGACTCGTCGAGTAAAAGTTCTATGGAGAAATCAAAAAATGGAAGAGCCAACGTGGGAACCCGAGGAACTTATGATATAGAACCAAATGAATCCTTTTATGTAGTAATATTTCAGAAATTTCGAGGATGAAATTATTTGACGGAGGGGATAATGTAACACACCAAGCTTCTACGGTATGTTTCCCTTTGAATAATGAGATAGCTTGCATTGTACGCGACTTCGAGATTCGAACACACTACGACTAATAAAACTAGACGTCATGAATATTAATACCCACTTTATGAAATTTTATAAATTTTATCATTCAAATTTGTCTTCATTTTTGGATTCTTAATACCAAAATTATCTTAGGGTGAATTTTTGGAATTTTTCTGAAAACATCCAATTTTTGATGAATAGTAACAAACACTGAGTTGTTTTTAAAACCAAATATTTATTTTATTTAATTTTATTTTAGGTAAAAAATAGATACATAATACCTATATAAGTTCAATGTAATTAATTGGAGTCATCTTATAATGAGTTTAGATATATAAAATTTTATCGAACATTTTACTGTCTTTTACCCACCTCCAAGGAGCATTTCAAAATTTGTATAAAACTTAATTTTACAGCTTCTGTGAGTTGAATTTCAAAAATAAAAGAGACATGGTTGATATCAGTATGTAAAATTTGGTTCAATAAGATGAATATAATTTATGGTGAATAGTAAATTTTTAAATTTATTTAATACTGTTAAAAGTAAATAGGGTAATTAAGTGTAAACATGATATTAATATTACCCTAACACATGTTCTAATTCTATCGGATAAGTATAATTCAACCAAAAACAACCTTTGGAATAAAATATGAACCTCTTTCGTCTATTAGATTCAGATTAGTACATTTATTATTATTTTATTTAAAGAAGAGTTAAAAGAGTTAAAATCAATGTTTAATAACTAAACCATTTTTAATATAGGGTTATGCATAAGATAAATTCAACTATAAATATTCATTAGAATGATAAAATTATTTCCGAAGTAATTGTATTTTATTTATAATTTTTAGACATTAAATAATTAAATTAATTTATGACACAATGATGATGCAGTAATTTTCCTTATTAATGAAATATTAAAATAATTGATATAATAAATATCCAAATAAATGTAATTTGAGACTTTTTATGAACTACAGTAATTTTATAGGTCAATATGACATGTTAGGGTTGATTAAATGAATTTTTTTCAAAGTAATATTGTTGTTATGAATTTAAAAAAAATACCAAATATTGTCAAAAATTGACATGAAAGAGTTTTTAAAAATATATTATATTATAAATTGATATAATATTGCTAAAAAATTAAGGTTAGGCAAAATTACAGATATAAGGTTATATATATTAATAATGAACCACTTGGGTTCCTCTTGTAATTTTAAAGTAATTTTATTAACCATATAATATAAAAATACAAAGAGACATGGTAAATATAAAATTATTTAACTAAGAGTTAAATATAAATGATAAAGTTAATATACTGACCCAAACCCATCTAAAACATATTTTTTTAGTGGTTTTAGACCCATCCAAACCTTTTTCTCAAAATAAGTTATTTTTGAGCCGTTAGAAACCGAAAATTATTTTATTATAAAATAATATTTCAATCTTTTTCTAAGGTTCCCCTCACCCCTCTTATAAAAGGGAAATACCCCTTCTCCCATATTCACACCTTCAAATCCATTTTTATCGGCCAAAACCTAACCAAATAACCTCTAAAATGTCCTACCTTCATCCTAGAGGCCTTACTGTAGTCATAAAGCCAATCTATGGAGCCCTTTTGATCAAATCAAAAGGAAGAACCCGAAGAAGAGGTAAATATTTCATCACCTCTTTCATGTTCATTTCTTCTTCCACTTCCTCTGTCATTGTTGATTCCATTTTAATATAATAACTCCAGTATCTTCTATAAACTTTTATGTTATTTAAAAATTTTATAACCATATTTTTTATTCTATCCATCCTATAAATGACAAAGTCACCATACGTGCGTACGTACAGATTATCGTCTCCACGTCGTGGTGTAGTTTGTTATTCAAACACTTCATCATTTGGATGGGTATAATAATGAGTAAAAATGATACAAATAATAAATATAATATGATAATTATTCTTTATATATGATATTCCATCCAATTATATACGATTTTAATATCAAAAGAATGATATTGTCGCTTGTGTGTACGTACGTATTACCTTCTCCACGAACGCGATGAGATTCATTCCCCATCATATCCATTCATGAATAATTTTCATTTGATGCTTAAAAATAATTTTTACAGACATAATATCATTCTGAATATGAATAAGATACATCTTATCCATAACTAACATTACTTACTTAACAATTCATATAAAAGAAAACAATTAGTTAACACCTGAAACAATGATAATACTAAAATAATTTTAGCAAAGTAATATTAGAAGATCATATATGATATCGTATTTATGTATATGGTTATTGTATAATTTAATAACTATTATGTCACCAATATACACAAGAATAACCTACCCTCGGCTCTGGAAAAGTACAATGTAAGGGTTAATTCTACAATTGCTTCATTATCTGAGATTGTTTATACGTAATTATCTACATGGACCTCTTTATCATCTAAATAAGTGTTTCATAAAATATATTTCAAAAAACTTTTACTATTTACTTGAAAATGGTTTAAATTAATGTATACCCTTGTTCGAACATATATGTTTTTAAATGAATCTTTTAGTAGTTTTCCAAACAAGGTACTTTACGACCTTTTTGAAAAAATTATGGTAAGTTTGTCTTTTTTAACTATACGGCAGGTGTGGTTATTCTCCTCCATTATAACAACGTCAAAGGTTCCCTACAATTTTATAAGAATATTTTCAAAATATATGTTTTATTTTATAATTATGTAACATTAAATGATTTCAAAAAAAGAATGCAATATTTCTCTCAAATAGTTTTGATTTCATGTATGTCAACATAATTTGATATATTTTATACTTGTTTGAAGTCAATTGACTATGATACGAATCTTCCATATTGTATTGATAGTTTTGTGATATGTTTGACTATGGATGTTTTATTTTTATTCCATTCATGGTTTATGGTTAAAGTATTGTCATTTCGTATGCTAGTTTTAATATTAATATTTATGTCATATTTCAACCTTTTCATATAAGGAATGTTTTGGACTTAGTAAGTGACGGGTGGACCTCGGTACAGCTCATCGATGCATCGGTAGGTCTCATGAGACAACTAGATATGGAATTGTCCAAGGCCTTTCCCAATTTGATATATGGTTTTGGTTGAGGCCTTAATCATTTTTTAACGTGTTGGCAGAGGCCATGAAAAAATGTTTTAGAATGTCTGGTATTTTTCATACTCTCATTATGAAAATTATATTGATGGTTTATGTGGTAATTCGTCTAGTATAATACTCATGATTATGTTTTATTCTGGAAATATTAACTCAGCTAGTATACCTGCCATTAAAGTGTTCATGATTATTATTGGTAAAGGTATGTTTTTTCAGTTATTCACCATGTGTAAAATTAATGTTACCTTTTTCTGTATTGCTTACCCTTTCGGCGTGTTTGTACTCACCCCTTTATTATGACTCTTTTTACCAGGATATGAAGTATTTAGTTATGAGTGACTTGTAGGAATAATCTAGGAGTCTTGGATGTTTCTGGTGGATTAAATTAGTGTTGTATTTCTTTTCAAGTTGTAAGGTTGAACTTATGTATGAATCTTGTTTCCAATAATACTAAACTGATCGGTCTTTTCAGGACATGATTTCCTTGTGATCATGCCAATGTTATATAATAATGCACCAACTATTACGACCCGTCCTCAGGGCCCGTTCCGTGACTACCCCATGCCCGCCTTCCATAGGCCAGGGGCTGGCGACTAGCACCAAGGCATAAATCTCGGTAAAGGGAAGGCATTGCCTTTGTAAAGTAAACAAGCACCACAGAGTAAGAAAGCGAAAAAAAGGAAACACTATCTAAAAGCGGGTACAACAGTAAGTGCGGAAAAGTAAAGGGGGCCAGAAATACAAGCCCAACTGTAAAGTACAACTGAAAGGTGAAAAACAGCAACTGAAAAGTAAAGACGTAGCGTCGATTCGTCCTCTGGAAGTCCCACCTGGAGGGTGAGTACAGATAGCCTCCACAGCTCCTTGGTCCAGCCGTCCGCTACGAGTACACTCCGCCCAGTGGTACACCTCTAGGTACCGTCCTGCTCCGCAATCCTCCACCGCGATCAGCGCTGTCCGTCGTCTGCAACCAACACAACGTAGAGCGGGCATAGCCCGTGCAGGGGTGAGTATAAGCTACTCAGTAGGGACCCTGAGACCCCTGTAGGTCTCCCAGAATCCACAAAGGATAAACCACGAAGGAAAGATACAATCACGAAGTAACAACCGACACTGCTTAGGTATATGACCATACATATACCTAAGTCATCAATTCTCGCTCGGCTCCAACATCTGAGCTCAAGTACAACCCAGTCCACACAGAAAATAAAAACGTAAATCCACACAGGATAGCACAACACAATCCACAAAGGAAAGTAAATGTAAATCCACATAGGATAGCACAACACAATCCACAAAGGAAAGTAAATGTAAATCCACACAGGGTAGCACAACAAAGTCCAGACAGGAAAGTAAAACAGGGTTTCAGCTCACACAGGTATTCTTCTTTGAATGATGATAGAGAAGATCACTGATCCATCTAAGTCGTCGGACTCACAAAGGATCGATAGGTACTAAACCCTGAAAATGACCCACAAAGGATCTGACCCACAAAGGATCGATAGGTAACTAACCCCCGCAAAGACCCACACAGGATCAGGCCCACACAGGACCAGTAAGCGCTGGCCTCCATAGGACCACTGAGCGCAGACCCACACAGGATCGGAGCCACACAGGATCGGTAGCACAGACCCACAAAGGATCGCTCAGTGCTGTAGTCATCGCCGTCGAATCCACTGAGGATCTCTGCACAGTCGTCGTCGTCGTCATAATAGCAGTTGCAGCCAGCTCTAGGGTTCCAGCACACAACAAGCTCGTTCGGGAGGGTCCGCTCCATGAGCCGAGAGGCTGATACATCAACTGACACATAGTCCAGAGTTGATGTATCCAAAAGTTCTGTATCGTCAACAGGAACTCAACGTCGCAGACGGCGCGTCAATCGGACGCCCGGTCTGAGAGTTATTGGCTTATTCGTCCCAGGGGCCCGGTTGGTTTTTAAGGCAAAACCAACCCAACCGTACTCCACCTGCATCCAAACCTCGGTCGGAGTATGCCAAAATATTTGTCTCACTTAGAGGAAAACAACAAAGTTGATGGCACGTCAATCGGACGTCTGAAGCTCAAGATATGAGTGTTTCCGCTCCGAAGGCCCGGTTGGTTTCATGTACGAACCAACCCGGCCGAACCCAAAGTATTTCGAAACCTTGAGTGCGATATACCGAAACGACCTTCTCGATCCAGGGATCGCATCGCCACTGACGGCGCGTTGTTCAGAAGCATGTACCTCATGTTATGAGCAAAAGACCGAAAATGTCCCGAGACGAGGGGTCTGGGCCCGAACCAACCCAGCCCAACCCCCCCGGGTCGGCCCGAACCGGGTCGACCCGACCCGGGTCCGGGTCCGACCCGGTTCGGTGTGGCCAGGCCTAGGTGCGAACCGGACGGCGGGTCGGCTCGGCTCGGCCGAACCGCCGAGCAAGGGAGCCGCAGGGCGTGGAGTCCCCGCGAGAACAGAAGCCGCAGCCCACGTGGGGCCACGCTGGATCAGCGGACGTGGCAATGCCGCGTCCCATGTGTGTCAGACTCGTGCGACCGCGGGTCCGCTGGCCACCGCCGACGCGGCTTCAGCCGCGGCGGCCCTGTCTGGCGGCGTGCCGGGGCGCTGCCGCCGCCGTCCGCCGCCGCGCCGCCTGTGGGTTCTGCGGGCCACCGGAGTTGCTCCGGTGGTCCGATTTCGTTTCCCTCTACGCCGTAGCTCCTCCCGGGTCCCGTACTTCACTTCGGAAACAACGAATCACCTCTGTGGCATGTTTTGTCACCACCATCCAATCCACACATCAACGAAGAACTGTAGAGGGTTGTCGGGCCGTGTTGGTTTGCCCCGCACCCTCTGTGTTAGGTGATAACAATCGAGAATAATGAATTATACTATGGAAACGTAACAAGATTCAATTTAATAAATTAAAATTTCACTTGATCCAGGTTCATTGTTTTAGGAGAAACTTCCACGGAAATATAAAATTATTTCACAAACAAACCCCTACCTCGCCGTAGTCGTCGAGCGTGCGTTCTTCGCGGAATTGATCGTCGCGGAAGGACGCGATCGTCGCGTCACGGAAGGGCGTCGCGTCGTCGTGGAATACGGTGTCACATTGACGAACTCCGAGGTTCAAGAACATGTAGATTTAATTATATTAATTAAATCCATGATGTTAACTAAAACCCACAAATAGATTTAAAAGAAGAAACCCGAAATCTCCTACCTCAAGCAGTTGGTGATCAGAGATCTTTGCGGGGAAGAACGTCTCAGAAGAAGCGTCGTCGATCTCCGAGGGTGACGAAGTTCTTCACGTTCTTCGCGTTCTTCATGTTGTTCGCGAAGGAGGATGAAGGCACACAATTTCTGTCAAAAGCCTCTCAACGAGCAATCCTCAAGAAGTCGTGTGTTGGTCTTATTTTATTATTACGCCAACGGATTGTAAACAGGTTAAGAAACGATTAAATTAATTCATATAATTAATTTAACAAAGTTAACAGCCCAATTAATTGGTGCGTTAAGAATTTAAGAAAACGTGTCAGTTGACTTTCATAATGACGGTTTTTCGCAGGGGCGTTACTTAGAGGAAAAGAAATGGTGGGGATCATGCGGGCCACACCTCACAAATATCCTACCAAGAGGGTATGATATTTTGGATTTCACCCTATCCGTTTCAACTTAGTTTAAGTGGCTTTAAGTGGATTTTAAGTGGCTTTAAGTGAAATAAAAATAAAGTTGTCGCACCACATTATTTTATTTTTTAACTTAACCCTAAAATTTAAAAACCACACCTGAGAAAACGCAACTCTGGAAGAGGTGTTTCTAAGAAAATACCGGTGATGCGATTCCATCGGTGCCCTTGGAATTCGATTCCGAGCAACAGTTTAAAAGTTAGAAAAACCTGCTCGTTCGTTCACTGAATGTACCCGAGCCAAACTTCCGAAAATGATTCCGGGCACACCGGGCCTCGGAATCAGGTGCCGTTCGAAACTGCGTTCATGTAAAATTCCAATGAAAATTACGAAAAACATTTCCTTGAAATTGACGGGTCTTTACATCACTCTCACCTGAGGGCTTTACGTCCCCGTAAAGATACATCATAAGCTAGGGAAACAAATTTGGGTACTGAGCAAGAATCTGAGCCTCCCGCTCTCAAGTGCTCTCCTAGAGGTTCACGTGCTGCCATATGATGCACACTAGAGGAATCGATCGCCCATGTAGGACCCGCTCCTGTCGATCCTCGATCTCCACCGGGACCTCCACAAAAGTCGCCCCATCATCAATGTCTAGCTCCCCATGGTCAATGATGTGTGCCGGGTCGTGCAGGTATCTCCTCAGTTGAGATACGTGGAAGACGTCGTGCACCCGGTGCAACTGAGGTGGTAGAGCCAGGCGATAAGCCACCATGCCAATCCTGCTGAGGACCTGGAATGGTCCGATGAAGCATGGAGACAACTTGCCACCTCGGCCAAATCTCTGTAATCCACGTCGAGGTGAGACATGCAAGAATATGTGGTCTCCATCCTCGAACTCTAGTGGCTTCCACCTCCTGTCATCGTATGACTTCTCACTACTACAACCTGGCCCTTTATCAGCGCTAAATACCGGCATTAACAGCGCTAGAAAAGCGCCATAAATGCCGGAGTAGATAAAGGGATGGGAGGTCCCCTTTATCTGTGCTCCGAGAAGCCCTGATATAGGGGACCTTTATCAGTGCTAACATACTCACTGATAAAGGACTGCCTTTATCCGCGCTTCTCTTAGCGCTGATAAAGTTCACCTATATCAGCGCTTCTCGGAGCGCTGTTAAGGACCCCTTTATCAGCGCTTCTTTTAGCACTGATAAAGGTCTCCTATATCGGCGCTTGACGGAGCGCTGATAAAGGGTTCCTATATCAGCGCTCCTCTAGCACTGTTAAAGGTGTCATTTATCAGCGCTAAAAAAGCGCTGATAAAGGCCCCATCCCCTGCACCTACAAAATAGTACCTCCACACCAGCACACTAGAATACCTGCACAAAGTAGCACATGCACACCTGCACACCATAGCACCCGCACCCAATATTTTGACCGACAATAGTATATACATTTACTTAACATCATGAATACAAAAAAACGCATTGCTATATACATTTCAAACATTGTTTTACATGGTTACATTTACAATTATTCAACAACTATTATAAACATTCATGTTTCATCCTTTGATATTCGTGATCTGATCTCGACGGTATTTGTTGCCGAAAAAAAACATCTGAACTCAAGGAAAAAAATTCACCTATATAAGAAAACAAATATTATGTTAGTAATGCAATAATGAAAGAAATTAAAACAGTACTATGAAAGAATACATTAATATGGAAATGTGAAATAAAATATGAAATTTTAGACTCAAAAGTCTTCATTTTCAAAACAATGAAAGGGAATAATGTAAAATCAATATGTTTTTGATTGATTTATCTCATTTAATAAATACTGATACTTTATCTAATGAAAAGCTTTACCAGTCACACCGTGCGTCAGTCAGATTGAGGTACGGTCGATTCTTACACGTCACAAATGACTCGTGGATTGTTATCCTAAAGTATCAGAACAATCCGAACATTTTTTCTCGGTTTGGCGTATGTCATTGGTGTTCTTTTCCAAAGTTTATCTCAATTTGAAACTGATATCAAGCACTTTTAGCCATAACGGTAACACCGTGCTTCGGATTGAGGTACGGTCGATTCGTACACGTCACAAATGACTCGTGGATCGTTTTCCTAAAGTATCAAAACAATCCGAACGCATTTTCTCAGTTTGGAGTAAGTCATTGGTGTTGTTTTCCAAAGTTTATCTTAATTTGAAACTGATATCAGACACTTTTAGCCATACCGGTCACGTAGTACGTCGGATTAAGGTGCGGTCGATTCGTACACTTTACAAATGACTCGTGGATCATTTTCCTAAAGTATCAAAACAATCCGAACATGTTTTCTTGGTTTGGTGTATGTCATTGTTGTTGTTTTCCAAATTTTATCTCAATTTGAAACTGATATCAGACACTTTTAGCCATACCGGTCACACCATGCATCAGATTGATGTGTGGTCGATTCGTACACGTCACAAATGTCTCGTGGATCGTTTTCCTAAAGTATCAAAACAATATGAATGTGTTTGATCGGTTTGGCGAATGTCATTGGTGTTGTTTTCCAAAGTTTATCTCAATTTGAATATGATATCATACACTTTTAGCCATACCATTCATGTCGTGCGTCGGATTGAGGTGCGGTCGATTCGTACACATCAAAAATGACTCGTGGATCGTTGTCCTAAAGTATCAAAACAATCCGAACACATTTTCTCAGTTTTCCATATGTCATTGGTGTTGATTTCCAAAGTTTATCTCAATTTGAAACTGATATCAGACACTTTTAGCCATACCAGTCATGTCGTGCGTCGGATTGAGGTGCGGTCGATTCGTACACGTCAAAAATGACTCGTGGATCGTTTTCCTAAAGTATAAAAACAATTCGAATGCTTTTTCTCAGTTTGGCGTATGTCATTGGTGTTGTTTTCCAAAGTTTATCTCAATTTTAAACTGATATCAGACACTTTTAGCCATACCGATCGCATCATGCATCGGATTGAGGTGAGGTCGATTCGTACGCTTAACAAATGACTCGTGGATCGTTTTCCTAAAGTATCAAAACAATCCAAACGCATTTGCTCGGTTTGGCGTATGTCATTGGTGTTGTTTTCCAAAGTTTATCTCAATTTGAAACTGATATCAGACACTTTTAGCCATACCGGTCACGTCGTGTGTCGGATTGAGATGAGGTCGATTCATAAACGTCACAAATGACTCGTGGATCGTTGTCCTAAAGTATGAAAACCATCCGAACGTGTTTGCTCTGTTTGGCATATGTCATTGATGTTGTTTTCCAAAGTTTATCTCAATTTGAAACTGATATCAGACACTTTTATCCATACCGGTCACGTCGTGCGTCGGATTGAGGTGCAGTCGATTTGTACACGTCACAAATAACTGGTGGATCGTTGTCCTAAATTATCAAAACATTCTGAATGCGGTTTCTTGGTTTGGTTTATGTCATTCGTGTTGTTTTCCAATGTTTATCTCAATTTGAAACTGATATCAGACACTTTTAGCCATAACGGTCACATCGTGCGTCGGATTGAGGTGTGGTCGATTTTTGCACATCACAAATGACTCGTGGATCGTTGTACTAAAGTATCAAAAAAAAATTGAACGCGTTTTCTCGGTTTGGCGTATGTCATTGGTGTTGTTTTCCAAAGTTTATCTCAATATGAAACTGATATCATACACTTTTAGCCATACCGGTCACACCGTGCATCAGATTGAGGTGAGGTCGATTCTTACACGTCACAAATGACTCATGGATCGTTTTCCTAATGTATCAAAACAATACGAACATGTTTGCTCAGTTTGGCGTATGTCATTGGTGTTGTTTTCCAAAGTTTATCTCAATTTGAAACTGATATCAGACACTTTTAGCCATACCGGTCCCACTGTGCATTGGATTGAGGTACGGTCGATTCGTACACATCACAAATTACTCGTGGATCGTTGTCCTAACGTATCAAAACAATCCGAACGCGTTTGCTCTGTTTGGAGTATGTCATTGGTGTTGTTTTCCAAAGTTTATCTCAATTTGAAACTGATATCAGACACTTTTAGCAATACCAGTCACATCGTGTGTCGGATTGAGGTGCGGTCGATTCGTACACGTCAAAAATGACATGTGGATCGTTTTCCTAAAGTATCAAAACAATCCAAACGTGTTTTCTGGGTTTTCCGTATGTCATTGGTGTTGTTTTCCAAAGTTTATCTCAATTTCAAACTGATATCAGACACTTTTAGGCATACTGGTCACATCGTGCGTCCGATTGAGGTGCGGTTGATTCGTACATGTCACAAATGACACGTGGATCGTTGTCCTAAAGTATCAAAATAATCCGAATGTGTTTTCTCGGTTTGGCGTATGTCATTGGTGTTGTTTTCCAAAGTTTATCTCAATTTGAAACGGATATCAGACACTTTTAGCCATACCGGTCACACCGTGCGTCGGATTGAGGTGCGGTCGATTCGTACATATCAAAAATGACTCGTGGATCGTTGACATAAAGTATCAAAACAATCCGAACATGTTTGCTCAGTTTTGCGTATGTCATTGGTGTTGTTTTCCAATGTTTATCTCAATTTGAAACTGATATCAGACACTTTTAGCCATACCGGTCACACTGTGCGTCGGATTGAGGTGCGGTCAATTTGTACACATCACAAATGACTCTTGGATCGTTTTACTAAAGTATCAAAACAATAAAAATGCATTTTCTCTGTTTTGAGTATGTCATTGGTGTTGTTTTCCAAAGATTATCTCAATTTGAAACTGATATCTGACACTTTTATCCATACCGGTCACACCGTGGGTCGGATTGAGGTGTGGTCAATTCGTACATGTCACAAATGACTCGTGGATTGTTTTCCTAAAGCATCAAAACAATCTGAATGTGTTTTCTCAGTTTGGCGTATGTCATTGGTGTTGTTTTACAAAGTTTATCTCAATTTGAAACTGATATCAGACACTTTTAGCCATTACGGTCACGCCGTGCATCCGATTGAGGTGAGGTCGATTTGTACACGTCACAAATGACTCGTGGATCATTGTACTAAAGTATCAAAACAATCCTAATGCGTTTGCTCAGTTTGGCGTATGTCATTGGTGTTGTTTTCTAAAGTTTATCTCAATTTGAAACTGATATCAGACACTTTTAGCCATACCGGTCACACCGTGCATCAGATTGAGGTGCGGTCAATTCGTAAACATCAAAAATGACTCGTTGATCGTTTTCCTAAAGTATCAGAACAATCCAAACACATTTTCTCGGTTTGGCATATGTCATTGGTGTTGTTTTCCAAAGATTATCTCAATTTGAAACTGATATCAAACACTTTTAGCCATACCGGTCACACCGTGCGTCAGATTGAGTTGCGGTCGATTCTTACACATCAAAAATGACTCGTGGATAATTGTCCTAAAGTATTAAAACAATCTGAACGCGTTTGTTCAGTTTGGCGTATGTCATTGGTGTTGTTTTCCAAAGTTTATCTCAATTTCAAACTAATATCAGACACTTTTAGCCATACCTATCACACCGTGCATCGGATTGAGGTGAAGTCAATTCGTACACGTCAAAAATGACTCGTGGATCGTTGTCCTAATGTATCAAAACAATCCAAACGCGTTTTCTCGGTTTGGCATATGTCATTGGTGTTTTTTTCCCAAGTTTATCTCAAATTGAAACTGATATCAGACACTTTTAGCCATACTGGTCACACCGTGCATCAGATTGAGGTGCGGTCGATTCGTACACGTCACAAATGACTCGTGTATCGTTGTCCTAAAGTATCAAAACAATCCGAACGTGTTTTCTTGGTTTTCCGTATGTCATTGGTGTTGTTTTCCAAAGTTTATGTCATTTTCAATCTAAGTAGTAGGAATTCACTAATCTAAGGATTTGAAACATAAGAAAGGGAGATCATAGATTCTCAATAAGTGTAATGGGAGATATAAATGACCATATAAAGATAACATAAGTATTAGGAATTCACCTTTATTGTCCTATTTGTTTACATTCTTCCATCAGGTACGATGCCCATTCGTTTCTAAAGACATTTATATCATGTTCTGAATAGGTGTTTTTGTGACAGTCATAGTAGTACTGAAAAAATATAAATACACAAAGGATTAATAATTATTTTAAATAAAGTAGTAATTATTTTCAAAAATACCTCTTCAGGGATGCTAGTTTGTTCATGAAATACGATCACTTTCATAAATTTACAAACATAATAACCGCAGTCCTTGTCATTTGTTTGTTTCGGACACTACAGAAACATCGAGAAAAATAAGTAATTTGTTTTGATATGTATTTGGATAGTGAAATATAATTATATATACCCAGATACTTCTCCATTTTTAGATCTTGTGGCCATTGTCGTCCTTACGCCCTAGATTTATTCCAGCCTTTAGACGATATTCATACACCGCCCTAACAAAATCCTCATTAAAAGATAATATAAATTATATAACTAGATATTTAGTTCTAAAATGATGGATCTAGTGTATTACAAATTGACAATCGCCATCATCTGTGGTCGGTTAGTTGGATATCCATGCAGTGAATCCAGAAAATAAATCTTTGGAGTATCCAAATTGACTGCAATTAGCATCCAATGTTCCCTGAAAACACAAAAAGAAATAAGTACTGATTGAAATGAAATATAATTGATATGATTAAAATTTAGAGTTTTACCCTTGCATCGTTGGTATTAAAAAGATCTTGTCAGTCGTAATTCTTCTTTGAAACGTTCTGAGCAGATTTGACATCAATTCAGCCTAAAAATTAGAATATATTTTTGTTCGTTGTGTAGAAATGGTGTGAGGACTAACGAGTCCAAATTTGTATTCATGGGCAAATCCCTTCAATTTTTTTTCATATATACGCCTGTGAAAAATATGAGATGTATTTATCTATAATTATCAAATTATATCAGCTTCTGAAAAATCAAATCATGAAAACATACCTCATGTATACATTTATAACTGAGGCGCCTAGCCAGTCATATGTGATGATCTCAGAAACAGTGTCTTCACTAACGAAATCTATTGTTTCCTCTCCGTACATATCTTTTTCACATACAATTGTATGACTCTTGCCGTCTTTCATTTTCGTATCCACATGAGCTTGCAATGATATTAAATGTGGATATAGAACGGGTGGGGTGAACGCGCTCTCAGTAGATCATTTTGATTGGTTGGTTGATCCGATGTTGGAGCCGCTCTTTTGTTTTAGCTTCTCCATTTTATCCTTCTGTAATAACATTCATCAGTTCAGCCATTTTCTAATTTAATGTTAAAGGTTCTGCCTGAAAAATGAACTGGAAATGAATACCTCCTGTTCGAAATGTTTTTTTACAAGTTTCGACGGCCATGCAACGAATGTTCCAACATCTTTTTCCACCATATGAATGTTGTCATCGTCATTTGGCACGGGTAGCTTGGCGCTCGGCTCATGAGATACGTTAATCGACACTTTGCATGACCGGTTGTAAGTGGTCTGGATTGTAGCATGTCATTCTGCATATTGAACACCGTAGCCCTCGCTACAAGGCGATGGGTGGGAGTTGACAGATATAAATCACAGTCATTTTCACCCTGCAGAATATCATTACGTGAAAGGTATCAGTCTCTATGTGATTCACATCTCACAAAAACGAATATTATAACATTGATTACCTCGGTTAAGTCAGGTCTTTGGGGGGAATGGCTCGCCTCAAAGCTGGTGAGGGGTGGATATTCTCGTAGGGGTGAATCTTGAGTTGTTTGTTCTCTTCGCCTCTCCTCCATCAGACTCCTTAGCATCTTTCCCTGAGATTGGATTAGTTCTTCAAGGTTAGATACATTATCTCTCATTACATGCAATTCTTTAGTTTGTTCATCCTCTTGTTTTTTTCTGAAAATATGTCCAGGGTGACACCCCAAAACCCACACCTCTGACGCGACCATACTATTCTAGCTGTTTGAAGTCCGTTGAAAGTATGTCTTCATCCGGTGCGAGTGTTGTTGATTCCTGTGACTATGTCAAATAGAAAATATGAAAAAATAAGTAATCATCGTTATGTAATAGTGATTTAAATCAAAACAAGTTTATATTATGTCATACTTACACATGTCTCTCACACTTTTTGTGTGTTTTCATCTATCAGTTTCCCCTCTTTATTAACACGATCCTCCTTCCATTACACATGGCATGGAATGGAAGTGACTTGAGATTTTTCTTCATCAATCTGTATATAAACAGAGAAACATGGTTACAGTGTTGTTTTATGTCACATAAAATTATTACAGTACTTTTAGAATACATACCAATTTTTTTTCAATTGAAGCGTACCCCAACCTTGCTTTACGGTAGGGGTATGCTGGTTTTGATGCCCGTTCTTTATTTTCAGCACTCAGTTGCTGTTTCATAAATAAAAACCTATCAATCAACGTGATGAATACAAGCAACGTTACACAACGTGTAACCAAACACAATATACCTAAAAATTCTGTTCCGCACGACGGTTGCAAAACGCATCCCACGTTCCTTGGGATATCAAGTGTGCATAGAGAGGAGGCGGGTGCGGCTTGATTTTCCCTTCGGCATCTTTTAGATGACGTTTCGTTAAAATGCTGCGAAAGCCTCTATGAATCCTTCCTGCCAGTCTGAAAACATATTCTTTGTGCGAAAATCTACTATAAATGCACTCTGCAAGAGATGATGAAGGGTTTGTCAATATTTCAATATTTTATTTTATTTTAATAAATTAAATAGATGATATCGTAATGTTACCGTAATCTCTTCCCACATTAATGTTTTCAACCCGCTGACAACATGGTGCCACGACTCTACGTCAATCGGCATGTGTTTTCGAGTGACGATTCCAATGTAGCTACTAAAAATGGATTTTTTGGGGTTTACATGATGGCCTAGCTTATTCCATCCCACCTCATATTTGATGGCTTTTTCTTTTGCCTTAAGGATTGTTGCTAAAACTGTAAAACTACGGCGCACCTGTTTTTTTTGTTTCGATGGGGTTTCATCGCCTACCATTTCCTCAGTTTCTGCATCAACATTATGTTTCTCCGAAGCGCAAGCATCGGCACTGACACCAGCTGCAACAGGTTGAGAGACATGTTTTACGTCAGTAGTGGGACCAGCTGCAATAGGTTGAGAGACCTGTTGTCTCTCAGTAGTGGGACCAGCTGCAACAGGTTGAGAGACGTGTTGTGTCTCGGGATTGGGTGCATCAGCAGGTGAAGAAGTCATTATCTGCAGAACTGGTTTAAAATTTAATTTAGATCACATAAAGGCAACAGCGAACAGATAATAACATAATGTAACACAATCTATATTACAATAAAAATCAATAACCTGATTATTGAACTCCCTTTTTTTAAAGGTTGAAGGGATTTGACCCCTCTATCAACTATCCATAACCCTTCATTGTGGTCTCCTCTGACATACAAAACGTCGTCTACATTGGGACCACTGCGAAATGATTGCGAAGTCCCAATGAAAGGGTCATATTCCGTTGAATTTTCACCTGACCCTTCAACTATTTTGGTCGATAACATTACAATTGACCAGTTTCAGTTTGCGGGATCTGGAACATAAAATACGTGCACAGCCTATGATTCCATTATAAATGGTTCGTCTTTCTCCCCTTCCTTACTGAAATCAAATTTCACGAATCCCAAATCATTTATTTTAACAGCACTCCGATTATCAAACCACTTGCATTGAAATATCGGAACTTGAAATTCAGTATCATCCAACTCCCATATTTGTTTGATGATGCCAATGTATGACATATTCGCATAAATTGGATTTATGTCCTTAGCACTGGAAACATGCATCGCTTCAGCCACAAGTGTAACCCCACTATTCTGCATGGTACTGTCTTCATCATGTTCATTAGTATAAAATGTATAACCATTAACTACATAAGCATTGTAAGATAATGTACACACACTTGGTCCTCTGGCTAGCCATCGAAGTCATTCCGAAATTGACTTTGGATTTTCATCTGACTTCTTAAAAATATGTTCTCGAAACCATCATATAAACTGTCGATTATGTGTATCTGATATCCATTTTTCAGCCCTTGATGGATTCAAATGCCTATGAATTTCTTTGTGGATCTCAACATATGGGTCAACGTCGAAACTGTTATGCAAAACATAAAGCTGGGCCTGCTCTCGATCTGTAATATTGATTGTGACAACCTTTCTTCCAGAAAATCCATCACCCTCAAGATGCCCAGTGTGACGAGATTTCGGTAAGCCAATGCTTTCCACACCATACAAGTATTCGGTACAGAATTCAATGACTTCCTCAAAAATATATCGCTCTGCAATACAACCCTCTGGCCGACTTCGATTTTTGACATACCCTTTTAAATTCTTCATATACCGTTCAATGGGGTACATCCATGTATAATGTACAGGACCACATAGTCGAATCTCTCTCACCAAGTGGACCATCAAATGAACCATCATATCAAAAAATTAAGGCAGGAAGAACATTTATATTTCACATAATATGACGGCAATTTCTTTTTCCATAGCTGGAAATTTCGCCAGGTCTATAACTTTGCTTCATATAGCTTTGAAAAGAAACACAGTTTTGTTAATGTATGGCGGACATTCTAGGGCAAAAAGAAATGTAAAGCAATTGGAATGAGATTTTGCATCAAAACATGACAGTCATGTGATTTCATACCTTTTAACTTCAAGTCTCTCATTGACACAAGGTTACTGATATTTGACGAATACACCTCTGGAACTTTTACATCATTCAAGAAGTTGCAAATCTTATATCTCTCCTGCCTGGAAAGAGTGTAAGCAGCAGGAGGAATAAATGTTCATTTTTCACCCTTCACTGGTGCCAACACTTCTCGTATTCCCATCTCAACCATGTCCAACCTAGCCTTAATTCCATCTTTTTTTTCCCAGATGTATTCAGCAACATGCTGATAACACTATCAAATACATTTTTTTCTACAAGCATAAAATCAATAAAATTTCTTACATACAGACAATTCTAGTATTGTAATTCAAAAAAAATTCATCTCTCTTTCCAACCAATTTTCGTAAGGTTTTTCGAAGCCGGTTTACCAAAAGTAGTCTCCACGTTTTTATCTTTCTCAAACAATTGATCGCCTGTTAGTGGAGACGGTGTTGTACGTTCTTCTGAACTTCCATATAATGATGTCTTCCAAGAACGGTACTTATGTCGTCGCGGTAGAAATCTGTGATGTCCTAGAAACACGGTTTTCGATGAATGTTTCAACCTAATTGATTGTGTACTTTCTTCGCAAACAGGATAGCCTTGAGTTCTTTTAATGCTATATCCTGACAAATTTCCATAAGCAGGGAAGTCATTTATCGTCCCATACAACATGACTCTCAAAGTGAAATCTTCCTTTCTGTAAGCATCATAAAATGTAACACATGAATCCCACAATAATTTCAAATCTTCGATCAATGGAGCTAAATAAACATCAATATCATTACCTGGTTGTTTTGGTCCTGATATAAGCATAGATAACATGATTTATTTTCGTTTCATGCATAACCACGGTGGTAAGTTATAATTTATCAACATAACCGGCCATGTACTGTGACTGTTGCTTTGAAAACCAAAAGGATTCACTCCATCTGTAGATAACACAAGACGAAGGTTTCTCGACTCATTTCCAAATTCAGGATACTCATGATTGATTCTCTTCCACTGAGGAGAGTCTGCCAGGTGACGTAGTATCCCATCTTTAATTCTTGTATCTGCATGCCATGTTAATTATTCTACAGTCTCCTCACTTCCATATAGGCGTCTAAACCTTGGAATGATTGGAAAGTACCATACAACTTTAGTAGGACAAGATTCATCTTTCTTGTATCGAGAATCACCACACTTTGGGAATTCTTTAAGTGATTTGTGGTCCTTGCGAAATAGTATACAGTCATTCGTGCTGGCGTGTATTCTTTCAGAGCTCATACCCATAGGGCGTAGCATTCGTTCGGTGTCGTATGTTCGGCTCAGGAGCTCATTGTCTTCTGGGAGCATGTCATTCAAGGGGGCAAGTAGTTTCGTAAAACTATCGTCACTCCACCCGTTATCTGCTTTCAAATTATACAGCTTCAGTACGGCTGACAATGTTGTATATTTAGTGCAACCAGCATACAATGGCGTCTTTGCCCAACTTTTTAACTTCTCAAACAATTTTGGGCAATCACGAAGTTCATCTTCAAAGGTCCTTGTCATTTTCTCAATACGATATTCATCATCATTCACATCTGTAATCACATCCACCATACGGTAGTCATAGCCATGTGACAGAGCCTTATGATGTGATGGAATGGAAAATGGGATCTTCCTGTGAAGCAAATAGATAGAAAATGCAAACACTCATTGGGTAGGTTATCCCATGAAGTCCTCTATAAATTATTTTGTGTACTTTTCCATGACCACTGGAATGTCACATGAAGAACACTTATCAACAACCCCAAGGAAAACCTTGGAAAAATGACATTATATGAACCATAACATAGATGCATCTTGTCATGCCCTCCATGGTTATAGATCAAAATCTCCATAAAATACATGGAATCTCCTATTAAGAGTAAGTAACTAAACCCAATGGTGATAATAGTCATCTAGTGCACTAAATCCAATAAAAAAATCCAAGATGATAATGAGGTTGGAAAAGACCAGGTCCAAAACATGGAATTCCGAAATGTCCTCCATGCTAAGTACCACAACACAACTCTCAAAGAACATGAAACCATGACCGTTTTTCCTACCCAAAATGGTTAGGTAATACATGAAATAATTCATAAACTCTGCCGTCATAACCAAGTAATAAAAAAATATGTGAAATTAATGACTAGGATTCACCATTTTGAAATGAAACCAATACTATAGAATAATTAAAAAAAATCACCTCGAATTGTGGTTGGCCAAGATTATGAGTCCTCATGAATGACCTCTACTGCATTGATTTTTTCTGGATTAGACTCGTCTATTTATTATTTACCTATTAAGAATCCCCCTTTCTTTTAGGACGTGATCCTCCACAATTTGAAGCCTCTTATTTTAACTAATAGCCCTTAAAAAAGTGGAGCCTACACTACCCATTAATGGAACACCATTGAGACCAATATTTCAATTAAAATATGCCTCTCACATCAATACCTTGGGAAACACCTAAAAATAGGATGGTGGACTTAGAACAATAAGAATAAATCTGACATATTTCCTCAAACCCATCTCAAAATTAATAGCCATAAGATAATCGTTCGTGGGGAGATAAAGAGATACATGAACCAAATGAAATCACCAAAACATAAGAATAACTAAATAAATCTAATGAAGTAGTGGGAAATCATAAAAATAACCCATAGTCAGGATCAAAACATAACCACAATCCCAAACCACCAATGGAAACTGAAGATTCAACACGAAAAATAGTTGGCCAAACACTTACCCATTCCAAACATAATTAATTCATGAAAATTCAATTTGAATCACCTTAAAGAGGAGGACCCGATGGCGGAGGAGAAGGAGGTTTCGACAGCGGAGGCAGTGGAGGCAGCAGAGGTAGCGGAGGAGGAGGAGGAGGAGGTCGCTGTGGAGGAGGAGATAGCGGAGTAGGCAGAGGAGGAGGAGGTGCCGGTGGAGGAGGAGGAGGATGAGGCCGCAAACTAGGAGGAGGAGGAGGAAGCGCCAGTGGAGGAGGATGAGGACGAGGCCGCGGTGGAGGAGGAGGAGGAGGCGGCGGCGGCGGCCGGAGGAGGAGGAGAAGGAGGAGGCTGCGGCCGTGGAGGAGGAGGAGGCAGCGGCGGCGGCATCGCAGACAAGGGCTTCTGCGAGAGCTTGACCGGGTGCAGGGAGGAGGAAGAGGACCCGCTGGTTTTTAACAAATCTGTGTGAGCCTTTATCAGTGCTAGTAAAAAGCGCTGATAAAGGTTGTATTTATCAGCACTAAAATGAAAAGGGCTGATAAATACAACCTTTATCAGCGCTTTTTTAGCGCTGATAAATAATCCCTTTATCAGCGCTTTACTGTTAGCGCTGATAAAGGTAGGCGCTTGCCTTGCCCAGTTTTTTTGTAGTGTCTGCCGGCTCTGAGTTGTCCTCATCCACTCCTGGATGACCTGGACCTTCTCTGTCGTGGTCCGGACCATCTCTGGTCCCACAAGTGCTGACTCCCCAAGGTATGTCCAGCATAAAGGAGATCTCCAAGGTCTGTCGTACAACGCCTCGTATGGTTTCATCCCGATGGTGGAGTGGTAGATGTTGTTGTACACGAACTCCACCAAGGGTAGGTGGTCCTCCCAGCTGCGACCAAAGTTGAGGACACTTGCACGGAGCATGTCCTCGAGAGTTTGAATGGTCCTCTCCGTCTGACCATCCGTCTGAGGGTGAAAGGCGGTGCTCAGACGTATTTTTGTCCCGAACGCCACCGGTAACCCCTTCCAATGCCGGGAAGTAAAGCGAGCATCTCGATCGGAGACGATATATGATGGCACACCATGAAGCCGTACAATCTTTTGAACGTAGAGATTCCCCAAGCTCTCCACCGAGCCCCGCTCTCTGATGGGTAAGAAGTGTGTCGACTTGGTGATTCGGCCAACAATCATCCAAATTGAGTCGTGACCTCTGGAAGTGCATGGAAGTCCAGTCACGAAGTCTATAGATATCCCATCCCACTTCCACTCCAGGACCTCCAAGGTTTGTACCAAGCCTGCAGGTACCTGATGCTCTGCCTTCACCTGCTGGCAGGTGAGGCATCGTGAAACGAACTCTGCCATATCCTTCTTCATGCCTGACCACCAGTGCTATCATCTGAGATCCTAGTACATCATTTCCACTCTAGGATGTACCACCAAAGGAGAAGTGTGAAACTCTCTCAGCACCTCCTCTCGTAAAGAGACTGGTACTAAGGTACGTCCTCTGAAAAGGATGTCATGCTCTGCTCCAAAGGAGAAGCCATCAGGTGCCTGTCCTGAGGATAACTACGCACAACGTGTCTCACAGTCGGCGTCCCCACGCTGTGCCTCTCTGACCCGCTTCAGTAGTGGAGGAGTGACTGTGAGATACTGAAGGAAGGCTGTTCCATCTCTATCCACGAAGGATATCTACAAAGCAGCTAGCTGCTCTGTCGCCTCCTTAAGTAGCTGAATGCCCGTCCTCCTGCTGAGAGCATCGGCTACCACGTTCCCCTTACCAGGAGTATAGACTATCTCAAATTCATAGTCCTGGAGGAACTCGAGCCATCGTCGTTGTCTCAGGTTCAGGTCCTTATGTGAGAAGATGTATCTGGGACTCTGATGGTCAGAAAAGACTGTAAAGCGCTCGCCCATCAGATAGTATCGCCTTGTCTTCAGAGTGAAGACCACTGCTGCTAACTCCAGATCCTGGGTAGCATAGTTCTACTCATGCGGCCTCAACTGACGTGAACCATAGGCGATCATGGCCCGCTCCTGCATTAGGACACATCCGAGTCCGGTCCTTGATGCATCGTAGTAGACTACGTACCCTACTCCCTCCTCAGGCAACCTCAAGATAGGTGCGCTGGTCAATCTCTATCTCAGCTCCTGGAAGCTCTGCTGACATCTGTCTGACCACACAAAGGTTTTCCCTTCTTCTTCAAAGCTGAGAGTGGTGCCGCAACTCTGGAGAAGTCTGGCACAAATCTCCGATAGTTTCCAGCTAGTCCCAAGAAACTTCGCACCTCCGTCACGCTCTTGGGTGGCTCCCAAGCTTGCATTGCCTCGATCTTCGCGGGATCCACCGCAACTCCCGCCTCAGAGATGACATGTACCAAGAAGTGGATATCACGTATCCATAACTTACACTTCGAGAGCTTGCGATAAAGCTGGTGCTCTCGGAGTGTGTCTAGTACAACACGCAAGTGGTAGGTGTGCTCCTCCTCAATCGTCGAGTAAATCAAAATGTCGTCGATGAAGACTACGACAAATCGATCATGGTATGGCTGAAAGATCCTATTCATGAGGCCCATGAACACTGATGGAGCATTGGTTACGCCGAATGGCATAACCAAAAACTCATAGTGGCCATACCGACATCTAAAGGTCGTCTTCTGCACGTCCTCGTCTCGAACTCTGAGCTGATGATAGCCTGACATGAGGTCTATCTTCGAGAACCACCGTGCTCCCTTGAGCTGATCGAAGAGGTCATCAATCCTTGGTAGTGGATACTTGTTCTTCACTGTCACCTGGTTCAGGCGACGATAGTCGACACAAAGTCGCAAGCTCCCGTCCGCCTTCTTGGCAAACAATATCGGCGAAACCCAGGGTGAGACACTGGGTCGGATTAATCCCTTTCCCTGCAAGTCCTCCAACTGTACTCGTAACTCTCGAAGCTCAGCGGGGGCCATCCTATATGCTGGAGTCGATATCGGGGATGTCCCGGGGTACAGGTCAATATGAAAGTCTACCTCTCTACGAGGAGGTAGCCCTGGAACGTCATCGGGAAAGATGTCTGCATACTGATCCACCACTGCAGGAAAACTAGGACTCTGCACGTCAACTTCTCCATGGATGAGGCTATCCAACTGATGAGTGATGGGCTGTCCTCTCCTCTGTGGATGTCCATCCTATGTTGCGAAGTCTCCCTTCTCACCGGTGAAGGTGAACCTGCTCCCGTCGGTGCGTACACATTGCACATTGCGCCTGATACAGTCAATATGTGAATGGACTGTAGATAAGCAAGCCATGCCCAAGATGACATCGTAAGGCCTCGACGCCACTAAAAGAAGATCCCAGCCGAAGCTCTCGCCTCCTAGAGTAAGCTCACACTGCCGGCACCAGTGCGTAATCGTCGAGTCTGCTCCCGTAGGAGTCTCTAACCGTAAGGATCGAGCCAACGGCTCTGTCTTAATCTCCAAGCTCCGAACAAGGGCAGCAGCTACGAAAGAGTGACTCCCTCCTATGTCTATAAGAACTGCAGAAATGGTGTAATAGACACACATTGTACCTCGAATAATCTTGGGAGCGTCGTGGTCGTAGGCCTCCGCTGCCTGGAGTTGTGCCTGTCTCTGCCCGCCAGCTCCTTATGGCCGGGGTGGACCTCCAGGTGGTGGTGGTGGTAGAGCCTCAAAGCGTCGCCCACCACCTGCTGCTCAGCCAGCACCTCTGGCTTGTCCGCCTCCTCCCTGCGGACCACCACGGTCGACCCTCTCCCTCTGCCTGGGTGGCCCCTCAACTGTCTGCTGCTCCTCGGCATGGTGGGTCGGGCAGTCACGAGCCATGTGACCCTGTCCACCGGAAGTGTAGCACTTCCTGCCTCTCGAAAGACTGGCTCCGCGCTGTGTGCCCCGCACTGCTGAGCCAGTGTCCTGAGGTCGTCTGTGTGAGGGTCTGGTCTGCCTGGACCCCTGAGTCATCCGTCGAATGCTTGCTGCAGAAGACTCTACTACGTGCCACCCCGTGGTAGGTCTCGCCGCTAGAGAAGTCTCAGCAAGAAATCTCTCAATCAAAAGGGCTCGCTCCAGTACTCATGTATGGGTTGGGATGGTGAGGGAGATCAGTGATGCCCTGATCTCGTGTCTCAATCCCTGCTCAAAGGTCCGGGCCTGGAAGAATGGGTCTCGTACCATGTCGGTCGAGTAGCGCGAGAGATCAGTAAATCTCGCCGAGTACTGGGTGACCGTCAAGCTGCCCTTCCGCAGCTGAAGAAGCTCCTGGATGTGCACCGCACAGAAGGTGGCTGGGACGAACTCCGAGCGGAAGAGGCTCTCAAAGTCTGTCCAGATGAGAGATTCCTCATCGTGCACCTGGAGTATCAAGTTTCACCATCGGCCCACTGCTGCGTGCAGTAGGCTCGCTGCGAGGATCACCATGAGGTCTGCTGGTGTCCTCACAAGCCTGAAAATTCGTACCACTACCTCCAGCCAGTCCTCTACTGCCTGGGGGTCCGTCTCCCCGCGGAACCTGGGCGGTCACTGGCGCTGGAACTCATGCAGTGCACTAAGGCGACGTGCATCGTCAGTGGCTGGTGTTGGATGCATTGGTGGCTCGGCCGGTAAAGGTACTACTGGTGCCTCTACTGTCAAAGGGCCCTATACCAAGACCTCGTCGTTCGGAGGGCTGTCGCCATGCTCAACTCGCGGAACCCTAGCTTTCTGCCATCGTGGGGCCATCATGAAAAGAAACAGGAGCGCCACAGTCAGAACAGTATACCTGGTGAGCTAACATATAGTAATCACAAAGAAAACTTGAAACACACATGCAATCAATGTTTTCGTGCATTAAGTCAAAAATCAGAAGTCAGGGTCCTGGTGTACGGATACGTCGGCCGCCGCACCAACACTGGACTCCCTGGACTGATAGCCACACCCAATACGCTAAACACTATTGCTTCACATAGAAAAGATCAGAGTCCACGGTAGAACCGAACTCCTCTGATACCAATTTGTCACGACCCGTCCTCGGGGCCAGTGCAGTGACTACCACAAGCCCGCCTTCCATAGGCCAGGGGCTGGCGACTAGCAACAAGGAGTAAATCCCGGTAAAGGGAAGGCATTTCCTTTCTAAAGTAAACAAGCACCGCAGTGTAAGCAAGCAGAAAAAAGTAAACACTAAGTAAAATCTGGTACAACAGTAAGTGCAGAAAAGTAAAGGGGGCCGGAAATATAAGCCCAACTGTAAAGTACAACTGAAAGGGTAAAAACAGCAACTGAAAAGTAATGTCGCAGCTTCGAGCCGTCCTCTGGAAGTCCCACATGAAGGGTGAGTACAGATAGCCTCTACAGCTCCTTGGTCCAGCCGTCCACTCCAAGTACACTCCGCCCAGTGGTCCACCTCCAGGTACCGTCCTGCTCTGCAATCCTCCACCGCGATCAGCGTTGTCCGTCATCTGCAACCAACACAACGTAATGTGGGAATATCCAGTGTAGGGGTGAGTATAAGCTACTCAGTAGGGACCCTGAGACCCCCGAAGGTCTCCCAGAATCCACAAAGGATAAACCATGAAGGAAAGATACAATCACGAAGTAACCATCGACACTGCTTAGGTATATTCCCATACATATACCTAAGTCATCAATTCTCACTCGGCTCCAACATCCGAGCTCAAGTACAACCCAGTCCACACAGGAAAGAAAAACGTAAATCCACACAGGATAGCACAACACAATCCACAAAGGAAAGTAAACGTAAATCCACACAGGATAACACAACACAATCCATAAAGGAAAGTAAACGTAAATCCACACAGGATAGCACAACACAATCCACACAGGAATGTAAAACAGGGTTTCAGCTCACATAGGTATACTTCTTCGAATGGAGATAGATATGATCACTGATCCATCTAAGTCGTCGGACCCACAAAGGATCGATAGGTACTAACCCCCGTAAATGACCCACAAAGGATCTGACCAACAAAGGATCGATAGGTAACTAACCCCCGCAAAGTCCCACACAGGATCGAGCCCACACAGGACCTGTAGGCGCTGGCCCACATAGGACCGCTGAGCGCTGACCCACACAGGATCAGACCCACACAGGATCGGTAGCACTAACCCACAAAGGATTGTTGAGTGCTGTAGTCGTCGCCGTTGAATCCACTGAGGATCTCTGCACAGTCGTCGTCGTCACAGTAGCAGTCGCAGCCAGCTCTAGGGTTCCCACACACAACAAGCTCGTTCGGGAGGGTCCGCTCCACGAGCAAGGAGGCTGATACATCAACTGAAAAATAGTCCAGAGTTGATGTATCCAAAAGTTTTGTATCGTCAATAGGAACTCAACGTCGCAGACGGCGCGTCAATCGGACGCCCGGTCTAAGAGTTATTGGCTTTTTCGTCCTAGGGGCCCGGTTGGTTTTTAAGGAAAAACCAACCCGACCGTACTCCACCTGTGTCCAAACCTCGGGCGTATTATTCCAAAATATCCATCTCACTTAGAGGAAAACAAAAAAGTTGACGGCACGTCAATCGGATGTCCGAAGCTCAAGATATGAGCGTTTCCGCTCCGAAGGCCCGGTTGGTTTCGTGTACGAACCAACCCGGCCGAACCAAAAGTATTCTGAAAACTTGAGTGAGATATACCGAAACGACCGTCTCAATCCAAGGATCGCATTTCCGCTGATGGTGCATCGTTCGGAGGCCCGTAGCTCAAGTTATGAGAAAAAGACCGAAAACGTCCCGAGACGAGGGGTCTGGGCCCGGACCGACCCAGCCCAACCCCCCTGGGTCGGCCATAACCGGGTCGACCCGACCCGGGTCCGACCCGGTTCGGCGCGGCCCGGCCCGGCCAGGGCGGCCCGGCCTGGCTTGGGCGTGACCCGGCTGGCGGGTCAGCTCGGCTCGGCCGAGTGGCCGAGAAATGGAGCCGCGGGGCGTGAAGTCCCCGCGTGAAGAGAAGTCGCGGCCCACGTGGGGCCCCGCTGGATCAGCGGACGCGGAAAATCCGCGTCCCGTGTGTGTTGGACCCACGCGACCGCGGGTCCGCTAGCTACCGCCGCCGCGGCTTCATCCGCGGCGGCCCTGTCTGGTGGCGCGCCGGGGGGCCGCCGCCTCCCGCCGCCGCGCCAGCGACCCGTGCCGCCGGTGGGTTCTACAGGTCACCGGAGTTGCTCCGGTGGACCGATTTCGTTTCCGTCTGTGCCGTAGATCCTCTCGGGTCCCGTACTTCACTGCAGAAACAACGAATCACCTCTGTGGCATGTTTTGTCACCGCCCGCCAATCCGCACATCAACGAAGAACTGCGGAGGGTTTTCGGGCCGTGTTGGTTTGGCCCACACCCTCCGCGTTAGGTGATAACAATCGGGAATAATAAATTATCATATGGAAATGTACCAAGATAAAATTTAATAAATTAAAATTGCACTTGATCTAGGTTCTTTGTTTTAGGAGGAACATCCACAGAAATATAAAATTATTTCACAAACAAACCCCTACCTCGCTGTAGTCGTCGAGCGTGCGTTCTTCGCGGAATTGATCGTCGCGGAAGGACGCGATCGTCGCGTCGCGGAAGGGAGTCGCGTCGTCGCGGAATAAGATGTCTCATCGACGAACTTCGAGGTTTATGAACATGTAGATTTAATTATATTAATTAAATACATGATGTTGTTAAAACCCATAAAGATATTTAAAAGAAGAAACATGAAATCTCCTACCTCAAGCATTTGGTGATCGGAGATCGTTGCAAGGAAGAACGTCTCGGAAGAAGCGGCGTCGATCTCTGTGGGTGATAGCGTTCTTCACGTTCTTCGCGTTCTTTGCGTTCTTCGCGTTCATTGCGAAGGAGGATGAAGGCACAAAATTTCTATCAAAAGCCTCTCAACGAGCAATCCTCATGAAGTCGTGCGTTGGTTTTATTTTATTACTACACCAACGGATTGTAAACAGGTTAAGAAACGATTAAATTAATTCATAGAATTAATTTAACGAAGTTAACCACCCAATTAATTGGTGCGTTAAGAATTTAAGAAAATGCGTCAGTTGAATTTCATAATGACGGGTTTTCGCAGGGGTGTTACTTAGTGGAAAAGAAACGGTGGGGCTCGTGTAGGCCCCACCTCACAAATATCCTACCAAGATGGTAGGATATTTTGGATTGCACCCTATCCTCTTCAACTTAGTTTAAGTGGATTTAAGTGGCTTTTAAGTGGCTTTAAGTGAAATAAAAATAAATTTGTCGCACCACTTTATTTTATTTATTAACTTATCCCCAAAATTTAAAAACCACACCCGAGAAAACGCAACTCCAAAAAAGGCGTTTCTAAGAAAATACCGGCGCTGTTATTCCATCGGTGACCTCGGAATTCGATTCCGAGCCACAGTTTAAAAGTTAGAAAAACCCTCTTGTTCGTTTGCTGAACGTACCCAAGCCAAACTTCCGAAAATGATTCCGGGCACACCAGGCCTCGGAATCAGGATCTGTCAGAAACTGCGTTCATGTAAAATTCCAAAGAAAATTAAGAAAAAAATTCCCTTGAAATTTACGGGTCTTTACACCAACTCATGGTAACTGGGTTCTGGGCATTACATTAACCCTTACGTGACACTTTTTTGTGAGATATCCTTACACTAGCTTCAGAAAAAAATACACTACCCTTACCCAAGATCTAAATATTTTGTGTTACCATTACTTGAGAATCAATATATCCTTATTTATTATTTGGGACTACCCTTATTATAGAGAAAAAAACATTAGTTGAATAATTTTTGGATTTCCCTCAAAAGAGAAGTATTTAACTAACATAAGGTGGAAGATTACTACACTTATATAGTGGATGGAAAACCATGATTAAGATAACATGAGACTGAAGGCCTTACCCATATTTAGGCTAAATACTACCTTTGCCTTGATATATAATTTACCCCTGAGTGCTACCATGATATACACTATATGATGGTGCATAGTGTTTCTAATGCCTAGCAGGACACTTGACTTGCCTCTATAGTGTAGCATATGATATCTAATTGTTTCGAGATTCCACTATAAAGAACACTCTGTAGATACCCCTACACTTTATTTACACCCTTGCATGGACACTCAACCTTACTATTATTGCTTCTATAGTATGGTCGCCCACAAGATGGTTATAACTCACCCATGGCCTATGGAACACCCCAAATTCCATCATAATACCCTCAAATACCTGAAAATGAAAAGTAACTTAATGTAATGATAATTAAAGATGCAAATATGAATATGTAATTGGTATTATATATATGTAGTTTTGTAATTGAGAAGCACCAACTAATTGGTTATAAATTAGGATAATGACTCTCAAAATCACTGCTCTCATCTTTGTAGGAATTATAATAAGTAAATTTTATTTTTCAGAAAAATATATATTTTTAAAACCCTCATTAAATATAATCTAAAAGAATATATTGATATTAATTTGACACAACAATCTGAGGAAAAATAACGAAGTATCAGTCAAAGAGATTATATTTTTAGTGAGTTAAAAGTTTTTATGAGCATTATTATTCATTTAACTATGAAATGGGTATTCCACAACCTACAGTTTTCCAAGAGATGATAGAAGATTCTTATGGAGCTATAAAGACACATGCATAGAAATGTCATGATGTTTTGTATGCCCTATAAAATGGATGATCATATTGCATTGAAACAGACAAAATTATAGGACAAATAATTGGAGAGTTGTTCAAAGGTGGAGTAATTCCTATAAGATTTTTTACAAGAGATGAGAAGATGTTTTGGAAAACTTCTTGCCTCCACCAAGTATTTGAAATTAATTAAATTGGTATAAATGTAAATAAATTTTATTAAAAATATTTTCATTATTATTCTGGTAATGTATAATACATTTTTATTATACCAAATTTATTGATTTAGTAGTCATCATCATGAGTCTATATGTAAAAATGTTCATGATACACTTGATTCCACTATTATTAAATGGATCTACATCCATGATCTAAATTCATTGAACTGTGTCCCAAAACTATTAAAATATTTTATCTCTATGGTTTTTGCATTCATGATTGATATTAACATGGAAATTGATCAATCACCATGGTTATGAAAAACTTATGACCATAGAAAAACTATTGTCATCTAGATCAAGGAAATAAATTCAACAATATAATTTATTTACTAAATATAGTAATTAATTATTATAAATCAATATCCATTACCACAGAAGGCGTGGGACTCTGCATGCCCAGTCCCCCACATTTTTTAAAACAAAAAGTTCAAAGTAAAAATCGAAAAAGAAATAGTAAAATCACACCTAGAAGCCAAATACATATTAAAATGGGTGAAATTCCCTATCATATCCAAAGTCAAAGACTTAATCAACATTATCTGACTCCCATTCAGATTGAAAATTGTATTTATTGAGGACTTTAATGTATATCTCCCTTAGTTTTAGCTGCTCTAATGTGATTGTCTCTCTAGAAGATTGCTAGATGAACCACCCTCAATTGTGACAAAAATCATCCAAATTTGAATCCTCGTAAGAAGAATTGGTACACGCTGTCCTTGCCATATTAGGGTAATCCTTTCTCGGATTTTTCATTGGAGAACTAGTGGAAACTCACATGATGTCATTCCCCTTTTCTTCCATTCCTGAGAATATCACACAAAGATGAATTTTCATGACTCTTGGGAGTGAGGCTATCATTTTCTTTATCCATTTCAGATACATTCCTCCACATGCCAAAGATATTCAAAGAACCATACATCTTATGAGAATCCTCTTGCACAAATCCATGTCCCATAAACTAAGGTTTTCTATTGGTTTCAACTAAGGCCAATCTTGAGATTACTTCCTAGTTGTTCGATCCTAAAAGCTTGCCTCATTGGTGTTAAATTACTATTTTGGGTTAGATGAAACGAATTTCATTCCCATTATAGGTTCCTAGGGCAGGTCAATAAAGGTATTTTCATGATAAGCCTTCCCTACAACAATATTACATTCTTGCTGCAAGTCCAAGTCAGAAACTAGTTTAACTTATCCACATACTTCATCCCCTTAATGAAATTAATCCTCAATGACATCATGTGAACCACAATTCCCATGAGTTTATTCCACATTGTCCATCACCACATACTGGTTGGCAAGAAGAAGCTTGTGAATTATCATTGTATGAACCTGTCTAGTTTTTGCCTCCACAAACACCACCTACTCAACTATAGTCTTCTGTTTAACAGAAGCATCAACAGGGTGAGGGTTCATGGTGTCACCTTTGTGATCCATCTTCCTAGAGGTCCTATCACACAGTTCATTCCTCAACCAGTCAATGATCACCTAACAAGAGCCTTTGATGCTGGTGCATGTGCCTCCTTCAATACTACTATTGTCTGATCCCCTCAGATGAGGGTTCAGATGCACCACTGCTAAGCCATCATAAACAACAGAAGTCTCATTCTTCATATCCTACACCTTATTGTCTAGATATTTATTTGGAAAAAAAGAGGCCAGATTCCCCAACTGATGACAAGAAACTCCAAATTCCATCCATGAATACAAGATAACAACCAACTGCCATCGAAACACATAACCATTTTTATCCACAACCAGTTGACCCAGGGTTTGGAGACATAAACCACCATAGAAACAAGAGAAAAAATGGGATGGAAAACTACCTATATTCAATTATCTGAGCATAGGTAGAAAACAACCAGGTCACCAAGAATATGAATAATGGATTGATTTTGGAAATGTAACAGAAGGGAAGGGAAGCTTACCCATATTGTAGTAGTCGGAGTGTCACGCCGCAAATGAAAATCAAATCACCATAAGGAAAGATAGAATATGAATCCACCTTATCTACAAGGTTCCTTAGAATAATCAAAAAATAGATCTTCCATTAAGCTAAACTGAATCATAACAATCCTTCAATAATTAATTCTAACACATGCATGCTCCTAATGACCACGTGACTCAAAACAAGTAGTAAAATGAATCAGTTGAGGGGATACATTACCTTAATCGAGCCACCAGAGTTAGCTTATGAAAATATGAGAAATTATTGAACTATGATGGTGATAGAGAGATCTGAGGTGATCCTTGATAAATTTCTGGGACATTTGAGAATATATAGATCTATGGAAATGGAAGAATAAATTATGGATTTTAGAAAGGTATGAATAGAAGAATATGATACTTTTAGGAGGAATATATTTGAGAACCCCACCCCCCCCCCCTCAAATGGAGAGGGGGAGCTGGATCCCGATCATGAACACCTAAGGCATCATCACGAGTGCACTGAGAAGTACATCTCATGAGGCTAGTAGTCCATGTATTACACCCATTCAGTGTAACGTCCCCAACCAAAAATTTGTCTTAGAAAGGGTGGGACATTCCACTAACCTTAAGTGAGATCTCCAAGAAACCAAACGATTGAAATTAATTCCAAGGGATTACCTAAAAATAAGGATATCATTTACCATTTTCAAAGTTAAGATAACTAGACATAACAAAAACAATAACACCCAAACCAACTATATGATTATTTAGGTATAGATAATACAAGTCAAATGAAAATACAATAAAAATAATAACAATGTAGAAGTGATATAGAATATTAATGTGAGTCAAGAAAACCAAAAGACATCCAAATATAGAGACACCACTATAGTATCACTCCAATGACACTATAAAAGAAACACTAAAATCTAAAATCCATTGATAGTAAATAGCAGCATGATGTTATATTAATTAATTATGATCCCTTTCCATTACATATGTCATGAGGAATAACATTTTCATAGACACTGAGGTACATTTCCAGGGGTTAGAAAGTGTTCCAAGTAGGCATTCCCCAGGAGATGACCCAACTCATTCTACAATTACAAGAACACATTATCATATAATTTAAAACATATTCTCTATAAAAAAAGAGGAACATAAATGAAATATATCAATTTAAAAAATTAAATTAAAAAGAAAAAAATATCAATCAAATATATAACATCTTTTTTCACATAGAATGCCCAAATTGCTTATATTACTCACACACACATGCATGCTATAAGAGTGTATCATACCACTGAGTGGTAACTCATCGATCCACTAATTTTTCTATAAGTAACAGACCTTAATCATTATATATTCTTATAAAACTGACTATAATTTTCATTTTGAAATTCCCATAGATCATTTAGGAAAATATTTTTAGATAATTAGATCATAATTTATATTATAAAAAGATATATAATCATGATATGGGAACTAATAATCACAATCAATTTTTATACCATATAAAAACTTTAAAAAAACCTGATTCCCTTTCATGAAAAGTCAGAACGACATCAAAATTGAACTCTTCCTTTCCTAACTCAACATTATGTCTGGTAAAAAACGTTTTAAAACATAGGATGTGTACATAAATCTCATCACGGGACATAAAATAGAGTAAATAAACCATTTTTCAATGAATGAAATTTTTTCTTACAAAGTTACTACTCATACATATAGGACATAAGCTCTTTAGGTTTCCTTATAAAAACATAAGTTTCTTATAAAACAAAAACAAATTTTAAATTATAAAGGTACCTTGTGGAGTCATTTTCATACCACTATTACATACACTATATCTATCCAAGCTATATTGGGAGTAACCATCATGGTTTCAATTGAAATAACCACTATAATATATTCCCATAATCTCATAGGAGAAACCTAACTGGTTAATATTATCCATTTATCCAATTTATTATAGTGAAGAAAAGGTCTCACCTACCCTATGTTTATCATAGAACCACCCATAATCATAAACAATTACAAATAAACATAACATTATCTTAACACATATATCTTACATAAAGAAATCAGTCTGGAGGAATATAAATTTTCCATTTTGAAATAACTTTTCATTTTTACCAAGTTGTGAAATAATAATAGAAAACATTTTCTTTGAAAATAAAATTTTAATCCAATAAATAAATATTCAAAACATAAATGTTTCATGAAATTGGTAGATTTTGTTCATGTATTATATGTTAAAAAATAATTTATATGGTATTTTGTAAAAATATTTTAACGAGTAAATTTAAAAGAGTATTTTTAAAGAATTATCTTACCTTGAGTCTTAATCATTATGTAAAATAACTATCTTCATAAATAATAAAAATTGGTCAATATATATTTCTTAAATAACATTTTTATAATTTATTATTCATTTTATATCACTTATTACCTTGTTATTAATCATTTATTTTCATGTTAGATGCTTGGATGATATTCAGTTCAGAAGTCCAAAATGAATTCATTCGGTTGGCTAAAGTCAATGAGGATATTTTTAAATAATTTTTTGAATAAAATTAATAAAACAATTATTATTATTATAAATTAATAAAACTTTTCAATCCATTGTTATATAAGGTTATGAAAAATTAACATCATTACAATCATGGAGAAGGTAGGCCATACATACGAACGAGTAACGTTTCTATTTTTCAATGATCATTTTTGAAAGAAGGTAAGATTTATTTTATCCTTACATAATGTTCATTATATCATTAATATAATATAAATAATATAAATATATTCATATATATTATTCGCTTGATTTGATGATGAAAAAGTAATCACATCTCTTCGTGGAGACAATAATTCACCCGTACGCACAAACAATGTTGTCATTTTTTAGTGCATGAAAGGGTAAGAAATTAAATTTTATATTATATTTTAATAATTATTAATATATAATTAATAATAATTAAAATTTTGTAAATATAACTAGTCTTGAGAGATAATGATGGAAAATGAATTACTTCAGTTCCTGAGGAGGTGGTCTGTCGTACACACGAACGATGAATTAATTTTCATTTTGATTGAAAAGGAGATGGATATGGTTTATGACACAAAAATAATATCATATTATTATATTTATGAGACTATAGATATTATTTTATAATGCATTAAAATTTTTTTAGAGATGTGGAAGATGAGACAAAACTAAGACCTATAGATAAAAACTATACCCCTTCTTTAGAAATTGACCCTTACATAACACCTTAATACCATTATGGATAATGTTATTCTTAAAACAAGACTAGTAGAATGTGGGAGAGATATTATATGAAGGTATTTGGGAATAAATTTGACAAACCAAAATGTTTTTTATGTTTATTTAAATGATAATAATATGTTCCATTTTATATGATAGGGGAGTGTCACTCTTGGAATGTCTCCAAATATTAAATTCTTATAAATGATTTTTCAATTCCAATTTGATCCAAAGTGAGTTATTTTAGAATATAGTATGAGGAAGGTGTTAAATCCACTCATCTAAAAAAATTGTAAAATATTAATTCAAATTATTACACTTATCATAATTTTAATTCTTATTTACCCTCGTAAACTCTTACTATGACAACATGGATTTTATAATATAAGGGTCAATATATTTACTATAAAATTCCATAAGACCCCCCAAAGAATCAGGGATTCTATTTCCATGAAATTACCTTTCTTTTGACCTAAATTGTATTTTTTTGAATTTCATATCATTTAATAAAATTTTATATATTTTAAAATATCATTAATGTTAATATTGATATTATTTGTTACATTGAATTTTGAAAATATAAATAGAGAAAAATAAATTTGAAAAAAAATTAATTCATCCTTAAATTATGAAATAATCTATAAAAAATCATTTATGATAACAATTATCTCATTTATATTTATTTTTATATTTTTAGTAACATTAATTCGATATTCCCATTAATTAATTAATTCTTTTCATCTGTGTTGTGTGAGAATTTAAGGAAATTATATCATCTCTAGAAATTATAAATAAATTACCATGACATAAAAAAATAATTAACATTTAAAGTGAATATTTATAGTTTAGAATTTATTATAGAACTCCTAATATTAATAATAACATAGTTATTAAAAATATGAGTTTGACATCTTGGGATTTTCAATAATTAAAATATTATAAATTTTATATTCTCATACAATTAGTATCAAAATGTTATATTTTTTATCCTTATATGATTATGTTATAATCTAAATCATCCAATAAAATTCAGGCTAGGGATCGGCTCATTTTCTAGCCCTTGTCAATTTATTTTTAAACTTAATTTCCTAATTTACCCTTGAATGTGGTAATAAAAATTATCAATGTAAACAATCAAGTTAGCCTAAAATAAAATAGGGCTATTTTCTAAATTTATAGCTCCTAATTAAAAATATAGATTCCATTTATTAAAATTTAAAACATATTATTTTTATAATTTAATAGAAAATTAAATTAGAAAAACAGAATGAAAAGCGGTTTTTTGGAAAATTGAATTATTAAACACATAATTTTTTATAGTATATTAACATATAAAATCCATTTAAAAATCATAATTGTATTATTTTAAATTAAAATTAAATAATGTTAATTTAAAAGTAATCCATAACAAAAAATTTCTTTGTAAATAAAATATCATTTTGAACTAAAACCAGTATTTTCTATTATTCATTGAAAATCAATATTAAAAAAATAATTCTAAGATTATTTTAACATTATGAAAATCATTTAAAAAGTATAAAATTATGAAAATTTATATTAATCAAAATTGTTTAATAAATCAGTTTAATAAATCTATATCCATATTTATTTTAATCATTATTTAATATGAATATAAAAATACTACAAAAAATGACAAAAAATTATTCTATAAATACTTGGGTTGTCACATTCTACACCCCCTGGAAATTGAGTCCTTCCAAGTTTATTCACTTTTTAAACATGTTTGGATACTATTCCCTCATAGAATTTTCATATTTTTATGTTTCTTCTTCAACCATATGATTTTTTTCAAAAAACCATTACCTGATAAATGGCCCTATATTGAAACATTTTCTCTCCATGGTCAATAATCGTAATAGAATTTTCATCCTAATAAATTTTATATTATTTAATAACTACTGACGCAGGCATGTCGTAGAGCATGGAATGAAGAAAATTTATATACCCAATGCAGCACAGTGGCTGACAAGGGTCGTCTCACTTGTGGAACATTACAGTCAGTTCAATAACATATTCTAGTTCACAAATTATGATATTTTTGTTATTTTTAAAATTTATTGAAAAAAGTTTTTTTGGATTTTGGAAAACATGCAATTAAAATAATTAAATAAAATTTTTTAATGTAAATACATATGCAGATGCTGAAAAGAAGAAAGAACTTGGCCCTAGTGTTGGATAACACGGGTACATTCATTAATTAGTTATTGACTAAATTCAATTTGATAAGATATTTAGTGAAAACTCATTAATTAATTAATTTCATTTATTTATATAGTGCGTGATTTTAGTATGTGTCTGGCACACCAAACCAGACCTCCTCCAATAATCATGCAGGGTAACACCTTAGTCGAGAATTTTATTCCTAAAAGACCCAGCTCCACCGTATTCTATTTCATCAATTTAGGAAACCCCAAATCAATTGTATGATGGTTATTCCCAATATACGGAAGGGAAAAATAATGAATCAATGGAAAGGAATGTATTTTTAAATATTATCATGGTGGATGATAGCCTCACCCCTGAAATACTCCCCAATCCACTACAAATCAATTTAAAACATTTTAAATTGGAGTTCAATAACAAATAACTCCATGAAACCTTCCCTAGGGATAATCATCATGAATACTCACTTCCCATTGAAATGAAAAAAAAGATCACGGTGGAATGATGGAAGAGAGAAAATAATAATTAGAGTTGGAATAAAAATAAGGGTGGAAGAATGAAATGCAAAACAAATTAATAAAATAGATGAATGTAGTTCATGTTAAAAAACTATAATATAATGAAAATACAGAAATAGAATTAGTAAACAAGTGTTGGTCCCTTTTCCTTAGTTCCCTAGTTGGTGTTGGGATAGGAAGTAATGAATCGAGTGGTAGGGGCTCGTCACCTTTTATAGGCATATTTATTTCCTAAAAAATTTGATGTTTTTTATACCCACTTAGTGGACAACTACTGTGTGGTCTCCTTAATTAAATTTCTTCAACATTTTCATTCTCATATCCTCTAAAAATTTCATCTCATTTGGTCCTTGGTTGTATGAGTTGTTATTTTTCTAATTAACTATTACTTTTTCTAGATGAAGCTTCCAAGAATCATCATTCAAAGCTATTACAACCAATGGAAACATTAATGACATACCAACTCCGTAAAATTAATTTTTGAAATTCTTTTTTGAATCCTTGTTCAATTCCATATGTAATCACCTAAATATTAGGTTTTTAGACCATGTTTTGATTCTTTTATAGTGCTGGGGTCCACGATGTTGGCCGGAATAATTCTTCAAATTCATTGATTTTTTAATGCCTATAGATTCTTGAATCTACCCTAGGTCCTGAATACAATGTTAAAGGAACTAAAATAAGGATTTTATAAAAAATAATCTCTCACTTTAGAATTATATTTTTCAAAAAATGACTAATATAACCTTTATTTAAAAATCTATCAAAAATCTACAATTACACACTTGTCACTATTTTTCTCAAGAGAGACCATAAAACCAAAATTGATTCATATACGCTCAAATTGATAATTTTGAAAGGATAAAACAATTATAATGCATACATAAAATGAGGAAAATATTATCTCTATCAATTACCCCACACCTAAATATTTCTTGTCCTTAATCATATAATCTCAACATGGAATTCAGAGGACACCAATGTTACAAATATTCAAATTTCAATGCAATAAATTTTTTCAATTTTCAATGTCAAATAAAACAAATCAAAAAACCACATAAAATATCAATTTAATTTCCCATATTTCAAAGAAACAGTCATATCATGCATTTTACTTTTCCCATTTTGACTAATCATGAAACTTCTACTTCCACTCATTCATGATACTTAATTAAATATTATTAAACATGCTAAATCATGATTTACCTCACCTTTTAATCTTTCCTCTCATACATCAAGATAAAAACCAAGTAAATTTATGATCCTATCGTGAGAACATGATCCTTATCCATGGTATTGTAAATAAACTATTTCCTACAATTTGTAAAGTAAAAAGGCACATAAAATCATGAGGACTTGAAATAAAGGTTCAAATTACTATAAGCATTAAGGCAGGTGAGATATGTTGCATTAAAAATTAAGGCTTAAGGAGGAGTTTTATATCGTAATTATAATTAATGATTTCAAAAGTAAAAGTGTAATTAAATTCTCCCCATAAAATTAGCAACACCAACTTCCCCAAAACCCTATGTAATGGTTTAGATAAAGTAATAATAATGAATGTTTTGTGCACCCTCTTAAATATTTTTTTTCTATTTTACTATTTTTATTTTCTCTCAAATTTAACGATTATATCAATATGCACATCCTTCACCTAACTATATATGATCAAAATATTTTCAGTCTTGTAAATGTAGATTTATGTTTCTCCAAAATCACAACCCATTTTACCCTTTATTTTTTTTCTTTTTTTCTTTTTTTTATTAATGAAGAGGTGGAAAATGAAGAACACTGAATGATTCCGTAACCTTTTAAAATTCCCACAATAGCACCCCCACACTTTTTCCTTTCAATGTATAACATTCCATCCCCCATTATTTTCTTTCACCCCCACAATTAATCATTAAAATAGCATGCAAATACCATAAATATGGTAGGAATGGATATAAGTGGCTTGAAACATGGATTTTAACTATAATGGTCATTCATGGTCTCTATGGGATAAAACAGGTATGTTGTAAAGGTGGTATATTATGGATAATATATTTTATAAGGATGCCTCAAATTTTGTAAATTTGTTTTTGGACAGTCATAGATTTAATAAGTTTAAATGAATTTTCTGGCATGTGACATGCCCCAAGATCACTCATGAAATATGTTCATGAATAAATAGTCACTATGTGGTCCATAAATCCTCTCAAGAATGAGACATATAATATTTGGAAAATAACTCAAGTCATCATCAATAATAACAAATTATTTCACATAAATTTCATAAAATCAAAGAATGAAAATGGTATAGAAATTTCATTTACATGAATCAATCTGTTCCCCCAAAAACATGAGTTATATTTTCAATATATATGTATCACATTAAACATTAAAATTTTCCTTTTTACTCATTAAATATTATTAAATTTTAAATCTAAAATGTGGAATCACTAGATTCCAAAAAAATACATGTCTCGTAGATATTTCAGGTAGAGCATAATTCAAGTGTGGTTATTCAATTTTATCATTAATGCTAAAATCTAGATTTCGATAAAAATTTAAGGAGTTTAAAAGGTAAAAATTAAAAGTGAACTATCTTTTGAAAAAAATATTTAGTCCTCTTCCACCAATATTTGTGGCTCCATTTTACCATCATGATCCTATAAAATAAAATTATTCAATTAATCACAAGGATCATTTCATTAAAGAATAAAATGAAAAGTTGGAGTGGGATGAATGCGAGAAAAAACTAAAAAAGTAAATTTAAATTTAAATTCCTATAAATCATTTAACCAAAAAAATTTGTATGATCCCCCAAGTGGGGCATAAATTTTTACTACCTCTAGTGGGAAGTACTAGTTGTTATCCATAATCTGATGGTGGGTCGATAATATTTGACATGAACCACTACATGATTTTTTTCCTAGCTTACAGTTCTTTATTCATGTTGAGGATGACTCCAGGGATAGAGTACATTAGATCCACCCCCTTCTTAATGTGGTACAACTTGTGTGGCGGGGGTAGGATGATGTATGGAACCTCCCCTTTTTTGTTTCTACTTGTCCTACGTTCTCCTTATTTTCATGTACTCCCTCTAATGAATGTTCAATTGATTTAGGTTGCATCAGGTGTTCCTCAATAAGTTCTTATTCATTTTCATCATCTTTCTCTAGGGCATCATACATTTTGGTTGTATCTGAAAATTTAAAATTATTTGGGGGGACACTAAAATTAGTTTCAACAAAATTGGAAGTGTATGAGTTCTTAATATTAACACCTCTCTGATAGAGTTCATATAGAATCTCTTCTTCAATAGAAACTGCCTCATGGAGTCTATCTTCACTAGATGGTGGTAGATAGTTGGGATCCAACTTCTTAAGATTGTCCTCTACATCTTGGATGTATTTAATTAAACTAGGGAATACTAGGGGCACTTCTTTCTTGGACTTGAATCCTTCCAAGTCAGATTAGAGTTCTTTGATCATTCTCATAAAAACTTTCGGTGTGATCCATATGTCTTGGCCATTTTTAAACTATTTGAACATTATCATAAGAGATTCCCCCCTTTGTTGGAGTTCATCCATGGTATGACCAATTTTCGGGTCTTGCACCTATGAGTAATCATTCCCAGAATTGAAAAAATGGTCATTTAAAATCATCATGGGAAACAAATTTTATTAGATTTTTTTAAATAGAAAAAGAAAATTATTTAGAAAAATGTGAATTTTGAAAAAACGATCAAAATATCTGTTTAGATCCCCAGAAACGGTGCCAGTTTTGATGCAAGCATCTCGTGGGACATGGGAAATGCAATTTTCTAATCTTTCCTAGTGAAACACATAGGGTGACCAAGGTCCTCTAACTTGAAGATCGTTATAGTTGGTTCAATCACTAATTCTAACTCACCTAATATAATTCTTTTTAGAATAAAATTGATATTGGAAAAGGATAGGTGTGGAAAATGAAAGGAGGGACACATTAATTGAAAATAAGCATGTGTTATAATGGCTATCACATGGGTGACCTGGGTTCAATACCCGACAACAACACTATTTTTTACACACACCAGTAATAGGGTATGGAAAAAATTACATTCTTACTGGAGAATGGTGGCTGACTAGGGATGTCTTAGTTGAGCAGCGTTGATGTCGGTTTAAAAACTAATTCTACTTCACCTATCCAAATTGGTTTTTGTATTATTAGAATTTATTGAAAATGTTGTTTTTGAGGGTTTTCTAAAACATGTCATTAAAATATTGAAATGAAAAGATTAAATCTAATTGCAGATACATATGCTGATAGGAAGAAAGAACTTTGTCATGTGGTTGGATAAAACTATTTCACTCATTATTTATTTATAGTTTAAATTAATCATTATAATACATTTTAGTGAAACGTCATTATTGAATTAATTTCTTTTTATTTACACAGTGTGTGATATTATTATGCATCTATCACACCTAACCAAACCTCCTCCAATAAGCATGTAGGTTAACACCTCAAAAAAAAATGTTATTCCTAAAATTACCGACTCCACCGTATTCCATTTTCTCCCTTTAAGAAACCCCAACAACACTGAATGAAGGGTTTTCCCAAGAAAAGAGAGGTAAAGAAGAATGAATCAATGAAATATAAGGGATTTTGAAATAGTCTTGTGGTGGACGACCACCTCACCTATGTAGTACTTCTCCATCCACCATAAAAAAGTTTAAACATGTTAAATTGAAGTTAAATAATAAAGAACACCATGAAACATCCTCCAAGGATAATCATATGATTATTCACTTGCCATTGTAGTGTGAAAAGAGATCACAGTGGAAATATGAAAGAGAGAGAGAGAGTGAAAATTAGAGTTGTCAAAATGAAGGATGGAAGAAAGAAATGGGGAACACTTTAACAAAAACGATGAATGGGTTAAATGTAAAAAAACAAAAACAATAATAAAATAAAGAAATAAAATTACTAAATGAACCTTGGACTCCTCTCCTTGGTTCCCCAAATGGTGTGGGGATGGAAAGGAATGATTTGAGAGGTAGGGGGTCCTCTACTTTTATCAGTATATTTCATTCCTATAAAGTATTATGCCTTTTGGACCCATTAAATAAACAATTCATGCATGGTCCCCTCCATAAATTTTTTTCCCCATTTAATTTCTCATATCCACTAAAAATTTCATCTCATTTCGCCACAAGATGTATGAGTTATGATTTTTTAATTAACTATTACATTTTCTGAATGAAGGTTTGAGGAATATTCCTCAAAATGAATAACATCCAATAAAAGAATTAACGCCTTTAAAACTCCCTCAAATTAATTGCAGATATTATTCTATGTAACCTTGTTCCATTCCCAGATAAATCACCTAAATAAGAGATTTTTAGACCAAATTGTGCTTCCATTACTGTGGTAGAGTCCACGTTGTCTGCCCAGACAATTCCTCAACTTCATTAATTTTTTAATACCACTAGATACCCAAATCATTCCCTCATCTAGATGAAAAATATTAAGGAAATAAAATAAGAAAAATTAAATAAATATCTCCATTTGGAATTATATTTTTCATGAAATTACTCAAATACTATTGATGAAAAAATCTGTCAAAAATATTGAATTAAGAACATTTCACCCTTTTTCTAAAAACACATCATATATCTAAAATTGATTCATATAAGCTCAAATTGATAGTTTTGTGGGGAAGTTAAATCAATTAAAATGAAAAAAATGAGGTAAATATTATCTCTATCAATTTCCCCACACTTAAACTATTCTTGTTTTGAAGCATAAAATCTCAACATAGAATTCAAAGGACACTAATGTTACCAATATTCAAATTCCATAGTAATAATGTATTATTATTTTTAATGTCAAATCAAACATTAAAAATTGCACATAACTTATCAATTTAATTTAACATTTTTAAAATACATAGTTAAATCATGTATTTTACGTTTCCCCTTTGATTCATGGTGAAACTTCTCCTTTTATTCATTCAATCTCGTCATTTCATTAATACTAAAAATTCCAAATCGTGGTTTACCTCACATTTGAATTTTTCCTCTCATCAATAATGATAAAATTCAATTTGAGTTATGCTCATATCATGATAACATGCTCCTTATCCATAATCTTGTAAAATAACTAATTTCTCCATTTTGTAAAGACAAGAGGCACATAAAATCACAACTGAATTCAATAAAGGTTTAAATGACTATGAGGATTAATATTGGTATTATTTGATTCTTTAAAAATTAATTCCCAAGGAATACATTTATCTCTTAAGTACTATGTGTGATATAAAAATTAAATGTGTAATGAAATTGTCCCCTTCAATGTATAAACACCCACTTCCCCAAAATTCAAAGTAAAGGTTATGATCAAGTAAGAATAATGAATGATTTGTGAACCCTATTGAATTTTTTCTTTATTGTTGTACATTTTTTTCTTTTGTCGAAAGTTATTATTAGATCATACTTCGATCCATAACATAACCACATACAATTACAATATTTCCAGTATGGAAAATAATTATTTTTTGTTCTCCCTAATCACAACCCATTTTACTCTCTCTCTCTTTGTTCTTTTTGTCAGTTTATTAATTGAAGAGGGAAAAAATTTAGTACAATGAATAATTCCAAAAACTTTTACAATTCAAATAATATCTCCCCCGCACATTTTCTATACAATGTATAACATCCCTTACATAATGAATCCATTCACCCCCACACATTATCTATAAAATGTCAGGAAAATACAATGAGTATGGTATGAATGGATAAAAATGGCTTGAAACATGGCTCATCCCTATAATGGTAATTCATGGACGCTATGGTATAAAATAAGGATTGATGTAAATATGTTATTTTAAAGATAAGGACTTTTCAAAATATTTCTCAATCGTTTTAAATGTGTTTATGTACACTTATAGCATTGACAATTTCAATTTCATGTTCCGGCAGGTGGCATTTCCCAAGATCACGTAGGAAATGTGATCAATAATAAATAGGAAGTACATGGTCTATAAATCCTCTCGTGAATGATAAATACGATATTTGTACAATCACTCAAGGAATTATGAACAAATAAATTTAATTCAGATAAATTTTAGAAATTCAAAGCATGAAAAATATTTGAGAAATTTCATTTACATGAAACAATCAATTATATCAAATCATGAGACCTCAATTAAATATACATGCTTCACATTAGACATTCAATTTTCTATTTTACTCATTCTATATTATTAAATTTGAAAATTCAAAATAGTCAATCACTGCATTACTAAAAAATTCTTGTCTCCTAGATATGTAAAGCTGAGAATAATTCAAGTGTTGGCATGCAATTTTATCTTTAAATCTCTAATAATGATTTAGAAAAAAAATAAGGAGTTTCAAAGATAAAAATTTAAAGTGAATTCACTTTTGAAATAAATCTCCACTCGTATTCCACCAATTTTTGGGGATTCCTTCAGTCATCAAGATCATATAGAAGAAAATTACTCAATTAATCCCAAGGAACATTTTATATAAGTTCAAATTGAAAAGTGGGAGTGGGCCACATGGTGGACTAATAAAAAAGGACATTTAAATTTAAATTCCTAGAATGCATTTAATGATAAATCTTGGTATGATCTTCCAAGTGGGTCCTAAATTTTTACGGCCTCATGTGGGAAGTACCATCTGTTATCCATAGTCTGATGGAGGGTGTATCTTCTATGGAATGAACCCCCACATGTTGTTCTTACCATCTTTCTGTTCTTTGTTCATGTTGAGGTGGAATCCATTGATTGAGAACACCATATCCACCCCTTCTCTATGTGGTATAGCTTTCATGGAGGGGGTAAGATGATGTTTGGAACCTGTACTAATTTTGTTTCTACTTGTGAATTGTTATCGTTATTTTATTGTACTCCCTATAATGAATATTCAATGTTTTTAGGGAGATTCATATGTTCCACCACAGGAGAATTTTCATTTTCATCATCTTCCTCCAGGGCATTATAAAACTTGGATGAATGTTAAAATTTTCAATTATTAAGGGTGATACACAAATTAGTTTCAATAAAATTGTATGTGTTAGAGTTCATGATTGTTTCATCTCCCAAATGTTGTTCCTGTTGAATCTCTTCTTTAATGGTAAGTACCTCTTGGATTATTTCTTCACTAGATGGATGTTGGTTTTTAAGCTCATCCACCTTGAGTTTGGCCTCTACATCTAGGATGTCATCAGTGAAAACAGTGAAAAAGGGGGCACTTCTCTCTTGGACTTGATTTGTTGCATGTAATTTTCTAGTTATTAGATCATGCTCATCAAAAAATGTGGTGGGGTCCATGTCTCTTGGAATTTTTGAAATAGTTTGAAAATTATCATAAAAGTTTCCCCCCTTTGTTGGAGTTCCTCCTTAGTACAATATTATTATTGTTCATTCACTTATGAGTAATCACTCCCTAAATGGAAAAATTGTTCATTTGAAAAAATCATTGGAAAATAATTTTTTAGATTATTTTGAAATAATACAATGAAAATTATTTACAAAAATATGAATTTTTAAAAAGTGATCGAAATAGTTGTTTAGATCCCCAGAAATGGAACCATTTTTGTCGCCCACCTATCACATGGCATGGGAAAATAAATTGTAAATGTTTTTCTAGTGTAGCATAGAGGTTTACTAGGGTCGTCTACCATGAGGATCATCATAGATAGTTCAATCACTAATTCTAATACACATAATCTAATACATTTTGGAATGAGATTGATATTGGAAAAGAAAAGGGGTAGAAAGAAGAAAGGTGGAACACTTTAATTTAAAATAAGTATGTGATACAGTGGTTGTCACATGGGTGACCCAGGTTTAATCCATGGTAAAGATGCTAGTTTTGACACATGCCTGTTTTAGGTCATGGAAAAAAGGAAATTTATATTCATAATACTACACAGTAGCTGACTAGGGTCTTCTTAATTGAGCATCATTGCAGTTTGATCAATCACTTATTCAAGTTCACCTATTCTAATTCTTTTTGTTTTTTAATAATTTATTGAAAACAATGATTTTAATGGTTTTGGAGAAAATTCAATAAAAATAATGAAATGAAAACATTAAATATATATGCAGATACATATGCTAACAACAAGAAAGAACTTGGTCCTCGGGTTGGATAACACAGGTTCATTCATTAATTTTTTATTGTTTAAATTCAATTTTATAATCCATTTAGTGAAAACTTGTTAATGAATTAATTTTCTTATATTTATAGAGTATGTAATTTTAGTATGTGTCTGGAACACCAAACCACACCTCCTCCAATAACCATGTAGGGTAACATCTCAATCAAGAATTATATTCCTAAAAGTCCTAGCTCCAATGAATTTTGATTAATCCCATTAGGAAACCCAAAATCCTAGGTATTAAGGTGTTTCCAATGATATGGGAGGGAAAATAACGAATCAACGGAAAATAATGGATTTTGAAACAGTTTCATTGTGGACGACCCTTGCACCGGTGCAATACTTCTCCAACCACCACAAATAAATGTAAAACACTTTAAATAAAAGTTCAATAATAACGAACACCATGAAACCTCCCCCATGGGACAACCTCTTATTAATCACATTCCATTGAAATGTGAAAAGGGATCACGGTGGGGTGATGGAAGAGAGAGAATGATAATTTGAGTGGCAATAAAGAGTAGGATCGAAGAACGAAATTGGAAAAAATTTAATAAAAAAGATAAATTTGTTGCATGTAAAATACAACTAAAATAAAAACAATATAAAGAAATAAAATTCTTAAATTTTCTTTACCATACTCTCCTTCACACCTGGATGATGTGGAGATGGGAAGAAATGATTTGAAAGGTAGGGTATCTTTTTCCTTTTTAGGAATATTAATTTCTTCAAAATGTTGATGTGTTTTGGACCCCATATATTGAAAATTAACACATAGACCCCTCCATTAAAGTTGTTCCCCATTGTCATTCACCTCTCCTATCAAATGATGAGATCATTTTTCAACTAGATATTGGAGTGATGATTTTTTAATTGACCGTGACTTTTTTTGGATGACGGTTCCAAAAGGCATCCTTAAAAAGTATGACATCCAATAAAAACCATAATGACTTCTAGACTCCCTCAAATTAATTTTCAGAACCTTTCTATGTATCCTTGTCCCATTACATGCGGAATCACATAAATTATAGTTTTTTAGACTTATTTTTGATTCTGTTATGGTGGTGGAGTCCACGGTGTCCACCCTTACAATTCTTTAACTTCATTGATTTTTTTAATTCCCTTATGTGCTCGAATTAGGCCCTAGTCCAGAATAAAAAGATAAAAGAAATAAAATACATAATCTATCAAAAAAATATCTAAAATATGAATTATATTTTTCACGAAATGACTAAAATACATGTGATGTAAGAATATGTCAAAAATCCAAAATTAAGCACTTTTCTCCATTTTTCTCAAGACACATCAAAAATAAAAAATTGATTCATATAATCTCAAATTGATAATTTTGGAGGGTTAAAAAATTAAAATGAATACAAAAAATGTGGAAAATATTATCGTTATCAACTACCTTCGGGAGAAAGACATGAGAAGTATTTAGCACATAATTTATTAACATTAAAAAATAAAATACATTGTGTACCTAGGATAAACATGGAAGTAAGGCCCCTCAGTAGAGAATTGATCCAAATTTCTCTAGTATTTCGTATGTTATATTTAATTGTTGACTTAACTTTCCCTTATTTCCAAAAGGCACGATCTTTTTTCATGTAGATACTTTTAGGGAAACATGATAACCATCGTCAAATGAATTGTGTTTCCTCCTATTATCTGCATAACATTTCAACCTACTCTGAGTTTTCCTAATGATTTTCTAGCTCATCATCAACTTCTCCTAAAATTCCTCTACTAAATATGTACCTATCAACTTCCTTTCAACTAACTCATCCCAATGTGTTGGAGTTCATCACTACTTTCCATATAATTCCTCAAAAGGTTTCATTTGTAAACTAGAATGAAAACTATTATTATAAGAAAACCAATATAAAGAAACATCTCAATCCCAACTACTCTTGTAATCCATTGGGAACACATAAATCATATCCTCCACGGTCGGATATATTATCTTTGTCTTTCGACCAAATTGTGGATGAAAACTACTTATGAAATTTAATTTTGTTTCCAATTACATCTGTAGGAATTTCAATAAATTAGAAGTGAACCACGTACCGTGATCAAATGAATTGGAAAAAGGAACTCCATGTAACCTGAGTATCTTCTTAAGATACAACTGATAATGTTGATCTAAAGGTAGAGTATATTGAATAAGAAGAAAAATTTTATATGTTGCAAATTGATCAATAATAACCAAAATCTAATTATTACATCAAGAATTATTTGGTTATCCCACAAAATAATCCATGGATATATCTTCCCATTTCTAATCTGGAACTGGAAATGGTTGAAGCATCCCCTTCAGTAATTATCACTCTTCCATTACATATTGAAAAGTCAAGCATCGTATTGCAAAGTCAACAACATATCTTCTAATTCCAGCCCACTAATAATAATCCCAAAGATCATTTTAAATATTGTTTCTAAAATGATGAATTTAAAATATAGAAGAATGATCTTCACTTAACAACTCTTTATTCAAATTTGAATCACAAGGAACACATAATATCTTCCCAAATATCTACAAAATCATTTATCGATGATAAATTAATCAAAAAATTATTTTTAACCAATTATTCATTTTTATTTAACTGATGTCCGTTCTTTTGTGATTATTTAATTTTGTCTGATAGACATGATTTTACTGACCCCAAAAATAATATAGAGTAATTTCATTCCCCAAAAAATTAAAAGACAAAACTCACCATATCATTAACCAAGGGGAAATGTTCCAATCATAAAAGGGTTAATGTAGCATTATTTTTTTGACTCAAAGTAGTGGACATATTATTCTATTTTCAAATATGGTAATGAATTGTGAAATACTAAACCATAATAATATATATCCATATTCTCTTCCTTCTGTTCAATTCGTTTAGAATGAATATATAACTGGAAATGTTTAAGAAGTATCTATTTCATATTTTTACCCGTATAAATGATGCCACCATATTTTTATAGAAAACAATATAGTATAAAATTTTAAATAAAGAGTAGGATAATTTAACTCATGAGGTTTTTGTATCCATGAATCATAAAAAATTACCTGATCATTATCCATCAGAAGGTAACCAACTAGTTTCAGTGAAGCATTACTGTAGAAAAAAAATCCCAATTCCTCAATGGTATGGACAAAACTTGACCATTCAAAAATCACCGTTTAAATTCCTAAAAACAATCATATCAGTATTTTTTCTAGATAAATTTACCTCTATTTATTTAATATAGTTAGTAGTCTAGATAGTTGTAATATTTTTTCAAAAAACTATCTGTAATACCTTGCTAATACACAAAAAATAATAATCTCATTAATATTTATAGGTCTTTTCTATTTATCAACCACTTTATTTATAGGATTATGTATAATTCTCAAATTACATATAATTTTCCAATGAAAGGAATTCTTTTTTAACCAAAAATCACATTTTCTAAATTTTCAATAAAACATCATTTGCTTAATGTTTTTTAGAAAAATTCATAGATGTTCATCTTGATCCACATAAAAGTTTTTATAAACCAATATATCATCAATAAAAACAACAAAAATATTATCAAAATATTCACAGAATACTCTATTCATAATATCCATAAACATAGTGGGGGAATTTATAATCCAAATGGAAAAACTATAAACTCATAATTCTTATATAAAGTTTGAATTGGTTTTTTTCTGAATTTCATCGTCTTTATTCTTTTTCTGATGATACCCAAATCTCAATTCAACCATAGAAAAATACTAAGATACCCAGTATAGATGAAAAAAATCATTGATATGGGGAAATGTGTGCTAATTTTTAACATTAATTCTATTAAAAGATCAATAATCCATGAAAAGCCTCATTGAATCGTACTTGTTTTTAGAGAATATAATATGTGCTCCCTAATCTAAAGTTTTTATTCAAATAAAACCTTTATCCAGGAACTCATGTAAATGATTTACCAATTCTAGAAGTTATACATGGGTCGTTCAATAAGAGGGTTTTGAAAAATTCTTAGCATGAGGAACAAATTCAATAGTAAATTCAACTTATCAAATTGGTATAAACCTAGTAAATTAATTAGAAAAAACATCCAAATACACATTTACCACCGGAAAATCATTAACAGAAATTGTTCCCTTATTTTTTCCAAAATTTGCAAGATAACAATATTTTACAATTGTTAGTAGTTTCTCATATTTCTAATATGTTATCAATGGTATTGGTTCATTGAAGAATAAAAAGTGAAACTCTTTCTAAAAAACATCCTTCACTCTATATTCTATCTTAGCATAGTAAAATGAAATCCAATCGATGCCAAGAATAACATAAAAATTTACTAGGTGATAAAAATGGTTTTTATGTAAATTCCGTGCATATAAAATGAATGGAATATTATTATTATTTATTTATTTCATTAATATTTTCTTCAATTTTCTTTACCATATGTTTTGGATTCATTTCATGAGGTGGAATTTCCATTTTAACATAAAATTTATAAAAAATGAATTAATGTGTACACCCCATATCAAAAAATATATTATAATAATATGATTAAACAAACAATGTACATGATATCAATTCGTTCTATAGACCAACATCATTTGAAGTAGTTGAAAATGATTTCACCACTCTTTTTTTCTTTTTTTCTGGCTACTTCCCATTATTTAGGTTCTTCTTTAGACATATATATACATAATTACACATCTAATTACATTTAAAAAATATTACTGATTGTGTATTAGAATTATTCTTACCAATACCATGATATTCTCAATGTAATTTTGAGTCATATGCCTAAAATTACAACATTGAAAACATTTACCAGACATCAAAACTCATTCCCTAGTATGTTTTTACCACAATTCTCACAAATAGAAAACTTAATTTCCATACCATCCGATCTCTTTTATGAATTCCACCCTTTTCAATGCAACCTAATACTCTATTTTTGAAGAAAATATGTGATCATCAGAAAATATAATTTTCACATTCTCCACACATCAGAAAAGTTTTTTTAACCTTTGATTTAATTAGAATATAATGCACTTTAATATTTTTTGATTAAAGCCTGAGTAAAAATAATTGATTGTACTATTAGACCATGGAATATAATTGGAGTGTAACATGAAAATAGTTTGATTTTTTCTTCGTATGCAACCACTGAATCATTATTCTGTATCCATTTCATGAATTTTTTCCATCCTAATTTAAATCCCCTTGGGAAAATATTTCTTCAACAAATTATTCAAAAGTTCCAGTATCCTCATTATCCATGATATTATTGAAAATTGACCACCACTGATCTACTTCATCTAAAAAATATAAATATAAAGACTAACCTTTTGATGGTGTGAATACCCCCTAACATCAAAAAAAATTTCTAGGGCTTTAATCTATCCTTCACCAACTATCGGGTTAGATGATCCACTAAATTTAGGATGGTGTCACCACATAAATTTTTTTGATTTCATCATGTTCCAATATGGTGGATATGGATGATCTATTGCGTGTATGCCACCACTAGTTATGGTATGTATCGAATAATCCATTACTTCAAAAAAAGGCACAATTCTAATTCCAAAAATTTAAGGTGGCTAATTTGGGAGAATATTTTCTTCTCAATTCCTTCTCACTTCAACTTTCATATTTCCTATATAGAAAACCATTATCAATATACAATTTTTAAATGAATAAAAATGGTAATATTCTAATGTTATATCATGACAATATAATAATAATGTTAAATCTTTTTGGGTTATTATAAAAAAATTATCTTAATAATATAAAGTTATCTAATCCTTTCTCTAATTCCAATTGTAAGGGCCTAACTATAAATGTTACAAGTTCTGGTAAAATTGACTATAATTTAGTTTTTTTACATTCTAAATGATATTTTAGGTTTACAGTTTCAATTGATTAAATAATAATTCATAAAATATAAAAACCATATAATTTAAATATGAACTCTTATTCTTAGTGTCTATTTTCACCATATAAGAACTTTTTAGAACAACCCATGATTTCATTTCAAAAAAACTCATTATAACTTTCAACATGAACTCTTCATTTATTTAATCATATTTTAATCCTATAAAAAACATTTTAAAACCTCATATGAGGGAAAAATACATGTATCGAACAAAAATAAGAATAAATAAACAATTATTCAATAAACTAAAACATTTTTAAAAGTTATAACATTTCCATATAAAGAATAATCACTTTAAATTACCTTATGAAATCCTATGTTCTCTATAAAAATCATAACAGACATAAATTAAAAAAAACTTATTGAATATTTTTCATACCACTCTTACATGTATTGTAGCTCTCGTGAATACATTGGGAGTAACCTTTACGGTTACATTTAGAATAACCACTATAGTATATTCCATAAAACTATTAGGAGAAACCTAACTAGTTAAATCTATCCATTTACCTAATGAATTAGAGATCTATAACAGCCTTAATCTCCATTGGATTATAATGGTAACACCTTCCCTTATAATTAATTCCAAATAAACCTAACATAACAATGACACGTAAATATTATGTAAAATAAATACTATAGAGGAAAATAACTTTTCCATTTTGAAATCACTCTTTATTTTTATAATGTCAAACACACATAAATGAAAACATTTTATTTCAAAAAAAACTATAAAATTATAAAGAAAGATTCAAAACATTAAATAATCCTAAAAATGGTATATTTTTTTCATTCCATGTATGTTACAAAACATTCATTTTTTATTTTGTAAAAATAGTTGCAACAGTAACTTTAAAAGATGATTTTTTTAATGTCCTTTACCTTGAATCTGACTCATTATATAGAACATTTATTTTAAGGAATAATACAATTTTGTTACTGTATAATATCTTATGAAACTTTTTCTAACATATTATTCCTTTTATATAATTTATTATAATGTTTTAAATAATTTATGTTCACATCAAATGTTTGGATTATATTGAGTTCATAAGTCCAAAATGACTATGTCTGGTAGACTATGGTCAAAGTGGAAATTATTAAACAATATATAGAATTATATTAATGAATAATAACAATTATTATACATTAATAATACTTTTAAATTCATCCATTAAATATGTTTATGAAATATGAACATTGTCACAATCATGAAGATGGTAGGTTGTATGTACGCATGAGTATCAGATACATTTTTCATTGATCATTAAAAAAAGAAGGTAAGGTTTATTTTATATTTATAGAATTATCATATTATCATATTAATCATTCAAATATAATCATATTTAGCATTCATGTGATGTTTTGATGTAAAAATGAATCACATTGCATCATGGAGGTGATAATTCCCAGGTACATAAGAACAATGTTATCATTTTTTAGTGCATGGAAAAATTAGAACATTAATGATATATTGTATTTTTATAATGATATATATTTAATTTACATAATCATTAATTCCATAATTATAATAAGTCCCGAGAGATAGTGATGGAAAATAAATTACATCCGTTTGTGAGACAGTATTTTGTCGTACATATGAATGATGAATTATTTTCCTATTTTATGGAAAATGAGATGGATATGGGTTTTAAAAAGAAATATAAAATATAATGATATGGATAATACTTGATTTATCATTTTTTCATGTTTTAATAATGTTTGACGGATTAGGCAGAAAAACAAAACTGACGCGTGTTGATAAAAACTATACCTCTTTTTAGAAATCCACCCTAGTATAATACCTTAAGACCACTAAGGTTGGTATTTTTCCTAAAATAAGACCTATAGAATTTCGGATGGATTCTAGGAAGGTATTTTTGGAATATATTTTCTGATAATAATGTATTTTTTTATTGAAATGAGAATAATGTGTGTCCTTTTATAGGGGAGGGGAGAGACACTCTTGGAATTTCTCAAAATATTAGATAAATATAAATTAATTTTCTTTTCCATGTGTCTCCATTATGAGTTATGTTTTAATATAGGATTATAATGGATTCAAATCCACTCATATCATAAATTTTTAAAAAACTAGGTCACATTATTACCCTTATCATTAAATTTTAACCCTTTTTAACCTCTTGAACTCTTACCGCATCTACAAGGATTTTACTCTTTAAAGGTTAATATTGTTACTAAAATAAAAAAAAAGACACATAAATGAATTATATATGAAATTATAAATCATATACCAATAAAGTTTTATAATTTATACTTTTTATGAATTTTATATCATTTAATAAGATATTATTTATTTTAAAATATCATTAATGTCAATTTTGAAACTATTTAATGTATTGTTTTTTAAATATATAAAGAGAGAAAGAAAAATTCAAAAAAGTAATTACATCTCATAAATATCAAATTAATCTATAAAATTAGTGTAGGGAATCAATTATCTCAAATTAGATTTATTTTAATATTTTTATTGATATTTATTTGATATTTCCTTTAATGAAGTAATTACTGCATCAGTGTTGTGTCTTAATTTAAGATAATTATTCCATCTATAAAAATTATAAATAAATTACAATGCAATATATAAATATTTTTGGATTTAAAATTACTATTTATAATAGAAAATATCTTTGGGATAACCCTATATTAAAAATTCTATAGTTATTAAAAATATGAGTATGACATCTTTAACTTCTCTTTAAATAAAATACTAGGAATATCATATTCTCATAAAATTGGATTATTAAGGTTATAATTTCAATAATTGGTTGATTATGGTCTAATTTTACTCATAAAATAATTTTTGGTCTTGTTTTAGGGTCAATATCTATTGCTTTTTTTTATTTTTATATTTAGTTACCCAATTTACCCATTATCATTGTAATGAAAATTACCATGGTTACTGTTAATATTTTTTCAAAAATAAAAGGGAATTATTTACTAAAATTGGACCTAATTATTTCAAATAAGTAATCCATTTTTCAAAATTGAAAACACATAAGTTTCACAATTTAATTTAAAATTAAATCAGTAAAACACAATGAAATAAATGTTTTCAAAAAAATAAATTCATTAATTATAAAAGGTTTTATACTAAATTCAAGTATAAAATAAATTTAAAATCCCATAATTAGATTATTTTAAATAATAATTAAATAATTTAAATTTCAAAATAATCAATAACCTCATTTCTCCTCAAAAATAAAATAATATTTTTAAATAAAATCAGTATTTTCAACTATTCCTTGGAAAATCAATATTTTCAAAAATTCATTAATGATTATTTTGACTTGATAAATTCATTTTAAAATTATATGATTGAAAAAATATTTTAAACATAAAAATTTTGCGACCAGTTTAATAAATCTATTTCCTTTTTATTTTAATAATTATTCAATATGAATATAAAAATACTACTAAATTTGACACCAATTTGTTCTAACAATTCCTCGGTTGTCACATCATCACTATCTAACGAATCTCCATGTGCCTCCACTCTAGAACCTTGCACCATATTTAGGGACACATCCAATATAGATTAACTCATGACATCCATGTATTCCTAGTTCTTATGTCAATTCATTTCACATAATAAAATTCTTCCCCTTTAATCATTAAATCCAAAATCATTCATTTGTTAAAACTAACCAAAATCTTAAGAACATAACCAAAGAGTTTTTTAAAAAGCCATAAAATTATTATATTTGTGAATTATAAATAAAATGGGGTTAAAATAAAAATCCATTACTTGTTTCCTTTTAAATTAAAAAAATCAAATATAAATTTCAAAGCCTTATATAATAGAACATGTGGAGAAGAGAGAAAATCCATCTAACTCTTACAATTGATTTCACTACACCTAACAATTGGAGAATAATGGGATTAAACACTTACAAATTAAATCCCAATAACATAACAAATAAAGAGAAGTCAGATATCCATGTCACATTATAAAATTATAGACCTGAAAGCATGGTAGAATAAAATGAGTGCAAAGTGTTATAAGAGGTGTTTTCTTATTCAATTCCACACTAAAATACCTCTGAAGAATAATGGATATGGATCCATAACACATACTATATGATATTATTTTTAATTAATTGTTTCAAAACATATTTTACCATCACAATTTCCTTGTGGAGACACCATGGCCATTGTCCTATCCAATTGGTGATATACAAGAGATGCAACATAGCCAACAAAAACTCTCTATTTCCATAGAGATGAGCTTTTTAAGATTTCCATACCTTGGACCATGGTGTTGTGAGACCTTTCCACCAATTTTTAGATAGATTCTCCAAGGTCTACGTGACCTTAAACATGACTACTAGCCCCCATTTTTTACCTCTTCATGTTGGATAGGGATATCCCCAACACAAATTTCCCACGACCATAATGTGTTGTTTCAAATAGTTGATCCTGAAAAGTCACCCCCCCAATCACTCAAACACTCAACAATGATCCTCAAACCCAATATAGCCCATAAAAATATAAGAAATACTATTATAATATAGAACATACCTCAAATAAATGGTGTTAAATTCTCCCCACAAATAATATTTTTTTCCTTATAATGCTAGATATCATTGTTTTTTAGAAGAGCTTATGTCATTGTTCTACCATAAATTATTATCATTCCCATGTATCCTCCAAAATATTTCCATGAATTCATAAAACTCACACCTCAAAAACACTCTTTCCATATTAAAATATCTCTTGTTTATCCATAATCTATATCAACATGTGTATCATAGTATCATCCAATGAAAGATGAACAATGTCCCCTAGAATCACCTAGGGAGGATCAGGGTTATAATTTTTAAACTAAGACACATGAAAAAATTGTAATGATATATAAACCATGGAATTAAATCTAATTGATAATCCACATCCATGATTTGTTTTAATATTTGAAAAGGTTAGATGTACCAAGTATACAATTTACCTTATCCACCAAAACATTGATTCCCTATCTTTTGAGAAGATTTCAAAATCACATGACATAAACCATAAATTTATAATGAATGATAAAATTGATATGTATAATATTTATGTAAACTCGAATATATCAATGTCCATTACCTAATCATTTATATTTTCATATTTTTCTCATTAGAAATACTATGTTGTAACAGTGAAATTCCATAGGTATCTACCTAAAATGTAGATATCGACATTGAAAAATATAAAATTCTTCAAAATGAGATATATTATTAGAGTCTTGTTAGTTTTTATTGTATAATAACACCATTGATGATATATTATTCTATGATGAGCCTCTAAAATCCATATAATAATATCAGATCTTATGTTAAAACATTTAGATCATCTATTCCAATTATCCATCGATTTGGGGATGACAACCTATTCTCATCATCAACTGGGTATCAAAAGAATTCTAAAAAGATCACTAATGTTACCAATATTAAAATTCCATAGTAATAAAGTTTTACAATTTTTAATGTCAAATCAAACATTAAAAAATGTACATAACTTATCAATTTAATTTAACATTTTTAAAATACATAGTTAAATCATGTATTTTACTTTTCACCTTTGATTCATGGTGAAACTTATCCTCTTATTCATTCAAGCTTGTTATTTCATTATTATTAAAAATTTCAAATCATGGTTTACCTCGTCATTGAATTTTTCCTCTCATCTTCAATGATAAAATTCATGTAGAGTTAGGCTCGTATCATGATAACATGCTCTTTATCAATAATATTGTAAAAGAACTAATTTCCCCATTTTGTAAAGACAAGAGGCACATAAAATCACAAGGGCTTTCAATAACGGTTGAAATGGCTATGAGGATTAATGTTGGTATTATTTGATTCTTTAAAAATTAATTCCCAAAGAAGAGATTTATCTCTTAAGTATTATGTGTGATATCAAAATTATATGTGTAATGAAATTTTCCCCTTCAATGTATGAACACCCACTTCCCCAAAATTCAAAGTAAAGGTTATGATCAAGTAAGAATAATGAACAATTTGGGAACCCTATTGATTTTTTTTCCTTATTTTTGTACATTTTTTTCTTTTTTCGAAAGTTACTATTAGATCAAACTTTGCATCCATCAATTAACCACATAAAATTATAATATTTCAAGTATGGAAAATAATGATTTTTTGTTCTCCCTAATCACAACCCATTTTACTCTCTCTATTTTTGTTCTTTTGGTTAGTTTATTAATTGAAGAGGGGAAAATTTTAGTATAATGAAAAATTACAAAAACTTGTACAATTCAAACAATATCTCCCCTACACATTTTCTATACAATGTATAACATCCCTTACACCATAAATCCCTTCACGCCCACACATTATCTATAAAATATTAGGACAATACAATGACTATGGTATGAATGGATAAAAATGGCTTGAAACATGGCTCATCCCTATAATGGTAATTCATGGACTCTATGTTATAAAATAAGGATTGATGTAAAGGTGTTATTTTAAAGATAAGGACTTTTCAAAATATCACTCAATCGTTTTAAATGTTTTTATGTACAGTTATAGCATTCATAATTTCAATTTCATGTTCTGGCAGGTGACATTCCCCAAGATCACGTAGGAAATATGATCAATAATAAATAGGAAGTACATGGTCTATAAATCCTCTCGTCAATGAGAAATATAATATTTGTACAATCACTCAAGTAATTATCTATAAAAAAATTTATTTCACTTAAATTTAGAAATTCAAATCCTGAAAAATGGTTGAGAAATTTCATTTACATGAATCAATCAATTCCATCAAATCATGAGACCTCATTTAAATATACATGATTCACATTATACATTCAATTTTCTATTTTACTAATTATAAATTATTAGCTATGAAATATAAAACACGGTATTACTGCATTACTAAAAAATTCGTGTCTCCTAGATTTGTCAAGTAGAGAATAATTCAAGTGTTGGCATGTAATTTTATCTTTAAATCTCTAATCAAGATTTGGAAAAAAATTAAGGAGTTTCAAAGATAAAAATTAAAAGTGAATTATCTTTTGAAATAAATCTCTAGACCTATTCAACCAATTTATGGGGCTTCTTTATGCCATCATGATCCTATAGAAGAAAATTACTCAATTAATCACAAGGAACATTTCATTTAACCTCAAATTGAAAAGTGGGAGTGGGCCACATGCTGGACTAATCAAAAAAAGAAAATTTAAAATTAATTTACTAGAATTAATTTAATGATAAATCATGGTGTGATCTTCCAAGTGGGTCCTAAATTTTTACAGCCTCCTGTCGGAAGTACAATCTGTTATCCATAATCTGATTGAGGGAGTATCTTCTATGGAATGAACCACTACATGTTGTTCTTACCATCTTTCTGTTCTTTGTTCATGTTGTGGTGGAATCTATTGATTGAGGACACCAGATCCACACCCTTCTCTATGTGGTATAGCTTGTGTTGAGGGCATAAAATGTTGTTTGGAACCTTCACTTATTTTGTTTCTACTTGGGAAATGATATCTTTATTTTATTTTACTCCCTCTAATGAATGTTCAATGTATTTAGGGAGATTCAAATGTTCCTCCATAGGAGAATTTTCATTTTCATCATCTTCCTCCAGGGAATCATACTACTTGGCTGAATCTGAAAATTTAAAATTATTAAGGGTGATACTCAAATTAGTTTCAACAAAATTGTATGTGTTTGAGTTCATCATTGTTTCATCTCCCTAATGTTGTTCATGTTGAATCTATTCTTTAATGGTAAGTACCTCTTGGATTCTTTCTTCACTAGATGGATGTTGGTAGTCAAGTTCATCCACCTTGAGTTTAGCCTCTACATCTAGGTTGTCATCAGTGAAACTAGTGAAAATAGGGGGCACTTCTCTATTGGCCTTGATTCGTTGCATGTTATTTTGTAGTTATTAGATCATTCCCCTCAAAAAATGTGGTGAGATCCATGTCTCTTGGAATTTTTGAAATAGTTTGAACATTATCATAAGAGTGGCCCCCTTTGTCTGATATTCTCCTTAGTATAATATTTTTATTGTTATTTCACCTATGAGTAATCACTCCCTAAATTGATAAAATGGTCATTTGAAAAAATAAATTGGAAAGTAATTTTTTAGATTATTTTGAAATAATACAACGAAAATTATTTACAAAAATATTAATTTTGAAAAAGTGATCTAAATAATTGTTTAGATCCCCGGAAATGGAATCATTTTTGTCTCCCAACTATCACGGGGCATGGAAAAAGAAAATTTAAATGTTTTTATAGTGTAGCATAGAGGTTTACTAGGGTTGCCTCACATGAGGGGGATCATAGTAAGTCCAATCACTAGTTCTAATACACATAATCTAATTCATTTTGGAATGAGATTGATATTGGAAAAAAAATGGGTAGAAGAAGAAAGGTGGAACACTTTAATTGAAAATATGTATGTATAGCAGTGGTTCTCACATGGGTGACCCAGGTTTAATCCCTAGTAACGATGTTAGCTTTGATTCATGTTTGATTTAGGTCATGGAAAAATAAAAAAATATATTCATAATACCACACAGTTGGTGACTGGGGTCTTCTTAATTGAGAAGCATTGCATTTTGATCAATCAATTATCCAAGTTCACCTATTCTAATTATTTTTTTAATATTTATTGAAAACATAGCTTTTAATGGTTTTGGAGAAAAATCAATAAAAATAATGAAATGAAGACATTAAATATATATTCAGATACAGATTCTAACAACATGAAATAACTTGGTCCTGGGGTTGGATAACACAGGTTCATTCATTAATTTTTTATTGTTTAAATTCAATTTTATAATCCATTTAGTTAAACCTTGTTAATGAATTAATTTTCTTTTATTTATAGAGTAAGTAATTTTAGAATGTTTCTGGACCACCAAACCACACCTCCTCCAATAACCAAGTAGGGTAACATCTCAATCGAGAATGGTATTCCTAAAAGTCCTAGCTCCAATGAATTCTATTTAATCCCATTGGGAAACCCCAAATCCATGGTATTAAGGTGTTTCCAATTATAAGAGAGGGAAAAGGATGAATCGAAGGAAAAGAATGTATTTTGAAATATTTTCACTATGGACAACCACCGCACATGTGGAATACTTCTCTAACCACCACAAATAAATTTAAAACACTTTAAATGGAAGTTTAATAATAACAAACACCATGAAACCTCCCCCATAGTGATGCATTTTATTAGTCACAAGCCATTGAAATGTGAAAAGGGATCACAGTTGTAACACCCCGAGATTTTATGAAAAATATTCTTTTTAATTTCATTAATGTCTTGTATTGTACGCTACAGCAAAAGGATCTTTCTCAACACGCATCCTTGACTTGCCTTGTATTACATGCAATCGCGACCTTCCTCGATAGCGTGTGTAGTATGCAGTACCGAGTTTCACTAAACAATGATATGCTATTAAAATATTATTAAAACTAGCCATTATGAATAGTAATAACCACTTTTTGAAATTTTATAAATTTTATTTTTCAAAATGGACTTCATTTTTGGATTCATAATATCGAAATTAGCATAGGGTGAAATTTTGGTATTTTTCTGAAAACTTTCAATTTTTGATGAATAGTGAAACCACTAAGTGGTAGTTAAAAAACTGAATTTTTCATAAAAATTAATTTTACCGCTTCTGTGAATGAAATTTCGAAAATCCGAGAGACACAGTTAATATCAAGGACTAAAATGTGGTTCAATGAGATGAAAATAATTTTTGGTGAATAGTAACTTTTTACTTTTTTTTCCCGCGGTTAATAGTAAATAGGGTAACTAAGGGTAAATATGATATTACTATTACCCTAACACATGTCCTAATTCTATTGGATAAGTGTAATTCGGCCAAAAACAACCTTATGAATATAATATGACCATTTAGGTCCACATGGATTAGATTATGACATTTAATATAATTTTATTTAATGAATAGTTAAAATAGTTAAAATCAAAGTTTAATAAATAAAACATTTTTAATATGGGTTTATACATAAGATAAATTCGATTAAAAATATTCATTTGAAATCTAAAAATCTTTCCTACATAATGATATTTTATTTATAATTTTTAGACTTTAAATAAAATAATTTATTTATGACACAACGATGATGCAGTAATTACCCTTTTAAGGAAATGTTAACATAATTGATGTTATAAATACCCAAATAAATGTAATTTGAGACTTTTTATGAATTCCACTAATTTTATAGGTTACTATGATATATTAGTGTTGATTTAATCAACTTCGTTCGAACATATAATTCTGTTATGACTTTCACAAAAATCATATATCAAATAGTGTCAAAATTGACACAAAATAGTCTTTAAATCAAATATTATATTATTAATTGTTATTTTATTCCTAAAAATCTAAGGTTCGGCCAAATGACTTATATAAGGATATATATATTAATAATAAACAATTTGGGGTTCGTTTGTCATGTTATAGTAAGTGTATTAACCATATAGTGTAAGAAAACAAAAAGACACTGTAAAAGTTAAATTATTTAACTTAGAGTTAAATCTAATTGATAAGGTTAAAATAATAACCTAAACTTGTCTAAATCATATTGGTTGATAGGATTTCGACCCATCCCCACCTTAGCCTCGAAATAAATCAATTTGGAGCTATTTAAAACCGATCTTTACTTTATAATAAAATAATATTTTGAGATATTCCTAAGGTGCCCCTCTCCTCCCTTATAAAAGGGCACCTCCTCCCTCTCCTCCTCACACCAATTTGAGCATTCAAGCTCGGCCAAACCCTGCCAAAATCTCTTCTACACTTCCCCAGTATCATCCTAGAGGTCTTGGTCTTCTTCAAAGACCATCCATAGTTCTTTAAGTGGAGGTTAAGTGAAGGCACGTCAAAAAGAGGTAATATCCATTACCGATCTTTTTCAATTTCTTTCTTCTTCAACTTCTTCTTCTTTAGTTGTTTCATGATAAAGTAATAACATCAGTATTTATTATATACTGATAAGTTATTATAAATATGAAACAACTCTAATTAACCTTCTATCCATCCTACAGAAGAAGGAAATCACCACGCGTGCGTACGTACGGAATACCGTCTCCACGTCGTGGTGTAATCTATTTTCTGACACCACCTTAATTGGATGGGTATAATGGTGTAATGAGTAACTATATATGATTATTATAAAGTGATATTGATACTGAAATAGTATACATACACTTCAACACAATTCCACGACCATGGGAACGATATCATCGCTCGTGCGTACGTACGGACTACCGTCTCCACGACGCGATGAGATTCATTCTCCATGTTAACCATTTAAGAATGATTATAAAGTATATATAAGCAATAATAATTAAATATATGACATTATAAAGCTACAGGATTTATGTGTATATATATGTATGTCATCTACTTAATTCCACTCAATTCAATAAGGAAACGAAAACAACGTTCTTGCGTACGTACGGCCTACCGTCTCCATGAACGGTGTATTTCTTTCCATTTATCGATCCATTATATATATGTATATTCTGAATATATATTATATATAAATCATGTTTTATATTCTGGAATTAATTAATCATGATCTAAGTAATCATATGAATAATTACAAGTCAAAACACGGACGACAAATGAAACAATTTTACCCAAAACGCTCTTCAACATAGAATTTACAAGAGAACGGGTAATATAAAGTCATAAGTGAACCATATATGATATCATAACAATGAATATGATTCTGTAATAAGTAAATGACATTATTTAAATCATTATACAAGAGGTTCGGACACTTACGAAGCAAATCGGACCTAAGGTAAGGAAAATATAACAATCTCATTTTTATCCGAGATTGTTTATACTTTGGTATTTACTGGGGTGTATTTTATCATCCACATCCATGTTCTCTCAATATGTAATATTATTTCCATCCTTCTACAATAGTTTATATCCAATTTTACCCTTCGGTGAGTTTTTAGTAAAAGATATGAAAGGAATATTTTGTCGTTTTTTTCGTACGAGGTACTTTTGAATTTTCCGACAAAAGTACGAAGAATGTTTTTTTTAACTCATACGGCATGAATGGATTTTTAAAACATTATTTCCAAGAAGCTTCCTTTAAAAGTTTTCAAGTTTATTTTTAACCAACTTCTTTTAGTTTAAAGTTGTATGACATGTTAAGAAAGGAAAAATGTTTTTGAAGAAGAAAGGATATTTTCCTCAAGAATGGAGTTCAAATGTTTTATCAAAATTATTTTCCGTCTAAGATAATATAGGGTTCTGTTTTTATCCCTATTATTACATTGATTTGATTATGTTTTGAGGGAATTATTTTTATGAAGTCATTTACCTTATATGATTTGTTTTATGATGTCAGGATGTTTCAAGAATCCCATTTTTTGTTACATGTGTTATGCGATGATATATGATTTATGATTATGTGGCACACACAAGAAAGGATTCATTATAAGATGGGTGGGACCTATATCTCCCTCCAATGCATTGGGTAAATATTTTATATCTCATGAGATAGACATGGCTGGAATGGTAGGTTATACCGGTTCAGTGAAACATGACTGAAACGAGGGTTACTCGATTCAGAAAGGGACTTTGTCCACTAAGATATTCTTGGCAATGAGTCTTGACTAACAATAAATGATTATCTATGATTATCTGTGTATGCCACAAAGTTTCATGTTTTATGTTATGATTATTGTGATTACATTTCACTTCCATGATTTACCCCATGTTATGAAATTATGATCTCTTTTGCAGGTTAAGATTTCCAAAAGTTATGTTCTTATGTATATGATATGATTGATATTTCTTTTGTTTACCCTTACTGAGCATTTGATCTCACCCTTTTATGTTTTCTTTTCCCCAGGATATAAAGAAAGGTTTTAGGTAAAAAAAAAGGAAGATCTTTATGGGAGATGTTGAAGATCATTCACCACGATTAGAAGATTACGTTCCGAGTTTCCAAAGACACTAAACTATTACGATCTTTGTGTGTGTGTTTTTGTTATGTACTAAGTATTCCGCAAAAGTAATGTAATGTAAATGTACGTTAAGCTTAGGGTCTCTAAAGTTGGTATCAGAGGAAAGGTTTAGTCATCCTTTGGAAACTAGGATGCGAAAACGTTAGTGAGATCCCTAGAGATATTTCTAAGGCATGTCTAGGGATGTCCCTAAGGATAAGTATACGTATAGGATATAGTCCTAGAACTACGGTAACGATCTTAGAATTTAACCTAAGTTGTTAGATATTGAGGGTGCTCCCCATTTATTATGTTGTTTTCCCTAGCATGTTTTTTGCCTCTCACACTATTCTTTTTGGGTTTTAGAAAATGGCTGGAAACAAGATGATTCACGATAATGGAGGATATGAGGGACAATGGAATGATATTATTCATGAGAAACCAAATGAAATGGGATTTGGAAGTCCAAACATCATTATTATTCCGAATCAACAATCTCATAATATGATCAATAAAGTAAAATTTGGTAAGTTTCCTGACTCGGCTGATAAGAGAAATATGGAGTTTCATGATGATCATAGAGAAAAGAAAGTTCAATTTCCCCTGTGTAAATCATGTGGGATGATGCATCAAGGAGAATGTTTCAAAGGAACTGGAAGATGATTTGGGTGTGGAAAAGAAGGACACAAATCCAGTAAGTGCAAAGGAAAAGGTTCAGTTAACACTAGGGATGAGGATAATGGTATTGCTACAACATCAACAATGGTTAAATGTTTTAAATGTGGAATGTACGGCCATTATGCAAACCAATGCCCTAAGGTAAAGTCTCATGAAGATAATCAGTATGGTCGTATGGGTAGTATTTATGTTGATGATGATGAAGAGACTACAAATGATATTTGAGATGAAAGAATTGTTGAAGCTCGGTCAACGGTTTAAGAATGTAGTGGAATGATTACATGTTTATCATGTGTAATGTTGTATAAGAAATCTCATGGTACTATGGAATAAAGAGACATCTAAGGATTGTTACACTGTTGTCTTTCCTTGAATTATGAAAGTGTATGATTAATGGTACCACTATCCATGAAAGGTTATTCAGATATTTTTGGAATTTAGATGATATGTTCATAATGAAGGGATAAGGAGAAAATTAAATGTTTAACAGTATTCATGAGCTCATGATTGATATAAGGACTAAGTGATATCATGGTTTGAGTATATAGAATTTTGAGGATTTTGGTATGTGGAAAGTGTTAACATTTAACTGCATTCATGTTTTCAATAAGGTTCAATGGGTATTCAAGAGAATACATGATTAAGGCCTTTGAATGTTCAGAATGTGACCAACAAGACATATCTTATGATATATGGGGATCAACGATGGTATTAAATATCTGGTAATCGTTCTCACTATATTATGAGAGTGGACTGAAGTATTATGGATAAGCCTAAATATTGGAATGGATTATGTTGGACATAAGTTTATATTGTTTAAGGATAGAAGTTTTTTCGATATTATTGATGGGATGTTATAGTAATATAGTTTTAGAAAAAGGACAACCTGCTGGACGAGCGACAGCCCATCGCGTCGGACAAGGCTGTGGGAATCGAACCCACAACCGAAGTGCGACTGGCCTTTATCAACTACCACTGGCCTACAGGAAGTCCCTGTTTAGTAGAAACTAGTTTTATTATATTAAGCATTATGATATATAAAGTATAAGTTCATTTTAGGAACCATATATCATTAATCTCACTATAGATGGACTTATGTATTTTTTGATAACTTTTCTAACCTTTTGAGACAGATGGAATGACCCATCATTCTATCACATGATCTGCTAACACATCACGAATGACAAATTCAACTTCATTTCTTTAAGAGATGAAGTAGAAATTGTCCAAAGAACGACAAACAGTGAGACTATACCAAAATCACGAAAGTATTTCTTCTAATTCCAATTTCATAAACTTTAGGGAAATGATCTTGAAAACCAAAAATGTTGTCCTAGTGTTCTTATATCTGATTAATCAGATGGTACCTTAGATCATCACAAATTTATGGATTTGTGATTTCTAGCTTTTCCATAGCCATGTTCTCTACCACTCTCCATCAGAACATGATGGTTAGATTTCTCTTCTATATCCAAATTTTCACCTATGTGGAAACCGAGTGATTAGTCTATTTGGGTAACCGTTACGTTTCGTACTTTTGTTTTTAAAGATTGGTTTTGGTATTCCTTTTTACGATGTGTGTTTCGATTAAAGAAACCTTCGAATAGTAAACCATTTATAACCCCGACGAATTTCGAGGGTGAAATTCATTTTATGGGGGGGTAGAATGTAACACCCCGAGATTTTATGAAAAATATTCTTTTTAATTTCATTAATGTCTTGTATTGTACGCTACACCAAAAGGATCTTGCTCAACACGCATCCTTGGCTTGCCTTGTATTACACGCAATCGCGACCTTCCTCGATAGCGTGTGTAGTATGCAATACCGAGTTTCACTAAACAACGATATGCTATTAAAATATTATTAAAACTAGCCGTTATGAATAGTAATAAAAACTTTTTGAAATTTTATAAATTTTATTTTTCAAAATGGACTTCATTTTTGGATTCGTAATATCTAAATTAGCCTAGGGTGAAATTTTGGTATTTTTCTGAAAACTTTCAATTTTTGATGAATAGTGAAACCACTAAGTGGTAGTTAAAAAACTGAATTTTTCATAAAACTTAATTTTACCGCTTCCATGAATGGAATTTCGAAAATCCGAGAGACATGGTTAATATCAAGGACTAAAATGTGGTTCAATGAGATGAAAATAATTTTTGGTGAATAGTAACTTTTCACTTTTTTTTTACCGTGGTTAATAGTAAATAGGGTAACTAAGGGTGAATTTGATATTACTATTACCCTAACACATGTCCTAATTCTCTTGGATAAGTGTAATTCGGCCAAAAACAACCTTATGAATATAATATGACCATTTAGGTCCACTTGGATTAGATTATGACATTTAATATTATTTTATTTAATGAATAGTTAAAATAGTTAAAATCAAAGTTTAATAACTAAAGCATTTTTAATATGGGTTTATACATAAGATAAATTCGATTATAAATATTAATTAGAAATCTAAAAAGATTTCCTACATAATGATATTTTATTTATAATTTTTAGACTTTAAATAAATTAATTTATTTATGACACAACGATGATGCAATAATTACCCTTTTAAGGAAATGTTAACATAATTGATGTTATAAATACCCAAATAAATGTAATTTCAGACTTTTTATGAATTCCACTAATTTTATAGGTTACTATGATATATTAGTGTTGATTTAATAAACATGGTTTGAACATATAATTCTGTTATGACTTTCACAAAAATCATATATCAAATAGTGTCAAAATTGACACAAAATAGTCTTTAAATCAAATATTATATTATTAATTGTTATTTTATTCCTAAAAATCTAAGGTTCGGCCAAATGACTTAGATAAGGATATATATATTAATAATAAACAATTTGGGGTTCTTTTGTCATGTTATAGTAAGTGTATTAACCATATAGTGTAAGAAAACAAAAAGACCCGGTAAAAGTTAAATTATTTAACTTAGAGTTAAATCTAATTGATAAGGTTAAAATAATAACCTAAACTTCGCTAAATCATATTGGTTGATAGGATTTCGACCCATCCCCACCTTATCCTCGAAATAAATCAATTTGGAGCTATTTAAAACTGAACTTGACTTTATAATAAAATAATATTTTGAGATATTCCTAAGGTGCCCCTCTCCTCCCTTATAAAAGGGCACCTTCTCCCTCTCCTCCTCACACCAATTTGAGAATTCAAGATCGGCCAAACCCTGCCAAAATCTCTTCTCCACTTCCGCAGTATCATCCTAGAGGTCCTGGTAGTCTTCAAAGACCATCCATAGTTCTTTAAGTGGAGGTTAAGTGAAGGCGCGTCAAAAAGAGGTAATATCCATTACCGATCTTTTTCAATTTCTTTCTTCTTCAACTTCTTCATCCTTAGTTGTTTCATGATAAAGTAATAACATAAGTATTTCTTATATACTGATATTTTATTATAAATATGAAACAACTCTAATTAACCTTCTATCCATCCTACGGAAAAAGGAAATCACCGCGCGTGCGTACGTACGGAATGTCGTCTCCACGCCGTGGTGTAATCTATTTTCTGCCACCACCTTAATTGGATGGGTATTATGGTGTAATGAGTAACTATATATGATTATTATAAAGTGATATTGATACTGAAATAGTATACATACACTTCAACACAATTCCACGACCATGGGAACGATATCATCGCTCAATTCGTATGTACGGACTACCGTCTCCACGACGCGATGAGATTCATTCTCCATGTTAACCATATAAGAATGATTATAAAGTATATATATGCAATAATAGTGAAATATATGACATTATAAAGCTACTGGATTTATGTGTATATATATGTATGTAATCTACTTAATTCCACTCAATTCAATAAGAAAACAAAAACAGCGTTCATGCGTATGTACGACCTACCGTCTCCTTGAACGGTGTATTTCTTTCCATTTATCGATCCATTATATATATGTATATTCTGAATATATATTATATATAAATCATTTTTTATATTCTGGAATTAAGTAATCATGATCTAAGTAATCATATGAATAATTACAAGTCAAAACACGGACGACAAATGAAACAATTTTACCAAAAACGCTCTTCAACATAGAATTTACAAGAGAACGGGTAATATAAAGTCATAAGTGAACCATATATGATATCATAACAATGAATATGATTCTGTAATAAGTAAATGACATTATGTAAATCATTATACAGGAGGTTCGGACACTTACGAAGCAAATCGGACCTAAGGTAAGGAAAATATCACAATCTCATTTTTATCTGAGATTGTTTATACTTTGGTATTTACTGGGGTGTATTTTATCATCCACATCCATGTTCCCTCAATATGTAATATTATTTCTATCCTTCTACAATAGTTTATATCCAATTTTACCCTTCGGTGAGTTTTTAGTAAAAGATATGAAAGGAATCTTTTGTCGTTTTTTTTCGTACGAGGTACTTTTTGAATTTTCCGACAAAAGTACGAAGAATGTTTTTTTAACTGATACGGCATGAATGGATTTTTAAAACATTATTTCCGAGAAGCTTCTTTTAAATGTTTTCATGTTTATTTTTAACCAACTTCTTTTAGTTTAAAGTTGTATGACATGTTAAGAAAGGAAAAATGTTTTTGAAGAAGAAAGGATATTTTCCTCAAGAATGGAGTTCAAATGTTTTATCAAAATTATTTTCCATCTAAGATAATATAGGGTTCTGTTTTTATCCCTATTATTACATTGATTTGATTATGTTATGAGGGAATTATTTTTATGAAGTCATTTACCTTATATGATTTGTTTTATGATGTCATGATGTTTCAAGAATCCCATTTTTGTTACATGTGTTATGCGATGATGTATGATTTATGATTATGTGGCACACATAAGAAAGGATTCATTATAAGATGGGTGGGACCTATATCTCCCTACAATGAATTGGGTAAAGATTTTATATCTCATGAGATAGACATGGCTAGAATGGTAGGTTATACCGGTTCAGTGAAACAGGACTGAAACGAGGGTTACTCGATTCAGAAAGGGACTTTGTCCACTAAGATAGTCTTGGCAATGAGTCTTGACTAACAATAAATTATTCTCTATGATTATGTGTGTATGCCACAAAGTTTCATGTTTTACGTTATGATTATTGTGATTACATTTCACTGCCATGATTTACCCCATGTTATGAAATTATGATCTCTTTTGCAGGTTAAGATTTCCAAAAGTTATGCGCTTATGTATATGATGTGATTGATATTTCTTTTGTTTACCCTTACTGAGCATTTGAGCTCACCCTTTTATGTTTTCTTTTCCCCAGGATATAAATAAAGTTTTTAGTTAAAAAAAGGAAGATCTTTATGGGAGATGTTGAAGATCTTTCACCACGATTAGAATATTACGTTCCGAGTTTCCAAAGACACTAAACTATTACGATCCTTCTGTGTGTGTTTTTGTTATGTACTAAGTATTCCGCAAAAGTAATGTAATGTCAATGTATGTTAAGCTTAGGGTCTCTACAACAGTGGAATGATGTAATAGAGAGAATGACAATTTGAGTTGCAATAAAGAGAAGGATGGAAGAAGGAAATGGGAAATAGTTTAATAAAAAAGATAAATTTTTTGCATGTAAAATACAACTAAAATAAAAAGAATATAAAGAAATCAAATTTCTAAATGTTATTTACCATCCTCTCTGTCGCGCCTGGTTGATATGGGGATGGGAAGAAATGATTTGATAGGTAGGGTATCTTTTCCTTTTATAGGAATATTAATATCCTCCAAATATTGATGTGTTTTGGACCCCATAAATAGAAAATAAACGCATATACCCCTTCGGTAAAGTTGTTCTCTGCTGTCATACATGTCTCCTATAAAAATATGAAATCATTTTTCAACTGGATGTTGGAGTTATGATTTTTTAATTGGTCGTTACTTTTTTTGGATGGCGGTTCCAAAAGGCATCCTTAAAAAGTATAACTTCCAATAGAAACCTTAATGACTTCTAAAATCCCTCAAATTAATTTTGAGAACTTTTTTATGTATCATTGTCCCATTCCATGTGTAATCACATAAATTATAGTTTTTAGACTTATTTGTTCTTTTGTTATGGTGGTGGGGTCCACGGAGTCCACCCTTACAATTCTATAAAATCATTGATTTTTTAATTCCTTTATATGCTCGAATTAGGCCCTGGTCCAGAAGATAAAGTTGAAAAAAATAAAATACATAATCTATCAAAAAAATATCTAAAATATGAATTATATTTTTCACGAAATGACTAAAATACTTGTGATGTATGAATATGTCAAAAATCCAGAATTAAGAAATTTTCTCCATTTTTCTCAAGACACATCATAAATAAAAAATTGATTCATATAATCTCAAATTGAAAATTTTGTAGGGTTAAAAATTTAAAATGAATAAAAAAATGTGGAAAATATTATCGTTATCAACTACCATAGGGAAAAAGATATGAGAAGTATTTAGCACATACTTTATTAACATTAAAACATAAAATACATTGTCTGCCTATGATAAATATGGAAGTAAGGCCACTCGGTAGAGAATTGATCCAAAGTTCTCTAGTATTTCGTATGGTATATTGAATATTTGACTTAACATTCCATTCTTTCCAAAAAGCATGATCTTTTTTCATGTAGATACTTTTAGGGAAACATTATAACCATCCTAGAATTAATGGCCTTTCCACATATTATCTGCATAACATTTCATTTTACTCTGAGTTTCCTAATGATTTTTCAGATCATCTTCACCTTCATATGAAATTCCTCTACTAAATCTGTACCTATCAACTTCCTTTCACCTAACTCATCCCAATGTGTTGGAGTTCAGCACTACTTTCCATATAATTCCTCAAAAGGTGTCATTTGTAAACTATAATTAATACTATTATTATAAGAAAACCAATATAAAGAAACATATTAATCCCAAGTACTCTTGTAATCCATTGAGAAAACAAAAATCATATCCTCCACGGTCTGATATATTATCCCAGTATTTTGACCAAATTGGGGATGAAAACAAGTCATGAAATTTAATTTTGTTTCCAATTACATATGAAGGAATTTCAATAAATTAGAAGTGAACCTGGAACCACGATCAAATGAATTGGAAAAAGGAACTCCATGTATCCTGACTATCTTCTTAAGATACAACTGATAATGTTGATCTAAATATAGATTATATTGAATAAGAAGAACATTTTTATAATTTGTTAATTGATCAACAATAACCAAAATCTCTTTATTACATCAAGAATTATTTAGTAATCCTACTAAATAATCAATGGATATATCTTCCCATTTCTACTCTGGAACTGGAAATGGTTGAAGCATCCCCTTCAGTAATTATCATTCTTCCTTTACGTATTGACAAGTCAAGCATCATATTATAAAGTCAATAATATATCTTCTAATTCCATCCCACCAATAATACTCCCAAAGATCATTTTACATATTGTTTCTATAATTATCAATTGAAAATATAGAAGTATGATCTTCACTTAACAACTCTTTATTAAAATTTGAATCACAAGGAACACATAATATCTTCCCAAATTTCAAAAAAAATCATTTATCAATGTTAAATTAATCAAAAAATTATTTTTAACCAATTATTCCTTTTTATTTAACTGATGTCCTTTCTTTTGTGCATATTTAATTTTGTCCGATAGACATGATTTTATTGACCCCAAAAATAATATAGAGTAATTTCTTTCCCCAAAAAATTACAAGACAAAACTCACCATATCATTAACCAAGGGGAAATGTTCCAATCATAAAAGGGTTAATGTAGCATTATTTTTTTGACTCAAAGTAGTGGACACATTATTTTCTTTTAAAATATGGTAATGAATTGTGAAATACTAAAGCATAATAAGATCTATCCATATTCTCTTCCTTGTGTTCAATTAGTTATGAATGAATATATAACTTAAATATTTTAATAAGTATCTATTTCATATTTTTACCCATATAAATGATGTCACAAAATATTTATAGAAAACAATATAGTATATAATTTTAAAAAAGGAGTTGGATAATTTAACTCATGAGGTTTTAGTATCCATGAAGCATAAAAAATTACCTAATCATTATCCATCATAAGGCAACTAACTAGTTTCTATGAAGCATTATTGTAGTCAAAAAATCAAAATTCCTCAATGGTAGGGACAAAACTAGACCATTCACAAATCAACTATTAAATTCATAAAAACAATCATCTCAATCTTTTTTCTAGATAAATTTATCTCTATTTATTTAACCTAGTTAGTAGTCTAGATAGCTGTAAAATGTTTTCAAAAAACTATCCTTAATACCCTGATAATACACAAAAAATAACAATATCATTAATATTTATAGGTCTTTTCCATTTATCAACCGATTTTTTTATAGGATTTCCTATAATTCTCAAATAACTTACAATTTTCCAATGGAAGGAATTATTTGGTAACCAAAAATCCCATTTTCTAAATTTTTAATATAACATTATTTCCATAAGGTTTTTTAGAAAAATTCATAGATGTTCTTCTTGATCCACATAAAATTTTTTATAAACCAATATATCATCAATAAAAACAACAAAAATGTTATCAAAATATTCAGAGAATACTCTATTTATAATATCCATAAACATAGTGGGGGAATTTATAAAACCAAATGGAAAAACTATAAACTCATAATTCATATATCAAGTTTGAATTGGTTTTTTCTGAATTTCATCCTCTTTATTCTTTTTTGGATGATACCCAAATCTCAATTCAACCATAGAAAAATACTAAGATACCCCGTGTAGATGAAAAAAAATCATTGATATGGGGAAATGTGTAATAATTATTTATAGTAATTATATTAAATGCTATGTAATAAATGAAAAGCCTCATTGAATCGTCCTTGTTTTTAGAAAATATAATATGATCTCCATAATCTAAAGTGTTGATTTAAATAAAACATTTATCCAGGAACTCATGTACATAATTTACCAATTCTAGAAGTTATACATGGGTCATTCAATAAGGGGGTTTTGAAATTTTCTTAGGATGAGGAACAAATTCAATAGTAAATTCAACTTATCAATTAGGTATAAAACTAGTAAATTAATTAGGAAAAACATCCAAATACTCATTTACCACAGGAACATCATTAACATATATAGTTCCCTTATTTTCTCCAAAATTTGTAAGATAACAATATTTTACATATGTTAGTAGTTTCACATATTTCTAATATGTTATTAATTGAATGGGTTCATTCAAGTATACAAACTGAAACTCTTTCTAAAAAAACATCTTTCACTCTATATTCAATCTTAGCATAGTAAAATAAAATCCAATCCATGCCCAGAATTACATCAAAATTTACTAGGGGATAAAAATGGGTTTTATGTAAATTCCTTTCATATAAAATGAATGGAATATTCTTATGATTTATTTATTTCATTAATTTTTTCTTCAATTGTCTTTACCATATGTTTTGGCTTCATTTCAGGAGGTTGAATTTCCAATTTAACATAAAATTTATCAAAAATTAATGAAGGTGTACACCCCATATCCAAAAATACATTATAATAATGTTATTAAACAAACAATATACAAGATACCAATTCGTTCTATAGACCAAAATCTTTTGAAGTAGTTGAAAATGATTTCACCGCTCCTTTTTTCTTTTTTACTGGCTGATTCCCATCATTTAGGTTCTTCTTTAGACACATATATAGATAATTACCCATATAATTACGTTTAAAAAATATCACTGATTGTGTATCAGAATTATTTTTACCAATACCATGATATTCTCAATGTAATTTTGAGACATATGCCTAAATTACAACATTGAAAACAATTACCATACATCAAAACTCATTCCCTGGTCTGTTTTTACCACAATTCTCTCAAACAGAAAACTTAATTTTCATACCATCAAAACTCTTTTATGAATTCCACCCTTTTTAATGCAACTTAATCGTCTTTTTTTGAATAAAATGTATGATCATCAAAAAATATCATTCCCACATTCTCCATACATCAGAAATGTTTTTTTAACTTTTGAATTATAGAGAATATAATGCACTTTAATATTTTTTGTTTTAATCTTGAGTAAAAATAACAGATTTTACTATCAGATCATAGAATATAATTAGAGTGTAACTTAAATATAGAGTTATTTTTTCTTCATATGCAGCCACTAAATCATTCTTCAGTATCAATTCCATTAATTGTTTCCATCCTAATTTAAATCCCCATGGGAAAATATTTCTCAAACAAATTATTCAAAAGCACCAATATCCTCATTATCCATGATATTATTGAATATTGACCACCACTGATCGACTTCACATAAATAAATTTAAATATAAAGACTAACCTTTTGATGGTGTGAATACCCCCTAACATCAAAAATATTTTCTAGGTATTTAATCAATCCATTACCAACCATTGGGTTAGATGATCCACTAAATTTAGGATGGTGTCACCATATAAATTTTTTTTGATTTCATCATGTTTCAATATAGTGGATATAGATGATATATTGCATGTATGCCACCACCAATTATGGTTTGTATCAAATAATCCATTTCTTCAAAAAGTGCACAATTCTAATTCCAACCATTTCAGGTGGCTAATTCAGGAGAATATTTTCTTCTCAATTCCTTATTACTTCAACTTTCGTATTTAAGATATAAAAAACCATTATCAATATACAATGTTTAAATGAATAAACATGGTAATATTCCAATGTTATTCCATGACAACATAATAATAATGTTAAATAATTTAAGGTTATTCTATAAAAATTATCTTAATCCTATAATGTTATCTAATCTTTTCTCTGATCCCAATTGTAAGGGTATAACTATTAATGTTACAAGTTTTGGTAACATTGACTAGAATTCAATTTTTTACATTCTGATAAATATTTTAGGTTTATCGTTTCAATTAATTAAATAATAATTCATAAAATATAAAAACATTATAATTACAATATGAACTCTTATTCTTAGTATCCATTTTCACCATATAAAAACTTTTTAAAACAAACCATGATTTTGTTTTATAAAAAATCATTATAACTTTCATCATGAACTCTTCATTTAGTTAATCATTATTTAATCCTATGAAAAACATTTTAAAACCTCATATGAGGAAAAAATCCAAGTAAGGAACAAAAATAAGAATAAATAAACCATTATTAAATAAATGAAAACAGTTTAAAAAGTTATAACATTTACATATAAATAATAAGCTCATTAAATTACCTTATTAAATCCTATGTTCTCTATAAAAATCATAACATACATAAATTAAAAAAAACTTGTGGAATAATTTTCATATCACTCTTACATGTATTTTAGCTCTTGTGAATACATTGGGAGTAACCTTTATGGATACATTTAGAATAACCACCATAGTATATTCCTAAAAACTATTAGGAGAAACCTAACTGGTTAAATCTATCCCTTTACCAAATGAATTAGAGAGCTATAACATCCATAATCTCCCTAGGATTATAATGGAAACACATTCCCTTATAATTAATTCCAAATAAACCTAACATAACAATGACATGTAAATATTATGTAAAATAAATACTAGAGAAGAAAATAACTTTTCCATTGTGAAATCACTATTAATTTTTATAATGTCAATCACACACAAATGAAAACATTTTATTTGGAAAAAATATAAAATTATAAAGAATGATTCAAAACCATAAATAATCCTGAAATTGGTATATATTTTTCTTTCCATATATGTTACAAAACATTCATTTTTTATTTTGTAAAAATAGTTACAATAGTAACTTTAAAAGATGATTTTTTTATGTCCTTTACCTTGATTCTGACTCATTATATACAACATTTATATTAAAGAATAATAAAAAAAATTTACTCTATAATATCTTATGAACCTTTTTCTAAAATATTATTCCTTTTATATAACTTATTATATTGTTTTAAATAATTTATGTTCACATCAAACATTTCGATTATATTCAGTTCATAAGTCCTAAATGACTCTGTCTGGTAGACTATGGTCAAAGAGGAAATTATTCAACAATATATAGAACGATATTAATGAATAATAACAATTATTATACATCAATAATACTTTCAAAATAATCCATTAAATATGTTTAGGAAATATTAACATTGTTACAATCATGAAGATTGTAGGTTGCATGAAATCTTGAGTATCAAATACATTTTTCATTGATCATTAAAAAAATAAGGTATGTTTTATTTTATATTTATAGAATTATCATAATATCATATTAATCATTTAAATATAATCATATATATCATTAATGTGATTTGGTGATGAAAAAATGAATCACATTGCTTCGTGGAGGTGATAATTCCCTCGTACATATAAACGACATTATCATTTTTCAGTGCATGGAAAGATAAGAACATAAATGATATATTATATTTTTATAATGATATATATTTAATTAACATAATCATTAATAACATAATTATAATAAGTCCGGAGAGATAGTGAAGGAAAATGAATTACATTAGTTTGTGAGACAGTATTTTGTCGTACACATGAATGATGAATTATTTTCCCATTTTATGGAAAATGATATGGATATGGGTTATAAAAAAAACATAAAATATAATGATATGGATAAAAATGGATTTATCTTTTTTCATGTTTTAATAATGTTTTACGGATTGGGAAGAAAAGCAAAACTGACGCATGTTGATAAAAACAATGCCTCTTTTTAGAAATCCACCCTAGTATAATAACTTAAGACCACTAAGGTTGGTATTTTTCTTAAAATAATACCTATATAATTTGGGAGGGATTCTTGGAAGGTATTTTTGGAATATATTTGTTGATAATAATTTCTTTTTTGTATTGAAATGAGAATAATGTGTGCCCATTTATAGGGGATGGGAGGGACACTCTTGGAATTTCTCAAAATATTACATAAATATAAATTAATTTTCAATTCCAAGTGGATCCAATGTGATTTATATTTTAATATAGGATGATTATGGATTCAAATCCACTCATATCATAATTTTTTTTAAAAACTCGGTCACATTATTACCCTTATCATTAAATTTTAACCCTTTGTAACCACTTTAACTCTTACCGCGTCTACAAGGATTTTACTCTTTAAAGGTTAATATTGTTACTAAAATAATAAAAAAGACATATAAATGAATCATATATGATATTATAAATCATATACCAATAATGTTTCCTAATTTATACTTTTTATGAATTTTATATCATTTAATAAGATATTATTTATTTTAAAATATCATTAATGTCAATTTTGAAACTATTAATTGTATTGTTTTTTAAATATATAAAGAGGGAATGAAAGATTCAAAAAAGTAATTACATCTAATAAATATCATAATTAATCTATAAAATTAGTGTAAGGAATCAATTATCTCAAATTAGATTTATTTTAATATTTGTGATGACATTAATTTGATATTTCCTTTAATGAAGTAATTACTGCATCAGCGTTTTGTCCTAATTTAAGATAATTATTCCATCTATAAAAATTATAAATAAATTACAATGGTATATATAAATATTTTTGTATTTGAAATTACTATTTATAATTGAAAATATATTTGGGATAACCCTATATTAAAAATTGTCAAGTTATTAAAAATATGAGTATGACATCTTTGACTTCTATTTAAATAAAATACTATGAATATCATATTCTCATAAAAGTGGATTATTAAGGTTATAATTTCAATAATTGGTGGATAATGGTCTAATTTTACTCATAAAATAAATTTCGATCTTGTTTTAGGGTCAATATCTAGTGCTTTTTGTTTTATTTTTACATTTAGTTACCCAATTTACCCTTTATCGTTGTAATGAAAATTTCCAAGGTTATTGTTAATATTTTTCCAAAAATAGAAGGGGATTATTTACTAAAATTTGACCTAATGATTTCAAATAAGTAATCCATTTTAAAAATTGAAAACACATAAGTTTCAAATTTTAATTTAAAACTATATCAGTAAAACCAAATGAAAAAAATGTTTTTGAAAAAATAAATTCTTTAAACATAAAATGTTTTATTCAAAATTAAAGTATAAAATAAATTTAAAATCCCATAATTTGATTATTTTAAATAATAATTAAATAATGTTAATTTCAAACTAATCAATAACCTAATTTATCCTCAAAAATAAAATAATTGTTTTAAATAAAATCAATATTTTCAACTATTCCTTGGAAAATCATTATTTTCAAAAATTCATTAATGATTATTTTGACATGATAAATTCATTTTAAAATTATATTATTAAAAAATTATTTTAAACATAACCATTTTGGGATCCAGTTTAATAAATATTTTTCTATTTTATTTTAATAATTATTCAATATGAATATAAAAATACTACTAAATTTGACACCAATTTATTCTAACAATACCTCGGTTGTCACATGCTCACTATCTGACGAATCCCTATGTGCCTCCACTCCAGAACCTTTCCCCAAATTTAGGGACACATCCAATGCTGATGAACTCATGACATCCATGTATTCCTAGTTCTTATGTCAATTCATTTCACATAATAAAATTCTTCCCCTTTAATCAATAAATCCAAAATCCTTCATATGTTAAAACTAACCAAAATCTTAAGAACATAACCCAAGAGTTTTTTTAAAAAAACCATAAAATTATAATATTTGTGAATTATAAATCAAAGGGGGTTTAAATAAAAATCGGTTACTTGTTTCCTTTTAAATTAAAAAAATTCAATATAAATTTCCATGCCTTCTGTAATGGAACATGTGGAGAAGAGAGAGAATCCATCTATCTCTTACAATTTATTTCACTACACCTAACAATGGTAAAATAAGGGTATTAAACACTTACAAATGGAATCCCAATAACATAACAAATAAAGAGCAATAAGTTATCCATGTAACAGTATAAAATTATAGATCTGAAAGCATGGTAGAATAAAAAGAGTGCAAAGTGTTATAAGAGGTGTTTTCTTATTCAATCCCACATTAAAATCCCTCTGAATAATAATGGATCTGGATCCATAACACCTACTATATGATATTATTTTTAATTAATTGTTTCAAAAAATATTTTACCATCATAATGTCCTTGTGGAGACACTATGGCCATTGTCCCATCCAATGGGTGATATACAAGAGATATAACATAGCCTACAAAAAATCTTTATTGCCATAGAGATGAGGTTATTAGGATTATCATACCTTGTACCATGGTGTTGTGAGACCTTTCCACCCATTTTTTAGATAGATTCTCAAAGGTCTCCATGACCTTAAACATGACTACTAGCTCCCATTTTTGACCTCTTCAGGTTGGATAGGGATATCCCCAACACAATGTTCCCACAACCATAATGTGTTGTTTCAAATAGTTGATCCAGGAAAGTCCCCCACCAATCACTCAAACCCCCAAAAATGATCCTCAATCCCAATATAGCCCTTAAAAATATAACTGATACAATTATAATATAGAACATACCTCAAATAAAGGGTGTTAAATTCTCCCTACAAATAATATTTTATTCCTTATAATGCTGGATATCATTATTTCTTTAAAAGATCTTATGTCATTGTTCTACCATAAAGTATTCTCATTCCCATGTATCCTCTTAAATATTTCAATGATTGTATAAAACTCACACCTCATAAACACTCTTTCCATATAAAAATCTCTCTTTGTTATCTATAATCTATATCAACATGTGTATCATAGTATCATCCAATTAAAGATGAGCAATGTCCCATCGAATCACCTAGTGAGGATCGGGGTTATAATTTTTAAACTAAGACACATGAAAAAAATTGTAATGATAGATCAACCATGGAATTAAATATAATTGATAATCCACATCTAGGATTTGTTTTAATATTTGGAAAGGATCGATGTACCAAGTATACAATTTATCTTATCCACCAAAAAATTGATTCCCTATCATTGGAGAAGCTTTAAAAATCACATGACATCAACCATAAATTGATAATGAATGATAAAATTGATCTCTATGATATTTATGTAAACTAGAATATATCAATGTCCATTAACTAATCATTTAAATTTTCATAGTTTCCTCATGAAAAATACTATGTCATAACTGTGAGATTCCATAGGTATCTACATAAAATTTAGATATCGACAAGGAAAACTATAAATTTCTTCAAAAGGAGAAATATTTATCGAGTCTTGTTAGTTTTTATTGTATAATAACTCCACTAATGATATATTATTCTATGATGAGCGTCTAAAATCCATATCATTATATTAGATCTTGTGTTAAAACATTTATATCATCTATTCCAATTGTCCATAGAATTGATGATGACAAAATATTCTCATCATCAACTGGGTATCAAAATAATTTTAAAAGGATCACTAAATCCAAGAGGTAAAATAATGATCCCAGTCGAATATGATCAAAAAATTTATTGCATGCAACATTTGTACTTTTAAAATATAGATTATTTCACATTCTTCCACCATATTAAATTCAATCCATAATCACTCATATGGAATCTTGTTTCCAAACCATTCTTGGTCGTCTTTTAAAAAAATAAATGCTACGTTCTCCCATTTTTTTATGGGTATAAGTATATAATACAGTATACCATATGGTAATTGGTGATAATCCATAACCTATGGATGTGTGAGGCATCTCAACCTATACTCTACCACATTCTATTTCATACCAATCCACTAGAAATGTTTTCCTAGAGCCTCGTACATCTATTGAATTATAGGATGAGTTTCCTATTTCGAGTGGTTTGTATATAGAAATATGTTTTTATCTAAAAGAAAATGGAACACAAAGTCCCCATATTGTTTCCATTAATCAATGTTCTACACATCATTATATTTTTATGACATCATATGATAACTAAATTCTAACCATTGAGTGTTCTTAACTTGCTAAAAAAACATAAATGGGAGTCACTAAAAAGAATATTATGACTTCATCTTCCAATTTGAAATTTAAATCCATATCAGAAATAATATCCTTCAAGTTCCAGTGAGCATTATCTTCTTGGTATAATTGATTTTATAACAATCATCTCAAAAAATATACAACAAAAATTGTTTTCCATGTATATAAACAAAGTCAATGACAAGAATACCAATATATTCCATCCACAATAATTTTCTGATTTTTAAATTTCTTTAGATACATATGTGATTTGGGATTTTATAAAATACAAACATGGGGAATTTCTCACAAAAAATAAAATGAAACCATGTTTTAAAATAATTCACCATCATATCCATTTTTAAATCAAGGTTAAGCTAATTATTTTTATTATTTCATATCTTTAATTTTCTAAAAGCTACCACAAGATCACTTTTTAGAAAAAAAATAGTTGATTTCAGATTTAATTCTATCATAATAAAACACAAAACCCTTCTTTTGTTATGGAATGAACATAATTGGTGTGGAGATGATCCATTACTTAAGGTTCAAAAAAAATTATTATCTACACTCTAAAAGAATAGAGTGACATTTATAGTGATCATGGTTCGAGGATAGATGATCCATGAGAATTACCAAAAAAAAGTGAGGATGGTGACCTTCATAGCCCAAATGGCTATGTGTATAAAAAGAGTTATCTTAAGGTTTCATAGAGGGAATATCTTCTATATTTTTTGGGTCTACTGATATGCCATTCTATGAAATGGAATTGAGAATTATGTGAACTTCTTGGATCTAATATTCAAATTCAAAAAAACATTCATATAACTGGTTCTCTCACAAAATGCATAATGATATCTCAATCTTTTCTTCATGTTCATTTCATGTTCAAGAATACATTATTATTTCACGCAAAAATTCCAAAATTAATGATCATAGGTAATTATGAAATACATGACTCATTAATTCCATGATAACCTCATGTTATTTTTTAGTACATGTGGAATGGACGTATATTAAAAATCATCATAACAAATCGTGAAAATTGTGTTTAGAATATCCTCTTTTCTAACCGTGAGTTGGTGATTCCTTGAGAATAGATCCCTTTTAAAGAAGTATTATGCTCCCCTAAATTAATAAAAAAGGACATCAATATGAGTTAGTGGGTATCTATTCTTTATCATTACAAGATTTAGCTTATGATAATCAGAACAGAGTCATAACGAACCATCTTCCTTCTTGAGAAAAAAACTAGAGCATCCCACGGTGATGTACTTGGTCTTAAGAAAACCTTACATTCAAATTTTTCAAATTGGATCACCAACCATATTAATTTCACTGGTTCAATTCCATATGACGGAAGTGGAATAATACTTTTTTCATGAAAGGATATCAATGGAAAATTTTACTTTACTTTTTTGGAGTTTAGATTTTTAGTTTTATTTTATTGTTTTCATAAATTGAAAATCATTTCAATTATAAAATTTATTAGAAAAAAATAATTGTTAATTATTATTTAATTTTAATTTATTAATTTTGATAATGATTTTTTTATTATTCACCAATTATATTATTTCTTTATAAAACAAATTTCATGTTTTTATATTTATTTTTAATAAATTTTCACCCTTATTTAGCTTTGATTTACCCTTACATAAGTATATTTAATTATTATTTACACTTACAAATGTGTCGTAAACATTATATTTTTCATTTTCATAGATTTTATTGTAACCTTACACAATTCATAAGAATGGTCATCTAACTATATATAAGTTCACTTTTACACTAACAATAGGGTCAAATTACCCTTACGTGAACATAAGAAATTTCTTTTTATCTTTACATAATGAGTGTTGTACCATTTCACAGTACTTATAAACATTTGATTACATTTACATGGTTTGGGATGTGACTTTATGTAGTTATTATAAACATTACTTTACACTTATTTATTCCATGTGACACCATTATGCATACAATAATGTACCCCTAGCAGATCTTATGATGTTCATTTTACCTTTACAAATAAAGATAATTTTACAACATACCTTTACGCAGGTATTCAAAATATATTTATGTAGAGTTGCCTTTATACATGGTATTGAACTTACATCATACCCTTCATTTAGAAATCATGTTATCCAAAAACTTGGGTATCTATCAGTTATACCTCTACCCATATAACTACTCCCGAATTTCTCTATTTTTAATTAATAGTAGAATTTCCTTATAACTCGAAGTAGCACACATATCTTTCAAATGATAAAAATCATACCAAACTAATTGTAGCACTGAAAAAATAAATAGTAGGACCTAATCTGGTGGTATAACTTTTATAAATTTCATAATTACTATCACAACAAGTTTTAGTATCCTTTCAATTGTAACAATAATATAATGTTGTACTAAATGTAATACCACTTTGTTTCAATGGTAGTAGTAACAAGAATCGACTACCATTAGTTAAAGGATATATATGTTATCATCAGATAACATATTTTATTTTTTTTTATTTTCACATATTGTAGAACGAATTTTTACTATTATTTTAATATTAAATAATTATATTTCTCTAAAATATAATTAAATTTTTGGTTAAATATTTTTTTATAAATTCCTTACACAAAAACATATTCAATATTTGTGTTTCAATTCTCAATTTCAGAATTTTTTTATACCATTGAATTACTATAATTTTATCTGATATATTCATAATGTAATTGTTAATTATAAAATATATAATTTTTTTAACCATCATATTAGATGTGATTGGATCTTATTTCATGAAGGAATAAAATAGCATGATACCTTATTGATAAAGATCATGATAATTAAAAATGTAGGTAAATTTTATTATATCTAGTTTATTATATTCCAAAGTGGCGTTATGTGATTGTTCAATTAAATTTTATGACATTCATAATATGATCTTAGAATTAATGATGTGGTATTAGATATATGAATATGATCAAGGAGGAACATGATTAAATAAACTCGACACAATTGATTCAAGGGAAAGAAGTTTCATACAGAAGAATACATTATTCATATGAGAATTTGGATGTACTAAATTTCAAATAAGACAATTAGTTCACTGTGAGATCATGAAAAACATCAATTCTAGATCATACAGAACTAATGTTATAAATGTTCTTGAGTTTAATAAAGATTCATCATCATCTCCTCCACTGTTATTCTTAATTCTTATTGTTTTTACTATTATATCTTTCTATCTTCTAAGTGTGGTAATAGAGTTTGTTTAAGATTTAATCATCCAAAAAAATTTATTACTAGGTTATCCCTCAAATTCAAAAGGATTTTTGGTATTTAGTTCTGTGATAAAAGTTAATTTGGTTGTGACTCCATTGAATTTTAGTTCGGGTCATACCACCAGGTGAAAAAAATGGGTGTCTATAATTCGATTATAATACCTGGTGAGAAAAAGGTTTTCTTGTACCGGGGTTATCACTCCACAAAAAAATCTATCATCTAAAGGAACATAATTCCTCACACTGATTAGACAAAATTGAAGAATATATTATGATATTTTTTATTTAAACAACTATGAGAAACCTCTTGTGTTATTTTCTATCATTTCTACTTAATTTTTTATTTCCTTGCTATTTATATTTTATTTAAATTTTAAAAATAGTATTTTTACCCCCCCCCCCTCACACACCCTCTAAATATTTCCATCTCAATAGGGCCTGAAGATTTTTATTATCTGATGGTTCTTTAAGTATTTGGTTCCTGATTACCATTTCATTAACTTCTTGAACTAACTATTATCCTAGAACTGACAGCAAAAAAAAGATCCACTAATTATTTATGGAAAACCATGAATTTGAGTTTTTTAATACCATTTTAATAAAACATTTGAATAGAACTAGTTATTTGTACTATAGGGATCAAATAGAGATACCTATGAAAAATATTAGTCATGAATTTTGGGTTTTCAGGTCAAAAACATAGATATTTACTAGGTGTATTTAAAAACTCTAAATGGAAATGATGCTAAAAAGGTGAATTCTGAAATAAAAGGGTCTAAACATTGTATATTTTCCCTCACCTAGAAATATGAATATCCATATTTCATCAAGTAAAACTTCTTATTGAATCAACGATACATCAAAAGTCCCTCATCTAGGAACTGATAAGTATAAGAGAACCAAGTTGGGCCTTCACAGGGTATAGTTTCATGAAATAGGAATAAATTATTAATAGATAATAATTGATATGTACAAAATATTTACTATAATTTTAAATCACAGGGTTTCACTCATGCATACAATGAAGTATAATGTTATTATTGAAACAATACTTTGATCCCAACCTAAAATATGTCACTCAATGAACGATTTAATTGAAAAAGGTATGTATTTTAATGAATATTAAATGAATAAACTAATAGGATCACTTCATCAACATGATATGGAGTTAATGAATGATAATGTTGAAGGACAATGAATAAGGGAATTTATGACAGTAAAATAGAATATATATATTTCTGCAACTTCCTCTATTTTTGATTTACAACAAGTCGAGAAAGATGAAATAAAAAAATTACTAAATGAGATTATAATTGCATCAATATACACATAGGATTAAAATAGAATCCTAGAAGATATCATCAAAAGGAAGGAATATAGTGAATTAATGTAGTAAATTTTTTAAAAAATAAATGATTTTGAATTCATATTGTAGGAGTTTAAGAAGAAGGGAAACATAAAAACATATTTTCAAAAATTGTAAAAAGAAGATAAAAAATAGTATAAGATAATAAAACATGAATATCATGGTTTGTTGATTTTCATGGAGGAATCAAACTTCAACATTGATTATTTGAAGAGGTATAATAATTAGTAAATCTATGACTATTGGAAACAACAAAGAATGAGGTAAGCACTGATTATTATTCATGTTCAGGTTATGAGTTTAATATTAAAATAGGATTTCAATAATTAACTGAACAAAATTTAAATTTTTAAAATTATATTCTGAGAATGAATAAAATATATAGAGAATTCTGAAGATAAAATAATAAAATTAATGAAAAAAATAAAGATTAAATGATTTTTTAAGAAATATTGGAGAGAAAATTTATTCATAATCAGAACTAATAAAGCTCAAATATTATAATTGAATAGTGAATGATTTCTATTCTAAAATTGATAAAGATCAGGAAAAGAGAATCAAGTTAGTTTTTGATGATATATGTAATGTTGAAAATGAATTTAAAAAGATTTCCCAATAACATAAATACTATAAAATAAAAAATAAAGGATCATGTTCAAATATGAAAATACGTAATGAACTGAAAGTTTTTCAAATGAGAATGAAAATCATGAATGGTAATTTTTGGGGAAAAAAGAAACCATATATATTTTTCTTTTAAAGAATAAAAAAAATTAAAATATGATGGATATGAGTAAACATTATAATAATAAAATTATCTTGGATTATAACAGTCGTATCCCCAAGCTATATAGAATTACTTATCTTAAAATAAGTAAATGGAATTTCTCAATAGATAAATGATTTAAATGTAATATAAAATGGAATTATTAAAATGATTGTTCATTAATAGTTACTCAATCATTAGGTTATACCAATCATTTTATTTCTAAGAATCTGCCTTTTAGATGACCTAATGATATGTCATAACCCAACCTAGTAGGGCCCGTCCAGGCAGTGGCAAGCCGAGTGTAACACCCCAAGCCCAATTCCCATAGGATAGGGTTTGGTGATAAGTTCCAGTAATGCATTGACTAAATTGGTAGGTCTTCCCCCATTATAATGGTATGTCCAAACACTACCATCTTCATTAAAATGTTCATAGGAAAACAAAATACTCAACTTCTATAGCGTAACAATTCATGCAATATACTATATGAAATAAATTTCACAATACAAAAGTGTAATAAAAATGATAAAATGCGGAAAAATACCTACCTAAGAATAAATACTAGGGGAAAAAAATAAAATTTTAAAAAATATATATATATTACAGTAGAGGAGATCCTAGATATATATCCTAGAGTCTGAACACTGAACATGATCATTACTAAAACATAATACTATGATCTTCAAATACGAGGTCTAATATAGTCACTTATAGTCTACCTATTGTATAAATAAGACACAAGACATATAGGAAAACCCCATATATTAATTATTATAAACATACCAAGTAGGAAAACTTAAAATCACTAAATAAAAAACATCAAAATGGAGTATTTAGGTCATCACTAGGAGGGTGTTTCAGTTAATATATGATATAAAAACCAGGAAAACTATAACATCCATAAACCATATATGATCACAAACAGGACCAAACAAGATAAAAATTATATCTCCGTCTTTAAATACTAGTTAAGAATGATGATTCAGCCTGTAGCTCCAAATATCCATCTCTGAGGCCCAATATCACATGCAACGTCACAAGAATCTGGGTGAAGGGGCTCGTAGTGCCCCATTTCACTCTATAAATGTTGGAGGTCAAACTCTAGCAAAGTGTCCCATGAAACCTCACTAGAATCTGTGTGGAGATCCCTCACTTAACTGCTATGTTCTATAGAAAAGGGAGCTCCAACTCTAGTGGATAATCTTCTACCCATCGGAGCTTGAATATGGGGGATTTCAACTCCATAGATAGAGGACATGTTCTTTGTTGTTATATGGGGGAGTACCAACAATACATGTGTAAATATTATGAGGAATTCATTACCTAATGTGATAAGGGGGTACCAACACCAATAACCCTATGATAATGACACATAATCACTTCTACATGGGTAATTAGAATGAGGGACCCATGTCGAAGTTTGACTGGGGGTTTCTGACCATGATGTCCCTCAACGGATCAAACAGGATCATTGGAATTATCCAATCATCTAAAAATTATGTTTCATCCTCGTATCAATTTATTCTTTACATATTAATATTTAATGAATCTCCCCATCACATTCTACATAGAAAACTACTTAGGATAGGCTACTCATACTCCCACATCTGATTCCTGTAGGAGGTATGTATGGTGGAAGTCCTTAAATATGGTATACAGCGGGTACCTAGGGACATGAGGCATGTGATATCACCTATACACTTGGTCTTTTACTCTCACGCACATGTCTTGGATGTCCATGTGTGACTATATGGAATATTTAAAGGTTACATGGTGTGTCTTTTCCATTCGAGGCCTTTGTTTTTCCATATGGCTTGTGTCCCTGTACTTTGACCCTTTCCCTTGTAAACTAACCCTATCAGGGAACCCTTGTATTGTTCGGTTAAAGAGTTATGACTATGTGATAATGGAATATCTGATTCCATGTACTCCTCGAGTAACAATGGATTCTCTGATGTGGATTCATGTCGTGTCTATGAGTCATACATGGAATCTGATATTTATCTACTACCAAAACTCTAGACTACATTACCAGGGGACCACATTGTGAATATTCATATAAAAAATTTCATTTAGTTATTATTTTCATAGAATTCATTAAACTTCACACAACATCCACCCAGACCACTACCATGGCTATAACTACCTCAAATCATGTTGTGGAATGTGGATCTACGGTCGACATTTCCCAGCCTATTCTCAATGGCTAGATTTCATCCACCTCAACCCATGGGTTCTTGATAAACACAACACATTTTTAATAAACTTATCACAAGTACAAAATCCCTCAACCATTCTTCTAATCCATCGCTCAATCACATGTGGTCATCACCACTCCTCGACAGTTCCATCGATCCCAAACTAAAACCCATGGTATAAATCTTTTGTTCCAAATAATTGTTGTGAAATTACCAATTATTGGATGTTTTTCAAACCATCATTTAAAAAATGGATTTTAAGATCATATGATGAAATCTGGGTGGAAATAATCATACCAAAAAAAGGAGAAAACCATGTCCATTGATCAGGTTGTAATCAATTCCTTTCCATTAGTATAATGAACAATGAACTAATAAATATCAAAACTTTATCAACACTTCCAACAAATGAAATAAAATCAAATTAACAAAACAATAATTTTGAGAAGAATGTTTTAATTTCCACATTTCATATCCATGGATATATATTTCACAAACACTTTCTTAAAACCTTTCTTAATTCCTTTATATTTCTTGAAGTGTATTAGTATTTTTTTACAGAAAACATTACTTTATTCCAATCATAGATAAAATTATAATATATAATGAAGTTTAAATTTTAATTTTTAAAAATGATACGTTAGACTAAATATGTATCTGATTCATTGGACTGACATTTTTTCAGGCCAATGGATAGACTTATGTCATATATATCATACAAAAACAATTCATGATCATTGGAATGAAATTGGTATCAAAACATAGGACTGAACGTTATTCAGTTTATCTGATTGGAAGTCAACATGGAAGTCAATCGGACTATCCAAATATTATAATTTGAGTATATATATTTTTATCTATCAAACAAATTCCAAAATATAATATTAATGGTAATTAACTGAAATATGTTAGAAAAAAATCATTCATATCTTTCATGTTCAAGATCCAAATAATTATGAGAAGTAAAAGTGTAAGCTATTAGAGGCCACTGAAACCCACACAAAAATGTGATCATTAAGAGATTTTTATAAATATGAGTTCATTTTAAGATCTTATATCGGATGAATTCCCAACTCAATTCATCAAAAGATTTCAATTTGTGAAAAATCTTATTCCAATGTCTATGTTATTATTTATAGAATTTGAGTTCTATGGAATCCTTATTGGGGTTGAATATTACATTGACCTATTTACTTTTGTAATTACTTTTTTATTGTGGTATAGATCAAGGTATATCGGGGATACTAAGATAGAGGGGAATCTAATCAATCAGTTCAAGGGATTTTTGGGATAGGAAGGTAGAGTTGACACTGATCTTTATATCGATGGATTTCTCAGTCTGTAATGATAGATGTGATATTGATAAATTAGATTGGGGGCTTCTATAGTTTTAGAAGATATCCATGATAAGAATCCCTCACATCGAGGTCTTTCCATGTAAGGAAATATATTCCTTTCATAGTAGGTACTAAAACTATAGATATCTTTAGTCATGATTTCAAACAACCTTAAATATTAAGCTTCAAGTGTTAAATATTTTATATGAATTTAATTCATTATTACTATTATAAGATTGCTTATTTATTTTTTATTAATGATTTATTTTTCATTGTGAATATATTTTTGGAAGTAATTTTATACATAGATTTACAATATTATATATGTTAGATTGATTGTGATACTGAAAATATTATTTTTATTGGACTTAATTTGATACTTATAAAGTAATCTAACTCGATCAGACATTATCTAGATCCAATTTAAATACTTTGATCATCATGCGAATTCTATATTTAATCACTTTTACTTAATATGAATTTTATTTTATTTTCTTTTAATATTTAAAGTATATTTCACCCTCCCCCCTCTTTTAGACATTATAAATACTTTTTTATCCGACATCTGGTATCTAAGAACATTTAACTTATTTTAATTGCTATGTTTTTCCTTCATCAATCAACTGGAAATTTGGTATGTTTTTTTAGTAACTAATTTTTTAAATACGTTGATTACATAAAAATGTTTTTAGAATAATATTTTATATTTTTATAATATGGATTCTCTAAATGTTGGGACATTAGAAAATTTCAATTACATTCAACCACCAATATTTGATGAACATGATTTTGAGTAATGGAAAGAGCAGATGGAAATTTTCATTATCATAATTATAGTTGATAAATTATTAATTCTTACTGGTGATTACAAGATACCTAAAAAGAAGCTACTACCTTCACTCATTAAGAAAAACATGAATATCGACTAAATTATAGAATCATCGATACTCTATTATGTTCCATGAATTGTAATATATTTATTTAAAATTATTCAAGTGAATATTAAAATAATATGTGGAAAATGATAAAATTTACTCACTTTGGAACATAAAATGTTATTTGGACAAGAATTTCTTTGATGTGACTAGACTATCAAGCTCTTTATTTTCTACCTAGAGAATCAGTAGAAAACAATTCGTCATTGATTTATGAAAATTATCAATATTTAGCATTATCACTGAAAATAAAATCTTACATATAGAATATTGGTTAAAATGATTTTAGAGATTATGACCCGGGAATTAGAATACAAAATGACAGCCTTGGATGATACATAGAATATATCTAATCCAACATTATATGATCTTATGGGTACACTAAAAAATGGGAAGGTATGTTGAAACTAGATGCTAAGAATATGGAAATGAATAATGTAGGTGAAGATTTTGAAACAAATAATTATTTCCAACTAATTTATAGTCCGACGATAATAATATGAAATTTTTAAACTAAAAGAAAGTAATTATTGAATCAGATTCTAGTTCTTCAAAACGTACATGAAATGAGTTATAAAATATTTCATGAATAGTGAATAAAATCATGGGAAAGAATGATTTACAATATATATAAAATAAAATTAAAATGGGAAATAATGAAACAAATATAATACTCTAATGTTATATGTTATGAATTTAAGAAATTTGGACACATCAGACTAGAATGTTCAATGTTCAAAAGGAAGGACAAGAAAGAGATAAATTCAGATACAAATGAAAATAATTATTATGATTCTAATAAAAAAATAGTTTCAAACATTCTCATACTTTGAGTTCAAGTGGAGGAGATAGTTAATCATATAATACATTAGAAAATTAAATTTCTATATAGAGGAACATTATTTTATATGTGATAATTCCAAAGGTTAATAAATGTATCATGGAAAAGGACCAAGCTGTTGAATCCCTAAACAATATTACAGTTATTATAATTTATTTTAATAGTTATATTTAAATTATTTCTGAATCTTCCAATGAATAATCCTCCTTATATAATTAAGATAATACCTTACCCAGTTATAAAAAAAGGATATTTGTTTGCTAAAATTATATAAAATGAAAATTTTAATTTTTAAAAAAATTTTATAATGATAAAAAAAACATGTTAAGTAAGATTCAAGAATTTAAACTCTAACTAATTAAATATAAAAACTTTTTAATATATTAATAAAACTAATTTTGAGAAATATATTATTTGTAGATATATTGAAAATTCTATTTTTGAGAGAAACATTTTACAAAATGATTTTGTAAAACATATATTTCAAAATTCTATTATCGAGGATAAGAACATAGTTGTTAAACTAAAATAATACATTTATTTTTTCAATAAAATTTTATATAAGTTTACTTATGGAAAGGAAAACGTTAATGAGATGTATAAAAAGTTAGACATCTTAGTGAAAATATGTAAAAGGGTTTTACTAATAATAAATGTTTTTTTGTAATAACAATTTTACGCCAAAAAGTGATCCATTTTTACCAAAATGTCAAAGTGGTGGATACTGGAAGAATAAATGATCAATTAATAAATTTCAATATTTAGGTTTTCATACAACAAAATTTGGTAAAAAAATTATATTTTCTCAATGTATTCATGTTTCATAAGTTTGGTTACCTAAAATCTTATTTTCAAATTATACATGACTCAATATGGTTTGGGTTCGAAAAATATGATGTATTTGATTTCATTAAAATATTGAGTAAGTTCCAATAAAAAATTTAATTGGTAAATTGTTAGTGGTTTCTCTATAAATATGACTAGAAACATATATTTTTTTAGAATATTATCAAAATGGAGGGTTTCAATGTAACATTCAGAGATAATACTCAAAGATAAATAATTTGTATTGGTAACTTTGTTATTCTTGGAAGTACTTTAATTTGAAATGTTTTATTTGAATTAAGACATAAAAAACGATATAACTATAAGTAAATTATGTTATGAGATTTATCATGGGAACTTTATGAATGAGTAATGCATTGTACATAGTTCCATAGATGATTTTTGTTTTTTCCAAACATCAAGAAAATGTTTAATCTTTATACTAAAAAGACATTATAAGCAAACAAGAACCTTGATTTAGTGAAATGGAAGATCAATATTTGTTATATCGTAGAATATTAGGATGCTATAAAATTTGAAATTTTTCAATGTTTTCAAAATATTATTTGTAATGGATCTATAGGATCTTAGGTTTGATAATTCCAAATATTATGATCCTTGTCTATTTGGTAAGACACAAAATTCATGTTTTCAATCTATTAGTCAAGTATCAACATCAAATTATTTAGAGTTAGTTCATAGTGACCAATTTTTACCAACACAAACCAGAGGTATTGGTGGAAAATACTAGTCATAGTCAATTATTACAAAAGATGTACTTCGGTCTGTTTTCTAAAATGAAAATATAAATCCATTAGTTGTTTTAAAACATTTATATCCAAAGTTATAAATGATAAAATCCTATCCATGATAATATTTTAAATTGATCATGGTATAGAATGTTTAAATTAATATTTTGAAAATTTTAAATTTCAGAAATTTATTATACATATGTTTTTAGCACATGGAACTCCACAGAAAAATGGTGTAGTTGAAAGAAGAAAGTGTGTTATTCAAGAGATTAATAGAACCCTGATGACTAAATACTTAGTTTCTAAAAAACTTTTAAGCTAAAGTTATTTGTAATTCATGTTATACTATAAATTTTGTTTTAATTAATCCTTTTATTAAAAAATATACATATCAGTATTGGAAGGTAATAAAACCAAATCATTTCTACTTAAATGTTTTTGGATTCAAAATATTCATCTTGAATAATGAAGATAATTTATATTGATTTTAAAAAAAATACGTTAAAGGAATTTTTTAAGTAATTCCCACACTTTTAAGTCTTATTGAGTTTCTAATAAAAAAATTATTATTTTTAAATAGAACATGTTATGTTTGATGAAACGTACCTTTTTTTTAAAAAAAACCCACACTTACTACTTCAAATGTTATTTTTGAAACTGATTTTAAAATATTGTTAGAAATCACTTCACATGAGAGAAAAACTGAATAATATATTTCTAAAGTTATACCTCACAAATATTTTAATCCAACTATTTAAGGTAATAGTTTTCCAAATGTAATAAATTAGTTGTTTCTTAAGAATAATCCTACTAATAATACCATGGGTAATGTTGATCAACTAGTTAGAACTAGAAGTTCTTTGAGAAATGAAATTGAACATCTAGAATTATTATATCAATTTTCAATTTAAAATATTTATATTTCTTTAGGTGGTGAGGATATGATAAAATAAATGAAATATGATCTCAAGGAGTTGGAAATGAAAAAAAAATTATATTTGGTTGAATAAACTAAAAAAGTCTTTAATTTTAGTAAAATGAGTCATTGAGAACAAATCTGATAAAAATGGAATAATATTTAAAAATATATAGAAATTTTGTTATTATTTATAATTATAAAGATGGAATAGGAATTGAAAAAACTCTTTCTCAAGTAGAAATACTTGATGCAATTAGTATACTTCTAGCTTATTCATCATTATTAAATTTAAAACTATTTCAAATGTATTTGATATATGTTTTCCTTCATAGAAATGTTTGGGATGATTTTTATATATAAAAAACCCCTATTAATTAAAATATATATCATCCATAATATTTTTATAAACTTACCATGCCACTTTATGGACTCAATCATTCCCTTGGAGCTTTATATGGTATGCTAATTTGATTTCTTTTAAAAAATGATTATACAGGGAGATCGGGACCGAAAATATTTTATAAAATAAGTTAATAAAAATATTATTATTTTAATAATATAATTTTAAGGAATTGTATTTGACTCAATCCAAAAATCATTGAATGATTTCCTTGTAGATATTATGAAATATGATTTTGAAATGAGTATGATATGTGAGATAACATTTTTTAGGTTTTTCAAATTTCACAAAAACCAAAATGAAATTTTATAATTAAACATAACTATATAAAATATTTTTTTAATAAATTCATCTATGGAAACACTTTAAATATATTTACACCTATTTAAACCTCAAATACATTATATATAGATGAATCTGGGAAACCAGTTGATCAAAAGACATTTAGAGGAGTGATTGGATGTTTACTATATTTAACCACTAAATGTCATGATTTAATTTTTTTAGTATTCAGATGTGATATAAATAAATAAAATATAAAAGAGTACCATCATAAATTTATTAAGTGAATTTTTATTACATTAATGGAACTATGGATTCAGGCTTTTTTTATTCTTATTGAAATGGGTTTGAGTTGATTTTTTTGCTAACTTTGGTGGTTAAAGGATAGATTGAAAAAGTACTTTCGGGAAATTTCATTTCTCAGGAGAAGATTTAGTATCATGGTATTGTAATAAATAACACTCTCTATAACATTCCACTACTGATGTATAACATATTGGCCTCTAGAAGTTTTTGTGTTAATATTTTGTGGATGCAACACACACTCACTGACAATAACATGATTTTTAATAAAACTCCAATTTTTTTTTATAACACAAGTTTCATTTAATTATGTAAAAAAATCATTACATCACACACATTATAGTAATATAGATATAAAACACAACTACCTTTAGGATCATAAACTTAAAGGAGATATAATTTTATAATTCCACTTAATATTAGAAAAACTTACTTATATTTTTACAAAACCACTTAGTTCTGATAAATTTGAATATATCAAACAATAGCTAGGAATGATCAATGATAAGTTACTATTAATTTCTTCATCTTATTAAAAATTATCATTATTTTAATGAATTATTTTTCATGGGTCGGTATAAACGTTATGGTTTTACAAAACAATCTATTTTCCTAAAAATTTTACTCTTATAGAAGTAATTTTTTCTAAATAAATTTTTTTCCATAAAATTTTATGTTTTTGAAAAAGTGATTACTTTTCACATTTACTTTCTCTAACTAAAAAAATTTAAAAAATGGAATTAGATTTTCTTATATTACTCTCCATACCCATCCTTCTTTATAATATATTCTTTGGATTCAGAAAATTTCTAGAATCTAATATGTTATTCAAATTTTTCTCAATAAATTTTTTAAAAAAGTTTTAGACTCATAAATTATTATAAAACATCTGGATGATACATGTTTCATAAAATTAATCATAATCAGTATTCTTTAAAACATATATTAATGAAAGTTTTCTCATACTGATGAAACATTACTACTCCAAAAGGAATTCTTCTTTTCATTTTTTTACTTATTTATTACTTTTTTTATAAATGATGTTCAATATATTATTTTAGTATAAAAATATTTTTTATATTTAAACCAAAATATTTTCTAATTGTGATGATTCTCATTATGATAAAATATTTGAGAGTCAAAATTTTATTTATAGTCTTTCTTTGACTAAATATTGTCTTTCATATAAAATTAATGTTATTTTAATCTCAATCGTTGAATATTTTTTAATGTAAACTGTCAACATTAAATATAATATAAATGTTGTTCCCCATATATACCACATAGGTTATTAGAGTTATTTCACCTGAATAATTCCACCCATTTACATTCCAAGTTGAATTTCTTTTTCATTCGTTAGATCACTGGCACAAATCTCAGTTTGATGGTAACTATTGATGATTTTTTGTTGACACATGTTTTAGATAATGATAGTCATGAGAATAGGGAAAAAAATTAAAATTCAATTCATAAAAATATCATTTCATTTCAAGTATGTGAGAATTTTTTTCATATAAAAATATGATAAGGTTTTTTATTTCCATTACCCTTAATTTGTAAGATAAGTTTATGCTAGATATTAGTTTTTATTAAAAGTTGATAAAGAATAAGTAGTTAAGTTTTTTCTAAAAAAATTTAATCATTAATAAAAAAAGTCATATAAATTATAGATGTACCTTTTGAGGGTGAATCTTATCTACTGTCTAATAAGTTTCCTAATATACTTGGAAAATTTTTGAAAACAATGGTTAATGATTCTTTGTTCACATCTTATCAAAAATTAAGGAAAATTTCTCTCCTTTCACTGAATGAAAGAGTCATATTGTTATGTATGTAGGAATATATCATTCCAAGAAAAAGTGATTGGGATACCATAAAAGTATCTGATATATTTTTGTGGGTTTTTTATGAATAAGATGAAAATAAACCTGGTGAATTTTTTATTTATTTTAGTAGAGTAAATTTAGAAGGCATTGATAAATTTAAATATTATAATGTTTCATTATTTCATAAATAAATTTCTTTTCAAGTGTATGGATATTTTTAGGACTAATAATTATCCTTATATGATGATAGAGAAGTTTTCCATGATTTGTGAAGAGGAAATTTTAAAAATGAAATTATTCTATTATATAGAAGTGAAAATGTATGGGGATAAAGTTGAAAGAACTATTTCTGACGAAGAACCTATTAAAAAGAATGATGTAGTGAATGGAAAAAAAGAAAATTTGAAACATCCCCTCCAAGTAATCAAATTAAATTAAAGGCAATAGAAAATTATCAATTCAAGTATTTGATGTCTCATAAGGCCATGAAGAAACGCAAGGATCCAGAATTAGGGATTGATAAGGCAGAGGACTAAGCCTTGAAAATTAGAACAACTGATAAAATTATGGAAATAGAAAAGTGAAATAAACAAAATAAGAGGTTTTAATAGGCATAATTATTAAACAAATAACTAAAATATGTATAAATATCTATATAGAATCAAGTTCCTTTACTTTCTCCATTTTCAATAGCACTGCCTGCTCAGGCCAACCAGTCACATCTGAATTCTGGACTACAATTTTATGAAAATTTAGTTATTCCTAAAATTTTATGAATAGTTTCTGAAATGGAAAAGAAAAATAGTTTCTTAAAAAATCAATCATAGAAGTAGTTTAGAAGAATGTTCAAAAGGAAAAGGTGAAAATAAAAAAAAATATAGGAAAATGTATTCTCAAAACTATGATGCAAGTAGAATTGAAATTATTGGATGAAGAAGAAGAAAAATAAGAAGGATGTGATGTACTGAAAAAATAATAAGGAAGATAATAATAGAAATAAGAAGTGGATGAGTTCAATGGGTAAGAAACAAAGATAGATCAAGACAAAAAATATTGGAAAATATTAGAGTCATAATATTCTTCAACTTCATTTCCTTCCCATTAGGATAAGGATCCCCACTAAGAATAATTAGTGGAAGAAAAATAATCAACAATAGTGGAATTAAATTCATTATAAAAGGTATATGAATAATATCAACAATCCCACAAAAAAGTATCATAAAAGTCTTAATATTATAAGTAATTGGATTTTATATAATTTTTATAAGATGAAAATGTTTCTTACAAAGTTAATGAAAAATTTGAGAACAAAGAAAAACCATTTTATAGATCCTCCTTACCAAATGATCATAATGTTTTGTCAGGATCATCAGATTTAGAAGAGACAAATTTTTAAAAGAAAATTATTGCATCTACCAAACACTGAAAATGATAAGTGATTCAATTTCATATCTTCCAAACATATAGGCATGGTGTAATATGGTTCAGAACATACTTAATGAAAATTCAGAGTCTCTAAATGTTTTTGAAAGAATTAGATAATCATATTGGGTTAGATATGAAAGTTTTCAAATAAATGAACATTAATAAAAAAGATCCTATAATTGGATCATGAAATATTCTAACCTTGTCGACAATCATTTCAAGGTCAATATTATCATATCATAAAAATGAAGAAACTTTCTTTAGAAATGTATTTATCCTTTGAAAACATATCAAAATACGTTTTAGACTGATTCATGTTATTGATGGAGTTTATATATATGAATGATGATAGTAATGATCAATTAAAATCTTTTAAAGAAAACAATAAAAACATTAAGTTTTCAAAACTAGTGAAGAAAATATTTTACATATGATGGTGTAAAATGAAAATAATAGCGAGTACGTTAAATGGTTAAATGTAACACCCCAATATTTCAGAGTACATTATCTCATTAAAGTAATTCAATAGGTTGCATTGCATGCAACACCGAGTTTGAGTGCACCACAACTTACCAAAACAATCGTTCAAAAAGAATTTATGAATAATATTAACTGAATTTGGAATATTATATACTCTATAAAATTTTAACATCCATATTATGTGTCTCTTAGATATAATTTATGAACAAATTCATTTTTTCAGATAAAAGAAGTATTTTTCAAAAAATGAAACATTACTGCCTTTTAATGGAAAACCCTTTTTAAAACCAATATTTGACAATTTTATATATTCCATTTAATGAAATTAAATTATTTTATATAATTGGGTCATAAAAAATTTATTATGGATAAATGTTTCGAACTTTTCTGATAACTTACATATTTTGAGGAATAGTGAAAAATACTATGTTTTAATTGAAAACAACATTTTAATCAAAATAATTTATAGTGTTAAATTAATAATTTTAATTGGTTTGAAGTATAATTACACTATATTATTATCATTTAATACAATTTAGTTAATTATAAGTAATTTCACAGTCAAATTTGACAGAAACACATGTTAATCTTTCGATAGTTTTTACTTTTTAAAAACCTGCTTTTTGGTTTTGACAAGAGGGATTAATTTTAAATTAATAAATGCAAATACTATGTATTTAATTTGGTATAATATAATTCATTTTTTAATTGGTAATATCAAAATTAGCATTGGGTGAATTTCTTTTATTTTTTGAAAACTTTCAATTTTTGATGAATAGTGAAAAATACTACGTTATTATTTAAAACAGACTTTTTATTTAAATAATTATTTATTTTATATAAATATATTTTAATTAATAGCATATATATAATACCTATATAATATCAATGTAATTAATTGGATTCATTTTATAATTAAATTATATGTATTAAATTTTATTGAACATTTTAACCTCTTTTACCCACCTCCTGGGAGCATTTGAAAATTTACAAAAAACATAATTTTACCGCATCTGTGAGTTGAATTTCCAAACTCCGGGATACATGGTTAATTTCAGTAGGTAAAATTTTGTTCAATAGGATGAAAATAATTTTTGATGAATAGTAATTTGTGACTTTTATTTACCACGGTTAAAAGTAAATAGGGTAATTAAGGGTAAAAATGATTTCATAATTACTCTAAAACATGTACAAATTCTATTAGATTAGTATAATTAGATCATAAACAACTTTAGAAATAAAATATGATCCTATTTGGTCCACATGGATTAGATTAGGACATTTATTATTATTTTATTTAAAGAATAGTTAAAAGAGTTAAATTCAATGTTTAATAACTAAACCATTTTTAATATACGGATACACATAGTATAAATTTGACTATAAATATTCATTAGAAAGATAAAAATATTTAATAAATAATTTTATTTTATTTATAATTCTTATACATTAAATATTTTATTTTAATTAGGACACAATGATGATGTAGTCATTACCGTATCAATAAAATATTAAAATCATTGATATTATAAATATAAAAATAAATGTAAATTGAGTCTTTTGTTGAATTAAACTAATTTTCTAGATTAATATGACATGTTAGGGTTGGTAAAGTAAATTTTATTGGAAGTGATAAATGTTTTATGACTTTCAAAAAAATCAAATACTAAATAGTGTCAAAATTGACATAATTGAGTTTTTAAAACAAATACTATATTATTAATTGATATAATATTCCTAAAAAAATAATATTCGGCCAAAGGACTTAGATAAAGATATATATTAATATTGAACCACATTGGGTTCTCTTGTCTTGTTATATTATGTTTATTAACCATAAAATAAAAAAATACAAAGAAACATGGTAAATGTCAAACTATTTAACTAAGAGTTAAATCTAATAGATATGGTTAGTATGATGAATTAAACCTATCTAAAACCTATTGGATGAGATTTTTTAGACCAATACCCAACTTATAATCTAAATAATTAATTTTGGAGCCATTAGAAACCGAAAATGATTATATTATAAAATAATATTTCATGGTTTTCCTAAAGTGACCCTCACCTCTCTTATAAAAGGGAACCTCCCCTTCTCTTAATTTCACACATCCAAAACCTTTTAGATCGGCCAAAACCTACCCCAATATCCTCCCAACATTCCTACCTTCATTATAGAGGCCTTATTTTGGTCATAATTCCATATTATGGAGCCCTTTCTGTCAAATCAAATGGAAGAACCCAAAGAAGAGGTAAATATTTCATCGCCTCTTTGAAGTTCTTTTCTTCTTCCGCTTCCTATTTATTTGTAGTTTACATACAAAAATAATAACTCCAGTACATCCTACATAATTTTATTTTATTATAATTACGGTACAACCATATTCGATATTCTATCCATCCTATAAATCACAAAGTCACCATACGTGTGTACGTATAGCTTACCCTCTCCACGTTGTGGTGTAGTTTGTTATGCAAACACTTCATTATTTAGATGGGTATAATAACAAGTATAACTAATGTAAATAATAAATATAACATGTTATTTATTTTATATATATGACATACCATCCAATTACATATGATTTCATGATCAATATAATGATATTGTCACTCGTGCGTACGTATGGATTACCGTCTCCACAACGCTATGAGATTCATTCCAATGTTCACCATTCAACGAATACTATAAAATATATATATCTTTAATAATTATGTAATATATTAAATAATAATTCTATTTCATATATATATATATATATACTTACATATACCTTATTCACTTACTTTCATTCAATACGATATTAAAACGGAAACAACGTTTATGCGTACATACAGCCTCTCGTCTCCATAAATAGTGCATGCCATTTCATATATCTATCTATTATAAATATTTATATTCTAAATATATATGATATACAAATCAAGGTTTATATTATGTAAGTATTTAAATCATGATCTAAATAATACAAGTTAAAACACGTACGATAAAGAAAGCGATTATTACCCAAAATGTTAATTTAACATGGAAATCATTATTAAATGGGCATTATAAAATCATAAATGAATCATGTACGATATATTAAATATGAATATGATTCTGGTATTATTTAATAACATATTGTGTTCATTATACATGAGTTTAAATGTACCCTTGACCAAAGGAAAGTTCAATGTATGTGTTAATTTCATAATCTTTTTATTATCTAAGGTTGTTTTTACATAAAAATCTACTAGGAAATATTTTTTATCCATGTATATGTTTTATAAAAGTGTTTTAAATTGGATTTTTAAGGTAATTTTTAAGAAATCTTCATTTTAATTGTTTTAATGATTTATTCTTCTAAACCATTCTCATTAATGTCCATGTTTTCAAAATGGTTATAAGGATTTATTTATATAGACAAGAATGTTTTAAAATGTTAATTCCATTCAATAGTTTCAAAGTGTTATGGGACACTTTGATTCAATAATATCTCTTAAATTAATTCCTTTATATGAATTTTAAAATATTTCATGAAAAAGGGATATTTTTTTCAATGATTTTTACTGATCATTTTCAACTGTGTCGACATCCTTTACGGGGTATTATTCTTGATCAAGGATGATTTATTATGATACAAATATTCCATATTTTATTGAAGATTTTGTGATATGTTTGACTTTTGATGTGTTATTTTTATTCTATTCGTGGTTTATAGATAATGTATTGACCTTTTTTATGCTAGTTTTGATACAAATGTTTATGTTATGTTTAAAACTTCTCATATGAGTAATGCATTGGACTTATTTAGTGACGGTTGGAGACAACTATAGCTCATCGATGCATCAGTAGGTCTCATGAGAAAAACTAGTGTCTTGGTAGAAGGCCTTGACAAAATCTTATTTTTAGTCTTGGCACAAGGTCGTGACTTTGTAGTTTTGAAGGCTAACATTTTTCATTCTATCATTATGAAATTGGCTATTGATATTTCATGTGATTATTCGACTAGTATAATATCCATGTGAATATGTAAATGGTGTTATTTGATTTAAATTGGACATATTATTTAGATGTTTATGTTTAAAAGGATTATTTTTTTAGTTTTATAAATTGCCTTAAATATTTATGCTTATTTATGAATGTTTCCGCAATATTGTTATCCTACTGAGCATCTTATCTCACCCCTTTCTTATGTTTTATTTTCCTAGGATTCCAAGAAGTGTATTATGATTGATAAGTAGGGTTAAGAGATAGGATTAATGGAGTTCTCAAAGAATAATTTATGTTTTGTTTTATTTTCTAATGTGTAATGTAATGTTCATGTATGTAATCTATTTTCCAAGACTACTAAACTGATGTGTCTTTTGGGACTTGATTCCATGTAATCATGCCAATGTTATGTAATAATATACCGACTCTAGGTAACTAGGGTCAGGGCATTATAGTTGGTATCAGAGGAAATTTAGCAACAACCTTGGAAACTGATTTATATAAAATCTTATTAGAGAACATTTCCCTAAGATATAATTTGAAAGTTAGTATAGAATAACTTCCTAGAATTTTGGTAACGTAGAGATTTTATGTATTTTCAAAGCAATACATCCATGTCTGGATACGAGATGGCAGAGGAGACTCTAGAATAGATGTACCTAGGGGTGAAAACTCCATCATGGAGTTTCAGGCATGACCTAGGGTATCCTGGTACACGAGAACGGGCCTAGCTGCACTCTTGGTTATGACACTCCCAGGAGATATGCTTAGGATAATTCACATTCTCATTACAATCCATTATGAAAGATTTATGAGTAAATACTTCCTCAAGGAAAAAAAATTAAGATTGTAGATTATATGCCTAATCCTTCTAATTTACGTTAGGTATTTTATATGTTGGAATTATGCATTCCAATTCATAAACTAACCTAGTGTATTCTATTGTTTAGAAATGGAACCTAGTAGAAGTAATAATAATTCCTGCAATACGCATGATCAAAATATTAATAATAATCACATAATTCATGGTATTAAGCCAACATTTAAAAGGGAAATAGTCTCCCATGTATTCTCATCACATGAACCAATTGTATTATATGTTAATAAGATAAGTAAAGAATTATACGAGTCATATGGATTTTAAGGGAAGCAAGAGAAGAAAAGGATTGAAGAGAGAAAGTTTTATAAAGGGAAGATGGGAAAGAAGAATTTCCCCATATGTTATTACTTTTTAAAGAATCCCCATGGTAAATGCATGAAAGGAATGGGAGTTTTTGATAAGTGTGGGAAAAAGGGACACCAAGTACGCGATTGCAAAGGTATGAAAATGGCTTCAAATGTATAATGCTTCATCTGTAACGAGATGGGACACTACGCGAAGAAATGTCCAAATCATCAGAGTATACCCCAAATGATTCTATTGGATAATAATAATGTTATGATACTACCGAAGATGAAGAGGAATGATTATATTTCTAACATTGTTATTAAATTATTGCTTCATTTGAGTATTGTATTAAGGATGTAAATTTTATTAAAATTATAGAGTATTTAAGGATTGTATTGTAGTAATATTTCATTAAGGACTTTTGATTGTGTGTAACCAAGAAAAGTGACTCAATAGCATGTTTCTGTTTTTTGGAAAATATATTGTTTAGAGAAAGATAAACCATAATATGGTTCTGATACTGAGGTAGTGATTTTGGAATAATATATGATTGATTTGGATAAATTATATTTGATATTCTTGACTATCTTGAAAATAATTAATAATTTTTTTATTCTGTCATTGTTGGAGTTCTCAACATTTTGGGATAGAAGGAGTATATCTAGTATTCTATAAAGAATAAGGGAGACTTAATGTAATCAATAAGGTTTTATGGTAATTCAGGATGTTACACTGTTTTCAAATAATACTTGATAAAGGTATTCCCATGTTATTACGTGGAAAAAAGGATCTTCATTATGTTTACCTTCCTTATAAATTTTTGGACTGTGAGTTTGGAAAGAAGTATTTTGGATAAGTTTAGAGGTTGGAATCGATTAATATTTTTTAAGTTTAAATCATTTCTTGATATTATTTTTGGATTTCCATAAAAAGGACAACCCGGAGGTTGGGCGACAGCTCGTCGCGTCTAGCAAGGCCGTGAGACTTGAACCCGCAACCGAAGGGTGAGAAGGGTGGATCACCTACCACTAGCATATGTGATGTCCTGGTTTGTATAATGTAAACTTTTTTAAATAGTCTGAAAAATGAATTATAAATTCATTAATTTTGGAACCCTATACAATTTCGATAAATAGATTTTTTTTTTGAATTATATTATCTTTGGATGTGAAAGATGAGTTTGTGGTAGGAATTGGTTGAAGGATAAAGCTCTACTTTCCAAGTATATTTTTTCCTCTTATTCAATGAATAAATTTATTCTTAAACTTTAGGTAAGGCATATTAAAACCAAAAAAAAGGTGTTTTACTAATACCTTATTTTTGATGAACTAACGATATTTTAAATCATCATAAATTGATGGCTTGGAGGCCCTCAATTTTACACTTATTTGTGATTGATGTCATCAATCACTCCCTATAAATATTTATTCTTTTTCTCTAATAATGTGTCTCTAATTTCCATAATTGTTCTCCAAATCGATATCATAATTTTGTGGTAACTTTTTCATTACCTTTCCCTCTTATTAAGACTAAATTTTATTTACCCAATTTCTGATGTGGGTTCTCCACAAAGGTATTTTTCTATTTTTAACCATTTGTTTTTGAAGAACATATTCAAATTATGAGGAAGAAGTTTATTGAATGAAGAGGGAATGTAAGACCCAAATATTTCATAGTACATTATCTCATTAAAGTAATTCAATAGCTTGTGCAACACGCAACACCGAGTTCGACCGCACCACAACTTACCAAACTAGCCATTCAAAAAGCAGTTATGAATAATACTAACTGAATTTTGAATCTTATGTACTCTATATATTTTTAACATCTACATTATGTGTTCTTAGACATAATATAATAACCAATTCATTTTTTTAGATAAAAGAAGTATTTTTTCAAAAATACAACTTTACCACCTTTTAATGGTGAACCCTTTTTAAAATCAATATTTGACACTTTTATATATTTAATTTAATGGAATTAAATTTTTCTCTAAAATCCAAATATATAAAATTTAGTTTGGATAAATTTTTGGTACTTTTCTGATAACTTTCATATTTTGAGGAATAGTGAAAAATACTATGTTTTAATTGAAAACATATTTTTTAATACAATTAATTTGTACTATTAAATTATTCATTTGAAAGATTTTGAAGTATACTTAGATTATATTTTTAATCAATTAACCCAATTTAGGTCATTATAAGTAATTCACATTTAAATTTGACATAAACACATGTTAATATTTTGATAGTTTTTACTTTTTAAAAACAAACTTTTTGGTTTTGACAAAGGGAATTAATTTAAAATTAATAAATGAAACATATATTTTATTAATTTGGTAAAATAGACATTATTTTTGAATTCGAAATATCAAAAGTATATTTGTGTGAATTTTTTGTATTTTTCTAAAAACTTGCAATTTTTGATGAATTGTGAAAAACACTACGTTATTATTTAAAACTGACTTTTTATTTAAATAATTGTTTATTTTATTTAAATTTATTTTAAGTAAAAATTGATAGATAATACCAATATATGTTTAATGTAATTCATTTTATTCAATTTAAAATAAAATTAGATGTATTAAATTTTATTCATCTTTTTAACCTCTTTTACCAACCTCCTAGGAGAATTTTCAAATTTGAATAAAACATAATTTTACCTATTCTGTGAGTTTAACTTCAAAAATATGAGAGACACAGTTAATATCAGTATGTAAAATGTGGTCCAATAAGAGGAAAATAATTTTTGGTGCATAGTAAATTTTGACTTTTATTTACCTGGGTAAAAAGTAAATAGGGTAATTGAGGGTAAAAAGGATTTCATAATTACCCTAACACAAGTCCTAATTCTATTGGATAAGTATAATTCGACCAAAAACTACCTTGGAAATAAAATATTATCATATTTGGTCCACTTGGATTAGATTAGAACATTTATTATTATTTTATTTAAAGAAGAGTTAATAAAGTTAAATTCAAATTTTAATAACTAAACCATTTTTAATATAGGGTTACACATAATATAAATTCTACTATAAATATTAATTGGAAATATAAAAGTATTTACTAAATAATGGTATTTTATTTATAAATTTTAAGCATTAAATAATTTAATTTTTTTATGACACAATGATGATGCAGTAATTAGCTTATCGATGAAATATTAAAATAATTGATATTATAAATATAAAAAACAATGTAAATTGAGACTTCTGAGGAATTACAATAATTTTTTATGTTAATATTACAAGATATAGTTGGTTAAATACATTTTATTCTAAGTGATAAAGTTTTTATGACTTTAAAAAAATACTATATAGTGTCAAAATTGACATAATTGAGTTTTTAAAAGAAATACTATATTATTAATTGATATAATATTCCTAAAAATATATGTTTATGTAAAAGTACATAGATAAAGTTATATCTATTAATAATTAACCACATGGGGCTTGTTTGGCTTGTTATAGTAAGTTTATTAACCATATAAAATAAAAATACAAAGAGACATGGTAAATGTCAAACTATTTAATTAAGAGTTAAATCTAAAGGATATGGTTAGTATGATGACCTAAACATATCTAAAACCTATTGGTTGAACGGTTTTAGACCCATACCATTCTTATCCTCTAAATAATTCATTTTTGATCCATTAGAAATAAAAAATTGTTTTATGATAAAATAATATTTCATGTTTTTCCTAAAATGACCCACACCTCTCTTATAAAAGGACACTTCCCCTTCTCTTAATTTCACACCTCCAGTGCCTTCTGTCTCGGCCAAAACCTGTCCAAATATCCTCCCAACATTCTTTCCTTCATCCTAGAGGCCTTCCTTTGGTCATAAAGCCAGTCTATGGAGCCCTTTTGATTAAATCAAATGGAAGAACCGAAAGAAGAGGTAAATATTCCATCACCTCTTTAAAGTTCTTTTCTTCTTCCACTTCATATTTCTTTGTTGTTTTAATACCAAAATAATAAATCTAGTTCCTCCTACATACTATGATGTTATTATAAATATTTTACCACTGTATTCATTATTCTATCCATCCTATAAATGACAAAGTCACCATATGTGCGTACGTACGGTGTACCGTCTCCACGTAGTGGTGTAGTTTGTTATTCAAACACATCATTATTTGGATGGGTATAATAATGAGCATAAATGATGTAAATAATAAATATAACATGTTATTTATTATTTAAATATGATATAACATCAAATTACATGCTATTTAACCATCAATATAATGATATTTTCTCTCATGCGTACGTACAGATTACCGTCTCCATGACGCGATGAGATTCGTTCCCACTATCACCGTTCAACGGTGATTGTAAAAATATATATTATTATTATGTAAGTAATATATGAAATAATAATTCTACGGGAGACATATATATATATATATATATATGTATGTATGTATTTATGTACTTACATATATTTTATTCACTTACTTCTGTTCAATACGATATGAAAACGGAATCAGCGTTTATGCATAAGTACGGCCTACCATCTCCATAAATGGTACCTTCAATTTATTATATCAATCAATTTTAAATATTTATATTATAAATACATATGATATATATATCATGTTTTATATTCTTGATGTATTTAGATAATGATCTAAATGATACAAGTTAAAACATGTACGATAAAGAAAGCGAGTATTACCCAAAATGTTAATTTAACAAGAAAATCATTGTTAAATGGGCATTATAAATTCATAGATGAATCATGTATGATATAAAAAATATAAATATGGTTCTGGTATAATTTAATAAAAAACTATGGTCATTAAATTGTATGTTAAACATTCCCATGGCCAATGTAAAGTTCAAGGTAAGGGTTAATTTCGTTATCTCTTTATTATCCGAGGTTGTTTTTACGTAAGTATCTACAGGGACATAATTTTTATCAATATCCATGATTCATAAAAGTTTTTTAAAAGGGATTCTTTTTAAGATAATTTTTACTAAAACTTCATTTTAAATTTTTTAATGATTTATTCTTCTAAACCATTCTCATTAATGTCCTTGTCTTCAAAATATTCTTAAGGATTTATTTATATGGACATGAATGTTTTAAAATGTTAATTCCTTTCAAAAGTTTCTAAGTGGTATGGGAAACTTTGATTCAATACTATATTTTAAACGACTTCCCTTATATGAATTTTTAATGATTTCATGAAAAAGGGATATTTCTCTCAGAGATGTTTACAGATCATTTTTCAACTTTATCAACATCTTTTACTGGATATTATACTTGTTTGAAATAGATTCATAATGATACAAATCTTCCATAGTCTATTGAAGGTTTTGTGATATGTTTGACTATGGATGTATTATTTTTATACCATTCATGGTTTTTGGATAAGCTATTGACATATCGTATGCCGGTTTTAATATGAATGTTTATATTATGTTTAAACCTTTTTCATATGAGGAATGCATTGGACTTAGTAACTGAAAGGTGGAGCCCACTATAGCTCCTCGATGCATTGGTAGGTCTCATATGACAAACTACTGTCTTGGAATAAGGCCTTGACAGAATCATATTTTTAGTCTTTCCACAAGGCCGTGATTATGTGGTTATGATGTCTAGAATTATGCATTCCATCATTATGAAATCGGCTATTGATATTTCAAGTGATTATTTGACTAGTAGAATAACCATGGGAATAATTAAATGACATTATTTTATTTAAATTGGCTATATTATGAATAATTTTATGTCTAAAAGGATTATTTTTTAGTCATATAAATTTCCTTAAAATTTTATGCTTATTTATGAAAGTTTCTGCTATATAGTTATCCTTACTGAGCATCTGAGCTCACACCTTTCTTAAGTTTTATTTTCCATGGATTCCAAGAAGTGTATTATGATTGATAAGCAGGGTTAAGCTAGGGAATTAATGGCGTTCTAAAAGGATAATGTATGTCGTGATTTATTTTCTAATGTCTAATGTAACGTTCATGTATATAATAAATTTTCCAAGACTGCTATATGGATCGGGGTTTTGGGACTTGATTCCTTGTAATCATTCCAATGTTGTGTAATAATGCACTGACTTTGGGAAACTAGGTTTGCGGTGATACATTAAATTCATAAGTTTAATATTAGGTAGAACCGGAAGACCATATCATAAATCTTTATTCATTGGTCTCATAAGATTAGTAGGATCATGATGAATTTATGAAGATTGTGGAGAACATGAAAATTTTTATGAATAAAGAATGAAATTTTACATTTTAGCTCTTTATTTAATATTTTAAAAACATTTTGATTGAATGGTCAAATTTTGAATAATTTTTCATCCAAATACTTTGTGTCTAAATGTATTCCAATTAATTTTGGATTTATGTTATTTCATTCTTTTCCTTGATGATCAGTTAAGTAAAATAATGTTATTTCGTATGTTATTTACTTTTCAAATATTTAAGGTGATTATATTATTTCCCCACACTTTTTTAAAATCTCCAAGAGGAATAAGTTTTATGAATATAAGTTTAAATGGGAGAGTTTTTAAAGAGGGATAGTTCTTAAACGGGGAGGTGGTTTAAAATATATGATGAAAAAGATATTAAGATGTTCTGTAAAAGTGTTCTTTTAAGGGGGGGGGTTATTTTCATATAGAGGATAATTCAAATTATATTTCAATCTATTCCATTGGATTAATCATGATTTATAAATTCAGGGGGATTTAGGATATTATGTTTATCATTACCGATCTAAAATAATATAGGGTACTATGTTTTTCAATGTTATCATTTTCATTTAGTGGTCTTCTTTTGTGATTTCTAATTATGGTGATATTTCTGTGTTGAAATATTTACATTATACAGCTTCATTCCTTTTCTTTTGAAATCAAAAACACTTTCTTAAAACCATGTTTACATAATTTATATTTACTAAAGTGTTTCAGTATATTTCTGTAGAAGAAATAATATTATACCAAAAATATAAATAGTTATTTTATATAAAAAAGATAACCATTTATTATTCAATCTGATCGATCTGGTTGAAGGTATATCTAATTCATTGGAGAAACTTTTTTTAAGACCAGTGGTTAGACTTATGCCTTATCTATCTGACTGATAAAATTCATGATCATCAGAATGAATTTTCAAATGATACATCAAACTGACCCTTATTCAGTTTATTGAATTCTAAATCAATAAAGTAGTCAATCAGACTATCCAATATTAATTATCAGTGTATATATATTTTTTTCTATTGGATTAAATCTAAATTAGCATGTTAATAGTGCTAAACTAAATGAACTTGTACAAATAAAGAAAAAATCATTCATACCTATGATGTTTAAGATCTGGCTAATTATGATCCTTTAAATTGAATGCTTCACTATGATATTTAAACCAACTTATAAATATGTTCATTAGGATATTTTCAGTAAATAAGAGTTTATTTTAAGATATGGGAGATAATTCATTTGTAACTCAAGTCATCTAATGATTTCTCTTAGTGAACATCTCATTCAAAAGTATTTGTAAATATATTGACTTTTTACAGTCTAAGGAATCTTTTTAAGTATTGTATGTTCTATATAACTATTTTCTTTTGAAATCACGTGTATAGTTGTATTACGTATCAAGGGATTCCAAGGATAAGAAGACATAGGTGAATCTTATCCATCTAATTGAAGGATTTAAAGGATTGTAAGACAGAGCTTACACCAATCAATATATTGAGGGATTTCATGGTCATTAAAGACAAAGATGATACCATTTCATCAGATCGTGGGATTTTAGGGATTTAGAAGATAGTCGTGGTACTGATCCAATAGATCAAGTTCTCTCCTTGTAAAGAAATGAAAACCTTTTTCAGTACGTACTACAACTCTGGATATCTTTAATCAGGATTTATAACTACCTAAACTCTTAAGGGTTTGGAGTAAAATATTTTATAATATTTTAATTGATTATTAATATTATAATATTATTTATTTATTTTTTATAGGAGATTTATTTTCCACTATTCATATACATTAGAATGTATGTATAAACTTAACATTCAAATATTAGTTTTATCAGACTGATTGTGATATCGACAAACTACTCTTATTTAATCACACAATATCTGGATCTAATTATAATACTATAATCATTAGATGAAGTATGAGTCCGGTCTTTTTAAATTAATGGTAATTATTTTATTTTATTTTTAAATTTCAATTTACTCCCCCCCATGCCCCACTATAGTAGCCATTGTAAACTATTTCGATCCAATACATAATTAATTTGGGAATCCATTTTTTTTATAGATTGACCCTTGATTGACATGTGAGGAGAAAATGGGGATCAAATCCACACAAAAAAAGCATTCTACCACTAGTATGGATCAATCATTGGTGAAGAACGCATCTACAAGAATTGAAGACGATGATTCCACTATGGTCATCATTCGTCTCATGATCCACCTTGAACATTCTAACATTGATCCTACATCCCCCAAAAATGACAAGGTTATCATTATCCACCAATAATAATCTAAATGTTATGTAGACAAAAATCGTTAAAAATCATACTGAGGTATTTATAGGGAGTATTTGGTTTTGGGTGATTACAAAAATTAATTTAGTAAATTAATTAATTCACATAACACACCATAAATGGATGCCTCTAACTGAATTATTGATTCCAAACAACCTTATTCAGAACCTAAGGTAAAACCTATGTTCAATATTTAAGGGAAGTCTCATGTTTTTTATCTGAGACTCCATTTGGAGTTTATTAATTTATATCTAAATAACTAAACAAGGGTGATATAATATATTTAAAATTTTTATTATATCAATTTAATCCCCCCCCCCACCCGGGCCCTAGAATGCTATATATGATCAACACCTACATTCAAAAATATTACTCAAAATATTCCATATCATTACATGGAAAAAATGGAGAAGTTACATCTTCCCCACCTTCATGGACTTTCAACTGAACTAGTGAAAACCTAGACAAAAGTGAGGATACTGAGATATGATTAGGGCCTCCCACTCCCTTGAGTTCTCTTGAAAGTTGTTATGCCCTTCAAAAAACCGAAAACCCAAGGAAACACTTTCCCATAAACGAAATTTTTCTATTAGTTCATAAAATCCCACTGGTACCCCGAAAAGGTACCTCCACCCTCACAATCCAACTAATTCTAGTCAATATCATTCTATGAGTCCTGAACATATATCCATAGCATTGAAATGTGGAAAACTCCAAGAACTAGGTATAATTGTGCCCATACATTCAAATAGTATCGCACCTCTCAAACCAAAAATGTTTCTAGAAAAAGGACCATTGAGTATTAGATATAGCATGCAAGCATAAAAAAATATGTTTGATCCATGAAGAGATGGGATCTCCTAGAACACATTATCCCATCATCTAACACCATATTCCTCTATACTTAATCCATAAAAAACTCTTATAGGCTCTGGGAAGTACACATATTCCCTTGGATGAACTTCATATTTCACAACAATCGCTAGTACTAACACTAGGACCATAATTGATTTATTCTATTTGTTTCGACTAGTATAGTGGTGACCTGATGTTTGTACATAATTGAACATAAATAGTGAAAAATAGGTAGTGTAGTGGTAACTACAAGGATATGAAAACTCAACTAATGGTAGATGATATTCCCACCAATATCCTAAAACAAACATTCAAAGCCCAATCATGTTCTAAAGGAGTTGATTGGTCTGCTAATCCAGGTCATCTATCTGGGGCAGAAGCACTATTCTCAATTGAAAAAAAAAATCCAGAAGGACTATTCTATCCTCACTATAATACAAACCATATGTGAGAATCATGTTTTGAAATGATCATTGAGATAAATCCTTGAATGTGGACTACCTCTTCCTTGTATAGGCATCCCAAACACAATATTCTAATCAGGTCTCTAATGGTTAGGAAGTGGGTAAAATTAGTGAGTCATTCTTTGAACACCCATATAGAATCATGACCTTTCACTGATCATGGAAACTATTTCATGAAAACCAAAAAACCACCTTCCAAATTTTCACTTCCATTTGGGTACCCCATACTTATGAAAATGATAGGTGAGGCATAGAGGGATAAACTCAAAAACACGCTATAACATCCATGGCTACCCAACTAGATTCCCAAGAATCCTAGTACATCTTCACATCTCTCAGATGTAATATTAAGGGTAAAAAACCTCCCAACACCTCATCTCACTACATGGTTTTTTTCATCATCTGTACTCAGAAAAGTATGAAATAACACCAACCTTCAAAAAATATATCAATATCATGTCTAATTGATACTTGTTCACAGAAGATATCATGATCAGTTTCCCTAATATGAGCCTCCCTAACACACTATTCAAGTGGTGGGGTATAACCATCAATTAGAGGTATGTTTCTCCATCCTCTTCTTTAATATTCTGCTAAAAATATGTCAACTAATCTATGAATTTATTAAATAATGGAAAAAAGAATACTTAATTGTTATATTATACTTCCAAGAACATGACTCTAGGTGGCATGAATGCTATTGAAATCTCAACTAGGGAAGGTTTCACTATCTAACCCTTGATTGAGAAAACAATTCTCACAAAATGGTGCCTCGTAACACCAAAAATTGTCTCTAAAAGAGAATCTCATTGGTAAAGTACTCATAGATCATATATAGAACCATCCTCAAGTGTATTTTTTGATCTACTAATAACATTGGGTACATTATTCATCCGTCAATGAAGGATACCATGGATCAATCCCAAATGAATTTTAAGAACCTGTTTCATAATTATTACAAGAACTTATAGGGAGTCCAACATACTAGAAGATATCACCATGAACTCGGAGAAATTGTGGCCGCTTTAAAAATTCCCCATTGGTACATACTTATCATGAACTAGGATCTAGGGAAAACTTATCTTAAGGTCATACTAATAGAAACAAATCCCCCTAGACCCTAGAAGAATAGGTCATTTTTTCTCAAGGATGGATTCTTCCACTAAACAATCCTTTGATTCAAGTTACATCAACCCACGCCTAACCTCAAGCTCATATCCCCCTATTAGGTAAAAAACATAGTGAAGCCCCGGTTGGCACATAGGGTTATGAAAGTGAAAACTCTAAAAGCTCCCCAACCACATCTTCTTCTCATATAGCTGCATGGGGTTATCCAATATTATAGAAAAGATATCGATCCATCCCTAATACAAGTCCATGTAGAAAATGAACTTCTGATATAGAGGTAATTGTTGCACATCCTCTGTTAAAATATCCTTGTACCTCTCAAACATCATGGGAAACAAAAAATTTACTACATATACAACTCCAATAGTCATACTAGTTAACTAATATTGAATCAGTTGTACCCTCCTAGACATTATCACGTCTTTCTAAATCTAAGATCACTCTTTAACTATGGAGAAAAACTCTATCTCGTGACTTATATAGACTATAACCTCAACTGGTAGTATTCAACTATGCACAGATGGTAGATAACCAGTCCAAACCAAGGAGATAGTTGTAGGGAATCACTAACAACTATGTAAATATTCCACACAAGGTTATCTCTCCTCCTAGAGTTACCCCACACTATCATTAAATGTTTTTGATCACTAATCCAATCAGCAGTATCCTTTTTAAAAAAGTTTCAACCTAAAAGGTTCCACTTGTATCACTAGGACTTGAACAAGGGATACTTCCATAGGAAATGGGATTATGACCATGTACCAAAACTCCATCTAGATAAAACAATACATAGTTCATATTATGATCTAATTCAGATCCTCAGGGTCAGAAACCTCAACCACTTGAATACATCATTACCCATTCCCACTCATCCTCCATAACTAAATCCCACATTGAAACCTTAGTAAATCAAAATAACCTCAATCAAACAAGTAAAAGTAACTCATCCATAACACCTTGGAACTATCCACTTTGGGTGGCACTGACTCGCCCATAGGGTTTGGGATCATGTCACAAGAATGTCTCTCGATGGGGGGAGTTTCCTTATTCCCTACAAGTTGGGATCCATGTAATGAATCACCAAAATATGGCCATATCGACACCTCATATCACATTGGATAATTCCCTCAACTAGGAACACCACCAAGAGGGGTCCTATAATGTTAGTACTTTCACAAAACAATCTCACTCTAGTCCTCTACCACCTGAGTTGGGGGTCTTGATCACCATGAAACATGGGAATTATCTACCTATGTAACTCATGATGCATAATGAATATAACTGTGTCATCTTCTAGTACCATCATAAATAATTGTTAAATTTAGAAAAATATTTTCTAAGAGTGGGACCATTTGTTCATACAGGATCTATAGAAGAAGAAAAACATAGACTAGCACCTCGATACAATCCTCTGCAACCTAGGGGTAGAGATCATCAAGAATCCTGAGTGTTCTCAATTGATAAAACTCAGACAATGTGAAAATCCTTCATTCACCATTGTATTTTCTTAATGGATCCATCTTATACTCAAAATATTAATGATCACCGTTATAGGATACTATAGCAGGGTTCATGCACTACTAAATAGGTGATGGAACAACATTTTTCACCATAGAGGAAACACCTCATGAATGAGTCCCTAAACAGAGGCATCATCTCCCAGCTGATTGTTTTCATTACACTATCTCAAAATCCTAGATGTTTGTTATCATGGAGACATCTTGAAAATCACCATGATATTCCACAATCAAAGAGAATGTCTAGGCAGATGACTCAAGAAGGAAATAAAAATCATGTCCTATTATTACATCATTCATGTACCTATGTTTTCCTTAGAACCAGTGTGAAAATTTGTTGAGTCCACAAGATCGTTATCAGTGTACCAGTAGATGGATATGTTATCCACCTCCCCAACATTGGGTTTCCTGGACTGAGATCCAAATTCAGTACACATTAATAACATTTCCCAAGATCCCAATCCAACCCACACAACTAGGACATCTTCAAATTCCAATCATATGGTTATGTTCTCTAACACCGTAATATCATGACTCGGCCCTATGTGGGCCTCATAGAAAGAACAAAGCTGATTTTGACACCCCATAACTTCCAAAAATAGGATTTGGAGATTCAAATAATCATCATTATTTTATAAAATGAAATGGGAGTCCTTAGCTTAATGTACCTATATGCATGAACAATATGATCTACATGAAAATTACTATAGAATAATAAAATATAGAACATATATAGTTAAGAAATGCATGAAATATCCTCTATAAAATACATATTAAAGTAGAAAATTCGCAATAAAGTTGATAAAATGGGGAAAAAATTACCAAGTAGAAATATTGGGGAAACATAGACTAACAGAAACTACAATGATTATAATCAGGTAGAACCTGGATCGAGATCCCAGAGTCCAACCTCCAAACACACTTAGTGCTACCTTATATTGATATACACCATAGATACTAGTACTACCATAGTCACTGGTAACCTATCTTTCATCTTCAAAAAACATGACACAAGTGGGAAAAGCCCTTGCATGGGTGAGTACATCCATACCCGTTAAGAAAGCACGAAATCACTAAACACAAAACATCGAGAGAGAGTAATTTGTTCCTCACCATGAGGGTGTGTCAATAATTATATGAGACAAAATATATGATAACCATAACATCAATAACCATGATTTTCTCAACAAGAAGAAAAAATAAAATAGAAATGGATTTTCATATCCATAGTATAGTTAAGAATAATAATTAATCATACAGATCCAATGTTCCATCTCTAATGTCCAACATCACATAAAACATCAATAGAATATATGTGGAGGGTCCCACACAATTCCATTACACTACACATCTGAGGGATCTCTAACTCCAACAAATTTTCTTGCATAACCTTACTAGAATTAGTGTAGTGAGCCCACACCATTCAACTGTGCTCCATAGATAAGGGAGCAGTAACTCTATTGGAGGACCCTCTCTCGAATGGAACTCGATGATGGGGGAGTACCACAAAGTAGATAGAGGATCTCTAACCAAATATTATATGGGGAGTTCCAAATCATTTTCTAAAGTGTATGGATACCCATGACCAGGTATGATGGGGGGGTTTTATCCACAATGTCTCTCTACGAATTAAAACTGATCACTTACATTGTCCGAGCATATCTAATATAACAATTAATGTCATATAACCCTATGCTATACCTATGATTCCACAACGACGGATACCACTACATTTTATGAAGAAAACTGAATAGGATAGGCTACTCAAGAGCTAAATTCTGAGTCTCGAAGAAAGGAGTAGACATTATGAAAATCCTTGAATAGGGAACATGTAATCTACGCTGAAAAACATGGCATGTGGCCTCACCTGGAAAAATTTTAATGTCCTATCCTACACATGACATGGATGGACATGTTATACTACACAACATGTAAAAGTGGTACACGATGTGCCTTAGACTCCTCCGTCCAAACTATTTCCATAAAACTCATTCTTGTGTACTTAATCCCATCTACATATACTATGGATTTGTCTAGATACCTTATCCATGTTTGAGAATACAATCATTCCCATTTTCTCTATTCATACCCATGTTTCTAGTCGTGTTCATGACCATATACCCTTGAATTGTACACCGAGTATCCAACACCAGGTCACATACGAAGTCTGATACTTATACCCACCTAAAAAACTGGTCATTATAGATGTGCGACTACAAGGAGTGTTTTCCTTACACTACACATCAGGTAGTATATATTTTCATAAAAATCTAGAAACATCACATGATGTCCTCTTGCACTACCTCTTGAAATGAAACCACCAAAAATCACACTGGTGAGTGTGGATCTAGGGCTTACCATGCATGATCCATCCCATGAGGTTGGATTTCAATCACCCAAACACCATAAGGGTCTTCCCTATCAAACTATGACATCATGACACTTATCCCATGGATGGAGGCCATCGATCCAACCTCTAATCCACAACTCAATCACCAATTTTCATCACTACTTCTCACTCATGTCATCAATCCCAAACAAAAAAACAGTTGTATAAATCTATTTTTTAAATAACGATTAATCAATAAATGATTTCCTATGTGTCTATTGAATAGTAGGCCCAATTGAATACTAATGATGATCACTTGATGAATGATTAGAGAAAGGCACAAACCCCACAATATTAATTAACTTCAACCATTATTTGGGTTGTCCTTGATTATTTTTCATTCACATTATAAATTCAGAACTAGTAAACATCAATAATTTATCATCTATTACAAATAATGGATGATAAATGAACCCCTAAAATCAACCATCAAACTGTGAATCAATATTGGGTGATGGATTAACACACATTCTACATGGGATAAAAATGGGGGTAAAATATAAAAAGAAACATCCTACCATGGTTTTATAACAATCATTGGTGAGTAATGCATCTTGAAGTATTTAAGATGATAATTTCAATGAACTCGTCGACCATCCCACAATTCACCTCAACCTATTAATTTCCAATCCTCCATCATCTAATGAATACAATGCTCTCCTCCTCATCCACTAATCATCTCAAGGTTAGGTGGATAACCCTAGTAAAACATTATAACATTTTATATATACATTGGATTAGTTCTTGGTTATTAAATTAATTTGGTTAATTCACTTAATTCACCCAACAACTGCTTCCACTAGCCGAATATCCAACACTAACCAATTATTTTTTGTGCCTAGGGTAAAACCTATATTCTGGATTTCATCAGGTTATCAGATTTTTGTTCTGAGACAACTTCAACAGTTATCCCATTGTCATCAAAAAAATATTTGTATGTGTGCGTGATATAATATTTTTATTATTTTTATTATATGAACAATGGGCCACCCCGGGCTCTGGAATTATGTTTTGACTTAGTTCATGGCTTTAAAAATATTCCCAATCCTTACAAGAAAAAAAATATCATTGATCCATAATAAATATCTTAAAAAATATGGGTGCCTAAAAATATTATTACTAATCCGATTAGACCCCAAAAAAAGTGGGTACCCAAAAATTTTCTACTAAATATTTTTTATAGGAAACCTGAATAAATATTTCTAAAGATACATGGTATATGGACCCCAGGTGTTAAAAACACATTATTGGAAATATTTATAACTTTTTATCTTTTAATTAATGTGATGCATAAATTGTCACTTTTTGTGATAATTATAAAGGAAAGGTCACATTTTTGGGTTAAGTAAGAATATTCAAATGACATATAATTTCTAAATTACTGTATATGGAGACATTAAAAAAATTAATTAGTAACATAGATATTTTTTATTAAGTAATGATTATAGTGTTTTATGATAATGAATGTATTGTTTATAAAGTTACTACTATATAATTTTATTCTAATAGGAATGGAAATATATAATCTATATATTTTTCATAACAAACCAAGTAAAAAAGTAAAGTATTTAAATAATATAAAAACAGATCATATTCACTAGCATAGAAGGCTAGATCATTTTTACATTCAAAAATTGTACATGATAGAAAAAAATGTATGGGTTCTAAAACATAAAAATTTAATGAAAGTATACACTTTTTGTATGATTCTTTTTTGATGTGTATGAAACACAAAGAGAGACAAAAATCCCACAAGGTATCATTGAATCATTTTTTAGGTAATTTTGTTTGTTGAAAATGAGGGTGTCCATGGTGAGATGTCATGTTCCAGAGATATTGTTGACAACCTATGTTGATAAATAATGATGAAAAATTAATAGAAGATTTAGAAGAGGTACAAAAAGAACATATCTATGGTGGCGTCGTTTTCCAATGTCTGCGAAATTTTCGGGCCTCAAAATCGGAAAATGGGGGAAACATGTTTTTGGAAAAGGAAGTTGTGTGTAAGAACTACGGTGGTTTGGAAACATGCATGCAAGGCATGTTTCGAGATCAGAATGTCAAAAAATGGCCAAGGCATGAAGTGCACGAAATATTCAGAGTTGCGCGAAAGATGAATTTGCATGAAATAGTATTTTGTAACCAATGTTACATCAAATGGGGTTTTGCATGCTCAAATTCATTCTTGTGCCACACAATGAATCTTACATGTACGGGTCAACAACACCAATAAATAAGAGCTGACCCCCCCTCATTCTGAATAGCTCTACACATGGAACGAATCCGAGCTCGGGATCGCATAAGAATTTTATGCAAAGAGAGTCGTGCAAAATATTTTCAGTTGTGTGCCAGATAACAAAGTTTCATGTAGGATTTGATTTACGCATATTATTGAAGTTGTGTGAAAGGGGTGTTTCACGAAAAAAGATGAATCTTGTGAGAAAGGCATTAACATTGCGTGAAAGATGCAATAATTGTTGCGCGAGATATTTTAGGTAACCCGTAATACTGCGGTAAATTTTCAATCATCAGTGGATGAAATTGGAACATCAATAAAGAAACTACCCACAGTGGTGGATGCATTCATTTGTGATAATGAAGGGACCTACATGTCTATTAAATTCAAGTGGATCTTTTAAAGAAGTAGTGAGCATACTTTAGTTGAGAGATCACTGAGCTTTCAAATTGTGAATGTCTATAAACCCATAGGGACAATGAGTTCACTTCGAACTTGTAAACAACATAGTACTTTTCGTGGATTTGGTACATCAGTATATTACTGGTGTATGCACCTTGGACGTAGCCCATTGAGGGTGAACAAGGTAAAATAAATGTTTCATTTTCATGCTTTAATATTTGTCCATACTCTACAATGGGAACGAGAGAGAATTGATTTTTTTCTAACAATGAAACAAGAACAAAGGGGCAGTTGTTTTAATCTGTCATACCATGATTCACCCCCCCCCCCCCCCCCGTAAAGGTATTTAGCCTAGTGGACCTAACAATTGGTATCAAAATGAAAGGTTGATATCAGTGTTTCTCTCTCTATGGAGGTCACAAATCACAAAGGAATTCTGATCGTCGACATAAATAATTTTCAACTATGGAAGAATCATGTGAAACACTACCTTAGATCTTTGGTAATGGATGTTTTTATAGTATCAATACATGTTATCTCATCACACATCAATAGTGGTGCTTTATCAGAAGCTGAGAGAAGAGAATTGGATGTTGATTCAAAAGAAATCAATTCTTTTGGTGGATCTCTATCCAATGCAATTTATACGAATGTGATGTCATGAAAAAAATCACATTCTATGTGGGAAAAGATGTTGATCATATATAAAAAAGATACAATGGTTAGAGAGGAAAATCGAAAAGTGGTTTGGAATAAGTATGAAGATCGGAAAATGAACCCGAATGTTCATATTAATGAATTATTTGACAGGGTAAATATTTTTGTGGTAGATATGTGAGGTCTTGGAGAATTCATTGAAGACATAAAAATCGTGAAGTGCATCATGAGAAAACATCCACCTCAGTTCTATCTAAAATATTCAGTTCTAGAAGATAATCATCCAAAAGAGCTGACACTGCACCATTTGAATAGTACCTTGTTTGCAAATGAATTGAGGAATGATGATTTGGAATGGAAAATTACAATGAGATGATGACTCCAGTTTCTACCCATATGCAGTTATAAAATGATGATGACGCAAGATAGTTAATATAACATAATACAGGAAGATTATTGGATCCTTACTATACCTAACAATAACAAGACCTGATATTGTTTTTTCCACATGCCAAGCAGCACGATATCAATGAAATCCAAAGGAAATCTACATGATTTTGAGGAAAAGAATACTTCAGTATATTAACTGCACTATGGATTTTGGTTTGACATATAATGATAAATCTCAACCAGAGTTTTTGGGATATACAGATGAATATTGGTCCAGATCAAGAGATTACATGAAATCTACATTGGGAGGTGCTTTCTATCTTGGCGGTTTGTGTATTTCTTGGCTAAGAAATAAGAAATATTCCATATCATTGATCACTGCAGAATCTGGCTATATTGTCTCCACTAAATCATGAACACAGTTATAGTGGATAAAGTGGAAGCATGATGATATTGGTGTTGAAGTGAAGTCCCCAATCGGAATCCAGTGTGATAATTTGAGTTATGTCAATATTATAAAAAATCTATTCCATCACACAAGGACAAAGAACATTGAGATCAACTATCATTTTATAAAGGAGAAGGTGGATAAAGGATTAGTGAATTTGGAGTATGTTCCTACAGAGCTATAGGTTGAAGAAATTCTTAAAAAGGCCTTAACTAAGAAAGAATTTGAGAGACATCGACTGGCTCAAGGAGTCTACTTGGCTCCCTACTTTTTTAAAAGTGTTGATGTGGAACCCCCTCTCCCCTAGGTGTGTTGTGTTTTCCCTAATGAGCTAAACTAAATCCTTACCATGTTGAAGACCTCAAATAAGTAACCATTGGGTTCATTGACAATGGGGGAGAAAATTTCACTGTTCAAGGGAGAGAAAGTGTGCCTTTTATAGGATAACATTTCTTAAGTCAAGACACAGGGAGAAGCTATTAGGTGGGGCAGCACAATGGGGAGACAAATGAGATTGGGGGAGTATTAAATCTGACGATGCTAGAAGTGATTGATCAATGAATAGATATTACGTCAGGTGAGGATCATGATAATAGAAGAAGAGTGGTGTTGGAATGGTGTCAATGGTTTTCCAACAGTCATCAATCAGTATCTGTTTTTCATGAGAAATTATAGTCAAAAATTAAAAGATTCATTAATGAACATTTCATTTAATCTTTTTTCCCACGTAGAACCCTTATCATGTTGTCTTAGAGTTTTTGGTCGGTGAATCTTTGGTCTCTATCTGAATCGAAAGATGAGATTGATGGTTAATTATGGAAGGAGCTTCAATGAGGTATCAAAGTTCAGAGAATCATTATGATAAGAGTTTTCAACAAACCCAAAGGGGGAGAGAGTTGGCCAAAAATCACTCAAGGTATCATTGAACCATTTTTTATGTGATTGTGTTTGTTGAAAAAGAGGGTTTCCCCAGGGAGTTGCCGAGTTCCAGAGTTATTTTTGATAACCTATGTTGAAAAAAATGATGGAAAAGGAATTGATGATCTAATGGAAGTACAAAATGAACATATATATGGTGGCATCATTCTCCAGTGTGCCAAATTTTTGGTCCTCAAAATCGAAAAATGGGGAAACATGTTTCTAGAAAAGGAAGTTGCGTGCAAGATCTCAGGTGGTTTTAAAACTAGAGTACAAGGAATGTTTCGGGATCATAATGTCAAAAAATGGTAAAGGGGTGAAGTGTGTGAAAAATTCGATGCTACACGAAAGAATAGTGCTTGCCCAATATGACTCCAACTGGAGTTTTGCACGCTCTAAGAGAATCTTGTGTGATACTGTGAATCTTCCACATATGGGTTGGTGAAACCTATAAATAAGAGGTTACCCCCCTCACTTGGCATAGCTCAACACATGGAGAGAATATATGCTATGAGTCATGTAATAATTTTATCCAAATGGAGTTATGCGAAAGATTTTTAGTGGAGCATAAAATTTGAGTTTCTCCTAATATTAAATTTGCGCAAAATGGGTGTTTTATGACAAAAGTGGAATCATTAATTCAAGGAATTAAGTTTGTGTGCAAGACGTAGTATGTGTCGTGAAAAATATTTGAGGTTCCACCGTAATACTATGGTAATGTTGAATTCATTAGTGGATGAAGGTGGAACATCAATCAAGCATCTACATACATTGGAGGATACATTAATTTGGGATAATGAAGGGACCTACAAGTCAACAAACTGGGATTGGATCTTCTGAAGAAGTAGTGAGAACACATAAATTTAGATATCATCGAGCATCCAAATTGTGAATGGTAGAAAACCTTGAGGGACAATGAGTCCTCTTCGAACTTGTAAAAAGAAGTGCGCTTTTAGTAGATTCAGTACATTGGATTATTGCCAGTGTATTCTCCATGGATGTAGCACAGTGAGGGTGAACCAAGTAAAATTCATGTATACTAGGCATGATTTATTATTTTTTCAAACTCTATATCATTACGGATAGAGAAGAGAGTTATGTAAAACAGTGAATAAGATCAAATGGGTAGTTGTTTTAATCTGTCATACCCTGATTCACCCCCACCCCTCAGGGTATCTATGATAGTGGACCTAACAAAGAGATTGATAGATCTATTAACATTGTTAATACAACTAGATCTTTAGGACTATTATATCTTGATTTATTCTGACCCATGATAAAATCTAGTTTTTGATGTAAAAAAATGCGTTTGTAATTTTGGTTGATTCAGTCAATACTAATTTTTCTTACTTAAATAGTGTTTACATTAGAATAATGATAATGAAAACTCCTCATGAATAGTTTAAATGATTGAAAACCAATATTGGTAAATTTAATGATTTTTGTTTAGAGTTAATATTTTTAATAATATATATAATTTTAAAAAAATTGATACTAAAAGTAATTATGGAATTTTTTCATGGATATTAAAATAATAGTATATAATATAGTGTTTATAAAAAGGGAACCATATCCATATAATAATATATTCACATAATGTTCATTAAAAATAATGAAAACTAGAATATAGATTCTCATAATCTTGGTGAAAAATTTCAAGAGTTGAATTTTTGTACAGATAAACATGAAATTGATAACGCATCAATGGTGGGGGAGAACCTCTTCTAAATGTAATACTATTAATTGGAAAAATAATAAATATCATAGATTTTAAAATATAAATGGAAATGTTGAACTTGGAATAGAAATAGGAAAATCAGTTCTAATTTTTTTCATATTTCTAACATTATTGTTGATTTTGTGCCTATTAATTTTATTGGAGTATTGAATAATTAAAAATGGGGTAAAAGTTAACTATATAATTTCAATATTTATTTATAAAATATTAATATATTTTAAACAAATATATATACTCTTTCAATATATAAAATGTTTTTAAATGATTCTAGGACAAAACATATAGATGTTAGATTTCATTTTTTTTTAAGATATCATGCTGATAAGTGGAATATAATTACTGAATCTGTTCAAATAGAAAATAGAAGTCAAAATATCATTACTAAACCATTAAATCCTACATTGTTTGAAAAATTAATTTATAAACTAAGGTTAATGTATACTTATTTTATGTGATAAAGCTAATATATTTTTATACTTCTTATATATTTGTTAGAAAAGAATAAATTTTGGGGGACTTGTCCCATGTTTTAAAGTATTTTAAGACTTATTTAAGTAGTATATTGATGTGAATTGCATGTTCCAATTAACTTGTTTTAGATTATTTATGAGGGTGATTTTAATTTTTTTTTCTATTAATATGTTTTTTATTTTTCATATATTTCAAAATGGTGTAGATGATTTAGATATTTTAAATTCAAATTTTAGTTTTGTTTTTCCAATTTACAAAATTGTGATGTTATTGGTGTTGAGAGTTTTGGTTTTATTTTATTTTTTTATTGTTTTTTAATTAAAACCCCTTTCATTTAACAAATTAATTGAATAGATAATAATTATTTAAATTGAATTTAGTTATTTTAATTTGTAATTTACATTTTTTACTCATAAATTGTTTTATTATTATACAAAATATATTTCATGTTATTATTTTATTTTATCTATGTATTTTTTACCCTTACAGAGATTTGATTTACACCTATATAAGTATCATTAATTACTACGTACCCTCATTTAAGTTCCTTATAAATTTTTTTTAACCCTTTTGTAGCTTCAATTTTACTAGTACACAGGACATAAGATTTATCTTCAACCTTTACATAAGCTCTATTTTAAACTTACATGAGCATTAGAGTACACTTATGCATCATAAATAAATTTCTTTCCAACATTATGTAACACAAGTTGTACCATTTAAAAATCAGTATAAACATTATTTTAACTTTATGAAAGGTGTGTTTTAATTTTACACAGCACTTGAAAACTATATTTTACCAATAGATATTGCATTTTGTACACTTACACATCGTATTTTGTACCCCTACATAGTGGTTATGAAGTTCATTTTACATTTATCCACGTTGTTGATTTTACAAGTTTCCATTACTCATGTATTAAAATTACATTTACACATAGTTACCTTTATAAATATTGTTGAACTTACATCCAACCCTTATTCTAGATATCATGTTATTGATATGTGGGTGTATCACCTGGTTCATCTGCTACCAGTATCACTACTCAGTGGTTTCACAATTTTCAAATAATAGAAGAATACCCTTATAATTATAAGTATCACAACTATCCATCTAATGGTATCAACCATCATGAAAAAAATGATATCACCGTATAACTAATTATATCACTTTTTCAAGTAGTACCACAATCATAAATAGTAGTATTACTCTTATTACAAGAAATAGTAGTATTTCAATTATTATGGAAGCAGCACTTTATTCTATTGCTAGAAGTACTTTGTTTCAATAGTAGGAGTATAAGAATATATTACAATTCATTAAATAATATATTTAATACTATTAGATAAAATAAATAATAATAATATTTATTATTAATTCATTTCATATAAAATGGCTTCACTATTATTTTAATATTAACTAATTATATTTTCCTAAAATATATTTAGATGTTTGGAAAATTATTATTTTTTAAATATTATTTATCGAAACACTCATATAATATTTATGTTTATATTCTATGTTTTAGCACTATTTTATAATATTGAATTATGGAAATTTTATTCTATATATTCCAAAATTTCATTATTAAATAAAAAATACATAATTATGTTAACGATCATATTAGATTGTTTTTGAATTTATTTCCATTAGGAATAAAAATGCATGGGAGATCTCTCATAGTGAGAATGATAATTAAGGTTATAAGTAAATGGTATTATTTCATATTTATTATTTTCTAACATCGCATTGTCTGATTCATCACTCGTATTCTCCATAATACTAAATAATATATTAGAATTTAAGGACATGGTATTAACTATTGGAATATTGTAAAATGGGATTGTAATTAAATAAAATTAATATAGTTTATTCATGTGGGAGAAGATAAATACTGAAGAAACGTTAATGTGAATATTTTGAAGTATTGAATCCCTACTCTGACTACAATTTAATTTGGGTGATCATAAAGAAATTCATTATTTGTTCATATACTAATAAAGTGATCAATGGTCTTGAAAAACATATTTATTCATTATCATATTCTATACTACTAGTCTTAATTATTTTGGTTTTTATTGTTGTATCTTTCTATGATTTTTTATGCTTCTATAGTTGGTTTAGCTTACCCCATTAAAAATTTATCTTACTACGGTTTCCCTCATATTACAATGGAAGGTTGGGTTGTAACTCCCAAAAAAATCCAGTTGTGATGTTACACTAGTAAAAGTAAGTTTGGATTATTTCACCATGTGAGAAAAAGTTTTTTATGTAATTGGATTATACTACCAAGTTAGAAAAAGATAAATTTTTTATAGGTTTACTACTCCTTTAGAAAACTGGGTCTCTTAGTGAATACCAATCTTCTTGATTAGTATAGATGATTGAATAGGAGACAAAGATCATAGTGATCCAAATTACTATTTAAAACATTGTGTGTTCTTTGTTTTATTTTTAACAATTTTTTTATTCTGATAATTATATTTTGTAATTATTTTAACAAAATACTATTCACCCCCACCCTCTAGTAAATATTTCCAAATCACTGGGAAATAATACCTTTATAGTGGACAAATTTTCAAATACTATTGGAACATGTTAAGATATTGATCCATCATGGTAGGAAAACTTCAAGTATCATCTATGTTATTAGTCCCCCATGTGACTGATGTTGATCAATACGAAATTTTTCTAATCGTTCGTGTTAGAGTTCTGGTTTCTTTAGCCTTCACATACCAATATATTTTAAAAGGAAGCACCGCCCCATTAGTAGAAGTAAAATCTACTCATAACACATAAAAGTTAATATTTCCCATGAAATTAACTAACCAATCGATTCCCTTGATCAGGTCAAATACATTTATGTACATTAAATTCTAAATATAACGGGACTATATAGATACTTTTAGAAAAATTTTAACATTTAAATCCATTATATTATCATTTCTTGAGAGGCTTGATTATACTCATCTTGTTTGGAATGATCTTTATATGAAACCCTATTTTATTAATGGCATTCTAAGAAATAAAAGAGTGGGATTCATCAGTATAAAATAAAACATTCACAAGTGTTCAGATCAGAATAATGGTACCTCTTAATGTTGATGGATCTGATTGTTATTCTGTCAAAATGTTCTCAACATTATACCGATGTTTAATCACTCCCCCTTATTCATTTTTTCCATTTTTTGCTTAAATTTTCTCAACAGTCGGGATGATCCTAGAATCACCATGGTTTCCTCTATTCTAAGTATGAGAACGATTATGATGTGACTATCTATTTGAAGAATAATTTGTTTGACTGACACGAGATATATTTCCCACAATTGAATTTGTATTGTAATTAAAATAACACTAGAGGTGTCAAATCTAATTTCATTTATGAAAATATTTAGATTGTGTCTTACATATTCACTTCATATGATTAAAAAACCAACTTAGATATTTCTAGGCTTTCTCTTGGATCATGGTGGATGTTTAACCATTCTTGTGGATTAATACATTGATAATCCATCAAATTGGAATTTCGTGTCCCTCTTTCACTTACATCCTACATTAGAGTTCCTAATTATTCCCAGGTAGAAAAATATACTTCTTCCTATTGGATATTAATTAATATCCCCTTCTTCTATAGATTAACTATGAATCATCTCAACAATATCATTAATATAGAGTATAATTATCTTAGGATGAATTTCAAATCACAATATAGACTCAAAGATGTGTGCCTTTGAGAACACAATAGATGAAAATTCTAGAGAAAAATGAACTAAGTTAATAAACATACATTAATATTCTACCACTAATTTATTTTCATACTTTATGTTGAAGGAATTTATAATTAGAGAAATAATGGAAGTGTGAAGGTAGGACTTTTTTAAAAAATTTCTTCAAAACCCTCCCATGCCTTGGTTGAATTTAGATTGTATGTATATATACCACCATTCACATGGAATATGCTTCACTATGAAAACATTCAACATGACCTTTATATCATATATTATTCCCTGTAAATAAATAATATCAATTGTTCTATTAAGCCACACTTCTTCCATTTTAGGTTTCTAATACCCCCTAAAGTTGGGTGGATTTTGTTTTTGAAATTGTACATAATGATTATAATAACATAGTTTATCATTTTTATTTACCATGTTGATTTCTTGAAAATCATGGAAATTTATCTGAACCAGAATTTGGTTCATCTGTTTCTTTGGTGTAACCATGTTCTCCATTTGCTTCTCTAGTGGGTTTCTATTTCATATACCTTCTTCTTGTTCTCTAAAGATGGAATAAAACATCACTTAATTTTCTTTAACTAGAAACTAAAAGTTTATAATATTCCAAATAATCAAAGGAAACAATCATTACAACCAACATTTGAAAATAATCAACAAAATTGAAACAATATAGCCCGAGTGGGAAGCCGCATTACTAATTCATGATAAGATACACCCATCAAATAAACCCATGATGATCAGATGAATACACACCTATAATTGTTTAAGAAAACCTATTTATCTATTCCACCCTGGTAACTTAATGTTCATCAAAAAAGATTAAAAATGTATTATTATTCTATGAATTTCATGATTGGATAGTTCCTATCTCCTTTCAACCATCTCATGATGAAAAAATACCATGTTTGATATTATTTGTGACATATATACCAAACCCATTAACTGGTTTTGGCCATAGGATCCATTAATCTTAGGTGACCTCCCCAAGACACTAAAGGATGACAATAAATTCCATAGACATTCATGAAAATTGGGGGATTGTTTTCCCTTTTTAAGGTAAACAAAACCACACATAAAAAATAAGTACAACCAAACCAACTATATGATGTGTGAGTTATAAACAACAAAAATCAAATAAAAACCCAATAAAAAAACAATATTTGAGTAACATAAAAGACATAGTAGTATAAATTCATATAACCCAAAGACATCACAACACAGTAACATCAATATGGAATCACTCCAAAAAATAAACAAGATAAATTCTAAGATCCAAACTTCTAGATGAGGATGTAGAATCATAACTATCCACTATTAAAATATGATACCATTCCATTTACTAGGTTACTAATATATACATCTACATATTCATTAAAGGGTATATACATGGGGGGAGTAATCATACCCAATAGAATTGTTCCATGAGACTTCAAAACACATGCCACTAGGACAAGAACACTTTATCCTACAATTTTTAAAAAACTAAAATTCAAACAAAAAATTAGTGTTTCAATTTCAAAAAAATTAAATTAAAAGAAATAAGAATTTATTAATTCTAAATTTATAATTTAACTCAATTTGGAATACCCAAATCCCATCCATTTCTCTCACACAGATGCATTCCATGTGACATTCCCACTCCGATGAGCAGTTACTGTAACACCTCGAGATTTTATGAAAAATATTCTTTTTTATTTCATTAATGTCTTGTGTTTTACACTACACCAAAAGGAGCTTTCACAACATGCATCCTTGACTTTCCTTGCATTACACGCAATCGCTACCTTCCTCGATAGCATGTGTAGTACGCAATATCGAGTTTCACTAAACAACGATATGCTATTAAAATATTATTAAAACTAGCCGTAATGAATAGTAATAACCACCTTTTAAAATATTAGAAATTTTATCTCTCAAAATTGACTTCATTTTTGGATTCAGAGTATCGAATTTAGCCTAAGTTGAAATTTTGGTACTTTTCGGATAACTTTCATATTTTGATGAATAGTGAAAATTACTAAATTTTAATTAAAAACAACTTTTTTAATCAAAATAATTAGTTGTGATAAATTATGAATTTGAGTGGTTTTAAAGTATATTTAGAATATATTTTTACCATTTAATACAATTTTGGTCATTGGACATAATTTCCCAATTAAACCGAACATAAACAAGTATCAATCTTTTGATAGTTATTATATCTTAAAAACACGCTTTTTCTTTTGACAGCAGGAATTAATTTTAAATTAATTTATGCCACTTCTGTGTTTTGAATTTGGAAAAATGGATTCCATATTTGGAATCAGGATGTTCAAATTGTGTAAATAGGTAACTTTTATTTTTAGACATTTTGAATAATTACTTCGGTAAATATTTTATTTACCATGGTTAAAGGGTAAATCCGGAAAATAAGGGTCAACAAATAATATTATAATAAAAACAAATTACCCTAAAACGTGTGATAACCTTATTGGTTGATAAATGTTCGACCATGGGCATCTTTGGGTAAATTTTGGGACCTCATGGTGCCACTTGTAAGTGATAGGGACACTTTATTTTAATTAACTTAAAATGAATACAAAAATGACACAAGCATATATATTTTAGAAAAACAATTTTTACATAGGGTTATATATGTTGGATTTTATATTTTAAATATTAATTAGAAAGCTAAAAATATTTCCTACATAATTATATTTTATTTATAATTTTTAGACATTAAAAATTTTAATTTAATTTTGACACAATGATGATGCAGTAATTACAATAATAGTGAAAAATTAACATAATTGATATTATAAATACCCAAATAAATATAATTTGACACTTTTAATGAATTAAAATAATTTTCTAGGCTAATAGGACATGTTAGTAATGATTTAATTAACTTTTTTTGAAGTAATAATTCTGCTATGAGTTTCACAAAAATCAACTATTGAATAGTGTCAAAATTGACATAAAATAGTTTTTAAAAACAAATATTATATTATTGATTGTTATTTTATTCTTAAAAATCTAAGGTTCGGACAAGATACATATATCAAGATAGGTGTATCATTAATGGACAACTTGGGGGTCTCTGGGATGTATGTGGTAAGTTAATTAACTATATAATATATAAATACAAAGTGACATGGTAAATGTTAATCTAATAAACTAAGAGTCAAAACTAAAAGATAAGGTTAGTATAATGACCTAAACTTGTCTAAATTCTATTGGATGAGATTATTTCGACTCATCCCCACCTTTGCTTCGAAATAAATCAATTTTGAGATATTTAAAACCGAATTTGGCTTTATAATAAAATAATATTTTTGGTTATTCCAAAGGCGCCCCACTCCTCCCTTATAAAAGGGCACCTCCTCCCCCTCTTCCTCACACCACATTGAGCCTTCATGCTCGGAAACCTCCTGCCAAATTCTCTTCTCCACTTCCCTAGAAACATTCTAGAGGTCTGGGACTTCTTCAAAGACCAATTTTTGTGCCTTAAGAAGAGGACTCAAAGAGGCGCTTCAAAGAAGAGGTAATGTCCGTTACCGATTCTTTAATCTTTATTTCTTCTTCCACTTCTTATTCATAGGTTGTTTCATTATTAAGTAATAATATCAGTATCACTCATATACTGATATGTTGTTATAAGTATGAAACAACCCTATTTCATCATTTATCCATCCTACAGAAAACGAAATCTCCGCGCGTGCATACGTACGGAATATCGTCTCCACGCCGTGGTGTAATATATTTTCCACCACCACCTTACTTGGATGGGTATAATGGTTTGAATAATAACTATATATGATTATTTTAAAGTGATATTGATTCTGAAATAGTATACATACACTCCAATACAGTCCCACGATCATGAGAACTATATCATCGCTCGTGCGTACGTACGGACTACCGTCTCCACGACGCGATGAGATTCATTCTCCATGTTAACCATTCATTAATGATTATAAACTATATATAATAAGTAATCATGAAATATATGACATAATAATGATACTGGATTTATGTGTATATATATTTATGTTTTCTACTTAATTCCATTCAACTGAATAAGGAAACGAAAATAGCGTTCATGCATACGTACGGCCTACCGTCTCTATGAACGGTGTATTTCTTTCCATTTACTGATTTATTATATATATGTATATTCTGAATATATATATAAATCATGTTTTATATTCTGTAATTAAGTAATCATGATCTAAGTAATCATATGAATAATTAAAAGTCAAAACACGGACGACAAATGAAACAATTTTACCCAAAACGCTCTTTAACATGGAATTTACCAAAGTACAGGTAATATAAAGTCTTAAGTGAACCATATATGATATCAAAACAATTATTATGATTCTGGAATAAGTCAATGACATTATTTAAATTATTATACAGGAGGTTCGGACACTTACAAATCAAATCGGACCTAAGGTAAGGGAAAATATCACAATCTCATTTTTATCCGAGATTGTTTATACATTGGTATTTATTGGGGTGTATTTTATCATCCACATCCATGTTTCCTCAATATGTAATATTTATATCCTTCTACAATAGTTTATATCCAATTTTACCCTTCAGTGAGTATTTAGTAAAAGATATGAAAGGAATCTTTTGTCGTTTTTCGTACGAGGTACTTTTTGACTTTTCCGACAAATGTACAAGAAGAATGTTTTCTTTTAACTTATACGGCATGAATGGATTTTTAAAACATTATTTCCAAGAAGCTTCCCTTAAAATGTTTCAAGTTTATTTTTAATCAACTTCTTTTAGTTTAGAATTCTATGACATGTTAAGAAATGAAAAGTGTTTTTGAAGTAGAAAGGATATTTTCCTCAATAATGGAGTTCAAGTGTTTTTATCAAAATTATTTTCCATGTAAGATAATAAAGGGTTCTGTTTATATCCATATTATTACATTGATTTGATTATTTTGTGATGGAATTATTTTTATTAATTCCTTTATCTTATATGAATTGTTTTATGATGTCACGATGTTTAAGATTCCCATTTTTATTACATGGGTTAAGCTATGATGTATGGTTTATGATTTTGTGGCACACATAAGAATGGTATCATTATGAGATGGGTGGGACCTATATCTCCCTCCAATGCATTGGGTAAAGATTTTATATCTCATGAGATAGACATGGCTGGAACGGCATGTTAAACCGGTTCAGTGAAACAGGACTGAAACGAGGAGTGAACTCGATTTAAAAATGGACTTTGTCCAATAAGATAATCTTGGAAATGAGTCTTGACTAATAAGAAATGATTCTCTATGATTATGTGTGTACGCCGCAATGTTTCATGTTTTAAGTTATGATTATTGGGATTAAATTTCACTACTACGATTTATCCCATGTTATGATATTATGATCTCTTTTGTAGGTTAAGATTTCCAAAATGTTATGTTCTTATGAATATGATGTGATTGATATTTCATTTGTTTACCCTTACTGAGCATTTGAGCTCACCCTTTTATGTTTTCTTTTCCCCAGGATATAAAGAAAGGTTTTAGGTAAGAAAAAAATGGGGATGATCTTTATGGGAGATGTTGAAGATCTTTCACCGTGATTAGAAGATTACATTCCGAGTTTCCAATGACACTGAACTATTACGGTCCTTGTGTGTGTTTTTGTTATGTACAATGTATTCCGCAAAAGTAATGTAATTTCCATGTATGTCAAGCTTCGGGTATCTACAGTTGGTATCAGAGGAAAGGTTTAGTCAACCTTTGGAAACTAGGATGTGAGAACATTAGTGAGATCCCTAGAGATATTTCTAAGGTATGTCTAGGGATTTCCCTAAGGTAAAGTATAAGTATTGGTTATAGTACTAGAATTACGGTAACCCAAGATGTTAGATATTAAAGGTACTCCTCCTTTATTGTGTTGTTTTCCCAAGCATGATTTTTGCCTCTCACCCTATTCTTTTTGGGTTTTAGACGATGGATGGAACCTGAAGGAACCATGTTGATCAATGCAATGGACAATGCAATGATTGTCCTCCTGAACAAACAAATGTTATTGGAGATGGAGTGAAAAATCTATTTGGTATACTTACACAAGCTATGAATCATTCTGGACTTCCAAATGAGTAGAGAAGGGAACAATATTATATTGAGTCCTTCATGAGGCAACGCCCACCTTCTTTCAGTGGGTCTTCTGATCCACTTGTTGCTGAACAATGGATCAGTACCACTGAAAACATATCTTTAATTCTTCAATGTTCTGACCATGATAAATTCATCTTAGCAGTATATAGTTTGGAAGGTGAAGCTGATCAATGGTGGAATCTTATCAAGAATACGAGGCAAAGAGATGAAATTGAGTCCATGGAATGGGATGAGTTCAAGAACTTATTTTTCAATAAGTAGTTCCCTCGTATTCTTCGAACAAAGATGGAGAAAGAGTTTCTTGAACTAAAGAAAAAGGATGATAACTCTGTTGGTATATACGAAGTGATTTTTACATGGCTTGCAATGTATGCATCTGGATTTATCATCCAACCTGAAAGTAAAGTTGATCGATTCTTCAGTGGCTTAAAACCAAATCTTCGAAGGGAATTAGCTATAAGAGACTTCAGTAGCTATGAATAAATTGTGCGTTGTGCTATCAAGGTAGAAATGGAATTTGGTGTTACTTATCCATCTCATAGTTTTGACAAGAAACGAAAGATGGAGTTAAAGGAAAAATCTCAGAATAATGGTTAAAAGAAGATGAATGTTTCCTTATGTTCAAAGTGTGGAAAGAAGCTTGGTGGAGATTGTCTTAAAGGGACAAGTAAATGTTTCAAATGTGGAAAGTAAGGTCATCAGGCATTTGAATTCTGCAATGAAAGGAAGAAGATATCTAATGATGCAAACAATGGAAGGGATACACAGAATGAACCTACTACACTTCAATGCTTCAAGTGCAAGGAAATGGGGAATTATTCTAATAAATGCCCTAATACAAGGGTTAGTGATGATCGACATCAGCAACCACTTAAGGCAAAGGACAAAGGGAAGTCACATGTGATCACTATTGGTGATGTTGAATATGACAACGATGTGGTGGAATGATTAAGTGTTTATGTAATGGGAATCCAAAATAATGTTGCATATAGTATCGTGGAATATTGGAATATTTATGTATTGGTCTATTGTGGTTTTCAATAATTTTATGATACCGGTAACCATGGAAAGTGATTGAGATATTTTTGGAAAAAAGATGATACGCGCATAATGAAGGGATAAGGAAAAAATGAAATGTTTGACAGTATTCATAAGCTCATGACTGATATATGGAAATAGTTAAATCGTGGTTTGAGGTTTTGGTATGTGAGAAGAGTTAAATTTTGACAGCACTCATGTTTTCAGTAAGATTTAATGGGTATTCATTTTTCAAGAGAACACATTATTGAGGCCTTCGAATGTTTGGAATGTGACCAACAAGACATATCTCATGATATATGGGGATCAACAATTGTAATAACATGCTAGTTGTATGAACTCTTTGGTAATAGTTTTCACTATAATATGAGATTAGAGAGCATTATTTTGGATAAGCCTAAATATTGGAATGGATTATGTTGGACAAGGATAGAAGTTTTTTCGATATTATTTATGGGATGTTATAGTAATGTAGTTTTATAAGAAGGACAACCTGCAGGATGGGCGACAACCCATCGCGGCGGACAAGGCTGTGGGAATCGAACCGACAACCAAAGTGCGACTGGCCTTTATCGCCTACCATTGGCCTAAAAGAAGTATCTGTTTAGTAGAAACTAGTTTTATTATATTAAGTAGTATGATATATGAATAATAAGTCCATTTTAGGAACCATATATGATTAATCTCAATATAGATGGACTTATGTATTTTTTGATAACTATTCTAACCTTTTGTTTGAGACAGATGGAATGACCCATAATTCTATCATATGATCTGCTAACACATCACGAATGACAAATTCAAATTCATTTCTTTAAGATATGGAGTGGAAATTTTCCAAAGAATGACAAATGGTGAGACTATACCAAAATCACTAAAGTATTTCTTCTAATTCCAATTTCATCAACTTTTGGGAAATGATCTTAAAAACCAAAAATGTTGTCCCAGTTCTCTTGTATCTGATGAATCAGATGGTACCTTAGATCGTCACAAATTTATGGCTTTGTGATTTATGACTTTTCCATAGCCATGTTCTCTACCACTCTCCATCAGAACATGATGGTTAGATTTCTCTTCCATATCCATATTTTCACCTAGGTGGAAACACAGTGATTAATTAATTTGGGTAACCGTTATATTTCAAAGTTTTGTTTTTAAAGATTGTTTTTGGTATTCCTTTTTATGATGTGGGTTTCTATTAAAGAAACTTTCAAATAGTAAACCATTTTAACCCTGACGAATTTTGAGGGCGAAATTCATTTTAAGGGGGGTAGAATGTAACACCCCGAGATTTTATGAAAAATATTCTTTTTTATTTCATTAATGTCTTGTGTTGTACGCTACACCAAAAGGAGATTTCACAACACGTATCCTTGACTTTCCTTTCATTACACGCAATTGCGACCTTCCTCGATAGCGTGTGTAGTACGCAATACCGAGTTTCACTAAACAACGATATGCTATTAAAATATTATTAAAACTAGCCGTTATGAATAGTAATAACAACCTTTTAAAATGATAGAAATTTTATCTCTCAAAATGGACTTCATTTTTGGATTTGGAGTATCGAATTTAGCCTAAGGTGAAATTTTGGTACTTTTCAGATAACTTTCATATTTTGATGAATAGTGAAAATTAGTAAATTTTAATTAAAAACATCTTTTTTAATCAAAATAATTAATAGTGATAAATTATGAATTTGAGTGGTTTTAAAGTATATTTAGAATATATTTTTACCATTTAATACAATGTTGGTCATTGGACATAATTTCCCAATTAAACCGAACATAAACAAGTATCAATCTTTTGATAGTTATTATATATTAAAAACACACTTTTTGTTTTGACAGCGGGAATTAATTTTAAATTAATCTCTGCCACTTATGTGTTTTGAATTTGGAAAAATGGATTCCATATTTGTAATCCGGATTTTCAAATTTTGTAAATAGGTAACTTTTATTTTTAGTCATTTTGAATAAATACTTCGGTAAATATTTTATTTACCATGGTTAAAGGGTAAATCCGGTAAATAAGGGTTAACAAATAATATTATAATAATAAAACAAATTACACTAAAACGTGTGATAACCTTATTGGTTGATAAATGTTCGACAATGGGCATCTTTGGGTCAATTTTGGGACCTCATGGTGCCACTTGTAAGTGATAGGGACACTTTATTTTAATTAAGTTAAAATGAATACAAAAATGACACAAGCATATATCTTTTAGAAAAACAATTTTTACATAGGGTTATATATGTTGGATTTTCGATTGTAAATATTCACTAGAAAGAAAAAATTCTTTCCTACATAATGATATTTTATTTATAATTTTTAGACATTAAATAATTTAATTTATTCATGACACAATGATGATGCAGTAATTACCCTAATAGTGAAAAATTAACATAATTGATATTATAAATACCCAAATAAATATAATTTGAGACTTTTAATGAATTAAAATAATTTTCTAGTTTAATAGGACATGTTAGTAATGATTTAATGTAATTTTTTCGAAGTAATAATTCTGTTATGAGTTTCACAAAAATCAACTATTGAATAGTGTCAAAATTGACATAAAATAGTTTTTAAAAACAAATATTATATTATTGATTGTTATTTTATTCCTAAAAATCTATGTATCGGCCAAGATACTTATAGAAAGATAGGTGTATCATTAATGGACCACTTGGGGGTCTCTTGGATGTATATGGTAAGTTTATTAACTATATAATATAAAAATACAAAGTGACATGGTAAATGTCAATCTAATTAACTACGAGTTAAAACTAATAGATAAGGTTAGTATAATGACCTAAACTTGTCTAAATTCTATTGGAAGAGATTATTTCGACCCATACCCACCTTATCTTCGAAATAAATCAATTTGGAGCTATTTAAAACCTAATTTTTCTTAATAATAAAATAATATTTTTAGTTATTCCAAAGGTGCCCCTCTCCTCCCTTATAAAAGGGCACCTCCTCTCCCTCTTCCTCAAACCACTTTGAGCCTTCAATCTCAGCCAACCCCTGAAAAATTCTCTTCTCCACTTCCCTAGAAACATCCTAGAGGTCCTGGTCTTCTTCAAAGACCAATTTTTGTGCCCTAATAAAAGGACTCAAAAAGGCGCTTCAAAGAAGAGGTAATGTCCGTTACTGATTCTTTCAACTTTATTTCTTCCTCCACTTTTTCTTCTTAGGTTGTTCCATTATGAAGTAATAACATCCATATCACTCATATACTGATATTTTATTATAAGTATGAAACAACCCTATTTCACCATCTATCCATCCTACGGGAAACAAAATCACCGCGCGTGCGTACGTACGGAATACCGTCTCCACGCCGTGGTGCAATCTATTTTCCACCACTACCTTACTTGGATGGGTATAATGGTTTAACTAATAACTATATATGATTATTTTAAAGTGATATTGATTCTGAAATAGTATACATACACTCCAATACAGTCCCACGATCATGAGAACGATATCCTCGCTCGTGCGTGCGTATGGACTACCGTCTCCACGACGCGATGAGATTCATTCTCCACGTTAACCATTCATGAATGATTATAAAGTATATATAATAAGTAATAATGAAATATATTACAGAATAATGATATTGTATTTATGTGTATATATTTTTATTTCATCTACTTAATTCCATTCAACTCAATAAGGAAACGAAAACAGTGTTCATGCGTACATACGGCCTACCTTCTCCATGAACGGTGCATTTCTTTCCATTTACTGATTTATTATATATATATATATATGTATATTATGAATATATATATATATTGTTTTATATTATGGAATTATGTAATCATGATCTAAGTAATCATATGAATAATTACAAGTCAAAACACGGACGACAAATGAAACAATTTTACCCAAAACGCTCTTTAACATGGAATTTACAAAATAACGGGTAATATAAAGTCATAAGTGAACCATATATGATATCATAACAATGATTATGATTCTGGAATAAGTCAATGACATTATTTAAATCATTATACAGGAGGTTCGGACACTTACGAAGCAAATCGGACCTATGGTAAGGGAAAATATCACAATCTTATTTTTATCCGAGATTGTTTATACTTTGGTATTTACTAGGGTGTATTTTATCATCCACATCCATGTTTCCTCAACATGTAATATTTATATCCTTATAGAATAGTTTATATCCAATTTTACCCTTCGGTGAGTTTTTAGTAAAAGATATGAAAGGAATCTTTTGTCGTTTTTTGTACGAGGTACTTTTTGACTTTTCCGACAAAAGTACGAGTAGAATGTTTTCTTTTAACTTATACGGCATGGATGGATTTTTAAAACATTATTTCCAAGAAGAATCCCTTACAAGTTTTAAATTATATTTTTAATCAACTTCTTTTAGTTTAGATTTGTATGACATGTTAAGAAAGGAAATGTGTTTTTGAAGTAGAAAGGATATTTTCCTCAAGAATGGAGTTCAAGTGTTTTTATCAAAATTATTTTCCATATAAGATAATAAAGGGTTCTGTTTATATCCCTATTATTACATTGATTTGATTATGTTGTGATGGAATTATTTTTATTAATTCCTTTATCTTATATGAATTTTTTTATGATGTCACGATGTTTAAGACTCCCATTTTTATTACATGGGTTATGCTATGATGTATAGTATATGATTTTGTGTCACACATAAGAATGGTATCACTATGAGATGGGTGGGACCTATATCTCCCTCCAATGCATTGGGTAAAGATTTTATATCTCATGATATAGACATGGATGGAACGGCAGGTTAAACCGATTCAGTGAAACAGGACTAAAACGAGGAGTGAACTCGGTTCAGAAATGGACTTTGTCCAATAAGATAGTCTTGGCAATGAGTCTTGACTAATAAGAAATGATTCTCTATGATTATGTGTGTATGCCACCAAGTTTCTAGTTTTATGTTATGATTATTGGGATTACATTTCACTACTATGATTTATCTCATGTTATGATTTTATGATCTCTTTTGCAGGTTAATATTTCCAAAATGTTATGTTCTTATGAATATGATGTGATTGATATTTCTTTTGTTTACCCTTGCTGAGCATTTGAGCTCACCCTTTTATGTTTTCTTTTCCCCATGATATAAAGAGTGGTTTTAGGTAAGAAAAAAAGGGGAAGATCTTTATGGGAGATGATTAAGATCTTTCACCATGATTAGAAGATTACATTTCGAGTTTCCAAACACATTAAACTATTTCGGTTTTTGTGTGTGTGTTTTTGTTATGTACTAAGTATTCCGCAAAAGTAATGTAATTTCCATGTACGTAAATCTTCGGGTCTCTACAATTGGTATCAGAGGAAAGGTTTAGTCAACCTTTGGAAACTAGGATGCGAGAACTTTAGTGAGATCCCTAGAGATATTTCTAAGGTATGTATAGGGATGTCCCTAAGGTTAAGTATAAGTATAGGTTATAGTACTAGAATTAAGGTAAACCAAGATGTTAGATATTGAAGGTACTCCTCCTTTATTGTGTTGTTTTCTCTAACATGATTTTTGCCTCTCACCCTATTCTTTTAGGGTTTTAGACGATGGCTGGAACCCGAAGGAACCGTGTTGATCAATGCAATGGACAATGCAATGATCATCCTCCTGAATAAGCAAATTTTATGGGAGATGGAGTGCAAAATCTAATTGCTATACTTACACAAGCTATGAATCATTCTGGACTTCCAAATGAGCAGAGAAGGGAACAATATTCTATTGAGTCCTTCATGAGGCAATGTCCAACTTCTTTCAGTGGGTCTTCTGATCCACTTGTTGCTGAACAATGGATCAGTACCACTGAAAAGATATTTTCAGTTCTTCAATGTTCTGAACATGATAAATTCATCTTAGCAGTATATCGTTTGGAAGGTGAAGCTGATCAATGGTGGAATCTTATCAAAAATACGAGTCAAAGAGATGAAATTGAGTCCATGGAATTGGACGAGTTCAACAGCTTATTTTTCAATAAGTATTTCCCTCGTATTCTTAGAACAAAGATAGAGAAGGAGTTTCTTGAACTAAAGCAAAAGGATTATGAATCTGTTGGTATATACGAAGCGAATTTTACAAGGCTTTCAAGGTATGCATCTGGATTTATCATCCAACCTGAAAGTAAAGTTGATCGATTCTTCAGTGGCTTAAAACCAAATCTTCGAAGGGCATTAGCTATAAGAGACATCAGTAGCTATGAAGAAATTGTGCGTTGTGCTATCAAGGTAGAAATGGAAGTTGGTGTTACTTATCCATCTCATTGTTTGGACAAGAAACGAAAGATGGAGTTCGAGGAAAAATCACGGAATAATGGTTAAAAGAAGATGAATGTTTCCTTATGTTCAAAGTGTGGAAAGAAGAATGGTGGAGATTGTCTTAAAGGGACAAGTAAATGTTTCAAATGTGGAAAGGAAGGTCATAGGGCATTTTAATGCCGCAATGACGGGAAGAATATGTCTAATGATGCAAACAAAGGAAGGGATACACAGAATGAACCTATTACACTTCAATGATTCAAGTGCAAGGAAATGGGGCATTATGCTAATAAATGCCCTAATCCAAGGGTTAGTGATGGTCGACATGAGAAACCACTTATGGCAAAGGACAAAGGGAAGTCACATGCGATCACCATTGGAGATGTTGAATATGACAAAGATGTGGTGGAATGATTAAGTGTTTATGTAGTGGGATTCCAAAATAATGTTTCATATAGTATCGTGGAATATTGGAATATTTATGTATTGGTCTATTGTGGTTTTCAATAATTTTATGGTACCGGTAACCATAGAAAGTAATTGAGATATTTTTGGAAAAAAGATGATATGCGCATAATGAAGGGATAAGGAAAAAATGAAATGTTTGACAGTATTCATAAGCTCATGACTGGTATAAGGAAATATTTAAATCATGGTTTGAGGTTTCGGTATGTGAAAAGAGTTAACTTTTGACAGCACTCATGTTTTCAGTAAGATTTAATGGGTATTCATTTTTCAATAGAATACATTATTGAGGCCTTCGAATGTTTGGAATGTGACCAACAAAACATATCTAATGATATATGGGGATCAACAATTGTACTGACATGCTAGTTGTATGAACACTTTGGTAATAGTTTTCACTATAATATGAGCTTAGAGAGCATTATTTTGGATAAGCCTAATGATTGGAATGGATTATGTTGGACAAGGATAGATGTTTTTTCGATATTATTTATGTAATGTTATAGTAATGTAGTTTTAGAAAAAGGACAACCTGCAGGATGGGCGACAGCCCATCGCGTCGGACAAGGCTGTGGGAATCGAACCCGCCACCAAAGTGCGACTGGCCTTTATCACCTACCGAGGGCCTACAGGAAGTCTCTGTTTAGTAGAAACTAGTTTTATTATATTAAGCAGTATGATATATGAAGTATAAGTCCATTTTAGGAACCATATATGATTAATCTCACTATAGATGGACTTATGTATTTTTTGATAACTATTCTAACCTTTTGTTTGAGACAGATGGAATGACCCATAATTCTATCACATGATCTGCTAACACACCACGAATGACAAATTCAACTTCATTTCATTAAGAGATGAAGTGTAAATTGTCCAAAGAACGACCAACAATGAGACTATACCAAAATCACGAAAGTATTTCTTCTAATTCCAATTTCATCAACTTTAGGGAAATGATCCTGAAAACCAAAAATGTTGTCCTAGTGCTCTTATATCTGATGAATCAGATGGTACCATAGATCATCACAAATTTATGGCTTTGTGATTGCTGGCTTTTCCATAGCCATGTTCTCTACCACTCTCCATCAGAACATGATGGTTAGATTTCTCTTCCATATCCATATTTTTACCTAGGTGGAAACCCAGTGATTAATTAATTTGGGTAACCGTTACATTTCATACTTTTTTTTAAAGATTGGTTTTGGTATTCCTTTTTACGATGTGGGTTTCTATTAAAGATACTTTTGAATAGTAAACCATTTTAACCCCGACGAATTTCGAGGGAGAAATTCATTTTAAGGGGGGTAGAATGTAACACCCCGAGATTTTATGAAAAATATTCTTTGAAATTTCATTAATGTATTGTGTTATACGCTACACCAAAAGGAGCTTTCACAAAACGCATCCTTGACTTTCCTTGCATTACACGCAATCACGACCTTCCTCGATAGCATGTGTAGTACGCAATACCGAGTTTCACTAAACAACGATATGCTATTAAAATATTATTAAAACTAGCCATTATGAATAGTAATAACCACCTTTTAAAATTTTATAAATTTTATCTCTCGAAATGGACTTCATTTTTGGATTTGGAGTATCGAATTTAGCCTAAGGTGAAATTTTGGTACTTTTAGGATAACTTTCATATTTTGATGAATAGTCAAAATTAGTAAATTTTAATTAAAAACAACTTTTTTAATCAAAATAATTAATAGTGATAAATTATGAATTTGAGTGGTTTTAAAGTGTATTTATAATATATTTTTACTATTTAATAGAATGTTTGTAATTGGACATAATTTCCCAATTAAACCGAGCATAAACAAGTATCAATATTTTGATAGTTATTATATCTTAAAAACACGCTTTTTGTTTTGACAGCGGGAATTAATTTTAAATTAATTTCTGCCACTTATGTGTTTTGAATTTGGAAAAAAGGATTCCATATTTGTAATAAGGATGTTCAAATTGTGTAAATAGGTAAATTTTATTTTTAAACATTTTGAATAATTACTTCAGTAAATATTTTATTTACCATGGTTAAAGGGTAAATCCGGTAAATAAGGGTTAACAAATAATATTATAATAATAAACAAAATTACCCTAAAACAAGTTATAACCTTATTTTCTGATAAATGTTCGACCATGGGAATCTTTGTGTCAATTTTGGGACCTCATGGTGCCACTTGTAAGTGATAGGGACACTTTATTTTAATTAAGTTAAAATGAATAAAAAAATGACACAAGCATATATCTTCTAAAAAAACAATTTTTAAGTAGGGTTATATATGTTTGATTTTCGATTGTAAATATTCATTACAAATATATAACGATTTCATACATAATTATATTTTGTTTATAATTTTTAGACATTAAATAATTTAATTTATTTATGACACAATGATGATGCAGTAATTTCCATAATAGTGAAAAATTAACATAATTGATATTATAAATACCCAAATAAATATAATTTGAGACTTTTAATGAATTACAATAATTTTATAGGTTAATAGGACTTGTTAGTAATGATTTAATTTACTTTTTTCGAATTAATAATTATGTTATGAGTTTCACAAAAATCAACTATTGAATAGTGTCAAAATTGACATAAAATAGTTTTTAAAAACAAATATTATATTATTGATTGTCATTTTATTCCTAAAAATGTAAGGATCGGCAAAGACACTTATATCAAGACAGTTTTATCATTAATGGACCACTTGGGGGTCTCTTGGATGTATATGGTAAGTTTGTTAACTATATAATATAAAAATACAAAGTGACATGGTAAATGACAATCTAATTAACTAAGAGTTAAAACTAATAGATAAGGTTATTATAATGACCTAAACTTGTCTAAATTATTTTGGAAGAGATTATTTCGACCCATCCCCACCTTAGCTTCAAAATAAATCAATTTGGAGCTATTTAAAACCGAATTTGGCTTTATAATAAAATAATATTTTTTGTTATTCCAAAGGTGCCCTCTCCTCCCTTATAAAAGGGAACCTCCTCCCCCTCTTCCTCACACCACTTTGATCCTACAAGCTCGGCCAACCCCTGAAAAATTATCTTCTCCACTTCCCTAGAAACATCCTAGAGGTCCTGGTCTTCTTCAAAGACCAATTTTTGTGCCCAAAGAAGAGGTCTCAAAGAGGCGCTTCAAAGAAGAGGTAATGTCTGTTACCGATTCTTTCAGCTTTATTTCATCCTCCACTTCTTCTTCTTAGGTTGTTTCATTATGAACTAATAACATCAGTATCACTCATATACTAATATATGTTATTATAAGTATGAAACAACCCTATTTCACCATCTATCCATCCTACGGAAAACGAAATCACCGCGCATGCGTACGTACGGAATACCGTCTCCACGCCGTGGTGTAATCTATTTTGCACCACCACCTTACTTGGATGGGTATAATGGTGTAAATAATAACAATATATGATAATTTTAAATTGATATTGATTCTGAAATAGTATAAATACACTCCAATACAGTCCCATGATCATGAGAACGATATCATCGCTCGTGCGTACGTACGGACTACCGTCTCCACGACGCGATGGGATTCATTCTCCACGTTAACCAATCATGAATGATTATAAAGTATATATAATACGTAATCATGAAATATATGACAGAATAATGATATTGTATTTATGTGTATGTATATGTATGTCATCTACTTAATTCCATTCAACTCAATAAGGAAACAAAAACAGTGTTCATGCGTACGTACGGCCTACCGTCTCCATGAACGGTGTATTTCTTTCCATTTACTGATTTATTATATATATGTATATTATGAATATATATATATATATATATATATCATGTTTTATTTTCTGTAATTATGTAATCATGATCTAAGTAATCATATGAATAATTACAAGTCAAAACACGGACGACAAATGAAACAATTTTACCCAAAATGCTCTTTAACATGGAATTTACAAAAGAACGGGTAATATAAAGTCATAAGTGAACCATATATGATATCATAGCAATGATTATGATTCTGGAATGAGTCAATGACATTATTTAAATCATTATACAGGAGGTTCGGACACATATGAAGCAAATCGGACCTAAGATAAGGGAAAATATCACAATCTCATTTTTATCCGAGATTGTTTATACTTTGGTATTTACTGGGGTGTATTTTATCATCCACATCAATGTTTCCTCAATATGTAATATTTATATCCTTCTATAATAGTTTATATCCAATTTTACCCATCGGTGAGTTTTTAGTAAATGATATGAAAGGAGTCTTTTGTCGTTTTTCTTACGAGGTACTTTTGGACTTTTCCCACAAGAGTACGAGAAGAATGTTTTATTTTTACTTATACGGCATGAATGGATTTTTAAAACATTATGTCCAAGAAGCATCCCTTACAAGTTTTCAAGTTTATTTTTAATCAACTTCTTTTAGTTTAGAATTGTATGACATGTTAAGAAAGGAAAAGTGTTTTTGACGTAGAAAGGATATTTTCCTCAAGAATGGAGTTCAAGTGTTTTTATCAAAATTATTTTCCATCTAAGATAATAAAGGGTTATGTTTATATCCCTATTATTACATTGATTTGATTATGTTGTGATGGAATTATTTTTATGAATTCCTTTATCTTATATGAATTTTTTTATGATGTCACGATGTTTAAGATTCCCATTTTTATTACATGGGTTATGCTATGATGTATGGTTTATGATTTTTTGGCACACATAAGAATGGTATAATTATGAGATGGGTGGGACCTATATCTCCCTCCAATGCATTGGGTAAAGATTTTATATCTCATGAGATAGACATGGCTGGAAGGGCAGGTTAAACCGGTTTAGTGAAACAGGACTGAAACGAGGAGTGAACTCAGTTCAGAAATGGACGTTGTCCAATAAGATAGTCTTGGTAATGAGTCTTGACTAATAAGAAATGATTATCTATGATTATGTGTGTACGCCACAAAGTTTCAAGTTTTAGGTTATGATTATTGGGATTACATTTCACTACTATGATTTATCCCATGTTATGATATTATGATCTCTTTTGTAGGTTAATATTTCCAAAATGTTATGTCCTTATGAATATGATGTGATTGATATTTCTTTTGTATACCCTTACTGAGCATTTGAGATCACCCTTTTATGTTTTCTTTTCCCCAGGATATAAAGAAAGGTTTTAGGTAAGAAAAAAAGGGGAAGATCTTTATGGGAGATGATGAAGATCTTTCACCATGATTAGAAGATTACATTCCGAGTTTCCAAAGACACTAAACTATTAGAGTTTGTGTGTGTGTGTTTTTGTTATGTACTAAGTATTCCACAAAAGTAATGTAATGTCCATGTATGTCAAGCTTCGGGTCTCTATAGTGGGTATTAGAGGAAATTTTTAGTCAACCTTTGGAAACTAGGATGCGAGAACTTTAGTGAGATCCCTAGAGATATTTCTAATGTATGTCTAGGGATGTACCTACTGTCAAGTATAAGTATAGGTTGTAGTACTATAATTACGGTAACCCAAGATGTTAGATATTGAAGGTATTCCTCCTTTATTGTGTTGTTTTCCCTAGCATGATTTTTTCCTCTCACCCTATTCTTTTTTGGTTTTAGACGATGGCTGGAACCCGAAGGAACCGTGTTGATCAATGCAATGGACAATGCAATGATTGTCCTCCGGAACAAACAAATGTTATGGGAGATGGAGTGAAAAATCTAATTTCTATACTTACACAAGCTATGAATCATTCTAGACTTCCAAATGAGCAGAGAAGTGAACAATATTCTATTGAGTCCTTCATGAGGCAACGTCCACCTTCTTTCAGTGGGTCTTCTAATCCACTTTATTTTGAACAATGGATCAGTACCACTGAAAAGATATTTTCAGTTCTTCAATGTTCTGAACATGATAAAGTCATCTTATTAGTATATCGTTTTGAAGGTGAAGCTGATCAATGGTGGAATCTTATCAAGAATACGAGGCAAAGAGATGAAATTGAGTCCATGGAATTGGATGAGTTCAAGAACTTATTTTTCAATAAGTACTTCCCTTGTATTCTTAGAACAAAGATGGAGAAGTAGTTTATTGAACTAAAGCAAAAGGATGATGAATCTCTTAGTATATATGAAGCTAATTTTATAGGTCTTTCAAGGTATGCATCTAAATTTATCATCCAACCTGAAAGTAAAGTTGATCGATTCTTCAGTGGCTTAAAACCAAATCTTCGAATGGTATTAGCTATAAGAGACTTCAGTAGCTATGAAGAAATTGTGCGTTGTGCTATCAAGGTAGAAATGGAAGTTGGTGTTACTTATCCATCTCATAGTTTTTACAATAAACGAAAGATGGAGTTCAAGGAAAAATCTCAGAATAATGGTTAAAAGAAGATGAATGTTTCCTTATATTCAAAGTGTGCAAAGAAGCATGGTGGAGATTGTCTTAAAGGGACAAGTAAATGTTTCAAATGTGGAAAGGAAGGTCATCGGGCATTTGAATGACGCAATGACGGGAAGAAGATGTCTAATGATGCAAACAAAGGAAGGGATACACAGAATGAACCTACTACACTTCAATGCTTCAAGTGCAAGTAAATGGGGCATTATGCTAATAAATTCCCTAATCCAAGGGTTAGTGATGATCGACATGAGCAACCACTTAAGGAAAAGGACAAAGGGAAGTCACATGCGATCACCATTGGTGATGTTGAATATGACAACGATGTGGTGGAATGATTAAGTGTTTATATAATGGGATTCCAAAATAATGTTGCATATAGTATCGTGGAATATTGGAATATTTATGTATTGGTCTATTGTGGTTTTCAATAATTTTATGGTACCGGTAACCATGGAAAGTGATTGAGATATTTTTGTAAAAAAGATGATATGTGCATAATGAAGGGATAAGGAAAAAATGAAATGTTTGACAGTATTCATATGCTCATGACTGATATAAGGAAATAGTTAAATCATGGTTTGAGGTTTTGGTATGTGAAAAGAGTTAACTTTTGACAGCACTGATGTTTTCAGTAAGATTTAATGGGTATTCATTTTTCAAGAGAATACATTATTAAGGCCTTCGAATGTTTGGAATGTGACCAACAAGGCATATCTCATGATATTGGGGATCAACAATTGTACTAACATGCTAGTTGTATGAAGTCTTTGGTAATAGTTTTCACTATAATATGAGATTAGAGAGCATTATTTTGGATAAGCCTAATGATTGAAATGAATTATGTTGGACAAGGATAGAAGTTTTTTCGATATTATTTATGGGATGTTGTAGTAATGTAGTTTTAGAAAAAGGACAACCTGCAGGATGGGCGACAGCCCATCGCGTCGGACAAGGCTGTGGGAATCGAACCCACAACCAAAGTGTGAATGGCCTTTATTTCCTACCACTGGCCTACAGGGTGTCTCTGTTTAGTAGAAACTAGTTTTATTATATTAAGCAGTATGATATATGAAGTATAAGTCCATTTTTGGAACCATATATGATTAATCTCACTATAGATGGACATATGTATTTTTTGATAACTATTCTAACCTTTTGTTTGAGACAGATGGAATGACCCATAATTCTATCACATGATCTGCTAACACATCACGAATGACAAATTCAACTTCATTTCTTTAAGAGATGAACTGGAAATTGTCCAAAGAACGACCAACGGTGAGACTATACCAAAATCATGAAATTATTTCTTCTAATTCCAATTGCATCAACTTTAGGGAAATGATCTTGAAAACCAAAAATGTTGTCCTAGTGCTCTTATATCTGATGAATCATATGGTACCTTAGATCATCACAATTTTATGGCTTTGTGATTACTGGCTTTTCCATAGCCATGTTCTCTACCACTCTCCATCAGAACATGATGGTTAGATTTCTCTTCCATATCCATATTTTCACCGAGGTGGAAACCCAGTGAATTATTAATTTGGGTAACCGTTACATTTCATACTTTTGTTTTTAAATATTGGTTTTGGTATTCCTTTTTACGATGTGCATTTCTATTTAAGAAACTTTTGAATAGTAAACCATTTTAACCCCGACGAATTTCGAGGGTGAAATTCATTTTAAGGGGGGTAGAATGTAACACCCCGAGATTTTATGAAAAATATTCTTTTTAATTTCATTAATGTCTTGTGTTGTACGCTACACCAAAAGGAGCTTGCATAACACGCATCATTGACTTTCCTTGCATTACACGCAATCGTGACCTTCCTCGATAGCGTGTGTAGTACGCAATACTGAGTTTCACTAAACAACGATATGCTATTAAAATATTATTCAAACTAGCCGTTATGAATAGTAATAACCACCTTTTAAAATTTTATATATTTTATCTCTCAAAATGGAATTCATTTTTGGATTTGGAGTATCGAATTTAGCCTAAGGTGAAATTTTGGTACTTTTCGGATAACTTTCATATTTTGATGAATAGTGAAAATTAGTAAATTTTAATTAAAAACAACTTTTTTAATCAAAATAATTAGTAGTGATAAATTATTAATTTCAGTGGTTTTAATGTTTATTTAGAATATATTTTTACCATTCAATACAATTTTGGTCATTGGAAATAATTTCCCAATTAAACCGAACATAAACAAGTATCAATATTTTGATAGTTATTATATTTCTAAAAACACGCCTTTTGTTTTGACAGTGGGAATTAATATTAAATTCATTTCTGCCACTTATGTGTTTTGAATTTGGAAAAATGGATTCCATATTTGGAATCAGGATTTTCAAATTGTGTAAATAGGTAACTTTTATTTTTAGACATTTTGAATAATTACTTCGGTAAATATTTTATTTACCATGGTTAAAGGGTAAATCTGGTAAATAAGGGTTAACAAATAATATTATAATAATAAACAAAATTACCCTAAAATGTGTGATAAACTTATTGTTAGATAAATGTTCGACCATGAGCATCTTTGGGTCAATTTTGGGACCTCATGGTGCCACTTGTAAGTGATAGGGACACTTTATTTTAATTATGTTAAAATGAATACAAAAATGACACAAGAATAAATCCTTTAGAAAAACATTATTTACATAGGGTAATATATGTTGGATTTTCGATTGTAAATATTAATTAGAAATATAAAAAGATTTCCTACATAATTATATTTTATTTATAATTTTTAGACATTACATAATTTAATTTATTTATGACACAATGATGACGCAGTAATTAACATAATAGTGAAAAATTAACAAAATTGATATTATAAATACCCAAATAAATATAATTTGATACTTTAAATGAATTAAAATAATTTTATATATTAATAGGACATGTTATTAATGATTTAATTTACTTTTTTCGAAATAATAATTCTGTTATGAGTTTCACAAGAATCAACTATTGAATAGTGTCAAAATTGACATAAAATAGTTTTTAAAAACAAATATTATATTATTGATTGTTATTTTATTAATAAAAATATAGGGTTTGGCCAAGATACTTATATCAAGATATGTGTATCATTAATGGACCACTTGGGGGGTCTCTTGGATGTATATGGTATGTTTATTAACTATATAATATAAAAATACAAAGTGACATGGTAAATGCCAATCTAATTAACTAAGAGTTAAAACTAATAGATAAGGTTAGTATAATGACCTAAACTTGTCTAAATTCTATTGGAAGTGATTATTTCGACCCATCCCCACCATAGCTTCAAAATAAATCAATTTGGAGCTATTTAAAACCGAATTTGGCTTTATAATAAAATAATATTTTTAGTTATTCCAAAGGTGCCCATCTCCTCCCTTATAAAAGGGCACCTCCTCCCCCTCTTCCTCACACCACTTTGAGACTTCATGCTCGGCCAACCCCGGCCAAATTCTCTTCTCCACTTCCCTAGAAATATTCTAGAGATCCTGGACCTCTTCAAAGACCAATTTTTGTGCCCTAAGAAGAGGACTCAAAGAGGTGCTTCAAAGAAGAGGTAATGTCCGTTACCGATTCTTTCAACTTTATTTCTTCCTCCACTTGTTCTTCTTAGGTTTTTTCATTATGAAGTAATAACATCAGTATCACTCATATAATGATATGTTATTATAATTATGAAACATCCCTATTTCACCATCTATCCATCCTACGGAAAATGAAATCACCGCGCGTGCGTACGTACGGAATACCATCTCCACGTCGTGGTGTAATCTATTTTCCACCACCACCTTACTTGGAAGGGTATAATGGTGTAAATAATAACTATATATTATTATTTTAAAGTGATATTGATTCTGAAATAGTATACATACACTCCAATACAGTCCCACGATCATGAGAACGATATCATCGCTCGTGCATACGTACGGACTACCGTCTCCACAACGCGATAAGATTCATTATCCACGTTAACCATTCATGAATGATTATAAAGTATATATAATAATTAATCATGAAATATATGACAGATTAATGATACTGAATTTATGTGTATATATATGTATGTCATCTACTTAATTCCATTCAACTCAATAAGGAAACGAAAACAGCGTTCATGTGTACATACGGCCTACCGTCTTCATGAACGGTGTATTTCTTTCCATTTACTGATTTATTATATATATGTATATTATGAATATATATATAAATCATGTTTTATATTCTGGAATTAAGTAATCATGATCTAAGTAATCATATGAATAATTACAAGTCAAAACACGGGCAACAAATGAAACAATTTTACCCAAAACGCTCTTTAACATGGAATTTACAAAAGAACGGGTAATATAAAGTCATAAGTGAACCATATATGATATCATAACAATGATTATGATTCTGTAATAAGTCAATGAAATTATTTAAATCATTATACAGGAGGTTCAGACACTTACGAAGCAAATCGGACCTAAGGTAAGGGAAAATATCACAATCTCATTTTTATCCAAGATTGTTTATACTTTGGTATTTACTGGGGTGTATTTTATCATCCAAATCCATGTTTCCTCAATATGTAATATTTATATCCTGCTAAAATAGTTTATATCCAATTTTACCCTTCGGTGAGTTTTTAGTAAAAGATATTAAAGGAATCTTTTGTCGTTTTTTGTACGAGGTACTTTTTGACTTTTCCGACAAAAGTACGAGAAGAATGTTTTCTTTTAACTTATACGGCATGAATGGATTTTTAAAACATTATTTCCAAGAATAATACCTTACAAGTTTTCATGTTTATTTTTAATCAACTTCTTTTAGTTTAGAATTGTATGACATGTTAATAAAGGAATAGTGTTTTTGAAGTAGAAAGAATATTTTCCTCAAGAATGGAGTTCAAGTGTTTTTATCAAAATTATTTTCCATATAAGATAATAAATGGTTATGTTTATATCCCTATTATTACATTGATTTGATTATGTTGTGATGGAATTATTTTTATGAATTCCTTTATCTTATATGAATTTTTTTATGATGTCACGATGTTTAAGATTCCCATTTTTATTACATGGGTTATGCTATGATGTATGGTTTATGATTTTGTGGGAAACATAAGGATGGTAACATTATGAGATGGGGGGACCTATATCTCCCTCCAATTCATTGGGTAAAGACTTTATATCTCATGAGATAGACATGGCTGGAACGGCAGGTTAAACCGGTTCAGTGAAACAGGACTGAAACGAGGAGTGAACTCGGTTCAGAAATGGACTTTTTCCAATAAGATAGTCTTGGAAATGAGTCTTGACTAATATGAAATGATTCTCTATGATTATGTGGGTACACCAAAAATTTTCATGTTTAAGTTATGATTACTGGGATTACATTTCAATACTATGATTTATCCCATGTTATGATATTATGATCTCTTTTGCAGGTTAATATTTCCAAAATGTTATGTTCTTATGAATATGATGTGATTGATATTTCTTTTGTTTGCCCTTACTGAGCATTTGAGCTCACCCTTTTATGTTTTCTTTTCCCCAGGATATAAAGAAAGGTTTTAGGTAAGAAAAAAAGTGGAAGATCTTTATGGGAGATGATGAACATCTTTCACCATGATTAGAATATTACATTCCGAGTTTCCAAAGACACTAAACTATTATGGTTTTTGTGTGTTTGTTTTTGTTATGTACTAAGTATTCCGAAAAAGTAATGTAATGTCCATGTACGTCAAGCTTCGGGTCTCTATAGTTGGTATCAGAGGAAAGGTTTAGTCAACCTTTGGAAACTAGGATGCGAGAACTTTAGTGAGATCCCTAAAGATATTTCTAAGGTATGTCTAGGGATGTCCCTAAGGATAAGTATAAGTATAGGTTATAGTACTAGAATTACGGTAACCCAAGATGTTAGATATTGAAGGTACTCCTCCTTTATTGTGTTGTTTTCCCTAGCATGATTTTTGCCTCTCACCCTATTCTTTTTGGGTTTTAGACGATGGAGGGAACCCGACGGAACCGTGTTGATCAATGCAATGGACAATGAAATGATTTTCCTCCTGAAAAAAGAAATTTTATGCGATATGGAGTGCAAAATATAATTGCTATACTTACACAAGCTATGAATCATACTGGACTTCCAAATGAGCAGAGAAGGGAACAATATTCTATTGAGTCCTTCATGAGGCAACATCCACCTTCTTTCAGTGGGTCTTCTGATCCACTTGTTGCTGAACAATGGATCAGTACCACTGAAAAGATATTTTCAGTTCTTCAATGTTCTGAACATGATAAAGTCATCTTAGCAGTATATCGTTTGGAAGGTGAAGCTGATCAATGGTGGAATATTATCAAGAATACGAGGCAGAGAGATGAAATTGAGTCCATGGAATTGGACGAGTTCAAGAACTTATTTTTCAATAAGTATGTCCCTCGTATTCTTCGAAAAAAGATGGAGAAGGAGTTTCTTGAACTAAAGAAAAAGGATGATGAATCTGTTGGTATATACGAAGCGAATTTTACAAGGCCTGCAAGGTATGCATCTGGATTTATCATCCACACTGAAAGTAAAGTTGATCAATTCTTCAGTGGTTTAAAACCAAATCTTCGAAGGGTATTAGCTATAAGAGACTTCAATAGCTATGAAGAAATTGTGTGTTGTGCTATCAAGGTAGAAATGGAAGTTGGTGTTACTTATCCATCTCATAGTTTTGACAAGAAACGAACGATGGAGTTCAAGGAAAAATCTCAGAATAATGGTTAAAAGAAGATAAAGAAGATGAATGTTTCCTTATGTTAAAAGTGTGGAAATAAGCATGGTGGAGATTGTCTTAAAGGGACAAGTAAATGTTTCAAATGTGGAAAGGAAGATCATCGAGCATTTGAATGCCGCAATGACGGGAAGAAGATGTCTAATGATGCAAACAAAGGAAGGGATACACAAAATGAACCTACTACACTTCAATGCTTCATGTGCAAGGAAATGGGGCATTATGCTAATAAATACCCTAATCCAAGGGTTAGTGATGATCGAAATGAGAAACCACTTAAGGAAAAGGACAAAGGGAAGTCACAAGCGATCACCATTGGCGATGTTGAATATGACAACGATGTGGTGGAATAATTAAGTGTTTATGTAATGGGATTCCAAAATAATGTTGCATATAGTATCGTGGAATATTGGAATATTTATGTATTGGTCTATTGTGGTTTTCAATAATTTTATGGTATCTGTAACCATGAAAAGTGGTTGAGATATTTTTGGAAAAAATATGATATGCGCATAATGTAGGGATAAGGAAAAAATGAAATGTTTGACAGTATTCATAAGCACATGACTGATATAAGGAAATAGGTAAATCATGGTTTGAGGTTTTGGTATGTGAAAAGAGTTAACTTTTGACATCACTCATGTTTTTAGTAATATTAAATGGGTATCCATTTTTCAAAAGAATACATTATTAAGGCCTTCGAATATTTGGAATGTGACCAACAAGACATATCTCATGATATATGGGGATCAACAATTGTACTAACATGCTAGTTGTATGAACTCTTTGGTAATAGTTTTCACTATAATATGAAATTAGAGAGCATTATTTTGGGTAAGCCTAAAGATTGGAATGGATTATGTTGGACAAGGATAGATGTTTTTTCGATATTATTAATGGGATGTTATAGTAATGTAGTTTTAGAAAAAGGACAACATGTAGGATGGGCGACAACCCATCACGTCGGACAAGGCTATGGGAATCGAACCCCCAACCAAAGTGCGACTGGCCTTTATCACTTACCACTGGCCTAAAGGAAGTCTCTGTTTAGTAGAAACTAGTTTTATTATATTAAGAAGTATGATATATGAAGTATAAGTCCATTTTAAGAACCATATATGATTAATCTCACTATAGATGGACTTATGTATTTTTTGATAACTATTCTAACCTTTTGTTTGAGACAGATGGAATGACCCATAATTCTATAACATTTTCTGCTAACACATCACGAATGACAAATTGAAATTCATTTCTTTGAGATATGAAGTGGAAATTTTCCAAATAACGACCAACAGTGAGACTATACCAAAATCACGAAAGTATTTCTTCTAATTCCAATTTCATCAACTTTAGGGAAATGATCTTGAAAACCAAAAATGTTGTCCTTGTGCTCTTATATCTGATGAATCAGATGGTACCGTATATCGTCACAAATTTATGGCTTTGTGATTGCGGGCTTTTCCATAGCCATGTTCTCTACCACTCTCCATCAGAACATGATGGTTAGATTTCTCTTCCAAATCCATATTTTCACCTAGGTGGAAACCCAGTGATTAATTAATTTGGGTAACCATTTTATTTCATAATTTTTTTTTAAAGATTGGTTTTGGTATTCCTTTTTACGATGTGGGTTTCTATTAAAGAAACTTTCGAATAGTAAACCATTTTAACCCCGATGAATTTTGAGGGCGAAATTCATTTTAAGGGGGGTAGAATGTAACACCCCGTGATTTTATGAAAAATATTCTTTTTAATTTCATTAATGTCTTATGTTGTACGCTACACCAAAAGGAGCTTTCACAACACGCATCTTTGACTTGCCTTGAATTACACGCAATCGCGACCTTCCTCGATAGCGTGTGTAGTGCGCAATACCGAGTTTCACTAAACAACAATATGCTATTAAAATATTATTCAAACTAGCTGTTATGAATAGTAATAACCACCTTTTAAAATTTTAGAAATTTTATCTCTAAAAATGGACTTCATTTTTGAATTTGGAGTATCGAATTTATCCTAAGGTGAAATTTTGGTACTTTTTGGGTAACTTTCATATTTTGATGAATAGTGAAAATTAGTAAATTTTAATTAAAAACTAATTTTTTAATAAAAATAATTAATAGTGATCAATTATGAATTTGAGTGGTTTTAAAGTATATTTAGAATATATTTTTACCATTTAATAAAATTTTGGTCATTGGACATAATTTCCCAATTAAACCGAACATAAACAAGTATCAATCTTTTGATAGTTATTATATCTTAAAAACACGCTTTTTGTTTTGACAGCGGGAATTAATTTTAAATTAATTTCTGCCACTTATGTATTTTTAATTTGGAAAAATGGATTCTATATTTGGAATCAGGATGTTCAAATTGTGTCAATAGTTAACTTTTATTTTTAGTCATTTTGAATAAATACTTCGGTAAATATTTTATTTACCATGGTTAAAGGGTAAATCTGGTAAATAAGGGTTAATAAATAATATTATAATGATAAACAAAATTACCCTAAAACGTGTGATAACCTTATTGGTTGATACATGTTAGACCATGGGAATATTTGGGTCAATTTTGGGACCCCATGGTGCCACTTGTAAGTGATAGGGACACTTTATTTTAATTAAGTTAAAATGAATACAAAAATGACACAAGCATATATCTTTTAGGAAAAAAAATTTTACATAGGGTTATATATTTTGGATTTTCGATTGTAAATATTCATTAGAAAGATAAAAGTATTTCATAAATAATTATATTTTATTTATAATTTTTAGAATTTATATAATTTAATTTATTTTTGACAAAATGATGATGCAGTAATTACCATAATAGTGAAAAATTAACATAATTGATATTATAAATACCCAAATAAATATAATTTGAGACTTTTCATGAATTAGAATAATTTTCTAGGTTAATAGGACATGTTAGTAATTATTTAATTAACTTTTTAGAAGTAATAATTCGGTTATGAGTTTCACAAAAATCATCTATTGAATAGTGTCAAAATTGACATAAAATAGTTTTTTTAAAAAAATATTATATTATTGATTGTTATTTTATTCCTAAAAATATAAGGTTTGGAAAAGATACTTATATCAAGATAGGTGTATCATTAATGGACCACTTGGTGGTCTCTTGGATGTATATGGTAAGTTTATAAACTATATAATATAAAAAAACAAAGTGACATGGTAAATGTCAATCTAATTAACTAAGAGTTAAAACTAAATGATAAGGTTAGTATAATGACCGAAACGTGTCTATATTCTATTGGATGAGATTATTTCTACCCATCACCACCTTAGCTTATAAATAAATCAATTTTGAGCTATTTAAAACCGAATTTGTCTTTATAATAAAATAATGTTTTAGTTATTCCAAAGGTGCCCCTCTCCTCCCTTATAAAAGGGCACCTCCTCCCCCTCTTCCCCACACCACCTTGAGCCTTAAATCTCGGCCAACCCCTGCCAAATTCTCTTCTCCACTTTCAAATAAACATCCTAAAGGTCCTGGTCTTCTTCAAAGACCAATTTTTGTTCCCTAAGAAGAGGACTCGAAGAGGCGCTTCAAAGAAGAGGTAATGTCCGTTACCGATTCTTTCAACTTTATTTCTTCTTCCACTTATTCTTCTTAGGTTGTTTCATTATGAAGTAATAACATCAGTATCACTAATATACTGATATGTTATTGTAAGTATGAAACAACCCTATTTCACCATCTATCCATCCTACGGAAAACAAAATCCCCGCGCGTGCGTACGTACGGAATACCGTCTCCATGCCGTGGTGTAATCTATTTTCCACCACCACCTTACTTGGATGGGTATAATGGTGTAAATAATAACTATATATGATTATTTTAAAGTGATATTGATTCTTAAATAGTATACATACACTCCAATACAGTCCCACGGTCATGAGAATGATATCATCGCTCGTGCGTACGTACGGAATACCGTCTCCACGACACGATGAGATTCATTCTCCACGTTAACCATTCATGAATGATTATAATGTATATATAATAATTAATCATTAAATATATGAAATAATAATGATACTTGATTTATGTGTATATATATGTATATCATCTACTTAATTCCATTCAACTCAATAAGGAAATGAAAATAGCGTTCATGCGTACGTATGGCCTACCGTCTCCATGGAAGGTGTATTTCTTTCCATTTACTGATTTATTATATATATGTATATTATTAATATATATATATAAATGATGTTTTATATTCTATATTTAAGTAATCATGATCTAAGGAATCATATGAATAATTACAAGTCAAAACACGGATGACAAATGAAACAATTTTACCCAAAACGCTCTTTAACATGGAATTTACAAAAGAACGGGTAATATAAAGTCATAAGTGAACCATATATGATATCATAACCATGAGTATGATTCTGGAATAAGTCAATGACAATATTTAAATCATTATACATGAGGTTCGGACACTTACGAATCAAATCGGACTTAAGGTAAGGGAAAATATCATAATCTCATTTTTATCCGAGATTGTTTATACTTTGGTATTTACTGGGGTGTATTTTATCATCCACATCCATGTTTCCTCAATATATAATATTTATATCCCTCTACAATATTTTATATCCAATTTTACCCTTCGGTGAGTTTTTAGTAAATGATATTAATGGAATCTTTTTCCGTTTTTCGTACGAGGTACTTTTTGACTTTTCCGACAAAAATACGAGAAGAATGTTTTCTTTTAACTTATAAGGCATGAATGGATTTTTAAAAAATTATTTCCAAGAAGCTTCCCTTACATGTTTTCAATTTTATTTTTAATAAACTTCTTTTAGTTTAGAATTTTATGACATGTTAAGAAAGGAAAATTGTTTTTGAAGTATAAAGGATATTTTCCTCAAGAATGGAGTTCAAGTGGTTTTATCAAAATTATTTTCCATCTAAGATAATAAAGGGTTCTGTTTATATCCCTATTATTACATTGATTTTATTATGTTGTGATGGAATTATTTTTATGAATTCCTTTATCTTATATGAATTGTTTTATGATGTCACGATGTTTAAGATTCCCATTTTTATTACATGGGTTATGCTATGATGTATGGTTTATGATTTTGTGGCACACATAAGAATGGTATCATTATGAGATGGGTGGGACCTATATCTCCCTACAGTGCATTGGGTAAAGATTTTATATCTCATGAGATAGACATGGCTGGAACGTCAGGTTAAACCGGTTCAGTGAAACAGGACTGAAATGAGGAGTGAACTCGGTTCAGAAATGGACTTTTTCCAATAAGATAGTCTTGGCAATGAGTCTTGACTAATAAGAAATGATTCTCTATGATTACGTGTGTACGCCACAAAGTTTCAAGTTTTAAGTTATGATTATTGGGATTACATTTCACTACTATGATTTATATCATGTTATGATATTATGATCTCTTTTGCAGGTTAAGATTTCCAAAATGTTATGTTCTTATGAATATGATGTGATTGATATTTCTTTTTTTTACCCTTACTGAGAATTTGAGCTCACCCTTTTATGTTTTCTTTTCCCCATGATATAAAGAAAGGTTTTAGGTAAGAAAAAAAAAGGGTAAGATCTTTATGGGAGATGTTGAAGATCTTTCACCATGATTAGAAGATTGCATTCTGAGTTTCCAAAGACACTAAACTATTACGGTCCTTGTGTGTGTGTTTTGGTTATGTACTAAGTATTCTGCAAAAGTAATGTAATGTCAATGTACGTCAAGCTTCGGGTCTCTATAGTTACCCTCCAATCCAACAAGTTATCACTAGGTTGAAAATCTCCAGAAGCATCTTATATGACACCACACCCATTATTTTTGGGTTACATCCGATGAAAATAAACTCATATCAACATTGTATTCAATGTTTTCATGTCATGTTCCTTTAACAATTAATTTCACATTAAACAATTTTTTCACATTAAACATTTAGTTGAAAATCATGCTAATATTAAAAACCAGATATTTTAAGACCCTAAACCAAAGGACATTCCAAGAAAACATTAAATATCCATGATTCCTAAATTTTCAAGAAAGGGGGTTTCAAAAAGAATCCATAACAAGTTTTCATTGAAATTTGAAAAATTGAAATAAATATCAAATCCTTCATACTATAAAACATGTGGAGAAGAGAGAGAAGATGCCTACCTTATAGGATTTATTTCACTACCCTACACAGCTAGAGAATAAAAGTCTACAACACTAATAAAATTCCTCCAAAAATCACCAAAAAAATAAGTCATCAAAGGATAACCTAAAAATACCATATCAAAAAACACCCTATAAAAGAAGATGTGAAAGGGTTAAAAGAGAATTTTATTGGTCAAAAAACACAATAAAATAAATCCGATGAAATGTAGAACTAGATCCACAACTCATCCCCCAAGATAGGACCACAAAATGTTCATTTCAAAATTAATTTTATCATCACCACAACTATGTATCACGACCATATTTGTGGTCCTTTAGATAGAAAAATATGTAGGAGACCTGACACGTCAATAAAAACATGACCTGGTGCCACATACTTGGCCATTTCAGGATCACCATGCCCCACTCCATGCCATAGAGTGGAATCACTATTTTTTTCACAGTGACCCTCAAAGGCACCAAAACCATTACCGCACCTAGAATCTCTCTATTTCAGCCACCTCATGTTCCACAGAGACATGCCCTGTACAATATACCCCCCACCACGGTGTGGTATTTCCATTATATTGCTCAAAAAGGCTAAAATTTCCCATACTCTCTCATCCACTCAAAAACAAATTCTAAAAAAAACATACAATGTTATCAAAACACTATGGGAATATGGAACATACCTCAAACTGGAGGGGTTACATTCAATAATTATTAACTCCATGTGTTCATACAAACAACTCTATTAGATTGACATTCAATAAGTATGTAATTAATATAATTTATCTTATTAATAAATATAAAATATTATTTAAATAACCAATAATAAAATTATCAAATCTTAGTTAATAATTTTTTATGTTTAATTATTAACAATTCAATAATAATCATAAATTATTTCACATTTCATAATAATAAAAAGTATATAAGTATTAATTATTAATAATCAATTCAAAAATAATAATTATTAATTAATAGTTTCTGATTAGTTGTAAAAAAAATTTGATTAATTGTTTGAAATAATTAACAACTAATAATTATTAATTATTAATTATTAATAATTAGTAAATATTTACTAGTAATGTGTACTAAGTAATAATTATTAATTAATATATAATAACCACAAAATTATTATAAATAAATAATAAATAGATATTATTCATTAATTATTCATCATTAACAATTATCAATTCATAATTAATAATATTAAGTGTTAATAAATAAATATTAATAGTAAAAAATTATTAATTATTATTAATTAATAGAAAAACTGATTAATACTTAATAATATTTTATAATTATTGATTATTATTTATTTATTATTACTATTATTATATATTTAAAAAAATACTCAGTAAATTTTATCATTTTGGATGAAATTTCGATTGTGTACTACACATTTCTATAGTATTATGGTACCATAAAAATAGGGGAACTAATGACTAAGGATTTGGATAACTGGGTAAATAGTGTCACCCATACCATACTACTCAAAATAATGGCACCGGGTGACCGACTGCTATGATTTTTGAATATAGTGGAAAAATAAAATAATGGTAAATATATTTAATAGTAGTGTATTTATACTCTCTTATCTTTCTCTTTCCACTATTTTTTTATTATAATTACATTTTTTTTAAATTAAAAACATGTATCAATGATGAAAACTAAGAAAATGATATTATATTATTGTGAATTTTTATAATTATTATCATCAATTAATTTGGGAGATGTATAAATGTGCGACTATTAAATTAATTATGTGTTGTAGTAAGAATTCCCCAAAAGATATCTTTAAAAAATAAAGCATATAAGTTAAAAACATACATCAAATGATAAAAACTAAAAATTAATCTTATATTATCATGAAAAACATAGGATAAAAATAACTAATTAGTTTTTAACTTGTAGAAATAGATCACATTATAATATGGAAGGCTGTGTAAATGGAATTCAAAAAAGGATATTTATCAAAATTATAAGTGTTTTATAAATTAAAATATTCATGAAGTGATTAAATAGAAAATTTTGAACTCCGATTATGATGACATTTTATGAAAGAATACTGTGAATTAGTTTTTAACACATTAAAATAAAACATAAAACAATCTATCATTCAGTGTGATTATAATTACCAAAATAATGTTTTTAATATTAAATGTGTTATAAAAAAAATATGTAAAAAGACAGAAATTGAGAATACTAACTCAAATTGGGATGAAATGTATGGAAAATAGTTGGTGATTAAATCTTGTCATGTATGAATAAAGGGCACATCAATAATGAATGAACATTTCTATGAATTTATGAAATTTTGTTTTTAAAAATAAAATTCTCATCTATGTTAAAAAAGTGCAACAAAAATCCTAATCAAACAAATGAGCCCATATTTTTTAAACAACTTTTAGAATGTAATGATCATCAATATAATGTGGATTTTAATACGAATCAATAAAATAGTATTTTTAGAATTATAATTGTTTAAATGATAAAAATAATGTCTCAATAGATTAAAATAAATATAATGAGTTAGAATTTTATGGTAATACCAAAAAATTAAAAATTTGATCATTTTTTATATTTATAAATTATTTTACAACAATCCACCATGTAGTGTGATTAGTGAAATATCCCAATCATTATAGAAAATTATATTATGTGAAATTTGGTTATTGTGGTCTTTATGATTTTTTGGATGAAGGGATAAATTTTTAGGTCTTTTTTATGAAAAATGGTTATTTTATAGTATGATGATTGATTCATGCTCAAATTTACCCAAAAGAAGAAGTTAGGGCGATCCTTGTAGTCTAGCTTGGGTTGTCGAATCCTCAAAGACCTTATAAGTACCTACATACACATACATTCTATGGATTTTTTTTTATGATTTGGCCAATTTGGGTTGATTTAATATTGTTTTAAATGATCACTAACATATTTAAGTTAATCCAATTTAAAATAATGAGTTGATCCCAGGTTATCACTTGTTGTGGGTTGGACGTATTCCCATTTCAATTAATTCAATTTCTTATATTTGTGTTGAGTTCATTTAAGGAGATCAACCAACTTCATCACTTACTGATTTTTTACCAAAACACCATAATACTAATCACCTATACACTTGGAGGATCAAATTTATGATCACACCAAGGTAAAGGTTTGTATTAGCACTTGAAGTATGTGGCCTTAAAATTCAACAGGGACTAAGAAGTTTTAAAATCATCAAATAAAAATCTCAATTAGAAGAAGTGAGTATACATTAATGGGGTCATAAATAACATCCAATCCAGCCCCTTTCTACTTCATTAGATCAGCCAATAAGTGGGTTATCCCTCCATTGATGCTATGGTTTCAATGGAATTGGGAAGTGGACTCATGAGGTAGAAATTGAAGAAGTAAAGAAAACAATAAAAAGAAAATGATCACACCACCATTGTGTGAATAATTTCACAATTGTTTGGTGTGTATAAATTCACACCTTGAGGAAATGGTATCAAAGTGATATTTATAAGAACATAATCATAGTAGAAGAATAACTTTTATTAAGAAACTAGGATGAATTAAAACAACTTACATGTGACGGAATAACGTTACAAAGACAAATTGGTAGCATAACATTAAGATGAAAACAAAGCTAAAAGATAATAATATAATCCACCACCACTTCCTTAAATAAGAATTCTGGGAGCCTTGGGTCGATTATTCAATAGTAAAAAAGATCCCACTAGATTATGGTAGTCCTAGGGTGGTGGAAACTAAGGGAGAGGATACATTTCCACCCTTGACCCGAGGTGGTAGCCAGCTTGCTTCGACCGAACAGATGCGCCTGTAAGACCATATAGATGGCAGAATTGGAGTGGTCCATAGAAGAAAAAAATTAATCTCTGGATGTCCCCTAACGTTAAAGGTTCATCCCAAAATAGTTTATGGTTAATGAGATATGTGTAAAATAATGGTCTGTTTTTCTGGGCCATAGAATTTGGCATAGAATTTTATCTTCAACTTGGGACGCCTAAATAACCACAAGGGAGGCTGAATTAGAACTTTCATTTGAATAATGATATTTTACTCTATATTTATTTTATAATAACATGAAATTTGGGCTTAATTGGGTTTGTAATGGGGGTACGACATTCTCATCAGTGGGCTGGTGTCCAATCTGCCTTCTCTAGAATTGCTTCAATTCATCTCCAAATATCTCTTCCATCCTTTATGAATCCTCCATTGATCCCTAAATGAAAAATGTTCATATTTAAGTTTATACAATGGTCCCAAAATATCATATTAAAACACTGAAAATTACCATCCTTAAAATTAGATGAATCATTGGGCCTAAATTGGTGTACATTAGGCATGAAGTGCACAAATGTAAAGAATGGATGTTCAAAATTAAAATCCACTAACTCTGACCCATAAGATCAAAAATGAACATTTAATACCATTAAAATGTAATTAAAAATGTATTTTCATTGGTTAATCACATCCCCCAACTTGAGATTTGCTAGTCCCGAGAAAAATGTGTCACAAAAATATGAAGTTCGAATTCCCTTTTCCAAAAACATTTTAATACACAATTATAACCAAACCCCTTATACCAAAAAATCATGAAACCCATAAAAATATTTTAATACAAGATAGTTTCATAAGAAAATACCAATCCAAATCTCATTCATTTGTTCAAGTTCATTTCCATATTTCATCCAATATCAATTAAGTATGAGGTTGTGTTGTGCATCACAATAGACATTATGGTTCATCTTTATTCAAGGGGGAAATGACGGAAGCGCTAGGTGGAATCACATTTAAATATTAAGATGAGTATTAAAATTTTTTATGGTATTATTTTTATTATTATTTTCAATTTTTCTGTGTTAATTGAAATTGCACTCAAAAGAGTCAACCCCTGTAGCGAGTCTTTGTTGATCACTCCCAGGCTCAAAGACCTTAGGGCACCAAGTGAAACCCACATTCTCGGGCATCATCTCGAGTTAACTCAGTCAAAAACAAATTCAAATTTCCAAAAATTGAGATAAAATTACTAACTTTGGGCCATACAACAAGGGAGTCACAATCCCCAAGTGCTGAAAGCCACGCATTAGGTCATTTCATTTCTCTACGTGCAAATTTATGGTTTTTTTAAAAAAAATTATTGAATACTCATATTAAAACTAAAATTGTCACCAAACCTATGCTATTTATTTGTGGGACCCCATGAACTCAAAATAATACTCCACTATCCAAAGGGCGTGCATTGTGATCTTTTTTTTATTAGGATGAAAATATAAATGATGAAATATCACATTGGAAAGCCACACTTTCCAAAATCTATGCTCATGAAATTATACAAGGATTAAAATCAGAATTGGGGCATGATAAATTACTTGATATTCAATTTAAAAGTGTGCAATGGGTATTACCCTGTTCAATGTTAATAGAATTTTTCCATCCATTTTCATTAAAAAAATTGAAAATCATTCATTTTTTTGACACAAAGGCATTTTTATTTTACATCCCCCCAACTTAAAAAAACATTGTCCCCAATGTTTGAATAAATGAGAATTTAGATGGAGAAGAGGCAGATAAGGGAAGTTCAAAAAGGAAATTGAAATATGAGGATCATGGAATGAAGTCACAAGGTGGTTGAAGTTGAAGTTCTTGCTGCTCCAATTTAGTCCCTTGATCTCAATGTCACTCTGACAATTCCCTAGTGGAAGAAAAACAATATATATATATATATTTATTTATATAATAAAGAAAGTAAAATATAAGTATATATATAAAAATTGTAGAATAAGGAAGCCCAAAAAACCATAGGTCAGTGGTAAGCGCGCGCCCCTGTCACCCTTCGGTCCCAGGTTCGAATCCCCACGGCTTCGCTGATTGTGATAGGGTTTCACCCACGACCCACGATGTGTCCCTTTTTATTAATATTTTAATTATATTTTTATTTCTTTATTTGTATTTTTATTTTAACCTACAATCACATAAAATAATCTAATGATACATTTTCTTCTTTTTAAATTTCTGGGTAAGGTATTACTCAAGGATCACACCACGTGACACGGATGAATATGGTGCCCCCCTTTTGTACCCATCCATTCTCATAATAGAATAATAGTTCAAAAATATATTTTTTTTTAAATATTAAAATGACTCATTAATACTATTTAAAAAAATGATCCTCAAATATGAAAATCACGGGTTGCCTCCCATGTAGCGATTTGGTTTAATGTCTCTAGCTCGACTTAGACCTTTAATTATTTATGTATTTTCCTCATCTAAGGTTGGTTCACTCAAGTTTTCATCAACATCATTTTTTTTTATGGTTTAATGAATGGTTTGAATATATTACTATTAACTTTAAAGGTTTGACCATTGGTGGGATCTTGAATTTCTACAGCCCCATAGGGGTACACATTATGCAATATGTATGGACCTGACCATCTAGACCTCAATATTCTCGGGTGTAAATAATGTTTAGATCTATACAATAGAATATGTTTACCCAGTATAATTTGTTTGGTTTTAATATTTCGATATTGGTAGGCTTGTACTTTAGCTTTTTTGATCCTTGAATTTTTATAAGCCTCCATACTAAGATCCTCATGTTCATTGAGATCTAATTTTCTTTTTGTTTCGTCCAATGATAGGTCATAATTTATTTCATTAATTCCCCAAAAATCCTTATGTTCAATATCCACTAGAAAATGGAATGCTTTACCATAAACCAACCTATATAGGAATATTTCTAAAATTGTTTTATATGTGGTTCGATAGGCCCAAAGGGCGTCTAAGTGTTTGATCGACCAATCTTTCATAGATGGATTAACAGTTTTCTCAATAATTTGTTTGATTTCTTGATTGGCTAACTCAGCTTCACCATTGGCCTATGGGTGGTAAGCAGTGGACACTTTGCGAGAAATTCCATACTTTTCCATGAGTGATGAGAATGGATGATTGCAAAAATGAGTTCCACAATCACTAATGATAGCCCTAGGAATTCCAAATCAAGAGAAGATATTTTATTTTAGAAATCTAATCACTGTTTTTTGATTATTGTATTTTGTGGGAATAGCCTCAACCCATTTTGAGACATAATCAATATCTAAGAGAATTTAAAGATATCCCCTAGAGTTTGGGAAGGGACCCATGAAAGCAATTCCCCAAAAATAAAAGATATTAACCACTAAGATGGGAGTGAGTAGAATTTGATTCCTTTTTGTGATGGAACCCACTTGCTGACACCTAGGACAGCTTTGAAAAAATGTGTAGGAGTCCCTTGAGAGGGTGGGGAAGAATAGACCACACTGAAGAATCGTAGAAGGAGTTTTCTTCGAGGAAAAGCGACCTCCACATGCCTCACTATGCCAGAATATAAGGATGGACTCTTGTTCAGATTCTAGGACATACCTCCTAATGACTTGGTTAGGGCAGAACTTATTGAGGCATGGATCATCAAACACATAGTGTCTAACATCAGAAAGGAATATCCTTCGATCTTGAGTCCTGAAGAATTTTAGAATGACTCTTTTAACTAAGAAATTGTCTATGTCAGCATACCAAGGGCATTAACTCTCGGATTATAGGTGTTAATCATGAAATGAATCAGACATAGAAAGGTGATTTCAGTTGTCTTCGACTTCCATCCTAGAGAGGTGATCAGCTACAACATTTTCAATTCCTTCTTTATACTTGATTATGAGGTCAAATTATTGTAAGAGAAGGACCCACCTAATCAGTCTAGCCTTAGCATCTTGTTTTTGGAAGAGGTATTTTAGTGTAGATTGGTTAGTGAACACAGTGATGGGGGATCCTAATAGGTAGGACCCAAACTTCTCTAAGGCAAAAAAAAATACCAAGTAACTCCTTTTCAGTTGTGGTGCAGCTGATTTTGGCATTATTTAAGGATTTTCTTGCATAAGAAATGACATAAAGTGTTTTATTACAACGTTGTCCTAACACAACTCCTACAGAAAAGTCACTGGCATCAGACATAAGTTCTAAAGGAAGGTTCCAATTTGGAGATTTCATAATGGGAGGAGCGGTGAGAGAGGATTTTAGGTTTAGAATGAACCCTCACAGATTTCTATCCAAAAAAAATAGAGCATCTATTAATATGAGTGCACAAAGGGGATGGGATATTGAACTAAATTCCTTGATGAATTTTCTTATAGAAACCAGCATGTCGTAAGAAATACCAAACTTCCTTGACAGTTTTGGGTGATATAAGGTGGTGAACGATGTCAACCTTGGATTTATCAACTTCAATCCCCCTACCTGAGAGCAGATGGCCTAGAACTAGTCCCTCTTTAACCATGAAATGGCATTTTTCCCAGTTTAGGACCAGATTCTTTTCCTCACATTTGGACAAGACTCTCTCCACATTCTACAAACATCCCTAAAATTTATCCCAAAACACAACGAAGTCATCCATGATGACCTCTATAAAATCCCCTACAATGTCGGATAATATTCCCATCATGCACCGCTGAAATTTCCAGCTGCATTTCATAAACCAAAGGGATTTTGATTGAAGGAAAAGGTGTCGAATGGACAGGTGAATTTATTATTCCCTTGATCCTATAGGGATACCTCATTTTGATTGTACCCCGAATACCTATCTAAAAGACAGTAGAAGGAATGACCTTCCACTCTCTCAAGGACTTGGTCAATGAATGGTAAGGGGAAATGGGCCTTCATGGTGAATGAGTTTAGCGTTCTATTGTCAATGTAGACCCTCCATCCACTACTCACCCTAGTTGAAAGAATCTCTCCATCCTTATTGTTTATCATTGTTATTCTGCCTTTCTAGGGAACCACTTGGATTGGGCTCACCCACTCACTCTCAGTTATGGGATAGATGATACCAGCATTTAACAATTTTAGAAGTTCCTTCCTCTCTACTTCCATGAGATTAGGATTGATTTGTCGTTGAGGTTAATGACATGGCATTGAATCATATTCCAGAACAATCATATGAGTCCCGATAAGTAGGCTAATCATAGGAATATCAGGCAGGGTCCAACCAATGGCATTCTTATGTTTCCTAAGGACATATAGAAGCATCCTCTCATGACTGGATTCAAGAGAAGAAGAAATTAAAATAGTAAGTGTTTGATTGTCCCATTGGAAGGCATACTTGAGTGCAGCAGGAATTTCCTTCAATTCAATATCAGGTTGGTTCAGAATTTCTACAAAATATTGGGAAAATGGATCAATATAAATTTCTTTTTTTAGAGTTTCAGATAGGATTGATTCCCCACATATAGAAGTTTCAGATACAAGATTGTTTTGATAAAATTTAGGGATGGAAGTTTTATTGGTCTCCATGAATGTGGTTTGCTAAAAGGTTACATTGATTGTTACACCTAAGACTTCATCATAAGAGAAATTTGAAAATTATTCATGCCAAGGAGATAAACTTCCTTCATGTGAACAAAGGAAATCAATCTCATCCTGACATAAACATCCATCATATATTCCTTGATGATATATGGATTCATTATCAATGCTTCCTATCATTTTTACGTCATGAATTTCCTCATCATCCCTTATTTTTAGCTATAATTATAGACGTTCAAGTCTAGACTCATGTTTCCAAAGGTGATGGTCAGGTTCCCATTTCAGACTCGAATAATAGAGTTGATTTTTTCATGTAAGGGATGACCAAGGATGATTGGGGTTTGTTCCTTATTTCCTATGTTTGGATGGTTGTCAAGGATAATGAAGTCAGCAAGGTAGATGAAGTTTTCAACTTATACCAGAACGTCCATTAAAATACCCTTTTGGAACCCAAATTCTATGATCAGCAATTTGAACTCTGACAGATGTGGGTTGGAGTACTTCTAGGCCTAACTGGAAGTACACAGCATATGGTATGAGATTGAAACTAGCACCTAGGTCACACAAGGCCTTGACAACTTTTCTCTCTCCTAGTTCAATATTGATATAAGGGCAACCTGGGTCTTTCAACTGAGGAGTAATGGTCCCTTCAATGGTGTTACTCACATTAGCAGCCAAAAGGATGTGGTTTTTATGTGGAAATTTTCTTTTAAAAGTGCACAAGTCTTTAAGGTACTTTGAGTAGGCAGGTATGGTTTGGATGTCCTCAAGAAGGGGAATGTTCAAATTGATTTGTGTGAATATTTCCCTCAATTTTTCACTCAATTCAGGCTTGGTTTTCCCATCATGTGTTGAGGAAATGGTGCAGGTTGTGGGGTTGTTTGTTGAAGAGTTGTTTCTTTGATAATGTTATCATGTTTTTCTATTTGATCATTTTGTTCATTTGAGTTTTCATCCAAGTTTGAATCTGTAGGTGGGTTCTGAATTAGTTTTTCAGGTTTCTCAATTTATTCCCCACTTCTTAAAATAGTCACAACATTAAGTTGTTCATGAGTAGTTTGAGTGCAACATGACTCTCCCCTTGAAGTTGAGGATGGTACCGCTTGAGTAGGCATGGGTGCCTTTCCAGATTTGATGGTTTCAAGATCTTGTTTTAGGGAAGTGAATTCTGAGTTCATCCTTTCCATTCTTTTGCATAGTTGTTCTAGTAGGCCTTGTGGAACAGTTTGGGTTGGTTCTTGAGAAGATTGGTTTATCCTAGGGGATATTTTGGAGGTGGGATGGTTTGTTGAAAATGGACATGTGGCTATTGGTATTGGATAGGTTGGGTTTGGAACTTGTTATGGGTATTGGAAGTTCTGTTGGGGGTAAGTATTTTGTCCCTGTGGTTGGCTAGGTTGCTGGTAATATTTTCAGCGGATGCCTGGGTGGTCATTATACCTTCGGATGAAGTTGTTTTGGTATTGAGGCTTTTGAGAGTTCAAATCATTTACTTCCATTGTGGGTCCTCCTAAAAGAACATTCTTGATGAATGGAATGGTTGGGTAGTTGTCTGTCTTATGGTCATGTTTGTCAAAAATTGTGCAAACAGGGTTAACAGTTTGGATTTCATGGACTTTTCTAAGGACTATCTCTTCAACCTTCCAATAGAGTTCTGTGAGTTTAGAACTAAGGATTTCCTCTTCTCTAAGTGTATGAATTCCAGTAGTTCTTTGTGGATTTTCAGAATAAGGTGAAGTTCCCCATGTTTGGTTTTGTTCAGAAAGGCTTTCTAGATACTCGTAAGCATTATTTGGGGCTTGGTTGTTAAAGGTTCCATCACACATCATGTCAATGAATTGTTTGTTCCCTAGACCCAACCCTTCATAGAAAATTATCACTTGTTAAGGAATAGAAAAACAATGGTGTGGAACCATGTTTAGAGTGTCTTTGAACCTCTCCAATGTTTCATAGAATGACTCTCCCTCTTATTCAAAAAATTTTGGATACTCTTTTTATGTGTCATTGTTTTGTGGTGGGGAAAGTATTTTTTTGTAGAATTTTATTTGTAGTTGGTCCCAAGAGTTGATGGATAATGGTCTAAAATTTTTAATCCAATTTTTATCTTGATCCTTTAAATAAAAATGAAATAACCTCATCTTATCTGATTCTAGTTGATGTGGGGGGACACGTGGTTTCTACAATGTCATTGAACTCATTAATGTGAAGGTACAACATCTTGGACTCCATTCCATGGAATGTGGGAAGATGGTTTAGGACATGGGGTTTAAAGATGTAGTTGGAATCATCTAGGGATTTGTGTCAAATGCATGAGGGGGAATTGGTCCAGGAAGGTGTGAGGTACTCATTCATGGTTTGATCAACTGCATCCCCCATGGTTGGGGCTGCCTCATTTGGGTTTCCATTTTGGTTTCCACTCGGGTTTATGAGTTGGTTTCTTTGAAGGCCATTCATTGAAATGGGCTCAATTTTGGACTCTGGAGTATTAGGAAGATTATGATCTAATTGAAATAGTTACATTGGTTTACTTGACACCCCAACCCCGGGACAATCCACCCTAACTAGACGGTTTGATTGGTCGCGAGTGTAGGCGGACATCCTCCAAAAGAAAAAAACGAGAAAGGGATAAGATAAGAGAATATGGATGAGAAAAGAAGAAATGGGGGAGAATAGAATGTGTGTTTAGACAAATTACTTGGGTCCCGGTAAATGACGCCAAAATTTTATTCACACTCAAATTTACCCAAAAGAAGAAGGTAGGACGGTCTTTGTAGTCTAGCTTGGGTTGTCGAATCCTCAGAGACCTAAGAACTACCTACAGACACATACATTCTTTGGATTGTTTTTGGATATAAAGTGGAAAACATGGGTTTACGTAATATGGTTTTAATGTATCACTAACAGATTTAATTTAATTCATTTTAAAATAATTAGTTGATCCATGGTTATCACTTGGGGTGGATTGGACGTATTCCCTTTTCAATTATTACAATTTCTTATATTTGATTTGAGTTCATTTAAGGAGATCAAAAAAATCATAACTTACTGATTTTACACCAAAACACCATTATACTAATCACCTATACACTTGGAGGATCATATTTATGATCACTCCAAGTTAAATTTTTGTATTAGAACTTGGAGTATGTGGCCTTAAAATTCAACAAGGACAAAGAAATTTTAAAATCATCAAATAAAAATATCAATTAAAAGAAGTGAGTATACATTAATGGGGTGATAAATAACAAATAATCCAGCTACTTTATACTCCCTTGGATCAACCCATAAGTGGGTTATCCATCCATTCATGTTATGGGTTCAATGGAAGCGTGAAGTAGACACATGAGGGAGGAATTGCAGAAGTAAAGAAAACAGCAAAAAGAAAATGATCACTCCACCGTTGTGTGAATATTTTCAAAATGTTTAGTGTGAATAAATTCACACCTTGAGGAAAATTAATCAAAGTGATATGGAGAAGAATATAATAATAGTAGAAGAAGAACTTTTATGAATAAACTAGGATGAATTAAAACAACATACATGTGAAGGAAGAACGTTACATAGACAAATTGGCAGCATAACATTAAGATGAAAAAAAGCTCAAAGATGAATAAATCCTCCACCCCCACTACCTTAAAAAGGTATTTTGGGAGCCTTGGGACGAGACTATAACATTACAAAAGATACAACTTGATTATGGTAGGCTGAGGGTGGTGTAAAGTAAGGGAGAGGAGACTTTTCCACCCTTGACCCGAGGTGGCAGCCAGCTTGCTTCCACCGAACAGATGCACCTATAAGACCTTATATATGGCCAAATTGGAGTAGGATATAGAAGACAACAATTTTTCTACAGATTTCCCCTAACCCTCTGTAACGTTTCATCCCAAAATATATTATGGTTAACGAGATATGTGTATCATGGTAAGCTATTTTTCTGGGCCGCAGAATCTGGCCCAGAATTTTATCTTCAACTTGGGCCGCCTAAATTACCACAATGGGGGATAAATTATCACTTAATCCTGTATAATTATTTGTTCTTATATATTTATTCTAGAATCCCATGATGTTTGGGCTTCATGGGGTTTGTAATATGGATCCCACATTCTCATCAGTGGGCTGGTGTCCAATCTGCCTTCTCTAGAATTGCTTCCATTCATTTCCAAATATCTCCATCATACTTTTTGAATCCTCCATTGATCCCTGAATGAAATATATTCATATTTATGTGTAGATACATTTCCCAAAATATAAAATTATAATATGGATAATTACAATCCATAAAATCTGATAAATTATTGGGCCTAAATTGGTGTACATTAGGCATGAAGTGCATAAATGATAAGAATGGATGTTCCAAATTAAGATCCACTAACTCAAGCCCATGAGATCAAAAATGACCATTTAATACCATTAAAATGTAATTGAAATATTTATTTTTATTGGCTAATCAATGATAGACCCTGAAGGTAGAACATTGGGAGTAGATCTCTAGAGAGATCATTGGCAGTATATATATGGTGGTAGATCTCTGGTTGTTGATCTTTGTTTGTAGATATCTAGTAGTAGATCACTAGTGATTGATAAATATTGGTAAATAACTAGAGGTAGATCACTATTAGTAGATATTTTGAGGTAGATCACTATTTTTATATCGCTGGTGGTAGATAGTTGGTGGTAGATCTGTGGCGGTATATCTATGTTGGTCGATCTCTAGTGGTATATCTCTGGCAGTATATCTCTAATGGTAGATCACCAGTGGTAGATATCCTATGGTATACCTCTATAGGTATATTTTTTCAGGTAGATATTTGTAGGTATATCTATAGTGAATCCATTTTTACAAAAAATTTAGTATTTCCCATTTAATTATTATTTTTAAATGGTTTTAATAACATATTTAAATAAATTTAAGGTTTTTGGGGGCAGAATAATTATATATTGTATTTCTTTAATGTTCAAGGAATTTTAAAATGAATATAACATGTGGATTTGATAATATTTTCCCATAATGGTTAATTAAAACTGTATCAAATCCTGATGGTTTTAGATATGAACATTATGAAGTTAAGAACATTCCATTGTCCTTTCTAACCTTCTCTCCCTTGAGATGGGAAGTCCTGGAATCCTTTTCCCTTGGAGTCATGTAACTCTATCACTATATTTGGTTCATGGTTCCTCCTCAAATTTGTGTGCCCAATGATTTTTTTGATGAAAATTAGTGTATGGATTCTTCCTTCCGTGTATTGAATTCCTTCATGTCTCATCAGTTGTAGCATGCGAGTTGGGTTCATGATTATTTTATATTTTGGTAAGACATTATACTCCAAATTAATGAAGATAATAAATCATTATAATTAAATTGAAGGGTAAGAGGAATTTTTTTATATTTTACAGCATTTTGATATTATGATATAGACATTATCCCTGTTTTTTCTATCATTGAAAATCATGGTTATTGGTAGAACCTATTTGTGTGATTTTGATGTATGTTAGGGAGCCCATGTTGTGTCTTTTTTTATTGAATCCAAATGAATAAATGTTTAAACAATTATACTCATAAAATAAATAGGTTAATCCATGATATACTGATTGTGTGATAACACCCAAAAAATAAAAGATGTTTAATTAATTGAAATCCCCTTGTAAATTATGGAATATGTTATGTGATGATGTGAATAAGTTTTTTTTCATGTGTGAATATGTGATGTGTTGTTTTGGTATGTTGGGGTAATGGGTTTTCTAACCATGATATAAGAAAATTGTGATGGTAAGTGGTGGTATAAGGCCCCGGGCTTAAACATCACTTAATATTGAATTAAATGAATAATTCATATTGAGGATCTTTTCAGGTTTAGAGTTTTAGAGAATTAGAACATAACTACTACATCTCAAAAGATTACAAAGTAGACACTTCTACTAAGTTTCCATAAAATAAAATAAAACCCTTAAAAAGAAACATGTCTAGTTCCAAGTTTTATATAGCATGACTTTCCCTTGATCCCATCCTTGACCCAATTCCACATTAGGTCCTGTGAAAAACATTTCAAAAAAACATGGGGTGAGCATAAAGAGCTCAGTAAGGGATACACAAAGAATGAAAACAATTAGTTTATCAAAAAAACATGTAAACCATGTATACATTATCAAAGTAATACTTTTCACCTTTATGAAGTAGTATAAAATATTCACTGAAAAAAAGATCATTACTTACCCTTTTGTAAACAAAAGATTACCATAAAACCCATAAAAAGATCACATAACATATAAAGGCAACTTGGGACATAAACATACTTAAGTGGAATAACCATACGGTCGACTTCCACACATATCACTTAATGGAATAGCCATACGGCCAACATCCATACATACTTAATGGAATAGCCATACGACTGACTTCTATACCCAATGCATTGGAGTTTATAATGTAACCACTCGTCCTGGTATTCACGGCACTACCCGCCATATGGTTTATCACGTAACCACCCGTCAAATGTCTAAGTATCATTATAAAATCATAAGACATAAAATAAACACAATGGAAAGAAAACATTTCCACATTCAGATCACAATATATCACATAAATATATTGACATAACAAATCCATTATAAAATCCATTTTCAATACCAAAAATACATAAAAGAGTATATGGTATTTATTTCATTTAAAAAAAAATTACGGCTTGTTGAGGAAGCCAAAGACCAAATAATACTCACGGCGGCGGAAAAGGTCATTGTCACCACATATGTTAAAAGAAACATTCCTTTTTGTCGTTTAGTAAAACGCTTCGTAGAAAAAGTTTCCTTTTTTATAAAAGTCAAAGTCAAAGGGGTTTATACACCGTATAAAAGAAAGTTGTGTATAAAACGAAATATGCCTCAATGAAAGGAGATTGAGACGAAGTCCCTTGCCTCGGTCCCAACTTGACTCGATCGTTCTCTAACGTCCAGAATAATAAACTTGAGTTAATTTATATTTTCTTAAGAAACTTTATCAAGTTCATTATTCCTTTTATATCACTTATTGCCATGTCATGAACACTATGTAATTATTTAAGTTAATAACGGTCGTTTTAACGATCATTGGTACTTGAGTCAAAAATAAACCCTTTATAATTACAAGTTGTTCATGTATCCATTATATCCAGAATGGTATTCATGATGTAGATATAATATATGTCATATATATCCAGTACATGGATGCATTTATAATATTACATAATCATTTAGAGGTAAGAAATGAAATGCACCGTTCATGAAGACGGTAAGCCGTACGTACGCATGAATGCTACTTTCATTTCTATTTCGTATTTTTATAGAATGGAATCATAATGATATAAAGGTATATTATAATTCCAGTGTAATATCATATATAATATCATAACTCCATCCTTTATACGTCCCACATATGGTATTAACGAATCAAATCACTTTGAGGGGGCGGTAGTCCGCACTTCCTTAAATAAAGATATCGCGTTTACCCATAATGGAAACCATAATGGTATGCCCAAAATGAAAAATACAGAAGCTTAAGTAAAACATAAACATATTATATAAATATAGTGTCATCTTAATGTCCACCTTTGAAGGTGTTAAAATAATGTTGAACAATCATCCTTTCGGGAGGCAGAAATTTTCCATCCACAGAAATAGTATGTTCTTTAACCATTAGATGTAGGTGTGTGTAAGTGTAGCTCGAATACTTATTATAACAACATCCTAGTATATTGAATATACTGTATTTGTTACAAAATAAATGAATAAAAATATTTTAGGGGGTTGGAGAAGCAAAATAAAACAAAAGGACTCAAGTGAAGACATTACCTTAAAATCGGGTGACTCCCTTTGGATTGAGCTAAAAGGCTTCCTTGGGAAGACTTCTGCCCAAAGTGAGGCTTCAAGGAGTAAGAGAGGGAAGTGAAGAGTCAAAATGGGTAGGGGTTGGACGAGCCAAAGTCTTTGGAAGTGTGGGTAAATAGGTAGAGTTGGGGTCCTTTTATAAGAGGAGAGGAGGGGCACTCTTGGAAAGTAAAGAAAAGTTACTTTATTTTAAAATGAGTTTCGGATTTAAAAGGTCCCACATTGATATAATTCGGGGGTAAGGTGATAAGGGTTCTAAATACACCCATCCAATAGGTTTTCGACATGTGTAGGTCATAGATTTTACATTAAATTTTCATTTTATTTAAATCCTTTATTAATGAGGTAATCGCTGCATCATCATGATGTCATAACTAATTTAATATATTTAATGTCTAAAAATTATAAAACAAATATCATGATGTAGTAAATCTTATTATATTTCTAATGAATTTTTATAGTCAAAAATATGACTTGTATAACTCAATGTAAAAATGGTTTTAGTAAAACATCTCATGTTTGTGTCATTTTTAATTTAACATTTAATAAAAAGTTATTTATGTCATTTTCCAACCAAAGTGGCTCCATGGGGTCCCCAAGTTGAACCATGGATTGCCTTGGTCGGCCATGACACATCCAATGAGGTTAGGACATCTTTCAAGCTCATCTCATATTATTAAAACATTATTTTTACCTTAAACTACACTAATTACCTCTAATCGTGATTAAGAACCTAAAAGTTACTATTCACCAAAAAAATTATTTTAATCTCATTGAACCACATTTTACTTCTTAATGAAAACCATGTATGTTGGATTTTTGAAAATAGAATCACAGAAGTGACAATGTTTCATTTAAATGAAAAAATCAGTTTCTTCAACTACCACTTAGTGGTTTCACTATTCATCAAAAATTGAATTTTTTCAGAAAAATACAAAAACTTCACCCTAAGCTATATTTGATATTCTGAATTCAAAATGATGTCTATTTTAAAAAATTAAAATCATATAAGTCACATTAATTAATTTAATAATTAATTCCCGCTGTCATGACAAATAGCGTGTTTTTATGAAATAATAAGTATCAAATGATTGACACTAGTTTAAGTCCAATTTCAAAGTGAAATTGATTCCAATGACCACCATTGGATTAAATGGTAAAAATATATTCTAATTTAACTTTAAAACCAATTCAAAAGATAATCTAATCATATAAATAAATTAGATTAAAAAGAGGTTTTGAATTAAAATACAACATTTTTTCACTATTCATTAAAAAATGAACTTTATCGGAAAAATGCCAAAAATTCACACAAAGTAAATTTTGATGTCCCAATCAGAAAGAATAATTTTATTTTGACAAACATAGCTTATAAAATTGTCAAAAGATAGATTTAAAAATGGTTTTCCATAAAAAGGCAGTAAAACAATCTTTTAAAAATATTAGTGTATTTCATGCTTAAGATTGGATTTATTTTTATTTTAAGCCTCTAAAACACTATCTAATTCATTAATAGGCATAGATAAAAATATATATTATTCATTAATTACTTGGGATGTTACTTCCTTCCCCCCTTTAGAAAATTTTGTCCTCACAATTTATTTACTTATCGAATAAGTGGGGTTATTTATCCCTCATTGCATTTTCAGATTCCCATGGTGCCTCTTCAATCATATGGTTTTTCCACAAAACCATTACCTGATTAATCACCTTATTCCGTAACACCTACTCCATGTGGTCAAGAATCTGGACCGGTTGTTCCTCATAAGATAGGTTCTCTTCCAGCTGAACTACCTCTGGACTCAAAACATGAGATGGATCTGGCATATGCTTTCTCAGCATCAAAACATGAAAAACTTTGTGTACCTGAGATAAACTCGGAGGTAAAGCCGCTCTGTATAAAACTGATCCAACTCTCTCCGGAATTTCATATGGTCCAATGAACCTTGGACTCATCTTTCCTTTCTTACCAAATCACATCACACTTTTCCATGGAGAAACCTTGAGAAAAACATGATCACCTACCTCGAAAGATAGATCCTTCCTCCAGTTATCCGCATAACTCTTCTGCCTTCTCTGATCTGTTCTCATGTGTTTCTGAATCAACTGAAATTTTTCTGCCATCTTTTCTACCAATTCTGGTCCCATCAGCTTCCTTTCGCCCACTTCATCCCATAATGCTGGAGTTCGACACCGCTTCCTATATAATGCCTCAAATGGTGCCATTTGTATACTGGAATGAAAACAATTATTATAATAAAACTCAACCAAAGAAAGATGTTGGTCCCAACTTCCCTGATATTCCATCGAACAAGATCGTAGAATATCCTCCAAGTTCTAAATTGTTCGTTCTGACTGCCCATCTGATTGAAGATGAAAAGTTGTACTAAAATTTAATTCAGTACCCAACGACTTCTGAAGGCCTTTCCAAAAGTTAGAAGTAAACCTGGGATCACGATCAGACACCATGGAGAGAGGAACTCCATGTAACCGGACTATCTCTTTAAGATATAAACTGGAAATTTGATCTAGTGAAAAAGTGTCTCGTATAGCAAGGAAATGAGCAGATTTAGTCAAGCGATCAACAATAACCCAGATTGCATTATTACCTCGAGATGTCCTCGGTAATCCCACAACAAAGTCCATGGATATGTTTTCCCATTTCCACTCTGGCACTGGTATAGGCTGAAGCATCCTTTTCGGTAACTGCCGCTCTGCTTTAACCTACTGACAAGTCAAACACTTCACAGTAAAATCAGCAATATCCCTTTTCATTCCATCCCACCAGTAATACTCCTGCAGATCTCTGTACATCTTAGTACTGCCAGGATGAACTAAAAATAAGGAACTATGAACCTCACATAACAACTCATTCTTCAACTGTGAATCATAAGGCACACATAATATCTTCCCAAACCTCAAAAAACAATCATTATCAATGTTGAATTCAGGAAACTTTCCCTTCTAAACCAGCTCTACCTTTTTCTGCAACTCACTGTCTTCCCTCTGTGCTTGCTTAATTCTGTCTGATAGGGATGATCTCACTGATACCTGAAACAAAACAGAAGAACTTCCTGCACCAACAACTTCTATGCCAAAGTTCATCAAATCAAAAACCAAAGGATCTCGTTCCAAACGTAGCATGGTTAATGAATTATTACTTTTTCGACTCAAAGCATCGGCCACTTTATTTGCTTTTCCCAGATGGTAATGAATTGTACAATCATAATCCTTGATTAATTCCAGCCTTCTCCTCTGTCTCATGTTCAATTATTTCTGAGTGAATATATACTTTAAACTTTTGTGATCAGTATATATTTCACACTTTACTCCATACAAATGATGCCTCCAAATTTTTAAAGCAAAAACAACAGCAGCTAATTCCAAATCATCTGTAGGGTAATTTACCTCATGAGTTTTCAACTGACGTGAAGCATAAGCAATTACCTGATCATTCTTTATAAGGACACATTCAAGTCCCTTCAACGAAGCATCAATGTATATAACAAACTCACCATTCCTGGAAGGAAGTTCCAAAACTGGAGCATTCACCAATCTTCTTTTCAACTCCTGAAAACAACCATCACATTATTTTGTCTAGATGAACTTAACACCCTTACGAGTTAGCTTAGTCATTGGACAAGATAACCGTGAAAAATTTTCAACAAACCTTCGATAGTGACCTTCCAAACTAAGAAAACAACGGATCTCGGTTACATTTGTGGGTCTTGGCCATTCTTTATCAACTTTTTTTAGCAGGATCAACAGTTATGCCATCTTTTGAAACAATGTGACCCAGGAAAGAAATTTTTTGTTACCAAAACTCACACTTGCTGAATTTTCCATATAGTTTCTTTTCTTTTAAGGTTTGAAAGATATCCCTTAAATGACATTCATGCTCCTCTTTACTTTTAGAAAAAACCAAAATATCATCGATGAAAACAACCACAAACTTATCCAAGAACTCATGGAAAATTCTATTCATATGGTCCATGAATACAGCAGGTGCATTGGTTGACCCAAAAGGCATAACTACAAATTCATAAGGGCCATATCTAGTACGGAACGCAGTCTTCAGAACGTCTTCTTCTTTTACTTTCAACAGATGGTACCCCGACCTCAAGTCAATCTTCGAAAAATACTGAGCTCCCTGGAGCTAATCAAACAAATCATCGATATGAGGGAAAGGAAACTTGTTCTTAACAGTAATATTATTCCAGGCTCTATAATCAAAGCAAAGTCTCATTGAGCCATCTTTCTTTTTATCAAACAAGACAGAAGCACCCCATGGTGATGTGCTAGGTTGAATGAAACCTTTATCTAATAACTCCTGCAATTGGTTCTTTAACTCTAAAAGTTCAACTTGAGCCATTCGATAAGGGGGTTTTGAAATTGGATTAGAATCCGGAACTAAGTCAACAGTAAATTCAACTTCCCGATCATGAATAATACCAGGCAACTCATTAGGAAAAACATCAAGATACTAATTTACCACTGGCACATCATTAATATGAACAGTTCCTTTATTTTCAACAATATGTGCAAGGTAACATTCATTTCCATCTTTTACTAGTTTCTCAACTTCCTGATATGTTATCAAAAGCAAGGGTTCATTCTTGTACACAAAATGAAAATCTGTCTGAAAAGAAACCATTTTAGCTCTGTAGTCAATGTTAGTATGATAAATAGAAATCCAATCCATGCCCAAAATAACATCAAACTCTACTAGAGGCAAACCAATAAGGTTTGATGGTAGATTCTTTCCACACACAAGGATAGGAAGGTTCTTATAATTCCTTTTTGTCTCAACGTTCCCTCTGGGTGTTTTTACCATAAGTTCAGGATTCATATCTTGAGATGGAATTTCTAATTTACTAGAAAACTTCTCAGAAATGAAAGAATGTGTAGACCCTAAATCAAACAACACATTGGAATAATCTGAACAAAAAAACAGTGTACCTGATACTACTTCATTCGATGGCCCAACATCTACTGAAGTTGTTTCAAAGGATTTAACCACCCCTTTCTACTTGTAGTCTGGCTGCTTTCCCCCAGTTGAGTTCTTCATTGGACACTCGTTTGCATAATGACCCATTTCATTACACTTGAAACATCTTACCGTTAGCTTTTCATTTCCTGCTTGATCATCTTCCTTACAGTTACGAGCAATATGACCAGACTTACCACAGCGAAATCACTTTCCATACTTGGATAAACATTCTCCAGGATGCATTTTACCACACTTCTCACAGGATGGATAATTGATTTTCTTACCTCCTTGCTTCTTTGATGAATTCTCCCCCCTTTTACTGCCAACTAAACCTCTAATTATGTTGTTTGTCATAGAACACCTGATCATCGGTAAACTCCATTTCCACCTTCTTTGCACATCGAACAAGTTTTTCATAACTTTTGAACTCACGAGAAGCTAAAGCCCTTCGATACTTTGGCTTTAACCCTGAGTAAAAACGGTTTATTTTACTATCAAGATCTCGTATCAAGTTTGGAGCATACCTTGCCAATCGAGTGAACTTTTCTTCATAAGCAGCCACTGAATCATCCTCCTACCTCAATTCTAGGAAATGTTTTTCCATCCTAAGACGAACCACCTTAGGAAAATGTTTCACAAGAAACATACCTTTGAATTCATCCCAGTGAAGATCCTAAATCTCATCACTATCCCTGATATTTTTCACCATCGACCACCACTGATCAGCTTCACCTTCAAAATGGTAAACATCTAGACTAACCTTTTGATGTTCTGAGCACCTCATGACATCAAAAATCTTCTCCAGTGCTTTAATCCAACCTTCAGCTTGCACGGGGTCAGATGATCCTCTGAATGATGGGGGATGTTGCCTCATGAAATGTTCCACCACTCACATGTTCCTCTGCGGTTGATCTGGCTGATCTCGTTCATGGATACCACCACCATTTATAGCCTGAGTCAACTGTTCCATCCCTTCAACAAATTGTTCAGTTCCGATTCCGACCATCTCAGGTTACTGATTTGGAAGGTTGTCTTCCTCCTGATTTCGTCCCAACATAGCTTCCTTGTTTCCTCTGTGGAAAACCATTCTGAACATAGAAATATCTTAGGCGAATAAACATGGTAAACTTTAAATGATATATCATTTCCGTCATACCATAAATTAACTTATAATTTAACAATTTTCTAACTCCTAAAGTTGTCTATACCAACCTCTGATACCAACTATATGGCCCCGGCCTTAAACATCTCTTAATATTGAATTAAATGAATAATTCACATTGAGGATCTTTTCAGGTTTAGAGTTATATAGAATTAGAACATAACTACTACATCTCAAAAGATTACAAAGTAGACACTTCTACTAAGTTTCCATAGAATAAAAAAACTCTTAAAAAGAAACATGTCTAGTTCCAAGTTTTATATAGCATGACTTTCCCTTGATCCCATCCTTGACCCTATTCCACATTAGGTCCTGTGAAAAACATTTCAAAAAAACTTGGGGTGAGCATAAAGAGCTCAGTAACGGATACACAAAGAATAAAAACTGTTAGTTTATCAAAACAACAAGTAAACCATGTATACTTTATCAATGTAATACTTTTAACCTTTATGAAGTAGTATAAACTCTTCACTGAATAAAAGATCATTACTTACCCTTTTGTAACCAAAATATTTCAATAAAACCCATAAAAAGATCACATAACATATAAAGGCAACTTCGGACATAAACATACTTAAGTGGAATAACCATACGGTCGACTTCCACACATATCACTTAATGGAATAGTCGTACGGCCAACATCCATACACACTTAATGGAATAGCCATACGGCCGACTTCCATACCCAATGCATTAGAGGTTATAACGTAACCACCCATCCTGGTATTCACGGTACCACCCGTCATATGGTTTATCACGTAACCACCCATCAAATGTCCAAGTACCATTATAAAATCATAAGACATAAAATAAACACAATGGAAAGAAAACATTTCCACATTCCGATCACAATATTTCACAAAAATAAATTGACATAACAAATCTATTATAAAAACCATTTTCAATACCAAAAATACATAAAAGAGTATATGGTATTTATTTCATTTAAAAAAACATTACGTCTTGTTGAGGAAGCCAAAGACCAAATAATACTCGCGGCGGCGGAAAAGGTCGTTGTCTCCGCGTACGTTAAAAGAAACATTCCTGTTTTTCGTTTAGTAAAACACTTCGTAGAAAAAGTTTCCTTTTGTATAAAAGTAAAATTCAAAGGGGTTTATACACTGTATAAAAGAAATTTGTGTATAAAACAAAATATTCCTCAATGAAAGGAGATTGAGACGAAGTCCCTTACCTCGGGTCCGACTTGACTCGATCATTCTTTAACGTCCTGAATAATAAACTTGAGTTAATTTATATTTGCTTAAGAACCTTTTTCAAGTTCATTATTCCTTTTATATCACTTATTGCCATGTCATGAACACTATGTAATTATTTATGTTAATAACGGTCGTTTTAACGATCATTGATACTTGAGTAAAAAATAAACCCTTTGTAATTACAAGTTGTTCATGTATCCATTATATCAAGAATGGTATTCATGATGTAGATATAATATATTTCATATATATCCAGTACATTCATGCATTTATAATATTACATAATCATTTAGAGGTAGGAAATGAAATGCACTGTTCATGGAGACGGTAAGCCGTACGTACGCATGAACTCTACTTTCATTTCTATTTCATACTTTTATAGAATGGAATCATAATGATATAAAGGTATATTATAATTCCAATGTAATATCATATATAATATCATAACTCCATCCTTTATACGTCCCACATATGGTATTAAAGAATCAAATCACTTTGAGGGGGCGGTAGTCGGCACTTCCTTAAATAAAGATATCGCGTTTACCCATAATGGAAACCATAAAGGTATTCCCAAAATGAAAAATACAGAAGCTTAAGTAAAAGATAAACATATTATATAAATATAGTGTCATCTTAATGGCCACCTTTGAAGGTGTTAAAAGAATGTTGAACAATCATCCTTTCGGGAGGCAGAAATTTTCCATCCACAGAAATAGTATGTTCTTTAACCATTATATGTAGGTGTGTGTTAGTGTAGCTCGAATCCTTTTTATATCAACATCCTAGTATATTTAAGATACTGGAGTTCTTACAAAATAAATGAATAAAAAGAGTTTAGGGGTTTGGAGAAACAAAATAAAACAAAAGGACTCAAGTGAAGACATTACCTTAAAATCGGATAACTCCCTTTGGATTGAGCTCAAAGGCTTCCTTGGGAAGACTTCTGCCTAAAGTGAGGCTTCAAGGAGTTAGAGAGGGAAGTGGAGGGACAAAATGGGCAGGGGTTGTCCGAGCCAAAGGCTTTGGAAGTGTGGGTAAAGAGGTAGAGGTGGGGGCCTTTTATAAGAGGAGAGGAGGGGCACTCTTGGAAAGTAAAGAAAAGTTACTTTATTTTAAAATGAGTTTCGGATTGAAAAGGTCCCACATTGATATAATTCGAGGGTAAGGTGATAAGGGTTCTAAATCCACCCATCCAATAGGTTTTGGACATGTGTAGTTCATAGATTTTACATTATCTTTTCATTTTATTTAAATCATTTATTAATGAGGTAATCAATACATCATCATGATGTCATAACTAATTTAATATATTTAATGTCTAAAAATTATAAAAAAATATCATGATGTAGGAAATCTTTTTATATTTATAATGAATATTTATAGTCAAAAATCTGACTTGTATAACTAAATGTAAATTTTTTTTTAGTAAAACATCTCATGCTTGTGTCATTTTTACTTTAACATTTAATAAAAGGTTATTTATGTCATTTCCCAACCAAAGTGGCTCAATGGGGTCCCCAAGTTGACCCATGGATTTTCTTGGTCGGAAATGACACATCCAATGAGGGTAGGACATGTTTCAAGCTCATCTCATATTATTAAAACATTATTTTTACCTTAAACTACACTAATTACCTCTAATCGCGATTAAGAACTTAAAAGTTACTATTCACCAAAAAATTATTTTAATCTCATTGAACCACATTTTACTTCTTAATGACAACCATGTATGTCGGATTTTTGAAAATCAAATCACAGAAGTTAAAAAGTTTTATTTAAACGAAAAAACCAGTTTCTTTAACTACCACTTAGTGGTTTCACTATTCATCAAAAATTGAAGTTTTTCAGAAAAATACAAAAACATCACACTAATCTATATTTGATATTCTGAAGTCAAAATTATGTCTATTTTACAAAATTCAAATCATATAAGTCACATTAATTAATTTAATAATTAATTCCCGCTCTCATGACAAATAGTGTGTTTTTATGAAATAATAAGTATCAAAAGATTGACAATAGTTTAAGTCCAATTTCAAAGTGAAATTGATTCCAATGACCACCATTGGATTAAAAGTTAAAAATATATTCTAATTTAACTTTAAAACCAATTCAAAAGATAATCTAATCATATAAATAAATTAGATTAAAAAGAGGTTTTGAATTAAAATACAACATTTTTTCACTATTCATTAAAAAATGAACTTTATCAGAAAAATACCAAAAATTCACACAAAGTAAATTTTGATGTCCCAATCATAAAAAATAAGTTTATTTTGAAAAACATAGCTTATAAAATTTTCAAAAGATATATTTAAAAATGGTTTTCCATAAAAAGGCAGTAAAACAATCTTTTAAAAATATTAGTGTATTTCATGTTTAAGATTGGATTTATTTTCATTTTAAGCCTCTAAAACACCATCTAATTCATTCAAAGGCATAGATAAAAATATCTATTATTCATTACTTACTTAGGATGTTACAGGTGTTGATGTGATTGTTGTGATGAGGAGGTGTTAGTGATAATGATGGAGGTTGTGTGGGATTTTTGGCATGAGAATGATGGTTTGTCTGATGTTCTGATGTATTTGGTTGATCTAGTTTCCTGAGTAGTGATGGAATTAAATAAATGATAATGATGAAACTAAAATGGTATATCATGAAAAAAGATAATAAATGGTTAAAATGGGTCATGTTGTCAAATAGGATTGATGTTAAATGTTAATTAATGGGCTACAATAATGATATGAATTTTTTGTGTGATGAAATGGGTTAGTAAGAAAATATATGAAGGGATTGTTTTGTTATATTCTGCATTTAGAGTGGATTGAGAGAGTGGGGATTTTTTGACATGGGTAATTATTATTGAGAACCCATTGGTCATACATGTTTGTGTGGATTATATATACATTATATATTCCCTTTATTTTCTATATGAACCCCACCCATGTCGAGCAACTATTGCTGACAACCAAATGTTTTGTGGAAGTTTTTTCCAATATCCAAGTGGTGATAATGGATGGATGGTAACCCACTCCTCTCCACTCCATATTAGACGTGATGATATCATGCATGTGATTTTGTTCCCATAATTCAAATGTGTCACTATTGAGGTATGATGAGATGGACCAGATGTCTTTGACTGAGCTGTGATGTGTTGACCCATGTGTTTTCAGGTGAGAAGATGAATATTTTATGGTGGGGGTTTTATGTGGAAGTCGGTGGACACTAGGTAGATTTCCCACATGTTCAAGATACCCTATGGATCTGGTTATCGGATGTGATCTGATGTCCCATGTGTCTTCGGGCAAGATCTGATGTGATGGTCTGTTTCACGTGGGATGCTTGGCACGATGTAATATATAGAAGAAGATGGAATTATAGGACATATGTCGTTGGGGTGTAAGAGCATAAAATAAGTGGGAAATAGGGTAATGGTTACCTTTATTAATGTGCTTCATGTTATATTATTATACTTGGATGTTGTATTTAGTGACCGAGGGTTGGTGATATTAGGGTTTAGTTAGAAATCGTCTCTATGTGTTGTTGGTTTGGTTGTTTCCTTATGGATACATTATTATTTTCTTTTCACATGTGAATGATAGAAATTGGTTTTCTTAATAAATATAATTGTATGCTCGTCCAATGTATATAAAACTGTGTTTAGGTTTTCTAGGAGGACTTCATGCATCATTTTGAACATTTCTAGATCAAGCCTTCAGAGTTATTGTTGTGTCACTTCCTTACCATTTGTAAAATCTTATAAGGATAATTTTATCTATATCTGTTTTATTTATACATTAATTATGGGAATATTTTGGTTTTATTTCTTATATTATTTCATGGAGTTTCTGTTGGATTTTTCATCTTATATCCTGATACAATTTATATTATAGTGGGAAATGCCTCTCATACATGAGATTTTTATACCCTTAGATAAAGATGTCAACTTGAGGCCTACTGTATGTGGGACTCATGGGACTTTATCCCCCCCCCCCATATTGAACTATCTTTTGAGGGAGGGTAGTCAAAATTGGAATAACAAAAATTGTGTTTTTAAATTTAAAAGTATTTTTTTGTTAAAAATGTATGTTACAAAATAAAATTTTAACATATATATTTGTATTATCAGGAAATTATTTAACAATAAATTTAGATTAATTTATGAAATATTGAAATAAACTCCATATCAATTACGATGGAAGTGTGCTCATAATTATAAAATGTGGGTTTTTAGAATTAGATGTGTTTTATTAGTTAAAAATGTGTGTTAATTGATCAAATTCAATCAAATGAGCAGATATTATCTTCAAATTCTTGGAAAATTATTATTGATTAAATATTTAAATATTTGTATAAACAACTTATCATGTCAACAATTTTTATGTTCATATTTTTATATGTGATTTTTTAGAATCAAATGTTCTTTATAAGATAAAAATCACCTTAAATGATAAAACTTAAAGAAATGATAACATATTATAGTCAATTTTTTAGAAAATAATCATCATTTCATTTTTTGATATTTAAAATAAATTTCACATAAATTTAATGCATTTTGTGGTCAAAATTATCAAAATTTTATTTCTATAATTTAGATTTTTTGTTAAAAACATGTGATAACTGATAAAAACTGAGAAAACGAGTTTGCGCTATTAAAAAATTATATAACAATGATCATTACTTAGTTTGTGACATGTATGAATATACCATATGTAAATCCATCATATAGTGTGGTTGAAATTATTAAAATTACATTTTTATTATTGAAATTGTTTTATAAGATAAAAATGCATGTCGAAAAATAAAACTATGAAAACGATCTAGAATTTTCATAAAATTTTTGGATAATGACCATCAATGTTTATTGACAAATAGTAATAAATTGTGAATCAATTTTGTGTGTTGTGTGATTATAATTATTAGATGTATTTTTATATAATTAAATGTATTTATATGTTAAAAACATATATCAATTGATAAAAATAATCAAAATGTGTTTTTATTTTCATAGTCTAGTAAAAATATAGATAATAAATTTTTGATTTATAGAAATGAATTATATATTAGTCCAACATGCAGTGTAATTGAAATTACCGAATGTGTGATCCTAGAATTAAAATTGTTTTATGACATAGAAATGTTTTCCAATAAATCAAAACTAGGACAATAGCTAAGATTATCATGAAATTATCCGAAATTAACAATGATTAATTTCATAAATGAAAGAAAAATTACGTATAAACATTGTGTATGAAGAGGTCAAAATTATTGAAAGAGAAGTTTTAGAAAAAAAAAGTTTTTAAAAGTTAAGAACATGTATCATGAGATGAAAACCAAGATGGAATTATCATGAAATTATTGGTTAATGATTACTAATAAATTAGTGATATGTAAAGAACATGTATCCATCCAAATTGAGGTGTTGTTACAATTAATGAAATATTTTCAGACTTAGGTGTTTTATAATTTTAAAATCATGTATCAAATGATAAAAATTGAGCAATCAAGGAAGGATTGATATGAAATTTTAATAAAATGATTATTGATTTATTTCTGATATATAGGAATAAATTTCTCATCATTCTCGTATAAGGTATAGTCAAAAAGATAAAAATAATTTCAATTTGTAGAAAAATTTGTTATTAAAAATATAAGTAATTATATATTATTTAACTATATATAATAAAAATTTGGTTATTTTTTTGTTATATTATTAAATATAATCTAAATATATATTGTAAAAAAAGATATTCATTTGTTTTGACTTATTTTAAACTATATATATAAATATAATTTATTTTTATATATAAGATAATTGTGTATATAAATAACTATTTATAATTAATTATTTTCTTTAAATTCAAATACATTTTTCACATCACTAAATTTTATTTTAAATTTTATTTTAAAATTTATTTTATTTTAGGATACAGAATGGTTACTATATATGGAATAATAACTTATTTGAGGATAGTTATTTATATATTTTTAAAATTATCATGATATCAACCTCAAAGGCATTCTTATTTCAAATGTTGAAAATTGATATATACTCATGGACCTATACTAACGGTTTTCAAAAACTATTATTATAGATGTCCTTATTCCAATAGTTCGTCATAACCATTGATATCGGATTCTAATCTAATGTTTATGCCAATAGTTTTAAAAACTATAGGGATAGATATGAAAATACCAATAGTTTTGAAAATACTATTGGTGTAGAAATAGATATACCCATGGTTTTAAAAAAACAATTGGAATGCCCTTACTTAATCCTCCCAACACACTAGATTGCATCCCCCCTTTTCAATTGCATCCAGAATCAACTCTAGTAGGATTAAACATTCCATTTTCTTCCCCACATGTAGAAATATCTCGTCGGTTCTTATTTTAATTCCATTATTCATGAATATATAATTGGTGAATTCAAAATAATTTATATCTTCTATATACCATTATTTTCATTTTTTCTAGTTCTAAAACACCGTTGTTGACACTTTTTTACCTCACTAACATTATTTTCATATATCTCAATCTTCTTATGTGGTATTTAATTAAGGGTTTTATATACATATATTGATGGAGAATTTTCAAAACTTTTGGTTGTTCACCATTTTTGTGTCTCTTGTTTTATACATGTACTACTATGATCAATTTAATTTTATTTTCTATGTGGATTATTTTGTTAGCTGAAACCCTCTAAAGGACTTCTTTAGTAATGGGTTTCTCACTCAAATTATTCGCATTTTTTTTATATGTGAAACCAAATTTAACTATATTGGGAATTTTTTTACTGATCATTTTTTATATTATGTTATTAAATAGAATGTCTGGTGTGATTAAATCATTCTTTCAAAAAAATATAAATGTTTTATTCTTGTAAAATAAGAAGTAAATTTAACCAACATTTACTTGGTGAGTCAAACTTTAGTAATTTCATCTGACAATATATAATTATGTTGTACTTTTCAAATCAATTCAATTATTATTACAAGATAATCCTGTTTTTTAGGAAATATCATGGCCAATTAGTGATTGGTTAGTGAATCTTCGTGTAGATCCATTAAAATTTATAAGGGGGTTATTTATCTGATAGTAATAACTTATGTCCACAAAAACACTTCAGGAATCCCAAATCAATTTTTTCTCCCCTTTGTATAATTTATTTTATGTCAATTAAATTTTCATTTATTACTTCACTTTCTAGCCATTTTATCTCATACTAACATTGTTCACACCTTCTCAATACTACCCAATATTTATGATACAAACAATTTTTATTTTGTATTTTTCCTATTTTTACTTTTCATCTATTTTCCCCCTATCTCACTTTCACACATCGTCGCACTAACATCCAACAACATTTTATGTGACCATAATTGTCTGGAATCCCTATTTTACTTCAATATTTTCAATGTATGTTATATATTATCATGAGATATTTCATGGAAAAATATCATAGTTAAATGAATGTATATTCAAACAAAACATTGCAATGACTACTGATTTCATACTATAATGAAGTAAGAATATTTAGACTGAATATTACAACGATATATTAGTGTTATTTAAATATAACATCATATTATGTCTAAATATTAATTTTTTTACATAATTGGGTTATTAAAAATACCATAGAACCACTGGAATGAATGAAAAATGCTACTAAATTCAATATAAAGGGGGTCTATACCAAATTTTAGATAGCCAAAACTGCAGTCCTGAGGGATGACTTGTAATTCTAAGAAGGAATAACATTAACATACCCCAACATGAGAAAAAACTACATGTGGTTTTATCCTAACTAACTTAATAATTTATGTGTGTGGTACAAGATTCTTACCTAGAAATAGTAATATTTTATACTTGAATTTATAGAATAAGAATTACATAAGTTCAAAAGTAAATAGAATATTTGAAAAAAAAACCCAATTATAAAAATAATTTTTTGTTGTAATGAGTACAGTTATTACACATTAATATAATGTAATTAAATGGAATTGTTATATATACAGTATATTCTTATGTATATTTTATTTTTTTCATTTATATTATTATTCTAAAATATAATAGTTTTTCAATGATGAAATTATATAACGTGAACAATTATAGTTTCATTAAATTTATTTTGTATTTAACTTCAACATTATTTTATTTTATCAATGAAATTACATTAAACGTTTTTTTATATAATGGACAGTATTGAGATGTATGAAACTTATCAGATCTCAACCATTTTTTAAAATAAGTTGAAGATATTTTATATTTTTCATTTATAAATGCTTCAGCTAGTGGTATGATAAACATCCCATGTTATATTTTTTTGGAAAACTTTTCTTTTTTCATTAATAATTCAGATACCATACAAGTAAATGAGGTTTTCAAACAAACTATTATGCCGAGTAACATAATGGGGAGAAAAGGAAATCTCAAAATATTCCTGATCTGAATGAGAGGACTAGATTTGTGAATATATTAGATGACTTTTTTTATTCATCAACATGATAAATGAAGGATCCCAATCCATTAAGATAATGTTACGAGTATACATTATTTGTGTTATTAATATGATTATGTTTATAGGATGAAAAAAAATGATTTTTTCATGACTCTAGTACATCCTCAATGTGTTCAAATGAAAACAATAGAATTTTTAATATGATTGTTTCATAGGAAAACCGTGTATGGGATTTCTAATACTACCACTGATTATATCCATACCTTTTTAAAGGACATACTTTAAAATGATGTAGATATTTTCTCAAACTATTTTATGGAATGGAATTTAGTTAATGAACTATGATTTTCAAAAAAAATCATACTTCCTTGAAAAATTATAGCATATTATGGGTGGAAACCGCTAACCGAAATGGTTGTATAATATTTTTAACATCTCATTGGAAGATAAATTCTAATGGAAGACCATATCCTATTTCATAAAAAATAATTTTACACTTTCCATTGATTCCTATACTCCACAATATTTTCATGACTCATGAAAAATATATAAATAGGTGATGGAATGGTATTGATTGAAATAAATATTATGATTTTATTCAACCTGCAGATAGATTAGTAAGGAATATATTTTATGCTCGATATCCTGATTTCGTATCCAATGTGTATAATTTAATTTTAGTTCTATCATCTAAGGATTTTAATCTATGTGGTCATATTCTCAATTTACAAAGCTGATGGATGTTTTTAATAAACATTTATAACCATCCTCCATATATGTGTATGAAAAAAACATTCACATTTAGGATTATATTTATATATGGACCTTTAGATCCTATAAATGATACATATATATACATGAAACCATTAATAAAATAGTTTAATTATCATTCGAATGTGGGTGTGGCAACATAATATTCCTACTTAAAAGATAAATTTCATATTCATTTTGTGATTACATGGAAGATAAAATATTTACCTACTTATGCAATAATTTATACTCCGAGAATAAAGGGAAACATTCTTATCATATTTATATGAAGAATATACACTAAATAATATTTTAATATCACCATAGTTCCAGTGTTATAGGACATCAATGATTATTTCCAATGGATTTTCCATATAGGAATAATCATAGATGGTTTGATAATACCTTGGAGAAAGAAAATCCACCTCATCATATGTCTGGAACAGATGATATTAATGAATTGAAAACTTCCATTTTTCATTTTAGAATGGTAAAATGAAATCTAGATTGATAAAGGATTTTTTCACTGGATCCAATTACAATGGGAAGAATATATTTTTCTTATTTGACTTTCCTTATTGGTCATCCAATTTGTTACATCATTTCATAAATGTAATTCACATTTAAAAATATATATGTGTGTAATGTAGATTTCAACTATTCCAAATGTCTAGGTAAAGAAAAAAAATATGATTTACTATATTTGTGAGACTCGGTGGTTGGGGGTATCAAATGATAATACCATCATGTGTCTATTAGTGAAAATAAATGGAAATATTCATTTGATTTTTATGTGATGACACCTATAGGAAAAAATATATTTCTATAAGTACTATAAATTACTAATGATCCTAAGGTCTATTCAATAAACATGTCAAAATGGGTTAATAGAAGATAGTAGAAGCTGATATCTTTGAAGAATCATTATTATCTTATCCTTCTACATGATTTGATTATACTAGAAAATTTATATCTGTTATCCAATAATTTAAATATGGATGTGATTTTGTTAGAAAATTTTTGTAAAAATATTTTTGCTAGAAATTGTTCCTAGTCATTCTTGAAAAAAAAAACCATTAGTTTTTTTCTGTTGGATAAAATGTATCCTATGTCATTTTTTATATGCATTCTGCATATTTATATATATATATATATTCATTCATAAATACTTCTTCCAACACCAGTTTTTTTTCATTTAATTTATCTAGTTGAATGACATATGTATATATTTATGCCTTATTTCAAAAATAGGAATCATTTCATAGTATTTATCTTAAAATGTTACTTGGATGAATAATGTATGAATTTATGTTCAAAGTATATATATAATGTTACCATTAGACAAAATAAACCAATCATAAAATGAATAAAATTATTATGAGAAAATTTAACCTTTTTTCACCACTTCAGTAAATAAGGGGAATTCCTAGATCATATACATTAATAACATTAATCCTTGAATAGTTTAAGATCCCACATCAAATAATTTTGTTTAATTTTGACTTTTTCAATGAAAATGTCATGTAAGTAAAGTGAACATTTATATTTTATATCAACCCACTTAATTGTACATACATGTTAAACAATTTTTATTTTTTTCTCTAGGTAACATAAAAATTTATAAATATAATTCATTATTCATTATCTTCTAAAATGAGAGACACCTTTCTAAGAAAAAAGTTTTATTATTTTTTTAAATAGAATTTATAATTATTTTTGTAATTAAATAAAAAATTAATATTTATTAATTTTAATATTCATTTATATGTAATTTATTGAGTTTTCTTATTGACTTAGCCTCTGAGGAATTAAGATTGTTTTTCTTTTTTACTGATTCTATGGGTCACGAATATAAATCAAATGTGATAGCTGTGAATAAATTTATTATAAATGAAGAAGAAATTAACACGAGAACACAATGTGATCATGTTATGGTAAATAACAAAATATTATGTTATGACGTTGCATTAGATATTGGAACATGATTTTAGAATGTATCTTATTACAGATTCATTGAGATGAAACAAATATTTGATTATTTCTCTCATGGTCAAGTCACATTTATGTAATTGAAGTGGTTTGATTCAATGAAGAGACATGGAACATTTTTTTAGGATTGTGGATTTCATGTTATTAACGGAACTCGCACTCTTTCTACTAATAAGCCATATGTATTAGAATCATAGAAGAAACAAGTTTTATATATAATAAAGATCATTTGTGACTTTAATTTGATATCATTACTGATGAAATGCAATGATATATTTTTATGATGGTGGGTATTAAATCGACACCATCACTACCCCCTCTAGCCTAGATCAATTTATTACATATGATAAATTCTATAGTTCAATTTTTTATGTTTTTTGTCAACCCAAATTTGTGGGGAGAATATATAGAATCATCCATTTTTTTCTCATTTATTTCGGATTAGCATGGCTTAAGTTGTTCAGTTTTTTACTATATAAATTATTTGACTATTGATTACAAGTATTTTTTTATTTAAAATTACCTTCATGTGAATTTTAAATATATACTGGTATCAGTTTTCTTTGAGTTACATTTTATAATATTGAATTACCCTGTATTAGAAAATAAAAAATATAAAAAACATAAAAACTAATTTAAAAAAAAAATAGGAATAATGGAACTAAAGCATAATAAACTAATTAGAAAAAAAATAAAAACCAACAAAAATAATGAATATACCAAAAAAATGGAAAAACATCCTAACACAAAGCTAAATTGGAAAAAAAATTAAAATAGGAGAAGAGTAATATAACATACCCATGATAAAAATAATAATTTAAACATGTTGACATTTCTATGACATATATTTTATGATTTTATATTCCTCCCAATAAATTTAATATGATTTTTTATACCACTATGTATCTCTAATTTGGATGGAATATTTCAATTCATTAATTATTCTATTCCAGGTATTCATTATTGTTTTCTTAAACATTATATATGAATTAATAAATAAATAAATATGTTTTTTAAATGAAATAAATTAAAAACATTGTAGATGTATGAAGGAAGTGAATGGCATATAATAATCACCGCATAAGAGAGATGTCAAATCCTCATATTGTTCCTTTTTGGTTATATTATATAAAATATATATAAATAAAATATAATATTATGTTCTTAATAATGTTTCTAAATTTTAATTAGGTTCCCCCACACATGAGTGAGTTATAATGCGACAGTAGTGCTCCAAAAGACGACGTGAGGGGTGGTACTAGAGCTACTCACACAACTCATCATACCCAATCACAACATGTCCCTTCATCGGATATAATATCTAACATGCTTTATTATCCCACGGTGTCATTAAAGTCACACAACATAATTAGGTATCCAATATTATTTTCTTACATTTATGTCTGATCCTCCACATCTTTCTTTCACTTATCTGATTATGGCGTTAACACCCCATCTGTATTAATATTTTCGATAGATGTCTATGTCATCTTATTTTACATTCACTTCACTCTCCCTAAATATATACATTCATGCTATTTCAACTTATACTTCTACACATTATAACATTCAAAAGTAGACATTATACCCCACTGATAATATACTAGTCGATGACCCATTATTGCCTAGGGATGTAGAAATACCCAATGATCAATCGAGCACAAAAATATTTATAAAACTTTAATTAATTTTTACCAAATTTTATTTTAATTATAAAATGTATTGATATAATATTTTTTATATATGGATCTTCCACTAGGTGTTGTGGTAATACATTCATTTGTGAGGTGTGAAACCATCACAAAAAGTTGATGGTTGATTACAATGAAAATAATAAAATGACTGGTAATATAGTGTGAGAATGTAAAAGTTTTATAGAGATGAATTCTAAATACATGTAAATCATTTCCATCAGGCCACTCTCCTAGACACACCTTCAAAATAATGAAAGGGATAATTAATGGGTGAAAATATGAGTAATATAATTCATTAGGTTAAATTTTATATTATTATTTTATTTATATGAATTAATATTTTTTGTACCATCATCATTATAATTTTCTCAATAATGATTCTAAAAGGACGGCATGTCTCATAGAATTATGTGAGTAGTGGAGATCATATAAGCATAATTTTTTTAGAGGCTTGGTTTCTATATTTGAGTGGATTATAGGCCACACCTATCATGTATGGTAATCTAGAATCACATTATTTGGAAATTATTTCTCATTGGAAGAGTATTGAGTTTTAGGTATTAATCAAATTTTGGGTTTGTGAATGAAAATTAAAATAATCTATATTAATAATCTATTTATTATTATTTAAAATTATTTTTTAGGAAGTGTTAGATGGAAATAAAAAATAAGGATTCCATGAAATACCTCTACACATTAGAGTGGACTATGATTTCTAAACATGATAGGAAATTTTTGTTTTTCTTTAACACTCATTTATAATTATTAAATTTAAATGAATTATGGAAACAAAATTCCTCCAATTGTAAATTATATAGATTAAATAGAATTTCTTCATAAAAAATAATTATGTTCATGTGAATTTATGAACAATTCAATATGTTTATGTGAAAAAAATAGATTAAATATTTTGTTGATAGCTTGACATAAAAATATAGATTAATATTGAAGTCATATATTTCCATTGGGACTCGTCTAGAATCAGTGAAATAGTTTTGATTGGATGACATGTGTGATTAATGTAATTGATGTTCTTTTTTGAACCATAATGTTTCCATATTCTCTCACCTTATCAATACCCAATTGACTTTTTGACACATTTTCAAAACAATTTTTTACCCATAATCAATTATTTCATTATATCTTTATATACCAGGAAACATGTATTCGTGTTTATATAGAAGGAATCTAATTTGAATCAATCGCTTGTTAAATTTCACCATGGTTCTTCATGATTATATAGTTTACTTTCTTAAAAAAATTCATCACCACACTAAAGACTTAATAGTTTTATCATGAAACAAAATCCTTAGTTTTATATCCATATCATACCTATCTCATCCTGAGGGTGCAAATTTATTGATTCCTACTTAAATTCAATGTATTTAATCAATAAATTTGTTGAAAGAAATGAAGAAACTTCTACTCAACCATAATAGAAATCCAAGGAATACCCTCCTTCTCATGAATGACAATATATAGCTAGAGTTACCTCAATTACAAGAAACATGTAGGGAATATCCTTTGACCCACTAGTATCGACTTGTATATACAAACAAATAGGGAATATCTGTAAGAACCTGGTTTTTCACTCAGGTATAGATCCTTTAAATTTCAGTGTAAATCTTTACTTCAATCCCAATATGGATGTCTAATGAGTTAGTAAAGGTATTAGGGGTATCTGGGTCAGGTTTTAATCTTGAAAACCATATTTTGGGGAAAACATGACATGCTGCACTGTTAGCAGAAGGTTGGTGCACGGTTTGGCTAACCGTGAAGATGAATATTTCTGGAGAGAACCAAATAACATGGTTGGTGCATGGTCAGGAAGCCCAATCATGAAATTGATAATTTTTAAAAGTTAACCATACATGGTTTACAGAAATTTTGTCAAACCGCGTGGACAAACCGTGCACATACTATTTTTCTGGGATAATTTTCCTTTTCCCCCTTAATAATCTAATTAGATCCCTCCATATTCCCAAATCTGAGAACTAGTGGGATTGAACAATTTCCACTAATTTTGATCATTTTGAAGAAATAAGGTAGGAATTAAGGTATCTCCTTCATTCTTGATATCTTCTATCTAATGTTCATCACGATGGAAGTGCAACATTAAGTACTTGATTCCATTTAAGCCTTTCCTATTCTCTCTTTCCCTTAACCTAGTTATCTGGGAATGAGCATTTTTATACTTTTCCAAGATCTACTCTAATCAGATCCATACCAAGGGCCAATACCATAGTATTATACTCATACAATCCTACAGTGGGTGGTCTATAACTCATCCCTCAAGTTCATTGGTTTTGGAATTATCATGTGGGGCCCACCAATTTTATCGAGTGTCATTTATAGAATTTATATTCCATACTTATAATTATTAGAACTATATGTATATTCTCTTTTTATATATGTTATTAACTGATTGTTGTTATGACCAAAACTCCATCCATCCCTTGTAGGATGTTATCTTATAATTGGGTTTTTATTGTATGACATTTTTGAGACATTGTTTAGGTGTGACTTTGCATGGCCCTTCTAAGGGTAAGTTTATCAATATTGAATGGATTGATTTATATTTCGAATTGCATAACTGAAAGTTAAATATATTCTGCCCATGTGACCAACCTAAGGTAAGTGATTCAACAAATAATTAAATTTGAAATGGAAATTGTAAAGTATAGTTAGTATATTACTTGACTAGATTGAATGTGAATGAATAATAGGTTGCATGTTCGTAACACCCCTAACCACATTAATGGAAGTTATCAGAATGAACCTTTATTATTGAATATTACTTCAATGTAATTAAAAAAAATTCATGATAATTATACTTTACACACTAATGAAAGGAAATGCTTTGGCCAAATGGACTTATTTATTATTAAATGTTGCAAGCTAGATGACCTTATCACACTAACAAAAGGAAAGGTTTGAACCAAATTAAATATTATGAAATCTTAATTAAATAGGAATTTCCTAACTCGAGCTCACCTTGGATTCAGATCGGAGAAGGCCACGAGCACTCAGGAACCTAATTCCAATTCAAGGATATGACTTTCTTAGGTTCAGAAAAACCTAGATCTTGATTCTTGTCTATTCATTGGATTCCTGGTATGACACCATCAGATCCCTTAAATATCATTAATGTATGCCTTGTATACACTCCTTGGATTCATTAGTGACAAGTTGGTTCCATGGTTAAAACCCAATCGGGCCAAGTCATTGCTTAGCCACGTTTTACCTTGGATAAATTCTGTGGACCTGGTAGGCATCTCATTGTGGAATCCCTTGGATTATTCTCTTTGAATTACACTCTTTCCCCATCCCAAGATATAGTTATTATTGAATTGGGGACCCGTGAGGTCTATGTCACCTTGGTTATTACCATTGGACTTCACTGTTAAATATCATTACAAGTTTCCTTGTTATAACATGGAACCTTAACTATTTGTAACGTGTGACTTTTTTATACATTTTTAATAATAAATTGATGTACTGTTTATGATTAGATGTCAGTCGAGGGATTAAGCATGCACTTGGGTATTTACTAACATTGTACTAATTTACTTTAAATATGTATGCTTCTACACTATTACATTTCCATTACACGAGCAGGATGTTTTTGACACCACCAGTGGTGGCCCATGAAGATTTATCTCACTCCCTCTCTTAGAAACATTTGGTAACGGGAGAATATTACATGAAATCATGAATTGATAATGAAAATAATATGGCTTCGAACAGTTGATTTATTTATTTTAGGATGGATCTTGATAGAATAGGACAGAGTGGGATCTTGGGATTCTAGGGATACTCATTGATTTCCTTTCTAATTATGTGGAACGTGTTATTCTAAATATCTTGTATCCATGTTTTCCATTTCTCTAGTGACATGACATAGCATCAGTTGTTGAATGTTATTCCAGTTATTTTAGTTATTGTTATTATTGTCTCTATTTTTCTATTGGTCCATATATTTGCTTATATTTTGTCCACTATTTTCCCCAATTTATTTTCATCTTCTGATCTACACTTTTGAAATGAGGGAATAGAATCCCCACAGAAAAACCCTAGTCCCTTCCTACTAGTCAGCATCCTCTGGTGTTTAGGGAGATATGCTTGATTCCATGTGGCTGAATAGGATTGGGGACTAATTTATGTGGCATCCCAGTCTAGGACATCCCAAAGTGGTATCAGATTATGTTCTATTATTTCTTTCCTATTTGGATACAATAGATTGGAGAATATTAACACTTGGTACTTGGTCATAAGTTATGCTTAGGAATTGTGAACCCATGTTTGTCATAAAAACCATGTTTCAAAAATTATAATCGTTGACATCTTTTTCCTATTACAATTGACATTATTTCATCACTATATGATGCACATCCTTTGTAGTGTAGCTAATTATTACTCTAATTGGGGACTTATTTCATCCTTGGCCTGATTATATGAGGGAAAAGAGAATTGCAGCATTCATCATTATAGGCACATTCAATTCACACGTCATGAATATTTCCATGACATATGGGTTCATTTAACTACTTTTCATTGCATGATATGCCTATGATTGTTGATTGTTGTTGTGATATTTAGCTTATGCTTGAATTACTATTGGTTTCAGTTGAGTGATTTCACTTCTCAATTCATGAGTTGTATGGGCCCCATGGGATGGGACGAATAATTTACCGAGTAAAGTCAATGTGCTATAAATAAAGGGGTGTCAAAAACAAGTGTGGAAGTGTATGGTAACTAATTAAACAGAAATGGATGTCCATTAAAAAGTGAATCATAACGTCTAAAATGAATTGGTTGTACATCCTTATCTTTATTTTTCATTTCTAGTAAAGGTAATGGTGTGAACCTGGATAATTAAATATAAAATGAAATGAAATATATACTTGAGAACTTACTGATACAAGTCTGTATAATCCGTAGTTTGGGTGGTATTCTTTGGTTAGTGAGTTTTATTACGTTCAGCTTCTTCTTGTGATTCTATCGTTATCATTAGGCTTGATCTTTGGAATGTTCACGGAAATTGTAGTTCAATTCCACCATGACATCCTCATGTCATACGCCAGGTGGGTGGTGACGACTACGCTCCAAATATGGTGGGCCGTAAGCCCCCAGTCTTACCTCTAGAAGTTCTACTTGAGAACCACCTATTGTACCTGATTTGGGTATTAAATCCCGTGTTTTTTATTGTTTTTTATTTCTGATGTCGTCGATGCATGGTTCTCCATGGCGTGCACCTACGATGGCAGATCTGACTCATGACTACCCACAGCAGCAACATCATACATTATAAGGGGATTTTGTTATATAGGCTACTACGTCTTACCTAGAGGCTACCCTATCTATCTTTGAGCATATAGAGACACGTTTAGAGTGGGGGGTCAAGATTTCCATGTACATTCTTTGAGATTCTGACAATCATCCATGGGATGTGATTTACTATGCCGATCTTCATTCGGGCATGTTATGGATTGATTTACAAACTGGTTTATATAATTAGTTCATACCTCATATGATAATAGAAAATAGAGGAACAGTGTTCAAGTATCTCTATTAAGTTTCTATGTTAGTTATGGAACATTCAGCAAGTTTCACAGAGTTATAGCACTTTCTGACACTTCGAGAAAGTGATGAGCATTCACGTACAAGATGCTTTGAGGATGGGATCCAGTATGTCATCTGTACATAAGTGAATGTATTTAACCTTCCTAAAATCTCCAAAATCGTAAATCATGTGCTTATCATTGGGCATAACCTAAGGGAAGAAAATTTTACCAGGTTTAAAGGATCAGTGTTGTGTTAGGCCATTTGTTCTTTAGGTGCTAGGAAACAATCTCTCAAGGTCTCTCTTCAGGGTAGTGACAACCAGAGTGCCTATTTTAATATCTTTAAAGTGTGTCATCAGTGTGGATGGAGGGGTAATTTGAATCCTTAGTGTGAAGATACCCACTGGTGTTCTGGTCTTGTGGCCATATTGGACATCTTCAGCATTTCTATATGAACTTTCCACCGGCTTCTAGTGGAAAAGGATCTTCCCAGGCTCCACCTTTAGGAGCGAGTTCCTTTACTCTGTGTTAGGAGGGGAGTAAAAATAGAACATGTAGGTCTAAATAGGAAGTAGGTCGTGTCCATGGTAGCTAGACCCCTGATCACCAGTTTTGCTATCAGAGCAGTTTTGATCATGGTTGTTCATCTCTTGCACAGGGTCATGGATCCGGCCAGTTGCATGCACTACATCAAATACCCGTGGATCAGGTTGAGGGAACATATACATTATGAGGTACTATTCTAGTGGAAACTACTATAGTTTCTTCTCTATTTGATATAGTTGACTCAAACCCTTTTATCTCTATACCTAACATGGAATGTCTTAGACTAGAGACACATTATTATTGTGGTGTAATGACCCTAGATACACCATTAAGGGTACAAATAGATGACATATGCCAGTATAAGAAGTACCCCATGAGGTAAGAAGTTTCCCTTTGTTATGGACCCTCTTAATTCTCGATATTACAGTCTTTGAATTCATTCTTGGGATGGATTAGTTGGTTCACTATCATGCCTTTATAGACTGCTATCGCTGAATAATGCCGTTTATGTCACCATAGGGAAGTAGTTATCTATAAAATCGTGAGTGGGATGTCAAGGCTGGTAGATCTAGACCCGAGAATCATGGGCTAGGCGGATTGAATACCTAAATTGAAAATATCTTCATAGAGGATCAGGGTTTATTACAAGTTGATTTCCATCTAGTAGTAGATTGTTTCCGGGATGTCTTCCCCAATGATTTTTCTATATTTTTTGAACTAGGAGAATCCCTAGTGTCCATTCCTCTATACATTATGGCACCAATAGAGCTTCATGTGATCACACGATAGTAAGAAGATTTAGAGGCCAAAGGTTTCACACAGCCCTGAACATCTTCTTGGGGTTCGATCTGTTATTTACCAAGAAGGTAGATGGAACCTTACGTCAATTCATGGATTACAGAAAGTTTAACCAGATTATGATCAGGAACTGATATCTGCTTCATTAAATTGATTATCTCTTCAACTATAACTAATGAGAAATGGTTTTATCTAATATTGACCTATGATCGGGTTAGCATCATGCCCTATTTAGGCCTTCAGACATACTGTGTATAGGTTTCCGTAACAGGTATGGTATATAAGAGTACCTTGTTATGCCATTTGGTCTTACAAACACACCTACCATTTTCATGGATTAAATTAATAGGGTTTTCCACCCCTATTTGGGATCTTTTTTCATAGTATTTGGGGCTGTAATTGTGTTTTATTCTCACACTCGTAGCGACCAATCCATACATCTTGATATCATTCTGAGTACACAAGGATAGAATCAGCCTTATTCCATGATTTCTATGTGTCACATAAGGATCAACAATGTTCACTACATGGGTAAGATAATATCAGAATCAAGATTATCTTTTGACCCAAAAAAGGATACTGTTGTAGTTTCCTAGGAGTATCCCATGAATGTGTTTGATATATAATGTTTCTTTTGGATAGATGGATATTATAGGAATTTCATACAAGATCTTTCACGTCTTTCTTCACCTCTTACTAGTTTTACAAATAAGGCTTTCATGTTCATATAGTGTAACACCCCAAGATTCCACGGTATGTTTCCCTTTAAATAATGCAATGGCGTGCATTGTACGCAACTTCGAGATTCTAACACACCACAACCCATCAAACTAGCCATTATGAATAGTAATACCTACTTCTTGAAATTTTATAAATTTTATCTTTCGAAATAGACTCCATTTTTGGATTCATAATATCGAAATTAGCGTATAGTGAAATTTTGGTACTTTTTGGATAACTTTCATATTTTGATGAATAGTGAAAATTACAAAATTTTAATTAAAAACAACTTTTTTAATCGAAATAATTAATAGTAATAAATTATTAATTAGAGTGGTTCTAAAGTATATTTAGAATATATTTTTACCATTTAATACAATGTTGGTCATTGGATGTAATTTCACATTTAAACCAGACATAAACAATTGTCAATCTTTTGATAGTTATTATCTCTTAAAAACACGCTATTTGTTTTGACGACGGGAATTAATTTTTAAATTAATTAATGAAACTGATATGTTTTGAATTTGGTAAAATATACATTATTTTTGAATTCATAATATGAAATATTTTTTAGGCCTAATTTTTGGTATTTTTCTGGAAACATTCATTTTTTGATGAATAGTGAAACCACTAAGTGGTAGTTAAAAAACTGAATTTTTCATAAAACATAATTTTACCTCTTCTATGAGTGTAATTTCGAAAATCCGAGAGACATGGTTAATATCAAGGAGTAAAATTTTTTTCAATAAGATGAAAATAATTTTAGGTGAATAGTATCCTTTTACTTTTATTTACCATGGTTAAAAGTAAATAGGGTAATTAAGGGTAAAAATGATATTAATATTACCCTAACACATTTTATAATTCTATTGGACAAGTGTATATCGACCAAAAACAACCTTAGGAGTAAATTATTATCATTTAGCTCCAATTTTATTAGATTAGGACATTTATTATTATTTAATTCAAATAAGAGTTAAAAGAGTTAAAATCAAAGTTTATTTACTAAAACATTTTTAATATAGGGTTTTACATAAGATAAATTCGATTGTAAATATTAATAAGAAATATAAAAAGTTTTCCTACATAATGGTATTTTATTTATAACTTTTATACATTAAATAATTTAATTTATTTATCACACAATGGTGATGCAGTAATTACCTAATTAATGAAATATTAAAATAATTGATATTATAAATATGAAAATAAATGTAATTTCATAATTTTTATGAATTACACTAATTTTCTGGGTTAATATGACATATTAGGATTGATTATATAAGTTGGTTTCGAATTAATAATTCTGTTATGAATTTATCAAAAACAAAATACCCAATAGTGTAAATATTGACATAAAAGAGTTTTTAAAAGAAATATTATATTATTAATTTATATTCAATTCCTAAAAATATAAGGATCGGCCGAAAGACTTATATCATGATAGGTGTATCATTAATGGACCACTTGGGTGTCTCTTGGATGTATATAGTAAGTTAATTAACCATATAATATAAAAATACCAAGAGACATTGTAAAAGTGAAACTAATTAACTAAGAGTTAATACTTAATGATAAGGTTAATATAATGACCCAAACCCGTCTAAATTCTATTGGTTGAGTGTTTTTCGACTCATCCCACCTTAACCTTTAAATAATCCACTTTGGATCCATTAGAAACAGAATATGTATTTATTATAAAATAATATTTTTAGCTTTTCCAAAGGTTCCCCTCACCCCTCTTATAAAAGGGAACTCCCCATTCCCACTAATTCACACATTCATAGCATTTTGGATCGTCCAAACCCTACCCAAATACTCTCTCAACTTCCCTAACTACAACCTAGAGGCCTTAGTTTGATCAGAATGCCAACCTATGGATCCCTTTTGATCAAATCAAAAGGAAGAACCCGAAGAAGAGGTAATGTTTTCACCACCCTCTTTCAAGTTCCTTTCTTCTTCAACTTCTTCTTTCTTTGTTATTTATATTCTAAAATAATAACTCCAGTATCTTCTATATACTTTGATGTTTTTATAAATATGGTATAGGTATATTCAGTATTCTATCCAACCTTTTAATGGATTGTCACCATACGTGCGTACGTACGGCTTACTGTCTCCCCGTCGTGGTGTAATTGCCATTCAATAAATTAATATTTCGATGGGTATAATAATGATAAGTAATTCATGTAAATAATAAATATAAGATTATAATAATTCTGTCTATATGATAAACCATCCAATTATATATTATTTTAACATCAAAATAATGATATTGTCGTTTGTGCGTACGTACGGACTACCGTCTCCACGAACGCGATGAGATTCATTCTCCATCATATCCATTCAAGAATAATTCTCATTTTATGATTAAAAATAATGTTTAAGGACTTGATATAATTCTGGATATGAATAAGATACAACCTATCCATAAAAAACATGGCTTATGTAACAAATAATATAAATGAAAATGAGTAAGTTAACACCCCAAATGACGATAATACTAAGATATTATTAACAAATCAATGTTAAAAGATCAAATATGATATAATATTAATGTAAATGATTCTTGTATAATTCAATAAAAATTATTTCACCATTATAAAGGAGGTTAACCTACCTTCGACTAAGGAAAAATTACAAAGTAAGGGGTTTCTTATCTCACTCTTAATTCCGTGAGAATTCCATTGTTCACCACTTATTTATTACATGTGGTGTGTGTACTGCCCATGTTTGTATTCATTGTGTAATATAATTTAATTCATGTATATTTACATCATCATTGTATGATGTTTCTTTCATGGGTGTATGTTTTTTATGTTACCAAAACAATAAGGGAATTTGAAATTTCAATTTCCACTCATTCAGCTTTACGCATACTTTATTGATTATTTTACTCCAAGATTATGTGTAGAATCACTATTCATTTGATTATGTCAAAAATTACACTCCCCATTCTATGGATATACATTTTATACACATAATCACTCCATTGATAAATTATCAGGTCATCGGTAATAACATGATAAGAGTAATTTTAACTCAATCTTGATTTGTTGAGTTAAACATCCAATTCATTGGTGTTGTTTTTACAAGAATATGTGTGAATGTACATTGATTGTTTTACACTGAATATCCAATAATATTGAGTGTATTTATATTTTTCAATCATAATTATGTCGTTGATTTATCCTTAACCTAAGGATACGGCCTTTATGAGAGATTTCATCTCAATTTACATTCCATTGAGACTCCTTTATTCTTATACACCAAATCCCATTTATATGGTGTATATAATGTACATTGACATAATATATCATGAATACCTTTATTCTCATGATATTAAAAAGTTTTTATTTCCTCAATTATTTTTTCAAGTGTCTCTCATTTGTTTAAGAACTCTAACTAAAATGACATTTTAAAATGTTTTAAAGATTGATTATTCTAAATATTTCTCCTTAATGTCCATGTTTTAAAAATGGGTTGAAGGGTTTATTTATACGGACATTAAAGTTTTCAAATCAAAATTCCTTTTAAAAGTTTGAAAGTGGTATGGGACACTTTGATTCATAATTCTATTTTTAAATGGCTTCTTACCAAATAGTGTGACTTTTAAATGATTTCAAAAAAAGGGTGATATTTCTCTCAAATAGTTTTGATGATTATTTTCATATATGTAAATATCGTTCATTATTCTCGATTGAGGTTAATCCATTACAATATAATCATCCATATTATATTAAATGAGTTATGGTTGACTGTGGATGTTCTATTTTTATACCATTCATGGTTTTTGTGTAAAGTATTGACATTTCGTATGCTAGTTTTAATATGAATGTTTTTGTTATGTTTCAACTCTTCATATGAGGAATGAATTGGAATTATTAAGTGACGGGTGGAGCCCACTATAGCTCCTCGATGCATCGGTAGGTCTCATTAGAAAAACTAGTGTCTTGGCACGAGGCCTTGACAAAATCTTATTTGTAGTCTTGGCACGAGGCCTTGGCTTTGTGGTTATAATAGTCTGGCATTATGCATTCTGTCATTATGAAAGTGGTTATTAATATTTTCATGTGATTATTCAACTAGTAGAATATCCATTTGAATAAGTAAATGGTATTATTTCATTTTATCCTTTCCATATTATGCTGAAGTTCAAGTTTAAAAGGATTTTGTTTTAGTTATACATTGCCTTAAATTTTTATGTTTATTTGTGAAAGTTTCCACTATATTGTTAACCTTACTGAGCATCTGAGATCACACCTTTCAATGTTTTATTTTTCCCAAGATGTGAAGAATTATTTTATGAATGACTTGCAAGGACAGTATGAGGGGATATGCAGACAATATGTTGTTGTATTTTTTCACTTATTGATGTAATGTAAACTTTATGAATACATCTAGTGTTTCCAAGGCTACTAAACTAATTGGTCTTTCGAGACATGATCTTTCTTATGATCATGCCAATGTTATGTAATAATACACAAACTCTATGTATCAAGGGTCGGGGTGTTATAGTTGGTATCAGATGAAGTTTAGTACAAACCTTGGAAGCTATATTTAGATAAACACTAATTAGAACACATAGACCTAAGATGAACATTGAGGATTAGTATAGAAGAACTTCCTATAATTTTGGTATTGTAGAGATTTTGTGATTTTTTTTAGCAATACATCCCTGTCTGGATACGAGCAGGTAGAGGCAGCTCTGGCATAGATATACCTAGGGGTAAAACCCGAAAACACCGCTTTGAGATGGACTCGAATGGGAACTGGTGCACGAAAATGGGCCTTGATGCACTCTATGTTACGACACTCCCGGGGGATATGCTTAAGATAATTTACATTTTCTTTACAAACCGATTATAAGTATTATATATATAAGATGAGAGTAAATGACCTTGGTTAATCCTAATGTGTTTCAAATTGAGAATATGGTGACATGTTAATCTCTAAATGATTTTATTACTACTGTTACTCACACAATGATTTCTGGTTTTAGTCAATGGTTGTATTCCAAGGAAGTCATAGTGACATTGAGAATGATGTACAAGGTGTGAATGGAGGTGGAAATGAGAAACAAAATGGAATTTTGATAGGCGTAAAAGATATCATCTTTATGAAAATTCAATTTTCCAAAAATATGATCAACAATTTTTATATTAACCAATTCCCAGACTCAACAAAGAAGAGAAAGGTGATGAATGATAAGAGCTCCAGCAGTGGAGACCATGGAGAATGGAATCCTCAATTTCCATCATGCAGGAAATGTGGAAGGAGACACCCTGGAAAGTGTCTCAATGGGAAAAATAAATTCTTTACGTGTGAAAAGGAAGGACATAAAGTGAAGAATTGCCGAATAAAAATGAAGAGTACTGTGGAAGAAGATAAAAATGGTCCCAAGAATCCATTTATACCCATTTTTCATAATTGTAGGGGACCTGGTCATTACCCGATTGAATGCCATATTCTATAGGATATTTTCTTGGTCAAAGAAGAAGCTATGTGGAAATAAATGGTTGTAGAAATGTTTAAAAAGTATTAGTGCTCCTTGTTGATGGTTTTACTTTAGAATAATTATCTCTTCTATTTATAACCTTGCAGTTTTCCAATTGAGAATGATATTTGAGGAAGAATTATCTTTTCTCTTATGGATATAGTTATAAATAACCATTTGGTTTTATATGATCATTGGGTTTGAGGCAATTATAAGTTATTATAATTTGGGATGAAATGCAAGGTATGAGATAAGATTTGTGGTTAAATTATGTTATGGTTATTTTGAGGAATTTATCTCATTTTGGTAATGTTATAAAATATTGTTTTTGAAAAAGGACAACACGCAGACCATGTGACAACCTGTCGCGTCAGACAAAGCTGTGGGAATCGAACCCACAACCAAAGTGCGATTGGGATTTATTGCCTACCACTATACTATATGATGTCCCTGGTTAGTGTGACTATTATTTTTAGTTAAATGATTTTATTGATCAAAAATAATTTGATTTGGGATCTTATGTCTTATCAAATGAATACCCTTAGTATAGGAAAATGATTTGGTGATTAAGTGACAAATGTTATTTTGGAAGTTGTTTGCTTTGTTGTTAATACTAGATGCCCATGGAAAATAGAATAGTATGGGATTTCATTTGAGGAGTAATGTTGGATTTTTACCTATGTTTTTATTGTGGATTTATAGTGATTTGGGTTATTTATGGAAATGATTGGGTTAATTACTTTTAATTATGTGACATTAAGAGTAATTAATGTCATTTGGAGATACAATTTAACGTGGACGACTACATTTTTATAATTTTTGGGTTTCAATATTACTTTGGATTATATTGAAGGAATTTAAGGACAATTGATTATTGAATGGTATTTATTTAACTTTGGGGTATTGTTGGTTTATTTTAGAAATCAAGATTATTGTTTTTTTTCTCTAATGGAATATCCATTTGGGGGATCATCAGATATAATACATACCATTTTGGTTTTGATTAATCTCTAAAGACAGGGTAAATATATATTTTATCCTACGTGGATCATGTATTTATATAGAAGTTTATTCTAGCTCTTCCATTGTGACCAAGTCTTCTTGAATACTCACTGTTCAAAAAAATGAGTTAGTGGTAAAAATTTATTAATGAATGAAACTCTACTTAAAAAGTAAGTATATCTCTTTATGTTCATAGTCAATATCATAAATGAATTCCTCGATCATATGTAATGTAACTTAAAACAAAAAATGTTGTCTGTTTACTTTTCCTACTAGGAGACTAATGACCGTTTGTCCCAACCCAAGTTTGTGATTTTCTAATTGTTAACTTTTTCCTGATCATGTTTTCTATCCCTCTCCATCAGAACTTAACACTTAGTTTATCGTCCATATCCATATTTTCCTACATGGAATCCTTGTATGGTTTATCTTGGGTGACCTTAAGACCTCTCTTCCTTTCTATTAAAGTGATTGTTTTATTGACTCTTTTTCTGATGTGGGACTTTCTATTATATTCTCAAGCCCAATTTTAGAAAAATTGTGAGGACGCAATTTAATGAAGGAGGGGAGAATGTAAGACCCCAAGCTTCCATGGTACGTTTCCCTTTGAATAATGCAATGGTGTGCATTGTACGCAACTTCGAGATTCTAACACACCACAACCAATCAAACTAGTCGTTATGAATAGTAATACCTACATTTTGAAATTTTATAAATTTTATCTTTTTAAATGGACTTCATTTTTGGATTCTCAATATCGGAATTAGCTTAGGGTAAAATTTTGGAACTTTTCGGATAACTTTCATATTTTGATGAATAGTAAAAATTACTAAATTTTAATTAAAAACAACTTTTTTAATCAAAATAATTAATAGTAATAAATTATTAATTTGAGTGGTTTTAAAGTATATTTAGAATATATTTTTACCTTTTAATACAATTTTGGCCATTTGATGTAATTTCACATTTAAACCAGACATAAACAAGTGTCAATCTTTTGATAGTTATTTTCTCTTAAAAATGCGCTATTTGTTTTGACGACGGGAAATAATTTTTAAATTAATTAATGCAACTGATATGTTTTGAATTTGGTAAAATAGACATCATTTTTGAATTCATAATATCAAATATTTCTTAGGCCTAATTTTAGGTATTTTTCTGGAAGCTTTCATTTTTTGATGAATAGTGAAACCACTAAGTGGTGGTTAAAAAACTAAATTTTTCATAAAACATAATTTTACCGATTCTGTGAGTGGAATTTAGAAAATCTGAGAGAAACGGTTAATATTAAGGAGTAAAATGTGGTTCAATAAGATTAAAATAATTTTTGGTGAATAGTAACTTTTTACTTTTATTTACCACGGTTAAAAGTAAATAGGGTAATTGAGGGTAAAAATGATATTAATATTACCCTAACACATGTCCTAATTCTATTGGACAAGTGTATCTCGACCAAGAACAAACTTAGGAGTAAAATATTATCATTTAGGTCCAATTGTAATAGATTTGGACATTTATAATTATTTAATTCAAAGAAGAGTTAAAAGAATTAAAATCAATGTTTATTTACTAAAACATTTTTAATATAGGTTTATACATAAGATAAATTCGATTTTAAATATTCATTAGAAAGCTAAAATGATTTAATACATAATTTTATTTTATTTATAACTTTTAGACATTAAATAATTTAATTTATTTATGACACAATGGGGATGCAGTAATTACCTAATTAATGAAATATTTAAATAATTGATATTATAAATATCAAAATAAATGTAATTTGAGACTTTTTATGAATTAAACTAATTTTCTAGGGTAATATGACATATTAGGATTTATTAGATAAATTTTGTTCGAAGTAATAATGCTGTTATGAATTTATCAAAAACAAAATACCAAATAGTGTCAAAATTGACATAAAAGACTTTTTAAAACAAATATTATATTATTAATTTATATTCAATTCCTAAAAATATAAGGATGGGAAAATAGACTTATATCATGATATTTTTATCATTAATGGACCACTTGTGGGTCTCTTGGATGTATATAGTATGTTTATTAACCATATAATATAAAAATACAAAGAGACATTGTAAAAGTGAAACAAATTAACTAAGAGTTAATACTTAAAGATAAGGTTAATATAGTGACCCAAACCTGTCTAAATTCTATTGGTTGAGTGTTTTTTGACCCATACCCACCTTATCCTTTAAATAATCCACTTTGGAGCAATTAGAAACCGAATATGAATTTATTATAAAATAATATTTTTAGCTTTTCCAAAGGTGCCCCTCACCCCTCTTATAAAAGGCACTACCCCTTCTCACTAATTCAAACATTAAAAGCTTTTTTTCTCGGCCAAAACCTACCCAAATACTCTCTCAACTTCCTTCACTACAAGCTAGAGGCCTTAGTTTGATCAGAAAGCCAACCTAAGGATCCCTTTTGATCAAATCAAATGGAAGAACCCGAAGAAGAGGTAATGTTTTCTCCACCCTCTTTCAAGTTCCTTTCTTCTTCAAATTCTTCTTTCTTTGTTATTTCTAGTCTAAAATAATAACTCCATATCTTCTATATACTGTGATGTTATTATAAATGTGGAACAACCATATTCAGTATTCTATCCATCCTTTGAATGGCATGTCACCATACGTGCGTACGTACGGCTTACCGTCTCCACATCGTGGTATAATTGTCATTCAATAAATTATTCTTTGGATGGGTATAATAATGAGGTGTAATTCATGTAACTAATAAATATAAAATGATAATTATTCTTCCTATATGATATACCATCCAATTATATATTATTTTAACATCAAAAGAATGATATTGTCGCTCGTGCGTATGTACGGACAACCGTCTCCACGAACGTGATGAGATTCATTCTCCATCGTATCCATTCAAGTATAATTATCATTTTATGATTAAAAACAATTCTTAAGGACTTGATATAATTCTGGATATGAATAAGATACAACCTTTCCATAACAAATACGGCTTACGTAACAAAGAATATAAAGGAAAACGAGTAAGTTAACACCTGAAATGACGATAATACTAAGATATTATTAACAAATCAATGTTAAAAGATCCTATATGATATCATATTAATGTAAACGATTCATGAATAATTAAATAACAATTATTTCACCATTATATAGGAGGTTAACCTACCGTCGACCAAGGAAAAAGTAAAAAGTAAGGGGTTTCTTAACACACTCTTAATTCAATGAGAATTCCATTGTTCACCACTTATTTATTACATGTACTGCCCATGTTTGTATTCATTGTGTAATATACTTCAATTCATGTATATTTACATTATCATTGTATGATCCTTCTTTCATGATTGTATGTTTTGTTTGTTACCAAATTAATAAGGGAATTTTAAATTTCAATTTCCACTCATTCGGCTTTACGCATACTTCATTGATTATTTTACTCCAAGATTATGTGTAGAATCACTATTCATTTGATTATGTAAAAAACTCCACTCCCCTTTCTGTGGATATACTTTTTATACACATAATCACTCCATTGATAAATTATCAGGTCATCGGTATGAACATGATAAGAGTAATTTTTTACTCAGTCTCGATTGGTTGAGTTAAACATCCAATTCATTGGTGTTGTTTTTACAAGAATATGTGTGAATGTCATTTGATTGTTTTACACTGAATATTCAATCATATTGAGTGTATTTATATTTTTCACTCATAATTATGTCGTTGATTTATCCTTAACATAAGGATATGGCCTTTATGAGATATTTCATCTCATTTTACATTCTATTGAGACTCCTTTATTGTTATACACAAAATCACTTTTATATGGTGTATATAATGTAATTTGACATAATATATCATGAATCCCTTTATTATCATGATATTAAAAAGTTTTAATTTCCTCAATTATTTTTTCATGTGTCTCTCTTTTGGTTAGTAAATCTAACTAAAATGACATTTTAAAATGTTTTAAAGATTGATTATTCTAAATCTTTCTACTTAATGTCCATGTTTTAAAAATGGTTTTAAGGATTTATTTATACGGAAATTTCAGTTTTTAAATAAAAATTCCTTTTAAAAGTTTCAAAGTGGTATGGGACACTTTGATTCAAAAATCTATTTTTAAATGGCTTCTTGCCAAATAGTGTGACTTTTAAATTATTTCAATAAAAAGGGTGATATTTCTCTCAAATAGTTTTGATGATTATTTTCATATATGTCAATATCCTTCATTATTCTCGATTGAGGTTAATCTATTATGATAAAATATTCCATATTGTATTTAATGAGTTATGGTTGACTATGGATGTACTATTTTTATACCATTCATGGTTTGTGGGTAAAGTATTGACATTTTGTATGATAGTTTTAATACGAATGTTTATGTTATGTTTCAACTCTTCATATGAGGAATGCATTGGAATTATTAAGTGACGGGTGGAGCCCGCTATAGCTCCTCGATGCATCGGTAGGTCTCATGAGACAAACTAGTGTCTTGGCATGAGGCCTTGACAAAATCTTATTTGTATTCTTGGCATGAGGCCTTGGCTACATGGTTATGATAGTCTGGCATTATGCATTCCGTCATTATGAAAGTGGTTATTAATATTTTCATGTGATTATTCGACTAGTAGAATATCCATGTGAATATGTAAATGGAATTATTTAATTTTATCCTTGCCATATTATTCTTAAGTTCAAGTTTAAAAGGCTTTTGTTTTAGTTATACATTGCCTTAAATTTTTATGTTTATTTTTGAAAGCTTCCGCTATATTGTTAACCTTACTGAGCATCTGAGCTCACCCCTATCAATGTTTTATTTTTTCCAGGATGTGAAGAAGTATTTTATGAATGAATTGCAGGGATAGTATGAGGGGATATGAAGACAATATGTTGTTGTAGTTTTTCACTTATTTATGTAATGTAAAATTTATGAATATATCTAGTGTTTCCAAGGATACTAAACTAATCGGTCTTTCGAGACTTGGTCTTTTTTGTGATCATGCCAATGTTATGTAATAATTCACCGACTCTGGGTATCTAGGGTCGGGGCACTACATATAGTTATAGGAATATGATAAATCCCTTTAAGAGTTTAAAGGGAGGATTATATTGGCACCTATTCTGAGTTTTTTAAAGCTAGGTGTTTGTTATACCCATAGGGGCTTGGCTGCATACCTCTTGAATTTCTAGGGGAGTTCAGTGGATTTTTTTTCCTACACCCCTAACTTGGGTTGAGCTTGTACACATGATCTCTACAATCGAAAAGCCCCATAAACGGGTCAAGTTATTGTGTAGGGATATCCCATCCAATTTATATTTTCCACCCAACCATAGTAAAAGGATTGGTTTCCATTTAATCCAGCTCTGTGATGACCATCCTACTCAAATTCAGGATACCTTGGATCTCTTAGGGGGATCATCCCACAAATGTCACAAGACACATGGTAGGTGATACATCCATCAATATAATGGAAAATATAATGGTGGGTAGAAAACCATATCTTCTATACCAACATTATCGAATCATATCCTATATTGTTGTCAGATCTACCACATTATCATAATATCATCACCCATCATCCAGAATTTTCCCCTCTATTGTGTCTCACCATCATCTAATATGACTTCTTAACCCCCACCACTACCATCATCATACAAATAATATATTCCATCATGTGATTAAAATGATCCACTATTATAAACTTCCCATTTTTTGGGTTACTACCTACACTGGATGGTCCATCCTTCATTTTCATCATACACCATCAACCACTTATAGAGATGGAAAGGTTATTTTTTTAAACACTATGAGGAAAAGAGATAAAGGGAAGGAATACATATGTATGGGGAAATAATTTCACTTCAATGACTATCACAAAGATGAGATAGAAGTGTTATTACATGTTGAGATAAGTGTGAACCAAGGGAAGGGATGAGGGTTAAGCAGTAAGTGTCTTATTGGCCACCAGTTTTTCAACTGTGATGATGTTCTCCAACACGAGTCATGAAATTCCAAGCCCAAAAATACATTATTCACAAGGGGGATAGAATTTTGGGATCATTTAATTCAAGAATAAATCAAAATGCTAATTGAAATTTAATTTCTACAAAGACTGTATAATAAAAAGGAGATAGATTCCTACCTAATGGTTTCATCCTTTATGTGTTGACATCTACCTCCAATTCCACAACTTGGAGGCTCCTCCTCAAAGAGAATGCACTATTATCACATTATATTTATATTTTATTCCAAATAGTGGATAACCAAATTTATGTATGTTTTATAAGAATTTATCATCGAGAATTATGTAAACCGAGTATTTTTATTAAATATTTTAAAAAGAATCAATATAGGTCATGAAACCCAAATGTAAAATTACACCTCTCATATTTACCCCCACCCCCCATTCTAAGTCAACCATTGTGGTATATGTTTTATATGGTGATCAATTTACCATATATTGAAAATCTATATCACTTATACATATGTGATTAATTATTATGGTTAAATAAATATTATATAATTTTTTTAAAAATCAATTTTCTTATAATATCTCTAAACCTTATCTAGAATATAATCATCATACTATGAGAACAAAAGAATCCTAAAAATTTTCTAAGGTCATTTACTATATTAAATTCCATTTTTATCCTGCAGGTGCTTGGGAACATAAAATATCAAGAATGATATAAAACATCCTCTATGAAATAACTATGGTCTCTATATTCATCCAACAAATAAACTATTCACCCAAACATGAAAACTACTAGATCCAATAGACCAAGAATCTAACAACTCTACCCCATTTGAATGGATGTCATCCTTTCACATATTATTCCTTTGTTTCTATAGCTCCATGGATCTATGTGGTTTTTAGGAATAAATTAAAATATCTCATTTCAATCAATAAAATTTAGACTTCCATTTCCATGATTTTCATTACCATAAAATGGAAACCAGCCAATGCTCTATTCAAGGAAAAACCTCCACGTACTTTTCGTTATGTGTTATATAAACATCATCATGCGTCTTTCACCCAATTCCATTCCCATTTTCTTGTCATTTATTTTCTCTAAGTGTGATAATGAACCATGAATGCTCACCATAAAATTTTGAATGTTCTGTTAACAAAAATATCTTCTAGTAATAGATTCTTTCTCCTCACCTTTTTATTAATAAACATGAGAGACTTCCACAAGGTTTCCCATCCAACCATATTGAAATTGATCATCAATTTGTCAATTATTAAACAAAACCACCCTAATAAGATATTAAAGGTTATACATTCCTTGATATTTTACATTTTGTCATGTCACATCTAAAATAATTGATATATATTTGTACTTCCAACTCATAGTATGAGGATAATTATAAAATCCGCATTTATCCATGGTTACAACCGATGGAATGTTAACACCTGCACATCCATGACCCTAATCATCTTCTAATTCAATTTAATAGAATTCCTAGTCATGGGACCATAACTCATTCATGAAATCTAATAATTACCACTTCAATCAATGGATCATCCCCTTTAATAACCGTGAATATTGATCCTAGATAAATAGTTACATAGTCCACCATAATCTGAATTAGATAGTATTAAAAAATTCAGATGACCCCAATTTATCATCTCTAGATCACAGGATAAAATCTACCATGACATGAGGGAAAAATTACATAAACAATGGAGCCACATACCTAATTAAAATATAAATTATTAAGGATACACTTCATGGTTTATTAAATTATAAAAGGAACTGGTAATAAATTCATTACCTCTATTCACGGGTAATCTCTAACCCTCCATCATATGATATCTGAAAGAGTATTTTCATTATATCTATCTCTACATAGCCATATTTTCCATAATCTACAGATTATTCATTTCATGGTTCATCAAATAATTATTGAATATACACTAATATAAGTATATCATATTATATGGTATACCTTGGGTCGTAACTGATTATATAATTATAATGTATATTAGGGAAAATAATATATAGATATCATTGTAGGAATGATATTGCAATATTATATGATATGATACAACTTATTATATGGGATATCAATTTTATGGATACTGTCATATCTTCTCAAAAAAATTCCTTTGTTTTTGAATCATTTAGATGATTTATTTAGGGGAAAAAATATTTTATAATCATTTAATAATTTTAAAATATTATACTGAAATTAGAATATATTTTAATAAATGTATGTCTATTTCCAAACATTTGTATCTAATAATTTAATTCCTTCAAATAAAGAAGCCGATATAGAGTACATGATCCTTGTATTGTAGTGATTTTTTCATGAATTATTATAATAAATTAAAATATATTTATTCCTCTATGTTCTAAATTTATCATTAAGTTGAATATTCTAGCACGTATTTGGATTTTTATATCTTCTCTCATATCATATGAGGATTTTCATTATCTACATATATCCTATGGAGGAAATAATAATTTTGTTATTTTCTTGGTAATATCCATCAAACACACACCATTTAGATCAATGGAGATGGATCTCAATAGAAAATTGGTATTTCGGATTATATTTATGTTCATTATACTCATGTTAATTCAATGATGATATATTAAGATAATTTTCATTTCTTAATTCTATTTTCGAGTGATATGATCCAAAAAATACATAAATGAAATCAGATCCATATTGATAATTGATTAAATATGCTTTTATAATAATTTTTTAAAGAGCATGTATGTCATAACCTTTTTTTAATGATATCATAAGTTATGCTATGACATTGATAAATGTTAGTTGTTGATTTTTTTTCCATTACTTTAGGATATAAGATATCATAATATGTGATTTTCTATTTTCTTTATTTATATAGTACAATCGGTTGGGTGATAGTGTATGATTCATTTAATACCATGTATTTAAACAGTGTTGATGGTTATGGTAAATTTACTCATACGTAGAGATAGACAATTTGAGATTTAAAAATCGGTCATTTTAGCATAATTAAAATATAGAATATATCAGAATTTATAATGAAAATCCATGTCACTCTACCCATATATAAGAAAAAATAGGTATGTTTTATAAGAAATTATAAGTTGTCCTATGAGATCTTTTACCTTATGTTGCATTATAATTCGAGTTTACAATAGATATTTTCTCTATCTATCATCAAATATGATATGGGCATAAAATGAGAAAAAATATTTAAAAAATACAATATGGTTTATAAAATTATTATAAAATATGAGTGTTTTCCATTATAAATAGTTCATTTCATGCCTAAATAAAATATGAAATGTTTATATTGATTCCCCAGTTTTATAAAAGAAAAAAAATTATCTCAAAATTTATTTTTTTTAAATAATCATATGTATAAATTATAGGTATAATTTTAATATCACATATGCTTAAATTTATGTGATAAATTACTTCTTGAAGAATTTCAATGTCATACATGCTAGGTAAGAAGAAACCATACAAGTAAATGTCATGTTTTGAAGGGGGTATTGTGATGCATGGATGATTATTGTGTATTGGTTTAGAAGATCCACACATTTTTCCATTTTATTTTCACATATGAAAGACTAATCATTCTAGATGGCCTTCCATCAGGGGTATCATGGATATATGCTTGGAGTACTACACTGCAAAGAAAAATGGATGTCAAATCCTGAAGTCTTAGGCCTCCCTTGGAGAAGGTGCATTCTATCTGGACCCAGAAGAGTCATATCGCAACAGTATTTGGCCAATTATTCAACCCTCATCCTGGAAAAATCTTTCCATTACCCATGGAATTCATACTATGATGGAGGTAGGTATTAGGTTGGAAAATATATCTTCAGGAAGTCACTTTATGACCTAAAGGGTCCATATTATAACATTACTTGGATTAGAGGTGTCATTTTTTGGGAAAAATCCCTCTTGGTAATATTATAGTATTTTTCGGTCAACATTGTTTATTGAAAAAGAAAGTTCCCAAGGTATTTTCTGATGATCCAGATATATTTTTGACTAGATATTTTTACATAGATCCGTGAAAAGGTAATGGATACCCTGGAATCAATACAAACAATTTCATAAACAATGTGACACGGTTTCCCAACTTTTTTCAAATTTTTGGGTTTTAAAATTTGGAGTTTGCATATTTTTAATAAAATTGGATTTCCATGAAGACCTTATAAAAATAGGGTAAAGGCATGAGTTTTTGGAAGATTGGTATTCAAAAATGTGTCTTTACAAAGGTACAAAAGTAGTTAACGGTGATCTTCGTGATTACGATGAGCTTCGTGATTGGAAAATTTTACTGGAGCATCATGAGACGGGGAGCATCATGAGACAGGGAGCATCATGAAGGAAATGAGGGAGCATCATGGAATCTTCTGATATGTCTAGAATCTTTTGTAAGTGGTGTAAATTCCTATAAATAGACCTCTACCCCTTCATAAAGGTAGCGAGACTTAACAAATATCTTAATGCTCTGTATTTGTTATGGTGGCTTACGAATGTGGTTTATGAGAAAAAGAATGTGAAGGCTTTGAAAGACGACCATTTTTTCAGCATCATGAAGTTACGTCATGAAAAAAATGTTCATTAAGGCTATGAAATCCAACCAAATATTTTTATCACTTGTAATGTAATTTAATTCACAATGGATATGTATGATTCACAAAACAAAGATCATGGCAGAGGTTGTTTGAGCATCACAAAAGAAAGAGATGCACATAGGCTGTTTAAGATTCTTGAAAGTAGGAGATTCATAGAGGATGTTTTAGATTCCTGAAAGAAGAATATTCATAGAGTTGATTTGAACTTCTCAAAAAAAGGATCTTCACAAAGGTTATTTGAGCTTTATGAATGAAGAATATTTGTGATGGTTGTTCGAGATTCATTTAAGAGGGATCATTACGAAGGGAGTTAAGAATCGCAAAACGTGTTTGAAATGTATTTCCTAGTTAATATGTTTTAAATTGGTATTCATTAATTGGATGAAATTGTATGTTCAATAGATAATAATCATACTGTGTAATATGTATTCATTAGATATAATGAAGGTACCTACAAGTCCATAAACTATGGGTGAATCCATTCTAATAGTAGTGAGTGAAGGAAGAAGAAGAAGGTTATCATGTCCATCGGAAGTGGTCCAGAGAAAGAGACATAGGGAGTGGCCCTTGGGAAATAATTGAGCTATCCCTAAACCTTGTAAAGATAGTGATCCCGGGAATAGAAGTGATTTAGCTTGAAAAACATTTTGGCAGTGAGCCTTAGTGAATTTGGTACATTGGCACATTGTTGTTTTATAGTCCTTTGATGTTCCTAGTAAGGGTGATCTAACTAAAAATCATTATGTCTATATTATTTGTTTATAGTATTAAATTTAAAGCATTTTAATTAGATAAATAAGGAAATAATAAGATCAAGATCGAAACATAAGTGTAAAAAAAGTGACCCATATAATAAAGAGGTCACGATCTTGTGGTTCATTAATTATTTTAATTATTAAAACCATAAACTAATTCACTCCCCTCCCCCTCTCAGGGTATCTAGACCACTTTGGGACCAAACAATTGGTATCAGTTCATAGGATTATTTTATCATATTTTTTCTCTTACTTGTATATATTTATTGTTGAAGTTAAATATTCATGCTCTTATCTTGGTATATCATGGAAAAATGAATAACTTAAAAGAAAAATAATAATTCTAGTGCAATCCAAATAGTTAAAGTGTCTATAGAAAGAGGATAATCCAGTTAATGGAAACCTACAAAGTACTACTGAAATACCTGGATGAATTAGGCAATGAAACTATTCACTCGTTCAATTATACTGAATAAATTATCTAAGAAGCTGATATTCTAAGTGATGTTGTTGCAACTAATGATGTAGAAATTAAATGAAGACCAAAAGCTTAATTTTTACAAAATATAAAAAAAATGATCAGAAACTCGATAAAGAAAATAAATCTAAAGATATATGGATCCATGTTCAGAAAATTGAAGTCAAAAAGTTGAAATTATTAAAAAAAATCTAGAAGTGGAAACTAATCTGAGTGAGAAGAATGATTCCCAAGCTGAATAACTGCATAAGATGTCTACAAATATAGAAAACTCGTATCTCCAATAAGGGGGATAATATGACATCAAAATAAATTCATAATCTTAAATACATGAATGATCATATTTCAACACAGCTATCTAAACAAGTTCATGAGAACTAAAGGCTATAATAAGAGAAATCATGTTGTGCGGATTCAATTACTCTGAAAAAAAAAGTAGCAATGTGACATTGAGGATAAGCTCACCTTATAATTGGTAGATGAGATGAGTAGTGGGGAGAATCTCATGAGAAAACACAATACATAACTTGAATCAAGGTATATGGTGATTCAATATATATGAGAAGATCCATAATTAGTGAAGAAAAAAAGAGAAGAAATCTAATTCCAAAAATAAGTCTAATTTGAAGGACGCATTTCACTTACTATTTTATTATCCATTGCTAGGTGATGATGAGATAAAAAGAAAATATACTATTTTCGAGGAGAAATAATAACATATTTTCTCGTCTCAATGGTAATCCTTCTTGGGAAAAACTATTATTTGGTATAATGAAACTTATCCCATGTATAACAAGATGAGAGTTGTCAATAATTCCAAAAATAGAAAAAAAATCTTATAGATACATGAAACAAACCTAATTACGTTTTTATAGGATTCAATGATAGACTGTACTATTTCTATGGGATGTTTTTGTCAAACATCATGTTTTTATTAATAGTATTTGGAATAAATTTCATGTTGTGATGATATAAATATTTCTAAATATGAGAATGAGAAGAAGCTTCTTGAGAAATTTGAAATAAGAGTCTCTCAAAACGAAATTAACCCTAAAATTATACTATTTTGGAAGAATGGTACATGCCAAGACTATGTTTCAAGAATCATATGTTCTAAATATCTGAAGTAAAACTCAAGTTTTATTAACATATCAACCTAGAAGTTTTGACACAATGTATATTTTAAACAAGAGATGTTTTATATGTTCCAATCAGGGGATCTCGACAAAATATTAAAATAGAAATAAATTAGGGAAGTAAAATCTAGTCAAAAGGAGATTCCTAGCTCTAGTGGTGTATAATGTGAAATCCTATACTAGAGGACAAAGTGATAAGTTGAAAAATAAGATTAAAGTCTCAGAGGAAACACGTGGGACTCAACAAAAATTTTATCAAGAAAATCCTATGTTACACTCATAATAACTCTATTTTAGAGTATGTGAATGATAATTTAATAGAAATGGTGAATAATCTCTAGTTCTGAGTAAGAAGAATGTACATTTAGTGGCTGACCCACCACCAGAACAAAATTGTATAGTGACTCAAATAACAGATAGAAGAAAATTGAATAAATAATGTGTTAAAACATTTTTATTTCATTCCCCATGGTATGAATTGAAGGAAAGTGGAATATCATTTCAATGGGTTGAGGATAATGGGAATATCGAAAGTAGAATGATCGATGTTCAAAGAAAAAGTCATGGAAAAGGGTATAGTGGTGAATCGTCACAGAAATAAATTTCTACTAATGGGTGAAGACCCCAAATTTTGAAAAATGCCAAGCCTATATAAGCTAAATATCAAAATAAGACTCCATGTTTAGGTAAATAATAGTTATTCATATTGATAAAATAGTTGTTGTTGGTTGGGATGTTAAAAACGCATAGAATCGGCACACTTCTTTGCAAGAAAGTATCAAAATATGGATTCATCAGGATCGACCACAATCCTCATATTGAGGATTTTGAAGGTACCCCTCTCCCCATTAATTAATGATTTTAATATATACATGTAGTTTTGAAGGACCAAGGGGGAGATACAATCATTGGGTTGTTTGTACTAAAATATCACAATTGTGTAAGTTTAATTGAGATACATGTAAAAATAATAATATGAAAAATAGAGAAGAATCAGATTATTTTTTCTCACAGTATTGCAAAGAATGTTCAATGATTTCTAGATGGATGTCAATTCATAATTTTAGAATGAGTTTCTAGAATAATAAGATCACATTTAGCATCCAAATGATTATCTCATTCACTAAGATGTGGTAAATGTTTTTCAGCTAAAGAAGGCATTATATGGGTTGAAGTAGGTACCAAGAGCATGGTATTCAAGACTAGATCCCTTTTTGAAGAAGCTCGGTTTCTAGTATGGTATAGTTGATTAAAATCTATATGTGAAAAATTAATTTAATAAATGGATTATGGAACTTATATAAGTTAAGGAAATAATCTTTGATGGATCCTATGAAGCACAGTGCATGTAGTTTATTGAATTCCTGAAATGTGAGTTCAAAATGTCAATGATTGGTGAACTAATGTTTTTTCTTGGTTTATATATGACACAAGGAAATAATGGAACATTAATTTATCAATATAAATATGGCATGTTTTTTTAGAAGATTTAGAATGGATAATTCCATTGATATGACGGCTCTGGTAGAATCCTAGATGAAACAGTAATGGGAAGATAAAGGAAATAAAGTCAATGTTATAGAATACATGCAAATCATTGGAAGTCTATTTTACTTGACAGAGACAAGACCTGGTATTGTTTTTTTCACATTCCAACAAACAAGGTATCAAAGAAATACCAAATAAATCCATATTCTTGTAATTAAAATAATACTTCTGTATAACAAAGGCATGGTGGATTTTGATATGATGTACAATGAAAAATCACATCCACAGTTATTGGGATATACAGATACAGAATAGTCCAGATCAGGAGATATTAGGAAATAAATATTATAATGAGCTTTGTATCATATTGAATTTCATATTAATTGGATAATAAATAAATAGGATATCATTTTATTGAGAACTAAGAAGCTGAATATATTGTGTCTACACAAGAATGCATGCATTTATTGTAGATGAAGAAGCATCTTGATGATATGGGAGTTGATGTGAAGTCTCGGGTCGGGATCCATTGTGATAATTCAAGTGTTATAAATCTATGAAAAAAATCAATTCCATCATACAAGTAATGATTTCATTGAAATAAAATATAATTTTATCTAGGATAAATTGTAGCAAGGTCTTGTGAAGCAAAAGTATGTGCCTATAGGCCTATAGGTTATAGACATTCTGAAAATGGCCTTACCCAAGGAAACCTTTGAATGGAATCTACTAGCTTTGGGAGTTCAGTCGACTCCCCACACATGATAAATTGAGGATGTGGGACTCACTCTCACCATTTTATGGTTTGTTTTCCCTAATGTAATGATATCTATTCATTACCCAATTGAAGACAACAGCAAAGTGACCTTCTTGTTTGTTGAAAATGGGGTATAAATTTTGGATTTTAAAAGTGATAAAATTTATTAATAAAAATATGGGAGAAGATGATATGTGGAGAAACAATATTGGGGGAGTAGTAAGATAAGGGAGATTCAAAATTGGTGATGCTAAAATAATTAATCAAAGAATATATAAACTAAGCGATGAAGTTTTTGATGAAATCAGATGAGTGGTTTTAGAATGAAGTGTTTTATTGGTGAACTTTGTATATTACTCTTGTTTCTCATATCTAGAATTTCCCATGTGTTATTAGAGGATGTTTTGAGAAAATATTCGATCATTTTATTAATTACAATAATATTATGGACGTTGAATATGGAAGAATATTTAATGAGATAGAAAAATTAGAAGAGTTGTAAAAAACCCAATGGGGGGTATTAGTGGGAAAATATCCCTTAATGTAACATTGTATTGTTTTTAGGTAGACTGTGTTTGTTGATAATGAAATTTTCCAAGTTATAATATGGATATCTCATGATATTTTTTACTAGGTATGTTGAAAATGATCAAATACAAAGTAATGAATTCCGTAGATGTGGTGTAGAAAATTGTGTACACATGGTGATGCTGTTTCCATGTTTTTTCCAAATTTTTCTGGTCTGAAATTTGGATTTTGGATAGAATTTGAAAAGGTGGAGTTCATAGAAGGAATTATGAAAATATGAAAATGCCTTGAGTTTCATAAATAACGCGATTGAAAAAGATGGATTCATGATGTTTCAAAATAAGTTGATGGGGATCTTCACAATTACAACGAGCTTCACGAATAGAAAATTTTCCTAGAGCATCGCGAGATTGGGACCATCATGATGGAAAAGAGGGAGAATCGAGAAAAGGTGTTGAAAATGCTAGAAATGTTTGGAATTAGTGGAAATGAATATATTTAGGCATCTATCCCTTTTTAAAGGTAATGATACTTAACGAAGATCTTAAGGATCTGAATTCATGAAGCTGGTTCGCAAAGGTGGTTCATGTGAAAAAGTTCAAGAAGGATATGAAAGCCAACCAAATATTTTGAGAATCGTGAAGTTGGTAGATTAAAAGAAATTTGAGAAGTATGTGAATGAAAGATAATTGTTTTTAACATCGTTGAAGTAAATGAATTTGGAATGTTTATGCAAACTTTGTGAAAGAAGGATCTTCGCAGATGATGTTTGAGCTTCGAGAAAGAAGGAGCTTCATCGAGGATATTTGAGCTTAGTTAAAGAAGTATCATCATAGTGTCTATTTGAGATTCATGAAAGAAAGATCTTGACAAAGGCTATTTGATCTTCAAGAAAAGATGGATCCTGGCGAAGGTGGTTTTAGGATCCTAAAAGAGGCAGCTCACAATGGAATTTATGCATCGTGAAAAGTGTTTAAAAGGGTTTTCCCTATGAATCAATAGTAAAGTGGTATTCATTAATTAGATGAAAGTGGAACATCAATATATCATCTAAATACAATGTGGGATGAATTCATTAGTGATAATGTAGGGAGATAGAAGTCTATAAGATGTGTTTCAATACCTTTAAAGAGTAGTGATCTAAGGAAGAGGAAGAAGGTGATCCTTTCAAGAGGTAGTGAGCCAGAGAAAGAGACATAGGGAGTGACCCTTGGGAAAGCAGTGAGTAGACCCTAGACCTTGTAAAGATAGTGATCATGGGCATAGAATTGATCTATACTGAACATAATTTTGGAAGTGATCCTTAATAGATTTGGTTCATTGGTACATTGTCTATGTATTCTCCTTGGATCTAGCTAGGTAAGGGTGAACAAGGTAAAAAATTGTCTGTATGTCTTCTTACATTCTTGTATTACATAAAAGGAATCGTCATTAGATATGGAAGGAAATGAAAAGATCATCATTAACACTTACGTGATGAAAGAATTAACCTTTTAATAAAGTTTTCAAGATACATTGTGGTATTAATAGTTTTGAAAAGAATATACATTCCATGATTCACCCCCCCCCCATCTCAGGGTATCTAGCACACTTTTGGAAATAACACATGTTGTTACCCTAATTGTCACACCAAGAACATTTTCTAACACTATTTTTTTAATAGGGTAAAACCCTCATTTTGGGATTTATCCTCCTTTAATTTTAGTTTGATAACCTTCATGGGGGAGTATATTGAAATATGATCCTCCCCTTTTTCTTCTATTGATCCCCCTCGATGAGGGGTGATTCTTAGTCATTTTCCATGTTTATTTGAGGTTAAGTATTCCCCTTTATTTATATTTTTTCTTGTTTTTTATTTTTCCTATTTTTTACTTTATGTGTAGGGTTTTGGTAGTAGTTCCAATAATTTATAGAGAAATAGGTTTAAATTAATGGGTATTTTTATTGGCATGGCTAGAAGAAGTGTTGGGTGGATGAACATAGAGAGTTTCATGAGGTTTTAGTGTGGACGCATTTTGGGGATATTTTATGTGGATAATCCTATAGGGTTATATTAAATAATTAATAATAAATTTATGTAATTAATTATTTTGATATTTTACCTTAAAATTGGAGCTCATGTGTTGACATGAAGATAAAAGATGCATGGATGGATTTTACAAGGATTAGTGGAACATCGCGATGTTGGTTACTTTGTCACTGAGGTCAATGGTCCCTCTAATAATAAAACATATTATTTATTTGCATGATTTAATGTTTATAAGGGAATGAGTGTGGTGATATGGATTGAGATCACCCTAGATAAATAAGTATTTTTCCTTTTAGCCTACTTTATTAAAAGGCAGTGCTCTAGTGATGTTTATGGAAAATGGATTCACAGGGAAAACATGGTTCCAAGTGGGAAAAGGTGTTGGTTGTGTTGTTGGGATACCCTGATTAGTTATCATGTTGTGAAATGAATTTTAGTTATCTTGGGTGAGATTGGTAGGTCTATTTGGGTAGGTATGAGAGTCTTAGGCCATGTTATATAGGATGAGACGGTCGTACATCACAAACTTGATGAGTAACACCCTATTGATGGTGGAATAAGTACTTTTCATGTATCATGAGTGAGATAAATATTTTTGGGCTTTTTGGGGGTGAATTGGAGGTGTTTCGTTAAGTTTATGTGATTGAGAAATATCGTAGGGAGATGTGATATGGGACCTAGGTATGGGTTGGTTTAATTTTTTGGATGTCTTGGAATTAGGATTCCAAGGGGATATGGTGAGTGAGTAGGGGATGGTCCCTATGTAGTGAGGTCAATGGTAATGTATAATCAGAAGAGGAGGGGACCAGCCACTTTAGGCTATGGTTTAATGGAGACTTTAGGTAAAGGGAATACAATTGGTGTTTGATATGGCTTCATGTAGATGATATAAGACCATGACAGTTTTGAAGAACCCAAGTGGAATCCCTTTAGGGAATGGTTAGTGTTTCATGAGGAACATCATGTTCTAAATGTGAAACTGATATAGCCTCAAATATATTATTCTATTTAGATATATTTATGAGGAAAATTAAATAATGGTGTGGGGTTAGGCCTCAAGTAACTATAACCCTAGGATGAATTGTTGGGATTATGGGATGGTATGTGTTTCATGTTTATTATAATAGGAATTTTCACGGTTGTATGGATATCAAATATGATATTGGATATTGAAGGATTGATTCTTATATGAAATATATATTACTTTGGGCATTATTATATTACCTCTTCAGAGACTGGTTGGGTAGGGTAATATTAATTATCATCTCTTCAGTGAGAAGGGATGGCCATAGTATTATTTTTTTAGAAGCATTGCACAATCCCTAATGACAAAGGTATTAAATTTTTTGTATTTCACTAAGGTTAATGAATGAGGGAATATTTATTTTCCCATTTCCTAATAATGAATGGGTTGGTTACTTTTAGGGTATCATCCCCTAATGGTTGTTTTCTAGGATTTTATATTGGGCACCCCTCCCAAAAAAAGAACAGGATGTGGTACTTGATATAGACCACACCATGAGGGTTATGGTAGAATTAAAGGAATTTTAATGGACCCTAATAGGTATATTTGGGTATCAGTTTAGTTTTTGAAATGATTAATAATGTTTCTAGCATTGGTAAAAACAGTTATGGTCATGTTTTGTGCTTGCCTGATTGGTGCACGATGACCAAACTTGCATGTTATTTTCTATTATTTATTTTACTTTATAATAGACATACATATGATAGTATATAATAGAGTAACTTGGTGATACCATAATAATATGTATTTTTACCCCCTGAATGGGAACTTTGGTGTGAAGGCAAGTTTTATATTTATTTTATAGTTCAGGGCACAAGATGTGTAGTGGATTGGGCAGGAGAAACTCAACAAGGAGAACAATTTGGAATGAGGTGAGGCTGAGGGATAGTAGTAGATCCTCCTATATATTTTATTTTTTCTTCTTATTTTATATGTGTAATAATAACAATGGGTGGTTTGTTTTGAATTATTATTGTATCCTTCCAAATTACATTTGTTATAACATGGTTTATTTATTACTTCCTTATACTCAAATTTTTATTGTGGATGATGTTTTTCAATTTTTATTATTAAATATGAACATTATATAGAATTAATAGTCTCTTTAAGGTATTATTTACATACTAATTTCTAGTCAGATGCAACTTCCATATAGGGAGGTGTTCCAGAATCCACGTGATGAACCAGTCTGGTTACTATAGAATGATTTGGGTTGGAATGTTAAAAAATAGAATCAAAGTGTATTTTTCAGGTCATATTAGTTTGGAAATGGTAAATAAGGAATAGTATTTTGCTGTATATTTTGATGAACCATGGACTAGTGATCCAAGAGTTCCATTGTGGGGAGATCTCTAGGTTACAAGGGTAATAGGATTTATGACCTTTTTTTTTGATATTATGGTTGAGATGTTTACTGGTGGAATTATACTCAACTAAACCATGGTGTTTTCATTATTATTGAAGTTCAGGTATATCGTACAGTGAAATTAATATCAATAATGGTAATAAATTCCTTCTATGTAGTGGATGTATAGTGGCCCTTGGTGGTTCAGTTCAATTATTGGATTTCATGCTGATGGAACCCTATTTGGTTTGATACATTAATGTTATTCCTTAAAGATGGTCTAAGGATTGGAATGATTTTCCTTATGTATTTGGATTCCCCTGAGAGGGTTGATGAATTCCCTATGATATTCCTTAGAATTATGAAATGAAATTAGTTAAAGTGATTTGGTATTGAAGATTGGAATTGGAAGGTAGGATCATTGGGATGCCTATATTTTTGGATAGTGATCCAAGATTGTGGTATCATAAAAGGATAGTGCTTGGGTAGATTCTTATAGTTTTTAGATGATTATGGAGTAGTGGGTGATCATGTTGTATGCCTTCGAATCAGTGATATGCCTTGTGTTTTCGATAAATAAAGCATATATGATTGATTTTGACTAGATGAGATTGACATATGAAAGGGGAATAATCGGTTTTTTAGGTATTAGGTCCTAGGTTCGATGGTACATTACTCATTAAATAATGAGTTAGGTTATATGATCATGTATTATAGAAGAATTCACCCATTGTTAATTGATTAGATCAAGATAGATTTTGGACTAAGAACCAACAAGAGGGTTCTTAGAGATTACTCAACCTTGGAAAATAGGAGTGGTTATTGGAATTGTTAATAAAAACCCTTTATTTTTAAATTCATGTGCACACTGGTAACACACAGTGCATGTTTTGTTATGGATCCCTGAGTGGCCATGTGTATTTTGAGGATTTATGGATTCAGGGACATTTCTTCAGGCAGGGAATCCTAGGGTTTGGATTAGAATGGTAAGTGTACCTATATGGTGAGAGGTGGTACTATATATAAATTTCATTACCATGTTACATATAATATTATATTGAAAAAAAATTTTTGGGTTGGAGGTCATGGATCAGAAAGAGTGACATACATGTGATGATAGAATTCTCTTATGAATTTCACTCGAGGAGGAGAGTAAGGGAATCCATATGGTGGGGAGAACCCCATTGGAAATTAGTGGATGTGGACTTTATTACATATTAATTTTTATTAATGTTGTAGATTACATTCCAAGTGATCCACAGATGGGTAGAAATTGGGGATCGCAATAATTACATGGTTTTTAGTGGGATGGTCACACACAGTCATAACATCCAATAATGGATAGGATTTAGGAAATGTATATCTTGTGTTTTGGTTTAGTTGAGAGATGGTAAGGATAATCTTATGGTGGGGAGAAACAAATCATGTGAATGCAAGAATCTCATGGTGGAAGATTCATCGATATAGTGAGATCTGTTGAAGGATAGTCGAGGTGGTACCGAGATGTCTGTGTGCAGTTAGATCTGATTTTACATCATTCCACGGTAAATAGCATCATTGAGAATTATATGTAGTATCAAATATAGTCGGTGTGTCGGAATCATGGTCGGGATAGAATTTATGTGATCCAAGAGTCAGTATAGTGGAAGATGAATCACTACTCAAGGGTGGAGCACGATGGTGTGTTTGTTTAGTCAAGGATCCAACCATGTAATTACACCGAGTGTTGGGTTTGGAAATTAGTGTGGGTTTTTTTGGATGGATGAATGATGCCTATAGAAGTTAAGTCATCAGGATCAGGTGATGTGGGGGTGAATTGGTGAGGGTCTCCAAGAACATTAAGAAGACATCAGATAAGGGAGGTCCATCTAGGGGTTTTTCTATGGAATTGTGTGAAGTGAGGTGAAAATCACATTGATATCATTGATGGAAAAATAGAAGTACATTTTCAATAATTGGTTGCTATTTTTGGGATCACCATGAACCATAATGTTTTAGGACAAAACCCTATGAGGCCAACCTAGCTAGGGGGGAGGTTAGGTGAAACAAACCCATGAACACCACCACAAGGCTAGGGAATAGAGACAAACACCAATAAATTTGACTAATATGGGAGACCTTTCCCTAATGTAATCACTTTAGAACACACTTCCATATCTATGAATAAATGAATATGAATATAATAAACACTAAAACATATAAAGTAAAAAATATTTCAAAAAACAATAGTGAAAACTATAGAGTATTACAGTATATAAAAATATGTAAAAATGGGTAAAATACATGCCTAAACAGAAATGTAGTCTCAAACTGAAAACAACTACAAAAGAGGAAAACTGAGAGAGCACGGCTCCTAATATCAAATTCTGACCACCAAACATGTCCATGAAACCCAAGTATCCCTAATTTCCACCGATGTAACTTTTGATCTATCAGTCATCAGTATAAGACACAACATGTGTAGGAAAAGACCATGTGGGGTGAGTATATGTGTGACCATTAGAACATCCCAAAAACACAATGGGATAATTATAGGGATAAAAAAAGTCATATCAACCCATTACAATATTAAAATGAAAACCCAACACATATATGCTCATAAATAATCCTAATATAGAGAGAAATGGAATCTCCATAACACATCTCATCCATATTCGATGATTCTACTTTCATATCAAAAATTCTATATTCGATTCCCATCATCACGTGTAACCTCTCTAGAATCATTGTTAAGAGGTATGTCCATCATCACTAAACTGCATATTGTAGGAAACAACAACTCCTATTGAGCACCCACTCCCCAACGGAGCTCGAATGTGGTGGAGCACCACTCTATAGATAGAGTACTTGTTCCCAACTATGGGGAAGTGCTAAATCTACTTATGTAAAGATTATAGGGGGGCCCATTCCCTAATGAAAAAAGTGAGTATGAACCTTTGAATCGCTCTAACAATCCCCACATAATTACTTCTATCATATTTCATTCCATTATGATACTTCATTATCATTAGACCTCACATGATATCTCACATTCCAAAATGATGGACATAATCATGTTATACAAGTAGAAATACTTAGTACATTATAATTGTGGGCCAAAATCCAAGTCCTAATGAAGGAGATATGAAAGTGAGATGTTTCTAGGACAATTACATGGCATATAAAAGGTGTCACATGGCCTGGTACATTACCTATTAACATAGTAATTTTCTCCCCTAAACACAAATTGGAAATGAAGTTTTCAGTAAAAAACTTTTACTAGTTGTACATGGTGTGTCTCGGCCACCCGGAGCCTTCCCGTACTCTTCCAGTCAAGACCTGGTATGTTGGATCATTCCCATGTAGCTGGTTATATTTGAGAATTCTGGTTGTGTCTGAGTACAGAGTTTTGAACCAGTACTCTGGTCTTTCTCGAATACTTACTAAGTACACTCCAATCCATCTTCACAAGGTAAAAAAATATTTCATAGGGTCCACATGGTGTGTGATAGTTATCTTTTCCAAAAACAATTGCTACTCCATTCAGGGGACTATGGGGCGTGTGTTATTTGCATTCCACACCATGTAGTCAAATTTTTCAGATAAAATTCAGTTTATTCATGTGGATATAGATCATCCTAAATTTCCATGAATCTCATTATATGGATGCCAAAAATCAAAGGATAATTCATCTACTGTTTGATTCCTATCCTTCAGTGGTCTGTAATCAAAATCAGTTCATCTGGTGATTAGTTGTTATGCATCTTATAGTGATTCTTTTCAACCATCTTCACTACCTATTCAAGATCAATGAATAATCTTCCTCAATCCAACCTAATAATTTCTCAAATAACCATACCATATGTAGTACATGCAATCTCTTTGAATCTAGGTGTTTGATCGCTCATAAACTCTCCTCGACATTGTCAAACTATGACCCCATGGGCCAAAAGAGAAGAAAATGATGAACGGTGGTGTGAAATGCACAAGAATGAAGTAAATCCTTTATTGTCCAAGATTTAATATCCAATTATCACATAAATAGTAATAAAATAGTTTTAATCGTGTCATAACAAAATTTAATCAGAATCAACAATTAAATTTATTTAAACAAACTCAATTGAGAATAGAAAATTCTAGAAATCAAAGTAGATAAAGAATCAATGATTAATTAAATCAAAAATAGAATAAATCGATATATAACATGTCATAAAATTATTATAGGTAGATCAATGGTGAATATCACATTATCCAGTGTTTAATAAGACTTTCTACATTTTTGTATCTTGATCCATGATGATTTGATCACCATTCATCATCTAATCCTGATATGCCAATGAAAAATGGTGATCTTCCTCTCAAATATACATAATTTTATTCATCTAACCTAGGAGATTTTTTAAATGATTAATTTATAGAGGATTATGTTTTAGTCATTTCATAAATATAAATAAATGAAATCATTTATTTTATTAAATGCAATAGCCAAATGTCACCTCCATTGGAATATTCAATGTTGACTAATATTAGGTAATAAATTGGAAAAACCTCACATTCTAGAATTAGGTGTGGTCTTTCATTTCCCATATCTGGTCCCAAACGATGGAAAACCCATTTAAACTGATATGATGTGTTTGCATGAATTGAAATATATTAATATTTTTAAAATATTAATTTTGGGGTCCCGAGACACCAAAAAAGCATGACAACTCCAAGCATATATATAGATATATGTAGAGAAATATTCAGTGCAAAAAATAAATCAACAGCGTTGTCACTAACTTCTACCCTACCTCAATTATTTTCACCCCAAAATTTCAAAACTATATAAACAGTGGGGGTACTGAGTTATTACTTGACTCTCTCACTCCTCAGAGATCTACAGCATGCTCATATACTACTGAATCCCATGAACCAAGGGAATAGTCCATCCTTTGAGGGTCATCTCTTATTGAACCATGATCGACACAGGGAACTCTATGAATCTTTATCTATCATTGATTTCCAGCTCAGCCCAGTCAATAAGGTTTGTTGGATGAGTCACTTATCTCCTCTATTGTGAAACATGGAAGATGTTATGCACCTAATCCATCTTGGGTGGTATGGATTGGAGGTATGAAACCTCCCTAACCCTTATTAGGATCTCAAAAATCTTGATGAACCTTGGTGATAGCTTTCTTCCCCATCCAAACCTCTACAATTCACTTCGTGGTGAGACTCTTAGGAAAACATGGTCTCCCGATAGGAACACGAAGGGACTATGACATCAATATCTGTAAGATTTCAGTCGTATATGGGATATCCCCACAATCTAATAGATCATATGAACCTTTTCCATCATCTCATGCCCCATCTTTGGCCCAATAAGATATGTCTCTCTAATCTCCAACCAAGAAAATTGTGACCTTTAGGGTCTCCCATATAGGGCCTCGAAAGGCTTCAGGAAGATATTAGAGTGATAGATATTATTAAAATAAAATTCTACCAATGGGAATTGATGCTCCAAAATCTAACCAAAGACGAATACACAAGCCCCCAACATATCCTCGAACACATGGATAGTCTATTCAATGTGACCATCTGTCTAGGGGAGAAACATTGTACTTATTTACAATTGGATCACAAATTCCTCTTTTCGACCACTCCAAAACCATGATATAAATTGAGAACCACGGTCAGGGTCGATCATCAAGAGTACACTATAAAGCTGAATGATAAAATTCACTTACAAATGCACCAAAATGTAGACCAAAACCAACTCACATATGAAAAGGAATCATGTAGACTTGGTGATTCAGTTAATAATCACTCAGATAGATTCATGGACTCACACTATCCATGGAAGCCCTATCACAAATTCCATGGATATGTTTTCCCATTTCCACTCTAGGATCTCAAAAGTTTGTATCAAACCAATTGAAACCCAGTGCTCATCCTTTACTATTTAACATGTGAGACACATAGTGAAGAACTCATAAAATATCCAATTCAAGAAAGACCACTAACACATCCATAAAAGGACCTTATACATATTCACAATACCATGATGTATATATTTGGGGGTAGGGTGAAACTACCACATCACCTACTCATACAATGTCATAAAAATCCCTATTCGTCCCTAGAAAATGATAGTGTTCTCCCCTCCATCATAAAATACATCGGGTGAACGTCCTGAGGATATCTGGTCATACATAACTTCATAGTTAGTTGCTACCAACTGAGCCTCTTACACACATTAAATAAGTACAGGATTTATCACTAACGAGTGAAGAAATATTTCACCCATATCCTCCATCATGGTCAGATATAATGAATCCAACTTCTTTGAAGCCTCTTCCACCATGTGAAAATATGACACCTTGCTAAGTGAATCTTCAACCATGTAGCCCTTCCCACGAGTAAATACTATCTCAATGTCATGGTACATTAGTAACTCCAACCAATTCCTTTGTCTCATGTCCATGTCTCTCTAAGTGAAGATATACCTAAGACTTTGGTGTTCTGAATACATAATAAAGTGATCATCCAAAGGATTGTACCTCCACATATTCATGGAAAAGGATAAGACTGTCAATTCTAGTTTGTGATTAATAGAGTTATTCTGATGGGGTCTAAAATACCTCCACCCATATTTGATAACTACCATCTTCTTCATCAACACACAACTGATTCCTGATCCATAGGCATCACAAAACACTACTTACTTAGTTCCCTCCTCTCGTAGTCTTAATGCAATAGCACTGGTCATCCTCATCCTCATCTCCATGATGGATATATAATGATACTTTGTCTAGATAAATTGATTCATTTTCCACATCAAGGTGGCAAAGGGATTGCAATCTTTTATAAGTCTTCCAAAAACCTCATGTAGTTCCCAACCAATCTAAGGAAACTTTGTACCTTTGATGCACTCTTAGGTGGTTCTCAACCAAGCACCACTTCAATATTTTCAAGGTCCATTGTTGAACCATGATTATACATTACATTCCCCAAAAGTGGAAACAAATGGATTAAAAACTAGAACATTTAGATCTTACGATAAATCGTGTGCTCCTGAAGTTTGTCTAAGACCATCATTTGATATGATGAATGCTCCTCCTATGATGTAGAGTAAATGAGTATGTCACCAATGAAGACAACCATAAATCATTCCATGTATGGCTTGAATATCTAATTCATAAGACTTATAAATATAGCTGGGTAATTATCACAGAAATGGAATCCCCAGGAACTCATAGTGTTTATATTTATATTACAATGTCATCATTGAAATATCATCCTTTCAAATACTCAATTGGTGTTTTTTAGACCTCGGATCGATCTTCAAGAACCAATTCATGCCTCTCAACTAGTTGAAGAGGCCATAAATCCTTGGAAAGTGATAATTTTTCATTTTCATTGCATAATTGGAGAAAAGTTAATCAACATAAATATTCAAACTCTCATCTACATTAGTCACTAACAAAATTGTATTTTCCCTGGAAACACACAGGGTCTTATGAAACACATCTATTAAAGTACTTATAACTACACCCTTTGCTCTGGGATCCCTATAAGGGCCATCTGATATTCCATAGAAGATATTGGTGTAGTATCGTGCTGAAAATAAAAGTAGAAGTCCATCTCCCACAACATATGTACAACCAAAATGTCATAGTGTAAGAATTACATTTAGTTCTACAATACCAAAAGAATTTAAATTCCTAAAGGGTATAATTTTCCAATGTATAAACTCTTAAAGTGATGTATGATGGGTTAAAACTTAATTATTGAAATACACACTCACTCATACATGTGATATCTCCCATATACAAAGGATAATTTCATACCAACTTTCTAAAGGAATCTAACTCATATGTGATGCCGGTGAATCTGGCCCCAAACCATGGAAAATCAGTCCAAACCCAAGATAACATCAAAAGGTTTCATCTTGATGGCCAGGAAGAACCATGAGAAATAGTATCAATTGAGCACCCACTCTAACTACTGGTTGACATGTGAAATCAAATAATTTCCCACTGTATGAACATCTAGTCATAAGTTTATGCCTATAGTCTCTAATGGAATCTTTATATCTCACACAAGGGATAAGGATATAAATATATGACTCATGCATATGTCTTCTAGTTACAGGTAAAGAGTTTAAAGGACATAAATCAAACCTTAAAACATCTCATGTGTAGCCTAGCCATATCCCTACTTAGGTTGTTGCTGCCTATAGCATCAACCGTAAGCTCTCTAATCTTGACGTTGGTTTCCTAGTGGAGGTAGAGGAATTAGATCACAGTTTAGACCTCGACTATCATGTCCTCCCCCCAAAATCCCAACTTTCTCCTCTATCTTCCCTGCTTCCCTAGGGGTTACTTTGAACACCCATTGAAGATACCATATCATGGTGATGCCTCTTCTATGGTGGTCTAAAAACTATCTTCATATCCTGATCAACATGAAATTTTTTGGAATCACATGTTCTGTGATACATCCCATCACATGAAGAGATTAGACCCTGACATGGCTAGATGGATCCTCTATATTATCCGTGAGATTTGGATCCATGACCCTTCATTAAATATTGAGAATTTATCCACTACTAAGACCTCAATGTATGATGCCTGCTAGCTATTGTAGATCACTCGGCCATATGATCCTCACTTTTAGTGTCAACTATTTGGAATCCCTCTAATTAGAATATATCAGTCCCTATAACTCACTCAATAACTATAAAATATGTCAAAAAGAATATGAAGAATATGATGGCCTCAATTTCTCTATAGAGACGTTTCTCAAACTTCTATTCTAGGAAGAAAGCATCTTTGACCATACCTAAGGAGTAACATGTGAGGTCAGTGAACCACACAGAAAACTCTAAAACTATCTAGTCGCCCTACTACAACTTGAGAATTTCCAAAATAAACATTTATCATAATAATGAGGGGAAATATCATCATGAAACTACATTTGGAAATCTGACCATGTGGGTTTAGTCTGACCATGGGTCTGCATCACCAAACTCAACTAGAACCTTACTACCCCATGGAAAGGATTGGCCCCCAAAAAAACCATCTGATCAGTTTTTTTGTGATGAATCCTGCTGATTTGGACAACTAAATCAATATAATACTCTTCCACATATGGATCTGACTCTCTAAGGAACCACAGCGGTTTGTAACACTAGATCTCATTCTGTGCATAGGGCCTATATTCATCATCTTCCTAAACTAATAGTATTATAAACCAACTGGTAGATGGGCCAATTCTCACTTCCTTCCTAGAGGAATTACCTCATGATACAGACCTTGAACTGAGGCCTCTTCACTCAATGGATTTTCATCACAATCCAAGAATAGTGACCTAGAAGGATTTCTTTGTGGAGGCATCTGGAAATGGATCAAGACATACCATAGTTTGATTAGAATATATAATTTTGGATTTAAATCAATATGTAAAGTCATAGGAATTAATTCTATCTGATCCATTTATCATTGTTCCTTTCAACCAATGTCTCAGAATTCCAAATCAATAAATAGTTAGTCAAAGTCCTGGTGAATGTATATGTCAGTCGTTTCCCCAACACTAGGTTCCCCAACCTGAAATACACACTGAAGACACTTCAACCCCATTTTCCAATGTCCCAACTAATCCTCACAAAGGGGAAAACACAAAACACTATCCCAATGAATGGACCACCTTTGATACCATTATTTCAAGACCAAACAAACTGCGGACCATCTGGCAGATCAGAGGTTTTTTTTGACAACCCCAAGCATGCCTTTAATAGTCTAGGGGCTAATGACATTCACTAAAGTTTCATAACTAAAATGGGAGGGATTTTCTTAATTTACTTATACACACACTCACCCATCTCTATGAAAAAGTCAAGAGGAATATAATAAATATTGGAACATCTAGAGTAGAAAATGCATGTAATAAACACTAGGGGAATCAACATAATATGATAGTATAAACCAAATAATAAAAAGGGGAAAATATATGCTCAAAAAGAAATGAAGTCCCAAAATGAAAAATAAATTATAAAAGAATAAAATTGTGATATATCAAATCCTAATCTCCAAGTATGAACAAATAATGTGTCCAATGCACCCAAGTATCACTAAACCCCACCAATTTTACTGTTGATCTATATGTAATCTAAGTAATACATGACATGTGTTAGAAAATATTATTTATGGGTGTGTATGAAAATACCCTTTAATATGCCCCAAACCCAAAAAATGGATAAATAGAGGGATATAATAGAAGTTTAATCAACCATTATAATGAAGGAAATGAAAACCTAACACATATATTATCATAAATAAACCTAATAAATAGATAATGGGGATCTCCATCACATAGCCTATCCATAATAGATGATTCTTACTATAGATCCAAAACTCCTACTCTAATGCCTGGGGTCATGTGCTACCACACAATAATCCTTAATGAGGGGCTCACCCTTATAGCTACGCTCTACAAATGAGGGAGCCAAAACTCAGGTGGAGGACCCTGTCCTAATTGGAGATAAAATATGGGGGATATCCACTCCCTATATAGATAATTTAGACACTTCTATTGTTTACTAATGACCTAGCCTATCTAAAGAGTATGGGGCATGTTACCTAGTGGGATAGGGGATTATTAACCCAAACATCACTCTGATGGTACTTTCATTATCATTCCCATCGTCAAGAATCACCTGAAGTAGCATCTACTCATAATACCTCTCATCATATCTCATATACCACAATGAAGGCCCCCATCACATTTTACAATGAAAAACACTAAGGATAGGCCCTCACAGGACAAAATATATTTACTGGGGATTGAGAAACGGATGAGAGAAGTTCCTAGGTGAAGTGCATGGCATGTACAAGGGATTACATGGTATGTGACCTCAACTCGTCGTCTCGTCATATTCTACCTTGGAAACATATTGAAAGTTAATGTATCACTAAAAAGAATGTACTAGTTGTACAAATATTGTCTCAATGACCCAAGGTCTACTTGTTCCCTTTCATACATGCCTATGTACATTGGACCATTCTCATGTGCATTGATGTCTTGAGGTATCATAGTTGTGTCTAAATACATATTTATTCTTTTGTAATCTGTTTATGCATGTGTACTCATAGACTACATGTTGGGACGCCCTAATTGGTTCACATGGCATGTGGTGGGGCCCACAAAACATGCTCTATTTATCTCCACTCAACACCCCATACATCGTAGACAGGTGACTTCTCGGAGTGTGTCTTTCATAGTACATATCGTGTAGTTTATTTTTTCATAAAAAACATAGTTTTTTCATAGGTATTAAGATCCACCTTCACCAAACCAAATTTCATCATTTGACCTCTTCAAATCAGAGGGTAAACACTCCAACCATCAATTCCCAGCCTTCTGTGGGTGGAAATGGAAATATGATCATCTAAAAATGTGTCTTCGCATGTATCATAATACTTCTCATCAACTGTAGACAATCCAAAACCCATATCAACCAAAAATACATCAGGATCCATCCAGAAATCACCATCCCATATGTCTTTTTTACAAGTAATAAGAATCTATCGGTTTGATCATGCTTGTACCCACCTTGTTAATTCTGATCTGTGACCCCATTTTCTAATAGTGGATAATGTGAAGAATGGTGATGAAAAATATAGAATATGGGTGTAAATTGTTCATTATCCAAGAATTCATGTCCAATGATCATATAAATGTGAATATCCCAAGGTGAATCATGGAATTAAAAATTAAAAATGGATTTAAAATTTCAATTTATTTAAATAGGATCTAGAGATAATGGAAGACACCAAAAATGAAAGAAGATAATGAATCAATGCGTTATTAAATCTAATAGTGAGGAAATCCATAAATACTATTTCATTACAAGATTAGGGATCAATAATTGGTGAATAATTTGTTCACTGATGATGCAGAATACATTCTTCACTTACTACCTCCCGATCCACCTTGATCTAATCAATTTTCATCCTCAAATCCTAATATACCAATAAAGAATGATGCTCCTCCTCTCAAGTTATCCCGAGGTTATGTGGCTAACCATGGAGATTTTCTATAATGGGGTATTAATGGATGATTAGTTTTAGGCCATTTGATAAAAATAATCAAATAAAACTATTTATTTAATTAAGAACACCCACCAACAGACACCTCCCTCAGAACTCCTAATGATGGAAAATATTTGGTCAGGCCTAGGGTAAACCCTGAGTTCTTGAATGAATTGTAGTCTATGATTTCCAATATGAGGTTCCACAAAATGGGAAAACTATTTAAATTGAAATTATTAATGTGTGTGAATTAAAATATAATAATATTTTTAATATATTGATTATTACACAAAAATAAACATAAAACACCATGACCATTATGAGAACAAATCCATATATTTATATAGAAATATTCAGAGGAAAAATACATCGAAACTAGAGAAACTATAGAATCAAAATTTGTGTCTGAATTCTTTTAGTGTTGAACATTATAAGCCTAAAATGGATTAGTTGAAGAAAAATATGGGTCTCTCTATGGATTAGTGTGGTGAGGAATTATTTAGTATCAATGATGGTTATGGTTGGGTGGATCAGGTTTTGGGGAAGAGTACACCTTCGTGATTGGAGTTGCATTGTGAAATTATATTTAGAATTTTAGATTATAGAGAAATAATATTTTTATTGAATTTATGACTGAGGTAGTCCAGAATTGACCATCACAACTTATCATGGAACTGGTAATAAATTCTTTACCTCTATTCATGGGTAATCTCTAACCCTCCATCCTAAGATATCTGAAAGATTATTTTCATTATATCTATCTCTACATAGCAATATTTTCCATAATCTAGAGATGATTAATTTCATGGTTCATCTAATAATTATTGAATATACACTAATATAAGTATTTCATATTATACGGTATACCTTGGGTCGTAACCGATTATATAATTATAATGTATATTAGGGAAAATAATATATAGATATCATTGTAGGAATGATATTGCAATATTATATGATATGATTCAAATTATTATATGGGATATCGATTGCGTGGATACTGTCATATCTTCTCAAAAAAAATCCTTTGCTTTTGGATCATTTAGATGATTTATTTAGGGAAAAAATATGTTATAATCATTTAATAATTTTAAAATATTATACTGAAATGAGAATATATTTTAAAAAATGTATGTCTATTTCCAAACATTAGTATCTAATAATTTAATTTATTCAAATAAAGAAGCTGATATAGAGTACATGATCCTTGTATTGTAGTGATTTTTTAATGAATTCTTATTATAAATTAAAATATATTTATTCCTCTATGTTCTAAATTTATAATTAAGTTGAATATTCTAGCACGTATTTGTATTTTTATATCTTCTCTCATATCATATGAGGATTTTCGTTATCTACATATAGCCTATGTAGGAAATAATCAATTGGTATTTTCTTGGTAATATCCATCAAACACACACCATTTAGATAAATGGAGATGGATCTCAATAGAAAATTTGTATTTCGGATTATATTTATGTTCACTATACTCATGTTAATTCAATGATTATATATTAAGATAATTTTGGGTTTCTAATTCTATTTTCGAGTGATATGATCCAAAAAATCCATAAATGAAATCATATCCATATTCATAATTGATTAGATATTCTTTTATAACAATTTTTTAAAGAGCATGTATATCATAACCTTTTTTTAGTGTTATCATAAGTTATGCTATGACATTGATAAATGTTAGTTGTTGATTTTTTTCCATTACATTAGGATATAAGATATCATAATATGTGATTTTCTATTTTCTTTAGTTATATGGTACAATCGGTTGGGTGATAGTGTATGATTCATTTAATACCATGTATTTAAACAGTGTTGATGGTTATAGTAAATTTTCTCATACGTAGAGATAGAAAATTTGTGTTTTTAAAAATAGGTAATTTTATCATAATTAAAATATAGAATATATCAGAATTTATAATGAAAATCCATGTCACTCTACCCATATATAAGAAAAAATAGGAATGTTTTATAAGAAATTATAAGTTGGCCTATGAGATCATTTACCTTATGTTGCATTATAATTCGAGTTTACAACAGACAGTTTCTCTATCTATCATCAAATATGATATGGGCATAAAATAAGAAAAAATATTTAAAAAAATATAATATGGTTTATAAAATTATTATAAAATATAAGTGTTTTCCATTATAAATAGTTCATTTTATGCATAAATAAAATATAAAATGTTTATATTGATTCCCCAGTTTTATAAAATAAATAAAATTTTTATCTCAATATTTATTTGTATTAAATAATCATATGTATAAATTATAGGTATTATTTTAATATCACATATGATTAAATTTATGTGATAAATTACTTCATTAATAATTTCAATGTCATATATGCTAGGTAAGAAGAAACCTTACAAGTAAATGTCATGGTGTGAAGGGGGTATCGTGATGCAAGGATGATTATTGTGTATTGGTTTAGAAGATCCACACATTTTTCCATTTTATTTTCACATATGAAAGACTAATCATTCTAGATGGCCTTCCATCAGGGGTATCATGGATATATGATTGGAGTACTACACTGCGAAGAAAAATGGATGTCAAATCCTGAAGTCTTAGGCCTCCCTTGGAGAAGTTTCATTCTATCTGGACCCAAAAGAGTCATATCGCAACAGTATTTGGCCAATTATTGAACCGTCATCCTGGGAAAATCTTTCCATTACCCATGGAATTCATACTATGATGGAGGTAGGTATTAGGTTGGAAAATATATCTTCAGGAAGTCACTTTATGACCTAAAGGGTCCATGCTATAACATTACTTGGATTAGAGGTGTCATGTTTTTGGGAAAAATCCCTCTTGGTAATATTATATTATTTTCGTTCGACATTGTTTATTGAAAAAGAAAGTTCCCAAGGAATTTTTTGATGATCCAGAGATATTTTTGACTAGATATTTTTACATAGATCCATGAAAAAGGAATGGTTACCCTGGAATAAATACAAACAATTTCATAAACAATGTGACACGGTTTCCCAATTTTTTTCAAATTTTTGGGGTCTAAAATTTGGAGTTTTCATATTTTTAATAAAATTGGATTTCCATGAAGACCTTATAAAAATAGGGTAAATGCCTGAGTTTTTAGAAGATTGGTATTCGAAAATGTGTCTTTAAAAAGGTACAAAAGTAGTTGACGGTGATCTTCTTGATTACAATGAGCTTCGTGATTGAAAAATTTTACTGGAGCATCATGAGACAGGGAGCATCATTAAGGAAATGAGGGAGCATCCTGGAATCTTCTGATATGTCTAGAATCTTTTTTAATTGGTGTAAATTCCTATAAATAGACCTCTACCCCTTCATAAAGGTAGCGAGACTTAAAAAATATCTTAATGATCTATATTTTTTATGGTGGTTTACGAAGGTGGTTTATGAGAAAAAGACATTGAAGGCTATGAAGGACGGCCATTTTTTTCAGCATCATGAAGTTACATCTTGTAAACAATGTTTATTAAGGCTATGAAATCCAACCAAATATTTTTATCACTTGTAATGTAATTTAATTCACAATGGATATGTAAGATTCGCGAAACAAAGAGCATGGTAGAGGCTGTTTGAGCATCACAAAAGAAAGAGATGCACAGAGGCTGTTTAAGCTTCTTGAAAGAAGGATCTTCACAGAGGATGTTTTAGATTCCTGAAAGGAGAATATTCATAGAGTTGATTTGAAATTCTCAAAAAAAGTATCTTCACAAAGGCTATTTGAGCTTTATGAATGAAGAATATTTGTGATGGTTGTTCGAGATTCATTTAAGAGGGATCATTACGATGGGAGTTAAGAATCACAAAAAGTGTTTGAAATGTATTTCCTAGTTAATATGTGTTAAATTGGTATTCATTAATTGGATGAAATTCTATGTTCAATATATAATAATCATACAGTGGAAGATGTATTCATTAGAGATAATGGAGGGACCTACAAGTCCATAAATTATGGGTGAATCCATTATAAATGTAGTTAGTAAAGGAAGAAGAAGAAGGTGATCCTATCCACTAGCAGTTGTCCAGAGAAAGAGACATAGGGAGTCGACCTTGGGAAAGGATTGAACTATCGCTAAACCTTGTAATGATAGTGAGCCCGGGCATAGTAGTGATTTAGCCTGAAAAACATTTTGGCAGTGAGCCTTAGTGAATTTGGTACATTGGCACATTATTGTTTTATTGACCTTGGATGTGCCTAGTAAGGGTGATCTACATAAAAATCATTGTTTCCATATTATTTGTTTATAGTATTAAATTTAAAGCATTTTCATTAGATAAATAAGGAAATAATAAGATCAAGATCGAAACATAAGTGTAAAAAAAGTGACCCTTATAATAAAGAGGGCATGATCTTGTGGTTCATGAATTATTTTAAAAATTAAAACCATAAACTAATTCACTCCCCCCCCCCCCTCTCAGGGTTCCTAGACCACTTTGGGACCAAACAATTGGTATCAGTTCATAGGATTATTTTATAATATTTTTTTTCTCTTACTTGTATATATTTATTGTTGAAGTTAAAGATTCATGCTCTTATCTTGGTATATCATGGAAAAAGGAATAACTTCAAAGAAGAAGAATAATTATAATGTAATTCCATAGAGTTAAAGTGTCTATAGAAAGAGGATAATCCAGTTAATGGAAACCTACAAAATGCTACTAAAATACTTGGATGCATTAGTTAATGAAACTATTCACTCATTCAATGATACTGAATAAATGATCAAAGAAGCTGATATTCAAAGTGATGTTGTTACTAATAATTATGTAGAAATTAAATGAAGACCAAAAGTTTAATTTTTACACAATATAAAAAAATTTGATCAGAAACTCGATAAAGAAAATAAATCTAAAGATATATGGATCCATGTTCAAGAAATTGAAGTCAAAAAGTTGAAATTATTAAAAAACAAATCTAGAAGTGGAAACTAATCTGAGTGAGAAGAATGATTCCCAATCTGAATAATTGCATAAGACGTCTACAAATATAGAAAACTCATATCTCCCAATAAGGGTGATAATATGACATCAAAATAAACTCATAATCTTAAAGCCATGAATGATCATATTTCAACACAGATATCTAAACAAGTTCATGAGAACTGAAGGCTACAATAAGATAAATCATGTTGTGTGGATTCAATTACTCTGAAAAAAAAGTAGCAATGTGACATTGAGGATAATCTCACCTTATAATTGGTAGACGAGATGATTAGTGGGAATAATCTCATGAGAAAACATAATACTTAACTTGAATCAAGGTATATGATGATTTAATATATATGAGAAGATCCATAATTAGTGAAGAAAAATAGAGAATAAATCTAATGCTAAAAATAAGACTAATTTGAAGGGTGCATTTCACTTACTATTTTATTATCCATTGGTAGGTGATGATGAGATAAAAACAAAATATACTATTTTTGGAGGATAAATAATAACATATTTTATCATCTCAATGGAAATCCTTCTTGGGAAAAACAATTATTTGGAATAATGAAACTTATCCCATGTATAAAAAGTTGAGAGTTGTCAATAATTCCAAAAATAGAAAAAGTACTATATATACATGTAACAAACCTAAATATGTTTTTATAGGATGCAATGATAGACTGTATGATTTCTATGGGATTTTTTTGTCAAACATCATGTTTTTATTGATAGTATTTGGAATAATTATCAAGTTGTGATGATATAAATATTTCTAAATATGAGAATGATAAGAAGCGTCTGGAGAAATTTGAAAGAAGAGTCTCTCAAAAAGAAATTATCCCTAAAATTATACTATTGTGGGAGAATGGTACATGCCAAGACTATGTTTCAAGAATCATATGTTCTAAATATCTGAAGTAAAACTCAAGTTTTATTAACATATCAACCTAGAAATTTTGACACAATGTATATTTTAAAAAAGAGATGTTTTATATGTTACAATTAGGGGAATTCGACAAAATATTGAAATAGAAATAAATTAGGGAAGTAAAATCTAGTCAAAAGGAGATCCCCAGCTCTAGTGGTGTATAATGTGAAATCCTATACTGGAGGAAAAAGTGATAAGTTGAAAAATAATTTTAAAGTCTCAGAGGAAACACGTGGGACTCAACAAATATTTTATCAAGAACATCCTACGTTACACTCAAAATATCTCTCATTGAGAGTATGTGAAAGATCCTAGAAGAAAAATGGTGAATAATCTCCAGTTCTGAGTAAGAAGAATGTACATTTAGTGGGTGACCCACCACCAGAACAAAATTGTATAGTGACTCAAATAATAAATAGAAGAAAATTGAATAAATAACGTGTTAAAAAAATTTTATTTCATTCCCCATGGTATTAATTGAAGGAAATTGGAATATCATTTCAATGGGTCGAGGATAAAGGGAATATGGAAAGTATAATGATCGATGTTCAAAGAAAAAGTCATGGAAAAGGGTATACTGGTGAATCGTCCCAGAAATAAATTTCTACTAATGGGTGAAGACCCTAAATTTTGAAAAAGGCCAAGACTATAAAAGCTAAATATCAAAATAAGACTCAATATTTTGGTAAATAATAGTTATTCATATGTATAAAATAGTTTTTGTCGGTTGGGATGTTAAAAACTCATAGAATCAGCACACTTCTTTGTAAGAAAGTATTAAAATTTGGATTCATCAGGATTGACCACAATCCTCATGTTCAGGATTTTGAAGGTACCCCTCTCCCCATTAATTAATGATTCTGATATATACATGTAGTTTTGAAGTCCCAAGGGGTAGATATAATCATTGGGTTGTTTTTACTAAAATATCACAATTTCGTAAGTTTAATTGAGATACATGCAAAAATAATAATATGAAAAATAGTGAAGAATTAGATTATTTTTGCTCACAGTAGTGCAAAGAATTTGCAATGATTTCTAGATGGATGTCAATTAATAATTTTAGAATGAGTTTCTGGAAGAAGAAGATCACATTTAGCATCCAAATGATTATCTCATTCACTAATATTTGGGAAATGTTTTTCAGCTAAAGAATGAATTATATGGGTTGAAGCAGGTACCAAGAGCATGTTATTCAAGACTAGATCCCTTTTTGAAGAAGCTCAGTTTCTAGTATGGTATAGTTGATTAAATTCTATATGTGAAAAATTAATTTAATAAATGTATTATAGAACTTATATATGTTAAGGAAATAATCTTTGATGGATCCTATGAAGCACAACACAGGTAGTTTATTGAATTCCTGAAATGTGATTTCAAAATATCAATGATTGGTGAACTAATGTTTTTTCTTGGTTTACATGTGACACAAGGAAATAATAGAACATTAATTTATCAATATAAATATGGCATGTTTTTTTAGAAGATTTAGAATGGATAATTACATTGATATGACGGCTCTGTTAGAATCCTAGATGAAACAGTAATGGGAAGATAAAGCCAATAAAGTCGATGTTATAGAATACATGAAAATCATTGGAAGTCTATTGTACTTGATAGCGATAAGACCTGGTATTATTTTTTTCACATTCTAAGAAACAAGGTATCAAATAAATACCAAATAAATCCATATTCTTGAAATTAAAATAATACTTCTGTATTACAAAGGCATGGTGGATTTTGATTTGATGTACAATGAAAAATCACATCCACAGTTATTGGGATATACAGATATAGAATACTCTATATCATGATAAATTAGGAAATAAAAATTATAATGAGCTTTGTATCATATTTAATTTCATATTAATTGGATAATAAATAAATAGGATATCATTTTATTGAGAACTAAGAATCTAAATATATTGTGTCTACACAAGCATGCATGCATTTATTGTGGATGAAGTAGCATCTTGATGATATGGGAGTTGATGTGAAGTCTCGTGTCGGGATCTATTGTTATAATTCAAGTGTTATAAATCTATGAAAAAATCGAGTCCATCATACAAGGAATAATCACATTGAAGTAAAATATCATTTTATCTAGGATAAAGTGTAGCAAGGTCCTGTGAAGCAAAAGTATGTGCCTACATGCCTATAAGTTATAGTCATTCTGACAATGGCCTTACCCATGGAAACATTTGAATGGAATCTACTAGCTTTGGGAGTTCAGTCGACTCCCCACACTTGATAAATTGAGGATGTGGGACTCACTCTCCCCATTGTATGGTTTGTTTTCCATAATGAAATGATATCTATTCATTACCCAATTGAAGAAAACAACAAAGTGACCTTCTTATTTGTTGAAAAAGGGGTATAAATTGTGCATTTTAAAAGTGATAAAATTTATTAATAAAAATATGGGAGAAGATGATATGTGTATAAAAAATATTGGGGGAGTAGTAAGATAAGGGAGATTCAAAACTGGTGATGCTAAAAATTAGTAATCAAAGAAAATATATCTTAAGCGATGAAGTTTTTGATGAAATAAGTTGAGAGGTTTTGTAATGAAGTGTTTTATTGGTGAACTTTGTATATTACTCTTGTTTCTCATATCTAGAATTTCCCATGTGATATTAGAGTACGTTTTGAGCAAATATTTGATAATTTTATTAATTACAATAATATTATGGATATTGAATATGGAAGAATATTTAATGAGATAGAAAAATTAGAAGAGTTTTAAAAAACCCAATGGGGGATATTGGTGGGAAAATATCCCTTAATGTAATATTGTATTGTTATTAGGTAGACTGTGTTTGATGATAATTAAATTTTCCAAGTTATACTATGGTTATCTCATGATATTTTTTACTAGGAATGTTGACAAAGATCAAATACAAAGTAATGAATTCCATAGATGTGGTGTAGAAAAATGTGTACACATGGTGATGCTGTTTAGAAATGTGTTTTCCAAATTTTTCTGGTATGAAATTTGGATTTGGGATAGAATTTGAAAAGGTGGAGTTCATAGAAGGCATTATGAAAATATGAAAATGCCTTGAGTTTCATAAATAATTCGATTGAAAAAGATTGATTCATGATGTTTCAAAATAAGTTGATTGTGATCTTCACAATTATGACGAGCTTCACAAATAGAATATTTTCCTAGAGCATCGCGAGATTGGGAGCATCATGAAGGAAAAGAGGGAGAACCGAGAAAAGGTGTTTAAAATGCTTGAAATTTTTGTAATTAGTGGAAATGACTATATGTAGGAATCTATCCCTTTTGAAAGGTAATGATACTTAATTAAGATCTTAAGGCTCCGAATTCATGAAGTTGGTTCGCAAAGGTGGTTCATGTGAAAAATTTCAAGAAGGATATGAAAGCCAACCTAATATTTTTATAATCATGAAGTTAGAAGATTTAAAAAAATTTGAGAAGTATGTGAATGAAAACTAATTTTTTTGAACATCGTTAATGTAAATGAATTTGGAATGTTTAGGCAAACTTTGTAAAAGAAGGAGCTTCGTAGATGATGTTTGAGCTTCGAGAAAGAAGGAGCTTCATCGAGGATATTTGAGCTTCGTTAAAGAGGAATCTTCACAGCGTCTATTTGAGCTTCATGAAAGAAAGACCTTGAAAAAGGCTATTTGATCTACAAGAAAATATGGATCTTCGCGAAGGCGGTTTTATGATCCTAAAAGAGGCAGCTTTGTAAAGGAATTTATGCATCGTGAAAAGTGTTTAAAAGGGATTTCCCTCTAAATAAATGGTAAACTGGTATTCATTAATTGGATGAAAGTGGAACATCAATATATCATCTACATACAATGGGGGATGAATTCATTAGTGATAATGTAGGGAGATATAAGTCTATAAGATGTGTTTCAATCCCTTTAAAGAGTAGTGATCTAAGGACGAGGAAGAAGGTGATCCTTTCAAGAGGTAGTGAGCCAGAAAAAGAGACTTAGGGAGTGACCCTTGGGAAAGAAGTGAGCAGACCCTAGACCATGTAATGATAAGGATCATGGGAATAGAATTGATCTATGCTGAACATCATTTTAGAAGTGATCCTTAATGGATTTGGTGCATTGGTACATTGTCTATGTATTCTCCTTGGATCTAGCTGGGTAAGGGAGAACTAGGTAAAAAATTGTATGTACGTCTTCTTACATTCTTGTATTACATAAAAGGCATTGTCATTAGATAAAGAAGGAAATGATAAGATCATCATTAACACTTACATGATTAAAGAATTAACCTTTTAATAAAGAGGTAAAGATACATTGGGGTATTAATAGTTTTGAAATGAATATACATTCCATGATTCACCCCCCCCCCCCCCATCTTAGTGTATGTAGATCACTTTTAGAACTAACACATGTTGTTACCCTAATTGTCACACCATGAACATTTGCTAACACTATTTTTTTAATAGGGTAAAACCCTCATTTTGGGCTTGATCCCCCTTTAATTTTAGTTTGATAACCCTCATGGGGGATTATATTTCAATATGATCCTCCCCTTTTTCTGCTATTGATCCCCCACGATGTGGGGTGATTCTTAGTCATTTTCTATGTGTATTTGAGGTTAAATATTCCCATTTATATATATTTTTTTCTTATTATGTATTATGCCCGTTTTTTACTTTATGTGTAGGTTTTGGTAGAAGTTCCAATAATTTATAGAGGAATAGGTTTAAATTAATGGGTATTTTTATTAGCATGGCTGGAAGAAGTATTGGGAGGATGAACACAGAGAGTTTCATGAGGTTTTAGTGTTGATGCATTTTGGGGATATTTTATGTGGCTAATCCTATAATGATATATTAAATAATCAATAATAAATTTATATAATAATTATTTGGATATTTTACATTAAAATAGGATCTCATGTGTTGACATGAACATAAAAGATGCATGGATGGATTTTACTAGGATGAGTGGAACATCACGATGATGGTAACTTTGTCACTGAGGTCAATGGTCCCTCTAATAATAAAATATATTATTTCTATGTATGATTTCATGTTTATAAGGGCATGGGTGTGGTGTTATGGATTGAGATCACCCTAGATAAATAAGTTGTGTTCCTTTCAGCTTGCTTTATTCAAAGCCAGTGCTATAGTGATGTTTATGGAAAATGGATTCATAGAGAAAACATGGTTCTAAGTGGGAAAAGTTGTTGGTTGAGTTTTTGGGATACACTGAGTAGTTATAATGTTGTGAAATGAATTTTAGGTGTCTTGGGTGAGATTGGTAGGTCTATTTGGCTAGGTATGAGAGTCTTAGGCCATGTTATAGAGGATAAGACGGTCATACATCACAAACGTGATTAGTAACACCCTATTGATGGTGGAATATGTACTTTTCATGTATCATGAGTGAGATAAATATTTTTGGTCTTGTTGGGGGTGAATAGGAGGTGTTTCTTTAAGTTTATGTTATTGAGAAGTATCTTAGGGAGATGTGATATGCGACCTAGGTATGGGTTGGGTTAATTTTTTGGATGTCTTGGAATTTGGATTCCAAGTGGATATGGTGAGTGAGTAGGGGATGGTCCCTATGTAGTAAGGTCAATGGTAATGTAGAATCAGAAGAGTATGGGACCAGCCACTTTAGGCTATGGTTGAATGGAGACTTTAGGTAAAGGGAACACAATGGGTGTTTGATATGGCTTCATGTAGATGATATAAGACCATGACAGGTTTGAAGAACCCAAGTGGAATCCCTTTAGGGAATGGTTAGAGTGTCATGAGGAAAATCATGTTCTAAATGTGAAACTTATATAGACTCAAATAGATTATTCTATTTAGATATATGTATGAGGAAAAGTAAATAATGGTGTGGGGTTAGGCCTCAAGTAACTATAACCCTAGGATGAGTTGTTGGGATTGTGTGATGGTATGTGTTCCATGTTTATTATAATAGAAATTTTCACAGTTGTATGGATGTCAAATATGATATTGGATATTGAAGGACTGATTCTTCTATTAAATATATATTGGTTTGGGAATTATTATATTACCTCTTCAGAGACTGGTTGGGTAGGGTAATATTAATTATCATCTCTTCAGCGAAAAGGGATGGCTATAGTATTATTTTTTTAGAAGCATTGCACAATCCCTAATGACAAAGGTATTAAATTGTTTGGATTTTACTAAGGTTATTGAATGAGGGAATATTTATTCTCCCCTTTCCTAAGAATTAATGGGTTGGTTACTTTTAGGGTATCATCCCCTAATTGGTGTTTTCTAGGGTATTATACTGGGCGCCCCTCCCAAAAAAATAATGGGATGTGGTACTTGATATTGACCACACCATGAGGGTTATGGTATAATTAAAGGCATTTTAATGAACCCTAATAGGTATATTTGGGTATTAGTTGAGTTTTTTAAAAGATTAATAATGTTTCTAGCATTGGTAAAAATAGTTATGGTCATGTTTTGTGCTCCCGTGATTAGTGCACGATGACCAAACTTGCATGTTATTTTCTATTATTTATTTTACATTATAATAGACATAGATATGATAGTATATAATAGAGTTACTTGGTGATACCATAATAATATGTATTTTTACCCCTTGAATGGGAACTTTGGTGTGAATACAGGTTTTATATTTATTTTATAGTTCAGAACACAAGATGTGTAGTGGATTGGGCTGGAGAAACTCAAAAAGGAGAACAATTCGGAATGAGGTGAGGCTGAGGGATAATAGTAGATCCTCCTATGTATTTTATTTCTTCTTCTTATTTTATATGTGTAATAATAACAATGGGTGATTTGTTTTGAATTATTATTGTATCTTTTCAAATTAAATTTTTTATAACATGGATGATTTATTACATCCTTATACTCAAATTATTATTGTGGATGATGTTTTTCAATTTTTATTATTCAATATGAACATTATATTGAATTAATAGTATATTTAAGGTATTATTTACATCCTAATTTCTAGTCAGAAGAAACTTCCATAGAGAGAGGTGTTCCAGAATCCACGTGATGAACCAGTCTGGTTACTATAGAATGGTTTGTGTTGGAATGTTAAAAAATGGAATCAAAGTGTATTTTTCATGTCATATTAGTTTGGAAATGGTAAATAAGGAATAGTATTTTGCTGTATATTTTGATGAACCTTGGTCTAGTGATCCAACAGTTCCATTGTAGTGAGATCTCTAGGTTACAAGGGTTATATGATTTATGACCTTTGTTTTTGATATTTTGGTTGAGATGTTTACTGGTGGAATTATACTCAACTAAACCATGGTGTTTTCATTATTATTGAAGTTCAGGTATATCGTACAGTGAAATTAATATCAATAATGGTAATAAATTCCTTCTATTTAGTGGATGTACAGTGGCCCTTTGTGGGTCAGTTCAAGTATTGGATTTCATGCTGATGGAACCCTATTTGGTTTGATACATTAATGTTATTATTTAAAGTTGGTATAAGTATTGGAATGATTTTCCTTATGTATGTGGATTCCCCTGAGAGGGAATATGAATTCCCTGTGATATTCCTTAGAATTATGAAATGAAATTTGTTAAAGTGATTTGGTATTAAAGATTGGAATTGGAAGGTAGGATCATTGGGATGCCTATAATTTTGGATAGTGATCCTAGATTGTGGTATCATCAAAGGATAGTGCTTGGGTAGATTATTATAGTTTTGAGATGATTATAGAGTAGTGGGTGATCATGTGGTATGCCTTGGAATGAGTGATATGCCTTGTGTTTTTTATAAATAAAGCATATATGATTGATTTTGACTAGATGACATTGACATATGAAAGGGGAATAATCAGTTTTTTAGGTATTAGGTCCTAGCTTCGATGGTACATTACTCATGAAATAATGAGTTAGGTTATATGAGCATGTATTATAGAAAAATTCACCCATTGAGAATTGATTAGATCAAGATAGATTATAGACTAAGAACCAACAAGAGGGTTCTTAGAGATTACTCAGCCTTGGTAAATAGAAGTGGTTATTGGAATTATTTATAAAAACCCTTTATTTATTAAATTCATGTGCACACTGGTAACACACAGTGCATGTTTTGTTATGGATCCCTGAGTGGCCATGTGTATTTTGAGGATTTATGGATTCAGTGACATTTCTTCAGGCAGAGAATCCTAGGTTTTGGAAGAGAATGGTAAGTGTACCTATATGGTGAGGGGTGGAACTATATATAAATTTCATTACCATGTTACATCTAATAAGATATTGAAAAGTTTTTTTAGGTTTGGAGTTCATGGATCAGAACGAGTGACATACATGTGATGACAGAATTTTCTTATGAATTTCACTCGAGGAGGATAGTAAGGGAATCCATATAGTGGGGAGAACCCCATTGGAAATTAGTGGATGTGGACTTTGTTACAGATTAATTTTGATTAATTTTGTAGATTACATTACAAGTGATCCACATATGGGTAGAAATTGGGGCTCCCATTAATTTCATGGGTTTTAGTGGGATGGTCACACATAGTCATAACGTCCAATAATGGATAGGATTTAGGAAATTTATATCTTGTGTTTTTGTTTCGTTGAGAAATGGTAAGGATAATCTTATGATGGGTAGAAACAAATAATGTGATGGCAAGAATCTCATGGTGGAAGATTCATCGATACAGTGAGATATGTTGAAGGATAGTCGAGGTGGTACCGAGATGTCTGTGTGTAGTTAGATCTGATTTTACATCGTTCCTCGGTAAATATCGTTTTTGATAATTATATGTAGTATCAAATATAGTAGGTGTGTTGGAATCATGTTCGGGATAGAATTTATGTGATCCAAGAGTCATTATAGTGGAAGATGCATCACTACTCAAGGGTGGAGCATGATGGTGTGTTTGTTTAGTCAAGGATCCAACCATGTAATTACACCGAGTGTTGGGTTTGGAAATTAATGTGGCTTTTTTTGGATGGATGAATGATGCCTATAGAAGTTAAGGAATCAGGATCAGGTTATGTGGGGGTGAATTGGTGAGGGGCTCCAAGAACATTAAGAAGACATCAGATAGGGGAGGTCCATCTGGGGGTTTTTCTATGGAATTGTGTGAAGTGAGGTGAAAATCACATTGATATAATTGATGGAAAAATAGAAGTACATTTTCAATAAGTGGTTGCTATTTTTGGGATCACCATGAACCATAATGTTTTAAGACCAAACCCTATGAGGCCAACCTGGCTAGGGGGGAGGTTAGGTGAAACAAACCCATGAACACCACCACAAGGCTAGATAATGGAGACAAACACCAACAAATTAAAACTAATATGGGAGACCTTTCCCTAATGTAATCACTTTAGAACACACTTCCATATCTATGAAAAAATGAATATGAATATAATAAATACTAAAACATATAAAGTAAAAAAATCTTTCAAAAAACTATAGTGAAGACTATAGAGTATTACAGTATATAGAAATATGTAAAAATGGGTAAAATACTTGCCTAACCAGAAATGAAGTCTCAAACTAAAAATAACTATAAAAGAGGAAAACTGAGAGAGCACGGCTCCTAATATCAAATTCTGACCACCAAACATTTCCATGAAACCCAAGTATCCCTAATTTCCACCGATGTAAGTTTTCATCTCTCAGTCATCAGTATAAGACACAACATGTGTAGGAAAATACCATGTGGGGGTGAGTATATGTGTAACCATTAGAACATCCCAAAAACACAATGGAATAATTATAGGGATAAAAAAAGTTATATCAACCCATTATAATATTAAAATGAAAACCCAACACATATATGCTCATAAATAATCCTAATATAGATAGAAATGGAATCTCTATAACACATCTCATCCATATTCGATGATTCTACTTTCATATCAAAAATTCTATATTGGATTCCCATCATCATGTGTAACCTCTATAGAATCATTGTTGAGAGGTATGCCCGTCATCACTACACTGCATAGTCTAGGAAGCAACAACTCCTGTAGAGGACCCACTCCCCAACGGAGCTCGAATGTGGTGGAGCACCACTATATAGATAGAGGACATGTTCCCAACTATGGAGAAGTGCTGAATCTAACTATGTAAAGATTATAGGGGGCCATGCCCTAATGAGAAAAGTGAGTATGAACCTTTGAATAACTCTAATAATCCCCACATAATTACTTCCATCATATTTCATTCCATTATGATACTTCATTATCATTAGACCTCACATGATATCTCATATGACACAATGATGGACATAATCATGTTATACAAGTAGAAATACTTAGTACATTATAATTGTGGGCCAGAATCCAAGTCCTAATGAAAGAGATATGAAAGTGAGATGTTTCTAGGACAATTACATGGCATATAAAAGGTGTCACATGGTCTAGTACATTACCTATTAACATAGAAATTTTCTCCCCTAAACACAAATTGGAAATGAAATTTTTAGTAAAAAACTTTTACTAGTTGTACATGGTGTGTCTCGGCCACCCGGAGCCTTCCCGTACTCTTCCAGTCAAGACCTGGTACACTGGATCACTCCCATGTAGCTGGTTATATTTGAGAATCCTGGTTGTGTCTGAGTACAGAGTTTTGATCCAGTACTGTGGTCTTTCTCGAATACTTACTAAGTACACTCCAAGCCATCTTCACAAGGTAAAAAAATATTTCATAGGGTCCACATGCTGTGTGATAGTTATCTTTTCCAAAAACAATTTCTACTCCATTCAGGGGACTATGGGGCGTGTGTTATTTTCATTCCACACCGTGTAGTCAAATTTTTCACAGAAAATTCAGTTTATTCATGTGGATATAGATCATCCTAAATTTCCATGAATCTCATTATATGGATGCCAAAAATCAACGGATAATTCATCTACTATTTGATTCCTATCCTTCAGTGGTCCGTAATCAAAATCAGTTCATCTGGTGATTAGTTGTTATGCATCTTATAGTGATTATTTTCAACCATCTCCACTACCTATTAAAGATCAATGAATAATCTTCCTCAATCAAACCTAATAATTTCTCAAATAACCATACCATATGTAGCACATCCTATCTCTTTGAATCTAGGTGTTTGATCACTCATAAACTCTCCTCGACATTGTCAAACTATGACCCCATGGGCCAAAAGAGAAGAAAATGATGAACGGTGGTGTGAAATGCACAAGAATGAAGTAAATCCTTTATTATTCAAGATTTAATATCCAATTATCACATATATAGTAACAAAACAGTTTTAATCATGTAATAACAAAATTCAATCAGAATCAACAATTAAATTTATTTAAACAGACTCAATTGAGAATAGAAAATTCTAGAAATCAAAGTAGATAAATAATCAATGATTAATTAAATCAAATAGTGAATAAATCGATATATAACATGTCATAAAATTATTATAGGTAGATCATTGGTGAATAGCACATTATCCATTTTTTAATAAGACTTTATACTTTTCTTGTCTCTTGATCCATCATGATTTGATCAGCATTCACCATCTAATCCTGATCTTCCAATGAAAAATGGTGATCTTCCTCTCAAATATACATAATTTTATTCATCTAAACTTGGAGATTTTTTAAATGATTAATTTATAGAGGATTATGTTTTAGTCATTTCATAAATATAAATAAATGAAATCAGTTATTTTATTAAATGCAACCGCCAAATGTCACCTCAATCTGAATATTCAATGTTGACTAATCTTAGGTAATAAATTGGAAAAACCTCACATTATAGAATTATTTGTGGTCTTTCATTTCCCATATCTAGTCCCAAACGATGGAAAACCCATTTAAACTGATATGATTTGTGTGCATGAATTGAAATATATTAATATTTTTAAAATATTAATTTTGGGGTCCCGAGACACCCAAACAGCATGACAACTCCATGCATATATATAGATATATGCAGAGAAATATTCAAAGGAAAAAAATACATCAAAACCGTTATCACTAACTTCTACCCTACCTCAATTATTTTCACCCCAAAATTTCAAAACTATATAAACAGTTGGGGTACTGAGTTATTACTTGACTCTCTCACTCCTCGGAGATCTACAGCATGCTCATATACTACTACATCCCATGAACCAAGGGAATAGTCCATCCTTTGAGGGTTATCTCTAATTGAACCATGATCGACACAGGGAACTCTATGAATCTTTATCTATCATTGATTTCCAGCTCAGCCGAGTCAATAAGGATTGTTGGATGAGTCACTTATCTCCTCTATTATGAAACATGGATGATGTTATGAACCTAATCCATCTTTGGTGGTATGGATTGGAGGTATGAAACCTCCCCAAACCTTATTAGGATCTCGAACATCTTGACAAACCATGCTGATAGCTTTCTTCCCCATCCAAACCTCTACAATTCACTTTGTGGTGAGACTCTTAGGAAAACATGGTCTCCCGATAGGAACATGAAGGGCCTATGACATAAATCTATGTAATATTTCGGTCCTATATGGTCTATCCCCACAATATAATAGATCATATGAACCTTTTCCATCATCTCATGCACCATCTCTAGCCCAACAAGATGTGTCTCTCTAATCTCCACCCAAGAAAATGGTGACCTTTAGGGTCTCCCATATAGGGCCTAGAAAGGCTTCAGGAAGATATTAGAGTGATAGATATTATTAAAATAAAATTCTACCAATGGTAAGTGATGCTCCAAAATCTAACCACAGACCAATACACAAGCCCCCAACATATCCTCGAACACTTGGATAGTCTATTCAAAATCTGGCCATCTGTCTAGGGGAGAAACATTGTACTTATTTACAATTGAATCACAAATTCCTCTTGTCAACCACTCCAAAACCATGATATAACTTGAGAACCACGATCAGGGTTGATCATCAAGGGTACACTATAAAGGTGAATGATATCATGCACTTACAAATGCACCAAAATGTAGACCAAAACCAACTCACATATGGAAAGGAAGCATGTAGACTTGGTGATTCAGTTAATAATCACTCAGATAGATTCATGGACTCCCACTGTCCATGGAAGCCCTATCACAAATTCCATGGATATGCTTTCCCATTTCCACTCTAGGATCTCAAAAGGTTGTATCAAACCTACTGAAACCCAGTGCTCAGCCTTTACTATTTAACATGTGATACACATAGTGAAGAACTCATCAAATCTCGAATTCAAGAAATCCCACTAATACATCCATAAAAGGACCTTATAGATATTCACAATACCATGATGTATATATTTGGGGGGAGGGTGAAACTACCACATCACCTACTCATACAATGTCATAAAAATCCCTATTCGTCCCTAGAAAATGTTAGTGTTCTCCCCTCCATCATAAAATGCATCGGGTGAACGTCCTGAGGATATCTGGTCATGCATAACCTCATAGTTAGTTTCTACCAACTGAGCCTCTTGCACACATTAAATAAGTACAGGATTTATCACTAACGAGTTAATAAATATTTCACCCATATCCTCCATCATGGTCAGATATAATGAATCCAACTGCTTTGAAGCCTCTTCCACCATGTGAAAATAGGACACCTTGCTAAGTGAATCTTCAACCATGTAGCCCTTCCCATGAGTAAATACTATCTCAAAGTCATGGTACATTTGTAACTTCAACCAATTCCTATGTCTCGTGTCCATGTCTCTCTAATTGAAGATATACCTTAGACTTTGGTGTTCTAAATACATAATAATGTGATCATCCAAAGGATAGTGCCTCCACATATTCATGGAAAAGGATAAGACTGTAAAATCTAGTTTGTTATTCATAGAGTTATTCTAAGGGGGTCTAAACTACCTCCACCCATATATGATAACTACCATCTTCTTCATCAACACACAACTAATTCCCGATCCATAGGCACCACAAAACCCTACTTACTCAGTTCCCTCCTCAAGTTGTCTTAATGTAATAGCACTGGTCATCCTCGGCCTCAGCTCCATGAAGGATCTATAATGCTACTTTGTCTAGATACATTTATTCCTTTTCCACATCAAGGTGGAAAAGGGACTACAATCATTTATAAGTCTTCCAAAAACCTCATGTAGTGCCTAGCCAATCTAAGGAAACATTGTACCTTTGATGCACTCTTAGGTGGTTCTCAACCAAGAACCACTTCAATATTTTCAAGGTCCATTGTTGAACCATGATTATACATTACATTCCCCAAAATCTGAAACAAATTGATTAAAAACTAGAACATTGGGATCCTACCTTAAATATTGTGCTCCTGAATTATGTCTAAGACCATCATTTGATGTTATGAATGCTCCTCCTATGATGTAGAGTAAATGAGTATGTCACCAATGAAGACAACCATAAATCATTCCATGTATGGCTTGAATATCTAATTCATAAGACTTAAAAATATAGCTGGGTAATTCTCACAGAAAAAGGAATCCCCATGAACTCATAGTGTTTATATTTCTATTAGAATGTCATCATTGAAATATCATCCTTTCAAATACTCAATTGGTGTTTGTTAGACCTCAGATCGATCTTCAAGAACCAAGTCATGCCTCTCAACTAGTTGAAGAGGCCATAAATCCTTAGAAAGGGATAATTTTTCATTATCATTACATGATTGGAGAAAAGTTAATCAACATAAATATTCAAACTCTCATCTACATTAATCACTAACAAAATTGTTTTTTCCCTGGAAACACACAGGGTCTTATGAAACCCATCTATTAAAGTAATTATAACTACACCCTTTTCTCTGGGATCCCTCTAAGGGCCATCTGATATTCCATAGAAGATATTGGTGTAGTATCGTGGGGAAAATAAAAGTAGAAGTCCATCTCCCACAACATATATAGTACCAAAATGTCATAGTGTAATAATTCAATTTAGTTCTATAATACCAAAAGAATCCAGATTCCTAAAGAGTATAGTTTTCCAATGTATAAACTCTTAAAGTGATGTATGATGGGTTAAATATTAATTATTTAAATACCCACTCACTCATACATGTGATCTCTCCTATATACAAAGTATAAGTTCATACCAACTTTCTGAAGTAATCAAACTCATATGTGATGCGTGTGAATCTGTCCCCAAACCGTGGAAAATCAGTCCAAACCCAAGATAACATCAAAATGTTTCATCTTGATGTCCAGGAAGAACCATGAGAAACTGTATCAATCGATCACCTACTCGTACAACTAGTTGACATGTGAAATCAAATAATTTCCCACTGTATGAACCTCGAGTCATAAGTTTATGCCTAAAGTCTCTAATGGAATATTTATATCTCACACAAGGGATAAGGATATAAATATATGACTCATGCATATGTCTTCTAGTACTAGGTAAAGAGTTTAAAGGACATAAATCAATCCTTAAAACATCTCATGTGTAGCCTATCCATACCCCTACTTTGGTTGTTGTTGCCTACAGCATCAACCATAAGCTCTCTAAGCTTGACGTTGGTTGCCTAGTGGAGGTAGAGAAACCAGCTCAAAGATTAGACCTCGACTATCCTGTCCTCCCCCAAAAATCTCAACTTTCTCCTCTATCTTCACTACTTACCTAGGGGTTACTTTGAACACCCATGGATGATACCATATCATGGTGATGCCTCTTCTATAGTGGTCTAACCACTATCTTCATATCCTGATCATAATGAAATGTTTTGGAATCACATGTTCTGTGATACATCCCATAACATGAAGAGATTAGACACTCATATGGCTGGATGGATCCTCTATGTTATCCGTGAGATTTGGATCCATGAACCCTCATTCAAGAATGATAATTTCTCCACTACCGAGACCTCAATGTATGATGCCTGCTAGCTGTTGTAGATCACTCGGCCATATGATGCTCACTTTTATCTTCAACTATTTGGAATCCGTATAATTAGAATATATCAGTCCATATAACTCACTCTATCACTATAAAATATGTCAAAAAGAATACGAAGAATATGATGGCCTCAATTTCTCTATAGAGACGTTTCTCAAACTTCTATTCTAGGAAGAAACCATCTTTCACTATACCTAAGGAGTAACATGTGAGGACATTGAACCTCAAAGCAAACTATAAATCTATCTAGTCACCCTACTACAGCTTGAAAATTTCCAAAATAAACATTTATCATAATAATGAGGGGAAATATCATCATGAAACTACATTTGGAAATCTGACCATGTGGGTTTAGTCTGATCGTGGGTCTGCATCACCAAACTCAACTAGAACCTTACTACCCCATGGAAAGGATTGGCCCCCAAAAAAACCATCTGATCGGTTTTTTTTGTGATGAATCCTGGTGATTTGGACAACTAAATCAATATAATACTCTTCCACCTATGGATCTAACTCTCTAAGGAACCTCAGCGGTCTGTAACACTAGATCTCATTCCGTGCACTGGGCCTATATTCATTATCTTCCTAAACTAATAGTATTATAAACAAACTGGTAAATGGGCCAATTATCACTTCCTTCCAAGAAGAATTACCTCATGATACAGACCTTGAACAGAGGCCTCTTCACTCAATGTATTTTCATCACAATACAATAATCGTGACCTCGAAGGATTTCTTTGTGGAGGCATCTGGACAGGGATTAAGATATACCACGGTTTGATTAGAATATATAAACTTGTATTTGAATCAATAAATAAAGTCATGGTAATTAATTCTATCTGATTCATTTATCACTGTTCCTTTCAACCAATGTCTCAGAATTCCAAATCAATAAATAGTTATTTAGAGTCCTGGTGAATGTATATGTCAGTCGTTTCCCCAACACTAGGTTCCCCAACCTGAAATATACACTGAAGACACTTCAACCCCATTTTCCAATTTCCCAACTAATCCTCACAAAGGGGAAAACACAAAACACTATCCCAATGAATGGACCACCTTTGATACCATTATTTCAAGACCAAACAAACGGGGGACCATCTGGAAGATCAGAGGTTTTGTGTGACAACCCCAAGCATGCCTTTAATAGGCTAGGGGCTAATGACATGCACTAAAGTGTCATAACTAAATTGGGAGGGATTTTCTTAATTTACTTATACACACACCCACCCATATCTATGAAAAATTCAAGAGGAATATAATAAATATTGGAACATCTAGAGTAGAAAATGCATGTAATAAACTCTAGGGGAGGGAATCATCATAATATGATAGTATAAACCAAATAATAGAAAGGAGAAAATATATGCTCAAAAAGAAATGAAGTCCCAAAATGAAAAAAAATTATAAAAGAAGAAAATTGTGATATCTCATATCCGAATCTCTAAGTATGAACAAATAATGTGTCAATGCACCCAAGTATCACTAAACCCCGCCAATTTTACTGTTGATCTATATGTATTCTAAATAATATATGACATGTGTTAGAAAATATTATTTAGGGTTGTGTATGAAAATACACTTTAATATGCCCCAAACCCCAAAAATGGATAAATAGAGGGATATAATAGAAGTTTAATCAACCATTATAATGAAGGAAATGAAAACCTAACACATATAGTCTCATAAATAAACTTAATAAATAGATAATGGGGATCTCCATCACATAGCCTATCCATAATAGATTATTCTTACTATAGATCCAAAACTCCTACTCTAATGCCCAGGGTCATGTGCTACCACACAATAATTCTTAAGGAGGGGCTCACCCTTATAGCTACGCTCTACAACTGAGGGAGCCAAAACTCGGGTGGAGGACCCTATCCCAATCGGAGAAAAAATATGGGGGATTTCCACTCACTATATAGATGACTTAGACACTTCTATGGTGTAGTAATGACCTAGCCTATGTAAAGAGTATGGGGCATGTTCCCTAGTGCGATAGGGGATTATTAACCCCAACATCACTCCTATGGTACTTTCATGATCATTCCCATCGTCAAGAATCACATAAAGTATCATCTACTCATAATACCTCCCATCGTATCTCATATACCACAATGAACGCCCCCATCACATTTTACAATGAAAAACACTAAGGATAGGCCCTCACAGGCCAAAATATATGTACTGGGGATTCAGAAACAGATGAGAGAAGTTTCTAGGAGAATTACATGGCATGTACAAGGGCTTACAAGGTATGTGACCTCAACTCGTCGTCTCATCATATTCTACCTTGGAAACGGATTGAAAGTTAATGTCTCACTCCAAAGCATGTACTAGTTGTACAAATCTTGTCTCAATGACCCAAGGCCTACTTGTTCCCTTTCATACATGCCTATGTACATTGGACCATTCTCATGTACATTGATGTCTCGAGGTATCATAGTTGTGTCTAAATACATATTTATACTTGTGTACTCTGTTTATGCAAGTTTAATCACAGAGTACATGTTGGGATGCCCTAATTGGGTCACATGGCATGTTGTGGGGCCCACACAACATGCTCTCTTTATCTCCACTCAAAATCCCATACATCGTAGATAGGTGACTGGTCGGAGTGTTTCTTTCATAGTACATATCGTTTAGTTGATTATTTCATAAGAAACATAGTTTCTTCATAGCTATTAAGATCCACCTTCATCGAACCAAATTTCATCATTTGACCTCTTCAAATCGGAGGGTAAACACTCCAACCATCAATTCCCAGCCTTCGGTGGGTGGAAATAGAAATATGATCATCTAAAAATGTGTCTTCGCATGTATCATATCACTTCTCATCAACTATAGACAATCCAAACCCCATATCAACCAAAAATCCATCAGGATCCATCTAGAAATCACCATCCCATATGTCGTTTTTACAAGTAATAAGAATATATTGGTTTGATCATGCTTGTACCCACCTTGTTAATTCTAATCTGTGACGACATTTTCCAATAGTGGATAAGGTGAAGAACGGTGATGAAAAATAAATAATATGGGTGTAAATTGTTCATTATCCAAGAATGCAATTCCAATGATCATATAAATGTGAATATCCCAAGGTGAATCATGGAATTAAAAATTAAAAATGGAATTAAAAATTCAATTTAATTAAATAGGATCTAGAGATAATGGAGGAAACCAAAAATCAATGAAGATAAAGAATCAATGTGTTATTAAATCTAATAGTGAGGAAATCCATAAATACTATTTCATTCCAAGATTAGGGATCAATAATTGGTGAATAATTTTTTCACTAATGATGAAGAATGCATTCTTCACTTACTACCTCTCGATCCACCTTGATCTGATCAATTTTCATCCTCAAATTCTAATATACCAATAGAGAATGGTGCTCCTCTTCTCAAGTTATCCCGAGGTTATGTGGCTAACCATGGAGATTTTATATAATGGGGTATTAATAGATGATTAGTTTTAGGCCATTTGATAAAAATAATCAAATAAAACTATCTATTTAATTAAGAGCACCCACCAACAGACACCTCCCTCAGAACTCCTAATGATGGAAAATCTTTTTTTAGGCCTAGGTTAAACCCTGAGTTCTTGAATGAATTGTAGTCTATGATTTCCAATATGAGGTTCCACAAAATGGGAAAATTATTTAAATTGAAATGATTCATGTGTGTGAATTAAAATATAATAATATTTTAAATATATTGATTCTTACACAAAAATAGACATAAAACACCATGACAATTATGAGAACAAATCTATATATTTACATATAAATATTCAGAGGAAAAATCCATCGAAACCAGAGAAACTGTAGAATCAAAATTTGTGTCTGAAATCTTTTAGTGTAGAACACTATAAGCCTAAAATGGATTAGTTGAAGAAAAATATGTGCATCTCTATGGATTAGTGTGGTGAGCATTTATTTAGTATCAATGATGGTTATGGTTAGGTGGCTCAGGTTTTGGGGAAGAGTACACCATCATGTTTGGAGTTGCATAGTGAAATTATATTTAGAATTTTAGATTATAGAGAAATAATATTTTTATTGAATTTATGACCGAGGTAGTCCAGAATTGACCATCACAACTTATCATGGATAAGAAGTGTTATAGTGGTTACTTTTTAACAAACATCCTTGTTACATATTATAAAATTCCAAGTAAATTTGAATTTATTATCTTGGGTCAAGGGTTTTTTTGAGAATTAGGACTTAGAGAGATAATAAAAGGGTTAGGAAATCTCAATGATATATTTTGGGATATGGATCACGGTAATGGAGGCTTTTCAAGTACATGGATAAATGTCAAACTAGGGACTTGGGGATATAGAAAAATATTCTTAGTAGGTGGATCACCAATAATTGATGGGTGAGGGTCACACCATAATGTGTGTAGAGAAAGGAAATGAGAGTCCACATGTGAGGGCTTCATGATGTGGTAGGATTTTGTGTGTAATTTTTTCCAAGGAAAAAACAGTACCCATAATGTTCATTCCAGAAAGATGGTGTTGTGTAATGAGGGTGATTATTGTGCATTAGGTTGAAAGAACATCATATTTTTTCATTTTCATTTTTTAGAGGAATTAACTATAGCTCAATTATACATAGGTAGTTATATAATGGAATTTCATAAGGGATGTCATTACTGAGAGTATGGAGTGTCATTCCATGGGTAATAATAGAGGTTGTTCCATAGGGGAAATATGAGGACACTCCATGATGGCCTGGGCCTTAGCTAGAAAATGTGAATCATGACATGGCCTATAGGTTTCATTCCTAGATGGTATTTAGATAGGGATTGAGCCATCAACAAGAGGTAATTACATCACCACACAAAAATATCACACTGTAGTGGAGATATTAAAGGGTTTGGGCCCACTATCTAGGATAAGTCTATCCTTGAGTAAGAAGGGCAACACTATGAGCTTCCCAATAATAGAGGTTTCATTTCATGGCCTTATTGGATATGTTGTTACCATGAACCTAGGATAACATTTAATTAGGGAAGATACATCCTTATTTGGAAAACCCCATTTGGTTTTATGTCGAGTGGCTATATGTGATGGGTAATTTTGGAGAGTTTATCCCCCACTTCATCCATGGCTTAATACCCCATGACGAGGTTTTATTCGTGACTGTATTCCATGTGAATTTTAGGTGAGATATTTTTAATTCTCTATTTTTTTATTCTAATACATTTTCTATGTTTTTTTTGTTCAATATTGGGTTTTGGTGATGGTTCCACTATAAGATAATGGAATTGGAATTGAATAAAAGATAATGAAAAAAAATTTCAAATAGTATGACTTTTTGATGTTAAAATTTTCATCTTACAATAATTATATTATGGTTTTGATCTTTTTTCACTCATGTTAACTTCTTTTTAATTTATTAATGGTTAAAGACCATAGAAATCATATGAAAAATGGTTACCATGGACATTGTAGATATTATCCCAATTATAAATCTAGTGAGATAAAAACTAATGTGAGAAATATTTGAATTATGCTAAACCATGTGTCATGATTTATGATTAATAATGTGAACATATTAAATTCAAAAACAAAATAAATAATATAAGGATGGATTTTCATGGAAGTTGCAATGAAAAATATGATGAAAGAAATAATATTCGATTTCCAATGTTTCAAGAATGTGAAAATAGGAACATAGTGGAATGTATCAAAAGAACAAGAAGATTATTCATGTACATTAATAGAGAGAATATATAAACAATATATGGAGGAAAAATGAATGAAATAGTTAACCTAAAAAAGGGAAATGGTTTTTATCCTAGTTATACCTATGAAATTAAAGTATATGAATCATTTTAAATTATATCATGAGTTATGCATATATTTTATATATCATTAACTAATTTTATAAGTTAGTGGAAATTAAAATAGTAGGGATGTAATTTATTTATGTGGGGAGAATAAAAAACCATGATATTTTAATATATATATATATATTCCTTTAAAACCTAATGTGAAGAATAGCTTGTTTCAAATCAAACACTAAACAAAAATGAACTGGAAAACATTTTATAGCCATTAAAATGAAATAATTGAATTATTGGGTAAATATAGAGATAAAAAAATTATGAAATATAGAAAAAAATTCCATTTCTTTATATTAATGATTTGATAAATATTAAAATATAAATACAAAATAAAATATATTTATACCACGAAATAAATTTTATTAAAAAATTGACTTTTCATTGTCTAGGAATTTTATTATTTCTTAGTTAAATAATGGTTTAAATTGAAATTATTTATAATATATACAATAAAATAAGATAAAATCGATCAAATAATTATTTCTAGGTATATAATAGATTCATTTTATGCTTATAGGATAAATTTTTCATAAAAAATTATCTTTTATGTGAAATCATATTAAAATTGAGATTTATCACTTTTAGAAATTGAATCATATAGAATTATTGTAACCAAAATTCAAGATTTTTTAAATTGGTTCAATTTCCTTATTGAACATAAAATTAAGTTACCAAGGTAAATATTATATAACATGGTAAGATAGTTATTTTTCAAGGAAGGATACTTTTTTAATATTGGGTATTTTTAAATTAAATGGATATATTTTAAATTAAGACTCTAATATGAATTTTGTATATATACAAAAATATATTAACCCGAAATTAATTCGTAATTATAGTTAAATATGATTAATAACACCTAGCAATTAAAATGTGTTCCTTTTACAAAAAATATATTCTATACATTATATTTATTTATTTAATGGTTAATTTTCCCATATATAGAAATTGAATTTGGTTAAATGGAGCCCAAATTTAGATTCCTCATTTAAAATTTTTTATAATAAGGGTTATCTTATATTTTTATTGATAAAAAATAAACATAATTAATATCTATTAAAGATTAATAATTGTTAAAATGGGTATTCTAATGTTCCTAGAATTTTACTAAATCAATGTCACTTAGACATTACATAATACCTCATTTAGGTTAAAAATTCATACCTTCATGTCTCTGTAACATTTCCCCACATAATTTACCTAACTCATCAAACCCACCATATCCCCATGTGATATTATTCTTACTCCAAACCTAATGTTAGTTTCAATGGAAAAAAAAATTTTTGTAACATATAAAATGAGACTACTCCCACCTATTATCGCATGCCTATCCACCTCAAAGGAATTGGTCTTTATTTTTCCTTACCTATCCCTCTCTAAAAAATCTCAAGGATTTCATATGTTTTTAAGGATTCCTCCCATGCTTTAAGAATATACATAGCAAGGTATGTGTTCTCGTCTATATCATTTTGATTGAAGTAATTCTTTTGAGATAGTCACAATTTTTATTCAATTTATTATCCATTAATATGTTCATAATAAATCATTTAATATCTAAATGTTTCTCTATTGACGATATAAATTCCTTCTCTCTCATTAAACCTATTCTATAAACCTTTTATATAGTCATTAGGGTGTTGAAATCATTCCTTTATTTTCTATTCCATGCTTCCATATTTTTAGTACCTAACCCTATTTTCATTCAAGTTTATTCACCTAGATATAAATATACTTCATTAATTGGGTACTTCCCTTTATGAAACCCACATCACATAATTTTTGGATTGAAATGATGAAATATATTCCATTGTTTTATGATCGAGGTGGCACATATAATGATAGACATAAAAATGGTGCACCCTAAAAATGCTCTAATTCACTGAGTAAAGAATATATCCCTAGAGATAACATTTTAATTATACCTTGGATGTATGAATTGTAAATTTTTATGATACCTTTGTGAATAAACTTGGTAATATTCGTTTACAACACCATAGTGAAGAAAGTTGGGAATATACGTATGGATTTATCATGTTTATATTGTAGACACAATTCCATGTCATACCTCATGTACTTATAATCATATTATGTCTCTTTTACTTATGTACATGTTCTTATATTATTCTACAATTTTTACCAATTATATTCAATTATGCCCCAATTTCATTATTTATCCCTTACTGAGCATCTGAGCTCACTCAATTATTATGGTTACATTTCCCTAGGTTATAAAGAAAGATAATACATATGATGTTTCTAGAAGAGTATCTGGTGTGAATAAATTTTTGGATATTTTTAATAATTGTTATGTATTATGTAATTTATTTTATAGTGGAAAAAGTTAAACTAGTTAAAAAAATACCTGGGTTTTGTTAATTAATATTTTGTCCTAACCCTCTAAAACTATTAACCTAAAACGTATTTTGATTGAATTTAATGCCATCTAATCATTATTATTTATAATTAATTTTTTCAAATCCATAGGGAATCATAGTTATTATGAGAGTAAGGATTATATATCAATATAGGTTAGGATGTTAGTAGAGGATAAATTAAAAGTTTATAAGATGATTTTGATCATTTTTTTCAAAGGTATAGATGACCCTTCTGGTTAGTTGAGTTAATACTAGATATTTTAGGTATTATGATAAGAAAAATCTAGTTAAAATCATAGGGATAATTATAAGCGATAATTCAAAGTATAATTGAAAATCATAATGTTTTTTAATGTAAATATTGTGTGGTTTTCCTAAAAATTATGTCCCTATATAGATATTATCAGGTGTATGTTGGTGTAGCATAAATACTGCTATGGGTTATCACCCTAAAAAGGTTGGTAGAGTGTCAACTCAATATTCACACAAGTGAATAATTATTGGTCCTATTATTATACATCAGGTAAATTACTTCTCTGGGAAATGCTTTGGGCATTCATTGTAATAGTATAGGATTTTCAAATGATATTTTTTTCCTAAATAAATTTTGTTTATATATTATATAACACTATACACATAAAAATATATAGAAACTATAAAACAATTATATAATTAATAATTATAATTACATTAGTTATCTACGAGATGAATTAAAATACCAAACATTACAATTGGACAAAAAATATAAAATAAAAAAGAAAAAATGGAAAAATATGGGTCACCCAAATATACAAGATTGATCCCCCATGGAAAAAACGATATAAATGAAACAAATATTAGTAATCCAATCAAAAAAAATAGAAATAAAAATATAACCTTAGTGGTAATTTTAGTGAAATTTTAGTGAAAAGATGAAGTTGTATTTATAGGGTATAAAGGGAAATGTGACCATTGGTATTCATCCATTATATGACCATTGGTCAATTTGACTACTGGGAACTGAACACATTGTATATAATTTTAACATTATAATTAGTTCTTATAATTAGTAACAACAAAAGATAATTGATTTCTAAAAGAGAAACAATGGCCTTAACCAATAGAGTCATATAGTTTGAATACCATTTTTCAGAACATGGGAAGGAGGGAGAATTATTGTGGTTCACCCTTCACCAAGACCAAGTTGAACTTCAATAACTAAATCTTTAATGAAATTTTATATGGGGTAAAATGAAGATATTGGAGATTCCCACTCGATCAATGTTAGTTGAACCACCCCTCGAAACTTCCACCATGTCAATCCTTACCATTAGGGTGTGTGATGGAGTAATAAGTGGTTATTATTATATGCATTAGTTGCTTAATTTGTAATTTACTTAATATAAATAAATTTTTTATCCCATCAATTCAATTTTAATAATAATTTTTATAAATAAAATATATGTTTCATTGAGATGAATTTTGATAAATTGATTTCATGAAACGAATAAAACATATTTTTTTTAGATAAAATATATATATTATTAATAAAAATAGTTACAATAAATATTTTTTTTGTTATGTATAAACACAATAATTTAAATATAAATCATAAAATTGTTTTATAATGTTCTTGGAAATTCCTATAAGTGTCAAAAATTTCATTGTGACATAAAAAATTCTATTTTTAAATAAAAATGGATTTTTTTAATTTAAAAGATAAAATTATCATATTTAGAGAACTATTATGAAAAAATAAAAATTATATTTGAAATCAGAACATTAAATAAAAATTTGGTGAATTTAAGAGAATTTTGTAAGATATATTATTTTTTCATGAATAGAAAAAATACTGTTTTTGGTTTTCGATATGTTTTATGAATTTGTATTTACATTGTACTGATGTAATAATTAATTAACAAAAATCCATGACAAAAATGAGTTCTTATATTAATATTTAGTATTTTAATGGATTTTAGTCATTTTGAAAACTTATAGTTGACTTTTCAAAGTCCAAATTGGAAATTTTTATTTTGAAATCATTATTTTGTTGAAAATGTTACTTCGCTTTTCCAAAGGAGTAGTAAAAGATTTTATGATTCCGGAGGATTAAAATAACATGAAGTGTTTTTAAAATTCCCAAACCCTTGTTACAAAATCAAGGGTATTCCAATGGTTTATCATTTTACACAACCTATATTTTGAAGACCTATGTTTCCAAATTATTAAACAATTATTCATTTTTTGCTACAAATACCCACAAATTTCCCCATTTCTATTTCTTCCTAATCCATAATCTACGAAATTTTGGTTAATTAACCCCCCAATGAGTCCTTTAAAGGTTCCCGGATGTACATGGATTTTTACATGTATTTTTATAATTTTATAACATAGTTCTAATTAATTAGTTTAACCATTTTTATAGTTTTAGTCTAATTTTGTATTTTTATAGTAGTTTAGATATTTTTATTATTTTTAGTTAATTTATAAACTTATATTAGTAATTTAGTATTTTATTTTATTTCATTATTTTTTTGTATTAATAAAATAATTTTTTTATCTTATTTTTATTTAATAGTAGTATTATATTTAATTACATGTGAAATAATATATTATTTATTATTATTATTATTTAACTTAATTAGATGATTATTATTTTTTAATTTGAATTTAACTTTATTTATTTAATTTTTTTAACTTCCCCCCTAACTACCCACGCCTACTCCACCTCCCTTAACCTTTTCTCCCACTTTTTCTCAATCTATCCCTACTCCCACGTCACACCTCTACCCCCTCTCATCCTCTCTCTCTAATCCCCACACCTCCCCTTTTTTCCACTCCCTCTACCCCACCTACCTGCCACACCCCCTCCGCCCCTTCCTCCCTTCACTCACCCAGCCCCCACTCATCTCCCCTGCCGAATCCCCTTCCTCCTTCCCTTCTTGGCCATTTCAGCGTGCAGCTGGCAGCAAGCAGCGACGACCTCTTCACTGATCACCACCAACAAGAGCGAGCATCCCTCCTCTATCAAAACCAGCGACAAACCATCATCAGGATCGCAGAGGAGGTTTGGACACATCATTGATGTTCGTGGAGGTTCACTTGGACTTCCAGAGATTGAAATCACATGGTGAGAGTGAGTGCAGATCAGATCATATTTTCTGCGGCGCGGTGGTTTGATTCGGATGTGGCATCGGCGACTTCACGGAGCAGAGCGATGATTATTATTTTGCGATCTTTGACATCGTCTCTCATTTAATAGAGCAACAACACGAGCATGGTGATATCTTTTATTTATTATTTTATGTTTTGGGTCATCTTGATGGCTGGCTAATCCTTTTTGTGTCGGAGTTGTGACGAAAGTGATGGTAATTGCATGTCTTTAATTTATCCTCATGTTTTATTCCCTTTTAAATTAATTTTAATTGAATGTTTATTTAATTAATTCTATCTGTGTTGAAATTAATTGTCATTTGGAATCTGTACACATGATTTGGTACCTGTTCGTGTGATACCTAATATGTAATCACGAACGGGAGTTCATCAGAGAATTTATTTATTTGGAATTTGGTCAAGTGCAGGAGCAAATTATGAATAAATAAATATATTAATTGGAAAATTAATATTATGTGTGTGTGCTTTTTCAAACTTGTGTGAGTGATACAGAATAAGTGATCTCATATGAGCGAACCTGACACAGGTTAATACTTCGACTTTGTGAGAAATGGGTCGTCGTATTTCACCATGTGATTTAGTGCGATAATGACGTGAAAATTATTCGTCAGGACAGAGAACAAAATGACGGATAATTTGTGTAAACATTAAAATACTATCTAACATCAGAGAACTAGACCAGGTAGTACTTTGATTAAATTTGGAAATGGTGATAATTGAATAAATAAATATTCAAATGTGGTAATTAAATAATTGACATTTCATGCACTTGAATGGATGTCACGACTCTGACACTTCCATCTCTGCCAGTTTCTTTCATAGCATAGTTCACTTATATAGTTTTTAGTTAATTTAAATAGTCATTATTAAAATAGTCATTTAGTTTTTAGAACTTTGTTGTCAATCACACAATTAAAGCTCATCTTCCTGAACATTCCTCCTAAAGGACATTTCTGGTTTCTACTCACTTTCTCTCTGTGGTTTGACCCTGCTCACAACTTCTAAAATAGTTAGTAGGTAAATAAATATGCAAATTTGCACGTGTTGCGATGCACGTGCCAATTTTCTGGTGCTGTTCCTGGGGAGAATAATAGCACTAGGAGTTCCTTTAAAAGAGTTATTTAGGTCAAAAAAATTAAAAATCACTAAACCTACAAAAAAACAGTTTACTACTCTTGGAAGTTTTCATTGAAGGGATTTTCAAGACACCCAGAATTTCACGATGACATGGGCCGAACCACACAATTACAACCATTACCCACCCTAAGCATCCCCAACTCAAGGTATGACGTATAATGATTCACCTCACATGAGCTATCCAGGTAATCCCGTTTATTTCAATGATCCTTATTCAGTTCCATGCTATGATCCATATTGGAATATTTCTCCATGCTATGAAACAATTCCTTATACATCTATTAATAATTTTCAAAGTCAATGCATTCCTGAAAATTTAGAACGTGATAATTCATGTCAAACAAATGATTCAATAATTGAGCACATGTTGCATTGTGTTATCACTGAGACAAATCGGATGTTTTAACTTCAAGATGAACGCAATGCAAAGATTATTTCCTCAAAAAAATACCTTGAAAATCAATTGAAGAATATAATAAATCAAATGAATCATATTTCCGAACTATTTGCATCATTACCACTTCACGATCTAATTCAAAACAATTATTTTGAGGGGAGTGAAATAGAGGTTTCATTTGAAAAAAATCCATATACTGAGTCTGATAATGAGATTAATCTACCTTCTTATCATAAAATTGATGACTCCCCTCTACTACAAAATAATTTTTCCAATCTAATCACATTTCATGAATATGAGAGCTTAGTCTTCCACCCTGTTGAACATAACGATCCCGCATAAAAGCTGAATTCATGTCCTTCTGTGAGTTCACAACTCAGTCAACCCAAAGTGAAAAAGGACACATTCAATTTCTATCAAATTGCACCTTTTGTGGATGAAGAGGACATAGAAATAGGACCATTATATACCATGATAGATTCAGAATTGAACCAAGAGACAGTGGATTTCCACATGCTAGAGAACATCACTTCAAAAGACATCGAATCACCTCTTTTTGAAAATCTTTGTGAGTCTGATACTTTTTCTAAAATGGAGACTTCTGAAACATTTCTAGAGTCAGAGAATCAATCAGAATTGGTGGTAGATAACACTCATAATTTTCTAGAAACAATGGAATAATGGGACTGATTGGAGGTTCCTAAGTTTGCAGTGAAACATATATCAACATAGAGATATGATGAGGATGGTATAGTAGAAAATTTTGAAAAAGATTTCATTTTAGACACAATGGACTCATCTGCTCCAATTGATCCCTTTCCACTTTCTCCATGTGTCAAGGTTAAAGACACTTCACTTGAAATACCCACATATGCTAACAATATTTTTGACCTTGGCACAATCAATGAAACCATCGAGCATGAATTGAGTTGGAAACCAGTTGATTATCCTATGGTTTTGGTTGGGTGTGAAAATGAATTGGGATGTATCATCAACCTAGATACTACATTCAAGGATGGGATGGATATAAGACAACCAATTAAGGAGTCTGGTAAAGGAATTTTTTTACATGTGCACATTCAAAGAGGTAATCTTCTTTATCCTTCCATTGACGCCCTTTTCCCAAAATTCAACTATTCGATGAGTCTTTCTATAGGCGAGGTATATTCGTTCCCCTGTGAGTTGGCCTATTTTCATTTCATTCCACTCATCCACTCTTCTATAAAGATTCCATTGAGATTTTGTGCAGCTTTCAAAATAAACTCTTCTTCAACGAATAAATTCCAAACTTCTACTGAAAAAGAAACAGATGCATAGTTTACATTTCCGTTCCACCCTGGTGGAGTTTTGACAATGTCTAGCTAAAGACAAAGTAAACATAGAGCTCAATGGGAGGAAACCCATAATTTGATTGTTTTCAATTCACTGCATTTAATTTAATTTCAATTTTTTTTATTTTAAAATAGAAAGGAATGCATTTACCACAATCTGTTTTCTCCTGAAACTGCGGTGGATTTAAGTTAATCAAAAATATTTTTATCATCCACATGATTTTTATTATGATCTGACTTCTTTTATATGATGCGATTATGTGTTGTCAATGTGTAGCTTTTACAGGTATACCATTTCGGGAGCTTCATCGGATACAAATAGCCTCTCTGTGTCTATCTGCACATACACAGGGAATTGTTTTAGTTTTTCCATATTTTATGCTTCCAAAAACACCATGTAAACTAAAAAACAAAAAAAAACAAGAAAATTTTGAAAAATGAAAGAAAAACTAACATTCCTATCATTGATAAACCCACATGAAATCTATTATATTTTTGTCGCAACATAGTCGGGAAAATATCACGTGTGTCTATAGGTAGTTTGAGCACCTGATTCTTGTTTGGAATTATTTGATCCTTGATCTCAAGACTTAGATGGTTTGTAATATTATTTCATGCTTCGAAAATGTTTTTCAAAAACTTGTATATTTTTTAGACAATTATTTGCACTCATTCTCATCTGTGCTATCCAAAATTATACTTCCATACCCGTGAGGACTCTGAGAGACTTTAAATCATATTTCATTTATCTTTTTCTTGAGGGAATCTCAACCATGTTATGTCTTCTTTAACATTCCATTTTTTTCCATCAAAGCGATACGAATTTTGAAATTTGCACTAAAATTGTCGAGGAATCTGTTTGATTATTCAGCCACGTTGACCCACTAATCCACCCATACATTTTCTCCATATTATTTCCCATAGAGTCCATGAAGAAACCTTTTAGGATGAGCCCATAGCTAATACCATTACCTACCCATTTCATGAATTTTTTCATGATAATTTTCAATCTATGTGTGGTGGAGAGATTTACTCATGGAGGGGGTTCTTCGAGGGGTAGTGATTCATTTGATGTACATAGATTGACATTATCCCATCCTAATCATATGATTTATTTTTCATAGTAGCCACATTTATTGCATATATTTTGATATGGGAATATAGAATTCATTTGGTTCCAACAATGAGTACATTGGTGGTCATTACGTGGTAACCATCACCTTTGGGGATACCTATAAAATTGATGATTCATTACTCCAGGAGCTATAATGTTTTCTATATGACCTACTTTCATTGATATGTTATAGCGTATATGCTACTTGTGTACCATTCTTTGGGGTTATTGTCTAACATTTATTTCATGGGGTTTTATTGTTGACAGTCAACTTTTTTTCCCTGACCATATTATTTGAGTGAGTTATGTCTTAAAAAAAAGAGCAAGACATTGAATTATCATATTTTTGGGGACAAGAAACGTTTTAAGTGTGGGGGAGCGTGAATTTGAGGGAGACATTTGGATTGAAATTTATCATGCATTTATTTCAAGATTCAACCCTCCTTTTTTCAAAAAAAAATTGTTATATTTTTTTACCCACCATCCCGCAACCTTAGAGACATTTGAAACTCATGTAAAGTCCTTGATATTGGTTAATTATTTTTATTTCCACTAGTGGAGATGTGAAATTCATGGCAAGCCTATGGTAAGAATGCATGTGTATGTGAAGTGAGCATGACATTGATCAAATATTTTCTGAGAGATGAGAGTGGTGGCGAGGTAGGTCAGATGATACATGAGTGCACGTACTTGTTTTGAAAAGATTGTGAGTAGAAGAAAAATGGTTTTTGAAAATTGGAGTTTTAAATGAAGCATGATATTTTATGGGTAAAAGAGATTGAAAAATTTTGAACTTGTAATTTTGATATTTTGATTTGTCTACGACCACTTGTGCTTTCTTTCTGATTGTTTTTCCCAGGAGTGCAAAAGTTTAAGTGTGGGGGATTTTTATATACATGGATTTCACAAGTATTTTTATAATTTTAAAACATAGTTTCAATTAATTAGTTTAACGATTTTATATTTTTAGTTTACTTTTGTAGTTTTATAGTAGTTTAGATATTTGATAATTTTTAGTTAATTTATATACTTATATTTGTAATTTAGTATTTTATTTTATTTCATTATTTTGTTTTATTAATGAAGTAGTTTTTTTAGTTTATTTTCATTTAATAGTAGTATTATATTTAATTACATGTGCAATAATATATTATATATTATTATTATTATTTAAATTAATTAGATTATTAGTTTTTTTAATTTAAATTTAAATTTTTATTTTTTTTATTTTTTTCACTTCCCCCCTAACTACCCACGCCTACCCCACCTCCCTTGACCTTCTCCCCCACTTCTTTTTATCTTATCCCCTCTCCCACGTCACCCCTCTACCCCCTCTCATCTTCTCTCTCCAATCCCCACACCATCGCTTTTTTAACTCCCTATACCCCGCCTACCCACCCCACCCCCGCTTCCCCTTCCTACCTTCACTTAGCCAGTCCCCACTCCTCTACCCTGCCGGCTCCCCTTCCTCCTTACCTTCTCAGCCATTTCAGCACGCAGCAGGCAGCAAGCAGCGACGACTTCTTCATTGATCAGCACCAACCACAGCAATCATCCATCCTCTTCCAGAACCAGTGGCAAACCATCATCAAGAGCGCAGTGGAGGTTTGGACACATCATCGACGTTCATGGAGGTTCTCTTGTACTTCCAGAGATTGATGCCACGCGGTGAGAGCGAGCGCAGATCGGATCGTATTTTCAGCGGTGTGGTGGTTTGATTCGGATGTGGCATCAGCGACTGCACGGAGCGGAGCGATGATTATTATTTTGTGATCCTTAACGTCGTCTTGTGTTGAACACAACAACGACATGAGCACGGTGATATCTTCTATTTATTATTTTAAGTGTTGTGTCATCATGATGGCAGGCTAATATTTTTTGTGTCGGAGTTGTGAGGAAAGTGACATTAATTTAATGTCTTTAATTTATCCTCATGTTTGATTGCCTTTTAAATTAATTTTAATTGGTTGTTTATTTAATTAATTATATTTGAGTTGAAATTAATTATCATTTTGGCTCTTCACACATGCTTTGGTACCCGTTCATGTGACACCTAATAAGAAATCAAGAACTGGGGTTCATCAGAGAATTTATTTATTCGTAATTCGATCAAGCATGCGAGTGAATTATGAATAAATAAATATATTAATTGGAAAATTAATATTTTGTGTGTGTGCTTCTTCAAACTTTTGTGAGTGATACAGATTAAGTGATATCATGTGAGAGAACCTGATGCAGGTAGATACTTCGACTTTGTGACAAACGGGTCATCGTATTTCAGCAAGTGATTCAGTGCTATAATGACGCGCAAATTCTTCATCAGGACAGAGAACGAAATGACAGATAATTTGTGTAAACATTAAAATACTGTCTAACTTCAGAGAGCGATACCAGATAGTACTTTTATTAAATTTGTAATCGGTGATAATTGAATAAATAAATATTCAAATTTGGGAATTAAATAATTTAAATTTCATGCACTTGAACAGATGTCACAACTCTGACACTTCCATCTCTGCCAGTTTCCTTCATATCTTAGTTCACTTAGATAGTTTTAGTTAATTTAAATAGTAATTATTATAAAAGTCATTTAGTTTTTAGATCTTAGTTGTTAATCACACAATTAAATCCCGTCTTCCTGAACATTCCTCCAAAAGGACATTTCTTGTGTCTACTCCCATTCTCTCTATGGTTTGACCCTGATCGCCACTTATACAGTAGTTAGTATGTAAATAAATATTTCAAATTTTCACGCGTTGCGACGTGCGTGCCATGCCCTCAATACCCCAAGGTTCCAATTCTCTCCATTTAGGAGTAACTCTTCTAGGTAAGGGAAATACCAACTTCTATTTTCCAATCAAGTTCTCTTTTATGGTATGTCATCTATTTGACAAACCAATTCCTTTTATCCACTTTATATTATCCCCTTAATGTATTAATACTCTCTTATAAATGGGTAAACCTTTTCTCCACTCATTTTAACCTTCTCTAAATCCATTTTTTATACCTGTCAAGTTAAAGAATTTATTTCTCGCATTTATCTCTTTTACATGATAAATTCTATTTCCCTTTCTATTTGAATATAAAACCCTATTTTCGTTTTAATAGGTATTGAAATATATATAAAAAAGACTTATGTATTATAGAATTTACATACATGAAATTGATATTCCATTTCTATGCATTAGAAATGATGCAACGGTCAAGTATTGAAGCAATTCTTATGCAATGAATTTTAAATGAAACCCATTATTTATTTTCCATAGTTTAACAACAAAATTATTTATTGTGATAGATTTGGATCATTTTAAATTAATATATATGAATGGTTCACCGTGATATCACTCCAATGAATTGGGAAAATAATTTAATTTCTATATATGACCTCTTTTTTGATACCTAGGTGAATAACCTTGGTAATTTTCCTTTACGAAACCTTTTTAATAAACCATGGTGACATGCTTATAAATGACTCATTTAAATATTTTAAAAACTTTACCATTTTATGAATCATGAACATTTTATTATGATATGACTCATGTTCTGTTGATCTTGTTTTATTGTTATAACTCTTTTTATTATGGATATGCATTATGCTATCTTGAAAATTTTATATTATTACACCACTTTTTATCATTGATATGCCTCAAGATAAATTCTAAATTTACCTCTTTCTTGTTCCATTTCAGGGCTCATTATCACCCATTTACTTTGATATATGTACCCATGATATGAGATTCATTAGAAGTAACTTAGGGCGAATCCATGAATAATCCTTTCAATTGTATTTGAATAATATTTTATGTTTTTAGGTATTATGAATCTATGTTTCAAAAAAAACAAAAACCATATCCTAAAATTTTTTCCATGTAATGAAATGTTTTTGTAATAAAAATGTGGTATTCCCCTGTTTGTATCCGAGAAGAGTTTTGGTATTTTTTGTAAATAAGGAATTGAAAACTTTAGTATGAACCTTATCAATAGGTAAAAAATAGGAAAACATCCTGGTATTATGGTAAGTATTAAGAAAGTCATTTCCAAATAAATAAATCCTTCCCTAGATACTACTAGTGGATTTCACTCTTGAATAAATATACCCGGGGGAACACTCGAAAACACCCCATGGATCTATACATGATTGGGAATGGGTGCATGACAACAGGTCTTACTACACACCTGTTTTTACACTCCTAAGGGATACAATTGGATAATCACAAGATTTTTATAACATGTTATGGAGAATATATAGAAAATGTAATTATAGGAGATTAATGAATAACATATTTAATTATAATGTTTTAGTCCATAAAATCCATTTTGAATTATAAGCTTCCTAAAAGTAACAAGTTTTTCAATAAGGATCACTTCTTTCAGAAAATTTTGGGAAATAGAAGGAACCACGTAAATGAAGACCTCAACAGATGATGCACAAATTTTCTTTTATATGGAATATTGAATGGAAAACTACATGAGAGGGATGATTAAACTATATCAAGTTATGAATAATAACATAAATCATGTTGAGTGATAGGATTCACCGCAAAGGGAATAACTTCTCATTTATTACTTCAGGCTTCAATAAACAGCCCCTTTTAGTGGATCTAATGACCCATTTATTACTGAACAATAGATTACCTCTATAGAAAAGAATTTCTTTTACTATTTTGTTTAGAAGTATAAAAAGTCACGTTGGCATTATGCCACTTTGAAGGAGAATCTGATCAGTGGTGGAAACTAATTAAAAACATAAATACATTAATAAATTATGATGATATGGAGTGGGGATAATTTATGGGAATATTTTAAAATAAATATTTTTCCCATTTTAGGTGAAAATGATGGAGAATTATTTAATAGAGTTAAAGAAGAAGAAAATTGAATCAGTTGGAATCTATGAACATAGTTTTAAAAGACTTTCTAGATACACCTCTAGCTTTTCTATGGATCCTAAGTAAAGGTTCATAGATTCTTTAGTGGACTAAGACCCTATCTACAATGTAATTTAGAAATTAGAGACTATAAAATATATGATGAGATAGTGTATATTGTTATGAAGTTTTAATTGGAATTTGGATAGAATCAGTGGTCCCATAGGTTGAATGAAAATAAAATAGAAATGGATCCAAAATCATGGAAGAATTTTGATCATGAAAGAGAAGGAAAAAATTGAAACATGCCATGTGAAAAAATGTGGGAATAATTATTCTGGGAATTATTTTCTTAGGAGTGGATTGTGATAAAAATTTGAAAGATATGGGAATATTTCTTGGAGCTATCATGGTGAGGTGAAGCCTCATCCTCTCAACACTAACAATAATGTGAATATGGTGTAGGACTATCTGTAAGTTAAATGATTCATGAGTGGAAAACATGGGATCTTTTCCAATAAATATCCAAATTAGAACATAATAGAGGGAAACCAACATAATCCTTATCATAGGAAAATAGAGAATGTTTTGTAATTTTTTATCATCAAGGCTGAATAGAGGCTCAAAATGATGTGATGTAAAGTATACTCATTATTCCCAAAATTCCAAAAAAATAATTTTTTTGATTCTGGTTTTATTAATTCCATTGATTAATCCATGTTTTCAAAGAATATAGATTCAATACCTAAGCTACTATAAGTATTGTTATTATTCGAGAATCATAGTGGGATTATCCTAGAATCAATACTGTATAAAAACTCTATTAATAACTTTGGTGAGTAAAATCTCATTACAAATATTATAGTCATTCCCATGGTGGAATTATACACTGTACTTGGGTTATAATGGATATAAATGTATAATACTATGGTCAATTGTAGAAGCAAGGAAATTTTAGTAGTCTTGAATGGAAAACCTATAGTTATTTTTAAATGATAGACATCCAGGACTAATATTTGTCTAGAAGAACCTCCCATATATTTCCTTATAGAGGTGATCAATGAAGAAGAAGAAGAAGAAAGAAAGAAATGAATGTAAAAATATAAATAATCTCCTAATCATTCAAGAATACATTGACATATTTTTTGAAGATTTACATGGACCTCCCCTAAAAGTAATGTTAGAGTTCTCCATTAAACTCATACCTGGATCTAAACTAATATCCAAGACCCCATATATAATTGAAAATGCTACTTTAGAGTAATTAATGAAAAAAAATCATGATCCTTTTGATAATGGATTTATCTGACCAAGTGTTCCTCCATAGGGGGGACATGTTCTCTTTCTAAAGAAGTTGAATGGATCTATGTGGATATGAATTGAATATATAGAACATAATGTGATCAAGACAATGAATAAGTAACCTCTCCCAATGATTGAAGATTTATTTGACTAGATTCATGGGGATCAATTCTTCTCTTAGATTGAACTTTGATCTTGGTATCATTAATTGAAGGGGAAGAAAGAAGATATTCAAAAGATGCCCTTATGAACATGATATGGGAATTATTATTTTTTTTTATTCAATTCATATTGATTAATTATCATTCTATATTTATGGATTTGATTAATAGATACTTTAAGGACTACCTTGATAAGTTATTAGCACATTTTTTATGGTATTCTAAAGGATTCCAAAATTTACAAGGAGTATAAGGATCATCAAGGGGTTATATTGAAAACTCTAAGGAAGGATAAGAAAACATAAAATTTCATCATATGTGAACTATATATACAACAAGTTTCATTCTAGGGGCACATTGTAACTAATGGAGGAATCCATGTTGACCACACAAAGAAAAAGGATGCATAGGATTTGCCTTATCCCGCAACTGTCACTGATATATTTAGTTTCCTTAGTTTAGTAGGATATTATAGGAGGTTTTTGATAAAAATACTCAATTTCTAATCCACTAACCAAGCTAACTCAAAAAGGAGATAATTTCATTTGAAAAAAGGAGTGTGAAGAAATTTTTCATGAATTAAATAATATTTTGGTTACTACACCTCTGTTAACTCTACCCCCTATTAGAAAAGGATTTTTTATTTATATTGATGCATATATGAATGTTCTTGGGTGCATCCTTATATAAAATAAAATGGTGGTCTCCTATTCATATAAATAGTTAAATACCCAAGGTCAGTATTATCATACGCATGTTATGGATTTAATTTTAGTTATTGTTTCTATGAATATAAATAGGTTCTAAATTTATGTGGAGAAATTTGATATATACACAGACCATCAATAGTTGAAGTATATATTAATGAAAAAAGAAATTTAACATGAGAAAAATGATATGATTATAGATTTTTAAGGACTATGACTGTTCAATTCATTATCTCCCTAGAAGAGAAATAAAATCATTGATGTATTAAGTATGAAAGGCCATGTTGTACTAGAAATTCTAAGGATTAAATGAGATCCATTAATCAGGTTCCTAGTAAAATTGGAAAAGGGAATCATATTGGTAGGGACATCATCAACCCATTCCTAAATGATTTCTCTACCATCATTACTGGACAATATTCAGAAATATCCATGGCAATATTATTTGACACAAAATATGATATAGGTTGTGGGGAATGGGATGTTTCTTGAGTTCAATATGGATCAGGAAGGTGTACTATGATTTCATACAAGGATATGTGTCCCTTCTATTCTGAAGATAAATAAGGATTTAATGGATGTAGATCATATCACTACATTCTCTATATATCCTAGATGCTAAAAAATATTTTTGGACCTTCATGGTAATTATTGGTAGGATAATATTAAAAGGGAGATTTCCAATGAGGTTATAAGGTGCATGGTGTGACAACAAGTGAAGGAGAGAAATATCTTCCTAAAGGGTTACTGAAACCACTACCCATACCAATATAGAAGTGGGAAAATATCACTATGAACTTCATCACTAGTATCCCAAGAACTTCTAAAGGAAACAATGTGATATGGGTTATAGTGGATTGATATGAAAATATTGCCCATTTCATCTTTATTTTTTAAGATTTCTCTCTTAACCAACTTTCCATGATATATCTAACGGATGTATTGAGGCTGAATGGGATTCCACTTTTAATCATTTCTTATCATGATCCGAGGTTCACAAATAAATTTTGAAAAATTCTTCAATATTCTTTATAAAATAAATTGAATTTAAGTATGAACTATCATCCCCAAACTGAAGGAAAATATGAAATGACTATTCAGACACTCGAGTAAAGGTTTAGGACATTCTAAATGGAATTTAAAGGTAGATGGGATCAACACCACCCAATATTTGAGTTATTATACCAAAATAGCATCCACTCGAGTAATCAAATGGAACCCTATGAAGCAATATTTGGTAAGAGATGTAGAACTCCTACTTATTTGGATGAAGAGGCTGAGAGGAAGTTACTTGGGCCCAATATTGTACAAGATATGATGGAAAAATTTTATGAAATCCCACAATATATAAAGGATACTCAGAGTTGGAAAAGGAAATATAATGAACAATTTCAAAGGGACATGGATTTTGATGTCTAAGAAAAAAATTCCTTCAGATATCACCAAGGAAGAGAGTCATCCAGTTTAGAAAGAAATGGATTCATATAAATAGGTATATTGGCCCCTTTTATATCCTTTGTCTCATAGGAGAAGTGGCCTATTAGATAGAACATAAAACAAATGTATCTCAATTTTATGATATATTCTATGTGTCTATCTTGAGGAAGTACATACCTGATCCCTCACATGTACTGAATTTGGAGGTTGTACAACTAGAACATGATCTCTCTTATGAGGAGAATCCAGTAGAGATCATGGAACATATGTACAAAGTTCTATGCAATAAGACAACTCACTTTGTCAAAGTGTTGTGCACCAACAATTAATATGAATAAACGGTCAGGTAACTGGTGGAATCAATAAAAAAAGTACCCCCATCTATTCTTAACTTATAATGTGGATTGAAATTTTTGGGGATGAAATTTAAAAGGGGGAACAATTTAATGGACTGTTCTTTTTAAATACTATTTTTTCATGAATAAAAGTGTTCAATATATTACAAAATACTATACATGTATAAATATTAGGAAAACAAAAAATCCATATCTCATTGATAAATAAAATTAAATTAGTTACCTATGAAACGAAATAAAATTCCAAACAATATAATTGGACAAAAAATATAAAATAAAAACACTAAAAATGGAAAAATATGGACCGATCCAATCTACTAGAATCATCACCCCACAAAAAACACTATAGAAATAAAATAAATTATTATTAAACCAATCAACATAATAAGAAATTAAAATATAACCTTATTAGGAATTTTAGTGAAATTTGTGTGAAATAATAAAGTGATATTTATAGGGTATAAAAGGAAATTAGACCATTGGGATTTGATTTTTATATGACTATTGGTCAAATATGACAACTGATTAAAAAAATTGTTGGTCATTTTGACTACTAGGATCAATATTCACTGTAGTTAATTTTAACATTATAATTAGTGTTTATAAGTAGTAATAATAATGGATAATTTATTCATATACGAAAAATGGAGGAATTTACCAGTAGAGTCTTGTTCTTCAAATCCCATTTGGCATAAATTGGGGGGGAGGTAGAGACACTAGGGTTCACCATTGACTAAGCCCAATCTAAGCTACAATAAGTGATTCTTGAATGAAATAGACTATTGTATAAATTCAAGTCAGTGGATTTAATCATTCATTCAATGTTACTCGGTCCACCCCATGAAATGACAACCATCTTACACCATACCCTTAGGTTATATGAGGGTGTAATTAGGGGGTTTGTTCCTAGGCCTTAGTTTCATAAAATATAATGTTCATTATAGAAATAATGTTTTTCCCATAAATTCAATTTTAATAATAGTTTTTATTAACAAAATATATGTTTAATTGAGACTAATTTGAAAATTTGAGTTCTGCAAAAAAAATGAAAGATAATTATTTTATTATAAAATATATACATATTCATAATAAACTAAGGTATTCTGAATAATTGTTTTACACTTTTAAATAACTATTATTTAAATTTAAATGATAAAATAGTGTGATGATTTTCTAGAAAAAAATTATAATTGTCAAAAATTTATAGTGCCTTAAAACTATTATTTTTCCATAAATAATTATTTTTATATTTAAATGTTAAAATTGTTATATTTAGAAAATTACTGTGATTAAATAAAAATTATATTCTAAATCATCACATCGAAATTAGGTTATGGTTAATTTTCTAAAATATATTATTTTTCCATCAATTGAAAAAATACTATTTTAGGTTTTCTATATATTTTATGAATTCATATTTATGTGATAATGATTTAATGTAAATTAATCATAATAAAAAACTATAAATAAGTTATTTTACTAATATTAATTCTTTTAGTGTATTATAATCAATTTAAAAACCTATATGTGACTTTTTAAAATCTAAAAAGGAAAATTTGATATTAAAAGCATTATTTTGTGGAAAATATTACTTTCTCTATCCAAAGGAGTGTTAAAATTTTTTCATACTATTGGATTAAAATAATATTAATTTTAACTCAAATTTACAAAACCAAGTGGACAAACCAAGGGTAATCCAATGGTTTTTCATTTTCCACAAACAAGATTTTCAAGACATGTATTTGGATATTATTGAACAATCTTTCAACTTTTTCTATAAATACCAAACATTTCAAAATTTCCCTTCATGAACAATCAATACTCCATGATGTTCTTGTGAATTTTCCATCTAAGGTGTCCTCAATCCGCCAAGTTTCCAATTATCTAGATTTAGGAGTAACTCTTCTAGGTGGGGAAATATCCACTGCACTTTTCTATTCTAGATAACTTTTTATATTATATCATCTATTTGAAAAATCATTTCCTTTTTTCCACTGTATATTACCCCATTACCATAATAATATTCTTTTATCAAGGGGAGGCTCATGTCTTCCCTCATTTTACCATTTTCTAAATCTATTGTTATACCCATTATACTGTAGAATTTATTTTTCAAATTTCTATTATTTACATGAGAAATTATCTTTTCCTATTAATTTTAATACCCAAACCTCACTACTATAAAACAGGACTTCAAAAACACTAAAATTGTCCATTTCTAGTAAAAAAAATATTACAAATTACAAGAGAATGATTATAATCTTTATTCTTTTAACATCACTACAAAATAAAAGATAAAGGACCCCCTTTATAAGTGCTTTTATTTATCCCTGATAATGTTATCCTTTATTAGTTCCACTAAAAGTGATAATAAAGGGGGTCTTTTATCATTGATAAAAAAATTCTAATAAAGGGAGATATAATAAATTGGAAAAACATTACTAATAAATTTACCCGTTATTAGTGATTCTATTAATGCTGATAAAGAACCCCCTTTATATTAGCTTTTAGTAGTGCTGATAAAGGGGCAGAGCGTAGTGTTCTATTCAATCTACAGCACACTATATCAGTAGAAAATTCAAAAAATTGGTGAAAAATATATATTTTAAATGAAATAAAATTTAAAATAAAAATAAAAAAAAACTATAATAAACACATGAAAAATTGGTTTGTACAATTATATAAGTAAGTAAAAATTATCATAAACATTAAAAAACATCAATGTTCCTTTATCATTACCCCTTCACCCCCAATCATGTTAATGTCAAACAAACCACTTCATATAAAAAAAGAATTCACCTATATAAGAAAACAATTATTATTTTATATATACTATATATAAATAAATAAAACACAAAGTGTCTATTATAAACTAAACATTGAGTCATACGAGTAACACCATGTATCATATTCTGTTACGGTAGATTCTTACACATCACTCCATCTCATATTTTTCTTCAAGAATTTCCTCTTTAAAGATTAGATGAATATGTATAAGTTAAAAATGATAGGTAATGTATTTAATTAATAGAATAAAAATTTATGAGAACACAATCTGAGCTAATTTTCTCAGTTTTAGTGATGTGATGTGCGTTTTAAACTAAAATGGTACTTATATAATAAAAACATGCACTACGAGTTTTACCAACCACATAATTTTTTTAATGATGTGTGGTTAATTTTTATATATAACTAATTATTTATGGATAATTTTCCTAAATTATCAATAAAAATGTAAATGTGTTTTCTCGGTTTTGAGTATGCAACATATGTTTTTTTCTAAAATGTCATTTTAAACTGGAAACACACACTTTGAGTCATATAAATCTTATTGTCTATTGGTTTTAAATTTTATTGATTCCTATATGTCCCAAATAACATATAAATAATTTTACTAATTTATCAAGATAATCCATGTTATTTTTTTATGTTTCAATGAGTGACATACTTTTTGAGCTAAAATGTCAAATTTAAACTGATTACAAACACTTTGAGTCATATTGGCCACATCATGTTTTAGATTGAGGTTATCATAACTCATAGAAATCAAAAATGACTTATTCATAATTTTCCTAAAGTATCAAAGCATATTGAATGTTTTTTCATGATTTTCATTATGTCACATATCTTTCTTACTAAAATTAATGACAATTTTCCATAAGAAAATGCACATGGAGTCATTATGGTCACATCATGCACCAGATTGAGGTTAGGATGATTCATAAAAATCAAAATTGAGCTATGGATCATTTTAAAAATGTATAAAAAACAACCAAAATTCATTTTATCAGCTTTTATTACGTTAGTAGTATTTTTTATTAAAATGTAATTTTAAACTAAAATAATTTACTTTGAGTCATATCAGTCACATCATGTGATAGTATTATGTAACATTAATTACTACATGTAAAAAATGAATAATGAATCATTATCCTAAATTTTCAACCCAATCTGAGTTCGTTTTCTTGTTTTTCAGAGAGTGGCACACTATTTGAACAAAAATGTGAATTTTAAAATGAAAAAGGACACATTAAGTCATACTGATAACACAATGGACCTAATAGAGGTTAAGATTATTATTACATGTTATAAATGACATATGGATCATTTTACTAATGTATCAAAAAAATAAGAATTCATTTTTTTTGTTTTTGTGTATATCAGTTGTCTTTTATATTAATATTATTGTCAATTTTAAATAAAAAGACACACTTGGGGTCATACTATTCACATCAGGCATTAGATTGAGGTGTGGATAATTTATATACATCACAAATGAATTTTAGATCATTTTCATAAATTATCAAAACAATAAAAATGTGTTTTATTTTTTTTGATTATCTCACTTTTCTTTTTTACTAAAATCAATGTAAATTTTAAATAAAAAGATACACTTAGAGTCATACCGATCACAATGTGCACAAACTTCAGGTACAGTTGAATCATATATATCAAAAATGACCTGTGGATCATTTTCTTAAAGTATAAAAACAATAAGAATGTATTTTCTAGGTTTTGAGTGTGTCACTTGTCTTTTTTACTGAAATATCATTTTAAACTGTCAACACACACTTTGAGTCATATTAGACACATCATGTGTTACTTTAACATGAGACTAATTCTTATATGTAAAAAATCACTTGTGAATCATTTTTATAAATTATCAAGATAATCCAATCATGTTTTATTATCTTTTATTGAGTGGAACACTTTTTGAAGCAAAATAACTATTTTAAAGTAATAATGGATGCATAGAGTCATACTAGGAACATCGTGCATCGTATTGTGGTTTGGATGATTTATACATGTCGAAAATGACTTATAGATCATTATCATAAAGTATCGAAAAAATTTGAATGTGTTAGCATTGTTTTGAATATGTTACTTTTGTTTTTTATTAAAATTAATGCCGATTATAAATAAAAAGAAACAATTGGGTTCATTCTGGTGACAACATGCATCAGATTGTGGTAAGGATAATTATTACACATCAAAAATGACTCTAGATCATTTTAATAAATTAAAAAAACAATATTAATGTCTTTTATTGGTTTTGAGAATGTCACTTGTATTTTTTACTAAAAATAATGTCAATTTAAAATAAAGGGGAATACATTGAGTCATACTGGTAACACCATGTGTCGGATTGAGGTTTGGATAATTACTAAAAATCAAAAATGACATATGGATCATTTTCCTAAAGTATCAAAACAATATGAATGTTTTTTCTCTGTTTTAATAATTACATATGTCTTTTTTACTAAAATTAATGTCAATTTTAAATAAAAAGACACACTTATAGTTATACAGGTCACACTTTGTGCCAGATTGAGGTTCAGATAATTCCTACATGTAAAAAATAACATGTGGATTGTTTTACTAAATTTATAAAACAATATTAAAATGTATTCTTGGTTTTAAGTATGTAACTTTTCTTTTTTACTAAAATGACATTCTATATAGGAAACACACACTTTGAGTCATATATGTTGTATCATGTGTTGGTTTTACGTGATACTATTTGAAATATATCTCAAAATAATTATGAATATTTTTCCTAAATTATTTAGGTAAATTGAGAGAATATTCCTGGTTTTTAGTGAGTGCTTAACTTTTTTAACTAAAATTTCAATTTTGAGATGATAATGAACACTTTGAATTATACCAGGGATTTTGTGCATCAAAATGGGGTGAGGCTAATTCCTAAATGTCAAAATTTACTTATGAATAATTTTTCTTAATTATAAAAATAAAATTAAAGTCTTTTCTTCATTTTGAGTATGTCAATTGTGTTTTTTACTAAAATTAATTTAAATTTTAAATAAAAAAACACACATAGAGTCATAATGGGCACACCATGAATCAGATTAAGGTGTTACTAATTCATACATATCACTAATAAGTTATGGATCATCTTAATATGCTATAAATATAATATTAATGCACATTATTGGTTTTGAGTATGTCACTTGTATTTTTTAGTAAAATTATTGTCAATTTTAATTAAAAAGACACACATGGAGTCATACCAGTCACACCGTGTGTCCGATTAAGTTTTTTATGATTCTTACACCTTTAAAATGTATTGTGGATCGATTTTATAAAGTATCAAAAAATATAATTATTTTTTTTTGTGAGTATGAGATGCATTTTTAAAAAACATATATTAAAAATTAAAAACATTAAATTTGAGTCTTATTGAGAACATTGTGTATCTTATTAAGAACAATGTGTATCGTATTGTGGTGTGGTTGGTTTAGTAGGTGATGTTTTTTTCTTTAAAATATCTTTACGAAGCCAAGAAATATAGGCATGTTGCATTTGGATAGAAGAGGAAATCCCAAGGTGCCTGAAATTCCTCATCCTGAAATAACATGTTCTCTCTTTTCTAGCTGGATATAAATATTTGATTGGAAAATACCACCTTCAAAAATATCCATCAAAAAATAATTAATTGTTAGGTAAAATTAATAAGGAAATTAAATTAAAAATAATAGATAATATGGTGAAATAATTAATTAAATAAGGAGTAGGAATTCACCTTTTCATGATGTATGCATACTCTCATGAACCATTTCATTATTTCCCTTATCTCAGTTGTAGCCTTGATGTCAAGTCTCTCATGAGAATGTGAAACTTTGAACAAACCAAACTAACTCAATTAAAATAATACACCCATATATGAAAACAATTCGTCAATTAGTAATACTACAAATAAATATATTAAACATAAATATGAAATGATGCATTAATAAAATGTCAATAATATACTGAAACCAAAATATTTGAGTAATAACAATCACACCAAATATTGGATTGATGTGTACTCATTTCCAATATGTAAAAAATTAATCATTAATCATTTTCATAAATTATCAAAACAATCTATGATCGTTTTCTTGGTTATGTCTGTTTTGAATCACGTTTTAAACTAAAATGGTGCCTTTCTATTGAAGACTTGTAACTCGGGTAATATCGACAACATCATGTCTCTAATTGATGTGTGATCAAGTACTACAAGAAATAAAAGAATTATGGATCTTTATATTATGTTCTGAGATTAATATGGAAATTATGGAACAATTTTTACTATTTGATCAATGTTATAAACTAAAATGACACTTTTTTATTAAAAACATTTACTTTGAGTCCTACTGACCACATCGTGTGTCTAATTGATATGCAGTAAATTCCTATATATCAAAACTTACTTATAGATCATTTCCTTGATGTTTGAAAACAAAAAAAATATTGTTTTTCCATTTTTGAACATTTCACTTTTGTTTTGAAAAAAAAATTGATTTAAACAAACAATTATTAGATAAAATGGTAAGAAAATTAACTAAAAATGAGCTAAAATGATGAGAAAACTAGTTAAATATGTATTAGGAAGTCACATTTTAATGTTGATTGTATACATTATGACACCATGTAATCTTCTCATTTGTTTCTAAACAAATTTATTTAATTCAGTATACATCGCACTGAGAATTAGATCAAGAATAATATATTTTAATTTTAATTTTAATTATTCCCTTCCCAAATAAATTTCCACAGACAAATATTGCACTATATTACAAAAATTGAAATTAATCACCTAAATTTGATGTTAGTAAATATTTTTGCACCATGTTTTTTACACACTCATCTCTAAACAAATTTAATTCTACATTTGGAAAATTGAGGTTATTTGAAATATTAGTAGTACTCAGAAAATATAAAAAAATAATAAATTTTTTTTAATGAAATTAAAATAACCTATGGAAATTAAGTGTTTGGGGATGCTAGTCTTTTCAAGGTTTATGATCTCTATCATAAATTTTCAAGAATATTATCAACAATTTTTACCGTTATCTTGGTTTAAACATTGCAGAAACATTAACCAAAATAAATAAATTGTTTTGAAATATGTTTTTATAGTAAAATATTTCAATATATACCTCAATATACATCTATTTGATGTAATCTTTAGGCTTTTTATGTACAGTCATTGACTTCATTCAATGATTTTTACAATATTTACTGACCTCCCTATCATAAAAATTTATTATTAAATCATATAATGAAAAGACAAATTCAATGTTTATCTACAAAATTTTGATTTGTGTTTATAAAAAATTCACAATGCACATCAGGTGTCATTTGATATTTGGATATCGATGTACTGGATCTAGAAAATAATTATTTTGGTTTTCCAGATTGATTGCAACCAGCATCCAATTCATCATAAAAAATAAAAATGTATTTTATGTGATTAGATTGCAGAGTTTTACCCCTACATTTTAGGCATAAAAAAGATTCTATTGTATGTTACTTTTTACTAAAAATCATTTTTTAGCACATTTTTTCTTACCAATTTCCTTATTCTTCAAAGAATATTCTTTCATATAATTAATACATGGATTAATGAATCCAAATCATGGTTCATATCGTTTTCCTTTTATATAGTAGTAATATAAAATCTTCTGTAAAATATGAATTGTTATTAACATTAATGAACTTATTATATCATTTTTTGGACAGGCGTGTTACGAAAATATACCTTCTGTATGTATTTACAACTGAGACTCCAAGTCACTCAAACTTGAGAATCTAATTTATACTGTCAAAACCAAAAACAAATGTAATTAACATTCAATATATTTCTTCTATATATGCAATATAATAAATATCCCCATATATAAATGTTGGTCACCACATGAGGTTAAAATAATAATAAATATTGTAGTGGGACTGGTGGGGAGAAGGTACTCCCAAATGTTCCTTTTGATTTCTTGGTCGATTCACTAGGTTTTCTTGATCTAACATTACTTTTACCAATCACACTATCCATATGTAATAACAAACATCACTTAAGACCTTTTTTATCAATTATTATATGTTTTTTATATGAATAATTATTTTAAAGACATACCTTGTGTATCTTTATAATATTGTATAGTAATGCAACGAAAGTTACAATCGCATCATTGACCATTGTAATATTTAGATCATCAAGTGAAATAGGAAACTTAGTGGTCGACTCATGAGCTACCTCAATCCCCACTCTCATATCATATTTTGGGTGTTATTTATTGTCTATCTTTTCTTCAACGATTTTATAAACTTCACCCCTCACAAAAAAGTCATTCTTTGGGTGTTGAAATATATAAATCATATACAATTATAGCTAGTAGAATTTTAGTAATATAATGTTATCAGAAGTTTTTTATTCAAGTTTACGATAAATAGTAATGAAATAATTTATTTCCTTTAGTAAGGTATGTAGTTGAGGGGAATGAAAATCCTCAAAGAATAACGGGGATATTTGTTTGTTCATGTGTGAATCCTTGTTCCACTGTCGGTTCTCTTTGAACCTTTATTATATATTGATCTGACAAACCGAATGGAAAATAAAATATTTCAAAACATATATTTGTTCCTAAAATATATTCATAATCTTATATTTATCTTCTCATGGTTTTCTCTTCTTCAAATATATTGGATGATACACTCCAAAACCTAATCCTTTAACATGACTATATTGTTCGGACTACATCAAAGCTATTGAAAGTAGTTTTTCTTCTATTATGTTCACTGAATATTCTTGTGACTAAACCGTATAAAAAATTAATTAAAATAAATAGATATTTTTATGTCATACTGTTATAAAACATAACAAATTACTATTATTTCATATCTACACAGGTTTCCCATAACACTTTTGTTTTTTTCCCTTTATTTTATCCTAATAATTTAGGTGAGCCTCCCTACATAGTAGTTGGCATGGGATGTAAGTATTTTTAGATTTTGATTCATAAATCTATATATAAAAAAGGAAGTATGTTTTTTCATAACATGGAAAACATTTATTTTTTATTTAAAATAAATTCCAAATTTCTTCTCTGGTGAATTGTACCCTAACCTTGTTTTTTGATAGAAGCATGTTGGTTTTGATGGACGTTCTTTATTTTTAGCACTCATTTTATATTTCATAAATTGAAAAAATTGAATCAAATTTGTTAAAATAAGTAATGTAAAATAATATATTATCAACTACAACGAACATAAAATGATTTTCAAGATGAGTCCAGATGCCTCTATTGGATTTTCTAGCAGCCATTAAGACATATTTATTATGAAAATAATCTAAAATAATTAAAATCTACAAGGATTAAATAAAATTACATCAATATTTCATTATATAATTTTTGTGTAAAATAGAGAAATTATATCCTAACATTTCCTTTATATCTTCCCAAGGTGTTCTCTTCATTGAAAGATAGACATGGAACCATGAATAAATATCAATCAATATATTCATTCACATTGTATCCCCAACATAACTAATGAACATTGTCTCATTGGGGTCAATGGTTTTTCCACATTGATTGAAATCCGACATCAAATTTTATACACTTAATTATTTCCCTAATAATTTTAGTCGATATTATGATATTGTTTCATTCTTTTTTTCATTAACATATTTTTGATCCTCTAATAATTTTATTGCTTCATCGTCAGCAACCTATTATTCCCCTATATTGGTAATAACATCATGGGTAGAAGACATTTTTTTCAGGATTATTCAAACATTTAATTTAGATTGTTTTAATAGAGTGGAGAACATATTATATTATTAGTAAATGCATAGTATACAAAAAAACACATTAACCTTCTCATTGAACTCTCTATAATTTTTTTAAATGTTCAATAGATTTTGATTAACTATCGAGAATTCAAATCCACTCTTTTTTCCCCTCTAACATAAAATACATTATTTATATTAGGATCACCATGAACTCATTGTCATATCCTAATAAAAGGGTCATCCTCAATTGAATTTTCATCTGATGTCATAGTTTCTAAGCCTCTATTAGGACAATCAACTAATCCTTGTTTTTTGGATTTAAGACAAAAATTACTTTCACTATATGTGATTCCATTATGAATAGTTTCTCATTATCCCCTTCCAAACTAAAATTCACCTTCACAATTCCAATTTCATCAACTTCCACTACACTCCTCTTTTCAACTCATTTGGAATAAAAAATCATCACTTTTAATTTTTCACATTACAACAGATATATCTATTCGATAATTCTGAAATATGATATATTTTCATAAATTAGATTTCTATCCTTCGAACTAGATATGTTCTTATCTTCCACCATTAATATAACTCCAATTTTTTTCATCATAATATAGTCCCCATGTTCTTTCTTATAGAACATATAACCATTTATTAAAAAAATTGTGTAAGATCTAAAATTTTAATTTGGTCCCCTGGCTATCCATTAATGTTTTTTGGAAATTCAATTTATATTTTCAAATCACTATTTATAATTATGATCTTTGAACCATCATATAAATTATCAACTATGTGTATTTAATATCCATCATTCATACCTTCATGGGTTCAAATCTCTAAGAATTGATTTTTGGGATTCAATGTATGGATCAATATCTTTACTATTTTGTAATATGTAATGGTGTTCTTTCTCTAACCCTGTGATGGTAATTTTAACGCCATCTCATTCAAAAATACCTTCTCCCACAAAGAGTCTATTGTGACGAGACTTTGGGAGACTAATGCTATCAAAATCTGATTAGTAATCAGTATAAAATTCATCATCTTATTTAACAATATATCATTCTACAATTCAACCTTATATATGACTTCGATTCTTGAGATACCCATTAAAAATATTCATATAAATTTCAACAGGATATATCCTTATGTAATCAATATGACCACATATTTGAACCACTCTAACCATGGGAACAATCTGGTGGAAAATTTTATCAAAGAATTATGGTGAGAAGAACATCTCTAATTCACTTAATATTTCAACAACATAATTATTCATGATTGGAAACTATATTGGGTCTATAACATTACAATGTATGGCTTTGAAAAAGATGCATATTCTGGTTAATGGATGTTTTACATTTTTAAGAAGAATGCAACATAATGAAATTGGTATCAAATATTTTATCAAAACATGATTAATGTGTGATTTCAGTCCATGAAACATCAAATTAGTCATTGAAATGACATTCTTAATATTTGATAAATGCCCCTCTAGAACTTTAACCCCATTAAATAAAATTTAAAATATAAACTTTTTGGATTTTTATTGAGTGTATTCTTCTAGAGGTTTGAAATTTATGCCCTTTTCCATTTACTTGTGCCAACCCTCCCCATATCCCCATGTCAATCTTGTCCAACCTAGCCCTGATTCAATCTTTTATTTTTTCCAAAACATTTAGTTACATGATAATAACATAATCAAATACATTTTTTCTACATGCATGAAAAAAAATTCTAACTTACAAAAAATTGCAATAAAATAATTCAATGAATATTGGTCTCTTTTTTCAGCCCGATTTTGTATAGTTTTTCTACTTAGTTTCTCGAAAACAATGCCAATGCCTTTTACATTATCGATCATTTGATTACCTGTTAATGGAGATGGTGTTATAACATATTTGATATTACCATTCCATCTAGTTGTCCAATATTATTATTTATGTCATCGTGGTAAAAAATTCATTTCTCAAAAACACATTCATTGAGGAATGTTTCAACTGAACTGAGTGTGTGCATTCTTCAAAAATTGGACACCACAACATTCCTTTAATGTTATAGCCTGACGAATTTTCATAAGCAGGAATTTCATTTTTCATCCCATATAATATGGACCTAAATTTTAATTATTCACTTCTATTACAATCATACATTATATCCCATGTATCCCAAATCAATTTCATATATGTGGTCAATGGATGCAAATAGATATCAATATCATTAATCGGTTTCATTAGTCTGCATATATGTAGAGACAACATAACGTATTTTCTCTTTTTGAATAACTGTGGTGGAACATTATAATTTAACAATATGATGGGCCATGTACTGTATTTACTACTCTATGAACCAAAAATATTTTTTCCATCATTAGATAACACAAGATGAATGTTTCTTGGATCATTTACAAATTTAGGATAATCATAATCAATATTATTCCACTGAGGAAAATCTGTTGGATAACATAGGTTACCAAATTTTATTCTTGTATCTGCATGCCATGTAAATTTTCTCATTTATTAATAAAATTAATATATTCTTCTAAACCATGTAATGATAGGAATGTACCATACAACTTTTTAAGGACCTGATTCATTTTTTTGGTATCGAACTGTTCCACACTTAGTGAATATTATGAGTGGTTCATGGCCCTTGAGAACAAATATACAATCATTATGACAAGAATCCATTTTTTAGAGATCACGACCGTTGTACGTGGAATTAATTAAACATCATATTTTTTATAAGGATTTTCATTTTCTTCTCATAGAATATAATTCCAGAGACTAAGTAGTTCTATAAATCTAGTGTCACTCTATATGCTGCTAGCTTTCAAATTATATAACTTAAATATAGATTACAATGTTATTTAACTTCTAGAATTTCTATTTAACTTCTTAAGAAACTCTCAAAAATCAGGAAGGTCATCTTCAAAAAACATTTCCATTTCTTTCATGAAATACCCCTCATCATTTACACTCTTATTCATATCAAATGAATCAAAACGCACAGAATCATCCCAATTATTCTGCATATTAAATTTTCCCAATGTTTAGTCTAATATTTATATATGTGATCTATTCTATGACAGATTAAAAGTTATTTTAACTGTTCTGAATGAATTTTACTTAAATTAAAATAATGTAAACATGGAAAAAGGATTTGATAAGGGTTATATGTATGCTCATTTACAAATTTTATGAAGCCTTAACTCCATATTCAAACTCTATTATTATACAATTAGTTTGTATCCATTTTTTATTCATATCCATACTACTAGGTTTATAAAATATTCATTTTGTAAAAAAATAAATAAATAACATAAGATACTCATTATCAAAAGTGAAAAGTATAGAAAATTTTAATTAGGGGAACCAAACATTTGATTGTTTCAAATAATTTCAGTATTATTTAAAGAAAATGGGGAATTTAATTTATGAATATAATTACTCCACTATGGTTGGTTTTATCATCTGAGTTCATTTAAAATGATCATGGGTGCCCAGTATGGGATGACTATTGGTTAGAGTAGATCAAGAAACATAGGTGAATGTCTAGAAGATATAGGGGGAAAATATCAAGAAATAAAATGAAATAATAACTATCTAGGAGATAAAGATGATGATGATGGATTTTCTCTCCTTAAATATAAATGTTATTTGGTTAGGAGTTATTGAAGCACCAGAAAACATTTATTAGTTTGTTTCCAAAAGATTAAAAGATTCATAGGAACAAAACTTGTGACAGATGAAATGATCACACAATACATGTTTAAAGTCCCCTTACTCTTTTATACCCCTTTACCCATTCCCAATGGTTGAGGTACATAATCACCTTGGCTTGAGTATACATGAATCACTATCCCTTAAATAAAAAAATTATTGCACTAAGACTATAATAGTCTCTCCTAGTGGAAATGAATGCATGATTTCCTTGTACCACTTATTTAATAAAATATTATGAAGATCCTAATTGGTATAAAGGGAATAAAAAATCTTGAAATTGGTATTGATTCATGATTTAAATATCTATCTAATGTAATACTTGTATCTTTATCACATGTTAAATATTAACTACGTGTATTCCTTTAAATAAATACTTTTTTTGGTAAATTTTATCACACACAACACTAAAATAAAACAAACTACCATATAATATATTATAGGGAAAGGTAAACATTAATACATTATGAGTAAAAAATGTAAACCATCATTATGAAAATTACTAAAAAAATTAAGCCTCAAGAAATTAAAAAGTTATTAATAATATTTTCTATAAAAACATGTACTATAATTATATATATATATTCTTTTCAAAGAATTATTTAATCTCCTCAGAGACTAGGTAATTGATTATATTTAATGGGGACTATTAATAAATATGATATTATTAAAATATTAAATTCTAAAAAGATACAGTTCTCGAAGAACATTTTGAGCTTTTTAAACACCGAATGAAATCCATTTTTTTAATTCCATATGAAAATCGACCATTTTTTCTCAAAACGCTTAATGAGATTCGAACCCCCTATTTTATGAAATCGTTATCATCATGTGAAAAATAGTAAAATCATATTGAAAACCCATCAAAAAAAATTAAAAGTTTAAAATATTTTTCAAGTAATGATGTACACTTTAATAATTTTATAACATTACAAGTTCTCTTTGAAATCACTTCATTAGTTTCAAGGCACCGAATCCATTTTAGTTCATTTTAAGGGAAAATTAAATTGTTCTTTTCAAATCCCACTTTTATATTTAAAACCATGTTTCCTTTTTCAAAACCAGAATTTAAAATAGGTATGATAATAAAAGTTCTAAGTATGACACCACCTAGACTAATGAAAATAATGAATATTAAACATTTTATAAGGATGGAATCAATAAAAAATCAGAATACATGATAAATTATAAATCTAAATCCCAGTACCATGGTAAAGGATTTCTCAGGAAATTTAGGTCAAGGGTCGAGGATCCTCACACTATCAATGATCATGGATACCTAGTGCACACATTATCCATGTCTATGGGACTAGGGGTAGGATTAAAACACTATAATTTTCTCCCAAACGAAACAATTTTTAGATAGTGTTGTCATCAAATATTATATTGTTAGGTAGTGTTAAACATATCTAACATGATTTTCCATAAAACCCCAACTAAATACCAAGGTTCCCATGGTCTTCTTTAAAAATTATATCATGGTACTATTTGATTATCAAAAACTAGTTTCATAAAATATCACACAAGAATCCAAAAATCCATGCTTTAACAAGACATAAAATTTATTAAATAATAAACATCAAGAAGGTTTTGAAAATTTTCATGGCATTGAAAATTATTTCCTCTAAGATAATGAAGTATTAGATAGATTTTTTTTGTGATATATGGATTAGATTTGATTTTAATTTAATTAATTCTAAGTCGAATTGGATGTGCTCCATAACCTGTGGTAAAAATGATTGTGTATCTTTTTCAAGGAAGAAACCATGATGTTACACCATGTTTTTAGTTTGTACATTGTTAGTGGTGTTTAGAAGATCATCAGATGATTTTTTTAGGAATTGTGACCGAGTGATGAGATTGCACGTCGATGGGTGAAACTAGTCATTTTTATTGAAAATTTATCCAGAGGAGGAACAAATAAATTTTTTCATGAGATTCGGTGCAGGGAGACAGAAACCACATTATGTGTGTTGTTCATGATATATATTTATGATTTTTTATTGTGTAAAGTTTGTTAAACATGATTACTTTTTTAAAATTTATTTATTCTATGAAATTTATTTTTGTATTTTTGTTCACTAATTATTGAAATTATTTAATTTGTATAATTAAATTCCAACAAGTTCTATTATCTCAAAATTTATAATATCCATAAAAATGTATCTATCATATGTTTGGGTTATATTACCTCACGCTATTTTGATAAACTAACATGGATATTCCCAGGTCTTAGACCTTTGTAAAAGAAATAAAATTAATATTTTATATATATTTATGTTCTTATATATTGAGTACATTTTTTACACCTAAATTTAGTTTCAAATCATGAGTTTAATTTTTATAAATATACTTAGTTATGTATTCCATTTTATACCTTGTCTCATATTACGGTTAAATTCATTTCCATTCATAATAACCTAAATGAGTTATAAGTCAATGAAAAGTACTTAATCATAATTTAGTGATTGTGTAAGTGATGATATACTGGTTGTGATTATTAAATGGGAAGAACAATTTATTTGATAACTTATTAATTATCCTCAAATTTTTTCATTTTTAAATCAAAAATAAAATCTTTTAAGTACTATATGTTTCTACTTTCTTAAATAATATTATATGGATTTTGTTTTATGTAAATACCTTAAATAAATAGTTTTTTTCCTGAAATAAAACCCTTATTTAATTTAATTTTTTTAAAAGTTTTACTAAATAAAAATTTTAAATTACTAACAAGACATGTTCTTTGTATATTTTCAAGTTAAAAAGTAAAAAAATTATTTTCATCAAATATGAGTTATACATGTGCATAGTAACTATAAAGGAACTCTTTTACATAATAAGGGTTGTTACTAAATTTGATTTAAAATGTTCAGAATTTATTTAAATGAGATTCTTTAATTTTTTTGATAAAATATTTTAATTGGTGCTTCAGTCAGACAACATGCCTTCTTTGGGTTATTTTGACAAATCTTTGGTTATAGCTAATATTATGTTTAATATTTATCTTATTTACTACTAGGATGAATTAGTTATTTACTATTCCATGATCAATACCCTATTTGGCCTGACATTAGTTAAATTAAACTTTACATACACAATAAATTGTGCCTTGGGTGGATTAACATAACGGTATTTGAAAACTGATGAGTCTTCCTAATTTGGATTGATATTTTTATGCTCAATTATTTTCACTATTCTACCCCACATATTCTATAAAAATTAAATATTTTTATTATTATGAAACCCACTTAAAATGTATAGTGGGAACCCTCATAGAAATCACCACACATAAAAGAACGAAGACTAATGAAGTATCTTCCCAAGTGAAAATGTAATAACAACCAACAAACTCGGTCAAACAAATGAGATATAGACTACCAGACTCGAAATAATACAAGAATAATAGTATAATTAAAAGGTAAAATGTTAAGTGAATTACCAAGTTGGTCTAACAAGATCCCACTAAATAACATGATTAAATATTTAAACACTGTAATTGTATAGATTTCACAACAAATTGCACACAGATAGACAAGAAAGACGAGGAAGAAAACAATTGTAGGTCTAAAATTTTTAAGAACATATCAACCCCACAATGCCAAAATGAAGTAAATTTTCGCTAAAATAGCATAGATACGGTGAAATAATATATAATAGGTGTGTTATTTTTTATGCTATAATTTTTATATTAAAAAATAAATACAAATTTGAATCAAAATTAGTAGGAAAAAGGAAAAAAGACAGCTCTGATATAGTGTAGTGTCAAATATGTAATTTCATTGTACCTATACTTCAAAATAGAACAATGAATGACACCAGTTTGGAGGAAAATACATCTACCATTTTAGGTTTTTCAAGATAAAATAATTTTTGTTGTATATGGTGTAGGGAAGAGACCCAAACCAATTGCAAGGGTGTTGATGAATTTAAAAGGGGAGTTTTTAATCATCTAGGATTGTGAAATAATTAAGAGTTGAATGATAAAGAGTATAAAACCTAAACATGGAACCCATGATAGCACTATAATTGGAAAACACTACAATAATTCAAACCATGGAACCCGAACAAGTAATGAATGAGAGTGTATGAGAAAAAAATAACAGGCCTTGGATTTGGGGCTTGATTCATCCAAGAGAAGGCCTCAAAGGAGAACCAACCGTAGTGGACTTCCGTAAAATCATGAAAATTATGACTAGAATTTAGGGGGATATGGTTTTTTGAAATAGAATAGGAAGGGTTTGATCAGTACTTCAAAATAAAGAGTTGATAATGATACCTTTTATCAGCACTAAATTAGTAAGCACTAATAAAATCAATCATTATTTGTGTTTTTTAGTGCTGATAAAGATACCTTTTATTAGCACTTTCTTACCACGGATAAATAGATTAAATAAATATAAATCAATATAAATAAATATAAATATAGTGAATATATTAATTATTTAAATTTATTAATTATAATTTTATAATTTTTTCAATATATAATTATTTATTATTAATTGTATAAATAATTTTTTAGGAAAAAATAATACTTATATATTTATATCATTATATATATTTACATATTTATTTATTTTTATTTAATCACAATTGGGGGTTTACCCGAGTGTCAAAGGAAACCCGTAATCAGGCATCATACATGGGTGGAAATTCAGGTGGGAGCGAATTTCTGATGGAAGGTGGTGATGCAAGCATTACCAATCATGATAGTGACATAGGTGGTGATGCAGGCATGATCCAGGCAAATGGTGATGCGGGCGTCATGCAGGTATGACGAAGCACTAAGCTTTATGACCTGTTTTTGGGCTTTTGGGCCCTGTGATGGGCTTTATACCCACGAGGCCTTAAGGCTGTGTACTAAATAAATAAGTCTTGATGGGTGTGCTATCCCATGGGGGGTTATAGCCTGCCTTTCCATCCTATGTTTGTGGTGTGTATGTTTGTTTAATGTAATTGTACCCCCAACAAACTAATATATATATATATATATAATAGTAATATTAATTAAAATATAAATATTTTAAATATATTCATCATTTAAATACATTTATTATAATTTTATAATTATATAATACATTCATATTTATATAAATACTTTTTAAAAATATATTTATTTATTTATAATTATAAATTTATAAATTTATAAATATCATAAATATATAGTTATAAATATATTTATTTATAATTATTTATTTAAAAATATATTTCTATCATTATTAATGATTATATAATTTTAAATGCATGCATGTTAAAAATGAGTGAAGTTGAATAATTCAAAAGGAGCAGACATTAAATATATTATAAAAATTGAAATGTTTTATTAATTAAATATAAATTATTTAAAAAATATATATGTGTATTTAAATAAATATAAAAACATATTGAAAATATTAAAACATAGTAAATAAGTATATTATAAAATATTATAAAATTATTAAATTCAAAAAAAATTATAAATGAATAAATAATTCCTAATTGTAATAATATTAAAAATAAATAAATAAAATTTACCTATTATAACATAATATATTAAATTTATCATGTTACTAAATTAAATTAAAAAAAATACTTCTAAAATTAAAATAAATTATATAAATATTAGGTGTATGAGTTTCTATATAAGATTTCATTAATAACATAAATATTTGTGTGTGTATTGTATATAAAAATTTATTAATTACGTATATGTGTGTTTAATTCAATGTAACAAACATTTTATATAAGATAAATTAAAAAATCAAACTACATTCCATTAATATCCATTACTAGATACAATTAGTCATAATTTCTAATTAATACTGTTTTTTAATTATAAACTATTTTCACTAAATATATGCCTTATTTAATGTAATCATAAATATTTTGTATCATATAAATCATATTTTATGAAATATGATATATATTGATATATATATATATTCATATAGAAATATATGTGAATAAATTTCTAAATTAAATATATTAATTAATAATTATGTGCAAAAAACATTAAAAATAAATAAAACATGACTAAGCTTTTAATTATTACGTTTTATTCATTTTAAATATTTATATTTAATATATATTATTTATTAATATTTGTAATTGAAATATATTTTTAAAACTTATTCATTTTTATTAATAATTGTTTCATTAATAAATTTTTTATTAATTTTAAAATTTATTTATTTTAAAAAATAATTATTATTAAAATTTATTCATTTTTTATGTTTTTAGTAATTAAAATTTCTTCATTTCATGTATCTATATTTAATATAAATTATTTATTAATATTTACAATATATATAATTTGTAACAAACCAATAGGGATCTACTAGACAGGCCGCCCAAATCGGCTTTTCAGGTAATATATGTAAAACAAGAAAATGAAAACTATTCCTGGATATTAGACTAAAAAAATAATACAACAACAGTACAGAGCGGAAATAGATGATATACCACAAAAAAATAAAAACCACGAAAAATAGGATAAACTAGAAAGTAATCCAGGTCCCCATGTTACCAACATTCACCTCTAGACCAACATGAACTAAAACAAAATAACAACAACAGAAGCCTTAATACTATAATTTATTTTCCCCCTTACCTGAATTAGGTAGTACAACATCTAAAAATTCCAAAAGTCATAAGTAGGGTGTGATCCAAATCAAATTTGGATTCCACCATAGTTTCTATACAAGGTCTAATATGAATTATACAACTATTCTAGATTTTAAAAAAAACAGTTTTACAAAGATTTTTTATAAATATAAACCATTTATAAATCATTTTCCCTCTTTCTTCCTTTGTATTTCATATAAAATCCTATCATATTATCAAAGCATAAATATGAAAAGTATAAGTGATTAAAAAGGGAATGAATATCCATCTTTCATTTGGTATATAGGTAAACATGTATCCATGAAACAACCAATCATGTGGAGCTATGTTATACAACATCATATATAAAAACATGTGAGAAAAGAACCATTATAAAACTAATCATTAAATAAATAACCATAAATGGAAAATGAAAAAGAACCTTGTATTGAGTTATATCCTATGAGACAATACATACTAGTCACTCACAATCCGAAATAATAATAACATTAGATCCAATAGATATTGAGTCTAACCAGTCGATATCAAAAAAAAAGTTTCCTCCTAGTGGTGCAACACACACTAACGCTACTTATGTCTCTATCCCAATGCACCTAATGTTCTTAATGTTAATTTTTCCAAATTCAATTCAAAATCATGCTCACAATTTTATAAATTATTTTTCTTTCCTAACCAATATGCTTCGAAGTTCGAAAACCCAATTCAAAATAAAGAAACTCGATTTTCAATGAAAAATCCTTTTTGAAAACATTTCCATTTCCATGAAATCATTTGAAACCATATAACACTTCAAAATATTAAAAAACCTAAAAGAATTAATCAATAATGACATGCACTTCCTCAAATTTACCCATTGTATATAAACATGTACCTCAACACGGTATAAATCTAGTTTTTTTAAATAATAGTGATTGGAAACCAAGAGATCAGCCTCCAAAAGACAAGACATGCCAAGAAACTGAAAATGATTCATAGAAAACACTATACTATTAAAAATTTTATCCAAACCACATCTACAACCATAGTCAAAGAATAATCAGAAGTATTACATACTTGGACTGAAGAAATACAACCACAATGGTAATCAATCACTGAACAAATAAATCTAGACAGGATAGAGTCACCCAAAATCACCTAAGAAGAGTCTCTAGGTCAAGATCAAGGAATCCCATAGAATTAAATAATAAATTTATCAAAACAAATTATTTAAAAATAACCATTGGAAGTTTACACGTCATGTAATCCAATTAGATGACTTGTAATAATTGATTCCCAAATACACTAAAAACCCCATGGATTTTTATTAAAAACATGATATTTTTTAGTACATGATGTGTACCCTTTCCATGGAATGTATAATTATAAAACTATGTATCTAATTCATGTGTTCTGTATGGTAGCCATTACATGTCATGCACTCCCATTACACATCATATAATTTCCCAACGAATATCAAAAATTGTAGGTTTCTTGCTGAAAATTCCAAAAAAATGTCTGACATTACCATTAAAGATATCATACCAATTCCTTCTAGACATTACTCTTCCAACCAAAAAGGAAAAAAAATAAAACATACCTGATAGAAAGTTAATAAGTTGTTAAAATATACCAATCATAAATGATTTATTCCCCCAAACATCCCTTAAATATCATAGATCTGCGAAAAGATAATTCCACTTATGGCTCATCAATGACTCCTGATCCCACGTCTCATGGCTATCCTTTCTACACTTCAATAGTACCCTGACTAGGGGGTCATTTTGCCTCATTTTACATTATCATCGTGATCCATAATCTGAACTGGCTACTCAACCAATGTGGTATTGGGATCGAGATCAAATTCTCCCATCTAATCACATGGGAAGGATCTGGTATATGCCTCCTCAACTAGAAGAAATGAGATAAATCGTGGATATCTATCAAAATAGGTGGAAAGTGAAATCAATAGGCTACCATCCTTAGTAATAAAATGATCTCAAAGGGGACCATAAACCATTGTGCCAACATACCCAACATACCCAATCAGTGATGTCAATATTGGGGTAATATTATGAGAAAGACCCAATCACAAACCTCAAACTCCAGCGGCCGACACAGGTGGTCTGCATATTGTTTTTAAAGGATTCGTTCCATGATCCAATGAATCTAGATTAAAAACACCATCTTTTTCATCTCATTAGCAACACACATCCCATCCAAGGACAACTCTCCCAACTCTAACTAGCATATGGAAGATCAATATGTCCACCCATGAAAAGCATCATAGGGAGACATATTTATCCAAGACTATGAACTACTGTTATAGGAAAACTTAACCAAAAGAAAATTATTTTTCCCAAGATCCTTCTAAATCAAGAACACAATCCTAGAGAAAATACCCTAGAACTAATATATCCCTATTGTTTTGTGTATCCATATATAGATGATAAGCTACGCTTAATTTAATTTGGAAACCCATAGCCTCGTGTAATCCTTTAAAAAAACTTTATGTGAACCTTAGATAATTTTTTGAAACAACTACAGTGGGAACTATATGAAGCATCACAATCCCTCAGGCATACAAGTCCTAAGTTATTACACTTTCTTCATCTCCATGATAGGTAGAAAATGTGCCGATTTAGAGAGTCAGTCACTGATCACCCAAATTTTATCCTTCCCACTATGAGTCTATAGAGAACCGAGGATTAAATCTATTAAAATATCATCCCACTTCTATATTTCAATTGGTAATGTATAAAAGAACACTATAAGTCACATGTGATCTTCCTTAATTCCCTAACAAGAAAGTCACTATGAGACAAAATCTACTATCGATTGTCTCATCAATTGGAACCAATGTTGATGCCTTAAGTCTTGAAACATATTGGTAGCCCCGTAGTTCATAGACTAATAAAAATGGTGTCCACTTTCCAAAAACACTTTTCTCAAGGAAAACAAAACAACTAATCTTCTATAGAAGAACAAAGCTCCACTAGGATACTGAGACCACTCACCTGAGGTCTCCCCACTATGAATGATTTCACCCATTTTTTGGCACTCAATGTCTTCCACCAACTCAATCTGAACTCACTCATAAAACAATGTGTTAGATTTCGTTGAATACAATAAAACATATCCACCAACCCCTTCTACTTCCAAGATTATCTCAGAAAACAAACTCATCGAAGACCACTCCTCAACTGATTCTTTCATGGTTTGTGTCAGTAATTTTCAGATCAACACATCAACAACCACATTTCCTTTCTCAATGGTATAAGAAATATAAAAATCAAAAGTATGTAGACATTCCACCTAGAATACCTATTTAAAAATAATATCCCTATGAGTAAAAATATATTTAAAGATCTTACGACCATAATATACCATAAACCACTCACCAAAGAGATAGTGACTCTATGTTTTTGAGTGAAAACATAATAGCTACCAACTCAAGATCATGGGTATGTTAGTTCATATCACGAGTCTATAACTAGAGAGAGACATAAGACACAACCTATTTATCATGCATTAATACATATCCCAAACACATACCATAAGCATTATAGAATACATCATAACACAACCTCGGTTCCTAAAGAATCAAAACTGGGGCTAAATTCAACCTTTACTTTATCTCCTCAAAATATCTCTGACACTTTTCATTCAATTAAAACCCTACACCCTTATGGATTAAATATATCATAAATGATGTTATCATGGAGAATTATTAAACAAATCATCTATAATAACCATCCAGACCCAATAAGCTTCAGATATTAAACACATTTATGGGATGCTCCTATGACATATCTACCTATAACTTTTCCGGATCTACTGAGATGCACCTCTTAAATATCACATTCCCCGGAAACATCACCTATTAGATAATAAGTCACACTTAGAAATATTATCATAAAGAATATGTTTTATAAAGGTTAGTGGAATGATATCCCAATGGTTCATATTCTCCTCCTATCACATGGAGTACATAAAAATATCACCCACAAACAAAAAAAAATATTCCATGAACTGAAGAAATATTTGGTTCTTGAAATCTATAAATATGGAAGGATAATTATTGAGACTAAATGGAATGCCCAAAAAACATTAAATTCCCATATCAACTCCTAAATGATGTCTTAGGCATATCCACTTCATGGAATCTCAACTAGTTATACCCTAACCATAGTTCAATCTTAGAAAACCAACAATCCCCTCTAAGTTGGCCAAATATTTCAAAAACCCTTCGAAAATTATATTTTTTATTAATTGTTTCCTTATTCATCATTCTAAAATCAACACAAATTCTAAGCATCATGCCTTACTTCTAATAAAGGAGTAATTCAAAAACCCATGGAGACATGCTAGGATGAATAAATCCTCTAGCCTCTAGGAAATATTATTGGACTTTATGTTCCACCAACTCAGAAGGTTCCATATGGTAAGATAGTCTATAAATGTGAATCAAGGTAGGGGGTAGGTCAATAGTATACTCAACCTCTCTTTGTGGAAGAAAACTAAAAAAATCATCATGAATGACATTAGGGTACTCACACATAACTTTTGTAAGTTTACTAGCTAAGAAAGGGTCAATTACATAAAGAAAAATCTCTAAAAATTTGTATGAGATTACCCCCAATATATTGAACAATATTCCATACCATTCCCGATATAGAGTCCCACTCATACTGGAAAACATGAGTGACCCCATCAGAAGATAAGAACTAAAATCGATGAAGATAAAAATCTATTTCTTCCTTAATACTGATCTTTTCATCCTTGTTAATTATCAAGTTGGAGATGTAAAGATCAAGCACTATGAAGTCCCAAACCAACTAAAATTTGGATACTATCATCCATAACATGGGACATATGAGACCTTATTCGAACCTCTTTCACAAAGGCATTGAATGATCCAACAATAATAGCTTAATTTCTAAACATATTCACAACATTTTAGTTAACTTTTTTGATATAAAATAATGTTTATCACATTTATCAAACAAATCTATCCCCATAAAAGATGAGATAAACATAGTAATTATAACAGTATCTGGTCCTACATCATATTCCTCTAATGCATACTCCACTGTATAAATTAATCCATTGTTAGCCACATGAACATCTCCCTTGACATAGGTGTTATACCCGCCACCCTTGGAATCATCTGCACAAAGATGGAAACCCTTTGTTAGAGTGGATCCTTCCCAACTTCCTTGATATATCTTTTCAAAAAACAATGTAGATCACTGGATCATCCACAAAGATGACATGTATCAGGATCCACCATGTAGTTAGGATTGTTATGACCACTTCTAAATCCTAAATTAGTCCTCTAAAAATTCTGGTACTCATTAGTGACATGCACTTGTTCTAGGTGCACTAACTTAGAAAAACAGTTAGAATACTCCAGAAATGTACACTCCCAATGCTCTAAGGTCAAAAAATACAAGATCTTTTCTACATGAAATGTCTACAGATAAAACTTCAAGGTATATATTTTCTTATAGTAATCCCATGTAATATCATCTTGCGACATAAATTTCCCAATAAAGTCTCATCATATCCATCCTAGTCCCTTGTGCATATATGTGGAAAACCCACCAAAGAGTCTTTAGGGATCTTTAAGAAGTTGAAGATCCCTTTTATTAACTCAAGCCACTCCTTGGATTCTTGGGTTCCTTTGTCACTATGAAAAATGGGTGGATACTCCTCAGTAAATTCTGAGCCATGATCCACTATGCATCATGGGTTACCAACACCCACATAACTCATATTTTGAACAGTGTAGATAATAGCTTCTACCAAAGTAGTTACCACTGGAAACTTTTTCCTAAAAAAACTATCTCACAATATCCTCTACTAGATTTGTACGATCTCTTATGAGGAAAATAACTAACAAAAGACAAAAAAATCTTCCATGAGAAAATTCCAAAATCATAGGAAAACCTTATTGTATTGAAACCAAATATTTAAATCATTAATAATTTAAATCAACCATGAAAAAACATCAATTAAATGAATAAGTAAATTAATATAAAAATTTCATATATTTAATTTAAATGACCTAAAAATACAAGTCTCAAACCTGGTAAAAGTACCTAACCACCCATGGTAACTCGGATTTATTCATGGAAGTGAGGTATATAGGCCTTTTTTCTATAATTACTAACTAAATTATGATCGTAATAATTCTATTCTACACAAGACATAGAACCAAAATCTGCCAGTTATAACACACATTACGCTAAGTATTCCCTTTGATACCAAATTACAATTAAATAGCCAGGGTAAACTAGAAAATCCACCCAAACCATCCCATCACATAATATAGATAACACATGAAAATAGAAACTAGTACTAAATATAATAAATATATATATATAAAACCATGTTATGAAGTGATAACAAATGGGATTACACAAAAATCATACAATCTAATCCTAAATAGTCTAAACCAAAAAGTAATTCAAGTCCCCACCTAACCAACAGTCACCTCTAGACCATCCTAAACTATAAGAAATAGAAATAATAGAAGTAGGTATATTACAATATTCTCTTCCCTTTACCTAACTCTAAAAATAAAACATCAATAAACTCCCAAAGTAATAATTAGGGTGTGATAAAAATCCTAGTAGGATATCACCACCATATCTATATAAACTCTAATATCAACAATGAAAAAATTCTATCTTTTAAATTAAAACAATGTTACACATATTTTTTATAAATCCTTGTCATTTATTAATCGTTTCCTGTTTTTCTTCCACTAATCTTAAAAAAAATCTTTTATATTCTCAAAACATAAATATAAAAAGTATAAGTTATAAAAATTTGAACTCATATACATGTGTTAGGAGGAATATAGGTAAACACATATCAATAAACAACTAATCATGTGAAGCTATTTGATACAACCTCATATATAAAAACCAGTGATAAAAAATTCATGATAAAAAAATCATGGGATAAAAAACCATAATTGGAAAATGACAAGGCAACTCATTTTGGGCTCCAGTATATGGGATAATGCATACTATACAATCACAATCCTAAATATGAATATAATTGAATCTAAAAGATATCCATTCCTTCCAGTCGATATCACAAAAATATACCTCCTAGTAGTGCAACACACACTAACACCACCCATGTCTCTATTATAATGCACCCAAGGTTCCAAATGTTCATTTTTACAAATACAATTCAAAACCATTATCAAAATTTTATAAAACTTTTTAAAATCCAAGACAATCTTCTTTGGAGTTTGAAAAACGATTTCCAAAACAAGAAAATCTATTTCCAATGTAAAATTACTTTTCCAAAACATTTTACTTTCCACTAACTCATTATAAGAAATTTATCACTTAAAATCAATGAACACCCCAAATTAATTTATCAATAATGACATAAATTCATCAAATGTACCCATTTTATAGGAAAAAACCTACCTCAATTTGCTATAAACCCAACAGATTTCTGTTACGGTGACTCGAAACCAAGAGGCCAGCCTCTGAAAAACCAGTCATGCCATGAAAATGAAATGAAAAAATTGAAAAGACTATCTAATAACAAATCCACAACCAAACCATAGTTAAAACAAAGAACAATGAAGAACCAGAATGATTACATACTTATAGAGAATCAATCCAACCATAATGGTGATAAATTTCTAAACAAAGTGATTTGGAAGATAGTAATTCAACAAAAATAGCCTAGGATGAGACTCTAGTTTGAGAGAAAAGAATCCTATATGAATGAAATAATAATTTCAGCCAAACCTCTTGCTTAAAACCTAACCTAGGGAGTATACATGTCATGTAATCTCATTAAACATCATTTAATACTTTAATCCCAAAAAACCTGTCACATTTTATTAAAAAACTGACATATTTTTATTAAATAATGAGTACCCTTTACACAACGTTTAAAATTATTAGGTTGTGTTTCTAGTTCACAGGTTCTCTCCAGTGCCCATTATATATCTGGTACTCCCATTACACGTCGTGTAGTTTCCCAACAAATAGAAAAAACTATAGGTTTTATGATGAAGATTGCAACAAATAACTGACTTCACCATTATAAGTATCCTCCCAATACCTTCTCGACATTACTCATCCAATGAAAAAGAATAACAAAAAAATGTTAAAAACATACATAACAAAAAGGTAATAAGGAATTAAAAAATTTGTTAATAATTATTTAATTAAAATAATTATTATTATTTTAATTTATTAATTTTCAATTTTTATTTTTTTAATTATTTAAATTTTTTATTATTTGTGTTACTTTTATTTTTTATTGGTTTTTATAATAAAATTTTCAATCAACCATGTCGAGTCATATAATATTTGAATATGAAGGAGGGAAAAGAACTGGGTTATGTATAGGGCGGGCTATGGCATGTGTGGGCTTGTTGTGGGCCCATATAAGTTTGTGAAATATATGTGGGAGCCCATACCTACTAGAGGATTATGTGTCGTGGATGTAGTGAAAAGATATATAAAGAGGCTCTATCCCATGTTCTCTTTCAATGTGGGTTTCACACTATGATTGGGACCTGTATCAGCACTAAAAATAAAGTGCTGATAAACTGTACCCTTTATCAGTGCTAACAGTAAAATTTTAATAAAAGGTACCTTTTATTAACACTAACAAAATTGTTGATAAAGGGTTCCTTTTATCACAACTATGTTTATCATAGATAAATTGAAACCCTTATCCACACTTTTTTAACACTTATAATGGATACCTTTATCAGCGCTTTTGGATGATTTTGATAAAGGACAACACTGTATAAAATGTGTTTTGTACTAGTGTGTCTCTTAATTTTAATGTGTAAAGACCCGGAAATATCAAGGAAATTTTTTTTAATACTTTGGAATTTTACAAGTCTGTGGCTTCTGACGGCACTTGATTCTGAGCCCTGGTGTGCCCGGAATCAATTTCTGAAGATTAGTTCAGGTACGTCCAGTGAATGAACGAGCGGGTTTTTTCTATATTTTGAACCGGTACTCGGAATTAAAATCTGAGAGCACCGATAAACTTACAACACCTGTAATTGCTTAACGCGATCATTACCGTAGTTGCGTTTGCAATGGAGAAGAAGATAATTTAGGGAGTTTATTTAAGAATTAAATAAAAATTGTAGGAACAATTTTTATTTTATCAGGAGGTTATTCCCTCCCATGGGTAGTTAAGGGTGGGTCCCACATCCACCTAACTACCAAAGTGTGGATGTTTGAGATGTGGGGACCACACGAGTACCACCATTTAATTTCCTCTTATCTCATTAAGAACCCCTCATTAAATTGGAAAACCCCCTTTAAATGCCAATCTCTCCACTTCAATCCATTAAATTATGTCAACCCCTAATTTAATGAGGATCCTTCCTCTTTCCCCCTTTTTATTTAACTGCCAACGCGTTTAATAAATGGGAACCTTCCCTCTCCCTTCTTTAATTAATTATCATCACGTTTTATTTAATGTGGTGATTTAATTTAGGAGAGTTACTTTGCATGTATAATAAAATAATAGGAGGAACCTATTATTTTATAAATGAGGGGAGCTTCGTTGTGCGAGGAAGAATGGGATAACTCTTGAGGTTTTGGAAGAATGTCGGCCTCCGACGAAGAATGACGAAGAACACCGGTTTCTCGAAGAACAATGACGTAACACCAATCCTATTCTCTGCGACAAGAGAGGATATGTCGCTTCCTCCTCGGCGCACTTCAACGATGCCTACGAACCCTTTCCCCGTGATGCCATCTACCGAGACACCGTCTACCACGGTGCCGACGTTCATCTTCATTTGTTGAGGTATTGGAATTTGTATAAATTTATTTATGTGATTTATACCCTCGGTATGGCGTGTAATTATTAGGTGATGTTTTGAACCACTAACGCGGTGGTTGCGGACTATTGAACAAGTCCTAACCCACCACTACTTTGTTCTTGATATGCGGAATAATTGGCAATGATGAAGTGGGACCCAAATGGCGATTGGTTTCCTTTGCAGTGATGTACGGGTCCCTAGACGACCGCAGGCGCAGACGGAAGAAAAATCGGACCACCGGAATGACTCTAGTTGCCCGCAGAAGCCCGCGGTGACGTGGGTCGCTGACACGGCGGCGCCCCGGTGCACCGCCGGTAGAAGCCACCACGGTGAGGGCAGGATCCCGCGGTCGTGCGGGATCCAAGGAAGCCGCGGCACCCCCATGGTGTCGTGTCCGTGGAAAGCAGGGTCCACACACCCCGCTCGGCTCACTGGCCATGCCAGCGTACCCCCTCGGCCGGGCCAGGATGGGTCGCGTGGACCGGGCCGTGTCGTCTAGGCCGGGCCATGCCTAGTTGGGCCGGGCCGACCCAGGGGGGTTGGGTCGGGTCAGACCTGGCCCAGACCCCCCACTTCGGACCGTTTTTTGTATTTTTCCTATAACTGGAGCTACGGACCTCTGATCGATGAACCGTCAGATGCGTAGGAATCCTTGGATCAGGGTGGTCATTTAGGTATATTACACTCGAGGTTTCGGAAAAGTTTGGGTATGTCCAAGTGGGTTCAAACCTGAAACAAACCGGGCCCTTGGAGGAGAAATGCTTATAACTTAAGGATCGGACGTCTGTTTGACGTGTCGTCAACTGTGTTGAATTCCTCTTGATGAGAAGGTCCTTTTGGATTACTCCTCTTGAGGTTTGGACACTGCAGGAGTATAGTCGGGTAGATTTTAGCTTAAAAACCAACTGTGCCCCTCGAACGGAAAAGCCAATAACTCCCAGACCGGGTGTCTGATTGACGCACCGTCTGTCGCGTTGGGTTTCTATTGACAAGAAGGAACTTTGGGATACATCAACTCGGGACTTCGTGACAGTTTATGTATTGAATCTCTTGCTCAAGGAGCGGACCCTCCCAAAATCGAGCATGCTGTGTGCGGAAACCCTAGTGCTGGCTGCCACTACGATGATGACGACTGTACTTGGATCCTCCACGGGCTCGGCAGCGACGACGATCGTACTGGGATCCTCTGTGGGTTCGACAGTGATGACTATTGTTCTTGTATCCTACATGGGTCCAGCAGTATTGACCTATGTACTTATATCCTCAGTGGGCCTGGCAGAGTAGTGGTTCTTGTATCCTATGTGGGTCTGACATCTTATCTGGTCTTGTATTTTATGTGGGTCTGACAGCTTAGATGATTCAGTGGTTACATCTGATCATCTCTATCGCTATATGAATGTTGTATATCTGTGTGAGCTGAGTCTTGACTTCAATATTTTTCATCGATCTGTTTGACTTGCTTTCCTGTGTGGATTGGGTTGTGCTTTCTAGTGTGGACTAGGATGTATTTTCCTATGTGTACTGGTTTGTACTTGTGCTCGAGATTTGGAGTCGTTCTATAATTCATGACTTAGGTATATGTATGGGAATATACCTAAGTAGAGTTGGTTGATACTTTGTGATTGTATCTTTCCTTTTTGGTTTATCCTTCGTGGATTCTTATAGACCTTCTAGGGTCTCGGGGTCCCTACTGAGTATCGTAAACTCAACCCTGAATGGGCTATGCTCGCACTACATTGTGTTGGATGCAGACTACAAATAGCATTGATTAAGGCAGAGTCTTGTGGAGCTGGGAAGTACCCGGAGGTGGACCTCTTGGCGGGATGTACTTGGAGCGGTCGGCCGGACCCGACGAGCTGAGGAGACTATATGTACCCACCCTTCCGGTGGGATTTCTGGGGGACAATTCGGTGTTGCAGTTTTACTTACTACTGTTTTACTTTCCTTTCAATTGTACTGTACTTTCAGTTGGGTTTGTGTAATGGCCCATTTACATTTCATCACATACCTTTTACCCAGTTTTTACTTAGTGCTTATTTCAATTGGTTGCTCTGTTGTGTTTTTGTTTACTATATAAAAGTAAGTGCCTTCCCTTTTCTAGGATTTTTTCCTTTGGTGCTAGTTGCCTACCCCTGGCCTATGGAAGGCAGGCTTGGGGTAGTCACGACACTGGCCCCGAGGATGGGTCGTGACAAATTGGTATCAAAGGGGTCGGTTCTATCGCAGAACTCAGGACTCTGATAATTTCTTCTCAGTGATGAAATAGGGTTGAGTATTGAGTGTGGTTTTCAGTCTAGGGATCCCAGAGTTGGTGCGGCTGCCAACGTATCCATACACCAAGACCCTGACCTCTGATTTCAGACTCAGTGCACGAAAACACTGATTGCGTGTGTGTTTCCTTTCAAAATATTTCTTTGTGATTAATTTGTGTCATCTCACCAGGTATATTGAACTAACTGTGGCGCACCTGTTTCTTTTCAGGATGTCCCCACGAAGGAAGCCAGTTGGGGTTCCTAGTTACGTGCGAGATGGCAGCCCAACGAGCGATGATGCCTCGGTGTAGGGCCCCATTACAGCGGAGGCACCAGCGGTACCTCTACCCGCTGAGCCACCAATGGTACCAGCCCCAGCGGTGGAGAGTGCACACCACCTGAGCGCATCGCACGATTTTCAGTGAGAGAGGTCGCCCAGTTTCCGTAGAGAGATGGATCCTCAGGCAAACGAGGATTGGATGGAGGCTATCGTCAGAGTCTTCAGGTTTGTAGGGCCACTAGCAGACCTCATGGTGATCCTTGTTGCGAGTCTCCTGCACTCAGCAGCAAGTAGATGGTGGAACCTGATGCTCCAGATGCATGAAGAGGCATCTCTACTTTGGATGGACTTCGAGAGCCTCTTCCACTCAGAGTTCATTCTAACCACCCTCCGTGCAGTGGGCATCTAGGAGTTACTGCAGTTATTGCAGGGCAACATGACAGTAGCCCAGTACTCGGCGATATTTACTGACCTCTCACGCTACTTAACATATATGGTATGGGACCCCTTCTTCTGGGCCCGGACCCTTGATCTGGGACTTATTCATGTGATCAGAGCATCGATAATTCCCCTCAGCATCCCGACTCAGGCAGGGGTGCTGGAGTGAGCCCTGTTAGTGGAGAGATTTCTTGCCGAGCATCCATCAGCAGTGAGACCCACCGCAGGACAGCACGGAGCGAGGCCTTCTGCAACCGGCAGTCGACAGATGACGCAGGGGTCTAAGAGGACCAGGCTGTCAGGTTGGAAACCTCAGGATACGGGTTAGGCTGTGCGGGGCACACAGCGCAGAACTAGCCTTACGATGAGCAGACAGTGCTATGCACGCGGCGGGAAGGGCCACATGGCTCATGACTGCCCGACCCGCCATGCCGACGAGTAGCAGACAGTGGAGGGACCTCCCAAGTAGAGGCAGAGGTTCGACCGTGGTGGTCCGTAGGGAGAAGGTGGATAAGGCAGAGGAGCTGGCTGAGCAGCGGGTGGGGGACGATGCTTCAAGGCTCTACCACCACCACCCCCAGAAGGTCCACCCCGACCACAGGGAGCTGGTGGGCAGAGGCAGGCTCAGCTCCATATAGCAGAGGCTTACGACCACGGTGCACCCAAGATGATTCGAGGTACTATCTGTGTCTACTCCACCCTTGCTGCAGTTATTATAGACACAGGTGTGAGTCATTATTTTATTGTCGCTGCCCTTGTTCAGAGCTCGGAGATTCTGACAGAGCCGTTGGCTCGATGCTTATGGTTAGAGACTCCTACGGGAGTAGACTCGATGATTACACACTGGTTCCAGTAGTGTGAGCTTACTCTAGGAGGCGTTTTTCCTGACGATGTTCCAGGACTACCTCCTCGCAGGGAGGTAGATTTCTACATAGACATGTACCCTAAGACAACACTGATATCTACTCCAGCATATCAGATGGCTCCTACCGATCATCGTGAGATATGGGAACAGCTGGAGGACTTACAGGGTAAAGGTTTCATCTGAAACAGTGTTTCACCCTGGGCTTCTCCGATTCTGTTCACCAAGAAGGAGGATGGGAGCTTGCGATTGTGTGTTGACTACTGTCGCCTGAACCAGGTGACCGTGAGGAACAAGTATCCGTTTCTTAGGATTGAAGACCTCTTTGATCAGCTCAAGGGAGCACGTTGGTTCTCGAAGATAGACCTCAGGTCAGGCTATCATCAGCTCTGAGTTCGGGACGAGGATGTGCAGAAGACGACCTTCAGGTGTCAATATGGCCACTATGAGTTCTTGGTCATGCCCTTCGGTGTGACAAATGCTCTAGCTGTTTTCATGAGTCTCATGAACAGGATCTTCCAGCCCTACCGCAATCGGTTTATCGTAGTCTTCATTGACGACATAATTATTTACTCGACCACCAAAGAGGAGCACGCCTACCACTTATGGGTTGTACTGGATACACTCCGAGAGAACCATCTTTATGCTAAGCTCTTGAAGTTCTAGTTCTGGCTTTGAGAGTATCACTTCGTGGGGCATGTCATCTCAGAGGTGGGAGTTGCGGTGGATCCCGCGAAGGTCAAGGCGGTACTTTCTTGGGAGCCACCATGGTGCATGACAAAGGTGCGGAGTTTCCTAGGTCTGGCTGGGTACTATCGGAGGTTTGTTCCAGACTTCTCCAGAGTTGCATCACTGCTTAGAGCTCTGACAAAGACAGGGAAACCCTTCGTGTGGTCAGACAGATGTCTGTAGAGCTTTTAGGAGCTGAGGTAGAGATAGACTAGGGCGCCCATCTTGAGGCTGCCAGAGGAGGGCGTAGGGTACGTAGTTTACTGCGACGCATCAGGGACCGGACTCGGATGTTTCCTGATGTAGGATTGAGCAGTGATCGCTTATAATTCATGGAAATTGAGGCCGCATGAGTAGAACTACACTACCCATGACCTGGAGTTAGCAGCAGTGGTCTTTTCCCAGAACATGTGGCGACTATATCTAATCGGCGAGTGCTTTATAGTCTACTATGACCACCAGAGTCTCAGGTACATTTTCTCGCAGAAGGACATGAACCTGAGATAGCGGCAATGGCTCGAGTTCCTCCAGTATTATGACTTTGAGATTTTGTATACTTCTGGGAAGGGGAACGTTGTGGCTGATGCTCTCAGTAGGAGATCGGGCATTCAGCTACTTGGAGAGGTGACGAAGCAGTTAGTCGCTTTACAGATATCCTTCATGGATAGAGATGGGGAAGCCTATCTTCAGTCACTCACAGTCACTCCTCCACTAATTTAGCGGGTCAGAGAGGCACAGCATGGGGACGTTGTCTTTGAGGCGCGACATGCTCAGATATCCTCAGGGCTAGAACCCGATGGATTTTCTGAAGGCAGGGACAACGTCATCTTCTTCAGGGGTCGTACCAAGGTTCCAGATTCACTACAAGTGGATGTGCTGAGGGAGTTTCACACTTCCCCACTAGCGGTACATCCTGGAGTAGAGAAGATGTACCAGGACCTCAGATGATAGTACTGGTGGTCAGGTATGAGGAAGGTTGTAGTAGAGTTTGTTTCCTGATGTCTCACTTTCCAGCAAGTGAAGGCAGAGCACCAGGTGCCAGTATTCTTGGTACAGCCCTTAGAGGTCCCGAAGTGGATATGGGACGGCATATCCATGGATTTAGTGATGGGGCTTCCATGTACATCCAGAGGACACGACTCCATCTAGGTGATCATGGACTGACTCACCAAGTCGGCCCACTTCCTACTGATCAGAGAGAAAAGCTCAGTAGAGAGCATGGGACGCCTCTACATTCAGGAGATCATACGAATTCATGGTTTGCCATCCTCTATCGTCTCTGATCAAGATGCTCACTTTACTTCCCTGCTTTGGAAGGGGGTACAGGAGGCTTTTGGGATGCAGCTACACCTGAGCATTGCCTTTCACCCTCAAACGGATGGCCAGATGGAGAGGACTATTCAGACACTCGAGGACATGCTCAGTGCATGTGTCCTTGACTTTGGTCAGAGCTAGGATGATCACCTACCCTTGGTGGAGTTTGCGTACAACAACAGCTACCACTCCACCATCTGGATGGCACCATAAGGGGGACTGTAAGGCTGACCTTGCAGATCAGCTCTGTGTTGGACTGACCCTAGGGAGTCAGCACTCGTAGGACCAGAGATGGTTCAGGCTACGACGGAGAAGGTTCAGCTCATCCAGGAGTGGATGAGGACTGCACAGAGTAGACAGAAGTCATATGCTGATAAGAGGCAGAGACCACTAGAGTTCGAGGATGGCGACCACGTTTTCTTACGGGTCTCACATCGACGTGGATTGTGGATATTTGGCCATGGCGGAAAGTAATCTCCACGCTTAATCGGACCATTCCAGGTCCTCAGCAGGGTAGGCAAGGTGTCTTATCGCCTTGCCCTTCCACCTCAGTTTCACCGGGTGCACGACGTCTTCCACATATCTCAGCTAAGGATATACGTGCATGACCCGACGCATATCATCGACCACGGGGAGCTGGACATCGATGTCGGGGTGAATTTGGCGGAGGTCCTGGTGGAGATCGTGGATCGATAGGAGTGTGTCCTACTTGGACAGTCGATACTTCTAGTGTGCATTCGTTGGCAGCACAGGAACCTCTAGGAGAGAACATGGGAGTAGCAGGCTCAGATGCATGCTCAGTACCCTCATTTGTTTCCCTAGTTATGGTTTAGCTTTATGGGGACGCAAAGCCCGAGGTGGCAGTAATGTAAAGACATAGAAATTTCAAGGAAATTTTTTTTAATACTTTTAAATTTTACGAGTCTGTGGATTCTGACGACACTTGATTTTGAGGCCTGGTGTGCCCGGAATCAATTTCCGATGTTTAGCTCGGGTACATTCATTGAACAAACGAGCAGGTTTTTTCGATCTTTTGAACTGGTACTCAGAATTAAAATATGAGGGCACCGATGAACTTGCAACCCCGGTAATTGTCTGACGCGATCCTTACCGTAGTTTCATTCGCAATGGAAGAGAAGATAATTTTGGGGGTTTATTTCAGAAATAAATAAAATTTGTCAGAACAATTTTTATTTTATCAGGAGGTTATTCCCTCCCATTGGTAGTTAAGGGTGGGGCCCATAGCCACCTAACTACCCAATTGTGGATGGTGGATTGGTGGGACCCACACAAGCCCCATCATTTAATTTCCTCTTATCTCATTAAGAACCCCTAATTAAATTGGGAAACCCCCATTAAATGCCAATCTCTCCACCTTAATCCATTAAATTATGTCAACCCACAATTTAATGAGGATCCTTCCTCATTCCCCCTTTTTTATTTAACTGCCAGCACGTTTAATAAATGGGAACCATCCCTCTCCCTTCTTTAATTAATTGTCATCGCATTTTATTTAATGTGGTTATTTAATATGGGATATTTACTTTGCGGGTATAATAAAATAATAGTTGGAACCATTTATTTTATTAACGAGGAGAGCATTGTTGTGTGAGGAAGAACAGGAGAACTCTTGAGGTTTTGGAAGAACACCACCCTCCAATGAAGAATGACGGAGAACGCCGGTTCCTCGAAAAACAACGACGCGCCACCAATCCTCTTCTCTGCGACAAGAGAGGAGACGATGCTTCTGCCTCAGCGCACTCTGACGACACCTACGAACCTTTTCCCTGTGACGCCGTATACCATGATGTCGTCTACCGTGATGCCATCTACCATGATGCCGACATTCGTTTTCATTTTTTGAGGTAGGGGAATTTGTATAAATTTTTTATGTGATTTATACCCTTGGCATGGCGTGTAATTATTGGGTGATGTTTTGAACCACTAACGCGGGGGTGTGGACTAACGAACAAGTCCAAACCTACCGCTACTTCATTCTTGATGTGCGGAATAATTGGAGACGACAAAGCGGGACCAAAATGATGATTGGAGGCCTTCACAGTGATGTACAGGTCCCGAGATGACCGCAGGCGCAGACGTGAGCAAAATCAGACCACCGGAATGACTCTGGTGGCCCGCGGAAGCCCCTGGTGTCAGCGGCTGGAGACGGCGGCCGGCACCGAATGGCTCCCTAGTGGCGGCAGTGCTCCGACGCGCCGCTGGCAGAAGCTCGTCGCGGCTGAAGCCACGACGGCGAGAGCTGGATCTCGCGGCCGCGCGGGATCCAGGGAAGCCGTGGTGCCACCCTGGCGCCGCGTCCGCGGAAAGTAGGGGCCGCACCCCCCTCTCGGCTCGCTGGCCGAGCCAGCGCACCCCCCCCCCCCCCCCCGTCCGGGCCAAGGCGGGTCATGCGGACTGGGCCTTGCCGCCAGGCCAGGTCGGACCGGGCCCAAACACACCACTTCAGACCATTTTTGGTCTTTTACCCATAACATGAGCTACAGACCTATGATAGACACTCCGTCAGACACGTACAAATCGTTGGATCAAGACGGTAATTTCAGTATATTACACTCGAGGTTTTGGAAAAGTTTGGGTATGGCCGGGTTGGTTCGAACCTGAAACAAATCGGGCCCTTGGAGCGGAAACGCTTATAACGTAATTACCGGACGTCCGTTTGACGTTCCGTCAACTTCATTGAATTCCTCCTGGTGAGAGTGTCCTTTTGGCTTACTCCTCTTGAGGTTTGGATGCAGCTAGAGTATGGTCAGGTTGTTTTTAGCTTAAAAACCAACCGGGCCCCTGGAACGGAAAAGCCAATAACTCCCAGACCGAGCATCCGATTGACACATCGTGTGTCGCGTTGGGTTTCTTTTGATGAGACGGAACTTTGGGATACATAAACTCTGGAATTCGTGACAGTTGATGTATCGACTCTCTTGCTCGAGGAGCGGATCCTCCAGGAATCGAGCATGCTATGTGCGGAAACCCTAGAGCTGGCTGCGACTGCGACAATGATGACTGTACTTGGATCCTTCGTGGGTTCGACAGCGACGACGACTGTACTGGGATCCTATGTGGGTTCGACAGCGATGACTACTATTCTTGTGTCCTACGTGGGTCCCGCAGTATTGACCTCTGTACTTGTATCCCAAGTGGGACTGGCAGAGTAGCTGGTCTGGTATCCTATGTGGGTCTGGAAGCTCAGCTGGTCTTTTATCCTATGTGGGTCTGACAGCTTAGATGATTCAGTGGTTACATCTGATCATCTCTATCACTATACGAAAGTTATATACCTGTGTGATATGAGACTTGACTTCAATCTTTTTCATCTATGTGTTTGACTTGCTTTCATGTGTGGACTGGGTTGTGCTTTCCCATGTGGACTAGGATGTATTTTCCTATGTGGACTAGGTTGTACATGGGCTCTAGAGTTTGAGTCATTCTGTAATTGATGACTAAGGTATATATATGTGCATATACCTAAGTAGAGTTGGTTGGTATTTCGTGATTGTATCTTTCCTTTGTGGTTTATCCTTCGTGAATTCTGAGAGACCTTCGGGGGTCTTGCGGTCCCTACTGAGTATCGTATACTCACCCCTGCATGGGTTATACCCCCTCTACGTTGTGTTGGATTCAGACGACGGACAGCATTGATTGAGGCGGAGGCTTCTGGAGCTAGGCGATACCCGGAGGTGGACCTCTTGGTAGGACGTACCCAGAGCGGTCGGCCGGACCCGAGGAGCTGAGGAGACTATCTGTACCCACCCTTTAGGTGGGATTTTTGGGGGATGACTCGGTGTTGCTGTTTTACTTACTTTTGTTGTACTTTCCTTTCAGTTGTACAATACTTTCAGTTGGGTTTGTATACTGGCCCATTTACTTTTCCGCACATACCTTGTACCCAGTTTTTACTTAGTGCTTATTTCAATTGCATGATCTTTTGTGTTTTTTTTACTATATAAAAGGAAATGCCTTCCCTTTTCCGGTATTTACGCCTTTGGTGCTAGTCGCCAGCCCCTGACCTATGGAAGGAGAGCTTGGGGTAGTCACGACAGGAGCCCCGAAGACGGGTCGTGACATAATGGGTATTCAACCATATGTAAAAATTACTTATTGATTCAGTGATTTACATACGTAAACCCCACATTCCATTTCTGTGGGTTAGAAATGATGTTATGGTCAAGTCTATAAGCACTTTTTATGTAATTATTTGGATATGAAACTGGTTATTTATTTTCCTTCTGTTAAAAATGAAATCATTTATTATGATTAATGGTGATTACATGAAATTAATACATATTAAGTGTGTTCCTGGATAGCACTTAACCCCATTGGGTAAATAATTTAATATATAAAGATGAGTTGTTTATTATTCCTAGGTGGATACCCTTGGTAATGTTCATTTATGAATCCTTAGTGATAAACCTTAGTGATGTTCTTATCAATGTATCATTTAAATGTTGATCATGCATTTCCGTGTTATGATTTGGGTTATTTTTATTATAATATGCCTCATTTTTTCTTGATCTTGTTATACTATTTCACCATTTTTATTTTGTATATGTCTTATGTTGTCATGATCATGTTATATTATTACACCTATTTTTCTTTTTTATATGCCTCATGATCACATGTAAAATTTCTCCCTTTCTTATTCCCTTACTGGGCTCATTCTCACCCCTTTCCTTTAATGTATGTCCCTGTTATATAAGATACAATAAAAGTAACATAGGGTTAACCCATGAAGAATCCTTCCAAGTATATTAGAATAATTTTTTATTTTTTCACATATTATGTATCTAATTTCCAAGTAACTAGACGTTAAAATATTATACATGTTTTCATTTAATGAAACTTTTATGTAATAAAAATGTGGTATTCCAAAATCGCATTCTATATACAATCCATTATGAAGTATTTTTCATGTTATAGAATTAGGTTGAAGAATATGATAGAACTCCACTTAAAGAGATCTATGTAGAACTGATTGTTATATAGGTTGCATTCGAAGATCATGTAAAAATTTCATAGAGTATGACATTATGATGTTGAATTTTTCATCATAAGAAAATTGTATTATGGTGTAAATTATTCATCAATCTTGTTAACTCCTTTTAATTTTTTTAATGGATGAATCTTGAATTAATCACATTAATAATGGGTACTATAGACAAGGTCGATATTTTACCAATGACAAAACCCTATAAGATAAGAATTATGTTAAGAAATATTAATATAATTTCAAACCAACAATCAAGAATTATTATTAACAACATGAATATAGATTAATTCTCAAACCAACCAAAGAAGATAAATATGGAGTCATATGGATGTTCTGGTAATAAAGATGGTGAAGTAAAGAGTACAAAATTCCCTATGTGTCATGAATGTACAAAGTGGAAGTTGGGGGAATGTCTCAATGGAACTACAATATGATTCATGTGTGGAAAATGAGGGTACATAGCAACATTTTTTGGAGTAAATCCTATCAATTTATTAATATAATGAAGGGAAAATATTATTTTCCTTTTCATACCAAAGAAATTAGGGTTAAAATATTATTTTATATTATATAATTAATTATTCCTAAAATTAAATACCCTGGAAAAAATTTATTAGTGATTGAAAATTATAATTATGAGGACACAATTTCTTTTAAGGTAGAATATAATACACCAATATTTTAAAATATATTTTTTCCTTGAAAACCTAATGTGTTCAAAAACTTGCTTCACAAGCAACACTAAACCAAAATAGACCATATAATTTTATATGATACTTAAAATGTTTCCATTTAATTTGTTGGTTAATATAGAAATAAGAAAATTAGAAAATATATGTATAAATACTAATTAATGTAATTTTATAATATTAATGCATTGATAATATTAAATATCAACATAATAATTAATGTCATTTTATGCCTACAAATATATTTTCTTAAAAATCATTTTCATGTTCTTTGAAGTTTAATATATTATGGTTAAATAATGGTTTATATTTAAATTTCTAATAATACATATAATTAAATATGTTATTATAATTATAACATTTATTATTGGGAAAGTAATAAATTTATTTTATTCTTAGAAGATACATGGTTCTTTAAAAAATTATCTGTTATGTGCACTAATATTAAAATTTACTTTAATCTCTTTTATAAATTAAATCACATAAAATAATAATAATATTTTTACTATGAATTTTTAAATTAGTTAATGAGGTCAATTTCATTTTTATGCATAATATTAAGTCTTCATGGTAAATATTAGTTATCGTCATAAACTTGTTATTTTTCAGATCTTGATACTTTTATAAATATTGTGTATTTTTAAATTAAATTGATATAAAACAAATTAAAAAAATATCAATTTAATACATATATATAGATAAATTAACACTCATTTAATAGATAATTATTGTTAAATAAGATTAAAAATAGCTAAATATTTAAAATTCTTCTGTACACAAAAATAGTTTTCTATAGATTATATATTTTAATTTAAAAGTTAATTTTACCATATATATAAATTTTATTAGGTTATATGGATCCCAAATTTTGATTCAAAACATTAAAATTTTGTAAGAATATTCAGTTTATATTTTCAGTGAAAAAATAATAACCATAAATAATATTAAATCAAGATTAATTAGTGCTAAAATGGATAATCTAATGTGTCTCAAATTTTAATAAATCCATTTGACACTTAGACATTCTATATTACCTTTTTAGGTTGGGAATTCTTACCTAAATGTCTCAAAAAAATTCTCCATGTAATTTTCATAAATCACTAAACCCATATAACCCCCATGTGATACATTTCTTAACCCTTACCTAACTTTAGTTTACCTGGAAATCCCTTATTTTCACCAATAAAAGGAGATCACTCTAACCCACTTTCTCATCCCTCTACACCAAAAATGGATTTACAATGAAGTTAACTTTCCTATCACTCTCTATATACCTCCTACCGAGTTTTTAATGGTCTAAGGATTCCAAAAAAACATTAAGAATATACTTACAAAAGTAATAGTTATTCTCTTTATTTTAATTCATGTAATTATTTTTTGATAAGAATATTTGAGTTTTAATTGATTATGAATTCATATATTACTAATTAAATTATTAATATCCTAATTGGGAATTATTTATGAGATACTACCCTTCTCTCTCATTAAATCTATTTTATAGACAACTATGTATAGTCTTCCTTCTTTAAAAATCACTCATTAATTTTAAACCATAATTAAATATAGTAAATATACTATGCTATTTTCAGTCAATGGTATTCACATAGAAATAAATATCCTTCATTGATTGGTGACTTCAATGTATGAAACCCATATCTCTTAATCATGGAATTGAAAAAATAAAATACATTAATTCTTATGTTATATGATCTTTATGGCCCACATAATGATAAAAATATGAATATTGTGCCTTTTTAGTTCTCAAATTCATTGATTAAATAATTAATCTCTACATATGGAATGTTCATGAAACCATTAAATAACTACATGGTATGGTTTTATGATACCTAGTTGAATAACTGTTTTAATATTTTTTTTATTACACCTTAGTGATGAACTTTATTGATATTCTACTGAATGTTTCATGTTTTTTTGGAAGAATTTATATGTTATATAAAATGTAATTAATATCATTTTATAACTCATTTAATTATGTTAAAAATCATATATTATTCCTTATGTTTCACCCATGATGTTAATTTTTTCTTTGTTTTCATTAATTATCTTGTACTGAGTATCTGAGCTCATCTAATTCGTATGTTTCCATTTCCATAGATTATGAAGAAAGTTATAATTTATGATGTATCTATAAGAGTCTACAATGTAAATAATTTTTTAGAGATGTTTTATACTTTTAATAGATTAAATACTGACTTATATATTGCTTATAATATTCATTAGTTGAAAAACACATGAGTTTTATTATTTATTGTTTTTCCTACCACTATAAAACTATAATCCCAAATTGTATTGGAATTTAAGTAATTAAATATTTTTTTTAAGTCATATAATTTATATGCTCACATATGTGGGGATTCAAATACAAGGGTGTATTTAGTGCACCCTTTTTTGAGAGCGAATGGGTTTAGTACTTTCAGTGTGACCAACCCTAAGGGGTGTTGGCTAGAGTAATATATTGTGTGGATTTACCTTAGGGGAATCAACCAGGGGACTTGACATCGACCCTACCCAAACGATGAGGGTATAGGTATATACATGGTAAGTCACCCTACCATGTGTCTTTCGGTATGGGTCATGATTTACGGAACATAGATACTATTTTACAACATAGGTCAAAGTTGGTATAGTGGGTTGTCATGGTGGTTGGGTTAGCACATGATGGCATAACATTCATGTTATTTTATATTATTTATTGTTATTATGAATTCACATAGATACAAAGGAATATATTAAGGGAACTTGGTGAGATCTTACTAGGATATATTTATCACACCCTGTAGGGGAAATTTATTTTGTGTGATTGTTTTTTGTCTATTATATAAATCAGAGAACAAGAAGTGTAGTGGGCCGAGCTAGAGAATATCAACAAGGATTAGAGTTTGGGATAAGGTGAGGCTCATGGATGGAAGTAAATCCATTGTTGTATTGTTTTTTGTATGTGTGACAATTATGGTGGGGGATTTATTGTTATATATGTTTTTATGCTTCCTCATTACATTTGTTATATCATCAATTATTTATTACATATACATACTTTGAGTGTTTGTTGTGAGTTGTGTTTGGATATTTTTATTATTATTTATGACCATGATATCAAAGGAATATTCTACACAATTTATTAATTAGGCCCTCACTACTGTCCAGAAACCTATAGAGTTTGAGGAGGAATGATTGAGGCTATGTTGGGAACCAATGTGTTTACTATATACTAAACTACGTTGTAAAATTAAAATAGTTAAGTGGACCAATAAGTACCTGAACCAATGATAGGTTCAAGTATATCATAACCTTTACTGATGACTTTATTTTGTATGGTTATGTGCTTATGATGAGAAACGAGTTTCAATATTTTTTAATGTTAATACTTTTTCATAATTAAGAACAAAATTGTCTAGGAAATGTTATTAAGATTCTATGATCTGGTCTGGATGGTCAATACATGAGCTAGGAATTCACTGATCATTTATGATACTAAAAAAATATTTCATTGATAACTCCTCCTATAATAATATTTTGTAATAGTGTATATGGGAGAATGAAATTTACCCTTTATTGCATGGTTTAATTGATGATATGTCTGTGTGATCTTCATTTATTATTATGGGGATTTCACTAAAAATAGTTGAATTCATACTTAACAGCATTCCATCTAAAATAGTTACAAAGATTCCGTATGAGATATATATTGGGAAACCTCAATATTTTTATTTTATGAATAATTAGGGAAATAAATCATATCTTTGTTTTTATGATTTTGAAAATTTTAGTTTTAAATGGAAAAATATTTTTCATTATTTATCTCAAAGAAACTATGGGATATTTCTTCGATACTCCTATGGAACATAGTGTTATTGTAGCACAAAATGGTTTTCCCTTTAGAAAGATCAGATGAATCAAGTAGTTAGTGTGAGGATGTTTGGAATTTCAGAAGTAAAAAAATGAAGTGTTGTTTTGGTGAAATTTCATTTTATACCACAATGTGTTAAATATGGGGAACTGACTCATGTTACACAAGAAAATTGAAGTCTTTGTATGATTCCTCATAAGCCCATGATATATGAATTTCTTGTTGTACTGATGATGAATTAATTTTCATAGATGATGAACCTAACACCTATTAATATTCCATAGAGAGATTTAAATCTGACAAATCTCTAAATGGAATGAAATCTGATATGGACTCCACAAACACTAACCAATTTATAATTTAGAAGAATCACATAAAGGAGAGAGACCCATTGGGTGTAGGTGTATTTTCTATAATAATATTTCCATTGGTTATAGAGTGTCTATATATAATTCCCTTTTAGTGGAAATGGGTTACTAAAAATCATGGTATTTACTATGAAGAGGCATTTTCACCGGTTATGATAATATAGTCCATTCAGATATCAATGTCCATAGCAGGTCATTATAATTATTAGATATATCAAATAGATATAAAAACCACAATCTTAATGGGAATTTTTTTGGGGTTGAGTATATGATAAATCCTGATATATTTTAATTGACAAATGAGTATGTTAATGATTTCATGTTTCAATGGTCCACATATGGATTATATAAATATTATAATAGTTGGAGCGTCTCGTTTGATGATGAAATCAAAGAGTTTGGTTCCATCACGAACACATTGGATTCATATGTATAAAATAGGATTAGTGGGGGTGTTTTGTAATTTTTTATTTCATTTTTGATTAACATACTCCTTATTGGAAATAATATCCTGAATTTACATTTTGTAAAGGTCTATTTGGGAAAATTATTTCAATGAAAGACATAGGCGAAGAAGCCTTCATATTGGGCATGAAGATCAATATATGTATAAATTTAAGAGGATAATTAGAATGATTCAAACACATATATTAGTAATCTATTGAATTAATTTAGCAAGGATAACTCAATAAATGGGTCTTTACTAGTGTTTATTAGCATGAATATCATAAATATTTAGGAAACATACAAGTAGTTTTAATGGACTGGTAGAATTATTTAGGAATAATCGAAAAGATCTATCATAAATTCCATGTTATGTTCACGACTTGATATCATGTATTCTTCAAACATAAAATGTATAATGTTCCCAAAGGATTATGGTGGTTTTACTTTTTCCTTGGATTGCGTCTATGATAATGTCAATATGTGTCTTGTAGAATTTGGATGCTGGAGGAAGAATCCACGTAATTAAAAAATGAACATGTTTCCCATGTATTGATGGGAAAATAAGAGTGAAGATGACTCCATTATAAATGGATGTGTATGATGAATCTAGTGTTTGAACCTACAAACCTGGTTATTGAAATAATTTTATATATATAAATAAATAAGGTATTAATGGTGATTAAAATTATTGAGAAATGATAACCTATTTTTTTTTTTAGAAACCATCCTCAGATGACTTAATATAAATGTTGTTATTTACTATGATCAAAATCTTATGGATGATGATTTTAAAATTCGATTTAAATAATGAATTAATATGTAATTATGTATGTCAAATACTCTTCCTAAAGTATTTAATATACCAAATAAAATTAGGAATGGAAAACAAATAAGTCTAAGATAGTTTTTAATATTACTATAATTGTTTTAATGTGTTTTAGGATGATTTGAAATGATTATAAGATAACCTAAGATGATTTGAAATGGCTCTGATATTGTTTAATGAAATATAAATTTCTAATATCATGGATAAAATTTGAACATGTCTGAAAATGTGTATTTGTCATTTCTATCCAATGTATATTTCATTTTTGACCTGGATATGAATAATTTCATTAGAAAAGAACCCTACATAAGAGTTATTTTAGAGGATTTTTATGTGTTATTCATAGAAAACATAAAAATTCAACAATGTAAAATCCACGTATGAGTAATCTAAGGATACATTTGATTAATTTATAATTATCTCTTTGATTAATTTAGGAAGCATTATATTACTCATTTAATTCTATGTCCTTATAATTTACACATATGTATGAGTCATTATTTTCTATGTAGTGAAATTTTGTTAATGGCTAGAACATTATAAGGATTATCCAAATTTTTTAGGATGATCCCTTGAGAAATATGAGGGTAAATTTCCACTTTATAAGAATGATGTTTTTTTGGGTAAGAGTAATTCCAAACCTATGTAATTAAATTTTTGGGAATTTGTATACATAATTATTATATACAAAAGCATCATTACATAAACAAAATTTTTGATTCATAAAGGATGAAAAAATATTTTTTCCTAATTTATATTTTGAAATGGAATTATTTTAGAAGATGGAAAAGTAATTCTTTGATGTTAAAAACATCATGATATTTGGTTAAGCCATTATTCATGTAATTATTTGATGAATATTGAATAATATGAGATTGATATGATTAATGTTCTGTTAATTTTATGACTTCCTAATGTGAATATATAAAAAAACATCATTGGTGATCAAAGATTATTTTAATAATATCATAAAGAAATTTTTTATTCAAGATGATTGATTGAGGAAAATGATCTCTACCTGGAGAAAAATTAGATAAACTTGTGTGATATTTGGAGTAAAAAGATGAATTTAGAATTATACATTAATTGTTTCTAAAAAATTTGAATTTACTAATGATTTTATTGAGATTCACTCATTTAAATTTCACAATGTGTGTTGTGATGAAATCTGGAATATTTTTTAATGGGAATAATTGAACTATGGAATTATTTGACACTAAATAAGAAAGTTATATTTTATACTGGAAGTTTAGATATGACCATGCCATAAAGAGAATGATCTATTCCACAGATACTACATTATTTTCAGAAAATACACGAAATAATTAGTTTACTATGTATTTTTAGAGATATATTATTTATAAGAATATAGAATCATATTATTAGAAAAAAATAGAAGATTTATTTTACTGATAATAAATGAAAATATATAGAAAAAAAGGTATTCTCATTGTTACACTACAAAAAACCATTTTAGGAAGAAACAATAACCTAGGATGTGGTGACACACCACCATAGAAAGTAATGAGAAACGAAATGGTGATCATGGGGGTTACACACATACAAGCTATTGAAAAAATGAGGATGAAGATCAGGTAATATAATATTATGAAATACTATATATATTTATAAAATATAAAATACTTTTTGTGACCTAAACATAAAAAATATGATAATAATTAGAAGGTAATGTGTTGATATTAAGAGATGGATTTCTAAGATAAAGGAATAAAGAAAACTCAATTAAAAGAAGATGGAGAATGTAATATTTTTTTGAGTAAGAAGCACCATCATTTTATCGAATAATTATTTTTTGACTTGGTTATACTAGTGAAATCTAGTGTATCAATAATTAATAATAATAATGAGGAGTAAACTTGTGATAATAAATATTTTAGATGTTAGTGAGAAATTAAGAAGGAGAAGAACATTGAGAGAGAGAGACTGACACTGTTGTAACTATTCTTATCTAGGTTTTGGCCTTTTGGTTTGAGGATATTTTGGATCATCAATTTTATAGTTTATAAAGTGTGATATAATACATTAAATAGATTCTAAGTAGTATCTATAAAGTATTATATCAAATACTGACTGAGTTTTATGTTCCTTTACATGAATAGTTAATGGAATTTGAATAATATATTGAGTAAGGATATCAAATTTGTTGATATATTGACATACTTTATAGAAATAAAATATACTTTAAGTGGAATGATGTTTAAAGACAATTCATGAATATTAAAGTGCAGCGGGCTGTAGCAATTCTAGTGGGATGATAGAAATGGAAATGGTTTTGTGATAATACAAAATCCCTTATGAATTATAGGGTAAACTCTTAAGTATAGGATAATACCTTCCCAAATCCACTTTCATTAATAATAAAATTATATTAGAGAAGATTTGAATCATAAATCCTGAGAATAGTAAATAGTAGGTTTCCTATGAGGATATAAACCTTTTAAAAACACTATGTCTAGTACTTTAATTTTCATTACTACTTTTCATCTAGTTTTTAAGTGCTGTTAAAACACTAAGATCTATTTATATTAATCTATAATAGAGGTTAAATGAATAATTTGGAAAAATATTAAAATTACATTTAATATTTAGAAAAATTTTAGTTACACAATATTCACTCCTACTAAATTATATCTTCATAGAATATATAGGTATTTTATATGGAATCATAGAAACTTTTCCTCTAATAGGATATAACATTTTTCATAAAATAATGTTATTATTGTAATTTTATGAAGTTCATATTTGAAATTTATTCTTAATATCCTCCAATGGAGAATTTTTATTACATCCCTATAAGTTTATAACTGGAGGTCCCATCAAAAACAATTTAAAACAAGAAGAATAAATAGGCCAAGAAGACGAGAAAGGAATAAAAAGTGAAATAGAATCAAAAACTAGTTGTAAATATTTACAGTGGTAATTATATTTCTAAAAATATTATATATGATGCATCAAGTGAAGAATTAATCTCAGGTTATGATGAATATTAGTTTAATGAATCACTTAGGGACTTTTATTTAAAATAAAAGTATTTTACGAATAAAAAATCTTATTAATGTTTTTAGATACATATTTTAATACATTATGGGACTATATAATGAAATTTCATATCCATTACATGAATCATATTTAATGGAAGAGACACTAGTTAAAAAGGTGATCATATATATTACTCTCATAACAAAATCTAAAAGTAAATGATGAATACATTTTACATGGAAATTAAATATTTTCTCTATCTAGTGAATAATTTCAAAGAACTATACATGTGTATAGTGTATTTTATAATTTGTTTTACAAAATTGACCCATGATTTGAAAAATATAGAAAACTTATTTTTAATGTAAAATAATATTATAAAGAAATTAAAGAAAAGAAAGTGAAAACATGAAAATTTTGTAAAATAGACAAAAAAACACATAAAGATAAGTTTTATAATCTTAATAAGGAATGGAAAGATATTTTTAAATCATTGAATAGTGAAACTATTTCCCTCAAAATGAATTCTCTTGAACTGGATGTTAAATTTAAAAATATAGAAGAGGTTAGACTTGATAACTCCCAGGTTGTTGAAAATAGAATTAAAAAAAATATTTCTAAAAATATTCTTAATTAAAAGAAAAATAACATTAGTGGAATTAATATTTGGAAATATTATGGATATCAACCTAATATAATATTATGTGTGATTGTATTCCACTTTCTTGGAAAAAATGTTTTTGTTGAATCTATTTTAAAAAATAGTGTATAAATAAAGTCAAAATATAAACTAATGTGGGTTTGAAAAATGCTAGTAAATCCAAAAATGTTTCAAGGGTGGATGTATGAATTAATAATAAATTGGGATCCCCAAATGTATCCCAAACAATTTGAGTTCCCATCTAAAATAGTAAGAAAGAAATATTCCCAATCTACATGTACAAGTAAAATAATGAGGTGTATAGGCCACTATTGGTGTTATTGGAGGTTTGGAAAAATTTACATTGATTATTGGTAAAATATTTCTACATATTCAAATCAAATAGTCTTGAATCATAGTGATATGAGATAAAGTTAAAGTAAAACCTATTGTATGAAAGAAAAATTCAAAAAAATGGAAAATTGTTTTGAAAAAATTGATTTTTTTACTTTTAGAACTTCTATGAGTATTGAAATAGAATTGGTAATTTCTATGAATAATATTTGATTGTACCAATATAATAAACCTCTTATGAAACTGAGAAAATAGGACCACAATAGTAGAAATAAAAATTTATGGAAGATAACTAGTCTACCTTGGGAAGAAATCATGTGAAAAAGTTGTTAAACAAAAGAAGAATTTTGATAAAGATACTCATTAAAATTCAATTAAGAAAAGTGATGTAGATGTCAAAACAACCTGAAAATAAAACTTTATTATGGTATTAATGGAAATATTATGGAACACTAAAATATTCTGTTGAATTTCAAGATGAAAGTGAGAAAGTTTGAATATAAAAGGGAATCAGACCAAGATACGGATAATAGGATTGGTTTGGTTGTTAACAAAAAAATTAATAATTAAAATTTATGATAGTTTTCCGAAGAAAGTAAACTCAAAGTAAATCCCATTATTATAATGATGGTGTAATATGTACCTAAATAGTGATTAGAAAATTTCCCATCCCTATAAGAAATGGTTACGAAGACGGAGAAAGTTGAAAATAAAGGATGTTCTCAAGTTGATATTGTAAATAAGGCTATTAAAAGTAAAAATAATGTTAAGAATGAAATAAATAAAATCATCCAAAAATGGTTTAGATCTAGAAATTTAAGGATAAATCATGCATAAAGAGTACTAGGAATTTTAGAGCATCAATAAAAGGAGTTTCTAGGTTGATAAGTATGCACCATCCATGTTTCCAATATTATAGATTTGATGATGATTACTTTATTCCCATATCTATCAATTACATCTACATTAAATTGGTAATTAATGCTGAATATAAAAAATAGAAGAGTTAATAGAGGTTGTAGCATTTATATAGAATGAAGTAATTTGTCCTTCATGGTGTATTAAAATTATTGTCTCCTTATAACATATCATTTGAAAATTATCAAATGCTAGTAGGTTTAAACTAATATCATAAATTCTTGGATCTTGTTTTTTGAAGAAGAATATAACTTGATGATGGTTATGATAGAGAATTCCTTGAGGGGAAGCTTATATGAATAGATAATAATATAGATATTAATCATGTCATCATAAATCTGAAACTCTTGATATCCTCTATAAATTTTGAAGATAAAGTGTGATTTTTTACTTTCACATCCTTGTTTTGAATTATATAGAGTATGATTATCAAAGTGTACCGACTATAAAAAATGGTGGATTAAAATAATAATTTCACATAAATATTTTTATTTTTTTTTCTCAATTTGAGTGATAATTAATACACTTTTTTAAAAATATATTTATAATGCCCCTTAAAATTTATGGTTGAGTTGGTATCACATTATGGTTAAAATCTAGATAAGTTTTCTGTCAAATTTGATCACATTTTTTTCCACATCACGTTAGCCCTAGTAGATTTATAGTTTTTTATGGAACATTACTTGGAATAACATGGTTCCACCATTCTTTTATATAATTGACCAATCCCTCAACAACTGAGAAAATAAATATAGGATAATCACACAAGTGGAGAACAATAGTTTTGAAAATTAATAAGAAAAAGCGGGATACGAATTTTACCTTGAAAAAACCTTTTATTAAAATCATTTTTTCAATGATGGTGAGAATATATTTACCATTTTCATTTATTTTCAATAAGGGGGAGAATAAATATTGGCATGAGTGTATGTGAAAAATGTGTTGGTATTTATAAAAAACACAAATTGGGAGATTAAAGTGTAAAATGTTTAAAGTTTGGTGTATTTTTTTAAATTCAACATAACATTTATAGGGTCAATATATGACATTAAGAATGTTTTTGATAGCGGAAGAATCCACCCAATAATGAATATGATCATTCTATATATGAATTAATGGGAAATAATATTGAAGCTACTACCATTATAAATTGAAATTTATAAATAATATAGTTGTTGAACTTACAAACCTAGTTGTTGAATAACTTTTATATATCTATATAAATAATCTATTAATTTTTTTTCAATGTATTATGAAAATATATCTCCAAAGTCTAGAGAAAACATCATCAAATGACTTAACATGATGGTTTTTATTTAAATTTATCGCCATATTGTGGATACTAATTTTATAAGTTGGATTTAAATCTAGAATTAAAATGTAGCGAAGTACATGAAATAAACTCTAGAGAATTTTATATAATAAAAAACCTTTGGGAATATATTTGATGGAATATGATGTGGTTCAACATATTTCAAAAACCATTGAAGTGTTTTAGGAGGATTTGAAAGGATTATTAGATAGCTTGAGATTATTTGAAATAAATTTAGTAATATTTGATGATATATAGATTTATGAGGTAAAGGTTAAAAATTTACTATGTATTTAACTATATATGTGTCATGTATAACATGAGTATGTGTAATTTATAAACTAGCTATTAATTTTTTTATGAGGATAAGTACTCTGTGTAAGAGTCATTTTAGGGGATTCTTACATGTCATTCTTGATAGATATAAAAATTCAGAAATTGAAAATATGTAAATCAGCCATCGAAGGTTGCATGAGATTCATATTGAATACTAATAAAAGGTCATTTAGGGAGAAACATTTAAGTGATTTCATTATAGTTAATAATCATCTACACCATTGTTTGAGCCACTATTGACTCTGTAAAGAAAATTTTGAAAGGGATGAGACATTTTATGGTTGATCCCATGAAAAATATAAGGATTAATTTCCAATTTTAAAGGAAAATGTTTGTGTCTATATGATTCTTCCTTTCCCTGAGTAATGATCATTTCAAGAATACATAACCATTATTTTTTTGCATAAATATCAAAACATAGGGAAAATTTTCAATGTCTTGAGGATGAAAAATTTAAGTTTTCTAGAATTTATATTCAGAAGTAAAATTATTTCATAATATGTAAATATTTTATTTTAGGTTAAAAAAATCATGATGTTGGATTAATCCCTCATTAATGCTCTAATTTTAGGAATATTGAATAGTATGATATTATGATGATCATTGTTCTATTTATTACATGATTTTCAAATGATAGTATTTAAAAATTATTATTGGTCCTAAAAGATGAATTAAATGAGTATACACATGAGTTTAACCATATTGATTTAAATATCATAAATAAACCACTCATTAAAGATGATTTATTGACGAAATTGTACTTCAGTATAAGAAAAAGAAGACCAAATTTCAATGATATTTTGAGTAAAATAAATGAACCAGAAACTCAGATTAAATTTTTCTTCAAAATTTAAATTTTATGATTCTGTTGATGGAATTTACTAATTTAAATATCATAAAGAGAGTTACTATGTATTATGTATTATTTGAGAATTATAATAATTCAATAGTAGAGTTCATTGATTTTAAATTGGAAACATATAGATTACAATTTAATTTTAGATATTTCTATTCCATAAGAAGAAATATTTATGCCACATGTACTTCTATATTTTCTAACATATTTGAAATAACTATTTTAATGCTTAATTTTGTGAAAATATTTTTAAGAAAAATATTAAATAATTTTGTATGAATAAAATGGAATATTTATTCATCTAAGACAATATGACAATAAATATAATAAGGGTATTCACATTATTACACCAGACACAACCATGTGAGGAAAAAATAACTGAGAATGTGAGAACACACCCATGTGGAAAATAATGTGAAAGTAAATGGAGATCATGGGTGACACCCACACATAGTCGATTGAGAAACAGATAGTGATTATTATAGAATTAATGATTATATATGTTCTTATATAATTTTAAAATATAAAATATTTATTGTGACCTATATATAAAAGATGAGAAGAAATGGAAAGTAATATATTGGGTTTGAGAGTGTGGGTACTGAGAAAAAATAATAAAGAACTCTTGAAGAAAAGAATACTAAGAAATTGATAATCTATTGATCAAGAAGAACAATCAATATTTCAAATAAAAACAAGTCTCGTACATTATTCAATTGATCATATCTCATATGAATAGGTTTATGAAAAAGAAAATGAAAGGGGATTCCCATAGTCTATATAACAGAAGTCGGTGAGAAAGAAACAATTAAAAGAATATTAAGATACACATTGAGCGAGATAATTCTATTATTATCATTCTATCAATATATTTAGTTTGAGGAGATAATATTTCAGGAATTAAAAAAGTTTCAAAATTGTGAGAAAGGTCTAGGAATATATTCTAATCAGTAACTGAGAAGCATTCTGCCTATTAGATATTGAGTTTAAACTTATAATTATTGAAGAAATAAATCCAATCGAATACTCTATTGAGGAATGATATCTAATGTTTTAATGAATTTAAACCCTATTGTTATAGAATATCTATTTCAATTATAAGGATTTTTCAAGACTAGTAATGAGTACTAAAATGTAGTGGGACACCATAAGTCCATCAGGATGCCAAAAATGGAAATGGTCTTATGATGATACCTGAACCCCTCTGAAGTGTAGGTTAAACAGTTTGGTACATTATAATCCCTACCAACTCCACATGTATTAATCATAAAATTATAATACATAATTTGTGACAGAAACATCCCTTGCACAATAAGGAGTAGGGTTCTTGGGATGGGATGAACCTTGTAGAAACACTTTATTCTAAAATTAACATTCTTTTACTTCATTGAATATTATTGTTGGATACTAGTAGAACTCTAAAATATATTTATATTCGGTGTTAATAGATTTTTAAGGACCAAAGGGGTAGCCATTTGGATTTTGGTAAATGTTTTTCCCTTCCAAATTCACCCCCCCCCCCCAGGTTTTTGTTCATATATCTTTTGTGAATTTCAATGTACATACCAATGAAATCCAAGTAAGTGTCACTAAAATTCTTTCAAGAATAATTTCAAGTACATGAAAAGAAGTGAGGATATATTCTAATAAATAATTAATGAGTTTGATCCCCTTATAAGGGGGTACACTTATTATTTTTTCCATTCTAAAAAATATTATATGAGATCTCAAAATAATTTTTTCCCTAAACAGGTGAGTTATAAGTTGGAGGAGTTCCAAAAAAATCCATATAAGACTCCAAAAGAAGTTGAGTAAAACATTGTATTAGATTCTGAAAAAATAATATGTTTGGATAAATATGTTCGTCACTAAACATGGGTTGGTTTCTTACATTGAGTTTGTAATTAATATTTAATATGAAAATAATATAGCTACTCCTCAAGCCAAGGAACCTAGGCCTAATAAAAGGACTAAATATATCCTTTAAAAATACTATCTCATATGATAGATCTTTAAGAGGGGAGATGTAAATATTAGTGGGGTGGATACAGACAAAAAAATAATAGATCCTTTGAAAAAACCATTAGTGAAAAAAAATCTTGACTCAAATATTGAATATATTTGTATAAGATACATTTTTGATTTTTTTACTTACTATTATAAAATCTGGCATGGTTTCATGAAAAATAAATAATTCATAAATCATTCATTCATGTCTTGTTCATTTGTATTGCATGAATAGTGGAATGAATAATATCTCCTCAAAGTATGAATTTTATTTTTCCCTAATTGATGATCATCAAGGAGTACTATGAGTTTTTATGATATGTTAATATTAGGATGATTAAAAAATTATATGACATATAGATATCTATATGTATTATGATTAATACACTAATGGGATAATAAGTCTAGACTTATTATCTAGACTGACCCACTGATGTATATCATGTAGAATGTTAAACGATCATTGATATACATAATAATCTATTTTTATTATAAATCTTTATTACCTGAGGATGCTAAGATACCTATTAGTATAACCTATATACTTTGATACCTTTCTTGTGTGAGCCATGAGACTTAGCTAATCATGGGTGGTTGGGTATATCGTTGATCATGTAATCAGTTCGAGTTTCACTAAGATGGGATTTGTCTACTATTATGACAAGAAAATACATATAGGACCTTTATTGAATTATATTGAGTAAATTAATGTCCATATTTTTTGAGTGACTTGTGATGTTCATGTATACTTTTATGAATTACATGTTATGTATCCATTTTAATAGACTAACCTATTTCAGAGAATAAATAATATATGAGATATCCTATACTATATTGACATGTTCCTTGTTTAGTGGTCTTTTGATGTAATGGATAAATGGATTATATAAGTTTAAATATGATTTATATAATAAATCTTGTGATGGAAATTTTCATATGTAGATATGAGTGTGTTTTATCAACATCTCACTAGACACCTTTATAGATTGATTGTCACTAACATTTTTCTAGAGGTTTCTATTTTCTTGCATATATTAAATGCATAATTGAAATTCGGGTTCCATGATAAAAAGTCCCCTAGGGGCACACTATTATGACTTATAATAAGGATAAAATCTTGAACAAATTTTATGTTTCAATATTACAAGATGTTGATAAAACCATATCTAATAATGGTTAGGATAGATTAACAAAGTGTTCTATATATTTACAAAAATTTCTTATAGGATGTTAGTGCAAGGGGTATATTTATTCAAATTTACTAAAATAATTATATTGTATTTTATGATATACCTTGGGATGTAAATGGTGATATGCATACAATGCATATCATTGAAAAAATATAGAGATATCAATATAGGCATGAGATTCCAATATTGTATTATATGATACCGCCTACAATGTTATATATCAAATATATAAATACTTACAAATCTTATAAATGGTTTCCCTTATATTTTTAGTAATTAATATGATTCATTTATGGGAAAACAAATAGTTTATGATAATATAAAATGTTCAGCCAATTATATTTAGATAGGCATAGAGTTTAAGAAACGTATGGTATCTACTAAATGTTAAAAATTGCTAATTGAGTTACATTTATAATGTAATCTAATATAAAGGTCTTGATCCTCTATTATAGGGATTGTGTGTGAGACAATAACCTTCTAATTTGAAGCACTGTTTCCTCCCTGACCTCAAATTATCTTCGAGGAGAATGTTCCAACATAGTTTTTCCATTCAAGGGATCCTATCATAACATACAAGGATAATAGTGGTCGGTGTATTGACTATATTGGTGAGAATTTTTTATCCATATATTTGTGATCTCCATCAAACATGATCTATAAATACCATCTGAGATAAAGCCTAGTTGAAAAAGATATGTTTTTTTATTTTTATATTCTTCGTACTCATGTTTATTTTGTGATGATAAATCTGAATGTTTTTTGGGGGATTTCTACTATGTTAGATAATATAGCGTCCAATAAAACCCATCAATAATAACATAGACCCATTCCCTACTATAATGAACCAAGATAAAATAATGTTTTCTTATACCCAAGAATAAATTATAATGTAATTTCTTGGCCCAAATTCCTCTTGTGGTTGTTGGACTTAGACTGAATAGCCCTCAAATACTCATCATTTCACCGCTCATGTAAAACATCATCTTCCCACCACATCAATGGTTGGGCTACTGATAATAATCAAGTGATAAATTATGAATCGAATGATAATAAAACAAATAATTTTCCAACAAGGTGTCAATAGTGATACTAAATGACTTCATCCAACATCTATAGAAGTAGATAATCATCGTCAAACATTACAGTTAGACCCTCAACCAAAAAAATTACAAAAAATATGAATAGGATAATCATATCAATATATAAAATCAAAAAAAATGGGGGATGATAATTGAAAAAATAATAATTATTAATTATGAAAGGATATTTTCTGCCTGGCTAGAGAAAATCATGTGATAAGTGTAATCCGTATAAATATCCCTTTCATAGAATTGAGATAACAATCACAACTCCTTAATGAGGGATAAATTTCAATATGATACACTAATCCAACCAATGAAATTTCTAGGATTGTGCCACTATCCATGAACTAATAAACAACAATAATGTGCCAAATAATCTCTTTCAAATATCTAAACTGTGGTGGTGGACCCACACCTCACTATGAAAAATAGTAATTGATCAAGGGTGTATCTAAATCCACTAATAGAGGACCCAAATCCCTATCTTCAAAGGATTACATCATAATACTAATGTAGGACCTTCACCCCTATCATCTAGAGATTTCTGAAATTCTATCCAATATATAGAGGAACTAAAACTTTTTAATGTCACATTGAATGATAGAGTACTGAATTATGTCAAACATATAGAGGGCCTAGACTTCATGAATGATATATTAAAAAGGGATCACACATCCTTAGGTTTAAATTATTCCCTAAAAAATCTAAGATCTATATTTATGGTGTTAGTGTTATACTGAGAGAATTCTCTAGGTGACTGACTACTAGAATTTTGAGAAAACTCACACTGCCATGAGTAGTCCAAAAATTCATGTTATCAATATAAATTATATACAATGATTTTAATGAATACATTCCCATGTGGATTAAAAAGTCCTCTTCATATGGAGAAATCACTATTATAACAATACCACATCATTAAAATAGAAATTCACTATCCACTATATGATTCATGAACTAATACAATCATACCTCATGAACAATTATCTAAATACTCAATTCAGTCAACTGATTATCAAATTCCTTACATATGAATGTGTCAACCACCAAATACCCTTTCCAGTCTCTCTTATCTAATGGTTGAACTCAAATACCTTAAATTTTGTTTTCCCAAATTTCATAAAACAATATTTATAATAATGATAAAACTAAACTTCATCTCTGGGATATGAGGTGTTCTGAAACAACTCTAAAATGACCCAACACACTTATAACCCACTTGGGTTATTATTTGGTCTGATTATTCCACCCTAGGACAATCTCTAGTAGGATATGGGGTGTTAAATTAAACAAAAAAGGTATAACACACCATGGGAGTCCTTAATCAATGATTCATATAATGAACTAAACATTATCACATCCTAGATAAATCCAATAACTATAAATGAAATTTCCCAACTATATAATAAAATATGTGTGATAAACACCAATCCCTAATAATGAAATAAGTAAGAATCTAGAAAAAAAATTAATTATAATAAAAAAATATACCAATGGGGTAAATATACTGAAAAACTTAAAGAACCCCACCCCAAATAGAGACTTCCAATACAATCAGTTACCATAGTTGTCTCTGCTAATCACCACCAATAACAAGGTCTACCAACACCACATCCTTAAAAACCATCCCAAAAACTATACATAATTTTTATAGAACATAGAAAGTGTAGGAAGAACACCTATGAAATGGTGTGTATAAATATTCTCTATAAAAAATGAAAAAAAATGAAGTAATAAATCCTAGGTCAATTAAAATCCAATAAAAAATGAAATGATCCGAGACCCTTATAATCTTTAGGGAGAAAAGAATCAAAAATTTCAAAAATTACCCATTATCCTAAAAACCATGCCATATTGACGAGGGAAGAGAAAAATAGAAACAAAATAAAAAACTATTTTCATCGTATAAAGTGCCCAAAAACTAAACCCTCAAACCCAAGGTCAAATTCTATACCAATCTACTCACCATTTACCTGGGAAAGGTACAAAACATCCCACTCTCTTTACAAAACCATAACCCCAACCCTCTAAATAATTAGTTGGGGTAATTAATAAAGAAAATCCCATTATATTAAACTTTACTAATCTTATATTTATACCAACCTCAAAAAAACCACCTCTCACCTGACACGTGAGTTCTCAAATAGGATTTGTAAGTAAAAAAATTTCTACCCTAAAAATTATCTAGGTGATGAGATTCCAAAAAACATATCTCACAAAGAACTCACATATAATGAATAATTGTAGTGGAAGACCCACATCTCACTAGGGAAATTTATATCAATTGATTGATAACTAAACCCATTAATAGGGGACCCTATTCCCCATTCAAATGTGGAGTTCCATAAACCATCATACGAAAATAAAAATTATGCATCATTGATAGTATAATTATAAAATAAGTCTTTAAAACCTATAAATAACATAGATAACCCACACTTTGGTAATTAGGGAAATATTAACTCCAACAACTTAAGGTAAATCAAATATATTATTAATAAAAACATTAATAGTGTATTATATTCATCTATCTCATAATACTTTATGCCTTTTTGTCATGAAGAATTTAGAAAAAGGGTAACAATGATAATAACCCTTGGTAGGGACTCACCCATTAGTTCCGAAAATAGTCCCATAGAAATTATAGGTGTGAGTAAATGTATAACCTTATATATTTATATATATTATCTAAGATAAAATTATATTATTTTTCAATGATAAATCCCTCAATCCTTCATTATATGATAATTTTCACAAACACCCAACAATGGAGAAAATGGGAAGTAATGAACGACCATAATCTCTATTTGGAAAAAATATGTTTCCCAAAAATCCATATATAATTTGGGGAAGTATAGGGGAATAATTCATGAGTTTTTTTCCTTTGACATTTTCATAATAAATCAATGAATCAATACATTACAATGAATTTTCAAGGAGTATTATAGTCCAAAAATTATTTTGTGAATCTATGCCTTATCATCTGCACATCACCATGGGTGTACAGAACCTCTTTACCACTATAATAATTTCACTCAAACCGAATAATTGTCCTTTCATATATAAATAACTCATACTATCCAAAAAATCTATCAAATATCCTTTTAGGGTGATGATGATCACATAATTATGATCTATGAAAAAAACAATAAAAATAGACTGTCCACTTCTCCAATTTGAACAATATGGTTAAATGGTACAAGGAACACCTAGGGAGGATAGTATCAAGACACATGGAAGTCCTAAGGAACACAATGTTTCAATATGAGATAAAGTACAACACACCCCAAGTATCATGTTATCCCTCACATGAGAAGGGGGTTGTGGTATATTGTGCCACACAAAGCCCACCTAGAGACAAAGTTGGGTAAGTGAAAACCTAGATCAGGGCCCCACTACCTCTCCTAAATGGGGAACCCAAAATATATGGGCCTATACATCATATTTGAAAGGCTACAAGTGGATTCTAATAGGTTAGTCCATGCCCTAGGGCTAGGTCAGGAAACCACAACTAAGTCACTTAGTCAGGGGGGCTCATTGATAGGTTATATTACCAGACAGGGCTAACAGTCACCACCTAAGCATAGGCTGAGACATTTATTTCATAATAAAATAGCCTATACTATCCATATTTCTTTGTGATGGGTTATTTTAGCTTTTCAATGCAACAACACACACAAGAATTGCCATCCATTTTAGGGATGGTTCCTTAATTGATCTCATAACCAATCTAATAGTAGGTAATAAACCCTATATTCTTATTCAAATTGATAAACCCATAGAATTTAAGGTCACTATAATTGTTACATGATCATCCAATATCCCTCCATTTTTATTTCTTGTTGTTAACATCATGCAATGCCACTACTGACCATGCTTCACTGCTCACATCACCAAAATAATGTAAAGCTCGGGCTCTACCATCATGAACCACTGAACCCCATCACCTAGGATCATGAATCATAAAAAACCCCTCATATGGCTGAATTATCCACCACATAATCTCACCTCAATAATCCTTACACATCACCGGACATAATAAGGACCTGTGGGGTTATCATTATCAAGACATCATAAGTGAGAGAGGGGGATTAAAGATATGTGTTGACTAAAAGAGTTTACCTCTCTTGTCAAATTAATTATGGATCAAGTGGGTTTCTATATGTCATTATAATAGTTTCATGTAATGGGGAGGGGAATAGGGGTCTATGTTTGTGGTCCAATAAACCACATATTCATCATATGCAATAGCATTCTCCAATAAGAGTCAATTAATTCCAAGAAATAAATAAATTATTCAAAAAGGGAATCAAATTTGGGGATCAGTGAAATCATGAATAATAATAATTTTAATTGAATTAAACTTATATTGATAATGGAGTGATAGGTAGTAACAAATTCTTACCTCGTGGTTTATTCACCAATGGATGGAGATCCACTTCCGATTACCGGAGCTGAATCCTCCACATTGAAAAACATGAACAAAGATCTTTATCCCTTTATCTAAGGATTATGAAAAATTATTTATCTCCATAATTAGAGGGATTAAAATATAATTTAAAGGGGATAATTATTTTAACTAGGTATTTTTATTAAAGAGTTGAAATTGGCCCGATTCGGAGCTAGAAACCCAAATATAAAATTTTATCTCTCCAAGATAAATACATTATCATGAGTAAACATTTGATGATGGATTCTATATATAAGGATTAGTTTATGAGTTTTTTACTATCTATGTCACTAAAACATGTGTAGTTAATTAATATAATTAAATAAATATTAAATAATCCCTTAGAAATCGACTGTCTTGGAATCACTCTGAGCTTCAACCTAAGGGTAAACACTATGATATGATATCTATATAACCATCAACAAAATAATTATTAGGTTTTTTACTAAGATGAAATTATTATTTAACCTTATAAGGGATTAGGGAACCTAAAACTCAATAATTAGATAAGTCATTTTCAATGAAACTCCTTGGGTATCAATATTTCTTCACATAATATCTCTTTATGATTATGATATATATGAAATGTTATCAAAACCACTTTCCTTAATAAGAATTTATTTGGGGATGTGTATATGATCAAACCAAAATTATTTGAGTCACAAAATGATCCTTAAAAGGAGTGAATGTTAAAATTACTTATTTAAGGGTTAATGAAAACATCTTAATGTTGGAACATTTAGTTTGATGATGTAATGAATGAATTTTTTTTCATTACAAATTTAGATGATTATTGTGCATATAAGTGGGTGAGTGGAAGTTTTATTATATTTTTCGTGTTTTATTTGGATGACATACTACTCTTTATAAATAATATTCAAACATTACATTTTTAGAGGGTATGTTTGGGTGCTTATCAGCGAAATAAATTGATGGTGAAACAAACATGTTGGATGTGAATATATATAAATATAGATCAAAGGTGTTTATTAGATTAAGTAAGATCACATATATTGATATAGTTTTAAATAGTTTTATCATATAGAACATAAATCAAGGGTATCTACTAGTATTTCATGCAAATAACCTTATAAATACTCAATATCATTCAAGATAGTTGGAAAGGTATAACATGGATAAGATTCCTTATGCATCCACCATACTATCTATCTTTTATTCCATGTTGTGTACTCAACTTGGAGTCTCTTATTATTATATAATAACTAGTAAAAAGAAATAAAATCTTGGTGAGAGTCACTTAATTACAATTATGTTAATCCTTAAGTACTTAAGAATAAGCAAGAATATTATATTGGTCCTTATATGTGAGGATGAGCTCACTATAAGGGGTTACACTAATTCAGGTTTCCAAAATGTCAAGAAAGATATGAGATCTCAATATCATTTTTTGATTTTACTATATAGTAGAGCTATCAATAATAAGAGTTAAAAATAGTATTCCATGGAATAATCAACAATAGTGGCAGGATATATCACTAAATCAGCTGTTTTGAAGGAATCTTTTTATATTAAGAAGCTAAACACTGAACATAGAGTAGTTAATTGAATTTAAATAAAAATTAATCTTTTCTATGATATTAATGAATCTATATATTAGTATAAGGAACTTAGTCTCACAAAAGTACTATACATATCCTTTTTAAATTTCTTCTTATTTGAGAAATCAATCAGAGAGGTGATGTAAATTTCTATTGGTGGATATAGTTGATAATATAGTAAATCCAATAAAAAATAAATTAACATGAAAGAAGTATGAGGTTCAGGTAGAGTGTCTTTGTATTAGATAAATGATGGACTAGATGTAATGGTAGATTTCATTATAAATTTATCATGGTTTTATAATAAAGGAAATCTCAATTTTTCGTCCATTTATGTGTGTTTTGTATAGTACATGAATAGTGGAATTCTAAAATCCCTTCAAAGTGTGAATTTGAGTATTCCTAATCAATGATTATCATGGGATATTATGGGTTGTGATGATATGTTAACATTAGCATGAGTAAAATCTTATATATGATTCAGAGTAGACTGATGAGATAATAAGTAGACACTTTTTATCTAGATGGACCTATGAAATTATATCACATGTAATAGCATATTTTCATTGATATACATAGGGGTCCATAATTCATGTGAATACCCATTACCTAATGTTGAAAATATATTTAGCACTTGTATATTTATATTTTCAAATATTTCTTATGAAATTCTTATGTTTGAGCTACTTCAGGCGTCATAAAGTATGTTTTTGATCATGTAAAAAGAGAAGCTTAACCAAGATGGAATTTTTCATCTTGTATGAAAATTATGAAATACATTACCATGACTTAATTAGATGTAGGAAATTAATTCCCATTCATAGATAAGTGACCTGAAATGTTCTCATCTATTGATATAAATGATATGTGATGTATCCGTTGAAACTAATTAGTCTATTTTAGAGAATCATGAATATGTGTGATAGACTATTTTATATTGACATGTTCCGTGTCTAATGGTAACTATATATTTTTTAAAACACTATTAATCAAGCATTCATAATATTTATAGAAATATATATTATAGAAATCATTTTCATGTAGAGATATGGGTTTATTTGATCAAGAATGGGCTAGAACCATTTGTAGCTTAAGTAATAATGGTGTTTTCCAAGAGTTTGAAATATACTAGGTATTATGGTCTCGGGAAATCATAATTTTTTTTAAATCATACAGAGGCCAATAGGGTTATATAGTAGGGCTTGGAAAAAGTATTAATTTTGGTAGAATGTTAATTTACAAAATTTTAAATTTTTATATGATAATCATATCTAAAAGAGTTTTAATAGATTCATAATGATATATAATGTTTTTAATTAATTTTTGGAGGCCTTTTGTATATGGGATATTATTGGATTTATACACTAAATCATAAACTAGGATGTATTGAGACTCAAAACATCTAGGTTTATGTTTGATCATGGTATTTAAAACAATTTAATGGTGATAATATAGAAATGGTATATTATATCATTCGACCAATATTCCATGTATGATTGTCATGAATGTTTGGATTATCAATGCATCACAAGTTCATGCGTTGATATATTATTTATTTTTAAATAGTTTTTAATTGAGTTGCTAAAATGAGGAGTTTTTATAAGATTTATAATGGCGTAAGAAAAAGTTTATCCATTTTATAAAGTATGAAATAAGGACTCTAATAAGATCCTATATTAAATGTGTGAGGCCTAAAAATTTGGTATTTTTTAGACCTTGTTCGAATATATTAGAGTTTATTTTTTTCTTGTAAAGGCTCTCTCTATTTCCCTTCTCTTAATTTTCCTTCTAGAATGAGATTCTTACAAACATTTATAGAGAAGAGCTCCCATTAAAGTATTTGGTGATTATAGTGATCATTGAGTACCATTGGAGGAATATACTAAATATTTTCTGTTGATGGAACTCAAACGAACTCAGTATTTGTGAATCTACAAATATAGTGTGGTATGCATGTTTTATGGTTTTTTATTTTATTTTATTGATTACTCTCCTTGTGGATCATGTTCATGTGTTTTTTGTTATCTTACATTATATATAACCGTAAATATGACCCATAAAACCCAATAAATATAACATGTATAATTTAATATTTTTACATCATGGGTGATCAAACAGAAAATATTTCATTGTAGTTTTATATTTAAATATTTAGAACATTAAATTTTCAAATAATTGCATCATAAAATAACCAAAAATTCATTATTACACTTTCCTAGTCAATAATGCAGTCCACAAATATATTTTTATTCACGATTAATTATAATTTTTTTATTTTATACATATTTCAAGACAAATAAAAATTTAACTATTTATATAGAAAACTATATTTTGGGTTTCATATGATAAGTTTCTTAGAAAATTCTAATATAAATATTATTGGTCAGTTTTTACATCTATAAAGTAAATTCATGATATTTTAGTATACATAGTGGTTTGAATTCTTGAAATTATGCTTTTAGAATTAAAAGTATTTTTTCTATTAAAAATATGTTTTTAATGGGAAAAACTAAGATAATTAGCTCAAATTGTCAATAAATTTTAGTACAATTACCATTGATTAATTTAAGGCATTCAGAAAAAACTACACATCAATCTGTTTTGTGATGTGATAAAGATTCTTAAAATTGATTTTTGAGTATTAAAAGTTTTTTATAAGTTAAAAGGAATATAAAATGATAAAAACTGATAAAACTACCTTTTATTAATGTAAAATTAAAGAAAAATTATTTTCAATTAATTTTTTACATGGGGTAATAAATTCCACTTTAATAAGACATGTGGTATGTCCATGATTTATAAAAAATATATAATTAAAATTTTTTACTAAGTTAAAAACATGCCCCAAAAAATCAAATTTAAGCATGTGGAATACAATTTCCATGACTGTTTTGGAATGAGGTGATATAAATATACACCAAATCTAAACCATGACATAGTTTGGTAAACCACATCATGATTTGAGATGGTGTAAACCACGATGTTGGGAAGGACACTACGCCATGGTTTTATGAATAGTATTTCACACATTCTATGATAATGTATAGTTTGGATCTTAGTTACACCTAAGGTATCAAGTTCGGTTTGATCATCAGGTGATTACTACTAAACATTATTGAACATCTAAATAAATTTTTTAAACAAAAAATATTTGATCAAGATGATGAGGTATGAGATAAAAATATTTTAACTCATGAAAATTTATAAAATGGTTTATTGTGATACAAAAAATTTTTGAAATATTAACGACCTTTTAAAGGATCATAAAAATAAGATCAATATTTTTTAATGGTTTTTTATGAACATGAGATGTTATAACATGATTCAATCGCTATAATTTATTTAATTCAAACCCATCTCTATCTCTCTTTAAAAATTTAATATATTAGATCGTGAGAAATATAGGATCCTTCTAAATCATTGGGAGATTCACATAGACAATTGATACACTATAAGGATGATTTTATTTGTTTCTTATTAGTGATCCATATCATTTTCAAATAGGTGATATTAGATAAACTGGATCATCAAAGAAAAAAATTATTCATTTATTTTATTCAGTATAATATGAATGAATGGATCTTATAACTGTTGGGTTTTGGTTGATTATTTTAACCTGACATTTGGACAATTGATTTCCTCTCCAAACCCTAATATTAATATTATAGAACCTTTTATATTTATTTGGTTGATATTTTAGATAGTTTTAGGAACTAAAAAATGGGTTTTCCATAACCATGATGTGATTTATGAAAAATAAACATGGTTCTTGATATTTTTCATAAAAATGATATGTTTTAAGGGAAAATGGGAATTTTTATATAAAATTTATAAAACAACATCATACATTGTGAAAAGAAATCATTGAACAATTCTTGAAAATATGGTATATAAGAATATAATTTAATGACATGGTTTATAACTAAAAAACATGGTTAGTATTTAAATGAGTTACCTTTAAGATAATGATGAAGTAATTGACTTAAAAACATGTCATATTTTCAAAAAAATGATTTTAGATATTGTTTCCAAAAATGATTATCTTAATTAAAATGAATATGGTTTTCCCCTGATATGGTTTATCACTTCCAATAAACCACATCATGGTATTAGTAAAAACAATCATTTCTTTTATTTATTTTTAAGAAAAAAATTCTTTAAATTCTTTATAAATCATTACCTTTATCCCTTTAAGGACATGCTGATCTGAATGGGCATTTAAATCATTCCAAAAACGTTTTGGTGGATGTGAACTATGTTTAATGCTAATTTTACAAGGTGAATTTTTTAACTATTAAAAATTGTATAATAAATAATAATTTAAAAATATATATTAATTTATGAAATGTTCATAAATGATAGTATATAAAACTTTTATATTAAATTCCTTATTTTGGAAATTTATTAGAACCACCTAAAAGTGAATTTATATTTATTTGATCCAAGATTCAAATAAAAATAAATATGTAATATATATGTTTTGTAAATAAATCATAAAATGTGAAATATTTATTTGATTATAAAAGATTTCATCAATATCATATATTTTAAATATATAATTGTCTATATTAAATTATAAATAAATGATGAAGTATGAAGTGTTCATATTTTCTATATAGATAAAATGTTTAAATATTTATATTCTATGGAATGTTCATAAGAGAGTAACTAAATTATAAAGTTTTTATAATTTTATTTATTTATGAAATGTTTGTAAATGTTTATCTCAGATATAAATTTATGAATTATTTATTTATTTAGTTAATTATATAATTTTAATTCAAGAATATAGGGGCTGTATTTTCAGTATATGTATGCTTTAGCCTAGATTGATACATTATTTATTATAAATTTCATACCATGCACATAAAGAGATATATGATATGTATAACATAATATTTAGTTTCATTCAATCGTGAAATTTATTTATTTATGGGTTATTAGATTAAAAGTAATTAATGATTATGATTTTTTCATATTGGGTGTTAGGATTGTATAGGAATTGAATCATCTCTTGAGTGTTGGTCAATGTGTAGTGGAACATTAAGTAAGTCTATAACACCCCATACTCATACATCCAAATCTAGTGATAAAAAATATAATTTAAAAATGATATTTGATATCAACTATAACACAATGTAACATAAGAAACCCATAATTATGAGTTTAATAGAATGGATTTCATATTATTACATATCTATGATCATTTTGGAATACAATTTTTGAGAATAAGGAAAAACAAATACATGAAAATTTTGATAGATTTTTTATCAGAGTAAGATGGAAAAAGGGGTTGTGAATTTCCTTTAAAATTTTAAATAAAATTTGGTGACATGATTATACAGTTGAGAAATAAACAAAAATAATAAAACTAAGCACAATTTTATTGATATGTGTATTGAAATTAAAAATTATAAGAATAGAAAAAATGAAATATTGATAAAGTAGGAGATTAATTTGTAGAAGTTAAGAGATTAAGTTATTGAAGTGATAAAATATTAATTTAATGGTTAAATGAAAAATATTAAAATGAAAAATATTTAAGAAGTAAATAAAATAAAAGGAACATATTTTGATAAGGAATTTTGGTAATAGCTCAATAATATCTATGACATCTCCCACCCTAATTTCACAAAGGATTATGAATTCATATATAATGAATTTGGATGTAGCTAATAAACACAAAAATAATGAAAACCCTTTAATTTTACAGTATCTAATAAACCTGGATTAAAGGAATTTGTTTTAGTTGTTTTCCAAGAACGTGAAAAGTAAGACCTAGTTTTTAGTGTTTTACAAGGAACCTAAAAAAGTAAAAAAATGAGTTTTTCTTAGGCCCAGACACTTTGAATAAATATTATAAATTATTTAAAAATACTAAAAATATTTAATTGGGATAATGATATAGGTAAATAAGAGATATTAAAGTGTTTAATTAAATAAGTACAAATAGATCTATAGAGGATTAAAAATATAATAATTTTTCCATAATTACTCATTTCATTCAAAATAGATCAATGAGTTTCATTTTAGTTCATTAAATTTGTTTTTTGGGCTTACCATGGGTTGTATTTATAGTATTCGGAGGTCTCTTGGTCAAGTAGGAAGTGTAAATGGGTCATTAAATTTGTTGAAGACCACTATCAATGCACCCTTTAACTAGATGTCTCGACACCAGTGGTTGGAATCCCGATAACATTATATATTCAATGGGATTTCTATAGATAACTGGTTCTACCCATACATCTCTAGGTAGCTATTAAGATTCCATAGAGTAGCTGGTGGGCTACTTGGAACTCTGAAGTTCCCTATAGATTCCATCGGGTAGTCAGTGAGCTCCACCAGATAGCTTGTGGGATTTTTGTGGATGTGGTGATTATTTTTAGTACCAACACTAGCTGATGACACTCCACCATGTTTATGGTGGTAATAGGATATGGGAGCCACTCTTTTAGTATTTTTATTTAATTGAAATCCTTTTTTGATCCATTAAATTCAAAAAACAAATCCTACCCTAAATAACTAAAATACACACAATTGAGATGGTTAAAAACATAATTAGAGTTTATGATCATTAAAAAAATTTATATAGTGAGTTACAATAATATAAACAGTTTTAGTTATCACCAACACTTGAAATAAGAATAGATATTATATTGTCTTCGAAATAATACATCTAAGGAATTTGGAAATAGTATTTCAAAATTTCATAATGAAATTGAAAATAGATTTCAAAAAGTTATTAAAAAAATCTCAATACCGAAACTAATTAAATATTTTTCAAAAAACATATTGAACACAATTCAAGATAAAATTGATTCATATTACAAAATTAATTTGAAACACTCAATTGAACCAATAGTTATTCTTATTTCTGAAACATTTCAAATAACATATAACAAAATTACATTTACCATAAATTTCATAGCTTTTTATTATCAAAAATAACATATAAGTAGGGATAGGTAAATTAGAGATAAAAACATAAGTTAGTCATTATTATGGATTATTTTATTGAGAAAATATGAAATTTAATATTTTACAATAACTAAGAATTCATTCTATTTACCAAAAAATAGAAAATTTTAGAAAATAAACAAAAAAAATGTAAGTGTAGAACAAATTATATTATTTTATTTTAAAAGTATAAAATTAATATGATCAGGATTAAACTAGGTTTCCTCATATAGAAACATTTATAATTTGAAAGGTATGATCCCCCTTAATTTATTAATAAACAATATAAGTATCAATAAAGCAATGAAATTTATCAGTTAAATAAAAAGATATAAAATATTTGAAATCAATGAAAGATTATATAAATAACATGTTAATCATGAAAACAATTTAAAAATAAAAAATTAAAATTAAAAATGAAATCAATTCCTTATTTTATAAATTAGATTCCATTATCAACGATAATAATGTTTATGTAAATAATCAAGATCATTTTCTATATTAGTGGAAAATAGGGTGTGAAGTAAATCCCCACTACTCGTGCCCTATATTAAGATATTATTAAAAATACAACCAACCCTTTTAAGTTATAACCTATAGGTATTTATTTTCTAGAACCATATCCACTTATTTATTTATAAACATGAATTTTCCTTTTATAAATGTTACACTCACATTAAATTTAAAACATAATGGATTTTTTGGAAAAAATTATTATAAAAACATAAGGAATAAGAAAATTTTTGGAAAATAGAATTGATAATATCTCAAACCAGACATTGTTAGTGAAGAAGTTTAAAAAATTGAACATTACTAACTCACCCTTAATAAAGTAAAAACAATATAATTTGAGAGGCTTTATAAATATATAGTCCAATTGATTATTGGTGCTAATTAACTCTTGTAATATATCACCTTTTTTGAAGTCATATATTAAAAATTAGTGTTTAAGAACAATTTTCTTGGTGATAGAATATTGAATTGGATTTATAAAAACAATAATGGAATAATTTTTGTTATAATTAATAGGAATATTGTTGTAATTTAGCCTATAATCTAAGGGGTTTTGTTTCATCCAAATTATTTCATCACAAAAACTCCCTAAAGTTATATATTTTTTGCATTGGACATAGAAAGAGAAACCTAGTTTTTCATCTTAATACACAAAATGATAAGGGATTATCCAAGTAGGTGAAAACTCCAACTTGTAATTTTCCTACCAAATTGAAATCCACCAAAATAAACATTATAAAAAACATGTATGTTCATAAGATGTGACTTTTATATAAAATAAACTATCGTTTTTATGACCATTTAAATATCTTAAAAATATTTTAATTTATTTAAAATAAAATTTTTTAGATTACTTTGGAAATAATCACATACACATACACTAAACATGATATATCAATGGGTCATAGTAATGTAAGAAGGATCACAATCATACCACTATAAGGATTATTGTCAACTAGTTTACCATATTCATCCAACATTATCTTCTAAGAAGTACTCATAAGTGTACTTGTTTCCTTTAATTGATATATCCCAATGTGCTTTAAAAGTTCATTAGGGTATTTTCTTTGATGAAGAAAATTTCCAGAATTATTTTTAGAAATTTGAAAAGAAAATAAAAATTATATACACCATTAAAAATAATTTAAAATTATTTTATAATTAAATTATAAAATTATTTACTAATAATTTTTTTGTAGAACTCTAAATAACATTGTCAATATATATTTGAATAATAAATATATAATTTATAATATATTTTAAAAAATAAATATGAATTGATTTTAATGATTTTAAATCATTTTCTAAAATCATTATATTCAAGTTATAGTGATCCAAATTTATCATACATGACTATTATAAATTTTTTATGATAAACAATATAATAGTGATACACTCCATGATCCAAAGGTTTAGTATCTTTGGTAGATTAATCTTATTCATTACTTGTACATAATAAAACATAAATATTTTTTAAATCCATATTATTAATCCTCCTAAAATATCTCACATTCTTCTTTGTACATGTAATCACCTGAGGATATACATCCTAGAAATGGGTGAGTTAACATCCTAATTAGGTGAGGAATAACATAAGAGGATTATGGGACACAAATCAGTAGTACATGGGTGAGAATAATAAAAATAATCATATCAAAAACATGGGATCATCATCATAATAAAGACATAATCATTTGATAAAAGAGTGTGATTTGGTATATTAATAATAATGAATCATCATAACATTGTATCCAAAATACCACATATAGTGGTGAATAAATCTAGTATCATGTTAATGCATAACATTTGATCATAAATCATAACTGAATTATTATGAAAAAAATATATCATTACATTCACACATAATACATATATACACAGGAGATATTTCAAATTAACCAACACATTGGAAAGACATATAGTTCTAAGCCCACATGTCACATCATAATATTTTCTTAATCATGTATTCCATATGGAAAGTAATCATAGTAACAATCATAATAATGAAATAAATCCAGGTAAAGGAATGGGTTTCATAAAGTATCAGTTAAGAATGAATTCTTGAATAACATTTAGGTTTCCCAAATACATAAGGGAAATCAAATTTTTGAGTAAAACAAAATCATTCCTGAGTTGAATATAAATACCATAAGATAAGTAAATGTTTATTTTAAAAAAAAACTCTTTTAAACTTTTTTTATTTGGATAAGAAATCATTTCTACCAGCTGAAAAAATGTTTATCCACTAAAATAAAAAGGAAATAAAATTTAAAGTAAATTTAAAGGATATTAGAATAATATACATACTAAGAATATTATAAAATTGTAGATAACCCAAAAGGAGGTGATAAATATAATATCCTTACCTTATGTACCTCTTCCATCCAAATATAAATTTTTATTATGCCACTATAAGGTCATGTGGGAAACCATTGTTCGTAAACAAGATACCACTACGAGCTGAAATATCCCACAAAATGATTAAACACAAGACTAATATTATTTTATTGAGACACTCTATGCAATTCTAAGTGCATAGAACTAACTAGGGTATCTATATCCTCGATGATAAGTTTTTAAAGGTGAGTAACCAATTTTTCGATTGTATAAATGAATTCCTATGAGTTAATTTTGCATCGGTTGAAGCCATGGGCCAAGATTTGGTCTCGATTGTCTATCAAAGCTTCTTTATCCTTGTTTCCATCAACTTGGAACCTTCTTTCATATATTATTTTAGTCTCCTCGTTTTATTCATTGACCCATACAACTTTTTCATTCATTTCTTATTTAAAGTGGAGTATAAGCTTCAAACACTCCCCTTACTCCTCATATATTATGCTTGTTTCCATTCTTGGTTCTCCACTTTCCCCATTCTATAGGGATTTTTTTCCTTGTTTTCACACTTATTGGATGAATTAGTTTCCATCAGTCTAGGAAAGTGATAATAGTCTTTGATTCACTCTGATTTTTTCCCATTGACCACAGTACATTTCTCTAAGTCACACTATCATTTTTCCCTTTCTTCCTTCTTGGCCTATGAGGGCCTTTCCAATAAATTCAGTCCAAACTTTCCACTGATAGTTGGCTATAACTATCACCACCTGAATCATCATAATCATGAGTCAATGATAGTTCATGAACCTCCAGACCTTCAAAATGGTTTTTCAGCTCAGCCATCGGGCTTTCGTTGAGGGGCCTCTCCCTACACGAACACTTCACCTTATCTTCTTTCTCCAAGGCAGTATTCTTCCCCTCACTCCTAGCCTTCATATGGTATGAGGAATTATGGATGAGAGTGTTGGGGCTCATGTTACCTAAGACACCTACCTCGTCCAGCCTCACATTCCATCATTGTGATTCTGTAGCATCTAGAAAAAAAGACAACCCATGCAATTTTATTCTAGATGGTACAACATCCCCACTAATGTAAACCTCAATTGAATCACTTCCTGGGGGTACTATCATGTTTGAACCTATGGTATTCTCATATCCATGACCCATAAATTGAGTTTTCTTATTAGTGTACTCCCAATCCCGAACATGAGGACCTCATGGGCCATGGACATCATAAACTATCATTTTCACCACAGCTTCATCGATAGTGCTGGATGATACCAGATGTTTCACCATACCCACCTCCTTATCTGCTCCACCCACCAGCACTACCTTCACTCCACCCGCCTATAAGGCAATAATCCTCAAATGGTGCCTTATACGGGAAACGATTTCCAGGACCCGCAGATCTGTCTCCTTCACCTTAGCACCCATAACATCAACTAGAGGAACAAAAGAAGGATACTATATGAGCTGACCCTCCCAAGAGTGGCCATCAAAAATAGTCCTAATCTCCCTACCTAGAGAGGCTTGTGGCCTGACTGGTTCAAATTCTTCTGAAGTGTCCCCATGCACCTCCTGAGACCTACCCTTTAATAACCCTACTCTCTATTACACACTTAAACATGTTTTATTACCTAAAATTGAACTTAAGAAAACTATGATAATCAATAGGTCTAGTGTCTTGGGAAATTTAGAGCATTGAATAACAACGTAGAACATAAAATACAATGTCTTTATTGAAAAATTATTTGACATTACCACAACATTTCATCATACATAGCATTGCATGGGATAACTTGAGGGCATGCATAAGAAAAGGGTGAGATATAGATCTCAATAAGGGATTAAATAGGGAAATACATAAATAATATAGTACTTGTTAGGTTATATACATAACAATAGATAACAAGATAAACATTAACATGAAGGCAAGATATAGCTTTATTATCATAACATGGAAATGTGGCAGCAACATTTAACAAGATATTAGCATGTTCCATGGCTCGTTGCACATGAAGCATGAGTAAAACATCATTACACTTGATTTATCATGAGTAAACCCTAACTTCAATTTAATTAGAATTTCTAAAACCAAATTTAAATTGACGTATAATGAAACTATTCTTTACCCAATGCATTGAAGCGCTATCATGGTTCACCCTTCTTAATCATTTCATTTCATGCAAAACTGTACCACATGGATCAAATAACATGGAATCATTCAACATAATAATTGATTCTAATATAAAGAAATTCTGAATACATGGATTAAATTATATAATAAATAAGTATATGTGCATAAAGGTAAATACCCTTGATAAAGAAATGGGTATGGTATTCACTACACGATGATTTGTCTTGGAAAAACGTGGTGCAATTTTGGCAGCATAACGACATGACATAATCATTCATAATAATGGTTGATGAGAGAGAAATGGATATCTCACGACATTTAAAATAAATTTAAAGTGTGGTCATATAGATACATGTCCCAACACATGGAATTTTTAAATAGAAGGCGTAACATATTAATGAAACTTGGAGAAAGAGAAAAAAGGGAATAACTCTTATTAAATTTCGGCATGGTAACGGGTGTACATGGGAGGTATTAATGGGGTAAAAAGAGATATATCATCATTAAAACATAAGTATGGAAGTATTGGGAAGGTTTTAAATCATACCCCAACATTTTTAAGTGATGATAGAAGGGTATACAAATATAAAGGAACATGGAAAAAATGAGAAAGGAAGAAATCCCTTTCATGGAAGTGTGATCCCAAAGGCTTGAGAGAGGCTTGAGAGAGGCTTATTGGGATCTTGAGGCTCCTTCGGGGAATTATAGAGATATGATGGAATATTTTGGTCGAGATTCAAAGGTTTTTAGTGAATAGAAATGGGAGATCGAGTGGTTTTATCCAGGAAAGGAAAGGGAATTCTTTATTATTTTTGTTTTGGACACCACACATTAAACTAATCAAAAACCCAAACCATCACATGAATTTTGCCCATGGTTTTTGATAAAGGGTAGTGAAAAAACAATATTTGATAATATAAATGGCCAAACTTTTTAAAATATTAGTTCTTCTTATGTGGAGGTGAGTCGCACTCTCAAGGAAGTAATTTTAAAAAAGATAAAATATTTTATAAGTCCTAGAGGGTCCACTAAGGAACCATAAAATTAATAAAACAAATATAAAATCAAATTATTTTAAAGGTAAACATATATTGGCCAAAAATACCTTTTATAGTATTCTATTACATTGCTATTTGGTCATTATTCTTTCATAAAACACATTATATATTTAAACGGTGTTTAATTTTTACCCAAAAATTCGATTGTCTTGGAAAATTATGAAAAATTTAGTGCTAGATAATTTTTACATCCTAAATCTAAAAAATTTATTAATTTTATCTAAAAATATTCTAAATATGTTAATTTTTACTTTAAAAATAAAATTCTACGTTTATCAAAATTTCATTGGTTTTGAGATAAACAACTTTCAAACCATAAAAACGATTATAATTTTATTCATAAAAATTATACAATAATTTATATTTAATAAAATTTAATTTAGTAATAATATATTATCAGAATATTATTTTATTCAAAAATCCATTAATTCATCAAAATAGATTTCTCAACTGAATTTGAATATTGACTAAAAAACTATTTTTGCTTTAAAAATCATTTATGAAGTAACAATAATAAAATGAATGTGTATTATTTAAAAAAAATAAAGCACATAATCATAGTTCTGGGTTCCTATTAAATATCCCCTTATCACACATGCATAAGACCTAAGGGTATGGTGTGCGATGGTGACAGACTCTTGTGGTGGCTCGGATAACATCGGTTGGGTGGTTAACATTATTAACGTCCACTTCTCTCGTAGGCAGTTCTGTTCAAGCTTAATGTGTTGAAGCTCATCTTGGGATTGGTCAAGAGTGAATCCTGGTGATGTTACCTTCATTCTGAACATTGAAAAATGGTATTCGTATGAAGAAATTATACTGGAAGAGGTTATCGCTTCAATTGTCTGAGTAAATTGGATTTTTTAAAGCCTTATATTTATACTAATCATGTGATCATTATTCAACAGCTATATTAGAAACTATAATAATTATAAACGTTATTTTAAAATCCAAAAAAACCAAGGAAGTTCATATTTTTTACATAATAAGATATTTAATTAGATCAATATGAATTTTAATTAATAAAATATTGGTCGTTACCTATCCAAACCAACACCATCCCATTTCTACTTGTACACCATGGGGTCAACCTGCACCTCATACCCTTCTATTTATATTGAGATAGGAATTATATCATTTTGATATATTTTTCTATGAAAGCATCTAAAGACCATATGGCCTAACCAAAGACATCACACCCAAAACATTGGCCAATACTCAAAGACCATCTTTCATTTTCATTTTAATTCTTCTCTAACCGAGATCCAAATACAATCTGTTAGAGGCTTTGAAACATCATCCTCAACAAAAATATGAGCTGATATTGGGTGAAAACCCAAAAAATTTCGACTATTAGAACCCAAATACATGCCTACCAAGTTCTCCAATATACAGATAATCAATGGCTTCTGGAAAGGAAGAGGCATATTTGGGAAACTTACCCACACAACTATTGTAGGCACATCACGATTCAAATTGAACTAGAAGGACCATTGTAGGAGGTATAACCCACATCCTTTGAGGACTTGAGGAGAGTTGGACCAAGAATCGATAAGATAATCCTCTGAGGAAAAAACGGATCATCAAGTGGCATAGGTGGAGTAAACCCACCACTGTGCAATCTTGAAGACCCCATGATTCTAAAACAAATCTGGAAAAGGCATCAACTAAGGGTCAGGGTCCCATGAATTGTTCCATGAGCATCGTCCCGTAGAGATCAAAAGAATTATTGAATTTATTCATGGAAATCACTAGTTGGGGTGATCCATTGTGATGGTTGGGGACCTTAGGGGCAAGGAAATTTCCAGTAATGGAGGGATGAGTTCAGGTTTGGTCAAATCGAGAAAGGTTTGGGGTGTCGAGTGGGAAGGGCGGATGTTATCCCATCCATCCACCAGGGAGGGAGGGGTTGGAGCCTCTGTCATTATAAGATATATTTGAATAAAATAAAATTATTTCATGACTTTAAAACACTTTGTAAATCTAATTTATTATTTTAATCAAAAGGAATGGAGAAAATGAAAATAATAATATTTAACGAGAAGCATTATACTTTCAAACATTAGAAAATAATTTTTATGATTAAAAAAATTATCATTAAATGAATAATTTTATAATTTATTATAATTTTTTAATCCAAAATATCAAGAATTTATTAGGTTATTATTACATCAAGAATGATGTAATTTAAAACACAGATTATAAAAAAACTATATTTTTACTATTCACATCATATTGTATAAAATTACCATAAAAACCACCCTTATAAAATTTTTACATAATGATTCTAAAAGGTAAATTCATTCAATAAAAATAATTTTCTAACATAGTTAAATATAAATATTAATAAAAAAATATTATTTAAGAAATACGTTAAAATACACTATTAAAACTATTCTTATAGTTTCTTTTAGTTTAAAATCTTGATATTTAAATTAAGAAATTATAATATTTATACTTTCTTCAATTACGCAATATAAATTTTTTTATAAGAAATTATTTTTCTGCAATCAAATTATTATTCCAACAGTTGAGTTAGAATCATCAATGGTCGTGTAATAATTCCTAACAATCAAGTAAATATTCCTAATAGTCACATTACTATTCTTACAGTCATGTTACCTCCTATAAATATTATTTCATTCCCACATACATCATTCACTATAATTTCACCTTGGGTTTTATATTTTCAATTTCTAAAATTATGATTTTCTTAGTAATATTTTGTTTCATTTTTATTTGGTTTCTCATGTCAGTAATGACATTACTAAACTGGTATGACACAAATTTTTTCACCCTATCTTTTCTTTTTTCTTTTTCGTTGGACCCCTTAAAATATTTAAAATTTTCATGGGTTTAGTTCTTAACTAATATAATTATTTCCAATAATGAAATAAAGTTTTTTGGTTTCTCTATGTGTTTTATGTCTAGTATACTATATAATATAGTATATCACACATTTAATCCAAAAAACATATCATTTATAAAGTTTGGGTCCTTAATTTCTTCCCAATTTTATAAATTTCCTAACACAAATTTCAACTCAAATTATTGGTTGAGAATTTATGAGGGTACTTCTAGTTTATTATTTCCTTGGGTTCACACATCACATCTTCTTATTTATGGTTCCACTACATCACTTTGATAATGTAAGTTTTTTTATTTCAAATAGATTTGACCCTAGGATTCAATATCTTCACATGTTACTTCTCATAAGAGAGTTTAGTCACCAGTTGTACCTCCCTATGATTCAATACCTTTGTGGGATTATGTATGTGCTTCTTTAGGAATGATATATTGAATACATCATGTACTTGATCTTGGTTCGGCAGAAGTGTTAGTCGATAGGTCACTAATCCTATGTGATCAAGGATTTCAAAGGGGAAAATGTACCTATATATAAATTTACTTTCATAAAAAACCACATTACACACTTCAATGGTGATATTTGAAGTAAAGAATTTATCGCCAACTTCAATGTAAAAGTCCCTTAGGATGTTGTCAGCAAAGATATTATACAAACCCTTAGTAGCTTTAATATTCTTCAGGATGGATTCAAACACTTCTATAATCTCATTCCCAAGATCATGACTAAGTGGATTCTGTTCACCAAATTCAACCCAACAATTTGACGTTCTACATATATTCCCATATAGAGATTTATATGGGGGAATTTGAATACTTGGGTGGAAGCTATTATTGTATGATAACTCAACTAATGCGAGATGTGGACCCCATCCTCCTTTAAATTTCATTGATTATGATCATGGTAAATCATTGAGTGATTGAATGGTTCATTCATATTGGTAATCAGTGTGTGGGTGGTATGTGGTCATGAATTTAATTCGGTATTCAGATCATGTTAAAGACATATCCATAATTTTTAGGTGATCCTTATATAATTATCAACTATGATTAAATGTTGTTCCCCATGTATCCTCGCTTATTCCATTATGTATATCTTGATAATTTTTTTCATCAATAAATCATCCAAAATAGTGATTAATTTGGAATTTTTAATGAGTAGATTCACCATATTCCATATCCCCTTGCTTCCTTTGGATGACATTGGGAGACTAATGACAATGTTCATGGTGACAATATCCCATTTTTGTGTGGGTATTTACAGTGGTACCATCTTCCCATTGGACTTATTTCCCCCTATTTTAACTTTAATCCATACCAAACAATTTGAGGTGTACTCATCGATTTTTTTTATTTAGGTTTCCCCGCCAAAATTACCTTCAAAGATCATTGTACATCATTGTGTTTGTAGGATGGATGTTAAAGGATGAGCTATGTGAATTATCTAATAACTCTTTATTTAACTTAGTTTTTGAAGTCACAAAAATTCTATTTCTAAATCAAATTAAACCAGTGTTTTTGATGTGTAATTCTGGAATCATCCATTTACTTCATTAACCTAATTATGATGCTCCAAATCATCCATTTTTACCATCTTGATCTTCTTTTTAATAAATGGTTGCAAAATCATTTGTGAAAGGTGGTATTCCTTTCAAGATTTTATGATTTCCAAGTCTATTCACCACATCTCCATGAATATGGAGTTTATAAATCTAAATATTGGTTAGAGTATCATATTCTTTTCAACTAATAGAATCAGCTACCTTGTTTTTTTTCATTGATATTTGAGAATATTGCAATCATAGTCCTTGAGCAGCTCTAACCATCATTATTGATGGATATTGATCTCTTTCAATGTGAATATATACTTCAAACATGTGTGATATATATATATATATATATATATATATATATATATGTAACACTTCACACCATAGAGTTAGTGCAACTAAATTGTTAAAGCATAGATCACAACTTCTAACTTTAGAACGTGTATCATGTTGTTCTTCCCATGGATATTCAACTTTTGGGAGGTGTAAGCTATAAATTTATCATTATTTATAAGAAAAAACTCCAATGCATTTTTTGAATTATCGTCATATACCAGAAACCCATCTCCACTTGACGATAGTGTGAGTTTAGGCCAACTTATTATCCTATTATTTATCTCCTTAATCAGTCCTCACATTCTTCCATCCACACATTATTTACCCCTTTCCATGTTAACATTGTAAATCCGCATGAAAATCATAAAACATTTATAAAAATCATCCATAATACCAAATTAAGCTAATATGACTATAGATTTATAGGAAACATAATGGTCTAATACATTCCTTAATTTCCATTTTTTAAATGATATATATAAATTAAATCACATATAGTCATGTTCCCTAATAATGTCACTTTATACATCCAAAAGTCACTCTTTTTAGCATAATTTACATTTTCTACTTTTCTAATGTTACTAAAACAATCCTTATTTTCTCTTTCTATTCCTACTTTATTTTAGAGTCAATGATAATACCTTCAGGAAAGATTAAAAAAAATCATGGTAGTTTCTAAGGTCTCTATTCATAAAATCTCTAAAGATTGTATGGGAAAGAGTAAATTTTATGGGAATCACTATTAATTCATATTGTTTAGACCTTGAATGGAAGTATCCCTTCAAAATATCATACTTTTTCATCATTAGTTGATGATTTACCTAAAAAAATATCTGCCTTTTATAAGTAATGATATTCTCTATTTTTATATAACAAGCCATCAAATATTTCTATATAGTTATCTTTTTGATATTGGAGTAATCAATGCATGGCCACATTAATCCATCGTTTTTATTTAAAAATAGAAATGGTTCACACCATGATGATAAAATTGGTAGTATAAACACTTTTTCAAAATTCTCTTATAGCTATTTCTCTAAATACTCTAGTTCCATCGGGGCCATCCAATAGGGTCAGTTAATGATCTGAGGGGATTTGATTATAATATCTTTTCAGAACTCTGCCACATAATTTGTGGGAAGTTAAGGTAACTCCTTATGAAATACTTCATTATATTCCTTTAAAATGATCATTTCCTCATCATTTATACTTTCCATTGATATAGCCATTCAAGAAATATATTCTCCTTCGTTTGGTATCAAAACCCAACCCATTGAGGGACTTTACAAAAGAGATTCATAGTCTATTTTTAATTTGTACAGGATCATGGGATGGTTTAGAATGTAGAAGTAAATATTATTTTACATATATATTATGTGAGATATATTTAAATAGATCCAATACATGCCTATTATAGATTCAAATTTCACCTAGGTAAGTATTATGAGATTTACTAGAAAAATATTTATGCAAATGATAATAAGAGTAGATAATAGAACTTGGGTTTCCATGATCACATTGTTAAGTCTCATTATGGATATATCTACATTAAGGTTTTAGGGTTTTGATTCAACATTTTAATCAAACTTACATGATTTATAGGAATAAATTGAATAAAAATAAAATAAAAATATTTCCGTGGTTGAGGTAATACGAAATGGTCCATATATAAATTCATTTTAATTTTCCACATCAGTGATGGGGATGTCATATTTTTTCCCTTCATTCATTGGGTTTTTTGGTTGTTGAAATTGAATTCAATTGATGACCTCCAGTTTAGTTCACTAACTTGTATAATTCCATTTCTCCCTACTGTTGAAACATGTATCCATGGGTGGTTCATTGGGAGGTTCCTTCCTTTCCCCCATCACATTTTTTAGCTTTTTTAGGTATCTTCAACACTAATGAGATTGGTTTCCTTCTCTACAATGTGTGAAGAATTTTATTATACCGTTGAAGAAATTATCATGAAGATTGTATCCATATCTTTGAAATGTGGATGGTTGAATCTTATTTCCACCTTTTCATTTGATTTTCCATCTTAAAAGATCTTTCTTATCTATTTATCTCCATGTCTATGGGATTATTGTCTAATCTCCATCTCTACTTTGAGATCTTATCGAACTAATTATTAATTAATCCCAACATAATAGATAGCTAGAGACTCTCAAAGTTTTGGTTTTCAACCACTAGAGAATCTATTTATTTATTTTTATCATTTTTGATAAAAAAACAACCAAGGAATGTCTAGAAAGCACTTTGAATTTTTTCCACGTAATCCATTAATGATTCACCATCCTTTTACTTATTCTATATGAATTTTATCTGCATATTTGTTATAATATTTCAATGTCTGAAATTCTTCCCACTCCATCTATTATGTTTCATTTTTTGGTTTTTTTATTATTTATCAATGCCCACTATCGATCTGACTCTCTATAAAAATAAAAAACATACATAGTCACTTTCTCTTTCTTAGAATATTGAAGAATAGAAAAAAAAATATTTTCCATTGAGTTAAGCCATGTATCCTTGAAAATTGGATCATAAGACCCTATAAATATCATTGGTCATTTAAAAATAAAGTAAATGATGTCTAGTTTTACCTTTTTAATCTAATTAAAACGTTCTATATGTTTTATGTTAATTTTCATGTCTTGAGATAGCTGGTTAAGTATATCGATAAATTACTAAGTTATGCCTCTTATTTAATTGTGAATTTCAATTGGAAAATCATTTCATTTCTCCTCACATGGGTAGTTTGTATAGTTTCTCCTACTTCTAATATTTTTATAAAATAAAAAGTGTTTGTGAAATACATAAATCAATAAATAATAAATAATTTTTTTCATGTCTAAGTTCATTTTAAATTTATATATTATGAGATCACTATGTTTTTACTTTTACTAAAAATTTTATTCATAGAAAATGTACTTTAATCCCCTTTTATATTAATATGAATAATTACTTTTTTTATATATCCTTTACAATGGATTGTATATATGTAGTGATTAACTAAAGAATATACCTATGGAGTTTCAAAATTGGTGTACGGAAAGGCCACTTTTTTGTACAACATTTGACAATCGAGTAAATCATAATAATAAATTTTTGAGATTATTACCCCTTTCCATTAATATGATTGATCAACATAAACTTATAGTATCCATACATATATTTCATTCCTTAAAAAACTCATTCTTTTATTTTTTTTAGCTATACTTAGGATGTTTACGTATAATTAGACATACCCTTCGGGTTTTCACAATCATTTTATAGTCCTAATTCCAAAATTAACTAAACCATTCTATGATACCAACTACCGAGACCCAACATCTTCATACAAGACTATTACATCATTATTAAAATGAATAACAAAATAGTTATACAATATAGAATCCAAAGGATTAGTGTCTCTGAAAAATTATGTGCATACATCACTTATACAGAATAAAAATTAAATATTATTTAAATCATTAATTTTGTATCCTCCTAAAATATCTCAAATTGTATATAGTACATGTAACCACCTAAGTATATACATCAATGAAAGGTCTGATCTAAAATCCTAGTAAGGGGAGGAATAACATGGGAGGTATAAGGGGAATGAATCAGTATTACATTGGTGAGACTAATCAACATCAATATATCATTTGAATAAGATCATAATAATAATCATGAGGGGAACATTTGATAAATTAATGTAATAATTAATATTAATAACAATTAAATATCATAAAAAATATATCAAAATAATAAACATAGTTTTTAACAAATCTTGAATCATTTTTATGTATAACATATGTGCATAAAACATAACATGATAATTTTGAACAATGTTAGAACCATATTAACATATAATATACATAATATCATGAGATAGATCACATTACCCAATTAATTATAGTGATATGTAATTCCAAAATCTCCTATAACATCATAAAATTTTCGTAATCATGAATGCCACGTGGAAAGGAAACATAAAACAATTGAAGTCAAGAAATAAATCAATGGAAAGTAGTAGATTTAATAAAGTCTTCGTAAATAATACTTTAATAAATATCCTTCATAGTTACCAAATTAATATGTTAAATCATATTTTTTTCATAAATATTCATTGTTCTGGAGTAGAGGATATTCAACGTGTTGTTTTGTAAAATGAATTCTCTTTGAAAAAACATTGTATTTGACTTAGAAAGAATTTTGATAAAATAAAAACATGTATATCCATCAAAATAGAATGTAACTAGTATTGAAAGTAACATTTAAGAATATTTGGTGAATACCCATAAGGAAAATAGTGTTAAATAGGAGATAACCTAAAATAATGAGTTGGGTTCAAGAATCCCCTTACCTTAAATCTTTCTTTATTTCTTTTATTTAGCATCCTGAATAATAACCGTTAGTTTATTAAAACATGTAACTAGAAGTGAATTATTTTTATTTTTATTATAATTGATCAATTATAATCATTAGATTCTATTCCATAGTTACCTTTGTTAAAGGTGAAACGTTATGATATCATAATTTCCTTAAAATATTGTATCTTTCTTAAATTTAATTATATTGTTGTATTACTCTATATAATTTATTAAGATTAAATGATGAAGATTATAAATATCTATATTCAAAAATTTATATATAATAAATAATTTAAAATGATCTTTCAAAATGGTTCTGATGATTAGAGAGTTGTAAATGTCATCATGGGTGGTTTATCAACTTTTGATGGGACATTGTAAAAAGAGGGGAAAAGGGAAGTATGAAATATAAATATATAATAAATAATACCATTATAGTAGTTTGACAACATTAATATAATTTTAACATACATCTCAAATATTCTTAGAAGATTTGGGATTGAAAGGAATAGAGATAGAGATAGAGAAGAGGAAAATGATACAAAAAGTAACTGAAATCTTACACTCTTCTTGGTGTTGCTTCATTTCTATGACATGGAACTTGTTGAATTCTTTGAGTTGAGTGACTCAAGAATTTCCCTAAGTATTATAATTGGTTTAGGAGATTGTATTTGGTTATATATTTAGATTTTTTAAGTATGATTTAATTTTTTTCCATGGGATGTGTGAGGGGTTTTTTATACATGGGGAGAGGGGCATTTTAACGATAAAATAATGAATAAAAAATTTAAAATTAAACATTTTAATAGTGAAGTTTTTTAAATTATGGAAATAATTTTTGAATAAAATAACATGATTTAAAAATTTTAAAATTATTTATACTTCTAATTTATTATTTTAATCAATAGGAAATGAGAGAAATGAAAAAATACTTATTAAAATGGAAACATTAGAAATTTATATTTTTAAAAATACTTTATTGGTTTGGAAAAAAATTATTTTTTTGAAATGAATCATTTATATCATTATATATTTTTTATATTTGATCCAATAATTATCTAATTTTTTGGGAAATTTTTACATCATGAAGGATTTAATATAAAACACACAAGTTATGAAAAAAAGTTATTATTAATGTTCACTTAAAAATTTAAGTATTTCATAAAAATAGAAAAAAAAATTAACCCTTTGAAAATTTTTAAATAATTATTCTAAAAATTTACCTCTTTTTATGAAAATATATTTATAACAAAGTTAATTTTAATTTTTAAAATAAATTTTAAGAACATATACTAAAATATATTAAAATAATGTTTATTAAAAATGTGCTTATAGTTTCTTTTATTTTTATACTTGATATTTATTGTATGGTTTTATAATATTTATATTTTATTCAATTAATAAATATAAATTTTTTTATCATAAATTGTATTATTTTTAGGTCAAATTACAATTCTAAAGGTCGATTACTATTCCCAACGGTCATGTTATTATTCTTAATATTTAGGTAACTATTCCCAATGATCACATTACAATTCCAAGGGTCGTATTACCTAATATAAATAAATATCAATTATTTCATACATCATTCTTTATAATCCATCCCAATGTTCTTTATTTAACATTTGTAAAATTTAAATTGGTTTACTAATATTTGGTATGAATTTCATACTGTTATTCATGGGAGCGTTGACGCTATCAAATTGGTATTATCCAAATTTTCTCATACTATTTTTCTATTTTTTACCATTGTAATATTTGAAATTTTAATGGGTTTAGTTTTTGAAAAATGTAATGGTATTCATTAATGAAATATGTGTTATTAGTTTCTCTATGTAGTGTATATGAATCATAATATATAATATAATATAATACACCTTTATTTATGAAACAATTATCATTTATAAAGACTCGTTTGTTACAAAAAAATTCATACCATGCCTAAAGGGGATTTTTTTTAAATCATAAAAAGGCCTTGTTTAAATTTATGAATGATTTGGAAATTTTGAATCTTCAAAAATAGGAGGTTGTTCAATTAAAACTTATTTTAACATCAAACCATTTGAAAAATAACTTTTAACATTTATTTGAAAATTTTTAAAAATCAAATGAATGGATAATGGTAGTAAGATTATAATGGAATCCAAAATAGTGATATGGGAAAATCTCTAACAATAATAACTTCCTTCTTCTTGATTATATTCTTTGGTTATGAGTATATATTTTTTACAAGTGACGTTATTTTTCTCTTTTAATTAATTTCTAAAAACCAATTTTGTACCAATGATGGTATGATGATTAGGTTCTTCAAAATGACTTCAAATATTATTTTTTTTCTGAATTAGTACAATTGATCTCGCATTTTAAGTTACCATTTTCAACATTAATGAACTCGTCAATATTTAGGGGTTCTAGGTGTAAAATAGAATCATTATGGTCACCTACATTGAAAAACAACCTTCTAGTATGAATATGAGCTTTCAAATCACCTGTATAATTTTATAAGGGTTAATATTTAGATTTCACCAATGGATTGGTTAAATGGACAGATAGAGGTTCTTCAGTGGCTTCAACTTATTTATAAATGGGTATATTATTTATGGTAAAATTTTACAGATTAAATAAAATTTTAATAATTTTGCTATGAGGTTTAGGTAAATTCTCAGAAACATTTATGTGAATTAATTCTAATAAGGTCTTGTCCAGTTAATTAATGACTATTTAATATTTACTTGATTTAAATACCTAATAAAAATTACTTCATCTTATTTGGGGTAAAATGTTCCTATGTTTAATTTTATGTTAAGAATTTATTATTTACATAAAAAAATAAAAATGTAACTTATGGGATTTTATTAAGTCCATAGGTGGGAGTTTTAAAACGGGTCTTATGAGAAAACAATTCAATGTATAACAAGTAGTATTAAGTTTATTATCCCAAAAATATTTAAGGAGTTTAAATTCATTTACAAGATATCTTACAATTTCTTTAATATTTTAATTCTATCTCTTTATGTCCCCATTTTATTGTGGAGTACCTAGAGAAGCAAAATAATGATTATAACCTCATAAAGTATAAATATGATCTAAATATTTATTATCAACACCCCCCCCCCACGTTCATTATCATTAAAAATGTAAATGAACTTATAGAAATTTTCGTTTTTGAACTTATTAGAATATTTAATAAAGGATTTATAACACTGGTTTTTTTATATAATAAATACAACCATTTAAATATTGTATAATCATCAATAATTACAAAGTGTATGACTTACCTATCATACTTGCAACTTGGGTTGGCCAAAAAATATCAAGATGAATCATCTCAACGGCCTTAAATGTGGAAACATAGTTTTTAGATTTAAAGGATGTTTTTTTTACCAAGTCAAAAAACTTTAAAAAATGTTATTTTTTAAATATAATTTAGGTAAATCTAAAATAATATGATTTTGGTTTATCTTGAAAGTTTTATGTGTGAAACATTGACATAGGTTCCCATTCCAAATCTATGAATAAATATCTTATTAACATAAACATTTATCATTTTTACTTGAAAGTGATTGTAAATCAACAAAATAGACATTTTTAAATTGATAAGCTGAAAATAAATGTTTTCCTTTGGAATAAAAAAAATTTCAAATATGATTTTCAAAAGAGTCTTCAAAACCACTATCATATAATTAAATAATACAAATAAAATTATATTTCAAAATTTAACTTATAAAAAACATTAATATTTGAATAATTTGAACACCCAATAGTACATATATTAATGATCTTATTCCTTGAGTTATCATTAAAACCAACATGGCCTCCATAGATATTTTCAAGAAGATAGAACTCTGAGTAGTGACTGTAAGTGTCTCAGGAACCCACTATCCAAATACCATGTATCTCATTGGTTGTTTCTCATGACACAATTTTCCAAAAAAAATAATCAAGAAACTAAAGACTTTTTTACTCCAAATTTTGGTCCACTTGTGTTATCAAAAAGAGATTTTGGGATCCATGCATATTTAGCTGATTATTTTTCATAATAATTCCTTCAAATTTATTATAAGATAATGTAATTAGTTTATTCCTACCATAATGATCATTTTTATAGTCACATTCATAAATAAGAGGTCGAGTTTTGTTAAAATAATTAAAAAATTTATTTTGATTGAATCCTTTTAAAAAATAGCAGTTTTTTTAAAGATCTTGCTTGATTTTTTCAAAAAAAAAATATTATTATTTACATATCATAGAGAACTAGTGTCTTTATTAAAACCATGATTAAATTGGGTGAACATAGAAGTATAATTTTTAGGATCGTTAATTATTGAATCTAATTTTTCAACATTGGGTTACACTTTTAATTTCCTGGATAACTCATCATTTTAATTAGACAGTTGATTCATTTCAAAAACAATGTGATAGTACATTTTTAGTTCTTCTAGTTTTGTGGTATGTTCAAAAAATATATATTCTATTTCTTTATAAGAAAATAAACTTGAAGATCCAGAATTGTTGGAAGAATTAGAAGTCGAATTAATATATAAATTAATTTCATCGCATACCTATATATTAGTCATGATAAATTTTTTACATCCATCACTGGAGTTATAATAATAGAGGGGGTCCTAATATACACACCAATTATAATCTTTGATGGTTTTCTTACTTCTATTCATTTTATTTTTGAGAAAGATTTAATCAGACATGATTTGTCCATTTTTTAAATGATAATAGGTTACCAAAACTTCTTTCCATTGATTACCCATTTTATCATCATCAAAGGATTTATTCTACTTTATGAATTTGTATAAATTATTGGATATATTTTCAATCTTAGTTACACTACTAGATATGTCATCATAGATTACTTTAAAAGAAATTGTCTTTTTTCCTTCAATTCCTTTTCTTTTTTCATCATAATGTTTCATGGTGATTTTATAATTCTTGATAGAAAAAAATATTTATTCAAACACTATATTATTAATATATTTTGATTCTTGTATTTTCATTACTTTTTGTTCCCAATTACTTGGAGTAACCTAAAGTATCTTCTTCACGGGTGTTTAAATGGAATGAACCACCCCATGATATTTTCTTACACTGTATATATTAATTAAATTAGTAAAAATTTTAGAAATTCATTCATTTGTTTCATAGAAAAACTTTCAAAATGTTATCAATTTATTTCAATCCTTGTTAATTTAACTTTACTTGTTTGTTGATGAGTGACGTTGAGTAATTTACAAATTTCAATGGATGTTTTACAAGTGGAAACTATATTAAATTTATTTTAGAATAAACAACAAAGAAGAAACTTCATGGGTTTTATATCTACTAAAAAATTATAAATTTCATTAGGATACCACTTTTATTCTGATTATTTAGTATTTTTGTGACACCAAAGCATTAATAATAATAATCTTTTCGTTCTATAGAAATAATATCATAATACAAAATATTTTAATTAGGAATGTGATTAAAACCTATGTTCTAAAATTTAATAAATTAAATTTTATTAAATTAATTTTATTTTTGAATTCATCATGTCAAAATTAACTTAGGTTGAAATTCATTTATTTTTCGGAAATGGTTGATTTTTTAGTGAATAGTGAAAATCTAATCTTTTAAAAAATTTATTCATTTTTATTGAAAATGATACATTGTGTTTTGAATTAAATTCTAAATTAAAATTATTATATATCATAAATAATATAATTAATTTCATTTAAATCATATTTATACTTGATCTTGGTATAAAAAACATTTATATTTAAAAAGGCATTTTTTAGAAATTTGTTTTTTGTCGCACCTAATGATATTATGATAACATAAATTTACACTAATTATAAATATTTAATTTTGTAAAATGGGTTCTATATTTTTAATAAAAACAATAATTAATATTAAATAACAAGTTAAACTAAATATTTTATCATAATGAAGAGTAAAAATATGAAAAATAGAAAAAAAATCACCCTAGTAAATTATGATAACCTAGGTTAAAACAATGTAATAAGGATGAAATTTTTCATATTAATTATTATTGTATGAATGGGTTTTTTCCATTATTACCTTATTCCTAGTATTTATTATTTATGAGATACTTGTCGAGGAAAATGGCAAGTATAATATTTTATTAACGAAAATTTCAAAATGTTAATCTATTGACTTTAACATCTATAATATTTTTACATAAGTAATAAAAGAGGATAATTTGGATTATAAATGTGTATATTAAAGATAAATTATATTTTTATTACATTAATTTATTTATAATTTTTATTGGTGAAATTATCACCTTAAATTATTAAACGACGACGACCCGATGCTTGTGAAAGTGGGAGAAAAATCATCTAAATGATTTTAAAAACTGTAAAATTAATATTTTTTGGGTGATTTATTGTTTACCAAAAAATTTATAGATTAATATAACATATTTTAATTTTTAAGGTTTTTATTCAATTTCCAATTCTATTTTTTGTATCTTTAAAATCCAATTAAATGAATTGTGTTAAAAAGGACAATAATGATATTTTATGTAAAATAATATTTTATTATATTATTTAAGAATCATGATAATATTGAAAAAATACAAGTATTAATTTACATGTTCTAAAATTTCATCACTTGGCCGTTTTTTGGAGTATTGTTTCCTTATAATTAAAATTATCCTCCTTTAAAATTGAAAATTTTATTACTGTGGTTAAGGTAAAAAAAATGGTTAACTAATGGTTTAAACAAAATTATATGGGATAAAATGACCTCAAAAATTTTCTAACCCTCATTGGTTAGTTTTATTTCTATATTTACATTAAAAATTCTAATATGAGTCATTTTGGAGCCATTTATTCCAGGAAAATCACTTAGTATTATTTTAAAACATTGAAAAATGGCAAGTGTCCCATTCAACTCTGTTATCAAAGGGAACTTCCTCCCATCACTTATTCACATATCTTGATCCATATATCTTGACCATAACATGAAAAAATTTATCTGTATAATTATTATATGAATTATAAATGTCATTTTCTTCCTAAAATATCATCCCTAGTGTCCTTAAGAAGGGATCCAAAAGAGGTTTCTCCAAGAGAATGTGATTGTTTTTACAACTCATTCGCAATTATTTCTTCTAATACTTCATAAAAATAAGTTCTAAAATACTAAAATAATAACTAAAATATATTAATTATACTTAGATGTTATGATAATTATGTTAAAACTATTTTTAATCACTTTTCCATCCAATTAAAATAGAAAAATATCTCTTGTGTCTACATACTGATTATCATCTCCACGTAGCGGTGTAATTATTTTTTCATCACCACATTACATGGATGGTTATAATGATAAAAATAAAGAATAAATATGATACTTTCTAAATAATTATTCTTCTGTAATTATAATTTCATATCTACATTCTTACCATACAATCTGTTGGAAAATGATATTGTCAAGTTTGTGTATATGTGGACTACCACCACCATGAAGAGATATGATTCATTTTTTATGTCTATTTTACATGGATTTTAATAAGTATATATGTAATGAATATATATGACATATATGATATAATAATAGTTTCTTAATGGTTAATTAATATACAACTTTCATTTCTACATCCTTTAAAAAGTGTGAATGATGGTTATATGTATATATGGCCTACAATCTCCACAAATGATGTAATTCATTTTATTATATATGCCTTTCATAGATGATTTAAAATATGTATATAATGAATATATATTATATTTATTTTATTTTTAACATCTTATATATTATGTAACTACGAGCAAGATGCAGAGACTGAAACTACTAAACCACAACTTACATGAAAAATGAAAAATATAACACACTGAAATGACGAATTTAATAAATAATTATCAATAAAAGGGATTTAAAATTTTATAATTGGATTATATATTTCAATACAATTATGTATAATGTTCTATTATAGATGTATAACAATATGATATTTATTATTTAGGAGGCTAAAATCACTTACAAAGCTAGTCAGGCCCCAGGTTGGATTTTATTGCACAATATCATCAATATTTAGGTTTACTTATGTTAAAGTATTCATTTGGGTGATTATTTTATATTATTATATTAAAAACAATATATTTAATTCTATAATAGTTATTTCTAGAAATTAAATATTTCTTTTCATTTTCTTCTCTTTAAGTACTCAAGTAACTGAAAGAATGTTTTTATGGAAAACCAACTTTGTTTTTTTTCAACCAGAATTATTTTTTTCTAGGTGCATATATTCTTCAAAATGTTTCCAAGAATATTTTTACTGTTATATAATTATTGGTTAGATAAATATTTACCCATTTTTTACTTTTTGTGAAAATACTAAAATGAATCTTCTCATTATTTTCTGAATGAGGAACTTCCAACTTTTTACTGAAAATGTGAAAGGAATATTTGCATTTACATACAACACATGAATAGAATTTAATGCTATCATGACTAATCAATTGCATGAATTATAATTTAGTATTATCCATTATTATTTTCAATGAAATTTTTTTACTTAATATTTAATAATTTTCTTTAATTTAAATAAGTGATTAAAAAATTAAAAGGGTGTTTTCTTTAAAAAAATATTCCAGCAAATTTTATTAATAAAATTTCATATATGTCAACATAATTTTCTGAATGTCATTTTTTATTAGGGATTTTGTATTTTTATCACATTATTGATATTAATTTTTATTAATTATGATTAGATTATATTTTTTATTTGGGGATAATATTAACATTTCAAATGGTAGTTTATCAATAAAAATATTTTTTTATTTATTGAACTATTATTCCCCCGTTTAATATGATGAATGCATCAGAAATATTAAGTGATGAGTGGGGCCAAATATATCCCCTTGGTATATTAGTATGCCTCATGAGTCAAACTACTTTTGGTATTTGGTGTACATATTACCTTTTTACGTATGTTTTCTGGGAATAAGGACTTGATGGTATGATTATGATGTCTTGAAATTTTCATTCTATCAATATGAAACCTGTTATTTTAATCCATCTGATTATTTATATTGTCATTTTGTCCATGGATTTATTCCCCTTTAATAGTATTTTCTTTATGGGATATTTTATTGTTGTTTATATTGGAGATATTATTTATGTTTTATTTAATTTATGATAGTTTTTATTGTGTTGTTTCCCTTAATGATTATATTATCTCACCATTTATTTATTTTACATTCCCCAATATTCCAAAAATGGATCTCTGAATGAATTCAGGTATTTAAAATAATACATAATAAACTTATCATAAGAATTATTACATTAAATTTCATTTCATCAGTTGTAATGTGAGAATAGTGTACACATATAGTAACCCAAGACAACCAAACTATTTGATCCTTCGAGATGTGATCCCTTATATTTTATACCAATATATAAAAATAATGACTAGATCTAGGATAATAGTGTCAAAGTGTCATAGTTGTTATTATAAAAGGTTTAGTAGAAACATTAGGAACTATATTTAGGAAAATGTAGATTGAGGAGCATAAACCTCTGATATACACTTATGATATGCCTAATTATAGGATGATATCAAAATGATTTTAGTAAGATAATGATTATTAAGTTTTCCTAGAAAAATAATCAATGTGTGGATACTAAAAGAGGATGTGGTTTTGTGAAAATGCATCTAGGGGTAATAACCTTTCAAACAATTGTTTGAGTATATTTCAGACATCATTATAGTGAACGATGACTATTCCCAAACTACGCACCTAGTTTGACACTCTCAACGAATATTCTTAGGTTAATTCACATTTTATTTTAATATTATCAAATATTTTAAAATATTTTTATTATTTGAGCCTTTTTTTAATGATATTAAGCTTATTATTCCAATATTTTTTCTGAATAAATTTTCAATTGAAAACATGATTTTCACCAATTTTGGAATTATACATTATGATTCATAATATTATGATCTAATATATCGTATTCCATTATTTATACATGGAACATATTAGAATAATATAATATATATTAATGCATTTAATATATATTAAGATCTCCCTACTGTTCAAGACAATGAAACCGGAGATGGAATTAGAGATGGAGCTGGTGATGAACAAATTATTAGCATATTGTGATAGTTTACTAAAGTTCCTACCAATGAAATTTATTATATGAATCATCTTATTGATCTTCAATGTGGTTCAACAATTTTGGTCCCATTAAGGCATTATAAAGCTCCATAAATCAATGAGACAACTCATCCATTTTTATTTGAGTAATTGATAAGTTCATTAGGGAACATATTTTGTACTTTGGGAAGTAATGAAACAGAAAAGGCTTTTATCAAAGTTTTTCATCTCACAGAGGATACAGATAAATTGCATTCATTGATTCAAAACACTATGTATGATGAGGAAATAGAAAACATGGATTTGATGTATTTTAAAGACTATTTTTAAAAAAATACTTTCCTCATGAGAAATAAAAGGATACGGAGAAATAATTCAAGAATACAATACAAAAGAAAGAAAGAAATGTTAATAAGTATAAATCCAAGATTAAATTTTTATCATGACATGTTTTGGACTATGTAAATAGTTCAATGGGTAATATTGAACATTTATTTGATGGTATAAAGTAAATCCTTTGAAGGGAACTAGTCTCTAAAACATCCTCACCACACTAGGATATAGTATCATTTGATATCAATAAAAAGAAATTATTATCCCAGTATTATGACTTTAATGGAAATAATGACAATTATAGGGTGGTTTATCACTCTAGAATAATAAATACAACAAAAGGGAATAAATGAAGGGTGTAATTTTTAACAAGTAATAAATATGGAAATAAACATTGTGAATCATGCTTGATGGGAATAGGATTTTGCTTCAATTATGGATGGAATTTCCATCAGTATTATAATTGAAAGGGAAATAAATATGTTTTTAATGTTCAATGATTCAACTATAGGGATATGGGGCACTATATGAATGAATTCCCTAGGTATGAAGGAAATTTTCCATAGAAAAGGGAAACATATTAAGAATAAAATTATATAATCACTAAAACTGAGGTTGATATTCCTAAAGATGTAGTAGTAAATACATTGATCATTACAGAAAATTTATAAAGTTAATAATTTAATTCAAGATCTTCACAATCGTTTATATATTTTATGTTTTCTAATAAAATTAGATATTTACCTATCACCTTACGAAGGGAATTTTAAATCAATAATCCTTGTGGAAATAATACTACAATAATGATATATTAGAAAGTTCTAATTATGACATTTAATCTTATCTTATTTCCAAAAATGATCATAATACATATGTTTGACTTTTACATAATATTTTATATGGTTTGGATTTAATATTAAATAAAATATTAATGAGAGAAGGATATTAAAATTTATGATAAAGGTATGGAATAACTCATTTTAAGAGGAGAGACTATGTCATCTGAATCATATCTAGATCCAACAATAGAATCTTCACATAATAAATTTGTGGTAAAATAATGTAATTCACAACCTCTGGAAAGGTTTAAAAAATCATCAAATAGAATATTTTTTTATTGTTCAAGAAGATACTACTGTGTTTCTATAAGAACATGTTTTACATACACATGAGCCGCAAGTTGAATTTTTTATTAATCCCATACCTAATGAAAATATTATATCTAAGACTATCTACAATATGTATACTATTTCCCTACTAGATTAAAAGAAACCAATAAAGGGGTTGTGAGATAAGGGATGTATACACCCAAGTGACTATAAATTGGGATCTCCTATTGTTTCATAAAAAATAAGGATGGAACTATGAGACTATGTGTTGACTTCAATGGAATCAATGCCATTACTATGATGAAAAAATTTCATATTCCTCGTATTGATGGCATGTATGATAAATTTCAAGGGGAACAATATTTTTTAAAGATTTATCTATGTTTTAGGTTTCATAAATTTTTTATAAGGAATATATTCCAAATACAAAATTTTGTATGTGGTGCTGTAATTACAAGTTTATAGTAATTCCCTTTGGATTGTCTAATGAACCCTCAATTATTATGTATCTGATGAAAATATTTTTCATGGAATATATTGATAATTTCTTTGTAGTATTTATTTATGATATCATGAAATACTAAAAAATATATGATGTGTATAAGCTTAATTTATGAATCATTCTTGTTAATATTAAGGAAAATGAGTTATATGGAAAATTTAGCAAGATTGAATTATGGATTCAAGAAGTTATATTTATTAGACATTTTATCACTGAGGATGGAATATCATTTGACACGTTATATAAAAAGATAGTAAAAATCATTTCATAAACCAAAAAACATAACCTAGTTACATATTTTCCTTATATTAATAGGTTACTATCAGCGATTTGTTTAAAAAAATCCAAATTATAAAACATGTTGACCAGGGGTTAACATCCTACGGATAGAGTAATATAAAGAATGTTTTAATGAATTAAAGAGGAGGCCAATACATTCACTATTGTTGAAACTACCATTGGGATAGGATGAATAGTAAACAATATAGTGATGTATTAAATAAAATACTTCGATATGTCTTTATAAAGAATGATAAATTTATTTCTTATGCATCAGGGTAGTTAAATATACATGAAAAAATCATCCAAAACATGATATTGTGTTGGTCATCCTAATTTCTTCCTTGAATATATATATTCATTTTCTCCAAGTTGAATAATATGAGATATGTATGGATCATAAGATATTGAAATAAAACATTTCATATAAATAGATCGGCAATAGGTAAATCTAATGGATTGAGATCCTCATGTATTATTATTGATGAATACACTACGACCCTAGAAAGGAAAATAAGGATGTTGATGAAATAAGATTTAAATATTATAGAGACCTTAAAAAATGAGGACTGGTAAGGATATTATGGTCAAGGATTTAGTAAATATGGATATATTAATTATTAAGGAATGGGAAACATGACCCATTTTAAAAAAAATCAAAAAAAAACTTTATTAAAAAAGATAAAAATCTCTCAAACTCCTGATGAGTATTTTCAAAAGAAAATTAAAGTTGGGAATGATGGGATGTTGGTAGAAATCATTTATAAATATGGTGTTCTAAAATTTTAAAAGAGGTTATGTGTTCTATTAAAACCTAATCTAGAAATAGAATTATTAAATGATGGTTAAAACTCTATTTTATCTATACACCCTAGTACCGGCAATATGTATAAGGATTTGATGGATCTTTTTTTGGTGGGATGATATGAAGTGTGAAATTTATGAATATGTGTTATGATTATTGGTTTTTCAATAGGTAAAGGTTTAGAAATAATATCCTAGAGGATTCATCCAACCTCGGACTATTCCTATATGGAAATGGGATGACATTACAGTAGATTTTGTCAATGGACTACTAATTACTATTGGAAGAAACGATACCATATGGGTTATTATTTATCATATTTACAAATTTTAATTTTTACATGATATAAAAAAAATATTTACCTCTTGATAATATTTCATGAATCTATTAATAAAATTATAAGTCATCAAGGTCTAGATATTTAAATTGTGTCTAATCCTGATATGAGATTTACATCAAAATGTTGGGTAATTATTCAGAATTCCCTCGATACCAAACATCATTTCAGCAACTCTGATCATCCTCAAACTAATGGGTAGTCAGATATGACTTTTTTAATATTATAATCCATTTTATGTTCATTCTAACATAACATTCAACATATGTGGGATTTTTATTTTTTCCTTTTGTTGAGTTTTACTATAATAATAGCTTCTATTCAAGTATTCAAATGGAATAGTATGAATCATTATATAGAAAGATATTTCACAATTTAACTTTTTTGGATAAAGTTATTGGATGATGTATGTAGGACTAGAACTTGTGTAGGATATAATAGAAAATATAAAGACAATTCAGACCCATATTAAAGAAAATGAGAGTAGGAAAAAGTTATATGTTGAAAACCAAAAGAAAATATTTGGAATTTACAGTGTGAGAACTTTTTTTCATTAATTTATCTCCATGTAAGGGTATTAGAAGGTTTTGTGAGAAAGTAAAACTAAACTCCCGGTACATCAAACCATAGGAAATTCTAGACATAATTGGAGTTGTGGATTATGATTTGGTAATTCCACGGACCCTCTCTAAAGTAAATGATGGGTTCCATATATCTTTATTATATAAGTACATTTCATATACAATGATTGTTATCAACTGTATTGAAATGGATTTGGAACATGATTTAATATACTGTGAAGGTCCTATCTAGATTCTAGACACTATAGAACAATTACTGAGGAATCAGACAACTTTCATGGTAAAGGTACTTTGGAGAAATCATAGGATATAAGAAACGATGTGGAAACATAAATAACACGTGATTAAGAACTACCAAAATTGATTCATGAGGTGACAATCTGGAAATATTGAGGTTGAAATTTTTAAGGAGGGAAGAATGTAACACCAATGCATTAGTTATAGTAAGTTTCTCTTACTAGAGAAAAAATATCAAAATAAAAATAGTTTTATTCAATAATGTGATTAAAAACTATATTATATAATTTTATAAATTGATTTTTCTTACATTAATTTTCATTTTTTAATCATAATTTCAAAATTAATATATTGTGAATTTTTTTTGATTTCCTTGAAAATAATGATTTTTCAGTGAATAGAGAAACATAATTATTTTTATAAAACATTCATTTATGTTCATTAAATATTACAAAAAATGTTTTTAATTTAATCCTAAATTAAAATAAATATGCTTTATAAATAATATAATTAATTACATTAGAATCAATTTTATACTTGTTCTTGGTATAAAATTATTTTTAGACATAAAAAGGAACTTTTTCAAAAAAACGTTTTTTTGTGCTATAAAAGATTACTATAACATTAATTTATGCCACTAATACAAATTCAATTTCTTTAAATGGATTCCATATTTTTTATCAGCATCATTAAAATTCTTTAAAAATTTTAACTTAATTTTTGGTTATAATGAGTAGTAAAAATAGTAAAAATTTGTAACCATTGTAAAAGGGTAAATCCTCTTAACCACTACTAAAAATAAGTGATAACACCACATTTCTCCACCATAATTATTATTAAGAAAATATATTTAAACAATTATTACCTTAGAATTCAAATTTAATTTTTTATAAGACACTTGTCCAGGAAAATAACCTATATAATATTTAGGGTAATGTAAATTAGAAACATCAACTCTCTTGAATTTAATATCTATAAAATAATTAATAGGTAATAAAAGAAAATAATTTCGTTTATAAATATATATTTAAAATTAAAAAAAATTATAGTAATTTATTTTTAATTTTTAGTGATTATATAATTTTCCTAAATTCTTACACAACGCTGACATAGTGCTTGTGCAAGTAGTAAAAAATCATGTATATAATATTAAAAACTATAAAAGTAGTATTATTTGTGTGATTCTTAATTTTTCAAAAAAATTATTTATTAATATAAAGTATAAAATATTTTTTAATGATTTATATTCTAATGTAATTTCTATTTTCATGTCTTTATAATCAAGTTAAATGAATGGTTTCAAAATGATATTAATGATATTTTACGTTAAATAATATATTAATATATTGTTTAAATATAATAAAAATCTAGAAATAGGACAAGATGGATTCTAAATGGTAACAAATTTCACCCCTAATCCATTTATTAGGTAATTTTATACTTATATATATATAATTATAACACTTTATGATTGAAATATTTGTTATCGGGGTTAATGAATAAAATGGATAATGAAGGGGTTAAACCAAAATATAATGGTTAAAATACCTAGAAACATTATTAAACATAATTATTTGGTTTTATTTAGACCTTACCCTTATCACCTTATAATATGAGTAATTTTATATCCATTTTTTCTAAGAAAGTTAATTAATAATATTTTAAAACCTTGAAAATGTACAAGTATTCCACTCACCAAAATTATAAGAGGAAACCACCTCCCATCACTTATTTGTCTCAATTGATTTATTTATCTTAACCAAAACCTACTAATATCACTCAATGATATTCTTATATGAATTATAGAAGTCAAGGTCTTCCAAAAATTATAATCATAAGGTCCTTAAGAAGGTATCAAAAGAATGGTTCACTAAAAAATGGTAATTGTTTTTACAACTATTTTGAATTTATTTCTTCTTATACTACTTATAAATATATTTTATCCATACCAAAATAAAAACTAAAATATAATAAATATATTTATTTTTAATTATGATTATGAAAAAACCATTTTCCAACTCTTTTCTATCCTATTAAAATTGAAATAAATCCCTCATGCGTACGTACGGCTTACCCTCTCCACATATTGGTGGAATTCATTTTTCATCACCTCTTTACATCGACGATTATAAATATAATAATAATACATATATATTATATTTATTACATATTTATTATTCTATAATTATAATATCATATCTACCTTCTCACCTTCCAATCTATTGGAAACAATAATGTCGCTCGTGTGTACATGTGGACTACCACCACTATGAAGTGATGTGATTAATTTTTCATTTTTTGTAAATGGATTATAATAAGGATTTATTTAGTAAATATATATGAAATATATTATATAATAATAATTCTTTAAAAGTGAATTATTATTTACATTTATTCCATTTCATCAATAAAAACTTGAAAATAATGTTCAAGCGTACGTACAGTATACCAATTCCATGGGAGGTGTAATGTATTTTTCATTATCTTACATTCAAAGATAATAATAAATATTTATATAATGAATATATATGATATATATATATATATCATAATTAACATCCTTGATATTATGTAATTATGAGAAAGATACAGGGAGTGAAACTACTGAACTGAAACTCATATGAAAAGAAAAGTAGTTAAAAATCATTAATAAATGGGTATTTAAATGTTTTAAGTGAATCATATATGACATTAAAATAATGTATATTTTCGTAATATAGAAGTATAATAAATTTAAATTCATTATAAATGAAGATAAAATCACTTACAATGCATATCAGACATTAGGTAAGGGTGTATTTCTCAATCTCATTAGTAATCAGGATTATTTATGTTTAAGTAATGTTTGGGGTAATTAATTATATTTCTATAATAATCCCAATATATTTCATTATCGTATGGTTATTTCTAAAAATTACATGTTTCCATTCATTTTTTTCATTGAGTTCTCAAAAAACTTAAAGATTGTTTTTAAATAAAATTGTCTTTATCTAATATTCAGTCAAGAATATTTTCCATCTTTGTATATATATTCTTTAAAATGTTTTTAATAATATTTTTACTCTTATAAATTGTTTTATAAATTAAATTTTCCATAATTGTTTACATTTTATAAAAAAAATTAAAAGTAATATTCTCATATTTTTCTAAATGATTCACTTTTGACTTTTTATTGAAAATGCGAATGGAGTCTTTGTTTTTATATACATGATATGAACAGAATTTAATGACATTATGACTACTAAATTATTTTATGTTCACTTTAAAATTTTACAAGGTTATTTTCAAATAATAAAATTTTATTATTATTTTGTAAATTTTTATAATTTAAATAATTGATTCCCAAATAAAAAGGCCATTTTCATTAATAAATATTCAAGTTGTTTTTTTAAAGTAGTTTTGTATTTTTAAAAATTATTTAGTAAAAATTATGTTTAATGGGAGTGTACTATTTTTATAAAATCCACCATATTTCTCTAGATGGATTATGATATGATTATATTTATTTTTTGTGGAAAATATTAACATTTCATATTCTAGTTTTTAAATATGAATATTAATGTTGATTATGTATTGATTTTTTTTATATTTCTCAAATTATGAATTCATTGGACTTATTAAGTGATGGTAAGGTATTTTTATAGCTCCTTTATTCATCTATAAGTCTCATGGGACAAACTTGTTTGGTTATTTAGCATAAGCCTTACTTATTTACATTTATTGTCTTAGTAAAAATCCTTGACGGTAAGATAATGATGTACAGTATTATGTATTCTATCATTATAAAACTAGTAATTTTAATCCAAGTTATTATTTCTGTTCGTATGTTTTCCAATGATTTACTCGACTTTATGGCTTTAGTTATATGAAATAATTGATTATTTTTTATCTCGACCTTATTATTCATGTTTTATTTATTTTATGACAGTTTATCATGTATTCTTTCCCTCATTAAGAATCTTATATCACTCTTTACCTTGTTTTCCTTTAACCAGGATACGAATAATAGATATATGACTAAATTTAGGGATTTAATAGAATAAATAATAAATTTATCACAATAATTGTGACATTATATTTTGTTTTATAACATGTTAAATAGGAATCGTGAATGTATCTAGTCTCCCAATAATACTGAACTATTTGATCCTTTAATATGTCTTGTACTATATTTTATTCTTATATAGTTAAATAACCATTGGCTTTGGTCTATTTGAGTTGGGGTGCTAGAGGGTATGTAACGATGCATGAAAATTATATAAATAGAATAACTTATTCTTCAAAAAAAGTAAAAATATGAGTTTTATAATATATATAGTCTTTTCAATCAAAGAATGGAGAACAACCTAATAAGTGTTCTTTTTTAGAACATTGGGTATTAGAGGAAGAATCCATATTTTAAGAACCTTTCCTCAAATTTGATTAAGATTTAAAAAACTGAAAATAATGTCAAAATTTTTTTTGAAAACAATGAATCCTTTGATACCGATTGTTGTTCAGAGTAAGAGGATATTAGGTGCTTATTTTCCATTATAATTTTAAATGAAAATATGTGATACAAGTATGTTGTTAAGTGATAAAATAAAATAATCAAAATAATAACAATGGAATTAATAATTATATTCAAATTAAAACATTTAAGAATAGTAGAATAAAAAATATTGATAAAGTGATATATTGATGTATAAAATTGATAATACTAATTTTATTAAATATTAATTGAATAATTAAAATAAATATATTAATAATAAAAATATTTGGAATGTAAATAAAATATAAGGTACAAAATTTGATATGGGAGTTTTACATTAACTTAATAAAAAGGCTTATGTATCCCACCCCTATTCCATGAGGGATTATGAATTAATATACCTTGAAATTTGTATTCTCCAAAAAACAAAAAATAAAAATCAAATAAAAACTTTACTTAAGTAGTATCCAAGAACCCCTAAAGATTCCTTGGTTTTGGCAGTTTTCCAAGAACCAGAAAAGAAATACCTTGGTTTTAGTGGTTTTACAAAGAAAATGAAATGTAAGAAAATGATTTTTTATTAGGAAAAACGATTTTCATAAATTCCATAAATTCTATATAAATATAGATAATATTAAATTGATAGAATGGGAGGAAAAAATATTGGAGATCAAGGTGTTTATAGAAATAAGTACAAATATATCTCAATAGGATAGAAAATAAGAGAAATTTGGATATTGATGCTCATTTTTGTTTTATATATATCAATGAAGTTCATTTATGATTTCTAAAGTATCTTTAAAATCCTCCCACAATTCTTATTTATAGTTTCTTGGAGTCTTTAGGTTGACTAAGAGTTTTAAATGCATCATGTAAGTCATCAAAGACCACTAACAACATTCCCTTCGACTTACTAGTTTGATGCCATCAGTTAGCTATGTGATGCCATAATCTAACTGATAGGATTTATATATTGCATTGGTTTTACCCAAACCTCATTGAGTATTGAGTGACTATCCCCTAGATATCTAGTGGGATACCTAGTAATATGAAGTAATTTACAGACTCCAATAGTTAGGTGGTGGGATTGTTGTGGTTATGGTTATTCTGTCTAGTACCACCAGCTATTCGGTGACACTCTATTGGGTATCAAGGGGTTAGAGGTTTTTTTACAACATATTTTTGTCTTATTTAATCAATTTTAATCCTCTTTAATCCATTAACTTCATAAAAATTTCTAACCTAAATAACTAAAATACACTCAATTGAAAAGGTTAGAAACATAATTAGTGTCTTTGATCATGAAAAAAATCTAATAGGGTGAGGTACAATATCTTTGACATATTGTATATTTCTTCTAAAAAATAAATTCCTAAATTTATGCACTTATATCATTCAAGAAACATTTATTTCTCTTATGATGGGTCTCCATAGTGTAATGATTAACCATTATATAAACCATCACTTTCCATAAAAACCCACTTTCCGTTTCACACGAACAAAAAAGCATTTGGAAATACATTTTTTACCACTGGAATAATTTATGAAATCTATTTTGAAATACCACAATAATGGCACAAATTTGATCCAACCATTTTTCATGGGGAAATACCCCTTCAAAATCAAATTCACATCAAAATCATTTCTATAACATGATTCATAATTCAAAGACACATTTAAGGTTTACAACAAATAATCCAGTATGAAACCACACCTATTTCAATTAGAAACCCCACTTTCATCACATTTTCACCGTTAAATATCATTGAAAACACATTTCACACATTTCACATGTAGCATAAAATATATTTATGAAACAGAACAATGAATCACACATGAAATAAAAGTAGTTTATTTTAAGAAAAAAAACTTACATCACATATTCTTTCCCATCCATTTCTAAAACATGTTCCTAAACATAGAAATAATCTATAGAACACATTTAGGGAACTAATAAAGCATATCAAAATCATCTAATAATGTAAAATCATGGATCCAACTACCACACACTTGAAAACATCAATAAATTGGTGCAAAAAAAACTCCTCCACCACAAGGCCCTATAAAGTAATGATTAAACAATAATAACAAAAAGTTTCCCTAACAACATAATATTGGACTCCCCTTAGTTCAGACATCCTATTGGAAAATTATAACTCAATATAGAGGGAGAAATCAATAAGAGAAAGACATACTTGAGGATTCCTTGAAGAATTGGGGTCAAAATCACCCATGTATTGAGATTAAAAGGCTTCAATAAAGAATAGAGGAGGCTCCCATGGATGAAAACCCTGAATGGGGTGGATATGAGGTGTTTTGGGATTAAAATTAAAGGGGACACAAAGTATATTTTTTACTTTTTAATTACCAGAATTGGTCACAAAGTTTTTCGGTACGATTTTCCTAATCATAAAACAACTGTGTTTCTCTCACTATCCAAGAGGAACAATATGTATGGTTTTCACACATGGTTTTACAAACTATAAACCAATCATGTGGTTTCCACTATCCAAAAATGAAATTGGTTGCACAGTTTCCTAGGAAAGGACGCATGGTTTCCTCTAACCGAGTTCCACCTACTTCCAATATCAAAATATACAGTTTTTCTCAAAAAACACAAGGGTAAACCCAAGGATAAATGAAATATTGAAAATAAACAAAATGATACCTCAAAATAATCACAGATGAGATAATCCTCCCCACAATGAAAACTTATCACCCCTAAAAAGTCAATCGGAAGCTTGATCAGAGAATAAAAATAGGTACTTTTTCTCATCCCATGACATTTTCTCCTACGTATCATGAACATCATCACCATACTTCCAAAGAACTTGGACCAATGGAATATACTTCCCATGAATCACTCTCTCTTAAGAGTCCACAATTTTTATTAGGCAATCAAACACGTAAATATGAGGTTACAACTCCAACTCCTCCTAATTCAACACATTGGATGGATTTAGATTATACTTTTTTAGATAAGAGACATGGAACACATTATGAATTGATGTCAAATGAGAAGGAATAGCTAACATGTATAATACCTTCCCAACTCTCTCATTAATTTCAAAATTATAACATACATTGGTGTGATCTCCCCTTCCTTAACCAAACGATGATGATCCAAGTGATGTGCCAATTTTAATAACACTCAGTCACCTACCGAAAACTCCAAATATCTACACCTCTGATCAGAATATGAATTGTGAAAACTTTGAACCATCTAAAACTACTTCCTGATCAACTTGTCATTATATGAAGTTTCATGCAGAAGGCTCGATCCAAACAATGAGGTCGCAGCCACTTCATTCAAACACAAATTTGATCATCACAACCGACCATAAAATACCTCAAAAGTAGCCATTCAGATTTATAATTAGTAAATATTATTGTTTTCAAAATTAATCAGCTCTAAATGTATTTCCCATGAACCTATACTATCCAAAAAAACATGTTGGTTCCAAGTACTCCAAAATATGATTCACCTTCTCCGACTAGCCATCTGTTTGATGATGGTATGTCTTGCTCAACATGACCTATGACCCAATCGCCTTATGAATTACCTCCAAAAACTGTGTGGTAAAACAAGGTTCCCAATCAGAAAAAATTGTTTATGGAACACCATGAAGCCTCCCAACCTCATTCACATTCAACTAACATAGCTCATCCACCATGGCTAAATATTTGATTGGAATTAACTGGGATGATTTGGTTAGTCAATCAATCACTATCCAAAAAGAATTCATTCTCCAAGTGGTATAGGAAGAGCCAGAAATAAGATCCATGGAGATCTAAACCCACTTCCATGTAAGAATAGGTAGCTACTAAGGAAAACCAGAGGGTCTTTCGTGTTTTGCTTTAACTTAATCACACATATGACACCATCGTACATAGTTAACTACACTTCACCTCATACCTAGACAATAGAACTATCGACGCACATCGTAGTGCATCTTGGTAGTTTCCAGATGAACATCCCATTGAGAATGGTGGATATCCTACATCACTACCTTCCCCAATGGAAATAGAACCAGGAAGAGACCCTTGAAGAAAAAAACTGCCTTATGAGACAATGACCAATCCCAAGGCATCTCCTCAACATTTAAATACTCCATAGTCATTTGTCATAACTAATCACTCTTCTAATCTTGTCAAATAAACTCCTGAAGAGAATGTTTCAGCTGCACACTAGCTAAGAATACACATCCACTATGTTCCATCATTTCCAGATGCATCTGAATGAATAGACACGTCAATTTAGATTCATAAATGGACTTTTTAAACACTCGAACTAGAACTTTCCTTCTAAAAGAATATGACACAACATTACCATTACTTAGGGTATATGCTATATTAAAGTAAAGGCCCTAAAGGTACTCAACCGAATTATATTCCCTTAATTTCAGATCATTCTAGATGAAAATATAGGCCAAGAACATATGATATGAATAAAACACAAACTTATCTCCAAAAAGATAATTGTGCCACTTCTTCAAGGCATGCATCATCGTCTCTAATTCCATTTCATGGTTTGGGTAATTATTTTTGTGTGGTCAAAGTTAGAGAGAACCATAAGCCACCACATAGTCATCCTACACCATCACACAACTAAGACCCTTACAAAAGGAATCCAAAATAGACTACATAATCCTTTCCATATTCATTCAAGATAAAAACTGGGGCAGTTTTCAAATTCATCTTAACCTCCATGAATGACTCTTGACACTCTAGGATCCATTCAAACTTTACCCATTTTGGGTGAGCTTTTTCATGGATGAAGCAAGCTAAGAGAAATATCGATTGAATGACCTGTAATATCCTACCAAGACCAAAAATCTCTTGTACTCAAAAAAATTATTTTGTTGTTCCCATGAAATTATTGAATTGATCTTCTCATGGTCCACCAAAGCCACTTTTATGAGATCACATGACCCAGAAACATCACATCCCAGATCCAAATAGTGCACCTGGAAACCTTCTCATTGAGATGATGATCCCAAAGGGTGCCTAGAACAATTCTCAAGTGTCGTTCATACTCCTCCTCAGTCCCAAAATAGAACAGGATTTCATCCACAAATACCTGGACACAATAGTAAATATACTGACAGAAAACCCTGTTCATTAGTTCCATGAAGACATTTGGAGCATCTATCAACACAAAAGTCACGAACAAATACTCAAATTGGTTTTACCTACTTCAGAATGCTGTTTTTTGGAACATATTTCTCTCTAACTCTAATTTGGGGATACCTGGAATGAAAATAGGTCTTGGAAAAATACCTTACCCAATTATTTTTTTCAAAAAGCTCATAAATATGGGGACAAGGATTCTTGTTCTTCATCATTACGTTATTTAACATCTATTAAAAAATACATAACTAAAGAGATCCATCATCCTTATTCGCAAATAGAATTAGGACGGACCAAGATGAGACACTCAGACCAATAAATCCTTTGGATTCCAAATCTAATAGTTCTACCATCAATCCCATTAACTCTATGGGGGACCTATGGTATTAAGGAAGATATATAAGATATGATCCTAATTCCATGTCAATGGTGAACTCCACATCCCGATCTAGATGAAAACCTAAAAAATCATCTAATAATACCTCTTGGTACTCATTCACCACATGATGTAATCCATCCTTAGGAGTATAACCATCATCCTCCAATATGAGTGATGAGATATGATAGATGATATTTTCCAAATTCAAAAGTGTAGGTATATCATGTCCCGACTGAGGATCATATTCACCTTTAAAATCATTGTTACTTCCATCAAGTTCCAAAAAACTTACCCTTCGTCGATAGCAATCTATGTGTGCCTGAAAAAAAAATCTTTTAATCCATACCAATGATCAAATAAAATTTTTCCATATCTAAAACAAGAAAATCTCATTCCAACTCACTCCCTCCCATGGTGAGTGCACAAGACGGACACCTAAAACCCTAATCTTTCTTCTTATGATGTGGTGTTACCAAATCCATCACATATGGCATAAGATCGGTTGTAAACATTAACCCATCAATAAGATGATAAAAAATAAAAGAAACTGAGACACTAGTATCAAATAAAATAATAGATAAGGAATATAAAATAATAATGGTATCCCAAACTATCTTAGGCCATACATCACATTCCACCGGCACTCGACCCACCGCATAGAGTTTCACCATCTCATACTGACTTTGAGAACTACCACTAGCATGTGGATAAACCCTAAATTCAATATTCCCCAAACATGATCCATCCCTGACACTATGACCTCTAAACTAATATCCCACTCTCCTGGATGGCTCTGACCGGGCTTTCATCACTTTGGAATCCATAGACCCTACCCCACTCTGATATGGGAACACCATTCTGTAAAATCACTATAAGTGACTCATAAATATGCATCAGTGAAAAGGTTTAGGTGGAGATAAACATGTAGGTTATTTTTTTCAAACCTTACCTAACAAATGGCACATTACTGACCGAGTGTTTAAATCCACATATGAAGACAGCTGGGAAGGATTTTCTAAACAACCACGTCCCTTCTTCCCCTGTATGTCCCAATTCCCATTCTTCTCAAATGAGTTTCCATTTCCCATTATTTATACAAATCCAAAGAAACTATACGTACATCCATGCTAAATTTATACCATCATGGCATGATCAACCATGTAATTATATGTTTTCATCTTGAATAAGAAAACTTGAGATCATATTATTTTAGGAAACCCCTTTTTGAACTTTTGATCCTCCATCTTCTCATTAGAAACGATATTAAGCACATACTGGACTAAATTTTCAATGAATTTAGAAAACTCTATCAGATACTGGTCTCTATGGATAAGCTTCATAAACACTTGGGGTTTGGAAAAGGCCAAAATTGTAGGACAATATTTCTCATTGAAAACGGCATTGAAGTCTTTCCAACTCAACTGCTCGTGCTTATGGCTTGCACCACTGAGTCGCACCACTTCTGACTAGAAACATCAAATATAAATGAATAAAATTTAACTCATCCCTCCTCAAGAATATCATAAAACATGAAAATCCTCTCTATATTCTCAATCCACTCATCTACTTCTTCAGGTTTTTTGGTACCTCAGAATGAAGGAGGAATATTCATAAAGAACTCATATTCCTTGTCCTTTCTTGGTCTTGGTTTGGATTCACTAACTTGAGTATGGAAATAACCTAATCCTTTCCCCAAATCTTGGATATATTAAACCATAGTTTCCATTGTGCTATGATTTATTGGTGAATGAGAACTTTTTTTGGCCTCTTCCCATGGTTTCACAGGAATTATTCATGGAGGAATTTTTCTACAACAAGCAACAACCACAAGGAAGAACCATCAAAACATGTTCTAAAAAAATATTCAGAAACAAAAAAATGTCAGAAACTTCCATAAATAAAAACATAAGAAAATCCATCAAAAAAACACGAGAAACCAATCCACTTCGCCCCCACTCAGTGTCCATATGAAGTCTGTAACCAACGTGTCTTTCATGGGGGAGAAGTAAAATTAAATCCCAACCTCCCATGGAAACTGGAATCTTGTCATGAGTTTTGTTATCCAGACACCCCACTTTCAACCAGAACCTCAATCCCCAAAATCATAGCCTTAGTATATCCAGACTCATCCTAAATAACCTGACCCCAAAATAGTGTGACCTTGTCTCATAGAATTTTGTCACAAACCAATTAGGGATGTCATCCAACCCAACACCTAGCTCGATCTGAGGTATGACCCGAAGGGTTCTCCCAATTCCCATGGGCTAGAAATTAGTGTCTAGTTATCAATAATATTATTTGGGAATTATTTATCCCATTTATATAATCATAAAAAACCAACATTAATAAATATTATAATAATTGATAAACAAACCAAATGAGGTGCCATAATTTTTAAATTCAAAGTTTTCAACTTTAAACAAATCCAAAAGGTACTAAAATAGAATATGAAAAAAAAACTATAACAAAAAGGAACCTCCATGAAACAATATGTACATCTCCCTCAATCCACCACCACCAACACTTGTAAGAGGTGGAACACTAACAACCAGATCCACCATCTCCATGACACATCTTTCCTTTACCTTGGTCATATATAACAATGTATACATACACAAAAAGGTGTATATACGGTGTGATCCAAATCCCAGTATGATTACACCCAAAATAAAATATTTAATTATATAAAATTAGAATCAAAATTTACATGAACTTCTGGATAGGAACATTTGAAATATTTTTAGGAAAACATTTTATAGAAACTTTCTCAAGAATCTCTTTTTTAAGAAACCTTTTTCAAAAAAATTATTTCAAATAATAAAAATATACACCAGTTATACTATATATCGATGGATATACCATATCACCAAAGTAAAATATAAAAATAGAGAACCCTAGGAAAATCTCTATAGGTACCTATCATAAGTGGGACACTATAAAAATTATAATTTTGTGATCATAATTCTCCAACCCAACTACCATCAGTATTCTCATGCACAAGCCACAAAATATGATCTCATCAAATGTTCTAGTGGTCTAATAGATTCATCATGCATGATCCCCTAGGGAGGATCTCATCCAATTTTCTAGTGGAATATAATCATATCACATGTTTAGTTAGTGTTTCAATCATCAATCCTTCTAGATAAATCTATGCCCCATCCACTTCAGAATCAAATAACATACTAGTTCTTGTTCACCCACCTAGTTACTCAGGTTTCCCATTGTGATCTAATTACGTTTCTCATATCACATAAATCAAAACTTCCTCATATATATTCCATGAATCACAAGTACACAAGGAATTCACCACTTTCAAATTTTCATAATTAAACATTTTCATTTTGTTCCAATGATCAAAGCTCACCTGGAAATCGTTATATTCCATTAAAAACACATTATATTTCCTACACACACAAAAACCATTTGTAAATACATTTTTCACCACTTGAAAATTTTATGAAATCCATTGGGAAATACCACAAGAAGGAAACGCATAGGATACCACAATTTTTCAGGGGAAAATGTAACAACCCAGACTTTTTGAATAAATTTGGTTTCCAAAAAAAATTATGTTATATTATTTTGTACTTAAAAAACTATATCTCTTTAATAATATAGTGTGTATGATTTGAAATATGAAAATAGTGATATGACTGTTATATGATCATTGGTAAATTATGAGTATTGGTCAATATGACTATTGGCAACTATACTCTTCCTAATAATTTTAACATTATAATTATTGTTTATAATTAGAAATGAAAAAGGATAATTAATATAGAAAAGAGAAAAGATGGCCTCGACTAATAGATTCATGTCATACAAATCCCATTTGTTCAAACTTTGGCGGGAGGAAGTGTCAATGGGACTCACTCTTGACCAAGCCCATGTTTAGCTTCAACAAGTGAAGATTGAATGAAATTTCCTATGAGAGAAGTTTAAGTTACTAAAACTTAACACTTAGGCGAAGTTTGTTGAGAAACATCATGATTCTCTCACCATCACACACGATACCCTTAGGTCATATGTGGGTTTTATAAGGGGATATATGTCATAGACCTAGTTATTTAATGTTTAATTATATTTTATAAATAAAATTTTTATTCTATCAATTTCGTTCAATAATAGTTTTTCTTAATAAAATTTTGATAGAATTAAATAAATTGATTTTTTGGAAAAAAAATCTACTTTTTGGAAAAGATATAAATTATTATAATAAACTAATTTATTATTAATAATGTTTATTTTATGAAAATATTACGATAAAATCACTCTTGTTTAATTATAAATTATAAAATAATTTTATTTTTTCCAAATGCTCAAAATTTTACTATACATTCTCAATCCACTGTTATTTTTAATGATCAAGGATTTTTATATTTGAAGGAAAAAATTCACATATTTATGGAACTACAATGATAAAATAAATATCATTTTTTAAATTTTCACAATGAAATCATGTTAAGGTGAATTTATGATAAATTTATAAAATACATTGTTTTTCATGAATTGTAAATATACACTGAGTTTTTTGATATGTTTAATGACATTATAATTATGTCATAATTATTTCATAACTAATTAATAAAAATACATTACATAAAATATGTTATTTTATTAATATCAATTATTTTAATATATTTTAATCAAATTATAGATATATAATTTACTTTACAAATTTTAAAATGGAAACCTTAAATTTTAAAATGTTATTTTGTGGATACATTAATTTTACTTCCCAAAATAAGTAATATAAAATTATGGTCCATACATATGGATTGAAATAACATAAAAATTTTCCTATGTTTCCAATAACATGGTCAAATACAATGGAAAAGACTATAGTTTTTCATTTACCACAATCTAGGTGTCCAATGCCTTTATTTTGAAATTACTAAACAAATCACCCACTTTTGCTATAAATATCCACCCATTTATCCATTTACATTCACTCCCAATTATTAATAAAATAATATCTGATAGTTATACCTCCAAAGGTTTCCTTAGGCTCTTAATGTTCTAATCCTCGTGGTTTAGGAACTACTCTTGAAGGTAATGGAAATCTCTACTTCTCTTTTCCATTCTAGTTTCCTATTTATGTGCTACGTATTTAAAATTTTGAAAATATGTTCTTAAATATAATTTATGTTACTACTTTATAGTTTTAATATTATTTTATTAATTGTAGAACATTTTCCCCTATATTTTAATCCTTTTCTAATACCATGTTATATACACGTTATGCTGCCAATTTTACTTCTCAAATTTTTTCTCTCCTCCTCAAGAAATGCCAATTTATTTTCTTTATAAGAATAAAAAACTGATTTATTTTCAAGGGTTATTTAGAAAGATGTAACAAATTATTTAATTGATTTTGGAATGTACATATATAAAACTATCATTCCCTTTCTGTGGTTTAAAAATGAAATATAGATCTTGTCTTTAAGAACTTTTTAAAATGTCATGATTTTGATATTAAACTCATTTCATTTGTTCTACATGATTTATTTATGAAAAGTTTTCTCATCGTCTATATGTATCACATTAATTAATACATATTAAATTTGTTCCTTGATAGTGCTTCAATGCACTGTGTAAGGAATTTAATCTCTATAGATGAAATGCTTTATGATATCTTGGGGAATAACCTTAGTGATTTTTATAACACCTCGGTGAAAAACCTTGGTGATATGCTTATGAAAGTCTCATTTTAATGTTATATCCACATTTCCATGTTATGATTCAATTTATTTATATTAGTATATTCCCTTTTTTTCTTTTCCCATTATAACACCATGAGAGAATTTAAATAGTAATTAATTATATAATAATTTTCTTATAAATTAAAAAAAATATTTTATAAAAAAGTTTTCTAATTCATATAAATTGTTAATATATTTATATGAGTATAATTTTTTGAAAATAAATAGATTTTATAGATTATTTTTATTTAAAAAATCATTATTTTATAAAATTATTATAAATATTTATTTCATAACATTTAAGTATAATATATGGTATAATTATAATATAAGTAGTATACCATTTAAAAATAATTTTAGAAAAATAATTTCATACTAAAAAATATATATTATAATTTTAAATATTATATTTTTAGTTAAAAATTATGATTATAAAAATATAATTAAATTGTTATAAAAATTTATGTATTATTAATACTATTTTGAAGAAAATACATAAAACATGAATATTATTTTTACTATATAAATTTTTAATATTATAAAGACTAATCTTGTTTAAAAAATTATGAAAAATTGAAATAATATATAATATGTATTGTTAAATTGTATTTATACAGAAAAAAGAATTAAATAAATATATAAAATGATGAAACGGTTGTTTAAATATATAAATATATATATATATATTTAATGGATTGAATAAGGAATTATATAAAATATTTTATAATAAAAATAGTCATTTAAAAATATATAAAAAATGAAATAATCAGTAGAAGAGTCGAGAATGAAGAGAAGAGGTTTTGATTTCTGAGGGTTTTGTTTTAGGTTAACCATCGGTGGAGGATATGGACAGTTTGAGCTCGAGATGGAGGATGTTGAAGGGGAATATCAAGATTATCTATGTGAGGGATTTGTGGAGAAAGGGGAATATGAAGACCAAGATCATGGTTAGTCGTCTCTATAGTTGTTGAAGCTGATGGAGATGAGTCAAGCGTTTTAGGATATAAATCCATGTTCGAGTTACATTTATCAGTGTGTTCGAGAAGTGTCTTCATATAGAAACCATGTTCATACTAGGTGAAGACAAGGGGTTTTGACCAATGGATGAGGATAGAGCATAATGTAGATCTCTTCAACATCATCTTCATGTTCTCATATTCGCAAATATGTAGGTAGGTGTCTAAATCGTTGTTTGGTTATTAAATTTCTATTTTTTTTACTATTTTTTCTTCAATATACATCATAGATTGTATTTCCTAATTATTTTTATAATTTTTCATCATCAAATCTCATCAACTATTTCATGTCACTTTCTTTCATGTGTGTTTTTGTGGATTGTTCCATGTATTTAAAAACTTTGGGGTCCAATGACATCGATTTTGCACATCGATGTCTATGAAGCTTTATGATGAAGCTGAGGAATTAATTTTAAATTTAAAAATATTCTTAATTTACTTTAAACATAGGTAAATTATTCTAACAAGTGGACAATTGAATTTAAATTCTACCTCCTCATCTTGCATGAGAAGCATCGAGATAAAGTTTTTTTTATATTATCCATCGTTGTAGACCCCGACAATATCATTAAGATTATTAAACTACTAGATATAAACCATTTGAATAATATACAGTTATTCTTAGTCTATAAATAATTTTTTATGTTGGTATAAATAGATAGAACTTCATGCGTACAATTATCCTTTTGATGCACTATCTAGTGAAGAAAAAGAAGAGTCTGGTGCGGCAGTTCATTCAGTCCTTTTAGAGCTGGGTAGGGAGACATGGTCCTTTTATTTTCCACATCTGTTAATTAATGATAGATCATATGATAGTTATATATAGAACTTTCCTCTATGAATATGAAGATTCATTCTGCAAATATATAAGGGACATTTATAATTAATTTTCTCCTAAAAAATATTTTAATTAAAAAAAATTTTCTGTTAAGGGATATATTTTTAATCTATTTTAAATTTTATTAGTTTCAATTATAAATTAATCTAATTGATTTATGTTTCCATAAAATTTTTCATGATTATAAATTTTTCATGATTATGTTTGGATTCGATTATTATTAGAGTTATTTTTACTTTGAAATGTATAATTTAGAAGAATTATAATAATTATTTTTGAGTAGGAATATATTCAAATTATTGTTTTTCAAGTGCTTATGCATATTATTTTCCAAGATTTATGTTTGATAATGTTAATTTATAAATTTAGTTCCATAATATAATCATTTTATTTACCTAAATTATTTTATTATGTTTTCAATGCACAAGTGTTTCCAAGATTCAAACACCAATTTATTGTTTTCATTAAAAATATCTAATTTTGAACAATGAAAGAAAGAAATTCAAACATTAAATTTTAAAGTATAATTTTTAGTAAAATATATATATTAAAGTATTAAAAATTATTAAATAATTTTATTTTTATGGTTTATAGTAAGTTTTAATAATGAACCTCTCGTTCTTCTTTGCAAAGTACATGTATGTCATCTATCACAAAAGATATGGCCACCATCTTAGCTCACGACATGTCAACCATGCACTTAAATTAATTATTAATATGTATATATTTTATATGAATAATATGTATGTATGTTTTATGAATAAAACAAAATTTTATAGAAATTATTATTAAATAATGTTTTAACTAATGTAAATATGGAGGAAAATTAATCATATCTTGAAAATACAAGATGGTGTGAGATTTGATTATTTCGAATCTCGCAGATTTGTTCCTCTGAAAGTGTGTGTGTGTGTGTGTGTGTCTGTGTGTGTGTTTGTACATGTATATATATATATAAACAAATAAATGTATTAAAATTGTTTTCAAATATTTAATGTGTAAAACCTAGTGGAAAACATGTGTATGTACGGAATTCAAGTTTAAAAATTATTTTCATAAAATCCAACACTTGATCATTATAAATATGGTAAGTAATTGGGGAGTGAATCCAATAAATCACTAAGTGGGTAGGCCCAAGATAGCCTTCAATGTTTCAAGTTTCCACAATCTTCTTGTTTTCAAAAATATTTCTTATAATATTTCTAGAAATATTAATGGATTATTTTTTATGCAATTTGAGTGTAATTTTTTTCAAAATATTGAAGTATTTTAATTACATAAATAATTTCAATAATATTTTCGAAGGTACTTCTAAATTTATTTTTATTTTATTATCTAATGATTTTTGGAGAGAATTTTCCAAATTTATTTTTCAAATAATGATTTTCTAAAAGGTATTTAAACAACTTAAAAAACCCTATTATAGGACAATTAAATGCTCACCCTTGGTTTAAAAATATTATTTCATAGGTATCTTAGAAGTTCTATTTTAGGCAGTTTCAATTTTGGAGTTAGCACGCATGGAAGCATAGTAGGCATGTGTTTTATTTTGCCTCAATTTTAATAAAAGAAAGGTTTCTCATAATACTCCATAACCTAGACAGGTAAAACCAACTCATTTGTGTAATATATTGTGTAATTATTCAGTTTTTTTTATCAAAAAAAATTCCACAACATTTTCAGCCACTGGGTCCGAAAGAGCGGGCTCAGGCTGTTATAATTGTTTTTAGAGGAATGGTCTAGACAACTTTGGAGATTAGATATTGTCTTTGGAGGAGAATAAAATCTATGCATTATATTTTTCTTTAAATATTTGAATCCCTTTATAAATTCTTTAATTATGTTGATTTAAATTCAGACTTTTCTCATGTCTGACGAATGAATTATGAGGGTAAAATTCATTTAAGGGAGGAAGAATTTGACACCCTGAAACAATTTAAAAATTAATTAATTCTATAATAATTTTCCAATAAATTAAAACTAATAATTTAATAAAAAAATTTAAAATTCATATATATTGTTAATATATGTATATGAGTATTATTTTTAATAATAAATAGATTTGATTGATTATTTTTATATAGAAAATCAATATTTTATAAAATTATTATAAATAATTATTTCATAACATTTAGGCACAACATATTTTAAAATTACAATATAAGTGTAATACCATTTAAAAATGATTTTTTCAAAATCATTTCAATGAAAAATATATATATTATAATTTTAAATATGAAATTATTAATTAAAATAATTATGATTATTAAAATATAATTAAGTTATTACGAAAATGAAAGTATTATTAATTCTATTTTGAAAATCACACATTAAACATGAATATTATTTTCATTATATAAATTATTAATATAATTATGATTAAAATTGTTTAAATAAAATGATGAATAAATTAAATCATATATAATGTGTATTGTTAAATTATATTTATATAAAAAATTGAATTAAATATATATATAAACTGAGGAAACAATTTTTTGAAATATAAATAAATATAATGGATTGAATAAAGAAATTATATTAAATATATTATAATACTGATAATCATTTAAAAAAGATATAAAAAACAAAATAATTAGTAGAAGAATTGAGAATGAAGAGAGGGGCTTTCAATTTCTAAGGGTATCGTTTCGGGTTAACCATTGATAGAGGATAAGGATGGTTCTTTCTCAAGAAGATGAATTCATAGGGGAATATCGAGCTGATATCCATTAAGGATTCATCAAGAAAGTGGCTAATGCAAGATGAGATCATGTTCGGTTATCCTCATATGAGTCAAAGCTGAAGGAGATGAGTCAAGAGCTGTAGGATCTAGATCCATGTTTGAGTTTCATTTCTTTGTTTGTTTGAGTGGTGGCTTATTCTAGAAACCAAGTATGGAATTGGTGAATATGAGGGTTTTCCACTGATGGATGAGGATCAAGCATAATGGAGATCTTGTCATCATCTTCATCTTGTTCTCATATTCAAAATTCTATAGGTAGGTGTCTGAATCCTTATTTTGTTATTAAATTTCATTTTTTGTTCACTCTTTTTTCTTCCCAAGTTGTAATATATTACTTGTTTTACATATTTTTATAAATTTTCATCTTCAATCATCATAATCAATTCCATTTTGCTTTCTTTCCTGTGTATTTTTTTGGATTGTTCGATGTATTTACCTATTTTGGGGTCTACTAAAACTGATTTTTCACATGGATGTCTATAAAGATTTTATAATGAATCTGAACGAATAATTTTTAATTTTAAAAATGTATTAATCGACTTTAAACTTTGTTTACTTATGAAATCACATGGAACAATGAATTTATATTACACATCCTCAGTTTTCACGAGATGCATCAAGATAAAACAAATCTATTATCCATCATTGTAGTCCCCTAAAATCTCTTTGAAATTGTAAAACTACTATATATCAACCATTTGAATAATCTAGAGTGAGATTTTGTGTATAAATAAGTATCTCTATTGAGAGGAATAGAGAGAACTTCATGCGTACTATTTTACTTTTTATGCACTGTCTAGTGAGGCAAAAGAAGAGTCTGGCGAGGCAGTTCGATAAGTCCATGTATAGTTGGGTAGAGATCCAGGGTACTTATTCTTTCTAGTTTTATTAATAAATTATATATAATATGATATTTATATAGATAAATTTCATCTATGAATATGTGGATTCATTCTACAAATATGTAAGGGACATTTATTATTAGTTTTATTCATAAAAAAATATTTCAATTTAAATTTGGTTTTTTGGTAAGGGATATATTTTTAAACTATTTTAAATTTTATCAATTAAAATTAAAAATTGAATTAATTTATTGGTTGAGATAGGGTGCTCAAATTTTGTGGATATGTGAAGATATGACGTTCCATTTTATTAGTAAGAGTAGTGACACCCTTATAAATATTAAGAAGTTATAAATATAACCATTATATTTATCATGCAAAGTGGCTCAAATTTTTTTAAATTTCAAAAATATGATAAGTTATATTCAAAATAATATCAACCAATAATATTTATACAATTTTTAGATATATAGGAAACTTTATATATAAGTTCAACTCCCCACTTTAACCCTTGTAACATTTACCATGGTGAAAAACTTTCACCATGGTAATTATTCATTATAACTAAACATGAAATTAAAAACGTTAAAAAATATAAACATTATAGATACAAATATGGAATATATTTTATAATATTTAATTTTTATCAGTGATAAATATTAATTCTAATATAAGTTTTAAAAATGCAATGAAAACTTGTTTTTAGAAAAAATCTATTTTCAAGCATAAAATTGATTATACACCAAAATAAAAGATAATGTTGATTCTCATGAAATTAATTTTATTGGGTTAAAATAAAGGATAATTTTTTTTAGTTTCAAACCAAACAAAAATATAATGTAACACTTTAAAAACATGAATAAAAGAGAAAAATAAAAAAATTATTTGAATAAAAACAATACTTAGGCTTCCAAAATGTTAAATAGGGGCTAATAAGTTCAATATTATATTTTTAAATTCATTATATTTATTATTAAATATATATTTGGTCTATAAATAGGATTTATTAACTTTTAATTCATTATCATATCATGATAATATCATAAAAATGACAGTATTTGTAAATTTGATATTTTTCACTATTCATACAAAAATCAACAATTTAACAAAAATCCCAAAAAATATATTTTAATATTATTTTGACATGATAATATCAAAAATTATTTCCATTTTATAAATTTAAATTTATAAAATTATCTTTTAAATAAAACCATGTAATATATGGAAAAATAATCTAGTTAAATAAAAGTATTTCTATTTTGATTAAAAATTAAATAATATTATTTATAATATTTTACTGAATATAAACCCATAAAATGAATCCTCGTATATCATAGAATTTATTTATTTCTAGGATTTACAAGGTTGTCTCATTATCCACCTAAAAGATATTGTTTCCTCAATGTTTTATTCATTACTTAAATAAGTTAGGATATGTTTCAGTATAATCTTTTTCAGATTCACATGTTTTTTCTCCAATTATATAGTCCTTAAATAAAAACATAACCATGTGAGTTACCTTATTCAAAAATATATACTCTATATGATCTATAATATTAACTATAATTTCCCCATAATAAATATTCTTCTCTGACTGAACAACTTTTGGGCTCAAGACAAAAGATGCATCATGTACATATTTCCATAACAATGAAACATGAAACACATCAATAACTAACATAATCATGAAGGTCCGGAATCTCATTGAGAAACCATTATAACTTTATCAAGAATTTAATATGGACCAATATACCATGGAATTAATTTTATTTTCCTACCAAATCATATAATAACATTCAAAGCATATACTTTAAGAAAAACATAGTCCCTCGTATCAGACTAAATATTTATCCTACTATTATCTTCATAAATCATCTTTTGGATCTATAATTCTCCCATATGGTGTTGAATATTATTTACCATCTCAACCACATGTTTTAAAAATTCTATTCCCAATAACTTTATCTCATCTACCTGATCCCAAAATTCTATAGTTCGATACAGTATTCTATATAGTGTCTCAAATTGTTCCATCTGTATAATCGAAAAAAACTATTATTACAAGAAACTTCCCCTAAGTAAATATGTTGATCCCATATTTACTAATAATCAAAATATAATTATTAAATAAAATATTTAAAATTATAAATTTTTCATTGTATTTTCCCATCAAGTTGAGGATGAAAAGCTCTATAGAGATTTAACCCAATGACTTATTAAGTCCTTTCCAAAAAATGGATGTAAATCTGGGATCGTAATCAGATAAAATATAGACAACGACTCAGTGAAAACCTATATAATTTTAATTATAAATAAATTTCATTTTTTATTAATATTCATTATTAAATTTTATTCATTTATTTTCACTATAATGATTTTAAGAAATTTTTCAATCGAAAAAGAAATAGATTTTTGTAATCAGATTGTTTTTCCAAAATTATATGGTTTCATTTAAAAGTTAAAATTCCATATTATTTGGATTTAATTGGATAAAAATGAATTCTTTATTATATCATAATATAAAATTTATCTTAGGGTGATTTTTTAGTATTTTTTTTAAACTGGTTGTTTTTTAAGTGAATAGTAAAAAATGTCATTTTTTTGCAAAACTATCATTTATTTTCATGATATCAACCAAGTTAAAAGTACCATTATATTTTTTATTTAGTTTTAAATTAAAATGAGATAAATTTTATTTAAAATAGACTAATTAATTACATATCAATTAGTATTATATTTTATATCGGTATAAGTTTTTTTAAGCATAAAAAACTTCTTTCACAAAAAAAACTATTTTTTGTTGCATTTTTAATTATTATATTAATTTTTATTTAAGAAATTTTTATATATTTTATCATAAAAAATGGATCTAATATTTTTGATGAGGTGGTTAAAATTTATTGATAATATCAATTTTTATTTTTTGTCATTCTGAAAAGTAACCTTGGTGAAAATGTTGTCGCTGTGGTAAAAGTGTAAAACAATTTAATTAACATTAAAATTAAGTGATATGGTCAAAAACTCTAATCATAAATTTTATTTTATGATATAATTTATACCCTTATCCAAAAAAATTAAATATTTAATTTATTTAGTGACCCTTTTCTATGATTAATACATTATATTACTTTTAAACTTTTCATAACTACAAAAGTACCACTACCATCACTTATAAAAGGGTACCCTATCCCCTCCATAATTCTCATAATTTAATAATTTTAGCTTAAAAAATAAATACCCAAATACCAACACAGAACACCTCCTAATATCATGGAGATCGTGGTCTAACCATTGTACCAAAACGAAATGGAGTCATGTGTAATCCAAACGAAGTTTTCAAATAAGTGGAATAACTTATAACTGGGTGTTTTCAAGTTTATTTATTCTTCGAAATTATTAAAATATTCTTTAACCATGATAATATAATTGCATCATAATCTTAAATATACTTAAATATTATTATTTTGATGTAATAACCCTCATTAGTCTCATTTTCCATCCTATGGGAAATGGAAACTTCGCTCATACGTGTAGACTACTGCATCCAGGGAGCAATACATTTTTTTAATATCTATATTGTATTAATGGTAAAAATTTTGAAAAAAAAATTAATATATATTATATTTATTAAATAATTACTATAAATATGAAATATTACTTACCTTTTTACCATTATATCCATTGGAAAATGGAAACTTTGTGTGTGTGTGTGTGTGTGTGTGTCTATATGGACTACAACCTCTACAAAATGATGTGATTCAATTTTCATTACCGCCTTATAAGAATTTTCATAAGTATGGAACTCAAATATATATTTAATATGTATAAAATATTTATTATTCTATGAATGTAAAATATTATCTACTTTATTTCTTTTCCACCTAGTATAAAAATTGAAACATAATTCATGTGTGTGTATGTACTAAATAATCCATGAAACGGTGTAGTTCATTTTTCATGACCACCTTTCATTGATGGTTTTTAAATTATATTTAATATAAATAAATTATAATTAAAACATTTTTAAGATTCTACATATGATTGAATAATTAAACTTTTTACCATGGTCAACACAATGATAATATTTTGAGGTTATAAATTGAAGGACCCCAAAACATCTGATGTAAACTTAACCATTTCAGTAACTAAATAAGTCTTCATAATAAATGGAATAAAATGAATAATAATAATTAAATAAATATTAAAAAATTTATTAATGGAGCATAAAAATAATTTTATTTTATTATTCATGATTCATAGAACATTCAAAGCTTGACTGGACTTAAGGTAAGGTATTTTTCTTTAAAATTTTATTTCAATGTATTCCATTCAAATATTTCTCCATCATATCCATGTTCCCTAAAATTATCCAAGAATATTATAAATTATACAATAAATAATATTAAGAATCATTTTTAACTAATTTTTAATTTATTTTTAAAGGTTTAAAAATCTATATTTTAATTATTTACTTTAGGTAATTTCTAATTTTTTCAAAAATGCAAAAGAATTTTTTTTAATGTATATAGCTTTACCACCTTTTCCTATCATCATAGCCATTATTAATTATAATTATTACTATATAAGTTATCATGGTTTTTTAAAGAATATATTATTCCAATTATGTTCATAAAATTTATCTTAATGGTTTTTCAAAAGAATATGGTGTTTTCCCACATTATAATGAAAAAATGGAATGTAATTTTTTATTATGGGTTCGAATAGTTTTTTAAGGTTTTTTTGATTAAAATTAAATGATTAAAAAATATATTTTCATTATATATTACTATATAATTATAGATTATGATGGGTGGTCCTGATAGATCTCATGACTACGGGTGCGCCTGATATAATTATCTTATTCATAGGGTATTGATTAGTCTTTGATTGTGAAAATGAGGGAGATAACCTATTAGGTTACATTTATATAATTAACTAGGCCTCAGTTATGTTAGAAAAAGGTTAATAATTACTGAACATAGGTTATGAATATTATTCTCCAAGATATTTATTTAATGATTTTTAAGGGTTTTATGGAAATATTTTGATTTAATGAGGAAAATATATGTAATATTTTAAATGGTAATGGTTTTTCTTTTAAGGAATATTTTCATTATTTCTCATATACCTCAAGTTTCCTTTAATTTTTTCAATTATATTAATGGGTTTCAAATGTTTTCTTTGAAAAAAAATTGATCTTACCATGTTGATAATTTTTATCAATTTGATCAAAGCTTTATTGTAAAAAAATGTAATAATTTTCTTGGGTTTTCATTTTTTATACAGACTAATGGTATTCATTTATTTTTATATCCCTTAATGAACTTTGATTTTCTCATCCTAATTTTTTAAATGTTTTTCATAGGATTGAAGGATTTGTAAAAACTATAGAAAGGTTAAACATTCCACTTTGGACTCAACTTAAAAGAATAAAAAGTTTCTTAATTGAAAAATGGATATAAAATTAATGCCCTATTTTTGTGGAAAAAATGTAAACTATGTGGAATTATCCACTTTGTAATAAAATGTTTTTATTAATTATATAAAACTATAAACCTAAAAGATCATTGGAATGTAATAATGTGAATCCCTTGTTATATAATGTGTAATTATGGGTTGTTTACAATATTGAGCAATATAGTTGGTATTAAAGGAAATTTTTATATAAATTTAGAGGTTATAATGAAGTTAAAATACACATTTAAGTGATTATAATTTATTTTAATATTATCATGAGATAGATTCTGAAAGTCTCTAGTTTTTTATCTAATTAATTTATATTTATAATGGTTTTCTATAGAGAAAATAGGGCAGCTAAATTATGAAGGAATTAATAGGATAATAACCTTATTAATCAACAAACTATAATGGTTTGAATATAGTAGTTTATGGAATTGGTAACATAGCTGATATGGGATATTAATGGTGGTCCACATGAAATAGAGAGACTGAATTCTCTATAGAGGAAAACATTTATAGCGTAGAATTTCATGAAATATTCCCCTGTGACTTTTGATGGATCTTGAGACCCTATAAAATCTAAAGGATAGATTAACACATTGGATAAGCTATTTTAATTTTTTTGATATATGTAATAAAAAGTTATAACTCTTTTTATTTAACATTATTAAGGTAAATTTGATTGATGGTGGTCTCTGATTAATAATACTAAGGAGACAATATGAGATTAATTTCATTGATTGGATATTGTTTAATAATTTTTTATTAGAAAATATTTTACTAAAGTACTTTTATGGATAATGGAAATTAATTTTTTCAGAGATTAAGTAAAATTAAGAATACTTGGTGGTTGTTTATAAGGAAACATTTACCATACTGGTTAGGTGTGCATAAAATTATATTCTGGACCATTGGAGTGAAATTGATATATTTTAAAAAATATTAAATATATTTTATGAATTGTGTTATCATATTTTGAATTTAAAATTTATGAGTATTTTTTCACTTTGTTTAGAAAGATGGGATAGAGTTTAATGACACTGGTGTACTACGTGATAACAAGAATAATAATCTGTCAAGTTGGAAAGAAATGGAGAATTATTCAACAAATAAACTTAGAGCTAATACTCTCAATTATAAAAAATGTGGTAAAAGTAGTTTTAATGAAGGTTTGGGAGGATCAATAAATTGTTTCAAATGTAGTAATCTTTTTTATTTAGATCATTAGTATAAGGAAAAGGGTTATAGTTAGATATGTAATGGAAAAATAGATAGTCATCCAACAATGAGATGTTTTGGTGGAAATGATTTGGGTAATTTTGAAAACCCATGTACAATTCCAATTACTCAAGGTTAGAATCATCAATATCATAAGAATAAAGGTGGGAAAACAGATTTTTATACTACTCAATATATATAGAACCCTCAAATGGAGTGGTTAAAGGTACATTAATTGTTTATTAATACTATTCCAATGATTTTTTTTATTCAGGATCCACACATTCTTTTATATTAGGGAAATATTAAATTGGAATGGAAATAATATCTCAATAAATAAAGTTATAACTTTTGGTAAAAACTCTTTTGGTTTTTATTAAGGAAACAATAATTTATATAAATATTTCTATTATCATATATGGAATGGTTTTTCTTTCAAACCTTAATGTATTTCCCATGGAAGGGTTTGTTGTTATTCTAGGTATGGATTGACATTTAGTTTTTCATGACAAGAAATATTATAGAGCTAATGAAGTTACTTTTCAGAATCATTTTTAGTTCATATATAAGAATGAATTTTTTCCTTTTGTAACATTTTACGAAGATATTAAACAAATTAAAGATGGTAGTGAAAGATATGTTACACAATAAAGAAATATTTAAAGTAGTTATCTACTACTAGTAAATGAATATTTGGATGTATATTTCGATGATTTTTTTGTTTTTATTTTTCAATGGGAGATTGAATTTATTGTTGACTTGGTTCCTGATGCTAACCAAATTTCAAAATCCCTTTTTCAAATGGCTCTATTAGAACATTTTGAATTGAAAAAGTGGTTAAAATAGTTTTTTATAAGGATTTCATCCACCCTAGTACTTTATCATTGGTTTATCCTATTATTTATTAAAAATAGATGTAATTTCAAGATTATTTTTATTGATTCTAGAGTAATTAATAAAATCTCTATTAATAAAAAATATCATTTTCCTCATATCAATGACTTTTTGATCAGTTCTGGTGTTCTCAAGATTTTTCGAAAATTTCTCTCAGGTATGGGTGTCACTAGCTAAATGTGATGGAGAAATAAATTCTAGTGATAAATTCCATATTAGTTATGGCCATTATTACTTTTTTATGCCTTTCAAGTTGTTGAATGCACCCCATATTTTTATGAATCTTATGAATATATTTTCTCATGATTACTTGGATAATTTTTTTTAGTATTCATAAATGTAATTATGGTTTATTCAAAATGTTATGAGAGACATAAGAATTATATAATGATATTTTTTCAATAATTAAATGTAAATAAGTTATATAAAAAATTTGGAAAATGGGAATTTTGTTTATAGTGGATTTCATTCCTTGGGAATATTTTTTGTACATCTAGTATATAGGTGTTGATCAGTGGGAGGGAGAGGTTTTCTATATTGGAGTCATCCATAAGAGGTATCAGGAAGTCTTGGGTTATATGGAAGGTGGGGGAAGGTGGGGGTCAGCGACGAGGGGTTCTATGAGGGGGTTGTCGACAAGGGGCACAGGGAAGGTGATGGTCGTCTATAGGGTGAGCGGAATATGAAGTTGAGGGTTGGTAGTTAGGGGAGGTGATTAGAGGTTGTCACGAGGGTGAGGGGGGAAGGCACAAAGGGGTTTTCGATGAAGGTCTATGGGAGAGAATCAATCGGTGCTTGGGAGACCAAAAATTGAGATGGAGCCCAAAACTGTAGGAAGGGAAAAAATATATTCAATATTAACATTAAAATGTCTGACTTCTAACATTTCATGAAAACATTAAGAAATAAACAACAATTACCTGCGTTTTTAGAAGTGTAGGTAAATTTATGATTAACTATGTTTATAAAAGTAGGAATATATATATTATTTGTTATATAATATATTAATCATAATATATTTTTGTTAATAATATATATAAATAAATATATGTAGGTTTATAAAATACTAATAATATATTTTAATTTAATATATATATATTATACAATATATAACATAAATATGTATTTTTTGTTAGGTAAAATATTAATGATAATATTTTTTTTTAATTATATATATAAATAGGTGTGTGTGTGTGTGTGTTTACAATATATTAAATATATATATACACTTAAATATGTATATATTTATAATATATTAGTAATATGTTTTTATATAATATGATTAACAATATATATGGGTGGGTGTGTGTGTGATGTTTGTTATATAAAACTTAACAAAAATATTTTTTTGTTATAAAATATAATAATAATAATAATAATATATTTTATCAAAAAAAATATATACATAAATATATTTTTGGTTATAACATATTAATAATATATTTATATTTTTTATTATTAACAATATATATATATATAATATATAACATTGATTTATAATTTTTGTTGTATAAAATATTAATAAAAATATATTTTTATTAAGAATATATATAAATATATTTGTGAGTTTATAATATATTAATAACATATAAATAAACAAATATATATGTGTGTGTGTGTGTGTGTGTTTATAAAATATAAGTAATATATTTTTATTTATTATTATAAAAAACATATATAAGTATTTCTTGTTATATAAAACATAACAAAAATATATATTTAATTAAAAATATATATACGTAAATATAAGTATGTTGATAACATATTTTTAATATATTTTTATTTATTATTATTAACAATATATATTGTTATAAAATATATAACATAAATATATATTTTTGTCATATATAATATTAACGATAAAAAAATTAACAATATATATGAATATATTTGTGTGTGTTTATAATATATTAATAGTATATTTATATTTGTGTGTGTGTGTTTATAATATATTAGTAATATATTTTTATTTATTATTATTAACAACATTTATATTTTAAAATAAAACATAACAATAATATATTTTTCATCATATAATATATTAATAATAATATTTTTGTGTTAACAATATAAATATATATGTGTTTATATTATTTTAATAATATGTATACATATACATATATAGAGATATATATCTATAATATTATAATAAAATATTGTTATTTATTATTATTAACAATATATAACATTATACAATATATTAGAAATATTATATTTTTATTATATTAATATGTAATTTATTAATAATATATTTTATTATTTTAAATCATGCCTAATATATAAAAATTATTGTCTTATTAAGATACATATTATTAATATATCAATAACATATATTATTTATATATGTGATATAAAGAAGTCCCATATTGAAAATAGATGTGGGTTGTTCACTCTTAATAAGTAAAAACGGGGAAGGGATTTGTAGTGTTTGTGTTTGGAAGGATGTGAGTAAGAGGGAGGGAATTTTGGTGAAAATGAGGTGGGGTCACCGATCCGAGAAAGGGGAGAGGTGGGGTTTCTAACACGACCATGGAGAGGGTGGTGGAAATCAACGGTGTGCAAATAGGGATAGAATAAGAAAAGGGGAGTCATCGGTGAAAGCATAGGGACAGGGAGGTGGGGAACCCAATGTGAGGCTGAGGTGGAGAAGCATAGAGAGGGGGTGGGGTGGGGTCTCAGATGTGAGGGGGAGGTGGGGTCGGTTGGGGTGGTCGTCAGCATAAGTAGGGAGGGGATGAGGTGGGGTATGTTGTATGAGTAGGGTCAACAACGGGGTTTGGTGCACATGAAAAGTGGGGACGTATAGGGAGGATCATAGGGAGGGGGTGTAGGGTCACTAGTGTGATAGTTGGGAAGTTAGGGGTGATAAATGATTATTTATCTATGTTTATAAACATGGCTAATTTACAACACCACATTTCCCGATGTTTTTTAAAAAAATCGATAAATAAAATTCTTTTACAAATGAATTTTAAAAATGTTGATAAATTTGGAATTAGATATGCTTATAAATGAATCTAATTAGTGACACCACATTTTCTAATGCCTTCTAGAACCATCAGTAAATTCATTAGAGATGTTTTAAAACATCACTAATCCAGAAAAATATCACTAAATTATGTTTTTCTTATACTGTATATGATTACCATAAAATTTTAAAGTATATATTCTCTCAAAAAGAGTTGAACATGATATGGAGAATATGGTTAGAACATATAAAGTATTATGACTACATTATTCTCTATCATTCAGATAAATAAAAAAAGGTGTTGACTCCGTATGTCGAAAATATAACATATCATTAACCATTATGTATTTGAAACACGATCCTTTGGTTAATTATTTAATGAATGTTGGCCTAGAAATTATTTATATTGGAACACCCTCTCTTTTGGTTTAGTTTCCAGTGCAGTCATCTTTGTTAGACATAATTAAGCATTCTCAAAACGAAGATCGTGATTTTCAAGAAAAGATAGAATTAGTCAAAATTGGAAAAAAAATTTGAATTTAACATTGAAAAATTAGATATTATGAAATTTATAAAAAAAAAATTCTAATTGTTTCCCATTTTAAGAAGGAATTATTAAGTGACTCTTATAGCTCTTCATTTTCTACTCATCCAAGAAATACTAAAATATTTAGGGACTTGTGGGAGTGTTATTTGTGGGGTGGAATAAAGAAATCTATTATTGATTTTACCATGAAATGTTTGAATTTTTAGCAAATTAAATTCGAGATATAACTAAAAAATGTGATTCTTTGTCCCTTTATAATTCCTGAATGGAAATCAAAGAATATATCCATGGATTTCTTAGTGGGATTACCAAAATATCATGAGGTAATGATGTGATTTGGGTTATTATTGGTCATTTGACTAAATATGGTCAATTTTTTCCTATTTGAGATATCATGTCTATATATCACATGGTATAATTTATATTAATGAGATAGAAAGATTTCATGGAGTACCTCTCTCTATTTTATCTGTTCATGATCCTAGATTTACCACAAGTTTTTGGAATGTACTTCAAAAGTCGTTGGTTAATAAATTAAATTTTAATATAGTTCTTCATTCTCAATATGATGAATAGTTAGAGAAAAAAATCAAACAATAGAAGATATACTTCATTATTACTCATTGACTTATTATGTAATTTGAGATAAACATCTCTCATTTGTGACTCCTCTAGTCTTATTTTATTGATTTTCATAATAACCACTTTTAAATAGTAGTGGGGGACCCATACAACCCATAACCAGATGCAAAACAACTAAATTACAATGATCAAAACATAAAATTCAAACTAGAAAAACCAGAATCCATTTCAAATTTCAAAATTAAAACCACTATCAGGTGTGTTAAGGGACACCTCATTCCCAACACAGCCTCTAGTTGCCTCGATCCGATAGTATGATACATGTCGTCACACCCCTGATGCAACTTGTCAGGTCCACAAGGCTGAATACCCTGAGAGGGGGGTGAATTAGGGTATGAAAATTTAAAAATAACCGCCCGCTCTGATCTTGTTTCGCTGTTAAGAAAAACACTCTTCTCTCTCCTTCCTGTTGCACAAAGTAAACAGAAAGTAAAGCATGCACAGGACACAGCAATTTTACTTGGTTCACCGCAAAGGGCTACGTCCAAGGAGCATACGCCGACAAGTTGTCGGTCGTACCAATTCCACTAAACTTCACTAGCTGTGGATTACAATGGTTCGGGCTAGATCACTTCTATGCCCAGGATCACTTCCCTTACAATGTTTAGGGTCAGCTCACTACTTTCCCAAGGGTCACTCCCTGTTTCTCTCTCTCTGGCTCACTACTGGTGGAGAGGATCATCTTTTTCCTCTTCCTAAGCTCACTGCTCTGTGAAGGGATTCACTCACAGTTTATAGACCTTTAGGTCTCTTTATTTTCATGAAATAATGCATCTTCAACTGTTGATAGATGCTCTGTTGAAGTCCAACTTTCATCCACTGATGAATAGTACATTGCCTCTGACCACTGGGAAACTACCTTTGGAAACTACCTTCGCAAAGCACCCTACTTCGCGAAGCTCCCAATTTCGCGAAGCTCAAACAAGCCTTCGCGAAGATACGGCCTTTTCGCGAAGCTCTCTTGCGAAGCTCTCTCACGAAGAACTCCCGAAAAGCTCAACTCGTTGCAAAGAAACTTCCCTCGCAAAGCTCACTGAGCCAGCACGGAGCACACAACTTTCACGGAGCTACAATAGCCGCCGCGAAGCTCCTCTTTCGTGAAGCACACTGGCTCCGCAAACTACCTTTTCAAAACGAGAGCAAATGTTCTTCTCTGAAAAATCTCTCTACTTCGCTCGAAGGGGTCGGCCTCTATTTATAGGCGATTCCACCGACCCTCGTCTCTTCCACGAGAAGTCAACGCCACGTCATCTCAAATCGCGAAGCTCCAAAGTTTCTGCCGGAATTCTGTCCAAATCGCGAAGCTCCACGGCAATTTTCTGTTCGTGGAGCTTGACGTAGTCGTGAAGAATCACCGTCAACATACCTTCGCGACTTCACCGTGAAGCTCCCTCGCGAAGCCCAACATTCCTTTTCACCTTCTCCGCGAAGCTCCCTCACAAATCCCTTCACCGTCGCGATGCGCTTCAGCCTCTACCATTCGCGAAGCTTGACGTAATCGCGAAGCATCACCGCCTCCATTCTTCTGGTCTTCGCGATTTCCAAACCATGCATCCTATCTTCGCGAAATTCATGAATTTGCCATATTAAATTATGATCATCATGGAAATTCACTTTTCGTGATGCTCACCAAACTCCAAATTTTGGACCCCAAAAATTTGGCAAACACTGGGAAACGGCGCCACCTTGTACTGCTCTTTTGTATCGGCTCCAGATCGTCCTTTCCTTTGTCATCGTTCTTTGTCAACAAGGATTGTCAACAAATTCTCAGGAACTCGACAACTCTCCATGGAAACCTGCTTTGTCAACAAACACAATCAACCTAAAAAATAATTCAATGTTACCTTGAGGGATTTTTGCCCAACACAACTGCTCTCCATCAAATTCACAAAACTCATCGGCACCAGCAAGACCACCTCCTCATCGGTAAACCAGACTTGTCAACCACTTTCATCTACAATACATACCAGACGATCACAAAAATAGTAAACCAATAGCACAAACTTCCCTAACGATACAGAAAAAACCAATGCAAAACCATAAAAAAATCCCCATCACCAACTTTATCATCGCCGCCATGAATCAAACCAACACAAACCAGAAAAGAAACACGGCTGCAATATTGTTATCGTCAAACAGCTTAACCAGACATTGGGCCATTGTAAGGAACCATCTAATGGAACATCCACTAAGAAACAGGACACAACATATCACCACCACTTCTTAGAGAAAGAGAAACCACCACCAACTCTAGATTTGAATGTTTCAATGTGCACCCTTTGTCAAACAATCAGCCATGCATCCCCAATCTAACAACCATTCCACGAACATAAAGGAATACCGAGAAATTTAAATGATGAAATACCCAAAATAAGAGAGGAATCGTCTTCAAAAGCCTCCCCATCACAGTCCTAAGCCACCGCAAGACACCATTGTACTAGACCAGGGGTCTTGCATGATGGGTTGGGAAGAAAGGAAATATATGAATGTCTAGTCCAAAAAGGAGGCAGGAGAAAGCCCGCAACTACCATCCACAACCTTTTAAGGAACTAGGAAACCCTATAATGAAAAGATGAGTGATAATATTTGGGGTTTCAATGCCTAAACTCTCTACGGAATCCATCCCAATCCATTGAAGTTCCTTTGCATATAACCATAGATGGTATCCTGCATAAAAGGTCTGACAAAAAGGGCAGCAGTGGAGGCCGGATGAGGACCTCAATCAATACAATAACCACATAGAGATAATTAAGAAAAAAATCATGAGGAAGATAATCCCTAAAAGATATGTAGAGGAGACATCGAAAGTAGAGAACATGTATAAAGGGAAAGAAGGTTAAGCAAGAATATAACCTTGATGAGGATGGAAAAAAGTTTGTTGTTTCTAGAAGAAACCCTATCCGATGCTTCCAAATAGAGAGCGCTCCTAGGAGAGAATAGAGCCATGTCTCAGTGAGCTTGAAACTCATAGTATGAAAAAAAAAATTATGCATTAAAGAGGAGGAAATATCTCTTGTTTTACATAGGATATGTTGATTTTTTTAAAGTACCTCCTTGGAAAATTGTTATATTCTTTAGAAAAAAGGAAAATTAAGTACGTGGTATATTGGCCTATATGAGATTTTATAAAACATTGGATCAATTGCATACTAAGTGTCCTAGTCTCCAAGTTTATCTCTAGTGCATGATTTATTTTTTGTTTTATTATTAAGGAAATATGTAACTAATAAGTCTCATGTTTTGATCCCTAGAGTAGTTCAGTTGGAAGAGAATATCTCTTCTGAGGAAAATCCAGTTTATATTCTAGATCAAATAGATTATTTTTTATACAATAAGGTAAATCTATTGGTTAAGTTTTTATGGAAGAACTATATTATTGAATAAGAAACAAGGAAGTCAAAAAACGTTATGAGGAAAAAATACCCTCACATGTTTAAGTTAGGAGGTAAAATGTGAGGAAGAAATTTATTAGAGGTAGAATATTGTGATAACCCAAGAAATGTTAATAATAAATCAGTTGAATATATTAGTAATTTTCATGATTATATTTTATGGATTCATATTCACTATACTAATTTTAAGTAATTTTTCTATCAAAAAAGAAAATAACTTTTTGTAACAAATTTTTTTTCATGAGTAATATAGTTTATTTAAAAGTTAAATTTATAAATTTTATTGACATAATAGTATAAAGTGTAATTTAATTTTTAAATGACCATATCAAATTTATCATAGGGTGAATTTTTGGGATTTTTCTGAAAATATTGACTTCTGTATGAATAGTGAAAATGTCGATTTTTGAAAAACTGTCATTTATTTTCATTAAATAATGTAATTTAAAAGTCTCATACTATTTTTTATTGGGTTTTAAATTAATATAAGATCTATTTTATATAACATTTTTTAATTATTTCCATGGGAATAAATATTATATTTTATTTAGTTATATGGTCGTTTTTTGGCTTAAAATGCATTTTTGAGACAAAATATATTTCATTGTGTTTTACATTCATATAAAAAAGGTAATTTCATTCTGTTATATAGATAGAATATTGAAAATCGGATTTCATATTTTGAATTAAGAGGTTCATATTTCGTAATGATTTCAATTTTATTTTTGGTCATTATTAATTATAACCATGGTAAAAATGTTTTCACCGCAATAAAAGGGTAAAATGGGTTAATTAAGATTAAAATAAGTTATAAATAAAAAAATATCATCTTAAATGTTATTAAACGATATTATTTTTTAAATTTTCAACTTATATTCATACTTAAATTGATTTATTTCCACATTCCCATGTAATAGACTATCTTATTTTTGAAATATTGAATAATTACAATATTGTCACTCCCCTCACATATAAAAGGTAACTCCCTATCCTATATACATCACATGCAGTGAGACTTTCATCTTTACCAATCCCTAACCAAATAAATTCCCAAAAACATTTACCATTTCCTATAGTTCTCAACTTTACAAAATGACCAAATAGATAAGGATTAAGTTTTAATCCAAATATGGATTTCCAAAAAAGGGTATATCCTTTAACCTAGAGTTTTCATGTTTATTTTATAACTTACATCCTTAAAATATTCTCTAACTATGATGATATAATAATTTAAGTATATTAAGTAAACATAAATGTTAATATATTGATTACACAACCATTTTTCATCTAATGGTTCATCCTATTGGAAATGGAAGCTTCTCTCATCCATACGTGTAGACTACCACCTCAACAAAGTGATGTGTTTCATTTTTAAACATTGGCTAATATTCTGGGTTAAAATTGTGAATCAAATGAATATATATGATTTTTATGACATTATTATTATTTTTTAATAATGATATATTACTTACCTTCTTGACTTTCCATCCGTTATAAAATGATAACGTCACTCATGCGTATGTGTGGACTACAACATCCAAGAAGCGATGTTATTATTTTTTCATTAACTCCTTACATGGATTGTTATAAGGATTGAAATAATGAATAAATATGAACTTAAAACATGTTTATTATAATATAAATGTAAAACATTCTCTATGATTTTCTTTTCTACTTAGTATAACAATGAAAACATCATTCATGCATACATACAGACTACTGTCTCCATGAAATGTTGTGATTCATTTTTCATTAATACCTTAGATTGATGGTTTTAAAAGTTTATTTCTGTTAAAACATGATAATTATAACATGACTAATATTCCAAAGATTATTCAATAATGACCCTTTTACCATGGTCAAAAATTAATAATATTCTTTCGGCTATAAATCAAACAATCCTAAAACAACCAACTTAAACCTAACTATTTTAGTAACTAAATAAGTCATGGAAATAAATGAAATAAAATAATTAATAATAATTAAACAAAAATTAAAAAATTATTAATAAATTATAAAACTAATATAATCTTATTGTACATTAGTTAAAGAATGTATAAAACAAGAAGGGACTTAAGGTAAGTGATTATTCTTTCAAACCTTGTTTTAAAAGATTCTTTTCAAACCATTATCCATCATATTCATGTTCTCGAAAATGTTTCAAGAATGTAATTATTTTTAAATAAAACATTGTTAAAATATATTTTAAGCTAATTTTGACTTTCTTTCTTATTTTTTAGAAAATTATATCTTAATATTTTACTATACAGGTCATTTTTACTTTTTAAAAAAGTGAAAAAAAAAATGTTTTTAATGTTTACGTATTGAATACCTTTTCTCTCCATCATATCCATTATTAATTTTAAATATTAATATATATGTTTTAATTTTTTTAGAGAATATCTTACTCAAATTATTCTAATAATATTTTAGTTAAAGGGTTTTCAAAATAAAGGAATAGTTCTCTGCAATTTTATGTGAAAACTGAAAGTGATCTTTTTTGTGGCTTCGAATGAGTTTTTCAAGGGTCATTTATGAAAATTGAATGCTTAAAAATGTTTCATGATACATTATTTGAGTATTTTAAATTATTATGGTTGAGACAAATATATCTCATGATGATGGGTGAGCCCGATATAGCCCTCCAATGCATTGGGTAATGATTAGTCTTTGAAGGTGAAAAATGAGAGAGATAATTGGATAGGTTACTCCAATGAAATTAACCAAGCCTAGGTTATTTATGATATAGTTTGAAAACAAGTGAACATAGTTTATTAATATGATTCAACAAGATATTTATTTCATTATTTTTAAGGTTCATTATGAAAATATTTTCATTTTATGGGGAAAGAGAAGTTTATAAACTTTTAATGGTGAATTATTGGTTTTTTAAGGAATGTTTTCTTGAGTTCTCATATGCTTCATGTTTCTTTATGATTTTTATTATTTAAATGGGTTTGAAAGGATTTATTTGTTAAATGTTTTATATTCTCATGTGGATATGTTTTATTTATCTATTCAATGTTTTATTGTGAAATGGGTAAACATTTTCGTGGGTTTTCATGATTTTAACAGGACTAATGGGATTCCATAATTTTTATATCTGTTATTGATATTTTTTACATATACCATGTTTTAAAATATATTTCATAATATATAACGATGTGTACAGACTATATTAAGGTTAGAATTTCCACTTTGGAATCGTCCCTAAAGAAACCAGTGTGTATTCAATGAAACAGGGGTGTAAACCTAAAGCCTTGTTTTTGTTAAAAAAATTATGTTGTGTGGAAGTGTCAAATTTTATATATAATTTTTTCCCTAATTCTAAAAAACACCTAACCAAAAATATATTGGGATTATAATAAATAACATCCCTTATTATAAATCATGTAATTATGGGATATTTATGATATGGGGTGTTATGTACTCTATGTAAATGGATTATCACTTTAAGATAGAGTCTAAAAAGATTATCCAAGGACATGGTATCTAAAATATGAAGAAAATTTATATATTTAGTCAAATGATCAACCATAACCGAAATTTCATTATTAATTCTATATTTATATTGTAATACCACCAAAAAATACATTGATATATTCTCTAATTTACATTCAGGCACCAAAAATGGAAAAAGCATCCCCTTTCATAATTTTAATTCAACATTCACCTATTGACAAGTCAAAAAAATTATGAAAAAATAATCTATATATTTCTTCATTCCATCCCTCCAATAATATTACTAAATTTCATTATACATATGAATATTTTCGGAATGAATAAAAAATAGATATATACAAGCCTCGCTCAATAATTATTTATTCCACTAAAATAAAACTCTACAAATAAACTCTTTACAGATATTATAAAACATTATTTATCAATGTTAATCTTTGGAAAATTACCTTCCTTAATCAATTCTATCTATTCATGTAAACTAATATCATCCTTTTGAGAATTATTAATTTTTTATGACAAAGATGACTACACAGATACCTGAACCAAAAGAGAATGAGTTTCTCTATACACAATTTCTAGTACAACATTCATTAAATCATTGACCGATGGATCATCTTCCAAACATATCATATTTAATAATACATTATATTTTTTACTCAACACATCAAAAAAAATTCATTACCTAAATGATAGTGAATCGTACAATAATAATCCTTTATAAGTTCTGTCCATATTCAATGCCTCATGTTTAACTCTTTTTTTAATGAGTATTAAATTAAAAAATGTATGATTAGTATATATTTAACATTTCTATGCATATAGAAGATTTATCCAAATTTTTAAATCAAGAAATATTTTTTCCAAATCAATATCAAATGTTGGATAATTTTCTCAGGTATATGAAATTACTAGATCATCTTTCATCAAAACAAAACCAAAAACCTTTAAACGAAGCATCTCTATAAATACAAAATCTAATTTTTATCAATTGTAAAAATAACACTATATCATTAAACAATATTCTTTTCAATTCATGAAAATAGTCGTCACAATATTTTATCTAAATGAATTTAACTCTCTTTAATGTTAACTTTGTTATTATGCTTGATAACATATAAAAGATTCAAAAACCATCAGTAGTAACCCCCTAATCCATGAAAACATAAAATTGCAATGAAATTTCTATGTCTTAGACACTCTTCCACCACATTATTTTTACTAGGATCAACATTTATTCTATATTTAGAAAAAATATACCCAATGAATGAAATATATTATAAAAAATCATATTTAGTGAATTATCTATGAAAATTATTTTATTTTAAAATCTTAAAAAAATCCTAGATCTTTCCCATGTTCCTTATAGATTTTATAATATACCTAAATCTCATTAATGAATATCAAAACAAATTTATCTAGGAACTCATAGAAAACTAAATTCATAAGATTCATAAATAAAGTATGTGAAATTTTGAACCTAAAAACAACAACCAAAAACTCATAATAATCCTACCTCGTAGAAAATATTTTCAAAATAATTTGGACATCCTTCACTTCATATTGATGGTAATAATTTTTGAGGTAAATTGTGGAAAATACAGAGACCCCTATAGTTTTTTATATGGACTTGGACTTAAAATTTACATTATCTAGTAAATTCCCTTATAATTCACATTCTTACATAACCAAATATCTTTTTTTTATATTCTTAGATTGTTAGGACATAATTTATACATATCAACCCATAATCATAAAAATTGTATACTTCTGAAACAATATCATTTTCTTATAATACAATGGTTTTCAATAAATAATGAAATATATCCGTGAAAAGTCTTCACAACATTCATCTTGGTTTCTCCTTTTCTCTTACCCATACTTAAACCCTTAGCAAAATATTTTAAAACATGGGATTTGCACAAAAAGATCCGTAAGGGATATAAAAAGAAGGAGAGAAACCATTAGTCCATGAATACTTATAAACATATGAAATCATTTTCACAAAGACATGTTTCTCACCCTAAAGTATCATGTACTTACTTTGGGAAACATGAGATTTACACAAAACATAGAAAACATAAATAAACATTATATTTTACTTGGGGAATTACCTAGTTAATATTTTAACCCTCACAACTACCTTATGGTGTAACCATCGCAGTTACACATGGAGTAACCATACGGCCGACCTCCAACATAAACATAACTAATTCATTGGAGGGAGATGTATACATTACTTGAAAACAGGGCTATATCCACGGACTTATAGCCACGGTTTTATAAGTTCGTGGCTATAGCTTAGTTTATACCCACAATTCTATTAAAATTATGGCTATATCAAAATTTATAGCCACGGATTAAAAAAATCCGTAGAAAGGTTTTTTTGACTATCAGTTGGGCTCATCCTCTCCATTCCTCGACTCCTCTCCTCCCCTGATCTGCGAGCTCCTCCTCCCTAGTTCGCAATTCACTTGGTGATGCTCTCCTCCTCTCCACCCCTGATCCGCGAGCTCCTCCTCCCCACTGTCCATGACTCCTCGAACCCTGGACCTAGAAACTGCTCTCCTTGCACTCCTCCCCGACGTCGCTGCTACACTTCCCGACCATCGGTGTTTCATGGCGTCCTCCCCACCCTTGCGCTCTACTTTCTCCTCCCACCCATGACCCTCTCCCCCAGTGAATAATCCTTCACTCTCACCATTCCTCCTCCCTCTTCGTTCCTCCAGATACTGAATGGTCATGGATTCTATCCTGTAAGTTGATTGGACTTTTAGTTTTTTCCTTTCCCGCACAATTGGTGTCTCGTGAATATGTGAAATTTTCAAGAAATTTGGAAGGGATTTCAATGTCGAGCTTCAAAGTTTAGTGGAAATTTTGAACAAGAGTGCACAGGCTGAGCCAACTCATCTTGTTCAATTGGTTCTGGGAATTGATTACAGGTTTTGAAATTTATTAGATTTATGTTTTTACCTTGAATTTTTCAAAACAAGAGCTATTACATCCCTTCATATATTTATCCCTTCATTTGAGATGATCCTAAATGAACTCCTCCGCTTTGAGGGAATTTCTCAAGATAACATAGAATCTTCAGGAGGTCAACCCCTCCCCAAGAAATATATATTTTTTTGAATGTATTAAGTATGTTTCTACACCAAATTATCACAATCCTTATGTGGGTAGGCCTGGGATTTTCCCTACACATTCAAACTAGGGATGAATTCATGCTTACTTTATAACACTGGTATTTTTTTCTGAATGGATTCAGTATGTTTCCACACCAAATTATCACAATCCTTATGTGGGTAGGCCTGGGATTTTTCCTATACATTAAAACTAGGGATGAACTCATGATTACTTTACAACACTCAAATAAGGACAATTGAGTTAGTGGGGATTGAATTTTTCCCTAGATTTCAATCGATTGGTTCAAAATGTAGCCTTCTAAGTGATGTTTCATAATTTTATGTTATTATTAGTGTATGAATCCAACACCAGAGTCAGAGTGACAACCTTTTTTATAGTGGACCAACTGGACATATGGAGGTGAATTAATATTGTGATCTTGGTACTGGAAACGATTTATCATTTTAGGGGTGTATAAGAATGGTAATGTGTCCCTACTAACTCATGGTCCCTTTTCATGTTCAATGGGAATGGAAAATAAGCAGCATTCAAGGCTATGGATTCATAAAAAAATATAATATTATATATACATAATTATATCCATACTTAATATTTACAGGTTTGATGAATCCACTAACCTTATAAGAACACAATGCAGTTTACCAGAAAAATCACCATAACTATTTTTGATATGCAACATATAATTATCTTACTAATATCTTACACATTTACATTTTTTAACATAATGGTAATATAAACGAACACTGTTCTAATATTTTGGTTTCCTATGTTATGAAGATATGTTTTAGGTATAAGTACTAACGGTTGACATCATTATGGGATATTTTTATGATATTTCATTACGATTGAATATTTTTTATGATTACAAAGACACAAAACTATTATAGTCCTTAGGCATGTATTATTGCAATGTAATTTATATTCGCCTAATATTATGTAATATATTTTTATGTTAACCTTGGGTTTCTATACATTCATTTTATGTTGCATGGTTTGCGGTATGTTAATATAAATTTTGATATTGTAACGCAAAACCATTCCACCATGGATAAGATAATTTAACAAAGCTGGCACATTATTTTGTAAAATTTATAAGATCCTCGAGTTATTTTGTGACTTGTACCCCTTCTAAATAGTGGCATGCACATTTTTGGTGAACGGTTTAGAAAACCATTTTGTCAAACCATACAGCCCTTAAAAAGTGTGATTTTCCCATTTCCCCCAATCGATATTTATCATGCCTCGGAAAATATTCTCCCCATTTCTTCCCCTTTCATCCATGCTTATGAAAAAAAATGACCAAATCATTCCTAGGGTGGATCTCCTTTGATTCTACACTGTTCGGAGCTCCCTTGGTTTCAAATCAATGCTCCGTGTTTCTCTAATGCTCCTCTCTCTTGAATTTTTCAGATTTGGGTTGGTTTACTTTGCTATCTTCTTCTGAATCCCTTAAATGATTTTTTTCTAGTGTATATAAGGTTGGGGTTTAGAAGGTTGTTCAAATCCGAGTGATTCTCCACGTTTGTGCATGATGTTTTCTTTATAATCGAACTACGTCATCTACAAGTTATATCCAAAAGTTTTATTGTTAATTTGTTCATGTGCAGTTCTGTTCATGGTTCTATATTGTTTTTAATTTGATTCATTTGTTAAGTTTTGGTAAAATGGTTGGATAAATGATAAAATTAACACCTCATGATCCCCATGTGATGTGTGGAAGATAATTTCACTTGTTTAGTGCCACCCATGGGGTGCTTCAACATTTCCCAACATGGAAAATTGAAATATTAAGAATGTTGCCCCGCCTCCTCCCGCTCCCTTTGCTCCTGGCCGGAAGATGCTGCCATGTGGATGTCACTGGATTGGGCCACCATGTGAACTACTTCCCAAGAGACAACATAGTCACTAGTGTACAAAACCAAGCTAGTTTTTCCCATTGAAGTCCAGTTTCCATCGCTACAAATAGCTATCTTTGGAAAACTCTCAGATGATGATCAATCAAAAAAGAAATTGTTTAAGAAGAAATGGCTCGATGAGAATAGGTTGTATACACTACACAACCTTCATGTCCAATCATAATTGGGTCACACAATCCATTGATAAAAATTTTCTTCTACGTTGTTTCTTTCAAGGAGAACTAGTATTGGATCTTAGAAACCCCATGATACCAGGAATGCAACCTACCATGTTGGAACCCAAATGTGAATGGAATTTTATCATACATAATTTCCATTATAATAAAGATTACTCACTAGACACAATTGATCGTAACATGTCTCACCCCCCACCAATGGGGGGTTCTTCAAGAAATAATTTTCATAACCATTATCACAACATCCCACGTCTGGACCAAGTGATTTTAAAATATAAGGAAACCATCCTGGTTGCATGGAATTAAAACATCATGTGACATCCTAACCATATGTCCATAAACATTATGGAATATGTTCTAGTAGAAAAACATTAAATTGCACAATTTTTTCTGTCCTGGTCGTATGACATTAAATTGCAAGATATCAACTTACCGCATGACATTAAACTACACCGATGACATCATAACCACAGGAAATTAAACTTCTTGGGAATAATAGTCTCACCAATTAATCAATACGCATGATCAAGATCTTCAAAAAAGGGAATGAATTGATCTCGCCCATATGTGAGAGTTAGATCCACATAGGGAATTCTACTATTCAAGGCATTGTGCATTAATTTAAATAGTTTAAATTCAGTATAAATGATCAAGAAGACTCTCTTTGTAGTTGGTTCTTTTCTTTAAAACATCCAAGTTAGAAACTCTCCAGAAAAATTCTCTGCTTGGCCTATCCATTAATAAGGGTGAAAAAGATTAAAATTTAATCCAACCAATGAAAGTAAAAAAAATAAAGCCAAGTTAAAAGGTGAGAAGATATATCAATGAATCCAAGTCATTGATGAATGAAATGGGAGAGCAGGGAGAGAATATCAATAAAAGAGGGTGGGATTTTTACTTTAAATAAAAGAAACAAACAAAAAATAATAGTAAACTATGAGTTTCCTCTCATGCAATGATAGGTTTAAAGTCCCCAACTGGACACCTCTAAAAAGCTATCCATAGTCACTTGGGGTATAGTTTTTTATCTATAAACCACCATATATGTTTTGTCCATTCATTTTTAGGTGAGAATTTATTTATTTCTTGATTCATTCCATTTAGGGATAAAACTAAATCCCTTAACAGCTGAAAAATACCCCTGAATGTACCCTTTAACAATGCAGGAAATCATGTTGTCCAGTTCTGGAATTTTTCAATAACTGATGATTTCCATACCCTCTTGAAGTTTCCACATTTTTCACCTCTGAGTTTTAAATAACAAATTTTAAAGTGGCTAAGTTTTTTAAAAACAATCCAGGAAGAGGTTTTTCAAGTTCATTTTGAAAAGATTTATGGGAATTTAAAATGAATTTAAAATCCTTTTCCACTTTTATTTCATATTCAAAAACAATTCCAGCTAACCTGGTTCCCAAATTAGTGGAAAATATAATGTTTTTGATTGATAAATGACTGAAGAGTTCCATTTAATCTCCCATTAAGACAAACTCCACAAACATTTTATTACCTACCTCGTTTTTAGATTTTGGAGGTGGGTTTGTCTTCCTAAGCAAGATCACTTATCTAAACCTCTTCAAATTTCAGATTTTGATTAATTTTACCTCCTTGATTTTGTAAATCTTGAATTTTAGTTTGAGTTTCTTGAAATATTTTATCTTTTAAACTCCTAAAAGTGTTGGACATTTGATCATTGTTTTTCACAAATCTACATAAAGTTCATAGTTCTTTCCTCAAATTCAAGGATTTCAACTTTGATAAGTTCAGAGAATGTGTGTCTTTCACTAATCACCAGAGCTAACAATTGTTCATTTGAAGAATCCAAAATGAAATTTTATCATTAAAAAGTTGGGAGTTATTCCTATCTTTTCTAGCTACATCAACATAAAATTTCCATAACTTCTCATCACTGTGATACGCATGAAACCCTTGAGTGAATTTTTAAAATTGTGTTTCTCGTCATCATTTAATACATCAAAAAGTAATGTAACAAGTCTCTCAAGGAAAAAAAGTGGTCTGGACATTGAATAATAAATTCATTAAATCTATCTCATGCGTCATTAAAGCTCTCCTTGCTACCCTTTAATGAAATTGGTGATCAAGATTCTATTGTCACTATGTCTCTGACAAGTTATTCTATGCATTTTTGAAAAGTTTCAAAACTGTGATTAAAAGGAAAACAGATTATACAACATAAAATTCACCCAGAAAAACAGATGTAAATACAACTGCAGCAAATAGAAACAATTTCTAAAGGCAGTTTTATGAATTTTAGGCCCAAAAACAGCAGTGATTTTTTTATTTGTTTTTTTACCCTAGACACTCATCACCAAACCTTCCCTGGAAATGATTCCATATTTTTGATAGCTTGTAATTTGTACTATCAAATAAAATTTATATCACATGCTCTTACTAGATAGTGGCAAGTAGGGTTGAACCACAAGGAAGATAGATAAGAGTCTAAGTGCTTATTTAAAACCTAAACTACTAAAACAGGGAAAGAAAATATTGAAGGAAAAGTTAAAGAGTGTCGTAAGAGGAGAACAATTATTATATATATATGTGAATAGAATCAGATAACTATAGTTTAGTGGAAGAAGAATTAAGAGGACACTTCGAGAGGGGAAGTGCTCCTCGCCCCAGCCAGAAAGTTGATCCAATCCGAAGCCGATTCTAGGTTAATTCTCCCTGCCACCTCTCACCCCCTTGCTACTTATTTATAATAGATCCCCCTACCTTCATGTGGTCCCATACTAGAAAAATAATAACCACATTCTAAAAAATAATATTCCCCGACTATAATGAATTTTTTACCCTCTCTCTCCTATAGTCAAGTTTTTATCACTCGTACCACCTTGAAAAGTATTCTTGTCCTCAAGATTGGGGAAAGGTGTCCTGTATGCAAACGATTCATAAGATCTTCCAAATTCTTCTCCGTACGCATATGTGTCTACCAGTACCAAACATCATCTAGATTCCCAACACTGCTAATGGAGGACTCTGTTGTTGAAGTCCTTGAAAAAAAATATTTCACGCACTTGGTGCCAAGCAATCACTCATATTCGTCATCCTTCATGCTCGAAAATACAATGTGGTCCTTCTCTACAGAGCTAGAACCCAAATCCCTCATCTGTCACAAAATTCTTAAATTCATGAGTGGTGCATCTCAGTCGTCAACCCAAGACTGAACTGTCGTATCCGGCGTAATTGAATCCACCATTTTCACCAAATAAGACAGTGTCAGTGCAACATGCTTCTGTACCTCTAAATCACTAGACATCATAGGATGTACTGCAGGCAGTGCGAAGGAGTGAGGTAGTGGAGGCGGCTCTAGGAGATATTCGGGTTGCACCTGTGGCCTAGAAGAAAATTGATGGACCAAGAACTTTTCCCAGACATTTTTCTTGAGCTGCGGCATCAGCTCCTGGTGACGTCCTACAGCTTTGAAGAATTCTCGAACTGTCATTCTGGAAGTAATCACTAGTTCATGGTCTAGCTCGCATTGTTGGATTGAGATGAGAGTCACTTGAAGCTGCTTGAGTTGTGGGAGAACATCATCTCTCGATATCGTCATCATCCCATGAGATCAATACTCTCCTCCAAAACAAAAACTCAGAACACCCTTTTTATATCCCCTTGTTTTTTCAATGGAAATATCGAGCACCGCACTCACTCTTTTTTTTTCCTTCCCGAAAAACAATTCGGGCAGCCACCTGGGGGTGGGCACCCCGTCTAACGAGTTGTGGCCAAGTGTGTTGTTTCTGAACACAAGGAGTATGATGCAAATAAACCTTAGTAGCACGATCGACCGATGAAGGGAACCAGCAGCACATCGATGGCGGAAGGCAACTCAAGCAGCTTCAAGTGGTGCCTATGATGGGAACCACTTGTGTTTCCACATTTCATCTAATGAATACCCCATATATATATATATATATATATATATATATATATATATATATATCATAACAATATCACACTAGAAACCCACCAAATAGCATAAGATCATAGCATATGAACCACTTACAAACCAGTAGAAGGAATCGCAGAAGCTCCCAAGAACAAAACCATCAAGCACTCCTAGGGGAAGTATAACCAAGGAAAAAAGGCGGTTAAAGGAGAAATATAAAAACCCAAAAAGAAGTATTCACAAATGATAGAAACCAAAAACACACACATTCAGTAAATCACTCGCAACCACCCACACACACACACACACACCCACACACAAGTTGCCAAAATCCATCACCCATCCAAAAGTCTCGCTTTATCCAAGGAAATAGAACCACTGAACCCCCAGCCCTGCAGCCAAAATCAACCAACCAGACCAGCATCCCTATCCAAACAAAGACTAGAGTGAAAGACCTCTAGACAACCATGCCAACTAATGGACACTACACCAACACCTACTTGCACAAGAAACCTAAACCACACTAGATCCAACCACAATAAGAACCTACAGTATACACAACACCCAAAATATTAGCTAGAACCCAAATCATCCCTAGACCACCATCTTGCCCCATCCATCACAATTTGAACAGCTTTCATCACAATGGACCACCCTACCATAAGAATGTCTAAAAAACCATCAATCAACTATTACCATCCTTCTGAAGTGGCCCACATCACCCACGCCTAACCCATCATACAACCTAAAGAATCCCCAAGTAGGCCCTGATCCAAATGTGAGCTAATACCCACCCTGAATCCAACACCTCTAGACCCACCAAGTATTCAACTTGCACCCACCCTAGAAAGAGAACCACCCATCTACCAGAAACATGACTCCTAACCTGTAGCATCCAGCATCTCAAGGGAATTTTAGAACATCCACCATAGAAATCCCTACACCATAAACAACCAAAATACACAAGATGGGGAAACCGAGCACAAGCCAACTGAACTTACTCCAAACCACCACCTGAAGACCCACACCAAACAATATCCACCACACTAGACAATTGAGAGAACTAGAAGACTACAATAGTAATCCAAAACAAAGAAGAAACACCAGAAATCCAATACCTATGCACCCAAAACATGTTACCAACCATAGTAGAAATCACAAACAAACCATCACCATGCACCATGTAAGTGTATCCTGTACTACACCATGTAGAAAAATCCAAACAGCAACACCCCCAGCTTAAACCCGTCTTCAAAGGTCCTATAATTCCAAACAGCACCATGCCCCATGTAAGTATATTCTGTAAGTCTTTATTGGATAAACCCATAATCTCCCAGCCTCATCCTTAAGAAGCATCCAAAGTAACCTACATACCACTCCCTACTAACATACACCCCTCCACCTGAGTAGCCCCTCCCCACCCAACTTGAAACTAGGAAGAACCACAAAACACACCTATACAGGGTGGGTCCAGCTGGGGGGGCAGCTGTTCAGGGCGATCCAGTAGGGGGAAGCTATCCAGGGGGGTCCAGCAGGGGGAAGCTCTCCAGGGGGGTTCAGCCGGGGGGGTAGCTCTCTAAGGGGGTCCAGCAGGGGGGCACCTGTTTAGGGGGTCCAGCATGGGGGGGTTTCTATTCAGGGGGTTCAGCAGGGGGTGCTATCTAGGGGGGGTTGTCCAGGGGGGTCCAGCCGTGGGGGGCTGCTGTCTAGGGGGTCCAGCAGGGGAGTAGCTATTCAGGGGGGTCCAATAGGGGGGTTTCGATCCAGGGGCGTTCATCAGGGGGGCTACTGTCCAGGGGGGTCCAACAAGGGGGATGTTGTCCAGGGGGTCCAGCAGGGGGGCTTCTGTCCAGGGGGGTCCATTAGTGGGGGTGATGATGTCCAGGGGGTTCCATCAGGGGGGGATGCACTATTCTTGTTTATTGAGTTATATTATTTGTGAATATTCTAACATGTTTTATTTTACCAAAATTTTAGGGTATGAGCACTACTATGTTCTACTTTGTGTTATAGGTACTTTTGAGCTGGTTCCATACTTGTTTGATAGTTTTTCTTTATAGGGAGACTCATGTAAGTGCAGTTATGTGTTTTTTTTTTTGAAAAAGGTGGGGCAAGGCCCTTATATTGAAAATGAAAAATGTCTAGAAACAAGGAGATGCGTAGGAAATTTCACATGAGTCATTAAAGGACTCGTCAAGAGGTGCCAAGTTTCTTCCTAATTTTTTCTGCAATCTTGTGCTCTCCATCCTGTAAAGCACCCCAATCCACTCCTCTACCTCATCCATGCCTGCGCCCCCTAGTGTGCCAAGCTTCCAAATTTTTTTCCAGGTGAAGAAGACTTTCAATGTCTGAGTCATCCGAGTTAGAAGCCTCAATTTGTGACTCATCTTTTGAAGTAGACCAGTCCGCTCTTCCACGCCCATGTCCACAACTTCGAGCATACCATCCTCTTTTCCAATTGTCCTGTTTCCATGTGACTTCTTGATCAATCTCTTCTGCAATAGAAAGTTGTTTCCCCTCTGCATTATCCTCTTCTATAACCTCCTATGAATGCAGAAAGATGGTTCTTTCCACTTTGACCTCCTTGCAAGGTTCAATGACTCCTTCTTCAACTGTGGTACATGCATTAGTAAAAATGATAGCACCAAGGGGGTTAGAGGGTGTCAAATGAATCTCATTGCTCTTGTCTAAATCAATCTGTATTCCAGGCTGCAAAAGAGGAGGGCAGTCCTGTGTCTCATTGCTAATAAGAGTAGTTTGGGGATTTCATGACAAAGTAGACTTTTCCAGGAAGGGAGAATCAGCTGGGGAGATATCTCCTAAGATAGTCTTGGCCTCCACCTTTAAAACATAAGCAGAACCAATCTAAATTCCATGTTGCAAAGAAGAAGAACAGTCCTACTTTGTGGAAGGAGAATCAGAAGTGGAATGATCATCCTTTCTAACAACAGAAAAGGTAGGTTCATAATCTTTGTTGACAGTAGAAGAGGATGGGACATCAGAAAAGCATCTTAAGGCACCTTCATTACTACCATAGGATTTCCCCAGGGAATAACCTACCATTTTTGTACCCAGATTTTGTGCTCTGTTATCCTCTAAAGACTGGACCATATCAGTTTTCCCTTGTTCAACAATATCAGCCCATGATTTATTGACATGGTAACAAATGGCATCATTGGGTTTCAGACTTTTTTGAGGTGGAGGCACAAAAGGGTCGGTAGTGTGAGTTTCTTCACCACTGCATGCCTTCAGGTCTGTTTGGACATCCACCCCAACCTGAGTCAGGTTCTGGGGGGGAGGGTCCAGGGTCTGTCCAGGAGGGTGGGGGTGGCTATCCAGGGGAGTGGAGGTATGGGCAGTCTAGGGGGATCTGTCCAGGTTCTGGGGGGTGTCTAGGGTCTGGGGGTGTCCTGGGTCTATCTGGGGGGTGTCCAGGGTCTGTCTGGGGGGTGTCCAGGGTCTATCTGGGGGGTGTCCAGGGTCTGTCCGGGGTCTGTCCGGGGGGTGTCCAGGGTCTGTCCGGGGGGTCTCCATGGTTTGTCCGGGGGGTGTCCAGGGTCTGTCTGGGGGGTGTTCAGGGTCTGTCCGGGGGGTGTCCAGGGTCTGTTCAGGGGGTGTCCAGGGTCAGGGGGGTGTCCAGGGTATGTCCGGGGGGTGTCCAGGGTCTGTCTAGGGGGTGTCCAGGGTCTGGGGGGGAGGTGACTAGGGTCTGTCTGGGGGGGGTTGTCCAGGGTCTGTCCAGGAGGGGTGCGTTTCAGGGGGGCTGTCCAGGGGTGTTATGTAGGGTGAGGGTGTCCAGTGTCCATGATGGAGGGGTCTGCAAGGGGTGGGCTACTTCAGGGGGTGTGTAGGGGGTGGGGGCTATTTTTTATGGTTTTCCAAACCCTATAGCCATGGTTTTTAACCATGGATATAGGTCTATTGCCACGGTTTCTAACCGTGGAAATAAATTGTGTTCCTCCTCTACTATACCCACGGTTCTAAATCATGTATATAGAGGTATTACCATGGTTTGAACCGTGTTTGAATACCTATATCCACGGTTTGAACCCTGGATCTAGACCTATAGCCACAGTTCCAAACTGTGGCTATAAGTCTAGGCCTATAGACACACCAAACTTAGCAATGGTTTCTCAAACCGTGGATATTACCTATAGCCATGGTTTAAGGACCCATAGCCACAGTTTTAAACTGTGGCTATAGCCTGAATTTTCAGTAGTGATATACCACCCTTAATCATAATAATCTCCCAATAACCATAAAATAATCATAAAACATTAACACTTATATAAAACATTCATTTTTAATTTTGTAAAACTTGAAATTTAAAAGAGGATTTTTAAAGAGGAGTCCCTTACGTATACCATATCATCGAAGTGAGAATTAATAAAATGAAATTAATATGTATAATCATTGAAAATAATCATTATATAACATATTATAGTAAAAATTATTTTTATAAATAATCTTATTATGATAAAATCAAGGAAGTGGAAGGTTAACCCCAATAATGGAAAATAGGTTAAGAATTCCCTTACCTCAGGTTCGTCTTACTGAAAGTGTGTTTAAAACTCTTGTTTGATGGTTAAAAGAGTGTTACTAATATTTTATAGAAACATATTCATTTTTATAAGACCTTATATGATCATTTTATAACATCATTCAGCTCATCTATTAATAATATTTTTTATTTCCATTGTTTCGGGTGCGTTCTTTACATGGTTTCTATGGTCGATTCGTAATGGATTTTTCTACAGAATATAAGAGAGAATCCATAAGTGGAATTAAATTGAATTAATATTTATTAATAACATTAAATGATACCATAAATCATTTGGTTTTCAGATATTATGTTCATTCATTAGATAAAACATTAAAGATATTTGTTTATATCATTGTGGCGGTTATTCGATAATTACAAAATTGTTTCGTTAAATAAATTAATATTATGAATATATGTTAATTAAATAACATACAAGATGTTATATCATACACTTTAAAATATTTTTAAAGCATTAAAATGGTTTTATGACCATCCATGAAGGTATTAATGTAAATTGAAAACATATCGTCCACGATGTCGGTAAATCGACACATCACGGACGGTGTATTTATTTTTAGAATAAGTGGGAGAGGAAAAGAAGTATGATGATGAGTTTTTTCATAAATATGATAAAATTAAATTATATATTTGATAATAGAGTTTTCATGTCTACTAGATAATGGGAGGTCAATATATTATAAGAAAATAAAAATAATTGAAAAGGAAAGTGGATTTTTACCTCTTGAATTTTCCTCCCTGAGAACCTCCTTAAGGCCCTTGGTTTTGACCTTTTGGTGATAAGATCAGGTCATGGACGTGGGGAAGAGGAATGGGAAATTATTTGGGTATAAATTAAGAAAGGCACAATGATTTTTGTTTTGAGGAGAATAGGTGGTGAGGGGAGGTATTTATAGTGGAGGAGAGGAGGGGTTTTTAATTATTTTATTCATTAGATTATTATTTTTGCTCAAGACTATGAATATTTTTAGCATTATCATAAAATATATTTAAATATTTAAAGATAGTTTGATATTTCCAGCTTACATCATACTTACATCATCTATGACTCAATAAATCAAGTATTTAGCTTATATCGTAAATTACCATATTTTACTATTCAAAAAAAATTCATGTATTTTATAAAAATCCTAAAAATCCACCCCAACCATTTTTCAATATGTATAATTATAAAATATAATCCATTTTATCAAAATAATTTTCAAAATATAAGAAATTTAATTTTCAAATAAAATCATAATTTATTCGAAAAATAAAAAAAAATTAAAACTATAACTGATTTTATAACACTTTAAAAAATTAACTAATTTTTAACAAAATTGTCTTATAATAATAATAATAAAAATAATTGATGAATATATTTTATGAAAATATATTTTATTTTAAACCAATATTTTAATTAAAAAATTGTAACTAAATATTTATTACTTACAAAAATTCCAACACTTCATTTATATTTTTTAAAAAAATTATTTACTTGTTCAATGATATAAATATATCATATTTTCACTTATAGGATGGATAAAGTTTATTTTCACTTTATTATGTGAGGTTGCATTTCTATTGGCTAGATTACTATTTCTAAGGGGAAGTTATTATTCCATCAGTATAAATTCCTTAATTTCAATAAATACCACTTATTTCATTATACATTTATAAAGAATTTGACTATTTAATTCCAAAATGAAATGAAATTATTTTGTAAGTACCTAGGTTGATACATTCTCCCCACCATCTGGAAATTTCATCCTCTTAAGTTTTATTTACTTATTAAACAAGTGAGGGTACCATTTCCTCATAGCATTTTTAGATTCTCGTGTTGCTTCTTCAATTATGTGGTATCTCCATAATACCTTAACCTGGAGGATTACCTTATTCCAAAATACTTTCTCTATATGATCAATAATATAAACTAGTTTCACTACATAATAAAGGTTCCTTTCCAACAGAACTACTTTTAGGCTCAAAACATGTGATGGATCTGGCACATACTTTCACAACATTGAAACATGGAACAAATTATGTACCAATGATAAAATCGGAGTCAAAACTACTAGGTAGGAAATTGGTCCAAGTTTTGCTAGGATTTTATAAGGTCCATTGAATCGTGGACTTAGATTTCCTTTCAAGACAAAATGTGTAACACTTTTACATGGTGAGATTATAAGAAAAAATTGATCACTTACCTCAAAAAAAATCTTTCCACCTGTTATCTGTATAACTTTTCTTTTTGTTTTGATATTTCCTCATGTATTAGTAAATTATCTTTACTGTCCCTACCACTTCCTCTACTAATTATAGTCCTATCAACATTCATTCCCCAACTTCATCCCAAAAAATCTAGAGTTTGACACTGCTTTCTATATAATTCCTCAAAAGGTTTCATTTGTATACTAGAATAAAAATTCTTATTAAAAGAAAACTCAAATAAAGAAATATGTTGATCCCAACTTCCTTGGTTATACATTGAACAAGATCGTAGAATGTCCTCCAATGTTTAAATTGTTCTCTTAGTCTATCCATAAGGTTGAGGATGAAGGGTTGTACTGAAATTTAATTAAGTTCCCAACAAATTCTGAAGGCCTTTACAAAAGTTTGAAGTTAACCGAGGATCACAGTCTTATCCAAAAAAAATATGAACTCCATATAACCTAAAAATCTCTTTGAGGTACATTCAGGAAATAATATCCAAAGACATAGTATCTAGAATAGTAAGGAAATGTACAGATTTATTCAACTGATCAACAATAACCAAAATATAATTTTTACCTTGAGAAGTATTTATTAGTCCCACCATGAACTCCATGGATATATTTTCCCATTTCCACTCTAGAACTAGAAAAGGATAAAGCATCCCCTTTGGTAATTATTATTTTTCATTAACATGTTGAAAAGTCAAACATTTCATAGTAAAATATGAAATACCTCTTTCCATTCCATCTCACAAGTAATACTCCTAACGGTCTTTGTAAGTCTTAGTACTACAAAGATAAACTAAAAATGGAGAACTATAAGATTCACTTAACAACTCATTCATAAACTGTGAAACAGAGGGAACACATAATCACTTCTCAAATCACAAAAAAACAATCTTTATCGACATTAAATTATGTAAACCCACCCTATTCACCAATTATACCTATTTTTTTAACTCATAGTCATTCTTTTATTCTTGATTAATTTTGTTTGAGAGATTTGACTTCATTGACACCTAAAAAACAGAGGAAATTCCTACACAAACCACCTCCAATACAAATTTCATCAAATCAACAATCAAGGGGTCATGTTCCAAATGTGACATGGTTAATATAGCATGGTGTTTTTAGCTCATGGAATCCACCACTTTTTTTTATTTTCCATGATGGTAATTTATTGTCAAATAATAATCCTTTATCATTTCAATCCATCTTTTCTACCTCATGTTTAATTATTTATGAGTTAATATCTACTTCATATTTTTATAGTCAGTATATATTTCATATTTCACTCTGTATAAATAATTCCTCCAAATTTTCAAAGAAAAAAAACTAATATTCTAATACCAATTCATGTGAGGGATAATTTAACTTATGAGGCTTCAGTTTTCTTGAATCATAAAAATTACCCAGCCATTTTTCATCAGAACACAACCAATTCCCTTCAGTGAATCATCAATATTGTTGAAAAATTAACTAATTTTGGAAGGTAGGGCCAAAAATGGAGCATTCTCAAATCTCTTAATTAGTTCCTAAAAACAAACATAACATTATTCTATCCAAATAAATTTAACCCATTTATATGATAACTTAGTTATCATTCTAGATCAACTTGAATTTTTTTTTTAAACTATCACTAAGAAAATTCAAATCCAAGAAAACTACGAATCTCTGTAGCATTTCTTAGTCTTGTCCATTCATCTATCACTTTGGTTTGAGTGGGATAAACTGTTATTCTATCCTTATTTTCAATGTTCCCTAGAAAATAAATCTATTGCAACCAAAAATCACATTAAATAAATTTTTTGTATAACTTATTATCTTTGATAGTTTGCAAGAAAATCCTTAAATGTTTTTCATAATCCTCATAACTTTTTGAAAGGACAAAATATCATTAATAAAATAACAAAAAACATATCCAAATACTCATGGAATATTATATTCATAAGATATATAAATATAGTAGGGTAATTTGTTAAACTAAATGGATTAAAAACGAACTCATAATGCCTATATCTAGTATGAAAAGTTGTTTTTGGGATGTTATCCTCCTTCAATATTAGCTGATGGGACCTGGATCTCAATTCAATCTTGGAAAAATATTGAGATCCCTGGAACATATCAAAGAAGTCATCGATATAAATAAAAGTATACTTATTCTTAACAATAATGTTATTCAAATCTCTATACGTAATGAAAATCCTAATGGAACCATCTTTCATTTTAATAAACAAAATAAGAGTACCCCATGGTGAAGTACTATAATTAATGAATCATTTATCAAGAAACTAATGTAACTAATTTTTCAATTCAAGAAGTTACAAATGATCCATTTGATTTGGGGGTTCTGAAGTTGACTTACCATTAGGAACTAATTTAATTGTAAATTCAACTTCTCGGTCATGTATAACACTGAGAAACTCATCAGGAAAAACATTCAAGTATTCATTTTCCACCGACACATCATAAATCTAAATTGTTCCATTATTTTCAATAATATGATAAATATAACTTTAATTTCAATCTTTTAATAGTTTCTCAGCTTCCTGATATGTTATTAATTATATGGATTCATCATTTTATCGAAAATGAAACTCTTTCTAAAAAACAACTTGGTTATATCTATAATCAATATTAGCTTGATAAATAGAAATTCAATCCATACTCATAATAACATAAAACCATACTAAGGGGAAAAAATGTTTGCAAGTAATGACATTACATAGATAATAATTAAAAGATTCTTATAATTTCTTTTTTGTGTAATATTTTTCCCTAGTGTTTTAATCATAAGTTCTAATCTCATTTTTTGAGGTGAAATTTTCAATTTTCTAGAAACTTTCTCAGAAATAAAGGGATGTGTAGACCCTATATCAAACAAGACATTAGAAAAAAATGAGTAAGCAAAAAAACTACCTGATACCAATTCATTGGATGTCCCAGAATCTAGAGACGGAGTCTCAAAGGATCTCACTACACATTCCATCTAATAATTTGTAAATTTTCCATCATTTGGATCTTTCTTTGGGTAGGTATTTTCATAATAACCCATCTCACCACATTTGAAAAAATTAATAGTTTTATTATCATAATTAATCATAAGAACATTTTCATTACATTCTTGGCCCATATGTCCAGACTTTCCACGTTGAAAACATTTCCTAGATTTGTTAAGGTATTCCATAGGGTTATTTTTACCACACTTCCCATAAACCAAAAACTATACATTCTTACAGTCAAATTTATTTGGTTGATTCTTTCCCATTTCCTTCCATCTAGACCTTTTCATCTACTAATTTTCAAAGTGCACATAATCATCAGAAAATTCAATTTCTACCCTCTTAGCACATTGGATGATTTTCTCATAACTTTTGAATTCTTAAGAGGATAATTCCCTTCTATATCTTGGATTTAATCCTGATTAAAAATGATTTAACTTATTATCTAGATCCCAAATAAGATTTTGAGCATACCTTCCCAATAGGGTGAAGTTTTCTTCATATCAATTAATCAAGTAAATTTTTAGTCAAGAAAAAGGAGGGTACAACAAAAAAATATGTATGTATGGAAAGGATGAAAGGAGAATATAAATCAAGGGTTCCTAAAATATTTTAGACCAAGGGAATCTTCTTTAATGATATTTACACATTTTAGATTCAAGTTTTTCAAATCATGAAAACACAAATCCTCCAGACCAAGAATGCCTATCGAAGCCAAGTAGTCTGTATCCATATTTGCATCTCTCCATGTATGGAAAACATTAATATCAGAACCAATTATGATCCTAAATTTTACAATTATATAATATATATAACAAGGAATCATACCTTAACCAAGGATGTCATTATGTAATAGAATAGAATCTTTTTCAGCTCTAGAGATCTCCAACTTCATTTTCCTGCATATATTCAAACCAGCGATGTTTTGTTCATACACATCCACTAAGTCTTCCTTTTTTCAATTCAAGGAATTTTTTTTCTATCCTAAGATTAACCACCTTAGGAAAATACTTATTAAGGAAAATTTTCTTAAATTTGTTCCATTCCATGGAATCAATCTCATCGCTATCCCTGGTATTCTTAACTATTGACCACCATTGGTCAGCTTCACCTTCAAAATGATAAATTAAAAGACTAAAATTTTGATTATCTAAACAACCCAGGACATTGAATATCTTTTCAATGGATTTAATCAACCCATAATCCACTACTGGGATAGAAGCTCCACTGAAATCAAAAGGGTGATGCTTCATAAAATATTCTACTATCATCATGTTACTTTGTGGTAGTTATTTTTTTCTCTTATATGGATTCCACCACCATTTATTGCTTAGATCATCTGATCCATTAATGTTACAAACTACTCGGTTCCAATTCATACCCTTCCAAGTTGCATATTCATAAATATATTATCCTCTTAGTGCCTTCCAACTTCAACTTGCATATTTCTTCTATAGAAAACCATTTTGGGGAGACATATCTTAGATGAAGAAACATAGTAATATTAAAATTCAATATAATTACAATATAAAGATAATATAATAATCATTTATGGTATTCTATTAACATCATCCTAACCCCTAAATTTATCTAAACCATGCTCTAATACCAACTATAAGGTCCCGACCTTAAAAATTACATTATCTGGTAAATTCCATTATAATTCACATTATTACATTCCTAAAGATCTTTCTGTTGTATAGATTTATAAATTTATGACATAATTCATACATATCAACCCATAAACATGCAAATTGGATACTATAGAAACAATATCCATTTTTTCATATTACAAGAGTCTTTAATAAAACATGAAATCTATTCATGAAAAGTTTTCACAACATTCATCTTTTTATATCCTTTTATGTTACCCATCCTTAAACCCTGTGAAAAATATTTTAAAACATGTTATGAGAACAAAAATACTAGTAAGTGATATAAAAATAAGGATAGAAATCATTAGTCCATTAATACTTATAAACATATGAAATCATTTCCACAAATACATACCTATCACCCATAAATTATGATGTACTTTGTGAAATAATAGATCTAATTAAAACATTAAAAACATAAATAAACCATATAGGTTACCTGGGAAATTTTTAACTTAATATTTTAAACCTCACAGCTACCTTATTATTTGTAACCCTCTCCGCTACCTTATAATTTAACCCTCACAGCTACATTATGGTGTATCCATCACAATTACAAATTTAGTAACCATAAGGATGATAAACAACTTAAACATACCCAATGAATTTTAGGGAGATATAGGTGTTATCCTTAATAATATAAAATTTCTATGAAACTAATAATTATCATTAAACATGAAAACTTTCATAAAAAAATTCATTTTGAATTTTGTAAAACAAGGAATTTAAAAGATGGTTTTTAAAGAGGAGTCCCTTACATATACCATATCATTGATGAGATAATTAATAAAATTAAAGGAATATATATACTCAATGAAAATACATATTATAAAACATATTATAATAAAAATTCATTTTACAAATAATCTTACCATGATAAAATCAATTAAGTAGAAGGTTAACCCAAAGAATGAAAATTGGGTTAAGAATTCCCTTACCTTGGGTTTGTCTTAATTCAAGTGTGTTTAAACCTCCTGTATAATGTTAAAATGAGTTTTATTAATATTTTAAATAAACATATTATTTTTTATAATACCTTATATATCAATTTTATAACATCATTCCACCCATTTATTAACAATGTTTTGTTATTTTCATTGTTTCGGGTGCGTTCTTTACATGGTTTATAGGTTCGGTTCGTAATTTACTATCTTATCGAATGGAAGTGAGTCTACAGAAGAGGAAGAAAATGGAATTAATATGTTTCCATAATATTAAATAATACCATAAATCATTTAGTTTTTAGATATTATGATCAATAATTAGATAAAACATTAATGATATTTGTTTAGATCATTTTGGCGGTTCTTCGATAATCACAAAATAGTTTCATTATATAATTTAATTTTAAGAATTTATGTTAATTACATAAAATAAAAAGGTATATAATACACCTTAAAAATATTTTTCAACCATTAAAATGGATTTATTACCATCCATGAAGGTCATAATAGAATTTGAAAACATATCATCCCCGATGTCAGAAAATCGACACATCACGGATGATGTTTTTATTTTTATAATAAGAGGGAGATGAGTATAAGTATGATGATGATTTTTTCCATAAACATGATAAATTTATAGTATATATATGATAATTTAGTTTTCATTCCACTTGTATGAGGGTAGGTGAATATATTATAAGAAAAGAAAAATAATTTAAAAGGAAGTAAAAGAAAATGAAAGAGGATTTTTACCTCCTGAATTATCCTCCTTGAGAACTTCCTTAAGGCCCTTAAATTTGGTCTTTTGGTGATACCATAAGTTCTAGGACATTATTAAGAGGATTGTTATGGGATATTATTAGAAATTAAGCAAGATAAAATTCTTTGAGTTGTGAGTAGAAGAGGTGGTGAGGGGAGCTATTTATAGTGGAGGATATGAGGGGTTTATTGTTATTTTTTTATTATTTTATTATTTTGTCTCAAGACTCTGAATAGTTTGAGAATTATTATCATATATATTAAAATATTGAATGAGAGTTTGAGATTTTGTGCTTACATCATCCTTACATCATCTATGACTCAATAAATCAGGTATTTTTCTTATATCGTAAATTACTGTATTTCATTGTTCATCATAAATTCAAGTATTTCAGAAAAATCCCAAAATTCACCCCAAACATTTTTTTGATGTGTACAATTAAAAAAATGAACAAAATTTTATCAAAAAAATTTCTTAAATATTATAAAATTGTTTTTTAAATAAAATCATAATTAATTTGAAAAATAATAATTTTCAAACTATAGCTCATTTTATAACACTTTGAAAAAATAACAAAATTCTCATAAAATTATTATATTATCACAATAAAACAAAAATAATAATTTATGAATCTATTTTATGAAAATATATTTTTGTTTAACTAAATATATTAATTATTAAATTTTTATTAAATTTTTATTTCTAACAAAAAATCCAACAATTAATTTATAATTTTCCAAAAAAAAATACTTACTCATTAAATGATATAAATATATCATATTTTATCTTATAGGATGGATAAATTTAATTTATACTTTATTAGGGGACGTTATTATTCTATTGGTTGTATTACTATTCCTATTTTTAAGTTATTGTTCCATCAGTATAAATTCCTTACTTTCTATAAATACAACTTATTTCATTATATAATTATAAAGAATTTGACTATTTGATACTAGAAAAAAAAAGAAATTATTTTATAAGTACCTTGGTTGTTACATTGTCACCACATTATTTGAGGGTCCATTATCTATTGTAGTAGTAGAAGAAGAAAAAGAATTTTGACACCTTTATTCATTCAATTTAGATTATTCCGAACTTCAGTAACTAACTTTGGACATGAATTTTTATAATGAACCAACTCATTGCAATTATAACATCTCACTATTAACTAACTATTTTTTCTCATTTCTAGTCTAGTTAGAACTCTTTTCCTTGAAATCACACACCACATTGGTAACACTTTCCTGATTCAATCAATAATTCTTTAAAATGAATCTTACCACATTTGAAATAAGGTAGAGGGTCGCATCAATGTTTCTTTATTGACTACTTCATCATTTCATTCCACCTTGAACACTTCTTATTCTCATTTTAATGAGGTAAATATGTGTTTAAAACTATATTTCAACATTTTAAATACATATAACAACTCATTAGTATATTTGGAATTCATGAGAGGGTAAATATCATTATATACTTTATTTCGTACTTGCATAAAATATATCAATTTTACTCTCATGGTCCATAATGAAATGTGATGAATACCTAGCCAATATAGTGAATTTTCCTTCATAAGATGTGGCTGATCCCTCTTATCTTTACTTAAATTATATAAACTTCATTTCTATTCTATGTCGAGTAACATTAGGGAAATATTTATCAATAAAAAGATCTTTAAAAATCATGTACTCCATGGTATCAATTTCATTTTTCTCTTTTGTATTCTTAATTAAATTCCACCACTAATAAAATTCACATTAAAAATGGGAAATTGAAATAGGTTCCTTATAATAATATAAACATCCCAAAAAATCAAATATCCTCTCCAATGCATTTATCCATCCTTCAGTTTTCATTGGGCTTGAATATATACAAAATTTTGGAGGGTGTTGTTTCAAGAAATTCTATACTATCAACATATTCTTATATAGAGTATATGGTTACTCACATTCAAGGGTTAGACCATTTATCATCTATTTAAACTGATTTAATATTGAAAAAAAACTAGTCATTTCTAAATCTAACCATTTCAGGTTGCTAGTTCAAAATGATATTATCCTGTAGATTCCATCCTACCTCATTCACTTTGTCTATTATGTGGTAAACCATTCCAAAACATTCATAGGTTTACATTAAGACACATGTAAATCCTCACAAATATATATTATTATAATATAAATATAAAAAAATCCTTAAAAGTTTCATTTAATATCATCCTAACCTATAAAGTTATTTAATACCTTTTTCTAATACAAACTATAACACCTCAGAACCATAAACCTAGATCTAGTGATAAAAAATACACTTTATATACTGGATTAGATATAAAATATAACATCATGTAACATAATAATCTCATAATTATTTTTTAATAGAAAGGATTTTAAACTCTTACATTCTCATGATCTTTTAGGCTTAGAGTTTTAGAGAATTATGAAAATGATTACATGTCAAAGTGGAAACTTGTTGGCCCCATTTGGAGAAGAATCCGGAGTGGGGGTGAATTGTGGTATTAAGGATAAAATACAATTCCTCTTTTATATCATGTTTCATTATTAAAAAAAAATACTAATATCTCTCCTTCCCTTATAAACAGAATTGACATCATGAATGAGGCATAGAAATTTTTACTTGGTTCACCCTATTCAGGATAGTCCAAGGATCATACCAAGGAAAATTTCCATTATATAAAATCCCTTATAGTGTAATGTTGTTGCAATTTTTAGAGTAGAATCACTATCCCCCATGGTTTATAACTAATCATACTTTGATAATTTGCATCTTTCTCAACTAAAACGAACATGCTACTCCTCCAGAAGATTCTTCCATTATTCTAAATTAACTCAGATATGGTTTACACATATGTATGGGTATAATGAAGCTATTTTTTACCTAATATATTAAATCCTCCAATCCACCTAATATTTTATTCCTTGAAAAATCCTTCATGTAATGTTATTCTCTATATAAAATTCACTATTCACTATGTGATGGCATCACATGATGTCCACCATGTGATGGCCAATTCATGATGTCTACCATGTATTTCTTTATGTGACCTACCCTATGAAATTAATTACGTGATCTTCAATCATACTCCACCTTCCATAAACTCCCTTACATGATCACTATTCATCGTGTAACTCATTATGTGAACTGATTCTGTATACTCCCTTGTGTGGTTATTTTTCACCATGTAACACTTTCTAATATCACATAATTCCAAGAAAATTAAATCCTATGATAATTTTTTCTCTAAAAAATAAGTGATAATTTTTCTTTATATAGGAAAAGGGTTTTAAAAACTACTAATTACAAATAATTTATCACACGTTCACCAAAAATACCAATTCTTGTAATTATTTCCACCTTCCAACCATTAATGATGGAATACTCACATGTAACCATGTGATACTCCTCTACATAATCTACTTACATTTAAATATCTACTTAGTTAGCCAAATGACCACAAAATCACCTCAAATGACAGAATCCTCACAAGATCATGTGATCCTCTTATGATGGTCTGTGTGAGCTTTATGCAACTCTATATAGATGTACACATCATGACCATGATAAACACCCTTATCACAAGTATTTTGTGAGTATATCACATATTCCTTATAAATATTACGTAGTTTGTGTAATAATTATGCATAAATCACCCTTTTTCTTAGATTTTGTGTACCCCAAAATTTAACAAACACTGGTAAACATCACAATCATTATAAGCCTCTTCTAGGAAACCACTGGACCTTTTTCAAAAGTCATTTTCAAAAAACATAATCAACCTAAAACATTTTAAATTCATATATGATGGATGTTTCCCAAAAAAACTCACTCATCAGGTATGTTGAAAATTATTCAAAATCATTCAAAACCCTTTGATTCCATCTCATTTACACTTTATTTTACAGTTCCTCTATCAACCAAATTTTTTACAATGAAACTACATATTGAAATCAAATACATTATAAACTTATACTTTAATCCTAAATGAGGGAATTTTGGTGTTAAAAAGAAGTAATATGGAATGGCCATCAATGAAGCACTCTATTCTTGAAACCACTTTATGAATATTTTCTCAATACTTATTAATTTTGAAATAAAATATCAATTATTGATATATATATATATATACCAAATGTTGTTAAGAGTGTGGAATTTGAGAAGAATAATTATTTAACCACACATTAAAAACCACTTGCATCACGAATTCATGACCAAAATTTCATGATAAGTCTTCAATGACTGGACAAATTCATCATCGTAATGATTACTAGAACCCACCCAATTTCTCTACTCCTCATGGATCATCAGGGAATATCCCTCAACTTTCCATCAATTTTTTTTCAAGTCTTCTTCCCCTTTGTAAATAAACCCAATGATCATTCCTTTGCATTTTGTAATAGGGAAAAGAACATCGATGAGATCATAGGGGAAAACACACCATACATCAAGGAGTGTGGGTTACCACATCAACACCACTTAGATATCGGAGGTTTACTAGACTTAAAGGACCAGTTTATGTATTTAACATACTTCTTTAGGTAAGGCCTTTTTTATAATATCAATGGGCTGAACATTTTTATGAACATACTCCAACATTACCAACCTATACTCCACTTTATCTATGATAAAGTGATACATAATTTTGATGCACTTTATCCTTCAGTGAGAGAGTAGATATTTTCTAAGATTAATAGAACTTGATTTATATTTATTGATTCTGATCGAAGACATAACATCAATTTTCATGTATTCAAGATTCTACTTCATCCACAGTAACTATGTGTAGGCTTGAGTTATCAAAATACATTAAACTTCTATAGTACTCAAATGAATGAAGACTTATTTCTTACTATGCTAAGAAAAACATGACATTCCAAGATATAAGGAGCCATCTTATTTTGACTTCCTATCATCTATTGAACTGGAAAAATATATGTTCACATAACCTAACAACTCATGTTCTTATGTTTCATCATATAACCAGATAAAATCTATTATGCCTTTGATATATCATAGTATTATCTTTACAGAAATAAAGTTTCTTTATTTGGGAATGATTTAATACCATTCCACCTGGAATGTGTCAAAAATATCAGTTATTTTTTCTATTATATACAATAAGCTCCCAATGATCTATATATATTCTATGGCATTGACTACTTTTCCTTTTTCATCCATTATAAATTTAATTTGGGAAGAAAATGAAATTTTTATGAAAACCCATATCTCTTATACCCCTTAACTCATGATTTATTATATATAGATACACTTAATATATTCCCAAAAGATAGAGAGGCCTAGTGTATTTGTGTAATTAGATAAATAGTATAATAAATTGAAATAATAATGCAAAGAAATAATTTAAACACTCTATAACATGCCCTTTTATTGTATTGATCTTTTAAAACCACACATAATAACATGGGGACGTAAACAAGAAAAAAGTGATCTATAGAGCCCAGTTAGAGAATAATAAAAGAATAACATGATAAAATTAAAACATTTGAGTCAATAGTCGTATCAAGGTGACATAAAGGGGTAATAATCATAAACATAAACATCAAATCATGATATAAGATGATAACATGAAGGAAATATAATAGTGAGGAAACAATACAAAACATGACATCATAATCATAAGTTAAGGCTATCCTCTAAGACATCATCATATAGTTTTATTATGATAACAAATCATTAACTATACAGTGTATATCATGAGATAAAAACATTACCCAATGCATTAGAGGGATATATAATTCTAGTCCGGCCAATCACATTTATGTCATGTATATGAATTTGTGTGTCTTATAGATTATACAACATAAGAATGTATTTTATCACATTTTGTACCACGATTAAGAAATATGGAATATATGCATGGTAGTACAAATAAATTAAGTATATTTATATATAGTAAAATACACTTCTGTAGAAATGGGGGTAGGTTTACACAACACAAATTTTTGTCATGGAAAAACATTGGATAATTTCAAAGAAAAACATGTGTATGTAAAGGTTCATATAAGGGTTTAATTAGAGTGAATGGTGGTCTCTCATTACTTGTGAATCATAATGATAGTAAAGGGATGAGTAAAAAGATATTTCCATGTGATAAAATGGAAATTAAAAGGCATAATACTAAAAAGTACTTGAATAAAGAGGATACAGAGAGAATATCTTACTTCATCAAGGTAATGACTTAGGTATGGGTTTTAAAGTGAGGGGATAAATAAACTATCATTCATAGAACATCAATTGGACAGTAAATTTATATTTATAAAGACATTGAAACATAATCAATTTATATTCAAAAGGATAAATATAAAAAAGTTCTTTAATGGAAAAGAATAGAGATAGAGATCTTATACCTTGATAGGGGGATTCGAAAATCATGGGAGGAGCTTATTAAGAGCTTGGGAACACACTGGGATGAATTTAAAGATGTATAGGGAGAGGGAATTGATGATTAATGGGTTTTTAGTGAATATGAGTGTTAGTTTGGGTTAATATTTATAATAAAATAGAGGGGTTCTCTTTATTAATTTATAAACGTAGGTTTTGGAATTTATATGCTAAAATAATCAAATCTAAAAGCTCTCCCATCATTTTTTCACATGGATTCTGAAAAATGTGAGTGTTTTTAAATAATTTATTAGGCTGTGAACCTAACTCCTTAAAATAATACAATTATGGATTTAGAAGTTAGTCCTTTTAATAAATAATTGGTGTTAAAACCTTAAAATATAATATAGGTTTTAGTGGATTCATTAAAGGATTATATAATTAAAAAAACAACTTAAAAATATATTATTTTAAAGGAGAACAATCTTTAGGTAATTGATTCCATTTATAATATCCATTATATAACATTTCATCTATTATGATGTCATAATACATATTGTATATTTATATCATATTCAGTTTGTACCAAAAAATTCTATTATCATTGAAAATTATGCAAAATTTAACATTGGATGATTTCAATGTGTTGATTTCAAAAAATATATTTATTTTATCAAAATTATTCTCTAAATTTTATAATTTTCACTTTTAAATAAAAAACCTCATTTACTAAGAAATACTTCTTTTTAATAAAATAGAATGTTTTTTAACCTTAAAATGATTATATTAGACTTAATTAAATTATATTATAATTTTTATATAAATAAGTATTATTTAATGAAAATTGTAAGGACATGTGTTTTTTCAGACAATAATTTTGAGCAGAAATTTGAATTTTTTATGTTAGATCCTTGAAAGGGGAAAATTGATATTTTTCCCAAGAAGATGATATTGGATAAATTTTTTGACCATTATGTTGGTCTCATAATTGAGTGTTTACCTTAGGATAGGAGTGTGATGGATTTCTAAGCCATTATAATTTTAGTGGAATAATTAATTTATAATAAATTAAATAATTAAATATTTGTGTAGGTTCATTTGGATATACCATTTGAATGGAGAATTAGATTTAGAGTCCATCTTCACTTTTTAGTATGGAATGAGGATTTTTTTCCTACCTGGGGAATAATCTCAAGCTGGGCACCAGGGATATCTCAGGCCCCTTTTTCTTTTCTTTGCTTTTTCTTTCCCTTATTTTCCTTCCTCCCTCCTTCTTACAGATTGCAACTATGGATTCTTCTTCACCATGACTTATGATATAATGGTAGAGGGAGAAATAAAATAGAGATATGGATAGAAAGTGGTGCTTCCATGAAGGTCTCAATGCTCTGGATAAACGTGTGGCAATCGTGGACCGCGGATTCGACCGTTGCTTCAGTGGTTACCGCCCAAAGGTTGTAGCTTCTAATTTTTTATTGAAAATACTCATAGATTAATTTTTTTTAAGTTTTAATCATGTAATATGATTTTATGCAGCCGGTTGAGGCTCGGTATACTATTTTTGGGGGTAAAATGGGTGTTTCAGGCCGATCTGAGGGTTTTCCATTTGGGAAAACCCAATAACACAGTGTGTAGTCTGGGGTGACATGTTATATATTATTCCCATTTAGGAAAGATAAATTTTAATGATTACACATTGTGTATTTTATTACTTCTCCATGAGAACCTGTGTAGGGGTACATAGTCATGTGGAGTAGGCAGCCATAACCCATGTGGGTCACACACCATGTACGAGTACATGGCATAGCCAAGTATCCTGCTAGGATGGTTGAGAGATACATGCTCATAACCCATGGGGGTACACTCCATGTTCCCTATTTACATGTCATGAACCTGGGGTGTTTACTTGCCCCGACAAGAAGAAGAACACTCCAATGTGGACCTTTGGGAGTACACACTGTGTATTGATGGTGACACGTTGTGTACTGCCCCTTTTTAACCCTTTGAGGGGTTTTCATGACTTTTTTCCATAGAATTGGTTTTAGAAGTAATATAAGTCCATTTTGAGTATTTTCCCATGTATATCTTTTTGGTTAAACCCATGGAGTGATCTGATGACTCCTAATAGGTTTTTTTGGGGATTCTACCTAAATGGAGAGGTTCTTCCTCTAGTAATCAAATTCATTTGTTTCATATGGCGGTGACGTGAATGTAAATAATTGGTTGGGTGTTTGTACTAACCATGTTTAGATACTGATATGAGATGATCCATGAGATATCTATTATTATTGGTGCCTTCATCGATATCCTTCGAGGATGTCTCCTTTATGAGATGTTCCCTTTTTTCCTAAGAGGTCATGAGACTAGCTGTTACCGAGGATCTCCTGAGGGATGCCATTTATTAGGAACTCATCTAGGGAGTCCCTTATAGGATCCCTTACATGTATACAATTCTCAGGATCCCATGTATGAATCCTATGCTTCTTGTGTTATCTTGAGGGTCCCGTGTAGGATTCCCCTTCTTATGTACATTTAGAGAATCCTAAGATGGATGCCTCTATTTCTACCATTCGAGAACCCCATATTGGATTCCTCCTTTACCTTATCACTACGAATACCAAGTAGTATTCCTTTACTTGTGTTTATACCTATATGATACCAATTAGGATTCCACTTCAGTGTTTGACATGAGGGACCCAGTGGGTGCCTGATTGTTTGACCGACCCTAAGCTGTACAATGTGTTTAGGAAGAGATGGTAGTGGGTGTTACCTTAGAACCTATACCGAACTTTTAATCCCTTGGGGAAATTTTAGTAGTGTTGGGTTGGGCATTTAGGCCACCCTCACTCCTTTGTTTTTATCTTTGACATGATTATTTTTGATGGATCATTGTTTCTCAGAGTTTCATTCTGTTTTGTGTTTGTTGAGCCTTATGTGAGGCGTCATTATTTATTTTGGGATGCCTAGAAAATCTTCCTTGGATAATTCATGCTTTTTGGGATGTCCAAAATTTCTTTCCTGGGATCCGCCTTCTGATCCATGTTATTTTATATGTTTACTAGAATACCCATAAGTACATCCTAGGACTTGGTTGTTGAGCCGAGATATATATATAATTGATTATTATATTGTTTGGATGTCCCGAGTTGTTTCCCATAATTTTTCAATTAAGCCTTACTTGGTGTATATAGGATTCCATGGATGATCTCTTTATATACTGATGACTTGTACGCCTTGAGTGATACTTGGATTCCCATTGTTGGAATGCCTTTTATGGACTCATAGGGTTTTTGATATGTGGTGGGGATGATTACTCCCTCATAGACCAATGATATATGGGTATGGAACCCAAGACTTGTGGAAGATTATGCGATCTCGAGTGGTGGGGATGATTAAGTTATCCTTAGTAAATGATTGGGATGATTATGCTCTCCTAGATTAATTATGATACTTGAGTGGTGTTGCATGGAATATCACCGGTGAGTTCTCTTTATACAAGCATGGTGACCCAAGACTTGTGGATGATTATGCTCTCCCAAGTGGTGGGGATGATTATGATCTCCTTAGTCTATAATCAGGATGATTACACTCTCCATGATCAGTTATGAGACTTGATGGGTGTTTCAAAGAATATACCCAGTGATTTCTCATTATTGATCACCTTACAGGTAAGACCCTTATGGACTATCTAATTTTCTATTGTCGTGACCGTCTATGGATTCAGACCTTGGGATCAGATAATAGACTAAATTTATAGGCTTGGGTAGCATGGTGACTGACTCGGTGACCTTTTACAGGATGTACGAATGTCTGTAACGAAATCCTTCATTACAAGATTGACCATCTGTATAAGGTATCCTTCTTCATAGTACTGATAATTGGTATATGTTATCCTTCTTAGTGATTGGAGGCAAGTAAAGGTAAACAAATGTGTAGGAAGAGTATCCCCCTATGGTGGAATAACTTTCTTAGAGATATAATTCTAGTGTTTGCAGAAGTTGATATATATCGATTTGGATTATAGACCCAGAGATCTAATTAATGATACATGGCTTGAGTAGCATGAATTACAGCTCAATTCCCTTTCGTTGCATGTCTAGGCAATCAGGATTATAGACCCAAGGATCAACTGCTGATGGGGTTTCGTGTTATTTGATTCAATTACTCATGAATATTCATATTTATGTATATATGTATACATATGATACTATACATGTATATTTATATAGATATAGACATCCATGGTGGACCTTTCTTTTTTGGTTGGGATTACAGACATGGGGTTCAATTGGGGTTTCACTTTTTTTTTCTTACTATTTTGTGATATTTTAATTTTGCTGAACTTGTTGTTTTTTCATACACTTGTATTAGCATATTTATAGTTCCCTTATCATGGCATCCTACTAAGATTATTTATCACCCCTAAACAAGCACCCCAATGTACATTTAGACCTTATGTCTACTTTTCAGGTTGATCAAAAGTTTCATGGTGTATAGGGTTGAGGCCCAAAGTTGTTTGTTCAAGAGGAGCTACTCATGTGGGTTCTTTTGATCAGGCTACTGCAGTTTGACAATGTATTGGAGACTGGGTACGTGGTCTAGCTCTAAGTTACTATTATATCCCTATTCTTTCATTTTAGTTTCTTTTTTTACTCATATATCTATATGGTTGTCCCAGTGGGAGACCAGTGTCGTATTTATGACATAGATATTCAGGATTTTACAGAATTTAATTTATTATTATAATATGTTATATTTAAGTCTTTTTACTACTTAATCACTCTATTTGATTACTATTTTTTATGATTCTTAGCTATTTTTTACTGATTTCTTACTCTGATATGAGGTCATAGTCTCCTGACTATCACACCTTAGGCCCTTGCTACTATTTGGAAGCCTCTAGTGTACAAGGAGGCGCACTTGAGGTCTTATAACCCATCTGATCTGGACACTATTTTAGTGAACTTTGGTTCAAGAAGTTACAAGAATATTATATGAAAGTAAATTTTATAGCATAATTATTGAATTATCTAAAAAAGTGTTTTTATTAAAATCATTTATTTTTTAAAAATAAAATATTGGTTTCTTCATATCAAAATATTATTTTCATTAACTCATATATATTTTTCTATAATAATTAATAATTAACGGGATAAATATAATCATTATTTTATTAAAAGTAAGATATAAAAAATCATATTACTAGGGTCAAGATACTTAAACTCTTATTACACTAGCGTGCACCCAAAGGGTAATCTGTGTGATGGTGGTGCTTTTATAGCATGGTTCAGCGAACATTGTTTGTTCCATGATCTCTATAAGATATAACTTCTCTAGTAAACATTTTCACTCATATTTTAGTTATTAAATATTGACATGGTATTGCTCGAGGGAACATCCTAGTGACTCCATATCCCTTGGATGATCAGATAAATGAGCTTCATAGGGTATGATCCTACTAGTTGAGGCCATTACATGATTTGTTGTTTCAAATAGACTATATCATAACCCTTAATATATAATGATATCAAATATCACTATATAACATCTATATTATTAATGGTTATAATGATTAACAGCCTTTTAAATCCAAAATTCTACAATTTATAATTGACCTAAAACCAAACTGGTGCATTCGTTTTCTATAATTTTATACCTTATTAAGTAATTCATTTGTTCAAAAGGGATCTTCATTTATAAAATATCTGGTCATTACATTATTCACCCTTCATAAATTTATCCCTTGAAATTTTATTTTTTACACTACAAAAATGATGGTAATTTTGTTTCATCGCCTCTTCTGGTTTCCGTGTTTCCTCCACAAACTTTTTGTTCTACTACAACACTTAAACCAGGTGAGTTTTCTTATTTTGTATAAATTTTTATCTATAATATAAGATATTTATTGAATGGTCCTTGTATGAATTATCATTATCCAATATTACCACCTCTACATTTAGTATAAGTGATGGGTCTGGTATGTACTTCCTTAAGGAGGATACATAGAACATATCATGTACTTGAGATAGGTTTGGTGGAAGTGTTATTCAATAGGTCACGACTCTGATGTGATTAATGATCTTAAGGTTGATGATGTATCTTGGACTAATATTTCCTTTATTCCCAAACCTTGTGACTTTCTTCCATGGTAATATATTAAGGAACACCATATCTCTAACCTCAAAATCAAAGACTCATCGATGATTTTCTACATATATTTTTTGTCAAATTCTTACCGATATTAAATGACATTGAATGGTTTGAACCTTATCTATTATCTCTTGGATATGATCATGTCTCATAAGATTCCTCTCTCCAACCTCATCCCACCAAATTGGAATATGACACTGCTCCCTATATAGAGCCTCATAAGGTTCCATTTGAATGCTAGAATTGAAACTGTTGTTATATGAAAAATCCACTAGGGGATTTTTTTATCCCAAAATCCTTGTAAATCCATTTAACATTATCGAAACATAACTTTTATAGTTTTAATGGTTCTCTTAGACTAACCATCTGTTTGAGGGTGATAAAGAGTTCTAAATTATAGCTTTGTATACAATTCTTGTTGAAGGATTCCCCACAACTTCAAGGTAAACCTCATATATACATCATATATAATAGAGATTTTTACTCAATGTAGTCTTACCAATTTATTTATGTATATCATATTGAGTTAGTTAAGAGGTAAATATTTCATGATAGTAATGAAATATGCTGACATTGTAAGATGATATACTACCACCCAAGTGGCATTATTACCTTTAGATTTACTATGGATACCTATAAAAAATCCATGGTTAAGCTTTCCCATTTCCATACTAGTATGGTAAATTGTTTCATCATATCTTTAGACTTATTTTATTCATACTTTAATTATTTTCATTCAATGGATCTATATATAAATTTTGTAATATTCATCTTCATGTTATCCCGTTGATAGTTTTTCTTCATATCATTATACAACTTAGTTATTCCTAGATAAATAGAAAATGATATGATATGCACATCATAAAGAAGTTCCCTTTTCATTTATGGTTTTTATGGGACCCTTATATGGGTTCAAAACCTTATAAATATATCCTTAGGAAAGTTAAACTCTATAATATTTTCTACCTTTCTCTATAGACCTCATCATCATTTTCATCCTCCTTGATCCAATTAAGAATGGATTGTTGAGTAGTTATTTGAGCAAGGTAGGATAATGATTTTATTATTATTTCCATGTTCATACTTCTTAGGTCTAATAATATTGGATCCATTTAAATCATCATAGGGGATGGGGTTACATGATCTATTATACTAAGAAAAACTTTGAATTTATTTGTATTACTAGGATGGTATTGGATTTGAAAATTATAATCCTTGATCATCTCTAAGAACCATCATTGATTATGATTGTTAATATTTTGTGTCAATATATAATTGATGATTTTATGATCAGTATATATGTCACACTTCTACCTATAGATATAATGTCTCCAAATATTCAATGTGAAGGTCACTATAGCCAATTCTTGATCACGCATTCGGTACTTATTCTCATTGATATTTAATTGATCAGAGTAATAGGATATCACATTATTGTCTTTAATGAGTACACAACCCAGTCAATTTTACACACATCATTTTATATTACAAATTCTTCCCCATGGGTGGGTAATGTAAGCACATGTCAAGTAATTAGCCTCTTGTTTAACTCTTTAAATATCTCCTCACATTCTTTAGTCTAAAAAATCATCACTCCCTTTAGAGTTTTCTTAGTTAGTAGGATTTATGATCATGATAATTTTCTAAAAAATAGAAAATAGTACCATTTAATCCAAAGAAACTAAGGATCACCATAATATATGTTAGTCTAGGACATCCTTCAACTTCCACTATTTTCAAAAGATCCCAAAATATACCTTTTCTTATGATAAAATCCCCAAAGAATGTTATTTTCTCCATCCATAACTCACGTTTACTATAATATTCATATATATTTTCCTTCGACATGATCTTATATATAGCATTAAAATGGTCCTCATTTTTCTACTTACTTTTGGGGTCGATAAGAATACCATTTTTAAAGACTACGACAATTTTATTAAAGTAATACCTAAATAATCTATTCAATAATTACATTAATATAGTTGGTACATTAGTGTGACCAAATAGAATCACTATGAAATCATAGTTATCATACCTTTTACAATAATTATTATTTATTATTACCACAGTATTCACTTTTACTAGATAATATCTTGATCGAAGAACCACCTTGAATAATTACTAGGATTTTTGTATATGATTTAAAAAGTCATCAATCTATGGTAGAGGAAATATTTTATTTATCATGATCATGTTTAAATCATGACAATTAATGAAAATGTACATTGTACTATCCATCTTCTTCATGAAAAAGACTATTACACCCCATATTGAAGTACTTGGGCATAAACCCTTTATCAAGATTCTCAAATAGTTTCTTCTTCATCTATTTATGTTTAATTGTGTCCATTATATATAGATTCTTGGATATTGTAAATTTTGTGGGAATACGTTTGATCATGAACTAAACCCCTAAACTATGAGGAAGTCTATGCAATTCTTTGGCAAACACATCAATGTATTCCCTCACAATAGGAGTGTCATCAAGGATTATGTTTTCCTTAGTATCAATCATTTGAGATATATATTATTTCTCATAATTTAATAATACCCATTCTTGTGATAATTATTCAAAAAAAGATTCATCCACCTCATTTCTCTTATACAAAGTCATAGGGTAATTGGTGATACTGAGGGTTATTTAATTCTATCATAACTTTTTATTGGATATATACATGTAAATCCAATACATACCCAAAACTATATAATTTACACTAAATGGATTATTATAAGTTTAAAAGGTAATTTCATACCAAAAATATAGATATTGGATAAGTTATATACATGGGATGATATAGTTTCCCCATTTTCTATTTTCGCTGACAACTATAATTCTATGTTTTGAGGTGTTTTCTGAATAGTTATACTAAATTTATGTGACATGAAAGAATGTGTAGAACTATAATCAAATAGTATATTAACTATACTTGAAATAATAACTAAAATAACTATCACCACATTATTTTATCGATCCAAATTCATAGTTGTGATGGAATAAGTTCGACCTTTTTCTCTAGGCCTTGGAGATTATTTCCATCGATTATAATCAACAACCCTTAGATTAGTTCATGTATTTTAACTGTATAATTGTTCTTTGAAGTTAAAAAATTAAAAAAAATGTTATATTTTTTATTGTATAATTACTTACTTTCATCACATTAGTGGATTTATCCCATTATCATTAGCTAGTGAGGTTCCTATCATTCCCACACCAAAAATATTTTTATGTTTCCTTCAAGAAATTTCCAGGATGCTTCTTCCTGCACATTTGAAAAATGGGTTATTGTAATTTCTTATTGTCAAGATATTTATACATTAATACCCCATAATTAAACTTTATTCTCCGATCATTATCTCTATACCCATGCGACCCATGGGATTTGTTTATCTCTATTTTTACTTTGATGGCATATCATAAAATTTTCTCACTGTGGTCAAAGTCTCAAGTCACTAATTGTTTCATAGACTTGTATTTAACCCACAAAATAAGTGTTCAACTTTAATTTTGTGGTCAATAAAAAATCCAAATGTGTATCCTACAAGTCTTGTGAAGTTTTCCTTGTATAATCCAATGGATTTTCTATTATTTTTATTTATTTTAAGGAAATCCCTATCCATTTTAAGTCAGATAGTGGGAGGAAAATATATATCAAAATATATTAGTTAGATTCATTTCCTCTACATCAATTGGACATCCAACTTAGGATTCATATTTTTTATTTAAATAATCCTTTGATCAGTTTCTCCCTCCATATGAAAAACATCTAACATGTACTTCTCTTTCTCATATTATTTATGGATGAAGGTGATCCTTTCAATGGAGTTGATCCAATTTTTCATTAGGGGATTGGAAGATCTATTGAAATTCATAGGCCTTTTTCACATAAAGGTTTCAATTGAAACTTTATATTTATTAGGGGGGATTTTTTTCCAATGAATCAATTTTCTATTCAAACATAAGTTAATTAAATAATAATTCTAATAAAGTCATAGAATCCTACTCCCATTAGGTTAGGCTAGTCATTTGGGTTGTCAATAAATTTCCCAACACATTGGTTATTGACTTGGTTCCTCCTATTTCCATCCACTTTCTAAAATAAAGGTATGATTAGGGTTGAGAATTTTAAAAATACTACACACATAAAATGGAAACTATGAACAATGCAGTGATAACTTACAAATGAATTTCACTCCTGAACCTATGATTTTCAAGTTTTTAATCTAAGATATCCATGATCTATTTCTTAACATAAAATTTTATGGGGGTTTTTATTCCATTTTTAATAGTTCATAAAGGGCTTGTGAATTTACCAAAGCATATCCCATGGGATTTTCAGACTATGTGTGGAGTAAGAACTCTTTTTCATGCATCGAGTTATGATTGAGTTAATACACAATGTGCGCTTTTCATATTTAATACCCAAGGTATAATTATTTCCGAACCACATCTACTTATAGTATCCAGATAGGGATTTTGTTTCTTAGAGACCACTAATTCTATATTATACCATAATTTAGTGTTTTTTCCAATGTTTAGTCCTATCGATAAGGATTTCTCTAAGCTTTTCTGATCTCAATCCCTAAAAATAATTATACCTTTCCTCTAATACCAACCATGACAACCCATATCTTTAACACATCTTAATTCATGATTTATTATATAAAGATATACTTAATAGAATCCCATAGATCAATAAGCCTAGTGTATTTTGTTAATTGGATACATAGTTCAATAACATGAAATAATAATATAACTACATTATATTAAAACTCTATAACATTACCTTATATTCAATTAATCTTTTAAAACTACCTAAGATAACTGAGATACATAAATAAGAGATGGGTGAGCTATAAAGTCCAGTAATGGAATAATCAAAGCATAACATGATAAAATTAAAACATGTGATGTAATAGGAATATCAAGGTGACATAAATGTGGTTATAATCATAAACATGAACATCGAATCATGATATAATATGATAGCATCATGTCAACATTGGAATATAGAACCAACATAAAACACGACATCATTAGAATAAGTCAGGGCTAACCACAAATACATCATAACATAGTGTGCTTAGGATAACCTCTCATGCATTGTATGTGGATTTTCATGAGATAAAAACATTAACCAATTGATTGTAGTGATGTATAATTTTGGGCCTACCTATCACATTCATATCATGTACATGAATTTGTGTTCCACATAGATCAGAAAATATAAGAATATATTTCATCACTTTTAATCCCATGATTAAGGACTGTGGGTTTCATACATGGGATTCCCTAATTAATGAAGGATATTTACATCTAGGTAAATACCCTTGAGTTTAAATGGATTTGGGTATACACAAAAACAAAAAATTGTCATGGAAAACTATGGGATAATTTCAAAAAAAAACAGACATACATAATGGTTCATGATAGGGTTTAAATAGACATAAAATTGGTTTCTAATTACTTATAAATCATAATTAAATTAAATGTATGTTTAAAAACATATTCCAAAATGTGCAATTATAAATTAAAAGGCATAGTACAAAGAAAGTACTTGAATAAAGAGGATGATAGAATCCCTTAATTCAGTATAGTAACAGCTTAGGTAAAGGATATAATGAGAGGGCATAAATGAAATAAAATTAATAGAAAATAAATTTTATAGTAAAAGGATATTTATAAATACATAAAAACATAATCAATTGATATTCAAAAGGTTAAATAAAAAGAATGTGCTTTAATAGAAAAGAAGAGAGAGATCCCTTTCCTTGAGAGGGTGATTCTAAAATCTTGATAAGATCTTATGAAGAGATTTGGAACCTATTGGGAGGTATTTAGAGATGGATATGTAGATTAAATTTATTTAAAAATTGGTTTTAGTGAAGAGGACTGTGATTTTTGGTTTGTGTTTATAGCAAAATATAGGAGTATTATTTATTAATTTTTAAACTTATATTTTGGACTCTGTGACAAAATAATCAAAACCAGAAACTATACCATAGTTTTTTCCCATGGTTTCTAACATATAGGAGTGGTCTTAAATATTTTATTAGGATAAGAAACTAAATCATTAAAATAATATCATTGGTTATGTGGTATATATCCATGTTCATAATGACTTAATTTTAAAACCTTAAAATTGAATATATGTTTTGGAGGATTCGTTAATGGTTTATTAAATAAATAAAATAATTTAATAAATAAATTATATTAAATGGTAAATATATTTTGAGTTATATATTCTATTTATATTATTTATTATATCACTTTGGGTCTATTACGATGTCATAATGCATACCGTATATTTGTGTCATATTTAATTTTTTTCAAAATTTATTCTATATCAAAAAATTATTAAAATTTTACCATTGGATTATTTTTATGTTTTTATTTCAAAATAATATTTATTTTATCCAAATAATTATCTAAATATAATAATTTAAAATTTTAGATCAAAATCCTCATTCATTAAAAAATATTGTTTTTTGGATAATAATAGTTTTCTGACCCATATATAGATTATATTGTACTTCATTAAATAATATTATAATTTTTATATAAATTAATATTATTTATTAAGAATATTATATTAAAATAACATTTATTTCAAAAATATTTAATTTATCCACAATATTATTTTAATTAAAATCATATATTTTCTGAAAATACAATTTTTGTTTCTCTGTATCAAAATATAATTTTCATCAACTCACATATAATTTTATATAAAAATTAATAATGAAATGGGATAAATAGAATAATTATTTTATTAAAAAAGAAAATATAAAAATTCATACTATTAGGGTTTAGATACATTACCCTTACTACATCAGTGGACACCCAAAGGGTATGGTGGGAGATAGTAGAGCTTTCTTAGGGTGGTTTGGAAAACATGGTTTGGGTTGTGATCTCATTCATCTTGAAATTATGACATAAATGGTTTATCTCATATTTTAGTTGTAGAATATTATCTTGTGATTAATCAAGTGAAAATCCAAATGATTCCTTCTCCCTTAGTACCTTCGATAAATGGGATACATAGTGTATAATTATACTGGTCAAGATCATCGCTTCTCCTGTCTATGTCAATTAGACTATATCATAACTGTTAATATATAATAATCTTAATGATCATTGGGAAATAATTTTATTTTCTATGGTTATGATGCTTAATGGTCTTTTAAATTTGACAGGTTATATTATATAATGGTTCTAAAACAAAGTGGTGCATGAGTTTTCTATAACTATATTACATAATAATTCATTCAAAAGGTAATTACATTTATAAAAGTTCAGGTTGTTACAATTTTCATCCCCTTGAAATAATTCATTAAAAAAATCAGAACCTACTTAGAATATTTATATTGAGAATTAAATGTGTCATGTCATCCTTATATCACGTAAAAACTAAGGAAAAATTCCATCTCATCAATTATTAACATCTTGAATTAATATTTCATAAACTATTAATATTTTTTAAATTGTGTTTCATTTACTGCAACCAATATTATGTCGTCTATATAAACTAGGATCATCATCCTTTATTAATATCTTTTTTTACATATATATTGTAATGAAATCTACCACATTGGAAACTATTCTTCTTTAAGTATTGATATTGTCTTTAGTATCATGCTCTGTGTGCCTTCTCTAAAACATAAATCTCTTTCCTCTATTGATAAAAAATATTCTCATCTTCATGGATTAACATCATTTGATTGTTTTATGTGCACCTCTTCCTCCAAAATTCCATTTATAAATAGTCAATTAATCTCCATCTAGAAAATTTTTAATTGAATTTTCACTGTTATAGCAAAGAATTGTCAAATTTTCTCTAGCCTTACCATGGCTGTAAATGTCTCATCAATATTGATTCTGTAGATATAGGAGTAACCCTTGCACACAAGTTGTAATGTATAAGTTTTTCATGGTTATTTACATTGTGATATTTATGTAGGAGTTATTGTTCAGAATCTAGAAACCTAATTTCAGGATGAATTCCCTGTATGAACTAGTTATTAATGACATGTATTGTGATTCACATCTTAAATTCTGGTTGATGACTATATATCTCTATTTTATATCATTATATTAATGGTATTTTATATATGAATTCATTGAATAATAATTTATTAATGTTGAGTTTCATTGAAGATATTTTTATATTGTTTATTCTTATTTAGGACCAATATTTGGTTAAATATGAAGGAAAATGTGGAAATTGATGAAAACAAAAAGCGGCTCAGTATGAAAAAGGAAAATGGAGATGAAGTTGAGTTCAATTATTAAATATAAGAGTAGTTATGGAGGAAAAAAATTGAATAATCATGATTAAATATAGGTTCATGTGCTACATTTTGATGACACACATCATGCACTTCGTACACAACATATAAATATACTAGCCATTAACTATTTAAAGGTCATGATAAGAAGAAAATTGGATCAAAATGTAGACTTCCTATGTCATTCCATAACATATGCCACAAATTTCCATAGATTTTTGAATGATTTATAGAATAACATGAAACATTTGAGTCCTAAATATTACACATCATGTAAACTTTACTTGATATGTAAGTGTCAGAAAGAATAAAAAACACTGATTTTCAACATATCTTCAATGGAGGCCCAACATATTTTGATCAGATCAGACATTTAAGTCCATATTTGACCCATTAGATCTTGGTATGGCTTCGTAGGCCAATATATATGGGTCGTGTACAAGATGTTTTCCATTCCATTCCAGAAATGGAGTGGCTTAGCTATCAGAAGGTTGTCGCAGGGTTTCAAACCCAAGTTCTTCGTAGATAGGTTTTTGTTTTTCTTTTCTTTTATTTTTTCAAATTTGATGTGATGTTGTTTTTATCATTAGTATGATTAAAATTTATTTTCATTAAATTATTTATAATTCTTTATCTTCTTATATCTTCCCTATGAGATACATTTTATTTTTTATGAAGATCATTTCATTTGTTTCCCCAATTTCATTAAATTTGTCCATGAGTGGATAATCTTCTTAGGGTTAGGGGTTGAGAGTATGGGTGGTTTGAACCAAATGAATTTCTATGATAAGAAGTAGGTAACCCTATTTCTAGTAATCATGTTTAAAAAATTATATTTCATTATTTTCACTATCCCCAACCATCGGAGGAGAAAATGCAATGGTCATGACCTTATTGGAGAAGATCAAGGTAGGACTAATAGCTTGTAATTCTTTCTACCTAAAATCAAAGCTTTATGTGATTTTGTTTTCAATTACTCTAGAAAAAGGAGTACTTTCCAACTTAGTTTGATCCAATTGTGTATAACAAGATCAATTGGTATATTTTTCACCACTTTTCATATTATGCAATAGGTATATCTCATGTTAGATCTAGGAATACCCTTTACCTATACCCTGAAATTGACCCTGATTCCTTTTTGTCTTTCTATTTGTATTTTAACTATTTAATTTACATCATTAGTTTAATAAAATAAAACTAAAATGGTGATGACCTAAATTTTAGTCAAAATTATTATATTATATTATATTCCCCAATCTATGTGGTGTTGACCCCATACTTCCACTTTACTTTGTCTTTATAGTTAGTGTGGATTAGGTCTCCTAAAAATTTATAAATTGATCACACCTAGATGATTGAACAAATTCCATTGGGTTTATCATAGCCTAAAGGGTTTTGAGAAGGAATTTGGTGGTTCTTAACAAAATAAATTCACCTTATGAATTGGTGCTTCATGATGTGAATGAATTTTGGAGTTTTAGGGATAAGGGGACTAAATTTTCAACGGATGTAAGATTGGAGGAACTTATGGTGTGAAGTATCATTTAAAATTATGAATTTATCATAACCATCCTAGATATAATTTTTTTATCCCCATGGAATTATCATATTACACCTCTCATCTCTTAAACCCTAAGTGATCAGGAGATATTTTTTGAAGTCCATTGAATCCCCTTCAATTTAATTCCTCCCTCGTCTTCTATATCTCAGTTCATAGTGATCCAAGTTAGTTTTACCTTCTATGGTAGTTCTTTTCTCTTATATTCTTCATTCTCCATTCTATGTATGGTTTTTATATACACTTTTAATGTCATTTTTATCGATAAATATTATTTTATTCTTGTTAGGGTGATGTTTTAGGGATCATGGGTTTCGCACAGAATAGGTAATAAGATTTTGGTGATTGGTGTTCTAATATTTCACTAAGAACATTACGATATTCTTGTTAAAGGTGGGGATATATTATCTTTGTCTTATTAAAATTGAATATTTCATATTATAATTCTTTAATCCTTTTGTAAATGGTGGAATTAAATTAATTAAGATAAAAATGTGTAATTTAATTGAATAATGATGTTGAGGTTTGGGTTTGGGTTTGATTTTGGTTTAACGCCTCTTTATGACTCATGTCTTGATATGATAGTATATTGCCTTTGTGTTTTGTATATTTTTGTGCTTATCAAGGTTTTTTTACTATAAATTTGATAAATGACATAAATTTGGGAAAATTATAATGATTTGGTTAAATAAATAGTCATGTTTCCCTATTTTGATGGAAATTTAAAGTAAGGTTATGCATTTGATTATCTTTTTCATAGCTATTTATTGTTGATATGTTATAGGTTTTTTACTAAAAAACTATGAATAATAAAACTATTAATTCAATATGGAAATCCAAAATGTTTCTATATAAAGATAGATGTTTTTAAACTGTATGCTCTTGTTTTTTTTTTGGAAGGATTGTATGACTTCATTTTAAATACTTAGTTCCTTTTCTTGTCTGTGGAAATACTTTTTGAATGTATATATGCTCTAGGAATTTATATCCTTGTTATTATTTCTTGATAACCATGTTTGGCTGGTTTTCTTTGATGATAAATTGGTTTTGAGCCTCAGTTAGTTGATTGGCTATAGTTTTGTTATGGTTTGGAACCTTAAATAAGGAATGGAATGGGAGATTAGGGTGCTGAGTTAGTTGATTTCGGAAATGGTGGGACATTATGATGTTATTCACAATGGTGTGGGACACCAAGGTAGTCGGGATGATCTTAGATTGGGTATTTATCATTGATACTTTTTCTTTCTGGATTCTTGGTGGATGACCTATTGACCATATGTTATTTTTTAGTTTCCCGCCACTGAACACAGTTTGATTCTTAGCAAGTTATGTGCAGTTATGATGTCATGGCTTATGTGGAGTCCTAGAATACTAAGATTATTTATGAATTATAATTAATAAGTAGTTAACCCATGTGATGGGTGTGTTGTTTTTGAATTAAGGTTAAATGTTCAATATCATATTAATGGTGACAACATTCAAGGGAATATAAGAAATATAATTTCAAAGTGTCTTTGAAACTTGGGTAAGAATATTAAAATGTTAATATTTTAATAATATTAATTTATGGATAATTTATTAATTAATGAGAGATTTATTGGTTGTGTGCTTATTTATAGTATATAACATTGCATTGGCAGTTGGGGATCTTGTGCAATGTTCCTGACAGATGATTATTAGGATAGGTTTTGTCCTTATTGTGATGTGTGTGTGATATTAGTTATATTCTATATGATTTTATACACTACCCCACCCATTTATGTTGGGAAAATGACACACAACGTTTTTGGAGGTATTTTCTCCAACATACATGATGGTGAGGGAATGTATGGATGACTTCTACCTTTACCCTACTCATCATTTTGAGAATAATGTGAGAAGGAATGTCTCAGACTATAACTTCTTATGGTTTAGGGTGTGTTCCTACCAAGATTATGATGGTCCATGGTTAATTATAAATTTTTGTGTTGGGTGTAATGGCTTAAGGTATAGTGGATACTTGTATTTATTCATTGGGAATTGGGCTTCCCACTAGTGTATGTCTATGGGTTATGTTGACTTGAGGTATAATCGGCATACATGGGATATAGTGGGTTCTGGATGCACACTTGATTATGGATGGGAAGATGTTGATGATGAGATGTATTTATGGACTGATTTCAACAAGATATGTTGGATCCTGTTTGAAACTAATATTTGTATGGATGAGGCCCAACTCACATCAAGGATGACTTACATATGGAGGGGATGAGCATAGGATGTGAGACATTAGGGTGTGAGAATAAAAAAACAGTTGGGAAGTGGAAGGGATGTACCTTCATTTATATATATATATATATATATATATATATATATATATATTCTTTTGATATAGAATGGTTTACTTATATGCATTATTTATTGAGTTCTCTATGGTGATGATGGGAAACTAGTAAAACCTATTTATTTGATGGGTTAGTTTGATTTTTTTATTAATTGGGTTATAGTATGCTTCTTTTAAATTTTCAGAAGGGGTTTCTGGGAGGATCCTACTAGATATATATGTTATGGTCACCCTACACATATATATATTATTTTTATGGTAATTAGAAAACTTTTAGTAATTGTTCTAGATATTACTAGATCATAGGAGTTATTGATAAGACATCAGGTGTTTCAAGAGTTTATTTCCATTGTCTATTATTTAATTTTGTACTTGAATATTTCCTTTAAATTTATGTATGACATTACATGTATTGGTATTTATTATGGTTTATGAATGGTTTTTATTGGTATATAATCTTTATTATCTCTTACTTTTTAATCTTATAGAGGTTAATGCCTCCCATGTGTGCATGATTGATACACCCTCCATGCTAGTCACCAATTCGTAGATTATTATAGGTAGGATTCATGCATAATTATATATCTTTCTTCATTTTTGACCCATTTGGGGTACCTATGGAGGGAGGAGGGTTGTGACAGAGTGATATCATAGGTGATGGTTGAGATATACGATGGATTTTGGAGTTATGCACTGGTGGGGATGCATAGGTTGGTGGGGAACCAGTATTAATTGGGATTATTATATACTGTAAACATGGGATACTAGCTAGTACATGGGATTTTATGGCCACTTTTGATCCAAATAAAGGAAATTCAATTTTTCTATACATGCTAAGAAAAGTGATTATGCTTACAGGGTAGATATCTAGGAGGGGATTAAGTATCATGATTATTCTTTACTTGGGTTTAAATTTTCATAGATAGTGGAGAATATGTTAAAAAGAATAAATTGATTAATTAAACATAAAATATTCCTTTTACGTAGTCTTAGGAGAACTAGAATTTGTTCTCTTTCAAATGTGGCACTAGGTTTATTTTCTCATCAAGTGTTTGTAGAATATGTTCAGTGGGATGTTCCAGTGGATCACCACATAGTTGAGGTTAACAATGATAACCCTTAGAGGAGGGCACTCCAAGAGTTCTGACCCTAGGTTATTCATAGGTATGATGGATCCATTTTAGATCAGGGGATAGAGTATTATTTAGAGGAGGTGGAGAGAACCTTCATTTTAATCGATGCTCGGAAAGAACACGATCTCTTCTTTATTAGTAATAATATTGTGTGGGTCATCTTGGTAATGGTGGTTTTAATTCCTCAAGGACCATAAGGATTTGTCTTTTTACTGTTCCATGAACTAGCATGGGATACCAACCAACCAATCATGTGATATGATCTTTGGCATGGACCAAAGGGAATTCTCGATCCCCATAGGCTGGAAACTAGTTTATGGGCATCGAATAAATCCTTTGGGAATGGTTTATCCCATGTGAATCATAAACAACCTCCATACCACAAATGATAACACATAAAAATAATCATCCACATTTCATTCACAAAAAAATCATAACCATATAAACATAATATGTTATAAAATGTAATAATTTATAAGAGATTCATTATCATGTTGTAAGTATAACATTTACAACTATAAACAAAAAAATCAAAAAGAACCAAAAAGGGAAAGGGGACCCCAAAAAATTAAAAACAACTCCTCGTGACATGAGGACCATCCTCCATCATTCCACTACTATCACTTAACCTTAAACAAAGCGAAACTAGAAAGAGTATACACCGCCTCAAAATGGGGCCTTTACTTGGATTAGACAACATGAGGCCGACATATACCATTTGGGTATATGTGAGTTGTTATCTCACTTTACCAATAGGACATCACAATATGTTCTGTGAATAGGTATTATAATATAAATAAAAGCTCTAGTTTTAAAATAAAGAAAAAATTTAGTTTGAAAAAATGTTTTCACTTCAAGAAAATATTTCACCAAGATGGAATAACTGGAAGCAATAGAAATCATAATATAAAAACCATGGGAAATACCTTCAAGTATCTAGGTTAGTGGGGGTTCTAGGTACCTCACATCACATTAATCAAACCTATAACCTTCTAATTCTTGAGTTGTTGGGGGTGTGAAGCCAAGGGAAATTGTTAACAATATATATCACAAGTTTAGGTAGTTCTATATCATAGTCCTTATAGTGACACCTAGATGAGGCCACACCGACACAATAGCTTCTAATCCTAACCTTCCTGCCTAGGTTCTTAGGGTTCCTAAGTTCATTGTTCTAATTACAAACCATATGAATTCCCCTTTTATCATAAAAATTTTCACAAGCCAAGCATTCCATTTCCAAACAATCAAAAGTGGGTAACCATTTCAATAACTATATTCAAACTAAGACCATAAGAATAACCCATTTACACAAATAAAAAAAATTATAAAACCAATTAAAACCAAGGAAATAATAATTAAATTATTGAACAATTCCTTAACATAGAACCACCTACCTTTCTTCTCAAAATCACCACCAAACAGGTGCAACCTGAAATCCAAAGTAAGAATGGATCCTATGGAAATAAGAACCCACCAAAAAAATCAGTATCCATGCAAAAAATGTAATATTGAACCCACTTTTGTTCATTAAAACTGCAACAGATTAGGAAACCCAAGAAAGAATGGATAGGATTCCAAGAGAAGATTATAGGAGGAACTTACATTGAAGAATCTTGAATAACCAAGCTTGAATCACCCAAGTATTTGATAATAAGAGGAAAAAATGAGGGGGAGGCATGCCTGAGGTTTTGGGAGTAAAATGGGTGAAATTATGGGTGAAAATGGTTAAAATGGGGAGGGAAAAGGTGGAATTTCCAAATTTTCTTGTTTGGGCAGACCACACGGTTTGGTCGCACATTCTATAAGAATGTGAAAGAATCATGTGCGCACCTCTTCTATAAGATGTTAAGCTTTCATTTTGGGGGGGGGGGGGGTGAGATCATAGTTGTGAGGCTAGCGGTGTGAGCTCTACAACACCTCTTCCAAGGCTCACACGATTTTCAAAGGATGACGTGTGGTTACTACTAACCATTTACCAATTGTGCACCAACATTTGTCCCTCTAAAAACGTCATTTTTTCTTCAAAAACACCAAGAAAATATACGGGACAAAATAAGTAACAAAAATAATAGCCAAATACCTAAAAATAACACAATGGGTGTGATAATTCTACCCACCATGAAAAATATCTTCCCTCGGAATGTAAAAATGTAGTTCGATCAAAGAAAAAGTGAGGGTATTTATCCTCTACCCAAGAATTACACTCTCATGCTTCATTCATAACACTATCATGTTACAAAAGGACTAACACTAATAGAATCAATATCCATCAAAGAAATATTAATTGGGAATCCACTATCTGCACTGGATACTCAATTACTGGAAAATCAGGTTCTAGATCAAGTTCTTCCCATATCAACACATGGGAAGGGTATGGATTGCATTTATTAAACTTTGATACATAGAAAATTTCATGAATTGATACAAACTGATAATAAGATCCCAAGTTTTATGCTTTCACAACCTGACCCGTGTCGGGGCCCGAGCTGCAACTCCCCCAACCCTACCTCCAAAGGCTAGGGGTGGAAAAATCACTGAAGGAAAAAAAAACTCAGGGAGTCCTTTTCCTCTGAACTTGTACACACACACATCCCACTCAATGAAACAGTGTAGAGGGAAAGAGAAAAAAGATACAAAACTAATATAAAAAGGAAACCAAACTTGTATACATGGACCTTTGTATTGTACAAGTACAGAAATTTAAACTGAAGGGAAAGGGAATAAATACATACCCAACTAGAAAAGTGTCATAACCCGGCAATAGGTGAAAAAGTAAAATAGTTGGGAGAATCCCACATCAGAATCCCACGCTATGACCACTGCACAGAGTCAAAGATCTCATATCCCTAAGCTCTTTTGAAGTCACGATCAACATGTATATCACCTACAAGGGAACACTAAGTACTGGAATAGCCCATGCAAGAGTGAGTATAAAAATACACAATATGATTACCTGAAGCCTCATGGTAGCAGAAAAAATATGTACTGAAGTGGGGAGTAGTAGATAGAATAAGGTACAGTAAAAGGAGTGTATCTCAATTCCAAAAGAGAGTGAAGTAAACTAATCCAAACACAAGGAGCTATAAACGATGAAGAGATGAACTTCTCATTGAGTCTTTTCTACCTATAGAAGAATATTAGACTCATCCAACCATGATAAGCTTGACATAGAATGAATGTGTCATACTATGCGCATCTTTACCTCTCTTGGAATGAGAGTAACCAAAACCCAAGGATTGTGTATTGGAAATAGAATAGATATATATATATATATATATATATGATTATTCAAGAAACCCAAACAAGATAGTAAGGGGATATCTATATCAAAGCTCAACCCAGGAAGAAGATCCACCAATAGTTCCAGAAGTAACCACTTACAATGCACAACATCCCTCACATATTCCCTGAACTTCAAGTCAATGGAACTCAATCGCCACACCTTGTTACTATCCACTTTGGGCGGGTCTGTCTCACCCACACTATTTTAGATCGCATCACAAGGAAATACCAATGGGGGAAAGAATCCCTCTTTCCCAAAAGTCTACAGGTATGTCAACCACATCTCATCCCTGTATTGCGCACTTGATAGATTTCAAAATCATAGTAGAGGACCTACAACCTAATGTTTCATGGGTATTCCACTCTGATAGTCGTCATAAATGACCCACACACTGATGAGTTAGGGAGATTCCATTCTAGTTCATCGAGGACTCACTCCCTAGAATATCATGGGGATTCCACTAGGAACTTCCATCAAGGACCACTTCTATCCAAACTAGAGGTAAGTCTGGAACTACTTTGGTTATCCCTGCTAGATGGTACCTTTCAGAAAGCACCTAGGAACACTAGTCATCCCTGATGGATGGTACCTCTTAGTAATCACTGAGGAACACTAGACATCCATGTTGGGTGGTACCTCTCAAGAAGCACCGAGGAACACTATCTATCCGAACTGGATTTACCTCTCAGGAATCACTGAGTAACACTGGAAATCCCTATTGTATAGTGCCTCTCAGGAAGAATTCCACTACAGTCATTGGGTTCCGCACTAGGTAGGCATCACATTCAAAATATCTCACATCATTTCTTAAAAGCCACTACAGAGGGAACAATCCACTATTGGAATTTATGCTATTTTCAATGGGCTATTTGTGAGGGGATCCCGTCGCAAATAAGCTTTAGCAACGGGGTCCCGTTACAAATAGCCCGTTGTAGAAAATGGTGTCGCCAATAACTTTTTTGGCAATGGTTCCTGCACAAAAAATGTTATTTGTGATGGGGAACTTCCTCGTCACAAATAAGTCTCTGATTATTTACAATATATATATAATTAAAAAATTTGTGATGGGCCCATCACAAATACTATTTATGATGGCCCTTGGTGTCGTCACAAATAGTATTTAAAAATATATATTTAAATTATTTGCGATGGGATCTCGTCACAACAGGACCCGTCGCAAATAATAGCCAAAATCAAAAAAATATTTAATAAAATTATAGTTAATGAAATATTAATATTAATATTATTAAAAAAATTAAAAAATATTAAAATATTAAAATTCTCAATATTATCAAAAAATATATAAAATATTCATAAAATATTATTATTATTATTAGTAAAATAAAAAAAATTAAAAAATATAACACTAAAAAATAAAATTAATAAAATTATGATTATTGAAAAAATAATATTAGTATTATTAAAATAATAATAAAAATATTAAAATTCTCAATATTCAGAAGAAAAAAATATAAAAAATATCATAAAATATTATTATTATTATTAATAAAATAAACAAACATTAAAAAATATAATAGTAATAATAAATAAATAAAAATATTAATAAAAATTAACTTATGCAATATTCGCACCAATATAAAAGACAGAAATTGAAAATAGTTCATATTACAACAAATCTTGAATTCAAATGTTTTTAACATAAAAAACCATTGGAGGGTCGTCTTCTAGAGGAGGTAGAGGAGCTTTAGGAGATGTTGGAGGAAACTCAATCCCTAAACTACGAGTCATATGACGCATATACTCTATCTGATCATGTTGCTACTACTGCCATCGACGCATCTCCTCATCATGATGATGATGTTGTTGCTACTGCTGACGCAACTCTTCATGCTGCTTCTGCAAACTCTCTATAAACTCAACCTGAGTTCGCAATTTCTCCTGATACTGTGAGGCAGAAGATGGTTCCTCTCCATGATCTCCTCTCGATCTAGACACCGACATCACAGCACTACCATAATAAGTATCAGGAGTCACATTAGAGCTGATACCAACTACTCGGCCCTTCTCAAAGCCATACTGAGTCACCTCCATCCTTGTTGCCTCATCAAGAAGGTGGGTACTGGTCTGATCAGTCACCTCGCCCTGACTCCCAGCCTGTGTCGGAGAGGTCGCAGCCCTATATGACTCCTTCAATTCCAATATGAAATTAAAATTGTGAAAATATTATATGTTGTTAATTTTCAAACTGAAAAAAATAATATTAACCACAATCTAATGCTGGTGATCACCTATAATCTCTCCAGTGGCTGGATCATTGTACAACCTCTAATAAACATCGTACACCATAATATCGGGATGCTCGACTACCAATAAAAATATAAAATTAACTGTTTATATTTAAAGTTATATAAAATATTTAAAAAATATACTTACCAGATACTCTCTATGCATAGTGAATGTTCGGATACCAACTCGATGTTTCACCTCTAATCTCCCCCGGTTCTGCCGACCCACTACAGACCTCCTCTTAAATCCACCAGACAACTAATGTAAACATAATCCATCCCAAAAGTGAGATAAAATGTACTCTGGTCGGTAGTATCTACACGAATCATCAAAATATGTCACTCCTACTTTCTTAATGGTTGTCCTCAAATTGTGAAAAAAATGATGGAAACGGTCACGCATAGACACCTTCTATGCCACGTGGATAGCGTCACGCGTGATATCATTGATGGGATACCATAAACCCTATAAATAATTTATAATATCAAGTTATTAATAAAATAAATTTCAAAATAAATATTATTTATTTACGTACCCGCCGATGATTGAACATTTCGAGCTACACATAAATGGGAATTTGTTCCCATGTAATTTATGGCTAAGAAATTTTTTTGGCAAGATAGCACTCCCCTATCTAAGAGCTACATGCTCAAAATTGTGAAAAAATAATAAAAAATCAAACAATTAGTATATATATAAATAAATTAATGAAAGCTTACTAAAATATATAGTTTACCATACCTCCATGTGCGTGGATCGAAGCCAAGACGTGGACGTCGCTTGGGGATAGGGTCAGGAAGCATTAGAAGCACAAGATCGCACCCCCTCCGCGTACCCCTTGAATCACCAGTAGGATGAGGGTCAGATGATCCCAAATCCCCCTCATCCAAATGTATTTATGCCTCATGTAACTCACGAAGTAGATCAGGGTCCATATGAAACACAAAATGATTGTTTTTAGTAGATAGTTGAAAATAACAGTTATATATAGATATATATTAGTTATGATTATAACCAGCATTTAACTATGTCAATGTTCACCATCATCATCATCTTCATATCTGACGATGTCAATGTCTTCATATTCCTCCTCGGCATGATCAATATCACTATGAGTTTTAGTTTCATCATCTCTTGTCATTTCAAATTCATTTGTAACATCATTAACATCTTTGTCACCATCGACCCTTAATTGTGGGGTGTCATTTTCGATATTGAATTATCTGATATAATAGCCATAAATTTTGCAACTGCTTCTAAATTTTTCTTATCTTACAACCAGGATATAATGTATCCTCAGTAGACCTCAACAACTCATAAAATTTGGATGGTGCCAACTCATGAGTTAAATCAATATCATCTTGATTTTCAGTTTGTTGAAAAGATGGACCTACAACATCATGTACTAAATTTTGAAATCGTGATGGATCCAGAATCAAGTTATTAGTATCTTCTCTGGAACTGTGTTCACCGTGTTGATACCAAAAAACATAATCTGGTTGAAAACCAAACCACAAGAGATGTCCCCCAACCTTGTCAAATGTGTCAATCGTTCTCAAAGCACATTTTTTACAAGGACACTTAATTGTGACTTCTGAAACATATTCAGGTTTTGATGATGCAAATGATAAGAAAGCATCAACACCCTCAATATATATAGGATTTAAACCAGAATCGTTTGGATTTCTGTGCTAATTTATCCAAGCACGGCCATCTAATAATGACTTATGTCAATTTACTTGTTCCATATTTTTCTAAAAAATATAAAATCATCACTATTTTTGAATAATTTGAAATTATAAAAACACTATCTAAAAAAAGATGATAAATAGTTACAACTACTTCTTAATAATTACCATTAATTTTGGGTGGCACGATTTCCAGTGGATTGACGGCTACTCTTTTGTCGGATGGCTCATTTACTTGCATCTTTCTCACACTAAAATCAAAATGAAGAATCTTCTCGGATGTACGCATATTCAATCTCGTGCATACGAGAATGTATAAGCTTAACTCCAAGAAGATTCTTCATTATTATTTCAGAGTGAGAAAGATGTAAGTAAATGAGTCGTCGGACAAAAGAGCCCCCTTTTCATTGATGAATCATCTTCTTGCAACTATCACCACCTAAAAACATTATGAAAAATTTGGTCCTAAGAATTCATATTAAAACTCATGCATATGAGATTGAATATGCATACGTAGAAGCATACTTTTCATAATGTTTTGAGTTGGTGAAAGTTGAAAGAATAAGAGTCATCGAGGAAAAGGAGTGTCATCAATCCACTAAAAATTGTGCCAAGTTATTACAATTTATAATAATTTATAACAATTGATATTATTCATAATTATTCCAATTTATTTTTATTTGTTCCTATTTATTCCTATTTATTCCTATTTATTCCTATTTATTCCTATTCACTTCTATTTATTCATATTTGTTCCTATTTATTCCTATTTATTCTTATTTATACCTATTTATTTATATTTTTTCCTATTTATTCCTATTTATTCCTATTTATTCCTATTTATTCCTATTTATTCCTATTTATTCCTATTTATTCCTATTTATTCCTATTTATTCCTTTTTATTCTTATTTATTCCTATTTATTCCTTTCTATTCCTAATTATTCCTAATTATTCCTAATTATTCCTAATTATTCCTAATTATTCTTATTTATTCCTATTTATTCATATTTATTCTAATTTATTTATATTTATTCCTTTTTATTCCAATTTATTCCTATTTATTCCTATCTATTCCAATTTATTCCAATTTATTCCTATTTATTCCTATTTATTACTAATTATTACTATTTATTACCATTTATTACTATTTATCACCATTTAGTACTATGTATCGCTATTTATTACTATTTATTAATAATTATTGCTAATTATTATTAATTATGACTAATTATTACTATTTATTACAATTTATTACTATTTATTACTATTTATTAACAATTATTACTAATTATTACTAATTATTACTGATTGTTACTGATTATTACTAATTATTCCTATTTATTCCTATTTATTCATATTTATTCCTATTTATTCCTATTTATTCTTATTTATTCCTATTTATTCCTATTTATTCCTATTTATTATTATTTATTCCTATTCATTCCTATTCATTCCTATTTATTCCTATTCATTCCTATTCATTCCTATTCATTCCTATTCATTTATATTTATTCCTATTTATTCCTATTTATTCCTATTTATTCCTATTTAATTCTATTTTTTACTATTTTTTACTATTTTTTACTATTTATTACTATTTATTACTATTTATTACTATTTATTACTATTTATTACTATTTATTACTATTTATTGCTATTTATTAATATTTATTACTATTTATTACTATTTATTACTATTTATTCCTCATTATTACTAATTATTACTAATTATTACTAATTATTACTAATTATTACTAATTATTAATAAATATTACTAAATATTACTAAATATTACTAAATATTACTAAATATTACTAAATATTACTAAATATTTCTAAATATTACTAAATATTACTAATTATTACTAATTATTACTAATTATTACTAATTATTACTAATTACTACTAATTATTACTAATTATTACTAATTATTACTAATTATTACTAATTATTACTAATTATTACTAATTATTCCTATTTATTCCTTTCCATTCCTATTTATTCATAATTATTCCTATTTATTACTAATTCGTCCTATTTATTCCTATTTATTTCTAATTATTCCTATTTATTCCTATTTATTCCAATTTATTATTATTTATTACTAATTCTTCCTATTTATTCCTATTTATTCCTAATTATTCCTATTTATTATTATTTATTCCTAATTATTGCTATTAATTCGTATTTATTCCTATTTACTCATATTTATTCATATTTATTTGTATTTATTCCAATTTATTCGTATTTATTCCTATTTATTCATAATTATTGTCATTCATTACTATTTATTCCTATTTATTTCTATTTATTCCTATTTATTAATATTTATTCCTATTTATTACTATTTATTCCTATTTATTACTATTTATTCTTATTTATAACTATTTATTCCTAATTTTTACTAATTTTTACTATTTATTACTATTTATTACTATTTATTTTTATTTATTACTAATTATTCCTATTTATTACTAATTATTCCAATTTATTACTAATTATTCCTTTTTATTACTAATTATTCCTATTTATTACTATTTATTCCTAATTATTACTATTTATTCCTAATTATTACTAATTATTACTAATTATTCCAAATTATTCCTATTTATTACTAATTATTTTTATTTATTACTAATTATTCCTATTTATTACTAATTATTCCTATTTATTACTAATTATTCTTATTTGTTACTAATTATTCCTATTTATTACTAATTACTCCTATTTATTACTACTTACGCCTAATTATTCCTATTTATTAATAATTATTCTTATTTATTCCTAATTATTCCTATTTATTTCTAATTATTCTTATTTATTTCTAATTAATCTTATTTATTACTTATTATTACTATTTATTGCTAATTATTCTTATTTATTAATAATTATTACTAATTATTCTTATTTATTTCTAATTATTCCTATTTATTACTAATTATTACTAATTATTCTTGTTTATTACTAATTATTCTTATTTATTACTAATTATTCTAATTTAATACTAATTATTCCTATTTATTACTAATTATTCTTATTTATTACTAATTATTAAAAATTAGTACTAATAATTTCAATTTATTATTAAAAATAAATACTAATAACAAAACAATTTAAATCTAATTTAATTACAACTAATCTAGAATAATTAAAATTAACATAAAAAATGAAATAAATACCAAATTAAATAAAACATAAATACCTTTAAACATGATCTTCTATTGATGTAGACGGCTTCACAACTTTTTCGTGAAAAAAAAAACTAACTCACACAAATTTTCACTCTGAAAATAGAGTTTAGAGAGAGAGAGTGAGTGAGAATTGAGATAAGGATTTGAAAAAAAAGATGGAGATATATATATAGGTTGGATTAGTTGCGACAGGACTATTTGTGATAGGTATCTCGTCGCAAATAGTATTTGTTGCGATGGGACCAGTCGTAAAAACCTCTGCCCGCATTAATTACAGTTGGCGGTTAAAAGAGTATTTCCGATGGGACAACATCCCGTCACAAAAACCTATTTACCAGCGCCGGGTATTTGCGACGGGTCCCGTTGCAAATACCCTCCGACCGACACACTATTTGCGGCGGGGAATCTCCTCATCGCAAATAACCTTCTGGCGGTTTCGCGCACAAACCGCGCCAAACTTTTTGCGATGAGACCCTAAATCCTATCGTAATTAATCTCTGCGACGGGCTATTTGCGACGGGATTAATTCCTGTCGCAAATAGCCCGTCACAAAAAGCTATTTTTCCTATAGTGATCGTGTTCTATGCATAAAAACACATAGGATATGCTACTAACAGGCCAAAATCCATCTATATATGAGGGATAGAAGAATTTGTAAAGTAGTATAACGTGTGTGTGAGTCCCACATGTCATGTGGCCCCGCCTCGTCACCTTATAGTGTACGAATCCATCTCTGGTACTAAATCTGTGAACAAGTACCCCTAGGTGTTCTAGTGTACTCCTAGAGTACATGGAACATCTAGTCAAAAGGCAGACGAATGCACAATTCTCATCATTGGTCCGGAAGGTCAAAAACGTAACTTCGCTGACACACCTCCTCAATGGCCCAGAACATTTGACTGCATCACTTCATACGTCTTACCAACTTTCACAAGAGTCGAGGTTGTCCCGCATCATGGGTTCTCTTCAAACACTCCAGAAGGATCTTCCACTGATATTCCTTTCATGTTTCCACATTTAATGAGATCATGAACAATGTTCAACACATCCAATTGGATCACACCATTGTGATCCTTGTGAAAAAACAAGCAAGATCAACTATTCATTCTCCTCAAACGAACATCCGATGGAAAAGTCGAAAGCTACTACATTTCACATGAAAAGTGTCATGTGGGGCCCATACCATGGTCTTGAAACAAATTTTATGGATCGTGTCTTTGCAATCCCCATGGAAAAACTCACGAAATGGACTACTCATTTGTCCAAAATGGATACCCGGTGAAAAAGTTGCATTTCACCGTAAAGCGTGCGACCCGAGCCTCATGGAGCCTGCACCCTATCTTTGGTTTTAAAAATCTAAAGTAGTCATGAATGTTTTTCACATGATCCAAGGTCATGACGCCACTGACGATGCAATAATTGGACGTCACGATTAGAAGATAGGTCTGATACAAGAGCCGCGAATAATAATAATTACATTATTATTATTAAATTTAGGTATCTCATACACCCGAACCCCGATACCAAGACATCAAAGTCCCAAACTGGTCTAAAAGGATTTTTATCAAAGATAGGGACTTGTGGCCATAGACAGTGTGTCAATCGGATGCGCCGTTTAAGAGATACGACCTTTTAAAGGGTCTTGGCCCAACTTGGGCCAGTTTGGCCCAAATCTGGCTAGACCCCCCCCCCCCCCAGCCCCCCTTCCCCTATGTGACTTTTCTCACAGAATTCCCATGCCAGAAAATTTTATGCCCTTCCTTGGGTAAACGGAATGTTCTGGAATCAATTGTGGCCTCATATTTCCAATCTGAGCTACCATTTAAGATATATCACATTCTCCTCATGTGAATAGTATAAAATATACTTAATATTTTTTTATAATTTATTCTGGGCACCCCAGGCTTTGGAATTACATGTACTCTCAGTTCCTAGATCTGGAAATAATCCATAAAATATTGCAGAGTCTCATAAGGTGAAAACAAGGTCTCTGCATCATTCTCTCCTTCATAATTTTCATCCTTGAAAATAAAAAGTATGGAAACGACTCAAGATACAGAGCTCACACCAGGCTCTCCCGCTCCTAAGAAGACTTAAATGTTTCCACGCTACCACAACATGTGAACCAAAGGGATGTTCAGTCCTTATAAGGTATTCTCCTTTCAAAGATGTGTATTGGAACATGCACGTATCTCCTCAACTGCGACGTGTGGGAGATGTCATTCTCCCACCCCCAGCTTCCCCTCCTCTTCCAGCACCACCTCCCTGGGTACCACCCTGATCACGGCACTATCCCTGCCACGGTGGTACAACTGCTGCCTGCCTGGTGTTCTCAGCGTGTCTAGTCAGGCAATATTTTGTCATGTGACCTCTCCCTTCATAAGCATAACATTGACCCTCCCTAGGCTTTTCGTGCACTATGCGCTGCCTCATCCCCATACGACAATGTGCCTGAGACAAATTATAGGGAGTCCACCTATGTCGAGATCTTATCAGCTAACCACTTCTAGCTACTAAAGATTTTTCAGCTCCATTGCGCTCACTTCTATAACAATTTTTTTGGAATCCCCTTGATAGGAAGTTCTCTATCACCAACACCTAATTCAGCACCCCAGTATAGGTGGGAATTTACAAGGGCGCTATGATAGCACGAATATCTCTATAGAGTCCCTAGTCAAACTTATATGCTCAGAAGTTGCTGCCATAGATCATGTCCAGAGTGTAGTATGCAAGGTCTATGAACCTACTCGCATACTCAACCACAATCATCCCTCCTTCCCTGATACTCTAGGATCTCCTGAAGTCAAGCGGAGCACAAGAAGGAGGTATAGTACTCCTCATGAAACAATTGATGGAAGTCATCCCACGAGAGTGTCGTATCAACGTGTATCTGAGTAACAAATCTCCACCAACATCTCGCTGCTTAGTGGAAAAGTCTGGCTACCAAATCCAGTATCTGATTTGTTGGTGTCTATAAAATAATGAAGAGTCATACCACCAACTCAAGCTAAACCTCTATTGTATGAGGGACTGACTCATCACAGAACCTTAGCGGTCTCCCATGCTGGAACTCACAAAGTGCGCTTAGAAAGTGCACATTATCATCCTACTCTATTGGGGCTATCTAATACTCAATAGGTGGATTTTCTGCTACCTACACACCTAGAGGAAGGCGATCACATGAGGGGTCCTTAACTGAGGCATCTTCACTCAGAGGTTTATCATCATGAACCGAAGATGGTATTCTGGATGGTTTTCATCACATAGACTTTTTGAATATTATCAAGGAGTCCAATGATGAGATGAACATATATATATATATTTGTGTGTGTGTGTGTTCATCTTATCATTTAACTCAACAAGGACAGTCAAAGACTCAATCCTATATGATTCATTTACCATTGTTCCCTTAAATAAGTGTCTCGGGCTGCTATTTCAACAAGTAGGTAATCAGGGTCCTGGTGAATGAATATTTCATTAGCTCATACAATCTGTTTCCGACGCTTTCGCCGGGGCGCGCGCTCGTCCGTCCGTGGGGGAGGACGCGCGGCGCTTCTGTTGCCCCGCATTCCCGCTTTCCAAAGGCGGGCGGCATTCGCTCCTTATTCAGGGATGTCTGCTCCTTGATCGAAACGGGATGATGGGATGTCGGTTCTTCCTCCTGTGGATTCCTCCTCAGAACTCTTCACCTAGTCCGGGTCTCCCTCATAGATTTAATACGTAGTTCGTGAAACTTTTCCCAGTTCCGTGTTTCCATGGGCGCCGGTTAATTACACTACTTCTGTCGGGACATTACAAAGGGTCCAGTCAGGGCAGCAACATTCAGTCAGGGGAGTAGTCACGTTGAGGCATCAGTAGCATGTCTGGATGCTGGGGTACCTGGAATGTCTGTCTGTTATCCTTGACCACAAGGATTCTCGAGGGCGTGAAATCCCGAGGCATCCCACATCGAATGCGGGCAATTATATGTCATAGACACATATCTGAGGTTTTCCTCAGCTTCCCGTGCTCAACACAGGGTATGCTGCAAGTTTAACGTCCAGCGGAGATGGATCAACCCAACCAGAGCATTAGCTAGGATAGATCAGATTGAGGGATCCTCCTTGAAGGAATATCGATACCGGGGCTAGCCCATGGGCGACTGTGAAGAAGAGAGTACCGACATGGTCTCACCAGGATAAGACGGTCCGAGCGAGAATCGGAACGGGTGGTAGGTTGATGAATGGAGTGGAAGGAGAGTGAAATAGGACCATCGCAGGGGCGACAGTGAAGTTGGGCTTGAGCCTTGACGAGGATTCCTACGTATACCTGTGGCAGGGAATCAAAGTCTGTGTAGTTCAGGATGACGTCGATAAACTGACGTGAAGGTGGACCTTGGCCCCATGAGCATCGTCAGAGTACCGACGTGAAAGTAGACCCGTGGGTCCACTAGTGGTGGGCTTGAACCTTGGGAAGGTTTCCTACGTACCATGCCTTGACATGGATCAAAGTCCTCGTAGTTCAGGAGATCGATGGAATACAGTTTTACGCCATGCGGGACGATAGTGAACCCTGACGTGAACAAACGACGGGCGGTGGGTGTCGGCGAATCGACGTCAGTGAGGGACCTTAGTCCGATGGGAGTTGGGCTTGAACCTCGGGAAGGCTTCCTACGTACCATTCCTTGACATGGATCAAAGTCCTCGTAGTTCGCTAGGATGGGTCGCAACGTCTTACCACTAGACCATAATGCAGTTTAACGTCGTGCTGGACGGGGGTGAGACCCGACGTGAAATGATGGGTGGGCTTGAACCTCATAGAGGCTTCCTACGTACCATGCCTTGACATGGATCAAAGTCCTCGTAGTTCGCTAAGATGGGGGGTCAGGGTCGGTGCTCACTCTAAGCCCACGTGAGTCATGCTCGGTGTGAGAAACAAGAGGTTGCAAGGACCTGACGATCACGTCGTGAAGGAAGCGCCCGTGAGAAGCGAAGAGGGGCTTACGCGTTAGGCGGACCACGGTGCTGGGACTTACTCCAGGATGGAGGCCCATGGCGCGACAGAGCGCGGGAAAGATGGACCTTGGTCCGACGATGGGAGGTGCCTCGTTCCCTATCACGCCCTCCACTGACCTTGGTAGTGGGGAATTCCGGAGGTGCAGAGGTGCAACCATCCGTTGGGGGGCTAGGGTCGCCCTTCTCTTACGAACATACACCACTCCGACAAGGAGGATCTCATTCCATGTGAGGAATAGTTCCATTCCCGTGGAGACGAGTGGTGTAAAAAATGTTCGAGCTGGGGGGACCCTTCGCGAGGGGAAAGAGGTCGGATCACATTTTAACGTCATGTGTTGAGGACGTGGTGCTTGGCAGTTTAACGTCCTGCAGCTCGGACGAGGTGGGTTCACTCCACACCGCTAGGACTTACATAACTGGTACCCTCTGGTCCTTGGGGAAGGGAAGGTACCGGTAAGGCCATCGTTAAGGGGGGTCGTGGAACGAACCATAGAGGGGTCCACGTTAGCGTGGCTATGCGAAGAAGCAATAGCCGTTAGCGTGCCTATGCGAAGAAGAATTAGGTGAAGCAACACTACGGGTGGTATTGTCCATGGGACTTTGAAATCACATCATGCAAACCGGGAGGGTCGCACAGGAAGAGGAATTGTTAAGCAAAGGAGTGCGCTTCGCAAAGTAGAGTGTCGTGGCCTTAGCATGGGGCATAGGTGTGAGTGGGAGGTGCTTCGCGAAGTGGAACAGTGTTCGCGGAGCACTGCCTCGCGAGGAAGGGGTGCCTCGCGAAGTAGGGTCCTGCGAAGCAGTGTGCTTCGTGATGTGTAGTGATCCTGCCTTGGCATAGGTATCACTAGCATGGGTTGGGTGTTTCGCGAAGAATAAATGCTCTGCGGCTGCCCGGGTTCCCTTGGGAATCCCCTTCCTTCGTGAACGCCCTTGAGCTTCGTGAAGGGAATCCCTCTCAGAAGAGGGGCTCAAAACGAGACAATGCAGAGGAGTCTCGCGAAGGAGAAGTACCTCGCGGAGCTCATGATTCCCGGGGCAAAGCGTGCTTCGCGATTCGGGAGAGGAGAAGCCCAAAGGTCCAATTTTCTGTCCTTGGGACTCAGGGGGAGTCCAGTATTTATAGGGAAGGGGCGCCGCGAAGCTGGGCTCGCACGCCGCCTCCGGTGCTTCGCGGCGCGCGCGCGAACATCAACGCCAGCCGCGGAGGGGACCGCCTCCAGAGCGTCGCGGCGGCCCGCAAACATCAAATGCGTTCGTGGAGGATTACCGCCTCAGGAGCTTCACGGCGGAGCGCGAACATCAAATGCGTTCGCGGAGCATTACCGCCTCCGGAGCCTCGCGGCGGCCCGCGAACGTCAAATGCGTTCGCGGAGCATTACCGTTTCCGGAGCTTCGCTGCGGCCCGCGAACGTCAAATGTGTTCGCAGAGCATTACCACCTCCAGAGCTTCGCGAGGCCGCGATGGTCGGGGCACTTCGCGTGGGTGCTTCGCGGCGGGGCTTCGCGGCTGTGCTTCGCGAGGCAGCGCGCCAGCTGTCTTTTTCATTCCTTTATTTCGGGCCATATTTTTGGCGCCAACAAATGCCCCCCCTCAGACTTGGAGCCATGGAGGGCGAAGGGTCGATGTCTGAGGGAAAATCGCCAAAATTGTCGGTGGTTCGCGATGCAGCATCGCGAAGGGGCCCCGCGATGCTCGTCGGGGCCGCGGATCCGGACGCGCCGCGATGCTTCGCGTGGGTGAGGCGCGCCGCGATGCTCCGGGGTCGCCGCCTATAAATAGGGGTCCGACCTCTTTTGTCTTCACGTGCCTTCCTTGTCTTTTTGTGCTCTCGACTTCGCGAAGCTCCGCGTACTCCGCGACAGTCCTCCGCGAATCAAGCTTCGCGGAAAACCGCGGGTCTCCGACTCTGCGCCTGCGCCAAGCGAACCTCTGCTTGTCGGCCTTGGCCAGACTTTGCGGCTTGGTCTCGCGACCGATCTTCGCGATCCGGCTTCACGATCGAGCTTCGCGGTAGAGCTTCACGATCAATCCGAAAGAATCCTTTTCTGAGGGCCAGAGTTAAAATGGCCCATCATGAAGCTGTCTTGGGGGTCCTTGCAGATGCTGCTCATCGAGAGGAGATGGCCAACTGTCCAGGCTTAGGGGAGATGATCTGGAGCCACTCGGACCACACTTCTTTGACAGATCTTCTCTCGGAGGGTCAGAAAGATTATCCGCAGTGCAAGAAACTGTCGTTGTACGGATTCGGGCTGAGGGACAACGTCTTTATCCCTGAGGCGAGTAGGGACAAACCAGCTTGCTGGTTCAGGAGCACACCGTGCCAGCACCAATGGTTCAGGGCGGCCGATGGTCACGCACGGGAGGACTTCAAACCCGTCACCGCTGACTGTCTCTACAACCATGTGAACGATATTGACGGGAATCCACTGCAACCGGAGACTTCCCCTCCCCTCTATCGTACCATGCTGAAGGCGGCTTTGCAGGATTCGAAGAAGGGATGGTCTGATGAGTGGGACCTGCACCAGGGCGGCAACTTTACTGATGACTGGGTCTGGGCCTACTGGGTAGGCGCCTCATGCGAGGAGTTCGGGGCCGAGTTGAGGAGAGTGGGGTTGTATGAGGCGGCATGGGCCTCCCAATTCCACATTTACCAACCGAAGCATCTAATGCCGGAGTTGCTGAGTAGATGGTCATCTAGGAACAACACCTTTCACCTGCATCACGGGAAGGTGGGCATCAGCCTGTGGGATGTCCACCAGATTTATGGGGTCCCGATCTTGGGGCCCATGTATGACGAATTCCTCCCTGTTTTCAGCGCGTGGGGAGATGCGGAGAAAATACCGCGACTGGCGTCGGCGCTGATGGCACTTGTCCCTGGAGAGGACAAGGATGCAGTGAGGGACGTCCACTTTAGGAGGTGGTTCAAATGCTTCCTGAATCTCCCAGAGAATCGAGAGTTCCCTCCAAGGCCTCGAACTTGTCCAAGGGCAGCCCAACGGGGAAAGGGGCACTCGTATTGGCGGGTCTTGGAGGACAGCCAATGGAAAACTTGGGGTTTCAGTGTCAGCACTGAACAACAGCCGATAGTCAGGCTGGCGGCGTTCATCGCGGCTCTCATCTGTGGTTGGATCCTGCCGGTGAGAGATACAATCATGGGGGTACGACCCAGCTCATTTATCATGGCGTCGATGTTGTCCATGGGGCAGCGGATCAACCTGGGGATCCCGATGCTCACCAAACTGTACAGAATTCTGCGGCATATTAGCGAGGGCAAGAAGCCGCCAAGGATATGCGGGCCCTTCCACATCCTGTATGGGTGGATCTCAGTGCATATCAGGGGGATTTACAAGTATCCAAACCCCATTTCGCCGCCGGGATCAAACGTTTTCCCCTCCATCCTGAACGCGGTCGGGAGCTTCCCATTCAAACTGGTCGTTCCAATGGTGCTGAATCGGGTGTGGAGGGCGGATGAGTTCAATTTCCATCCCTTCACGTTGCCGACGGGGATGCTTACTGATGACGGACGGGGAACGGAAGAACATCGAGCTTACCTCCTGGCCTTCCGAGGTGGAGTTTTGGTGGCACGAATAGATCGTGAGCCGCTCTGTGAACTGTACACTCTGCATCGGTTTGCGAGGCAGTTCTGGTGCCTCCAGTGGCTGACCCCGCAGGTCTACTGGGAGGTGCGTCACGAGGAGCACCCGTGTGTGATGAGGCAGTTGTGGCTCATGTTCACACGGGAAGATGGAAAGATGCGGATTGCATTGCCTCCATCCACTGCCGCCTTCGGATTAGTGAAGGAGTACGCCATCAGTTGGGAGGCTGCTTACCCAGGGGAGATGCTGAAGCAGCCAACGATCCGGGTTGGTGACGGTGGGCCTCCTCTATCTCGAGGTCGGGGTCGGAGGGAAGCTAGGGCCGCTCGCGGTAGCGGGGCTTCCATGGCGGCGAGACCCGCACCGACCGAGGGTATGGCAGCAGCGGTAGATCTAGTGATTCCGGAAGAGCAGGGTCATCCGGAGGGGCGGCCACCGAGGGGATTTCGTAGGATATCCACCCAGGCTCCGAGGAAGCGCCTGCGTCACATTGATATGGCAGAGGATGTCGTATTCCCGGAAGATTGGGACATTTGGGATGTCAACCGGCAATTCCTCAGCCCATCCGAGATATGGGTCCACCTGAATCGCCTCGGGATGGAATTGTCGGTCATAGGCCTAGTTCGGGCTGGATTCATGGCGTCTCCGGCGGAGGCAGAACAGTACCTGGAAGAGCTGGAGGATTACGTCCACTCCAGTGGCGTCCCTCACCCAATGACGGACCGAGTGAGGGTACTGTTGAATCAGACGGTCCCCCCACAGTTATCGGCTGCCGATCTGAGGGAACGCTTCCCCTTGGAGGAGGAATCAGAGGACTCCTCTCAGGAAGATGAGGCTGGAGGAGGGAGCCCGCTGGAGGAGGGTGAGTTCAGAGACTAAGGCTCAGAATCCGACGATTTTGCGGAGGCTCTCGAGGTAGCATTCCGAACTTCTCTCCTTACGATCTGTTCTTGGATCCCTATGGACTTCTCACCAATGTTTGAGCCATACAGGAGGAACTTGTTCGCAGTCCTCATTCTCTCTCCTTGGCGGGTGATGATGCGGGACCTTCAGAACCCGCTCCTATGGCTGCGTCCAGTTCTGCGTCTGGTGGGACCAGGGGGCCCGAGGTGGATCCTCTGGAATCCCCAGACCTTCCAACAGTATATGGGGGGCCTCATCTCGGGGTCCCATCAGTACCGGCTCAAGAGAAGTGCTCGGAGGTCGATCTTCGTAAGTATCCTCCACCGGTCTCCTCGTTGTCACATGTAGGTCATGCTAACTAACGTTTATGTCTCTCTATCATACAGTTCTTCGACTGGCGTGGGCCACTGCGGAAAGGCTGGTCGGGATGTCTGGTGGCGTCCCTCCTAGGGGTATGCCGGTGATGGTGGCAATATTCCCTCCATCTCCTCAAGCTGCGACGCACATCATCACTGGCGGGTCCACCAGCAGGGTCGTACCCTAAGTCATCAAGGTGGACTCCGAGGAAGAGGATCAACCGGTCGGTCCAAGTTCTGTCGCGCCCGCTTCGGCGCCAGGTGTCGCACTGGATTCAATACCGGATGTTGATCCTGCCGAGGATTTCCTGCGGGTGTATCCCGCGTACGAGCCTACCAATCGCGCAGACTGGGACGAAACGGCCTCCGACGAGGAAGACAGCAGTATAGTCCGCCACCGGTCGTGGAAGCTGATCGCGCGCCTTATCAAGGACACCCCCCAAGCACAATGGCTGGCCGAAATGGATAGTCTTCACTCGCGGTTGCGCGAACTATGCGCTGGGGGAGTGGATGCCCGACGTCCTTACGCACTCATCCGAGATCTTATGGCTGAGAAGATCTGGGAGCATGATCGCGGGCTCAGCGTGGGCTGGCAGTGGAGGAAAGAGACCAACATCAAGAAGCTCCAGGAGGATGAAGGCGAGGTTCAACAGATGCAGACCCGAGCAGATGAGCTTTCAGCCTCTTTTGATGCACAAACTGAGCTGGTCTCACGGTTGAAGGCCCAGATGGCGGAGGCAGAAGAGCAAATGAGGCAGACCTCTGGAGAGATGGCTGTCGTTCAAGCTGGCGTGGAGAGGGCCAAAGCCAGGACTGACGAACTGCGCCCCGCCGCTGCGGAGGAGGAGCGGGAGCTAGTTCAGCGTCAGCAAGCCTTGGATACCGTAAGTCAACGGGTGGCGGAGCTGCAATGCTCTTTTGACGGGGTCAACCCGTCCATGGGGGAAGTTGACCCCAGAGTATTGTAACAAACCCATAAACCTTTCATTGGTACTTTCGTGCTTCAAAAATGTTTTCTTTGTTTCGAATGTCATAGCGCGCATGATTTCCACTGTTTAATTGCCTTGTTACATCCCTACAATTTTTGCGGGACGTTCGGCGACAATTCTCCAAGCCCACATGGGTCGAGTCCGATGTCCGGGATTCGGATTACCAGTCCGGATTCCTGAGAGATGGGAAAGGCGTGATTGGATAAGGAACTTTCAGGATGACCGAATTATCGTCCCCTCAGCGTGCTCTTATGCACGAACGGGGCAACGCCAGGGGCGCTGAAATCAGTCCAGATAGATGAAAATGGGAAGCGTGAATCATGATACCCAAGATTCGGAACACTGTGGGGATGGCGTGACAATAAGGGACAACCGTTATCCTTGGAGGAGAAGCGGTACCCTTATTGCGTTATCCTGTAATGGGGACAACAAATGAGGGTCGAACGTTGACCATGTTCGAAACACGGGACCATGTCACAAATGTTGTTGATCGATCCTTCAGGATGTTGGCCTAGGACAGTTGGCGGACCATAGGTCAAAAATACATACTGTTAGGGGGACCTTTCAGATATGACCCGTCTTCCGGAATGTTGGTCCAGGACGGTAGGTGAGCCGATGCGGCATGAGACCAGGCCGTTAGGGGGTTCCATGAGACATGAAAAGGGGCGAGGGTCCGAATAAGGGGCACGCAAAGCGTGGAATATGGGGTGATGGTCTATCCGAACAGAATCCAACACTTAGGTAGTTACACCACCGTGGTGGGAGCACGCCAGATAGGCGCATCGGTTTGATCATGGATCATTCCTTCTTTCAGACAGGGCCTCTCTGGCGAGGGGGATCTGTCACTTCCCAGTGGGATCTTGGGGCATCCTAAACTTGTTCAGGGTAGAACCGCAGTTTAATGTCATGCGTTGAGGACACATAGATTCCTGTAGTTTAACATCATCTGATAGGACGTGGAATAAGAGGGAAGGAAGCATGTGGAGTGGTAGATATGGAACCGACGCGGATGAGGACTTGGAGTCCAAATCACACCATGTACCCCCGGAGGAAACTCTTCAGGTCGAGGGACCAAGAGTGAGGATTGGGCTGGGCCCGAAGCAAAGTGGTCGGGCATCCCTACCTACCCCACGAGGATGGGAATCAAGCCATACGTAGTTCTGAAAGCGCATTTTAACGTCATGCAGGACGAGGAGCAGCCTGACCGCGTTGGTACACATCTCGCCAAAACTACTAAGCCCGCGTGAGTCGTGCTCGGTGTGGGAAACAAGTAGTAGTGGTGAGATTTTCCCGACACAGAGAGAGGCAGGTTAGGGAAAAGGGACGCTCAGTGAATACCGGCCCAATGACACTAACACGATCATTTAGCGCACCTAGATGCGTGAAGAGAAAGAGCCGAGTATTATGGAATTCCACTTGAACATGAGGAAGTGGAAACATGTGAATCATGGTGATCGAGATTCAGATCATGATGATGGCGGCGTGACGATGGAGGATAACTGCTGATGTATTCGCAACACAGCACCCTTTCGCGTTAGCCTAGAATGGAGACAGACAAATGAGGGTCGACCGTTGACCATGTTCGAAACACGGGATCGTGTCACAGATGTTGTCAAATATCCGTAGGGACGTTGGCCCGAAACGATTGAAGGTCCCTTAGGTCCAGCATTCATGGAGATCCCTTAATCCAAGTATCCATGTCGTCTGGGGGTCCTTCTGGACGTGGAAGAGGATGAGGATCCAAATAGCGAGTTCACGAAGCTTGGTAGTGAGACGAAGGGAATGTCCGCATGAAAGTCCCACACTTCGGGTTCTTTGTCGAAACTCATCTGAATACGACAACGAAACGTATTAGAGAGAGGGAGCATATTTCTTTCCCTTGGGGAGATCTTAGTTTAGGGTCGTAGAATTCGGACCATGAAAAGTTAAACTGGTCCCGCGGGGAAGTGCCCGGGCGCTCCTACATATCTCATAGGGATGAGAATCAAGCCTTACGTAGTTCTTGATGGACCTTAGACCATAAATGGGTAAAGGGAGCAAGGGACACATGGCATCAAAACCCGACGTGAAGGAGGACCTAAGCTCTACTTACCATTCATTCTCTGGGGGAATGCTCGAGTCGAGGGACCGAACACAAAGGTTAGGCTGGGCCCGCGGGGAAGTGCCCGGGCGCTCCTACGTATCTCATAAGGATGAGAATCAAGCCATATGTAGTTCTGGATGGTGACACGGTAGGATACCATTTTCAGGGGAAAAGAGAAGTGCGGGCATGGACCTTGCACTAAAAGAAGCGGAATTTGATGTATCTTGTTTGTTCTTTAGGGTGAATGGGTTTTTTTTTGTGAAGCGACAGGCCTAGAATAGTAGCCCGTGATGTCACCACAAGGATCAAGCCGCGATGGGCGTTGACAAATGGCATGGCACGTGTCCAGTACCCAACGTGATTTCCTCTACAATGAGGTTACCACAATGCAGTTCCGTTTTTTGTCGTGCAGCCAGGACGATAATGTCACAGTTTAAGGTCGTATGATAGGACCAAGCATGCATTCTATCGTCATGCAGTGCAAACGTAGCAGAGACGATGCTAGGCGGGAAATGTGCGCAGTGTTGTAAAACACAATTGACGGAGACATGATCTCACATCAGATTGTACGCCATTCGGAGAGGGAAACCTTAGGCCGAGGGGCCTATATAGAGGGGAAACAGGGGGAGAGACTGGTTTCCTGAATGGGTTGTACCCGGGGACAGGGCGTCTCGGTGGTCCTACGTATCCCATGAGGATGGGAATCAAATTTAACGTAGTCCCGAATGGATCTTAGTTTATGGTCTTAGAGCTCGGACCATGGGAGCCCCGAAGGACGCCAGATTGCAGCTTTGTCCCCCTAACATGCAAAAATGCACTGAGGGATAGTGCCAAAAGTAACGAGATTCCACCTGGACATGATGGGGTGGAAAATGATGTGAATTACGCAACCAACATTCAAGGACTGAAGGGGCTGGCATGACGATAGAGGATTACTGCTGACCATGTTCGCAACACAGCATCCTGTCACGTTAGCCTGAGATGAGGACAAACAAATGAGCATCGACCACTGACCATATTCGCAATGCGGGATTTTATCGATTTGTTGTCCAAAACCCTCGGGGGCATTGGCCCGTATCAGTAGGAGAGCCCTTGGGAATTGTATCCAGGCCATTCTTGGGGGTCCCTCTGGGTGCGAAAGGTGATGGAAGCCCGAATGGAAGGGAACACGAAGCTTGACAAGTGTAAGGAACTTGATCAAGTTGAATCTGACACTCTTGGTCCTAGACCAGAGTACTCTCAATACATGGGTGAACCACTACAAGGAGTCAAGGGACTCAACCTTGAGGGTGATCGAGAGATGGCAGATTCCCAGGGGAAGGGGGGCACGATGCCCAAAACCTTGTATCATACCTACACATCCCCCTCCTGGAGAGGGATAGGCCAAGTGGCCTAGGTGACCGGGAGATCAGGAGATCACTAGGAGGTGGGGCTGGACCCGAATCTTAAACATTCAGGTGGTCCTACGTATCCCATGAAGATGGGAATCAAGCCACACGTAGTTCTGAAGGATTCCTTTTAATGTCATGCAGGACAAGGAATAGGAGGGCTAACTCTCAGAACGGGGTATGCGTGGTGCAGCTATTGCAAACCCGACGTGAATGAGGACGTGGTCCTACACTACGCCACGCGGTCCCGTGGTCGGGGTCCTGAAGGCAGGACTAGAGAGGTGAACATTCTGAACTCAAGATGGACCCAAAGACAAGGGGTCTCGAACATAGTTCCAGATGAGAATCTTAGTTTATGGTCTTAGAGCTCGGACCGTGGAGGGTGACAACTCCCGAGAAAGCACAGATGTCAACCCAATCCCTAAGCTCGTGTGAGATAAACTCGGTGTGGGAAACAAGGGGGGAAGATCCTTATCGCAATACTTGGGGCGTCCATTAAAGGGGAGTCGGCCGAGAGTTTCGAAGGACACCTTTGATGCAGCTTGTTCTCCCAACGCGCAGATGTGCACGGAGGAAAAGTACCAAGAGTTCTGAGATTCTACTTGGACATGATGAAGTGATGAAGGGTGTGAATCGTGTACCCGGCATTTGGGCTTAATGGGTTGGCGTGGCGATAGAGGAAAACTATTAACCATGATGGAAACACAGCGTCCGTATCACGTTAGCCTGAGGTGGGAACAACAAATGAGCATCGACCGCTGACCATATTCGCAATGCGGGATTTTATCGATTTGCTGTCCGAAACCCTCGGGGGCGTTGGCCCGTATCGGTAGGAGAGCCCTTGGGCGTAGTATCCAGGCCGTTCTTAGGGGTCCCTTCGGGTGTGAAAGATGATGAAAGCCCTGATGCGGGGATATGCAAAGCCTGGAAAGCGGGTGCGGACGTGTCCGAGTAAAGCTTGGCATTCCAGGTAATAAACCAGAGTACTCTTAAGCACATTGGTGAACCGCCGAAAAAGGGATCGACGAAACAGCTCAGTAGGGGGGGAGCATGGCGTGGTCATTACGAGATCGTCGTGAATGAGGACATAATCTCACACCACACCATATAATCCTCTCATGGATGAAGGATAGGCCAAGGGGCCGGGATGGGATGAGGATTCCCGAGAGATGGGGATGGACCCGAATTTTGGACATTCAGGTGGTCCTACGTATCCCATGAGGATGGGAATCAAGCCACACGTAGTTCTCTATATGTAGTTTAACGTCATTACTGGACGAGAAGGGGAGCAATATACCCCGAAACAAGGGAGGTGTGCGGTATGGCGAAGAAGCCGACGTGAATGAGGACGTAGTCCCACACCACACCATACACCCTGGGTAAGAGGGGACCTGGGTAATGGCCCGGAAAGGCCAAGGGGCCTAAGGTCAGACATCAGTCAGGAAGGCCTGACTGGTTTGCAGTTTAACGTCTTACATGAGGACAAGAGTCGGGGACCCGAGAAGGCCAAGGGGCCTGAGGATGGGCCTCGTAAAGGGAGGGCGTACGGCATGGTACATGATCCCGACGCGAATGAGGACATAGTCCCACATCACACCGTACACCCTTATGAGGAATCCTGGGCCGTGGCCCGGAGAAAAGGGAAAGTTATCAGTCATAAAGGCCTGACTGGTTTTCAGTTTAACGTCTTACATAAGGACGAGGGTCGGGGACCCGAGAAGGCCAAGGGGCCTGAGGCTGGGCCTCGTAAAGGGAGGGTGTAAGGCATGGTACATGATCCCGACGCGAATGAGGACATAGTCCCACATCACACTGTACACCCTTATGAGGAATCGGGGTCGTGGGCCTGATCGCTAGCACCACCTGAGGGAAGTTTTTCACCTCGGGATGGGGCAGAATGAATCACTGTTCTTGATGCCTGGGACATCTCGGGGTGGACCTGAAAATCCAGCACACTATTGACCATGTTTGAAACACAACGTTCCTATGGGGACCCGTATGGGGGCAACAAATGAGCGTCGACCGCTGACCAAATTCGCAACGCGGGACTTGTATCGGCTTGTTGCTTGAAAACCCTCGGGGGCGTTGGTCCGTATCGGTTGGAGAGCCCTTGGGAATTGTATCCAGGCCGTTCTTGGGGGTCCCTCTGGGTGTGAAAAAATGACGGAATCTCAGTCAAGGAGTGGGTGAAGCATAGTTGTATCCATCCACGAAAGGGGAAAACACCTCCAGGGGGGAATGTGCAGCCGGGTCGAGGCTTGCTCGATGTGGGTCGGGGAAAAAGTGTGCACCCTGCCATGTCTTGACCCAAGGGGAAGATTTTGGGTTTTGGGCTGGGCCAACGGATGAAATGTCCGAGCGTTCCTACGTATCTCATAAGGATGAGAATCAAGACATACGTAGTTCTTGAAGGCCATGCAGTTTAGCGTCATGCGGTGAGGACGTGGGAGGACAGAAGAACAGGAGTGGGCGCATGGTGCGACCCTTACAATCTTTGTGCGAGCGGGGTTGCATAAGCGGGGCCAAGAAAGCCTACTCCCTGCTACACAAAGATCCTCCAAGAAAACTATTCCTAGGGGGGATAGTGGAAGGGAAAAGCTTGGGGCTGGGCTCAAGAAGAGGCGTCCGAGTGTTCCTACGTATCTCATAAGGATGATAATCAAGCCACACGTAGTTCTAGAAATGCAGTTTAACGTCATGCGGGACGATAAGAAGCATCTCATTTGGGGATATGTACGGTACGACGAGTAATCCGACGTGAATGAGGACATAGTCCTACACCATACCGTACAATCCCACAAGAGAATAGATCAGGGAAAACCAGGGGGCCTGAGGTCGTGTCGCGGTCAAGGAGACCTGACCAGCTTGCTGTTTAACGTCTCGCAGTGAAGACGGGGCCGGGGGCCCGAGGAGGACAAGGGGCCTGAGGCCGAGCCTCGGTCAGGAAGGCCTGGCTGGCTTACAGTTTAACGTCTTGCAGTAAGGACGGGGATGCATTTTAGGGTCGTGCGAGACCATCTCACAGTTTAGGGTCGTGCTAGACCTTCTCGCAGTTTAGGGTCGTGTTGGACCTTCTCGCAGTTTAGGTTCGTGCTGGACCTTCTCGCAGTTTAGGGTCGTGCTGGACCTTCTCGCAGTTTAGGGTCGTGCTGGACCTTCTCGCAGTTTAGGGTCGTGCTGGACCTTCTCGCAGTTTAGGGTCGTGATGGACCTTCTCGCAGTTTAGGGTCGTGCTGGACCTTCTCGCAGTTTAGGGTCGTGCTGGACCTTCTCGCAGTTTAGGGTCGTGCTGGACCTTCTCGCAGTTTAGGGTCGTGCTGGACCTTCTCGCAGTTTAGGTTCGTGCTGGACCTTCTCGCAGTTTAGGGTCGTGCTGGACCTTCTCGCAGTTTAGGGTCGAGCTGGACCTTCCCGCAGTTTAGGGTCGTGCTGGAACTTCTCGTAGTTTAGGGTCCTGCTGGACCTTCTCGCAGTTTAGGGTCGTGCTGGACCTTCTCGCAGTTTAGGGTCGTGCTGGACCTTCTCGCAGTTTAGGGTCGTGCTGGACCTTCTTGCAGTTTAGGGTCGTGCTGGACCTTCTCGCAGTTTAGGGTCGTGCTGGACCTTTTTGCCCTAGGAAAAGTATCGTTTGAGGAATTTGGCATTGGTGGGAGGGGTTATACGCTCTCCATCCGTGGTCACAAAGGAGTATGCTCCATTGGGGTAAACCTTATGGATGATATAAGGCCCTTACCATTTGGGTTCTAACTTGGGCGGTTTCCTACCGGGAATCATTGGCGCTCGAAGGGCTAGTACCAGGTCGCCCTGTAGAAAAGAGCGAAGACGAATCTTCTTGTCAAAGGCTCTCGCTATCTTGTCCTGATGCCTTTCCAGATTGTGCAGGGCACGAATCCGGTTCTCGTCCAGTGCCTCTAATTCAGCCAGACGGATCTCGACTACCTCATCTGATGTCTGGTGGTCGTAAAATGCAGTGCGTAACGACGGCAGCTGGATCTCAATGGGTAGGACGGCCTCAGCTCCATACACCAGGGAATATGGGGTCACCTGGGTAGAGTTGCGAGTTGTCGTCCGGTAAGCCCAGAGGGCGTTGGGGAGCTTGTCCGGCCAACTTTTCTTGTTCTGACCAACCATCTTCTGCAGAATGTTAGAGAGGGTCTTGTTGAACGCCTCAATCTATCCATTCGCCTGTGCGTGGTAGCGGGAGGTATGGTTTGACCGGATGTCGTACTTAGCGTACAATTTCTTCAATTCAGGTGCTCGGAAGTTGGTGCCGTTATCGGTGAGGACGGCGTGAGGGACTCCAAACCGGTGGATTATGTTGGAGCTCACAAAGTCAACGATGGAACGGGCCTTGACCTCTTTGAGCGGAACTGCCTTTACCCACTTGGAGAAGAAATCTGTAGCAGTCAGGATGAACCTACACTGGCGGGCTGTTGCCAGTGGATACGGTCCCACTACATCAAGCCCCCATACCGCAAATGGCCAAGAGTACTTGGTGGGGTGGAGGGGCTCCAGCGGCCGATGCAAGAAGTTGGTGTGTACTTGGCACGCGTGGCATCTCTTGGCATATCCAATACAATCGTGGATCATAGAGGGCCAAAAGTACCCCAACCACTGGATTTGATGGGACAGTTTTGGCCCAGCTTGATGGGTGCCACAGGAACCGGCGTGAACCTCTTGCATAACTTGAGGTATCTCCCCTCCTTGGAGGCAACGGAGAAGGACACCATCGAAACTCCGCTTATAAAGGATCTGTTCCAGACTGGGGCCTCTCTGGAGGGTAAATTGCAGCGCACGGCATCGAATTCGCTCGCGCTCAGCCCGATCATCCGGGAGCTGACCATTTTGGAGATACTCGACAAAAGGTGCTCTCCAGTCGGGGGTGGTTTCAACCACTGCGTCTGATGAACCCGGGACTCCCGATATGGAGGTTCCGGCGGTGAGATGGCTTAGCCGCAGGCCATCATGGTCCTCTTGGGTGACGGGGGCAATGACTCTCCGGTGTGCCACATGTATGACCAAATCATCTTGCTCGGGTTCTGCGAGCGACGCGGCTAAACCAGCCAAGGCGTCTGCTTGGCCATTCTGCGACCGTGGGACATGGGTAACCTCTGGTCGAGGGGAGAACTGGGCAATTAGGCGGAGGGTGTACTCCAGCAACGGTGCGAGCTCCGGCTTCCTAACGACGTAGTCTCCATTAACCTGTTTGATTACCAGCTCGGAATCTCCCTTCACATGTAAATGGGGCACATGGATCTCAAGGGCCAGCTCGAGGCCGGTGATGAGAGCTTGGTACTCTGCCTCGTTGTTCGTACAGCCTTCTGATAACAGGAACGAGTATGGCAGGACGGCTTGCGCTAGGGTAATGAAGAAAATACCCAGGCCCACTCTGTTGAGATTGGGATCGTTGAGCCTCCTACCGGTGGGGATCTGGGAGGCGTCGTCGAAATGCATTTTCCAACACGGGGTAGCATGATCGACTGAGAGGATCGTCTCATCAGGGAAATCCAGGTCCGGGTATTGATCCGCAGAGGTTGGATGGGAAGCTAAAAAGTCTGCCAATGTCTGTCCCTTAATGGCCTTCTGAGGTACAAACCTGATATCAAACTGCTGGAGAATCACCGCCCACTGTGCTAGTCGGCCAGTCAGCATGGGACGGCTCAGGATGTACTTCAGTGGGTCTACCCGGGAGACCAATTGCACCTCATGGTGCTGCAGGTAATGTCGTAACTTCTGCACGGCGAAGATGAGCGCAAGGCAGCTCTTTTCGATAGGGGAGTATATGACCTCCGTATCGAGAAGCATGCGGCTGAGATAGTAGAGACTATTCTCAGTACCCTCATTATTCTTCTGGGAAATTAGCGCACCGAGGGACCTCTCCAGGGTGGTCACGTAAAGGACCAGCGGCTTTCTGGAGACGGGTGGCATCAAGACCGGAGGTTGGAGCAGATACAGCTTGATTTCCTCGAAGGCGGTCCGACACTCCTCATCTCATTCATAGGTGGCGCCCTTCTTCATGAGCCGGGAAAAGGGCTTACACTTGCCGGCCAGATTCGCGATGAATCGGCATATATAGGCTAAGTGGCCTTGAAGGCCTCGAAGCTCCCGAATGTTGCTCGGGGGAGGCATTTGGCTGATGGCCTTGATCTTCTCCGGGTTGATCTTGATACCTCGGTATCTGACAACAAAGCCCAAAAACTTCTCGGAGGTGACCCCGAAGGCACACTTCAGCGGGTTCATCTTCAGGTGAAGGCAACGGAGGAAACCGAACACTTTCTCAAGGTCTTTGAGATGGTCCTTGCACTGACATGATTTGACTACGAGGTCATCCACATAGCATTCCACTAATGTCCCGAGAATCGGCTTGAATATGCGATGCATGGCCCTCTGATAAGTGGAACCTGCATTTTTCAAACCGAATGACATAACCTAGTAGCAAAAGGTACCTTGGGGATCTCTAAAGGCAGTGGACTCCTCGTCTTCGGGGGCCATCCGTATTTGGTTATACCCGGAATACCCATCCATGAAAGAGAGGGCTTGGAACCCGGCCGTGGCGTCAATCAACAACTCTGTCACTGGGAGTGGGAAGTAATCCTTTGGGCAGTGGTGATTAAGATCGCGGAAGTCGATACAGACTCTGATCTGCCCATTCTTCTTCCTGACTGACACAATGTTGGAAAGCCACTTGGGGTACTGGACCTCCTTGATGAAGTTGGCTTTGATTATCTTATCAACTTCAGCCTCAACCATAGCACCATGGGAAGGGTGCATCTTCCTGGAAGGCTGCTTAAACCCACGATGTTTTTCCGGGAGGCCCAGACGATGAACGGCTACTTGGGGATCTAGCCCTGGAATCTCGTTGTAACTCCAAGCAAACACATCACGGTGCTGTTTGAGGAAGTCTACGTACTGCTGCCGCTCCTCGAGGGACATAGTTGCGCTGATCAATGTGGGTTTCGGATCTGCCTCGCTACCAAGGTTCACCTGTACTAGTTCATCAACCGTGGTAGAGACGCCTTCTTCAAAGGCTGGGGGAGCATCCTCCAAGTCTTCCTCCCCACCCGTGGGGGGACTTCCCGCAATGGGGGGGGGCTTCTGGGCTATCAAAATCTGTGGGGCAGCTGGTGCCGGCTTGGGCAGCAGCGGTCATCACATCGGGAGACTCGCTTGCCATTGAGACCATAGCAATGAAGGTAGTCGACCCTATCTCATCTGGCCTTCGGCCTAAAGGGCCACGTTTGATGATATCAAAGTAGTGGTGATGTGTCAGCCTGAGTCGGTTAATTCCATCCCGGTGGAAGAGACATGTATGGCGCACCGTCGTTGTCATGAGCTTGACGTCCCGGTACCGTACAGGGGTAGGGGGTTCCGGGATGACTTGAGCCTGATTGATGTAGGAGTACGAGGTGATTTTCCGTCGTCGCTTGGACACAGGAACATGCCTTCCTTGCGTACCCGAAATAATGAAACATTGTCCCATGTCGGGGGTCATGGCCTCCAACCGGTGGATCGGGAGGATGTAGGCGTCATCCATGCTTTCCCAGGGATCACTTGTGATCGGGGCGGGTTCATCCTCACTTACCAAGATTTGATTGTCCTTACTTTTGTAATAACCCGCATCCAGATAGCGGGCCTCACAAGAAGCGAAAGGGGAAGCGTATCCTTAGAGAACGCCTACTCGACCGTTGAGCGAGTACTTGAGGCACTGGTGATACGACGAAGGGACCGCTTCATACATATGGAGCCATGGCCTACCCATCAATGCGTTGTAGGCGGTGTCCTGAGAGACAACCAAGAACTCGGTGCTGGAAATTAAGCCACCGAACTGAGTATTCAGGCGGATCTTGCCGACTGGGGTTTTCTTCGTCCTGTCGTACCCCTGGATCCTGAGGTTAGAGGGAGTTAAATCACCTTCGGACAGACCCATCTTTCACAGCGTCCGGGTCGGAATTATATTGATTCTGGAACCTGTGTCAATGAGGCAACGGCGGACTTCCACACCATTGAAGTGGCCAGTGATGTACAGCGGGTGAATGTACCCCTGTATAGGAGGGTCCTCATCTTCACCGGAGAACGAGATAACCACCTGACATTCAGCGTTTTCGATCGTCTCGGTATGGAAGGCTTCCGCAGCTGCTACTTCCGTCTCGAACTGGAGGGGGCTCCTTAGGGCCTCGGCAAGTGCCTCGCGCATTTTGGATGACAGGCGAAGGGCCTCAAGGATGGAGAGCCTCACCGGAATGTCGGCCAGGTGCTTCAGAACATCGTACTTTCGTGCCAAACGTGAGCCTCTGCTTACAGGAGGTCGTTCGGCATTTGGAGGCACAGCGGGTCCGACCGGCTGAACCGGCGATTGACAAGTACTGGGTACATCTCGCTTCCTACTAGTAGAATCCTGAAGGGCAGTTGCCGGACTGGGATCGGACAGCGGAGGCTGGCCTGTAGCTGGGCAAGACTGACTGTGATACGAACAAGGTGGCTCCCCCCGATCCAATAGCACAAACGGTGGCGGAGGTAGAGCCGAGGGTGTTAGATGGGTTTGCACGTGCTGAGATCTGCGCTGAGCCTACTGCCTGGTCTCGATAGCGTGCATGGCTTGGCCAAGAGTGCCTGCTGACGTACCTCGATGACCGGCGCGATTGCGATTCCGCTGACGTTGACGTCGGCTGGAAATGTTGGGGAGGTCTGCCTGGCGTTCCCCCTCGTCGGGGGTCATATAGGGCTTTACCAGCTCCACGGTGTTAACCGAAGCGTACCCCTGGCTATCGCTCGAGGAGTCATCCACCGCTGGGTGGATTCTGGGAGGGATCCCCATTTTGGGGGGCATAAAGTCGCCGAGAGTGCGGGATGACGACGGCACTGGCGGTGCATGTTGCTTCTTCTTGCGTCGCCGCTGCTTGCCCTTTTGGGCAGAGGTCGACTGTGAAGACGATGCAGAGGCACCGGCTACTTCTTCTGAAGGTTCCGACTGCTTCAGGCGCGCCCGGATGATACCCTGGGCACGGACGACGGTTTTTCGAGCCATCCAGTCGTCGTATTTCTGGGACCTGCGGCTAGGGACTGCTGCCACTCACCTTCACTGTCGCTGCCAATCTCTGATCCTGTAAAGACACCTGCTACTTGCGCTGGTTCTGGTCCCAACTTGACTATGTTGTTTTTTACCTGGTCCTGAAGACAGTCTTTAAACATATAGCATCGCTTGAGGGTGTTCCCCAGGATCCGATGATAAGGGAAGTAGTTGGGGTGATCGGTGAGATGCGCCTCTGCCGGCCTTCTGCACTCAGGCAGACGCACAATCCCTTGCTCTAGAGCACTTCGGAAGTAGCCAGGGACCTGATTTTCATTGAACTAATAGGTCTGGTACCTTTTTTCCGGATAGGGGGGCCTGGGGGCCTGGTCCTAACGAGGGGACGGAGGGTCCTTCCGAGAAGGCGGCGCCTGATTGTCTCGCCTAGGTGGCGGTGGCGCGTTGCACGGGGGAACCTGTTGGTTCTGAGGCGGTCGCTGCTGGGCAGGAGCTTGTGCTTGAGGTGGAGGACCTCTGCGGGGTTGTGGGGGTGGTGCTGCCGGCAGCAATTCCAGCTACCTCGGGGCTTCTATTTGAGCCACTGCGGCGGGTTCAGCCCTGGCGGTCCTCCTGGCTGGGATCATAGGGGGCAACAAACGTGCCTGACTGGCCTGTTGCAGGGCTTCCTCGAGGCGTTGAGCCTTATCCAAGAAATCTTTGAACCCTCCAGGGTAGTTCTGGGTAATCAAGGAGGGTACCAGCTCTGTCTTGACGTTCCCCACACACATCTTCAGTAATTTCTCCTGAGTCAGTGGCATGTCGAGGGAATACTTAAGTCCCTTCCACCAGGCGATGAAGTCTGCGACTCGCTCATCAGGCCTTTGCTTGCACTTGAAGAGGTCTGCAATGCTGGTCTTTTGCGTGGTAGAGCTGAACTGGTATAAGAACTTCCGGCGAAGATCCTCCCAACCGGTCACCGATCCAATAGGGAGCTGGCTGTACCAGACGAATGTCGGACCTTCCAATGTCTGTACGAAACATCGGAGCTTGGAAGCTTCTTGCTGAGCCGGGGTCCCCAGCATGGGGCCACACCTGGAAGAAAAATGAGCCAAGTGCTGCGGCGGGTCCCCTGTCCCGTTGAAAGGCGAGAAAGTGGGGTTCCCAAAACCCGGAGCTGCGGGCATATCATCCACCCACGCGGGATAAGGCTTGCCATCCGGTGGGACCGCCACCTTCCACGTTTCCAACGCTTCGAGGCGAGCTGTGAGCGCCGCAATAAGATCCTCCGGGTGGGGTTCCCTGTCTTGACGGGGATCCCTAACCACAAGTGCATTTCCAGGTTCTTCAACACGGTAGACGGCTTCGGCCGCTCGCGGGTCAACTGGTTGGACGACCTGCGGGGCGACTGGGGGAACCCGGATTGGATTCTTCAGATTTCCTCGTCACTCGGGGGGATTTGGCGAGACGTATCGCGCCCTCTTGTCGTACGTTCCGGCTTCCACCCTGTCTGCGGCAGTAGCATGATCAGGGTGGCCTGGAGGCATCTCACCGGGGGGAAATTGTTCCTACCCCTGCTGCCCTGTCCTGGAATTACCATAGTCGGGTCGCCGCTCTACGGCGTGCTCAGCCAAGAGTTCGTCAACCAGCTTTTTCTGCTCAGCAAGCAGCTGGCGTAACGTGGCCTTCTCGGGATCTTCGTCCGTTTTCTGCATAGAGGCGGATGGGTCGGAGTGCTTGATTGTTCCGACGTGCTCCTTACCCTTTCCAGTGTTTTGACCGAGTACCAGCGACTCGGTGGGTACGGGGAGACCTAGCGGGTTCCTCTGCTGACGGGTAACTCTCCCTGACGGGTCGAGCAGCGGCGGTACACCCTCGGGTGGTGAGTCTCCATCAAGGAACTCAAACTCATCTTCCCTATCCACAACGTCGGCCATGTGGACTGTGACCCCTCTTGAGGGAATATCCTCGATGTCGCATAGCGAATCGGGCTGCTGTCGGATAGGGTCGAAGAGGAGAGCGGCATAGTTTCCCCAACCACGGACTTGCACATGGGGGGTGGCTTCCCTGACGATTCTGCGGAGTGCTTTAAGACTCTAAACGCATTTTCATTGAAGGGTGCTCTGGTGGCCTGGCGACTCAGGGTGCTGGGCCACAAGAAGTGTGGCTGCATCGATCAGGTGGCACTGCTCGCCGATTTCTTCGAAGTGCTCATGACTTCTGGGGTACACCACTCGTTCATAACGGAGGCGGAAGTGTGTCGCCCATAGGGTTCGACAAAAGCACCCCACGTCTTCAGGGGTAAGAGACTCTGGTATGCAGAAATTCAGTGCCGCCGTCGGCCAAAACTTCTCCGAGAAGTAATCCGCTGCAAGGATACTCCAGAAGCTCCTAGGCTCGGACTCAGGGTCTGGCCCTGTGTTTCCCCACTCGTCAACCGGGGGCGGCTGAGGGACCGGTAGCGGTACCGAGGCGGAACTTTGGGATATTAAGCTCGGCGGTGGAGAATACGGCAAACGAGCTGACTGGTCGCCGAATTCTGGGCCATCCTCTGAAGAGTGAGGTGACCTGGCCACGATGTCACGATACAACGGGCTGATAACCGCAGCTTCCGGAACCGGAGCCGTGGCTACCGGCAACAGGTCGTGTCGTCGCTCTACCATCGTTGGCCCCCAAAATAACTCTCCGTGATCTCTGGTTGAGGTAGAGGGCTCTTCTGGTGACAGAGGCGATGATTGCGCGGTCGAGACCTGCGGAATTCCCAGGATTTCTTCCTCTTGGATGTACCTGCGGAGGGAGATGGGAATCTGGTGGACCTCAAATTCCGGGAGAATGAGGCTAACACATCTGGTTCCTACCCCAGTCCTTGATACGGAGGCGCGAGGAGAAGGTTCCATCGCTGAATCGCATTCTGCTTCCGATTCGGAGAAGCGGGCAGGTTTGATCTCCACCTGGGCCTTCCCAGGGTTCTTCTTGTTGCGGCGACGACCTGCTCTCCTGCCCTAGGGTGGCTCTTTGGGACAGGGTTGACCCCTATCAGGCAGCCTCGGGGCGGCGCTGGCGCCGTGGCGGAGAGGGCCCCCACTCGAGATAGCCGGGGTGTGAGGGGCACCAGAGCAAATGTCGAAGGGTACATGGGGAGGACCTCCATGAAAAGTACCCATATGGGCGGGGCCTCTGTTGGAACTGGCAGGAGCATGGGGAGGACCCCCAAGATCGATGCGAGTGGAGCGAGGCTGACCTTCACTCCTCGAGTTGCTGGGGCGAGGAGGACCTTTGCCGGTTGCAGAGAGGACGTAGGGAGGGCCCCCACGTTGGAGAAGGACCGGATGGATGGTACCTTCAGGAGGATGGACTCCATACCCTGTACAGCGGGCGCGGGAAATGTTTTTGCACTGAGCGTCACTGCCGCGGGGCAGGTCTTCCTGCGGGATGGGGGTAGCACGAGGCATGCCTCCATGATGAACCTCGGAGAGGGGAAGGTCCACGCTCTGTGGAGTAGTGGTACGGGGAGGACCTCCGTACGGGGTGACATTACCGTGGGTTAGCTCGCGGCGATCACCACTTGGGCCTGCAACCCGGAGAGTCAACCCAGCCTGCCCGTGGGGCGGTTGGGTCTCGATCCTGGTTGGGTGAAGGAGTGCCCCTGCCCAGTATATGCAGGGGCTTCACGATGCATGTCGGCGGTGGCTCGGGCCACTGTAGCTGTCGACGTCGACACGCCCGTGCGAGCGTCCTCAGCCCGGGCCCGGCGATGACGTCGGGTCAGGCGGGCTGGCACAGGTGGTGCAGGGACGTAGTTTGCCTGCTCTTCCTGCGGGGCCGGACGGTGGCGCTGACGCGGCCGGGCAGGATCTCTCGCCTGGAGCCCTCGGGTCGAGACCCTGGGCGGGCTGAGCCGGACGGTGCCCGCCTCTTCAGCGTAAGGCGAGGAGTCGTCAAGGAGTTCCAGAGACAAGCTCCCGAAACGGTTGAATGTGGGGGTGGGGAGCAGGGGCTCCCTGCGCGTCCTGTTAGGGCGGCGTTGAAGGCGGGGCCTGGAGGCCTCCAGGTCCAAGCGGGCCATATCCTGGGTCGAGATGACCCCTTCTTCCTCGTACCTACGCACGAGGTTGTTGATCACCCTTCGCTGGATGACCTGTGATGGGGAAAGGGGACGTGGGCGCCCTGTATTCCGCGATGCGGCGGCCGTCGTGGCGGTAGCGGCATTACGTGGGATGGTCGTGGCGGTGTTGCCCCTGCCTCTGCATGGGCGAGGAGCGGACGGTGATCGAGTCTCTGTAACAGAAACCTGGTTCCTGAGAAACGAAGGGATCAACTCATCAGTACTGAAAGGAAAAGGATTGACAGCTGGTGCCCCAGCGTTCTTCCATTCTCCATGTCTGTGAGAAGGATCCATGCCAATACGCTGCAGAACGGAGTTCCCCAAGTTCTACTGCCCCGACTTCCGGTGAGTTTCACGACAGGCCCGCTATTTGCTTGGCGGGACTAGGCACCGGATATCTGGATCCGGTGACACGTCAATCTACTGGTGTCTCGAACGCTACTAATCCCCATATTGAGGAGAAGAATATTCACGTCTGGTTCACCATTTCTGTTTCCGACGCTTTGCCGGGGCGCGCGCCCGTCCATCCGTGGGGGAGGACGCGCGGCGCTTCTGTTGCCCCGCATTCCCGCTTTCCAAAGGCGGGCGGCATTCGCTCCTTATTTAGGGACGTCTGCTCCTTGATCGAAACGGGATGATGGGATGTCGGTTCTTCCTCCTGTGGATTCCTCCTCAGAACTCGTCACCTAGTCCGGGTCTCCCTCATAGATTTAATACGTAGTTCGTGAAACTCTTCCCAGTGTCGTGTTTCTATGGGCGCCGGTTAATTACACTGCTTCTGTCGGGACATTCCAAAGGGTCCAGTCAGGGCAACAACCTTCAGTCAGGGGAGTAGTCACGTTGAGGCATCAGTAGCATGTCTGGATGCTGGGGTACCTGGCATGTCTATCTGTTATCCTTGACCACAAGGCTTCTCGAGGGCGTGGAATCCCGAGGCATCCCACATCGAACGCGGGGAATTATATGTCATAGACACATATCTGAGGTTTTCCTCAGCTTCCCGTTCTCAACACAGGGTATGCTGCAAGTTTAACGTCCAGCGGAGACGGATCAACCCAACCAGAGCATTAGCTAGGATAGATCGGATTGAGGGATCCTCCTTGAAGTGATATCGATATTGGGGCCAGCCCATGGGAGACTGTGAAGAAGAGCGTATCGACATGGTCTCACCAGGATAAGACGGTCCGAGCAAGAATCGGAACGGGTGGTAGGTTGATGAATGGAGTGGAAGGAGAGTGAAATGGGACCATCACAGGGGCGATAGTGAAGTTGGGCTTGAGCCTTGACGAGGCTTCCTACGTATCCCCGTGGCAGGGAATCAAAGTCTGCGTAGTTCGGGATGACGTCGATAAACTGACGTGAAGGTGGACCTTGGCCCGATGAGCATCGTCAGAGTACCAACGTGAAAGTAGACCCGTGGGCCCACTATTGGTGGGCTTGAACCTTGGGAAGGTTTCCTACGTACCATGTCTTGACATGAATCAAAGTCCTCGTAGTTCAGCAGATCGATGGAATACAGTTTTACACCATGCGGGACGATAGTGAACCCTGACGTGAACAAACGACGGGTGGTGGGTATCGGCGAATCGACGTCAGTGAGGGACCTTAGTCCGATGGGAGTTGGGCTTGAACCTCGGTAAGGATTCCTACGTACCATGCCTTGACATGGATCAAAGTCCTCGTAGTTCGCTAGGATGGGTCGCAACGGATTACCACTGGACCATAATGCAGTTTAACGTCGTGCTGGACGGGGGTGAGACCCGACGTGAAATGACGGGTGGGCTTGAACCTCATAGAGGCTTCCTACGTACCATGCCTTGACATGGATCAAAGTCCTCGTAGTTCGCTAAGATGGGGGGTCAGGGTCGGTGCCCACTCTAAGCCCACGTGAGTCATGCTCGGTGTGAGAAACAAGAGGTTGCAAGGACCTGACGATCACGTCGCGAAGGAAGCACCCGTGAGAAGCGAAGAGGGGCTTACGCGTTAGGCGGCCCACGGTGCTGGGACTTACTCCAGGATGGAGGCCCATGGTGCGACAGAGCGCGGGAAAGATGGACCTTGGTCCGACGATGGGAGGTGCCTCGTTCCCTATCACGCCCTCCACTGACCTTGGTAGTGGGGAAGTACGGAGGTGCAGAGGTGCAGCCATCCGTTGGGGGGCTAGGGTCGCCCTTCTCTTACGAACATACGCCACTCCGACAAGGAGGATCTCATTCCATGTGAGGAAGAGTTCCATTCCCGTGGAGACGAGTGGTGTAAAAAATGTTTGAGCTGGGGGGACCCTTCACGAGGGGCACGAGGTCAGATCACAGTTTAACGTCATGTGTTGAGGACGTGGTGCTTGGAAGTTTAACATCCTGTAGCTCGAACGAGGTGGGTTCACTCCACACCCCTAGGAATTACATAACTGGTACCCTCTGGTCCTTGGGGAAGGGAAGGTACCGGTAAGGCCATCGTTAAGGGGGGTCGTGGAACGAACCATCGAGGGGTCCACGTTAGCGTGGCTATGCGAAGAAGCAATAGTCGTTAGCGTGCCTATGCGAAGAAGCATTAGGCGAAGCAACGCTACGGGTGGTATTGTCCATGGGACTTCGAAATCACATCGTGCAAACCGGGAGGGTCGCATGGGAAGAGGAATTGCTAAGCAAAGGAGTGCGCTTTGCGAAGTAGAGTTCCTTGGCCTTAGCATGGGGCATAGGTGTGAGTGGGAGGTGCTTCTCGAAGTGGAACAGTGTTCGCGGAGCACTGCCTCGCGAGGAAGGGGTGCCTCACGAATCAGGGTCCTGCGAAGCAGTGTGCTTCGCGATGTGTAGTGATCCTGCCTTGGCATAGGGATCACTAGCATGGGTTGGGTGTTTCACAAAGCATAAACGCTCCGCGGCTGCCCGGGTTCCCTTGGGAATCCCCTTCCTTCGCGAACGCCCTTGAGCTTCGCGAAGGGCATCCCTCTCAGAAGAGGGGCTCAAAACGAGACAATTCAGAGGAGTCTCGCGAAGGAGAAGTACCTCGCGGAGCTCATGATTCCCAGGGCAAAGCGTGCTTCGCGATTCGGGAGAGGAGAATCCCAAAGGTCCGATTGTCCGTCCTCGGGACTCAGGGGGAGTCTAGTATTTATAGGGAAGGGGCGCCGCCTCTGGTGCTTCGCGGCGCGCGCGCGAACGTCAACGCCATCCGCGGAGGGGATCGCCTTCGGAGCGTCGCGGCGGCCCGCGAACGTCAAATGCGTTCGCGGAGGATTACCGCCTCAGGAGCTTCGCGGCGGAGCGCGAACGTCAAATGCGTTCGCGGAGCATTACCGCCTCCGGAGCCTCTCGGCGGCCCGCGAACGTCAAATGCGTTCACGGAGCATTACCGCCTATGGAGCTTAGCGGCGGCCCGCGAACGTCAAATGCGTTCGCGGAGCATTACCGCCTCCGGAGCTTCGTGAGGCTGCGATGGTCGGGGCGCTTTGCGTGGGTGCTTCGCGGCGGGGCTTCGCGGCTGTGCTTCGCGAGGCAGCGCGCTAGCTGCCTTTTTCGTTCCTTTCTTTCGGGCCATATTTTTGGCGCCAACACCATCATTGGACTCCCTGGCCTGAGATCCACTCTCGAGACACTTTGAAACTATTTCCCTAAACCCAACCAAGACATTTTTACGGAAATTTCTGAACAACATCTCAAGGTTTGAACCATATTTGATACAACTTTTTCACAACCCAAACCATTTTAGGGCCCGAGACACGACAACCCCAAGCCCGTCTCCACAGGCCAGGGGGTGGCGACAAGAACGTAAGGCATAAAAAACTATAATTACTTTTACTAAGAACCTATACACACACACACTGCCCACTCAATGAAAAAGTGCAGATGGAAAGGGAAACAAGATACAAAACTACTATAAAAAGGAAACCAAACATGTATGCATCGACCTCTAAATAGCACAAGTACAAAAAGGTAAACTGAAATGGAAATGGGAAAAATACACACCTAACTAGAAAAGTTCCACAACCCAGTAATAGGTAAAAATGTTAAATAGTTGGGAGATTCCCGCTCCTGAATCCCAAGCTATGACAACCACACGCGGTCCAAGCTCTTGTATCTCTATGCTCCAATGAAGTCACAATCAACCTGTTCATCTCCTGCAAGGGAAAACCAAATTTAGGAAAATCCCAATCAGGGGTGAGTATAAAAATACTCAGTAGGATTCTCCAAAGGCTCAAGGGAGCAGCAAAATATATACTAAAGAGGGGAGCGATAGATAGAACAAGGTAAAGTAATAGGAGTGCAGGTCAACCTAATAAGAGAGTGAAGTAAACTCATCCAAACACAAAGATATAGAAATGGTGAGAAGATTAACTTATCATCGAGTATTCTATACCTATAGAAGGAGATTAGAGTCATCCAACCACAAGAATCTGGACATAGAAAGCATGTGGCATACCACGTGCGTCTTCACCTCTCCTGGAAGGAGTGTAACCAAAATCGATGGAGTGGGTACTCGAAATGGAATATATATATGTATATATATATTCTCAATCAAGAAACTAAAACAAGATAGTTAAGGTATATCCATCTCATAACTCAGCCCGGGAAGAAGAGTCACCAATAATTCTAGAAGTAACCACCAATGATTCCTAGCATCCCTCACGTCTTCCCTAAACTGCAAGTCAAGGGGAATCAATCACCAAACCATGACACTATCCTCTTTGGGTGGGTCTGTCTCACCCGCATAGTTTTAGGTCATTTCACAAGGACATGTCTTGTTGGGTGAAAGCATCCCTCTTTATCACGAGTCCAATGTTACATCAACCACATCTTGTCACTATGCTGCATTGCCGAGGGATTTCAAACTCATAGTAGAGTACCCACACCCTAGTGTGTCAGGGGTATTCCACTCTGTTATTTTTCATAGAGGACCCACACATTGATGTTTCCTAGGGATACCACTCTGATAGTCATCATAAAGGACCCACACCCTAATATTTCATGGGGATTACACTCTAATACTCATCATAGAAGACCCACACCCTGATGCATTAGGGGGATTCTACTCTAGTTCATCGAGGACCCACTCTCAAGCATGCCAGTGGGATTCCACTCGGAACTTTCATTGGGGAACACTTCCCATCCCAACTAGAGGTAATCTCGGAATTATTGTGGTCATCCCTATTTGATGGTACCTCCCGGAAAACACCAAGGAACCCTGGTCATCCTTGATGGATGGTACCTCTCAGGAAGTGCCAAGGAACACTTGGCATCCCAGTGGGATGGTACATATCGGGATGTTCTGAGTAACACTGTCCATACCTTCTGAATGGTACCTAAAGGGATAATGTTCTTACAGTCATCGAGTGCCACCCCAGGTAGGTTTCACTTCTGTAACATCTCGTATCATATCTCAGAATCCACTACGAACATAACCATCGCATTCTACATATAAAAACACTCATAATAGGACTCATAGGCCAAAATAAAAGTCCCAAATAAGGAGATATGAGGGAAAGAATAATTCATAAATTATTACACGGCGTGTGTGGTTCCCACATGTCATTTTGCCCCACCTCGTCACCTGACTATATACCTATCCATCTCGGGTACTAAATTTTTGAACAACTACCCCTAGGCGTGCCAGTGCGCTCCTAGAGTACATGGAATTTCTAGTCAAAAGGCTTATGAGCGCACAATGCTCGTCATTAGTCTGGAGGGTCAGAAATGTAACTTCACTAACACACCTCCTCAACAGCCCAAAACATTTGACCATATCACTTCATACATCTTCCCCACTCTCACAAGATTCAAGGTCATCCCAAGTCATCAGTTCTATACAAAAACATCAGAAAGATATTTCATCGATATAACTTTCATGTTTCCACATTTAATGAGATCATGAACAAGGATCCATACATCCAAACAGATCACACCATGGCGATCCTTGTGGAAAATAATTAAAGATCGACTATTTATTCACCCCAGACATACATCTAATGGAAAAGTCACAATTCGCTGCATTTCACTTGAAAAGAATCACATGCAGCCTACACCTCAATCCTAAAACAAATTATACCAATCATGCCATTGCAATCCCCATGTAAAAACTCACTAAATGTACTACTCATTCATCTAAAACAGATATCCGGTGAAAAGGTTTCATTTCAGCGAAAAGAAAGTGAATCGTGCCTCATGGTGATTGCACCATAACTTTGGTTAAAAAACGTGAAAATAGTATTTAAAGGTCATCATAAGATCAAGGTTCATTCCACTACTAATGACTCATTAATAGGATGTCTCTTTTAGAAGATAGCTCTAATACAAGAACCCTAAATAATAATAATTAAATTATTATTATTAAATTTATGAACCTTGTTCACCAAAACCCTGATACCAAGACTTCAAACTCACAAGCAATTCAAAAAGATCTGTCATGAAGAGAGGTACTCATGGCTGCAAACGGCGTGTCAATCAGACATGTCGTTTAGGAGATACAAACTTTTTAATAGTCTTGGGCCAACTTGATTCGGTCTGGCCCAAATCTGGTTGGACCCCCCCCCCCTCCTGGGTGACGTTTCTCACATAAGTCCCATGAAAACAAAATTTATGCCCCAGCTGGGGTAAATGGCCCATTGCAGACTCAACTGTGGCCTCAGATTTTAAATTAAAGCTAACATTTAAGAGATATAACATTCCCATAATGTGAAAAGTATAAAATATACTTAATATTTTGTATAATTTATTCTAGGAACACCAGGACTCAGAATTTCACGTCATCTCAGTACCTACCTCTAGAAATATTCCATGAAATATTTCCAATACTCATAAGTTGAAAACTGGGTCTCTACATATGCCACATTTCTGATTCTTTCTATGATCTCAAAAGTTCTGATATACCTCAGTATAAGATTTATCTACTTACCATGATGGAGAAGACCCAAGTGAGGTGATACTTTAGGAAACACCCATTCACCCACCAAGAACTCCAAATACTATCATCATTGATCATTATAACATCTTTAATGAATCTAAGATGAAAAAAATGATTTCTAATCATCTGAACATTATTAGTTGTCTCCTGCATAATGCTTGGTCCCAACAAGGATGTCTCACCAACTCTAGTATAGTGTAGAGGAAACCAACATGTTCAACCATAAAACACTTCAAAGGGATACATATTTAACTAATATCGGTACTATTATTATAATAAAATTCCCCCAATCCAATATGGTGATCCCATGAACCTATAAATTCCAAGATACTAGCATAAGGTATGTCTACCAAATTTTGGTTCACCCACTATGTTTGGCCATCATTTTGAGGATGGTATGTTATGCTAAGCTTGAACTATGACCCCAATACCTTATGTAGTCCTTCCTAGAAATGATATTTAAAATGGGGGTACCTATCAAAAACAATTTTCAATGGCATGCTATGTAGTCTCACAATCTTCTAAGAATACAATATTTTGAATCCCTCTACTTTTGACGAACCCTTGATCAGAATTAAATGGGAATACTTGATCAAATGATTGATATCCACCAAAATTGCGTCCCTTCCCTAAGGTGTATGGGGTAACACAATGCTGAAATCCATGGACACCTCTTTCAATTTCTAGGTTGGAATGGGAAGTGGATAAAGAAATCCATGTGGTTATTGGTGCTCAGCTTTAACCTGGTGGAAAATATAACATTGGGATACATAGTCATCTATATCATATCTCATACCTAGACACCACAACCAATGTTGCACATCATAAAACATCTTGTAGGAATCGTGATGGAAAACCCACTGATATTGATGGAAGACTTTCATAACCACCTTCCTCAAAGACAAAAATACCAAAAATATTACTTGAAGTGAAGGACAGCCTCAAGAGGCAAAGAGAAATCATTAGGCTCCACCACACCTTTTAATATCTTGGTAAATATTAGAACACCTAATATTTAAACAACTTATTCTAAATCATCTCCAAAATAGAAGGTGTAAACTGTATTATATCTAAGAACATTCCTCCACTCTGTTCCTTGGGTTCTAGATACATCCAAACAAAAAACCCATCAAATACCACTCATTACTGGACTCATTCAATGCTTGGGATGGAATTTTCCATCATAAACCATTAGAAACCAAATATCCATTACCTAGAGTGTATATGATAACAAATTTAAACCCTGGAAGGTACTCTACCCATTACCTTTTCCTTGGGTTCATATATTTTTGGGATAAGTTATATCTTAAGCTTTTGTGGACAAAAAGGATATAAAATTTTTCTTAGAAGAGATAAGGATGCCAAGATTTAAGGGAATGCATCACTTCCACCAGGTTGGGTTCATGGTTTGGGTGATTTTGTTCATTTCATCTCAGTTTTAAGAGATATAAACCATGACTTGGTCACATTAAATATGAATATTACCCAAAACCAAACCTAAAGCATCATAGTATACCATGTAACCCTACCCAACCTCAGGTAAAATCAATATGTGGCGGTGGTTAACCCCCACTTGATATTCTGAAAATATTCTTATCAATCGAATCTCCAGGAAAACTTTACCCCTTTCTGAGTAAGGGTTATCATGGACAAGTCAAATCAAGAAAATTCTTAGAAAAAATGCATGTAAAACCCTACCTATCCCAGAAAACTCGTAATATTGAATACATTCCTCAACTCCTAATAAATCACTACTCTGACTTACTCTAGATAAAATGAAACCCCATGTTATGAGATTATAGACCCTAGAAACATGACATCCTTCATATAAAAGCTCAACTTTGAGATTTTTACATAAAACGTATTGTCTCATAGCATACCCAGAACAATTCTCAAATGCTTCCCATGATCCTCTTCCAATATCTAATAGACCACAATGTCATCCAAAAACACCACAATGATGGTGTCACGGTATCTATGAAACACCTAGTTTATAAGATCTATAAATGCTATGGTGTCATTCATTAATATGAATGGAATAACCAAATACTTTAAATGGTCATACCTACTTGGGAAAGATATTTTGGGAATGTCCACTTCTCCCACCCTAACCTAGTGATAACTAAGGTGATAGTCAATCTTTAAGAACCACCTTTCCCCCTTGATCTAGTCAAATAGGTCATAAATATTGGTTAAGGGTTATTTATTCTTGATTTTCACTTAGTTCAATTTTTGTAGTTGACATACAACCAGACATATCCACTATCCTTCTTTATAAAAATCACCAGAATAACCCAAGGAGAGATTATTATGAAAATGAATCCATTGGAATCAAAAAAATTAAGTTATATCTTTAATTATATCAACTTTATGGGGGCCATGTGATATGATGGGAGAGATATTGGTTGTGACCCCAGTGCCAAATTGATGGTAAAATTCACTTCTCGTTCAAGTGTTAGGCCTGATAAATCCCATGTAAATACATCTGGGAGATCATCCACTTTATGAGGAAACACAATATTTTATCTTTAACCATAATCCTGCAGTATGAGGGAAGACACCTGAAAGGAAAGTCTTCATAACTCTAGGAGTGTAGGTCTATCTGATCCTGAACTCAGATCCTACTAACCTTGAAAGAATCGTGTGATCCCCTTAGGGGCCATAAATTTCAATCACTAAATATTGAAAAAGATGTGGGACTCAAAATAGGTCATCCAATACATTGTTATTATCATAAAAATTATTCCATCTCTAGGATAATAAAATACCATTTCATATCAAACACTGACAAGGAGACATCACACGAAGGACATTAAAAACCATGCTCGGTTCTTATGTCGACAGGTGCAACAAGCTCTATATGATACAAAATAACATTATTCAGGAGTTTCAAAAAATCCAAAATATGACTATAAATTAATGATTTATAATAAACTATATCAAACAATGAAGTTTCTATGTAACATTCCATACAATTTATACCACAAACTATTGAAGGTCTTTCATCTGATTCCACTAGTGCTTGATGTAGGTTCTGGGGGTAGTGGAAGCGTCAGATGGCATATTCCCAACTCTTATTTTTATCATGATAAATGATTAATCCAAGATTTACATGTCAATAAACATAATCATAAATTAAATTTAATAAAATAATATATAAAATGGATAAATATCCTAACCAAAGTGAAGGATCATCACATATTATTTATAAATAATTTAGACAATTAAGGAAATACCTTGTGAGAAATTATTTCTTCATTGATGGATCTGATAACCTCTCTATGTTTCATTTTTGTTTCATTCTAGCAATCAATAATATATTCCCTCTATTTTTGATCCACACATGTTTCAAGAACCTCAAAACATTACTATAGGAATCTCCAGGTACTAGCATGGTTGATCCTACCACTTGCACCATTTTCTTTTGATCTCTTCAAGAACCCCATCAAGGAATGGCTATCTTTGATCTCTCAAGAGTTGATAGTGGTAGTGGAGAAGGATTTATCTCCATTCATTGGAGTGTTATTAGAGAGGGATCTATCTAAGTATTTGAGGGGATTATCTCTATATCTTGTTGTTAACAACATAAATGAATTTTCTTTATTAAGAAAATAATATAACTGGCTTTATATACTACAAGGGTTAGAAAATAATAATTTCACTTGAGAACTATATTATTTCTATAATCCCTATGGAACCCCATGTCTATAATAATATAAATAATATTTCCTAACATTTACTAAACTCGTGAATTAAATTAAATATTATTTAATTAAATAATATTCAATATATATTATTTGTCACTCGACCATTAAACTTGATATTCCATTCCTCCATAATTTTTATTGGCCCATGAATTATGGTAATTTATTAAATAAATAAATATCAGTGCATTATTTTCCAATAAATAAATAGATATTATATTCACAAAATAAGAAATAAATATTTATTAAATATTATGATCACATAATATTTTCTCGAATAAATAGTGAAATAATATATGTGATCAAGTAAACATTAATAATTATTAAACCACATATGGTAATAATATTTATTTAACTTATTAAATGATAAATAATAATATTTTATTTAACTGAAATTATGTAAACACTTAGTGTGTGGCCCTCTAGGCCTCTTTCTCAATGGAATTAGGATAAGAAACCTAAAGTCCATGGTTAGAATTTAGAAACACACCAACCCACATATAGAGAAATAATTTAGTATAATAATGAAATAGTACCTCATATAGATTCTTACTATGAAACATAATATCTTTATCACAATATCTTTAATCAAGCTAGTTTGATGCTGGTGTCATCTACCTATGTGTTTGATTTCTCTTTCTTTAACTTTCTGGAAATCAACCCTTCTTATAGACACCATGGACATGGATTTATTTAGGATAAATCATTTCTATCAAAGCGAATAAGATTTCAACTTCCATTAAAGAAAAAAGGAATAAATACTTTCTCAGAATATTCATTAATGAAATATTACTCATGATGCACCCAAAATGTCACACCTCACTACAAAAATATATCATCATTGTTTTCAACAATACATAAAATTACATGACTTATAATACTCATTAATAATAATATTAAATTATAAGAATCAATACATATGTCCATAGATAAGAACATCTGAAGACACATATAAATGTGGATATCTTACTGGAGAGACCCACTCATATAGTATGTTACATTGGATATACTAAAGATGTACACCATGAGAAGGTTCCTAAAAGTCCTATGAGTCTCCACCCCTGATATCCTATTTAATAATTTTCCCTCAAATGATTTCATCTATCTATAGACCATATATTTAATAATACTATTTTGGAACTTTTGGGTTCTCATCATAGTGGGGGAGTACTATGGCCTTTTAGTGAAATATTTATTCTTATGACTCTATCACATAATATGTTATGTAGAAGAAAAATAATGATGTGATAAGGATTTTATTAATATTCAAAATAATGAATACATTTTATCATAGAGTATATATAATTTTTTTTCTAGGGAACAAACTCCAACCGACTCCCACTTTCACTAGAGCCAACTACTATAATATTTACTCTGTTATCACTAACATGATATTCATGCTTCTTCTAAGATAGTACTTTAGTCAAGGGGTCCATCATGTTTTCTTATGTGGCAACTCTTATTACTAAAACTTCACTTCTCTATGAAAATATGTCAGGAGGTGATACTTACGGAGTATGTGCTTTGTCTGTTGGTGTGACTTTTCCACTTTCGTAAGATCCACTGCTATTATATTTTCATAAAACAAAGTGATAGGGTATTTAAATATAGGTACCAAATAATGATCCTGGAAAATTTTTTGTATCCAAATGGATTTCTTGGATACATTAGAAGCCACTATATGCTAAGACTAAACTATAGAATTAGAAAAAACTAGTTTTTTTAAACTCTTCCATATTACATCTCCTCTATTGAGATATAAAACATATCCTAATAGTTAATTTATCCCATTATGATCTAATTGAAAACTAGAATAAGTATAACCCCAGATGGTTAGATCTGAATCTCCTCTATAGACCATGAGCATGTCCATAGTTTTCCTCAGATAATTGAGGATATCCTTAATAGAAGACCAAATATATTCTCTGGGATCTTCTTGATATCTTCCAAACATTATCAATTCATAAGAAACATCAATCCTAGTGCATAAAATGGAATACATGATTGATTCTATCGTTGAAATCTATGGGATCTTTCTCATTTTATATTTCTCCTATGGTTTTTAAGGACACATTTTCTTTGAAATATGTATACCATGTGACACTAGAAATAATCCCCTCTTGGATTGTTCCATACTAAATCTATCTAATATTTGGTCAATGTATATACTATGAATTGGTCCAAGATGCCTCTTGGGTCTATCGCGAATGATCTTGATCACTAGAATATAGGCTTCTTCACCTAAGTAGTTCATGGAGAAACACTATTTTAACTAGTCCTTAACAGAATATAAGGCTGGCATGTCATTTCCATTAAGTATTATTTCATCAATATATTCTACTAGGATAATTATGACATTCCCACTCAACCTTATATAAACACCTTGCTCAAATTCCTTTTTAATGAAACTAATTTCTTTAATATCTTCATCAAATAGAATTTCCCATGAACTAGATGATTTTTTCAACACATAAATGGATCTATATAACCTTCATATCTTTTTTGTGTCACATGGAGTAACAAACCCTTCTGGTTATATTGTATAGACATCTTCCTAGAGGCTCCCATTACAGAAATAAGTTTCACATACATCTTCCAGATTTCAGAGTCTTGGTAATATGTTTTAGAAAGTATAATTATAATGGATTTAAACTTGGAAACTTGTTAAAATGATTCATCATAATCAATTCCTTAACATTGTTTAAAACCACTATCCACTATCCTTTATTTATTTTTAATTTTACCTTGTATGTCCAGTTTTCTGTTAAAGTCCCATTTTCACCATATAGGATTTTCATCGACTAGAATATTTACTTGAACCCATACTTAGTTCTGATACATGTAATATCTTTCAAAATTCATGGATTCTTGTCTTCTTGTAGATTATAATATCTATACTAACTCTTTGTATGAGATAGGTTCATCATTATAAACCAATAATGAGTCATTATATTCGGTAACTAGAAACCACATCTCTCTAATTCTCTGACCTCTCTATTGATCCAGAGTAGTACTTTTATTTCAAGAACTACTTATTTCACAGGGACCTATAAAATATGTTCCAATACCAACTCTTGTATATCTTGAGGATAAACTTAATAAAATTAAATATTTCTCCCACATATTTTTTTTTGATGCTCTCTATCTTAAGAAATATGGATTTTATAGCTATAGTCACTTTCTTTTTTGATGGGTTTTATAGGTAGAATCCATTTGTTGATTTAAGATTATCTATAAAGATACACTTTGTGACCCGAGGTATCAGTTTTTTTCTTGATAATGACTTTACAAATTCCTTGCAACCCCATACATGTGTATACAACAAGACAAGTTTATTTCCACTCCATAACTCAAAGGTAATTCTATTTTCAACTTTATTTGGTACTCGGTTTAATTTATATTCCATAGTTTTTAATGAATATCCCTGAAAGGAAAATGTAATATTTGTATGACTCATCATCAACCTTACCTTTTCAAATAAGGTATGGTTTTTCCTTTCACTGACACCATTCCACGGTGGTGTATAAGGTGGAGTGAGTTGAGATCGAATCCCAAAATTCTATAGAAATTTGATGAATTCTTGGTTAAGATATTAACCACCTCTATATGATTGAATATTACTTATCTAACTACCAAGTTGATTATATAATTTATTCTTGACGTCTTTTAATTTATAAAAGTACTCTAACTTATACCTCATAAAGTAGAAATTTCCATATCAACTCAAGTCATCTGTAAAAGTTATGAAGTAATAATACCCACCATTAGTGTCTACTATAAATTCTCCACACACATTAGTGTGTACCAATCCTATAATATCTAAATCCCTTTCACCCTATCCACTAAATTGTTGTTTGGTCATTTTTATTCATAAACAAACATGGAATCTTTCAAGTGTTTTTAAATCAAAATAGTCCAAATAACCATATAGATATATCTCTTTCAAACGATTCTTATTTACATGAACAATATGGTGATTCCATATCTGGATGTTAAATGAGTCCTGAGAACATGATTTTTTATCTATTTTAAATCATTAAGTTTCATAATTTAATACATAAAGACCATTATATAAATTTTCCATGCCATAAAATATGTTGTATTTATAAAAGAAACCACTTTTATATCCAAATTTTAAAATAAAATCATCTATATCTAGTCATGGTACCAAAATTATGTTCTTGGTAATAGTTGGTACATAATAACAATCTCTTCAAACCAATATCATTATGTTTGTGGATGAAAGGTGGTAGTCGCCAATGTCTAGAGTAACCAGCCTCACACTATTGGAATCTCACAAATTCAATTCTCCTCTATAAATATTTGTAAATCTACATTGTTACTACATTTTAATACATATGTGAGAACCAAAAGTTTTTTCTAATACCCAATGTGTATATATTTAAATATTACACTCGATAAAAAAGGCACATTTAGCTTCCCCTTTCTTTTAGGTACAATTCCTATTCCAATGGACTTTCTTTTCACATGTAAAACATAATGATTCCTTTTCCTTTCACTTCCTATGGATATTTCTCTTCTTATATGGAAAGTGATCATGATATTTAAACTTATTATGAGTCTTTTTTCCCTTATCCTTTTTCTTCCTCTTCTTATTCACCATAACGACCACTAGTTTTTCACTCCCCATGTCCTTGTCCACTTGGAGAATCAGAGTAAGAAATTATAAAATACTATTCTTGTTTTTTTCATGTTCTAATTGAAAATAAAACTATATAAGGACTTGGGTAATGAGGAAAGTGTGAGATCTATGCACAACTTTTTTGATAATTTAATCCCTAGGATTCCTATTAATTCAATGTATTAATAATCTTGATTACATGAGGACCATATGGAACTGAATCTCCATTATTAGTTGTAAATAGAGCATTGGAGATCTCAAATATCTCTTGTCTCTCCTTCTCTTGATAGATATCCTAAAGGTGTGACATCATGTTATGTGCATCCATGTCCTCATGTTTCTTCCGAAGATCATTAGTCATGGATTATATCATGAAACACTGAACATCTATAAAATCATTCAAATTATTTTCATAGAGAGATAACTCTTCCTCACTAGCCTTCTTACCATGTGAATTAGGAATAGGTTCTTCTAGCACATACAATTTTCTTTCATGACATGTGATAATGTGTAAGATCCTCTTCCATTCTTAGAAATGTTTTCTGGTGAGAAGGTTATAATTCTCAAGTGTGGACCGCAGTAATATGTTTGAATTCATTTTTATTGATCTTTCTACAAATAATATGATCATAGTTTTAGTAATTAATTTAATATAATTTATACAAATAAATAAATATTATATTTATTAATCTCTCATAATTTTGACAAATCCCAATATCCCTCACCATTGGCTTAGAAATATCATTTTTACTATAAATTATAGTGTTAAGGACTCATATTCCTTTTTTTATCACCCTACTTTGGGAATTCAAGCAATTTGAAGGGTTTTAGGTTGGTATTCCAAATGTCAATTGTATTAACTCGTATTTCCTTGATTTTTTGAATGGACTACCCAATCAAGAAATCATTAAATTGGATTTCATCATCCTTTTTCTCTTAGTTACTCCAAGTACAACATTTTAAGTCACCCCTTGATGTCAAACAAGTTAATTAAAACCAAAACATCAATTTAGAATTCTCCGATAATTGAAAGTACCTCAACTTTGGATGGTAAATCACTTTGAATTATGGTTCCATTTTAACTAAAGTAGTGTAAGGCTATACTAACTTAGTATATATAATTGAGGTATTATATATTTTATTGGTAAATTTATTATTATTATCTATATTATATTCTTGTTAATATTAATTTTATTTACTTAAGAGATTAATCATGACTTAGATAACGTTTACACATAATTCAATTTATTTTAGTTCTATATTGAATTCTTGTTAATTAATTAATTAATGAGATCGTGGAAGAACATCTATAATGAAAAAACCATGAAACTTGAAAGAAATAAAATAATAAATTTTTGTGATCGTGATCTTTTACTAATGGTTATTTTTTCTAGTGGATGATAAACTAATCTTTGACCAAGGGGAAAACACCTTGAACCATTTATGGTTGGTGTTGTATCTTTACACCTATTCACATATGTATCTCCCTTATATTGGTTTCTCCTTGACTCCAAACTGGAACCACCTCCACTAGCTTGGGAGCACCATCTAATACATATTATTTTATTCACACACAGGTGAGGGAACCAAAGGATTGGTAAAGGGGTTTATATAAAATAAACTATGAGAACACTGACACTTATGTAATGATAGGAGAGATGAAATGAAGGAAAAATATTTAATTTATTATTAAATTAGAAAAACACATACAAAGGTCTTGTCTATACTCATTATTCAACAAATTCATGTAATTAGTTATGCATTTAATAAAATTTTCATTCAATTATAATTGTTCTTATTTAAGATAAATCATGCACGAATCCATTAATCATCTTCTTTAATTAATCAATCCATTTATCTTAATTCTCATCCAAATTTTATTGATATTCTCATCCATCATAATTTGAAATAAATTAAATAATTGTTTTCAAATTAAATATGTACAAAAATGTACCTTGGAGGAAGCATGTTGAGTACTCATCTGAACTATCTAATGTGTATTATACTCATATATTGTTTATTATTGTGACATGTAGAATACATGACTTATCATGTAATTTCATGGTGTGTAGTATCAAATTAGTGACCACAAGGAACACAGGGTATTTACATGGCATGTTATTCTTCAATGAATGTAGAGTAATAACTGTAATATGACTTATACACAATTTGAAGATCCGAACATTATAAAGAAATTAATGATACATTCATATATATATATAACATATCACATGGAATTTACAATCATGTTAAGGAACACACATAACACATGGTATTTACATGTAATGTTATTCTTCAATGCATAATGAGTAATAACTAAAATATGACTTATACACAGTATGAAGATCCATACATCGTATAGAAATTAATTAGTCAAATATATATATATAACCCAACACATGGTTTAAAATATCCAATTAATGATCACAGGAAACACATTTTTATAAGGTTTTAATAGTATAATAAATTAATTTCCAATTCTATGTAATTTTTTAAAAGTACATGGTTTGTACATTGCAGTTTACATGGAATGTATTATTCACACCATTTATCCACATCACACACCTAGGGACTCAGCATGTAACCATGCCATAGAAAATGTTGTATTACATGGTGTATACACAGGCTACATGGTTTGTGGTCTCTCATTTACATAGACATTGGTAATTTAGGATGTGTAAGAGTATACACGGATCATCTATGACTAAAGGAATACAAGTCATGTACTGAATTTACATGGTGTGTACTCTGATAGATTGGGCACTAGGCCAGCCCAGTCAATGCATGATGTGTAATTAATTACACCATGTGTAATAAATTCACATGGATTAAGTAATTTCTGAATTAATTATTGGTTCATTAACCACTTATACACGGTATGTACCTATGAGTTACATAACGTGTACTCTTGTTTTATCTGGTTAGACTCCTCGACAACTCCAAATGTGATCTTCGAATTTATTTCCTTCAAAAACATAATCAATTTTATTTTTTTCTAAGGAACAAATATGAATAAAAGAATTATTAAAATGGAATTCAAAACCAATGAAAAAATTTTAAATATATTAATGATAATTAAATAATTATAAATAACTATGTGACCCCTCTGATATAACTTGTAGGTTCCGGGCATAGTGAAAGCATCGAGTGGGGAATGCCCAACATTTATTTTTGTCATGATTTAGGATTAATATGATATTTACATGATGATAAATACCATTATAAATATAATTGAATCAACTAATATAGACATTGGATAAACATAGGAAGAAAAGAATATTAACATCACACATTATTAATAATTAATTTAAGAAATTAAGGAATTACCTTATGATAAATTTTTTCTTCTTTGATGGATCTGGCAATGTATCTACATCATACCATCATTTTTTTTAAGAAATAAGTATATATTCCCTCCATTGTTGATCCAAATGTGCTCTATGAACCTCGGAATATCGCCATAAGAATCTATTGGTTCTAGCATGAAAGATCCTAATAATTGTGTCATTCTCCTTTGATCACCCAGAGAACCAAATCAAGGAAGGGTTCTCTTAGATATCTCTACAATTGAGAGTGGTTGTGGAGTATGATCATTTTTTATTATTTAGTTAGTTCTTAGAGAGTTATCTCTCAAGGGATTTGAGAGGATTCTCTTTAGATTTCATTTTGCACAACACAAATGAATTGGCTCTAATAAGAAAATAATTTAATTATGTTCATATACTTCTAGGGTTAGAAAATAATAATTTCACATGAACCCATTATTATTTCAATGATCCATGAAAAACCACATGTCTATACTAATAATATTATTATTATTATTTCTTAACATGTGATAATCTCATGAATTAAATTAAATATTATTTAATAATATAATATTCAATATATTTTATTTCTCACCATACCATTAAACTCAATCTCTCATTCCTCAAAAATAATTATCAAGCCATGAATAATGACTATTTATTTAATAAATAAATATCATTGAATTATTATTTAATAAATAAATAAATATTGTATTTTATAAATAAAAAATAAATATTTATTAAATATTTTTCTCACATAATATTCTCTCAAATAACTAGTCATGAAATATATGCAATCAAGAAAACATGAATAATTATTAAACAACATATGGGAAAAATATTTATTCAACTTGATAAATAATGAATAATAATATATTATTATTTGATATTATAGATTCACTTAGTGTGTGACTCTCTAGGACTCTTTCTCAGTGTCATTAGGTAAGGCATCCTAAAGTCCAAGATTAGTTTATAGTAACATGCCAAGGCACCCATAGAGAAAGAAGTTAATTTCACAATGAAATAATACCTCACATGGATGGTTATTTCACAATATAATCCATTTATGATGATATATATAATCAATAATGTTTCATGTTGATCCCATCAACCTATGTGTTCGATGTCTACTTCTTTGACATTCTATAAATTGAACTTTACTTTACAACACCATGTCCATGGATTTATTTAAGATATATTATTTCCATCAACGGGCCTAAGATATAAACTTTTGTTAAATAATAGAAGGGCCAAATCCTTTCTTAGATTATTCAATAATGAAATATTACTCATGATGCACCCAACATATCCTACCTCTCTGTGAACCTATGTTTTCATAGTTTTCATCAATACAAAAATCACACAAATTATAATGCTCATTAGTAATAATTTTAAAGTATAATAATCAATACACACATCCATAGATGAGAGCACCCAATGTAACATATATGTGTGAATTTCCTATTGGCATGTCTTCTTCTCATAAAATCATTTACTAGATATTACTAAGGGTGTACACTGTGAGAAAGTTCCTCAAAGTCCTATGTGTATCTACCCCTTGTAGCATGTGTCATTTGTGTCCCTAAAATGATTTTATCTAGATATAGAACATATATTTAAGAATATTATCATGGAACTTATGGCTTCTCATCAGAGTGCAGAACTATTGTGACCTTTCATTCCAACAGTTTCTCTTAAGATATTATCGCGTATTATGTTTCATAGAAGAACAATCATGATGTAATATGGATTTTGTTAATATTAATGAAAATGAATGCATGTTATAATAAAGTACATAGAATTTGGTTCTAGGGAACTACCTACAAAATCTAATCCATAACATGATGTTTTTTCACCGCTATTAGTTCCACTGGCTGACTACTGACTTGTGGGTCTACCTTAAACTCACTATTCCCATAAGAAGATTTGTCCTTACCAAATAATCCCCAGGAGTTTAACCCCATATCATCGGATTAATTGCATTGGTAAACTATTCCCCTCAGTGTTCTAGAGACAACACCACTTTGATAAGATGGGGAATCTTTACAAAACCTTTGTAGATGGCCCATGAATCCATAAAGGTAGCACATCTTGGGTGGAGATGGTAATTTGGACCACATGTTACCTGATTTCCCACACTGATGGGACACAATAGACCCATAACCTAAAGCTATTTATGAAGTATTTCTAGGTTGATACACAAATCTATCACCACCCTAATTTCCCTACTCCTCACACTTCCTCTTCCTTTCAGACATGCCACTCTCACTCTAACTCAGTGTTGGAAATGTCCCTAATAAGACTGACACGCCTTCTTATTCAATTTCAGCCATCATAACACAATTGACTACCTTATAATACATATTAAATTTAAACAAGAATACCCCCAGACCTAATGTTAAGCTACAATCCCATCTCAAGAAGATGAGATTTCAAATTATCATTAGAAACTACCTCAGGAGATAAAAATACTAGTTCTATAAAGTGATTGTCTTATTCCATCACTGATCTCTCCCCCAAACAGAGGTCAAGTAACTCTTAGGACTTGGTGGGGGATAAAGTATTAGGGAATTATTTTTCATTAAAGATGAACTTAAATTCTTTCCATCCCATTTTATCATTCTTCCCTTACTAAACCATTAACTATCACCTCCAGAAATAGGGGCCTTCCAACATTAACACAACAAACGTTTCCATAACAACCTAAGCGTTTTGAAGAACTAAAATAACATATCAATTTTCTCAACCCAATCTTCTGCTTCATAGGGATCTGATATTACTGGGAAGGAAAGGGGTTTGTGCTTGAGAAACTTATAAACCTAATCCTTTTTCTGTTTAGTCTTGGCTTCTTTAACCTAATTGGGACCAAATCCCACTCTCTGATCTAAGACTTGGATAACCCAAACCACAGCATAAACTAATCTCTTGTTGACTAATGATGGAGAACTCTCTCTATCCTCTTCCTTTGGATTTGCATGAGGTACTCATGGAGGTATGATGCTATAAAAATAAAAACAAAACAAATAATTCCATCAATACACCAACCCATGAATAATCAAATAAATATTCTAAGCATGATCATAAATCAAAACTATACCACAATAACTTAAATCACAATTCAAAAAAACTCCACCCTACCTCAGTGCTCATGATTAGTAAATAGCCTTTGCATATAATCCTATGGAGGATTCAAACAAAATCCCAGATATCCTATGGTGACCCAATTCCCTTCATGAGTTGTGTTGGATAGATATCGCACTTGTAACTAAACCACAATCCCTAACAGTTCTAGATCCAGTCTATCTAGGCATTCCAAAATAAAAAGACCCAAAAAAAGGAAATATCTTGCTCTAATAAAACTTTTTCATGAACCATATTGGGCTTCCATCCAACCTGAAACCTAACCAAATCTATGGTATGGCCCGAAGTGAATTCCCTATCCTCATGTGTTGGAAACTAGTTCTTGGGTATCCAATAAATACTATGCGAACTATTTATCCCATGTGAAACATAACCAACTTCTATAACACATAAAATAAACATCAATATCACATGCACATAAACATCACAAAAAACTAAAAATAACATGTTATATAATTGAAGAACCTAAAATAGAGATGTTATCATGTCATAAGAATAACATTGGGAATTATAAAACAAAACTCCAAAATAACCAAAAATGGAAAGGGTACCAACAAAATAATCAAAACCTCCTCATTACAAGAGAAATATACTAAACAAGGCCACCACCATAACCAAACCCAAACCAAAGAGAAACAAGCAAGAGTATCCACAACCTCTAAATAGATCCTCGCATTTACCTTAATCAAAAAAAATATAGTCTACATATACCCAATGGGTATATGTAGGGTGTGAGATCTCCTTCCCAGTAGGATCCCACAAGGTGTTACATTTATATACATTATAAGATAGATAAATTTTTTGGTTTTAAAATAAATTAAACAATTTAGTTAGATGAAATGTTTTATATTTAAGGAAATAATGCACAAATTTGTAGAAACAGGAAACAATTGAAAAAGTAATATAATCAATGTGGGTAATCAATCAAATAGTTATTTTAGTGGGGTTCTAGGTACCTCACATCTCATTGATCAAACCTACAACCTTCCCATGCATGATCCGTTGGGCGGGGAGGACCCCAAGGGCCAATGGTAATAATCTATATCAAAAGTTTAGTTAATGTTTTATTGTAATACAACTAGTGATAATAGGATGAGTCCTTACTGGTGCACTAGATACTAGTCCTAGCCTACCCACCTAGGTACCCAAGGTTCCCATGTTCTTCATTATAATTCCAAACCACAACAATTCAAATTTTTATCATAAATTAATTTGTCACAATAAAATCATGCCATTTACAAATATTAAAAATGGATAACTATTTCAATAACATTATGAACATTGACACCTTTGGAATTACCCATTTTCATACACAACACAATTTATAAAACCAATGAAAATGAAGGACAGAACAATGAAATTATCAAAAAATTCCTTAACACAAAACCACCTACCATTATTCTTGAATCATAAAAAAATAGTTTCAACCCATCAAGAAAAGAAATAAGGTATCCTATTGAAACAATAAAACTCCATAAAAATTAATATCTGTGCCAAAAAATTTAGATCAAACCCACTTTAGGTCATTACAACCATTTAAAAAGAGGAACCCCAAGAAATAATGGAGAATAAGCAAAGAGAAGAAAATAAGAAGAACTTAATAGGAATAATCTTAAAGAACCAAACTTGAATCTCCCAAGGATTTGATTCTAAGAGGAGTGGAGAATAGTATGAGGCTTGCCTAGGGTTTTGGGAGTTTAATAGAGGATATGAGTGGTGAAATGGTTTAAAAGAATGGAATTGAAAAGATGAAATTTCAAAAAAAAATGTCTGGGAAGGCCGTGTGGTTTGGTCTCACGGTCTACCAGATTATGCACCAATGGTGTGTATGTCTCTACCCTAATAGGTTAAGGTTACATAGTTTTTTGGGGGGGTGGAACATAGCCATGTACCTAACCATGTGATATCTATAGTGCCTCTTTCAAGGATCACAAAATTTTTAGAGGTTATAACATAGATTATACAAACTATGAACCAACCTTTTCCACCATCTATCCCTCAAAAAGCTTATATTTTTCTTGGAAAACACTGAAAAAATATATTCAAAAAAATAAAGACCAAAATAAATGATAAATACCCAATAATAATACCATGGGTTTGGAATCATGGGATCTATTTATGAATCAATTTAAAGATGATTTTTTTTCAACTATTAAGGTATCATATCAGTAAGAGATTTTTCCATTCAATGGGGGAGTTCTTGTGATTAATGGTTTGGTATACACTAAAATAACCTTCTATGATATTATTATATCCTTTTCCAGATTATGAGGTGATGATAAGGCCTTTTAAAGAGGCTTTTCATCCAAAGATCTAGTCCCAAGTCACTATGTTTATGTTAAATCCATATATCAAGGTACTTTTGAATACAAAGTTCATTGAGAGGATGATGTATATTAAAAAACCATCAAGATATGTGATTAATTAGGACTCTTCATAAAATATAGTTATGTGCGAGACTTCATAGTTGCTAGTTCAGAATAATTTTTAGTCGGGAGCATGTTTTACCCCTCTTCAACCCACTCCACCAGATCTAGAAGTTTTTTATCCCTTTCTAGTGGGTTAGGTGTGGTTTTATTTTATTTTGGAGGTTATGGCCATCACAATAGTGAGTTTCCAACAATAATCAGCAATCAGTGTGTTGTTGATGTCCCGTTTCAGGCCCATCTTTTGTAAAAGTTTCATCTAATATAATAGCAACAGAAAGGTGTTTTGGATTTTGAGCAGTAAAGATGGGATATGGAAATAAAAGGATATCCCCCATGATATTCATCATCATGAGGGATAGTGTGAATAGTTATTTCATGGAGGTGGTTTCCATCAATTATAGAGATTTCATGCAGTAGTAAGTAATCAGATGCATGCTTTATCATTGCCTATGCTAAGCGAGCCTAAAATTGTATAAGGAACTATCATCTTATTATTTTACTTGGGTTTATTACTTGTTTGATTCTAGAGGTACACACTCCTTCATTGTTCCTGGTCTAGTCCATGATTTTGGACATAAAGTGAAGAGGATTCTGGTTTCCTTGGAATTGTATACACTAATTAGAGGGTGAGATATCCTATTTCAAGTGTACAAAGACTATGAATTTGTGATAGGGAAGTAGGATTCATGGGGAGATTTTCTATATTTATAGATACATTTATTCAAATTCATCCCCAATATGAATTTTCTATAATCTTTAGAGTATATCATGGATTTATTTTTCAATAATGTAATATTCTATTATGTTTATGGATATTAGGTAGTGTTCATCAGTGATTGAGAGACACTGATGGGTCAGGGTGATTTGAGTATCTATTATCCTTATTAATTGAGTTAGGGATGAGTTAAACGAAGGTTTAGTTAGTGGTGTTTACCAAGTTTGTTTAATAGTTCCCTAATGACTTTTTAATCTCGCTAAAAATTTTCCTACAAATAGAAGTGGACGTTGTATTACATGTAGGGTTCAAATATACGGATACCTAAGAAGTAACCTTGAGACACTCAAAGTTGTGTAGATTTTGTCTATGAAGTTTCAAACTATTTGGATTTAGTTGATTTTAAGAATAGATAAATTTATTTAAATAATTGAAACTCAATGAACAAATATTTATATTAAAACAATCAAGAATGATGATATGTTAAACGTTGTAGTAATAGTTAGATTGGACATATTTGTTTTCTTATAAAATTTAATCTAATTACTTAAAGAAGACTCCAATTGATGGGATAAGTTCCCTCACATCATTCACTAATTCTATTAATAAAAAATTTTAATCCTAATAATCAATACACTTGTAGGATCACTTTCTTGAGCACTCAAAATAATTGGATCATAATAGCACTCAAAATGTGTATTCATTAAAATCGATGAAGGGAAAGAATAAAATAAAACACTACATGGAGCTCCAAAATTAATGAAATGGTTATATGTAAAAATGACATGAAATAACATCAAATTGGATTTGGATATAACCATAAGGAAGGATTATATATGGTTGAGGTAGTGAAAATAGGTCATAGTGACAAGGGTATGACTTCAATTATTATTGTAGGCATGAAGGATTAGTTTCAATATGATGTCATTTATGTATGTCCAAGGGGGTATGTGGTGGTGTGTGCATTTATTTATTTGGTCCTAAACACTGACATCCCAAAGCCCTCATCTTATTCAAAGGTTATCAATATTTGTGAGGATTCTAAATAGGAGCCGATGATCAGTGTTGTAATCCCTTCTGTCTGCATGCCTCATGAAATCCCAATGCAAGACTTCCTTACTAAAAATGAGAGTTGGGTGAAGGCACCAAGTATGAAGTTCTCTTGAAGGAAAACTCCAACTCTGAATCTAGGAAACCATTTTGATGTTCAGAAGTCAACGAACCAGTTCAAGATCAAGGTGAATATAATATGGTGGAATCAAGAGGATCATCTTTGGCTAAGTTTTTAATCCTATACCCTCCTTAAAAGGGGGGAAATACTAATTTTCACGGCTTCTATGAGGAATAATTTGGTGGCTAAATATTCAGTCAACTCTCGGTGTACATTTTTTATGGAATTCATAGTAGAGGACTTCACAAACCAAGGAGGAAGAAGCGGAATAAGGGAACCTAAGACTTAGGAAGTTTCATCACGATTAGGGAAATAAATATAAAGGGTGTAAGGACTATTATTACTTTCCTAAACCTTTGAAAACAAGTTTGACCCAAAAGGGTGAGACCAATATGGTTCCTATATGTAAAGACTTTGTTCATTAAGAATAATGTTGAAAATCAAAAAAGCATAGTATGGTGATCCTAAGGGACAAGAGTAGGTTGATGATAGGATTGAAGTTCCCCCTTAGGAATCAGGGCCTAATGAGAAGATAATGGAAGGAAAGGTAGAATCAAGAAATTAAAAACAGTTGGAGCCTATTCTCCAAAATAAGGAATAATTTCTAAGAGTTTTTCATTTCAATGATACACAAGAAGAGGTGAGTAGAATTTATGATAGAATTATTCAAGTTGGACTTAACACGTTTCAAATAGTGTAGATTAAAAAACAAGACCGCATTTTAGCGTGTGGATTCAATGAAAGGAAGATCAATATGGATGAATATATCCAGACTTGGGACAAGATGACCAATCATTTTCAATATCTTATCATGAAGGATCAAAATACACAGGTAATTTCACTTTAATAGGGGTTATATAGGGTGTCTAAATTCCATAATATAAGTTTCATTTTTAATGATTTTATTAATTCATTCTATGTTTAATGACTTTCTGATTTGAACTTGTGAGGTTTCCCACTTTTTGGTCAAAATTACTTTTTTTAAATAAAAATTTAATTTTGAGGTTAGAGAGTCGACTTAACAAATCATGATTGAAGAAGTGAAAATAATGAAATAATGACCAATCCCCCATTTTGAAAATTATTGCACACTTTTTTGTGTGAATAAATTCATACCTTGAAAAAATGATATCAAATTTATTATAAAATGGGAAAAAATAAATAATCATAATAACATTTATTAAGAAGCTAGTGTGATCAAAACTACTTTTTTGAGAAAAAAAACTTTGTGATTATAAATTGAAAATGTAACATTAGAATTGAAAGAACAAAATACAAACTCATAATTCCTTTACAACCATCAACTTAAATAAATATAAATATTTCTACCCATTTGGATTATCCATTAAGATGATATGATCAAATTGGTGGGATAACTTTCTAAGCCTTGAAATCCGGCCAACAATTTAAACTCTGAATTGGGCCAATTGGATCCCCTTGAAGAAATGATAATTATCTCTCTCCACAATTTAAAAAAATATTCCCCATAATATCCAAAATATTTATTTCAAATTTCAGCTTTATTGGGATTGAATTGAGGGCTCCAAATATATTTTATGGGCCTAAGGACCAATCTTCATTATCTATAAATTTATACATTCATGGAAAAAAATATCCATATCCTCTTATGATTCTCCCATTTATCCTAAAAGAAAACAAAAAACCACACAAAGTGGTCAATAGTATCTTGGAATATCAAATTCAAATAATTAAAATAATTTATTTCATATAATGATGGTTAATTAGTACCTAGTTGATACACTTTAAACATGAATTTCACATATGATGAGAAATTAAGCTCAAATTATAAAATTCACTAAAACCAATGTTTATGAACGTTGAATTACAAGCTTATTAAAATATAAAAAATGAATATTAGACACTTCACTATCTAATCACACCTCCAAACATTATTTTTTATAATCAAAAAAAATTATCTCAAAAGTATGAAAATTAAATTACATTTTCTAAGAAATTTTAAACATACAACACTAACCAAAATTCATCATTTATAAAAAATAATGAAAGGTATCAAAATCAGTTAACACAATCGAGGTTCCAAATAATATCTAATTCCCAAGTTCATTCATTTGATAAAATTCATCACCCCATTTCATCTGATTTCAATTAAACATAATGATGCATTGTGCATCAAAATAGACATGGGGATCATTTTTATTCACGGGGAAATATGGAATTTCTCTATGGAATCACATTTTTATCATAAGATGAGTATTTGTTTTTCAATTTTTCCTTGTTAATTTAAATTTTACTCAATTAATTCATCCCCTATAGTGATAATTTTCCAATTACTCATAGACTCAAAGGCCTTAGGAAACCAAGTGAATCTGACATACTTGAAAATCATCTCAAGTTAACTCAATAAAAAAATTAAAATTTTCAAAAATAGAGAGAGAAATCCCAATTTTATGCTAGAAAACTAGGGATTCATGATCCCAAAGTTTCAAAAACCACATGTTAGATCAATACATTGTTCTATGTAAAAATATAATGTTATTTTTATTTAGATTTTTTGAATACTTATTTCAAAATTAAGATGGTCACCAAACCTATGATATTTATTAGGGGACCCAAATAGATCAAACTAATACCACATAACACAAAGTACATGCATTGTAAAATTTTCATTAAATGGATTAAAATTTAAATGGTTAAAATCACATTATATAGATAAACTTTCCAAAATTTATGTGAGTGAACATAAACTTGCATTAAAATAAGAATAAATGTATGAAATATTATTTGATACTGAATTTAAAAGATTTCAATTTGTATTATCATGTTTAAGGTTAAAGAAATTTATTTCCAATTTATGCACAAAAAAATTCTTTTTTCTTTCTTTTACCATGGATGCACACACAACACTTTTTTCACATGAATATTTTTTTCTTTCATTTCATCACCCTGACTTAGAATAACACTATTCCTAGTGTTTAAAGAAAATAAAATTTAGGTGTGGGAAGAAGTGGAGAATATGATTTAAAAATTTTAAATTTTTAATAAAAATATGGAACAATGTGATCTGGTATATCAAATAATAAGTCCATGTTGAAATATACTGATCCTTTTTCCTCTATGTCACTTGAAGAAACCTCATTAATGATGAAAAAAAATATTTGAACTTTCAGAAGAAATGTGATTTTATTAGAAAATAAAACTCTAATTCAGCTAAAAAATATCAAACATAAGAAATATTATAGATCATTGGGAACCCCAAGTGGGTCACATTACAAGAAAAACACACAAAATAATATAAAACAAGTATAATTAATGTAGAATACCAGTTGCTTCCCAGAAGACACTTTGTTAAAGTTTTTATCTCGACATGCACCACAATAGCTTACCCGCTACTAGATTTTAACATCTTAATGATTTTATTATTCACCCCTTAAAATTGATTGAGATAGAATATATACAGAGATTTGTGGGAAATATTAAAATAATATTAAAGAAATAAACTATGAGTCTCATTGAGTGGGATAATCCTAGAAATTTCAATAATGGTCCATCCAATTACATTCTTAATCATTCTTAACTTGCCATGTAGAATTCCCACTTGGTTGTATTTTATTCATTAATTAATTATAACATGAAGGTCCTGGTAATCCACTCTGAATTAATACTTGAGTGTGGTATGTAATACTTGGAATTATAACATAGATTTGTTGAAATTTCCAAAAACAGATTGGGAACTTGAATTAAAATCAATTTAATTATCCAAAAAAAATTATATAATTGGTTCATTTAGGTAAGTTTCTTTAACCACCATATTTATGAGATTAATGTTATAGATCAGTATAGACTTGATGTTTATGATTTTTTTTCAAATGTTTCTATAATTGGCCATCATAAAATATCATCAGTGGAGTTATATTAAGGAGATTCAATCCAAGAAGAAAAATTTACCTCATGTTAATAAAGAAAACTATTCTCATCATAACTTAAATAACCTTTAATAACTATTTGATGTTCCTTAGGTTAACTCTTATAATTTAAAAAAACAATTCAACTCATCATCCTGGTCAAATTTTTCCGATTCTAAATTTGGTTCTTCAACCTTATCATGAGATTTTTAAGCCTCTCATGATTTAGGAATCATTGGTGTAGGTTTTTCAATATTATTCCCACTCCTTAAAATAGTCATATATTTTAAATTTTCACATGAGGTTTTTGTGTAACAATATTCTTCCTTCATGTTTGAGGATGGGATTTTTTTTTGTGAGCATTAGTGTATCAATAGTTTTAATGCTTTGTAATTCTAATGTTATTAATGAAACCTAGAAATTCATTCTCCCCATTTTCTGACACAATTTCTCCAGTAACGGTTGTGGAAATTATTATGAAGGTGTTTGATCTCATTAATCCATCATAAGATAATATTTATATTTTTGGATGGCTTATTACATGTCTTATTGTAATTAAACTATAAGAGGTTCAAATTGGCATTATTGGGTATCATACTATTTATATGTTGAAAATATTTGTGTAGGTAGGGATTTAAAACATACAATTGAATTTTTTTTTATTGATTATCCCACCAATAGAATCTTTGATTTTCATTTTCCATCACACTTGGTGTGGGGAAATCAATGAAAGTAGAGGTTCCCTATGTTTGGATTTGTTTTTCAAAAAGGCCTTCCATGGGAGAAAAATCAGGTTAAGATATTGGGATCTCTATAAAAAATAGATATAAATCTGTATTACCCATAGATTTATTTGATTCCTTAACCCTATTATTCTTAACTCTATGTATGATTTTTGAATGAACTCAGTTTAAAGGGACATGTATGAACTAAAAGGGGAAAAGATAATAGAAATTTATTGTGATAATATATAATATGGGTGTTAATTGGATGTTAGTGTCTAACATAATTAACTTAGGTCCCCGTAAATGGTGAAAAAATTTAGTATCACCCAAATTTAACCTATAGGAATAAATTATTGTTATAGTAAATATAGGGTTCAAATTAATATATGCCAAAGAAGTAACCCTGAGACACTCAAAGTTTTCTGTGATTTTGGAAATAAAGTGGCAAACTATTTTTATTTAATTGATTTTAAGATCAAATGAATTGATTTAAATGAATGAAACACAATGAATAAATATTTAGATTAAAATAACCAATAATGATAAGTTGATACTATTTTTTCTCTAGGGTTAGATTGGATGTATCTGTTTTCTTAGAAAATTTCATCTCATTAATTAAAGAAGCATCCAGTCAATGGGATAAGTTTTGACTCATCATTTTTAATTACAAAAAAAATTCAAGGTTAATCAATAATTAACTTAGAGGACCACTAATATGATCACTATAAAGAATTGGATTCTACTACCACTCAAAATGAGTATTAATTAAAATCATCAAAGATAAATAAGAAACTAAATAATTAAATATGGATTTAAAATTAATGAAATAATTATATGTTCAAATCATAAGAAATGATATCCAATCCATCCCCACGCAACTCCCTAGGATAAACCAATAAAATTTTTATCCTTCCATTGATGAAAATATCTCAATGGAAGATAAGAATTGACTTAAAGAAGCACGATTGAATGAGTGAAACCAATAAAATAATATACATGCCACCATTGTGAAAAGAATTTCACACTTTATTGTGTGAATAAATTCAAACCTTAAAGAAATGGTATAAATATTTTTTTAAAAATTTTATAAAATTTTATAATGTGAATAAGAAAATTTATTAAGAAGCTAGTGTGATTCAGACAACTTACTTGAGAAAAATGAACTTGTGATTACAAAATGACTGCATAACATTACAATTGAAATAAAAAAACATGGAATCATAATTATTTAACAACAACTCACCTAGATAATAATTTCAGTTTAATGGGGTCATTACCATTTCATTTAATTTTATCCTAATTAATTAGTATAGTACAATGTCTGTGGGAAAAATATAAAAGTAGACTTTTCAACATTGACCAAATATATCGAATTAGATTCATCCACGTAATTGAAGTGAAAAATTAACATTAGTGAAAGCTAGTTTTTTAATGTTTGTTTAACAGAAAAAAATATTATATATGTACTCTAATATCTTTAAAAATATCAACCCATGTGGCTCATCTATTCAAATGTTATGATCAAAATGGTGGGCTGGTTTTTGTGACTTGAAATCTGGTCCACAATTTAAACTTCAACTTGGGTCACATGGATACCCTTGAAGAAATTAGAATTACCTTTTTAAATAGTTTAATAAAATGTTTCCCATAATATAAATTATCTTAAATTCAAATTTTATCTTAATTGAGGTCAAATTTTGGGCTCCAAATATATTTTATGGGCTTAAGGTCTGGTCTTCTTTATCCATAAATTTTTTTCATCCATGGACAAAAATGTCCAAATCCCATTATGATTCATCCATTGATCCTAAATGAAAAAAATCCACAAAAATTGAACAATAATATCCTTAAATATAAAATTAAAATAATTAAAATAATTTATTCTATATGATAAATATTAATTGGTCCCAAATTGATACACTTTAAATGTGAATGGTACATATGATGAGAAATGAATTTTAAATTATAAAATTATCTAAAAAATGTTTATAAACATTGAATTACATTAATATTAAAATATAAACAATTAATATTATTTTATTTCTCTTCCTAATCACTTTAATGGACAGTTTGTGACACTACCTCCTCAATGTGGGATCAAGTTTGGGATAGAGCTATGGCTAGGAATTTCACTGATATTGATGTCTCCATATCAGATGACCCCTTCTAAGTTGGGGTAAATGAAAATCTAGGTCAATGATATCTTGAATAAATGATTCATTGATTATAGTTTGTCACCATGGAGATATCTAGTTCTTTTCGTGAAGATGAGATATGTAAATTTGAAATTGTGTGTCGATTGTTGTCATTTGAATTAGGTAATGGTGAAGAACCACTACCCTCTCCAACATATTGAATATTTATTTGGTTAGTTATTGGGAGAAAGATAGTTCTCAATGACAAAATTGAAATTTGGATATCATAATATGTGATTAAGGGATGGTGATATCCCAAAAAACTTATTTTTGATGTCGTTATAGGCATTAATAGTTTTTTGTAATGTCATTCTGTGTAACAAATGCTCCATTTGTGTTCATAGGGTTGATGAATGTTGTGTTTCATGGTTTTTTGGACCATTTCATTGTGGTCTTTATCAATGACATCCTTTTATTTTTAAAATCAAGAGGGGATAATACAGAGCATATGTAGGCTATATTGGGAGTTCATGTAAGACTATGACTTCAAGGATTCCTTTATAACTAGTAAACAGAATTTTGTAGAAGATGTATTGAGAAGAAATTCCTAAAGTGTTATTGTTCATGAGTCTAGAGACTCTTGGACAGTAATGGAATTTTTAGAATCATTGCACCATGGGATGTTATTAGATGATGGTAGATATTTTATATACCATATGACAATGTAGTTATCCTTTGGGTAGAAGGTGTAGGATTCCCACCTAGGGTACCCTAAGGTAGAGGTTTGGCACAATCGAGTTATTTGTGGTGATGGTCATTTGGGTTGGTATGAGGATGGGAAACAACGAGTGTTATTCTAGAGAAGTATTTTTCTTTCTTTAGTGATGCATGAGGTGGTTCTCCATGAGTTCCATAGCTCTCCCTTTGTAATGACCCAAAATTTTTGAATGATAATCGTTTCCTAAAAATGTGAGTTATATTATATCATTCACAACAAAACCATGAATTTTTTTAATGAAATCAATATAAAGGGAAATGTGACCATCTGGATTCGAACAGTATATGACCATTGGTCAATTATTACCATTTTTTAATATGACCATTTGGAACTATAATCTTTATAATAATTTAAATGTTATCACTAGAGTTTATAAGTAAAATTTTGAAAAAAAGGAAAATTGATGTAGAAAGAACATTCGATGGCCTCAACAAGAAGAGTCATTCCATTTGATGCCCATCTATCAAAAAATGGTAGGGATGTATCATAACTGGGGTTATACCTTGACCAATCCCATTATGAGCTTCAACAAGTGAATATTTAATGAAATATCCTATGGTAGATGTTCAAATTTTTAGAGATTACCACTCAGTCAATGTTAGTTGAGGAACCCCACTAAACTATCACTATTGCACACCTTACTATTAGGGTGTATGAGGGTAAAATAAGGGGTCATGTAGTGATAACATTGTTAATTAAAGTGTAATTCCATTGTATAAATAAAATTTTTATTCAATCATTTCCATTTTAAGAATAGTTTTTCTTAATAAAATTGAGATAAAATTTGATAAATATATTTTTTGGATAGAGGTTATAATTTCTAGAAAAGAAATAATTATTAAAATAAAATAAGGTATTATAAATAATGTTTATTTTAATGAAATAGTATTATTAAAACACTCTTATTTTAAAATAAATGATAAAATAATTTTAAAGTGTCAAAAATTTTACTATGCATTTTCAATCCGCTATTATTTTCAATAAATAAGAATTTTTTTATTTAAAAGTAAAAAATTATCATATTTTGAGAATTTTATTATAAAATAAATATAATTTTATAAATCATCACATCAAAATTAAGTTAGGTTTAATTTATGAGAATATTCTAAACTACTTTATTTTTCATGAATAGTAAAAATACAGTTTGACTGTTTTGGTATGTTTATGACATCATAATTATGTAATAATGATTTAATAAATAATTAACCATAATACAAGTCTTAAAATATTTTAATTTATTAATATATATTATTTTAATATATTTTAATCAATTTCCAAATATGTAATTTTCTTTCCAAATTCTAAAATGGAAACTTTATGTTTATTATGTTATTTTATGAAAACATTAACTTCACTTGAAAAAATAAGTAATATAAAATGATGGTTGAATTTTGTGGATTAAAATAAAATAATAGGTTTCCCTGGTTTCAAATACCATGGGTAAATACTGTGGTTAAACCCATGGTTTTTCATTTACCACTTCCTAAGTTTCCAAGGCCTATATTTGAAAACTAATAAACAAATCCCCCACTTTTTCTATAAATACTTACCCATTTCTCCATTTATATTCACTCCCAATTCATCCTCAATGAAGATATGATATTTTTACCTTTCAAAGAGTCCTTCCAAGGTTTACTCAATACCCAAAGTTCCCAATCCTCATGTTTTATGAGTTACTCTTCAAGATAAAGGAAATATCCTTCTTTTATCTTCATTTCAAGAACCTCTTTTTTTATTTTTCTTCTGAATGTTAGGGTCCCTCTCTCTTGTTTAATTTTTATTGATCCCCATATTTCTAAATAATATTTTATAAATGTGATACCCATGTACCCTATCTTTTTACCCTTTTTTAAAACCCCATTTTATACCCATTATGCTGCCAATTTTACTTCTCAAAATTTCTCTCTTATCCTCAAGAAATTCTATTTCATTTTGTTTTTTTGAATAAAAAAGCCTATTTATTTTCTAGTGGTATTCACCAAAATTTAAATATTAATTTTTTTGGTATTAACATGTATAAAACCCACACTCTATTTTAGTGGGTTAAAATGACAGAATGACCATGTTTTTAAAGCACTTTTGAAACACTATGGTTTTGATATAAAACTTGTTTTCTTTTATTCTCCATGAGTTTTTTATAAAATTATTTGTTATGATAGATAAGGATCACATGAAAATTAATACATATCATGGTTTCTCCCAGATATCACTCCAATTCATTAGGTAAAGAATTTAATCTCTAGAGATGTCATATTTTACGATACCTTAGTGAAAAACCTTGGTAATATTTATGAAACCTCCATGAAAATCCTTGGTGATATTATTATGAATGTATCATTTAAATTTTTTAGAAACATTTCCAAGTTATGATTTAAGTTATTTTTATTATGATATTCCAAAATCCATAATGATACTCCTCGTGTTCTTATTGATATTCTTCAATAAAACTTGAAAACTATTTTCCTTGATTTTTTTTCTTTATTGGGCCTTATGCTCACCCTTTACTTTAATTTATGTCCACACATGATGAGATGAAGTAAATGTACATAGGATTAACCAATGAAGAATACTTTCTCATTGTTTAGAATAATGTTTTATTTTTTCATGTATTATGTAACTTGTTTATATGAAATTAAATTTTAAAAGATTCTCTATTTTGTAAAATGTAATGAGAAGTTTATATAATAAAAATGTGAGATTCTATAGTTGGTATCAAAGGAAGGTTTAGTTATTTTTGTAAATTAGGATTTGATAAATTTAGGAAGAACCTTAGGGAAAAGTTAAAATATAGGAAAACATCCTCATATTTTGGTTAAGTATTAAGTAAGTTGTTTCTGATCAAAGAAATCCATGTCTGGATACAAACAGGTGGATGTGTCTCTAGAACAGATGTATCTAAGGGTAAAACCCAAAAACACTACTTTGAGCTAGACTCTAATGGGAACTGGTGCAAAAAAATAGGCCTTACTGCACTCCTGGTTAGATAATCCTGGTGGATATGTTTGGTTAATCATAATCATTTTATGAACCATTATGAAGGATTTTTAGAAAATGTAATTTTTGTTAAATAATAACATATTTAAGCATGATGTTTTAAGACATAAAATTACTTTATATTTATAATATTCCAAAAATAAATAAGTTTCTCACTATGTTTTCTTCTTTTATAAAATGGTGGGAAATATGAGGAACCGTGTAAATGGTGAGCACAATGGAGCATATTCTAAAGACCCTCTGATAGAAGACAAAATGGAAAATTTCATGGGAATGATTAATCAAATTACACGAGCTATGAACAATAACTTGAATCAATCCAAGATACTAGACTGGCCCTGAAGGGATCAACTTTACATTGAGTCCTTTATGCGTTAATGATCGCCTTATTTTAGTGGATCCACAAATTCATTGATTTTTTAATAATGGATATGCTCTATAGAAAATATATTTTATATACTATGTTGTTTATAGGAAGATAATGTCACCCCTAGATGAGAACCTCTTAGAGGGGGAAGCGGATCAGTTTTGGAAACTAGTTAAAAACACGAATCTAAGATGGTATATTGATGCTATGGAGTGGGAAGATTTTATGGGAACCTTTTTCCAAAAATATTTCCCATGTTTGACGCGAATGAAAATAGAGAAGGAATTCATAGAGTCTAAGAAGAAGGAAAATAAATCTATGGGAAGCTATGAGATGAACTTTAAAAGGGTTTCTCACTACACATCTATATTTTTCATGGATCCTAATGGAAAGGTTGATAGAATCTTCAATGGACTAATACACCATATATAGAAGAATATATCCAGTCTAGACTATGATAGTTATGAGGAGATAGTTCAATGTGATATGAAGGTTTAACTGGAGTTCAAAGAGACATAGTGGTACCAGATCGAATGAAAAGAAGAGATGTTTGGAACCAAACATAGGGAGAAATTTGATCATGGAATAGGAGGAAAATTTTCAACTTCCCACATGCAACAAATGTTGGAAGAATAATTCGGGGAATTTATTAGTTGGGAGCATGAAATGATACAGGTGTGGAAGAGTTGGAAATATTACTTAGAACTTTCATAGAGAGGTGAAGCCTCAACTTTTCAACACTAAATACAAATGGAATATAGTGCATCCCCATCCTAAAGTCCAATGCATCAAGTGTGGAAAGCATGGGAACTTTTACAATCACTATCCAAATCCAAATATAATGGGGGGGAACCACTATCCACCCTAACATAGGTCAAGGAAGTATGGTTGTACATTTCATATCTCAATGGTTGAAGTTGAATATCCAAATGATGTGGTGGTAGGTACTATAATTGTTATCTCAAAGCTAGCATGTAATTTGTTTGATTCTAGTTTTACTTATTCCTTTATTTCCTCCATGTTTGAAATGAATATAGAATCATTCCCTGAATAGATAAAAGTAGTGTTATCATTCAATACTCTTAGAGGGATTATCCAAGAATCAATAGTGTATAGAAACTCCAGTATTTAATTTGGGGATCATAATATAATTGAAAAACTATTTGTAATTCCCATGCTATAATTCTACATTATACTAGAGATGGACTGGATCTCAAATCATAATGCTAATATCAACTACATAATTAAGTAAATATCAGTAGTCCTGAATGGAAAACCTAAAGTTGTTTACAAAGGTGAGATATATTGTCCTTCTCTTTGTCTAGAATCACCACCCATAGCCTTATTTATAGAGATGATCAAAGAATATGAAGAAGTAAATGAAAGTATATGTATAGAAAATGTCACCATCATTCAGGAATATGTTGAAGTATTTCATTTGTAGTTACATGAACCTCCACTAGAAATAGAGGTAGAGTTCTCCATTGAACTCATTCCAGGATCCAAGATGATATCAAATAAACCATATAGAATGGAAAATGTGGTGCTCGAGGAATTAATGAAATAGCTTCAAGATATTTTGGAGAAGGGGTTTATCTAACCAAGAGTGTATCCTTGGGGAGAAATTATTATCTTTTTGAAGAAGAATGATGGATCAATGTGGATATGAATTGATTATAGAGAACATAATGGGATAAAAATGATGAATAAGTACCATCTTCCAGGGATTGATTATTTATTTGAAAATATTTCTATGGCTCAATTCTTCTCAAAGATTGATCTTAGACTTGTTTATCATTATTTAAGGGTAAGTAAATAATATATTAAAAGTACTACCTTCTGATCAAGATATGGGCATTATGAGTTTATTGTTATTCCCTTTATCTTGAATAATTCTCCTACAATATTTATGGATTTCATTAATAGTCTTTAATGACTACCTTGATAACTTTTTGGTAGTTTTTATTGATGATATTCTAATTTATCATATAATTAATTAGTAGTATGAGGATCATATAAGGTTTATATTTCAATATCTAAAGAAGGAAAGGCTATTTGGAAGGTTCAGTAAATGTGAATTTTCGTAACAAAAAGTTTCTTTCTTGGGGAAAATTTTAACCAATGAAGGAATCTTAGTTGACCCTGCGAATACAAAGGTTATAGAGGAGTGGACTCATCCTACAACAATAATTGTGATTTGTAGTTTCCTTTCTTTATTAGGATATTATAGGAGGTTTTTGGAAAAAATTTCATGAACTTCTAATCCACTAACCAAGCTTACTTGAAAAAGGGAAAGTTTATTTGGAAAATTAAGTGTGAATAAAGTTTCCAAGATCTAAATAAGAAATTGGTTACTACACATGTGTTAACTCTACCCTCTATCGAAGAAATACTCATTATTTTTAGTGATGTATCTCTAAAAGGGATTGGGTGAATCCTCATGAAAAATTAAAAGGTTATTGTTTATTCATCTTGATAGTTGAAGCCTCGTGAGAAGAATTATGCTATGCATGACTTCGAGTTAGCTGCCCTTTTTTCTGTAAATATAAGGAGGCACTATATTTATAGGGAGAAATATAATACATACATAGACCACCAAAGTTTGAAGTATATTTTCACAAAAAATGAATTGACCATGGGACATGGGATATGGTTGGAACTTCATAAAAAATATGATTCTACAATTCATTATCATCTCATAAGAGCAAACAAAGTCACAGATTCATTATGTAAGAAAGAACCAATTGTGATGGAAATGATGAGGATTCAAGGAGATCCTTTGATCAAAGACCTAGTAAAACAAGATATGGGAATCGTAAGGGAAGTGACATCATCAACCCTATCCCAAATTATTTCTCTACCATCATTACTAGAGAATGTCAAGAAAACATAAAGAGAATGTCCTTTATTGATATAGAACATAGAGGATGTGAATAATGGGAAGTTGTTTAAGTTCAATATTAATCAAGAAGGTGTACTGAAATTTTATACAAGTCTATGTTTCCCATATATTCTATAAATAAATAAGGATTTTATGGATGAATCTCATAACTCTACAATCTCTATACATCCAAGAAGAACTAAAATGTACAGGGGCCTTCATGGTCATTATTGGTGGGATAACATGAAAAGGGAGATTGTTGAATACACAATAAGGTGTTTGGTGTGTCAAAAAGTGTAGGAAGAGATACAACTTTATAAAGGGGTATTAAAACCACTACCCCTATCAACATGGAAGTGGGATAATATCATTATGGACTTTATCAATGGTCTCCTGAAAACAACCAAAGGAAAAAATGAAATTTGGGATATAGTGAATCATCTCACCAAGACTACCCATTTCATCGCTATTCGGGAATATTTCTCTCTTGAAAAACTTTACAATTTATAGGTGAATGAATTGGTAAGGATGTATTGTAACACTTGGATGTTTTTATGGAATATTTGCTTTAAATAATTTTTCTTTAATAGCTTGCATTGCACACAATAATGAGTTTAAAGGAATTGTTAGATTCAATTAGTATAAAATGGAATTTATAACCTAGCCATTAGGTTAGAGAGAATAAATATAACTTAATTATGAAAATGTATGGTAAATTCATTGGCTACCAATTATTTATACAAAATATAAATCAATTATATATTTGTATTTTTGTATTAATAATTTAAATAAATTACTATTAGTAAATGAAATTAATGAAATATATATTTTAAATATTAAATAAAATATTTTTTATATTCATCCAATAGATATTTTAGTCATAGGGTATGAATAAACCCTATTTGATGTATAAAAAACCTTTATTTTTCAAAAGGGTAATTTTATCACCTTTTAATGGAAACCCCATTTTAAATTATAATTTTTACACGTTAATAATTTTTATATAAAAAATTAAAATTCTTGTTTGAAAGGAGGACATAAAAAGTTTCTTTGATTGATTTTTTGGTATTTTTCTGACACATTTTATATTTTAATGAATAGTGAAAAATACTGCATTTTAATTCAAAATTGCTTTTTTGTCTAATTTATTTATATTTTTAGATTATCCTTTTAATTAGTTTTAATGTATAATTATATTTTTTTTACCATTTAATTCAATTTAGTTCATTGGATTAAATTTCTCATTGAAATTGGATATACAAACATGATAATCATTTAATGGTTTTTACTTTTCAAAACACATGCTTTCTCATTCCCAAAGCACGATTAATTTTTATTTAATTACTGAAACATCTATATTTTAAATTTTTAAAAATGGATTCAATATTTAGAATAATTGGATCAAAATTATTTAAATATTTTACTTTTATTTTTTGGATATTATGAATAGTAACTATGGTAATTTTTATTTAACATGGTTAAAGGTAAATCATGTAATTTAGGATACAAAATTATATGATAAGGACAATAAAATTATACTAACACCTACCAAAATACTATTGGGTGAGTAACCATCGATGCATAACATATAAGGATCGAAATTAACTTATTTAATGGATTATTGTATATGAAAATGATATAGATATTATTAAAATAAAAGAAAGTGACATGAAAGTGACAAAATGGCACCCTCTTATTTCTTATAAGTATAATAATTTTAATATAGTGATAAATATGATATAACATTGATAATAAATAGTCTCCATAAATCTAATGAAATTATCTACATCATGGGAAATTATTTATAATTTATAGAGATTAAATAATTACCATAAATACTAACACTAGAGTGATACAGTAATTATTTTACTAGTAGAAATATCAAATAAATTATATGGAAAATATTAAACTAAATATAAGTTGAATTAATTAGGTTAATCCTAGAATTTTTTAGGTGACTATGAAATATTATAAATCTATTGAATTGTTTTTTTAGAATTTATCTCTCTATTTTAATTTTATTTAAATTTAATGAAGTGAATAGTGTCAAAATGGACAATATTTATATTTTATAAAAATAATATAACGTGGAATTATTTTAAAAAATAATAATTTAAAAATTAAAAAGTGACTATGATAAGTTCTAAAAGTTCATAAAGTGTCCACTTATGGGAAATTTACCTAAATAAGTAAACTTTATTTCCCCTTAATGTTTAAAATGTTGTTACCACAATTCAAAATTAAATAGATTAATTAAGGGTAAAATGAAAAGATAAGGTTTTAAATAAAATCAATACATGTATAAAAATTATTGTATGAGAGGATTTCTAACCACACTCATCTTAGCTTAAATATAACACAATTTGGAGTCATTTCTAGTTAAAAATTAATTTATATTAAATTAATATGTTTTGATATTATATAAGTTCCCCTCACTAGAATTATAAAAGGGAACCTCCTCTCTCACTTCTTCACTTAATTTTGAAACATAAAATTGTGACATCTTCTAACCATTTCCCTTATAAACTTCACAAGTCACATAATAGAGGTTCTGGTATTCTTCAAATGTAACATCCCAAATAAATAAAGAATAATACATTTGAATGTTTATTAATATTTTTGAACTAAATATTAATTTTACTTTAAAGGGGATGCTATGTTCGATAGCGTACCCAATACGCAACAGTGGGTTTCTTTGAAATCTTATGTTGCATACTAATAATATAATATTATTATTTTAAATGGAAATTAATGCCTAGACATTGTATTAGTGTGAATGAATAGAACTAACTAAAATTTGATTATACATGTTTATAAAATGCTTTTACATTTATCTAATAATAGTTAGAGACTTAAAATGTGGATGAATCTAAGCATAAATACTCTAATATTTTTTTAAAGGTTGATTTACCGTCTCTTGATGGAAAACCCTCTTTAAATATAGTTTTGGTCATTTTTATATGTTATATTTGAAAAAATAAAATTATTATTTAGATTAGGGACATCAAAATTTACATTGTGTAAATTTTTGGTATTTTTCTGATAAAGTTCATTTTTTAATGAATAGTGAAAAATACTGTATTTTAATTCAAAAGTGCCTTTTAATCTAATTTATTTATATGGTTATATTATCTTTTTAATTGGATCTAAAGTGTAATTATAATATTTTTTTACTATTTAATCCAATGTTGGACATTTTAATTAATTTTACTTTGAAATTGGACATAAAAAAGTGTCAATCTTTTGATAGTTATCAATTCTTAAAAACACGCTTTTTATTTTGACAGTGGGAATTAATTTTAAATTAATTTAGGCCACTTTTTTATTTTCAATTTAGAAAACATTGAGTCCATATTTGTAATTAGTATGTCCAAATTGAGTAAATAGGTAACTTTTATTTTTAGACATTTTAAATATTTAGTTCAGTAAATATTTTATTTACCATGATTAAAAGGTAAATATAGAAAATAAGGGTAAAATATAATATTATAATAATAATAAATTACCATAACATGTTTCCTAATCCTATTCGCTTATATATATCCGACCACGGGCATCCTTGGGTTGAATTTGGGACCTCATTGAGCCACATGGGAGTAATAATAACACTTTATATTAATTAATTTAAAGTAAAGACAAAAATAACATAAACAAATATCTTTTAGTAAATAAACTTTTACATGGGGTTATATAAGTTATTTTTTAGAATATAAATATTCATTAGAAATATAAAAATATTTCCTACATCATGGTGTTTTTTTTATAATTTTTTGACATCAAATAAATTAAATTATTTATGACACAATAATGAAGAAATATTTACCTCATTAATAAATGATTTAAATAAATAAGATTATAAATATTAAAACAATTTCCAAAACATGTACAATTCTTATTGGATGATTATATTTCTACCATGATTCATCTTAACTTTGATTTTAATGAATTTTTGACATTTTGAAACCGAAGATGAGGTTATAATAAAATAATTGTTTCAAACTTTCCTAAAGAGGCCCTCCTCTCCCTTATAAAAATCCCTCACTTCTAACCCATTTATCACACTTATCAAGCCTTTGTCTCGTGAAACCTATGAACCAATAAGATACCAATATCCCTCTCTTTATCCTAGAAGCCTTACCTTCTTAATAAAACACTTTAAGAAACCCTTTTGGTTCAAACCGAAGGGAGTTACCCGATTTAAAGGTAACATCTTATCTTATGTTCTTTTGTTTTATTTTACTTCACCAACCCCCTAAACTATTTTTATTCATTTATTTTATTAAAACTACAGTATCATAAATATACTAGGATTTTTTTATGATAAGTATTCGAACTACACTTACACACACCTCTATCTAATGGGTAAAGAACAAAATGTTTCTGTGGATGGCAATCTAACGCCTCACGAAACGATGATCGTTCAATTTTCTCATACCGCCTCTCATGGTGGTCATTATGATGGAGATATATTTATATATGATATATATTATGTTTATGTTTTCTCTATGCTTCTGTATTTTTCATTTATAGCATAGCTTTATGGTTTCCATAATGGGTAAACGCGATAATTTCATTTCAGGAAGTGCGGACTACCGCCTCCTCAAAGTGATATGACTCGTTAATGCCTTATGTGGGATGTATAAAGGATGGAGTTAATTATATTATATATTATATTATACTGAAATTATAATATACCTATGTATAATTATGTTTTAATTCCATTAAAATAAGAAATATAAATGGAAGTAGTGTTAATGCGTGCGTACGGCTTACCGTCACCATGAACGGTGCATTTCATTTATTATCTCCAAATGTTATGTACTATTATAAATACATATATATACTGTATATATGTGATTTATGTGATATTTAAATCATAAATATCATTCTTTAGATAATGGATTGTTGATAGTATGGACAACTTGTAATTATAAGGTGTTCGATTTTACTCAAGTACCAAATATCGACGAAACAACTGTTAATAACTTAAATGATTACATAATGTTTATAACATGGTAATGAGTGATATAAAAGGAATAATAAACTTGAAAAAGGTTATTAATCAAGTAGAAATTAACTTTATCTTATTATTCAGGAGATTAAAGAATGATCGAGTCAAGTCGGACACGAGGTAAGAGACTTCGTCTCAATCTCCATTCATTGAGGCATATTTTGTTTTATTCCCAACTTTATTTTATATGGTCTATAAATACCTTTTACATTTCATTTCATTCAAAGGGAATATTTTCATAAGAGGAATTTTACTAAATGACAAAAAAATGTTTCTTTTAATGTAAGTGGTGACAACGACCATTTTCGCAGCCGCGAGTATTATTTGATCTTTGGCTTCCCTAACAAGCCGAAATGTTTTTAAAAGGAAAATAAATACCATATACTCTTTTAACGTATTTTGGTATTAAAAATGGTTTTAATAATGGATTTTTTATTTCAATATATTTAAATGATATATTGTGATTAAAATGTGGAAATGTTATCTTTCATTTATTTTTGTTTTATGTGTTATGAATATGTTATGGTTATTGGGAATTGTTTACGTATATAGGTGGTTACATGATAAACCTAGGGCGGGTGAGCCCGAGATAGCTCTCCAATGCATTGGGTAATGTGATGGAGTTAAACGTGAATGTTTCTCCTAAGAGATTTACTTAATATACTGTGATGGGTATTCCAAATGTAACTCTCTATGTAGTTGTGATAGCTACAATGTAAGTATGATATAGATGCCAAAAGTTACCTTTATAATTTATGTTTTCTATGTGTTATTTATAAATACTTTGATTTCATGAGGTATGTTAAAGAGCTTATGTTATGTATGTAATCATGAACTAATGTTTTCAATATTTATTTTATAACCATTACTGGGCTTTTTATGCTCATCCCAAGTTTTGAAATGTTATTCATAGTGCTTAAAGATGAATAGGGTCAGGGATGGGAACAAGGAAAAGTCATGCTGTCTAAAACATGGAACTAGACATGAAACTTTTTTCCCAGAGTTTTTATTTTGTGGAAAAATGGAAACTCTTTATATGTGTCTACTTTTTAATATTTTGAGATATAATAGTTATGTCCTAATTCTCTAAAACTCTAAACCTGAAAAGATCCTCAATGTGAATTATTCATTTAATTCATTATTATGTAATTTTTTAAGGTTTTTTCCTTATAGTTGGTATCAGAGGTCGGTTTAGATAACCTTAGGAGTTAGGGTATTGTTAAATTAAAATCCATAAATTAATTTATGATAATATTGAAATGATATAGTATTTATTGATTACCATATTTCTTTGACTAAGATATTTATGAGTTCAGAATGGTTTTCCCCAAAGGAAATAGGGCCGCTATGTTGGGACGACATCAGGAGGAAGAAAACCTTCCAAATCAGCAACCTGAGATGGTCGGAATCGGAACTGAATAGTTTGTTGCAGTGATGGTGAAGTTGACTCAGGCTATAAATGGTGGTGGTATCCATGCATGAGATCAGCCAGATCAACCACATAGGAACATGTCAGTAGTATATCATTTCATGAGGAAACATCCCACATCATTTAGAGGATCATTTGACCATGTGCTAGCATAAGGATTTATTAAATCACTGGGGAAAATTTTTGATGTCATGGGGTGTTCATAACACCAAAAGGTTAGTCTTGATATTTACCGTTTTGAAGGTGAAGCTGATCAGTGGTGGTTGATGGTGAAAAATATTAGGGATAGTGAGGAGATTTATGCTCTTGTTTGGGATGAATTCCAAGGTATGCTCCTTGAGAAATATTTTCCTAAGGTGGTTTGACTTGGGATGGAAAAACAATTCCTAGAATTGAGGTAGGAGGATAACTCAATGGCTTCTTATGAAGCAAAATTTACTCCACTCGGAAGGTATGCTCTGAATTTCATACGAGATCTTGATAGTAAAATCAACCATTTTTACTCAGGATTAAAGCCAAAGTATCGAAGGGATTTAGCTTCTCGTGAGTTCAAAAGTTATGAAAAAATTGTTCGCTGTGCAGAGAAGGTGGAAATGGAGTTTGCTGATGATCAGGTGTTCTTTGAAACACAACATAATAAGAGGTTTAGGTGGCACACGAAAGGGAATAACTCTTCAAAAAAGTCTGATGGTAAGAAACTAAAGTTTACCGTTTGTGAAAATTGTGGTAAAAAGCATGTCGGGGAATGTCTTTTGAATTATATTAAGTGCTACCGATGTGGTAAAATGGGACATAAGGTTTGTAATTTCACTGAAAAAGATCAAGGTAATGTTAATACAAAATATTATTTACAGTCAGTAAAATATTTTAAGTGCAATGAAATGCGTCATTATGCAAATGAGTGTCCAACGAAGAACTCAATTGAGGTAAAATAGCCTGACTAAAAGTATAAAGGGGTGGTAAAATCCTTTGAAACTACTTCGGCAGATGTTGGGCCATCAAATGAAGTAGTATCAGGTACACTGTTTGTTTGTTCAGATTATGCCAATGTGTTGTTTGATTCAGGGTCTACACACTTTTTCATTTCTGAGAAGTTTTCTAATAAATTGGTAATTCCATATCAAGATATAAATAAAAAACTTATGGTAAAAACACCTGGAGGAAATATTGAGAAAAAAAGAAATTATAAGAACCTTATTTTCCTTGTGTGCGTGAAGAATCTACCTGAAAATCTTATTGTTTTGCCTCTAATAGAGTTTGATGTTATTTTGGGTATGGATTGGATTTCTGTTTATCATGCTAAGATTGACTGTAGAGCTAAAGAGGTTTCTTTTCAGAAATATTTTCAGTTTATGTACAAGAATGAACCCTTAGTTTTGATAACATATCCGGAAGCTTAGAAACTAGAAAAAGATGGAAATTAATTTTACCTTGCATATATTGTTGAAAATAAAGGAAGTGCTGAGATTAATGATGTTCTAATGGTAAATGAGTACCTTGATGTTTTTTCTGATGATTTTCCTTATATTATACCTGATCGGGAAGTTGAATTTATTGTTGACATAGTGTTTGATGCTAAACCAATTTCAAAACCCCCTCATCAAATGGATCAAATTGAACTTTTAGAATTAAAGAAGTAATTGCAAGAGTTATTAGATAATGGTTTCATTCAAACTACCACATCACCATGTGGTTCTCCTGTCTTATTTGTTAAAAAAAGATGGGTCAATGAGAATTTTCATTGATTATAGAGCATTGAATAACATCACTATTAAGAACAAGTATCCATCGCCTCATATCGATGATTTGTTTGATCAGCTTCAGGGAGCTCAATATTTTTCGAAGATTGATCTGAGGTCGGGGTACCATCAGTTGAAAGTAAAGGAATTAGACATTCTAAAGACCCTATTTCGTACTAGATATTACCATTATGAATTTGTAGTTATGCGTTTTGGGTTAACCAATGCACCTGTTGTATTCGTGGATATTATTAATATAATTTTCCTTGAGTTCTTGGATAAGTTTCTGGTTGTGTTCATTGATGATATTTTGGTTTTTTCTAAAAGTAAAGAGGATAATGAAAGTCATTTAAGGGTTTTCTTGAAAACCTTAAAAGAAAATAAACTGTATGGGAAATTCAGCAAGTATGAGTTTTGGTTACAACAAATTTCATTCATGGGTCACATTGTTTCAAAAAATGGCATAATTTTTTATCCTTATAAAACAAAATTTGTTGAAGAATGGACAAGACCAACAAATATAACTGAGATTTGTATTTTTCTTGGTTTGGAAGGTTATTAACGAAGGTTTGTTAAAAAAATTAAATCTTATCTAGTCCAATGACTAAGTTAACTTGAAAAGGTGTTAAGTTCATATAGATAAAAGAATGTGATGATTGTTTTCAAGAATTGAAAAAAAGATTGGTGAATGCTCTAGTTTTGGCACTGCCTTCTAGAAATGGTGAGTTTGTTATATACAGTGATGCTTTGTTGAAAGGAATTGTTTGTGTCCTTATGAAGAATGATTAGGTAATTGCTTATGCTTCACGTCAGTTGAAACCACATAAGTTAAATTATCTTACAAATGATTTGGAATTAGCTGCTATTTTTTTTTGCTTTAAAATTTTGGAGGCATCATTTGTATGGAGGAAATGTGAAATATATACTAATCAAAAAAGTTTTATGTATATATTCACTCCAAAATAATTGAACATTAGACAGAGGAGATGGTTGGAATTATTCAAGGATTATGATTGCATGATTTATTACCATCCTGGAAAGGCAAATAAAGTGGCTGATTCTTTGAGTCGAAAAATTAATGCTTCATTAACCATGATACATTTGGAATAAGATCCTTTGGTTTTTGATTGAATTAACTTTAGCATAGAAGTTATTGGTGCAGGAAATTATTCTGTTTTGTTTCAAGTGTCAGTGGAATCATCTTTTCCAGACAGAATTAAACGAGCACAGAAAGAAGACAGTGAGTTACAGAAAAAGGTAGAGTTGGTTCAGAAGGGTATGTTTCCTGAATTTAACATTGATAATGATAGTGCTTTGTGGTTTGGGAAAAGATTATGTATTCCTTGTGATTCAGAGTTGAAGAATGATTTGTTATTTGAAGTTCATAGTTCCTCGATTTCAGTTCATCCAGGCAGTACTAAGATGTACAGAGATCTTTGAGAGTATTACTAGTGGGATGGAATGAAAAGAGATATTTCTTATTTTACTATGAAGTGTTTGACTTGTCAGCAGTTTAAATCAGAGCGGTAGTTACCGAAAGGGATGCTTCAGTCTTTACCAGTGCCACAGTGGAAATGGAAAAATATATCCACGAAATTCATTGTGGGATTACCAAAGACATCTATAGGTAACAATGCAATCTGGTTTATTGTTGATTGATTGACTAAATCTTCTCATTTACTTACTATTTGAGAAACTTTGTCTCTAGATCAACTTTCTCAGTTGTATGTAAAAGAGATAGTCAGGCTGCACAGTGTTCCCCTCTCCATTGTATCTGATCGTTATCACAGGTTTACTTCTAACTTTTGGAAAGGCTTTCAGAAGTCGTTGGGTACTGAATTAAATTTTAGTACAGCTTTTCATCCTCAATCATATGGGAAGTCAGAATGAAAAATTCATACCTTGGAGGATATGATATGATCTTGTTCACTGGATTACCAGGGAAGTTGGGACCAACATATTTCTTTGGTTGAATTTTCATATAATAACAGTTTTCATTCTAGTATACAGATGGATCCATTTGAGGAATTATATAGAAACCGTTTTCGAACTCCTACTTTTTAGGATGAAGTAGGTGAAAGAAAGATGATGGGACCATAATTGGTAGAAGAGGTGGTAAAAAAAGTTTAGTTGATTCAGAAGAACATGAGAACAGCTAAGAGTAGGCTGAAAATCTATGCGGATAACCAGAGGAATGATCTATATTTCGAGGTAGGTGATCATGTTTTTCTCAAAGTTTCTCCATGGAAAATTGTGATGTGTTTTGGTAAGAAGGGAAAGTAGAGTTTGAGGTTCATTAGACCTTATGAAATCATAGAGAAAGTTGGAGCAGTTGCGTATAGAGTGGCTTTACCCCCAAGTTTATCTCAGGTACACAATTTTTATCATGTTTCAATGTTGAGAAAGTATATGCTAGATCCATCTCGGGTTTTGAGCCCAGAGGTAGTTCAATTGGAAGAGAATCTATCTTATGAGGAATAACCAGTCCTGATTCTTGACCGTAGAGATCAAGTGTTGTGGAATAAGGTAATTTTTTAGGTAAATTTATGGTGTAAAAACCATATGGTTGAAGAGCCAATGTGGGAATCTGAAAATGTTATGAGGGATTAATACCCCCACTTATTTTATAAGTGAATAAAAATTGTGAGGATGAAATTCCCAAAAGAGGGGAAGGATGTAACATCCCAAGTAAATAAAGAATAATACATTTGAATGTTTATTAATATTTTTGAATTAAATATTAATTTTACTTTAAAGGGGATTCTATGTTCGATAGCGTACCCAATACGCCACAGTGACTTTCTTGGAAATCTTACGTTGCACACTAATAATATAATATTATTATTTTAAATGGTAGTTAACACCTAGCCATTGTAACGGTGGTAATGAATAGAACTATCTAAATTTTGATTATACATGTTTGTAAAATGTTTTTACATTTATCTAATAAAATTTAATGGCTTAAAATGTGAATGAATTTAAGCATAAATACTCTAATATTCTTTAAAAGTTCGATTTACTTCCCTTCGATAGAGAACCCTCTTTAAATCTAGTTTTGTCATTTTTATATGTTCTATTTGACAAAATAAAATTATTATTTAGATTATAGACATCAAAATTTACATTGGGTAAATTTTTGGTATTTTTCTGATAAAGTTTATTTTTTAATGAATAATGAAAAATACTGTATTTTATTTCAAAAGTGTCTTTTAATCTAATTTATTTATATGGTTAGATTATTTTTAAAATGGTTCTAAATTTTAATTAGAATATATTTTTACTACTTAATCCAATGTTGTACATTGGAATTAATTTCAATTTGAAATTGGACATAAACAAGTGTCAATCTTTTGATAGTTATTAATTTTTTAAAACACGTTTTTTATTTTGACGGTGGGAATTAATTTTAAATTAATTTCTTCCACTTCTGTATTTTAAATTTATTGAAATGGATTCCATATTTTTAATCAGTATGTCAAAATTTTTTAAATAGGTAACTTTTATTTTTAGACATTCTAAATATTTACTTCAGTAAATATTTCATTTACAATGATTAAAAGGTAAATATAATAAATAAGGGTAAACTATAATATTATAATAATAATAAATTACCCTAACATGTGTCCTAATCCTATTGGATGATACATAGCTGACCATGGGCATTATTGGGTTGAATTTGGGACCCCATGGAGCCACATGGGAGTAATAATGACACTTTATATTAATTAATTTAAAGTAAAGACAAAAATGACATAAACAAATATATTTTAGTAAATAAATTTTTACATGGGGTTATATAAGTTATTTTTTAAACTATAAATATTCATTGGAAATATAAAAATATTTCCTACATCATGGTATTTTTTTATAATTTTTTTTCATCAAATAAATTAAATTATTTATGACACAATAATGATGCAATATTTACCTTATAGATAAATGATTTAAATAAATAAGATTATAAATATTAAAACAATATCCAAAATCTATCCAATTCTTATTGTATGATTTTATTTCAACCATGAGTCATCTTAACTTTGATTTTAATGAATAGTTGACCTTTTGAAACTGAATATTATGTTATAATAAAATAATTGTTTCAAACTTTCCTAAAGAACCCCTCCTCCCCATTATAAAAATCCCTCACTTATAACACATTTCTCACACTTCTCAACCCTTTTTCTCATGTAAAATCTGCACCAATAAGCTCCCAATATCCCTATATTTATCCTAGAATCCTTAACTTAGGCATAAAACACTTCAAGAAACCCTTTTGGTTCAAACCATTGGGAGTTACCCGATTTAAAGGTAACGTCTTCTCTTATGTTCTTTTGTTTTATTTTACTTCTACAAACCCCTAATATATTTTTATTCATTTATTTTATAACAACACCAGTATCATAAATATACTAGTATGTTGTTATGATAATTATTCTAACTACACTTACACACACCTCCATCTAATGGGTAAAGAACATAATATTTCAGTGGATGGAAAACTAACGCCTCACAAAACGATGATTGTTCAATTATCACCTACCGCCTCTCATGGTGGAAATTATGATGGAACTGTATTTATATATGATATATATTATGTTTATTTTTTTCTCTATGCTTCTATATTTTTCATTTATAGAATACCTTTATGGTTTCCATAATGGGTAAACGTGATAATTTCATTTTAGGAAGTGCGGACTACCACACCCTCAAAGTGATATGACTCGTTAATGCCTTATGTAGGATGTATAAATGATGGATTTAATTATATTATATATGATATTATACTGTAATTATAATATAACTATGTATCATTATGTTTTAATTCCATTAAAATAAGAAATATAAATGGAAGTAGTGTTCATGTGTACGTACGGCTTACCGTCTCCATGAACGGTGCATTTCATTTCTTTTCTCCAAATTTTATGTATTGTTATAAATACATATATATATATATATTGGATATATGTGATGTATATGATATCTAAATCATGAATATCATTCTGTAGATAATGGACTGTTGATGACGTGGACAACTTGTAATTATAAGCTATTCATTTTTACTCAAGTACCAAATATCGACGAAACAACCATTAATAACTTAAATGATTACATAATGTTTATAACATGGTAATAAGTGATATAAAAGGAATAATAAAATTTAAAAAGGTTCTTAAGTAAGTAGAAATTAACTTTAGCTTATTATTCATGAGATTAAAGAACAGTCGAGTCAAATCAGACACGAGGTAAGGGACTTCGTCTCAATCTCCTTTCATTGAGGCATATTTTGTTTTATTCTCAAATTTATTTTATATGGTGTATAAATACCTTTGAATTTTCATTTCATTCAAATTGAATCTTTTCATATGAGGAGTTTTACTAAATGAAAAAAAATAATGTTTATTTTAACGTAAGCGGTGACAACGACCTTTTTCGCCTTTACGAGTATTATTTGATCTTTGGCTTCATTAACAAGCCGAAATGTTTTTAAAATGAAAATAAATACCATATACTCTTTTTACGTATTTTGGTATTAAAATGGTTTTAATAATGGATTTGTTATGTCAATATATTTAAATGATATATTGTGATTAAAATGTGGAAATGTTATCTTTCCTTTATTTTTTTATGTGTTGTGAATATGTTATGGTTCTTGGGAATTTTTACGTATACGGGTGGTTCCGTGATAAACTTAGGGTGGGTGAGTCCAAGATAGCTCTCCAATGAATTGGGTAATGTGAAGGAGGTAAACTTGAATGTTTATCCTTAGATATTTAGGGAATATACTGTGATGGTTATTCCAAATATAACTCCCTACGTAGCTGCGATAGCTACAATGTAAGTATGATATGGATGCAAAAAGTTTCCTTTATAATTTATGTTTTCTGTGTGTTATTTATAAATCTTATGATTTCATGATGTATGTTAAAAGGATTATGTTATGTATGTAATGATGAACTAATGTTTTCATTCCTTGTTTTATAACCCTTACTGAGCTTTTTATGCTTATCCCAAGTTTTGGAATGTTTTTCACAGGGCTTAAAGATGAATAGGGTCAATGATGGGATCAAGGAAAATTCATGCTGTCTAAAACATGGAACTAGAAATGACTCTTTTTTCCATGAGTTTTTATTTTGTAAAAAAAATGGAAACTCTATAGAAGTGTCTACTTTTTAATCTTTTGAGATGTAATAGTTATGTCCTAATTCTCTAAAACTCTAAACCTGAAAAGATCCTCAATGTGAATTATTCATTTAATTCATTATTATGTAATTTTTTAAGGCTAGGTCCTTATAGTTGGAATCATAGGTCGGTTTAGATAACTTTAGGAGTTAGGGTATTGTTAAATTAATATCCATAAATTAATTTATGTTAATATTGAATTGATATAGCATTTATAGATTACCAATTTGATTTTCCTAAGATATTTTTGTGTTCAGAATGGTTTTTCCCAGAGGAAATAGGGCAGATATGTTGGGATGACATCAGGAGGAAGACAACCTTCCAAATCAACAACCTGAGATAGTCGGAATCAGAACTGAATAGTTTTCTGCAGTGATGTCATAGTTGAATCAGGATAAAAATGGTGATGGTATCCATGCACGAGATCGGCCAGATCAACCACAGAGGAACATGTCAATAGTATAGCATTTCATGAGGCAACATCCCCCTTCATTCATAGGATCATCTGACTCTGTGCTAGCAGAAGGGTGGATTAAAGTAATGGAGAAAATTTTTGATGTCATCGGGTATTCAGAACACCAAAAGGTTAGTCTTGTTGTTTACCGTTTTGAAAGTAAAGCTGATCAGTGGTGGTCGATGGTGAAAATATCAAGGATAGTGAGGATATTTATGCTCTTGATTGGGATTAATTCAATGTTATGCTCCTTGAGAAATATTTTCTGAAGGTGGTTCGACTTAAGATGGAAAAACAATTCCTAGAATTGAGGCAGGAGGATGACTCAGTGGCTGCTTATGAAGAAAAATTCACTCGACTCGCAAGGTATGCTCCGAATTTCATACAAGATCCTGATAGTAAAATCAACCGTTTTTACTCAGGATTAAAGAGAAAGTATCAAAGGTATTTAGCTTCTTGTGAGTTCAAAAGTTATGAAAAACTTTTTCATTGTGTGGAGAAGGTTGAAATGGAGTTTGTGGATGATTAGGTGTTCTTTGGCAAACAACAGAATAAGAGGTCGAGGTGGCAGGCAAAAGGGAAGAACTATTCAAAAAAGTCAAATGGTAAGAAACTTAATTTTACAGTTTGTAAAAATTGTGGTAAAAAGCATGTTGGGGAATGACTGTTGAATTCTGGTAAGTGCTACTAATGTGGTAAAATTGGACATAAGGCTCGTAATTTCACTGAAAAAGATCAAGTTAATGGTAATAAAAAATATGATTTACAGTTAGAAAAATATTTTAAGTGAAATGAAATGGGTCATTATGAAAATGAGTATCCAACTAAGAACTCAACTAAGGGAAAGCAGCCAGACTACAAGCAGAAAGGGGTCGTAAAATCCTTTACAACTACTTCAGCAGATATCGGGCCATCAAATTAAGTAGTATCAGGTACAATGTTTGTTTGTTCAGATTATGCTGATGTGTTTTTTTATTCAGGGTCTACACACTCTTTCATTTCTGAGAATTTTTCTAGTTAATTCGGAATTCCATCTCCAGATATGAATACGGAACTTATGGTAAAAACACCTAGAGGAAATATTGAGACAAAAAGAAATTATAAGAACCTTCTTGTCCTTGTGTGCGAGAATAGTCTACCTTTAAATCTTATTTTTTTTCCTCTAGTAGAGTTTGATGTTATTTTGGGTATAGATTGGATTTCTATTTATCATGCTAAGATTGATTGCAGAGCTAAAGAGGTTTCTTTTCAGAAATATTTTCAGCTTGTGTACAAGAATGAACCCTTACTTTTGATAACATATCAGGTAGCTGAGAAACTAATAAAAGATGGAAATGAATGTTACTATCACATGTTGTTGAAAATAAAGGAAGTGTTGAGATTAATGATGTGCCAGTGGTAAATGAGTACCTTTATGTTTTTCCTGATGAGTTTCTTGGTATTATACCTGATCGGGAGGTTGAATTTACTGTTGACTTAGTGCCTGATTCTAAACCAATTTCAAAACCCCCTTATCGAATGGAAAAAATTGAACTTTTAGAGTTAAAGAAGCAATTTCTGGAGTTATTAGATAAATGTTTCATTCGACCTACCACATCACCATGGGGTTCCCCTATCTTATTTGTAAAAAAATATGCTTCAATGAGACTTTGAATTGATTATAGAGCATTGAATAACATCACTATTAAGAACAAGTATCCTTTTCCTCATAACGAAGATTTTTTTTATCAGCTTTAGGGAGCTCAATATTTTTCAAAGATTATTATGAGGTCGGGGTACTATCAGATGAAACTAAAGGAAGCATACATTCTGAAGACCTTCATTCGTACTAGATATGGCCATTATGAATTTGTAGTTATACCTTTTGGGTTAACCAATGAAACTACTATATTCATGGATATTATGAATAGAATTTTCCATGAGTTATTGGATAAGTTTGTGGTTGTGTTCATTGATGATGTTTCGGTTTTTTCTAAAAGTAAATAGGAGCATGAATGTCATTTAAGGGTTTTCTTGAAAACCTTAAAAGAAAAGAAACTGTATGGAAAATTCCGCAAGTGTGAGTTTTTGTTATAACAAATTTCATTCCTAGGTCACATTGTTTCAGAAAATGGCATAAATGTTGATCCTACTAAAACAAAAGTTGTTAAAGAATGGACAAGACCCACAAATATAACCGGAATTTTTAGTTTTATTGGTTTGGATGGTTATTACTGAAGGTTTGTTAAAAAAAATTCAAGGTTATCTAGTCCAATGAATAAGTTAACTGAAAAAGGTTTTAAGTTCATCTGGAAAAAATAATGTGATGATTGTTTTCAAAAATTGAAAAGAAGATTGTTGAATGCTCCAGTTTTGTCACTGCCTTTCAGAAATGGTGAGTTTATTATCTACAGTGATACTTTGTTGAAAGGACTTGTTTGTGTCCTTATGCAGAATGATCAGGTAATTGCTTATGATTCACATGAGTTGAAACCTCATAAGCTAAATTATCATAAACATGATTTGGAATTATCTGCTGTTGTTTTTGCTTTAAAAATTTGGAGACATAATTTTTATGGAGAGAAATGTGAAATATATACTAATCACAAAAGTTTGAAGTATATATTCACTCAAAAATAATTGAACATGAGACAGAGGAGATGGTTGGGATTAATCAAGGATTATGATTGCATGATCCATTACCATCCAGGAAAGGCAAATAGAGTGGCTGATGCTTTTAGTCAAAAAATTAATGCTTCACTAACTGTGCTACGTTTGGAACAAGGTCCTTTGGTTTTTGATTGCATGAAATTTGATATAGAAGTTGTTGGTGTAGGAAATTATTATGTTTTGTTTTAGGTGTCAGTGTAATCATCTTTGTTAGACAGAATTAAGAGAGCGTAGAAAGAAGACAGTGATTTACAGTAAAAGGTAGAGTTGGTTCAGAAGCGTAAGTTTCCTGAATTTAACATTGAAAATGATTATTTTTTGAGGTCTAGGAAAATATTATGTGTGCCTTGTGATTCACAGTTGAAGAATGAGTTGTTATATGAAGCTCATAGTTCCCTGTTTTCAGTTAATCCTGGCAGTACTAAGATGTACAGAGATATTCGGGAATATTACTGTTGGGATGGAATGAAAAGTGATATTGCTAATTTTACTATGAAGTGTTTGACTTGTCAGTAGGTTAAAGAAGAGCGTCAGTTCCCAAAAGGGATGCTTTATTATTTACCGGTTCCATAGTAGAAATGGGAAAATATATCCATGGACTTCATTGTGGGATTACTGAAGACATATAGAGGTAACAATGCAATCTGGGTTATTGTTAATCGATTGACTAAATCTTCTCATTTCCTTCCTATTCGAGATACTTTGTCTCTAGATCAACTTTCTCGGTTATATGTAAAAGAGATAGTCAGGTTTCATGGTGTTCCCTTCTCCATTGTATCTAATCATGATCCCAGTTTTACTTCTAACTTTTGGAAAGGCCTTCAGAAGTCGTTGGGTACTAAATTAAATTTTAGTACAGATTTTCATCCTCAATAAGATGGGCATTCAGAACAAACAATTTAGACCTTGGAGGATATGCTACGATCTTGTTCACTAGATTACCCGGGAAGTTGGGACCACCATATTTCTTCGGTTGAATTTTCATATAATAACAGTTTTCATTCCAGTATACAGATGGATCCATTTGATCCATTATATGGAAACTGTTGTTGAGCACCAGTTTTTTGGGATGAAGTAGGTGAAAGAAAGCTGATGGGACCAGAATTGGTAGAAGAGATGGTAGAAAAATTTCAGTTGATTCAGAAGAAAATGAGAACAGCTCAGAGTAGGAAAAAAAATCTATGTGGATAATCAGAGGAAGGGTTTATATTTTGGGGTAGGTTATCATGTTTTTCTCAAAGTTTCTCTATGGAAAAGTCTGATGTGTTTTGGTAAGAAGGGAAAGTTGAGTCTGAAGTTCATTGGATCTTATGAAATCCTATATAAAGTTGGAGCAGTTGCGTACAGAGTGGCTTTACCCCCAAGTTTATCTTAGGTACACAATGTTTTTCATGTTTCAATGTTGAGAAAGTATATTCCAGTTCCATCTCATGTTTTGATCCCAGAGGTAGTTCAGTTGGAAGAGAATCTATCTTATGAGGAAAAACCAGTCCAGATTATTGACTTTAGAGAGTAAGTGTTGTGGAATAAGGTAATTTTTCAGGTAAAGGTTTTGTGGAGAAACCATATGGTTGAAGAGGCAACGTGGGAATCTGAAAATGTTATGAGGGATAAATACCCCCTCTTATTTGATAATTGAATAAAAATTGTGAGGACGCAATTCCAAAAAGGGGGGAAGGATGTAACATCCCAAGTAAATAAATAATAATACATTTGAATGTTTATTAATATTTGTGAATTAAATATTAATTTTACTTTAAAGGGGATTCTATGTTCGATAGCGTACCCAATACGCAGCAGTGGGTTTCATTGAAATCTTACGTTGCACACTAATAATATAATATTATTATTTTAAATGGTAGTTAGCGCCTAGCCATTGTATCAGTGGGAATGAAGATCACTAACTAAAATATGATTATACATGTTTTTAAAATGTTTTTTCATTTACCTAATAAAATTTATAGGCTAAAAATATGAATGAATCTAAGCATAAATACTCTAATATTCTTTAAAAGGTTGATTTACCGCCTTTTGATGGAGAACCCTCTTTAAATCTAGTTTTGGTCATTTTTATATGTTCTATTTGAAAAAATAAAATTATTATTTATATTAGAGGAATAAAAATTTACATTGGGTAAATTTTTGATATTTTTCTGATAAAGTTCCTTTTTAATGAATAGTGAAAAAATACTTTATTTTATTTCAAAAGTGCCTTTTAATCTAATTTATTTATATGGTTAGATTATCTTTTTAATTTGATAAAAAGTGTAATTAGAATAAATTTTTACTAGTTATTATAATTTTGGACATTGGAATTAATTCCACTTTGAAATTGGACATAAACCAGTGTCAATCTTTTGATAGTTATTAATCTTTAAAACACGCTTTTTCTTTTGACGGTGGGAATTAATTTTTAATTAATTTCTACCACTTCTGAGTTTTGAATTTAGAAAAATGGATTCCATATTTGGAATCAATATGTCCAAATTTTTTAAATAGGTAAATTTTATTTTTAGACATTTTAAATATTTACTTCAGTAAATATTTTATTTACCGTGATTAAAAGGTAAATATAATAAATAAGGGTAAAATATATTATTATAATAATATTAAATTACCCTAACATGTGTCCTAATCCTATTGTCTAATACATATCCGACAATGGGCATCCTTGGGTTGAATTTGGGACCCCATGGAGCCACATGGGAGTGATAATGACACTTTATATTAATTACATTAAAGTAAAGACAAAAATGACATAAACAAATATCTTTTAGTAAATTAATTTTTACATGGGGTTATATAAGTTATTTCTTCAACTATAAATATTAATTGGAAATATATATATTTCCTAAATCATGGTATTTTTTTATAATTTTTGGATATCAAATAAATTAAATTGTGTATAACACAATAATGATGCAATATTTACCTCATTAATAAATGATTTAAATAAATAAGATTATAAATATTAAAACAATATCCAAAACATGTCCAATTCTTATTGGATGATTTTATTTCGACCATGAGTCATCTTAACTTTGATTTTAACTAATATTTGACCTTTTGAAACTGAATATGAGGTTATAATAAAATAATTGTTTCCAACTTTCCTAAAGAGCCCCTCCTCTCCCTTATAAAAAGCCCTCACTTATAACACATTTCTCACACTTCTCAAGACTTTGGCTCATGGAAAATTTTCTCCAATAATCTCTGAAGATCACTATATTCATTTTAGAATCCTTACCTTAGTCATAAAACACATCAAGAAACCCTTTTGGTTCAAATGAAAGGGGGTTACCCGATTTAAAGGTAATGTATTCTCTTTTGTTATTTTGTATTATTTTACTTCTACAACCCCCTAATCTCGTTTTATTCATTTATTTTATAAGAAAACCAGTATCCTCGATATACTAGGATGTTTTTATGAGAATTATTAGAACTACACTTACACACACCTACATCTAATGGGTAAAGAACATAATGTTTCTATGGATGACAAACTAACGCCTCACGAAACGATGATTGTTCAATTATCTCCTACCCCATCTCATGGTGGCTATTATGATGGAAATGTATTTATATATGATATATATTATGTTTATGTTTTCTCTATGCTTCTTTATTTTTAATTTATAGCATACCTTTATGGTTTTCATAATGGGTAAATGCGATAATTGCATTTTAAGAAGTGCGGACTACCGCCCCCTCAAAGTGATATGACTCATTAACGCCTTATGTGGGATGTATAAAGGATGGAGTTAATGATATTATATATGATATTATACTATAATTATAGTATACCTATGTATCATTATGTTTTAATTCCATTAAAATAAGAAATAGAAATGGAAGTAGCGTTCAAGCGTACGTACGGCTTACCGTCTCCATGAACGGTGCATTTCATTTCTTATCTCCAAATGTTATGTACTATTATAAATAAATATATATACTGGATATATGTGATGTATATGATGTCTAAATCATTAATATAATTATGTAGATAATGTATTATTGACAACATGGACAACTTGTAATTATAAGTTGTTCATTTTTACTCAAGTACCAAATATCGACGAAACAACCGTTAATAACTTAAATGATTACATAATTTTTATAACATGGTAATTAGTGATATAAATGGAATAATAAACTTGAAAAAGTTTCTTAAGCAAGTAAAAATTAACTTCATATTATTATTCAGGAGATTAAATAATGATCGAGTCAAGTCAGATACAAGGTAAGGGACCTTGTCTCAATCTCCTTTCATTAAGGCATATTTTGTTTTATTCTCAACTTTATTTTATATGGTGTATAAATACCTTTGAATTTTAATTTCATTAAAAGGAAATATTTTCATATGAGTCATTTTACTAAATGAAAAAAAAAGAATGTTTCTTTTAACGTAAGTGGTGACAACGACCTTTTCCGCTGACGTGAGTATTATTTGATCTTCATCTTCCTTAACAAGCAGAAATGTTTTTAAAAGGAAAATAAATACCATATACTATTTTTACGTATTTTGGTATTAAAATGGTTTTAATAATGGATTTGTTATGTCTATATATTTAAATGATATATTGTGATTAAAATGTGGAAATGTTATCTTTCCTTTATTTTTGTTTTATGTGTTTTGAATATGTTATGGTTCTTGGGCATTGCTTATGTATATGGTTGGTTTCGTGATAAACCTAGGGCGGGTGAGCCTAAGATAGATCTCCAATGCATTGGGTAACATAACAGAGGTAAATTTGAATGTTTCTCCTAATAGATTTAGGGAATATACTTTGATAAGTATTCCAAATGTAACTCCCTACGTAGCTGTGATAGCTACAATATAAGTATGATATGGATTCCACAAGTTACCTTTATGATTTAATTTTTCTATGTGTTATTTATAAATCTTATGATTTCATGTGGTATGTTAAAGAGCTTATGTTATGTATGTAATGATCAACTAATGTTTTCATTCTTTGTTTTATAACCCTTACTGATCTTTTTATACTCATCCCAAGTTTTGAAATGCTTTTCACAGGGCTTAAAAAAGAATAGGGTCAAGTATGGGATCAAGGAAAAGTCATGATTTCTAAAACATTGAACTAGAAAGAGTTTTTATTTTGTGAAAAAAATGGAAACTATGTTGAAGTGTCTACTTTGTAATCTTTTGAGATGTAATAGTTATGTCCTAATTCTCTAAAGCTCTAAACCTGAAAAGATCCTCAATGTGAATTATTCATTTAATTCAAGATTATTTAATGTTTTAAGACTAGGTATTTATATCAAATACCGACCCTAGTTCTTTAAGAGGTGATCTAGAGGGATCTCCTTGAAGAAGAAGTAATCTCATCTACCAATTCATTCAAACTTCTTTCTTATTATATTTTCTATTCATGATTTATTTCATTGTAAAGTAATAAATCATGTATAAATTATATACTTAGATGTTATTATTATTATGGGACTACCATATTCCACCTTATATCCATCCTATGAAAAATTAAATCACCACATGTGTGTAGGTATGACTTAACGTCTCAAAGTCGTAGTGTAATATGTTTTTCACCACCACCTTACTTGGATGGGTATAATGATGGAAATAATAACTATATGTTATTATTAAAAAATCATATTTATTATAGAATAAAATATATATCATCAACTTCCATACCATTTCACAATTATGGGAATGATATTGTCGCTCATGCATACGTACAACCTATTGTCTCCATGATGCGATGTGATTCATTCTACATGATATACATTAAAGAATGATTATATGAATATATATAATGAATAAACATGGTATATATAATGTTAATATAGTTTTATAATGATATAAAAATGACCTAATAAGTATAAACAGAACTTATTTGACAAAACATGCATAAGAAAATGAAGCCATTAATACAGGAATAACGAGTAATAATGACATGTTACTAAAAAACGGATGATAGTTGGATCATATATGATATCATAAAAATAAATATGATTATGGAATAAGTTAGTAGAAATATTTAAAACATTATACCTGAGGTTCATATATATACAAATGATATCATAACTAAATTAAGGGATAATTTCACACACTGATTTTTATCTGAGATTTTTTATACGTAAGTATTTACTAGGGTATATTTATAATCCATGTCCATGTTTTATAAGTATATATTATAAAATATTCTCCATATTATTATACTATTTTTTAAACTAAAATTTACTCAATGGATGATTTTTAAAAAATGGTATGAAAGGAATCTTTTTTCATTTTTTATATGAGGTACTTTATGACCTTCCAACAAAAGTACGAGAATAATGTTTTATTTTAACTTATATAGCATGAGTAGATTTTTATTCTTTCATAATGAATTATTTCCATGAACCTTACTTTTCTTTATTTAAATTTTATTTTCAAATAAATTATTTTATTTTATATTTTTTGGCATTTTGAGAGAAGAAATCGTTTTTGAAGAAGAAATGATATTTTCCTCAATAACTAATTTCAATTGTTTTATCAAAATTATATTTCATCTAAGATGGAATTATTTAATAGGGTTATGTTTCAAGTATAGTATCTCTATTGTTCCTATGGTTTAATTTTTTTGGTGATGGAATACTATTTATGAAATCCATTTGTTTTATATGTATTATATTATGATTGAATGATATTTAAGAAACACATTTTATTCCATATGTTCTGATAAGATAAATGATTTATATATTTTTTGGAACACATAAGAATGATTTCATTATGATATGGGTGGAAGATATATATCCCTTTAATTCATTGGGTAAATATTTATATCTCATGAGATAGACAAGGCTATAATGGGAAATGATCTCGGTTCAGTAGTGCAGGGCTAGAACTAGGAGTGAACTCGGTTCAATAATGGAATTTTTCTACTATGATGGTCTTGGAAATGAGCATTAACTAATATGAAATTATTTTGTATTCTTATGTGTATACCACAAAATTTCATGTCTTATGTTATGAATTTTGGTATTATGTTCATTGATTCATATGAAGTTTTATGATTTATCCCATGAAATTATATCATGATCTTTTATATATAGGATAAGACTTTCAAATGTTATTTTATTATGTCTTGTGATTAGGATATGATTAATATCTCACTTATTTACCTTGGAAGAGAATCTAAGCTTACACTTTCTTTTTTTTCTTTTACCCAGGTCATGAATAAGGTTATTAAGTATGATATGTCAAAAAGGGGTCTTGTTATGAAGAAATAAGCATGAGACAATGTAGATGTATTATGAACCAATTGTTTATGTTTCCTAGTTTCTAAAGATAGTAATCCTATATAGTCCTAGCATGGTTTAGTTTTGTTTTGTAATGGATATTCTTCAATTTTGTAGTAATATCTACATATATAAATTATGTATTGTTATAGTCCGTATCAGAGAAAAGGTATAGTTAACCTTTGGAAACTAGGATGAGAAAACCATAGTAAGAACCCCCAGGATATAGGTTTAAATCCTAGTGTCATAGAAATGATCATGAATAATCTTGGATAAAAACTAAAGTGTCCTAAATTGAAAATTTATTCTTGATTATGTGAATTTCCTGTTATGATTAGTGTTTCTGACACTATGCTTCTTGGTTTTAGTCAATGGTTGGAACCCAAAGGAACCATGTCAATGCTGAATGCAAGGGGAAATGAAATGAATGTCCTCCTAACCAACCAAATTTTATGTGAGATGGAATTCAAAATCTTATAGCTATTCTCACAAAACATTCTCAAGATTTTAATATTGTAGGACTTCCAAACAAATAAAGAAGGTAACAAAATTCTGTTTTCATGAGATAACATCCACCTTCTTTTTGTAAGAGTTAGTGTCATAGAACCAACTAGTTATACTTTGATTACATGTATATTTAATTTATTTAAATATTAAACATCTTATTACATATTTTTCATTGTTTGGAATGATTATGATGTAATAATGTCCTAGAGTATTTGTTGCATTGATAAGGTCATGGCAGTTCCCCACTATGATGAGAACCTTGAAATGCTATAAAAATATTCTTAAATATAATTATATGGTTGGATGACACACTATGAAGGGACACATATCATGTAGACTATCAGGTGCGAGTACACATAAGCAAATGAGACTTCCCCTCAGGAAGTTCACACTTGGTAATCTCCATAACAGGAGATTATGAGAACAGACCTACCAGTAGGAATTCCGCATGTTTGGGTGTCATCAGATATTTATATCTTTGAGTGTGTGTAATGATGCTTAGACTTTAATATTATCATTAATATATATCACAACTCATACAATTGGATTTACTGATGAAAACCGCCATGCAGACAGTTGGTAGGAAGTAGGGTACGTTAGGTGCATCACAAGTGACATCATATTAATGGATAAGTCAAGGAAGGATTTGTTCCTTCCATTTATGGATGTTGATATCTCGGCCCTTTGATTAAAATAAAATAGTCGCACGAAATTCCATATCCATGGTGTAATGAAAGGATTATTTCAGGTAGTCAAAGAATGATGTATCAAGCATAAAAGTTGATGACACTACCATGCAACCTTATTAATGAGATATTGAAACAAATGGATTATATTACATAGAGAGCATTCATATATGGATCTTTTTGTTACGAATTTACGTTCTTTCTCTTCGGTTCCTTGACCCATTTCTAGACAGTACTCTTGGACTTTAGGCAAGCCCACCTAATGCCAATGAGAAAGAATCCTAGAGGGTCACACACTAAGTGTTTTGGTGGTCTTAGTTAAATTCTACTTGAATTTAATTAATGAAATAAATATTATTCTTAATACCATGGAATAATTTTATTCAAGTTAAAATAATCACATAAATTAAATAAAATATATTTATTTATTTTATTGAATATTTAATAAATATTTATTTACTAGTTTGTAAATAAAATATTTATTTTATAGAATAAATTATTTATTTATTTATTTAGGTGTTCAATAAATGGAAGTGTAGTTTGTGCAGACTAAGGTCATTCTGGTGGTAAAATAATTATTTGCAATATGGTAAATAATTATTTAACTAGTTGGAACAAGTAAAAAATAATAATGACGCTGCTATTATTTGGTGATGCAGGATTTTATTTATAATTCTGTTTTTCACAAGTTGGCGCACCAAAAATAATGACACGGTATTTTTATAATGATCATGGGTTTTCTCTAAGTTCATTAATGTATTTAATTGATGTTATAAAATTAAATATTTTAACTAAAGTTTCATGCATATAAATAGGCAAGTAGGCATATTGTGCCAGATACCACCCGACACTGAATCGTACACCCGGTGAATTGAGAATTATTGATCTAAACAATTTTTCTCTCGAATACTCTTCCCACCCCTCTCAATAACGAGAGACGTTCTTCAACTCTGAAGAAAAAGCGATCAAGAAAGACCGACACAAGACACTCACTTCACCGTGCTAGCACACAGAAAACAAGTTCTGTCGATCAGAGGCCATCGGAGCACATGTGGATCATCGCTAAAGAGATTCTAGTTTGGATCCTTACAAGCGCAATGAGATAATTCGGAAGGGTCATTCCGGATGATCAACATCATCAATGAAGAAAAATACCAAATATCTAGGTATTATTTTTCTATATGAAATTAATTAAATTAATTATAAACATGATGTGAAAGATCCTCTCTAAAGGTTTCAGGTCTCTTCCTTCTTTATCTAAATCTTTGATTATATTCTATGGATACTAGAATTCAACATCGTATTGATCCCAGAATAATCATTGATCGTGGTAAAAATTAAACTTGGGTTCCATCCCAACAACACTTCCACTGCACCCAGAATCTACAAGTGGTATTAGAGGGGTTACATTATAGTTTATAATTATTTAAATATTTCGTTGAATACTTACACATTTAATAATTTAGTTGATTCAATTAAAGTTAATTGTTCTACAAATCTGAATCTTGAGATTTATTCCTCCTCTTTTATTTCTCATTTACCTTACAGAAATGATCTTTTCTTTTAATTTTGATTAAAATAAAATAGAGGATCCCATCCGGAGGTTCCAAAGCTTCCTGGACATACAACACTATAACACACTTCGTGTATTCGGCAGTACAGACCATGTAGTCAATATTCATTTCACCGGACCGGTCCTCCAAACCAAGTTATGTGTTGGAGTCTTTCTAAGTCTTAAATGATTTCATGTGTTGACCAGGAACAGGTGGCACACGGTTTCCGGATTACACACTGTGTAGTCCACTGGACACGGAGTGTCGTCCCTTCGGGTTAGGATTAGACTGTGTACCCCATTCACGACTTTCCCAACTGGAAACCGTGTAACGTGGATATTACACGGCATGTGGCCCACTGAACACGCCACGTACTCCAAATATTTCTGAAGTACACTCAAACGTCATTTACTTGGGTGTGTACTTCATATGGATGGTGAAAAATAGAACACACCATATAGTTGGAAGTACACATTGTGTACTCATCCAAATTAATCACTCTTATTAAAATTTATTATTATATTATACAAACCCTTGAGATGTGTACCATCGTGTGGGTGTAAATATGTGTCACAACATGTGATTGGTGTTTTATATATATGTGTTTAATTTAACATCTACGTAATATTCATTTACACTCATTGGGTAGTTATGAATAGGAATTCACCGGGTTGCCTCTAATGTACAAGTTACATACAAAGATAATTTTAAATGAATTAATTTGTTTAAAATTATGATGGATGATAATATCAAGAAAATTCAGAAAAAGGGTTTAACATAAAAGGATTGATTAATTAAAGGTGATAATTAATTTATTTGATCGTGATTTATCTTAAACAAGAATGATTAAATAATTGAATGCTATTTTTATTTATGCATAAACATCGTTGCATGTATTGATGATCATGAGTTAGACCAAGACCTTTGTATGTGGATGGTTTCATTTAATTTATTTATTCAAATTAAATTTGTTGGCTTGGGAGCCATCTCTCCTCATTAATATGTAGGGCCTGCGTTCCCAAGGTTTATTTTATGTAAACCCCCTTTTTACCCCACACCTGCATGTGAGTTAAAAAAAGGGAATATGTAATGGATAGAACTCCCAAGCTATTGGAGGTGGTTCAAGATGGAGCTGAGAGGAACCCAATCCCAGGAGATACAGAGGTGGACAGGTGGAAATCTGTAAACACGAACCCAAAAGGTTCAGGATGTTTCTCCCCTAGGTTAGGGTTAGTTTATCAACCGCTATATAAACTAACCATTAGAGAAGCTCATGATCATTCTCTTTATTTTATTTCTGTCAGTTTCATGGTTTATCATTATGGTTTTTTTATCACGATCACATAATTAATGAATTAAACAAGCATGCAAGATAGAACTAAAATAAACCAGACTTATGCGTAAATATTATCAAGACCTAGTTAATCACTTAAGTAAGTTCCACTTAATATTAACAATAATGTAATAAGGAAAATAATAAATTACTGCATAAGTGATAAAAATCCCTCAAATAAAATATTGAGTCAGACCAAGCCTTCCGCTGCTTGATTATGGAAAAAACTCAATAAAACTATGTGTTTGACAAACCCTTTTTGGGACGCATACTTTTATACAGGAATCCCTTATGAAAGGTTTCAGGTCAACTTAATCGTATTACATCAAGAGGAGTATCCCTTGATAGACATGGTGTAATATTAGAGTCAAGGGTTGGGGAAATCCAAATTTCCTGATTTCAGGATTGGGGGGTCCACTCAATAGATCAAGGAACTACAAGCCCACAGTTAGCAAAGACCTGCCTACCTAAATAAATTCTAATAGCTTGAACAAGCCTTGTTGGGGTTATTCCAAGGGGAATATGGATCTTTTCCACTAGAATTTCATGGCAACTAGACATTCTGATTTCAATGGTGAGGGCCATTGGGACATGATAAAATAGTGGGGGACTTAATAAAATTTATTATTTCTTAAAAAATGTAATTAAGAAAGAACTAATGATCTACTCTTTTAATTGTAGAATAAAAATGACAAACTCATCAACCACACTATCCCTATGATCAATTCTAGATAAATACAACATCCTCACTGGTTGTAACTTCTAGGAATGGTTTAGATGCCTTCGGGTTATCCTACACCATGAACAGAAGTCTTACATATTGGGTTCATCATTACCTAATCCGCCCGCCAAAGAGGCAAGTGATGAGGATTTTCTGGTCTATGAGAAATATATGAATGACGTGTTCAATGTTCAATGTTTGATTATATCATAAATGTCTAGTGATCTCATGAAGTATCATGAAAACATGGATGCTTATAGCATGCTCGAGCACCTTTGTGGTCTTTACTAGGAGAGAGTAAGACAGGAAAGGTTTCAAATCTCTAAGAAACTCTTTTGGAGTAATCTTAGAGAAGGTGCCCCATCTGGTCCTCATGTAGTCAAGGTCATTGGATACATTGAGCGCATGGAAGTTCTAGGGTTTAAACTCCCCGAATAACTGGGGACTGAACTCATTCTCGCATCACTCCCATAGAGATTCTCTAACTTTGTTTTCAATTTCAATATGAACAACATTGATAAATCATTATCTGATCTTCTTATCCTCATTCTCCATGTTGACAAAGATATGAAGCATGAAAATCCTTTTGTCCATATGCTGAATAATAGGAAAGGGAAGGCGAAGAGCTTTAAGCCCAAAGCTTCTTCATGACCTTCCAAGGAAAAGAAGATCAAAGGGAGGAAAGGGAACAAGAGGCATCTTGTTTCACATGTGGCAAGAAGGGCCACTGGAAAAAGAACTACACCCATCCTAAGAAACAAGGGGAAGCTTCAGGTAAATTTGTTATCAAATACAATCTATCTATTTCTACAAATTGGGTATTATATACAGATTGTGTTGCTCACATATGTATCAAAATACAGGAACCAAGTAGATTCGAAAAGATTGACAGAGGGGAGGTAGATCTGCGAGCTACCAACAGATCCATACTTGTTGTTGTTGCTATCAGGGACTACCACCTCACGTTGCCAAGTAGGATGATCTTGGTGTTAAAGGGTTGTTATTATGTGTCTTATGTTACTAAAAACATTATTTCTGTATCCAGATTAGATACAAGTGGTTTTTTTCAAGTTTGGAAATGAATGTGGCTTCTTTTAAAAAGATAGAATTTGTTTTGGTAGGGCACATTTATACAATGGTCTTTATGTGTTAGATTACACAAACCAAGTAATGGAAAAAAATAAAAAAGATACTTCACATGGCTCATACCACACCCAACTTTGGAATCACTGGCTAGGACATGTAAACGAGAAACTCTTAACAAAGTTACATCAAGATGGATATTTAGATTCTTTCGAACTAAAACCACTTGGTGTATGTCATGAATGTTTACAAGGAAAAATGACCAAAGCCCCATTTAGAGAGAAAGGTGAAAGGGATAAAGAACATATTGAATTGGTTCATACCGATGTGTGTGAACCATTTCTAGTTGAAGCAAGGGGAGGGTACTCATACTTCATAACTTTTACTAATGATTTTAGTTGATATGGATATATCTACTTAATGAGGTATAAGTTGGATTCTTTTGATAAGTTCCAAGAATACATGAATGAAGTTGATAACCATCATGGTAAGAAAATTAAGAAACTCTGCTCAGGATGAGGTGGAGAATATCTTAATCAAGACTTTATTAATTACTTACAAGAGTTTGGGATCCAATCCCAACACACTTCTCATTACATGCCCCAGTGGAATGGTGTGAGCCAAAGGGAGAACCGCACCCTATTAGACATGGTGAGATCAATGATGAGTCATGTGGTCTTCAATTATCCTTTTGGGGATATGCATTACAAACAGTGGCACACATACTAAACCAAGTACCAACTAAATCGATATATGGTATTCCATATGAGTTCTCGATTGGAAATAAATCTATGTTAACAAATTTACATTTGTGGGGAAGCGATGCATTTGTTAAGTCCTATTCAGGTAACAAACTTGAACCTAGAGGAACAAAGTGTACCTTTATAGGATAACCCAAGGAAACATGTGGATATTACATATACAACCCCTTAGACAAAAAGGTTATAGTGGTAAGACACACCATATTCCTTGAGAGGGACCGCATCTCCAAAATAGATAGTGGGAGTGAGATAGACTTCAATGAAGTTGAGGCTCAAGGTATACAAGAGTTGGTACGGGAGAAGATTCCACAAAGCCATGTGGAATAAAGAACTGTTCCAGAGACACAAGAACTGTGTAGGAGTACAATAGAGGTTAGAGAACCAGAAATGTATGGTTTTCTAGTTACTGAGGTTGGTGACTCGTTATTAGTTGATAATAATGATCATCTAACGTACAAGGTAGCATTAAGTGGCACATATATTACCAAATGGCAAGAAACCATGAATTCTGAAATGGATTCCATATACCAAAACCAATTCTGGATTTTAGAAGATCCTTCAGTTGATGTAAAGCTTGTTGGTTGCAAATGGGTATTCAAGAAGAAGCTGGACATGGAAGGACAAGTTAGTACCTATAATCCATGACTGGTTGCAAAAGGGTTCAAACAGCGTCAAGACATTGACTACGATGAAACATTTTCACCAATTGAAATGATGAAATCCATTGGAATTATATTGTCCATTACCGCTTACCATGACTATGAGATTTGGCAAATGGATGTCAAAACATCCTTAATGGGAACCTTCATAATGATTTCTACATGACACAACTTGAAGGATTTATGACTCCAAAAGATGCCAATAAGGTATGAAAGTTGCAAAAATCCATTTATGGATTAAATAAAGAATACAGGTCATGGAACATTTGTTTTTAATGAATCCATAATGAAATTTGGTTTTATAAAGAACTAATGTGAGACTTGTGTCTACAAACGGTTTACTGGGAGTGTAGTCATTTTACTAATAGTATATTTTGATGAAATATTACTTATTAGAAACAAGATACCAGTCTTACAGTCTGTTAAGTCATGGTTGAATCAATGATTATCCATGAATTACTTGGGTGAGGCAGCATATATTTTTGGGATCAAGATCCATCATGACAGATCCAATAGATTGTTGGGCCAAAGTCAAAGTACATACGTTGATAAGATACTGAAGAGATTCATTATGAAACAATACAAGAGTGGATTGTTGCCAGAATCACATGGAATTCATCTTTCCAATAAAATGAGTCCCCATGCACATGAGGAAAGAAAAATAATGCCAAGGACTCCATATGCATCAGTGATTGGGTCAGTCATGTATGCCATGCTATGTACTAGGCTGGATGTTTCCTACGCATTGAGTGTGGTGGGAAGATATCAAGCTGACCTAGGTGACCGCCATTGGATGGCAGTCAAGACTATCCTAAAGTATCTAAGGTGTACTAAGGATATATTCCTGGTTTATGGAGGAGATGAGGAACTAGTCATCAGAGGATATGCAGATGCTAGTTTCTAGACTGATCAAGATGACATGAAGTTGTAAATAGGATAAATATTCACTTTGAATAGAGGTACAATGAGCTGGAAGAGCTGAAAGCAAAGTGTGGTCACAGATTCTACAGTAGATTCAGAGTATATCACAGCTCTTGAGGCAGCTAAAGAAGAAGTTTGGATGTGAAGCTCTATCCAGGAGTTGGATGTGATACCTAGCAGTAAAGATCCCATCACACTATACTGTGATAATACTGTATTGGTGGATCTCACAAAAGATCCAAGATCACATCAGTAGATGAAGAACATACTTTAGAAGTATCATCTCCTGAGGGATTTTTCTCCGAGAGGTGAAGTTGCAGTGAGTACTATTTCAACAGAAGACAATGTAGTGGACCCCTTGAATAAATCCTTGACTCGGCAGAAACATGATCACCATGTAAGGTCTAGCAGACTAAAAGTCATAGGTAGTTGGATCTAGTCCAAGTGGGAGTTTGTAATATTTGGTTTCTTAGAACCAACTGGTTGTACTTGGATTTCATGAATATTTAATTTATTTAAATATTAAACATCTTATTACATATTGTTCATTCTTCTTCATGACTATGATGTAATAATTTCCTAGAGTATTTGTTGAATTGATAAGGTCATGTAAGTTCCCCGCTATGATGAGAACCTTAAAATGATATAACAATATTCTTAAATATAGTTCTATGGTTGGATGACATACTATGAAGGGACACATAGCATGAAAACTATTAGGTGTGAGTACTCATAAGAAGTTGATACTTCCTCTCATGAAGTTCTCACTTAGTAACCTCCAGGACAAGAGATTATGAGGACATACATGCCAATAGGAATTCTGCATCTTTTGTTATCATTGGATATTTCTATCTACGAGCGTGTGTAAAGATCCTTAGACTTTAAAATTACCATTAATAAGTGTCACGACTCGCTCACTTTGATTTACTAACGAAAACCGTCACACATATAGTTTGTGGGAAGTAGGGTATGTTGGGTGCATCATGAGTGACATGATATTAATGGATAAGTCGAGGAAGGATTTGTCCCTTCCATTTATAGAAGTTAATATCCTGACCCTTTGATTGAAATAGAACCATCGCATGAAATTCCATGTCCATGGCGTAACGATGAGTATATTTCAGGTAGTCAAAGAATTACATATCAAGCATAAAAGTTAATGACACTATCATGAAACCTGTTTGATGAGATATTGTGACGAAGGGATTATATTACACAGTGAGAATTCGTATGTGTATGTCGTTGTTGCGACTTTATGTTCTTTCTCTTGGGTTCCTTGACCCATTGCTAGATAGTACTATTGTACATTAGGCAAGCCCGCCTAATGCCAATGAGAAAGAATCCTAGAGGGTCACACACTTAGTGTTTTTGGTGGTCTCAGTTAAATTCTATTTGAATTTAATTAATGAAATAAATAATATTCTCAAGACCATGGAATAATTCTATTCAAGTTAACATGATCTCATAAATTAAATAAAATATATTTAATTATTTTATTGAACATTTAATAAATATTTTTTTACTAGTTTTTAAATAAAATATTTATTTAAGAGAATAAATTATTTATTTATTTATTCAGGTGTTCAATAAATGGATGAGGAGTTCAAGTGGACCAAGGTCGGTCCGGTGGTAAAATAATTATTTACAAGATTGAAAATGATTATTTAACTAGTTGGTACAAGTTAAAATAATAATGACATTGATATTATTTTGTGACGCATAATTATATTTAGAATTCCGTTTTGTGCAGGTTGGCGCACCATAAATAATGGCACGGTATTATTATTATGAGCATGTGTTTTATCTAAGTTCATGAATGTATTTAATTGTTGTTTTGTAATTAAATATTGTAACTGATGTTCCACGCATATAAATAGACAAGTACACCTATTGTGTCAGACACCACACGACACCGAATCGTACACCCAGTGAATTGAGAATTGTTGAGAAAAACAATTCCTCTCTCGAATCCTCTTCCCACCACTCTCAAGAACGAGATATGTTCTTCAAGGCCTAAGAACAAGTGATCAAGAATGATCGACACAAGACACTCACTTCACCGAACTAGCACCCAGAGAAGGAGCGATGTCGATCGGAGGCCATTGGAGAACATGTGGATCACCTCTAGAGGGATTCTAGTTTGGGTCCTTACAAGCGCAATGAGATAATCAGGAAGGTTCATTCTAGATGATAAACATTATTAATGAAGAAAAATACCAAAGATCCATTTATTATTTTTCTTTATGAAATTAATTAAATTAATTATAAACATGATGTGAAAGATCCTCTATAAATTTTTTGGGCCTTTTTCTTATTTATCTAAATCTTTGATTCTATTCCGTGGATACTGGTGTTCATCATATTATTGATCCCAGAATAATCGGTGATCATGGTAAAAATTAATGTTGGGTTACGTCCCAAAAACGCTTCCACTATGCCTGGAACCTACACTTTTAGTGGGTCTTCTGATCCACTAGTGGGTGAATATCACTATTCATATTCCCTACATTGGAATGTATAGCTAAGGGATAAGTGTGTAAATATCACATCACCTCATCCCTCATAGCAACTGGAACCACTGTTTATACCTGGAAGAAGTTCTCATGATTCCCTCCTTTAGAATATCCATCTGGTGCATTGCTTGTGGATATCTAAGTTATGAAATATCTCTCAGTTGATGTACTACATCTATTACTCTCTCATACACATGATAAGTGAAGTAGGAAACACCATCTACTAAAGAAAAACCATACCCCCTACTCTACTAGGGTCAACTCCAGGGAATCTAACTTCTCTGAAACTTCCCATACTAGGTGTGCCTGGGACTTTCTGCTAATGGAATCTAATTCAATATTTCCATTTCTTGGAGCATAGACTATCTCGAATTCGTAGTCCTGCAGGATTTTTAACCAGTGTCACCACCTTAGGTTCAAGTATCTCTGGGTGAAGATGTACCTAAGACTTCGGTGGTATGAGTAAACCAAAAAACATTCTTACATAAGTTAGTGACTACATATCCTCCAGGTGAAGACTAATACTTCTAGAACCAAGTAGTGAGTCACTTAGTTCTATTCATGGGGTCTCCATCATCTTAATTGTACTTGATAACTACTATTTCAAGGTTGATGTTGAGCACATAAAGGTACCAATGAACAGTGTAGGTGAGTAAACTCATCCAATCGTAAGAATATATACACAAAAAATCTTGTGGTATACCTTTTGTGTATTCACCTCTCTTAGAAGGAGAGTAACTCCAAACAAGACACTTCACCACACCCACTAGTGGAATCCTAGGAAAATGAGGTCAAGTATAAAATCTCCACAGGTAATGCTGGGACCTTCTCCAACACTGCACTGCACAACCCCTCCATGAATGCACATGTCAGAGGGACTCATCCACCACAACTTGATACTATCCTCTTTGGATGTCACTGAATCTCCATAATTTTTTTATCATGTCATAAAAATGAGTCTTGGTAGGGGAAGGAACCCTCTTCCTCATTAATTCAAAGCTATATCGAACAACACCAACACAGGGTTACACCGACGCCCCATGTTACCCTTGTAAAACCTCAGGCAAGAAGTAGGGATGAAGGAGTACCTCACACGATGCCTAACAATTTCTAATACAAAAACTAAAAAAGACATAGGGAGTAATACTTATCATCTCACATGATATAGGATCATAGACATCAAAATATTATAGTTTTATGCGTCCCCAGTCGCCAGCTCCCTGAGCAAAAAATGGGCCGCCAGGTGGTAGTGGTGGAAGGACCTCATAGCATCAGCCACTAGCCATAGATCCTCATGCTCCTCTGCCAGAACATCCTACCTTGGGACCACCCAGTCTTCACATGGGAGATCCCTGATCATGGATTTGAATTTGTAATGGTTGTCCATATACCATCTTTCTGGATAGCTCATCACATCTGGTCAGTTAATCTCCTTCCATGTGATATCACCCATCACAAGCCTAACATTGGACCTCCTTGGGCTACCCCGGTGATCTACATTGTCCCACACCCTATACCTGAGTCTGATCATGGGAGGCCTCCTACGTTGAGGCCCCGCTAACTGACGTCTACTTGCTACGGTAGATGTCTCGTCTTTGTCTGCCCACTTTCGGTCCCAGATAACTTACGTTCCACTGATATAAATCTCGCATTCACTAGTCTTGTCTCTAATACCCCCTTATAGGTTGGGATGCACAAGGGTACTACACTGGCATGGATCTCTCTACAAAGACCCTCATCAAACTTTAGGGCTCATAATTTACCATCATGGACCATGTCCAATGAGTACAGAGTAAGTTTTGAAAACCTGTTGCGTACTCAACCACCATCATCCATCCTTGATGAAGGTCTAGATGCTCCCAAAATATCAATGTAGTGTAAGCATGAGGGTTAGTGCTCTTCATGGAATAGTTACTGGGAGTCATCCCACAAGAGTAATGAATCATCGTGTATCTGAGTAACTAGGATCTACCAACGCACAAATCCTCCATGAAAAAGGTTGGTTGTCAAAGCCACCATCTGATATGTTGGTTTCTAAATAATCCTAAAAAGGCAGACCACTAACTCCATCTAAACCTCCTCGACATGAGGATCTGGATCATTATAGAACCTCCGCAGTCACTAGCATTGAAACTCACGAAGTTTGCTCAACCTGTACATGTCCTCAGCCTTCTCTGGTGGGACTATCTGCTTCTCAACAGGTGGAGGTGTTGAAAACTACCTGGCTGGAGGAAGGAGATCACATGATGGACCTAGAATTGAGGCCTCATTGCTCATCGAATCATCATCATGAATCAGAGCTGGTATCCTAGTTGGATGTTATCGTAGAGGCATATTTAAATTTTTCAAGGATTACTATGGTAAAATGAGAATATATATATATATATATATATATATATATATATATATATATCAACCATAATGGGAAGATGACTTGAGAAGGACAGTCAAGGACTCAATCCTATATAATGCATGTATCATTGATCAATACAACAAATTTCTCAGGGTGCCAAGTTGACAAGCAAGTAGTTAGGGTCTTGGTGAATGGATACATAGGCCATCACACCATCACTAGACTCCCTATCACAAGAGCCGCACTCAAGATACTTTGACACTATTTCCCTAAACCCAACTAATACCTTTTTATAGAAATGTCTAAACAAAGTCCCAAGGGTCGAAGCACCCCTGATACCACTTTTTCACGACTCAACCCATGACAGGGCTTGATCTGAAACTACCCCAAGCCCGCCTCCATAGTCCAGGGGGTGGCAGCAAGTGCTTAAGGAAAAAAAATCATGTAGGCCTTTACCTAAGTACATGTACACATGCACATAGCCAACTCAATACAAAAGTGCATTGGAAAAGGAAGAAAAGATACAACACTTCTATAAATAAACCGCAAACATGCATCGACCTCTAGCAGTACAAGTAAAGGTGATGTAAAGTAAACTAAATGTAAAACGGGGAGAAATAAATGCCCAAATAGAAATGTTTCCCAACCAGAAAAGTAAAATAGTTGAGAGAGCCCTGCTCCGGGATATCATGCTACGAGAACCGTACGTGATCCAAGAACCTTGTGTCCCTAAGCTCCTCTGAAGTCACAATCAACCTATCTGTCATCTGCATAAGGCATGATACATGTGGGAAAATCTCATTAAGGGGTGAGTATAAACATAATCAGTAGGATTCCCCAAAAAAGAAAAGGGAGTGTAGTAAGAGATACACTGAAGAGGAAAGAAGTAGATAGAATAAGGTGTGGTAAAAGAGTACAGCTCAACCCAAAAAGATAGTGAAAGAAAACTCATCCAAACACAAGGATCTTGAAACAGTTAGAAGATGAAATACTGATTGAGTATTCTCTACCTGTAATAAGAGAGAATACTTTTCCAACCATGAGAATCTAGACATGGAAAGCATGTGGCATACCCTGCGCGTCTTCGCCTCTCCTGGAAGGAGAGTAACCAAAACCCAAGGAGTGGGTTCTAAAACGGGATATATATATATATATATATATTCTTAGTCAAATAATCTCAAATGAGAGAGTAAGGGGATCTCCATCTCACAACTCATCCTATGAAAAAAGTCAACAACAGTTCCATTAGTATCCATCAACGATGCCTAGAATCCATCACATCTACCTTGAACACACATGTTAAGGTGGATCAATCACCAAACCTTAATACTATCCTCTTTGGGAATCTATGTCTTGCATGTATGGTTTTAGGTCGCATCACAGGGACACATCTTAGTGGGTAAAGTTCCCCTCTTACTCAGGACTCCAAAGGTATGTCAAACCTCATCACACTACTGATTTGTATAGTCAATAAGTCGTGTCTCAAGGTCAAGGACCCATTCCTAGCCCAACTATAGGGTGCCACTCTAGTGTCATTGAGGACCCATGCACCACCCGACTGGAGGGTTCCACTCTAATGTAGTCGAGAAACCATACCCCTCCCCGCTGGAGGGTTCCACTCAGTATCGGTTGAGGACCCATTCCCTACCCAGAAGGACGATGCCACTCTAAGGATTGTCGAGAACCCATTCCCAACCCAGTTGGAGGGTGCCACTCTAGTGTCATCAAGGACCCATGCCTAGCTTGGTTGGAGGGTTCCACATGGAAAAATCATTCGGGAACCCACTACTTAGCCTAGCTAGAGGTTAATCCCAGAACTTCCATCGAGAAACCCATTGCCCAACCCCGCTAGAGGGTCTACCCAATACTTCTCTGGTGATTCTGTATGATCGGTACCATCCTCAGGTATCGTCTCTACGCGTGCCAACCCAAAACATTCACATAGTATCTTGAAATACACAATGGAGGGCACCATAACATTCTACGTGGAAAAACACTCAGTATAGGCTACTCACATGCTAAAATCTGAGTCCAAAATAAAGAGATGTGAGAGATAGAAGATTCATAGTGTGGTACACAGCGTGTGTGGGGCCCATATGATGTGTGTCCCTTCCTCGTTTCCTGGTCGTGTACCCCGTATACTTGGGTACTAAACTATGAAATAATACCCCTAGGAATACTAGTATACTCCCAGAGTACGTGGAACATCTGGATAAAAGGATGATGAGCGCACGACGCTCATCGTTGGTCTAAAGGGAAAACATAATTTTATTGAAAATCCTCCTAAAAATGCCTCGGACAACCAAACTAATCACACTATTGTGATAATTTTGAAAAATAAAGTAAGATAGACTATTCAATCACCTGAATTATATTGTTAGTGAAGAAGTTCTATCTCTCAGCATTGTGCATGAACAGTGTTTCATGGGGCTCATGCCTCGATCCTAGAACACATCATACAGATCACACTATTTTGATCCTCATGAAAAAATGCACAATATCGGCTTTCCATTCATCCAAAATGGACACCCAGTGAAAAAGTTATATTTCACCATGAACACCCAAATAGGTCCTTTTGGGGCCCACACATCGATTTTAGTTCAAGCACCCAAAATCATTATTTAAATGTCTGCCTCAAATTAAGGGTTGTGACACCACTGATGGTGCATCGATAGGACATTGTATACAGGAGTTAGGCCCAACACAAAAATCCTCAATAATAAAAATTATATTATTATTATATTTAGGTGTTTTGTGCAACTAGCCCATGAGACAAAAATATAAAATTCCCAAAATTATTTCAAAGGTTCCATCTCGAAATTAAGATCATGTGGCTACATACAACATGTTAAAAGGTCACACAGTTTAGAAGTTATTGGGGTTAGAAGTAGTGCTTGAAGACTGGCCCAGACCGCTATGGCCGGCCCACCTCACCTAGACTCAACTCACTTCGGCCGACCCACCCTGCCTCATCCCAACCTGCTCTAGCCAACTCGGTCTACCACTCTATGGCATAGTAGCCTAGAAACCTCAACGGACCCACCGAATCCCGGCCGTCGCATGACCCGAGTCGCCCCGTACCCGGTGCTCCACTGCCGTCCTACGACGCTTCATCATCCTGCAGTGATCCACTGCCTCCATGAGGCACTACTACCTACCACGGCCATTGTGGACCACTGGGACTCCTCCGGTGCTCAAAAAATGAAAAATAGACCAGATCTAGAAACCTAGGGTCCTGATCTATATAGACTCATGCTTCACTCAAAGATTCATCGACGTTTCGATGTGACAAAAAGTATGGGTTACTTCTGCTCACCGCCACACCTCCTCCAGCACCCAAAACTCAAAACTGTCAAAGATAGAGAATCCTTGGATCATTAAATTCCCAAAACAAGGCATTTATTGAATATTGGATGTCATTTCAATGTGTAGAAAAGTAGATGTCGAAGAACGATAAGGAAGGAGGGTTCCAAAAACAAATCGATTGATGGTCATGTTAGTTTAGACATCGAAATTCACATACGAAAAAGAGAAAATGATAAATAATCAATTTCAACAAACAAAACATTGATTAGGTAAATTATTGATCCTAAATAAGAATCATACCTAGATTTTGGATCCCTCATTGTGTTCTCCATGATCTGATCTACTCAGATATGAAATCTCATCATGATCTGCCAAAATTTCAGCATCGATTCTCTAATAGAAGGAGAGGAGGAGATCTGCCATACATGAGAGGAAATGATCCAAACCCTTGTTCATTTACACACCTATTTATAAGATTTAGAAAGTCCCCTACCAATATATGTAGAATATGAACCTCCTACACCCTCTCACCTGAGGTCGTGCCTAGGTAAATATCATGCTACGAACTCAACGTTGGTCTCAGATTTCTAATCTGAGTCTCTGTTCAGAAGTTATTTTTTATGATTTTCAAGAAAAAATAATTTAGTTTAATTATTTTATTTATAGTTATGCCATCCATGGTGTTTTCTATATAAGGTCCATGCCGACAAAAGTTGTGCCCCACATAGGGTAAACACCACACTATGGAATCAATCATGGCATCAGATTTTGGATCTGAGGTAACTTTTGAGAGATATATCATTCCCTCCATGTTCATAGTATAAAAAATTAATATTTTTATAAAATTAATTCTTGGCACATAGGGTCTCATAATCTCACGCCATCGCATAGCCTATCTCTGCAAATATATGTAGAAATATTCCAAAGTCTTATAAGTAAATAACTAGGTATTTACATTCAGTATTAATTGACAAAAAATATGGAAGCAGTTTATATTAATATAATAATTGGGGAAATATTGGCAAGGAAACCTATGATAAGAGATTCTTTGAGCCCCAATAGAGACATAAATGATGGCATAGTATGAGGAAATAGGGAAGTGATAAGGATCAGAATAAATATTATCATCCTACCATTATCATCTCAGTAAAGTGGAATCCATTGGTGTGTTTTCATTGTGGGGAATCTGAGAATATTAGTTGCTCATTTCCCTCAGATCTAAAGATCTATCATTTTTATGGACATTTGGGTCACCTCTAATAGTTTTATAAACTGATCATGCATCGGAAGAAAAAATCTTGGACATAGAACAAATATCGTAAGTGTTCTATGTTTTTTCTTCCATTGGTGAGTTTTAAGCTGAGTGTGGTTTTGGGAGAATCCCATTTTATAATTTTTATTTTTTTTGGCACTTATACCATATTTTTTACCCAATACCTTAATTAATAATGGTTGGAAAATATTTTGACTCTATTTTCATGTCTTTTGATATGTTTATATATTTTTAATTCATGTTGTATTTTATGCATGGTGTGGACCATGCATTGATGTCTTTATAATGGATGACATAGGGATGCCTTGGGCTCAGTATATAATAATAGGGAGGAGTTTTTGGCTTCCAAGTAGGTGGTGAGAGATACCTTGTCAAAGTTTTCTTCCAGATTACTATGAGTAATATTCCATGGGTTTGTCCCCAAGTTAATATCTGTGTTTTTTTGTGACCTAAGTTCAAAACCATGTCATTCCATGTTGATGCATGTCCATTTTGGGGTTTCCCTATTATTTATTGGGGTATGTTTTCTTATTTATCAGGCATTTTTCTCTTTGTTTTTTCTTGAGTATTTTCTCTCTTATGGTGTTTCAACTAGTTGTTATGGTTAGTGGAGTCATATATCTTTGGTGATGATATTTCTTTTGGGTTCTTATAGCTATAGTTTCACCATTATAGAGGAATATTAAATGGTGAGGATAATTTGTCAAGTATACATGTTTTTTCTTCTCATTATTGTGAGGTGGTCCTTTGGGATGCATTTGGGTGGGATGTGTTGTTGTTTGGATCAAGTGACTTTAGTTGTTCTAGAGGTGGTGTTTTTGTTTTTTCCTATGATCTAGTTTGGGAATTATGGGGGATTTAGGAGTAGTGGTGGATATCATGTTATTTCTGATATCAAATAAGATCATAGGAGTGGATTCCCATATATCTTATTTTATTGTCTTTTTGATTTTGTTAAATGAGGTGTTTTCTTATTAATACTCCGAATGTGATTTCTATTGGTGAATTCTGAGTCATTCAGTACCATTTATCCCAAGAATGTATTGTTTATGTTTGGAATATTTTATTTGGGGATTGGGGAGTTGGTTAGTAATCAAGTCCTCATTAAAGGGATTGTAGTCTTGTAATTCCCACTTTTCAAATGTTTCTGAGGAAGTTGTGGGGTAAAAGTGGAATAGATGGGATTTTATGACACCCCAAGGTGTTAATTTCATGGTAGTAATCTTTTCATTGTTTATCACCTTGGATTTGGGGTGTATCGGGTTGAAATTTGTAGTTTTTAGGAGATTTTGTAAGGGTACATGGTTAGGCATGTGGTTTGGAAACCATGTAGTGGAAATTGTGTTCTTTGTGTAGTGGTGGAAAAAGTGGAGTTTGCATTTTGTGAATTGTTTGGGAAATCATGTAAGAAAACCGGTGTCCTTTAGGGTCTTAGAAAGTAGCATATACATGGTCTATGCATAGTTTGATAAACTGTGTGAGAAGACTATGTGGCCTACCTAGTTTGGGGTATTTTTTTATTTTAACCTTCTTTTTAATTACGGATTCCACCCCATGACACTATCATTTGAACCATCTAACTCAAACGATTCCCCTGGGGTTCTCTTTTTTTACTTTAATCTCCTCTAAGTTGATTTAGAGTGGTTATTGGGTGGTTCTTTGTCTAGATCAAGTTGTATGAGATTCCCCACTCTTCCTATTTTTATTTTTCCCTTTTTCTCTAAGTTCTGCTAACCCTAGTATCCATGAAAGGATGATTCTTTTGGATTAGGTATTACAGGAATTCTGTATTTTGGTTTTTGGAGGTTTTAATCCATCCCAAGAGTTCCTTTATAGAGGATTAAGTCAAGGGCGATATGATTCCACAACACAAGGTTGGTATTTTCATTTTATTTCCTTTAATTTAAGAGTTACTCGAATAATGGATTCTTTAAAAGTCTTTTCAAATTAATTTAATGATATATATGGTATCTAGGTTTGGTTTATCATGTTTTTCAATGGAATCACTTGGTTTTCATTTTTCTTAGTAAGATGGATTTTATAATTAGGTGGTTTCTTGATAGAAAGGGGTGTTTTATACATTCATCACATTTTATAAAGCTAAAAAAGTTTTTTCATTGAGAAAAACACTTATGTATTGTGTTTTAATCCAAATATGGTTTTCAAAGAATATTTACCTTTTTTAAGGGGTTTCAGCATTTATAAAGGATGGTGTTTTTTTATAAAATGAAATGGAGTATCGATTAGGTTGTTTATTTTTTATTGTCGATAATCATGATTTAATTTATAATTTGTTTTATATTATAATATATTCTCTAAATGTATTTTCCAAATTTGTATGCTATATGTGATAACACTACTACAAAATTCGCTTTTATCAGCGCTAAAAACCCCTTTATCATTCCTTTTATGAGCGTTGTAAAGCACGACGCTAATAAAGGGGGTCCCTTTTATCAGTGCTTTTTTTAGCACTGATAAAAGGAGTATTTTATCAGCGCTATTAAAATAGCACTATTAAATGTCAAAAAAATTGAAAAAAATTAACAATATATATATATATATAATTTATTGGCGGTTTTCATGCTGCACCCTGCTTCGCTACACCTACTCCCCCCTCAACCCACACACTGCACCCCGCTTCTCTACGCCCGTGCGACCCTGCTGCCACTGGAATTCGAATACAGGACCTCCCCCCTTGTGCGCTGCAACTTTACCACTTAGCCATTTTGTTTTGTTCTCCCTTCAATGATATATCAAGTTATGTATATATATATATATAGTTATATGTATTCGTATATTAATACAGATCCATATTAATATAAATTTATTTAGTTATATTAATATATATATATATATATTCATATATTAATATATATATATATATAAAGTTATAATTTGTTATCCGTATGTTTATTTGTATATTAATATATATATTTATAATATTAATTTCAAATACATTTATAGAATATGGGTTTTTACGTGTTTTTATAAATAAATAAATAAATACATACATATATACAACACACACACACACAGATATATATGTGTGTGTGTGTGTGTGTGTTTGTGTGTGTGAGTATAGTTATGAATGAATACATAGAAATGTGGATGTGAAAAGACATCGAGAATGTTAAAACAGATATAACTTCTAATCCAGAAGTCTGTTTCAACTCAAAATCCAGTCAAATCGAAAAACATGAAATGATCTTCGATATGATATGTGGTACAAGCAAAACAGACATCCGAATCAGAAGTTAGAGGCGTTTGAATGTTAAAACGACCATAACTTCTAATACAAGAGTCTGTTTCAGCTCCACAATCAGTCAAATCAAATAAAATGAAACTATCTTTGATATTATATACGGTACAAATTTCTCAAACATCGGTATCAAAAGTTATAGTTGTTTGAATTGTAAAAAATCGAGGTACCCCAACTAAAAACTCAGTTTTGGAGGCCTTCTAGGAATTTTTTGGCCTTAAAAAACCTTTTATGGGTTTCTCCTATCCATAGGGCTGTAGAACTCATTGCAGGCTTCGATTTGATATGATGTAGAGATCAAACGGATTCTGTGATCAAAAGTTATGGTTGTTTGAAGTTTGAGCTGTGTTTTCAACATATTTTTGATCTTTTATTTATTTTTTTATTTTTTTTATACTCAAAGTATTATTACATGACTATTGGTGGATAAAAATTATATAATTATTAATTAAACATATTTTTTAAATTATTTTATAATCCCCTTTTACTAAATATCATATACATTCATATTTGATTTCCATTCATCATTTCTAAAACATATTTAAAAAATAAATATTATATTTATATCAATATAAATATATTTATAGCTTTATATATTAATAAATTTTTTTTAACTTTACCCTTTATCGGTGCTTTTTATAAAAGAACTGATAAAGACCCCCCCCCCTTTATCAGTGCTTTTTTACTAGCGCTGATAAAGGGGGGTCTTTATCAGCACTTTTTTTAGCGCTGATAAAAACCCCCTTTATCAGTGCTTTTAAAAAGCATTGATAAATGTGTAGCGCTTCCCTTGCCCCGTTTTGTAGTAGTGTAATATAAAGGACTAGTTGTCACTTTTTGATGTATTGATTGATTGATTATTGTTTTGACCTCGTTGATCCGCCTTGTTCTTGTGGATGATTTTATGTATATTCATGTGATGGATGTTTGTTATGTGATTCATGTTGTGAATAAGTATTGGGGATATTTCTAAGGTATGTATGTGGATTGGGATGCACGTGATTGTGGTGTTATCCCATGGGGGTTTTTTATTGTCATGTGATGACATTTGTTTGTTAATGGAACACATCCTGTTATAATTCCTTAAGGAAACTGAGGTTATTAAGTGGGAAGTAGTGGGATTTAAATAGGTTAGTTAAGATTTTCACACTAGATAGTCCCCCTAGTTTTATGTAACACCTATTTAGTGGGATAGTCAATGAGGAGACTGGTTAGAGTGGTCCAATTGATTTATTTGTAATCATTAACCTCCCAGTAGTAGGTCTAATTTTCATGTCTTGTGTTATCCCATTAGTCTATATGTTGTTCTCTCATGCTATGTATCATATTTTTTTCCTTTATATATAATTTAATGTGTATTTTTTTATAAATTGGATGAAATTTCTTGATGTGTTGATCCTCTTTTGGTTTATTCTTTATATTGTCTATTTTTTTCCATCTACTTATTGGAATTATTTATGACCTTATATGGTTGTGATTTACTATATTTTCCCTTATTTCCATTCTTACCTTGATTTGGTTGTGTTAATGATTTCAATGTAAAAAGTGTGAAATTGTTTTAAAAAATTTGTTTATGGCCGGCATGCTTTTGAAATGTTTTAAACCATGTGTAGGTTTGTTTTCAACAATGTGATGTTTTAAAGAAAAATAATTAGATTTGGAATTGGTTTGGTTTTGCTAAAATTTCTTATGACATGTTTTAAAAATGATTTACTTTGAGAAAGTTCATGATCTTTGTTTTTTTACTCTTATATCATGTAATGTAAAATGAAAACCTATTTGTTTACATTAATTTAAAAATAAAAAAAAATTGACACATGTTGGTATCCTACTAGACTTTGTTCACTCCCTACATGCTCAAATTGGTGGGTATGTAGTTTTCATGTATTTTTTATGTTTTCATCAAGTCTTTGATTTTGGGTTTCATCTGTTACTACCTTCTTGGGGAGGCAGATGGTTGTTGGGATCATATTGGTGACTTATGTGTGAAATGTATATTTTTATTGGTCCTTCAGTTTCATGGAAATAGTTCTCTTTAGTTTTGTTTCATCCTATTTGTTCTTCCATTATTTTTGTTCCATATTTCATTGTAGTGTTATAAACCTTGTATTAAATTGTTATTTTTATTGACATGTACTATGGAATTATATTTGTCTCTTTAATGTTGTGATATGTTTGAATATTTATATATGTTTCTTTAAAGGTGAAAACATACCTAGAGGTTATTTTTGATACCTTTAATGATTTTCATCGTACCATGGGGATTGGAGATTCTCTTTGAGTATATGGAGGTCCGGTTCAGGCGCCAATCTGAATAGTGCACTAGTCCATTTCATTACATTTTATTTTCTTTTGGTTTTATGCATTTGATGTGTCAGGTTTTTTTAAGATGGTTTTTTTATCTTTTTTGTGGCTATTTTTGTTCTTATAATGGTAGTTTTTATAGAAAATGATAAATAACATAAATCCAGGATAATTTTAATGATTTCTTTAATGAAATAGGCATGTTAATATGATATATGTTCTTCCCGGTTTTGATGTAAATTTAAAGTAAGGTTAATTATTTACTTATTGTTTCATATTTTTTTATTTTTAATAAGTTATACATTGTTTGTTTCTAAAAACCTAGGAATAATAAACCAGTTAATTCAATATGTGAATTCAAATGGTTTCTTGATAAAGATAAATGTTTTGGGGTTGTGAGAGATTGTTCTTGTTTTTAAAGGCTTGTATACTTTGGTTTTATAGCCTTAGTTCCTTTTTCTATGTGTGGAAATACTTTTGGAACGTATGTGTTCTCTAGGAATTCAAATCCTTGTTGTGATTTATTGATAACCTTGTTTCATTGGTTTTCCTTGATGAGCAATGATATAGGATCCTAGGTCAGTTAAGTTACAATTTTTTTATTGTTGTTAACCTTGGAAGATGAATGACATAGGATCTTGGGGTTCTTTGTTGGTTGATTCAAGTAATGGTGGGACAGTTTGATGTTATTCACAATGGTGTGGGACATCATGCTCGTTGATATGAGGTTAGAGTGGGGATTTCTCATCGATGATTTTTCTTACATGATACCTTCTATATGGCCTTTTGGATAGATGGTATTTGTTGGTTTCCCCCAACATGACACATTCTAATTCTATGCATGGTATGTGTGGTTCTGATGTGGTATCTTATGAAGAGTTCTAGAATACCTAGATTATTTGTAAATAATAATGTATAATTAATAAACCTATGGGATGAGGGTGTTGTTTTGGAAGTAAGGATAAATTTTTTATATCATATTATTGGTGAGTACATTATTGAGAATATAATAAATTGAATTTCAAAATGCCTTCAACACTTTCCATATAATATTAAAATGTTAATATTTCAGTAATATTAATTAATTTATAATTAATTATTTAATGATAGATATATTTCTTGTGTTTATATTTATATCCTAGGCCTTAGAAGTGGTAGTCGGGGGGTCCTATGTGATTATAGTGTCGTATTAGTCTAATTTTAGGATTTTCACTTTGTGTGGTTTGTGCATGATATTATTGATTTTATATCTGATTTAATATTCTACTCCACCCACGTTGGTAGGGAAACTGACACCCAGATTTTTTGGGGGTGTTTTCTCTAGTATGCAGGATGGTGATGGAATAGATGGATGAATTATCCCTCTCTGTCACTCTCCATTTTGAATAATATATTGTTATCAATATCCTATGCTATAATGGATTATATTTTTTTGTGTAGCCCTACCAGGTGGTCATGTATCATGATTTACTATACATTTATCTGTGTGTTGTAGTGTCTTGAGCTATAGTTCATTCTTATATCTAGTCATGGGGGCTCCATCTTCTCATGGGTGTATGTGCATGTGATATGATGGCTTCAGGTATATTTCATTTACACTATCTATAGAGGATCCCGAACACACACTTGGTTACATATGGGTTGATTTTGATGATGATATGGATTTGTGGACTGATGAAAATATGAGATGTTGGGCCCTGCACGAGGTTGAGGTAGGTAGGTTCGAGGCCCAAATCATATCAAGGATTACTTACTTGTGGAGGGGATGAGCACATGATGTGTGAAAATGGGGTGTTAGAGTGACAAACCAGTGGAGAAGTGGAACCAGGTTACCTTCATTAATATATATATATATATATATATATATATATGTTCTTTTGATATAGAATGGTTTACTTCTATGAATTATTTATTAAGTGGTCCGTAGTGAGGTTGAGAATCTTTTATTACCTTTTTAGGTGATGAGGTAGTTTCATTTGTTTGTTCACTGGGATTTAGTATGCTTCTTTAAAATTGTCATTAGAGGCCTCATGGAGGATCCTACTGAGTTACATGTTGTGCTCACCCTCTCATGTGTGTGTGATTGATATACCCCCGGTTCTAGTAACCACCCATGGACTATTAGAGGTGGGATTTATCCATCATTATCTCTCTTAATTCATTATCATCCCAGGTGGGGTACCTTTGAATGGAGGGGGGTCATGACACCAATCGTGCTTTTTTTTTAAATGCCATGTCGTCTTCATTGAGAATATTATAGAAGACCCATTTTTTCTTAATGATGTTCATATATGTTCACCTTGAAACCATCTCCCATGTATAAATCTCCTCGATTTGGTCAAACTCTTCATTCATCGCCCAAGCCTAATTATTTTCTATTAAATCATATTTAAAGTATTTTTTCCCTACCTATAATATGAAATATGTTTACTATAGAGACTTAATTATCCTCATCTACATCAGTACTGTCTGATCACCAATGATATTCAGCGTGTCAGTTTTGTCTCGACTCTTCATTTTTTGGGTTGATACTGGTCAGACATTATCCAAATCATCATTTTTATATTCCAATAAATTTCTATCAAGTAATTACACTCCCCTTGAGATTCTCAACTCCTCATTACTATACTCCTAAAACTACTCACTAATTTACTGAGGACTCTAATAAATATCTACCACATTAACATGATTACTCTCAATAACATTTTCTAACCACCTATTAAAGCATTTATTTTCTTTTATTTTTCATAATTATAAAAGAAATATACCTCTATTTTCATATGATTCAAACATCATATGTTTATACTTATTTATAAAAAAACACTCACTTATAAAAATATCAAAGTACTTAAATTTCATCTTCTTTTGATGCCACTTCCTATAAAGAGTCTTTTCATCTCTTAGAAAAAATAAATATCTACTACAAATATAGACCATTATAAGGACTACTTCCTTCCAAATAAATTATAGTAAATTGGTTTCAATAATAATCACTCTAGCCATGTTATTAATGATTTTGTTTCTCCTTTTAACCACAACATTCTACTAAATATTCCTCACTGTTGAAATATGGTGCCTTTTCCCATTCTTTTAAAGATATTCCTCCACCAAGATGTTGGTAAATTTCATGCCATTATGGTCATAGGGTGATCACTAAAAACCCATCTACTTCTAGTGAATTTGATTGGATATAAATGGGGTTTTTTTAGAAAGGATATAAATAGGAATTTTTCGAGAAGATAAATGAGTTTAATGATATTTTGAGATATAAGACACATCTTATTGAATAAGGTTTCTCACAAAGGTTTTTAGTTTTTGAATTTCAATTTTTATCTACCACTAAAATTATTTTCATTCACTAATAAAAAATTTAAAAAAAATTATAGTATATTAACCATGCAATTCAAATCCCTGAGATCAAACTGCAATGATATTTTCATGTCATATAATAATTTGGCATAATGAAATATAATCATTTGAGTATATATTGGGAAAAGGATATCAAAATGATCATGTTTTTTTCATGTGTTTCCCTTAATAAAATAGGAACCAATTCTTTCATTATTGAAATTTTTGTTGAAAACATAAATATTGTTGGGATTTTCCAAAGACCATAGATTGTCTCGTGAAATAATTTGAGTTAAAAGGTCTCAATAAGGCAAAAAAAATTCATGATTTCCAAATCATGGGTGATATTGATAAAAAAATAATCCAAGTCCATCAATCATGATCAAAACAAAAATATATAAATTATGTTATGTATTCACTACTATAGATTCATCCATATTCAGTGCTAAAAATGGTCATTGTCATAAATTAAAATAACTATTAAATACTATATTTATTGGTTCTTTCATAGCACATATAAAAACCCCCATTATCGGTGTTTTTTAGAACTGATAAAATTAGAAAAAGAATTATTTTTTCACTCACCCCCCCCCCATCAGTGCTCTTTGACAACACCTACTCCCACTCACATACAATGTCGACCAACACCCCCATTTTCAGTGCTTATAACCCCCCTTTATCAGCTCTCGATGGTTTCCCCACTACCTGGCTAACCCGTGCATTCCTGGACTCGAACCTGGGATATCAATGTGCAAACAGAACCCATTTACCACTACCTATATTATTTTATTCTATATTTTACAATATTACTATTTATTTATATATATTTAAATACATATTTTTCACCCATATATTTAATTATATTTATGTAATTATTTTTAAATACATTTTGAAAATATATGTTTTTGTGTGTGTATTTATACATATGTTGTTGGTCGGAGTGGACACTCAAGAGGGGGGTGAATTGAGTTCCAATTAAAATTTCTGCTAAAAACAATTTCTATTAAAATCCCCCAATTTCAAAAACAAATTAAATTGTAGTGAATTTATATAGATTATAAAGGTTCAATTAGTTTCTCAAAGATTGATTAATTCTCAGTTAACTTAATCTGATGGTTAGATTAACTTTTGAAACTAACTTACTGGTTTATAATAAATATAAACACTTGCGAGTTTAACTATCAAAGTAGCTTTGAAAATAAATTATATTTCAAAGAAATAGAAGCGTAATATGAAATAAATGTATTTAGTATGGATATAGGTTGTAACTAAAAACACAAGAGTTAACCAAGAGGTTCAGTCTCAAGACGAGACTTAGTCCTCTCAAAATTTATAAAAATCGATCCACACCTTGGATCTGGGTTAACAACAGTGATCACACTGTTCAGGTCAAGAGACTTCTACCACAGTTATACGTGGGATATCAACCAACAGCTCAAAGCTGTCCAGGTCACACTCGACCTCTACCACTATCCACAGTGGGAAATAAAAGATGTAAAGATTGTGAGTGAGGATTTAAAAATCCTCCAGTTAAGGTTTAGGAGATAGTGTGTGTGTACTAATTAACAGGCTACACACACTGCTCGTAATGCAAATACTAAATCACTTAGAGCAAGATATAGAGTTTAGAATGGCTCTGGTGATTGCAGTGCAGCTCTGGACTCCTTTGGATTTGATCAGAAACGGTTCTGAGTCCTTCTTTGGTAGTTGACTAAAACACAGAGTATCGTTTCTTCTTTCTGTGCTTCCAGGTTCAGCTTGGTTATCGGCTCATAAAATGAATTGTTCTATGTAGTTCCTTTTTAGCATAGATTTCTCGATGTATGCTCTGTGTTCTGGAGTCTGGTAGTAGTAGTCTTGTGAGTGCAAGTTCTCCAGTTGTTCTTGGCACGTTTTGAGCTTGATCGCAAGTGTGTTCTCGTGTGCTCAATCTCTTCAAGTCTCTTGTCTCACTATCATTTTTTACTGATACATACATGACTTCTTTTTATGCCTTTCTTTTTGTCTTTGCTGAGAAGAAGGAATGATTATGATTTTCGATCGTACTTGGTATGGTTTCCTGAAATGGCAACATAAATCATTTAATAACATTAAATACATCAAAAGTAACAAATGTAACCGTTAGTGTAATAAACAAATAGTGTCGAAGATATAGGATTTGACTCTGCAGTTCATTATAGGTATCCATTTGTTTGTAGACGTGTACGGTTGACTCTGTGCAGGATCTTCCATCGGTAGCTCTTCAAACTCTTATCGGTGGCTCTTATCGGTAGCTCTTATCGGTAGCTCTTATCGGTAACTCTTATCGGTAGCTCTGTGCATCGGTAGCTCTGTGCATCGGTAGCTCTCTGTCCATCGGTAGCTCTGTGCATCGGTAGCTCTGTGCATTGGTAGCTCTCTGTCCATCGGTATCTCTGTGCATCGGTAGCTCTGTGTCCATCGGTAGCTCTGTGCATCGGTAGCTCTGGCTATTATGCATATCGGTAGCTCTCTTCTGGTCAGTGATACTTACACTTGACTGTCTTATGCAAAACACATCTAATTCACTTATAATCATTTAAAAACTTATATAAACATGGATAATCGAGATTAACATAAATCAGAAATTATTCTAACATTATTATTAATTTGATCATCGATTGAAAGAATTAAAGTGTAGATCAACAGTAATTGTGAATATCATAATATATGAACACATAATTGGGATTGTCAAAACATATGAATACAAGATTGAGATTATCAAAACATGTGAGGTCAATAATCTCCCCCTTTTTGATAATCACAACTTATGATATGACCATTTTAAAAAAGTGAGAATATAGTATTAGATAGTATGACATTAATATTCAATTTTCTCAAAGAAAACAGTATTAGAGGAAAGAGGAAATAGTAATAGAAAGATATAGATCAAAAAGTATCATAGGTAGAAATAAATACAATAGTATGAGAGATAAGGTTTCAAAAGAATTGGTACCAAAGAAGGAAGGTAAGAAATAGTATCAAAGGCTCCTCCTTTGATCATATTTCTCCCCTTTTATATTTCTCCTTTTATATTTCTCCTTTTATATTTATTTTGAGCATATTTCTCCCCCTTTGTGATAATCAAAAAGTAAGAAAGCAAACATAGAAAACTGATAAACTGAGATAGGGGAAAGAAAGGCATTTGTATTAGATCAGACAAAAATTACATAAACAGAATAGAAAAAACAAAAAAAAAAGATTCCTATCAAACATCCTTGCCACGTTATCAATCCACATCTTCAATTGGAGATTTTCCCTTGGGATCAGAAGAGAATTCAGGTGTGGAGGATACTGGGGAGGACTTTGGAATTCCAGAAATGATTAGAGGAGGCTGAGCAACTGATACAGTGTCGGGCTTGTAATGGGAAGTCCTTTGAGTGATCATAGGTGTGAGACTTCGTATGGCTTGAGCAGGAGTCATCTGAACTGGAGATGTAGTAGAGGCAGAGGCAGGCAAAGAAGGAGGTACAATGACCGGTCTGGCATCCACATGCAGGAAGGGCAGCAACAGGTTTCTAAAATCCATTATAATGCTTCCTCCTCTCTCCATTGCAGACACAAAATCATCTCTATTTTCAATGAATTTATCCAAAGTAGGAGTAAGCTCCCTGAGCTTACTAACCTGCTCTCTGAAGGCCTGAGTCACTGGAGGTAACTTTAGATTCTCAAGCAGAAGTTTGAAATGGTTGGTCAGTTGTTTCTTGGTATAAACCTTTTCAAAATAAGTATCCACCTTATTCTTGATTGCTTCTTGAGAAGCAGAGGCCTCTCTCATGTAGTCCAAGACGATTTTCATTATTTCTCTGGATGAATCCCTGGTAGATAGCACAACTCGACTTAAATCTGATCAGTCCATAGAGCCACTGGTTGAAATAGAACCAAGCTCCTCCTTCATCAGAGCACGAAATTGATTCAGATCAATTGCAGGTTTTGGAACTAGAGGACCAAGAGAGAAGGATACAGTTTCTTTGAAGCTTGTGGTGAACCCACTAATCAGATTTTGCATTTGAGAGTCCTGATCTTTGACATGATCCTTCACAGATGTTTTGAAAGCTTCAAACACTGAGACCAGCTGACTTACAACACTCTTCACATAGGCTAAATCCTTATCAGCTTGAGATTTTTAACTCATGAAAGAGTCTAAGGAAACAACAGATATCTGTAGAGCTTCAAGATCTGCTTCTAGCCTAGAAGTTTGAGTCTAGCACTCCTTGACTTCTTCCATTAGCTCACCCACAAAAGTTGAAAGATTTCAACCAAGAGAAATCTCAAAAGACCTTTATAACATCTTCATTTCTTCACCAAAACAGTGCTTCATCTCAGCAATAGAGGCACTTAAGGATTCCTTCAGCTCATGCTTTAGGGATTCGAGGTCAGACTTTGTAACAAAATCAGTAGGAGCAACTGTAGTAGATACTCTTGCAGAAGATAAACTGACTACAGAGTCAGTCATGACTGATTGAATCGAGGATACTAAAAAAGATTCCATTGTCTTTACTTCTTCTACAAAACTGACTTTGAGATTTTCTTTCAGCACATCTAAATCATGTACTCGGACCACATCAGTAGGTAATAACTCAGAATTGATGTCATAGCTGATCTTTGGTATATTCAAAGATACTTCATTATCTGAATCAGGATAATCCAAACCAAAGACTATAAAACCTGGGTCTTCTACCCAGTCTTCAGACTCGATAGTCACTGTAACATTTCCAAACTTGGTGTGATGCTCCCCCTCAATGGGTGTATTCTCATATATAGCAACTACATTTTCTGCTGGTCTTTCTTCATCAGAATCTTCCACAACAACTTCCATCTCTGTAGCAGCAAGATGATTTTCTGGAATAGGTACAGCTTCTCCTCTTTCTCTTTCTTCATCCATAGAAGGTACAACTGAGCTTCCAATAACTGGACTCAGACTCAATTCAGAAGAATCAGATAATTCAGAGACATTATTTTCATCCTCTACATGCTTAGAGACCGACTGGTCTTCCTCATTAGGAGGTGTCTCCACTTTTGCTAGCACTTCCTTTTCTAAAGACATAACTTCAGCAACAGGGCTTGGAGGCAAGTCAGGATCTCCTCCCTCATCCATAGGAGTTTCTTCCTCTTCTTCTTCTTCTTTTGACTCATCACTGTACTCAGGTTCCTCTTCATTAGGTCCTAGACCTGGATCTCTTCTATCCTTTGGCCTTGAAGGGTAATCGACAAGATTGAACTTATCATATACCTTTTGGTCATCATTGACCCATTCTCCTCTCCACGGATTCCAATTAATCTTCATATATTTGAAAATTATAGTAGTGATACAAAAGTTTCTCTTCACAACAACTGTCTCATCTTGAGACTCAGCTATCCCTTTCACTTTGATCATTACAGAAATCATCTTAGCAAAGAATAGGGCGTTAGTCTTTGATTTCGGCCTTGTCATATCTTCCATTTGACTCATTACCAATCTGCATAAATTGACTTTGACATCATTTCTCAAAAGATGTAGTAGATATATATCCTGATATCTCAAATTAGAAAAGTCTCCTCTCCTTGGTATCAACACATGTTGAACAAACTTGAACAGTAATCTGTTCTCTCCATCCATTTCTGCAGCAACCACTTGCCTTGGAGTTCCATCACCAGTCAGTTCTTTCAACGTGGTCTCATGATCAAAAATGTCACTGGTAGGTGGCATTGCTCTTGATACATATCCAGACACACCTTCATGAGGAACTTTTAAGCAATCATCCCATTCTACTGATGAAAATGATATCACTTTACCATTTACAAACAAAGATACTCGGTTCTCATTCTCTAACTTCTCGAAGCTTACGAACTCGTAAAACTGTTTTACTAACTTTGGGTAGTAGGGACCATTGTTATTTGAAAAGCAGTCTACCCATCTCTGAGCTTCCAGAACTTCGAGCACCAAGGACTTTCTGAGCAGCAACCAGTCTACACACATCTCTTTTTCGATCACAATAGCTCTATTTTGCAGATGAGGATTTACTGGTCTCCTTCCTGACCTAGTTCTAACAGCACTACTCGCTTCTGGCTCGGACTTCTGCCTTTTTGCTTTAGGCTCAACACAGTATTCTCGGTTGATAGGAATTTTGGTTTTTTCCATCACTGGTTCAAGGGATCTCAGGTTTGCAGAGGGTTCGAGTTCTAAGGTTCGAAGGTAGAAGGTTTTGGGTTCGGTGGAGTGAGAAGCGTCTTAGACTTAGTTTTATCATTTAGGAATCATAAGTTAAATAAATAAAAATAACATAAAAGAAGACGGTTCAGATTCTTGACGGCAGACAAAAGATTTAAAACAGCGCTTTATCGGTGAGGATTTTTATCGGTGAGGATTTCTATTGGTGAGTATTTTTATCGGTGAGGATTTCTATCGGTGAGGATTTTTATCGGTGAGGATTTCTATCGGTGAGGATTTCTATCGGTGAGGATTTCTATCGGTGAGGATTTCTATCGGTGAGGATTTTTATCGGTGAGGATTTTTATCGGTGAGGATTTCTATCGGTGAGGATTTTTTATCGGTGAGGATTTCTATCGGTGAGGATTTCTATCGGTGAAGATTAAACATACCCAGCTCGGGCCTAATGTAACATAACCTATCCACACTTAAGGGTTTAGTGAAAATGTCATCCAATTGATGTTCAGTGCCGATAAATTCAAGAGAAATATCACCCTTTTGATAAAGATCTCTTAGAAAATGATGCCTTACATCAATGTGTTTGGTTCTTGAGTGAGATACAGGGTTCTTCGAAATGTTTATTGCACTAGTGTTGTCACAGTTAATCGAAACATGCTTAAAATAATATCTGTAGTCCAAGAGAGTGTGTTTCATCCACAGAATTTGTGCACAGCAACTACCAGCAGCTATATACTCTGCTTCGGCAGTGGATAGAGCTACAGAATTCTGCTTTTTACTACACCAAGATACTAAGGATTTTCCTAATAAATGACATGTTCCTGAAGTGCTTTTTCTGTCTAATTTGAAACCAGAAAAGTCAGCATCTGAATAACTTATTAACTCAAAGTATTTTCCTTTTGGATAAAACAAACCAAGGTTAACAGTATGTTTGAGATACTTGAAAATTCTTTTAACAGCAAGCAAATGAGATTCTTTCGGGTTAGTTTGAAATCTTTCACACATACATACACTGAACATAATATCTGGTCGACTAGAAGTAAGATAAATTAAACTACCAATCATACCCCTATAATTGCTTTGATCCACTAGTTTCCCAGTTTCATCTGTATCTAATTTACAGATTGTACTCATAGGAGTTTCACTCTCCTTAATACTATCCAAACCAAATCATTTTAAAAGATCCTTTGTATATTTACTTTGATTCAAAATAATACCATTTTCATTTTGAAATACTTGAAATCTAAGAAATTATTTGAGTTCTCCCATTAAACTCATTTCAAAATCATTTTGCATACTTTTTGAAAAATCAGTGCATAAAGAATGTTTAGAAGATCCAAAAATAATATCATCAACATAGATTTGTACAACTAAAACATCTTTAGAAATTAGTTTAATAAAAAGAGTTGGATCAACAATCCCTTTAGTAAAACCTTTTTAAATAAGAAAATTGCTGAGTCTATCATACCAAGATCTTGGAGCTTGTTTTAATCCATATAAAGCTTTAGAAAGCTTAAAAACTTGATTTGGAAAATGGGGGTTTGTAAATCCAGGAGGTTGTTCTATAAAAACATCTTCAATTATAAAACCATTTAGAAATGCACTTTTGACATCCATTTGATATAACTTGAAATTTAGATGTGCAGCATATGCAAGTAAAATCCTAATGGCTTCTAGTCTAGCTACAGGTGCAAAGGTCTCCTCATAGTCTATGCCTTCTTCTTGACTATATCCTTGTGCAACTAGCCTAGCTTTGTTTCTAACTATGTTTCCTGATTCATCAACTTTATTTCTAAAAACCCATTTAGTGCCTATTGTTAGTGTGTCCTTAGGTCTATCAACTAATTCCCAGACTTTGTTTCTTTCAAATTGATTTAACTCTTCTTGCATAGCCATTACCCAGAATTCATCAACGATAGCATCATTAATATTTTTGAGTTCTAGCTGGGAGAGAAAAGCTTCATGTTCAACCTGATTTCTTAGAGAAGCTCTAGTCTGTGTTCCTCTATGAAGATTACCAACAACAGCATCCAAAGGATGATTCTTTAGAATTCTTGTTGATCTAGTAAAGGTAGGACTAGACACTTCAGGTTCATCAGTAGGTTCGGGTTCGACTGAAACAGATTCTGGAAAAAGTCCAGAACTGGAAGTTTTTATAACAGGTTCTTTGGATTTATCATTAAGGTCCAGAACAGACAAATCTTCTTCAAGATTCTCAAGAGAGATTTTAGGCTCATGTGGATCGGTTTCATCAAATTTGATGTGAACAGATTCTTCCACACATTTAGATTTCTTATTAAACACTCTATAAGCTTTACTTGAAGTAGAGTAACCCAGAAAAATTCCTTCATCACTTTTAGAAGCAAACTTGTCCAGATTATCCTTTGTGTTAAGAATAAAGACTTTGCAACCCAAAACTCTGAAGTAATTAACCTTAGGCTTCCTATTTTTCCACAACTCATATGGGGTTTTCTTAAGAACAGGTCTGATCAAGACTCTATTAATAACATAACAAGCTATATTTACAGCTTCAGCCCAAAAGTAAATAGGCAGTTCATATTCATTGAGCATGGTTCTAGCTATTTCTTGAAGGGTTCGGTTTCTCCTTTCTACTACACCATTCTGCTGAGCTGTCCTAGGAGCTGAAAAGTTATGAGTGTAGCCATTGTGTAAGCAATAAGATTCAAAGTCTTGATTTTCAAACTCACAGCCATGATCACTTCTCAGGGTCTTAATTTTGAGTCCACTAAGATTTTCTGTAGACTTGGAGTATTTAACAAAGGAAGAATAAGCTTCACTTTTGTGAGCTAAGAAATATACCCAAGTGTATCTAGAGAAGTCATCTACTAGAACATAGACATAGTGCTTCCCATTTAAACTAGAAACTCTTGATGGTCTAAACAAATCCATGTGAACCAACTCAAGTGGTTGAGAAGTTGAGACTTCTTTCTTTGATTTAAAAGAAAATTTGTGTTGTTTTCCCTTTTGACAGGGATTACACACTTTGTAATTTGGGAATTCTAATTTAGGTAAGTCTCTAACTAAGTTTTTCCTAGCCAGTTTTCTAAGTGAGTGAATGTTGCAGTGTCCTAATCTTTTGTGACATAGCCAAGATTCTTTATGAAAAGCATTCAAACAGGGAATATTTTGTTTGGCTAAAGAATTTAAATCAACAGCATAAACATTTTCATTCCTTAGATCAGAAAATACTAAAGCATTTTTGGAGTTAAAAACATCACAGGAATCATTTTCAAACTTGACATTGAAACCATCATCACATAATTGAGATATACTAAGCAAGTTATATTTAATTCCATCAACGAATAAAACTTTAGAAATTAATACTGAGTCAGTGTTACCAATATGGCCTAGGCCGATGATTTTTCCTTTAGAGTTGTCACCAAAGGTGACATGACCTCCATCAACCTTTATTAAGCTCTTGAAGCAAGAATAATCTCCAGTCATGTGTCTTGAGCACCCACTGTCTAAATACCATATCTTCTTGTGACAGCTCTTCAAGCAGGTCTCCTATAAAATAGATTTAAACAGGAAATGACTTTGGTACCCAGATTTTCTTGGGTCCAGATAGGTTAGCAATCAGGGCTTTAGGTACCCAGATTTGTTTTATTGGTTTCATACAATTAACAGAAGTAACAGATTTTGAAAGATAAACTTTATTTGGTCTATAACCATATGAATATCTTGTTGAAGCATATGAATTTCCAAAACTAGAACTAGCAATATTTTTTTTTCAAACTTAGGAATAAATAGGGTTCTGGTGAACTGTCTCTGTCCAGGTTGGTATCCTAAACCAGTAGCATATCTAGGTGCAACTTGCTTTCCTAGAATTTGAGTTAGAGCATACTTTCCATTTGTGAATTTTTATAAGTCCTTTCTGAGTTTATCATTTGACAGTTTCAGTTCTGTATTTTCCTTTAATAGTTGAGCATTCTTTTCCTTTTCTATATCAAGATCAGATTTATACTTAACACTTAAAGCATGTTGTTTCTTTAAACCTTTGTATTTGTCTTTAAGCTCATTACAGGTTTTTTCTAACATATCACAGTATTCAAATAGTTAGATTTTGACATGTTTTCCAAATCAGAATCATCTCCAAAATAATATGAATTTAAAATAGGAGTGTCAGATGTTACCTCATAAGTATTTGTTATGAAACACATGTTGGCTCGATTCCTTCCAGAGTCCGAAGATTCGGCTTCACTAGTGTTGTCTTCTGAAGCACTCCAGGTAGCCTTCATGGCTTTCTTGTACTTATTGTCTTTGTAATCATATTTCTTTTTGAATTTTAACTTTGGACAGTCTGCTTTGATATGTCCTTTTCGCTTTCATTCGTAGCAGACAACTTCATCAGTCCTGTCAGCTTTCTTCCAATCCTTTTTCCATTTGCCTTATTGATCATACTTTACTTTGTAATTTGTTTTCCTAAAGAATTTCTTTTTCCTATAAAACCTCTTGAATCTCCTGGCTATTTGAGCCATTTCTGCATCACTGTCATACTCTGAGTTTTCACTTGCTGAACTCTCATCCTCCATTTGTATTTTTTCCTTCTCCTTACTCTTCAAAGCAGTAGACTTGAAAGCTACAGATTTTCTTTTCGGTTCATCATCTTCCTCTTTGTTTACCTTGAGCTCTTCTTAATACATCATCAATTTTCCAATAAGTTCTTTGACAGGTAGAGTAGAAATGTCACATGATTCTCTGATTGAGACAGATGTGCCTCTCCATCGGTCTGGTAGACATCTCAAGATTATCATAATTTGTTCCTTTGATGGAACAGCTTTTCCGACTGAATTCATCGTGTTGACTATCTCATTAAACCTAAGATACATGTCAGAAATAGGTTCATCAGACTTCATTTTAAAATTTTCATACTTAATAGTATAAGTGTTCAATCTCATTTCTTTAATATTATTTGTTCCTTCATGAGAAACACCCAAGGTATCCCAAATTTCAAAAGCAGTTTTGCATGCAGAAATTCTGTTGAATTCTTCATCTCCTAGAGAACAGTACAGAGCATTCATAGCTTTACAATTATTATTGTAAGCAGTCTTTGTAGGTTCATCCCAAGTGGATCTATCAGTAGTGGGAATTTTGTATTCAGATTCAATAGCAGTCCAAATATCAAAACTCATGCTTTCTAGATGAATTTTCATTTTAAGTTTCCACTGAGTATAGTTATTTCCATTAAAGAAAGGTGGCCGGTTAGTAGCAGCACCCTCAAGTCTATTATCCATTATAAACAAAATTTAAAGAGATAAAAATTTAGAAATGACAGAAATTTTAAGAACTTTAAAATACAACTAAAATCACAGTTGAAAAGCAGAGAGTAAATAAAAAGTTTTTCAAAACAAACACCCTTTGATACCAAATGTTGGTCAGAGTGGACACTCAAGAGGGGGGTGAATTGAGTTCCAATTAAAATTTCTGCTAAAAAAATTTTCTTTTAAAATCCCCCAACTTCAAAAACAAATTAAACTGTAGTGAATTTATACAGATTATAAAGGTTCAATTAGTTTCTCAAAGATTTATTAATTCGCAGTTAACTTAATCTGATGATTAGATTAACATTTGAAACTAACTTACTGGTTTATAATAAATATAAACACTTGCGAGTTTAACTATCAAAGTAGCTTTGAAAATAAATTATATTTCAAAGAAATAGCAGCGGAATATGAAATAAATGTATATAGTATGGATATAGGTTGTAACTAAAAACACAAGAGTTAACCAAGAGGTTCAGTCTCAAGTCGAGACTTATTCCTCTCAAAATTTATAAAAATTGATCCACACCCTGGATCTGGGTTAACAACAGTGATCACACTGTTCAGGTCAAGAGACCTCTACCACAGTTATACATGGGATAATAACCAACAGCTCAAAGCTGTCCAGGTCACACTCGACCTCTACCACTATCCACAGTGGGAAATAAAAGATGTAAAGATTGTGAGTGAGGATTTACAAATCCTCTAGTTAAGGTTCAGGAGACAGTGTGTGTGTACTAATTAACAGGCTACACACACTGCTCGTAATGAAAATAATAAATCACTTAGAGCAAGATATAGAGTTTAGAATGGATCTGGTGATTTCAGTGCATCTCTAGACTCCTTTGGATTTGATCAGAAACGGTTCTGAGTCCTTCTCTGGTAGTTGACTAAAAAACAGAGTATCATTTCTTCTTTCTATGCTTCCAGGTTCAGCTTGGTTATCGGCTCAGAAAATGAAGTGTTCTGTGTACTTCCTTTTTAGCATAGATTTCTCGATGTATGCTCTGTGTTCTGGAGTCTGGTAGTAGTAGTCTTGTGAGTGAAAGTTATCCAGTTGTTCTTGGCACGTTTTGAGCTTGATCTCAAGTGTGTTCCCATGTGCTCAATCTCTTCAAGTCTCTTGTCTCACTATCATTTTTTACTGATACATACACGACGTCTTTTTATGCCTTTCTTTTTGTTTTTGCTGAGAATAAGTAATGATTATTCTTTTCGATCGTACTTGGTACGGTTTCCTAAAATGGAAACATAAATCATTTAATAACATTAAATGCATAAAAAGTAACAAATGTAACTGTTAGTGTAATAAACAAATATTGTCGAAGATATAGGATTTGACTCCGCAGTTCATTATAGGTAGTCGTTTGTTTGTAGACGTGTATGGTTGACTCTGTGCAGGATCTTCCATCGGTAGCTCTTCAAACTCTTATCGGTGGCTCTTATCGGTAGCTCTTATCGGTAGCTCTTATCGGTAACTCTTATCGGTAGCTCTGTGCATCGGTAGCTCTGTGCATCGGTAGCTCTCTGTCCATCGGTAGCTCTGTGCATAGGTAGCTCTGTGCATTGGTAGCTCTCTGTCCATCGGTAGCTCTGTGCATCGGTAGCTCTGTGTCCATCGGTAGCTCTGTGCATCGATAGCTCTGGCTATTATGAATATCGGTAGCTCTCTTCTGGTCAGTGATACTTACACTTGACTGTCTTATGCAAAACACATCTAATTCACTTAGAATCATTTCAAAACTTATATAAACATGGATAATCGAGATTAACATAAATCATAAATTATTCTAACATTGTTATTAATTTGATCATCGATTGAAAGAATTAAAGTGTAGATCAACAGTAATTGTGAATATCATAATATATGAACACATAATTGGGATTGTCAAAACATATGAATACAAGATTGGGATTATCAAAACGGGTGAGGTCAACATATGTCTCTATCTTTGTGTGTGTGTGTGATATATGTATATATACATATATTTATATAAATATATTATATATTAGTATTCCATTACATATATTAGAATTTAAATATATATATATATATATCCATTTATTAATATACATTAACATTTGTATATATGAACATTATAAATACATTTTCATAGGTATATACATATATTCATACATTTTTATAATGTAAAAAAATGGTAAGATATTATTTTAAATAAAATGGATAATAATTATTTCTATATGATTTACATATTGAAATATATATTTTATGTGTAAAAATGATTAAATATTTATTTATAAAATTGAATTATAATATGTAAATATATACCAGTGTGGGTGTGGGTGTTTAATTATAAATAACTCTAAAATATGAAAAACGATAACATTTGAACATTGTTAGGAAGCTATTGAAAGGTGGATGCAATCTTTAATGAGGGTGGGCCTCCCACCCCCACCAATCCCCCTACCTAACTACCTATAAAAGGGTTGTGCACCCCCCCCCCCCAGATAGGTATTGCGGATAAAAAGAAGACATTGTAATTTTAAATAAAATACATGTATTTCCTATCTTCTAATTTTTCTCCAATATTCTAATTTAACTCATCTCAATTTTTTTCACAACACGTTATCATCACGAACTCACAAAAAGGGAGAAATATTTTTTTTTATTTTAAACCTTATTCTCACTTCCTGGTTAGATAGTTCAAATTAATTTTTTATTTTATCTTAAACATTATTTTCACCACCCATTTTGATGGTTATAAATATTTATAGAATATTGTTTATTTACCACCATATTTGATGGTTTATTTGGTTTATTTAATTACCACCAGAAAGGTTAGGTTTGCGCCTGTTGAGAGAGTTTTAATTTATTTATTTCACATCACCTGATTGGATGGTCTAATTAATAAATATGTAGATGCAAGAAAGTTTTAAATGAGTAATATGATGTATTGATTTATTTATTTCAAACCCCCACGTGAAATATTTATTAACTGATTAAGGTGGGATATATATATATATAATATTAAATAATAATATTAACTTGATTTTAATTTTTTTGATACTATTTTATTTTATCCAACCCAAATATAAATTATTGTTGTATTATTATTTTGAATATTAGTAAAGTTGTTTTTCTCTCTCATAGTTATCATCATGTAAAATCTCACAAAACTCTAATTCACCACTCTTGATATTATCAGAAGTAATTATATTCCTTGGAAAATAGATGTTGAAATGAATCTCGAATCGATGGATCTCACAGAAAAAAATTAAATAAAATAACTCACAAACCCTCTAAAATAAATAAAGGGAGATGATCTTCCTCAGAAGATTTCTCAATGAAGGATTAAAATTTGAATACCTCATATAAGGAGATCCAAGAAATCTCTAGAAGTGTTTTAAAGAGATGTGTGATCTTTAAAAGGAGGATGTTCTTCCTGAGACCCATGATTAATGGAATGGTTTATAATTGCAATATTGTAAAAGGGCCAGTGGTTACAATTCTTCCATGTATATAATTGTGTAAAAGTAAAAGAATTATGGAATTGGGATCACAGATGTTGAAATTATTAAAAATAAATATACAACATTTCATGCATCTCACATCACCCTAAAATAGAAATATCACTTGGTAGGGTATATAAAATATTATTATCTTATATCATCATTACTTGTAGTAGAAAAATAGTGTTCTATTGATTAAAAATCACCAGTCCTATTCTACTAGTTCAACAATATAATTTCCTAATGAAAATGCTATATTTCATTAATATAATCACAAAATAAGTCAAAGACATGATTCCCATGGTGGATCTGGTTTTGGTGGTAGGCATGGTAGAGGACATGGTCATAACCATGGGTCTGTTTGAAATGAATATCAAAATCAAAGAAATATCATCTCAAACACTCTGAGGAATCCGGAATATTTATATTATAGGTTTAGTACTAAGGGACATTGGTCCAGAGTTTTCTGAACCCAATAGTATCTTTTTAAGCTCTATAATGTATCTCTTGAAGTAAACAATAATGAACAACACTTTATTGATACATCCTATAAAGTTAAAGAAAAAGAGGTTAATTTTATTGAGAATCATGAGCTATGAAATGATGATTTATCTTACCTAAAAGTAGGTGATTTTACTTGTGAATTTAATTAGAAGATATTTAGAAATAATTTTGAAAAAATTATAGTAGTTATTATAGGTGATATGCTATTTTGTTTTTTATGTTTTATATTTTTTATGTTGTATTGTTTGAATTTCACAACGTGTTTCTTATATTATTATTTTATTCACTTTGAATAATTGAAATATATTGTGTAAACGGGACTGATATTTTCATACTAGATAGTGGAACAACACACACAATTATTACGAATAAAAAAAATTCTCATCTTAAACCAACAAGTCCAACAAGGAATACTATATCAGGTCCTATAGATCTGATAGATGGGACTAGTAAGGTAGTTTTTCTTTACCTAATGGGACATAAATGTTTATAAGAAATGCATTGTTTTCCCCAAATTCCAAAAGAAACTTGTTTATTTTGAATGATATATACTAGCATGGGTATAATACCTAAACTATATCTAAGTGAAATGAAATATACATGTGTATTACCATTAATAAATATGGTAAGAGTCATGTACTAGAAAAACTACCAAAATTATCATCTAGATTGCATTATATATAAATAAGTACAATCGAAACACATATAGTAGTAAATAATAGACCACAAATAATTAATTTGTGACATGACCTATTAGGTCATCCTGGCACAAGAATGATGTGAAAAATAATTTAAAGTTCTCATGGATATTCAATAAAGGTTCATAAGATCTCTCCACTAAGAAAAATTCCATGCAAGGCTAGTTTTCTTGGAAAGATGATTGTGAGACCATCTTAAGCTAAATAAAGGCTGAAATGATACCCTTTCTTGAATGAATTCAAGGGGATACATGTGGAAAAATTCATTGATTGTGTGGTATATTTAAATATTTTATTTTATTAATTGATACATATAGCTGATGGTCACATGTATGTTTACTCTCAACACATAATGTAGTGTTTTCATGATTCCTTGTCTAATAATTAAATTGAGAGCAAAATTCCCTAATTATGTTATCAAGAAGGAAAGTCTTGATAATAATGTATAATTTACCTCTTAATATTTCAATGATTATTTTATGAAAATGGGGATTACTATGAAGAATCCAGTCTCCCCTATGAATAAAAAAAATGGTTTAACTGAATCACATATAAAATGCCCCCAACTTATTGCTAGACCGTCAATAATGAGAACAATGTTGTCAAGATCTATATGGGGTCAAGAAATATTTCATGCCTCAATATTAATTTACATCATACCAATTTCATATCATAAGCACTCTCCACTCTAATAGGTTTTTGGCTAACAGCCTAGCATCTCCCACTTAAGAATATTTGGTTCTGCGGTATACATACCAATTTCTACCCCACAACGTACAAATATGGGACCTCAAAGAAGGTTGGGAGTATATATAAGATGTGAATCCTCATCAATAATTAGATATATTGAACCAAATATTGAGGATGTATTTACAGCACATTTTTTTGATTGCCTATTCAATGAATAAGTATTCCCAATATTGGATGTTGAGAAGAATCAAAGGGATGATATTTCCTAGAATGTGAAAATGTTATCTTTTCTCAATCCTCCCACCCAGTAATGTGAGACATAAGTGAAAAATATTTTAGATTTTCAAGAACTATAAAATAAATTTCCCAATGCATTTACTGATTCAAAGTGTGTGACTAAATCACACATATCATATATAAATTCACTAGCTAGAATTGATGTCACGAAGACACAATTACATATTGATGCTATAGAAATCTCAAAAACACACTTGAAGTGTGGAATACCAATTGGCTCTAAGGATATTAATCCTTGAAAAAGGAAGAGAATGAGTATAGTTGAAATACCCATTATGGAGGTGTAGAGATCCAGTATTTTCCTTATAAGACTTTTAAATATTTCTATATATATTTCCATAGCTAGGTTCTAAGACAGCGTGTGATTCCGAGACCCGGTGTACCTGGAGTAAATTTTTTATTAAAATATTAAATATATTTTATATTGTTCATGAATAGTTTCTTAACCAAAACAGTACAACTCTTAAATGGAATCTTGGAACAAAATTCTAAAACCATAGTTGATTTTGTAATGTGTTTTTACCCTAAGCACGACCTAAAATAGGTCGTCACATGGTGTTTAGACATCTCACCTATTGGCGGTATGTTTGGTGGATAAATTAATTTGTTTAACCTAAACTAAAATCCGATAAGAATACTTCCATGGAGAAATTCCGATTGTTATATTCATAATCCTAGGATCTTCTAAGAGCTTTTATTTCCTCCTTTCATTGGAGAATCACATCAGAAGATGAGAAAATATCGGATCATAGCAGATTGGAGCGCAGAAAATGCAACGACGTGCTTAAATCATTGGAGAGCACGTTATTTGATGATGAACAATCCAATCTCCAGGTCATATTCATCAATTTCTGTTTTACTCCCTTTTTGATTAAAATGATTGAGCAGATCGATCCCTTTCTTAGATCTACTCTAATTATGACCAATTACATGTGCTCATGTACTAAAATTTATTTTTTTTATTCAGTTTTCTCATCTAGATTGTCCTCATTCTTGATCGTTGGATAAGAAAATTTGTCCAAAGATGGTTAAAACTTTATTATTGTGAATTTATACCTAAATTTATTCACGTTCATCGTTGTTAGGACCCTACGGTCTCAGTTTGACGTTTTCAGGCGGTACCAAGCACGATCGGACCCCTATAATCATGAAAAAATGATGACCAAGGGATGGATCAATGAATCCATCATAGATCTGGAAATTTTGTGGGTTTTAGATTAATGTTTTGATGATAATATATCAATTAATTGTTGTTAGAAAGTTCATGGGAATTCTTTATGTACATAGGACTAATAAAGATCGATGAAATCATATTTTTAGTCATCAGATGGCCAGAAATGATGAAAAACACCTAAATCAACTAATTTTGGGTAGAAATGAGGTGAGATCTGTAGAGAAATGTCCTGAATCTAGGTGAGGAAATTGGATCTAATATTTGGTTAAAATCCTGACTACACATTTTGTATCACAATAAACACATGGTGTTTAGCCCCTGGTTATGGCGGCTTAGGTTTCGGAAGATTATAAAGATTGCACGGTGTGTATCACTCTGAAATTTCATGTACCTCATCCCCAAATTGATGAGCCATGTGGTGGATCACACAAGTAATACTTTGTGTGGGAGTACACAGCTAGGAACATGGCCATTTACCAAAGTACACAAACACAAGGTTAAGAACATGGACACGAATAGAAGGACACGACCCTATCCCAGATAGTTTTGACACGTTTTGTAGTCCACTTGTATGGTGTATAATCTTACATGGATTGGGAGTCATGTGTTGTCCAGAGCCATGGATAGGTGGTGGAGCGGAACCTCATGCCATGTAGGTCCCCTCACATATCGTGTACTACTTGGTTCCTTCTAAGGAAACTTCAAGGATTCTTATATATTTTATTTGGACTCGGATTTTGGCCCTCGAGTAGCTTATCCTGAGTCTTTTTCATGTAGAATGTTATGGTTCCCTTGTTTTTGGATTCTGGAATATGATGTGGAATGTTTCGGGTATGAATCTTGGTTAGGCGGTGCTCAACGGTGGCAGTGATTGTACAGTATCACCAGTGGCTTCCTAAGTGGAACCCTCTAGCTTGACTAGGCATGGGTCCTCAATAACTTTTAGAGTGGAACCCTCTAATCGTGCTGGGCATAGATCCTATACTAACTCCTATATTGGGACCCTCAGGTCAGTATAGGGTATGGGTCCTCTATAGACTTCCTAAGTAGAACTATAAAACCCCAAACCCAATAGCCCAAAACCAGTGTCTTACTTTATTACATTAGCATATAAACAAGGAAGACACATCCCGAAGGACTAAATAATTTAGTAGCTTTGGGAAACAAGATACATATATAATTTCAACATTTCAACATTAAATGAAATAAATCATATAGTCTCCATTGGAAGCACTCTTATTCTTTAATATTATCATGGAATGTCCTACATAAGATTACTCTTGGAATCCTTGGGAAAATAAACATAAGAAAGGGTTGATATGTAATACTTAGTAAGGGTATGATTTTAGAAGAAGATAAAAATAAACCATAAAGCAAAGTGAATAATCAAAAACACTTACTATTAAAACAAAAACTTGAGCATAATATGGAAGGAATAAAAAAATGATTAAATAATGCCATAATAAAACAAAACTGTGGATATTTTACTAGTCAAATAATCATATGGATTATCAAATAATAATATCATAATGGGGTAATGTATAATGCGGGGCATCATAAACATATTTTCAAGGCCTCGTGCAAAGAACTTGCATAAATTGGTAAAAACCCAAACTAGTTTGTCTCAAGAGACCTACCGATGCACCGAGGGGATATAGCGAGCCCCACCCAACACTTACTAAATACAATTAATTTCTCATATGAAAGGGGTTAAACATAATCAATATATAAAATTCACATTGAAACTAACATATTAAATTTAAATAACTTTCCCCAATCAATAAACATAATCACTAACCATTCAGAGTAATAATGTGAATGGTATCAAGATAGAATATCCACAGTAAAAATAATCATAAACAATTCAATAAAATATGGTATATGATATCATAAAATATTAATACCAATTAAACACAATAATCAACAAGGGTTTTGAAATAGATGAAAATACTCTTATAAAATTATCAATTAATTCTTGAGAGAGATAATTGTTTTACATTGCAAAGAAGATTTCTTTTGGAAAAATATTAGTATAAAACCAGAAATGAACTAAGATAGTTTTTCATGAAAAAACTATTTATTTTTTAAAAATAATGGTTTCTAAAAATATATTATAGATTGAACATGAAAATTGGGTAAGAAATCGAGACATTCCCTTTAATTGGGCTTGTTAATCGGGAAGGGTTGAGAAGTGAACCTTAGTAAAACATATAATTATCATAAAAGAAATATTAAATGATGGGTTTGTAATGTATAAACAAAATTTATAATAATTATATAAAAATAATGAAGAATCACATTGTTTTATATAGGAATATATCAAAACCTGAATTAAAATAAAGGTTCAGGAAGAAAACCCTTACTTTATGTCCGAATGTGTTCTTCACTTGACATTAAGGTCCTGGAATATGAAATTAAACTCATTAATAGTTTAATTAAAAACCCAGTATACATGTATATTGTTTATTATAATTTTAAAATGTTAATTTATGACTTTTTGAAAATTTATAACATTGAATTTTTTTCATTCCGGAGTGTTCATTTCCTTTATTTTCATGATTGATTCGCTTGATTATAAGTAATAGAGTTCATGTAAAATGGGTATGATTATCCAAACTTATAATTAAATATTATTAATGAAAAAACATAAGTTTAATTGGTAAAATTTATTATTTTTTCCATATATAATGATGATTCATTAGATAAAATTTTAATGATAATCATTTAGCATAATTTTAGCGGTTTATCGATCACAATGAAGAAGTTTTCTTCTATTATTTAATATCATGTATATATAATAGTTAAAGAACATTACATAAGATATAATACATATTTTATAATCATTTTCAGCCATAAAAATGGTTTCATGACCAGCCTTGAAGGAGAAATTGAATAATGAAAGTTTTTCCTCCATGAAGGTTGTAAATCAACACCTCCTGAATGATGATTTTGTTTTTTAAAATAAAAGAGAGAGAGAGAGAGTATGTAGATTGATAATGAATATTTAATTAACATGATATCATTATATAATATAGATGATACTAGAGTTATCATAATAATTTATAAATAATATGTGAGGAGAGGATAATAACAAAAAAGGAAATTGAAAGAAAATTAAAAAAATGAAGGAGGATTTACCTCTTGAATTCTCTAATTTATGAACCTCCTTAAGGCACCTTAGTTTTGGTTTTTTATGAGACCAAGAGCTATTATACATGGTTAATATGGTTTTTAAGAGTATTGTATAGAAATTATATGAGGAAAAAAGCTTTTAATGTGTGAGAATGGGTGGTGAGGGGTGGTATTTATAAAGGAGGAGAGGGGTGTTTTTTGAATATTTATTCACTTGTTTATTATTTTGACTCAAGAATATAAACTAGTTTCATAATTATCATCAAATAAATTAAAATAATAAAGAAAATTTTGATATTATGGGATTAAATCATCCATAAATCTCCTATTACTCAATAATTCATGTCTTTATCATTTATCGTAAATTATCATATATTAAAATTCATAAAAAATTCAATTATTTTTTAAAAATCCGAAAAAATCACCCCAACCATTTTTTGATGTGTAGAATTCAAAAATGAACTCAATTTTATGAAAATAATTTTATAAATATGATGATTTTAATTTTTAATTAAAATCATCATTTACTCGAAAAATACAATTTTTAAAATTATAATTGATTTTATAGCACTCTGAAAATTTAGAGAAGGTCTCGTTAAATTATATTAAAGTCATAAGAAAACAAAATATTGATTTATGAATACATTTTATGAAAAATAATTTTCTTTTAAATCATTTTATTAGTATAAAATTATAATCAAATATTTATAACTCATAAAAATACAACACTTAATTAATAATTTTTAAAATATTCATTTAATTGTAGTATGATATAAATATATCATAATTTCATTTATTAGATGCTTGAATTTTATTTATAAACTCATGGGTGAGGTTACTATTCATTTGAATGATTTACTATTTATAATGGTCATATTATTATTCATAAGGGTAACATTATTATTCCAAATGGTCAAGTTTCTATTCAACAAATAATTAAGTTGATACTATTAGACTATAAATATATTACTAATGGAAACTGTGTACATCCATTTTTCAAAATTCAATTCACATAAGTAGAAAAATTATGTTTAATTCTAATCACATAGGTGTGGCATGAAGGCTGGTAAAAAGAATGTTCAAAAGTTCAATAAGTCTTTATATCTAATTTCAATATAAAAATGATTCCAATGATATTCATTGGATTAATATATATATAATTGATCTATTATTATTTTAAAAATTAATTTGAAGATTAATTATTATTTAAATGAAAAAACATAGTTTTTAACTATATTGTAGTATTTTTCAATATGCATCAGAAAAATGAAACTTCTCAGAAAAATAATAAAAATTCACGCTATGTTAATGTTGACATTCTAAAAAAATTATGTTTATTTTACCAAATTAAATCTATAAGAGTGTCTAAAATTAATTTTTTTTATTATTAATAGAAGGACATAAAAAGTAATTCCTTTAAGAAAATAATATTTGTAAACATATAAATACTTTACCAAAAATTATACATTTCATTATAAATATGTTTTATTTATATAAAACCATTATAAATAACATTTAATAGTAGTTATTACTATTAGTATTACTATTTTTAATAGCTAGGTTATAACTATCTTGTTTAAATAATTATAATAACTATGTATTGTTTCACAGAGAATCAATGTTGTGTGCATTACTAACTATATAAAATTTATTTTTAAGTCCTTGGGGTGTTACATTCTACCCTCCTTAAATAAATTGTATCCTCATAATTTTAAATTGTACTTCTAAAGTTAAGGGTTAATACTTGAAAATTCCCTTGTGGGAAACCCACATCAGAAATAGGGTTAATAAAATATCCTCTTAAAAAGAGGTTTGGGTAAATGAGGTGGTCACCACAAAATTATTCTTTTGAATATGAGAATACTAGTGTGAAGTGAGAAAACTTTTACCCTTGCAATCACAAGCATGGTGGTCTTTCTCTCTGCACTTGAAGAAAACTCTCATTCCTTTCAAGAATATACCAGGGTGTTTCTTTCCAAAATTATCGCATGTGGGAAAATAATTCTTTCCATTATTCCCTTTATCTATCATTTTCCCAGTTTTTCTCTTCTTATCTTTCTTCCTTATAAAGTCATAATACTTATAAATATTTTTCTTCTTCTTATTAAAATGTGATATTATCTCCTCATATGATGAGAACATTTGAGAGACTTTTTTCCTTTAAAATATTTTCTTAAACCCATCAAATAAATGATCATATATACTATTTTTATTTTGTGCATTGATGTGGTTCACATTCCTTCTGGTATGTTTCATTTATAAACAATGTCATAATATTATCAAACATATTGTATAATCCCAATACTAGTGAAATACATGACATAAATTGATAAATTTATGCACAACTATTCTCATAATCATAAACATGGTTTCTTTGGGGAAATATTTAGTTTTAAATCCTTTATAATGGTTTATAAAGAAAATTTGAATTATCATAAGAATATACTTGGGAGTTTCAAACTAAGTGTGCAGTAAGACCCATTGTCGTGTACTGGGTTACCCCGAGTGAGGCCCAGGACACCTTGTCGAAATTGTTACCCCTAGGTACATATGTTCCAGAATAACATCCACTTGTAGTATCCAGACATGGATGTATTCCTATGAAGATCCATATAAAATACTAATACTAATTAAACATAATAATTAATAATGGTGTTCAAATATATGAAAATACTCTTATAAAATCATTGAGGAATTCTAAAGAGAAATACTCTTTTTACTTTGCAAAGAAGAGTTCAGTGGAAACATCTTTGAATAAAACCATAAATGAACTAAGATAATATTTCATGTCAAAATTAGTGATTTTAAAATAATAATGTTTTCTTAAAATAGATTATATATGGTACTTGAAAATGGGTAGGATGTCGATACGTTCCCTTTAATCGGGATTTCTTATTGGGAAGGGTTGAGAAGGAAACCTTTGTAAAAACAAGTAATTATCATAAAAGAAAGATTGAATGATGAGTTTGGAATGTATAAAAATAACTTATAATAATTATATAAAAATAATGAAGAATCACATTAATTTATAGGGGAATAAATCATAACCCGAATGAAAATGAATGTTAGGGAAAAAAACCTTTACTTTATGTCTGAATGTGTTCTGAACTAGACCATAAGGTCCTAGAATATGAAATTAGACTCATTAATAATTTAATTAATAACCCATTACACATGTATATATTTTAATATAATTTTATTAAGTTCATTTATGGCCATTTTCATAAGTTATAAGATTTAATTTCATCGTTATGAAGTGTTCACTTCCGTGATTTTCATGACTGCTTCGCTTGATTATAAGTAATGGAATTCATGTAAAATGTGTATGATTCTCCAAAATATTAGTTACATGTTATTAATTAACAACCATAAGATTAATTGGTATTATGTATTATTTTTTCTGTATATGAGGATGAATTATTAGATAACATGTTAATGATAATTATTTAGCTTAATTTTAGCAGTTTTTCGATCACAATGAAATAGTTTTGTTCTATTATTTAATATCATGTAAATATATTGGTTCCAGAACATTACATAATATAAAATATGTATTTTATAATATTTTTTAACTATAAAAATGGTTTCATGTCTAGCCTTTAAGGGGAAATTTAAGAATAAAATTTTGTCATCCACGAAGGTTGTAAATCGGCAACTCCCAGATGATGATTTCATTTTTAAAAATAAAAGAGAGAGGGGGAGAGTAAGGAGATTGATAATGAATATTCCATTATCAAGATATCATTCTATTATATATATGATACTTTATTTATCATGATAATTTTCACATAGGAGGTGAGAAGAGGATAATAAAGAAAAAGGAAATTGAAAGTAAATTAAAAGAAAAAGAGGTAGGATTTACCACTTGAATTATCCTCTTTGAGAACCTCCTTAAGGCACCTTGATTTTGGTCTTTTGATGAGAAAAATATATCCTTTATTTGGGGGAGAGTCTTGGGAAGATTATTTTTCACAAATTTTATAGGGTTCAAAGCATGGAAGGTGTGACGAGAATGGGTGATATGGGGTGGTATTTATAGTGGAGGAGAGGGGTGTTTTTTGAATATTTTATTCATTTGTTTATTATTTTGGATCAACATAATTAATATTTTGATAATTATCATAAAATAAATTAAAATAATTAAGGATATTTCTATATTATGGGCTTAAATCATCCATATATCACCTATGACTCAATAATTCATGTATTTAGCATTTAATGTACATTATCATATTTTACAATTCATCAAAAATTCAAGTATTTTAGAAAATTCCCAAAAATTCACCCAAACCATTTTTTGAAATTTAGAATTCAAAAATGAACTCAATTTTATGAAAATTATTTTCTAAATATTATATATTTATTTTTTAATTAAAATCAATATTTACTCGAAAAATACAGTTTTTAAAATTATAACTAATTTTACAACACCCTAAAAAATTAATAAATCTCTCATTAAATTATCCTAAAATCATAAGATAAAGAAATATTGATTTATGAATACATTTTATGAAAAATAATTTTATTTTAAATAATTTTATTGATTATAAAATTGTAATTAAATATTTATGAGTCACAAAAATACTAACACTTAATTAATAATTTTTAAAATATTCATTTACTTATAGTATGATATAATTATATCATAATTTCTTTTATGAGATTCCTAAATTTTATTTATACATTCATGGGTGAGTTTACTATTCATTGGACTGATTTACTATTCATAAGGGTCATATTACTATTCACAAGGATGACATTACTATTCCAAAGGGTTAAGTTTCTATTCAAAAAATAATTAAGTTGATCCTATCAGACTCTAAATATATAACTAATGGTAACTATTTATGTTTGTTTTTTCAAAATTCAATTCACAGAAGTGGAAAATTTATGTTTAATGTTAATCCCACAGGTGTACCAAGAAGGTGGGTAAAAAGAAGTTTCCAAATTTCAATAAGTCTTTATATATAATTTCAATATAAAATTAATTCCAATGATCTTCATTGGATTAATATATGCATAATTGATCTATTGTGATTTTAAAAATTAATTTAAAGTGTAATAGTTATTTAAATTAAAAAATCACTGTTTTTAACTACAATGCATGATTTTTCACTATTCATCAAAAAAATGAAACTTCTCAGAAAATACTAAAAATTCACCCTATGTTATTTTTAATATTCTGAATAAAAAAATTGTTTTTATTTTACCAAATTCAATTTAAAATTTTGTCTAATATTAATTTATTATTGTTCACAGAATGATATAAAAAGCAGTTCCTTTAAAAAAAATAGGGGATTAATATTGAGTAGGGGATTAATAAATATATCAATTACAGTGTAGTTCCCTTGTGTATCCCTACCAATGTCGGAGTGATGGAGTGGGAACTAGTGATAGATAGATTTCTGTTAGAGGGATTTTGGACAGTTGGAGCTATCCATGGGCATCACAAAGAAGATTCATCTATAGAAGTGAGTAGGCACCATTTGGCAGGATCTTGTTGTAGGATATCCTTTAGTGATAAGACTCAAGCACAAATTCATGCATTATAGGTATAGTTCAAATCACTTGGGTATCCCAGAGAGCATCGATGCAATATTTGTGATGGGTGAGGCCACATAGTGTGTGACTATCTGATCAGACGTGCTGAGGAACATAGACAGATAGCTGATGGACTGCCATAGAAGAGGTAACACAGTGATTAGGGATCTCCTGGGTGAGGAAAAGGTGGTCCACAAGGATGAGGGTATATAAGAGGATAATGAGGAGCTATTGGTGGTGGATGACACTATGATATCCTTCTACCACCACCACCAAGCAGCCCACGTCTGGCTCGGGGAGATAGTGGTCGGGGTCGCGGATAGCTGCAGGCTTTGGAGGCTTATGACCCTACAGCACAAGAGATGATTATAGGTATGGTATGTGTTTATTCTAATCCATATTTAGTATCATTAGATACAAGTTCCATTCATTCCTTCATCAATCTACTCCTAGTGCGAGATCTGGAGCTCCTAGTTAAGGCGTTATCCATATAGCTTCGTCTTGGGGTTCATACAAGGAATGTTTCTTCTATATATTTTATCTTATGGCAGTGAAAGATATCACTTGTTTGGTAGAGGTTAACATGGAAACTTTTGTTCATCAATATGGAACCCTATGACATCATCATGGGTATTTATTGGGTTTCCATGGTTTGATCCCAGATTGGTTTTCACCATAGACAAGTCAGATTCCTACATACTGATTGCACGAGATTCTCCTTTTTTTAAGAGACAGAACTCATGGAAGGGAAAGAGGGTTTTATGGTAGGAGATCGCATCCCATCACCCATTATTTTGAGACTACAACCCTTTGTGTATCATTATCTTTAAGTATCTAGATTCCTTCATTTGTAGAGGACTATATGGATGCCTTCCCTGAGTATTTTCTGGGACTACCTATGAGGCGGGAGATGGATTTTTGCATTGAATTTCATCTTTTCATCACTCTGATTTCTTCTGCGGCATATCAGATGGCCCCTATAGATCTTTGGGAGGTATGGTTGTAGTTGGAGGACCTTTGAGAGAAGGGTTTATTCAGACCCAGTGTGTCCCCCTAGGTATCTCTGGTGTTTTTCATGAAAAAGGCATATAGGAGTTTGTGGATTTAGGTGGATTATTGTTGCCTAAACTAGGACATGATAAACAACAAGTACCCATTTCCAAGGATTAAAGAACAATTCAAGCATTTTCAAGGTGTCAAATGGTTCTATAAGATCTATATCAGGTCCGTCTACCACCTATTGAGGGTTTGTGAGGCTAATATTTTAATGATGGAATTATGATTTCTCTAGGGACACTATGAGTTCCTAGTGATTCCCTTTGGTGTGATGAATTCCCCCACTATGTTTATGGATTTGATGAACCAAGTCTTCCAGCAGTACTTGGACCAGTTTCTAATCATCTTCATTGACGACATACTCATCTACTCTGCATTAGAGTATGAGCATGTTGAGCACTTGAGGATGGTTCTATATTTAATTTGAAAACACTAGCATTAAGAGAATCTCTCGAAGTGCCAGTTCTGGATTCATAAAGTTCAATTTTTGGGGCATGTCATTTCTAAGAATGTATCAGTAATTAACCTAATGAATATTGATGTAGTGATTTCTTGGGATCCACCTAAGAGCGTGTCAGAGGTGCAGATATTTCTTGGAATAGAGGGGTACTACATGATGTTTTTGGAAGACTTATCCAGAATTGCAGCCCATTTGACCACCCTGAAATGGAAAGGGAAGTTTTTTTCCTAGAGTGAGTAGTGCTAGAGGGCCTTTGTGGATCTGATATTGAGGTTAACAAGTGCTCCTCTGTTGAGACTATCAGAGGAGGGTGCGGAGTACATGGTGTATTTTGATGCCTCAGGAGCTGGTATCGATTACGTGTTGATGCAGCGGTAGGTATTCATCACATGAGGGTTGAGTCAGTTGAGACACCATAAGAAGAACTATGTAACTCATGACCTAGAGTTGGCAGCAATATTATTCGCCCTGAGAATGTGGAGGCACTACCATCTGGTGGAGAGATTTTTGGTTTACTCGGACCATTATAGTTTCAGGTACGTCTTCACACGGAGATACTTGAACCTAATATAGCTGCGCTGGATGGATTTTTTATACGAATATGAATTTGAGATAGTCTATACTCCATGTAAGGGAAACATTGTAGGATATTCCCTTAGTAGGAAGTCTCAGGATCACTTGGTGTAGGAGGATTCCGAGTAGTTGGCTTCCTTTCAGCTGACCTTGGTGGAGCTAGAGAGCATAACATTTCTTCAGTCCATGGTGTTGACACCTCGGTTTCTCAAGTGTGTGAGGGAGTCCCAGTTGGGATACATTGATAGTGAGTTCTTAAATGAACATATATCCAAATGAAAAATGAAATATGGATATTATAAATGAGTTAATCATGCCATATTTTTCTAGGGATGGATGGTGGTTACAGTCACGATGTGGGAGGAGGTAATGCAAGAGTTCCACACTTCTCCCCTAGCTATACATCCCGGTGTATTGAATATGTACAGAGGTCTTAGGTGGAAGTTTTGGTGGTATAGAATGAGACAGATCATAGCTGAGTTCATCTCTTGGTGCCTCACCTATCATCAGGTGAAGGCTGAGCACCAAGTTCTGACAGGTTTTTTGCAACCCCTTAAGATCTCGGAGAGAAAATGTGATGGCATATCCATGGAATTTGTGACGGTTCTTCAATGAATAGTGAAGGTTCATGATGCCGTCTCGTTGATAATTGACCAACTCAAAATATCGGCGCACTTCCTTCCTATCAAGGAGTAGAGTTTGGTGGAGAGTTTAGGGAAATTGTATGGATGGTATATTGACCCCCTTCATAAGGTTCCCTTAATGATTGTATTAGATCATGACATGTGGTTTACATCATGATTTTGGAGAGGCCTGTATGAGGAATTAGGGACCCAAATGAGGATGATTACAGCCTTTCACCCCCAAACTGATGGTCAGACCAAGTAAACTATCCAGGTTTTGTAGGATATATTGAGGGATTTCATGTTAGAATTTTTATAGAGTTGATAGTATAACTTTCTCTTGGTAGAGTTTGTGTACAAAAACATATACCACTCTATCATTGACAGGGAACCTTTTGAGGCCATGTACGGGAGACCCTATAGGTCACCCTTGTGCTAGATAGTGATCAGTGAGACATCTCTTGTGGGCCCATAGATGGTGTAGGTGGTGACAGAGAAGTTCTGGGTCATCCGTGGGTAGATGAGGATAACCCAGAGAAGATAGAAATACTATGAAAATTTCCATTGTAGTCCCTTGGAGTTCGATCATAGAGATCATGTTTTCCTAAGAGTCTCCCCACAACGAGTATTGTAGAGGTTCGGTCATGGCGAAAAGCTATCCTTGAGGTTCATCGGGCTGGTAGAGATCTTTTATAGGGTCATTGAAATTAATTACTACCTATCCCTACCCCCATAGCTGGAGCGGGTGCAGGATGTATTCCACGTGTTGTAGATGTGGAGATATGTTCATGACCTCACGCATGTCATCGATTGGGTTGAGTTGGACATCGAGGATAGAGCCACCTTTTCGAAGAACCTGGTGGTGATTTATGATTGACTAAAGAGGACCCTACTTGGATGGATCATCCCCTTGTTTCATGTGTTTTGGCAGTACAGGAACATGAATGAGAGTTCCCAGGAGCGGGAGTGCTAGATGTGGGCTCAATATCCTAAGTTTTTTTTATTTTTGCTTCTCAGTGATGAAAATCTTGAAGGAGGTAATGATGTAGAGATCCAGTTTTTTCCTTGTAATACTTTGAAATATTTCTAGATATATTTTGAAATCTAGGAAATGAGACGATGCGTGATTCTAAGACCTAGTGTTCCTGAAAAAAAATTATAAAAATATTAAATATATTTTATATTGTGCATACATCGTTTCTTAAGGAAAATGGGATAACACTTAAATATAATATTAGATCAAAAATCTAATATCACAATTGTATTTTGAATTCATTTTTTACCCTAGGCGTGACCTAAAATAGGTTGGCGCAGGGAATTCAGAAATCTCTCTTTTTGGAGATATGTTTAGTGTATAAATTAATTAATTAATTTTCTTAAACTAAACTTAAATACTATAATAATACTTTCCTGGAGATATTCCTATGGTTTGCCTCATAATCATGGGATCTACTGATGGTTTCTCCGTCCACCTTCCATTGGCGAATCGCATCAGACGACGATGAAATGTCAAATCAGAGCAGATCGGAGTGCAACAAACACAACTATGTCCTTTATTCATTGGAAATCACATTCCTCGATGAAGAATTATCTAATATCTTGGTAGGACTCTTAAATTTTTGGTTTATGAACTTTTTGATTAAAATTATTGAGCAGACCGATCCCTTTCTTGGATCTGTGCCAATTATGGCTGTAGCGACCCAAACTTTTTAATAATATTTGTTTCCTAAATTTGTGTGTTATTTTATTTTATACTCAACAAAAATATATACTTTAATTAATAAAGTGGGTATAATTAAAATGATACTGTTGGGTTTCGACTGTTATATGATCGTTGGTCAATATGACCATTGGAAACTATAATTGTAACGTTGTGTTTTTATAAATACAGTTATCTTGGTTAATTAATAAAGAAAGAAGATTTAATGGCCTCATCCAGTAGACTCAGTCCATATGAATCTCATCTTTTAGAGCTTGGAAAGGAGGTAGCATCACTGGGCTTTGCTCTGGACAAATCCTAAGCCGAACTTCAACATTTGAAGCTTGAACGGAATTGCCTAAGGGAGAAGTTCAAGCTGATAGAAATCACCCCTCGGGCAATGTTGTCTGAGCCACCCCAAGATTTTGTCACCATATCACACCTTACAATTCGGTCCTATTATGGTGTTATAAGGGGCTATGTAATGAGACCTTAGCTACATTGTGTAATCCTTTTATATAAATATAATTGTTATTTATTCTTATGGAAAAGTTTGTGAATTTCAAATATCCGAATAAATGTAGGATGAATTTATAGTTCCATATTACTAATGAATTTTGGAAAAAGGTACTTTAAAATATTTATGTAAACTTTAAATAATTAATAGTGTGAATTGATTTTCAAAAAATGGTCTTCTGCAGTTTTGTTCGGTAAGAAATTTAGAGTCTAATAAGATCAACTTGTTTTTTAGTGAAAAGAAATGTATGAATAGTAACATACCCGTATGAATAGCAATGAATAGTAATGAATAGTAAATCGCCCAAAAAAATAGAAACTTCACCCATGAATGTATAAATACATTTTAGACATCATAAAAGTGAAAAAAAAATGATCGTAGTTTAAGTTTTGGTATTTTTATATGTCATAAATATTTTATTTACAATTTTATAATTAATTTAATAATTTAAAATGGAAATTTATTTTCATAAAATTTAATCATAAATTATTACTTTATTGTATTATGGTTATACGATAATTTTATGGGACCTTGATTACTTTTTTAAGGTGTTGCAAAATGAGTTATAGTTTTAAAGTTGTATTTTGGGAATAAATAATGATATTATTTAAAAATTAAATTGAAAATATTTAGAAAATTATTTTCATAAAATGGAGTTCATTTTTGAGTTCAGAGCATTGATATTAGGTTAGGGTGAATTTTTGGGATTTTTCTGAAACAGTTGAATTTTCGGTGAATAGTAAAAATACAGTTTTGAGTTTTGGGTGTTTAATGACATCATTAATGATGTAATAATGATGTAAGATTTCTGGTTGACTTATGAATAGTGTGATATGCTATGATTTTTCCCAAGTTTCATATACCATGGGAAAATACTTTGGGCAGGCCCATGGTTTAAGAAATACCCCCGATGAGGTGGCCCATGGAAATTAATAATTTATTCCCTCACTTTTCCTATAAATACCAAGCCATTTCCTCATTCATTTCATTCCAAAATACTCCTCAACGAAGTTTTGGTATCCTTACCTCCCAAGGAGTCCTCCGAGGGTTCCCTCAAGCCTCACATGGTCCTGACCTTCCAGCTTTCGAAGTTACTCTTCAAGGTAAGGGAACTTTTCACCCTCCTCTTTTATGTCATGACTTCCTTTATGTTATGTCTTGTAGTTCCATTTTTTTATGAGGGAGCTTGGTCTTATATATATTTAATACTTCCCATTTAATTTCCAAATGAGTATAGACCCTTTCCACTCTCATCAATTTATTTTCTGAATTTTTAAGTGACGTCGTTAGGCTGCTGAATTTTTTGTAAAAGAAATTGCATCTTCTCTTTTCCTTCGAGTTTCATTTTCATATGGTATTTCCTTCAAATCTCTATACCATGATCTTATTTATTTTTATTCTATACCCATACTTTATTATGAGTTATTTATGAGTGTGTTAATCTTTTCCTCTCTCTTTTCAATGTTTTCTAAAACAGTGTTATATAGTCGTTATGCTGCAAAATTTTCGTCTCAAAATCTCTATCTTTTTCTCAAGAAATTCTATTGTATTATTTATGTGAATACCCAATTATATTTTCATATCTAGGGGTATTCATCAATAAATAATATTGATATATTTGATTCTGTAATTGACATACATATAACCATCACTCCCTTTCCATGGGTTATAAATGAATTAATGATCAAGTTTTTAAGAACTTTTAAAACGTCACGATTTTGAAATGAAACTCATTTCTTTTATTCTATATGGGTTATTTATGAAATTTTTGATTATGATCTATGTGGATCACATGAAAATAAATAAATATTAATGTTCCACCCTGATATCACTCTAATTCATTGGGTAAATAAGTAATCTCTAGAGATGACAAGTTTCATGATACCTTGGTGAATAACCTTGGTAATTTTTATGACACCTCGGGGATAAACCTTGGTGATATGTTCATGAATGTATAAATGAAATGTTTTATCCACATATTAAAGTTAGGATTCATGTTATTTTTATCATGATATTCTTATTCTTACATTTCTCATGTCTTTGGGATTTTTATCATGTTCTTATTAATATTGCTCAAGATCACATGTCAACTATTTCACTTGTTTTCCTTACTGAGCCTTCTGCTCACCCTTTTCTCTGATGTATGTCTCTAGGATATGAGATGAAGTAATTTTACATTGTATGAACCTATGATGAAGCCTTACGAGTGGTTTAGAAGAATTTTTATGTTGTTTTCTTGTATTATGTTCCTTATTTCCAAGACACTAAACCCAAAAGATTTTCCAATATGTTAAATTTGTATTATGTAATGAAAAGTTATGTAATAAAAATGCAAGATTCCATAGTTGGTATTAGAGGGAGGTTTAGTTATTTATGGAAATTAGGATATGAAAACTTTAGGAATATTCCTATTAAAAAGTTTAAATATAGGAAAACTTCCTGGTATTTTGGTGAGTATCGAGTAAGTGGTTTATCAAACAACTACATCCCTGTCTGGATACAAGCAGGAAGAGGCGGCTCTGGAACAGATGTACATAGGGGTAAAACCAAAAAACACCACTTTTATCTAGACTCAAATGGGAACTGGTGCACGAAAATGGGCCTTTTTTCACTCTTGGTTACAACACTCCTGGGGGATATGTTTGGTAAATCATAAGATTTTTTTGAATCATTATGAAGGATTTATAAAGAAATGTAATTGTTTAAAGAAATTTTAAGACAGAAAATATTTTATAGTTAAAAGATTTGTAAATTAAATAAGTTTCTCACTAATGTTTTATTATTTTTTAAATGGAAGGCAATAGGAGGAACCGTGCAAATGGTGACCGCAATAGACAATGCGCTGACGGCCCTCTGATGGAAGCTGGAATGGAAACATTCATGTGAATGGTGAACCAAATGAATCAAGTTATGAGAAGTAAATTAAATCAAGCTGAGAGACCAATCTCACCTCGAAAGGAACAACATTCTCTTGAGTCCTTTATGCTTCAACGACCACCAACCTTCAATGTATCGACCGACCCTTTGGTTACTGAACTATGGATCGGCTCAATAAAGATGATCTTTTTTGTGCTCCACTGTTTAGAGCAAGAGAAGGTCACCCTGATTGTCTATCACTTTGAGGGAGAATCATATCAGTAGAGGGAACTGATTATAAACATGAGGAAAAGAGTGGAGGTTGAATCTATGTATTGGGAAGAGTTCAGAGGGATCTTCTTCATTAAGTATTTCCCTCATTCTATGAGAACAAGAATGGAGAATTAGTTTCTCGAGATGAAGCAGAAGGAGAATGAATCTGTGGGAAGCTACGAGATAAACTTTACAGGACTTTCCCGTTATACCTCAAGCTTTCGCATGGATCCTAATGGTAAGGTTTATAGATTCTTCGGTGGACAGAGACCTCATCTGCGGAAGAATCTATCCAACTGAGACTATGATAGTTATGAGGAGATCGTACGGAGTGCAATGAAAGTCGAACTAGAGTTCGGTGAGATGCAGTGGTCGCATAAATCAAACGAAAAAAAGAGATCAATGGATCCCAGATTAGGGAGGACCTTCGATCAGGGAAGAGGAGGCAAGCAAGTGCAACGTACCATGTGTAATAAATGTGGGAGAAGCATCCGGGGAACTGCCTGCATGGGAGAGAGAAATGATACAAGTGTATAAGAGATAGCCATATTGCGAGGAATTGTCATAGTGAGGTGAAACCTCAACTTCCAAACACAAACGCAAGGGGAAGATGGTACAGGACCTACCTTATGTCCAGTGCTTTAAGTGTGGATAACTTGGGCACTTTTCCAATCACTATCCAAATCTGAGGGCAGTGGAGGGGAACCACCATCAGCCTCAGCAAAGGCCAAGGGTGAAATGTCGTGATTTTTCTATCACCACAACTTAAGTTGAAGCTCCAAATGATGTGGTAGAAGGTACTCTTGTTGTTCTCTCAAAGCTAGAAATTACTTTGTTTGATTTTTGTTCTACGCATTCCTTTATTTCCTCCAAGTTTACAAAGAATTTAGAATCAACCCCTAACTTGCTAAAAGTAGAGTTATCAGTCAAGACTCCTGGTGGGATTATCCAAGCATCGTCAGTGTTTAGAAACTCTAGTATTTACTTTGGTGAGCACAATCTTATCTAAAATCTATTAGTCATTCCCATGCTGGAATTTGACATTATACTAGGAATAGACTGGCTCTCAAAGTATAATGCTAAGATCAAATGCAGAAGTAAGGAGATCTCAGTAGTCTTGAATGGAAAACCTGCAGGTATCTTCCAAGGAGAGATATCTCAACCTGATCTTTGTCTAGAAGAACCTCCTATATCCTTATTTATGGAATTTATTGGTGAATAAGAAGAAGTAAATGAGAGTTTGAGGATAGAAAATGTCCCTATCGTCCAAGAATATGTTGACGTATTTCCTAAAGAGTTGTCTGGACCTCCCCCAGAAAGAGAGGTAGATTTCTCTATTGAACTCGTACCTGGATCTCATCCAATATCAAAGACCCTATATAGGATGGAAAATGTGGAGTTGGAGGAATAAAAGAAACAACTCCAAGATCTTTTGGAGAAGGGGTTTATCCGACCGAGTGTTTCTCCTTGGGGAGCACATGTTCTCTTTGTGAAGAAGAAGGATAGATCGATGTAGCAATGCATTGATTATAGAGAACTGAATGGGATCATAGAAAAGAAAAAATACCCTCTTCCAAGAATCGATGACTTATTTGACCAACTTTGTGGGGCTCAATTCTTCTCTAAGATTGATCTTCGATCTGGTTATCATCAATTGAGGGTGAAGAAAGAAGATATTCCAAAAACTACCTTCTGATCAAGATATGGGCATTATGAGTTTGTTGTTATGCCTTTTGAACTGACTAATGCACTAGCTATTTTTATGGATTTGATGAATAGAATATTTAAGGACTACCTTGATAACTTTGTGGTAGTTTTTATTGATGATATTCTGATATATTACAAAAGTCTTGAGGAGAATGAGGATCATCTAAGGGTTATTTTGAAAACTCTATATAAGGAGAGGCTTTTTGGAAAGTTAAGTAAATGTGAATTCTGGATACAACAAGTTTCTTTCTTGGGGAACATTGTTACCAATGAAGGAATCATAGTTGACCCTGCAAAGACAAAAGTTGTATAGAAGTGACCTTAGCCTAAAACAATGACTAAGATTCATAGTTTCCTTGGATTAGCGAGATATTATAGGAGGTTTGTGAAAAAAAATCACAACTATCTAATCCATTAACCAAGTTAACTCAAAAAGGGGTCAAGTTCATCTGGAAAAAGGAGTGTGAGGAAAGTTTCTAAGAGCTGAAGAATATATTGGTTACTGCACTTGTGTTAACTCTTCCCTCAAGTGGAGAAGGATTAGTTATTTTTAGCGATGCATCTCTGAAAGGGCTTGGGTGCGTCCTCATGAAAAATGAAAAGGTCATTGCTTATGCATCTCGACAGTTGAAGACTCATGAGAAGAACTATCCTACGCATGATCTGGAGCTGGTTGTGGTCGTTTTTGCTCTGAAGATATGGAGGCACTATCTTTATGGGGAGAAATGTGATATATACACAAACCATAAAAGTTTGAAGTATATTTTCACACAAAAGGAATTGATCATGAGACAAAGGAGATGGTCGGAACTTCTCAAATACTATGATTATTCAATTCATTATCATCCTAGAAGAGCAAACAAAGTTGTTGATGCATTAAGTAGGAAAGACCTAGTTTTTCTTTCCATGTTGGGGATTTGAAAAGATCCTTTGATCAATGACCTAGTAAAACTGGACATGGGAATTATAAAGAAAGGGACATCATCAACCCTAACCCAAATTATTTCTCAACCGTCATTACTAGAGAAGATCAAGAAAGCTTAGAAAGAAGATCCATTATTAAAGAAGAAGTTTGAGGTTGTGAAGGATGGGAAGTTTCCTGAGTTCATTACTGATCAAGAAGGTGTACTGAAATTTCATACAAGGCTATGTGTTCCATCTATTCAGGAGATAAAGAAGGAGCTGATGGATGAAGCTCATATCTCTAATTTCTCTATACATCCTGGTAGCATGAAAATGTATAGGGACCTTCGTGATCATTTTTTGTGGGATTATTTGAAACGAGAGATTTCTGACTACATGTCAAGGTTCCTGGTATGTCAGCAAGTGAAGGTGGAGCGAAAACTTCCTAAATGGGTGTTACAACCACTACCCATACCAGCATTTAAGTGGGACAATATCACTATGGACTTCATCAATGGTCTCCCGAGAACTTCTAAAGGAAACAATGCGATATGGGTTATTGTGGACCGTCTCACCAAGACTACCCATTTTATCTCCATTCGGGAAGATTTATCTCTTGATCAACTTGTCAGGATTTATGTGAAGGAAGTGGTAAAGAGACATGGAGTGCCACTTTCTATCGTATCTGATCGTGATCTAAGGTTCACATCAAAATTTTGGAAAAATATTCAACAAGATCTGAGCACTGAATTGAATTTCAGTACGACCTATCACCCCCAAACTGATGGCCAATTTGAAAGAACTATTCAAACACTCAAGGACATGCTAAGAACATGCTCAATGGAATTTAAATGTGGATGGGATCAATATCTTCCTTTAGTTGAGTTCTCTTACAACAACAGCTTCCACTTGATCATTCAAATGGCACCCTATGAAGCTCTATATGGGAAGCGATGTAGAACTTATACTTGTTGGGATGAAGCTAGTGAGATAAAGCTTCTTGGGTCTGATCTTGTGTAAGAGATGACAAAAAAGGTCCATGCCATCCTGCAACACATTAATGCTGCTCAGAGTCAGCAAAAGAGCTATGTCGACAACCGTCGAAGGGACTTGGAGTTTGATGTCAGTGACAGAGTCTTTCTTCGGATTTCACCTTGGAAGAGATTCATGAGGTTTGGGAAGAAAGGGAAGCTCAGCCCTAGGTATATTGGCCCCTATGAAATCCTTGATCATGTGGGAGCAGTGTCCTATCGGCTTGCACTTCCTCCAAATCTAGCACAAGTTTAGAATGTCTTCCACATATCCCACTTGAGGAAGTACATACCTGACCCTTCACATGTACTAAATCCAGAGGTGGTTCAACTGGAACATGACCTCTCTTATGAGGAGCAGCCAGTGGAGATCTTGGATCGTAGATACAAGGTTCAATGCAACAAGACTACCCACCTTGTTAAGGTGTTGTAGAGAAACCACAAATGTGAAGAAGCCATGTGGGAACTGGAGGAGTCTATGAGACAGAAGTACCCACACTTTTTCTCTTCTTAGGGTATGAGTTAAAATTTTGGGGATGGAATTTCTTAAGGGGAGAAGAATGTAATGACCCGAACTTTTTAATAATATTTGTTTCCTAAATTTGTGTGTTATTTTTTTTTATACTGAACAAAACTATATCCTTTAATTAATAAAGTGGGTATAATTAATATGGGACCGTTGGGTTTCGACTTTTATATGACCATTGGTCAATATGACCATTGGAAACTATAATATTAACGTTGAGTTTTTATAAATATAGTTATCTTGGTTAATTAATACAGAAAGAAGATTTAATGGCCTCATCCAATAGACTAAGTCCATATGAATCTCATCTTCCAGAGCTTGAGAAGGAGGTAACATCACTGGGCTTTGCTCTAGACAAAGCCTAATTTGAACTTCAATATATGAAGCTTGAATAGAATCGCCTAAGGGAGAAGTTCAAGCTGATAGAAATCACCACTCGAGCAATGTTGTCAGAGCCACCCCGAGATTCTATCACCATAGCACACCTTACACTTAGGTCATATGCTGGTGTTATAAGGGGCTATGTAACGAAACCTTAGCTACTTTGTGTAATCCTTTTATATAAATAAAATTGTTATTTCTTCTTATGGCAAAGTTTGTGAATTTCAAATATCCAGATAAATGTAGGATTAATTTATAGTTCCATATTACTAATGAATTTTGGAAAAAAGGGTATTTTAAAATATTTATGTAAACTTTAAATAAGTAATAATGTGAATTGATTTTCAAAAAATGGTCTGATATAGTTGTGTTCAGTAAGAAATTTAGAGTCTAATAAGATCAACTTCATTTTTAGTGAATAGTAATGTATGAATAGTAACAAACCCATATGAATAGTAATGAATAGTAATTAATAGTAAATCGACCAAAAAAATAGAAACTTCACCCATTAATGTATAAATACATTTTAGACATCTTAAAAGTGAAAAAACGATCATATTTTATGTTTTGGTATTTTTGTATGTCATAAATATTTTATTTACAATTTTATAATTAATTTAATAATTTAAAATGGAAATTTATTTTCATAAAATGTAATCATAAATTGTTACTTTATTGTATTATGGTTATACGATAATTTTATGGGACCTTGATTACTTTTTTAAGGTGTTACAAAATGAGTTATAGTTTTAAAGTTGTATTTTTGGAATAAATAATGATTTCATTTAAAAATTAAATTAAAAATATTTAGAAAATTATTTTCATAAAATGGATTTAATTTTTGAATCCAAAGAATCAATATTAGGTTAGGCTGAATTTTTGGGATTTTTCTGAAACAGTTGAATTTTTTGTGAATAGTAAAAATACAGTTTGGAGTTTTGGGTGTTTAATGACATCATTAATGATGTAATGATGATGTAAGATTTCTGGTCGACTTATGAATAGTGAGATATTCTATGAGGTGTCCCAAGTGTCCAATACCATGGGAAAATACTTTGGGAAAGCCCATGGTTTTTCAAATACCACTGATGAGGTGTCCCTTGGAAATTAATAATTTATTCCCTCACTTTTCCTATAAATACCAAGCCATTTACTGATTCATTTCATTCCAAAATCCTCCTCAACGAATTTCTGGTCCCCTTACCTCCCAATAAGTCCTTTCAAGGTGCCATCAAGCCTCCCAAGATCCCTACCTTCAATCTTTCGAAGTTACTCTTCAAGGTAAGGGAACCTTTCACCATCCTCTTTTAAGTCATCAATTCCTTTATGTTATATCTTATAGTTCCATTTTATTATTAGGGGGATTGTTATTATATATCTTTACTACTTCCCATTTTATTTCCAAATTATGAGAGACCCTTTCCACTCTCATCTACTTATTTTATGAATTTTTAAGTGACGCCGTTAGGCTGCCGAAATTTTTGTAAAAGAAATCGCATCTTCTCTTTTCCTTCGAGTTTTATTTTCATATGGTATTTCTTTCAAATATCCATACCATGATCTTATTTATTTTTATTATATACCCATACTGTATTATGAGCTATTTATTATTGTGTGGATCTTGTCCCCTCTCTTTTCAATGCTTTCTAAAACTATGTTATATAGCCGTTATGCTGCAGAATTTTTGTCTCAAAATATCTCTCTTTTTCTCAAGAAATTATCTTGTATTATTTATGTTAATACCCAATTATATTTTCATATCTAAGGTTATTCATAAATACATAAAATTGATCTATTTGATTCTGTAATTGACATACATATAACCATCACTCCCTTTCCATGGGTTATAAATGACTTAATGATCAAGTTTTTAAGAACTTTTAAAACGTCACAATTTTGAAATGAAACCCATTTATTTTATTCTATATGGGTTATTTATGAAATTTTAGGTTATTATCTATGTGTATCACATGAAAATAAATACATATTAAGGTTTTTCCCTTATATCTCTCCAATACATTTGGTAAAGAATTAATCTCTAGAGATGACAAGTTTCATGATACCTTGGTGAATAACCTTGGTAATTTTTATGACACCTTGGGGATAAACCTTGGTGATATGTTCATGAATTTCTAAATGAAATGTTTTATCCACATATTCAAGTTATGATTCATGTTCGTTTATCATGATATTCCTATTCATCCACTGTTCATGTCTTTATGATTTTTATCATGTTCTTATTAATATTGCTCAAGATCACATGTCAACTTTTTCACTTGTTTTTCTTACTGAGCCTTATTCTCACCCTTTTCTTTCATGTATGTCACCAAGATATGAGATGCAGTAATTGTACATAGGATTAAACTATGATAAATCCTTAGGAGTGGTTTCAAGGAATGTTTTATGTTGTTTTCATGTATTATGTTCCTGATTTCCAATACACTAAACCCAAAATATCTTCTGATATGTTAAATTTGTATTACGTAATGAAAAGTTATGTAATAAAAAGGTGGGATTCCATAGTGACCAATTACATGTGTATGTGTACTAAAATTTAATTGTTTATTCATTTTCCTCAACCAAATTATCTTTGTTCTTTATCTTTGGCCAAAACAATTGGCCAATGATGGTTAAACCTTTTTCCATGTGCCTTTCTCCCTCAAATGTATCACGTTCTTCACCAGTAGGACCCCACGATCTTGGTTTGACATTTTCAGGCAGTACCAAGCCCGATCAGATCCCCAGAATCATGACGAAACAACGAGCGAGGTAAGGATAGATGAATCAAGAAAATATCTAGACCAGTTTTGGGTTATGGATGATATTTTTGATGATTAGATATCGATTAATCGATGGAAAAATGTTTATGGTATGGCATCCTTCCTTTTTATTACATAAATTTACATTTCATTTTAAAAACAGAGGTTTTTTTAAAAGCTTAGTGCCTTGGAAATATGGTACATAATACATGAAAACTTAAAACATTCATCTATTCCTCGTGAAAGGATTATTGAAGTTTCATCCTAATTATATTATTTCATCTCATAACCTGGAGACATACATTAAAGGAAAGGGTGAACATAAGGCCCAATAAGGGAAAACAAGGGAAACAATTTACTTGTGGTCTTGAGGAATATCAATAAAAACTTTAAGAAATAAATAAAGGCATGAGAAAAATGAATATCATGATAATAATAATATGAATAATAACTTTTATATGCAGATACAACATTTAATTTAGTTATTCATAAGCATATCATCAAGGTTTGTCATCGAGGTTCCATAAAATTTATCAACATTATTCACTAAGGTATTGTAAAACTTGTCATCTCTAGATATTAAATTCTTTACCCAATGCATTAGAGAGCTATCAGGTTACACCCTTCATATGTATTAATTAATGTGAGCCATATATATCTTAATATAGCATAACATAAGTAACCCGTGGAGAATTATATAAATGGTTTTCATTTCAAAATCAGGGTGTTTTAGAAAGTGCTTAAAAAATAGGATCCTTTTATCATTTTAAACCCATAGAAAAGAAATGAGGGTTTCATGTATATTAATCCCAAAAATAAATAGATCATTTTTAAATATATATAAATACCCCTTGATAATAAAACATTTTTGGTATTAGAAAAAAAAAATATTGATAAAAAGAGAGAAATTTTGAGATGAAAATCTGGTAACATAACGGGTATGAAACATGGTTTTAGAAAAAATTAAAAAGATAAGGGATAAGGGTATCCCATTAATAAATTAATCTAAACATTGTAAAGGTATATTATAAAATGGGAAAAGGATATGGTATGGAAATTTGAAATACCTATCACATAAAAACAAAACTTGAAAGGAAAAGAGAAGTTGAGAGTTCCCTTACCTTGAATAGTGACTCCTAAAACTCAAATATTGGGATCTTGGGGGATTGAGGACACCTTGGGAGGAATCCTTGTAAGGTAAAACTATCATAGATTCATGTATGATGAATTTTGAATGAAATAAAATAAATAAAGGGGTGGGTATTTATAGTAAAAGTGAAGGAGTTTTTTATTAATTTCTTAGGACATCTCAGAAGTGGTATTTGCCAAACCATGGGCTTGACCATGGTATTTTCCCATGGTATTGGCCACTTGGGACACCTATTAAGTTAAATTAACACATAAAATTCTACCATAATTATGATATTGCAATGATGTCATTAAACTTACCGAAAAACACAAACTATATTTTTACTATTCACAAAAAACTAAAGTATTTTATAAAATTCTCATAAATTCAGACAAACCAAATTTTGACATTATGATTTCAAAAATGGAATTTATTTTATCATAATAATTATAAAAATATTATAAATTTAACCTTTAACTATGAAAATACTTATTTATTAAAAATAATAGCTGAAAGAAAATGCATAGTAAAATTTTTGACACTTAAAAAAATAAAATTATTTTATCATTTGTAATTAAATTAAAGTGTTTTGATAATAATATTTCATTATAATAAAAATTATTAATAAGAAATTAGTTTATTATAGTAATTTATATCTCTCATAAAAGTATAATTTTTATTCTAAAAATCAATTTATCAAATTCCATTTAAATTTTTAAGCAAAACTATTCTTAAAATGGAAATAATGAAATAAAAAATTTATTATAACAAAGGGATTACAATTTAAGTGACTAAGGCCTTCACACATAACCCCATATATCACTCTAATATGACCTAAGGGTAATGTGTGTGATGGTGATAAACTCTTGTGGTGACTCAAATAATATCACCCGAGTGGTAATCTACACTAACTTGAACTTCTCCCGTAGATGATTTTTTTCAAGCTTAAAATGTTGAATCTCAGCTTGGGCTTGATCAAGAGTGAAGTCTGGTGATTCTACCTACATCCCAAGCTCCAAAAAATTGGCTTCTTATGGCACGATTCTACTGGATTAGGTCATTGACTCTTCTTTCTGCATTAATTAACCATTTTCACTTCTATTTATAATACCAATTATAACATTAAAATTAGTATTAAGAGTATTGTTTTCAATGGTCATATTGACCAACATTCATAGTTGACCAATGTTCATATAACGGTCTAAATCCAAATGTCACATTTCAATTATAATCACTTCATTATTAAAGGGATATAGTTTTTCTGTGTAATAATATAACACACATTTTTAGGAAACAAATATCATTTAAAAAGTTCGGGTCGTTACATTATTCCCCCTTAAGAAATTTCATCCTTGAAATTTCAACTCATTCTCTCAGTTGAGAAAAGGTTTGGGTAATTCTGCCTCATTGTTTCCTTTGGTTCCCACGTCACTTCTTCATACATGTGGTTCCTCCATAACACTTTGACGAGGTGGGTAGTCTTGTTGCATAGAACCTTGTCTCTATGGTCTAAGATCTCCATCGGCTGCTCCTCATAAGAGATATCATGTTCCAGATGTACCACCTTCAGATTCAATACATTTGAAGGGTTATTTATGTACTTCCTCAAAAGAGATATGTGGAAAACATCATGAACTTAAGATAGATTTGGTGGAAGTGCTGGATGATAGGTCACTTATCCTATGTGATCAAGGATTTCATAGGGGAAAATGTACCTGGGGCTAAGATTTCCTTTCTTCACGAATTGTATGACTCACTTCCATGATGAAATTCGAAGGAAGACTTTGTCACCAAAATCAAACTTCAAGTCCCTTCGACGGTTGTCAGTATAGATATTTTGTCAACTCGGAGCAGCCTTAATATGTTGTTGGATGGCATGAACCTTTTATTCCATTTGTTGCACAATATCAAGCCCAGGAAGCTTTCTCTCACCAGCTTCATCCTAACAAGTAGGAGTTCTACATCGCTTCCCATATATAGACTCATAATGAGTCATTTTAATACTCGAATGGAATTTTTTTTGTATGAGAACTATATTAATGGGAGATGTTGATCCATCCACATTTAAATTCCATTGAATATGTTCTCAAAATGTCCTCAAGTTTCTGAATAGTCCTTTCAGATTAACCATCAGTTTGAGGGTGATATGACATACTGAAATTCAATTTGGTACCCATAGAATGTTGAATAATTCGCTATAATTTTGATGTGAACCTTGGATCACAATAATATATGATAGAAAGTGGAACTCCATGAAGCCTTACCACTTTATTCAGGTATATCTTGGTGAGTTGGTCAAGAGATAAATATTACCAAATAGAGATAAAATGGGTGGTCTTGGTGAGAACGTCCACTATAACCCTTATTTCAGTATTTCCTTTAGATTTTTTTGGGATAACACAAAATCCATAGTGATATTGTCTCAATTCCATGATAGTATGGGTAGTGGTTGTAATACCCCTTTAGAAGTTGTCTCTCTGCCTTCACTTATTGACACACCGGGCACCTTGTAGTGTAGTCGGCATTCTCCCTTTTCATGTTATCTCACCAATAATGATCATGAAGGTCCCTATATATTTTAGTGATTCCATAATTTATAAATAATGTAGAGATATGAGCTGCATCCATCAAATCCTTCTTTATTTCTGGAATAGATGGAGCACATAGCCTTGTACGAAATTTTAGTATACCTTCTTGATCAATATTGAACTAATGAAACTTACCATCCATCACAGCCTCAAACTTCTTCTACAATAAAGGATCATATCTTTGAGATTTATTGATCTTCTCTGGTAATGACGGTTGAGAAATAATTTTGGATAGGGTAGATGATGTACATTCCCTTACAATTCCCATGTCCAGTTTTACTAGGTATTTGATCAAAGGATCTCCTTGAATCGTCATCATTAACTGAACAATAGGGTATTTCCTACTTAATGCATCAGTGACTTTTTTTGCTCTTTCGGGGGGATAATGAATTAAAAAATCATAGTTTTTAAGAAGTTCCAATCATCTCCTCTGTCTCATGTTCAATTATTTTTTCATGAAAATATACTTCAAACTTTGGTGGTCTATTTATATATCAGATTTCTCCCCATAAAGATAGGTCCTCCATATCTTCAGAGAAAAAACAACCGCAGCCTGTACTAGATCATGTGTAGGATAATTCTTATCATGAGCCTTTAACTTTCGAGATTCATAAGAAATCACCTTGTCATTTTTTAAGAGGAATCACCCAACCCCTTTCAGAGATGCATCGCTAAAAACAATGAATCCTACTCCGATAGAGGGTAGATTTAACATGGGTGCAGTAACCAATATATTCTTCATCGCATGGAAACATTCCTCAAACTTCTTTATCTAGATAAACTTAACCCATTTTTGAGTTAACATGGTTAGTGTATTAGAATTTCATGAAAAAAATCACAAACATCCTATAATATCCTACTAAACCAAGAAAACTATGAATCTCAGTTACTATTGTATGATGAGGCCACTCCTCTAAAACCATTGTCTTTGCAGGGTTAATTGAGATTACTTCACTGGTCATAATGTTCCCCAAGAAAGCTACTTGTTGTAACCAAAACTCACACTTACTGAACTTTCTGAATAACATATCCTTCCTGAGAGTTTTTATTATCACCCTTAAATGATCAATATGATCCTCTAATTTTTAGGAATATATCATAATATCATCAATAAAAACTATCACAAAGTTATCAAGGTAGTCCTTAAAGACTCTATTCATCAAATCCATAAAATAGCATGTGTGTTGGTCAATACAAGGGGCATAAAAACAAACTCATAATACCCATATCTTGATCAAACAGCATTATTTTTAATATATTCTTTCTTCACCCTCAATTGATGATAATCAAATCAAATATCAATCTTGGAGAATAATTGATCCCCACGAAGCTGGTCAAATAAATCATCAATTCTTAGAAGATGGTACGTGTTCTTTTATGTGATCTCATTATGTTCTCTATAATCAATACATAACAGTATTGATCCATCCTTTTTCTTCACAAAGAGAATAGGTGCTCCCCAAGAAGACACACTTTCCCAGATAAACCCTTTCTCCAAAATTTATTAGAGTTTCTTCTTTAATTCCTTCGACTCCACATTTTTCATTCTATACGGGGTTTTTTTATATCAGCTTGGAAACAAGCATGAGTTCAATGGAGAACTCTACCTCTCTTTCTAGGGGAGGTATAGGTGACTCCTCAGGAAATATGTCAATGTATTCCTAAATGATGGTGACATTCTCTATTCAAACACTTTCATTTCCTTATTCATCATCACCGATCATCTCTATAATGAAGTCTATAGGTGGTGCTTCTAGACAAAACTTAGGTCGAGATATCTCTCCTTTAAAAACAATTATAGTTTTTCCATTCAAGACTATTGATATTTCCTTGCTTTTTCATTTGATCTTAGCATTATACTTTGATATTCATTCCATCCCTAGTATAATGTCGAATTTCAACATGGGAATGCCTACTAGATTGGTGATGAGATTATGCTCGCCAAAGTGAATAATAGTATAAGGCCCCATCCTTAAACATTACTTAATCTTGAGTTATTTCATGAATACACATTGAGGATCTTTTCAGTTTTAGAGTTTTAGATAATTAGATCATAAATCATGCATTACATTCCACATTTAAACAAGGTGGTTACATCAAAGACAGTATTTCTTTTTTTCATCAAAGGAATCATATTTAAAATAAAACATGGATTCAATATTGACACTTCCTAGAAACTATCATCACATCATGTGCCTTTCCCTTGACCTCTGAAAAACATTTCAAAAACTTGGGATGAGCATAAAAATCTCAGTAAGGGATATAAAAATACGAAAAGAAAACATTAGTCCATGTATACATAAGAATCAATGAAATCATACTTTACTCATAAACCATAAGCACTTTAACATACCTCATTAAATCATAAGATTTATGAATAACTCATATAAATCAAAATACATAAGGGTAACTTGAGGCATTCATAACATTCTTACGAAGGGAGTAACCCTCATGGTTACGTTTGGAATACCCATCACAGTATATTCCCTATATCTCTTTGGAGAAACCTTAGCATTTAACTCCTTCGCATTAATCAATGCATTAGAGATCTATATCGGGCTCACCCGCCCTTAGTTTATCACGGAACCACCCGACTTCATAAAAAATTACCAAGAACCATAACATAATCGTATCACATAAAACATGCGTAAAGTAAACATAACATTTCCACATTTAAATCACAAGATATCAATACAACATATTGATATAATAAAAACATTATCAAAACCATTTTCAATACCAAAATAAAAGAAAATTAAAACATGGTATTTATTTTTCATTTAAAAAAAGTTATGGCTTGTAGAGGAATCTGAAACTCAAATAATCGTCACGGCGGCGGAGAAGTCGTTGTCACCACATACGTAAGACAAAAACATTCCTTTTGTCGTTTAGTAAAATGCTTCATCTAAAAAGATTCCTTTTGAATGAAATTAAATGTCAAATTGTTTTATTATACAACTAATAAAATAATGTCGTATATAAATTGAAGTATGCCTCAACGAAAGGAGATTGAGACGAAGTCTCATACCTCAAGTCCAACTTATCTTGTTCGTTTCTTTATATTCCTGAATAAAAAAATTTGGACAATTTATAATTGCTTAAGGAATTCCTTTAAATTTTATTATTCAATTCATATCACATATTATCATGTTATAATAATTAGTTACTTATGTGAGATTATATAATACGTTTTGTCGATGTTCGGTACATGAGTCAAAAATAAACTTGTTTGAAGAGAATTGTCCATGTAGTTATAAGCACATCAACTCCGGAATGGTGTTCATGATTTAAATATCATATATATCCATTATATATGTATTTAATAATATTCCATAATGTTTGTATACAAGAAATGAAATGTACCATTCATGGAGACGGTAGGCCGTACGTACGCATGAATGCTACTTTCATTTTTTTGTCATATTAATGGACTTTAAAACTAAATGAGACATAGATATATTATAATTCCTGTATAATATATATGTTATATAGGTAACATAAGTTCATTAATTACATTATTTATAAATTCCATGTTTGGCATGAATGAGTCACATCACTTGAGGGGGCAGTAGTCCACACATCCCCATATGAAATTATCGCATTTTCACAACATGCAAAGCATAAAGGTATTTTTTAAATATAAAATACAGAAAAATATAGGGGAAATAATATATATCATATATAAATATAGTTTCATCATAATGGCCACCATGAAAGGTGTTAAAAGAAGATTTAACAATAATCGTTTCGTGAGGCCGTAATTCACCATCCACGGAAACAGTATGTTCTTTAACCATTAGACGGAGGTGTGTGTGAGTGTAGGTAGAATACATATCATAAAAACATACTAGTATGTTGAGGATATTTTTTTTATTATGGGGTCAAATAATAAGTAGATAGTGGTGAGTGAAGAAGGAAAATAAAATAAAGAAACTCGAGAGAAGACATTACCTCTAAATCGGGTAACTCTTTTTTATTTGTGCCAAAGGCTTCCTTGGAAATACTTCTACTCAAAGAGAGGATTTTAAGAGTAAGAGAGGGATGGGGAGAGATAATATGAGTATATTTTTGATGATCCAAGGGATTTAGAGGTGTGGGTAAGGGGGTATAGGTGGGGGCCTTTTATAAGAGGGAGGAGGGTCACTTTTGGAAAGTCTTGAAATGTTACTTTATTATAAAATGATTTTCGGATTTTAAAGGTCCCAAAATGATATATTTTGAGGATAAGGTTATAAGGGTTCTAAATCCACACATCCAATAGGTTTTTGACAAGTTTATATCTTATATTTTACCTTATCTTTCCATTTTAATTAAATTATTCATTAATGAGGTAATCACTGCATCATCATGGTTTCATAAATATATTTATTTATTTCATGTCTAAAAATTATAAAAAAAATACCATGATGTAGGAAATATTTTTATATTTACAATGAATATTTATAGTATAAGAGATCATTTATTTAAACAAAATTAAAATTGTTTTACTTAGGATATACAAACCTTTGTTATATTTCTCTTCTTTTTTAAAAATAATGTCATAAATGTCACTTTTACACCCATGTGACTCCATGGGCCCTCATATTAGGTAAAAAGCTTCCCATAGTCGGCAATGACTCAAAAAAGAGGATTTGGACACATGTTGGAGTCATTTTATATTATTTTGATATTATTTTATTACCCTTAACTACCCGATTTCTTATTAGTCACGATAATTAAAGATAATTACCGTTGTTACTATTCTTAATGTCCAAAAATAAAAGAGTATTAATTACATAATTTGGACCTTCTGATTCCAAATTCGGAATCCATTTTACTAAATTCCAAACACAGAAATTTCAGCAATTAATTTAAAAATAATTCTCGTTGTCAAAACAGATAGCGTGTTTTTAAGAAACAATATCTATCAAAAGATTGACACTTGTTTATGTCCAATTTCAAAGTGAAATTAATTACAATGACCACCATTGAATTAAATGGTAAAAATATATTCTAATTAAAATTTAAAACCAATTAAAAGGATAATCTAACTATATAATTAAATTAGATGAAAAATCAGTTTTGAATTAAAATGCAATATTTTTCACTACTCATTAAAAATGAACATGGTGAGAAAAATACCAAAAATTTATCCAAAGTAAATTTAAATATCCAAATTCCAAATAAATTGTTTATTTTGACAAATAGAACTTATAAAATTTTCAAAAGTTAGATTTAAAAATGGTTTTTCATCAAAAGGTGGTAAAACAATATTTTAAAAATATTAGAATATTTATGCTTTAAATTGGATTAATTCTCATCTTAAGCCTCTAATGCACTTTCTAATTCATAAATAGATATAGATATGAAAATATATTATTCTTTTACTTACTTTGGATGTTACATCCGTCCCCCCTTTAGGAAATTGTGTCCCCGTAATTTATTTACTTATCGAATAAGTGGGGGTATTTATCCCTCATTGCATTTTCAGATTCTCATGTTGCCTCTTCAATCATGTGGTTTTTCCAAAAAACCTTTACTTGATGAATCACCTTATTCCGCAACACTTTCTCCCTATGGTCAAGAATCTGGACCGTTTGTTCCTCATAAGATAGATTCTCTTCCATCTGAACTACCTCTGGACTCAAAACATGAGATGGATCTGGTATATACTTTCTCAACATAGAAAAATGAAAAACATTGTGTACCTGGGACAAACTTGGAGGTAAAGCCACTCGGTACGCAACTGATCCAACTTTCTTCAGAATTTCATATTTTCCAATGAACTTTGGACTCAGCTTTCCTTTCTTACCAAACTGCATCACACTTTTCCATGGTGAAACATTGAGGAAGACATGATTACCTACCTTAAAAGAGAGACCCTTCCTCCTGTTGTCCGCATAACTTTTCTTCCTGCTCTGAGCTGTTCTCATGTGTTTCTATATCATCTGAACTTTTTCTTCCAACTCTTCTACCAATTCTGGTCCCATCAACTTCCTTTCACCCACTTCATCCCAAAAATCCGGAGTTCGACACCGCTTCCCATATAATGCCTCAAATGGTGCCATATGTATACTGGAATGAAAACTGTTATTATAAAAAAACTCAACCAATGAAATATATTAGTCGCAACTTCCCTGATAATCCATCGAACAAGCACGTAGCATATCCTCCAAAGTCTGAATTGTTCGTTCTGACTGCCCATCTGATTGAGGATGAAAATCTGTACTAAAATTTAATTCAGTGCCCAATGACTTATGAAAGCCTTTCCAAAAGTTAGTAGTGAACCTGGGATCATGATCAGATACAATGGAGAGTAGAACTCCGTGTAACCTGACTATCTCTTTAAGATACAATCAAGAAAGTTGATATAGGGAAAAAATATCTCGTATAGAAAGGAAATGAGCAGATTTAGTCAAACGATCAACCATAACCCAGATTGCATTATTACTTCGAGGTGTCTTCGGTAATCCCACAACAAAGTCCATGGATATATTCTCCCATTTCCACCATGGCACTGGTAAAGGCTGAAGCATCCCTTTCGGTAACTACTGCTCTGCTTTAACCAGTTGACAAGTCAAACACTTCATAGTAAAATCAGCAATATCTCCTTTCATTCCATCCCACCAATAATACTCCCGAAGATCCCTGTACATCTTAGTACTGCCTAGATGAACTGAAAATGGAGAACTATGAGCTTCACATAACAACTCTCTCTTAAACTGTGAATCACAAGTCACACACAATCTCTTCCAAAATCTCAAAACACAATCATTATCAATGTTGAATTCAGGTAACATACCCTTTTGAACCAGCTCTACCTTTTTCTACAACTCACTATCTTGCTTCTATGCTTTCTTAATTCTATCTGATAGAGAAGATTTCACTGATACCTGAAACAAAACAGAATAATTTCCTGCACCAACAACTTCCAAGCCAAAATTCATCAAATCCTTAACCAAAGGATCACATTCCAAATGTAACATGATTAAGGAAGCATTAATTTTTCGACTCAAAGAATCTTCCACATTATTTTCTTTTCCTGGGTGGTAGTGAATCGTACAATCATAATCCTTGATTAATTCTAGCCATCTCCTATGTCTCATGTTCAATTATTTCTAAGTGAATATATACTTTAAACTTTTGTGATCAGTATATATTTCACACTTTACACCATAAAATGATGCCTCCAAATTTTTAAAGTGAAAAAAACAGCAGCTAATTCCAAATCATGTGTAGGGTAATTTATCTCATGAGATTTCAACTGATGTGAAACATAAGAAATTACCTGATCATTCTGCATTAGGATGCAACCAAGTCCTTTCAATAAAGCGTCACTGTAGAGAACAAGCTCACCATTCTTGGAAGGTAGTGTCAATACCAGAGCATTCACTAATCTTCTTTTCAATTCCGGAAAACAATCATCACATTATTTTGTTCAGATAAACTTAACACCCTTCCAAGTTAGCTTAGTCAATGGGTTGGACAACCGTGCAAAATTTTTAACAAACCTTCAGTAATAGCCTTCCAAACCAAGAAAACTACGAATCTCGATTACATTTGTGGGTCTTTTCCATTCTTCAACAACCTTTGTTTTTGTAGGATCAATAGTTATTCCATCTTTATAAACAATGTGACCAAGGAAAGAAATTTTTTGCAACCAAAACTCACACTTGCTGAATTTCCCATACATTTTCTTTTCTTTTAAGGTTTGTAAAATAACCCTTAAATGACTTCCATGCTCTTATTTACTTTTATAAAACACCAAAATATCATCAATGAAAACAACCACAAACTTATCCAATAACTCAGGGAAAATTATATTCATAAGGTCCGTGAATACGGAAGGTGCATTGGATAACCCAAAAGGCATAACTAAAAATTCATAATGGTCATATCTTGTACGAAACGCGGTCTTCAGAATATCTGTTTCCTTTACCTTCAACTGATGGTACCCAGATCTCAAATCAATCTTTGAAAAATACTGAGCTCCCTGGAGCTGATCAAAAAAATCATCGATATGAGGAAAATGATATTTGTTCTTAATAGTGATGTTATTCAAGGATCTATAATCAATTCAAAGTCTCATTGAACCATCTTTCTTTTTAGAAAATAAGACTGGAGCACCCCATGGTGATGTTCTAGGTCAAATGAAACCTTTCTCTAATAAATCTTGTAATTGCTCCTTCAACTATAAAAGTTCAATTTGAGCTATTCGATAAGGAGGTTTTGAAATTGTCTTAGCATCAGGAACTAAGTCAACAGTAAATTCAACTTCCCGATCTGGTATTATTCCAGGAAACTCATCAGAAAAAACATTAAGATACTCATTTACCATTGGCACATCATTAATCTGAACGGTTCCTTTGTTTTCAACAATATGTGCAAGTTAACATTCATTTCCATCTTTTACAAGTTTCTCAGCCTCTTGACATGTTATCAACAGTAAGGGTTCATTCTTGTGCACAAACTAAAAGTCTTTCTGAAAAGAAACTTCTTTAGATCTACAGTCAATCTTAGCATGGTAAACAGAGAGTCAATCCATACCCAAGATAACATCAAACTCAACTAGAGGTAAAACAATAAGGTTTTCAAGTAAATTCTTCCCACAGATAATTATAGGAAGATTCTTATAAATTCTTTTTGCCTCAACATTTCCCCTAGGTGTTTTTACCACAAGTTTAGGAGTCATTTCTTGAGATGGAATTCCCAATTTACTAGAAAAATTTTCAAAGATGAAATAATGTGTAGACCCTGAATCAAAAAACACATTGGTATAATCTGAAAAAACAAACAAAGTGCCTGATACCACTTCATATGATGGCCCAACATCTGCTGAAGTAGTTTCAAAGGATTTCACCACACCTTTCGGCTTGTAGTCTGACTGCTTCCCATCATTCGAGCTCTTTGTCGAACACTCGTTTGCATAATGACCCATCTCATTACACTTGAAACATTTCACTAACTGTAAATCAAATTTGGTCTTACCATTACCCTGATCTTTTCCAATGCAATCATGAGCCTTATGTCCCATCTTACCACATCGGAAGCACTTTCTAGGATTCAAAAGACATTCCCCAGCAAGCTTTTTACCACATTTATCATAAACTTCAAACTTAGTTTTCTTACCATCAAACCTTTTTGAATGATTCTTCCCTTTCTCCTGACACCTCAGTCTCTTCTTCTGTTGGTTTTCATAGAACACTTGATCATCGGCAAACTCCATTTACACCTTCTTATCTAATCAAACAATCTTTTCATAACTTTTGAACTCATGAGAAGCTAATGCCCTACGATATTTTTTCTTTAATCCAAAGTAAAAAACGATTGATTTTACTATCAAGGTCTCGGATAAAATTTGGACCATACCTTGCCAATTGAGTGAACTTTTCTTCATAAGCAGCCACTAAGTCATCCTCTTGCCTCAATTCCATGAATTGTTTTTCCATCCTAAGTCAAACAGCCTTAGGAAAATATTTCTCAAGAAACATACCTTTGAATTCATCCCTGTCGAGAGAATAAATCTCATCAGCATCCTTGATATTTTTAACCATCGACCACCACTGATCTGCTTCACCCTCAAAATGGTAAATAGAAAGACTAACCTTTTGATTTTCTGAATACCCCATGACATCGAAAATCTTCTACAGTGCTTTAATCCACCCTTCAGCTAGCACAAGGTCAGATGATCCTCTGAATGATGGGGGATGTTGCCTCATGAAATGTTCCACCACTGACATGTTCCTATGCGGTTGATTTGGCTGATCTCGTGCATGGATACCACCACCATTTATCGCTTGAGTCAACTATGCCATTACTACAACAAACTATTCAGTTCCAATTCCAACCATCTCAGGATGCTAATTTGGAAGGTCATTTCCTTCTGTATGCCTTCCTAGCACTACTTCCCTATTTCCTCTGTGGAAAACCATTCTAAAAGAACATGTCTTAGATGAAGCAACATGGTAATATTCAAATGCTATATCATTTCAATTTGACCATAATGTAAAAATATATAAATTTGGATAATCATTTAATAGAATTCTAACTCCTAAAGTTATCTAAACCAACCTCTGATACCAACTATAAGGACCCAGCCTTAAACATTACTTAATCTTGAGTAATTTCAAGAATACATATTGAGGATCTTTTCAGGTTTATAGTTTTAGATAATTAGATCATAAATAATGCATTACATTCCACATTTAAAGAAGGTGGTTACATCAAAGACAGTATTTCTTTTTTTTTCATCAATGGAAACATATTTAAAATAAAAAATGGATTCATTCTTGACACTTCCTCGATATTTTCATTACATCATGTACCTTTCCCTTGACCTATGAAAAACATTTCGAAAACTTTGGATGAGCATAAAAAGCTCAGTAAGGGATATAAAAATATGGAAAGAAAACATTAGTCCATGTATACATAAGAATCAATGAAATCATACTTTACTCATAAACCATAAGCACTTTAACATACCTCATTAAATCATAAGATTTATGAATAACTCATAGAAATAATAATACATAAAGGTAACTTGAGGCATTCATAACATTATTACGTAGGGAGTAACCCTCATGGTTATGTTTGGAATACCCATCACAGTATATTCCCTATATCTCTTTGGAGAAACCTTAGCGTTTAACTCCTTCACATTGCCCAATACATTGGAGAGCTATCTCGGGCTCACCCGCACTTAGTTTATCACGGAACCACCTGACTTCATAAACAATTCCCAATAACCATAACATAATTGTATCACATAAAACATCTGCAAAGGAAACATAACATTTCCACATTTCAATCACAAGATATCAATACAACATATTGATATAATCAAAACATTATCAAAACCATTTTCAATACCAAAATAAAATAAAAGTAAAACATGGTATTTATTTTTCATTTAAAAAAAATTATGGCTTGTAGAGGAAGCCGAAACTCAAATAATGGTCACAGCGGCGGAGAAGTCGTTGTCGCCACATACGTAAGACAAAAACAACCCTTTTGTCATTTAGTAAAATGATTCGTGTAAAAAGATTCCTTTTGAATGAAATTAAAAGTCAAAATGGTTTATTATACAACTAATAAAAGAAGGTTGTATATAAATTGAAGTATGCCTCAACGAAAGGAGATTGAGATGAAGTCTCATACCTCAAGTCTGACTTGTCTTGTTCGTTTCTTTATATTCCTGAATAATAAAATTTGGTCAATTTATAATTGATTAAGGACTTCCTTTAATGTTTATTATTCAATTCATATCACATATTATCATGTTATAATAATTAGTTACTTATGTGAGTTCATATCATACGTTTTGTCGATGTTCGGTACATGAGTCAAAAATAAACTTCTTTGAAGAGAATTGTCCTTGTAGTTATAAGTACATCATCTCTGGAATCGTGTTCATGATTTAAATATCATATATATTCATTATGTATGTATTTAATAATATTCCATAATGTTTGTAGATAATAAATGAAATGTACCGTTCATGGAGACGGTAGGTCGTACGTACGCATGAACGCTACTTTCATTTTTTATCATATTAATGGACTTTAAAACTAAATGAGACATAGATAAATTATAATTTCAGTATAATATATATTTTATATAGGTAACATAAGTTCATTAATTACATTCTTTATAAATTCCGTGTTTGGCATGAACGAGTCACATCACTTGATGGGGCGGTTGTCACGACCCGTCATCGGGGCCCGTGTCGTGACTACCCCAAGCCCGCCTTCCATAGGCCAGGGGCTGGCGACTAGCACCAAGGTGTAAATCCCTGTAAAGGGAAGGAATTTCCTTTGTAAAGTAAACAAGCACCACAGAGTAAGCACGCGAAAAAAGTAAACACTAAGTAAAAACAGGTACAATAGTAAGTACGGAAAGTAAGTGGGCCAGAATACAAACCCAAACTGAAAGTAAAGTACAACTCGAAAAGGGAAAACAGCAACTGAAAAGTAAAGCCGCAACGTCGAGCCGTCCACAGGAAGTCCCACCTAAAGGGTGGGTATAGAAAGCCTCCACTACTCCTCGGGTCCAGCCGACCGCTCCGAGTACGTCCCGCCCAGTGGTCCACCTCCAGGTACCGTCCTGCTCCACAAGCCTCCACCACGATCAGCGCAGTCTGTCGTCTGCAACCAACACAACATAGTGCGGGCATAGCCCGTGCAGGGGTGAGTATAAGCTACATAGTAGGGACCCCAAGACCCCCGAAGGTCTCTGAAAATCCACAAAGGATAAACCACAAAGGAAAGATACAATCACAAATTAACAACCGACACTGCTTAGGTATACGCCCATACATATACCTAAGTCATCAATTCCAATACTCTCCAACCTCCGAGCCCAAGTAAAACCCAGTCCACACAAGAAAGTATATGTATTCCACACGGGAAAGAAAAACGTAAAATCCACACAGGATAGCTCAATACAGTCCACAAAGGAAAGTAAAACGTAAATCCACACAGGATAGCTCAACACAATCCACAAAGGAAAGTAAAACAGAGTTTCATCTCACACAGGTATACTTCTTCGAATGAGGATAGAGATGATCACTGGTCCATCTAAGTCGTTGGACCCACAAAGGATCGATAGGTACTAACCCCCTCAATGACCCACAAAGGATATGACCCACAAAGGATCGATAGGTAACTAACCCCCACAAAGACCCACACAGGATCGGGCCCACATAGGACCTGTAGGCGCTGGCCCACACAGGACCGTTGAGCGCTATCCCACACAGTATCGGACCCACACAGGATCGGTAGCACTGACTCACAAAGGATCGCTGAGTGCTGTAGTCGTCGCCGTCGAATCCACTGAGGATCTCTGCACAGTCGTCGTCATCACAGTAGCAGTCGCAGCCAGCTCTAGGGTTCCCACACACAGCAAGCTCGTTCGGGAGGGTCCGCTCCACGAGCCGAGAGGCTGATACATCAACTAACACATATTCCAGAGTTTATGTATCCAAAAGTTCCCTATCGTCAACAGGAACTCAACGTCGCAGACGGCACGTCAATCGGACGCCCGGTCTGAGAGTTATTGGCTTTTTCGTCCTAGGGGCCCGGTTGGTTTTTAAGGCAAAACCAACCCGACCGTACTCCACCTGCGTCCAAACCTCGGGCGGAGTAAGCCAAAAGATCTATCTCACTAAGAGGAAAACAACAAAGTTGACTGCACGTCAATCGGACGTCCGAAACTCAAGATATGAGTGTTTCCGCTCCGAGGGCCCGGTTGGTTTCGCGTACGAACCAACCCGGCCGAACCCAAAGTATTCCGAAACCTTGAGTGTGATATACCGAAATGACCGTCTCAATCCAAGTATTGCATCTCCACTGACGGCGCGTCGTTCGGAGGCCCGTAGCTCAAGATATGGGCAAAAGATCAAAAACGGTCTAAAGACGGGGGGTCTGGGCCCGGACCGACCCGGCCCAACCCCCCTGGGTCGGCCCGGCCGGTCGGGCCGGCCCAGCTTGGCTCGGCCGAGTGGCCGAGCGAGGGAGCCGCGGGGTGCTGCCCCTGCGGGATGAAGGTGTCACGGCCCCACATGGGGCCGCGCTGGATCAGCGGACGCCGCAAAGCCGCGTCCCGTGTGTGTCGGACCTGCAGGGCCGCGGGTCCGCTGGTGCCGCCGCCGCCGCGGCGGCTCTACCCGGCGGCGCATCGGGGCGTCGCCTCCTCCGGCCGCCGGTGGTTTCCGCGGGCCACCGGAGTTGCTCCGGTGGTCCGATTCCACTCCCGTCTGTGTCGTAGCTCCTCTCGGGTCCCGTTCTTCACTACGGAAACAACGAATCACCCCTGCGGCATGTTTTGTCATTGCCCGCCAATCCGCACATCAACGAAGAACTGCGGAGGGTTATCGGGCCGTGTTTGTTTGGCCCGCACCCTCCGCGTTAGGTGATAACAATCGGGAAATATAATCAACACATGAAAACATAACAAGATACAATTTTAATAAATTAAAATTGCACCTTGATCTCGGCTCTTTGTTTTAGAAGGAAACAACTACGGGAATAAAAATTGTTCTCAAATAAAACCCATACCTTGTCGTCGCCGTCGGATGCGAGCTCGTCGCGGAATTGACCGTCGCGGTAGAAGGTGATTGTCGCGTCGCGGAAGGGCGTCGCGTCGTCGTGGAAGGGCGTCGCATCGTCGCGGAAGGGCGTCGTGTCGACGATCTCCGAGGGTTTAAGAAACACACAGATTTAATTATAACAATTAAATCCATGTTGAGGATAGAAACCACAAAGGAATTTAAAAGATTTTAAATTCCTACCTCAAGCGGATGTTCGAAGATTTGTCGCGGAAGAAGGAACATCGCTGAAGATCATCGCGGGAGAAGAATCGTCGGTGTCGCGGTACTTGGCGTCGCGTTATCGATCTCCGAGGGCTCGGAATTCTTCGTCTCCCTTCTCGTTCTTCAGGTTCTTTTCTTTCTTCGCGAAGGAGGTTGAAGGACTTAAGGTTCTATCAAATCCTCTCAACGAACAACCCACAAGAAGAAGAATGTTGGTCTTATTTTATTACATGCCAAAAAACGAAAAAACTAAGTTAAGTAACGACCCATTAATTCATAGAATTAATTCAACGAATAAAAACGCCCAATTAATAGGAGCGTTTAATTGTTTAAGAAATGCTCCTGTTGACTTTCAATCAATAGGGGTTTTTGCGGGTGCGTTACTTAGCGGAAAAGAAACGGTGGGCTCGTGCGGGCCCCACCCCACAAATATCCTACCAAGAGGGTAGGATATTTTGAATTGTACCCTATCCGCTTTAACTTACCTTAAGCAGCTTTAAGTGGCTTTTAAGTGGCTTAAGTGAAATAAAAATAAAGTTTTCACACCACTTTATTTTATTTCTTAACTTATAGCCCAAAAATTAAAAACCACACCTGAGCAAACGCAACTCCGGAAGAGGCGTTTCTAAGCAAGTATCGGCGCTGCGATTCCATCGGTGCCCTCAAAATTTGATTCCGAGCACCAGTTCAAAAGTTAGAAAAAACTCGCTCGTTCGTTCACTGAACATACCCGAGCCAAACTTTGGAAAATGATTCCGGGAACACCGGGCCTCAGAATCAGGTGTCGTCTGAAACTGCGTTCTTGTAAAATTCCAAAGAAAAATTAAGAAAAAAATTTCTTTGAAATTTACGGGTCTTTACATCACTCCCACCTCAGGGCTTTACGTCCCCGTAAAGATACATCATAAACTAGGGAAACAAATGTGGGTACTGAGCACGCATCTGAGCCTCCCGCTCCCAAGTGCTCTCCTGGAGGTTCTCGTGCTGCCATCTGATGCGCACGAGAGGAATCGACCGTCCACGTAGGACCTGCTCCTGTCGATCCTCGATCTCCACTAGGACCTCCGCAAAAGTCTCCCCATCATCAAATTCTAGCTCCCCATGGTCAATGATGTGTGTCGGGTCGTGCACGTATCTCCTCAGCTGAGATACGTGGAAGATGTCGTGCACCCGGTGCAACTGAGGTGGTAGAGCCAGGAAATAAGCCACCTTGCCAATCCTGCTGAGGACCTGGAATGGTCCGATGAAGCATGGAGACAACTTGCCGCCATGGCCAAATCTCTGTAATCCACGTCGAGGTGAGACACGCAAGAAGACGTGGTCACCATCCTCGAAATCTAGTGGCCTCCGCCTCATGTCAGCATAAGACTTCTGCCGGTTCTGAGCTATCCTCATCCGCTCCTGGATGACCTGTACCTTCTCTGTCGTGGCCTAGACCATATCTGGTCCCACAAGTGCTGACTCCCCAGGGTCTGTCCAGCACAAAGGAGATCCGCAAGGTCTGCCGTACAACGACTCATATGGTGCCATCCCGATGGTGGAGTGGTAGCTGTTGTTGTACGCAAACTCCACCAAGGGTAGGTGGTCCTCCCAGCTGTGACCAAAGTCTATGACACATGCGCGGAGCATGTCCTCGAGAGTCTGAATGGTCCTCTCCGTCTGACCATCCGTCTGAGGGTGAAAGGCGGTGCTCAGACGTAGCTGCGTCCCGAACGCCTCTGGCAACCCCTTCCAAAGTCGGGAAGTAAATTGATCATCTCGATCGGAGACGATAGATGATGGCACACCGTGAAGCCGTACAATCTCCTGAACGTAGATACGCCCCAAGATCTCCACTGAGCCCTGCTCTCTGATGGGTAGGAAGTGAGCCGACTTGGTGAGTCGGTCGACAATCACCCAAATGGAGTCGTGACCTCTGGAAGTGTGTGGAAGTCCAGTCACGAAGTCCATAGATATGCCATCCCACTTCCACTCTGGGACCTCCAAGGGCTGTACCAAGCCTGCTGGTACCTGATGCTCTGTCTTCACCTGCTGGCAGGTGAGGCATCAAGAAACGAACTCTGCCACAGCCTTCTTCATGCCTGGCCACCAGTGCTGTCGTCTGAGGTCCTGGAACATCTTCGCCACTCCAGGATGCACCACCCAAGGAGAAGTGTGAAACTCTCTCAGCACCTCCTCTCGTAAAGTGACTGGTACTAAGGTACGTCCTCTGAAAAGGATGTTGTGCTCTGCTCCAAGGGAGAAGCCATCAGGTGCATGTCCTGAGGATAACTGCGCACACCGTGTCTCACAGTCGGCGTCCCCACGTTGTGCCTCTCTGACTCGCTACAGTAGTGGAGGATTGACTGTGAGAGACTGAAGGAAGGCTGCTCCATCTCTATCCACGAAGGATATCTGCAAAGAGGCTAGCTGCTCTGTCGCCTCCTCAAGAAGCTGAATGCTCGTCCTCCTGCTGAGAGCATCGGCTACCACGTTCCCCTTCCCAGGAGTATAGACTATCTCAAAGTCATTGTCCTGGAGGAACTCGAGCCATCGACGCTGTCTCAGGTTCAGGTCCTTCTACGAGAAGATGTACCTGAGACTCTGATGGTCAGAAAAGACTGTAAAGCGCTCGCCCATCAGATAGTGTCGCCATGTCTCCAGAGCGAAGACCACTGCTGCTAACTCCAGGTCATGGGTAGCATATTTCTACTCATGCGGCTTCAACTGACGTGATCTATAGGCGATCAAGGCCCGCTCCTGCATCAGGACACATCCGAGTCTGGTCCCTGATGCATCTCAATAGACTACGTACCCTACTCCCTCCTCAGGCAACCTCAAGATAGGTGCGCTGGTCAATCTCTGTCTCAGCTCCTGGAAGATCTGCTGACATATGTCTGACCACACAAAGGGTTTACCCTTCTTCTTCAAAGCTGAGAGTGGTGCCGCAACTCTGGAGAAGTCTGGCACGAATCTTCGGTAGTATCCAGCTAGTCCCAAGAAACTCTGCACCTCCGTCATGCTCCTGGGTGGCTCCCAAGCTAGCACCGCCTCGATCTTCGCAGGATCCACTACAACTACCGCCTCAAAGATGACGTTTCCCAAGAAGTGGACCTCACGTATCCAGAACTGACACTTCGAGAGATTTCCATAAAGCTGGTGCTCTCGGAGTGTGTCTAGTACAACACGCAAGTGGTTGGTGTGTTCCTCCTCAGTCGTCGAGTAAATCAAAATGTCGTCGATGAAGACTACGACAAATCGATTGAGGTATGGATGAAAGATCCTATTCATGAGGCCCATGAACACTGCTGGAGCATTGGTTACGCCGAATGGCATAACCAAAAACTCATAGTGGCCATACCGACATCTGAAGGCCGTCTTCTGCACGTCCTCGTCTCGAACTCTGAGCTGATGATAGTCTGACCTGAGGTCTATCTTCGAGAACCACCGTGCTCCCTTGAGATGATCGAAGAGGTCATCAATCCTAGGTAGCGGATACTTGTTCCTCACTGTCACCTGGTTCAGGTGACGATAGTTGACACACAATCGAAAGCTCCCGCCCGCCTTCTTGGCGAACAATATCGGGGAAGCCCAGGGTGAAACACTGGGTCGGATGAAACCCTTTCCCTGCAAGTCCTCCAACTGTACTCGTAGCTCTCAAAGCTCAGCGGGGGCCATCCGATATGCTGGAGTCGATATCGGGGTTGTCCCGGGGTACAGGTCGATATGAAATTCTACCTCTCTGTGAGGAGGTAGCCCTGGAACGTCGTCGGGAAAGACGTCCGCGTACTGATCCACCACTGCAGGGAAACTAGGACTCCGCACGTCAACTGATCCTAGGATGAGGCTAGCCAACTGATGAGTGATGGGTTGTCCTCTCCTCTGGGGAAGTCCATCCTGTGCTGTGAAGGCTCCCTTCTCACCGGTGATGGTGAACCTGCTCCCGTCGGTGCGTACACATCGCACCTTGCGCCTAATACAGTCAATCTGTGCATGGACTGTAGATAACCAATCCATGCCCAAGATGATGTTGTAAGGCCTCTACATCGCTACAAGAAGATCCCAGCCGAAGCTCTCGCCTTCTCCCTATGGACCGCCACGGTCGACCCTCTTCCTTTGCCTGGGTGGCCCCTCAACTGTCTGTTTCTCCTCGGAACGATGGGTCAGGAAGTCACGAGCCATGTGACCCTGTCCGCCGCATGTGTAGCACTGCCTGCCTCTCGAAAGACTGGCTCCATGTTGTGTGCCCCGCACTGCTGAGCCAGTGTCCTGAGGTCGTCTGCGTGAGGGTCTGGTCTGCCTGGACCCCTGAGTCATCCGTTGACTGCCTTCTGCGGAAGACTCTGCTACGTGCCGCCCCGCAGTAGGTCTCGCCGCTGGAGAAGTCTCAGCAAGAAATCTCTCGATCAAGAGGGCTCGCTCCAGTACTCCTGCCTGAGTCGGAATGCTGAGGGAGATCAGCGATGCCCGGATCTCATGTCTCAATCCCTGCTCAAAGGTCCGGGCCCTGAAGAATGGGTCTCGTACCATGTCGGTCGAGTAGCGTGAGAGATCAGTAAATCTCACTGAGTACTGGGCGACCGTCAAGCTATCATGCCGCAGCTGAAGAAGCTCCTGGATGCGCACCGCACGGAGGGTGGCCGGGACGAACTCTGAGCGGAAGAGGCCCTCAAAGTCTGTCCAGAGGAGAGATGCCTCATCGTGCACCTGGAGCATCAAGCTCCACCATCGGCCTGCTGCCGCGTGCAGTAAGCTCGCAGCGAGGATCACCATGAGGTTTGTCGGTGTCCTCACTAGCTTGAAAACTCGTACAACTGCCTCCAGCCAGTCCTCGGCTGCCTGGGGGTCCGTCTCCCCGCGGAACCTGGGCGGTTGCTGGCGTTGGAACTCATGCAGTGCACTGAGGTGACGTGCATCCTCAGCAGCTGGTGCGGGAAGCATCGGTGGCTCGGCGGGTAGAGGTACCGCCGGTTCCTCTACTGTCAAAGGGCCCTGTACCGAGGCCTCGTCGCTCGGCGGGCTTTCGTCACGTACAACTCTCGGAACCCTAGCTGGCTGCCGTCGTGGGGCCATCCTGAAAGGAAACAGGTGCGCCATGGTCAGAACAGTATACCTGGTGAGCTGATACAAAGTAATCACAAAGAAAACATGTAACACACATGCAATCAATGTTTTCGTGCATTAAGTCGGAAATCAGAAGTCAGGGTCCTAGTGTACGGATACGTCAGCCGCCGCACCAACACTGGACTCCCTGGACTGATAACCACACTCAATATACTAAACACTATTGCTTCACAAAGAAAAAAGATCAGAGTCTGCGGTAGAACCGAACTCCTCTGATACCAATTTGTCACGACCCGTCCTCGGGGCCCGTGCCGTGACTACCCCAAGCCCGCCTTCCATAGTCCAGGGGCTGGCGACTAGCACCAAGGCATAAATCCCGGTAAAGGGAAGGCATTTCCTTTGTAAAGTAAACAAGCACCACAGAGTAAGAAAGCGAAAAAAGTAAACACTAAGTAAAAACTGGTACAACAGTAAGTACGGAAAGTAAGTGGTCCAGAATACAAACCCAAACTGAAAGTAAAGTACAACTCGAAAAGGGAAAACAGAAACTGAAAAGTAAAGCCGCAACGTCGAGCTGTCCACTGGAAGTCCCACCTGAAGGGTGGGTACAGAAAGCCTCCACAGCTCCTCGGGTCCAGCCGACCGCTCCGAGTACGTCCCGCCCAGTGGTCCACCTCCAGGTACAGTCCTGCTCCGCAAGCCTCCACCACGATCAGCGATGTCCTTCGTCTGCAACCAACACAATGTAGTGCGGGAATAGCTCATGCAGGGGTGAGTATAAGATACTCAGTAGGGACCCCGAGACCCCCGAAGGTCTCCGAAAATCCACAAAGGATAAACCACAAAGGAAAGATACAATCACGAAGTAACAACCGACACTGCTTAAGTATATGCCCATACATATACCTAAGTCATCAATTCCAATACTCTCCAACCTCCGAGCCCAAGTACAACCCAGTCCACACAGGAAAGTATACGTATTCCACACAGGAAATCAAAATGAAAAATCCACACAGGATAGCTCAACACAATCCACAAAGGAGAGTAAAACGTAAATCCACACAGGATAGCTCAACACAATCCACAAAGGAAAGTAAAACAGAGTTTCATCTCACACAGGTATACTTCTTCGAATGATGATAGAGATGATCACTGATCCATCTAAGTCGTCGGACCCACAAAGGATCGATAGGTACTAACCCCCGTAATGACCCACAAAGGATCTGACCCACAAAGGATCGATAGGTAACTAACCCCGGGAAAGACCCACACAGGATCGGGCCCACACAGGACCTGTAGGCGCTGGCCCACACAAGACCGTTGAGCGCTAACCCACATAGGATCGGACCCACATAGGATCGGTAGCACTGACCCACAAAGGATCGCTGAGTGTTGTAGTCGTCGTCGTCGAATCCACTGAGGATCTCTGCACAGTCGTCGTCGTCACAGTAGGAGTCGCAGCCAGCTCTAGGGTTCCCGCACACAGCAAGCTCGTTCGGGAGGGTCCGCTCCACGAGCCGAGAGGCTGATACATCAACTGACACATAGTCTAGAGTTGATGGATCCAAAAGTTTCGTATCGTCAACAGGAACTCAACGTCGTAGACGGCGCGTCAATCGGACGCCCGGTCTGAGAGTTATTGGCTTTTTCGTCCCAGGGGCCCGGTTGGTTTTTAAGGCAAAACCAACCCGACCGTACTCCACCTGTGTCCAAACCTCGGGCGGAGTAATCCAAAAGATCTGTCTCACTTAGAGGAAAACAAAAAAGTCGAGGGCACGTCAATCGGACGTCCGAAACTCAAGATATGAGCGTTTCAGCTCCGAGGGCCCGGTTGGTTTCGCGTACGAACCAACCCGGCCGAACCCAAAGTATTCCTAAACCTTGAGTGTGATATACCAAAATGACCGTCTCGATCCAAGGATCACATCGCCCCTGACGGCGCATCGTTCGGAGGCTCGTAGCTCAAGATACGGGCAAAAGACCGAAAACGGTCCGAAGACGGGGGGTCTGGGCCCGGACCAACCCAGCCCAACCCCCCTGGGTCGGCCCGGCCCGGCCAGGGCGCGACCCGGCCGGTCGGGCCGGCCTGGCTCGGCTTGGCCGAGCGGCCGAGCGAGGGAGCCTCGGGGCACTGCCCCCGCGGGATGAAGGTGTCGCGGCCCCGCGGGGGGCCGTGCTGGATCAGCGGAGCGGCAAAGCCTCGTCCCGTGTGTGTCGGACCCGTGCGGTCGCGGGTCCACTAGTGCCGCCGCGGCGGCTCTGTCCGGCGGCGCTCCTGCGGCCCGCGCCGCCGGTGGTTTCCGCGGGCCACCGGAGTTGCTCTGGTGGTCCGATTCCGCTCCCGTCTGCGCCGTAGCTCCTCCCGGGTCCCGTTCTTCACTGTGAAAACAACGAATCACCCCTGCGGCATGTTTTGTCATCACCCAACAATCCGCACATCAACGAAGAACTGCGGAGAATTATCGGGCCGTGTTTGTTTGGCCCGCACCCTCCGTGTTAGGTGATAACAATCGGGAAAGATATTCAACACATGAAAACATAACAAGACACAATTTTAATAAATTAAAATTGCACCTTGATCCCGGCTCTTTGTTTTAGAAGGAAACAACTACGGGAATAAAAATTGTTCTCAAATAAAACCCCTACCTCGTCGTCGCCTTCGGATGCGAGCTCGTCGCGGAATTGACAGTCGCGGTAGGAGGTGATCGTCGCGTCGCGGAAGGGCGCCGCGTCATTGCGAAAGGGCATCGCGTCGTCGCGGAAGGGCGTCGCGTCGACGATCTCCGAGTGTTTAAGAAACACACGGATTTAATTATAAAAATTAAATCCATGTTGAGGATAGAAACCACAAATGAATTTAAAAGATTTTAAATTCCTACCTCAAGCAGATGTTCGAAGATTTGTCGCGGAAGAAGGAACTTCGCTGAAGAACGTCGCGGGAGAAGAATCGTCGGTGTCGCGGTACTTGGAGTCGCATCGTCGATCTCCGAGGGCTCGGCGTTCTTCGTCTCCCTTCGCGTTCTTCGTGTTCTTCACGTTCTTTGCGAAGGAGGTTGAAGGACTTAAGGTTCTGTCAAATCCTCTCAACGAACAACACACAAGAAGAAGAATGTTGGTCTTATTTTATTACATGCCAACAAACGAAAAAACTAAGTTAAGTAACAACCCATTAATTCATAGAATTAATTCAACGAATAAAACCGTCCAATTAATAGGAGCGTTTAATTGTTTAAGAAATGCTCCTGTTGACTTTCAATCAATAGGGGTTTTCGCAGGTGCGTTACTTAGAGGAAAAGAAACGGTGGGCTCGTGCGGGCCCCACCCCACAAATATCCTACCAAGAGGGTAGGATATTTTGAATTATACCCTATCCGCTTTAACTTAGCTTAAGCAGCTTTAAGTGGCTTTTAAGTGGATTAAGTGAAATAAAAATATAGTTGTCGCACCACTTTATTTTATTTCTTAACTTAAAGCCCAAAAATTAAAAACCACGCCTGAGCAAACGCAACTCCGGAAGAGGAGTTTCTATGAAAGTATCGGCGCTGCGATTCCATCGGTGCCCTCAGAATTTGATTCCGAGCACCGGTTCAAAAGTTAGAAAAAACTCGCTCGTTCGTTCACTGAACGTACCCGAGCCAAACTTCGGAAATTGATTCCGGGCACAACAGGCCTCGAAATCAGGTTCCGTCTGAAACTGCGTTCTTGTAAAATTCCAAAGAAAAATTAATAAAAAAATGTCTTTGAAATTTACCGGTCTTTACAGCGGTAGTCCACACTTCCTCATATGAAATTATCACATTTTCACAACATGCAAAGCATAAAGGTATTTTTTAAATATAAAATACAGAATCATAGAGAGTACATAATATATATCATATATAAATATAGTGTCATCATAATGGACACCGTGAAAGGTGTTAAAAGAATATTGAACAATCATTGTTTCGTGAGGCAATAATTCGCCATCCACAGAAACAGTATGTTCTTTAACCATTAGACGGAGGTGTGTGTGAGTGTAGGTATAATCCTTATCATAACAACATCATAGTATATTTAGGATACGGATTTTATTATGGGGTCAAATAATAAGAAGATAGTGGTGAGTGAAGAAGGAAAATAAATTAAAGAAACTCGAGAGAAGACATTACCTCTAAATTGGGTAACTCTTTTGGATTTGAGCCAAAGGCTTCCTTGGAAAGACTTCTGCCCAAAGAGAGGCTTTTGGGAGTAATAGAGGGATTTGGAGAGATAATATGAGTATATTTTGGATGATCCATGGGCTTGAGAGGTGTGGGTAAGGGGGTAGAGGTGGGGGCCTTTTATAAGAGGGAGGAGGGTCACTTTTGTAAAGTCTTGAAATGTTACTTTGTTATAAAATGATTTTAGGATTTTAATGGTCCCACAATGATATATTTTGAGGATAAGGTGATAAGGGTTCTAAATCCACCCATACAATAGGTTTTAGACAAGTTTAATTCTTAGATTTTACCTTATCTTTCCATTTTATTTAAATCGTTCATTAATGAGGTAATCACTGCATCATCATGGTGTCATAAATAAATTTATTTAGTTAATGTCTAAAAATTATAAAAAAAAATACCATGATGTAGGAAATATTTTTAGATTTAAAATGACTATTTATAGTCTAATAAATCATTTATGTAAACAAAATTAAAATTTTTTTACATAGGATATACAAACCTTTGTTATATTTCTCTTCTTTTTTAAAAATAATGTCATAAATGTCACTATTACACCCATGTGACTCCATGGGCCCTCATGTTAGGTAAAAAGCTTCCCATGGACGGTCATGACTCAAAAAAGAGGATTTGGACACATGTTTGGGTCATTTTATATTATTATGATATTATTTTATTACCCTTAACTACCCGATTACTAATTAATCAAGATAATTAAAGATAATTATCATCGTTACTATTCATAATGTCCAAAAACAAAAGTCTTAATTACATAATTTGGACCTTATGATTCAAAACATGGAATCCATTTTACCTAATTCCAAACACAGAAATTGCAGTAATTAATTTAAAAATAATTCTCGTTGTCAAAACAAATAGCGTGTTTTTAAGAAACAATATCTATCAAAAGATTGACACTTGTTTATGTCCAATTTCAAAGTGAAATTAATTCCAATGACCACCATTGAATTAAATGGTAAAAATATATTCTAATTACACTTTAAAACCAATTAAAATGATAATATAACTATATAATTAAATTAGATGAAAAAGTAGTTTTGAAGTAAAATGTAGTATTTTTCACTATTCATTAAAAATGAACATTGTCTAAAAAATACCAAAAATTTATCCAAAGTAAATTTCAATGTCCCAATTATAAAGAAATTTTTTATTTTGACAAATAGATCTTATAAAATTGTCAAAAGTTAGATTTAAAAATGGTTTGTCATCAAAAGGTGGCAAAACAATCTTTTAAAAATATTAGAATATTTATGCTTAAAATTGGATTCATTCTCATTTTAAGCCTCTAATGCACTATCTAATTCATAAGTAGTTATAGATATGAAAATATATTATTCTTTTACTTGGGATGTTACAACTAGAGTTTCTAAACACTATTGATGCTTGGATAATCCCTCAAGGAGTCTTGACTAATAACTCTACTTATATTAGTTCAGGGATTGATTATATATTCTTTGAAAACTTTGAGGAAATAAAGGAATGTGTAGAACCAGAATTAAATAAAGTACTTGATAGCTTTGATAGGACAAAAAGAGTACCTTCCACTATATCATTTAGAGCTTCAACTCCTGCTATCGTGATAGTAAAATCATGACCTTGCTCCCTTGGCCTATACTGAGGTTGATGGTGATTCCCCTCCACTACACTCTTATTTGGGAAGTGATTGGAAAAGTGCTCATGTTATCCACACTTGAAGAATTTGACTTTAGATAGGTCATGCACCATCTTCCCTTTGTCGTTTGTGTTGATAAGTTTAGGATTCACTTCACTACGACAGTTACGAGTGATATGACCATCTCTTTCACACTTGTAACACTTCCCACTCCTGAGCAGGCAGTTCCCCAAATACTTTTTCTCTCATTTATTGCATGTGGAAAGTTTCACTTACTTTCCTCCTCTTCCTTGATCAAATATTATCCCAAAGTTTAGATCTAGAGATCTCTTCTTATCATTTGATTTGTGATACCATTGTGTCTCTCCAAACTCCACTTCAACCGTCATAGCACTCTGTAAGATTTCCTCATAGTTGTCATAGTATTAGTTGGATAAATTCTTCGGTAGATAAGGTCACAGTCCACCAAAGAATCTATCAACCTTCCCAGTAGGATACATGAATAGGCTAGAGGTATAATGGTAAAGTCTTTTGAAGTTCAACTCATAACTACCAACAAATTCATTCTCCTTATTCTTCAGTTCAAGGAATTTGTTATCTATTTTTGTTCTCATAAAACGAGGGAAATACTTATTAAAGAAGATTTATCTAAACTCTTCACACTTCAAATCATTAATCTCCCCTCATGGCCTTATGTTTTTAATCAGTTCCCACCACTAATCGGCTTTTCCCATTAAACGGTATGCAGCCAAAATGACTTTCACTTGTTTTGAACAAGGAATTACTGGTCTTTTCTATTGAGCTTATCCATAGTTCATCAATCAATGGGTCAGTAGATCCACTGAACATTGGTGGTCATTTATACATAAATGAATCAATGGAAAGTTACTCCCTTTGTGGTGAAACCGGTCTCTCAACTAGATTCATGTTATTTCCCATAACTTGAGTTAGTTTATTCATCATTCTTATGAAGTTTTCCATTCCGGTTTCCATCGGAGGGCCATTAGAAAATGGTCCGTTGCGTTCAACATTTACATGGTTCCTCCTATTTCCCACCATTTTATAAAAGAATATAAAATTGTTGAGAAACGTGTTTCTTTTGAAAATATTATAACTCTTTAAGAATTTTATGTCTTAAAACATCATGCTTAAAATTTTTATTCATTAACAACAATTACATTTTCGATAAATCGTTCATAATAGTTCATAAAAAACTTGTGATTAACCAAACTTATCCCCTGTGAGTGTTAAACCAAGAGTGCAGCAATGATCATTGTCATGCACTAGTTCCCGTTCGAGTCTATCTAAATGTGGTGTTTTTAGGTTTTACCCCTAGGTATATTTGTGTTAGAGCCACATCCACTTGTTCATATCCAAACAGAAATTTCTTTGTTCAGAAACCACTTAGTTAAAATTTCACTAAAACACCAAGGTGTTTTCATATATTTAAAATTTTCTATAAGGTTATTCCTAAATTTTTCAAATATAAATTTCAAAAAATAACTAAACCTTCCTTTGATACCAACTATGGAATCCCACTTTTTTATTATATAACCTTTCATTACATTTTACGAACATAGGATCTTTAATAGTTTAGTGTCTTAGAAATAAGGTACATAATACATGAAAACACAAAACATTATTTTATTCCACTTGAAAGGATTATTCAAGGTTCATACTAATTACATTTATTGTATCTCATAATCTAGGGATATACATCAAAGGAATGAGTGAGCATAAGGCCTGGTAAGGGGAAACAAGGGAAACAATTTAATTATGATCTTGAGGGAATATAAATAAGAACTTGAAGAAATACATAAAGGCATGAGAAAGAGGAATATCATAATAATAAAAACGTGAATCATAACTTTTAAATGTGGTGAAAATTTTTAATTGAGTCATTCATAAGCATATCACAAAGGATTGTCACTGAGGTGTCATAAAAATAACCATGGTTATTCACTAAGGTATCGTAAAACTTGTCATCTCTAGAGATTATATTCATTACCCAAGGAATTGAAGCACTATCAAGGTACACCCTTTATATGTATTAATTAATGTGAGAAACATAGATCTTAATAAAACATCTCATAAATAACCCGTGGAGAATAAAAGAAATGGATTTCATTTCAAAATCATGGTGTTTTAGAAAGTGCTTAAAAAACAAGATCTTTTTGTCATTTTAAACTCAGAGAAAAGGAATGCATGTTTCATGTATGTTAATACAAGAATTAAATAGATAATTTTGAAATATATGTCAATACACTAGGAGAATAAAGATGTTTGGGTATTCAAAAATTAAAAATAAAATAATTTCTTGATTAAAATAGAGAAATTTTGAGATGAAAATCCGATAGCATAATGGGTATGAAACATGGTTTTAGAAAACATTAAAAAGATACGGGATAAGGGTCTATCATTAATAAATGAATCTTAACATGTTAAAGGTATAGGATAAAATGTATATAATGATATTTTATGGAAATTTTAAATACATACCACATAAAAAAAAGATATGAAAGGAAAAGAGAAGTTGAGAGTTCCCTTACCTTGAATAGTGACTCCTAAACTCGATGATCGGGACCTTGGGGGCTTGAGGACACCTTAAGAGGACTCCTTGGGAGGTAAAACTATCAGAGCTTCATGGTTGATGAATTTATAATGAATGTAAATGAATAAATGGGTGGGTATTTATAACAAAAGTGATGGAGTTTTTTATTAATTTTTTAGGACACCTTAGTAATGGTATTTCCAAAACCATGGGCTTGCCCGTGGTATTGGCCACTTAGGATACCTATTAAGTTACTTTAAAAAATAAGAGTCGATCATCATTTTAAATTAATCATTACATCAATATGAAATAGCTATGATTTCATTAAACATAACGAAAAACTCAAACTATATTTTTACTATTTGTGAATAACTAAAGTGTTTTATAAAATTCTCATAAATTCACCCTAATCTAATTTTAACATATTGATTTGAAAAATGGAATTAATTTTATCATTATAAATCTATAACTTTTAGAAATTTAATTTCTAACTATAAAAATATTTATTTATTAAAAATAATAGCAGATAGAAAATGCATAGTAAAATCTTCGACACTTAAAAAAATAAAATTATTTTATCATTTGTAATTAAATTAAAATGTTTTGATAATACTATTTCATTATAATAAACATTATTAATAAAACCTTAGTTTAATATAGTAATTTATATCTCTCATAAAATAACAATTTTTATCTGAAAATCAATTTATCAAATTCAATTTCAATTTTTAAGAAAAACTATTCTTAAAATGAAAATGATGAAATAAAAATTTTATTAAAAATAAGGGATTAAAATTTAAGTGAATAAGGCCTTGACATATAACCCCTTAAAACATCTGGGTATGACCTAAGGGTAAGGTGTGTGATGATGATAGACTCTTGGAAAGACATGAATAACAATGACTGGGTAGTAATCTCTACCAACTTGAACTTATCCCATAGGTGATTTCATTAAAGCTTAACATGTTGAAGCTTAGCTTGGGATTGGTCAAGAGTGAAGCCCAGTGATTCTACCTCCTTCCCAAGCTCTAAAAAATGGGCTTCGTACGACACAATTCTACTGGATGAGGTCATCGACTCTTCTTTCTGCATTAAATAATCATATCATTTCTATTTATAATAGCAATTATAACATTAAAACTATTATTAAGAGTATTGTTTTCAATGATCATATTGACCAACAGTTATAATTGACAAATAGTCATATAATGGTCGAAACCTAAAGATCACATTTCAATTATACTCACCTCATTGTTAAAGGGATATAGTTTTGTTGTATAATAATATAAAATACATTTTCAAGAAACAAATATCATTTAAAAAGTTCGGGTCATTACATGGGGTGTGAGTTATGTGTGAAGAACCGAAAAAAGATCGACGGATTTGGATTACTAGCCACTGGATGGAAGAAAATGATGAGTGTCGCCTAGATATGCTAATCTTGGGTAGAAATAAGGCAAGATCTATGGTGGAATGGCCTTAATCGAGGCACAGAAATCAGAACTAAGATTATGTGGAAATCCCGATGACACGCCATGTATCACGATGAACACACGATATATATCCCCCAGTTGTGGCGGTTAGGGTTTCAAAAGATTATAAAGATGGAACATTTTATAGCCCTCCTACATGCAATGTACCTTATCCCTAGGTGGATGACCCTTGTGGTGGATCACATGGGTAGGACTTTGTGTGGGACTGCATGGCCAGACACATGGTAGTGTACCAAAGTACACAGATACAGGGTCAAAAACACAAACATGACCAGAAGGACATGGGCCTATCCCAAATAGTTTGGACACGCCATATAGTCCATCTTCATAATGTCTACTTCTACATGGATTGGGATTCATTTTTTGGTCAGATACTTGGGTAGGTGGTCAATTGGGACCGCATGATGTATGGGTCCCCTCACACATCATGTACTACTTGTTTCCTTTTGAGGAAACTTCAAGTTTTCATGTCTCCTTCATTTGGACTCGAATTTTGGTCCATGAGTAGTCTATACTGTGTTTGTTTTTCACATAAAACGTGATGGTTCCCTCAGTTAAGGATTTTGGGATATGATGTGGAATATGCCAAACATGATGCTTGGTTAGGCGATTCTCAACGATGGTAGTGATCTCATAGGATCACTAGTGGATTCCAAAGTAGAACCCAGTAGCATAGTTGGGCATGGGACCTTGATGACTTTTAGAGTGGAACCCTCCAGTTGAGATGGGAATAGTTCCTTTACCAACTCTTAGAGTGGAACCCTCCTGTCAGTATAGGGAAATGGCCCCTATATAATTCCTGAGTAGAACCCTTCAGTCGAGCTGTGTATGAGTCCTCTATCACGACCCGTCCCAGTGGGGATCGAGCCGCAACTCCCCAAGCCCGCCTCCAATAGGCCAAGGGCTGGTGACTAGCACCGAGTAGGCATGTTATTAACATGGGAGGCATTGCCTATAAACCTGTACACACACACACACACATCTCCAAGCCCACAAAGCTGAAAAGTAAAAACTACTGAAAATGGAAATGCATGCATACACTAAAATCCCAACCAACAAAGTACGACAGGAAAGTAAAGTACAGTAATGTAAAACCCTGGGCCAAAAGTACAAGCCCACCAAAAGAGAGTCTGTAACAAAGTCCAACCTGTAAATAAAGGTACTCGGACTGCAATTCGTAGCCGTAGGAACACACCTCGGCCTGTCTGATCTCACTGAGCACCGTCCAGTCTTGGTCTACCTAGAATCCTATCAAAGGCTCGCTGGTCTGCACAAGACACGACACGTGCGGGCAAAGCCCATGAAGGGGTGGGTATAAAAATACCCAGTAGGACACCCCGAAACCACAAAGGAATACAACAAGGTAAATACCACAAAGGAAAGATACAGTCAGTTCTACACAGTATATGTTTACAGAACATATAATAAGAATATCCAGATATACTCATACACGATCGACCATCACGAAAATCACCGCTAAGATCTAGCTCAAAGATTCCACTAAGCACGTAACAAGGATAACACACTCCTAGGTATGAAGAGAGAGATACTAAGTACTTGTTCCGGGAGAACACACTCCACAAGTACTTGAAAATATGATGCTTAGATGAGTATCACAACACAATAGCCATGGGGTGATTCCAAAAACTTAGTCTGAACTAATCCGCTAAGCAGAGGATCAGTGCCCGAGTAAAGTAGGTCATTTCGATACCAAGAACTCTACTTAGGGTTCCAGGAATGAATAGAGGATCCGGCTCTAAGTCTCACAGAGGGGATTCCAACAACTCTATTCAGGAAGTCCTGATGAAGGGATCATACTCTTGTACATAGGAAATGATACCAGAAACCTTCAGGGGAAAGACCAAGGGTACGAACCCTAAGAAATCTAGTCCAAGTCACAGCAGACAAAAGGATCAAGCCATGTAAAACAGGTTACACGGCGTGTAGTAAGATTACACTCTGTGTTCCTTGACTCTGGGTATTGCCTGTGTAAACGGCCCGTGTCTCTAGTCCCGGTGTGTAAAAATAAATACACGGTGTGTAGAAGGATCACACGCCGTGTTCCTTGACTCCGGGTACTGCCCGTGTAAATGGAACGTGTCTCTAGGCTTGTTGTATAAACGTAACTACACGGTGTGTAGTAAGATTACACTCCATGTCCGAGCACCTAGGGTTCGCTCTGTGTATGCTGGCCATGTGCCCGTACACGGTCTATTTACGTGTCGCCATCCCCATGTACCAGTACACGGGGTATCCCGTGTATCTGGATGGGTCTGGCTGGGGAAGGGTATACACACCGTGTCCTTGGACGTGTACCCAACCCATGTCCGTGTACTCCCGGAGTACACGCCAGGTGGTCCGCCGACGAATACATGCCGTGTAGTCGGGATTTCTCCAGAACTGTCATCTTCCTCCTCGCGCCTCGGACGATCTTCCGGTTTCCGTTAATCTTGTCCGTTTTTGTGAAACTTCAGATCTTGGTTTGTCCCATCACATGAACACCGAATCGGGTGTTTTCGGTCCTTCGATCGGGTCATAAACCTCCAACGATCCATCCGAAGGAAAAACGCCCAAAAACTCATATCTCTCAATCCGCTCCAAATCATCTGTTGAAACCATCATCGCAGCTCTGCACCATTATCCCGAGGGTGGATCTACAATTCCATATCATTGTGCTGCAGATCTAAGGTGCAATCGATCATTGTTCGTACCCTGCGAAGAACGCATAAAACGCACACAAAGAACGCGATAAATCAGGGAAGAAAGGCACAACAAATCGAGAGGGATGAACCTCAATCGATGTTCATGCCGATCTTGGTTATTCACCGTTAGAAGATTAAACGAAACCAAAATAACTTGCAAGAATCAATTCCCCAAAATACAAAATCCCATCCCGCAAATACGATTGATTTGCGGGCTAATATGTTCGTGGATTAGTCCGCGTTCGTCATAGGAATCAAGAACGGGGAAAGGAAACCAAAATCAAAACATCCTACCTAGATCTGCGGCATTCGTTGGCGAAGATCCAGTTGTCGCGTCGTCATTGGCGAAACCCGTCAAGAACGTCGTCTCCTCGTTGGGGTTTCCTCCAGAGCCTCCAGAGCCTCCAAGGGTTTCAGGGTTATGAGGTCTGTAACCCTGGACCCCTGTGCAAACCTTTATTTAAAAGGATAAAAGATATTTGCTACATCAAGATTTAATAAAATATTTTTATTAAATATTTTATTACGGTTACGTCCAAAAACTAGATTTCACCACCAACCTGCGTCAGCCGATGTTAGGCTTCTCCTAAGGTAAACTCGCTGCTCTAAACACAACGGTGCCCTCGGATTTCTGATCCGAGAACCCGTTCATGAGTTATTCCACATTTTCAAGAAAACCACACGTGCACGTAATTTAATTATTAAATTAAATTTAAACATTTGTTCTGGGCTCACCAGGCCTCGGAACTGCACGCCGTCACAATTCCTAGTCTCTAAAGAAATTCACATATAATATTAAAATAAAATACGGAGAAATCTGATACATTACATCCTCAATGACTTCCCAAGGGAAACCCTCCAGTCAAGCTAGGAATGGTTCCTCGACATCTTCCCAAGTATAACCCTTCAGTCGAGCTGGGCGGGGGTCCTTGACAACATCCTAAGTGGAACCCTCCAATAGATATGGGCATGGGTCCTCGACGACTTCTCGAGTGGAACCCTCTAGTCGAGATAGGCATGGGTCCTTAATAGCTTCCCGAATGGAACCCTCCAGTCAAGTTGGGTATGGTTCCTCGATGACTTCTAGAGTATAACCCTCCTGCTGGAATGGGCATGGGTCATGTACTACCAGAGTGGAACCCTCCTACTGGAAAGGGCATGGTTCCTCCATCTAATATCAGAGTGGAACCCTCATGTTGCACTAGGGAATGGGTCATCTACCTAGAGACTGTAGAACCTCGACTATGCAGCACATGGACAATGTGTGGCTTGACTTGGATGGTCACTTCTGGGAAAACGCGTGAGATGTTAGGCATCATTGATGGACTTTTGGAACTGTTGGCTACCCTTCTTCCCGAGCTGAACTGTGAGATGGAGATCCCCTTACTCTCTCATTTTGGATTCTTTTGATTGAGCATATATATATATATATATATATACTTATGTATCCATGCCTTTAGATTTGGTTACTCTCCTTCCATGAGAGGCGAAGACACATAGGGTATGTCGCGTGCCTTCCGTTTTTAGCTTCTTATGGTTATATGAGTTTACTCTCCTACTATATGTGGGTAAGACTTGATGTGTATTTCGTCTACACACCATGTTAAAACCATTATGTTTAGATGAGTTTACTCTATCTTGGTTTGGGTTGTGATGTTCCCTTTCACTACATCCTATTTACTATCTAATGTCTTTCTATTCTTATTGTATCTCTTACTACTCCCCCTTCAGCATTAGGGGAATCCTACTAGGTATGTATATACTCACCCCTGTATGGGATTTTCCCTCACATGTCGTGTCTTATACAGATTAAGGACAAGTCAACATTGACTATAGAGGAGAATAGGGATACCTAGTACTTTGGACTGTGTACGGTTGTCAGAGCTTAGAGATCAGGAGATAGGTTCTCTCAACATTCTACATTCTATTTTTTGTTAGTTTGGAACACTATTCAAGTTGGGAATGTATTTTTTCCCTTTACCTTTTATTTTATACTACCGTACTCTTGTACTATCTAGAGGTTGTTCATGCATGGTTATTACCTTGGTTTTCAGCTTCTTTTACTTTTACTTCCTCTACACTTCTGCATCGAGATGGATGTGTGTGTGCATACAAATACATAGAAAGGGCCTCCCAACATTAGTAATGCCTTCAATGATGGTTGTCAGTCCCTGGCCTATAGAGGTGGGCTTGAGGTAGTTGCAGCTCAAGCCCCAATTTGGGTCACGTCGTGATAGGAGGCGTGTGCTCCAAAAATAATTTAAGTGATCTTAAAGAAACACATGATGAGAATCATAAATAGAATTCATAAGATATAGAAAACCCATAATATTTTGAAAATAATGAAACCTCTCTTAATTATTCCACTGCAGGTAAAATATGGAATCAAATTAATGTAGAAAATATTGATAAAATATTTTCATATTCTATGTCATGTGATATAGAAAATGAAGACCCTGAACCAAGGTCTTTTATGTAATTTCAAAAATGACCTGATTGGGATAAATGTAATGATGAAATTAATGTTTAATTACATTCACTTAATAGGAAAAGGGTTTTTGGGAATATCATTCTCACACCAAATGTTGTGAATCCTGTTATATAAATGGGTTTTTGTGTGTAAGAATAATGATACAAATGAGATTGTAAGATACAAAGCTCATCTTATCACGTAAGGATTTTCTCAAAGACCTAGAATTGATTATGAGGATACATATTATCCTATTATGGATGCTATTACTTTTCAATATCTAATCAGCCTTAATGTAGATGAGAATGATAATATGCTTCTTATGGATGTTGTTACAGCTTATTTATAAGGGTCACTTGAGAGTAGTATATATATGTGAATCTCAGAAGGATTCAAAATACCCGAAGTATTAAAATCAAAACCGAAAGACATATATTCAATTAAATTGCAGAAATCCCTGTATGGATTAAAATAATCTGGGCATGTGTATTATAATCATTTGAGTGAATATTTGTTAAATAAAGGGTATGTAAATATCCTTATATTCCCATCTTGTTTTCTTAAGTAAATAAAATCAGGATATGAAATCATTGTTATTTATGATGAGGATTTAAGTATCATTGGAACTCTAGAAGAGATCAATAAAGCAATGAGAAACCTAAAGGATGAATTTGAAATAAAAGACCTGGTAGAAACAAAGTATGGTCTTGGATTAATGTAACAACTTATTACCCACTTTCAAATATTTCTCATCTCTATATTCCTTCCCCTCCATGTTTTGGTGTGTTTTGGGACTTCTGAGGATGGAGATCCTTAGGGGTGGAAATGACCTAAAGTTAAAGGATTTTTGTTGGTTTGAATTAATGGAATCTAGGTATGAATGTTTCAAAGGCTTTGTGGGGTTCTCCCTAATTTTGGAAAACATCGGAGATGGTTTTGGTTTTTATATAGAATCCATATTGTTTACTGCTTGTAGGACTTTTTCACATCATTAACATTTTACATGATGTGAAACCTTTTTCGGGTAGATTTTGTTAATTTGGTTCAAGGAGTGAAAGTTTTACACACCATGAATATGGTTCACATCATGAAATGGTAAAAACCAGAATTTTTATTTTGAGGAAACGTGTTTTTCAATGTAATTGGACTTTATGGATTTTATGTCAAGAAATAGGGATTCACGATGTTTAATTCTCATGGCCTATAGGTTTTAGGTGATTCATGTCTGGTTCTATTTTCATTCACGTGTAGAATTTTCCCTCTCAGACCTAGGATCTCTCCCAAAAGATTTTGGGGATCTCTACTCCTTCTGGATTGTTTTGTTCAGCGGTGATGTCCATTGTGGTTGCGGTACATCTCTTTGAGTGAGTAATCCCTGTGATTCTTCATTTTCATCAATCATGTTATCCACGTTATTCTACGCATATAGATATGTCAATATATAATAATAATATTATTGATCTTTTATAGATATGTTGTGTGATCTTCCTCTGGAGTCTGACCCTTGTGTTGGTTGTGGTGTGACATGAAGTTTTCTTTGAGGAATGTTGTGATATGTCATCTTCGTTGACTATTTGTATTGTTAAGTTTCTTCTTAGATGTTAGGATTTATTCTAGTTCCTCTATTGTTGAATTTTTTCTTCCTTATTGGTGGATCCTATTTTGAGCGTGTGCGACCTAAGTTTGAGGTAGTTGGTTCTATCTTTAGCCAATGTTTGGTGAACTGTATTGCTCTGGGTTTATAAATTATTTTATAAATGAATTGGAATGATTGAATTGTGTGTGTGGAAATGGGATTTTTAAAAAAGATGATTTCCTCTTATTTTGGTAAAATAAAAGGTATTTTCAAAGCATAGTGAAATGGATCTGTGAAATAGTTTTCAAAAAATGATTTTTGATGAAATAGTTTGGAAAATGTAGCACATGGGAAGCTTTGGGTACTTTCGAGGAAAGTATAGTAATAGGACACGTACGTTGATACCATTATGGTGACATTAATGGGGTGTTCCTCTTCTCTCAAGGCCTGTTGTTCTAGGGACTTGTTATACACTATTGGGGGTTCACTTTCGGGGGTGTTCCTCTGCTCTCTAGATTCGATGCATATGTCTAGAGGCTTGATGCCCACTATTATCTATGTATGGGTATGAGTGTCCTAGCTAGACTAACATGTAGTGATCTTTGGAATGATATTATCTATGATTTTTTGTTATATTGTATTTGGTATGATATGTGATACATGATTTTATTTGATTTTATTGCTTTGATATATGTGAAAAGCTTTGAAAGTGTTTTACTTTCTTTATTTGGAACTATGGAAAAGGGGGGAAATGTTTTACCATGCTTTTGATATAAAAATTATTTAACTGTTTATCATGACTTTTTTCATTAATGTTGAGCATGTTCATATTGTTCTGCAATGAATTGTTATGGAACACCTACGTGGGATCTTACTAAGCCTATTTATCTCACACCCTACGCACCCCCTTCGGTGGTAAGTAAACCTTATTATGTCTTTCGATGCCCAGAAAGTTAAGGAACCACAGTGAGTCGACATGGTTTCAATCAGCTATCTATGGGTAGATGGTGGGAGTTTTCCCACATTATCACAGGGAGTAATTGTTTCAGTTTTTAGTTGTTATTTACTGTTGGACTTGAACCTGGGATATTGTTTAGCTATTTTCTATTTTTATCGGTTCTTTATTTTCCTTTTTGATATGACATATATTTCTTGTTTACTCTTTCATTATTTCTTATTTTCATGCATATATATGTCATGTTTTCTACTTTATTTTGGTCGAAACTATTCCCTTTGGTTGTTGTTGAAACTCAGGTGCTAGTCACCAGCCAGTGGGGATCAGGAATGCCCTTCGGGTATGTAATGGTTCGGGTTAGGTGCTAATTTGATAGGGTATTTGGGTTAGGTACGTCATAGTTTTAGTTTCATAGGTGTCGTTTTTTTCTCAAGAGTCCTTCCATTGGGAAGTTGATAGACTAGAGATAGGATATTCATGACTTGTGAGGTAGGATTTAGTGAGTGTCTGACCGGATATTTTCATGAAGAGACTCAAGTTACCATGGGATGTTGGGGTGTGTGTCTCCTGTTTTGATTTCTTGATCTTAATCTTAGTTTTATCTTATGGTTTTCTAGATTGAACTGAGATTATCTTGTTTTCTGATCTTTTCTTTTGTTTCGGTGTGCAACAGTATACCACTGAGACGTCTTCCATGGGTTCATCGGGAGGGTGCAGTAGATGCTCCTTAAGGGAATCCACATCTAGATCAGAATCTCACCAAATATATAATTTTGTTATTTCATGTTGTCGAACAAAATGCATCGCAAGTCTATAACACATTTGTTGAGATACAGCTAGGAGTTGTAGGAGAAAGGGATCGATCACGGGAGTTCTTACGTGAGAAGCCACCATCCTTTAAGGGTACGAATGAACCTCAAGTGATGGAGGACTAGATTGAAAATATTGATTAGATCTTTGACTTCCAGGATACACCTGAGTATCAAGTATAAGTTCACATTTTCCAAACATTAGGGTCCCAACAAATGATTGCGGGATTCCATGGTATAGGTGAATAGACATGTGGTCTTGGAATGGAAGGGTTTCACGACTCTCTTCTTCCAACAATTTTTTCCAGAGTTGCTGATGATAGAGAAGTATCTGAAGTTATTCTCCTTACAATAGGGAGAGAATTTGGTGTTGGAATACACCAATCAGTTCCTAGAGTTGGTTTGTTTTCCTCTATAGGTATATAAAGAATGACCACCTGAAGGCTCAAAAGTACATACAGGGTTGACGAAAAAATATCATACCACAGGTATTTATGTTGAAGATTTCAACCTATGAAAATATTATAGATGGGTCAATGATGGAAAATATGAATATGGTGAGCAATGTTGGTTATTTTTTCCTTCTCTTACATCAATTGGTAGCTTCATTGGCACCAATGGGAAAAGGAGGAAGTGGTAAGATCATCACAGGAGTGGTAGAGGTAGTTCTCAATGGAAGGCCTCCTCTTCACCTTTATTTACAGCTAGTAGTGTGCCCCTAACTTTCTATCAGTGTGGAAAGGTTAGGCACACCCGATGTTCTTATTCTACACCTATGAATATGTGTAACAGTTGTGGGAACTATGGTCATCTGCAACATTTCTATGAGGCTGTGTCTATGCCCCGTTGTGATTAGGGATCATCAACCCCAAAGACTATTATGGCGTAGTCAGATGCTTCAAAGACTACGGGGCTCTAGCCACATGACTTAGTACTGAAGCACCTTCATGTAGTATATGAGTTTCTAGTGGATGTAGATTCGGGTCCAGCGATAGTGAGAGGTACCATATTTATTTCATCTTCAATAGATATTTCTTTATTTGATACAGGTGTTTCCCACTCATTTATTTATGGATGTTTTGTTGATATGATTAAACTTCCAACAAAGATCATGTCCTTTGTTATGGAGTTGTCGACACCTCTTGGGAAGAAGAAAGAGTATGGGTTTTAGTGTCCTTATTCGATGTCGATATTTGATGTGGAGTTAGGCTAGGATTTTTTTCATTCTTGGTCTGGATATGTTTGATGTCATCATCGAGATGGATTTTCTTGTTACTCATTATTTGGGGGATGATTGTTATCATCGACGTGTCTCGTTTCTTGCAGTAGATAGGAGATCTATTGTGTTTTAGGAAGAGTGGGATATGAGGTCTGTTCATGCAGGACCTTACCACCCAAAGCTCAGGAGTTTGTTGTCTACTATACCAGTTGAGCCTGATGATGTTTCTTATGTTTTTGATATTCCCACTTTTGTACGGTATTTTCCTGACATTTTCCCAGATGATTTATTTAGTCTTCCTCCAGAGAGGGAGGTAGAGTTTATGATTGACCTGGTGTCAGGTACGCATCCTATCTTGTTTCCTTCTTATCATATGGCACCAACAAAGTAGAAAGTGCTCAATATTTAGTTGGATGATCTAATGAAGAGATGTTTTGTTTTCACTGGTGTTTCACCTTGGGAAGCCACTGTTCTCTTTGAAAGAATGTAGATGGTTCACTCTGATTGTGTGTGGACTATCAAAAGCTGAACTAGGTAATGGTTAAGAATAAGTGTCATCTTCCTCATGTGGATGATTTGTTTGACCAGTTAAATGGGGAAAATATTTTTTTAAAGATTGATCTTTGGTCGGGTTATCATCAGCTTATAGTATAGGGAGTCTGATATATCCAAGATGGCTTTTAGGGGACGGTATGGCCATTATGAATATTTTGTGATGTTTTTTGGTCTAACTAATGATCACACAGTTCTCATAGATTTTATGAACCACATATTCCCTGATTATCTCAAAACATTAGTGGTAGTGTTCATGGATAATATTTTAGTTTATTCGAGATCTGAGCCCAAGCACGAGAGCTATTTGAGTTTGGTTCTAAAAATACTAATGAGTAACCCTTTGTATGGAAAGCTTTTGAAATGAAAATTTTGGTTCCAAGAAGATAATTTCTTAAGGCACATGATTTTTGATCATGGCTTATCAGTTGATCTTGAGAAGGTGAAGGTTGTTTTTTCTTGGGAAGATCCATGCAATGTCTTTGAGATTCAGAGCTTCTTTGGTCTTGTTGGATAATATTGATGGTTCATCATGTATTTCTCAAAGTTAGAATCACCTTTGACTTCCCTTACCAAGAAATGTTTTAAATTCATATGGGATGAAAAGTTTCAGTCTTCTTTCGATGAGATGAAATGACTTCTGGCAACGACTCATATTCTGTTCTTACTTGAGATGAGTAAGGGGTAAGTGGTTTTCTATAGTGCTTATGGTGCTGGTTTGGGTTGCGTGATTATACATGATGATCATGTTATGGATTATAACTCTTTCCATCTTTGATTGTAAGAAAATAATTACCTCACTCATGATTTAGAACATTTAACGGTTATGCATGCTCAAGTGTTAGCAGCATTATCTTTTTGGGGATAGGTTCATGATCTTCTTTGACCACAAGAGTCTGAGATATATCTTTTCTCACAAATACTTGAATCTCATACAAATGATGTGGTTAGAATACCTTCATGTATTTTAATTCAACATCTCTTATGCCCCAAAAAATGGGAATGTCATTGCGGACACTCTCAGAAGGAAAGTACCATTGCAAGCTATTCTCAAATCCAAGGAGGAGTGAAACCTTTTGGGACTCTTCTCTCAGTTGCACAAGGATGCTCAGGAGGATGTTTCAAGTATAATTATAACTAGTATTAAATTTTAATCACCTCTCATTGAGTCCATTCTATTGGGTTAGAAGAAGGATTATGAGTTCAAGGGAATTCGAGAAACCCTGTATGGTGGAGAGACCATTTTGGGTTGGTCTCTCTCTTTAGATGGTATTCTCCATTTTGGGCATCATTTTACCATACCATCATCTATGAGGAGTTTAGTTTTTTTAATTATCATAGTTATTCATGGGTCTTTCATCCGGGAACTATGAAGATGTACTATGACATGAGATAGAGATTTTGGTTGCTAGGTATGAAGCATGGCATCACAGATTATGTGTCTTGTTGTTACACCAACCAACAGATAAAGTCAGAGCATCTGAAACCTTCTAGTTTTCTCTAGCCACTTCCAGTGCCGGTTTGGAAATGGGATTTAGTATCCATAGACTTTGTTGTTGGATTAACACGGACTCCCCGGGGGGAGGAATGCAATCTGGGTGCTGATTGATCAGTAGATAAAGTCGGCTCATTTCATTCTAATCAAGGACACCACAAAAGTTGAAGACCTAAGTAAGCTATATGTGTGGGAGGTTGTGAGGTTTTATGGAGTTCCCTATTCCATTGTTTCAGAAAGGGATCCTAGGTTTACATCATAGTTTTGGATGATCCTCTAGGAGGCGATGGGGACTCAGGTCCAGCTGAGTATAGCTTACCATCCACAAACAGACGGTCAGACAGAGTGTGTTATTCAGATCCAGAAGGATATGCTTTTTGCCTATGTATTTTATTTTGGTGGATCATGGGATAGTCATCTGGGACCGGTTAAGTTTGATTATAAAAATATTTATCAGAAGTCGATCAGAATGGACCCATTTTAGAATTTGTATGGTCGTCTGTGTAGACCGCCTCTTTGTTGGGAAGAGGTGGGAGATGCCTCTTTGGTGGGACCGAGACTCATTCAGGAGACGTCAAAAAGGATTCAAGATATATTTCAGTGTCTAGTTTCATATCAAAGTCAATAGAAATCATATGTGGATTGACGTCATCGTCCTTCAGAGTTTTCCATTAGTGTCCAAGTTTTCTTTAAAGTTTCTCCTCAATTATGTAATTATCGGCTTGGAAAATAGGGAAAGTAGGCTCTGATATATGTTGGACCATTTGAGGTCACTGGGTGGCTTGAGTAGGTTTCTTATCGGTTGGAATTTTCGGTTTAGTTGATGGGTATTCATAATGTTTTCCACATATCACAGCTCAAGAATTATCATCCTGATCCTTCTCATGTTTTGAGTTGGGAAGAGATCGATTTGGAGCCAGAAGCTTTTGTTATAGAGAAACCAATGGAGATCGTTGAATCTTAGGTGAAATTATTTCATGGGAAGTTGGTCTTGTTGGTCAGGGTGTTATAAAAACATGGATTAGATTCTCATGAGACATGGGGGGGCGAGTCATTGATGAGGGAATGGCCTCATCTCTTTTCAGACATCATTCTTCCACATGACTTCTCGGAGACAGAAAGTCTTATGGTGGGGAGTTTGTAACATCTCATTACCCACTTTCAAGTATTTCTCATCTCACTATTCATTTCCCTCCTTGTTTGGGTGCGTTTTGAGGATTATGATTATGGAGATCCTTTGATGTGTGGAAAATAACCTAATGTCTGAGGATGTAAGTTTGTTTGAATTAATGAAGTCTGAGTATAAATGTTTCAAAGTATTTGTGGGGTCCTCCCCGAGTTCAGAGAACTCCAGAGATGGTTTGTGTTTTTTCTACAGAATATGGATTGTTTACTGCATGCAAGAATTTTTCACGTCGTGAACAGTTTATAGGATGTGAAACCTTTTTCGGGAAAATTTCATGAATTTGGTTCAAGGCATGAAATGTTTACACAACATGAATATGTTTCACACCATGAAATGGTAAAAATCAGGATTTTTAATACAAGGTGATGTGTTTTTTTGGAATAATTGGCCTATGTGGGTTTCATGGCGTGAAATAGGGATTTATGATGTGTAAGTCTCATGACCTGTAGGTTTTAGGAGTTTCATGCATGGTTCTATTTTCATTTGTGTGTAATCCTTACTCTCTCAGACCTAGGAGCCCTCCCATGAAATTTTGTGGATCTCCGCTCCTAAATCATTTCATTCAGCGATTGATCTTGGTTGCAGTTGTGGTACATCTCTCTAGGTGATTAATCCTTATATTTCTTAGTTTTTGTTAATCACGGAAACCCTGTCATGCTACGCTTATAAATTTATTGATCTTGGATGATAATCTTCTTCATCCATTCCTGATCCGTTGTGTGATCTTCATCTATAGGCTGGCCCTTGTGTTGGTTTGGGTGCGGCGTGAGATTTTCTTCTAGGTATGTTGTGATATGTCCTCTCTGCCAACTGTTTTTCATGTTGAATTGATTCTGAGATGTGAGGATTGATTCTAGGTCCTTCGTTGTTGTTTTTTGTGTTCTTCCTGGTTGGCGGATCCTATTGCGGGCGTGTATAGCCCAAGTTTGAGGTGGGTGGTTTTGTCTCTGGTCTATATTGGATAAACGGTATTTCTATGGTTTTATAAATTGTTTTATAAATGAATTTTCATGATTCAATTGTGTGTGTGGAAATGGATTTTTGAGAAAAGATGGTTTTCTCTTGTTTTGGTAAAAGAAAATGTATTTTCAAAGCATTGTGAAATGGATATGTGAAATGGTTTTCAAATCTTGGTTTTGATGAAATGATTTGTAAAATGTGGCACATGGGAAGCTTTGGGTACTTAAGTGGAAGGTGTAGTAATAGGCCTCGTCTGATCATACTGTCGGGGGGTTCACTTAGGGGGTGTTCCTCTTCTCCTTAGACTCATTGTTCTAGGGACTTGTTGGACACTGTTGGGGGTTCACCTTATGGGATGTTCCTATGCTCTCTAGATTCGATGCATATTTCTAGAGGCTTAATGTTCTCTATTTTCTATGTCTGGGTTCGAGTGTCCAAGCTAACCTGACCAGTAGTGATCCTTGGCGTGATATTACTTGTGCTTTGGTATTGTATTGGATTTGATATGATATGTGATACATAATTTGGTTTGATTTGACTGCTTTGATATATGTGAAATTCTTTAAAACTATTTTACCTTCTTTATTTGGAACTATGGAAATGGGGGGAAATGTTTTACCATTCTTTGATAAAAAAATTGTTTAACAGTTTATCATACCTTGTTTTCTTTAAAATTGAGCGTGTTCAGATTGTTATATAGATATTTGATATAGAACACGTAGGTGGGATCCTACTAAGTCTGTTTATCTCACACCTGGCACACCCCTTCAGCGGTGCGAAGACCTTGTTCTATCTTTTAATGCAGGGAAAAGGCAAGGTGCCACAGTGAGGCGGTGAAGTTTGGGTAGTTGGTGATGAGATGGAGAGATTTTTCTCACGCTATTACATGGAGTAGTTGTTTTGGTTTCTAGTTTTCCTTTACTGTTGGATTTTTACCATGGAGATTGTTTAGCAACTTTTGAGTTGGATCACATCTACTGTTACCTTTTTGATAGGACATATATTTCTTGTTTACGCTTTCATTGCTTCTTCCTGTTGTGTATGTATATGTCATGTTGTCTGCTTCAGGTTGAGTGAAATAATTCCCTCTGGTTGTTGTTGATGCTCGGGTGCTAATCGTAATCCCGTGGGGATCAGGAACGTCCTTTAGGTATGTGATGGTTCGGTCGGGTGTCATTTTGAGAGGGTATTTGGGTATGGTTCGTCACAATTACAAATTGAGCATATGTCAAATGGTATATTATTGCATCAGTCAAATTACACTAAAAATGTCTTAAAATGCTTTAATATGAATAAAGTGAATCCTTTAGTACTCTAACGGTTCTTCGGTCTTTAAATACTGAGAAAGATCAATTTCAACCTTATGAAAAAAATGAGGAGTTGGATGGCCAAAAGTATCATACCTCTGTGTTATCGGGGAACTAATGCATCTTGTGAATTGTACTCGTCCTAATATATCGTTTTCTACTAATTTATTAGAAAGATTTAATCTAGCCCCAACACAGACATTGAAATGGAATTAAACATATTTTTTGCTATCTTTATAGCACTATTGATTTGGCTTTATTATATTCTAAAAAATTAGAAAAGAAGATGGATGGTTTTGCATATGAATGTTATTTATCTGGTCCACAAAATGTGTGATCACAAACTGGTTATGTGTTCATAGTTGGAGGTACTTCCATATCTTGGAGATCGAAAAAGCAAACACTCATTGCAACATCTTTAAATCATGTATAAGTAATAGCATTACACGAAGCATGTCGAGAATGTGTTTGGTTGCGGTCTATGACTCAGTACATTCGAGCGGCAATTGGATTGTCTATGGATTATAGCCCAACAATATTATTCGAAGATAATACTACATGCATCACACAATTAAAGGCTTCATAAAAAATGATCAAACAAAACACATACCATCGAAAATTTTCTACATCACACAAGTGTTAATGAAGAATGAAGATATTAGCATGCAATATGTTCGATCCAGTGAAAACATTGCATATTTATATACAAAGGTGCTACTAATCGTTATCTTTAGAAAACTTGTACATAATATAGGGATGCGTTGATTGCAACTCTTGTAATGTAATGTAACTTTCAGGAGGAGTCTACGAGACAGTACTATTTCCCTTATTCCGATATTTATTCCATTGGGTTTTTTCAGGAAAAAGTTTTTAATGAGGCGGTATCAAAACATGTATGACATTGCTAGGGATGTGCATCCCAATGAGGGGTGTTAGGCGGCCATTGAAAGGCAGTTGCAATCTTCAACAGAGGGTGGGCTGACCACCCCCACCAATCCCCCCTACCTACCACGGTGTACGGCCAATAAAATGGTTGTGCAACCCCCCTAGGTACTAGGGATAGAAGGGAGACACCCAAATTTTCAATAAGATACTTGTCCTTCCATCTGCTCATTTTTCTTCATTATTCTACTTTTACTCCTTTCAATTTTAGTTTTCACAACAAACATCATAATATTCACATGAAAGTAAGCTCTCAGTCTCCACCAAAAAAAGACAACAATATCCCCTTAAACGAGGTTGAAATTTCATCAAATGTTTAAAAATTGGAGTAACTCGATAAAAAAATCCCTTTTAGAGGCACTTAAAACCTTTTTTACATAAAAAAACACATATCTAGGTTCCCTCAAGTAATCACGTCGTATATCTTTTCGCAAGCTTCGATCTGAAATGTAGTAGAGATCAAACAAACACTTTGATCAAAAGTTATGGTCATTTGAAGTTCATGTTTTCAACTTATTTTAGATCGTTCATTAATTTATTAATTTTTTTATAATCAAATTGTTATTAAATGAATATTACTCAATAATAATTCGTAATTTGTTAATTAATATTAATTTTTAATTATTTTATAAATCATTTTTCACTAAATATCTTATATATTAAGTTTAATTACAGATTTAGTATTATATAAATCATATTTTATAAAATGTCATATTTATATCAATATAAATATATTTCTATATTAATATATGATTTTTAATAATATATAAAATTTTTTATGAAATATATATTTTATCTACGTTAAAAAAACACTAATAAAATTAACTTTTATCAACACTAACAATGATCTCTTTTATCATTGTTTTTTTAATGATAAAGGTATCAATTATCATTGATTTTAGCTATAAAGACAACTTCTTTATCTAACGGGTTTTTTTAATTTGTAGTAGTAATTTAATAAGTTTCTCCAAATCCATCATACAACTAAAGAAACGCATAGTGTGGTCCACCAACCGGTTTTTCTTACCTATCCATTATAATTTCCTTGATTTCTATGTCTATTCCAAGACCAATACAAATTGAACTTATGTAGAAAACTATAGTTTGTTTTTTTTTCTTTGATAAGTTTGTCATTATAGAAATATTCCTATAATTCTGAGTTCTACACAAGGATGTTCGGGATTTTGAAATAGTGCTTTCTGCTGGCCAAAATTTGCTGTTTGTATTCATCGTGTAACCTGTAACGGTTGGTGCAGTGTGGTTTTAATCTCCATATATGCTCATATGAGTTTTTTGTTTTTATGCATTTTTAAAAAAAAATATTTTACAAAAAACGGTTAGGGAGGAATTTTTTTTCAAAATGTGCCTTAAAGGCGGCATCATGGATGTCGCATTTGCATTCCGGGTGAAAGGCGGCATCGCCGATGCCGCGATGCGCTATTTTAAATCCAGAAGTACTACCATTACAGCAGTCTGGATTCTGATAGAACCTCTCACCCAGAGCTCCCTTTTATAAGAGAGCTTGCCCTGAAAATCATTCTTCATTTCTGATGTGGGATTCTAGTTTTCTATTTCCTGCGCAGAACATTCTGCATTTCCGGTGTGGGATTCTGTTTCAAGTACTCGACTTTAAAAGACTATAAAATATAAACTATAAGACCAATATAAATGAAACTTAAAACATGAATTAAACATATAAAAAATAGTTGAAAACAAAAAAACATAAAAAATGATGACAAAAAATAATTTAAAAGCTTTCAAAACCACCTACTTTAAACTTAAAAAGTTTCAAGTATGTGAATTTAGAAGCCTATAAAATATAAATTACAAGACCAATATAAATGAAACTTAATACATGGATTAAACATATAACAAATAGTTGAAAATAAAAATAATTTTGTAAAAAATGTTGATAGAAAATAATTTATAAGCTTTCAAAACCGCTTATTTGAAACTAAAAAATGTTTCAAGTACGTGACTTTGAAATACAACAAAATATAAACTATAAGACCGATATAAATGAAATTTTAAAGATAGATTAAACATATAATAAATAGTTGAAAACAAAAAGAATTTCCTCAAAAATGTTGATGAAAAATAATCTATAACCTTTCGAAACCGCCTACTTGAAACTTAAAAACGTTTCAAGTACGTGAATTTGAAAGACTATAAAATATAAATTATAAAACGAATATAAATGAAACTTTAAAATTTGATTAAACATATAATAAATAGTTGAAAATAAAAATAATTTTGTAAAAAATGTTGATGAAAAGTAATTTATAAGCTTTCAAAACTGCTTACTTGAAACTAAAAAATGTTTCAAGTACGTGACTTTGAAATACAATAAAATATAAACTATAAGACCAATATAAATGAAATTTTAAACATTGATTAAAAATATAATAAATAGTTGAAAACAAAAAGAATTTCCTCAAAAATGTTGATGAAAAATAATCTATAACCTTTCAAAAACGCCTACTTGAAACTTAAAAATGTTTCAAGTACGTGAAATTGAAAGACTAAAATATAAACTATAAAACGAATATAATTGAAACTGTAAACATTGATTGAACATATAATAAATAGTTGAAAACAAAAATAATTTTCAAAAAAAATGTTGATGAAAAGTAATTTATAAGCTTTCAAAACCGCTTACTTGAAAGTAAAAAATGTTTCAAGTACGTGACTTTGAAATATAGTAAAATATAAACTATAAGACCAATATAAATGAAATTTTAAAGATTGATTAAACATATAATAAATAGTTGAAAACAAAAAGAAATTCCTCAAAAATGTTGATGAAAAATAATCTATAACCTTTCAAAACTGCCTACTTGAAACTTAAAAATGTTTCAAGTACGTGAATTTGAAAGACCATATTCCAATTACCAAAGTCATTTTGAACTTATGAAACTAATGTCATCAAAATATCCAAAGTGCATTTAAATAATTAAGTAATTGTTTATAAAATTATACTAAGTGATATAAACGTAATAACGAACATGAATATGGTTAATAAGAAAGTATAAAACTAACATAATTTTATTATTATGGAATATAAAGAACATATTTGACATGTCAGAATCGAGGTAAGGAACTCTTTAACTAAAAAACCTTGATTTAAAAAACACTAGATTTTACCAAGGGTGTACACCATGAGAAGTTGCCTGAAATCTCTACCCTTAATAACATGTATATTATTTTGTAGCTGTATGCATTCTTAAAAGACTTAATTTGTGTTTTGATTTAGATTTTTTAATAATGGAGGTCGTTTATTTATTTACATATAAGACTAATTCATGCTTTATTTTATTTGGATAGAAAATCATTATTTAGCATCACTCAAATACTTTACAGTTTGTCAGCACCCTTTGAAAATAGCAGAGTATGTCCAGAGTTATCATTAAATATATCATGTTAACAAATATGTTATATATATATATATAATGATAACATTACTTACATATGTTCTTTTAATATTTATAACACATGTTTATAAAATATTAGTGTTTTTATCAATGTAAACACATAACATATATTTAATAAAGTACAAATAACACATACTATATGATATAAACACATGTGTCAAGCCTAAAAAACTCAAATAATATGACAAAATATATATCATATAACGAGAATAAAACTTGATTTTTAGAGTTAGATTTGCAGATAGATAAAAAAATTCAATCACGTCAAAAATCTGAGTTCATTAAATAGTCCTATCAAAACAAGATTTTATCTACATATCCGAGTTAAGAATATATACAAACATCATGAAAATGTCATTTATATAACTATTAATTGTATAATAATTAGTTTGTTAATTAGTAATTATTAATAATTAATTATATTATAATTAATTAGTTAATTAGTAATATAATTAGTTAATTAGTAATATGATTATTAATTATTTAATAATTAATTAGTTACTTAGTAATATAATTATTAATTATATAAAAATTAATTAGTTAATTAGTAATATAATTATTAATTATATAATTTGTAGTCATTTAATCAGTAATTATTAATCAATAATTATATAATAATTAATTAGTTAATTAGTAATATAATTATAAATTATAATTATTCATAATAATTATTAATTAGTATTTATTAAAAATTATTATATAATAATTAATTAGTTAATTGGTAAAATAATTATTAATTATATAATAGTTGTTGAAATAGTGGGTGCCCTAGACCCAACTATTCAGTGCTTTTGATTACCATATCGTGTATACAGTAAGCTATGCATGATGTCATCTTACCATTATAGTGTAGACTTTTATGCGTCCACTATTGAAATGGTAATGTTCAAAGATTAATTGTCATCTCGAAAGGTTATAGCAGTTCTCAGGCTATAATGAGAACCTCTAGATACTATGACATTAATCTTAAATATATGTTCTATGATCTAGATACATCTTACTGATTGGACACAGTAGATGTCTGACCATCAGGTGCTGAGGGCTCATAAGTATTGAGACTTCTTCTCATGACGTTCGCACTTGATGATCTCTAGAAGTGAGATCATGAGGACAGACCCGCCAATAGGAACTCCACATGTTTCGGGTGTCATTGGATGTTCCTATCTACAATCATGTGTAATGGTCTCATGACTTGAGATCATTACCAATGTATGTCACTTGATTATGTACTTTGATGCAAGACGAAAACCATGAAGATGAAGTCGTGGCGAGGTAGTTTGCGTCGGGTGCGTCGTTGGTGGCATGACATTGGTTGAATGGTCAAGAAAGGATTTGTCGCTTTCGGGTTATGGAACTAATATATCTCTGGCCATGTTGATATGAATTGTAGTACCTTTATAAGACCATGGTCATGGCAGTCAAGGGTAAATCTATCCAATTAAATCAACAAACTATAAAGCAATAAAAGGGCGATGAAACATGAGTGCGTCCTGTTTTATGAGATATTATAGACAAAGAGATTATATTACACAGTGCGTGTTCGTAGGTTGGTTGTCGCTGTTGTGACAATCCTTATTTATTCAGGGGTCATGATGGGTTGCTAGATCCCGCTCTTGGTCTGTGAATACTATTCACGGCTGTCGAAATAAGGGCATAGATGGTCACACACAATAGCATATTCAAGAATCTGTCATATTCAGTTGAATAGGATTTTGGACATTGTGGGTCCCGCCACAGGGGTCTGGGATTTGTCCAAAGTTAAACGATCACCAATGCAAAAAATAAATTAATCTTATTCGAGTTTATAATAATAAGTATTGAATTTATTAAATGTATTTACGAGTTTTAGTAAATACATGAAAAATATTAATTGACGAATATTAAGTTATTCAAGGTTCAATTAATATGGGAGCGACGAGTCGAGTTAATGACTCAATTATTATCGCGTAATATATTTTAATATATTACAAGTAAATGATAATAATATTTATGACTCAGATTAGTAGTCATAAAATGTCGTTGATAGTGCGTTAGGTATTCGGGGTCGGCGATACGATACCGGGTATTTTAATTAAGCACTATAAATAGAAGAGGAGAGGCATTTTCCAAACACTATTAATGGAGCTTATCTCTCCTCTTCTCTCCCCCACACTCTAGAGAGAGATGCTCTGGATCCAAGGAGCTCGGATGGAGCTCTCTCTTGGGCATCGCTAGCAAAGCGATGCGGTGATCATTGGAACGTCGAAGGCATCATCGGTATTCCGCGCTAGCACCCGGACTACGACGAATAGCGCTCCCGCGGTTTCCTTGAAGCGCGTGTGGACGATCTAGATGAATTCGGCTTCGGATTCTTTGAGCAGCGATCACCAACGACGAGCAGACGTCGTGCGCGACTTCAGATCTAAACCAGGTATTTTACGGTTTATGTTTGTGCTTAAAATCCTCCACGCGAGATCCTCAGCTTTGACCGGGCTGCTCTTCATCAACGTCAGCAAGTTTACGCCGAACGTCGGTGGAATTTTTTTTTAAAAAAAACCCCACCTGTTTGGGGCTTTCGCTCCACGCCCGGTTCCAACAATAGTTAATTAGTTAATTAGTAATATAGTTATAAATTATAATTTTTCATTATAATTGTTAAATTGTAATTATTAAAAGTCATTATATTACTAATTAATTGGTTAATTATTATATACTTAATTATTAATAATTACTAATTAACTAATTAATTATTATATAATTAATTATTAATAATATTAATTTAATAATTTAATAATTTATTATATGTTTAATACATGTGTTAACTTTAAATTATATCGGTTTTATAGTTTATATTTTATAGTATTTCAAAGCGACATACTTGAATCATTTTTAAGTTTTAAGTAGGTGGTTTCGAAAGGTTATAGATTATTTTTCATGAACATTTTTGAGGAAATTATTTTTGTTTTCAACTATTTGTTATATGTTTAATCCATGTTTTATGTTTCATGTATATCGATTTTATAGTTTATATTTTATTGTATTTCAAAGTCACGTACTTGAAACATTTTTTAGTTTCAAGTACGTGGTTTTGAAATCTTATAAATTATTTTCTATCATCATTTTTTACGGAATTTTTTTTATTTTCAACTATTTTTTATATGTTTAATCCATGTATTAAGTTTCATTTATATTGGTCTTGTAGTTTATATTTTATAGGTTTCTAAATTCACATACTTGAAACTTTTTAAGTTTCAAGTATGTGGTTTTAAAAGCTTATAAATTATTTTCTATCATCATTTTTTATGAAATTCTTTTTGTTTTCAACTATTTTTTATATGTTTAATCCACGTTTTAAGTTTTATTTATATTGGTTTTATAGTTTATATTTTATAGTCTTTCAAAGTTGAGTACTTGAAACAGAATTCCATATCGGAAATGCAGAATGTTCTGCGTAGGAAATGGAGAACCAAAATCCCACATCGAAAATGGAGAATGATTTTCAGGGTAAACTCTCTTATAAAAGAGACCTCTGGGTGAGAGGTTCTGTCAGAATCCAGACTGCTGTAATGACAGTACTGTTAGATTTAAAATAGCGGATAAATTCTGCTGAAATTTTTTGTTTTATTTATATATATATATATAAACAAAACAAAACAAAAAATAAAAAGTTTCAAAAAAAATTTTTTTTAGGAAAAAGGCGGCATCCCGAATGGTGCCTTTCGGGTGCATTTTGAAAAAACATTCCACCCTAATCGTATTTTGTAAAATATTTTTAAAAAAAATGTATAAAAAAAAAACTCATGCTCATACCATACATATCTGTTGACGATATATGTTAATATATAGTCACTGATGAACTTTTTTTTATAGCTGTAAGAATTGTAATATAATGTTGAATTTTAATGTTATGTTTTGGATGATTGTGCCAAATTTACAATAGAACATCTTGTTATAATTTTAATAGAATACAAGTCTGTCTGCTTTATGGACAACGGTTTCTAGAAAATGATGACCCGTATTGACGGGTCTGGTGATTTTTTGTAACAGTGCTCAGTAAATTAATGATAACCGCATTCATTGCGTGAAAAGAAACAAAGCTCGTTCGCTACCTTCAATACTTGGGTCATTCCCTGCCCTTTTTGTGCCTGGCCATATCGGCTTCCCCATGTAAACTGAGTACCCCGATCCGCCTTCTTATCCTGCCATCTTCTCCTGCAATAATGGAACATGTGTTCTCCTTTTCATTTCCTTTATGCCTGCCATGATCGTTTCGAAGTCGAGTTTGGTGGGCGTCTCGGCGCTCCACTTTGGACAAGTTCAGATCAATTTCAAAGAGGCCGGACTCATCTCTCTGTAAACTGGTCTTTCCGGCATGGCCGGGGGGCTGCCTGCGGTTAAGCTCTTTGCCGCCTTTTGTTAGGCTCCCAGAGTTGAGACCTCCAGAGCCTGGTTTACTGGAATTCCCAGTCTTGGAAATTGTAGCAGTTTTAGTTGTCTTCGCATTGGTACCTTTTATGGTTCTGTGAAGCCGAGATCGATCGGATGCTACCATCCGTGTTGGCATTGGAGCCTTCTCCTGTCAGAAGGATAACGGCAAAACCTCAGATTGTTGACAAAATCGCATCATTAAAGAATTCAATCATCCATTTCAGTACGCATACACGAAGACAGAACATGGAAAACCGCATTGTTCTTTGTGGCTAGGCTAGGCTATACCTTGTTCGCAGCAACTAATTGTTTCCGGCTTTGTTCTCTATCAGTATTTGATGCAGAGCTTGACGCTGAGGATCTTGGCCTGTCTTCAGTTTTCTCATTTCCTTCGTTTATGATCGACAGCTCCTCCGGATCCAGGATCCCTGAGCAGTTGAATAAAATGATGCTGTTTAGGTTAGGAGACCACGCAGATGTACATAATGCACTCCAGCTCACCTTCGCTTGTGAAGAAAGCGTTATCCCAAGCCAAACTCTTGCGAAATCCGGTTGTGAAGTATCTGTTCGATTCTTGTGGTTTGGCGCATTGAAGAGGCATTCGTTTCCCTTTGTTTGGCCCAACCTTGCCTGCGGTTTTCCCCGTGCCTTCTTCTTGATTCCTAGTCTTACATTGATCGAATCCATCTTCCTCTATTTTGTTCTCCACGGTCACTGCCCCAATGAACAGAATTCATTAACCAAACTCGCGTACACATTGCAAATTTCAGGCGATCGGTCAACGAATCTGGCGCAAAATTGCAAAATAAAACGGATTCAAGTATATGAAACAAATCTTCGCTTCTTGTTAGTTGAAGATTTGGCGCCTTCTCCAAAATCTCTCGAGTTTAAATCAAAGATCATATGAGAGACAGTGTATTCATGAGAGGAGGAAAGTTGATGAATAACCTGAAAGCCTAAGCCCTTCGAAAGCTCCGTCGGAGAGATAACCGACGAGAAAATCATCCTCCGATGAAAAATCGATCAGGCGCAGATTATCCAATTCGCATGTTTTCCTCAGGCCGTCTCTCACCTCCATTGCCCCCCGCGAGAAAACTGTCGGTGATGCTCGGAGTTTTCACACGCATAGGGAAAGAGGGAAATAATGAGTATTTATTGATGGTGCAAAACGTACAAATAAATGATACGTTTTTTTTTCTTCAAATGAATGAAATTAATAATGAATGAAAGGATAAATGCATCTCATTACTGCATATACTGGATTTATAAAAAATTATGATGTATTTAAAAAATATCATTATGTTGCCAATATTATATTTAAAAACAGCCACAGGAACGGAGAATTACAAAGTAGAAATAAAATCCATCAACTTCTACAGCCTATTCAGAAGACTCCATCTTAAGACCTGACCCTACGCTCTAGATTGCGTCTAGAAATTTAATATTCATATTTTATTTTATTTAAAAATTAATGAAGTTCATTTGTTAGATTATAAATTAAATACATCATTATTTCTTATATTTTTCTTCATCACATCCAACCTTTTTTTCCTCTTTGGACCGGAGATGGTATAATATAAAATATTAAATTAAGAATAATTTTGTAAATATGTTATGATTGATCATGAATTTAACTAATTTAGTTAATTTTAACCTATTTATTGAGAGGACTTTTGTCTAAAGACTTCAAAAAAACACGGATATAGAAATAATATTTAATTTTCTGTTCTATAGAAACAATAATTTAAATTGATCCCGCATATAATACAAGCACGATTTTAAAACTCGAACTGGACCAGCCAGTCCTACCAGTTTCCTGATGAGATTTCCGGTCCGGTCCTCGTATTTAGGTCGTTTCAGCCTTTGATGTGATTTGGACTGCCACGAACCGGTGAAAAAATGGGCATAGTAGCTCATTCCAATGAAAATGAGTCATACCGGTTGGTTTTTTAATTTTGTAATCTTTTTTCACATTTTTTTTATATTTTGTATATAAAAGTTGAGGTCGAAGCTTCAGTTTATTCGGGGCAAGGGGCTACAATACAAAGAAAACCAAACAACATACAATACAGAGATGTATTCAGTGAGACTCAAACTCGAGACATCGTCGATACCCACAGGTGCAGCTACCATTGAGGTGCACCCTGAGGGATTATATTTTGTATATAAAATAATAATATAATATTAAAAATTATCAAATAATATATTTTGTATTTTTTTTTGTATAGAAACTCCGACCTAGCCCATTACAACCGAGTCCTTCCCGACGTAATTCATCACCCCACTGAAGTGAGTACCAAGACTTGAAATCTCGAATGTCGTTTGCATAGCCAAACCAGGTAAAACTATCCTTCCCCACATTGTCCCGCGTTATCAAGGGCATTAAATTAGTAGGCATGAAATTATGACACTACGTAGCAACCAATGGGGATCGAACCCCCCAATTTCGAGGAACCAAGCGAAAGACTCTAACCATAGGGTCACCCCCACAGGGGCATACATTTTGTATTGTAGATTAACTTTGATAAATTATATGTTTGGCTTTGATTTTAATTTTGAAAGTTTTTTTTGGCATTATAAAAAAAAGGCCAAAAGGGGTTGGTTATAAACTATTTTTCAAAATGGATGGTTATTTGTGTGAACCCAATTCATGCAAGCTAAACCCATATAATTGCGTGAAACCGCTTCATGAAGGAGATATAACCTAAAGCCATAACATGTATATGATATATGACTATATTTAACATGACCCATTGAACTATTATTTAATTACTCGAGTTTATCGGAATTTCAATTTCTTCACTACTACTTTCTTGATTTTAAAATCTACAGTTTTAATTGATTTTTTTGTGACATGACAATTGTTTAATTTCTAATTTATTATTTATAGTGAATAATGAAACCCACTTACAACAGTTTACATTTGATTCAGACCTCTATTACATTAAACCATAATATAACAGTTGTTATCTTAAATTGTTGACCAATTACATGATTAGGTAGACGAAACTCAAATATAACATTTCATATTACTAATTTACTATTATATGTTCAAAATATCCTTCATCATTATATTCATTGAATCTTTTATATTTAAAATGATGCATTGGATTGATATTTAATTACTCAAGTTATAAGAATTTCAATTTCTTCACTGCTACATTCTTGATTTTAAAATCTATTGTTTTAATTGATTATTTATTATTTATTGTGACATGATAATTGTTTACTTTTTAAATTGTTATTTAATGTTTTGATTTGGGTACTTAATATTATTCATGGCTTAATATCTCTACTATATAAGGCATGATATTCAGGTATTGTGACAGCTCGCAGGACGTTGTTAATTCCTATGGGGCTACACAAATTTAAATATTTATAAAAACTCAAACAACCTAACTACAAAAATGAAGTAATTGATAAGTCTAAGTGTCAAACCCACAAGGACGATCAATATGCTCTAGATTAATTGTTTGGAGAGAGAGAGTGGAAGTAAACAGATTAAGTTTTTTGGAATTAAATGATTAAGCATGTCAGGTTCAGTGATTTTCATGTTTGTGTGCTAGAGATTCAATTTATTACATGTTCATACACATTCGTTGTTAGAATTAGGTCTTCAGGGATCTTTGGTCTCGGTACCCTTCACTAATCTTCTAATCGCACTGTTGTAATGATCAACTACTAGGTTTGATTACCAGATTAGGAGACTCAAAACCTTAATTAAACGTAATCGTTCTAGACTGCATAATGGTCATATGCAACCCAGGGCAATTAGTTGGTGTAGAAAAAAGCTACTCTTCCAATCACATAGCAATGATCATGAGCCACAAAAAAATGATAAACAAAATTCCAACAACCCAAACATGATTAGAAAAAAAAAACAGATAATCCCTACGCAACACTCCCCCTACAATCACGTTTCCCGACACTATAGAACTACCTGTTCATGCTAATCATGAGGAGTAAGAGTGACATGGTTACTCAAAGAAGAATGGAAGCAACAACAAGGATATGTGGTGGTGCATGCTCTCATAATCCAGCCTCTCTATGTGTCTCCCATTCGTCTCTCGTGCGATTGTGGGCTCAAATATATAAGCCTCCGTCAAAATAAACCCTCGTATTCACACTTTTATTCCACTACTGACTGTGAGGTCACGACATAAATATGGAGTTCACAGTGTAAAAGGAGCTGCTCTCATATCTCCAAGTCCACTCATTCGATGAATTCACATTGTAAATTATTGTTTTACGGTGTAAATCATTCTGTGATATTCTCTCTCTTTTAGAAATCTTATGATGTAAACTGGGGTTTTACGCCATAAATGTGTCCTATTCAGATTCTGCAGTAGCTTCAATCCATGTTCAATATCTGTTCTGGCTTCAATCTCCTAATGTGGCGTTGTGCCGTGAAAATCACCTCTTTTTATACCTTTTCCAAATATTTGTAAATTCCAATCATAAATCACAAAACAAGTTAAAAAACCCAAAAATTGGCAAGAATATCAATTAAATTGCAGAAATCAAGGTATTAAAATACCACAATATATATATATATATATATATATATATATATGAAATGCCTATATCATATCAATATCTTCATGTTGGGAGAGATTCCTCACTAGCACAGTCATTCCAAGCCCAACACATAAGTTCTTATGGGGGTCCCATCCTAAAACCAATTGGTTATAGGAGGATTAGCCCATCCAAGTTTATATGTTAGCCACCAATCCTTGCGGAAACCAATGTGGTATTAGGTTTGCACCAAAAAATACTCCCCTCAAACCAAATACCACACAATAGGGTCTTCCCTTTAACGATAATCCTTATGATCCAAATAATCTTACACTTTCACTGATGTTTCTATCTCCACTAAGACATGTTGCATACCCACTGTTATTAGGCAAACATTTGATACAAGCCACCACCATGAATGCACATGCTCTAACCCAAGCCATAATTATCATTCTAAAACTTGTTTTGGGGCCACCCACATCACACCCAGGATACACTATGCCTCTGATACAACTTGTTGGGGATATTCTTCACTAGCCCAATACTTCGAAGCCCAACACATAAGCCCTTACGGAGTTCCATCCTAAAACAAATGGTTGATAGGAGGGGTAGTCTGCCCAAGTTTATATGATAGCCACCACTCCTTAAAAAACCAACGTGGGATTGGGTTTGCACCCAGTAATCCACTCTGCCTCATTGTCTTCACCCTGACATCTAATATCCATGAAATCTAATTATTTCTCCTCCCTAGATAAGTGGTTTGTTTTCCATAATCATTCGTCTACCTTTCCCCAACAAATTGTATCATCCACCTTATACTTGGTTATCGATCCAAATTTCCAAGCACATATTTCTTTTTAAATTACAAAATATGAAATGTTATTTATTATATTTTTTTTCAAAAAATTATATTTTCTATTCTAAATTATTTATTTATTTATTTTCTGAAATATGTGATTTCATTATAATATTTCTAAATCTATTATGAAATTAATTATATATATTTATACTGTTTATATTGAATTCAATCTAAAACTAATATTAAAACTTTCTGTGCATTATTACATCAATACTCATCTACATTTTCCTGCCCATGTTGATGCTCCTTATCATCGCCACATCAGATTCTATCTTTCTATTGATGGTGAAGTAGATCGTCGATTGAAGGTGAAACAGACAAGTAGAACATTCATCTAATGCTGAATTAGATCCATCTCCTTTACTAAGTGTGTATGATTAAAAATGACAAATATGATATGTTATTATTATTGTAATACCATTTCACAAGATTTCAGGTACTTCTAATCCCATTTTTTATAACCTTTTGTTTAGGTCATTGTTTTGGGTCATTCGATGGGTTTATTAGAGAAGTTTTTAAGTCCTTGGAGCTATGCACGGTTAGTGCATGGTTAGGGAAAATAGTGTGGTTTATCCTAGAAAACTATGTTCCTTATCATGAGGCACTAGAGGGGGCACATGGTTGGTGCGTAGTTAGTGAAAACCATGGAGCCTCCCCTAAAAAATGTGTAGACTTAAATAGTGAGGGGTTTTTAGGGTTAGTGTACGGTTATTCTAACCATGTGTCCAAACCAAGCACCCTTTTGGAATCCCAATTAGGGTGCATGGTTGGCGCATGATTAGTACTAACTACTCCGCCCGGCTGAGAAACTATGCGAATGAGGTTTTAATCCCCCAAAAAATTTAATTAAAATCTAGAGACCCCTATTTTTAACCATAAACACATCCCATTAAACCGTAAACCAGTCCTTTGGATTTTGGAGTATCTCAAGAGATGACATTGTCTTCTCTATCCCCTTTCCTCTTAGATCAAAATTCCATTGAATTCATTTATTCTCCCTTAGATAAGTGAATCTTCTCTCATTTAGAATTCTACCTTTTATTCTCTTATATCTTTCATTGAGAGTGGTGAATACTTATATTATTGGTGGATCTAAACATTTATTTGATTGATATTGATTCAATGGATTCTTCCTTTATCATCCTCACCTTCAATTCTCTATTGGTGATTCCTGTTTCAAGTGATTGATTGTAGATCGTGTGACCTAAAGGTAGGCTTTTTCTACACTTGAAACATTGATTTATTGATTGGATTTATTTTTTTCAAATCATTTCCATGAAATGGGTTGATTTGATATTTGATATTTAAAAGTCATGTATTTATGAAATAAAACCCTATTTTAAAGGCTTTGAATTTTTTGGTTGTATTTTGAGAAAAGATGGATTGAAATGAGAAACAATTTGATGAAATGATTGATATTTATTCTTGAGAAAAATGGATTTAAATGAAAGATGATTTTAATGGAATTATTTTTTTGAAAAACCTATGATTTAGTTTTTGAAAATTGAAATGACATGTGAAATTTTTCAATTAAACTGTGAATGATGAATTAAATTGAATTAAATTGATTTCCCATGATTGATTGAAATCAAATGTGAGCTTGGGGAGTTAGTGGGTAATTAGGACAAGAATTATAGGACTCTAACTCCATATCTATTTATTGACGATGAAAACTATAACAAACCCAAATTCAACATGATTTCCCTGACACGGTGTTGATTGATTATCCCGATGGCCTGATCCGTTGGGCCGTGTGCCCACACATTGATCTGTGGTGATTGATTGAGTAGTACAAGGATCCTAGATCCAGAAACTAATGAACCATTGGGATTATGAACATGTTTCTTGGTTTTGACTTGATTATTACAAGCCATTGATTATAGAACTGCTTTATTCACATCCTTTCTATTTTTATGAAATTTTTTCTTATAAGACTATTTTTGATATATCAACCATCTTCTTGATTTGAAAAAAGGTTTTGACTGATAAATGTGAAAATAATTTTTCATGCCTTACCTTTATTAAAATTAAATCATAAATGGTTTATTTGTGTTGGAACTTCTTATAGAAAGATTGATGAGATCCTACCGGGTTTCTTAGCTCACACCCTACCTTTTCCTTTGGGAATTTGTAGACTTTTCTATTCTAGGTTGAGGAAAAGGGAAAGCACCACTTAGTGTTGGAATATGAGATTGAGCATGGGACCTAGGGCAATGGTTGTGACTGGTGGAGCTATTATCCACTCATTGCATGCAGATTTTGAGTTTTCATCTTGATGATTGTTGTGTCATCTTTTGGAGGATGTTTTACTTTGAGATCTTAATCTAACTACTTCCTCATGGTAATTTTCTCCTTGAGGAGGGTTTGGAATACTGAATGTGTATTGATTTATTTTACACTATTCTATATTGATTGTTTTTTCTCATGGGGAAATTATTCCCTTTGACTTCTTATTGATGTCAGGTGTTAGCCTCTAACCCATGGGGATCGGGAATGACCTTCAGGCTATGTCATAACTGAATCGGGTACTGGTGTACTAGGGTATGTAGATCGGTTCATGAAAAAATGGTATCAGAGGTATAAGGTAGTTTATCCTTTATTGATTTGGGTAAATGGTTTTGGATTTACTAGTAGACACTAGGTAGGATTGTCAAGACTTAAGGGGTAGTTATGAGTGAGTGTCCGACAAAATCTCATCATTGAAAGCCATGAGTCACCATGAGTGTTTGGGAAAGGAATCCTTGATGAATAAATTGATCCAATTCTATTTTTCCCAGTTTGATCTGATTACTTTGAAATCCTAGAAATTTTAATTCAATTTATGGAATTTATATTCATGTATCTCTTGATTTAGTTGATAGTTTAAGTATCCTTGGTGATTTTTTATATTGTCTTTTAATATTATATAGTACAATGCTCCTAATAAGACATTTGAACAAATATCATGGGAGAGAAATTGATGAACCATGGAAGGTGAACCCTCTAGTTGATCATAATCTCATTGAGATGATAGATCATTCTATCCAAGATTTAGGATAGGTTGCATCACCCGTTCTCATTCAAGCTCCAATAGTGGAACCTCGAAGGGAAGAAACTAGAGATCATGCTCAAGATTTTCTTCGACAGAAACCCCCAACATTCCTAGGTTAAAATGATCCTCAAGAGGTAGAGCATTGGTTGAAAAATATTCAGCTACTTTTCCAATTCTTGGAAACATACGATTCGATAAAGGTGAAATGTTATACCTTCAAGCTTGAATGGCCTAACAGGAGGTGGTGGGATTCGTTGGTTACAACGAAGAAACATGATGTCCTAGAGTGGAAATAATTCAGATTATTTTTCATAGAATAGTTATATCCAGAGATAATGGTCTTGAAAAAGTATATAGATTTACTCAACCTTCAATAAAGTGATAAAACCATAAATCTGTAGGCAAATAATTTTTCAAAACTTGTTCAATTTTCCTCTGAGCTAGTGATGAATAAGAACCTAAAAGACTAAAGATTTTTTATGGGAATTTGATATGATATTCAATCCTTGTTTTTCAAACTGAAGATCAATTCTTATGTGGATGTTCTGGATAGAGTGTTGATGGATGAGCTTTACTTGGTAGGTAAGTCTAGTTTAAAGGGAGTTCCTCCTACTCCCAATGGAAGTTTTGTTAGTTCTTTTAATGGAAAGTGAAATCATGATGAGTCTCATGGAGGATCTTGATAGTAGGTTCCATTTAGAACTTCTGTTGTGTATGGAAGAAACTCTTTGACTTACTTCCAGTGTTTAATGGTTGAGCATTCTAAGCATGTTTTAACCGAGGCACCAAAGATCTGTGGTTTGTGCGGTCGCTCGAGACACCTGCAAAAGATCTATCATGCCTTTTGTGCCCTAAGTAGTGTCATGGGACCATCATCACCTAAAGGTACTATATTTAAATTATATTCTTCGATAAATAAGGGGTTCCAACCTCAAGAATCCCAAACAAACCTTCTTTACATAGTGGAAGAGTCTCTAGAGGAAGTAGACGCATGTCTAACAATAGTGAGAGGTACTATTACTATAGATTTATCTTTAGCAATTTCTTTATTTGATACCAGTGCATCTCATTCATTAAAATATACTCATTTTTTTAATTTTCCAAAACTTTCTATAGAGATCTTATCTTATGTTATGGACATTTCTACACCCCTCTAAATGAAGAGAGAACAAAGTCTCTAATTCCCTTCTTATTTCTTCTCCTTATTTGAGATCGACCTCACATGAATTTTTTTAGTTATTGATATGAAACCTCTTGATGTCATTATTAGGATAGATTTTATAATTAACCATAAATACTATATTTACTATTATTATTGGTGAGACTCCTTTACTTCCACTGATGAGGTGTTCCATGTTTTCCAATGAGAGTGGGACCTGAGATCGAGTAGATATAGACCTACTTTTTTGGATTTGGGAAGGGTGATATCTATGTTCACTTTGGATTTGGAGAAATAATACTTGAGGGGTGATATTCATCCAGTGGTATTTGAGTTTCACGATGTGTTTCCATCTAAATTTTATAGTTTACCCCTGGTAAGGGAAGTAGAGTTATCCATTGACATAGTACCAGGTACTCATCCTATCTCTATTATTTCTTATTATTAAACCAACTGAATTGAAAGAGTTAAAGTCTGAGATGGATGATCTATTGGATAAATTATTTACATGCCCGAGTGTGTCACCTTGGGTGGTTCTTGTTCTTTTTACAAATAAAGATGACATGAAACTTAACATTTTTATTGATTACTGATAACTCAATCGAGTCATAGTAGAGAACAAATATACATTACCTCATATTGATGATTTTTTTGACCCGTTAAAAGGGGTGAAGTGGTTATTTAAGATTTATATAGAGACCCAAGCCTTTTATATATATTATTATATGATTTAACAAAAATTATCCATGAAAAACAAACCAAGTATTTAAAAGTACAGTGTCTTGGGAGGACTAAGTACATAATTAGAAAACATGAAATTAAAATAAAACATATTTTATTAATCATTATAATGAGTTCTAAACTCCCTTTGAGCTCCTATAACTAAATAGGATGACATGAAGAATACATAGATAAAAGGGATGGGCTAAAAACACTACTATGGGAATAAACATGAGAATGAATCATAACACATGAGTTAGACTGACATAACATGATAACATAATAGGAATGGATCATGAGTAAACATATCGAAGCATTACATATAGAACATGGAATAATATGATCATGGAAATATTATAATGTTCCAAAAAACTATAACAAGACATAAACATGAGTCAAAGCTAACTGCTAAGACTATATCACAAGGTGGACAAAGTCCCATAAAGGATTGGGTTTACTCCCTAATCCCATATACGACGTCTCATGAGACTAAACACTACCTAATGCATTAGAGCGCTATCTAGGTGCACCCATCATAACATGTTCATTCATACACTACTAAAAATTTGGTCATTAGCGACCGCCATTGGCGGTCACTAATGGTCTTTAGAGACCGCTTAGAGACTGCCAATGGCGGTCGCTTTAGGCCCGACATTGTAGGCCTACAGCGACCGCCAATGGCGGTTGCTGAAGGGCCCCATAAATCGGGCATACACGACCGCCAGGCGCTCGCTGACCTACTGCTCGACCGAGAAATAGCGACCGCCATTGGCAGTCGCTGAACTGCTGCCCAGCCGACCTATAGCGACCACCAATTGCGGTCGCTATTCTGGAGATTTTTTTAAAAAAAATTCACTGATGTTTCCCAAACAGCAGAAAGAGGGTAAAAATCATAAAAGAAAGAAAACAATTCCAAACAGGATAAACATCAGGATCCTCATAAAAATAAATGACAGACATGCTTCATATTCAACGATCCAAAAAGGTCCAATCCATTTCAATCTTTTTCCTTAATAAACCTACAATAAGATACAAAAAAACAACTAAACAAAACAAACGTAAATTAGACATATTTATTCAGTTAGTATATATATATATAATAAAATTAAGTCTGACATCAAATCATTGGTGCTATAATAATTTAAAACCCCCAATTTAAGAAATGTTATCATTTTAGAATTTTTTTTCTTATTTTGGAGTCTTTGGTTTAGCTTGTAGAAGTGTTTTGTGGTCTAAAAAGGAATGCTCTCCGTGCAAACCGCGTGAAATTGTTAAGAACAACATATTTGGTCGTACCATGCACACCGTATGTCCGATTGACATGAAATATCCTCTTACATGTCATGAATAATATTTCTATTGTTTTCGTGTGATTTTAAGTCATTCTGAGGACGTTTTCTCTGAATTTGATTGTTACACGTCGTTTTGGTGTTTTACGACTCCGGAAATACATTTCTCATCACCGCGGTCAAAAAATACCTCCGATTAATGTACCTTCTGCCTGAACATTTCAAAATTCACACCACGGTTGTTTTCGACTGATTTTATGACATTCTGAGGTCGTTCGGCTGGTTTTGACTACCCAACACACCCTTTTAGAGCGCGCCAAATTGTTAAAAACAACATCTTCAGTTGTACCGCGCTCACCGCACGTCTGATTGATATGTTGTCTCCTCCTAAATGTCACAAATAATATTTCTATTGTTTTTGTGTGATTTCAAGTCATTATGAGGACATTTGCTCTGAATTTGACACTTACACGTCGTTTTGGTGTTTTATGACTCCAGAAATGCGTTTCCGGTCACTACGGTCAAATGACACCTCTGATTGACGTACTGTCTGCTCGACTATTTCAAAATTCACCCCACAGTTTTTGTCGTATGATTTCATGACATTCTGAGGTCGTTCGGCTGGTTTTGACCACCCAACGCACCCTTTTAGAGCACGCCAAACTGTTAAAAACAACATATTCGGTCGTACCGCGTACACCACACGTACGATTAACATGAAGTCTCCTCTTACATGTCACGAATAATATTTCTATTATTTTTGTGTGATTTCAAGTTATTATGTGGACGTTTTCTCTGAATTTGACTGTTACACGCCGTTTTGGTGTTTTATGACTCCAGAAATACATTTCCGGTCACCGAGGTCAAACAACACCTCTTATTGATGTACCGTTTGCCTTAAAAGTTCACAATTCACACCATGGTTGTTGTCGTATGATTTCATGACATTACTAGGTCATTTGGCTGGTTTTGACCACCCAACGCACCCTTTTAGAGTGCACCAAACTGTTAGAAACAACATATTCGGTCGTACCGTGCACACTGCATGTTCGATTGATGTACCGTCTCCTCCTACATATCAAGAATAATATTTCTATTGTTTTTGTGTGGTTTCAAGTCATTCTGAGGATGTTTTCTCAGAATTTGACCGTTACACGTCATTTTGGTGTTTTATGACTCCAGAAATGCATTTCCGGTCACCACAGTCAAACGACACCTCTGATTGATGTACTGTCTACCCAACCATTTCCAAATTCACACCATGGTTGTTGTCGTATGATTTCATGAAATTCTAAGGTCGTTCGTCTAGTTTTGACTACCCAACGCACCCTTTAAGAGCACGCCAAACTGTTAAAAACAACATATTCGGCCATACTGCTCACACCGCACATCCGATTGATGTGTTGTATCCTCTTACACGTCAAAAATAATATTTATATTGTTTTCGTATGATTTCAAGTCATTATGAGGACGGTTTCTTTGAATTTGACAGTTTCACGCCGTTTTGGTGTTTTATGACTCCCGAAATGTGTTTCTGGTCACCGCGGTCAAACAACACCTCTGATTCACGTACCGTCTGCCCAAACATTTTAAAATTCACACCACAGTTGTTTTTGTATGATTTCATGACATTCTGAGGTTGTTCGGCTGGTTTTGACCACCCAACGCACACTTTTTGAGCGCGCCAAACTGTTAAAAACAACATATTCGGTTGTACCACTCACACTGCACATCCGATGGACGTTCCGTCTCCTCCTAAATGTCAGGAATAATATTTATATTTTTTTGGGTGATTTCAAGTCATTATGTGGGCTTTTTCTCCAAATTTGACCATTACACGTCGTTTTGGTGTTTTATGACTCCGGAAATGCGTTTCCGGTCACCACGGTCAAGTGACACCACCGATTGACGAACCGTCTGCTCGAACATTTCTCAATTCACACCATGGTTGTTGTCGTATGACTTCAAGACACTCCAAGGTAGTTCAGCTAGTTTTGACTGCCCAACGCACCATTTTAGAGCGCGCCAAACTGTTAAAAACAACATATTCGGTCGTACCACGCACACCGCACGTTCGATTGATATTCTGTCTCCTCCTACATGTCAAAAATAATATTCATATTTTTTTCATGTGATTTAAAGTCATTATGAGGACATTTTCTTTGAATTTGACCATTACACGTCGTTTTGGTGTTTTATGACTCTCTAAATGAATTTCCGGTCACCGTGGTCAAACGACACCTCCTATTAACGTACTGTCTACTTGACCATTTCACAATTCACACCACAATTGTTTTTGTATGATTTCATGACATTCCGAGGTCGTTCGGCTGGTTTTGACCACCCAACGCACCCTTTTAGAGCACGCCAAACTGTTAAAAACAACATATTCGGTCGTACCGCGCACACCACACGTCCGATTGATGTGTTGTCTCCTCCTATATGTCACGAATAATATTTATATTGTTTTAGTGCGATTTAAAGTAATTCCGAGGATGTTTTCTCTAAATTTGAGCGTTACACATCGTTTTGGTGTTTTATGACTCCTGAAATGCGTTGTCGGTCACCACGGTTAAACAAAACCTCCGATTGATGTACCATCTGCCCGACCATTTCAAAATTAACACCACAATTGTTTTCATATGATTTCATGACATTCCGAGATCATTCGGCTGGTTTTGACTACCCAACGCACCCTTTTAGAGTGCACCAAACTGTTTAAAACAACATATTCGGTCGTACCGCGCACACCGCACATCCAATTGATGTGTCGTCTCCTCCCAAATATCAAGAAAAATATTTATATTGTTTTTGTGTGATTAAAATTTATTCTAAGAATTTTTACTCTGAATTTGACCGTTACATGTCGTTTTGGTGTTTTAGGACTCCGAAAATGCATTTCTGGTCACCGCGGTCAAAAGACACCTCTGATTGATGTACTGTTTGCCCAAACATTTCACAATTCACATCACGGTTGTTTTATTATGATTTCAGGACATTCCGAGTTTGTTCGACTGGTTTTGACCACCCAACACACCCTTTTAGAGCGCGCCAAACTGATAAAAACAACATATTCGGTCGTACCGCGCACACCGCACATCTGATTGATGTTCTGTCTCCTCCTACATGTCATGAATAATATTTCTATTGTTTTTGTGTGATTTCAAGTCATTATGAGGACGTTTTCTCTGAATTTTACCGTTACACTTCGTTTTGGCGTTTTATGACTTCAGAAATGCATTTTCGGTCACCGCGGTCAAACAAAACCTCCGATTGACATACCGTCTGCCCGAACATTTCACAATTCAAACCATGGTTGTTTTTGTACGATTTCATGACATTACGAGGTTGTTCGGTGGGTTTGAACCACCCAACACACCCTTTTAGAGCGCACTAAACTGTTAGAAACAACATATTCAGTCATACCACGTACACCACACGTACGATTGACGTGTAGTCTCCTCCTACATGTCACGAATAATATTTATATTGTTTTCGTGTGATTTCAAGTGATTCTGAGGACGTTTTCTCTGAATTTGACTGCTACATGTCGTTTTTTTGTGACTCCAGAAATGCATTTCCGGTCACCGCGGTCAAAGGACAACTCTGATTGACATACCGTCTACCCAAACATTTCAAAATTCACACCACAGTTGTTGTTGTATGATTTCATGACATTCCGAGGTTGTTCGGATGGTTTTGACCACCCAACGCACCCTTTTAGTGTGCGTCAAACTGTTAAAAACAACATATTCGTTCATACCGCGCACACCGCACGTCCGATTGACTTTCTGTCTCCTCCTACATATCATGAATAATATTTATATTGTTTTTGTGTGTTTTCAAGTCATTCTAAGGATATTTTCTCTGAATTTTACCGTTACACATCGTTTTGGTGTTTTATGACACCAGAAATGCGTTTCCGGTCACCACGGTCAAACGACACCTCCTATTGTCTAACTGTACAATTGGAATAATGGAATAATGGCCTAATGACCATTTGGCATAACATACAATTGTCCAAGTGGACTAACGGCGTAACGATCAATTATCCTAATGGCCTAAAGGTCAATTTTCCTAATGACCCAATGTCAAATTGTCCCATTTACCAATTCACCTATTGCCCTAATGGCATAATGGCTTAACATTCAATTGTTCAATTGAAAAAATGTCCAATTGGTCTAAAGACCAATTGTCCTAATGGCGTAATGGACAATTTTCCAAACATACTAATACTAATGGCCAATTAGATTAATGACTTAGTGGCCAAAAAAACAATTGGAATAATGGCCTATTGTCTACTTGTACAATTAGAATAATGAAAAAATGGCCTAATGGCCATTTGGCCTAGCATCCAATTGGACAATTGGCCTAATGGCGTAATGATCAATTATCCCAATGGTCTAAAGGTAAATTTTCCTAATAACCCAACGTCGAATTGTCCCATTTACTAATTCACCTAATGCCCTAATGGCATAATGGCCTAACAACCAATTGTTCAATTAGCCAAATGTCCAATTGTTCTGAAGACCAATTGTCCTAATGGCCTAATGGCCAATTTTCCAAACATACTAATACTAATGGCCAATTAGCTTAATAAATTAGTGGCCTAACAAGTAATTGGAATAATGGCCTACTATCTAGTTATACAATGTGAATTATGGCATAATGGCCCAATGGCCATTTGGCCTAACATCCAATTGGACAATTGGCCTAACGGTGTAATGATCAATTATCCTAATGGCCTAAAAGTAAATTTTCCTAATGACCCAATGTCAAATTGTCCCATTTACCAATTCACCTAATGCCCTAATGGCATAATGTCCTAACAGCCAATTGTTCAATTGGCCAAACGTCTAATTGGTCTAACGACCAATTGTCCTAATGGCCTAATGGCTAATTTTCTGAACATACTAATACTAATGGAAAATTAGCTTAATGACTTAGTGGCCTAACAAACAATTGGAATAATGACCTATTGTCTAGTTGTATAATTGGAATAATGGCATAATGGCCTAATGACCATTTGGCCTAACATCCAATTGGACAATTGGCCTAACAACGTAACGATCAATTATCCTAATGGCCTAAAGGACAAATTTCCTTATGAACCAATGTCAAATTGTCCCATTTACCAATTCACCTAATTCCCTAATGGCATAATGGCCTAATAGGCAATTTTTCAATTGGACAAATGTCCAATTGTTCTAAAGAACAATTGTCTTAATGGCATGATGGCCAATTTTCCGAACATACTAATACTAATGGCCAATTAGCTTAATGAATTAGTGGCCTAACTAACAATTAGAATAATGACATATTGTCTAGTTGTACAATTAGAATAATGGCATAATGGCCTAATGGCCATTTGGCCTAACATCCAATTGGACAATTGGCCTAATGGCGTAACGATCAATTATCCTAATGGTCTAAAGGTCAATTTTCCTAATGATCTAATGTCAATTTGTCCCATTTACCAATTCACCTAATGAACTAATGGAATAATGGCCTAACAACCAATTGTTCAATTGGCCAAATGTCCAATTGGTCTAAAGACCAATTGTCCTAATGGCTAATTTTCTGGACATACTAATACTAATGGATAATTAGATTAATGACTTAGTGGCCTAACAAAAATTGGAATAATGGCCTATTATCAAGTTGTACAATTGGAATAATGGCATAATGGCCTAATGGCCATTTGGCCTAACATCCAATTGGACAATTGGCAAAACAACATAATGATCAATTTTCCTAATGGCCTAAAGGTCAATTTTCCTAATGTCCCAATGTCAAATAGTACCATTTACCAATTCACCTAATGCCCTAATGGCATAATGGCCTAATAGCCAATTGTTCATTTGGCCAAATGTCCAATTGGTCTAAAGACCAATTGTCCTAATGGCCTAATGATCAATTTTATGAACATACTAGTGTCCAATTAGCTTAATGATTTAGTGGCCTAACAAACAATTGGGATAATGGCCTATTGTCTAGTTGTACAATTGGAATAATGTCACAATGGCCTAATAGTCATTTGGCCTAACATATAATTGGACAATTGGCCAACTGAAAAATTTCCCTAATGGCCTAACAGCCTAATGAACAATTTCCCTATTGAGTATCCATTCTTATCCCAGCCCCCACCCACTAGAATATCCCACTCCATACCCCCCCGGACAGCTTCCAACACCCCTAGACAGAATGTCCATGAGTTTCCTTTAGTATCCAGACTCTAAAGACATATTCAACCACATCAATTAACTTGAAACTCACAAAAAGTGTGGACTTCCTAAAAACATTAAATTCTTATTGATCATCACCAAGAAAAATAAATTTACCTTTTGAAACATCAATAACAACCCCACCAATAAAAAAAGAAACACACCTCGTGAATATGATGCGTCATGCGTGGTCATGACTGCTACCTCCATTCGGTTGGTCAGGGGGTACAACAAACTAAAATTATGAAGATTTTCATAACAAAATAATAGAATGTAAATAAATAAATTCAATATAAACCTACACCATATGATCCCCTGCACCATCACCTGGACACACATATTCCCGTATTGTTCGAACCTCAACGATCAATTGCGCATTTACCTCCTCGAAGCGCACAACCGTGCCTTGAAATCTGACAACTGCTATGTCATCTGAGCAACAGCAGGACTGATAACCACAGTGCGTGATACTATAGAACGAGGAATCCCTATTACATAGGTCAAACTATATCCATGCCCATCCTGACCAATAATGCAATGGAATATCTCATTCCTTCGCATGGGAAGCTCTCGCTGGACCTATGGAAGCTGTTCTATCTCAACTTCAAATTGAGCCTGTGCAATATTTAAATATATATACATATATATATATATATATATTAATATACAGATTTATTTAAGTATTGTTAATGAGTACAAGCACTTACTATCAATGCTTCAGCCTCTGGATCATTTCGATCACAAGTCCTCATCCACACCGACATTTTATCAGTCGGTGCACCTTGCCCCCGTAACTGTATATGAATAGAATATAAACACAAAACCATATTAATTAATAAATTAGAAAATGAATAATAAATACCTCATGTCAGATCTGAGACACGTGACGAGTCCTGAGCCTGTGAGGTGGTCCCTGCAATGCTCGATTCTCAGAATGGCATGCTGATACCTCTTACATTCAATTAATTCAAATTTCAAACAAATCACACATTCTTGAAAATATATATACCAAAATAAATATACAAACAACAACACCCTCAGTAGACCAATATGCAACTAATTCACACCAATGAGCCGGGAGAACACCTCTCAGGACTTTTTCCAGAATGTCTGGGGCACCCACATTTGGTACCCCGTGGTCCCTCTTGACTTTGCCTTTATAATCATTCCATATCTTACGACATTTTCTCATACACAAGGTCTGAAAATCATCAGGGTATACTTTCAAATTATTCTATTTAAGAAAAAAAATCACATATGTTAGTATTTTTTATACATAGGGATGAAATTAAAATGACATTCTTACCTGAACCTCACTCCAAAGATGATCTAATGTGTCCTGAGGGATAGAAGCCCAGTCACGTGTGGTCAATGGAAATCGATGTGGGTCACGTATGATATGAACCAACTAAGGAATAAATGCAGGGTAATTCAGTCCCACAGGATGAAATATCTCATCAAAGGAAACATCAAACGTCATGTCGGAATTCCATGATAAAATTCCACGACCAAGGCCTCTCTTACGAGAGGAAGAAGCGGTCGAGTCTGATCCTATTGAAAAAAATTTTATATATAATTTTACAGATGTTATATATATATATATATATTTATATATATTTATCAATTACATAAAAAATAAACACAATTACATTCAATCATACCTCGACCCTGAGATGTAGATGGCTCAGATGGATGATGTGGATCCGCTGCCTCATCCCCTAACATGCCTGCAGTCATAGAAAACATTAGTAAGGGGACTATCCAAAGTGTCCAAAAGATAAATTGGATTGTTTTTAAGAAAATCAAACTTGTACAGTTGTTAATCAAACAAAAAGGTATTGAATAATTAGTTGTAAATGGATTTTAAAAAATCAGAAAGTTAACAAAACAGATATAAAATTATGTACAAAACCAATCAATACATAGCCAAATCTCAGATTGAATTAATAAAAATCAAGCAAAACATGAACCAAATGAATAATACCTCAATGGGAAGACAAATAGATAATAACATGAAGATACCAAAATATAAATAACCCAAAATATTTATAAATAAATAAACTTCCAAAAGTGAGGATTACAACTTACATGGATTTATAAAATGGTTAGATAATTTATGATATCGTAGGACATTCAATACTAAATAGCAGGAAAACAATTATACCTTTCATTAAACATGAAAATTGACCATTTCTCCTTCAACATCTGCTCTAACCCAATAAATATATTCTTCATGTTAAACTATGGTATGTTTATGAAGATGTTGGGAAACAAAGGGAATACTCTCGGGTTCATCTTGTTCAAATAAAAACACTCCTTGCTGGGACATTTTCACAACAACTTACCAACTTGGATTCGAAGGCAAAGTAATGAAGAATACTTGTTCCTCTTGTGATATCAAAATGAAAGGTTCATTATCAACTTGTTCATTTCTGTATAACATATAGTTAAAATTCACCAATGGAAACTGATATTGATCGAATTTACATCCACACACTGGATCAACCCAATTACACTTTAACAATATGTACTTTAACCCATGTGTGTATACAACTTCAATGATGTCTATCAATTGACCATAGTAATAACCAGAATCGATGAATGGACAACTGATGCCACAGTTTTGTGTTGATCATTTGTCGTCAACATATTTAATGCGAAATCGAAAACCATTAGCATCTATAGATTTATAATGATGAGCCGTTATAGATGGACCCTCAGCCAGTTGGATAAATTCTTCAGTTAGCGTGGGGTCCCCTAACTCCCTCAGCTTATGAACCTACATAATTCATATAATTAAATAATGATTTATGTAGAAAGAAATTAGTATATTAATTCACTCATAATGAAAATCAATTTATACGTACAAAATCCTTGAACCAATCATGAAATGACACATATTGAGATTGTTGAATTTGATACTCAGTCGCACGATAAATCCATTCTTTTATCTCATTAATGTGTTTCCTACAGATGATAATGCGATGTTTAAATGATCAACTTATGAAAACAAAACATGTAAAATTTAAACAATAAAAGTGATAAGACACTTACTACATTAATGGTGCAACTAATGGAGTATTGAACAAGATATATCAATGCACTTGTATCCACTCGATGTTGTCCATATAAAATATGGTTCCTTCTCCAACTAGACCATTATGAATCCGAGAGGGCTTATCTAATTTTGTTTCAACATCCATAAGATATTCTGAACAAAAAGTAGTACACTTATCCATCAAATAACCATTGGCTATTGATGCCTCCGGATGAGCTCTGCTACATACAAATCATTTCAATGTACTCAAATACCGCTCAATAGGATACATCCACCTGAATTTCATTGGACCAACAACCATTACTTCATCAGTTAGGTGCACTGTCAAGTGAACTATAACAACAAAAAATGAGGGTGGAAATAGTTTCTCAAAGTGACAAAACGTAAGTACAATTCAGTCCTGCAAACCTTTTAAATCACCCATTTGTTGATTTCTTAAACAAAGCTGTCCAAAAAAATTACTCATCTCAATCAACGGATGAACAACATTGGGAGATAAAAAATCAAAAATTGTGATTGGAATCAACTACTGAAGTAGTATGTGATTGTCATGACTTTTCAAACCTTACAATGTCCTGCTCTTCAGATTCACACACTTTGAAATATTAGAAGAGTAACCATCAGGCACCTTGAGAATCTTCAAAATTGAAAGAAATGTCTCTTTCTCCTTTGTAGTCATGGTATACTGTGCAGCAGGCATATATGCCTTGTTTTCCTCATCTAACTGTAAAAGTAACTGTTTCCTTAAACCCATCTCTTCCAAATCACTACATACATTAACATGGTCCTTTGATTTTCCATTGACAACTAAAATCATCCACAATATATTATCGCAAACATTTTTTTAATGTGCATGAAATCCAAATTATGCCTTATCATGTTAGTTTTCCAATATAGAAGACTATAAAAAATAATTTCCTTTTTCCAATTGTGATTACGCTGCCTACCCATAACATTAATATTATGTATTGGATGAGCCACAAAATCCTGAATTTCATATACCATGTGGATGTTTTCTTCCCCAATCTGCGATAACATTTAGACTCATGTCATGATCTTTGGTGTTGGACTGAACTCTCTTGAACCATAAAATTCCACCCTGTCCTTTCTGAACCTGTGTCGAGGGGTGAGAAAATGTCTGTGACCCATGTATGTACATTTTTTGGAATGTTTAATCCATACAGATTTTTTACTTTTATTTCAACAAGGGCAAGAAAATTCCTCTTTCGTACTCCAGCCAAATAAATTTTCATAAGCTGGGAAGTCATTGATTGTACACAATAAAGTAGCCTTTATTTTAAAAATTTCATTCATTTCATAGTCATAAGTCATCACACCATCGCCCCAAAATTCATTCAACTCATAAATCAATGGTTGAAGGTAAACATCAATCTTATCCCTCGGATTTCTAGATCCATAAATAAGAGTGGAAAGTAATATAAACTGTTTCTTCATACAAAGACACAGAGGAAGATTATACGGAACCAACACCACGAGCCATGTGATATGAGTTGCACCAACCATTGAATTTAATGGATTTAAACCATCTACTTCCAACCCCAATCGACCATTACAAACATCTTTAGCAAAGTCGGGATGTATCTTATCAAAATCCTTCCATGCATGAGAGTCTGTTGGGTGGGTTAACACATCACTTTCATGAATTCTTTCTGCATGCCATCTCATTAAATTAGAAACTTTATAGGACATAAAAAATCTTGTCAAACTCAATTTAAGGGGAAAGTAATGCATTTGCTTTACGGCAATCGGTTTCCCCTGTATCGCAATCTGACTTTGATGCGTCTGATTTCCCCTATTCTCTTTCCACCTGGAAGCGCCACAAACCATACAAATATCCAAATGGGAAGTTTCCTTTCTAAACAACATACAATTTTTCACACATGAATCTATGGTCTCATAAATAAAACCTATGTTCTCTGTCAACTTACGAGCATGGTAATACAACTCGGGAATCTTAGCATCGACAGGAAGAATCTTTTTCAGTAACACCAACAACATGTCGAATGATGTGTTTGACCACTGATTAATAGTCTTCAAATTCAACAATTCCATGATAAATGAAAATTTATTATAAGAAGTACATCCAGGATATAATTCTATTTTTTTTCATCATCAAGAGATTCATAAAACCTCCTTGAATCACGATCTGTATCAGAGTGAAGATTTATCTCACCGGTCTCAAGATTATGGATGTCAATGCCTTCAGGATCCAACCCATGTACCATTTTAGTAAGAATTTCATGCATTGGATCATTCATCCTTGCATCAACATCCATATAAACTGCATCTGTATTTTCACAACAAAAATATCATTCTCCATGACGAGTCCAAATCTTATTATTTTTCAGAAATCCATTAAAGAATAGGTGCTCCCTCACAGTATCTCGTGTGAATTGATATCTGTTAGCAAATTTTCTACATGGAAAACTAATATAGTCACTTTAAAATCCTCCAGTAAACATAATAAACTGCATAATGTCATTTAAATATTCTCTAGATGTTCGATTTGGAAGATCAATCTAACTCTTATCCATAATAATATCTGTATAAAAAACATTTACCCAAGACTTACTACATGAATTTTTCATATCAAATATATTTAAAATAAATACTAACCAATTTCTTGTGGACCATTGATAAAATAATTTAATTATATCTCTAAATAACAAACAAGAGAATAGATAATGGAATGTAAGTGAAAGCCCATGTCATCGTCAGAATTTGGTATGGTAAATCTAATAATGATTCTATATTCAAGAGTCCCTAATCATATATTGATCAAATAGTGAATACTTCACGCAAGAATATGTGCAGTCTTCTCAAACCTCAAGTAAAGTGTGAAGTCTCTCATACACACACTGTCAAGACACATTGTTTCATATGCACAGAAGCCCATATACACACAAACTTCCATTTCCACACATTCTATTCACAGAAAATATTCATATAATCTTCATGCATGCTAAATTTGTGCTGTAAATTTCCCAAAATCAAAAATATTAAACGAAAATTAGGGCATACCTAATTGCACTATAAATCTAGAAGGGAGGAGAGATGAAGGCGGTGCTGCGAGGGAGAGGAGAGGCAGTAGAGGGGAGGTGCGGTGATGGAGGGGTCGGGCGGCGGTAGAGGCAGTGAGCTGGAGGAGGAGGAAGCGAGGTGGTGATGGTGCAGTGAGGGTGGGACGACGAGGGAGGGGACATAGGACAATGGGGAGCCAGAGGGGATGGGTGGTAGCAGCGAGGGGATGGGCAATTGCCGTGCGGGGAGGGAGGGGACTGGGTGGCGACGGTGCGAAAAGGGAGGGGATGGTGAGGGAGGGGATGGGTGGTGGCAGTGCGGTGAGTGAGGGGATGAAGAGGGAGGGGATGAGGGATGGTAGGGAGCAGGAGCAGAGGGCGGCGAGGGGACGGGGGATGGGCAGCGAGGGGATGGGGGATGTGGGATGTGGAGAGTCAGAGCGGAGCAGAGGGCGGGCAGTGAGGGGATGGGGGAGCCGAAGTGGAGGGCAGCGAGGGGACACGGGGAGCCGGGGCAAAGTGGAGGGCGGGCAGCGAGGGGACGGGGGAGCCAGAGTAGGGGGCTGTGAGGGGATGGGGGACGCGGGGAGCTGGAGCGGAGGGCAGAGGGAGACAAGGGGATGGGGGACGAGGGGAGATGTAGCGGAGGGTGGTGAGGGTGGATGGGCGAGGGGATGGGGGATGTGGGGAGCCGGAGCGGAGGGCAGTGAGACGACAGGGGACGTGGGGAGCCGGAGCGGAGGGTGGAGGGTGGTGAGGGGACAGGGGACGTGGGGAGCTGGAGAGGAGGGTGGAGGGCAGTGAGGGGACGGGGGGGAATCGCGGGGGGGGGGGGGGGATCGTGGGGCGGGGGGTGCGCCGAAGGGTTTTTTTTTGCAAAGCCCAGCGACCGCCTTTGGCGGTCGCTATAGGCCACCAATAGCGACTGCCAAAGGCGGTCACCCATGTCAGGGGGATTCAAAACCTATTTCTCTAGTAGTGATATGTGTGAAAAATAAGTAATCAAGCATAAGGAATAAGCATAAGGATTACCCATTGAAAGAAATGGGCATCGTAATCATGTCATAAGGCATAACCAAAAGAAATATAACAATTGTATCCATGAAAGAATGGTTAAAATCATTTATGGAAAATCATAAGATGAAATATGAGAATAGATCATGAATAATTATGTCCAAATTAAGTGAATACATGAAACATAGTGTTTCAAAAACTTTATAAATGAGCCACTTTAGTGTGGTTCAATGGAAAATATTTAAAGAGTCTTTAAAGAGGATAAAAGAATAATTGTTTGTATAAAAACAAAAAAGAACCAAGATATTTTTCTTGATAAAATTATTTATTTTAGAAAAATAATGGTGGATTAAAATATTTTATAGAGTGTACTTGAAAATGGGTAAGAAATGTTAAAATTCCCTTTAATCAGCCCTGATTATCGGGAGGAATTGATAAGGGAACCTTTTAAAACATGTATTCCCCATTAAAAAGGATGAATTGATCTAGATAAATAAGTGTGGAACATATAAATAGAATTTATAAGAATTATATAAGAATAATGAATAAATACATTAGGGTAAAGAGAGGGATAAGGCATAACCCCTAGGTAATTTGGAGGTTGAGAGAGATCCCTTACATTATGTTCAAATGAGTTCTGCACTTGCACTAAATATCCTAGATAATCAAATAAGATTCATTAATTAGTTTATTTAGAACATATTATAAATGAATTTAATTTTTTATAATTTTATTAAGTTCATTTATGGCCATTTAAATGAGTTATAAAGTTCAATTTTGTCGTTCTAGGAGCATTTGTTTTCAAGGTTTCATTATCGATTTATTTGTATATAATTATAGAAGTTCTTGTAAAATGGGAATACATATATAGAAGTGAAATTATATGGTATTAATGAAAATAAATAAGTTTAAATAGTCCCATATATTATTTTTCTAGTATTAGGATACTTCATTTGATAAAACATTAATGATAATTGTTTAGTTTATTTTGGTGGTTTTTCAATCATCACAAACTAGTTTCATTTTATTTAATATTATGTATATATATTAGTTCTAGAAAATAAAAAAATTTATAATATAAATATTATAATATATATTAACCATAATAATATTTTTATGACTAGACTTTAAGGTGGTAATGGAAAATGAAAACTCGTCATCCATGAAGGCGAGGAACTGACATATCACGAACAATGTTTTCATTTTTAGAATAAAAGGATAAGAGAAGAGATTTGATAATGGATATTATATTAAAATAAAATAAAATTATAGTATATATATCATAATGGAGTTATAATTCCCCTTTGGATAGGGGAGGTGGGGATGAGTTAGAAGAAAGAAATAATTTAAAATAGAAAGGACGATTTTACCTATTGAATATCCTCTCTTAAAGAATCTCCTTAAAGCACTTGGAATTGGAATTTTGTTGATACCAGTAGATTTTGGATAAGGGGAAGATAATTGGGAATGGAATTAAGTATAATATTGATAAGATACAAGTCTTATAATCTGTAAGAAGAAGGGGTGGTGAGGTGTGGTATTTATAGAGGGAGGAGAGGGGTGTTTTTGATTATTATATTAATTAGATTATTATTTTGGATCAAGAATATAAATAGCATTGATTACTATGACTACATAAAGTAAATTTTTTATGAGAGTTTGAACCAATGTGTTCTTACATTAGTCATGACCCCAAAAAAATCATGTATTTAGCTTATAATGTTAAACACTGTTAATTATCGCATTTCATTATTCACAAAAAATTCATCTATTTTAGAAAAATCTCAAAAATTTACCCTAACCATTTTTAAATGATTAAATTTAAAAACTTTAATCTAATTTATGAAAATAATTTTATAAATAATATAGCTATTATTTTTAAATTAAATAATCATTTATTCAAAAAATATTTATTTTAATATTATAATTGATTTTTTTGCACTTTGAAAAATTAATTAAGGTCACATAAAACTATCTTATAATTATAATACAACATAATATTAATTTATGAATATTATTTTATGAAAATAAATTTTATTTAAAAATATTATATTAATTATAAAATTGTAAATAAACATTTACGTTTTACAAAAATACTAATACTTAATTTATCATTTTTGAAACATTTATTTACTTATACCATGATATAAACATATAATATTTTCATTTATAAGATGTCTAAATTTTATTTATACTTTCATATGTGAGATTACAATTCTAAAGACCGTATTATTATTCTTAATGGTCAAATTACTATTCCAACAAGCAGGTTACTATTCCAATGGTATAGGTTCTTCAATTTCTATAAATACCACTTATTTCATTCATTATCCATTTAGTTTTATTTTATCTCAAGGCTATTTATACTTTCATATTTAAAATTATTATTATATTATTAAAATTTTGTTTTATGTCTACAGCTTTGTTCGTGATTACGGTTATTCTAGTGGATCAAGAGGATCTAAAATTTCCCATTCTTATTATCTCATTTTCTATTTATTGTCCCACTCTAATATTTGGAATTATTATTGGTTTATTTTATTACTAATGTGTCATTATTAATTTATTATAATAATTTTTTTATTGGGTTCTCTATATGATGTATGTATTTTATGATATTAGTAGATAAATTCATTGATAAAGTTTTGGGTCATTACATTATTCCCTCATGAATTTTTTCCCTTAAAATTTCATTTTACATACTAAGGTGAAAATAGGTGAGGTTATTTATCTTTCATCACTTTCTCCATTTCCCAAGTCAACTCTTTATATTTATGGTTCCTCCATAGTACTTTTACCAGGTGAGTAGTCTTGTTGTGTAGAAATTTATCTTTATGGCCCAATATCTTCACCGACTGCTCCTCATAAGAGATATAATTTTCCAACTACACCACCTCTAAATTCAGTACATGCAATGGAACTGGTATGTACTCCCTTAAGATGGATACATGGAATAAATCGTGTACTTGAGACATGGTTGAGGGAAGTGCTATTTGATAGGCCACAACTCTGACACGATAAAGAATATCAAAGGAGCCGATGTACTTGAGACTTAGCTTTGCTTTCTTCCCAAATTTCATGACCCACTTCAATGGAGATATTTAGAGGAATAACTTATCACAAACCTCAAACTCTATGTATCATAGATGATTATCTTCATAGCTCTTCATCCGATATTGGGTAGCCCTGATATATCACTGGATGGTCTTTACCTTTTCTTCTATTTCCTTGACCATTTCAGGTTCCATAAGATTACGTTCACCAAATTCATCCCAAAATGTATGTGTTATACATCTTTTCCCATAAAGGGATTTATATGGGTCCATTTGGATTCTTAAGTGTAAAGTATTACTATGAGATAACTGAACCAATGACATATGTTGATCCCATCCTCCTTTGAATTCCATTGATAATTCTGTCAACATGTCTTTCAATGTTTGAATAGTTTGCTTAGATTGACCACCAATTATGGGGTGATAATCCATACTAAATTTCAACTCAGTATTTAGAGCATGTTGGAGAATTTTCTGGAACTTGGAGGTAAATCTAGAATCATGATCGAATATAATCAATAATGGAACACCATGAATCCTCAAAACTTATTTGATGAATATCTATTCAAGTTGGTCAATTGAGAAGTCCTCTTGAATTGTAATAAATTGATCAATATTTTTAAGATGATCCACAATGACCCATATAGAGTTATTTCCCCTAGATTTCTTCAGAAGTCCAGTGATAAAGTACGTAGTGATGTTTTCCCATTTTTATGTTGGTAAGGGTAATGGTTACATCACCCCCTTATAATTTTTCCTCTAAGACTTAACTTGATGACATAACAAACACTTTTATGTATATTTGGTGTCCCCCTTCTTCATATTTTCCCACCAATAGTGCTCTCAGAGATCTCAATACATCATTTGTGCTTCCTTGGTGAATAGAGAATGTTGTGCTATGATAATCATTCAAAATATCTTTATCTTCAGATTGGATGGTACACATAGTCATGACCCAAATTTTACAACTCCTTCCTCATAAATTTTAAACTCCAAGTATTTCCCATTTCTGATATCTTCCACCTTCTTTAGAATTTCCACATCATCTCCTTGAGCATCCTTTATATTCTCTAAAATGGGTAGTTGAGAAATCATTTTTGAAATAAATGATGATGTATCTTACTTTATGATTCCCATATCCATCCTTTTCATGTATAAAAATATTGAATCCTTCTCAGTTATCATCATTAATAAAGTTACATGATCCTTTATACTTAGAGCAACTTCCACTTTATTTCCTTTACCAGGATGATAGTGTATTGAGCAGTCATAATACTTGATGAGATCTAACCATATTCACTAGTTCATATTAATCTAATTCTATGTGAATATATATTTTAGGCTCTTATGATCAGTATATATCTCACACTTCTCCCCATAGATATAATACCACCAAATTTTCAATGAAAATATCACAACCACCAAATCTATATCATGTGTGGGATAGTTTTTCTCATGAACTTTTAGCTTCCTTGAGGCCTAGGATATCAATTTATCATCTTTCATCTGTACACATCCTAATCCACTATTTTATGCATCTCTATATACCATAATGTGTTCCCTGCTTTTTTGAAAGTGTAAGTACTGGTACAGTGACAAATCTCATTTTCAACTCTTTGAATCAGTCTTTACATTCACTGTTCTAGAAAAACATTAATCCCTTCTGAGTCAGCTTGGTTAGTGGGTTTGAAAATCATGATAATTTCCTAAAATATCATCATTAATACCCAGATAGACCAAGAAAACTATGGATATCAGTTATAGATACTATTTAGGGATACTCCTCAACAGCCTTTGTTTTATAAGGGTCCACAAATATTCTTTTTCTAGTGATAACATTCCCCGAGAACGATAATTCCTCCATTTAGAACTGAAACTTAATGTAATTTTCATATATTTTCTCCCTTAGAAATGTCTTTAGCACAATATTCAAATGATCCTCATGTTCCTCCTTCCTCTTGAAGTATATTAGAATATTATCTGTAAAGACTACCATGAATTTGTTGAGGTAATATCTAAATACTATATTCATTAAGTCTATTAAAATTACTAGAGAATTAGTGATTCTGAATGGAATTACTATGAAATAATAATTTCTATACCTCATTATAAAGATAATATTGTTAATATCATCCTTCTACACCTTTAATTAGTGATATCCCGGCCGAAGGTCCACCATAGATAAATAATTGGCCCCACATAGTTGATCAAACAAGTCATATATCCATGGTAGGGGAAAAGTTTTCCTTATCATGATTTTTTTGAGCTTGCGATAATCAATGTATAGGAACATTGATCCATCCTTCTTCTTGACTAATAGGACCGACACACCCCATGGTGAAGCACTTAGACATATAAAACCATTTTCTAGATTCTCTTATAATTGGTTCTTCAGTTCATCCAAACCAATGGTGGCCATTCCATAAAGAGTCATTGATATGGTTAGAGATCAAGGTATAAGATCAATTGAGAACTCAAACTCTAGGTCAGGAGGGAGATTGGGTAAGCCTTTAGGGAACATATCTGTCTAGTCCCTCCCAATAGGAACGTCTTCAAGCATGATCCTATCATTTGTATCAATCATTTGAGATAGATATTCTTCTTCATAAGGAAATAATATCCACAATTGAGATGATTCTTCTAAATTAGATTCATCATCCTCCTTACACTTGTACAAGGTGGATTCCTTGAAATGGGAAGAGTGATATACCTTTCCCAATAGTTGATGTTGGAATTGTATAAGGATAGAAAATACATGCCCAATATAGCATCAAACTCCAGTATAAGAAGTAATATGATATTTGATGGGAGGTTAAGTCCACAAACATTAACCAAGGAGGAGTTATATAATTTAGATGTAGTAATTTCCACATTATATATTCTCATAGAAACTCAACCTTTATATTTTTCGGTGGGGTTTGAATAGTTCTACTGAACTTGCAATATATGAAAGAATGTGTAGAACCAAAATCAAATTGTATATTCTCTATTCTTAAATGAATAACTAGAATACCTATCACCACATCATTTTCAGACTCCACCTTAGTAATAGTGATATAATATTCCCTTCCTTGCTGACTTGGAGGTTGTTATTGTAGATTTACTTTGACAACCCTTAGCTTAGGTAATTGGATTATATAATTCCCATGATCCTTGCAGTTGAAACACTGCACTACAAGTTGCGTTTTGATCTAAACCTTCCTTAATTCTTCCACATTAGTGGTCCTATTTAAATATCTTTAGTAAAAAATATCACGAGTACCCTCTCTTCTACATTTGAATAATCTCTTGGTTACCTTTTGAAAGTTCCCAGGATGCTTCTCCACACACTTTTGACTTATGGAATGCTGGGTTTTATTTCCTTCGTGGGATTTATCTATTGATCCTCCCATATTAAAATCCATTTTTCACTTTTTATCTATATTCCCATGAAACAACCGAGAGTCACCAATCTCTATTTTCACTTTAAGGGCATAATGGAAAATCTCCTCATAACTTTCAAAGTCTCAAATCTACAAGTATTTTTATATACTTGGCTTAAATCAATCCACCTTGCATTCAATGTTTGTGATAAAGCCAAAGGTGTATCATTTATGCCTTGTAGTGTTTTCATTGTATGTCTAGATAGATTGTTCTTAATTTTTCTTCCATCTTAGGAACTCACTCTTTATCTTAATATGGAGATTCTAGGGAAAATATTTGTTGTAAAATATTTTCTTGAATCCTTCCCAACCCATGGAATCAATTTCATCCTTAGAATTTGTGTTTTTGATCAATTTCTTCCACTAATCAGCTTCCCCATCAAAATGATATACCACCAAAAATACTTTCTCTTCTTCTAATCAATAAAGGATAGATAATATATTCTCAATGGAGTAAATCCATTGTTCTTCAATGAGGGGATCGAAAGATCCAGTAAATATAGGAGACATTTTTTTCATAAAGGATTCAACCACAAATTGATCATTTTAGGAAAATTAGGGACTTCCACATGATTTAAGTTATTATTCATAACTTGATCTAGTTGAGACAGTACTATCATGAAGTTACGGGATCCTCTTCCTATCTGTTTTGACATCTCATTAGGGAAATATTCTCACTGCCGATGTCATTGATTGCTGGCATGGGTTCTCCTATTTACTACCATTAACTAAGAAAAATAAATAAAATACAATTAGGGGGATTGAATATGTAGATAATGATCATATAAAAAGGAATCTATAAACATATAAGTAATAACATATAAATGAACATTATATCCTAACTTAGGAATACATAAGTTTTAATATAGGTTATCCATGGCGATTGAATTATCCCTTGGGTTATTACTAAATATTTGTAGTCCTAAAACCAAAAACAAATTAGACCATGCTCTGATACCAACTATAGATACCCAATACTTTTACACACATTATTATATTATTTAACCATAATTAGCCATAAAAAAATTAAGGATAAAAAAGTATAGTGACTTTAGAAGACTAGGTACATAATTTGAAAACATGAAACAAAAATAAAAATCTTTTATTAGTCTTCATAATGAGCTCCAAACTCCATTTGATCTCCTATAACTACATAGAACAACTTGGAGAACATATAGACAAAAGGGATGAGCTAAAAAGCCTAGTAAGGGAATAATCATGGGAATGAATCATAGCACATGAGTTAGAATGGAATAAGATGAAAACATAAAAGGTATAGATCATGAGTAAACATATACAATCACAAAATATAAAACATGGAATCATATGATCATAGAAATATTGGAATGTGACAACAACATATAACATGACATAAACATGATTCAATGCCAACTGATAAGACTATATCACATGGTGGACTAAGTCCCATAATGGATTTGGTTTACACCATAAACATGAAGTCTCATGAGACTAAAAATTATCCAATACATTGAATATCTATATGATAAAACCAATCATAACATGTTTATTCATATTTGTTCCCCATAAAGAATCAATCATAAGGAATAAACATAAGGTTTACCCATGGAACTAAATGGGTATCATAATAACGTCATAAGGAATAACAAAAGGGAATATAACAATGGTATCCATGAAAGAAAGGATTAAATAATTTTTGTAAAATCATAAGATAAAAAATGATAATAAATCATAAATAATGATGTTCAACTAAAGTGAATACATGAAATGTAACACCCTGAGATTTTATGAGAAATATTATTTTTAATTTCATTGATGTCTTGTGTTGTACGCTACACCAAGATTATCTTGCGCTATACGCAACACCGTATTAGCTTGTAGTATATGCAACACTATTCTTGGCTTGCGTTACATGCAAGAGAAACCTTCCTCGATTGCTTGCGTTATACGCAATACCGAGTTTCACTAAACAACGATATGTTATTAAAATATTATATAAACTAGCCATTATGAATAGTAATACCCAATTTTTGAAGTTTTATAAATTTTATCTTTCAAAATGGACTTCATTTTTGGATTCGGAATATCAAAATTAGCCTAGGGTGAATTATTTGTATTTTTCTAAAAACGTTCAATTTTTGATGAATAGTGAAAACACTGAGTTATTGGTTAAAACTGACTTTTTATTTAAATAATAATTCATTTTGTTTAAATTTATTTTAGGTAAAAATAGATACATAATACATATATAATTTCAATGTAATTCATTGGAGTCATTTTATAATAATTTTAGATATATATAAATTTTATTGAACTTTTTACCGTCTTTTACCCACCTCCTAGGAGCATTTGCAAATTTACATAAAACATAATTTTACCGCTTTTGTGAGTTGAATTTCGAAAATCTGAGAGACACAGTTAATATCAAGGTGTAAAATGTGGTTCAATAAGATAAAAATAATTTTTGGTGAATAGTAACTTTTTTACTTTTATTTACCACGGTTAAAAGTAAATAGAGTAATTAAGGGTAAAAATGATATTATTATTACCCTAAAATATGTCTTAATTCTATTTGATAAGTATAACTAGACCATAAAAAACCTTAGGAATAAAATATGAACCTCTTTGGTCCACTTGGATTAGATCAGGAGACTTATTATTATTTTATTTAAAGAAGAGTTAAAAGAGTTAAAATCAAAGTTTAATAACTAAAAAAATTTTAATATAGGGTTATACATAAGATAAATTCAACTATAAATATTAATCAGAAATCTAAAAATATTTCCTACATAATGGTATTTTATTTATATTTTTTATACATTAAATAATTTAATTTATTTATGACATAATGATGATGTAGTAATTACCTAATTAATGAAATATTAACATAATTGATATTATAAATACCAAAATAAATGTAATGTGAGACTTTTTATTAATTAAACTAATTTTATAGGTTAATATAACATATTAGGGTTGTTTAAATGATTTTTTTTTTCGATGTAATAATGCTGTTATGAATTTAGAGAAAACAAAATACCAAATAGTGTCAAAATTGACATAAAAGAGTTTTTAAAACAAATATTATATTATTAATTGATATAATGGTCCTAAAAATATAAGGTTCGGAAAAAAGACTTATATAATAATATATATAACATTAATGAACCAATTTGGGTTCAATTGGCAGTTTATAGTATGTTTATTGACCATATAGTGTAAGATTACAAGAAGACACGGTAAAAGTTAAATTATTTAACTTAGAGTTAAATCTAAATTATAAGGTTAAAATGGTAACCTAAACTTATCTAAAACCTATTGGTTGAGAGAATTTATAACCATACCCACCCTATCCTCAAAATAAGTCACTTTGTAGCTGTTATAAACCGAATATGAATTTATTATAAAATAATATTTTAAGTTTTTACTAAGGTGCCCCTCACCCCTCTTATAAAAGGGAACCCCCATTCTCTCTAATTCACACCTCCAAAGCCATTTGGATCGGCCAAACCCTTCACAAATACCCTATAAACTTTCCTCCCTTAATCCTAGATGAATTCCTTTAGTTAGAAAGCTAACCTAAGGAGCCATTTTGATCAAATCAAAAGGAAGAACCTGAAGAAGAGGTAAATATCTCACCACCTATTTCAAGTTCCTTTCTTCTTCCACTTCCTCCTTCTTTGTTGTTTCCATTCTAAAATAATAACTCCAGTATCTTATATTTACTGTGATGTTATTATAAAAATTTTACAACCATATTAGTTATTTTATTCATCCTATGAATGAAAAAGTCACCACACGTGCGTACGTACTGCTTACCGTCTCCATGTCGTGGTGTAGTTTGTTATTCAAACATTTCATCATTTGGATGAGTATAATAATGAGTATAAATGATATAAATAATAAATATAACATTATTATGATTCTTTATTTATGATATATCATCCACTTATATATTATTTTAATATCAAAAGAATGATATTGTCGCTCGTGCGTACGTACAGACTATCGTCTCCACGAACACGATGAGATTCATTTTCCATGATTAACCATTAAAGTATGGTTATAAAGTATATATAATAAATAATAATGAAATATATTACATAATAATGATACTTTATTTATGTACATATATGTTCCCTTTACTTAATTCCATTCAATTCAATAAGGAAACAAAAACAGTGTTCATGCGTACGTACGACCTACCATCTCCATGAACGGTGTATTTCATTCCATTTATCGATCTATCATATATATTTATATACTGAATATATATTATATATAAATCATTTTTTACATTATTTAATTAAGTAAATCAGGATATAAGTAATAATTTCAAGAACAAGAAGTCAAAACATGTAAGATAAATGAAACGATTTTACCCAAAACGCTGCCTTAACATGGAATTTATAAAAGAACAGGTAATATAAAGTCATAAGTGAATCATATATGATATAATAAATATTATTATGGTTATGTTAAAAGTTAATAAAATGTTTAAACCCACTATATTGGAGTCTCAAACACATATGAAAGAAATTTTACATAAGGGAAGGGATAATTTTGCAATCTCATTTTTATCCAAGATTTCTTATACGCAAGTATTTACTGGGGTTATATTTTTCATCCATGTCCATAAAAATGTTTTTTTATAAAGTTTTTAATATTCTTCCATGTATTTTTAAAGTCATATATACCCCTATTTTACTTTTACATTGTGTTATGGAAGGAATATTTCTTTTTTTACCATATGAGGAACTTTTTGACTTTTCCGGCAAAAGTATGGGGATAATGTTTTTTTAACTTATACGGCATGAATGGATTTTTATGATTTTATAACACCTAATTTTCACGAATATTCCTCTAAAATATTTAATTACTATTTTCAAAAAAATCCTTTTATTTTAAAATGTCATGGAATTTTGTGAAAAGAAAATTATTTTGAAGAAGAAAGGATATTTTTCTCAAGAATTCATTTCAAGTGTTTTATCAAAACCATTTTCCATCTAAGATGAAATTATTTCATATGTGTATGTTTCAAGTATAATGTCTCTCTGATTTACATGGTTTCAATTTTATTATGATGAAATGATATCCATTTGTTTTATATGGATTATGTTATGATGGTATGATGTTTATGAAACCCATTTTATTCTTTGAGTTTTGATGAATGATTTATGTTTATGTTGTGGCACATGTAAGAATGATTTCATTATGAGATGGTTGGGACCTATATCTCCCTCCAATGAATTTGATAAAATTTATATCTCATGATATATACATGTCTAGAATGGAAAGTGAATCCGGTTTAGTAATACAGGGCTGGAATGACAAGTACACCCAGTTCAGTAATGGAATTTTTCCACTATGATGGTCTTGACAGCAATGCCTTGACTACCATGGAAATCATAACATGTGATTAGTGGTTTCCAAAATTACATGTTTTATTCCCATTCTATTTTATCATGATTAATGTTCCTTTATGATCTATGCCTTACGTACTGCCAAGATTTATTTCACAACTCAAGATCTTGATGTTTAAACTTTATGTTCATGTTTTTATGTTCAAATATATATGGTTTGTTTTATTTTCTCCATGCTTACCCATAATGAGCATTTGAGATCACCCTTTTTATGTTTCCTTTTCCCCAGGATATAAATAAAGGTTTTAGGTAAGAAAACCAAAGGGGAATATCTTTATGGGAGATGTTGAAGATCTTTCACCATAATTAGAAGATTATGTTCCGAGTTTGCAAAGACACTAAACTAATATGGTCTTTGGGCGTCTGTTTTTGTCATGTATTAAGTATTACACAAAAGTAATGTAATTTCTATTTATGTCAAATTTGGGTCTTTACATGAAATATATTTATTAAGAAACTTTTTAAATGATCCACTTTAGTGCAGTTTAAGGGAAAATATTTAAAGAATCTTTAAAGGGAAAAAATAATAATTTTTTTATAAAACAAGAAATTAAATAAGATATTTTTTCAGAATAAAATGAGTGATTTTAGAAAAATAATGGTGGATTAATATATTTTATGGATTGAACTTGAAAATGGGTATGAAATGGAGAAGTTCCTTTTAACCAGGATTTCTTATCGCGAGGAATTGAGAAGGGAACCTTTTAGAACATGTTTTCCCCATAAATTAAGTATTAATTTATATAAATAAATAATTATGGAACTTATAAATATAATTTATAAGAAGTATATAATAATAATGAAGAAATAAATTGGGCTAAAGATAGAGAAATCATAACCCAAAGATAATTTGGAGGTTCAGAGAGATCCCTTACCTTATGTCCGAATGCATTCTTCACTTTCACTTAATAACCTAGATAATAAAAATAGATTAATTAATTACATAATTAATAACCTATTTTATATTTGTGTTATTTATTATAATTTTATTTAGTTTATTTATGTCTATTTTTATGAGTTATAAATTTTAATTTTTCCATTCTGAGAGCATTCATTTTCCTAGTGTCATTGTCTGTTTACTTGTATATAATTATGGATATTCATATAAAATGAGAATAATTATCTAGAAGATAAATTATATGGTATTAATAAACATCCACATGTTTAAATTTTCCCATATATCATTTTTTTATATGAGGATGATTCATTCGATAGACAATTAATGATAATTGTTTAGTATATTTTGGCGGTATTTTGATAATCACAAACTAGTTTCATTTTATTTGATATTATGTCTATATATTAGTTATAGAACATTAAAAAAGTTATAATATAAAAATTAAAATCTATTTTAACCATAATAATAGTTTTATGACCAGCCTTGAAGGTATTAATGGATAATAAAAAGACGTTTTCCATGAAGGCGGTGAATTAACATATCATGGATGATGTTTTAATTTTTAGAATAAAAGGAGAAGAGAAGAGATTTGGTGACGGATATTCCATTAAAAAAATAAAATAAAATTATGTATATGATACTGGAGTTATAATTCCACCTTGGATAAGGGAGGCAAGGGTAAGGTAGAAGAAAGAAAGAATTCAAAAGATACATATGGATGATTTTACCTCTTGAATATCGTTTACTTGAGAACCTCCTTAAGACACTTAGAATTGGTAATTTATTGAGACCAAAAGCTCTTGGATGTGGGGAAGAGTCTTGGGAAGGTAATTAGATATAATATTGACAATATACAAGTCTTAGAATGTGTGAGGATAAGGGGTGGCGAGGGGTGTCATTAATAGGGGAAGGAGAGTGGTGTTTTATTATTATTATATTCATTAGTTTATTATTTTGGCTCAAGACTATCAATAGTATTTATTAATATGAATAAATACCGTAAATGGTTTAGTAGAGTTCAAAACAATGGGTTCTTACATCATCCATGACTCAAAAATTCATTTATTTATCTTATAATGTCAAACACCATAATTTATTGTATTTCACTATTCAAAAAAATTTCACTAATTTAGAACAAACTAAAAAATTTACCCCAAAATTTTTTAACATGTAGATTTCAAAAATTAAATCCTTTTTATGGGAATAATTTTCTAAGTATGTGTTTTTTTTATTTTTAAATAATAACATCATTTATTCAAAAAATACCGATTTTAATATTATAATCGTTTTTTACCCTTTGAAAAATTAATTAATGTCACATAAAATTATATTATAATTATAATAAAACATAATATTAATTTATGAATCATATTTTATGAAAATTAATTTTATTTTAAATATTATATTAATTATAAAATTGTAAATAAACATTTATGTTTTACAAAAATACCAATATTTAATTTATCATTTTAAAAACATTTATTGACTTATTCCATGATATAAATATATAATATTTTCATTTATAAGATTCCTAAAGTTTATTTATACTTTTATAGGTGATATTACTATTCTAATGTCTAGATTACTATTCCTAATATCCATATTACTATTCTAATGGTTATTTTACTATGCCAACGGTACACGTTTTTTATTTTCTATAAATACCACTTATTTCAATCATTCTACATTCACTTCTATTTTCTCGTAAGGTTATATATAATTTTATTTCTAAAATTAATATTATATTATTAACATTATGTTTTATTTATGCATTTTTTTTTGTTTGTGTAGTTATTCTGGTGGATCATGCAGATCCAAATTTTCACATTCTTATTATCTTATTTTCTATTTATTGTACCACTATAATATTTGGAATTATTATTGGTTTATTTTCTGACTAATGTGTCATTATTCATTTATGAGAATAATATTTTTAGTGTTTTCTCTATGTGATGTATATGTAATATGAAATAATAAGGGAAATTCCATTGATAATGTTTTGGGTCATTCCAATTGATCTTCGATTTGGTTACCACCAATTGAGAATAAATGAATTTGATATCCTGAAGACCACCTTCAAGTGTAGGTATAGAAATTACAAGTACCTTGTTATTCCTTTTGGTCTAACCATTGATCCTATAGTTTTTATATTGTTGACAAAAAGGATATTCCATGAGTATCTTGATTCATTCATAGCTATATTTTTGGATGAAATCTTGGTTTACTCCAAGATCAAGGAGGATCATGTGAATTATCTGAGAGCTGTTATAGGAATTTTGAGGGATCCCTAAATTTAGTCCAAAGTATAAAAATTTAATTTATGGATTTGAGATGTGATGTTCTTGGGACATGAGGCCTCAGAACATTGTATTTCAGTCGATCCTGAGAATATAAAGGCTGTTATAACATGGGAACAACAACACCATGTTTTTTAGATTCATTGATTCATGGATTTAGCGGTATATTTTCAAAGGTTCACTAAGTATTTCTCAAAATTGGATTCTCAAAGACCACTCTCACCTGTAAATAAGTGAAGTTATTTTTGGATTCATAATTTTAGAATTATTTTGGTGATTTTAAGAATATTTTGACTTCTTCTCTATTCTTAACTCTTCTAGAGGATGGGCAAAGATATTTTGTATTTTGGGACGCCTCATGTTTGGGTTTAGGACTCATCCTCCTATAGGTTAATCACATAGTAGCCTATGGTTTTTGAAAAATTAGGCCATATGAGAATAAATATCTTACTCATGATCTTAAACTCATAGCCGTAATGCATTCTCTTGAGATTTGGAAGAATTACCTTTTTATATAAAGGTTTACCATTTATTCATATCACAAAATATTGAGTTATATCATCTCACAAAAACATTTGAACCTTCATTAGAGATAATGTGTGGAGTAACTAAAATCATTTTATTTTGACATTGGATACACCCCTAGAAAAGGGAATGTTTTTGATGATGCCTTGAATAGGAAATTTCAGAACACGGTGGTGAAAGAATCATCAAAAGAGTAGAACATGATGGCTCACTTTTCTCATATGCATTTGGGAGTTCAAGAGGAAGTGACCAAGGTTGTTTTTACTAGTGTCTAGTCGACCTACTATCTTCTTGAGATGATTCTTTAGGATTAGTAGCTTGATGATGAATTTTGTGGCTTTAGATAATCTCTTTATGTTGGGGATGCCATCTATGAGTGATCATTATCTTCTAAGGGTGTCATATGTTTTTGGAATTGGTATGTCATACCTTTTCCCATGAGAGAAACTATGATGGGGGATTTCCATGGTTCTTAGTGAGCGGTGTACCCTATAACCATGATGATGTTATATGATATGTAACAGAGATTCTGGAGGCTGGGTATCAGATGAGATATCATTGATTTTTTTCCTATTGTTATACCTATTGGTAGGTTAAGGCATGGAACAAAAAAAATTTAGGTTTAATTTTTCCCCCTTGTGATGACTTGGAATTGGGATGAGGTTTCGATGGATTTCATGGTTTTTTATTGCATAAACCTTGAAGAAAAAATAATATATAGGTTATGATCGATTTAAAAAATAATCCCACTTCATCTCCATTTATGATATGACAAAAAATGAGGACTTACAAAGTCTTTATGTATAGGATATCATTAGATTTCGCAGATTTCCATTTGTTATAGTTTCTTATAGGGATCCCCATTTCCCTTATTTTTTTTTCGGATAAGCCTCCAAGAGGAAATAGGATAACATGTTAGTTTGATCATGACATATAATCTGCATCTGGATATCCAGAAAAAACAAGATATAAAAATTCTTGAATACATTCTTCATGCTTGTGTTCTCGACTTCATTGGATCCTAGGATAGCCATGTGGAACTATTTAAGATTTCCTATAAAAAAATTTCCAACCGTATATCTGGATGGCCCCATTTGAGGCCATGTATGGTCAACCCTATAAATATCTATTATGTTGGTCAGATATTGGTGAAGATTCCCTGGTTGGACCTATCTTAGTTCAAGTGATGATAATAAATATTTAGTTGATTCATCAGATAATAGAAATGGATCAAAGACGATATAAATTCTATATTGATCTTCATAAACACCTGTTAGAGTTTTTGTTTTTGACCATATTTTTGAGAGTTTAACCTTGTTTGGGTCACACAAATCTCGAAAAATAGGGAGATATTGCACATAGATATGTGGGAATGTTTGAGGTTTTTGAGAAGATTGTAAAGGTGGATTTTTATTAAACATTTCCACTTGATTTGATGTTGATTCATAAAGTGTTCTAAAAGTCATAGCTCTAGAAGTTTATCTCTAAACTATCTCATATTTTAAGTTAGTAGGACCTTGATGTGGAACTTTATTTACCCATGACTGAGTATCCTCTAATGTCCCAGGTTTTTAAGTAGGTCTAAATTCCTCAACCTTTTTTGATTTTTTTGTTTGGTGGTTAGTCAAATCTTTCTCATGATCTTAAAAACCTAATTATGAATGTTTGATTAATCATGCCCTTTTTTTAGATTTTTTTCAAGTATGGATAAGTTCCTTAGGGTTTTGGATGATTTTTAGGGGTGTTGGCCCCTAGAAACTCAGGTTTGGTAAAGCACAGGCATAGACACATGATTATATTTAATTGTGCAACCCACCTTAGACACTAGACACCATTATTCAAACCATGCAGGGTGGGAAACATGGACACACGACACCTCAGAAAATTTTAACATAGGGGAATCACATGGTCTACACATAGTTTGGAAAACCATGAACCTAACCATGCACAATGTGGTGCTTAGATAGTGGGCACTGCACAGTTGGTGCACGATTATCCAAACCATGCGGCCAAATTGTGTGGGTCATTTATTTGAGAAAAATTATGAATTTTACGCTACCTCATATTTCCTTCTCTATCCTATATTTCTTCTTAATTGAACCAAACTCATAGAGGATACTCCTCCATTTATGTCCCACCTAATCTTTGGCATGCCTTTATTGTCCAAGCTCCGATCTGAGCACCGTCATTCTCATTACAAGTGCATCAATAAGGGATTTAATCATATTGATTACATTATTTTTTATATCTTCATATAGAATGCCTAATTCACACAATAACTTATACCCTATTTTTAGGGAATTCATATAAAACACCATTTTATCTCATTTCAACTTGAGTTAGAATCCTATATTAGATTAGCGAGATCTCTTAACCTATGGTAGGTGGTTCTTATATTTCTCCTTAATTTTATAGGTGTTTTGGGGGTGTGTTAAAAATATGTCTATGTGGGTTGCTTGAGTGAGAACCTAATTAATTAATTCATTCCTTTTATATCATTTATTTATGGTATGAAATTCCATGGGCATTATCTTGATTCACTACAAATGGTTATGATGGGTAAGGGGCTTAGACCAACATGGTAGGGTAAAACAGTTGGGATTCATTAATTAAATAAAAGTTTTTATATTTATTACTTGGTTTTGTGGGAATGTGATTGGAAAGGTCCAAGTATTGATGCGATGTTGATCACCTAGATTTAGGTGATGTGATTAATCAGGTTGAGCATGGCTTGAGATACACGGGGTGATGATGATCACCAGGTTTAGGTGACATGGTCATCTGGTTGATGTGATGAGGTTTTCAGGATGAGGGAATGACTCTCAGGACTTGAGATGGTGTCGACCATCAGTATTTTAACGACATGGTCATAGGAGAACAAGGTTCAGGATGATGTGTATTAGGTTATATTAGTGATTTACACTCACCATTGATTGACAACATGGCATTGGAGTTGTTTTCACACAAATAGGAATCAGTTGATACAACATCATATTACTATTTTCAGGTACTTCTAAACCCATACTTTTTGTTCATAATTTTACGGGGGTTTGTATTGAGTTATTTTGGGAAAGAAGTTTATTTTTTTTGGAATTTCTGGGTTGTGCATGGTTGGATCCAAATTAACACAAATTGTGCACCCTGCTAGTGCAAATCGTATGCCCTGCTAGTGAAAATCCTGAAAACCTAGGCAATAAGGGTTTTCACGGTTGGCGCATGGTTTGAAAAACCGTGCGCCCACTAAGGAGAGACCTTATAACCCCAACAGTAGGGGAATATGATTAGGGAACACAATTTAAAAAACTATGTGTCCCTATCCAGCTAACCGTCCACATGAGATTTTATTATTCAAAAAATTATTTTAAAATTTCCCAAACATCTATTTGGACCCCCACTTGGGCCTAACTCGACCTAGAATATTTTCCTAGGTATTGTAATATCTCAAGGACCAATTTTGGATCCTCCAAACCCCTTTTTAAGTGAATTAAATCATGAATATCATCATTTGATCCTTCCCTAGTAATAGTTCATCCCCCATTCCTTATCTCCTAATCTCTTCCTCTCTCTCCCTTAGGGTTTTTTAGATCTCCATGTTGTAAGAGAATATAATCTAAGTTGTTTTAGATCATGAATCTAGATGTTATTCTTGGATCTTCATTTCCAACATTCTTCATTGGAGTTTCCAATTTAGGGATTAATGATTCATGATCCCATGATCCTGAGGTAGCTGGTTCCATTTAAGATTTGAAAATTTATTTCATGATAAATTACTTGATTTAAATTAAATTCCTTTAAATTTTATTGTGAAAAGAAAATTTGTTGTAAATTAGGATTTGGATTTAATTTGGAATGAAATTGGGGAAAACCACCAATTCTTTTGAATCAGAGTGTATTTTTGGAAATGGGATAGAAAATTTGTAAAAATTATATCATGGAATTTAAATTTTAAAATTTATTAGTGAAATGTATTTCAAATTGTATCTAAGAAAAATGGATTAAATTGTTTTGATAAGGACCCATTGGTTTTATTCTAGAAAAAGGCATAATTTGATTAAAAACCCATTTTGGCTTTTAAATGGAAATAGGAATATTGAAATGGGAAATGGGTGAATTTTATTTTAAATAGTTTTGAAATAAATTTCCTATTATTTAATGTTGTTAGAGAATATGAAAGTCTATGTAGTGAGTGAGTTATTAAATAAAGCACTCTATTGATTCTTTACAACTATAAAAAAATATAGTGTAGAAGGTCACATCATCTATGGGATGGTTACAAGTCCTATTTGAAAAGTTTATGAGGGACATGTGTGCACATATTTTCGTGATCACCAATTTTGGTGTGTGGGGATCCCAAAACCTAAAACTATAGTACATCTTGGAAAATGACCATATTTCTCATTTGTTTATATTTGAAATATCTTCCATTTTTTGTAAACTATTTTAAAAATTCCCTATAAATTTTATATAAACTATTTTATATAGAATGTTTATTTAATCCATTTTTTTAAATTGTTTCATCAATTGAAATGTAAAGCGTGATTTTTTTAAAAAACTCTTTTGAAATTCCAAGCCTTTTAATTTAAAATTTCAATATTTATTTGGTGAATTATTTTTGAATCTTCTTAGGGAATCCTTGGTGATCCCCTATTGGGATTTTAGCTCACGCACAACCTATGCCTTTGGAGATTTGTATATTTCCTCTTTCCATGTTCGAGTAAGGTAAAAGAACTACTTGGAGGTGGTAGTTTCTATTGATATTTGGGCTTTGATCTACTATTTCCATTGAGAATTGAGTTGCTTATCCTATTTTATTATAATTTTTTGTTGTAATTTGGGTTGTTTATAATTTTTTTAATTATTATATAGTTCTCCCTATGGAGTTTTCTTTTGAAAATACCAAATTGTATCTATTTATTCCACTATTTATGTGGAAAAACAGTTCCCAGTTTTATATTGTATGATGCCAAGTGCTAGTCTTTAACCCATGGGGACCAGGAATACCCTTTGGGATATGTTAAGACCGGATCAGTTATCAAGGTACTAGGGTATCTATTATGGTTCATGAAAAAGTGGTATCAGAGGGAGGTTGAGAATCTTCCCTTGAAACCAGTATCCAGTTGAGTAATATTTTCAGGACATAGGAGGTAGTTTCAATTGAGTGCCTGCCCAGATCTCACTAAAACATGCCATAAGTTACCATGGGTGGTTTGGGAAAGATGTATTGAGGATTTGATCTAGTATTTTCCCTAATTTTTATTTGTATATATTAAAATCCAAATCTTGTTTATCTATATGTTGGGATTAAATTTCCATATTTCTCTTGTGCGAGAGTTGTTCTGTGTAACCTTTATGATGTCTTATATATTGTTCATTGATGTTTTATAGAATCATTCCTCTGAGAAGACATGTGAATCACTTATAGGAGGAATCTACTAATGAATATCAGCTATGAAATCCTATATTGGACTAAAATATTGTTGAAGTTATTGTGTGTTCTATCTAAACTCTAAGACAGGAACCTGCACCCATTCCCATTCAAGCTCCAGTTATGGAACATCAAAGGGATATTTTATGAAATCACACTCAGGAGTTCCTTCGCTAAAAGCCAACAATATTCCAAGGCTCTAATAATCCTCAAATTTATGGAGATTAGTTGTATATATTGAGATTTTGTTTGAGTTCTTGGAAATGATTGAAAAAATCAATGTGAAATGCGCCACCATCAAGCTAGAGGGACCTAGTAGGAGATGGTTGGACACCATCGTGATGGTAAAGAAGCATGAAGTATTAGAGTGGAAAATCTTTAAAGATATTTTCACTGAATATTTCTACCTAGAGTTATTGGTGTTGTCCAAGGATTTAAAGTTGTTCAACCTCAAGACGGCTGATTGGACCACGATAGAATATGAAAATAAATTTGCTGAGATTGTATATTTTTCATTTGAGATTATGTCAAATGAGAAGATGAAGACTCAATAGTTCTAGATGGGTATTTGATAAGATATTTGTTCCTAGGTATTCTTGTTGAAGTTTTATAATTATGTAGATGTTCTGGATAGAGTGTTAATGGTTGAAATGGACATGGCTAGTATGTTAAGGGTGACGAGGGTTCCATTTTCTCCCAGTGGTGGTGTGAGTTACGTTAAAGAAAAGAGGAAGCATGACGATTCTCATGTTGGTTCTTGATAGTGGGGTTATTATAGACCTCCTATAGTTCTTGGAAGATTCCCTTTGATGTTTTATCAGTGTGACCAACCTAGGCACTAAAAATGAGTTTTCAATGAGCCACCCAAGATATGTGGTTCCTACGGATGCTCGGGTGACTTGAAAAAGTTATTCCATGTAAATTCTACTCCACATAGTGACATGATATCATCAGTTCCTAATAAAAATGTAGTTCAATGATATTCATCATGAAAAAATCAGTTCCATCCATAAATATCCATAATGATTCTACTTCGCGTAGTGGAAGAGTATACAGAAAAGAAGATACAAGTACAATGATTGTGAGAGGTACCATCACGATAGATTCATCATTAGTGACAACTTTAATTGATACCAATACTTCTCATTCATTTATTTAAACATGTATTAGGAATATTATTAATCATCATACAATTATTTTATCTTATGTGATGGATATTACTACAACACTCAAAATAAAGAGAGAAAAGGGTATCTATAGTTTTTCTTGTGTTTTCTCATTATCAGATGTTGATCTCACCTGGGATTTTCTAAAAATATAAATAAAACCAATTTCCATCATATTCATGATATATTGGATCATTTCTAATAAATCCCAAGTTTATTATTATCTTATATGGGTCTCCTTTACCATGCCTGATGGCGTGTGCCGTATATTTCAGGGATAATGGAACCTAAGGTCAAGTAGAGATGAATCTTCTTATCCCGAGTTAGAGAAAGTGTTATCAATGTTCAATTTTAATCTAGATCAATAATATTTGAGTAGTGATCTTCATATAGTTTTCATCTATTTTACTAATGTTTTTTCTTACGCTTTCTCTAGATTTCCACCAGTAAGGGAGTTATAGTTTTCTATCAATTTAGTTCCTGGTACTCAACTAGTGTCTATTACTTCTTACCACATGGTGCTAGATGAAATGAAAGAGTTAAATACATGTTTGTATGATCTTTTAGAGAAAGGATTTATATTCCGGACAGTTTCAACTTGGGAAGTTCCCATTATCTTTTCTAAGAAATATGATGGGTCAATTCTCCTTTGTGTTGATTACCAAAAATTCAATCAAGTTACGGTATAGAACAAGTATCTATTACCATGGATTGATGATCTATTTAAGCCGTTGAAAGGGGTGAATTGGTTCTCAAATTTTGATATTCAATCTAGTTATTATCAGTTGATAATAAAAGAATATGACATTTAAAAAATATCCTTTTAGAGAAGGTATGGACATTATGAGTACCTTGTTATGCCATTTTATCTAACCAATTCTCCTGAATTATTTATGGATTTAATAAACAAGTTTTTCATGATTATATTGATACGTTCATGGTTGTATTTTTGCATGAAATTATTATTTACTCTATGTTTGAGGAGGATCATGTGCATCATCTAAGATTAGTTATGTAATTTTTGAGGAATCACTGAATTCATGCTAAGATTTAGAAATGTGATTTCTGGATTTAGGAAGTGAAGTTCTTAGGACATGTGGTTTTGGAATACGGTATATTAGTTGAACCTAAAAAGGTAAAATATATTATGACATGGGAACAACAATGTAATTTTTTTAAGATTCAAAGCTTCCTAGGTTTAGTGGGCCATTATCACCGGTTTGTAAAGGAATTCTCAAAGTTGTATTCTCTGATGAATTCTCTAACTCAGAATGAAGTAAAATTTTCTTAGGATGAGAGATGTCATGATTATTTTGTTGAGATGAAAGTTATTTTGACTATTGGGCCATTGCTGACTCTTCTAGAGGCCGACCAGGGATATGTGGTCTTCTATGATGCATGAAGTTTAGGTTTGGACTGTGTTCTTATGTAGGGTCACCATGTTATTTCCTATGGATCATAGCATCTTATGCCACACGTGATGCATGCACTTCAGAGTTGGTGACATTACCTTTTTAGAGAATGGTTTTCCAATTTTTTAGACCACTATATCTTGAGTTATAACTTCTCTAAAAAATATGTGAATCTACTCTAGAGGAATTTGGTGGAATACCTATAATATTTTTATTTTAAAATTACATATCTCCTGGGGAAGGGGAATGTCATCACAATTGCTTTGATCAGGAAACTTCTGTCCCATTACATGAAAGGATCATCCTAAGAGTGGAACTTGATGGCTCTTTTATCACAATTGCATATTGGAGTCTAGGAATTAGGCGCTAAGGTTTCCTTAGCCAGTGTTCAGTTGACATACGCTCTTCTCGAGTTGACCCTTTAGGAACAACAACTTTATGATGAATTCCATAGCATTAGAGACTATCTTTATGGTTGAGAGACCATTATTGACTACTCATTCTCCATAAAGGGCATTATATGTCATCATAATTGTTTTGTTGTACCATTATTGGTCAGAAAATTCGTGATGGAGGATTTCCATAACTCCTAGTGGGGAGCACACCGAGGATCCATGAAGATGTTCTATGGAATTTGGCGATGATTCTGGTGGCCAGGTATGAGATGGGAAATTTATTATTTTGTTTTTCATTGTTATACATGCCAAAAGGTCTAGGACGAGCACCAAAGACCTTCAGGTTTTCTTCATCCAATTCCTATGCTGAGTTGGAAGTGAGATGAGATCTCAATGGACTTCGTGGTTGGGTTTCCACGTAACCAGAAAAGAATAATTCAATATGGGTTGTTATTGATAGGTAGACCAAATAATCTCACTTTTTACCCATTCATGATATAACCAAAATTGAGGAGTTAGGAAATATCTATGTGAATAAGATTATTCATTTGAATGGAGTTACATCTTCTATAGTATTTGAAATAGATCATCTGTTTGCTTCTCATTTTTGGGGAGGCCTTTAGGAGGCACTATAATCATAGGTTTATTTGAGTATGACATAACCTCCATAGTCAGATGGTGATATATAAAGAGAAATACATATTTTTGAGGATATGATTTTCACCTGCATTCTTGAGTTTAGTGGGGCTTGGGATGACTGGTTAGGGCTGGTTGATTTTTCTTATAATAATAGTTTCAAGTCCATGATCAGAATGGATCCTTTTGAGGCATAGTATGGCCATCCTTACAAATATCCACTGTGTTGTTCAATGATTAGTGAATTTTCCTTGTTTAGACTAAGCATTTTTAATGGGAATAAAAAAAATTAGTTGATACATTAAAGAAGGTTGACGGCATAGAGTTTGTATAAATATTATACTGATCATCATTATAGACCATTGGAATTTTTAGTCAGTGACCAGGTGTTCTTGAAAGTTTCATGCTGTTTGGGTCATTGATGGATTGGGAGTAAAGGGAAATGTTCTCATCATTTTTTGGGACCTTTTTAGGTTTTTAGTAAGTGGGGAAAGTTTGTTAATATTTAGAACTTCATCCATAGATGAATTTGACACATGCCTATTGTGGTGTGTGGAAAAAATAATTATTTCCTGAGTTAAAATGAATTATAATGATAAACTTATATTATCTCTAGAGTGGAGTGAAAAACAATCACATTTTTCACTTTTAATTTAAGGTAAAATGGGTTGTTTTTGAAATTACTTTATTTAGAAAGAAAAGAAACTAAACAAAGGAAATAAATTTAAGAAAAAATATTGAGAAAAAACTGAAAAAAAGTTTTTTAAAACTAGTATATGATAATGTTGATCATGTCAGGGTTGATTCCCCAATTTTAATTATTTCATAATTCCAATTTATCCAATTCTTTTCTACGAAGTCAATAAAAGTGAGATTCTACAATCGCTTCATCACACACCATTGGTCAAATGGTAATAGTAAGAATAAAACATAACAATATATTATGTTGGTCTAAACTCCTTTCAATGTTTGATAGAGTTTTATCTAATACCCCCAATTTACTTGGAAAATTCCAAATTAGGTATTATTTATCCCAAACAATCAATAATTTCCACTACCCCTCCCACATGTACTGGCGATCACCAAGTACTTCACCACTAAGAACTAGTCTATTAAATTGTATATAAACCATTACCTTATGGAGGTAGATATTTATCATCGACTAAAGAAATAATAAAGATATAATATAAAATCAAATATGATTTCACAAGTTAATAATAACTTCTATTAGAATTTGAAACCAACTTTGCAAAATATAGAAAAGGATATTAAACCATTATGTACAAGAACTCAATAATTATAAAAGGGAAAATATATCCTTCCCCAGTCACACATAAGTTTAACAATCCATTTTAAGGGTTTCCTTAATGAATGGGGAATAATAAGGCATTACAAAATTAAGAAGAACAAAAGAGATAAAAGAAAGAACATAAAATTTTTTCCTCCAGAATCTATTCGCCATAAGTTTTCTTTCGTTATGTCCACCAAATGGATGAAACATGCCAAGGTAAATTATTATAATATGTTCTTAATTCAGTAGGATATCTATCGTTGATATTTCTAAGATTTTGTTTTCATGTACAAGAAGTTATCGCTACATTAATAGAACTGACTTTTTTAGCTGTAAAATACTATTCCACATACCCCATTTTGTCTCGTTCAAGGGACGCCTTAATGAAATAATTTATCCCTAAATTTTAATTATAATCTAAAAATTCTAGTCATATTTCTAACATAATTAAAATCACCTCATTTGGAGGTCTTTATCCTGATATATACCTCATTTAATGAGGTGGGGTCCATTCTGCTGACCATAATAAGATTTCAAATTAATCAATTTGATTGGGCTTGTGGGACTTAGAACATGATCTAGGTATAGAAGAAGAATTTATTTTCCATGAAAAGTGGAAGCCTAAAAAAATAATCCCTTGAATTGGATTAAAATTATGGAAGTTAATATAAAAAACATAAGAAATAGAAAACAACTAAATTTTCAGAATTAACCAATTTTCACATTTAAGCCCAAAATTCCTAAAAAATACTAAAATTATGAAATAAGCACACATTGATTAATTATAAGGGATTAAATCATTGAAAAAGATAAGAATAATAATGAAAATATTATCTCTATCAATTCCTCAACAATTATAACTTGGAATCCTGGACATGTAAACATCAAAATCAAATTAAAGAAAATTTAAAATGCATATCCATGAGATCCACCAATTTAACAATAAGAAAAAAAAGACATCATGACTCCTAAAAAAATTATTTCAAGTTATTTATTAATATAATTCAATATATTTCCACTTAATCTCTTATACCATGAACACAAAATACTTACCTCACTTTCATTTTCTCTTATTACACAAATGTTAATTTTTAATAATGCATTTCTCATCCAAACTCAAGCAGGGGTCACCATTGGATTGATAAATTAATAAATCTACACCTGATGTGAGACAAGGAAATGTATTTATCATGAGTAATTATCAAGTTTGTTCTATTTAATTCTAATGGTAGGATTTTTATGTGAAAAATTATGAGGCAAAATAAGGAGGGCTTGGATCTTTTTGAAGAAAAATTGTATGATTCTAATTTTCACTCAAGTATGGTCTCCTCCTCATTCACCTTAGTATAAAATCAGATCCATCATCATGAAAACTGAAAGAAATTTCACACCATTCATCATTTCATTAGAAAAATTTCAATCTTCTCAAACATAATTTTTCTTGAAAGCTCTTGATAGGAACAACTTTCCTTGTCCATTGGATGCTCCAGAAAGGCACAACTTCTTTTATCACGAAAGCTCCAGAAAGGAACAACTTTTAAAAGAAGGATTTTTTTCAATAGAAAAATCATCTCTTAAATATTTTATTTTCTGAACAATGTGTCACCCAATAAAGTATCACAATTCAAGATAACTTCCCCCACACTTAATTTTAACTAGATTATGCAATTTCACTTCAAGAGCAGGTCAGATTGGGAAAATTGGCATGTAATGTGGATAACCTAATAGGATGTTAATGTATTATAAGGTATTAAAGGATTAAATATGAAAGTTAGTCCATAATTAAATGTATTTTATTAAGAAGGTGGATTTAAATCCAAATAAATTCCTTAATCATTTAAAACACAAGTACCTCAAACCCTTAAGTTTTGATAGGAATAACTCAAATTCTGGTTAAAGAAAGCATGATCTGGTTCTCTTAAGAAGCGAGGTGAATGAAAATAATATTAAAAAAAATGTCTTAGAAGCCTTTCATGAAATTGAGTTTATAGATAAATATAGTGAGATGTGGCATGAGATTCCAAAATCAGAGTACTTTTCATGAAATGTACAAAGACTTGAACATGAAAGAAGGTAATTTTTAGCATTCATTTAAGCTTAATTTCATGGGATACATTATTTCACTCATTTTAATGGGTTTAAAAAAAATAAATGATAGTAATTTAATTTCAAAATATTCATAAAAACACAAAAATTAAAAAATAAATGCACATAAATTAGAAAAGCAAACATTTAAAAAAAATCGAAAAACAAAAAATTGAAATTGATAAACTTCAAAGGTTCCATCCCCCACACTTAAATGATTAAGTGTCCTCAATTAGTTAAAGTAGATTTGAAAATTAATAATATTTGAAATTAAATCATAGAAAGTAAGCAAGTTTAAAGGAGAGGTATGACCTGATGGATTTATTGATAAATAGTTTAGAGGAGTGTGATCTCTTTTGGTTGGATTAGCTTTTTATGATCCACTCTTGTTCTATCTTTATAAATCCTATAATTTTCAAAAATATTACCTTATAATTTATTTCATATCTACTAAATATAATATTATCTCCTTCCCAATTATTTCAAGATTCAAATTTATCTTCCTCACATCCTAGTATGCCTTACATTCCAATTCATTAGGTATGTAATAAATTTTTCCATAAATTAGCCTATATGGACTCATTACAATCAGGGTTTTGTAGGATTTACTATAATCCCATAACACGTCTTCCAATAATTGTCTCCAATCCTTCATATTTGGATTAATATTCTTTTCCAAAATTCATTTTATTTCTCTATTAGACACTTCAGCCTAACCATTAGTTTATGGATGATTGGGAGTTGATGTTTTATAATGCAACCCATACTTATTTATAAAATACTACATTATCTGATTGAAAAATTAAGTCCCTTGATCATATATGATGAATTTTGGCATTCCAAACATAAAAAATATGTTATCCCTAAAAAAATCACAAACAATGTTAGCATTGTCAATCCAAGTGGATTTTGCTTCCACCCATCTAGAAACATAATTAACTACAAGCAAGATATAATAATTTCAAAATGACATTAGGAAAGGGACCATAAAATCTATCCCCAAAACTTTAGGAATTTCGCAAAAATTTTGTGGTTGTATGGGAATTTATTATCTCTTTTAAATATTTCCATAAAACTGAAAATTTTCACACCTTTTTCAAAATTCATGAGCATATTTAAAAACGTTGGGTCAATAGAGTCTATATTATAAAACCTTCCTTATTGTACTTTGATTTCCAAAGTGGCCTCCATAATCTAAAGTGTGACAAAACTAAAATAAAAAATCAATTTTACTTTTACCATCTTCTAATCACCTAGTCATTGAAAATCTGCCAAAGAAATGGATCATACAAGATGTAGTATCTAGATTCAAATTTCATCTTTTGAATTTTGTGGGAATTTAAATGAGATGAGACCTAATATGTTACTAGATAATTGACCATATTTTCATACTAGGGAACTTTACAATTAATTTTGTATAGTTGTTATCTAGGCAGCTCATCATTAAGTGGGTTCATTTTTCTAATTTCTACTTCAATGATGTGGGGTATTCGAATTAGATGATAAACCACCTGTTTTTTAGTTTTCTTTTTTATCTTTAATTTCCAAATTGAACAATTTTAATAGTAGAATCAATCTAACTAGCCTTGTATTTTCATCCTCCTTTTTAATTAAATACTTGAATGCTACATGATCATAAAAAACTTTAGTTCCAAGAAGATATGATTGGAATTTATCTATTTCAAAGACAACTGTAAGGAAATCCTTCTCGGTGTTTATGTAATTGATTTGTGGGGAATCTAAGGTCCATGATGCATAGGATATAACTTAAGGCTTGTTTTCAATTATTTGTGATAGTGTATCTCCCACCGCTTGTTTGGATGAATCAAAAATCAACTCAAAAGCGTACTCTCTATTGGGTGGTTTCAAAATTGTATGTGAGATCAACCTTTGCTTCAGTTCATCAAATGAATTCCTACATGCACAATCAACATTAAATTCATATTAATTTAGTAATAATTTTGATAGATTAAGATAAATAATAGTAAAATATTTGATGAATCTTCAATAAAATCATGCATTCCCTAAAAATGATCTAATATGTTTTAAATAAGCTGGATATAGAAAGGAGTTTATTACCTAGAATTTTGATTTATCAAACTCAATCCCTTTTTTTGAAATTATGTACCCTAATATTATTCCTTTTTTAACGATGAAATGAAAATTTTCAAAATTTAAAACTAGATTATTTTCAATGCATGTTTTCAAAACTTTTTTAAAATTTCCTAAGAAATGATCAAATGAATTTCCATAAACTGTGGAATCATCAATAAATACCTCCTAGAAATCCTCAATATGATCTGAGAAAATACTCACCATACACAATTTAAAGGTACCTGGGGTGTTTCATAGATAGAAAGGAATCCTTTTATAGGATAATGTGCCAAATATATAGGTGAAGGTAATCTTGTCATGGTCTTCTGGTGTGATCGGTACCTAGAAGTATCATAAGAATCCATCTAAAAAATAGTAATGAGTTCTCTAGCTAGCCTTTATAGCATCTAATCAATGAATAGAATGAGAAAGTCATATTTTTGGGTAAATTGATTTATCTTCGTATAATCTATGCACACTATCAATCTATTTTGTACTCTCATGGGGAGTAGTTCATTTAATTCATTTTTAACAGTGGTTGGGCTAGTTTTCTTTTGGACTATATAAATGGGGATGACCCACTAAGAATCAGAGATTGGGTAAATGATGTCAGATACAAGAAATTTCTCTATATCTTTCTTAAAAACCTCAATGATGGTGGTATTGAGTCTTATATGAGGTTTTATAACTAGTCGTGAATCAATTTCTAAAAATATTCTATGAGATAAGACCTTGGGATTGATTCTGGGTATATCACCCAAACTCCATCCTATAACTTGCACATTTCTTTTGATAAGTTCAATCAGACTTTGTTCCTGTGAGTGGGATAGGTTATTGAAAATGATTACTTGGAATTTATCTCCTTACATTATTTAATGATACTTCAAATCACTTGGAAATTACTTAAGTTCTAGACATAGGGGTTCTTCAAGGGATGATATTGAATTTAGTATTATAACTCTTAAGGCTATAATCTTTGATATCATCTCATATTTGTTTAATAAATCATCAAAAAATTAAGATTTAACCTATTCCATTAACATGATATTATCATTTTTAGGTTCTTGGGAATTGTGATTTTCAAATGAAAAAAGTCCCCTTAAAGACAATAAGTCATGATGAATAACTGAATCTTAAATTGGTTCTATACCTTCTTTATAGGAGATCGCAGAAAGTGAGTGATTACTGGAAGGATGTTTCATTGCATAAATAATGTTTAAGTGAACTATACTATCTTTAAGTAACATTGTGAGTATTTATTCATGGAAATTGATGATAGTCCTTGCTATTTTCAGGAAGGGTCTCCCAAGGATGATGAGAGAGTGGCTCGATGCTCTCTCTTCTACCATGGTAAGGACATAAAAGTTTTCTAGAAAGATAAATCACCTTACTCACATGAGCACACCTTCTACAACTCTAGCTGGGAAAACAGGGGATTTGTTTTCTAATTATACCACCAATCGAGTTGGTTTTAGTTATTTGATATGCAAGGATAAAAATATTGAGTGAGGCATAACATTTATAGAATCTCCTAGATCACATAGTGTATCTATAAAATTTAAATACCCAATGGTGTATGGAATAGAGAATTTCCCTAGATATTGATTTTTTTGTATCATTGATGTGATCAGTGCTAATACGCTTCTTTCTAAGTTGATTATCTCATTTCCATCCAGCTGACTTATTTTCATGCATAGGTCCTTTAGAAAATTTTCATACTTAGGGATTTTTTAGATTGCATCAAATAGTGGGATATTGATCTCAACTTTTTGGAAGGTTTCCTGAATTTTACATTGATTTCATTCTTATTCAAACTTCTTCTACTCAAATAATGTAGAAGGGAATGGTGCTTGAATATCCCTTTTCTCATTTTTTTTGAAAATGTGTTTCTCTCCATTGCTTCCTAAACCTAGTTCTTTATTCTTTGTTTTTATAGTCCCATTATTTGGGATGGATGGGTTGATCTTTTGAATATTTCTTAGAATCACCATACTAAATTTGTTCAGGTGGTGTGATATATTATCTAATTCATGTTTTAATGATGCTCACACTTTCCTTGGGATTTATAACTATTTGTGCGATGACTTTTCCTTGATTCTTGGTCAGAATGTTCATAAGGCTACCATGTTTATTATCCAAAATTTCCACTATATTCTTTAACTCTTAAATCTTAATTTCTTAGTGGTTATTATGAGAAATTATTAATTATTTTTCATATGGTTTCTACTGGTATGGATATTTATAGGGTTGTTGGAATAGAATATGTTTATGGTATTATTACTGCTATAATAGAGGTTGATTTTGGTATTGATTCTGAAAATAAGGTCTATCCTGGTTATGTTGGAATACATATTCTTTATAGGTATGGGGTTTATGTGGTTGATCTTACTGTAATTAACTTTCATGATTGTTAGCAAAATAATTTTTGGCCCCCTGCACTTCTAAACATTGATTCGTGTAATGATAAGTAGAAGAGCATAAACCACATACCTGAGTCAGGCCTTGTTGTTCCTTAACTTTGTTCACAGAAATTTGTCTCATCACACTGGTCATTTCCATATGTGTTTCTTCATGTAAGTGTTAGGAAGAATTAGTAGTATGTACCTCATAGATGCCTCTAGTTCCCATACCTCAAGTGCTGAATTGCTATGATTTTTGTGCAATATTTTCAATCAAACCTCTAACATCTACTAGCGACTTATTGATCAAGTCTCCTCTAGATAAAACAAATAGATAATTGAGATCATTATCAAGAAGTAATTAATTGGAGAAAACAAATAAGTTGTGTTCCTCCAAAGTATGATGTGGGAATCTGGGACAAAGCCTCTTGAATCGCTCCTAGTACTCATATTGAGTCTCTCTAGTTGATTGGAGAATAACATAGATCTATTTTCAAATAGTTGTGCTCTTGGATGTAGGAAAAAACCTTTTCATGAATCATATTTTAAGATCTTCCCAATATTGGACCTCTCAGTATTCTAGAATGTACAACCATTCCTTTTTCTCTCCCTTAAGTGAGAAGGTGAATTCCCCCCACTTTACATATTCTTCCATAACTCATCGAGGTCTACAATTAGAGAAGAAATGTGTAAATTACTGAATATTTATATTTTGGTATTATCTTATAGGAGAATGGAATTTGGGTAGAATATGAATCATGTTAATGAACAATTCAAAATCATTCTCTAAGGAGGGGATAACTAGTTGATTTTGTTGGTTAGAGAATTGTGGTACTCACAGATCATGCAGAGTTTGGTTGGGATTTCCAACCATTATTGTGGGTTTAGAGTGATCACTAAAAGTGTCAATTGAATTTGTGAGGTGTATTTCCCTAAAATAACTTTGATTTTTTTCTCAATTTGGTTAGAGTTTATTAAATTTCATTATCAAATTCAATTAAATGGTTATTTGAACTACGTGTTATTCATGATCTTTTTTAGTTTTTCTGTTTTGATGCACTGCCTCCCCGGTAATGCAGCCATGTTTTGACACGCGCCTATCATGGGATGTGGGAAAAAATTATTTTATAAGATAAAATGATGTATAACATTTAATCTCGGTTATATCCAGAGAGTAGTGCACAATAATAACATTTGTCACTTTAAATTTGAGGTAAAATGGGGTGTCTTTGAAATTGTTTGATTTTAAAAAGAAATGAAACTAAAAAAAGGAAATAAATTTAATAAAAATATTAAGAAAAAATTTAAAAACAATTAATTAAAAACTATTAAATGAGAATTATGATCAGGTTAGGGTCGATTCTCCCATTATAATTCTACCATAGTTCCAATTTATCCAATTCCTTTTTGCAAAGTCTATAAAAGTGAGAATCTGTAATTGCTTCATCTCACTCCTTTGATCAAATGGTAATTGTAAGAATAAACCTTAACGAAATATTAGTTTGTTATACACTCCATACGATATGGGATATATTTGTATAGAATAACTACAATTGACTTAAGAAATTCCCAAGCAGGTATTGTTTATCCCAAACAATCCAGAATGTCCACTAACCCTCCCACACATACTGACGATTTCCAAGTACTTCAACACCAAGAACTAATCTATTCCATAATATATAAATCAATACCTTATATAGGGAGATATTAATCATTTACCAAAGAAATAATAACAACTTAACATAAAATCAAATACAATCGCATAGGATAATAATGACCACTATTATAATTTGAAACCAACTTTGCAAAAGATAAAAAAGGATCTGAAACCATTAAGTGAAAGAAATCAAGAATTATAAAAGGTAAAACCTCTCCTTCACTAATAACATAGAATTTTACCCCTAAATGTGAAGTTAATACATAAATAATGGTAAATAAGAATAAATTACAAAATTAAGAAGAACAAAATAAATAAAAGAAAGAACATAATTTTTTTCCTCCAGAATCTCTTCGCCCGAAGTTTTCTTCTGTTATGTCCACCATATTCTAGAAAAATTCCAAGGTACCTTATTATAATATGTTTATAATTTATTTTTATATATTTCAATGAAATTTAAATTATTTTTGAGTCATTTGCATGAATTTATGACCAAATTTATAGAACTAACTTTTTCTTTCCTCCGAATACTATTCCACCTACCCCATTTTGACTTGTTCAAGGTCATCCTTAGTGAAAGTATTTCTAACTTAATTTCAATGGGAATATTAAAATTCTAGTAATATTTATAACCCATCTAGAATCACCTCATTTGGTGGTCGGTAACCTAAGAGATACCTCATTTAATGAGGTATGGTCCATTATGCCGACCAAAATAAGTTTTCACATTGACTGATTTGTTTGTGTTTGTGTGAGTTAGAATGGTCTCTAGGTAAAGGAGAATAATTTATATCCCATGAAAAAGGGAATAATAAATAAAATAATCACTTACATTGGATCAAAATTTTATAAGTTATTCTAAAAAAATAGAAGAAACAGAAAACTGCTAAATTTACAGAATTAACCAATTTTCACATTTATGCCCATAATTCACAAAAAATACTAAAATGATGAAAATAATATAAAAATTGATTAATTATAAGGGATTAAATTATTTAAATAAATATGAATAATAATTAAAATATTATCTCTATTAGACGTTGATACATAACGTGTTCCATGTATCTCAATTATGAAAATATCACTCTGATCCATCTCATGTTTTGAGCCTAAGTGATTTGGATGTTGAACCTAATTTATCTATGATTGAGCATCCAGTTAGGATAGTTGATTCTGAAATTATGGTGCTTAATGGGATGAATATAAATTTGGTTTGAGTGTAATGACAACACAATTTTGATACTCATGAGACGTGGGATAGAGAGGCACTAATGAGAGAGAAGTGGCTAAATATTTTTGGAATGATAGATTATTAACATGATTTTTAGGGAAAAAAAGTTTCTATAGTGGGAAGTTTGTTACTTACTATTTCTATTTTAAGTTACTCCTTAACCCCTACTATTTTTTCATGAATTTTTTATGGTTCATATCTAGTTTTTTCCTAAAACAAGTTAAAAAGTTTGTGAATTTTTGGGTTGTGAATGGTTGGTGAAAAGTTTTCCCAAACCATGTGCCCTGATAGTGAAAACTATGAAACCCCAGAAGTTAGGGTTTTAATGGTTGGAACATGGCTTGAAAAACCATGTTCCCACCAAGAAGAAACTGTGAAACCCCACCAATAGGGGCACATAGTTAGGGTGCATGGTTTGAAAAATCATATAGCCCTGCCTAGCTTACTATGCATGCAAGATTTTGTTATTCCAAAAATTATTTTAAAATTTTACATACCCATATTTAGACCCCACTCAAGACTAACTCGACCAATAACATTTTCCTATGTATTTTAATATCTCAAGGACTAATTTTGGATCCTCTAAGACCCTTTTAATTGAATTGAAGTGTGGAAATCATCATTCAATCCTTCCCTGGTAAGAGTTCTTCTCCCGTTCCATCTCTCCAGACCTATTCCTCTATCTTCCTTAGGGTTTGTTAGATTTTTGTGTTTTTAAGGATCTAATCAATGTTTTTTAGATATTGAATCTAGGTGTAATTCTCAATCTTCATTTCTGATGTTATTCATTGGAGTTTCCCATTTATGGTTTTGTGATTCATGATCCTGTGATCCTATGATCCCAAGGTAGGTTCTTCTATTTAAGATTTTCCAATTTATTTAACCCTAAATTGATTTCAATTGTATTCTGAAAACCTAATTTGTTATTAATTGATATTTGGATTTACATTGGCATGAAATTGGAGAAAACCCTCAATTACATTGAATTGGGGTGTATTTTTGGTAATTGGATGGACAATTTGTGAAAATTAAAGAGTGAAATTAATTTTTGGAATTTAAATTTTAAAATTGAAAGGTGAAATTGATTTTAAATTGTATTTCAGAAAAATGGATTAAATTGTTTTGATAAGGACCCATTGATTTTATCTTATAAAAGGCATGATTTTATTAAAATTTTTTTTTGGGTTTTAAATGGAAATTGGAATATTGAAATAGAAAATGGGTGAATTTTATTTTCAATATTTTTGAAATAAATTTCCCATTATCAAACGTTGTTATAGAACATGAAAGACTAGGTAGTGAGTGAGTTATTCGGGACAAAAATCTATTGATGATTTACTACTCTAACAAAACATAGTGTAATAGGTCACATCCCAGATGGGATGGTGATGAGTCCTCTTTGGCTAGTGACTAAGGGACATGTGTATATATATTGTTGTGATAAGATATTTGAGTGTGTGAGGATCCCATAACCTAGAACTATCACACATATTATAATATGACCATGTTTCTCATTTATTTATATTTTAAATATATTCCATTTTTTGTAAACTCTTCGACAAATTCCTTCTGAATTTTATATATACTATTTTATATAGAATCTTTATTTAAGAAATTATTTGAAATAGTTCTATCATTTTAAATGTAAATAATTATTTGTTTTAAATATGATTTTGAAATTTCATGCCTATTTATATTAAATTGAAATCTTTATTTGGTTAATTATTTTGGCATGTTATTATGGAATCCTTAGGGATACCCTATTGGGATTTTAGCTCACACCCTACCCATGCCTTTGGGAATTTATAGATTTCCTCCTACTAGGTTCGAGCAAGGGAAAAGCACCACTTGGAGGTGGACGTTTATATAGATATTTGGGCTTTTAACTTCTGTGTCCATTAGGACTTGGGTTTTCTATCCTATTTTCTGGTACTTTTTGGTTTTACATTGGGTTGTTTATACCTTTTTGACTTCTGGTACAGTTCTCCATATGAAGTTTTCTTTCAAGTATACTGACTTGTATCTATTTCTTCTACTATTTATGTTGAAAAACCTTTCCCAGTTTTATCTTGTCTGATGCAAAGTGCTAGTCAACAACTTGTGGGGATTGAGAAATCCCTTAGGACTGGCTCAGTTATTAGGGTACTGGGGTATTCAGGTTGGTTTGTGATAGTCAATGTGGTGTTATCCACTCATTGTGGGTGGAGGCCCCTGTAGATTATGTGGCTTATGGGATATTTTGTTTACCATCAGATATGTACAGGTTCTCAATATATAAATCCATATGGATAGTGATAGACCATCGAGTGATGGTGTTGAGACCATTGATTGGGGGATGAGGCTCTCTATTATGTTTGAGGCAGATGGGATAGTATTATGGGAGGATGAATATTGTTGTTCCTCAGTACATCAACTATTAATCCAAAAATGATTATTATTTGGAGGATAGATATCACTGTTCCTAGGGACATCGTTTGTTTAGCCGATGAATATTATTATTTAGAGGAAAGATAAAATTGTGCCTCTAGACATTGGGTTGTTGTGCCAATGGTGTTTTTTGGGTAGGGATCCAAGGGACCAAGGAATTATTGATTGGGAATTCCATTGGATGCTGAATATTTTACTGATGGAATGAGGTTTTAGGGACATGATTATAGGTAGAACCTGAGGGTTCACATTGTATGATACTTTTTAGGGGATTCCTTGGGCGTAAATACATGGATACTTGAAACTGAATATATATATATGTATAACTTTATGGTACTCCATATATGTATTTTGGGTCACATGTTCAGACTTATACTGGCATTGGCCAAATAAATTAAATCCTTCCTTGTGGCTATTGAGCACAAGGGAAGCAGTTTAAATATTAAATGTGCATGATTTACTATTTTATTTATATTCAATATACTCCTATATAATTTTGGATGTACGATAGACACACATTAGTGGTGTCCAAATGAGTTCATTCCCACATCCTACATGGTCCACTCGGGATGTGTGAAAAATTTATGTCTCTGATATCAAGTAAGGTATCGATATCGGGAGCTAGACTATAGTGATCATGTTATGATACTTAGCATAAGATGGATGGAAAGGGTCCATGGTGCTTCCTCTACATTATGATGAACTTTATTTTGAGTTTTTTCATACCTTATATGTATGTACTTATGTGGTCAGCCACAAGAGACCCAATTATATTTTATTTTTTATGATCTTATCTAAATTATGTCTTATTCTAAAAACGTTTATGCCCTTGGGCTTGTTTATTACCATTGCTGTTATTATTATTCCACTAAGTTTATTGATGTTCTATTATTGTGGTCATTTCTTCCAATGTGTTATATACTTATGGACCATTCTTATTATCACCACCAGAAGGTATAGTCTCCCAAATATCACCTCATCAGACCCTCACTGTTAGTCGGAAGCCTTTGGCATGAAGGGAGGCACACCTAAGTCCTAGTGGCCAATCGGCCTGAAGCACTGTTCAGGTGGAAAACTTATTCAGGACACTAAAAATGGTATTATAGGGGGTTTTATTTTCATTTTGGTCTTACTATTTGGGATATGGTATATCGAAGACAAGGATATAATTGGGAAGGTGTTTAGAGCTCATGTTTGGGTTCCTATTTCCCCATGAATAGGGGACAGACCAAGTTTTCATGGGTGAGAAATTGATGATATTATTTTTTTCTTATATAGTTGATTTGATTTCAACCTCGAGTGGTGCACTTTGGTGTGACATGGTTTGACCACTGGCCTAATATGTAAAGGGGGGATTGTTTATGAATCATGGTTGGCATATATGGTGATTTGATATAGTTATGTGCCTATGAATATTTCATGGAACCTAGAATGCGCTAAGAGGGGTTGGGATGTTTAAAGTGTTAATAAAGAAACTAAACATTGTTTTATTGTGTAGCCTCTTTGGTGGAATTCTACTCAGCTATCCTAGGAATTTAGTTGTCAGTGAGATTGGTATGTGATAAATGGTCCTGACTACAGTATGAGTAGGAAGGGATGGTAAAGGGGGTTAGTTGTTTAAAGTGTCAACAAGTAATATAAAGAGTGTTTTCCTGTATAGCATCTTTAGTGACATTCTACTCAGCCACCCTAGATTGATACACATTAAATGTGATTCCTGAATTTGGTGGGGGTAGGAAAGGGGCCATGAGACCATATTATGTTTGATGCCTGACTCTAATGTGGGTGTCCAGGGCCATGAGGATAGATGATACTTGATACCTTACCTTGATATGGGTAGGTAGGGGGCCATGAGGCCGGATATCATGTGACAGGGTGTGGTAGGGGAGTGTAATGGTGGTGATATGTAATACTTGTTACAACTATCTATAACACACACACACACACGGATATATATATATATATATACACACATACATATTATGGCTATTTGACCATTATGATTAGTATTCTGTGTGATTTCACCTAGAAGGATTCCAGTAGAGTGTCAGGAGGGAAGTGATGTAGTTCCATATGAGAGTGCACGAGATGATGCCCTTGAGAGTTTTTATGAGACCCTGGAGGGTTGGGATGATCATAAGACATAGTTACAAGATATGTTATAGGTGGGGTAGCCATAGTGGATGGCATACTCTGGGCCATGAATTGATGAGTAGCTCAAGGTGAGCTTGGTTTAGGTTATACAAGTTATTGATAGGGGAGCTCAGGGATCTGATCCATCTAGGGAATACTGGACTCATGAGTTCTAGTCTCAAAATCCACCACTATTTCAGGGTGTAGGTGGACCGTAGAAAGTATATAACTGGATCAAGTTTTTTCTAGATGAAGTTTTATCATCTCGATAAACCCCAATAGTGGAGGGTGAAGTGAGTGATGTACATGCTCATAGGACCGACAAAGCATTGGTGGGATGTACAGGTTCGGGCAGGCAGACTAGAGGGACTATCTTGGAAGGATTTTGAAGCTAGGTTCTTCATGTACTTATTCCTAAGGACTTTGAGGGTGTATAGAGACCAAAATTTAATGAATTTATAGTAAGGGGATACATATTTGATGGAATATGCATCCAATTTCATAGACCTATTGGGATTTTCACCTGCTATGGTGGGCGAGGATAATGCTAGGGTGTGGCATTTTGAGGATAGATTGCGACATGCCATCATGGTGTAGGTGAATATCTTTAGGCTAAAATCCTTATCAAAGGAAGTCAATTAGGCACTGATAATCGAGGGAAACTAGATATAATGATATTATATGAGTGTAGTTATGGCATCAGGTGATCTGAGTGGTGATGCTTCAGGTGGCAGGAAGTGGGGCCATGATGACTCTCAGTGGGCAATTAGGACAGAGATTCAGGAAGACCACCGAGTAGTGGGTCTTCAACAATATGCTTCGAGTAAAGGTAGTTGAGACACTTTCAGAACTAGTGTGATTGGGTTCCAAATGAGTTTCAATTATGCAACTATATGGGCTATTTTGAGAGGTCCTTCAAGAAGACTTCTTTGACATCTGGAATCCAGGGACTAGGTCAGACTCAGGGATCTAAGGTAGGACTAGGAGTGGTACCAGAAATTAGTATATGGGATTAATCTACACACAAAGGTGGTACGGACATAGAGACCCAGTAGTGGGGTTAGTGGCCGGTAGCTGGTGCTACTCCATAGGGAGGCCAATCCTTGGGTAGTCGGGATTTAGGTTAGGTTCATGATGTTGAGATACCAGGTTTAAAGAACGTCAGGGAGTTGATTATGATTATAGGTACATTATGTATGTGATCAAGTATTATTTTGTTTTGGTATTTGTCCATTTTTGGTGCATGAGGTGCAAATTTATTGATTTTGGTCTAACATGAAACTGTTTTGTTAGTTGGAATTATTTATGATGTGTGATATATATATATATATGAGGGGTATTGGAGAAAATATTTATTATAGGAATTGATGCGATGTGTGATTATGTATGAGGTGCATATGCATCACTATTTTTATGGGAATTCATGTGTATATATGATGTGGGATTATTTTGGGAATTTATTGAGGTGTAGGATCTATGGGAATCTAATGAGTTGTGGGAATTGATGGGTGTCATATATTACACATGCATGATTTGAGAACTTAATGTGGTTCAGGAATGATGATGCATCATTATAGGACTTTTGAGTCTAGAGATGGTTGGTGGAACCATCAAGATATTTTAATTTTGGGTTAGGAAACGACTTGGTTGGTAATTCCTAAGGTAGGGAACCCACAAGAGGAATTGGCTTGAGACTATGTGACTGAGGTAGACCAAGTTGTTGTTAATGATATGGGTATGTTTAGTACCATCTATGGGAAAAGCTTTATTGATCAGGGAAAAGAAATGTTAAGGTGGGGTGATTGTTACATCCTAGGGTTTTGACCGAGTTGAAATTCCTCAACCTGTTTGAATTTTCATATTTTTTGGTCAGTCCAACATTTCTATTAAAATTCAGAACCTAATTTTGAGAGTTAAATTGACCCAAGGCCTTATTATTATACGGGTTTTAAGGATCAACAAGTGCCTTCGGTTTTTGGATGGTGTTTGGGTGAATCAGGCCCCAAAAACATAGTTTTGGGAAAGCGTAGATATAGTTTCACTGTTAGATTTAACTATGTAGCCTCTTAGTAGTAACCATGCATCCCACCTTAGGCACAAAATATACTATTTAAAACTGTGCCAGTGGGGGTTCACATCCATGAAAAAACTCTGTAGTTTTTATCATAGGGGAATCACTTGGTCTATGTAGGATTTGGAAAACCGTGCGCCTAACTATGTGCAGTGTGGTTCTTGGATAGTGGGTATCACATGACTCGAGAACGATTTTTAAAATCGCGTGGCCAAACCATGTGGTTCATTTATTTGGGTAAAATTATGAATATTCCCTACCTCTTATTTCCTTTTTCCTCTCCCATTTCTCCTTCTTTCCACCACATGCACAGGGGGTCCTCCTCCATTTCCACCCCACCTAAGCATTGACCTACATTTATTATCCAATATCTGATTTGAATGTCGTCGATCTTGTTGGAAGAAAATCGGTAATGGATTTAATCCTATTCCTTCCCTTATTTTTTATCTTTCTATACAGAATGCTCAATCCATGGGATATCGTTTTCCCTATTTTCACGATTTCATATTAAATAATGATTTATATTGTTTTAGCTTGAGTTAAAGGTCGATATCTGATGAGAGACCACTTACTAACCTTAGGTAAGTGGTACCTAGATTTCTCCTTAATTTTATGAGTGTTTTGGGGGTGAGTTATAAATATATACATTTGGTTTGTCAGAGTGAGACCATAATTAATTAATTCATGAAATTTAAATTGTTCAATTATTCCATGGAAATTCTATTGCTTCACTACAAATGGTTTAGTTGGGTAAGGGGCTTTGACCAACTGAGGAAGTTTAAGCCATTTGTGTTTCCTTAATTAAATTAAATTGATTATATTGATTGATTGGTTACATGGGAACATGAGGGTCTTGGTATGAGGATTAAGGTAATTTTTATCACTTTTATTGAGGTGATGTGAGTTGTCAGGTTAGGCATGGCCTAAGATACATGGGGTGATGATGATCACCGAGATAAGGTGACATAGTCGCCGGGTTGAGGTGAAGAGGTCATCAAGATGAGGGATGTCTCTCAGGACTTGATATGGTGTTGATGATCAGGATTTTTCGGACCTAGTCCTAGGGGTATGAGGTTCTAGATGATATGAATTATGTTATATTGGTGATTTCTTCTTACCGTTGTTAGATGACACGCCGTTGGAGTTGTTTCCACATAGACATGACATAGTTGAGGTGGTGTTGACCACTTTTTTGGGTAGAGGGTCCTATAGATTATACATATTAGGGAATTTTGTTGACCATTATATATGTTGGGGTGATCACCATAGAAATACACATGGATTGTGATGGGCCATTAAGTAATGGTGTTGATACCATTGGATGGGGGATGAGGTTCACTATTATGTTTGAGGCCGATGGGTCGGGATTTTGGGATGATGTATATTTTTGTGCCTCGAGAAATTGGATGTTGAGTCAAAAATGGTTATTATATGAAGGAAATATATCACTATGCCTCGAGACGTCAGATGTTGAGACTTTTGTGTTTTTTATTTGGAGGACATATATCATTGTTCCTTGTAATGTTGGGCCACTATGCCAACAATGATGTTCTAAAAAGGGGTCTAAGGGACCATGGACTTATTGTTTAGGAATTCCATTGGATTTCTGATACTTGAATGATGTAATGAATTTCCAGAGACATGATTATAGGAGGAACCATAGGGTTTACCTAGTATGATATTCGTTAAGGGGTGCATTGGGTGCTAAGCCATGGATCCTCACCATTGAATATATATATATAGACCTATATGATATGCCATATATATATTTGGGGGAATGTTTTCAGACTTATATCAACATTGGAATAAGTATGAAGACACTTACTTGTGGATTTTGAAGATAATGGAAGAAGTTAAAATATTAAATATGTGTGATTTACCATTTTATTTATATTCTACATACACCTGCATTATTATGGATGTAAGATAGACACATATTGGTTGTGACCTACTAAGTTCATTATCACACCCTACATGGGACCCTAAAGACATGTATAGACTTTATGTCTCTGATATCAGGTAAGGTATCAAGATTAGGAGCTAGACCTTAGTGATCAAGTTATGATACTTAGCATGGAATGGATGAAAAGGGACCAAATTGGTTCCTCTGTGTCAATTTGGACTATATTTTGAGATTTTCATGCGTTATATTTATGTAATTATATGGTTATAAATGAGAAACCCATTTATCTACTATTTTTTTGATCTTTTAGAACTCGTGTCCTATTATGTAAATGGTTATTCCCTTGGAATTGTTTATCACTGTTGTTATTATTATTATTTCACTGAGTTTATTGATTCTTCTTCTATTTTGGTCCTTTCTTAAGTTGTGTTATATACATATAGACAACTATTATTATCACTACTAGAGGATATTGTCTCCCTAATATAAAAATATCAGACCCCCACTGTAAGTCAAAATCCTTTAGCTTATGGGGAGGCACACCTAAGGCCCAGTGGACAATCATCCTGAAGCATTGTTCAGGTGAAAAAATGGGTCACAAAATTACACAAAAAGTTCATATTATTGAGTCTAAGATTAGCATTCTTCATGGGAAGTCTATACCATTGGTTCTATCACTTTGGTAGAATGATTCCGATTCTCATGAGACTTGGGAGAATGAGGCACTAATGAGATAGTAGTGGCCTCATCTCTTTGATATGAAGTCTTCTTGATATGATTTCTGGGGGAATAAATTTTTATGATGGGGAGGTTATAACATCCCTTCACAAACTTTTAGGTACATTTAATTCCTAGTTTTGATAAAAAAAATTTCTGGGTCATTGTTTTGGGTCATTCCTGATGTTTTTCATAGAAGTTTGGAAGTACATGGTGCTACGCACTATTGGTGCACAGTTAGGGAAAATACTATGGTTTATCCCAAAAAACCTTGTACCCTATCTTGAGGCACTAGAGGGGGGGGGGGTAAATGGTTGGAACATGATTAGTGAATATATTACAATCTCCACTCCAAACTCCACAACCTTGGATAATGGGGGTTAAAATAGTTTTAAATTGATTAGTTTAACCAGATAGCCAAATTGTGAACCTTTTCCAAAATCCTATTGAGGGTGCATGGTTAGAACAAAATTATTACTAATCTTTCTACCTGACTAGGAAATCATTATAAATGGGTTTTAATCCCCTAAAATGTTTAATTAAAATCACATGAACACCATTTTAACCCTAAAAACCACTTATTTGACCCTAACTCATTCTTTTTGATTTTTGAGGCTATAAAGGTAGGATTTTTTCTTCTCCATATGTTTTTTCTTGGATAAAAGTTCTAGTGAATGAATTTGATCTCCCTATGGTAAGTGAGTCTTCTCTTGTTTGTAACTCCCCTTTTTCTTCTCTTCACTATTCCATTGATAGTGATGGATCCTCATGTTATTAGTGGATCTAAATATTTATTTTCTAGAACTTTATTCTAGGGATTCCTCCTTAATCTTCCTAAAATTTGTTTCTCCATTGGAAATTTCCATTTCAGGTGATTGATCATTGATCATGTGACCAAAAGGTAGTGGTTCCATAAGTATTTTCCTACACTTGAAACATTGATTTATTGATTCAGTTGAAATTCATTTTAAAATTATTTCAAGGCAATGGGCTGATTTAATTTTTGATTTTGAAAAGGAATGGATTTATGAAATAAATCCCTATTTCAAAGGGATTGAAATTATCAGGTGGATTTTAAGAAAAAATGGCTTAAAATGAGAAAATATTTGATGAAATTATTGGTGTTGATTCTTAAGAAAAATATATTTAAATTAAATATGACTTTAAAAGGACTAACTTTGATGTAAAACATATGACTTGGTTTTGAAAATTTAAATGACATGTAAAATTGAGAAATTGAACTATAGATGATGATTTGATTTGAATTAAATTTATATTCCCATGATTGATTGATTGATTGAAATGAAATGTGATCATAGGGAGTTGGTTGGTGATTATGAAAATAATTATAGGAATATGATTCCCTAAATATGGATTAATGGTGAAAACTATATCAAAATCAAATTCTGTATGATTTCCCCAATGGGGTGTTAATTGATTATCTTGATGGTCTAATCCTTAGGGATGTGTGCACACACTTTGAGCCATAATGATTAAATGAGAAGTGTGTGGATCCTAAATCCAAAAACTAATGAACCTTAGGGATTAAGAACATATTTCTTAGTTTTGAATTTATTATTACATGTTAGTGATTATAGGATTTTTTCATTCCATTTCTTTTTTTATGGAAAAATGTTTATTTAATCATGGTTCTGATATGTCTATCATCTTATTGATTTAAACTTTTCTTTTTACTAATATATCTGAAAATGATTTTACATGGATTACCTTAATTTAAATTAAAGTATAAATGGTTTATTTGTGTTGGAACTGCTCATGGAATACTTGGTGAGATCCTACTGGGATTTTTAGATCAGACCATACTTTTACCTTTGGGAGTTTTTAGATTTTGTTATGCTAGGCCCATGAAAAGGTAAATCACTACTTGGTGGTGGTAGATATTCTTGATTATGGGACCTAGGGTGATGGTGTTAACCGATGGATCTATGATCCAATTGTTTCATGGATATTATAAGTTTTAATCCTGATTATTACTGTGTCATATTTTGGATGATGTTTTACTTTGATATGTTTATCTTACTACTTTATCATGGTACTTTTCTCCTTAAGTAGTGTTTTTCATATTGAATGTGTATTGATTTATCTTACATTTTTATATATTAATAGTTTTTTCTTGTGAAAAAACTATTCCCTTTGAATTCTTCTTGATTCCAGGTGATAGTCGCCAACCCATAGGGATCAGGAATTCCCTTCAGGATATGTCAGGACCAGATCAGGTACTAGTGTCCCAGGGTATATGGGCTATTTCGTGAGAAATGTGTGTGTTTTAATTTACTAAGTGATTATGATTACATATTATAAATATTATATATATATATATATATATTTAAAAACTCTTATTATATTGTATATGTGTTTCCATTAATCGTGTATATTGTTTTTAAAGTGTTAGTCTATCATTATATGATAGATCATGTTGACATTTTTAGTAAACTCTTATATGAAAAAAATCATACAAAATTTCAGTATGCTATCGGTATAATTTTAATGCTTCTAACATTTTTTGACACAATATGAAGAATTCATTATAATAATGCACATATTTTTCTTTATTTTCATTATTTTCCAATTATTTTCATCACTCAGGTTTGATTTGATCCCAACATCTTGATGCCGAAAACATTAACTATGTTGTATTGGTGAATTGATTTTGAAAGCTTTGAAGTATAGGTCATTTTCTATTTAATTTCATTAGCATGGTATTCTAGCTTCAAGTCCTACATAGATTCTTTATTTGATTCTTATTTCATTCTTAAAAAAATTTACTTTTTTTATGGAGAGATTTTTCTTTTGATAATTCAATGTGTTCTACACAATTGTTTTGTTCAGGTCTTTTTAAGACAAAAGATTCCATTTTAGATGTGTTTTTTTAAATTAAAATTTCAATTGTTGTTTGACATATGTTACAAAAATTCTTTCACAATAAATTATTTAAAAACTAAATATTTTTATTTTATTTTTCCTATTTATTTTTTCCATTTAATTTATATATTCTTTTAATGATGTAAAATTATGGGCGTGTTAATGTGAATTTGAAATTAAATGATTATATTGTAAAAATTCAGGGGTGGGGCACTAGCTATAAATATGTTATAATTGATCATGAATTTAATTAATTTATTTATTTTTAACATATTTATTTAGTGACATTGTTTAAAATTATTTACAAATTAAAAAAACTAGTTATCTATAAATAAAATTTATTTTTTATTTTTACAGAAACTATATTTAAAATTTATTTTTCAAATAATATAAGTTCTATTTTAAAACTGAAATTAGACAGAATGGTACAACCAGTTGACTGATGGGATTTATGGTTTGGTCCTAATATTTAGGTTTTTTTTGAGGTTGTTTGGGCTGCCTTGAACCAGTGAGAAAATGGATAGACCGGCCGGTTTCAATAAAAAAAGAGCCAAACCAACCGATTTTTAAATTTTTATAACTTTTTTTTTCATTTATTGTGTTTCTATATTGAATAATAATATAATATTAAAAGTTATTAAATAATACATTTTGTATTTTTTTGTATAGAAACTACAATCTAACACATTACAACCGAGTCTTTCCCAACGTAACTCATCACCCCACTAAAGCGCATACCAGGAATCTGGGTCTCAAATTTCATTTATGAAGCCAAATTAGATAAAATTGTCCCTCCCCATGATGTCTCCTATTATTGAGGGAATAAAATTAGAAGGAGTGAAATTATGATGGAAAGTCGTAACCAATGGGGGTCTAACCCCTAACCCCGAAGAACCAAATGAATGAACCTAACTATTAGGTCACCCCTAGAGGGGAATACATTTCTATTTTATATAAACTTTTATCAATTATATGTTTGGGTATGATTTTAATTATGAAATATTTTTTTTGGAATTATGAAAAAAATTCCAAAAGGGGTTGGTTAAAAACTATTTTTCAAAATGGATTATTATTTTTCTGAACCCTGTTCACACAAGCTAATCTCATATGATTGCATGAACCCTATTCATGAAGGAAGTATGCCGTAAAGTTGTAGATTTTATATGTTATATGACTATATTTAACATGTTGCATCAGAATACTATTTTATTAGCCAAGTTATTATAGGAATTTCAATTTCTTCACTACTACTTCCCTGATTTTAAAATCTATAATTTTAATTGGAAATTTATTTTTTATCATGGAATAATAATTTTTTACTTTATAATTTATAATTTATAGTGAGTAATGGTATACAATTACAATTTTTTACATTATATCCATATATCTATTACATTAAACCATAAGATATCCATTTTTATTTAAAATTATTGACCCATTACATGAGTTGGTAGATGAAACTAAAATATAAAATTTTGGATTTATAATTTTCCATTTATATGTTAAAAATATCCTATATTATTATTTTCATTGAATATTATATATTTAACATGATGCATTGGATTTTTTTAATTATTTTACTTCTTATAATAATTTCAATTTCTTATCTACTACTTTATTGATTTTAAAATCTACTATTTTAATTGGTTATTTATTATTTATTATGACATGATAATTATTTACTTTCTAATTTTTTATTCAATGTTTTGAATTAGTTACTCAGTATTATTAAAGACTTCATATATCTACTATATAAGACATGATATCTAGGTATCACCTTCTCTACTCTACCACACTCTCTTCACCCCTACACCTAATATCCATGTCATCTAATTTTTTCACCTCCCCTAACAAGTGGTATGTTTTCCAGAATCACTCATTTACCATTCTCTAAAAAATTACATTATATGCCTTATATTTTGTTATTGATATGAATTTCCAATCACATGTTTCTTTTGAAATTATATAATATGATATGTTATTTATTATATATTTTTTCGTCAGAAATGTTATATTTTTTTATAATCTTTTTATTTATTTTGTTCTAAAATAATTTTTTTCATTATAATTTTTTTGAATCTATTATGAAATCAATTTTATAATATTTATTCTATGTATAATGAATTTAATATAAAACTAGTACTAAAATATTCTTTGCATTATTTTGTAATCTATTTTTACATGTTGCACACTTTCTATTATATGTTCAAAATATCCTATATTATTATTTTAATCAAATATTATATTTAACATTATGAATTGTACTTCTATTTAATTAACCTTGTTTTTATAATAATTTCAATTTCTCCACTAATACATTCTTTATTTCATAATCTATTATTTTAATTGGTTATAAATTATTTACTGTGTGATGATTTTTTTAATTTATTATTTATAGTGAGTAATGGAATTCATTAACCATTTTTTACATTTGATTATAATATCTATTAGATGAATCCATAAGCTCGATATTGTTATTATAATTTAATGACCAATTACATGATTAAGAAGACAAAACTCAAATATAACAGTTCAGATTTCTAATTTTATATGATGTATTCAAAATCTACTTTATTATTATTTTCATTGATTTATTAATATTAAACATGATTCATTGAACATCTATTTAATTACTTGAGTTGTTATAAAAAATTTAAATTTCTTCACTAGTACTATTTGAATTTAAAATCTATTATTTTAGTTAGTTATTTATATTTTATTGTGACATGATAATTTTTTTACTTTCAATATTTTTATTCAATGTTTTGAATTAGTTACTCAGAATTATTCATGGATTTAGATCTCTACCATAGTAGGTAAGATATTTAGATATTTCCACTTCCACTCTGTCTTTTCATCTTCTCCCCCAAATATAATATATGTTTCATTTATTTTTTTCTCCTCCCCAAATAATTGGCATGTTTTTTGGAATCATTTTTTACCTTTCCTGAACAAATTTCATCAGTCATCTTATATCTGGTTGTCGATCCAAATTACCAATCACATGTTTCTATTTAAATTATAGAGTATTATTTTTTATTTATTATATTTTATTATGAAATGTTCTATTTTTCTATTCTTATTTTTTTGTTTATTTTATTTTGAAATCTGTGATTTCATTAAAAGATATTTGAATGTATTATGAAATAAACTTTATAATATTCTGTTGTTTATATTGAATTCAATATGAAACTAATATTAAAATTTTCTATGAATTATTATGTCAATTATCCTATAAATTTTCCAACCCATGTAGATTCTCGTTATCACTACCACATCTTATACTATCTTTCTATTGATGGTGAAGTAAATCATCAATGTATATAGAAGCAGAAAAGTAGAACTGTCAGCTAATGCTAAATGAGATCCATCTCCATTACTAAGTTAATTTGATTACATATGAAAAATATGATATGTTAGTAGTATGCATACTTTTATTTACTAATTTCATATGATTAAATATGAAAAATATTATATATATTGTTTAAAAACTCTTATTTTATAGTACATGTGTTTCCATTCACTATGCATACTGTTTTTATAGTGTTAGTGTGTCGTTACATGATATATCTTATTGATATTGTTAGTAAACTCTTATATGAAAATTATTATACACAATTTCAGTACATAATCTGTATACTTTTAATGATTCAAACATTTTTCAACATAATATGCATAATTCATTGCATTGATGCACAATTTTTTTCTTTGTTTCATCATTTTCCCATTGTTTTTGATATTCAGGTTCTATTTTCTTCCAACTTCTAGATGATAAAAAAATTAACTATATCATATTGGTGTTATAAAATTTGGTGAAGTGATTTTGAAATCATTGAAATAATGATCATCTGTTATATAATTTCATTAATGTGGTGTTCCATCTTCAAGTCCTAAATAAATTCTTTATTTGTTTTTTATTTTTTTCGTCCTAAATTTTACTTTTTAGGGAGAGATTTTAATTTTTGATAATTTAATGTTTTCTGTGAAATATTAATCTTCAAGTTTATTAAAAACTAATGATTCCACATTAGATGTATTTTTTGAAATTCAATTTTCATGTGATATTTGGCATATTTTACATGTGATCTTCCACTATAAATTAATTCAAAAAAATATTTTTAATTTAATTTTTTTATTTATTATGTTCATTTTATTATTATATTATTTTAAAAACTCAAATATTATGAGCATATTAATGTGATTTTTTAATTGAATGATCATGTCACACAATTACATGGGTGGAATATTAGTTGTAAATATGTTTTTATTTTTCATAGACTTAATTAATTTTGTTAATTTTAAACTATAAATTTAGAGGACTTTTGTTTAAAATTATATTGGGATTCCAAAAAATAATTTATATAAAAACATTATTTAATTTTAATTTTTATAGAAACAATACTTAAAAAGGATTCCACATATAATATAAGAATGATTTTAAAACTTGAACCAGACCATACAGTCTTACCAGTTTCCTAATGGTATTTCTAATCTATCTATAGTATTTTATTAATTTTAGCATTTGAAGTGGTTTGGACTTACTTGAACTAGCGAAAAAATGGATAGATCAAACCATTTGCCCAAAAATTTTCTAGATCAACCAATTTTTTTTATTGTTCATATTTTTTTATATTCTTTATATAGAATAATAATATTACATTTTTTATTTTTTGTATAAAAACTCAAACCCAACCCATTACAAATGAGTACTTCCCCGGGTAAATCATATCCCCACCAAAGTGAACCAAGAATTCGAGTCTTAGATGTTTCCTTTGAATCCAAATTAGGTAAAACTATCCATCCCTTGCTATCCCGCTTTATTGAGGCCATTAAATTAGTGGGCATAAAATTATGATGACAATTTTCAACAAATGAGGATCGAACCCCCTAACTCTGAGGAACCAAGGGAACTAACCTAAATAATGGGTGACCCCCATAGGGGAATAAATTTTTTATTGTAGATTTAACATGATTAATTATATGTTTTGGGATGATTTTAATTATGAAAGATTTTTTTTGGAATTATAAAAAAAATTACAAAAGGGGTTGGTTAAAAACTATTTTTCAAAATAGATTGTTGTTTTCATGAACCCTGTTCATGAAATCTAAACCCATTTTATTGCATGAACCCTATTCATAAATGTGATATTACATAAATCTATAGCATGTATATGATATATGGATATATTGAGTGTATGGTATATCGAGATGCATGATTGAAATACGATTTCATTCTTTCTATTTTCATTAATCAAATAAATAACTTAATTTTAAGTATATTAATATTAAAATGGTTCAAACAACTTAAAGTTATAATTTATTAATATGTTACCTAAAATTTAATGTTGTATTGGAGATTTCTTTCATGAGATGAATGCACTAGACATGAAATTTATTCGTGCATTATAATTAGTTGAGTAAATACAGAAGCAGTCAAGAGTGTCTTAAAAAATCTATATATAACTCACTGCCATATGATGGTGATCATGAGTGTATCACATGATACTTGGAAAAACCTATTTTGAACCCATATCTCTACACTTCTTACACATTTTCATGACAATATTATAGCACATCACAGGATAAAGGATAATCATACTCGAACATCAAGTGGATTACTTTAACCCATGGATACACCATGGAGGTGGGATTATTTTTCCTGTCAATAATCTACATAAAAACATATGATTATGATGAAGATATATATCATATTTTATTTTGAGTATAGTATTTTCATTTACAGCAGCTGTTCTTCATTTCCTTTTATCAATTTTTCTTAATATCTTGCATGGAGGTCCCAAGACAAGGGTTTTTAATCATTTCCACTTGATTTGATAAATGTTATTAGACTCTAAACAAAAAATTTAGTGGTATCAAAGGGATACACATATAATTTTATTAAATATTTTGATAAAATTAGGAAGAAACTAGAAATATAAAGCAGTGTTTCATTTTCTGTACATTTGGTTTTATAAAAGGGTTTACCATTATGTATTAGGCTATGCAAAGGTAACCCAAGGATTCAACTTTATGTAGTTCGGTTGTTTAAAGGTAACCAAGCCATTACCCTTAAAAAAGGGATATGTGTAAGGGTAACTAAGCATTACCCTCACAAAATATAGGATACCCGAGGCTTTCCCTTACACAAATGGTCTGTGTAAAGGTGATTACCCGAATGCGCAAAAGTAGTACATGGTTTTAAATCTCACGTAAAGGTAAACAATTTTTGTGTAAATGTCATGATATTTTTAAAGGGTTTTATAAAGTTAATTGGTCTATTACCCTTACATGAGAGACTATGGAAATGTATCATTGGTTTTTAAAGGACTACGTAAAGGTATCACCTTTATTAAGCAGTTCCAGATGGCTATGTAAAGGTAATTCCTGACTTACCCTTAGGTGAAGCGTTCAGAAAAAGGTTATGTTATCTGTACCCTTATAAAATATGATCTTTATAAAGGTATATAGTGAATTAAAATTAAATATGGGCTTCCAGATGACATTCATATGGGTATGAGGATTTACCCTTACACAAGAGTACCCGTATGTGTAAGGGTAAGCAAATTGTTTTATAATTTTTTTAACATATAAAATTATGTAGATTTTTTTTATATTTTTTGTAAATGATTATAAATGGTATTTGAGATATTTTAATTTATAAAAGGTTTATAAATAAATTAATTATAATTTTTTTATAATTAACTGATTGTTTATCGAACTTTTTTTTTCTAAATATTAAATGTTAATATTTAAAATACCTTTTATCAAATTTTATGGAAATTATTATAATTTATAAATAAAAGTGCTTACTTAGAAATCATAATAAATAATTTATAAAGGGTTATAAATTATAAAACCAGGACAAAATATAAATTGATTATATTTAAATTTTGAGTTGTTCATAATTAATTAGCTTGATATTGTTCAAATTAAAGGGGCCATATTTGGAGCATTATTATAGCCACATTAAAAAGTTTTTTGATGATTGATATGATAAAGGTTTAAATAAAAATTAAGTATATGATATTTATAAAGTGTAAAATGATTACATAATAAAAATTGAATTATAAATTATTTTTAATTCATATAATATCATATATTTAAAATGTAATTAACATATAATGATAATTATTAAAGACATCATATTGGTATGAATATAAAGAGTTTATATTAATTTTTTTGAAATTAATATAAAATGTTTATACAAAAAATTATGGAATGTCCATAAGGTTAAAGAAAACAATTATAAAAGGGTTTATAATTAGATTTTATTTACGATTTTTTTCATAAATATTTAGCACATATTTAAATATTTTAATTGTTCATTTATTTAAAGGTTATTACATACTATATTCATGTTTAGTAATTTTTTTAAGAAATTAGAATATTTTTTATGATTTAGTTTAAAATGATAAACTACTTCTAAGATAAAGCCTTTCATTACATGATAGGAATGTATCTATAATGAATTATGTTTTTTTCATATACATTGTATTTGATTTTTAATTGCATTTATGAACTTGAATTTAGTTATTGAATATAGTTTTTTTATATTATGTGTTTGAGTTATGATGAACTTTATTCTCTATTGAGTAAAGTATTTCTGAGTTGAGGGACTTGGGACTGGTCTACCTACCTACTTGGATGATTATTCCTTTTATAGGCTGGTGAATGGGGTTAGATATCTATCACTTCAATATTACTTATTAGGATAACTCTACATCTTTATATTAAGTGTTCATATAACTTATTCATATGATGCATCTAGATATTTATTAATATTGTTGGCTTCTAATTTTGGGAGAGTCACACGAACTTTTGGGTTGTGTAAAGGGTTTCACATTAATAATTTTTGAAAATATTGATTCAGAGGAGTGAATAATATTCCAAACTAAATTACTAGAATAATTCATATATAAAATGGAATGATATGAGATCAAATGGTGAGATTAAATTCCCCTTCAAATACTAAGTGTAAGAATCCTTCCACAAATAAACTCATCAAGACCTTGATCATCCAATAGGATAAGTTCTACCAAAGTAGGGTACCCCTGAATTATCATATGTAAGGAAAGAAAGTAGTGGGTGACATTGGATCATCCTTGGGTAGGTTATACCAAAGAAGGGTTCCCATGGGTTTCCTTTTTTTAATATGTTTTTTATAATTTTTTTGAGTTAAACTTATCTAGGTAACACTTTGGAAGGATACTATAAGAATGAAGTTGAGTTTATCTATATGATGGATTGGATAAATTTTTCCCACTTGATTATCCAAGAGTCATATATCATATGATTGGGGTAATAAACTACCTAAATAACTAAGTGGTGAGATAAATTCAAAAAAAATATCCTTAGTAAGATATGGATCTTAGACCACTAATGGGTACAATAGATTTTAAAGGGGTCATAATTTTAATGGGAACACATTTAATAAAAGTCCTTATTAAATTATTAGTAATACATAATACTCATCTAATTAAATATTATTTTGTAGATAAATATCATCCCCATTTCCAAGAATTTTTTTGATCAATCCTCAAAGGATAATATTAAATTAATCTACTCTTAAGACTGGTAACTTTAAGAAAACTAAGCATCCATATATAACATAAACTAAAATAATGATTTGGGAATATAAGTCTGATACATAGGCATATAAAAAATAAAAATAAAGGAAATATAAACCACAATGAACCATATACTTGTGACCCATGATCAATCACCGTGTCCTAAAAAAGACCATTAATGATCCAACCTATTCACAAATCCTTCAAAGTTTATACTAGAGAACTTGTGAGAAAACATGATATATTCATACATAGAATAGTGTATTTAGAGTGTGAGAAAAACATTACTAGTAGGATTTTACCAAAAATAAGTTCATCATGCCTTTATTTTTATAAAATATTCCAACCTTCTTAAAGTAAGTAAGGGAATAACTAAACCATTGTAAACAAAACAATTTTAAAAATAGGAGGGGGATTCCTTATAAAAATTTCCTAAAAAAATGATAAATAAATTTCCTCTTCCTAAATAATTTTCCAAGAATAATTTTCCTAAAAAACACATAAATTTATTTTTAAAACACAACTCCTAAATCAATTTTAAATTCTATCTTAAAATGAACTCGAACCATATATACAACATTAAATAAACACACATGGAAGTAAACCATTATAAAAACCTGAAAAAAGATCCAACTATTTTTTTTGTTATAAAACAATCAAAGGGAAAAGGATACCAACAAGAAACATATATTATAATATCCTATTTAATCCTAAAAAGAATCTTGAATCATGGGTAACTCTTAGGGATCTACATAGAATGATATAGAAACTATTCTTCTTAGAAACACCCGATATATGGGCCCCTTAGTGAAACTAGAATATACCACTCAACACCTTTTTAGGTTCACAAAGTATGAATTAATCCTCTAGGAGGATAAAACCCTACTAGGGAACTAGATAGTGTGAGCACATCGTACTAGTGAAAATGAATCCATATCTTCTATTATATACCCAGGTTCCCATGATAAGACAAGGGTAGTGAGAAAAAACATTCCAAACTATTTTCATTTATCAAAAATAAAACATTTATAGTGAACCAAAATTTACCTCCTAAACCCTCAAAAGAAACAACCACTTTACACAACCAATTAATAAGAATAAATAAAGATACAATGATATAGAAATTTTCTCAAGGGGTCTCAATCCATACTAATTAATTGAAAACAGGGGTTCAATAGAGAGACTCACACCTTCGAGATAAACTTACTAAAAGTGAAATTATGTCCTCTAAAATTTTATTATAATTAAAATAAAATTTTCCACATTTTAAAATCATTTTAAACCTTATTTAAAACCTTACCCTTTCCCATAAACCCATTTATATCCCAAAAACACTACTTTAATTAAAAACCTATATTTTAAGAAACATTTTTTTCACATCGATGGACCCAAATGAGGTAAAAAACCATTATATATTTTATTATATTTAAAACATGAATTATAGGATATATCAAAACACACGGAATCTAAATAATTATTTAAGAATCAAAGAAAAACTATAAAACCCAATTATTACAAGTGACCAACTTCAAATACATTTATAAACCAACCATAATTATTATAAAATGGATTAATTTAACAAAAAACACATATAAAAATATAAATAATTTAATGATATGTAATTTAAATTAAAAACATAATAATACCTATGTTGAATTTAGTATAATCATTCTGAAAAAATTCTAAAACATGTCACCTATAATGGAGAACCCTCAACCAAGAAAGAACATTCCCTTCGTAATATATAACAACCAATAAAACAAATTAAAACTCAATTTAAAATCTATATTTGGTTGAAAAACAACTTTAGTTTTTTTAGGATATAGCTAAGTCAATATAAAATAGATAAAGAGGGAATAAGAAGGAATAATGAGAATAAAAGAGGAATTAATGGAGATAAATCACACCAAATATGCACCGTGGAGGCTCAAAAATAGAAAAAGGATGGGATGAGGGAGGCCCCCTTTATGATATGAATTTTTCCAAGTGAGGAGGATGAAAAAGGGTAAAAATATAATAAAATAAAGGGAGATAAAAGGGGTATGTTCCCATTTTAATGAAATTTTTGTAGTCTACATAGTTTTGCTGCACATTTTGATAAACTGTGCACCATCCATGCGGAAGCCACTTATTTCCGACGCTTTTTCCAGGGTACGCACATCCATCTGTGGAGGAAGCACAGCTGTTGCCCCGCATTCCTGCTTTCCAAAGGCGGGCGGCATAAGCTCCTTATTCTGGGACATCTTCTCCTTGATTGAAACAGGATGATTGGATGTCGGTTCTTACTTCCTTGGATTCCTCCTCAGAAATCGTTAACTAGTCCGGGTATCCCTTATAGATTTAATACGTTGTTCATGAAACTCTTCCTAGAGATATATCTTCAAGGACACCTGTTAATTACACTGCTTCTGTCAGGACATTCCAAGGCATCCGGTCAAGGCAACAACCTTTGGTCAGAGGAGTAGTCACGTTGGGAATCACTGGAATGTCTGGATACTGGGACACTGTCATGTCTGTCTTCTGTACCTTATTATAGGGCTTCTTGAGGGAGTGGAAGCCTGAGGAATCCCACATCGGATGCGGGGAATCATATTCCATGGGCATGTATCTAAGGTTTTCCTCAACTTACTATGTTTAACACAGGGTATGCCGTAATTTTAACGTCCAGCGGAGACAGATTGGGCTGATCAGAACACTAACTAGAGTGGATCAGATGGGGGAACCCCTGGAGGGAACACCGATGTTGGGGTCAATGTGTGGTTGACCTCCCGGTTACTGTTGAGGGGAATGGGGTATTAGGCGACATGATCCCACCGGGATGAGCCCAGGAAAGAATCTGGATGGATGATGGAGCGGTTGAATGAAGTAAATGGTGGATGGGATGGAACTACCATGAGGATGATGATAGTTTTGGGCTTGAGCCTCGAAGAGGCTTCCTACGTATCCCCGTGGCAGGGAATCAAATTACACATACTTCATCTGATGACGACTTACTACCGATTGGGGTTTTCAATGGCTTACCGCTAGATGAGATCGCAATGGCTTACTACTGGATATGGTGTCAATGGCTTACCGCTAAATGGAATGACAACGGCTTACCGCTGAATGAAGTGACAACGACATACCACTGAAAGGAGTGACAACGGCTTACCACTGAAAGAGGTTCACAGTTTAACGTCATGCGGGACGGGGTCGAACCAACGTGAAGGAGGACCTGGGGTCCAATTGTTGTTGGGATTGAACCTCAAGGAGGCTTCCAACGTACCTTGCCTTGGCAAGGATCAAAGACCTCATAGTTCAGGATGGAAAGGGGCCTGACGCACCGATGTGGGGTAGTCAGGACCAATGGTTGTAGGGATTGAACCTCGTGGAGGCTTCCTACGTACCTTTCCTTGACAAGGATCAAAGTCCTCGTAGTTCGGATGGTGGGAAGGGGATTACACTCTAGGATTCCCAAGGTTGGTGAACTAACTTGAAGATGGTCAGAATGACCAGTGTTGGGCTTGAACCTCGTGGAGGCTTCCTATTCACCTTGCCTTGGAAAGGATCAAAGTCCACGTAGTTCATGTGGCATTTGGGGCTTACGCTCTGAGGCAGCCCAAGGTGTTGGTGAATCGACATGAACGGGGGTCGGGATGACCAATATATGGTGGACTTGAACATTGTGGAGGCTTCCTATATACCTTACCTTGACAAGAATCAATGTCCATGTAGTTTAGGTGGGTGGTCGGTGAACCGATTTGAAGGGGGACCTGGGGTCCCATGGGTGGTGGGCTTGAACATCATGGAGGCTTTCTACGTACCTTGCCTTAGCAACGATCAAAGTACTCATAGTTAAGGATGGGTATTGGGTGTGGGGATTACACTCTAGGATGCCTGGGAAAGATGTCATGGCTAATGCTCACTCTAAGCCCACGTGAGTCAAGCTCAGTGTGAGAAACAAGAGGCAGCAGAGACCTGATGATCATGTCGTGAAAGGTTCATCCTTGGGAGGTGGAAGTGGGGATTACATGTAGTTAGCGGCCCAAAGAGGTTGGGACTTACTCCGGGATGGAGGCACGGTGGTGACAAAGCCCAACAGGAGAGGGATTTGGTACCGAATAAAGGAGGGGTTTGGTGTCCATTCCCCCTGGTCCTTGGGACCGAAGAAGAAAGGAGGAGAAAAGATGCTTCCTCATGAAATAAAGATAGGGGGATTACACCAGGATGGTTTCCCTTTACCCGCAGACAAATGCCACTCCGATAAGGAGGATATCATCCCTTGTGAGGGAAGATCTCATCAGTGAGGAGACCAGTGGGCGTGCAGAATGTCCAAGGTGGGGGCACCCCGCATGCAAGGCACGGGGCGAGGTCGTAGTTTAACATCATGTGATGAGGATGGTGGTGCTTGGCAGTTTAACCTCCTATAGCTCAGACGATGGGGGTTTTCTCCGTACCCCTAGGACTTATATAACTGGTACCCTCTTCTCCTTGGTGAAGAGAATGGATAGGAAACGCTGTAGCTAGGGGTTGTTTTAGAGAAAACCATTGGGGGGTCCACGTTAGCGTGGCTATGTGAAGAATAAATAGCTATTAGCGTGCCTATGAGAAGAAGCATGGGGTGAAGAAATGCAATGGGCGGTATCATCCAAGGGACTTTGAAATCACATCGTGCAAACCTAGAGGGCCAGACATGAAAAATAATTTCAAAGCAGAGGGGTCCATAGGCAGGGGCTTTGTGAAACTCTCCTGTTCTGCGTGGCAGAGGGTACTTGAGAAGGGGTGTGCTTCATGAAGTCAGGCGCCTCAGCCTATGAATTGGGTAGAGCTGCGTATAGGAGGTGCTTCGCGAAGTGGAAAGTTATTCGCGGAGAGATGACTTGCGGAGCAAAGGTGCCTCACAAATCAAGGTATTGTGAATCAATGTGCTTCATGAAGTATAGTGACCCCGCCTTAGCATGTGGATCATCTGTACATGAAGGGTGTTTTGAGAATCATAAATGCTCTGCAATGACCCGGGTCCCCTTGGGGATCCCCTTTCTTCATGGAGGCCCTTAGGCTCCGTGAAAGGCATCCCTCTTGAAAGAGGGGGTTAAAGCAAGGAAAAGGGGAGGCACTTCGCAGAACAGAAGTACCTCGCACAGTTCATGGTTTGCAGAGTAGAAGGCGCTCCGCGATTCGGGAGCTAGGAAGTTGAAAGGTCAGATGATCCACCCTCGGGATTGGGGGGGGGGGTGGTTGATATTCATAAGGGAGAGGCACCGCAAATTAGATCTCTCTCGGCGCGAAGACGGATCTTGCTCTGTGGCGGGCTCGTGAACGTCTAATGTGGTCATGGAGCATTACCACCTCCTCGCTCCATGGGGGCTTGCGAATGTCAAATGCAGTCGCAGAGTAGTACTGCCTCCTTACTCTGTAGTGGCTCATGAACGTCAAGTGTGGTCACAGAGCATTACCGCCTCCTTTCTTCATGGCGTATCGCGAACGTCAAGTGCGGTCGTAGAGAATTACCACCTCCTTGCTTTGCGGCAGCTCGTGAACGTCAAGTGCAGTCGTAGAGCGTTACCGCCTCCTTGCTCCACAGTGGGCGTGATGCGACCAGGGCTCCGCGAATGGTCTTTGCGAGGCAGCGCCTTGAGGATTTCTGTTTCTTCATCTTCTTCTCCCATTTTGGCGCCAAAAAATTCCCCCCCTCAGACTTGGAGTTGTGGAGAAATAGAGGGTTGAAGTCTGAGGGTGAATCGAAAAAATCCTCAGTCATTTGTGAAGCTGTATCGCGAAGAGGGATCGCGAGGGGGATAGGTGACGCGCAGGCCGAGCGCACCGCGATGATCGGTGTGAAATGGACGTGCCGCGAAGCTCCGAAGGGCATCACCTATATAAAGAGGAGCTGACCTCTATTTTTTCCTTTCCCCTCTTTGTGAAATTGTCTTTTTGTGATCTCGATTCGCGAAGCTCCGCATACTCCGCGATTGCTCTCCACGAATCGGGTCTTCACTTCACGGTGCACAATGAGTTCTTGACTCATCCATAGTGCTTCGCGATCTTGTGCTTGAAGGCGTAGGTAGGACTCCACGACCAGGCTTTGAGAATTCTCTCTATGAACGAGCTTCGCAAACCAACTCGAAAATCATCTACATTCTAAAACAGAATGGCTCATCGAGAAACTGCTGAGGGGGTTCTTATGGATGCCTCCCCGAGGGATGAGATGGCGAACAATCTAGGTCTAGGAGAGTTGGTCCAGAGCCACTCTGACCATTATTCATTGGTGGCGCTACTGTCAGAGAGCCAAAATAACTACTTACTGTGTAAGAGGCTTCCTTTATATGGATTTTGGCTGAGGGATGACGTCTTCATCCCTGAAGCAAGTAGGGGAAAACTAGATTACTGGTTCAGGAGTACACCGTGCCAATGCCAATGGTTTAGGGTGGCTGATACCATGCCTAGGAAGACTTCACACCCGTCATTGCTGACTACCTATACAACCACCTGAATAACGTCGAAAGGAAGGCGTTGTAGCTGGAGACGTATACTCTTCTATACCACACGATACTGAAGGAAGATTTGAGGAACCTAAGGAAGGGGTGGTCCGAGGAATGGGACCTACGCCAGGGTGGAAACTTCACATATGATTGGGCCTGGGATTACTGGGTATACGCCTTGTGTGAAGAGTTTGGGGCTAAGCTGAGGAGAATGGGTTTGTATGAGGTAGCTTGGGCCTCCCAATTCCACATATATCAACCAAAATAGCTAATGCCAGAGCTATTGAGTAGGTGGTCATTGAGAACCAATACCTTCCATTTACACCACGGGGAGGTTGGTATTAGCTTGTGGGATGTACACTAGATTTCGGGGGTCCCGATACTGGGGGCTATGTACGATAAATTCCTCCCTGTCATGAGCGTAAGGGAGGATCCAGAGAAGATGATGCGGCTGGAAATGGCATTGATGGATCTGGTGCTGGGAGAAGACAAATAAGCAGTGAGAGATGTCCACTTTAAGCAGTGGTTCAAGCAGTTACTGAATTTCCCTGTAGACCGACAGTTTCCGGCAAGGCCACGGACTTGCTCGAAGGGGGATCAATGGGGAAAGAAGCACTTGTACTGGAGGATTTTGGAGGAAATCTAATGGAAGACCTAGGGGTTTAGCATCAGCACTGAGCAACAACCAACAGTCAGGCTCGCAGAATTTATCACGACTCTTATCTATGGTTGGATCATGACGATGAGGGATACCAACATGGGAGTATGCCCAAGCACATTTATCATGGCTTCCACATTGGCGACAGGAGGGTGGGTCAACCTAGGAATCCCGATTCTCGCCAAAATGTATAAGATGTTGTGGCATATCAGCGAGGGGAAGAGGCCGTAGAGGGTATGTGGGACATTCCACCTTCTGTATGGGTGGATAGAGGCACATATCAGAGGGGGTTTATGAATACCCAAACCCAATCTCTCTTTTGGGCTCAGTCTTCCGCCCATCAATCCTAAACGCCGCGGTGAGGTTTCCGGCCAAGTTGACCAAACTGTTTATATTGAACCGAGTGTGGAAGGCGGAATAGTTCAATTTTTACCCGTTTCCATTGCCGACGGGGGTATTTACCGATAGTGGCCAGGGAACAGAAGAGCACTGAGCATATCTCATGGCCTTCTGAGGTGGAGTCTTGGTGGAAAGGGTGGACCATGAGCCACTCTACGAGCCGTACACCCCACACCGGTTTTGAAGGAAATTCCGGTTCATGCAGCGACTGACCCCACATGTCTATTTGGAGGTGCGCCACGAGGAACACCTGTGTGTGATGAGGAAGATGTGGCTCATGTTCACACAAAAATACAGGAAGATGTGGAACAAAATTCCTCCACCTACTGCCATATTTGGGCTGGTGATGGAGTATTCCATAAGATGGGAGGCAGCTTATCCAGGGGAGATGCTGAAGCAACCAACCATTTGGGTCAGTGATGGCGAACCTCCCCGACCCCGGGGTCAGGGTCGGAAGGCAGAAATGGAATCCCATAGTGGCGGGCCTGCCGTGGCGGCGAGGCCCGCACTAGTTGAGGGTGAGGTAGTAGCCTTAGATCCTGTAGTGGTATGAGACCTAGTGGTTCCAGAAGAATAGAGCCATCCATAGGGTAATCCACTGAGAGGATTCAGCAGGATACCCACCTAGGCCCCAGGGAAGCAGCTGTGCTATATCGACATGCCGGAGGATGCTGTCTTCCCAGAGGCCTGGGAAATCTGGGAAGTAAACAGGAAATTCCTTGGCCCCGCCGAGTTGTGGCAGCACCAGAACCGTCTTGGGATGGATTTACCAGGGATAGAACCTATCCGGGCCAGCTATGTGGTGCCCTAGGTAGAGGCAGAGTGGTAACTGGAAGATATGGATGCTTTGTGCATTCCCGGGGTTCCCCTTGTCCAATGACGGACCATGTCAAGGTGCTACTGGACTGCACTACTCCCCCGCGGTTGTCAGCCGCTGATTTAAGAGAGCACTTTCCTCTACCGAAAGAATCAGAAGAGTCCTCCTAGGGAGATGAGGCTAAGAGAGGGAGCCCATTGGAGGAGGGCGAAGTTGGAGATCAAGACTCGAATCTTGAAGAGTTCACAGAGTCCCTTGAGGAAAAAATATGAAACCACCTTCTTCAATACTTTCTTTGAGGTCATTACAGACTCCTTGATAACATCTTAACTGTACAGAAGAGTCTTATATACAGAACTCGTTCTCATCCCTTAGTGGATGCAGATGTGGGACCTTCGGGATCTATACCTTCCGCAAAATCTATTACTGCGTCCATCTGGTCTAGGACACCTAAGGAGACCCCTACAGATTTTTCAGACCTTCTGACCATATACGGGGGGCCACGCTTCGGGGTCCCAACGACATCAGCCCAAGAACGAGACCAGGAATTCGATCTCTCTAAGTCCCCTCTACCAATTTTATGACTGTCATCCCCTAACCATGTTTAATAACGTCCATGTCCTTTTTTCGGCACATACAGTTTTTCAAATGGCATGGGTCACCTTGGAGTGGTAGGTTGGGGCTTCTTATGGTGTCCTTCCCAGGGGAATACCGATGATCATGGAGGCAGAGCACCAAACCAACTGAGCGGCGACACTCCTGATCACTGGTGGGACCATCAGTAGGGATAAACCCAAGATCATTGAGATAAGATCTGATGATGAGGATCGATCTAATAGTCCAGGTCCTGCCATGCCCGATCAAACACTAGATGTGGACCCTGCTAAAGAGTTCTTGGGGGTGTTCCTCGTATATGAGCATTCCAATCATGCCGACTGGGATGAGATGGCCTCTGACGAAGATAATAGCAAGACGGTCCATCACCGATCTTGGAAGCTGATCAAGCACTTCATTGATGACACCCCCAATCACTATGGTTGGATGATATGGATAGACTTCGCTCACGACTGCGAGAACTGTGTGCTGGGGGAGTGGATGCCCAGTGTCCTCACATGCTCATCTGAGATATTATGGCGGAAAAGATTCGGGAGTGTGACCGTGGCCTCGGTGCGGGCTGGTAGTGGAGGAAATTGGTAAACATAAAGAGGCTCCAGGAGGCTGAAGATGAGTTTCAACGTCTCTAGGCCTGGGTGGAGGAGCATTTCACTTCCCTTGACGTGCAATCAAAGCTCATATCACGACTAAAAGCCCAGCTGGCAGAGGCCGAAGAGGGCATGAAGCGAGCATCTGAGGAGATGACCATAATTCAGACCGACGTAGAGCAGGCCCAGATTGCAGCCGATGAATTGCGCCCCATCGCTGCCAAGGAGGAGCGGGAGCTGAACAGGTGGCAACAACTCCTGGACGCCACCAGCCAGAGGGTGACAGAGCTACTACGCTCTTTTAATGAGGTTAAACCATCCATGGGGGGAAACAACCCTCAGATACTGTAATGATTACTAAACCTCAAATGTACTTTCATACTTTGATTGTTTGATGCCAAATCATGCATTAGTTCTGTTGTTTATAATGGTTTATTGCATTCTCGTGATATTCATGGATCTTCCAACGATCATTCCCTAAGCTCACGTGGGTCGTGCCCGATGTGAGAAACAAGGGATGACCACCTTATCACCCCCATCCAAATGTAGGAGTGCAAACCAAGCTTTGGGAATCTGGGGTTTGATCAACCGTCCTGGATTTCTAGAAGGAAAAGGGGGAGACCTGACTGGAGAATGAAGCTCTCAGAACAGCTTAATTACCATTTTCCTAGTGTTCTCTTGTTCATGAACAGGGTAACGCCAAGGGTGCTGGAATCAATCCAAACTGATGGGAATGGAAGGTGTGAATCACGATACCCAAGACTCGGAACACTGTGGGGGTGGTGTGACAATAAAGAATAACTATTTACTCCATTCAAAACATAGTATAATTATTGTGTTAGCTTAGAATGGGGATAGAGAATGAGGGCCGACCGCTGACCATGTTCAAAACATGGGGCCTAAATCAAAAATTCATCCATTATTCTTCTGGAACATTGGCCCAGGACAATAGGCAGGCCATAGGCCGAGCATCCATATTGTTAGGGGGTTCCCTTAGAAATGAAATAGGATGAGGGTCCGAATAAGGGGCATGAAAAATGTGGAATATGGAGTGACAATTTGTTCAAACAGAATCCAACACTCTAAAAATTACACCACTGTGGTGGAAGCGCATTATATGGGTGCATCAGTTTGACCATGGATCATTCCTTCTTTTAGATAGGACCTCTATGGTGAGGGAGTTGGAAATGAGGAGGAATATGATTTATGATTCCTGGGGCTGGACCTAAGTCGAAATGCCTAGTTGTCTCTACGTATCCCATGAGGATGGGAATAAAGCCATACGTAGTTTAGAAAGATGTCATGCAGTTTAAATTCTTATGGTAAGGACATAGAGTGGTCTTAGTTTATAGTCATAGTGCTCGGACCATGGATGGTAGGAAATGCGGGAGACACCTGGTGGGGTAATTATAAAACCTGACATGAATGAGGACCCGGAGTCCAGATTACCATGTGTTCCTTGGGGAATTGTTTAGGTGAAGGGACTGAACACGAAAGTTAGGTTGGGCCCATGGGGAAGTGCTCAGGAATTCCTACGTATCTCATTAGAGTGAGAATCAAGCCGTACATAGTTCTAAGGGGTGGCACCGTAAGGTACTTGTGCCAGGGATAAAAGGGTCGTGCGAGTGTGGCCCTCACACCAAAAGAAGCGGTATTTGATGTATCTTGTTTTTCATTTAAGGTGAATGGTTTTTTTATGAAATGATAGACCTAGGATAGCAAGTCTCGGCATCGCCACAAGAAGCATGACCTATGCATACATTGAAAAATGGTATGGTGTTTGACCGATACTAAACATGGTGTCCCCTTGAGTGAGGAAATTATGATTCAGTGCAGTTTTTTGTCGTGCAGCCAGGACGATAATGTCACAGTTTAGGGTCATGTGAGGGGACCAAGCGTGAATTTTAATGTCATGTGGCACAGAAGTAGTAGATACGAGGCTAAAGGGGTAATGTGCACGGTGTAGTAAAACACACCTGATGTGAATGAGGACATAATCCCATATCACACCGTATGCGATTATGTGAAAGAAACCTTGGGCCAAGGGGCCAAAATAGAGGTAAGAGGGTAAGGGGCAGGAGAAACTAGCTCCCAATTGAGCTGGACACGAAAACGAGGTGTCTGGGTGTTCCTACGTATCCCATGAGGATGGGGATCAAGCCACATGTAGTTATAAAAGAGATCTTAGTTTATGGTCTTAGAGCTCAAACCATGGATAAGGGAAGTCGGTGGAGAGCCTCAAATGATACCTTTACTGTAGCTCTATCCTCCTAAAGTGCAAATGCGCACTAAGGGATAGTGTCATGAGTGTCAAAATTCCACTTGGATGTGATGGGGTGGACAATGATGTGAATAATGTAACCAACATTCGAGGCTTAAAGGGGCTGGTATGATGATGGAGGATGATTTTTGACCGTGTTCAAAACACAGAATCCATATCGCATTAGCCTGTAATGAAGACAAAAAAATGAGCATTGGCTGCTGACTATATTTGCAATGCGGGACCTATATCGATTTTTTGTTTGAAACCTTCGAGGACGTTGGCCCGTGATGGTAGGAGAGCCCTTAAGCCTAGAATCTATGCCATTTGGGGATCCCTTTGAGTGTGGAAGATTATGGAAGCCCAAATGAAGGGGAACACAAAGCCTGAAAAATGGGCGAAAGCATGTCCACGTAAAATCCGACACTCCAAACACTTAACCAAAGTAGTCTTAAACATATTGGTGCATCACCGATGGGGGTTGAAGAGGGTGATCAACTTGAGAGTAACCAATTTTAATGGATGAGTATAGAATACAGGGATAGAGAACTCCTAGGAGGGAGGGGTATGTGGCATGGTCATTACAAACTCAACATAAATGAGGATATTGTACCATACCACACCATATACTCCCCTCCCCAAGAAAGGGTAGGCCAAGGGGCCAAGGTGAAAGGGAGATTTCTGATAGATGGGGCTGGACCCGAAGTCTAGACGTTCAGGTGGTCCTACGTATCCCATGAGGATGGGAATCAAGCTATACGTAGTTCTATGAAGGGGAAATATGAAAAGATCTTAGTTTAAGGTCTTAGAACTTGGACCATGGAGAAAGGACTATCCCAAGTAAAGGTGAACCTTAACCCAATCCCTAAGCCTATGTGAGTCGAACTCGGTGTAGGAAATAAGGGCGGATAAGGTATTTTCAATACGTGAAATATATGCAAAAGGGAAATTGGTGGAGCCCCGGATGATTGGCTTATTGCAGATTTTTCCTCCTAACGTGCAGATGCGCACTAAGGAATAGTACCAAGAATTTCAAAGTTCTACTTGGACAAGATGAGGTGGAGAAGGATGTGAATCAAGTAATTGTCATTTTGGGCTTAATGGGGTTGGCATGATGATGGAGGATAACTGTTGACCGTGTTCGAAACACATCATCCATATCGCGTTAGCTTGAAATCAGGAAAAACAAATGAGCACCGACCGCTGACCATATTTGAAACATGGGACTTGTATTGATTTTTTGTCCAGAACCCTGGAGGACATTGGACTGTAATGGTAGGAGGGCCCATGGGCCGAGCATCCATGCAATTCGGGGGTCCCTTTGGATGTGAAAAGTGATGGAAGCCATAATTAGGGAGAACATGAAGCCTGAAAACGGGTGAAAGTATGTCTGAGTAGAGTCTGACATTCCAGGTACTAAACCAGAGTAACCTTAGGCACAATGGTGAATCACTAAAGAGGGCCGAGGGGCTCATCTTGAGAGTGGCCGATTTGAAAAGATGAGGATAACACAAGGGGATGAAAAACTCTCAGGAGGAGGAGGTAAATGGAATGGTTGTTACAACACCCCACGTGAGTGAGAACATAATCCTATACCACACCATATATTCCTCTCTTTGGGGGAATGTGGGCTAAGGGTCCAAGATGGGGATGGACCTGAAGATGAGATGCTCGGGCGGTCCTATGTATCCCATGAGGATGAGAATCAAGCTATACGTAGTTATGAAATCGCACATAGGGGTAAGATACCTTAATGAGGGGGGTGTACATCACGATGAGTAACCTGACGTGAATGAGGACATAATCCCATACCACACCGTACAACCCTAAATAGGAACTTGGGCCGGGGGCCCAAAAAGGCCAAGGGGCTTGAGGCTGGGCCTTGGATGGGAAGGTTCGACTAGTTTGTAATTTAACATCTTGCTATGAGGACAAAGAAAGGGGTAAGATACCCCAAACAAGGGAGGTGTATGGTGTGGCGAGTAACCTGACGTGAATGAGAACATAATCCCATACCACACTGTACAACCCTAAATAGGAACTTGGGCTATGGGCCCAAAAAGGCCAAGGGGCCTGAGGCTGGCCCTCCCAGCCAACAGTAGCCGTATGACCTCTTGTGCGGTTGCCGCCTCATCACAGCTCCTAATCCCACGTGAGCAGTGCTTAGTTTGGGAAACTAGGAGCCGGACTCATCTTTCCCCATTATATGGGGGTCTAATAGCTAACATCGCCCGAGGGGAGTTCGTCGCTTGGATATACAATGGGGCAGAATGAACCGCTTCACTCGATTTTTGGGACATCTTGGGGTGGATCTAATGAAAAACGATAGCTGTTGACGACATTCAAAACATAGTGTCCTTATAGTGACCTAGAATGGGAACAATAAATGATCATCGACCGTTGACCATATTCGCAACGCGGGACTTGTATCAATTTGTTGCTCAACATCCTCGAGGGCGTTGGCCCCAAATGGTAGGAGAGCCCTTGGGCCTAGCATCCCTGCCATTAGAGGGCCCTTCCGTATGGGAAGGATAATGGAGTCCCAATCAAAGGAGTGGGTGAAGCATAGCTGTACCCATACATTTTAAAATCAAGAAGGGTAGTGAAAGAGGCGGACACCTCTGGGGAGTGGGACATATGGTAGAATTGTGATGAGATTGATGTGTATTGAGGCAAAAACCTGCACCACACCATATGTCTTAACCCGAGGGGAGGTTCTGGCATTTGGGCTGGGCCAACATACAAAATGTCCGGGCGTTCCTGCGTATCCCAAAAGGATGGGAATCAATACGTACGCAGTTATTGAAGGCTATGTAGTTTAACGTCATGCGGTGAGGATGTGGGAGGATAGAAGAATGAGGATTGGGCACATGGTGCGACCGTTATAATCCTAGCATGAGTGGGGCTAAGGAAACCTACAACATATCATGAAATGATCCTCCGTGATAACTATACCCAGGGGGAATAATCAAAGAGAAGAGTTTGGGTTATGGGCTCAAGACAAAACGCTTGAGCATTCCAACAGATCCCATGTGGATGGGAATCAAGCCACACATAGTTCAAAAGATGCAGTTTAACATCATGTAGGATGACACACAGTTCAAAGTCATGTAGGACTGGATAGTTTAAGGTGATGCTGGATCATCATGTAGTTTAGGGTCATGCAGGACCGTCACGTAGTTTAGGATCATGTGGGACCGACAGTTTAAGGTCGTGCAAGACTAGATGGCTTAGAAAAATTATCGCTTGAGAAACTTGGAATTGGTGGGAGGAGTTCTACACTCACCATCCATGGTCACCAGGGAGTATTCTCCATTGGGGTAAACCTTGTGGACTATATAAGGTCGTTCCCATTTGGGCCCCAACTTGGGTGGTTTCCTGCCAGGGATCATTGGCGTCTGGAGGGCCAATACCAAGTCACCATGCAGGAAAGAGTGGAGGCGAACCTTCTTGTTTAAGGCTCTATCTATCTTATTCTGATGTGTTTCCAGATTGTGCAGGGCACGAAGCCTATTCTCTTCAAGTGCTTCCAATTCATCCAGACAAATTTCGGCTACCTTATCAGGAACATACTAGTCATAGACCGCTGTGCGTAACGAAGGCAGCTAGATCTTGATGGGTAGGACAACCTCATCTCTGTATACTAGGGAATATGGGGTCACCTAGGTGGAATTACGAGTCATCATCTAATAATCCTAGAGGGAGTTGGGGAGCTTGTCTGGCCAACTCTTCTTATTCTGACCAACCATTTTCTACAAAATTGTAACGTTCCAGATCCAGAAGCCACCTAGAGGCACCCCATACCTAGTTGGTCACATGGCCTCAAGCGCATTTCCCCAAACACCAGAGGCTGCTGACTTGCAGTGAGTGCCATTGGTGTGATAGTGGGGAAACTATGCCCTCATTGGCATATTACACAATGGAAGAAAACAAAAGCAATAGAGAAAGCAGTAATAATCCATACATAAGTAAAGAGTGGAATACTGAAAGTAAGGAACAACTAGAGTACATGCATATATAAATGATGCATGGTACATATGTCTAGGAAAATATCCAAACAAAACACAATGCTGGAATAAAACAGTACTAAACCAAAGTACAAAGAAAATAGATAAACAGCTCCTCAGCATCGCAAGCCAAAGCTTGGTCCCATGCTCTCCCGCTCCCCAGCAAGTCAAGTACCTAAAGTCGAAGGGTGCTTGACCTTATCTATCCCTGAAACAATATAATCTATTTGGGACCAAAATCATGACCCAAAAAGGGTTTGAGAATAAATACTAGTAGGCAACCACCCCAAGATCTGTGTCTAATAGTCAGTGAATATATGGCGGGTAAAAGTACAGAAAGCAGTAAACAGGAAAGTACTCAGCAGTAAACAATTCCATGTGTCAAGTAGGTAGATAAAAAAACAAGGTTACCCTTTGGGAAGTACACACATTCATCCCCTCTAGTCTTACCTAAAAAGTACAAGCAACCCTCTTGGCAGTACACTCAGCCTAGACCCTCTGGTTCAGTCATATGAATTCATAAAGACTCTCTGAGGAAGCACTCACAGTTAATTCCCCTTATAGTATATGGTAGTCAAGGACTCTCTGAGGAAGCACACAAGGTCAATTCCCCTTATAGCCCCAAGGTCAAGGAATCTCTGAGGAATCTCACCTAGTCAATTACCCTTATAGCCCAAGTCATTCAAAGACTCTCTGAGGAGCCTCACTCGGTCAATTCCTCATATAGTCTAGGATGGTTCAAGGTAATTCAAAGTAAACAAAGACTCTCTGAGGAAGCTCACTCGGTCTATCCCCTCATAGTCTATAATGCTCAAAGACTCTCTGAGGAAGCTCACTTGGTATATCCCCATATAGTATATGATGTTCAAAGACTCTCTGAGGAATCTCACTCAGTCTATCCCCCTATAGTCTATAACACCAGGTTCTCATAGCCCCATGTAAGTCAACGCATAGTAATTCTATAAGGCCAAAGTAAACCTATAGAACTACTTGGATAACCAGTCCACAACATCTAAAGCATGTCAGAAAAAAAACACTCCATCCTACGACCACAAGTCATGGAAAACAGTTAAATGAACAATAGGCTAAACAGGACCAAACGGTCGTAAACAGAACAAAGCATGAGCAAAAAATCCAGGGCATAGAAATCAACCTAATTCATATCCAATTTACCTATACACAAGCATACAAGCATGGAAGGAAAACATCAGGGGTAAAACGGTAAACATGCAATACCCCGTTCAAGGGTATTAGTGGAATTTTCACATAATACTCAAAGACTTCGAACAGAAAGGCACAAACCACCTACCTTTAGGGTTCTGGTGAAAACGATCCACAATCAACCACACCCACAAATCTGGGCAACCGCTTCAAAAAAGACCGCTCTAAATCTCCTTCTGTGTCATGCACAAGCCTTAAAATCAACACCCAAGGCAATCCCAACACTAGATCAACATGAAATGGATGTAGATCTAGAAAACCTAGAGAGAGGGAAGAGAATATCTAGGGAAAATCAAGGGGAAACCAAGAGGATGGAATTACTTGAGAAGAACCGCCTTCGATCCACCAAGAAACCCCTTCTATTTTCTTCCAAAATGAGTGGGGGAGAAACTTCAACCTTTGAGAACCAAAAATCCCAAGTGAGGCTCAAGTGGGAGAGAGTTTGGAGAAGAAATGAGAAATCCTGAGTGACCTGGGACTTAAAAACCCTAACTTTAAGTGGCCGCACGGTTACCCCGCATGGATTGGAAAACCATGCGCCAACCATGCGGTTGCCACTGTCCCACCCAGGGATTTCGCACAGCTTGACTACATGGTTTTAAAAACCATGTGCTGCCCATGCAAATCCCACTGTCAAGGGTTTCATGGTTTCCTAGGCTGGCTGTATGGTTTGTTCAGACTGTGCGCCAACCGTGTGCTAACCATGTGCCCCTGCATGACCTCCATAATTTCCTCTTTTTCTCATAAGCGACCAGAAAAGGAAAACATGTTTGAAAGGATGGTCTGGGTTCTTAAAAAATTCCTCCATTAAAGAAATTCATCCCCTAATTTCCCTAGCAAGGAAGTGTAGAATAAGAAACCCCAATCAATTCCGGCCACTGAGCTCGTACATCGGCCTCCCTCTCCCAAGTCTCGTCTTGTACTCGCTCGTGCTTCCATAGAAGTCGTACCAGAGGAACAGACCAGCCACAGAGAACCTTTGTACTAAGATCTAAAATCTGGATAGGATTATCCTTGCATGAGGCATCCACCTCTAACTCTACCTCCTCGGGTTGCAAGACATGAGATAGGTCTGAAAAGTAATGTTGAAGTTGTGAAATGTGGAAGACATCATGCATATCTTGGAACCTCTGAGGTAACTACAACCGATAGGAAACTGGACTAACTCTCTCCAACACCTCAAATGGCCCGACGTACCTCAATCAAAGCTTACCCTATTTCCAGATCCTTCTGTGCCCTAACCTCGGTGCGACACATAGAAAAACCTGGTCTCCGACCTCAAACTCTAGAGGTCGTCTCCACTGATCAGTATAAGACTTTTGATGAGACAACATAGTATTCATCCTCCTCCAAATCAACTCTATATGTTCTGTGGTCTCCTGGACAAGACAAGGTCCCAACATAGTTTCCTCTCCTACCTCCAGCTTACATAAGGGTGATCGGCATGGCCTACCGTACAATTCCTCACAAGGTGCCATCTGGATAGTTTCTTGAAAACTATTGCTGTAGGCGAACTCTAAAAGAGGTATATGATTCTCCCAAGAAACTCCAAAATCTAGAATGAAATCTCAGAGCATGTCCTCAAGAACCTGAATCATACATTCAGACTGGCCATCTATCTGGGGATGGTATGCTGTACTCAATGGTACCTGGGTACCCAAGGCCCTCTGAAGCCCTTTCCAGGCCCAAGAAGTAAAACATGCATCCCTATCAGAAACAATGGAGTGTGGAACTCCATGGAGATGTACAATATCACAGATGTACAACCATCCCAGCTCATCAACACTGAAGGTCTCCTTGATTGGCAAGAATTGAGCAACCTTCATAAGCCTATCAATGACAACCCATACTACGTCATTCCCTCAAGGAGACCTTAGAAAAACAGTCACAAAATCCATCAAGACATCATTCCACTTCCACTTAGGAATGGGTAATTGCGACAAAATCCCTTCTGGTCGCTGATGCTCCGCCTTCACCTACTGAAAAGTGGAACACCTCATGACAAAAACAGCAACGTCCCTCTTCATACCTGGCCACCAATACTAACGGTGTAGATCATGACACATCTTGGTAACGCCAGGATGGACTTCCCAAACTGAGGAATGAAAATCCCACATCAGCTCCTCATGTATATCTGCTGGCATCCATACGCTCCCCTAGAAACGAAAGATCTCATCCTCCCCTATGGTCTATCTAGGAATATGGTCATCCCCTGACACGCTTTCCCTTAGGACTAGGCCTTCAGAATCTGATAGCTTCCTCATCCAAACTCGATCCAAAAGAGTATAGGTAACATCTATAGAAGAAAGAAACGTCTACCCCTAACTGTCATGAACCTCCAAATAAATCTTAGAGAACAGAGCCATAAGATTCCACTAACTAATGGCATCATGAACTTCCTGTATCCGAGTCCTTATGCTCAACGTATCAGCCACTACATTGCCTTTCCCAGGCGTACAAGCAAGATCAAAGTCAAAGGACTGTAGGTACTCAACCCACCTACGCTGTCTCGAATTCAGATAACACTGAGTGAAGATGTACCTGAGAATTTTGTGGTCGGTGAAAACCAAAAAATGCTCTCCTAGAAGATAATGTATCCAAAAACGTAGGGCATGAACAATAGCTGCCAACTCTAGATCGTGCGTCGGGTAATTCCTCTCATGTGGCCTCAACTGCTGAGACCCGTACGCAACGAACCCATCACCCTACATAAGCACAGATCCCAGCCCGATACCTGACGCATCATAGTAAACATTATAGCTCTTTCATGGATCTGGAAAGACTAGTACCGGTGCTGAAGTCAACCTCCCATTCATCTCCTGAAAGGCTGACTCACAAGAACCTGACCACATGAAATTCGCATCCTTCTTGGTCAGACCTGTCAGCAGTGCTGCTAAGCGTGAAAAGTCCTGTATGAAATGCCCATAGTATCCAGCTAGCCCTTGAAAACTCTGCACCTCAAAGAAATTCTTCAACTGCTTTTAGGAAACTACTACCCTCACTTTCTCTGGGTCTACTGAAACTCCTGCCTTTGAGATAACATGACCCATAAAGTGAATCTGATTCATCCAAAAGTGGCATTTTGAGATCTTAGCATATAACTGATGCTCTCTCAGTGTACTCAGAATTATCTCAAGATGGGTAGAATGGTCGTGTCAAGTGTGAGAGTACACCAAGATATCATCCACAAAGACCACCAAGAAGGAATCCAAGTATGGATGGAACACTCGGTTCATCAGTGCCATGAAAACTACAGGCGCGTTCGTGAGACTGAACGGCATAACCAAGTACTCGTATAGACCATAACTACTCCGGAAGGCTGTAAGAAGTATATCAGTTGGTCTAACGTGCAATTGATGGTAACCATACCTCAAGTAAATATTTGAGAACACCCGGGATCCTCGAAGCTGATCAAATATATCATCAATCCTAGGAAAGGGATATCGATTCTTGACCATTAACTGGTTCAACTTCCGATAGTCCACACAAAGCCTGAGGGTGCCATCTACCTTCTTCGCATATAGGATAGGAGAAACCCAAGTAAAAGTACTGGGTTGGATGAAACCCTTTGCCTGCAACTCCTCTAACTACTTCTTGAGTTCCTGAAACTCAGGTGTATCCATCCTATAAGGAGGAATTGACATCGGTGTAGCTCCTGGCACAATCTCAATCGAAAAGTCTACCTCTCGCTCTAGAGGAAAACATGAAAATTCCCCTAGAAAGACATCTCTGAAATGATCCACTACTGGAGGAATGTCTAACTGTGAAGTCCCCTGGTCATCCAGATATAGACTAGAAATATGGGCTGCAACTCCTCCTAATCCATGATGCTCTGGACCCGTTCTGCTCATTCGAACATCCCATTATCCCTTATGAAGAAGGATCCACCCTCTGGTGATATGAAACTCACCCTACGACGATAGAAATCGATAACTTCCTAGAATGAAACCTACCCGTCCATCCTGAGAATGACATCATAGCCTGTCATCTCTAGGACATAGAGGTCCCATAATAAGTGACACCCACCAACCTCAAGAGGACACTCCTTTAACTGACGTACACTAGATTTACTCTTACCAAACGGAGTGTCTAACGTCAAGGTTTCAGTAGAGGAAAATATACATAGCCCAAGGCTCTCCAATATAGCAACATATATAAAGCTATGGGGCGCCCCTGTATCAAAAAGTGCAGAAGCTAAAACTGAGGCTACTAAGATCGTACCTCGAATGGTAGAAGGTCTAGGATCCTGATCCTACTGGGTCTACTCCACTGAAAAAGTCTGGCCTTTACTGTGGCCTTGTGACCCTACGTGACCACTCTAAGATGATCCACCCTGATGTCACTGAAAACCAGGTGACTGGATACCACAACCATGACCTCCACCTCGGCCTGAACGGATGAAAGAACTCTAGTTCCCTGACTGGTGAAAAATTGGTGGGGCTGCTCCTGTAAGAAGAGTCATAGACGAACCCCTGTCACCAGCTTCTGGTGAGAAGAACAGACAAAAGAGCGGAAAATGACCCATCTTGCTGCAAGATCGACATTCCACTGGGTCCCTTGGGCAACATGGCCTCGTATGCCCGCTTCTCCCACACTGGTAGCACACCACCAAGCTACCAGAAGATGCATCCCATCAGCTATGATCTCCTTGAGAGATCTTCATGAAACTTATAAAACTCTCTCGGAACTGTGCATCAACACCTGTGTCTGGAATGACGGCTGGTGCCAAGATTGGAACAATAGGAGGATATCTCAGTGGCATGAATCTCCAAGGTCCAGTGCACACCTTAGATCAATATCATCAAGGACTGAAAACAAGGAGTGTAATAAGGGAACAGGAGAAATAAAGCAATCAAGTTTTGCAAAACATGACTACAAGGTGTGTACTTGAATTCTCTTCCACTACCCGAGTCCTTCTACACGACTAACCCACATGGTTCCCTTAAAAAAACCACATGGTGTGTTCTTTCCAAACATGGCATGTACTAAAAAAACTTCAGTGACCCGTGTTGTTAGTTACAGGACCGGATACAAGGTTCCTACACATGGCGTGCACATCCGGTACACGATGTGTTCTACCAATATTTTCACAACCCCGTGTCTCTGCCCACACAGTCAGTGACACGGTGGGTAGTCTGGGTTTTTCCAAATAGTAAGCCTCAAAAACTACTCCGAAACCCAGAAAATACTGAAAATGAACATTTAAGTGCCAATTTCCGATCAGTGAGGGCCCATACTCCCCGCAAATCAAAGATTGGCCTCTTATACATGTTATAACAAAGTGAATAAGTCAATGATCCACCAAATTCTGGTCCATGAGGGCCCATAACACCTCAAGAACCAAAGTTTTCATTCATTCAAACAAAACCTCACACAAAAAATACCCTATCAAATAATAGGTATTTTTATCAAGGCATCTATCACAACAACATGCATATTTTACACATCATCTATCACAACAACATCCAATCACTAATGCATCCTAGATGGCATGGAAAAAATGCATGAAATGTGATTTCTAGCAAGTTCCTATATGATGCATGAGATGGAATACCCTCATCTCATGGGTTGCAACAGAAATAGAACCTCAATAATATCAACAGTAACAACACAAATCATGCGAGTCACTCAAGTTGAAATAAAATCAACCGAAACAATTGAAAAACTAGAAAAATTGCAATTAAGCATGTTCGATTGGATTTTCCCTGTACATGAGTTAGCTACTCCCGGGCACAACTTAACACCAAGTACCAATTCCTTCCTATCCCTAGCTATAGGCTCCAAATGGTAAGTCAAGAGAAAATAATTTCTCTGATACCACTTTGTAATATCCTAGATCCGGAAGCCTCCTAGAGGCGACCCATACCCAGTTGATCACAAGGCCTCAAGTGAATTTCCCTGAACTCCAGAGGCTGCCAACTAGCAGCGAGGGCCATAGATGTGATAGTGGGGAAACTATGCCCTCATTTCCAGAGTACACAGTGGAATAAAACAAAAGCAATAGAAGAAGTAGTAATAATACATACAGAAGTAAACAACAGAAGACTGAAAGTAAGGAATAATTGGAGCACATACATATATAAATGATGCATGGTATATATGTCTAGGAAAATATCCAAACACAACACAATGCTAGAATACAACAGTACTAAACCCAAGTACAAACAAAATAGATAAACAACTCCTCATCATCACAAGCCAATGCTTGGCCCCATTCTCTCCTACTCCCCAGCAAGTCAAGTACCTGAAGTAGAAGGACGCTTGACCTTATCTATCCCTGCAACAATATAATCTATTTGGGCCCAAAATCATGACCCAAATAGGGTGTAAGAATAAATCCCAGTAGGCATCCACCCCATGATCTGTGTCTAATAGTCAGTGAATATATGGAAGGTAAAAGTACAGAAATTAGTAAACAGGAAAGCACACAACAGTAAATAATTCCACATGTCAAGTAGGCAACTAAAAAAACAAGGTAACCCACTGGGAAGTACACACAATTATCCCCTCTGGTCCTACCTAACAATTACAAGCAACCCTCCTGGAAGTACACTCATCCTAGACCCTCTGGTTCAGTCATATGAATTCATAAAGACTCTCTAAGGAAGCAATCATAGTCAATTCCCCTTATAGTCTAAGGTAGTCAAAGACTCTCCGAGGAAGCACACAAGGTCAATTCCCCTTATAGCTCCAAGGTCAAGGAAACTTGGAGGAATATCACCCAGTCAATTCCCCTTATAGACCAAGTCATTCAAAGACTCTCTGAGGAAGCTCACTCGGTCAATTCATCCTATAGTCTAGGATGGTTCAAGGTAATTCAATGTAAACAAAGACTCTCTGAGGAAACTCACTCGGTCTATCCCTTCATAGTCTATAATGCTCAAAGACTCTCTGAGGAAGCTCACTCAGTATATCTCCATGTAGTCTATGATGTTCAAAGACTCTATGAGGAAGCTCACTCGGTCTATCCCCCTATAGTCTATAACACCAGGTTCTTATGGCCCCATGTAAGTCAACACATAGTAATGCTATAAGGCAACATTAAACCTATAGAACTACTTGGCTAACTAGTCTACATCATCTCAATCATGTTAGAAAAACAACACTTCATCCTATGACCACAAGGCATGGAAAACAGGTAAACGATCAATAGGCTAAATAGGACCAAATGGTCATAAATAGAACAAAGCATGAGAAGAACATTCAGGGCATAGAAATCAACCTAATTCATATCCAATTTACCTCTACATAGGCATACAATCATGGCAGGAAAACAACCGGGGTAAAACGGTAAACACGTAATACCCCATTCAAGAGTATTGGTGGAATTTTCACATAATACTCAAAGAATTCGAATGGAAAGGCAAAAACCACCTACCTTTAGGGTTCTGGTGAAAATGATCCACAATCAACCGCACCCACAAATCTGGTCAACCGCTTCATGAAATACTGCTATAAATCTCCTTCCCTATCATGCACAAGCCTTAAAATCAACACCCAAGGCAAACCCAACACTAGATCTACATGCAACAGATGTAGATCTAGAAAACCCAGAGAGAGGGAAGAGAAGATCTTGGGAAAACCAAGGAGAAACCAAGATGATGGACTTACTTGAGAAAAACCACCTTCGATCCACCAAGAAAACCCTTCTATTTGCCTCCAAAATGAGTGGGGGAGAACCTTAAACCTTTGAGAACCCAAAATATCAGGTGAGGCTCGAGTGGGAGAGAGTTTGGAGAAGAAATGAGAAATCTCGAGTGGCCCGGGACTTAAAAACCCTAACATTAAGTGGCCTCACGGTTACCGCACACAGCTTGGGAAACCATTCGCCAATTGTGCGGTTGCCACTGTCCCACCCAGGGATTTCACACGGCTTTCCTGAATGGTTCGACAAACCGTGCACTACCCTTTCAAATCCCACGGTCAAGGGTTGCACGGTTTCCTAGGATGACCACATGGTTTGTTCAGACCGTGCGCCAACCGTGTGCCAACTGTGCGCCCCTGCATGACCTCCAGAATTTCCTCTTTTTCTCAAAAAATGATCCGAAAAGGAAAAAATACCTGAAAAAAAGGTCTAGGTTCTTACAAAAATGTTAGAGAGGGTTTTCTTGAATTCCTTGATCTGTCCATTTTCCTACGTGTGGTAGCGGGAGGTATGGTTCGAACGGATGTTTTACTTGGCGTACAATTTCTTCAGCTCAGCTGCTGAGAAGTTGGTTCCATTATTGATGAAGATGGTGTGTGGAGATCCAAACTGGTAGATGATATTGGATCTCATGATGTCAATGATAGAACAGGACTTGACCTCCTTGAGTGGAACTGCTTCTGACCACATGGAAAATAATTCTGTGGCGGTCAGGATGAACCTGCACTGGCGAGCTGTCACCGGTGGATATGGTCCCATGACATCGAGTCCCCATATTGTGAATGGACAAGAGTACTTGGTGGAGTGGAGAGGTTCTAGCAGCTGATGAAATAAGTTAACATGAATTTTTCATGTGTGACATCTCTTGGAGAACTCGATGCAGTCATGGATCATGGAGGGCCAGAAGTACCCCAGTCTTCGGATCTGATGGGACAGCTGTGACCCAGTTTGGTGAGCCCCACAGGAACCGGCGTGAGCCTCCTGCATGACCAAAGAAATCTCAAATCCTTGGATGCAATAGAGGAGAACACTATCAAACTCGTGCTTTTAGAGGATCTTCTCAAGACTGGGACCACTCTGGAGGTAAACTGCAGCGTGCAGTGTCGGATTCGCTCGTGCTCAGCCCGATCAACCGGGTGGAAACCATTTTGGAGATACTCGACAAAGGGGACCTCCGATCGGTTGTCACATCAACCACTACATCTAAGGGACCAGGGGGTCCCGACATGGAGGCTACAATGGTAAGATGTCTTACTAGCGGGCCATCGTCATCATCTGAGGTGATAGGAGCAATGAATCTACGATGTGCCACATGTATAATCAGATCATCCTGCTCAGGTTCTGCAAGTGATGCAGCCAGGCCGGCCAGGGCATTGGCTCGACCATTCTGAGATCAAGGGACATAATTAACTTCTGAATGAGATGGAAACTGGTCCATTAGCTAGAGGGTGCGCTCCAAAAATGGTATGATCTCTTGATTTCTGATGACATAGTCACCGTTGACTTGTTTTATGACTAGTTCGGAATCCCCTTTCACATGAAAATGGGGAACATCGATCTCGAGGGCCAGCTCGAGGCCAGTGATAAGAGCCTGATAATTTGCCTCATTGTTGGTGTAGCCTTCCGAAAATAGGAATGAATACAGTATAATGTCTTATACTGGGGAAATAAATACAATACCAAGACCTAATCTATTGAGTCTGTGATCGTTGAGTTTCCTTCCGGTGGGGCTCCGAGAGGCACCATCAAAGTGCATCTGCGAACATGGGATGACATGATCTACTAAGATTATTGCCTCGTCAGGAAAATCAAGGTCTAGAGACTGGTCTATAGGTGTTGGATGGGTAGCTAGAAAATCTACCAATGATTTTCCCTTTACAGCCTTCGGAGGCACGAACCTGATGTCAAACTACTGGAGGATTACTGCCCACCGCGCTAGTCGGCCGGTCAATATGGGGCGGTTCATAATTTACTTCAGTGGGTCTACCTGAGACATTAGTTTTACCTCATGGTGTTGCAAGTAGTGTCTCAATTTCTATACTGTGAATACTAGTGCAAGGAAAATATTTTCGATGGGGGAGTATTTGGTCTCCGTATCATGGAGCATGTAGCTGAGGTATTATAGGCTGTTTTCCATTCCCTCATTGTTCTTCAGGGAGAGGAGGGCACTAAGAGATCATTCCAGGGCCGTCACGTATATGATCAATGGTTTTCTAGAGACGAGTGACATCAGGACTAGAGGCTGGAGAAGATACTTCTTTATTTCCTCGAACACAGTCTTCCACTCTTCATCCCACTCGTAGGCAGAGCCTTTCTTCAAGAGCCGAGAAAAGGGATTACACTTGTTGGACAGATTCACAATGAATCAGCATATATAGGCTATGTAGCCTTGGAAACCTCAAAGATCCAAAATATTACTCGGGGGAGGCATCTGGCTGATGGCCTTGATCTTTACTGGGTTGATCCCGATGCCCTGGTACCTGACAACAAATCCAAGAAACTTCTCAGAGGTGACCCCGAAGGCACACTTCAATAGGTTCATCTTCAGGTGGTGGGAACGGAGGAAGCCAAACAATTTCTCAAGGTCCTTGAGATGGTCTTGTCGCTGGTGATATTTGACTACAAGATCGTCCACATAGCATTCCACCAATGTCCTGAGGATTGGCTTGAATTTGCGGGTCATGGCCCACTGATAGGTGGCACCTGCATTCTTCAGACCAAAGGGCATAACCTGGTAACAGAAAGTACCTTGAGGCACCCTGAAAGCTATAGAATCCTCGTACTTGGGGGCCATTCAGATCTGGTTGTATCTGGTGTAACCATCCATGAAGGAGAGGGATTGGAACCTAGCTGTAGTGTCGATCAACAATTCTATCATCGGAAGGGGGAAGTCATCCTTCAAACTGTGACAGTTGAGATCTCGAAAGTCGATGAAGACCCTGATCTGTCCGTTGTTCTTACTGACTAGAACAATGTTGGCTAGAAACTAGGGGTACTGGAACTCCTTGACAAATTTGGATCTAATGAGCTTGTCAACTTCGACCTCAACCATAGCACCATGAGAAGGGTGCATTTTTCTGGGGGGCTGCTTGAACCCGTGATGATTTGTAGGGAGACCGAGGTAGTGGACAACTACCTGAGGATCTAGTCCTGGCATATGGTCATAGATCTAGGAGAACACATCATGACGCTGCTTCAGGAAATATATGTACCGCTACTGCTCCCCGAGGGACATGGTGGCACTAATCAATGTGGGTCTCAGATCTGCCTTGCTACCAAGGTTCACCTGTACCAGTTCATCGACTGTAGCAGAGACGCCCTCTTCAAAGGCGGGGGAGCATCCTATAGGTCCTCTTATTAGCTTACGAAGGAGGGATATCCAGTGGGAGTTGCTTCCTCTGGGTCAAAAGATCCCGAAGGGAGGCTGGTACCAGCCTGGGCATCGGTGGAAATCATATCGGGAGATTCACGTGATGCTGAAACCATAGCAACGAAGGTAGTCAATCCGATCCCATATGGTCTTCGGACCAAGGGACCATGCTTGATGACATCAAAGAAATAGTGGTGTGTTGGCTTGAGCCAGTTAATCCTAGCCCAGTGAAATAGACACGTATGATGTACTGCCGTTGCCATGGGGTGGACATCCCGATACCGTACGAGGGTAGGAGGTTCCAGGATCACTGAAGCCTGAATTGTGTAGGAGTACAAGGTGATATCCCTCCATAGATTGGACTTGGGAATTGCTTCCCTATTGTAAAATAGACAAAAAAACATTGCCCCATGTCATGGGTTGTGGCCTCCAATCGATGGATCAGAAAGACGTAGGCGTCATCCAGACCTGTCCAGGGGTCAGTTGCAACCACGACGGGTTCAACCTCACTGGCCTAGATCTTCTTATCCTTACTCTTGTAATAGTCATCATCCAAGTAGAGGGATTAAAAAGAGGTTAAAGGAGATGAATCACCTTGGATTATGCCTACTTGACCATTAAGGGAGTACTTGAGGCACTGGTGATACAACGAGGGGACCACCGCATGCAGATGGAGCCATGGTCTGCCCATCAATGAATTATACGCGGTGTCCTGGGAGACAACCATAAACCCAGTGCTAGAAAGTAGGCCGTCGAACTGGGTCTTTAGACAGATCTTGCTGAACGGGGTCTGTTTGGTCTTGTCGTATCCCTAGATCCTTAAGTCGGAGGGAGTTAGGTCATCTTCGGATAACCCTAGCTTCCGCAGCGTCCGCGTCAGGATAAGGTTGATCCTGGAGCCGATGTCAACGAGACCGTGGAAAACCTCCATTCTGTTAAATTGGCCAGTGATGTACAATGGGAGGATGTTCCCCTGTATGGGAGAGCCTTCATCTTCTCTAGGGAATGAAATGATGGCCTAACATTCAGCGTTCTCGACCACTTCATCATTAAAGGCTTCTGCAGTTGCTACCTCCATCTCAAACTGGATGGGGCTTCTTAAGGCCTCAGCGAGGGGTTCACGTATATCCGACGACAGGAGAAGGGCCTTGTGGATGGAAGGCTTCACTGGAATACTAGAAAGTTTCTTGAGGACATCATATTTCCGCGCTAGGCATGAACTTCTACTTGCAGGAGGCCGCTCTGTGATGGGAGGAATGGCAGGCCCTGCCAGTTGGGCCGACGGCTGACTGGTGCTGGGTATATGATGCTACTTTATATTCAAAGCCTGAAGAGTATCTACTGGATGAAGACTGGACGACTGAGATCGGCCTGTAGTAGGGCTAGGATGGTCACAGCATGGTCGAGGTAGCTCTGCCTGATCCAGTAGCACAAACTGTGGTGGAGGCGGGCCTGATGACATGGGATGAAGAGGTGGCGTGTGCTGAGTTCTGCGTTGGGCCTACTGTCTCGTCTCAGTGGCATGCACGACCTGGCTAGAGGTGCCAACTGATGTACCTTTAAGACCCATATGGCTGCGGCTCTGTCGATGTTGGCATCGGCTGGGGATGTTGGGGAGGTTCTCCTGGCACTCCCCGTTGTCGGGAGTCATATAGGGGTTTACCAACTCCACAGTATTGGCCGAAGCGTACCCTTGACTATCACTTGAAGAGTCATCCATCAGTGGGAGAATTCTAGTGGGAATCCCCATATTAGGTTTCATGAAGTCGCCGAGTGTGTGGGACGAAAATGGAATTGGCGGGGAACATTGCTTTCCCTTGCGCTGCCGATGCTTACTATTTAGGGAAGAGGCCGGTTGGGATGATGATGCAAAAGTGGTAGCCATAGCTTATGAAGGCTATAGCTGATTCAGGTGTTCCTGAATGATACCATGGGAATGAGAAACTATTTTGTGAGCAATACAGTCATCATACTTTTGGGACCCGCAGTTAGAAACCTTCTTCCACTCACCTTCGTTGTTGTTACTACAGTCTGGCCTTACAAAGACACCTTCCACTTGTGCCGGGGCCGGGCCCAGCCTGACTATGTTGTTGTCGACCTGGTCCTGAATCCAGTCTTTGAACACCTAGAACTACTTGATGGTGTGCCCCAAGATCCGATGATAAGGGCAGTAGTCGGGGCGATCAGTGAGGTTCGCCTCTTACAACCTTCTGCGTTCAGGAAAGCGTACGATCCCTTATTCCAAGGAACTTATGAAATAGCTAGGAACCTGATTCTCATTGAATGAGTAGGTCCAGTTTCTTCTATCCAAGAAGGGGGTCCTTGGGGCCTGGCCCTGATGAGGGGATGGGGGATCCTGTCAAGGAGGCATACCCTAATCGTCCCTCCTGGGCAGTGGCGGCACATTCCACAGAGGTGCCTGCTGATTTTGAGGCGGACGCTGCTAGGTCGGAGGCTGCACCTGAGGTGGATGGCCTCTGCAAGGCTGTGGGTATAGTTCCACTGGAAGCAATTCTAGTAGCCTAGGGGCTTCTATTTAGGCCACAATGGTGAGCTCAGCTCAGGAATCCCTCCTTGCTGGAATTACAGGGGGAAACAGATGTGCCTGGTTGGCCTGTTTCATGGCTTCCTCCAGGCACTGAGCCTTATCAGAGAAATCTCAGAATCCTCTAAGGTAATTTTGGGTTATTAGAGAGGGAACCAGCTCCGTCTTGACATTTCCTATGCACATCGTCAATAATTTATCCTGAGTTAGCGGCATGTCAAGGGAGTATGTGAGCCCTATCCACTGAGCGATAAAGTCCGAGACTCACTCATCAGGCATTTGTTTACACTTGAAGAGGTCTGCAATGCTGGTTTTCCTAGTGGTGGAACTAAACTAAAAGCGGAATTGCCTGTGAAGGTCCTTCCAGATGGTTACCGATCCGACGGGGAGCTGGCTGTACCAGACTAATGTCGGCCCCTCCAATGTCTGAACAAAACAGCAGATCTTGGCAACCTTCTGCTACGCTGGTGTCCCTAACATGGGCCCAAACCTTGAGTTGAAGTGGGCCAGGTGCTGTGGAAGGTCCCCCTTCCCGTTAAAGGGGGAGAATGTGGGATTCCAGAAACCTAGAGGTTCCAGCATGTCATCCACCCATGCCGGATATGGCTTGCCATCAGGTGTGATTACCACCTGTCATGTTTCAAATGCCTCAAGGGGGGCTATTAACACTTCCATAGGATCATCTGGGTGGGGGTCCCTATCTTGATGGGGATCCCTAACTACAAGAGCATTAGAGGGTTCTTCAATACGGTAAACAGTCTTAGTGGCTCGTGGAGTGGCTAGCGGGGCGACCTGCGGGGTAGCTGGGGGAACCCAATCTGCGTTCCTTGGATTACCGCGACATCCCGGAGGGTTTGGTAAGACATACCACACCATCATTCTGTGAGCTCCAGCTTCATCCCTGTCCATGGGAGCAGCATGATCAGGGTTTCCTAAGGGAATATCGTCGAGGGGAAGTTGTTCCTGACCCTGCTGCACTGGTCTAGGGTTCATGTAGTCGGGCCGTCACTCTGCAATGCATTCAGCCAAGAGTTTTTTGACCAACTTCTTCTGCTCAGAAAGTTTTTGGCGCAACTTGGCCTTCTTAGGGTCCTCCTACATCTTCTGCACTAAGGTGGAGGGTCGGAGTGCTTGGTAGCTCCGACGTGCTCTTTTCCCTTACCAGAATTCCTGCTGAGTACTAGTGCCTCGGTGGGCGCAGGGAGACCAAGAAGGTTCCTTTGCTGATGAGTAATCCTTCCCAATGGGTCTAATAGTGGTACCATGCCCTTGGGGGGTAAGTTTACATCGATAATATCTAGATCGTCCTCCTCTTCCACTATGTCACCCATGTTGACCGTGACCCTTCCCGGGGGAATGTCTTCGATGTCGCCTAGAAAGTCAAGCTTCCGCCGGATAGGACTGAAGAGGAGGGTAGCATACTACCCCCAGCCATAGATTTTCACATGGGGGTAGCATCCTTGATAATTTTTCGGAGTGAATTGATACTCTGAACTCATTGTTGCTGGATGGCCTCATGACGACCTGGTGACTCGAGGTGCAAGGCTACAGGGAGTGCAACCAAATCGACCATACGACATTGCTCACTGATGTCTTCGAAATGCGCTTGTATCCTAGGATAAACCACCCACTGATGACAAAGAATAAAATGCGTCTCCCAAAGGGTGTGGTGGAAGCACTCAACTTCCTTCGGGGTGAGGGATTCTGGTATAGAGAAATTCGGTGCTACCACGAGCCAGAAATTCTTGGGGAAGTAGCCCGCTACGAGGATGTTCCATAATCTCCTCGGCTCAGATTCAAGGTCTGGCCCTTGGTTTCCCCATTTTTCAATTGGGGGTGGCTGAGGAACTAGCAGCGGTACTGAGGCAGACCGCTGGGACGATAGGCTGGCCGGTGGAGAGTATGGAGAACAGGCTGATTGGCCGCTGAATCTCGAGCTGTATTTCGAAGAGTGTAACGACCTGGCCACTACATCGCAATAGGATGGACTGATGGAAACAGTTCCCAAATTAGGGGATAGGGATATTGGTTATAGGCCACGATGCTGCTCGCCTGTCATTGGTCCCCAAAATAGCTCTCTGTGATCTCTTGTGGAGGTAGAGAGCACTTCCGGTGACGATGGTGGTGATTGCGCGACCGTAACTTATAGGGTCAACATATTTTCATCCTCCTAGATATACCTATGGAGGGAGGAGGTAATCTGATGGACCTCACATTCTAGGAGCACCAGGCTGATGCGCCTCATCCCTGCCCTGACTCTTGACTTGGATGAGCGAGAGGAGGGTTCCTGTGCAGAGTCATACTCAGCTTCATATTCTGAGAAGTGGACCAGTTTGATCTTCATACGGACCTTCCTAGGATTCTTCTTATGGTGGCGATGGCCTACCTTCCTGCCCCTAGGTGGCTCCTCGGGGTAGGGTAGATTTCTGACATGAGGTCCTTCGACCACACTGGTGCTCGGGCGAAGAGGGTTTCCACCAGAGAAAGCCGGGGTGCGAGGAGCACTAGGAAAAATGTCAATGGGGACATGGGGAGGACCTCCATGGGTATCATTGGAGTGGGAAAGACCTCCAATGGAACTGGAGGAAGCATGGGGAGGGCCTCCACGCCTGTTTTCCCGGGAGACCTCAGTATGAGGGGGGTCCTTGTACTCGTCAAGCTGAACACGGGAAGGACCCACATGCTGGGTGTAGGTGGCGCGAGGCTGGCCTTCACCCCTCTGGTTTCCGAGGTGAGTAGGACCTTCACCAGCTTCTGAGAGGACATGGGGAGGATCCCCACATTGAAGAGAGACCGGATGGGAAATGTCCCTACACCTGCGGTTGGGGGCCAGAGGAATGACTCCATACCCAGTGTAATGGGAATGTGAAAGGCTTTCGTGCCGAGTATCACTGCCATGGGGAAGACCCTCATTTGGATTGGGGGTGGCCCGGGGTGGACCTCCATGATGAGCCTCAAAGCGGGGGAGGCCCGTGCTTTCCGTGGTAGTGGTACGAGGAGGACCTCCATACTGGGTGGCATCACTGCAGGTTGGTTCGCGGTGACCACTGCTTTTTCCAGCGACCATGAGAGCTGACCTAGCCTACCCATGGGGTGGTTGGGTCCTCGATCCTAGTTAGGCGTATAAGTGCCCCTATTAAGTGTATGCAGGGAACTGGTAATATGCATTGGTGGTGGCTCGGGCCATAGTATACGTCGACATGGACGCCCCTTGGTAGGCGTCCTCCTCAGCTTGTTCCCGACGCTGGCGTCGGGTCGGATGAACCGGAGCCAGTGGTGCAGGTACATATCTTACCTACTCCTCATCTAGCAAGACCGAGCGGCAGCGGTGATGCGGTCGGGTGGGATCCCTCGATGGGAGCCCCTGAAATGGGACTATGATCAGGTTGGGCTGGATATAACCTACCTCATTAGCATAAGGCAGAGAGTCGTCAAAGAGCTCCAGGGATAGGCTACTGAAATGGTTGTACATTGGGGTGGGGAGCAATGGATCCTTGCGCGGCCCTCGGGGGTGGCATTGGCGACGAGGCACAGACGCCTCCAGATCCAGGTGGGCCATATCCCTGGTCGAGATTATGCCCTCTTCATCGTAGCAGCGCACAAGGTTGTTGATTACCCTCTGTTTAATGACCTCAGATGGGGAGAGGGGGCGTGGGCGCCCCATGGTCGTAGATGTAGAGGCCATCATGGAAGAGGTGAAGCCACGTGGAACGACCGCGTTGATGCTTCCCTTGCCCCTATGTCGATGGGCAGGCGGTGATCGCATCCCTGAAGTAGTAGCTTGATTCCTGAGAGCAGGGAGATGAATGCATTAGTGCTGAAAGAAAAAGGAATCAATGACCAATTCCCCAGTGAAATCCCGTCTTCCATGGATGGTAAGAGGGATCCATGCTGACAATGTCGCAGAACGGGATGTCCAACGTTCTACTGCCCCAAATTCTAGTGAGTTTCACACAAGGCCCACCATTTTCTTAGCTAGACTCGGCACCAGTTAGCTGGATCCGGTGACAAATCAATCCATTGATACCTCGAATGCTACTAGTCTCCATTTTGAGGAGAATTATTTCACTTCGGGTTCACCATTTCTGTTTCTGATGCTTTTTCTGGGGCACATGCATCCATCTTTGGAGGACGCGCAACTATTGCCCTGCATTCCCACTTTCCAAAGGTGGGCAACATCCACTCCTTTTTCAGGGACGTCTTCTCTTTGATCGAAACAGGATGATGGGATTCCAGTTCTTCTTTTTGTGGATTCCTCCTCGGAACTCGTTACCTACTCTGGGTATCCCTTATAGATTTAATACGTTTTTCTTGAAGCTCTTCCTAGTTTCATATCTTCATAGACACCAGTTAATTACACTGCTTCTGTCGGTACATTCCAAGGGGTCTAGTCAGGGTAGAAACCTTTGGTTAGGGGAGTAGTCACGTTGGGCATCACTGGCATGTATGGACGCTGGGACACTAGCACGTCTGTCTTCTGTCCCTTATTATAGGGCTTCTCGAGGGCGTGGTAGCCCGAGGCATCCCACATCATATGCGGGGAATCATATGCCATGGGAATGTATTTGAGGTTTTCCCCAACTTCCCATGTTTAACACAGGGTATGCCACAAGTTTAACATCTAGTGGAGATGGATCAGGCTGATCAGAACACTGACTAGAGTGAATCAGATGGGGAACACCCTAGAGGGAACACCGATGTTGGGTCCAATGCATGGTTGAAACCCCAGTTACTATTGTGGTGAATGTGGTATGAGGTGCCATGATCCCACCGGGATGTGGCAGCCTGGGTAAGAATCAGGATGGATTATGGAGTGGTTGAATGAAGTGGATGGTGGATGGGATGGAACCTCCATGAGGATGATGATAGTTTTTGGATTGAGCCTCGAAGAGGATTCCTAAATATCCCCATGGTAGGGAATCAATTTCCATGTAGTTTATCTGATGACAACTTACTACCGATTGGGGTTTTCAATGGCTTAACGCTGAATGAGATCGTAATGGATTACCCCTGGATAAGGTGTCGACAACTTACCACTGAAAGGAATGAAAATGAATTACCGCTGAATGGAGTGACAAAGACTTACCACTAAAAAAGTGACAATGACTTACCGCTGAAAGAGGTCCATAGTTTAACATCATGCGGGATGGGGGTGAACCGATGTGAAGGAGGACATGGGGTCCAATGGTTGTTGGTCTTGAACCTTAGGGTGGATTCCTACGTACCTTGCCTTGGAAAGGATTAAAGACCTTGTAGTTCAAGATTGAAGGGGGCTCGGCACACCGATGTGGGGTAGTTGGGACCTATGGTTGTGGGGCTTGAACCTCGTGGAGGCTTCCTACATACCTTGACTTGACAAAGATCAAAGTCCTCATAGTTCGGATGGTGGGAAGGGGATTACACTCTAGGATGCCCAAGGTTTGTGAACCGACTTGAAGATGGTCGGAATGACCGGTGTTGGGCTTGAACCTCATGGAGGCTTCCTACATTCCTTTACTTGGCAAGGATCAAAGTCCACATAGTTCAGGTGGAATTTGGGGCTTACACTGTGAGGCGGACCTAGGTGTTGGTGAACCGATGTGAAGGGGGGTCGGGACGACCAATGGATGGTGGGCTTGAACCTCGAGGAGGCTTCCTACATACCTTGCCTTGGCAAGGATCAATGTCCATGTAGTTCAGGTGGGTGGTCGGTGAACCGACGTGAAGGGGGACCTAGGGTCCCATGGGTGGTGGGCTTGAACCTCGTGGAGGCTTCCTACATACCTCTCCTTATCAAGGTTCAAAGTCCTCATAGTTTAGGATTGGTATTGGGTGTGGGGCTTACACTCTAGTTGGACCAGGAAAGATTTCATGGTCAGTGCTCACTCTAAGCCCACGTGAGTCATGCTCGGTGTGAGAAACAAGAGGTAGAAAAGACCTGACGATCACGTCTCAAAAGGTGAGTCCGTGGGAGGTGTAAGTAGGGCTTACACGTAGTTATAATCCTGAATAGGTTGGGACTTACTCTGGGACAGAGGCCCAGTGGTGACAAAGCCCAGCGGGAGAGGGATTTGGTACCTAAGAAAGGAGGGGTCCAGTGTCCATTCCCCCCTAGTCCTTCGGACCAAAGAAGAAAGGAGGACAAGGGACGCTGCCTCCTGCAAGAAATATAGGGGGATTACACGGGGATGGTTACCCTTTCCCCACAGAAAAATGCCACTCCGATAAGGAGGATATCATCCCCTTTGAGGGAAGATATCATCCTCATGGAGACCAGTGGGCATGCAAAATGTCCAAGGTGGGGGCACCCCTCATACGAGGCATGGGGAGAGGCCACAGTTTAATGTCATGTGATGAGGACGATAATGATTGGTAGTTTAATGTCTTGCAGATCAGACGAGGTGGGTTTTCTCCGCACCCCTAGGACATACATAATCGGTACCCTCTGCTCCTTGGTGAAGATAAGGTAAAGGAAAAACTGTAGCTAGGGGGTGTTATAGATAAAACCATTGGGGGGTCCATGTTAGCGTGGTGATGCGAAGAAGTAATAGCCTTTAGCGTGCCTATGCAAAGAAGCCTGAGGCAAAGCAAAACAATGGGTGGTATCGTCCAAGGGACTTTGAAATCACATCATGCAAACTTAGAGGGTATCATGGGAAAAGGAATTTCAAAGTAGAGGGGTCCATAGGAAGGGGATTTGTGAAAATCTACTACTCAGCATGGTAGAAGGTACTTGCGAAGGGGTGTTCTTCACGAAGTGGGGTGCCTCAGCCTAAGCATATGACAGAGGTGCGTATAGGAGGTGCTTTGCGAAGTGGAAAGGTATTCACAGAGCACTTCCTTGCGGAGAAAAGGTTCCTCGTGAAGCAAGGTATCGTGAAGCAGTGTGCTTTGTGAAGTACAGTGACCCCACCTTATCATGTGGATCATGTGTACAAGAAGGGTGTTTCACGAAGCATAAATGCTCCGCAATGACCCGGGTCCCCTTGGGGATCCCCATCCTTCGTGGAGGCTCTTAGGCTCAGTGAAAGGCATCCCTCTCAAAAGAGGGGGTAAAAGTAAGGAAAAGGGGAGGCACTTCAGAGATCTGAAGTACCTCACATAGCTCATGGTTCACAGAGCAGAAGGCGCTTCACGATTCAGGAGCTAGGAAGTTGAAAGGTCGGATGATCCACCCTTGGGACTTGGGGGGAGGCCGATATTCATAAGGGAGAGGTGCCGCGAAGCAGAGCTCGCTCGATGTGAAGATGGGCTTTCTCCAGGGAGGGCTCACGAACGTCAAATGCGGTCATGGAGCATTACCGCCTCCTTTCTCCACGGAGGCTCACGAACGTCAAATGCTGTCACGGAGCGGTTCAGCCTCCTTGCTCTACGACGGCTCGCGAACGTCAAGTGCGGTCATGGAGCGTTTCCGCCTCCTTGCTCTAAGGTAGCTCACGAACGTCAAGTGCGATCGTGGAGCGTTACCACCTCCTTGATCCGCGATGGCTCGTGAATGTCATGTACGGTCGCAGAGCATTACCGCCTCCTTGCTCCGTGGCGGGCACAGAGCGACCGGGGTTCCGCAAATGGTCTTCGCGAGGCAGCCACTTAAGGCTTTCCATTTCTTCGTCTTCTTCTCGCATTTGGGAACCAACACCACTGGATAGAAAACATTCCTCACATTGTTTAATAACAATTAACTAATAGTGAAAACAATACTATTATTAACTACATAACCTCACACAATTTTTGCATAGTTTCTTCTAACCTTTCACAAGTTGTGCACCATCACCCTTCAACACAAAAGTGATCACACAATTTCTCTTGGATTTCTTACATTTTAGTCTAAGAAATGTGCTACCCATTTACGCAAAACTATGAAAGAACATAATAAAATGAAGAAAATATATGTATAATGTAGACTATATGGTTTCCCTTAAATCATGTGGGTAAATTTTGCATAGAGAAAATTTTTCCAAAAATTTAAACTTTCCAGCAAAACTTTCCAAAAAATTAAAATTCCATAAAGTAAAATAAAATAGTATAAAATAATAAATAGCAGTGATATGTGGGTGTCACAAAAACCCTCTATAAGGAATTTTTATCTTCTCCTTATGTCTTCAGGATATTGGTGATTGGGTCGATGAGGTGGGTCTTTTCTTCAGTAGCAAACGAGACCCCCTCTAGTGTTATTAGTTGGACCAACCCATTGGTAGTTAATTTCAACCACCAAGTTAGTGGTTAGAGTTGCTTGATTTGATATTTTCATGGATTAGAATTCAATTTCTATGAGTATGGGGGGATACAAATATGGTTTCGAAGTGTATCCCTTGGCGGACCCTTATCGATAGGTCCATGTATATATTAACTTGAATTATAAGGATAATGATTACAACACCCACAATTTAAGATATTTTATTATTATTTTGTGTATTGTTAAGTTATGGAACATCAAGGTTTCATTTTGAGAGGTTATAGAGTGTTTTTTGTGGTTTTAGAAGTGTTTTAGAGGGTGTATGGTTGGTCCATGGTTATGGGAAACCATGTGGAATCCATATGTAAATGTGTTAGCTTAAAAGGGGTTATTTTGAGTAGGATCTTGGTTGGTACATGGTTTGGGGAAATGGTATGAAAATTATAAAACATTGAAATTTTTTAGGTAGTGGCAATTGAAACATTTAGTGCATAGTTTACCAAACATTGTTCCCAAATCATGAAGCACTGGGTATTGTATAGTAATGCCACATAGTTGGCGCATGGTTTGGTAATCCATGCATCCAAACTATTTATTTTATTTAAGGGTTAAAAAAATTATATTTTAAAACTAATTACATCCACAAAACCCTAATTATTCTCCTATTGGTTTGTACCCTTGAACCTTAGGGATCCTTTGGAAGATTTTTGAGATTGTCTTTGATCTGAATCTCAATCTCTTAGAATATTAGAGCATTGAACCTAGGAATCAAAGGTATGATTTCTATTTCTTCTTATCCTTCATGATATTCTCAATTTTTATTAGCAGGTACCTGATATTGGGTCTTCCATGACCAAATCTGTAATCTAGGTTGGTTTTTATGTGGATTTCATAGGGATTTATCGTATGAAGATTGTGAGATCCCGAATCTATGGGATCATGGTATGATTCTTCAATATGAACATGATGGTGGTAGTTGGATTATCTATCACTCTACTACTACCTAGAAATATAATTATTTGTTTTATTTAAGTTTAATACTCATTTATTTGAAAGAAAATCCATGGTAACCCTATTTTAGAGTAATCACTCATATTTATTGGTTTTGAAAATAAATGTTGGGTGGATGGTTCTCACAACATGTTTGATAAATGAATAAATGGTGTTTTTTTTACAAGAACCAATTGGGTGTGTAATCATGGAATGGGAATAGGTGGTGGTGTTTATAATTCATATATATGATCCTTGTTGGTTTACACTTGGCCTCCATACTAAATTGGGGGCACATTGGATTATACTACTAAGTGACGACTTGTGTCTAGAGGGTTGGGTTTTTCTTGTGAGTTTCAACTTTTTAGGGGACATATTGGATGGGTAATGCATTGGGATAGATTACATGTCTCCCATATAGGAGTATTAAGTGTATTTCATTAGTGAGTGTGTACATAATATGGGTAAGAATTTGGGTGTGAATGTTTTTCCCTACTTATTATATTCTATATCATTTATTAGTGTTCATACTTCTTTATTTTAATTTAATAAAAATATGATCCAAATTTTTCTTATTTTTATGTCATGTTTGGAAAGTCTCGGTGGTCTACCTACTAGATTGTATACTCACCCCTTAAATTTTCTCCTTGGTTCACATATAGATGATATTCTTTATGAAATAGGCCAGGGAAAGATATCGTACTTTTCTATCAGAACACCATGATGTCATAGTTGTGACACGTATAGAGGTGGAGCATAGAGTAGGTCTAGTCATGGAGTTGGACATGGTACCACATCAGTATCTATGTGTCTTTTTTATGTCTTTAGGTTTTGTAGACTTTTTGGCATCTAGTTGATTACTGTGACTTTGGTTATGTTTTTTTTTATTTTCATTGAATTTTCATGGGTATCCATAAATAATTATATTTATTTTATACCACTGTGGTTGATCAGCTGTAGGATGCATTGTGTATGAGGGTAAATCATCTCCTAAGGATGTCATATACCATTGGAATTTTTTTTAGCATTTTTTGTCTGGGAGATATACCTAATATTAGGAGAATTTTGGTCCTACCCAAGCCAATGGTTCAAGGTTATGATATTAGAAATAGTATCAAAATTATACCAACCTTAGGTATGTCCCCCTGAAACTAAATAATGAAAATAAATTCCAAGGGCATATGACATCTTTGGTGGATGATTTACCCCCACACACAAAAAAAATATGTAGCAGACCAACCATAATGGCCTAAAATAAATATGATACATGATGGAAACCAATAAAACATTATGAACATAGAAAAACCATAATTAGAGTCACAAAAATAAACCATATACCCAAAATTATACAAAAACCAAAGATAAAGACACATTGGAATTGATGTAGCACCATGTACAACTCCATGAATAAGCCATCTCCTAGCTCTACCTCCCATCAGTTACAACAGTGTCATCAAGGTACTCCACTACCAATTATGAAACCTTTCCCTTTACTATTTCATAATGAAACAATTTGCATACACACAAAGCTATATATATTAGTGGTGGGTATACAAACCCCTAGGAAAACCACCAAGGCTTCCCACACATTCCAATAAAACAAGAATAAGTGAGCTCAAATTTTTATAAAAGAAAAAGAATCAAGTATAAATGATAATAAACAATATAAAATATAATAATAAGTCAAAACAACACACACCTAGATTCTCACTGTAACACATGTATGATTTTATGAATACTATATTTAAATAATTCTAATTCTTTAATAGATTTCATTGGCCATAATTGTGAATTTAAAAGAACCATGAGACTCCCTTAATATAAAATGAGCATTATAACCTAGCCGTTAGGTTATTAGGAATAAATATAACTAACTTATAAAAATGTATGAATAATATAAATCAATTACATATTTGTATATTTGTTATGTGAATTACTATTATTAAATTAAATTAATGAAAAAAATATGTTAAATATTTTTTTTGTATTCATCCAATGGATATATTTTGTCATAGGGTATGAATAAACAGTATTTGATGTATAGCAACCTATATTTTTCAAAAGGGTAATTTTCTGCCTTTTCATGGTGAACCCATTTGAAATTAATATTTTTCACATTAATAATTTTTATATGAAAATAGAAATATTTTATTTGGATGCGGGATATAATAATTAACTTTGGATTAATTTTTAATATTTTTCTAATAACATTCAAATTTTTATGAATATTAAAAATACACAAAATTTTAATGGAAAATAACTTTTTCATCAGAATAATTTATATGGTTAAATTATAATATTGAATGGTTTTAAAGTATAAATAGAATATATTTTTATCATTATATATAATTTATTTCATTAGCATTAATTTTACGTTGAATTCATATGTAAATAATTCCAATCTTTTGCAATGTTTTAGCTTTTAAAAAACCCATTCTCTCATTCAAAAAAGGAATTGATTTTAAATTAACTACTTAAAATTATATGTTTTGAATTTTGATAAATGAATCCATATTTGGAATCAGTATGTCCAAATTAGGTAAATACATTTTTTTGGCAGTATGAATATTAACTTCGGTAATTTTTATTAATATAGTAAAAGGGTAAACCAGGTATTTAAGGGTAATAATACTATTATAAAATTAAACCAACACTTGTATTAATATCATTTGAGGATTTGTTTCGACTTAAATCATCCTTGGGTTGAAATGGTATCCATTTTAATCCACTTGGATGAGATTAGGATATTTAATTTATTTTATTTATAGAATAGTTAAATATATCTCACTCAAATATTAATAACTAAATAGTTTTTAATATAAGGTTATCCCAAAGATAATTTCAATTATAAATACTAATTTTAAAATTAAAATGTTTTTCTTTATCATGGTAATTTATTTTTAATTTTTAGGTAATAAATAATTACCTTAATAGCATATACATTAATGATGGAGAAATTATTTAATTAATGAATAATTTAGAATATAGTTTTTATTAAAATAATAATACCCATTAAAAGATCCAAACACTTAAAAAAATATTAGTGGTCAAGTATATATCTATCATAATCATCCAGGGGTCTAGTTATCGACCATTTGGAGCCTTTTATAAGGGATTATGATACTTATATTATTTTATTTAAAGTGACATTAAAGTTGTCACCTTCATAATTTAATAAGTATAACATTTTTAATGTTGTATTTTACCAAAGATAAATTCAAATAAAAGTATTATTTTTAAATCTAGATGATTTATCTTCATCATAGTATTTTATTTTTAATTTTTATTCAAAAAATAAACATATTAAATAATTACACAAAACTATTGTAGTAATTATTTGATTAAGATAAATAATAAATAAATGTTATTAAAATATTAAAATAAATATAATTTGAGATATTAATATGTAAAATATATTTATATATTACCTTTACCTCTTAGTAATATAATAAAATAGTTTTTTTGATGTTAACTAGTTATTTTAATATTTTAAAAAACCAATGAATTGAATTGTGTCAAAATTGACACTATTGATTGTTTATAAAAATAATTTATTATTAAATTATTTAATTATCATAATTTTTTTAAAATATATAATAATTATGATATGGTCTAAAATTTTCTAAGGTAATTATTTATAGTCTCACTAAAATCAAATAAATAATTATTTCACTCTTTTAATATTGTAATATTTGTTATCCTAATTAAAATTAAATAGAAAGGCTATCTATTAATTAACATGATAATGATTAAATTGATATAAAAACTAGTATAAAATTTATATTTTGATGATATTAAAACCATATAACTTCTCATATTATGAATTGGTATATTTTATATGTTTTTCGATGGGGTTTGTTTTTATTATAAATTAATATTTGTGAGGTTTCCAAAAGTGCCCCACACCTCAATTATAAAAGGGAACATCCTCCCTCACCACTTTACTTCACTTTTAGCCTTCAAGATCATCCATACCCTACCCATTTACCTTATAAACATCCCTAGTGGCATTCTAGAGGTTCAGGTCCTCTTCAAAGATCAACTCTAGTGCTCTAAGAGGAGAGTTAAAGGAAGCATGTTGAAGAAGAGGTAATCTCCTCTACCGATTCTTTCAAACTTATTTCGTCTTATACTTACTCTTCATGATTTGTTTCATTATAAAGTAATAAATCCATTATCACTTATATACTGATATGTTATTATGATTAGAAAACAACCATATTACACCTTCTATCCATCCTATGAAAAACAAAATCACCACATGTGCGTACGACTTACCATCTGCATGTTGTGGTGTAATCCATTTTTTCACCACCACCTTACTTGGATGAGTATAATAATTGACATAATAACTATAAATGATTATGATATTGATTATAAAATGTTATACTCCATCCACTCTAATGCCATTCAATAATTATGGGAATGATATCGTCGCTCATGCGTACATATGACCTACCGTCTCCACGATGCGGTGAAATTAATTCTACATGATATTTATAAAATCATGGTTATATAAATTTATAGAATGAAACAAATATTATATATATTATGTTAAAATAATTTTGTAATGATGTAAATATGACCAATTAAGGAGAACCATGACTTATTTTACAAAACATGCATACGAAAATAAAATAGTTAATACCCAAAAAAACAAGTAATAATGAAATGTTATTAACAAAAAAAATGATAATACGATCATATATGATATTATAAAAATGAATTTTATTCTATAATAATTAAATAAAATTATTTAAATCATTATATAGTAAGTTCACATACATACAAAGTATATCAAACCAAAGGTAAGGGGTAATTTCCCAATCTCATTCTTATATGAGATTATTTATACATAAGTATTTATTGGGGTATATTTATCATCCACATCAATGTTTAGTAAATATGTATTCCAAAATACTCTTTATATTCTTCTAAAATTATTTAAATTCAATTTTACCCATTGTTGATTTTTTTAAACAGTATGAAATGAATCTTTTTTCATTTTCGGTATGAGTTACTTTTTGACTTTCAAAATAAAGTATGTGAAGAATGTTTTTTTAACTTATATGACACAAAAATATTTTTATGATTTCATAATTATTTATTAACATTAATATTAATTGAAAATATTTCAATATTATTTTCCATTAAATTATTTTCTTATAAAATTTCAGGGCATTTTTAGAAAAGAAAACATTTTGGAATAAGAAATGACATTTTTCTCAAGAATTAATTTCAAGTGTTTCATCAAAATTATTTTCCATATAAAATGAAATTATTTAAAATGGGTCAAGTTTATTTTCCTATTATTAATATTATTTTATTGTGTTTATGATGGTATAATATTTATGAAATCCATTTGTTTTATATGGATTATGATGGAATAGTGTTTAAGAAACCCATTTTATTCCTTGGGTTATGCTATGATGAATGATTTACATTTTTGTGGAACATGTAAGATTGGATTCATTATGGGTTGGGTGGGACCTATATCTCCCTTCAATTCATTGAGTAAATATTTATATTTCATGAGATAGACCTTATTGGAACAACAAGTAAATCCAGTTCATTAATACAGGGCTGGAACAAAGAGTGAACTTGGTTCAGTAATGTAATTTTTCTAATATGATGGTCTTAACAATGAGCCTTGACAAATACGAAATTATTTTCTATTATTAAGTGTAGGAAAAAAAATTCATGTCTTATGTTATAAATTTTGGGATTACGTTCATTGATTCTTATGAACTTTTATGATTTTCCCCTTGGCATGATATCACAATCTTTCATATACAGGATAATATTTTCAAATGTTATGTTCTAATGTTTTAATTGTTTTGATATGATTGATATCTTTTTTATTCACCCTTACTAATCATTTGATCTCTCCCTTTCTTATATTCATTTTCTCCAGGTCACGAGGAAGGTTATTAAGTAAGATATGTCAAAAATGATTCTTGTTATGATGAAATAAGGGGGAGACAATAAAGATTTCTTATGAACCAGTTATTTATGTTTCCCAGTTTCTAAAGACATTATACTTATACGGTTCTGTATTCAGTTTTTTATATTTTGTAATGAATATTTTTAAATTTTGAATTAATATAAATGTATTTAAAGTACGGGTCCTTATGGTTGTTATTAGAGGAAAGGTATAGTTAACCTTAGGAAACTAGGATGAGAAAACCTTAGTAAGAACCCAAAGGATATGTCAACGTATAGTTTACAATCCTAGTGTTTTATAAATGATCATGAATAAACTAGGATAAAACTGAATGCGTCCTAAATTGACATTTTATTATAGATTATGTGGTTTTCAAATAATGACTAGTGTTTCTCACACTATGATTATTGGTTTTACTCAATGGCTAGAACCCAAAAGAACCATGTTAATGCTTAATGCAACGAGAAATGAAATAATTGTCCTGTTGAGTAACCAAATGTTGTAAGAGCTGAAATGAAAACTCTTATACCTATGATCACAAAAATTTCTCAGTCTATGTATCATGCATGACTTTCAAATGAGAAAAGGAGGGAAGAAAATTCTGGTGAGACCTTCATGAGACATTGTCCACCTTTTTTCAGTGGGTCTTCTAATCCATTAGTATCTAAACAATAGATCAATACCACTGAAAAGATATTTTCAGTTATTTAATGTTCATATAATGATAAGTACGTTCCTCATATTCTTCAAACAAAGATGGATAAGGAGTTCCTTGAACTTAAAAAAAGGATGATGAATCTATTGGTACCTACAAAGCAAATTGTACAAGACTAGCATGGTACACTTTTGGAACTATTATCCAATTTGAGAGTAATATTTATCGATTCTTTAGTGGCATAAAACCAAGTCTCCGAAGAGAATTATCCATAAGGAAATTTTAATAGATATAAGGAAGTAGTTCGATGTTCTCTCAATGTTGATGTGTATATTGGATTAACCCATCAATCATATGGGTTTGATAAGAAGAGAAAAATGGAATTCAAGGGAAAATATAAAGACCACACTGAAAAGAAGAGGAGTTTTCCCTTATACTTAAAGTGTGGAAAGAAACATAGAGGAAATTTTCTTAAAGGGATTATAAAATGTTTTAAGTGTGGAAAATAAGGTCATCATGCAATTTAATGCTAAAGTAATGGGAAAAATATTTCTAATGATAAAAATAGTGAAAAGGCTACACATAATGAACCTCCTACAATTTATTGTTACAAGTGAAAGGAAATGGGGAATTATTCCAATCAATGCCCTAATATAAGGGTTATTTATGATGATTGATGTTAGTAAACTCTTAAGTCCAAAGAGAAAGGCAAGTCACATGCGATCACTATCAACAATGTGGAGTACGATAATGAAGTGGTGAAAGGTACCCTTACCATCCACTCTAAAGTAGTAAATGTTTCATTTGATTCCAGATCCACCCACTCCATTATTTTTGAATAATTTTATAAGGGTATCTCTATAGTACTATAACTATTAGATGTTGAGTTAGCTGTGACAACTCCTAATAGAATAATAGTTGTATCAAAGGATTATAATTCTTCTCCGGTTGAAGTTTATGGGGAAGTGCTTCCTAAAAATCTTGGGATCCTTACTATAATTTAATTTTATGTGATTATTGGAATGGATTGAATTTCTATATATAGATATCATATCAATTTCCAAGGAAGGGAAGTCAAATTTCATATTCCAGATCAATATATAACCATCTATCGATGTAAGGATGAGTATGAATTTCCAGTGAAAACCTCTTCCATATTATGAGTCTTTATTTCTATAAATGAAGGTTATCTATCTCAAATGGTTGGGAAGAAACTTACAATTAAGAATACACCCATTGTAAAAGAGTTTGATGACATCTTTCTGGAAGAATTACCAGGTCTTCCACCAAATTGTGAAGTTGATATTTCAATAAAAATCATACTGGGTGCTATTCCAATTTCAAATACACCTTATAAAATGGCCCTAATTGAGTTGTAGGAATTTAAGAATAAACTCCATGAGAATCTTGAAAATGGATTCATATTCCTTATTGTGTCACCTTGGGTAGAACCTATTCTGTTTGTTAAGAAGAAATATGGATCAATGAGACCATTTATTAATTATTGAGATCTTAACAAGATCACTATCAAGAACAAATATTCTCTTCCCCACATTGATTACTTATTCGACCAAATACACGGAGAACAATATTTTCCCAAGATTTGTCTTCATTCAAGATATCATTAATTAAGGGCCAAGAAGGAGGATATACCAAAGACAACATTCTGTACAAGGTATGGACACTATGAACTTATAGTGATTTGTTTTGGTCTTACTAATTCCCCTGCTATATTCATGGATATAATGAATAGAGTATTTAGAGACCACCTTGATTAGTTTTTTGTAGTATTTATAGACAACATTATTGTCTATTAGAAGAGAATGGAAGAACATTATGATCACTTGAGAATTGTACTAAAGACCCTATGAAAGGATAAGATATATGAAAAAATCACTTAGTGTGAATTTTGGATTAAAAAATTTTCATTTTTGGTTCAGATAATCTCAATAGAGGGGATATCTGTGGATCTATCAAAAATTGAAGTTATTGAAAGTTGGATGATACCAACAATGGTAACTAAGATCCAATTTTTTCTTTGTTTGGATGGATATTGTTGATGTTTTATGAAATATTTATCATGATTATATAATATAATCACCAAGTTTACTTGGAAAGGAGTTCTTTTTGTGTGGATGGAGGAATGTGAAGAGAATTTCAAAGATCTAAAAAGAAGGTTAGCCAGTGCACCTATGCTCACACTACCTTATAGTGGATAAAGGTTTGTGATCTATAGTGATGAATCCAATAATGGAATTATATTTGTTCTCATCCAAAATTATATGGCGATAACTTATGCATCACAATAATTGAAAATCCTTGAGAAAAATTACCCAACTCATGATTTGGAGTTAGCTACAATAATCTTTGCATTAAAGATATGGAGGGATTATCATTATTGTGAATGGTGTGATATTTATACTGATCTTAAAATTTTAAATTATATTTTCACACAAAAGGAGTTGAATATGTGCCAAATAATATGGTTGGAGTTGATTAAAGATTACGACTTCTCAATACATTACCACCCTAAGAAGGAGAACAATGTGTAAGTTGCTTTGAGTCGAAAGGACCATGCTAGCCTATCCATGATGAGGATCATAAAGGATACAATACTTATGGATTTTAAAAGGATGAATATAGAAAGTTTAATGGAAGGGGAGAAATATGGTCTTTATCAAATGAATGTTGAACTATCTATACAAGTTAAGATTAATGAGGTGCAGCAAGAAAATACAGTGCTACAAAAGAAAGTGAGAAATGTTCCTGAATCCAACCTTTAATGTGATGGAATAATAAGGTTCAACAACTGGTTTTGTATTCCTACTATAGTAAAATTAAATAAGGAGATATTGGTTGAGGTTCATAGTTCTTCATTATCTATTCATCCTAGAAGCACAAATATGTACAGGGACTAGAGAGAGTATTTATAGTGGGAAGTCATGAAAAGAGATATGGATGAATATTTATTTTGGTGCTTGATTTTTCAGAAAGTTAAGGTCGAGAGATAGAAGTCTAAGAGGGTGTTACAACCCTTAGCCATAACAGAATGGAAATTGGAAAACATCACTATGGAATTTTTCATCGTACTTCCAAAAACATCTAAAGTCCATAATTCGATATGGGTTATAGTTGACCACCTTACGACATCAGCACAATTCATTGCTATTAGAGAGGATTTTTCTCTTGATCAGCTTTCCAAGATATATGTAAAGGAAGTGGTAATATTTCATGGAGTACCACTTTCAATTATATCTGATAAAGATCTGAGGTTTACCTCAACATTTTAGAAAATTCTTCCACAGGCTCTGGATACAGGTTCTGGTGATTTATATCTTGAGTGCATCAAGGGTTAGTCTCATACCGAAGATCAAAGATCCTATAAGCATTGGTCAGTTCAGACCCATATACTTGTGTAATGTATCTTAAAAGATCCTAGAAAGACTAATTATAAGGAGAATATGTGGTCTGATTCTGAAGCAAGTCTCTAAGGAGCAACATGGGTTTGTTAAGGGTCACAACATTCAAGGAGTAGTGGGAATCACAAGTGATCTGGTTAAAGACATTAGTAGGAGCTCTATGGGCTCTAATGTTATTTTTCAGGCTGATATGGATAAGGCATATGACAATTTTGAATGGTCTTTTTTCATTAGGGTAATGCATAGGTTTGGATTCTAGGAATTGACCTGTGACCTATGCATCCTGTTATTCTCTTCACCTTGGTTGTCTATATCCCTTAGAGGTAAGTGTTTCAAATTCTTAAAATATGTATGGGGTGTGAGGTAGGGAGACCCCCTTTCTCCTAGCCTATTCATTTTGGAACATGATGCTCTCTCTAGGAACCTTTATAGAAGAATGGAAGATGGTAGATTGAGTTCATATATTTGGTGAAAGGATGGGGATACCATATCCCATATGAAGTTTGCGGACAATGTGTTAGTCTTCACTAATGGTAGACAAAGATCTCTTATCGATCTCATGGATGTTTTTACCAAATATGGTAGGATTAGCAGACATATTATTAATCCAGGCAATATCCAAGTGTTCATCTCCAATAAGTGCACTGCCCGGAGATGAAGGGACATTCAAAGCATTTTGGGTTGTCAAAAGAAGCAATTTACTATGTTGTACCTTGGGATTCCATTATCATATGGGTGGATCAATAAGGCCTTTTTTGAGGGCGTTATCGATTAGATGAAGGGAAGTATTTACAATTGGAAGAATATATTTCTATCCTTTGGTGGGAGAGTAATGCTGATCAACAACATCCTCACTTCTATCACGATGCATATTTTCTCCATTATCCCACCACCCAAGGGAATAGTCACGCAGATAGAGAAGATCCTTATGACCTTCCTGTGGGATGCCAATAAATTGGTCCATTTCCATTGGTCATATTGGGCCCGACTTTGTAATCTGATCAAGGATGGGGGAGTGGGGTTACGTGATATCACCAATACCATTCAGGGAATGCGGGCATGGCTGGCCTGGGATATTGTGGAAGGGAACTCGATGTGGTCCATGTTCTTCAAAGGGAGATATAGAGATTCTGAGTTGTATGATAGTGATCATAGGGCCCACCTTTCTTGACTGGGACGTTGCATGACTTCGTTACTTGGGGAGCTACGAGGCTCTTCCTGGTTGATCATTGGGAAAGGGGATATTGGAATTTGGAATGATAATTGGGTGGGGGAACATTTTTTATTTCAAGGATGTCTGACTCTAGATAAATCCTTAAGGGAATCTTGTAGGTACCCAGTGCTCATCGAGTTAGATCTAAACAAGGAACAAAAGAAATATTTTGACAGCATTTTCATGAATGACGAGGATGGTAGATGCTTCTTCATTGGTGCAAGCTCGTGTAGGTTCTCCATTTGGGGATTCAGCGAGTGGACACACATGGAGAATAGTCTGGGGGATGGGACAAAGAAGACCTGGTTCAAGGAAATTAGAACCAAAATGATCTTTCAAATTTGGAATATTAATAATAGATCTTTTCCTATGGATGAGAATGTCCAAAGTAGGGGAATCCAGTTGGCATCCCATTGTTTTTACTGTAGGGCGGTGAAGGGGGAATCAATAAAGCATCTATTTTTTCCAGAGTGAATGGGAGGAGGATATATGGAACATGTTCACTCCTTCGATTTGTTCCAAATTTGAGCATTTCTCATTCCAAAAGCTTCTTTCCTCTAGGTTTCTAGATGCGACAAGCAAGGATTCCGACTTTAGGGTGCTGACTTCGATTCTTGCTTCCATTTACTGGGTTATCAGGGAGGCTAGAAACAATACACAAATGGGATCCCGAGGTTTGACATTATTTCTCCAGATGAGAGTGAGGTTTTTGGTTTGTGAGTTGGTATCTCTATTGAAGGTGGATCAGAACTCGCCTGCGGTGTGCAACTTTCTTGGAAGACCTCGTGCTCCAGATTGTTCTGAGGGGAGGTGGGTTAGATGGAATCCTTCTCCCAGAGGATTTAAACTCAACATGGAAGACTCCTGTATGCATGGGTTTATGAGAGGTGGTGGGGTGTTACATGATTCGAGTGGATCAGTGTATCTGGACTTTAGTGCCTCTTACGGTCTAGGAACTTCACTGGGGGTGGAGGCTCGAGCCCTTCTAACGGGAATCAAGATTTTCCAGAGTAGGGGTTTTCAGGTGTCTGAAGTGGATTCAGACTCAGAGGTTCTAGTTAAATTACTTCAAGGGAGGTCGAACCCGCCCTTGGACATGGCCTACATCATGGGGAGGTGTGCTTCAGAGACCAGTCAAAGAAAAATCATCCATCATAGTTGGAGGGATAGAAACTTCACTGTGGATTCGCTCTCGAAGATTGGGAGTCCTGAAGAGGAGATCATCATCTATGATAGCTTGGGCACCCTACCTACTAATTTTAGGTTATTTTTGATTGGGGATGAATTAGGGTTACACCATCACTATCCCCCTTGAGACCCACAGATGTATGCTCTTTGGCCCTGGCCTCTTCTTACATTCGCAATAATTTTTTTTAGTATTATCATCTTCAGACAGATTGTCAGTCTGAGAGGACAATTCAAACTCTAGAAGACATGTTGATAGCTTGATCTATGGATTTCAAATGTGGTTGGGATTAACACCTACCTTTGGTGGATTTTTTATACAACAATTGCTTTCACTCCAGTATTCAAATGGATCCTTATGAATCCCTCTATGGAAAGATATGCATAACTCTAACTTACTGGGATAAAGTTGGGGAAAGAAAGCTATTATGACCTAATCTTGTTAATGAAATGGAATAAAAGGTTATATATATTCAAAAACACACAAGAGAAACTCATATTTGACAAAATATTTATGCTAAAAACTGAAGAAAAGACATAGAATTTGAAGTGGGTGACAATGTGTTTCTATGAATATCTCCCTGAAAGAGAGTAATGAGATTTGGAAAGAAGGGAAAGCTGATCCCTAGGTATATCAGTCCTTTTGAAATTCTGGATCATGTAGGGAAGGGAGATTACCGATTGACGCTTCCACTAAATCTCTTTCATGTTCATGATGTGTTCCATGTATCTCTCCCGAGAAATTAAATACTTGATCCTTCACATATACTAAACTCAGAAGTTGAACTATAAGAGAAAGATCTTTCTTATGAAGAACAACTGATAGAGATTCTTGATTGTAGCAAAAAGTCCTGTGAAACAAGACCACTCGCTTGGTTAATATTTTTTAGTGGAACTACCAATTTGAGGAAGCTATGTGAGAACTTGATGATGTGATGTGGGAGAGGTATCCTCATCTCTTTGTATCCAAGTGACAAATTTTGACGGTGAAATTTAGTTTAAGGGGGTAGAATGTAACACATGAATGTTTTTATGAAATATTTTTTCAAATAATTTTAATTCTTAAATAGATTACATTTCCCACAATCATGAGTTTTAACGAACCGTGAGACAACCTTAATATAAAATTACCATTATAACTTATTCGTTAGGTTAATTAGAATAATTATAACTAACATATGAAAAAGTATAAAAAGTATAAATAAATTATATATTTGTATATTTGTTCCGTGAATTACTATTAGTATGTGAAATTAATGAAATATATATGTTATATACTGAATTTTATGATATTCAACCAATGTATATTTTTGTCATAGGGTATGAATAAACCCTATTTGATATATAAAAACCTATATTTTTCAAAAGGGCATTTTTCCGCCTTTTAATGGTGAAACCATTTTAAATTATGATTTTGACACATTAATAATTTTTATATGACAATATAAACATGTTATTTGTAAGAGTTATATAAAAATTTACTTTGGATGAATTTTTAACATTTTTCTAATAACTTTTAAATTTTCATGAATAGTAAAAGTACACTAAATTTTAATTGATTTTTTTTTCATAAAAATGATTTATATGGTTATATTATTGTATTTAATTATTTTAAATTATAAATAACAAATATTGTTATCATTAAATATAATTTATGTCATTAGAATTAATTTTACATTGAATTCAGATGTAAAACCATTTCAATCTTTTGCAATGTTTTAACTTTTGAAAAACTCGTTCTCTCATTACGGAAACAAGATTTATTTTAAATTTATTAATGTAAAATATATGGTTTTAATTTTGAAAAATGGACCCCATATTTTTAATCATTAGACCAAAATTATGTAAATATTTTTATTTTATTTCTGGGAATTATATACAGTAACTTCAGTAATTTTTAATAATAATGTAAGAGGGAAAACTGGGTAATTAGGGGTAAGAATACTATTATAAAATTACTCCAAAACTAGTATTAACATCCTTTTATGAGTGTTTTTCAACATAAATCATCTTTGGGTCGAAATTATATCCATTTTAATCCACTTGTATGAGATTAGGACATTCATTTTATTTCATTTAAAGAAAAGTTAAATATATCTTACTCAAATTTTAGTAACTAAATAATTTTTAACATAAGGTTATACTAAAGATAATTTCTATTATAAATACTCATTTGAAAGATAAATTTTTTTTATTTATCATTTTAATTTATTTATAATTCATAGGAAATTAATAATTACCTTAATAGCTTATACATTAATGATGCAAAAATTATTTAATTGGTGAAAAATCAATAATATAGTTTTTACTAAATTAATAATACCCATTAAAATACCCATAAACTTGACCAAAAATTATTTTTCGAGTATATAGTGACCATAATTATACAAGGTTCTAGTTATTTATGATTTGGTGTCTTATAAAAGGTATTATAACAGTTATATTATTTTATTTAACGTGATGTTAAAGTTGTCAACTTCATAATTTAATAAGTATAACATTTTAAATGTTAGATTTTACAGAAGTTAAATTTTACGAAAAGTGTTATTATTAAATATTGTAGAATTATCTTCATCATAGTATTTTTTTAATTTTTATTCTAAAAATAATCATATTATATAATTACACAAAACTATTGTAGTAATTATTTTACTAAGTGAAATATCAAATAAATGATATTAAAAATATTAAAATAAATATACTTTTAGGAAATTAATATGTCCAATGAATTTCATATATGATCCTGAACTCTTAGGAATATAATAGAATTGTTGGTTCGAAGTGAAATTTTTTATTTTAATATTTTTAAAAATAAATCAGTTGAGTAGTTTCAAAATTGACACTATTGTTTGTTTATCAAAATAATGTTTCATTAAATTTTTTAGATATCATAAAACATTTAAAAAAAAATAATAAATTAGATATGGTCTAAAATTTAATTATGTACTTATTTACGGTCTCATTGACATAAAATAAGTAAATATTTTACCCTTTTAATATTAAGATATTTGTTATCTTAATTAAAATTAAATAGAATAACTAAGTGTTAATTAAACATATAATGTTTAAATTTACATAAAAACTTTTCTAATTTTTTTTGGTTTATGTTATTAAAACCCTATATCATCTCATCATCTAAATTGGGATATTTTTGAGGTTTTTTGGATGGGGTTTGTTTTTATTATAAATTAATATTTATGAGGTTTCCAAAATTTCCCCTCAACTCAATTATAAAAGGGTACATCCTCCCTCACCAATTAACTTCAATTTTAGCCTTCAAGCTCAGAAATACCCTTCCAATTTCATTTATCAACATCCATTTTCACATTCTATAGGTTCTGGGTTTCTTTGAAGGCCAACTCTAGTGATCTAAGGGGAGAGTTAGAGGAATCATGTCGAAGAAGAGGCAATCTCCTCTACCAATTATTTCAAATATCACTCCTCTTCAACTTCGTCTTCATGAGTTATTTCGTTATAAAGTAGTAAATATAGTATCACTTATATACTGAGATTTTAATATGACTATTAAACAACCATATCCTATCTTATATCCATCCTATGAAAAATGAAATCCTGACGCGTTCATACGTACAACTTGCCGTCTCCACACCGTGGTGTAATCTATTTTTTTCACCACCACCTTACTTAGATGGTTATAATGAAGGATGAAATAACTGCATATTATTATTATATTTATTATTAAATATTACACACCATCCACTTCAATACCATTCAAAAATTACGGGAATGATATCATCACTCGTGCGTACGTATGACCTACCGTCTCCACGATGCGATGCAATTCATTATACATGATCTTCATTAAAGCATGATTATATAATTATATAGAGAAAAAATGATATATATTATATTAATATAATTTTTGAATGATATAACTATGAACAATGAGGTATAATCAGAACTTATTCCACAAAATATACATAAGAAAATGAAGGAGTTAATACTCAAAAAAATAAGTAATAATGAAATGTTATTAACAAATAGATGATAATATGATCATATATGATATCATAAAAATTAATATGATTCTGGAATAAGTCAATTAAATTATATAAATCATTATACAGGAGGTTAATATACATACTAAGGATATCAGACCTAAGGTAATGGATAATTTCACAATCTCATTCTTATTCGAGACTGTTTATACCTAACTATTTACTGGATTATATTTATCATCCACATCCATGTTTTAAAAATATATATTAAAAAATATTATTTCTATCCTTCTAAAAATTTTTAAAGTCAAATTTACCGATTGGTAAATTTTTGTTAAATAATATGAAAGGAATCTTTTTTCATTTCCAGTACAAGGTACTTTTTGACTTTCCGAAAAAGACATGGGAAGAATGTTTTTTAACTTATACAGAATGAAAATATTTTTATGATTTCATAAAGACTAATTTCCATGAAGATTACTTTACAATATTTCATATTTATTTTCCATTAAAATATTTTATTTTAAAATTGTGTGGTATTTTGAGAAAATAAAATGTTTTGGAAGAAGACATGACATTTTCTTGAAGAATTAATTTAAAGTGTTTTATCAAAATTATTTTCCATAAAAGATGAAATTATTTAAATAGGGTTATGTTTATATTACTATTATTAATATTATTTCTTTGTGTTTATGATTGAATGATATTTATTAAATCCATTTGTTTTATGTAGATTATTATTGAATGATGTTTAAGAAACCCATTTTATTCCTTATGTTATGCTATGATGAATAATTTATGTTTTTGTGGAACACGTAATAATGATTTAATTATAATATATATCAGACCTATATCTCCCTTCAATTCATTAGGTAAAGGTTTATATCGCATGAGATAGACTTGACTGGAACGATAAGTAAATCTGGTTTAATAATACAGGGTTGGAATGAGAAGTGAACTTGGTTCAGTAATGGACTTTGTCTACTATGATGGTCTTATAAATGATCCTAAACTAATATGAAATTATTTTATATTATTATGTGTATGCCACAAAATTTCAAGTCTTATGTTATGAATTTTGGGATGACATTCATTGATTATTATAAAATTTTATAATTTATCTCTTGGAATGACATCACAAATTTTATATGTTGGATAATATTTTAAAATTTTATGTTCAGATGTTTTAATTATTATGATATGATTAATATCACCCCTCTTCACCCTTATCGAGCACTAGTACTCACCCTTTCTTATGTTTGTTTTCCTAGGTCATGAGGAAGGGTATTAAGTAAGATATTTCAAAAATAATTCTAGTTATTATGAAATAAGTGGGAGACAATGAAGATGTCTTATGAACCTGTTATTTATGTTTCCCAGTTTCTAAAGACACTATACCTATATGGTCCTATCATGTCATTGTTATATTTTTTAATGAATATTATAAAATTTTGAAGTAATATTAATGTATATAAAGTATGGGTTGTTATACTCATCTATATAATTTACACATATACCCATAAAATAAACTCAATCTTACCATATGATAACCATAAAACCCATACCAATGCCTTACCCATCCAATATGTACTTTGAAAAATCAAAACTTGTGAGTAGAACCCATCACACCAGGACCAAGTTGTTAATTAGTGATAAAATATAGTGTGCATTAAATTCAAAAAAATGTTACAAGACATGTTTTTTATGAATATTTTATTGATAATAATTAATTTAATTTTCCCACATCGAACCTTATTTTTGGATTTAATGAAAATATGTTTTTTTATCTTGAATTTGGAAATTGCATGAAAATTATGTTTTTACTATTTTAAAACCACCTTAGTAATGTTTCCATAACATTTTTTTGGGTATAATTTTTAATTTAATATTTTTTCTATATTTATCACTACTTTTTATAAATTTTTCATTTAGATAATTATATATGGATTTCAAATTTTGAGGGAAGAAAATGTACATGAATGAAGGGATAGATTGAATTCATAAGAATGGACCCCACCTCACTAATTTTTAATTAAAATATTTATTAATTATAAGATTTGGTTGATATTTTTAGAGGTATTGAAGAATTATATTTTTGATAACTTAATTCAACTGGAGCGACACCTAGTTCATGTGGGAGGGTGGTCAAAATTATAGCTCAACATGGAGTAATTTTTGGAGGTAGAATGAAACATATACCCTTGTTTTCATTTGAAACCACAAACCTACCACACTCTATTTAAAAGAAAATTTCACTCATTGGGAGGGTTGTTCTATGTTTTTTGAATGTGTTTCTAAAAGTGAAATTTTGGGAAATATCCCTTACCACTTGGAAGAAGTAAGGATTTTTGCAAAGATCTATTCCAAGAAAGAGCTCCTCTCTCGCTTCTAATTTGTTTTTCATTAATTTTTTTCTTTTAATATCTTTTCATATTTAATAAAACATATTTTTATTACATTTTAATATTTTTATTTTACTTTATGGTGCTATAATATAATAGTGGAGATGATATTTTCTATTTCATTTTCAATCCAATGCTTATCCAAATCATTTCCATGATAAAAACTCCACCCACAGAAGAGTGGTTTTGTTTATAGTCAATATAATTATAATCCCTTATTTTTTTTGAATCCATGAATAAACAATAATTAATAAATTTTGACCAATTAATTTATTTGTAATTTCTATATAATTTTATAGATTTTGACTTGACTGTGAGGCCAGCCTTGTGTGAATCACGAAAGAGAATATTTATTCACAAACTATAATCATATTTGGATATAATTTTAGGGTTTAAGTCTATTCTGAAAAATCAATTAATTCTCATTTACATTGAGGACATTATAACATAATTTTTCTTTGACCAAAATTTTTCTTTTGGATCAAAACCAAATAAGGGTGCTATGATTAAACGTCCCAAAATTAACCTAGTTCTCATTTCTTATAACCTTTATGGTCTTGTTAATTTCAATATAGTTTAGGGATGAAAATATTAGGGGATCACAATTGAATTTATTTTAATCACAGGATATAATTATTAATGAATGGTTAAGGGATATATTAGATCAATTACATATTCTCATATTGGTGTTTCTTAAAAAAATTGTGTCCTTGATAGCTTCTCTTTTTTTGTTTTATGGTTAGAAATCACTCAAACACCCCCAAATTGTATAATTATTTTAACATATTTAATTTTTTCATTTTCAAGATTATTATGTGTTTTTTAATTCAATTACTCCTCAAAAGAGATTACCTATGTCATCCACTGTGATGCACTTAGTAAAAAAATGACAATTTTTTTTGAGAGTGTGTGCAACAATGCTCATCGAATTGGCACCATTTATAGGGAAGCCAGTTTTTTATTAAAACCATAATAGGATTAGATTCAAACATTAATTTCATTGAAAATTTATTAAAAAAAATCAATTCATTGATCATGAACCTTACTTGAGTGAGAAATTTGAAATTTTATCAAAACAGGTTAGAAGGTTTTACAAGTACTCTTACAAGGATGATGTGTTTAATGATTTCATTAGATACCTAAAAGAAGATATTTATTAACTATATATTGAATCATTTTCCAATGAACTCTACAAGTTTTCACAATATTTTTCTTAATTACATCAATATAAGTCCAAAGATCAAAAAAATATTCCAAGATTTGATGAATACAGTAGGGAGTTGGTGACTACGTTGAAATATATTTCTCTCCAAAAACTCTCAAACATCCTCCCAATGGACCTCCAAGAATAACATACACATGATATTGAAAAACTAAATGGATTGTACTTAACTTTTAACTCCCATGTTTTTTATTTTACATTGTTATCAAATCCAATTCACTATGCTAATATTTAATTTGCAGAATCAAATCCTTTGATTCCTTTGTATGTGATGGTGATGAGGATGGAGTAACCCCCATCAAAGAGAATATGATGTTGAAATTTGATGGTGATGAAGTTCTAGGGTTTTTTAATGATTAAATGAAACTCAATATCATTTAGTGGGATCGTAATGATTTTGATTCTTCTTGTTTTAATATTTTTCAAATAGAATTATTAAATGGTTTTCCTTGTGATGTTTATGAAAAATCAAAACTTTTTGAACAAACCGTAGATGTTTTGAAGGAAAACACATAAGAGTTATTTCTTTAAGAATAAGAAGAGTTAAATAATACCATGGTCTACTAGGGGAGGATCCCATAAAAGTGTACAGTGGGTACCCCTTCGTTCATTACTATCCCCCAATTCTTACTTCCTTCATTTTCTTATTCTAGGGTTCAAATATTTTTTCTATTTTTGTGGGGTTATCCACTCTTGGTACTCACTAAATGATTTTGGGATAAATAACATGTGGGGGTTCATTCCACAAAAAAATTAATCCACCTTTGGATTGAGGATGACCAATTTCAACTACCTGGATATAGGTAGTATAAACACATCAGATCTTGGGGGATACCCCATGTTTTTTAAAAAATTTCACTTTAATTTCTTTGTTTAATTTTTAGTAATTTGGTTATTTTATTCAATAGGTTGTATAAGGTAGTAATTTGGACCTTAACTCAAATCCACCAAATTAAAAATAAACTAGGTTGTATCTCTCATTATTTTTTGTTTCCCACCATACACTTGTTGTCTGTTCTTTAATTCAAATGGGCAGTTTCATTTAAATGTGTGTGTGTGGGGGGGGGGATTTTGGGTAGATTATTTAAGTTTTTTATTTTTGTGTTTATCTTATTTTAATTTTTATTAATTTAAAAAATCCAAAAAAAAAAATCATGTCACATGATCATTACTTCTATTAAACCTATTTGTAATGCATGCTTTATTTTTACAGCCTCATGGGAAGAATTATAAATATGTGAAAGATTTAATTATCGGTGATTTATTTTAGTGAAAATGTATGTTGGTCAATGATATATTTGATTGTTCCATTTTTAAGACTTTTAGATTTTTACATATTTCATTATGGTACTTCTTGTGGGAAAATTATGTCATTTAATTTATCTACACACTTCACACACAATATTGACTTGTGAGTTTCTCTTACCCAATTGAAGGTATATCCTAGTTTAGTAATATTTTTACTCTTATAACATGGTCTTTCTATATATTTGTTTCTATTTAAATCAATTCCACAAATGTAATAGATTGACCTATGCATCTATACCTAATATCTGACTATTACAAACCCTAAAAAAAATCAAAAATCAATCAAAAAAATTAAAAAAATAATAATAAGGTGGGAGTGATGAAATGTATATTATATGGGGGATATCTAGGTCAGAAGTTTAAGGATTGAATTTCAGGAAAGCTTAAATGAGTGGGTTTGGAAATTTGATTATAAAGGATGTTGAATTTTTTTTGTGGATTAGAATAAGGTAAGAGGAATAGCTTTTCTTAACCTGAATATAATATATAAAGGGTTGAGAGATAAGAATGAAATGATTAACACATACACATGGGGAATTTGTGGCATGGTTGACTCATAATATTTTTCCGCATGATTAATGTCATTGATATCAATGGATTTTTTCTTGATAAATATTTTGAGACAATAAATTATTGATTTTTTGATATTGAAATATTTTTTGTGATACTTTCCCTGCTCATATAGTCATCATTGATTGAGAAGTGTCGACATGCATCATTATATGATTACATGACATGGGGTTTTATATCAGAGTGAAAAAGGTAAATTTGGGGGAGTTTATAATATATATTTATGTCGAATATTTTACTGATTATAATTGATATAATTTCCCCACATTGAGAATTCTTGGAATATTTGTTGCAAATATATGTTTTGAGCTTGAATTTGGAAATTGCATAAAAATTCTATTTTTAAAATTTTAGAACCACCATAGTAATGTTTCCATAAAATTTTATATGTTTAGAATTTAGATTTGAAATATTATGTAAGTATTACTTACTAATTTTTATACATTTTTAATTTAGAAAATCATATATGTATATCACATTTAGAGGGTCTAAAATAGACATTAATTAAGGGATAGACTGAATTCGGTATAATGGACCTCACCACACCAATTCATCCATAACTTCTTCATTACTACTTGTATTTAGAATAAATTTTGTGATGTTTTAAAGAATTTAATTCAGATAATTTCATGAAACTAAAGTGATACCTATTTTTCATGAGTGTGGTCTAAATCATGTATCATGATGGAGCAAGCTTTGGATGCATAATGATTCATGTAACCTTTTTGTAATTTTAAACCCTAACCCACACCCACTCAATTTAAATGACATTTTGACTTCTTGGGATGGTTTAAAGAAGCTTTGGGATGTTTTTCTAATAAAGGATGGTTTCTAGAAACATATATATCCACTTTAAATAATTAAGTAATTATACAAATATCTCTTCTAAGAAGGCTCTCCTATCCTGCTTATACTTTGTGTTTATTTAATTTTGTACTTGTAATTACATTGAATACTCAATTAAACTCATTTTTTCATTAAATTTCATTTTTTTATTTCATGGTGTTTTAATATAAGAGTGGAGACAATATTTGGTATTTCCCTTTAAATCTAGTTCTTATTCAAATCGTCTCCTCCATGTAAACTGTACCCAAAGATGAGTAGTTTTTGTTCATAGTCGATATAATATTAATAAATTAATTTATTTGTTCTGAATAGATAAAAAAAAATAATTTATAAATTGTGATCATTTAATTGGGTTTTAATTTTCTAAGGAACTAGATAGATTTTCACTTGATCGTGATGTCAGACTTGTGTGAATTGGGAGAGATAAACATTAAGCGCCAAATCTAATAAACTTGGAATAGAATTATAGGGTTAAATTATAATAAAAAACTCAATAAATTATCATTTATATGAAGTATATTATTTACTAATTATCTATTCACCATAAGTAGTCATTCATATCACAATCAAAGCAGGGTTCTATGGTTGACATTCTGGAAGTTAGCCTATGGTTAATTTATTCCAATCTCTGTGGCCATGTTAATTTTTATAGGTTTAGGGGGTTAAAAATATTAGGGGATAATTATTAAATATATTTAAATCAAATGGGATAATTATTAATATATGGTTAAGGGGTATATTATATTGATTACATCTTCTTATATTGGAGTTTATTAAAGAAATGGGGTCCTTGATTGCTTATTTTGTTTTTGTTTTAAAAATAACTCAACCAACCCCCAAAACGGTTTTACTTATTTTAAATTATTTTATTTTTTAATTTTAATGATTATTAGGGGTTTTTAAATTCACATCCTCCTCAAGAGAGACAACCAAGGTTTTCCACTATGGTACACTTAGTAAAAAAATCACAAATATTTTGAGAGATGGTTTGACAACACCCATCACAATGGATAATTAAAAATCAACAAGGACCATATGTATGAATTATAAACAAACTACACTAATTAACATTCTAATATCACACAACCATGTTTTTCTTACAACCAAAACACTTTTATGAATTTTATCAAAAATACCATGAGCACCACCCCAACCCTTATTTTCAAAACCAATTCACAAGAGAGATTACTCCAAAAAATGGTTACCAAGGATTTTACATAAAATAAAAAGTATTGAGATTAATTAAAAAAAATCATACTAATTTTAGTTAGGATTATAGTGAGAGATAATCTAGATACCTCCAACATGTTTGTCTCGAAGAATCATACAATGATACTATAGATCTAGTCTCTCACCACCTTCCTATGATAAATCCCTAGGAAATACCCATAAAAAATACCCTAATTGAAATATACAATCACAAAAACACTATTATATAGTTAATCCCAAGATAAAATGTGAAAATATTTAAGGAGAAGAAGAAACAAAAATCATACCTTTGATTCCTAGGTTCAACATTTCATGATTCGAAGAACTAAGACCCCTGACGGTGTGAGGTATTATTCTTCTAGAATCAAAATTAATTTATTTTTTTGACATAGGTGCTTAACATTATTTTATTTATTCTCATATGTTAATTTAACCGGAATCTCATATAGAATTATGCCTCATGTTTTGAGCATCAAAACACCCCTCGAACAATTATAATATAGGGGAATAAGTGTTTTTCATGTCCCATAACCATTGAATCAGTCCAATTTTTACAAGAATTTACTATATTATAAATAGAGTTTCTTCATTTAATATTGGGGATGGAATGGTTGGTAGAATTCAATGATCATTTTGACCACTACACTCGTTGAGTTACAATCACATCCTTTAATAGAATTGTTAATTTATTAAAAGGGTAATGTGACATGAATGTTTGAATATTAGGAAATTTAGTGACAATGGTTAGAACCATATATTATCAATTAACAATGATAAATATGGGGATTATTTATACAACCAATATTGGAACTCTTTATTCTATAGTAGAGAGATATCCTGATATATTTCTGGATAATTTTATTTAAAATTCCACCAAAAAGAGAAGTGGAATTTTCCATCAACCTAATACATGGAAATAATATTATTTCACTTCTATAATATTAAATAGAACCAATATAATAATGAGAAATAATGGTCCAACTAGTAGAATTTGAAATCATGGGCTTTATAAGAACAAGTACAACCCCTTGGGTTTCTTTGGTTTTGTTTGATAAAAAACTTGATGGCACTCTTAAAATTTGTGTTGAATTTTATATATTAAAACTATTTATAATTAAGAATAAATATCTGATTCCTCTAGTTGATGATCTGTATGATCAACTAAAGGTATCCAAGTGGTTATCCAAAATTTCACTTCATTCGGGGTACCACCAATTTCAAGTCAGAAAGGTGGATATTCCAAATACAAATTTTAGAAGATTTTATGAACAATATATACACTTGTTAATTCCATTAGATATTAAAAATTCACAAGTAATATCCTTGTAATTGGTGAATACCTTCCATAGATACCTATTTTTTAGTATTTTTTGAATACATATTAGTTTACTCTCTTAGTAAAAATGACCATGTTAGGAACTTGGAAAATGTTTTAAGTACATTATGAGTCAACCATATTCATGAAAAAATATCAAAATATGACTTATAGATATAATAATTTATCTTCCTTGGGTATTTTATTTATGAAAAAGGCATATTGGTTGACCCTAATAAAATTAAGGCTTTTATTTCATTGAAAAAACATAGGAATAACTTTGAGATATGAAGCTTTCTGAGATTGGATGTTTATTATCATAACATTATCCATGATTTAGCACATATGGATTCTCTTATGACCATTTTGAAAAGGCAGGTCAATCCATTCTATAGAGGTGATGATTTTCATAAATACATCAAGGATCTTAAATATCAACTTACTTTGATACCTATCCTTACATTTATAGAATTAGGAGGAGGCTATATTATCTATTTAAGAGGTGTTTAAATCTATATTGGGTTGTGTTCTCATATTGGTATATCATTTCATATCCTCAAAATCATGAAAAATGTGGTCACATGAAAATAATTATCCAACATACAAACTGTAATTGGTTTTTTGGTCTATATGTTATAAACATGGTGTCACTATCTCATTGGTTAATAGTTTACTATGTTCACAAATAATAAAATCTTAAAAAATTTCATTTCATAAATAGATTTTAACTTGGTAAAATGATATTGGATGTAGTGCCTCCAAATGTTCAACTTTTATGTGGTTTATACACCTAGGTATGGAAATTCAGTGGATGATCCATAAATTTACAAGTCATATAATTAATTGGTTGAACAAATAAATGAGGCCAAATATTCATACATTTATTTTCTTATAATTAGGTTGAACCTAAATGGTAGGAATATTAGTGATGGATGGAAAAATGATTCCATTTTTATGATAAAATTTAAATATTGGATCTTAGTTCCTTTATCTTTCCAAGAAAAAAATACTTTTTTTATTACCATTAAAAATGGGGTTTCCACCTGGGTATTCATAAAATTTACAAGGAAATGAAGGATCATTTTTGGTGGTCTGGTATAAACCAAAAGGTGATTTATTATGTTATGAAACATCTCACCTATCAATAGGTGAAGTCCAAACATTAATAACTAGATTTTATGTTATAATATTTACATATAACCATATGGTAATTGGAAAAAATTGCTATAGAATTGGTCACTAGTATACTGTGACTGATTTCGAAGCAAAGAGATATTTGCGTAATAGTGGACTAACTCACCAAGTAACCACAATTCATCCAAATCTAGGAAACTAATATTGTAAAAAAATTCGAAATCTAAATATCCATAAAGTAGTGAAATGTTGTGGGGTATTAGACTCTATTATCTTGGATTAAGACCCTAGATTTAACTCATGATTTTGGTGGTATTTACAAAAATCCATTAGAACCCATTTGACAGTGAGCATGGAATGCCACCCTAAAAAATGGATAATAAGAGTGTAATATTAAGACATTTAAATACATGCTCAGATCCTGTGTGATGGATTTGGTGGTTCATGGGAAGACCATTTTATTTTGGTATATTTTTCTTATAATAATAGTTATCTGTAAATGATAAATATGGACCCATTTGAAAAATATTATTATTGTGCCTACCACTTTATACATTGTTTGGTAGAGGTTGGGAAAAAATCACTCATTGAACTAATCATTGTGCATAAGAAAATATAGATGATAAAAAAATGATGAAAATGTCCCAAATCCATTAGGAATATTATACGGATTATCATTTTCTCCCTTTATCTTTTTAAGTGGCTAATCATGTATTCTTATGAGTATCTCTAAGATTGGGGAATTTTCACTTGGATAAGAAATTGAAATTAGATTCTCGATACATTGGAACACTTGAAATTCTTGATTATATTAGTGAGGTTTTTTAAGATGTCTCTACCACTAATATTCAACTCAGTTTATAATGTTTTTCACATCTCTCATCTATAGAAGTACCAGCCCAGTCCTGACCATGTCATTAGTTGGGATCATGTTTCTCTTTATCCAGATGAGACATTCATTACACCCCTATTCACATTCTATATAGGAAAGACAATATCTTACATGGAAGATATATATATATATATATATATATATATATATATATTTGGTGTAAATACTATGGAAACCTGGTCAAATTCCAGAAGAAACATGAGAACAAGATAATTTTATGCTAAAAAAGTGGCCATAAATTTTCCAAGACATCATCAACCTCCATATTTCTAAGGAGAGAAAACACAATGGAGAGGAGAATTTAACACCAGTATTTTGAATAATTTTATGGTTTTATTTTTTATTTTTATGTTATGGAATATTTTGTTTACATTTTTGGAGGTTTTATGGGGTTACCAAAGGTTTCTAAAGTATTATTAGGGTGTAAGGTTGGTGAACCATTAAAGGAAACCATGTGTAATACCCAGGTAACTATAAAAGATTAAAATGATTATTCTTGGAAGGATCATAGTTTGTGTAAACTATGTGGCAACAATAAAAATTTAAAAATATTTGGATAATCGAGATTTTCATGGTTGGTGCACGGTTTATTGAACCATTTGGCCAAACCATGTAGACTTGGGTGTCATATAGTTACACCCGCACAATTGGTGTATAGTTTTGTAAACTATATGAAAACTATGAAAACTTGTTTTTTTTGGAAAGTGATGATTTACATATTTAGAAAATATTTAACTAAATTGTACAACCAAACCATACAATGAAACCGTGCAGGCCTAGGTATCATATAGTATCACCCACACGATTAGTGAATGGTTTCATAAATGGTGTTTCTAAACCCTGAATATCATTAAATGATTCCTAAAATTAGATTTTAAACCCAATTAATTAACCAAAACCCTTATTATACTCTTCTAAGATTTGGATCTCAAACCTCAATGATCATTTGGAAAATTTTGGTGACTATCATTGCTCCGAAACTCGATATATTCAAATCTTGTATCATTGAACCTAGTAATCGAATGTATGATTCAATTTCTACTTCTCCTTAATGGTATTCTCATTTTATATGGTGAGTAACCCTAGTATGGGTCTATAATTAATTTCTTATTAATCTATGGTGTTTTTCATAGGTATTTTCTAGGTATTTATCATGGGAATGTGGTGGGAGCTTGAATCTACAAGATCATGGTATGATTATTTTGGGAAGAATTAATTTGGGGTAGGTGGATTATCTCACATTATAATCCTATTTAGAAATACAAGGCATTGTTTTCTTGATGTTTAATACTTATTTGTATGAAAAATCCATGGTAATATGGTTTTGGAGTAATCTCTCTTATTGATTGGTTTTGAAAATAAGAGTTGTTGGTGGTGATTACAATTTGTTTCATAATATTCATAAATGGTGTTTTGGTTACAAGAATTATTTAGTTGTGTAGTATTATAAGGATCATGGGTGTTGTGTGTGCATACTTCATATATAGGAGACTTATTGGTTCAAAATTGACAACAATGCTAAATTGTGGGCATACTGGATTGTACCTCAAAGTGAAGAATTAGGTATGGAGGGATGGTTTATTATCATGAGTTTGTAATGTTTAGGGGATATATAGGATGTGAGATGCATTAGGATGGGTCTCATGACATCCCGTATAGGAGGATTGAGCACACTATATGGGTGCCTATGTATATGATATGGGTTAACATCTGGGTGTGTATTGTTTCATGTCTTATTATATTATTTTTTTATTGGCATTCATTATTCATTCATTTAATTTTAGAAAAATGTGATATAACCTGTTCTTATATTAGTGTAATGTGTCGAACATCTTGAGGGTTTTATTATTGGGATGTATACTCACACCATGTATATGAATCTTGATGCATATACATATACTGTTCATCATAATATATGTATGAGAAAGGTCTCATATGTTTTAATGGAGCACCATGATGATAAAATTATGACCAATGGTAGGTGGGGCTTGGAGATGGTCTATAAAGGTTCTAGGCATAATAGAAGCACCAGATGGGGTATTACCAACATAGATTTTTTTGGTAATAAATGATAAATATAAGATTTAAATTAATTATAAATGTCATGAATAATATAATTGAGTCAAATATTAATTTATGAGAGAATTTCGGAACCAAACATAGGATCCACACATTTTATTTATAATTAATTTAAATAACTAAAGAATTACCATGCGCTGAATTCTTTCTTGGTTTATGAATCTTACAACATCTCTATATCATACCATCATTTCTCTATAGTAATCAAGTGTATATTCCCTCTAGCGGTGATCCACACATGCTTCATGAACCTCCTAACATCAGCATAGGAATATATGAGTGCTAGAATGATAAATCCAAATTCTTGCGCCATTCATCTTTGACCACCATTAGAATCACTTTAAGAAGGATTCTCTTGGATATCTCTAGAATTAAGAGTTGTGGTGGAGGAGGAACGATCTCCATTATTGAAAATCTTCTTGTAAAAGGGATATCTCTGGAGATTTGAGAGTATTATTTAGATGTTTTTGTGCACAACAAATAAAATGACAACCTATTTTGAAAGTAATATAATTAGGTTTATATACTTGTAGGGTTTGAAAATAATAATTACACATGTTCCCTTATTATTTTTCTTAATCCTTAAAGAAAACCATGTTTATAATAATAATAATAATAATATTTATTTATGTTCACAAAAATTAAAAATTAATTTAATATTATTTATTCAAATAATATTCAATATATATTATTTCTCATCGGACTATAAAACTCATTCTGTCATTCCTCCACAATATTTATTATTTCTTGAATATTGAAAATTTATTTAATAAATAAATATCACTACATTATTAAATAATAATAAAAAAATATATTCTCTAAATAAAAAATAAATACTTATTAAATATTGTGATCGCAAAATATTCTCTCGAATAACGATTGAAAGAATATATGTGATCAAGAAAACATGAATAATTATTTAACCAAGTGAGAGAATAATATTTATTCATCTTTTTAAATAATAAATAATAATATTATTTAACCTAGGTTCTAGATACACTTAGTTTGTGACCCTCTAGGCCTCTTTCTCAGTGGAATTATGCAAAGAAGCCCAAAGTCCTTGGTTAGCATTTAGAAACATGATAAGACACCCATAGAGAAATAGTTTAACATCTCCATGACATAAAAACTCATAAAAAAACTTACTTTATAATATAATTACTTTTTAAAAATATCTTTAATCAAAAAGGTTTCATGCTGGTACCATCAACCTATGTGATCAATGTATCTTTCATTGACTTTCTAGAAATTGAACTTACCTAAAGAACACCATGGTTATGGATTTATTTAGTCTGTGTCATTTTCATTAAAGTGATTGATATATCAACTTCTGTTAATGGATATAAGGGGAAAATATTTTCTCACATTATTCATTAATGAAATATTATACATGATGCACCCAACATATCCCACTTGACCAAAAACATGTTTTGTCAGATTTTTCACCAATACATGAAAATATACAAATCATAACATCCCTAAGTAATAATATTAGAGTACAATGATCAGTACACATATTAATAGACTGGAACATCCAATGGCACATATAAATGTGTATTTCCTACTCACAGGTCTGGTTTTAATAATTTTCTAATCTCGAAATTGCCAAGGGCATAAACCATGAGAAGTTAACTCAAAGTCCTATGAGTCTCCACCCCTGATAACCTGTATCATTTGTATTTCTCAAATTATTTCAAATGGATATAGAACATATATATTTAAGAACACTATGATGGAACTTCTGGTTTCTGATCTTAATGTGGAACTATTACAACCTTTCAGATCATCAACAAATCTTAGGAAATTATCACATACTATGCACACCCAATAACAATCACGATGTGATAATAATTTTATTGATATTAAAAAACTATGAATATAGGTAATCTTAATATACACATAAGTTATTTTTAGGGAACCAACTCCAAGAGACTCCCATTTTTACTAGGGCCAATTGCTAACAATCTTCAGTCCACTAGATCTCACATGAAATTTGTGCTTCAACTGAGATAATGCTTTAGTCAAGGGGTCTACCAAATTTTCTCACATGTAAAATATTCTTACTACAACTTAAAACCTATGAGAAAAAATCTATCAAGTGGTGATACTTTAAGAGTATATGCTATTTCAATTGGTGTGACCATTTCTCTTTTTAAATAGCCACAACTACATTATTATCACAATATAATGTGAAAGGGTCTATAAAGATAGGTGCCACATAAATCCCATAGTCAATGTTTCATATAAAAATGGATTATTTGGTTACGTCATAAGCTTATATATACTCAAACTTCACTATATAATTTGAAAGAACTAGATTCTTTGAACTTTTCCATCTTACATCTTCTCCATTGAGAATGAAGACATATCCTAACCATGACATCAGATCACTGTGAACTATTTAAAAACTACCATCATTATAACCACCTATTAATATATCATTATCTCTTACATAAGCTAGTAACATATAATTAGTTCTTCTTAAATACTTATGGAAATCCTTAACAACAAACCAACATTGTTCACCAGGATCAACATGATATCTTCCTACTATGCACACTATGTAGGAAAAATCAAGCCGAGTACATAAAATGGAAAACATGATTGATCATATCACTGGAGCATATGGGATATTATGCATTCTCTCTTTCACCTATTGTGTTTTAGGAAACATTTTATTGGAAATATGTATACCATTTGACACGGGAAACAATCCTCTCTATATTGTTCTATACAGAACCTCTTTAGTATCTGGTTAATGTATGTACCTTGAATCATTCCAAGTAGCCTCTTGTATTTGTCATGAAAGATATTTATCCCTTTAATGTAGGCTACTTCACCCAATTCCCTCATGGAGAAACACTTATTTAACCAGTCTTTAACCGATTGTAAGACTAGTATTTTATTTCCAATAAGTAATATTCAATCAATATATGCCACTAAGATAATGAATGCATCCCCACTAAATACTAGAACTTCGATTAAATAATAATATTATTTATTATTTCACAATTAAAATAAATATTATTCCCACATGTGGTTTAATAATTATTTATGTTTTCTTGATCGTATATATATTTTTACTGGTTATTTGAGGGAATATATTTTGAAAATAATATTTAATAAATGTTTATTTTCTATTTAGTGAATATAATATTTATTTATTTATTGGTGAATAATGCATTGATATTTATTTATTATAAAAATAGTCATTATTCAAGGTTTGATAAATATTGTGGAGGAATAGATTACTAGGTTTTATGCTCCACTAAAAATAATATATAATGAATATTATTTGAACAAATAATATTTAATTAATTCACATGTATTTCATAAGTTAAGAAATAATAATAATATTTTAATTATTATAAACATGGATTTATATAGGGATTAATAAAAATATTAATGCCACCTATGAAATTATTATTTTCTAACCCTAGTGGTATATAAAACCAATTATATAATTTTATAAAGGAGTTTTCATTTACTTTATTGTGCACAACAACATTCGTAGAATTCTCTAAAATCCCTAGAGATATCCCTTCTTCAATCTCAAGAATGGAGAGTGATCCTCCTATTCCACCACTCTCGATTCTAGAGAGATTCAATAGAATCCTTCTTAAAGTTATTCTCATTGTGATAAAATTTGAAAGAGGAAAGCATTATGATATACTGCGCCAGCACCCGAATATTACTATGGTGATGTTTGGATGTTTGTGGAGCATGTGTGAATCCCTGCTAAAGGGAATCTACACTTCATTCTTGAAACACAAATATTGTATGATGTAGAGACATTGACAGATTCTTCAGTAAATAAATAATTCATCATAGGGTAATTCATTAATTCGTTAAATTAATTATATATAATATGTAATAATATTACATTTGGTTTTAGAGTTATCTCAACATTTAATCATTGGCTCAATTACTTTAGTCATGGAATCTTTCATAGATGTACATCTCAGATTTATCATTGATTACGAAAAATTATGAATTGGGGATACCCAATCCGGTGCTTTTTCTACATCTGGAACCATCAAGTAGTATCAAAGAGATCACACAATTATTTATAATTATTTATAGATTGTTGATTGATTTATGTATTTATCATTAGTTTTCAATTTAATTTTAATCATTATTTAATATTAGTAGATAGAGATTATATTATTAATCTTCATTTTCACTAATACAATCAAAATATATTAATTTTATAAATTTTAAAAAATCAACGAACTCACTAAGAGGTTCAAAAGAAATTGGCCGAATTACACTAGAGTACATGCCATAAATCCCAATGGCACATGTCGTGTATCCATGTTTAATTCACCAAGTTAATTCTTAAATAAAATCATAATTGATTTAAGCCATGTGTATTTATCACATGTGGTGAGTATATAAATACACCATGTGTTGATTGGGCCAGCCTGAAACATGGTCAGTCAGACTACACATTATGTATCCTTCTTACATGATGTACAATCCATTTTTCAAAGATAGTATGTATATTATCACACATGAACTACATGACTGGTGAATATGTAACTTGGAGACTACACACTATGTATCCCATGCACATGTTTTTACTCCATTATTTTCCATGTCACAATTACATGTCATGTTTCTGAGCGTATCCCACAAATAGAATATAAGAAATATACATGTCATGTAGTTGGATAGTACACACAATTTATATTAACAAATTGCACAAAATTATAATTAAATTATTATACTACCTAAACGTTATCATAATGTGTTTGTCGTGTAATTTATTTGACTATGTACAGTACATTTGATGGGTTATATATATATATTAAATGTATAATTTATTTTAGAATAATGTCAAAAACTGCATATCATGTATATGTTGTAATACATTCATTACTCTCCATGCATTGAAACCTAACACACTATGTAAATGACATGTTTTCCATGTGTCATTTGTTTTACAATTTATTCACTATGAAATTAAATGATAATTCATATATACCACATGACACATGAGTAAATAGTATACAAATATAATACAAGTTGGGTAGTTCGGATGGTTACTAATTGTGTTGCCTCAATGGTACATGTATTTTAAACATTTTATTTTAAATAAATTTAAATAATTTGTTTGAAATTATTAAGGATGATAATCTCAAGAAAATTTGGATGATAATTAAGATACAACAACTGATTAATTAAATATGAAAATTAATTTATTCGAGCATGGATTTTTAGATAAGAATGATTATCATTGAATGTTAGTTTATTAAATGTGTAATTCATTTCATGTATGTGGATTATCATGAGCATAGACCATAAATTTGTATTTGATTGGTTTTATTTTAATTTATTATTAGATTAAATTGATGATTATAATGTCATCCCTCCCCTCATTATGTAAGGGCCTTTATGACCATAATTTCCTTTTATGTAAACGACTTAAACAATAATTTGGTTCCATTAACATGTGTGTGAGTAAAATATTATAAAGTTGATGGAGCTCCCAAGATAGTGTAGTTGATTCAAGCTCGGATTAGAGGAAAAACCCAATTCAAGAGGTATGTGGGTGGATAGGTGGAAATCTAGAACACAAACCAAGTCATGGTTTAAGGTTTTTCCCCATAGGTTGATGAATACTTTATCATCCACTAGATAATCTATCCATTAGTAAAAGCTCATGATCATATCAATTTATTATTTTATCTCTTCCAAGGGTATGGTTAATTTCATTATTGATGTTTTTTTGTGATCACTCAAATTAATTAATGAACAAGAATAAAATATAGACCTAAAATAAATTATATTCTGCATAAAATTTTTCTAAGACTTAGTTAATAACTTAATTAAATCAACTTAATATTAAAAATAATGTAATAATGATAAAAATGGGAAATTTATGTATAAAGATAAAATTGATAAATTTTATATATTAATTTGATATATCTTTACACTACATAAGTTAAAACTGAACTATAGTTCAAATTTCTTGATTGGTCCAAGTCTTGGTGCTTTCAATTATCTAGGAATTCCGACTTGAATTTTTGGGTTGAATTAACATAGTTCACATAACAGGATGTCTTACCAAGCATAATTTGTTTTAAATAATGGGAAAAGTTTAAGGAAATCCAATTTAATGATTTTTGGATTGGGGAGTCCACTCAACAGATCAAGGAACTGTGAATTGATGTAGTAGGAATTTTGAATTTCTAACTAAAACCTTTTATATAATTTGTCAAGCAGAATTTTGGGTTATGAGAAGGTGAATATGGGTCATTTCCACAATAATTTCCAACAAATAGGATATTATTAAGCCAATGGTACGGGAGATTAGGTTTTGATAACATAGTGGGAGATTAAGAAATATAATATAATATTGATTAACTAATTTTATCAGATAAATTAGAAAAATTATGTTGATTTTATTTATAGAAATAAAAATATATATGAATTAAAATAGTCCACCATAATCCATACTTGAGAAGGATAACCTTCCCAAATGAAGTAATTTCCATGAATGGAAAAGGAACTTATGCATTATCCTGTGCTATAAAATGAAATTATATGTGCTAAAAAACCCTATTCCTAAGGTGGTTGGCCAAGAGGATATTAAAAAATAGTTTTATCTATATGATAAGAATTTTAATGAATCAACATATGTTCAATGTTTTATGTTATCATCCATGAACAATAAGATTTAAAAGTAACATGAGGTAACAGATGCATATAGAATGATATCTAACCTCCAAGATCTCTATAAAATGAAGGAGAGACAAGAAATTCATGAGATCGCCAATGTTTTATTTACATGAAATCATGGAGAGTCGATGACAGTTATACCTCATGTATTCAATATTATTGGATACGTTGAATTATTAAACATCTTATAGATAAAATAATCATATGAATTGTGCATATATCTCATACATTCCTCACTACCCAAGTCTTGCTCCGGTTTTATTATTAATTATGACATGATAAATAATGATAAGAGTCTTTTAGATATCCTTACACTCATTCTCTAAGTGAGCAGGGACATGGGGCATAAAAAACCATGATACTTATCATGAATATTGTAACATCCTGACCCGGTTACCCAAAGTCAGTGCATTATTACATAATATTGCCATGATCACAAAAGATCAAGTCTCGAAAGACCGATTAGTTTAGTAGCCTTGGAAACACTAGATATATTCATAAGTCTTACATTACATCATAAAGTGAAAAAAACTGCAACACATCTTGTCTTCATAGACCACACTCATATCCCCTCATACTATCCCTGCAGGTCATTCATAAAATACTTCTTCACATCCTGGGAAAAATAAAACAATGAAAGGGGTGAGCTCAGAAGCTTAGTAAGGATAACAATATAGCGGAAACTTTCATAAATAAACATAAAAATTTAAGGAAATGTATAACTAAAACAAAAGCCTTTTAAACTTGAACTTCAGTATAATAGGGCAAAGATAAAATGAAATAATGCCATTTACTTATTCACATGGATATTCTACTAGTCGAATAATCACATGCAATATCAAAAATCACTATTATAATGATGGAATGCATAATGCCAGACTATCATAACCACATAGTCAAGGCCTTGTTCCAAGACTAAAAATAAGATTCTGTCAAGGCTTTATGCCAATACACTAGTTTCTGTCATGATACCTACCGATGCATCGAGGAGCTATAGCGGGATCCACTCGTCACTTATTAAGTCCAATTCATTCCTCATATGAACATGTTTAAACATAACATAAACATTCGTATTAAAACTAGCATAAGAAATGTCAATACTTTATCAATGAACCACGAATGGTATAAAAATAACACATCCATAGTCAAACATATCACAAAACCTTCAATACAATATGGAAGTTTTGTATCATAATAAATCAACTTCAAATAAGCTTAAAATCCATCAAAAGATGTTGACATAGAAGAAATCAAAAACTATTTGAAAGAAATATCTCTTGTTTGAAATCATTTAAAAGTCACATAATTATAAAAGATAACATTTACTTTGAAAATATTCTTATAAGATTGTAAGGGAAGATTCAATGATTTTATAACGGTGGAAAATAGCCACACCAGATGTATAAGTTAAAAAAATATATTCTTACCTTAATTTTGTCGAAAAAGTTAAAAAGGACATTTTTTGGAAAATTACTGAAAGGTTCCTTTATCAAATTATTATAATAAGAAAAAAATGGTATAAATGACTTTAACCCATATTCTGAAAAATAGAATGAATGTTTTGAAATACATTTTTAAGAAACATGGATGTGGATGATAAATAGGTCCCAGTAGATAATTATGTATAAACAAACTCGGATAATGAAGAGATTGTGAAATAAAACCTTACCTTGTACTTTCCTTGGTTAAGGGTAGGTTAAACTCCTTTATAATGGTGAAATAATTGTTATTAAATTACAAAATAATCATATATATTAATATGATATCATATATGATCTTTTAACATTGCTTTGTTAATAATATCTTAGTATTATTGTCGTTTCAGGTGTTAACTTACTTGTTTTATTTTATATGTTTTGTTACATAAGTCGTGTTCTTTATGGATAGGTTGTATATTATTCATATACAGAATGATATCAAGTACTTAAACATTAATTTTAGTCATCAAATGATAATTAGTCTTGAATGGATACGATGGGGAATGAATCTCATCGCATTCGTGGAGATGGTAGTCCGTATGTACGCACGAGCAACAATATCATTCTTTTGATATTAAAATAATATATAATTGGATGGTATATCATATATACAGAATAATTATCATGTTATATTTATTATTTACATCAATTACACATCATTATCATAACCATCCAAATAATAATGTTTTTAAATAACAATTACACCACGACGTGGAGACGGTAAGCCGTACGTACGCACGTATGATGACATGTCCTTCAAAGGATGGATAGAATACTGAATATGGTTGTAACATATTTATAATAACATCAAAGTATATAGAATATACTGGAGTTATTATTTTATAAAGGAAATAACAAAGAAAGAAGAAGTTGAAGAAGAAAGGAACTTGAAAGGGGGTGGTGAAATCATCACCTTTTCTTCGGGTTTGATTTGGTCAAAAAGGCTCCTTAGGTTGGTTTTATGATCAAACTAAGGCCTCTAGGATGAAGTAAGGAAATTTGAGAGGGAATTTGGGCAGATATTGGACGATCCAAGGGCTTGAGAGGTTTGGGTAAGGGGGTAGAGGTGGGGGCCTTTTATAAGAGGGAGGAGGGGAACTCTTGGAATGTCATGAGATGTTACTTTATTATGAATTTTTTTTTCAGATTTTAAAGGTCCCAAAATGATATATTTCTAGGATAGGGTGATAAGGGTTCGAAATCCACCCATACAATAGGATTTAGACAAGTGTAAGTCTTATATTTTACCTTATCTTTTTATTTTATTTAAATCGTTCATTAATGAGGTAATCATTGCATCATCACGGTGTCATAAATAAATTTATTTATTTAATGTATAAAAATTATAAAAAAAATACCATGATGTAGGAAATATTTTTAGCTTTCCAATGAATATTTATAGTCTAATATATAATTTATGTAGACAAAATTAATTTTTTTACTTAGGTGTTACATACTTTTGTTATATTTTCCTTTCTTTAAAAAAATGATAAAATGTCACTATCACACAAAAGTGATTCCATGGGGTCCCTAAGTTGGAACACATCATCCCATGGTCGGAAATGACACAAAAAATAGCATTAGGACACATTTTGGGGTCATTTTATGTTATTATGATATTATTTCATTAGCCTTAACTACCCAATTACTAATTAATCATGATAATTAAAGATAATTGTCATCGTTACTATTCATAATGTCCAAAAACAAAAGAGTCTTAATTACATAATTTGGACCTTCTAATTACAAATATGGAATCCATTTTACCAAATTCTAAACACAGAAATTGCAGTAATTAATTTAAAAATTATTCCTGCTGTCAAAACCAAAAAGTGTGTTTTTAGGAAATAATAACTATCAAAAGATTGACACTTGTTTATGTCAGGTTTAAATGTGAAATTATGTCCAATGACAAACATTGTATTAAATGGTAAAAATATATTCTAAATATACTTTAAAACCACTTAAATTCATAATTTATCACTATTAATTATTTCGATTAAAAAAGTTGTTTTTAATTAAAATTTAGTAATTTTTACTATTCATCAAAATATAAAAGTTATCTGAAAAGTACCAAAATTTCACCCTAAGCTAATTTAGATATTCAGAAACCAAAAATGAAGTCAATTTTGAAAGATAAAATTTATAAAATTTCAAAAAGTGGGTATTACTATTCATAATGGCTACTTTGATTGGTCGCGGTGTGTTAGAATCTCGAAGCTGCGTACAATGCAAGCTATTGAATTATTCAAAGGGAAACGTACCGTGGAAGCTTGTGGTGTTACATTCTATCCTCCTTCAAATAATTTCATCCTTGAAATTTCTAGAAAATTACTGTATAAACAGACTCGGGTGGTTCTTCATCATAAGTTCCTCGGGTTCCCACGTACCAGATGATTCGTCCGGTTTCTCAACACTTGTTCTCTCATATCAAGAATCCTGACAGGATCTTCACAATAAGACAGATCGGGTTCCAGTTCTAATTCCTCATAGGTTAGTACATGTGTTGGGTCAGACATGTATTTTCTCAATAGTGATACGTGGAACACATCGTGAACTTTGGAGAGACTTGGCGATATTTCCAAACAGTAAGACACAACCCCAATTCATTATAGAATTTTGAATGGTACAATGTACCTGAGACTCAATTTTCCCTTCTTACCGAAATGTATAACATCCTTCTATGGAGATACCTTCAAGAAAGCGTGATCTCTTACATGAAATTCCAAATCCTTCCTTCGGTTGTCGGCATAGCTCTTATGCCTACTTTGAGCTTCTTTGATGTAGGTTTGGATTACCTTCACCTTTTTAATCATTTACTCAATACGTTCTGAGCCTACGAGTGTTATTTCACAAACATCATCCCAACAGGTTGGTGTGTGACATCTCTTTCCATATAACGCTTCATATGGTTCCATCTGAATACTTGAATAGAAGGTATTGTTATAGGAAAATTCTACCAGAGGTAAACATTGATCCCACATACCCTTAAAGTCAAGTGAGAAAGACCTCAACATTTCTTTTAAGGTTTGAATAGTCTATTCTAATTGTCCATCCGTTTGAGGGTGGTAGGAAGTGGTCAAACAAAGTTTTGTATCCAGAACTTTCTGAAGACTTTTCCAGAATCTTGTTGTGAAACTGGGATCACGATCAGAAAAAATCAATAGGTGTACACCATGGATTCTTACAACTTCATTAATATACAGTCTTTCTAAATGTTCAAGTGGTAAATCTTCTCTTATATCACGAAAATGTGTTGACTTGGTAATATGATCAACAATGAACCATATTGCATCATTCCTTCCAGGAGTCTTTGGTAGTTCCATGACAAAGTCCATTGTAATATTATCCCATTTCCACTCAGGTATGGGAATAGGTTGCATAACTCCTCCAAGAAGTTGCCTCCCAGCTTTCACTTGTTGAAAAACCATTCATCTTGACACAAAATCAACAATCTCCCTCTTCATTTTGTCCCACCAAAAATGTTCCTTCAAATATATATACATCTTAGTGCTACCAGGGTGTATAGAGAAATTGGAACTATGTGCATCATCCAATAATTCCATTTTTAGACTAGCAATATCAGGAACACAAAGTCTCTTCCCAAATTTCAAAATTCCATCTTCATACACAAAGTCACTCAATCTCCCATCATTCACAGATTTAATCTTCTTTTGAAACCCCTCATCATCAACTTGAGAATTTTTTATCCTTTCTAATAATGATGGTTTGGCAACCATTTGAAAAATTATTGATGATCCACCTTCCATGGTTATTCCCATATCCATCTTTACTATATCCATGAGAATAGGATCCCTTTCAATTCTCATATTGTTCAAAACTCGATGATCTTTTCTGTTCAAAGCATCTGCCACCTTATTTGCCTTCCCCGGGTGGTAGTTTATAGTGCAATCATAATCCTTGAGTAGTTCAAGCCATCTCCTTTGCCTCATGTTGAGTTCTTTCTGTGAGAAAATATACTTCAAACTCTTATGATCAGTATATATCTCACATTTTTCACCATAGAGATAATGTCTCCATATCTTCAATGCAAATATTACAGCTACTAACTCAAGATCATGATTAGGATAGTTTTGCTCATGAATTTTTAGTTGTCGTGATGCATAGGAAATAACCCTATCATTCTGCATAAGGACACAACCAAGTCCTTTCTTTGATGCATCACTATAAATAACAAACCCATCATTCCCCGATGGTAGAGTCAATATAAGAGCATTGACTAATCTTCTTTTCAGTTCTTCAAAACATTCTTCAAATTTTTTTCCAAACAAATTTAACCCCTTTACGTGTCAAATTCGTTAATGGGTTAGCCAATCAGGAAAAATTCTGGAAAAAACTTCTATAATAACCTACTAAACCAATAAAACTGCATACCTCAGTTATACTCGTCCGTGCTGGCCATTCTTGGATCACTCTTGTCTTAGAAGGATCAATAGAGATTCCATCCTTAGAGACAATATGGCCAATAAAATAAATCTCATGAAGCCAAAATTAACACTTGCTAAACTTCCCATATAATTCGTTTCTTCTAAGAGTCTTTAGAATAATGTGCAAGTGATTTTCATGATCTTCATAGATTTTGGAGTATACCAAGATATCATCAATAAATACCACTACGAAGTCATCAATATATTCCTTGAAAACTCTATTCGTTAGATCCATGAAGATAGAGGGTGCATTGGTCAATCCAAAAGGCATTACTGTAAACTTGTAATGCCCGTACCTGGTTCAAAATGCCATCTTTGGAATGTCTTACTTCTTCACACACAACTGATGATATCCATATCGAAGGTCAATCTTTGAAAATTATTGAGCTCCATGCAGTTGGTTGAATAAATCATCAATGCGAGGTAGAGGATACTTGTTCTTTATTGTTATAGCATTGATCTCCCTGTAGTCAATGCACAACCTCATAAATCCATCTTTTTTTCTTAACAAAAAGAACAGGAGCTCCCCATGGAGAAACACTTGGGAGAATAAATCCATTATAACTCAATTCCACTAGTTGTTTCTTTAGTTACACTAGTTCCACAGTGGCCATTCTATATGGGGTCTTTGATATGGGCTTTGAACCAGGCATTAGGTCAATAGAAAACTCAACTTCTTGCTTTGGATGATTCCTAGGTAAATCTTCTGGAAACACATCTACATATTCTTTCACAATAGGTACATCATCTATTTGAACATTCCTTTCCTCACCCACGGTTATTTCATTCTCTTCCTCCCTGATAATTGAATTTAGTTGAGCTACTGGGTGTGGGTCTATATAAGAATCAAGTGGTGACGATTCTACTCTAAAGATAAGGTGTTCCTTATCATCATCATCAAAAAAATTTCCCTCCTTCTTCTTATAATAAATATTCACATCATGGTCCGGAATCCAATCCATACGGAGGATTATATCAAACTCAATCATAGTTATGACAATGAGATCAGCAGATAAAGAACATTTGTATGATCTATTGGGAACCAATTCACAGAACTTTGTAGAAATGATACTTCCCTTAGGAGTTTTGACTGACAAATCCCTTGTTAAATAAAATTGGAAATATCTAATTTTCTTAGCAAACTAGGAATATATGAAACAATGCGATGATCCAGAATCAAATAATGAATTTGCTAAATTTGTGGAAACCATTAAATTACCTACCCCCATGTCTTTTGGAGCTTCTACCTCAGTAGTAGTGATAACATAAGCTTATCCTTGATCCCTTGGCATTTTCTGAGGTAAGTTTCCCTAATGCTTAGGACATTAATTTGCATAATTTCCCATCTCCCCTGAAATTGTAGCATTGAACATCGGTAGCTTCTTTCTTCCCCTTGGAATCACGAGTTTGGTGGCCTTTTTCACCACACTTGTAACAGAGTCCCATTCCTTTCAAGAAAGTACCAGGGTGTTTCTTCCCATATTTACTACAGGATGGATAATTAAATTTTCCCTTATTCCCCTTATTTCCATTTCTAGAGTGATCAGTAGATCTCTTATTCTCTTGCTTTGCTTTAAAGTCATAATACTTAGAGAATTCATTTTCCATCTTAATAGCACACGAGACAATGTCTTCATATGATGAGAAGGATTGTGAGACCAATGCTCGACGGAGAAATGATTTTAACCCATCAAAGAAATGATCAATCTTACTTCTTGGGTTACGTATATAATCTGAATCATACCTTGGTAACCTTTTAAAGTTAGCCTCATACTTTGCGACATTCTCATCCTCCTTTTTCATCAGACTTAGAAATTACCTTTCCATATCTGCTTGATGGTCACGAGGAATGTATTTTTCTAAGAAAAGCTCTTTGAACTCTCTACATTCCATATTTTATACTTCATCATCTTCCTTTGTGTTTTGAATCAATGGAAACCATTGATCAACATCTCCAGTGAGGCGGTAAACTGCCATGACAACTTTTTCCCTTTCGCTACTCCCCAAGGTGTGGAATATTTTCTCTAAGGAATTTATCCATTGGTCAGATACTAAGGGATTTGTACTCCCATTGAATATTGGTGGTTGTTTCCTCATGAAGCGATCTAATATTGATCCTCCATGCTGCGGATCGGGGTGATCCATACGGTTAAAGTTATTATTCATAACCAGAGAGAGTTTTCCCAGTATGGTGATTAACTGATCAACACCAGTTGCATCACCAGCTCCACTATAATTATCTTGAGCAGGAGGGAAATCCCTACATGGAGTACGTGCATTGATACGGTTTCCATTTCTTCCACTAGGCGCCATTTCTAAACAATGGCATAAACTAGATCAGTTTATGAATCAAAATACATAATTCCATACTTGTAAAACACTTTACATAAATTGAACTATTTATGGATATAATCCATAATCATAAAAAAATGTTTTCTTCGAGGAAGAATATACTCATAAATCCTACATAAAGATTTGTAAATAAAATGAGAATTATCCTAAGCATATCCCCCGGGAGTGTTGTAACTAAGAGTACAGCAAGGCTCATTGTCGTGCACCAGTTCCCATTCGAGTCTAGCTCAAAGCGGTGTTTTAGGGTTTTACCCCTAGGTACATCTGTGCCAGATCCACCTCTACCTACTCATATCCAGACAAAGATGTATTGCTTGGAAAACTCAAAAAATCTATACAATACCAAAATTCTAGGAAGTTCTTTTATACTAATCCTCAAAGTCTATTTTAGGGCTATGTAATCTAATCAGAGTTTATCTAAATCTAGCTTCCAAGGTTAGTACTAAACTGCCTCTAAAACCAACTGTAACGCCCCGACCCCGATTACCCAGAGTCGGTGCATTATTACATAACATTGGCACGATCACAAAAGATTAAGTATCGAAAGACCGATTACTTTAGTAGTCTTGGAAACACTAGATATATTCATAAGTCTTACATTACATCATAAAGTGAAAAAAAATTACAACACATATTGTCTTCATAGACCACACTCATATCCCCTCATACTATCCCCATAGGTCATTCATAAAATACTTCTTCAGATCCTGGGAGAAATAAAACATTGAAAGGGGTGAGCTCAAATTCTCATTAAGGATAACAATATAGAGGAAACTTTCATAAATAAACATAAAAATTTAAGGAAATGTATAACTAAAACAAAAGACTTTTAAACTTGAACTTCAGTATGATAGGGAAAAGATAAAATGAAATAATTCCATTTACTTATTCACATGGATATTCTACTAGTCGAATAATCACATGCAATATCAATAACCACCTTCATAATGATGGAATGCATAATGCCAGACTATCATAACCACATAGTCAAGGCCTTGTGCCAAGACTAAAATTAAGATTTTGTGAATGCCTTGTCCCAAGACACTAGTTTGTCTCATGAGACCTACTGATGCATCGAGGAGCTATAGAGGGCTCCACCCGTCACTTATTAAGTCCAATGCATTCCTCATATGAAGATGTTTAAACATAACATAAACATTCGTATTAAATCTAGCATACGAAATGTCAATACTTTCTCCATAAAACATGAATGGTATAAAAATAACACATCCATAGTCAAACATATCGCAAAACCTTCAATACTATATGGATGTTTTTTTATCACAATAAATCAACTTCAAAAAAGCTTAAAATCCATCAAAGGATGTTGACATAGATGAATTCAAAACTATTTGAGAGAAATATCTCTTTTTTGAAATCATTTAAAAGTCACATAATTATAAAAGAAAACATTTACTTTGAAAATATTCTTATAAGCTTGTAAGGGAATCTTCAACGATTTTATAACAACGGAAAATTGTTGCACTGGCTGTATAAGTTAAAAAAATACATTCTTACCTTAATTTTGTTGAAAAGGTTAAAAATGACCTTGTTTGGAAAACGATGGAAAGATTCCTTTATAAAATTCTTATAAAAAGTCAAAAAAGGGTATAAATTACTTTAACCCATATTCGGTAAAATAGTGTGAATGTTTTGAAATACCTTTTTAAGAAACATGGATGTGGATGATAAAGGGGTCCCGATAGATAATTACGTATAAACAACCTCGGATAATGAAGTGATTGTGAAATAAACCCTTACCTTGTACTTTTCCTTGGTTGAGGGTAGGTTAACCTCCTTTATAATGGTGAAATAATTTTTATTAAATTATAAAATAATAATATATATTAATATGATATCATATATGATCTTTTAACATTTCTTTGTTAACAATATCTTAGTATTATCGTCGTTTCGGGTGTTAACTTACTCATTTTCTTTTATATGTTTTGTTACATAAGTCGTGTTTGTTATGGATAGGTTATATATTATTCATATCCAGAATGATATCAAGTCCTTAAACATTACTTTTAATCATCAAATGAGAATTATTCTTGAATGGATACGATGGGGAATGAATCTCATCACGTTCGTGGAGACGGTAGTCCGTACGTACACACGAGCGACAATATCATTCTTTTGATAGTAAAATAATATATAATTGGATGGTATATCATATATAAAGAATAATTATCATGTTATATTTGTTATTTACATCAATTACACATAATTATCATACCCATCCAAAAAATAATGTTTTGATTAACAATTACACCACGACGTGGAGACGGTAGGCCGTACTTATGCACGTATGGTGACATGTCATTCAAAGGATGGATAGAATACTGAATATGGTTGAAACATATTTATAATAAAATAAAATTATATATAATATACTGGAGTTATTATTTTATAAATGAAATAACAAAGAAAGAAGAAGTTGAAGAAGAAAGGAACCTGAAAGGGCGTGGTGAAATCATTACCTCTTCTTCGGGTTCTTCCTTTTGATTTGATCAAAAAGGCTAATTAGGTTGGATTTCTGATAAAACTAAGGCCTCTAGGATGAAGGGAGGAAATTTGAGAGGGTATTTGGGTAGATGTTGGATGATCCAAGGGCTTTAGAGGTGTGGGTAAGGGGGTATAGGTGGGGGCCTTTTATAAGAGGGAGGAGGGGAACTCTAGGAAAGTCATGAAATGTTACTTTTTTTTGAAAAGCTTTTCGGATTTTAAAGGCCCCACAATGATATATTTCGAGGATAAGGTGATACGGGTTCTAAATCCACCAATACAATAGGCTTTAGACAAGTGTAGGTCTTAGATTTTACCTTATCTTTTCATTTTATTTAAATCGTTCATTAATGAGGTAATCACTGCATCATCATGATGTCATAAATAAATTTATTTATTTAATGTATAAAAATTATAAAAAAATACCATGATATAGGAAATATTTTTAGCTTTCCAATTACTATTTATAGTCTAAGAGATCATTCATGTAGAAAAAACTAATTTTTTTTACTTAGGCGTTACATACTTTTGTTATATTTTCCTTTCTTTAAAAAAAATGATAAAATGTCACTATCACACAAAAGTGATTCAATGGGGTCCCTAAGTTGGAACAAGGAATCCCATGGTCAACCATGACACAATCAATAACATTAAGAAATATTTTGGGGTCATTTTATATTATTATGATATTATTTCATTACCCTTAACTACCCGATTACTAATTAATCATGATAATTAAAGATAATTGTCATCGTTACTATTCATAATGTCAAAAAAAAAGACTTAATTAAATAATTTAGACCTTATGATTAAAAATATGGAATAAATTTTACCAAATTATAATCATAGAAATTTCAGTAATTAATTTAAAAATTATTCCCGCTGTCAAAACCAAAAAGCGTGTTTTTAAGAAATAATAACTATCAAAAGATTGACACTTTTTTATGTACGGTTTAAATGTGAAATTATGTCCAATGACCAAAATTGTATTAAATGGTAAAAATATATTCTAAATATACTTTAAAACCACTCAAATTCGTAATTTATCACTATTAATTATTTCGATTAAAAAATTTGTTTTTAATTAAAATTTAGTAATTTTCATTATTCATCAAAATATAAAAGTTATCCAAAAAGTACCAAAATTTCACCCTAAGCTAATTTAGATATTATGAAACCAAAAATGAAGTCAATTTTGAAAGATAAAATTTATAAAATTTCAAAAAGTGGGTATTTCTATTCATAACAGCTACTTTGATTGGTCGCGGTGTGTTAGAATCTCGAAGTTGCGTAATATTCAAGCTATTGCATTATTCAAAGGGAAACGTACCATAGAAGATTTGGGTGTTATATTCTACCCTATCGTAACACCCCTGAATGATAAAGGGTTAAATGACTAAATTATATGACTCATGTCAACAAGGTGCACCTTCCTTTTTGGGAGCCAATCTGATTAGAACTCCACAGTTAATCGTGCTTGGCCTAGAGTAGTGATCCGGATGGGTGACATTCTGGGAAGTTTCCTAGAGTGTGTGTGAGTGAGGACAAAGCACACTGGAAAAGATATGTGTTGTCCTGTGAGGACATTCATTAGACAGATGACCCGTTCGGGCATGTGGGTGGATCCTAGAGTGGGCCCCACATGTCTGCAGGGGTAATTGGTGGTACCTGCTAGGCCAGGACCCGATGGCCTTGTTATGGAAGGGTGGCTGTGCTGTCACTGGGACCTGGTTGTCACAAATATGAAAATAAAGAACAAGTAAGGGGGGGGGGGTCAATACTCAGAAAAAGAATAAATCTCTTAAGAACCATCCTTCCAAGAAGATTGAGATCCATAGGTAGGTAAAGGAGAAGGAAGTGGTATGCTCTTCATGTGGGAAGAAAGGACACTAGAAGAGGAACTTCACCGATAAGAAATGGGAAGCTAAAGGTGCATTCATTATTGAGTTCAATATTTAAATATAAACACATTAGGTATTATATATGGACTTTGGTTCTCACATTGTATCCAAATGTAGGAACCATGTAGATTTAAAAAGATTTATATAGCGTAGTTGGATTTTTGGGCTGTCAATGGGGTGACGTTGGTTGCTCTAGAGATTAGAAAATACCACCATTAATTTTTTAAAATAATAATATTGGTTTTATAATATTTTTATTATGTACTAACTGTTACCAAAAATTTAATTTATGTATCCTTTCTATATATTGATGATTTTTTTCATGTTTGGAAATAAAAGTTTTTTATTTTATAAATATAACATATGTTTTGGTATGTAACATTTAAATAATAGTCTTTATGTACTGAATTATGAAAAAAAGTATTGTAAATTGATGAAAAATTATGTTCACATATATCTTGTAACTCCCATCCATTGAATCACCATTTGGGTCATATAATCAATAAGAATTTGAAAAATATTTATCAAGATGGTTATTTAGACTCTTGAGAGAAAGCCACTTGAAATATTTAATTCTTGTTAATAAAGAAAAATAACCAAAAAAACATTTGGTGGATAGTGTGAAAGGACCATATAGATTCTATGATTTGTACACAATGACATGTGTGGACCATTTCCAATAGAATCAAGATGTGGGTATTATTACTTCATAAATCTATCTAATGAATTGAGTAGATATAGATATGTCTAATTGATGTGGTATAAGTCTAATTCCTTCGAGAAATTCAAATAATTCAAGGATGAAGTAGGGAATCAACTTGGAAAAAAGACAAAAATGAATCGATCTGATCGAGGTTGTGAATATCTTAACCAAGATATTATTGACTTTATATGGGAGTTTGGTATTATTTCTCAACTCACTCCACCTTACACACCATAGTAGAATAATGTTTATCAAATGAGGAACCATAACATGATATTCATGGTATGGTTAATGATGATTCATACTGATATTCCATTATCCTTTTAAGGATATGCATTATAATATATGACATGTGAATTAAATTGAGAACCAACTCAAGAATAACATGGAATTCCCTCTGATTTATGAAGTAAAAAGAAACCTATTTTATCACCTATGCATGTATGGGGTTACGATGAATTTTAAAGGATGTTTTAAGCAACATACTAGAACGTCAGGAAACAAAGTGATTATTTATAGGGTATCCTAAAGAAATATATGGTTTTCTAGGAACAAATATTTTCCACAGGAACCTATGGAATTTGTTCCTATACCAACTATTGTATATCTTGAGCATCAACTTCATTGAAGTCAATCTTCCTCCCACTATACTTCTTGAGAATGTTCTCCCTCTAAATAAATATATATTTTATAAAAATAATAATTTTCTTGTATAAGAGTTTTTATAGATAGTACCCCCTTATTTCTTTAGGATACCATATAAATACTCACTTTGTTTCCCGAGGTTCTAGTATGTTGCTTGAAACATCCATTAAAATTCCTCGTAACCCCAAACACGTATAGGTGATAAAATTGGTTTCTTTTTACTCAATACATCAGAGGGGATTTCATGTTATTCTTGAGTTGGTTCTCAATTTAATTCACATGTCATATATTATAATTCATATCCTTAAAAGGATAATGGAAGATCATCATGAATCATCATTAACCTTACCATGTCTAGCATGTTATGGCTCCTAATTTCACTAAAAATATTCTACTATGGTGTGTAAGGTAGAGTGAGTTGAGAAATAATACCAAACTCCCATAGAAAGTCAATAATAACTTGTTTAAGATATTCACAGCCTTGACTAGATCGAATCATTTTTATCTTTTTTCCAAGTTGATTCCCTACTTCATCCTTGAATTATTTGAATTTCTTGAAGGAATAAGACTTATACCTAACCAATTAGACATATATATATCTACTCAATTCATTAGAGAAATTTATGAAGTAATAATACCAACATCTAGATTCTATTGGAAATGGTCCACACATGTCATTGTGTACGAATCTTAGAATCTATATGGACGTTTTACCCTTTCCACCAAATGTTTTTTGGTTATTTTTATTTATTAACAAGAATGAAATATTTCAAGTGGTTTTATCTCAAAAGAGTCTAAATAACCATCTTGATAAATATTTGTCAAATGATTATTGATTATATGACCCAAATGGCGATTCAATGGATGGGTGTTCAAATAGATATGTGAACCTAATTTTTTATCAACATAAAATACTTTTTTTTCATAATTAAATACATAAAGACTATTATTTAAATGTTACATACCAAAACATATTTTATATTTACAAAATAAACAACTTTTATTTCAAAACATGAAATCAAAATCATCTATATATAGGAAGGATGCATAAATTAAATTTTTGGTAATAGTTAGTACATAATAAAAATATTATAAAACCAATATAATTCTTTTTGAAAATTAATGGTGGTATTTTCTAATGTCTGGAGCAACCCAAATCACCCCATTGATAGCCCAAAAGTACAACTATGCTATAGAAATCTTCCTAAATCTACAAGGTTCCTACATTTGGATATAATGTGGGAACCAAAGGCCATATATAATACCTAATGTGTATATACTTAAATATCGCACTCGATAATGAATGCACCTTTAGCTTCCCATTTCTTATCAGTGTAGTTCCTCTTCTAGTTTCCTTTCTTTCCACATGAAGAACATACCACTTCCTTCTCCTTTACCTACCCATGGATCTTCATCTTCTTGGAAGGTTGGTTCTCAAGATATTTATACTTTTTATGAGTATTGATCCCCCTTTACTTGTTCTTTATTTTCATATTCATGATAATTATCATGGGTTTTTATGCCCCATGTCCCTAATCACTTAGATAATGAGAGTAAGGATATGTAAAATTCTCTAATAATTATTTTTCATGTTATAATTGATAATAAAATCGGACCAAGACTTGGGAAGTGAGGAATGTATGAGATCTATGCACAATTCATTTGAGAATTTAATCCCTAAGATGTATAAGAATTAAATGTATATAATAATATTGAATACATGAGGTATAACTATCATCGACTCTCCATGATTTCATGTAAATAAAACATTGGCGATCTCATGTATCTCTTGTTTCGCCTTCACTTTATAGAGATCTTTGAGGTGAGATATCATGATATATGCATCCATTGCCTCATGTTACTTTTAAATCTTATTATTCATGGATTATAGCATGAAAAAATGAACATATGTGGATTAATTAAAATGTTCATCATAGAAAGAAAACTCTTTTTTACTATCCTCTTGGCCAAGAACCTTAGGAATAGGGTTTTTTAGCACATATAATTTCTTTTTATAGCACATGAAAATGCATAAGTTCCTTTTCTATTCATGGAAATTACTTCATGTGGGAATGTTATCCTTCTCAAGTATGGATTATAGTGGACTATTTTAATTCATATATATTTTCATTTCTATAAATAAAATCCACATAATTTTTACAATTTATCTGATAAAATTAGTTAATAAATATTATATTATATTTTTTAATCTCCCACTATTTAATCAAAACCTAATTTCCCTTACTATTGGCTTAATAATATCCTATTTCTTAAAAATTCTTGTGGAAATGACCCACATTAACCTTCTCATAACCCAAACTTGTGCTTGACAAGTTATATAAAAGGTTTTAGTTAGGAATTCAAAATTCCAACTACATCAATTCATAGTTCCTTGATCTGTTGAGTGGACTCCCCAATCCTAAAATCATTAAATCGGATTTCCTCAAACATTTCCCATTATTTACAACATGTTCTTCTTGGGAGCCCAACTCTTGATGTGAACTATGTTAATTCAACCCAAAAATTCAAGTAAGAATTCCTATATAATTGAAAGCACCAAGACTTGGACCGATCAAGCAATTTAAACTATAGTTTAGTTTTAACTTTTGTAGTGGAAAGATATATGAAATTAATATATAAAATTGATAAATTTTATAATTATACATAAATTTCCCATTTTTATATTTATTACATTATTGTTAATATAAAGTATATTTAATTAAGTTATTAACCACGTCTTAGATAAATTTTATGCAGAACATAATTTTTTATTCTATATTGAGTTCTGGTTCATTAATTAATTTGTGTGATCACAAAAAAAAACATAAATAATGAAATCAACCATACCCTTCAAAGAGATAAATTAATAAATTTCTATGATAATCAGATTTTACTAATGGATAGATTATCTACTGGATGATAAAGTTGTCATCAACCTAGGGGGAAAAACCTTAAACCATGACTTGGTTTGTGTTCTAGATTTCCACCTATCCACCCACATACCTGTTAAATTGGGTTTTTCCTCTAATCCAATCTTGAATCCACTAAAATAACTTGGGTACCCCCATAAACTTTATAATATTTTACTCACACACATGCTAATGGAACCAAATGATTGTTTAAGTAGTTTACATAAAAGGAAATCATGGTCATAAAGGCCCCTACATAATTAGGGGAGGGATGGAATTAAAATCATCAATTTAATCTAATAATAAATTAAAATAAAACCAATCAAATACAAATTTATGGTCTATGCTCATGATCATCCACATACTAGAAATGAATCACACATTTAATAAACTAACATTTAATTATAATCATTATTATCTAAGCAAAATCATGATCTAATAAATTAATTTTAATATTTAATTAATCAATTGTTGTATCTTAATTATCATCCAAATTTTATTGAGATTATCATACTTAATAATTTTAAAAAAATTAATTAAATTTATTTAAAATTAAATGTGTACAATACATGTACCTCGGAGGAAACACAATGAGTAACCATTCGAATTACCCAACTTATATTATATTTGTATACTATTTACTCATGTGTCATGTGGTATATATGAATTATCATGTAATTTCATAGTGAATAAATTTTAAAAATAATGACACATGGAACACATGTTATTTACATAGTGTGTTAGGTTTCAATGCATGGAGAGTAATGAATGTATTACAACTTATACATGATATGCAGTTTTTAACATTATGCTGAAATTAATTATACATTTAATATATATATATATATATATATATAACCCATCATATGTAATGTACATAGTCAAAGAAATGACATAATAAACACATTATGATAAGGTTTAGGTAGTATAATAATTTAATAATAATTTTGTGCAATTCGGTAATATAAATGATGTGTACTATCCAACTACATGACATGTATATTTCTTACAATATATTTGTGGGATATGCTCAGAAACATGAAATGTAACTGTGAAATGGAAAATAATGGAGTAAAAAACATGCACATGGGATAAATAGTGTTTAGTTTCCAAGTTACATATTCACCAGTCATGTAGGTCATGTATGATAATATACATACTGTCTTTGACTAATGGACTGCACATCATGTACAAAGGCTATACAATGTGTAGTCTGACTGACCGTGTTCCAGGCTGGACCAATCAACACATGGTGTATTTAGATACTCTCCACATGTGATAAATACACATGGCTTGAATTAATTATGATTTTATTTAATAACTAACATGGTTCATTAAAAATGGATACACGACATGTGCCATTGGGATTTATGGCATGTACTCTTGTGTTATTCGGCCAGAATCCTTGGAACCTCTTGGTGAGTTCTTTGATTTTTTTAATTTATAAAATTAATATATGTTGATTGTATTTGTGAAAATGAAGAGCAATAAGAGAAGATATATCTATTAATATTAAATAATGATTAAAATGAAATTGAAAACTAATGATAAATACATAAATCAATCAAAAATCTGTAAATAATTATATATAATTATGTGATCTCTTTGATACTACTTTGTGGTTCTAGATGCTGTGAAAGCACTGGATTAGGTATCCCCAATTCATATTTTTTTCCTAATCGATGATAAATATGAGATGTGCATCGATGATAGATTCCATAAATAAAGTAATAGAGAAAAAGATTAAATGTTTAGATAACTCCAAAACCAAATATCGGATTATTACATATAATATATAATTAATTTAAAAAATTAATGAATTAACCTGTGATGAATTATTTATTTATTGAATAATCTGTCAATGTCTCTACATCATACAATCATTTTGTTTTAATAATATAGTGTATATTCCCTTTAGCAGGGATTCATACATGCTCCACAAACCACCAAACATCACCATAGTAATCTTCGGGTGCCGGCGCAATATATCATAGCACTTTCCACTTTCAAATTTGATCACAATGAGAATAACTTTAAGAAGGATTCTATTGAATCTCTCTAGAATCGAGAGTGGTGGTAGAGGATGATCAATCTCCATTCTTGAGATTGGAGAAGGGATCTCACTAGGGCTTTTAGAGAATTCTACGAATTATGTTGTGCACAATAAAATAAATGAAAAATCCTTTAGAAAATAATATAATTGGGTTCATATAAAACTAGGGTTAGAAAATTATAATTTCACACACGACATTATTATTATTATTAATCCCTATATAAATCCATGTTTATAATAATAAAAATATTATTATTATTTCTTAACTTGTGAAATACTTGTGAATTAATTAAATATTATTTATTCAAATAATATTCATTATATATTATTTTTAATGGAGCATAAAACCTAGTTATCCATTCCTCCACAACATTTATCGAACCTTGAATAATGACTATTTATATAATAAATAAATATCAACGCATTATTCAGAAATAAATAAATAAATATTATATTCACTAAATAGAAAATAAAAATTTATTAAATATTCTTCTCAAAAGATATTCCCTCGAATAACCTGTAAAAATATATATATGATCAAGAAAACATGAATAATTATTAAACTACATGTGGGAATAATATTTATTGTAATTGTGAAATAATAAATAATAATATTTTTTAATTTAGGTTCTAGATACACTTAGTGTGTGACCCTCTAGGACTATTTTTCAGTAGTATTAGGTGAAGAAACCCAAAGTCCAACGTTATCCTCTAGTAACATACCATGGTACCCATAAATAAATAATTTAATGTTGTAATAACATAAAACCACATATTGACACTTATTGTGTAATATAATATATTTATCATTACATCTATAATCAAGTAGGTTGCATGTTGGTGGCATCAACCAATGTGATCAATGCTTCTTTCTTTGAATTTACAAAAATTGAACTTGTATACATGACACCACATCCATAGATTTATTTAGGCCATATAATTTCTATAAAAGGTCTTGAGATATCAAATCATACTAAAGAACAAAAGATAAAAATTCTTTCTTGCATTATTTAGTAATGAAATATTATTCGTGACACACCCAATGTATCCCACTTCACCAAAAACATGTGTCAATATGATTTTCATCAATACATCAATTTTATTGACTCATAATATAAATTAATAATAATCATAATTTCAAAGGATCAATAACCATTTCCATAAATTGGAACATCAAATGACACATATAAATGCAGATTTCCTATTGGTAGGTCTCATTCGCATAATTTCCTACATTAGAAATTACCAAGGTCATACACCATGAGAAGTTGTATCAAACTCCTTTGAGTCTCCAACCCTGATATACTGTACCATTTGTGTCCCAAAAATTATTTTATCTAGTTATAGAACATATATATTTAAGAATATGTTCAGGGCACTTATGGATTCTCATCATAGTGGGTAATTGCTACAACCTTTTAGTGCGACAAATACTCATTGAAAATTATCACATACTATGTCACATATACTAATAACCATAATGTGATAAAAAGTTTATAAATATTCAAAAATTATTAATTTAAATAATCATAAAGTATGCATAAGTTGGTTATAAGGAACAAACTCTAAAAGTCCAGTCATGGAGTACGATAGGGTACCACATCGGTACCTGGGTGTCTTTTTGTGTCTATGTGTTTTGTGAAATTATCTGAATTGGTTGATTACTAAATCACTGATTATGGTTTTTTATGTTTATTATGTTTTTTTTATTTTTCAATTATTCAACATATTTATTTTGTAATTTTTTTTTGGTTTGATGTAGGATGTATTGTGTATAGGGGTAAATATCCACCCAATGATGTCATCTACCATTGGAATTTCTTATAGTCTCTAGTGTTTGGGGGATTCAACTAAGGTTAGTGGAATTTTAGTCCTACCCAAGCCAATTGTATGGTGTTTGGATGTTAAATTTATAGAATGTTTCTAAGTGTGATGATGAGAACCCTTGTGGTGTTTGTATGTATCTGGACCAGACCCTTTAAGGAATTGGTTCATGGAGGATCTTATTGGGAGTTTGATGTGTTTTATCAAGTCTTTCCAAAAGAGTTATAGCTATGCAGTAAAATCTTGTTGTATGTATTTGAATTTTTGAGGTTAACTTGGACTTCATGATGTTGAATACACAACGGTTAGAGAGTTTGGATTAGTGAAACAGAATAGTGGTGGCTGACAATTGTAGAAGATGAATCTATGTATGGATAATCGAGGAGTCTCTTAAGCAGTTAGTTTCAGGGATTTTATTCTTCCATAGAGAGGGACGTCGGCCTCCACTAACTGATTATAGGTTTCCCCAAACTATTTAATTATGAGGGAAAATCTTTAAGTTATAATGTAGACCCCATGGTCTAGTGTAACTAGACATTCTCAGGAAATGAACCTGAAGGTTTCCCAAAATGTGAGGATAATATCCACTACTTTATTAGGTGGCTAGTGTTTTTCCCTTAGTGTTAATGGTAAATATAACTATGGATGACATGAGAGGGTATTTCCCTAATAAAACATGACCCTCAGCATGGTATAGTATGATGATAATTATTGGTGTACCCATTATAAAGAAACTCTTGCTATGTAGTAGATAAATAGGTTTTATCAAGAGTTTGTGGATTTTGGTCAGTTTTGAATGTTTTATATAGGGGTCAAGAGTAGATAGATCATGATCATCTAAATGATCTAGACCATATCCTTTGGATTATGGCAGATTAGGTCACCTAATGGGAAATGGTGTGATATTTAGTGGTTTATTGAAGTTGGTATTATGAATTTGGTGATTGTTTATAGATTTTTCAAAATAGTTATGAAAACCCAACTAGCCTATCTATGAAAATGGGTGTGATTTTTTTTTGAAATTATGGTTCGGATAAGAGAATTCCCATTGATGATCATGTGGGACTTTGAGGAAAAGTACTATGTTACTCTTGTGCCACAAGCTAGTGATAATGGTTGTCATTGCCTTGCTAAAAAGAGATGGTAGTGAAGCTAGAGTAAGTTTTAATGAGCATATTTTTTATAAACTCATCTGGTGTTAGTTTGGGATCTTTATGAAGCACTCATTTTTGGAGTGAAATGTGGATGAGTTGTTCTTACATAAAAAAATTCAATAACAGTCTTTAAAAGTGAGGAGAGAGTCTCTATTAGTAATACAAACCTTGTTAAAAACCCATTTTTGGGTTGACTGTTGGTGGATTATGGTTTAATTTTATTCCATGTAGTTGGATGACCTTTACATGAGAAATGTTTTGTCTATTAAGTCATGTAAATACTCACATAGAGAGGATTCATGCCTCTTCATATTTTTTTTATAAGGGATAAAGACTATATCTTGTAGGTAGAAGAGTATGTTTCCTTGATACACAAATGTGATTCAAGTTTTTTTGGAGATCATACCCTCAGAGGAGAAGGAAGTTTATGCGATGATGAATCATTTTTTTTCATGAGGTTGTGTTATGAGATTCTCTATTCAAAATCTTCTGTTTTATTTTTTTAGGGATGAAAAGTATTTAAGGTGTGGATAATGTAAAGACCCAAGTTTTTCTTGAGTGAGAACTAACTAAAATTTTATTTTTTGAGTCATGGGGCCTCTCTAAGTGTAAACTAATAAATTTACCCTAGGAAACACCCTAAGAAAAATTATCAGATGGTTTTGTTGATTATAGGGAATGCTGTTTACCCTTAAGATGAGTTGTCATAAAATTATGAGCATGATGAGGTAGTTTAGAAAATTTATTAAGTATAAAATTTTATTTTTGGCCTCACACATGTTTATTTTTGATGAAACATTTATATCTTCTCAATGAAGTATTTAATATGAAAACCAAATCCATGATTGATTCTAGAATATGAGTTTTACCCATGAAATGATGTAAGTCCTATTTTCATTAGGACCCACGATGGTTCGAAATCACTAGTGGATTATGGGGAATAAATTAAATAAATTAAATAAATAATTTGTTTTTTTAATTTTTAATTTTAGTCTATAGACATGTATATTTATATCTTTCTCTAAAAAATCATCAGGATTAGTTGAATAATCCTGAGATTATAGGGTATTTTCCATTGACAGATCTTTGGGATTGATCATAATCACGTTGCTAATGTTGGATCAACTTATCATTAATCATCCCCATGACATGACATTATAATTTTATTATGCACTTTTAGAAATGAATTTATATGAAATTATCTATGCAATTACTTGATGTTTTAATTAATTTTTGAAGATTTTATTTACATTCATTATTTAATCCGAATAATCTCACTCCATGGATTCATATATTTTTTGGTTGTGAGAATTTTATATCAGATTGATAAAAGGTTGTGATTCAATAATATTTTTCCTCTCTATCTCCAAATCTCTCATTATTCCCCAAAATAATCTTATATATGTTATAATTTATTCATAAATAATAATAATATGATAATTTTTTTCCTTGGTCAATTTTTTTGTTTGGATTGATAAAGTGGGTGTTTTTTGGGAATCCCGTATTGGAAATATGAGTAGAATTCCCAAAGCTCCCCTCATATAAAATGGGGACTTGAGAATTGGAATTTTATTAAAAAATATATGTTTTCCTAAATTATTTGAATGTGTTTTAATAAATATATATTTAGTAAAATGTTTTTCTATATATATTTATTATTTTTATATATATATAAAATAAAATAAAATATTTTTTTTAAAACAATTAATAACATGATTAGTCGTAAAAATTGGATTTTGATTTTTCAAAATCTGAATGGGTGCCCCTCCTCAATATTTGTCTCATTTTATTTCAAACCAAGGTCTTCTTTGATCAAAATGGTGAGATTAAACTAGTTCGATTCACACTAATTTTGATTTATAAATAGGAGATAATGAGATTTCTAAGGGATTAATTATTATTCAATATAAGAAATTCTCTAGATATTTTTCCAACATCAGTGTTTTGGGGAAATTGAAAATTGGTGTTTGATTTTCCTGAAATATTTGTGAAATATTTGAGTGAAGATTCCACCAATAACCCTACATTATTATAGTGGGGGGTGGATCAAACACTTTTGGGCATTGAATTAAATTCACGCATCAAGATTCAATATTTCTTCTCTATCTTCCTACCTATTTTCCAACAGTAAAAATTAATTGAATCCAATTAAGAACCTATAAGCTAGATTCTAAATCCCACAATGTGATGAACCAAGACAAGGTCAAACTCAACCACTTCGATGTCAACAACTTCTCTCAGTGACAAGACAAGATGAAGTTTCTTATTACAGTGCCGAAGATTTATTACTTTCTAGAACTCAATCTTCCTCCCATTCCTCATGAGCATGCTCAAAATCCCGACAACACACTCATTGACATGAATCATGTCAATCACATTTGGTAAATGAGGAAGAAACGTGAAGAATATCATGTTTTGTGTTGATTACATATTCTTAACACATAATCAAATCATCATTATGACTATTTTCACAAAATGAAGACCACTATGAGATATATGAGATGCACTTGGGTTTAAGTAGAAATATGAGGAATAAGGTACCACTAAATTTATTATTTCAAAGTATATAAACTTAAATATTTTTTATAAAAATCCAGTGTTGGATCAAGTTCATTAGCTATAAGTTATAGAAAATAAACTTCTTTCCCTTAAGATTAATAAACCAGACACTTTTCAATTTGGTGTAATTATTTCTAAATTTACACCGGTGTGGATAGATTTTAGTAAATCACTTATTAAAAAGAGTTATGATATTTCCTTATACCAATTACATATGCTTATTCACATTTAATAATAATCCATGTTGAGAGACCTGGGTATGGATTCACAATTTTATAACAAGATTAATATCTTTGAGGGAAAGAAACAACCAAACTCTTCCATACATATCAAAAATAAAATTAAAAAACTAAAGAATAAATTAAATATTTACAATAATAATGGAGAATTATTTTTTTGTGTAAAACTAAGGAATTTTCCAGGGAATGTCTCTATCCAAAAAAGTTGATAAACCCACGGAAAATATGATAACTCAATAGAATATAGTTGAAATGATATCTAAACTCAATATGACTACGATGAAGATGATATGATGTCTTGATTATGGAACAATGGTGCATGTGTGAAAGGATCATTCAAAGTTCAAAACATTTGACAATTGTACTATCATGAAGGAATTACACCTTGGAAATAATGCATGCATCAATGTTAGTGGACAAGGAAGTGTGGAGATAGGCTTTACTTCTGGGAAGAATTTGACACTACTTAATGTGTTACATGTACATGAAATTCAAAAGAAATTAGTTTTTTATCTTCAATATTTGAAGGAATTTTTGTTTTCACTCAAATCTTCCAAGGTTATCTTGTTTAAGGGAGGTTTATTTGTGGGGAAAGGGTAATCAAATGATGGAATGTATCAACTATCCATTAATAATATGATTGAATATTTTTCGTACTTGATTGATTACTTTAATTTGTGGAATTATTTTTTAACATAAGTTAATTATAGTCAATTAAAAGTAATGAAGAAGTTAAATTTATTAAACTTTGGAAATGAATTTAATAAATGTGAAACATGTTTAGAATCTAAAATAGCCAAGAATCCTTTTCATAGTGTTGAAATAAATTATAATATATTATAATTAGGGAAATATAATATTTATGAATTAAATGGTTTTTTCACTTGTGAAGGAGAAAGATATTTTATTACTTTTACTTATTACTATAGTAGATATTTACATATACATCTTCTTAGAAAAAAGGATGAATCCATTAATATGTTTAAGAATTATACAGAATAAGTTGAAAACTAATTAAACAAAAAAATTAAATCATTATGCTCAGATAGAGGTGATAAATAATTTATAGACAATTTTAATGAGTTATTTGAATAAAATGGTATAATTCATCAAAGTACTACTCCTTACAAACCTCAAAAAATTGGATTAGATAAAAGAAAAAATTAAACTTTAGTATAAAATTTAAATTTCATGATTAATAAATCTAAGTTACCTTTAAATTAATGAGGTGAAGCTTTATTGGATGCATGTAATACTCATAAGAGGATTTTATCTAGGAAAACAAGTTAACCCCTTATGAAATTTAGAGAGGTAGAAGACCTAATATTTATAATTGTAAAATGTGTGGGTTTTTAGCTTACTATAGAGTTACTAATCCAAAAAGAACTAAAATTGTTCCTAGAGAAATTGAAGGTATTTTTTTGGATATGCATAAAATAGAAAATTATATATAATTATAGATTTGGGATCTAATATAAATATTGAATCAAGGGATACATAGTTTTTTTGAAAATAAGTTTTATACAGATGACGTGGATAAAGTTTTTCCTTTACCTTTATCTCATGTACTCCAACTAGTTCAAATAGAATAGTAGAGAATAATGACAATTTTTGAGTTGAGCCTAAATGAAGTACAATAATTAAAAAGGAGAAACATTTACATCAAAATTTTATTTCTCCTTATACCATAGTTTTTATTTTCATGGGAGATAAAAATAATCATCTTTTGAATAAGTTTCCATTACAATTAACTAAAAAAGATGACCCAAATACATATATATAATCCTTGAATTCTAGAGATTTTTCCTTATGGAAATAAGTAATTAATGATGAGATAGATTCCATTATGGGTAATAATACATGGGTCCTTATGGATTTACCAAGAGTTTCAAAACCTATTGGTTATAACTGGTATTTTAGGAAAAAAATATGATTTTAATGGTAACATTAATCCTTATAAAGCTAGATTGGTTGGTAAAAGTTTCATAAAAAAATAAGAGATTGATTATTTTAATACTTTTGATCATATATCACAAATTACTTCAAGAAGGATTTTATTTTATTTTGATTAAATTAATCATTTTTATGCCCATCAAATGGATATCAAAACTAATTTTTTTAAATGTATACTTAAATAAAGATAATTACATAGAAAAACCATAAGGGTTTGTTTTAAAAGGAAATTAAAAGAAAGTATGTAAACTAGTTAAATCTATTTATGTCCTTAAACAAGCTCTGAAGTAATGACATGGTAAATTTGACTCTATTATTTTTTCTAATGGATTTTCTCATAATAATTCAAATAAATGTGTTTATTCAAATTTTAAAAAATAATATGGAGATATTTTGTATATATTTGTGGATGATATATTAATTTTTAAAACTAATATGCTAGGTTTAATTGATATAAATAATTAATTATCTTATATATTTAAAATGAAGTATCATATAATAGTTGATACTATTCTAGATAGTTATAAAACATAGTGGGTGTTTTTCTTTATGTTAGTCTCATTACATAGAAAAAATGTTAAATAAATGTGGTCATCTTGGTTTCAAGGATTCCAATACTCCATTTTATTCTAGTGTTAAACTATTTATAAATATAGGTAGATCTAGTTCACAACTTGAGTATGCTAGTGAAATTGGTTCTTTTATGTATGAAATGCATTGAACTAGACATGATATTGATTTTTCAGTATGAAAATGAGTAGATAGTCTTGTAATCATAGTATGGATAATTGGATATGTATACTGAGAATTTTTGGATACTTAATACAAAACAAATATTTAAGTTTATACTATAATGATTATCTAGATGTATTAGAATAATACACTGATTCACGTTGGATTAATAATATTGGGGATAAACAACCTATATATGGATGGTTTTTTAATCTAGGAGGTTTTTCCATTTCATGGGAGAGCAAGATACACACATTTATTTCACATTCGACCATGGTGTCAGAGTTTATTTCCATAGTAGCAAGTGGGATGGAATCTAAATAGATTAGGAATCCACTATTGGATTTTAGATTATGGCCTAATATGATCCCTCCTATCTCTATCATTTGTGATAATTAAGAAACATTATTAAGGGAATATGGTTTCATGTACAAAAGAAATTATATACTTATAATATTAAGACATGATTATGAGAGATAACTGTTACAAGATGGTACCATTACAATTGTCTATGCGAGATCATGTAAAAAACTTCCAGATCCATTTACAAAATCTCTACCGAGAGAGGTCATTCATGATAATAATAAACAAATGGGGTTAAAACCCATAAAATAAACCATTTTTTATTTGAAACAAAACACTCTCTTTTGGTAGATCCTAATCAAAGTGTTTAATGGGTAAAAACAAGTTACGAAGATGATTTATCATATTGACGATTACAACCCCAAACTATTTGGTTTCAATATCATCTATTATGACTAGAGGTTGAGTTATAAAATATTAAAAAATATTAAGACTCGATGATTTATGTGCTCTAATAATAGAAGCATATTGTAATATTTTACCTACATGAACTTAGAAATGGTGCATCTTCTTATTGGAGTTAATGCATTTACTCCTTAGATGTCTCATAAAAATGATATAATAACATGGTCATAAAAGTTCTATAAATTGATATGTTGGATGGAATGATAATTGTATGTATAATATTTCTGGTTTATAATTAATATTAACAAATTTAATTCTTCAACAACTTGTAAATACGATAACACTTTGAGATATTGATACATTGTAAAGGCTTAAATAAAAAGATAACTTTATTATGTATAGATATTCACTTGTGATCTGGATAGTTAATATTTATGAATAAAAGAGGAGGATTAATATAATTTAATCAAAAATAATAATAATAGAATTAAATGTTTTTATTGGTCAAACTTTTTTTGTTAGGATTGAAGAGGGGGATTTTTTTGGGAATCCCATATTTGAAATGTGGGTAGAACTCCCAAAGCTCCCCTCTTATATAAAGGGTACTTGGGAATTGTAATTTTCATAAAAATATATATTTTAGTAAATAATTTAAAGTGTTTTTAAATATATATATTTATTAAAATGTTTTCTTATATAAATAAATATTATATATATAAACAAAAACATATATTATAAAAATGAATAATAACATGATTAGTTGTAACAATTGGATTTTAATTTTTCAAAATCTGAATGGGAGCCCACATAAAGGTTTTTATAGTTTCGGTCAAATAGAGATGTTCTTTGACTAAAATGGTGAGATCAAACTGGTGCAATTCAAACCAATTTTGATTTACAAATAAGATTTGATGAGATCGCCTATGGTGTAATTATTCTTCAGTCCACGAAATTCTCTAGATATTTCTCCAAAATATGTAATACGGGGAAATATAAAATTGGTGTTTGATTTTCCTCAAATCATGGGGATATTATTGATGGAAAATTCAACTAATAACCCTACACTATCAAAGTGGGGGTGAATCAAACCCTTCTGGATAGTGAATTAAATTCATGCATTGAGATTCAATCTATCTTCTCTATATGCCTACCTATTTTCCAACATTATCTCTATAATTTTCTATATCTTCCATATCACCCATTTTTTGGAAGTCCCATTATCCCTAGATATGATTTGAAGTATTGAAGACATGTATATTTGGGTAAGATGTCTGAATGGTGGTTTGGTGGCCCAGCGAGATGATAGAGTTGAGAAACACAGTGATGGATAAGCCCAGTCAGCAGGGGGTTTGGTGGGCCTAGTGGTGGCATGGAGAAGCCCTGTTGGAAATAGGGAGAGGATAGTGGTGATTGGTCGATATGTGGTGGCCCAACCAGAGGGTTATTGCGATGCCATGATGGGTGGAAGGTGGTGGCCTTGGGCCACAAAATTGTGGGAGTTGTGTATGTGAGATGGATAAGTTTCTCCTCTTATTTGATTAAAAAATATAAAAAATAAAATTATTAAAAAATGAAAGAAAAAAAAATGATTAAATAAAAGATAATAAGAAAGAGATGCATGAAAGGTTGTGTGTGTCATCAATACCTACCCCTTTTCACATCATATATATATATATATTTGATATTATACTGTTTATAATAATAATAATAGTATTATTATTGTTATTATTGTTAGATTTTTAGTTGTATATCTTTAACGATATGCCAGATTAATGATCCATTTGAGGAATTGCTACCCAAAATTCGATATGATTGATTCAAGTCTAATATTAAGTTTCTGAATCTATCTCATGACATAGGCCTTGAGTCCCATCATGTATTGTCTCTCATAATTAATATTAAAAAATGCATAATTTTTATTTGATGATCATTTGGAATAACTAAATAGACTATCCTAATTATTTTTCTATATATGTCAAAATGGATTAATTTATTTTGTTATTTGAGGCTATTTTCATGAAGAGATATGCATATGTTATATTTAAATGTGTAGGGATTTGGACGAGGGTCGGGTTTTATCTTCATAGTGATGACCAGGCCTATCCACCATGGTAAAATATTAATGTTAGGGAGTAGATCCCTCCATTACTTTATATAGTTAGGGTTGATAACATTTTATACACACCTGAATAATGGGTCCACTATCTACGGAGTAAGTACCCCCGCCCAGTCGCTCAAGCAGGGTGTTGGTCTTCCTTTGGTGTCAGTACCCCCTTGATAGTTGTAGACCCATCGATGATGCATGGGACCCCACTATAGTTATAGATATGTTTCATTTATTGATTCACATTAATAGTTTATATACTTGTTTTGTGTTACAATATTGATTAACTGAAGTGTGGGGTGCTCCCTCGTTCGATGAGCGTACTTCAATAATGGGTCGAATTCCCTTCATGGACTTTTCTCGTGGACTAGTTTTTGTATGTTTATGAAGGATACACTTCTATGGGAATTGTGGTTAGACAACACCCTTGGGGTGGGGGAGGGGGGAGGGTGCCTTTAAGAGGTGGAACACAACTTAAGATCAACTTCAAGATTTTTGAGCTCTTCAATATTCCATGATTCTTCATTTACTTCAACGGTATGAATACCAAGGGTTGAATCATTGATGATTGATACCTGTCATGAAACATTGAGAATTATTACAATAGAGAATATCTGGATTATTCTTCCTTGACATTCATTCATTTACTCTTTATTGTTGGGATCTTGAGCTAACTTGGTGTTTTGGTTTTTCCATTTCCTTTACATTCTAGTCACCTCACATACTAAGAGTTGAGTTGGATTATTTCTTTGTGTTCCCATTGTGGTTTCAGGGATTCATATTGGGTAAGTTTATACTCACCCATGAAGGGGAATTAGGAACACACATGTTGTTTCTATGTATAATATTCATAGGTTTAGAGATGTTCTAGATAAATGTGGAGTTGGCATGGCCTATTTGGAGTAGAAATGTGGTGATTATCGTTGACACTTTATAGAGTATGTTGATTTGTGATAGTAGAAATGATTTTTGTGTATAGAGAGTGATCTAGGAGTACATGTATCATAGAGGAGCTTCTCAGTACTTATTGTTTCAGATACATTTTAGATTTTATGTTTCGCTAGTACATTCCTTGTGGGTTTTATTTTTATACATTATATCATGAATGTATTTTATATAGTTAAATTGATTACATATATATATATATACTATTGATATTTTGGGTTACCTTGTACAATAAAGATGTGCTAATTGTAGGTTATTATAGGTTAATGCCCTCTATATTGGTGATATATTCCTACTTAATGCTGATTACTACCCGCTATCCTATTGGGGGAAGGCTTACGGTAAAACTCTAAACTTATTTACATCCCAAGAGGGGCCTTGGTGGGATGGGTTATAATATAGAAGCTTCTCATAGAGTCCTCATTTCATAATAAAATTAAGAAAAATAATCAGAATATGACTCCCAAATGAATAGTGAGTATGATGTAGAAGAATGAGAAAAACATAAAAATAAACTATGAGAATAGAAATTAGAATGTTCATAAGTAAAATTAAGAAGCTGAGAGATGAGAATTATTAGCTAAAAATGGGTTCAGATAAATAAATAAATTATATAGTGATAAATATAATCTGTTCAAATAAGTAAAAATACATAATCATAATATTAATGAGAAAATGAAAATCATTGAAGATATGACTTATACTATTTTGCTTAAGGATAATGAAGTTAACAAACCGAGGAAGAAGATATTAAAACTGAGAAGAAAAAATAGAAAATTAGATATGAATAGAATAATGTTGTTGAAGAAAAGGGTGAGTGTTTCAAAAAACATGTTTTATTTATTTCTGTTTTTTAAAAAACTATACATATTGAAGAAAATATTGTTGGAGTACCACTTCAAAAGAAAAACATTATTCTAGAACACTCCAATATAAGAAAAAAATCTGAATTATTTAGAAAACCTAAAGAAAAAGTCAAAATATTCTTAGATTTTGAAGGAAAAGGATTCAGGATACTATCCCATGTTAGTCTCAAGATTCCAAGAGAGAGTTCCATAAAAATACTTTTTGAGTCAAACACAATAGAGAATTTAAAACAAAGCTATACCAAAATATAAATAGCAAGAACATTTTATCCAAAGAAAGAGGTTTCAAGGATACTTCTGGTGTTATGGAGTGTTTGTCAACTGGACTACATTTATATAATTATATATCTTTACTAGGTATTGTAAGTGAGCATGAATCTAGAATGAGAAAAAGAAATAATGGTTGAAAGATTATAAAGAACATAAAAATCCCAAAAAAAATATTAAAGTAATAAACATATTTGAGAAGATGCAAGAATTATTTGGAAGATGTGATAAATAGGACATTCTTCAAATTAATGTCTCACATTCCTACCAACCCAACTTGATCTTTGTAAAAAATAAGTTAATGTTCAAAAATAAAATTAGGTAAGGCAACAAGAAAATTATACCGAGGTTTCATTCAAGTCTAGGAAGTTTGATAATCCATTGTTCTTGGATAACAATTGTTCTAATCACATGCTAGTGACATGAAAAACCATATTTTTTTGAACAATATGAGAGTGGAGTTTTCACATTAAACAATTCAATCTCTCTAAAGTTCAAAGTGGTTAGAATAACCAATATAGGGAAAATTTAGATTAGTTTTAGAAATGGATTTTTTACAAATAGTCTAAATCATAATCTATTAATTTCATCATATACATGTGATGATATAAATGAATTTATTTAAAAAAAATGATTTTTTAGTCAATATGTTTAAAAATAGGATATTCATAAAAAAAGGGATGAGAACCATAGATAATTTTTTTTCAAGTAGGATATGTGAGGAAAAATTGTTACCTAAAATTAGTAATAGAAATAATCTGTGTCATATAAGACTTGGTTATTGTAAAGACCCGGAAATTTCAAGGAATTTTTTTTCTTAATTTTATTTTGAATTTTACAAGAACGCAGTTTCTGACGGCGCTTGATTCTGAGGCCCGGTGTGCCCGGAATTAATTTCCGAAGTTTGGCTCGGGTACGTTCAGTGAATGAGCGAGCGGGAATTTCTAACTTTTGAACCGGTGCTCGGAATCGAATTCTGAGGGCACCGATGAACTCGCAACACCGGTAATCGCTTAAGGGGACCTTTACCGTAGTTGCGTTTGTGCGGGTGAAGAAGTTAATTTTTTTGAGGTTTAATTAAAAATAAATAAAATTGTTGAATCAATTTTATTTCATAACAAGGTGGTTAATTTCTCCCATGGGAAGTTGGTGGTGGGGCCCACATCAACCCAACTTCCCATGTGTGGATAATTGAAAGAGTGGGGCCCACACGAACCCCTCCCCACCTTTTCAAATTCCTTAACTCCATAACTCCTCTTAACCCTTCACTTTCCTAACCCCTCTAAACCCCCAAATTAAGTTTTGTTAACTTATCACCTCATTAATTTTATAACATCTTATGTTAATAATTTAAGTGAGTTAAATGTGGGATTTGAATTTTCAAACTCTTGAAATTCAAAACCTATGTTGTGTTAATAAAATAAGTGGGAGGATTATTTTATTTTAGGGTTAGTTGTTCTTGTGGTGGAGACTTGGGAGAGAAAAGGCTAAGTTTGAAGTCTTCTTCTTCTTCAACATCAACGAAGAACGTGAAGAACACCGTTCTTCAACGAAGAAAATCTCCGCCGAAGAACGCGACGTCTTCTTCCAACGACGTTTCCCCTTCGAATGCACCTCTACAACTACAGAATCGACGTTCGTTTTCCACGACGCCTGACTTCCGCGACGCTCGTCTTCCGCAACTCGATTGACGTGCACCGTATCTGAACCGAGGCAGGGGATTGTTTTATTTAATTATTTCCGTTCATGATTCTAGTTTATCGATCATCGTGGATATTTGACTAGATGTTATCATTTAATGAGAGGGGGGTCGGACCGCACAAACACGGCCGAACCCCCCTCCTATGTTCATGTTTGATTCTTTGTGGATGGAATGGAATGGCGTGGTGCCGTCGCACCACGCGGAAATCACACGGCAAGTATTATGCGACGCCGTCGTGCTGCTCCGTGGAAAGAAGTATAAGAATGTGACGCCGTCGCGCCGCGTCGAAGGAACCCGAAGACACCCGTGGTCGGAGTCGGGCCATGGCGAAGGGGCGTGGTGCCAGCGCGACGCGCCGAAGAACCACGAAGATGGCGCGTTTCGTTTTTGACATGCGGATTGATAGGAAATGACAAACGAGGCCGCAAGGTAGTTTTGAGGCCTCTGAATTGATGATCGGGTCCCGGGAGGACCATAAGGGAAGACGACAAGAGAAACGGACCACTAGAGCGCGTCCGGTGGTCCGCGGAAGGCGGCGGCGGCGCGCCGCCGGAAGATGCCGGCGGTGGTTGCCGCCGGCGTCAATCAGCGGCGAAGTGGGGGCGGCCGTGCGCACCCCCGCCACTCCGCGGCAACCGCTTGGTCGCGGCCGGGCCCAGACGGGTCAGACCCGGGTCGGGTCGACCCGGTTCGGGTCGGGCCGGGCCCAGACCCCCCGTTTTCGGACCACTTTCGGTCAAATGCCCATATCTTGAGCTGTAGACCTCCGATTGACGTGCCGTCAGCGGCAACTCGATCCTTGGATCGATAAGATCGTTTCGGTTTATTACACTCAAGGTTTCGGAGAACTTTAGGTTCGGCTGGGTTGGTTCGTACACGAAACCAACCGGGCCCTCAGAGCGGAAACGCTCGTAACTTGAGTTCCAGGCGTCCGAATGACGTTCCGTCGACTTTGTCGAATTCCTCTAAGTGAGACGGATATTTTGGCTTACTCCGATCGAGGTTTGGATGCCGTTGGAGTACGTTCAGGTTGGTTCGCTCACGAAACCAACCGAACCCCTGGAATGAAAAAGCCAATAATTCACAGACCGGGCGTCCGATTGAAACACCATCTATTTCATTGAATTCCTCTTGATGAGACGGAACTTTTGGTATAATTCACTCGAGTTTTGGACGTAGTTGGAATATGGCCGAGTTGGATTGTACCCAAAATCCAACCGGGCCCCTGGAACGGAAAAGCTGATATCTTTCACACCAGACGTCCGTTTGACGAACCGTCAGCGGTGTTGGTGATCAAGTTGAGAAACAGTCCCTTTGAGTATACCCTATGAGTGTTCGGGGTATAGTTGAGTTACGTCTGGATTGGTTCGCACACAAAACCAACCGGGCCCCGGGGACGAAAAGGCTAGTAACTCACAGACCGGGCGTCCGATTGAAGCGACAACTATTGCGTTGAAACCCCTATGATGAGGCGGTCCTTTGAGATACTTCTTCGTGGGACTTTGTGATACTTAGAGTATCGACCTGTAGCTCGTGGAGCAGACCCTCCTAGAGACGAGCGTACGGAGTACGAAGACCGTGTAGCCGGCTGAAACCTGACGACTACTTTACCGACTCGACTAAGAGTGAGTCGACTAGCCCAGTGGACGGAGCGCCCGGTATTTGGTGGCAGACCCACAACGGTTGGAGCGCCTGGTAGTTGGCAGCAGACCCGCGGTACTCGACCGGAGGAGTACCTCTGTAGGCTATTAGGGGGAGCGCCCGGTATTTGGAGACTGACCCACAACGGACGGAGCGCCCGGTAGTTGGCCGCAAACCCACAGTACTTGACAGGAGGAGTACCTCAGCAGTCTTCGGTTAGTGAGCAGTACCTCGGAGTCATGACCAGACCACTGTACACTCCAGAGACGGGTCTCTTCAGCAGTTACTATTTCGATAATAAAAATCCTGGTTTGAGCTGATACTTTTGACCTTTGTGTTTACCTCATGATTGATATGGGTCACTTATTAACTTAGGTATATGTATGGGCATATACCTGGGTATTGGTTATCCGTTGATTTCATGATCCTTGTGTTTCCTCATGATTGAGATGGGTTACTTGATAACTTAGGTATATGTAAGGGTATATACCTAAGTAGAGGTTATCTGTTGAGATCTTCTATGTGTTTATACTTGTTGGTTTTAGTGAAACCTTGAGGGTCTCGGGGTCCCTACTGAGTATCATTATACTCACCCATGCATGGGCTATGCCCGCACCTTGTTGTGTTGGTTGCTGACGACGGGCAGTGCTGACAGAGGCCGAGTGTTCGAGGACTGGACGGTACCCGGAGGTGGACTACATGACGAGTCAGTACCCGGACGTGGACTACACGACGAGTCAGTATCCCGATGAGGTTGACGGGCGAGAGCGTTGATGAGGCTATCTGTACCTACTCTTCAGGTAGGATCCATGGCAGACGATCCAGGAGCTGCGCTATCTGTACCTACCCTTTAGGTAGGATCCGAGGGGGACGACCCAGGAGCTGCTTCCTTCTTCCAGCTGTTTGTCTTTTTCTGCTGTACTTTCGTTCAGTTGTAGCTGCACTTTCAGTTGGGTTTGTATTCTGGCCCATTTACTTTTCAGCACTTTCTTTTTTACTTAGTGTTTTGCTTCCTCTTGTACTTTGTGGTGTTTTGTTTACTTTTATAAAGGAAATGCCTTCCCAGTTATCGGGATTTTCGCCTTTGGTTCTAGTCTCCAGCCCCTAGCCTATGGAAGGTGGGCTTGGGGTAGTCACGGCATGGGCCCCGAGGACGGGTCGTGACAAATTGGTATCAGAGGAGTCGGTTCTACTGCAGAACTTATAACTCTGATATTTTCTTCCTGTGAAGCAATAGTGTTAAGAGTACCAAGTGTGGTTTTCAGTTAAGGGAATCCAGTGTTGGTGCGGGCGGCCGGCGTATCCATACACCAGGACCCTGACAACTGATTTCTGACTTTGTGCACGAAAACACTGATTGCGTGTGTGTTTCCAGAAGTTTTATTTGAATATCAGCTCAAACCAGGTAAGCTCACCAGGTATAAATCGTTTGACCATTTCACGTTGTTTCTTTCAGGATGCCTCCCTATGGATGACCAGCTAGAGCCCCGAGAGTGGTTCGTATTGACAGCCCGTCGAGCGACGTGGCCTCAGTACAGGGCCCTTTTCCAGTTGAGGCACCTGCGGAGGCACCAGCGGTACTACTACCCGTTGGGCCACCGATGCCATCAGCCCCAGCAGCAGAGGGTGCACATCGCTTGAACGCACTGCACGAGTTACAGCGCCAGAGGCCACCCAGGTTCCAGGGAGGGACGGACCCGGAGGCGGCTGAGGATTGGCTGGAGGCTGTGGTGAGAGTCTTCAGGCTAGTGGGAACGCCGAAAGACTTCATGGTGATCCTTGCTGCCAGCCTTCTTCAGGCAGCAGCAGGCAGATGGTGCAGCCTGATGCTCCAGATGCATGATGAGGCGAAACTTCTTTGGGCAGACTTCGAGAGCCTGTTCCGGGCAGAGTTTGTACCAGCCACCCTTCGAGCGGTGCGTATACATGATCTACTTCAGCTGCGACAGGGCAGCATGACAGTGGCACAGTATTCAGTGAGGTTCACAGACCTCTCGTGTTACTCCATAGATATGGTACGTGACCCGTTCTTCAGGGCCCGAACCTTCAAGCAGGGGCTCAGGTGAGAGATTAGATATTCTGTTGTTTCTCACAGCATTCTGACGCATATAGGGGTGTTGGAGAGAGCCATTTTAGTGGAGAGTTTCCTTGCTGAGCAGTCTCCAGTAGCACGGCCCACCACTAGCCGACTTGCGGTAGAGTCTTCTACAGTAGACAATAGACATATGACGCAGAGGTCCAAGAGGACCAGACCTACCGGTGGCCAATTGGACGACTCAGGTTCAGTTGTGCGGGGGAATCGGGGTGGAGTCAGATCCAGTCGTGCCGAGAGTGGACAGTGTTACTCCTATGGCGGGATTGGTCATATGGCACGTGACTGTCCGACTCGCCATGCAGATGACTATCGGTTAAATGAAGAACCTCCCAGCCAGAGGCAGAGGTTCGATCAGGGCAGACTGCAAGGAGCAGGCGGCCATGGAAGAGGAGCTGGTCGTGCAGCTGGAGGTGGACGACGCTTCGGGGTGTTGCCACCCCCACCACCAGGAGGCCCACCCCGACCGCAGGGGACATGAGGACATGGGAGAGCTCAACTTCAGGTAGCTGAGGCCTATGGTCATGGAGCTCCGGAAGCAGATGGATAGGAGCAGGACTAGCTCCAGACCTGGAGGCTATGGATCCTGTTGATTCTAGTTTTGTTGATGTTTGTTTGTAGTTGCTTCGTGTCTTTGTACTATGAGCTGCAATAAAATAAAGACACTTACCCTTGTGATGTTATCAATCCTGTCCTCTCTTTTGTTGTTACTAAGAGGTTATGGATTAAACTGTTGACTTGACCCTCACTTTCTAGATTTCTACTGGAGGAGACCTAGTGACTTCACACTGATGCCGACAGTGTGACTCGACCCTTGGAGGTGAGAGTGACAGTTGGATCTCTTGGTAGTTACGTCGAGGCCTTACGACGTCATCCATGGCATGAATGCATCATTCATGTCAGGATTGACTGTATTAGGAAATGAATGTGGTTCATCCAGGGGATGAGACCAGATTTCTCTTATCGGCAAAGAAGAAATCATAGCAGCTCTTGTGAGACTATAGAAGGTCCAGGTCATCCAAGAGCGGATGAGGACAACACATGGCCGACAGAATCCTTATGCTGACAGGACTTGGAGGCCTCTAGAGTTCGAGGATGACGATCATGTCCTTATACGAGTCTCACCTCGACGAGGTTTACGGAGATGAGGCCAGGGAGGCAAGTTATCTCCGAGGTTCAACGGACCTTTCTAGGTCCTCAGCTGGGTAGGCGTGGTAGCTTACCGCTTGACCCATCCACCTCAGTTGCACTAGGTGCACGACGTTTTCCTGGTATCTCAACTGAGGAGATACATGCTCGACCCTTCGCATATCATCAACCATGAGGAGTAGGACAATGGAGATGGGGTTACTTCCACGGAGGTTCTAGTGGGGATCAAGGATCGACAGGAGCAGATCCTACGAGGACGATCGATTCCTTGGGTGCACTTTCTCTGGATGTACGGGAACCTTCGGGTGAGCACATGGGAGCGGAAGGCTCAGATGCGTGCTCTGTACCGCTTTTTGTGACCCTAGTGTGCCCATAATTAATTTCTGAAGTTTGGTTCGGGTACGTTCAGTGAACGAGCGAGCGGGAATTTCTAACTTTTGAACAGGTGCTCGGAATCGAATTCCGAGGGCACCAATGAACTTGCAACGCCGGTAATCGCTTAAGGGGACCTTTACCGTAGTTGTGTTTGTGTGGGTGAAGAATTTAATTTTTTTGAGGTTTAATTAAAAAGTAAATAAAATTGTTGAGTCAATTTTATTTCATAACAAGGTGGTTAATTTCTCCCATGGGAAGTTGGTGGTGGGGCCCACATCCACCCAACTTCCCATGTGTGGATAATTGAAAGAGTGGGGCCCACACGAACCCCTCCCCACCTTTTCAAATTCCTTAACTCCCTAACTCCTCTTAACCCTTCACTTTCCTAACCCCTCTAAACCCCCCATTTAAGTTTTGTTAACTTATCACCTCATTAATTTTATAAAATCTTATGTTAATAACTTAAGTGAGTTAAATGTGGGTTTTGAATTTTCAAACTCTTGAAATTCAAAACCTATGTTGTGTTAATAAAATAAGTGGGAGGATTATTTTATTTTGGGGTTAGTTGTTCTTGTGGTGGAGACTTGGGAGAGAAAGGGCTAAGTTTGAAGTCTTCTTCTTCTTCAACATCGACGAAGAATGTGAAGAACACCTTTCTTAAACGAAGAACATCTCCACCGAAGAACGCGAAGTCTTCTTCCAACGATGTTTCCCCTTCGAATGCACCTCGACGGCAACGGAATCGACGTTCGTTTTCCACGATGCCCGACTTCCGCGACGCTCATCTTCCGCAACTCGATTGACGTGCACCGTATCTGAACCGAGGTAGGGGATTGTTTTATTTAATTATTTCCGTTCACGATTCTACTTTATCGATCATCATGGATATTCGACTAGATGTTATCATTTAATGAGAGGGGGGTCGGACCGCACAAACACGGCTGAACCCCCCTCCTATGTTCATGTTTGATTCTTTGTGGATGGAATGGAATGGCGTGGTGCCGTCGCACCACACAGAAATCACATGGCAAGTATTACGCGACGCCGTCGCGCCGCGCCGTGGAAAGAAGTCTAAGAACACGACGCCATCATGCCACGTCGAGGGAACCCGAAGACACCCGTGGTCGGAGTCGGGCCACGGCGAAGGGGCGTGGTGCCAGCGCGACGCGCCGAAGAACCACGAAGACGACGCGTTTCATTTTTGACGTACGGATTGATGGGCGAAGACAAATGAGTCCGCAAGGTAGTTTTGAGGCCTCCGCAGTGATGATCGGGTCCCGGGAGGACCATAGGCAAAGACGGAAAGAGAAACGGACCACCGGAGCGCGTCTGGTGGCCCGCGGAAGGCGGCGGCGGCGCGCCGCCGGAAGTTGCCGGCGGCGGTTGCCACCGGCGTCAATCAGCGGCGAAGTGGGGGCGGCCGCGCGCACCCCCGCCGCTCCAAGGCAACCGCGCGGCCGCGGCCGGCCGGTCGGGCCCGACCGGACCGGGCTGGGCCGGGCCCAGCCGGGTCGGGCCGGGCCCAGCCGGGTCGGACCCGGGTCGGGTCGACCCGAGGGGGGGGGGGGGGGGGGGGGTCGGGCCGGGCCCATACCCCCTGTTTTCGGACCACTTTCGGTCAAATGCCCATATCGTGAACTGTAGACCTCTGATTGATGCGCCGTCAGCGGCAACGCGATCCTTGGACCGAGACGGTAGTTTCGGTTTATTACACTCAAGGTTTCAGAGAACTTTGGGTTCAGCCAGGTTGGTTCGTACAAGAAACCAATCGGGCCCTTGGAGCGGAAACGCTTGTAACTTGAGTTCCGGACATCCGAATGACATGCTGTCGACTTTGTTGAATTCCTCTACGTGAGAAGGATCTTTTGGATTACCTCGCTCGAGGTTTGGATGCCGTCGGAATACGGTCGGGTTGGTTCGCTCACGAAACCAACCGGGCCCCTGGAACGAAAAAGCCAATAATTCACAGACCGGGCGTCCGATTGACGCGCCGTCTGTTTCGTTGAATTCCTCTTGATGAGACGGAACTTTTGGTATACTTCGCCCGAGTTTTGGACGCAGTTGGAATATGGCCGGGTTGGATTGTACCCAAAATCCAACCGGGCCCCTGGAACGGAAAAGCTGATATCTTTCAGACTAGACGTCCGTTTGACGAACCGTCAGCGGCGATGGTGATCACGTTGAGAAACGGTCCCTTTGAGTATACCCTATGAGTGTTCGGGGTATAGTTGAGTTACTGCCGGATTGGTTCGCACACGAAACCAACCGGGCCCCGGGGAGGAAAAGGCTAGTAACTCACAGACCGGGCATCCGATTGACACGCCGACTATTGCGTTGAAACCCCTATGATGAGGCGTTCCTTTGAGATACTTCTTCATGGGAATTTGTGATACTTAGAGTATCGACCTGTAACTCATGGAGCAGACCCTCCCGGAGATGAGCGTACGGAGTACGGAGACCGTGTAGCCGGCTGAAACCTGACGACTGCTTGACCGACTCGACTTGAAGTGAGTCGACTAGCCCAGTGGACGGAGCGCCCGGTATTTGGAGGCAGACCCACAGCAGACGGAGCGCCTGGTAGTTGGCAGCAGACCCGCGGTACTCGAGTGTTCGAGGACTGGACGGTACCCGGAGGTGGACTACACGACGAGTCAGTACCCGGAGGTGGACTACACGACGAGTCAGTATCCGGAGGAGGTTGACGAGCGAGAGCATTGAGGAGGCTATCTGTACCTACCCTTTAGGTAGGATCTGTGGCGGACGATCCAGGAGCTGCGCTATATGTACCTACCCTTCAGGTAAGATCCGTGGGGGACGACCCAGGAGCTGCTTCCTTCTTCCAGCTGTTTGTCTTTTTCTGTTGAACTTTCGTTCAGTTGTAGCTGCACTTTCAGTTGGGTTTGTATTCTGGCCCATTTACTTTTTAGCACTTTCTTTTGTACTTAGTGTTTTGCTTCCGCTTGTACTCTGTGGTGTTTTGTTTACTTTTATAAAGGCAATGCCTTCCCAGTTATCGGGATTTTCACCTTTGGTGCTAGTTGCCAGCCCCTGGCCTATGGAAGGCGGGCTTGGGGTAGTCACGACACGGGCCCCGAGGACGGGTCGTGACAGTTATCTTGGACAAAATAACACCAGGAAACTCATAAGGAATGAGGCTATAAAAAATATCCCAGTTTGAAAATAATTCACTACTGCTAAGTGTAACAAAAATTTATAAAGAAAAAATATTTAGAAAATGTCATAAGGTAGGTGATATTCAAACTATAAGACCTCTAGAATTGACCCACATTGATATTATTATACCTATGAAAAAGAAGTCAATAAGTGGAGAAAGTTAATTTATCATTTTCATAGATTACATCAAAATAATGACATGCATCATGTTCATGTATTGTAAATCTCAATCCTTTAATATACTCAACAGTTTTAAAAATATTTTAAAAAATAAATAGGTCTGTTATTAAAGAGAGTGGGGTTTGATAATGGTACATATAATTCCAACAAATAATTATTTGAGTATCATGCTAAACTTGGAATAATGAATGAGTTTATTTATCCATACACACCTCATGAAAATAGGTTATATAAAAGGAAGAACACAGGTCTAGTGAATATGGATAGAATGATACATGTAGAGCATGACACATTTAGATATTACTCGCTATAGGAAATAACTACTACCACAATTATTTAGAACAAATGAATTCTGAGTCCTAACTCAGATATGACTTATTATGAGGCATGGTTCAAGAAGAATCCAAAGTTTAATAATTTGGGGTATTTTTGATACCCTTATTATTGATGAATAAAGAAAAAATTGGTAGAAGATGTGATGAAAATGAATATTATAGAACATTCCTTAGATACCAACCAAATGGTAGTTCATATATATTATACAACAAGAAATATATGATAATTATTGACTATGATGATTCCATGGGTTTTGAAAATGATTAAATTATTGAAAACACAATCATTATAAGTGATGAGGATGATGTTGTTAATTCTATACAATTTGAAGAAACCATAGAAAATACACAGATTCAGACTGAATATGTGGATTAAGTTTACTCTAGTGATAATTATGTGGATCAAAAGTATCCTCATGTATATACAATATGTAGTAATCATATTAATGTTAAAATAATTTTTAGAGATCAAAATAAGTGGTTTAAACAATAATAAGAATTATGGATACAAGTTGCACTAGTGTTTTTATCAACGATTGTGCCTCAAATAGTTAAAGAATAATTTGAGGAAAAAATGGATTTAGTCTATGAATGAAGAAACAGATTAAATAGAAAATAATTAAACATGGAAACTTCATCCTAGGACCAAAGGGAAAAATATGATTAGGAAAAAATGGGTGTTTAAAAATAAGTTGGATGAGAAGGGATAAGTTAATATAAACAAATCTATGTTGGTTTGCAGGGGGAATCAAAAATTGAAGGGTTCAATTTTGATGAAATATTTTCTCTGATTTCTAGACTTGAAACCATCATGATTTTCCATGTTATTTTAATTTAGATATTCTTTAATGTTTTTATATGGATTTGAAATTATTATTTCTAAATAGAGAGTTGGATAAAAAAGTGTGCATGGAATGACCTGAGGACTTTATGATGAACTCAAATGGAATCAATGTGTGTGAGATGAAGAAGGATCACTATGTTTCGAAGAAAGATCTATGAAATTTTTATTTTATGTTGGATGAATATCTAGGAATCATAGAATTTCATAAAGGGAAATAGAAAAACTATTTATAAGTAAATAAGACCTATAGTATATCAATCTTTGTGATTGTGTTTATTGATTAAATTAATTTTCAAGAAATAAGGAAGGATTTCATGAAGATTTATCTTTACACTTGAAGAAAAAAATTTATAAGTATATTCTTAGAGGGATAAAGTTTTTATTGGGTTTAAAAATCACTCAACAAGTTGGTTACATTATTATCTCTCAATAAAAATATTCCAAGGAGATTTTGAATAGGTTTGCATGGGTAATGACGGAAAAACTTTAAATGAGAGGGAATTTAGAAGATTATTCAACAGTCTCATGTACTTTATATAATGCATGTGTAATATTGTTTATATAGTTACTCTTTATGCTAGATATCTGTCTAAACCTAAATAATAACATCTTTTGGAAGTAAAGAGGATTATGAGATATATATTAAATGCTTTAAATTATGGCATGATGTACAAAAAGGATAGTGATATGGATCTAAAAGGGTTTATAGATGTTGAATGGGAAAGTATTGTAGATGATAGGAAGTCCACATATGATGAAGTATTTTTCATTGGTAGAAACTGTGTTTTATGGAATTAGAAGATAAAAATATCAGTTACCTTGAGTTTTATGAAGGATAAATATATGGATACAACAAAAGAATCCACTCAAATAATCTAAAAAAGGAACAACCTAAGGATCTGAATGTTGAATATAAATATCCTATGATAATTGGTTATGATTATCAGAGTGACATAAACCATTAAAATAATCCAAAATATACTCTATATCCAAATATATTTATATTAAATACCATTTTCTGAAAGAAAATGTGGTCAAAGGCATTCTAAAACTGGAGTTTATTCTATCCAAGTAACAAAAAATTAATATATATATACTAAAACTGTTTTGTTTCTTTCACACATGTCTCCCTCTACTTAATTATCTTAAATATAACATCTTCTCCCTGCTACCATTCCATCTACCTCAATCCTCTCCCTCTCACGATTTCCCTTTCCTTATCCTAGTGTTAAAATTGAAAATCGATTCCTCCTTCCTCATCTATGATTGTAATTTCATCTTTGAAAACATTATTCTCATCCATATACCACTTCTCTGGGTTGATAGGAGAAAATTAAATCCTCCATTATCACATTATATTATCTTTTCATCATCTACCACCATATCCTCCACCTTCTACCACTGCTTTTGGGTAATCAGGGAAAACCAATTCCTCTATCCTTACCTCCTCTTGCTGCTTCTTCTTTGGCCACCTCCTCCTGCTCCAACTACCACCGCTCTATCTATCTTTGTAATGGCTCAGATCCTCCTTGTCCAGTACTTTTCCAAAAACTCGGTTCCACTAAAACAGTGGCACCAGTCACGGTAGCACTGTGACGATGGTATTGGTCATGACAACACCGTGATGGTGGCATCATGATGATGGCACTATAGCAGTCACACCGTGTTAGTCGCACAACAAAATGGTGGCACCGCTAATGGTGTTCCACTGAACCAGTGGCACCATGATGGTGGCACTGTGATGGTGTCCCTGTGATGGTGTCTCACCAAACGGTGTCACAACCTTTATTTTTTCCCCGGTTTCTTGAGTTTTCCCAATTTCGCCCCTACAAAATTTCTTTTGACGTAAAAGTGTTTCAATACCCCATTTGAAAGCCATTTAAATCCCATAAATGATATATAAAATCCCCCAAGTGCTGGGTGACCCTTGACTTACCAAAACATGTGGCTTTTCCCTCGGTGTTACACCCTTTTTCCCAAAATTTCCAATTCTATACCTATTATACATTTTCCTTTGTTTAAAGGAAACCCTTTAACTCACATACGTTATGGCCACCTCTCCAATAAGAATTATTAAATTACAATTAATTACATCATGTTTAACCACTCTACCATGTGAAGAAACCACGATCCGCCTTTAAATCCATTCAATATTTCATATCTCATAACTCCAGGATCTCGCCTTTTATCGCACGTGATTATTTATTTTTCTTGGCTAGTCTCCTGTCCTTTCCTTGGCATATTCAAATCCCCCCTTCCCGACGCTAGTGGTGTGCCTGTGATAGAACCTTTCCTGCTCATTCATGGAGTCATCATATTTCTTCCCCTGTAAGTTGCACATCCCCAATTCTTGGAGCGAGGAGAAAAACTTTGATCATTGATCATCCAAGTAGGCTTATTCCTTCATCTCTCTTTACTGTGTATCTTTTGTGGTGGGTACGAAGATGTTCCTTCAGGGATGGATGCAACCAACCCTTAACAAAGATAAAAAATGGTTTTCAAAGAATGATGGGGTGTGTTTGATGATGTTTTTCTACTCTTTTTTATCAATTATTATACGTTGTGAATTGTATGGGCTTATGTCCACTAAAAATCATGGATTTTGGTGGTCCTTTCTTACACACTAATGAACCTATATTTTCTAGTTAATTTTTGGATGATTAAAGGGATGTAACATGGAAATTGGTTAATCACATAAACTCAGTTGATTAAATTAATGTCCAGTGAACAATAATCCTCGTGTGATCACCCTGGTTTACCAAACAGAAAGATAGAACTAAAGGAATAGTGTGTTTGAATATGAAAACACCCTTGCTCTATCTTGGTGACATGTGTGGTTGTTATTCTTGATGCTTGTGGGGTGATGTGGATGGGGATGAGACCCCCCTATTGTGGTGTAGTTGTTGGATTGTGAATTTGAGGATGTGTAGGGTTGTATGCTGTGGCTTGGTTTGGTTCTAGTACTTTGAGGGATCTCACAGATCCCTTTTGTTGTTGTGACTTTACAAGAGAACCGGGTGTGAATGCTTAAATTGCTACTTGACTGTTTTTCATTCCTTGGCTTGTCGCTATGCCTGTTAGTTTCCTAGTAGTGGAGATTTATTTTAAATGGAACCACTTTAATGTGATAACAAGAATGGGTTTGATGGAGAATTGTTTTCTAGGAATGAGTTGTGACTTAGTTGTGGCTATTGTGCTTTTTATGAATGAATAGTAACAAGGGTGTTTATGTATGGGTAGTTTGGGAACCCCTAGGTTGGTATGATTTCTTGTTTACCTATATATATAATTTAGTTATTATGTTTCATATTCGCACCCCACCCAAGTTGAGCACTTAATGTAGAACACCCCCATTTCAGGGGGATGACGTTTTTCCCAACACTCCTATGAGTGGCTAGTTATAAGCTCGTTTTCTTCTCCCTTTCCTAAGTATCCCAAGACTCTTCGGGAAGGATGTGATGGACTAAGGTCCATTATGGCCCAAGATTCTTTGGGTAGGGTATGATTTAGTGGTTGGACCTGGTATGTCCCGGTAGGTTGTTTCCCAAGTGTCTTTGGGATGAGGCCCATGTGTCGTCAATTGTGGTAGTAGTTGTTATGGCCTACGTGTCTTTCAGCATGATGGTAGTTGATCTAGACTAGGTGTCTATAGGCATGGCTGTATATGGTTTTTATGGTCCAGTTATTTGCAGGTAGGATGTGTGATTGTGGCAGCCCAGGTGTGTACAGGCGGGTTATGGCAGTGGGACTGCAGTGAGAATGGCATGGGAGGTCTGATTCCTAGGATGTCTTCAATAACCAGTGGGAAAGTGGTGCGGGGTACCCAAACATCGATGTTTTATTACAATTACTTTACTCGACTTGTGTTATTTTGGGAGTGTGCCTTGTTGTGGTTTGGGTGGGTAGTTTACTTACTAGGTGCTTTGGTTGTCTCCTTTTCTCACGGCGCATTAGAATGCCTCTCCAAAAGTGCATGAGAGATTTTGGTTTTCCCTATTGAGTATACCTATATACTCACCCTACATATATAAAACTACTTTCAGGTTTCCAAAAGGACTTTGAGGACTGTTTATGGCCCTACTAGTTCAGACATTGCGAACATTGTCATTGCTACTTTTCTTTTCTTTTGGTACTTTCCTTCGAGTTTTCTTGTATTTTTGTAGCACTTATTATTGGAACATGAATATGAGAATTGATGGATTTGGATTTACTTTTACTTCTAGTTTTGGTGTTGTTTGGGATTTACTATCTTATCTCGCGATCTTACTAAATAAAAAAGGTAATGTCTTCCATATTGTGTGTGATTCTATACCATTGGAGCTAGTCACCACTTTGAGACCTGTTGAAGGTGGGTCTCGGGGGTGATTATTCTCCTTAAACTTGAAGAACAAATGGTCTGGAAGTCTACTGTCCCTTCTCTCATCTTGGTGAAGGTGGGTCATGATAGAATGACATTAGAGGGAGATTAAGAGATAGGATAGAGTCTGGGATTAAGAATAGTTAGGACTGCATGGGATGGTAGGGAAAAAGTGTTGGGGAATCTTGGTGTGTGAAATAGGCCAGGGAAGACTGACTAGGACATGAGATTTTAGGGCCCCCCGTGATCCGATGCAAGGACTCTGGACCTACCGAACGACCAAGTAAGGCTACACTAATTGTAGGGTAGAGACCCTAGAAAAGGTACATGCATCATAATGACTTGTGTTCTTGTGTGTATTGGGTATTTTAAAGATTTAAAATAAATAAAAATTCTAATAAAAATTTAAAAGAAATCTTATACACTACTCGGGATTAGGCATTCCTTGTTTGCCTTGCAGCTGGCACCTGGAAAACGACCACGGGAAGTGTGGACGATTGAGGCATAAAAGGATGATTTGGTTGATCTGTAGAGGGATGATCTAGAGGAGGAGGATGACTAGTGGAAGAGGATACTTTTTTCCTTTCAGTGTCATACCCTCATGAAGTACGAGGGAAGCGTCTCGAACAAGGAGACAAAGAGATGGCGCAAGGAGCTAGTGATAGCTTTCAACTTAATCCAGGATTCGACGAAGTACTAGGTTCATCTGGCTGTAATTTAGATGTGGGGAGTGGCATGTCAGTGGTGGATGCTCTATCTCAGGGAGAAGAGGGTGGATGAGGTTTCATGGACTAACTTTGAGAGGGAGTTCCAAGTTGAATTCCTCTCTTCCATGATGAAGGCGGAGAAGAGGCATGAGATACTCTCCCTTCAGCAGGGGAGCATGTCTGTGAGGGAGTTGGGGATCAATTTCAATGATCTCCTTTGCTTTTCTCTAGACCACTTTCCAAATGAGGAGTCTCGAGCAAGGTGTTTAGAGGAGACACTCCGACCTTCTCTTCAGTAAAATGTTACTCCCTTCACTCAATCAACATACTTAGAGGTATAGAAGAAGGAAAAAGTAGTGGAGAGGATGCACATGTTGGGAGGTGTGCCCGAAGAGAGTATCTAGTTGGTCCCATCAAAGGGGAAAGATATTAGCAGTAGGCCTCCAACATTAGGGCCTTATAGGTTTCGACCAGTGTGGAGAAAACCCCAGTAGTTCTAATTTCGATCTCTCGGTCCTCACCCCTACCTTGCTGGCCTAGGACCAAGCTACTACATCTTTGGTAGTTGTGGGTATATTCAGAATCAGTTCCTGAACTGAGTGCAGTATAGTGGGGGTGGGCAGGTTCATCGCCCACCTCAGCAACAATTGTTTCTAACCAGGCCCTTTCATCAATAACAACATGGATAGCGATCTCCCACTCCTTCAAGAGTAGACATTGAGGGAGGAGGCCGACCTTAGGGAAACCCTCAGGGACCTCGACCAGGGTGTAGTCGGGGAGGTAGCTGACAACCAAGGGGTAGAGGAGCTAGGCATGGGCAGTTTCACGCTACAGAGGTAGTAGTTCCAGCAGAACTAGAAGTCATTCGAGGTACGATCAACTTGTTTAGTTCTCCTGTATGTTCCTTGTTTGATTCAGGATCTTCAAACTCCTTTTTTGCACCCAATCTAGCCCATGATTTGGGTCTATACATAGAAAGACTTTCCATACCTCTGGTTTTGAGTATTCTAGTCGGAGGTCAGACCAGCTTGTCTCATGTTTGCTGAGGATGTAGACTGATGTTGGGACCACATCAGTCTAGTGGGGAACTTCTTTTTCTACCGATTTAGCCGTATGGTGTAATTTTAGGCATTGAATGGGTGTTCTCTATGTGTGAAATTATCGAATGCTTCTGGAGAATGGTTGTGTTTTTAGATATGGGTGGCCGACTTGTGACTTTTTTCGGTGGTCATGGTTTCCAGGAGGACTGTAGGAGAGTGGAGCCCTTTCTTTTATTATTAGCCGAGTTGTCAGTGGAGTTAGCGGACTCAGAGATGGTGTAAGCTTTGGAAATTGTCAGCGAGTTCATGGATGTATTTCCTAAAGAGATGGTGAATCTACACCCTTGACGTGATATTGAGTTCTGGATATACTTGCAACCTCGTGCCTGTCTGATTTCTATGGCTTCCTATCAGATGACACCTTCTGAGTTGCGAGAGTTACGAATTATGATTGAAGATTTAATGAAGAAGGGTTTTGTCTGACCAAGCACATCACTATAAGGTGCTCCGGTCTTTTTCGCGAAGAAGGAAGATGGTGGTCTCAGGATGTGGACAGACTACTGGTGACTCAAATAGGTAACAATCAATAATCGTTACCCTATACTGAGGATAGAGGAAATTTTTGATCTGTTGAAGGGGGCATGATGGTTCTATAAAATCGACCTGCAGTCAGGATATGACTAGTAGATGGTGTAGGAGGGTGATATCTCGAAGTCTTTCTTCAGTTTCAGGTACAGGGACTTTGATTTCATGGTCATGCCTTTCAGAATTACGAATGCACCATCCATTGTTCATGGGGATTAGGAACTCCATATTCTAGAAATATCTGGATGTGTTTGCAGTTGTTTTTGTTGATATCATCCTGATCTACTCAATATCAGAGGAGGATCAAGCCAAACATCTAAGGATGGTTTTAGAGGCCCTCTGACAGCACCGACTTATTAGGAAGTTGTCTAGGTGTATGTTCTGGACACGAGAAGTGCACTTCCTTGGACACGTGGTGTCCGAGAAGGGTATAATAGTGGAATTGTCAAAATTCAAGGAATTTGTTCCTTGGGAAGTACCCAAGAATGTGGCAGAGGATCGTAGTTTCCGAGGTATAACAGGTTACTACTATAGATTCATTCCGAACTTCTCCTGAGTTTCATCACCCTTGATATCCTTGACTAATAATGATTAGTCTTTTTTATAGAGTGAGTAGTGCCAGGTAGCCTTCAGTTATCTAAAGGGGAAGTTGGTTAGTGCCACAGTGCTGAGGTTTCTAGAAGAAGGGGTGATGTTTGAGGTGTTTTGTGATGTTTCAAAAAAAGGATTGGGGTGTGTGCAGATGCAATAATAGGGGGTGATCTTTTATGGGTCTAGTTATTTATGTATCCATGAGGGTAACTATGCCACCCATAACTTGGAGCTTGCAGTGGTCATGTTCGCACAAAAGTTGTGGCAGCATTACCTCATCAGGGAGAACTTTGTGATTTTAACGGATCAAAAGATCTTGATGTATGTCTTCTCCCAGTAGGACCTGAACTTGTGGTAGTAGAGGTGGATGGATTTTCTTCAGGACTATGACACTGAAATTTCCTACACCTCAGGAAAGGGAAATATGGTGGTTGATGCCTTGAGCAGAAATCCATTGAAGGATGTGGTTCGAGAATCCACAAATGCTTGGAAGGCGATTGAGGAGTTGTCTACCCTACACCTGGATTCAAAGGTGGAGGATGAAAAAGTTCATCTATTCTTGATGATAGTGCATACCTCTCTATTGCAGTAGGTGTAGGAGTCTCAGTTGGGGGACTTAGAGGCTGAAGTGATGCACGATCATGATATACAGGGCAATACTCTGGAAGGATGGTTTGAAGATGGCCATAATCAAATACAGTTTCATGGAATGTTTTTTGTCTTGGTGGAAATGTGCAAGATAGTTCTTGCTGAGTTCCACAACTCACCCCTAGTGGTACACCTAGGAGTTTCCATGATGTACCGGGTTATGAAGGGTCAGTTTTGGTGGCCTGAGGTAAAGCGGGAAGTGGCAGAGTTTGTGGCAAAGTGCCTCGTGTGTCAGCAGGTGAAGGATGATCACCACATCCTAGGAGGTCTGTTACAACATTTAGATGTCCCCGAGTGGAAGTGCGATGACATATTGATGGATTTATTCATAGGAATACCTAGAGTTCAAGGAGGTTGCGATGCTATCTGGATAGTGGTGGACCAGATGATGAAGTCAGCTCACTTCCAGAAAATCAAGGAGTCGAGTGTGATGGATACCTTATCACATAGGTACATTGACGAGTTGGTGCGGTTTCATGGAGTTCCAAGGTCCATAGTCTCCTATTAGGGTACCCGATTTACCTCCTGGGTTTTGAAAGGTTTGGAACATGCTTTTGGAACCTAGTTGTTCCTCAACACTGCTTTCCACCCCCAGACAGATGGGCAGATAGAGCGCACCATCTAGACATTAGAGGATATGCTACGGACATGTGTTTTTGACTTTGGAGGATCATGGGTAAGATACTAGCCTCTGGTAGAGTTTTCCTACAACAATAGCCATAACTCAACCTTTTGCATGGATCTATTAAAAGCTTTGTACGGGAGGTTGTGTCTCTCACCTGTGTGCTGGGCAGAGGTTAGGGAAGTATGTGTCCTTGGTGCCGAGGTACTGTAGAGCCTGATGGAGAAGGTTCAGATTATACGAGAGAGGATGAGGGTAGCTCAGGACCGGCAGAAGTCATATACCGATCATAGAAGGAGACCCTAGGAGTTCCAGGTCGAGGACCACATGTTCTTCAAGGTCTCCCCTCAGCGTGGGAAACAAAGTATCGGATGGGGGAGTAAACCTTCTCCCAGGTTTGTCGGACCCTTCGATGTGTTGCGGCGGGTCGGTGAGGTGGCTTATCAGCTGGCACTACCACCGCCACTACACAAGGTGCACACAGTCTTCCATGTGTCTTAGCTCTGTCGGTATCTACATGATGATTCAAACATCCTCGACTGGGGGGAGATAGATATTGAGGATGACACAATGTTTATAGAGCAACCAGTGATGATCGATGATCATGAGAAGAAGATGCTTCATGGATGAACCATTCCCTTGGTTTATGTGTTATGGAGGCATGGTGGTCTCGAGGAGAGTACCTGGGAATGAGATACATAGATGCACATCCAATAATAATAGATGTTTTTAGTTTTTTTCTATTTGGTTTCATACTTTATTGTGACGTAGTGCTTGATCTTGTTAACTATGATTTTTTTTATTTTGCTTGTTCTCTGTATGTGTGTGAAGAGTCTTGATTGTGGGGAGTGGAGGACCCAATCCCTAATCAAGACACATTAAGGTGGATGCGATTAAACCCGTGAAGGAGAGTCTGTACCACCCAAAGAAGATAGTATCTTGACATGGAGGAAGGGACTCCCTAACCCATATGTATGAACAATGAGGCCTTTATATGTTTGTGTGGGTTCTTGGGGGAGAGAGGCTTTAGTGCTTATATAGCTGATCAGTATGAGTGAGAGATGTTCCTAGATGTTGAGGAGGTGTCCTTGTGGAGCCTTAGAGTATCTATGGTTGATCAGGAGATAGATATTAAGGATGGTTACTCCTGTGAGGTATCTTAAGGAGGGTTGTTTGGGCCTCTTTTTTCAGTCAGTTTTAAATTCTCGAGGATGAGAATATCTTGAGAGTTATCTGATATAATGGCCCAGACCCTCTTAGTCCAGTACTTTTCCAAAAACACGGTTCCACCTAAATAGTGGCACTGGTAATGGCGGCAGCATTCCAGTGGCACTGTGATGGTGGCACTAGTCATGACTGAACCAGTCCTAGAAGCACCGTAATGGTGGCACCGTGGCGGTTGCACCATGACGATGGAACTGTGATTGTGGCACCATAGAGGTTGCACCATCACAGTCGCACACCAAAATGGTGGCACCACTTATGGTGTTCCACCAAACTAGTGGCACTATGAAGGTGTCACCATGTTGGTGGAACCATTTCACTGTCTCACAAAACGGTGTCACACACATTGTTTTTTCTCCAGTTTCCCTAGTTTTCCCAGTTTATCCCCCACAAGATTTCTTTTGACGTAAAAGTGTTTCAATACCCCCTTTAAAATCCATTTAAAGCCCATAAATGATATCTAAAATCCCTAAAGAGTTGGGTGACCCTTGAATTACCAGAACACACAGCTTTTACCTTAGTGTTACACCCTTATTCTCATAAATTCTAGTTTCGCCCCTATTACACATTTTCCTCTGTTTAAAGGAAACCCTTTAACTCAAAGTCATTATAGACACCTCTCCGATGTGAATTATTAAATGAAAATTAATTCCATCATGTGTAACCACCCAACCACATGGAGAAACCATGATCCACATTTAAATCTGTTCAATATTTCATATCATGTAACTCCATGATATCACCTTTTGTCACACATGATTCTTTCTTATTCTTGGATAGTCTCTTTTCCTTTCCTTGGCGCATTGGAAAACCCCATTCCCGACACTAGTGGTGCACCTGTGCTGGAGCCTTTCCTGATCATTCTTGGACTCCTCAGAGTTCTTCCCCTAGAAGTCGCACATCCCCAGTTCTTGGCGTGAGGAGAATAACTTCGATCTTTGATCATCCAAGTAGGGTTCTTACTTCATCTCTCTTTACTTTGTATCTTGTGGCATGGGTACGATGATGTTCCTTCAGTTATTGATGCAACAAATCGTAACAAAGATAAAAAATGGTTTGCAAAGAATTATGAGGTGTGTTTGGTGATGCTGATGTACTCTTTTATCAATGCTTATATGTTGTGAATTGTATGGTCTTATTTTCATTGAAAATCTTGGCCATTGGTTGTCTTTTATTTCACACTAATGAGCCTCTATTTTCTGGTTAATTTTGTGATGATTAAATGGCTGTAACATGGAAATTGATTAATCACTTAAACTTAGTTGATTAAATGAATTTCCAGTGAACAAGAATCCTCATGTGATCACCCCAGTTAACCAAATGGAAATAAAAAACTAAAGTAATGGTGTTTTTGAATATGAAAAATCACTTGGTCTGTTTTGGTTACATGTGTATTTATTCTTCTTGACGCTTGTGGGGTGATGTGGATGGGGATGGGACCCCTTGTTATGGTGCCGTTTTTGGTTTGTGGATCTGAGGCTGTGTGGGGCCATATGTCGGGGCTTGGTTTGGTTCTAGTACTTTGAGGAATCTCATAGATCCCTTTTATTGTTGCGACTTTCCAAGAGTACCAGGTGTGAATGCTTAAATTTCTTCTTGACTGTTTTTCCTTCCTTGGATTGTGGCTACGCCTGTTAGTTTTCTGGTAGTGGAGTTTTATTTTAAATGGAACCTCAAGAATGTGATAACAAGAATTGGTTTGATGGGTAATTGTTTTTCGGGAATGATTTGTGCCTTAGTTTTGACTATTGTACTTTTTATGAATGAATAGTAATGAGGGTGTTTGTGTATGGGCTAGTTTTGGAACCCCTATGTTGGGATGAGTGCTTGTTTACCTATGTGTATAATTTAGTTCTTATGTTTCATATTCACACCCAACCCAAGTTAAGGACTTCATTCCGAACACCCCTATTTCAAGGGGGAGTGTTTTTTTCCCAACACTCCTATTTGTGGCTGGTTATTAGCTCCTTTTTTCTCCCTTTCCCGAGTAGCCCAAGAATCTTTAGACAGGATGTGATGGCTTGAGGTCCATTATAGCCCAAGATTCTTAGGGAAGTGTATGATGTGGTGGTTGGCCTAGGTGTGTGTGGGAAGGTTGTTTCCCAAGTGTTTTCAAGATAAGGCCTAGGTGTATTCGAGCTTGACTGTAGTTGTTCTGGCCCAGGTGTCTTCAGTTGTGACAATAGTGGTTTTCGCCCAGGTGTCTATGGGTGTGGTTATGTATGGTTGTTGTGGCCCATGTGTTTTCGGGCGAGATGTGTGGTTGTGGTAGCCCAGGTGTGTGCAAGTGGAGTATGGCAATGGGACTATGGTGAGAATGGCGGGGGAGGTCTGTCACGTAGGATGTCTTCATTAACAAGTGGGAAAGTGGTGTGGGGTACCCAAACATTGATGTGTTATTACTATTACTTTACTCAACTTGAGTAATTTGGAGAGTGTGCCTTGGTGAGGTTTGGGTGGGTTGTTTCCTTACTAGGTGCTTTGGTTATCTTCTTTTATCATGGGGCATTATAATGCCTCCCCATTAGTGCATGAGAGCTTTTGGTTTTCCCTACTGAGTATACCTGTATACTCACCCTACATATATAATATTAATTTCAGGTTTCTAGGAGGACTTCAAGGACCATTCCAGGCCCTACTAGTTCAGATGTTGGGACCATCAACACTGCTTCTTTTATTTTCATTTGGTACTTTCCTTTGAGTTTTCTTGTATTTTTGTAGCACTTATTATTGGAACATGCATATGGGAATGGATGGTTTTGGATTTACTTTTACTTCCAGTTCTGGTGTTGTTTGGGATTTACTATCTTATATACCGATCCTACTAAACAAAAAGGGTAATGCCTTCCATATTCCATGTGATTCAATAGCTTTGGTGCTAGTCACAACTCTCGGACCTATTGAAGGTGGGTCTCGGGGGTCATTTTCTCTCCTTCAACGTAAAGAAGGAAGAGTCTGGAAATATTCTTATCCCTTCTCTCATCTTGGGAAAGGTGGGTCGTGACACTCTCTAATCCCTACAATTGTAGTTCATGAGTTCCCTCACATTCTCCTTTGGTTACCATTTCACAAGCTGTTCCAATTTTTCTTCACGATCAACCATCATGAAGGATGTCGGTCAATCACTTCATGAACCAATTTACCATCACTGATATTGTCTTCAGATAGCCTACAAATCTAGATCTCTATAAAAAGTATGTCCTCATAATATCATTGAATTAATCTCCCTTCCTTCCATAATTTTTTTATTTTCAATTAAACACTATTTACTTAAACATTTGTACTATACGTCTCCTATTCTGATACTCCAACTACGAGCCATCCTTCTTATGCTCGACCATTGTTTCTTCATTCATCATTATTAATAGGGTTTATATTGATTTCCTCTGTCATATTAACATTTGATATATATTTATCACGTGTATTTGATTTCATTCAATATAAAATTCTTCCAGTTTCATTCATGAAAATTTCATATATATTTTATTGATATTTGTATAATTATCTTCAATTAAATGAATAATAGAAATATTGTGTGCCTTTAAAAGTTATATTACATATACTCTGATAATAATAATGTATGACATGATTATGTTGAACTCATTAACTATTAAATAAAATGATAACCAATAAAAACATGCAATCCTTATCATGATCTAGATAGGTGAGGTTTCAAAGAATACTACTAAGGAAACAAAGAAAAATAGGCTGTCATATTTGTATTATATTCACATGAAAATGTTCCATTATTTATCATTCAACCAGTATATATATTTACTATATTTTAAATTTTATAGGATCAAGATCTCCTGAAAACAATAATTCAACTGAACCTCTAACACTAAAAGGAAGAACACAAAGAGGAACAAGCTTGCCATTATCACCTATATACATCAATGGTAAGTTCATTTTAAAATGGCCATTAAAATTAGTTTGATTTAATTATAAGAACTAAATTAGCATAACTTGGTAAAATTATCATCTTTATGTTTGATAGTATATTTTTTTACTATATATTCACTGTTATAGAATAAATATCTCTTTAAAATTCTTCTACAACTGAACCGCTAACACCAACTGGAAACACGAAAATATGCACACATATTCCATTATCACCTATATCTATCAATGATTATTTTAGTTTAATATGGCCTTAAAAATTAGTTTGATTTCATAATGAAAAAAAATATATTGGAATAATTTATCATCTCTTTGTTTTAAAGTGCATTAATAATGTTCTAATTTGTCAACTTTATCTATTTGATCAAACAATTGAAGGCAACAAATATATACCATAGTAAAACATAGTCTTTAATTATTTTTGCATATTTTAATTGTAATATCATGAAATTTATGTCTATTATCTTATCCTTGTGTTTAAAAATTATATATTTTTCATTAATATTCCTAGGTATGAATAAAAATTATTTTATTTTAACAGACTCAACCCTTGACTCCTCATCACATTAAGCACAAAATAATACAATTCACATTTTCTTCTCTATCATTTAAATAGTAATTTTTATGCATTTAACTTGAAAAATCAATAATTCAACTTATACTGATTTTGGAAACTAAAATTCATTTTCAAAAAAAGGTGTGTTAGAAATAAAAACTGAAATATCATAGTTTAATTATATATATATATATTCTTTATAATATTTAATAAATTTGTAAACTATTATTTTATTATGATGTGATACTAATAAGAATGTAGGTTCCATCCAAATTTATGAGGTTTTAAATTCAATGAAACAAATATTTTCAGAGAGAACTATAATTATAAATTCTTCCATATATCCTGTAATCAATTTTACAGGTCACTCAACATACACTTTTTATTTTCTACAAAACAATGTTTACCTATTTTATAACTATTATCAAATATAAAACACTAATAAATAATGTAACATTGGATGATGCAGATAATTCACTACAACTTCAATATGTAGAATAGATGGGTTAGTTAAATTAATAAAACAATTATATTACTATAGTAACATTGTAAATGAGTTTATGATATTACTATTACATTCCCAAATAACATCAAATATTGTATTCTTTTTTTCCTTAGAATATTCATATATTAGAGATCCTTCTAACTACTTTGAGTACCGTAGTTCAGTATTTTTTGTTGTTGAGATAAATGAAAAATGGAGAAATATACATATCCCATTTTTATCTTTATACTAATCGTTTGGAAATATTTCTTTAGACTTACTGCATTCATGTCCACAATACCTTAGAACATTAGTTTTCAATTATACCTATACAAATTAAATAGAATTCTAAGACAACATCAACATTTACAATTCTATGTTTTCTTTCACATCATTTGGAGGAAAGGCTGACAGATCTGTGAATAGTAGTGGGTCTCAAAATATATTGAGATTATAAAGAAAAAACTACCATCGCATTGGATGTTTATGTACTCCTGATGGAAAACCACCAATGTTTATGCAACTATATGTTTAAAACACTAAAGATGAAGCTCAAAATAGTGTATAAGACTTTATATGACTTTTAAATTAAGTATTAACAAATTCATTGAATATATGTTTTTAAATTTTTATCGACATGTATTTCGTATACAACTTTGATGATAAAAACCAAAAATCTATTATTTATTTTAATGTTGTTGAAAAACTAAAAGAAATGATTCATGTGAACAATGATTTATCACATCAATTAAGAAGTGAAAGGGATGATATTGAGAGTCACAACATTCAAAATTTAAATATACACCTTCTTAAATGATGAGTAATCGATACACAAACACATAAATTACTAACTACTTATGAAATTTCAATGCTCATTGTTGGTGACATTGATGGTCTTAATCAGGAGAGGGATATAATCATTCAAAGAAAAATTTGAGACTTATAAGGCATAGATTAGATTCAATCATTGTACATTCCTTTGCAATATCCATTGGTTTTAAAAGGTGGAGAGGATGGATATGCTGAAAACATATTCAATCATGCTACATCTATCACTATAAGTAAAAAACTATGGAAACTAACATTGAGAGATTTTTTTTCCTTTCACATTCAATTTCATTAAAATTATTCATAGACTCTACTTTATTCTAGAAGTATTTTTCTTTAGTTTATTTTATATTCTTATACAATTATTGAGTCTCAAATACTTTATTTTATTTGCATTAATCAAAAGCACTTGAGGGATGAACTATACAATGGATTGGAAGATGCATTCCTTAGATGTGATTATGATGGGTCTTCATGTGGGAAGCATATCATTTTACCTTTTAACTTTACCATAGTTCCAAGGTATATGATTCATAATTACCAATATTCTATATGAATTTTGTAATTTGGAAGGGTACCCATAATTTTTTTAACATTTACATGTAATCCAATGTGGCTTGAAATTTAAAGGTTTGTTAGACAAAAAAGTCTTATCCCATTGGACTATCCTCAGATAGTATAAAGAATTTTTAATATTATGGTTGAAAATTTCCTGAAATATTTATGATAGGGATGTTTCTTCCTAAAGTCTCTAGCATATAGAGATCTTTGTAGCTACTATTATATAGGTTTACAATAACTATTTTTATTTTTTCATGTTACATGTTATTTAACTTACCCTACTCTTTCCCAAGTAGTTGTTCGTACTACAGAGTTTTAGAAAATAAGATTGCCTCACGTAAAAATTCAATTATTTATTTTTCATAAAAATAAAATTTATCACTCCAAAAGAAATTATCAAAAACTTTTTCTATTGAAATTCTAAATAAAGGCACCTTCTCATTACATCATGAACCAGCCTCAAATTTTACGATTCATGGCCCTTGTGGTGATTTTAATTGTCACTCAAGTTGTATTAAAAATAAAACATGCTTAATGTTTTATCCAATTTTTATTCTTATACAAAAAATGATGATGATTCATATATTGTATATTAGAGAAGAAATCCTGGAAGTAATGTCATCAAGAATGGAATTGCATTGGATAATTTGTTTTTTCCCATAAAATCCAATTTTTCTATTAAAGTACCAAGCTCATATAAATATTAAAAATTTGGAATCAATCATCTTATATCAAATACATTTAAAATATATTAGCAAGAGTCATGATCCTATTACAATGACACTTTATGACTCCAATAGAAGACATATGTCTGAAAAAAGTGTAGATGAGATTAAAATGTACTATGACTACGAGTACATATCACCTTATGAATATTCCTGAAGGATATTATCTTATTATATCCATTATAGATATCCTTTAGTTTAAAGGATTAATTTCCATTTACTAGGACAAAACACCTTGACCTATATAGACGGTGAGAATATTAATAATATATTGAATAAGAGAAATATTTTTGAAACCATGTTTACTTCTTGGATTAAACAAAAAGTGATGTACCTATAAGGAATAAATATAACATATTAATAATTCCAATTAATATTTTTCTTCCAATCTCATGATAAAAAATGGTATCCATGTTAGTAGGGATTCTATATTGGCAGAATGTATTATGTGCCTCCAATATTTGGAGAACCATATTACTTGTAGATACTACTTAAAAATATCATTGGTGAAAATTCATATGAATATCTTAAAATAGTGAAAAATATTACTCATCAATCATTCAAAGAGTCCCATTATTCTTTGTGAATATTAGCTGATGATAATGAGTTTATCAAAGCACTAAAAGATGTCTCATCTTGGGTAACATGACACTCTTTTCGAAGGCTATTCACCAGTAAGTTATTCTCTTGTACCATTTCTTGACCTGACATTATCTATAATGAAACCTGGAATATCCTAAGAGAAGATATTCTATATGAAAAATGAAAGAGGCTGAAAATACAAGGTACATCAATTTACTATGTCTTCCAATTTTTTATACATAATTATATCTAGATCCATTAAATATTGTTTTAATATATTTCTTATATTTTTAACATTATCTATTACGTATTGAATTATAATTTAAAAATAAATTAATTCCCACTACACAGTGTAAATATCTTTTTTATAACTAAAAATAAAATTTCTTTTAATTTTTTTTGTACTATACAAATTTTTTATGTAATCTATATATAATTCATTGATTGGATTTCTAGACATGCTTGTATCTTACAATGAAAGAGTTTTCTAACTAAGTTATATCAGGTTGGTTCTTTCTATAACTTAATAACTAGAATTATATCATACCAGACCACAGTGATCACTAAAGATATCTATTATTATATTGTTTTGTAATACTATTTACCTATCTCATAGATTTTACACACACTGATCATCAAAGGAAAATGTATTATTTGATTGAAATAGACAACATTCTCTGTAGTAATGGTAGATCTCTTCAAGGATATCTTCCAATGCCCATTCTAGATTCTGTATATGATACTCAAAAAAGTCAATTTATTAAATAATATATTAATGATAGTAGGGAAAACCTTCATAATGAGTATAGATATTTACATAGTAGTATTACTGTTGAACAATAACTAGTTATGTGTGTAATAATGTCTTCATTATCTTATATGACTTTTTTTTTCATGTATGGATTTGGTGGCATAAGTAAAACTTTCATTTGGAGAGTCTTAACATGTATACTATGGTTAGAAGCTAAAATTTTTCTTGAAGTTTCTTATAGTGTAATAGAATTATTACTGCTACCCGATGGGAGGAAAACCCATTCAAAATTTTGAATTAAAATATCTATTAATGAGTAGTATTTTTGCAATATTCAACAAGGGTGTGATGTTGATGAACTTATACAAGAAACAAAATTGATTATCTAGAATGAGGTAAAAATGCTTAATAAACACTATTTCAAAGATCTTTCTCATTCATTGAGAGATATATTGTCAGTAAAAAATGATAATTCTTAAAATTTACTATTTGTTGGTCCTACAGTTGTCTTGAAAGGAGATTTCAGACAAATACTACCTATAATACCAGGTGGTAATAGAATTTACATTGTTTTTTCATTTATAAATTTATCATACTTATGGAAGTAGAGTCAGGTTTTAAAATTGAAACATTACATGAGTTTGCATTCAACGGATTAAAATGATGATTCAAATGAATATCAACAAATTTCTAAGTGGACTCTGGATATTGGTGAATGCCAAATTGTTGAGCCCAATGATGGGTAAGTAGTCATTTATATTATATCAACATATCTTTAAAAAACATATCAATCCCCAATGGATGCATTTTTTGGATTTCCATACCCAAATTTCAATGATAACTATAGAGATTTTTTTATTTGAAATACTGTGTTGTATTAGCACCAACCTGTGATGTTGTTTAAGAAGTAAATGACTACATGTTAACTCTGTGAACTTCTAAAAGTAAATATTACATTAATTATGACTCAGTTTTCAATGAAAATTTTGATATCGATATGATAGAGAACATATATAGAACTAATATTTTAAATGGTATCAATGTCTCTGGGCCACCTCATCATTAAATTACTTTTTAGATTGGGGTACCCATTATGTTTCTTAGAAATGTAGACCAATCTGTGGGTTTTAGTAATGGTACTCGTATTATCGTTACTCACATGGGTGACCATGTCCTTGGAGCATAGATTTTAGGTGGATATCATTTTGGGTATCTAAATTTCATTCCATAAATAAATATGACACATTTTGAAAATATATGGCCTTCAAAATTAAAAAGAAGGCAATATCCTTTGAATGTTCCATATGAAATGAATATTAACAAAAGTCAAGTCCAGTTACTCTATTGTGTTGGTTTATATCTTTGAAAGCCCATGTTGGATCATGGAAAACTATATATTTCTGTATCTAAGGTCACTTTATGAAGGGGTTTTAAAATAGTAGCTAATGATAGAGATAACATATCCTTTGATTGCACACCAAAAAATTTCTACATGAAATTTTTTTATAACCTTTCTTAGGTATATTTTAGTTTATGATAAATACATTTCATTGTAGTTATCCATTGTAGATACATAGAAATACATGAATTCAATTATTTCTTAATATTTTATATTTTTAAACTAATTTAAAACCTACTAAATTTAAAAAAATTCACAATCAATAAGTCATTTGAATGAGATTACAGTTGAGTATGATGGAAGACTAAAGATACAAGTTCATGTATTCAATCTATGGTGCAACTCATCATCCAAGTACCCCATTGATATTACTACTAATGATATCATTCTTAGAGATGAACATGTGAGTTTCACATATAAAAAGATACACTTTGTATACTATTTTCCTAACACTGTTATCATGTAATAATAATCCATGACATTCTTCAATACCAATGATATTTGATATCTGTTTTTTAAAGATTTAGTCACCAGTGTAAAATAACTGCTACAGGGGACAAAGATTCAGTTTATAATTACTAACTTCAACTTAATCTCCAAGTAAAAAACCACTCATGCATTAAGGCATGTGCTACATTATACAAAACATCCAAGTTGCACCTAATCAAGGCATCTACATGGGGACAAGACATGTCTTCCAAATTGTTTTCACATCAACAATGTATGTTTGACCATATTATGTTCAAATACTAATTTTTAGTTTGTAATTCTCTTCTTTTGATGAAATTATTAAAAAAAAGAAGTTTTTAACAACACTTAATAGGTAAATTTCATTACCACTATATTTTTTCACATGATATGATTATTAAATTCATCTTTACTGCTTTTTTTAAATAAAAAATTCTACCAAAATAATTATCTCACAAAATACAGTTATATTTTCTCATTTTATGTCACATAATATACACTTTCAAATGATATTGTTTTTGATAATGTTATAATGTTTTTAATTATTTTTAAAATTTTTCTTATATGTTACAGAAATTATTGGACATTTATGCCACTCACATCCTATATAGTGTATTGGGACTACCAAGAAAAATATGAAATTTATTTTAGAGGGAGAGAGGTTAGAAATGTTGTATTATTACTTCACTTGACCAATATAATACAATAAAATTCATTTTTTCTATATTTCTTATAGAGGATTATGAATTAACTATAGATTATGGGGCGAGTTTTTCAAAAAAATTCATAGTAATTGGAAAACAAAAATTAAACCTCTATGGTATTGATCTTGTAATTGGTCAGGTAAAATAGATTTATTTGTAATATTTCTTGATATACAATATCATTACCCTCTTTCAATTAACCATTCTTCTGAAATATTCAACATTTCTTAATATTATTCTATTCTACATCTTCTTTCATCATCTGTTAATGTCACAAATAAAATTAACGCATCAAAAATACTTTTCAACCTGGACATTCCAATATTCCAAAGCTTCATAATAAGGTATCATATTCATTGATATTACTTGTTCATATTTTATGTTATAGAAAATCTATATCACGGATGACTTCTCTAAAAACTATTATATATAATGCTTCATATTCTATATTTATCAAGTCTAGGTTTATCATTCAATCACAATTTCAGAGTCCACCGTCAACAAATTCAAATAGTTCATTAACGCCTTTTCTTTATTAGAATAACAAAAACAAATTTCTGATGTTAAAAAGTATCAAGAGGTAAGTAATATATCCCAATATTTGTAATTTCATTATGTAGTGTCAAATACTATACAAGCATGCCCTACTATAATCTATATATTAATATCACTCATTATTTTATAGCCAACAAGGAGTTTGATTGCTACTATAATAAAAATAATTCAAAGCACCCATAACCGGTATTTTGAAACAAGAAACTCTTTTATGAAGAAATTTAACACTACAATTGTCAATAATTGATACCAAAATTTCAAAAAATATCCAACCTACTCTAATCCTTGGTTTTCATCTTATTTTTCTTTCATAATTATTATTAATTCAATATTTGGTTACAATCCAAGTCTAGTTTTTGTGAAATAACTCCATGAATTATGACCAACTTTAAATCCAACATATTTAGAGTGGAAATACTAGTGATAGATAAAAAATACTCATTTTTTATTGTTCTCCTCGAGAAAAAGTTCATGTGATTTATAACCAAAATAACAACTTAGTTGAGAGATGCTTTATTACAAGTAAAATTATTCAACAATTTTTTTATGTTCAAATATTTTTGGTTTATTTAAAATAACATTTATGTTCAATTAGAAATTAGGACCATGATGATTTTTGATTTCCACCTGAGATAATAATTTTCAAATCACAAAGAGTATTGTTATCAATAGATGTCACCAATTAAAACATTCAAAATCATCACCGGTCTTCAGAACATAACACATAAAAAGTTCTACTCATCACTAATAATGAAAATTATATCATAAATATTCATAAAAAAATTAAATAAAGACAGGTACTAGAGATTATAATTTCATAAATTTCATTAATAACCATAGAAAATTCACATAACAACAAACTATTTAACCTTTTCATATAGGATCATTATAGCTATTAATCTTCACAAGTTACTATCACCATTGAACATAATCATGTACTTATATTTTTTTAATTTTACCATTTTAATTTATTAAAAAAAATTCCACCTTATTGTAATATTCATTTTATCCTTGAATAATAGGAACATCAAAACACTTGATCTTTAGGATTCAGTTTCCACCCTGAAATTGGAATTGTTACAAAAACTACAAATATTTCATCTACTTAGGTATATGTTTTTATCTTCATTAACTACTATTTTCATGACATCATTAGAATTTACAATACTACATTTTTCATGTAATTTTCATTTTTTCTATGATTATAGCTTACACTTCATTTCTTCTTCTCAATTGGAGACTTTTAAACATCAGATTTATCGTTCAATGTTTTCAATTGTCACTATAATTTTCTATATATCCATTAAAGTCAATTATTTAGGTAGAAAATTATATTGAGTGAGTTTTATGGTAATAATGAGGTCCAATTAAATGTTACAATGTCACGAGACTATGTAGAAACATTATTCCATGCCAATGAACTGTATCCCCATATAAAGGAAAACATAAAGAGAAAGACTGAAAAAATTGAATGAAATTTTGTGTTGCAATTACAATGTAATGGAAAGACCAAGATTATTCTATTATTTTCAAATTAGATTTTAAATTTTAATTTCCACTATAAACTCTAATATTGTTATAGTTAATGAAAAATTTATTTGAAAAAGTTTTATTATTGTGTTTTTTTTCTGATGACTATCCTCTATACACAATAGATTTACCAGTTTTTTGTTACTCACCTATACTAACTACTGTAGGGATCCACAATACTATGAACCCAACATCTAGAATAGTGGATCCACTAATAAAATGACTCAAACCTCTACTTGAAATCTATTACTTTCAAGGAAATCCATGAAACTGTCTCTCCGAAGGACCCACCAAAAATACTATTAAAAAGTAGAATCTTTTGTTACATAACTAAACCTTATTTTCTGAAATAAATCCTTCTATTTAAAAATTTTGTTACGTTTTGCTGGTTTCAAACTATCTCTTTTTTGTTGACATTCATAATTAAATGTACCTATTTCAATATTTATTATTATTTTTTCTTATCTAAAATGTTGGTTACTTCTTATATGTTCTTTCTCCATGGTCAAAATTAATTTTCCATTATTTTTCATATATCATTTATTTTTTCTACTATAATGATGACGTCATAGAAAGTTCTACAACTACTCCAATATTATCTATCACTAACTTGTAATTGTAACATATTTTAAATTAATTTTCATCCATAACTTTTAAAACTATGAATGAATTTTCAAAGTAAGATTTGATTTATAGTACCATGAGAATAAATGGGTGAGGTAATAATTATTACCAATCCACTTAAAATTGAGTTGTTTTTGAAACTATGGTTTCAAATGGGAGTGAAACCCACATCTCATCACTGAGGTATGCTATTATTTGAGTTTCCTCATATCTTTTATTATGTTTAAATCATTGTATAAAGAAGAAATTTCATCATTAAGGGGAGTGAACTATTCTACTTGTTTATGATATATTTTAATGTATTTTTTGATTGAATGAAGAATAGTGTTTAAGAAATAATATTTATGTATTTTTATAAGTCCCCTAAATTAAAATTTATGAAATGAGTTTCATAAAGAAACATTTTTTCCAATTTAACCACTCTTGTTTTCTAAGATAAGGAAGCCAAACTAGACCTAGAGTTGATTGATTCATGCATTTTTTAATTTTTGAATATTTATTTAAATTCATTTAGTCATTAAATTTGGTTTATTTTTCAATGTAGGTAGAAGAAAAGGATAGTATTTAAAAGATACATAGGTGGGTATTACTAAACCCACTTCTAGAAGGTGTTATATTTGTTCTCAATACTTTTTTAAGTTTTATGATGGTGAACTAATCCTAATGTTAAAAATAAATGTTTATGTTGTGAAACTATCTAATATAGTTTGAAAATAATGTTGACGAGGATGTATATGGAAGAGGTGGCTAGAAGATGTGGTGAGACCATTTAAGGAGTGTTGTGCATTGAAGTATTTTTTGTATCAGATGTATTATATACTTTGGAAGATGTTTCAAATTGATTTAATGTGATCGAGATTTCTTGAAGAATTTTTTGAGTTGATCTGTATAGGTTATGGAAAGTGTTGGTTTTAAGAGAATCTAAAAACAATAACAGCATTACATTTTTAAGGTTTTTTTCTAATATCCATAAGGTTCACTAGAACTTTGTATGGTTGATCTTGTTATGAAAATTTTAAAAGGTATGGAGAAGTCACCCTGTGTTTATAAGGTTGTTTTCCTAACATTTCAAGGTTCATGTAAGGATTTTCAAGGTTTTTTTATAGATCATATTAAATTTCTTATTTAGTTTTATGTTTTTTTGGTACTTTTTAATTTTTTTCAAGATTATTTATAAGGTTGAGAAACATCATATGGTTCCTTAAAACTTCATAGGGTTCCTTGATACTTTGTAAGGTAGTGGAAGTATGCAAGGCTCACCATAAGAACTATGTAAGGTTCACTATAGGGAATTCATATGGTACCCTTTGTAAGGTTGTTTCCCACCTTTTTTAATTATTAGTGAAGTGTTAAAATTCCAAAATGTCATATTAAAATGAAACATTAGAGACGAAGATGAAATATAATAATTTTCATTTAATTAATATCACAATGAAAATAAAGGGTTGTAATTAACGTTTAGAGAAGAAAAATCCAAATAATATTATGTGGAATAAGATACAGCTGCACTACATGAAGTTTGGAATGCCTGGAACTCTATGAATGAGAGTCTTCATGCCATCATAAAAAGAATTAAAAATCATTACAGATATTTAGAGTGCTTAGAGAAATTATTATATCGAGATTCATGGGCCGTTTTAATAAAATTTATATTTAAAGTGCATATAATTTTATCAAAGGGATTTTTAATTGAAATATTTTATTTTTGTTCATGGTCAAGATGGAAAATTATTTGGTCAATTTTGATCAAATTAAGTGAACTTCCTAGGATCAAGAAGTAATTTTAAAAAAATGAAAATATTATTCCTGTAAATTTTTTAAATATAAGGGAGAAAATGATGAAAATAGAAGTGTCTTAGAATTGATAATTTTAAATCCCATAATGTGTGCAAGAGTTTAAGAATTACTATTTCAAAGGAAGAGAAATAGAAGAAATATCAACATATATTTAACCTTTATAGAGGCTCTATATTTCTTCTATGATCATTATTCAAATGAATATTTCCATTCTAATGGTTCTATATGATAAGTAGTTAAGAGAACTTATTGTAACAAGTTCAAGGTCACAACCTTTCCTATAATGAATTATTAATAATAATATAAGAGTTGTCTATGTGTGGGATAAAAACAACCACACAACGGGGACAAAATCCTCTTTTTAGGAGGAAAAACTAATTAATAAAATAGTCATTTTAATTTCATTTTTGGAACCACAATGATATTTGAGAGAGATATATTGAATAATAATTAAATTATTTAGGTTTGATGAAAATTTATAAACACTGATTCATCCCTATCAGTGTTTACCACCCATGAGTGATCGTATCAAAATCCCAAGATCTAGTCACATTTATTTTTCTTTTGTTGAATAATAATATTATTAATGAGATGAAGTAGTGTAATTACATCAAATGACAAGATAAATTTGTTTTATATGTAATTATGTTTGTGTTCATAAACTATAACATAGAAATAATTTATAATGATCAGGGGTTTTTTGTAGTTTACAAATGAAAAGATTCACTAATATTTAAGATTATGTTACTTTAGTATAAGTGTGTATGAGGATTCATAGATGATTAGAATGGAGGGGTGATCAAGTAATAAAATCAATAATATATGAGCATGTTATATAAGTTTAACACATATGGTATATTTTTTATTCTGTTCTCAATGATGTAGATTGGGTGGAAGAATCACCATTTTCTAGGAAACAATTTGGTCATGGTTTAGTGGAATTTTATTAAGATATTTCTATTGTAGAAAAATTTAAATAACTATTACAGAAAAATGTAATAGGAGATTTCTTGAAGTCGGTCCCTCATAATATGATAAAATATTATATCATATGAGTTTGACAATTGATTCTCCAAGTCCACATATATCTATCTCTCTAATAATAAATGTTTATAATTTATTGACATGAATATATAATTATTTATAGTTAGTTTTTAGAAGTATTTTATTGTATTTTATAGTAATTTTAGTAGTTAGATTGTAATTTTAAGGTATTTTCAGAAATTTTGAGCATGATTCTTTAACTTGACCTAATGTGTTGAAATTCATTCAATATTTCATGTCCTATGAATTAATTTTAATCCCAATATTTTTTGTGATATTTTGATAATAATTATAGTGTCTATGGTTACATGTGATTAAATGGATAATTTCAAATGTTTCATATGGCTAACATCAATGGATTCACAACACCACTAGGGAAAATTTATCATGTTTTATAACCCAAGGAAGAATAAATCGACCAAAATTTCTCTATTGTTAACTTAGGAGGTAGTGAATGTCTAACATATACAATGCATGACCTTTGGAAGGAATTAACCACCAACACTTAGTTATGAAAATTCCTAGGGTGGTGATTAGAATCAAACATAACATAGATCATTAACACAAAAATAAAGCCCCTCCAACAGAATATACATTGTGATTATTTATTTTTATAGGAATATAAAATATCACAATGATGCATTATAGAGGATCCCAACAGATTCTTAGGGTCCAACACAGGTGGAATCAACAAGACAACACTATCTCATCCTCCAATTCACACAACATTACAACAAATTTCATCTTGTTCAAAAAATTACACCTAATTTCAATCATGAATGTTGTATGAACTTCCAATGAAGACAATGTAACTGTAATATCTTGATCCAGTTTCCACTAAATAGTGCCCTGATTCGGTGGGTCCCATGGCCTCATGTATGCCTCCTCATATGCCAAAGGCTACTGAGTAGTAGTGAAGGCATTATGTGTGTCTATGGGGATACTATGACCTCATTTTAGAGTGTAACAAAATGATAAGAAACATAATTAACAAATAAAAGAAGCATATAAAAAAACTAAGAAATAGATATAAGATAAACATCCAGAAGATTGTAATAATTAAAAATCCAAAAGCATTGCCATATGTAATATGAAGACCATGTCATGTCTCTCTATAAAAGGAATGAAATACATGGAAACATGAAACCATTATAGTATATGTATTAATACACAAATAAAAAATAAAAAATAAATATATCAAAATAGAATCATGATCCTATCTCGGTCTTATGCTCCCCTGATCCTATGTAATGATCAAATCAAGAATCATACAGTGTTAGATTTCCTAGATCCCTACCTACATCCATGATTTCTATCTTGGTAACCAACAGAGGATTGAATAGGGTGTGAGATTCCACTCAGTAGGCCACCACCAACAATGTCTATAACATGTCTAGTGTATGTAATATAAATTATAGAAGTGTGCAGTATAAATAACATAGGTATAATAGAAATTAAATTAAAGTGTCTAAGAAAAACTGATCCTTTCCATCCAAACATGGATACCTATGAACAGTAACCAAGAACCCATAAACAAGAGGCTAACTATAAAATATAAATAAAGTAGGTGTGATACTATCCAGTCTAAAATCTTAAATATGATACCCGTACTAGAGATACCAGTAACCGTAATTAAAATTTTCACAATGTACACACCATGTAATCAAGTTTCAATATCAATAATGTACTATTCCATGTAATCCAGTGTCAGACCATGAATGTTATGATGCATGCTATAGAAGACAAACACATCCTTGTCGATTCCTAGGGGTATCTCGATGGAAATTCTGTAAATACTTGGGTGGAGACCAAGGATCATGTACACATAGCATTTTCAATGTGATTCAAAGAAAGCTAGATACAAGGGGTAGAAAATTCCATGTAATGCTATAGAATCAGGATCCAAGGAGTATATATTTCCAAGGAATCCACTATCATAATCAAGATCTCTATAGTAGAAGTGTCCCTGGAATCTAATGGAATCAATATCAAAGGAGATTGTCCAAGGAATCCACTACCAGTATCAATTGATCAATCAATTCAGTTATCATTTCTTAACCATTCACATTCTATGATTTTATCCAATTTATTTCTAAAATTTCCATTCAAACAAATTAATCATTTAAACATCATGTAATCACATGGAAAAGTGGCATAACCTTCTCTTAAACATTAATACAATTATCCTTCAATTTATTAAGGATCCCAATAAATCTATTGACTCACACACACCCAATGGGGTGGTATAACTTGAGAAAAAACATAAAATCACCTTTAATCTGGCATAATTTGAGGTGAGAAACCTCCAAACGTATAATGGTACTCATGGGAAACCTAATCGGTTTCTAAATAATAAATTCAAAAAATTCAATTAATTTTAGGGTAAACACTAGAATGTACAACGTGTTGCATAACTATGATAATCTATAAAATAACCAAACATAAGGGATAAGGTATAGATCACATATAGTATACCCATGGTAGAAAGCTCATGTAATACCAACCTTTGATTCGGTCTAGATCATGAGAAAAACGAAGAATGGGAAAGAAACCTAAAAATAGGGCATGCCAAATTCTACAAAAATAACTCCATCGAGGGGAATATAAATGTATAAAGGTGAATGAGGAATATGGAACTCATTGAAAAAGATCCAAAAATACTGAAGACCGAAGAAATGGAGTCCAGATCATGAAACAAAACCTAATATATGAAGTCCCTAATCTAGGATCCACTCAAAGGTTCCCCGATCCTAGTTGGACACATGGTGTCAAGAACATCTCACCAAATTCTAGAGGATAATGACTATTAGTGAGGGCCTAGGGTGATTCCATGGGGAGACTATTACCTCCTTACTATAGTGGAACATAATGGATAAATATAAAAACATTTAAATAGAGTAAGAAGTATAATAAATAGATTTTTCCATCCAAAATAGACTCTATAAACACTGTACCAATAACCCACTATAACAGAGGAAAAGAGAAAAAATAAAGATCAGAATTAACTAAAAATAATACTCAAAATCTAATGATAATATTTTTCACATGTCTATAAAACTAGAAAATAGGCATACATAGAAGTTGGAAATACATGCTATACAAAAGAAGAAAAAAGGAACCGAAGAAACCCAAGAATCCTGAGTATGATCTTATTCATCTAATATTAAGATCCATAGTAATTAAAGATAGCAATATCAGGTGTCCAAGGTGGGACAGTTCCCTTTTTCAACACCCGCATACAAGTAATATTCTCATTTACCAATGGAAACTCATATAGGGTGTGAGATAAATCTCAGTAGTCCACCACAAACGATGTCTATGCCATCCATTATATGAACTATAAACTGATCTAGTGTGAAGGTATATATATATATATATGAAAATGTAAAGTAATAAAAGAATGTAAATACCCAAATACCTACTTCATCCTTATATGGTAATGTCTCTAAACATGAGATCATTAAATTAATTCATTTAAGTTCAGTTTATATAAATAAGTCATGTGAGGTGTTACCAGCACTAATATCAAAACATAATAGTAATTGTAAAGGATATTATGTTTAAATAGGGCACCCTTTAATGATAGTAATAATGAAGAGGGTCCAATGTAATAACCAAGAATCATTTAACTAAGGGGTTGGGAAAACTCAGTAATAATCTGAAGCTTGGATATAAGGGGTCTGTGTGTAATACAAGGGGAATATTCCAAGGCATTACACTATAATATGATTCTAACTAGGTCCAAAGATGTTGTACTAGGTAAAACGATATAAGAATTGATTGGTCCCAATGTGTGTATCTATGGTGCAACATGACCAAGATTTCATGTTGGATCCAAGGAGTGTATAAAAGTAATCCTAATATCTAAATGATATTGGAGGGATCCTACAGTGTCATGATGGGAATACACAAGTAGACAAGGATGGGGTTCTATGGTTGGTATCTCCCTTGGAAATCGAAACCAATTAATTAGAATGTCATCCATGAGTTCTCAAGGAATTGTCTCATGAATTCAAGGATAGATCGATTCTGACCACTCCTATAAAGATGAATAGGTGCATATAGAATACGAACTTAATAAATGATTCATTTAATAAATAAAACCATTTAACACTCATTTTGTTTGATAATACATTTGTTTAATGTTGTTTCCTTTCATTAGTGTGAAAATTCATAATAATACTAGTAACCACTTAGTAATTTAAATTACTTAATTATTTTTAGGTTCACTATGCTGCCTTTCATAAGCATGGAAAGGTGTTCAATAGACGTGAAATAAAAACATTTAATTACATTAATTTAGGATAAGTGATATATATAATATTCTTTCCATTTATATTTTAAAGGTTCATCAATTAATTTGTCACTTAACATAGAAGGGTCAAGTGGAAACTATAAGGTTCTAACTATTAACAATTCACTATTCATTTAATTAAATAGGCCTTACCATTAGTAGGGTTAATCCACATACCTAAATAATATCATAGGAAAACTTAGTTTGGTTACCATTACATATTTAAGGAAACAACCAACTTTTGGTGGAAGATGTTGAGGTCTCAACCACAAACAGTGTGATGTTACTATGTGAAAAGGTCTCTAGAATAGTATCATGATAACTATAAGCAAGTCACATGAATTAAATAGTTAATGATAAATGAAATCAACATTAAAACAATGAAATCAGTTTATAAAATGGAGATACTTGAGGAATGAGTCATAGAACAACTACCGTAAGCTTGAAACACTTTCCTCATTCAGTATCAACATTTAATTTTAACTATATTAGAAGAAAACTAAAGAACAGATCAACCCCCTGAAAGAAGGGAATATGATCTTGTGTTGAAATAAAATCTTCATGGAGAAGACAAATGATGAGCTGATTGACTTAAAATGTGCATTAAACGTGACTAACAAGGACCAAATTGGAGTTTTTAAGATGAATATGGGTCAAACCCTATGAAATAGGATTTAAGAGATATTAAAAGGAAGAGGGAGAGCTCTCCTGTCCAATAGAATGAGGAATTATATTAGGGTTATAATTCATTAAGGGTGAAATTGTAATTTTACCCTAGAAATAAATAGGCATATGGTTTGGCCACATGCTTGGACAAACGACGCACCATCCATACAAATGGAACTGTCTTTAGGATGACCCCACAGAGTTAGGACTGTATGGTTTGAGAAACCATGTGCCAACTATGGGTATAGATCTGATACTTTTTTCTAAGATGATCACATGAGCGTGAGACCCCTGGATGATGGATAAGGAAAATTACATGTCCCGATTGGTCCTCTAATAAGGTCTTTTATGATTATGGAAACAATGTAGACAAGATCACACAGTTTCTACTTGCCATGTGTCCAGTGCACCTTTCAAACCAATCAAGGTTCCGAGCTCCGAACAAGACTTAACAGCCCTATAACCTCAATAAAATAACTGGGAATCAATATTAGGTAAAAAATAATGAATTATACCAAAATTAAAAGGATACATACCTAAGTGAAAAATAGAGTTCTTACAGTCTTCCCCTATTAATGGAACTCTTCCTCAAGTTTACTTTCCATGGGTGGAGAAACACTGTTTCAGAGCAAATCTAGCCACTGAGCTTGTACATCAGCCTCCCACTCCTAAGTCTAATCCTATACATGACCATGATTCTATAGTACCCATACTAAAGGGACCTTTCAGGCTCATAGAGCCTTTATGTTGTGGTTGATGATGCCTATAGTAATATCCTGAAAAGAAGATTCGACATCTAACTCAACCTACTCAGGATCAAAAGTATGGGATCGATCAGCATGATAATGATGAACTATGAAATTTGAAAGACTCAATGCATGGAATGATACCTATGAGGTAGTAAAAACTGATATGCTACTGGACTGAATCTATATAAAATCTCAAACTGGCTGACAAAATGAGGTGAAAGATTCTCTTTCCTCTGTATCCATCTATACCCAATCCTGGGTGATAGCCATAGGGAAACATGATCCCTGACCTCAAATTATAGAGGTCATTGATGGTGATTTTCATAGGATTTATGTCTATACAGAGAAGTAGAAATTATCTTCTGGATCATATGTACCTGCTCTGAAGTCTCAATCACGAGATGAGGACCTTGTAACACTACTTATCTTGCCTCTAACTAGCATAGGGGTGAATGAAAAATCCTACCATTTATGTCCTGAAAAGGAGACATTTGAATTTTCACCTAAAATATATTATTATAGGAGAATGTGATGGGAGGGATATTCTTCTCCAAATAATCACTGAAATCAAGGATGTATGCTTAGAGCATGTCCTCTAATACATATATCATCCATTTTTACAGGCCATCTGGCTGAGGGTTAATCGTTGTGCTCAGAAGCACCTATATACCCATAGAACTTTGTAATACCTTCCGTAACCTCAATGTCAAACAATAATCAGTATCTGAAATGATAGTATGAGGGATGCTGTGTATTTTGATGAACTCACAGACATACAGTCTTCCACGATCATCTACTAAGAAAGTCTCCTAGAAAGGAAGGAAGTTGGATACTTTCCTCAGTCGATCCACAACTACCCAAACTGCATCACTAAATTGAGGTGACCTTATTAATATTACTAAAAAATCTATAGAAATATCTTCCCATTTCCATATGAGGATTTTAAGTGTCTATAAGAAGCTTGAAGGACTTTGGTGCTCTGCCTTTACCTGCTGATAGGTGGAACACTAGGTGATAAATCCTACAATCAGACATTTCATATCTAAATAAATTTTGGATATTACTAGATGAATTGACCACTAAGAAGTGTGGGACTCATGGATCAGTTACTCTATCATATCTATAGGTACCCAGACACTCCCATATATACTGAGAATATCAACTCCATCAACAGACCAATATGAGGTGGGTCCTCACGCAAAATACTCTCCTAGATAACTAACCCATCTCGATCTGAAAACTACCTTCTATTTACCCTCTCAAGGAGTGAATAGGTAACTATCATGACTGAGAGATAATACTACTCATTAATATCATGAATATCTAGATGTAGCTCCAAAAATAGGGTCATCAATTTCAATTCATCACCGGATTCCTCTACGTCATGTGCATGAGTTTTCTCACTCAGTGCATCCGCTACCACATTTCCCTTTCCAGGTGTATAGGCAAGCTAAAAACCAATGAAATGATGATATTAAACTCATATTAACTATCTCAGATTCAATACATTATATGAGAATATATATTTGAGTCTCTTATGGTCCGTATACAACACAAACCACTAACCCACAAAATAATGTCTCCAACATCGTAAGGCATGGATAACTGTTGCAATATCAAGGTCATTCACCAGGTAATTCCTCTCATGAGACATCAACTACTGAAATAAAAACACCACAGCTCTATTCTCCTATATCATCACTTCTCCCAAGATGATACCTAATGCATCATAGAACACTATATAGCCTCTACCAGGATCTGGAAGAATCTGAATAGGTGTCGAGGTAAGACTTTTTATCACCTCCTTGAAAGCTTTGTCCCATGATTCTGACCACAAGAACTTAACACCCATATTAGTAAAACCAATAAGAAGTAAAAAAGGTGTGATAAGTCGTGTATGAAATGTCACGACCTGACCCTACCTGGGCTCGAGCCACAACTACCCCGAGCAAGCCTCCATAGGCCAGGGGCTGGCGACCAGCGCTGAAGGAACAATAACTCGGGGTGGCCTTTGCCTAAGTAACTGTACAAACAGACACAACACACTCAATGAAAAAGTGCATAGTAAAAGAAAAAATACAAGTAATGTAAAGGGAAACTGCTATAAATAAACCACAATTTTCATCAACCTCTAAAAGTAAAAAGAAAGTGCTGAAAGTAAAATGAAAATAAAAGGGGAAAAACACGCGCCCAACCAGAAAAGTGCCACAACCCGGCAACAGGTAAACAAAAGAAAAACTGCTAGAAGGGTCCACCACCTAGAACCCGACTCCAACCACCGCACGCGGTCTAAGCTCCCAAACTCCTAAGCTCCGCTGAAGTCACGACCAACCTGTCCGTCGTCTGCAAGGGCACACCAAGTGCGGGCAAATCCCAAGCAGGGGTGAGTATAAAAATACTCAGTAGGATACCCCGAAGGCTTGAGGGAGAAAAAAAGGAGGTACCGAAGGGTGAACAGTAGATCAAAAAGGGGAAAGTAAAGGAGCACAGCAAGGAGTGTAGTAAAGAGTACATTAAAGAGTCCAGCTCAACCCAACAAGAGGAAAGAAGGTAGACTCGTCCAGACACAAGGAGCTAGAAACGGTGAGAAGATGAACTTCCCGTCGAGTCTTAACTACCTATAGCAAGAGAGCAGACTCGTCCAACCACGAGAAGCTAGACACGGAAAGCACGTGGCATACCTTGCGCCTCTTCTCCTCTCCTGGAGGAAGAGTAACCAAGCCCAAGAAGTTGGTACCAAAACAAGGGATACATATATATATTCTCTTTCAAGAAACCCAAACAAGATCGTAAGGGGATCTCCATCCCGTAGCTCAGCCTAAGAAAGTGAGTTGCCAACAGTCCCATAAGTAACACCATCGATGCCCAACATCCCACATGTCTACCCCAAACTACAAGTCAAGGGCTCAAATCACCGCACCTCGAAATTATCCGCTTAGGGCGGCACTGACTCGCCCACACGGTTTTAGGTCGCGTCACAAGGACGCGTCTCGGCAGGGAAAGCGCTCCTCGTACTTTAGAGCTCTGGGGGAACGTCAAACCACAACTCGTCACTGCCCCACAGTCGAGAGGTCTCCTCAAAGTCGATAGGCGACCCCCTGCCCAGCCCCGCTGGAGGGTCCCTGGAAGTCGACGGGTTCCCACTACAGGGATATCCAGCAAGAGTCGATGGGTTCCACACTACCCAGTCCTGTAACAGGGTAATCCACTGGAGGGAGACCCGGATAAATTCGGTGACAGGACCACTACCCAGCCCAGCTGGAGGTAACCCTGCATCGGGGACCACTGCCCAGCCCAGCTGGAGGTAAGCCCGGCATCGGGGACCACTGGCCAGCCCAACTGGAGGTAAACCCGACATAGGGGACCACTACCCAGTCCAGATGGAGGTAAGCCCGACATTGGGGACCACTGCCCAGCCCAGTTGGAGGTAAACCCGGAACTGCTCTGGCCATTCCTGCTGGATGGTGCTACTCGGTGAACACCACTGTACTGGCCATCCCTGCTGAATGGTAACCCACTGGCCATCCCTGCTGGATGGTACAACTGGCGAGCCCTGCTCGAAACAACCTCAGAACTGCTGGAAACAACCAAGGCCCTGCTGGAAACTACCTCATCCCTGCTGGAAACAACCTCAGCCCTGCTGGAAACAAAATCAGCCCTGCTTGAAACAACCTCATCCCTGTTGGAAACAAACTCAGCCCCGCTGGAAACAACCTCCTGGGTAGAGGATCGGTGCCTGCGTAATGTGTTGGTCACAAAAAATCCACAAGAACTCTACTAGGGATCACAGAGTGATGGGAGAGTCTCCCCAGGCCTCACAAGGTGATCACGCTCCAATCTTCTGAGTCACTGTCAAAGCGGACCGAGAAAACTCACCCCAGAAAGTGGGAAAACACCCACACTGTACGAGTGCACGTAGTCGCAAATGGTGCCGCAATCCGATGAAAGGGGCACGGTACTGAAACCCCTTACAGCTGATGAAACAGAGGAACCAAACCATCTCTTCCAGCCAAACGAGAACAACACCAGGGTAAAACTCAACCCTTCTGGTCAACAAACGAGAACAAAAGAACCCTATACATCGCGAGAGGTCAAAAGTACGTAAAGAAGAACACAACACGCACATGGGGCCCACACGACGTGTGGCCCCAAGTCAACCCCAACCAAGCGCACAAACATTCTTAGGTACCAACATCCACATGTACCTCCTAGCATTCCCCTATACTATCAGAGTATACCAGGTCTCCATCCCAATGGCAAATGTGCACCTGGCACCCAACGTCAACACAGTGGAATGAACGTAAAAACTCCAACCTGCCACCTCAACGGCTGAGGCACAACCAACCACATCTCTTCAAACATTTACATCACTCCCATGGGAGTGCATGCGATCACACGCCAAGGGTTCGCTACAAGCACGGTAGATAAACCACCACTAAAGCGCCTTTTGGGCTTCTACATTTGATACGATCATGTAAGAGGCTCATCTTTCCTGAATGGATTACATCGTTGTAATCCTAGCGAAAAAACACGTGAGGTAGACTACTTATTCACCTCAAACGGATATCCGACAGAAAAGTCACCAACATCGCCTCATGCCAGACTGACGTCCCGTGATCTCGAGCCTCAGCCCCGAAAACAGTCAGGCGCATCACCCCATTGCGATGTCCTCAGAAAGACATGTCAAAAATACTGATCACTTGAGAAAAACGGATATCTGGAGAAAAATATGCATTCCGACGCACCGCACACGAGCGGTGCTCTGTTAGACCCGCATCCCAGTCCCGAAACTCAAGGAACAGATCGCACCGTTATGATCCTCTCGAAAAAGTATACAAGATGGACTATTCACTTGTCTAAAACAGTCACCCGGTGATAGAGATGGAAAATCACCGTCAACGCCCAAACGAGCCTCATGGGGCCCACACCATCGTGCGGAATTAGAGCACGTAGATTGCACCATCGCAATCCCATCAGAAAAACATCTATAATCGACTGCTCGCATGCCCCGAATAGACGCCTGATGAGAAAGTCACTAAACACTACTCGCAGCTCAAAAGACGGGCTGTGGGGACCACGCCACAAATCCGGTTTCAACACTCGAAACCACACTGGAAAACTCCGCCTCGGAACTGGGGTACCAACACTGCTGACGATGCTCAAAATGAACGTCGGACGCCTCCGCGCCGTCCAAAAAATGATCTCCCGAAAAAAAACGTCAAACCACTGAAAGACGCATCGCGACTCCATGTCCCCTCGTTTAGAGAATTAAAAATTCCCGAAACCATCTCAAAAATTCTGTCTCGGCGATATGGTTCTACAGCCCAGACAACATGCAAAACGAATGCACGTAGCGGAAAATACGGGCGTCCGAAAACTGAGGGTCAAAGCCCCTTGGGCTAGACCGGCCTGGACCGACCGGTCCGCCCGGCCTGGGCTAGCCCGCGGTTCGGCCGAGTGGGCTGGCCGTGGGCCCATGGTCCAATGCATAGACCGTCCACGAGGTCCAGTAGTGGCAGCCGCGTGAAGACCCGCGTCTCGTGGGTCTTGTCCCCGGGGGGGGGGGGGGGGTCGCGCGCCGTGACCCCTTAGTCACCGCTCCTTGGCGACTCGCCGCTGCACCAAGGCCCTCCGCATAACCCCGACACCTCCTCTACTGAAGGCCCGCCGTGCCCCGGCCTCTCCTGGATGCTCCACCTCGCCCCGAATCCAGCCGTGTCGAAGCCGAGCACCCCGCCGGACCACCGTCCGAGCCGCCAGAAAACACCCAAATGCCGGAAATTCCTGCAAACTTCGCCGGACATTTGCGAGCTCCTCAGAACTCAGAATTCGAATCCGAAAGATGAGTTGGAAAGGGAATAAATACTACTATGCATTCATGGGATTTGTTACAAAATTTGATAGCAATTATATGTGACAAATTGGGATCAAAGTAGGTGTCATAAGAATGAAACGAAAACGACAAATCCTACCTCTTGGGCGAAGCCCAACGCTTTGTGATGAACCACCGGAGTTTCCGCGCCTCGCCGGAGCTGCCTCACCGGAGTAGAGGAGGAGATGGAGGGGCTGCCGCCTACTACTGTCCAGGAGAATAAGAAGAAGAAGAAGAGGGAGGGGGTGGTTTAAGTGTTTAAATAGAAAACACTTAACCACCCGCTCGTCGTCCCAAACCCGTACTCCCGATGGGGTAGGGATTAAGCCTCCCCTAGGATAAAAACCACACTCTGAATGGAAAAGAGGTCTCATAATTTTAATTCTATGCCCTGTTCAAAAGTTATAAAACTGAACGTCCAAAGCCTCAAAATTATAAAAACGCCCTTGGAGCCATTTTTCATAGACGACCCGTGCCTGCAAAACTTATACCCCTCCTAGGGTAAACGGAATGTTCAAAACTCAACAGCACCCTCGGTTTTTCCAATCCGATCCTCTTTTTAAGAGATATTGAGTTAAGCCATTAAAAGAATAAATTAATTATTTAATTTATCCGTTCCACGCTCTAATACCGAGTGAGGGGTCCAAACGCCTCGCACCGACAATCTTTATGTCGTTCCTAGGATAAACACCCCATTCCGGACCCATCCGTACTCTCAGATTTAGGATCCAAAGCACCTTTTAGGAGTTATCCCATTTATTTGGCATTCCCAATGCGAACGCACTGAAAATTTAATTCCGGCTACACCGGGGATCAGAATCGCACGCCGTCTGAAGGAGATTCTCTGGAATATAATAAAGAATATTCCATTGTCTTTCACAGAAAAAAAACTAGATTCTTATATTAAATGACTATAATATCCATCCATCCCTAATAAACTTCATATATCAAACACGTTCTTAGGATGTTCTCAGGAAATCACAGAACTCACCTTCTCTGGGTCAATAGATACTTTTGATTCTGAGATAATATAACCCAAGAAGTTAAATTTGTTTATCTAGAAGTGGAACTTAGCCTGATATTCATAAGGATGATGTTATCTTAGTGTATTCATAATGATCCCCATATATTGATCATGGCCACTATGAGAATGAGAACACACAAAGATATCTTCTATAAAGACCAAGACAAAATAATACAGATAAGTATGACAAACCCTATTCATCAAATCTATAAAAATGATAGGAACATTTGTAAGAACAAAAGGCATAATTATATAGTCATATAAAACATACTTTCTAAAAAAATTTGTATATGGTATGTTTGAAGGCCTAAATTTCACTTGATGATATCCTGATGCTAGGTCGATCTTTGAGAATACCCTAGCTCCTAAAAGTTGGTTGAAGTGATAATCCATACAAGATAGTGTATACCGGTTCTTAACCATAATCTCATTCAACTATTGGTAATGAACACATAAATGAAGGGTCCCATCCACCTTCTTGGAGAATATCAAGGATGAACCCCAAAGGGAAGTACTGGGTCTGATGAAACGTTTAGACTCATATTCCTATAACTACCAATTAAGATCATGGATCTCAATAGGTTCCATCCTATATAGAGGAATGGAAACTAAAGATTCTCCTGGAATAATCTCAATCATAAACTATACCTCTCTCTCAAGAGGTAAGACAAAAAATCGTGGGGGAAGACGTCCCTGAAATGATCTACTGTGGGAGGAAAATATTCCAGGTGTACAACTTTCTCCTCTTTGAAGAGACTCGAAATCTAGGAGGTCACTCCACCTATCCCATTATTAAATGGTACAGATCTAATATCTTGGACATCCCACTCACCCTCATGGAGATAACTCCTACCCTTTGGTGATGTAAATGACACCCTATGATGATAACAGTAAAAAAAGTCATGATATGGAACCAAAAAGTCCATCCTAAGAATAAAATCTAAGCCCTTCATCTCATGTTTGAAGAGGTCCCATAAGAAGGGACAACTTCTTACCTCAAGGTGGTAGTCCCTACATTGGAATATTCCCTCTAACCATACTCTTAATTACGTATCAAGGGTCATCACACCACATTAATAAACAATTTCCATCCTCACACTTTCCTTGATAGATAAAGAAAGCAAGAAGTATAAAACAACTATATTGAATATATAAGATACTATAGTGGATTCTAAAAGAATAATACGTCATAATGTTGATGGACCTATACTCCGATCCTTAGGTATCAGCTGTAATGAATTAAATTTGCCAAATCCCCGACCCTATGCTACAGTTGGACTACCTGCGTATGATTACTCTACTGATGCTGATGATCAGAAGTATGAATACTTAGACCATGATATCCTCCTCATACGGTCATGTTAGTGCTACTCCAACCCCCCACTTAACATAGTGTAAAAGATACTACCCCTACAGGTGGATCTGGTATGGATCCTCTTCCACTAGAAATAGAATAAAAGGTATAACAGAAACTCTAAAGATTCCCCATATGGCTGAAATCCTATTACTCCAGAGGATCTCAATCAGACTAAGGATTCAGATGACCCTACCATCCACAATGATGGTATAAAATGTCCCCGCCAATATAGTTACTCTATCCACCATTTATATATCAAGAAACAACGAGGGAACATTTCCTACTATCAGATGAACTATGATCCTACCTCATCCCTGATCCTTTATGCTTGGTACTATCACCTTCCCTCACATTATGCTCAATGATAATAGACTGATTGAAAATATTAGAAAATGTAGGTAGGTGAAAGATGTTCACCTATGTATGTATGGCATACTAGAGCCCATCCTCAAAGCGTATAGCACATGATATCTCATCATTGTCAAGAATCGGTGAAAAGTGGTGTAACTCAGTAAAAAGAACTAAATAAAACATTAATGGAGTAACACCCTTCTCTAGATGAATGAAATATTTACCTTGGTCAAATATCATGATATAAGGAATGGATTTATCATATAATATTGTCTATAAATCAACCCATATAATTCCCTAATTACTACTAGACTAGGTAATTATTTCCCACCATTGCTTAATTGAATGATGAAACATATAGGTGGAAATCTTGAAAATCTTCTCTAGAGGCATATCTAGATGCTCAAAGATTGACAAGGGGTCCTATATCCAAGACTCAACAGCCTGTGAACTACCATCCCCCAAGAAAGTGGGAGGATGCTACTACTGGAACACAAGAGTAAGATCATCCATCACAGGGGAAGATCATGGATCAACCTGCATGTACTACATCAGATGTAGGAAACTATCATGAAGTTGAGTGTCAGTTCCTAGATCAGGTATAGTAGGTGGTTCCTTAGATGGAAATTTTGGTGGTATGATTGAAAGCTTAGGTCCCACCACATCTGGATCATGGTCATCTCCACCCTCCTGGCACACAATATTAGGATGTTGTGGTGAAATCTATCTCTGAATTCCAATCAGACGCCTTAGAACATGATTTAAGATGTGATAGTAGCACTAGAGGAATCAAAACACAAGAATAAGGGATCACTACCCAAGGTAATACCCTAACTACCTAAATAGAATGTTAGAGTACTGGAAAGTATTCAAATTTATTTTATAGAGGTCATAGTATATGAAAGGTGAATAACACTTCGTCCCTTCATTTAATGAAAACGAGATTATTTATAAGACATGATTCCCATTTTAAATTCAAATTTTGTTATAAACACATATCAAAGTTTGATTAAAATGAATCACTATTTTTAGTGATTAAGGTCCCATAAAACTTATCATTGAAATAAACACCCATTTAATCTCTATTTAACCCCATCTACATTCTGTCTCAGAATGTAACATGTAATATACGATGGAGTGACTCCCTAAACTACCCATTCCAATCCACGAGGGGCCAAACACCTCATTAATTGAAACTAGTAATCACTAAATCACAACCAAATAGGATCATATACCTAATATAACTACCATAGAATCACTCATCAATCATAACAAAAACAAGAAATGAACACAGTGAAATCCACCAATATAGCATGGAAAATGCATGGCATGTGAATTCTAGGTGCCCACAGCAAAGCATGTGATAATGATCCATTCTATCATGTCATCAGGCCAAGGATAAAATGAAATCATCAATCATAATAATAATAATAACCATAACATAACATTTGTATCACCAAATAGTGAAATGATTTTAACTGTAATAGGAATAATAGAAAACAATAATTGTTATTTCATGCAACTCATCATTTACCTGGAACATGGGGTAGCAATGCACAAAAAAGAATTATAATTAATTTCCAAATCATTTTTAATATCATGTATATTGTCTCTAAATAGTAATGAAATAAAATAAATCTCAGATACCACTTTGTGATTTCCTAAACCTAGATTCCACCCAATGGTGCCCTGAGCCCAGTTGGCCACATGGCCTAAAGAGCATCTCCCCAAATGCTAGAGGATATCGACTAGTATTTAGGGCCTAAGATGTGTTTGTGGGGACACTATTCCCACCTTAAAAAAGTGGAACAAAATGGATAATTATAATAATAGGTAAATAGTGGATTTTGTATAATAAATAGATGGAATAGTGGGAAAAATATATAAAAACCAGACCAGTAACCCACTATATCAGAACAAAACAGAAATAATAAATAGAATAAAAAACTATTAATAATACTTAATAGTTTATTGTAATGTATGTAATGTCTCTATAAAACTAGAATATAGATATACATGGAAGTAGGCAATACATTATATACAAAAGAAGCTAAAATAAACGAAAAACAATCCAAGAATCCTGAGCTCCAGCTTGGCCATCTACTTCTAAGCACCATTAAAATGTAAGAAAGCAATATCAGGTGTCTAAGGTAGGATATTTCCCATTATCAAAACATTCATATATGTTATCTTCCTAAGTACCAATGTAGCCCTAGATAGGGTGTGAGATAAATCTCAGTAGGACACCACCAACGATGTATATAACTCCCTATCTCTGAAATATAAACTAAACCACTGTGTAGATATATATATATATATATATATATGAAAATGTAAATCATTACAACAATGTAAATACCAAGATACCTACTTTAGCCGCATCTGGTAATGTCCTTGAACATGAGATCATTTAATCAATTAATTTAAGTTCAATTTATATAAATAAGTCAGATGTGGTGTAAAAAGCACTAAAAGCACAAAATGATAGTAATAGTAAAGGATCCAAGGTATAAAAAGGCATCCTCTAATGATAGTAATTATGAATAGGATTCAAGGTAATAACCAAGGAATCCTTGACCTCAGGGGTTAAACCAACTCAGGAATAACCTAAAGCCTAGCTATAAGGGGCCTATGTGTAATTCAAGGGGAATCACCCAGGGAACTCCACTATAATATGATTCTAATTGAGACTAGGGATCTTATATAAGGTAAAATAGGATAATTATCGACTGGGCCCAATGGGTCATCCATGGCGCCACTTGTCCAAGACATCATGCTGGATCCAAGGACTATATCCAAGACATCCTGATACCTGAATGATAATGGAGGGATCCTATGGTGTCATTCTGGGCATCCACTAGTAGATAAGGATCAGGTTCCAAGGTGGGAATCTATTTTGGAAATTGGAACCCTTGAATCAGAATGGATTCCATGAGTGCTCAAAGAATTCATTCAGGAATACAAATCTAGCTCGAGTTTGACCAATCCTATAAACATGAATAGGCCCATATGAATTATGCACCTTATAACTAATTAATTTAATAAATTAGGCCATGTAATAATAAAACCATTTAATAATTCATTTCGTTCAATCCACTACCTTTCATCAGTGTGACAGGGTATAATAATAGATACAACATTTTGTACATTAAATTAGTTAATCATTTATCAGGTTCACCCCACTTCCATCCCTAAGCATGGAAAGATCTTCTACAGACATGAAGAAAACCCATTTAATTACATTAATTTAGGACAAGTGATATATATAATATACTTTCTATTTACATTTTAATGTTTCATCATCTAATTGAGCACTTACCTTAGAAGGGTCAATTTTAAACTATAAGTTGGTAACCATTAGAAATTCATCATTCATTTAATTGATGAGGTATTACCATTATAAGGGTTAATCAACATACATAAATGGTATCATAGGTGAAACCATAAGGGTTACCACAACATATTTAAGGAAACTCCCTACTTGGGGTGGAAGATGTTGAGGTATCAACCTCCAACTGTGTAATGTTAGGATATGGAAAGGGATCAAGAATATGATCATAATGACTATAACCAAGGTACTTGAATTAAATAAGAAATTCTCAATGAAATCAGTGTGTGCACATTGATGGTAGTTTATAAAATGGTGATACTTGATGAATGAGTCATAGAACACCTAAAATAATCTCATAAAACTCTCCTAATCTAGTAACAACCATTAATTTGGCCTGGATTAGAAAAAACTAAAGAAAATATCAATTCCATGAAAATAGGGAATATGAGATTACACTAAAATAAAATCATATTGGAGAAGATAAATGATGAACAAATCAATATGAATTGAGTACTTTCCGATGCACATTCAAACCAATGAATGAGGATTGAATTAGATATTGGATGACGAATTTGGATGAAAACCTAGGAAGGAGTCTTAGAGAGCTTCAAAAAGGGAGAGGGATAGCTCTCTTACCCATTGGAATGAGAAAATGAGGAATTATATTAGGTTTATAGTTCATGGAGGGTGATATAATAATTTTACCGAAGAAATTTTGATGCGTATGGTTTGAAAAAATGGATGGACAAACCGTGCCCCAACCATGAGCATGGAACAACCACTAGGGGGACCCTACATGGTTAGGCCCACACATTTTGAGAAACCATGCACCAACCATGCGCATGGCTCTTCTACATTTTTATGAGATGCTTGCATGGGCATGAAACCCCTTGCACATAGTTAAGGTAAACTATAGGCCCTTCTTGGGCCTCTACCTATGTCTTTCATTGTTAGGGAAACCATGCATACTATCTCACACATATTCTACTAACAATATAGCTAGTGAAAATTTTCAACTGGATGGGGTTCTGAGCATAGAACTAGCCCCAAAACCCTATAACTTCTATAAAGTCATTGGGAATTTGTATTATGTCCAAAATAAAGAATTAAACCAAAATTAAATGTATCCATACCAAAGTGAGAAATTGGGTACTTATAAAATCCTATGGTTTGGCTTCTATGGGAGCCCCTACACATGATAGAAGGGAGGTGGTGAGGCATACTCTGGAAAATTGAGGCCCTGCCTCTTATTTGAAAAACTGATATTAGAATTTCCCCATCATGTAAATTATTTACATGTCATTTAATAATCATGGAATTCCCCCTAGGAAAACCCCAATATGCATCGTGAATTGGGCTGCATCCAACCTACAAACCTCCTACCTATTCATTTAAGAAAACAACCCAACCTCCACATGGGCCTAGATTGATGTTCTAATCTAAAAATAGAACTTTATAAGAGTTTAAAATGGAAATAAAATTATCCATAACTCTTGAAAAAACCTAGGTTCTTACAATATTCCCATCTTAAAGAAATTAATCCATGAATTTCCCTTTTAAGGGTCTTCAAGCATCATATGATAATAACTTCAGCCACTGAGAACATACATCGACCTTACTCTCCTTAGTCTCATCCTATAAATTTTTGTACTACCAAATCCCCCATACTAGAGAAATTAATCGGCCTGAAAGATCCTCCTTGCACCTGTAAACAATACGAATAGGATGCTCCTCAAAGCAATCATCTACATAAAACTCAACCTCATTCATCTATAGAGTATGAGATGAGTCTGAATGATAATTTAATAGAAGAGATAACTAGAAGATACCTTTCATGGCTTGATACCTATGAGACAACCATAACTGATTGCCCCTTGACCTGACTCTCTCAAGAATTTCGAAAAACCTGACATATCACGATGAAAGGTTACCCTATCTCTTAATCCATCTATGTCCTAGACCCTGTGCGATACAAAAAAGACTCGATCTCTGACCTCAAACTACATAGATCATTGAGGATGATAAACATATGATTTCTATCTAGATTATGTAGTAGTAATCTACTTTATGATCAACTATACCCGTCAAATGTTTGTTGCATGATATGCGGTCCAAAAATTTCTTCATATCCTACCTCTAACAATAACAATGGTGATCAACATGGCCTAATGTACAAATCCTCATATGGTTACATCTATATCATCACCTGGTAGATATTGTTGAAGGTGAATTCAACCATGTTATATGTCTCTCCCAAGAACCCACAAAATTGAGGATTCATGCTCTAACTGTGACCTCTAGGACCGATATAGTTTTCATTGATTGGAAATTAGTCTGAGTGTGGTACGTTGTGCTTAGAAGAACCTATGCACCTAATTAACTCTATAAAATATATCAGAATATATACGTAAATCGGGTGTCCCTATCAAATACCTATAGCATCCAGTCTTTTTATAACATAAACTTTCATTTCATTACACGGAACTGAGGATCTTTAAGGTTTACTGTCTTGGAAACAAGGAACATAATACATGAAAACAACATAAAACATTCTTCTTAAACACTTGAAAGGCTTCTGCTTAAGTTAATCTTAGGTTCATTACTGCATCTCATAACCTGGGGACATACATTAAAACAAAGGATGAGCATAAGGCCCAGTAAGGGAAATAAGAGAAACATTTTACATGTGAACTTGAGATACTTCAATAAGGACATGAAAAGAACTTTAAGGCATGAGAAAGAAATCATGAGATACATCATAATAAAAATAACATTTTTCATAACTTGAAGATGTGGCTGCAACATTTAATATTGAAAATCATTTTGTCTCACCATGGTCCATCCCCAAGGTTTCATTAAAAATTACCAAGGTTATTCACCAAGGTATCAGTCTAAAAAGTCATCTCTAGAGATTAAGTATTTACCCAATGCATTGGAGCGCTATCTGGGCGCACCCTTGACATGTATTTATTATCATGTGAGCTACATATATCATCATCAATAATTTCATAAAAAACCCATATGGAATAAAAGAAATGGGTTTCATTTCATAATCATAACGTTTTAAAAACTCCTTTAAAGACATGATCTTTATGTCACTTTAAACCCACGAAAAGGGAAAGAGGATTTCATGTATGTAAATCCCAGAATTTAAAATAGAAAATTTTGATATATATGTGAATACCCCTATAGAAATAAGATCTTTGAGTATTCACTTAATAACATAAAATAATTTTGAGATAAAGAGGGAGGCATTTTGAAACGAAAACTATGCAGCATAACGTCAATGATACATGGTTTTAGAAAACATTGAAAAGAGACGGGACATGGGCCACCCACTCAAAAATGATACATAAAACAGTAGGGGAACAAAATATAAAGTATTTAAGAATATGGTAATGAAATTTGAAAATATACCATATGAAATGAAGAACATGAAAGGAAGAAAAAAATAAGATTTCTCTTATGAAAATTCGGCAGCCTAACGACGTCACTTAAAACTTCCAAAAATGGATTGACGAGATAAAATAGGGTCTCCCATCATATGAAAATAAATGATCATTATGATAGATATAGAGATCATACCCCAAAATAATAAAAATGAACTTGAAATACTTGACATGAAAATAGATCTTGAAAACGAGAAGGGTGAAAGAACCACTTAAATATTCGGCAGCCTAACGACATCACTTAAAACTTCAAAATACTGAATTGAAGAGATCAAATGGGGTCTCTCATAATATGATCACAAAAGATCAGTATTATAGATATAGATATCATACCCCAACATAATAAAAATGAACTTGAAAGACTTGACATGAAAGTAGAACTTTGAAAAATGAGAAGGGTGAAAGAACCACTTAAAAATTAGGCAGCCTAACAGCGCCACTTAAACTTCAACAAAAATGAATTGAAGAGATAATATGGGGTCTCTCATCATATGAACATAAATTTTCAGTATGATAGATATAGAGATCATACCCCAACATTATAAAAAGGAACTTGAAAGACTTGACATGAAAGTAGAACTTTGAAAATTGAGAAGGGTGGAAGAATCTCTTAAAAATTCGGCAGCCTAACGGCGCCACTTAAATTTTCTTAAAATGAAATGATGAGAGAAATAGGGGGTCTCTCATCATATGGACATAAAAAGGGAAGTAAGATGAATATAAAATAACATCCTTAAACATAAGATCATGGAGCATAAAAGAAATGACATAAAAGAGGTTACTTGAAAAGAAAGAGAGAGGTCGGATCCCTTACCTTAAAACGTAACTCTTAAAACTCAAAGGTTGGGACCTTGAGGGATTGGGGGCACCTTGGGAGGAATCCACGGGAAGTAATGAGACCATAAATTCATTGGGGGGAGAGTGGGGAGTCGAAATGGATGATAGGATGGCTTGGTATTTATAGGGAATGTGAGGGGACAAGGCATTAATGGCCAATGGACACCTCAAAAGTGGTTTTCTCAAAACCATGTGCTCTCCCATGGTATTTCCCATGGAGTTAGGCCACATGGGGACCCCATACAATAATTCATCACCTTTGGTCAGCGAACCCATAAAATATCTCATGACATCATCATGACACAATTATGATGTCATTAAACATACCGAAACCCTAAAACTGTATTTTTACTATTCACTGAAAATTCAACTTTCTCAGAAAAATCCCAAAATTTAACCTTAATCAAATATCAATGTTCAAATTTCAAAAATGAACTCCATTTTATAAAAATAATTTTCTAAATAATTTTAATTTATTTTTTAAATAAATACACTATTCACCGAAAATTCATTTTTTTTCCAGAAAAAACCCCCAAAATTACCTTAACATAATATCGATGCTCTAAGTTCAAAAATGAAATCCATTTTATAAAAATAATTTTCTAAATATTTTAAATTTAAATTTTAATTAAAAAACACTATTCACCCGAAAAAACTAATACTTGAATAATACTTTATGAAACCGTTATTTAACCATTTTATTGAATCACATTACTTAATTAAGGTGCCTAGACTATATTAATACTTTCATTAAGTGAGATTACTAATCCATTTGGTCACATTACTAATCCTAAGCATAAAATCACTATTCATAATTTACTATTCATCAAAAATCAAGTTGATCTTATTAGACTCTAAATTCCGTACTGAACATAATTATAGAAGACCATTTTTCGAAAATCATTACACATTTTTAATTATTTAAGGTTTATATAAACATTTTTAAAATATCCTTTTTCTAAAATTCATCAAAAATATGTATACTATATTTATCCGGTCATTTCAAAATTTATAAACATTATCATAAGAAGAAATCCCAATTTTTATTTAAAACAAAGGATTACACACGGCAGTTACGGTCTCCTTACATAGCCCCTTATCACACCAGCATAGGACCTAAGTGTAAGGTGTGCTAAGGTGAGAGAATCTGAGGGAGGCTCGACCAATATCACACGAGTAGTAATTTCTATCAGTTTGAACTTCTCGCAAAGGCGATTCCGTTCTAGCTTCACACGATGAAGTTCAGCTTGGGTTTGGTCCAGAGCAAAGCCCAGTGGTGCTACCTCCTTCCCAAGTTCTGTTAGATGGGCTTCGATCGGTCCAAGAATATTGGGTGAGGCCATCGAATTTTCTTTCTATAATAATTAACCAAGATTACTTGTATTTAGAGACAATAATCGAAACGTTTAGTTTACAGCGGTCATATTGACCAATGGTCATATAACAGTCAAAACCCAACGGTCTCATTTTAATTATACTCATGTTATCAAATGAAACATTTTTCTGAGTATAAAAATAAAATAGAATAACACAAAAAATTAGGAAACAAGATTTATTCAAAATTTCGGGTCGTTACAATTTTCCCCCCTTAAGAAATTGCATCCTTACAATTTTTAAAATTGGGTTTTGAAATTTCATTGAAATTCCCACATCGTAAAAGGAGTTAGTAAAACTATTACTTTAAAAGAAAGAAAGGGGAGTACAAAGGTCACCCGAGTTAACCCACACTAGGATTACTTGTAGGAAAACATGGACATGGAAGAAAAGAGAAGGGTCAAGTTCTGAGGGAGAGTGATAGAGAACATGATTAGGAGAATGTTAACCATAAGAAAATCCCAAACTTATGATGTGTGTAAACAGTCTTTGATTACCTAGTAGGAAATGTAAACTAACAACGTTTTTGTTTTACGTTCCTTTTCATAATTTTGAGGAATTCATTTACTACATAGAAAAAAACATAAGAAAATATACCTACCTTCATGTAGAGTTTCATCCTTTAATAAGTTTCTACCCAAAGTTAATATTTTCTCCAAACGATGAGCATTCAAAAACACTTGGTCTCATCAAAACACAAGAATCATTTTCTTGAGAGTCACTTAATCCACAAAAGATTAACAATCAATTTCTTCTACCTTTAAACATTATCCCAAAAACAGAAAGGGTAAGATAAAACAACTATTCAAAAAAGATAGAATCCCATAGGAAGGGAAACTAATTTTAAATCTTCAAAGATCCATGGTACTACCCAAAGTTCATCATAGACCATTCCATAAATAACTTTTCTTAGAATTCCTCAAAATAAACCAAACTAATATTGAAACCCAAATACAAGAAGGATTTGATAACATAGTCTTCCAAAATAAACTTCATTGTTCATCTCCAAACAACATCAACCACTCCTAACATCTTATAACAAAAGTAGCTAACCTAAACATATTTTACCCAAGATAGGTTAATCATTCCCATAAGTAACCTAAATTACTATAAGTCCACCTTAAATTCATCGATTCTTCAAAATATAAGTCAACCTTACTCCTCAATGAAAATACCGTAGTAATCTATTTACCTCGATCAAATAGGGTCCCCAAAATATTGAACATATTCCAAAATAATAATAATCTTTTAATCCCCTAATCATCTCTATCATATTAATACGGCAATCATCGCATTTTCTATCACATTGGTTGTTGGGACATGTTCTTCCATTTCCCACCATTAACTAAGAATAGAAAGTATAATTTAGAGGATTAAATACTTAGCCAATAAACATGAAAAGGAACTTAAAGCATATAAGGATAACTTGTAGAATAAAATTATACCCTAACTTGTGATCCCCTAGGTTCCCATCTAGGTTATCCATGATCATATATTCTTATGTGAATCTTTATTTTATTTTATCTTTGTTCATTTAACAATGGTTCATACTAAGCTTATGAATTTACCAAAGCATATCCCCCGGGAGTGTCGTAACCAAGAGTGCAGCATGGCCCGTTGTCGTGTACCAGTTCCCGTTTGAGTCTAGCTCAAAGCAGTGTCTTCGGGTTTTACCCCTATGTACATCTGTGCCAGAGCCACCTCTACCTACTCGTATCCAGATAGGGATGTATTTTCTTGGAAACCCCTTACTCAATACTCACCAAAATACCAGGAAGATTTCCTATATTTAAACTTTTATATAGTTTTCTTCTTAAAGATTTCATATCCTAATTTCCAAAAATAACTAATCCATCCTTTGATACCAAGTATAACATCCTGTCTTTTTATAACATAAACTTTCATTTCATTACACGGAACTGAGGATCTTTAAGGTTTAGTGTATTGGAAACAAGGAACATAATACATGAAGAAAACATAAAACATTCTTCTTAAACACTTGAAAGGCTTCTCCTTAAGTTAATCCTAGGTTCATTACTGCATCCCATAACCTGGGGACATAAATCAAAAGAAAGGGTGAGCAGAAGGCCCAGTAAGGGAAATAAGAGAAACATTTTACATGTGAACTTGAGATACTTCAATAAGGACATGAAAAGAACTTTAAGGCATGAGAAAGAAATCATGAGATACATCATAATAAAAATAAATTTTTTCATAACTTGAAGATGTGGCTGAAACATTTAATATTGACAATCATTTCGTTTCACCAAGGTCCATCCCCAAGGTGTCATTAAAAATTACCAAGGATATTCACCAAGGTATCAGTCTAAAAAGTCATCTCTAGAGATTAAGTCTTTACCCAATGCATTGGAGCGCTATCTGGGCGCACCATTGACATGTCTTTATTATCATGTGAGCCACATATATCATCATCAATCATTTCATAAACAACCCATATGGCATAAAAGAAATGGGTTTCATTTCATAATCATAACGCTTTAAAAACTGCTTTAAAGACATGATCTTTATGTCACTTTAAACCCATAGAAAGGGAAAGAGGGTTTCATGTATGTAAATCCTAGAATTTAAAATAGAACATTTTGATATATATGTGAATACCCCTGTAGAAATAAGAGATTTGAGTATTCACTTAATAACATAAAATAATTTTGAGATAAAGAGGGAGGCATTTTCAAACAAAAACTATGCAGCATAACATCTATGATACATGGTTTTAGAAAACATTGAAAAGAGAGGGGACATGGGTAACCCACTCAAAAATGATACATAAAACAGTAGGGGAACCAAATATAAAGTATTTAAGAATATGGTAATGAAATTTGAAAATATACCATATGAAATGAAGAACATGAAAGGAAGAAAAAAAATAAGATTTCTCTTATGAAAATTCGGCAGCCTAACGATGTCACTTAAAACTTCCAAAAATGGATTGACGAGATAAAATAGGGTCTATTATAATATGAACATAAATGATCAGTATGATAGATATAGAGATCATACCCCAACATAATAAAAATGAACTTGAAAGACTTTACATGAAAATAGATCTTGAAAACGAGAAGGGTGAAAGAACCACTTAAAAATTCGGCAGCCTAACGACATCACTTAAAAATTCAAAATACTGAATCGAAGAGATCATATGTGGTATCTCATCATATGACCACAAAAGATAAGTATGATAGATAGAGAGATCATACCCCAAAATAATAAAAAGGAACTTCAAAGACTTGAAATGAAAGTAGAACTTTGAAAAATGAGAAGGGTGAAAGAACCACATAAAAATTAGGCAGCCTAACGACGCCACTTAAACTTCAACAAAAATGAATTGAAGAGATCAAATGGGGTCTCTCATCATATGAAAATAAATGTTCAGTATGATAGATATAGAGATCATACCCCAACATAATAAAAATGAACTTGAATGACTTGGCATGAAAGTAGAACTTTGAAAATTGAGAAAGGTGGAAGAATCTCTTAAAAATTCGGCAGCCTAACAGCGCCACTTAAATTTTCTTAAAATGAAATGATGAGAGAAATAGGGGGTATCTAATCAAATAAACATGAAAAGGGCAGTAAGATGAATATAAAAGAAAATCCTTAAAAATAAGATCATGGAGCATAAAAGAAATGACATAAAAGAGGTTACTTGAAAGAAAGGGAGAGGTCAGATCCCTTACCTTAAAACGTAACTCTTAAAACTCAAAGGTTGGGACCTTGAGGGCTTGGGGGAACCTTGGGAGGAATAATTGGGAGGTAATGAGACCAGAAATTTGTTGGGGGAGAGTGGGGAGTCGAAATGGATGAGAGGATGGCTTGGTATTTATAGGGAAAGTGAGGGGACAAGGCATTAATTGCCAAGGGACACCTCAAAAGTGGTTTTCTCAAAACCATGTGCTATCCCATGGTATTTCCCATGGAGTTAGGCCACATGGGACCCCATACAATAATTCATCACCTTTTGTCAGAAAACCCATAAAATATCTCCTGACATCATCATGACATAGTTATGATGTCATTAAATATACCGAAACCCTAAAACTGTATTTTTACTATTCACTGAAAATTCAACTTTCTCAGAAAAATCCCAAAATTTCACCTTAATCAAATATCAATGCTATTATTTCAAAAATGAACTCCATTTTATAAAAATAATTTTCTAAATAATATTAATTTATTTTTTAAATAAATACACTATTCACCGAAAATTCATTTTTTTCACAAAAATCCCCAAAAATTACCTTAACATAATATCGATTCTCTGAGTTCAAAAATGAAATCCATTTTATAAAAATAATTTTCTAAATAATTTTAATTTAATTTTTAATTAAAAAACACTATTCACCCGAAAAAACTAATACTTGAATAATACTTTATGAAACCGTTATTTAACCATTTTATTGAATCACATTACTTAATCAAGGTTCCTAAATTATATTAATAATTTCATTCAGTGAGATTACTAATCCCTTTGGTCACATTACTAATCCTAAGCATAAAATCACTATTAATAATTTACTATTCATCAAACATCAAGTTGATCTTATTAGACTCTAAATTCCGTACTGAACATAACTGTAGAAGACCATTATCCAAAAATCATTACACATTTTTAATTATTTAAGGTTTACATAAACATTTTTAAAATATCCTTTTTCTAAAATTAATCAAAAATATGCATACTATATTTATCCGGTCATTTGAAAATTCATAAAATTCATCATAAGAAGAAATACCAATTTTTATTTAAAACAAAGGATTACACAAGGCAGTTACGGTCTCCTTACATAGCCCCTCATCACACTAGCATAGAACCTAAGTGTAAGGTGTGCTAAGGTGAGAGAATCTGAGGGAGGCTCGGCTAACATTACACGAGTAGTAATTTCTATCAGTTTGAGCTTCTCGCAAAGGAGATTCCGTTCTAGCTTCACACGATGAAGTTGAGCTTGGGTTTGGTCCAGAGCAAAGCCCAGTGGTGCTACCTCCTTCCCAAGTTCTATTATATGGGCTTCGACCAGTCCAAGACTACTGGGTGAGGCCATCGAATCTTCTTTCTATAATAATTAACCATGATTACTTTTATTTAGAGACAATAATCGAAACGTTTAGTTTACAGCGGTCATATTGACCAATGGTCATATAACAGTCAAAAACCAACGGTCTCATTTTAATTATACTCATGTTATCATATGAAACATTTTTTTGAGTATAAAAATAAAATAGAATGACACAAAAAATTAGGAAACAAGATTTATTCAAAATTTCGGGTCATTACAATACCATAGTCTGATGAACCTCATGAAGGAATACAACCTCAAAGATATAAATTATCCTAAGAAGATATACTGATAAGGTCTACCTGATTAGAAGGAAATAAGAGACCTTCTTGTCCCTATCCACCATCACCCATACAAAATCACTACCTTGAGGTGACCTTAACAACCTAGTAACAAAATACATCACATCATCTTCCCATTTCCACTTAGGAATGTGTAACTAATGTAAAATCTCATCTGGTCACTAATACTCTACCTTCACTTGCTGAAAAATGGAACATCTCATTAGAAAACTTGCTACCTCTTGTTTCATACCCGACCACTAATATTAGTGTCACAATTCTTTGTACATATTGGTAACACCAAGATGTACTGCCCAAATTGAGGGTTGAAACTCTCCCATCATCTTTTCATGTATGTATGCTAGAACCCAAAAATGATAATGTATATGCATAATTTCATCCTCACCCATAGTATAATAAGGATGTGGGTCCTCACCTACCACACTCTCCCATAGGACTTGTCCCTCATCATCATAAAATTATCTCATCCTAACTCTATCCATAAGAGGGTTAGACACTAATAAGGATGAGAGAAAAGTCTTCCCTTGTCCAACCTACACCTCTAAGTGCATCTCATAGAATAAGGCCATAAGTTTTCACTCGATACTAGACTCTTGAAATGCCTATATATGAGTCCCCTTGGTTAGTTCACTAGAAATTTCATTTCCATTTTTTATGTATATAGGAAATCATAATTTTAAAATATTATAGCTATTCAACCCACCCTTTTTTCCTTAGATTGATGTTATGAAGTGTAAATATGTACTTGAGGATTTTGTGGTCCGTTTACACCACAAAACAATCTCCCAAAAAATAATTCCACCAATAGCGCATAGTATGCAAAACAACCGCTATCTAGATGTCATGTATTGGGTAGTTCCTCTCATGTGGCCTCAACTTATGAGACCCATACACCATGACTCACTCCTCCTACATCATAAATGATTATATATTTATACCTGATACATCAAAAAACACTATGTATGTCATGCCCATCTCTAGAATAATTAGGATTGGCACTGAATTTAGTCTCCCTTTGAGCTCCTAAAAGGTTGTCTCATAGGTATCTGGAAATTGAAAATTCACACCCTTCTTAGTAAATTACATAAGTGGTGATTCTAAGTGTGATATTTCCTATAATAATTTCCTATAATATTCAGATATCCACAGTAAAATCAATATGTCAATGAAGTTCATTGGATTCTCCTAGGAAACTATAGATCTTACCTTTTCTAGGCCAACTGATACCCATATTTCTAAGATAATATAAACTAGGGAGTGAATCTTATCCATCCATAAGTGGAACTTAGTGATATTAGAATATAAATTATTCTATATTAATGTATAAAAATAATATAATGATGTTTACCAAGGCCATATTCACTATTACAATACACCAAGATATCTTCCCAAAATACAACCACAAAAGATTATAGATAAGGATGGAAAACTTGGTTCATCAGCACCCTAATTTTTTTTGGAACATTCCAGTGAACAAATGTAATAACTGGATACTCATATATAACCAAACTACTTTGAGAATATATATCAGGTATGTATATAGGCTGAAAATATTATTGGTGATAACCTACATTGAAATAAATATTTGAGAAAAACTGAGCTCCTCAAATCTAGTCAAAGAGATCATTTATTTGTGAAAAACGATATCGGTTCTTAACGATAAAATGGTTTATTTTTCTTCAATCCACACATATCTAGAGAGTTATGTACACCTTTTTTTCTCAAATAGACCGGTGAAACCCACAATGAAGTACTCGTTCATATAAACCCCTTTGCTTCAAAATCCTCTATCTGCCTCATGAGCATCTATAAGTCTATAGTATCCATATTATAAAGATGAATGAATACCAGTGTAGCTCTTGGAACTTTCTAGATAGAAAAATACGCCACTCCATCCAGAGGTAAACCACAAATGTTATCCAAGAAAACATCCCTGAAATGATCAACCAATATAGGAATGTTTTCCTAACATATCACTTAATCATATAGATATAAACTAGATATCTGGGTTTTTATCCCACATATCCCAAGATTCCATGGTCTATCTTGGCTAACTGGTACATCCCATTCACCTTTTTGAATAAAAAATATTCCCTCTGGTGATGTCAAGGTCACCATATGGGGATATATTTCAAGATGGGATCAATAATAAACTAGATAATCCACCTCAATTATGGTGTGAAACCTTTTCATCTTAATGAATAAAAGATTCCATATGATGTTACACCCACCAACCTCAAGGGGGAACTCACTTCACTATCATACACCTTTCTTTATAATTCCGAATGGAGTATCAAGCATCATAACAACACTAGAAATCTAAAAAATGAGACCAAATATCTCCATAATATGTACATATATGAAGCTATGTGAAGAACATGTATTAAAAAGATAAGATACCAGAGTAGAGGCTACCAATATCATATGTCTCACCATAGATGAGATAATGCTTTTCTCCTCATGGGTATGATGTATTTAATATATCTGTCCTAAACCGTGACCCTGTATAATAACCTCTCTATTCGAAGTAGGCCTACTCTAATTTATAGGTAACATTTATTTCTAGATGCCTCATCCATTACCACCACCTTGTCCTAAATGAATGAAACCACCTCATCTCCCATCCTAACGTGGAGTTGTGAATCCCACTCCAGAACCGAGATTTTAGTTGATCCCCTTATACTAACTACTGGGGGGAATGTCCTATAAAAACACTATACTTGGACCATCCTACCTCATACTCAGCACTCTACTGGGTCTTGATAACATTGGTTTCACATATGTCCCCATCTCCCACACTAATTATAGAACACATCACTATCAGCACTAATTTCCTGGCAAGTAATCCCCTTAGGAGATGCATCAAAATGAAACTATATGCCATTGGAAGTTGATCCATTGGGTCTAGAGTCTGAATTTCCCTTCTTTGTGCCACTCAAATTTACTCATGTTTTTTCTTGTGATAAGAACCTAATTCACTATATATATAATATTAGATGGGTAGAACATGATGACATATGATTAAACAAATTGAATGAGATCTTCCTCAAATCATCTCTCCCTCCATGGTTCATCAGAAAGATAAATTGGTGAAAAGAAATGAATCCATATGAAGCATGATTAATAATCCATAACAGTTATCACACCCTACTCTAGATGCATTAGATCAACAACCCTTTCATATCTGAGGGTATCAGGAAGGATATAATCAGAAAACCTAGATTGGAAACCCCTCCAAACTATATCTCAAAGTGTATCATTCTATTTCAAAACATCCCTCTATCATTTCTTTTCTCTATGAAACATATATGGAATGAGATTCACTCTCATATCATGAGGTTTATATAGATGATAAAAGATAGAACATATAGTCTGAAGTCACAACTCCGTAGTATATGGACCTCCATCCCCTAAAAATATGGGTGGATTCTACTACTAGAACACATGTGTCATCTCTTCCATAGATGTGTTAGGTTATGGGGATCCCTATACAGTCTAAATAAAGTGTATAAACCTCTATTATAAATGGGAATCAACACTCATATTTGTCACCACTATTGGTTCCACAACCAGAACTACTCGAGGTTCTACAGGTATCCCAAGAAACCGTCTATAGAGCATGGGCATCGAGACCCTCCGAGAGAACGACTAGAGGTCCTTATAGTGGAATGTATCTACAATTCCAAAAAAATGCCTCATAAAGTATTGATAATTATAAGATCATAGATAAATAATAAGAACGGTGGAATCATTCCTACAAATAAGCCACATCACTTTTCCTACTCCTAAATCATGGGCTGGGTAAAAGAAACAATCGTAAAAAGCACTAGAGACACTGCCTACTACCCACTCTAAGTCCAATTCCAGGTTAAGTTTCCTATTTCAAAATTTCAATTTCAATTAAATTCATATTTATTCAAAATTATAATTTAAAAGGTTGAACCAATGGTTCAACAATTCTGATCCATAAGGGCCCATACACCTCATGAGATGAAATGTGGCATCCACTTAATCCAAACCATAACACGTTCGGGCCCATGAGACCAATGGTCCATGAATCAATCTTTCATAATTTTTTTTCTTAGGGTGTCTGCTATATCCTATATTGGAAAAAAATGTTTAGGTTTTGGTAGGTTCTCTAAGTAAAAATTTATGTTTCTCAATTAACTATAAGAATCGTTAGATTATAACAATTATATAACTGAAGGCACACATAATAAATGTCATGTAGTCAAGAAATGCATTCTATGAGGAATGACATATTCATGGAATGTGAATACTATAATATGCCTAAAATGAAGCGTAAGATGAAGTAACCTCATCTAATCGAGCATAAGTAAAATCTATAATCAAAAGAAACATCAACCATTAAGTGTGTCACCCAACGATGGAATCAAATCAACTATAATAGGAAAAATCTATAAAAACATGTCATATTCCATGAAATCTGGATTTATCCAATACGTGGGTTGGATAATCCCATGAACATATCATTACAAAATACCAACACTTCCTAGTCTATTTTCTATTGTATAAAAGTAGTAAATCCTAAAAAGAAAGCCTTTGATTCCACATTGTAACATCCCGACCTGGGTTCCACTAAACAGATCCCTATCCGGTGGGTCACATTGCGTCAAGTATGCCTCCCCATATGCAAAGGGATTTCGAATAGTAGTGAGGGAATAGGGTGTGTATGTGGGGAGACTATTCCCTCATATTAAAGTGAAAAACATTGGTAAAAAGTATAATTACCAAATATTAGAATCTGATAAAATAGCCGAGTAATAGAAAAAAGATAAATATTTAGAAGACTGTAATAATAAATAAGTCCAAATTAGTGTCATGTACAATATGATGACCATTCCATGTATCTATACAAAATGTTAGATAATACATGGTAATAGGAAACCAGTAAAATATATGTATGAAAATAAAAATAACAAAAAAACTATCTCACGATAGAATCATCTGCCTAGATCGATCCTGTGCTCCCCTTCTTCTAAACAATGATCATGTCAAGAATCATATAATGGGAACTTTCCCATTTCCATTCCTACATCCATGAAGTCTCCCTAGGTACCCAATGGTTGCCTGAACAGGGTGTGAGATAGCACTCAGTTAGCCACCACCAATGGTGTCTATAACATGTATAGTCTGTGTAACATAAACAATAGCAATGCGAAATATATATAACATATATATAGTTGTAATGAAAGAAAGTGACTAAAAAAAAGTTTACCATCCATCCAAACATAGATCCCTATGAAAAATAACCATGAACCCATAAAGAAGGGTCTATCTAAATAATAAATAAAGGTGGTGTGATAATTTCTAATCTAATAAATGAAATATAATAACCATACTATAGCTACCTTTAATCACATAAAAACATCCACAATGGTCATACAATGTAATCATGTGTCAACATCCATAATGGCATTGGCTGTGTAATCTAGTGTTATAACATGAAGGGCCAAATCCAAGGTATAGAAGACCAAGGAATCCTCATCAAGTCCTAGCAACATCTCATTGAAACCCGATAAAGAATTTACTGGAGTCCAAGGAGCCTGTCCCTAGAGTATTTACACTATAAGTCCAAGAAATATGGATCCAAGAGGTAGAAAAGATCTTTGAATCCTATAGAATCTGGATCCAAGGAGTATAAATTTACAAGGCATCACTACTATAATCATGATCCATAGAGTTGAAATTATCATGAAATATAATGGAATCATGATCCAAGGATCTCATCCAAGGAATCAAATACCATTATAAATTCATCAACAAATTCATTTATCATTTCATAACCATTCAGATTCCATGAGTTCATCCAAATAATTTCATCAATTTACATTTAAAAAAATTAATCAATTAAAAATCATGTAATCACATGGAAATAAGGCATAACCTTCTTCTAAATATTCATTCAATTATCATTCAATTTATTAAGGATCCCAATAAATAGGGCGATCTCAAACATACCCATTGGGGAGTTATAACATAGTAAAGAACCTAAACTCACCTTGAAGGTGGAATAGGTTGAGGTCAACAACATCCAACCATATAATTATACTCATGAGTAACCTAATCTAGTTACAAATAAGCTGTTCTATATATTCAATAAATTTTAGTGGAAATGTACGAAAGTTAAGTGTGATAAAAAACTAAAATAGATGTAAAACAACCAAACCCTAAGGGATATGGTATAGACCACCTACCGGGTACTTGTGGTAGAATACCCATTCAGTATTAGCCTCTGATTCAGTCTAGATCAGGAGAAAAAATAAGAACAGATGAGAGCCATGAAAATAAGACATATCATCTTGCACAAAAATAACATTTTCAAGGAGAATCAAAATCGATAAATGTGTAAGAGGATTAGGTAAATCACTAGTTTAGACCAAACTAGATCAAATATGTAAGAAACAGAGCTCATATCATGAAATGGAAACAAAGACCAGGGTTAGGCTTCCATGGGAGATCCTACGCATGAGATAAGGGAGGGGGTTTGGCCTTCTATCTGAAATAGTGTCCATTTATCTTATTTTAAAAACTATCATTGATTTTTTACAGGGTGTGTAAATGAGTTACACATCATGGAAGGCTTGGGGTCTTCCCCTTGAAAAAAACCCTTTACACATCATGAATTTTCTTTCCTAGGCCATTACATGTCATGTATTGAATGCACATTAGGTAAACCAAATACACTTCATGTAATTATCCTGAATCCAACCTATTTATCTCCTTCATCTTCCATTAAAAAAAGTAGCCCAACTGGACTATGAGCCCTACTTTAGGGTATAATACAAAAAGAAAACTTTTCAAGAGTTTAAATATAAAAGGAAGGGATCCATACCTCATTGGAAAACCCATGATCTTAATTTTACTCTCCCAACACCACCACACTCCAAGGACAATGAAAATTATTTACAAAACTACTCAAAGCATTCATAGAAGTCCCTGAAGGGAGAACATTTCCAAAAAAGAGGCTGATATGGGGAGTAAGAAGAAATCTCCACCATGGATTAAATGAACTTTCTATATGAATTAGATGAATATCTCTAGGGTATTACAAAAATTCATTATACCAGATAGACTAACTAAATTATGGAAGGATTTAATAAGAAATCCACCGGGAAATATATATTAGATATAGGAGTATTTATAATATCATGGTGGAATGTGTGATGAAATTCAAGCACAATTGAGAAGTAAGTCCATTTTCTATATGGGATCATCTTGTGAAAGTTATTTTCTATGTGAAAGTGATCCAATAATCCCAATGGAGGATGGATGGGAGATTAATATTTGGGAATGATTAATAAACAAAGGTATAAATTCTTCACTTGACAAAGGAAGAGTAAGAATATCTCTACACAATAGAGTAAGAGTGGAATACAAGACAGGGTAGGTCATATGATTAAACAAGAGGACACGTATAGAAGTGATCCCAAACATGAGTATCACATCACAATTAGGAGAATCTAGATAGAGTCTTAATAGATTATTAACCTTTATTTCTCCCTTTCATTTAATTATTTATATGATAGTTTTGTGTCATGAGAAGATCTTCACGTATATATTGAATTTGGTTTTTAATTGTTGTTCCATTTTGTTTAATGGGTGTGTTTATTTATTTTTTGATTCATTTTAATAATGTAATGCATATTTATATGTTTTGTGGACATGAACCCTATGAGTGCTAGTAAAATAGAGAGAGTGGAATATCAAACACTCTACTGAGAATATGTACATAACTACCTAGTGGTGTCATGTGGGTGTGTGGTATAAATTAAGGTTAAACATAAAATAAGAAAAATAAGTAGAAAATTTCTTCCCTTAAATAGGGTAGTGTAAGGAGTTACACTCTGTACAAGTGTGATTAACAACCACACTGGTTATGGTTTGGGAACCATGAACTGAGCACCCAAACTGAGAGTGGAGTGGGATCCTAACACTATGGAACTGAAAACTATTTTATTCTATTGAAGTGATTTGGATAACCTTATGAGGACCTACCTCTTCACTTGATAGACCTTTGAATTGATTGTGATAGTTTTCATCAGGGTACAATGATGGTTTATCATTGAAATGAATTAAATGTAAGTAAAAATTGGTGATTTCATTTGGTTTAAGTTTCCCTATAATTGTTTTACATATTAGAGTAGGGGGATCTCAAAAGATACCAACTATTGGTTAGGTTCTTTTCATTATTATTTTTCTCTAATATCACACATATCGCTTCTATCCATTTCATTTTCTGTCAACCCCCAAATAAGAGCACTAGTAACTCCCAACCCGTCCCTATGGATTGACATGTAATTATAGTACATACTTTATTTTTTTATATAATTCAGTGCATTAAATTATCACTATTACTGAGGGAAGGCCTTGGTATGATAGTTTTTTGGGATAAAAGAGAAATTTGAGATACATAAAACCATTAAAACCATTGAATCAAAAAACCATAAAAATATATAATATATTTAGTTATGTATTATAATTGAACATTTTTGTTGATAATATTAAATTTTTATCCAGTTTTATTTTCTTTCACTAAACTATATTTAACTATTAATTTTTATTTTATAGGAATTGAATAGACTCAACTAAAGTTTTCAACATGAGAAAAATTGTGACATATATTGAGACACACAACACACTTTTCGGTGGTATACTACTTTTAGGAATAGGAAAACAAAACCAATTAAATAAGAGTATAATAATCCTTAATACCCAATAAAACTAATGATACTAGACATAATTGAGGAGATCAAACAAGACCAAGAAATTAGAGAATCCCTAATGTCAAAGATATATCAAATTATCCAATACAAAATTTATAATGGATTACCGTATTGATGGATCAAGTAACCCACATCCATGATATTTAAAATAAAATTTAGTTTATTTTAGAAAAAATAAACGTGCAAAAGTAATTGAATGTTAACCAAACAAATGAGATATAAATAGAATAGGATGTCCATAAAAGATAAGGATAAGAGGAATACACAGTTAAACTAACATGATACACAGGAAACTACGAAGAACTTAAGGATAGAACCCTTAGAATGTTTTCTAAGGATCAAAGAACACTTCTTCCATGCAATAGAAAATATTATAAACCTAAAATTCCCAAAATCCCCATACATGAACTTAAAATCATATATATATGAAAAAATAAAGTGTGTTCCTTACACTAAAGATCATTTCTACTTTCATCTTCAATCTATGCTTGATAAAAATCAGTAAACAACTATCTCAGGAATCTTATCTATGAGGTGTATCCATGGGCTGATTGAATCACCCAATAAGTTGGGCATGACACTCTTTTCTTCTATGATATTATAGAATCTCCCAATATGAAAAATTATCAAAAATTTAGATTAATCAATGATAAATTACATAGAAGATAGATATGGATATTTAAAACTTATCATTCAACTGCTAAGATCAATCATAGAGTATAATATGAATCATATAATATGATTCTTCATACCCTACTATATAGTCAAGTTTTATAATATGATATTCTTAATTAATTGGAAGAGAAAATGTAAATCATTCCTTAAAATATACCCAACCCAATGGATCATGACATGACTATGTTTCCTCTATGTCATACCATATTTTATATATATCATAAAATATGATTTTTTTCTAATTTACATTATATATAAATAATACTTTAGGGAATATATCCTTAAATCTCTCACTTGCACTAAATCCTCGTAGATTTTTTTCCATTTCACATCATATCATATCATATCATATAAAATAACTTGTGAAAAAAATATCCTAAACACATTTGTAATATTTCCAAAAAACTTTTTGAAAGTTATCATTAAATTGTTTGTGAAACCCTTCATATAAAATACTTTGTGAGTATCCACCCAAAATTTCATTTGTATAAATTATAAAATACTTTTAGGGAATATTTTTAAGATTCATAAAACTAAATCCACATCAGGTCATCCAAAAAGTCTAACCCCGTAAGCATTTTTAGTGTTGGAAAAAAATATGAATTATGAAATTTATAAACAAAAGAAAATAGTAGCCTCTAGTAAATCAATGATTCTACTCAATCTATAAATGGATCTAACATGATCTTGATTAAACAAAAGTATCACTACACCCATGGCCACTATGCATATCATATAGAGTAATGCATTTTCATATGATCCCTTTGTCTAATAAATATGGTAACCATGGGACATGGAGTCTATCAATCCCACATATACACTCATATGTCCCAGATTCTCTAAGTATGGTCTTACTAGGTCAAGTAATACATTACTTGTCATTAACCATTATAGATGACCACATTAACTTCACTTAATCCAATATATATTAATATTACATTTATTATCTATATATGGCCATATACTCCTTAATATTATCTCAATCAAGGACCTCAATTTCATACTCATCATATGAGAGGAAAAATCCCATATTTGTTCATCTATATCTAAAAACAAGATTAGTAGCACCCTAAACCACCCTATGATTAGTTAGGACTTAAAGATTTCATAAGAAAGGTATCAATGTATGAAGGATCTCATACTAGGTATCTCTCTAACCCCAGGTATGGGGAAATTGAAATATGACACATACACCACAATTATATAAAAAATATTACATATGATACTCAATGTGGTATAATTGGTAGGTTATCCAATGAAAAAAACATGTTTTTTGCCTCATGTGAATATTTCATATCTCTATATGAAATATTATCCTCTCAAAACATAAAATTTCATCACATATCAATATGAAATATTATCCACTCAGAACATAAAATTTTGTCAAAACCTATAATACATCATAACTAACCTCAATTAGGGATAACTCAAATACATACTTTGATTGGTTAATTGTCATTTCAATTCAAAAAGTATATGCAACCAACATGAAATATCGATAAAGATGGGGACACCTTTTTATAACATAATACATTTTATATTTCTAAATTCTTTTAATAATATTGACAAAACTATACATAAGTTCCCATATAATCATATTCTATATGATATATTACTAGAGATACATTAGGTTATTAATAATTTTAGAGTTTTTTCAAACTCATTACATCTGTATATAATTCCCACCACATATCTTTGTGACCATATGATAAAAATCTCCCCCTAAAACATTTAGTGAGTAACTAATAAGAAGAAAGGTAGTTTAAATAATTGTGAGATTTTGGAATCATATTCCTGATGTTCAACTCCATAAATTGATAATAAAACTTATTAATTTCACAATATGAAATCTTACTATATTAACAACCTCCATTTCCTACCTAGAACTATTTCTAAGTTCATAATTAGCATCATTTTTCTTGGAACCTCTCCCATAAAAATTTTCCTTGAGATCATTTAGGAATATAATATAACTCTTTACATTAATATTTTACAGAAATACCCTAAATAATTAAAGATATTAATGGGAATTCACATTTAATTTTGACTAGAAAGATATATTATATTTTTATTGTATTTATCAAAGTCAAAATTTATTTTCACTAGTCATTTATAATCTTTATTATCTTCCGAATATGATCATAAAGTGCACCAAATCTTTGTGTTAGGAAATATTTAACAAAAAAACTATTATTTTTATATAAAATATGATATTATATGTATTTAGAGAACTTTTTAAAAGAATATTTTATTAATTAAAATATTCTACTGATGGGTGGTGGGATCTTATCCCTCATATTTTAAGATTAATCTAGACAAACAATTTTATCCTGGTGAAAACATTTTGATCCATTTTTTAATTTCAAGCAAGTTATATAATTTGATGAATTATAAACCATATTTATAAAAACCATTAAATCATATTGTTCATAATAAATATTTACTCATAAAAAACGTATCTTAGAATCATTGAGATATAATATGAAAATTAAAATCATTTATTTATATTTACATGTGGTCGATATATTCCTTTACATTCAAATCTGTGATTCAAAAACCCTTTGCTTCATTATTCAAAATAAAATTAAAATCTTGATTTATTAATTCCTTGATTTTGAACTCCTATATATTTATAATATTTATAAAATATTTTTTTTATTATTTTATACCCTTTAACATTCAATAATTTATTCTATAACATTGATATTTATTATAGACATAGTTTTGGGTATCTTATATCCCTTCAGGTAATCTGGAAATTTCCATCCAATAGAAATATACCGATCCTTCATGTAAACACTTTAGGTTTCAATGATAAAGGATGAAAATTGTAAAAATCCAATATCCTTCTTCCAACTTAATCCTTTACCCAATTATATTATCAATATAGTGCTAAAACCTAAAAATAACATGACCAGTTCATGTATTAACCGCACTATTAAAAAATAGGGTAAATTTTTATTGAACTCATCCACACTGTCAAAACATTTACATAAAAGATTCCCAAATGAATTATATATCTTGATCAACCCTTAAAGGTACCCTACATTCTCTCTATGTCATTATCATACTCAATAACATTGAGTATATGAATGTAGACTAATGTAACTTAGTGTATCACCCCACATCCATATAAGGTTTTAGTTTGATTTAATTTTCATATAACCTAATGTATTGCATTGTTTTTGAATTTTTTGAGGTGTTAGAGGGGGATTAGAGGCCGGTTTTAAGAGTTTTCCCTGAGTTTAAACAAGAAATATGATGTAGGATAAACACCAAGTATCATCCTAGGGTGCTGCATCAGGGAAAGTGTAACACATAAGATTAATATCTTAAACTGGTGGTCGGTTGTTTTGTGGACTTAGGGCATTAATCTATGGTGATACCAACATGAGATTAGTTTTTTTATATTTTTCAGAGAAACCATACTAATGTTTAAGAATTTACAACATGGAAAAGGCTACATAGGAGTAACCTTGTGGAAAATGTAAGATTAAATTTTCTCTATGGGAGGTTTTTCATTATACTACCCATGTGATGTGTTATAGAGTCCAGGTAGAGTTAGAGATGTCATACTAGAGTAGAGGAGGCCTAAATCAAGATGAGGGATGCATATAAATAATTTCAAGGCTACATAATAGTAATATTTTACTATATGTATCATCGTGCTGCAACACATCATAGTTATATTATGATGGAATATTCAAAGGGGGATATCACACCAAAGTGTAGGGGGTTAAACCGTGAATCCCTGGATGAAGGGACGTTAATGTTTTATGTTAGGAAGGATCACACCACAACGTAACATATGCATGGGAGTTTAGGTTTTTGGTTATCCGAAGTGTAAAGTACTGCACTGTGGATAGAGAAGCCTCACCACAAGGGTACCCTTGGCAGGATAATTACACTATGACCATTTTGATCATGATGCAAAACATATTCTAGGTGGTTTGTTATTAATTAAATTAGATAATTATAATATTAAAATCATGTAAATGATGTTCTTATAATTTTACTCAATATCTATCCATTTATACCCTTTCCTCATGTATCCCATTTTATGTTGACATCTTCATCATTTTGGCTTAGATCACAGTTCCTTCTATAGTTGGAGGTTTTCATTGGTTACCGTTATAACCACTCTTCCTTATATTTGTCATTTATCTCATTGTTTCTCCATGTATAATTGGTTATTACCTAATTAGGGTATTTTGTTGTATTTTTTTAGTTTTTATTGGTTGGAAATAATTCATAAATTTACTCTCAATGAGGTTTCCATTATATTTAGGTAGGTGGTACTAAATCATTTACCAATGGTTTATGACTTGTTTTATGTGAAATGTGATATGCGGTCTCACTGATCGAGTTTTATTGAACTAAAATAAGAATGAAATGTTTTTCCCCAACCTGTATGAGTTGGGTGACAACATATAGGGCTGCGAGGGACCCTTTAAATGTTATTCTTGAGTCCATGGACATTGATTGATATGATATTGAGTTAAAGTGTGTTGTACATAATAATCAAGAATATATGGGTCTTTCCTTTTCTTATGTCATAGTACATAGGATCTTGTTTAGGTACCTTGTCTTTCTTAGACATGTGATTGATATGTAAATGTTGGTTGCTGGTGTAGGCCAAGACATGGAGGGTCTCCTCCCTACAAGAGAGAAAATGTGTTCTATTAGGTCTATGATTGGTCTAAAAATTTTATATAACTTAATACAATGGCCACAAAAGGCCATAGAGTGAAAATTAAAGCATTGGTAAGGGTATCCTTATAACCAAGGGGGATGTATCCTTAGAATACAATGATACAATAGACATAGAGTATACTAACTGAGCCACCATTGAGTAGGATATGTGTGGATTATCTGAGGTCATCATGAGGCTTAACCTGAATAGATCATTGGTGATGCCTTTTTATCCTTTTTTTATTATATGACTGATGTAATGGGTGAGTGTTTATACCATTTAGGGATTTTTGTAACTAATTTGGTTATAATACATTTATGGATATGGATGTAGGTTGGATTAGTGATAACTAGCTTTGGTAGGATTAAGGTGAGTTGGATGTGATTTTAACATAAATATTATTTTTTTAAATAGCTTTTCATAATATATTAGTTATGTAATTATGCTTTGTTCTTATGTTTTGGTATTCTATGACCACTCATATTATTATTTATATGAGGTATATGATATTCCCTATTATATGATGTGGCTTGGTACTAGGACTAATTCCCTTTTTAACGATCATGATTATAATACTATTTAACTTAAACAACCCATAATTAGGTGTTTAAAATCAAGGATCTTACATTCTTATATTCCCATGATATTTTAGGTTTTTAGTTTTAAGGAATTTAGAAAACCATCACATAAAAAAGTGTACATTTCCACACAATTTGTATTTTTTTCAGAAAAAATAGGTTTTTAAATTTACACCGTTGTTTCATTCAAGACACTTCTCCTTCATTTAAGTTGAGTAACCATAGTGGATAGATTGAACTTTCATAGTTCCTACTCATCCTTAGATCCTAGGGAATTTTTTTTAAAATAAGTTATGAGAAACAAAATCTCATTAATGGACATAAAAATAAAGTACACCCATTAGTCTAATGAAAATAATAAAATTACATGCAATTTTTTTTACCTTTTTCATAATAAATATTGAGTGTATAAAATAAATCATAATCACATATTAAAATAAACCTTTTCCCAAAGAAAATTATTAAAACCCATAAAGATAATAAAATAATCTTAAAGGAAGCTTGTGTAATCTTATTCATACCCATGTTAAAATCTTTTATAAAACCCTTTTTTTAGGAGTAACCTAATTGGTTATCTCCAACATTTTTTTAAATATTTAATCATTACCAATTTCATTAGAGAGTTATATCCTAGTATAAAATACTATCATCTATATTTCCCATGTATCATGTCATGAAGAGAAAATTTAGAAAATTTTATTTTTTCATCATAAAATCCTTGAAAAACTCATTTTAACACTTAAACAAAATTAATTTCCATTTTCATATAAAAATAAAGAAGAATGTCCTTTTCTTTTTCGAAATATTAAAAGTAAAAAATTACTATAATAATGAGAATAAGATATTATTTGAAAAAAATGAAAAATTATAGCATAATATTGATAACTAATAATGAATATAGTGGTGGGAAAAATTTTCCCAGTGGTAAATATTAAAAAAAATTCTTTTTATTGTTTTATAAAAAGAGTCAACAATGACCCATACAATTTTTTTAAAAATATTCATTTTAAAAACATTATAAAAATTCAAGGATATTTTAGAATCAATTTTAAAAAATTGGATTATAAAGAAGAAAATTATTGATTTTTTTTCAAGAAAATGGATATGATATATAAAGAGTTGGAAAAATTAGATACGTCATTTATAGAGGTGGAAGTCTGTACATACACAAGATGGGAAATGTTCATTTTTTCAATGGATTAGAAGGAAATAAATAATATAAAATTTTCCCAGTATAGAGTAATAATAAAACATTAAATATCATATTTATTTATTAACTTCATCTATATTAATATCTATGTTATGTGGTGATGAAAAATTAATTACATCACTTTGTGGAGGAGATATTCCACATGTACACACGAGCGATGTTTCCATTTACCAAAGGATGGGAGGGTAAGAAGGTAGATAATATTTTATGCTTAAATAGTAACAATTATTTTATAAAAATAATATGTATCCATTAAATATATCCTTATAACTAGTCATGTGAGGTATTTATGAAAAAAACATATTACTTCATAGATGCAATATTCCGTACAAACACACAAGCACTATTTTCATTTCCGATAAGATGGAAAGGATGTATAAATTAGTTGTTAAATAAATATTAAAAAATATAAATATATCAAATATAAATATTTAACTATATTATGATGTTGGGAAAATATTATAACCAGGTGGAATAAAAAATGAACTTGAATTACTTTGGTTATAATAATACCTTCTCCTTATATATCTTTCTTTTTCTTACACCTTAAGAATTATGGGATTGATATTTTTATGACAAAATAATATCTAGTACATGGGGAGGATATTTTATGTGGTATTTGGGAATATATTTTTTTAGATAGGTTGATACAAGTGTGTGGATAAGTGAGTATATGAGGTGATCTTTTATAAGTGAGAGGAGTGTCACCCTTGTAAATATTAAGAACATTAAAATATAATAATTGTCTTTGTCCATGAAAGTGAATCCAATTTAGTAAAATTTAAATTATATGATAATTTAAGGTCATTATACACTCATTAAATAATAATTAGACAAGTTTTAGTGATATCCTAGTTTAATCCCCCTCTTTAACCCTTTTAATACTTACATCGGTGACAAGCTTTTACCATGATAACTTTTCATTATGACTAAAAATGAAAATAACCTCATTAAAAAATTGAAAATAATGATTTGAAATATATAATTAATTTTATATGATTAAATTTACATAATTGGTATAAATCACTTTTAATATAAGTTTTCAAAATGAAATGAAAAACCAATTTAAGAAAAATGCGTTTTTAAGCATAAAAATAATTTTACCCAAAAATAAAGTATAATGTTGATTACTATGGAATTAATTGGATTAGGTTAAATAAAAGGATAATTATTTTAATTTCAAACCAAACCATCACAAAAATTTACCTTATGAAAACTTTATTAAAATACAAGAACTAAAAATAGTATTTATTTGTATAAAAACTTTAATAAAATTTCCAAAATATCAGAAATAAATTTCAAAGTTCAACATTATATTTTTAAATGAATTATATTAATTCTTAAATATAAATTTTTTGAATAAAAAGGTTTTATAAAAATTAAAATCATTATTATATCATGTTATTTTCATAAAAAGGACAATATTTGTTAAATTTAAAATTTTCACTATTCACCAAAAAATCATCTGTAACGCGCCGACCCCAAAAGCTCTGAGTGGTGAATTATTTTACTAAATTAGTATGATTAAAAGGAATAAAATCCACATGGAATAACCAATTTATTATTCTTGGAAAATAGATTAAAAATATGAACTTTACATTACAATTCATATCATAGTTTGCAATATAGATAATTCTATGAGAATTCCATTATTCTCCTAGATTAACCCTACATATCAATCATAACACACTTCATAGCGTCTTGGGAAAATAAATTATAAGAAAGGGCCGAGCATAGATGCTCATTAAGAGTTCATAATATAGATTATTCTATCATAAATAAGGAAATACTTTTAAGGCATGGTATAAAACTGGAACATAAGAAATTTAAACAAAACTTCAGCATAATATAGAAAGAATAAAAAAATAATTCCATTTAAACATTAAAATGTACATTCTAATAGTTTATTAATCACATTCAATATCAATACATAGTCTCATAATGAGTTAATGCATAATGTCAGACATCATAACCACATCTTTATAAACTCATGCCATGACCATACATAAACAAGTAAAAACCCCAAACTTGTTTGTATCACGAGACATACCATTGTTATTGGGATGGAAGCAGGGGGAGTATACATTCATTGATTTTATTCCTTAGAAACCACATCGTATAAGGTATTATCTCTTAATTAGGATAGTTTCTCATCCTTAATGTCTCTTCATGAATCATATGCTAATCTCGTACATTATTAAATTATATAAGTCATCAACAAATGATTTAATTACTAAGGATGAAGTCATATCCAAGATCCAATAAAATAATAGACCTCCAAATAATAAATATTTTGAATAATACACACACTAAAATAGGCCCCACCCATCACTTACTAAGTCCAATAAATTTCTCATCTAAAAATGGAAAAACATAAACAACATAATCAATCGTATTAAAAACTAGTATATGAAATATGAATTCTTTAACCATAAAACAAGAATGGTATCTAAATATAACATCCAAAATACAATAGATCATAGAACATTAAATAAAATATAGTAAACGATATCATAAGAGATCAACCTCAATTAATAATAAGATCCAACAAATGATGTTGACATAGATGAAAATAATCTCATAAAATCATCAAATCTCTTTGAAAGAAATATCCAATTTTATACTTTAAAAAATTTCATTAATTATAAAAGAAAAAATTTATTATAAAAATATCATTTTAATATTGTAAGGGAAACATCATAATGTTAAGGTGTCATGATTACAGAAATATCCGCTCACGCCGTATAAGTTAAAAAAACATTCATTCCTTAATTTTTGGAAAATGTCATAAAGAAAGTCATTTGGAAAATCAATGAAATATTACTTTAAAAACATATTATAAAAATTTAAACATGGCTAAAAATTAATTTAAATTTTTTTTGATAATATTTTGAAATACATTTTTTTAAGAAACATGTACATGGATGAAAAATTAGTCTCGGTAGATACTTACATATAAACAATATTTAATAATAAAGATATCACAAAATTAACCCTTACATAAAACCATAAAATATTAATTTTTGAAACATTTGAATGATTATTAAAATAGAAATAAATTTAATTTATAATCCTTTTACATCCATATAAATAGTTATGTAAAATAATATCAAGAATATTGAAATGGAGAAAGGATTATTTTTTTAAACATTTAAGGCATCCCATACCACTTTGAACATTTAAATTATAAGCCCAATATCATAAGTGAATAACTAAATAACATGAAGATAAATTTATTCATGATATGAAATATAATCAGGGAGTTACATACACCACAGACAAGAAATAAGTGGTGCACAGGGATTATATCTCAAGAAAATTAAAAATGATATGGAAATATGTTACCTTAGGTCCGATACTCTCCGTACATGTTCAAAACTCCTGTATAATGGTTTTAAACTTATTATTATCTTCTACCAGAATCAGAAAAACATTTTTGAAATATTTTATGATTCATTTATAACATTATATTATCATTTTATTAATAATTTCCAAGTGGAAGCAACATTTGAGGTAATCATTGCGTTGTTTATCATACATGTTTTGACTTGTTATTCTTCATAATATTAATTAGATCTTGTTTTAGTTACTTAAAAAATTTAAAAAATTATTTACATATCATATATATTAATTATATAAATATATAAAATTGATATATATATATGAAATGGTATACACAGTTCATAGAGATGGCTGGTCATACATATACGTGAATGTTATTTTCATTTTCTTATCGTATTGAATGGAAGAATGCAAATGACATACATGAATATTTATAAATATATATATTATTAAAGTAGAATTATTATTGCATATTTTTAATAATTATTCATTATATAGTTTTATAATCATTCTTCAATGTTTAATGTGGAAGATGAATCTCATCGCGTCTTGGAGACGGTAAGCCGTACATACGCACGAGTGATGGTATCATTTCATAATGATAAATGGGTTAAGGAAATGGATGGTATATTAATTATATAGAATTATTATTATGTAATATTAATTATTTATATCCATTATATTCATCATTATACCCATCTAAATAAAGTAGTGTTGAATAAAAAATTACACCACGATGTAGAGACCGTAAGTCACATGTACGCACACATTGTGTTATTGTTATTCATAGATTGAGTAAAAGGAGGAATATGGTTTTACCATAATAATTATAAAATATCAGAATGTATATTATACTGGAGTTTTTACTTTAGTATGTAATAAAAAAAAGAAGAAAAATTAGAAGAAGATATGAAATTGAAGGAGTGAGTAAAACAATTACCTATTTTTCATGCGTCTCCTTTTTATTTTCACAATAGGACTCATTAGGTAGGTTTTCTACACAATATATGGACACTAGGATGAATTGAAGGAATTTGGTAGGATAAATGGGAAATTTTTGTCCAATCTAAATGGCTTTATAGGTGTGAATAAAACAGAAGTAGATATTCCCTTTTATATGAGAGGAAAGGCACACATTAAGAAACTCCAAAATAATTAATTTATTATAAATTTATTTTAAATTTAAAATAGCTAAAAAGTGAGTTAATTAAAATATTATATTAGTATGGGTCTAAATTCTATCAACAAATTAATTTTATACATGTGTAAGTCACAAAATTAACCTTATATTTTGGAATTAACCCTTAGTTAAACAATTTAACTCTTACCACGACAACTTGTATTTTTACACTATAAGGTTAGCATAGTTACTATTACATGAAAAATGAACCCCAATTAGTTATTTTATGAAATATTTAACATTATAATAATTATTTATCAGAAATATAAAATTTTATGAGTTTTTATCATTTAATAAACTATTATTTATTTTAAAATCACTTTTATGTCAATTTTGACACAATTTATTATTTAACTTTTTATAAAATCATAAAATCTCCATTCTTTAAAAAAACTACATTAAGTCATCCCTAAAATGTCATAGTCATAACTTTTTTTATGTAATAAAATATTTAAGATTATATTTATTTTAATATTATTAATATCATTTAATTGATTCTTCTTTTAATGAATTATTTACTACATCATCATTGTGTCACTATTTAATTTAATTATATATTTTATAAAATTATAAATAAATTACCATTATGTAAATTAACATTTCATATTTTAAAATACTATTTATAGTTAGCCATGTCACTTATATAACCTCATATTAAAAATGACATAGTTTTTAAAATTTGAATCTGACATTTTAAACCCTTATTTAAATAAAATATAATAAATGACATAATCTAATAAAAGTGGCTAAAAAGGATCATATTTTAGACCTAATATTTATTTTGGTCAAAAAACACTTTTCTAATGAAATTAGAAAAAGTGGTAGGGTAATTTTGTAATAAAATTGTATTATCTATTTAACTTTAATTACCAGATTTACCCTTAACTGTGGTAAATAAACAAAAATTTACTAAAGTTATTATTCAAAAAAAATTAATTCGATCATATTAAATAGAAAATTTTATACTAATTAGAATCATTTATTTACATTTTTTAAAATTCAATTCTCAAAATTGGTAAAATTACGTTTAATGTTAATCCCGTAGATATGGCTAGAAGGTGGGTAAAATGGGCGTTAAAAAGTTCCAAAAATTTTATATCTAATTATATTATAAAAATGATTCCAATGAAATAAATTGGGTTAATATATGTATTATTTATCTATTTTAATTTTTAAATAAATTTAAATTAAAATAATTATTTAAATAAAAAAGTTGGTTTTTGGAAACAATGCAGTATTTTTCATTATTCATCAAAAAATTATATATTTTCAAAAAAAATACCAGAAAATCACCCTAAGCTAATTTTTATATTCATAATTATAAAATAATTTCTATTTTAAAAAATAAAATTTATGAATTTCAAAATCTGCTTAATACTATTCATAACCACATTTTAAAACAGCTTGTTTGATAGGTCATAGTTCACTCGAACTCAGCGTTACGTGTAATGAATGTTATTGATGAAAATGAATATATTTAAGAAAAGACATAATGTAAAATCTATGGGTGTTACATTCTCCCCTCCAATAAATTTCTTCCTTGTAATTTGAACTCAGGTTTGGTAACTAGGATTTGACTATTAAAAAATTCCTTTACTAAAATCCCACATCAGAACACGGGTTGAAAAAATGTATAATATAAAACAATGAAAGGGAAGTATGAATGTTACTAGAGATAACCTATACAAGGGTTCCATGTAGGAAAATTTGGACAATAAAAAATATAACCATCATGTTCTGATGTAGAGTGATAGATAACATGATTATGAGAAAGTTAAAAATCAAAAAAATATAAATATTTAATGATCTAAGGGACCATTTGATTCATCAGAGAAATTACAAGGATAATAGTTTTGGTTCAAAGATCCTTTCCCTAGAGTTGAAGAATTATTTTACAATTCATACTATCACTTAACTAATTTCATTCCATTTCATAAACATAATATCATCCTTTGGTTGTGCTTCGATCTATTTTCACTCCATCCTTTACACATAGAAATTAATGTTCAAATTGATTATTTTACGCCTAAAACACTTTTGATAAATCATAAGGCCTACAACTATTTCCTTTATTCTCTAAATGTTTACTAAAACATATAATATTTTCCAAAATTATCCAATAAATCATACTTAAACCCTAAACAATAATAGTCAATGTTCAACTTATCCCATTCCAACCTGATGACTTTTCCGAAATACTTCTATCTAAATTATTCGTCTAAAAAGTTCTCTAAATTTACAAAATCAATTGTGACATCAGATTCCAAAAACAATGTAATTTAGATCTTATTGACACATACTAAATATTTTATCACCATAAAAACCATAATGAAAGCATTCATTCCTCCAAATACTTAATGAAGAACTACTGTTGTATAGTCATCATATATTCCATAATTCTTATAACTAGTACATTTCTAATAAAATATTCAAATGAAATATTTCATGAATATGACTATTAATTATTTCTCTTAATCTTATGAATTAACATAATATGATCATTATCCAATAGCATAATTTGGGGTATATTCCTTTGATTCATGATACATATATTCATCTAGTGTCCCATATTCTTACAATAGAAGAATTACAAATTGATTTTTTCTTTCCCTTTCAATCACGAAGTTGACGGCCTTTGTCTCCACACTTATAACAAACTCCCGTTCCCTTAAATGATTTTCTGGGGTGATTCTTTCCACAGTTATCACATGTGTGAAAATCCCTTTTTCACTTATTCCTATAATCCATCCTTTTCTTTTCTATACTCTTATTATCTCACTTACTATAACAATCATAGGATAATTATTTACTTATCTCATTATAACATGACACTATTTCTTCATATGATGAGAATACTTGGGAGACTATTTCCCTTCGAAATATTATTTTAAGGCTATGAATGATATCATCCTTCTTACTATTTGAAACATAGGAATTGGTGAAGTTCACATTCCATTTAATAGAAAACATTTAAAAATAATGGAATATACTAGATTAAATCATAAAATAATGTATAATCCCAAATATTTTTAAACACATAACATAAATTGAAAAATTCAGGCATAGATAATCTCATAATAAAAACATGGTTTCTTTGGGGATATATTTACTTTTAAATAATACATAATGATCTATAATGAAAAGATGAATTATCCTAAGCATATCCCTTGGGAGTTTCAAACTAGTTGCATAGTTAGACCTATAGTCATGTACCAGGTTAACTCAAGTCATGCCTGGACCACCTTGTTAGAGTTATTACCACTAGGTATATCTATTCCAGAACCATGAATAGTTTTAGTATTCAAATATGGATGTATTTCCAATAATAAACAAATAATATCTACATTACAAAAATTCTCTAATGTTGTTATATTATTTTCCTCAATTTTAGTCCTAGGGTTTTGTTCCCTAATCTATGTTTTCTAAATCTTGTTTCTATGGTTGTTTCTAAACTTACTTTGATACTAACTGTAATTCCCCGACCCCAGAAGCCTAGAGATGGTGCATTATTTTAATACAATGGCTTGATTATAGGGAATCAAATCCCTAAGGACTAATTAGTTTAGCAATTTTGGAAAATAGACTATATATTTAAAATTTACATTAAAATTTAAAAAATTATATGAAACATAGATAATTGTTTGATAATTCCATTATTATCCTATATTAACCCTTCATATCATTCATAAAAAACTTTGTGGAATCCTAGGAAAATAAAACAAAATAAATGGGTGATCTCAAATTCTTAGTAAGGCTCAACAAAATTGAAGAAGCTATCATAAATAAGCACAATATTTTATGATAAGGTATAAAATTGAAACATAAGGCTTTTAAACACAATCTTCATCATAATATTTCAAGAATAAATCAAATAATATCATTTAAAAATTTACATGGATATTTTTCTAGTTGAATAATCACATGTAATATTAATAACTAATATCATAATGATGGAATACATAATTCCACATATCATAACCGCATCATCAAGGCCTTGTGCCAAGACCATACATAAATGGGTAAAAACAAAAAATAGATTGTATCATGAGTCCAATATATGCATCAAGGGGCTATAGCAGGAACCACTTGTCACTTACTAAGTCCAATGCATTCCTCATATGAAAATGGTGAGACATAAACAACGTAATCATTTCTATTAAAAACTAGTATATAAAATATGAATTCATTACCCATAAACCAAGAATGGTTTCCAAATATCACATACATAATAAAACTTATCATAAACTATTAAATAAATTAAGGTAAATTATATCATAATAGACCAACCTCCATTAATCTTAATATCCAACAAAGGATGTTGACATAGATGAAAATAATCTAATAAAATCATTAAATTTTTTTGACAGAAATATCCATTTTTTACTTTGAAAAAGTCACTAAATTATAAAAGAAAACATTTAAAAAAACAACCTTGTATGATGGTAAGGGAAAATTCAAAATTTTAAGGTTCCATGATGGTGAAAATAGCTTCTCAAGTGGTATAAGTTAAAAAAACACTCTTTCCATAATTTTTCATAAAGGATATAAAGAACCTCATTTGGAAAAAGGAAATATTCATTTAAAAATGTTTTAGAAAAGTAAATCATGTGTAAAAATGACTATAAACAATTGTAGATAATATTTTGAAATATATATTTAAGAAACATGAATTTGGATGATAAATGTGTCCCAGTAGATACTTATGTATAAACAATCTCAGATAATAAAGATATTGAAAAATTAACAATTACATAAAACATTATAAGTTTCCTTTTGAAAAAATTTGAATGAACATTAAAATATACATAAATTTCATTTATAATCCTTTTTATATCCATATAAATAGTTATGCCATATAATATCAAGAATATTGAAATAGAGAAAGGATTAATTCTATAAGCATTCAAAGTGTCCCATACCACTTTGAACATTTAAATCAAAAGCTTGATATCTTCAAATTAATATTTAAATACCATGAAGATAAATGTATTCATGATATTAAATATAATATGGGTAGTAAATACACCACACATAAGAAATAGGTGGTGAACAACTCTTATATCTCATGAAAATTAAAAGTGAGATGAAATACCATTACCTTCGGTCGGATATTCTCCGTACATTTTTAAAACTACTATATAATGGTTCTAAACATATTGTTAATTTATAAAATAATCATACAAATATTTATGATATCATATATGATTCATTTATAACTTTATATTAACAGTTTATTAATAATTTTCAATATAAAGCTACATTTCAAGTAACAATCGCGTTGTTTATCATACGTGTTTTGACTTGTTATACTTGATCATATTAATTAGAAAATGATTTAAAAAATGATTTATATATCATATATATTCATAAAATAAATATATATAATATATAGATATATGAAATGGTGTACACCGTTCATGGAGATGGTAGGTCATACGTACACATGAACGATGTTTTCATTTTCTTATCATATTGAATGAAAGAATGTAAATGAAATATATATATATATATATTATTAGAGTATAATTATTATTTAATATATTTAATACTTATTAATTATATATTTCTAAAGTAATTCTTGAATGGTTAATGTGGAAGATGAATCTCATCGCGTCACGGAGACAATAAGCCGTACGTACGCATGAGCGTTGATATCATTCTGTACTGGTAAAGGGGGTAAGGAAATGAATGGTATATTAATTATACCAAATAATTATCATGTAATATTAATTATTTATATCCATTATATTCATCATTATCCCCATCCAAATAAATTAGTGTTGAATAAGAAATTACACCATTGCGTGGAGACGGTAAGATGTATGCACACACGCATGGTGACATTATTATTTTTAGGATGAGAAAAAGGTAAAATATGGTTGTTCCATAATCATAATAAAATCTCATAATTTACATTATAGTGTATTTATTACTTTATTATGGAAAAAATTGGAAGCGAAAGTCGAAGAGGAAAATAAATTGAAAGTGTTGGTAAAATAATGACCTCTTCTTTTAGTGTGAGCTTTTGATTTCACAAAATGATTTCATAGGTTGGTTTTATTCCCAAAAGTATGGAATATAGGATGAAGTGAGGGGATTTGGGAGGAGAAATAGGCAGGTTTTTAGGACCTAAAGGGCTTTAGAGGTATTAATAAAATATAAGAAGTTCCCTTTTATAAGAGAGGGGAGGGGAACTCTAAGAAACTCCAAAACTATTAATTTATTTTAAATTTATTTTTGATTTTAAATATATAAAAAGTGAGTTTTTATAAGAAGATAAGAGGATGGGTAAATTCCCCCCCAACCAATGAATTTTAGGTATTATTAGGTCACAAAAGTCACCTTATCTTTTGGCTTTAACACTTAGTAAAAAATTTAACTCTTACCAAGAAAACATGTATTTTTACACTATAAGGTTATTATAGTTACTATAAAATGACAAAATAACCCCAATTGGAACATTTATGATATAATTAAAATTATCCTATTTAGTTGGACAAAATATAGATTTTTATTATTTTTTTATCATTTAATAAAATATTATATAATTTAAAAATTCTTTTATGTCAATTTTGACACTATTTATCATTTGACTTATTATAAAACCATAAAAACATGATTATTCTGAAAAAACTACATTAAATAAACCCTAACATGTCATAGTTATCCAAAAAATTATTTTTTCAAATCAAATATTTAAAATGATATTTAGTTTAACATTATTAAATTATTTTAATTGATTCTTCCATGAATGAATTATTTACTACATCATCATTGTGTCACAATTTAATTTGGTTATATATTTTATAAAAATACAAATAAATTAAAATTATGCATATGAAAATTTTATATTTATAAATACTATTTATATTATACCATATCACATATATAAACTCTTATTAAGAATGATATATTTATTAAAATTTGAATACGAAATTTTTAACTCTTAATTAAATAAAATATAATAAATGTCCCAATCTTACACTAGTAGCTTAAAAAGGATCATATTTTTAACACAAGGTTTATTATGGTCAAAAAAAACTTAACAAATTAAATTAAGACAAATTTTAGGGTAAATTAATAATTATATTATATCATTTTCTTACCTCTAATTACCTGATTTACCCTTAACTATGGTGAATACATAAAAATTTACTAATTTTAATATTCACCAAAAAATTATGTTGATCCTATTAAATAAAAAATTTCATACTAATTCCAACCATGTATGTCCATTTTTTTAAATTCAATTGACAAAAAAGTAAAATTATGTTTAATGCTAATCTCACAGATGTGTCTAGAAAGCAGGTAAAAGTGATGTTCAAAAGTTCAATAAATTTTTATATCCAATTCTACTATAAAAATGAATCCAATGAACTAAATTGGGTTAATATATTTATTATTTATCTATTTTGATTTCAAAATCAATTTAAAGTAAATAATTATTTAAATGTGTCACGACCCGTCCCTCAGGGCCCATGCCGTGACTACCCCAAGCCCGCCTTCCATAGGCTAGGGGCTGGTGAATAGCACCAGAAATGCATATCCCAAAAATGGAAGGAATTCCCTTTAAACATGTATACACACAGATAAGGAATACTTCACAAAGAAAACCATAAAGGGAAAAAGTAGTGAACCCACCAAAAATTACCTCCACTTAGATTAAAAGGTGTAAACTAAAAGTAAAGGGTTCAGAATACAAGACCAACTAAAAGGAAACTAAAAAAATAAGTACAGGATCTAGAGGTCATCTTCCGAGGATCCTATATGAACGGTAGGTACAGATCACTGCTGGGCATCACTACAGCACACCATTTATATCAATCCACCTCCGAGCACCATTTATCCCTAGATCCCCAAAGTCCCAATCAAAGCAGTTTTTCATCTACACAAGATAAAATAGGTGTGGGAAAATCCCATGCAAGGTTGAGTATAACAATACTCAGCAGGGACCCTGAGACCAACTCGAGTCTCTCAGAAATCCACAAAAGAAAATACCGCTAAGTAAGGTCTGAAAGTGAAGCACAAAGCAAAAGATACAGCTCACACAAGGTATAACTTAATTATAATAGAAATGATGATTATTCATAAAGATAGATCATATAATTAAATTGAGAGGCTCTACTGCTGATCCATGAAGGGCCACTCTGCTGCTAATCCCTGAAGGGTTGCACTGTTGATGATCTATGAAGGGTCGCTCTACGGTTGATCCACGACAGGTCACACAACTGCTGATCCAAAAAGGGTCTCTATCTTGTAGATCCATGAAGGATCACTCTATTACTGATCCATGAAGGGTCACTATTATGTCGATCAACAAAGGGTCACTCTTAAGCTGATCCACGAAGGGTCTCTCTTATGCTGATCCACGAAGGGTCTCTCTTTATTCTTCATGGCACATCCAGCCACTGGATTCCTACACATAGCACACTTGATTGATGGATGATTTTATCCTAAAGCCATCATTCATACCTCAACTACCAAGAATTCCCACATAAGGTAACCCAAAGGACTTTCTCGTCATAAGGGTCCCAATACAACAGATGGCTCATTGAATGGACTCCCTATATGTAAGATATGGGGTTTTTTTGTAAAAAGTGCCTAGTTGGATTCGAACCTAATCCTACATGGACATATGAAAAACTTCACCAAAACTAACATAGAGTAACTTAGAAAGATTTCCTCATTGAGAGGGTCCCAACACCTCAAATAGATCGCCAATTGGATGGCTGATTTGCAAGATACATGGGTTTTAGTAAATAGGGACCGGTTGCATCCGGGTCCGGTCTGACTCGGTTGGACTGACCTGACCAATCCCAGCCTGGGGTCCCGCATGACTCGACTTCTCTTCCTAGCCCATTGGGCCTTACTGGACCTGGCAGAGGTTGGCCATGGGTCTAGTCTTCTTGGTCACTTAGTGACCTGAAATTTATCCAGCTCAGCCCGCACTGGCGGTCCGATCTCTTTTCGTAGCCCTGGTCTCCGCGTGGCCGAATTTTATCCTATCAGACTAGTCCGCTAAGGCAGACCGGATGGAATGTTTTTTCCAAGACACTCAGAAAGCCTGGTCCAGTAGCCCATCTTGGCTTAGTGGGCTGGGCAGTTCGGCCTAATTGGTCGGGCGGTTCAGCCCATTACACCGACCATTTCGGCCAAGCCCGATGGGCCAAGTAGTTTAGCCCAAAACGACTCAGATAGTCCAGTTGGGGTGATCGTGGAGGGTTCAGCTGGCCACCAACCTTTGTCCACACTCGTCCTGATACTTTCTATGCGGCACCAGGCTGGCACTGCATCCAGCCGATCACCGTAGCCGACGGGCTATGACCTCCTGCACCGCAGCACGCACTGGGTGCGCCACCTCTGCCCGTGTGACCGATGAGTGCTAGCTGCTCCACCCACATGCGGAAATAGTAGGTGCCTCCTCCCACCTACGGATGTCACTATCGGTCACCAGCGCCGCTTTACCAGTGGTGCCGGGATGGAGGCACCTTCTGCGGGCCACCAGGTCTGCTTTAGTTGTCTAATTTCAAAACTGCTTGTGCCCTCGGGCCACTCAAGATTCCACCTTCCCTATGAGGGTCTTGAAGTTTCCTTTCCACTATATGGAACCTTCATCTACCAAGAATGAAGTAGGAAAAGGGGGTTTAGGACTTGTTTTTGTCATCCTGTGCCCTCTGCATAAGAATCATAAAGCATGACATGGTTTGGGGATAATGTTATATCAACAATATACCAATCCCGCTATAGAAACCCAAGAAAAGGACAACCTTCCTCATCGACGAACAATCCACCTATTAAACATGTTCATGGGTTGACCTCCATTCGCCACTTTAGAAAAATAATGGGGAAAATAATTTAATCAAACAACCCCTAAATGGTTTGAGGATCCATTGATAAAGAGGGTTGAAGATTCGATCTATCATCGATCCTCGCTCTACAAGCGTTCGTCACCATTTTTCATATCTCAAATCCATCCTTCCAATGTTCATAGATAGCATTCATCATAAAAGGGAAATGGAGAGAGATATTCCACATTCATCGAAGGGGGAAATTTCACCAACTGATTTCCCCAACGTGATATTAATATGAAACACTTCGCATCGTTTTTGTTACGCTGTGACGTTGCATTGTTACGCATACAAAAACATGTTCCATTATGAGTTTCCTTTAATGTACCTCATCACCGCCTCATCATCACACCACAATGTCATCGTATGCCCTAAATTGTTGATAAAAGAAATAAAATAACTTTTTTCAGTTATTTTATTATTTTCTGAAAAGTCCGAAAAATAACTTTTCCATCCGACCCTTGTCGGTCAAAGTTAAGTACTTTCTAGGAGAATACCCGCATTCTGAGTTCAAAGGTGACCTCAGATTTTCGATCAGAGCACAAGTTCAAATGTTAAAAAAACCCATTTTCACATTTACTTACGTTAACTAAAAAAGACCTAAATTTCTTTCGAGGCTCACTGGGCCTCGGAATCACGTTTCATCAAAGCGTGTGGTCTCGAAAAAATTTGATATAATTTTTTTAAAAAATTATTCAGAAATTACAAGACATTAAATTCTCCTCACCTTAGGTATTTTCATCCCTAAAATACAAAACAAAGGCTAATAAAACAAATGGGTGTACTGGGCACAAATATGAGCCTTCAGATCCCATGTCCTCTCCTGGATATTCCCATACTGCCAACAAATGCACACCAGAGGAATCGAACATCCATGAAGGACCCACTCCTATCGATCCCCTATATCCACTGAACACTCCACAAGTTTCGCCCTATTTTCAATGTACAACTCACCACAGTCGATGATGTGCGATGGATCATGCACGTAACTCCTGAGATGAAAAACATGAAAAACCTCATGTAACCGGTGCATCTGTGGGGAAAGATCTAGGTGGAACGCCACCTTGACAAATATCCTTAGAATCTGGAAAGGACTGATGATCCTCGGTGATAACTTTCCCCCATCCTAATACTCACAATCTCCATTGGGGCATGACCCAATGGAAAACATGGTCTCCCTCCTCAAACTCAAAGGGTCTCTGTCTCCTATCAGTATAAGACTTTCATATGCTCTGTGCAGTCCTCATCTCCTCCTATATGATCTGCACCTTCTTAGTGGTAGCCCATACCAACCTCTGGCCCAATGAGAGCTGACTCCCCTAGGTCTGTCCATCATAGAGTTAATCTATATAGACACCCATAAAAGGACTAAAATGGTGCCATGCTAATGGTGGTGTGGAATCTATAGTTATAAAAAAACTCCACCAGTGGTAGGTTGTCCTCCCTGCTGTGACCAAAATCCAAGACACAAGAATGAAGCATGTCCTCCATGGTTTCTATGGTCTGCTCCATATGACCCTCCGTTGGGGGGTGAAAAGCTACGCTCAAGAGATGCTGAGTCCTAAATTCCACCTTCTACCCCTTCCAAAACTGGGATGTAAAGAATGCAACATGGTCTGAGATGATCTTTGAGGCACCTTATGAAGCCGCACTATATCCTGGATGTATTGGTGTCCCAATCCCTATAACAATCCCTACTCCCAAATGGGTAGGAAGAGAACTAATTTGGTGAGTCAGTCAATGATCACCCAGATAGAATCGTGGCCTTTGGATGTTCTTGATAACCCCGTCAAAAATTCCATAGAGATACTATCCCACTTCCATTCAGGTACCTCAAGTGGCTATGTCAAACCTACTGGGACTGGACGCTCGACCTTCACTTTCTGACACATGAGGCCTCGTGAAACAAACTCTGCCACCTCTTTCTTCATCCCTGACCACCAGTACTGATGTCAGAGGTCCTGGTACATCTTCAGAACACCAGGTTGTACTGCCAATGGGGATTTATGGAACTCCCTCAACACCTCCCACCTTAATGTCATTGTTACTACGATGTATACTATGAAAAAAACTACGTGCTCCCTACCTATAAAAAATTTATCAGGATCATGTCCTGAGGATAATTGGGCACATTAGGCCTCCTAGTCACCATCCAAAAGTTGTGCCTCCATAACATTCTATAAGAGTGGGGGCGTGACAATCATATAATGAAGGTAAGCTTATCTATCAATATCCACAAAGCAAATTTGCATTAGGTAAGGCTGCTCTGTCGCCTCACTTAGAAGCTGTAAACTAGACCACCTACTGAGTGAATCTGCCACAAAATTCCCCTTCCCAGGAGTTTAGACTATCTCAAAGTCATATTCCTAGAGGAACTCCAGTCATCATCGCAGCCTCAAGTTTAGGTACTTCTGTGAGAATATATAGCTGAGACTCTTGTGGTTGGAGTAGATGATAAACTGTTCACCCATTAAGTAGTTCCACTACATATTCAAGGAAAAGACCACTGTTGGTAACTCTAGGTCATGGGTTGTATAGTTCTACTCTTGATTACTAAATTTCTATGAGCCATAAGTGATCGCTACTCACTATTACATTAGGAAACAACCCAGTCTTGTCCCTGATGCATCACAGTATACCACGTTGTCAATGCCCTCCTTTGGAAACCTCAAGATGGGAGCACTGGTCAAGCTTTGCCTTCACTTCTAGAACCTCTTCTGGCATTTATTTGTCCACCTGAAGGGTTTTCCCTTCTTCTTCAAACCTGTCATAGGTGCATCTACATCGGAGAAGTTGGGCACAAACCTCTGTTAGTATTCTGACAACCATAAGAAACTTCGCACCTTAGTCACACTTCTGGGTGGATCCCAAGAAAGCACTACCTCTATATTTTCTGGATCCACTGCAACTCAAGCCTCCGAGATGCCATTTCCTAGAAAGTGGACATCCCAAATCTAGAACTAGAACTTCGAGAGCTTACCATAAAGCTGGTGTTCTCGGAGATTATCCAGGAATTTCCACAGGTGCAACATGATCCTCGTCTAACGATAAGTACACCAAGATTTCATAAATGAAGACTACCACAAAATGATCAAGGTAAGGCTGGAAGATCCTATTCATGAGTCCCATGAATACTTCTGGGGACTTGGTCATGCCAAAGGGCATCACCAAGAACTCGTTGTGGCTATACCGAAATATAAAGGATGTCTTCGGTATGTCCTCATTCTGTACCTCAAGCTGATGATAGCCTAATATGAGGTTGATCTTTGAGAACCACCTCACTCCATTTAGCTAATCGAAGAGTTCATCAATTCTCAGTATTGGATAATTGTTATTCACGATCACCTGGTTCAGGCGCCAGATGTCAACGCATAGCCTCAAGCTCCTGTCTACCTTCTTGGTAAATAAAATTTAGGGCTGCCCATAGAGAAACATTGGGTCTTATGAACCCCTTCATCTACAATTCCTATAACTATACTCTCATCTCCCAGAGCTCTATGGGAGCCGTATGATATACAGGTGTAGATATCGGTGCTGTTCCAGGATACAAGTCAATGTAGAAGTCTACCTATTTGTTATGAGGTGATCCTAGGACATCTCCTAGAATGACATCCTCATACTCATCCACCACTATAGGAAATCTTGGACCCCTATCATACAATGCACTAAGGGTGAGGTTAGCCAACTGGTGAGTGATTGGATACACCCTCATCTTAGAAAGTCTATCCAGTGGTGCAATGGTTCCCTTCTCACTCGTGAAGGAAAACCTTGTCCCATCCCCACAAAAACACTGAACCTTGTGCCTAAAACAGTCAATTTTAGCATGGACTTTAGATAACAAGTCCATAACAAAGATGAAGTATTAAGGCCACGATGCTTCTATTAAGATATCCCACCCAAAGCTCTCACCTCATAGAGTAAGCTCATAATACCAAAACCAGTGTGTAATCATCGAATCCCCTCCCATAGGAGTCTCTATTCATAAGGATCAAGCCAACAACTCCATCAAAATCTTTGATCCTTGAATGAGGTTTGTGGAAAGGAAAAAGTGACTAGAACATATTCCTATAAGAACTTTAGCTAAGGTGGAGAAGACACATATCGTACCTCTAATCATCTCTGGAGCACCGTGGCCATAGGCCACCAACGTCAGAAGCTGGCCTCTCCCCTGTCCACCGACTCCCTGAGCTCATGGTGGATCACCTAGGGGTGGTGGTGGTAGTAACTCGAACCGTCCTCTACCGCCTGTTGCTCAGACTACTCCCCTGCCACATCTGCCACACTACATACCTACTTGCTCGAACCTCTGTCGCTGTCTCGGTGATCCCTCATCTGTTTGCTGATCATCCGTGCTAGGAGTTGAAGATTTTGAAGTTGGTGTTATAGAACCAACTCGTTTTAATTTGATTACATTGATATTTAATGTATTATTACATATTGTTCATTGTTTTTCATGATTATGATGTAATAATGTCCTAGAGTATTTGTTGCATTGATAAGGTCATGGAAGTTTCCCGCCATGATGAGAACCTAGAAATGCTATAACAATATTCTAAAATATAGTTCTGCGGTTGGAAGACATGCTATGATGGGTCACATAGCATGATGAACATTAGGTGTGAGTACTCATAAGTAGATGAGACTTCCTATCATGAAGTTCTCACTTGGTAATCTCTACGATAGGAGATTATGAGAACAGATCCGCTAGTAGTAATTTTCCATGTTTTAGTGTCATTGGATATTTCTATCTGTGATCCTATGTAATGATCCTTAGACTTTAAGATTATCATTAATATGTGTCACGACTTACACACTTTCATTTATTGATGAAAACCGTCACATAGACAGTTGGCAGTAAGTAGGGTACGTTGGGTGCGTCACGAGTGGCTTGTTATTAATGGATAAGTCGATGAAGAATTTGTCCCTTCCATTTATGGAAGTAAATATCTCTTCCATTTAATTGAAATAGAACCATCACGCGAAACTCTAAGCCCATGGTGTAACAAAGTGTTTATTTCAGGTAGTCAAATAATGACGTATCAAGCATAAAATTTGGTGACACAGTCATGAAACCTTCTTGAAGAGATATTGCAACAATGGGATTATATTACACAACAAGCCTTCGTATGTGGATGTCGTTGTTATGACTTTACATTATTTCTCTTGGGTTCCTTGACTGGTTTCTAGATAGTACTCTTGGACTTTAGGCAAGCCCTTCTAATGCCAACGAGAAATAATCCTAGTCGGTCACACGATAAGTGTTTTTTGTGGTCTCGATTAAAGTCTATTTGAATTTATTAATTAAATAAATATTATTCTCAAAACCGTGGAAACTTTTTATTCAAGTTAAAATGATAGCCTAAATTAAATTAAATATATTTATTTTTTATTGAACATTTAATAAATGTTTATTTACTAGTTTCTAAATAAAATATTTATTTTGGAGAATAAATTTTTTATTTATTTATTAGGGTGTTCAATAAATGTAAGTGGATTTCGAGTGGAACAAGATCAGTCTGGTAGTAAAATAATTATTTTCAAGCCATTAAATAATTATTTAACAAGTTGGCACAAATTAAAAAAGTGCTGTAATTATTTTATGACACATAATTTTATTTATAATTCTGTTTTATGCATGTTGGTGCACCATAAATATTGACGCGGTATTATTATTAAATGCTTGGGTTTTCTCTAAGTTCATGAATGTATTTTATTGTTGCCATGTCATTAAATATTGTAACTGAAATTCCATGTATATAAATAGGCAAGCATGCATATTGTTCCATACATCACACCACATGCCTGGTGAATTAAAAATTGTTTGGACAAATAATTTCTCTCTCGAATCCTATTCTATCCCCTCCCAAGAATGAGAGAGGTTCTTTAAGGCCGAAGAACAAGTGGTCAAGAACGACAGAGACAAGACACTCAATTCGCCGCAATAGCACCCAAAGAATGAGTGATGTCGATCAGAGGCCATCGAAGCACATGTGGATTCCCACTAGAGGGAATCTAGTTTTGACCCATACAAGTGCAATGAGATAATAAAAAAGGGTCATTCCAAATGATCAACATCATCAACAAAGAAAAAAAACCAAATATCTAGGTATTATTTTTCTTTATGAAATTAATTAAATTAATTATAAACATGATGTGAAACATACTCTTTGAAGGTTTCAGGCCTTTTTATTATTTATCTAAATCTTTGATTATATTCCTTGGATACTAGAATTGATCATCATAGTAATCCCAGAATAATCATTGATCATGGTAAAAATCAAATTGGGTCCCGTCCTGAAGGTTCCGGGCACAACGGAAGAGGGGTTACATCATAGTTTATAATTATTTAAATATTTCGTTGATGAATTACGTATTTAATAATTTTGTTGTTTTAATTTAAGTTAATCGTTCGGTAAATCTGAATCTCAATATCTATTCCTCCCCTTTCATTTTTCGTTAACCTTATAGAAATGATCTTTTTTTATTAAATTTTGATTAAAATAAAATAGAGGATCTCATACAGAGGTGCCAAAGCTTCCTGCCAGACAACACAAAACACACTGCATGTATTTGGCAGTACACACAATGTAGTCAATATTCAATGCATCAGACTGGTCTGCCAAATCGAGTCATGTGATAGAGTCTTTCTAAGTCTTAAATGACTCCGTGTGTTGACCTTAAACAGGTGGCACACGGTTTCCGGATTACACACCATGTGGCCCAATGGACACGACGTGTAGTCTCTTCGGGTTAGGGTTGGACCAAGTACCCTATACATGGCTTGCCTGGCTGGAGACCCTATAATGAGGAACTACACGGTGTGTGGCCCAATAAACATGCTGTGTACTCCAAAGATTTCTGAAGTATACTCACACACCGTTTCCCCAGGCGTATACTTCAAATAGATGGTGAAAAATAATACACGCCGTGTAGTTGGAACTATACATCGTGTAATCATCCAAATTATGCAGATTTATTAAAATTTATTATTATATTATACAAACCCGTTAGAAGTGTACTATCGTGCATGCATAAAGCTGATTCACAACTCATGACAGGTGTTTTATATATATGTGTTTAATTATAATCAGCGTAATGTTCATTTCTACTCATTGGGTAGTTTTGAATAGGAATTCACTGGGTTACCTCCAAGGTACAAGCTACGTACAAAGATAAATTTAAATGAATTTATTTGTTTAAAATTATGATTGATGAGAATCTCAAGAAAATTCAGAAAAGGGTTTAAGATAAATGGAATGATTAATTAAAGATGATAATTAATTGATTCAAGTGCGATTTATCATAAACAATAATGATTAAAGAATTAATTGATAGTTTTATTTATGCGTAAATATCGTTGCATGTATGGATGATATTGAGCTAGACTAAGACCATTGTATGTGGATGGTTTCTTTTAATTTATTTATTTGAATTAAATTTTGTTGGCCAACAAGCATTCTTCTCATTAATATATAGGGACTGCGTTCCAAAGGCTTCTTTTATGTAAAACCCCTTTTTACCGCTCACCTACATGTGATTTAAAAAATCCATATGTAATGGATGGAACTCTCATGCTAGTGGAGGAGGTTAAAGATAGAGTAGAGACAAAACCAATCCTAGGAGATACAGAGGTGGACGGGTGGAAGTTGTAAACATGAACCCAAAAGGTTCAAGGTGTTTCTTCCCTAAGTCAGGGTTATTTTATCAACCATTAGATAAAATAACCATTAGAAAAGATCATTATCATACCATTTGCTTAATTTTATTTCTGTCAGTTTCATGGTTTATCATTATGGATGTGATTTCACGATCACATAATTAATGAATTAAACAAGCATACAAGATGGAACTAAAATAAACTAGACTTATGTGTAAATATTATCAATACATGGTTAATCACTTAAGTAAGTCCACTTAATATTAATAATCTTGTGATAATGATAATAAGTAATTCATGCATAAGAGATAAAAAATCCCTCAAATAAAATATTAAGTTAGAACAATCCATCCGTTGCTTGATTAAGGGAAAAACTCAATAAAACTATGTGTTTGACCAACCCTTGTTGGGAAACTTAATTTTATACAAGAATCCCTTATGAAAGGTTTTGGGTCGACTTAACCATATTATATCAAGTGAAGTATCCCTTTCTAGACTTGGTGTAATATTGGAGTCAAGAGTTGCGGAAATACAAATCCATGTTTTCAGGATTGGGGAGCCCACTCTACATTTCAAGGAGTTGCAAGCTTGTATTTGGAAAATACTTGCCTACCTAAATACATTCTAATAGCTTGACTAACCCTTTTTGGGGTCATACGAAGGGGAATATGGATCCTTTCCACTAGAATATCATGACAACCAGACATTCTGAGTTCAATGGTGTGGGCTATTGGGACTTGATAAAATAGTGGTAGACATAATAAAATTTATTATTTCTTATAAAATGTAATCAAGAAGGTACTAATGATCTACTCTTTTTATTATAGAATAAAAATGAAAAACTCATTGACCACACTATCCCTATAATCAATTCTGGGTAAAGACAACATCCTCACTGACAGTAACATCTAGGAATGGTTTAGATGCCTTCGGGTTATCCTACGCCATGAACAGAAGTCTTACATGCCGGAGTCACACATGATTCGCCTGCCAAGGAGGCGAGTTATGAGGATTTCCTAGTCTATGAGAAACATATGAATGACATGGTCGACATTCAATGTTTGATGCTATCATCAATGTCTAGTGAGGTCATGATGTCTAATGAATACATGGATTCTTATAGAATATTCAAGCACCTCTGTGGTCTTTACCAGGAGAGAGAACGGCAAGAAAGGTTTGAGATCTCTAGGGCACTCTTTTAGAGTAAGCTTGGATAAGGTTCCCCATATAGGCCTCATGTAGTCATGCTCAATGGATACATTGAGCGCCTGAAGTTTCTAGGGTTTAAACTCCCTGAAGAACTGGGCACCGATCTCATTCTCACATTACTCCCTCAAAGCTTCTATAACTTTTTTGTCAATTTCAATATGAACAACATTGAGAAGTCTCTATATGATCTTCTTATCCTCATTCTCCATGTGGACAATGATATGAACTGTGAAAATCCTTCTGTACTTATGGTGAATAAGAGGAAATGGAATGCTAAGAGCTTCAAGCCCAATGCTTCTTCACGACCTCCCAAGAAAAGGAATATCAAAGGGGATGCAAGTGAACATGAGGATGTTTGTTACGAATGTGGCAAGAAGGTACAATGGAAGAAGAACTACACCCAGCTTAATAAGTAAGGGGAAGCTTCATGTGTGTTTTATATCAAATGGAATCTTTTTGTTTCTACAAATTGGGTATTAGATATAGCTTGTGTTGCTCACATATGTATCCAAATACATGAACCAAGTAGATTCACGAAGATTGATTGAGGCCAGGTAGATCTACGAGTAGCCAACAAATCCAGAATTCCTGTTGTACCTATCGGGGACTACCACCTAACGTTGCAAATTGGGATGATCTTGGTATTAAAGGGTTGTTATCATATGCCTTCTATTACTAAAAACATTATTTCTATATCCATATTAGATACAGATGGATTTTTTTTTCATGTTTTGAAATGAATGTTGCTTCTTTAACAAATATAGAATTTTTTATTGCTGGGCACATTTATACAACAACCTTTACATGTTGGATTATACAAACCAAGTAGTCGTAATCAATAATAAAGATACATCACATGACTCATACCACACCCAACTTTGGCATCGCCAGCTTGTTCATGTAAATGAGAAATGCTTGACAAAGTTACATGAAGATTGATATTTAGATTCTTTCAAACTAAAACCACTTCGCGTATGTCATGAATGTTTATAAGGAAAAATGACCAAATCCCCAATTATTATGAATGGTAAAAGGGCTAAAGAACTTATTGAATTGGTTCATACTGATTTGTGTGGACCATTTCCATTTCCAAAAAGGGGAGGTTACTCATACTTCATAACTTCTACTGATGATTTTTGTAGATATGGATATATCTACTTAATGAGGTATAAGTCAGATTCTTTTGATAAGTTCAAAGAATACAAAAATTATGTTGAGAACCAGCTTTGTATAATTATTAAGAAACTCTACTCAGACTGAGGTGGAGAATATCTTAATCAAGAATTCATTGATTACTTACGAGAGTTTGGGATCCTATCCCAACCCACTCCTCCAAACACACCCTAGTGGAATGGTGTGAGCGAAAGCAGAAACCACACCCTATTGGACATGGTGAGATCAATTATGAGTAATGCAAGTCTTCCATTATCCTTTTGGGGATATGCGTTACAAAAAATGAAACACACACTAAACCAAGTACCAACTAAATCAATAAATGGTATTCCATATGTTTTCTAGAGTGGAAGAGAAGCCATGTTATCGAATTTACATGTGTGGGGTAGCGAAGCATTTTCTAATGCCTCTTTTGGTAACAAACTCACACCCCGAGGCACAATGTTTAACTTTATAGGATACCACAAGGAAACAAGGGGATATTACCTATACAACCCCTTAGAAAAAAGGTTATAGTGGCAAGATATTCCATATTCCTTGAGAGGGAGGACATCTCCCAAAGATTTAGTGGGAGTAAGATAGACTTCGATGAAGTTGAGGCTCAAGGTACACAAGAGTTGGTATAGGAACAGATTCCACAAAGCCCCGTGGAAGAAGAATAAGTTCTAGAGACACAAGTACTGTATAGAAGTACAAGAGAGGTTAGAGAACTGGAACAATATGGTTTTCTAGTTACCAAGGATGGCGAATCCTTATTAGTTGATAATAATTATCCTCTAATGTAAAAGGAAGTAGTAAGTGGCACAGAAATTTCCTAGTGGGAAGAAGCTAGGAATTATGAAAAGGATTCCATGTACCAAAACCAAGTCTGGATTTTTGTAGATCCTCCAATTGATGTAAAGCCTATTGGTTGCAAATGGGTATTCAAGAAGAAACTTGACATGGAAGGACAAGTCAGTACCTATAAGGCAAGACTGGTTGCATAATGTTTTAAATAGTGTCAAGGAATTGACTACGATGAAACCTTCTCACTAGTTGAAATGTTGAAATCCATCAAAATTATACTTTCTGTTTCATCTTACCATGACAATGTGATTTGGAATACGGATGTCAAAACAACATTCCTTAACAGGAACCTTCAAGAAGATGTCTACATGACACAACCTAAAGGTTTTCTGATTACCAAGGATACCAATAAGGTATGCAAGTTGTAGAAATCCATTTATGGATTAAAGAAAGCATCCAGGTCATGGAACATAAATTTTTTTGAAGACATAAAGTAATTTGATTTTATCATTAATGAATGTGAGCCTTGTGTCTACAAATGGTTTAGTGGGAGTGCAGTTGTTTTCCTAATAGTATATGTTGATGACATATTACTTAATGGAAACGAGATACCAGTCTTATAGTCTGTTAAGAAATGGTTGAATAAATGCTTTTCCATGAAAGACTTGGGTGAGGCAGCGTATATTCTTTGGATCAAGATACATCATGATAGATCTATAAGATTGTTGGGCCTAAGTCAAAGTTTATACATTGATAAGATACTAAAGAGATTCAGTAAGGATAAATCTAATAGGGGATTGTTTCTAGCGTCACATGACATTCATCTTTCCAAGAATATGTGTCCTCAGACACATGAGGAATTTAAGATAATGTCAAGGACTTCATACAGATTAGTGATTGGGTCAGTCATGTATGCCATGCTATGTACTAGGCTAGATTTCGCCTATGCATTGAGTGCAGAAGGAAGATATCAAACTAATCCATGTGACAACCAATTGATGTTAGTCAAGACTATCCTAAATATCTAAGGCGTACTAAGGATATGTTCCTGGTCTATAGAGGATATGATGAACTAGTTATCATAGGATATGAAGATTCTAGTTTCCAGACTGATCAAGATTACATGAAGTCAAAAATGGGATACAACTTCACTTTGAATGGAGGTGCAGTGAGTTAGAGGAGCTCAAAGCAGAGTGCGGCCGCAGATTCTACAGTAGAGTCCGAGTATATCACAGCTTCTGAGGCAGCTAAAGAAGCAGTTTGGATGTGAAGCTTTATCCAGGATCTAGTAGTGATACCAAATAGTAATGATCCCATCACACTATACTGTGATAATACTGCAATGGTGGCTCTCACAAAAGAGACAAGGTCACCTTAGGTGATAAATCACATACTTCAGAAGTATCATCTCTTGAGGAATTTTTCTCAGAGAGGTGAAGATTCAGTGAGAAATATTTCCATGAAATAAAACTTGGTAGACCCCTTGACTAAAGCCTTGACTCAGCAGAAACATGATCATCATGTGAGGTCTAGCGGACAGAAAGTCCTAGGCAGTTGGCTCCAGTCAAATTGGAAGTTTGGAAGAGTTGATGTCCTAGAACCAATAGGTTTTACTTTGATTACATGTATATTTAATGTATTATTACATATTTTTCATTGTTTTTCATTATTATGATGTAATAATGTATTAGAGTGTTTATTGCATTGATAAGATCACGACAGTTCCCTGCTATGTTGAGATCATAGAAATGCTTTAACAACATTCTTAAATATAGTTCTGCGGTTGGATGACATGCTATGATGGGACACATAGCATGCAGACTGTTATGTGAGAGTACTCATAAGCAGATGAGACCTCCTCTCATGAAGTTCTCACTTGGTAATCTCTAAGATAGGAGATTATGAGAATAGAACCGCTAGTAGGAATTCTTCATTTTTTGGCGTCATCAGATATTTCTATCTGCGAGTGTGTGTAATGATCCTTATACATTAAGATTATCATTAATATGTGACAGGAATTATGTACTTTGATTTACTGATGAAATTCTTCAATCAGAAAGTTGGCGGGAGGTAGGGTATGTTGGGTGGGTCACGAGTGGCATGTTATTAATGGATAAGTCGAGGAAGGATTTTCCCCTTCCATTTATGTAAGTTGATATCTTGGCCCTTTGATTGAAATAGAACTATCATGCGAAATTCCATGACCATGGTGTAACGATGAGTTTATTTAAGGTAGTCAAAGAATGACGTATCAAGCATAAAAGATAATGACATAGTCATGAAACCTACTTGGTGAGATACTACGACAAAGGATTATAATACATAGTGAGCATTTGTATGTGGATGTCATTGTGGTGACCTTACGTTCTTTCTCTTGGGTGCCTTAACCCGTTTCTAGACAATACTCTTGGACTTTAGGCAAGCCCACCTAATGCGAACGAGAAAGAAACCTAGAGGGTCACACTAAGTGTTTTTGGTGGTCTTGGTGAAATTCTATTTGAATTTAATTAATGAAATAAATATTATTCTCAAGACCGTGGAAAATTTTTATTCATGTTAAAATTATCGCATAAACTAAATTTTAATTATTTATTTATTTTATTAAAAATTTAATAAATATTTATTTACTAGTTTGTAAATAAAATATTTATTTAAGATAATAAATTATTTATTAATTTTTTTGGCTGTTCAATAAATGGAAGTGGAGTTCGAGTAGACCAAGGTTGGTCTGGTAGTAAAATAATTATTTGCAAGATGGTAAATAATTATTTAACTAGTTGGAACGAATTAAAATAATGCCGCTATTATTTTGTGACGCATAATTTTATTTATAATTTCATTTTTCACAAGTTGGCACACCATAAAAAATGACGCAATATTAATATTAAATTCACGGGTTTTCTCTAAGTTCATGAAATTATTTAATTTTTTCCATGAAATTAAATATTGTAACTGAAATTCCATGTATATAAATAGGAAAGTATGCCTATTGTTCCATACACCACACCACACTCCTGGTGAATTGAGAATTGTTGGGACAAATAATTTTTCTCTCGAATCCTCTTCTATCCCCTCTCAAGAATGAGAGATGTTCTTCAAGGCCGAAGAACAGGTGATGAAGAATGACCAACACAAGACACTCAATTTGCCGCGATATCACTTGGAGAACGAGTGATGTCGATCGAAGGCCATCGAATCACGTGTGGATCCTAGCTAGAGGGATTCTAGTTTTCATCCTTACAAGAAAAACGAGATAATCCGGAAGGGTCATTTTGGATGAACAATATCATCAAAAAAGAAAAATACCAATGATCCAGGTATTATTTTTATTTATCAAATTAATTAAATTAATTATAAACATGATGTGGAAGATCCTCACTAGGGGTTTCAGGCCTCTTTCTTCTTTATCTAAATATTTGATTATATTCCATAGTGATTAGATTTCATCATCGTATTGATCCCAGAATAATCATTGATCATGGTAAAAATAAAATTAGGTCCCTTCCCAACCACGCTTCCGCTATGCCCGGAACCTTCAGCAGAGTCACGTGCTATGTGCCTCTGTTTGCCGCAGGTGTAACAAAATCTAGTGATCAATTGAACTTCTATGCCTCGTGATCTCCACACCTCCAACCCTGTATCATGGGGTCATCCTATGGAAGGTCTGGCCTGTTTGGGCCTCTATGTCGTCTACCTACTGCCTGCTGCAGATGACTCGGCCACCTGTCGTCCATTGGTGGCTCTCACCATTGACACATGTTTAGCTAGGAATCTCTCAACCCATAGAGCTCTCTCTAGCACTCCATCCATCACCAAGATACTGAGAGAAATCATTGATGCTCTGATCTCCCATCGGAGTCCCATATCAAAGGTTCAAGCCCTGATGAAAGGGTCCCATACCATGTCAGTGGAGTAGCGGGAGAGGTCGTTAAACCTAGCCGATTACTGGGACACAGTCATGCTACCCTGCTGTAGGTGTAGTAGATCTTAAATACACACTGAGTATAGTACTGTTGGTATGAACTTTTCCCTGAAGAGGATCTTGAATTACAACCTAGAAAGGGTCACCTCCTCGTGTGTCTAGAGCATCAAGCTCTAACATCTCCTTGCTGTTCCCTGGAAAAGGCAAGGGGATAGGACCACAATTTGGTCTGTAGGTGTCTCTACCTGGAGAAAAAACCATGTAACTGCTTCCAGCCAATCCTAAGCTGCCAGAGGATCTATCCCACCTCGAAAACTCGGAGTCCTATATTTCTTGAACTCGTGTAGCATGCTCAGTCAGTGTGCACAGTCATTGTGCACTGTCAGTTGGTGGGGATGGTAGCAACTAATACTCTCCATATGGTTGTGCGGCTTTTACACCACCTGAAGGTTCTATCACTGTAAGTGGTCCCTACACCGACGCTTGATCGATTGGTGGGCCATCGTCGTGATCCCTCACTGAAATCCAAGCTGACTGTCTTTGTGGAGACATCCTATAGGGAAACAATTACGCTACGGTCAATAAGTTATACCTGGAGAGCTGACTCAAAAGAAATTAAGAGAAGAAAATTTCCAAAACACATGAAACTAGTGTTTTCTTATACCGAGTCAGAAAATAGAATTCAGGGTCCTAGGGTATGGATTCATCGGCCGCTGCACCAACACTGGTCTCCCCAGAATGAAATCCGAACTCAAGACACTTAACACTATTTTCACCATGAAAAATATAGACTCTAAGTTTTTCTGGTAAAACCGACTACCCTTTGATACCACTTTGCCATGACCCATCCCTAGGGGCCCATTCCGTGACTACCTCAAGCCCACCTACCCTAGGCTAGAGGCTGGTGATTAACATCAGAATGGAATATCCAAAAAAGATAAGGAATTTCCTTTAAACTAGTATACACATAGACAAGGCATACTATACAAAGAAAATAACCTATGAAAGAAAGTAGACAACCACCACAAAGTAGCACCACTAAGGGTCAAAGGTGTAAACTGAAAGTAAATTTTCCAGAGGACAAGAACAACTAAAAGGAATGTGCATCAAAAGAAGTACAAGATCCCAAGGTCTTCTGCCAAGGATCCTACCTAAAGGGTAGGTACAACTCACTGTCAGATTTCTCTGCCGCACACCACGTCTATCGACACTCCTTCATGAACCGTCTAGTTCTGGATCACTGAAGTCCTAGTCAAATAAGTCCATCGTCTGCACAAGACACAATGGTGTAGGTGAAGCCTGTGAATGACTGAGTATAAAAATACCTAGTAGGTACCCCAATACCAACTTGGGTCTCACAGAAATCCAAAAAGAAGAATACCACAAAGAAATATTTAGAAGTGAAGCACAATGAAAAAGAAACAGCTCACACCGGGTATAACTTATGTACAGATGTAATGATGATTATTTGAAAAGCTAGATCATCTTATTCTTTTGAGAGGCTCGACTAATGATCCACAAAGGGTCGCTTTTCTGCTGATCCATGATGTGTCACTCTGCTGCTGATCCATGACATGTCGCTCTACAGCTGATCCACAATGGGTCATGCTACTGCTGATCCACGAAGGGTCTCTCTCATGCTGATCCACAAAGGTTCTCTCTCTTTTCAATCCATGAATAGGAAAATCTTATTCTAATCTATGAAGGGTTTCTCTTATACTGATCCATGAAGGTTCTCTCTTATGCTAATCCACAAAGGGTCCCTCTTCATTATTCTTATCACAACGAGCCACTGGATTCCCGCACATGGCATGCTTGATTTCTGGAGGCTTTTCTCCCCAAGACATTAGTCGTACTTCAACCACCACAAAGTCCCACAAAGAGTAATGAAAAGGACCATACCGTTATAAGGGTCCCAATGCAACGGATGACACATCGAACAAATTCCTGATCTGTAATATATGGGCATTTTTGTAAGAAGGGACCTATTGGATTCGAGTCCGATCCAACCCATCCATACACAAACCTCATTCAAAGATCATGTAGGGTATTTCAGAAGGACTGTCTCATTAAGAGGGTCTCAAATCCATAAATGTCTCATCAATTGGATGCCCAGTTTTCAAGATATAGGAGTTTTAGTAAACAAGGATCGGTTGTGTCTGGGCCTAGTCCAACTTAGACAAACCGACATGACCAATACATGTTCGAGGTCACACATTACCCGAATTGTATGCCTAACCCATTTTCCTAGACCATTGGGACTTACAAGACCTGACCGCGGTTGTCCGTGGGTCTAGTCTTCTTGGTCAACCAGTGACCCAAAATTTGCCCGGCTCGGCCAACACCAGTAGGCCAGTCTTTTTTCCTAGCCCAAGCTGCCACACGACTAAGTTTTATACCGTTGGCCCAGTCTTTTATGGTGGAATGGATTGAAAGTATTAGTTGGTCCACTTGGGTGGCCCTATCCGCTAGCCCGACTCATCCCCTTGGGCCGAGCAGTTTGGCCAGGACCACTTCGACTGATCTGATTTTACCCAAACTAGCTCGGACAGTTCAGTTTTGGTGTACGCAACCGGTTTAGTTGACTTCCCACTTTCATTTCACATAGCCCACTGCCTTCTACATGGCACTAGGCTGGCGCCGTGTCCAGCCGACCAATGTAACAGATGGACCGCGACCTCCTCCACTGCGACACGCCACCTTCGCCTACACAGTTGGTGAGGGCTCACGGCTCCAACCACATGCAACATTGGTTAGCGCCACCTCCCACCTATGGTCGTCGGTTCCACCATGATGGTGACACCTTCGGTGGGCCATCGGGTCCGATCCAGTGGTCTGATTTCAAAAACTTCTTGCACCTTCAGGCCTATCGGGTTACCGCCTTTTCTGCGAGGGTCTTTAAGTGGCCTTAACGCCATTTCGATTGTTCATCAACCAAGAATTCCAAAGGCAGAGGGGGTTGGGCCTTGTTAATTTCATACCATGCCCTCCACAATAGAGGAATAAAGTAGGGGAAGTTTTGGGGATAACTTCTTATCAACAATTTACCAATCCCTCTTTAGAATACCATGAAAAGGTTACCCTCCCGCATCGACGAACAATCCACAGGTCAACATGTTCGTGGGTTGACCCACGTTTGTTACTTTAGAAAAATAACTGGTATGATAATTTAATAAAATAACCCCTTCTTGGTTGAGGATCCTTCGCTGACGAGGGATGAAGCTTCGAGCTGTCGTCGATCCTCGCTTCACTAGAATTCATCACTGTTCGTCGTCTCTCAAATCCGTCCTACCGACATTCGTTGATAGTCTTCTTCATCATAGGGAAATGGAGAGAGAGGTTCCACATTCTTCATCATATGAGGAAATTCCACCAATTGATTTCCCCCATGTGATATTAAAATAAACACGTCCCAACGTTTCTATTACACTGCGACGTCGTTCCGTTACGCTGTTTCATTTATGAAAGATCGTAGTTGTCACATTTACACAAAAACATGCCATTATGAGTTTAATTTAATGTACCTCATCGCTACCTTGTCGTTGCACTGCATTTTCACTGTCCTCTTCTCAACAGATGAAAAAAGGAAAAAAAATAACTTTTAGAAGTTATTTTATTATTTTCCAAAAGGTACAAAAAATAAAATTTTCGTCCGACCCTTGGCAGTTGAAGTTAATTATTTTATAGGTGAATCCAGATGTTCCTATGGTTCCCTTATATTTTTGATTCGAGAATGATTTCAAAAGTTAGAAAAGCCCGCTTTCATGTTTACTTAAGTGAACTAAGAAAAAGTTCAAAATTCTGTTCCGGGATCACCAGGCCTCGGAATCACGTGTCACAAAGTGTGAGGTCTCAAAATAATTCCATATAATTTTTAAAAAAAATTTATATAGACATTATAGGACATTACAAAATGATAAATTCAATTTTTTACAACAATGTAGTATTTTCACTACTCATCCAAAACTGAATCTTTTCAGAAAAGTACCAAAAAATTTACCCTAAGATAATTTTGATATTATAAATTCTAAAATGAAATCTACTTGAAAAATTAAAATTTATAAATTTCATAATGTGGTTAATACTATTCATAACTATTTTTTAAAATGGTTAGTTTGATAGGTCATAGTGCACTCAAACTCGGTTTTTCATGCAATGCAAGCTATTGAGGAAAATGAATTTATTTAAGAAGATACATACTATAAAGTATAGGGGTGTTACATAAAATATTTCTGAATTTTTTTTTAAATTTTTTTTTATCTTATTTTAACATGATGATGTAAAAAATTATTTAAAATTTATCAATTTAAACATATAAAATTAAGTAATTTTACTTTTAAATAAAACCATGCAATAAATTAAAAAATAATTTAGTTAGATAACATTTTAAATTTTTTAGATGAAAAATTATATGTAAATATATGATGAATTTTCACATTTAAAATCAAATAGTTTAAATTATAAAATTGGTTTATATCTATGATTTATCAGGTTATCACATTATCCCCCATTAAAGAAATAATGTCATCAAAATTTTATTCATTAGTTAAATAAGTGGGGATATGTTTTTATTATAGATGTTTTAGATTCCCACATTTATTCTTAAAACATTTGATTATTCCACAAAACCTTAACCATGTGAGTTACCTTATTTTGAAATACATGCTTGCTATTATCTAGATTCAGAACTAACTTTTCCATATAATAAGTATTTTCATCGAAATATACTACTTTGTGGATCAAAACATGATATTCATAAGGTACGTATTTCCTTGACAATGAAACTTGAAATACATACCATACCTGAGATAAACTCATAGGTAAGGAAACTCAGAATACAACTGATCCCATTTTCTCCATAACTTCATACTGACTAAAAAAACATGGACTTAAATTTAATAAAAACATATTCCCCTATCTCAAAAAATATATTTCCTCCAGTTATCTTCATAACACTTTTTTTTCTTTGAGTTCTCCTCATATGGTGCGAAATCATCTTTTCATTTTGATCTGTATATTATACCAATTTTGGTCCTAATAACATTCTATCACAAAATTTGTCCCAACATACTCGAATTTGACAGCTATTTCCATATGATACCTCAATTGGTTCCATAAATATACTAAAATAAAAAAAATTTATATAAGAAATTCCAATAATGAAATACATTGATACCTGCTTACCTAATAATCCAATATCCAAGCTCGAATCATATGATCCAAATTAAGAATTTATCACATTTACTATAAATCAGATTAAGGATGAAAATATTTTCTGAAAATTAATTTTAGACCAAATTACCTTTTATGTCCTTTAAAATAGTTTATGTAAATATAGGATCATGATCAGATACAGTAAACACAGGATCTTCATGCAACCCAGCTAGCTCTTTAAGAAAAATTCTAGAAAGTCATTCGAAAAAATACTACCTCGAATAGGTATAAAGTGAATATATTTATTCAATAAATAAAAAATAAAATAAATTGTATTATTATTGAGATATGTATTTGGTAATTTCTCTATGATGTACATGGATATATTCAAAAAAATTACATTATAGTTCAATTTAAAACCTATTTAAAATCCATTCATTTCAAGGTATAATCAACAATATATTTTTTCATTCATCCACTAACAATGTCACCAAAGGTCACTATACATATTAGTAATTCTAGGATGAATAGAAAATGGGTTGTTTTGAGTGTCACTAAATTATTCTTTCTTTAATTGAAAATCACTCAGTACATAAAGTATCATTCTAAGCCAAATAATACATTCTTTTAAAAAATTTATCCCAGAAAACATAACTTATTTAACTAATTATATTCTTTCATGAAAACCATGATACTATTTATAATAATTATTACTTCATTCTAACATTGCTAAATTCACAGAAACCTAAAAAATAAATGGAGTTTCTACCTACAAAATTTCCATTCCAACATTAATTTAATCATAAACTAATGAATCAGGTTCTAAATTTAACATAGTTAATGATAAATCATCTTTCAAATCAAGGAAAAAATATCTTGTTTTTTTTACTTACATAATAGTGAATCATGAAATTATAATCTTTTATCAGTTCTAGTCATATTATTTTCCACATGTTCAATTCCTTTTTTGTTGGTAATATATTTCCAACTTTTATGATTCCTATATATTTCACATTTATCCCCATATATAAGAAACCTAAATTTTTTAAATAAAAAACTATTGTAGTAAGATTAAGATAATACATTGGATAATTATCCTAATGGGATTTCAATTTACTTGATTTTATAATAAATTACCTGATCATTTTGTATCAAAAGACACCCGAGACACTTCAAAGAAGCATCACTATAAATAAAAACTCACCATTTCTCAGGGGTAAGGAGATTACTAGATAATTAATTGATATTATTTTTAATTATTGAAAAAATTATTCATGAAACATTATCTAAATTAATTTAAATCCCTTTTGAGTTAATATTGTTAGTGGGATAGATAACTAAGAAATGTTTTTAACAATCCATAAGTAGTAACCCACTAGTCTATGAAAACCAAAAATCTCAGTGACACTAGTGGGTGTTTCCATTCTTCCACCACTTTAGTTTTATTAAGGTCAAATTTTATGTCATATTTAAGAACAATATTCACATGAAATAAAATATATTGTAACTAAAATTCACATTCTCTAACTATACAAAAAAATATTTTTTCCTTTTAAGGTATAAAAAACAATCCATATATGTTTCTAATGATCCACATAACATTTATAATATACAATAATATCATCAAGGAATACAACCAAAAATATAACCAAATACTTATAGAAAAATATATTAATTAGATCCATAAATATACTTAATGTATTTTATAAACCAATGTGAATAACTGAAAACTAATAATGACCATACATGATATGAAACCCTATCCTTCTAATATCGTCTTCCTTTACTTTCAATTACTGGTATATAGATTTATGGATAATTTTAGAAAAAAACATAGCACCCTAGAGCTGTCACCACTTCATTTAAAGGACCAAAATCTATTTTAGTAGTAGTAAATGAATATTCCATACATTTATTCTTTCAATATTGATGATTACCACCTTATATATCCAAATTAAAACATGTGTTTTTATAAATACCCTATTCATTGTAATTAAATCATATCATTACCAATTTACTATCTATTTTCTCATTTATGGTATGATCAAAAATCTTTTACTTATAATCAAAATAAAAATAACTAAAATTACCACACTCATAAAACTTTTCTGATCCTATTAAACATTGATTAAAATTTCAATTACCACCTTTGGAACATGTTGAAGGATTAACTATATATTTACTTATTTATTGATTATATATTACATTCCACCTTAACCACTTATAATTATTATGTCATGAGGTACATCAGTGTTGAAAAACACCATATAAATATTCTAACTACATCTAACAACTTCCTCAGGGATTTTAAATTCACGAGAAGCTAAAAATCCTTGTATACTTGGTTTCAGACGTGGGTAAAATGAATACATTTTATTTTCATAGTCCAAAATGAAATTTGGTTCATACCTATCTAGTCTAGTGAAATTTTATTTATAAAAAGAAACAAATTATTCTTCCATTTACTTAAATTATAGAAATTTACTTTCCCTTCTAAATTCAATAAATTTAGGGAGAAATTTATCACCAAAAATATCGTTAAATAACATCACTTAATGGAATGGATTTAATATTTCTCTTAGATATTTTTAACTAAATACCACAATTGATGAAATTAACATTCAAAGTGATAAATAGAATTATTTTCCTAATAATTCCATAAACACCCTAAAACTACAAATATTTTTTACAAAATATTCATCAATACTTTAGCTTTCACTGGGTCTAAAGATCCCCTTATTTCCAAAGGTTTTTGTTTTATGAAATTATATAATATATACATATTCCTATATGGATAATTTGGTTTCCCTATTGTATGACATCCACAATCTATTTCCTATATTAATTGATATAAAACAACCAAAAACTACTCATCTCCGAGTCTAACAATTTTGGGTTACTAATTAATTAGGATATTATCCTCTTGATCTCTAACCACTTTATCTAACTTGTTTCATATATGAAAAACCATTCTTAATAGACATGGATTAAAGGAAGAAACATCCCAATACTCTAAATAAATCTCATGATTATCATAAATTATAATCCATTAAAATAATCATCTTGCATCATCCTATCCACTAATGTTATCTATACATTTTCTATAATACCAACCATAACACCCTACAACATAAAAAACCCATAATTATGAGTTTAAAAGAAAATATTTCACATTATTTCATTCATATGATCTTTAATATTGACAATTTTATATAATAAGGAAATCCCTTATAGAAAAAACTGTATATTTCCACACATTATATATTTTTTAGCACAAATACAAGTTCTCAAATTTACACCCCAATTTAATTCAAGGAATTTTACATTATTTATTATGAGTCTCTATAATCAAAATATTTTCCTCAATATAATTCATACACATTCTCCATTTCTGTGAAAAAACTAAAAAACATAGGATATGCATAAAAAGTCTATAAGGGATGTAAATATAAAGGAAACATTTTAGTCTAGTGAAAATCATAGAAACCAATAACATTGTTTACCCTTTTCCCAATAAACATTGAGAATATAAAATAAATCATAATCATGTGTGAAAATCAACCTTTTATAAAAAAAATTCATTAAAACCAATTGAAATCATGGAAAAATCATAAAGTTATAATATTTAAACCTATGTTAAACTCTTTCACAAAACCCATTCAATAGGAGTAACCTAATTAAGTATATTCAGTATTTTTTCCTTTGAAGACTAAATCATTATCCAATACATTATAGAGATATATCCTAGGCTCACCAATCATCATAAATAACTCCCAATTATTCTATAAAAAACAAAACATTTATATGATTTCAAATTTTCATCATAAAAACCTTGATAAACTTATTTGGAACCATAATCAAATGCAATTTTCACTTTCACATAAAAATATAGATGAATATACTTTTCTTTCGAAAAATATTAATAATGAAAAAATATCATAAGAATAATAATACTATATTCTTTGAAAAAACATGAAAACATTTAGACGAATCTTGATAACTAATAAAATTTATGATGGTGGGAAAATATATTCTTGTAGAAACTATTAACAAAAACTGTTGTTTCACTTTTGTAAAAAGAGACAAAAGTGACCCTTAAGTAAAATATTAAAAAAGATTAATTTTTTAAACCCTTGGAAAAAAGAAAATGATAGTTGAAATTTAATGTATAAAGTATTTTGAGTATAGATAAGAACATTTTTTAAGAACCTGGATGTGGAAGAGAAAGAGTTAGAATAAAAACATTAAAATAATGTCTTAAAGAAAAATCCCATACCCCAAGTATCATATTTATTCATATATTTTTTTAATCCTAAATAAGACAATTATATTAATTATTTATTTTCTTAAGTATATTTTTCTTTTTAATTTGATTATCATTATTCTTTTTATTTCATTTATTACTACATATTATTTATTGACTAAATCGACTAAGTTCACATTGGACGTTTTAATGTTGTGGTGTCAAAAATTGATTTTGTCTATTAAAAATTGTCAAAAGATTGATTTTTTCATCATATAACAAATCTAACAAATTTTATAATTATCATTTTTTACCTAAAATATATTTTTAAAATTATCCATGTAAGGAAATAATGAAAAATGAGATATGTTATTCAGAGAGGTGGTAGTCTGTACATGTGAATGAGTAACATTTTCATTTTTCCGATGCATAAAAATTAAATAAATAAGATAGAATATTACCATAAATAATAAAAATTATATTATAAATATCATATTTATTCATTAAATTCTTCTTTATGACCATCCACGTGAGGTGGTGATGAAAAAAAATTAAAACACTTTGTCAAGGTTGTATTCGACATGTACGCACGAGTGACGTTTCCATTTTCCAAAAAATGGGAGGGAAAGATGGTATATAATATTTTACATTTAAATAACCATAATTATTTCATAAAATAATTATAAATAATTTCAATTCAACTTTATAACCATCCATCTGAGTGGGGATGAATAATAAAACACATTACTTCCTTGTTGTGGTATTCTGTACGTACACACAGACGATGGTTTCAGTTACGATATGATGAAAATGTGGTAGAAAATAGTTTCCACAAAAACATAATAAAATTTATATATATTAAATATAATTATTTTATTATATTATTTTTATTAGAATATATTTTAAGTACTTAGAGGAAGAAATCAACTTTAGATAATTCGGTTAAGACTTATACCTCTTCATTCAATATCTGGCTTTGGATTATACATTAAGCCTTATAGGATTGGTATTATAGTGGGTCCCAAACATCTACAATGTGTTTAGGTGAGTTGTGGAGGTATTTAGGTTGTAATTGGTTAGTATAGGATACAAAAATCATGTGGATACTTAAGGAGATGAGGTACCCTTTTATAAATAAGAGGAGGGAACCCTTGTAAACATTAAGAACATTAAAATATAATAATTGTATTTCTTATGGAAAGTGGCTCCAGTTTAGTAAAACCTAAAATATAATATAATTTAAGGTCTAAATTCACTCATAGAGTCAAATTTATACATGTTTTATAGATATTTTAATCAATATCTCATAGTTAAACCCCCACCTCTTTAACCCATTTAACACTTATCGTGATTACAAAAATTTACTATGGTAACAATTAATTTTGAATAAAAATTAAATTCATTCCATTACAAAATATAAACATGATAGTTAAAAATACGTAATTTTTTTCTAGGAGTCAAATTATAAGATTAGTAAAAATCAATTTTAATATATACTCACAAAATACATCAAAAAACTATTTTTAGAAAAAAATGAGTTTTAAGCATAAAAATGATTTTATACTAAAATAAAATGTAATGTTGATTCCCATAGAATTAATTTGGTTATAATAAACAAATTTTTAATTATTTAAAATTTAAAACAAATACAAATTGAAATTATCCTTTTAAAAACATGATTAAAAGAGAATAACCAAAAATAGTATTTATTTGAATAAAAACATTAATTAGATTTCAAAAATGTAAAACATAGATTTCAAAGCTCAAAAATATATTTTTTAATTAATTATATTAATTATTAAAAATATATATTTTTTATAATATTTTTTCATAAACTTTGAAGCCATTATTATAGGATGATAATATCATAAAAAATGAAAGTATTTGTAAAATTGGTATTTTTCACTTTTCACCCAACAATCATCCATTTTATAAAAAATCAAAATATATATCTTATTATAATTTCGACATGATTATTTAAAAAATGGATTTCATTTTATCAATTTCATTTTCTAAAATTAATATATTTAAATTTTAAATAAAACCATGTAATATATGAAAAAACTGTTTAGTTTAATAAATCGATTCCTTTTTCAATTGAAAAAGTATATAAAATTATATATAAAATTATTCGGAATATTAACCCATAAAATTTATAATTATAAATAATAAAATTTATTTATGTCTAGTATTATGTGGTTTATTGAAATTCTCAGGGTTAGGAATGTTATTCACTCTTTTCGATTTTTTTGGACATTATACGAGAATAAATGATATTTTCTTGGGATGTTATGCTTAGAATTATGTGTTTTATTTAACTATGTTGTATTATAAACCTTAATGGGTGAATATTATGGGTTTATAAACCCAAGGATTTTCAAGAACTGTAATTTCCCTTCTTTTTGATACGGTATGAATATTTTAAATTTTAGTATAAATATCTTGTTTTCCTTTCATGGAAGCCCTTAAAGGTTTAAGGAAGGGTTACAGAGAGTTAAAGGATTTTTCAAAGCCTAGAGCTCCAATATTTAGAGAAACAACATGAGGTGCATTGTTGGCGCATAGTTTGTAGTAACTGTGTAGCTCAACTGTGTATCTGAGTATGGGGAGGTGGATGGTAAGTTTAAACGTGAATAGGAGTCCACATGGTTGTGTGGGGTGGTTCAATAAATTGAAGATCAGAACATAGGATACACATAATTTTCCAAAACCATTCACATTTCCCGTATAGGTAGTTCAAATAATGTGGCGGTGTTATATGATGGGAAGATGGTATGACCAAACCGTGCATCCAGACTATAAGCTCCCTTAAAAATGGGTGAAAATTAAAGTTTTTCCTTCCCATATTTAAAGTTTAGACCCTATTTCTCTTCACATTTTGTTTAGTCACTCACCCTTGTATTAAGATCTCCATACTCTTCTCTTAGGAATTTTGATAACTCCTTTAGTTGAGCTTGGAATCTAGTGACATTAGTTGTGTTGGATCTGCATCAATATTCTATTCAATCCTCCTCTTTCCTTTTATTGTTTATCACACCATATAGAATGATAAATCCAAGAAAGATAATATGAAATATTTTCAGTTAGTTCATGTTTTTCTTTTATTTCTCTCATTCTATCCAGTGTTAAAAGAAAATAATGTATGAGGATAGAGCTACCCATCTAAGGGTGTTGGTCTATACCTTTTCCCTTAAAGTCTTCATTCCTTATATATTTTTCCACAGTAGTGCATGCCGGAACCTCTACATATTACTTATAAAATGAGTAATGACATAAATTAAAATGTTATAAATCATATTTTCAATGATCAATTTCTCTATTTACATGGTTTTAGGTCATTTACCTAAACCTCAACTACTCTTTTATATGAGTTTGTTTGTATGCCTATGAATATGCTACCCCATTGGGACAGATAGGATTTCAACCTTAGAGTAGAATCCATATATGAATTAAAAGGGAATGTGAAAGGTTAAATACCTATCATTCAACATTTTCATTAATAAATGAAAGGGGATAATGAAATGAATCAATTGGAAATTATTAATTGGGTGGATGACCTATTGGATTTTGAAATTTATGAAAATGATTGGTAATGTAGCATTGAAACTTACATGTCCCCTCATTTTATCACTTTTAAGTTAATTAAATAAGAAATTGGATGTGATCAATTAATTGTTAACATGGGAATAAACACTAACATGTCCTTTGAAACTCCTTTTATAAAATGGTTTATGGTGGATACATTAGTATGGCACAAACATTACGATTTGGGACTAACATTGTGGTATGGAACTAATTACTTATTATATTGGATGTCATGGATTATTACCTTGGATATAGATTTATTATACAACTTTGGAATTTATCCTTGGGTTCCACCCAACTAAATATCATTTTTTTATAGATGAGATCCATGGAATTGAAGATAACACCCTTGAAAATGTCCTTGGGTTTAGGTTCATGGAGGTATACATTATAATGAGTTTGTAATAAAAGAGCTCCATGGACCCAAATAGGATTCCTTGGTCAATGTTCTTGAGTCTTAGACCTCATAGGTCTGATACATTATACACCATCATATGTCATAGCTAATTATTAATCTTGTATTTAGTTTCCCTATATTTATAGATTTTTTGTTATGACATGTACTTACAGATTAAGTTATATCAATTTATCATTTACATTTTTGTTCCATGTATACCTAAAAACTATTAGAGATTATATGGATGAATTGAATTTGTCATAGACACCATTTGTGGTGGCCTATTGCGTGTCTCTCATACCCTGTTCGGGCTACTAATTGGTACTTGGATATGATTGAAATTAGGGAAAAATGGGGGGTTCTAGCCTTGGGTTCTTTATTATTCTATGATAGGATAGAGTATGAGAGTAGAGGACCAAGATTATACTTGTGATATTTGTGGAGATATCTTTTTGGTATTTCAGTAATTTTTTATATAGCATGTTATATATTCCTATTTCTATGTTTCCCCATGTATCTCCAAATTTTTTATAAAATGAAATGATCATAATTTTTTTATATGATATTGAATATTATTCAACCATTTTAAATAAAATATATCCATTAAAATTCAATTATTTACTTATTACACTTCCTTATTATTATATCTTTTTCCACTATTTACCTACTTGTTACACTGGGTGCCTTTCTATGATCATGAAGGTATATTCTACCCACCATACAATCATATAACATTAATGTTAGTTAGAAACCTCTAGCATATGGGGAGGTGCACTGGAGCCCAGGTGGATCTCATGTTTGGTTACATTTTTGTGAAACAGACCCCAGGTAACACAAGTGGTATCATATATTTCTTTTCATTTTATCATACTATTCAGTATTGGTATTTAGGTAACTAAGAATGTGTTTTAATTTTTAAATGAGCCTATTCCTGGGAGTAGCTAACCCACATATAGGGAAAAACAAACTACCTGGGAAGGGAATTAAAATTGTGGATAATTCCTATTTTAGTTTTATTGATTTCACCATTGGGTGGCACACATGATATATAGAATTTATTACTATTATTATTGTTTTTTACCTTAGTCCCTATACGATATGGAAGTATTGTTTTAGACATCATAGTAGGCACTTGAGGATTCCCATGCCATGCATATTCCATGAGATATATATTTTGTTTTTTGAATTGTCTACAGCCTGTTGTGGTGCCCTAATTACTATAAATGTTATTTATCTAACATTTCTACAGGATAACCGAGATAAATAATTGTTCAATTAAAGTGTATTCATCAAATTAAATGGGTGTTTTCATGTATATTATGATGGTGTCACTTTAAATTGGCTAATTATGTGTTATTTTATCCATGTAATTATGATTCAAATGAGCTAAAACATTAGTGGTTGCAATTAAATTTATGATAATTTCAATTTAAAGTGTATATGTGCCTCTATAAATTGGGAATGGTAATTCATGTGATTGAATAATTATAAAGGGTTGGATGTAATTACGTGACACTCTATTTGTAACTTATAATGCATAGAAATTTATAATTTGGGAATGGTAACTAATATGTCTAGACCATGATATATTCACATATACACATATATGAATGTACTAATAGATGAATTATAACTCTTAAATGAAATAGTTTCTTTTAAATGGGGTTTCCAATAGCAACTTAAAGGGGGTTTTCCTATATAACATGAAATTGAAACCCCATATACCAAAACCAATGATGTGATATACCAGACCTTGAATTTTAACCTGCCTTAGTAGTGGGAAGTAAGGAGTGTCTCTCAAAACCATTATGGGCTTATATACAACCCAAACCTAGACATAGCTGTAGACAGATGGGTGTGACTTGTTATAAGAAGGATTACACCAATCACATTCTTCTGTCAGTAAAATATTCTATTATAAAATCCCATTCTTAGGTGTATTCTTGTAATCATAGAGATATTCATCCATGAAATTTTCAAGTCATGCACTAGGAGGGTGGCAATGACTATTCTTCGAAGGTGGTGGGCCCTGGGCCACTAGTATTACCTATAGTAGTTACACTGATGGAACCTCCTGCAATTCCGGATATGGTTCTAGATGCTTAATGTCAATAGGGTTTCCTAAAACTTATACATACCATGCAGGGATCCATGTGACCATCCTTGACTAGAGTAGAGTTAATTTGTGAGTTTCAAAAGTTTAATCCACCTATTTTTTTAGGTGATGGCAGTCTTCAAGTTTCTCGGCCATTGATAGAGGCCATGTTAACTATTTTTAATCATCTAGAGACCCATATAGAGAGGTGGGTAAATATTGTAGTATATATTCTAGGAGGGTCATTAAAGAGTTGTTGGATGTTTTGACCTAGACAAAACAATATTAGGTTATGGTTTAGATGAATTTCTAGAAAACCTTTTTCAATTACATATTTTCTGAGACATTGATAGCAGACCAATATAGAGAGTTTGTGCATTGGATAAGGGAACTCTATTTGTTATGAATTATTTAAATTATTTCACTATGATTTTAAATTTCATTTATTATATATGAAGTGAAAATATGTTTAAATATATATTTGTTTATGATGGGATTATATACACCATTCGATCTCAGGTGAATGTGTTTCATTTGACTACCATCATAGAGATAATAAAACAAACCCTCATCTCTAAGTATAACCACTAAGAATTTTAAAATGTAGGCTGATATAGTTTAGTACCTCAATAGAGTAATAGTTATTCTAGAGAAATTAAGTGATATTTTGATCTTTCTTTAGGAGGAGATAGTAGTAGAGTGTACACCTAGATAGCCATTCAATTTGTCATCGGTGTGGTAAAAAGGGTCATATGAAGCCCCATTAGGATAGATCCCTAGTTAGGTGTAGGATGTATGGTATAATGGGGAATATTTAGAGGTTGTTTTGTACATTTACCCCTATTTATAGTGTAGGAGGATCCACACTAGCTCCACCATCAAGAGAAGGATCAGTAGCTCCTCCCCAAGAGGGTTACTAGAGTACTTCCGACCATTTAGGAAAAGGAGTTGGTGATTGAAAAGGACGTTATTTATCTAATTTGTAGTGCTAGTAGAGTGAACCTACATAGGGTGGTAAATCTGTATCTCAGGTTTTTGGGTTTTTCCTAATATGTGCAATATCGCCGATACCTAAGGAGTAGAATTTTGGTCCTTCTATAGTTCAATTTATGATTTAATATAATCTAATTTATTTTTTGTTCTATTTGACTCATTATCTTCCAACTCATTTATATATATGGAAATTGTGGAGATACTTGGGCTCTAGATTTATTATTTTTGTGTGGTTATGACACTCCATACCCTAGTGGGAGTTTGACCAAAAAGTGTACATAATTGTAGCAAATTCCCCCTTGAGGTTGGAGACTATCACTATCTATGGAACCTCTTCATCCTCAAGATGAAAGGTTTTGACATCATTCTTGGGATGGGATGGTTAGTTCCTTATCATTATTTTGTTTATTACCACTATAATAACACTTCCTCCACATCACCATAGGGTGGGGGTTTTATATAGAAGGGTGAATGGGAAGTCCAGGAAATCCTAGCCAGACTTAAAAATCAAGGTTTGGGTGGGGTGACATACTAGATTGGTATCCAATATATGGATGATCAGGGAATGTGTGGGGATGATTTCTATCAACCAGTAGATTATTTCAAGGATGTATTACCTAATGAATTTTTTAGAATACCTCCTAAGAGAGGTAGTTTTCACTATTGATCTAGCTCTAGGAGTAACAATGGTATCTATTCTTCCTTACAGTATGGATACTACTATATTGCAGAATCACAAGAGGATATTAGAGGATTTAGAAGCTAAGGATTTTATAAGACCCAATACTTCATCATGGGGTTCACCCACTCTTTTTTCCAAGAAGGCGAATGAGACCCTTATTCATTGCATGGAATATATTAAGTTGAACTGGATAACAATCCAAAATTGATATTCACTACCTCATATAGATGAACTCCTCTACCAACTATGAGTAGAAAGGGTATTCTCCAAGATCAATTTGAGGTTCGGCTACCATTAAGTATGAGTTAGACCATTATATAAACCATGTAAAAAATTATATGGGAAACATTTAATGTAAGAATTTTTTGGATATACCATTTGGTATCATGAATGTGCTGATGGATTTCATGGCTTTGATGAGTCGGGTTTTCCACCCATCTTTGGATTCATTTGTGGTATTCTTCATGGATGAAATCTTGATATATTCTCATACTTGATAAGACCATTACAAACATCTCAATATCATACTAAACAAATTGAGAGAGAATAATCTATATTCTAATATCACAAAATGACACTTTTTGATTGATAAATTTCACTTCATGTGTCATATCATTTTGGGTACATGAGTATCAGTTAACCCAGAGAAAGCGAGATCCATGGTTTTTTGGGTGCATCCTAATAATTTTTGTGATATATAATGTTTATTGGGTCTAGATAGATATTACAGGAACATTAAATAGAATTTATAACATCTTTTATCACTTATCAAGAGATTTACTAAGAATGGTGTCAAGTTTACATAGCCTAAAGCATGCGAGAGATCCTTTTAGATGTTAAAAGGGTGATTGAATTCATCATTGATCCTGATTTTACCTGATCCTGGTACATGGAACATGTTTTTTTGTGATTCATAAATAACTAGTCTAGGATCCATTCTAATGTAGGTTGATTAGGTCATGGAATATGGTTCTTGTTTTTTGAGGACTCATGAGTGTAATCATCCCACAAACGATATTGAGTTAGAATATGTGGTTCATACCTTGTGTTTTTTGAGGCATTACTTATTGGGGGTGTAGTTGTTGGTGCATACAGTCAAAAAAAAGACTCAAATACATATTCATACAGTATATAATTAATCTTATACCTGAAATATGGGTTTAATAACTTTAATAATTTGATTTTTAGGTTTATTACATACAAGGGAAGAGAAATTCCATAACTGAATATATGAGTTGAAAAATCTAACACAGGTAGTCTAGAAGATCAATAGTGAATTTTAGTTGATGGAAATGTTTTATGAGATGAATGTAGAGGTTAAAGATTGCTAATAAAATATTTTACTATAATCTTTATTAGTGTACTGTTCACTTCTGGATTGAGTAAAGATGAGGAAGCTTTTACATCATGAGGGATTGGTCCTATGAGAGAGTGTTTCATGTGGGGATCCACCAACTTATTTGATTATTGATGAGGATGAGATCATTCACAATCATGGTCATGTGTGAGTCTGAAAAGACATATAAGATATGTTTATACAAGATTATCATGCCTCTTATTGGGTAGTACATCTCAGCAATACCAATGTATCATGCGATTTATGCATCAAGTACTAGTGGTTGAGGATGAAAAGGGATATAAATAGTTCTTCACACAATGTTCCACATGTTAGAAGGTGAAGGTTAAACACTAGTGGACTGTAGGGATTTTATGGGCACAACCCATTCATAAGTGTAAATGGGATGAAATCACTATGAATTTTGTGACAGGTTTACCTAGGTCACCTTGAGGATGTGACACATTATGGATTATCAATGAAAAATTGAAAATGTTTGGTCACTTATTACACAATAGAGAGGACTTTTTAGTGGATGACCTAGGGCTACTATATGTTAGGGAGATCATATGCCTCCTTGGAGTTTTATATACTATCATATCATATAGGGATTCATGGTTCACAACATGGTTCTGGTAGGGGTTTCAGAGGGCACTAGGTTCATAGGTACTTCTATGTATATCCCATCACCCACATTCCAATGTGTAGTATGAGTGTACAATACAAGGGTTGAAAGTCATTCTATGGGAATGAATCCTTGATTTTTGAGGATATTGGGATAAATATCAACCACTCATTGTTTTTTCATAATAATATCTTTCAAAATAATATATATAAGAATCATTTGGGCTCCCTATATGGTAGGCCATGTCGTTCACCCCTGTGCTGGTTTGAGGTAGAAGAGGAAATGATACTAGGAACTAATCTCATATAAGAGACTTTGAAGTAGGTACAACTTATCAAGGAACATATGGATACAGCTCAATCTTGGAAGAAATCTTATAGTGATCACCATTGATGACCTCTAGAGTTTGAGTCTAGGGAATGGTTCTTCTATCAATTTTTGACTAGACTAGGGAATCAAATGTTTAGAGGGTGAGGGAAGCTAGAACCTAGGTTCATTGGAGACTTTGAGATATTTGAGAGAGTCAGGATAACAACCCATTGGTTGCATTTACCTTATTAGAACCAAGCCATGGGAAACCTATTCAAGGTTTTATATCTTTTTAATTATCATTTAGACCCATCTCATTTATTTCAACCTAATGAGGTTGAGTTAGAAGTGGATTATTCTTTTGATGAGTATTCAGTGTGTATAGTTTATTGGAGGATAAACTATTTCTATGGTTGGTTCATTGCTATGGTATGGTTTCTGTAGAAGAAAGACCATGTATAGGATGAGATTTAGGAGTGAGAGGCTGAAGTATGTGCTCAATGTCTATATCCTTTCTCTGATGATGTTCTACCACCCTCAGAAGGGAACCTTGGGGGTGAGTTGTTTTAAATAGGAGAGGATGTAACATAAAATTTTTTTATGAGGCATGAATATTTTAAATATCTATATAAATATTTTATTTTCCTATTATGTATGTTATAAAAGGTTTATGTATGGTTTTGGGAGATTCTAAAGCTTGTTTGGAGCCCAAAGCTCCTATTTTCGGAGAAACAACATGAAGTGAACTGTTGATTCATGGTTAGTAGTAACCATGAATCTCAACCATGATCCTATTAAAATGAGATTTTTGGTTAGTTTATCTATTCATAGGAGTCTTAAAACCATGTGGGGGTATTTTAGAATAATGTAGAGGGGGCACATGGGCAATGCATTGTTTTCCAAAACTATGTACCAATCCAACACATGTACTGCCACTTAGGCAGTAGAGTTTCGTGGTTGAAACATTTTTTGGCCAAAATGTTCATCCAGATCATGAACCCCCATAAAAATAGTTTAATTTTTATTTTTACCCAGACATATTTAAATATTAAACCCTATTTATCCTCTCTTTTTGCATAGCCTCACCCCCATGTCTGAATCTCTCACTTCTCTAATATTAGGAATTTTGATAACTCCTTCGATTGAGATCATAATCAAGTGATTTATTTTTCATTTGATCCAAATTAGTAATATCTTCAATCCTATTATATAATTTAATCATTTATCTATCTGTATGGAATACTAAATCCATCCAATCTAATATTCCCAATTTTAGGGTGTTCTTTTATTTCTTTTATTTCTCCCGTTTTAGCTTGAGTTAAATGCTGATAATAGATGTGGAAAGTACTACCCATATAAGTTAGGTGGTTTATACATTGACCTTAAATATTTAGTATTTTATTTATTATTTCATAGTTCCACATGCTATAAACTCCATGTGTTTCTTCTAAAATGAGTAATGACATAAATTAAAATGTTTTAAAACATGTTTGGATGCTCAATTTCCCCATTAACATCATCATAGGTTATCGACCTCAACCCAAAATATCCCTTGAGGTGAGTTCATTTGTATGAATATGACTATGCCATACCTTTATATGAGATGGGACTTCCACATATTATTGGAATTCATAAATGAATTAAAAAGGAATGTGATAGGTTAAATACCTCTTATGGATCCTTTTAATTAATAAATAAAAGGGAATAATGAAATGGATCAATTAGAAATTATGAATTCAGGTGGATAACCTCTTGTTTTATGCATATTATGAATTTTTTAGTAATATTTAATGGAAATTAACATGGAACCTCCTTTTATCACTTTTACGTGAATTGAATAATGAAATGAATGTGATTAATTAATTATTAACAAAGGTATGGAAACTAACATAACCATTTTAAACCCCATGTATAAAATGATTTATTATGTATACTTAATTATTGAACTATCATTATGGTATAGAACCAAAGACTTATTATACTGGATGTGTTGGATTATTACATTGGATCTGGATTTCTTGGATTGATGCAGAATTTCTACTTCAGCCCCACCCAATTCTATCCTGAGTTCTCTATAGATGATATCCATGGACTTGAAGAGAATTTACTAGTTAATGGCCTTGGGTATTGGATCATGTAGGTCTATAATATACTGATTTTTCTATGTTTGAGATTCATGTAATCGAATAGGATACCTTGGCCAATGGTCTTGGGTCTTGGTCCTTATAGGTTTGCAACTTGAAACACAATCATATAAAGTAATTTTTTATTACTCTTATATAGTGTTTCCCTTTATTTATAGATTTCTTGTAATGTATTGTACTTAAAAATCAAGTTATATCACTTTATTATTTTAATATTTGTTAATGTTGTACCTATACATAGTTACAAATTATATGCACATGTTTTATTTGTTATAAAAACCATTGGTGGTGGCCTACTAATTGTATCACACACATTTTTTGGGATACCATTTGGTACCTGGATACACTTCATGATTCTAGGTAGGGATAAAGGGAAGGGTCTATCCTAGGATGTATAATTATTTTATTCTAGGAGGAGTATGAGAGTAGAGGACATATATTATGCTCATGATGCTAGTGGAGATAACTTTTGGGTCTTTTGATCATTTTTTGCATGACATATTGTTTTAAACTCTTTTTTTCCTTTGTATCATCCAATTTTGTATAGCACGAAATGATCATCATTTTTATATGATATTGGATATTGTTCAACATTTTTTATGCCAATCTATCTATTATAATTATATGATTTACTTATTCCACTACCTTATTAATATATTTGATTCCAATTTTTGTATTATCATTATAACATTATACTATACTCTAATCATGAGGATATTTTCTCCCCAATATACTATAATAGACCCCCACTTCTAGTTTCCAACCTCTAGTGTATAGGGAGGCACACTTGAGGCCAGATGGATTTCAGTTTTGGATACATTTTAGTGAACTAGACCTGGGGTGTTACCAATAAAACATGGATACATTGGTACAATAATTCATGAGTTAGACCAGACATACCTTGATGGGCATTCTTTATCCCTATAGGTTGGTGAATTTTACATGACATTAGGAAGAGGTTAAAGGGAATGAGTTTACAATGATAAAAAACCATCAAGATAGTGCTACAGAAGACCAATCAATAAACTATTAGTATGATGAAAACTTTAGAAGGAGATAATAACCACAAAAATATGGATAGAAAAACCAAATAGTACATCATTAAAAATAATACAGCATAAAAAATATCAATAAAAAATCTCAAAATCCCGGTGTAATAGGTGGATCACTGCTCCACTGGTAACCCTCATCACCCATCCTGAAGCACATCCATCACCTATAAGTATCACTTTACCTTTTATTGAGTCTAACATAACATTATATAAAAATTCCCGAAGGTAGAGGTAAGGCGTGAGATAAATATCCCAGTAGGATATCAGGAATCATTATATGAGAAATTACAATAAAAATAAACCATTAATTATTTAATTAAATAATGGTATGGCATAGAAAATCAGTTTCACATAATTTCATCCAAAACATGATTTTAAATCAAGTAGATGGATGATATCCTTAAAACAGGATTAAATTAACATTTTTTTATTAAAACAAAAATTTCCTGAATAAAATAATTCTATAATAACAAGAATGTAATAATCAAGTGTAAACAAAAAAACATATTCATAATACCCGAGGTTCATTAGTTCCTGGCTCTAAGATCCTTACACTAGTTAGTCAATTATCACATCTCAAAGTGTGTAAACACATTCCTAAAGATATGAAAATTGGGAAAGTAAATCAAAAACCTATTGAAGAAATCATGATGAATTTGGTTTAGTTAGAGTTTTTACCATAAATCCCTTTATAGGGACTCAGAGTCCTAGAGTGCTTATCCATATCACCCAATAACTACCTAGCCTCAAATGTGCGATTAATCAATCAATCAATCATTCATAGTAAATTTATTCATTTCAAATCAATTCATATTTCATGTTCTCAATTTAAATATAAAAATTAAATTTCAATTACAAACCAAAAAAGAGGTTTTCATCAAGTTAATTCATTTGGAAATAATCATTATTTTAAAGGATTTTTTTCTGAAAAATCAACATCAAATTATTTCAGGCCATATTTTCTCAAAATCACAAGAAATTTTCATAACCTTTGAAAATAGGTTTTATTTCAAAAATCTCATGACTTTGAAATGAATCATCAAAATCATTACAATGGAGTTTTTAGAAAATAATAGAAAAATATGTTTCAATTCAATAAATCAATCAACAATTTATGTATAGGTAAAAGAATTACAAAACCACATACCTTTAGATGACATGATTAAACGATCTATCACCCAAAATGTGAAACACTAATGGAGAATAAAAGGTAATGAAGATCAAAGAAGAATAGATAGAATAAATATATAAAATTAAGTATTATATCTAATAAAAACATGAGGATCCATTAATCTTAATGAAGAAGTGAAGAGAAAAAATGGAAATTCCAAATGATAGAAGATTCACCTACTGAAGGGAGATCAATCGCACCCACCAATACATTAATTCAAGAGGAAAAGTTTTATAGAATCCAAAATACTCTCTAGTTAATATATAAAACACAAAGGATAATGTTAGGATTAAATGAGAGGTTATTAGGTTTAAAAATGATGGTCCAAGTATTTTAAGAAAAATTTTCAAAGGCTTAAAGACCTGTTGTATGGTTTTATGGGTTAGGCCACATGGTTAGTACTAACTGTGTGCCTATCCTTGAACCACCACTAGAATTATTGAATGGGTTTATGGTTTGGATGAATAATTACAATAACCATGTGCTATCCACATAAATCCCCACTCCCTGTGGATATATGGTTTGGAGGGGAGGCTGCACGGTTTGCACTAACTATGCACCACCCTCTAGAGACACCAAATGGGGAACAAATTTTTCTTGGATGAACCCCAAAACTTTCCCAAACTCTATGAAAACTATAAATATTCTAAAAAAATAAAAAATTACCAAAACAATCTATAAATAACCCAAAACCCAACCCAAAAAATATGATAAAATGGCCATGAATTACCTGAAAGTAGATAATGGGATGTTACAATCTCCCTAGCATAAAAACATTATTCCCTTAGAATGTATAGCAAGGAGACTCTATGTCAAAGTGATGGGGACACTAATATCTCATTATAACGTCATGTTCTTAATTCTCATGATAATTATAACAATGATATAAAATCACATGAACCAATGGTATATAATTACCATAAAGAAAATTCATCTTAGAAAAAAAATCCAAATCGATTGTTTGGTCACAGACAAATCCAATTCCACAAAAAGGTATTCCCAGATCATGAAATGAGATTTTTTAGAGAGAAAATTTATGAGTTGTGATATATGAAACAAAAAATTAATTTATTTCAACTATGGTTTCAATAATAAATTTTTATCAACCTTTAAAATTTTCACAAAAATATCAAATAACCACACATATCTTGGTATTGTATTTTCTTGTTTTACATATTTCAAGTGACTTAGACAAAGTGAACCTCTAAAAAAACTTTTTCAAAAATTTAAAAGTCTAATGGGTATCTACAATTATCATCATAGAATTTATATTGGCTCTGTCCCATCATCATTATTTGAGTAATCAACCAAATTGTTTTTAATGTCTCTTGGAACAAATTGGGACCAACTAGGGATGTTTCCTAAATATACTTCTAGATAAATGTAGACTTACATGTGAAACCATAAAAGTAATAAAAGGGTAAAATATTTATTTATTAATGGTAACTTTTGTTATAGGGAAATTCAACCATTCCCAAGTTCCTATCCCAAGCTCTACCAAAGTTGAGAACACAAACACGAAGCATGTCTTTTGGAATTCGTAAAACTTGTTCTGTCTGTAAATCTTTATGTGGATGATATTTCATCCTTAATAAAACATGGGAAACCATTTACTCCTTTATTCATCTATAAAAACATAAATTTAATTTGGGATACCTATAAAAAATATAACAGATGAAATGATGTGTAATATGATGATCTCCTATATATACATGCTTCCCAAGTCCTCAACTTTGGTTATATCATGAATGGGTATAATGTGACAATATTTGGTCATAGTATTATTCAATAACCACATAAAATTATTCCATATTGTGTTAAATGGAATCCCCACAACAATATAAATCAAAATATTATCCCACTTCCATGTCAGCACTAGAATGGACTGAAGAAAACCTGAAGGTTTTTGGTGCCAGAATATGACCTGCTGAATAGTATAACAAAAATAAATTAACTTCGTAATGTATAATATCATTACTATATACTATAATCTTAATATAATATCATTTAATATCTTCATGGTGATAGGTTACACTACCCATTGATAATTATGAAAATCTCCAATATCAACCATTCCCTTAGGAAATGGTTCGACGTACCAATTTCTAAAGAATATGCTACCCTCAGAAGAGAATAACCACTCATTAATGGTCTCCCCATCATAAAGAGTGTTCCTAATTATATGAAAATAATAAATTATATAATTATCCTAAATAATTATCTTAATAAGAGATATGTTTTATTGAATTATTTCTATAATAATTTTAGTTTTATCCTTATGAAATCCTAAATGCATATTGGAAAATAAAGCATCAAATTCCACTCTTATGAGAATTATTTTATAGATTGTGTGGATATTTTCCTAATCAAGGAATTGAAAATTAAATTCCCCATTCTAGGGGTGTAGGAAATTTAACAATAAAAGTATTATAGGTCTCCACCCAAAAACTATTGAAGGTTTAAATCTTTTTATGAGAGGAAATAACTCATAATTTTGTGATCAGAAAGCATGGAAAACAATTATCCAAAAAGGTAATACCAAAAAATATTAAGGGAATGTGTCATATTTTCATGATAAATATAATTAGTAGGATTTTTATTATCATGAGGCATATAATTTTTGGAACCATAGTCCACCACATGGTAACCCTGCATGAGAACTCAGCCCAAACCCAAACTTGATGTGCCAAAAAAGACCACATTATCCTACCCAGCATTTGGAAGTTTCAACACTGGGGAAGAAGCCAGATGTTAATTAAAATAGTAAAAATAATCATGAAATTTAAAATCCCATAATAACTTTACCCATTTATAAGTGAGAGTTGTCGTTGGGGAATCCAACTTTGAGAAATATTTAATGAACTAGCGGTAATACCCCGCTAAACCTAAGAATATCTTAATCTAAAAAACAATGCATGACTGTTCCCATGTCACAACGATATTCAACTTATCAAGACAAACTGAAATAACATTTTATAAGAACACATTTCTCTAGATCATAACTTAACAAATAATGAAATCACATTTTGACATCTCGGAATAAAGTTGGTGATCAATCAATATTTCAAAAAATGATCTTAGATGACACAACTAATCTTCCTATGTTTTTGTGTATAACAAGATATCATCCAAAAATACCACTATGAAAACATAGATATACTAATGGAATATTAATTTTATCAATGAACTAAATACTCAATTATAATTGGTTAGACCAAAATACATAACAGGTTTGTCATAATGTATACACCCACTCCTAAAGGCGGTCTTTAGAATTTCAGATTCTTTGACTCTTAGATGGTGAAAGTAGAACATAGATAAATCCTTGAGAACTAATTCAACCCTTTCATCTAATCATAAAATCATCAATATAAGGTAATGGATACTTGTTCTTTATAATGACCTGACTGATCTTTTGTTAATCTACACAAGGGTGAACTTTTTCATCATCTTTATTTGAAAAAATCATATGTTCCGCCCGAGGTGACATGCTTAGGTGAATGAATCCTATACTAAAATATCATCTAAACAAGACATTAAATACTTCCATTCATCTTATTATATATGTTATGAATGAATAAAGATAGTATGGTTACATGTGACCAAATCAATAGAGAACTCTACTACCATTACTGGTGTAAAAACAGAAAAGTATGATGGAAACATGATGGGAAACTTGTACACCAATGAAGAAAGATCACCAATCAAGGATTATTTCTCAGGATAAAAATAAAAAGAATATCATTCAACATGATTCCAAAAAATTTGGTACATATCTAATCGATCATGGGTATGACTCTCCTTTTAAAACATGAGACACCCAATCGAGAAAGTAAAGATGTTCCAATGATGATAATGGTAAATTTTGGATTTATAGAAAAATAGTGAATCCATACCAAGAATGACATCCATAAGTTTCATGTTAAGAACTAGAAAATACCATATGAGATTGATCTCTAATAAAAAGGAAACAATAAGTGTATCAGAGACCCATATCTCCCTTCATTTCGAGGGGAATAATGATATCCATCACATAAGACATAAGATCTATAGTAAGGTTTATAAAATTTATAAAATGATTCTATATGAATGAATGCGCTACACCAGTATAAAATAAATTATTCACTAAAGATGAAGCTGTAGTGATGGTACCTCTCACTATCGTTGGACCAACATTAGCTTCAACTGGAGACTCTTCCACTGCATGAAGAATCTTTGTTTTAGATGCTTGAGGATAGAATCCCTTATTTCTTAAATAATATAACTTTACTGCAGTACCTTTAGGTTATGATGATTCCATGAAACTATGAATAATATAAAATACATGGAAGGAATTTTACAAGTGGTCTGAGCGATCGACCAAACCAAAAATCTTTTGTATCTATGTGAAAATATGCTTTGAATTCCCATCCTTAACACACTCCAAGAAAGTCAATTGGCCTATTCTAGACATAACATGAGGTGTAGATGACGCTGAATATTGAGATATAGCATGATACTCATCAATATTCCTCTTTCCTTTAAAGGAACTAATAGAAATTCCATTTAAAGAAAAATGAACTCCCATTAAACCAAACTTACCATCCAGGCCACGTTCAACCATAAATTCTCTAACCAACACATCCCCATAAGAGGTGATATTTAGCATAAAAACATTTTTATTGGATTTAATATCAATTACATATCATTAAACTTTGATGCTTCATCTCTTAATTTTTCACTACCTTAGGATAAAATTGAACAAGTTTAACAAAATGGTGTTCAAACCTGTTCACGGTCCAATCACCTTGTTGAATGTTGAGGAACTTGACAAAATTTTACAAAACCATTGAATATTTATTGAATTATTCTTTGAAAAAAGTTATAATGTTTTTGACCTATAATACATCATGTTTCATAACTATAACAATTGAATACCACCACCTTCTTCTAGGCACTTCAAGCATGAAGGTATCACATTTCACCTTTATGGATTACTACCTTTCCAAGAACTCAAAAAGTAGTTCACTCTTATTGAACCAATAAATTACATATTGAGGATATTTAAATCTTGGGAAAGACTTTGGTTAATTATAAATAAACTGATGATAATGATCTATAGTTTCATATCTTCGAGGTTCCACTATTGGATCTTGAATGGGAACATGCACAACAATCTATCCAAGATCTTGGAAAATGTGCAGAAAAATCACTTTGTGGTTCTGATCAACTAGACGGTTCTACTAATATAGTTCATAATAAATTCCCTCACAAGGTCTATTAAAATTTATTCATGGGGGCATGGTACTATACAATATCAATAGGACACATGAAAACAATAATAGAGACTCTCAGATCATTAACTCAATCAAGAGATATAAGATTATCAATTCCATAAAAATTTAAAATTATTGGGATTTCAATATACTCAAATAACGTTTGGTGAAATAATAGAATAAAATAAATTCATTCATTATGGAATCATTTCCCAAACACCCATAGTGACTTAAGGATTTATATTATGAGAGATGTCCAGGAACGTGCTCATAATTTCCCCTCGAGTCCTGAAAATCGTACCTCTTTTCCATGAGGACATCCCAAAATACATAATGACAGCAAGGAAAGATGTAAAAAAATGACACCACTAATACCATTTTATCCTTGATCCAACCTAAATACCCTAGTACACTAATACTTTATTTTTCCTAGACATATCCAGAAGGGTGTTCCCGATCCCCATGGGTTAGGGACCAACACTCGACATCACAATTAATTAAAATGGAATAGTTTTCCTTCAGAATAAACTACCAAGATAGAATAGTAGAAGATAAAAAATACATATCTAGTATGATAAAATCTCATCAAGAATGTATGTACCGTAATAAGATAGATAAAAAAATCAAATAGTGTATCATCCAAAAGAAAAAATCACATCATTCATCAAGAAAAATTCTTAGAATCCCTGTGTAAAAAGTGTATCCTTAATCTATTAGTCAACTCTATCACCCAAGGTCCTATAATTTGGAATCTCCACCACCTCCATTTGTAAATTTTCTTTTCCCTAGACCTAATATAACATATACTAAAAAAATATAAAGGAAAAGCTAGGGTATGAGCTAGAAATCAAAATAGGGTCTTACAATGAATTACATAAACAATTCCAATACAAATAAACCATTTATGATTTAATTTAAATAATGGTAAGGCATGTAAAATCAGTTTCAGGTAATCTTAGTCAAAACATGATTTCAAATTAAGTTGATAAAATATATATCTAATACAGGATTAAATGAAAATTTTTCATAAAAACAAAAGGGATATGAATAAAATAGTTCTATAATAATTGGCATATAGTAATATAGTCAAAACCAAGTAACATGATCATAATAATTGAGGTTCACAAGTTTCTAGCTCTATGATCCTCACTCTACTCTATTAATCATCATGAATAAAAATGTGTGTACACATCCCTATGTTTTAGGAAATTAGGATAATCAATCAACATCCCATCAGGAAAATAATGCTTAATTTTTTAGTTATATTTATCATCAACAATCAATTTAAATGGATTCATAGACCCATAATTCTTGTCCACTACCAAGTCTCACATGCAATTTCAACCAATCAATCAATCATTAATTGGTAATTCATTAATTTAAATTAAATTCATAGTTCAAGTTCCCATTTCAAATTTAAACATGGAGTTTCAATTCCAAACCAAAACGTTGGTTTTTATAAAGTTCATTCCTTTCAAAATCATCTTTAATTTAAATCAATTTTTTCATAAAAAATAAACATAAAATAATTTCAAGACACATTTTCTCAAAATCACATCATAATTTCAAAACCTAAGAAAATTGGTCTCCTTTCACAAATCTCATTCCATTGAAATAAATAATCAAATTAATCACAATTTATAGGTTATAAAATAATATAAAAATATATTAAAATTCAATTAAGAAATCAAGGTTTTAATTATAGAGAAAATCCTTATGGAATCACCTACCTTTTGATCACATAATAATATAATAAATTACAAAAAACATGATCCCTGAAAATAAAATTTATGGTGAGGAAGATAAAAGAAGAATACCTAGAATTAGAATCCATAAAATCATTCTTTATATCCACCAACAACATGAGTATCAATCCCTCTCAATGAATATGAGAAGATAATAAAGGGGAATTCTAACTAATTGATTATTCAATTACCAAAGGGATATAATTCACATCCACTGGAACATCAATCCAAGATGAATGGAGTGAGAGAAGCCAAAATTCTCTATTGAGATCCTCCAAAATCCAAAGGACTGAGTTACGGTAGAATTAGAGTTGTTTAAGGTTTACTACAACGGTCGTGAGATTTTTTTAAATTTTTATATTGGTTAAAAACACCTTTTCAAGGGTTTTGGTTTATGTATCATGATTAGTACTAAACATGAACCTAAAAATACATCCACACAAGGATTCTGTAAAGGGTGCATATTTTGACAACATGGTTAGTTAAACCATGAAACAACCGTGAAAACCCCCACTACCCATGGACACATGATTTGGGGGGATGATAAATGGGTTTTAATGACCACATGACACACTATTGAGACAGTAAATGGGGAAAAGTGTTTAATGGGCTCGAACACACAATTTTACCTAACCATAGACCAACTATGCACAACTTCAAAAATTTACAAAATTCCCCCAAAACACTAGAAACAACCCAAAACAAGAGATAAATAAGAAAAAATTAAAATAAGGGTCAAGAAGTAAATGAATTTAAATAGTGTTTTGTTATAAGGTCTTAGACCAAAATAAACTTGGGTTTCCTCTAACCTAGTCTTTTTTCCTTTTTAAATTAGATCGTGATACCTTTGAGATGATATCACTATGGGTTGGGGCCGGATATCCCCATTATACAACTATTTATAATGATTTGGATCAATATGTATGAGGTATGAGATCATTTTGTACCTAGGATACATTATCATTGGTCATAAGTGTCTAGATTAGGGGCCATTACTCCCCTTTATCTGATGCTATCATTCTTTGGTTAAGATGCTAGGGGGTGAGACCTTATTTGCTGGGGCTGCCTCTATTCTTTTTTTGATGTTTTTATGACATAGTTGAGATGACGATGGGGTTAGAACCTATAAAGAGGGATATATTTCCTCCCTTTTAATTATATTAATATAAAAGATCAAGAGAACGATGAGTTCATATATTTATAGACACAGTTCACCTACCCATTAGGATGATATTAATTTGATCTTGTTCTATGAATCCGGAGAGGTGAGACCATTTAGACATTGACCAATTTTCCACATTACCATACATCATCATGTTATGGTTAAGATACCTATTAGATAATATAGGAATTAACATGGGGTCACATATCTCATTGTTCTATCATTGATGTGGGATTTGGATGAGATGTTTGAGGATTGAGACTAATAAAAGAATGGGTATTCCTTTCCCTTTATCATTATATAATTATACATTGTAGTTGAGATGAACTTTGAGATAAGATACTTAAGAAATGGGATATTACTACCCCATTAGACTTATCATTTATTACTATATGTTTAGAGACATAATGAAATTGGATGAAATAGGCCTGGTCATAGCCTGGGTGGCTAATTGAGTGATAGAGAGAGTGAAAATATTTATAGTCATTATTTTTATTTATTATTTTGTAATATTGGTAAGTAAATGAACCTTTATATTCTATAGTTTTTATGGACACTATTGGTGGTGGCCTTCAATGATATACTCATACCCTACTTAGGTACCCTAGTTCCCAAATAGTAACCTTTTTGCTAGCATGGGTAAGATCACAGTCCTTGTTGTTGATGGTTGAGTAGAAGAGATCATCTGGAGTTACAAGATTAGACCTGATAAGGACTTGGGACTTGATTTCTTCCATATAATACATTCCTTGTTTATTTTGGATATCCTATTCTTGGTTGTCCTATTAATTAAATTTTGTATATACATACATCCATGATAATACTATTAAATATTTTGTCAAATAATGAGAGTATTTATTTTTTTTTTCTGGATGGAATATAATTATGATGTCTTCTTTTATCTTGGTTTATCATAATATAACCTTTGATTATATTCCTTATACTATTTTTTATAGATATATATACCAAATCAGGTATAGTCTATCCACTTCTTACTTAGACTCTCATTGCTGGTCTATAGCCTCTAGAATACAAGGTGGTTGGCTTAAAGTATGAGAAACCCGATTCAGTCATAGTAGATGTGAATCATACCATGGATGATATAATGTAGAATAAGAGCCTTGTTTTTATTTTATTTCTATTTGTGATATGGTAGATGGATAAAATTCTAGTCAGAAATTGGTATGGATTCAATGTCCTGTTCCTAAACAACACCTGCATAAGAAGTAATTCAACATACTAGGGATTTGGGATTATTATTTTTGGAATTATCTATTATATTTTGTATTGTTTTATTTATTATAAGTATGAAATTTCTGGAATGTCAACTTAATATTTTTTCCTCCTAAATCAATGTGTAAAGTTTCATAAGTTCATGAATTATAAAGGAAACATAGAAATCACATAAAATTCTTGTGCATTCCTATGATTGATCACCTTGATTATGATACAAGGATTGATTATTTAAATATTCATTAAAAACTTATATAGTTTTTCCTATTTAAATTTTTTTCTAAATTATACTTATATTGACATATATTTTGATTGTGTTATTAATGTATGAATTTTTATAAGGTTAATCCTATATGTATTTGATACCTAGCTTAACAGAGAGTAGGTTGGACAAGATTTATTTCCTATTAGTGTGAGAACCTTATATAATAGGTTGAGTAAAGAGTAGTGGAACATATTTTCTAATACTACCCCTTTTTATAATATATGATGGAATGACATGAGACATTTCTTGGGGGAGGAATTTTCATTATGCTTATAGATTTGATAGAGATACTCAAGGGGGTATCCCAATATGAGGGTTCCTAGAAAGGATTGTTAATCTTGAGTGGGTGGCTTGGTATAGGCATAGGGATTCCCACTATTTATAAAAGACAGTATGGTGATATGACACATGATCTGCCTTAAATATTTAAGATTGATACATGAGAGTTTTATGTATTGATTTTTAAGTTTGAGGGACAAGGTCCATAGAAAAAGTTGGAGAGACTAGTGATGGTGTTTTGATTTGATGATTGTTGTGGGTCTATTTATATCCATCTGGACGGGAACATTTTCTACTTATACTCAAGATGATCTGTGGTGATGTGAGTGTATCCTAAGAGAGGGGTGAGACCCAGACATGTGAATTAATTTTATATAATAATCATGTGCATATTATTGTATGGTATAAATGATATCAAGGAAATATGAGTGACATGAGATTAGATATTGGATTAGCATGAGGAATACCGTGTGATATATTGATATAAAAGAACAAGTGAAGCCTAGTATGGTGATGTGGAAAACATGCATGTGATCCATGATATGTTTTTTGTTAGGATAAGGATACTAGGATTATTGACATGGGACTCTCAAAGGCTTGAGTTGGGATATTTAAAAGATATAAATAGGGTGTTCCCTTTCTCGGTTTTGTGATTTGATTAAACATGATAGTTATGTACACTATTGAAGGTATATGTTTATGACTCGTACCTTACTTTTTGATATAATGATGAAATTCCAAACTATGTGTGTTTATTTTTATGGTGAATGTTATAATCCAAGCCTCTAAATGGTGGGAAATGTATTTGGATAGGCATGATTTATCAACTATAAAATGTGAGATATGTTGATAGATAGATCATTAAAAACACTATAGGTTAGGGAGAGTGTGTATGAAGGACACATGACTCTTGGTCTTATGTCATGGTGAATTTTTTAAGGACAATATTTTATTTTAATGTCTTACTAGTATATGGTTAGGATTACATGGATTAATGTATAGTGTAACAAACTGTCCTAGGATGACCCAACACATGACCTAACCCAATCTGTCATAAGGTTTGAAAGGAATTCCTAATTACCATGGGATGAAAACTAGTGCCTAGGAATCAATGAAATTATCGATGTTGAATAGTTTTACAAGAAATCAATGTTAATCGATAACATATCAATTACTTATAATCCACCACGGACCATCAATATGTAGGAAATCTATGTAACATCAAATGAGAAGAATAAAAAGTAAATAAAAAATATAAATGAGTTATAACCATTAATAATGATTCTACCCATTTTTATATACATGTATGAATCATCCATAAATAAGAATACAACATGTAATAATAGGGAACAATAAAATAAATAGAATAAATAGAATAAAAATATATAATTTTTGTATTTTTCAATACACCTATAACCAAAAAAATCAAACTAACCAAAATTTATCTTCTTGAGAACCCCCATTCAACCCACATTTTTTCCCCACATCAAATACCATCCATCATTCCAAGACAAACAATAAATAATATAAAATTTATCTTGGAACCAGTATAAGACACAAGAGATTTATATACACATAAATGAGTGTGCATATAGGATATGAGTAATAGGACTTATAGGATATCACGAAACTGTTTATACAATTCCTTTGAATAAAACATGTCATCAATGCTAGTATGAAATAAAATAAATAAAATAATGTTTTCTATCTCTTAAATAAAACTGAAAGTAAATCACATATTATTTTCCCGAAGGATAAAACATTTATTTTTCCTTAATAGTGATATAGAAGTAGAATTATTAAAATCCTAACAATAATTCCAATATTTTTATCAAAATTCTGAAAATTACCATTATATTTCATTTCAATTATTTTTGTGAAAACTACATTCCTAAATACATACATATCTAATTTAATTTTTTCCAAATCACTTCTAAAACCCATTTATAAAAAACACCCAACCAAGTTATAAATCACAAGAATAGGTCACCAAAAAAATACAATATAAAATAACAATAATGAATGATTCTAGAATACAAACATGTTGAAGGTGACCTTTAGAATGAAATAGTAAATATTGACAAAAAATTGGACCATGTTGAGTCCCAAACATAATAAAATCCATCTAAATATCACCTACAAACAACATAGACATGAAACTCCCAACACATGCCTACTTCACACTTTAGGGGACCCTAGAAACCTGTATACCAACTAGGGTATCATGAATCAAGAACCCCCACATACAAACTCAGGTTCCCATGAAAAAATAACTATAGAGGTGAGAAAGAAATATATATAATCACATAAATAAATCACACACAATATATCACACCTCACCTTGAACACTATAACATAGATCAAACCCTTTCATGTCATTCATCCACTCGTAACATAATAATAAAAAACATATAATGGGTTACAAAAACACATGGGAGAAAGTGATGATTATCTCACAATACCAAAACAATGTATTAAAATGTTCCAAAGAATCCTTCATATGAAAACTAACATAGGCTTCCAAATCATTTCCTTAACTTTTAAATTACATCATTTCAAAAAAATTTGAAACATCTAATTAACACACACAAATTTTTAAATCCAAATAAATTATTTAAAAAATATAACATTAATTTTAAAAACAAAAACATGGTCTAAGCCCTTTATTTTGATCCAAAATCCATTTAAAAAATCCTAATGGGAATTTAATCTAATAGTTGGAATTCTTAAACATATAATTCAAAATAATTCAATTAAAATATAAATAAAACCTTTTATTCCATGTTCTGATTTAATAGAAATAAATTTACACTTTCATATAAAACAATACATAAAATTTTAATTTAATTAAAAATGGATTTCTAAAACCCATGAATTATATAAATTTAAAAATAAAGGAAAATCATAGAAAAAATCACCAAAGATAAATTTTAATAATTTTGTAATGCATTTCATTCCAAAGAAAATGCCTAAATAAGTAAAGATTCACTATATAAAAGTCCTAAACAAAAAAAACTAATAATAGATAAACATGAACCACTAATACCACCTACAAGGTGATTAAGGTTATAATAGAGGAGGAAAAAAAAGGTATAGTATAATATGTAAGAGGGGAAAAGTTATCGAAGCGTAAAGGGAGGATAAATACATTGGAAATACCTTGAAATAAAAGGAGAGACACCCAAAATTGAAGGAGGAGGATTGGAGAACTCCTAAAATACCACAAGGATGGTCAGATAAAAGGGATGAGGGAGGAGGAGAAGAGAAACCCTTAAAAACCAAAGGAATAAAATAGTTAAAATCAATTATAAATGAAATACGGGTAGATCACATAGTTCAGATACAAAATTTTCCAAATAATTCACCAACCATAGAGATGGAACTGTATAGGATGCTTCATGAAACATAGTTTTATCACATGATTTCTATTAATCATCCATAGAACATATACCAACACTTTAATAAAAACTCACATAGAAAGTTAGGTCACATGAATTCACCCAGGACTCGCACTAACGATGTGTTACACATGAAAACTAACCATGCATGATAAAAATGAACTAAGGACCCCTCTTTGTAAGGGTATCAACATAGATCAAAATAAATTGTGTGAGATAACCCATGTTAATTTTAAGATATTGTTTATGGATCACCAGTACAGTTGACCAAACCATTTGGTGACCATTCACCACCCATGGAAATAATATTTTTTCTTTTAAAAATTAAAAAATTGAGTCCAATAACTCTAAAAATTTAAATTAACAAAAAATTATATTAAATTAATAAATAAATAATAACAACTTTTTTTATAATCCCCCAATCACAAATTTTTCAGCACCCATAAATCCATTGGTAAAAAAAAAATCTGACATGAAACAAGGAACAGATCCATAAACTAAGACTATACATCCAAAATCCTCAAACCATATAGATCAACCTCTAGAAAAAACAACATCTACAAGAACAACTAATCCAATAAAATTGATAACCTCAAAGGAATGAAAACCCATTAAGGCCTCCCAACTATTTTAAACTATTATAAAATGGTGGAATGATTAAAAAAATTTCTAAATAATCCCACTATCATTAAAGACATCACATAATCTAAAAAACTTATCCATAAATGTAACCGATTACCACACCATCAATGAATCTATCACCACCTTCCTGAACAAAATTGTACAGGAAAAAAACAATAACAAAATTTTAATAAGAAACAAAAATGGTCACTCACCTCAATCAATTAATCTATATTGGTAAACTAGGTCTTTAACCAATGGTCAAACATTCCATAGAGAACCCAAAAAAAAAGAAATATCACTCTCAGGTTCTCACCAGGAGTAAAATTCAACCCTAATTATCTAATCATATACCCAAAGATATCTGATGTTATTATAATCAAGAATATCACCACAAACATGTAATATCAAAACCACAGAAAGCATAAGTAACTAGTTCCCACAAACCCAAAAAAGATAATTTAAAATAAAAACATCCTATATGAAATGATCTAGGAGACAACCACTGAAAATAACCAACCAAATATACCAAATAATCCTTAACATGATCCAAATACACATAATGGAAATCCATAAAATTATTAAAGAAACATCTCAAATGATATATTCACTCTATTCTTCTTTCAGTAACCCAACTCATGAAATTCATAATAGTAATATTGGAATATACAAAAAGGATGAATCCTCAAATATACAAACAAATTACATCAAATAATAAGTTCTAAATAATTACCACCAAATAGATAATGAAAATAATTACCAACCACTAATGAACATTTAAATTTTTAAATACGGTCCATGAGCATAAAACATTCTGAACCCAAAATCCTATTCAGAGTGTTTTTGGAGTTAATAATTAAAGTAACTATTATATATAATGATAGGTTTCACCTTAAGTATCAAATAAATTAAAATTTTCACACTTTATTTCTTGACTATTTTTTGGAGGTGTACTAAAATAACATTATATATGCACCTATAATGTTCATTCCTCACAATTTGAGGGAAAATTTTTTCCAAGGCATGAGATAATTTCCTAAAACAAAATCCTTTCAAAATAAAAAACAAGAATCATACATAAAAAATAAATTTTATTAGAAATCTATGAAATAAAGTGAAAAATTATTTTAAAAATTGTTTTACTAAGGCATAATTGTTAGTCCAGACACCCTTAATTAAAAATAAACCAACCTTGGATGCATTCCAAATCTATTTTTATAATCAAGAAAAACCATTTAATAGTAATACTAAAATTAAAATCCATTTTTATCCTTATTATATATTTAACTTATAGTTCTATAATATTTAATTTTCAAAACATTTACACGAAACCCCCTTTTTATAAAATTTCCAATCATAAGAAAAAAAATTAAATTTTAAAATCACACCCAATTTTATCCTAAGATATTTAGAAAATTTCATTTTGAAATAAATTAACTTTGAAAACACACTAAATGAAAAAAATTAAAACATACCATGAATATTAATAACTTTTCAAAAAAATATATAAATAAAATAAAATTACTTGATTTTTTCAAAAAACATTTCTCCCCTAAAAACACAACTGAACCTTAAGGGTAAAACAAAGAAACAAATAAAAAATCTTATCTAAAAAATATCAATTCCAAAAAAACTCTTTTACTCAGATTCACATCAATGGTAAACACCATTAGGATCAATCCAGAATTAAATAGAGGGAAAAATTAATTATAGAGGGGAGATAACACTGTGCATAGTATGGGTGCACATGGTGGTAAACTATATACCAATTGTGAAATAGGAATTATGTTAGTTGCAAAGCCATTTTTCATGGGATTTTCACAGTTTAACAGACCATTTAAAAAAACCATGAATCCCTAGTTTATTTAGAAATTTCACATCTAAAACTCAAAAGGACAACCAAAATCATTGATACACTCCTAGAGGACCAAAATTCTGTCACATCATACCAAAATCCATAAAAGGTATTTAAAAATGAATTCAAAAATAATGATTCCAGTCCCAAATACCAATTGAAACTCAATTTTATAAATAATAAAGATCTCATTGGACCATTTTTAATACAAAACTATTGAGTCACACAATTCTAAGCTCAATATTACCATGAAAATTCCTCAATAACCCGAGAGTGTCCTTAATAACCAAGACCCTTACCATGAACCTAGAATATGTTAAACTTTTATATAGAAACAACTAGGGATGACCTAAAATTTCACCAGACTAAATCTGTCAAAATCCCAAAAATTAATTCCCGATACCAATGGGATGACAACTTATAACACTCAAGCTTTAATTATAATAAGGTTTACTTCCTAGAGAAACAACAACATAATAGTAATAGTTTTATTCAGGATTAGGATAAATTCATAAAATATAAAAGTTTATAAAATTAATTTCATGAAATAAATTTCATTTTTGAATTCATATTTTTAAAATTCTCATAGGGGGAATTATTTGTATTTATTTGAAATAGTAGATTCTCAGGTGAATAGTGAAAATATTGATTTTACAAAATTTATCACTTTTATGACATTATAATGATATATATACGACTTGAATGATCATGAAAAATTTTTCTATAAAAAATTTATATTTAAGATGTAATATATGGAATATAAAAATATAATTTTAAACTTATAAATATTTTCTTAAGAATTTAGAAATCCAACCAATGTTTTTTGTCCATATAAAAATAGTTTCTCATTATTTTATATTAATAATGTATTTTAATAATTTAATTAAGTTTTAGTTTAGATTTAAATAAATTTTAGAATAATTTTATTTAAAATAATACAATAAATTTCTTTGGGATCTAAATTATACTATATTTTTATAAAATCAATTTTTTCTTAAAATATATATTTTTCTAAAAAGGGTTTCTTTGCGTCCTATGAACCTAAATTAAAATAAATTTTCACCACCTATATATATTGAAAATTTATAAATTTATTTCACATTTGTAATTATAATTATTAATATTATGTAATTATTTCAGAAAAATATTTGGTCATAAGGATTAGTAAAAAAAAGTAAATTTTTACCATAGTTAGGGTCAACACGGGTTTACTTGGGGGGGGGGGTTAAACTTATATATAATAGTATAAATTCCACTTAAACATGTATAAAACCAATTTTTTTGGTTTCATTTGGATCTTAAAATTATCACATTTTGTTGTTTTATAATTTGGATTCACACTTACAAGAAGAATACTTTATATTCTTAAAATATTTTAAATAATTCTCACAGTGTCATTTCCATTACTTATTAAAGGGAACCACTTCTCCTATCTTATTCACACCTATTAAGACACTTATACTGAAAAAAACAAACCTAATACTATTAAAAAACTTCCTTACCTTGACCTATATGATCTTTTCTAAAAAATAACCAATATTTAAGGATTATGATGTTTGAAAAAAAGCGGTTTTATGAAGAAGAGGTATAACTTTTAACTAAGTGTTTTCTTTTTTATTTCATCTTAAAAATCCTTAATATATAATATAAAAATGATCATATAATAACATGAGTATCTTAAATATACTAAAATTTTAATATTTTGGTTTATAACCAATATTAATCTCTTTTCCATCCCATAGAAAACAAAAATATCACTCATGCATATGTTCGACTTACTGTCACCATATAATGGCACGATTTTTTTCACCACCACTTTACCTAGATGGTTATAAATATTAAAATAAATAAATAAATATTATATTTATGAAATAATAATTATTTTTTAAATATAATATATCATTTACCTTCTAACCATTACACTCGTTAAAAATTGATAACGTTGATCGTGCATACGTGTGGACTACCAACTCCACGAAGCGATGTGATTCATTTATCATGCCTCTATTTCAAGGATAATTATAAATATATATATTGAATACATATAATATTTATATTACTATTAACATTATATATATGATGTTACCATTATCAAGATTCAAGGACTGAAACTACCAAACTAAAACTTACATTAAATATGAAATAATAAACACATGAACATAATGATTTTAATAAATAATTATAAATAAAAGAGTTTTGATACATTATTAGTAGATAATATATGATATTAAAAGTATGTATTTGGTTTAAATAAATAATTATATTAAATTTATTTTTCTTATATAGGAGACTAGAAACAATTACATTATAAGTTAGACATGAGGTAATTGTTTATTTCACAATATCATCCATATTCAGGATTATTTATTTTTATGATCCCATTAGGGAAATTATACGATATTTATATCTTAAACCCCATTTTTATACTATATTTATTTATGTGGGTTTTATGTATTATTATTTTTTTACCTTATTTGGCTCTAAAAATGACAAAATGAATGTTTTAACGGAAAATTAACTTTGTTTTCAATTTAGCCATGGATATTTTTCTTTCATGTATCTATATTATTTAAAATATTTTCAAGAATGTTTTTGATATCATTTAATGGTTGATTAATTTCATTTTTAACCTTTTTTGACTTTTTATAAAAATGCTTAAAATGGATCTTCTTATCATTTTTTTGAATGAGGTAATTTTAACTGAGGGTCTGAATGAAATATTTATTTTAATGCTTATTGAATGAATGGATTTTCCTATAGCCCTTAATAATATTTTCTTTTAATATTCCTTCACAAGTTTCAATACTTATTTCCAAATAAAAGTTTTTCCTATTATTTTCTAAATTTATATATTTTAAATAATTTATTTCAAATTAAAAAGTGTATTTTCCTCAATAAATGTTATAGTGAACATTTGAAATAATTTTTATCTATGTAAATAGACATTGAAAACCTTACACCCAATGAGGTTATACAGTAATGATACCATCAACTATATTTTTTGGGGATGGAATATGATCATTTTGTCTAGGGAAATTGTTGAAATTAAACATGCTAGTTATTATAGTATAGTTTATTGTTGATTATTAAGGAATATTGATTAATTTATATTATGTTTTCATATTAAAAATACATCGGAATTATTAAGTGGTAGGTGGGGCCCATAATTATATATAACCTCAATGCTTCAATAGGTATCTGGATTCAAAACATCTTGGGTATATGGAATAGGCCTTACTTTTTATGTAATATCATCTGGGAACATGACCTCAAAGGTAAGCTTATGATGTATGAAATTATGAATTCTATGATTAGGAAATTAGTTATTAATGTCCATATGATTATTCAAATAGTTATTCTTTTCATTGATAAGTTTTAACCTCCTGTGATTATTTATCTAGAAATATTTTATCATCATTTTTTACTTCCATATTATTCATGACTTATTTAATATATGATAAACTTTATTGAATTCATTCCATTACTAAGAATATGTGGTCACCAATTTATTTTCTTACATTTTCACAAGATTCCAGGTTGTGCGCTTTAACTTATATGCAAGGGTACTCTAGAGGGAATAATAATATTCTCAAAGAAAACAATATATTGTATTTTATGTTTTCAAATGTATTGTGAGATTATAGTATGTATCATGTTTTCCAAGACTAATAAAATAATCAATACCCTAGTCTATAATCACTTGTATCCAGTGAAAATGTAATAAAATAACCACTAGATCTAGGATACTAGGTTTAGGTTTTTTTATATTTGGTATCAAATTAAGTTTAATAGGACCCATGAAAACTAGTTTTAGGCTACATAAATTATTGAACATAACCAAATGATAGATTTTATAGATAAGTCTATGTATAGGGTAATAACATGAAGATTTAGTATTGTACAGATTATGTGATTTTCCAAGAAAATATATCCCAATATAGGTAATATCATGTAGATACAGTTGTGTTATAGATGCACCTAGGGGTTTCAACTTTGAAAGTTGGATATTAGGTATTAAATCGATCATCATAGTGCATGATGAGTTGTAATAAGACCATACACCATACTAGACACTCCCATGGGATATGATTTGGTAGATTCACACAATCATTACAAACAATTATGAAATATTTGAAAATATTTTTATGATTTAAAGATATTCCCAGTGATATAAATCATACGATTCATAGATTATCTACACATAAATTATCAATTTATGATAAATATTTAACTAGTTTTATAATTATATAGCATGATTCATAATGTTATATTCTAATCAAGTGTATTCCATTTCGTAGAAATGGTTCATAGTCAAAGTAATAGATAATGTATCAATGAACATAATCAATATTGTGATTTACCTCTTAGGAAAGACAATGAAGTCGGAGTTCGATCTAAAGATGTAGATGGATTTGAACAAATTATAACTATATTGGGGTAGCTGACATAGGTTATGACCAATAAACATGACTGTATTGAGAAAACATTGGATCTATAAGATGATTTAACAATTTTAGACCATTTTATGAAACAAAAACCTCCATAATTCAATGGAAGCATAAATCCATTAATAGACAAGCAATAAATAAGCTTCATTGGGAAGACATTTATAAATTTATTAAGTAATGAATGGGGTAAGGTTGTCATATATTTTTATCATCTTGGTGGGGATGAAGATCAATAGTGGTCATTAATTAAAAAAAATAAGGATATAGAGGAAATAATGATCATGGAGTAGAAGGATTTTAAGGTACTATTTTTGAAAAACATTATCCACCAGAACGAGGAGAAGAAATGAAGAGAAAATTATAGAGTCTAAGAAAAAATGAATGAAAAAATGTTACTAAGTCTAAAGGAAAAATTTACAAGGTTAAAAAGGTATGTTTTAGACTATAAAAATAATCAAAATATAAAGATTGAATATTTCCTGGAAGAGATAAAGAAAATAATTTGAATGGGAATAGTATCCAATACATTATTATTGTGTGAGGATATAGAATCATGTGATATAAATATATAGAAATAACTATTCAAGTCTTATGAATATGATGGAAATTGTGAGAAGAATAGGATGTTTGAGCACATCATGACACAAAAAAAGATAAGGGGAAGAAGTGGGGGGGGGGGTTATAACATGTGATACTTATAGAAGGAAAAAACCTGAAACATTCATGATGGTAAGAAGAGTTTTTTAAAGGTTTGGTAGAAATTACATCATGATTATGAATTTAATGATGAGGGAGAATAAATCAAAATATAGTGATTTAACTATAAGTTGATGGTGAACTGTGCCAACCAATTCCCTCAAACGTCAAGGGAAATTACCAAAAAAGACAGCAAGGGTAAATGGCCAATCCTATGAAATTATTACATCAAAATTTGAAGTTCTTAAAAATGTGTTGTAATGTTTTTTTCATCGTAAATTAAAACATAGATACTTTTTTATTTGATTTTGGATCCATGAACTCTTTTATAACTTTCATGTTTGATAAGAAAATTAAATATTTTACGAGAACACTAAGAATGGAGTTATCAATCAAGATACCTATATGAAATATTATCTCAAAAAAGATATAATAGTTAATTCCCATTATAATGCATATACATATCATATTTTAAAATTTGATTATTATACATATTTTAGACTTTTATATAATATTTTTTATGGATTTTATTTCAAATTAAAATGAAAAATTTTATTTCCAAGAGAGGGAGATCTTGATTTTTGAAGAAGTTGTGAAATTCTCTATCTCAAGAATAAATATTTAATCATATGAATCATGCCTAGATCCACCCTTAGTTTCACTACATAATGAAATTATTGGAGAATAAGAGTAGATGAAACTATCAGTGGGAATGATACCCACCATATACAAGATTATGGAAGGGATGACATGGTGCTATACCCTTACTTATTCAAGGTGAAGGAGAGATAATGACCTCCACGTCCCGCCTTCAGTTGGCCTCGGAGTGGCTACTAGCACCAAGGGTATAGAATCTCACATGAATGAAAGGCATTTCCATTTTTATAGAATAATATTGGGATATAAGATAATGAATACCAAACAATTCCAATGATTGAAGATATAAGTAAAGACAAAAATCCATCCCCACATGCATGTTCAAAATAAACTAATACAAAGTACAAGAAAACTCTGAAGGAAATTACCAAAAGAAGGAAAATAAGCAACACAAACTGTCTCGATGCCCAAGCTAGTAAGGTCCAGCATTGTCCTCAAAGTTCTTCTAGAAACTTGAAAGCAGTTTTATATATGTTGGGTGAGTAAACATGTAATGACCCGACCCTAGTTACCCAGAGTCGGTGCATTATTACATAACATTGGCATGATCACAAAATATCAAGTCTCAAAAGAACGATTAGTTTAGCAGCCTTGGAGTCACTAGATAAATTCGTTAGTCTTACATTAAATCATAAAATGAAAACTACAACAACATAGTCTCCATATTCCACACTCATATCCCCTTATACTATCCCTACAGGTGAGTCATAAAATACTTCTTCACATCATGGGAAAAATAAAACATAGAAAGGTGTGAGCTCAGATGCTCAGTAAGGATAACAATATAGAGGAAACTTTCATAAATAATCATAAACATTTAAGGAAAAGTATAACTAAAACAAAAGCCTTTTAAAATTTAACTTCAACATAATATGACATAAATAAAATGAAATAATTCAATTTACTTATTCACATAGATATTCTACTAGTCGAATAATCACATGAAATATCAATAACCACTTTCATAATGATGGAATGAATAATGCCAGACTATTATAACCACATAGTCAAGCCTGGTGCCAAGACTACAAATAAGATTTTGTCAAGGCCTTGTGCCAAGACACTAGTTTGTTGCATGATACCTACTGATTCATCGAGAAGCTATAGCGGGCTCCACCTGTCACTTATCAAGTCCAATGCATTCCTCAGATGAACTGGTTTGAGCATAACATAAACATTCGTATTAAAACTAGAATACAAAATGTCAATACATTATCCATAAACCATGAATGGTATAAAAATAAAAAATTCACAGTCAAACATATCAAAAAACCTTCAATACTATATGGAAGTTTTGTATCATAATAAATCAACATCAAATAAGCTTAAAATCCATCAAAGGATGTTGACATAGATGAAATCAAAACTATTTGAGATAAATATCTTTTTCTTTAAATCATTTAAAAGTCACATAATTATAAAATAAAACAGTTAATATGAAAATATTCTTATAAGCATGTAAAGGAAGCTTTGAAGATTTTATAATGTCAGAAAATAGCCACACTCTCTGTATAAGTTAAAAAAGACATTCTTACCATAATTCTATCGAAAAGGTTAAAAAGGACCTTGTTTGGAAAATGATGGAAAGATTCCATTATAAAAATTCAAACAAGGGTATAAATGAATTTAACCCATAGTCAATAAAGTAGTAATAATGATTTGAAATAAATTTTAAATAAATATGAATGTTGATGATAAAGAGGTCACAGTATATAATTACGTATAAACAACATCAGATAATGAAGAGATTGTGAAATAAACCCTTAACTTGTACTTTTTCCTTAGTCGAGGGTAGGTTAAACTATTTTATAATGGTGAATTAATTGTTAATAAATTATACAAGAATAATATACATTAATATGATATCATATATGATCTTTTAACATAGCTTTGTTAATAATATCTTTGTATTATCGTCGTTTTGGGTGTTAACTTACTCGTTTTCTTTTATACGTTTTGTTACATAAGCCATATTTTTTATGGATATTTTGTGTCTTATTCATATCCATAATGATATCAAGTCCTTAAACATTATTTTTAATCATCAAATGGGAATTATACTTGAATGGATATGATGAGGATTGAATCTCATCGTGTTCGTGGAGACGGTAGTCCGTACGTACGCACGAGCGACAATATCATTCTTTTGATATTAAAATAATATATAATTGGATTGTATATAATATATAAAGAATAATTATAATGTTATATTTATTATTTACTTCAATTAAAATTCATTATCATACCCATCCAAATAATAATGTTTTGAATAACCATTACACCACGACGTGGAGACGGTAAGCCGTACATACCAACGTATGGTGACATGTCATTCAAAGGATGTATATAATACTTAATATGGTTTGTAACTTATTTATAATAACATCACAATATATAGAAGATACTGGAGTTATTATTTTATATTGGAAATAACAAATAAAGAATAAGTGGATGAAGAAACGAACTTGAAAGAGGGTGATGAAAACATTACCTCTTCTTCGGTTTCTTCCTTTTGATCTGATTAAAAGGGATCATTAGGTTGGGTTTATGATCAAAATAAGGCCTATAGGTTTAAGTGAAGGAGGTTGAGAGAGTATTTGGGCAGGGGTTGGCCTATCCAAAAGGCTTTGAAGGTATGAATTTGAGAGAAGGGGGAGTGCCCTTTTATAAGAGGGGTGAGGGGAACCCTAGGAAAAACATAAAATATTATTTTATAATAAATTAATATTCAGTTTATAATGGATCCAAACTGACTTATTTCGAGGCTAAGGTAGGTATGGGTCTAAATCCATTCAACCAATATATTTTAGACATGTTTGGGTCACTATATTAACCTTATCATTTATATGTAACTCTTATTTAAATAGTTTAACATTTACCATGTCTTGTTGTATTTTAATATTATATGGTTAATAAACTTACTATAACAAGAAAAGAGAACCCCAAGTGGTTCATTATTAATATATATAACCTTATATAAGTCATTTTGCATAACCTTAGATTTTTAGGAATAGAATAACAATTAATAATATAATATTTGTTTTAAATACTTCTTTTATGTCAATTTTGACACTATTCAATAATTGTTTTTTTAAAAAGTTATACAAACATTATTAATTATAAATAAATTAATTTAATAAATACTAAAATTTCATATTAACCATTAAAATTAGTGTAATTCATAAAACATCTAAATTACATTTATTTGGATATTGATAATATCAATTATTGTAATATTTCACTAATTAGGTAATTACTACATCACCATTGTGTAATAAATAAATTAAATTATTTAATGTCTAAAAATTATAAATAAATTACCATAAGGTAGGAAATATGTTTATATTTCTAAAGAATATTTATAATAGAATTTATCTTATGTATAACCCTATATTAAAAATGTTTTAGTTATTAAACTTTGATTTTAACTCTTTAAACTCTTCTTTGAATTAAATAATAATAAATGTCTTAATCTAATCCAAGTGAACCAAATATGTTCATATTTTATTCCTAAGGTTTTTAGTCAAATTATACATAGACAATAGAAATAGGACATGTTTTAGGGTAATAATAATATAATTTTTACCCTTAATTACCCTATTTACATTTAACCGTGGTAAATAAAAGTAAAAAGTTACTATTCACAAAAAATTATTTTTATCTTATTGAACCATATTTTAATCCTTGATATTAACCGTGTCTCTTGGATTTTGGAAATTCCACTCAAAGAAGTGGTAAAACTATGTTTTATGTGAATTTGAAAATTCTCCAAGGAGGTGGGTAAAAGACGGTGAAAAGTTCAATAAATTTTTTATATATCTAAAATTATTCTAAACTAACTCCTATGAATTACATTTAACATATATAGGTATTATGTATCTATTTTGACCTTAATTAAATTTAAATAAAACAAATAATTATTTAAATAAAAATTCGGTTTTAAACTATAACTCAGTGTTTTTTCAATATTCATCAAAAAATGAATGTTTTCAGAAAAATACAAACAATTCACACTAAGATAATTTCGAAATTATGAATCCAAAAATGAAGTCCATTTTGAAAGATAAAATTTATAAAATTTCAAAAAGTGGGTATTACTATTCATAACGGCTAGTTTGATTGGTTGTGGTGTGTGTTGAAACTCCTAGTTACATACAACACATGCTACTGTATTATTCAAAGAGAAGAGTACCGTGGAATCTTGGGGTGTTACAATACAGTTATAATCATAAGGGAAACCAAAAGATATCATGAAAAAGTGGGGAGACATTTTAATGCCCCATGAGAAATAAATTTAACCAAAACAGCTAGCAAGGAAAACTATCCACCCATCCTCACCAAGGTACACTTCCCAAATAACGCAAGTCTGGTAAGATAATAGTTATAGAACATTGATATTTGGGTACCCCACACTACTTTACCACTCATTATTTATAACATCCAATACATCAGACCTCCCCCATAAATCTTACTGTAGTCCCACTACCTCTATCAACAACATCCATATGGGCTATCCCAACCGCATGTTTATCCAGCCCGCAAACACTTGAGCCACTACAACCACACATCCCGCCTATAGAATCCTAGGATATCACAACCAAACTTCCTACCTATATACACCTGGGCCACCAAAACCACACTTCCTGCCCGTAGACACCTAGACATCATCCCGAAGACACTTGAGAAAAAAACTTTCCCACACAATCTTGGGATAACCCACCACAACACACCCTGCCCGAAGAGTCTTGGGCCATAATAAACCTCAGGACATCACAACTTTCTCAATGAGTCTTAGGATACCAGGAAGAGGGAGTATAAAGAAGATAATAACTAGACACTCATTGGAATTTTAGGAAAAACAACCTCCCCCATGAAATGGGGGTGTTCGACACGAAGTTATCAACATGGGTGGGGTGTGTATAAGAAACACAAGAACTAAAATTTATACATATATGTAATAAAGAACACATCCCTACCAAAGGGTCCCCAAACCAAAAACCAACCCAAACACAACCACTCTTGCTACTACCCCTACATGCATAAGTACACAACAACCACAACCAAAGCACAACCCATCTCTGGTAAATAGTTCCCATTTTACATGTTATCATTATCAGGTTAAAGTGATTCTATTTAATTATTCCTTCCCTAATAGGAAACTAACGAGCATAATTACCAGCCAAAATGACAAATGAAAGAAAACTTTCAAGAAGGAATTTAAGTGTTCACTCCTAGTTCTCTTGTGAATAAAAAAATCATAATGAGATCCTGTGAGGTCCTTCAAATTATTGGCACCAAAAAAATCCCCAACATTCCAAGTCTAGAATGTTCACCTCCAAATCTAAACAGCCTTAGATTCAAAAACTAACAACCTCTCAACCAAATATTCCATTCCCCTCTATGTCACCCCACAAACATCAAATAGAACAACCATCTATATCATCAGAATAGAGTAAGAGATTTTTCGGATTTATCCAACAACATTCATTAAGTTAGTTATTTATGTTTGATTAAATGGGGTGATCACAAAAGGGTTATTATCCATTAGGAATCCTTTTAATCAGCCATTTTACATGGTTAATCAGTTTCCATGTTATAGTCATTCGATCACAAGATTATCCAAAAAACAGAGCTTCATTAGTGAAAAAGAATGGCCCCCAACGACAATGATTTTTATTGGACATGAGCCCATACAATTTCAAATATAAAAATGAATGTAAAATAAAAAACATCATCATATTTCAAAACCCTAAATTTTTTATAATAATTATTATTATCTTCATTAATGTTTTTTTCATCTATTTCCTAAGGGAACATCATCATACCCACCCAGAATGATGCACAATAAAGAGATACGAAGGAAGAACCCCTACCTAGATGATCAAGGATCTATATTTTTTCATTGCACCATGAACAAGGGATAACGCGAAATACAGGAAGAAATACAAGACCAAGGAGAAGGGCTCTAGCATGGGCACATGATTTGCCTTGGGCTGATGTCTCAAGGTGCTCTTAGATAAGAAAAAAGAAGAAAGAAGAGATGATCTAGGCTTAAGAAGAGGCTAGATACCAAAATCAGAGAGACCATTTTGATGTACTTAAAAGTTAGATTGTGTTTTGACCTTTTCTGTCAGTAGTTTCACATGTTGGAATTAATTTAGATTTAATAATTCCCCTCTTAAATGGTTGATATAGACTAACCAATGGCTATGAGTTTATAGATCAACATTAGATGGATAAAAACACATAACATAGGAGAAATTGGGAAAACATGGAAAACTGGGCAAGGTAGAAAAGGGTGTGAAACTAGTAAAAAGGCCACATGTTTTGGAAATTCAAGGGTCGCCCGACTCTTAAGGGATTTAAAATATATTTTATGGGCATTAAATCACTTTGAAAGGGGTATAAAAACACTTTTAATTTAAAAGACATGTTACTGAAGCGAAAATAAAAAGTCTCAGGAGAGGCTAGGAATGTCTCACCAATGAGTGAGTCACTGACACCCTAGAACTGATGATGATTAGAGCCACTGATGTCGATCGGTGCTATCGATGCTGATAGGTGCTGTTGATTCTGATCGATGCCTCTAATACCAATCGATGCCACATTTCATTCAACCTAAAAATGGCACACTCCTCAATGAGTCACTGATGGCCCCTAGGATACCTCAATCATCATGATTTGGCAATGTAATGGATCTGGAGGGTTTAGAACATTATAGAATGATATCTCTAGTATAGAATAAGTTCTTATTTTAAAATAGTATATTTATGTGTCTCTATAAGAACAATCCATTCATCAACATGAGCATATAGTTGAGTTTTATATTGAACATATCCATGAAAAAAACCTAAATCTAAGGCTACCTACAGAATGAACATAGTAGAGATAGTCGATTTAACAAAAAAAATTGAACGTTTTTTGTGATAAGAAATTCATACACTCAAGTGTTTCACTTTAAGGATATCCTACTATATTTGTGAAAAACAAGGAAAAATTATGAGGTTCTTTGTTTATTGTAGGGAAATCAGTGACATTACCATGATGAACAAGAATACTATACCTTTTATTGATGATTTTTTATAACATTCAAGGATCTTAATATTTTTCAAATATTGATCTTCATTATGGGTATCATTAATTATGAGTAATGAATAGAGATATTCCAAAAAATAAAATTTCATATGTGGTATAGAATTTTTTTTGTTATACTAATTCTATTTTTATTGATTAATTCACCATTTATTTCAGTGGATATGATGAAAAATTGTCCAAGGAATATCTATATAATTTCATTGTGGTAATTATTGATGATATCTTGGTATACTACAAATTTTATGAAGAGTTTAAGAGTCACTTACAAATCCACCATGATATTCTTAGAGAAAAAGATTTATATGGAAAATTTATAAAATTAGTATTATATATTTCAGAAGTTCCTTTTATTGGACATGTTTTCTATAAAGATGAATTATCAGTTGATCCATAAAAGAAAAATGAGATAATATAATGTCCTATTTTGATAAACATAACCAAGGAACATTTTTTCCTTAGGTTAGTAGGTTACTATTAGTTATTTTTACAAAATTTTCCCAATAACAAACCTATTTAATGAAGATAACACGTAAATGTGTTAAGTTATTATTGAGAGAATAATGTAAATAATGTTTTAAAGAGTTAAATAGAAGGATGAACAATGAACTGGTGTTGACATTAACATTAACAAGAATTTTAATTTTTTATATATAGTGATGCATCAAATAAATGACTTGGATGCATTCTTATATAGAATAGTAAAGTAATATCTTATGAATTAAGGTATTTAAAGATCTATGAAAAAAAGTATACAACTAATGATCTTGAGTTGGAAGTCATAATGTTTCATTTAAGATATGAAGGTATTATATATATGGTGAAAAAATATGGGATATATATAGATTACAAGATTTTAAAATACATACTTTCATAGAAGGAGCTCTACATGAAGAAAATGAGCTAGCTAGAGGTACTTAAGGATTATGATTTCTCAATACCCTACAACATTAGGAAGGTTAATAATGTAGCTAATGCTTTGAGTAAGTAAGATTATGGAGGTATGAATATTATGTGGACTATAACAAATTATTTATTTAGGGACATTGTATAGTTTGATATGGGAATTATTAAGGAAGGGAAAAATAAATTATTTCCTAAATGATTTCTAAACTATCTTTATTGGAAAATATAAATTGTCATCAACTAAATGATAAGTGTTTACAAATGAAAATAAAATATGTTAATGATGATAAACTATTGGATTTTGTTTATGAAGATAGTGTACTAAAATGGGAAATATGCTATATGTTCCATCCATAACTGATCTAAAGTGAGAATTATTAGATGAAGATTATAGATTGAATTTATCTATACACTCTGAAAGAAAAAAAAATTATCATGATTTAAAGGAAAGTTGTTTATGGGATAATATAATATGGGAAATAGCATACAATGTATCAATATTCTTATTTTTTCAACAAATAATGACAGAGATAAATAATCCCAAAGGAGTCATGAATCCTCTACCAATTCCTATATGTAAATGGGATGATATAATTATGGACTTTTTCATTAGATTTACGAAGACTCATAGAAAGAATAATTCAATATGGGTTATATTGATTATATTAACAGGTCCATATACTTACTTTCTATAAGTGATGGTCTAACTCTTGGGTTCCTTTAATGAGTATATTAATAAAGTTTGTGAGACTTCATATCATATTTATTTCAATTTTATCAGATCTTCGTCTGTTGTTTAAATAAAATTATTTGAAGATTATTCAAAAGTAACTTAACAGTGATCTTTGTTTGACCACCACCTATTATAATCAAACTGATGGGCATTCTAAAAGGACTATTTAGACATCAGAAGCCATTTTTAGATTTTTCTCACTTGATTTTCAAGGTATGTGGAATCAATAATTACCTTTAGTGTAATTTATATATAATAACAGTTTCTATTAAAACATTCAATTGGAACCATATGTAGTATTTCATGGTAAGAGGATTCTTAGTCTATCTTATTGGAAAAAATTGGTTGAAAAGAGACTTGTATAACTAGATCTCATGGAGGTGGCACCAACATAACCAATGACTATTTGGAATCATATTAAGGAAGCTCAAAGATGGAAAAAGAGATATAAATATAAACGAGGGAATGATTTAGAATTTTGGGTAGGAGATCATGTTTTGTTGATTGTATCACATTGGAATGCTTTTATAATGGTTGGAATGAAATGGTAACAATGTCTTATCTATATTGGACCTTTTTAAATTTTGGGAAAAATTTGAGTTGTAGCATATAGTTTGATAATTCCACATAGCCTCTATAAAGTTCATGATGTGTTATATATATCTTTATAGAGTACTTTTTAAAAAAATACAACACATTTTCTCACCTAGGATGAAATATAATTGGGATTGGATTAATCATACTATGAAGAGGCTCTCCAGATACTAGACACTAGAGACCAACAGTTGAGGAATCAGTTGACACAACTAGTAAAGGTACTTCGACGAAATAATAAGATAGAAGAGGTGATGTGAGAACCTGGAGAAGTTATAATGAATAAATAACAAAATATATTCACAAGGTGACATTTTTGAAATTTAAAGGATGAAATTGGGTAAGGATGTAATAATTTAACACTCAAGCTTCAATTATAGTAAACCCTTTCGTTCTAGGGGAACAATAGCACAATACACATTGTTTTTTTTCATAACTCTGGTTACAAAATAAAATTCAAAAATTTTATAAATTTAATTTATTAAAATTAAATTTATTTTTGAATTCATCATGTAAAAATTATACTAGGGTTAAATTTTAAAAAGTTTCAAAAATAGTTTATTTTTAGGGGAATAGTGAAAAATAATGATTTTAAAGAAACTATTATTTTTATGAAATTATAATGACATAAGAATAACATAAAAGATCATGATTTTTTTTATAAAAAATAAATATTTAAGAATTAATATAATGGATATAAAAACATAATGTTAATGTTATAAATATAGTATTAACATGTTATAAATCCAAGTAATGTTTTTTCCAATTAACAACTATTTTTTACTATTTAATATTAATATTGTATTAACATGGTTTCATTTTGTTTTTTTATTAAATATAAGTCTTATTTTATTTGATGTAATAAAATTAATTCAATTTTCCTTAATTTTATTCTTTTTTTCTTTAAAGTCATTTTAATGCTTAAAATAAATATATATTAAAAATGGGTTTTATTGTGTTTTGCAGACTTACATTAAAATTAATATTGGACGCATCCAAAAATTTCATCTAGTTAAATAAATTTATTATTTGTAATCACCATAATTAATATTTTTTAATAATTTAAATGAATTGTAAAAATAGTATAAAATTTTTACCACGAATCGGGTTAAAACAAGTTTACAGGGTGGGGGGGGGGGTGGGTGATTAAACTAAATGATACAGATAAAATTGACATTTAAACTTGTATAAAGCTAATTTATTTATTTTACTTATAAATTATTCTTATCATAGTTAAATACGTGACAATTTGGAGCTACTTTGAGAAGAATTTTTTTTATAATATTAAAATATTTTAAGTAATTCCAAGTGTGTCCTTTCCATCACTTATAAAAGGGAACCACTTATGATCTTTTATTCACACATCTTTAGCCACTTATATTGACCAAGAAATCCCATAATAAATTCTCAACAATCCTTACCATGACATAAAGTCACTTATATCATCAAATGACCCACCTATAAGTCTTAAGGTGTAAGCTAAAGGTTGTTTTCCAAAGAAGAGGTATACCTTTGTACCCGTGTTTTCATTTAATTCCTTATTATAACATCCCAAAATATTATATAACCATGATCATGTAATAAAATAATTATTTTAGATATCATAAAATTTGATTATCATCTGTGAACAAACTGTATTAATATCCCTTCCATCATATGGATTATGAAAGCATTGCTCATGCATACGTAGGACTTATCTTCTCCACGTAACGATGCAATTCATTTTTCGACACCACTTTATTTGGATGGTTATAAAGATGGAACTAAGGAATATATGTGATAAATATGAAATATTTATTATTCTCTAAAAATAATATAGAATTTAAATTATTACCCTTCTACTCCTTAAAAATGACAACGTTTCTCGTGCATATGTGTGGACTTCCACCTCTACGAAGTGATGCGACTCATTTTTCATGTATTACATTAAAGGATAATTATTAATATGAATACATTCAATAAATATTATATTTATATAATTTTTAACATTTTTGAGATAATGGAACCATGATCAAGATGTAAGGACCGAAACCACCAAACCAAATCTTACATTAAAAACAAAACAGTAAACACCCAGAAATGATGATTTTCCTATATAAATATTAATAAATGGGTGTTGAAATGTTATAAGTAGATAATATATGATATTATAAGTATTTATATGGTTATTTTATATAATTATAATAAATTAATATTATTTATACAGGTTGGTAAAATCACATACAATGAAATTCACACATGAGGTAAGGGTTTGTTTCAGAATCTCATCATTATTTGGGATTTTAAATGTTTAAGTACTTATTGGGATAATTATACGATAATTTTATCTTAAAACCCATAAAATTTATTTTAAACTCATTATTTCTATTTTTTTCAAGTATTCTTTCCATTTTTAACTTATTTGGCACTCAAAAACACCAAAATAATGTTTTAAAGGTAAACCAAATTCATTTTCAATTTAGTCTAGATTATTTTTCTTCCAAGTACACATTTTCATTAAAATGATTTAAATAATTTTTTCATATCCAAAAGTGATTTACTAAATTCGTTTCCCATCTTTTTTAATATCTATAAATGTTTTAAATGAATCATGTTTTTTAATTTTCCTAATAAGGCACAGTTTAATCTATGTGTGAGAAAAATATTCTTTAACAATTACAACATGAACGAATTTTCCTAAAATTACAACAACTATTTAATATGAAAAATCCTTTACAAGTTTCCATAATTTCTTCTAAATATTTTTTACTAATATTTTATAATTTTTTAGATTTTAAATAAGTTATTTTGAATTGATAATGATAGTTTTCTCATGTAATGTTTTATTGATATTTTAAAAGTATTTTAATATTTTTCAACATAATTTTGTAAGTCTTATACTTGCTATGGTTATAATATAATGATACCCATGACCATATTTCTCTAGATTTATTATGATCATTCTGAATGGGGAAGGTATTGAAATTTCTTATTCAAGTTATTGCAGTATGGATAGTTAGTGATTATTAAGGAATATTGATTAAGTTGTATTTTTTATTCATATGATGAATGAATTAGAGATATTAAGTTATGGTTTGGGGATGAAATTACATATACCCATGATTTATTAATAGATCTCTTGAGAAAAAATAGGTGTGGTATTTAGCGTATAGCTTACCCATTTATATAATATTTCATGGCATGAGGCTTAAATAATACGATTATTGTGTCCAATATTATGTATTCCATTGTTATGAAATAAATAATTGATTTCCATTTGATTATTCATATAGTTACATAATCTATGTACAAGTTTCAAGATCATGTGATTATTTATATTTCATTATTTGATCATCATTTATTCTTACCATATTATTCATGCCTTATTTATTCTATGAAAACTTCTAATACATGAATTATCTTAGTGATAATATGATCTCACCCTTTTATTTTGATTCATTTATCGAAGACTCTATAAAGTTCACAATGATTGATTCATAAGGATGTTCAACAATGAATTATAATGTTCTCAAAGAAAATACCATGTTGTATTTTATGTTTTAATATGTAATGTGATATTTAAGATTGTATCAATTTTTTCAATCCTATTAAACTATTAAACCCCTTAGCATGAAATCAATTTCATCTAATGATAATGTAATATTCTAACCACCAGATATAGGCTATGTGGGTTGGGGTTGTTACACAACTAGTGCATGGGTATCAATGAAACTACTATTGGGAAACATTTAAACCCCAAAATCAGAGTCAATAGACTGTGGGTCAATTACCACTAATATGGAATCACTACTATAAAACTAGATTGATCATGTGATAGGGCTTTAACCGTGATAGCTAAAAGAACTGTTAAATACCCCCTTTTTTAGTGGTAAAAAAAGCATTTCTAGAGGGGTCCTTAACAACATTTTTTATAGCGCTATTAAAGGGGGCCATTATCGGTTTTTTTACCGGTGATAATAAAGGCCCAAAAATTATCATTGCTTTTTAAAATGGTGACGAAAAATGTGGTCGTTTATTAGTGCTTTTAAAGAAGCGCTGATGGGGGGGGGGGTTATCAGTTCTTTTTTAGTTGCATTGATAAAGACCCTCTTTATTAGTGCATTTTTAGTAGCGTTGATAATTCTATACTTCAAAAAATAATTTTTTCTAAAAATAATATATTAATATATAAATATATTTATATAAATATAAATATAATATATATTTTTTAAAATATGTTTTAGATACGTTAAATTGGAATATACATATAATATATATAAGATATTTAGTTAAAATGGATTATAAAATAATTAATTTTTTTAATTAATAATTTGATTACAATTATTGAGTAATAATATTTTAATATATATTTTAAGAAAAGAAAAATCAAAAAATCAATAAATTATCAAAAATAAATTATAAACAAAACTCAACCTTCAAACAGCCAAAACTTTTGACTATGCTGTCTATTTTGGCTCCACCACATATCAAATCGAGGTCCGTGACGATCTATAAACCCTTTATAGCATAGGTAAACCTCTATGACATTTTTCAAGGAAAAAGGCTTATAATTCCTCCAAAACTGTGTTTTTAGTCTGGGAACCCTAATATTTAAACATTCGATGGATTTTCAGCCTTATTTAAGTGGAAATTATTTCCTTTTTTTTCATGGAGACTAAATTTTTTCCCAAGTATTACATTCATATTGATATTATTGTTTTAAAATTTTACCTGTTTACAAAATTTAATTTAATTTATAATAAAATATATGCATGTTTTCATATGTTTGCTTACAATAAATCACTCATATAAATACATATGTCAACATTTTTACGTAAAAACGTATATTCAAATATATGTAAATCAATACATATTCTAAAAATGTATTTTAAAAAATTTCTAACCACTTTTATATTATAAAAATATATTTACAATGTTTATATATACATATATGTGTGCATTAATAAAAACACACACACACACACACATATATATTATATTCTAGTGTATGTATGTGAATATAATATATAATATAATATAATAAATATAAGTATATATATATATCAAACCCACATATATTTTATCAATGTTTTTAAAAATAATTATTTAAATATATGAATAAATAATATATATGTAAATATATATTAATAAATATAAATATCATTAAAGAGACAAAAAACAACATGGTGTATTGGTAAAGGCCTTCCATCTTCGAAGGAGGTGTCACGACCCCTCCCATGGGGCCCATGCCGTGACTACTCCAAGCCCGCCTTCCATAGGCCAGGGGCTGAAGACTAGCACCGAAGGCGTATTCCCTAAAACTGGGAAGACATTTCCTTTATATGCTGTAAACACACGCAACCAAGCACACATAAAATTACAGACATGAGTAAACTATATAGTAAAAGTGTGAGTACAGTAAGTAAAAGAGTCCAGAATACAAGCCGAACTGGAAAGTACAGGAAAACTAAAAATTACAAGTAAACTAGAACATATCCTATAAACACCCAACAAGGATCCTACCTGAAGGGTAGGTACAACTCTCTAATGATCGTCTCTGCGGTACGCCTTGTGAAATGTCCACCTATGAGCTACCTCCAGTCCGGGTACCCTCGTCCTCAGTCAGCGCTGTCCGTCGTCAGCACCAAACACAACAAGGTGCAGACATAGCCCGTGCAGGGGTGAGTATAACGATACTCAATAGGGACCCCGATACCCTCAAGGTCTAACATAATCCAGAAAGGATAAACCAAAAATCATGAAATCAACTGACAACACTATATAGGCATATTCCAATACATATACCTATGTTATCAGGTATACCCATCTCCATCATGACGAAACAAAGGGTCCAACTCAAAATCCCAAAGATCAGTTGTTTCACAAAGTAAGGAATACCACGAAGGAAAGTACCACACATGTACGCCACATAGAATAATACCACCAAGGCATTACCACAAAGGAAAGTACCACACAAGTATAGACTCAGCTGACACTAGGTATAACTTAGGTACAATAGTCGAGATGATTAGATGTTACTACTAATTTATCTTTCTCTATTAATAGGCAGACCCATGAAGGATCCTAAATCATCATCAGACCCACAGAGGATCGTAGTAAATTGTCAAACCCACAAAAGATCCTAGTACCTCATCAGACCCACACATGATCCTAGTACATCGTCAGTACGTCTTCAAACACATAGAGGTTCCTAGAACATCATCAGTATGTCGTCAGACCCACAAAGGAACCTAGTACATCGTCAGTACGTTGTCAAACCCACACAGGATCCTAGTACATCGTCATTACTTTGTCATACCCACACAGGATACTAGTACATCGTCAGTACGTCATCATACCCATGCAGGATCCTTGTACATCGTCAGTACCTCATCAGACCCACACAGGATCCTATTACATCATCAGTACATCATTAGGCCCACAAAGGATCCCAGTACATCTTCAGTATGTTTTCAATCCCACACAAGATCCTAGTACATCATCTATACATCGTCAGACCCACACAGTATCCTTGTACATCGTCAGTACGTCGTCAGACCCACACTGGATCCTAGTACATCATCCATAGTTCGTTAGACACACACATGATCCTATTACATAGCCAAACCCACACGGGATCCTAGTACATATTAAGTACATCTTCAAACCCACATAGGATCCTAGTACATCATCAGTAAGTCTTCATACCCACACATGATCCTAGTACATCGTCAATACATCGTCAGACCCACACAGGATCCTAGTACCTCATCACAGCCAGCTACAGGGTTGCCTCACTAAGTTCACTTGTCTCTAGGAGGGTCTGCTTCTCAATCCATTGGTCGATACTCCAACTTCCTTGAAGTCCCACGAAGAAGTATCTCAAAGGACCTCCATGTAATAGGGGTCTCAGCACAACATACGATGCATCAATAAGACGCCCGGTCTGTAAGTTATTAGCCTTTGAGTCGAGAGGACCCGGTTGGATTCGTGCTCGATCCAACCAGACCATACCCCAACTTTATACAAATCTCCAGTGGGATATAACAAAGGGACCTCCTCTCTCCAAGGATTCCAATGCCATAGACAGTTCATCAAACTGTTTCCCAGTGGAAACATTATGGCCAAAAATATGGAATGGGTCGAAACTGGTCCAGGTCAGGTCCGACCCGGTCGGGCCGACCCAGCCTGACCCGGCCCGTCGGGTCCATCCCAGCCCACACGGGGTGGCCTGGCCTTGGTGACCTACAGTGCGGGGTGGCCGCGGTGAAGCGAGGAGCTGTGGTGTGGCAAAGTGTCCATAGTGCGACGGGGGGCGGCGCTGCGGTGGGGCAGCCACGTTGCGGTGGGGACCCATGGTGCGACGGTTCTCCACAGCCAGCTGGATGGCCAGCAATCCTCTTCGCGCGATGCGGTCATGCACCGCGCCTTCCCCAGTGGGTGGAAGTGATCCAACATCCCTTCCCTGGCCGCCGCGATACAAGGCCGCGATTCTCTTCTGTCATGCGGTGCGATCGCGCCGTCTTATTCATCGCGGCCGACTGTGGTGTCAGCCGCTGTTCTCGTGCCCCTCCGGTGTCAGTTTCCATCCTCCTCTATTGAAATGAACACACCAACCATGAAGAACAGAAAAGGGATTGGGCCTTGTCCATTTGGCCTGCTTACTTCGCATTAGTCCAGTAACAGGCAACTTAAGATGATTAATTCAACAACAACATGAAGAATAACACAACCCCTATATAATACCCCGCAACATCTTCTCGAAAAGATGATTGAATTGTGGGTCAACTCGTTAGTCAGTTGACCTGTGTTCTTCAAATAAATTCAGGAATGGGGAAGAGGAAATAAAAAATGCACAATGAAATAACCCCCTACCTTGTCGTTCATTTGAGGATGTCACGAAGAAGAAGAATAAGTCGTTGGATAATGTCGGTGTTCAGCGTCTCCATAAGGCTCTTCCGATCTGGGCTTAGGGTTGGTTCCTCATTCTTCGATTCATGGTTCAAGGTCGCTCATCACCGCCTGTTGGAACTGGCTCCATCCTCCAAGTGTTGAGAATCACAACACTTTACCAGATCTTCGTCCCTTGGTGAAGTCGTGCCAATTCCTCCCCCCAAGCTCCATATAAATAGGAGAGGGGGAGGGTATGTAATGATCATGGAATCAGTGAAGGTTCATTTAATAGGAACCTTCCTAAATTCCAACAACTCTATTACATAGCATTTGAATGTTAAAGATAATTAATTTACGTTGGTGCAATTAAATGGAACATATTAATTGAATTGCGTTGGCACAATTTAATTGCATTGAATTGGAACAATTTATTGGCCTAATTAAATGAGTTTGGTTGACATTATTAAGTGGGATGATGTCCAAGAGTCATCTCCCATTTAGGGGGAGTTCAAGGGTTGGGTGGTCCTCACCTTTTAATTCAAATGGGGGGGGGGGGGGGGGGGTTAGTTCGGGTGGTCCCCACCTCCATAATCCGTGTAGAGAGGTTTCAAAAATAAAATAGAAAGTTGTTCTTTATTTTACTTTCATTCTCACAAAAAACATGAAAGATAACTTTCACCCTCGGCCAACTGTGGTCGAGGTGAATGTCTCCTTTAGAGAATACTGGCGCTGTGAGTTCAATGGTATCCTTAGATTTTAATTATTAGCACCGGTTCAAAAGTTAAAAAACACTTCTTGCGCGTTTACTGAATGTACCCAAAAAAAATTTCAGAAAATTATTAACAGTCACCCTTGACCCGTGCTGGTCGAGGTTAGGCTCTGCTGCAGTGGAAAATTCCCCAAAAAACCCAATGGTACTCTTGGATTTGAAATCTGAGTTACCATTTAAAATTTATGGATTTTACAATAAAATAAATTTCACTTAATTATTTTATTTATGGACAAAAACAAACATTAACTGGTGGCCTGTGCCGACCAATGTTATTATCCTCTTAATTAAAGCATGCCCTCACAAGTTTAGCAGTTGTCTCAGATTTTCAATCAGAGCTAATGTTTGTGAGTTATAAGCCTTTGAAAAATAAAATAATTTATGGAATTATTTTATTTATGATTATTCCATTTTTGGGTTTTCTCACAGGAGGCCTGTGCCGACCCAAATTAAGTCACGCCTAGGGTAAACCCACCATTCTGAATGAAACGGTGCCCTAAAAGTTTTGATCTGGGAAACCATTTCAGAGTTATCCTACTTTTTTTTTCCGGAAAACTGCTTACACGCGCTAATTAATGTGTAACAAAACATCGATAGATCATTCCGGGCACTCTGGGCCTCAGAATCACGCACCGTCAGATTTCACGGTCTCGAAATAATTCCATATAATTAAATAAATATTATACAAAAATTACAGGACATTAAATTCTCCCCACCATAGCAATTTATGTCCTCGAAAGCCAAAACAAAGGCAAAACAACCAAAAGAGGGGACTGAGCACAAATATGTGCCTCCTTCTCCCATGTGCTCTCTCAGAGGTTCTCATGACAACAACATATGTGAACTAGAGGTATCGACCACCCACAAAGGACCCGCTCGTATTGAACCTCATTCTCCACTGGAACCTCCGTAAACATCACCTGATCATCGATGTCCAGCTCACTGTGGTCAATGATGCGAGATGGTTCATGAAAGTATCTCCTTAGCTGGGATACATGGAAGATGTCATGCACCCTATAAAACTGTGGTGGAAGAGCCAAGTGGTATGCTACCTCACTTATCCTCTGATGTATCAGAAAAGGACTGATAAAACTCGGTGATAACTTGATGCCTTGGCCAAATCTCCTTTGTCCCCATTAAGGAGAGAATTGAAGGAATACGTGGTCCCCCTCCTGAAACTCCATGGGTCTCCATATCCTATTGGTATAAGAGTTTTTTCAACTCTGTTCTCTCTTCACTTGCTGACCAGTGAGACATCGTGATACAAATTCTGCCATTACTTTCTTCATCCTTGGCCACCAGTACTGACGCCGAAGGTCCTGGTATATCTTCACCACACCAAGATGCACCACCAAAGGGGAAGTATGAAGCTCCCCCAACACCTCCTCCCTAAGCGCCATTGGTACCATGGTATATCCTTTGAAGAGGGAGTCATGCTCACCACCTTCAAAAAATCCATCAGGTGCATGTCCTGTGGATATCTGAGCACGTCGAGCCTCGTAGTCTATGCCCCCCAAGTTGCGACTACCCAACTTGCTGAAGGAGTGGGGGAGTGACAGTCATAGACTTGATGTAAGAAACCTCATCTCTATCTACGAAGGATATCTGCAGTGTGACTAGCTGCTCTGATGGCTCACTCTGCAGCTGCTGACCAAACCTCCAGCTAAGTGCATCTACTATTATGTTCCCCTTTCCAAGAGAAAAGATTATCTAAAAGTTAAAGACCTGTTGGAACTCTAGCCATCGTCACTATCTCAACTTCTAAAAGCTCTGCTGACACTTCTCTGACCACAGGAAAGGATCCTCCTTCTTCGTCAAAGATAACAAGGGTGCCTCTACCCTTGATAAGTTTGGTCCAGAACTCCGGTAGTTCCCATCCAAACTAGAAGTCCCTCTACCTATGGGGGGTAATCCTAGAAACATATTTTAAAAATATGTCCCCATGCTCTGCCACTCCTATTTGGAACTGAAAACTGAAAAATACTACTACCACGAGGGTAAGTCTGAACACCTCAAGAGTTATTGGATGCACCCTCCTATGCATGTGTTTATCCTGTGCTTCCTGAGTTTCCTTTTTCACGGACCAAGGAAAACCCCATTCCATCATTGTAGAGAGACTACAAATCATTTTTCCTAATACAATCAATCTGAGTATGAACTGTGGATGTCTAGTCTATACCCAAACTAACATCGTAAGGCCTCAACACAACCACCAAGAGGTTCCAACCGAAACTCTCACCTCAAGGGCCAGCTCACACCATCGGCATAAGTGTGATTATCAAGTCTCCTCAAGAAGGTATCTCCAGATGTGAGGTTCAAGTCAACGGTTTAACTGGAAACTCTAGGTATTGGACAAGATTCATGGAAGGACTGAATGATTGGTGCCTATGTATATTGATACAATATCTGGTAGTAGACACAGACCACACCTCGAATCATTCCTAGAGACATTGGGTCGCACTACTTGACCACATGCAGCTACTCCATTCCTATGTCATCCATCTCCCTGAGCCTGGTGGGAACCACATAGGGGTGGCGGTTGTAACATGTCTAAATGTACACAACCTCATACTTCTCTCATAGCTCTACTTCTACATCTGCAGCCCTGCAGATTCATCTGTCCTTTACACTTCCTCTTCCCAAAACATTTTACACACCCTAGTCTTTAAGACTCGCATCAGTTTCCTTCTTTCCCACTACTAACATTAATTGGATGCATCCGCCCAGCCAAAGAATATTCAACCACAAAGGTTCTCTCCAGCACCCTAACAAAAGTAGGAATGCATAGAGGAATAGTGCTTCCTCGGATGTCCCTAAACACGCCTCACTCAGCGGTACGAGCCCTAAAGCACTGGACATACTGTTTTCATCGAGGACCTGATATAGTCGACATGCCTTAATGAATACTTAGTTACCGACATGTCATCCTGCCAAAGCTGTAGAAGCCCTAGGGAACTCTCAACCTCCTCCTCAAGCCCATCTACAGCTTCCTGTGGGTCGGGATCACCTCGGAACCTGAGGGGTATCTGATTTTGAAACACTTGTATGCTACTAAGCCAACATGTGTCCTCTACCGGTACCATTGGTTGTAATTTCTGGCCAATGAGTAGTGGTATAGCTGGCACACTACCCGATGGTACCATTAAAGGAAACAGTCCACGTACCTAAGCCTTATCACAATGTAGATGTTCTTCATGGTAACTCACTAGAAAATTCTAGCATCTAAGATGACCATATTCTCTACTGGTGTCTCAACTTTGCAGGAAAATAAAGAAACCGCATCCAGCCATCCCTCAATAGCATGGGAATCTGTCTTGTCTCAAGTCCTCGGAGGCCTCTACTGCTGGAACTCGTGCAATGCACTTAGTCAAGGTGCACTGCCCGCCAGTGCAGCTGGTGGTAACCGCTGTCCAATGAGTGCTGGTGCTGTTGGTACACCACCCGAAGGTGCCAACATAGTAAGTGGTCCCTGCACCCGAGCCTCGTCGCTCGGTGGTCCGTCATCACATACACTCTCAGGAATCCTAGATGGCTATCTATATAGCGGCATCCTGATAAGGAACAGGTGTGCCACGATCATTAAGTTATACCTAGTGAGCTGACTCAAGAAAAAAAAAGAAAACTTTTCAAAATACACACGCAATCAGTTTTTTCGTGCACTGAGTCAGAAATCATCAGTCAGGGTCCTTCTATATGGATACATCGGCCGTCACACCAACACTAGATTCCCTAAACTGATAAACACACTCACTAAACTAAAAAATATTGTCGTTAAAGAGATATGATTACAATTTTCTATAGTATAACCAACTCCTTTGATACCAATTTGTCATGACCCATCCCCCGGGGCCTGTGTCATGACTACCCCAAGCCCACCTTCCATAGGCCAGGGGCTTGCGACTAGCACCGAATGCATTTTTGCTTAAACTAGGAAGGAATTGCCTTTATATCCTGTAAACACATGCAAAAAAGCACACATAAAATTAAAAACAGGAGTAAAATGTATAGTAGAAGTGTGAGTACAGTAAGTAAAAGTGGCCAGAATACAAGCCCAACTGGAAAGTATAGGAAAATTGAAAATTAAAAGTAAACTGGAACAACTCCTGTGAACACCCACCAAGGATCCTACCTGAAGGGTAGGTACAGATCTCGAACATTCATCTTTGCGGTACAAATCATCTAATTTCCACCTCCGAGATACCTACATTCCTATCAACCTCTCCCTCAATCAAGACTGTTTGTCGTCTGCACCAAACACAACAAGGTGCTGGCACAACCCGTGCATGGGTGAGTATAACGATACTCAGTAGGGACCCCGAGACCCTCGAGGTCTCAGAAAATCCACAACGGATAAACCAAAAATCATGAAATCAACTGACAACCATACTTAGGTATACGCCCATACATATACCTCAGTTATCATGTATACCCATCTCCATCAGGAGGAAATAGAGGGTCCAACCCAAAATCCCAAAGAGAAATTGTTCCACAAAGGAAGGAATACCACGAAGGAATGAAAAAAAAGGTATGCCGCACAAAAGAATACCAACAAGGTATTACCACAAAGGAAAGTACCACACAGGTACAGACTTAGCTCACACCAGGTATAAATTATGTACAGTAGAAGAGATGATTAGATGTAACTACAAATTCATCTTACTCTGTTAAGAGGTAGACCCAAGAAGGATCCTAAATCATCATCAGATCCACAGAGGATCATAGTACATCATCAGAACCATGCAGGATCCTAGTACCTTGTCAGACCCACACAGGATCCTCATACATCATCAGACCCACACATGATCCTAGTACATCGTCATACCCACATAGGATCCTAATACATCGTTAGTCAGTCATCATACCCACACATGATCCTAGTACATCGCCAATAAATAATCATACCCGCATAAGATCCTAGTACATCATCATTACATCGTCAAACCCGCACATGATTATAGTGCATCGTCATTACATCGTCAGACCCACAGAGGATCCTAGTACATCGTCAGTACCTCATCAGACCCACACATGATCCTAATACATTGTCAGTACTTCATCAGAACCACACTGGATCCTAGTACATCATCAGTACATCGTTAGACCCACACATGATCCTAGTACAATGTTGTTATATCGTCAGACCCACACAAGATCCTAGTACATCGTCAGTACATCATCATACCCACACTGGATCCTAGTACATCATCAGTATGTCTTCAGACCCACAATGGATCCTAGTATATTGTCATTACATTTTCAGACCCACATGGGATCCTAGTACATCATTAGTACATTTTCAAAACCACACAGGATCCTAGTACATCGTTAGTACGTTATCATACCCAAACAAGATCCTAGTACATCGTCAGTACATCATCAGACCCACATATGATCCTAGTACCTGGTCACAACCAGCTATAGGGTTCCCGCACTAAGCTCTCTTGTCTCCAGGAGGGTCCACTACTCAAGCCACTGGTCAATAATCCAAATTCCATGAAGTCCAACGAAGATGCTTCCCAAAGGACTGACATGTAATAGGGTTCGCAACGCAACAGACGGTGTGTCAATGAGATGACTTGTCTGTAAGTTATTTGCCTTTTAGTCAAGAGGGCCCAGTTGGATTCGTGCTCGATCTAACATAACCATACACCAACATTATCCAAATATCCAGTGGGGTACACCAATGAGACCACCTCGCTCCTAGGTTTCCAGTTCAATATATGGTTCGTCAAACGGATGCCCGATGCCAATGTTATGGCCAAAAGAATGGAATGAGTCGAAACTGGCCCGGGTCTGGTCCGACCTGGCCTTGGCCGACCCGACCCGGTTCAGATCGACCTTGCCCACTGGGTCTAGCTCGGACCCCTGGGTCCGGCCCGTACAGTGCTGGACGGCCCGACTTGGGAGGCCGCGGTGCGGCAGGGAGGCCGCAGTTGGCCGGGGTGGCTGTGAGGTGGTGGGGGCCGCGATGTAGCGGGGTGGCCATTGTGCGGCGGTGCGCCACGGTGTGGAGGTCCACCATGGATGGCCAGATGGACAACCATCCTCTCTGCATGGCATGGTCGGACGCCACGCCTTCACTGGAAGCCGACAGTGAGCTGGCCCCCCTTCCCTCACCGCCGCGGCACAAGGCAGCAGTTCTCTTCTGTCTGGTGGCACGGTCGCGCCGTCGCCTTGGTTGCGGCCGACCGTGGTGCCGAACGCCGTTCTATTTCCCCTCCAGTGTTGGTTTTCATCCTCCTCCATTGCGATGAACACACAAACCATGAAGGACAGTAAAGGGACTGGGCCGTGTTTGTTTGTCCCGTTTCCTCTGCATTATTTTGGTAGCAGGCAGATCAAGATGATTAATTTGATGTAAAACACAAAGAATAACAAAACCCCTACAGGATACCACACAACATCCTCCCTTAAAGACGAATGAATCACGGGTCAACCTATCAGTCAGTTGACCCGTGTTCTTCATATAGAACAGGGAAGAGGAAATCAAAAACGCACAATGAAATAAACCCTTACATTGTCGTTCGATGGAGGATGTCACAAAGAAGAAGAAAAAGTCATCGGAGAACGTCGGCCTTCAGCATTTCCACAAGGAGATTCTGATCCTGGCTCGGGATTGGTTCCTCATTCTTTGATTCGTGGTTCGGGGCTGCTCGTCACCACCCACTAGAACTGGATCCGTCCTGCAAGTGTCGGGCGTCACAACACATTACCAGAGCTTCGTCGCTTGGTGAAGCCATGCCAATTCTTCCCCCCATTCTCCATATAAATAGGAGAGGGGGAGGGTAAATAATGATTGTGGAATTTATGATGGTTCATTTAATAGGAACCTTCCTAAATTTCAATGACGCTGTTACTTAGCATTTGAATGTTCAAGCTAATTAATTTACGTTGGCACAATTAAATGGCACAGATTAATTTCATTGCATTGGCACAATTTAATTACATTGCATTGGAATAATTGATTGACCTAATTAAATAATTTGGGTTGAAATTATTAAATGGAAGCAATTCCAAGAGTCGTCTCCCACTAAGGGGGAGTTCAATGGTTGGGTGGACCCCACCTTTGAGTTCTAATTGGGGTGTTTTTTTAGTTCGGGTGGTCCCCACCTCCATAACCCATGTAGAGAGGTTTCCAAAATAAAATAGAATTTTGTTCTTTATTTTATTTTTATTCCCACGAAAAACACTAAAACTAACTTTCACCCTCGGCCAACTGTGGTCGAGGTGAAAGTCACCTTAAGCGAATACCGGCACTGTGAGTTCAACGATGTCCTCATATTTTAATTCTGGGCACCGGTTCAAAAGTTACAAAACACCGCTTGTTCATTTACTAAATGTACACGAAAAAAGTTTAGAAAATTATTAACAGTCACCCTCGACCCGCGTCAGTCGAGGTTAAGCTCTTCCCAAGTGGAATATTCCCCAATGAATGCAACGATACTCACAGATTTCCAATCTGAGTTACCATTTAATAGTTATTGATTTTACAATAAAGTAATTTTCACTTAATTATTTTATTTACGGAAAAAATTAACATTCACTGGTGGCATGCGCTTGCCAAAGTTAGAATCTACTTAAATAATTCATACACTCACGAGTTTAGTGGTAGTATCATATTTTTAATTTGAGCTACCTTTTGTGAGTTTTAAGAATTTGAAAAATAAAATAATTTTTTTTAATTATTTTATTTATGATTATGTCATTTTTGGGTTTTCCCACAGGAGGCCCGCGCCGAACTAACTTATGTTGCGTATAGGGTAAGACAGACATTCTGAATGCAACAGTGCCCTCATATTTCTGATCCGGGAAACCGTTTAAGAGTTATCCCACTTTTTTAAGAAAACTGCTTACACGTGCTTATTAAAGCGTAACAAAAATTGGATGGATCATTCCAGGAACTCCGGGACTCAGAATCATGCAACGTCTGATTTCGCAGTCTCGAAATAATTCTATATAATTTAAAAAAATTATACAAAAATTCTAGGACATTACAGGATGGGTGTAGGGTTTGAATCCAGGTAGGCATACATGATGCTGGAAATTTGAAAATTACTGATAAAAGGGGTGGTGGGGTGTAAATATCTGATAAAGGTGGGGGAGAACTGTTAATGGGGTTGTAGAAGCACTGATAAAGGGTTCAGTCGCATATATGTCTGAGAAAACATAATTTTATGCATCTTAATAGTGATTCCTTTATCAGTGCTAAAAAATCACTTGTAATGGACCCCTTTAATAGTGATAAAGAAAGCGCTATAGAAAGGGACCTATAATAGTTCTAAAAAAAATGACAAAATCTTCAGCCTTTTAAACATTTTCTAATTACAAATCTTTTTTAGCACTGATAAAGGCCTATTATACTAATTTTAAAGGCCTATTTTGTAGTAGGGGATAGACCATCCATATTTTGGATATCCATGAAGCCTCAAATAGAAAAAATAAAACTTAAATGAACAATCCAATTGATTCATAAATAAAAATAATGATTCAACCCATATATATAGACATATGTACCTCATATATATGTAAACATACAACATGGAATCACAAGGTACAATAAAAGAAAATGAATACAAATATGGAAATATTTTCTTGGATGATACACTTGTAACCAAAATAAAACCAATCAAACGTGAATTAAACTACCTTAGAACCACCGCGAAGCCCATAGTTTCTATCTATATACCATCTCATCCATCAAGATAATAGAAACGTGAACTTAGGTGAAGCAGATCTTTGAACCTATATAAGATAGTAGAGCTGCGTACAAACACACATGGCATGGGAAACTCCCTATTGAGGTAACCCCTTATTTTGAACCATTGAGCAAGAAAAAATTTCCATGGGAAGCTCCCTAAGTACCAGTATGAGATGATCCTAGTAGCTCTAGAACCATTATTGACAAAAAACAACCCTATATTGAGTCCCAAACATAACACAATCCATCCCACTATCTCGCAACAACATCATTAGAGTGTAACTCCCCACTATCCCCCATTGTTTTCTAGAGGGAACCTTAGAAGTGTGCGTACCAACTAGGGTAGCAAGAATCAAGACCCCCCATCATGATACCTAGATTCCCATGAACAAACAACTATGAAGGTAAGAAATCAATCATGATTATCACATAAATAAAGCATAAAAAATATCTCACACCACACCTCAAACAAATTCTCATAGAGAAACCCCTTTAACATCATTCGTCCATTCATAATGTAAAAAAAACCCATAACAAGTTACAAATACAGAAGGGAAAAGTAACGAGTGAAAAAAAATTCCAAACTAACTAGTTTCAAAGTTCCTAAAAATTATTTAGATGAAAAATGACTTGGGATATTGATTCTTTATATTACCTTTTAAAATATATCCTTTTAAAATAATTTTAATTCTCAAAAACAGGTAAACAGATTTTTAAATCCAAAGGAATTATTTAAAATATGGCACTTTACATTAGAAACTTTAAACATATCATATTCCTTAATTTTTTCACAAAAATCCATTTAAAAAGGCTTATGGTAATTTAATTATATATTTATAATTCCTAAAAACTTAATTCAAAACAATAGAATTAAAATCTAAATAAAACAATTTATTAAAAGTCACAATTCCATAGAAAATAATTTTATAATTTCATCAAAATCAAAATATAAAATTTTAATTTAATTAAAAATGAAATTTTGAAAACCAATGAATTCTATAAATTGAAAAATAAATGAAATGAAAATAAAAACCAACCTTAAATAATTTGATTGATTCAGCTACACATTATCTTCCTTGATAAACACCGAAATGAAATTAAGATCAACCTCCAAAATCCATAAATGGAAAAATACCACATATTAGACAAATTTAAACCCTTAATTGAACCAATATAATGATTTTTTTTCTAATTCAGCAGTAACATCTATGGGGTAATGGAAAAGTGAAGAGGGTAGAGGAGAAATGAAATGAAAGGGAAGATAAATACCTCCGAAACACTTTGAAATCGAAAGAGAGACACCCAAAATAAATGTATGAGTGGAGAGCTACTCTAAATCTCCATGGTGGGTTGATCTAATGAGATGAAGGAAAAGGTTATGAGAAACCTCTAAAGAAAGTAGAAAATAGGTAAAATAATTATTATATGAAATCTGGGTGGATTAAATGGTTTTTCTGCATAGTTCTCATAACCATGTGAAAACATAACAGATGGAATTATCAATGACGTGATATGGAAAAAAAATTCATACCTCATACCTACTATCCTAGTGTTTAAATTGAACCAACACCCTTGTGTACACTCACATGGAATGTTATACAATATACCTTCTTATATAACTGACACTAACTGTGTGTTACCCATGCACACTAATCAAGCATATTAAAAAAATAAAATAAGTTCCCCTCTACATAAGGTTACTAATATATCATTGAGTAAATCATCCATTATAACCATTACAAATAAGTATCCCCTATGTAAGGTTTGTCTTAAATTTATATCAAAATGTGCAGTTATCATTCTAAAATAGTGTAAAAAAAATATCTAAAAATTAAAAATTTAAACAAAAAAGATCACTAAATTTAAATTAAATCAAAATTAAAATAAATAAATAAATCAATAGTAATATGAGGTGTTAAATATAGTCCATTGAGACCGATATGGGGTTGGGCCTTTTGAGTTTCCACTGTTTTGTGGTGGGGTCTAGGGCTCTGCATCCTTACCGACTACGAAGTGCGAGGTCATGGAATATGGATAACTTTGTGTATGATCTCACTTTGTGTCTGATTAGTTACTATATGAGTATGTAAATGAATAAGAGACCTTGAATTATATAAGGTCACTAATCATTTTTGTTATTTTTTTATTGACAAACATATGTTCATAAAATATTTTAGGTTCCATGCATAGTGGAAGCATGGGAGGGTTGGTTCCCAACATTCATTTTTTCCATATTCAATGAAAAATATGGGATCTATGTGATGATGAATGCCATGATCCATGGAATTGAATCAAGGAAATAGGACAAAAGAATAAAAACTTGAAAATAATATATCATATGAACATATTTTGTTAATAATTAGTTTAATTAAATAATAATTACCTCGAGGGTTACCATTTATTCATTGATGCATTTGACTATAGATTCGAAGATGTACTATAATTACATTGTAGTGATAAATTGTATATCTCCTCTAGAAGTGATCCACATGAGTGGCATGTATCTCCAGATGTTTTTGAAGGTGTTTCTGGGTGCTATCATGGAAGATCATTATGCTTGTGATGTCCACTTTTATCACCATGATAACCTCTTCCAAAACGTTCTCGTTGATCCAGTGGAGGAGGATCTCTCTCATTCTTGAGAGCATTATTAGAGATGGAAGGACTCTCTTGGATTGAGAGATTTTCTCCAAATATGTTTGGCACATATATATTTTGGCTTGGGTAATAAGAAAATAACATAACTTGGTATTTATATTGCTATGGTTAGAATAAAATAATTTCACAAGCCCCTAATTATTTTATGAAATCCCAAAAAATCCCCATGTAAAATAATTATAGAAATATTATTATTTCTCAACTTGTGCCTAATTTTTAGATTATAATTAAACATAATTTAACTAAATAATATTCAATATTATTATTTCTTACCATACCCTTAACTCGGTCTGCCAATCATCCACCATATTTATTGAAACTTGAATAATGACTATTTATTTATTAAATAAATATCACTACATTATTCGCTAAAAAATATATAAATATTATACTCAATAAAAAGATAATAAATATTTATTAATAATTCCACTCATGATATATTTTATTTAATAACTAGTGATGATGTAAATATGACCAGTCATCCATGAATAATTATTAAACCACAACCGGGAAAAATATTTATTCATCTTATTAAATAGTAAATAATATATTTTCTAACTGATATAATGGGTACACTTAGTGTGTGACCCTCTAGGCCTTTTTTTCAGTTGCGTTAGGCTGGGCAACCTAATGTCTATGATTAGAATCTATAAACACACCAAGTTCCCCATTGAGAATTAAATTAATGCCGTAACGACATGTCACCTTATATGAACGCTTACCATGTAATATAATCCTTTTATCTCGATATCTCCAATCGAGTGGGTTGCATGAAAGTGCCATCAACCCATGTGCTTGATTTCACATTCTCTAACATTCCAAAAATTTAACATTTCAATAGAACACCATGGCTATGGATTTATTTAATCTATATATTTTCCATAAAAGGGTATGGGATATCAATTTCCATTATGGAATATAGGGGAAAAATCCTTTCTCACATTATTCAATAATGAAATATTACTCGTGATGAACCCAACATATCCTACCTCACCATGAACATATCTCACTACAATTTTCTCAAATACATCTATGTTCATGAGTCATAAAACATATTAATAATAATCTTAAATTCTAAGGACCAATACATGCATCTATAGATTGGAACATTCAATAAATCTTATAAACGTGGATTTCTTACTGGTGGGTCTCATTATCATAATATTCTACTAGATATTACCAAGGGCGAACACCATGAGATGGTGCTTCGAAGTATGATGAGTCTCCACCCCTAAAAGTCAATATCATTGTTTTCCCACAAATGATATCATCCATCCATATAACATATATTTAAGAATAGTGTAATATCACTTTTTGGGTTCTCATCATAGCGGGGAACTTCTATGACCTTTTAGTGTGACACGTACTCTTGTAACATTATCACATACAATTTTAGTCTGATGAAAAATCATGATTTGATAAGGAATTTATTAATATTAAAAACCATGAATATTAGTTATCATAAAGAACAAAATAAGTTGATTCTAATGCACCAACTCCAAAAAAATCCCACATTCACTAGAGAGAACATCTAATGACCTTCAATTTTCTAGCTCTCACATGATACTCATGCTTCTACTAAGATAGACCTTTAGTCAAGGGGAAAACATGTTCTCTTCCATGGATACTATAGTTACGGAAAATTCACCCCTTTGATAAAAATCCCTCAAGAGGTGATACTTAGGCTGTATATGTTTTTCTATTGATGTGACTGTGACTCTTTTGCAGGAGCCACCACTATAGTATTATCACAATAAAATGTGATAGGATCTTTTATTCTAGGTACCACATCAAGATCTTGAAAAAATTTCTAAAACTATATAGATTTCTTGGATACATAAAAATCCACTATATAATCAGAATTTACAATAGAATCAGCTAAAATTGGATCCTATGAACTCTTCCATCTCATAGATCCTCTGTTGAGATAGAAAACATATCCTAATTGCGACGTTAGACTATTATTATCTATCTAAAAACCAACATCAACATAATCACTAATGAAAAGATCCTATTCCCCTCTACACACTAGGAATTTATCTTTAGTTCTTATCAAATACTTATGAATAGTCTTAATAGCTTTCCAATTCTATTCTTCTGGATCAACTTAATATCTTTCTACCATTATCAGTTCATAGGAAACATCAATTCTAGTACATAACATGGAATACATGATAGATCCTATCGCCAAATTTCATGGGATCTTACTCATTATATCTTTATCTTATTATGTTGGGGGAAACATTTTCTTAGAAATATGTAAACCATGTGACACTGTAACCAATCATTTCATAGATTGTTCCATACTAAATCTATTTTGTATATGGTCAATATATGTACTTTTAATTTGTCCAAGAAGCCTCTTGTATCTATCACAGATGATCATGTTCCCCAGAATCTAGGCTAATTCATCTAAGTCCATTTTAGAAAAGCACTTGTTCAAGTAGTCTTTAACTAACTGTTAGACTAGAATGTTGTTTCCAATAAGTAATATGTTGTTAACATATACTACTAGGATTACAACCCCCTTCCAATTAAACCTTTTGTATACACATGGCTCACATTAATTCTTAATGAAACCAAATTCCCTTACAGATTCATAGAATTGAATATTCCATGACCTGTATTCTTTCTTCAATCTATAAATGGATCTCTACATCTTGAAATCATTTTTTGCATCACATGGTGTCACATACCGTTCTTTTTGTGTCATATAGACATCATCCTGAAGGTTCCTGTTATGGAATGAAGTTTTGACATCCATCATCCTAATCTTATAGTCACAATATGATTACCTGAAAAGTATGATTCTTATGGATTTAAACATGAAAAATGGTGAAAGGGTTTCATCTTAGTCAATTCCTTGATGCTGTTTAAAACCTTTGGACACTAGCCTTGCTTTATAGGTACTTACTTTACCTTCAATTTCCACTTTCTTCTTGAATACCCATTTATACCAAAAAGGATTTACATCAACTGGAACATTGACCGGATCTCAAACATGGTTCTGATACATGGAATTCAACTTATAATTCATTTCGTCTAGCCATCATAAAGCTTTTGAGATATCTATTACCTCCTTATAGGGGAGAGGTTCATCATTATCCAATAAAAATGAGTCACAATTCTTTAGTGATTAGAAAACCATATCTCTTTAGTTCCCTTAACTCTCTTGGGATCCTACCTTGTACTTATGTTTTAGGAATTAAATATTCCATTGGGACCTATGGAACTTGTTCTAGTACCAAATCCTATGTATCTTGAGTATTAGCTTTATCAAAGACTCTCTTTCTCCCAGTATCCTTTTTGAGGATGTTCTCCCTCTCAATAAAGACTCTTTTGTTTTGAAATAATTAATTTATTTTATGAGGGTTTGTATAGGTAATATACTTTTGTTTCCTTGAGATACCCTATTAAGATATACCTCATGTACTGAGGTTCTAGTTGGTTTCCTAAGAAAGAATTAAAAAATAGCTCGCATCCCCATACACGTGTATGCGATAATATGGGTTTATTTCCACTCCATAACTTGAAGGGAATTCCATTTTCAACCTTATTTTGTAATTGTTTCATAGTGTATACCATTGTTTTTAATGCATATCTCGTAAAGGATAATATAATATTTTCATGAATCATCATCAACCTTACCATGTCCAACAAGGTATGATTCCCCCTTTCATTAACACCATTACACTTTGGTGAATAATGTGGATTTATTTTATATAGAATCCCAAACTCTTGGAGAAAGTTGATGAACTCTTGGTTAAGAAATTCTCCACCTTGATCTGATCAAAGCATATTTTTCTTCTTACCAATCTGATTCTCTACATCTTTCTTGAATTCCTTTAATTTATCAAGGGACATATAATTACACCACAATATGTAAATATATCCATATATACTCAAGTTATCACAAAATGTTATGAAGTATGAATGTCCACCTATAGAGTCTACTTGAAATGGTCTACACACATCAGTGTGTACTAATACTATATTCTCTATGACCCTTTCACTCTGTCCACCAAATGGAGTTTGGTCATTTTTTATTGCAAAAACGTGTGGCATCTATCTACTAGTTTTAGCTTAGAAGATTATAAATTACCATCATGACAGAGCTTTGTCAAATGATTCTCCTTTACATGGACGATATAGTGATGCCACAACTAGGTGTTGTATGAGTAATTTGAACATGATTTGTTATCAAATTCCGACACAATGTTTTTTAATTTAATACATACTGACTGTTATTTAAATGCTCCATACCATAACATATGTTTACCTTATAAAAGAAACAATTTTTATTTATGAAAATTAAAATAAACCCATATGTATCCAAACAAGATATAGAAATAATGTTTTTTGTAACACTATGTACATAATGAGCTTCATGTAAAACCAAAATCATTCATATTGGTAATGTGATTTGGTAGTGACCAATGGTAAGAGTAGCCAACCTCACACCATTGGAATCTCAATGATCCACCTCTCCTTTGGAAAATTTTAAGAATCTACATGGTTCTTGCATTTGAATACAGATGTGATCACCATAAGCTCTATAGAATAAGAAATTTGTAGAAATTGAAAGGTGGCACTTGATAACGAACACACCTTTGGATTGCCCTTGCCTATTGGTGTAGTTCTTATTCTAGTGGCCTGACCTGCAACAAGAAATGCAAACTACCTTTTTTACTTTCCCTACCATTGGTGGATCTTCTTATTCTTGGTCAGACGGTGCTCAGGGGATTTATATTGTATATAAGTATTAAGACCATTTCCATTGTCCTTCATATTCCTATTCACCATAAGGATTGTGGGTTTTTCACACCCCATGTCCTTATCCACTTAGAGAATTAATGTAAGAAGTTATGATAGTCTTTTATCATTATTAATCACATTATAATTCACAATAAAACTTGAGAAGTTACTTGGAAGTTATGATAGTATGATATCTATACAAAAATCATCATTGAATTTAATCCCTAAGATTTCTAGATGCTCAATGTAGACAATAAGCTAACTGCATATGGTCCAACTGGAATAAACTCTCCAAGAATAGTGGTGAAAAAAGTGTTGGAGATCGCATACCTCTATTTTTTCTCCTTCTCTTGATAGAGATCGAGAAGGTGAGACATCATGATATAAGAATACATTTCCTCATGTTGCTTTAGGATCCCATTAGTCAGGGATGATAGCATGGGGCACAAAACTTTTTTAGAATCATTTAGATGTTTCTTATACATGGAGAGCTCCCCATTACTAACCTCCTTTCCAAGAGCAACTGGTAAATTTTCTTTTGAACATATTATGTCGTTTCATGTTTAAGGATGACTCAGATGATAATTTTACACTCCTAACAATTAGTGACAGTTAGAAGGGTTTCCTTATTGATTATGTATCACAGTGATATGTTTGATGTCATTTTTAATACTATTTTAATAAACAATATAAGCAAAGTTCTAATAATTTATCAGATAAAATTAAGACATATAAATAAAATAATATGAATCAGTCTCCCTCTATTTTATAGAAACCAAATAGCCCTCACCATTGTCTTTTGAATATCTTGTTTCTTTGAAATTCTAGTGGCAGGGATCCATCTTTCACATTGAATTACACCAACATTGGTTGTTCAAGAAATTTTAGAGGTTTTAGTTATGCATTACAATTCCCAATTAAATTAACTCATAGCTCTATGATCCGTTGAGTGGAATCCCCCATCATAAAATCCTTAATTTTGGATTTCATCAACCTTTTCCTCTCAGTTACACCTACTCCTGATTTGGAAGTTAAACAATTATGTAAACTAAGTAAAGTCAACCAAAAAACTCAAATTATAATTACTCAATTATTTAAAGCACCCCGACTTTGTCTGGTCAAGGACATTAGACTATGGTTTGATTCTAACCGAAGTAATGCAAGGATATACTGATTTAATATTTTATTGATGGATTTTAGACTTTATGAGTAAATTTCCATTTATTATCTTTTAAAATGAATGTAAATATTAATTAGGATAATATTATGTGATTAACCATGTATTAGATAATATTTATTCACAAAATAGATTATTTTAGTTCAATCTTGAATGCTTTTCAATTAATGAATTAGTTGATCATGAAAAAAATCCATAATGAATAACCATATAACTGACATAAAAAAAATAAATGGCATGACCGGGAGATTTTTCTATGGTTTGTTTATTTATAATTTGATAAAATAATCACTGACCTAAGAGAGAAACAACTTGAACAAATTAGGTTTTTGTTTACACCAATCCACCCGTCCACCGTTTCATCTCCTTGGATTGGTTTCTCTCCAGCTCCCAACTTGGACCACCTCCACTTGCTTGGGAGCTCCATCCATTACATATTATTTTACTGAAAAATAGGTGAGGTGTAAAAGGTGATTTACATAAAATAAAAAATGGGAATTCATGACCTACATATTAATGAGGGGAGAAGGCACACATGACAACAATTTAATTTAATAAATTAAAAGGAAACCAATCACATACAAAAGGTCTGGTCTCGCTCATGATCATCCACATGCATGAAATAAATTTAGACATTTAATAAAACTATAATTAAAATATTTAATCATTTTTATTTAAGACAATTCATTCTTTAATTGATTAATTATTATCATTAATTAATTAATCATTTTATTTTAATCCTTTTATAAATTTCCTTGAGATTATCATCAATTATAATTTTAAACAAATTAGAACTCATTTCAAATTTTTCATGTACATAACTTCTACCTTGGAGGGAACCCAATGAATAATCATCCAAATCTACTCAACATGTATTATGCTCATATAATATTTTACGCTTATATATATTTCTTATACAACTTATAGAATACTTTCATGACGTGTGATTCACAATTGATTACATGAACTATATGACTTTTTGGCCATGTTTTATGCTTCAATGAACTTTGAGTAACAACATATACTACCACTTATACATGATGTTATTATTTGAAAATTATGAAAATATTAAAGTTTTATTTCTATATAATTTGGAAAAGTACACGAAATGTAGATTCGATCTACAAGGTGTGTACTCCACCATCTATCTAGAGTACACACCTAAGGACTCAGTTTATGATGTATAATTCATAAATTTAGGAGTGCATGGCATGTAAAGTAGGATAGATTACCTATTGACTCTATATTACACGGTCTTCGGTTGGATAATTCATGTATGGGATACATGTCCCATCCTTGACTTGATAGGGATTACACGTCGTGTCTATTGGGCCACATGGCATGTAGTCTGGATGACAGTGCACCTATCTATCTTGGTCATCACGTTGTGTAATTTTTAACGACACTACATGACATAAATTCACATAGCATGAGTAATTTTTTAACTACTCCTGATGTAGTAAAAATAACTACATGGTATGTATATCTGACTACATGACATTTAATACAATTTTACCTTGACAGAACCATTGTCACATCTAGATGAGTTCCTCAATTTAATTTTAATATTAATATTAATCATTTCCGTGAGATCTATGAGAAATGATAGAGGAAGAATAGATATCGAAATCCATATTAAAAGGGAAGGTTAAACTTGAATTGATAAAATAAATTATCAATGTGTAAATCATCAACAAATTATTTAAATAATTATGATCAATAAAATGATCCTCTGATTCCACTTGTAAGTTCCGAGCACAGCAAAAGTGCAGGATAGTTGGAGCCCAAATTTGATTTTTTTAAATTCATTGAACAATCTGGGATATATGGGATGAGGAATTTCATGATCCATGTAATTGAATAAAAATAAATAGTAAAAAAGAATAGAAACCCCGAACCAAGATAAAGGATCAAAATATTTTGTTTATAATAAATTTAATTAAATAAGTATTGCCTCCATGGTGATTCTTTCATAATTGATGAATTTGACCATAGATCTTCTGGTGTACCTTCACTGTGTTGTAGATATCAAGAGTATAAATCCTCTAGTGGTGATCCACACATCTTCCACTCATCATCAGATATCACTAAAGGAGTCTCTAGGGGATACCATGGAAGATCCTTATGCTTACAATGTCTGTATTCGATCACCTTGAGAACCTCTTCCAAAGCGTTCTCCTTGATCCGGTTGAGGAGGGTCTCTTTTTTTATCGAGGAAATTCTTAGAGAGGTATTGAATCTCTAGTCTTAAGAGATTTTATCCAAATATTTTTGGCACAAAAAGTATTTTGTCTAGGGTAAAAAGAAAATAACACAATTGGGTATTTATATTGCTAGGGATAGAATAAAATAATTGAAAAAAGCCCTTATTATTTTATTTAATCCCCAAAAATCCCTATGTCAAATAATAATAGAAATCTTATTTTTTCGTGACATGTTTCGAACATGAAGATTAAAATTGAATATTATTTAATAAAATAATTTTTAATATTATTATTTATCAGCAGACCCTTAACTCAGTCCACCAATCCTCCACCATATTTACTAAACCTAGAATACTGAATCTTTGTTTATTAAATAAATATCAATGAATTATTCACCAAAAAATAAATTAAAATTATATTCACTGAATAGAAAATAAATATTTATTAATTATTCCACCCATAATATATCCTATCGAATGACTAGTGTCGAAATAAATGTGATCATACATCCATGAATAATTATTACATAAAAAGCAGTAATAATCATTAATTAACCACTTAAATAATTAATAATATATTATTTAATTGAAAAACTAGATACACTTAGTGTGAGACCTTATAGGCCTCTTTCTTAGTGGCATTAGGCGAAGCAGCCTAAAGTACAAGGTTAGAATCTAGAAAAACGCCAAGGTGCCCATAAATAAAGAAGTTAATGGCACAACTACATGTCATCTCATACCAATGCTTACCATATCTCCAATAAAGAGGGTTTCATAGATGTTACATTAACCCATGTCCCCGATTTATTATTATTGGACTTCCTAAAAATTGAACACTCCTATGGAACACCATGGACATGGATTTATTTAGGCTATATAATTTACATCAATGGGCCTAGGATTTCAACTTTCATTATGGAATAGAAGGGACAAATACTTTCTTTCATTATTCATTAATGTAGTATTACTCGTGACACAACAAACATATCCTATCTCACCATGAACATATGTTATCACAGTTTTCCCCAATACATATATGTGCGCAAGTCATAGTACCCATTAATAATAATATTAATGTTCGAGGATCAATAAACATGTCTATATATAAGAACATTCAATGACACTTATAAATGTGGAATTCCTACTGACAGGTCGCATTCTCATAATATTCTACTAGATATTTCTAAGGGTGTACACCATCAGAAGGTTCCTCAAATCCCTACTAGTATTCTCCTCTTATAGCCAGCATCATTTGTATTAATCAAATGTTACAATCTAGAAATGGAATATATATGTAAGAATATTTTCATTTCACTTCTGGGTTGTCATCATAATAGGGAACTACTATGACCATTTAGTGTGATAGCTACTCTTGGGACATTATCACATACAATGTTATGAAGAAGAAAAATCATGATGTGATAAGGAATTTATTTATATTCTAAACCATGGATATAAGTTATCATAAAGTACAAAATAAGTTGGTTCTAGATTATAAAATCCAAAAAATATATTCTCTTTCATGATGCATCAATCTACGAGGTGATCGATCTAATTATAATGATGTTTTTATTTTGAGTGGTTTGGTTTGACTTATGGTTCTAAGGGTGGTGCATAAACTATGCTCATGGGATAATATGAACGCAAGAAATTGTGTGTGCATTAGAAGAGATATATGGAGTTCATAATATTTTAGAATAAAAGAGTCATGTGATAGAAAAGTAGATTTACTATTTTTAGGTTATGACCTTTGAGACTATGTTTTTGGTGGGGAATCTTTAGTGAATTTGGATAGTGGTTATGGGGACCACTATAGTGTCATATGTCCTCAAGAGGGGATCTTGGGGGGTGGTCTATCTTGATGTGGTAGTTGGCTGAGTTAAGTAGGTGAACTTAGTCTAGAGGGGGAGGGGGTGAATTGACATTTAAAAACCTAAAACTTTTTATTGAAATATTTTAAAAAATAAGTTTTTTTATTTCATGAAGTAATAATGAAATAAAATGTATTGTTAAAAAAACTTATGTGGAAATAAAAAATATGAACACATGATTTATATAACATGATTCATAATCTACTCTCCACACCCCTATAACTTATAAAAGGTGATTTTATACACTATAAAAATTCCACACTTTTGAAAGGAGTGATTTTTTTTGACAATTACCACCTTTTACAAATTTTAAGGTACAACATAGAAAACACATTATTTTTTTGGGTGTCAAAACCTAGGATTTTAATTTTTATGAGAGTAACAACTCAAAAGGATAATGATTTTGTTTAGGAGGTATAACCAAAACCATAAGTGCTATTGTTTGGTAAAGTCATATCATATCATAAATAGGTAAAAATAGTAAAACATTGAAAACAAGAAATAATATTAAATAAAATAAGAAAAAATTTCAAAGATGACATATCTGGATAAAACTTTGACCACTTCATCAATGGATGATTTAATATTGATTTTCCTTTATGGTAAATGAAAATTAAGTCATAAAAGAAATTATTTATAACATAATGTTCTATATGTTTCACATTTTATTTCTCAAAAATTATCTATGTGTATTTCATATTTTAGATGATTATTTCATTTAAAATGAAATGAGTTGGTATTTTAATCAATATCCTATGATTAAAAAATAACAATGACTACTTTATCATCCTTAATAATAAATATCTTCATCATGTGGATTCTTCTTGTAGACAATTCAATGTAACCCTAGACTTAAGGTAATAAAATATGGAATAATATGGTTTGACCTATTTTAAAAATATACCATGCTTAAATATTTCCAGAAACAATTCAAAATCACTTTGAATAGGTTCATTAACATATATATTTGTCTTCAAAATTAATAAAATAGTAATATAAAATAATATAAACATAAAATAATATAAACATAAAATACTATGAAATATTAAAATTGTAGTAAAACATATTATCAAAATTCTCATAAAATTTAAAATCCAGTACAACATAAAAATCATTTTATTTTTCTACAGAATTATAATTTTAGTTATGTGTAACCATTAATTTATATCAAAATAAAGATAATTTTAGTTCCATGTAACCATGATATATACTTGTATAACCATTAAACTAATACTACATAAGCATCATCAATGTCAATGTATACATGAATCTATTTCTCTGTAGAAATTATACATGTCTACGTAACCATGAAGCATGACTTCTTAACCATGAGACAAGTCTATATAACCTTGAATCATGTCTGTGTGACCATAGGAAATGTCCGTGTAACCATGAATCTAATCTGGGTAGACATAATTTATATAGAAAATGAAATTCTTATTAATAATAAACAAAATGTATTGAGAAATAAATAGTGACTATAAAATCCATTTTAAAAATATCAAATACATAAAGAATAGGAATGAAATGTGATTGATCAAACCTATAGGAAATTATTTTTATCCTATTAACTTATGTTTAGTTTTAAAAAACAATGTGAGGTTAATATGTTATGAGTGTTTATAATTTTCCATTTATACATGTGATGTATTTCTGAAAATTATATGTTATTTCTATTATTAAAATATATAAAATCATGAATGAGGTGATCTTTTCATACATAAATATATAATCTTATTAAATGGAGATTCAATACATAATATTATGATCCATTTTTGAACTATAAAGGGTTAGTGTATTTAGAAACATAGATACATAAGTAATTGGTATCTAAAATATTTATATTTTCTCTAAATAAGTTCTCTAAAAATTTCACTCTTCTTATACACATCATATTTAAAAATAAATTCTACATATCATGTGGAAAATAAAACCCAATAAAGGGGGATATTAGATTCTAATTATGGTTAAACAGAGGATATATCAATCGATGATCATATATATATATATAAGAAAATGAATAAAGTTATGAGAACATGATAATAACATACAATAACAATAAAAAATAAATTAATGTTCATTTATAAAAAATCACAACATGAGGATTTTTCAATCAAAATATACATGACATAATAGTTTAGAATTATCAACAATCAATCATGAGACATGAGAACATTTGATAATATTCAGACATAATATTTTTGCATAAAAATATGTATATATAATCAGTTACTCAGTAAAGGATCATTACCAAGGCTATCATTGTGAATTCGGTTCCCTCCCAATTCCATCATTTTGGTTTAAAGATTCACTCATAAGAATATCATATTGGAAAAAGTACCTTACTAAATTTGGTACACTCCCTATTCTATCCCTTATTACCGAATGAAATATACATCATTAAACAACGAGCTTAAACATATTTAATTATATTCCCACCCACCACATAATAAAAACAAAACGTATGTGAGCCACAAGATGAGAACAAATTCATCATATCATCATATCATAACCCTTGGAAATGAAACATTTTTCATAGAATTTTAATCATTTCATTATAGCATAACCAATGGAAAAAAATAGGTTTCATATACATATCCTTATCATAATAATAAACCATCTCAAAAAATAATAAGGATGTACCATTGGATCATATATCCTATAAATAATAAGTAACATCAATATATGTTATTGTAAATGAAAAACTCTTTTAAAAGATAATCAGAATATTTCTTAAGGAAATAAGAGTTTCATTTTGAAATAAATTAATTATAATCTAAACATTTAAAAGATATTAAGGAAAATATATTCTTTTAAATTAATCATGGAATAATAAAAAGTTACTTCAAATCATTGAGTAGTCATGAATATGGGGAATTCCATTCATGTCATGTATGTTAAAGCAAATATTCCCATCACATTTTATATGAAAAGTCAAAAGTACCACATTGGAAAAAAGTGAAGATGATTCAATTTAAGTTTTTTGTAAATATTAAAACATGGGAATAATGAAATTAAAAAATCATCAAAGAATCATAAAATCATTATTGGTCCTTTTTTAAAATAAAATATGGATATGGAAGAAAAAGTCTCTCAACTGAATAGTAAAAAAAGCTAGCTTTCCTTAAAAACATTATTTCATTTTATTGAGTAGGTAAAGAGAAGAAAATGAAAGGAAAACTTGATATCTCTATAAAAAATAAGTATAAGAAAATAAATAATATTTCTTAGAGAAATATAATACAATTTCATTATGATAATTTTTACCATAAACAATCCTGGTCAAAACGAGAATGTAACATCAAACCCTTACTGCTTTGATAAATTTTTAATCATATCCAAACAAATTTAAATAAATTGAAAGGAAAAATTAGATACCATGAATATAAATATATTTATTAATTAATATATCAATGAAATTCATATATATGACACAAAATAATGAAGTAGTTAATATGACATATGTCTCATAGAAACAAAAATAAGACGAGAAACCCTCACCTTAAGTTTAGATTTCTTTATAACTAATATGATCTCATGTATAATAAATTTATATTTAATATAATTATATAAAATATAAATTTAAATACATAAAATATATTTTATGATCTAATTATAACATTTCAAAACCTATTTATTAATATTTCTTTATTTTAAATGATTTTTCTATGTTTTAAATATTTTTTTCATGAATGATTCATTTCGATAGTTCTAGTCCTTATTCTTTGATCATTGTTACATAATATAAATAATGCTAATAATGAGATACATATCACATATTTTTATTTTATACATATATATATTCATCCAATAAAGTCCTATAAAACATATTTACACCTTTCATGGAGGCAGTAGCCCATACATATGCATAAACACTGTTTTTATTTTCTACACAAAATAAATAAAAAATAAATGATATTTTATCATTAAAAAACCATTATTATATCATTAATATCATATATAAAAATAAATTCCACCATAATAACTAACCATCAGTGACAGTTATGGAAAATTAATTATATCACTACATGGATGCGATAGTGCACACATACACACAAGCGATACATTTATTTAAATTTTTATAGAAAAAGGGTGTATCATATTTTTTAAATAATCATAATAAAATTTAGGTATATTGAGGACCCTAAATTGTTTTATAATAAATAAAATTAATTTAATGTAGGTAGTATAAGAAATAAATTGAAAAATGTTGGGTAATACGATTACTACTTCTTCGATGGGCCTCCTTTAGATCCCATATTAAAGACCTTTAGAATGGTATTTAATGATGAAAAGAACATATAATTATTATATAGTTTTGTTTTTAAGATAATTGATAATGGTTTTGTCAAGATATATGTGTTTTAATGTGTAATTAAAATTGAATATGAGGTGCCCTTTTATAAGTGGGGGGAATGACACAACTTGAATATTTTGAAGGATTAAAATATTATTAAGTCATATTCAGGGAAAAGTGTCCAATTAAAAATTTCAATTTATATCCTATAGTGATAAGGGTTGAAAATATTTTATGCAATAATAATTAATATGAATATTTATAGCCTTATAACTTACTTTTAACGTAGGTTAACCCGATTTACCCTTTTACGATGGAGAAAAGATTTACTATTTTTATAAATAATTATGAAAAAAATTAGTGGATCATATTAAAAAATATTAGTTATGATGATTAAAAACATAAATAAAATTTACATGATTAAAATTATAATATTGGAATAAATCATTTTTAAAATTAACCAATAAATATAAATAAAAAAGAGTTTTCTAGAAAAAATCATTTTTAAGTATAAAAATGTTATTATACCAAAGTGAAAAATAATTTAGATTAAAATGACATTAGTAGTATTATTTTTCTTGAAGTATGACTAATTATATTTTTAAATAAATTTTAAAAATTGTTCTTTGAAAATTATTGAATGGAAAAGACAGTTTTCTTCAACATCAGAATTTTTTCACTATTCACTAAAAAAATAATCTTTTGAGAAAAATAATAAAGTTTTACCTTTTGATAATTTTAATATTATTATTTCCAAAATGGTACAATTTTTATAAAATATATATTCTAAAAATGGAATAAATGAATTATAATATCCATGCATAAAATGAAATAAAAACCATTTTTGAAGATAACATAACTTTGAAGCATAAAATTACTTGATTAAATATTGAGTACTTATCTTTTTATAAATTAATGAATACACATGAAATATAATATTTTTTAAATATTCTTCATAATATCAATATTATTATTCATTTGTCTAATTTAACATCTATGTTATAATAATCACATTTAAATAATCACAATTGAATAATATATATTGGTTCTTTTAATCTCAGTGTTGCGTGTAAAATAATCTATCAAATGCTTCAAGTTTATTTCAAAGAGAATACATATACAGTCTTAGGGTGTTATATTATTTCCTAACAAAATAAGTTTATCCCTTGAAATTATATCACTCTGATACAAAAAATGAGGATATATTTGTTTCATCACATCCTCGAGTTCCCATGTAGCATCTTTGAATTTTTGATTGCAACAATAAAATTTAACTAGGTGAATAATGTTATTATATGTAAATTTATCTCTCTAATCCAATATTAAAACTATTTTTTCTTCATTTTAGGGATCATTATCTAGTATCATAACCTTTGTGTTCAACACATGTGGAGGATCAGGTATATACTTCCTCAAGAGAGAAACACGGAACACATTGTGAACTTGAGTGAGGTTCAGTAGAATTTCCAAGAGACAAGAAATCATCCCTACTAGATCATGAATCTTGAAGGGCCTAATATTCCTATGAATCAATATACCCATATTTAAAAATCTTATAATCTCATTTCAAGGAGAAATTTAGAGGAATACATTCTCACCAACATTGAATTCAATATTTTACCAATGATTGTTGACATAACGTGTCCATCAGCCCTGAGATTCCTTGCTATGTTTTTGAATGAATCTAAATTTATATGATATTTACTTACCTATATCAAGAACAATATCTTTTTTACTCCAAATTTCTCCCAACTTGTTGGAGTTCAACACTTCCTTCTATAGATGACATCATAAGGATTTATCTAAATTCTCAAGTGAAAGCTATAATTATAATATAATTTTATAAGAGGGGTGTATTGATCCCAACCACATTTAATATCCATATAAAACAATCTAAGCATATCCTTGAGGGTTTTATTATTTCTCCCAAACTAACAATCTATCTTAGGATGATAAGTAGTACTGAAACCCAATTTCATATCCAAATATTTCAAAATAAATCTGTAGAACATTTAGGTAAACCTATGATATTTCTTAGATACAATTTAATGTGGTAATCCATGAAACCATAACACTTTCATAATATATGTTATAGAAATAAGATAAATATATAATTATTAACTTATAAAAAAAGTGTGTTGATTCATAGGGTAATAAGATACAACAAAAATAGATTTATGACCATTAGATGTTTTGGGGAGTTTGATGATGAAATACATAGTGATATTTTACCATTTCTATCCTACTATGGGTAATGGTTGTATCATCAACTAACACTTATGTATCTTATCCTCAAATTTATGATATACCATGCACTAATATAAATACTCTACAATATCTCTTTTTATGTTTTCCCATAAGAAATAATCTTTCTAATCTCTATACAACATTATAATTTCAGGAAAAATAAAGAATGATGAGATATGAGATTTTTATAATAGATCCTTCTTTAATTACGGTATTTATGGTACAAATACTCGATTCATTATCCTTATAATTCCACAAAAATCAAGGTTAAACTCAGTAGTAGTTCTCACCTTCTTTTTCAGCTCTAAATATTTCTCCTGTGCATATTTAATATTCACATGGATAAATTGTTGAAAATCATTTAATAAAGATAATATTTTTACACTTTCATCAATATTTCAATATCTATCCTTCAAAAATCCAGTAATATTTTATCTTTTGTGATCTTCATCATATATAATCTAGAAAGATATTTTTGATTCATAACATCAACCACCTTATTATCCTTCCAAGGGTGGTAATGTATTAAGTTCATAACATTTAATAAAATCCAACTATCTTTTATGGGACATATTCAAATATTTCTAGGTGAATATATAATATACACTTTTATTATCAATATATATGTCACACGTTTATCCATAAAGATAATGACTCCATATCTCTAATGTAAAAATTACCATAGCTTACATGAAATAATGAGTAATATAATTTTACTCACGAACCTTCAATTAGAATGATGTATAAGATATCACTATATAATTCTGCATGAGGAAGAATCCTATTCCCTTTTTTGAAACATAATTTTAGATAAAAAAACCATTATCTACTATAGGGTAGTGTGAGAGGATGTGCATAAACCAACCTTCTTTTCAACTACTTGAAATTGTTCATACATTCATCTATCCAATGGAACTTTAATCCCATTTGAGTTAATATATTGTGTGGATTATATGATCATGATAATTTATCCACATTGAATTGATAATATCAATAAAAACCAGAAAAAACTATTTAACTCAAACATAGTGGTTAGTGAAGTGTAATGTTCAATAACTTCCATATTTGATGGATCCACTAGTATACTCAATCATGAGATTATATAACTACAAAAATAAACCATTATATATCAAAATTTCACACTTGGGTAGTTTTTTTTAAAACATTCTTCTTCTATATGGTTTTTAGTAAAACCCTCATGTTATCATCATTATCCTCCATTTTATTAGAATATGTTTTATACTATAATCTAAAAAGACTACCAAAAACTAATAAAAGTAATATCTAAAGACTCTACTAATTAAATCCAAGACTATAGGGGGTACATTAATAATATCAAATATAATCACTATAAATTCATAATTTCTATTCCTCAAACAGAAAGATGTCATGGTTATGTAGTTAATTTTTACCCTCAATTGATAGTATCCGGATCAAAGATCAATATTTGAAAAATATTGAGCATTATGTAATTGATCGAACAAATCATCAATATGGTTCATATAATATATATACTTGATTTCTATATTGTTTGGTTTTAAATAATAAAAATAATTTCACATTGATCCATCGTTCTTATTAGAAAAAATAGTTTCACACTAATGTAACACATTATAGAATATTAATCCTTTATCAATGTTCTCCTATAGTTTCATTTTAAATTCCTGACACTCAATCAGGGTCATTATATATGGTTTCTTGGAAATTGGTGAATCACCATACATGAATTATATTGAAAAATTAACATCAAGATTCCAGGGATGACTAGGAAAGTCTATAAGAAATACATCTGCATAATCATGAAAAATATGCATATCTTCAATATTTAGTTTATCCCTAAACATTTGAGATAAATATCCCTGATGAATAGGAAGTAATACCTTTAAAATGGAAGTAATTCCCATTGTAAATTCATGTTCATCACCACACCAAAATACAATCATATGTGGACTTGAATTATCAAATGTAATTTCTATATTCAAGTAATTAAAATGTGATTTCTATATAGGTATCATGTAAAATATCAAAATCACCTCAAATTCTAATAAAGGATGAATAATTAAATTTTATAGGGAACATTCTTACAAAATTCAAAATGATATAACAAACTATGGGAAAATTGTGTGTTAGCCATCACAATTCACTTTAGTGATTAAGATGGAATAAACCATTCTATTGTCAAAGAGTTATACCTTGGATTTCAGCATTGAATCAGATAATTCCCATGTTCCTCAAACAGATGAAATTTAATTATAAATGGTACCTTATAAAGAACTTCATTTCCATCCAATGAACCCTTTTTTCCATCAAAATATTACTTAATCTATATCCTTCATTTCCAAACATAAAATATCTTCTAGTTACATTTTTACATTTACTAGGGGTTTTCTTCCCAAATACATGATATATATGAATCCAAATATTATTACCTCTAGGATCTTCATCAAATTAACACCCATGAAACACCATTTATCTCTTATAAGTTGTGTTTAGAAACTAACCCAAGTTGAGGTTTTTAATCATATAACAAGATAGTTTGTTAGGATTAATCAATTGGATTCACATTCTAGATCTTGTTTCAGTTGGTTTTTCATAATGAAAATCAATCCATTGTCTATTAGATTCCACGTTAACACAAAACCTCATGGTTCCATCCAATGACTAAAAGAAAATATAATTATGTGAGAAAAAATAATCATAGTGAGAGAAAAATAATCATGTAAAATCATTTATAGGATGTCTAAATACTAACACTATAATTTTAGCCATTTATATCATAGGTTTAACCTAGGTCATCCATGGTTATTATCTATCAAAATCCTTCATACTGGTTCATAAAGAAAATAAGACCTAAGAAAAGCATATGCCCTAGGAGATTCTTGGAAGGTGTATAGTATTAGGCCTACTCATCATGAACCGATGGAGATCATGTTAAAACCTAATATGACATTTTTTGAGTTATTATCAATAGGTTAATCTATTACATAACTGAATCCACTTGCAAGTATACATATAGGGGTGAATATTCAATAAAAATTACAATTCATTATTTACAATACCCTAGGATGTTCACCTATACATAGAATTATCCTAAGGGAGATCACAATGTTTTCTCATAATAGTTTCAGAAAATTACCAAAACATACATGGACACAAACTATAGAGACTTAATCTTTAAATACATAAATATTAAATATTATTATTTGAATATTAAATACATAACATTACTATCCATGTAATAACCATGATTTTTTAGTTTCTTTATAATCTTTGATGCACAAAAAATTGGTACATAAAATATTTAAATCATCTCCCACTAAGTTCTGCATAATTTGAACCCTTCTTAAATACATCATAGTAAAAACAATTTGTCATATTTTGGAGAAAATTAAACTTAATAAAGCGTGAGATCAGATGTTCTGTAAGGGTAAACAATGGGGATATCAATCAATGATCATATGAAAGTATAAGTTAATAATAAGGGTATGAGAATATGATTATAACATGAAATAATCCTATGTAGTTAGTTAAATATCTTTAATCATGAATCATGTCATAAGGTTTTATCAATCAAAATTAATAATATATAAGTGTGTGGAATCATCAATAATAAATCATGATTCATGAGAATATATCATAAGAATAATAAATATGTTTGGGCATAAACATAAGAACATAAAATCATTTCTTCATTTAAGGCTCACCGAAAAGGTTATCATAGTGGATTGAGTTCACTTCCCATTCTATTATTTCCCTTTTCGAGGATCACTCCTAATACAATCAAATAGGACAAAGTCCCTTAAAAAACTAGGTTCACTCTCCAATACATTCTTTATTACCAAATAAGATATCCATCATTCCCTAATGAATTAGAGGAATATATAATTTTGGGCCCACCATCCATATAATTTAAACCACACATATGTGTATAAAAATATCAAAAATAATTCATCATATCATTATATCATAACCTGTTGAAATGATATGGGTTTCATAAAAAATTCATCATTCAATCCTATCACAAAACATTGAAAATAAATTGGTTTCACAAAAATATAATCATCCTAATATAAAATCATCCAAATAAAGAATAAGTGTGGTACAATTGGCTCATACATTAAGTAAATAATAAGTAACCAAAAAGGATGTTATCATAATTGAAAAATTCTTTTAAAATATCCCTAGAATATTTCATAAGGAAAAATACCTTTTTATTTTTAAATAACGTATTTAAAATATTAAAATTCTACAATATTATGGTAATAATTTTTTTATAAATCATAAAAATTAAGATTCAAAGCGTTGAGTAGTCATGATGATGGAAAATTTTGTTCATACCTTGTATGTTAAAATAGATTCATTTCACATTTTTTTTTGTAAAAATTCAGATGTACCTCATTCAGAAAATAAAAAGAAGATAAATTTTAATTGATTTTTAAAAAATAAAACATATTTAAAAACTAATTTAATAAATTATAGGATAATTATAAAAACATTCTTTAAAATGTTTTAAGGAAAATACAGATATGGAAGGAAATGAATCTTGACTAAATAGTAAAAAATGTTGTGTTTCCTTAAAAAATTAGTTTTGTATGTTGAGTAATTAACGATATTTAAATGAAAGAGAAACTTATAATATGTGAAAATAAATATATTAGAATTATCATATAATTTAATATTAAAAAATATAATCATAGATAATATGGGTAAAAATGATACTATAACATAAAACCCTTACGGATTTGGTAACTTTTGAACAGTAAAGAACATGAAATAAAAAACTTCTAATGAAAAATTAAATAAAATTAATATGAATACATTCATGAAATATCATATAATAGGGTATTTATATATACCAAATGAAATAAATTGGTGGTGAAAAGGTAATAATCCTCACACAAACAAAAGTGATCTAAGAAACCACTTCCTCATGTTTACCTTGCTTCATAATCACTATAAACTCATCTATAATAATTTTAAATTTATTATAATTCTATAATAGAATTTTATACATACTTATAATATCATATATTTCCACATTCAACATTCTAACATCTAATTAATAATAATTCCTCATTAAAATTGATGTTTTCGTGTGTTAACTCTTTTATTTTTCACGAATGCTTCAGTTCGGCAGTTCGGGTGTATATAATTTTATCAAAGTTCCTTAATATACATAATTTCAATCATGATAAAAAAATATAAATTTTAATTATATAAATATTTTTATACATCTATAAATTGTGGATATATAAAAATAAATAACATCATTCATTGAGATGGTAGTCCTTACATACACATGAACACTGTTTTCATTTTCAAATGAAAATAAAGAATGAAATATAAATAATATTATATCAATATATAACCAAAATTATATTATTATTTTAATATATAAATATAAAATCAATAAAAATAACCAACCATCATGGTGGTGATGGAATATTAATTATATCATTATGTGTAGGCGGTAGTCCACCCAAACACCTGAGCGATACTTTAATTTTCTATTTTTTAGAAAAAAAAGTTGGAAAATCATGGTAAAATAATCATAATAAAGTCTTAGAATATTTATGAGACTAAATAATATATTTTTTATGAATAATACGTATTTAAAGGAGGCATAAGAAGAAATAAACTGAAATAGGCCAGGTAAGATGATTACCTATTTTTCAATAGTCCTCCTTTTGATCCCTTATAGAGGACCCTTATAATGATATTTTATGAAGATAATAACATATAATTCATGGAAATTTAAGTTTATATTATAAATTTATAGTTTTTGGATAATATAGGTGTCTCAATAATGTGTAAATTAAAGTGGACAGTAGGTTCCCTTTTATAAGTTGGGGGCGGGACAAACCTTGAATATTTTAGGAGATTAGAATATTATTAAGTAATTTTTAAGAACAAGTATCCCATAAAAAATTAAATTTCAATAATATGGTAATAATGGTGGAAATACCATCATCCAAAAATAATTAACATGGAATGTTTTGGCCTTATCACTTAGTTTTAACCTATATTTACCAGATTTATCCTTTTACCAAGGTGACAAATTTTCAATATTTTTACTATCAATTACGGCCCAAAATTAACTTTAACTCATTACATAATAGTAATTATTCTAAATCAAAATATTTGAAAAATTTTATAATATTGAAATTATATAAGTTGTATAAATCCATTTTAAAATTAACCAATAAAACGTAACAAAGCACATTTTTTAAGAAAAAATCATTTCAAGTATAATAAATTTTATATACCAAAATTAAGAATAATGTTGATATCAATGAAATTAATTGGATTATTCTCAATAAAAATTAAATATTGAATTTAAAAAATTATATTATAAAAAAATTTAACTTATTAAAATCTTTAATAGAAAATATATTTTTCAATAAAATTGAAATTTTTATCACAATTAACTAAAAAATTATTATTTTCAGAAAAATCATGAAATTTGACTTAACATAATTTCAATATATAGATTTAATTTTTTTTTCTAATTTTTATAAAATAAAATTTCTTTAACTGGGGGAAATTAATTATAATATCCATGCGTAAAATACAATAAAAACCATTTTTGAAGAAAATACATTTTTGAAGAATAAAATGACTTTATTTAAAATTGAGTACTTATTTACAATAAATTAATGAATAAATTTGAATAATATAAAACCTTTAAGAATATTTTTTATAATAGTGTTCTTATTATTTATAATTCCAATTTAATAGCTAGGTTATAACATTCACATTTAAATAATCATAATTCAATAGTATATCATGTTTTTGTTGATTCTCAACCATGAGACGATACCATTATGAATTCATTATCCCTACCCTAGTTTAGTTAGAGTGTGGTGAGTTCTATTTTTTACATATATTTGAAACCTATATTGGTAGTGGTAGGTGAATTGAATTGGTTATTGGATATATGAACCCTATATATATATATATGGCTCTGATCATGTGATTACACTAGATTATGGCACTTGATCACGATTATGGACAAGGTTAATGTGTTTGACGAATGAACTATGGGAATATTGGAATCTTATCATTTGTTGGACCAGTTAAATGGATATTAGTACTCATTAGGAGGATGGTTCCATGTGTAATGGGATAGATCATTATGTTTTGGTTGATCCTCAACCATGAGACTTTGGGTTAGAGGCTTAGATGTTTTAGAGGTTGTCAAGTGTGATTCTGGGTGTACATTAATCAATTATGGACTAGTAAAATTGATCTTGAGTGTTATATATTGATGTTTTAGAAATATAAGTATGTTTTTCAGGGTGGGGAATTATTACACTCTGGTGGAATTAGATATCATCATGAGTCTTGATCCACTGGGTTTTTTGAGCTAGTTAGTGTACTCACGTACCAAATAGAACGTTTTTACATGCCATCAAGATTTCGAGCTTAGATATAGATCTACATTCATCATTTAGGAAATTAAAAACATTCATGATAGAGAAATTATTAGGTGTATCAGGTGTTTTATAGTATTTCGTTTAAGGTGGGGTTATGGAACGATCATAGTAGGTGGGAGAGATGAATTTATATCATGAATTGGGTTTTAGAGACCAATTCAAGTCATGGATGATATATTTACTTATATTATAGGGATTATAAGTGTTATAGTAAGGTGTTTTTAAATATTTTTATCCATATAGGGTATGAATTGGACTTAATTTTCCCCTACCCTCTTGCATCTCAATAATTTCAAATAGTTAGATGTGTTGATGGGGTCTTAGGTGTTAGTTTTACAAGTTGACCCATTGTTTCGGTAATAAATATTTTCTAGGTCGAAGATAATGATAAGAAATTTGGAATTTATATATGGAGAGTACCCTATGTATGATTAATATATTACACATGTGGTTAGTTACACTATGACCATCGGGTGTTGTTCTATGGTGAGGCTTGTGTGAGATTATGTTTTTTTAGGAATTGAGAGAAACCACACCAAATCATATGGAATAGAAGTGTAGAAAAGGTTATGATGAAGTAACCTTTTGTCCTATATAAGATTAAATTATTTCTATTTAAATTTGGACACATGTAAGCATATGTGTAATATTGTGTTATTTTTCTCAGGGTGAACGCGTCACAATATAGTAGATGAAGGTGAAATTGTGATGAGGGATGTGTAGGAATAACTCCCAGGATAAATAATTTTATTATTTTCCATTTGGATACTCATTTTACTGTGTATCATAGACACACTATGATGATCTACTTAATGTGGTAGATCATTCCATTGAAAAAATGGCTCCATCGTGAAGCCTAGGTTGAAGGGAGGATGCATCACAATGATTAGGGGATCAAATTTAAGTATCACATAGGAATGTGAGTGTGAATTATTTTTGGTTCTTTTAAGAGTAGGGTGTTGGGAAGTGGTTAGGGATGCCACATAAAAAGGCTGATCACGGTAGGGGCACTACATAGTAACCATTATGGTCACACTATAATTCAGGTTGTTAGATGTTTTTTTGTTAAATAAGTAAAATGGTTTATAAAAAATAATAAAAATGTATATTTATTTTATATAATTTCTACAAGATATAAATTAAAACTAACAAATCATCTCAAAACCTAAAGAACATAAGGTTTAGTGTCTTTGATTACCATTCAGATAAGTAAATTATTCTACATTAGTTTTGAATATTCTTCTATAATTGATACACACTAGAATTAATCATAAAATTATCATAACATATAATAATCTTCAAAAACAGGTAATGGAAACATAAGAAAAGGGGTGAGTTAAAAATCTTAATAAGGGAAAACATATCAATATGTTATCAATGTGTTTGATCATAATCATATGATAAAACATGAACAGATAGAAATTTCATATTAAAAGAACCTGGAATAATAATATTTTTCAATAAATCATAGTGGAAGGATTTGAAATGTAAAATAAATAAACATATACTAAGGAAATGAGTTCATAATAATTAAATAATAAACATTTTCCTTGTGGAAATTATAGTTATATGGCATATAAATTTAAATATCCATTAATACATACCATAATAAATAAATTTAACACAAAAATAATCACATGGTATCATTTTATTATGATAATATTTAAGAAGGGCCATCTTTTATGTTGTGATCAAAATCCAAGAACGATCTCCCTTCAATTTCTGAGAATATCCAAGAAGGCCCACAAAACATTATCCCATAAGATAAAAACATTTAATGAATGTAGTTTAGAGTGATATAGGACCCCACCCATCACGATATTTACATTTGTTTTCCATATAAAATCAATCATAGTCATACAATAAATGACCCATAGAAATAAAATGGGGTTTGTTTCATTTCCAAGTGGAGACATATAAGTGAAATAATAATAATCTCATTAAGAAACATGATAAACCAATGAAATATAAATGGGTATAAAATGATACTAAATAAATTTCTAGGAACATACCATTCAATGAAGTATACAATATTTACACCATATAGATAAATGGTATATGGTTTATCCAATTAGTTCCCAATTCAATCAATGCATGAAATCAAGGAGAACACCCATCAATCAATGAAAAGAAATATAGAGTTCTAAAAATAGGAAATGCACTCAATGAAAAATAATAAATATAAAATTGCTTAGCAAGAAAAAGCTTGTAATGGATTTCTATAAGTTTAATCCCAAAAACATTATAACATATGTTGGAGAGAAATTCCTGAAATAAAATTTCCAAGGAAATAATTTTTTTTTGTAAAAATAAAAATGGAACCGAAATGGTAAAATAGTTTTTTGAAAATATTTTTAATGTTTCCATAAAATAAGAAGGAATGGGTCACTTTTAAAAGAATTGTTTCTAAAAAGATAATGTGAAAAAATTTGAAAACATTTACCATTAAAAAGAATCCTCAATAATAGATCCTTGAAAAAACATTATTTTTTTAGAAAGGAGAAATGAAAGCTTTGGAAAAAGTTTGCTTTTAAAAGTAAACTTAAATAATAGGTCATTAAAAGTACATAAGGTTTATCAAAAATAATGTGGATTGGAAAATAAATCATTTAATTTAAAAAGGATTGTTTTTTTTAATATTTTGATATAACATTATTGAAATCCCACATCCTAAAAAGAGTAATAAAATATAAATTTTAAAAGAGGTGAAGTAAAATATAAAGGAAACTTGAGATAACACATAATTAGGTTTCCAATTATAATGGATAAAATTACTGGGAAATAAAAATATGGATAAGAAGGGGAATTATCATTAAGAAATAAGATAATTATTCTCAACAATGATATCATTTTTTAGAAATATATTTTATTAAGGTTAAATATTTGAATTAAAAGGTCACTTCATAACATAGATGAAGAATAATTACCTTGAAATAAAATTTCATGGTGGAAGAATCCAATCCTTTATGTAATACGTTCAAAAAGAAGAACAATAACTAAATAAAGGGAGTTGAGTTGACAATAACCCATACAATTTTGGAATCTTTTGAATTTAAATCCATTTAATGAGTGAACTTGACATGGCTTTTAAAATCCCATGAATTAAATGAATATTGTAAAATAAATTCATTTTATAGTAACCATATCATATTAATGATATCAAAATTCTATATACATTCAATATATAAAATATGTTTACATATTTTCCACAAGGTGGATATTCATATACATATCAACAATTTAATAGCTATGTTATAACTGTCACATTTAAATCATCACATTTCAATAATATATCATTGTTTTTTAAACTTAGTATTGATTTTAAAAAAAGTTGTCAAATACGTCAAGTTTATTTCAATGGATATAAATATAAAATCTTGCAGTGTTATATTATGCCCCTTTTAAATTAATTTATCCATCAAATTTATGTTACCCTAATACAAAAAATGAGGATATGTCTTTTTCATCATATCCTTGAGTTCCCAGGTAGCTTCATTGAATTTATGATTCCTCTAATGAACTTTAACTAGACGAGTAATATTATTATATAGAACATTATCTCTATAATGCATTATTTCTACTATATTTTATTCATTGAAAAGATCATTATCTAGTAGTACAACCTCTAGGATCAGTACATGTGGAGGACTAGGTATTTACTGCCTCTAGAGAGATACATGTAACACATGGTGAACTTGAGTGATGTTCAGTGGACGAACTATGTGATCAGAAACCATACATTCTAAATCATGAATCTTGAAAGGTTCAATATACCAAATGATAAACTTCACCATGTTTCATAATCTCATAACCTCAGTCACATAGAGATTTACAAGTGTACTATCATGCCAACATTGAATTTTATATTTTCCTGATGACTGTCGACATAAATTCTCTATCAACTCTGATATTCCTTGATGTGATGTGGAATGACTCTGAATTTCTCTACAATTTCCTACGATATACCACATACTAATATATTTTTTCACTAACTTCATACTAGCATGTTATAGTTCTGCACATCCTTTAATGGAGGAGTTTATGAAGATACATATGAATACTTGAGTGAAAGATGATGTTATAATAGAATTTGAGAAGAGGAATGTATTGATACCATAAAACTTCTAAATATAGACAATAGGATCTCAACATATCCTCGAGTGTTTGAATATTCATCTCAAACTGACCATCTACATACGGATGATAAGTAGTAAGAAAACACAACTCTGTTTCTAAGGCTTGTAGAAGACTTCTATAAAACATTAATGTAAACCTGTGATCTTGATTAGATACAATATAATGTGGTACTCCATGAAACCTCACAACATTATTAATATATATTCTAGAATGACGATCAAGTGATAAATATTCTATTTTACCAATAGCGTGTTTACTTCATAATGCAATTGGTTACAATAAAAATAATATTATGACCTTTAAATGTTTTTCAGAGTATGATGATGAAATCCATGTTGATTTTTCCTATTTCCATTATAATATGGAAAATGGTTGGAACATCCACAAGAACTTCTATCCCTTATACTTAACGTTTTGACATACCAAGAATTGATATACATACTCTAAAATATCCCTTTTAAAGTTGTCCCACTAAAAATACTCTTTTAAATCTCAGTACATCATCATATTTTTAGGATAAATAGGGAAAGATGAGATATGACCTTCTTATAGTAGCTCCCTCTTAATGTATGATATTTATGGGACACATACTGAATTCCGTAAAATTATCATTCCACCACAATCAATGTTCATCTCAAGAACACTTCTCACATTATTTTTCACCTCTACATCATTCTTATGTAACTATTTAATCTTTACATATATAGATGGATGAAATCTCATTTGAGAAAGATAATATTTAAAAAATTCCTTCAAGATTTCAAGATCTATAATTTTCAAATCCAGTAATAGTGGATCTTTTATATTTTCTATCATAGACTATCTAGAATTATCTTTTTGACTCATAGTGACAAACACTTTATTCTCCTTCCCAAAGTGGAAATATTTTTATTTTTTTTAATAGTTAATGAACTCTAACCATATTCTATTGATCAAATTCAAATATTTATAGGTTAATATATAATTTAAAATTTGATGTTCAATATATATGCCACACCTATCTCTATAATGATAATTCCTCCATTTATTTAAAGTTAAAATTACCACAGATAACTCCAAATAATGAGTTGAATCCCAAACCCTTATTTTATACATCACTGTTGATTACAAACCATTCTCTATAGATGGGTAGTGTGAGAATAGGTGCACTAACAAAATTCTTTCTCGCTCCTTTAAATTTTCCTTAAATTAATCTATACAAAGGTATATCACTCCCTTCTAAGATAACATATTGATTTTATTAGATAGTCATAAGAAAATCTCTGCAGAGTAGCGATTATATCCATACAAGATAAGAAAATTATGGATCCCAGTCCTAGTGGATGTTCTAGTACAACTTTCAATAACTTCCATCTTTGATGGATTCAATAATATACCCTCACTTGACATTATATTACCCAAAATATGAAACTTTATATAGCCAAAATTCACACTTTGGTAAAATTTTCAAACAAATTCTTGTTCCATAGGGTATTTAGTACAGTCCTCAAGTGATTATTATTATCTTCATTTCTCTTAGAATATATATGATTATCAATTATAAACACTACCAAAGATTGATCAAGGTATTATCTAAAGACACCATTAATTAAATCTAATAAGATAGTATGGTAATTAATAAGTCCAAATGAAATCACTATTATTTCATAGTTTCCATTCCTCATATAGAAATATTTCCTTAGCACGTTTTCAATTTTGACCATGAATTGATAGTATCTAGATCAAAGATCAATCATTGAAAAATATTGTGCTCTAAGTAATTGATCAAAAAAACCACCAATATTTGGAAGATAATACCTATTATTTATTATGATATTGTTCATTATTCCACAATCAATGCATAGTAACATTAATCCATTTTTATTATTAATAAAAAAAATAGGTTCACCCCATGGTAATTCACTAGGGCATATGAATCCTTTATTAATATTATCTTATATTTTCTTTTTAAATTCTTACAACTCAATAAGGTTCATTCTACATGGATTCTTGGAAATATTTGTATCACCATTTCTGAGTTCTATGAAAACTCAACTGAATGATTTAGGGAAAGAGTAGGAATTTCATTAGGAAATATATCAAAAACATCCTGAAATATAATAATATATTTAATATCTAGTTTAACCCTAACCATATTTGATAAATATCCCTCATGAATAGGAAATAATATCTATATAATGGAAGTAATTCCCACTAGAAATTATTTTTCATCTCCCTACGGAAATAAAGTAATAAATTTACTTGAAATATCAAATGTGATTTCCATATTCCAGTTATTTAAATGGGATATATGTATAAAGATACTTTCAATACTAAAAATCACATCAAATTCTACTGAAGTATTAATAATAATATTTTCATAGGGATAATTCTTAAAAATTTTAAAATGATATCCCCAATTATGATGAAAAGTGTGCCCTAACCATCATAATCCACTTTAGTGATTAACATAGAATAATCCCTTCCCTGGTTAAAGAGTTAGATCTTGTATTTCTGTATCAACTCAGATAATTCTCATATTCCCCACACATTATACTTTGAATTATAAATGGTTATTATATTAAACATCATTTCTCTCTATTGAACTCTTCATTTTCCTTAGAAATTACATGTTCTTTTCCCTTCATTTCCAAACCAAAAACAACTTCTCATTCCTTCATTACATTTCCCTGGGTTCTTCTTCCCATATACATTATATATAGGAAGATAAATCTTCTTCCCTATATGATATTCATCAATTTAGATCCCATTAAACTCCATGTTTATCATATTTTTTGTTTTAGAAAATTCACCAAAGAATATTTTTTTAATCATATAATGTGGTAGATGATTAGGAATAATTTAATGGTTTCACATTATATCTCTATTTACAATTGATTTATTCGGAGGAAAATCATTCAAATTTCCCTCATATTCAACTATAACATGAATACTCATGGTTTCATCCATTCAATAAAACTAAAAATAATAATAATAGAAACAATAACCATATTGAGAAATACTATAATCAAGAAAAATCATTTATTGGATGTCTAAATACTAAAACCTTATTTTCAATCTATTACATATTAGGTATAACCTAGGTTATCCATAGTCATTATCAATCTAAATTCTTTGTTATAGTTCATAAATAAAATGTGAAATAACCAAATCATATTCCATAAGAGTGTCTAAGAAGGTGTTTAGTCATAATACCACTCATCGTGAACTCGTAAGACTCAAGTTAATACCCAATCATACCTTTTTAGAGTTATTATTCATAGGTTTATTTGTCCCACATCCACATCCCCTTTTTAGTATCCAAATAAGGATTTATTTTCTAGGAAATTCGCACTCCTTTATATACCATAACATAGGATGTTCACCTATACATAGGAATATTCTAAGGTATCTCAATTTTTTTTTCTTATCCCGATTTCTTGAAATAAAAAAACCTTACCCTATTACAAACTATAGAGACCATAACATTACATACTAAACTATTATATCTCATTCTATGAATTTTCAACACATAAAATTATGATATATCCCATAATAATAGTGGTTTAGTTTGTTTATTGGATTAGATACATAAACAATATGAATATAAAATATTTACATCATATCATACTATATTCTTCATAACTTGATCCCTTCCTAGATACATCATAGTTAAAACCATTCTTTAAATCTTGGGGAAAATGGAAAATTATAAAGGGTGAGCTCAGATGTTCAGTAAGGGTAAACATATGAGATATTAATAAATTATACAATTCAAGTATAATATTAGATTAAGTTTATGAAAACATTATTATAACTTACAATAATAATATTTAATCATTCAAATATCTTTAATAATTAATCGTGTTATTAGGTTTTCTCAATAAAAATAAATAAGAAATTGGAATGTGAAATCATCCGCAATCAATAATGATCTATGAAAATGTATCACAATAATAATACATATGTTTTATAATACACATAAGCATATAAAATAACTTACTCAGTAAAGGATCACTACTCAGGCTATTAGAGATGATTGAGTTCACTCCCCATTCTATTATTTCCTTAGTCAAGGTTCACTCCCAATGTTGTCATATTAAAAAAGGACTTTTAATAAACCAGGTTTACTCATAATTCTATTCCCTATTACCAAATAATATATCCATAATTACCTAATGAATTATAGGACTATATAATTTTGGTCCCACTAGTTATATAATTAAAACCATATATATTTGATCCACAATATTATAAAACATTAATCAAATCATCATATCATAACCTATAGAAAGGAAATTGGTTTCACAATAATTTCATTATTTCATCATAGAATAAACCATAGAATATAAATGGGTTTCATGAACATATCTTCATCCTAATCATAATCAATCCCAAGAAATAATAATTATTTTATAATTAGTTCATTTATTGAATAAATCGTAAGTAACATAGAATGATGTTATTAGAAATGAAAAATTATTTTAAAAATATCCATAAAACATTTCTTAAGAAAAAAAACTTTTTATTTTGAAACCACTTATTTAGAATTTAAAAATTTTAAATTTTTTAAGGAAATCAGTCTATTGAAAAAACCATAGAAACATAAAAATGATGATTTAAATCACTAAGTAGACAAGATAATGGGAAATTATGTTCATACCTTGTATATTAAAATATATTTGTTTCACAATTTTGGAAAAAATTAAAAGTTACATATCCAGAAAATAGAAAGAATAACACTTTAAATTTTTTTATAGAAATTAAAAAATGGTTACAAATTTCTTTAAATAACCATAGTATAATGTTAAAAACATTTTTGATTTAATGAAATAAAATATGTACATGGAATTAAAAGGTTATTGACTAAATAGTAAAACAAAGTTGGGTTACCTTAATATAAATCCTTATATATCTTGAGTACATAAAAATTTCAAAATTAAAGGAAAATAAGTAATCTATAGAAATGAATATAATATAAATATCATATAAATTAATCTTTCATAATTTAATCATAAATATTTTTTTAAAAAATGAGGGTCTATCATAAAACATATAACGCATTGGTAGGTTATTAATAAAAAAATTTGAAAGAAATAAATTAAAATGAAAAACTAAAAACCATGAATATAAATAGATTCATGAAATAACATATCAAATTTTTATTATATATACCACATGAAAAAACAAGTGGTGAATATGGAACATGTCTCCAATAAACAAAAGTTACATGTGAAACCCTTAACTGACATTTAACATGATTCATAAGAACTCAAACCTCTTATATAATAAATTTATATTTATTATAATGAAATAATAGATCCATATAAATACCTATAATATATTATATGATCCAATTACAACATTTTGAGAACCATTTATTAAAAATTCCTTATTAAAATTACTGTTTCCATATGTTAACTATTTTTTTCATGAATGCTTCGTTTCTGTAGTTTCAGTCCTTATATGTTGATCATCATTCCATAATATCCAAAATTTTAATCATGATAAATATATATATATATAATAATTATTTACATATTTATAGACATCTATAAATGTAACACATATAAAAAATAATTATTCCATTCATGGTGATGGTAGTCTGTATATACACAAGAATGATGTTTTCAGTTTCCAATGAAAATAATGAATGAAATATAAATAACATTATATCATTATATATCAATAATTATTTCATTAATATATTATATAAATATAAAATCCATAATAATAAAAAAACATCAATGATGGTGATGTAAAATTAATTATACCACTTTATGGAGGTAATAGTCCACACTTATGCCTGAGCAATAATTTCATTTTATATTTGTTAGAAAAGAAGGTGGATAATTGTGGTTATATAATAATAATAAAATTTCTATATATTGATGACACTAACATTTTTTTTATGAATTCTATATATTAAAAGGATTTATAAGAATAAATAAATTGAAATAGGTCGGTTAAAATGATTACCTATTTTCTTCGTTAGTCCTCCTATAAATCCCTCTTTAAGGACCCTTTAGATGGTATTTTAAGAAGAAAATAAACTCTAAATAATGGATAAGTAATATGAGAATATTACTAGATAGTGTTTTGGATTAGATATGTTGATAAAGAAGGTGGAAATAAAATAAGATCACTAGTTCTATTTTTTATGTTGGGGGAGGGACACACTTTGAATAGTTTAAATTTATTAGAAAACAATTAAGTCATTTCCATGGAAAAGATTCCCATTATCAAATACATTTTGATAATAGGGTGAATGTTTTTGAAATAAGTTCATCCAATAATAATTAATGTGAAACATTTTGTCCTTATCACTTAGTTTTAAGCAAGGTTTACCTGATTTACCCACTTACTATGGTGTCAATTTTTTAAAGTTTTTACTATACGTTTTGGCCAAAAATTTAGTGACACAATTACATAATAGAAATTATTATAAATAAAAATATGTAATAAATTTCAAAATATTCAACTTAAATAATTGGTAGAAATTCATTTTAAAATAATCCCATAAAATGTGATGAAAAATTGTTTTTAAAAAAATTCATTTTTTTGTATTAAAATGTTTTTATACCAAAATCAAGAATAATGTATATTTTATTAAGATTAATTGTATTATTTTTAATAAAAATTATCTAATTAAATTTAAAAATCAATTTATAAAAAAATTTAACTTTGTAAATTGTTGAATAGAAAATGCATTTTTATTCAAAATTAATATATTTTCACTATTGACTAAAAAATTATTATTTTTGGAAAAAACCATAAAATTTTACTATAAGATAATTTTTATTTACTAATTTATTTTTTTATAATTTTTTATATAATAAAATTTCTAAAATTTTTATAAACTAATTATAATATCCTCACAAAAAATACAAAAAAAAACATTTTTAAAGAAAATAAATTTTTTTGGAATAAAATTGATTTTTTCAAGATGGAGTAATTATTAACTATAAATTAATGAATGAATTTGAATAATATAAATCCTTTATGAATATTTTTCATAATTTGGTTATTCTTATTCATGTCACTAATTTAACAACTAGGTTGTAATTATCACATTTAAATAATAATTATACAATAGTATATCATGGTTCGTTTAAAAAATAGTGTTTTATTTAAAGTATATTTTTAAATATATGAAATTAATTTCTAATTAAATACATTACAAATCAGGAGTGTTAAAATTAAACTAACTTATATCCCCCCAATCTCTAACAATCTCCATTTCTATCAAAGTTAATAATAAAAGTAGAGACCACGATCTTGCAAGTATCTGTGTTCAACTAATTTTGTGATGTAGGGGTACCGATGTATGTTGGATGAAGACATAGGAAATTATATGGTAGGGTCCACCATTTTGAATGCTATATTCAAAACCTTTCGTAGCTAGACTGTAGAGAGTTCTATTCAGGACATGTGTGTAAAATCTAGACTTATTGTGATAGGGTCTCTACATTGGTTCATAGATAAAATAATCCGACTTGTATATAAATATGACCACGGGATTGCCCAATATTTTCGTAATGTATCATGATTATGGATCATTTTAGTGTGTTTGAGGATTTAATTGTCAGAATATATTAACTTGATCAATTGGAGGATGAAGTCGGTGGATATCAGTACTCATAGGAAGCGTGATGCCATGCGTAATGGGATGATGCTTTATGTTTTGGTTAAGACACAAGTATGATAATTTGGGTCGAAGTATTAGATATTTTAGATGCTCCTAAATGTGATTCTGGTTGAAAAATGGTCATGTTTTTACTAATGAAATAGATATTGCGTGTACAACATTGATTTTTTAGAAATCCATGAATTTATTCAAGGGTGGTGAATAATTATGGTGTGCTGGAATTAGATATCATCGTGATGCTTGATCTATTCAGTTTTTGGGTAAATTATGTTCAATGAGGTTCTAACTAGACCTTTTTACATGTGATCATGAGTTATGGATTAGATTTAATTATATATGCATCATTTAGGTAATGACCAACATTCATGATGGGTCAGATTATTTTTTGTATGAGATGTTTTATATTTCTGTTGGTTCAGGTGTGGTGACAACATGATCATAGAAAGTGGGAGATATTAATTTAGATTATTAATTTGGTTTTAGAGACCAATTAATCTCATTAGTGTTTTATGTGGATAATTCTTTGTAATGATAAGGGATGTATGTTGAGACTTCTTAGGAATGACAAGTGTTATAGTAGAGAGGTTTTAACACCTAGTATCCATAAAGGGTATGAATTTGATTAATTTTCACATAGCCTTACACATTTCAAAAACTTGAAACTATTATAGGTTTTTACTGGGACATAGGGGTTAGTTTTATGAGTTAGAACAATGTTTGGGAGGAAAATATTCACTATGTCAAGGGATATGCTACTACCTTGAACATTTATCTATGATGAGTAGCTTATGTGTGATTAATATTTTATGTAAGTGGTAATTTTGATTACGATATGTAGGTGTTGTTCCATAGTGGGGCCTATATGAGATTAATTATTTTTGTAATTTATAGAAACCACACGACATCATATTGCATGGAAGTGTAGAAATATTAATGTTGGAGTATCCTTTTTTCTTGTGTAAGATTAATTGTTTTTTTGTGAATGTGGAAAAATCTCAACAAATGTGTTATACTGTGATGGTTTTCGTAGGCTGTAAGAGTAATGCTATAGTAGAGGAAGATTACAATATGAAGAGGGTAGTGTAGCAATAACTCCAAGGATACATAATATTAATCATTATCTTTATCTAAAATCATGTTTTAGTGCATCAGAGACACACAATGATGACCTATTTGAAGAGGGAAATGATGTCGTAGCAGAGGTGTCTCCATCATGAATCCCATTTTATAGTTAGGGTGTTGCACCATAGTGGGGGATCATGTTTCAAAATGAATTAGGCAGGATAAGTTGATTTTTCTATGTTCTTCTGAGTTTGTGGTGTTGTGCGATGGTTAGAGGGGCCACGACATAAGGAAGACCTCAGTAGGGGAACTACACTATAACAATGTTGGTCAAACCACAATTCATGTTATGGGATGTTTTTTATTAAATAAGTTAAAATTTTTATAACAACACAAGTTAAATATATATTTATTTTTTATCATTTATATATGATTCACATTACAGCTAGGAAATCATCTCACAACCCCAAATAAGAGAAGTTTAGTGTCTTTGAGGACTAGTTACATAATTAAATTATTTTAAAATAGTTTTGGTAATTCTTATATAATTAATATACACTATACTCCCTCATATAATTCATATAAGGTATAATCATATTCATAACATGGGTAATGGAAACATAAAAAAATGGGTGATCTCAAAATCATCATAAGGTAAAAACATATCAATATGTCATCATAGGGTTAAATATTAATCATATAATAAATCATGAACAGATATATATTTTATATTAAAATGAACATGGATAAATAAGAGTTGTTAATATATCAGTAAATAAGGACATGAAATCACAAATAAACAAACATATACTTTGGAAAAAGAGTGCAGAATCAAGAAATAATAAACATATTCGATGGGAAAAATCATTGGAAGATGGCTTATAATTGTAAAATTCCCTTGATACATTTAATAATAATGAAATTTTTAATAAAAATAAGAATATTGTATCATTAAATTATGAGAAAATACAATAAGGACCACCCGTTTGGTTGAGAGAATAATCCAAGAGGGATCACCATTAAATTTGTGAGAATATCAAATAAGGCCACACTACATTATCTCATGAGAGATAGAAATTTAATCATTTAATTTGATTGATATTGGAACCCACCCTTCATCATTCATAATTATGAATTCCATATCAAATAAATCATTATCATACCATAAAGGCATGATGGAAATAAAATTGGTTTCATTTTTTTTTCAAGTAGAATCATATAAGGAAAATATTTATAATTCCATTAAGAAACAAGATAAACATGTGGAATATAAATGGGTATCAAATGATACTGAATAAATTTATAGGTATATACTATTCAATTAAGTATACGGTATTAACAAAATATTAATAAATGGTATATTGTTTATCCAATAATTTTCTAATTCATGTGATGTATGGATTCTAGGTGAACACCCTTCAATCAAAGAAAGGAAATAAATAGTGTTAAAATAGGAACTAAATTGGAAGAAAAATAATAAATATTAAATGACCAGAAAAGATAAAGGTAATAATTGATTTCTATGAGTTTAATCAGCTAAAATATTATCATATAATTTTAAGGGTAATTCCTGAAAGGAAATTTCAAGGAATGTAATATTTTTGATATAAAAAGAAAAATGGAAGTGAAACCATCAAAGGGTTTTTCAAAAATCGTATTAAAAATTTCATAAAATAATAAGTTAGAGGTCACTTTTAAAATATATTATTTTGAAAAGGTGATGCTAAAACATTTGGAAACACTTACCTTTAAAATGAATACTCTATAATGGATTGTTGAAAATACAAAAATATTTTAGAATGCTGAAATGGAATCTATGGAAAAAAATTCAAATAAAAGGAAAATTCAATAATATATCCTTTAAAATAAATAAAGGTTATAAAAATCCATGTGGATTAGAAGCTGAAATTTTTTATTTTTAAAGTATATTTTTTTATTAATTTGAAATATATTTTTTTAAAACCCACATCGTAAAAAGAGTAATAAAATTTACTTTTGGAAACATGATAGAGAAAAAATAAAGGTCACTTGAGATAAATCATAATTAGGTTTCCAATTATAAAGGATAAAATTTATGGTAAAGTAAAATATTGATGAGGGGAAACATTCATTAAATTATAGGATAATTATTCTCAACAATGACATAATTTTTAAAAAAGAAATTTTATCAAGGTAAAATATTTGAATTAAAAGGTCATTTTACACCACATAGGAAGTTAAATTACCAAGAAATAAAATATTATGCTGGAAAAAACCAATCATGGGAGAAATAATTTCAATAAAAAGAACTATAACATAATGAATGGTGTTAAGTTAACAAAAATCCGTAAAATTTTGGTTTCTTTTGAATCGAAATTAATTTAAAGAGAAAAAATGATATAGATATTCATACCTGATGAGTTAAATGAATATTTTATAATAAATTCATTATCTAGAAATCATGTGATATTAAAGATAACATAGTGCATAATAAGAAACATGTCTCAAGAAATTAAGTTTGAGACAAAGAACCCCTTACCTTAATTTCTAAATTCCTCTAAAGTTATTAAATGTATTTCAAATAAAAATAAATATCTTAATAACCTATTTTAGAACGTTATTTGTATATATAACATTTCATAAAATTCCTTTATTATCATTCACTACATGTATATTAGTTTTTTATTATCTATTTTCAATATCAAGGGTGAGTAATCTTGATCATTTTGAACTAGTTTTGTAATATCAATGTTTTTATTTGGACTTCTCACAAATCTCAACATTCTCATAATGTAATAGGTGATGGAATTAATTATTTATAATGATTTATAATGTTATAATTTCATTCTAAGTGAGTTTTGGTTATGAAACTTGAAGATTAAATCAACAACTAGTATGTGTTAGTGAATTTCAATGAAGAACTATTTGTATATTAATTAATATGTTGTCATGGTTTTATTTATAGATGTTATTCAATTGTTTTGTAAATTATCATGGTCATGTAATCAATAGATCTAATACATTCATAATATTGAAAAAAATTACTAAAGGACGGATAATAATATTTTATAATAAGCACATTCTTATAAATATCTATAAAACATGAGTTGTATACTTGTTATACAATAATCATATAAGTTGATGTTTTTATTAATAATTCAAAATATAGTCATTGGGGTAGAGATTTTCTATTATTAGTTTCAAATGTGTTTCCTAAAAAAGATACAAATAATATAATCAGGGTTCATGAGTTTTTGATTAGGGTTCCCCTTTCCATATCATTTTAGAAACCCACTTTAGTAGTTGTGTTTTCAAAGTCTTTACATTGCATTGGATGTTGTAAGTTCCTATCATCCCTTTCAGTCCTTGTATTAAGGAATTAACTAATATAATTCCATATTTCCCCATATTTAAGACAATGAACTATTAGTGGTCCATCCATACAAAATCAATTTCCTTTTTCTATATCCTTTAAGATCTTCACTTTTCTCCAGATATTAGTTTCTCTATTATTTCCTTTTCCACAAATAAAACATCTACCAATTCATTGAGGAAATTCCACATGATTATTCTTACAAAATTTTTTACATATAAAAATAAATATCCTTTACTTCGTCATCTTTATCACCTTACATTCCATGAGACCCCATATTTGTAAATTATGTGGTGCTTGGAAACTCAACAAAATTTTAATTTTAAATCATAATTTGTGATACATTATCTGGAATAATCAAAAGATTTCTCACTTTAGTTCTTCTCATGTTAGGTTTGTCATTAAGGAAATTTGAACATTTTCCAAGGAATACATTATTAATATTATTATTTAATTCATCATCCATTAATAAAAAAAAAGAAGTTAATCATCGGTGATGAACAATTAGCACCATAATAGAATTATTTGAAGACAATTAAATAAAAAACTCAACCTCAAAATGTATCAACTTTTGAAATTATTAGATTATATTTTATTTCAAACAAATTCACTCTCGGTTCATTATATATATTTTTTAGAGTGGGTTATCTTATATTCATTAACATAATTCATTAAAATTATAAATCCTTCGTAACAGATTGTAAAAATAATGTGATTTACCTCAGCATATACCCCCATGATTTTCTATCCAGGTGTGTAGTCTTAAGGCCACTCATCAAGAATAATATTGATAACTTAGTTAATACTCAAATAGTCTTTTTGAAGTGATTACCCATAGGAGAATCTATTTCAAAATCATATCCACTTTTTAATATATAGATAGAGATGTAATTTTTTGGAAACCATTCAATATCTACTTTAGAAAAAAAATCAATATGATATTATATACTTATACTTATTACTAGGGTTTTCACTAAGGTTATCTCTTTATAATACCTAAAATATCTAAAACAATCCTAAAAAATATCTAATCCATGCTCTGATGCCAACTATAACAACCCAAGATAAATATTTATATATTTTACGTACTTTATATAAGATAAACAAAACAAATCCCAAATCACATCAATATACCATGAATATAAGTTTTAGTGGATTTATTGAATATCTATATAAGAATATTATACTTCAAAATTTGTAAATATTCTTCCACGATTGAGCCTATTTAAACTCCCTTTCATAACTCTCAAAATTTATAATCATCTGAATAAATTGAAGATTGGAAAAATAAGAAAATGGGTGAGCTCACAATCTTGGTAAGGGAGAAACAAACAAATATTTGATTAAAGGGGTAGATAATAATAAAATGATGTATCATAATCAGAGAGAAATTTGTTATTATAAATAAAATGGAATAATAAGTGTTTCCAATAAATCATGTTATAAAGATATGTAATCTCAAAAGAATAAACATACACAATGGAAAAAGAGTGCAGAATAATTAGATAATAATCATGATACATGGAAAATAATCATTGGCATATGAAATAAAAATGTAACATTCACTTGATATATATCATAACAATAAACTTTGGCATAAATATAAGGATATATTATCATCATACTGTGAGCATATCAATGAAGATACACACTACATTATCTAATGAAATATAAATCCTTAACCAATACATTCAATCATGATATAAGACACAACCCATCACCATCAACACATATTTGTTCCAAATAAAATCAATCATCAACATATCATACAGAACCCATGGAAATAAAATGGGTATCATATCCCACCATTATGGAATATTATAGGTAAAACATTTATAATTCCATTAATAAATATGATAAACACAAGGAATATAAATATATATCCTATGATACGAAATAATTTTCGAGGTTGATACAATTAATAGATATATATGATATTAACACTACATAAATAAATGGTATATAGTATATTCAACAATTTCCAAAATTAATCGATGCATGAAATTTAGGGGACAGTTCTTCAATCAATGGAAATAAATTTATAGTGTTCACAGTGGAAAAAATAGGATGAAATGTCATAAAAATTTAATTATTGGGAATGATTAAAGATGTAACGGATTTCCATGAGTTTAATACCCCAAAGCATTATAAAAGAATTCATAGTGTAATTCCGGAAATTAAATTTCCAAGGAAAAAATGTTTTTGAGATAAAGAGGAAAATGGAAGAAAAACCAAAAAATAGTTTTAATAAAAGTTTTTTTTTTCATTTTTCCAAAAAAAAATAATTTTTAGGTCACTTTCAAAAGATATTTTTCTAAAAGGTAATGCGAATTTGTTTCAAAACAATTACCTTTTAAAAGAATCCCCAATAATGGATCCTTAAAAATACTTAAAGGTTTCAAAAAGGTAAATTGGGAACATTGGAAAAAATTTAATTTAAAAAAACATCAGTAATAGTTCCTTTTACATAAACAAAGGCCATTGTAATTAAATGTGGAAAGTAAGATAAAACATTTATTTCGAAAGGATGAGAATTTTTTTAAAATATTTTCAAATACCTTTGTTGAAAACCCACATCATAAAAAAATGTTAGAAAACAAAATTTTAAAAATAATATAATATAAATATGAATGTCACATGATATAACACATAATTAGGATTCCAATTACAAAGGATAACATCTGAGTGAAAGGAAAATATGGTCAAGGAGGGTAAACTGTTATTAAAGATGATGAGAGTTATTCTCAACAATTATATAATTTTTATGAAATAAATTTTATCAAGTAATAACTTAATTAAAACATCATTTAAACTAGTGAGGAGAAGAATGCAACAAGATATAAAATAATACAATGTAAGAATCCAATATTTTAAAAATTTGTTCATGAAAAAGTATTATAACTCAATGAAAGGAGTTGAGTAAACTATAACCCTTAAAAATTTGGTATCTCTTGAACCAAAATCCATTTTTTGAGAGAACATGATTTTAATATTAATACCACATCAATTAAATGAATATGTTAAAAAAAATTCATTAGGTAGTAATTACACCATATTAAAGATATCATGTTGTAGAATAAGAATTATGTCTCATGAAATTAAATTGGATACAAAGAATTGTTAACCATAATTACTATATTACACTAAGAAGATTTGGTCTAATGTATAAAAATAAAATAAAAATATTACTCACATATTTCATAACATTATTATTATCTATTTACTTTTGTAATATTAATTTATAATTATTCTCGATATATATATTTTTTTATTTATTATCTATTTTAAATATCAGTGGTGAGTAATCTTGATCATTTTGAACTAGTTTCTTAAATATGGTGTTGGTATTCATTATTATCTCAAATTTAAACATCAAAAGATCATGAAATGTTCTATAGTTTAGGATTTATAAATATTTACAATGTTCAAATTTCATTTGATTTGAGTTTTGGTTATGATTCTTAAATATTAATTTGATTATGTGTATGTTTCTGTGATTTTTAACAAACATTAAACTCTTAATTAATGAGTTTAATATTTATGGTACCTTTATATAAAAAAATAATGTTATTATATACTTATTTATATCACATATTATAACTAATAATTTCTCATTGTCATCAAATATATTATTTTCTAGTCTTATTCAAGTATGTGGTTAAACTGACTCAAATGTGAAAAAAACATTATCAATGGATGAGTATTAATGTGAAAGTGATTTATTATTAATAATATAATTATTAATGAATAATAATTAAATTTTTTATATTTTTATGGTGTTTAATATCATTATAATGTATTATAATCAATAATAAATAATCTAGATAAAAAATGAGATACATTACTTTATGGAGGCAGTAGTCCGTACAAACACAAAAATGAAATTTTAATTACTCATAACGGAAAAGGGGAAAGGTGGATGATGGTTATTCAAAAAAAATAAAAAATTAAGTTTAATATAAATAATTAATTCAACATATAATATTGGTAAAATATATTTTAAAGGGGAATATAAAAAAGAAACAATTTTATGGAAAAGTTAGTACTTACATTGAGAACATGAACTTCCCTTGTATAAATCCTTACAAATGAAGGGTTTAGTATAAAATATTGTGATAAAAATTAAAAAGTAAGTTAAAATGGATTATATTAGAACAAGAAATATTATTGTTTTCAAAAAATACTTAAATTTAGAGTGGTATTGAAGGGGTGTTGAGTGTCCCCTTTTATAAGTGATGATAATGACATTTTTGTAATTATTTCATATTGATATATTGAGAGCACATGTTTCACATATCCAGAAGACTCAAAGATTGTAAATAATGGATTGGAGATACGTTTTTCTATCTATAAACACCTAAAACACTTAGCTGGATGCATTTTTTAACTTATTATGCCTTTTTTCCTATTTGGTTAACTCTTTTTATCCCTTTGGAATTTACCATGGAGACAAATTTTTTCCTAATTCATTTCATTGTTTATAAAGAAAATAGGAAAAATTAAATAAATTAGAATTTATAATTAAAAATTTTAAATCCATTTTATCAGTTTCATTTTCTATAGTAGATAAAAATTAACATTGAAATAGTTAATGTATAATGTATTAAAAATAGTTTTAGAGAATAGTGCATCTTATGTTCAAAAATATCAAATAATGGTTTATAAACTAAAATAAATATTATAAAACTTATTATATATATTATAAAATAAACATTTTTTTTCTATAAATTAATTTCATTAAATTTTAAGTCATATTTTAAAACTAATATTGTCACAAATTTCATTGTATTTCTAAAAATGGTATTTTTAATTATCCCCCTAAAATTCAATATTTTTAGAAAAATTCGGAAAATTAATTTTAATCTAATATTGTAATGATTAGTATATTTTTTTTTATTTTCTCTAATTAAAATTAAAAAATTTGAAAATATAAATTTTAAATAAAATCATAAAATATAGTTTTTTGTAGGAAAAATGAATTATTTGAATATTAAATGTTTTTATTATAATTACCTATCAATTAATTGTTTAATTTATATTAATTGTTTTTTCTAAAGTGTGTTTGTTTTCATTTATTATTAATATGTCAATATTTTCTTATAGATAATGCTATGAGAGGATGTTACTGGTGTTGCGTAGGAAACATTCCTTATAGAGGATAAGGAAATTTTCTTATGAGGTGTACACAAATTTCTATATGAAGTGTAAGAATGTTTCCATAAAAATTAATAATATGATATGATGTTCTATAATTTAGTAACATCATGAAGATATTTATTATTCATGATTTAGTCCAAATAAGGAGATTGAGGATACTAGAATGATGGTAAAAGATTGAGATCACTGAACACCAACTAACAAACCAAGATCATCAGAAAAATATGATCCGAGGAAGTTGAAGAATTTTTCCTTTGTTGCGGTTTAATACTATTCATAAATAAAACAAACTTTTTTTATAACTAAATATTTTTAATAAATTTTCATTACATGTTGAAAAGTTTTTACGATATTATGAAAAGAATGAGACATGGGTCTCCAGAGAAAGTTTGAGTTAATTGATGTACCATTTTGTGCACATTATCATATGGTCTGACCCTATGTAGAAAGAATTAAAATGGGGAAGAAGTACAAAAGTATATAGTTGTGAAGGATATGAAAATGAAGTATCTAATTCCTATCACTATGTAAATTTCATAAGTGATTTACACAACCTACATAAAGGTATAGAAGGATCGAGGAAATCCGAGAAATGAAATATACAGAGATGTCAATGAAAATGAAATATATGAACATCGAATTGGAATATAAAATATCCAATAAATTAAAGTGTTTTGATGTCATTGGATGATAAAAGGTGAAGGTGATCCAAGAAAAAATGGAATATGATATTTGAGATGATATTGAGTGGAATTAGAAAGATAAACATGGTACTAAGACACATGATGTTATTAATTGGATGATAATTGGTTATAGATTTCATATGAAGAAAACTAACCATAGAGTATTGTGGAGATACATTAGATAAATATATGATATTTAATTAGACAAACTTATGAAGGGTAAATAGGATGGATGTTTCTAACAAAATGGAAAATGGACTGAGTTTGGTTGGATAATGAAAGTTCCCAAGTTCATAAAATAGAGTAAGCTAGTGTTTTTCATCAAATTATGAATGTATGTTAATTATTCAGTTGGAAAATAATGAAACTATATTATAAGATATATAATTACAAATAAATTAAAAATAGACATACCCCAAATAGATGATTTCTAATTATCTTTACATAAACTATGTAATGCCCTTGAAAATGAAGATGCTATGCTTTTCATTCATCTTTTATTATCTTTTAAATTTAAGGATGTTTAAAGAAGTGTTTTAATACCATTAATTCTATAGGAAGTCTAAATGTGATTCCATAATATTTGAGAAGTTTTATTTGAAATTAAAATGATCAGAAGAATTACAATTTGTAATTTGGATGAGTGGGAAAATAATTTTGAGATCCCACTATATATTTTTAGAAGCACAAAAAAGGGAGTTTCAGTACTATATGAAAATGAATAGAACCCAATTCATGTAGAGGATATGAAGTGATGAATTATTGTTTTCCATGAGTATCCAACTAGGGTTCCAACTTGATTGGATAATAATTCCATTATACTGAGGGTCATGAAATAGAGCATAAGTTTCATTTGATTGAGAATAATCCAATGAATAGGAAGTAGTGTGAGAGTTTTTGATTTATTTTATAATTAGTAAAATAATATTCATCAGGATGAATGTCATCAGAGAAAGACAGAATCATATTAAACTAAAATTGATTCATCAGGCAGAGAAGCCTCATATGGTGTGAGTGGTCAATGTTTCTTTGGATAGAGCATGCATAATGAAGCATAGTATGTTAAGAAACATTGCAAGGAGAACTAGAAAATGGGGACGCATTATATAAAGTTTATACTAGACTGATTCAATTGGACATTAAATTTTAATGATGTTTTCTATCTAAAGTTCTAGAAAATTTTAGATTGAGCATATCCAGGTCTTCCTATGATTAGGAGGATGTTTGAAGTCTAACAAACACTTTTGAGATTTATTGAAGATCCATAATATTTTACATATATAAACATAATATAAAATACTTGTGGTCAAATAGACGATATATCGGAAGTGGATAAAAAATGAATAAGGTACGAAATTTTAGCTGGGGGTATAACCGGTTACTAAAAAGTATTATGGATAGTGGGGTATAACCAACAATAGGGAAAGTGGATATAGTTAGGATAGTTGGAGGGAATAACAATTTGTGGTAGTATAACTGATTTTTGGGGGATATAACTTGGGTTTGATAAAGGTATGATTATTGGGGATGTCTAACCACAAGATTCTTATTCATTTTTAGTCCTAATATAATTTATTAAACGAATCCTTATTGGGGGGGGGGGGGGGGTAGGGGGTTAACAAATACGTAAAAGAGCTGGCCTTTATAAGAAAACTTAAAAATATTTTGTTCTAATCTTTCTTTATATTTTTCTCATATGAATGTTGTGGTAGATATTTACATTTGAGTGGATCAAAACTATTGAAAGTTTCATTGGTTATGAACAATTTTATTACAATGATATGAAACATTCTTGTATACTAAAAAGTGACATCCAATTCACCATTCTCTTAGTGATCCTACATTGATGTAGGGAACCTCAATTGGTAGAATATCATTGGTTATCTCAGAAAGCTCCAAAAATCTACTGAGGATGGATAATATAAATATCATGAAAAACTGGGGTGTTCATGTATATTATGTCTTAAAAAGTCATTTTTAGAAGAAAATGATACTACCCACTCTTCTATCTCTTGGTCTTGAATTTATTGATGTTGAAACAGTGATATTTCCTATCATTAATTAAGTTTTTATAATATCTACTAATAATATTAATTTTTATGTATATTGAAAATATCATAATTCCATGTTGATGGCTATCACAAAGAATGTTTAAAAAATTATAATGGGGTTTGGAATATATAAAAAAATGGTATTAACTGAAAAGAAGTTATAATGGAAATGAAAATTTATAGAAGGATAAAATATAAATATAGATGAGATGGTTTGAAGATATTTAGATGGATGATAAAGAAATAATTATTGAATAATTTAAAAGAGTTAATGAAATTTCCCAAATATCTATGGTTTTGATGAGAATATTGAATATTATAATATCGTTATAAAATAGATGAGAATATTTATATATAGATTTGTTTCAAAAGTATCTGATTTAGAATATTTATAAGGTTTATATTTTTATGAACCTAAAAATAGTCTCATGGAATATGAGTTGAGGAAAATAATTGTATTGAAGAATAATTCTAGGTATGAAATAGCTTTAAAATCCTTGTTAAAAATGAATTTTAGAGATAAATAAGATGCATAAGAATCAAAATATTAACATGAAGAGGAATATAAATAGGACTTCAACATAATTGGGGATAGTGGAAAGGTAAGATTTCACATAAATTTTGGAATAATATTTAAAAGGACATTTTATAGGAGATTGTACTAAGAAGAATTATGATGATTTTGATTTTGAAGAAGAATATAGGATGTATTAGAAATAGAAATAAACGGTACATATGAAAACATTTACCATCAACAAGAATAAATTCTTATTGAGTATAAGATAGTAGGATAATTATTTATCCAAAAATGAATCTGATTGTCATGCTAACTTCTTAAATCATATAAGTAGAAGTGGTTCTTCATTAAATAGTGATGATGATGGTGAAGAGTGAAAAAATAAGTGTAATCTAAAAGTAAGATTGGAATATACTCATAATAAATTATGAAACTCAAAAAGGAAAGGAAGAAATTGAAAAAGGATGTTATGGAGATAGATTTTGAGAATAGTGAGTGTGTAATGACCCATGTTTTGAGCTAAGGTAGAATTACAGGGGAATTTGAATTTTGTAATCAGAGGTTGGGACGTTATTGGTACCAATTTTCAGAACATAACTACAATATTTGGAATACTCTAATGTATTGTTTTTAATCTTGATTAATGGTCTAAGAAGTGCCTCAGGTGCTTTGAGTTCAGGGAGCATCAAGATCCAAAAACATCAAAATAGGAAAATTTGGAAGAGGCACATGGTTTTTTAGAAACCATTAGACACTCTATGAGAAATCTTGTGAGGATTTTTGGGCACAACAAGGGGATGAATGGTTTTTCAGAATCCATGTGGTTTGGTGAACACAATCATGCAAGGATCTATAGTTTTTAATAGAGGGTGCACATGGGTTATACACTATTTGTCAAATCATGTGGTTAATTCTGTATGCTTAGTTTCATTTAGAAAATATATGTGCACTATTTATCACATGTTTGGTCAAGCCATGTGGGATAACCATGAATGGTTTCATTCTTAAGAAGTGAGAGTTTCAATATTGGTGCAACATTTTTACAAACTTTGAGTCCAAACGGTGCTGTCATATTTTTAAGGGTGAATTTAATTTTTTACCCTTAATGTTTTTTTATCCCTGTTCTCATTTCCTTCCCTTCATTCAAACAAATGAATCTCATCTTTCCTTCCCATATCTTCATCCTCCTCTCAATATAGGCATTGAGTCTTCTTCTTGATCTAGGATCCAAACCAAGATTCTTCAGAAGCATTGGATATGACTCTGTAAGACCCATAGTCTATTTTCATCCTTTCTATGTGTATGTTATAATCTATTGTGCTATTTTAGTGCAATATCTTTTGACCTATTTTCAGGGTGGATTCCCATTTCCTCATTTTATCTCAAACCATTCCAAATAAATTTTTGATATTGGACATGTGGATAATACTTGGTATAAGGTCGATGTTTTATAACTCTTTCTACAAGTTACCATTGGTTTATAAATATTTCATTTTTTTGAGCTTGTCCCTAAAATGAGTTCTTCATTTATAATTTTTTATATGCATGATGTATTACCCTTATTGAGCCTTTATAAGTAATTATAGTATTTATACCTAAATTATAGCCACCCCATTAGGTATTCCAAGTGATTTTCAATCCTTTATATAATTCATTAAAATCCTCAAATTTTATCTAAGTGCTCATCTTAGATGAAAAATGGACTTTCCCCTTACAAGTAATTTTCTTATTTATAATAGTTCCTTTTATGTGCTAGGTCAAACCATGAATTTTTTTTTATTACTCAGTAGATTTATAAAATTATCCTTTTTAATGAACTGTGTTATGCCTCTTGAATGAAAGGCTTTGTTGAGCTAAAAGTTGTTTGTTAACAATGTCATTTTTAGAACAAAACTCCTTGGAGGAGGTATTCTATTTTCTAAACTAAAAAGTGGTTATTAGTGATGTAATATTTCTTGGACTTATGTAATTGGTTGTTCCTAGGCATTATTGTTTATTTATAGATATATGAAATGCTAAGTACATGAAAGCTATTGATAATGTTAAATGGATGGAATAAAAGGTCATGAACTTCCTCGTTACTAATTTTTTTGGGGACCAATCACCTCTAAGTGGGTTGAAATTCCTTGATTATAGTTATCCTTACCCTAATTAATGAAATGGAATATTTAAATTCGACGGTTTAAATTAAATGGAATAGAATTGGGTGGTTTTTCCACACAACTTTCCATATTTAAATTAGCATGACTTATGTGAATTGTAATAAATATTATTCCATTGGTTATATTAGGATTATGGATTATATTAATGGATATTGAATTTTTATTAATATTAATACGCCATTGATATTTGCTATGTTATGACAGTTTTGGGAATTTTTGAGCATGATGTTTCACTCTCCATTACATCAGGTGTTGAGCTTGATGTCTCACTCCATTGACACTCCTTGGATAGCGGGAATGACACACCCCATACCTTGTTTTGGGTATTTAAATGACTAATCACCCACCATATAATGTGTTGAGAACTAAGTCTCCCATTCATTATGAGATGTAGGGATTGTAGCCTGATCATGAGTTTATAATAGTTTTTAGACTAGTTATGTTGGTTGAGTTAGGCCTTGGTACAGCCATTACCTACTATTCTAGGTATATGGCTACTTACATTTGCATATAATTTTTACACATAGGTGGACCCATTATGTAACTATTATATATATATAAATATTATTATATACATATATAAAGTTATAGATCAGACTATCATTTCATCATATGCCTATGTTGGTAGTTTCAACCTGGTATCTTATTTGAACTAGATCCAACTAGTACGTATTTATAGATTATTGTTTATTATACCATATACCTACGTATTAGTGTACTTTAAATTCATAGACTGGATTTAGTTTTAGATGCCATTGGTGTTATCCTACTATGTATATCTCAGACCATTCTTGGGGATCCATTGCAGTGAGAAACCTAAGAAGATCTCATGTTTGAAGGACTGTGTGTTATTTCTTACACTTTCATTCTTGTATGTGGGTGTTATGAGAACATGACTGAGATGGACCTCAAGATGCTCTTATAGTACCCCCTTAGGGATTTTTTTTATTTTATTTATTTGTGTAATGAACTATATTTTGCTTTCTATTTTGTGTCTACTATTTTATTTCATGTATCTTCATACAGACATGAATGCATTGTTGTATGTTATATTTATCCATTTATTTTTAGTTGATATTATTGTCTCGCAGCTCTGTATTTCAATTATTACTACTTCTGATGCTTTCTATTATTTATTTTCTAACACACCACCGTTCTACTCTAATAATGAGTGTATAGTCTCCCTACTGCACCATCATTTAACCCTCACCTCTATTTGGTATCCTATGGAGTATGGGGAGGAATTCTTGAAGCCATGTGGTGACTAGTGTGGCTACTGGTTTTATAGGAAGTCAGGCTGGGACATTACAAAGTTGTATAAAAGGTGATAATTTTTTCCTTTTTCTTACTATTTTGGGATGGTAGACAAGAGACAAGGAATGTGTTTTCACTTGGTAAATATAACTTTCTAGTAGTGATAGATCCACCCAAGGGGAAAAATCCAAGTTGCTAGGGATGAAATTTTTGTTCATGGAGTTTACTATTACAGTTGAATATCATTTCACTTTGATTGATTGGTGTACTTTTCACAGCTTATTGATTTATGAAATTTATGGTATTTTACCCTTGGAATGGTATGAAAGAGATGATTCATTAAATACATTATTATAGGAACATAAGGATTCACATTCAATTCATATTCCTTAACATGTAGATTGAATTTCTACATTGTTTGAAATTTGTTGGTGTTCCTTGCATGTTTTGTTCTCATGACTTTTTATATTACAATTTTAGTGTTTCATACTTAATAAATATCATTCCATTCTTATTTTATATTCTTATTCTTATTTATCATGCATAGTGATTCATTATCATGTTTCCTTTTTTTTACTGTAATTCTTACCATGTTTTGGTGATTAAATAATGGACTTTGTTTCCAATTTCCATTCTCCTACACTTTTTTAGAATGGGTTGAAACATGTTGGATGTGATTAAATGGGAATTTATATACAATTTTTATGGTGTATGGGAACATTATAATTTTGAAAGTGATGACCCATATAATCAAACCATCATATAATCACTTTACACACATAAAGGATATTTAATAAATGATATAGCTATAAACTATTATTTTTAATCATAGGTAAAATGGTTTTGGATAGATGGGATCAACCATTAATTTGTAAAATGTATGACCACCTAAAAAATGGGAAGTTGTAAGCCATATAAAAAATCCATTTTATGAGCCTCATACTTAGGGATTGAGGAATGTATATAAAATCATTTGAACCTTAAATGGATTGGCTATATTATTAAGGCTTGTACCTCTATTACATGGGCATAATGACCCATATGGAAAAATTCTTAAATGAATAGCTGGACCTAAGTTTGTTAGTTATGGAATTTTTCTTCTGTAATGAACCCACTATGGGTGTTCTGAATCTTTAATAATTAAAAAAATTTTATTGGGTTTCATTCTGACAAACCCTAGTTAGATTAGTGGGAAACTCATATGTCCCCTTATCTATTACGACTTTATATTTAACAAATCCAAGTTAAGAAATACTTAGGGATAAATAAATTGGTCAAAATGAATTTATATGACAAATTTATAAATTATTATATGATTTAAATAAATGGTGGATATTTAAAAAGGAATTCTGAGAAGACTTACTTGTTTTTTCTTGAGGCGTTAATTAATCAAGTACTAATTAATTTTGTCATATAATTTTTACATAATATTCTGAATTAAATATTTTTAATTTTTAATTTTTTTATGTGATTTATTATGATGACATAAAATTTTACCTTATCTGGTATCCTTATTTTAAAACCAAGTGAAAAGTGTAGCTTAGACACCTTTTTGAGTTTCCTTAGAATGGAATCCTGAGAACTTCCCATAGGCCTTTTCCCGTTTTGGCATGGGGTTAAATTATAGGAGTAGGGCCTAATGAAATCCCATTGGCATGACCCAGTGATTGGATCGATGCTTATGATTTTTATGGGGATAAAATATTGTAGGTATCACCCTTAGATCTTAAATTCCTTGCTAAAGTATATGATCATTCTAATGTATGGTACCATTCAGGTGTCATTTCCCCTTGTAGGAATCTTAGAATCTAAAAGACACCATTGTTTGGATGGGTGGTCATGGTATCCTTAACCCTTGTTCTGGGTGAGAGAATCAAGTAATGCCCATTTTCAGTAGGTTAGACATATCTAGAAAATTATCAACCACTTAGCGGGTCTCATAAACCTCTTTTCTTCCTCAATTATGGACAACTTGGTAAATCATCATCCTGGTTAACTGTCATATGGGGAAATAAAACTCTAGGTTTAAAATATTTTATGGACAACCTAATACATGGATGAATAGGGTGATAAGACTATTGATAACATCAATGATATACCATTTTTATTTTAAAATGTTAGGGTATTGTGCATATATATATGTGATACCCATCAAATTTCTAAATGATATGATGGTCAAGTTTAGTACAGTGGAATCATTGATCCTTAAACTATTTAGTACATTCTCAGGTAAACTTTGTAGTAGAGTGACCTAGGTTTTGAAGGAATCAAATTCATCACAATTTATGGGATGTATTTCCAAGAGGATTAGGTATTTTGATATACTGTTCATGTTCAACTCGATTCTATGATGTATGCGAGCATGGCTCAAAGAAGTTTCATGCATGTGTTTAAGGTGAGTCTGATCTAGAACCCTAATGAGAGGCTAGTCTACCTCTTGTTTTGATGACTAGGAAAATACTAATGCGGGGATCATTATGTTGGTCATAGTGAATACATTTCCTTTTAGGTATAAGGGAATCATCTTTGGAATACCATTTAAAAATGGTTAATGCTAGTTCTTAAGCCTATTGGGTTGGTGAGATTTTAAATGTGTCAGTGCTTACAAGGTATCATGATTGTGATATTTTTGGTTATGTACAGGAACATTGGAAACAACTATGGTCATAAATGCACTTCAGTATTAAATTTTTAGTGATCATGGGATGCCTTGGGAGGTAAAGGCATTATGATTAGTATGTGACAGTGCATTTTCTATTGATGTTGATCATCTTTTAAGTGAAGTTGACTAGTAGTGATTTGACATATCTTATTTTATATAGTTTGGATGGCGTTGGTATGAATAAAATGAACACTTCATAGTGGATATGATATAAGTGTCTTGAATCTTTATTGTAATCATTAACATCCTATTAGTGTGCTCTTGTTTTTGGGACTAGTGTGTTCCCGATCTTGATAACATTTGGGTAGCTTGAGAGAGTGTTAGTTATACACTGAGTTAAAAGTTTTAAATCACCTTATATCTCAATAAACATGACTTATCATTGTTTCACACAGGATGCATGGTTTTTATCAAGGTCTGGTTATTCCGGAGTGATAATTTGGTTCCAAAGTAGGAATGCCTTGGTAAGACTCACATACACCAGCCAGTTCTGAATTTAACTATCCTTGGGCTCAGTTAGGGTTCTTGACGTGTGGATGTCTCAACTGTGCATCAACGTCTTACTTTTAAATGATGGAGTACATGCTATCTTGTATGAACTCCAACAATTCCATTTGATGAATATGATGTTACCTTGTATATTAGTTAGGATTATATGAGATGTTTCTAGATTTATGATCATGGTATGTATGATATGGTGTGCACCCATGTTCATGTAGAGGCATGACAACTTAAATGGATAATGGTGTTGAAACATTACCAGAATTCAGAAATGATATTCAAAAGACATGATAAGGGTAATGAAAAATTACTTACAGGAATGCATCATGTTTCATTATGTAATACATTGATAGCCTAATCCGAACATTTTTCGAATGGTTAGCCAGAGGTGGCTTAACTTGTTTTCTTTTGTCTTAAGAAATAAAGTCAGTTAAAAACCATTCTTGGCACATCGCCTGTTGGAGATGAGTGAATTATGTGTCGGCAATGGATTTTAATAAAACTCCAACTCAACATATCTAAATGATGTTAGTGGGGAATTTCCAATTTTAATAATTAAAAATCATTCCATGACTTTTTTTAGAATGCTCAAGGCATTCTTTGTAGAAAATTATGACGGTGGAGGTACCATGGTTTGGAATTGGCACTTATTATGTTAAAACCTATGGTGGGGAGAACAATTTTCTAAATGTTTAAATACATGATTATGTAATTGTGTCTATTTATAAAATGGATTAGGTAATCACTGTTTCAATGTTTCATTTGGAAAAAGAGAATTGTCTTGGGTTTTGACATATTAAGTTCCATACAAATAGTAATGCTTAGAGGTGAGTTGGGAGTTTTGGAAACTAAATGTTACTATTTTAATGAGACATGATGACCCTTGTAGGTTGGGTGATATTTTTATAATTTACCCAAGGCTTCTCGGAGATGATAATTTCTAAGGAGGGAGGTTATAATGACCCATGTTTTGAGAGAGGGTATATGACCTTGGGAATTTCAATTTTAGAATTGGTGGGTGTTCCATTATTAGTACCATGTTTTGGAACATAATTATAATAGATGGAACAATAAAAAGTTTTTTTAAGACTCTTTTAACGGACCATGAGGTTCCCCAAGTACTCAGTTGAGTTCTGATAATATTGGGCTCTGGAAACTCCAAGACAAGAAAGATGGAATAGGAGCATGGTTTGTCTGAAACCATGTGTCCATATAGTAGAAAAAGTGTAGGGAGAGTTATGTACACCATGAGGAAACACAATTCAATTGATGACGTGTAGTCTAGGGAGCATGGTCGTGGGAGGATCAATAGTTTTTAGTAGAGGGTTCACATGGGATGTGCACAATTTGTTAGACCATGGGGAAATGTCTACATGCTTAGTGCCATTTAGTAAGTATGTCTGCACCTTTTGAAACACGTTTGGTTCATGGTTGGTCAAAACATGCAAGAAAACTATGTAGTTTGTGATTCTTAATTAGTGGGAGTCATATGGTTTACCCACAGTTTTAAAAAACCATGTGGAGAAACCGTGAAGCCCTATCATGAAGTGTGAATTCACTTTTTTGTACCCTTAATGATATTTAATCCTTTTTTCAACTTTCTTCATATTCATTCCTATGAATGGATCTACCATTTATATTCCATAGCTTCATCCTCCTCTCAATATAATAATTGAGATATCTTCTAGATCCTTGTTACAAATAAAGATCTATGAAAATCATTGGATATATCTCAGAAAGAGCTCAAATCATATCACATCCATTCCAATTTTCACTTCCAATATGTTGCTCTACTTTGGTGTGAGGTCGGATGTACATTTCTTCATTTATTATCAAACCGAACCAAATCAATGACTAATATTGGATATGTGGATTTTACTTAGTATAAGGTAGGATGTATAGAACTCATTACCCATGTTTCCATTGGTTTATAAATATGTCCATTATGCCACACACCGGCCTTTTCTGCACATCATGGTAAAATGAGTTCATTATTTATAAATTATTATACGCATGATATATTACCCCTATTGAGCCTTTATATGTAATTAGAGGATGTCAAACTAAATTCTAGGTGCCCCTTTGGACGTGACAAGTGTTTTTTCATCTTTTATATAATTTTTTAGAATCCTAGAATGCCCTATAAGAATTCATCTTGGACTATAAATCGAATTTACCTTTATAGGTACTTTTAAAGGTGATAATAGTGCCTCCTATGTGTTTGGTCAAACCCTGAGTTTGTTTATAAATGTTTGATATCTTTATAAAATTATACTTTTCAGTGAATAATGTTATGCATGTCGAATTTGATTATTTTTTGAGCGAAATGAATTGTTTCTTTAACAATTTCAGGTTTTATAATAAAACCCCTCAGAGGAGGTGTGATGTCTTCATAGATAAAAAGTGTTAATTGGGGATTTAAATCATTCCTGGCCTGATCGAATTGGGGTTTCAAGTACCTTATATTTTATTTCTATATACATGACATTCTATGTTTATGGTATCTATTGATAATCATAAATGGATTGAATAAAAGGACATGAACTTCATTGTGACTAATTATTTTAAAGACCAACAACCTCTAAGTGGGTTGGAAGTCCATGATTATACATAGCCTTTCCTTGAGAAATGAAATGGCGTGTTTAAAAGAAATGGTTTAAATTAAATAGAACTAAATTTGGTGGCATGGCCACAACACTTTATATATTTAAATATTCATAGATTATGTTAATTGTAATAAATATGATACCCTTGGTTATATAGGGCTTATGTATTATTTAAAAAGGTATTGACCTGTTATTAAAATTAATATTCCCATGATATTGGATATGATACGATGATTAAGGAACTTTTTGATCATGACATTTCACTCTCCCTTACATCAGGTGTTGAGCGTGATTTCACACACCATTGACACTATTTGAATGATGGTAATGATATACCAAGTCCCTTATTTTAGGTGGTGACATGATGAATCATCCACCATATCGAGTGTTGAGAATTATATCTCACATTTATTTTGAGATGTAGGGCTTATACCCTATGCTTGAGCTTAGAGGCTCGTTTGGACTGGTTATTGATACTTGAGTAACGCCCAGATCCAAATAACACCTAGTAGTCCAGGTATATGGATGCTTACATGAGTGTATACATAGTCCATATAGGTGGATGCAGTATGTAACAAAGAAATATATATATATATATAATTATTATATATATAGTTACTTATCGTACCATCATTCTAGCCTATGTTGAAGTAGGTAGAGTCATCCTGATATCATATTGGAACCTGAGCCTATTAGTTTGTATTTATTTGACATGGTTTATTATAAAATATACTTTCACACTGTTATACTTTATATTTGTGGACTGAATTTAGTTATAGTCATTGTTAATTGTGGCCTACTGATTATATCTCACACCCTCCCTGGGATTCCATTACACAAGGGTACCTAAGCAAATCTCATGTTTTTGGGATTGTGTATTATTACATATGTTTTCATGCTTGTTATTGGGAGTTAGGAGTATATGAATGAGATGGAACTTAGGATACTCATGGAGTATTCCTTAGAGGGTTTTATTGATAATTTTTATTCATGTACTGCATTATCTCATGTTTCCTATTATGTTCCGAGTATTTTATTTTATGTATCGTCATTTGAACATGCACGCATTATTTTATATTAGGGTTGACCATTTATATTCAGTTGATATTATTCTTATTCTACTGTGTAATTCATTTATTACTACATCGGCTATTTTATGTTATTTATTTTTTGATATACCATGGTTCTACTCTTATCATGAGGCTATAGTCTCCCCACCATAGAAACATTATATCCTTATTTCTATTTGGAAGCCTCTAGAATATAAGGAGGTGCAGTTGTGGGCATGTGGAAGCCGGTCCTGCTACTGGTTTTATAGGATGTCTATCTAGGACAATAAAAAGGATGATATAAACCATAATGATAATAGAGCTCAGAAAATGAAATTTTGTGCTCTTGAGAGAACTAAAATGGCAGGAAGAAACATTATTTGGGAAAATAATCATAATATAGGGAAAAACACTTGTTGAAAAATATTTGAATAACTGGTTGATGTTGGATGATTTTGAGAAGATAATAAATGTTATTAGAGAGAGTTTATATGAGAAAGAAGAATTGTTTTTATAAACATAATCCATGTTTCTTACAACAAAAAGTGAATTACAAAATATGAGAGAATACTTCACCATAGTAGTTGAGGCTAAAGGAAAATCTTCTTATGATGGTGAAAATACAGATCCACCATAGTTTATTATTTATATTCTCAAAAAATATCAATGTATACCTACTTATACTAACAATTTAGGTTTAAATTTAAAATTTCATAGAAATAATCTTCCACTAACAAATATTGGAATTCATAAAGTAATTATTTCCATGAAAAAAATTATTCTATAGTTTTTAAAATTAAAATAAAAACAAACTACAGAAAAATACTATAACTTGTCTAAAAGAACAATAGTCATTGGTCCCAACTAGTTTTTTGTAGTTTTTTATATAGAACATATTAAAGATGGTGTAATATGTATCCATTGGGAAATAGGTATGAATCAATGTGGTGACATAAGGAGAAAATAATAACAAACCATCTATAATTGTATAATGTGGAAGAACATAATGTTCAAAAAGTGAATAATTTTAACTATTAAATAGAGAAAAATATGTAGCTTAAGAAATTTTATAAAAGAAATGGGTTCATAAAACTTAAACATGGTATGAAATATGACCAAGGAAAGAATGAATGCTTAGATATTTGGCCAGATCAAATGGCCATAGCTATAAATATTAAGGAAGTAAAAAAGTCTTCTGAAGAAAAAGGGAAGAAAAATGTTTCATAAAATGAGAACAAAGTAGATAAAAAGTTATCAGCAGATAAAATTTTATTTATTTACAGGAAGTTGATGAGGTGTGATAAATATGAGCATGTTACAAAAAACTTTATGACTATAATACTATCCTAATAAGAAATCATGAGAAATTTGTTTCAAATTCATGGAAATAAAATGTTATGAATGTTGAAGAGAAGATTTATTTTTCATCTAAATATTCAATAGATGATTATAAAGAAATTTTATCTAAGTATAAAGATAAAAATAAGAATAAGAAGTTAATATTTATAGAATATTAGTCAAATCATTACTTATAAGAAAAACATAGGTTCATACTTATTTCCAATATACATGGTAATTTTTTATAACTTGTATAGAATTAATGGAGAATAATTAAAGAATATGGGTGAATATTGTAGTTTTTTTACCAAACATGTGATAAATATATCACTAAAAATTTCTAACACCATGATAAATAAATTTTTTCTACCCTTGAGAGGGATAAAATATAAAAAATATGTTTGAGAGTTATACTTTCCTAAAAAAATGGAAAGTATAAATGATAAAAAAATATGAGATATTATTGGAATTTTATTTCTAAATTGAATTGTATTGATATTTTTGTTGATATAGATTTTGGGTTTTCTTTATTTTTTTAGTTTTCTCCTGATATAAATATATTTGTGAAGCTTGAGGAAATTATTACATGAAATAAATTTTATAGAAAACATTGGTCACCATTATGGTAAACTATTGTTTTCGACATTGGGTTTACCCTCGTAGAAATAGAGTTAATTAGTTAATGGATATTTTTTAAGAAACATATGTGATACACATTTTCTATCATAAAAATATTTCAATGATTATGAGGAAAGAATATATATCAATAAATTCACAATATTACCTTTGTACTCAATTTTTAACAAAGGTAATACATAATATAGGGGGAGATGAAAGTATCAATAAAAAAGTTCTGAGAACACATATGGACATCTAAAATGTTTATACATGTGATGAGAATATTGAAACAAATATGAAGGAGGATATTTTTGTTCCAAAGTGTGTTTGGATGCATGTGTTGTTAATATTTCAATATAAGTTAATAGAGAATGTTGAGTTAATATGTTTATAGAGCTGTGAAGGAATCTTTACTAATAAAGGTTAAGGAAGTTTCCTAATTGGGTGTAAGAAAATTTCCTTATGGAGTGTAATAAATTTTCCTTACAAAGTTAGATAATGTTGTGCCATTTTACAAGTTCCTAGTATCATGTAGATATCTATGATTTACAATTGAGTCTATATTAGGAGATTGAGGTCACCCAACTGATGATAATGAATTGAGATCAAGTTATGCATACTACCAAACCAAGATCTTTAGGAATATGTGATATGATAAAGATGAAAAATGATGTTTTAGGTTATTATTGAGAAAATGTATATAACTGAATGTGAATGATGTGAAAAAAATAGTTGTATGAGTTATGTGTTGCAAAGTGTAGAGTTTTAATGTGTTTTTAAAAATATTGAGAAGTGGGTTTATGAATAATTTTTGATTTAAAGTCTATTCGAAATTGTGTATATTATCAAGAAAACTACCCTTTTGTTAGATAATTTAATTGGGGAAAGAAGTACATAAGGAGAGAATTGTAAAGGCTATAAAATGTGGTACATGATATTTTGCCACCTAAAGTTTATCATTGAATTACACAACCTATGTAAAGGTATACATGGACCAAAAATATCCAATAAGAGCACCAAATAGAGATGTAAATGTGGATGCAATGGATTAACATTGAATAGACAAAAAAAAGATCCAGTGGATAGATATTTGAAATGTCATCAGATAAGGAAATGTAAAGGTTATCTAAGAAGATAAATGTTTAAAATGATTGAGAGGATGTTGAGTGGAATTGAATGGATGAGCACCAGACTAAGACACACTATTTTATCATTTGAACAGTCATCGTTTAGAGATTGCATATTTTCCTGATCTAAGAGAGGTTTCCATCCAACCTTACACCTGAACCAGTCTGTGAAATGGGCCAAGAGGCATTTCTGATCCACCTGGTATGGATACTAGCATAGGGTTTCAAAGTTATCGTAGTGGAAAAAATTTATCCTAAAAAACAACCATGATTAATTAAACTAAAAAAGCATGCAACACAACTAAAATAAAACAAACACCAATAAATACATCAATAGAATCCAGATACAACCATAAATGGAAATATACAGAAACTATAAGCAAAACTAAAACCAACCAACCATACCGGAAAGATTTCGACATGAAGACTTGGTCACCACCATCCACAAACCAACCCACTCTAAAGACACAACCAAACCAGAAACCCGAACCTTTAAAATAGATTTGGTCTACTAAAACTGAGTGATAAAAGTAGGTTGTGAGCATAAATAACTTAGTAGGTAAGAACCATAGAAAACATTTATTTCCTTTCTTAAAATTGTCCAAAAGCATTAGTTTGATATACAAATAGAAGATATGTTTTAACATTTCAAAATCTTGGAACATATTTCCCGAAAAAATCCACTTTTCTAAACAAGACACCCCATTCATTTATAAAATAGGTTTCATTTTAAAACATACCGGTTTCATAACCAAAAAATAAATATGAATCAAGAATAGGTAATAAAGAAAGATTCAATAAAAATTAATGGAAATGGAACAAGTAAGAGAAACATTATAAAAGTAGTACAAATACAAGCATGAAGATACTTGTGATATAGGTAACAAAGCACAATAAAAATTAGAGAATACATAAATATATATAAACATGGTAATTTACCAAACATCTCAAGAAGAAATTGTTGGACGAACTCAGCTTGGACTCAGTTGATGACATATGGTGAAACTCTATAGCAATTAACCAATTGTACGGTCTAAACTAGCCTATCTAGGGAACATACCTCCTTGACTCTCCAAAATATCATGGGGTAAAATCCATCTAATCAATATCTATAATAAAGAATTAGTCGAACATTTAGACAATTCCAAAGATTCCCATGAAAATATCACACTTTGAATGTGGATGTCCTCACATGTGTGGCTCAAACTGAAACCTATAACCAATGTACTTTAATAGAACAAATATCGAAACCACCTATGCGATGGCCCTATCTTAAGAGGGTCCACCGTAGTGGTTCCAATCACAACATCACAACATTAAAAGTGCCAACTTGGCCAACACATCACATTATTTTCACAACTAATTCTAAAAACATCTCAAGGTACAGACCAAGAATTCACATCATATGAGTTTCAAAAAAACATTCCCAAAGAATATAAAATGAAAACTGAGCCTTTAAAAATTTCCAAATCAAATCCTATTTCCAAAACCATTTCAAAAGCTTGATGAAAATATAAAACAACATGAATGGTTCTAAATGGGCCTTTACACTATTTAGAATCCAAACCATAATTCAATACTCCAAATAGGATAATATTTAGGAAAAAAAATTTAAAACCTCCTCAAATTATTTTGGAAAACAAGTGACCATTTAAAAACCAATAAACCATGAGGAATATATTAGAATTTAGAAACAACCATTTTATATTGGGAGGTTTAGCTAAAATGAGGAAGAATAAGGGATTGTATTTGTCAAAATTTGAGTTTAAGGTGAACATCGTTTTAAAAAGACATTATCATTCAAGTGACCATCCATATGTGCACCCCATGCACATATTGATGTTCCCATATCCAATTTTACTCTCTATGAATCCATGTTAGTTCATCAAAATACATGAAAAACCATTTTAGAGGACCACCACAATATTTTCAACCAAAAAAATATCCACACATAAGCACCAATCCATAAAATTAACCAATTCCCACACTCAACATCCCATTAAAAATGTAATCATATCCTCAAATATTAGGAATGTCTAAACAAACTCCCAATATAATTTAAAAAAAAGGCCAATTGAAATTTCATGAAACAACTCACATGCATATATACATAGGAATATTTAATAAAACCCTTTGAAAACAAATTCACACCAATTTACCATCATGAAAACACCAAAACAAATTAAGGTAGAACCCCACAAACATTATTATCACAATTTTAAACAAGTTAAAAATACTCAATCATCATATTGAATGGTTTAGAGTGGAATAAAATGGAAACAACTACCTCAAGTGGAAGAATCATCTCACCTTTAATGAAATCCACTAGAAAAACAATCCTACAAAAAATAAAAAACCTAAAAAGGAAAAACCCTTAATTGTTCAACAACCTATGTATCCAAATTATCCAAACATGGCCACTATTGTTAGATGAGAAAGGGTAAATGGATGAAAAACAGTGGAAAATGATAGGGGATCCCTAACCCTTCAATATTAGTAAATTATTACTAAGAAACAACTTAAAAATCACCTTATAGGAGAATATAGGAGAAACAATGCTCCATGGGTGGTGTCCAGGTCATGTGGTCCAAATTGGGGAAGTAAAGGGAAGAAGCCATAATTAAAAGGAGAAGTTCAGAAAATAATATTCTTCATGTCGGTTACATGGATATCTCTCAATGTTATACAATCAGTTCATAAACAATGATATTTTACACTGTCAAGAGTTGCACGAGCTACACACATAGGCTGTATGGTTATTTTAATCATGTTCCTTAACCATGTGAACTGTGCACACTTACAATGCATGGTTAGACTTACTGTGCTCCTTAATCGTGTTTCCTATAAAATGGCAGCAAACATCTACCTTTTCACCCAAAAAATACTCTAACTCAAGGGGATAAATCACCAAACAAACACACCCCATTTATAAGTGACACTAGGGGTGTCATAAACTCCACACCATGATATTTTCCCGCATACCATGGACACTAACCATGAATAAGGGAAAAAACCTCCAAACACATCCAAAACTCAAATAAATACTAACCTTAACCATTAAACAAACCTCAATAGAATATATATTGTGAATGAAATAAAATAGCCATAAATAAAATAAATTAAAATTAAGGTCAGAGTGTGACAATTATCCCCACCACAGAAATATTCCTCCCTCTAAAAGTCACCATGAAGAATGAGAACCAAAACTCAAACTCAGAACTGAATGAGGATGAATGGAATCATGGACTTTCGGGGGACCCTTTACTACCAAAGTTACACCTGATTAGTTCTTGTTATAACCACAAAAAATTGAACTATGGGTAGAATGGAAAGGTTCTCCCAACCAAAAATATCAATCCACTCCATGAAACCAATATGGGTACTCCCAAAAGGAACCAATGATGCCGAAATTGGGGAAACCCAAAAAGGGTGATTCGAACAAACAACAAACGAAAGAATGATTAATAATTTCATAAAAAAAGTATATAAATTGAGAAAGGCCAGATACAAATAACAATCCATGAGATGGAACATAATTCATTATTTCCATAAGTTACACACATCATCATAATGAAGAAAACTCAAAAAAAAAACTGATCCACAAATAAAACTAGTTAAAAAATAATATCCATAAAAAAACCAAATAATATTGAAAATAGAACCAAAAATCTCTTTACCACAAAGAAAATTTACAAAAATAAATGCAAATACAACAAAGGATATTAACCTTTCCATTCCGACATCAGAGACAAAAATATGGGCCCCAACCCCACATCCAATGATTCTTTACTACATGAAAGCTTCACTACATGGCATATGGATGGATCCCTAATGACTGACACATCGACTACCCCACAATTAGTTGCTAACATACTCCAATCAAGACCTCATTTTCCGACTATGCTTCTTACAAAATTTTTCATGATGACCCAAATAGCCACATCAACAACAAAATTTCAAAGGATTATGACAAAACCACTTAAAATTCATGAAAATTCCATAATAAATTTTGAAGAATGGCTGTTATGAACAGAGATAATCTGTATCCAATAAAGGGGACTCCTTAATAATGAGTTACTCTACCAGAAAAATCTATCCATATCGGTAACCTTTATGAGAACAAAAATTAAATGGGTTACCCACTATGAATGATTTCACCCTAGGAAGAAACTCATCTAGGAACACCTCATCCCCCAACTTATTGAATTGAACTTTATCAGATGATAGGAATCACTCCTTAATCTCCAGAAGAAGACCTCAATGTAATATGGGTTCTTCAAACTGATCCTACAAAGATACCAATAAGGAAAATGAAACCATATCCTTGAGGTGGTTAATATTGGACTTAAATATCCCACGACCTTAATGAACATTCATGAGCTCCACAACCTTCCTCATCTTCACCTGATCAGGTATAAACTACTATAATAAATTGATATTAAAGACATCCCAAGGCATATCAACTTTCATTGATTTTGGGGAATCACTTTCCACTAATCCAAATCCAAACCTTTAAAGAAACCCAAGACAGCTCGATCCCTCACCGCATCGGGAGTTCCAAATAACCTAAATACTCCTTCGACTTTATCAATCCACTCTGAAGCCTCTAATGATCATTGATCAATATGAGATATATGAAAATAATGATATAAACTTGACTCTACCTTCCCACTAGGAGTCAGGGAAGGGGTAAAAACTGGAATAGGCTCACTAGAAAACCCTGGGACATTTCTGGGAAGCACACTCTGTGCATAAGGAAAAAAAATAAAAAAATCAACATAAAAAAACAAACATCCAATCAAATATCATCCAGAAAGATCACCTCAATCTAAAAAAATCATCTCATAATCCAAACATCATGAACAAAATCAGAATCCACATTAAAAAACCCAGCTTTTCATCCCAATTTGAAAACCCCTAAAACTTTCATGCCACCATTAAAATATGAAAAACCTTTTTTCATATCCAATTTCAAGCACAAAATGAAACTTTTAAAATAAAACCCATTCAAAAATCATTTTTCTTTTAAAAACCAATTTTCCCAAAAAACCATTTTTCATTTAAAAATTGACCCACACTAATCAAAGCCAAACTAACACATAACTCACATGGAAACACATGAAATGGGGAACTAGTGTTCATGAAATACTTTTCCACAGGGTTTAGTGGACCATGTCCCAAGAAAAAACAAAACTCTAGGAGCATCTTGAACCATGCATTCGTGCTCCACATAGTTCACTACTCCATGTACAACCATCATAAAACACCGGCACACCTCCATTTTAATTCAATTTCCACTGTCCCAAAACCAAAATAATGAATCAAAAACCAAAATACCCCTGGAAAATCAAGAATCAGAAGAAGAAAGAGTTCATGATTCTCTTCCCCCATCCACCTCTCAAGTCCCAATAGTCCTAATATATAGTCTTCTTAATACCATTTTTTCACAATCCAATATGAGATTCCATCCAACCCGACACCTAACCCAGTCTGAGAAAAGGTACAAGATTCATTTACAATCATCCTAGGTAGGCATCTAGAGACATAAATCAAGGTTATTACAATGGGAATGATTTATCACAACAAACAATTAGGATCAAATTAACTGAACAGAGCACACAACAGAACTAATAAAAACCGAACATCAATAAAAAAACAAATGAATACAAGTACAACCATAAATGAATGAAATAGCATATAAAAAAAATAAAACTAACCAACCAGTCCTACAAGATCTCCAAATGAACCCATGGTCACCACTAACCACAAACCAACCCACTCAAAAGGCACAACCAAACTAGAAAACAGAACCTATAAAAAAGTTCGGTTCTGCAGACGCTAGGTGGATTATGTAAATTGTGAGCATAAATAAATATTTATGTAAGAACCATAAAATCCAAACATTTACATTATCAAAATAGTCCACAATCAATAGTTATAAATACATATTTGAAATATGTTTTATAATTTTAAAATCCAAGAACATATTTCCATAAAAATATTCTTTTATAAACAACAAAACTTTTTCCTTTTTTAAATAGGCTTCCATTTTAAAATATATCAGTTTCATAAACAAAACCCAAAGAATAATCCAAATTTGGTAATAAATAGGGCAATAATGAAAATTAATGGAAATGAAACTAGAAGGAAAAACACTAGAAAAATAGAACAAATACAAGAATGAAAATACTTGTGAAATAGGTAATTGATATCAACAAAAATAAAGCAGAACATATAGATAAATAATAATGGGAATTAAAAAAATATCTCTAGAAGAAATATGTAAAAATACTCACTTCAGAATCACCATATAGTTTATATTTCATTTCCATAGTAAATTACCAACAGGCCACACTGAACTATTCAATCTAGTGAAATATCCCACTTGGCCTCTCAGAAAATCCAAGGGGTACCAACCCTTATAATTCGGATTGATAAGAAACTATCCCATGACCATATAGATGGTCTCTAATAATTATATGATAATAGTACATAATGAATGTTGCGGACCTCACACAAATGGATTAAATTGAAACCCACAACCATTAGGCTTTCCAAACCCAAACATCGACCCAACCTATGCGAAGACCCTATCCTCGGAAGGTCCACCGTTGAGGTTCCCATAAATAAACACATCAAAAAAATTCTAATCCAGTCTATGCGTCTGATAAGTTTCAAAATCAATTCTCAAAACATCTCAAGGTACTAGCTGATCCTTCACATCATATGAGTTTAAACCTTACTTTCCGAAACATTGTAAAATGCCCAACGGGCCTTTAAAAATTTCCAAATCTAATTATATTTTAAAAACCATTTCCAAACCTATATAAAGACATGAAACAAAATTAAAGGATCCAAACAAACCATTACAACATTTATAAATAAAACCATAATTAAATTATGTAAATGAGATACGGATTTGGAAACACATCTGAAACGATCCTTGAATGAATTTTAAAACCATGTGACCATTTTGAAAGCACAAAACCATCATGAATACATTGTAATTTATAATATTCCATTGGAAATAAAGGGGTATAGGTAAAAGTAGTAAGGTGAATGGATGATGTTTTTAAATCTATCTTGAAAGTGAACATCATTTTTGAATCCAAATATCATTAATGTTCCCATCTATATATTCAACCAGGGTACATATATGTTTTCCAAAATCCAATGGAAGTCTTTTTTACATCCATGTTAGAGCATTAAACTACCTAAAATCCATTTTAGAGAACCTCCACTTTCTTTAACACCAAACACAAAAATCCACACCGAAGCACTAAACCATAAAACTCACCAATTCCCACACAGAACACCCAATTCAAAACCAAATCAAATCATAAAATATTAGAAAATTTTAAAAGCACTCTTTTTGTACATAAATTAATTTAAAAAGGAAAATTTAAATTTCATCAAACACCTCACATTCATATATACATAGGAATATTTAAGAAAACCCTTTGAAAACCATTTTGCACTAATTTTCCTTCTTGGGAACAACAAAATAATTTAAGCTCATGCACCAAAAATTTGTTAGTCACAATAATGAAATAGTTAAAAATAATCCAGAATCGCATGGAGTGGTTCATTTATGAATATAATAGAAACACATACCTCAAGTGGAATAATAATATATCCCTCAACAAAATCCATAGGAAAGACACTCTCAAAATTTATAAAAACCCTAAGAAGGAAAGCCTAATTTTTCAAACCACCATAGCTATCCAAATTAGCCAAAAATTTCCACAATGGATAGAGTATAAAGGGAAAATGGAGGAAAACCAAAGAATAATGTGACGGGATCCCAAACCATTTAATCATGGTGAAGAATCTTCAAGAAACCATATAAAAATCCACTTGGAGTAGATTTGTGGAGTTAATATGCTCCATGGGAGGTATCCATGTCATGTTGTTTGAATGGGAAAAGTCAAGGGAAGAAAAACCAATTAAAAAGAAGGAGAAATGTAGAAAATACACTTTTTTAGGTGGGTTACATGGTTAGCTCACATAGTTAAACAAACCATGAACAAACTGTGTAATTCCAAACTATAAAGTGTTAAACGGATACTCACTTAGGCTACATTATTAGTTTAATATTTCACCATAACCCTGAAAAATAATCACACTTAGAGTTCATGGTTAAAATTACAGTTCACTTTAAATGAGCATCCTAGAAAAAATCCACAAGCATCACCCTTTTAACTGAAAATTCCTCTAACTCAAGGGGATTAACTATCCAACAAACACACCACCCATATAACTGATGATAGGGGGCGTCATGAACTCTCCGCCATGTCAGTTTACCTTTACCTTACACCCTAACCATGAATAATTTCAAAAACCTCCCAAAACTTCCAAAAATCTAATAAATACTAATAGGAACATTGACCTAATCCTCAAATGAAAATATAAAGAATCAAAAATAATAATAAAATATGTAAATGAAAACTGAGGTGGGGCTGTGACACATAGGAAGAGAACTAGTGAAATATATGTTTAAGGATCCATTATAATGTTATATGAGATTTCATCAAATAATATTATGCTGATTATATATGATGGAGGTTCCCAAACAAAAGGGAAACAAAATATAGGTCAATCAGATGATGAATGTTCCTGAGTTCATCAATCATATTAAGATAGAGTTGTTTCATTAGATGATGAATGTAAGTGAGTTAATCAGCAGGATAATTCCAATGGTGGTCCCTTACAAAAATAAGTCCATTTGAATAAAATGGACATTAATAGACCATACAATGGAGTTATAAGGAACATTACACAAACTATGATAAGAAAATAACAATGACTATTTTGTAATAGTCATTAAATGTTTTTTTATATAGTCAAGTTAAGGATGTTTGATGATGTTTCTTAACACCTAAAATTTCCCATTATATCCTAATAATATTCTTGAAAATTTTAAAGGTGTCTAAAAAAATTTAAATGAGTGGGAGAATTCTAATTTGGAATTTGGATGAGTGGGAAAATTATTTTGAGTTCATACCCAATATTTTGAGAAGAACACCTATAAAATTTGGGTACTAGTACAATATGAAAATATGTGGAACACTATTCATATATGGAGGATATGAAGTGATAAAATATTTGTGTTATTAGTATCCAACAATGGTTACTACCTGGTTAATAAAGAAATTTACTAGTCCAAGCTTCATCTATTGAATAAAAAGTTTCACTAGCTTGAGAAATATTCATTAGGCTGAATTTCTTCATAAGAATTTGGGGGCTCATCAAACAAAAATTTCATTATTAGATAGATATTTTTTGGAAATAATCATTAGACATAGATTATTTAAATAGAGGATTCTAGACAAAATCATAGGGTGATCTGAAGCGTTATATGGAGGCTAATAAGATGGGGACCCATCAGATGGAGGGAATACCAGAGAGTATTGATCAAATAGAAAATTATAAGGATTAATTATAGATGTTGTATCAAAAAATATTAGATTGAGAATATATTGGTCTTACATAGAGAATTAGGACGTTTAAATTCCCATAGAATCTTGAGAGAGTTATTGAAAATCTTGAAGATTGTATTCATGGGAATGTTACTCAACATTCTTATAGATAAAGAGAAGATCATTTTACAATGGATCAGAAAAGAAGAATGATATATCCTATAGTTAGTGGTTATAATCAGTTTCTGAGAAGATTTATGGATAAGGTTATAACTGTCTATGAATAAAGTGGATATAGTTAGGATAGTTGGGTGTTATAAAAAAATACTTCATAAGATATGATTACTAGGGGTAGAACCGAGGTTAGTTGGGGGAATTATTATAGGGGGGTATAACTAGTTTTTGACTATACATTTATAATCCTTAAAGAAGTTAGTAAAAGAATACATGTTGTGGGGGGATAACTATCCTGGTTTTTTGTTTGTATTCATACTAAAAATTGTAAATATCTTGTGATAACATCTCTTTATATATGATGCATATGAAATGTGTGGTTGAGATTTATATTTGAGTGGATTATAACTCTAACAAGTTTTGGAGGTTAAGAAAAGTCTCATTACCAATCTAAGAATATTTATAATAAAAGAGAAAGTGATCACTAATTCAAATACCCTCATAGTGATCCTATATTGATCTTGGTAACTTCATTAATATATATATATATATATATCAAAAATATAATTCATAATATGGTTATCTTTATTAATTACCACCAATACATTATTACTTTATGATAGTTATATTTAAATTCTTCTGTGACTAATTTTAGTTTAGTATTGAATTCAAAAGAATCTATTAACATAATATTATGGATGAAAAATGCATTGTAAAAATTTGGGTCGTCACATGGTTTTAATTTTAAAATCATATTAAATGAGGTTCTCTTTATTTATATTAGCAGCCACACCTATATCCACCCCCATGGTGTAACACCTGAGACTTTTATGGGAAATATTTTGTTTTTATGTTATATACATCATCAAAGGAATCTTTTACTACACACAACACTAGCTTGTCTTTCTTTACACGCAATTGCGACCTTCCTCGATAGCTTGCATTGTACGCAATATCGAGTTTCACTAAACAACGATAAGCTATTAAAATATTATTAAAACTAGCCGTTATGAATAGGAATACCCACTTTTTGAAATTTTGAAATTTTTATTTTTCAAAACGGACTTCATTTTTGGATTCGGAATATCGAAATTAGCCTTGGCTGAAATTTTGGTATTTTTCTGAAAACTTTCAATTTTTGATGAATAGTGAAAACACTAGGTTACTATTTAAAAACCGACTTTCTATTTAAATAATTATTTATTTTATTTAAATCTATTTTAGGTCAAAATTGATACATAATAACTATATAAGTTCGAAGTAATTCATTGGAGTCATTTTATAATAATTTTAGATATATAAAAATTTTATTGAACTTTTTACCGTCTTTTACCCATCTCCTAGGAGAATTTGCAAATTTACATAAAACATAATTTTACCGCTTCTGTGAGTGGAATTTCAAAAATCTGAGAGACACGGTTAATATCAAAGAATAAAATGTGGTTCAATGAGATGAAAATAATTTTTGATTAATGGTAACTTTTTACATTTTTTACCAAGGTTAAAAGTAAATAGGGTAATTAAGGGTAAAAATGATATTATTATTATCCTAACACATGTCCTAATTCTATTGGATAAGTGTAATTCGACCAAAAACAACCTTAGGAATAAAATATTACCATTTAGGCCCACTTTTATTAGATTACGACATTTAATATTATTTTATTTAAAGAAGGGTTAAAATAGTTAAAATCAAAGTTTAATAACTAAATCATTTTTAATATAGGGTTATACATAATATAAATTAGACTATAAATATTCAATAGAAATATAAAAATAGTTCCTACATAATGGTATTTTATTTGTAATTTTTAAACATTAAGTAATTTAATTTATTTATGACACAATGTTGATACAATAATTATCTTATTAATGAAATATTGACATAATTGATGTTATAAATATCCAAATAAATGTAATATGAGACTTTTTATGAATTAAAATAATTTTATAGGGTAATATGACATGTTAGTATTGATTTTATTTACTTAGTTAGAACTAATATTTCTGTTATGAGTTTTAAAAAAATCAATTAGCAAATAGTGTCAAAATTGACGTAAAATAGTTTTCAAAACAAATATTATATTATTAATTGTTATTTTATTCCTAAAAAAATAAGGTTTCGGTAGAATGACTTAGATAAGGTTATATATAATAATAATAAACAACTTGGGGTTCGTTTGTCTTGTTATAGTATGTTTATTAACCTTATAGTGTAAGAAAACAAGAAGACACGGTAAAAGTAAAATTATTTAACTTAAAGTTAAATCTAAATGATAAGGTTTAAATAGAAACCTAAACTTGTCTAAATTCTATTGGATGAGAGGATTTAGGCCTATCCCCACCTTATCTTCGAATGAAATCAATTTGGAGATACTAAATACCTAATATGACTTTATAATAAAATAATATTTTTAGTTTTTCCAAAGGTGCCCCTCTCCTCCCTTATAAAAGGGCACCTCCTCCCTCCTTTCTTCACACCACTTTGAGCCTTCAAGCTCGGCCAAAAACTGCTAAATTATCTTTTAAACTTCCCTATAAACATCATAGAAGTCCTTGTCTTTTCAAAGACCAATTTTATTCCCTAAGAGGAGGTCTCAAAGAGGCGCTTCAAAGAGGAGATAATGTCCGTTACCGATTCTTTCAACTTTATTTCTTCTTCCACATCTTCTTCTTTAGTTGTTTCACTATGAAGTAATAACATAAGTATCACTCATATACTAGTATGTTATTATAAGTACGAAACAATCCTATTTCACCATCTATCCATCCTACGAAAACTGAAATCACCGCGCGTGCGTACGTACGGAATACCGTCTCCACGCCGTGGTGTAATCTATTTTCCGCCACCACCATACTTGGATGGGTATAATGGTCTAAATAAAAACTATATATGATTATTGTAAAGTGATATTGATTCTCAAATATTATACATACACTCCAATACAATTCCACGATCATGGGAATGATATCATCACTCGTGCCTACGTACGGCCTACCGTCTCCACGATGTGATGTGACTCGTTCTACATGATATTCATTACATTATGATTATATAAATTAATTGAATGAATAAATATGATATATATTACACTAATAGAATTCTTGAAATGAGGTATCTATAACCTAAAGATAAGAATAATATTTTATTCGACAAAACACGCATAAGAAGAAAAAGTAATAAACACCCGAATAACAAGTAGCAATGAAATATTACTAATAAGAAGCTATGAAGATGGCCATATATGATATCATAACAATGAGTATGATTCTGGAATAAGTAAATGACATTATTTAAATCATTATACAAGAGTTTCGGACACTTACGAAGCAAATCAGACCTAAGGTAAGGGAAAATCTCACAATCTCATTTCTATTTGAGATTGTTTATACTTCAGAATTTACTGGGGAATATTTATCTTCCACATACATCTTTCCTCAATATGTAATATTATTTCCATCAACCTACAATTGTTTAAGTCCAATTTTACCCTTCAGTGAGTTTTTAGTAAATGATATGAAATGAATCTTTTGTCGTTTTTCGTATGAGGTACTTTTTGACTTTTTCGGCCAAAGTACAGGAATAATGCTTTTTTAACATATACGGCATGAATGGATTTTTTGAAAATTATTTCCATGAATCTTTCTTTTCAAGTTTTCAAATTTATTTTTAATCAAATTCTTTTAGTTCAAAATTATATGACATGTTAAGAAAGAAAAATGTTTTTGAAGTAGAACAGATATTTTCCTTAAGAATGGAGTTCAATTGTTTTATCAAAATTATTTTCCATCTAAGAAAATATAGGGTTATTTTTATATTCCTATTTTTACATTGATTTGATTTTGTTATGATAGAATTATTTTTACAATATCCTTTTATGGATTATGTTATGATGACGTGATGTTTAAGAATCCCATTTTTATTACATGGGTTATGCTATGATGTATGGTTTATGATTTTGTGGCACACATAATAATGGTATCATTATGAGATGGGTGGGGCCTATATCTCCCTCCAATTCATTGGGTAATGATTTATATCTCATGAGATAGACATGGCTGGAAGGGCAGGTTAAACCGGTTCAGTGAAACAGGACAGAAACGAGGAGTGAACTCGGTTCAGAAATAGACTTTGTCTGCTAAGATAGTCATGGAAATTAGTCTTGACTACTAAGAAATGATTCTCTATGATTATGTGTGTATTCCAAAATGTTTCATGCATTAAGTTATGATTATTGGGATTACATTTCACTACTATGATTTATCCCATGATTATGAAATTATGATCTCTTTTACAGGTTAAGATTTCCAAAATGTTATGTTCTTATGAATATGATGTGATTGATATTTGTTTTGTTTACCATTAATGAAAATTTGAGCTCACCCTTTTGTATGTTTTCTTTCCTCGGGTCAGGGAGAAGGTTATTAAGTAAGATATGCCGAAAGGGACTCTATATATGATAAAATAAAAGGGAGACAGTGTAGATGATTTATGAACCAGTTTTTTATGTTTCCCAGTTTCTAAAGACACTATACCTATACAGTCCTTTCATGGTTTTGTTATATAATGTAATAAGTGTACTTAAATTTTCAAGTATTAACAGTGTACGTAATGTATGAGTTGTTATAGTTGATATAAGAGGAAAGGTATAGTCAACCTTTGGAAACTAGGATGTGAAAGCCTTAGTGAGAACCCTAAGGATATGTCTAAGCATAGAACACAATCATAGTGTTTTAGAAATGGCCATGAAAAAACTATGATAAGACCTTAAGTGTAAAATTTTATTCTTGATTATGTGGTTTTCCTATTATAATTAGTGTTGCTTACACTATTCATCTTGGTTTTAGTCAATGGCTGGAACCCAAAGGAACCGTTTTAATGCGGAATGCGATGGGAAATTCAATGATTGTCCCCCTAAGCAACCAAACGTTATGGGAGATGGAATAAAAAATCTTGTAGTCATGCTCACACAACTTTATCAAGCTATGAATCGTGCAGGACTTCCAAACGAGAAAATGAAGGAGAAATATTCTGTTGAATCCTTCATGAGGAAACATCCACCTTCATTCAGCGGGTCTACTAATCCATTAGTAGCTGAAAAATGGACCAGTACTACTGAAAAGATATTTTCAGTGCTTCAATGTTCTGAACATGATAAAGTCATCTTAGCAGTGTATCGTTTGGAAGGAGATGCTGATCAATGGTGGAATCTTATCAAGAATATGAGGCCAAGAGATGAAATTTAGTCCATCGAATGAGACGAGTTCAAGAACTTATTTTTCAATAAGTACTTCCCTCTTATTCTTAGAAACAAATATGGAGAAGGAGTTTCTTGAACTAAATCAAAAGGATGATGAATCTGTTGGTACCTACGAAGCAAATTTTACAAGACTTGCAAGGTATGCATCTGGTATTATTATCAAACCTGAGAGTAAGATCGATTGATTCTTTAGTGGCTTAAAACCAAGTCTTCGAAGGGGGTTAGCCATAAGGGACTTCAATTGCTATGAGGAAATCGTTCGATGTGCTCTCAAAGTTGAGATGGAGATTGGAGTAACCCATCAGTCATATGGGTTTGATAAGAAGAGGAAAATGGAATTCAAAGGAAAATATAAAGACCATGTTGAAAAGAAGATGAGTTTTCCCTTATGCTCAAAGTGTGGAAAGATACATGGAGGGAGTTGTCTTAAAGGGACAAGTAAATGTTTCAAATATGGAAAGGATGTTCATCGGGCATTTGAATGCCGTAATGATGGGAACAAGATGTCTAGTGATGCGAACAAAGAAAAGGCTACAAAGAGTGCACCTCCTACACTTCAATGTTACAAGTGCAAGGAAATGGGGAATTATGACAATCAATGCCCTAATCCAAGGGTTTTTGATGATGATCGATGTCAAAAAACTATTAAGGCTAAAGAAAATGGAAAGTCACTTTCAATTTCTATCAGTGATGTGGAGTACGATAACGAAGTGGTGAATGGTACACTTACCATCCACTCTAAAGTTTAAAATGTTTTATTTGATTCTGGATCCACCCACTCTTTTATTTCTGAAGAATTTTCTAAGGGTATCTCCATATTACCTCAACAATTAGATGTTGAGTTAGCCGTGACAACCCCTAATGGCACAACAGTCGCATCAAAAGTTTATAATTCTTCTCCGATTAATGTTTTTGGGAAAGTGCTTCCTGCAAATCTTGTAATCCTTCTAATAGTGGAATTTGATGCGATTATTGGCATGGATTGGCTTTCTCTATATGGATCTCATATCAATTGCCAAAGAAGGGAAGTCACATTTCATATTCCAGATCAATCTATGATTGTCTATCAATGAAAGGATGAACATAACCTTCCAGTAGAAATTTATTCCATCCTATGGGTCTTGATTCCACTAGATGAAGGTTATTTATCTCAAATGGTTTGTGAGAAACTCATGATTAAGAATATGCCAATTGTACGAGAGTTTGACGATGTCTTTCTAGAGGAATTTTTGGGTCTTCCACCAAATCGTGAAGTTGAGTTTTCAATAGAACTCGTACCGGGTGCTTTGACTTTTTCAAAGACACCTTATAGAATGGCCCCAATTTAGCTGCAAGAATTGAAGAAGAAACTCCAAGAGAATCTTGATAAAGGATTCATATGCCCTAGTGCGTCACCTTGGGGAGCACCTGTTCTGTTTGTTGACAAGAAAGATGGATCAATGAGACTCTGCATTGATTATCGAGAACCTAACAAGATCACGATCAAGAAAAAATATCCTCTCCCATGCATTGATGACTTATTTGACCAACTACGCAGAGCTGAATACTTTTCAGAGATTGATCTTCCTTCAGGGTATCATTAATTAAGGGTCAAAAGGGAGGATATACGAAAGACGGCTCTCCGTACAAGGTATGGACACTATGAATTTATAGTGATGCCATTTGGTCTTACTAATACCCCTGCTATCTTCATGGATTTGATGAATAGAGTCTTTAGAGACTATCTTGATCAGTTTGTGGTAGTCTTTATAGATGATATTCTTGTCTATTCAATGACTGAGGAAGAACATGAAGATCACTTGAGAATTGTATTGAAGGCCCTGAGAAAGGAGAAGCTTTACGCCAAATTTACCAAGTGTGAATTTTGGCTCCAAAAAGTTTCATTTTTGGGTCACATAATCTCAAAAGAGGGGATATCTGTGGATCCAACAAAAACAGAGGTTATCCAAATGAATGTTCAACAAAAACAGAGGTTATCCCCGATTTAAAGGAGCTGCTGGATGAGGCTCATAGTTCTTCATTATATCTTCATCCTGGAAGCATGAAGTTGTATAGGGACCTGAAAGAATACTTCTGGTGGGATGGCATGAAAAGAGATGTTTCTGAATATGTCTCTCAATGCTTGGTTATTCATCAAGTTAAATGTAACGACCCATAAAATTCAAGGAAATTTTTTTCTTAATTTTCATTGGGATTTTACAAGAACGTAGTTTCTAACGGCACTTGATTCTGAGGCCCGGTGTGCCCGGAATTCCTACCCGAAGTTTAGCTCGGGTACATTCAGCGAATGAATGAGTGGGAATTTCTAACATTTGAACCGGGGCTCGAAATCGAATTCCGAGGGCACCGATGGATTCACAGTGCCGGTAATTGCTTAGGAACACCTTTTCCGAAGTTGTGTTTTCACGAGAGAAGTTGATAAATATTGTGGAAGTTAAAATAATAATTTAACTACAATTTTTATTTTACTCTAAGTGGATTAAATTTTGGGTGGAAGTTGGGGAAAACAACCCAACTTCCATTTGGAGGTTATGACGGTGGTGGGGCCCACACGAACCCTACCTCTTCACCTTCCCTAACCTTCCATAACCCTTCATTAATTTTGATAACTTAAGTTATTAAATTTTTTGAGTTTAATTTGAATGTTTAAAATTAAAATTCATTAGTCATGTTAATAAAATAAGTAAGGGACTTATTTTATTTTTGTTGGAGTCTTGTTTCCTTGAGAGCTTTGGTAGAAAAGCTAAGGGATACTTGAGTTTCTTCATCCTCTTCGTCGAAGAACACGAAGAATGCGAAGAACACGGAGAACGCCGGATTCCTCAGAGGTTGACGTCTCCTTCCGCGATGTCTCCTTCCGCGACGCCTCTTCCCATGACAGTTATCTCTGCAACGAATCCCCACCCAACTTTTTCGATGAGGTAGGGGTTTATGCGTTTCTTTGTTCGTGAATACTACCTCGACGTTCTTCGTGAATTATGACCATTTGCTATCGATTAACGAGAGGGGGCCGGACCGCACAAACATGACCAACCCTCCTCCCTTATCTATGTTGTTGATTCTAATGTGGATTGGAATGAGAATCGCGCGGTGTCATCGCACCGCGCGGGATCGTGCGGCAAGGAATGTGCGGCGCCGTCGCGCCACACCATGAAATCGAACAAGGACGCGACACCGTCGCGCCGCATCGGAGAAACCCGAAGAAACCACGGCCGGAGCGGGGCCGTGATGGAGGGGCGTGGCACCGTCGCACCGCACCGGACAAACCAAGGGCACGGTCGGTTCCGGGCCGTAGCGGAGCAGGGTGACCAGTGGCCGGTTCCGGGCCACCGGCGTCGGAGCAGGGGGGACCAGCCATCGCCGGTCCATGGCGGCAGAATCCGGCCGACCAGAGCGGGTCGGCCGGACAAGGGAAGGTCGGGGGTTACAAACCCCCAGCGGCCAGCTCAAGCGGCCCCCCATAATGGGGGCCGCAGTTACAAAGCCAGGGGGCATGCGCCCCCCGCCCCTCAACGGCTCGACCCTTTGGCCGAGCGCCTGGCCAGCGCGCCCAGCGTGCCACGCCCAGGCCAGGCCGGGCCGCGTCCAAGCGGGACAGCCCCGGAACCGGTTCGGGTCAACCCAGTTCGGACCGACCCTGGGGGTATCGGGCCAGGTTGGACCGGGCCCGAACCCCTTAATACCGAACCTCTTCCGGTCGGTCGTCCATATCTTGTGCTACAGGCCTCCGATCGATGCACCGTCAATTGCGATGTGATCCTTGGATCGAAAAGGTCGTTTTGGTATATCGCACTCAAGGTTTTGGAATACTTTGCGTTTGGCCGAGTTCGTTCGTACCCGAAACCAACCGGGCCCTCGGAGCAGAAATGCTCATAACTTGTGCTTCGGACGTCCGATTGACTTGTCGTCGACTTTGTTGGATTCCTCTTAGTGAGACGGATCTTTTGGATTAATATTCCCAAGGTTTGGACGTAGGTGGTGTACGGTCGGGTTATTTTTGACTTAAAAACCAACTGGGCCCCTAGGATGAAAAAGCCTATAACTTCCAGACCGGGCGTCCGATTGACGCACCGTCTGTGACGCTGAGTTCCTGTTGACGATATGGAACTTTTGGATACATCAACTCCGGACTTTGTGTCAGTTGATGTATCAGCCTCTCGGCTCGTGGAGCGGACCCTCCCGAATGAGCTTGCTATGTGCGGGAACCCTAGAGCTGGCTGCGTTTGCGACTGTGGTGACGACGACGACTGTATAGAGATCCTCAATGGATTCGACGACGACGCCTACAACACTCAGTGATCCTACATGGATTAGTGCTACCGATCTTATGTGGGTCCGATCCTATGTGGGTCAGCGCTCAGTGGTTCTGTGTGAGCCAGCACCTACAAATCTTGTGTGGGTCCGATCCTGTGTGGGTCTTTATGGGGGTTAGTTACCTATCGATCCTTTGTGGGTCAGATCCTTTGTGGGTCATTGAAGGGGTAAGTTACCTATCGATCCTTTGTGGGTCAGATCCTTTGTGGGTCATTGTGGGGGTTAGTACCTTTCGATCCTTTGTGGGTCCGACGACTTAGATGAATCAGTGGATATATCTGATCATCTCTATCGTCATATGAAGAAGTATGCCTGTGTGAGCTGAACCCTGTTTTGCTTTCCTATGTGGATTGTGTTGTGCTGTCCTGTGTGGATTTACGTTTTGCTCTCCTCTGTGGACTGGGTTGTACTTGGGATTAGATGTTGGAGCCGGACGAGAATTCATGACTTAGGTATATGTATGGGCATATACCTAAGCAGTGTCGGATATTACTTCATGATTGCATCTTTCCTTTGTGGATTATCCTTTGTGGATTTTGGGAGACCTTCAGGGGTCTTGGGGTCTCTACTGAGTAGCTTATACTCACCCCTGCACGGGCTATGCCCGCACTACGTTGTCTTGGTTGCAGACGACGGACAACGCTGATCGTGGTTGTGGCTTGCAGAGCAGGACGGTACCTCGAGGTGGACCACTGGGTGGAACGTACTCAAAGAGGTCGACTAGACCCGAGGAGTAGTGGAGGATATCTGTACCCACCCTTCAGGTGGGATTTCCAGTGGACAACTCAACATTGCGGCTTTACTTTACAGTTTATGTTTTCCCTTTCCAGTTGTACTTTACTTTCAGTTTGGGTTTGTATATTGGCCCACTTACTTTTCCGCACTTACAGTTGTACTCAGTTTTTACATAGTGTTTACTTCTTCTTCTTGCTTGCTCTGTGGTGTTTGTTTAATTTACAAAGGCAATGCCTTCCTTTTTTACCGAGAATTACGCATTGGTGCTAGTCGCCAGCCCCTGGCCTATGGAAGGCGGGTTTGGGGTAGTCACGGCACGGTCCCCGAGGATGGGTCGTGACAAATCGGTATCAGAGGAGATCAGTTCTACCACAGAACTTGGGACTCTGATCTTTTCTATGTGAAGCAATAGTGTTAAGCGTATTGGGTGTGTTTATCAGTCCGGGGAGTCCAGTGTTGGTGCACCGGCCGACGTATCCGTACACCAGGACCCTGACTTCTGATTTTTGACTTAATGCATGAAAACATTGATTGCATGTGTGTTTCAAGTTTTCTTTTTGATTACTTTATGTCAGCTCACCAGATATACTGTTTGATCATGGAACACATGTTTCTTTTCATGATGGCCGCACGATGGTAGCTAGCTAGGGTTCCGAGAGTTGAGAGTGACGACAACCCACCAAGCGACGAGGCCTCGGTATAAGGTCCTTTTACAGCTGAGGCACCAGCGGTACCTCTACCCACCGAGCCACCGATGCTACCATCCCCAGCCGCTGACGATGCACGTCGCCTTAGTGCACTGCACGAGTTTCACCGCCAGTGACCGCCCAGGTTCAGTGGGGAGACGAACCCCCAGGCAGCCGAGGACTGGCTGGAGGCAGTGGTACGGGTTTTCAGGTTAGTGAGGACACCAGCATACCTCATGGTGATCCTCGCAGCGAGCCTACTGCACGCGGCAACAGGAAAATGGTGGAGCATGATGCTCCAGGTGCACGATGAGGCATCTATTCTATGTACTGACTTTGAGAGCCTCTTCCGCTCGGAGTTCGTCCCAGCCACCCTCCATGTGGTACGCATCCAGGAGCTTCTACAGCTGCGGCATGGCAGCTTGACGGTCGCCCAGTACTCGGCAAGATTTACCGATCTCTTGCGCTACTCGACAGACATGGTACGAGACCCATTCTTCCGGGCCTAGACCTTTGAGTAGGGATTGAGGCATGAGATCAGGGCATCACTGATCTCCCTCAGCATTCCGACCAAGGCTGGAGTACTAGAGCGAGCCCTTTTGATTGAGATATTTCTTGATGAACCTTCATCAACGCCGAGACCCACCGCAGGGCGACACATAGCAGAGTCTTCTGCAGTAGGCAGTCGACAAATGACTCATGGGTCCAGGCAGACCAGACCCTTAGGCAGACAAACTCAGGACACTGGCTCAGCATTGCAGGGCACACAACGCGGAGCCAGTCTTTCGAGAGGCAGGCAGTGCTACTCATGCGGCGGGCGGGGCCACATGGCTCGTGACTGTCCAACCCGCCGTGCCGAGGAGTAGTAGACGGTTGAGGGACCACCCAGGCAGAGGTAGAGGGTCGACCGTGGCGGTCCGCAGGGAGCAGGAGAACGAGGCAGAGGAGCTGGCCGAGCAGCAGGTGGTGGGAAACGCTTTGAGGCTCTACCACCACCACCACCAGGAGGTCCACCCCGACCAAAGGGGGCTAGCGGGCAGAGACAGGCACAACTCTAGGTAGCGGAGGCCTACGACCACGGAGCACCTGAGATGATTTGAGGTACTATCTGTGTGTATTCCACCCTTGCTGCAGTTCTTATAGACACAGGGGAGAGTCACTCTTTCATAGCTGCAACCCTTGTTCAGAGCTCGGAGATTCCGACAGAGCCGTTGGCTCGATCCTTACGACTAGAGACTCCTACGGGAGCAGACTCGACGATTACGCACTGGTGCCGGCAGTGTGAGCTTACTCTAGGAGGCGAGAGCTTCAGCTGGGATCTTCTTGTAGCAGCATCAAGGCCTTACGATGTCATCTTGGGCATGGATTGGTTATCTACAGTCCATGCTCAGATCGACTGTATTAGGCGCAAGGTGCGATGTGTACGCACCGACGGGAGAAGGTTCACCTTCACCGGCGAGAAGGGAGAATTTGCAGCACAAGATGGACTCTCGAAGAGGAGAGGACAGCCCATCACTCATCATTTGGCTTGACTCATCCTAGGAGCAGTTTATGTGCAGAGTCCTAGTTTTCCTGAAGTGGTGGATCAGTATGCGGACGTTTTCCCCGACGACGTTCTAGGACTACCTCCTCCCAGAGAGGTAGACTTTTATATTGAACTATACGCCGAGATAGCCCTGATATCGACTCTAGCGTATCAGATGGCCCCCGCTGAGCTTCGAGAGCTACGGGCACAGTTGGAGGACTTGCCGGGAAAGGGATTCATCTGACCCAGTGTTTCACCCTGGGCTTCCCCGATTTTATTCGCCAAGAAGGTGGACGAGAGCTTGCGACTTTGTGTCGACTATCGTCTCCTGAACCAGGTGACAGTAAGAAAAAAGTATCCGCTACCAAGGATTGATGACCTCTTCGATCAGCTCAAAGGGAGCACGGTGGTTCTCAAAGATAGACCTTAGGTCAGGCTATCATCAGCTTAGAGTTTGGGACGAGGACGCGCAGAAGACGACCTTCAGATGCCGGTATGACCACTATGAGTTATTGGTTATGCCGTTCGGTGTAACCAATGATCCAGCAGTGTTTATGGCCCTCATGAAGAGGATATTTCAGCCATACCTCGATCGATTTGTCGTGGTCTTCATCGATGACATTTTGATTTAGTCGACCACTGACGAGGAGCACGCCTACCACTTGCGGGTTGTACTGGACACACTCCGAGAGCACCAGCTTTATGGAAAGCTCTCGAAGTGTCAGTTCTAGATACACGAGGTCCACTTCTCGGGGCATGTCATCTCTGAGGTGGGAGTTGCAGTGGATCCTGCGATGATCGAGGCAGTGCTAGCTTGGGAGCCACCCAGGAGTGTGACAGAGGTTCGGAGTTTCTTGGGACTAACTAGATACTACCGGAGATTTGTGCCAGACTTCTCCAGAGTTGAAGAACCACTCTCAGATTTGAAAAAGAAAGGGAAAACCTTTATGTGTTCAGACAGATGTTAGCAGAGCTTCCAGGACCTGAGACAAATATTGACCAGCACCCCTATCTTGAGGTTTCCTGAGGAGGGAGTAGGGTACGTAGTCTACTGCGATGCATCAGGGACCGTACTCGGATGTGTCCTGATGCAGGAGTGGGAGGTTATCACATATAGATCACGTCAGTTGAGGCCGCATGAGCAGAACTACGCAACCCATGACCAAGAGTTAGCAGTAGTGGTCTTCGCTCTGAAGACGTGGTGACACTACCTGATGGGCGAGATCTTTATAGTCTTTTCTGACCATTAGATTATCAGGGACATCTTCTCTCAGAACGACCTAAATCTGAGACAGCGGCGATGGATCGAGTTCCTATAGGACTATGACTTTGAGATAGTCTATACTCCAGGGAAGGGGAATGTGGTAGCCGATGCTCTTAGCAGGAGGATAGACATTCAAATACTTGAGGAGGCGACAGAGCAGCTAGCCTCTTTGAAGATATCCTTCGTGGATAGCGATGGGGCAGCCTTCCTTCAGTCTCTCACAGTCACCCCTACACTACTGCAGTGGGTCAGAGAGGCACAGCGTGGGTACATTGACTATGAGACGCAGCGTGCAAAGATATCCTCTGGACATGCACCTGATGGTTTCTACTTTGGAGCAGATCATGACGTCCTTTTCAGAGGACGTACCTTGTAACCAGTTGCATTATGAGAGGAGGTGCTGAAAGAGTTTCACACTTCTCCCTTGGCGGTACATCCCGGAGTGGTGAAGATGTACCATGGCCTCAGACGATAGCACTAGTGGCTGGGCATGAAGAAGGTTGTGGAAGAGTTCGTTTCTCGATGCCTCACCTTCCAGCAGGTGAAGGCAGAGCACCAGGTACCAGCAGGCTTGGTACATCCCTTGGAGGTCCCGGAGTGGAAGTGGGATGGGATATCTATGGACTTCGTGACTGGACTTCCACGTACTTCCAAAGGTCACGACTCCATTTGGGTGATTGTCGACCCACTCACCAAGTCGGATCACTTCTTACCCATCAGAGAGCAGGGCTCAGTGGAGAGATTGGGGCGTCTCTACATTCAGGAGATTGTACGGCTTCACAGTGTGCCATCATCTATCGTCTCCGATCGAGATGCTCGCTTTACTTCCCGACATTGGAAGGGGTTGCAGGAGGAGTTCGGGATGCAGCTACGTTTGAGCACCACCTTTCACCCTCAGACAGATGGAAAGATGGAGAGGACCATTCAGACCGTCGAGGACATGCTCCGCGCATGTGTTCTCGACTTTGGTCGCAGATGGGAGGACCACCTACCCTTGGTGGAGTTTATGTACAACAACAGCTACCACTCCACCATCGGGATGGAACCATACGAGGCGTTGTACGGCCGACCTTGCAGATATCCTTTGTGCTGGACAGACCCTGGGGAGTCAGAACTTGTGGGACCAGAGATGGTCCAGGCCACGACAGAGAAGGTTCAGGTCATCCAGGAGCAGATGAGGACAGCTCAGAGCCGGCAGAAGTCCTATGCTGACAGGAGACGGAGACCACTAGAGTTTGAGTATGGCGACCACGTCTTCTTGCGTGTCTCACCTCGACGTGGATTACTGAGATTTGGCCGAGGCAGCAAGTTGTCTCCATGCTTCATTAGACCATTCCATGTCCTCAGTAGGATTGGTGAGGTAGCTTATCGCCTGGATCTACCACCTCAGTTGCACCGGGTGCACGACGTCTTCCACATATCACAGCTGAGGAGATATGTGCACGACCCGACACATATCATTGACCATGGGGAGATGGACTTTGATGATGGGGTGACTTTTATAGAGGTCCCAGTGGAGATCGAGGATCGACAGGAGCAGGTCCTATGTTGACGGTCGATTCCTCTAGTGTGCATCAGATGGCAGCACGAGAATCTCCAGGAGAGCACATGGGAGCGGGAGGCTCAGATGCGTGCTCAGTACCCACTTTTGTTTCTCTAGCTTATGATGTATCTTTACGATGACGTAAATCCCTGAGTTTGGAGTATTGCAAAGACCCATAAAATTCAAGGAATTTTTTTTCTTAATTTTCTTTGGGATTTTTCAAGAACGCAGTTTCGGACGGCACTTGATTCCGAGGCCCGGTGTGCTCAGAATTCCTACCTGAAGTTTAGCTTGGGTACGTTCAGTGAACGAACGAGCGGGAATTTCTAACATTTGAACTGGTGCTCGGAATCGAATTCTGAGGGCACCGATGGATTCGCAGCGCCGGTAATTGCTTAGGAACACCTTTTCCAGAGTTGTGTTTTCACGAGAGAAGTTGATAAAAATTGTGGAAGTTAAAATAAAAATTTAACTACAATTTTTATTTTACTCTAAGTGGATCAAGCATTGGGTGGAAGTTGGGGAAAACAACCCAACTTCCATTTCGAGGTCATGAAGGTGGTGGGGCCCACATGAACCCTACCTCTTCACCTTCCCTGACCTTCCATAACTGTTCATTAATTTTGATAACTTAAGTTATTAAATTTTGTGAGTTTAATTTGAATGTTTAAAATTCAAATGCTTTAGTTATGTTAATAAAATAAGTAAGGGACTTATTTTTTTTTGGAGTCTTGTTGCCTTGAGAGCATTGGGAGAAAAGGTAAGGGAGAATTGAGTTTCTTCATCCTCTTCATCGAAGAACACGAAGAATGCGAAGAACGTGAAGAATGATGGATTCCTCAGAGGTCGACATCTCCTTCCGCGACGTCTCATTCCGCAACGCCTCTTCCCGCGACGGTTATCTCCACGATGAATACCCACCCAACTTGTTCGATGAGGTAGGGGTTTATGCGTTTCTTTGTTCGTGATTTCTACCTTGATGTTCTTCAGGAATTATGACCATTTGCTATCGATTAATGAGAGGGGACCGGACCGCAAAAACACGGCCGAACCTCCTCCCTTATATATGTTTTTGATTCTAATGTGGATTGGAATGAGAATGGAGCTGTGCCGTCACACCGCGCGGGATCGTGCGACAAGGAATGCGCGGCGCCGTCGCGCCATGCCGTGAAATTGAACAAGGACGCGACGCCGTCGCGCCGCGTCGGAAAAACTTGAAGACACTGCGGCCGGAGCGGGGCCACGATGGAGGGGCGCGGCGCCGTTGCGCCACGCTGGACAGACCAAGGCCGCGGCCGGTTCCGGGCCGCGGTGGAGCAGGGTGACTGGCGGCCGGTTCCGGGCCACCGGCATAGGAGCAGGAAGGACCGGCCATCGCCGGTCTGTGGCGATAGAAGCCGGCCGGCTAGAGCGGGCCAGCCGGACAAGGGAAGGCCGGGGGTTACAAACCCCTGGTGGCCAGCTCAAGCGCCCCCCCATAATGGGGGCCACGGTTACAAAGCCAGGGGGCAGGCGCCCCCACCCCCTCAACGGCTCGACCGTTTGGACGAGCGCCTGGCCAGCGCACCCAGCGCGCCACGCCCAGGCCGCGCCCAAGCGGGCCGGACACGGACCCGGTGCAGGTCAACCCGGTTCGGGCCGACCCTAGAGGTATCGGGCCGGGTTGGACCGGGCCCGAACGCCTTAATACTGAACCTCTTCCGGTCGGTCACCCATATCTTGTGTGACGGGCCTCCGATCGACGCACCGTCAGTTGCGATGCGATCCTTGGATCGAGTCGGTCATTTCGGTATATCGCACTCAAGGTTTTAGAATACTTTGGGTTTGGCCGAGTTGTTTTGTACACAAAACCAACCGGGCCCTCGGAGCAGAAACACTCATAACTTGAGCTCCAGATGTCCGATTGACGTGCCATCGACTTTGCTGGATTCCTCTTAGTGAGACGGATCTTTTGGCTTACTCTGCCCGAGGTTTGGACATAGGTGGTGTAAGGTTGGGTTGGTTTTGACTTAAAACCAATCTGGCCCCGGGGATGAAAAAGCCAATAACTTCCAGACCAGGCATCCGATTGACGCACCGTCTGTGATGCTGAGTTCCTGTTGACGACACAGAACTTTTGGAAACATAAACTTTGGACTTTGTGTCAGTTGATGTATCAGCCTCTCGGCTCGTGGAGCGGACCCTCCCGAATGAGCTTGCTGTGTGCGGGAACCCTAGAGCTGGTTGCGTTTGCGACTGTCACGACGACGATGACTGTACAGAGATCCTCAGTGGATTTGACGGCGACGACTACAACACTCATAGATCCTACGTGTATCAGTGCTACCGATCCTATGTGGGTCCGATCCTGTGTGGGTCAGCGCTCAGCGGTTCTGTGTGAGCCAGCGCCTATAGATCCTGTGTGGGTCCGATCCTGTGTGGGTCTTTGCGAGGGTTAGTTACCTATTGATCCTTTGTGGGTTAGATCCTTTGTGGGTCAGATCCTTTGTGGGTCATTGCGGGGGTTAGTTACCTATCGATCCTTTATGGGTCAGATCCATTGTGGGTCATTGCGGGGGTTAGTACCTTTCGATCCTTTGTGGGTCTGATGACTTAGATGAATTAGTGGATATATCTGATCATCTCTATCATCATATGAAGAAGTATACCTGTGTGAGCTGAATCATGTTTTGATTTCCTATGTGGATTGTCTTGTGCTATCCTGTGTGGATTTACGTTTTTATTTCCCGTGTGGACTGGGTTGTACTTGGGCAACGACGTTGGAGTCTAACAAGAATTCATGACTTAGGTATATGTATGGGCATATACCTATGCAGTGTCAGATATTACTTCGTGATGGAATCTTTCCTTTGTTGATTATCCTTTGTGGATTTTGGGAGACCTTCGGGGGTCTCGGGGTCCCTACTGAGTAGCTTATACTCACCCCTGCACGGGCTATGCCCACACTCAGTTTTGTTGGTTGTAGACGACGGACAGAACTGATCGTGGTTGTGGCTTGCGAAGCAGGACGGTACTTGGAGGTGGACCACTGGGTGGAACATACTCGGAGTGGTCAGATGGACCCGAGGAGTAGTGGAGGCTATCTGTACCCACCCTTCAGGTGGGATTTCCAGTGGACAGCTCGACGTTGCGACTTTACTTTACAGTTGATGTTTTCCCTTTCCAGTTGTACTTTACTTTCAGTTTGGGTTTGTATACTGGCCCACTTACTTTTCCGCACATACTGTTGTACTCAGTTTTTACTTAGTGTTTACTTCTTCTGCTTGCTTGCTCTGTGGTGTTTGTTTACATTACAAAGGAAATGCCTTCATTTTTACCGAGAATTACGCCTTGGTTCTAGTCGCCAGCCCCTGGCCTATAGAAGGCGGGCTTGGGGTAGTCACGGCACGGGCCCCGAGGATGAGTCGTGACATTAAAGCTGAGCGACATAAGTCTAAAGGGATGTTACAACCATTACCCATACCCGAATGGAAATGAGAAAACATCACTATGGACTTTTTCACTAGACTTCCTAAAACATCCAAAGGCAATAATGCTATCTGGGTCAGAGTTGATCGTCTTACAAAGTCTACACACTTCATTGCTATTAGAGAAGATTTCTATCTGGATCATCTTTCCAGGATATATGTAAAGGAAGTGGTAAGATTTCCTAGAGTACCACTTTTTATTATATCTGATCGGGATCCGAGGTTTACCTCAATGTTTTGGCGAAGTCTTCAACATAATCTGGATACAGAGTTGAATTTCATCACTGCTTATCATCCTCAGACAAATGGTCAGTCTGAGAGGACAATTCAAACTCTAGAAGATATTTTGAGAGCCTGCTCTATGGATTTCAAAGGTGGTTGGGATCAACACCTACCTTTGGTGGAATTTTTATTTAATAATAGCTTTCACTCCAGTATTCAGATGGCTCTCTATGAAGCTCTCTATAAAAGGAATAGGACTCCAACTTGTTGGGATGAAGTTGTGGAAAGAAATCTATTAGGACCTGATCTTGTTGATGAGATGGCAGAAAAGGTCCGATCTATTCAACAACATATAAGAGCAGATCAGAGTCGAAAAAAAAGTTATGCTGATAGCTGAAGAAAAGACCTAGAGTTTGAAGTGGGTGATAAAGTGTTCTTATGAATATCTCCTTGGAAGAGAGTAATGAGATTTGGAAAGAAGGGAAAGCTAATCCCTCGTTCTATCGATCCTTTCAAAATACTGGATCGTGTCGGGAAGGTAGATTACCGATTGGCGCCTCCACAGAATCTCTCTCAAGATCACGATGGGTTCCATGTATCTCTCCTGAGAAAGTACATACCTGATCCTTCACATGTACTCAGCTCAAAAGTTGTACCGCTGGAACAAGATCTTTCTTATGAAGAACAGCTGAGAGAGATTCTTGATCGTAGTGAAAAAGTACTACGGAACAAGACAACTCGCTTGGTGAATGTTTTATGGAGGAACCACCAATTAAAAGAAGCTACATGGGAGCTTGAGGATTTGATGAGGGAGAGTTATCCTCATCAGTTTGTTACGAAGTGAAGAATTTCGAGGGCGAAATTCATTTTAAGGGGGGTAGAATGTAACAACCAAGACTTTTATGGGAAATATTTTGTTTTTATGTTATATACATCATCAAAGGAATCTTTCACTACACACAAAACTAGCTTGGCTTTCTTTACACGCAATTGCGACCTTCCTCGATTGCTTGCGTGGTACGCAATATCGAGTTTCACTAAACAACGATATGCTATTAAAATATTATTAAAACTAGCGGTTATGAATAGTAATACCCACTTTTTAAAATTTTAAAATTTTTATTTTTCAAAAAGGACTTCATTTTTGGATTCGGAATATCGAAATTAGCATAGGGTGAAATTTTGGTATTTTTCTGAAAACTGTCAATTTTTGATGAATAGTGAAAACACTGGGTTACTATTGAAAAACCGACTCTTTATTTAAATAATTATTTATTTTATTTAAATTTATTTTAGGTCAAAATTGATACATAATACCTATATATGTTCAATTTAATTCATTGGAGTCATTTTATAATAATTTTAGATATATAAAAATTTTATTGAACTTTTCACCGTCTTTTACCCACCTCTTAGGAAAATTTGCAAATTTACATAAAACTTAATTTTACCACTTCTGTGAGTCGAATTTCGAAAATTCTATAGACACGGTTAATATCAAGTACTAAAATTTGGTTCAATGAGATGAAAATAATTTTTTGTGAATAGTAACGTTTTACTTTTTTTTTACCACGGTTAAAAGTAAATAGGGTAATTAAGGGTAAAAATGATATTATTATTACCCTAACACATGTCATAATTCTATTGGATAAGTTTAGTTCGGCCAAAAACAACCTTCAGAATAAAATATGACCATTTAAGTCCACTTGGATTAGATTAGGACATTTAATATTATTTTACTTAAAGAAGGGTTAAAATAGTCAAAATCAATGTTTAATAACTAAAACATTTTTAATATAGTGTTATACATAAGATAAATTCAACTATAAATATTAATTATAAATATAAAACTATTTCCTACATAATGGTATTTTAGTTTTAATTTTTAGATATTAAATAATTTAATTTATTTATGACACAATGATGATGCAGTAATTAGCTTATTAATGAAATATTGAAATAATTGATGTTATAAATACCCAAATAAATGCAATTTTAGACTTTTTATGAATTAAAATATTTTTCTAGGTTAATATGACATGTTAGTATTTATTTTATTAACTTTTTTAGAACTAATCATTCTGTTATGATTTTCACAAAAATCAATTACCAAATAGTGTCAAAATTGACATAAAATAGTTTTTAAAACAAATATTATATTATTAATTGTTATTTTATTCCTAAAAATCTAAGGATCGTCCGAATGACTTAGATAAGGTTATATATACTAATAATAAACAACTTGGGGTTCTTTTGGCTTGTTATAGTAAGTTTATTAACCTTATAGTGTAAGAAAACAAGAAGACACTGTAAAAGTAAAATTATTTAACTTAATGTTAAATCTAAATGATAATGTTTAAATAGAAACCTAAACTTGTCTAAATTTTATTTTATTAGAGGATTTCGGCCCATCCCCACCTTATATTAGAAATAAATAAATTTTGAGCTAATAAAAACCGAATATGACTTTATAATAAAGTAATATTTTTAGTTTTTCCAAAGGTGCCCCTCTCCTCCCTTATAAAAGGGCACCTCCTCCCTCCTTTCCTCACACCACTTTGATCCTTCAAGCTTGGCCAAACAATGAAAAATTATCTTCTACACTTCCCTAGAAACATCCTAGAGGTTCGGGTCTTCTTCAAAGACCAATTTTAGTTCCCTAAGAGGAGGTCTCAAAGAGGCGCTTCAAAGAAGAGATAATTTCCGTTACCGATTCTTTCAACTTTATTTCTTCTTCCACTTATTCTTCTTTAGTTGTTTATTTATGAAGTAATAAAATCAGTATCAATAATATACTGGTATGTTATTATATGTATTAAACAACCCTATTTCACCATCTATCCATCCTATGGAAAACGAAATCACCGCACGTGCGTATGTACGGAATACCGTCTCCACGCCGTGGTGTAATCTATTTTCCACTGCCACCTTACTTGGATGGGTATAATGGTGTAAATAATAACTATATATTATTATTATAAAATGATATTGATTCTGAAATATTATACATACACTCCAATACAATTCCACGATCATGGGAACGATATCATCGCTCGTGCGTACGTACGGCCTACCGTCCCCACGATGTGATGTGACTCGTTCTACATGATCTTCATTACATAATGATTATATAAATGAATTTAATGAATAAATATGACATATATTACACTAATAACATTCTGGAAATTAGGTATATATAACCTAAATATTAGAATAAGAATTTATTCGAAAAAACACGCATAAGAACAAAAAGTAATAAACACTCGAATAACAAGTAGCAATGAAATATCACTAATAAGAATCCAAGAATATGGCCATATATGATATCATAACAATTATTATTATTATAGAATAAGTCAATGACATTATTTAAATCATTATACAGGAGGTTTAGACACTTACGAAGCAAATCGAACCTAAGGTAAGGGAAAATCTCACAATCTCATTTCTATCTGAGATTGTTTATACTTCAGAATTTACTAGGGAATATTTATTGTCCACATACATGTTTCCTCAATATGTAATATTATTTCCATCCACCTACAATTTTTCAAATCCAAATTTACCCTTCGGTGAGTTTTTAGTAAAATATATGAAAGGAATCTTTTGTTGTTTTTCGTACAAGGTACTTTTTGACTTTTCCGGCCAAAGTACGGGAAGAATGTTTTTTTAACTTATACGGAATGAATGGATTTTTAGAACATTATTTCCATGAATATTCCTTTAATAGTTTTCAAGTTTATTTTTAATCAACATATTTTAGTTCAAAATTATATGACATGTTAAGAAAGGAAAATGTTTTTGAAGTAGAAATGATATTTTCCTCAAGAATTGAGTTCAAGTGTTTTATCAAAATAATTTTCCATCTAAGATAATATAGGGTTCTGTTTATATCCCTATTTTTACATTGATTTGATTATGTTATGATGGAATTATTTTTACAATATCCTTTTATGGATTATGTTATGATGACATGATGTTTAAGAATCCCATTTTTATTACATCGGTTATGCTATGATGTATGGTTTATGATTTTGTGGCACACATAATAATGGTTTCATTATGAGATGGGTGGGACCTATATCTCCCTCCAATTCATTGGGTAAAGATTTATATCTCATGAGATAGACATGGCTGGAACAGAGGGTTAAATCGGTTCAGTGAAACAGGACTGAAACGAGGAGTGAACTCAGTTCAGAAATGGACTTTGTCTGCTAAGATAGTCTTGACAATGAGTCTTGACTAATAAGAAATGATTCTCTATGATTATGTGTGTATGCCATAAAGTTTCATTCTTTATGTTATGATTATTGGGATTACATTTCACTACTATGATTTATCCCATGATTATGAAATTATGATCTCTTTTACAGGTTATGATTTCCAAAATGTTATGTTCTTATGAATATGATGTGATTTATATTTCTTTTGTTTACCCTTACTTAGCATTTTAGCTCACCCTTTTGTATGTTTTCTTTCCCCAGGCCAGGAATAAGGTTATTAAGTAAGATATGCCGAAAGGGACTCTAGATATGATAAAATAAAAGGGAGACAATGTAGATGATTTATGAACAAGTTGTTTATGTTTCCCAGTTTATAAAGACACTATACCTATTTGTTCCTTTCATGGTTTTGTTATATGTTGCAATAAGTGTACTTAAATTTTTATGTATTAACAATGTATGTAATGTATGGGTCGTTATACATGGTGTCTCTTATTTTATTTAGGCATCTTTGTCATTCCAGATCAAATTAGAGTTCTATATTTCATAGGAGGGGTTCCTAGGTATACTACTATAATGCTAAAATTTAACTATAGTTTTTTAATTTGTAAAATCAGTAAAAATAGATGTAAATAAAAATTAACATAAAAGTATCATTTTAATATCACTTTTAATTTTTTTTTGAATGAGTCTTTAGAAAATTGTTATTATAAAAACTGACTTTGATATCAAGACGAAATATATATTTATATTGATTTTCAACATTAGTTTTTGGATGTAAAATAACTAAAATATATTGTAAATATACATATGGAGGAACATTTGATGTTAGGTTTTTAGAGAAATTTATATCAAAATTCACATTCAATTTCTGTTTTAATAAAATCCAATGTTGAAACTCAATTAATTATTTTTAAAATATATTAAATGGAAAAAACCCACAATCTAAAAACATAAAACCAATATTAGAAAAAAACAATAAAAATATAATTTAAAACACTAATAAAAATATGAAACTTTTAGATATATATATATATATATACGAATTTATCATACCTAAATATTAGCCTCTAAATAATCCTTGAAGGTGGATTAAGTCTTCTATCAAATATTATGGAACATCATAAAAAATTTGTAACTATATAGGGAAATAATTAGGGTGGTATCATTAGATAATATCTCCTATGAAGCATATGTTTCATTAAAGGATCTTATTATTGATGAAAATACCATTAAAAGATCATTAGATCATTTATTTAGAAAAATTACCTTTTCATTTTGAAATAAAATATTTAAAATCCCAAAATTTCACTAATATGATGAGAAAAATTATATTTGAAAATAACCATGGAATATTGAAAAGTAATATTAAAAATAATATTATTCATGATAGTGGGACGTTTTTTGTAGTATAAATTAAAAAATAATCTTTTCATACCATTGCCAAAAAGTACCTCTTTCAAAAAATGAAAATAATTTTATTTTTCAATTTTTTTATCAAAAGTAAAATATGGATTAAGAATAATTCAATTAATAATTGTATAATTTTAAAAAAAGTCCGGAAAATATTTTAATAAAAATATATAAATGGTAGAAAAATATTCTTAGCTAATGAAAAAATAAAACCATGTTTCTTAAAAAAAATTCCTGATAATTTTAATTACTAAAGACAGAAAAAGTAACCATTCCTTTACATAAATGAATATAGGATAAACAAATATATGGGGTTTAAAGGATGATATATATATATAATTTCCCTCAATGAAAATATAGTATATACAATGTTAAAAATATTTTATATTGTGACATAAATCTCTTACTGCTTCGGTAATCTATAAATCAAAAATATTATAAAAGGGAGACCGTTAGATGGATTTTTAAATCATAAAATTTTCTGGAGAATCAATATAAATTATATTCAAGTGAAAAATATACACCACACAAAAATAAAAAAGTGGTGATTATGAAATATGACTCAAAAAAATAAAATTTAGACGAGAAACCATTACCTCATATTTTTTTTGCTTGATACATGTTAAAACATGTTTTATAATAAATATAGATTTTTTAAAATTATATTACATTATCATATTAATATAAAATATACTACGTATCATTCCTTCATAATTTTTAATTTACCTTTTATTTTAAATTCTTCTTTAAAATGGGCATTTAGTTGAAAAATGGATTGTTTTCTATGCAAGTTTTGTTCTGATGGATTCGATACATGAACCTTAGTCATGGTTTAATAATATCTTTAACCATAATCAAAAAATAACTATCATATTTATTCATTATATATAATTTTATAAACTTCAAATAAAGTGGTGATGAAAAATGAATTACATCACTTTTTGGAGATGACAATTCATATGTACACATGAGTGATGTTTCCATTTTTAATGGATAGAACGAAAGAATGGTAAATAATAATTCATATTTATATAATTACAATTATATAATAAATATCATATATATTAATTAAACTTTCCTTATTAATATGCATGCAATGAAATAAAAAAACAAATCACATCGCTCTATGGACGTGGTAGTCCACATATATGCCCAAGCGATGTTGTTGTTTCACAATGAATAGAATTGTGAGCAGGTAGATAATATATTATAATTATATAAGTGAATTTTTTTCTTAAATATTATACTCAAAAATTAAATCCAAAAAAATTACCATCCATGAAGGATGGTGATGTAAAATGAATCATATCCCTATGTGGAGGCGGTGGTCGACACGTACAAACAAAACAAACATTTATTTTTCATTTGATGGAAAAGGATGTGGAAAATAGTTATTCAATAATAATAATAATATATCATTCTATTGATGATATCATATTCATCATGTTATTATGGACAAAGTAGGATTAGAGGAGGTGAAAGAAGAAATAAAATTGAAATTACTCAAGAGTTATACCTCTTCATTGATAAACGCATTTGAATTAAAATGTATGATTTGGTGGGATGATATTATGATAAACAATAACCACTATAAATTATGGAGGTATGTTAGGAATTGTTTTTTAGGGATTGGATAAGGTAAGAGGCTCTGGAAATATGGATAAGAGAGGATAAGTGGTTTCCTTTTGTTGTGAATGAATGTAAACACTTGTAAATACATTAAAGAATTAAATATAATAAATTATTTTTCATTATAAATTGTAAATAAGTGGAAAAAGTTTCGATGATAAGATAGGTTAATGTTAAAATGCATTCAAATAATAAATATTTACAGGTCTATGTGGAATTTTAAACCTTATATTTTGGATTAACCCCTCCATTTACCAAATTTAAATTCAATCATAGTAAGTTAAATTTTTTCCATGATAACATAATTATATGAAAACAATTATTGGAAATTATTTTAAAATTTTGAATCAACTTTTATCAAATTAGTATTCTTTAGGTGGAATCAATTACTTTTAATATATGAAAAAAACAAACATGAGAATTTTTTTTTATAAAATATCAAATTTGAGTAGATTTTTTTACATTGAAATCAAGTAAAAATGTTGGTTTCCATGAATATATATGGTTATTTTAAAAAAATAGTATGGTTTTTGTACTTTTGGATCAATTCAAAATTAATTGAACCATCCCTCAATACAATGGAACACAAACAAGAAAAAATTGTTTTTAATTTTAATTAAATATAACTTATATTCACATAAATCAAAAATAGGTTTCAAAATGTGACATCTTCAACATGGATGCCACTAAATGGGTGCCCCATGCCCCGGGAGCCACATGGACTCAGGTGCATCTCCCCGAATTCTAGGTGTTTTCATCTAGAATCAAGGGCCTACTTTGAGTCTATGTGGAGACTATGCCCTCATTACCAAAGTGTAGTCCAACATATGGTTGCAAAAAAAGAAGAATAAATATAAGTAAACAAAATACAAATCAGAAAATGGGGACAATAATTTTAATAACTGAATGACTTGAATAACATTCAACAAAAAATGAAATGTCATGTTACTAGAAAACTAGAAAACATTAATACAAGATAGAAGTAATAACATGTTCCAAATAAGTATAAATGATATAAAAAACTATCATAATCATCCCGAGATCCATCTTGGTCATATTCTATAATTATCCATCCTAAATAGAAATAAATCAAGTGTTCGAAGCTACATTCTCCCCTTTATCAACACCTACAGTCATGTAATCTTCCCCGAGTACCAAAAAATGCCCGAAGAGGGTGTGAAATAAATCTCAATGGTCCACCAACAATGGTGTCTATAACATCCAGTATGTTTAATAGAAATGTTACATTGTGTAGTCATGAATATATAATGTAAATAAGTGCAATGTAACAAAATACCAATGTACCTTCTTCATCCCTCAACTAGTTTCGGAACATGTAAACAATTCATTATTTTATTATAAACAATTTGTAAATAAGTCATAGGTTAACCATTGTAAAGGTTCCAAGTTGTAACAGGGAAACCTGTAATAATATTTATTAGTGAAGTCTGAAGGTAAAAACCAAGGAATCATATAACTCAAGGGTTTATAACGCAATAATAACTATATATTATAATGGGTTAAGACTGTAATCCCAATATCATAGTTCAAGGCTTTCCACAATGTTATTACCACCAAGTCTAAGGAGTTCATATAAGGTAAAACGGGGCTAAGTAATGACTAGGCCTAATGGGTTTTAACTAGGGAACCAAATTGTCAATGACAGATATCAGGAGTGTATCTGAGGAATCCTATAATGATATGTAAAGGTTCCTATGGTGTTATACTGTGAATCGATGAATAGAAAAGGATCTGGATCTAGGTGGGTCTCAACCAATGCATGTTGAATCCTTGAATCAGAATGGGGTTCCCAAGTGCTCAGGGAATTATCCAATCAGAATCCGAGGTGATCTTGAGTCAGGCCATTCCAATTTGATATTGAATTCATTTGGTTCAATACTTTATTTTCATTAGTGTGATAAGTTCATGTAACATTATACCTTTTAATCAATCCAATTTTCAAGCATTTCCTTTCATTAGTGTTATATGGTCATGTAGCATGCAACCATTTAATCATGTCATTTAGTTTAATCCTCTCCTTTAATTAGTGTGATATGGCCACATAGCATGAAACCATTCATTGAATCCATTTAAATCATATTCCATATTAAAGGTTCATTCCTCTACCTTCCATTAATGTGGTTAGGGGTGCTGAAAATGTGAAACCTACCATTCCTTTACATTTAAGGCCATGTCATATACTTAGTGTACATGCAATTTAAATTTCACATTTTATTGTCAAATTGAATCACTAACCTTATGAGAGTCAATTGGTATGCATATATGGTACTCTACATTTTGAAATTTAAAATATATATCAAGAAAATTAATATAAAAAATCATACTCTTAGAGTGGTCAAGCCATGTAACACCTGAACTGTGGCACAAACGTTTCAAAACACTTAATTTTTTTTAGAATAATCCTAGATATGTAAGGGATGGAGTTGTGATATTAACAACCAACAATTAATCACATATTTGGAAAGATAAAATCAATATGGTTCTGATGAGTATAATCATGGCATTTAAATTCAATAAACGACACACTATGAAATCAGTGGGCCCCACATGAAAATCCAAAATCAATGAACATGAGGGTTGAGTTTTAGGCCACCCTCTATAGGAATATATGATCATTATACTTCGGAATTGGACCATTATTTGGATTTAATTGAAGTAGATCTAAGAAAATATAAAAAATACTCACACCTTGATAACTTGGTCAAGAGTAAGAGAGAAGAGGAAAATCTTAAACCGACTCGAGTTCTTACCGTTGCGCATACAACCTAACGATTGAAAGAGAAAACAGATTTAGAATGATGGAGATATCTTGATTCATACCCTAGTATTTAAAAAATATATAAAATGAGATCCATGGAGATAAATCCCACTAGAAATCATATTAGGGATAAAGAGGTTGATTAATAGATCATTATGGGAAATTTTGTAAAATAACCTAGAAAATTAGCCCGTGCAATGTTTATCTTCATAGTTTGACAAGCCAGGCACAAACCATGCATGGTTTTATGTGTATAAGGAGAATATTTAATTGATAGGTTGTATTGCATTGTGAAAACCGTGCGAAGTAGTTTTTTCCAGAAATTTCAATTTGCACAGTTTGCGAACCGTGTGCCAACAGTGCACTAACTTTTCTACCTATCCAGTTTTCTGAAAAAGAAGAGTTCTAGGCCCCAAACATTTCTCAGACACCCCTGAGACCCTTACTAAAACAAATTTCATCCATATTAGTTCTAAAGTAAATATTTAGATTGAAATTTAAAGGATTCATAAATGATTGGGGAATTGAATTCTTATAATGTTCGCACTTTAAAAAAACTCATCCCCAATTTCACATTATAAAGGTGTAGAAAGACTGTATGAGAACAATTCTTGCAACTATGAAAATATGTTGGCTTCCCTCTCAAATTTCTCATCCTATACCTGACCTAGCTTCCATATGATGCATACTAGAGAGAAAAACTGGCCTTAGAGAGCCTTCATGCCCCTCTTAACAATGTGTAATGGTTACTCTTCAAAGGTAACATCAGCATCTGACTCAACATCATCAGGATTAATGGCATGAGATGGATCATCATGATACAAGTGAATCTATGAGATGTTGAATATTTCATGCATGGAATATGACCTCTGAGTTAGTAAAAACCAATAAGGAACCATCCCGACTCTCTCTAGAATCTCTAACGACCCAACATAACAAGGCTATAGATTTCATTGTTTTTGTAACCATCTATATGCTAGCCTGGGAAATAAACAATGAAAAATTTGATCCCGAAACTCAAACTCAAAAGGATATAAATGGATATCAACATAATATTCTTGTCTGGACTATGTAGTAGTCATTACCTTTCTAATCTGGTAAAATTTCTCTAAATTATCATGAACAAGACCAGGACCAAGTAGGGCTGCCTCACCTGCCTTTAGGTAGTATAGGGGTGAATGAAATGTCCTATCATACCATGCATCAAAAGGATCCCTCTAAATTTTCTTCTAAAATGTGTTATTATAGGAAAACTCGACGAGATGGATATGCTTCTCCCAAGAACCATCAAAATCAAGGACACATTCTCAATGCATATCCTCTAAAAACTATATTGTTCATTCTGATTTTCAATTAGTCGAAGGGGGAAAATATTTTCATAAAGAACATGTATTCCCATTTCCTTTTTTCAATCCATTTCAGAACTGGGATGTGAAACAAGAGTCCCTATCTGAAATGATTTTTTAGGAGCTCCATATTGTCATATAATCTCACAAACACACAGTCTTCCCAACTTATCTAATGATTATGTATCGAGAATAGGAAATAAGTGGGTTGATTCAAGTATTTGGTCAGTAACTACCCATATAACATTTATACCCAATAACAACCTAGGTAATTTAACTAAAAAATCCATAGCATCATATTCCCAAATCCATTCTGTAACTGGAAGTGTTTGTTATAAGACCACAAGTATCTAGTGCTCTACCTTCAACTATTGATTGGTAGACCACATAGTAATAATGGATACAATATTAATTCTCATCCTAGGCCCCCAATAGTAGCTTTTTATATCTCGATACATCTTGGAGTTCCTTGGATGAACTACCCACTAAGAAGCATGGTACTCTTACATCAACTCCTCTATCATATCTATAGGAACCCAGATACATCCATGTAGACAAATGATGATATCTCTATCCATAGACCAATCTAGAGGTAGGATATCTCCTAATATACTCTCATGGAGTACCAAGCCTTCGGGATATGAAAACAATTTCCCCTTTTCCTTCTCAAGGATGAAAGTTGTAACCATTAAGGATGAGAGGTAAGATTTCTCATGACTATCATGAAACTCTAGATGTTTCTCAGAAAAGAGGGCCATTTAATTTCATTAATCAATGGCCTCCTGTATGGCCTATAGTTTTATGACTCAGTGCATCTACAACCGCATTGTCATTCCTAGGAATATGGGCAAGATCAAAATCAAAGGATTGTAGATATTCGACCCATATTAACTCTTTGAGGTTCAAGTCTTGATGTGAAAAGATATATTTGAGGCTCTTGTGGTCTATGTACAACACAAAGAACTCACCTAATCGATAATGTCTCTAGTAACATAAGGAACGGACAACTGCTGCTAGATCATGGTTGTGCGTTGTGTTATTTCTCTCATGAGGCCTCAATTACTGAGATCCATACATAATGAATCTGTCTTCCTACATCATTACTACTCATAGTCCAGTGCATGATACCTAACAGAAGATGGTAAAACCTATACCCAGCTTAGGAAGAATTAGAATAGGTGCTGAGACAAGCCTCCCCTTTAGCTTCTTAAGGGGTTTTTCACATGCTTCTGAACATATGAACTTGACACGCTTATTTGTATGGTCAATAAGAGGTGATGAATGATGTGAAAAGGCCTGTATGAAATTCCTGTAATATCCAACTAGATACAAGATACTCCATATATCAAACATGTTCTTGGGATACTCCTAGGAAACTACAACACTCCCCTTTTTGAGGTCAATAGATACTAATGATTCTGTAATTATATATCCTATGAAGTGGACTTTGTGGATCCAAAAGTGGCACTTAGAAAGATTGGCATATAAATGATGATATCTTACTGTACTAAGAATGATATCAAGATGTCTGGCATGGTTTTTATGAGTGTGAGAATACTACAAGATGTCATACTAGAAGACTACGAAAAAGAGTTCAAATATCGGTTGAAAACCCTATTCATTAGAGCCATGGAAATGGAGGGTGCATTAATAAGATCTAACGATATAAAAATGTACTCATACAACCCATACTTACTATAGAATGTTGTACGAGGTATACCTGATGGCCTTACTCTCACATGATGATAACCAGATCTCAGGTTGATCATAGAGAGGACATTTGCTCCTCAGAGATGGTCAAAAACATCATCTATTTGATGAATTGTAAATCAGTTCTTGACTATATGCTAGTTCAACTATTTTTAATACTCGCATACGCATCTGGTTCCTTCCGCCTTCTAGGAAAAAAGTACAGCTGAACCCTAAGAGGACGTACTGGTACATAAAGAACCTTTGGCCTCTAAATCATATAACTACCACCTGAGCTCTTGAATCTCTTTTTTCATCCTTTATGGAGGAATGAACACTAGAGCTTCTCCATGAACTAGATCAGTTATAAACTCTACCTCTATCTCTATAGGTAATCTAGAAATTTCATAGGGAAGGACATCCCTAAAATGATCCACTAGTGGAGGAAAATCATCTTGTCATAATATTTGATCCTCAATGAAGCGATTTGCAGTATGGGTGGTTACTCCACCTTTCCCATGATTCTCTGGTACCATTCTACCATTCTGTACATCCAAATCACCCTTATGTAGTTAACTAATACCCTCTGGTGATGTAAAAGATACTTTTTGGTGATATAATTCCACCAAAGCATGATAGTGAACCAACTAATCAATATTGAGTATAACATCGAAGCTCGTCATCACAAGAAAAAAGAGGTTCCATAAGAAAGGAAAAATACCTACCTCAAGTTGATAGTCCCTACATTGGTGTGCACCCTCTACTCATACCCCTAACAATGTATCTATGGTCCTTACACAATAGTTGAATTGTATCTACTGTTCAAGACTTTCCATGATATATATAGAGATTATTGAGTTTGAAGCACCTGGATAAAAAATGTAGGTGCTATAGTAGAGGATACTATAATTGTACCTTCTACTGTAGATGTTCTTATATCTTGATCCTCAGCTATCTACTATAGTGCATTCATCTATCCTGATCCTTAGCTCGACACAATAGATAGACTACCATGATCATAACTGCCCTGTTGGGGCTGCTGGTGGTCAGCGGTTTGGCTTCCCTATCCATGACCTCCTCTATGGCCAGATCTACAGGTGCTATTCCAACTCCTCGCCTGGCATGGCATAAAAGAACCTGATACTAATGGTGGAGATGGTGCAGATTAATTTCCCCTCGATGCTAGTGGAATGGTCTTGTAGAAGTGCTGGAGATACCCCGTACGACCACACGCCCGACACTCTAGTGGGTCTTTATCACACCGAGGCTTCAAATTCCCCTATCGTCCACATTGATGACCCACTTTCATGATATCTAAATTAGCACAATGGTTGTCACTTCCTTAACGAGAAACCTCAAGGTAATTTTTACTACCACCAGAAGATCTACCAGACTACCACAACACAGTTCCTCTATACCCGATACTATTTTCATCCCATAGGTTGCGCTTAGTGATAATATAATGATTGAATATCTTATAAAAAGTAGGCAGGCGAAATATATTTACATATGTATGGATGGAATACTGGAGCCCATCCTCAAAACTCCTAACATGAAAAAGATTATTACAAGATAGAAGTGGTATAAAGAGGTAAAAATCCATAAAAAATTCTGAATATTCCATAACTGACATATAACCCTACTAAAGATTACTGAACTCTCTAACTCTGTCAGCTCTCAGAGTCTGTGGAATGAACTGATTATAGAAGGGAGTCTAGAAATCAACCCATAACATTCCTTGATGAAGATCGGCCTGGGTAATCTCATCCCACCAATTCTTGGACATATCCCAAAGAATGTTTGTAGAAATATTGACTCTCCACTTTTGAGGTGTTTCCATATGCTCAAAGATAGATAGGGTGGCTTCTAGGCAAGACATAGTAGCCTGTGGACCATTATCCCTTGAGAAAGTAGGAGGCTTCTACTGCTGGAACTCACGAGTTAGATCAACCATCATAGGTGAAAGCCGTGGAGCACCATGCATAGACTACATCGGACATAGGAAACTACCATAGACTTGAGAGTCACTACCCAAATCAGGAACAAAACAAATTCCCCGAGTGGGACTCTTGGATGTAAGACTGGAGGCTTAGGTCCCACCATGTCTGGAGCATGGTCATTGCCACCATTTTGACATATGGTACAAGAACATCATGGGGGAATTGGTCTACATATTCCAAGAACACGTCTCAATGTTAGCTTAAGTATAAGGATAGTATCACTAGAGGAAGATGAACGTAAGAAAACTCGATAACAAAGGTATAATACCCAAACTACCTACTTAAAAGACCATTTATTAGTAAGTTCTCATGTATAAGTCTCAATTAATTTTCATTTAATTATCAAGTTCTCTCATTTACCATTCTTAAAGATGAAAATGAAGGATAAGTATGTGCAACCAATTCATTTTAGATTTTATGATTCAATTTATAATGGAAATCCATTTTCGGTGAATTAGTGCCCAAACACCCATCACTAGATACAACACCCATTTATTTACTGCACAATGGATCGACTTGGTAAATTACACATCCTATCTCATTAGGGACCATACATCTCTTGAATTGAGACATGTAATCACTCAATCACAACCAAGAGTAATACATATACAAGATAACTATCACAAAATCACTGTAAAATCATAGGAATATAAAGAAATACAATTCAGTTAAATGATTCTATATGGCATGGAAATATTCATGACATGTAAATTATCGGTTCCTATAATGATGCATGTAATAATGCTTATTTCCATCATAACATTGATCTAGGGATGAAATAAAATACTTAAACCAAGTAATAATCAACAACACCAAATAAAATGTGCATCACTCAATGTTGAAATAATATCAAATGTAATAGGGAATAACCTAACTACCATTTTAATTTAAAAAAATTGGGTTTTACCCTAAACATGGATTCACGACACCCATGCATGACATATGACTAACTCCCAAGTGTTCTTAATCACCAATATATTGTCTCCAAAATGTAAAGTAAAAAAATAACCTCATATGATACCACCTTTTGATATCCCAGACCCGTATGCCACATAACGAGTGCCCTGAGCCCAGTGGGCCACATGGCCTCAAGTGAATATCCTCGAATTATAGAGGCTTCCAACTAGTAGTGAGGGCCTATGGTAAGTGAATGGAGAGAATATTCCCTCATTTCCATGGAGTAGTGAAATGGAAGGATGTAAACATTGGTAAATAGAGGAAGAAATATAAGTAAACAAAAGACACAACATAAAATAGGGACAAAAATTACAATAACTGAACAATAGGAATAAAATTCCACAACTAATTATATGTAATGTTACTAGAAAATAAGGAAAAATGGTTACAAGATAGCAGGAATAACATGTTCCACACAATTATTGATGAAATAAAAAACCATCCCAAGCATCCCAATCTCTAGATTGGTCATCTGCTATCAAGATCTATCCTACACACTATGAAATAAAGTGTTAAAAGCCATACACTTCCATTTATCAACACCTGGAGTCATGTAATCTGCCTCAGTTACCAAATGATGCCTATAGAGGGTGTGAGATAAATCTCAGTGGTCCACAACCAATAGTGTGTATAACATCCGGACCATGTAATGGAAATGTAACAGTGTGTAGGAATGCATATATGATTTAAATAAATACAATGTAACTAAATACCCAAGTACCTTATAAAAACCACTTCTAGGGTCTTAACATGTAAACGACTTATCATTTCATTATTACTAGTTTTTAAATAAGTCACAAGTCAACCACTGGAATGGTGAAATGTTGTGACAAGGAAACCTATAGTAATATTTAGTAGTGAAGTCCCAAGGTAATAACCAATGTGACGTAGATCTAAAGGGTCACCAAATCTGTAATAACTATAGGCTTTCATGAGGTAAGAGAGTAATCAAAGGAGCATAGTTTAAGAAATTAACCAATGAGATTCCTATCAAGTCTAGGGAGTTCATCCAATGTAAAATGGGGCTAACCAATGACTGGGCCCAATGGGCTTTAACCATGGCACCTACTTGTCAATGCTGGATCAAATGAGTGTTTCTGAGGTATCCTGTAATGATATGTAAAGGATCCTACGATGTCATACCGAGAATCCATGAGGAGAAAAGTATCAACATCTAGGTGGGTCTTAACCTAAGAAAGTTGTATCCTTGAATCAGAATGGGGTTCTCGAGTGCTCGTGGAATTATCCAATCAGAATCTAAGGCAAACCCAAGTCAAGAAATTCTGATTTGATATTAAGGACATTTGGATCATGACTTTCCTTTCATTTGTGTGATAAAGACATATAGCATGAAACATTTTCATTAATTCATATAATTCAATCCTTTCCTTTCATTAGTGTGATACAGTCTTGCAACATACAACCATTTAATCAAGTCATTTGGGTCAAGCCTTTCATTTTCTTAGTGTGATAAGGCCATGTGTCTTGAAACCATTTAATTAAGCCATTTAGTTCAAGCCTTGTCTTTCAGTAGTGTGACAAGTCCAGGTAGCATGAAACCACTAATTTAATCCATTTAAATCATATTCATTATTCATATATCATTAAAATATCTTCCATTAATGCGTTAAGGGGTGATACAGATATGCAACCTACAATTTCTTTACATTTAAGGCCTGATCATATACTTTGTGTACTTTCCAATTCATATTTAACATTTTATTGTCAAATTTAAGAACTTATCTTAGGTGGGTCATGTGTTATGTGTACATGGTGCATTCTATTATGAAATTCACAATATAAATCATTCCTATTAATATGGAAAATCTTACGCTTAGAGTGGTCAAGCCAAGGAAAACCCAAACGGTGGTACAAACGTGTCAAAAAACATAACAACAATTATGGAATAATGTTAGACATATATGGGAAGGAGTTTTAGTCATAACCACCAACATTTAATCACATATATAGATATAGAATAACCACATGGTTCTAATTAGTATAGGCATGTCATATAAATCCAATGAACAACACCTAAAGAAATCAGTGGGCCCCACACGACAAATCCAAATTCAAAAAAGCTAAGGGATGAGTTATAGAACACCAAAATTAGGCATGTACTATCCTTTTCTTTTGGTATTGGATGTTGATTTAGATCTGATTAGAGTAGATATATGAAAAGAAGAAAAAATCTCTCACCTCGATAACTAGGTCGAGGGAAAGAAAGAAGAAGAAAATATTAAATAGACTCAAATACTTACCATTGCACATCTAATGCGAAGAACAAAAGATTGAATGGATGTCGGATGAAAGAGATATCTTGATTCATTCCTTAGGTCTTCAAAAATCTCCAAAATTAGTTTTATGGAGGTAAATACAACTAGAAATCGTAATTGGGAAGAAGAGTTGGTTTAATAGACCATTAAGGGAAAAATTGTAAAATCACCCAAAAAATTAGCTAGTGCGCAGTTTGTATAGATGGTTTGACAAAAATGGCACAAAACATGTGTGGTTTTCTATGTATAAGGAGAACATTGCATTTTTAAGTTGTACAACCATGCCCAAACTGTGCGATGTTGTTCTATCGAGAAATTTTATTCTCCATGGTTAGCCAAATCGTGCACCAACTGCACTCTAACCATGGGACGTATCAAGTTTTCCCAAAAAGATGGGTTTGAGGCTCCAAAATTTTCCTAGAAACCTCTGATACATTTAATAAATCAAAAGGAATCCATATTAGGTCCAAAGAAAATATTTTTACTGAAATTTAAAGGTTCCATACCAGAGTGAATATCCAGATTCTTATAAAAAATTATAAACAATGTTTTAAAATACACTATTTACCTCCTTGAATATATATTTTGTTGAAAAACACTCATCCAATTGTATAAAAGAACGTTCTAGAGATATTTTAAATCTTTACTCTATATTTTTTAACTAGTTTTACCCTTATTGATGTGAAAAATCACTTCCATGGTTACTATTCACAATGAATAAAAATAATGTTGACCATATTACTTTATATTAATTGGTATGATTAAAAAATGGAGTTATTTATTCAATGATCCTTTTATAGAAGTGGAATAAATAAATTTTAATAAAATGCGTAAAACCTGATGAAAATCAGTTTTAAGGATATCGTGTTTTTGAACATAAAAATAAATTTATACGAAAATAAAATATAATTTTGATTTATATTGAAAAATTGAAAATATATTTATTAAAATAGATATTATGTTACTTTAAATTCAAATATAAAACATTATGATACTTTTAAATTATTTTATTTATGATAAATGAATGAATATTTTATAAAAATATGTATTTTTAACTAGTTATTGAAAAATATATCTCTTTAAAAAAATATTAAAAAATTACACTAAGTTAATATTGACACGATGATTTAAAAAATTATATTCATTTCCTAAATTTTTTTTTTCATAAAATTGTGTAATTAATTAAAAATTTCCTTCAAAAGATGAAATAAAAACCATTTTTCAATAAAATATATTTTTAAGCGAAAAATGACTTTAATGGAAATTAAGTACTTATTTACTACGAATCAATCAATAAATTTAAATTATATACATATTTATACTTATTTTTCAATTTTTTTTATTAATATACATACTTACTAATTTAATTTCAAGGTTATTAAAATTATGTTTAAATAATATTACTTTTATAGTATATCAATTTTTTTCTAATGCTCGTTGTTGCATATTAAGAAAGATATATAGAATAAGATTATTTTAATGTATATTTTTTTGGGGATTCATGAGTTACCTCTTAAATGAATTGTGTATTGGATATTTGTTCTCTATAATCGAGGGTTAAATACTTGAAAATACATTTGATGAAAAACCAAATGTTACAAAGGGACAATAAAAATTGTTTTCATAAGGGGATGTGAGAATCATAAAGGTTACATGAAATTACAAATAATTGGGTTACTAGATAATAATAAAAATATAATAAAGTGAACATGAGGACATGTTGGAGAAATAAGAGAACGTATAGTGAATAAAAGAGAGTGGTAGAGGACATGATTATGAGAAATATAACTACCAACAAACCATAATTTAGTATGAGATAAAGAGGAACTTGAATTCATCATAAATAAAGTTAAAAGAATAAAATTTTAATTTCATGGTAATTTTAATATATTTGATGGATTATCATATTATCAAGATATGTATGATAAAAAGTGTATATGTTTACTAAAAGAGGGGGGGGGGGGGTGAATTATAGTTTATCAAATAAAACATAAAATTTTTAAATCCTTTTATAATAATGAAATTATACATATATATATTTACCAATATATTTTTTCATTAGAGTTTTGAAAACTATATATCAAAAAAATAAAGAATTTCCTTATCATGTATTTTAAAAATAAGGAATATATAAAAAAATAAAAATAAAAACTTTTAATTTTCATAAGAAAATGTACATAATCATTTGAAAAGAAATATCCAAAATTTTAACTATAGTTTAAAGGAATTATATAACGTTAAATTTAGGTATCCTTGGTTTTTACAGAACTATAATGGTTTGTCTTCCTTATCCAAGGAGCCCCACAACACTAAGATCAAATGTACTTATATTTCCTTAGCCTCGAGAACCCTCGACGAAGAATAATAATATCCTCCATATTTCTAAAATTGGAAGACCTATATCACACCATATTATCCAATTAGATATTACAAAATAAAAACTTATTATATAATTTATAAAAATCAACACTAAATTGAATTTTGAAAAATAATCACTAAAAATTACAATGAGGTGATATCAAAGTTACAAGATTTTATAAAATATTCACAAAAAATATAGATCATCAGAGTTATTAAAAAAATTCCTCCTCCTATTATAAAACTTTTATTGATAGTGATTTTCTAATTGTAATATTCTTCATACCTCATAGGTGGTTGTAATGATGTTATATGAACTATTTAATTTGAAAGTTTCACTACATCATCTCTATCCGATAGACATTTTGATGAAGAATCATTAAAATGCGTAAGGGATTCCATCATATATAATAGAGTATATTCATCTGGTAGAATAAAATTTATCCACCTAGTATTTTTTAAAGAAGTTTGTCTAAAAATATTGTTGGACTCTATTTGATTATGTTTATCTGGTAGACTTGGTATAACTTCATTCTATGGAAATCATTATAGATTGATTTTTGAAATTTTAAAAATATAAATCCAATAATGTTTGTAATCATCTATTCAACGTAAAAAGTACATGTACATTTGTTTTAGGAAAAACTGTGTTCAATGGTATAGTTTTTCTACATCCTTTAAAATATAATTTCTACAAAAAGATTCCAATTACTAGGGAAAAATAAAAGTTATAAGAAAATATACATTCAAGGAAGTGTATTGTAATTTAAAAAAAAGTTTAGAAGGTTTCAAAAGTTTTCCTTTAAAACCAATAATATCCCATTTTTTGAAATGCACAAAACATTAAATTTTAATGAGAAAAACTAATTTTAATAATATTAAAAGAGACTAATCCCCCTACCATATGTCTTATTCCCTTTATATAACTTTCTCCCACTTCATTAGAAAGTTTTAAATCTTTTTCAAAAGGTATCTTATTTCAAAACGTCATATATTTTTTTAAAATGAAAATCAATCCCTTTCCCTTACTTTTTGATTTTTGAAAAGGGTTATAGGTTATAGAAAGTGTACCTAAAATGTTTGGAAAAAACTATAGAAAAAAGTTTATAGCATTCATGTGAATAATAATTCATCGAAAAATATAAGATATAAATTATTTCAAAAATATAAGTAATAAATTTATCTAATGAAATTTGAAAAAACATAGATGAAAAGTTTTTAGGAAAAACATCTATAAATTATAATCTTGGTTATTATAAACTTTAAAGAAGTTAGAGAAAATAAATCATTCTTTATTAAATTATTTTGATGATAAATTTCATCTTATTTACATCCTAATAGTATTTATCTGACATAGAAATGACAGATTTCATTCTCTCAAATTCTTATGGAAACACTTGAACCATATTTATTTCATTATGATTATTTTTCCAATATAGAAATTGTATTCATTGTCATTGATAGGTATTTTTACAAGATTTCTATCATTTTTTGTGTTTTTAAATATCATTATATTTATTTATTTTAAGATATTAATAATTATATATTTCCATTGTTCTCTCACAATTTTCTATATCAGAACTATTAGAAAACATCAAAACTAAATTTATACATCTTTTTATTCCATCTACCAGTTCATCAAAATATTTAATTCATCTCTATGTATGCTTTAGTAAAATTATAAAATCATTAATCTTACTTGACTCAACCTTTTATAATTCTTTAAAATCATTAAACTTATCCTTTTTTTAATGAAAAACTCAGTAAGTTGTTTCAATAAACTGGATTTTTGTTAAAAAAATCCAATTTCCCTTACATACATTTTCAAATCACATGGATATTTAGAAATTATTTTATAATTATATCAAGATATGGATCACATTATTGAACAAGATAAATTTCATCTTCATTATTTTCAGAAAAGTTATCAAGGATGAGTTTTTAGAATTACATGATATAATTGAAACTATAGAATAAACATATCTTGAGGGTCGTGCATCTACTTTTTCTATATAAAGATACTTAGAAATCTCTATATCATTAAAATTTTCATCCAATGTAGATTTTTTTGATGATTGAGCTTTTGATTGTCGTTCATTTCCATATAATGTTTTATTTTCATATAGAGTATTAAGATAATCATATTTCATAGTCTATAAAGATAAAAAAGTTAAGGTTTTTGGTGAGGTTTACTCAACGTCAAGATGCTTTTTTAGTTCCACAACATTTTAAGATGTTTTATTTATTATTATTTTTTCTTTTACATTGTATATTTCTTCAGTATGGGAAGTCTCATTAGTTATTTTTTTTCAAAATATTTTTCAACTTCATGTTGAATATACATTGATTGGGATTTTTTATATAAAAAAATAATTTTTTTCCTCTAGAAACACCTCTAGTACATAAGAGGATTTTTTCAATGGAATAGATAGATATAGAATAGTTCTAAAATGAACTGATTTTGTTACAACTTTAAATTTTGACTAAATTTATTCCAACACCTTTAATAAATATCATTCCATGTTTTATTTTCATTCCATTTATTATTTTCCTCATATCAAAGGCATTTATAATCACACTTCTTCATAGTTAGATCCTCATCCTGATATAAACCATAAATATGAGCATGAATTATTTTCTCTTATTTCTTCTTTATAAATAAAAAAAATCCAATTTAGATGTGTTTTTTTGTTTCGTCCTCAGAAAGGTAGGATATTATTCCATTGATTTTTTTATCCATTTTTTGAGTTTTTTTTAGTTTTAGGAGTTGAGGAATATTTTTTCAATTTTTGGACACATTTTGTGTGATTTGGAACATAAAAAAGTCTAATATTTTTTACTATAAGATGAACAATATATGAAGACTTTTACCACACTAGATTTGGTTCATTTTTTATTTTATATCCATCTATAATGTTTACCAAAACATTGTTTATGTTTCTCAATAAAAAAAATATATTCAACCTTATTGAACCCACATTAAATACATTGATGAAACTGAATAAATATTTAACTAAGTTGAATTTCCACATGTTATATAAAATGTCCTACACATAAATATCTTGAACATTGAGAGTATATCTATCCTATTTCCCAAGAATAAGATAATTATGAACTCATAAAGAAACTATTATTACATTTGAATATAGGTGATAAAATTTCCATCACATTAAATATAAAGTAAATGAAAAAGTATTAAAGTCATAATTTTGGAAAATCCCAAGTATCCATAAAATGTTTTGAGTTTCTAAATCTGATTCACCTTATAAAGTTATCTTAATGAAATAAGAAACCTGTTTTATGTTTAACTAATATAATTTTCACAATATAGAAAATTTTATATATTTTGACATTTAACTTCAATAAATTCAATTGAAAAATAAAAATTTCTAACTATATTAGGATATTGTAGATGAAAATTCTTTTTCTCATCGCATATATCTTCCCAACCTTGAAACAAATAACACACTTAAGAAAATTCATACATATCGTAAAACTTTTTTTTCAATAATACATTTTAAATTTCAATTATACTAGATAAATCAATTGATTAATACATTTTTTTTGATTGGATAAACCGTGAAATTGGTTGACTGAGTTTAATAAGATCAAATGAATGAAAATAGAGGTGTTGAGAGCAGTTTACTGATAACAAACAATATTAAAGGATTGATGACTGAAATATATTATATATATTCCCAAGGATATATATGGTTCATCTTCCCTAGATTTGGTAACTTAGATTTAACCCTTCAAAAATATCATTGTCTATAATCTATTCTTAAAATATTATAGAAAATGTGAACTCTGGAAATTTGGTAATTTTTAGAAAAAGTTTTATTAGAAAGAACATTTTTCCAATGAATCTAAAAATATTGTAAATTTTAAGCATTTTTTTCATTAAATTTTCAAACATCAAATATAATAATTATTACAAAAGTCTGGCATAACAAATATTTATTATTCAACTGTTAGAGAAAAAAATACTTATTAAAATTCCTTCAAATGTTTTTTATTAATATGTATATCTTTTTTTAGAAATAGTTAAAAAAACATTTTCTCCGAATTTTTTGCAAGGAAAATATTTTTCCAATGATATATTAAAGAAATTTTTTATTCAAATAAATTGTAAGGAAAAAGTTTTTCTGATGAAATTATAATGATTATTTTTGAAGAAATTTTTTTTCTAGTGAGAGAAAAAAAAATTTCTATTGATATTATATTGGAAAAATAGAAAGATGTTTTTAAACATTAAAAAATTTCATCCCCCTATTTTGTGCTTTTTTATTATTTTGACATTGATAAATAAGATTTTTATAAATAATCACTTAATTTAGTTCCTTCCAAATTTCTAGTTATTACATTCAAATCTATCATAATTTAAGGGTTTTGTGAAGATTCCAACAGGTTTTCCTCTCTTTCTGAGGAATTGTAAAAAATTAACTCTTTTTTGGTGTGATCCTAAAGGAAATTATTTCTTATATCAATGTTCCTTGCTCGTGAGTGATATTATGGTTTTATATTAAGAGTTATGACTCTTGTGTCATCTTAAAAAATTATTTTAACTAAAAATTATGCAAAAAAAGTGAGTGTTTGGTCCTTCAATAAAACATAAGCTAAAAATTTTATAGTTTATAAATATATTTAGATTTAAAAGAGGAAATATCTACTGATTGTTGTATCATACAAATCCAAGAAATTAACACCTCTCCTACAAAATGATATTTTCCATATATTATTTTTTTTATACATTTTACATCCACAAGAGTTAGCATATTAAATAAATTTTTATTCAAAATCATTTCTAAAATAATAAAATATTACATGATACATAGTTCCCTTAAGGTAATGAGAAATTCATTTCAATGATTTTAAGTGGGAATATTTTTGATTTCCTTTAAATATCACATATAATAATACAAAAAACATTAAATTTGGTTAACTATCTATAATGTATAGTAAAATACCAATCATCTCTTTTAAAGTCATCTGATAAAATAATTTAATAGATTCATCAAGATGCAAGGTTTTTATGTTACTGATAGGAGTAGTAATACCTTTATTATTATCATATATAAATTTATAATATAGATATTTTATATAATGTTTTTTAGATAAATTTTTTTTATAAATTTTAAAACCAAGGAAAAATGATAGTTCATCAATCCCGCTCATTTCAAAAAAATTGATTTCATAAGATCCAAAAAGGAATTAGTCAGTATTATTTGACTTGAACCAAAAGTAATTTCATCAAAATAAATATGAACAGTAATGATTTATCTAAATATTTTTTTAATAAAAAGTGTTGGACCATAAACTCCCTTAAAAATATATTTTTTACAAAATTATAGTTATTATATCATACCAGGCTGTTACATGTGAATTTTTTTCATAATATATTCTTCATTATTGGTTTTCTGTTTTTTATAACATTTCTATGTATTTTTTATTTTTGTTAATCCATTTTCAACAAATTTATTATATAAAATACATTCTAATACAATTATATAATAATATTTTGGATTTTCAACAAAAGTCTAAACATTATTAATTTCAAATTAATTTAGTTCATCCTATATTATTTCTAATAAATATTCATCACCTAAAGCCTCATCAGGAGTTGTAGGATCAAATTGGGTTAAAAATTCACAATTTTAACATTCATTTCTTAATGAACTTATAGTTTTCATTAGTTAATATACATCACGAATGATATTATTATTGGGGTGATTCCTTAATATTATCTGATTTCAAGGGTTTATGAAGTGTTATTGTTTAATAGTAGGTTGAATTTATTTTAGAGGCACAAAATCTGAATACAGTTCCATAGTTCTTCTCTTATAGGAATAAATTTCCAACATGGGTTGAAAAAAAGTTTTCGAAAAATCATCTGAATACAAGGTTTTGGGTTGCTTCATAAAAAAATTACTAGTTTCATCAAATTTTAAAATAACTACTTCCTCAAAAGTACTTATTCCTTTTTAAAAACACTATAATTCTTATAATCTATAAAATTATAATGGAAATACACTTAATCATCATTTGGGGAATATTTAGAAAAATTAAATTTTTTATTCAGGATGAATACATTGCACCAAAAAACTCTGAAGTAAGGAAGTGTTGGATTTATTCCTATCAAAAACTCATATAGAGTTTTTTATGAAATGGTCTAAGTGAAACCTGATTGATAATATAGTAGGGGGTACTAAATAATTCAGAAACAAAATATTATTAAATTGAGAATTATGTCAATATGGTTATAGTAATCACATGGATAACTCTATTTCTTCTTGCAACTCTACCATATTTTTGAGGATTTTGTAGTGTTTAAAAGTTATTAGTTGTGTCTTTTTTACTAAAAAAAGCTTCAAAATCAGAATTTATAAATTCTCCACTATGATCACTATGAATAGTAAACCATGGTAGGTTTTCTTATTTTTATCATGGGATATAAAAATTTTAAAACAAAAAAGGATTTTAAATTATTTTTCTAGAAAATATACCTATGTAGATGTAGTGTAGTAATCAAATAAGACATAAATTTTTTTCTTCACTAATACTTCCCATTTTATATAGGACCAAATAAATCATTGTTAATTAAATATAAACCATCAATAAATTAAACTTCATTAATATATTTAAAATTGAATTACATTTTTATCCAAATTGAAAAGGGTTTCAAACTTTAGAATAAATAAACCAAAGCTCTAGTAGATCTATTACTAGTCATTTTTTTCAATGTTTGCATAAACTTATATCCTTATATTTTTATAACCTTCTATTCCATAACTATGATTGATCTTAAATTTAACTAAAGAAAGTTAAATCTTAGATTCTATGGTCTTTTAATTTTAGTGTGCATACATTCTCATGCCTATTAGCAGAAAGAAAAAAATTAACTTCTAAATGTTGAATAGAAAATTTATCATTCATATAGTTCACATGGTAACCATTATCAAAAAACTAACTTATACGAATGAGGTTTCTCTTAATACCCATAATAAATTAAATATTCAAAACTAAATATTTTATATAAAGAACTATGTCACCTATACTATATATTTATCATTTATAATTATCTATAAAAGTAAATTTTACACCTTTTATATTCATAATATTATGAACTAATTACTTGTTTCTAGACATGTGTCTGGAATATCGACTATACAAATACCGAATATATTTATGTTGATATTATTATTAATTTATTAAAATAGAAATGTTATGATTTTGGTACCCAAACATTCTTAGGCCTAAAATAATTTGAAAATAAAACTTTAAGAATCTACATATATCTAAATTTTTTATGTTTAAAAACATAAAATTATTTAAAAATATATGATTTTTATAATATAGAATATTTTACATTATTCAAAAAACTTCTTCTCTTCTAGTGTATATGACTTTGAAATTTTGTTCATATGGGATAACTTTTTAGAAAAACATAATTATTTTGAAAATGAGGTTTTGAGTTTTTAAAACCAATTAAAATAGTAATTTTAATTTGTTACAAATTTTTTTATATGTTATCAAAATTTTATTTACAATAAGTAATATTTTTTCACTTTTTTTTGAAAAATATTTCAGAATTTTTTTGACAACCAAATTTTTATTTTCATTAGTTGAAGTAGAACTAGATTTCATATCTAATTATTTTTTAGTAATTTAGATCTCAATGGAAATTTTTTAAATTCATGAATTGTATTTAGAATTATCTACCTTAACATTTTCATACTTTTCATAAATTTATTATTTTATTTCTAAATTAATGTTGGATATATAAATACATTCAAAAACCTTGTAATGAGTCCTCATCATAAGATGTATTGTAATTTTCTTCTTCAAAAGAAATATAATATTCATTATCAGAGTTAGAATAAATTTCATAAAAGATATATTGGGTAATGATTCATAATATATCATAGCCATGAAGAAATTTTCGATCTATTTATTTTAGAAAAAAATAAATAATTTTGTGATCTTAACTATTATTATAATGAGAAATTTTAGAAGAACTTTCTCTTTAAATTTTAATATTGGTGTTAGTATCCATTATACCTTTCCTTCTATTAATCTTGTACAAAATTCTATAATTTTTTATTTATTATATTTTTTTACCAGCAATGTAGAACAATTTATTCTGATATGACCCGGGTTTTTTAAAGTCATTATAAATCCTCTCATAAGTAACCTTATTATCAATTATTTATTTATAATTATTGTTATTCTTGTATATAATATCTTTCTTTCCAACAATTTCATTCACCATATTTTCAAGATTAAAAATTTCATTTTCACTCTTTTTAGAATAACTACTTTCTATATCATATTTGAATTTATTCTTATTAGAATATTTAATAATATTCTTAATGAACATAGATTTCATCACTACTAAAGAAGTTGAATCAAAATATAACCCATTACTATTATTATCCTTTTCTATATATCTTTTTAGTCTTCCCTCATACAAGATTATAGTTCGAATTAAATCATATATTCTCAACTTTTTAGATGTTTTGTATCGTCTAGATCTATTCCCTTTGATTCACACTCACTGGACATAGTATCAATAATATTTTCTACCAAGTTTCATCTGTAAAGTCATTATCTCAAGGGTATTGTATAATATTAGACATCATCATAAATCTTTGATGCATCTTGTTTACTTAATCTCAAGGTAGGAAATAAAAATATCTATAATGTTATTTGAGAAAAGATTTTTAAAATTTATAGAATTTGGTTGTTCCAAAGTGAGTAAACTCAAGTTTCATCCTAATGTTTTTCATAGTTTTACAAAAATACATCTATTGATATTTTTCATCACTGAACACAATATGTTATTTCTGGCTTGATAATTAAGTTTATCTTCAAACTTTTCTTCTGTAGTAAAATTATTGATTTATTTTTTAGGAATTAGATAGTTACCAGTAAACATAAAATAATTATCAAATCCAAGGATGATAATTTTTTTCATTCAATCTCTCTAGTATTATTAATCAGAACTATAAAAAATAGATGACATTCATGGATTGAGATTTTTGAATGTACCAATGGAAAAAAATTCCTTCATGAAAACAAGTATACTATTTTCAATAAAAACACATAGTTGTAATAGTTTATAAAAAGTAGAAACCAACCATTGATACCAAATATAAGATCAAAAGAGTATATGTTTATTATAAGAGGGGGGAGGGTGAATTGTAGATTATAAAATAAAACATACAATTTTCACAACCAATTTCCACAAATAAATCAGACCTAGAAAAATAAAAATATAATTTATAATTAGATTTTAACAAAGATTATATAAATAATAAAATATTCATTATCATGCACAACAGAAATAAGAAACATGTAAAAATAAGTAAAAAAAATATTTATAAATTTCATTATAAAATTTAATGAAAAATTATAAAATGTATTTCTACACATTTACCTTTAGTGTAAAGGATTTCAATAAACTTGAATTTAGTTATCCGTTGTTTTAACCAAACTATAAAACCTGTACTCCTTAACCAAGTAAACCATTGATACTAAGACAATAACTACTTCAATTTCACTATCCTTGAGAAACCTAGATCCATGATATCATTATCCTTTACAATCCAAAACATATAGGACCTCAATTAGACTATATTGGTCAAAAAAATATTACAAAGTAAATATTTCTTGAGTAATTTACAAAATGATCATAGAGATTCCCTATGAAGAATGATCATTAAAAAATACAATGAAGCACTCTAAATGTAACCAGATGTTACAAAACATCCCAACAACATTATATCATAATTTTTTTAAAAATATTCCTCCTCCTCATATACAGATTCTATTTATAGTCATCTATCCAATTGTTAGGAATGAAGGATGGCGATGCCGAGAGAAGGAAGTGCACCTGTTCAAAATGACGATGCTGAATCCTAAATCCTTGAGATAGATATTAAATAAATGGAATATTTTGATCATAAGTTGGAAATATACTCAATATAATACGTTTAATAAGAAATTGAAAATGAAGATTTAGAGAAGGGTGATTTGAATCAGAAATTGAGATAAACTAAGAAGAAAACCCTCTTCTAAAATTAAGAGAAACTTATTTCATTGAAGAATTATCAAAATGGATTTCACCATTATCACAAATCTGCAACTATAAAAAGAACATAAGAAGGGGGATTTTTGATTGAATATGACACAGATGCTTTGAATAAAAAGTTGTATCTCTGAAAATTTTATCCTATTGGGCATATGGTATATATAAAAGGAGACAAGAGATGATCTATTTTGGGGATAACATATTTTATCCAATGGAAAAGTAAGTTACACTTCATTTATTTTTACTATTATTTGAAAAAATATTAACAAATATGTCCCATGTAGAAGTAAATTACTACTGCTTATGAAATTATAAGGGATCTGTGGCTATTAATAAGTGAATTAAACTCCATTATAAATCCATAATAGAAAATGGGATTAATGAGAAACTAAATTACATAAGGTGATTTCATTTCTTGAATTGATGGTAGAAAACACCTAGAAAATAAAATTTTAGGAGATAAATTCATGTGATATATGAAATCACACAATGGAATGCAAGCTAGTAAAATAGAGAGGGTCTTTTCTAATGCAGATTATACAAAATTTTAAAACTCCATTTCATGTGATACCTTGGAATGGATGAATTCTGGTCATCACCCTATCATTATGCATGTCTTGGGTGGGAAAGGTAGACCATTTCTTCATTTTAGATTCAATTATGCATGGGCCCTTCATCTAAAATCTATGACGATTATGAGAGACACTTGGAATTCATCTGATTACATATGAATTCTAATGTCCTATATTTAAATGTTAAAAGTAATAAAAATATGCATCAAAGAGATGATCTGAACTTATTTTTCTAGGCTATACATGTAGATTAATGCCCATGAATCTTGTTTAAAATTGTTATAGGAATGGATAAAATCTTATGATTTATCAAAAAATTTGGATAGTGAGATAGAAGATGACTAACAAGATGAATAGTCTCAAAATCTCAATGATAAAATTCATAATGAGAACCTTAAAATCAGGTGGTCAAACCACGGTGATGGGAATAAAATATTTTTTAACTATCTACAATGTGTTATGAAGGATAACCTACCACTTTATATTATTAAAGATGTTGATCATGTATTGGATGGAAGGAAGTCTATCTCTGAGCATGTGACTTCATTTTATATGAGTATTTTCAATGGGACTATATGAAATTATGAGTTAATTGAATACATTATTCCTAAAATGTTGAATGAGGGGGATAGCTCAATGTGAATAATTTTCTATTAAATTTTTAATTAATATATGTAGTTTTTTGTATTAAACTCTTTAATTTCTCCTAGAATGAATATGTTTACTAATTTATTTTTTCAATGCTTTTGGGATATCATACGACATGATGTTTTTATGCTAGTTGATTATTTTTTAAAAAAATTTCTCTCACAAATGGGGTTAATTCACAATTCCAAATACTTATTATAAATATGGAAAATGCAAGTGACAATGTTTCTTTTAGGATGGTGGCCTTAATGAACACTATCCATGATGTGATTGGAATAGTCCTTTTTAATTGGTTGTAAAAGATCACTAATAATGTTGTCACATGTAATAGGTTTGGTTTCATCAAAGGAAGAAGAAATAAATATCACCTTATCAAAGCATTAGATTGTGTGAATTTATTAAGAAAATCTGGCAGGGTGGTACATTATTTTAAGTTAGATAGGAAAAAATATATTAACATGATGGATTGGGGTATCATTTTCAATATTCTTACAAACTTTGGATTTAATGATAAAATTATTCTATGGATAATATTTTTTTTCACCTTAACATATTTCTAAATCCTGATCGATGATTCTCTAGAGTGTCATTTAAACTACTTATGAGGGTTTAGAAAAGGAGAACCACATTAAACAATCATTTTAGATATAGAAAAGGAAGAACGAAGTAGGTTGCTTTTTAATATGGTGGAAAGGCCAACATTGAATAATATAAAGGATGCCAAAAAATTTCATGATCATAGACTTGTTTTACATGCGGATGATATCATATATTTTATAAAAGATTATAATAAAAAAATCTGTAACATAAAAAATTATATCCTATACTATGAGAATGTTTCTTGAAAGGTTTTAAATTATAGTAAATCATTAATTTCCATTGGAAAACATATCTATTCTAGAAGAAAAGGGGAAATGATTAATCACTTGGTAATTAAAGAGAGGAAGATCCAGTTCAATATTCTGGGTGTCTCTTTTTTCAGGAAACCTAAAATCCTCTTATTTAAATTACATTGTGGGTCAATTTAAAAGGCTCTTAGATTCTTGGAATGGAAAATTTCTATCAATGGAAAATAGAGTATTCCTTATAAAGGACATTATTATTTCCATGTTTTCCTATTCCTTTATGGTTTATAAATATCTCATGAAGGAATTGTAGTAAAGAAAATGCATGTGGAGGAATTTGTATTAAAAACCTAACATGCATTAATAATTCAGAAAAATCTCAATTTATAAGGTGATTAATTAGGGAAAAATATGCACCTCTTGATTTTATCATGTTAATATTTTTGATAAAACATAAATTTTTAAGAATGGACTATTTTGAAACCTCAGTCTAACCATCTTTTAAAGTATTTTTTACAACATTTCTCTTAATTATCATTGGCCAGTTAAAGGAAAATCATGACTAAATTTCCGTTTTATGAATGAGACAGGGATAATACATGTGGATATGGTCAATCAGGTGGACTAGGATGTGAATCTCAATATTTCAATACATGACCAAATGATTAATCTGGAAGATCTACCAGTGAATTTTAAGAAGACTATAAAGGACTATAACATTATCAAACATGATGAAATTATGATATGGGAACCAGATACAAATGGTATGGACTAATCAAATATTTTTTATAAAAAATCTTATTACTAGACAAGTTCACAGTTGGATTAGAAATTTCAATAAAATATTGGTGAGACCCTCTAAATTCAATATATTTTGGAGGATTTACATCAAAAAATTACTTATGGATTCATATCATAAATCAGTTGTAATACCATTATACTCTTGATGCATCGCCTTTCATCAATACAAATATGATGTAAAAGATATTTTATTATGCTATAATATTGATATTTCAATTTGGAGAAGGGTTTTTTATAGATTTGATGTTCATCCAATGCATTATGTCTCTATCCAGAATAAAATAAAAAATATTGAATCTTATTATAGTTTCTGTGGTTGATCTTCTTCATGATTTTTTGTCTAAAAGGAAAAAAATAAATAATGGTCAATCTGAATGTAACATTCAAACTGTCTAGATGAAAATCAATGCGGTCATCCAGGAGGATAACATAGTTCAAGATAGTTATTGTAACAACTCTATATATTATTTCCATATCTCCAAATATTTAAATGTTATAGGTAATTATTTTCCCATGAAAGGTAAATTGTTTGTTTTATGAAAATTTTCTTTCATTTGATCGATTAAATGAAAATATTATGGTGCTTCAAGGGGTAATATTGATCCTTCAAGATTCAGTTCAATCTTTAGGGATTGTAATGATAGTATCATCAGTTGTATCTTTGCTTCGTGCATTTTGGCCTCATCTATAAGGCCCTAGCCTTAAACCTTACTTAATCATGTGTTAATACAAGATTACACATTGAGGATATTTTCAGGTTTAGAGTTTTAGAGAATTAGATCATAAAACTTGCATTACATTCCACATTTAAAAAAAAGTGGGTACATAAAAGACATTATTCATTCCTCCCATCAAAGGAAACATATTGAAAATAAAACATGGATTATTTCTTGACACATCCTGGACACTATCATCACATCACGTACCTTTCCCTTGACCTGTGAAAAACATTTCAAAAACTTGGGATGAGCATAAAAAGCTCAGTAAGGGATATAAAAAATATGGAAAGGAAACATGAGTTCATATATACATAAGAATGAAATCATACTTTACCCATAAAACAAAGGCATATCAAATCATGAATAAATCATAGAAAACATAAGACATAAAGGTAACTTGAGGCATTCATAACATTCTTACGTAGGGAGTAACCCTCTTGGTTACGTTTGGAATACACATCACAGTATATTACCTAAATCTCTTTGGAGAAACCTTAACGTTTCACTCCTTCGCGTTACCCAATGAATTGGAGAGCTATATCGGGCTCACCCGCCCTTAGTTTATCACGGAACCACCCATTCTTCATAACAATGCCCAAGAACCATAACATAATCGTATCACATAAAACATGAATAAAGGAAACATAACATTTCCACATTTCAATCTCAATATAACATTTTAGGATATTGAAATAATGAATCCATTCAAAAAGAAACCATTTACAAAACCATTTAAAACATTTAATAAAGAGATTTTTGAATCAAAGTGTCCCATACCACCTTGAATATTTTAACATTTTAAACCATTAATATCTATATAAATAAATCCTTAAAACCATTTTGAAAACATGGATATTAATAAGAACAAATAATTAAAACATTTAAAACGATATTTTGGTTAAAGGGGTTTTACCAAAATTAGAGACACTTGAATACAATAATCAAGGAATAACATTTAGTCAGAACATTATAATATCATGAGAATAAAAGGATTCATGATATAATACTCCAAAGGACAGTATATACACCATATAAGAGTGAATTGGTGCATAACAACAATGAACCCTCAATAGAAATGTCAAATGTGATGAAATCCCTTATAAAGAAAGTATCCTTAAATTAAGGACAAATAAATCTCAAAAATAGGTGTGAAAAATATAAATACACACAATATAAGTGGATATTAAGTGTAAAACAATAAAAGGTCATTCACACATATTCAATGGATGACATATTCAATGACTACATGTTGAACCCAAAGAAATCGAAATTGGGTTAAAAATTTCTCTTGACAGCCTAACGGCATCACATCAAAATGAGTTGATGAGAGATAAAAAGTGTATCTCATCACTTGGACATAAAATTTAAATCAATAAGGATATATGAGAACATATCCCAACATAACAATATGTAAATTAAAATACCCAACAAAATAAGTCTTTTAAAAAAAGAGGAGGGTGAAAGGTTCCCTTACCGACTTGGGTATCTTTCAAAACATACACCCCATGAAAGAAAGACAATAGGTCATTGATTTAAATACTCATAAACGAATGTATATTACACAAAGAGTAGAATAATGGTCAGTACATACACCACTCAATGGAATTTGTGGCAAATGTAGCATAAATCTCACGAGAATAAAAGTGAGATGAAAAATCCCTTACGAAAACTCGGCAGCCTAACGACGCCACATAAAAATTCCGAATATGGATTGATGAGATCAAATAGAGTATCCCATCATATTACAATATAATTTATAGCAAGTGGAATATAAAAGAAAATCCCCCAACATTGCAAGGAGGAGTTTAAAAGAAGTGACATAAAGGAGAGTACTTAAAAAGAAAGAGAGAGGTTAGATCTCTTACGAAAGTTCAGAAGCCTAACGACGCCACTCAAAACTTCCAAAATGGATTGATGAGAGAGAATAGGGTCTCTCATCACATGAACATAAAAATTACAGTAAATGTAATATAAAAGAACATCCCAATCATAAGAAAGATGAGCTTAAAATAAATGACATAAAAGAGTGTACTTAAAAAGAAAGAGAGTTGTAGGATCCCTTACCTCGGGTCCGACTTGACTCGATCGTTCTTTAATTTCCTGAATAATAAACATGAGTTAATTTATAATTCCTTAAGAACCTTTTTCAAGTTCATTATTCCTTTTATATCACTTATTACCATGTCATAAACATTATGTAATCATTTAAGTTAATAATATTTGTTTTGCCGATATTTGGTTCTTAAGTCGGAAGTGGACTTCTTACAATTACATGTTGTTCGTGTGGTCAAAGGTTCTTTATATCCATAATGACATTCCTGATTTGGATATCATATATATATCATATATATCCAGCATATAAATGTATTTATAATATTACAAAATCATTTAGAGGTAAGAAATGAACTGCACCGTTCATGGAGACAGTAAGCCGTACGTACGCATGAACGCTACTTTCATTTCTTTGTCATATTAATGGAATTAAAAATAAATCAGAGGTATGTATATTTTAATTACAGAATTATATTCATCATTTAGATATATCATTCATCATATATATCCATTATATACATGTACTTATAATAGTACATTACATTTGGGGATAAGAAATGAAATGCACCGTTCATGGAGACGGTAAGCCGTACGTACGCATGAACGCTACTTTCATTTCTATCTCATACTTTAATGGAAATAAATAATAATGATATAGAGGTATATAATAATTCCAGTATAACATCATATATAATAACATTAAATCCATCCTTTATACGTCCCACGTATGGCATTAACGAATCACATCACTTTGAGGGGGCGGTAGTCCGCACTTCCTAAAATGAAGATATCGCATATACCCATAATGGAAGCCATAAAGGTAAGACACAAATGAAAAATAAAGAAGCATAAGTAAAACATAAACATATTATATATCATATATAAAAATAGTGACATCATAATGGCCACCTTTGAAGGTGTTAAATGAGTATTGAACAATCATCGTTTCGGGAGGCAGAATTTCTCCATCCACGGAAACCGTATGTTCTTTAACCATTTGATGTAGTTGTGTGAGAGTGTAGGTAGAATAAATATCATAAAAACATCCTAGTATATTGAAGATACTGGTGTTGTTACAAAAGAAGTAAATAAAAAGATTTTAGGGGGTTGGAGAATCAAAATAAAACAAATGAACATGAGGGAAATTAATTAGCTTTAAAAGTGTAACTCCTTTTGATTTAAGCCTAAAGGCTTCCTTTGAAAGGATTATTCCCAAAGTTAATCATCTAGGATGAGGAGAGGGATGTGGAGAGAGTAAATGGGAAGGGTTTGGCCGAGACAAAGGCTTGAGGAGTGTGTGAAATGAGGTAGATGTGGGGGCCTTTTATAAGAGGAGAGGAGGGGCACTTTTGGAAAGTAAGGAAATATTATTTTATTTGAAAATGTGTTTCGGTTTAAAAAGGTCCCACATTGATATAATTCGTGTATAAGGTGATAAGGCTTCGAAATCCACTCATACAATAAGTTTTGGACATGTGTAGTTCATAGATTTTACATTATCCTTCCATTTTATTTAAATCGTCCAATAATGATGTCATCGCTGCATCATTATTATGTCATAAATAATTTAATTTATTTAACGTCTAAAAATTATAAAAAAAATACTATGATGTAGGAAATCTTTTTATATTTCCAATGAATATTTATAATCAAAAATATGACTTGTATAACCCCACTTAAAAATTGTTTTAGTAAAACATATCATGTTTGTGTCAATTTTACTTTTACATTAAATAAAAATGTTATTTATGTCATTTCCCAACCAAAGTGGATCCATGGGGTCCCCAAGTTGGCCCATGGCTTGTCGTGGTCGGCCATGACTCACCCAATAGGTGTAGGACAAGTGTCATGGTGTTTTCACATTCTTATAATATCATTTTTACCTTAAATTACACTAATTACCACTAATCGCGATTAAAAACTTAATAAGTTACTATTCACCAAAAAATTATTTTAATCTCATTGAACCACATTTTACTTCTTAATGAAAACCATGTATGTCGGATTTTCAAAATTCAGTACACATTAGTGGTAAACTTTCATTTAACTGAAAAATCAGTTTGCTTGATTACCACTTAGTGGTTTCACTATTCATCAAAAATTGAAGTTTTTCAGAAAATTACCAAAAATTCACCCTAAGTTATATTTGATATTACGAATTCAAAAATGAAGTCCGTTTTACAAAATTCAAAAAATATAAGTCACATTAATTAACTTAATAATTAATTTCTGCTGTCATGACAAATAGCGTGTTTTTATGAAACAATAAGTATCAAAAGATTGACACTAGTTTAAGTCAGATTTCAAAGTGAAATTGATTCCAACGACCACTATTGGATTTAATGGTAAAAATATTTTCTAATTTCACTTTAAAACCAATTCAAAATATAATCTAATCATATAAATAAATTAGATTAAAAAGTGGTTTTGAATTAAAATACAACATTTTACACTATTCATTAAAAAAAGAACTTTATCGGAAAGATACCAAAAATTACACAAAGTAAAATTTGATGTCCCGATTCTTAATAAGAGTTTTATTTGGTCCAAAAGAATGTATAAGAGTGATCAAAACTATATTTAACGATGGTTCGCCATCAAAAGGCGACAAGTGAACCTTTAGTGAAAACTAGGGCATATACGCCTAAAATTGAATTCTTTCCATATTTTAAGCCTTTATCTTTTATTGTATAAATGTAAAAACATTTAAAAACATATATAATCATATTTTAGTTATTTCTATCCATTCCCACCATTACAACGGCTACATGTTATCTACCATTTAAAATAATAATATTTTATTATTATAGTGCAACGTAAGATTCCCAAGAAACTCGTTGTTGCGTGTTGGGTACGCCATCGAGCATAGAGGCCCCTTTAAAGTCATTTAAATATTTTATTCACAAATATGGATAAATATGAAATGTCATATTCTTTATTTACCTGGGTTGTTACATCCTTCCCCACTTTTGGGAATTGCGTCCTCGCAATTTTAAAATTGCGCTTGGAAACATCCTTGAAAGTCCCACATCGGAACAAAAGTCGGTAAAACAAAAACTTTAAAATAAAGAAAGATAAGTACAAAGGTCACCCGAGTTAACCCATACTAGGATTCCAAGTATGAAAATATGGACATGGAGGAAAAAACAAAGGGTCATGTTCTGATGGAGAGTGATAGAAAACATGTTTAGGAGAAAGTTAACCACGAGAAAATCACAAACTTGTGATGGGTTAAACGGTCTTCGATTCCCCAGTAGGAAACGTTAATAGACAACATTTTTGTTTTAAGTTACTTTTTATTGAGGAATTTATTCATAAGGAAACATAATCATTTATCATATTGACTTTCAACCTTTATTAGATTCCTTACACAAACTCATATTTTCTCCAAAAGACGAGTATTTAGGAAGACTTGTTCACATTAAGAGTACTATAATCAAATTCTAGAGAATCACCTAATCCACAAAATAGAACTATATACTTCCCATGTCTTTAGACTTTAACCAAATCCAAAACCAAAAAGGCTAGTACAAGATCAGATAATCCAGAAAAGGATAACCCTTTATAAAAAGAAAATCTATTCTTAATCTCCAAAATTTGTCCAACAAAACCCAAAGTTCAACGAGGACCATTCTATAATCAATTTGTCCATAAAATTCTTCAAAGTAAACCAATATAAGATTGAAACCCAAATATTTGAAGGATTTAGTCACATAGTATTCCAAGATAAATCGTAACATTTATCTCCAAACAATATCAGTTGCTCCTAAAGTCTCGTTTTGAAAAGTAATTAACCTAATCACATATCCTCCATGATAGGTTAATCATTTTCATAAATAACCCAAAATCAACTTACTCTTAATTCATAAAATCATATAACTAGAATGAATCAGTCAAACTAACCAGGGACTTCACGTAGTCCAGTGGTAGGTGATAAATACCAGTCGCACATTGGTTGTGGGTTCGATTCCCGCAGCTTTGTCCGATGCGACGGGATGTCACACGGTCTACGTGTTGTCCTTTTTCCAAAACTATATAATTCTTAAAACATTCCCCAAAATGATATAAAATCTTCAAGAATAATCATAACATATTTTAACCTCAAGTTTATCTCATTCCTTTTATTTTCCATCATATCATAGAGTAACACATAATTACCTAAAAATTAAGTATCATATAAACCCTAATGGTTACCTTAATAATTATTACCTGAATTTCCACATCGAATTGGCCATCTCGTACCTGATGCATTAGAGAACTCACCAAGGTTGAAGTGGTTGATCATGACTCCTTGATATTTGGTTTAGAACAACCACGAGTTTCCTCATTGAATCCTCCATTTTATCAAGTATCTTAATCAGAGAACCACCACAGTTTCCTTCAAACCTGTTGTCTCTTTGGTGCCTGCTAGATCCATCCATTCACTAAAAATAGAAATGTTAGTGTGAGTATATCAACAAAACCATCATGTACTAATGAGTAAGATAGACAATAAGATATACTTACTCATTCACTTTATCTAAAACTAAGACTCTTTCTGAAATCCTAAACATTATGGTAATTTTCAATTATGCTTAAAGAATACCCTAACCTCTAAAGTTATCTAAACCGACCTCTGATACCAACTATAAGGCCCCATCCTTAAACCTTACTTAATCATGTGTTAATACAAGATTACACATTGAGGATCTTTTCAGGTTTAGAGTTTTAGAGAATTAGATCATAAAACTTGCATTACATTCCACATTAAAAAAAAGTGGTTACATAAAAGACATTATTCATTCTTCCCGTCAAAGGAAACATATTGAAAATAAAACATGGATTATTTCTTGACACATCCTTGACACTATCATCACATCACGTACCTTTCCCTTGACCTGTGAAAAACATTTCAAAAACTTGGGATGGGCATAAAAAGCTCAGTAAGGGATATAAAAAATATGGAAATGAAACATGAGTTCATATATACATTAGAATGAAATCACACTTTACCCATAAAACATAGGCATATCAAATCATGAATAAATCATAGAAAACATAAGACATAAAGGTAACTTGAGGCATTCATAACATTATTACGTAGGGAGTAACCCTCTTGGTTACGTTTGGAATACCCATCACAGTATATTCCCTAAATCGCTTCGGATAAACCTTAACTTTTCACTCCTTCGCGTTACCCAATGCATTGGAGAGCTATATCGGGCTCACCCGCCCTTAGTTTATCACGGAACCACCCATTCTTCATAACAATTCCCAAGAACCATAACATAATCGTATCACATAAAACATGAATAAAGGAAACATAACATTTCCACATTTCAATCATAATATAACATTTTAGGATATTGAAATAATGAATCCATTCAAAAAGAAACCATTTCCAAAACCATTTAAAACATTTAATAAAGAGATTTTTGAATCAAAGTGTCCCATACCACCTTGAAGATTTTAACATTTTAAACCATTAATATCCATATAAATAAATCCTTAAAACCATTTTGAAAACATGGATATTAATAAGAACAAATAATTAAAACATTTAAAATGATATTTTGGTTAAAGGGGTTTTACCAAAATTAGAGACACTTGAATACAATAATCGAGGAATAACATTTAGTCATAACTTTATAATATCATGAGAATAAAAGGATTCATGATATAATACTCCAAAGGACAGTATATACACCATATAAGAGTGAATTGGTGCATGACAACAATGATCCCTCAATAGAAATATCAAATGTGATGAAATCCCTTATAAAGAAAGTATCCTTAAATTAATGACAAATCAATCTCAAAAATAGGTGTGACAAATATAAATACACCCAATATAAGTGGATATTAAGTGTAAAAAAATAAATGGTCATTCAAACATATTCAATGGATGACATATTCGATGACTACATGTTGAACCCAAAGAAATCGAAATTGGGTTAAAAATTTCTCTTGACAGCCTAACAGCATCACATCAAAATGAGTTGATGAGAGATAAAAAGTGTATCTCATCAATTGGACATAAAATTTAAATCAATAAGGATATATGAGAACATATCCCAACATAACAATATGTAAATTAAAAGACCCAACAAAAGAAGTCTTTTAAAAAAAGAGGAGGGTGAAAGGTTCCCTTACCGACTTGGGTATCTTTCAAAACATACACCCCATGAAAGAAAGACAATAGGTCATTGATTTAAATACTCATAAACGAAAGTATATTACACAAAGAGTAGAATAATGGGCAGTACATACACCACTAAATGGAATTTGTGGCAAATGTAGCATAAATCTCACAGGAATAAAAGTGAGATGAAAAGTCCCTTACGAAAACTCGGCAGCCTAACGGCGCCACATAAAACTTCCGAATATGGATTGATGAGATCAAATAGAGTATCCCATCATATTACAATAGAATTTATAGCAAGTTGAATATAAAAGAAAATCCCCCAACATTGCAAGGAGGAGTTTAAAAGAAGTGACATAAAGGAGAGTACTTAAAAAGAAAGAGAGAGGTTAGATCTCTTACGAAAGTTCGGCAGCCTAACGGCGCCACTCAAAACTTCCAAAATGGATTGATGAGAGAGACTAGGGTCTCTCATCACATGAACATAAAAATTACAGTAAATGTAATATAAAAGAACATCCCAATCATAAGAAAGATGAGCTTAAAATAAATGACATAAAAGAGTGTACTTAAAAAGAAAGAGAGTTGTAGGATCCCTTACCTCGGGTCCGACTTGACTCGATCGTTCTTTAATTTCCTGAATAATAAACTTTAGTTAATTTATAATTCCTTAAGAACCTTTTTAAAGTTCATTATTCCTTTTATATCACTTATTACCATTTCATAAACATTATGTAATCATTTAAGTTAATAATATTTGTTTTGCCGATATTTGGTGCTTAAGTCGAAAGTGGACTTCTTACAATTACATGTTGTTCGTGTGGTCAAAGGTTCTTTATATATAGAATGACATTCCTGATTTGGATATCATATATATCATATATATCCAGCATATACATGTATTTATAATATTACATAATCATTTAGAGGTAAGAAATGAAATGCACCGTTCATGGAGACGGTAAGCCGTACGTACGCATGAACGCTACTTTCATTTCTTTGTCATATTAATGGAATTAAAACTAATTGAGAGGTATGTATATTTTAATTACAGAATTATATTCATCATTTATATATATCATTCATCATATATATCCATTATATACATGTACTTATAATAGTACATTACATTTGGGGATAAGAAATGAAATGCACCGTTCATGGAGACGGTACGCCGTACGTACGCATGAACGCTACTTTCATTTCTATCTCATACTTTAATGGAAATAAATAATAATGATATAGAGGTATATAATAATTCCAGTATAACATCATATATAATAACATTAAATCCATCCTTTATACGTCCCACGTATGGCATTAACGAATCACATCACTTTGAGGGGGCGGTAGTCCGCACTTCCTAAAATGAAGATATCGCGTATACCCATAATGAAAGCCATAAAGGTAAGAAACAAATGAAAAATAAAGAAGAATAAGTAAAACATAAACATATTATATATCATATATAAAAATAGTTACATCATAATGGCCACCTTTGAAGGTGTTAAATGAGTATTGAACAATCATCGTTTCGGGAGGCAGAATTTCGCCATCCACGGAAACCGTATGTTGTTTAACCATTTGAGGTAGTTGTGTGAGAGTGTAGGTAGAATAAATATTATAACAACATGCTAGTATATTGAAGATACTGGTGTTGTTAAAAAATAAGTATATAAAAAGATTTTAGGGGGTTGGAGAATCAAAATAAAACAAATGAACATGAGGGAAATGAATTACCTTTAAAAGTGTAACTCCTTTTGATTTGAGTCTAAAGGCTTCCTTTGAAAGGCTTATGACCAAAGGGAATCCTCTAGGATGAGGATAGGGATGTGGAGAGAGTAAATGGGCAGGGTTTGGCCGAGCCAAAGGCTTGAGGAGTGTGTGAAATGAGGTAGAGGTGGGGGCCTTTTATAAGAGGAGAGGAGGGTCACTTTTGGAAAGTAAGGAAATATTACTTTATTTGAAAATGTGTTTCGGTTTCAAAAGGTCCCAAATTGATATAATTCGCGGATAAGGTGATAAGGATTCAAAATCCACTCATCCAATAAGTTTTGGACATGTGTAGTTCATAGATTTTACATTATCCTTCAATTTTATTTAAATCGTCAAATAATGATGTCATCGCTGCATCATTATTATGTCATAAATAATTTAATTTATTTAACGTCTAAAAATTATAAAACAAATACTATGATGTAGGAAATATTTTTAGATTTCCAATGAATTTTTATAATCAAAATGATGACTTGTATAACCCCACTTAAAAATTGTTTTAGTAAAACATATCATGTTTGTGTCAATTTTACTTTTACATTAAATAAAAATGTTATTTATGTCATTTCCAAACCAAAGTGGATCCATGGGGTCCCCAAGTTGGCCCATGGCTTGTCTTGGTCGGCCATGACTCACCCAATAGGTGTAGGACAAGTGTCATGGTGTTTTCACATTCTTATAATATCATTTTTACCTTAAATTACACTAATTACCACTAATCGCGATTAAAAACTTAATAAGTTACTATTCACCAAAAAATTATTTTAATCTCATTGAACCACATTTTACTTCTTAATTACAACAATGTATGTCGGATTTACAAAATTCAGTACACATTAGTGGTAAAATTTCATTTAACTGAAAAATCAGTTTGCTTGATTACCACTTAGTGGTTTCACTATTCATCAAAAATTGAAGTTTTTCAGAAAATTACCAAAAATTCACCCTAAGCTATATTTGATATTAAGAATTCAAAAATGAAGTCCATTTTACAAAATTCAAAACATATAATTCACATTAATTAATTTAATAATTAATTCCCGCTGTCATGACAAATAGCGTGTTTTTATGAAACAATAAGTATCAAAAGATTGACACTAGTTTAAGTCTGATTTCAAAGTGAAATTGATTCCAACGACCACTATTGGATTTAATGGTAAAAATATTTTCTAATTTCTCTTTAAAACCAATTAAAAATATAATCTAATAATATAAATAAATTAGATTAAAAAGTGGTTTTGAATTAAAATACAACATTTTACACTATTCATTTAAAAAAGAACTTTATCGGAAAGATACCAAAAATTACACAAAGTAAAATTTGATGTCCCGATTCTTAATAAGAGTTTTATTTGGTCCCAAAGAATGTATAAGAGTGATCAAAACTATATTTAATGACGGTTCGCCATCAAAAGGCGACAAGTGAACCTTTAGTGAAAACTAGGGCATATACGCCTAAAATTGAATTCTTTCCGTATTTTAAGCCTTTATCTTTTATTGTATAAATGTAAAAACATTTAAAAACATATATAATCATATTTTAGTTATTTCTATCCATTCCCGCCATTACAACGGCTACATGTTAACTACCATTTAAAATAATATTATTTTATTATTAGAGTGCAACGTAAGATTCCCAAGAAACTCGTTGTTGCGTGTTGGGTACGCCATCGAGCATAGCGTCCCCTTTAAATTCATTTAAATATTTTATTCACAAATATGGATAAATATGAAATGTCATATTCTTTATTTACCTGGGGTGTTACATCATCTCTTGAAGAAACAATTTTTGGGTTGATCAATGGGGTTGAGATGTCAAGAAAAAAGGATGGGACAACATATGTTTCAAATGTGATTTTAACACTATTGTTCAAGCTATGAGAATTGGTAATATTCATTTATCGTTGATATAGAATACCCAATGGATTAATTTCCTAGAGGATCTTTCAAGGATTAATTACATCATCACTAATGTTTTTATGGAGGAAAATTACCTTGATGACAACCTTGCAATCAAAGGGGTAAACCTTGAGATCCTCATATCTATTTGATTCTTCCTAATGACTTGATTCCTCTTCTTAACAGATAATTTCTAAAAATACTATCTTTCAAAATGTTGTATGTTTCATTATCTTTCAAAAAAAATTCACTCACCAGAAAAAAAACCCGATGGTCATTTTCTGCATATCATGAAGGTGGTTTCAACGACAAAAGATTAAATTTTTCTTCACTTAAATGGTTCAACATAACTACTCCATCAGATGGATGTTTTGATGAATCATCATTATATTAATTAATGGATTCTATTTGATGGAATTGAGTTTCTTCATATGATAGAATAGAGTTTCTTTATTCAGTAGATTTTATATAAGTTCACCAAGAAATTATGTCTTCCAGCATCCCATTACATTTTTTCTAGGTTTCAATGTAGAACTTTATACAACTGAAGTCATTATAATTTAACTACTATAATTTAAAAAATATACTTCTAATGATGTTTTAAATTTCCCATCCAATGTAAAAAGTACATTTCATCCTAATTGAGGAAAAACATCATTTGATGGTACAATTTTTCTACATCTAATGAAACAAATTTCTATAAAAACATTCTAAGAACATGGGAATCATACAAGTTAGTTAAATATAAATATTTAAGGAAGCGTATTTTGATTTTAAATATAATGTTATAAAGAGTTGAAATTTATCCATTCAGCTCAAAAATATATAAAATAATAGATAATATTCTTACTTGATTAATTTATATTTTATAAGAATAATTTAATACTTTTCTTGTTCTTTGAACAATTTCCAGTTTATCTCTTACTCCATGAAATGAATATTCAAGTCTTATTTTTCATTCCCGATGAAATAAAAGTAATATTTAACTTATCATAATATCTATAATATATTGAAATGTAATTGCACCCGTCTATTGATATTTACCAAAACATAAGTGGTTTTCACAAGATATCCAATATGGATAAATCATAATATTTTTAAATAATAATTTCATTACTAAAACCATAACACTACTAAAAAAGAGATCATTTGTGATGATTTATTTTTTTACAGAATTCCATCCATTACAAACAATCAAAAATATTTACTTTTTCATGATGGATAATACCATCCTTTGCAAAAAACATTTAACTGAATGGGTAATAGTGAAAATATATGATGTTCACTATTATTGGTCAAGGAGGGATTACCCATGATATGGTTTGAGAATGTAATTAGTGGTAGATAATATAGTCTTCCACAATAAGATCTACAACAAACATTTTTGCATTGGAATATCTTACACAATTAAACCATCAAAATAAATAAATAAATACCACAATTATCCCTCCCCTATTTTTTAATTACCCCTATAAAGAAACACTCCCCATCACACAAAAATTCACTAATCTACACCATCATTCGTGATTTCTCCCTATTTTGTTTTTTGATTGTAGTTCAAATCCCTAGGGCACGATTTCCTCTTCCCTCTTCCTTAATTATTTTTTTGATTCCCCTTCCCCCATGATGCAATTGGTTTTGAATAATGTTAGGTCAAAATATTTACCTATATTTTGTGTTTTATTTGGTATTTAGGGTTCCTTTGGGTTTATTATTCCCTCTTTCGGTTTCTGTTATCTAAAATGACATGTTCTGGCTCCCTATGTGTTGGACTGTATGATTTGATGTTGAGTGTATAATATTTATCCTTTAGATTTATGAATATAGTTGTGTTCATTCAATGTCATCATTCCTTTTGAGATTAATAAATATTTGCAATCATAATATGGTTTCAAATAATTTTTGAGGTGTGGTTTCTAGGTTTTATAAGATCACATTAAAATTAAACTCTTATTTGAAATTTTTTCTTTATTGATTTGTTAGCATAAGAAACATTCTTTGTTTGAGACTCATATTGTTGTTACATTATTGATATTGATAATATTTTGAGGTGTGAATGATTATAGAATTATTATTATTCAATCATGAGTAAATATTATTAAATAATGATAATTTGTAAAAAATAATAATATAATATAAAATATTAATATTTATATAAAAGTAGTATTATTATTTTTTAAAAAATAAGACATAATTAATACATAATTAGTATTAAATAAACCGTAAAAAATAAATACTTTTCATTAATAATTAGTAAATGTTTTCAAATAACTTGTAAAAAAATATATTAAAGGCTAAAAATTATTTAAAATAAAAAATAATTACTATAAATGCTGTATTATTTAAAAGAATCTGTAATAATTATTAAATTATTTGTATCAATGATATAATAATTGATTTACATTACTTATAATTGGTAAATTTTTGTAATAATTATTAAATTATACAATGCATTTGTAAATATTAATAAATAAGGATACTTTGTAATTAATTGTGACACAAATTAAATACTAATAATTATTAAAAATTAGTAATATTTATTAAAAATGTTTCTATAGTTAATAAATAATTATCATTAGTTAATTAATAATTTCTATAATTAGTGAAAATGAATAAATATTACTAACAATTTGTAAAATTTATTTATAACTTGAAAACATGTAAAAATATAAAAAATAATAAAACGTCACAATAATTAGTAAAACTTTAGAAGTAATTATAAATATTTTTCATAATTATTAATTAATATGTAATATTTAATGAATAATTTTCCAATATTATAAATAATTAATAAATGTTTGTAATATATAAAAAATATTTGTACGAACATTGAAACATGAGTTAATTAGGATAATATGTAATAAATTGTAAAAAAAATTAAAAATAATAATAATTATTAATAATTCACAATAATTAGTAAAATGTTTATAATAAGTTAATAAATTGTTTGTAATTATTAAATAAATTGTAATAATTAAGAAATAATTAGTCATTATTTGTATAAATTAGTAAATTTTAGTATTAATTATTAAATATTATTAATAAATTTTAATTATTAGTAATAATTATGATAATTTATAATTTCTTCTAGAAAACACTAATAGTTATTAAAATTTAGTAATATTTATTAAAAATTAAGATATATTTTTTTACCCAATTTGTAATACTTAATAATTATTTATAATAATAATTATTAATTAATAAATACAATTAAAAATTAGTAAAAGTTAGTAAATATTTGAGATAAGTAGTCATAACTATATATAATTAAAATTTAGTAATAATAGATAAATTAGTCTCAATGAGTAATAATTATTCTTTTTTTGTGACATTTTATTAAATCTATGGACTCTGGATGTAGACACTAGTTCCCATTACATTTTTGTGACTAGATAAATCATCATAAAAATCAGTACAAATAAGTTATAAATCTTATCTATATTGAGGTTGTTGAAACATTTATATCTTTTTATCATAAAATTTAGGTATTTTTTTTGACGAAAAAATTATATTCCCTTTTATGTAATGTGATCTCAAGCGATTTGATAACTTTTACAATGTTAGATGACATTTACTACGTCTCACAGTTTTCAAATATTATTATTTTTTTTTGTCAACATGGTCAAAAAATTTAGTAGAAAAAAAAAAAATTAGTTAGGAATCTATCATTTCATAATTTAGTCTATGAGGTTATTGACCCTTATATTTAGGAAAAAACAAATTAGTTTAAAATTCAAAATATAGAATGAGAACCATCTCAATTTTACAATTTGTAGAAATCTACTGAGGATGCCTTATATCTAGGATACAAGATAAGAAAACATGAATTTGTTACAAAATTTGAGGTTATTAAAATAGATTTTGGAATGTAAAATATTTGTTTTGATTAAATATTTTTAATTGATATATCACTGATTCTTGATATAAATACATTAAACATATGTTTCTATGAAATAAAGAAGTTGGTCTATAATTTGTGTATTAGTTATAAGAGGATCCATGTGTGTTGAATTGACTGCGACTAATATTCTGGTTTCTATGAATCTTTAGCTAACTATCCAATATATTTATAATTTTGGTATAATGTGGTAAAGTAATGAATGTCTATATTTCCTTTTAAATATATGATGTATTTTACAATTACACCCCATTTACATCATTTATTTATGCCTCACTATATAGTTTCATTGATGACAAGAAAAAATAAAATATTTCCATCAGTAAAAACATAAATAATCCTTATAATGGATATTGATGGATTCAATTTGATAAGATGAATACCTCATTCGATTCCAAAACTTGTGACATACAATTGAGTCTATCTACTTATGGTTTTTTCCATTTTTTTCTTAAGTCATTCAATATTCATGTTGTATTTTTTTCATAGAATCATAAAAATTACCTCAATGAATTCCAAAGAATAAACTACAGATGTATATATATTTAGAGATATTATTTCTAGGACTTCATAACATTTTATTACTGTTTATGTGAATCCACATATTGATGAGATAATTTTAGTATGGAATGATTTCATAACGATCTATGATATTGTTTAAAATTAGAATTTTATACTGAAATATACATTAATGTGGAAAATCATTGTCCTTCCAATGAATGCTTTGTAATATGGATGGATTTCACATGGTCTATAATCATATCATTAATACATGAAATGAAAAAAATAAATTATTCTTTCTAATAGAGAAAATAATAATTTTTTGATAATTATTAGATATTTATTCACACATATCACCCTTATAGAATGATTAGTAATAATTTTACAAAAGGTAGAATTGAAAGATATAAACCTTAAATAGTTTATTAAGGTATTAATCTAAAATATATCATCTCATAGTTACCTACTATTACCTTTTTTCAACTATAAATGGGGAAAATGTATCTTTTTTGGGATAAATCATAATTGGATTAAGGGATGTTTTTTGGGACCTTCTATATTTGTCTGATTTGTTGGTTTTTCAAATGTTTGATTTATTTCATATTTAGAATATTTTTTGATATCATATTTTATACGGTATTGGAGGCAACCGATAAGACCATAGATAATGTCATGGAACAGATAGATCTTCCCAAAAATTAAAGGAATCCTAAACTTGTGTTATTTGAAAACAAAATGCCACAAAAATTTAATGAATCCAAAAGTATATTATACAATTTATAAAAAAAAGTTTTGATTTTTCAGTTGGTGAATGAGATATTTGATGTTAATATATTTTTATGATTCTTATTTTCATAATTGCATCAGAATTGTATATATTTCCATGTAAAAAATTTATGTTAGTTTCATCGTAATAGAAAGACAACTAGTTTTTTTTCATAGAGGGTAGTTGAATTCTTAAAATGAGAAAAATTGATAGAAATATCATATTTCATCTGATATATTTACATGGAAACATCAGACTATTTTTAATTAAACACACTAACAAGAGATGCTTTAATTTTATCTAAATTGGAGAAAATATTCTTTCTGGCCTTATTGGACTAAAGAGAACTTTTAGTATTTAATTTTTTATATGATAATAATTATGGAAATCCAACATAATTTTGATGGATATACCCACTCAAAATATTTTTGTAAAAATTGAAAAAGAAAGTATATAAAAAATCATCAATTCAAGGGACAACTACAAAAGTGAAATTATAAGAGAAAAAATTAAATTTATCCTCGTATTATTTTAAATATGAATATCCATAAAAATATAATCATATATGTTGTATTGATGAAAATGTTAATGATTTCCTAGACCATTAATTTTCTATTTTTAATCAAATTGACCATGGTTTTGGTGGTTATCATGAACAATGATTTTTTTATTTAAAGAATTGAACATAGATCATATATATTTTTTAATAAATTGTGAAGAAATTATATGATTTTTTAATTAATTACTAATTTTTAGTAATTTTTTAAATTAATAGTCAAATTTATTTATATTATTTGTTTTGTATATTATATGATAACCATATCAACAATGAAAATTAATAATAATTAACCATATTACTCTTAAAAAACATTGAAAAAATAATTTTTTATATTTCATTAAAAGACTGGTATGTTATGTTGTTTAGTGTGGAACATTAAATAAATTTTTTAAGGTTATATATTATTAATAATTTTTATTGTTTTATAGAATCATATCACCAATGTATATTTTATATTTGATTATTTTTCCTAAATTACCCTCCATATAAATTGGAAAAATATTATAATGATTTTATGATTAATGTAGTTTGATTTCATACATGGAAATATATTGAATCAATGAAATTAATGAAGAGTAGTGTTTATTTCAAAGGACATAATCATAAAGAACGTGAAGCTAGATTTTACAGCATGTTAGATGAAATAAATGAGTTATTTTTTCTACGACCAAATATATAACAATATATAAATGTACTTTGATTAATACTGATCATGGGTTTCTATTTTATCCATAATATGGATCCATTGATGTTAAATAAAAAGTCCCCATCCCATTGATGAATCATTTATGTTGTCTCATGAAGTAAATTTTGTTTTTTATGAAAATAACTACTATTTTTAAAGATGTTAACAACTCGTGGTGTGTAATAAAAATAAAATATTGTCAAAAACGTTTCATTAAAAAAAATTGTTATATAGATGCTAAAAATATTTATATATTCCAAGAAACATCACTAAATTCATCTTGTACATGTTTAGATATAAATATGAATGTTGATACCCCCAGTTAAGGGATGATGATACATATAATAATAGTGAATACCTATGGGATAATGAATATGAAAGTCATATGGATATTGACAATGATAAAGAGGAAGATGAAAATGTTTTCTTCGATGAACATGAGGATGGAGATAAAGAATGATGTTTTACATTCTAGTATTTTTTTTATATTTATATCAATATTAAAAATTATTTATAGGTAAGATTATTTGTTTTATATGGATGTATATGGTCTTAAAGACATATTTTAATCCCTCACTAATGTCGATGTTCCTAAGGTTGTTTTTGATAACCATTCATCCAAACCATAGGGTTCTGCCACAACAACTCCTATTAGGAGGGGGTGTAGCCTTGTTAGATTGATTAATCAAGACTCTATTCACAATGGACATACATATGTTGATTTTAATCAATTTTTCTGGAGGTATGTTAAATTATTTGTGTTATATATTTTATATTATGTTTTTGTGTTAATTTTTGTTATAATATTCCAATTATTTTTTTACCATATTTTTTTTTTCATTTTTCTATTAGGCATGTTGGTGGGATTCTATGATATTTGTTTCTACACTATGGGTGTCATGGGAGCAGTTTCTCATTTATATTAACAAATATATATTTTTACACCATATTATAGGTAAATATATATTAAATTATTTGTTAAATTTATTTAATTAGTAATATTTTTTAAAATTTTCCTATAGAATTTATGGACTTTGATCAATGATAGTATGAGATCTTCTATCTGAGATTCATTAAAGATTTGTATACATGAACATTTACATCAATTTTTATAGAAAATAAATAGATTTCTATGTATAGAGATCACATTAATTTTTTCAACATGTTTTTATTTACTCATCAACTGGTCTATATCAAAGCCAAGGCATGGGATCAATTTTTCTCTAGCTGGATAAGAGAGAATTCTATGAGGAGAAGGGAGGTGGGAGGTCACATACAGGGATATGATTTATATATTTTTTATATATCAATAATATATTGTAGGTAATAATAGTTATTAATTTATATACAATTTAAATGAATTTTTTTGTTAAATTATATAGGTCACTACTGACCCCTATGCTATATAGTTTAATGTTTACAAAAAGTTGTATAGTAATTCTAGAACTAGATATCATTTCAATGACTGAAATATCCATATTGTGGTTAGTATTTTTTATCTTTAAATTCTAGTTTAATTATTTTTATATTAAATTTAATTTATAATTATATTTGAAGGAAAATATTATATTTCTACTTCTCATCCTAATAGAGTCATGTCGAGACCAAAGGAGATGCCACATGTGAGTTGGGTATTGACGAGTATGATTGGATACGGTTGACCATGCATGGTGTTGAGAAAGGTTGGTTAATAGTTATTGAATCATGACTGGCGCCTACTATTAATTATGATACTTATGCAAAATCATTGGTCATGACAATGAGAGATCATGAAATGTTTTCTTCATTTACTACACCGTTTGAAGAGAGGTTGCAAGCACTGGATGAGATTATATAGGGGATACAGAGAGAGCAGAAGGTGAACCATGAGTATAAGTGTAAAAAGAGATGAGAAGATGTTGGAGTAATTGTGAAGGATTGCACATGGTGTCAAAATGGGGTTTCTTTCTGCAGACCCTTTAGCCAAGCCTCCTCCCCTGATACCAGCTGATCCCCATTTCATATAGTGATTGTAATTTATTTTGATTTGATAAACATTTTATGTGTGAAATTATATAATTATTATATTAATGTTTTTTTATTTATTTCATCTAATGTTTGTATTTTTAAATTTTAAATTTTAAATTTTATATATGTAATTATTTACTAAAATGAGATGGATTAAAATCCATCATAACTAAATTTTAATACATTTTATAAATTATTTTTTGAAGGAAATAATCGTCCATAATGAATATTTTTTCTTTGATAGGTTTTTTATAATACAATCTTGTCATAAATTAATTTTAGTAATGGGAATACATCATAAAAAACCCATCAAAAAATGAAAAAAACTCGTAGTGTGATAATAACACCCAATGTTAAACATAAATAATTAAATAAAGAGTTAAACGTAAGAATCTTCCAAAATAGGTCTAAAAAAATTCCAAAACAAATAATTTAGAAGGAAGGTCACTAAATTTCCAAAATCAAAATAAGTTAAATATCTAAAAAATATGTAGTAGATCATTTTTTCACCCACAAAACATGTAAATTCAATGATTATATATTCTCTTAAAACATGTTAATCATTTTAAAAAATAACCAAAATTTCCATAAATCTATAATTAAAATATAACTACTTCCAAAAAATTAACTCAATACACATTCATTAAAAAAAGTCCATTATTATAAAATATATGCCGTAAATCTAACAGTGCAAAAACTATACCAAAGGTAATATAAATAACTTTTTCATTAAATCACTAACCAATTCCAAGGTTATATATAATATCTATTTACTTAATGAACATCAATCATCAATTTATCCCAATTAAAAATTAATATCTCAACATGAGGAACAAATTAAGATTTATCTATCACTAAATAATGTGTTTTCCAAAAATATCACCTTATAACTAAATAACATTTCTAGATAACCAATAAAATTTAATATATTCTTTAAAATCATTAATGAAAAGATATTGAATAATAATAAATCACTATTTCCTGATTCTTATATCTTGAATATCATTGATAAAACACTTCTAAAACACAATTATTGAATCCAAATACACAAAAAATTCAATCATTCCAATTCAATGATTGGTATAACATAGGGTGATAATTGGTCTGGGATTTACCCCTTGGATTAGGGAATTTAATTAAATAATTCCCATATTCCCACACAAAAGGAATTAAACTATAAATGGAATCTTAAAATGTACTTTATTTCCCTTATGAACTATTCATTTTTCTTGATAATTAGATACTCTATTTTCTTCCATAAATTCCACATCCTTTGAGACTTTTCCACATGTAATTCTTCAAAAATTCTCAATACATAGAAACTGAATCTTCTTTTCTCTATAGTATTCATGAAAATTAATTTTTCTATTATTTTCTTCATATAAAAACTCACATATATTCAGGTCTTCAATCATATATCAATTTAGACAGTTAATAACAATCACAAGATTTAACATTACATATCCCATTTAATTTAGTTGGTCATGAGAAAAGTCATTTTATTTTCTATCACATTCATTATTAACATAGTTCCATCATGTTCGATCCATTAAATAAAACCAAAAGTGATAGAATGAGAATCAATAATCACAGTGAGAAACCATATAAACTGGAAAAATACTTTATAGTATGTCTTTGCATGAATCCTTATTTTAAATATATGAAACCATAGGGTTAACCTAGATCATCCATGTAATACCCCAATGTTTTGAAAATAAATATTGAATGAAAATTTTACAATCTATCCATTTAACACAACTTTACCTTTACTGTGTTTTGAATTTCAAAAAATAGTCATTAAGAGTTGTGATCAGTAAGTCATTTGGAGTCTGATAGAACAAACATGATTTTTGGTGAATAGTAACATACCCTTACGAATAGTAACATGAACCTTATGAATAGTAAATAATTATATTATATTATTTTATTAATTTAATAAGATAATTAGATCTTAATTAATTTTTCAATGTGATATAAAACTAATTATACCTTTAAAATTGTTATTTTTCAGATTAACTACGATTTTATTTAAAACATAAATTAATATTATTTAGAAAATTATTTTTCAAAATGTAGTTCATTTTTTAATTCTACACGTTGAAAAAATGTTAGGGGTGAATTTTTGGGAATTTTCTGAAATTCTTGAATTTTGGATGAATAGTGAAATTCAGTAAAATACTGTATATACAAATTATCAATTAAATACACTATTTATGACACCTTAAGTGAGGTAAGGTCACATGGTTAGAACTCACATGCACTTATTACTCTTAGGGGTCACCTAAAACCAAAATATTGGTTATCTTGAGGGAAATAAAAAAATAATAAATTAAATATTCAAAATTCACTCCTCTCCTCCACTATAAATCCCCTCCCACTCCCTCTTCTCTTCACTCCACTAATCCTTGAATGTCTTCAATGTTATTCCCAAATAACATTACCTAGTTAGTACCTATCACTAAGAATCTTTAAGTATTTAAACAAGACCAAAATACCTTCCCTTAAGATAGTTCGCATGGATGTTATTTCAAGAGGTAACGTACCTATCTTTTTCTTTTAGTTTCATTTGAATTTATCTTCTATTGTTATCCTATCCTCACCTCCTATATCCAAATGATCATATTAAAAAAATCTATTATCTATATACTGGAATTATATCATGTGAATGGAAGAACAGACCTCAATATTCTTACTCCCTCCCTTTTATTTTTATAAATGAAATTAACGTCCATGAGGTTTCGATTTATAACCTTCATGGATGATGAAGTTTTGTTCTTCAATATCTCCTTCATTATTGGTCATGAAACCATATTTATGGATTAAAAAGAGTATAATATATGTATTAGAACCTAATTAATATTCAGGAACCAGTATATGTAAATATTTGTAATTTATATGACAAAACTAGTTCATAGTAATCCAAATACCGCCAAATAATCGAAGTTGTTGTCATCTAATGATACATCCTCATTCCATGTAACAAAATGATAGAAATTAACATTATCAATTTTATATGTGGATAAATAATATTTAATTTCAATTCTGGATATTTACAACTATTCCACATGAACTCCATTACATAATAAAATTGAACCGATTATGAAAATCAAGAAAAGAGACACTCCGGAATGACGTAATTCGATATTATAACATATCAATAAGGATATAAATGAAATAAACAAAATTATGATAAAATAATTATATTTCTCATAGTTTCTGAATATATTTATTGATGAGTATAATTTCATATTCCATAACCTTAATCTCAATAGGGGAACACATTCAGATTTAAGGTACAACTTTTCCACCCGAACTTCCATTTTCATTCTGGTTACTTTCATTGTCTAATTTCATCAATGAAATTATTATGTATTATTATGTACTCTTATAAATTTTGCCTTAGAATTATATATATGTAAACCAACCAAACTCATTTCCTATTTCATCAATAGTGACATGTTTTAAAAGAAACCTTCAAAACTGTTTCCAAAATACAAGCCCGATTCAAGGGAATTTCTCAAATTCTTATCTATTTTCATAGGCACTCTATAATCTGTTTATGGAAACCCTTATATTTACGAAATCACTCATTTTATTATTAAAATACAATATTACATCACTTCTGGTTTTATACAATGATTTTTCCAAAATAACCATTCTTTTCAAAATAAGGACTATTTATCTCAAGAATTGTTCAATGATTTTATAAGAGTATTTTTTTCATCGTCAACACTCTTGTTGATTCTTATGTATTATTGGTTTTAATCATTTATTATGTAATCTATCTTATTTTAATGAATGGTTTATGACTATTTTTATTGTGGATGAATATCATAAAACCATTCACCATATTACTCAGAATAGTTGGTGTTTTATGTCCAATGAATGGGGAAAGTTAGTTACATTTCATATGATAGGTTCAATAGGAATGTATATGTTGTTTATGTTTATCCCTTCTCATATGAGGAATGCATTGGTCTTATTATTTTATGTGTGGGGCCCACTATTTCCCCTCTATGCATTGGTAGGTCTCATGAGACAAATAGACGTGGAATTGACCATGGTATTTTCCAATGTGATATATGGATTTTGGGAAATGCCTAAATCATTTTTAGAAGACTTGACCGAAGACTTGACAAAATGTTTTTGAATGTACAACATATGCACTTTCATCTTTATTAAGCTAGTAATTGAATTTTCATGTGGTTATTCAACTAGTAGAATACCCATGATTATATTGTATTATACCATTATTTACTCATCGAATATTCCTACCATAATGTGTTCAAGGTTTTTATTAAGGGCATGCGTTTTCAATTATCCACCATGTCTTATGTTGACGAAATCATCCACTGTATTGCTTACCCTTACTATGCAATTGAGCTCACCCCTTTCTGATGTTTCATTTTCTCAGGATATGAAGAAGTAGATTAAGACTGACTTGAAGAATAATCTTGGAGGCATGGATATTTCTAATGTAATAAATTTGTGTTCTATTTCCTTTATTGATGCAAATTTGAACTTATTTATGTATCTTGTTTCCAAAATTTAGTAAACTACTTGGTCCTTTGGGATACATATTCCTAGTTTATATGACAATGTAATAAAATAATTCACTGGCTCCGGGAAACTGGGGTCGGGTCCTTACAGTTGATATCAAAGGATGTTTAGTAGAAAACATGGAAACTAAATTTAGAAAACATAGATTAGGGAAGAGCCCCTAAGACATTATTTAAGGATAAACATACAAGAATGTCCTAGTATTTTGGTAAGGAATGAATTATGTTTACCTTTCAAGAAATATATACCTGTCTAGATAGGAGCAGGTAGAGGCAGCTCTAGTAGAGATGTACTTAAGAGTTAAATACAATAGGCCTTGCAGTACTCTTGGTTACGACACTCCTAGGGGATATGCTTAGGATAATTCACATTTTCGTCATAAGTGATTGTGAATGATATAAATGAAAATTTTCCACAAAGATACCATGTTTATTATTAAGAGTTTAGCTATGTGTAGTATTTTTATTAATTACATGTATTTTTCTACATTGAGATTATAAATTAGGATTCATACCCTAATCTAGTGCATGCCATTATTTTGAAATGGAACCTAGTGGAAGGAATAGAAACCCCACGAACGAGCATATCCCCTGTTGGGATTTCCCTCTGATGGAAGATAATGATATTGGATCGGGAGCTGTGACTGGTGCTGAGAAACTTATAGCTATACTAGCACAACTTACTCAGGTTATGAATAATAACCTTACCCGTATGGAGCATCTGGATCCACCTCATGGAGGAGCTATGTTAGATCGCTTTATGTGACAACAGCCTCCATCGTTAAATGGGACTAAAATCCCAGTTGTATCTGAGTAGTGGTTAAGTTCCCTCGAGTGGTTTTTTCTAGCTTTGGGATGTAATGAAAGAGACATGATCATCATGGTATTTTATAGGCTATCAGGAGATGTGGATGATTGGTGGTGATTTATCCAAAACACGAAGGAGGAGGAAGAAATAGAAGAGATGGAATGGATAGATTTTAAATAAATCTTCCTAGATAAAGACATTCCTCATGAATATAGAGCAGATATGTAATGGAAGTTTCTGAACATGAGGCAAAAGTAATATGAGAATTTTGCAATGTATGAAGCTAAATTCACAAGGTTAGAAAGACATGCGGTGGACTACATACAATATCCAAGGTGAAAAATTGATCGATTCTTTGATGGCCTAAATCCATTCCTCTTGCAGGCACTGGTCTCCAAATATTTCTTATCATATGAAGATATAGTTTCATTTTCTACCAATACAGAAAATAAATTCTCTATGTCTCATGACTTTAAGGTAATGAAAGAGAATAAGAGGGATGCTGAAAACTACGAAAAAGGAAATAAGGAAACAGGGAAGAAGGTAAGAGTTGAATTTCAACCCTATGATAATTGTGGATGGAAAACCCCTGGTACCTCCTTAATGGGAAAATGAGTATGCTATAAATGTGGATAGAAATGACATATTTCTGGTAATTGTAAAGGGAATAAGGAAGATAATAATGTTCAATTCTATAATTTCCGGGAAATGGGGCACCATGCTAATGATTTTCCAAAGCATCAAGTAAATATGTCATAGAAAAGGCCAATGGAGCTAGGATAAGCTTATGAAATCCCAAATACGGATATTGAAGTTCCTAATGAAGTGTTGAGAAGTACTTTAATCATTTCATCAAACTTATCCAATGCTTTATTTGATTATTGATCATCACATTCATTTATATCTTCCCAGTTTTCCATGAAAATTAGATATGTCCAATTTTATTTAATAAAGGAGTTATCAGTCAAAACCCCTAGTGGATGTATCGTTGCAACAAAGGAATGTCAATTAGTCCCCCTCATGACACATAAGCATGCTTTTGTTGTTGACCTTATCATCATACCAATGATTCATTTTGATATAATTAATGGTAAGAATTGGCTGTCAAATTATGAAGCGAACATCTATTGCAAGAAGAAGGATGTTAAATTTTTTTAGAATGGTGTAGAATCGCTTATCTTTAGAGTGGAAACCTTGCCACATGATTCTCATATCTATCCACCCCCGGCAGCTCTACTGAATTCAATCATTGGGGAGGAAGGTAATTCAATAACTATAGGTGAGGAAAATAATTTTCAAAGAGAATATGTACCTATTATTCAAGAATATATTGACATTGTTCGAGAGGATTTACATGGACATCCTCTAGAGTGGGAAATTGATTTTTTCCATTGAATTAATTCCTGGTTAAAGGCCCATATCAAAGACCTGTTATAGAATGGCCACTATGGAGTAAGTGGAACTAAATATAAAAACTAGTGGAATTGATTGATGAAGCATTTATTCTCCCTAGAGTTTCTCCATGGGGATCCCCTGTTCTCTTTGTCAAGAAGAAATATGGATCCATGAGGATTTGCATTAATTACATGGAAATCAATGCTATCATAATACAGAATAAGTATCCTATTCCTTGAATTGATGATTTTTTTGATCAACATCCTAGAGCCTAATATTTTTCGAAGAATGATCTTCGATTTGGATATCATCAGTTGCTTGTGAGGAAGGAAGACATTACAAAAAAAACATTTAGAACCTGGTATGGACATTATGGGTTTACAGTAATTCATTTTTTACTAACTAATTAACCATCTTCTTTCATGGATCCAATTAACAGAGTATTCAAGGAATATCATGATGAATATGTATTGGTGTTTATTGATGATTTCTTGGTATATTCTAAAAGCTATGAAGATCATGAAAATCACTAGTGCACTATTATGAAGACTCTGAGAAGAAATGAATTTTATGGGATGTTTAGGAAGTGTGATTTTTGGCTCCAATCAGTTTCCTTTTGGGTCCACATTATCTCTAAGGATGGAATATATATAGATCCTTTAAGGAAAAATGTTGTGAAAGAATGGCCTAATCCAACAAACATAACTGAGGTACATAGTTTTATTGATTTAGCAGGTTGTTATTGGTATTTCATTCAAAACATTACCCATTTAGCCAACCCAATGACCATGCTTATGATAAAAGGTGTTAAGTTTGTATGGACAATGGAATGTGACGAATGTGTTAAATAATTGAAGAGAAGATTAGTGAATTCTCCAATATTTAATCTACCATTAGTGAATGATGGATTTTTTATCTTTAGTGATACATCAAATAAAAGACTTGGTTGTGTCCTTATGCAGAATGATAGAGGGATTTCCTATGTATCTAGGTAGCTAAATATTCAGGAACAAAACCATCCAACTCATTATTCAGAGTTAGCAGCGGTAATATTTTCCCTAAAGATTTGGAGACATTACCTCTTTGGTAAAAAATGTGAGATATATATGGATCATAAGAGTTTGAAATATATCATCTAATAGAAAGAAATCAATATGAGACAAAGGAGATGGATTGAGCTACTCAAGGATTATGATTGCACAATACACAACCACCCAGGGAAGGAAAAAAGGGTGGAAGATGCTTTGAGTAGAAAGGGCCACAAAATTAGGAACAAGATGATACTTGAAAGAGTTCTATTGTTCATTGATCTAGTAAATATGGATATGGGAATTATCAAGGAAGGTAACACATCACTTCATTTCTAAATGGTTTCCAAACATTATTTACCGGAATGGATAAAAAGTTCTCAGGTTTATGATGAGGAGTTTCAAAAGAAAATTAAAGCTGTAAATAATGGGAAGTTAATTGACTGTATATGAAGGTGGCATTTTGAAATTCGGAAAGAGGATTTGTGTTCCTTCTATTCCAGATCTAAAGGGGGAACTATTGGATAATGCTTATAACTCTACATTCTCTATACACGCTGGCATAATAAAGATGTATATAGATCTAAAGGAAAATTTTTGGTGGGAAAACATGAAGAAGTATATTATTGATTATTTGTCGAGATGTTTGGTTTGTCAACCGATGAAGGCTAGAAGACAACACCCTAGAGGAGTCATGAAAGACATTCTTATTCCTATGATGAAATGTGATGATATTATGATGGAATTTTTCATGGGCCTACCAAAGACTCCATGAAAGAATGATGTGATATAGGTCATTGTTGATTGTCTTACAAAATCATCACATTTTATTGATATAAGAGAAGATTTACCACATGAACATTTAGAAAGATTATTTATGAGTGAAGTTGTAAAACTTCATGGTGCACCCTTATAAATTATTTCGGATCATGATCCCCATTTTACATCACAATTTTGGAAATGTCTTTAGAAGGCCCTAGATTCTGATCTTCGTTTGAGCACTACCTACCACCCACAAACCGATAGACAATTCGAATGGACTATTCAATGTTTGGAAGATATGTTGAGGTCTTGTTCACTTGACTTTCAAGGTATGTGGGTTTAGTAATTAACTCTCACAGAATTTTCCTATAAAAATATCTTCCATTAAGGTATTCAGATGGCTATTATGAAGCATTATATATAAAGAGATGCCACACATGAACTTGAAGGGATGATATTGGTGTCAAAAAGCTCATAGTCCCAGAACATGTTGTGGAAACATAGGAAAAGGTGAAAATTATCCAATCCCATATCAAAACAGGTAAAACTAGGAAAAAGATCTATACCGATCACTGAAGGAAGGATTTGGAATTTCAAGAAGGAGATCATGTTGTCATAAAGGTATCTCCATAGAAGGGTATTATGTGACTCAATAAGAAGGGAATGTTAAGTCCCAGGTACATTAGAACTTTTGAAATTCGGGACTGAATTGGAGTTGTATCTTACCATTTGGAAATTCTTCCAAGTCTCTCCAAAGTTCACAATGTGTTCCACATGTTATTTTTAAGGAAATACATGCCAGTCCCAACATATGTACTATTCTATGAACAAATAAAACACGAGCCCAATATAAATTATTCGGAAAATCCTATCGATATTCTTGATACCAGAGTACAAGTATTAAGAAATCAGATGACACATCTGGTAATGGTTCTTTGGGGGAACAAAATGATATAGGAAGTAAAGTGGGAGCCTGAGGAGCTTATATGGAAGACATACCTGAATCTTTTTAGGTAACATTTTGTGAATTTTGAGAATGATATTTTTTAAGGAGGGGATAATGTAACCCCCCAAGTTTTTGAAAAGAAATATTGAATGAAAATTTTATAATATTTCCATTAAACACAACTTTTCCACTATAATGTTTTGAATTTCGAAAAATGGTCATCTAGAGTTGTGATCGGTAAGTCATTTGGAGTCTGATAGAACAAACATGATTTTTGGTGAATAGTAAAATACCTATATTAATAGTGATATGAATAGTAGTATGACCCTTATCAATTGTAAATATTTATATTATTTTATTTTATTATGTTAATAAGACAATGAGATCTTAATTAATTTTTCAATGTGATATAAAACTAATTATACCTTTAAAATTGTTTTTTTATTAACAATGATTTTATTTAAAAATTAAATTATTTATACATAGAAAATTATTTTTGAAAAATGGATTTTATTTTTGAATTCTACACGTCGAAAAATTGTAAGGGTGAATTTTTTAGTTTTTTATGAAATTTTTGAATTTTTGATGAATAGTGAAATACAGTAAAATACCATATATAAAAATTATCTATTAAATACAAAATTTATGATAGAATAAGTGATTTAAGGCCACTTGGTTCAAACATACATGAACGTATTACTATTATGGGTCCCATAAATCAACACTATTGGTTGTATTGAGGGAAATTATAAAATAATGAATTAAATATTCAAAATTAACTCTTTTCCAAAACTATAACCCCCGCCCCCCGCCCCCCACTCCCTCTTCTCTTCACTCCTCTAATCGTTGATGATCCTCAGAGTTATGGCCAAATACCCTTCCCTAGTTAGTCCCCACGACTAGGAACCTCTTGGTATTTCCAAAATACCAAAATACCTTCCTTTAAGGAGGTTATCAAGGACATTATTTCCAGAGGTAAAATACCTTTATTTTTCTTTTAGTTTCATTTGAATTTTTCTGATTTTATTATTCTCTCCTCACCACATCTGTCCAAATGATCATTATAACTCAAGTATCATCTACATACTAGAATTATATAATGTGAATGTAAGAACCATCCTCAATATTCTTAATCCCTCACTTTTATTTTTATAAATGAAATCAACATCCATGAGGATCCGATTTATAACCTTCGTTGATGACAAAGTTTCATTATTCCAAATCTCCTTAATTACTAGTCATGAAACCATATTTATGATTTAAATGGCCTATAATATATGTATTATAATCTAATTAATATTCTGGAACCAGTATATGTACTTAGTATCAATTTATATGACATCATTAGTTCATAATAACCCAAATACTACAAAAAACATTGATGTGGTAGTCATCTAATGATTCATCCTCATTCCATGAAACCAAATGATATAAATGACCATTATAAATTATTTATGTTCATAAATAATATGTAATTTCAATTCAGTAATTTTAAAACCATTCCACACGAACTCCATTACTTTAAAAAAAGTCAACAGATTATGAAAATCAAGAATGCAAACACTCCGGAACGAGGAAATTCGATAATATAACTTATCAATAAGGATATTAATGAAATAAAAAGAATTATGATAAAAAAATAAATTTCTAATATGTTCTTAATATATTTATTAATTATTATATTTTAATATTCAAGGAACATAATATCAAGAGGGGAAGACCTTCGGATTTAAGGTAAGGGTTTTCCACCTGAACTTCCATTTTCATTCGATTTAATTTCATTGTCTAATTACCTAAATGAAATACTTATGTATTATTATGTACACCTCATAAACTCTTTGTGATTATTATATATATTTAAAAAAACCCTAATCTTTCCCTATTTTATGGATAGTTACCTGTTTTATAGGATTCTTTCGAAACTATTTCTAAAATATAAGCCCAATTCAAGGGAATTTCTCAATTTCTTATCAATTTTCATGGGCACACTATAATATGTATTTGGAAACCATTGTCTTTATAAAATCACTCATTTTATTATTAAAATATTATCTTAATTCACTTCTGGTTTTATACAATTATTTTTCCAAAACAACTCTTCATTTCAAAATTAAGAGTATTTTCTCTAGAATTGTTTACTGATTTTATAAGAGTATTTTTGTTTGCTTCAACACTCTTGTTGATTATTATGTATTATTGGGTTTAATCATTTATGATGTCATTTAAATTATTTTAATGAATGGTTTAGGAATAATTTTATAGGGGATGAGATATAATAAAACCATTCACCATAATACTTGGAATGGTTAGTGTTTTATGTCCAATGATTGGGGAATGTTTTTTTTACATTTCATATGATAGTTTAAATATGAATGTATATGTTGTTTATTTTTATCCCCACTCATATGAGGAATGAATTTGACTTATTATGTGATGGGTGGGGCCTTCTATATCCCATCGATGCATCATTAGGTCTTATGAGACAAATAGATGTGGAATAGGCCTAGGCCTTTTCCAATTTGATATATGGATTTTGGCCAAAGCCTAAATCATTTTTAGATGTCTTGGCTGAGGCCATAACAAAATGTTTCAGAATGTCCTGCATATACACTTCCCTCATTATAATGCTAGTAATTGGAAGATCATGTGGTTATTATACTAGTATAATAGCCATGATTATGTTTTAATATGGAATTATTTACTTATATCAAATTCCTACAAAAAATGGGTTCAAGTTTATTATTAAAGGCATGTATTTTCAATTATTCACCATTTCTAATGTTTATACTATCGTACACTATATTTCTTACCCTTACCATGATTTTGAGCTCACCCCTTTTTTATGTTTCATTTTCTCAGGATATGAAGAAGTAAATTATGAATGACTACAATCATAATCTAGGAGTAATGGATATTTCTAATGGAATAAATTAGTGTTTTATTTCCTTTCATTATTTAATTATCAACATATTTATTAATCTTGTTTCCAAATTATACTAAACTACTTGGTCCATTAGGATACATATTCCTTGTTTATATGATAATGTGATTAAATAAGGTTCTAGCTCCGAGCAACTGGGCTCAGGTCCTTACAATCCATGGTTTTCGTCTATAAAAATCCTTCATAATGGTTCATAAAGAAAATGTGGATGAACCCAAGAATTTCCCACAAGAGTTTATTTCTAGGTGTGAAGTCTTAAGAAAAATCATCATGCACTAGTGAAGGTCAAGTTAATACCCAATATACACCATTTATAATTGTTACCCCTATAAAAATTTGGGCCACAACCACATCCACATACTATATAGACTGGGATGAATTTTCTAAGTAAACTGTATTAAATTATTTACCATAAATTAGGATTTTATGTTATAGACAGGATCATTGTAAATTTATCATTACATTTTTTATATATTGGATTCCAAAAATTAATAAAACATTATTTGATACCAACTAATGAGACCCATGAAATAGAAACCAAAACATTCCACCATTTTAGAATAATATTCATTACATATCATCACATTACTTGCAATAACCATAATGGTTTAGTGTCTGAAAATTTGGATACATAAAATGTGGTCTGTAATAGACATAAATCTTATTCAACATAGATCTTTACAACAAGAATCCTTATTATGCATATCACAGGTGAAACCATTCTTCATATCATAGGGAAAACAGAAACATAAGAAATGGTGATATTAGATTCTCAGTAAGGGGAGACCTGGGATCCTTAAATCAAATTATAGACTAAGGTGATTATAAAGATACGATAACACAATCAAGTGGTTGATTTCAATATAAATGATTTGTAACCAACTAAGAATATATCAAACAATTTAAAATAATTTCATTTCCAAAATCATGATCAATATGGGTTTTAATGTTTTAATCATCTATTAAGATTCATGAGATCGTATTTGGCATCACAAGCATAGGGAATCATAATCTCGTGAATATATCTATTTACATTCATTTCCACATAATATTATAGGTATAATAAGAAGAAATCATAATCCAAAATAAAATTGTGAACCTAAAAATTCCACAATCATTTCCATGAATAATTTTGTTATTATATCTAGAATAAATCATACTTGTATATCAAAATGTAAACATAGCCATTCACAATAATGTCCATGCATAATCTTGTGATTTTAGCTAGAAACAATCAGACCCACACATCAAAATTTGAAAAAATATATTCATAATATTGTAATTTATTGTAATCACCATATAATTTGATATAAATATAACATCAACCAATTAATTGTTGGGCTATATCATACCCAACCATTACGTAATCATAATCCATTCATATGCTTCAACTAAGTCATGAAATGGCACGTGAGCCTTAGCCCAGCTGGTAAGGACTCTGTAAGTGCATCCAAATGACCAGGGATCAAATCAAGGTGGAGGTTGAATTTCTGGGCACTGTAGAAGTACTGTAGTAGGTACTGTAGTGGGAACTGTAGCAAGTGCCAAAGCAGCCGGGAATATGCCCCCGTTTGGGCCTTCGGGCCACCAATTTGGTCCCTGAGTCCTGTAAGGCCTTCAGGCCACCTAGGCCATCGGGTCAGTAAGGAATTTGGGCCACCTCAAGGCCTTCAGGCCACCTTAGTGTAGACGCAAACTAGACAACCTATAAGGAACAAGCTCTATAAGGAGAATGATCAAGGAGATTTCACCATAGCAGAACCTAAATAGACTACATGAATGATTGGGTATGGCACCTGCCATTAGGACAGGCCTGTGCATGCACAGGAATGCCTAGCCGAACAGCCATGCGAAGGTGTAGAGATGATTTCACGATGAAGATGATGGGGAAGACCAGTTCTAAGTAGTTAGTCTGGGTTGTATGTATGTTTGAAGCCTACGGGCAATGAATTTCTCTAAGGCCTACATGTCATGTAATAACTATGCCTACAGGCCTAGTAAGGGTTCCAACTCACCCCTTTAAAGGTGGATTATCAAAATCAATAAAAAATGAAGGGCTTTAGACCGTTGGAGGAACTAAGTCATGAAATGTTATGTTAGTTCATCATAGATTAACCCACAAAAATGAAAAAGAACTTTTTCAAGATTATGTATTAATAATCAACAACCATATAGAAATATAATTAGGATGGTATCATTAGATCATATCTCCATTAAATCATAAATAACATGTCATTGATTAAAATTCCATTAAAAGACACTATAACATTTATTCAAGAAAACACCCTTTTCATTTTAAAATATCCTTTTAAATTATAAAAATTACCAGAATATTTAGAAATCTAAATATTTTTAAAATAAACTTGGATTATTATAGTGTAATATTAAAATAAAAGAGTCATCAAAATAGTGAAAAACCCATTCTTATGGTATACACTAAAACAATTGTTCCATTCAAACATTTTTTAAAAAGTAGCTTGTTTGGAAAATAATAAGAATATTATTTTTAATTTTTTTACCGAATGTAAAATATGGATAAAAATGAACTTAATAAAAAAAAAATTAATATTAAAAAAATTATTTAAAATATTTTAATGAATATATATATATATGGAAGAAAATGTTTCCTGACCAATGATAAAATAAAGTCGATTTTTCGTAAAAATGTTTTCATAAAAATTTTTGGTACGAAAGAGAATAAATAAAACTATTATATAAAAATTAAATAAAAAATAATATCGAATAAAATATTTTAGATTAAAATGATAATATCCATATAAATTTTCTAAATTAAAATTTATCATATAAAATATTGAAAAGAAGTGAGATTGTTACATAAATATCTTAATATTTATGTAATATCCAAATAAAAAACCTCATGATGTTGATAAAATGAAATGTATTTTTAAATATCCATATTAATATTTATAATAAAGATATGTGAAATTAATTTGAATTATATAATCCAAATAATAGAAAACTATTGTAAATATGGCACATGTCTCACAGAAATAAAAGTGAGAGATGTTATACTTACCTCAAGTCTTGTCCTTATTTATATACATTGGATCCTCATATATAATAAATATATATTTATTATCAATATATTAAAATAAATTATATTCATAAATAACCATCAATGTATCCTTAATTTATAATTTCCAATTTTCATTTTATTAGAAATTCTTCCATAAAATTGACACTTGGGGGTAAAAACTGGGATCTTTTCAATGTGTGTTTCGGTTCAATGGTACTAGTACATGAACCTTGGTCATGGATTCATCATCTATTTAATATTAATCAAGAAATAAGTATCAAAATTTTTCATTATATAAATTTTAATAACCATTTATATAAATTGGTGATGAAAAATGAATTACATCACATCATGGGGACGATAATCTGTATGTACACAAGAGTCATGTTTCCATTTTTTGATTGATTAAAAGAAATGAAGGTAACTAATAATTAAACATTAAAGAATAATTATTAACTCATAAATATCATATATATTACATAAATATATCCTTATTTCAATCAATGTAAATAGAAAAATGAAAAAGGAATCAAATTGCTTCATAGAGGTGGTAGTCCACACATACACATGAGTGAATTTATGGTTTCCTAACATATGGGAAGGTAAGAAAGTAGATGATATATCATAATTATAGAAAAATAATTATTTCATAAATATAATATATTAATAATAAATCCATAATAATTATAAACCATGAAATGCTAATGGAGAACTAATTATATCTCTACGTGGAGGCGGTAGTACACCATACACACAACTGATACTTTCATTTCTCCTTTGATATAAATGAGGTGGAAAATGGTAATTCCAAAATAGTAATAAAATATTAATATATTTATTATAATGAATTAATCATTTTATAATAAATATAATAGATTTATAGGTTGTGCATGGATAAAAAAATTGAAAGAACATGGTTAAAAGTTACACCTATTTATTTAGAAACCTCCTATGGATTGCACCTTATTCTTTGAAAGGATGGAATGATGTTAGAAAAAATAATTTTAGGAGTTCAATAGGTATTTTATAAAAGGATTTAGATAGGTATTGGTAGATATTAGATTCTATATATGTGTATGTAAGATATGATAGTTGGTGTTCTTGTATAGTGATGGAAAGGTCACATTTTTAGTTACTTAAAAGATTTAAATATAATAAATTATTTTTCATGAGAAAATGTCACTAGGTGGAAAAATATTCAAAAATAATATACTATAAGGTTAACATATATTCAATGAATAAAATATAGAAAATTTAATGTGACATTTTAATCCTTATCTTTTGATTACCCTCTTCATTAAATTTTTTTAACATTAACTGTGGTAACTTACCCTTTTTCATTGATAACATATTTTTATGAAAAAAAAAATGGAAATTATAAAAAAATATGTAAATTATGATTTAAATTATATAATATATTTTTTCAAATTCAATTTATATAGTTTTAAAAAATTTATTTTATATATGAACATAAAATGAAAGAAAAAATAGTTTTTAGGAAAACACCAGATTTAAAAATAAAAATCATTTTACATGAAATTATGTTAAAATATGGTTTATAAGTGTTTTTATGATTTTTCATAAAATAATTAATGTTTTTATATAATTTTTTCAATGAAAAACCTAGGATAAACTTAAAACAATATCATTAGATGCGATGAAACATAATAGTTTTAAATTTGAATAAAATATATGATATCGTTACAAAAGTCATGATTGGGTTATGATATATAGAATAATATTTTAAAATACATAATTTAACTTCTTTAAACTAATTAAATAGGGTAATGTGATGTGTTATAGTTATTTTAAATTTTTATCATATAGTTTTTACCATGTTTTCTATTTTTTACCCTTAATGATGTCACAAGTCATTACCATGGTTACCATTTATAGTGAAAAAATTTATGTTGAACCTATTGCATTATACTAATCATTATTATTCCAAATATATATTTTATTTTAAAATTTTCCATTTCTATAAGTGGTAGAAATCAATTTTTATACAATTGTGTAAAATAGAATGAAAAATTGTTTTTATAAAATTGCATCCTTAAACATAAAAAGAAACTTATACCAAAATCAAATATAATTTTGATAACTATGGATTTTTTTATTATTTTTATTAAAATTGATATTATATTAATTTAAACCCAAATATAAAATATAATAGGACTTTTAAATTACATTATATAATGAAAAGAACTGATATTTATTGAAGGATCGATCTTTTTAACTATTCGCTGAAAAATAAATGTTTTTTAAAAAATAAAAAAAATTCATCCTAAGATAATATATAACTATTATTTAAAAAATAATGTTCATTACCACAAATAAAATTTCTAAAAATTGGATAAATTAATTATAATTTCATTTACAAAGTAAATAAAAACCATTTTCAGGAAATCATATTTCTAAAGAACAAAATGACACTATAGAAAATTGACTACTTATTTATTTTGAATCAATAAATAAATTTAAATTATTTAAAAAATTTATAATTATTTTTTCATAATTTAATTTTTACTATTCACACATTTCAATTTGCAACATTTTTATATAGGTCACATTTAGATTATAATTTTTATAGTATATCACAGTTTGCTTAAAGCATTGTGTTGTGTGTTAATTAAACCATAAAGCATAATATTAATTTAAACTGAAATTTCATAATGTTAAAATCTCTATTAAATATAATACACCACAAGGTTTATTTTCATATTTTAATTTCCAAAACATAAATAACATGTAAAATTAATAATAAAGAAATAATACAATAGAATAAAACATAAATATCCAATAAATCATAATGAAATTTCAAAAAAAACTCACTATGTAAAGATAATAAATAATATTCCTGAAATTCATTAGGGATGAATATTCTCAAATCCTTTTCTTATTTAATATTAAAAGTTTATCATGAATTTCATTATAATTAATAGTAGTTCATTATTATATAAGTATTTTATCCTTGATAAGGAGTGTCAGAAACTAATATGTAATATATGGGGTTTTCAAAATTTTAATATATATTTAACTCTATGAGGCTTATTAAAGTATTTCACCACTATTTAATTGATTATTGGACCCATAAACACATAATTTGAAGTTACATCAATTTTTTACAAAGGTAATTGAGATAAATAAATAGATAAGTTATAAATTAAATCACTAGATGTTTTATTTACTTAACATAATGAAAATTGAAATTAGAATTTATATACATTGGAAAAAACACTATTATGTGTACCAATATCTAATAAAAAATGAAAACATCCATGATGCGTTTTTATAAATATTATTAATGAACATTATCTCCCACATATGTCTACAATCATAATAAACTCATAATAATCCGCTAAAATAAAATATTAGAATGATAATATTACCATCCCTTAAAAAACTTGAGGTGTATGCCAAGGTGATTGTTAATGAAATTTTTCTTTATTTCGAAAATTTTAATTCATTTTAGATACTCATATATAAAATAAATGTATGAAAATAACAAATACAGTTTGAAATTAAATGTAAATAAAAATAAAAAAACACATAACTGAAATGTCAATTGATGAATAAGGAAAGCTTTATAGAATGAAAAATGACCTAGACTATCTACATATTTGGAAGCCTCCATGGTATACAATTAAACTAGAGTATTTGGTTCAATAATATCACTTACAACTACCATTACTTGATCCAACTACATAAGATGATGATGTACCTAATTCCCTAGAGTATACATTATTCTGCATACAATAATATGTAAATGGGAATCCAAGGAATTAAACTCATAGTAATGTGTCATATTTTAAAGTGTAGGTGAGGATATGGGTTTTTATGTTATTCTAGTTGAGTCTATACTTCCATTTCAACCATTACTGCCAACATGGATGAATTAATGCACACATATATCTGATGATTAATATATCAAAACCCATCCTTCAATGAAATCATTTTTCACTTGTATTTTTCATCCCTTAGTCCTATAGTTGTATGTCTTATTTTTTTCGAATATCAACACCCAAAATATATCCTATTATACAACCCACATGTCCAAGATTTCCTAGTGCAATCATAGGAATATCTATCCTCCCCTTAGTGATAAAGGTATCCTACACCGCTTACTCCAAAAGGGTGACATGAAATGATAAATATAAAATCTATATTAGTGGATAAATTCATAAAATATTAATATTATTTAAAAATAATAATGATTATATTAAAATTTTATCATCTACTTATTTTCATGGATTGGTGAGAAACATTGAACTTTTCATTCTTTCCCTTTTCCAGTTTTCAAAGAGAGTGGGGGGTGGGGGAGGTGATTGAGGATCAAACTAAACATATTTGGATATTCTACTATGTATTTCTCTTAATTCATTAATCCTTTTAGAAATAATTTTCTCCTTTATTAAATGATACCCCACATGTTATAAAGTAAGATGGTATACATTTTTGCGACTAGATATCTTATTTAGATCTCTCTGATACATGTTACATAAGGGTAAATAAATATGTCATCATGTAATTAGTAGATAATTTTAAAAATTAATTTTTTAAATAATAATAATCAAACTAAAAATGATTTTTCTTTCTTGTTAGGGAAAAAATTGTCCCTTGACTATGTATCTATAAAACCATATATGAGGAATGGATTTTTGTTGTGATTATTTCTAAAATTATAAATTCAAGTCATCTTTGATTTAAAATAATTACAATCAATTTCAAAAATTATATAGACCAATTCTTAATTACTTTGGTATTATAAAAGTAAAATGTCATATGTAATTGAATAGATCTAATGTTATACATGTGAAATATATAACATTTGAATAATTGGGAAACATTAAATCAATTGTGATATTTTACTTTTATGCACTCTAACAAAGGATTTTTCAACTTCTATTCAAAAATCCTCCAATTATTATATAATATAATAATTTATAAATTACTATGAAAATCCATATAACTCCCAATTTTCATTTAATTTTGTAAAAAATATATTTTTATCATCATATTCTATTAGAAACCTCAGTAAAATCAATGATTTGGTGAACATGTACTCTCATATCTACTAACACTATGTATCATCATCTCTAAAAAAGAAGAAGTGATTCAAAAAATTTAAATTAAAATAGTTTAATTTCATTAAATAATTTATTTATTAAGAATATATTTATATGAATAAATGTATACTTACCTTTGTAAATGTTCTTCTTCCTCCATGTTTATAAAAATCCATGTCGTTACAGGATTTTAAATTCATTTTAAATTTGAATTTTTTGTCATAGAGGAGTGGATATTTCAATAAATATGATTAAGAATGTGATCTAAAGGGTTTTAATGCCTATAATATAATTTTTTGGATATGTTTCTAGGCAAAGGAGAAGTTTTGGGAGCTTTGTAAAATTCTAGAGTAGGGTCAGGGCATTCCTGTGTTTGAACATGGTTTAAGGAATCACATAATGTCATGATTAGTGAGGGTAACACTGTGATGATTACAGAGTTTGTGACAGTGATACCATGGTTTATGGAATCAAAGTGTGGTTGGTGTTTGGTGTGGTTTTTACTAAATGAAATAACCATACATAGGGGTATCACACCATGACCTAGAGGGGACACACGATGATAGTGGACCTTATAAAAGGGGTTATATAACATTGTATTTTGGACTTTTATTTTTTATTGAGTAATTACTAGTCACACCTTGACCCCTTTATCATGGTATAATGGTATGACATGAAGGATTTCATGGTTGGGTGTATGGAGGCACTTCACTATGATGAAGTGGGGATATACCTTTGAGGATTAGTCCTTACTTAATGTACCTCACACCATGACCTAAAATAGATAATCTATGCTGAAAGTTGGCTAAGGGTTGGTCCCTTTTTTTTGGGTGGTCACCCAATGGGCCAGTAGGGCCATACCATTACATGACCTGGCATGAAAGGTTCTTGTCATGACCCTCTTGGTTACATTACAACCAAAACTATTTTTAAAATCATGGTAAAAACATAATATAAAGGTTTATATCATTGTTTTGGGCCAAGAGGGACATGAGTTAGGCCATTTTTGGAAGGATTTCCCCCCCAATTCTTATAAATTCTATGCTCCTTGGGAGGGGTGATTTATTTGAATTTTTCCTTTGAGATTCTAGATGAGTTCTTTGAATTTTTCCCTTTGATATTGTCCTTCCTTTTTAGTTTCCATTGTATGTGTTTTTAATAAGGCATTTTAAATCGATGTCACCCGAGAATGGTGGAATTGGGAAAATATGAAAAGGCTTTGTCTGGATTGAATATTGTATGTCCCAAGTGAATGAAAATATGTGTTTAATCACTATTTTATTAGCAGTATATGAACCTATAAATTTCTCCACTTAAATTTATTAAACTGGATGTAGGCTTAGGGTGACTAGGTCCCATGTGATAGGGATTTTATTTATAACATAATGTGATAATGACACAATATTATGGAATTCCTTCACATGAGGTTTAAATGGGTGGACACCATTTTATGAGTATTTAGAAAATTATTCCTTTTTAAATAAATTAAATAACTAATAATAATAGGTTCTAATTAATTTTTTTGTATGTTTTATCTTGAGATAAGTGATCGATGTTGAAACAAGCTTGGATGAGGATTCACTGATCCTAAATGGTGGTCGATGCTGCCTAAAGACAATAACTTCAATTGAGGTAGGTTGTTTGTAAACATATCCATATATTTATGACTTAATTATGTGGTATGTGACATGTGGTCTTGCCATTGTAAGATATTTTCATAACACTAAGTAAATTATTTCTTAAACAATAACGTTTGGGTATAGAACAAAAGTATACATGTGAATGGTGGACCATTGAACACTGGCTTTATGGCACTATTTTTAATGGTTGATGAATTCATTATAAAATGTGTCCTATGAGATATATAAATCATATAGGGGTAAAAATGTATAAGATGAACATAGTGGAACTTATAATTAGTTCCCTTGTCTTTTCTTGGTAGGGGAGAGAGATAAATTGAAATAGTTAGACTTAGTATAGTGTATAGGAAACATTGATATAACTAATTTACATTGGTCTAGTTGACTAGTGAGTGGGGTTAGTGTTACCAAGTTACTAGTGTTTGAGTACCCAGGTAGGTATTCCCTCAGTAAGACTATGAGAAGGATCGATGTGAGTGGACCGACGTAGCTTAAAATTAGAAGTGAGATAAAATTTATTCTTTCTCTATTATATGATGAATATGTAGTAATACCCACAATGATGATTATGAAATGATTAGATCATGGTCATGAGTAGGGATTTTATACCATCAGTGTAGTAGGATTTGGTATTGGGGATGGGAAAGGGGGAGAGATTCCTTATGGGTTGTATAAACTCTGACATGTACTATTGGGAACGTGGAGGTTTACCTAGTTTCATGGTAACCCTATAGAGGTTTAGTGTAAGGAAGATGGTATTATGATATCTCCATATGTATTTAGTGATGATGATATGTTATTTTCTTAAGAGTTTATCATTGGGAATCTGTGCTGATTTCTTGAAAATGGAAAAAATGTATATATGATATGATATTCTAGCGATAACATATACCTCTAGCTAAATTTCATAATATATATGAGTATTTTTTGTGTGATGTGGCTCATAGGGTGTATGTCACACACACACAAACACGCATGTGGTTTTGGGGTGAGTTGTGACCCTTAGGTGTATTGGTTCTCTAGTACTATGGTGGGATGCAAACCATTGATAATGACAGCTTGGTAACTATTCCATGTAGGGGATGTGACCCACTGAATGCTTGATATAATGAATCAAGGTGATAAATGTGACCCCTTAGGTGTTTGAATCATGATAATCCATGGTGGGATGCGATAGCCAAGGTGAATTCTATATAAGGTGATGGGTGGGATACCCCTATGGTATATGAAACGATGGTTCTAGGTAGGGGTTTTGACCCCCCAGATAGATAGTATATAATGGTTTTGGGCCAGGGATGGATCCCCTTGAATAAAAAATATTGGATGGATCTAGGCCAAGAATGTGACACCCCATGTGGATGATACATTAGGTTCTAGAAATAATATGGTTCCCTTATGTGTATGTAATTATGGTACATATTCTAGGGTAAAAATTAGTCCCCTTTTGTTATTCTCTAAATAGGTTTTAGGGACAAACTTGATCCCCTATGGTGATGTTCTGAACTGATTTTTGGTTTGGATGTAGAACCCCTCGATGGTTGTGGGACATGTTTAGAGACAACCTATACTAGATTAAGTAGGAATGGCCAACCTAGGGCGTCATCATATGATCCTATGATCAAAGATAATTATTTTATTTTACTTATGTAGTTTCTTTATCAATCTGATCATATAATATCTGTGTAAATATTATTTACTAGTTATTTCTGCGACATTTTTGGTGGTATCCTACTTAGTTTTATTGAAAATATTCTTAGGGAACCCTTATGGGATCTCAAATTTTCAAATCCATCATTTTTCATTTTCTTGGGGTTGGAGGTATTGATGTAGTGTTTAGATACATTATCACTATTATTCAAAATATTATATTAATAGAAATTTAATAATTCAATAATTTTGTTTTACGCTTACAAAATTCCCCATTTCTACATGGTGGTAAATCCCGTTACCCTTATATAACCCGACATCCATGACATATTTGATGGTAAACATGATGTTTTTTTCACTACACCTGGGTAGATACAATATTTGGAAAGTTAAGTCCATGTTTACTTCAAAATAGTAGGGTAAATCTTGACTAATTAAAGGGAAGTTGTTCTTTTTTTCTCTCATGTTTGGATAGCTATGTGAGGTTATATCTCACATAATCGTAGTTTGATCATGTGTAAAGAAAATACAAGTCATGAATGAGGGCAATTAGGCTTTCACTTTACTACATAAAGGTAATCCCTCCTCGGATAAAGGTCAATTAATCTAATGTAAAGGTTATTATTCCTTTTACAAGGGTAGAGATTTATCATCCAACATCATAAAATGTTAATTATTGATCTATATAATGTTAATTTAAACTACACTTATGCAGTCTGACCCTTGCATGTGTAGTATCCTTTTTGTGCAGAATTTTTTTGATTTCCTTCCAAAAGGACCTATTATTATATTTAATATAAATAAATGGTAATATTAACTAAAACAGAGGGATTTAAAATTAGTTATTAAAAATATGAATAAAAATATTTGTCTATCTTAAAATATTTTAAAATATTTGTGATTGCAATTTTCATTTTGAAGGAATGAAATGGAAGATAAATTAATGTGAATTAAAATAGAGAGATCTGGCTATGTTTTTCCAATCTTCTGGGAGGGACACATATCTTCCTTCTCTTTTTTCAAAATTTATATTGTTATGTCCCCAAATTAGTTTCCTTTTTCTCCCTCATTCCTAGAAAGTCAATTCATAACCTTTCACATCAAGATAGACTACTGAAATTCCATCAATTCACCCCATTCATTTTTTAAAACCATCATATATTCACTTTCCCACTATTTTTTTGATGAATATCATGAAATTTACATGATGTTTGTGACATGTTTCATCTCATTTATTATATTTGTATGTTTGAAGGTATCATTATCTGTCCATTTGGGTAATAATAGAATCAATGTAAAGAATGATAATAATCATCGAATTCACATGAAGAAATAAGGGGTATTATAATATGTAATTGATTTATATTATTTCATAATATGGAAACTAATGAATTGAATATGGAATATATATTTTTTGATCACATGTTCATTATTCCATGTAGTTATTTTCCTCATGATTGTGTAGATAATTTTATATCTATATTATGGTGGTTGTTGTTATTTTTAGAAAGATTATTATGAAACAAAATTAATAAACAATGTGAATATAAAATTATAATGTAAATATTAATGAAATAGTCATATAAATTGATTAACATACTTCCTATAAATTGATGAAATATGTAAATAATTATAAAGTCATGTTTATGGTTGATTCATAAATATTGATTAGATTTTTCAATAGGTAAATTGTAGATTGAACCTTTTCACATTGAATTCGTTCATTTAATATGTTTTATAAATGGTTTCCTTAAAAAGATAAATGTTTGAGGATTAAAGAGCCATTATTGATAGATAATTTTTTTTAATTCCCTTGTTTTATGGTCTTATTTTCCACATGATTATTCCACGTTAAAAAAACTTTTTCAATTTTTTAGATTTCTCTATGATGGTAAAATCTTGATGTGTTTGTTGATAAAATGATATGGTTAGTTTAATTATTGAGGAATGAGATAGTTTTTGTAGGGATCTAGTATTTGTTGATGTTAGTGATGGTGGTATGGAATTTTAGGTGTGAAGTGGTTTTGGGGATGACACTAGGGTGGTCAAGGTGAGTTAAGAGACATTAATTCTTATTTATTCATTCTTGATGCTTGAGTTTAATGTGTATATATTTTGATGGTTGATTTATGGGATTCTAAACTAATTTTTTCAATTTGTTATTTTCATTGAAATTGTTTTTGTATATGTTATATTAAGATGAGTTCTATAGTAATAAAAAATTATTTAAAGATAATTGGATTAATGCCGAACTCATGAGATTGAGTGTTAGTGATGTATGTACTAATAAATATAATTATATATTAATTGGTACCATGGGGATGGTTGGAATTAAATTCCCAAAGGGAATAAATGTTAAATATGGAAATTTTAATATGATTTAATAAGAAATTTGGCTTGTAATTGATGAAATGGTTAAACTAATATTTAGGATGGTTTAATAAATTATTATTTTATTGATGGTTTTTAAATGAATGAATAGTAATTTTATAAATTACTAGGTGATGATGGTTAAATATGTTAATCTTAATAATTCTTCACATGTTTGAGATCCATACCACAAAAACGATAGTCAAGTGTGTTTTGAGATGATAATAACAAATTATTCTACTTTGTATAGTGTACTATACATGGGATGTATTGAAATTCCGAATTAAAAACTATTATAAATTGTATGTTGATGATGAGGTTATGTTGGGATGCATGGGATGAATAATTTATATGATATGATTTCTTAGTTATGGGAAGTATATCTTATGATATGTGCGAACATTTAATGTTAGGTGTTGGGTTGTAAGAGTCAAATACCTTTGGGGAAGTGTAAATGGGGAACCTTTAATCAATATATATGTTTGTATATGTATATTACTACTTGTATGAATTAATTTGGGGAAAATACAGGGTGAGGGTAGGATATTATTTTACTAACATAGGAAACGAGTTGGTTTCATTGATTATTCACTTGGTTTTAGTATGATTCCATCACATTTTTTCATAAGATCTTACAAAGAGGATTTTATTAAGTGTACTAGTATGCTCACCATATATATATATAAACGTTTTTCAAGTCTATAGGAGTTGGTTGGGGATTTAGATTCACTTTACTAGACCAAATATTTTTTGAGATTGTGGTCTCTATATGATATTCCTTTTCAAATATTTAGTTATATCATTTTCATTACATTATAATCATGTTTTGGTATTTCATATTTATTTATGGATGTTATAGATTTCTTTTATCTATTCTTTTGTATTATTACTTAAACTTAAATATATAGGGAAATTCCTCATATTTGTGATTATATAACCATGATGATAGTTTCCAATATAATAGAACAATATTTAAGTGTATTAAAATTACATAACAGTTGACGAATATATAAATCATTATACCAATAGATACCCAAAGTCTGTACTAGTATAATACCTTTAGAAATGTGGAAACATTAACAATGACACATAAATGAAATACATTATCTCCCACTAGATTCTTCATTAATATAACCCTTCTTATACAAATAAAAAATAATATATATCTTCATAAAATGGAGGAATGAAACATAAAAATTGGTGAGATTAGATTCTCAGTAAAGGTAAACAAGGATGATACATAATCATAATCAAAATAATAAGATTACGAAAACATGATCATGAAAATAAAAGATCATACCTTTCATATTAGATATCATAAACATGTTTCATGAAATAAATAATGGAAGTTCATAAGACATGAATAATAAGGAAATAAAGAACATAATCCATGGATGAATAACCTAGGAATAAAACATGGAATTGTGGAAAACACAAAAGAAAATAAAAACTCCATGTCAATAAATCATGTTAAGGCCTTTGAAACAAGTTAGGATTTGGTTAATCACCTGTGTACCTACATGAGACTCAAGATTCCCTCCCCTATACCCTCTTGTTTCATTATTTGGATGACCTCCCCATGTACCCACTAGTTTCGGGCTTGGGATGTCCTCCTGTTTAACCTGTTGTTTCGTTCATGGGAAGTCCTCCCATATAACCTCTTGTTTGGGGATTAGGATGCCCTCATGTGTACCCTTTGAGCTCATAAAATATTTATCATTAACCAAATTAATAGAGGGAGATATATGTCGCACCTATGTTGTAACATCCCAGCTAAATAAATAATATTACATTCTCATGTTTATCAATATTTGTGAATAAAATGTTAATATTACTTTAAAGGGAATGCTATGCTCGATGGCGTACCCAATACGGAACAACGGGTTTCTTTGAAATCATATGTTGCACACTAATAATATAATAATATTATTTTAAATAGTTAATTACTAGTCATTGTAATGTCGGGAATTAACAAAAATAACTAAAAAATGATTACATATTTTGTTAAATATTTTTACATTTATCCAATAAATGTTAGAGGCTTAAAATGCGAATGAATTCAATTTTAAGCATAAATATTCTAATATTATTTAAAAGTTTGATGAACCGCCTATTGATGGCGAACCCTTTTTAAATCCACATGTTGAAAATTTTATATGTTATATTGGACCAAATAAAATCCTTCTTAAGAATTGGGATATCAAAATTTACTTTGTGTATGTTTTTGTTATTTTTGATAAAGTTAATTTTTAATGAATAAGTGAAAAATGTTGTATTTTAATTCAAAAACTCGTTTTTATATAATTTATTTATATGATTATATCATCTTTTTAATTGGTTTTCAAGTTAAATTAGAATATATTTTTACCATTTATTCCAATTGTGGTCATTGGAATTAATTTCACTTTGAAATTGGACTTAAACTAGTGTCTATCTTTTAATAGATATTGTTTTTTAAAAACACGCTATTTGTTTTGACAGCAAGAATTAATTATTAAATTAATTAATGCAACTTATATGTTTTTAATTTTGTAAAATATAAATCATTTTTTAATTTGGAATTTCAAATATAGAATAGGGTGAATTTTTGGTATTTTTCTGAAAAACTTCAATTTTTTATGAATAGTGAAACCACTAAGTGGTAGTTAAAAAAATTTATTTTTCGTTTAAATGAAACTTTAACACTTTTGTGATTTTAATTTCAAAAATCCGACATACATGTTTTTCATTAGGATGTAAAATGTGGTTCAATGGGATTAAAATAATTTTTTTGGTGAATAGTATCTTTTATGTTTTATTAATCACGATTAAAGGTAATTAGTGTAATTTAAGGTAAATATAATGATATAATAATAAGAAATTACCTTTACACTTGTCCTACACTTATTGGATAAGTCATGGAAGACCAAGAAAATCCATGGGTCATCTTGGGGACCCCATGGAGCCACTTGGGTTTGAAAATGACATTAATAACTTTTTATTTAAAGTTAAAATAATAATGTCACAAACATGTATTGTTTTACTAAAACAATTTTTACATGGTGTAATACAAGACATATTTTTGACAATAAATATCAATTAGAAATATTAAATGATTTCCTACATCATAGTATTTTTTTTATATTTTTTAGACATTAAATAAATTAATTTATTTATGACACCATGATGATGCAACGATTATCTAATTAATGAATGATTTATATAAATTGAAAATATATTGTAAAATATAAGACATAAACTCTACTAAAACCTATTGGATGAGTATATTTCTAACCCTTATCACATTATCCTCGAAATATATCAATGTGGGACCTTTAAAACCCGAAAATCATTTTAATATAAAGTAACATTTCTTTACTTTCCAAAAGTGCCCCAACTCCCTCTTATAAAAGGCCCCCACCTCAACCACCTTTCCCACACCTCTCAAGAAATTTTCTCAGCCAAACTCTGATAAATATATCTCTAAAAATCCCTCTCTTCATCTTAGAAGCCTTCCCTTAGGCATAAATTTCTTCAAGAATCCCTTTTGGTTCAAACCATGGGGAGTTACCCCATTTAAAGGTAAAGTCTTCCCTAATGTTCATTTGTTTTATTTTACTTATCCAACACCCTAAAATCTTTTTGTTCCTTTATTTTGTAACAGAACCAGTATATTCAATATACTAGGATGTTGTTATGAGAAGGATTCGAGATACACTCACACACACCTTCGTCTAATGGTTAAAGAACATACTGTTTCCGTGGATGGCGAATTACTGTGTCACGAAACAATGATTATTCTATCTTCTCCTACCACCTATCATGGTGGCCATTGTAAAGACCCGTAAAATTCAAGGGAAATTTTTTCTTAACTTTCTTTGGAATTTTACAGGAACGCTGTTTTTTACGGCACCTGATTCCGAGGCCCGGAGAGCCCGGAATCAATTTCCGAAGTTTGGCTCGGGTACGTTCAGTGAACGAACGAGCATGAATTTCTAACTTTTGACCCGGTGCTAGGAATTGAAATCCGAGGACACCGATGAACTCGCAGCGCCGATATTTGCTTAAGGAGACCTTTTCCGAGGTTGCTTTTTAGGCGGGACGAAAGTTAGTTTTGGGAGAATTATAAGAAGTTAAATAAAAATGTGGAAACACTTTTTTTTAACTTGTTGGTTAACTCCTCTCAAAGGAAGTTAGGGGTGGGACCCACACCCACTTAACCTCCCTTGAGAGGATTAAGTGTGGTGGGGCCCACACTAACCCTAACTTTTCATCTTCTCTCAAAACTCCCTTTAACCCCTCTTTAAATGACATGACAACTTGTTAATTAATTTGGAGTTATTTTATTTGAATTTCAAACCTTTGAAATTCAATTTGTTAAGTGTGTGAATAAAATAAGACTCTAGATTATTTAATTTGGTTAGATTTCTCTAGCCTTCTTGAGAGAATTTGGGTTCTCCTTCTTCTTCTTCAACTTTGACGAAGAACACGAAGAACCTTCGAGCTCCGACGAAGAACGCCGCTCCTCTCTTCTTCGTAGCCGGTTGTTTCCGAAGATCGACGACGCCTTCCGTGTCAATGAAAGGGAACGCCACTTCCTCCTCGGGCTTCCTTCGTCGGCTTACGAAGATTCTCCAACAACGTACCTCTTCGGACGTACCTCTTCTTCAACGGATTTGACGAACGTTTACCGCGACGCCCGACCTCCGCGACGTTGTCTTCCACGGGTCTTTGACGATCACTGTTCTTGAACCGAGGTAGGGGTTGTTGTTGTCTATTTTTTTTCTCGTTCATGGTTCTAGCATGACAAACGTGAGAATAAATATTTATATGTTATCGTCTAACGAGAGGGAGGGGGCCGGACCGCACAAACACGGCCGAATCCCCCCTCCCTTGTTCTTGAATTTTATTATTTCCTTGTGAATGAATGAGATGGAGTGGTGCCGTCGCACCACGTGGGAATCGCAAGGCTATAATCGCGCGGCGCCGTCGCGCCGCGCCATGGGAAGATTACCATCAAAGCGACGCCATCGCGCCGCGTCGAAGGGAACCAAAGGCGCCGCGGCCGGAGCGGGGCGGCGGCGGAGGGGTGCGGTGCCGTCGCACCGCACCGGACGATGAACACCGCGGCCGGTTCCGGGCCGTGGCGAAACGGGAAGACCGGCGGCTAGTCGGGCCGCCGGTGTCGGAAGGGGGACCGGCCTTGCCGGTCCCGTTGAGGAAGGACCGGACGGCCATGTCGGGTCGGCCGGAAGAGAGGTGCCGGGGGAATTAATTCCCCTGGCTGGCCACTAGAAGGCCCCCCACGTGAGGGGGGGGGGACCAGTTTCACAAAGGGGGGGCACCGCCCCCCGTTTTTCCAAACGGAAGGCCCCTCGAAAGGGGGGGGGGCGTTGTTTGAAAAAGGCGCGGCTTTTAGCCGCGCCGCCGTCGGCCGGGCCGCACCGCCGTGTCGACCGCGCCGCCGCGCCGCCGACCGGGCCGGGTCGGACCCGGGTTGGGTCGACCCGGTTCGGGCCGACCCAGGGGGGGGGGGTCGGGCCGGGTCGGCCCGGACCCGGACCCCCCGTTTTCGAAACGACTTCGGTCTTTTGGCCATATCTTGAGTCACGGACCTCCGATTGACGATCCGTCAGTGGCAATGCGATCCTTGGATCGAGACGGTCGATTCGGTATATCGCAATCAAAGTTTTGGAATACTTTGAGTTCGGCCGGGTTGGTTCGTTCACGAAACCGACCGGGCCTTCGGAGCGGAAACACTCATATCTTGAGCTACGAACGTCCGATTGACGAGCCGTCAGCTTTTTTGTGCTCCTCTTAGTGAGACGGATCTTTTGGCATACTCCGCCCGAGGTTTGGACGCATTTGGAGTACGGTCGGGTTGGTTTTTCCTTAAAAACCAACCGGGCCCCTAGGACGAAAAATCCAATAACTCTCAGACCGGGCGTCCGATCGACGCGCCGTCTGTTGCGTTGAGTTCCTGTTGATGATACGGATCTTTTGGATACATCAACTCTGGACTTTGTGACAGTTGATGTATCAGCCTCTCGGCTCGTGGAGCGGACCCTCCTGAACGAGCTTGCTGTGTGCGGGAACCCTAGTGCTGGCTGCGACTGCGACTGTGACTGTTACTGCTACCGCTACTGTGACTGCGACGACGACAGTACAAAGATCCTGTGTGGATTCGACGACGACTACAACACTCAGCGATCCTACGTGGATCAGTGCTACAGGTCCTGTGTGGGCTCTATCCTGTGTGGGTCTTTGCGCTCAGCGGTCCTGTGTGAACCAGCGCCTACAGGTCCTGTGTGGGCCCGATCCTGTGTGGGTCTTTTGCGGGGGTTAGTTACCTATCGATCCTTCGTGGGTCAGACTACTTAGATGGATCAGAGATCATCTTTATCGTCCTTTGAAGAAGTATACTTGTGTGAGATGAATCCTGTTGCTTTCCTGTGTGGATTGAGTTGTGCTATCCTGTGTGGATTTCGTTTTGCTTTCCTGTGTGGAATACGTTTACTTTCCTGTGTTGACTGAGTTGTACTTGGGCTCGATGGTTGGAGCGTATTGGAATTGATGACTTAGGTATATGTATGGTCATATAACTAAGCAGTGTCGGTTGTTACTTCATGATTGTATCTTCCTTTGTGGTTTATCCTTTGTGGATTTTGGGAGACCTTCGGGGGTCTCGGGGTCCCTACTGAGTAGTTTCTACTCACCCCTACACGGGCTATGCCCGCACTACGTTGTGTTGGTTGCAGACGACGGACAGCGTTGATCTTGGCTGAGGCTTGCAGAGCAGGATGGTACCTGGAGGTGGACCACTGGGCGGGATGTGTTCGGAGCGGACGACGGGACCTGAGGAGTAGTGGAGCTATCTGTACCCACCCTTCAGGTGGGATTTCCAGTGGACAGCTTGGTGTAGCAGCTTTTACTTTACAGTTTCTGTTTTCCCTTTCGAGTTGTACTTTACTTTCAGTTTGGGTTTGTATACTGGCCCATTTACATTTCCTCACTTTCAGTTGTACTCTGTTTTTACTTAGTGTTTACTTTCCTCTTGCTTACACTGTGGTGTTTGTTTAATTTACAAAGGCAATGCCTTCCCTTTTTACCGGGAATTACGCCTTGGTGCTAGTCGCCACCCCCTGGCCTATGGAAGGCGGGCTTGGGGTAGTCACGGCACGGACCCCGAGGGCGGGTCGTGACAAATTGGTATCAAAGGAGTTCAGTTCTACCGCGAACTCTGATCTTTTCTATGTGAAGCAATAATGTTTAGCGTATTGAGTGTGGTTATCAGTCCAGGGAGTCCAGTGTTGAGGTGACGACCGACGTATCCGTACACCAGGACCCTGACTTCGGATTTCCGACTTAATGCACGAAAACATTGATTGCGTGTGTGTTTCAAAGTTTTCTTTGTGATTACTTTATATCAGCTCACCAAGTATACTGTTCTGACCGTGGCGCACCTATTTCCTTTTCAAGATGGCCCCACGACGGCAGCTAGCTAGGGTTCGGAGAGCCGAGTGTGACGACAGCCCACCGAGCGATGAGGCTTCGGTGCAGGGCCCTTTGTCAGTAGTGTCACCAGCGGTAGCTCTACCCGTCGAGCCACCGATACTTCCAGCACCATCCGCTGACGATGCACGTCGCCTCAGCACACTGCATGAGTTTTAGCACCAGCGACCACCCAGGTTTCGCGGGGAGACGGATCCCCAGGAATCCGAGGACAGGCTGGAGGCAGTGGTACGTGTGTTTAGGCTAGTGAGGACACCAGCAGACCTCATGGTGATTCTCACTGCGAGCCTACTACACGCAGCAGCAGGACGATGGTGGAGCTTGATGCTCCAGGTGCACGATGAGGCATCTCTTCTATGGGCGGACTTTGAGAGCCTCTTCCGCTCGAAGTTCATCCCAGCCACCCTTCGTGCGGTGCATATCCAGGAGCTTCTTCAGCTGCGGCAGGGCAGCATGATGGTCGCTCAGTACTCGGCGAGATTTACCGATCTCTCGCGCTACTCGACCGACATGGTACGGGACCCATTCTTCCGGGCCCGGACCATCGAGCAGGGTTTGAGACACGAGATCAGGGCATCGCTGACCTCCCTCAGCATACCGACTCAGAAAGGAGTACTGGAGAGGGCCCTTTTGATCGAGAGCTTCCTTGCCGAGTCTACACCAGCGCCGAGATCCACCGCAGGGCGGCACGTGGCAGAGTCATCTGCAGCAGGCAGTCGACGAATGACTCAGGGGTTCAGGAAGACCAGACCTTCAGGTAGACAACCTCAGGACACTGGCTCAGCAGTGCGGGGCACACAACGAGGAGCCAGTCTTTCGAGAGGCAGACAGTGCTACTCGTGCGGCGGGCAGAGCCACATGGCTCGTTACTGCCCGACCCGCCGTGCCGAGGAGAAGCAGACAGTTGAGGGACCACCGAGGCAGAGGCAGAGGGTCGACCGTGGCGGTCCGCAGGGAGGAGGCGGATGAGGAAAAAGAGCTGGATGAGCAGCCGGTGGTGGGAGACTCTTTGAGGATTTACCACCACCACCACCAGGAGGTCCACCCCGACCAAAGGGAGCAGGCGGGCAGAGACAGGCACAGCTCCAGGCAGCAGAGGCCTACGACCACGGCGCACCCGAGATGATTCGAGGTACTATCTGTGTCTATTCCACCCTTGCTGCAGTACTTATAGACACAGGAGTGAGTCACTCTTTCATAGCCGCTTCCCTTGTTCGGAGTTCGGAGATTCCGACAGAGCCGTTGGCTCGATCCTTACGGCTAGAGACTCCTATGGGAGAAGACTCGACGATTACGCACTGGTGCCGACAGTGTGAGCTTACTCTAGGAGGCAAGAGCTTCGGCTGGGATCTTCTTGTAGCAGCATCGAGGCCTTACGACGTCATCTTGGGCATGGATTGGCTATCTACGGTCCATGCGCAGATTGACTGTTTTAGGCGCAAGGTGCGATGTGTACGCACCGACAAGAGCAGGTTCACCTTCACCGGCGAGAAGGGAGCCTTTTCAGCACAAGATGGACTTCCGCGGAGGAGAGGACAACGCATTACTCATCAGTTGGCTAGCCTCATCCTTGGAGGAGTTGACGTACGGAGTCCTGGTTTTCCGGTAGTGGTGGATCAGTTTGCAGACGTTTTTCCCGACGACGTTCCAGGGCTACCTCCTCGCAGAGAGGTAGGATTTTATATTTACTTGTACCCCGGGACAGCCCCGATATCCACTCCAGCATATCGGATGGCCCCCGCCGAGCTTCGAGAGCTACGGGTACAGTTGGAGGACTTGCAGGGCAAGGGGTTCATCCGACCCAGTGTTTCACCCTGGGCTTCCCCGATATTGTTCGCCAAGAAGGCGAACGGGAGCTTGCGACTTTGTGTTGACTATCGTCACCTAAACCAGGTGACTGTGAGGAACAAGTATCCGCTACCGAGGATTGATGACCTCTTTGATCAGCTCAAGGGAGCACGGTGGTTCTCGAAGATAGACCTCAGGTCAGGCTATCATCAGCTCAGAGTCAGAGACGAGAACGTGCAGAAGATGGCCTTCAGATGTCGGTATGGCCACTATGAGTTCTTGGTTATGCCTTTCGGCGTAACCAATGCTCCACCAGTGTTCATGGCTATCACGAACAGGATCTTTCAGCCATACCTTGATCGGTTTGTCGTGGTCTTCATCGACGACATTCTGATTTACTCTACGACTGAGGAGGATCACACCTATCACTAGCGAGTTGTACTAGACACACTCCGAGAGCACCAGCTTTATGGTAAGCTCTCGAAGTGCCAGTTCTGGATACGGGTGGTCCACTTCTTGGGACACGTTATCTCTGAGGCGGGAGTTGCAGTGGATCCTGTGAAAATCGAGGCTGTGTTAGCATGGGAGCCACCCAGGAGCATGACTGAGGTTCGGAGTTTCTTGGGACTAGCTGGATACTATCGGAGATTCGTGCCAGACTTCTCTAGAGTTGCAGAACCACTCACAGCTTTGACGAAGAAGGGGAAACCCTTCGTGTGGTCAGACAGATGTCAGCAGAGCTTCCAGGAGCTGAGATAGAGATTGACCAGCGCACCTATCTTGAGGTTTCCTGAGGAGGGAGTAGGGTACGTAGTCTACTGCGATGCATCAGGGACCGGACTCGGATGTGTTCCGATGCAGGAGCGGGCAGGGATCGCCTATGGATCACGTCAGTAGAGGCCGCATGAGCAGAACTACGCTACCCATGACCTGGAGTTAGTAGCAGTGGTCTTCGCTCTGAAGACATGGCGACATTACCTGATGGGAGAACTCTTTACAGTCTTTTCTGATCATCAGAGTCTCAGGTATATCTTCTCGCAGATGGACCTGAACCTGAGACAACGGCGATGGCTCGAGTTCCTCCAGGACTATGACTTTGAGATAGTCTATACTCCTAGGAAGGGGAACGTGGTAGCTGATGCCCTCAGCAGGAGGACGGGCATTCAACTACTTGAGGAGGAAACATAGCAGCTAGCCTCTTTGCAGATATCATTCGTGGATAGAGATGGAACAACCTTCCTTCAGTCTCTCACAGTCACCCCTCCACTACTACAGCGGGTCAGAGGGGCACAACGTGAGGACGCTGACTGTGAGACACGGCGTTCACAAATATCTCCGGGATAGGCACCTGATGGTTTCTACCTTGGAGCAGAGCACGACATCCTTTTCAGAGGACGTACCATGGTACCAGTCTCTTTGTGAGAGGAAGTGCTGAGAGAGTTTCACACTTCTCCTTTGGCGGTACATCATGGAGTGGAAAAGATGTACCATGACCTCAGACGACAACACTGGTGGCCGGGCATGAAGAAGGCAGTAGCAGAGTTCGTTTCTCGATGCCTCACCTTCCAGCAGGTGAAGGCAGAGCATCAGGTACTAGCAGGCTTGGTACAGCCCTTGGAGGTCCCGGAGTGGAAGTGGGACGGAATATCTATGGACTTCGTGACTGGACTTCCACGCACTTCCAGAGGTCACGACTCTATCTGGGTGATTGTTGATCGACTCACCAAGTCTGCACACTTCTTACCCATCAGAGAGCAGGGCTCAGTGGAGATCATAGGACATCTCTACGTTCAGGAGATTGTGCGGCTCCACGGTGTGGCATCATCTATCATCTCTGATCGAGATGCTCGCTTTACTTCCCGGCTTTGTAAGGGGTTACAGGATGCGTTCGGGACGCAGCTACGTCTGAGCACAACCTTTCACCCTCAGACAGATGGTCAGATGGAGAGGACCATTCGGACTCTCGAGGACATGCTCTGTGCACGTGTCCTCGACTTTGGTCGTAGCTGGGAGGACCACCTACCCTTGGTGGAGTTTGCGTACAAAAACATCTACCACTCCACCATCGGGATGGCACCGTACAAGGCGTTGTACGGCCGACCTTGTAGATCTCCTTTGTGCTGGACAGACCCTGGGGAGTCAGCACTTGTGGGACCGGAGATGGTGCAGGCCACGACAGAGAAGGTCCAGGTCATCCAGGAGTGGATGAGGACAGCTCAGAGCCGGCAGAAGTCATACGCTGACAGGAGGCGGAGGCCACTAGAGTTCGAGGATGGAGACCACGTCTTCATGCGGGTCTCACCTAGATGTGGTATACAGAGATTTGGCCGAGGCGGCAAGTTATCTCCGCGCTTCATCGGACCCTTCCAGATCCTCAGCAGGATTGGCGAGGTGGCTTATCGCCTGGCTCTTCCACATCAGTTGCACCGGGTGCACGACGTCTTCCACGTATCTCAGCTGAGGAGATACGTGCACGACCCGACGCACATCATTGACCATGGGGAGCTTGACGTTGACGATGGGGTGACTTTTACGGAGGTCCCAGTGGAGATAGAGGATTGACAGGAGCGGGTCCTACGTGGGCGATCGATTCCTCTTGTGCGCATCAGATGGCAGCACGGGAACCTCTTGGAGAGCACATGGGAGCGAGAGGCTCAGATGTATGCTCAGTACCCTCATTTGTTTCCCTAGTTTTTGATGTATCTTTACAGGGATGTAAAGCCCTGAGGTGGGAGTAATGTAAAGACCCGTAAAATTCAAGGGAAATTTTTTCTTAATTTTCATTGGAATTTTACAAGAACGCGGTTTCTGACGGAACCTGATTCCGAGGCCCGGAGTGCCCGGAATCAATTTCCGAAGTTTGGCTCAGGTACATTCAGTGAACGAACGAGCGGGAATTTCTAACTTTTGACCCGGTGCTCGGAATTGAAATCCGAGGACACTGATGAACTCACAGCCCCGATATTCGCTTAAGGAGACCTTTTCCAAGGTTGCGTTTTAGGCGGGACGAAAGTTAGTTTTGGGAGAATTATAAGAAGTTAAATAAAAATGTGGAAACACTTTTTTTTAACTTGTTGGTTAACTCCTCTCAAATGAAGTTAGGGGTGGGACCCACACCCACTTAACCTTCCTTGAGAGGATTAAGTGTGGTGGGGCCCACACGAACCCTAACTTTTCATCTTCTCTCAAAACTCCCTTTAACCCCTCTTTTAATGACATGACAACTTGTTAATTAATTTGGAGTTATTTTATTTGAATTTCAAACCTTTGAAATTCAATTTGTTAAGTGTGTGAATAAAATAATACCCTAGCTTATTTTATTTGGTTAGATTTCTCTATCCTTCTTGAGAGAATTTGGGTTCTCCTTCTTCTTCTTCAACTTTGACGAAGAACGCGAAGAACCTTCGAGCTCCGACGAAGAACGCCACTCCTCTCTTCTTCGTAGCCGGTTGTTTCCGAAGATCGACGACGCCTTCCGTGTCAACGAAAGGGAACACCTCTTCCTCATCAAACTTCCTTCGTCGGCTTACGAAGATTCTCCAACGACGTACCTCTTCGGACATACCTCTTCGTCAACAGATTTGACGAACGTTTACCGCGACGCCTGACCTCCGCGACGTTGTCTTCCGCGGGTGTTTGACGATCATCGTTCGTGAACCGAGGTAGGGGTTGTTGTTGTCTATTTTTTTTATTCTCGTTCTTGGTTCTAGCATGAAAAACGCGAGAATAAATATTTATATGTTATCGTCTAACGAGAGGGAGGGGGCCGGACCGCAAAAACACGGCCGAATCCCCCCTCCCTTGTTCTTGAATTTTATTATTTCCTTGTGAATGAACGAGATGGCGTGGTGCCGTCACACCACGTGGGAATCGCAAGGCTATAATAGCGTGGCACCGTCGCGCCACGCCACGGGAAGATTACCATGAATGAGATGCCATCGCGCCGCGTCGAAGGGAACTGAAGGCGCTGCGGCCGGAGCGGGGCCGCGGCGGAGGGGTGCGGTGCCGTCGCACCGCGCCGGACGACGAACACCGCGGCCGGTTCTAGGCCGCGGCGAAACGGGAAGACCGACGGCTAGCTGGGCCGCCGGTGTCGGAAGCCGGAAGGGGGACCGGCCTTGCCGGTCCCGTTGAGGAAGGACCGGCCGGCCATGTCGGGTCGGCCGGAAGAGAGGTGCCGGGGGGAATTAATTCCCCCGGCTGGCCACTAGAAGGCCCCCCACATGAGGGGGGGGGGGGACCGGTTTCACAAAGGGGGGGCAGCGCCCCCTGTTTTTCCATACGGCAGGCCCCTCGAAGGGGGGGGGGGGGCGTTGTTTGACAAAGGCGCGGCTTTTAGCCGCGCTGCCAGCTAAGAAGAAGCGGGGGCCTTGCCCCCCGCGCGTGGCACTAAGCGGCGCCAGGCCGCGCCGCCATGCCGGACCGCGACGCCGCGCCGCCGGCCGGGCCGGGTCAGACCCGGGTTGGGGCGACCCGGTTCGGGCCGACCCAGGGGGGGGGGGGGGTCGGGCCGGGTCTGCCCGGACCCGGACCCCCCGTTTTCAAAACGACTTCGGTCTTTTGGCCATATCTTGAGCCACGGACCTCCGATTGACGAACCGTCAGCAGCAATGCGATCCTTGGATCGAGACGGTCGATTCGGTATATCGCACTCAAAGTTTCGGAATAATTTGAGTTCGGCCGGGTTGGTTCGTTCACGAAACCAACCGGGCCTTCGGAGCGGAAACGCTCATATCTTGAGCTACAGACGTCCGATTGACGTGCCGTCAGCTTTGTTGTGTTCCACATAGTGAGACGGATCTTTTGGCATACTCCGCCCGAGGTTTGGACGCAGGTGGAGTACGGTCTGGTTGGTTTTGCCTTAAAAACCAACCGGGCCCCTGGGACGAAAAAGCTAATAACTCTCAGACCGGGCGTCCGATCGACGCGCCGTCTGTTGCGTTGAGTTCCTGTTGACGATATGGAACTTTTGGATACATCAACTCTGGACTTTGTGATAGTTGATGTATCAGCCTCTCGGCTCGGGGAGCGGACCCTCCTGAACGAGCTAGCTGTGTGCGGGAACCCTAGTGCTGGCTGCGACTGCGACTGTGACTGTTACTGCTACTGCTACTGTGACTGCGATGACGACAGTACAGAGATCCTGTGTGGATTCGACGACGACTACAGCACTCAGCGATCCTACGTGGATCAGTGCTACAGGTCCTGTGTGGGCCCGATCCTGTGTGGGTCTTTGCGCTCATCAGTCCTGTGTGAACCAGCGCCTACAGGTCCTGTGTGGGCCCGATCCTATGTGGGTCTTTTGCGGGGGTTAGTTACCTATCGATCCTTCGTGGGTCCGACGACTTAGAGGGATCAGAGATCATCTTTATCGTCCTTTGAAGAAGTATACCTGTATGAGCTGAATCCTGTTGCTTTCCTATGTGGATTGAGTTGTGCTATCCTGTGTGGATTTCGTTTTGCTTTCCTGTGTGGAATACATTTACTTTCATGTGTGGACTGAGTTGTACTTGGGCTCGGAGGTTGGAGCGTATTGGAATTGATGACTTAGGTATATGAATGGGCATATACCTAAGCAGTGTCGGTTGTTACTTTGTTATTGTATCTTCCTTTGTGGTTTATCCTTTGTGGATTTTGGGAGACCTTCGGGGGTCTCGGGGTCCCTACTGAGTAGTTTATACTCACCTCTGCACGGGTTATACCCGCACTACGTTGTGTTGGTTGCAGACGATGGACAACGTTGATCTTGGCTGAGGCTTGCAGAGCAGGATGGTACCTGGAGGTGGACCACTGGGCGGGACGTGTTTGGAGCGGACGACGGGACCCGAGGAGCAGTGGAGCTATCTGTACCCACCCTTCAGGTGGGATTTCCAGTGGACAGCTCGGTGTAGCAGCTTTTACTTTACAGTTGCTGTTTTCCCTTTTGAGTTGTACTTTACTTTCAGTTTGGGTTTGTATACTGGCCCATTTACTTTTCCGCACTTTCAGTTTTACTCTGTTTTTACTTAGTGTTTACTTTCTTCTTGCTTACTCTATGGTGTTTGTTTACTTTACAAAGGCAATGCCTTCCCTTTTTACCGGGAATTATGCCTTGGTGCTAGTCGCCAGCCCCTGGCCTATGGAAGGCGGGCTTGGGGTAGTCACGGCACGGACCTCGAGGGCGGGTCGTGACAGCCATTATGATGAAACTATTTTTATATATTATATATATTATATTTATTTTCTCTCTATGCTTATGTATTTTATATTTAAAACATACCTTTATGATTTTCATGTTGTGCAAATGCGATAATTTCATTTGAGGAAGTGTGGACTACCGCCCCCTCAAGTGATGTGACTCGTTCATGCAATACATGGAATGTATAAAGACTGAAATTAATGAACTTATGTGACCCATATAACATATTTATTATACTTTAATTATAATATATATATATCTCATCTAGTTTTAATTCCATTAATGTTCCAAAGCAATGAAAGTAGCGTTCATGCGTACATACGGCCTACCGTCTCAATGAACGGATAATTTCATTTCATTTTATCTCAAAATATTATTGAGTAAGTATAAAACTAACATATACTAGTTATATATGATATTTATATGATTAATACTATTCTGGATATGATGTACTTACAACTACATTGACAATGCTTTTCAAACAAGATCATTTTTGCCTCATGTACCGAACATCGACAAAACCTATGGTATGAACTCACATAATTAACTAATTATAATAACATGATAATATATGATATTAATTTAATAATAAAATTTAATGTATTTCCTTAAGAAATTATAAATTTAACAAAGTTTATTATTCAGGAATATAAAGAAATGAACAATAAAAGTCAGACTTGAGGTAAGGGATCCTACCTCTCTCTTTCTTTTTAAGTACTCTATTTTATGTCATTTATTTTAAGCTCATATTTCTTATGATTGGGGATTTTATTTTATATTCCTCATTATCTACTTTTTATGTTCATATTATGAGAGACCCTATTTGATCTTATAAATCCATTTTTGGAAGTTTTATGTGGCGCTGTTAGGCTGTCGAGTTTTCATAAGGGATTTTTAATCTCACTTTTACTCCCGTGAGATTTATGCTACATTTTCCACCATTTAATTTGAGTGGTATATGTATTTCCCATTATTCTAATATTTGTGTAATATAATTTCTTTTATGAGTATTTACATCAATTTTGTATAGTCCCTCTTTCTTAGGGTGTAAGTTTCGAAAGTTACCCAAGTCGGTAAGGGAACCTTTCACCCTCCTATTTTTGAAATACTTCTTTTTTGTTTTGTATTTTAAAGTACATCTTATTATGTTGGGATATGTTATTATATATCCTTTTTTGCTGTAAATTTTATGTCCAAGTTATGATATACCCTTTATCTCCTTCATGAACTCTATTTCTGAAATTTGATGTGATGTCGTTAGGCTATCGAATTTTTGAAAGGGAACTTCTTAACCCAATTCCTATTCTTTAGGTTAAACCTCTACTTCTTGATCATGTCGTGATATGAATATGTGTGGATGACATGTGATTGTTTTACAATGAGTATCCACTTATATTTAGTGAAATTATATTTGTCACACATAATTATGTCATTTCATTATCCTTGCTCTAATGGCATGATCATTGACCTGGATTACATCTCAATTTCTTCTCATTGAAACATTTCTTAATGATATGTACTTTTATTCTTTTATAAAGTGTATATACCACACCTTTGACTTTCCATATCCATATTTTGTCTATACTAAAGTCATTTAAATATTTTGAAAATGGTCTACATTCATGTGGATTGTAATTTAAATGTTCAAAATGGAAAATGAATGTTTTATTAAAACATTATTTTAATTGGTCTGAAAGATTTATTCTTTTAAACATTTATCATTCATTTCCATGTTTTAAAAATGGTTTTAAGGATTTATTTATATGTACATGAATGTTTTAAAACCCTTTATAATGTTTTGAAGTGGTATGAGACACTTTGATTCTAAAATCTCTTTTAAATGTCTTCTTTTAATATTTTCAAAGTATAAAGGGATTTTTCTCTCATAGTGTTTTAATGATTTTATTAGATGTTTTTATTTATGATAATATCATGATGTGATCTATTGTGATTGAAATGTGGAAATTTTATGTTTCTTTTATTCATGTTTTAAGTGTTATGATTATTTTAAGGTTCTTGGGCAATTTTTATGAAATCGGGTGGTTCTGTGATAAACTAAGGGCAGGTGAGCCCAAGATAGCTCTCCAATGCATTGGGTAACGCAAAGGGGTTAAAATATAAGGTTTATCCGAAGAGATTTCGGGAATATACTATGATGGGTATTCCAAACGTAACCAGGAGGGTTACTCCCTACGTAAGAATGTTGTGAATGCCACAATTTACCTTTATGTCTCATGATTTCTATTGAGTTATTCATAAATCTTATGATTTCATGAGGTATGTTAAATTGATTATGTTTTATGAGTAAAGTATGATTTCATTGATTCTTATTTATACATGGAATAATGTTTTCTATCCGTATTGTTATAACCCTTACTGAGATTTTTATGCTCATCCCAAGTTTTTTTGAAATGTTTTTCAATGAACATAAAGTGGAATAGGGTCAAGGATGGGATCAAGTAAATGTTATGCTGTCTAAAACAAGGAACTAGACAAGACTCTTTTGTTCAAGAGTTTTTATTTTGTGAAAAAAATGGAAACTGAGTAGATGTACCTACTATGTAATCTTTGAGATGTAATAGTTATGTCCTAATTCTCTAAAACTCTAAACCTGAAATGATCCTCAATGTGAATTATTCAATTTAATTCAATATGAAGTAATGTTTTAAGGCTGGGTCCTTATAGTTGGTATCAAAGGTCGTTTTAGATAACTTCAGAGGTTAGGGTATCTTTTAAGCACAAGTGACATTACCATAATGGTTAGGATTTCAGAAAGGGTCATAGTTTTAGATAAAGTGAATGAGTTTAAGATAACATGAATAATTATATGTTAGTATTATATGCTGATTATTATGATACACTCACACTGACCTTTTTGGTTTAGTAAATGGATGGATCTAGCAGGCACCAAAGTGAGAACCGGTTTGAAGGAAACTGTGGTGGTTCTTTGATTAACAGACTAGATGAAATGGGGGATTCAAGGAGAAATATCGTGGTTATTCAAAACTAACTATCAGGAGGAATGATTAACCACTTGAACCTTGCTGAGTTCTCTACTTCATCATGTACGAGATGACCAAATCGATGTGGAAGTTCAGTTAATAATTATAAAGGTAACCATTAGGGTTTATATGATCCTTACTTTTGAGGTAGTTATGGGTTACTACATGATATGATGAAATATGAAAGGAATGAGATAAACTTGCGGTTAAATTACATTATGGTTATTTTTGAAGATTTTATCGCTTTTTGGGAATGTTATAAGAATTACATAGTTAAGGAAAAAGGACAACACATAGACCGTGTGACAACCTATCGCATTGGACAAAGATATGGGAATCGAACCCACAACCAAAGTGCGACTGGTATTTATCGACTACCACTGGACTACATGAAGTCCCTAGTTAGTTTAACTAATTTTTTTTTATTTATATGATCTTATGAATATATAATAAGTTGATTTTGGGTTATCTATGGAAATTATTAACCTATCATGGAGGATATTTGATTTGGTTAATTACTTTTCAGTATGAGACATTAAGAGTAACTAATGTTATTTGGAGACAAATGTTATGATTTACCCTGGAAGACTATGTGATTAAATCCTTCAAAGATTTGGGTTTCATTCATATTTTGGTTAACTTTAAAGATTTTTTTGGACAAATTGTTTATCGAATCATCTTCATTGAACTTTGGATAATGTTTGACAAATTTTGGAGGTTAAGAGTAGTATTTCTTTTCATTAAGGTTTATCCTTTTTGGGTATTATCTGATCACGTACTAATTTTTTTTTGGGTTTTGGTTTTGGTCTAAGGAAATGGGAAGTACATAGTTATCTTTTGTTGATTAGGTGATTATCTATAAGTTTATTATAGTGCTGTTAATGTGAACAAGTTATCCTAAATACTCATCTTTTGGAGAAAATATGAGTTTGTGTAAGAAATATAGAAAAATTTGAAAGTCAACATTACAAGTAAGCATGTTTCCTTATGTTTTAGTTAAGCACATAAATAAATTCCTCAATGAAAATTAAATTAAAACTAAAATGTTGTCTGTTAACTTTTCCCACTAGGGAATCAAACACCATTTAACCCATCATAAGTTTGGGATTTTCTAGCGGTTAAATTTCTCCGAAACATGTTTTATATCACTCTCCCTCAGAATATGACCGTTTTTTTCTTCCATATCCATGTTTTCCTACATGGAATCTTAGTATGGGTTAACTTGGGGGACCCTTGTACTTCTCTTTCATTCTTCTAAAGTGATAGTTAAATTTACTCTTTTTCCGATGTGGGGCTTTCAATGAAGTTTCAAAGCCCAATTTTAAAATTGTGAGGATGCAATTCCCAAAAGGGGGGAAGGATGTCACATCCCAGGTAAATAAATAATATTATATTCTCATGTTTATCAATATTTGTGAATAAAATGTTAATATTACTTTAAAGGTAATTCTATGCTCAATGGCGTACCCAATATGCAACAATGAGTTTCTATGAAATCTTACATTGTACACTAATAATATAATAATATTATTTTAAATAGTTAATTACTAGCCGCTGTAATGGTGGGAATGAACATAAATAACTAAAAAATTATTACATATGTTTGTTAAACATTTTTACATTTATCTAATAAATGTTAGAGGCTTAAACTGATAATGAATCCAATTTTAAGCGTAAATATTATAATATTCTTTAAAAGGTCGATTAACCACCTTTTGATGGAAAAACCCTTTTAAATCCACTCGTTTACAATTTTATATGTTATATGGGACCAAATAAAATCCTTCGTTAGAATCGAGATATCAAAATTTATGTTGTGTATGTTTTTGTTATTTTTGATAAAGTTCATTTTTAATGGATAAGTGAAAAATGTTGTATTTTAATTCAAAACCTATTTTTAATCGAATTTATTTATATGATTAGATCATATTTTGAATTGGTTTTAAAGTGAAATTAGAATATATTTTTACCACTTAATCCAATGGTGGTAATTAGAATTAATTTCACTTTGAAATTGTACTTAAACTAGTGTCAATCTTTTAATAGATATTGTTTCTTAAAAACATGCTATTTGTTTTGAAAGCGGGAATTAATTATTAAATTAATTAATGCAACTTATATTTTTTGAATTTTTTAAAATACACCTTATTTTTTAATTCTGAATATCAAATATAGCTTAGGGTGAATTTTTGGTATTTTTCTGAAAAACAACAATTTTTGATGAATAGTGAAACCACTAAGTGGTAGTTAAAAAACTGATTTTTCGTTTAAATGAAACATTACCACTTCTGTGATTTGAATTGAAAAAATCTGACATACATGGTTTTCATTAGGATGTAAAATGTGGTTTAATGGGATTAAAATAATTTTTTGTTGAGTAGTAACTTTTATGTTTTATTAATCACGATTAAAGGTAATTAGTGTAATTTAAGGTAAATATAATGATATAATAATATGAAATTACCTTTACACATGTCCTAAACATATTTTATAAGTCATGACAGACCAATAAAATCCATGGGTCTACTTGGGGACCCCATGGAGCCACTTGGGTAAGAAAATGACATTAATAACTTTTTTTATAAAGTTAAAATAAAAAGGTCACAAACATGTATAGTTTTACTAAAACAATTTTTACATGGTGTTATACAAGTCTTATATTTGAATATAAATATTCATTAGAAATATAAAAATATTTCCTACATCATAGTATTTTTTATAATTTTTATACATTAAATAAATTAATTTATTTATGACACCATGATGATGAAGCGATTATCTCATTAATGAAGGATTTAAATAAAATGAAAAGATAATGTAAAATCTAAGACATACACTTGTCTAAAACCTATTGGATGAGTATATTTCTAAGACTTATGACCTTATCGTCGAAATATTTCAATGTGGTACCTTTAAAATACGAAAATCATTTTATTATAAAGTAACATTTCTTTACTTTCTAATAGTGCCCCTCCTTCCTTTTATAAAAGGCCCCCACCTCTACCTCCTTACCCACACCTCTCCGGACATTGGATCGGCCAAAATCTGATCATTTTATCTCTCCAAATCACTCTTTTCTTCCGAGAATCCTTCTATTAGGCAGAAAGCTATTCAAGAAACCCTTTTGGTTCAAACACAGGGGAGTTACCCGATTTAAAGGTAAAGTCTTCCCTAATGTTCTTTTGTTTGATTTTGCTTCTCCAACCCCATAAACTCTTTTTATTAATTTCTTTTGTAACAAAACTATTATCTTCAACATACTAGGATGTTTTTATGAGAATTATTCGAGCTACACTTACACACACCTCCGTCTAATGGTTAATGAACATACTTATTCCGTGGATGGCGAATTACTGCCTCACAAAACGATGATTGTTCTATCTTCTCCTACCACATCTCATGGTGACCATTATGATGGCACTATTTTTATATATTATATATATATTATATTTATGTCCACTCTATTCTTCGGTATTTTATATTTAAAACATACCATTATTCTTTTCATGTTGTGCAAATGCGATAATTCCATTTGAGGAAGTGTGGACTACCAGCCCTCAAGTGATGTGACTCGTTCATGCAATACATGGAATGTATAAAAATGAAATTAATGAACTTATATGACCTATATAACATATATTTTCTACCTTGATTATAATATATATATATATATATCTCTAATCTTATTTTAATTCCATTAATGTGCCAAAGAAATGAAAGTAGCGTTCAAGCGTACCTACGACCTACCATCTCCATGAACAGTGAATTTCATTTCTTTTTTATCTCCAAATATTATGGAATAAGGATAAAACGAATATATACTGGATATATATGATATTTACATCATTAATACAATTCTGGATATGATTTACTTACAACTACATTGGCAATGCTTTTCAAACAAGATCATTTTTGACTCATGTACCGAACATCGACAAAACATATGATATGAACTCACATAATTAAATAATCATTATAACATGATAATATATGATATTAATTGAATAATAAACTTTAAATTATGTCCTGAATCAATTATAAATTGACCAATGTTTATTATTCAAGAATATAATGAAATGAACAAGACAAGTCAGACTTGAGGTAAGGGATCCTACCTCTCTCTTTATTTTTAAGTACTCTCTTTTATGTCATTTGTTTTAAGCTCATATTTATAAGGTTTGGGGATGTTATTTTATATTACTCATTCGGTAATTTTTATGCTCATATTATGAGATACCCTATTTGATCTCATAAATCCATTTTTGGATGTTTTTAGTGGCGTCGTTAGGCTGCCGAGTATTCATAAGGGATTTTTCATCTCACTTTTATTCTCGTGAGATTTATGCTACATTTTCCGCCATTTCCTTTGAGTGGTGTATGTACTGCCCATTATTATACTATTTGTGTAATATAATTTCTTTTATGAGTATTTACATCAATGTTGTATAGAGAATCTTTCATGGGGTGTATGTTTTTAATGTTACCCAAGTCGGTAAGGGAACCTTTCACCCTCCTATTTTTAAAAGACTTGTTTTTGTTTTGTATTATAAACTACATCTCATTATGTTGAGATATGCACTTATATATACTTATTGCTGTAAATTTTATGTCCAAGTTATGGGATAACCTTTATCTATCTCATCAACTCTTTTTCTAAAATTTGATGTGACGCCGTTAAGCTATCAAATTTTTGCAAGGGAACTTCTTAACCCAATTCCAATTCTTTGGGTTAAACCTCTACTTCTTGATCATATCGTGCTATGAATATGTGTGGATGACATATAACTGTTCTATACTTGGTATCCACTTATATTTAGTGTATTTATATTTGTCACACATAATTATGTCATTTCTTTATCCTTTCTCTAATGGCATGATCCTTGACTGGGATTACATCTCAATTTCTTCTCATTGAGACATTTCTTAATGATATGCACTTTTATTCTTTTATAAAGTGTATATACATCGCCTTTCACTTTCCATATCGATATTGTGTCTATAATAAAGTCATTTAAATGTTTTGAAAATGGTCTAAATTCATGTGGCATATAATTTAAATGTTCAAAATGGAAAACGAATCTTTTATTAAAACATTATTTTAATTGGTTTAAAAGATTTATTATTTTAAACATTTATCATCCATGTCCATGTTTTAAAAATGGTTTTAAGGATTTATTTATATGTACATGAATGTTTTAAAACCCTTTCAAAAGTTTCGAAGTTGTATGGGACACTTTTATTCTAAAATCTTTTTTAAATGTCTTCTTTTAATATTTTCAATGTATAAAGGTATTTTTCTCTCGTAGAATTTTAATGATTTTATTAGATGTTTTTATTTATGATAATATCATGATGTGATCTCTTGTGATTGAAATGTGGAAATTTTCTGTTTCATTTATGCATGTTTTAAGTGTTATGATTATGTTATGGTTCTTGGGCAATGTTTATGAAATCAGGTGGTTCCGTGATAAACTAAGGGCGGGTGAGCCCGAGATTGCTCTCCAATGAATTGGGTAACGCGAAGGGGTTAAACGCTAAGGTTTCTCCGAAGAGATTTAGGGAATATACTATGATGGGTATTCCAAATGTAACCATGATGTTTACTCCCTACGTAAGAATGTTGTGAATGCCTCAAGTTACCTCTATGTCTTATGATTTCTATTGAGTTATGCATAAATCTTATGATATCATGAGGTATGTTAAATTACTTATGTTTTATGAGTAAAGTATGATTTCATTGATTCTTATGTATACATGGACTAATGTTTTATCTCCGTATTATTATAACCCATATTGAGATTTTTATGCTCATCCCAAGTTTTTTTGAAATGTTTTTCACAAGGCATTACGTGGAATAGGATCAACGATGGGATCAAGGAAAAGTTATGCTATCTAAAACAACGATCTAGACATGAATCTTTTTTTCAAGAGATTTTATTTTGTGAAAAAAAGGAAACTTAGTAGATGTTACTACTTTGTAATCTTTGAGATGTAATAGTTATGTCCTAATTCTCTAAAACTCTAAACTTGAAAAGATCCTCAATATGAATTATTCAATTTAATTCAATATTAAGTAATGTTTTAAGGATGGGTCCTTATATATGTAATAATGAAATCAGACATAAATTTTCTAGAAAATAATAAACAATCATATCCTAACCCATTAAACAAAATGGGTGTCATAAACATGTAATCATATATGAACCTATCAAAAAATGACAGGTTTCACAATCATTTAATCAAAAGAATAACCCATGAAAAGAAGTGGGTTTTGAGAACATATATCTCATTGAAGGGAAACATGTTTTATAAGAATAATTCCATTGAAACCTAATATAATTACCCTAGCCTTGTACACATATCATTACATGATTTTAAGCATAATAAAACATCATATTACAAGATGAGGATCGTAAAGTCTAGTGTCTTGGAAGACTAGGTATATAAAACTTAAAAAATGGTACTAATTATAACATTTCATTATTTAGTACTCATAAAGATCACATAACATCCATTGTACCCATACATCTTCATAGGATAACCTGGGGTTAACATGAACAAAGTGTTGAGTAAAAAAACCCAGTAAGGGAATAAACATAAGAATAAATCTTTACCACATGTGTTATAAGTAATGAAATAGTGAAATTAAAAAGGAATGAAACATATATAATCATAACATATAAACCAGGGATCATATAAACATGGATTCATAGTATTTTGGAAGCAACATAAAACATTACTTTAGCATGATTCTAGGATTATTTAACATATAGGAGCACAATTCAATGATAACCACCAAGACTGTTGCACATGGTAGCATTTGTCAATGTTAACCATCATGACCATTGCACATAATGTCTCGTGAGACTCAACATTACCAAATTCCTTTGAAGTTTTGTCTGGTTGAAACCATTATAACATTTAGATAAATATTCTTTCCACTTATATAATCATACATAATCAATCATACAAAAACATAAGTGTTAACCATTGTAAGAATTGGGTATCATAGTCACATCATAATGAATAAAAAACAGGAGTATCATAAAAATGTACACAAATGGAAATAATTTTTCATAAATGGAAAATAATAGGGTATAATAGGCATATATAATGAAATCTTACGTTGCTTTAAGTGTTTTCTGGGAAAAAGAGTAGTTAATAAACATTAGAATTAAAACATTTTTGTGCGGTAAAAGAAAAATATCAATGGTCATTTAAAACCTAAAATTGAATAATATTTTATGTAATAAAATTTAACCAAGCAGTATTTCATCATAAAAATATCGTTTTTATAAAAATAATGGTGGATTAAAAATATATTATATAGTGCACTTAAAATTGGGTAAAAATTCAGTAATATTCTTTAAAACAGACTTTCTTGTGGGAATAATTGAAGAGGGGATCATTTAAAAACATTTATATCCCCAAAATATAATTATGAATGCATCTTGATATGTGATTTTGTAGCATGTAAAAAACATTTAGAATATGTAAATGAAATAAAATATAACTTTATCTGGGTAAAAAGAATGGTAGAGAAACCTAAAATAATAATGGAGGTTTGGATAGAATCTCTTACCTTTAGTCTAAGGGTATCCTCCACATGATCTTAATGTACCAGATAAACAAATTAAATTCATTAATCTAAATTTATAGAACTTATTCTTTATGTAATTGATTTACTAAAACCTATTATGTTAATTCATGACCTTATTCATGGGATAAGAGGTTCCATTTCATTGTTTGTTTCATTGGTTTTCATGATTGGTTTACTTATATAATTCTAAGGATAAATATATAAGATGATAATGGTAGTATAGAATGGAAGTTGTATGTTATTAATGAAAATACATAATATTAAATGGTTGTAAAATTCATTTGTTTATTTGGAGTGAAGATGAATCCTTATATAAAACTTTAATGATAACCATTTTGGTTAATTGGCAATTTTTGGATCACATCAAACACATTTTGATTTATAAATTAAAATAATTTGTAAAACGATTCAAGAACATTAAATTATATAGAATACATATATTAGAGTATTTTTCAACCATAATTAGTTTTTTCAAGACCCGAATATAAGACTGTAATAGAAATTGAAAACCCGTAGTCCTTAAATGTGAGAAATTAACACATCTCTGATTGTGTGTTCATTTATAGTATAAAAGGATGGGAAATGAGAGATTATGAAGAATTATTACAATATAATAACAAACATATAGTACAATTAAGGTACTATAGTTATCATAACATTTGTATGATAGGAAGCGAGGAAAGAAAAATAAAATAATTGAACTTGAAGGAAAATATAAATATGAAAGGAATAATTTACCTCTTGAATATATCTTCCTTGAAAACCACAATAAGGGAGATGATTTGGACTTTTGAAGAGACCAAGGGATTATGGATGTGGGATAGGGTCTTAGAGATGTATTTGAGTAGAATTTGGACTAGTAAATGGCTTCAGATGAGTGAGGAGAAGAGAGGGTTGAGGGTGGGTTTTATAGTGGAGAAGTAGGGTGGTTTCCCAATATTTTATGCATTATTTTATTTTTTTTTCAAATTCATGAAATAGTACTTATTATTGTGACGAAAATTTTAATATGTGAATTTGAGTTCGAAACCAAGGTTCATACATCATCCATGACTCAATAAATATTTTATTTAACATATAATGTATATATACAGCAAATTACAGTATTTTACTATTCACAAAATTCTTGTATTTTAGAAAATACAAAAAACACACCCATATCATTTTTGGTTGTGTAAAATTATAAAATTAACTCTGTTTTATAAATATAATTTTACAAATATGTGAAATTATAATTTTAATTAAAATCTTAATTTACATGAAAAAAACTATTTTAAAATTAAAACTACTTTTTGAACACTCTAAAATATTAATCAATGTAACTAAAAATTATCATATAAAAAGAAGCCATCAAAATAATTATTCACCAATATATTATATAAAAATAAATTTTCTTTTAAGTTATTAAATTGTTCATTAAATTTTAACTAAATATACATGACGCACAAAAATACCAACACTATGATATAATTATATCATAGTGTCACTTATAAGATGGATAAATTTTATTTATACTTTCATTGGCATGTTTACTTAATCAATTAGATTATTTACTATTCATAAGGGTCATATTTCTATTCATAAGGTCACCATTACTATTCATAAGGGTTAGTTACTATTAACTAAAAATTATTTTTCTCTTATTTAACTCCAAACATCTTATTGATCACAACCTTGTAAGTCATATTTCCAAATTAAAATCACAGAATGGACAACATTATACTTAAAGATCACATTGTACATGGTAGTTAATTGTGTTTTGATTTCATGTTACTATACTATATAACATAATTATAAGAAGGATATTTCCATTGATTAATCATTGGGTGGTCACATTTTTCACCCCTTATGAAATTTCTCCCTATAAATTTAATTTTACGTTATAAACTGCAAACCAGTGTGGGTACTTCACCTTCATTGCCTCCTCTAGTTCCCATGTTGCCTATTCATACTTATTATTTCACCAGAGTACTTTGACCAGGTGAGTAGTCTTGTTGCGTAGAACTTTATCTCTATGATCCATGATCTTCACAAGATGATCCATGTAAGAATTATCATTCTCTAACTATAAAACCAGTAATGAAATTACATGTGAAGGATCTGGTATGCACTTCCTTAGGAGAGTTGTGTGGAATACATTATGTACTTTAGACATAGTATGTGAATTTACTAGCCGATATCCCACAACTCCAACATGTTAAAGGATCTCAAAGCATCCAAGGTTTTTGGGACTTTTCATTCCTTTCTTCCCTAATGTCATGAACTTCTTCCATGTAGATATACAGAGGACAACCATGTCTCTAAAATTGAATTGATGGTCCCATTGATGATTGTCCGCATAACACCTATATCAAATTTGGGCCCCCTTGATTTGCTGCTAAATGGTTTTCACTTTCTACACCATTTCTTTGACCATTTCAGGTCCTGGAAGCTTTTTCTCACCATATTTATCCCAACATGCCGGTATTCTTCACCTTTCCCCAAAAAGGTATAAATATGGTGCTATTCATATGCTCAAGTGGAAACTATTGTTGTAGGAGAATTCGGACAGTGGAATATGTTGATCCCATCCTTCATTTAAGTCCATAAAACATGCTATCAACATATCATAAAATTTATGAATTTTTCGCACAGATTGGACATCAATTTGTGGATGAAAGACCATATAGAAGTTCAGTTCATGGCTTAGAACATTCTAGAGACTTTTCCCGATCTTTTAGGTTAATCATGGATCTCTCTCCGTTATAAAAGATATTGGTACTCCATCCAGACATACCATCTCTTTGATAAATATTCATCCAATTTGACCACTGATAATTCCTCTTGAATTTACGTAAAGTGAGATGTCATTGTAAGATTATCAATAATGGCCAATATATCATTGTTTCCTCTATATGTCCTTGAATGTCCAGGGAAAATGTCCATGGTGTTGTTCTCCCTCTTCCATGTTGGTATGGGTAGATGTTTCATCATCCCCTTAGTCATCATTCTTTTAGACTTCACCTGTTGACATAATAAGCACTTTGATGTATATTCATCAATCTCATTCTTCATATTGTCCAACCAAAATTTCTATTGGAGATCTCGATACATCATTGTGCTCCATAGATGAATATAAAAGGTTGAGATTTGGGCATAATTTAGTTTATTATTCTTTATCATTAGATCTAATGGTACAAATAATTATTACCCAAATCGCAAAACATCATCCTATTCAATATTAAACTCAATGGATTTCCCATTTCTAACAGCTTCCACAATTTTTAGAATTTCATGATCTTTTCTTTGAGGTCACTTTATTTTCACTATAAGGAATGGGTGAGAAATCATTTGAGAAAGGGTTAATGATTTTAATTCCTTAATGATTCCCATTTCAATCCTCTAAAAATCTAAGAAGATTGGATCCTTTTCAATTCTCATCATTGATAATTATACAAGATCCTTTTTACATAGAGCACCAACCACCATATTTTCCATTCCTAGATGGAAGTGGATTGAGCTGTAATAATCCTTAATGAGCTCTAACCATCTTCACTGGTGCATATTACATTATTTCTATGTGAATATGCATTTTATAATCTTGTAATCAGTATATATCGTACACTTCTCCCAATAGGTATAGTGCCTCCATCTTTTCAATGCAAAGATCAAAACTACCAACTCCAAATCAGGTATAGGATAGTTTTTATCATGTATTTTATAATACATTGAGGCATAGTCTATCACATTATCATTTATCATAAAAAAAATCATAATCCATTCATTGAAGCATAATTGTACACCATAAAAAATTATCCCCTTTTTGGGAGTGTGAGTACTGGCGTAGTGATAAGCCTCTTTTTGATCCCCTTAAAGCCTTCCTCACATTCTTGAGTCAGAAAAAATTCACCCACTTTCATTTTAGCTTTTTCATTGTGTTTGAAAATCATGAAAAGTTATTCCAAAATAACTAATAATACCCACAATACCCCTAGAGCTGTGGATCTCCGTTATGTTGGCCTGCGCCACTCTTCAATTGCCTTTTTCTTAGAACGATCTATAGATATCCCTTTGATGGTGATAACATGGCCTATGAATGATACTTCCCCCGTAAAAAACACACATTTACTATACTTTTAATAATGATTATCCCTACCCAATGGCATCAACACTGTAATCAAATTCTCCTAATTTCTTCCTTTCCCTTGGAGTATATCAGAATATCATCAATAATTACTAATAAAAATATGTCGAGGGAATCTATACGGACTCTATTCATTAAATCAATGAAAATTTGTAGAGTATTAGTTAGTCTAAAGGTAATAAATATGAAATCATAATGTCCATAACATGTTCGAAAGTTCGTATTGGGAATATCTTCCTTCCTAACCTTTAATTGGGGATAACTTAACTGATGTTCAACCTTTGAGAAGTAACTGAACCCATGACAGTGACCAAAAAAGTCATCAATCTGTGGAATAAAACACTTATTATTTATCATGATTTTATTGATCTCAGGATAATCAATGTAGAGGCACACTGATCAATCCTTCTTCATGATGAATAGGACTAACACCCCCCATAGTGAAGCACTAACTCATATAGAACCCTTCTCCATATTCTCATATAACTGCTTCTTCAGCTCTTCCATCTCTATAGTAGAAACTGTATAAGGTTTCTCTGATATAGGAAGTGATCCAGGAATAAGTTAAATTGGGAACCCAACCTATCTATCAGGAGGAATACTTGGAAATTATTCAGGGAATACATTAGTGTAATCCCTCATAATGGACATATATTTGAGAAGTATCACCTAATTGTTCTCAATCATTTGAGCTAGATAATATTGATCGTAAGGAAGTAATATCCACACATGAGACAATGATTCTAAAGGAGATTCATCTTCATCCTTAAAATTGTAAAAAATTGTAGATTACTTCTAGATGTGAAGTGTGATATACCATTCCCGATAATTGATGTTGTATTTTCATAAAGATATCCAATCCATGCCCAAGATAACATCGAAATCCACTAAAGGAAGTATGATGAGATTTTTTGGGAAGTTTAGTAAAAAAATACTAACTAGTGATGAGTTATATACTTTGGATTCAGTAATTTCCCCATTTTCTATTCACACAAGTAACTCAACCTCCAAATTTTGAGGAGGTGTTTGAATAGTTCTACTAAACATTAATGATATGAAAGAATTCATAGAACCAAAATCAAATAGTATATTTTATATTTGTGAATGAATAACTAGTGTACCTTTCAACACATCGTTATCTGGATCCACCTCAAAAAGAGTGATAGCATACGACATTAATTGTTTCATTGGAGGTTCTTGTTGATTTCCTCCAATAACCCTTGGCTTAAGGAATTTTTTCACATAATGCTCATTCTCCTGGTAGTTGTAACACTACACTACAATCTAACCATGCATCTGAAACATGAATTCTTTTTCAAAATTAGTGGGATTATTCATATACCTTTGATAGTTGTTAAGCATATGTTCAATTCTTCCACATTTTAAGCAATTCTTGGTTCCCTTTAGACAGTTCCCAGGATATTTCTTCCCACAATTTTGACACGTGGGATATTTGATCTTGTTTACATCAAGGTATTTATTTTCCATACCACCCATATTAGACTCAATTATATTATTTTTTTCACAAATTACATGAGGAAATTGAGAGTATTCAATATCAATTTCATCCTTTAGGTCACACCATAAAATCTCCTCATAACTATCAAAGTCTCAATTTGCCAATGGTTTTCGTACGCTCAGCTTTAGTCCACTAAAGAAGATATCCAGCTTTCTTTTTCTATTCATGATAAATCTGGCGGCATATCATGAAAGCCTTGTGGAGTTTTCTTCAGAAAATCCAATGGGCTCATCTTCCTTATACTTAAGTCCGTTAAGCACTCTTTCTATTTTGAGATAGAGGGTTTGTGTAAGATAATTATTCAAAAATGTTTCTAAATATTCCTCTCAATCTATGGAATATATTTCTTCCTAGGACTTAGTATTCTTTATTAGTGTCCAACATTGATCATATTCTCTATCAAAATGATAAACCAGCAGTACATCATTCTATTCTTCGAAGCACTGGAGGATAGAGAATATCATTTATATGGAGTTGATCCATTGTTCCATGAGGAGGGGATCAGGAGATCCACTAATCATGAGAGGCCTTTGTGGAATGAAGTATTCATCGACAACAAGCTCTTTCCTTATAGGAGGAGGGCGTTGCACATGATTATAGTTATTACTCCAAACTTGATCCAGCTGAGCAAGTACTTGAATAAAATTTTGGGCAACCATTCCCATCATATTTGGCAGATCATTAAGGAAATATTCACATTACTTATAACATTGATTATTATAATGTGTTATTGATTTTATCCCAATTAACTATTAAAAAAAGTAAAATTATAGGGTGTGAATACATAGATGTTAAGCATAAAAAAGAAACATTAAACATAAAAGGATAAACTCTTAATGTCAATTTATATCCTAACTTCTGATTCCCTAGGTTTAAATCTAGGTTATCCTTGATCTATTTTGTGACTTATATTCTTATTGGCTCTTTTTCATTTCCTTAATAATGGATTGTTCAAGGATTATTAATTTACCAAATAATATACCCCAGGAGTTCCAAAATGGTAGTTAAATAAGCCCCATTGTTGTGCACCAGTTTTTATTCAAGTTTAGCTCAATGTGGTGTTTTTAGGTTTCACCCCTAGATACATCTCTACCAGAGCCACATCCATTTCTTCCTATCTAGACAGAGATTTATTTTCATGGTAAACCACTTACTATATAATTACCAAAATTTAGGGATGTTTTCATATACATAGTCTTATCCCTAATGTTCTTACTAATGGTCACTATTTATAATCTCCAAAAATTACTAGACCATCCTCTGATACCTACTATAGATACCCTAGACTTTTACACATATCATTACATTATTTTAATCATAGTTACTATCCAAGGATCATAAAGTCTACTATCTTGGAATACTATGTATATAAACATTAAAACATGGGACTATGTATAACATTTCAATATTTAGTATTCTTAAAGAGCCCATTACTTACATTGTTCTCATACATCTACATTGGATAACCTAGGGATAACATGAACAAAGGGCTGTGTTTAAAAGCTCTGTAATTGAATAAACATAATAATAATGTTTTAGAACAAGGGTATGAAGGCATGACATAATGATATAAAAACGAATGAAACATATGGAATCATATAATATAAACATGGGATAATATAAATAAGGATTAATAGTATTGTGGAAGAAACATAAAATGTGAAATTTTCCTGAGCCAAGGATCATTTCACATATAAGAGCACAATTCAAGGTTAACCACCAAAACATTTCCACACAGTAGCATGAGTCAAGGCTAACCGCCAAGACCATGGCACATAACGTATCATGAGACCCAAAATTACCCAATGAATAAGATCATTATTTGGGAACACCCATCATATCATATTCATGAATAATATTTCCACATATATAATCATACATAATAAATCATTCATAATCATAAGTTTTTCCCATTGTAAGAATTGGGTATCAAAGGCATGTCATAAATCATAACAAATGGGATTATCATAAAAATTCCAATAAAGTGAAGGAATTGATGATTCATGTAAAATCATAGGGTTTAATGGGAATAAATCATGAAAAGTGATGTCACTTTATGTAATAATTTGTAAAATGAGTAGTTAAGAAACATAAGTATTATAACAATTTAGTGTAGTTAATGGAAAATATCAATGTACATTTAATACATAAAAAAATAATAATAAATTATATAAAAGAAGAAGTGATCCAAGAAGGTTTTCATAATATAACAAGTAGTTTTATAAAAATAATTGTGGCTTAAAATTATATTATACAGTGCACCTGAAATTGGGTAAGAATTCAGAATGGTCCCTTAAAACATACATTCTTATCAGAAAAAATTGTGGAGGGAATCATTTCAAAACATGTATATCTGCAAAAGATAAAGATGAATGGATATTGATATATGAGTTTGGGTATTGTACTCAATATTTATAATATTTACATAAAATAACATATAACTTCAAATGGGTAAAAATAATGGTAGAGCAACCCAAAGTAATAATAGAGGTGTTGGTAGAATCCCTCACCATAAGTTAGATGGTTTCCTCCAATTGATCATAATGTCATGGATGAACAAATTAAATTAATTAATTAAAATTTACAGATCCTATTCATTATGTAATTGAGTTATTATAAACTTATTAAGTTCATTCATGACCTTTTTGAATGGCTAAAAGGTTCAATTTCATTGTTTGTTTCAATGGTTATCATAATTAGTTTACTTATATACATGTAAGTGTAAACATGTAAGATGAAAATGGTTTTCCAAAATTAAAATTTTATGTTATTAGAAAAAAATCATAATATTACATGGATATAAAATTTATTTTTTTTATTTGGAGTGAAGATGAATCATTAAATTAAACTTTAATGATAACCATTTTAGTTAATTGGTTGTTTTTTGATCACATCACACATTTTTATTTATAAGATAATATCAGGTGTAAAAAAGATTAAAAAACCTTAAATTAGACATAATACATATATTATTTTCTTCTTCAACTATACAATTTATTCATGACCAAAATTGAATATGATAATAGAAATTGAAATCCCATCATCCATGATTGTGAAGAAATTAACAGATATCAGATGATGTTTTTATTTCTAGTTTTAATGGAAGGGAAATGAGAGATAATGATGAATTATTCAATTATCATAATAGAATTCCAATACATTTACTTGAATAGAGTCACCATGATATATGGATTAAATAAGGTGAGTACATAAGAAGAAAAGTACGGAACATTAAAAAAAATAAAAGAAATGAAAAGAGGAATTTACATCTTGAATATAACTTCCCTGAGATCCACTTTAAATGGGAGGATTTGGTGTTTTGAAGAGACCAAAGTTTTATAGAAGTGGGACATGGGATTATGGAGGTATTTGTGCAGAATTTGGACATGGCACAAGGGTTTAGAGGAGTGAAGATAAGAGGGGGGTGAGGGTGGGTTTTATAGTGGAGGAGAGGAGGGTTTTCTCAATGTTTTTCCCCTATTTTATTATTTTTATCAATACATGAAATAATATTGATTATAGTGACAAAAAATATTAATATGTGCATGTTATTTCAAACTTGAGTTGATTACATTAGCCATGAATCTATAAATAGTGTATTTTACATATAATGTATATATAAAACAAATTGCCGTATTTTACTATTCACAACATTCAAGTATTTTAGAAAAATCCCAAAACATCACCCAATTAATTTTTAGACCTGTAGAATTCTTTTATGATATACATTTAATTAAAATAATTTTCTAAATAATTGAAATTAAAATTTAAATTAAAATCAAAATTAACTTGAAAAATAAAAATTTTAAAATTAAAATTGATATTCTAACATTTTGAAAATTTAATTAAGATCAAATAAAATTATCATATAATAAAAATACATTAAAATACTTACTTAGGAATTTATTTTTTGAAAATAAAATTTCTTTTAAATTATTAATTTAATCATAAAATTATAATTAACTAAACATGGCTCACAAAAATACCAACACTATGATATAATTAAATCATTATGTCACTTATAAGATGGATAAATTTTATTAATACTTTAATTTGTAAGGTTACATATTCACATTAATGATTTTATATTTAGAAGGATTGTATTAATATTCCTAAGGACAACATTGCCATTCATAAGGGTCAATTACTATTCACCAAAAATTAAGTTTGACTTATCAGACTCCAAACATATTATTGATCAAAATCGTGTATGTCAGACTTTAAAAATTAAAATCACAAAAGTAAAAATATTATATCAAAAGTTCACATAGTACTTAATAGTTTATTGTGTTTTGATTTCATGTGATTACACTATATGACATAATTATAAGAATAGAATTTCCATTGATCAAAATATGGGTTGTTACACATAATCTAATCAATAATGAATATGAATAGAAAATTAGGATCATTTCTTATAAGGGAATGAGTAACATCAACAAATTTCATCTTAGATGAAAATTAACTTGGAAAGATATTTTGAAAACATTTACTGTGTAAAATATCATTTCTTTCTTTAAAAAAGGAACATTTAAACATTTAAACACTTTTAAAAACATTTTCTTTAAAATAAACACTACTTTTTATAATATATGAATTTAAAATCACATGGAATAGTTTTTATTTAAAAACATATAATGAGAGAATTAAAACATTTTGAAAACAATTTTCCTTCAAAAAATATAAAACCCTGAAAACATTTGGAAAATAATTTTCCTTGAAAATGTATAAAAGGAGATGGAATTTTTTTTTGAAAACAATTCTCCTAGAAACCTTATAAAAGAAGCTTCAAAACCATTGTAAACCCATTTCTTTGAAAATCTCTTTTAACAACATGTTCATAAAAATTAACCATTTAAACATGAAAAGAAAGCATCAATTAATTTTCGGTTGGTGAATCTGTTCATGTTGTAGGAGGTAAAAGGAATTTTTATTTTTAATGGTAAAAAGGATATAAAAATTTATCATATATAAATAAATAATATGATTCCTTTGAATCCATTAGTAAAATGAATGAATGGTAAAACAATATTTTAATTATCATAGGATATTATTAGAATATTCATGGTAACCCTTTTTAGAAATCATGGATTTGAAGAAACACATTTTTCCGACCCAATAGAGGGTAAATTTGGGCATTCTTAACTATATTATAAACCAAAGAGTGGAAAAATGGGTTCAATACATGAATATATCAAAAATGACCAATGTAGAATAATATTCATTGGGCATTCATAACTATAATATAAACCAAAGAGTGGAAAAATGGATTCAATACATGAATATATCAATAATGACCAGAGTAGAAAAAAATTCATGATATTTAATAAGATATGTATCATAATATTTCATCAAATGAATAATTAACTTACATAATCTCTAAAAGAGATGAAATTGTTTCAATGAACTTTTTACCATTAGTTAAATTTTGTAACGTCTCGATTCCCAAAATCCGACCAAAGGTGCCTCGTACCCAATTTATCACATGTACTGAAGTGCATTTCCCCAAACCCCAGAGGCTACCAACTTTTATTGAGGGACATGGGTGTGATTGTGGGGAAACTACGCCATCATTGGAAGAGTAAAATAGTGGAAGAAAAACAGATAACATTAGTGGAAGCCGTAAAACATTCAATAGGTAAACAACGGAGGTAATAAACAATTGTAGCACAAATATACAGAAACACATATATATGATACAAGATACATATGTCTATGAATTTTTCCAAACAAGTCACAATTCTAGAATACCATACTTATCCAAATTTCAATACACAATAGAAAAAAATCCACAGCAACAGAAGCCTCATCTTGGTCCCGTGCTCCCCAGCTCCGCAATAATCAAGTACCTGAAGTAGTAGGGAGCTTGACCTTATCTATACCTGCAACAATATGATCTTTTTGGGCCAAAAATCATGACCCAAATAGAGTGTGAGACTAAATCCCAGTAGGCAACCACCCATAGATCTGTGTGTAGTAGTTAGTGAATATATATGGTAGGCTATAATCAAAATGAACCAGTAAAAGGAAGTATGCAAAAGTAATCAATATTATAGTTTCAAATGTATTCAATTATCAGATATCATGTATATATCTAATCCTAATAAGGGAACCCTCTGGGAAGGACTCACATCCTAACCCCTATGGTCTAACCAAAAAAAAAGCTACCCTTTGGGATGTGCACACAGTCTAACCCCTCTAGTTCAACTTTTACACAGACTATCTTTGGAAGAACTCACCATCCATTCCCCCTATAGTCTTGTATTAGTAACTATAATGTGCTCTGGGGAAGTACTCAACATCCAATTCCCCCTATGGCCTGTATCGAAGAACTACATACACTCTGAGGAAGGACTTAGATCCATTCCCCCCATGGTCTCGCATCGTTACAGTAAATAGAAACTCTGGAGAAGCCATCAATGTCTATTCTCCCTATGGTCTACTACACTAGGTTCTCACGACCATGTGTAAGTCAATCGAGCACAGTGATATATGAAAACCAAAGTATACCTCAATAACTACTTGGCTAAATAGTATACAATATAACAAATTGTCAGATAAATTATATTACTCTATCCCATCAGTAATAGCAATGTAAAGGAAGGAGCCTAACATGCTAAGTAATACCAAATGATCATAAACAATAAAAGCATGGGGAAGACACCCATAGAATATCAATTACCCCTATTCACATTCAATTGACCTATACTCACGAATATATATCATAATAGGCAATAATAGGGCTAAAATCGTAAACATGCAATACCCCAAATGGGGTATTGGGTACTCTTGCACATATAACCCAAAGATTATCTATAGAAATGCACAAACCACCTACTCGACGTTGTATGATTGATACACTCCAGTGAAGGCCTTTGGATCAACCTAGATTGTGGTAGATCTACCAAAAATTTATAAAATATTCTACTGAAGATAACTCATGAGAGAAGATAAATAATGAGATGAAGTTCCAGAAGAAGAGAGAACTCACCGATGCGATTCCAATGCAACCGACAGAGTTCGGTTCGAAGAATGAATGCTCGATTAAGGGATCAGGGAAGGATTGATGCCATACAGATTCTCTCGGTAGAAGAAAGAGAAGACGATTACACTTCTTCCAATTAGACGCAACCCTGATCCATTAAATTAAAAATAAGAAAGTACACGACACGTACTTTAGAAGTACACGACGTGTAGTAGCCCTTACCATCCCCCTAATAAGGCAGTCTCCAGGTCACCACACACAGCTGTGTGCTCATCCGTTACATGGATAGTACACGGATATGTGTGGAAAAAGAGTACATGGAATGTACATATATGTACATGGCATGTAATTCAAAAATTTCTAGAAACTCTTATTTTTCTCAAAAGAAAAAGAAAAAAGAAAAGCATACCTAAAAAAGAAGATCGAGGTTCTTACAAATTTGAACAATACTACCCAAGTAATAAAATCGAATGAGATGAATATTAAAATATTATTAAATAAGTATATTCATTATATATCATTTCAATGTTAGAATATACACCTCATGTAAAAATATCGGTGCATAACATGTCCTGTGTCTCAAAGAATGAAAATTAAGACAAAATTACATTACCGATATGGTAACTTTTGAAAAATAAATACTATGAAGGAAATATAGTAAAATATATATGTACATATCCATTAAATTAAGTGTATGAATAATTGGATACATTAATGGGAAATATTGACAACACACAAAAGTAATGGGTGGTGAAGAAAGTATGTAACTCCCAGAAATAAAAAGTGAGATGAAATTCCCTTACCCTGTGTCATGAATACCGTCGTACTCATTCAAAAAAACGATATAATAAATATAAATTTATTATAAATATTTTAAAGAACCATATTATTATATCTACTACCATATATGGTTTGATTACAACTTTATATTACCCACATTGTCAACCATCCAATGTTAAGGTTTCACTTCCGACTATATTCTCTTTGTTCTTCGCCTGTGTCTTAATTTGTTATATATTTGGTCCTTATACTTATATAATGATTTATAGAATAGAAATTTTTTATAAATATAATTTATATTCAGTATATGTTTATTATAATAATCTATATAATCTATAATTATTAAATTTAATATGCCGTTTTTGAAGACAGTAAGCCATACGTACACATGAATGTTGTTTCCATTTTTACTGTCATATTGAAAGAAAAAAGGTAAATAAAATATATGTTCAAATATATATATATAATTATTAAAATATTATTATTATATCATATATATAATATAACTTCTATAAATCCATTATTAATACATTTCATGTAGTGTATGAAGGAATCATATCGCTTTGAGGGGGCGGTAGTCCACACTTCCTCAAACGAAATTATCATATTTTCACCAAATGGAATGTATAATGATTTTTGTTTTAAAAAGACTATTGAAGATTAAATTAATAATAAATATAATATATAAATATATTTTACATCATGATTTTTACCATGATAGGTATTAAGGAAAAATGAACAATCATTGTTTTGTGAGGCGGTAGGTCAACGTCCACATAAACAGAATTATTTGTTTCCCATTGGATGGAGGTGTGTAAAAGTATAGGTTGAAACATTAGCATAAAAAATTCATATTATATTTAATATAATGGGGTTATTATAAAATAATGTAATAAAAGAGTGGAGGGATTGTAAAAAGAAAATAAAAGAAAAGAGTTTGAGGGAAGACATTATCTCTTAATCAGGTAACTCATTTTTGTTTGTGCCAAAAGGATACACTAGATTGATTAATGCCGAAGGTTAGGATTTTAGGCAGAAGGAAGATTTTTTTGGAGGATATTTGGAAAGATATTTTCTAAACCTAAGTGGGTTTATATTTGTAAATAATAGGATGAGAGGAGTCCTTTTTATAGTGGACGAAGAGTGACACACGTGTAATATTTTGAAAAAGGAAACCAAACCCACATTATTTTTATTTCAAGTGGATCCAATAATGATAAAAAGTATGTAAAAGGGATTATATGGTATAAATATGTCCCTAAAATATATTTTGCCCTGTGTATAGGTCTTTTTGGTCCATATGGTTATGGTTTATTCCCCCATTAGTCTTAATTTAACCATAATCATTGAAATTAATTTCAATCACATTCACTAATCTTTTTTGGTCAAAAATTTAATTTAAAATAATATAAATTATAAATTTCGATAATTAAAAATATGGAATCCATTTTTCCAAATTAAAGTCCCTGAAGTGGATGATATTAATATAAAAATAATCCCGTATTCTTGTCGACAATGGGGGTTTTTATAGTAAAAAATTCAGAAGTTTGCAGTGTTTTGATACAAAATTTCTTAGTGAAATTGAACTCATTGAACTAAATTGTATTAATTTATAAAAATATTATATAATTAAACTTTGAATCCAAATTAAAATATGATTTATCCTTATAAATAAATTAGATAAAAAAGTTATTTTGAAGTGGTGTATAGTATTTTTCACTATTCCATATAAAATAAAACATCATAGAAAAATAAAAAAAATTAACCTAACCAAATTATTATGTTATTCCTGAAAAAATTATTTTTTACATATTAAATCTATAAAATTTGACTTTTTTTAAAATGGGTTCTCACTTAAAATTTGGGAAAGTGCCTTAATAAAAATATTGTGTTTTAAGCATAAAATTGGGTTTTTTTTATATTATGTCTATATAATATGATGTATTAATATAAAAATTATTTTATAGAATATAAAATATATATTACATGAATATAACTCACTAATTATGATTAATTTAATTTATTAGGGTTAAATAACTTTGGGACCATAAAAATAATAATATTTCCCATCATATTCAATTAGTTTTTATATTTATTTCTAATTAATTGGTAACCTATGAATTCATAATATATTTTTGACAACCACATATTTCTGTAAATTTTTTAATAATAATCACAACCACTAATTTAATAGATTGGTTATACCTAATTATATTAAATAATAAAATTTTAATGAAATACTATTTTTTAGTTAATCTCAATCTTGCGTGTTAGGCAAGGCCTCGTGGAAAGTCATTGTTGTGTGTAACACAAATTATCCTCAATTTTGCATGTATATAAAACTGATCTTTACGTTGAGTGTAGTTCATGATTTGCTTTTTGTTTCATATAACACAATCCAAAAATAGTTATTTAATATAAATAAACTATCTTCAGTGTTGCGTGAAATGTAAAATATCAAAAATGTTAAATTTATTTGAAAATAATAATTCACAAAATCTAAGGGTGTTACATTTTATCACCCTTCAAATGAATTTCACCCACAAAATTCTTATTGGTTATCCAAGGTATAGTAATTGAGAGATTCATTCATAGAAACCCTCATCGAAAAAATGGATACTAATACATCCATTAAAAAGTGAAAGTGGGAACCATAACTATTACCCAATGTAACATATAACTTGGTTTAGACATAAGAGAACAAAGGTTGGGAGTGAATATTGGACACTGATGAAAAAAGTAAATATTTATAGGGATTGATTGAGGTCATCAATCAAAAACAAGTGAACTGTAAAATAAAATTTGAGGGCCTCAAAGTAGTAAATCTATAATGATTTAAAAGGCCATTAGTTCAAAACAATCATGGTTTTAAGACCACAAATGTTTTTGATAATTATCCTGATATTTAGTACTTATTTTATCGACCGTGAATATAATGAAATATACATACATGATATATTTATATAAAAAAATTTCAATCTTTAGTTATTATTTTGTCTATTTATAATTATTCAATTACTTCAAGATAAGGATGTATACAAATTATCATAGATGCCTAAGGTGCTAATATACACTTATAGACGATCTTAAGGCCCATAAAATAATAAAAATTATAACTATTTGACTCTGGATATTATTCAATATCAATATGTTTAATACATTAATCTATAAATATAATAATTACCTCTTCTAGTTCATAATTAGTAACTATTTCACAAAAACAATTACACATTAACCTGGACATCCCATAGCCTTATAGAAGGAATGAAAACTATATCGTCCTTCAGTAATGGGTTCAAGACCTGCATCGCTTCTAGACTTTATTGGGTGTCATTCAACATAACTGATTTCCTTTTCTAAAACCAAAATAATATAATTTCCAATATAAAAATTATGGGCATCCTTGAAATAAAGTTAATCGCTAAATATACTTTTAACCATGATTTTAAATACAAAATCAGTTCATAAATACATCATCTGATGCTTAACAAATTATTATTATTAATGTATAACCTTATAAACATTATAATAAATTAAAATCCAAAAAATTAGAAATAAATTCATGAAATAATTTTAACATTGATTCCCATGTATATCACAAAGTACCACTTATCACAACTCGTCTTAGTTGGGGATCGTGCCATAACTCCCCAATCCTGACTCCAATAGGCCTAGGGCTGGTGGCTATCACTGAAAAGAAATATCAATGACATGGGGGGAATATCATATGAACCTATATGAAACCACAAATCTCTATGTCCACAAAAGACAGAAATGTAAAAACCAGAAAGTAAACAATTCATGCATGATACTAAGACCTCACAATAGAGTATGATAGTAAATATATTGGAATGTAAACAAGGCCAAATATAAGATGTAGCACCCCTAAAACTTCATGGTATGTTTCTCTTACATACATTCTAGTTATAGCCTATATTTCAGGAATCATATAGCCTATATGGAAAAAACATGGTTACTTATAGGAGATATCCATAACCAAGCCATTAAACATAAATTTTCCAACTCTTTAGTTGGAATTTTAAAAATCTAACATACACGGTTGAGTTCAAGATGATATTAGAGTCTGATAGAATTAACTTAATTTTTAGTGAATATTAATCTACCCTTATCTCTAGTAACCTACCCTATGAATAGTAACATACAATTATGAATATTAATATGACTTTTATGAATGGTATCCATACCCTTGAGTGTATAAGTGAACTCATGCACCTTAATAATGAAGCTGAATATTTTAAGTGTTTATAATTTTCGATTAAATAATGGTTTAAATTAAATATGTAATTAATCATATTTAGGATATTATTTTCGAAAAATGGAATTCATTTTTGGATTCTACACATCGAAAACTAGTCAGGGTGAATTTTTGGGATTTTTCCGAAATATTTATAATTTTGATTGATAGTATAATCCAATAATTTACGATAAATGCTAAATAAGGAATTTATTGAGTCATTGATGATGATATGCTGATGTAAGACCAATTGGTTCGAAGTCACATACATATATTACTGTTCTTGTTCATGGAATACCCACTATTTTTTATCTTGAGAGGAAATAATAAATTAATGATTATAATATTAAGAAAACTCCCCTCCCCTCCACTATATAAACCACCCCTTACACCCTCTTCCCCCACACCACTCAAGCTTTAATCATTGCATAAATTCTACAAAATACTCTTCCCAAGCACTCTCTCCACGTCTATGACCAGCTGATCGCACCAAAATGCCAAAAACAAAGGCCTTATGGATATTATCAAGGAGGAGTACTCAAGAGGTGAACCTTCATTCTCTTTTCATTCAATTTCTTTTACAATGTTCCGTTATTTGGTTCTCCCTTCTCACATCCCCTCATCCAAATTCCATGATAATTCCTATACTATACATGTACTTTATATTTATTGTTCTAATGGAATATTTCATTATAATCTCTCTTTTCCCCTCCTTTTATACAATAAATGCAAACACCATCCGAGATGTGTAAATTTATCACAGTCAATGAAGATGAGTTTTAAATTTGAATTACTATATTAAATACTGGTCATGAAAACGTTTGAATGGTTTAATAAGGTCATAATATATGTATTTTATCTTGATTAATGTTCTTGAACCTTTAAACTTTCCTAATATGGAATAATATTACAAAATAAGTTTATTGTGCCCAAAACCACCAAGCCAAATCCAAGTGTTTATTTTAACTCATCGAATGATTCATCCTTATGGTATATAACTAGAATCATTATAAGATCATTTATATCTATTTAATGTAACTATGAATTTATACTATCAATTCTATATGTTTAACCGTATTTCAATGAACCATCCATTCATTAATACAATTAAACGGATCATGAAAACCAAAGAATAAAATGCTACCAGAACAATAAAATTTAATATCTTAAACCCTCAAAAAGGAAGTTAATGAAGCTAAAAAGATCCTAACATACCAATTATATGTTTATGAGGTTATATAATTATTAACTAATGAATGAAAATTTAATTATTCTGGTCGTTAAGAACAATCAAGAACACCTTCGAGCATTAGGCAAGGAATCCTTTCTTTCACTTTTGTTCAAGAATATCCCCTACGTTGTGCTCTATTATTTTTAATTCCTAATGATGGGGTCTGTTTTCGCACCACCAGAATACTTCCCTTGTAATATATAAATATTGGAACACCCCTTTACCTCTCATTAATCCCTCTCAATAAGACTCGTTTCCATACCGAAATGTTTGTAAGGGGTTTCTCATCTCACTTTCATTTTTGTGAGATTTTCATTGTTCACTAGTTATATCTTGTATGCGGTATAAGTGTACTGAAATTTGATATATAAAAACTTTATTCTATTTATATTAATGTTATTAAATGATTAATTTTAGGTTCATTAATTTCTGGTCATATGATTTGACCTATTACATTGTGGTAATAGACTTTGTCTCAACTAGTATTTTTTGTGACTAACATTGTATTGTGAACCTAACAATACTTAGGTTGCGTACCTACTGCCCATTTGAGATCAATTTTCATTTTAAATTATATTCATATTAAATATACATAATCTCATATCATTTATATGTATTTGTCTAAACTGTATACTATTTTACATAGGGTGTTTATTTGGGAAGTTATTTTAATTATGGAAATATTGATGAATCTATATACACTACTCTATATGGATATTGAAAAGGCATATTGATTTTTTATTGAATCAATGTGTAAATAATTATTTGGAAATTTAGTGGTGGTTGGGGCTTGCTATAGCTCCTAGATGCATCAGTTGGTCTCATAAGACCAATCAGTTGGCGACAAACCCTTCGAGTTTGTTTCCCAAAATCAGACAGGTTTATACCCACAAAACTAAACCATTTAAACGATATTATGGTTTCTTATTCCATATACATGATGTCCAATTTAATAAGAATTCTCTTTATTCATTATCAGTTATTATTTTTATCCATGAGGTTTTAACTATTTCAAAATCAATGGATGTTGTTTCATTCTCAGTTTATTAATGGCAATAGTTTTTCATTTATTCACCATTCCATATTAATTATGTCAGATTGATTATGATTCACCTATTATTGTATTCATGATTGCAATATTTGTAACCTTTACTGAGCATTTGAGCTCACCCCTTTCATTTTTACCTTCAATAAGTGATGAATAGGTGACCGTTTTTTGAGTTCATGTGGTTGCAATTTTTAGTTTTTGTTATGTATTGTATTTTGTAAGCTGTTCGAATTTAATTTTAGTTACATCTATGTATCTATATTATTGAATAATACTAAACTTTTCGTTCCTTTGAGATTTCCATTCCTTCTAACCATGCCAATATCACAAGTAATGCACCCACTCTAGTCTAGTGGGTCGGGGTGTTACAGTTGGTATCAGAGGAAGTTTAGTAGAAAACTTGGAAACTAGAGTTGGAAATGTATAGTAGGGAACAAAGCCCTAATTTAGTATTTTAGGATAAACATACAAGAGAGTCCTGGTATTTTGGTATGGAATAGATTATGTGGATCTTTTAAGCAATATGTCCATGTCTGGATATGAGTTGGTAGAGGCTGCTCTGGCACATATGTATATAGGGGTAAAACCAGAAAACACCGCTTTGAGCTAGACTAGAATGGGAACTGGTTCATGACAATGGGCCTTGATGCACACTTAGTTACGACACTCCCTAGAGATATGCTTATGATAATTCACATTTTCTTTACTAGTGATTATGAAGTAGTTTAATGTAAATTTTCCTTATAAAAACCATGTTTATAAGAATATATATGCATAGAATTTCAATCTATATTGAGTAATTTTCTATTTGGGATTTTTAAACTAATCTAGTATATACAATTATTTAGAAATTGTGTCTAACAGAAGAAGGGGAATCAATACTCTTGGGCAAGGTAGGGATCTCCCTATTGAGAAAGTCAACATTGTCAATGTTGGAGAAGATCAGATCATGACCATATTGTGAAAAATTATTGATGTTGTAACGAATAACCATTCCACACCTACGTTGGATCATTTCATGTGGCAGAAGCCCCCATCATTTAGCGGGACTACATACCCAGTGTTGTCTAAGAAATGGATCAAGTCCCTTGAAAATATATTCATGGAATTAAGATGAAATGAAAATGAAAAGGTAGTAGTTGAAGCATATTATCTCAAGGGTGATGCTGATCAATGATGGTCCTTGATTCAGAATAACATGGAGCAAGAAAAAATAGAAGATATGTAATGGAGGAATTTTAAGGAAATATTCTTCGAAAAATATTTCCCTCGTGAGAAATGAATTGAAATGGAGAGGAAATTACTTAGCTTAAAACAATTGGAAGAAGACAGTGTTCTAGAGTATGAGTATACTTTCCCAAGGCTGGGAAGGTATGCTATAGATTACTTACGTGACTCGGTAGAAAATATTAATCATTTCTTTGAAGGTTTTAAGCCATGTATTCGAAGGGAACTGACTTCTCAATCATTTTCATCATATGATGAAATTGTATTAAGTGCCATCAAAATAGATATGGAATTTTCTAGATCAAATCTTTTTAAAGGAAACTAAGATAAGAAGAGGTATACTGATAACAAATGAAAAGGAGAAGCACTAATGAAGTGCAAGTGAATAAAGATATTCCCATTATATGAGAACTATGGAAATAATCATCTTAGAAAATGGTTGAATGGCATGAGAGTCTTCTATAAGTACAGAGAAAAGGGTCATTGATCTAAAGAATGAAAGGGGAAGAAAAAATTCAATGATATTCAATGATACAATTAGAGAGAGATGGGACACTATGCAAATGAGTGTCATAAGAGCCAAAGAAACATGCCCCAGAAAAATCCAAGAAAACAAAGGAGAGCCTATGCGATTAGAACTTTGGAGGTTGAAATTCCTAATGATGTGGTGGTAGGTACTTTAATTGTTTTCTCAAACTTAGACAACAATTTATTTGATTCTGGATCATCACATTCATTTATATCTTACCTATTTTCCAAGAAAATTAGATATGTCCAATTTGATTTAATAAAGGAGTTGTCAGTCAAAACAACCAGGGGATGTATCATTGCAACAAATCCATGTTGACAAGTCCCCCTCTAGACACCAAAACGCGCTTTAATTGCTAACCATATCATCATACCAATGACTGAATTTGATATAATTCTCAGTATGGATTGGATGTCAAATTATGAAGCTGATATTTATTGTAAGAATAAGGATGTTACAATTTTTGAAAATGGTGTAGAATCCCTTGTCTTTAGGGTAGAAACTTCTCCACCTGATTCTTATCTAGAACCTCCCCCAGTAGCTATACTGAATGCAATACTTGGAGAAGAAGATAAACCAATATCTATGGGCAAGGAAATAAATCTTCAAATTGAAGATGTGCACATAGTGCAAGAGTACATTAATGTATTTCCAGAGGATTTACATGGAAATCCTCCAGAGAAGGAAGTTTGGTTTTCTATTGATTGAATTACTGATGGAAGACCTATATCAAAGACACCCTATAGAGTTTCCATTGTGGAAATAGAAGAAAAAATGAAACAACTAGAGGATTCGATTGAAAAAAGATTTATTCGACACATTTTTTTTCTCCATGGGGAGCCCCTATCATCTCTGTCAAGAAGAAAGATGGATCCATGAGGCATTTCATTGATTACAGGGAAATCAATGTTAATACAATAAATAATATGTATCCTCCACCCCATATTGATGATTTATTTTATCAAATTCATGGAGCTCAATACTTTTCAAACATTGACATTTGATCTGGATATTATTAGTTGCGTGTGAGGACGGAAGATATTTCTAAGATAGAATTTTAGACTCGGTATGGGCATTATGAGTTTACAGTGATTCCTTTAAGACTAAAAAATTCACCCTCAGTTTTCATGGATTTAATAAATAGAGTTTCCAAGGAATATCTTGATAACTTTGTTTTTTTATTCATCGATGATATCGTCATATACTCAAAAAGAAATGAAGACCATGAGAATCACTTGAGGGTTATTTTGAAAACTCTTAGAAGAAATAAATTAAATGGGATGTTTAACAACTGTAAATTTTGGTTTTAATCAGTTTCTTTTCTAGGCCACATTATCTCTAAAAATGGAATCCTAGTTGAGCCTACAAAGAAAATGGAAATCCAAGAATGGACCACACCAACAAACATAGATGAGGTATGCAGTTGTATTGGATTAGCAGGTTACTATAGGTGTTTTGTTCAAAATTTTTCCCGACTGGCTAACCCGCTAACCAAGATCACATGTAAAGGAGTTAAGTTTGTATGGACAAATGAATGTATTGAATGCTTCGAATAATTGAAAAGAATATTGTTCAATTCTCCAATTTTGACTCTTCCTTCTGGATGTGGGGGATTTTTAATATACAATGATGCATCAAAGAGTGGACAGGGTTTCATCCTTATGAAAGATGATAAAGTTATTACTTATGCATCATGATAGTTGAAGACTCATGAGAAAAATTATCCAACTCATGATCTTGAGTTAGTAGCTGTAGTCTTTGCTTTGAAAATATGGAGTCATTATCTCTACGGAGAGAGATGTGAGATTTATACAGACCACAATAGTTTGTAATAAATTTTCACACCAAAATAACACAACATGAGGCAAATAAGATGGCTCTATTTACTCAAAGATTACTATTTTTCAATACCCTACCACCGAGGAAAGAAGAATAAGGTGACAGATGCATTAAGCCGGAAAGATCATAGACTTCTGACTCAAATGAGGATTGAGAGAGATCCTATATTTTTGGATCTATGAAAGATGGATATGGGAATTGATAAAGAAGTGGAAATATATTTTATCTTTCAAATGATTTCTAAACCATCTTTATTAGAGATGATAAAAATATCTCAATCTGAGGATGAGAATCTGCACAAAAAAATTAATGATATCAAGGATAGGAGACTGGAGGACTTCATGTATGGAGAAGGAGTTCTGAAATTTTGGAAGAGGTTATCTGTTCCATTAGTACCTAAGCTAAAAAGGTAACTATTAGATCATTTCCATAGCTCAAATTTCTAAATACACCCAGGTAGCACAAAGATGTATAGAGATCTGAAAGAATATTTTTGGTGGGATATTATGATGTGGGAAATTGCCGATTATGTGTCAAGGTGTCCAGTTTTTCAACAAGTGAAGGCATAGAGACAACATCCCAAAAGAGTGACACAACCTCTACCTTTTCCTATATGGAAGTGGGATAAAATTATGATGTATTTTGTCACCAGACTACGGAGGACACCTAGATGGAATGATGCAATATGGTTAATTGTGGATCATCTCACAAGATTTGCACATTTCCTTCCTATAAGAGAGGATTTACCACTTGAGCGCCCAGAAATACTGTATTTTAATGAATTTGTAATACTTCATGGTGAAACTCTATCAATTATATCCGATATATATCCCCAATTCACATCAAAATTCTGGAAAAGTCTTCAGAAGGCTTTGAATACTGAGCTTCGTATGAGTACTTCATATCAGCCCCAAACCAACGGACAGTCTGAGAGGACTATTCAAACTCTAGAAGACATGCTGAGGTCATGCTATCTTGACTTCAAAGGTATGTGGGATCAATACTTATCTTTTTTGTAATTTTCATACAATAATAGTTTCCATTCTAGTATTCAAATGGCTCCATATGAAGCATTATATGGAAAGATATGTGGAACTCCAACTTGTTGGGATGTAGTTGGTGAGAGGAAACATATAGGCCTAGAACGTATTAAAGAGACCATAGAAAAAGTGAATACAATCCAAGAACATATTAAAGTATCCAAAAGTAGGCAGAAGAGTTATGCTAACAATTGGAGAAAGGATTTGGAATTTCAGGAGGGAGATCATGTCTTTCTGAAAGTATCACCATGGAACGGTGTCTTATGGTTCGGTAAGAAAGGGAAACTGAGCCCCAGGTATATCAATCCGTTTGAAATTCTGGAAACAGTCGGAGCGGTAGCTTACCCTTTAGTATTTCTGCCTAATCTATAGAATGTCCATGATGTGTTCGATGTTTCATTTTTGAAGAAATACATTCCAGACCCAATGCATGTACTCACCTATGAAGAAATTTAATTGGAACCTGATTTTTCATATTGTGAAAAACCAATAGGGATTATTGACACAAGGGAGCATGTATTGAGAAATCAGACAACTCATCTAGTAAAGGTTCTTTGGAGGAACTAGAATATGGAGGAAGAAACATGGGAACTAGAGGATTTCATGGAAAATAACCACCCACATCTTTTTGGTGGGCGTCATACATAAAATTTTGAGGATGAAATTTCCGAAGGAGGGAATAATGTAGCAGCCCAAACACTTCATGGTATGTTTATATTAAATACATTCTAGTTATAACACATATTTCATGAATCACTGAGCCTATATGGAACAAAACACGGTTACATATAGGAGATATCCATAACCTAGCCATTAAAAATAAATTTTCCAACTCTACGACTTGAATTCTAAAAATCTATCATAAACCACTGTGTTCAAGATGATATTTAGAGTCTGATATAATTAACAGAATTTCAGTAAATAGTAACCTACCCTTATGAGTAGTAACCATCCCTAATGAATAGTAACACACCCTTATGAATAATAATATTACTTTTATGAATGGTATCCATACCCTTGAGTGTATATGTGAACTCAGGCACCTTAAAAATGAAGATGAATATTTTAAGTGTTTATATTTTTCGATTAAATAATTATTTTAATTAATCATATTTAGGAAATTATTTTTGAAAAATGGACTTCCATTTTGGATTCTACACGTCAATAAATGGTTAGGGTGAATATTTGGGATTTTTCTGAAATACTTAAATTTTTGATGAATAGTTAAATGCGATAATTTACGATAAATGCTAAATAAGGAGTTTATTGATTCATTGATGATGATCTAGTGATGTAAGCCCAATTGGTGCGTAGTGACATGCATTAATTACTGTTCATGGTCAAGGAATACTCACTGTTGGTTGTCTTTGTAACACCCCAACCCTAGAAGCCCAGAGTCGGTGCATTATTACATAAAATTGGCATGATCACAAGGAAATCATATCTCGAAATACCGATCAATTTAGTATTATTGGAAATAATATTCATACATATGTTCAACTTTATAACTTGAAAAGAAATACAACAAGAATTTATTACATTAGAAACATCTAAGCCTCCTAGATTATGCATACAAGTCACTTATAACTAACTTCTTCATATCCTGGAAAATGAAACATAAGAAAGGGGTGAGCTCAAATGCCCAGTAAGGGTAAGAAATACAGCAGAAGATATCATAAATGTTAAGCATGGTGAATAATTGAAACCACCTTCCTTTACCAACAATAAACCTGAATACTTTTATGGAAGAAATATGAGTTGAGTAAATAATGCCATAATAAAACATAATCATGGGTATTCTATAAGTCAAATGACCATATGAACCATCAGTATTATTTTCATAAAGAGGGAATGTATAATGCGGGAAATTCTGAATCATTTTTTCAAGGCCTCAGTCAAGATGTCTAAAAATGATTAAGGCCTCGGCCAAAACCATATATCAATTTGGGAAAGGCCTCACCAAATTCCATGTCTAGTTGTATAATGAGACCTATCAATGCATCTTGGAGCTATAGAGGGCTCCACCAATCACTTACTACGTCTAATACATTACACATATGAAAAGGTTGAAATATAACATAAACATTCATATTAAAACTAGCATATGAAATGAAAATACATTAACCATAAACCATGAATGGTATAAAAATAGCACATCCACAGTCAAACATATCACAAAACCTTTAATACATTATGGAAGCTTTGTATCATAATAAATCAACTTCAAATAATCTTTAAATCCATCAATGGATGTTGAAAGAGAAGAAATCAAAACCTTTTTAGAGAAATATCTCTTTCTATTTTGAAATCATTTAAGAGTCACATAATTATAAAAAAAAATTATTTTGAACATATTTTTATAATATTGTAAGGGAAGCTTAGATGATGTTATAATAGCGGAAAATAGTTTCACCCGCCATATAAGTTAAGAAAACATTCATACCTTAATGTTTTCGAAAAGGTCATAAAATACCTTGTTTGGAAAACGACATAAAGATTCCATTCAAACCATTTTATAAAAAGTCAAATAAGGGTATAAATGTATTTAACACATAGTCTAGTAAATAGTAAAATGTTTTGAAAAACATTTTTATGAAACATGGATTTGGATGATAAAGATGTCCTAGAAGATACTTACGTGAAAACAACCTCAGATAATAAAGAGATTGTGAAATTAACCCTTATCTTGTAATTTTCTTTGGTCGAGGGTAGGTTAACCTCCTTTATAATGGTGAAATAATTTCTGTTAAATTATACAAGAATAATATACATTAATATGATATCATATATGGTATTTTAACAATGCTTTGTTAATAATATCTTAGTATTATCGTCGTTTCGGGTGTTAATTGATTCATTTTCGTTTATATGATTTGTTACGTAAGTAGTTTTTTTTATGGATAGGATGTCTATTATTCATATTCATAATGATATTAAGTCTTTAAACGTTATTTTTAATCATCTAATGAAAATTATTCTTGAATAGATATGATGGGAAATGAATCTCATCACATTCGTGGAGACGGTAATCCGTACGTATGCAAGAGCGACAATATCATTCTTTTGATATTAAAATAATTTATAATCTGATGGTATATCATATATATGGAATCATTATCATGTTATATTTATTATTTACATCAATTAAACATCATTATTATACACATCCAAATAATCATGTATTGAATAACAATTACAACACGATATGGAGACGGTAAGCCGTACGCACGCACGCATGGTGACATGTCATTAAAAGGATGGATAAAATAATGAATATGGCTGTAAATTATTTATAATAACATCAAAATATTTATAAGATAATGGATTTATAATTTTATAATGGAAACAACAAAGAAGGAGGATGTGGAACAAGAAAGGAACTTGAATGAGGTGATGAAATATTCACCTCTTCTTCGGATAATTACTTTTGATTTGATCAAAATGGATCCTTAGGTTGGATTTATTACTAAAGGAAGGACTCTAGAATAAAGGTAACACAATTTAAGGGGTATTTGGGTAGGGTTTGTCTAAGCCAAATGGCTTTGAATGTGTGAATTAGAGAGAAGGAGGAGTTCCCTTTTATAAGAGGGGTGAGGGGAACCTTAGGAAAAGCGAGAAATATTATTTATTAATAAAATCATTTTTGGATTATAATGGATCAAAAATGAATTATTTAAAGTCTAAGGTGGTTATGGGTCTAACACCACTCAACCAATAGGTTTTATATAGGTTTGGGTCACTATATCTACTTTATCTTTTAGATTTAACTCTTAGTTAAATAGTTTGATATTTACCTTGTCACTTTGTATTTTTATATAATATGGTTAATAAAAATACTATATACTACCAAGAGAACCCCAAGTGGTTCATTAATGATACGAATATCATTATAAAAGTATTTTGGCCAATCCATATATTTTTATGAATATAATATCAACTAATAATATAATATTTGTTTTAAAAAAACTCTTTTATGTCCATTTTGACAATATTTGGTATTTTGTTTTTGCTAAATTTATAATAGCATTATTACTTCAAAATAAATTAATTTAACCAACCCTAATATGTCATATTAACATAAAAAATTAGTTGAATTCATAAAAATTCTCAAATTACATTTATTTGAATATTTATATTGTAAATTATTTAAATCTTTCATTAAATAGGTAATTACTCCAACATCATTATATCATAAATAAATTAAATAATTTAATGTTTAAAAAATATAAATAAAATACCATTATGTAGGAAATAATATTATATTTCTAATGAATATTTATAGTTGAATTTATCTTATGTGTAACCCTATATTAAAAATGTTTTAGTTATTAAACATTGATTTTAACTCTTAACTCTTCTTTGACTTAAATAATTATAAATGTCCTAATATAAACCATGTGGACCAAAGAGGTTCATATTTTATTCCTAGGGTTGTTTATAGTCGAATTATACTTATCCAATAGAATTATAAAATGTGTTAGGGTAATAATAATATCATTTTTACAGTTAATTACCATATTTACTTTTAACCGTTGTAAATAAAAGTAAAAAGTTACTGTTCACCAAAAATTATATTTATCTTATTGAACCGAATTTTAGTTAATGATATCAATAGTGTCTCTTGTATTTTTTAAATTCAATTCACAGAAGCTGTAAAATTATGTTTTATTCAAATTTGCAAATGTTCCTAGGTGGTGGGTAAAAGACGGTTAAAAAGTTCAATTTTTTTTATATATCTAAAGTTATTATAAACTAACTCCAATGAATCACATTGAACTTATATAGGTATTATATATCTATTTTGACCTAAAATAAATTTAAATAAATTAAATAATTATTTAAATATTAATTCAGTTTTAAACTATAATTAAGTGTTTTTCACTATTCATTAAAAATTGAATGTTTTCTCAAAAATACCATAAATTCACCCTAAGATAATTTTTATATTGCAAATTCAAAATGAATTCTATTTGACCAATTTCGAAACATAGAATTTTCATTATTTAATTTAAAATTAATTCCCCTTGTCAAAACCAAAAGGGTATTTTTAAGAAATAATAACTATGAAAAGATTGACACTTGTTTATGTCCAATTTTAAAGTGAAATTACTTAAAATGACCATAATTGGATTAAATGGTAAAAATATAATCTAATTATACTTAATTACCATTAAAATTAATAATTCAACACTAAAATTTATTTTGAATAAAAAGTTCTTTTCAGTTAAAATATAGTATTCTTCACTATTCACCCAAATATGAAAGTTATCAGATAAAGGCAAAAAATTTATTGAAATTAAATTCCTATGTCATGATTCTAAATAAGAATTTTATTTTGTAAAATTTAATATATAAAAGTTTCAAATATTGGATTTAAAAAGGATTCTCCATTAAAAGGCATTAAAATTGCATTTTGGAAAAATAAATCTTCTATTTGAAAAAAATGAATTTGTTCTTACATTATGTCTAATAAACTCATAATATAAATTTTAAAATCATAAGGATTATATAATGTTCAAAATTTAGTTAATACTATTCATAACTACTTTTTAGCGGATGGTTTGGTAAGTCGTAGTGCGCTTGGACTCAATGTTGTGTTTAGTGCAAATTATTGTATTACTTTGAAGAAATAACGTACTATGAAATCATGGGGTGTTACATTCTTCGCACCTTTAATAAATTGCGTCCTCGCAATTTGAAATTGTACTTTGAAAATAAAAGGTTGAAAATAGAAAATACCTTTGTGGGAAAACTCAAATCGGAAATTGGGTTAGTAAAATTTAGTCATAAAAAGAGGAAAAGGGGAATGAAAAATTTACCACCAAATTATGATCTTGATTAGGAGAACATTGGTGGAAATTAGAGACACATAATTAGAGGTAAAACATAATATTTATAGGGAGTGATTGAGGTCATCAGTCACAAACAATTGTAGAATTGAGGGCCTCAAAGCCATCAATCTACGATGATTTAAAATATCATTTGTTCAACAAAACCTAAGGTATTAGGTTAACACATTTTTAGTTTTAAGATCCCTTACCTAAATTTAAGAATTAATTTAATCCTAGAATAAGAGAAGAAAAAAAATATATACTTGACAAGTAGAGTTCCATCCTTTAACTAATTTCTAGCACAAACTCATCTTTCAATCTATAAGATAATATAACATAAAAAATATTCTATTTATCCTATTCCTATAGGGTTCCAAAAAAATGAATTTATAATTCATCTACCATACCTTTTAGAAAAACTACATTATTCAATCCAGGACACCACGTGGGCTAGTGGTAGGTGATACACCCTTGTCTCCCTTCGGTTGTGGGTTCATGTATCGTGGCCATACCGGACATGATAGGTTGTTTCCCAACCATCAGGTTATCCTTTTATGGAAATAAAATAATAATCTCAAACTAGAATTATCCAAAATACTTCTATCCAAACTCACAATCCAAAATTTAAAAGGAAGGTAAACACAATGAAGATCCTTTTTTCCATGTAATAACTTGTGAACACATTCATCATGTATTCTATTAAAACATTCCAACATCCTAAAATACCATAAAACCTTATTGATTACATCCATGCTCCCTTATTCCTCATATAATACTAGATATACTCCTTATAACCATAAATTTTTTAAACTCCAACAATGATGGAATATACAAATCATTAATTAGTTTTAAGGTAGTCAAGAATATCCAATATAATTTATCCAAATCAACCATCTCTTATTCAAAAATCACTACCTCCATATCGGGACCATAGTAATGATTACCTTTCCTTCAACCATGTATTTCCTAAAAAAGTGTATCTTAATATTATGTCACTATCTTTAGAACAATATAATCTCAAATCCTCAATAAAATAGTACTGCAGTTCAATCCTTATTTATCTCCATAATTCATATAACCTGTATATTGTTGATACAACAATCAAATGAAATAATTCTATAATAACAACATAAGAACACTAGTCATTTCTCTTTATCTGAGGTAGTATCATAAATTGATTGTTATCCAATAGCATCATTTGTGGTATACTCTGATGACTGGGACATTGATTATCGTAGAGTCCCAACGCCTTGTAGATTAGGCATTTTACATTTGAAACCTTTTCTTACCATTGAAATCACGTACATGGTGATCTTTTTCTCCACACTTATAAAAAACTCTCACTATCTTCAAGAATTTACAACGGTTATTCTTTCCACAATTATCACATTTGGGAAAATCCTTCTTTTCCCTCTTTGCTTTATCCATCTTTCTCTCTTCCATCCTTTTCTTCTCTTTCCTCCCTTTAAAGCCATAGGATTTAGAGAATTCTTTACTTATCTTATTAACATATGATATAATTTATTCACAAGTTTAGAATACATGGGAGATTATTTTCCTTCTAAATATTGGCTTAATACCATGAAATATATTATCCTTCTTACTCTTTGGATCATACGTATTGCTGGAGTTCACATTCCTTCCACTAGGAACCATTTCTAAAAAATGGCATACACTAGATTAGTTTATGAATCACAATACATAAATCAAAACTTGTAAAATACATAACATAAATTGAAAAATTTATGGATATAATCCATAATCATAAAAAAAATTCTTTGAGGAAGTATATACTCATGAACCCTTCATAATGGTTTGTAAAGAAAATGAGAATTATCCTAAGAATATCCTCCGGGAGTGTCGTAACCAAGAGTGCCGAAAGTCCTATTGTCATGCACCAGTTCCCATTCGAGTCTAGATCAAAGTTTTGTTTTTGGGTTTTACCCCTACGTACATCTGTTCTAGAGCTTCCTCTACCTTCTATTATCCAGACATGGATGTATTGTTTGGAAAACTCACAAAATCTCTACATTACCAAAATTCTATGAAGTTCTTCTATACTAATCCTCAAAGTCTATCTTAGGGTAATGTGCTCTAATCAGAGTTTATCTAAATCTAGTTTCCGATGTTTGTACTAAACTTCCTCTGATACCAACTATAACACCCTGACCCAAGAATCCTAGAGTCGGTGCATTAATACATAACATTGGTATGATCACAAGGAAATCATATCTCGAAAGACCGATCAGTTTAGTATTATTGGAAACAATATTCATATATAAGTTCAACGTTAAAACATGAAAAGAAATACAACATGAATTTATTATATTAGAAGAATCCAATCATCCTAGATTATTCCTACAAGTCACTTATAAATAACTTCTTAATATCCTGGGAAAATGAAACATAAGAAAGGGGTGAGCTCAAATGCTCAGTAAGGGTAAGCAGTACAGTGGAAGATAACATAAATATTAAACATGGTGAATAATTGAAACCACATTCCTTTACCAATAACAAACATGAATAATTTTATGGATGGAATATGAGATGAGTAAATAATGCAATAATAAAACATAATATTGGGTATTCTACTAGTCGAATGACCACACGAACCATCAATATTATTTTCATAATGAGGAAATGTATAATGCCGGACATTCTAAAATTTTTTGTCAAGGCCTCGTCCAAGGCGTCTAAAAATGATTAAGGCGTCTTCCAAAACCATATATCAAATTGGAAAAGGCCTCTACCAATTCCAATTCTAGTTGTCTCATGAGACTTACCGAAGTATCGAGGAGCTATATCGTGCTCCACCCGTCACATACTATGTCCAATACATTCCTCATATGAAAAGGGTTAAATATAACATAAAAATTCGTATTAAAACTAGCATATGAAATGCCAATACATTAACCTTAAACCATGAATGGTATAAAAATAGCATAGCCATAGTCAAACATATCACAAAACATTCAATACATTTCAGAATTTGTGTATCATAATAAATCAACTTCAAATAAACTTGAAATCCATCAATGGATGTAGACATAGATGAAATCAAAACCTTTTTTCGAGAAATATCGCTTTCTATTTGGAAATCATTTAAGAATCACATAATTATAATGAAAACATTTATTTTGAAAATATTCTTATAAGTTTTTAAGGGAAGCTTCAACGTTGTTATAATGGCGGAAAATAGCCGCACCCGCTATATAAGTTAAAAAAACATTCTTACCTTAATTTTGTCGAAGAGGTCATAAAGTACCTTGTTTGGAAAACAACAGAAATATTTTTTTCAAAAAATTTAATAAAAACTAAAATAAGGGTATAAATGACATTAACCCACAGTACAGTAAATAGTAAAAATGTTTTGAAATATATTCTTAAGAAACATGGATGTGGATGATAAAGATGTCCCAGTATAAACATACTTGAAAACAACCTCGGATAATAATGAGATTGTGAAATTAACCCTTACATTGTGAATTTTCATGGTCGAGGGTTAGTTAACCACCTATATAATGGTGAAATAATTTCTATTAAATTATACAATAATCATATACATTAATATGATATCATATACGATCTTTTAGCAATTCATTGTCAATAATATATTAGTATTATCGTCGTTTCGGGTGTTAAATGATTCATTTTCCTTTATATGATTTGTTTCATAAGTAATTTTTTATGGATAGGATGTATCTTATTCATATTCATAATGATATTAAGTGTTTAAATATTATTTTTAATCATATAATGAAAATTAGTCTTGAATATATATGATGCGGAATGAATCTCATCCAATTCGTGGAGACGGTAATCCGTATGTATGCACGAGCGACAATATCATTATTTTGATATTAAAATAATATATAATTGGATGGTATATCATATATACAGAATCCTTATCATGTTATATTCATTATTACCAACAATTACACTTCATTATTATACCCATCCAAATAATATGGTATTGAATAACAATTACACCGCGACGTGGAGACGGTAAGCCGTATGTACGCATGTATGGTGACATTTTATTCAAAGGATGAATAGAATAATGAATATGGTTGTACCATATTTATAATAACATCACAGTACATAGATGATATTGGAGTTATTATTTTATAATGGAAACAACAATTAAAGAGGAAGTGGGAGAAGAAAGGAACTTTAAAGAGGTGATGAAATATTTACCTCTTTTCGGGTTCTTCCTTTTGATTTGTTCAAAAGGGCTCCTTAGGATGGATTTCTGACTAAGGGAAGGAATCTAGAATGAATGGAGGACAATTTAGAGGGTATTTGGGCAGGGTTTGGCCGATCCAAATGGCTTTGAATGTGTGAATTAGAGAGAAGGGGGAGTTCCCTTTCATAAGAGGGGTGAGGGGCATCTTAGGAAAAGCTAGAAATATTATTTTATAATAAAATAATTTTCGGTTTAGAATGGATCCAAAATGGATTATTTCAAGGATCTGGTGGGTATAGGTCGATAACCAATCAGAAAATAGGTTTTAGACATGTTTGGGTCACTATATTATCTTTATCTTTCATATTTAACTCTTAGTTTAATAGTTTGACATTTACCATGTCTATTTGTATTTTTATATTATATGGTTAATAAACATACTATATACTCCCAATAAAACCTATAGTAGTTCATTAATGATACACCTATCATTATATATGTTTTTTGGACGAACCATAAATTTGTAGGAATAGAATATCAATTAATAATATAATATTTATTAAAAAACTCTTTTATGTCTATTATGACACTACTTGGTACTTTGTTTTTTTCTAAATTCATAAAAACATTATTACTACGAAAAAAATTCTTCTAACCAACCCTAATAGGTCATATTAACCTATAAAATTAGTTTATTTCATAAAAGGTATCAAATTACATTTTTTTGGATATTTATAATGTCAGTTATTTTAATCTTTCATTAATTAGGTAATTACTGCATCATCGTTCTGTTATAAATAAATTAAACAGTTTAATGTCTAAAAAATATAAATAAGCTACCATTATTTAGGAAATATTTTTAGATATCTAATGAATATTTATAGTCAAATTTATCTTATCTGTAACTCTATATTAAAAATGTTTTAGTTATTAAACTTTGATTTTAACTCTTTTAACTCTTCTTTGAATTAAATAATAATAAATGTCCTAATCTAATCCAAGTGGAACAAAGAGGTTCATATTTTATTCCTAAGGTTGTTTTTGGTCAAATTATATTTATCCAATAGAATTAGGACTTGTGTTAGGGTAATAATAATATCATTTTTACCCTTAATTACCCTATTTACTTTTAACCGTGATAAATAAAAGTGAAAAGTTACTATTCACCAAAAATTATTTTTATCTTATTGAATCGCATTTTACTTATTGATATCAAACGTGTCTCCCAGATTTTTGAAATTAAATTTATAGAAGCTGTTAAATTACGCTTTATTCAAATTTTCAAATACTCCTAGGAGGTGGGTTGAAGACGGTTAAAAAGTTCAATAAAATTTATATATATCTAAAGTTATTATAAACTGACTCCAATGAATTACATTGAAATTATATAAGTATTATGTATATATTTTTACCTAAAATAAATTTAAATAAAATAAATAATTATTTAAATAAAAATTTGGTTTTAAATTATAACTCAGTGTTTTTCACTATTCATAAAAATTGAGAGTTTTCCGAAAAATACCCAAAATTAAACCTGAGAAAATTTTCATATTCCAAATTCAAAAATGAATTCTATTTTACCAATTTAAAAAAAGAGAAGTTTCATTAATTAATTTAAAATTATTTGTCGTTGTCAAATCCAAAAAGCGAATTTTTAAGAAATAATAACTTTCAAAAGACTGGCACTTGTTTATGTCCAATTTTAATGTGAAATTACATACAATGACCATTATTGTATTAAATGGTAAAAATATAATCTAAGTATAATTTCAAAACATTAAAATTTATAATCTACCACTATAAATTATTTTGATTAATAAATTTGTTTTCATTTAAAATATAGTATTTTTCACTATTCACCCAAATATGAAAGTTATCAGAAAAACACCAAAAATTTATTGAAACTAAATTCTTATGTCCTGATTTTAAATAAGAAGTTTATTTGGTCAAATTGAATATATAAAAGTTTCAAATATTGGATTTAAAAAGGGTTCGCCATTAAAAGGCGTTAAAATTGCATTTTTTTAAAAATAATTCTTTGATCTGAAAAAATGAATTTTGTTCTTACATTAGGTCTCAGAAACTCATTATATGGATTATAAAATTATATGGATTATATAAAGTTTAAAATTCAGTTAATACTATTCATAACCGCTTTTGAACGACTAGTTTGGTATGTCGTGGTGTGCTTCAACTCAGTGTTGCTTGTAGTGCAAGTTATTTCATTACATTGAAGAAATAATGTACTATGAATTCTTGGGGGATTACATACTTGAGAGGAAATAATAAATTATTGATTATAATATTAAGAAAACTCCACTCCCCTCCACTATATAAACCACCCCTCACCACATCTTGCTCCCACACCACTCAAGCAACAATACTTGCCTAAATTCTACCAAATACTCTTCCCAAGCCCAATCCCCACGTCCAAGACCTTCTAGTATCACCAAAAGGCCGAAAACAATGTCCTTAAAGAGATTCTCTTGGAGGAGTACTGAAGAGGTGAACCTTTTTTCTATTTTCTTTCAATTTCTTTTACAATGTTCCATTCTTTTGTTCTCCCTTCTCACCTCCACTCATCCAAATGCCATGATAATACCATTACATTACATGTAATGGATTTTCATTGTGCTAATGGAATATTTCATCATAATATCTCTGTTTCCCCTCCTTTTATACAATAAATGCAAACTCTGTCCGAGATGTGTAAATTTGTCACACTCAAGGAAGACATGTTTTCAATTTCAATTACTATCTTCAATACGGGTCATGAAACCTTTTCAATGGTTGAACCTGGTCATGATATATGTATTTTATCTTGGTTAATGTTCTGGAATCTTCACACGTTTATAATATGTAATAATAATATAAAACAAGTTTATTGTGCAGAAAACCACTAAGCCAAATCTAAGCGTTTATTTGAAATCATCGAATAAGTCATACTCATTGTATATAAAAATAATAATTATAAGATCATTTATATATATTTAATTTCACTAATAATGTATTTTAAAAATACTTCATGTTTAACCATATTTCAAACAAACATCCATTCATGAATACAAGTAAATGGATCATGAAAACCAAAGAAGAAAATGCTACCAAAACAATAAAATTTAATCTCTTAAAACATCAAAAAAGCCATTAATGAACTTAATAAGGTAATAAAATATCAATTATATTTTGATGAGGTTCTGGACTAATTAATTAATGACCATATATTTTATTATTCAGTTTGTTAAGAACAATCAAGAACACCTTCGAGCATAAGGTAAGGGATCCTCTCTCTCACTTTTGTTAAAAAATCTCCCCTATGTTGTGCTCTTTTATTTTTAATTACTAATGATGGGGTATGTTTTCAAAACTCCCCCATACTTCCATTGTGACATATAAATATTGGAATACCCCTTTACCTCTCATTAATCCCTCGTAATAAATCTCGTTACCAAACCAAAATGTTTGTAAGGGGTTTCTCATATCACTTTCATTTCTATGAGATTTTCATTGCTCACCACTTATATATTGTATGTGGTATATGTGTACGGACATTGGATATATAATAACATGATTCTATTTATATTCTTTTTATTCAAATATTCAAATGAGGGTTTTTAAGTTCTGGTCATATGATTCGACCGATTACATTGTGTTAATAGACTTTTTCTCAACTACTATTTTATTGTGATTAACATTGTATTGTGCACATAATAATCCTTATATGGTGTACCTACTGCCCATTTTATATCACCTTTCATTTTAAATTATATTTATATTAAATATCCATAGTCTAATATCATGGATATGTTGTTGTCTGAACCATATAACATTTTACACATGGTGTTTATTTGGAATGTAATTTTAATTATGGAAATATTGATAAATCTGTATACTATACTCTATACAGATATTGAAAAGGCATATTGCACTTGTATTGAATAAATTTGTAAAGAATTATTTGGACATTTAGTGGAGGGTGGGGCCCGCTATAGCCCCTTGATGCATCAGTAGGTCTCATGAGACAAATCAGTTGGCGACAAACACTTCGAGTTTGTTTCAAAAAATCAGACGAGTTTTTACCCACAGAACTAAACCATTTTAATGGTATTATAGTTTCATGTTCTACATACATGATGTATAATTTAATAAGAATTCTATTAATTCATTATCGGTTATTATTATTATCCACGAGGTTTTCACAATGACAAAATCTATGTATGCAGTTTCATTATTTGTTTATTAATGGCATTAGTTTTACATTTATTCACCATGCCATATTTATTATGTCAGATTGATTATGATTCACTTATTATTGTATTCATTCTTCTGCTATTTGTAACCCTTACTGAGCATTTGAGCTCACCCATTTCATTGTTTACCTTTAACAGTTTATGAAGAGGTGATCGTTTATTGAGTCCCTCTGGTTGCAGTTTTTATTTTTTGTTGTGTATTGAATTTTGTAAGCTTTTCCAATGTCATTTGAGATACATATATGTATCTAGTTTCTTCAAGACTACTAAACTGATCATTCAGTTTAGATTTTCATTCCATCTAAAAGTGCCAATATCACAAGTAATGTACCGGCTCCAGTCTATAGGGGTCAGGGTGTTACATAAGACCACTATAAGGAGTATTTAACAAAAGTCAAACTTGAATGAAAACATACAATGACTACTTTATGAGAGCCACAAGAACACACCTCTGTATTACTGGTCTCACTATGCACCATAAGGTCCTAATCACCCAAGGATTCATTAAATGGCCAATTGTCTGTAAAAGACACTGCACGTGTGGAACAATCCCTTATTGGGGTGAGTATAACAATACTATATAGGAAGCCTCGAAACTGAAAAGTAATACCATAAAGGAATACCACAAAATTATACCACAAAGTAATACCATAATGGAATATCACAAAGGAACACCAAAAATTAATGTATAGTCATCTCCACCAATGTATATGTCTACATCATATACTACAAGAAAATATAGATATATTCTCGAGAGAAACCACACCATAAGGTGGTCATAAGCAACGTCCATACACATGAATCTAATTTCATCATGCTCATTCCTATAGAATTCACTCCTCCAACCATGATATCATCAGAGACACTCACAAACAGGTCTATCTCATTTTTTCCCTTCCCAAATAGAATGTTTTTTTCAAGGAACTATATGATATACAAATAGTGGGACACACCTAGAACTTATTAGGGGACACCACAGATCACCCCCATATTTACTAGGGGATACAACCTACCCAAAATTGATCAACCAACTATGTAGGGGTCACACCAAAAAACAGCTCGGGGATTCCACATACACTATCAAGGTAGAACACTAGATGGATCATTAGTTCCCTACTCTAGGAGGTTATAAGATTACAAAGACTCCACTAGGGGTCATATAGGATCAAACTCCAGTCTTTAGGAGGGATACCATAATCTATCTAAATCACAACCTGTTGATGGGATTATAATCCAGTGATGTGGACATAATACAACACTAAACCCTAAAGGTAAGGACCAAGGGAATGATCTCAACCTATACTTTTCGAAATAAAAAACTCATCACATTTCTAAAAATTACCATCTCAACATCAGGGTCTCAATGCCATAGATGGATCGTCGATTGGAAGATCCACGTAGGAGATATACTTGTTTGAGAAAATCTCATGCAGGCCTAATTGGGACTGTAGGCAAACCCCCACACAATGTCCAACATACTACCATGGTTGACCGCCATGGTTAGTCGACTGACTTTGCGGTTGGTCACACAGGAACTGCACCCGCATTTTACCATCATTGTTGAACATGACTACTATCCTCTTCGTCTTCCCTAGATCTTACCCAAGTCTGCTTCTTCACACTCATCTTGTATGGCCCGACCGAACCATCTTGGCCCAACCCGGCCCACATGTGCTATCACATTCCATCACCGTCACATCTCATATGTATTGCTGCCACTTCTAGCTCCAATGGATCCTCCACATCTTCAACCTTCGACCCTCCATCGCTGTAACATCCCATCATTGATGCATTCCCTTCATCACCACCATCTTCTACATCCACAACCGGCCACACCCTCCACATGCAGCTCAATCGCCACACACTATTTTTTCCTCATTTAGGCCACAATTCCTCCTATGATGCCAAGAAATCAAAAAAGTTTCAAATCTGAGATCCTTGTGTCCCAATGTACAATGAAATGACCTCGTTTTTCAATTCTCCTTGAATCCATGGGTCCGATCATGCTCAGAACCACCCGGAAATGTTGATCCATGAACTGAGGGGTTCCAATGGTCAGAAATATGGAGAACAGATGGAGAAATTTAAATGAGAAAAGTTTTAGAATTATTGTCCATGTGTTCTTGGACAATGATCAATAATGGGTGACTTGGGGTCATAAAAATTGATTTAGTAAACCCTAATAAACCGCAAACAAAACTACTATAAAAATATGACAGAAATGTGAATCAATATGTTCGTTGATTAGTCTGAGTTCCTCATGGAATTTATGAATGGGGAAAGAAAACAAAGATAACAATACCAACATCGATTCAGATTTCTTGCTATCCAAGAATGGTTTCTGCGTTGTTATTATAAGGAAGATCCTTCAATTATGAGGTGTGTCAGTTGTTGATAAACGATCTATCACTATCGCCTGATAGAGAACCCTCAATTCTATTTCCAATTGTTCTCCAATGATTTCCTGGTTTATGTGGCTAAACATGTAAATTATCTATAAAAATATTTTTATATATTGTCTGCCGATGTGTTAAAAAATTAATTTTTTTATTAAATTATTTTATCCCCATTACGTCCCATGATATCTTTTTTCAAAAACAACCTGGGCTGACTAAATTCATTTCCCACCTAGGGTAAAGCTTCCATTATGAACTCAATGGTGCCCTTGAAGGTTTTATCAAGGCACCCATTTATGTTTGATTCCACAATTTCATAAAAACCATTCTTGTTTTCTATAAAAAATGTTAAATATTTTTCAAACATATATTCCAGGCACATCGGGTCTTAGAATTATATGTCGTCTCAACTCCTGGAATCTAAATACATCCATATAACATATAAAAATAGTATATAGAAAATATGAGGTGTTACATTCTCCCTAGCTTGGTGATTTACATCCCTAAAAGCCAAAAATAAGGCCTACACAAACAAATGAGTGTGCTAATCACGAATATGAGCCTCACGCTCCCATGTGCCCTATTAGAGATTTCAGTGCTGCAACTAGACACATACCAAAGGAATCAACTCCTTACGAAGGATCCTCTCCTATTGATCCTCGATTTACAATGGTTACTCCAAAAACTTTACACCAAATTCGATGTCTAGATCCCCCCATTAAATGATGTGTGATGGGTCATGAACATACCACCTCAGATACGACACGTGGAAGAAGTAATGTACCTAATATAACTACGATGGAATATCCAAGAACTACAACAACTATTTAACTATATAAAGTATCTAGAAAGGGCTGATGAACCTCAAAAATAGCATTCCACCCCAACCATATCTCTATAATATCTATCAAGGTGAAATCCAAATAAACAGAAGGTCTCATTCATGAAAATCCAAAGACCTCGACTGCCTGTCAGCATAAAACTTTTGATGGCTCTGTGTAGTCCTCATCTACACCTGGATGATCTACACCTTCTCTGTAGAATCTCACACCATGTCTGGGACCATGATTTCTAACTCTACAAGGCTAGTTTAGTAAAGTGGAGACCTATAGGGTCACCCATAAAAATCCTTGAATGGTTCCATAACAATGGTGGTATGAGAATGGTTTTTCTAGGAAAACTCAACCATTGGTAGTTGATCCTCCCAAAAATGGAAAAAATCTAACATGAATTCCCACATCATATCCTTAAGAACATGAATGGTCTGCTCTGTCTAGCCATCTGCTTGTGAGTTAAACGTTGTGCTAGAGAAGAATCGGGCCCCAAACACCTCCCATAATCCCTTCCTCAATTGGGACGTAAAGTGAGAATCGTGATTTGAAACTATAATATATGGAAAACCATGGAGTTAAAAATTTATTGTATATAGAGGCATTCCAAGCCCTCAACAGAACTCCTATCCCGTATAGAATGGATGTGGGTCGACATGGTGAGTTAGTAGAATATCACCCATATGGAATCATGTACCCATGACCTACATGGTCTACCAATACCGAAGTCCATCAATATCCAATCACACTTCTATTCTGGAACCTTAAGGGGTTTAGCTGAACTCGATGGAACCTGGTGCTTAACCTTCACCTAATGACATGTAAGACATTGAGAAATGAACTCTATGACTCCCTTCTTAATCCCTAGCCACCAAAACTGACGTCGGAGTCCTGGCACATCTTCACCACACATGGATATACCAACAAAGGGGATGTATGAAACTCCTTCAGAACCTCCTCAAACAACTCCACTTGTAATATTATACATCTCCAAAAAAGAAATATGTTCTCCACACTGGTTGAATATCTATCAAGAGTATGTCATGTGGACATTTAATCACATACAGTCTCACAAAATACAAAAAATAGCAGATCAACAACATTTTTTAGAGGGGGTTATGCACAAACCCCTCTAAATTCATTTTCATGTGGGTTATGCACAAAGCAATATAATCAGTGAATTTAGAGGGAGTTCCAAACCCCCTAGAAATTTTATAGAATTTTTTTTTTCTGAAAACATCATTTGTTTCTAGAGGCAGTTTTGTGAATTCAACTAAAAATTTAATAATTAGTGGAGCTATATGTTACATTGTATTTTAGAGGGATTATATATATAATATTTGATTTGATATTAGAGGATATATATATATATATATAATGTAATATTTTTTAAAATGAAAATTGTGTGGGTTTACAACCCCCTCTAATTTAAGATATTATTGGGGTATCAGGAGATATTGTTAGTCTATTAGATTAGAGGGGGTTTTGAAATCCTTCAAAATTTTGAAATTATTGGGGTTGTGAACCCCCACTAATTTTTGAAATTAGATGGGGTTAATACCCCATTTAATATATGACGTTAAAGGGGGGTGTTGCACCCCATTTAATATATGATGTTAGAGGGGGTTTTCAACCACCATTAATATAAGACATTAGAGGGGGTTTGAACCCCTTCTAATTAAATATATTAGAGGGGGTTTTGAACCCTTTTTAATTTAATACATTAGAGGGGATTTAGAACCCCTTCTAATTTGTGAATTTAGAATTGGTTTTTAATCCCTTCTAATTTATGAAATTAGCTGGGCTTTTAAACCCCGTATAATTTATGGCATTAGGTAGTGTTTTCAAACCAATCTGTTACATGAAATTAGAGGTGGTTCAGGAAATACCACTAATCCCATTTATTAGAGGGGTTTTAACCCCCTCTAAATTTTTATTTATTCATTAAAATAAATATCATATAAATTCAAATTATATAAGATATATATGTATGAGAACATGTGTGTATATATATTACATAAAAACATTATATAAATGTACGAAAATACATTATAAACACACATACATATATATATAAATAAAATAATTAAATAAATTAAATAAATACTCATACATATAAAAAAAATGTATAAAAATACACTTATTGGTGTACATAATATAAATGTAATTATAAATATATTTATTCGAATATATAAAACTAAAATATGGTTTTATATGTACTGTATATTTATATTATGATTTATCTTATACATATATTATATTAAATACATTTTTATTATTTATTTAAATATAAATACATTTATATTATATTATGTATACAAATATATACAGTATATATTTTTTTAAAGTATTATATATATTTATATTATATATTGTACATATTAAATTGTAAAATACTTAATTATATATAATATATAATAAAATATTTTATTATATATAAATTTATATATTATAATTATATAATTATTCCATATATATTGTATTATACCATATTAATTATAAATTAATTTTATAAATATATATATATATACACATATCATTTGATTATATGACATATTTCCAATTATATGAATGTATTTAATTTTGTGTGTCTATGTATATATGTGTGTATATAAATAGTATAATATAAATGTATTTAATATAATATATGTATAATATAAATCATAAAACATATGAATGTATAGTATTTATAAAACTAATATATAATTTGTATAGTTTAAAATATAGGGGTAATAATAACAACAATAATTAATAATTTACTGTAATAATTTTACACACACATACATATATATAAGTATATAAATAGGATTATATCAATATATATTATAATTATATTATATCTACAAATACTATATAAATACATAAATATGTGTTCCTACACACCCAAATATAAATTTATTTATAAATATATGTATAAATTGTTATTTATATATGTAAATATAATTATTTATATATACTATATATACACAGATAATATATATATATATGTACACTATAAACACATAAAAATATATTATATGATTTAAATTTCTATATATATATATATATAATAGCTATTTTAACTATATCTAAATGAATATAATTTATTGTATATGATAACTAAATAGAATTTTGGCTGAGTGGTATAGACTCTATGTTGTAGCAGACATGTCGGCTGTTCGAATCACAACTGACATTGGATTTTATAATCCCATACCAATGCTGACAGAAGTACTACACTTGATGGGGCTCACCTCTACGTTTGTTGTCCACGGGTATGGGGTGGTCCCCGCAGGTGTCTGTTTGGTGTCGATGGGTGTCCTCGGGTGTCAGAGGGTGTGTATGGGCCACAGGGGGTGTCTGTGAGGTGTCAATGGGCCATGGGGGAGTTATGCTGGGGATGGAGGTGTCTGGGGTGGAGTCCATGGGGGTGTCTATGGGTGTCTGTAGGTGTCTTTGGTGTAGTCCACGATGGTATTTGTAGGGGACATGAATATCCACGAGGACATCCATGGGTGTTAGAGGGGAAATATGTATAAAATAATAGTGACTGTTTTGGGGCGGGTACAGTATAACCCATAAAATTGATATTCCGAAACAATTAGGGGTGGTCATGTAACCATCATTAAATGAAACCTCAATTTAGGGGCAGTTAAAACCACCACAAATATACTAGTTATTGTGAATTTTGGGGACAATTATAGGGGGTTATAACCTCCTCTAATCAAACTTCTGCTAAATTTAGTCTCATTTTACTAGTGCTTGTAAAAAAACACTCTTAATCAGAGTAGGAGGGTACATTAGCAGTGGTTATGGGTTACCACTACTAATTTTTTAGAGGGGATTATCACCCCTTCAAAATGAAAAACCGCTTATAATCACCCTATTTTTTTGTAGTGTAGCCGGTCTCGCTAAGATGTGCCTTCCTGACTCACTGTTAGAGAGGAGGGGAGAAATTAATTGACTGTATGTAAGAGGGTCTATATCCATCCACAAAAAATCACTACAATGAGGCCAACTACTATGATTCCTTATTCAACAACAGAAAACAAGGCCACAAACTAATAGAATATTCTATCACATTCCCCATCACAATATTAAAGTGAATCTCAATGTCATAGTCCTGGAGGAACTCTAGTCATCCCCATTGTCTTAAGATCAGATCCATTTGGGAGAAGATATAACTGATACTCTTTTTATCAGAGTAGGAGATAAACTTCTCTACTATGAGAAAGTGTCTCTATATATTCTAGGAAATGACTATTGTTGTCAGCGCAAGATCATGGGTTATGTAATTATTCTCATGTATCCTCAACTGGCAGGAACCATAAACAATAAACTATTTCCCCTACATTAGGAAAAAACCTAGCCTGATCCCTAATGCATCATATAACACCACATACTCGATGTTTCACTCTAGTAACTTCATGATGAGATCGATCTTCAACCTCTGCATCAACTCCGGGAAGAACTACTGACACTTTTCTATCCACAATAATGGATACCCCTATCTTTTCAAAGATGTCAAGGTTGATGCAACTATGGAGAAGTTAGGTACAAACCTCCGATAGTACCATGCCAATCCAAGGAAACCCCTCAACTCGGTAACAATCATGGTTGGATCCCAAGAAAGCACTACTTCAACCTTCAATGGATCAACTGAAACACCAACCTTTGAGTTGAATTGTCCTAGAAAATGGACCTGTTGAATCTATAATAGAAAATTTGATAGCTTCCAATAAATTTGGTTCTCATAGAGTGTGTTGAGTAATATCCTCAAGTGTCTCGCATGCTCCTCCAGGGGCATCGAGTGCACTGTGATGTCATTAATGAATACCAATATGAACCAATCTATATATAGAAGAATGATCTAGTTCATGAGTCCCATGAACACTATTAGGGAGTTCATCATTCCAATATACATCAAAAAGTACTGATAGTGACCATAACAACATCTGAAGGCCATATTTGGTATATCCTCGTCCAGCACTCATAGCTAGTGATAGCCACATCTGAGGTCAATCATCAAGAACCATCACGCCCCTTTCAAATAATCAAAATTGATCATCAATACTAGGAAGTGGATTGTTGTTTTTTATCATCACCTGGATTAAATTCTGGTAATACACAAATAATCTCAAGCTACCATATGCATTATTGTGAAACAAACCTAGGTATTCCTAGGATGAAACTTTGGGTCTCATGAAACCCTACTTCTGCACACCCTCCAGTTGTATTATCAGCTCACGTAGATCATTGGGAGCCATCTAAAATGTTGATGTAGATATCGAGACCATAATAGGAAGTATATTAATACATAATTCCATCTCCTTGTGGGGAGGTAATCTTGCAATAACTTCAGGAAAGACATCCTCATACTCCTCCACCAATGTAGGAAATGGGTGAATCGTATTATCAACTGCACTGAGGGTGATTCCTTCCAAAATATGAGTAATCAGCTGCACCCTCGTATGAGTGAGTCCATCTTGTGCTACCTGAGTTTGTTTTTTTCTGTAGCAATGGAAAATAGTTTCCATCAATGTGGACACACCAAACTTTGTGACTAAAATAGTTTACCTGAGTATGAAATTCAAATAACAATTCCATACCAAGATTGATTATATAAGGCATCGATGCCACTACGAAGATATCCCAACCAAAACACACACCTCTAAGAGTCATGTAAATATATTGGAACCCATGTTTGATTATCCAAATTCCTCCCATAGGTGTTTCCAATTGTATGAGTTGATTCAAAGGTTTAAACAGAATCTCTGAATCTCTAACAAGGTTAATGTAATTAAAGTAATGACTAGAAACTATGTCTATCAAATCTAAATCTAAGGTGGAAAAGTCACAGATCATACCAAATATCATACTAAGATCTCTAAGGTCATAAACCTACATTTCATGTAGTAGTCTTCATCCCTTCCCACCAACTCCATAATCCTTGCATGGACCACCTGGGGGGTGGTGTTGGTAATAGGTCAAACCTATGAACACCTCCTACTTTCCTACCTGCCCCTCTTCCATGTCCACTACCCTATGGACCACCCTTATATTTTATATAACTCTAACATAGTGGTCCCTAAACCATATCCCAATTAGCTCTACAATGGGTTAGGAAATCTACTGTAAAAGTCCCCAAATGCTGCATGAATAACAATGTCTGTCCCTAGGATGACACAAATTACCCTAGGTCCCCTGCACTGTTGACTGTATGTCCTAGGATCATCCCATGAAGTGCATGACTCAATTGGATCTCGATGAATACCTTTGGATTGCGGCTGCCGATATCTCAGGAACCTGGTGCCAACTACTAGCTCCCACTACCAGTGTCTACTCCACATGAAATCTCTCCACTAGCATGTCTTGCTCATGTACTGTAGAATAGGTAGGAATGCTAAGGGATATCACTAACTCCCTGATGTCATGGTGTATTCCATGCTCGAAGGGCTGAGTAGTGAAGATCGTGACTTTTACCATGTCCATGGAGTATCATGAAAGTCCTATAAATGTCGCTGAATAATCCCCAATGGCCATACAACCCTACTTCAGATGAATAAAATTCTGTATGTGTATCTATCACAACGTCTCCAGGTAGAACTACTCTCTGAAGAGATGATCGAACTCTATCTATGATAGGTCTATCTCCACATGTGACCGAGAGACCATGCTCCACCATCACCCCTAAGACCCCTTATGAAGACTCATAACAAGGACATCCATCCTATTGAAAGGAGTCCTCACAAGGTGGAAAACATAGGTGAATTCCTCTGGAAAATCCTCATCCATATTGGGGTCTGTCTCACCTTGAAAACTAGGAGGTCACTTCCTATGAATCTCATGAACCACACTCAGCCGGAATGAATCCTCATCTAGTAGTGCTAGTAAAAGATTCTACTCAATGAGTGGTGGCATAATTGATAAAAAAACCTGATGGTGCTATCTTCGGGAAAATCCCATGTACTGATTCATTGTCACTAGGTGGATCATCCTCATGACCACACAATGAAATCCCTACTGGATGTCTACATGGAGGCTTCATGAAATAAAAAATAATGTACCACAGTGAATAGAGTATATATGGAGAGTTGACTCAAGAAGTAAATGAAAGACACAACCATTCCTATATGATTCATATATCGTTCTTTTCCCCTCCAACCACTGTTGTCATGTACCATGTCAAAAAACAAGAAATCAATGTCTTTGTAAATGGATACGTTGGTTGTCGCACCAACACTGGAGTCCCTAGCCTAAATACCCAACTCGAAACACTTAATATTTTTGCCCCAACCAATATCATAGACTCACAATCCTAATGTTGAACAAACCTCCTATGATACCTATATATAACAACTCATTCATGTGTGGCCCATGCCGCGACTCCCCATTCCCGCCTCCAATAGGATAGGGGATGGTGACTAGCATCATGTAGGCATATCAATAACATGAGAGGAGTTACCTATGTACCTGTAAACGCATAAACATCTCCAAGACCAAAAAAATGTTAAAATGTAAAAACCACTAAGTAAAAAATTCATGCATACCACTAAGATCTCTTGATAGAGTATGATAGTAAACATATTGGAAAGTAAATAGGTCTAAGTAAAAGACCACAACAAATAGTCTACAACAAAAGTCCAACCTAAAATAAATGGTATTTAGACTACTGTCTGAGAGTCATAGGTACACACCCCGGTCTATACAGTCTCACTAAGAACCATCTGGTCCTGGTCTACCCAAGGCTCTGTCAAAAGGTTGATCATTTTCACAAGACACGAAACAAGTGAGAAAATCCAGTGTAGGGGTGAGTATAAAAATTCTCAATAAAGAACCCCAAAACCAAAATGAAATACCCCATAGGAATACCCCAAATAAATTCCACAAAGGAATACAACAATGTAATATAATAAAGGAATACCAAAAAGGAAAATAAAGTCATATCTACATAGGTATATGGCTAAAACACATATAACAAGAAAATCCAGTTATATTCAAGAGAGACAATATGCCATCAAGCGATTATAACCAACTGCTAGTCACAAGACTCTGATAGAAGCATACATGTTTTGGGAGAACTCACTCCTCAATCCATGATACCATTATAGAAACTCACAAAAGGTATACCTCATTTGGTCCCTTCCTAAAGATAACATATTGGTCAAGGAAGACAATGATACACTAAGGGGGAGTCACCACGAGAACTAACTATGGTATTCTATAGATTTCACCCAAACATGTTGGGGGATACCATGTACCCAAATTAGATAAAACCTCTATGTAGGAGATCATTCCTAGAGACAACAAGGTGATTCCACAAACCCTATAGATGTGGTTTGCGAGACAGAGGATCAACGACATATTGAAGAAGTTTTTGTGATACCGTAGATCCAACTAGGGGTGATATATGATTGTACTCCAGTGTTAGAGAGGGATACCATACTCTATCTAATACTCGACCTATAGAGGGAAATACATTCCAGTGATGTGGACATAATAATGTTCTGATCCCCTAAGGAAAGGAAATAGGGAACTCTCTCAACCTAATGTGGTCCCAAAATAATAACTCACCACTTGTCCAAAAATTACATTCTCAGCATCAATGTATTGACACCATTGAAGGATCATCAATTGGGCACTCCACTTAGGAGATACACTCATTTGAGAGAAATCACATGCAAGCTGGCCATGATAGGAAACCGACAACCACAGTTTTTCAACTAACTACGCTGTTCGTCGCACGGTCGCCGCACCCATGGTCGACCATCACCGTCAAACATTGCGATCAATGTTCCCATAAAATCTCAGGATGTTCTTGCCTCATGTTTTACCATCACAGTTGACTACGAACGCTCTCTGACCTGGCTGCTTCAGATGAAACATGGGTCCACTTCATCTGAACTGGGTCTACTTCAACCAACCTATCCAGCTTGGCATGACCCATCCTGCTTGAACCACCCCAACCCACTTGGCCCTGTCTACACCTTCACTACCATGTCTCACGCTACTCTCTTCCACGTCTACCACTACCATCACATCCTATATACTTTTTTCTTTTCCGTTGTGCACCCATTGTCACCACCATCACCCTTGGTCACAGCTAGCCGCACTCACCACATGTGGCTTCACCACTGTGAAATACTGCCGCTTTCGGTTTCCAGTTCCACAATAGTGGTCCCTTCTGTAGACAACCAAGCATCTTCGGATCCGTGAAAAATAAAAAGGACCTAGATCAAACCTCCTTGGGTCCCACTCTACATAGATATGACATCAGTAATCAATTCACGTCAAATATGGGTGTCTGATCATGCTCTAAACCAACCATGAACAACAATCCATGAATTGAGGGGTTCCAATAGAGATGAAAGAAGAGAGTAGAGGGACAAAAGAACAGAAGACAATGTTTAAAATTTTTGGACATAATTTTTTTTTCAATGATCATGAATGGGGGATTTGGTGTGGATAAATAGATTTAATAAACCTCGATAACCTACAAACAAAACAAAACCACAAATATGAAAAAATGGTGGGTCAATCTATTCGTTGATTGGTCACTACTCATTGTGGAATTTATTAACAGGGAAATAAAATCAAGATAAAAAGCCCTGCCTCAATTTAGATCACTGTTGACAAATAATGATTGTTACATGATTACTCTAGGAAAGATCCTTTGAATCTAAGGTGCATTGGTCATCGTTCCATGATCCATCACAATCGCCTAAGATCGAATCCTAAATTATATCTCCAATGGTTCTCTATGGTTTTCCTGGTAATGCAGCTATCCCTGGAAATTCTTCATAAATACATTTTAAATATTTTATTCTACTCAGTCAACAAAATAATTTTTTTATTAGATATTTTTGTTCATTTTACTTCCCATGATAGATTTTTCACAAATGTCCCATGCTGAATAAAGTTAAGATGCACCTAAGGAAAATCCACTATTCTTATCTCAATGACAACCTTATATTTTTGACCTATTAACCCATATAATATTTATTCAACTTTATCATAAAACCAACATGTGTGTGTTATTAAAAAAGATTAATACATTTGAAACTATAATTTTTGGTACACCGGGCCTCAAAATCACATGATGTCTTAGTGCTTGGTCTCGAAATCATTCAATATAATATTTAAAAATAGTACGTGGAAAATATGAGATGATGCACCACTTTTTTGTCACATTCTAAATGTGTGAATACTCTTATTATTTATAACCTTAAAACCTGGTAAAAACTAAATTACCATAATCCAATTTTTAAATCATGATTTCTTCCTTATTCCAATTATTAATGGTTATATTCTTTAATTCCATGAAATTTTACACTTCAACCTTGATGATATTGAACACTTTATCAACAATTAGTTCAAGGGTAATCCATACCATCCAATTTAATTATTCATATCCAGTATATCATTATCCAAACATCATTATCTCATCATCAGGCATTAATTAAGGGTTAACGTCCCTTAACCAAAATATCACCATTCTATGAAATCATTTTTTATTGCCTTCATCACCATCCAGTATGTCCTTTTCAATCTGTAATTAAAACATATAGAGAAAATACTTATATCTTACATGATTCATATAACACACTCTTTTAATTCCAAAATATAAGTACTACATTAATCCAAAATTATTCATAAACCATTACTCAAGCTTCACAAACTTATTCCTTAATACCTATTTCCTAGAAATATGAATCATGTCTTAATGTACCTCAACCTCAATATAATAATTTTAATTATGTTTTATGAAACAAATACCTAGAATAATCACCACATACCATTAAAATTTCATTTTTAGTCTCTTTAACATCAGAAGTATAACCAATACTCATACCACCTTCATGAATCTCCTTTTGAGATTTCCACTTGGGGAAAATGATTTGCATAATTCTCATACATTCCACATTAGAAATAGTAAATGTTATCCCTCTTCATTCTTGTTATCTCCATTGAATAAAACTAGAAATCATAGTTTGAGAACCATGAATCATATTAGGATACAGTAAAAAAAATAACTTTTAGCGTTCCTAAATCAGGGCTCATAATTATATAATCTATGACATTGTAGGTTTGTCATAGGTTATTCATAGTCATAATTGATTTAAATCCTTCATGATGGTATCTAAAGTGTTAATGAATTACCAATGCATATGCCCTAGGATTTTCAAACTAGGTGTGCAATATGGCACATTGTCATGTACCGGATTACCCTGATCTCGGCCTGAAAAATATTGTTTATGTTTTATATAATGTACCCTATTTATTATTGTATTATTTAAAAAATATTATATGGATTAATTTTTATACCATACACTAAGAAAAATTATAATTATGAGGCCTGGTGTGCCATAAAAAATGACTGAAATATATTAAAATATAAAAAATCATGAATGCGTTGTTTTCCTGAAAAAATGGAATAAGTTCTATATGGGTGACTGAATCCAAAATCTAAGGATACCATTACGTTCTAAAAATCCATTTTACCCAAGCCTCTACTTAACATTGGTCTGCTCGGGATGGTTGTGGAATGTTTCTAAAACACTTTTTATGAATTAATTAAATTGAAAACATATTTATTTTAATTTTGTTGTGTCGATGTGGCGACATAGCGATGGTTTTTATTTTCAATATAACTTTAGTCAAAGCGCTTGCATTAAAATCATAACCCAAGAATCCTCTGGAGTCTCTGGGGTAAAAAACCTATAGAATTCTCTCGTCATGCGATGACAGAACCTTGGATCAAAGATCAACGAACATCATTCTTGATGGATCTCGCAAACGAAGATGGCACAATAATAAATCTTCATCAATGATAAATACGAATCCAAGTAGGATGTGTTATTTTAAATCCATATTTTTTATATCTGAATTCAATGATGAACTTAGACCAACCAATGAATTTATTGATCCACAGTTTGATCATGCCTTGTGTGATGGTTTTTATTGGCAGGGTCTGATTATAGAGGTTTTCATTTGATTTTTTAATCATTCTTATAGGAACAGATTGAGGCCAGTATAATAAATTTATAAGGCTAGTTCCTTGGATATTATTCCTTATGGTTTCTCCCCTTATTATTTGTGTATGTTTTTTGGTCTTCGTCCAATTATGAACAATAAATTGTTTCACCCTTGATTCTTGGCCCAACGATCCAAAATCAGATATCCGACATCAAGAAGACCCAATAGAGGTCTGACGGTAGTTGAGTCATTGAACAGATCGAATTGGGTTTGGAGAAACCATTCTTTTAGCCATATACTTTTGGGTGGATTTAAAATCAATTCCTTTCCAGATTGATGACCGGAAAACCCCATCGTTTGGGTGTTAGTGTGGAAAAACGAACCTAAATTTTGAGTTTCGAGGTGAACTAAGCACCATATTGGACCCTGGGAAATCGTATGAGGTGCTTGGTGGAAAAAACCACCTTCTAGAAATTTTAGAACACATGGAATTTATTCCCATCCTCATGGAGTGTGTTCATTGTTGGACCAGTCGAGGTGCGCATGGAAAGTACATGGACATGTGGTTGAGTACATTGGATGCCTACACAACATGTACATCCAAAAACAACATAGACTAAACCGGTTACACTAATTATCCCTTGTACTGGTACATGAGAAATGTTACATGGGTTGATACCTTCTACTAGCAGACGACCAGAGCACATGGGTAGACCTTGGATGGAAGGAAACAATGTGTGACTCCTTCTACATGTTGTGTACCCATATTCTATATGGAAAGTTCTAATGAAATGGACTATTGTACTGGGGTAGTACTTAGGTTCAAGGGACATAGCGTGTGATCCCACTACATATCGTGTACCCCCTTTCTACATGGAATTATTCTATTATCCTTCGTATCATAAATATGTATCGTTAGGGTTTGTTCCATTTATAATTTTCCCTGAAGGCAGGTATGAATCTTTTCCTCCTCCAAAGGATATGATCCCATTAGAAGGTCTACTGGATGGAGTTTTGGAATCTCTCGAGAGGTCAGGAGCAGTATTATCTATTCATTCTTTATTTCCTAGGTGGAGTTCCCAATATTTATCTGACCAACAATACATGGGTGACGATCTTCTACATGGTGGGATAACCTATATTTGAGGTGTTAGTACCACCGCATGGCTGTAAATGTGATCTTCATCTATTGTATCATATATCTTTTCAGATATATAAGCATATCTCTCTCATGGCGAGAATCAATGAGAAGTACCTCTCAGATGTTTGTGATTAGGGCTTTTGGAATTTGGAGCATGTTCTCCTAGATCAGTGTTTCATGGAATATTAATGCTAAAATCCTAGTATTATAAAATTGTTGTTGTGACATAACTTTAGACTATGTGTTGTGGTTTTGTATATATGGATATTTTTATTTTATGTGATATATAAATATACCTACTAAGTTGACTATATTTTTACATTGTTATATTTCATTTTGGATTTGGGTTTCCCAAGTCAGTATTGTTATAATCACCCTACATTGTCCTTACCCACACGTGTTGTGTTTTGTGCATATGATCAATAATTTGATAGATTCATAGGTGGACTAGGAGCGAACAGTTCTTGGTGAGACCTAAAAGACTGGGGTGTGTTCCTAGGGTTACAAACAATAATCCACGTACCTCTTCCTTACAGACCAGAATTTTGGTTATAGACACTTTTTTGTGGGATTTTATTTGGCCAAATTTTAGTTTTCCATAGTTTTTTTTTCATACTTTGGTTTTTTGATATTGTAGTATGCATGAATTCCTTACTTAGTGGTATTTACATTTCATCATTTTTTGGTCTTGGATATGGGTGTGTAAGAAGATGTACAAAGGAAATGCCTCCCATGTCAATGATATGCATACTCGGTGCTAGTCACAAGCCCCTAGCCTATTAGAGGTGGGTTTGGGGAGTTCCAACATGACCCCCACTGGGGCAGGTCGAGATAGAGTGGTAAATGAGCTGGGCGACTCTACTTTAGGACTAAGAGTCTATGAGACTATTGTGTGGAAATAATTTTAAGAGTTTAAAGTTTTACTTTTAGGCAAGGGACTCTAGTGTTGTTGTGAGAGACCGACATATCCATAGACCCAGACATTGATAACTTACATTTTCACTCGGAACATGAGAAAACTAGTTGCAGGGAAAATAATAGTACATGAATCATATAAGAATGGGTAGTGGTTTCCATGTATTATTATGTAATATCTCTAGATATATTCTCATTGACAATGGTACAACTTGATTATTTCACAATGCATCCAAAAATTATACCATCTACGATTTAGAAGCTCTATCATGAGGATTACCCTCTTAGTGACGAGGATTCAATATAGGGACTGATTCCCCATATGTCCCCTCTAGGTGGTGCACCATCCATACCATCACATATGGAGAGAACATGGTACTGACAGTAATAGTAGATGAGGAGTGCAAGAATAGCATGATTCATGAGTTTTAGAGATAGAGACCCTTTAGATTTCAATGTGTTACTGACCCCCATGAAATTGAGGGCTGGCCTAAGGAGGTGACCGGAGTTTTTTGACTACTCAGGACACCAAAATATCAGATGGTGGTTGTGGTGGTGAGCCTTCTACACAGCTCAATTGGGAGATGGTGGTGTTTGGCTATCTATAATCAAAACTACGTGACTATTTCATGGAAACAGTTCGAGCATATCTTTAGAGAAGAGTTAACAGATGTTACATTGAGAGTTGTGTGTATACAATTGATTCTTCAACTTTAGTTGGGTAGAATGATAGTGGTCGATTATTCATCATGGATTACAAACTATTCTAGGTACTATATGGATATGTTTAGAGATCAATAATCCAGGTATAAGACCTTTGATTATGGTACATTAATGGACATCCATTCCAAAATTATCCCTCTATTCATTACTACTTATGATGGGGTTATTGAGTGGAATTTGGTGGTTGAATGCTTCTTTGCCGAGAAGATACAATCAGTGATAGTCAGCAGTGGATGAGTAGGAGTAGAGAACATTGTAGTAGGGAGCCTATGTCTGTCCCAGGGACATGGACATGGGATAAATTTTAGGAGGATGTACCAGGACATAAGATCATTAGTTTAGGGCTCACATGGTTGTTCCATTCAGTCTTGGGAGAGGCAGTTCTATTCATGTGACAGTAAGGGACATCTTGATCGTGATTGTACTAACTAACATGCTATGGACAAAGAGTCTATGTATGCATAAACCAATGTAGATAGAGTGAAAGGAGAAGTTATATCCATAGGGCATAAGAAGATACACAAGATATGGGAGATAAGTAGGAGGTGGTCAATGTTTCGAATTACTACCACCACCACACACAGGTTGTCAATGCCAGGCTTATGGAGATGGAGGAAAGGGGAGGGTAGAACAACATCTGGTCAAATAATATGAACCATGGGATCCAGTAATGATCCAAGGTATGATATGTTTCTTTTCTACTTTATCTATAGTACAAACATACACATGTTTTAGTCAATCCTTTCTCTCCATATATCTTGTTCGAGGACTAGAGATTCTGGTTTAAATGTTGATTGGACCCTTATTATTGGATATACATATTGGAGATGAATTGATAATCAAAAATATTTTCCAACAGTGTGACCTGACCCTTGGAGGTGAGAGTTTGGGGTGGAACCTCTTGGTGGAAGCATCATGGACATACGATATCATTCTTGGTATGGATTGGTTATCCACAGTCCATGCCTAGATTGAGTTTTTTAGGGGAAGGTTGTGGTGTGTGCACAATGATGGAATGCAGTTTTATTTTTTTAGTGAAAAGGAAACCTAGGAATCATAGGATGGAATCATGCATAAGAGGGTGCTGCCAATTACTCATCAGTTTCCTTTCCTAACCCTCAGTGCAATAGATGTTATAAGATTCTAGTTTTCAGTGGTGGTGGTTGTGGCGATGTACGAAATGCAATTCCTAAAGATGATCTTGGATTACCTCCTCACTAGGAGATATAATTTTTCATTGATTTACACCCTAGGTAGGAATTTATATATACAACCACATATTAGATGGCTCACATATAGCTTCATAAGTTGAGGGTGCAGTTGGAGGACTTATAGTGGAAGGGCTTCGTGCAACCCAGTGTTTTTCCCTAGACAGCCCCGGTTTTGTGTTCCAAAAAAGAATACTGGTGTTCGAGGATGTGTGTGGACAACTGATGCATAAAAAAGGTGATCATTAAGAATCAGTATCCACTAGCAAGGATACATGACCTATTTGATCAATTGAGAGGGGTATAGTGGTTCTTGAATGTTAACCACACATCAGGATATCACCAGTATCAGGTACGGGATGAGGATATACCAAAGATATATTTTAGATTTAGTTATGGTCACTATGAGTACATGGTGATTCCATTTGTCATGATGAATTCCATATTACTATTCATGGGACTCATGAACCAGATGTTTCAGCCTTACATGGAATAGTTAATGGTAGTTTTCATCAGTGACTTATTTGTGCACTTGTCGTCTGAGGAGTAGAACATGATACACTAAATGATGGATTGAGACATAATTTCAGACCCCAGATTCATAAGAATCTCTGGAAGTAGTAGTTGTGGATTTTGGAAGTTTACTTTTTGGAACACATTAACTTAGTGGATGGTGTGTATATAAATCCGACCAAGGTCAACATAGTGTTAGCTTGGGAGCCACCTAAGAATGTGATGGAGGTGAAAGGAATTGTCGGGATAGTAGAATATTATTAGAGATTCAAACCATATTTCTTGAGTATATTAGCACCTATGATAGATTTTACTTGAAAGGGGTATCCATTAATCTAGACAAAGTAGTGGAATCATTATTTTCAGTGTTTGAGGTAGAGTTTGATGAGAACTTAGATTATTAGATTACAGAAGGAGGGTGTTGAGTACTTAGTGTTCTGTGATGCAACCGGAAGCAGGATTGGTTGTGTCCAGATGTAGATGTGATCGGTGATTTATTGTGGTTCATGCATGTTGAGACAATATGAGAAAAACTATTGACCCATGATCATGAGTTATTAGTTGTAGTCTTCACATTGAAGATGTGGTAACACTACCAGATGGGTGAGTGATTTATCGTCTACTCCATCTGCAAGAGTCTAAAGTATATCTTCTCTCAGATTGATCTGAACATTAGAATGTGGCGATGGCTAGAGTTCCTCTAGGGATATGACTTCAAGATTTTCTAAAATCCTTAGAAGAGGATCATGGAGTGAGATGATCTTAGGAAAAAGATCTATTTCGAAGTTGCTGAACCATGCATCAGACTAGTTAGCCTCATTGTAGTTTTCCCTTGTGGATGGAGATGGAGAAACTTACCACTAGGTGATGGATGTTATGCAACAACTCTTACAGTGAGTTAAGGAGCCACAACATGGGAAAACTGACTATGAGATATTATGTGCTCAGATATCCACATGGCAAACACATGATGGATATTCAAAAGGTAGGGAGAACGTTTTTTTTAGAGGACCCATAGTAGTACTAGTGATGTTGCAGGTGGAGGTTTTGAATGTGTTCCATTAGTACCCATTGGTGGTATATCACAATGTGGAGAAGATATAGCAGGACCTCTGATTTCATTTTTGGTGGGAAAGAATAAAGAATGTAGTTGCAGATTTTGTTTCTCAATTCCTTATTTTCCAGTAAGTGATGTCTGAGTACCATGTTCCAATGGGTTTATATCAACCCATTGAGGTTCCTGAAAGGAATTGGGAAGGTTAATTGATGGGATTCATGATAGTTTTAACAAATTAATCCAAGGGAAATGATTCTATCTGGGTTATTGATGACTGACTCACCATGTTGACCCATATCCAATCTATCCCAGAGAAGAGTTCAGTAGAGATCCTAGGATGCCTCTATGTTGAGGAGATAGTTTGACTCCTTGGAGTTCCATAGGATATTGAATCTTATAATGATGTTATTTTTGCATCAATATTATGGGATAGATTACAAGATACATTTGGGACCTAGTTATGCTTGATCACAACATTCCACCCCCAAAAAGATTTCCATACGGAGAAGACCATTTAGTTTCTAAAGGACATTCTCTCAAATTGCATGTTTGAATTTTTCCATATTAAGGAGGATCACCTACCATTGGTAGAGTTCTCAGACGACAACTACCATTCCACCATTGATATGGAATGATTCTAGGAATTACATGGGAGACCCTACAGATCACCACTTTGTCGGACTGACCTCGGAGAGTCTGTACTCATCTGCTCAGAATTGGTTTGAGTAAATACCAAAAAGGTGAAGCTCATATAGGAGAAATTGAAGACCTCATATATACATATAAGTATAATATTGAAGAGTGAAAAAGGCCTTTGGAGTTTTAAGAATTATACCACATGTTCCAACAAGTTTCTCCTCAACGTGGATTACATAGATTTGGTCGGGGAGACAAGTTATCTTCGAGGTTCATCAACATTTTTCAGATATAGTGTAGTGTTGGAAAAGATGATTAATTCTTATCTCTACCTATATAGTTTGAACAAGTACATAACATCTTTTACGTATCGTCTTTGGAGAGGTATGTGCATGACACATCACACGTAATCAAGTATGGTGAGCTGGACAATGAGTATGGAGTGACTTTTGTTGTGTACTCAGTAGAGATCTAGGGTCAGCAGAGGATGATCCTTTATGGGTGATGAATTACATTAGTGTTAGTTTGTTGGAAATATGGTTATATCTTAGAGAGCACATGTGAGTGATAGGCTCATATTGGTTCTTAGTACCCACATCGTTTTGACTATCCCTTAATTTGGCTTTTCGAGGATGTAATTCTCCATGATGGGTAGAATTTAATGTTTAGGATTTTCCTATGCATTATTTTCATAATGATATGTGGATTTATTTGGGGACTAGGAACTAAGATGTTGTGTGATTATGGGGATTGTTGTGCCCATAATAAATTTTTAGAATGTATTTAAATATTAAAAAAGCTGACATGTAGTTTTTATAAAAAGTGGAATAACTCCTGAATGGGTACCCATATCTGAAATATGAGGGTAGTGTTGTCTTTACAACAACGATTTTACTCTAGCCATGACCAAACATCGGTCAATGGGGGTTGGCTATGGAGAGTTTCTACTGGAATTTTTTTTGAATAAAATGAAATTGGGGAAATATTTATTTTATTTCTAATACATTGATTCATGACACAGAGATGATTTTTCTTTTAAATAATCATTTAGAAATAGATCAGGGTCAAGATCATAGCCATAGAATCCTATGGAGGCCCTAGGGAAAATAAACTGGATAATTCTCTTAGAAAGAGAAGATAAAACCTTTGATAAAATTTTGTTGAATGAAATTCTGGACAGATCTCACCAATGACGACGATAGGGAAATCATTCATCATTGGAGAGTGATCTAAATCCATATTGGAGGGATCATTTTAAATTATTTCTCCCTGTTCTGAATTCAATGATCATCAGAGATCAACCATTTAACTGGATGATCCACAGTTTGATCATGCCATGTAGAATGGGTTTTAAGTATGGGGATTGATTATAGAGTTTGTGTTTTTATTTGATAATTTTTCTTATGGGAACCAATCAATTCCAGAATGAAAAATGATTGAGGATTATTCCATAGTGTTTGTTCCTTGTGATTTCTACCCTGATTTTCTATATGTGTTCTTCATTATTTTCTGACTGTGATCAGTATATTATTTCACCCTTGATTCATGGTTCAATTATCTGAATATCAAGTCTGATATTGGGATAATCGAACATAGGTGTAACAACCGTGACATCAGATGGATCGAATCGAATCAAGAGAATCTATTCATTGAGTGGTTTGAATGAAGGTTGTTTTAAAATGGATATCTAAGATGATAAAAAACAAAAAACACCTAGTTTCGGTGTTGGGGTGGTGAAACAATCGTTCATCTTGAGTTTCAAGTTGAAACGAGAACCAGATTGGAACCCGGGTGATCAAACGAGGTGCATGGAGGAAAACACAACTTTCTTGAAACACCAAACACACGACAAGTAGCCCTTTCCACACATCATGTGTTCATCGTAGGACCACTCTGTGTGTACAGCGGGTGGAGTTTATAGGTATGATACATAGTTTGTACTTACCCACATGACATTTCCTGAACCAGTTACATAGATTACCTTAGGTATGAGTCTATGAGAAAGGTTACGTCAGTTGAAACCATGTATTAACACACAACTAGAGCACACGGGCAGACACAAATGGATGAACATATAATGAGACTCCTTATATATTCCATGTTGCTATATATTACACAACATGTTCTAATTACCTGTTCCATTGTTGATGGGAAGTACCCAAGGTCAGGGGGAAAAATGTGTGACCATACTACTTACCATGTCCCCCTTTATACATGGATAGATTCTATAGTCATCCATATCATGGACAAGTTTCATTAGTGTATGTTTCCATTATCATATTCCCTAAAGGTACCTATAGATCAAATCATACTCATATAAATATGATCCCTTTACTAGGACTTACTAGATAGTGTTTTGGAATCCCCTGAGAGGGCCAAAGAAGGATCATCTATTCATTCATCATGTCCTAGGAGTATTTCTCAATATCAGTGTGACTAACACTACATGGGCTTCAATCCTCTAATTTTTGGGTTAACCTAGATTTGAGTTGACGTTATCACCCCATGTCCCTAGCTATAATACTCAACTCTTGTATTGTGTCTCTTTTTAGATCTATCAGTGTATCCCCCTCATGGTTAGACCCAATGAGAAGTACCTCTCAGACAGATATCATCAGTTCTTTTAGACTCTAGTGTGTGTTCTCTCAGATGAGTGCTTCATGGAATATTCGAGCTAAATTCCTAGTATTGGTATACAATGGTTGTGACTTACCTATAATCTTTGTGTTGTGGTTTATTGTATCTAGATATTATTATTTAGTGGGATTTAAACATATACCTATGTAGAGATGAATGTATCATTACTTTTTTATATTGATTTGTGGTTTTGGGGTTCTCTATTAAGTATTTTTATACTCACCCTTTCATGGGATTTTCCAGCATGTGTCTGGTATTGTGAAGCTGATCTACCTTTGGATAGAGTCCCAGTCAGATCAGGATTGAATGGTTATTTGTGGGACAAGAAAGACTACTGTGTGATCCTACGTCTACAAAAAATAGTATGAGTACCTTTTTTTAATGGTTGGACTTGTGCTTATAGACTCCTTTTGGTGGTATCATATTTGGGCCAATTTCAATTTTCCTTACTTCCCTTAGTACTCTGGTTGTGGGATATAGTGGTATTCATACATTTTTTACTTAGTTGTTTTTTCATTTTTTCATTTTAGGGGCTTGGATATGAGTGAGTGTGTATAGATATATAGGTAATGACTCCCATGTTAGTGATATTCTTACTCAGTTCTGGTCTCCATCCCCTTTCTTGTTTGTGGTGGGATTGGGGAGTTGTGAAACATGCCCCACTGGGATGGGTGATGAAATTTTCACCCCTATGTAAATCTGTGCTAGATCCAGATCAACATGTAGTATCTAGGAAAAGATGTATTTATAGAAAACCACTCACTCAATCCATTACTAAAGTAACAATACATTTTCTTAAAAAGTGACACAAACTAATACTTATCCTTAGAGACAGTCCAAGTCATATCATTTGAAATATACCCAGAGATCTCTAAAATATTTTCACATCATATTTTCCATTGTTTACTAAAAACAAATGATCTTAAAGATACTATATCAAAACAATATTGATGTACATTAACATTACATAACATTTTAAGAATACATAAAACATTTAACAAAAAGATTCCCAAATACCATACCACTCAAGTGCAATTGTAAATGTGAAAACATAAACAGTAGCACATAAATGAGCTACAACATATCACACTAGGTTTTTCTTAATAAGAACCCTTCTTTTACAAATCAAACATAACAATATTATTATAATTTGGGGGATTGAAACATAAAAAGGGGTGATCTATGACTACCAGTTTGGGTAAAAAAGGGAGACACATAAGAATAATCATGATCATAAGTGTATTAAATCATGATCATGAAAAATATAAGATCATGCCATTCATATCCTAGATCATAAACATATATCATGGAATAAATAATGATAGTTAAAAATACATGAATCATAATGAAATAAAGATCATAATCCATGAAAGAATATAATAGAAATAAAAAATAGAATTGTGGAAAACACATAAGCATAAAAAACCCATAAAAAAGTAGCCTACTAAGGCCTTTGAAACATGTTTAGATTGGGTTAATAATATATGTACCTTCTTCTGGATTGGGATGCCATCCTATGTACACTCTTATCGTGGGATTAGGATTTCCTCATGTGTACCCTCTTATTTTCGGCTTGGGATGTCTCTTGGGTACCCTCTTGTTTTGGGATTGTGATGTCCTCCCTTGTACCCACTTAATTTAGGCTTGGTATTCCCTCTCGCGTACCCTTCCAAAATAATAAATTTTTGTCATTGCCTAATTCATTAGTGAGAGATATAGGTTGCACCCTCCTCATAATTAAATCATACATATATAAGTAACAAAATTATAAACAATCATATCATAAACCATGAAATGAAATTGGTATCATAAATATGTAATAATATCATAACCCAGGGAAGAATACATGTTTCATAATCATTTCATCAAATGAATGATCCACGAAAAGAAGCTTTTTTCATAGTCCTATAACTCATGGAAAATAATCATGTGAAATAATCATCCCTCCATCAAAACATAAACCATTCAAGAAGGAATATGAATGAAAAATTTGGATCATTTCCTAGAAAGAAATGAGTTAGAGCAAAATATTTCATCTCAGATTGAAAATAACATGAAAATATATTTGGAAACCATTTCTTGAGTGAAATATCTGTTCTTCCTTGAAAAAATCTCTTCAAAACAAAAAAAACCATTTTAAAACCATTTCCATGAAATTGTACTCAAAAAATTATAATGAATGATTTTAATAATTGATTGGGAAAATTTTTCTTTCAAAACATATAAAGTGAGAAGAATTTTTTTTTGAAAATAATTATACTAGAGAACTTCTAAAATAATATTTAAAAGATTTTGAAAACAATTTTCCTTGAAAACATATAAAATAAAGCATGATTTTTTTTTTCTGTAAAGGATTTTTCGTGAAAAATTATAAAATAAACATAAAAACCATCAGAAAAATATTTCATTGAAAATATATCATAGTAATTTTTTTTAAAAAAAATTACATTTTAAATATGAAAATAAAATTTTAATGAATTGATGTTAGTTAAATCTATACATGTTTTACGAGGTAAAAAGAACATTCCGTTTTCACAATAAAAAGGATAAAAAATGACTCATTCAGAAAGTGACATGAAGATTTCATTGAAAACATTGGTTTAAGGAAAAAAGGGTAAAAATTTATTTCAATAATCATGAGAGATTAGTTTAATATTCTTGTAACCCCATTTTAGAAAACATGGTTTTGTAGGAACACAGATTTCCAACCGAAGAGTGGGTAATGTAGAGATTTCTTAAAAACAATTTATTAACTGTATTTTATACCAATGAGTGAAATATTGGAACCAATAAAAGAGAATTTCATGAACAACAAGATTATAAAAAAATTAATTATATTTCTGAAGATACAGATCATAATATTTCATCAAAGGAATCATAAATTTAAACTATATGGAAAGACAATGAGATTGTTTCAATAAAATATTACCACATTGTAAATTTGAGCCATAATCCAAAAGTAATAAAATTGAATTAAGAAAAGATTAAAATATAATTAAAATTTGGAGATTAATGATATAAAATTTCAAAGGTATTATATACACATAATTGAAAAATATAGGTGCATAACATGGAATGTGTCTCAATGTTGGCCAATTGGGAAAAAATTAATATACTGATTTTGTTAATTTTGAAAAATAAATACAATGAAATAAATATCATAAAATGGATAAATAAATTACTATAATTTTAATTAAAATATTATTTTAATATATACATGGGATTTATATACACCACAAAAAGGAATGGGTGGTGAATAAATCATGTATCTCATAGAAAAAAAGAGAGATGAAATTCACTTACCTTTTGTCTTGACTGTTGTCGTAATCTTTTAAAAAATTTATAGTAAATATAAATATATTATCAATATATTAAATAAAAATTTTATTATATATAAGACCATATATGGTTGGTTAATGACCTTATATTTCAAACATGTTAACCATCCTATGTAAAATTTTTACTTCAGAAAATATTCACTTTGTTCTTCGCATGTGTCTTACTTTGTTATATCATTTGTCTATATACTTATATATAGATTTATAGAATGTATATAATGATATAAATATTATTTATATTCATTATATGTGTAATATAATAATCTATATAATATATAAGTATGAAATTTAATACATCGTTCATGGAAACTGTAACCCGTACGTACATATGAACGTTTTTTTCATTTTTATTTTCGTATTAAAATGATGAAGGAAAATGAAATATGAGTATAAAAATAATTATATATATATATATATATCATTATTAAATTATAATTATTACATCCTATATATCATATAATTTTACAAAATCAATCCTTCATTGATTCTATGTAGCGTGTGAACGAAGCACATCGCTTTGAGGGGGTGGTAGTCCACAATTCCACAAATGAAATTTTCATATTTACAAAAAAATGTAATGTAAAAAGATATTTCATTTAATATAATTAAATAATATTAAATAAATAATAAATATAATATAAAAAATATATAATCATAGTTTCTATCATAATTTCCACTATTATAGTTGGTAGGTAAAAATGAATAATCATCATTTTGTGAGGCTGTAGTTGACCATACACATAAACATTATGTTCATTACCCAATAGTTGGAGGTATGTGTAATTGTAAAAAAATTATAGAATAAAAAATTCAAGTATATTTAAGATAATGGTTTTTTCATTCTATCATGGAATAAAGATAGTGTAGGGGGTGGTGAAAGAAAATAAAAGGAAGGAGTTTGAGAGAAGACCTTACCGATTAATCTATTAACACCTTTCGGTTTGTACCAAAATGATTCGTTGGATTTAGTTATTCCCAAGGGGAGGATTCTATAAATAAATAAGGATTTTAATGAGGATATTTTAGTAGATTAATTCCGAACATAATTGGTTTAGAGGTGTAAATTTGTGGAGGATAGGAGGCCTTTTTATAGTGGAGGAGGAGTTTCCCTACTGTAATATTTCGACAAATGAAACCCCACACATGTTTTTTATTTCTAGTGGATCAAATATCTATCCGAATAATATAAAACCGAGTATAAGGTTAAAATATGTCCATAAAATGGATTTTCGACAAGCCTATAAGCCTTTTTGGGCTTTAAGGTTACAGTTTAGTCCCTAATTAAGAATACTTCAACCACAATTGTTGAAATTAATTTCATTAACTTTCATTAATATATTTTGTGAAAAATTAGGTTTAACTCATTAGAAATTAGAAATTATTCTTATTTAAAATATGGAATCCATTTTTCCAAATTGATATCACATTAGTGGCAATAATTATTTTAAAATTTATCCCACAGTCAGGTCGATGATGTAGGGTTTTAAAGTTAAAAAATTAAAAGTTTGCGATGTTTTTATACTTAATTTGAATGTGAAATTGTATTAAATGAAATAAATTGTATTAATATATTAAAATATTATTTAGTTATACTTTGAAAAAATTTATTATATAATTTAAAAGTAAAAATAAATTGGATGAAAAAGTAGTTTTGTATGGAAATTCTGTATTTTTTACAATTCATTGTGACATATAACTTCAGTGAAAAACACAAATAATTTTCCCTAAGCTAATTCTTATGTTAAAATTTAAAATATTAATTGTAATTTTACATATTAAATCAAAAATTTTTCCAAAAATTGCATTTGAAATGTGTTCTCCATTATAAGGTGCTAAAAATTCCTTATTAAAAATATTGATTTTAAGCATAAAATTTGGTTTTTTATTATCTTATGTCTATCATATACATTGTATTAATAAAAAAATTATTTTACTAAGTATATCAGATATATATATTACATTAATATCACACACTAATTGTACTTAATTTAATTTATTAAGGTAAAACAGCTTTGGGACCATAAAAAAACAATAATTTCCTTTTTTATTCAATTGGTTTTCATATTAATTTATAATTAATTGGTAACCTATTAATTGAAATTATATTTTTTAAAATATATATTTTCTGAAATTAGTTAATACTATTCATAATTTCTAATTTAACTGATAGGTTATATCTTATTTTATTATGTAATAAAATTTTAATGATATACTATTGTTCGATAAAAATTTTTCTTGTGTGTTATGCTAACCGTAAAGGATATTTATTATTTCATGTAACACAATATAACATTCGTATTATGTATATTGAAAAAAATTAATGTTTTTTGTCGGGAATTATTAATTTATGGTTGCATATAACACAAGAAAAACATAGTCCATTAATATAAAATAAACTATCTTTAGTATTGTGTGAAATGTATTATACTAAAAAGTATAAATTAATTTGAAAAAAAATAATTCAAAATATATCAGGTTGTTACATCCATCCCAGGGTTTATTAGATATTGGATTTAGGGATCATCATTTAGTATTTACAATCCAATTCTAGGGGTAGTAGTGCAAGGGGAAGTATCATGACATAATTGAATCAATGTTATGGTTGAGTGATATCATTGAGTTTGGAGATATGAATTAGTGAGCATGCATGTGTTTGTAGGAAAAAATTATCAGTTGGACTTAGCACATGATATAAAAAATAGAGACTATCTTGGACAAATGGTTTTAGGGCCCCTTGTGATATGATATAATGACCTTCAAGTCTACTAATGATGCTATGTGAAGAAAAGTGTCCTAAAGTATTGAGATCATAGTATGAATAAAAAATCATGATTATCTATGATTATATTTGAACTAGGTTGAGAATCAATTTTTTTAAATAAATAATAAATTAAAATTATGTATTTTATAATATAGTATTAGGGGGTCCCTAACCCTATTTCTTTTATACGAATGGCTCCAAGTTTATGTCCTCCTTAGTATCATGTCAAATATTTCAAATAGGATACTCTAGTAAATTTTATAAGGTATAGGTCAATTATTAAGATTATTGGAGGAAGAAACATTGAGATCCTCATCACTAGGTTATAAAAAAGTAATAGGGATTCGTTTTACTTCATGAGACCAATTCTTGGTTGGAAGTGGTGTATATTTCTTTCAGTTAGATCCATCCTCAGTAGGGGCACTGCTTTTTTGGTTGAGAGGATGTTATGTGGTAATAAATTATAGTGGTTATTATTATTCCTTTGGGAATATGTGTAGTCACTATTATATTGTATAACTTTTGATATTAGTTTCAAAATGTGTTTTTTTCTTGAACATGAAATGTGGGTTGTTGGAAGGAGGATCTTACCATTCTTCAGCGGAGTTCCAGTGTGTGGGAGTTTTGTATCATTTATAATTTTTTTTAAATGTTTTATATCTTTTTTGAGATTATTAGGCTAGATAAATTCATTTTATGGAGGCTTTACATAATGTTATTTAGTTCCAAGTCACCCAATTTATAACAAAGATATACCCTGAGGTGTTCGTGAAGGAAGAGGTCACTGAGAGGACGCTAGACATGAATGGACCATCTCATGACTAGATTCATTGTGATTATCCATGTATTATATCTATGAAAATAAGTTTTCAGTTTCTAGGTCATATGATGTTTTAGATGAAAGTGAGTCTGTTCCATCCTTCTTCATCTTGTTTTTTAGAGATGGTTTTTCTCTAACTCCTCCTAGTGAATCCAGAATTGTTTTCTATGCTTATATATTTTTTATATATAAAAATTGAATGTTTCAATATATATTTAGTAATCATAATATGATTGGTGTCCCACCATAGGATCACTCATTGAATTAGTATCTGTTGAGGCCTCAATAACAGCATGGTGCTCCAGCTTTGTATTAGAAGTGAGCAGATGAGGAATGAAAAGGGAAACCTCATGATTCCACTCATCCATATGAATAATAAGTATAGATTAGCCTAAGATGTGTATCCATAAAATCTAGAGATGATATAGAGTAAAAAATTATTAGATGCATTATGTATAGTTTCTAATTCTAGGAGATCCGGTCATCATGTGTGGTAATATCAAACTATTTTCTAGTTAAGTTTATTCCCTATTTGTTTTGAAAGCTAAAAAATCACTTGTTTCACCCTACCTAGTCAATTATTTATGACATAACATGGAGTGACATCCAATTAAATTGATGATGAAAATTCTAGTTCGATGTTGATCTGTCCTACAGGACATGTTCTAGGACAATGTGCTGATTCTAGGGTATCATCACTCTTGGGTAGAATTCCTATATTAACTAATATAACTATATATGATCATCCTTATTATTGATTGATCATATTAGGTATAGGATACTATGGATTTATTAAATGGGTGTGTCTTAATATATTCATCTTATGAAGGGAAGAAAATATTTTTTAGTTAGTGGTACCCTCATATGGGTTAGCGTGTTGTTGATTCTCGGTCATCCTAGTTGGCCAAGATAGAGTCATGTTTAGTAAAGAATCATCTAGTCTTATTTCCATGTATTTTCAAGGAGTACACAGTTTTATTTCTATAAGTGTTTGAGATTCTACCTCCATAATGTAACATTGAGTTTAGGATAGAGGTACAACAAGTAATATATTGAATATCTATGTTTCTATATAGGATGAACCCTTTCGAATTAAAAGATACATGGATTTAGATTAATGATATTCTGAATAGATGATGCACTCCACCTAGAGTGTCTCCTTTGGGATATCTTATTGTATTAAGGAAGAAGGTTGTCGAATTTATATGTTTGTAGATGAATTATCATTATTTAAAATGTGATATTGAAGAACTATCATTCTATCCCTTGTATTGGTGATTTATCTGATACTTTAAAGGGCGTTTGATAGTTTCCTATGATCAATTCATTGTCATGATATCATCATATTTCAGTGAAGGATATGGATATCCTAAAGGATACATTTTGATATTGGTATAAGAATTATGAGTTCATTGTGATATAGTGAAATGATATGAACACTCCAAATATGTTCATGGGGTTGATGAATGAAATGTTCCCTGACTATCTGTAATGATTCATAGTGTTATTTCTCAATGAAATCCATATGTTCTCTTAGTTAGAGGAGGATCACACAGAGTATCTGTGAGATGTTTTGGGAGTTATTCATCGTTATAATCTATTTGGGAAGCTATCCAAGTGTGATTTTTGGGCTCATGAGTTCCATTTCATAGGTGTTTTTATATATTAACATGAATCATCCATGGATACAAGTTTCTCCCAAATTTACCCAAGTTATAAGGTTTAATAGGTCGCTTGTAGTGTAGCTTGGGTTGTCGAATCCCTAGAGACCAAAGAAGAACCTTCAGAAACTCAATTAAAAAGAGATGGATTTTTTTATAAGAAGTTTCCAACTTTGTTTGATTTTAGATGGTATTAAAAGAGCACTAAAATATCTCTATGAATTCAAATTATTATAAAATGAGTTTATCCAAGGTTAATGCTCATGGTGGATTTGATGAATTCCTTTTTTTACGATTTCAATTTCATTAACTCGATAGGGATTCATTTAATGAATTCAAAATAAACTCTTCACGTAATGATTGAACACGTTCCCAAAACATGATAATCATCTATACACTTGTAGGATAATTTTCAAGGGAACTCCATGGTAAGGGATTTAATTACCACATAAAAGTGGGGTGAATAAACTCAATAAGGAAGAGGAAGATAGAAAATCATTGAATGAAAGAATCTCAAATAAATGAAATTAATAACATTTATACAGTGAGAAATAACATCCAATACAGCAACTTGATACTCCCTTGTATCAACCCATAAAAGAGATATCCCTCCTTTTATGACATGTTTTCAACGGAAGCGGGAAGCAGATTTACGAGGGTGGAATTGAAGAAGTGAAAAAAACAAAATAACGATCACTCCCCCATTGTGCGAACAAAATCACAAGGTTTGGTGTGAAAAAGTTCACACCTTGAGGAAAAGGTATGAAGGTGATATTGATAAGAACATAACAAGAGAATAAAAAGAACTCTTATTTAAAACTAAGGTGATTCGAACAACTTACATGAGATGAAAAAATGCTACAAAGACAATTTGGCATAATAACATTACAATGTAAAAAAGCTCAGAGATCCCCCAAATCCTCCACAACTACTACCTTAAATAGGAATTTTGAAATACTTTTGTATATACCCCATCATCCCATGAGCCTTTATTAAATTGTGTTGGGGAAAGATGGGTGGACAATTAAAGGAGGTGAGACTTTTCCACTCTTCCCTCGAAATGGAATCCAACTTGAATCCCCCGGAATGACATGCCGAAAGAACCATCTAGATGAACGAATTATAGTGGGACATAGAAGGATAAAATATATCTATTGATGTCCACTAAACTATGGTAAAGTTTTCACACAAAATAATATTCAGTTTGTTAGATATGATATACATGGTGTGTAGTTTTTCTAGGCCTCAAAATCTGGCCCAGAATTTCATCATCAAGTTGGGCCACCTGGAACACCATTAAAACATCATAATTATCTTGGTAAAATGTTAATTAAATGTTCCCAATAATATCCTCTATCTTCATATAAATTTTCAGAATCATTGGGCCTCAATTCTGTCCTCTATAGTACTTTTATTGGGCTGTTGTCCAAATCACTTTGCCCAGAATGTGGTTAGTTCAAAGCCCACTTTGGTGGTCTTCCAAATTGAATCTCCAAGTGTTCCAAAAGACTAAATTGTTCCTTATATCATGGGATACCTGAAAATAAAATATAAACATAAAATCAAGAACATTATTTGTTTTATGAGATGTTCAAGAAGGTACCACGTAATAGTGCATTTTAAGAAGGAATTACAATCATAATGTGAAATAATGTTCAAAGTGTAAAATGAACTAATAATGGTGTCTATGATTAATAATGAAAATGAATATTATATTATAAACAATGAATATTAGCCTTTTTTTAGAGGCTAGTCACACCCCCAACATTAGTTTTTCTAGTCCCGAGAAATATATATCTCAAAAATATGAAATTTGAATTCGCTTTTCCAAAAACATTTTAATACAAATTTCTCACCCAAAAATCTCATACAAAAAAATTATGAAACCCAAAAAAATCATTTAAAACAAGCAATTTATATAGGCATATCCCAAGCCCAAGACCATTCCTTTGTTCAAATTCATCTCCATATTTCATCCAATTTCAATTATGTATGATGAAGTTTTGAGCATCAAAATAGACATGGGGGTTCATTTTCATTAGAGGGAGAAAATTTGGAAGAGCTAGGAGGACTCAAAATTAATTATTAAGTTGAGTAATCATTTTTTCTTGTTTTTTTCTTTTTTTTTTCAATTTTTCCATGGTAATTGAAATTGCACCCAGTCAAGTCAACCATTGTAGAAAGACATTTCCAATGAATCCCAGTCTCAAATACCTTAGGGACCACGTGAAGCTCAGATACGTGGGTATCATCTTGAGTTAACTCAATCAAAAAAAATTCAAATTACCAAAAATAGAGATAAAATGCCCAAATCTAGGCCAGAAAACTATTGAGTCACGATCCCCTTGTGCCGAAAGACACACATTAGGTCAATCCATTGATATATGCACAATTTATTTTTTTAAATACTCATGTTAAAATTAAAATGATCACCAACCCTATGAAATTTATTATGGACCCCAATAACTGAAAATAATACCCCAAAATCTGGAGGAAGTGCATTGTACTTTTCTTTAAATAAATGGATGAAAATATAAATGGTGAAAAATCACATCGGACAATCGCACTTTCCAAAATCTACGCACATGATCTGAAACTTGTATTAAAATCAGATTCAAGGTAGGGAAAATTATTTGGTATCCAATTTTAGTGTTTTCAATGTGTGTTATATTGTTAAAGGTTTATGAAAATTTTCCTTCCACACATTTTATGATGAAAACAAAATCAATTCTTTTATTTCATCTCCCCCAACATAGAATAACACTATCCCAAGTGTTTAAAGAAATAGAAACTTAGATTGGGTAGGAGACAAGTTCAACGAAGACAATGAAAAAGAAAAATATGGAAAGAAGTCACCTGGTGGTTGATGTTGAAAATGCATTCCCTAGTCCCCCTTTAGTTCTGATTTATGTCCCAATGGCCTGGATGGTTGTGAGAGGATTTTCCAAATGACCTATGACATGTCTTTACTTTTTTATTATATATATGTTTTGTATATTTTTTTACCAAAAAAACATAAAATAAAATAAACTGATGATACATTGTCTTCTCTTAGAATTCTAGGTAAGGTATTAATCAGGGATAACACCATGTAACATAGATGAATAATGTGATCCCCTTTCATACCCATCCATACTCATAAAATAAGAACATGTCTACAATCTAAATTATTATTATTTTTTTATTTTTCTTTTAACCTACAAAAACATAAAACTAAAATAAACTAATGATACATTGTCTTATCTTAAATTTTTTGGTAAGGTATTACTCAAGGATCACACCACGTGACATGAGTGAATATGACGCTCCCATTTCATACCAATACTTACTCAAAACATAAGAATAGGTCAATAACCTATGTATTTTTTTGTATATTTCCTTTAACATACAAACACATAGATATAAAATAGACTAATGATACATTGTCTTCTCCTAATTTTCTTGGTAAGGTATTACTCAGGGATCACACCATGTGACATGGATGAATATGGTTTTTCCCTTTCATACCCATACTTACTCAAAAAAGAAGAATAGGTCAACAGTTTGATGTACTAATTAAATGAATTGAAACATGAAAACTATGAGTTTCCTCCCTTTAAGCGCTTTTTTTAACATTGCTAGCTCGACATGAACCCCCTAACTTACCCAATACCAACTTTCAACATTTTAGGGACCCCATATTTCTCAACTAACACATTATTTAAATTGATTCTTTGTTTATAATTTTTTTCATGTACAAACCTATGTTCTACAATGAGTGGGAATATCCAAGGAATATCGAAAATGGTTGATCAAGATTCCACTATAGTCTTGCTAAGGACATCAATGATCATTCCAACATTTTTTGTTTCAAGAGAAGAATGAATTATAATTGAAAGGTCATGATTATACCCTATAAAGGGATACATGAGCAGGTATGGAAGGAAAATTATTTTGAGATCTAATTGGATAGGACATTCAGACACATGATGAGAATTTGAATCCAACTCAGTTTCATTTTCCAAATTTATCGACAATTTTTTTTGCATTTTGACCAGAAGATTCAACCAACAAATTAGAAAGAATAGTGTTAGGAATGTTTATGGACTCAATGTTTTTTATTTATCTCAATGGTTCAGTGATTGGGGTTTTTGAAAATTCATCAATAGAGTTACACTTTGGAGACTCATTCCACAATGTCAAATCCCCCTCTTGTGAATACAAGAAATAAATTTACCCATTATTTAAAGACCCTTCAACAATTTCTTGATTTAATTACCTTACAAAAAAAATCCAAATTTCGGTTCTTAAATAAATTCATGATAGTTTTGTGGGAATCAAGAAACTCCACATAAGGTTTTGGAAGGAACAATTGGGATAGGGATGAGTTCCTCAGAAGTATTAATGCATTGTAGTTCTAATATACAAGATGATAACTTAGAATTAATTATATCCATTTGATTACACAATTTTTCAATCAGTGTTTGAGTAATAGAATTTTTATGTGGTCAAACATCATGGAAAACCCTAATATTGGTCTCTCAAACCATCATTGAGAGGGCCGAAATTTTTTCCTTTGAATATTCATCATCCCAATGATTGAACATGTCACCAGGTGTGTGGTAATTAATCAAGGGTTGATCAAAGAAATTTCAAAATATAGGGGGTTCCAAATATTGATTTTCAATTTTATTCAAGCATGAGTTTGTGACATGGTAATATGGAAGATACTCCATTGGAGAAGATAGAATTTGGATTCTAGATTCTCAAGACACTCACAAATAGAAAGGGGTAAAGATAAGAGATATGGGGGTGAGAATAGAGAATTTGGGGTGAGAAAACGATACTAGTGTCTAATATAACTTACCTGGGTCCCCAGAAATGGTTCCAAAATTTGGTTTCATCCAAATTTCCCATGTTCTATGGTTTAAGAGGTCGCTTGTAGTGTAGCTTGGGTTGTCGAATCCCCAGAAACCTAAGAAGAACCTTTAGACACTCAATTAAAAGAGATGTATTTTTGGATATGAAGTGGCCAATAATTGTTGACTTTAGATTGTTTTAAAAGAGAACTAAAATATCTATTTGAGTTCAAATTATTTGAAAATTATTTGATCCAAGTTTATTTCTTAGGGTGGATTGGATGAATTCCTTTTTGTTACGATTTCAATTTCATTAAATCGAGAAGGATTCATTCAATGAATTCAAACTGAACTCATCACATACTGATTAAACACATTAAAAACACATTATAATCACCTATACACTTGTAGGATCATTTTCATGAGAAATCCAAGGTAAAGGATATAATTAGCACATAATAGTGGGGCGAATAAATTCAATATGGATGAGGAAGAGAGAAAATCATTGAATGAAAGAATCTCAAATAAAATAAATTTATAACATTTAGATAGTGAGAAAAAACATCCAATCCACCCCCTTTCTACTCCCTGGGATCAAACCCTGAAAGAGATATCCCTCCATTGATGACATGTTCTCAACGGAAGTGGGATGTAGACTTACGAGGGTGGAATTGAAGAAATGAAAACAACAAAATAACGATCAATCCACCGTTTTGTGAACAAAATCACATGGTTTGGTGTGAAAAAGTTCACACCTTGAGGAAATGGTATCAAGGTGATATTAATAAGAACAGAACAAGAGAATAAGAATAACATTTATTGAAAACTAAGTTGATTTGAAAAACTTAAATGAGATGAAAAAACGCCGCAAAGACAATTTGGCGTAATTACATTACATTGAAAACAATGCTCCAAGTTCCTCCATATCCTCCAAAAATACTACCTTAAATAGGCACTATGGAAGCCTTTTTATGAGCCCCTATCATCTCAAGTGGATTTAATTAATTGTGGCGGGGAATGGTGGGTGGATAATTAACGGAGATGAGACTTTTTCACTCTTCCCCCAAAATGGCATCCAGCTTGCATCCACCGGAAAGACGCACCGAAAGGACCATCTAGATGAACGCATTAGAGTGGGACTTATAATGATAAAATGTATCCCCAGATGTCCTCTAAAATCTTGTAACATTTCATCCCAAAATAATATACTGTTCGCGAGATATGATTTAAATGGTGGCCTATTTTTCTGGGCCTTGGAATCTGGCCCAAAATTTCATAATCAACTTGGGCCACCTAGAACACCATTAAAAAATCTGAATTATCTTGGACCACTGTAAAATGAAATGTTCAAAAATAATATCCTCTACCTTCATATAAATTTTCTGAATCATGGGGCTTCGATTATGTCCCCTATTGTACTTTTATTGGGGTGCTGTCCAAATCACTTCGCCCAGAATGTGGTCAGTTCAAAGGCCACTTTGGTGGATTTCCAAATTGAATATCCAAGTGATCCAAAAGAATGAATTGTTACTTATATCATGGGAAACTATAAAATAAAATATAAACATAAAATAAAGACCATTATGTGTTTTATGAGATGTTCAATAAGGTACCATTTAATAGTGAATTTTAAGAAGGAATTACAATCATAATGTGAAATAATGTTCAAAGTGTTAAATGCACTAATAATGGTGTCTATGATTAATAAATAAAATGAATTTTATATTATAAACAATGAATATTAGCCTCTTTTAGAGGCTAACCAGATCCTTGATTGATTAAGGTGGTTCTTTACTGGGAAGGACACAATTATTTTATAGGGTTTTCTTGGAATTATTATTTATTAATGGTGGTTCATTAATGAATCCTCCCAAATTATGACTCCTATGAAATATTTGACTATAAAAGACCATGTGTTCGATTGAAAAGACTAATGTTATACTTCATTCGATTATTTGATGGAAAATGTTTTAAGTGTACCAGATCAATAGTTTCAAAAGGAGGTATTGTGTTATTGGTTTATTACGATGATTCATGTGTTGGGATAGATTGTGTTCAAATTTATGAGGGATTATTTATTTATTATGGGTGTTAGATGTTCTGGCCTTATGAATGCAACTATTTCATCTATTATCTTGATCACATTATAGTTTTTTTATCATTATGGATGCATTACCTCATTGGTGAGAAAGTTGTGGTATTAATAGATCACTAGAATATGAGGTATGTCTCTTCCTAGGGTGACTTGAATTATTGATGGTGGTTGTGGATATCATTCGAATATGTCTGTGACTTAAAGATTCCCTATACACATATAAAATTAAATATTATGGCAGATGAATTTAGTATGATGTAATGTGGTGGTTTTGTGTGTGATGCTAGAGTATCATAGAGAGTAATGGAAGATTTCGTGGTGATGTACCTTGATATGAGATCGGTGGATGGGAAATGATTTCATTATTAGATGAAGGTTTAGTTATCATTTGTGTTGAATTTGGATGAGTCCCCATTGGGGGATTACAAAGAAAAGATCTATCAAAATCTTGTTGTTTTATGAAATTCCCCCAAGTTTTGGATTTGAGGCTAGTCAACACCCAATGTTGTTTCATGGAAATATATTTATTCCCTTAGTGATGCATGACGTGGTTCCCCATGAGTTTCATAGATTCCTCTTAGAGGTACATCATGGTGTGGAAAAGATTCATCACTTCCTACAAGGTTAATTGTGGTGGTATGGAATATGGAGACTAGTTTCCATGTTCGTATCTCAATACATGGACTTCAAGAGAATGAAGGTTGAGCACCATGTGCCTTGTGGGCTACTTCATCCAATTAATGTTCCCTATTGGAAGTGGGGGGATATTTTTATGGAATTCATCTTTGGGTCTCGTCAATTTCTGGGGGACACTAATGTGATATGGGTGATTAAGGACTACTTGATAAAGTTATATCACTTCTTAACGATTAATAAAGTGGTGAGGCTTCCTTAGTTTCTGGAGATAATCATCTCTGATAATGTTCCTTGGTTCACAACAAGGGTTTGGAGAGGTCTCCATCATGCTCTTGGATCTCTGTTATGAATTAATACTTATTTTCATTTTTAGGTATATGTCTTGACGTAGTGAACATTCTAGACAATATATAATATTATTTTTACAATAATTTTCAATTTTAGAGGTTCATGGATTGGTCACAATCCTTTGGTGGAGTTTTTATATGATAATTGTTTTTAATAAACCAAAAATATGATTTTTTTAATAACTATATGAATTACAATTCTAATATCCATTTTTATTGATGACTATCATAGAATAAATTATTCTTTGGCCAGAATTACCATGGAGTAGGATATAAAATGTAAATGTGACTTTCTAGTGAATTAAGGTAAGATATGATAGTCATAAGTCATATGGCGATCATTAGAGGAGGCCTCTAGAGTTAAAAGTTAGAGATGATATGGTCATAAAGGTATATCCACGTAATAGGTAGTGAAGATTCTCTCATGGGAGTAAGATTTATACCTATTTTTTGGATCATTAGAGGTGTTGAATAATGTTAGAACTGTGGTGTAATGGGTTGCACTACCATTATTGATGGTGTAGATATATAATGTCTTTCACATGTCATAGCTTCCCCAAAATCATCATGACCACTAACACACCAAATATTGGATGGAAATTGATGTTGAGTTCAATTTAACCTTAAAGGAGTGGATTGTTGAGATTCATAATCATCGAGAGAACACATTTCATGGGTATATTATTCCTTTTATTTGTGTCTTGTGTTATCACATTGTCTTGGAAGTGAATACATGGGATTGATATTTGCAGATGCATGCTCAATATCTTGATTTTTTAGGTATAATTATTGGTTTGATTTTTATTAATAAAATTTGGTGATCATTTTGAGATACCTTGATACTGATTTATGATATATTGTCTCCTCCAAGATGTAGTTTTTATGGATGTGATTCTTCAAGTTAGAGAGGTATATCCACCAATAGTATGTTTTTATATGATTTATAAAGTTATGTGTTTATTTGATTTATTTACCCAGTGTGTTTCATGTGTTCTTGATATGATGAGATCCTTGAGAGGTATTCTACAGGGTGGTTGTTTAGACCCCTATTCTCTTTACATATCATGTTTAACTTTTACTCTCAAGGGAGAGAATATTTTAAGATGTATCTAATGGAGGGGTTCGAGTTTTAAATACCTCCCTTTTTATTTCATGAGTTTTGGAGGTTTTTGAAGGGTGGTTATATTAATTTTCTCAATTATTCAAAATTTTATATTATGTTATATTTTTTTACCCTTATATATAACCCTTTCCAAAATGTAGGTAAATAGGTTTTCCCTTACGAAGTCAAATTTTTAGGACCTATGTAAAGGTAGGGGTATTTTTTTCCTTCAATATTTCTGGGTAGATCCCAATTAAATAAATGTAAGTATGAGTTTTCCTTTTCAGGATTAGTTTAGATTCAATTTATGTAAAATAAAAATTGATTTTGGTTTGATCACATCTGGGTAGCTTCCTGAGGGCATGTATAACATAAAGGTAGTTTCATATTATAAAATCCATCTATGTCTTAAATAAGGGAAATCAAGTTTTTCCTATAATACGCTAAGGAAATCCCCCATTATGTAAGGGTCATCCAAGGTAATGTAAAGGTCATTATTCCCCACTTTAGGGTATGGATTCGATATCCAATGTCACATAAGGGAAATTTTTTAGCAACATAAATATAGTTCAAACCAAACTTAAACAATGAACACCTATCATGTATAAGTAGCCTTTTTTCCATTAAAATTGTATTTCCTTCTAATTAAATCCAAAACACATTTTAATGAAAAAACGTAAATATTAACTAATATTAAAGGATTTATGATTAGTTATGAATAATATTGATCAAATCACTGACTATCATATTTTTGGATAAAATTTAGGAGATCAAAATTTTTCATGAGAGGGAAATAAATTGAAACTAAATTAACATAAAATAAAAAGGGGATATCAGGTCAGGTCTAGTGATTCTTCTAGGAGTGATTTATATTTATTCTTCACTTTCTCTAAAACTAGAGTGTTCCCTCCACACTCATAGTTTAATTATTTCTCCCTTATTCAAGGATGATCGAGGATTATCCATTTATGTCTATAATGGATTCTTAAATTCCTCAGATCAATACAATGTATTTTTCCATACTTATATACATCCTATTATCTCACTTTTTTGGTACATAAACCCTATATATTCTATAAAGCAGGGGATCTATTTCTTAAACTGTATTATATGTTAAAGTGTGAATATATATTTTTGTTAAGTTTTTCTTAAAATGGAATCATCCTAATGAAATATAAAAATCTAGACATTTACAGGAAGATGTAGAAGGAATTATTTCATGTAATTGATATATCAAGAATCATATCATGTAATATAAAGTAATAGATATGGAATTTGTTTTTTTGATAACATTTTATTTATGATTTTTGTGTTTTTTATCTTGATTTTATTGATAGAGTTATATCTATTTTTGTCAGTGAGTGTTCTTTTCTTGAATGATTATTATATTGGAAATATTAAAAACAATGTAAAATCCTAATTATTATATAAATAATAATGAAATTGGCTAGTAAATTGATTACAAATTTTCATGAAATTGGTGAAATATGGATGTAATGATAAATTCATGATTTTGGTTTTCAAATCCATTAATAATATATTGTTTATAAGTTTATTTTTTATGGAACATATGCATAAAAAACTTTTTAATTCAATATATAAATTAAATGGTTACAGATTAATGTGTATTTTTGGGTTTCATAAATTCAATGATGTTTGAGAATGTCTTGATTGCCTTAGTTATATGAATTTAGTCTTGTGATGAGTGTATCATGTTGAACAAACTCTTTTTTTATTTTTTAATATTTCTCTGGGATGGTAGAGTCTGTATTCACTTTTTTATAACATGGTATTGTTGGTACAATTAATGAACAATGTGATGGTTTTCAAAGGGCTCATGTTGTCTTTGGTTTGATTGATGGAAGGATGGAATTTTATTTTCATATTGTAGTCAGGGATGACACTACAGATATTAGGTTGTGTTAAAAATATGAGATTAATCATTTTTTCCTTCATGATTCTTGATTTCATGGATGTACTTTTATATGGTTGATTTTTGGGTTCCTCAACTAATGGATACAGATGGTTCTAGGCACAACAATTACATCTTTTTATATGGTTTCTTATGATGAAACTATGAGTACCCATAAATTATATAATGATTAGTGGATTATATTTAAATCATGGTTACATGTGTTGGTTGGAAAAGTAATGTTAAATGTTTTATATTTTAATCAGAACCATGGGTATGGAATGAATTAAATTCTTAGATAGAGTGAATGATAAATTTATAAATTATATAATGATATATTAGGAAATTTTTAATGTGATGAATGAAATGGTTAAATAAAGATATATGATGGTCTACTAAATTATTATTTAATTCATTTTTATTAAATTAATTAAAATTTAGTTTCTAAATTCTAAATTTAAGATGCTTTAATATGTTAATCTTGATGTTTGTGTGTATGTTGCGATATGGATATTTGTGGTGGAAGCCAACTATCTTGTGACACAATAGGGGAAAATGAGTTGAATGATCAGTATTTGAACTTAGTTTGGTTTTGTGTGACATATATTATATTTTATAATTTCGTACCCTTGACCATAAGAGTCATTAGGAAAAGAAAAAAAATAGTTTAGGGTGGTGTTTCTTCAACATCTATTATAATGAGAGAAAAGAGGACTCAAATCTCCCTCTCACTCACTATCCATTAGGATGTGGTATATTACCTTGTCATACCCATGCTGTGATGTATTAAATAATAGGGCATGGAATCACTTTTGATGTGATGGATCATGATTTACTATAAATTTATGAAATTTTTATAGTGGACCAGGGTTCCATCCCATAATTGTATCCAATTAGATTGGATATATATTCCCAAGGGAGTTCATTCATATTCTATGATGGAATGAGGTAAGATTCACGATATGTGGGCCGAAATAGATTTTTGAATTCTACTTTGTTATAGATGAGGTGATGATTTTATGGTTATGTCCAGCTATATGGGATGTATAATGGATGTGATATGATTTTATTATTCAGGGAATAATGAATTATGAGGGGCATGATTACGTGATGTGAGCCTTTGGGGAATGAGAGCAACACATACATGGGGATTTATAAACAATGTACCTATAATCTACATATATTTTTGTATTTGGATATCATTACATATATGCAATACCTATTGAGAAATTCATGGCGAGGATGGGATATAATTTAATATACTTAGTTGATGAGTTAGTTTCATTTTTTATTTAAAGGTCTTTAATATAATTGTTTCAAAATTTTCGGGAGTGGATTAAGGGAAGATCCCATCAAGTTTAATGTTATGAACACAATATGTATATACATTTTTTAATACCTACTAGATCTGGTTGGCTATTGAGTTGGGTGTTACCATCTCTTATAGTTTCTCAAGAGTTTTGTAGACCTTGTCCATCACCTATTATTCCATTTATATTGTTCACTTGAATCTATCATATGACACTACACTCATGTATTATGGGTGTTTTTTATTTCTATATTGTTCTTATTGGTGGTATATATTCTTATCACAATTTTCCCTTATAATTATATACATAGGTGAATTCCTATTTTTTTTATTGTATACCCTCTATGATAATCACAAACTCCTGGGCTATTATAGGTGGGATTTAGGGTTTATCATATATCTCTCTCATCATTGATGGCCATGGAGAGGTACCAGTGGAGGGGGGGGGTGGCTGGATCATGATAGACATAGAACATTGGTACCCAGTAAAACCCAGTGTACATAGGTTTAGGTTGGGAATATGCCCATTTTCATTTGATCAAGATAGAAAACATGGAGAGATTTTGTGGAGATTTGAGGCTCGAGGATTTCAATAGATCCTCTAATGTGTTTTATTTGTTGGAATATGTGATCTTTATAATGGGTGTTATGTTTGGATGTATACTTTTATGAAACCATTTAATTTAATATAGAATGGATTTTTTTATTTGATTATTCATAATATTATTTCACTTATAGATATTAAAAATTCATTTACATTGTTGTATAAATCAGATATGAGGTAATAGTCTCCCAATGGTATCACATTAGACTCTCCCTTCTTTTTGGTAGCCACTAGAATGCGATGAGGTGTGCCTAAGGTCATGTAACACTCTTTTCATGACACTAGTGAGTATTACAAGATTATGGAGTTACAATTTGATATCAATTCACCTTTGTAATGTCTTAATATTTTTGAAATGGATGAAAAGTAATATAAATGTGTCAAATCCAATGTTGAACAATGAAATATTGATTCACAAACATATTATTTTGATGGTAAAATCAATTATTTAGTGATGTGGGATTATTATTCTTGGTTTTCACTTTTATGATTGATATATTTTTTCAAGTATGTTACATGTATTTGAGATTTATATTTATGGTTTAGTATCTTTGACCATTCATTCATAGGGAATTCTTAGATGCATTATATTTTTCATGTAGGATTAAAATGACTTGTGTGTTCTTACATATGATTGATATCAATGGAAATATATGATTCAAATATTTAACGTTCCAATAATAAATATATGGAATTTTCTTATATAACATGTTAATGACATTCAACTTACCTAGATCATGATATTTTCTTATGATTATTGGTCATGTGGATCCAATTGATGGATATTATTGAATAATGTATATATAGTCCCTCCCTACTTGGTATGTGTGGGGACCCCTTACAGGTCTATATATGTAGGAGATGCCTTCTTAATGAACTCATTTTCGGAAATTGTGAGACTAGTATTAAAGTATAAAAAAATAAAGGTTAATAGATAAAATTACTAAAAGTATTAAAAACCAACATGTTGTTTTCCAATATATATTATTGGTGGAATAATATATAACTGAATCTTATGATCTTAGTTCTACTTGATACGAATCCTTATAGGATAATGTTTTTATATTCATGATTGAGATCCCGATCCTCAAGGGGGTATTTTAGTATGTGGATTCCCTGTGAGGATTAGTTCCCAAGGATGTATAATTGAATTACCACATGATGAATGATATACATATGTGGGAAAAAAATAGATGATGTGTTGGAATATGAGTTTCCATGAGAATTTGGATACCCTTGTGATGGTGTATAATGGAATATTATATACCTTGGGATTTTATGATGTAAAGATCTTAGACTGATTTTTATATCAATGTTAGGTTTTGAGGGAAGGATCAATTGGATCCTTATCCCTATTTATTTTAGGTGCGGAACCCATTAATAGAGTGGATTGTGTTCCTTCAAAATTATATATATATTTTGTAGATAGTTGTAGTTTATAGATATTGTTTGGTATAGTGGGAGGTCATGTGGTGTGCCTTAGAATGAATGAAATGACTTGGGCTTGCTGTAAAGGAACAAAATGAAGTACTTATAGCTTGATGAGAATTATATGAAGTGGGGAATGGTTTTTGGATAGATATGAAAGCCTATAATTGACAACATATGACTGATGAGATTATGGGTAAGGCTATGTGATCGAGTTATGTAGTAGTGTACAATTTTTTTTCTCCTGAATGAGATCAAGTTGGATATTGGATAAGAACATGTTAGAGGGTTACTATTCATAGTAAGAGAGGAGTGAATGATAGTACAGATTCTTAGGAAAATACGTGATGTGTGAGGAAATGTGTGAGTGGGGTTATGAGCGGTGTATGTTTAGTTTATAGATTGATGATATGACTATTTACGGGTTTGTTGGAAATTTTAACGGTTTTGGGACCACAAGTAGTTCAATGATGATTTTTCAATGATGGATAACCTTGAGTTACCAAATTCATGTAGGAGAGTCCTGAAATCATATTGTATTTTGTTACACGATCACACTTTTATAGCGATTAGGGATGAGGCATAACTTTATGGAATGATGGGCGATGGGTACTATTGTTATCAATGATAAACTTATAGGCCTGGTAGATAAATGTTTTTTGTGATAATTGGAGGTATGAATTTGTGGAAATAGAAGAAATAATAAACATATTGGAGTGTGGTGTTATAGTCTATAGGATTTTGATCCAAGAATTGTGTTTTCCATGGATGAGATGAGCATGGTTTGAGAGTAGTGACACATGTGTGGTATTAGAACTTATCAAAAATTGTGATCAAGGAGTAATGTAAGGGAAAAATTATGATCGGGAGCACAAAATTGGTAATTGGTGGTTGCGACCATCATTTAATATGTAAAGTAATGTACAATCATTATGTGTAGAAATAAATTTATCATGGGGTAAAAATATTAGTTTTTTTATTCAATAGAGTTTCGATAAGGATACTCCTATAGTGGGTATGATTTTATCAATTATGGATGTATGGTACTTTTGTTGATAGGGCTGGGGATGCAGGGAGACAAATTGTAAGAATCATGATATTCCATAGAGATGTCTGTTAAGAGAAAGATATGATTTTATTTGGTTCCATCACAGGTACTAGATTAGGTATTCAAAATTTCAATTTTATAGATTTCAATTGTTGTTATGAGAATCAAGATGAATTTTATGTGTGGGAATGTGAACCCCACATGCACCATGTCTTGTTCACCCAGGTTGGGTCGGATGGACTCGACCCAGTGCCTCCCATTGTAATGTCCCGGTTCCGGATGCCACATAGAGGTGCCCCGTACCCGGTTGGTCACATGTCCTCAAGCACATTTCCTCGAACGCCATAGGAATCTGAATAGTAGTGAGGGCCTTAGGTGTGATATTGGGGAAACAATTCCCTCATTGACAGAGTACAGAGTGGAAGTAAAGAATACATACTATAGTAGAAGTAGTAAATATCCAACAATAGTAAACAACGGAAGACTAGAATAATAAACAACTAGAGCTCATATATATATGAAATGATGCATGATACATATGTCTAGGAAAGCATCCAAACAAGTCACATTGTTGAAAAAACAAATAGTGATAAACCAATGTACAAAAGAAAGATAAACAACTCCTCAGGATCACAAGCCATAGATTGGCCCCATACTCTCCAGCTCCACAACAAGTAAGTACCTGAAGTTGAATGGCCCATGAACTTATCTATACCTGTAACAATATAATCTGTTTGGGCCCAAAATCATGAACCAAATAGGATGTGAGACTAAATCATAGTAGGAAACCACCCTAAGATCTATTCCTAACAGTCAGGGAGTATATGGCAGGTAAAAGTACAAAAAATGGAAAATAGGAAAGTACTAATAAGTAAACAATCCACAGTTTCAAATCAAGCAACAGTGAAGCAAATAGCTAAACCACAAACCGGTAACCCTTTGTGAAGTACTCACTACCATCCCCTATGGTCCTACCAAAAAAGTAAAATCAGCCCTCTGGGCAGCACACTCGGTCTATCCCCTCTGGTTCTGTATTTGAACATTATATGACTCCCTGAGGAAGCTCTCATAGTCAATCCCCTTATAGTCTATGGTGAAGCAAGAAACTCCTTGATGAAGCTCACACAGTCATTCCTCATATAGTATAGGGTAGTCAGGGACCCTTTGGGGAAGCTCACTCGGTTAATTCCCCTTATGGCCCGAAGGTATAGGACTCTCTAAGGAAGCTCACTCGGTCAATCCCACTTATTTCCCCGATCGTTCATAGACTCTCTAAGGAAGCACTCACAATCAAATCCCCTTAAAGTCTAAACAGTTCAGAATTTAAATCAAAGGCTCTCTGAGGATACTCACTTCGTCAATCACCTTATGGTCTAAAGAAATTGAGGACTCTCTGAGGAAGCTCACTCAGTCAATTCACATTGTAGCCCTAATTTGTTCTAGGCTCTCTGAGGATGATCACTCGGTCAATCCCCCTTATAGACAAATGTACTCGAAGACTCTCTGAGGAAGCCCACCTGGTCAATTCCCCCTATAGTCTACTACACTAGGTTCTCCCAGACCTATTTAAGTCAACGAGCATAGTAGTGTAACATAGCCAAAGTAATCCTACAGAAATACTTGGCTAAAAAATCTACAAAATATAAATTGTGTCAGATTACAACTCTCCATCCTACAGCAACAGGCATGGAAAACAGGCAAGACAACCGAAGGCTAAACAAGACCAAATGGTCATAAAAAGAACAATGAATGGGAAAAACACATGAAAAGCACATCAATCAACCCAATTCATATCCAAATATCCTTTACATAGGCATACGTGCATGGTAGGCAAACAACAAGGGTAATGTAGTAAACACACAATACCCCGTTCACGGGTATTGGTAGAATTTGCACATAATACTCAATGACATCGAATGGAAAGTCACAATCCACCTAGCTCTGGTTAGGAGATCAATATTCTTGTACCTCAAAGATTTAATCTCCTTGGAACGTCTTATATATAAGAAAACATCGAAAACATTCAACCCACTATAACTTGGAAAAGAAGAGGAATTGGAAAACAATCCTCAAACAGAAGAGAGAACTCACCGATGCGATTCCATCGAAGTAAATGGTGTTCTAAATGGAGGTCTGATGGAATATTGGGGGCTCAGAGAGATGTTCGCGTCCATACAGGTTCTCTCGGATGAAGACGACAAAGAATAAGGTTGCTCTATCCATCAGACGTGACCCTAACACATTTAATGAAAAAAACAAAATACACGACATGTACTTTTGGAGTACACGACATGTACCTAATATTTCCATACACCACATTAGGAAGCCTCTATGCCACTCCTTCATAGCCATGTGTGTGGCTACTACAAGTCCAGCACATGGCCTACTGCCACAAGGAAATACATAGGGTGTACTCATAAAGTACACATCGTGTACATAGAAAAATTCCAGAATTTCCACTTTTTATCAATGACGACCAGAAAAGGAAAAACATACCTGAAAAGAAGGTCTAATTTCTTAAAAACATCCCCATTAAATAAATTTGTCCCCAAATTTCCCTAGTGTGGCGTAGAAGAAGAAAACTCGAACAATTCTGGACACTTTTCTCGTACATCAGCCACCCTCTCCCATGTATCGTCCTACCCCCACCCTTGCCGCCATAGCTCTCGTACCAGAGGAACAAACTTACCATGAAGAACCTCTGTACTACGATCCAAAATCCGGATCGAATACTCTTCAAACGACGCATCCACTTCTAGCTCAAACTCCTAGGGTTGAAAGACATGAGACAGGTCTAAAAAGTAACGTCAGAGCTGAGGAACATGGAAGACGTCGTGCATAGCCCGGTACCTATGAGGTAACTACAACCGATAGGAAACCGACCCAACTCTTTCAAAAACCTAAAACGGCCCGAAGTACCTCGAAGAAAGATTAACCTGTCTTCTAATCTTCTTGTTTCCCATCCTCAGGGTGACACGTAGGAAAACATGATCCCAGACTTTGAACTCTAAAGGTCTTCTCTGTTGATCAGCATAAGAATTTTATCGAGACTGTGCAACAATCATCCTCTTCCGAATCAACTCTATCTACTCTGCGGTCTCCTGAAAAACACTTGGTCCCAGTAAATATTCCTCTCCTGCCTCCAGCCAGTATAAGGGTGATCGGCATGGCCTACTATACAAATCTTCATAAGGTGCCATCTGAATAGTTTCTTGAAAACTATTATTGTAGGAAAACACCAAAAGAGGTATGTGCTTCTCCCAATAACCTAAAAAATCATGAATGCATTCCTGGAGAAGGTCCTCAAGCACCTGAATCGTGTGCTCGGATTGGCCAGCTCTCTAGGGGAGGTAAGTTGTACTCAAAATTACCTGTATACCCAAAGCCTTCTGAATCCCTTTCCACAACCAAGAAGTAAAACGTGAAACCCTGTTTGAAACAATGGAGTGTGGAACTATATGAAGATATACCATCTCTCAGATGTAAATCTGTCCCATCTCATCAATACGTAATGTATAATTGATCAGAAAGAAGTGATAAACCTTAAATATTCTGTCAATGACAACCCAAACTGCATCATTCCCTTGAGGAGACCTCGGTAAACTGGTCATGAAGTCCATCGTGACATCATTCCACTTCCACTCAGGTATGGGTAACTACTGTAAAATCCTTTTTGGTCACTGATTCTCTGCCTTCACCTAATGACAACTGGAACACCTCATGAAAAAACCAACAATGTCCCTCATCATACCTAGACACCAATATTGACGATGTTGATCATGATACATCTTGTTGATTCCAGGATGAACTTCCCAAACTAAGGAATGAAAATCCCGCATCAGCTCCTCACGTATGTCTATTGGCACCCATATGCACCCCTGTAAATGCAAGATCTAATCCTTGCGTATGGTTCATCTAGGAATAGGGTCCTCTCCTGACACACTCTCCCTTAGGACTAGTCCTTCAGAATCTGATAGCTGCCTCATTCGAACTTGATCTAGAAGAGTAGAGGTAACAACTACAGATGAAAGAAATGTCTTCCCCTGATTGTCATGCACCTCCAAATGCATCTTAAAGAATAGATCCATAAGCTTCCATTCACTACTGGCCTCTTGAACTTCCTGTATCTAAGTCCTCCTGCTCAACACACTAGCCACTGCATTACCCTTCCCAGGAATATAGGCATGCTCAAAGTCAAAGTACTGTAGGTACTAAACCCACCTGCGCTCTCTCAAAACCAGATCATGCTGAGTGAATATGTACTTGAGACACTTTTGTTAGGTGAAAACCAAAAAGGGATCTCCCAGAAGATAATATCTTCAACAACGTAGTTCATGAACAACAACTTCCAACTTCAGATCATGCGTCGGGTAATTCCTCTCATGTGGCCTCAACTGCTGAGACCCATACGCAATTAATCCATATCCCTATATAAGCACAGCTCCCAACCCATTACCTGATGCATCAAAATATAAATTATAGCTCTTACCTAGATCTGGAAAGACTAGTATCGGTGCTAAAGTCAACCTCCCCTTCAACTCTTGAAAGGCTGACTCACAATAATCTGACCATAAGAACCTCACACCCTTCTTGGTCAGACCTGTCAGTGGTTCTAGTAAGTGTGAAAAGTCATGTATGAAACATATATAATATCTATACATCCCTAGAAAACCCCGCACCTCAATGATGTTCTTCAGCTACTCCCTAGAAACAACAGCTCTCACTTTCTCTGGGTCTACTGATATCATGTCTCTGAGATAGCATGACCCAAGAAGTGAATCTAACCCATATAAAAGTGGAATTTTGAGAGCTTATCATATAACTGATTCTCCCTCAGTGTATTAAAATGATCTCAATATGGTTATCATGGTGATGTCGAGTGTGAGAGCACACCAAGATATCGTCCATGTAGACCACTACAAAAGAATCCAAGTATGGATGGAACACTCAGTTCATCAGTGCCATGAAAACTGTTAGCACGTTCATGAGACCGAATGGCATAACCAAATACTCGTATAGACCATACCTACTACTAAATGCAGTAAGAGGTATATCTGATAGTATAATGTGAAACTGATGACAACCAGACCTCTAGTAAATATTAGAGAACACCTGGGATCCTCGAAGCTGATCAAAGAGGTCATCAATCCTTGACAAGGGATATTGGTTCTTAACCGTCAACTGGTTCAACTTTCTATAGTCCACACAATGCATGAGGGTATCATTTTCCTTCTTCTCAAATAGGATAGGTGAACCCTAAGTAGAAGTACCGGGTCAGATGAAACCCATTTCATGCAACTCCTCCACCTACTTCTTGAGCTCCTACAACTCAGGTGTAGCAATCCTATAGGGAGGAATGGATACAGATGCCTCTCGTAGCACAAGATCAATCAAAAATTCTACCTCACACTCTAGAGGACAACTTGAAAATTCCTCTGGAAATATATCTTTGAAACAATCCACCACTGGAGGAAAGTCCAACTGTGAATTCCCCTAGTCATCTAAATAAAGACTAGTAATATGGGATGTAACTCCTCACAACCCATGATGATATGGACCCACTCTGCTTTCCTGGACATCCCACCAACCCCAATGAAGAATGGATCCACCCTATGGTGATATGAAACTCACACTGTGGAGATAATAGCAGATGAATGCTTGGAATGAAACTAACCAATCCATCATGAGAATGAAATCAAAGCATGTCATTTATAGGACATAGAGGTCCTATAAGAAGTGAAATCCACCAACCTATAGAGGAAACTCTCTTCACTGACATACACTACCCATTCTAGTCCCCAATAGAGTGTCTGTCTTCATGATCACTGCAGAATAAAAGATGCAGAGTTGAAGGCTCTCCACAATAGTAACAGATATAAATCTCTGGGAAGCCCTTGTATCTAAAAGAGCATAAGCTAAAACTGAGGCTACTAAGATTGTACCATGAATGATGGAAGGTCCAAGATCCTGCTCCTACTGGGTCTGCTGCACTATGAAAGGATGTCCTGTACAACGACCATGTGACCCTACCTGACCACTCTGATCTGATCCACCCAGATGTTGCTAAAAACCGAGCAATTGGATGCCATGTCCATGAACTCCACGGGGGACCGAATGGCCAGAATAACTCCAGTTCCCAGAATGGTGAGAAACTGGTGGCACTACTCCTGAATGAGGAGTCATAGAAGAACCCCTGTCACTAGCTATCAGTGCGAAGAAGTGACAAAAGCGCTGAAGGTGACCCATCTTGTTGTAATATCGGCACTCCAATGGCTCTCTCGGGTAACGTGGCCTCGTATGCCCACTTTTCCAGCACTGATAGCACACCACCTGACTACTAGAAGGTGCATCCCTCCTTGTCTGATCTCCTCGAGCAGCCTCCTTGCGGGGCTTCCAACTCTCAGCCAGGGGAGCACTAACTATGGATGCCAAACCGCCCAAGCTCGGAGCTCCATAATCCTTCAGATTGCGCTCTGTGATCCAAGCCTGGTTGACGATAGATGATATTGAAGTCAACCTGAAAATATTATCTTGTGATGGGATTTCATGCCTTAGACCATCCTCAAACTTCCATTCAAAGAAAAAAAATCATCACCTCCCGAGATAGGCTTCAAATGCTGCAGCTCAGTGAAGCGAGAAAAATATTCCATAACATAAAGAGTACCCTACTAAAGACTCATAAAATCCCAGTCTCAATTGGCCCTCAAGGTCTCCGGATATAAGTAATCATAGAAGATGCGCAGAAACTCATCCCAAGATATATTCTGCTGGTGTCCCACCTGTGAGACCACATCCCACCACCTCTTGGTGGTGTCTCGGAGCGTGTAGGTAGAGAGCTTCACCATCTTCTCTGGGGGTATCTACAAATGCTCAAAAATCATCAGCATGGCCTCTAGCCATGACTCAGCAGCCTGGGGTCCTCCATTACCTAAGAAAGTGGGAGGATGCTGCTGCTCAAAGACCTGCGTCAAATCATCCATCGACGGGGCAGAATGAGGATCTCCCTAGAAGGTCCGCATCATCCAAAAAAATCCCTTCCCTAACTGTGCATCATCGCCTTTGTTAGGTACAATGTCTAGTGCCAAGGCTAGCACAATGGGGGGACCTGTAGGTAGTCCTTTATCGACCATGTCCGGTGTCTGATCACTGTCTGGAAACTGACACACAACCGGAGGACGTCTCGGTGGAATGTATCTGCAAGTTCAAATGAAAAACTTAGATCAAGATTATCAAGGATTGAAAACAAGGAGTGTAATAAAGGAATAAGAGAATTAAAACATTCATGTTTTAAAAAACATTACTACACAGTGTGTACATTTCCTACACGGTGTGTTCCTTGAATTAATTTACAAGGGCGTGTACTCCTGTCAAACCTGGTCATGTAACACCCCAGAAACATGACATGTTGTCTTGACACATGACATGTACTTTAATCCTCTTTCCCTGACCATCTCCTACTACACAGTTAAGAAACACGACTCTCCTATAGAATGACTACACGACGTGTAAAAGTTCCTACCCAACATGTACTAGACAAGCTTCACCTGGCCCGTGTTGTTAGTGACACGGACTGACAGACGACTCACACTACACAACATGTTTCAAATAGACACGACTTGTATGAGAAGGGATAACACCGAACCATATTGTTTGTGACACGGCCGGGTACCTGGGTTAGTCTACACGATGTGTTCAAGGTGGACACACGACGTGTATTAGACACGACTCGACCAACCTGTGTTGTTAGTGACATGGGTTGGAATGGGGTTGACACTACACGACATGTATGTTCAATACACGCCGTGTTCACACCTGACTTTTCCCATCCCGTGTCTCTGCACACATGGCCTATGAAATGGAAAGGGACTACACGGTGTGTACATTATGTACACAACATGTACTATATAAAAACAGTTTCTTCCAGAACAGAAGAACACAATACATGTACATAACATTACACGACATTTCTTCTAGGTTATTTTAGATAGTAAGCCTTAGAAACTACTCCGGAACCCAGAAAACACTAAAACAAGCATTGAATGTTCCAAATTCCGAACCGTGAGGGCCCATACTCCCCGTGAATTAAATTTTGGCATATTGTACACATTATAGAAAGGCCAGAAAAGCAATGATCCACCAAATTCGGGTCCATGAGGGTCCAAAACACCTCAAGAACCAATGTTTGGAGTTAATTTAAGAAAATATCTACAGAACAACACCCTATCAAACAAAAAGTATTTCTGTTAATGCAACTATCACAACTGCATGGATATTTTACACATTATCTATCACAAAAACATGAAATCTATAATGCATACTAGATGGAATGGTAAAAATGCATGACATGTGCTTTCTAGAAAGTGCCTATATGATGCATGAGATGGAATACCCTCATCTCATCGGGTTGCAAGAGAAAGAGAACCTCAATAACATCATCAATAACAAAAAAAATCATGTGCATCAATCAAGGTGAAATCAAATCAAATGTAATAATTGAAAACCATAAAAATATCAATTTAAACGAGGTAGATTGGCTTTTATCTGTGCACGGGTTAGCTACTCCCAACCACAACTTAACACCAAGTACAAATTCCTTCCTATCCCAGATTATAGGATCCAAATAGCAAGTCAAGATAAAATAAATCCCCTGATACCAATTTGTAACATCCCGGTTCCAGATTCCACCCAGTGCTGCCCCGTATCCTGTTGGTCACATGGCCTCAAGTGCATTTACCTGAATGCCATAGGCTGACGACTAGCAGTGAGGGCCTTGGGTGTGATAGTGGGGAAACTATGCCCTCATTAGGAGAGTAGACAGTGAATGTAAATAATACATAATTTAGCGGAAGTAGTAAATATCCAAAAATAGTAAAAAATAGAATACTGGAACAATATACAACTAAAGCACATATATATAAGAAATGATGCGTGATACATGTGTCTAAAAGGGAGCCAAACAAGTTAGAATGCTGGAAAAACAAATAGAGGTAAACCAAAGTACTAAAGAAAGACAAATAACACCTCAGTATCACAAGCCATAGCCTGGTACCATGCTCTCCAGCTCCACAACAAGTTATGTACCTGAAGTAGAAGGGCACTTTACCTTATCTATACCTACAATAATATAATCTATTTGGGCTCAGAAGCATGACCCAAATAGGATGTGAGACAAAATACTAGTAGGTAAACACCCGATGATCTGTGCCAAATAGTTAGTGATTATATTGATGGTAAATGTATAGAACACAGCAAACAATAAAGTACTAAGCAGTAAACAATCTATAGTTTCAAATCTAGCAACAGTGAAGCAAACAACTAAACCATAAAATGGTAACCCTCTGGGAAGTACTCACAGCCATCCCCTCTGGTCCTACCAGAAAATTAAAAGAAAACCTTTGGGAAGGACACTCGGTCTAGCCACTCTGGTCTTGTATATGAACATAATAAGACTCTATGTGGAAGCGCTCGCAGTCAATCCCCTTATAGTCTAAGGTAAAGCAAGAGTCTCTGAGGAAGCTCAAACAGTCATTCCCCATATTGTCCAGGGTAGTCAAGGACTCTCTCAGGAAGCTCACCCAGTCAATTCCCCTTATAGACCCATGGTCTAGGACTCTTTTAGGAAGCTCACTTGGTCAATTCCCCATATAGATCAGTTCATTCATAGAATCTCTGAGGAAGAACTCGCTGTCAATTCCCCTTATAGTCTAAACAGTTTGGAATTTAAATCAAAGACTTTCTGAGGATGCTCACTCGGTCAATCCCCTTATATTCTAATGAAACCAAGGACTCTATGAGGAATCTCACTCAGTCAATTACCCTTATACCCCTAAGTGGTTCTAGGATCTCTAAGGATTCTAACTCGGTCAATCCATCATGTAGCCAAAAGTGCTCAAAGTCTCTCTAAGAAAGCTCACCTGGTCAATTCCCCCTACAGTCTACACACCAGGTTCTCACGGCCCAGTGTATGTCAATGAGCATAGCAGTGTAATATAGCTAAAGTAATCCAATAGAAATACTTGTCAAAACAGTCTACAACATATCAAGCACGTCACATTACAACTCTCCATCCTACAGCAACAAGCATGGAAAATAGGCAAGGCAGCCAAAGGCTAAACATGACCAAACGGTCGTAAACAGAACAACGTATGGGATAAACAAATCCAAAGCACAACAATCAACCCAATTCATATCCCAATATTCTCTACACAGGCATACAATAATGGTAGGCAAACAACAGGTGTAAATTAGTAAACACGCAATACCCTGTTCATTGGTATTGGTGGAATTTGTACATAATTCTCAACGACTTAGAACAGAATGGAACAAACCACCAACACTGGGGTTAGGAGATAAATATACTTGAAAATTGATGCTTCAATCTTTTTTTAATGTTTTAGATTTAAGAAAATGTCCAAAACATTCAACCCACGATAACATGGAAAAGAAGAGGAACTGCAAAACAAGGCTCAATCTGAAGAGAGAACTCACCGATGTGATTCCAACGCAATCAACGGTGTTCAAAATGGAGGATGGATGGAGTCTTGGGGGATCAGAGGGAAGTTGTTTCCATACAAGTTCTCTCGGACAAAGACGAACAAGGAGAAGGTTATTCTATCCATCAAACGTGACCCTGGTGCTTTTAATGAAAAAAACCAAAATACACAACGAGTAATTTTGAAGTACACAACCTGTACTTGTTGTTTCCATACTCCGCATTAGGAAGCCTCTAAGTCACTCCCACCCGGCCGTGTGTGTGGCAAATACACAGCCAGCACATGACCTGTTATAGCATGGAATTACATGGCATGTACTCATAAAGTACACGATGTGTACTTGGAAAAATTACATAATTTCGTCTTTTTCTCAAAAACAACCAGAAAAGGAAAAACATACCTGAAAAGAAGTTTTAGGTTTTTATAACCATGCTGGTATAGACAACACCACCTAACCTAGTTGATTTTAGGTGGTTGGGACCACTCACATGAAATGTGTCATCAAGGATACCATCTATTCCCAAGGGGATATGACAACTACAGGACATGACCTAACACCCCTTGTTACCTTTTATTTGTGTTACAAAGGCCACACGTGGATTTACCTCTATCTTCTACTAGATGAATCATGGTCATCCCTACATAGTTACTATCATGATAATACCATATACTTGCACCATCACTATCATACCACTACTTTTCGGAAACCTCATTCACTATACATGAACCTCATGTACTCCAATTTCCACCTCGTGTGCTTTACCAACCCACCAGTGATTCTTTTTACAGCTTCCACTAACACACTATCAGTTGATGATATTGGCCTCGATTTCTGATATGGATGTGTGTGACTCAGCCATGGGGTGGTAAGGGAGAAAGGAATCTAGTGTCTAGACCCCCAGATTGACCCCTCACATCAAAACACCATAAAAAATCTATAAAAAATATTCAAACTAACATTATGGTATAAATATTCTACAAGAAAAGTCCATTCCTTTGGAATAAAAACATATGAAAAAATGATAAATCCTAAAATTGGTATATAATTTATAAAATAATTGACCAAAATTAAATAATAATCTATAGAACATATTTGGATTGATCATGGATGGGAAACATGTAAAATTAAAAGTCCATCATATATCCTTCATGAAGAACATGTCCATTAGAATTACTCTAACTTATCCAAACATCTTCATTAACTTAAAATTACTCTATATCAATATAGGGTCATTTTTATTCGACATATTTGTTTGGGGTTAAATATTAATTTGTAACAGGGTATTAATGTCAGTAAAAAATTTATAAAATTTATACTAATTAAATCAATTTAGTTAAATGATCTGTTTTGAATTTCCCACCCACAATGACTGAAACATAGAAATACATATATGATCATAAATTATATTAATACTTAGGTGAGACATATATTCAAGACTCAACCTTAACATCAGTTTCTCCATATAATGATTTATTCTAGAAGAAAATCATGATTTTTAAAAACATATTTGAGTGTGCTAAAAATATTATACTATACATAATATTTTACTTTAAAGGATCTCAAATACCTAAAATTATATACTACATAAACTTAGGGGTAAACAAAACACCTTGGGTTTAATAGAACTATTATAATTTTTTGTGGTCTTATGATAGTGTAATTTTTTTATTTTACTCCAGGATTGGCCTCAAGAATCACTAAATATAGAATTGAGTAATGTTTTAGTTTGTCAAAACATGGGTCACTATACCCAATCTTCTTGTAATCCTTTACATCCATTAAATTTAAATAACTTTGTTCCCTTAGTAAGGGATCTCAAGAAATAATCTCTGGAGGAAAATAAAAAACATTCACAAACACTCCATTATCATTTTAATGTTCATGCTCTAATTGAAGTCAAAGATGAAAAAGTTTTATTGGAGAGAGAATAAAGGTTTGTTTGGATGTGGACCCAATCCTGGAATTATAAAAAATGTTAGGTTTAGAATTTTTTCCAGGTGTATAAAATCTCATGATTCCACATGTAATTAAGGAATCATGGTTGAATGATGATATAGTGCATTGATGTGTGATGGGGAGAATTTTCAAAAGAGGTCATCCATAGGAGGACTTTACACTGTTCTTGTATGAAATTTTATGTGATTATAAGGAAATGAAATCAATATTGTTTATGGATTAATGTATGTGAATTTTTGGATGATGATTTCTATGGCTGGGAGTGGCATGATTTGGAACATCCTTTGGGAGTGGAGTCTTATGGCAGGGGCACCATAAGATTATGAATGATTCATAAATGACCACTGAACGTATTAGGATAGATAGGTATAGTTGAGAATTGTATTGATGTTGGTTATCAGGATGAGAATGTACCACTTTATTTTGTGAATAGAAATCCTTGGTGTTTATATTATCACAATGGAATCTCATTTTCTATCTAATATGGAACAAGGTGATCTATTGGTATATAGATGAAGAGGGTAGGTTAGCATTGTTGTTTGAATGACCATCATGACTTTATAGGGATTAGATGTATTATGGTGAAGATATTTTAAACAAATTATCATTCTGGGTTGTTAAATTCAAAGAGATTTTTTATTTTTAGTCCTTTAGTGTGAAAATTTTGAGAACATGGTTTCAAATAATACATTTTAGGGTTCTAATTCAATTAGTATATGTTATTGGATATGTTTTAAATCATAGAAGGTGTTTTATGTGCTCAGATAAAGGTTAGAGTGGGGTTGGGGTGACTCCATTGATGATTTTGGATGAGTTTTACACATATTGCAATCAAAGGTGCGGGTCAAACAATTCTGAGTACATAATAGGATATGGTCAAGGAATATTTGACGGCTTTATGACATGTTAGTCATTTTATGAGTTTTTATAAGTAAAAGATCCTTGTAGACAGGAATTAAACCATGGAATAAATGGGTCCTTCTAAAATAATGAAACTTATGAAAGTGTTCAAGGAATATTTCATTTTTTCTATGTGTTTTACACAAAGTAAATACCATTCATGTCGGGATATCTTTCTACAATGTATGTCACAACTGTGTCCACAGAGGAATAAATATAACGTGGAAGTGATTTTTAACCTCTAGGGAAAGTTCTATTCTTTGAAAAGGCACTCCGAATAATAAACCAGAGGGGTCAGACCATTATAGTGGTTTATTAATGGTCGGACCATATTCTTAAGGTGGTCATGTAATGAAATGAGGGGATTATCCATTATAGGAATTAGATGTATGGGTCATGCTGGAACCTCGATGGTTATGTTTTGACTGATCCACTGATATATTTTTAAATTAGGTGAATACATATCATTTCAATGCTAGACTCACCTACCATTTTTGGATAAGAGGTTTATGAGGTGACAAATTTCATCCATATCCTCCTTGTTCTTTTCTAATTTGATCTTGTATGGGATGGGTGATTCATTAGTGTTTCAATTTGGGATTCTAGGTTCGTACCTCCCTTTTTCCTTAGTGTACTCCTCCGATATGAGACACTAACCTAAGAATTTATTACTAGTGTTTTGAAACTGATTCCACTGTAGTATAATTAAATCATGATGATTTAATGGGAATATGTGTTTCTTGAGTATAGTATATCCTGAAATGAGGAAAATACACTATTTATTATAGTTAGGTTGGACATATTTCACCCTTTGAATTTTTTAGGTATTTTGATTAAATTTGATAAAACAGGTGTGTGAATGGGTTACCTATGATAACCTTTTTTTTCATTAAATAACAGGATCATTCCATGGGATGTTGTAATGATTTCATTAATTGTTTTAGCAAGTGGTCTCCACATGGTGAGTTTTTAGGAGATTATTATGTTTAGAATTCATTGAAACACTTTATTAAAATTTGTTATAATTAATTGTTTTGTATGTTCTGGCTTGTGATAGAAGCTATGTGTTGATACAAACTTGAATGGGGATTAGATGCCCTTATGTAGTGGTATAAAATTATTAAATATAATAATTTATAAGGAGGTATGTTATCCCTAAACATAACCCTATAGTTTTTCATTTTTTAAATAGAATATGAATTGCGGTCTCACCACTATGAGCGATCAACCTTTGCTAAAAATAAATTGTATATTAAATAAAAATTCCAGTGGATTGAAAAAAATCAAAAAGTTATATGATGGACCCTTGGATAATATTTTTATTCATTATATACTAAAGGTAGATGGTTAATTCATAAAAAAACATGTTATGATATACATAGAACATGACGGGGTGTAAATATAGAGAATAAACATAGAGGACCTTGGAATGGGTTCCCCTTTCCTCTCTGGATAGAGGATAGTGATAAATGGGATTATTTTAACAAAGAATAGGCCATAGAGGGCCATAATATACCTCATATCCTTTGAGATAGTGGAATAGTGAGTGACTTGACTGTTACAACAACTAATGGTTGAGTAGTGGGTAGGCATCCATGGGTTAGACTATAGGATGGTTGTGCGTTATTTGACCAACGTAGCGTAATTTCGGATGAGAGATGGAAATTATACCATATAACTTATATGATGACCATTTGGTATTTCTTAGGAGTAAAATTAGTTTTTGATAAAATCATGGCATTGAATATAGATTCTATTCCCTCTAAGTATAAGGCTTTAGACCTGGGGTTGGGAAGGAGATGGTGACATCCTATGGGCTCTATAAAATATGATATGACCTAGATGAAATTATAAGGTTCCCTAGTTTCATGTTTTCCCTTGAGAGGGTTAGTTAAGGGTTGATAATATATTGATATCTTGGTATGGATTTAATTATTATGACGGGTTGTGTGTTTGAGAGGCAAGCCAAGGGAATTTGTCCTTGGTTTGGGTTATTGGAAACCTGATATGTATGATATTAGGATTCAATGAGTGAATATGATATCATATATATATCATATGACTTACGAGGTTCTCACATGGTATGTGTACCATAAGGTGTTTGTGATATATATTTTAGGTTTAGGGTCGTGTTTTCCTCCTAGTGTGTGGGTTATCAAGCATTAGGGTGGGATATGGAGATTGAGTTATCATGTTTGGGTAAATATTTCAGGTATGGGATGTGACCTCCTAAGTATATGATATAATGATTCAATGTATGTTATTATACTCCACGGTGTACGGTATATGAGGTTTCATGGGTGTGGGGGATGAAACCCCATGTTTATATGTTACATGAGGTTCCTAGGTGAGATTCCACCTATGTGTATGACTAGTTGGTTTTGGGGACGTGATACAACTTCCTGGGTGGATGATATATAATGGTTCATGTAAGGGGATATTACACCTTTAGTGGATAATATATGATAGATCTAGTTAGGTTATGAAAACATTATTTCGGATAATACATCAGGTTGAAGGTAGTACATGGTTCCTCCAGGTGCATGACATTCTGGAACTGGTTATGGGAAATGGCTTGGTCCCCTTGGGTGATTCACTAAACAGGTTCTGATACTAGACTTGGTCCCTCTAGGTGATGTTATAAAATGATTCTTAAGTAGGTCATCGTTCACCTTGATAGATATGTGGCATGCCCAATAAAATCCATCACTCATCTACCTTACATGTATCCTTAGAACATGAAGATCAATAATGATTTTCTAATTACACTTAAATATATTTTATAATCATTATGAGAGTATATCATTCACATAAATAGTATTTATTATTTAGTTTAGGGACCCTTTTGGTTATGGCCCACTATGTTTTACTCACAACATTCTAAAGAAGTCCTGATACTTTTTTAATTGATAAGGAAACTTGTTCATATGTTCAGGTAGGGCAGAGGCCCAATGTTTCATGATCGATATACATATCATGGAAAGATATTGGTATTAGGTGAGGTTTATGGATCAAAGTAGTGACACTTCTATATTTTATTTCTCCTGTTAATTTTATACTAGATCTTATCAGTGGCCGGTTAGTTGGGTTATATGATTATGTAGAAACAATTCAATTGATATAACATGGATGTGTTTATTTGAGTCCACATACTATGATTTTAGTTAAAGATATTGTTTTGTTATTTATAATATTTTATGAATCAAATATTACTAAATATTCTCCCCATGATATCACCTCATATCCTCATTGATAGGTAGTAGCATCTAGTGTACTCGGAGGAAAGCATAAGGTTTCGTCACACTCTTATTAGGACATTATTATGTGGTCTTGGATAGAAAATTATAGTTTCATTCTTTTAAATATATTTATGTGAAATTAATTAAATTATATATACCTATATTTCATTAAAATTAAATAATTTTTAGATGTAAAAGAATTGATTTTTCAAAATTGAAATAAAAAAATATATATTCTACTAACGAATATAGATAAAATAATTCCATATATAAAAATGACGAATTCATAGAAATATTCTCAAAAAAATAAATTTTTAAAGTTCTCTAACAATAAAAAAACAAAAAACAAAAAGTGAAAAATATAATAATTAAAAAATGTATGAAATGATTAATATATAAAAATGTGTTATTTTGTGTTCTTGTATTTGAGTATAATGAAATGAAATTTAATTTAAAAACGCGATTGTTCATAATAAAAAGAAAATTTTATTTTTTTGTTAAATATTGCAACTTAAAAAAGTGAATACCTAAAAAGGATGAATATAAAGAAATAGTCATAGAAAAAAATGATATTTGGATTATTCATAAAAAAATATATACATGAGACCTAGGAACATAAAAATTAAAATTTAAACAAAAAACTGATCAATATATATATATACACATATAAGTTAAGAAAGTGTTTTTATATGTATAATGTTTTTAAAAAATAGATATCTAGCTGAATAATTATGAGTGTTACAATGTGTTTTAACATATTAATTATATGTGATCATTTTGTATAGCATGGAATATATCTACATCATTATCTTTTGTATTCTTGTATAATCATATAATATGAAAATAAATCCAATAAAATACCCTAAAATAATCAACATCCTCATTAACCAAAAGAATGTTTTTCCAGAAAAATAATGGAACAGTAATTATTAAATGCGTCAATAATAAAAAATATTATATTTTCATGAATCACCATGATAAATATTTCTTTATTGTAACTAAATAATTTCAAATAAATAAGTGTAATTCCATAATAATCTTGTTTCAACCAACAGTAACTACCAACCTAGTTACACATCATCATCATTACTTAACATTTAGTATAATAAATTTCTTATTTGTCCTTAAGAAAATAAAAATATTTTTCATTACATAAATTGGGGTTTTATATTTTTAAAATGAAAAATGTGTTTCTTTAGTGATGACCATTAATCTACAATTTTGAATGGTACTGTTGTTTTTCAAAATGAGTGTGGAAAATGTGTAACCATTGATATTAAAACCAAATCATAGAAAATCATAACACATGGTCCCCCAGATAACTATTTCATGGTTTCAATTACAGATTAATAAGTGATGACTTTATATTTAAACCATGAAGCAAATATATTTCTATACTTATTCATCAACAACTTTTATTTATTTTTAGATAATGTAAGATCAATTCTGTAATATGTGATGATATATTTTTTTCGAACTTCACCATTTTTGTGGAAAATTTCTATATGTGACTACATCACTACATCACATGTAGTTAAATTTACATTTAATAAATATATCCCCATAACATCACTATTTATTGTTTTATTCTGAGATACACAGAGACTGACTTGATCAAATTTATTCAAGTAATTAGTAAAAAACATTTTAACCTCCTCTGATATATATTTTTATATATTAGAGGCCTCAAGTTGATGCATATTTTTACTATATCCCTTCAAAATTTCATATATAATTCAAAATAATACATCTAACATAAATATATAGGCCCACATATACATATCGTTCACACCATATGAATCCCTAGATGAACCATTATATAAATAATTAATGGTTGAAAGAACATTTTCAATTTAAAAACTAAGAATAAAAGTTAATTCTATGACACAGTTTACAGATTTGGATACATGAATTTTTGTAAATAGAATTTTTTAAGTATTAAAACATGAATATTGTATTTATGATGGACATTAAAAATATTTCGTACTCTGAAACTAATATTAGTTGTGGCATCAATAAATTATAGCCACGATATTATATCCCAATTAACATTAAATCCTTAATTGAGACCGATTTTTTCCACATTTTTAGAATACCCACTCGGTAGTTTCATACCATACAATTATTTAACAAAATTATTCTTCTCACAGTCACTTAATGAGTGATAGTATGGAATTAAATTTCTTCCATACTTATTTTATATTGGGATCTAACTCCAAACACATTCACAAATATATAATGACTAATATTACATACAATCGATATTTTTTATCATTCCTTTTATGTATAATAATTGTTTGAAAAAATATCCACATATATTATTCTCAACATACATAACATAAATATTGTGTTTCAAATCCAAAAAAATTTCTAGCAATATATATCAAATTGGATGGATCATTTCTTCCATGTATTTTTGGACGAAAAAATATTTTTCTCTTTAAAAACAAGGAATCAATATTTTTCACCATATTATAATATTATGTATTTTGAAATGTTTCTAAGGGAATTCCATAAACTCGTAAACTAGTAAACGAATTTTTAAATCTTTAGTAAGGGTGATCCATTTTAAAAAACATTTGATGACCTATGTAAAATAGCTTTCTACCATTTTTTAATTGATGATATAAAGTCCCTTCATCACATATTGAAAAGGATTTATATTTATTAACTTTATGTCTAGATATTTTTCCATATGCAGATAATCCATTTATAGTGAAAATTACTAATTAATGCAAAACAAAATACAGTTTTCTTAGGCATCAAAACACTAACACCTTCATCCCTTATAAATTTCAAATCATTAATCATTAGTGACTGGTAAAAATAAATACATTTCCATAATTTTTTAGTCTAGAAATCATCAAGATCATTATAAAATATTATTTCTTAATAAAAATCTATGGGGAAATGTTTAAAACTAACAACATAATATTCCATGAACTATTTTGATCCGTCTTTTCTATCATAGTTCAATTAACTAGATATAATTTCTAGGGATATAAATAACATATAAATGATGAGCAGAAATCCGTGTAAGTCATAAAAAATTAAAACAAGAAGTAAGAGACCATATATAATTTATAAGGAATAATAATATATCATGATCCAAAATATATGTGGTATAACATAAGATCATGATAATTAGTAGATGATGAATAACATGGTAATTTGGTTGAATCATAAAAGTGATGAATTCTTTAGAATATCACCGATGTTCATCACCAAGGTGTTGTAAAATATATTACCATGGATTTCACCAAGGAATCATAAAAACTCAACAAGGAATTATTCCATGAGATCATAAACATTCCATCTCTATTTATAAATTCTTTGTCAGATGCATTGTAGTGCTAACCGGGTTCACCCTAAATAAATCTATCTTTATGAGTGCTAAATAGATCATATATCATATGAATATTTCTCCTAATTTTAATCCATTATTATGTAATGTGATTTTAATACATTTATGTACCAAATCATTGAAGAATATTCATATCTAAATGAGTAACCTTGAAAGAAAGTATGGATGAGAATTCACTACAAAAATCATGCCATGAAAACTCAAAGAATTATTTCATCATCATAACTGGTTTACATTAAATTTATTGGAATGGTATTAATGAGAGAGAAATGTATTATATAATTAATAATGAATCATTTGGATAGTAAATTAATGATTATTGTTATTTGGATGCAAAACAAAATCAAAATAAAAATTCTTAAGATAAGAAATGTTCTTGAAAAAGAGAGAGAAAGAGAATCCAATACCTTATGTATCACTTCCATAACATAGAGGGTTTATTCCTTGATAGATTTATAATATAACAATGTTATTAATGAGAGAATAATATAATTATGGAAATGATAATGATTTTGGGAATGAATGAAATGGGGGGTGTGAGTATTTATAGAAAAATGAGTAGAATTATTTATTATTTTTCGAATATAACCTCTTCCATACTCTATTTTGGAAAATACATTTACGATGGGCTAACCAATGTTTTGGATCTTGGATTATGTCACTAATAATATTTTTTTACATATTTCAAATTTATATCCAAATTATTTTTCTATATATTAATTTGACTATAAATGGAATCCTTTATTTGTAAGAAATCATTTTTTAAAGTCAAATATTTTTTTATACTTTATAATTTATATATAAAATTATAATAAAGATATTAATAATTATATAATAAGAAAATAATTAAATAAAAATATTTAGTTTTTAATGTTATAATATATATTATTAAGTCACTATTATATAATTATGAAGTCATAAAATATACTGAATACTCAAATATGTATTTTTATTATTCAATGAAAGATTAATTATTTTAGAAAATAATCAATATTTTACTCAAATGATAATTTATCCTAGTGAATTTAGATATGATGTTTATTTTATCAAAATATATTCATAATTTTGAGGAATAAATTATTTAAATAAGAAATAAATATTTGATATTTGACATTATTTTCAAAACGAAATATATTTTTTATTCAGTTTAATGAATTATAAATTTTATAATATTAGCTGTATTGATTCATATGAAATACATAGACATGAAATAACATATTTAAAATATATATATTTATAGAAATATTTTTAACTTTACTTTTAAAATGGTAATTTAATATATATTTAGGTATTATAATGGTTCCAACAGTTAAATAACGGTCACATTTCAAGTCATGTAGCGTAAGATCTTGAGGTAAATATTTATATTAACATAATTTTTATGACATATCATTATAATCTTTCATATCTATCTATAACACTATGGGAAAAGTGACACCTAAATGATTAAATGTTACTACCCATGGAAAAAAGGTGCATGTTACACCCCTGGATTTTATAATATATTTTTTGATTAATAGATAGGATGTTTTAGATATATTTTGAGGCATGATACCAAAAATATATTTTATGAATTATTATATACTATAAAATTATTCAAATTTTGTAGTATTTAAATGAGATATAATTTTTTTAAAATAATTTTTTATTCACTTAGAAAATACTACTAAACCTAAAGATCTATTTTGAAATAGTTCATTGCGAGTATTGTTTTTTATCATATACATTTTATTTAAAAATTAATGTTTTTATTAATATAATAATTTTTTTACTAACACAAGTAGAAAATTAGTTCATTGGTTATCAATTGTTTATGAATTTGAATAAAATAATTTGATGGTAAAAAGTGATGTTTCATATAAAATACTATTTTTTTAAACAAGTTTTTTCTTAACAAATAGAATTAATAAATTTTTATGAATAATTTTAATAAAATGAGTAGTTAATATATGAAAAAAATATTTCAATTATTCAATTATTTGTTTTTACTAGGAAATTAATTGGATTAAATTTAAATTTATGCTTAAAATTAATTTATCGAAAAACAATTTTGATGCATTTATTATGTCAATATAAGAATTAATTTTTAATACTTATAGGAATTTGTACTTTTAAAATAGATTATATATTTGAAATCAAATTATTTAAAATTATGTTATATTTTCAACATGATTTTTTATCTAAATAAATAGTTACCATGGAAAAATAATTATTACCACAGTAATGGTTAAAAGGGTTAACGAGTGGTTAAAATAATGAGATAAGTGATAAAATGACCACAAAACTCACCAAAATACTATTATATGAAGTTGTTTCAGTCCTATTTCATAAAATGTTACCCCTTGAGGAAACTTGGATCCACTTTCTCAGGAGTATGACTTTATTACTTTTTAAAATTCTTAATAATTATAAGTGTGCCACTCCCCTCACTTATAATAGGGAACCTAATATCCTATCATATATACAACACATGATAATTTTATATAATCTGATATATCAAAAAATACTCTAAAAACATATTTATTCGTGACTCTGAGGGTTTTTTCTTCCCAAACCAATCATACATGAATCCATAATGAACTCTTAAAAGGAGTATACATGATGAACATGTATATGTTCTTACCAATATTTTTCAAGTTTATATCTTATTCAAACCAATAAAATTGTTTTCAAACCATTGAAACATGATGAAAACAATATACTAATCTAATAATTTGTTTTTATGTTAATTTTATACTTATTTTCTATTTTCTTCCCACCAATTGGAAATTTTGCAATGTTTAATGTGTATACATATATACTACCACCTCCACGAAGCGAAGTGATACATTTTTAAATTCCTATATACATGGTTGGTAATGAGGATATATTTAAAATATATATATTATTTTTATTATATAAGTATTATTATGTGAAGAGTTATTATCCGATAACATTATTTTTTCACATCCATTGAAAAATTAAAACAACTCCTTTGTGTTTGTACGAACTAAAATATTTTTCATGTGATGTAATTTTTTTATCATCACTGATTAATATGAATGGTTATAAAAGTGTATTTAATGAATAAATATCATAATTATGACATTATTAACATTTTTTCATATGACGAAACTATTTCCAAGGTGTACGAACATGAACCATTAATGCAAAACATGCTTAGAAAATAAGCATTTTTCCACACAAATAATGATTTTAATTATGAATTGTTAATCAAAGGGTAACAAAAAAGTATAAATGAATTAAATATAGTAATATGTATATGAATATTGTTTTTTAATAGAAATATTATAAATCTATATTTATCATTGATTAGTTTTTAATTCTTATAAAGTAAGACAAGACATGTGGGAAGAGTTTATATTGTAATATCATTTTTAAATCCATATTGAGTGTGATTGAATATCCCTTGGAGGAATTACATGATATTTATTTTAATCCTAATTTATTTTATTATAATATATTTATTTCTATATTTTAATTTTTTTAATTTATTATCTTCTATTTTCTAAATTAAATTATCAAATTTTATTTGAAAATATGAACTTATTTCATCTTTGGTTGATGAAAATTTTCTTCCATGATAATATTATTTTAAATGTTTTTGGTAGTATATATATATATAAATATTTTTTGGAGAATGATTAACATTTCTTGATACTAATTTCTTCAAAAATTATTTAAACAAATATTTTCGAATGTTTTATGTATGGATCAATTTTTAGTTTTTCACAATTGTGTGAAAAAAATATTTTTTATTAACATATATTGGTTGAATGAATCTTCACACCTCAATAACTGTTATTTCAATTAAATATTTCATTAATTTTGTATATGGTTATTTCCAAATAAATAATTATTCCCAATATTATAGGAATTTTTTGTTTTTAAATATTCAAAAAGTAAAGGATATCTTTTGTGTTTTTAAATAAATGTTTAAATTCTCTTATAATGTTATTTTGAATCTAGGATGAAATACATTAAGGATTTTTCTACATCACAAGGAATATTTAATTTTGAAACCATCTAATTCCTTTCGCTAGATGGTTTATTACGATGGGTTTTAATGGATGATTCTAAGAAACTGATTTTCCCATGGGTTAATAAATTTATAAAGAAATCATTATAAAGATAGTTTCTATTAATTGGTTTTTTATTTGATGAAATGACGAATTTTTTATGATAATGTGGTATAATTATGTTTTTTTCATTAGTTTATTGGTGGGAATAGAATTACATATACCACCAATGCATTGGGTAAATATTAATATCACATTATATAATACGTACTTGAATTGGGAGTGAACCCAGTATTATAAGGGATTTTATCCACTATGATAGTCATGGTGGTGAACCCTGAAAAACGGAATGATAGAATGGGGAGTGAACCCAATCTACTATTGTAAATTTTCCAAAATTTTATAAATTTTTCTGGAACATTCAAAAAGAAATTACATTCTGTGATTTTTCATATAAAAAATTATCTCTTGTTCTTATGAATTGTTCTCATAGACCATGATTTACTATTGATCGTTCCACACTATCCTGACTTATGTACTTTATTAAAAAAATACTTATTCAATGATTCATGATTAATGGTGTTTGATTGAATGAGTATGAATTAAATAAGTTATGATCATGTTCTAATAACCTTGTACTTATCTTTTGATCACTTATGATCATTGATTTATATATCATTTGATTCCCATTACATGGAATCTAAGCTCACCATTTATTATGTTCTTTTTTCTTCAAGTTATGAAGAAAGGTTTAAAGTAGGGTATGTCTATGAAGGGTTTTGTATCAGAATAAATTAATATAAGGTGTTTTTCATAAACTAAATATTGTCACCACTAACACCGGCACAAAATCCTACCCATGAAAAGTCCTGAATGGAATTTCCTATCCACACAGGCATGAACAAGTTCCAGGGTATAAATAAATTTAGTTTAAGAATGATTTACTCGAGTATAAAATCATAAAACATTTAAAACAATCAACAATATGAATCTGAAATTTTTATGCCAGAAAATCCTTAATAGATATCAGATCTGAATATTTGGTTTTAAATAAATAAAAATAGGTCCATAAATAAATAATAACCGTAGAAAATAGGCCACAGGGACACCACATGATATGGGTTCATCACCCCTGATCCCTCATCACAACACCATACCATATGTGGGGACTAACAACCCGAACCACCTTCTCCTAAGGCTCTGTCATTACATGATTCAAACATAATAAAGTATAATTACACCCAAAGGGTTTAATTTGGGTGTGAGACTAAGCCCAATAGGATACCACTGAAATATTCCAATGTGTATGCAATACAAGGTGAAAAGAAATCAATTTTAATATGTAAGGAAATTTAGCGATAAATTCTAAGAAATATAACATTCAATTGTAAAATTTTTTGAAAATAAAAATTTCATAATGTCAACACATATAAATAATTCATTTTTTCAACTATAATGTAAAACCAAAAAAACCCTATGAAAATGTTAAATTCAATAAATCAAATGAGTACCAAAACCGGGAACACTCCTTGACACTAGATAGTCTCAGGCCCTATGCACATTGTAATATGGTGTCAAATATCCCTGTCACAACACTTCATGCATGATCCACTATTAGGTAACATAATTATATCCTATTGGTCCCCAAACATCATCTATATAATTAAGTTAGAGTTTTCGTTATCCAAAATGCTATTTGAAACAGGGAAAAAACACCTCCGGATCACTAGTGTACTTGTACATATCTGCCCTCCTAGGTACTCAGGGTACCCCCATTATGATCAAACATTTTCATCACAATACAAACATCCATTTTCATATAAAAACACCACTACAGGTAACATACATATAATACAGTATCAATACACACTTTATACCACATAAAACAAACAACAAAACATTTTGATTTTCAATAAAACATCTTCTCAAAACCTTGCATTGTTTTACAGCCAAAACACATTTAAATCCCCACGTTTAACAGTATGGGAACATTTATATGTTTCCAAAATAGAAATGGCAGCCTAATAAATTTCAATGTATACAAAAAATTACTTATAGAGTATCCCCATATGAACCAAGAACTGATATCTTTGTAAAACCTCCATTTTCACACAAACATGGCACTTAAAGTTCATATGCATGACAAACACCCCTAAAAACAATTTCACGTAAACAAGAAAATGAGATAAACATTCAATAAATTATTTTCATCCATAATAAAATTTAATAACATCAACTAGTTAGTTATAGGGTATCCCAAGATGAACCAATAAAAGATTTATTTGAAAAACCCCCAATTTCACATAAAAATAGAACATAAATGTCATTTTCATTACAAATACCACAAAAACCAATTTTTTCACCAATAATAAAATGATATAAAAATTAAAATATTATAAACATATCAAGATATGTCATACGAATTTCATCAACATGGAATCACCTACCAAAATTGTAAAAACATTGAATATTTGTGTGAAAATTCAATCGCACCACCACCACACCTCAAAAAAGGTAGATCAAGCCTAAAATAAAATTATTAGACCAAAAAACCTAATTTTAAAACCTAGTTTTGGAACTCTAACATCAAGTGATTTTTTAATTTAAGGAAATTGGATGAAACTTCATGAAGATGGGAGGAACTAATAGGGGGAGATACTTACTTGAGATTGTGTGAAGATCCTCCTCAAAATTCCCCTTCAATATAAAGTTCCAATGAGGGTTTGAGAGGCTTTGAGGGCTTCCATGGATGTTTGTTTCGAAGTGTGGAATAAAGGGGAGAGTTTGGGTAAATCTTTTGAGGGAAAATAAGTCATTATATCATTTTTAATGAGCTGTACATGGGCGCCCAATTTTGTGTTCACAGTTTGTAAAACCATGAACCCTACTTTCTCCCCTCAAAACATCACCAAAAGGCACACAAATTTGTGTGGGATTAGGGGGAAATATTGGGGGATTGTTAGTATAATTATATAAGAAATATAAGTACCTTTAATGAAGAACACGGGTGTGCAAATTCTCCCCACCATAAATACATTCCCGCTCGGAATGTCGACTAGAGGCTTGATCAGAAAACATGAATGGGTACTCATCCTCAACCCATGACTTCTGCTCCCCAGACTGATGTGTGACACCACTATGCCTCCAATAAACCGAGAGCAGCGAAATTGAATTCCCTCAAAGAAATTTCTCTTGGGAGTCCACAATTTGTATTAGATGCTACAAAGCTAACAAGTCAGGCTCTATCTCCCGTTCTTCCTAACTAAGCAAATGGGACAAATCCAGGTAGTATTTATTCAACTATGAGACATAGAAGACATAATGGATGGATTTCAACTAATATGGAATGGAAAACCTATAATAAACCTTTCCAATACACTCAGTGATCTCAAAAGAGACAAAATATCATTGCTTCAGCTTCCATTGTATCCCCAATCGACGTTGGCCCAGAAGAGGGGCCACATTCAAGAATACCATGACACCCAAAAAAACTCTACGTCTCGATGCCAGTGGTCATCATAATATTTATGATGACTCCGAGCTGTCAGCTGGTGCTTCCTGATCAACATGACTTTCTCAGACGTCTCGCACCAGACTCAGCCCCAAAAGTGAGGTCTCACTTACCTCTTCCCAACACATGGGGACATATAAGACTGACCATAGAGCACCTCAAAAGGAGACATTCAAATCGAGTATTGGTAACTGTTGTTATAAGTAAACTCATCCAATCCCAACTGGCTATCCCAAGAACCTCCAAAGTTCATAACACATTCATAGAGGATGTCCTCCAAAATATGATTTGACTGCTATGTCTGACCATCCATTGGAGGATGGTATGACGTGATAATCTTAATCTGAGACCCCAAGGCCTTTTGAAGGCCTTCCCAAAACCAAGAAGTTAAATAAGGGTCTTTATCTGAGAAAACTGTAGACAACACACCATGGAGCCTTACCACCTCCTGAATATAAAAATGGCCTAACTCATCCACTTTAAATGTATCTCTGATCAGAATGAAGTTGGATGATTTTGTCAGAAGATCAATCACCACCCAAATTGCATTATTACCCCGAGGTGTATGCGGTAAGCCAATAATAAAGTCCAGGGAAACCTTGTCCCACTTATAGGTAGGAATGGGTAACATATGGTGAAAACTGGAGGGCCTTTGATGCTCTACATTCACCTACTAGCATGTGTAGCGTCTCGAAACAATGTATGAAATGTATCATCTCATACAAGGCCACCAGAACTTCTGACAGACATCATAATACATCTTGGTGGAAACCGAATGGACTGCCAACTAAGACTCTTTGCTATCCTCCATCACCTCCTTGCACAGAGATAACAACACTACCGAACAGACCTTAAAGCACAAGATTCCCTCTGGAGATGACGACCAATTAGAGGACATCCCCGAAAAATGACGATATTGCTTTGACCGCTAACAAAGCACAACACTAGGCGGCTCTCATTGAATTAGCTCCAAGAGAGAAGGAGTCAACTAAATGCTCACCAGGAATGCACCCCCATATTTCTATTTGGCCTCCATATGATTCTGAGCAAAGAGTTCCATCATATTCCACCCATCACTGGACTTCCTCAAAGCCTACACTGGGACTCTTCTGCTCAAGGAATCTTCCACCACATTACCCTTACATGGGGTATAGAAAATGTGACAGTTGAACCCCTACAAGTACTCGATCCAACGACACTGCCTCAAGTTGAGGTCCTTCTAAGATAATATATAGTCCAAGATTTTATGATCATAGTAGACCTAAAACATCTACCCAAATAGGTACTAACTCCATGTCATCAAAGCATGCATCACAGCTGCAAACTCCTATTCACAGTTCGGGTAATTCTTTTCATGTGGTTAGAGTTGTTGAGAGCCATATTCCACCACGTGATCATCCTTCCCAAGAACGCACTCAAGACCAATACATGAAGCTTCACAATTCACCACATACCACTTTCTAGCCTCTAGAAAAATTAGCATGTGGTGGTAGTCAACCACTACTTCATCTCCTCCAAGGATTCCCGACATTCTAGGCCATATAAAAACACCACCCTTTTTCAACTGAGCACGATCATCGGTGAAGAAATATGAGAGAAATCCCGAATGAATCGCCAATAATAACTAGCTTGGCGATGGAAAAAACAGATCTCAAACACATTTTTCTGTTTCTCCCTGGACATGACTACACTGATCTTCTCAAGATCCACTAAGACCACTTGATCTGAGATCACATACCTCAAATATCATTCCTCCCTGATCTAGAGAGTGCACATTGATAAATTTTAAAAGAGGCGGAGATCCCGCATAGTGCCCAAAATGATCCTTGTAATTTTTATGTCCCTCCTCTTATACTGAGTATACTAGAATGTCATCCCTGAACACCACAATGAAGGAATAAAGATACCAGTGGAACATACAATTCTTAAGTTCCATAAATACAACTAGATCATTGTTCAATATGAAAGGCTTGACCAAATACTAAAAGTGGTCAAACCTTCTTTGGAATGCTATCTTAGGGATATCTGCCTCTTTCACCCTGAGTTGATGGTATCCTGAATGCATGTCTATTTTTGAGAACCACATTTTCCCTATTGAAATGATAAAACAAATCATTAATTATAGGAAAAGGGTATTTTTTCTTAATTTTTACCATATTCGTCTTCTGGTAGTCAAAGGACAACCATAGGGATTTGTCATCCTTTATTGCAATCAACACAGGAACGACCCAAGGAGAGATTCTCAGGTGAATAAATCCTTTGGATTCTATGTCTTCTAGTAATATCATTAATTCCATCAGTTCGGTGGGGTCCATATGATTTGAGGTAAGAGATATCGGCTGTGTTCCCGACACCAGATCAATCGATAAATCCACATCCTGCTCTAGGGGAAAACATAAAAAATCATCCGCGAATACCTCTGAAAACTCATTGACTACATAAGAAAGTGCACCATTAGGGTAATTCCCAAAATCCTCTAGAGAGATCAATGATTACTATAAGATAATACTTCCCAAATTTGGGAGTGGAGGTTCTATGTGACCGGATCAAGGATCCCATTCCCCACGAAAAGCCTGACTACTCCCATCAGGTGTCATGAAACTCACTCACCCCCTGTAGCAATCGATGTGTTCTAGGAAGTGTTCTAACCAATTCATTTCATGTATTATGTCAAATAGTGTCATATCTCAGACGAAGAGGTACCACTCAATTTCAACCCTTGAAAATGAAAGCACAGATGATGGGCACCAGATACCCTGCTGCTTCTTCATTCCCAATAGTGTCTCCAACTCCATCAAAAAAGATAACAACTCGATTGGAAAATTCTGTGTGTCCACAAAACATGAAGAAATGAATTAAACATAGGACCTAGTATCAAAAAGATTAGTAGATATATAAGATGAGATCAAAATGGTACCTCTAATTGTCAATGGTACCGCCTCAGATACTACTGTTTCCGGATCCACCACATGGAGATGTCCGGTCTCTGCCTGAGGATGACAACTAGCTTCTGGCTATGCCCTAAACTGGATCTGTTTAGAAGATGACATAACCTTACCACAAAGACCACCAAATTGAGACCCCCCAATCTTCAATGGCTCTGACTGTGCTGGCACTCATCTTGAAGCCACTGACCGATCACCACTCTGAAGTGGGCGTGTCACCCCGTAAAAGCACTGAAAGTGACCCTTACTTCCACATTGGTAACAGGATTTCAACAAAAGTGGGAATGCATGTTATATTTTCCCTAGTATCCCACACTGGTGGCACATGACTGATCTCACATTAGAATCCAAAGAAAAAAATTTCCTGAAATAGTTGCACGAACTACCACCTCCCTTCATCACCTGATCCACTCCCTTTATTTTCTTATCTAAAGATTTGTCAATGCCCACTACTAATACTATCACCGGAAAACTAGACCAGATTTTATGGGAAATCTCCGCTATACACGTCTGGTCAATGACCTCAACATTGGTCCTCATCTTAAACAAGAAAACATGGGAGTATATCTTTTTCTCAAGCCTTTCTCAAACCTCTAGGCCTTCTCTTGTTCATTAGAGATGATATCGGGTGCATACCAAACCAGCTTAGCAAAACGGCTGACGTACACCATCACAGAATGACTCCCCTGGACAAGGTCCATGAACTCTTAGGATCTGGCATATTCTAGGATCTTAGGGCATTACAGTTCATTGAACACCCTTGAAATCCCTCCATCATATTTTCTCATTCTTCCCAGTTTGATGTACTGACTCCCACTACTTGTGGATTCTACCCTAAAAAAACAAGGCACATTTCACCCTAAGCTACTTGGGTGTATCCAGGTACTCGAACATATGCTCGATCTTCTTGACCCATTCCTCTTCTTCCTGGGGTTCTATACTACCTAAAAAAGTTGGAGGCTTCTTTTTAATGAACTCTTGGGCCGTTTTATTCCTAGGACCTATCTCATCTTCTCTAAAATGTGCTATAATAGTAGCCATTCCATGTCCTAGATCCTGGATAGGCCAAACCACAACCTCTAGTAACCTATGATCAAGTGGGGAGGTAGAACACTCTCTGTCTTCCTCTCATGGGAGCATTGGAGGTTTCTAGGGGGGAATGTTGCTAAAAAATGCAACAATCTCCAAAAAAAACATTTAATACCACAATTATGAAAATTTTAATCACATAAATAAAATAAAAATAAACTAAATGAATTACTGTAATAAAAGAAACAACTACTCCACCCCCTCTATGTCCACGTGTGGTCTGCAGCCCACACGTCTCACCTCAAAGTGAAGTCAATCAAAAAATTACAACATCCCTTGGTGACTCAAGGTCTACCATGAGAGGTGTGGTCTAGGCACCCTACTCATGAAAAAAAACCCTAACCCTGAATGTACTAGCTCCTCTCTATCCCGACTCATCCCAAAATAGTAATATAACCCAAAAACATTGGCCTCCTTTTATACCATTTTTTCACGAACCAAATCTCATCACCACTAATACTGACACCCAATCCAACACATGACAAAGAAAAAAGATCATTCCCTATCCTCACAGGATGGAAAAAGTTCCATGATATTGATAAATTTGTTTTGTGAATGATTTACCTGAGTATGAATGAATAAAACAATAAAAACAATCAACAATATGAATATAAAATTTTCATGCCAAACAAGATTTAAGAGAAACAAGATCTGATTACATGGTTTTAAATAAAGTAAAAGTTGTAAAAAAATAAATAATAACAACGCAATATCAGCCACATGGACTCAACAAAACAAGGGGTCATCATCCATGAGTCGTCTCCACAACACCGCACCGTAAGAGGGGACTAACAAACTAAACCACCTTCACTCGAGGCTTTGAATTTACCTGATTCAAACATAATAAAATCTACATAAACACAAGGGTTATACGTATTATGTGAGACTAATACCAATATGATACCACAAAAATATTTCCTATGAGTATGCAATACAAGGTGAAAAGCATACAATTTCTTTATATAAGGAAAATCAGTGATAAATTCCAAGAAATGAACCCTTCAATTGTAAACAGTTTTAAAAATCACTCATTCTGAATGTTAACAAATTTAAATAAGACATGTTAGATACTATAATGTACATCCAAACACACACTATGAAATGGTTAAATACCACAAATCCAATGAGCACCAAAAATTGGAACACCCCATCACACTAGATGGTTCGAGCCCTACATACCTTGTACCTCAGTGTAAAATATCAATGTCACAATAATTTCCCATGCATGAGACACTATTAGGGAATCTACCCATAAAAAATTGGTCCCGAAACATCATAAATATAGTTTAGTTAGAGTTTTCATTATCCAAAATGTTATGTGAAACATGGAGAAAACTCATCCTGATCACTAGCGTACCAGTACATGTCCGCCCTCCTAAGTACCCGGGCTTCCCCCTTTGTGCTACAACAATTTAAGAATTCTAAATACATCCCTTTTAATATAAAAACAACATTACTGGTCACATAAAAAAAAATTCAGTAACTATACACCCATTATACCACTTAAAACACACAACAGAACATTTTGATTTTTAATAAAACAACTTCTGAAAATCTTGCATTGTTTTGCACACAAAACTCCATGAAACCCACACATTACACAATATGTACACACTTATAAGTCAAAAATATATAAATTAAAACCCAATAAATTTAAATGAATCCAAAAAATTAGTTATAGGTTACCTCCATATGAACCAAGAAGTGATATCTTTGTAAAGCATCCATTTCCACACAAACATGGCATTTAAAGGTCATATGATTCACAAATTCCATTAAAACAAATTTTCTCCGAAACAACCAAATAATATAAACCTTCAAAGAATTATTTTAAGCCCTAATACATTTCAATAAAATAAACTAGGTAGTTACAGGTCAGCCCCAAATGAACCAATAAAATATTTCTATGAAAACCCCCATTTTCCCATAAAAATTTAACATAAATTTCATTTTCATTGTAAACACCACTAAAACCAATTTTTTGAACCAATAATAAAATGAGATAAACCTGAAAAATATTATAAACATAGGAATATAAGTCAAATGGATTTAATACACCTGAAATGACCTACCAAAATTTGTAAAACATTGAATCCTTCGTAAAAGAATTCAATCGCACCACTGCTGCACCTCAAGGAAGATAGATCGATGGTAAAATCAAAAAATTGGATCAATATAACCCAAAGATAATTCCTAGGTTCTAATACCTACCCACTAGTCATTTGGTAATTCAATGAAAGTGGACGTAACTTCATGAAAAAGGTGGATCTAAGAGGTAGACACTTACTTGAGATAGTGTGAAGTTCCTCCTCCAAATATCCATTCAAAATGGAATTGCAATGAGGGTTTCAGAGGATTTTAGGGCCACCATGGCTATTAGGTTTGATGTGGGGAATAAAGAGGATAGTTAGGATAAATTCTAGGAGGTAAAAGTAGTCATTTAAATCATTTTTAATCATCAGGACATGAGCGCATGGTTTGTGTGCATGGTTTGGGAAAATGTGCACCGTAATCGAGCCCCCTCCTTTCTCCCTTCAATACATCTACAAGAGCCACCAAAATTTGTGGGGGATTATGGGGGACATAGTGGGAATGTACGGATAATAATAGAATAAATATAAGTTCCATTAATAAATAACTTGTGAGTAAAAGTGTTGAATAAATTTAATGAATTAAGTTTATTATGTATGTAGTCTCTAAAAACACTAAAACATTATGGCTTTCAGAAATATATTATTATTAAATGTATTGAATTTTCATCTAAAATGATATAATATTAGTATATTTAATGATTGTTTCACATTAGTAAGTATCAAATAAATGTATATTTATTTTATGATATTATGATAAGAATACATTTGTGAAATCCCTTGATATAACATCATGTATAGGATAAAATCTCAATGTTTTGCTAAAACATAGAATATTTTGTTTTCTTACAATGAAGTCATTATTTGGATATAAATGAGAGGATGTATGTTCTCAAAAATATTCACCTAGGAGTAAATACCCTGAAAAGGCAGGTGGGGTATTAAATTGATCTCTACATAGTTCATGATAAAGAGGCCAAACTATACACCATGTAAGACACTCCAATGGTATATGATATGGTTAATTCAAATTCTATTTATGAACCATTATGAACAATGAATGAATAAAATCTAGGACAAACTATGATAATCTATTTTAATATAGGATAATGTTAATGTGTTATTGGTTAAAAAAGATGTTATAATTTAGGAGATAATGTGAATGATTTTTATAATCATATGATTACTTACCAAGAATATTGATGTTTCATAATCAAACTATGATATTTTGTTTTGGTCAATGGTTAGAAATAGGGGGAATCCTGTTAATAAGGAATATGAAGACCAATTCAATGATCATCCTCATGAGAAACAAATGAAATGGTGAAATTATTTGTATGTTGACATGAATATCTTAATCCATGAATTGGGACATGAATCATACTATGGTTCTAAATGACTATAGGAAGGAAAAAATCACCATTGAAAATTTTATGTGAAAACATACACCATCCTTTAGTTTTTACCTAGATCTAATTATAATTGTGTAATGGATCTATGATATAGAATAGACATTCTCTGTTCTCTAGTAATTGAATAATTCAATGGTTATTTTTTCTATTTATCATTTGGAATGTGATGTAGAACAATTGCTGAATCTGATCAAGAATATGTGAAAAAATGAGGAAATTGAATATATGACATGGGAAGAGTATAAGAAGTTATTTTTCCAATATTTATGTTCCCTATCCTCTTCAAACTATGTTATAGAGGAATTTCTTGAAAGCAATCTAAGGTATGATGAATTAATTAGTACTTATTAGTCAAATTTCACCAAACCAGAATGATAAACTTCTGGTTTTATTATCAAAGATGAACAAAATGTTGTGAGAATCTTTATTTTCATAATACAATGTCATTTAAAGTCATTAAATATAATATAATTGGATGACTTTGTATAAATATTTGGATGTGATCTTAATCAATATATAGGGATGAAAAACACTAATAATTATTATATTTTTGGGTACAAGAATAGAATGATAGAATTTTTTGGGAAATTATAATAATACAACCCAGGGAGGAAGGAATATTTTTCTTATTTCATTCTATAACTATTGAAGTAAGCATGGAGGAAATTGAATTATGCGGTTTGGAAAATGTATTATGTTGGTAAAAGAAGGTCCTTGAGTAAAAGAATATCGATTTAATTTCAACAGGATAATAAATGAAATGAATGGATAGAAAGACCAAAAAAATGTTTCACCCAAACTAAAATGATGTAATTACAAGTTGTATGAACATTATTCTAATTAGTTTCTGAATATAAGGATTAATGATGAAAATTATTCTAAATACCCATTTATGTTAATGGATAAAGGGAAGGCTCATTTGTTCATAATCGCTAAAGTGGGTCCTGAAAATGATGTGGTGAAAGGTATACTTATAATCCACTATAGAATAACAAATTTCTTATTAGATTTTAAATATAAAATATCTTTTATAATTGAATAATTTTACAAGGGTATCACATCACCACCTCAAAAACTAGATATTGATTGCGTAAAAAAAATCAAATTTTGTGATGATCACATCTCAATTTTATAGATCCCCTCCCATATATGTTTGTGGAAATATGATTCTTGGAAATTTTATTATTCTATATATATTGTAATTTTATTTTATATTTGGAATGTATTAGGAACCTTTATATAGATCCCATGCTAATTTTCAAATAATTTATGTGATATTATAAATTTCTAATTGACATATGATCATAACTTTATGTGAGGATGAATAAAAAGATATAATTGAAAATATATCCACTATACGGACCTTTATACCTATTAAGGAGGAATTTTTATATCATGTGGTTTCGGAGAAATCAATATTTAAGGTATTTGTGTTGTTTGGGAATATTCAAATGTATTTCCTAAATAATATCCATTTCATCACCAAAATTGTGAAGCTGATTATTTAACAGGTCTACATGGAGTTACACCTATTTAAAAAAATTGGTTTTGAGTGGCCTCAATTAAGATGTAATAATTGCAGAATAAAATCCATGATAATCTAGATAAGGTACTGGTATTCTCTATCGCATCACCATGGGGTGAATTTTCTCTTTTTTAAATAATAACTATGGGTCAGTGTATATTCTCATCAATTATCATGAACTTAACAAGATCAATGTTAATTACATGAATAATAGCCCCCATATCGATTATTTGTATGATTAATTATAATGAGCTCAATATTTTCCAAATATTGATCTTTATTCTGGATATCATCAATTGGGGGCTGAGAAGTAAGATATATCCAAGATATATTTTGTATAATGTATGTTTTTTATGAATTTATTCTGATTCGATTCAGAAAAACTAATACCCCTACTATCTTTATTGATTCATTGAATAGATTATTTATATATTACATTGATATGTTTGAGAAATAATTTATATATATCATTATTAAATGTTCAATGATCAATGATAAACATTGGGATGATTTGAGGATTCGGTTTAAGGCCATGGGGAAGGAGAAGATATATGCCAATTTTATCTATTATAAATTATAACAATATAAAGTTTTATTATTGGGATATATAATCTTAAATGAGGGTATATCGATGGATCCTTCAGTGATTGAAATTATTGAGCAATGTCTTAGACTTACCATGGTCATTAGGATATGTATTTTTATTAAGCTGTTTGGATACTATGGATAGTTTCTGAAATTTTTTCATGGATATAAATATTACAACCAAGTTGACTTGGAAGGTATTCAAGATCCAATAGACAAATTAATGTGAGAAGAACTACATGTTACTAAAAAAGGGTGTCTTATACACTTTTATTGAATCTACATTAGTGTGTATATGGTTTTTTATAAATTGTGATGAATTGATGAAGGGTTTGGGATGGATCCTCGTGCATAATGATATGTTGATTGATTATGCATTATGCTAATCGAAAATTCATGTGAAATTTTAGAATGGATTTTTGATATATAGTGAAGAATTGAAGAAGGTATTGTGATGCATCCTCATGCATAATGATATGTTGATAGATTATGCATCATGATAATTTAAAATTCATGAGAAAAATTTTCTAACTCATGATTTAGAGTGAGTATCCATTATTTTTCAAATGAAAATATGGAGGAATTTTATTTATAATGAAAGATGTGATTTATATTCATTGGTTCCAAAATTCCCATTAAATCATCATGTGGAATACTTGGGGAAATTTGAATCCATAATCTAACACAAAAGAGCATTCCAATAAAAACAAGGGTGGAATGAAGACATTTTTGTAGTGTGTGAATGATTGTAATCCACAAACAAGAAACATGTGTAACATCTGATGGTTCAACAAATAAATTTAATATATAATTTAAGGAATGAAACTCTATGTCTCTGCAAATCAACACTTTTTTATTATAACCAAGTCATTGAACATAATTTTTCTGTCTATGTGTTTTGAATTTTGAAAAGTAGATAAACACAGATTTGATCAGAATGTCATTCAGAATTGATAGGATCAACATACATTTTTGAATAATAGAAACAGGAACTGTATGAATAGTAATGTACCTTTATGAATTATAATATGACCCTTATGAATTATTACCTCACCCTTGTAAGTATAAATAAAATTTAGGCATCATATATATTAGAGTTAATATTTTAAAAATAAAAAATTAAATGGTGGTCTTTTTGTTAGAAAAAAATATTTAATAAAATTTTTAAATCAATAAATTTATTTAAAATAAAATTCATTTTCATAAAATATATTTCTAAAAAAATATTTTTTTGTACTGTTATTTTAGGATAACATTATGATAACATAGTTAATTTATTTGAGTGTTATAATATCAATTTTAATATTAAAATCTATAATATTCAGTTAAATAATGATTTTATTTAAAAATTTAAATTTCACATGGTTAGAAAATTATTTTGGTAAAACGGAGCCCATTTTATAATTCTATATTTTGAAAAATGGTAATGATGATTTTTTTGGGATTTTTCTAAAACACATAAATTTTTTGTGAATTGTAAAATTCGGTAATTTACGGTATTGATACATTAGAAGATAAGTACACAATTATTTGAGTCATCGCTGATGTAAGAACACTTGGTTCAGATTCACATGTAATTTTTACCATTTATGGTCACAATAATCATCACTATTTTTTGTGTTCAGAAAAATAATAATATAATGAATATGATCTTCAAAAATCCCTCCTATCCTCCTTTGTAAAAAGAACCCCTCACTCCCTCTTCTCCTCACTCATATAATCATTGAAGCTTCTCAATGTTCTTCCCAAATACTCTTCTCTAGTATCTCTCACATCTAGGAGCTCTTGGAATTTCCATAAGACCAAAATCCTTAAAGAGTTTCTCATGGAAGATATTTCCAGATGTAAAACCTCTTACTTTTTCTTCTAATTTCAATTCGAATTTATTTTATTTTATTATCTTATTCTCACATACATAGTAAACATGATCATTATAACTCATGTGTCATTTATATAATGTAATTATATTATGTTAATGGATGAACTATATTAAATATACTTATTCTATCCCTTTTATTTTAAAAATGAAATCATCGTCCGGGAGGTGTCGATTTACAACCATCATTAATGAAGAACCTTCGTTCATCAATTTCTCATCCAAGGATGGTCATGAAACCATTTTAACAGATGGAACAGCTTATAGAAGATGTATTATATATTATTCAATGTTCTGAACCTAGTATATATACATAATTCTAATTCATATGACAAAACAAGTTCGTAGAAATCGAAATATCACCAATATATTCTAAATCATTAACACTAATGATCTATCTAATAACATATCAAAATACTGTATAACTAAATGAATTATATCACCATTTTATATCCTATATTTTCATTATTTTCATATAAATTTAAATATATATTATTATAATAATTCCACATGAACTTGAATACTCATATACAAGTATATCGATCCCAAATACTAGGTAATCGAATGCTCCTGTGCGATAAAATCATATCTTATAACTTATCCAAAATGTGATAAATGAACATAATAAAATTATATTATATAAATTAAATGTATAGAATTTTCTTAATAAATTAAATAATGGATTTAATTCGATTATCTGGTATGTTACAGTCATGTAAAGTACTCTTTCATACATTAGATAAGGGTATCTACCCAAACCTCAATTTTTTATCAGGTCAATTTTTTCTATATTAATCCCAATAAAATTATTAATTATCCGTATCTACTCCTCATAAATTATTTCTTAACGTTAAATATATTTCTACCAACCGTAAACCTTATTTATTTTATGGGGAATTAAATTTTTAAAATGATCTTTCTCAATTATTCCTCACAAAAAAGCTTGATTCCAGAGAACTTTTTAAATTCATATCTATATTCATGTACACTCTATAATATATTTTTATCCACTATTATTTTTCAAAATCAATTAATTTTATCGTGGAATAACTACCTTTGTACATTTATGTTCTTATGAAAATAATTTTTTTCCCAAGAACTATCCTTTTCAAATTAAAAGTGTATTTCTCGGAAAATTTCCTCAATGAATTTATTAGTTTATTTTTATCTACATTAGCATATCTATTGGATTTTATATCCTATTGAGGACAATATATTATCTTCATCATCTAATATATCGAATTAAATGGGTTTTTATTAGTCAAAATATGGAAGTGCTATTGTGATATCATTTACTATACTACTATGAATGGTTAGTGTTTATGTGTACATATTGGAGAAAGTTATTTGATATGTTCATGTTGTTTATGTCTGTCCCCATTCATATAAGTTATGTAATGTAATTTTATAGTGATGGGTGGGGAGCCATATAGTTCCTCGATCCATCAAAATATCTCATGAGACAAAGCAGAATTGGATTTTGGTTGAGGCAATAGCCTATTATTTTCAAACGTCTTGGATATGGAATTAAAAATATGCTTCAGATGTGTATTATTATGCATTCTAAAATTATGGTATTAGAAATTTATAAACCATGTTATTATTAGAGTAGTATAATATCACTGGTTTTGTTTCATTCTCTTATGGTCATCTATATGTCCTTATTTAATCAGCATTCATTCCTACCATATTATGATCATGTATATTTTCAATGCATGTGATTTTAGTGGTTCACCATGCCTAGTGTATATTTTCATGATAACATTAAGATTATTACTTACCCTTATTGAGGGTTTTATCTCAAACCTTTTTCATGTTTTATTTTCCCTGGGTTGTGGAGATGAATATTATGAATTTGTTTTTGGGACAATCTAGGATTCATATATGTTTCTAGTGGAATTAAAATATTTTTATTCTTGTGAAGTTTTAATTTTTAACTTTTTATAGCGTCTTTTTTTTCCATGAATAATAAACTATTCATTCCTTCAATATAAAAAGTTATTGAAATCATTCCAATGTAATTAAATAATATAACATCTATGTGATTCTAGGGTTGGGGTGTTATATTTGGTATTATGGGAAGTTTTGTAAAAAAATTGGATACTATACTTAGAAAACATAAATTAGGGATCAAACCACTATAATAGTCTGTGAGGATAAGTAAAAAAGGACATACAAGAATTTGGTAAGGTATAGATTTTTTATATAACTCTATAGAATATATCCCATTCTAAATACTATAAGTGGACATGGTTCTGGCATAGATGTACATTGGAGTAACAACTATAGTAATGTGTTTTGGTATTGAATTGGGGTAACCTAGTACATGATAATGAGACTTACTGAGCACCTGGTTTGGCACTCCTTGGGTATTTTCATAAGATAAATCACATTTTCCTTACAAAACATTATGAAGGATTTAAATGAAAAAATTTCCTCAAAGAAACCATTATTATAATTATGAAATTAGATATGAATAAAATTTCAATTTAACTTATGTGTTTTTTTAGTTTTATATTATACATTATGATTCATAACCTAATTTAGTGTATTCTATTATTTATAAATGGGGCACAGTGGAAGGAATGGAAACCAGATGAATACGGGTTTCCCATCCCATGGTTTAACTCCTATGAAAAATAATGATGTCGGTTTTAGAGCTGCTATTAGTGTTCAGCAACTTTAAAAATACTTGGATAACAGACTATAGTTATGAACAAAATCCTTATCTATATGGAGCATCCTAATCCATAATATATAGGTGAAATGTAAGATTTCATTATGTGACAAAAATATTCACCATTGAATGGGACTACAAAACCATCTGTAGTAGAGAGGTGGATAAGTTCATTAGAAAGGATAATTCTTTCTTTGTGATATAATTAAAGGGAAAAGGTTATCATGGTATTTTGTCCTCTATCGGGAGTTTAGGACAATGGTGGTCATTCATTCAAAATACAAAGATGTATATAGATATATAATAAATGGAATGGGGGGAATTTATGGAAATATTCATAGAAAAATATTTTCCTTGAGAATAACGAGCAGATATGGTGAGGTAATTCTTGATTTTGAAAAAAGAGGATGAAAACGATGGGAAGTTCGAAGCCAATTTTAGAAGGAAAACAAGGCATGCCTAGGAATACATACATAGTTCAAGAAGAAATATTGATTGATTATTTCACAGTTTAAAACCTTCTCTTCTTAAGGAACTAGTTTCCCAAACTTTATCATAATACAAATATATAGTATCATGTACAATAAAGATAGAGAAATAATTATCTAAGTCATACAAATTTAATGGGATGTAAGAGAAGAAGGGAGTGGAGGAGGAAAAATGGATAAAAGGTAGAATAAAAAGGGGAGTTTTCCAACATGTGATACATGTGGGAATAATCACCATAGAGAATGCTTAAATGTAAAAGGAGCCTAATACAAATGTAGAGAAATAGGCCACCAATATCCTGATTTCTAGGGAAAGAGAGAAGCCACCTATGTTCACTGAAACAATTTTAAAGAGATGGGAAATTATTCCATTTAATTTTCTAAGTGTCATGGAAACATTAACCAGGGAAAGAAAAGGGAGTGAGTCCAAGATTATGTGGTCACAACATACAAGGTTAAAGTTCCTAATTATGTTGGGTCATGTATATTAATAGTTTCCTCACACTTTACAATGCCTTATTTTATTCTGAATTATCACATTCTTTTATATCTGACTAGTTTTCCAAGAAAATTATACATTTCTAATTTGATTTAATAAAGGAGTTCTTAGTAAAAACCCAAATAGAAGTACCATTGTAACAAATTCGTGTTGGTAATCCCCCCTTATGACACATAAACATTCCCTATATGATTAATATATCATCATACCAATGATTGATATTGATATAATTCATGGTATGTATCAGATTTCATGTAATTACACAAAAATCTATTACAAGAAGAATGAAGTTTCATTTTTTCAGAATGGAGTATAATCCCTTATCTTTTGAGAAGACACCTCTTCATTTTATTCTTATATAGATCCCCCCAGTAGATCTACTGAATGAAATTATTGGGGAAGAAGATAATATAATATCTATGTATAAGGAAAGAAATATTCCAATTGATGATGTACCTATTCTGAATGATTACATTGAAGTATTTCTATAGGATTTACCTATACAATATTCGAAGTGGGAAATAGTGTTTTATATTGATCAAATTCTTGGTGCAAGGGATATATCAAAGTCCCATTATATAATGGCCATAGTGGAATTAATAAAACTGATGAAAAAACAAGATGAATTGAGTGATAAAGTATTATCCTACCCAAGTGTTTCTCTATGGGGATACCGTATAAAATTTATCAAGAATAAATATGGATCCCTGAGGTTATGCGTTGACTATATTGAAATCAATGCTATTACAATAAGGAACAAGTATCCCCAAGCTCGAATGGATGATTTATTCGATAAAATTCACAAATCCCAATATTTTTCCAAGATTTAATTTTGATTACGATATCATCAATTGCGTGTGAGGAAGGATGATATTCCAAAGATAGGATTTTGAACTAGGTAGGGCATTACAAGTTTTTACTAATTCCATTTGAACTAACTAATGCACCCTATTTTTTCAGGGAACAAATAAATATAGCTTTCAGGTAATATCTTGATGAATTTTTTGTAGTATTTATTGATGATATCTTAGTAAAATTCAAAACCCACAATCATCATAAGAATCAATTTCACCTTATTTCGAATACTCTTAAAAGAAACAAGTTATATGTGAAGTAAAAAAATTGTGAATTGTGGATTTAAACAGTTTCTTTTCAAGGCCATATTTTCTCTAATGATGGAATCTTAGTTGATCCTGTAAAGATATAGGACGTTTATGAATGGCTTAATCCAATGAACATAATTGAGGTATGTATTTATGTTAGATTAATAGGTTATTATCAGTGTTTTGTTCAGAACATCACTTGTTAATGAACCCATTGACCACACTTACTTGTAAATGTGTTAATTTCATATGGAAAATAGAATGTTATGAATGTTTTGATTAATTGGAGAAGAGGTTTGTGAATGCACCCATCTCAACTCTACCATCAGTAAATAGTGAATTTATGATTTATAGTGATTCTTCAAAGAAAGGACTTGGTTCTGTCCTTATGAAGAATGATAGAGTTACTGTCGATGCATCATGGTTGTTAAAAATTCATGAATAGAACTATCAAACTCATTCTCTTGAGTTAGACCATGTAATATTTTCTCTGAAGATATGGATACACTCTCTATATGGAGAATGATGTGATATATATAATGATAACAACATATTGAAGTACATCTTCTCACAAAAATAACTCTACATGAGGAAAAAGTGATGGCCTAAGAAACTCATGTATTAGGATTATTCCATATAATACCACCTCAGGAAGGCGAATAAGGTAGCATATGCATTGAGTAAGAAGGATCATGGGGTTCTGAACAAAATGTGGATTTAAAAGGATCCCGTGTACATGGATATAGTATGGTTGGATATAGAAATTATCAAATAATGTGAAGCATCATTAAATTTTCAATTGGTTTCCCAACCATATTTATTGGAACGACTTAAATTTTTTCAGTCTTATTATGAGAATATACAAAATAAAATTACAAAAGTCGATGATGGGAAGTTGCCAGATTTTGTGTGTGAGGATGGAATTATGAAATTTGGGAGAAGGATTTGTGTACCCTTTGTAACCAAGTTAATAATGGATTTAATGGATGAATCCCATGGTTTTAATTTTTTTATAAGACCTTATAGAATAATTATTTATAGGTAAATGAAAGAACATTTCTGGTGGGACAACATGGAGGGTGAAATTGTTGATTATGTATCAAGTTGATTAGTTTTTGAACATCTGAAGGTAGAATGAAAACATCCTATAAGAGTCCCACAACCTCTACCTATACCTAAATGGAAATGGGATGACATCAGCATGGATGTTTTCACTAGATTGCTGAATTATCCAATAAAGAATGATGAAATATGGGTAATTGTTGAATGCCTTACCAAATATAAACATTTCATTGAAATAAAGGATGATTTTCCACTGGATCTCCTTAAATGACTCTAAAATAACTATGTTTTAATACTATAGGACTAAGTCTATCAATAATATCTGATCATGATCCATGATTTACATTAATATTCTGGTATATCTGTAGAAAGGATTAGACACACAGAATCATTTTAGTACAGACTATCATCCTCAAACTAATGGGAAATCAGAATGGATGATCCAAACATTAGAAGACAAGTTGATATCTTGTTCACTAGACTTTCAAGGTATGTGGGATTAGTATTTAACATTGTTGGATTTTTACTTCAACAATAGTTTCCATTAAAACATTCAAATGGAACAATTTGAGGCATTGTATGTAAAGATATTTCTTACACCAACATGTTGGGAATAAGTTGCTGAGAGAAAGAATATGGGCCCTGAGCTTGTGGAGGGAACAAAAACAAAGGTAAAGACTATTCAAACCCATACCATGGTAGCTCAACATATGAAAAAGAGAAATTCTAATAATAAAAGGATGTATTGGGAATTTTAAGTAGGAGAACATGTTTTCTAGAATGTATATCCACGGAAGGGAGTTATAAAATTTAGAAAGAAAGGGAATCTAAGCCTCACGCACATTGGTCCTTTTGAAATTATAGAGAGAATTAGAGTGAGGTCTTGTCATTTGGAAATGATGTCGAGTATCTCTAAGGAACAAAATGTGTTCCATGTCTCTTTGTTAAGGAAGTACATGCCATACCCCACACATGTACTCACATATGGAGGTATAGAGTTGGAACCTAACATATCAAAATACGAAGAGACTATCCGTATTTTTGACACTACTGAACAGGTGTTGAGGAATTGTATGACTCGGAAGGTAATAGTACATAGGAAAAACCATAAAATTGAATAGGAAACCTGGGAAACAGAGGAACTTATGATGAATACCAACCTAAATATTTTTACGAGGTAACATTTTTAAAATTTCATGGATGAAATTTTTTAAGGGGGGAGAATGTAACAACCAAAGGTTTTACAAATAAATTATATATTTAATGTAATGTATAAAACACTTAGTCTCTATGAATCAAAACAATGATATTATAAACTATCCATTAAAAATAATTTTTCTGTGTTAGGGTTTTGAATTTTGAAAAATAGACATACATGGTTGCAATCAGTAAGATATTTTGAGTATAGTATGATCAACTTACATTTTGGGATAATAGTAAATTGACCCTTATATATAGTAATTTAACTTTATGAATATTAATATGACCCTAATGAATAGTAAAATCAACCATGTAAGTATAAATAAAAATTAAGAACCTTATAAATTATAGTTAATATATTAAAAATTAAAAATTATGTGGTGTTATTTTTGTGAGTAACAAATATTAAATTAAATTTTAAATAAATAAAATTAATTTTCATCAATTATATTCATAATTAAATAATTTTTTGTCTTATGATTTTAATATATTTTTAAGATACCACAGTTAATTTGTGAAAGTGTTATAATATCGCTTTTAAAATTAAATTATGTATTTTTCAAGTAAATTATGATTTTATTCAATAAATTAAATATCAAATATTTAGAAAATTATTTTAAAAAAATGGATTCCATTTTTTATTTTTATATGTTGAAAAATTATTACTGCGAATTTTTGAGATTTTTCTAAAACACGTGAATTTCTGTTGAATAGTAAAAATGGTAATGTATGGTATAAATACATTAGAAGCTAAATATACTATTCATTGAGTCATCATCAAGGTAATCCCACATGGTTCGAATTAAAATTCACATAGTACTATTTCTGGTCTTAATAATCAAACCTATTTCATGTGTTGAGAAAAATAATAATATAATGAATAATACATTCAAAAATCAACACTCTCCTCCCCTAGAAAAACCTTCACTCACTCCCTATTCTCCTCAATCCTCTATGCCATGAAGCATCACAATGTTATACCAAAATACTCTTACCTAGTATCTCTACACCTCCAAAAACTATTTTACTTTTTTGAAGACAAAATTCCCATCCCTTTTTGAGGTTCTCAAGGAGGATATTTCAAGAGGTAAGCCCTCTTTTTTTATTTTAATTTCATTTTGAATTTATATTATTTTATTATCTAACCCCCACCTACTCTGTACAAATGATCATGGCAACTCCAATATAATTTTTATACTATAATTATATCATGTTAATGGATGAACCGTAATAAATCTCTTTAGTCTTTCTCTTTTATTTTAAAAATGAATTTATCGTCCATGCGGTGTCTATTTATAACCTTCATGGACTATGAAACTTTTTTCTTCAATTTCCAACTCAATGATGGCCATGAAACCATTATTATGGTTGAAAATGATTATAAAAAATTTATTCTGTCTTATGTAATTTTCTAAATCTAGAATATATACATAATACCAATTCATATGACAAAACTAGATCATAAGAATCGAAATAGCTCCCAAATATTCTAAATGATTATCAATAATATTTTTATAATACCTTATCCTCATTCCATAACAACAAATGAATTATAACACATATTAATATTTTGTATTTTCATTAGTGTCATATAAATTCAATTATGAATAATTATACCAATTCCAGATGAACTTCCAGACTCATATACAAGTATATCGATAATCAAAACCAAGGAATCGAATGCTCTAAAGCAATACAATTATATCTTATAACTCATAAAAAATGACATTAACGAACTTAATAAAATTATAATTAATAAAATATATTTAGATGAGGTTATTAATTAATTAATTAATGGATTTAATTTGATTATCCATGATGATAAGGACAAGTGAAGAACTCGTTCAGACATAAGGGAAGGGTTTTCTACCCAAACCCCCATTTTTCATTAGGGTTACTCTTTGTCTCTATTAATCCCAATTAAATTCATATTTATTCACTTATAGTATAAATAAATTCTATGTGAATGTTATCTATATTTCTAACAATCATAATCCGTCCTCATTTTATGGGGATTTAAATTTTTATCACGTTTTTTGTCAATTCTTCCTAACAAACAAGCATAATTCAATAGAACTTCTCTCAAAGTCACACCAATTTTCAAGTGAACTCTATAATTGGGTTTAATAAAATGTTATTTTTCTAAAAAAACTAATATTATCATTAATAAAAACTTATATCATTTAATATTTTATGAAAATATTTTTTTTCTAAAATAACTCTCCCTTTAAATGAAACAGTGCATTTCTCTAAAAAGTTCATCGATGATTTTATTAGATCATTTTTGTCTACATAAAAATATTTATCGAATTTTATGGAATATTGAGGTTAATAAGTAATTTTTAAAATATATCATATTGTATTAAATGGTTAATTATCATTTTTATTGTGGATGTTCTATCTTGATACCATTAAACATACTACTCAGAAATGTTAGTATTTGTTTGTACAAATTGGGGGAACTTATCTCATGTGTTCATGTTGTTTATGTTTAGACACATTCATAGAAGAAATTCATTGAAATTATCAACTAACATGAGGATCTCTCTATAGACCCTCGATGAACTCGTAGGTCTCATGAGACATAACAGAATTTGGTTTTGTCTGATGACATAACCTATTATTTTCAATCATCACGAGTGGGCCTTAAAAATATGTTTCAGATGTATGACATTATGAATTCCCTCATTATGGTACTATCAATTGATAAAACATGTGATTATTCGACTAATATAATATCACTGTTTAGGTTTCACTCTCTTATGATCATTTATATGTGCTTATTTTATCATCATTCCTTCTAGGAATTTTATGCAGATGTATATTTTTAAAGGAATGTGTTTTTATTTGTCACTATTCCAATTGTTTATTTTCATGATAACTTCCATTTTTTTGATTATCCTTAGTGAGAATCTGAGATCACCCAATTATAATGAATTATTTTCACGCGGTTTTGAAGGAAAATATTTTGATTGACTTAGAGGAATAATATAGGATTCATAGATGTTTCTAGTAGAATTTCTATATTGTTTTTACTTTCATGTTGTAATGTTGAACTTATGTTTTGGTCTTGTATTCCAAAACTACTAAACTATTAATTCTTATAGGATATGAATTTCATATAATCATTCCAATGAAATAAAATAATGGACCAACTCCAAGCATCTAGTGTTGGGGTGTTATAGTTGGTATTAGAGGAAGTTTGGTTTAAAACACGGAAACTAGATTTTTCAAACCAAAATTATGGAACAAAACCCTATGATAAAATTTGAGGTTATGTATACAAGGAAATCCATGAACTTGGTGTAGTATTTATGATGTTGATATCTCTCAAAAATAAATCCATGTATGGATACTACATGTGGATGTGGTTCTGTCATAAATGTACCTAGGAGTAACAACTCTGACAAGGTGTTCTGTGCCCCACTCAGGGTAACCTATTACACAAACACGAGCCTTACTGATCACCTAGTTTAACAATTCTTGGGGATATTCCTAGGATAATTTTTATTTTCCTTGTAAATTTTTATTATTTATTTAAATGTAAATATTTCCTCAAAGAAACCATTCTTATAATTATGAAATTAGAAATGCATAAAATTTTAATTTATGTAGAGCATTTTTTTACTTCGGGATTATACATTATAATTAAAAACCAAATTTAATGTCTGACATTATTTAGAAATGGTGCATAGTAGAAGGAATGGATACCTCAAGAACTCACGTTTCCTATTTTGGGATTTAGCTAATATGAAAAATAATGATGTTGGATCTAAAGCTACTACTGGTCCAGAGAAACATATAACTATACTGGGATAGCTAACTCAGGTTATATACAAAAACATTACCTATATAGATAATCCTAATCCACAACATTGTGGATAAATTTTAGACCAATTTATACTAAAACAACCTCCATAATTCAATGGGACTATGAACACATTTGTAGTGGATTAGTGGATATGTTATTTAGAGAATATATTTCTCACATTGGGATGTAATTAAAGGGAGTAGGTTATCATGCAAGTTTATCATATATTTGAAGATTCAGATCAGTGGTGGTCATTATTTCAAAACATGAAGGAGGATGAAGAAATTGATGAAATGGAATAGAGGGACATTAAGGAAATATTCATAGAAAAAAATTTTTCCCAAGAAAAACAAGAATAAATGGAGAGTACAATCTTGAGTTTGATACAAAAAGGGTATGAAAATATTGCGATGTGTGAATAAAATTTCACTAGGCTAGCAATGCATGGTGTAAAATATATATGCAATACGAGGAGCAATATTGATCGATTCACTGATGGTTTAAAACAATTATTTCAATGAGAATTGGTTTCCCAAACATTAGCATCATATGAAGATATAGTCTCAAGTCCAATCATTATTAAGAAATAATTATCTATGTCCTATTAATTTAGAGGAATGAAAGAGAAGTTTTGGGTGGTGATGGAAGGAATGGATAATGGGAAGAATAAAATGGGGGATTTTTTCAACATGTGATAATTGTGAAAAGAAACACCCCATAGCCTGATAAAAAGGGAAAGAATCCTGTTACAAATGTGAAGAAATAGGCCACAAATATTATGATTTCCCGGGAATGAAAAAAACTACCATTGTTCAATGTTACAATTGTAAATATAATGGTGGCCATTGACCCTGTTGAGATACCTCAGAGTGGCATCGTTTCTCTCCAAACCAGGGGCTAGGGTTTCACATACTTTTCCCCCTCCCGTACTCCAACACGGCTTCTACAGATCGAAGCCCGTTTACATCAGCTTGGAATCGGTGTGGCTTGGTGTGGAATCTTCCGGTGTTGTCTGCACGAGCGAGACTTCAGAGACTCATCTCGATGTTGGTCGAGGGTTCAACTTCTTCTCAGCCCGACACTTTCTCGCATGGTGTTGCTTCTTCCACCTTCATCTTCCCAGGAGGGGCTCCGGCTTCAGTTTTGCTCGGCACCGGACTTCCTAGGCTTCGTCTTCCGACTTCGTCTTCTCAGGCATGGTTTCAGTGACTCAGATCGTTGAAGGACGAGGTTTTGGATTCTGCTCGGCTTGACACTGGATTTACAAGGTGTGCCAGTTCTTCTTCGGCTCGCCTTCGGCTTCTGTTTGGCTCAGCGTCGACCTTGCGAGCTTACAGCTTCATTTTCAATGGTCAACAGCTTGTTGGAGTCTCAATGGTGTCCTACCGCGTCTTGATGGTGGTCATGGACCGGGGTCAGCCTCAGAGTGGTGTGGAGGGGGAGGAATATTTCTTCCTTTCCATTTTTATGTGGCTATTCTTCTGGTTTTCTTTAGGTAATTTATGTGTATTTGATGTATGCGGTGAACTAGAAGTTCTGTTTGCAATGGTGGATCAGCTCTATTGTGATATCTGTGGATCGGTGCTGATTTCATGGTTTCACACAAGATGGCTTGCAACTATTCTTGACCACATGGAACTACTCAGAATTGGATTTAGAGCTGGCGATTCACCTTTGTAAAGTTTTTTCAAACTTGGTTTTTTGAGAGGGTACGATAGAATCCATTAGATCGGGCCTGTTCTTTGAAAAATGACATTTTCATGCTAAATTTCTTTGCAATGGTAGAGAGCTTTATCATATTCAAATGCTGGGAGGAGCAGTTTCTATGTTGTAAATATGATCTAATCTTTCTTGGCCCTTGTGTCATGATTTGTCTAAGTCATGAAGTCTTTGGGTTCCCCCCTTCATCCATTAAAAGGGGGACCTATCTTAATAAAAATATTTAAAGGCCTTCAGGATGTTGGATGGATAGATGTAAATATAAAGGAAATTATGCCAATGATTGTCTTAATCATCAAGGAAACATTACCCAGAGAAAGGCATGGGAGTATGGCCAAGCTCATGCAGTCACAATTGCTAAGGTTGATGTTTGTAATGATGTTTTGGCATGTATTATAATTGTTTCCTCAAATATAGGAAATTTTTTATTTGATAATGGATTATCACATTCTTATATATATTCCCATTTTACCAAGAAATATTTGTATTTCATATTTTATTCAATAATTTAGTTACATTTCAAAACACTTAAGTGATGTATCATAGAGACAAAGATCTGTCGATTAGTTCCCCTTATGACACATAAACATTATTTAGTTGGTGAACATATCATAATACCCATGTTTTACTTTGATATAGTTCTTTGTGTGAATTATATTTGAAGTTATGATGTGAAAATATATTACAAGAAGAAGGAAGTTACCATTTTTAAGAATGATTTAGAATCTATTATCTATAGGGCATATAATTCATTATATGATTCTTATCTAGATACACCCCAAGTAGGTCTACTGAATGAAATTATTGGGTGAAAATATAATATAATATCCATGTATGAGTAATTAAATATTCAAATTGAGGATGTACCTATTGTGGAATAATTTTTTGAGGTATTTCCGTAGGATGTACATGGACATCCTCTTGAGTGGGAAATAGAGTTTTTATTTGATCTAATTCTTGGTACAAAGACTATATCAACGACCCCTTGTAGAATGGACATAGTGGAATTAGTAGAATTGAAGAAACAACTAGAGGAATAGAGTGATATAGGATTTATACTCCATTGTATTTCTCTATGGGGATCCCCTATTCCCTTTGTCAAGAAGAAATATGGATCCATGAGGTCCTACATTTACTATTGTGAAATCAATGATGATTCAAGAAGGAAAAAGTATATCCCGCCTTAGATTGATGAATTATTTTATCAACTTCATAGAGCCTAATATTTTTCAAACATTGACCTTTGATTTGGATATCATTAGTTTCCAGTGAGGAAGGAAGCTATTCTAAAGAAAACATTTCAAACCATATATGGGCATTATGAGTTTACAGTAATTCCATTTTGACAAACTAATTAATCCTCTCTCTTTATGGATCTAATTAATAGAGTTTTCAAGGAATATCATGATAAATTTGTATTAGTATTTATTAATGATTTCATAGTATATTCCAAAATACAATATGATCATGAAAATCACATGTGAATTATTCTAAAGACTCTTTGAATAAACAAGTTATATGGGATGTTTAGAAAGTGTTAATTCTAGATTTAAACTGTTTCTTTTTGTGGCCATGTTTCCTATATGGATGGAATCTTAGTTGATCCTACAAATACAAAGACAATGTTGGAATGACCTACTTGAATGAACATAACTGGGGTATGTAGTTTTATTGATTTAGCTATTTATTATCTGTATTTCATTCAGAACATCACCCATTTAGCCAACAGATTGACAAAGATTACTCATAAAGTGGTTACGATAGTATTGATAAACTATCGTGCAGATGTTTTTAAATAATTCAAGAAGGGGATAGAAACTTCTAAAATATTGAATCTACCTTCGGGAAATTGTGGATTTGTGATTTATAGTGATTCTTTAATGAATGATATTGGATGTGACTTTATGAATAATGATTGTGTTATTACCTATTCATCAAGGAAGTCAAATATTCATGAACAGAACTATCCAAATCATGATCTTGAGTTAACAACTTAAATATTTTGTCTGATTAATTGGATATACTATATCTATGTCGAAATATGTGATATATTTAATGATGACAAGATATTGAAATTTATATTCTCATAGAAATAACTCAATATGAGGAAAATGAGATGGATCATGCTACTAAAGGATTATTGTTGTTCCACACACTACCACTGAAGGTAGGAGAATAAGGTAGTAGATTCATTGAACATGAAGGATCATGGGGTTCTGAACAAAATGAGGATTGACAAGGATCTTGTTCACAATGATACAATAAGGTTGGATATGGGAATTATCAATGAAGGAGAAGCATCATTACATTTTTCAATTGGTTTCCCCACAATATTTTTTTAAAAGAAATATATGTTCTCAATATGATGATGAGAATATACAAAATAAAATTATAGCTATCAATGATGTGATGCAGTAAGATTTTTTGTGTGAGGATGGAATTGTGAAATATGGGAGAATTCCATGTGTTCCGTCTGTACTCAGGCTAAAAAGGGAGTAGTCAGATGATTCCCATAGTTAGAATTTCTCTACACACCCTAGTTTCATTATGATGTATAGGTATTTGAAAGAAAATTTCTATTGGGACAACATGAAGTGTGAAATTGTAGATTATGTATCAATATGTTCAGTCTGTCAATAGGTGAAGGCTGAAAGACAACATCCTATAGGATTCATACAACCTTTAACTATTCCTGAATTGTAATGGGATGCCATTCAATTGGATTTTACTAATGTATTATAGAAAACTCCAAGAAGGAATGCTGTAATATGGGTAATTGTTGATCAAGTTACCAAATATACACATTTCCTCGCAATAGGAGAGGATTTTCCACTAGAGAACCATGCATGACACAATATCAATAAATTTTCAATACTTTATGGAGGAGCTCTATCAATTGTTTCTACTCATAATCAATGATTTAAATCAAAATTATGGAAAAGTATCCATAAATCTTATGATATTGAGGTTCATTGGAGTACTACCTATCATCCTCAAACTAAAGGGTAAGTAGAATGGATGATCCAAATGTTATAGAGAAATTTTGAGATCATGATCACTTGAATTTCAAGGCATATGGTATTTGTATTTACTATTGGTGTAGTTTTCCTACAATAAGTGTTTCCATTCGAGTATTCAAATGACATAATATGGGGATTTGTAAGGAAATAAATGTCCTACATCAACTTGTTAGGACGAAGTTTGTTAATGAAATAGTATGGGCCTTGAGCTTGTGAACAAAAGAAAAACAAGGTAAATACTATTCAATCCCATATCCAAGTAACTAAAAGAAGAAAATAGATCTATGCTGATAATTGATGGAAGTATTTGGAATTTTAATTTGGACATCATGTTTTCTTTGAAGTATCTCCATAGAAGGGTTTTATAATATTTGAGAAGAAAGGGAAATTGATCCCCAGGTACGTCGGTCCTTTTGAAATTATGGAGATATTTGGAGTTGTGGATTATTATTTGGATATTCATCCTAGCCTCTCTATGGTCCACAATGTGTTACAAGTCTCTTGGTTAAGGATGTAGATTCCATACCCAACACATATAATCACATCCAAAGGTTTAAAGTTGGAACCTTACATATCTTACTATAAAGTGTCTATCCGTATTCTAGACACAAAAGAATAGGTGTTGAGGAATCAAATAACTCAACTGGTAAAAGTAATTTGTAAAAATCACAAAATTTAAGAGGAAATGTATGAGTCTAAAGAATTATGATTAATACCTATCCAAATATTTTTATGAGGTCACATTTTTGGAAATTTCTAGGATGAAATTTTTGTGAGGGGGGAAGAAAGTAGAAACCAAAGGTTTTAAAAATAAATATAATATTGAATTAAATGCATGAAACACAGAGTCTCTATGAAAAATATTGTTATTATAACCAAACAATTAAATATAATTCTTCTGCCTCTCTATTTTGAATTTTGAAAAATGGACATACATGGTTGTGATCATTATGATTTTCAGAGTATAGTAGAATCAACATACATTTTTGGATGATAGTAAATTTACCCTAATAAATAGTAACATACCTTTATGAATATTAATATGACCCTTATGAATAGTAACCTCTCCCATGCAAGTATAATGAAAATTGTGTCACCTTATAAACGAGAGTGAATATATTAAAAATTAAAAATTAATTGCATTTATTTTTATGAGTAATAAATTTTTTATTAAATTTTGAATTAATATATTAATTTAAAATAAAACTAATTGTTATAAAATACATTCCAAATAAATATTTATTTTTCCTATGATTTTAGGATAATTTTCTAATACCTCAGTTAATTTATTAAAGTGTTATAATATCAGTTTTAATATTTAAATCTATATGTTTCATGTAATTATTGATTTTACTAAAAAATTTACATTTCACAGATTTAGAAAAATGTTTGGAAACATTATATCCATTTTTGAATTATAGATGTTGAAAAATGGTTATGGTGGTTTTTTCAGGATTTTTCTAAAACACTTGAATTTTTGGTGAATAGTAAAATACGATAATTTATAGTATAAATACATTAAAAGATAAATAAACTATTCATTGAGTCAACATATATGAAATAAAATTTAGTTAGATTTCAAATGAAGTTTTTACTATTTTTGGTAACATTATCAACACTATTTCTTGTGTTGAGAAAAATAATAATATAATGAATAAGATATTGAAAAATCACCCCTCACCTCCACTATTAAAACAACCCCCATTCCCTCTTCTTCTCACTCTTGTAGGCCTTGATTAATCTCAATTTTCTGCCCAAATACTCTTCCCTATACTCTCCCACATCCAAGTGATATTTGTATTTCCAATATACCAAAACCTTTTCCCTTAAGAAGGTTCTCAAGGAGGATATTTCAATTGGTAAACCCTCTTCATTTTTATTTTAATTTCATTTTCAATTTGTTTTATTCTATTATCTTCTCCTCACCTATTCAATAAAAATGATATTTATATCTCTAATTTTATTTATATACTAATATTAAATAATTGTAATTGATGTTAAATCATCAGTCTCATTACTCCCTCTCTTTTGTTTCAACAATGAAATCATCATCTGGGAGGTTCCGATTTATACCCTTTGTGGATGAAGAACCTTAATTCCCCAATTTATCAATAAATGTTGATCATGATACCATTTTTATTATTCAACAAGACTAAAAAAATGTATTATGACTTATTTAATTTTTTGAATCTAGTTTATATACATAATTCTAATTCATACGACAAAACTAGTTCATAATAGTTGAAATATCGCCAATATAATCAAAATGATTATCACTAATGTTAAATCTAATAAATTATACTCGAACCATGTAAAAAAATTAATTATATAAGAATTTTATTTTATGTATGTTCATTAGTATAATATAAATCCAACTCTGGTGAATTATACCAATTTCACATGAACTTTGATAATCATATACAAGTATACCGATCATGAAAACCATGGAATTGAACGCTCCTGAGAGATAATATTGTATATTATAACTCATCAATAACTATATAAAATGATCATAATGAAATTATAATAAATAAAATTAATCTGGATAAGGTTATTAATTAATTAATTAATTAATTTATTCAATTATCCATGATGTTAAAGTCATGTGAATAAATCATTCATATATATGGTAAGGTGTTTTTACCTGAACCTCTATTTTATTTCGGGTTAGTGTTTTTCTCTCATAATCCAAATTAAATTCATAATTATTCTTATTTAATTTAAATAAATATTGTATGGATGTTCTCTAAATCTCTAAAAATTATAGACCTTCTTTATTTTATGGATATATAAATTTTTCATTAACATATTTCTCAATTCTTCTAGATAAACAGTCCGGATTCAAGAGAACATCTCAAATTACTACCTATTTTCATATTCACTCAATAATTTATTTTTAGACACCATTAGTTTTATAAAACCACTCATTTTATCATTAAAACACTATATTTGTTTATTGATGGTTTTATACTAGTTTTTTTCCAAAATAACACTTCTTTTAATAGTAAAAGTGTATTTCTCTAAAAAATTACTCCACAATTTTATTAGAATATTTTTGTATAATTCCAAATATTTATTGAATTTTATGTATTTTTGAGTTTAATTTATTAAGTTTATAATTTAAAATATTTGATTACATGGTATATGATCTGTTTGACTATGGATGTGTTATCCTGATACCATTCACCACACTAGTTAGAATGGTTAGTGTTTATGCGTACAGATTGGGGAAAGTTATTTCTTATGTTCATGTTGTTAATGTTTATAAACATTCATATAATTAATGTATTAGAATTTTAATGTGATGGTAGGTTCCATCTATATCCCATAGATGCATCAGTTGTTTCTATGAGACATAATAGAATTGGGTTTTGGCTGAGGCCTTACCCTGGTATCTTCAGACATCATGGTCGAGGCCTTGACAATATGTTCTAGATGTTCGACATTATGCATCCCATCATTATGATATTAACAGTTGATAAACCATGAAATTATTCAACTAGTAGAATATCAATGGTAACATTTCATTCTCTTATGATCGTTTATATTTCTATATTTAATCAGTTTTCATTCCTGCCATATTATTCTCAATTATATTTTTAAAGGAATGTGTTTTTAGTTGTTCACCAAACCTAGTGTTTATTTTCATGATAACATCCACTGTATTACTTAACCATAGAGATTATATGATCTCACCCCTTTCTTATGTTTTATTTTCCCCAGGTCATGAAGATGAATATTATGAATTCCATGCATGGATTATCCTAGAGTCATAGATGTTTCCAATGGAATTTCTATATTGTTTTTCCTTTCATGTTGTAATGTTGATCTTATGTCTATATCTTATTTCCCAAAAATACTGAACTATTCATTCCTTTAGGATAATTTTTTTATAATCATGCTGATGGAATAAAATAATGAACCAACTCTTGGCTTCTGGTTTGGGGAGTTAAACCACGCATGCCCAATATGATGATATTTCACTTTCCCTCCATGAAGTCAACTCAAATAGCCAATGAAACTACTCACATGATATCAGTGTTGCATGAAAAAATTTCTATTAATCTTTAAATCCTATTTCATGCCAAATATGACATCAAATCCTCACATTGCATATATGGAAAAAAATGATAATGGATGAAGCTATACTATAGACTTATACCATGTCAATAATCTTATGTGACCTTCGTTAAATAGTTTTTCTATAAATATAAGCTCCCCCGCCTATTTTGGGGTGACTCTTAGGATGAAGAATCAGATCTCTACAGTGTGTAAGATCAATCGTACATTACATCACCAAAACATGGAAGACTCAAGGCAGGAAATCTTGTATGATAGGTTTCTTGTGGGTCCAAAATTAATAGGGCCCACAATTGATTAATCCCCACCCAACCTCTTTCATCCTAAGTCAGATGTGTGAAAAGCCCCACCTACACACAACCCTACCCTTATGCGTGAACCCCAATCTTGCTTGCACCTCATATATGAGACTTCCTTGAAAACCCTTATGTTATAGAACCATGATCAAGCAACATTTTTATGAAACACCAATAACTTTTAGTCACCTATTGTGAGCACCACTCTAAAATTTCATGAATTAATTTCAAGGTCCCTCACATGATTCCCTTTATTCCTGTAGTGAATTCATTACCTTACCTTTTTATTTATTGTATGGAAACAATAATACCGGTTGGTTCTTAGTATAAGCATTATAATGTGGACATCCTAAGGGATAAATCCTCCCATTCAATCCAAACTAGAATTTCCAAAGACATGCCCCTCCCAGAGGCACACAAACAATGGCCACATAAGCCCAAGGGGTGATGAGTTTGTCCCCAGAATCTGATTTTCATGACGTAGAACTTCATAGCTCCGACGTTATGAAAAAAATGATGTATAAATATGACCTTACCTTATAAAATAGTCTCATGATGGTCCATGTGGGTGTGGAATGGGATGGTATCGACATTTCCTAAGCACATAAGGAATGAGATCCCTCTCACATGGAATGATATCCTCCTAACATGGATTTAAATCTTACTATGGATGATTCCACAAATATGCTCCACAACATCTCTTGTTGACTCTCCTTTCATGACACGATCATTAGGTATACTTCATAATCTTCATTCTCCCATAGATCATGAATCAAGTGGGACTAGAAGTTATTAGCAACCATTTTATATACTCAATCGCCAACACTGGCCTTCTGAATAGATATATTCCCTATCCTCCACTATAATGGTAAAATTCCACATGTAATTCCCAACAACATGTTCCTTTGAGCCTTATCCTTACGTAAATGCCCCAAATCCAATCCAAACTATGTGACATTTGATTCCCAATATATAAAGATATGAATTAAGCCTCACTAAAATCCAAACCGAACCCCCACAATTACCTTAATTTTCCCAAGGCTACATCCCTAGTAGGATCATTCCCACAACATGGGGGGACCAAATTTCCTCTAGGACCCTTTGGCAGTTTAATGTGTAAGTCCCATACCAAATACAACCTAGAGTAATATTTTTTTAAAAGGTAAGATTCATGTACATTCCCCACACCATCCATCATCAACACTCTCTTTGCAATGTGAGAGTCCTTAATGAATGATGTTGAACTACCATGGTTGGTCCTATTAAACAACCATACACTGTGGTATCAATCTACATTTGTTTTGATCCCTATCTTTTAAGCAAAGCAATACTGGAAAATGGATATATACCCACAGTTTTGTGATACACTGTGGGAATAGGTTTTTTTCAAGACATATACCCATGTTTCTTCTTGAATCATGCGTAGAGTGTTTTATTTTGAGACCTATACCCATGGTTTTACAAAATAATGGGTATATATTTCCATTGTTATGGTGGGGAAAAAGTGCAGAGGACAGAAATATTTTTTTGTAGGAACAAATATCGCCACAGTTTTCTACCTATATCCATGATTTATATAAATAAATATATATATATATATTTAAATATATATTTATATACAAATAAGAAAAACAAGGTATTGGTTAGGTTCCAAAAGAGTAATGGACTATTCTAGGGATTGAATCATGTTGCACCCTATTTTCTCAATATTATACCCAAAATTTTAAAAACTGTGCGTATAGGTTGATGATATGGTAGAGTGGAGCTTTATCAATGACTTACAATACCTATAGTATAGCTCGATGCTATACTGACACCTCAGTTTCCCACAGTTCCTTAAAACCATGGTTATAGGGTAGTTTTCCTATATTTTGGTACGTAGGATGCCTCTTTATGGTTCAATCCTGACCAATGGTTAATGTTTAAAGTGATCACTCATAGGGATGTACATCCTAGATCCACCTATATGGGTGTTCCAATCAACCTTCATGGTGTGACATCTTCCATTAATAGGAAACAACAACTGGGTTCACCTACACTAGCATTCTGATCCATCCATCAGTAAACCATTCATGTGATCCATTCCTAGGATGTACCTCCTTGATTAGTCTCCAAGGGTGTTTCGATAAACCTCCACAGTGTGACATCTTCCCTTTATGGGACACACCTTCTAGATACACCTCTACTGGTGTTCTAATCAAACTATCAGTAAAACTTTTAGGTGATATATCACAACTATAAACCTCCCAAATCCACCTCCTGGGGTGTTTTGATCAACCTGCATAGTGTGACATCTTCCCTTTATGGGATACACCTTCAGGATCCTCCTCTTCTAGCATTAGGATCCATCTATCAATAATCCTTTCCGGTGATCCCTCCTAGGGATGTACCTCCATGGTCCACCACCAAGGGTATTTTTGTCATCCTACAAGGTTTGAAATATTCCTTTAGTATGACACACCTCCTAGATGCACCCCCACAGGATGATCAGATCCTTCCACTGATAAACTTCATGGTGTGGTTCCCTCCTATGGACGCACCTCCTTGATTCTCTTCCATGGGATATTTTCATAAATCTACTCCGTATTCACAAGAAGTTAAGCTTTTGAATGGAAAAATAATCCTCAAGAAAAAATGGAAGTCCTGAAGTGAAATCCTCAGAAGAAATGTGGATATGGTATCAAATACCTCATGAAAAACTTGGGATGACTTGGGTGAAAGTCGTGTAAGATATAATCCTAAGACATTAGACACCTCATGATTGATAGGTATGACTTGGGTTATATACCTAAGATGCCTCAATGAGATTTCCCCATAATAGGAATAAGATAAGTGACCAATGTTCCAAGTGTCCTTACATGCCATCAATGCCAAATGTGACAATTCGTATAATAAAAAATATATCCCTGTTGATACCCACTAGAATTTACACATAAAAGAAATGTAATTAACTAACATCCAAAAAGGTTTGTCATTGGGAATGATTTCCATGAACATGAATTAATTATAAGAGGGAGACCCGGACGTGGTGACAAGTTTCTTGGAGTAATCCATGGAAGGAGGAACCTATATCTCATCATCCCATTTTATTCAAGGAGAAGAAATCAGCATGGAATGTGTTGAAATATTTCTACCATTGGAAAGTGTGAATAATGAGTAATAAGAATGCTAACACATATTATCACACATCTGATAGCCCCATCTAAAGAATCCGAAACAGAAATGGTGAAACCAACATAAAACTCTTCTCCTTATCATGGGGACTAGTATCATTTTAGAAATCAGTATATTATCATGTTCTTATTTTTAGTTATTTGACACCCATTCCAACTATGAAAATGGTGGGCCGATTTGGGAGCTCACTAGATAAAGGTGTAGTAAACTATGGTCATTCCCCCATCAATGACATTGTTCTTGTGAATCTATCTCCACCTTCAAAAGATTAGGTGATGGTAGGGAATTGGGAATCAATTTCCTTATACATATACTAACATCTAAATCAAACTACTTTCTTGGATCTTAACCACAAAAATTCAACCACCCAAAATCCATAGATATAGGTGAAGGAGAAATGTTAATGTTGAAATATCTAATGATTCCACCTCCACCACATAATCCACTGTGACCTCAGCTACAAGGAACCCATTCCCCTTATAACTATCTAAAATCATCCATAGGAGGGTGATCAACATCCTCATATATCGATATCAGAAAGTGGGGGTCAACTCCAAAAGGTTATAGCCCTCTAGAACCTATAGGTTTTAATCCCTCATCAACACCCCCATGGGTTGTGTAGGGAGAAAACACTAACCATTCTAACAACGAACTATTTTTTGAACATATATTTAGAGTGATAGAATGACTCTCTATCCTACACTATGGTGGTGGGGAATTTCTGAGTCACCCCAACAATGAAAAATTCTTAGTACCAACAAGAAGGTCCCCCACCAAAACCCATTAGGTCCATCAATGGTCGGTCCTTTAGTTCTATGAATAGGAAGACTATACACCTACTCTATCGACCCCAATCCAGACCACAAATAGTTAACATTTGGCACAAGCCGAAAAGAATTACCACAAAGGGGAGTCAACTTCGACAAATATAGTGGCCCCTACCACTACAATCAGATTCCACCAGATTATTGAGATAGGTGAGAAGAGATCCATCCATGCCCAGTTGGGCTTGAGACCTCATCCACTCCATTATAAGGTAAGGATTATTCAATTAGTCCCCAACACCACCAATAGTCATTATGTTCCAGCATATGAGGATTATTTTCACTACGAAGGTCCTCCCCAGTTTGAAAACTAGTACAAAGGCTCCCTCCATTCCGCTACCACTAGTCAACACTGTGGCCCTCCCTATGCCCAAATTGACCACTATGAATGTCCTCAATATGACATTCATAGAGAAAGATGATGTCATCCTCACTCCATCAACGATCAAATCAAATGTCCTCCCCACTTAATTGATAATAAATATAGTGGTCCAAAACATTTCATAACCATTGAAAGACGCAGAGGTCCTCCCCAGGCATCAACTAATTAGAGTGGAGTCCCTCCCCACTCCTTCAATAGTCAACATGGTGGCCCTTCCATATTCCCACTTATAAAATCAAAGGTCATCCCTATGCATTCAGCAACTATTACTGAGGTCTTCTCTATATTTCAAATCCTCATTGCTGAGGTCCCCCTCATGCTTCCACTCGTCAGTATGAAGGTCCTCCCTATTACATTATTAATGGTTAGTGTGGAAGTCCTGCCCATGTACTCATCAAATAATATAGAGGTGGTCCCTACTTCGTCATAAATCTATGTGGAGGTCCTCCCCACCCATAAAGCAGTCAATGTGGAGTTCTTCCCTTCTCTGACTACGATTGATAACAATTCCATCCCTATATCCTCATTGATCAATGTGGAGGTCCTCCCCATGTTATCACCCATTGACATATAGGTCCTTCCCATTATGAAGAATTACCAAAACCTAGAGAATAATTCTAGGGATGAAGGGAGGACTGCTACCGCTAATGAAAAAATACTTGGAATCATCAAGTAATCATCAATCCCATCGACCTACCAGGTTCAAATTGGTTGTGGGATTTAGTGATAGAACCATTAACCCATTATTTAGAATCATAGTATTGTGTAGGAGTCCAATATATGAAGTTCATCATCCCAATAGGTGATATTTATAGGATCCCCAAATCCTTATAAAGGTGAATGTATGTGGATGAAGTCAGGGCCCACTTCCATGTTCTCAGGATGTAACCATCTCCATCGTCTTCAGTCTCCCTCTCCAACACTACCCATGATCATGGAGAGTTATTCTAGTCTGAGATGAATCCATTAGATGGTGATCTACCTAAGTAATCACTGATGAAGGTCTCAGCCTATTCACATGAGACAGATGTGACCACCAATCTTTATAAGGATGTGATGATTCAGTTAGTGCCACTATCAGAAGATGACCCAATGTATAGATAATATTTATCTTGTGTACTGACTCCTCCACCGATGACTGAGCTGCAGAACTTATCTATGTCAGTTCCATCACTAATATCCCAACAAACACTAACTAAATAATGGGATGATCAAGAGAAGATCCCCCCATTTGAGAGGGAAAGCTTGTGAGAAACTCCAGCTTCTTCTCTACTATCCATAACTCATTATAGGAAATGAAACATCAAACTTAGACATTTTGGAGTCCCTCATGAAAGGAAAGGCTGCATGTTTCCACTGGTCTATTTGGGTGATGATACACTATCTCCAAACTATCAGTTGTTTTACCTAGGAAGTAAGATAAAATTTAATGACATTGACCAGCAGTGCCGAATGGTTGAGTTAGAATAAATCCTGGTGGATTAGAACATTTTTTCACCCAACTACCATGTAACCCTCCAATAGTGATGCATCAAGAGCTCTATTATGATCCATACAATCATGGAAGAGCATCAACTGATTTTTATATCTAGGTCATGGTATAGTATGTTTCTCTCCAATTCAAACATATCTTGTAAAATAATTACCTTAACATTTATTTGAAGGATTTTTCTAGGAGTATTGTAACAGTAAAAATGGTGGTTCATGATTTTTCTATAGATGGGTGCATTGACATAGGTTCGGATAGAGAAAAATCACACCCTATGGAAATGATGTAATGGGTAGAATCTCAGACAGGTGTTCATACCTGCCAGTAAAGGCATAAATTCAGCCTTATTGATCCCTCCCTATCATTTTCTACTAGTCATAATACCAACATAGGAAAGATAAATCACAAGCCCTATGATCTTCCTGATATTGTGTAGAATAATGAAGTCAATCCTATGATTTTTACCTAACTAGAACAATTCATTGATTAGAAAAGGATCATTGATGACCTCCTTACAGAGCAGTGTTTGGATTTTGTTGCTCCTCGATGGGACCCTATTTCTCCTCCACTGAGGAAGCACCAATTCCCCCTGAAAACCTTCCTCTAGTTGAGCTTGGAATTCCCACGTATCCAAAGAGAAAATAGGTGTGATTATATGTATATAGACTGAGATAAGAGTCACCAAATCCACTTGAGTTGTGTGATAATAATCTTTGAGAACTAGATGACATTGCACCATGAGTTTTTGAGCCTACATACCATGTTGATGAGTGTATCAATGCATTGGTGGTTAAGAACCAATTCCATGATAGGGGACCTCCCCAAGTCAATTTTATAGCCACTATAACTACTCATATTAATTCCCTTGAGATTCCATATGTTACAATATCACCTGATGGAATGACATACCCTTATGGGTTGATGACATGCATGGAACCCTAGATTTTGGAAACTATATCCTTTCCACTTTCAATGGGATGGGTGACCCAAGGATGAATTTTGAACACTTATTCTTGAGGTGTGGGCCCATGTCGGGCACCCAGAGTAATATGAGGCCTCTACGATATGATGTTTCCTATAAACAGTAGATAGACCCACATTATTCTAGTAAAACTTGTTTCCCATTAAGTCTATCAATGGTTGGGAAGATCATAAAAGGGATTTACTCTACCATTTCTGCTCCAACACATGTAAGAAAAGCGTTAAAAATCTATTTAGGTGAATTTAACTTTCTAACGAGCACATCACAATTTTTTTCTCACTGTAAAGTGCTCACATACTCACTCGATATGTCACTGGCTCAAAAGAAGTTGTTAAAAATGTTTGTGGGGATCATAAAGGTTGAACGGGTCCCTAACCTCATCACTCATAACATACCAGGTGGGTTTCAAGACCTCTATGACAAGTTCCAGCATCTACAAGATGTTTTACAGAAAAATAATCCATCATTAGAATTGTCCCCTCAAACTCTCGCATGAAGGGCCTCTAAATAAGAGATGCCGATCTCCATATTGGTGGAGGACCCTGATCCACTAGTGTCATTATACCCTTTTATTGAAGATCCTTGATAATTGTAGCATCCCAAATAGGTGTTGGCATGCCCAAGAAAAAGTCACCAAGCACCACCCAACCATGAAAAACTGTGTAGATGAGAGAATTTGGCTCCAGCCCCTCATCAGGATTTAAGACCTTTTCAAAACTAGGATCCAAGAGTTACCTTCTTAGATAGGTGGAACCAAAACTATTATTTTATGGATGAGTAGGTCCATTTATATTTACTCAGTTCCCTAGAGTAAGGGATTATACTGTTTCTAGAGTGTACAAAGCCCCATGAAGCCGTGCTTACTAGTTTCCCATACCATTTCCCATACCACAAGATCCTTGGGCATGCTATCAAACTATTCTATATATTTAGGGATTTGATTTAGGACCAAGAATATAGTGGTACAATCATGATGGAAAATAAATAGTATAATGTGGCACACATCTCCACCAAGATTGATATTTATAGTGAACGAGAATGGAAGATGGTATCAAATTGTGAGACTCAGAAGTATGAAAACGAGCTACCTCGTAGGGAAGTTTCTCATTCCCATGGTGTTATCTATTCTAAATTAGGCCTAATCGAATCTATAGAAGTCGTTATGCCTCATCCAACTGATTCCTCAATATAAACATTATAACCATTTGAGTATTAGAAGAATAGGAACCGATGAGGCAATGGAAAGAAAATTCCCCCACCCATACCGAAGTCATTTGGAACCCTTGTATGTTTCATGCCTCCAGAGATGGGAATCACTCATAAGGCCAGTATTTATTTAGAGTACACCTCTAATGATGACCAGGAGGCACCTCTATTAATATCATCGATTTAGTGGATCCCTTTATAGTCCCCAATGATTTGGTTCACAGGCATAACCCCTAGAGTGCCTCTACACGATGCCATAAAAGGAATAATAAAAGGCATGGAAGATGACAGGATGCTCCGTCCAGCACCTCGAGCCAAGAAGTACATGATACAACTTACTTTTCTAACTAATCAAGAATAATAGCCATGAACACACTGTGATCGACTTGGTATAGCTAAATCATGAACACATCCAGCTGATAGTCAGCTGATAATGGTTTGGGCAGAGTTAGATAATGAGAATATGTATTCTGCCAGCACTGTCCAAAATCCAATGGTGCAAAAAGTAGCAACCAATATTATTATAGAAAATGAACTTCCCCATATAGGCCGAAACATTCATATGGTGTAGAAGTACAACGTACTAATGCACCTCACTAGCATACCTCCAAGGCTCTCAATTCTCAAGGACCTCCAATTTTATTAGGATATAGATGTGGTCAGTATAGAATCCTTAAAATGAACACACTAGTTCATAGAAGAAGTACCTACCGTAGAATCATAATATATAGTGGAGGTAGAGCAACAAGAATTCAATTCTATTATTTTGTTCTCTATAGAGTATGAGGGAACCCAAAGGATGGAACACCATCCTACTATACATCACTAGCTAATTAAATTGTTTAGAAGTCCCTCACTTCATGGTGAGCACATGTTCTGTGATTAACCTCATCTTGACTCAGAAAATTATCAAGTTGGGACTTACTGAAGTATATTTTACTCCCTATAAACTAATGGTACAGGGTTATAACAGGACCAATCAGAGACCATGTGGTAGGATTTAGTTGAATTTCTTGTTTTTGGGATTAATATCAAATGTTTAATTCAGGATTTTCTCATAGGATACCACCTACAAGTCACTAATGTGAAGGACATAGAATCATATTCATACAATAGTCCCATCCTCATATAACCAATGCCTCTTGTATTCCTTCAATAGTAGAGTTAGAATAATTCAGGGTGACACATATCCATTTTATTCCCATTAAGGATAATACCTATATTATATCTTTTACATGAAATAGGGGAAGAAAGTGCATAACAATGACGTTGAGTGCAGAACCATTACAGCCTTCCCATGGGAAGACATGGATGGTGGTTTCATCCTATGGATTCAAAAATTGTAAGACACGATGCTTGAAATTGGAATACCCTTTTTCATTTATTATATTAAAGGGAATTACATCCCAATGTATAAGGAACATTCGAGGATTACGTCCCACTATTACATAGGTCAGGGCTGGGTGATATGGAGGCCCCTACCCTTGTCAGGTACCGAGATGTTTGCACCATGGCTCAAATTTGACATCATTCCCACCTATTTTTTTGATCCAATTTCAATTGAATGATTTTAACCCACCATAATTGCTTTAATATTAATCACAAACCCCATGGTTGAAGGCTTGATGAAATTGGCTCGAAAAATTTTGTCATCGGGGTCTCAATAGAGATGGATTCCACCAAAAAGGTTCCATATCTACCGAAGCATACAAAAATGTTCCACCAAATTCATTCATACATGAAGAACCATCACCTCCCACCGATTTCCCAACCATATATGATTAAGAGTATTTGGATGAAATTTCTCCCACATTTGAAGCGGGTGTATCAACCACTAATGATGAGTTTATTTAGGGGAACCTCACCACTGAGACCGATCCATGAACAATGATGATCAGTGTATACATTCATCCTTATGAACAAGAGAGGAATGAATATATTCTAAAGCAATATCATGATTTATTTTCTTTGTGTTTTGATCAGATAGCTGGACTAGACCTCCAGGTTACCATCCACCATTTTGGTCTCCTAGAGAGTCATCCCAAGTTAATGTAGTGAAACACAATGAGTTTTTATGAATATATTTATTGAATAAGTTATTTTTTTATGTATTTCACATCACACTATACTATGATAAACATTCATAATATTCTATAACATGTTAATCTTGTGTTACACACAACACCATATTGGATTTCGTTACATGCAACACTGAGTTTCTATGAAACAACATTTTATTATTACAATTATTTAGTATTATAGTTATAAACGAGCTGTTAAAAATAGTAATATTAATATCTATAAAATAATTTTAATTTTTATTTATAATGGTTTATTGAAATAAATCATGTTGGAAATAATACATACAATTTTTAGTAAAGCCTTTATATGTTTGAAAATAATAATTTCTTAAAAGAATTACTTTTAATGTCATTATATGAAAAATAATAAAAGTAATTTTATAAAAATTTATAAATTGAATTTGAAAAAATAAAAATAATTTTTCGAAATCAAAATTTCAAAATTATCTTATGGTGAAAATTTGGGATTTTTTTTTGAAAAACAACTTTTTTGTTGAGTAGTGAAAAAATTGAATTTTAATTCAAAAATGATTTTTGATTAAATTTTTATATATAGATAAATTATATATTAATTTTTATTTGATGAGTAATGATATAGAATGTACCAAAATTAAAAAAAATTATTTCATTGGATGAAATCTCACATTGAAATTAGATAGCAAAACATTCCAAACTTTTAAACATTTTTTCTTAAAAAATCCGTTGTCACTACCCATTTATGGGATTAAAATTATGTTAATTTATTCCACTTATGTGATTATAATTTTTAAAAATAAATTCCATATTTTGAATTATCATAATTTATAATTTCTAAAAATTTCAACTTATTTTTTTTACAAAAAATGATATTGAAAGTTATTTAATGTTATTACAACAATTATGAGATAACTTAGCTTAACAAAGGACTAAACCTTAAACATGAGGCCCACAATATCTTAGAAAATTATAAAAAATATATAAAATTCATATATATACACCCTATACTACGTTTTATCTTATTGGTAATATTATTGGATCCACTAGACATAGTTAAAACATGGGTGGAATTCCCTTTTAAAAAATTTACTAGAATGCCACTGCTCATCCACTATAAAAAGGAACTCACCCTTACCACATATTCACACATATAATTCCTTATAGATTATAAAAAATCAACATAAATATACTACCAATATCCCAAAATTAATCTTATAAACCTAACATTGGTACTAAATCCATCCAAGTAATCCCTTTTGTGAAAACCAACAGGAGTTGCCCAAAGAAGAGGTAACATCCTTCATCAATCTCATATGATCATTTTCATTATACACATAATGAACTCTTATCATTCCATGATTATATAATAATATCATTATATTTAATTTAACTATTATTTTTTATTATAAGGTTTCAACCTATACTTATTCAAACTTCTATCTAATAGGTAATGAACTTACTATTGTTGTGTATAACGAACTATTGCCTCATGAAACGTTGAAGTTCATTTTTTTCCTATACCACCTATCATGGTTAATAATTATTTTGGAAAATATATTTTAATATGTTATATATTATATTGGAGATGTATTTTTGATTTATTAATTGTTATATAAAACATACCATCATGGTTTTCAATTTGTGTAACAACGATAATTTTATTTGGGAAAGTGTAGACTACTGCCTCCTCAAAGCGATGTGATTCATTAAAACTATACAAAGAATATATTAAGGATGAGTTATATAAAAATATTTTATATGTATGATATTAAAGTTATAATTTATTGAATATATATATACATATTTTTCCTTTACTTATATTCTTTAAATATGATAATTAATCAGAAACAACCTTTATTTGTATATACGACCTACCATCTCTGAAACGGTGAATTCAATTTTATATTTATATAATTCATAGATTATTATAAATAAATATATAATCAATATATAATATGTTTAAATAATTTTATGCATTCTCTATATCATGATATAAGTTTGAGGATAAGTATATGGCAGAATAAGACACTTGTGAAAAATAAAGCGGATACTACCTGAAACGTATATTTTACATGGAAGTGTTAAAAAGTTCGTAATATGATAATATATATGGTATTAGATATAAGAATATGATTCTATATAAGATTTATAATAAACATATATTTATTATATAAGAGTTTCTAATAAGTACGATGATATTCAAGACATAAGGAAAGTGAATTTCTTGTCCCACTTTTATTTCTATGAGATTTAATAAAAATTCAACACTCATTTCCTTTGTGTGTTATGCATAATGACCGTGAATATGTTCTAATATTATTATAAATAAATTTACAGGTATTTACATTACCATTTTATGATCTATTTTTCATGGTATTTATGTTTCAAAAGTTACAAAATCTGTAAAGTAGTTTGGTCTCAATTTTCCTTCATTGAGACACATGTAATGACATGCATCTATGCTCTTCTATAAGGTGTATACAATTATCTCTGATATGATGTATCCTGAATCAACTTATTTTAATTATATTTTATGATTTATGTAATCTCATTTTCTTACATGGCGAGTATGATTCAAAGTCACAAATTGGTAAGAGTTTATTGAAACGGTCCCCTTGTTTATCAGATTGGATTATGACTAAGCTTTCATCGATGAAATATTATAATTCGTCATTCAATAACAGTCTTGAATTTTCATCTCCTTGGGTTATTAATTATTTATTCAATTATTATTACCATTTTCCACTCTTTTGTGTATAAGATAATTAAGAATTTTTTTAATGAAAATTTGATGTTATTTATCCCTTTATGGGGATACATATTTTCTCAAAAACAATGTTCGATAAAATGATATAAAAAATTAAAATTTACTATCAAAATGATCTTTTGATCTTAATTTCAATTATAATGTATTTTAAAAAAATTATATGATTTTCAAATCTTACATTATATGTTGTAATGCAATTTTGATAGAAAAATATTTTCAAAACTGCTATATAATTTTAAAATACTTTTTCAAAGAAGAAAGGATATTTTCAAAAATAATTGTTTTTAAAAGGAAATATTTGATTTATTTTCCATATAAGATGTCATCTATTAGTGTTACTCATTATTTTCAGGGATGTAAAACTACATTTCTAGTCATATTTTTTCTCTCACTGGAATTTATATTGATGGTATGTTGTTTATGAAACCCATTTCTCTTTCAGGATATATATATATAACTCTTTAATCATCTATATGTTTTATGCTTTTGAATCCCTATTATTTTAACTGGTTATGGTTCTATTACATGATTATCAAACCTACCCATTTTCCACATGTAATGATAGGATTACATGTTTATGACTCCTATTTAATTTCATGGGTTATAATATGATTCATTTTGTTCTTGTGGAACATATATGTATGATTTTGTTACGATATGAGGGGACCTATATCTCCCTCCATTTCATTGGTTAATGATATATATATATATATATATCATGTGATAAGGATGGTAATCAAGTCTATGGTCTTTATCCTGCATGGATGATGGGGAAACATATCAACTCAGAAATATAGGGAAAACCGATCTACTAGTTGAAAATGGGGAAACCTAATCCCTTACAAACAAAGGACTACAACCGAGGATGGCGATATGTCCTGCACAATAGCTGTAGTCCCCAGGAATTTCCCTATTATGTTTTTGAAATGTGCATGACGTGAAGGGAATGATAATAAATTTTTATGTGTCTTCCAAAATTCAATTTCTTATTCATATGTCATGCTTTTATAGATTATTCTCTAAATAATCCAATTATTCATGTTTAATGAACTACCAATATTTTTTCCACTAATCATGTTTATGATCTTTGAACTATAGGGTATGATCTTCTAATGCGATTATCAAATTCTTATATCCTTTTTACCATGTTTTGTATTAAAAATATCTCTTATTTACCCTCACTGAGTATCAGATCTCACCCATTTTTATTCTTCAAAACCATAGGTTATGATGATAGGTTGTATGTATAAAATTAATATGAATAGTTCTAGTCAGGTTGAACCTAGTGAGAGATAATGTATCTCACTTTTTTACCAGTGTTTATCTATCATTTTTTCTAAAGGAACTAAACTAATACAGTATTTGGGTGTCTATTTTGGTAATGTTTTATATATTCCACAAAAAATGATGTAATTTTAATGAATGAAAATGAGGGTCTGTAACACCCTGACCCCAGTTACCCAGAGTCGGTGAATTATTTTAATACATTGGCATGATTATAGGGAATCAAGTCCCGAATGACTGTTCGGTTTAGCGGTCTTTGAAAATAGATTACATACATGAATGTTACATTACACTTTAAGGTATACAAAAAAACAGTTATAATCATTTAATGCCATTATTACCTTGTATTAACTCTGCTAATCAATAATAATACACTTCTTGGAATCCTGGGAAAAATAAAACATAGGAAGGGGTGAGATAAAATTCTCAGTAAGGGTATACAATACAGCGAAAACTTTCATAAATAAGCATAAACATTTAAGGAAATGTATAACTAAAACAAAAGCCTTTTAAACATGAACTTCAGAATAATATGGAAGAAATAAAATTAAATAATTCCATTTACTTATTCACATGGATATTTTACTAGTCCAATAATCACATGCAATATTACTAACCACTTTCATAAAGATGGAAAACATAATGTCAGACTATCATAACCACATAGTCAAGGGCTTGTGCCAAGAATACAAATAAGATTTTTTCTAGGCCTTGTTCCAAGACAGTAGTTTTTCTCATGAGACCTAACGATGCATCTAGGAGCTATAGCGGGCTCCACCCGTCATGTACTAAGTCCAATGCATTCCTCATATGAAAAGGTTTAAACAAAACATAAACATTCGTATTAAAACTGGCATATGAAATGTCGATACTTTACCTATAAACCATGAATGGTATAAAAATAACACATCCACAGTCAAACATCTCACAAAACCTTCAATACATTTTGGAAGCATTGTATCATAATAAATAAACTTCCAAAAAACATTAAATCCATCAAAGGATGCTTACATAGATGTAAATGATTTGTAAAACTCTTTGAGACAAATATCCCTTTTTCATGAAAACATTTAAATGTAACACAACTTAGAAATGAAGAAATTTAAATAAATTTTTGAATCATAGTGTCCCATACCACTTTGAAACTTTTGAATGTTATTAACATTTTAAAACATTCATGTCCATTTAAATAAATCCTGGAAACCATTTTGAAAACATGGACATTAATGATAATGGTTTAGAAGAATAAATCATTAAAACATTTAAAATGATGTTTTAGTAAAAATTCCCTTAAAATAATCCCTTTGAAAAATATTATATGAAACATGGTCATGGATAATAAATATGTCCCTGTAGATATATACATATAAACAACCTCGGATAATGAAGAGATTGTGAAATTAACCCCTACCAATTTGGAAACTTACGAAACATACACCCCATGAAAGAGGTATCATACAATGAATATGTAAATACATATAAATTAAAGTGTATTACACAGATAATACAATTATGGTCAGCACATACACCACACAAATGGTAATAGTGGCAATATGGATGGAATCTCAAGGGAATATGGAGTGAGATGAAAATTGCTTACCTCGTGACCGACTTGACCCGTTCGTTCTTTAATATCCCGAATAATAAACTAAAGTTAATTTCAACTTGCTTAAGAACCTTTTTCAAGTTTATTATACCTTTTATATCACTTATTACCATGTTATACACATTATGTAATCATTAATGTTAATAAAGTTTGTTTTGTCGATATTTGACACTTGAGTCAAAAATGAACACCTTATAGTTACAAGTTGTTCACATGGTCAAAAGATCCTTATATGCAGAATGATATTCATGATTTAGATATCATATCTATCAGATATATCCAGTATATACATTTATTTTTAATAGTACATATCATTTTGTGGTAATAATGAAATTCACTGTTCATGGAGATGGTAAGCCGTACGTACGCATGAACGCTACATTCATTTCTATTTCATATTTTAATGGACTTAAAACATAATGATACATAGGTATATTGTAATTCCCATATAATATAATATATAATATCATTAAATCCACCCTTTATACATCCCACATATGGTATTAACGAGTCATATCACATTTGGGGGTGGTAGTCCGCACTTTCTCAAATAAAATTATCACATTTACCTATAATGGGAACCATTAAGGTATGCTATAAATGAAAAATAAAGAAGCATGAAGAAAACATAAACATAATATATATAATATATAATTACAGTTCCATCATAATAGCCACCATGGGAGGCGGTAGGAGGTAATTAAACAATCATCATTTCGTGAGGCGTTAGTTTTCCATCCCTAGAAACATTATTTTCTTCACTAATTAGATAGAGGTGTGTGTAAGTGTAATTCAAATCCTTCCCATAAAAAATCCTAGTATATTGAATATTCTGTTTTTATTATAAAAGAATGTAATAAAAATATTTTAGGGGTTGGAGGAGTAAAATAAAAGAAAAGAAGTTAAGAGAAATTGTTACCTTTAATTTGGGTAGCTTCATATGGTTTGAACCAAAAGGACTTTTTGAAGTTCCTTCTGCCAAAGGTAAGGCTTCTACGAGGAGGAGAGGGATTTCGGGAGCTTAATTTGGCCGAGTTTGGACAAGTTACAGGCTTGAGAGGTGTGAGGAATTGGTTAAGAGTGGTCTCCTTTTATAAGGGGGAGGAGGGGCTCTTTAGGAAAGTGTGAAAATATTATTTTATTATATAAAGATATTCAGTTTCTAAAGGTCCAAAAATAATTAGAGTTGAAGATACGATCACTTATGGTCGAAATAAAACCATCCAATATGAATTGGACATGTTTTGTTTATTATTTTAATATATATAATCTATTTTATTTAAATCATTTATTAGTGAGGTAAATACTGCATCATTATATTGTCCTAAAAAATTTAATTTATTTGATGTCTAAAAATTATAAAACAAATACCATGATGTGGGAAATCATTTTAGATTTCCAATGAATATTTATAGTCAAAAATAATTTTTATATAACACCATATAAAAATTAATTTCTAAAAGGTTTTTTATGTCAATTTTTCCTTTACATTAAATTAATTAATCTAAAGTGTTATTATCATTTATAAGTGGCTCCATGGGGTCCCAATATAGACCCAAAGATGCCTATGGTAGGCCATTACTCAACCAATAAGGTTAGGAAATGTGTTAAGGTAATTTTGAATTATTACAATATTCTTTTTACCTTCATATACCCAATTTACCTTTAATCACGTTAAATATTTGGTAAATCTTATTGAACCACATTTTCCTCATTGATATTAACTGTGTCTCTCAGATTTTCGAAATTCAACTCACAGAAGTGGTAAAAATAAGTTTTATGTCAATTTGGAAATTCTACTTGGAGGTGGGTAAAACACGGTGAAAAGTTCAATAAAGTTATTATATATCTAAAATTATTATAAACTAACTCAAATTAATTACAATGAAATTATATAAGTATTATATATCTATTTTGACATAAATTAATTTAAATAAAATAAATAATTATTTAAATAAAAATTCGGTTTTAAAATATAAATTAGTGTTTTTCACTATTCACCAAAAATAGAATGTTTTCAGAAAAACACAAAAAATTCACCCTAAGCTAATTTTGAAATTAAGATTTCAAAAATGAAGTATAATTTACCAAATTCAAAACATAGAAGTTTCCTTTATTAATTTAAAATTAATTCCCGTTGTCAAAACCAGAAGGCGTATTTTTAAGAAATAATAACAATCAAAAGATTGACACTTATTTATGTCCAATTTCAAAGTGAAATTTCTTACAATGATCAGCATTGGATTAAAAGGTTAAAATACAATCTATTTATACTTCCAAACAATCAAAATGTATAATTTAACACTATAAATTATTTCGATTAAAAAAGTTGTTTTTAATTAAAATTTAGTATTTTTCACTATTCCACAAAATATGAAAGTTATTAGAAAAATAACAAAAATTTAACAAAACTAAATTTTTTTCTCCAGATTCTAAGGAAAAAGTTTATTTTTTCCAATTGAATATATTAAAGTGTCAAATATTGGATTTAAAAAAGGTTCACCCTTAAAAGGCGGTAAAATTGCATTCTATGAAAAATACTTCCTTTACCTAAATAAATTGAATTTTTTCTTACATTATGTATAAGAAAATCATTATATGGATTCTAAAATTATGAGGATTATATAATGTTCAAAATTCAGTTAATACTATTCATAACTGCTTTTGAACGGCTGGTTTGGTAAGTCATGATGCGCTTGAACTCAATGTTGCTTGTAGATCAAGTTATTGCATTACATTAAAGAAATAACATTCTATGAAATATTTTAGTGTTACATTCTCCAATCCTTCAATAAATTTCTTCCTCTCAATTTGAAATTATTTTTCGAAAATAAAATGTTGATAATAGAAAATTCCTTTATGGGAAAACCCACATCAGAAATTTTGTGAATAAAATTTAGTCTTAATAAGAGGAAAAAAGGGAATGAAAAAGTCACCACTAAATTAGTGTTTCATATAAAAGAACATTGGTTGAAATTATAGAAACATAATTGGAGGAAAAAAATAAATATTTATAGGGAGTGATTGAGGTAATCAATCATAAACAATTGTATAATTGTGGGTCTCAAAGACACCAATCTGTAATGATTTAAAATACCATCGTAAGTTATTAAGATAACACATTTTTGGTTTTAAGATTCCATACCTAATGTTTAAGAAATTATTTCTTCATATAATAAGAGAATATATATATATATATACTTGACAAGTCAAGTTTCATTCTTCAACTAATTCCTACCACAAACTGTTATTTCATCCCAAATGATTTCAAAAAAAATTCTACTTACTTAAATCGTATAAGGTTCCAAAAAAATGAATTTATAATTCATTTGTCAGACTATTTTTTTTAAAAAAACTAAATTATATAAACCAGTTCATCACGCAGTCTAGTCATAGGTGATTTACCTTTGTCACTCTTTGGTTGTGGGTTCACGTCTTGCCCTTTTCCAGACACGACGGGTTGCCGCCTGACCTCCGGGTTGTCCTTTTTATGGAAATCCAAAAATAACCTTAACAATAGTATCCAATTTCAAACATAATCCTTTCCAACATTTATAATTATCTGAAATACTTATATCCAAACTCTCAGTCCTAAATTTAAAAGGATGTTAAACAGAATAAGGATCCTTTCTTCCATGTAATAACATGTGAACGCCTTCATCATGTATTCTTTTACAACATCGCAACATCCCGAATTACCAAAATCGACAATCTCTTATTCCAAAAACACTACCTCATTATCATGACCACATAAAGGATTACCTTTCCTTCAACCATGTATTTTCCAAAAAGCGTATCTTACTATTAAGTCACTTTTCTGAGAACTATATACTCTCAAACCCTGAATAAAATAGTACTATAGTACAATCCTTATTTATCTCCATAATTCATGTAACCATTATACTGTTAATACAACACTCAAATGAAATAATTCTATAATAACAAAATAAGAAAACTAGTATTTCTTATTCATCTCAGGTAGTATCATAACATGATTATTATCCAATAACATCACTTGTGGCCTAATCTTATGAATGGGAAATTGATTTGTGTAGTGTCTCAACGCCTTGTAGATGAAGAATTTTACATTTAAAAACATTTTCTTACGTTAGAAATAATGTACATGGTGACACTTTTCTCCACACTTATAACAACTCCCATTCCCTTCAATCATTTACCAAGGTTATTCAATCCACATTTATCACATATTGTAAAATCCTTCTTTCCATTATTCCCTTTATCAATGTTTCTTTCTTCCATCCTTTTCTCCTCTTTCTTTCCTTCAAAGCCATAAGATTCAGAGAATTCTTTACTATTCTTAGGATACTATTTATTCATATCATGATAATACGTGGGAGACTATTTCTATTCTAAATGTTGGCTGAATTGCATGAATGATATGACCCTTCTTACTCTTTGGATCATACATATTACTGGAGTTCACATTCCTTCTACTGGGTGCCATTTCTATACAATGGAATACACTAGGTCAGTTTATGAATTGAAATGAATGATTCCAAACTTGTAAAATACCTAACATAAATTGAACAATTTATGGATATAATCCATAAAAATATTTTCATTGTGGAGTTATATACTATTAGATCCTTCGTAATCATTTGTAAATTATATGAGAATTATCCTAAGCATATCCCCTGGGAGTGTTCTAACCAAGAGTGCAGTAAGGCCAGTTTTCGTGCACCAGTTCCCATTAGAGTCTATCTCAAAGCGATGTTTTTGCGTTTTACCCCTAGGTATATCTGTTCTAGAGCCACGTCAACTAGCTTGTATCCAGACAAGGATTTATTTTCTTGGAAAACTCACAAAATCTCAACATTACCAAAATTCTAGGAAGTCCTTCTATACTAATTCTCGAAGTCTATCTTAGGGTAATGTGATCTAATCAGAGTTTATCTAAATCTAGATTCCAAGGTTGTTGATAAAATTACTCTGATACCAACTGTAACACCCCGGACCCAGTTACCCAGAGTCAATGCATTATTTTAATACATTGGAATGATCACAAAGAATCATGTCCCGAAGGACCGACCGATTTAGCAGTCTTGGAAAATAGATTACATACATGAATGTTACATTAGACTTTAATACATACAAAACAACATAAATAATCCTTTATTAATGCCATTATTACATTGTATTAACCCTACATATCAATCAAAATACAATTCTTGGAATCATTGAAAAAATAAAACATAGAAAGGGGTGAGCTGAAAAGCTCAGTAAGGGTAAGCAATACATCAGAAATTTTCATAAACAAGTATAAACATTTAAGGCAATGTATAACTAAAACAAAAGCCTTTTAAAATTGAACTAAAAAATAATATGGAAAAAATAAAATTAAATAATTCCATTTAATTATTCACATGGATATTCTACTAGTCAAATAATCACATGAAATATCACAAACCACTTTCATAATGATGGAATGCATAATTTTAGACTATCATAAAAACATAGTCAAGGCCTTGTGGAAAGACTACAAATAAGATTTTGTCAAGGCCTTGTGCCAAGACACTAGTTTGTCTCATGAGACCTACCGATGCATCAATGAGCTATAGCGGGCTCCACTCATCACATACTAAGTCCAGTGCATTCCTCATATGAAAAGGTTTAAACATAACATAAACATTCATATTAAAACTGGTATACTAAATGTCAATACTTTACCCATAAACCATGAATGGTATAAAAATAACACATCCATAGTCAAATATATCACAAAACATTCAACAGAATATAGAAGATCTGTATCATAATAATTAAACTTGAAACAAGTTTAAAATCCATTAAAAGATTTTGACATAGATGAAAATGATTTGTAAAAATCTTTGTGAGAAATATCCCTTTTTCATGAAAACATTTAAAAGTTACACAATTTAGAAAGGAGGAAATTTATATAAATTATTGAATCAAAGTGACCCATACCACTTTGAATCTTTTGAAAGTAATTAACATTTTAAAACATTCACGTCCATTTAAATAAATCTTTAAAACCATTTTGAAAACATGGACATTAATGAGAATGGTTTAGAAGAATAAATCTTTAAAACATTTAAAATGATGTTTTAATAAAAATTCACTTAAAATAAACCCTTTGAAAAATATTATATGAAACATGGACATGAATAATAAATATGTCCCAGGAGATACTTACATATTAACAACCTCGGATAATGAAGAGATTGTGAAATTAACCCTTTCCAATTTGGTACCTTACGAAACATACACCCCATGAAAGAGGTATCATAAAATGAATATGTAAATAAAAATAAATTGAAGTTTATTACACAAAGAATACAATTATATGAAGTACATACACCACATAAAAGGTAATAGTAGTAATATGGCATGAATCTCATGGGAATAAGGAGTGAGATGAAAACCCCTTACCTCATGTCTGACATGACCTGTTCATTTTTTAATATACTGAATAATAAACTAAAGATAATTTATAATTTCTTAGAATCCTTTTTCATGTTTATTATTCCTTTTATATCACTTATTACCATGTTATAAACATTATGTAATCATTTAATTTAATAACGTTTGTTTTGTCGATATTTGGCACTTGAGTCAAAAAATGAACCCCTTATAGTTTCAAGTTGTTCACATGGTCAAAAGATCATTATATCCAGAATTTTATTCTTTATTTAGATATCATAAATATCATATATATCCATTATATACAAGTATTTATAATAGTACATATAATTTTGGGGTAAGAATGAAATGCACCTTTCATGGAGACGGTAGGACGTACGTACGCATAAACGCTACATTCATTACTATTTCGTATTTTAATGGACTTAAAACATAATTATAAAAAGGTATATTATAATTAAAGTATAATATCATATATAATATCATTAAATACATCCTTTATATATCTCACATATGGTATTAACGAGTCATATCACTTTGAGGGGGCGGTAGTCCGCACTTCCTCAAATGAAATTATCACGTTTACCCATAATGGAAACCATTAAGGTATGCGATAAAATAAAAATAAAAATTTATAAAGAAAAAATAAACATAATATATATCATATATAATTATAGTGCCATCATAATGTCCACCATGAGAGGCTGTAGGAGGTAATTGAACAATCATCATTTCGTGAGGCATTAGTTTTCCATCCACAAAAACATTATGTTCTTCACCCATTAGATGGAGGTGTGTGTAAGTTTAATTCAAATACTTCTCATAACAACATCCTAGTATATTGAGGATACTGGTGTTGTTATAAAATAAATTAATAAAAAGAGTTTAGGGGTTGGAGGAGTAAAATAATGGAAAATAAGTTAAGAGAAATTATTACCTTTAATTTGGGTAACTTCCTTTGGTTTGAACAAAAAGGACTCTTTGAAGTGCCTTCTGCCTAAGGTAAGGCTTATATCAGGAGTAGAGGGATGTAGGGAGATTAATGTGGAAGATTTGTGACGAGAATAAAGGCTTTATAGGTGTGAGTAATTGCTTAGAAGTGGTCTGCTTTTATAAGGGTGAGGAGGGGCTCTTTAGGAAGGTGTGAAAATATTATTTTATTATATAATTATATTCAGTTTCAAAAGGTTAAAAAATCATTATAGTCGAATTTAAGATTCCTTATGGTCGAAATAAAATCATCCAATAATAATTGGACATGTTTTTAATATTATTTTAATATTTATAATCTAATATATTTAAATCATTTATTAAGGAGGTAAATATTGCATCATTATATTGTCCTAAATAATTTAATTTATTCGATTTATAAAAATTATAAAACAAATACCATGATGTAGAAATTTTTTTAGATTTCCAATGAATATTTATAGTAAAAAATATTCCTTATATATCACTATATAAAAATTAATTACTAAAATGTTTTTGCTTTTGTCAATTTTGCCTTTACATTAAATTAAGTAATCTAAAGTGTCATTACCATTCATAAGTGGCTCCATGGGGTCCCAAAATCGACCAAAATATGTCCATGTTAGTCCATTACTCATCCAATAAGGTTAGGACATGTTTTAAGGTAATTTTGAATTATTAAAATACTTTTTGTACCTTGAATTACCCTATTTTCCTTTAACCGCGGTAAATAAAAGTAAAAAGTTACTATTCACAAAAAATTATTTCTATCTTATTGAACAAAATTTTACTTCTTGATGTTAACCATGTTTCTCGGATTTTCAAAATTAAACTCACAGAAGTGGTAAAATTATGTTTTATGTGAATTTGGAAATTCTCCTAGGAGTTGGGTAAAAGACTGTGAAAAGTTCAATAAATTTTTTATATATATAAAATTATAATAAACTGACTCCAATGAATTAAAATGAACATATATAAGTATTATGTATCTATTTTGACATAAATTAATTTAAATAAAATAAATAATTATTTAAATAAAAATTCTGTTTTAAACTATAACTTGGTCTTTTCACTATTCATCAAAAAATGAAAGTTTTAAGAAAAACACAGAAAATTCACCCTAAGCTAATTTTGATATTATGAATTCAAAAATTAAGTCTATTTTACCAAATTCAATACATATAAGTTGCATTTATTAATTTAAAATTAATTCCCGTTGTCAAAACCAAAAGGCGTATTTTGAGGAAATAATAACTATCAAAAGATTGACACTTATTTATGACCAATTTCAAAGTGAAGTTACTTAAAAAGACCAGAATTGGATTAAATGGTAAAAATATAATATATTTATCATTACAAACCATTATAATATATAATTTAACACTAAATTTTTTTTCTACTAAAGACGTTGCTTTTAATTAAAATTTAGTATTTTTCACTATTCAACAAAATATGAAAGTTATCAGAAAAATACCAACAATTTTTCAAAACTAAATTTTTACCTCCCGATTCTAAAGAAGATGTTTATTTTGTAAAATTTAATATATAAAAGTGTCAAATAATGGATTTAAAAAAGGTTTTCCCTAAAAAAGGTGGTAAAATTGCATTTTCTGAAAAATACTTCCTTTATCTAAAAAAATTGAATTTTTTCTTACATTATGTCTAAGAAACTCATAATATGGATTCTAAAATTATAAGGATTATATAATGTTCAAAATTCAGTTAATATTATTCAAAACCAATTTTGAATGGCTAGTTTGGTAAGTCATGATGCGCTTGAACTCAGTGTTGCTTGTAGTTAAAGTTATTGAATTACATTGAAGAAATAATGTACTATGAAATATTGGGGTGTTTCGGGGTCTTGATAGTTGGTATCATAGAAAAGGTTTGTTTAAAACTTAGAAACTAGGATGAGAAAACATTAGTGACAAGCCAAAGGACATGTTTATGGATAAGTATATGGATAATGAAATGTATATGAAAATGATGTTGGATTTTATTAATGTATAGAGTAAGTCAATTACTAGAAATACATGCCTCTCTGGATACTATAAGAGGATGTGTCTTTATAAGAGATTCACATATGGTTGACAAAAATAAAAAGCCATATTGATCTAGACTCAATCAGAAACTGGTACATAAAAATTGGATGTGATGCAGACCAAGTTTTACAATCCTAGGGGATATACATTAGAAATTAAAAACATCTTCATGAAACACCATGAAGGATTTAAATAGAAGTTGGCTATGGATAACCTTATATAATTCTATGGTGTCATATATTAAATAAGGTTTCCCAATTTAATCATATTATATTTGGGTTTTCAAGATTATGTAAATTCTCCCTTTGATTATTGTTTCTTAATCTATTTTTTGGATTTAGTAAATAGATATAACCCAAAGCAGCCACATCAGTATTGATTGTGAAAAGAAATAAAATGAATTTTTTCCTGACCATATGAATGCTATGTGTGAAGGATTGATAAATATTGTCTCAATTCTCAGTCATCTTTCTCAATCTATGAATCATGATGAGCTTCCAAATGAGAAAAGGAGGGAACAATATTATATTGATTCTTTCATGTAGAAACATCCACCATAATTAAATGGGTCTTCTTATCCACTTATTTCTTAATATTGGATCATCAGGCCTAAAAATATATTCTCCATTCTCATGTGTTCATAACATGATAAATATATTATTACAATGTTGTGGATAGAAGGTGAAACTAATTAATGCAGGAATTTAATCAAGAATATAAGGATGCAATATAAAATTAAATCCATGGACTGGGATGACATCCGGAACCTATTCTACAACATGTAATTACCTCATGTTACTAATATGAAGATGGAAAATTAGTTCCATGATTTTAAGTAAAATACTGATGAATCCATCCGTATGTAAGATGCTAATTTCACAAGACTTGGGATGTACACTTCTAGAATATCCACCAAAGATAAAGGTGAATTTGATAGGTTCTTCAGTGGACTAATGAAAACCCCATAAGGTAAATTCCCTTCTGAGAATTTAGAATATATGAATTGATTTTACATTGGGAAATAAATGTTGAAATATACATTGGTGTTATATATCAATATCATGGTTTTAACGAGAAAAAAAATATAGTTCATAGGAAAACTATAAGAACCATGAAGAGAAAAATGTGAGACTTCCTCTATACTCTCTGTGGGGAAATTAATATGGATGAAATTGTCTTATGTGGTATAATAATTGTTTAATGTGAGAGAGGGAAGGCCATTAGGAAATTGATTAATTAAAAATTTGGAAAAAGATTAGAAATGGTGAAAATTGTAGTTAAGATGCATAGAATGAACCCCCCCACACATCCATGCTTCATGTGTATGGAGGATAACAATTATTCTAACTAGTTCCAAAACCAGATTTTGGGGATGATGATCAGCATTAAGAAACTCTTAAACTAAGGGGTAAGTGGAAATCTCATGTGATCGCCATTTCTAAATAGGGGTGTGCTAACAATGTGGTTAAAGGTCCACATAATATCAAATCCATAACAATAGAAGTCATATTTTATTTTGGATATACCCACTCTTTTGTATCTAAATAATTTATAAGGGTATTAAGATTCCAGCAAAATGATTTTATTTTGAATTAGAAGTGAAAATACGAAATGGTAATATGATTTAATCTCATGTCTATGATTCCTGTCCTATTGATGTTTATGTGAATTTGATTCATGAAAATCTTGTTATTCTTCCTTTAGTTAAATTTTTTGTCATCTTAGGAATTTATTGGATTTCTCTGTTTAAATACCACATCAATTATTGAGGAGTTGAAGTTTTGTTTCATATTTCAAAGAGACCTATGATTATATATCAATGCATCAATAATATGAAATTCCTGTAGTGATTAAATGTAGTGTATGTGTTTTAATTCCCATTCATAATGCATGTTTTTCTCAAATGGTTTGGGAGAAACTCGATATCAATGATATTCCCATTTTTCACGATTTTTTGGATGTGCTTCAGAAATAGTTTCCTAGTCTTCCACCAAAACATGATATACTTTTCTTGAAAAAAATAACAACTAATTCCATACTAATTTCAAAGACTCCAAATAGAATGGCCTGATTGAGTTACTGGAATTGAAGGAGAAACTCCAAGACATACTTGGTATGGGATACTATTTTCCAAGTGTTTCACTTTGAGGTTCACTGGTTCACTTTGTGAAAATATAATATAGACCAATGAGAATCTACATTAATAATCATGTGTATAACTTGATAATGATCAAGTATAATTATCCTCTTCCCTGTATTGATGACTTGTTTGATCACCTACCCAGATGTCAATAATTTTCCAAGATTAACCTTTGTTCTGGATATCATCAATTGAGGGTCAATAAAGAGGAAATACTAAAGATGAAATTCCATATAACGTATGGAGACAATGAATAATTTGTTACGCCGTTTGGTCTTACTAATTCCCATCCAATCTTCTTGGATTTGATTAATAGCATATTTAGAGATTTCCTTGATCAGTTATTGATAGTCTTTATTGATGTCATTCTTATCTATTCAAATAGTAAGGAAGAGCTTAAAGACCACTTGGTAATTTTACTAAAGACCTTAATAAAGGAAAAAAATATATTAAAAATTTAATAAGTAGTAATTTAAAATGAAAAAGGATTCATTTTTAGGTCCCAAAAGCTGAAGAGAAGGTATTATGGTATATCCATCAATGACTAGGGCTATTGAATTTGGGCCTAGACCAACAATAGTGACTAAGATTCATAGTCTACATTTTTAGTTGGATATTATAAACAATTTGTGGGAAATTCCTCATGACTATCTAATCATGTAACCAAGATAACATGTAAGGGATCCAAGTTCTTCTCGACATATGAATGTGGGGGAAACATTATGTAACAGAATAGAAGGTTAATTGGAACACATATTCATACATTACCATTCAGTGGAGAAGGGTGTGAAATCTATATTGATTCTTTCAAGAATTGATTTGGATGTGTTATAAGGCCGAATAACATGATTATAGCCAATTCTTAAAGAGATTTAATGACTCACGAGAAAAATTAACCAACTTTTGATTTGGAGTTAGCTATGGTAATTATTTCAATGATTTTTTGGAGGAATTATAATTATGGAGAAAAATGTAAAATATGTACCAATTATAAATTTTTGAAATTTATATTTTATAGGGAAAGATTTGAACATGAGATGGAGGAGATAGTTAGAGATGATAAGGGATTATGGATGCTCAATACACTACAACCCCTGTGAATTAAAACAATGTGGTAAATTCATTGAGTCAAAATGATCATGATTGAATATACATGATGATGATTGAAAAATATCAAATATTTAATGACATTCAATGGATGAATCTAGAAATATTTAAGGAAGGGGAAACATAGTGTCTTTTTCAATTGAATGTGTAACATCCTAACTATTTATAGAATTATGAATGTTTATATTTATTAATATATATGAATTATATATTAATTTTACCTTAATGGGATATTATGTTTGATAACCTACCCAAAACACAACAATGCACTTCACCGAAATCATATGTTGCGTGTAATATTGAATTATATCAAAAACATATTAATGTTTTAAGTCGTATTTATCACCTAGATGTTGTATCCAATATAATTTAAAACTAAATATATTTTTTAGACATATTTATTAATTTTTTTTACATCCACCTAATAAATTTTATAGGTTTAAAATGAGAGTAATTCAAATTTTATGTATAAAATATCCAAATATTTCTTAAAAGGTAGTTTTACAAACTCTTGAAGGAAATCCATTTTAAATGTTGTTTTTGAAAATTTATAATTTCATTTTGACAAAATAAACCTATCCTTTTTATGGAGGATATAAAAATTTACTTTGGTTTAATTTTGGTATTTTCTAATAAATTTCATAATTTAATGAACAGTGAAAAATACTACATTTTAATTCAAAACTGCCTTTTCATATTATTTATTTATATTGTCAGATTATCCATTTCATATATTTTAATGTATAATTATATTAAGATTTTTTAATTTAATCCAATATAGGTCATCAGAATCAATTTCAAATTGAAATTGGATAAAAAACCATTTGATATTTTGAACGTTTTACTTTTAAAACAAGTTTTCTTATTCCGTCGATGATATTAATTTTAAATTAATTTCTTCCAATTCATCATTTTTAAATTTGGAAATATGGACTCAATATATGGAATCATATGGTCCAAATTATGTAAATAGTTTCTTTTTATTTTTGGACATTATGAATAATAATTTTAGTAATAATTATTTTACCACTACTAATGTTAAATCAGTTAATTAAAGTTAAAACAAATTATATCATAAAAATATATAATTACCATAAAAAATTTCCTAATTTAATTTTATGAGTTTCCTACAACTAGTAGAATCCTTAGGAATGATTTTAGGACGACTTGGAGCCACTTGGATGACTTTAATGCATTTATAATATTATATTCAATGGAAAGTCATTTCTGTTTCACTTTTGTTTTTAATAAGTAATGTATTTTCAATATGGGGTAATACAGGGGATATATTAGACTATAAATATTATTAATAACATGAAAAATATTTTTTAAATCATGGTAATTTATTTATAATTTTTAGGAATTAGATAATTAATTTCAACTGTGACATAATGGTGATGCAATAATTTCTTAATTAATGAAAGAATAAAATAAATGATATTATAAATATTTAAAAAAATTTAATTTTACATAATTTATGCCATCCAAGATATCTTTGGATTCTTTTGTCATGTTATTGATGTTTTTAAATAGCTGGTTCGACTACATCTTGATGTGATCATATTTTTTATAAGTTAATTAATGAATAGTGTCAAAACTGACACAAATGGTATTTTAAAATATAAAATATTTTATTAAATAATTTAAAATATAAAAAATATATAATTAATATAAAAAGTTTAGATAATTAAATTTTTTTATTAATGACTCATTAAATGGTCGTTTGGCATGTTATGGTAATTATACGGACCCTCAAAGTGTAAACTACTTAATAAAACTAAAAAAATTAAAAGGGGTAAAAAAAAGTATTCAAAAAGTATTCAAAATTTTAATATTTTCATTGGATGATTATATTTAGACCAATTATCATTATATTATAAATATATCATTTTTTGACCCATTTGGACTATAAAAAGAATTTTTGTTAATTTAATACTTTTAATAATTCCAGGAGTGCTTCTCCCCTCCTATAAAAGGGCACCAATATATCTCTATTCCTTACACTTAAAAAACAATTTTTTTTAAAAAAAATATCTACCCAAAAACCTTCATAGAATACCTCCCTATATCCTTGAGGCCTTATTTTAGGCATCATACACTCTTTTGAGGTGTTAAGGTGTTTGGAAAGATGATCATCTGAAGGAAAGGTAACGTTTTTGCTTAAGTGTCCCTATTTTATTTCTTCTTTCACATCAATAAAATATTCTCTATATGTGACTAATTAATAACTCCACTATAATAAATATATTAACATTTTATTATGTTAATATCATATCCTAAATCCATCTAAACTTTCATTAAATGGGAAAATTATTAATTGTTCATGCGTACGTGTGAACTATCATCATCAAGAACTAATTTAATTTTCTTTCCATTACCCTCTTTCAGAACCGGTTATAATTATGGAATTAATGTTTATATATTATATTCGTGACATATTTATTATTATAAGAGAGTAATTAATCAATTATTTTCTTAATTTCCTTGGACATAAAAATTATAACATCATTCATGCGTACTTTTCAACTGTCACCTCCGTGAAGCTATGTGATTCGTTTTTAATGACCACAACACATGGAAAAAATATTTATGTATATTTAAAAAAATTATTTGATATAAATTATTTTATGAACATTATTTAAGGGTAAAATAATATTTACCTTCCTTCCATAATGATGATTTAAAACTGGAAACATTACCCATGCGTACATATGACTTACAATCACCACGATTGTAATGTTGTTCATTTTTTATATCAATATTTATTGAATGTATTTAAAGGTATAATTGATACATAAAATGATTATTATGTCACAAATATTTTTTCAAAATGATGTAATTATGACCACAAGGACTATTAACATCATATGGGTTCATTTTTAACTCTTGTATAGAATATCGACAAAATGTTCAATTTGAAATTAAATAATTATATAGTTATTATACAATGGTAATAATTGATATAAAATGAATAGTAAACCTAAAAAATATTCTATAGAAAGTAAATAATTGAACTATGTTTATTATTCCAGATGATAAAGAACATACATGATGAATGAGGCTCAAGGTATGGTATTTCATCTCAATCTCCTTTCTTTGAGGCATTTCTTGATGATATGTACCTTTATTATTTTATTAACAGTATATACAACACTTTTTACTCATAGATAATTTATTTATTTATTATTATTTTATTTAATTTTTTAATAGTTATTCTTTTATAGGATTAGGATATAAATTAACAATGTGGTATGTGACACCAAGAATGATAAATGATTGAATTATCCCATATTTTTTCCCATGTAAATAATCTTGACATTATTTTAACGATTTATTTGAATAGATATTAAATTAATACAAATGAAATTTTTAGTCTATTTTTAATTTCATTCAATGGTGTAGAAGGGGAACATTTTTATGTGTTTTATACAGATCATTTTTAAAAATGACAAAAGGAATGTTCTTTTTATCATATTCAATGAAAAGATCTTCTCCACCACTATGACCATTATTTGATATATGGATTCATCTATAAGCCTTGATGTTTTTTTAAAAGGAATAGAAATCCCTTTATACCAATTTTTGGGTATTTTGATATTGGAACTGATTTTTTAAATGGAACGATTATTTCAATATCTTGAAATGATTTATTTTGAATTAAAATTTAATTTTATTAGAAAAATGCTAAAAATTGAAATATTTTATGTGTTAGGATTAAATATTTGTATTTTTACATTTGACGGTTGGTTACTTGATAATCCAAATATGGGTGGTTCTATGATAAACTATGGAAGGGTGGTTACGTTTTAATATCCAATGAATTAGGTATAGATGTTGGTTGTAATGAAATTACATTTTGTAAGAGTGACACGTATGGAAGTTAAACTTATGGTTATTCCATTTAAGTATGTTTTCCCTAAGTATCCATGATTTTTCATATGTTCTTTCAATGTGTTTTGTTTTTTTATTTTTTATTACAAAAAATGGTATGAAATGAACTTATATTTAATAAAGTGTATTTATTACTTCTTAGAGGTGAAAATTAGTACTTTATGATATAGTTTTCATGTTTTACATGTTTTCAAAAGACTAACATTTTCTTTCATTGTGTATCCCTTACTGAGATGATTTTGCTTCTGATCCCATGTTTTGAAATGTTTTCACATGATATATGTGAGAATAGAGTCAAGGATGGTATCATGGTAAAGTTATGAGGATTAAACATTAAAATTTACCATGTTTCATTTTATATTTTTTATAAAGGAAGTGGATACTGTTGGAGGTGTTCGCATTGTATTTCTATGGTTTTTTTTTGTATTATTTATTACCGAATTATATAAATCTATACACCAAAAAATATCATCAATGTGAAATAAAGTTATTGTTTTGATATTACTGAATATTATATAATGTTTATATCCGTGTACTTATATCTGGTATCTGAGGTTAGTTTAGATAAATTTAGAATTCAGGGTGTTATTTAAGCTTATGTTACATGTCATATATAAACAATATGGTTATCTTGGTAGGATGAGTTATTGATATTTTAGAGAAAATGGTTGAGTTTGAGAAAATATGAATTATGATATCTTTGTTTTTGAAATTCCTCATAATATGTTAAATGATATTTTTTTGTTTTATTTACTCACACTAACCTTTTTGGTTTTAGTAAATGACTGGATGTAGCAGGAACAAAAGTAATAGTGGATGTAAAGAAAAATTTGGTGGCTTTATGAATAATAAACCAAATTAAATGGGAGCTACAATGAGAAAACTCTTGGTTATTCTAAACAAAATATCAAGAGTCATAATTAACCACTTGATCCTTTGTGATTTTTTAACGCACTTTATACGAGAGAAGAGAATCCCTGTAGAAGTCCAAGTACAAATAATAAAAAATGTATGTATATTCAATGGAATATGTGTAGTGGATGTAGAAATAAACACCTAGGAAAATGTTTTAAAGGGACATAAGATATTTTATATATGATAATAAAGGTCATAAATCAATATCTAGCTAGGGAAAAAGGAAGAATCAAATTGACTGAATGAAAGAGAAAGAGGTTCTTCCTAAGTTATCAATTGAATACTTTAAATATGGGGTAGTATTGTCATTGTGAAATTCGATGTCATATAAAGAAGTTTTTGAATGAGATTAGTAGGGCTATAAAAATATATTTTTATAAATATATAATGGCATTACAATTGTGGATGAAGAAACTATAAATAACATATGAAAGGTATAGATTATTTTATAACTTATGTTTTGAAATTATTTAATTTTATGAAATGATTCATGTTTTTTAGGGAAGGTGTATTAATAAATAAGATGTAAAATATTAGTAAAGGGATCACAAATAATTCATGATGATTAAGATGTCTAAATTTTATGAATTCAAGAGTTATGTTATATATATGGTTGATAACATGTTTAAATGTATTAATTGTCTCTTATTAATGGGATTACATTGGAATACTTTTTAGTACATGTTATGTTTTTATGTGAATATTTTATTTGGTTAATAATTTAATTTTATTGTATGGACATGATTGTAATGGTATGAACAGTCTTAAATATTTGTATGATCTTTCACATTGAAGTAATTTACTACCACATATATAGTATTTTGTGGAGGGTTTTTAGCAGTAGTTTACTAAACCACCACTTTGTTTTTTATAAATAATTTTGCAGTGGTATATTAAAAACCATAGCTAACCTTTTTTTCAATGTCGACACTCCCCCCCTGACCCCTGTGTGACCCTCCTTCTCCACCCAGATCTCTGTGAGACTCCCCCTGCCCCGACAACACCCAAATCCTATGCCTCCCCTCTGTTCACCTTTCCGCCTTGCCTCATCGCCTCCCCTCAGTGCGGATCTCGTCCTATCGCCACTGACCCCCTGAAGCCCAAGCTCGCCTCCCAGCTACATGTCCTAACCTGTGGCGCTGCTCGACACTTCTCGCCACCCCTCAGTATCATCCTTATCCTTCTTAATTCATCCTCTAGTTATAACTCTATCACTTAGAGGCCATACTCACACACATACACATGATATTTTCATCAGTTGGAATTATATGATTATAAACCCTCCCTGCAATCAAATTGACCTTTGAGAAAATATCATTTCACTATAGAAGTTCACCCCAAATATATAGTTCATTGGATACGATTATTTTAATTAGGTTCTTGAATTATATTATCAATTTTATGATAGTAATTATAAAACAATATTTATTTTATTAATTAATAAATAGTTTTTATTTTTAAAGACCATTAAAATTTTGAAAATCCAAAAGAGTATTATTTTTTTCACAATATTTTAAACCCAATTTGGTGTATAATTTTTATAGAATTTGGTGAATATTAATTTTTTTGATATAATTAATATTATATTGTAACCTCATCACATTATTTAGAACCTTATTTTTGATCATTTGTTTTTTTGATTGCGAGTTTTTACTTATCATTGAAGGAATGATTAAAAATATTTTTAATATATTTCTATATTAAATTCAGTGTAGAAAAAACATCATCATTTTTTCAACAAGTATATTCTAGATCATTATTGCATAGTTTATTGGATAAAGAATATTAGGGAGAGGAGGATTTTTTTAGTGGAAGATGAATAAGAGTAAGATTTTACATCTTGACTAACCACTATTTTAATCATGAGATACTAGGAACATTTTTCCATTGATTCCATTTATAGGAGGGTTTAATGTCTCACACACTATGTAGAATCATTGAAGGTTTCATTGATTTTTTCTTCCCCTTGTTCCTTTTGATTGTAATGTAGAATTATTATCTTATTTGTTCCTTTTTTCATTATAATAACATCACTTTTTATTCTCTATAATTATCCACCTTATTTTAATAATTTTATAATTTATTTATTATGAAATATATGATCATATTCGTTAATTGATGATCCATTTCTTCATCATTATAGGTTTAACCATTAATTTCATAAAATGAAAACATTATTTTATTATTAGATTATTTTTATTTATTTATTAGCATTTAACTTGTTTGTGATCTCATAGGTCATGATAGATCCATAAGGATACTCAAATGACATGTTTTTTTATTTTATTTTCCTCTTGGACTATTATATATATATAGTTTTCATATTTATTTTTAAACCAAAAAACATTTTGATCACAATTTATTATATAGTATGAGTATAATTAAGAGGAATTCAACCATTTCATATTTCAGTACTGTATATAAGTGGTTATTTTGAATAAATTATTTCAAATAGGATTTCAATGTGGATTTAAGTGACCTAGAATTCTGATTATTTTAATAGGTCTCATTTTTAACTTTCATAATGAACTACTTATAATGTATGTAATATACTCAATGATTTACCATTCTCTTTATATGGTTTTTAATACATGGATGATATTTTTGGTGTTGTTTATGGCTAGGGTGTTGGAGGTGAGGTAAGATTTATATTATGTTGTTGCATTAATCATGTAACTTGTTTGAGTACTCGTTTCCTATTATTTCTATAATGAGTACAATAGGAATTGAGAGAGAAATATATATGGGGGTGGTAGGGGCTACAAGGGTGTGGGGGAGGGGGTGTGTGCTGCCTAAGGAGGGGGTTGGTTGTCCATGGTGGTGGGGGTGGGTTTCCTAGGTGGGGGAGGGTGTGTGGGCTTTCTAGGGGGTGGGATGTCCAAGGGGGGTGGGGGTGGGATGTCCATGTGGGGGAGGGGTGTGGGATGTCATGGTAGGAGGGGGGTGTGGCTGTCGAGGTGGGGTTTCTAGGAATTAGCTCTCAGCTAGTTAGACAAGGTATATCATATGAAATGAAAGAAAATATAGGGAGTATCGTAGCCTAATTTTTATTATATAGTAGTGTACTCAAAACATATAATGATTAATTAAATCACTACCTAATGGTAATGGTAAATGGGGGAAGTGAATGTGTATTAAAGTGTGATTATGCTCTATCAAATGTCTAATTTTGTAGATCAAATAAGGTTATATACTCTTTAATTTAGACATTAAAAAAATTTGAGCTTATTTAATGGACAACGAAACTTTCTATTAGATCTTGAAAATGTGGTGAAGCTCTATCAAATATCAAATATTCTTTGGATCATTTTGATTTCATTTATTTTTAATTTTTTATGGATGGTTTATCCTTTTAATGTCATATATATAAATCACTTGGTTCTATTAGTCAATGTGAGTCATGTCAAGTGTTTAGTTTATTTCCTTCTTTTTACATCATGCAACTCTTCATGTAGTCAATCTATTTCTTTATAGTGGTCGATGATAGACATTAAAAAATTCTATGATTTTTATATATTTACTCTAAAAATATCATACAATCACATTTTTGTAATTTTATGTCAATTCAACAATTTAAAATATTTCTTTTCTAGATAGAACAATTCATATGATTGGTATATTGTATTCTTGTATTCCATCAATATAACCTTGTTTTATTTTGAACATAATATGTTCTCATACATATTCTCATGTGGGATATACTCTAAATAAATAATAGATTAATATAACTTTTTATCCTTTCCATATTTAGTAATGTTTTAAATATTTCCTGAATACAAATTACTATCAGGCCAGAAATATTCATATACAACAAAAGAAACATGAATTATGATTATTAAAACATGGTATCATTGTAATTATATAGCAATGAAAAGACACCCAAATCCACACACATAAAGTGTCAAAGATGCCCACATTACATAAATCTCATCTAAAGTCCACTTTTTGGACGCAAAATTTCCTTGTAAATCCAATTCCTAAATTTAAAATAAAAAATCAGAAAACATTACATTAATATTTTTCAAACAAATATACCCAATGATGATTTTAAAATTTCACGCACTCTCCCCATCAGTCATTTAAAAGACTTTGATTTTACCAAAAAATACCATGAAAAAATATTTCTAGTGTCAATAGAATATCTTTTTTATCAAATCTAAAATCAGTTTAGGATAATTTTAACACTTAAAAATAATCATGAGACAATTATAATGAGAATATCAAATGAGATAATCCATATTGGGAATAGCAGAATAATTCTTTAATAAATATTGATAATTTTATCAATGATTGGTCTTTTAGAATAACATCACCCCCATTAATTGATAAAAAATCACTGATTTGGGGAAATGGGTATTTATTCATAATAGTGACCTGATTTAGCATTCCACAATGAATACATAACTAGAGTGGTTCATTATCCTTTATGATAAAGATAACTATGGAGTCCAACAAAGACACATTGGGGAGAAGGAATCCATTAGCTTCTATATAATTGACTATAATTAAGAGACACTCAATCATTTCATATGCCAGTAGAGTATATAAATTGTTAGTTTTATTAAATTATTTGAAATGGGATTTCAATGATTGGTAAAGTGTCCTTGAATTATAATTATTTTAATAAGTTGCATTCCTAACATTCATAATGAACTTCTTATAATGTATGTAATACCCTCAATGATCCCCCCTTCCCTTTTGATGTTTATTATGACGTGGATGATATTTTTGGTGTTGTTTATTGCAAGGGTGTTGGAGGTAAGGTTATATTAATATTATGTTGTTGTTTTAATCATGCAACTTGTTTGACTACTAATATCCTATTATTTCTAGCATGGGTACACTAGGCACAACGAGAGAGGTCTATGGGGGGGGGGTGTATGGGTTTGGGGGAGGGGTTTTGGGCTGTCCAAAGGAGGGGTGTGGTCCTTCTAGGGGGCCATGGTGGGATATCCAGGTGGGGGAGGGGTGTGGACTGTCCAGGGGTGGTTGGTTGTCCACGGTGTTGGGTGGCGTGGGATATCGAGGTGGGGATGGGTGTGGGCTGTCCAAGGGGGGTGGGGTGGGATGTCCAAGGGGGTGGGGGCGGGCTGTCTAGGTAGTGGAGGGGGTGGGTTGTCCAGGGGGGTATCCAGGTGGGGGTGGGTGGCTTTCCATGTGGGGGTTGGTGGATTGTCCAGTTGGGGGTGACAGGAAGTCCAGGTGGGGGTGGGTGTGGCTATCTAGGCGGGGGTGGGGGATATGTATGTGGGGGGGGGGGGGGGCTGTCCAGGTGTGTGTGTGTGGGGGGGGGGGGGGGTCCAGGGGTGTACAGGGGCTGAAGTGGTGTGGGGGAGTGGGTGTGGTCTCTCTAGAAGGGGGGGTGGGTGGGTTGTCTAGGGGGTGGTGGAGGGGCTTTCTAGGTGGGGGAGGGGGTGTGGGCTATCCAGGGGGTTAGCGATCCAGGGGGTGGGGTGGGATGCCCAGGTGGGGTAGGGGGTGTGGGCTATCTAGGGTGCTGGAGGTGGGCTATCTAGCAGCGGGGGGGGGGGGGTGGGCTATCATGGGAGGCAGGGTGGGTTTTCCAGGTGGGGTTGGGGCTGTCCCGGTTGGGGGAGGTGGTAGGCTATCTAGGTGGGGTGGGGGGGGGGGCTGTCGAGGTGGGGTGGGGTTGGGGGCGAGGCTATCCAGGTGGGGGGGGGGTGCTGTCTAGGGGTGTAGGGGGCAGCATGGGTGTGGGGGAGGGGGTGTCCAGTGAGGTGGTGGGATATCCAAGTGTGGTGGGGGTGGGCTGTCCAGGTGGGGGAGGGGTGTGGGATTTCTAGGGTGGTGGTAAGTCCAAGGGCGGTGGGGTGTGGTTTGTCTAGGTGGGGGAGGGGTGTGGGATGTCCAGGGAGGAGGGGGGGCTGTCCAGGTGGGGTATCCTGGAATTAGCTCTCAGCTACCCTTTGAAGACATCAATAAGCCACATACTGAGCTCAAAATTTGGAGGTGTGTTTACAATTAAGAGTGTTTGATTTATATGTATTATATGCATAGTTTACACCAAAATTATTTTGGGTCATCTATAATGGTCTTGATGTGATTCTAAAATTAGATAAAATGCGTCACTTAGGAAATTTCATTGGGGAAAGGGGAAATCACCTACATGGTTAATTCAAATTTAAAAATTGGTCCAAACACTTAGGATATCTTTATTTTCTTTTATGGATCTTTTTAATTTTCATGCTTTGGTTTTCTAGTAGGTGGGTTCATTAATTACCATATGTATTTATATAGGAAAAACTTATTTAAAATATTTATATATTATTTCAACTATAATATATGAACATCATTCCCTATATATTAATATTTATGTGTTTTCATTTTTTTATATTGTGTTGGAACGTTTTGATATACATGGATAAAAGCTGGATCACATTACCGAGGAACACACCTTAGTATGTTAAGGGTTTAGAGGTGTTTTTAGATTTTGAAATTTCCAATTGATCTGTTGAAGGGAGAATAATATTTCCCTGTCCTAAATATAAATGTAAAATATGGATGAAGATATATAATGTTTATGAATATTTAATATTGAATAAATTCAATCAAAAATATATTTTTTTGATTTTTCATAGAGAATATAACATTAAAAAATTGTTGAACATTGATGTAAATCCACAGAATGAGCTCCCAAAATCTTCAAAAATGGTAAATGCAATGAAAAATATAAATTATTCATTTCACACTAAAAGATACCTCCATCTACATCAAAACATATCCGAACAACCAGATGAGGGTGCTACGAATAACAACGTGACAAGTGATGTTTTTGAGACTGTAGGACAACCAGATGAAGATTGTAACATATTAGTGGATCCTCATCTTGATTATGTGGAGTCTAATGTAAGAGAAAACTTCACTAAGTAAAATATGTTTCATGATTTAGTTGACGATGGAAATCAAGTGTTTTATAGTGGATATTAGAAATATTCAAAACATTCTTTTCTAATGAAGTTGTACCAGATAAAATTTCCATGTGGAATTAAAAATAAGGAAATGTCCATTATATTGGAATTGTTTCCTGATTCATTTTCTGAAGCAAAAATCCCTGATTTTTTTATGATATGAATTTTTTTTAAGAGGGATGGTTTGAATAATACAAAAATAAAATCATGTCCCAATGATTGTACGCTTTATTTTTGAGAAGATTCTAGTAGACAGCTTTGAAAAAAAGGTTCTTCTTCTAGATGGAATCGAATGGGTGATGTTGGAAGCTAGAATCAACATACTACCATGAAGAAGAAGAAAAGGTACACACCTGCAAAGGCTTTGTGTTACTTTCCTTTAAATCCTCGATTGCAATGATTATTCATGTCATTGAAAACCGCCGAACACATGAAGTGGAATTCTGTAGATAATAAAAATGATCGGTTAAGGAGACATCCATGAGATTCAGAATCATGGAATACATATGATTCATTACATCCATATATCTCAGATGATCCTAGGAATGTTCGATTGGGATTGGATGCCTATGGATTCAACCCATTCAGGACATTGAGTACCAGTTATAGAATTTGGCTAGTTGTATAGATCCCTTATAATTTGCTTCCATGGATGTGTATGCAATAGACATCTTTTATCATTTCGATGATTATTCCTGGAAAAAAATCTTGGAAATTATATTGATGTATACTTGTAGCCTTTAATTGATGAATTACAGGAGTTATGGAGCAATGGTATTGAGAAATTGGATGATTCTTCTAAAACAATGTTCAAAATGCATGCTGCTTTAATGCGGACCGTTAGTGACTTCCCTGGATGTGGGAATTTATCAGGTTGGAACACATACACGGGTTTGGATTATTCTATTAGTAACATTTATTTTGATCCTAATCGGCTACCTCATAGTAGAAAATGGTGCATTATGTTCCATTAAATATTTATCGACGCATCTGATAGGTTTTGACTGAACATATCAATATTTAATGGTTTCATAGTTCGTAGACCACCTCCAATGTTGTTAACTAGTTCTGAAATATGGACACAACTTGGAAATGTTGAAACAGAATTTGGAAATGTTCATCATTTTAATGATGGTGTGAAACATGTTCAAAGTGCATCGTTAAGTGAAATCAAAATGCCACAATGGAAGAAAAAAAGTATATTCTTCAAACTTTTATGTTTGGAATTTAATTTATTGAGTCATAATACTGATGTGAAGTATATTGGAGAAGAATTTCTGTTACAATTTTATCTTCACATTGCTTAATGAGCATGGAAATTCGCAGGATCATATCAATGATTGGAAATACTTACATGTAATGAAAATAAAATGTGATCTCTAGCCTAATGAGAATGAAAATTATGCACTGAAAATTTTTACAATGAAAAATAGGGATAAAGATTCTTTCCTTCAAATTTTAAAGAATGTGAATGTATCTGATTTGTATTCAAGTAACTTCTCGAGGTTTGTCGACTTAATTAATCATAATTTACATGGATTGAAATGTCACGATTCACATATTTTGTTATAGCAGTTACAACCATTGGAATTGTGTACATTATTACCTAAAAAAGTTACAACTATTGTATTCCAATTGGGAACATTTTTCTGACAAAAATGTGTGAAATCTGTACATCCATTTGGGATTGACACCCTTTAAGAGAGGTTAGTATTGACACTTCGTAAAATGGATATGATCTTTCCTCCATCGTTTTTTACTGTCATGATGCATTTAACAGTGCATTTGGTTTAGGAAGCTATATTAGGGGGCCTTGTTCATTATCGATGGATGTATCCGATTGAGAGGTACTTTATATATATGTTTTTGAGTTATGTAAACAATTTTGGGCACATAATTTAATGCATAATTATTTTTGTTTATTTTATTTCATAGATATCTTGGCATTAGAAATCATTCGTGAGAAATAAAGCTCAACTAGAAGGCTCCATTGATGAAGGCTATTTGGCGGAGAAGCATCTTACCTTTTTTCAATATACTAGGATGATTTTGAGACAATATTTAATCGAGATGCATGTGTTGATGAAACATCAACTCAATCTCAAATACATGGGAAATCAGAAATATATCCTGTAATTGGTTGATCAGTAAGGAGGACAACAAATGTTACACTATCTAAAATGGAAATATTACATGCACAAAAATATGTGTTTCCGAATTGTGAAATTTCAGATGCATTTATAGAAGATTTGATGATATAATCAAAGAGTAAAATGAGAGGTTGAACCTGAAATGAGAAAAATATAATGAATTCTGTTAATAAAGAGCTTGTCCAATGGTTTTCACAAAATGTATGTTCATAAATATTTTAATAAATACGAATATTATGTTGAAAATAATATTTTTTAATTCAAATAATGTATATTTATTTTTTTAGATCATGAATACTGATACTCGAGCTGTGTTGTCAGCATATTTGATGTTTTTTTCAAGATCCTCTAAAACAAGTTAGAAAGTATGACGCTTATAACATGGATGGCTTTAGATTTCGTATAGTCGATCGAGAAGAGGGTTTGAAAACACATAATAGTGGTATATATAGATTATATGAATTGGGAAACTATTTAAAGCTAACTGATATTATTGAATTAAATTACCACGATCATTTTTTAGTTTTTTTATTCGAATGCAATTAGGTCGATATTATCAGAGGTGTTAAAAAAGATTCATTGATATTTGATTCAGTGAACATCTCTCACTAGATGGATGTTGGTGATCATGAAATTCATGATCCATATATCGAAGCATCACAAGAAAAAATGGTATATTATGTGAATGATGTTGTGCGTGAATGGTGGAGTGTAGTTTCTCACATAAAACAAAGAGAATGGTGTGATATGGGTGATGATGTTGATGATCTGACGTCTGACATTGAATCTCATCAACTACATATATCCGAATTATTTGTCTTTCATGATATTAAAAATATTAATCATTAAAGGATGAATGAAGTGGATGATGTAATGGAGCAGGAAACTAAGTTTATTGAAGGAGAAAATGATTGTTTGAACAATTAAACATTCATTTAGAAACCACTTATTTCATTTATACAATCATTCATTATCATGTTTATATATATTTTTTGTTTGTTTTTACTGTTCATTTGTTATAATTTTTAATTTTTTTCTGCATAATATATTTTTAAATATATGTTCTGAACATAATTTTATTTGATTAAATGACAAGAATGCCATGGAGGAAGCTCTATACTATTTCATCGACCACTGTGAGAAATGAATATCCATCGGTCTCCCACCCTACGACATTTGAGCCACCATACACTTCCCCCTACACTATCTCCCCCTACACCATCTCTCCCACCCTCTGTGAGTGTCACTTCAATAGCTCAATCATCGCCTCCCTCTTCAGGAGCCTCACCAGTGAGGAAGCAGTGTGCCACTTCTAGTTTGTCACGGGGATACTTGAGGGTTAATGTTATAGGTACATATTTTAATATGAAAACATTGGCTTCAATTTTTTATACTATCTATTTTTTCATTAAATATGGAAAAAAATGAATGTGTGGAGAGAAATATTAAATGTTCATTTGTATGGAATCTCACTGAAGAGAAGATAGATGTCCCATTTTATTCATATGGGGTCCCTACGGATGATGCCGAAAGATTACATGGACAGATTTTAGGCTAGCTATGTGTGTATCCTGGTGGTATTACATCAACTTGTAGTGAGCTAGTAAATCACAAAAATTCAAAATATTTTAGTTTGAAGACTTTTATTGGTTTTAAATATAAATATAAATAAAAATAGTATTTTATTTTCCAAATTATGTTCTTACAGGTGGTAGCAGGAAGTAGAGATGGAGGTGGAGAGGGTGAAAAGTTGGGTTTATCATTAGACCATGATTATATGTATTGATTATTTGTTATAAAATATTCCAACCTTCGGTTAGTAAATGAATCATGTGTGTCACATAGTTACCACAAAAAAATTTCATGACGTAACATTTTTTTTGATTTCTCATGTTTCCTTTTATGTTTTTATTGATTTTTGATGTGTCCTTTTAGGTCTGGATTTCTCGAGTGTGGTATGAACCATACATGTCTTTATGTTTTGAGTGTGGTATGTACCAAATATCTATTGATAAATTGAGTGTCTTTATCCTATGAAGGTTGAGAGACTTTCCACTTAATAAATAGTAGAATTTACAAATATCTGTTAAACACTTGAATTTCTTACACTACCAGAATTTGTATCTCCCCAAAAGATGCATCTTATGGAAAAAATATATAGTTCAATCATAATTCATGTACTATATTGTTTGGATCATCCTTCTTGACTTCTCATCAATCTAAGGATAAATGGTTATACACAACTTCAAATATCAACTCATTGAATTATATTATAATTACCAAAACTATGCGGTAAAATAGGTCGGCCCTGGGTGAACATCCAACATCAACAATCAAATATGACACTACCAGAATTTATATGCACTCTAGGTGCCAAAGTACCCAACATATCTCTCTCCCAATACGTTCTATCATGATCATTTTAATGCATGGACCATAACTACAAACTTAAATAAAGGATTAAATTATTTCATCTTTTAGTATAAAAGCTGATGAAACCCAAGTTAACTAATTTCACACTCTACCTCATAACATATCCTAAGCCAAAACCAGATGCATCAAATTTCAATACATGTCCAATGTTAGGCTCATGAATGCTTATGATTGGAGCAGATGACCACCACTTCTTCAACACTATTGAAACTTCCTCACTATAGTTTGTACAGTCAAACTAGAATTCATTCTTGGTAACTGTGGTAAATGGAAATGCTAAGTGATAGATCTCCAAAATTATTCTTCATTAGTTCCCACAAAATATAATAAAACATAAACCATCGATTACATTCATTATTTATAAAAAATACGCAAATACATCAACATTCTCGAGATGAACTCCTATCCCTGATTGTGAAACCACTATATCCAAAAGTGAAACTTAATTCACATAGAATAAATTTTATGTACCCAAATCATAAGAAACCTATTATTAATGTATCTATCATGTGATTCTAATGAAAATGTTGTAATTTTGGTATTATTTTGGATGTGGGTTGTATGTGTATGTGAAATTGGAATGGTTTTTATTTTCAGGGCACTGGTATTGGGGCTGTAGAATCAACTCCTTTTTTATAAATCTAGCTTTAGTAGCAGTAAAAACTGTAGTTAATATTTATGTATTTTTCCTATAACATTTGTTAAAACCACTACCATGGAAAATAACTTAGCAGCGGTTAAAACCGCCACAGAATTGTTTTAATATTTCTTAATTTTTTTCGGTGGTTATCTTTGTTTTTGGGGTGGCTTTCACGGCGAAAATAATGTTCTTTTGCAGCGGTTTTAGCCACCGCTCAACAATTTTCATATTCCTTTATTATTTAACGTTGTATATCTTGGTTATAGAGGCAATTTTACCATAAAAAATGATCTTTTTGTGGAATTTTTAACCACCACTAAAAAAATATACATTTTCGACCAGAAAACCACCCCTAAAACCAAGATAACCACCACTAAATGCTCCCACTACGACGGTTGCCATAAACTACCTCTAAACCGAGTAAAATTCCATCTATTTAATGCCGACACAACATTTAGCGGTTGTTTTTTGAAACCACTGCAGAAGTGTATGGTGGCCATTTAATCAGCCGCTATATGAAAAAAACCACTGTGAAATGGTCATTTCCATGTTGTCATTATTTGATATTACATTTTAGGATGCAAAATTAAATTTAGTAGATAAAATTTGAAATTATCATATGTTATATTATATTTTGATGACTTTAACTAATTTAGGTAATGTTATAAGAATTGAATAATTTTAGAAAAGGAAAACCTCCAGGAATGGTGAAAACCTTTCACGTTTGTCAAGGAAATGAGAATCAAACCCACTACTGAAGGGATCCGAGGGTGCATCATCTTCCATTATCTTACATGAAGTTCAAGTTAGTATTACATTTTATTTTTTAGTTAAATTTTTTTATGTATTAAGAATAAGTTTATTTTGGGTATATATATTTTATCATGAAAATTACTAAGATATTGGAAAATGATCTGATTTTTATGTGGTCAATGTTTTTTTGGAAGACATTCGCAATTTTGGGAATACTATATGATTAAGGTAAATAGAATACTACAGTATCTTATTTGAGGAAATGAGGTTTAATTATATTTTCTATTATCCTATTATTTAAATTTTTATCTTATGATTATGTAGGAAATGGATACCATTTTTCAAATATTACTTGGAAATTACATTTTTATATAAGACATTAAGGGAGATTGATGTTTTTGGAAGATAAGTCTTTTATTTTTTTTCTTTGAAGACTAAGTTATCAAAAAATATAAATATCCCATTTCAATGATAGTTTTTATTATTTTAAATAACTATTAAGGATTATTATTTGTTTAATGGTCTATGTTTATATTTAGTTATTTCTGTTGAATTTTCGAGATAAAAGTAGTTTTTATCATATAATTGTTTATTATTTTTGAAGATTTTTTATATTATCCTAACCATTTTGGTTTTGGATAATGTTTCAAAAAGGAGAAATTAATAGTTATTCTTTATTGGATCATTTGATTCTATAGATGTTTATTCTAGTGCTATAGGCATAAAAAATTAATCTTGGAATGTCATTGTTTAGATAAAAAGACAGGTTTATGCTAGAAATTCTCTAAAGGATGAAACTATAATTTTTAAGTAAGTATGTTTCTTTATGTTCTTAGTTTAGGAAGTAAATAAATTACAAAACACAATGAAAGTTATAAAAAAATAAAAACATTATCTAATTACTTTTCTTTTAATAAATCAATGATCATGGAACCAATTCGAAATTTATGGTCTTACGATTACTAACTATCTCCTAGAAAGGTTCTCTATCACTATCAATTGAAACATGATAGTTAGTTATTTTATTACATATTTATGTTTCCCTACATAGAAACATAATATATGATATCTTAGGTGACCCTTTTTACAACACTTTATTTATTTTAAAGTGGAGGTTTTATGGAATCTTTTTTAGGATGTGGGTTTTCAATGATGTAATTTTTAGAAGTGAATCCTTAGTTATTGAGCCCAAATTTATAATTTCTAGTACATAATTTCTTACAGGGGGAATGATGTTACAGCCAATGTAGTTATAAAATAAAAATTTATCATAATTATTAGTATTCATGGATTAGATAGTAATTTTACTTTAATGGGACAGTATGTCCGATAGTCTAACGACCCCGGATTTATGTAAATGGAAATATCATTAATTTTGTGGAATACTAAATACATTACATAATAATTATCCCAAATATATTATTAATGTATTTCATTTGGAAACATTGAACACATTATTATAATTTTTTTGAATATTTTCATCCTCTGCCATAGAAATCATCCCATTAAATTTTCCTACCAAAAAATATTCTTTATATCATGAGAAAAAAACATATGAAAAAGTTGAGCTCAGATGCTTTGTATTTGTAATCATGGGAAATATAAAACCCAACATGAAAATATTAATGTGAAAAAATGATTATAAATTTTTAAAAATATACCATGTTTATCATATATCAAATCGATGAGTCATGAAATAAATCATTGTAGTTCTAAAGGCATAAATCATAAAGTAACATGGTCCATGAGAAAATTGCACTATAATACCATAAGGAATTGTGGAAAACACAAAAGAAAAGAAAATAATTTTCATAGTTGCGATATTTAATTACCTAGACCATACTAGTGGAGATAGTCCTTTATTGAATCGAGTTCAGTCATCATTTCTTCGCTATAGTACTGAACCAGGTTTACTCATCACTCCAGCCATGTATTAATGAACTGAGATCATTTCTTGATCCAACCCTCTATTGCTGAAATAACTTCACTTCCTATTCTATTACGATCTATACCACAATATATAAATATTTACACAATGAATTAGAGGGATATATAGGTCCCACCCATCTCATAATGAAATCATTCTAATATGAGCCACAAAAACATAAATAAATCATCATGGCATAACCTAAAGAATAAAATGGGTTTGTTAAACATCATTTCATCATAACATAATCCATGTAAAAATTATGAGTCTTATAAACATAATTCAATAATAAATACAATAAAACCGTATGAATAATAAGGATAATATACTTGAAACATAGCACTATAAAGTAATTCCATATTATATGAAAGGTAATTTTTATAGAACACTTAAAATAAATTAAAATGGAGAATATCCTTTCTTATTCCAAATAATTTTCTTTTCATAAAATACCATGTGTCATTAAAATAATATAATTTCTCTGAAGAAAACATTTAAATATTGTATGGTAATTTTCATAGAAATATGGAATTATGAAATTGTAAAAATCCATTCCTTCCATATAAGCTAAAAACAATCCTCCTCTACTTTGGCCACAAAATTCAAAAACTTCCTTGATTCTAAAATGATAGAATTATTCGTGTAAAACCATTTTGTAAAAATTAATAAATGGGTAAAAATGAATTTAAACATCCATTGGAGAAAAGTAAAACATTTAATGAAATATTTTTTAGAAAACAAGGACATTGATGATAAACAATCCACTCAAAATACTTACCTATAAACAATCTCTGCTAATAATGAGATTGTCAAATTATTCCCTACCACATTAAAATTTGTTGAATAACATGCCTAATAAAATAAAAAATATTAAATGTATATTTAAATTCCATATCCTTTAGAATAATAATAATAATTATTCATGGTCAATGTAAACACCGCAAAAAATAACATTGTGGTATATGAGGCTTATGTCTCACAAAAATAATAGTGAGACAAAATAATCCCCTAAATTAGGCACGACATCCTTTGTATGTATTTGAAACTTATGTATAATGATTAAATTAACTTCATTTAATTAATCTGGAATCATAGTAATTTTATTGATATATGAACATATTATCACCCATTTCTTAATAACCTTTATTTATTACTCATTATTCAGGCATCACCTACTTCATTCTCTAATCTATGTTTACAGAATAAGTTATTGTTATCATTCTCATGTTAGTGATATTTAATTTCAAAATTAATATTAACATAATATATATAATATATATTAATTATATATATTTAAATAATATTTCTTTGATGGATAACATGTATAATGAATCACATCATATCGTGGAGATGTAGGTCTTACGTACGCACGAGCGACGATATCATTCCCATAATTGTAAAATGGTATGGAAGTGGATGGTATATATTTTGTTTTAGAATACATATCATGTTATATTAATAATATATAGTTATTATATAAATCATTATTGAAACACCCCAAACATCCATGGTATGTTTCCCTTTGAATAATGTAATAGCTTGCATTGTATGCAACTTCAAGATTCTAACACACAGCGACCAATCAAAGTTCTCGTTATGAATAGTAATACCCACTTTTTGAAATTTTATAAATTTTATAATTCAAAATTGACTTCATTTTTGGTTTCATAATATTGAAATTATCTTAGGGTGAAATTTTCGTACTTTTTCGAAAACTTTTATATTTTGATGAATAGTGAAAATTACTAAATTTTAATTAAAAACAACTTTTTTAATCAAAATAATTAATCGTGATAAATTATAATTTTTTAGTGGTTTTAAATTATATATAGAATATATTTTTACCATTTAATACAATTTTGGACATTGGAAATAATTTCACATTTAAACCGGACATAAACAAATGTCAATCTTTTGATAGTTATTATTTTATAAAAACACATTTTTTGGTTTTGACAACATGAATAATTTATAAATTAATTACTCCAATTTCTATGTTTAGAATTTGGTAAAATTGATTATGTATTTGGAATTATAAGGTCAAAATTATTTAATTAAGACTCTTTTGTTTTTGGGCATTATGAATAGCAATGATGACAATTATCTTTCATTATCATTATTAATTTGTAATCGGGTAGTTAAGGGTAATAAAATACTATCATAATAATATAAAATGACCCCAAAATGTGTCCTAATACTATTGGTTGTGTCATGTCCAACCATGGAATGACTTGTGCTAACTTAGGGACCCCATGGATTCACTTTTGTTTGATAGTGACATTTTATCATTTTTTTAAAGAAAGGAAAATACAACAAAATTATGTAACACCTAAGATAAATTTATTAACATTTTCTAGAATAATTATAACCAAGACTATAAATAATAATCGGAAAGATAAAAATATTTCCTACTTCATGGAATTTTTTTATAATTGTTTTGGAATTAAATAAATAAATTTATTTATGACACCATGATGATGTCGTGATTACCTCATTAATGAACGATTTAAATAAAATGAAAAGAGAAGGTAAGATATAAAACATACATTTGTATAAGGACTATTAGATGGGTGGATTTCGAACCCTTATCACCTTATCCTCGAAATATATCTTTTTGGAACCTTTAAAATCTGAAAGGCATTTCATAATAAAGTAACAATTCATGATTTTCAAAGAGTACCCCTCCTCCCTCTTATAAAAGGCCGCCACCTCTACCCCCTTTCCCACACCACTCAAGCCCTTGGATTGTCCAAAATCTTCCCAAATACCCTTTCAAATTTCCTCCCTTCATCATATAGGCCTTAGTATGATCATAATTCCAACCTAAGAAGCCTTTTTGATCAAATCAAAAGGAAGAACCCGAAGAAGAGGTAATGATTTCACCACCCCCTTTCAAGTTCCTTTCTTCTTCATCTTTTTATTTATAACTAATTTACTTTATAAAATAATAAATCCAGTATCTTCTATATACTATGATGTTATTATAAATTTGGTACAACCATATTCAGTATTCTATCCATCCTTTCAATGACATGTCACCGTACGTGCGTACGTACGGCTTACCTTCTCCATGTCGTGGTGTAATTGTTATTCAAAACATTATAATTTGGATGGGTATGATAATGATGTGTAATTGATGTAAATAATAAATATTACATGATAATGATTCTCTATATATGATATACCATCCAAATATATATTATTTTAATATCAAAAGAATGATATTGTCGCTCGTGCATACGTACGAGATATCATCTCCACGAACGCGATGAGATTCATTTCCCATCGTATCCATTAAAGAATAATTCTCATTTGATGATTAAAATTAATGTTTTAGGAGTTGATATCATTCTGGATATAAATAAGATAAAATCTATCCATAACAAACATGACTTATGTAACAAAACATATAAAAGAAAACGAGTAAGTTAACACCCGAAACGACGACAATACTAAGATATTATTAACAAAGAAATGTTAAAAGATCATATATGATATCATATTAATATATATGATTCTTGTATAATTTAATAACAATTATTTCACCATTATACAGGAGGTTAACCTACCCTCAACGAAGGAAAATACAAGGTAATGGTTTATTTCACAATCTCTTCATTATCCGAGGTTGTTTATACGTAATTATCTACTAGAACCTCTTTATCATCAACATCCATGTTTCTTAAAAATGTATTTCAAAACATTCATACTATTTTACAGAATATGGGTTAAAGTCATTTTTCCCTTTTTTACTTTTTATAAGAATTTTATAAATGAATCTTTGTGTCGTTTTCCAAACAAGGTCCATTTTAACCTTTTCGACAAAATTAAGGTAAAAATGGCTTTTTTTAACTTTTACTACTGGTGCGGATATTTTACACCATTATAAAATTGTTGAATATTACCTTAAAAATATATAAGAATATTATCGATGTAAATGTTTTCTTTTATAATTATGTTACTTTTAAATGATTTCAAAAAAGAGATATTACTCTCAAATAGTTTTGATTTCATCTATATCAACATCCATTGATGGATTTTAAGCCTATTTGAAGTTGATTTATTATGATACAAAAAAATCCATATTGTACTGAAGGTTTTTTGATATGTTTGACTATGGATGTATCATTTTTATACCATTCATGGTTTATGGAGAAATTATTGACATTTTGTATGCTAGTTCTAATATGAATGTTCATGTTATGTTTAAACCTATTCATACGAGGAATGCATTGGACTTAATAAGTGATGGGTGGAGTCCGATATAGCTCCTAGATGCATCGGGAGGTCTCATGATACAAACTAGTGTCTTGGTACAAGGCCTTGACAATGTATTATTTGTAGTCTTGGAAGAAGGCCTTGAAAATGTTGTTATGATAATCTGGCATTATACATTCCATTATTATGAAAGTGGTTAATGATATTGCATGTGATTATTCGACTAGTAGAATATCAATGTGAATAAGGAAATGACATTATTTCATTTTATCTTTTCCCTATTATACTGATGTTCATGTTTAAATGGATTTTGTTTTTGTTATACATTGCCTTAACTATTTATGTTTATTTATGAATGTTTCCGCTATATTTTTATCCTTACTGAGCATTTGAGCTCAACCCTTTCAATGTTTTATTTTTCATAAGATGTGAAGAAGTATTTTATGAATGTCCTGGTGGGATAGTTTGAGGGTATATGAGTGTGGTCTATGAAGACAAGATGTTTTTTTTCACATTATAATGTAATGTAAGACTTATGAATATATCTAGTGTTTCAAAGGCTACTAAGCTAATCGGTATTTCGATACTTGATCTTTTATGATCATTCCAATGTTATGTAATAATGCACTGAATCTGGGTAACCGGGGTCGGGGTGTTATAGTTGGTATCAGAGGTATTTTAGTATTAACCTTGGAAGCTAGATTTAGATAAAATTTGATTAGAGAACATATCCCTAAAATAGACTTTTAGGAGTAGTATAGAAAACCTTCCTATAATTTTGGTATTGTAGAGATTTTGTGAGTTTTCCGAGCAATACATCCCTGTTTAGATACAAGTAGGTAGAGGCGGATTTGGCACAAATGTACCTAGGGGTAAAACCCAAAAACACCGATTTGAGCTAGATTCAAATGGGAACTGGTGCACGACAACGGGCCTTGCTGCATTCTTGGTTATGACACACCCGAGGGATATGCTTAGGATAATTCTCATTTTTTACAAATCATTATGAAGGGTTTATGAGTATATAATTCCTAAAATAATTTTTTTATGATTATGGATTATATCCATAAATAGGTCAATTTATGTAAAGTGTTTTACAAGTATAGAATTATGTTTTTTGATTCATAAACAGATCTTGTTTATGCCATTGTTTAGAAATGGCACCTAGTGGATGAAATGGAAACTGTATCAATACATGCACTCCATGTAGGGATTTCCCTCCTACTCAAGATAATTACAGTGGAGATGGTGATGCAACTGGTGCTGATTAACTAATCACCATACTGGGATAAATCACTCAGGTTATGAATAATGACCTTACCCATATGGAGCACCTGATCCGCAGCGTGGAGGATCAATGTTAGATCGCTTCATGAGGAAAAAACTGCCAAAATTCAATGGGTGTACAAATCCATTAGTATCTGAGCAATGGATAAATTCCTTAGAGAAAATATTCCACGCCTTGGGGAGTAGCCAAAGGGAACAAGTTTTCATGGAAGTTTACCACCTCACTGGAGATGCTGATCAATGGAGGTCATTGATTCAAAACACGAAGGAAGATGATGAAGTATCAAATATCGAATAGAGAGAGTTCAAATAGATTTTCTTAGAAAATACTTTCCTCATGACCATCGAGCAGATATGGAAAGACAATTTCTGAGTCTGAGGAAAAAGGAGGATGAGAATGTCGCAAAGTATGAGGATAACTTTACAAGGTTAGAGAGTTATGCTGCTGATTATATACGTAACCGAGGAAGTATAATTGATTATTTCATGATTGGTTAAAACCATTTCTCCATCAAGAATTGGTATCCCAATCCTTCTCGTCATATGAAGACATTACCCCATGTGCTATTAAGACAGAAACTGAATTCTATAAGTCTTACAACTTTAAAGCAAAGCAAGAGAAGAAGAGATCTGCTGATCACTCTGGAAATGGAAATAAGGGGAAGAAGGGAAAAGTTTATTATCTATCCTGTAGTAAATGTGGGATGAAAAACCCCGGTACTTTCTTGAAAGGAATGAGAGTTTGTTACAAGTGTGATGAAAAGGGCCACCAAACTCGGGATTGCAGGGGGAAGATAGAAGCTACCGATGATCAAGGCTACAATTTCAGGGAGATGGGACATTATGAAAATGAATTTCCTAAGTGTCAGGGAAACATACCACAGAAAAGGACAAGGGATAAAGGAAAAGATTATTCTATCACTACTGCTGAGGTAGAAGCTCCAAAAGATGCGGTGGAAGGTAATTTAATGGTTTCCTCCAGTTTAGGAAATTCATTATTTGATTCTGGATCATCACATTATTTCAAATCTTCCCAGTTTGATAAGAAAATTAGATATTCCCAATTTGATTTAACAAGGGAGTTTCCATTCAAAACTCCTAAGGGAAGTGTCATTGCTACAATGTTCTATGAACCAGTTCCCATTAGAACATACAAATGTTCTTTATCTGTTGATCTCATCATCATACCTATGATTGAGTTTGATATAATCCTTGGTATGGATTGGCTTTCAGACCATGATGCGAAGATTTATTGTAAGAATAAGGAGGTTATGATTTTTGATGATGATGATAAGGAACGCCATATCTTTAGAGAAGAATCGTCACCACTTGATTCTTATCTATATCCACCCCCAGTAGCTTAACTAAATTCAATTATCGGGGAGTAAGAGAATGAAATAACTATGGGTGAGGAAAGGAATGTTCATATAGAGGATGTACCGATTGTGAAAGAATATGTATATGTGCTTCCAGAAGATTTACCTGGGCAACCTCCAGAATTAGAAGTTGAGTTTTCTATGGACCTAATGCCTGGTTCAAGACCCATATCAAAGAACCCATATAGAATTGCCACTATAGAATTAGTGGAACTAAAGAAACAACCAGATGAATTGAGTTATAAGGGATTAATTCTCCCTAGTGTTTCTCCATGGGGAGCTCATGTTCTTTTTGTTAAGAAGAAAGATGGATCTATGGGGTTGTGCACTGACTACAGGGAGATCAATGCTATAAAAATATAGAAAAATTATCCCCTCCCTCTCATTGATGATTAATTTGACCAACTGGATGGAGCTCAATATTTTTCAATGATTGACCTTTGATCGGGATATCACCAGTTCTGTGTGAAGAAGGATGAAATTCTGAAGACGACATTTCGAACAAGGTACATGCATTATGAGTTTACAGTAATGCCTTTTGGATTGACCAATGCACCATCTATCTTCATGGATCTAATGAATATTGTTTTCAAATAATATCTTTATGACATCGTAGTGGTATTTATTGATGATATATTGGTATACTCCAAAAGCTATGAAGATTATGAAAATCACTTGTGCATTATTCTAAAGACTCTTAGAAGACACTAATTATATGGGAAGTTTAGTAAGTGTTAATTTTGGATTAATGGGATTTCTTTTCTTGGCCATATTGTCTCTAAGGATGGAATCTCTATTGATCCTTCTAGGACAACAGGGATCCAAGAATGGCCAGCACTGATGAGTATAACTCAGGTACACAGCTTTATTGTTTTAGCATGTTATTATCGACGTTTTGTCCTGAATTTTTCCCGATTGGCTAACCCATTAAAGAAGTTGACACGTAAATGGGTTAAATTTGTTTGGACAAAAGAATGTGAAGAATGTTTTAAAGAACTAAAAAGAATATTAGTCAATGCTCCTATATTGACACTACCAACGAGGAATGTCGGGTTTGAAATTTATAGTGATGCTTCAATGAAAGGACTCAGTTATGTACTTTTGCAGAATGATATGGTTATTTCCTTTGCATCACAATATCTAAAAATTCATGTGCAAAACTATCCTACTCGTGACCTCGAGTTATCCTATATAACATTTCATTGAAGCTATGGAGACATTATCTCTGTGGTGAATAATGTGAGATATATACTGACCATAAGAGTTTGAATTATATTTTCTCACCGAAAGAACTCAACATGAGGCAAAGGGGATGGCTTGAACTACTCAAGTATTATGATTGCACTATACACTACCAACTTGTGAAGTCAAATATGGTGGTAGATTCTTTGAGCAGAAAAGACCATGGAGTTTTGAACAATATGAGAATTGAAAGGGATCCTATTCTCATGGATCTAGTAAATATGGATATCGGAATAACCATGGAAGGTGGAGCATCAACAATTTTTCAAATGGTTGCCAAACCATTTTTATTAGAAAGGATAAAAAGTTCTCAAGATGATGATGAGAGGTTTCAAAAGAAGATTAAAGCTATGAACGATTGGTCATTGAGTGAATTTTTGTATGAAGATGGAATTTTGAAATTTGGGAAGAGACTTTGTGTTCCTGATATAGCTGGTCTAAAAGGGGAATTATTCGATGATGCTCATAGTTCCAATTTCTATATACACCCTGGTAGCACTATGATATATAGATATTTGAAGGAAAATTTTTTTGTGGGACAACATGAAGAGGGAGATTACTGATTTTGTGTCAAGATGAAAGGTTTGTCAACAAGTGAAAGATGGGAGGCAACTTCCTGGAGGAGTTATGCAACCTCTTCCCATACCGGTGTGGAAATGGGATAATATTACGATGGAATTTTTCATGGGACTACCAAAGACTCCAAGATGGAATGATGCAATATGGGTCATTGTTGGTCATCATACCATATCGTCACATTTTATTTCTATAAGATAAGATTTACCACTTGAATGTTTAGGAATACTAAATATTAACGAAGTTGTAAGACTCCATGGTATACCCCTATTGATTATTTATGATCGTGATCCCCGTTTGACATCATGATTCTGGAAAAGTCTTCAAAAATCTCTGGACACAGAACTTCATTTGAGCACTTCCTACCACCCTCAAACTGATGGACAATCAAAATGGACTAGTAAAACCTTAGAAGTCATGTTGAGGTCTTTTCACTTGACGTTCAAGGTATGTGGGATCAATATTTACATCTGGTAGAATTTTCCTATAACAATAGCCTCCATTCAAGTATTCAGATGGTACCATATGAAGCGTTATATGGAAATGGATGTCGCACACCCTCCTGTTGGGATGATGTTGGTGAAAGAAAACTCATAGGCCTAGAACTTATTGAGGAAAAGATGGAAAAGGTGAAGGTATTCCAAACCCACATCAAAGCAGCTCAAAGTAGGCAGAAGAGCTATGCCGATAACAGAAGGAAGGATTTGGAATTTCAGGTTGGAGATCACGTTTTCTTGAAGCTATCTCCATGGAAGGGTGTTATACGTTTCGGTATGAAGGGAAAATTGAGTCCCAGGTATATCAGACCATTCGAAATTCTAGAACGAATTGGGGTTGTACCTTACCGTTGACAATCCCGACATGTCTCTCCAATGTTCACGATGTGTTCCATGTATCACTGTTGAGCAAATACATGCCCGACCCTACTCTTGTACTCACCTATGAGGAATTATAACTGGAACCCAATCGGTCTTATTAAAATGATCCTGTCAGGACTCCTGATATGAGAAAACAAGTGCTGAGAAACCAGACGACTCGTCTGGTAAATTATCTAGAGAGGAACCATAAGATGGAAGAGGCAATGTGGGAACCCGAGGAACCTATGATAAAGAACCACTAGATTATTTTTATATAGTAATTTTATAGAAATTTCGAAGATGAAATAATTTGATGGAGGGGAGAATGTAACACCCCAAGCTTCCACTATTCGTTTCCCTTTTAATAATGTAATAGATTTTATTGTACGCAACTTTGAGATTCTAACACACCGCGACCAATCAAAGTACACATTATGAATAGTAATTCCCACTTTTTAAAATTTTATAAATTTAATCCATCCAAAATGAATTCATTTTTGGTTTTAGAATATCGAAATTACCTTAGGGTGATATTTTGGTACTTTTCAGATAACTTTTATATTTTGATGAATAGTGAAAATTAATAAATTTTAATTAAAAACTACTTTTAATCGAAATAATTAATAGTGAAAAATTATGAATTTGAGTGGTTTTAAAGTATATTTAGAATATATTTTTACCATTTAATACAATTTTGGTCATTGGACATAATTTCACATTTAAACCGGACATAAACAAGTTTCAATCTTTTGATAGTTATTATTTCTTAAAAACACGCTTTTTGGTATTGGAAGTGAGAATAATTTCTAAATTAATTACTAAAATTTCCATGTTTAGAATTTTGTAAAATGGATTTCATATTTGGAATAAAATGTTCCAAATTATGTAATTAAGACTCTTTTGTTTTTGGACATTATGAATAGTAACGATGAAAATTATCTTTAATTATCATGATTAATATTAATCGGGTAGTTAAGGGTAATGAAATAATATCATAATAATATAAAATGAACCCAAAATGGGACCTACTACCACTCGTTGTGTCATGGCCGACCATGTTATGCCTTTTTCCATCTTTGGGACCCCATAGAATCACTTTTGTGTGAGAGTGACATTTTATCATTTTTTTAAACAAAGGAAAATAAAACAAAAGTATGTAACACCTAAGTAAAAAAAATTTAATTTTGTCTAAATAAATTATCTATTAGACTATAAATAGTCATTGGTAAGCTAAATATATTTCCTACATCATGGTATTTTTTTTATAATTTTTAGACATTAAATAAATAAATTTATTTATGACACCATGATGATGTAGTGATTACCTCATTAATGAACGATTTAAATAAAATGAAAAGATAAGGTAAAATCTAAGAATTACAGTTGTCTAAATCTTATTGTATGGGTGGATTTAGAACCCTTATCACCTTATCCTTGAAATATATCACTGTGAGACCTTTAAAATCAAAAAAGCATTTCCTAATAACGTAACATTTCATGACTTTCCAAGAGTGCCCCTCCTACCACTTATAAAAGGCCCCCACCTATACCCCCTTACCCCCACCTCTCAATCCCTTTGATCATCCAAACTCTTCCAAAATAACCCTTCAACTTTCGTCCCCTAATCCTAGAGGCATTAGTTTGATCAGAAATCCAACCTATGGAGCCTTTTTGATCAAATCAAAAGGAAGAACCCGAAGAAGAGATATTGATTTCACCACCCCCTTTCAAGTTACATTCTTCTTAAACACTTTCTTTCATCATTATTTCCTTTATAAAATAATAACTCAAGTATATTCTATATACTATGATGTTATTATAAATATGGTACAACCATAATCAATATTCCTTCCATCCTTTGAATGACATGTCACCATACGTGCGTATGTACGACATACCGTCTCCACATCTTGGTGTAATTGTTATTAAAAACATTATTATTTGGATGGGTATGATAATGATGTGTAATTGATTTAAATAATAAATATAACATGATAATAATTCTGTAGATATGATATTACATCCAATTATATATTATTTTAATATCAAAAGAATGATATTGTCGGTCGTGCATACGTACGGACCACCGTCTCCAAAAACGCGATGAGATTCATTCCCCATCGTATCAATTCAAAAATAATTATCATTTGATGATTAAATTTAATGTTTGAGTACTTGATATCATTCTGGATATGAATAAGATACATCCTATCCATAACAAACATGACTTATGTAACAAAACATATAAAAGAAAACGAGTAAGTTAACACCCGAAACGATGATAATACTGAGATATTATTAACAAAGCAATGTTAAAAGATCATATATAATATCATATTAATATATATGATTCTTGTATAATTTAATAACATTTATTTCACCATTATACCAGAGGTTAAACTACCCTCAACCAAGGAAACGTTCAAGGTAAGGGTTTATTTCACAATCTCTTCATTATCCGAGGTTGTTTATACGTAATTATCTAATGAGACCTCTTTATCAGCCACATCCATGTTTCTTAAAAATGTATTTAAAAACATTCATAATATTTTACAGAATATGGGTTAAAGTCATTTATACCCTTGTTTGACTTTTTATTAGACTTTTATAAAGGAATCTTTCCATCGTTTTCCAAACAAGGTCCTTTTTAACATTTTTGACAAAATTAATGTAAGAATGTATTTTTTAACTTATACGGATGGTGCAGCTATTTTCCACCATTAAAAAATAATTATAGCTTCCCTTAAAATATTATAAGAATAGTTTCAATGTAAATGTTTCCTTTTATAATTATGTGACTTTTAAATGATTTCAAAAAATAGATATTTCTCTCAAACAGTTTTGATTTCATCTATGTCAACATCCTTTGAATGATTTAAAGCTTATTTGAAGTTGATTTATTATGATAAAAAACTACCATATTGTATTGAAGGTTTTGTGATATGTTTGACTATGGATCTGTTATTTTTATACCATTCATGGTTTATAGAGAAAGTATTGACATTTCGTATGCTAATTTTAATATGAATGATTATGTTATGTTTAAAGGTTTTCATATAAAGAATGAATTGGACTTAATAAGTGACGGGTGGAGACCTCTATAGCTCCTCGTTGCATTAGTAGTTATAATGAAACAAACTAGTGTCTTGGAACAAAGCCTTGACAAAATCTTATTTGTAGTCTTGGCAGAGGGCCTTGACTATGTGGTTTTGATAGTCTGGAATTGTGCATTCCATCCTTATGAAAGTGGTTATTGATATTTCATGTGATTAATCGACTATTAGAATATCTATGTGAATATTTAAATGGCATTATTTCATTTTATCTTTTCACTATTATACTGAAGTTAATGTTTAAAAGGATTTTGTTTTAGTTATACATTTCCTTAAATGTTTATGTTTATTTATGAAAGTTTCCTCTATATTCTTATCCTTAATGAGCATCTGAGCTCACCCCTTTCAATGTTTTATTTTTCCCAGGATGTGAAGAATTATATTATGAATGAACTGCAGGGATAGTATTAGGGGATATGGGTGTGGTCTATGAACACAAGATGTGTTTTAGTTGTTTTTCACTTTAAGATGTAATGTAAGACTTTTTAATATATCTAGTGTTTCCAAGTCTACTAAACTAATCGGTCTTTCGAGACTTGACCTTTTGTGATCATGTTAATGTTATGTAATAATGCACCGACTCTGGGTAACCGGGGTCAGGATGTTACAATTATACCCATCCAAGCAGGGTTTTGGGGAAAACATATTACACCACGATGTGGAGATGATAAGTCGTATGCATGCAGGTGTGGTGATTTCATTTTTTTGTAGGATTGATAAATAGTGGAATATGGTTGTTGCATAATAATACTTATTATAAATTTATAATTTATAATAGATTTATTTATTTTTAAACAACTAATGTAGTGTATGTATAAGAATAAATAACTTGAATGAATCGGTAGAGGTGATTGCCTGTTCTTCGACGAGCTCTGTTAAGATCCCCTCTTAGAGGTACAAGAGTTTGTCTTTTATGAAGACCGTAACTTCTATAATATCACTAGGGATGTTTATAATGGAAATATTTAGGGGATATATGATATTTAAGGATAAAATTTATTTGAATAAGTGTGTTAAATGTTCTCTTTTATAATCGATGTGAGAGGAACATTCTGAATATATCAAAATATTAATTTATAATAAAATAAAAACCCATAGAATACCTAGAAAATTTCATATATTAGAATATGAGATGATATAAGTTTGTAATATCATCAACCAATAAATTATAGACACTTTTTTTATTAGTTGAAGCCCTATCATTTTGATTAACACTTAGTTAATCTATTTAATTTTTAACTATGGTAAAAAATAATACAATATTAAATGGGTGACATTTTTACTTATTTTCTATCAATTATTCTATAAATAAATAAATTATAAATTTTTAGAACATATAATAAATAGTTCATATTTTCCAATAATATTTTTTGATTTTTAAAAAAATTACTAATAAATTATTTTGATAAAAATTCAATAGTCTCAATTTTGACAATATCCAATTCATTGATTATTAAAAATATTAAGATAAATATTTAACTTCAAAAAAATATTTTTTTATATTACTAGTATGTTATGTTAATCTATAAAATTAGTTGGATAAATTAATTATCCGAAATTATATTTATTTTTATATTTCTAATCACATTTATTTGTCATCTCTATTAATAAAATAATTACAACATTAGTTTTGTGTAATTATTTAATATGCTTATTTGAGGAATAAAAATAAAAAATAAAATACAATGAAGAATATATATCCATTATATTTTGGAATAATATATATAGTCAAATATATATTCTCGAAAATCCAATATTCAAATGTTATATTTATTAAAATAAGAATGTGACAATTTCAAAATTACATTAAATAAAATATTATAAGTGCCATTAGATTTTCCATATGGATCAAAATTATTAATAACTCTACCCATGGATGGTTAGAGTCTATATAAACTCTACCAATAATATTTGGTCATGTCTTTTTTTGTATTTTAATGGTTATTATTTTTTAATAAAAATTATTTTATGGATTTTTTATCGATTAATAATTTTTTCTTTATCAATGTATAAGACCTTAAGTTAATTATTTAATTCTTAAAAATTACCAATAAATTTCCATGATAAATAAAAAAATTTATATTTCAAATCAGTATTTATAATACAACTTACCATTTTTATAACCTTTTATTTAAAATGATATAATCATTAAAATATGAGTAAGACAAATTTATATTTTATTAAAATAAAATATATTAAATTACCTATCCACATCCAAGTGGATTACAAAGTATTATATTAATACCCAAGGATGATTAAGATTTATATATACACATAAAATGATAATAGTAAAAGTTTTAGGGTAATTTTATAATATTATTTTCACCATTAATTACCCGATTTACCTTTTTACCATATTAATAAAAATTAATGAAGATACTATTCACAATACCCAAAAATAAAAGGAAAAAATTTACATGATTTGACCCCAATTTTTAAAATTATGGAATCCATTTTTCAAAATTCAAAACACTTATGTCACAATAATTAATTTAAAATTAATCCCATTGTCAGAATTAGAAAACGAGTTTTAAAAGTAATAACATGAAAAAGATTGATTTTTTTTTCGTGTAAATAAAATATAAATTTAATTAAAATGACCTAAATTATATTAAGTGATTAATATATAACTTATTTACACTTTAAAAACAATAAAACATATCATTTAACACTATAAATATGTTCGAAGAAAAGTAGTTTTCAATTATAATGCATTATTTATTTTACTATTCATCAAAACATTAAACTTGTCAGAAAAATAATAAAATTTCATTTAAAGTAAATTATATTAATATAAACTCAAATAATAATATAATTTGGTAAATAGAATATAAAAATTTATCCAAAACATTATTTAAAATGTGTGTGCCATCAAAAGTTGGTAAAAGTATATTTTTTTTAAAAAAATACTTTTTTATCTGAATAGTTGAATTTGTTCATGTATCACGTCCAGAAAATATATAATATTATTATGAAAAATTATATTGAATATATTAAATATATATATTTAATTAATAAAATCTATACTTACTGACTTTATTATTATATAAACTCACTAATTTTATTTTTAGTAGACTTTCAAATTAATGATAACACTATTCACAGTAGCAATTATAACTGCTAGGTTATAAGGTAACATAATAATTTTTATTTTCATGATATAACTTTGTCTAGTGTGAAATGAGTTATATCAAAAGAACTATAAATTATGTGTACCAAATGAAAAGAATAATGTTTCATATAGCTCAAGATAAGCTGGTGTTGGGTGTAGTGAATTCTTATCATGGAGTAGAGTACAACACAAGACATCAATGAAATTAAAAAAATATATCTTATACGAATCTCGGGGTGTTATATTCTACCCCCTTTAAATTGAATTTCTACCTCTAAATTCATCTCAGATAGAAAAATATTAACACTTTAAAGTTTCATTCATAGAAACCCACATAATAAAAATTAATAATAATACACCCTTTTAAAAAGGAATGTTAGAAACATCACAGTTACCCAACATCACATAAAACTAGGTTTCCACCTAGGAGAACATAGGTGGAAATTGAGAACATAGATATGGATGAGAAATCGAACTATCATGTTCTAATGGAGAGTGATAGTGGTCATCATTACGATAATGTTAAAAATTAAAATCGATAAATCTATGATGATATAAGGTACCATTTGAGAAATCGATAAAGAAGGTAATATGAATACATTTTTTGCTTCAATATCCATTTAATTAATATGAATATTGAGAAAAAATACTAATTTAATTAAGTATAATATTATCATTTCATTGTGCCTTGATCAATTTCCTCTTCATCTTATCATACATGAAATGAAAGTGAATTTGTTATTCCATAAGCATTAGTAGATCATGAGATTCATAAATAGAATGACATGTCATTCCATCTATATGTATCACAACAAAAAGGTAAGAAAAAGTTATTAGATATGCAACAGTCGACCTATAGTGAGTTTATACTTTAATCTAATAAACATCATCTGATGTATAATTTATACTTTCTATAAATGGATAACCATGCAATCATTTTAAAAACTAAAAAACCAAAACTTTTGAAAGAGGTGATCTAAATATAATTAAAATTTATTTCTCATAAATAAAAAAGGTATCCCTTGGTTGTCACATCTAAACATGTGAACACATTCATAATTTATTCTCTTGTGTCCTATCTATAAACCGAATTACCATATATCCTTATTAAAAACAAGCATGTTTCCTTATTCCAATGATTATAGGTTATATCACTTTAATCACCAGTAGTTGAATAATTCATCCATGATATCATAATCTTCTTGAAAAAAATCCATAATAAGTTCCCAATAAAATTATATCATCCTATTTATTTATTAATACACACATATATTTATCCTAACAATATTATACTAACATAAGGGAAATACTGAGGGTTATATTTACCTTAATCATATGTTATCCAAATATATCTCCTAACTATGAAATTAATTTTATTGTTCCTTAAAACTTTACAATATATCATTTCCAGTCAATATTGAAAAAATTATACTGAAAAAATATATATTTCATGATTTATTAAATATAATCAATGAATTCTAAAATATTCACACCTCAATCATTCAAATTTATTATTAAACCATTACCCATGATCCAACATCTTATTATTTAATAGTATATAAATCATTTATTAAGGTTCCTTAACCTTAATAAAACCAATATTATTATGTTTATTGTAAATAATGATGATTGAACATTATATACGATTCACATGTTGTTTACAATATTATTATTATCAATATTATAACCAATACCCACACCACCTTATAGATTATTTCCATGATATTTCAAATTATGAAATCCAATTTCCTAATTCTCATAACATCCAAATCTGAAACATTAAATGTTATCCATGTTCTATCTAGTTTTGACTATTAACAATGTTTAGAAAGCAAAGTGTGGGAAATTATTATCATAGATAAAAATAACAAAACCAAGGTAAATAACTTATAATATTTAAATCTATATAACCACATGAATAATCCTTGGTTATTCATGATTTTTACAGAAATTCTAGAAATTTAACCTATAGTTATAATAATCCTTATAGAAAACCATATATTTATCCTTAAAAATATATATAGTGTTCTCACTAATGTTTTCTCAACCTAGTTTCCAAAAATTAATTAATAATTTTTTATGATAACAAATATAACACCCCATGCTTGATGTAAATGGACATTACATTAATTTTGAAGAATACTTAATATATTACAAAATAGACACCCAAAGACTGTATTAGTTTGTGCCTCAATACATGGAAAATATTATTTTTATTTAGTGAAATATCTTCAACATCTCACATAAAGATCACCCCTTTAGTTTTTCTTCCTAAAACCATTCATTATATATTAGAGAAAAGAAAATGTATGAAAATGGTTAGCTCAGATGCTCAGTAAGGGTAAACAAAGAAAATATCCAACAAATCATGAACATAAGAATGTATAAAATTGACCATAAATTTTGAAAATCATACCACATATATCATATATTAAAATATTGAGCCATGAAATAAATCATGGAAATTAATATGTTACTAATCATAAAGGGAGATGAGCCATAAAAAATGCCTTAAAATAAAATATATAACTATAGAAAAAACAAAAGTTTAAAAAATCATATCCATATTCTCCAAGGATCATTGACAAGAATATCATATTGGAAAAAGTCTTTTACTGAACAAAGTTCACTCCTCATTCCATCCATATATTAATGCACTAGGTTTACATAAAACTACAGCCTTGTATTACTGAACCGAGATCATTTCTCATTATAGCCCTATATTATATAACCAAGATTATTTCCCAATGTAGTCATATCTATATCATGAGATATAAATAATTACCCAATGCATTGGAGGATGATATAGTTTCCACCCATCTCATAATTAAATCATTCTCAAATTTTCTCCAAAATGTATATCATTCATCACAGATACTCTAAATAATAAAATGGATATCATAAATTTCATTTAATCATAAATTAATCCGTGTAAAAAAATGGACATCATAAATTGAAGTTCATCCAAAACAGTATAAAACCGTAGGAAAAATAGGGAAAGTATACTTGAAACATATCTTTGTTAAATAATGCCCTCTTAGTTGGAAAATAATGCTGATACGACAGTCGAAATCTATTCTTGTGGAAGATATCCTTTCTTAATCCTAAAAAGTTTTATTTCCTAAAAATACCATGTAACATTAAAATAAATGAATTTCCTAGAAAATAAATTAGGTATCATCTATGTTAATATTCATGTAAATAAGGAATTCTATAAGTGTAAAAATCCATTCATTTCTTATATGTTAAATAAACATTCTTCTCAAACTTTTTTCGAAAAAGTAAAAAAGTACCTTGTTTGGAAAAAAAATCTTTTCAAAACATGTCATAAATTTTTAAAAATCATAAAAAATGACTTAAAAAATATTTAGGATAATATTAAAACCTTCCCTGAATGAATTTTATAATACATGGATATGGGTGACAAGTAGTCCCCAATAAATACTTACATATTAAAAATCTCATATAATAACAATATTGAGAAAATACCTCTTAAAACATTATAATTAGACGAATAATATGCCTCATAAAATATATAAGATTAAATGAAAATCTAAATTACATAACCTTCAGAATAATAATCATAAAAACATTCATAGGATATATAAACACTGCACAAAACTGACTTGTGGTGTATAAGGCATATGTCCCACAGAATTAAAAATGAGGTAAAATAATCCCTTTACATAGGTCATATATCCTTTTTATGTATCCAAAACAATTATAACTATTTAGATAATTTCATTTACTTATTCTAAAATTATAGTAATTTTATAATATATTATCGTTTTATCACTAGTTTCTTAATAACATTTCATTATTACCTATTATTCAGGTATTAACTTCTTCATTTTCATATACATGTTTATTGAATAAGATATAGTTTTTCTTATGAGGTTATAGTTATTTCATTTAAAAAATGATATTAATATAAGACAAATTATATTTATTTATTTTATATCATTATATAATCATTCTTTAATGGATATCTTGGATAATGAATCTCATAAAATCATGGAGGCGGTTGGCCATACGTACAAACGAGCGACGATTTCATTCCCATAATTGTAAAATGGTATAGAATTGGAATATATATATATATTTTTCAGAATCCATGTCATATTATAATAATATTATATTATTATTATTTCCATCTGTATACCCATCCATGTATGGTGGTGGTGAAAACAGATTACACCACAGTGTAGAGATGGTAAGTCATAAGTACATACACATGATGATTTCATTTTTCATAGGATGGACAGAAGATTGAATATGGTTGTAACATAACTTGAATGACATATCAACAAATAAGTTACACTAGAGTTTTTAATTTGTAATAAAAAAAACTCATGAAGAATATGTTGAAGAAGAAATAAGTTTGAAAGAATTAGAAAAGGAGATTTCCTCTTCTTCAATGAGCTCCCTCTAGGTCTCCTCTTAGAGGCATTGGAGTTGATTTTTTAAGAAGAACAGAACCGCTAGAATGTTACTAGAGATTTTTTGAATTGAAATAGTTTGGGGATATCCGACCATTAAGGCTCAATGTGAATATATGAACGTTTTGTTAGAGGTTCTCATTTTTAGTTGAGGTGAGGGGAATTTTTGGAATCTCCAAAAATATTAATTTATAATAAAATAAAAACCCCTAAAAAACATCAAGAATCTAATATTATATAATATATGATATAATATGGTTGTAATATGAATAAAAAATAAAATGTACTCATTTTTTTTATCAATTTGAACCTTATCATTTTAATTAACACATATTCAATTTAATTTTTAACTACGGTAACAAATATTTCAATATTAAAAGTGTTAAATACTTTCTTATTTGATGTCAATTTCACCCTAAATAAATAATACTGAACATTTTAGGCCATATAATAATAATTATATATTTTTAAATTTTTTTATGAATTTTACATAATTTAAAATACATTATTTTGATAAATACTCAATAATGTAAATTTTTTCACTATCCAATTCATTAATTATTAAAAATATATAGATATATATGTAACTTCAAGAAATATTTGATTAATTCCTAATAGTTAAATTGAATCTATAAAATTCGTTGGATATAAAATTGAACACAAATGAAATTTAATATTTTTTTAATAACATCTATTTTTTACCACTATTAATAAATTATTTCCTACATCAGTTTTTTGTAATTATGTAATATTTTTATTTATTAAATAATAATAATAAAAAACCAATTATGAAGAATATAATTTCTCAATAGTTCTTAGTAATAATTATAGATAAATATATCATGGGGAAAATATTATATTAAAAATGTTAAATGTATTAAAATTGTAATGCAGCAACTTCAATATCACTTTAAATAAAATAATATAATGGTCATAATATTTTCTATAAGGATCTAAATTGTATAAAAATAGTCCCTTGTTTTATTATGGTAAACATATACTATAAAAATAATATTTTTTCAAGTCACTTTTTTCTTTTAATGGTCATTATAATTTTAATATAATTATTCTATCGATTTTTCCTCAATTAAATAATTTCTGCATGATCAATGTATAAGACTTTAAGGTAATTATTTATTTACTAAAAATTTAAAATAAATTAAATTGATAAAAAAAATTTAGATTTAAAATCATTACTTATAACTGAACATGTATTTTTTATGAAATTATATTAATAATTATATAGTTATAAAAATTTTCATAGGACATATTTTACATTTCATAAAATAAAATATATTAAATGTATTAATATCATCCAAGTGGCCTATGAAGGATACCATTTCGACCCAAAGAATATTTATGTATATAAAAACTCATAAAGTGGTATTTTGACCAATGTTAGTGTGATTTTATAATATTATATTCCCCATTAATTATTCGACTATCATTTTTATCACATTAATAAAAATTAATGAAGGTATTTTTCATATTTCCCAAAAATAAAAGGAAAATATTTATATAATTTATACCAACATATTAAAATTATTAAAAAAATTTATGAAAATTAATAAAAAATAAGATTTATTAATTTATTAAAAATTAATCCTTTTTTCAAAATGAGTAAACAAGTTTTAAAATTTAAAATATTCCAAATATTGAGGTGATTTTACATCTAAATTCATTTTAAAATTATTACAAATTATTTAAATTAAATTAAATTATAAAATTAAAATCTGTATATAATTTAAAACCATTAAAATATATAATTTAACACAATCAACAAATTTTATGAAAAAATATTTTTCAAATAAAATACATTTTTACTGTTCATTAAAACATTAATATGTCAAAGAAATGAAAAAAATTCAACCAATGTAAATTTTTATATTCTAATATAAAATAATAAATTTATTTGTTCGTGTATAATATAAAAAGGTATCAAATAATATATTTAAAATGGATGCCCCATCAGAAGGTGGAAAACCCACTTTTTTTTAAACGTACTTCTTTTATTTGAAAACATTAATTTGTTCATATATCATGTATAGAAAACATATAAGAGGAATTTTGAACATTTTATTGGTTAAGTTAAATATATATTTAATTAACAAAATCCATCATGATTGAATTTATTGTTTTATAAACTCACTTATTTTCATTTAAATAGTTTTTCAGAAGAAAGATAATAATATTCATACATACATTTTTAATGTCTAGGTTATTGGGTGAGATAATAATATTTAGTTTTCAGTTTAAAATATGTCTTGTGTGAAACTAATTCTATCAAAATGAATTGAAATTGTGTGTTACACAATCCAAGCATAGTGTTGCTTATACCACAAGCTAATCCGTTGTTTCGTGTAGCGTAAACTTATCGTGATGTAGCGTATAACACATGATATCAAATAAGATAATGAAATATATATCATTGAAATATTAGGGTGTTATATATATCCTAACCAACAAACAACAATGGGTTTCTCCGAAATCATATGTTGTAGGGAACACTGAGTTAAATAAAAAAATATTATTTTAAGTGGCAGTTATCGCCAAACTGTTTTATCAGAAAGAATGAATATAACATACTGTATTATGTAAATTTTTTTACTAATTTTTTCATATTAATACATTAAATTATATACTATTAAAATGCGTTTAAATCCAATTTCAAGCAATGATGAATCGTATATTTTTTAAAAGATAGTTTTATCACCTTTTGATGGAGAACCCATTTTAAATATAATTTTCCAAATTTAAAAGTTATTTTTGACAAAATAATCTTTATATGTGAATTAAGATCCTAAAAATTTAATTTAATTGATTTTTTTTATTTTGGGAAAAATTTAATATTTTAATGAATAGTGAAAATACTACATTTTAATTCAAAACACCTTTTTCTTATAATTTATTTATATATATAGATTATACTTTTAATTGATTTTAAATAATAAATAGATTATTTTTTAATTATATAATACAATTTAGGTTATTGAAATTAATTTTAAAAACAAATTGGATATAAAAACTATCTGATCTTTTGAACGTTTTACTTGAAAAACCTGTTTTCTTATACAATTAATAGGATTAATTTTTAATTAATTTTTTCCAATTCAATGTTTTGAATTTGGAAAAATATATTCCATATTTTGCATAATAATTTCAAAATTATGTAAATATATTCCTTTTATTTTGGGATATTATGAATAGGAACTTTATTAATAATTTTTATTACCATAGTTGAGGGTCAATGAGATAATTATAGGTACAAAATATTATGTTATAAAAATATATAATTACCAAAAAAATTGTCATAATTTAATTAGATGAGTTTATTCATACAAAGAGTATACTTGGGTCGATTTTAGGACCACTTCTAGCTTCTTAGATGACTTTAATGCATTAATAATTTTATATCCAACAAAAATTTATTTTTGTTACACTTTTGTTTTCAACATGTAATTCATTTTTTATATGGGGTTATATAAGGGTTATCTTAGAATATATGTATAATTTATAAATATAAAAATTCTACCTACATAATTTTAATTTATTTATAATTTTAAGGAATTAAATAATTAAATTAAATTGGGACACAAGGATGATGCGGTAATTGCATAATTAAGGAAAGAATCAAATAAATTATATTACAAATATTTTAAAAAATATATTTTTACATAATGGATGATAGAAATGGATTTTAAGGACTAAATTGACATGTTATTGTCGTTTTCAAATAGGTTTTTTCACTATATCCTGAAGTTATGATATTTTTAATAATGTCAATTAATGGATAAAGTCAAAATTGACACAAATGGTATTTGAAAATATAAAATATTCTATAAAATGTTATAAAATTTATAAAAATATAATATTCGGCTTATTTAAGTCTAAAAATGACATTAATAACCCATTAATTGTTCTTTCCGCATGATATGTTAATTATATTAACCATCAATGTGTAAATAAAATTGTAAAACAGGAAGAGTTAAAAGGGTTTTAAACAAAAAGATAAAAATTAGAAAAATATTCAAACTAGTAAAATTTTTATTGCATGATTATATTTAGACCCATATTAATCATATATTCTAACTAAATCATTTGTGACTTATTGGGAATACAAAATGAATTTATATTAACATAGTACCTTTACTAATTCCTGGAGTTCCCCTCCCGTCTCCTATAAAAGGGAACTCATTTATATCTATTCATTAAACTGTTAAAACCACGTGGATAGGAAAATATATACCCCGAAAACATTCCTAGTATACCTACCCACATTATGATGGAATTAATTTAGAAAAATAACCCTCTTTAGAGGTGTTAATGTGTTAAGAAAGGTGATAATCTAATGGAAAGGTAATGTTTTTATTTATGTGCTTCCATTTTATTTCATCTTACAATTTCTTCAAATATTATTTACCATGATGAAATGACTAAAATAGTATCCTCAATATACAGAAATTTTATTATGTTAATATCTTAACCTAAATCTATCTCCACTTCCATTAAATGGGGAAAGAATTAATCATTTGTGTATAGGTGTGGATTATCATCTCCACAAACCGATATATTTTGTTTTCCATTACCATTTTCCAAAATTGGTTATATTGATATAATTTATGTTTATAAATGATATTGATGAATTATTTATCATTATAAAATAATAATATATCAATTATGTTCTTACATTCCTTGCACCTAAAAATGATAATTTCGTTCGTACATACATTTTAGCTATTCCCTCGATGAAGTGATGTGATTAATTTTTATTCACCACACTAAATGCATAAAATGTATAAGTATATTTAAATGATTAATATTATAGAAATGATATTATGGTTAATTTGGAAGGATAAAATAATATTTACCATCTTTCTATAATGATCATTAAAAAATGATAATGTTAATCATGCGTATGTACAACTTACCGTCTCTATGGTTGTCATGTTGTTTATTTATCATATATATATTTATTTAATTAATGGATTTAGTGTTTTAATTGGTATATAAAAGTGACTATTATTACCAAAATATTTTTTTATACGATGGAATAATAACCACATGTACTATTGGCATCACACGAGGTTCATTTTAAATTCAAGTAACAAATATTGACAAAAAAACCCATATGAACTTAAATAATTAATTAATTATTACACCATGGTAATAAGTGATAAAAAATTAACAATAAAAATGAAAAAGGTTCTAATGAATTTCATTAATTAACCAAATTTTATTTTTTAGGATTATAAAGAACATACGTGACGAATTAGGCTCAAGGTAAGGGATTTCATCTCAAACTCCTCTCATTGAGGCATATATTGATGATATAAACATTTATTCTATTATTAGGTGTATATGGAATACCAATGACTCATCATGTCATTAATTTATTTATTATAATGTTATTGTTTTAAATTTTATTCATGTTGGGGGATTATGATTTAATTGTTCTGGACACCATATATGTTAAATGATTTAGTTATCACATCTTTTTTCTCCATGTAAATATTATTTATATTACATTACATATTCATTTATATGGATATATAAGTAATATAAAATAAATTTTCTCTCTCTTTTTCATTTCATTAAAATATTTTGAAAAGTAATCCTTTTATGTGTTTATGCGTATCATTTTGACAAATGAAAAAAGTGATGTTCTTTTTGTCATATACGATGACAACATCTTTTCTATAGAAATGACTAATATTTAATATATAGATTTCTCTATAGTCCTTAAATTAATTTTAAAAAATAAAATAAACCCCTTTATTAAAATTTATGGGTATTTTGGTATTAGAACACATTTTTCAAATGGAATGATGATTTCTATATCTTGAAATGATTTATTTTGACTACAAATGAATTTTCTTAAGGGAAATGGAGAAAATTGCCATATTTTTCTATTTTATAATAATATAATGGAACATGGAAATTTTATGTGTGGTAATGTGATAAAACAAATACATTTGGTTCCAAGATAAACCAAGTATGGGTGTTTATGTTATAACATCCAATGCATTGGGTATGGAAGTTGCTTGTATGGAAAATCCATTTTGTAACAGTGTCATGTATGGAATTCAACCACGTGTTTATTCCATTTAATTATGATTATTTCCCATGTTACCTTTATTTGTTACATTTTATTTCAATGGGTTTTATGGAAATATTGATTATTACAAAAATAGTAACCAATGGTCTTATATTAAATGAAGAGATTTTAGTACTTCTTAGAGGTAAATGTATTACATTTGGATAATGTATTCACGGTTTACATGTTTTCACAAGACTAACAGTTTTCCTTCTTTTTGTATCCAATACTATGTTTTTTTGTACTCATACTATGTTTTGAAATGTATTTCATAAGATATAAGGGAGAATAAAGGAATGGATGAGATCAAGAAATGCTATGATGATTAAACATGAAAAGATATCAGGTTTCATTTCAAAAGTTATTTTTTTATGATAGAATTGGATACTATTTGAAGTTTCCACATTATATTTATATGGTTTTGTTATGAAATATTTACGACCTAAATATATAATTCTATAAATCATAATGGATCTTTAAGGTAAATTAAATTAAAATTATTTATTTTAATCAAGATTATGTAATGTTTAAGGTTGGGTCTATATATAATGTACACCCCTCTAACCTAGTGAAGAATAAAGATACACATAAGGAGTATGTAGAGATAAAAAATAAGGATATTAAACTTCCATAGTTTAAATTTGATCATGATGGAATGGTACGGTTACAGAACTGTGTTTATGTTCCTTCCAGATGAGATTTAAAGAAGGTTCTATTAGAGGTAGCTCATAGTTCTTCGTTCTCTATTCATAATGTACATAAAAATATATATAGTGATTTGAAAGAATACTTCTGGTGGTATGTAATAAATAGGGATATCAAAGAGTTTTTATCTCAGTAATTGGTATTATAGAATGTTAATTCTTAGAGAAAAGAGTATAAGTATATGATACATCAATTACCCATACCATAATGTAAATACGAGAACGTAACTATGGATTTTGTATTTGGACTCCCCAAAAACTCTATGTGGTTTAATTCTATATGGGTGGTAGTTGATTTTTTAACAAATTCATAACACTTAATTTCTATCAGATTATAATTTTCTCTAGATCTTCTCCCATGATATACAATAAGAAAGTGGTATGGTATCATGGAGTACCACTTTCCATTTTATCTGATCAAGATTTGAGGTTTATATAAAAATTTTGTTGAAGTCTTAGCAAGAACCTGATGTAGGATTGATTTTCATCATAGATTATCATCCATTAATGGATGGTTAGTATTAAAGAACAATTAAAACCCTATAGGATATATTGATATCTTGTACCTTTTATTTTAATGGTTTTTGGGAACAACACCTTCCCATAGTTGTGTTTTCTTATAAAAATATATTTCACTGAAGAATTAAGATTACTCTTTTTGAAACCCCATATTGGAGGAAATTTAGATCTATAACCTAGTATGATGATGTTGGATAAATAAAATTATTACGAAATGAGATAGCTAATGAAATGGAAGATAAGGTTAGAACCATTAATCATAATATCAAGGAAGCTCAATGTTAGAAAAAAGATGCAGTGATAAACAATGCTATGATCTAGAATTGGACTTTAGTGAGAAATTTTATCTATGATTCTCCTTCTAGAAGAATGTTATGAGATTCATAAATAAAGGAAAACTAAACCCTATGTAAATAAGTCCCTTTGAAATTATTGATCTTATTGGAATAGTAGCCTATCACAAGGCACTTACTTCAAATCTAACTAAAGTCCACGTTGTATTCCATGTATCTTTCCTAAGGAAGTAAATACCGAAACCTTAACATCTAATAAACTCCTAGTTCTTAATGTTGGAGTAGGATATTTCATATTGGGGAAAAAGTAGAAATTATGGATTGTATAGAGAAAGTTATATGAAACAAGACCAATAAACTGGTTAATGTATTTTCTGGAAGAATCACCAGTTATGGGAAGCCATATAAAAACCTAAGTATATGATTTGGTAGAATTATCCTCATTTTATTTTATCAGAATGACGAATTTTTCAGAAAAATTTCATTTTAGGCTGGGGGGAGAATGTCACACCCTACGTTATTATAAACAATTATTCTAGAATAAATTAATTCTCAATGATTCATTAATTTCATGCAACCCTAAGTCAAAATATCTTTATATTATATACCGAGTTAATCATTCAAGACACTCTACACCAACTTGGCTTGAGTTATATGCAACATTGAGTTTATACACAAAATCATTTTATTATTATAATTATTTAAGTGAGATAGTTATATCTGAATAATTAAATTTAATAATATTGATATTAATAACTACATTTTTAATATTTTTTTAAAATGGTATTATTTAAATAAAATTTGAAAATAAAAAGATATAAAAGTTTTATTAACATCTTTATATATATGAAAAATAATATTTTCTTAAAAGAAATGATTTTTATGTGCTTTTTTGAAAAATAATAAAATTAATTCTAATCACATATAAATTTAATTTTACAAAATAAACATTATTTTTTATTTAATACTTAAAAATTATATTATGGTTAATTTCAGAGATGTTTCTGAAAAATTCATTTTTTTGATGAATAATAAAATAATATTGAATTTTAATTCAATAAAGGTTCTTCATTTAATTTATTTATATAGATAAATTATAATTTAATTCGGATTTAATGTGTAATGAGATTTATTATACATCAATTAATCCAATTTACTTAATTGGAACTAATTTCACAGGGAAATTGGTTATAAATACATCCCAAACGTTAAATTTATTTCTCTTAAAAAAACACAAAGTCATGAACCTTCTATGAGATTAAATTTCAATTCATTTAGACCAATTATGTGATTATAATTTGGAAACATGTATTGCTTATTTTAAATTATAATCATTTATAATGTCTAAATAGTTAAATTTATTTCTGATCGAATTTTTTTTGGAGAGAAACTAAAATTAATTACAATGATTTAGAAAAATATTAGATTAAACTAATGAATAATCCTTACACAAAAGTACCAAAATTACCTAGAAAAGTGTTAAAAATCCCTTGTATGTTCATATTTTCCCCCTATATTCCATTTTCCATGATTTAGACCATTATTTATGCCACATTATATTGGAAAAATGTCTGTGTAATTCCGTTATAAAAAATTTACAAGAATGCCACTCCTCCTCGACTATAAAAGGAACTCACTATCCCACTTATTAACACATATCAAGATATTTATATAAAAATATATATGGATATATACTCCCATAGTACATACCTTCATCCTATAATCCTACATCTGGGAATAAATCAATCCAAGGAATCCCATTGGTGAAATCCAAAAGATGTTACCCAAAGAAGAGGTAACATCCTTCCTAAACCTATTTTAATTTATTTTCATTTTCCCACATTAAAATATTCATATATAATGATTATATAATATCATAAGTACACTCTGGTTGCACCCAAATTTACCCTACTGGTAAAAGCGGTCGTTGAAGTACAAGTAGGGATCAAATCCACAGGGACTGAAGAAGTAACCTTGAGACACTTTGATTAGATACGGGATTGGCTATGAAGTGGCCAACTATGGTGTTGATTGATTTGAAAAAATATTTATTTAAATTAAAGAACAAAAACAATAAAATTACTTGAATTAAAACAACTAATTAATGTGAGTTTATCCTAGGTTGTCTCTTGGGCTTGATTGGATGTATTTGTTTTTCATTTGATTTTATGTTCATCGGTTCAAGAGGTATCCATTAAATTAAATAATTATTCAATATCATTCTCCGATTTAATCCTTACACAATTTCAAGGCTAATCAACAATTCACTTAGAGGATCAATTAAATGAGCACTCCAAGGAATTTGATCGTACTAGCACTCAAAATGTGCCGTTGTTGAATTCAGTGAAGACAAAGAAGAAGATAACTCAAAGAAAGGAACTCTTAAAATAAAGAACAAATTTAAGAATTTAAGAACATCAAATAACATTCAATAAAACTCATGCAACTCCCTACGATCAACCCATTAATGTTTAGCCCTCCATTTATGCTATTATATCAATGTAAGCGGGTAATTGACTTAAAGAAGCGGGATTGAAGAAGAAAGAAAAAAAAAACATTAATCAAAATGAACACTCCACCGTTGTGTGATGAATTCACAAGTGCGGGTGTGAATAAATTCACACAAAGATTCAACGGTATCAATGTGTAAAAAAAAGGAAAAATAAAATTGAAGAAGAAGAAATTTTATTAAAATACTAAACATGATTGAAAAACTTACATTAGAGAAATTGACAATGCCATTACAAAACGAAAGCGGAAAATTACAATTGAAAGAAAAATTTGGATTCAAAGGAAAATGTTAGATGATAATTTCAATCACCACCATCTCCTCATATAGGCATATTAGGAGCCTTAGGTCCATACCCAACATTAAATTCACCCCCCAACAATTAAGAGAGTCAAAAGGAGGGTGAAGAATCAAAAGGAAATTGACGTTTCGAAGTTGACCCGGAAAACTGTCCAGATTCGTCCTCCATTTTTACGTGTGATGTTGACACTTCATATGGCCGAATCCGAAGGTGTCATAAATATAACATATCTTCTTCCACGTGTCTTCTAGAAGCTCTCAAAAGCTCAGGAAATTTGGCTCAGCCGTTTGGAAGTTATGGTCGAAATGGTGGGACGGATTTCTGTGCATTAATGACGAGTCTACCATTTAAATCTTAACTTCATATCACTTTATCATCATGAAAAAATCAGAATTAGATCCGGCCACAGTTGAATAAAATGATCCTCATATTTTTATCTTTCTACTGTATAAATTTGAGTTTCATTGGGCTTGGTTTATGGGCCCCACATTTGTTTGATGGGCCTTAGGCCCATTATGCTTTTTCTAGCAAGTTTCTTCCTTAAGGCGCAAAATTCTCCATCTTCCTTTGGGATTAATCCATCTGACCTAAAAGATAAAATGTTCCAAACAAAGTGATCAATCATATCCCAAAATTTCATATTAAAATGATGAATATTGTAATTTCCACAAGCAAATTATTGAGTGGGCCCAAATTGACATTTTAAGCATGAATTGCACAATGATGGGAAATGAAGTTAAATTTCTGAATTGGACTAAAATTGATGTTTATGAACTTTTAAACACATTAATATTAAGATCTTAACAATGAATATTAGACACTTTCAGTGACAAATCACACCCCCCAACTTGAGTTTTGCTAGTCCCGAGCAAAATAAATTAAAAATATGAAATCCAAATCCCCTTTTCCAAAAACATTTAAATACACATTACTCACCCAAATATCTAATACCGAAAAAAATTATGAAAACCCATCAAAATAATTTAAAACAATCTAGGTCCATAAGCATATCCCAAGCCCAAGCCCATTCCTTTGTTCAAATTAATCACCACATTTTATCCAATTCCAATTAAGCATGATAAAGTGTTGTGCATCATAAAAGATATGGGGCCCATTTTATTGTTCAAGGGGAAAAAATGGAAGCGCTAGGTGGGAATCACATTAAACCTTAAGATGAGTATCCATTTTTTTTTAATTTTTTTTTTTTGATTTTTTTATGATTTTTTTAACCACAATAGATATGAAAAGACTAACTCTGGGCAAGACAACTATGGAGTCACGATCCCCAAGTGCTGAACGCCACACATTTTGTCAATTTCATGCTCTACAATAGAGATATAAAGCCTAACTCTGGGAAAGAAAACTATGGAGTCACGATCCCCAAGTGCCGGACGCCACGCATTTGGACAAAACATTGCTCTATGTGGTCATTATTATTTTTTTCAATTTTTTGTTGTTGTTTTTGTTTTTTTTTTGTTTTTTTTGGATACTCAAATTAAACTAAAAGTGACCCCAGAACCCTATGCTATAATGAAAGGGACCCAAGAACTCAAATTTACACCCACGATCCAGTAGACCTGTATTGTGGAATTTTTATTAAGAGGATGAAAATGTAAACTTTGAAAAATCACATCGGACAACTGCACTTTCCAAAAACTATGCTCATGAACTTAATCTTGAATTAAAATCAGAATCAAGGCATGCAAAATTTATTTGATATCCAATTTTAGATTTTGCAATGTGTGTTATCATGTTCAAAGTTAATGGAATTTTTCTTTTCATGCATGTTTTTATTCAAAAAAAATCATTTTTTATCCCCCCCAACTTAGAATAACACTGTCCCCAGTGTTTAAAGAAAAGAAAAGTTAGAAGGGGGTAGGAGAGGAGTTCAATGAAAAAAATTTAAAATGAAAATCATGGAATGAAGTCACCTGGTGGTTGACTATAATAGTGCATTCCATAGTCTCCCTTCAATCCTGGATTTGAGTCTCAGCGGCTTGGATGGTGTTGAATGGATTTTCCTTATGGATTTCAACATGTCCTTTTATTATTATTTTTTTAACCTATAAAAAAATAAAACAAAACAAAATAAACTGATGATACATTGTCTTATTTATATTTTCTGGGTAATTTATTACTCAGAGATCACACCACGTGACACGGATGAATATGGCGCTCCCCTTTCATACCCATCCTTACTCATAAAAGAAGAACAAATCAACAGCTTATGGTAATTTATTATACGAAAAATAAAATGATTCAAAATGACTGGAAACAATAAAACCATGGGTTTCCTCCCATGCAGCGCTTTTGTTTAACGTCGTTGCCTCGACTTTTACCCCCCAACTTATCCAATTCCAACTTTCAGTATTTTAATTAACCCATCTTTTTCCACTTCAATAAGATTGAGATTGATTATTTTTTTGAAATTTGTTTCATGTAAAATCATATTTTCCACAATGATTGGTAAAATCCAAGGAATATCTGAAATGGTTGATCGATTTGAACTTTTATTCTTTCCTAAGACATTAATGACCATTACAAAATTATTTTCTTGTTTAGATGAATGAACTAAAACTACAAGGTCTTCTTTATCACCTATGATGGAATTCTTGTCTGGGGAAGGAAGGATAATGATTTTGAGTTCTGGTCGATTGTAATTTCCTAATAAAGATTGGAAATTTGAATGAAAGTCAGTTTCTTCTCCAAAAAATTTAGAAAGAATAGGTTCCATTTTAAAATATGATTCATCCCCAAAAGTGTCTAGTTGAATCTGAGGTGTGGGTATGGGCTCAATGTTTGGTATTTCTCCCAATTGTTCAATGATTTGTGTTTTTGAAAAATCATCAATGGAGAAATATTCAGGACTCTCCATCCATAATGTCAAGTTTCCCTCTTGTGAATACAAAACATCAGTTTCCTCTTGATTTAAGCACCCATCAACAATTCCTTGATTATCTTCAAATATCCGAAATCCAATGGTTGGTTCTTCAATAAATTCATTTTAGGTTTGTGAGAGATAAGATTCTTGTATTAGTGACGAGGAAGAGACAACCTGAGTGGGAAAGGGTTCCACAACCATTTCAATGATTTATAGTTCTACTCTTAAAAGTGAAACCTCTGAATTCATTTTATCCATTTTTTCACACAAATGTTCAAGAATTTTTTCAGAATTAGGATTGATAGATGTTTGGACATCATGAACTTCATTATGTTTGATCTCTTCAATCATCCTCGAGAGGTATGGAAATTGATCCTTTAAACAATCAGCATCCCATTGATTGTACATCTCATCTGGTGTGGTGTATTCAATCCTAGTTTGGTCAATGAAATTTTCTATCTGAGGTGATTCAAAATATTGATTTTCCAGTTCATTATAGCCTTGGTATATTAATGGGTATTGTTGAAGACAATCCATTGTAGTTTATTGAATGTTATTTTTGGGATTCATTGGACACACAGAAACAGAAAGGGGAAAAGAGAAGAGAAATTAGGGTGAGAATAGAGAATTTGGGGTGAGAAAAGAAGATGAGTGTCTAAGAAAACTTACTTGGGTCCCCGGAAATGGCGCCAAAATTTGGTTGCGCCCAAATTTACCCTACTGGTAAAAGCGGTCGTTGAAGTAAAAGTAGGGATCGAATCCACAGGGACCGAAGAAGTAACCTTGAGACACTTTGATTAGATGCGGGATTGGCTATGAAGTGGCCAACTATGGTGTTGATTGATTTGAAGAAATATTTATTTTAATTAAAGAACAAAAACAATAAAATTACTTGAATTAAAACAACTAATTAATGTGAGTTGATCCTAGGTTGTCTCTTAGGCTTGATTGGATGTATTTGTTTTTCATTTGATTTTATGTTCATCGGTTCAAGAGGTATCCATTAAATTAAATAATTATTCAATATCATTCTCCGATTTAATCCTTACACAATTTCAAGGCTAATCACCAATTCACTTAGAGGATCAATTAAATGAGCACTCAAAGGAATTGGATCGTACTAGCACTCAAAACGCGCCGTTGTTGAATTCGGTGAAGACAAAGAAGAAGATAAATCAAAGAAAGGAACTCTTAAAATAAAGAACAAATTTAAGAATTTAAGAACATCGAATAACATTCAATCCAACTCATTCAACTCCCTACGATCAACCCATAAAAGTTTAGCCCTCCATTGATGCTATTCTATCAATGGAAGCGGGTAATTGACTTAAAGAAGCGGGATTGAAGAAGAAAGAAAAAAAACATTAATCAAAATGAACACTCCACCGTTGTATGATGAATTCACAAGTGCGAGTGTGAATAAATTCACACTACGATTCAATGATATCAACGTGTAAAAAAAATGAAAATTAAAAGTGAAGAAGAAGAAATTTTATTAAAATACAAAACATGAATGAAAAACATACATTAGAGAAATTGACAATGCCATTACAAAACGAAAGCGGGAAATCACAATTGAAAAAAAAACTTGGATTCAAAGGAAAATGTTAAATGATAATTTCATTCACCACCATCTCCTTATATAGGCATATTAGGAGCCTTAGTTCCACCCCCAACATTAAATTCACCCCCCAACAATTAAGAGAGTCAAAAGGAGGGTGAAGAATCAAAAGGAAATTGACGTTTCGAAGTTGACCCGGAAAACTGTCCAGATTCGTCCTCCATTTTGACGTGTGATGTTGACAATTAATATGGCCGAATCCGAAAGTGTCATAAATATAAAATATCTTCGCCCATGTGTCTTATAGAAGCTCTAAAAATCTCATGAAATTTGGCTCATCCGTTTGGATGTTATGGTCGAAATGGTGGGACGGATTTTTGTGCATTAATGACGAGTCCACCATTTAAATCTTAACTTCATATCCCTTTATCATCATGAAAACATCAGAATTAGCTCCGGACACAGTGGAATAAAATGATCCTCATATTTTTTTATTTCTACTGTCTAAATTTGAGCTTCATTGGGCTTGGTTTCTGGGCCCCACATTTGTTTGATGGGCCTTAGGCCCATTATGCTTTTTCTAGAAAGTTTCTGCCTTAAGGCGCAAAATTCTCCATCTTCCTTTGGGATTCATCCATCGGACCTAAAAGATAAAATGTTCCAAGGAAAGTGATCAATAATATCCCAAAATTTCAAATTAAAATGATGAATATTGTAATTTCCACAAGCAAATTATTGAGTGGGCCCAAATTGACATTTTAAGCAGGAATTGCACAATGATGGGAAATGAAGTTCAATTTCTTAATTGGACTAAAATTGATGTTTATGAACTTTTAAACACATTAATATTAAGATCATAACAATTAATATTAGACACTTTCAGTGACTAATTACACTCAATATACTATTATTTTTTATTAGGTTGTTTCTACCTAAATATACACACCCTTTCAACTAATGGGTAATGAACATACTGTTCCTATTTACGGTGAACTATTGCATCACGAAATGATGTTGTTATTTTCTAATTTAGAAATTATCAATGTTGGAAATTATTATTTAAAATCTATTTTTATATTATATATATGTTATTTGTGATGAATTTATCCTTCTAGTGGTTTTATATAAAACATTATTTCGTGATTTTAATTTTTGTAAAAATGATAATTTCATTTGAGAAAGTGTTGACTACCACCTCACCAAAATTTAATGTGATTTATTCGAACTATACAAATAATGTATTAAATATAGGATCTATAAATTTATATAATATATAAGATATTATAATTATACTGGAATTATTATATATATACACACATATGTCATTTAATTTCATCATTTCAATGCAATAATTAAATAGAAAAAGTGTTCATGATTACATACGACCTATCGTCCCCATGCATGGGGTATTTCAATTCATATTTGTATATATCATATAATTTTATAAAAAATTTATAAATTATATAAATTATATTTAAATATTTTATTACATTATAGGAATCTTGATATATGTATGAGGACAAAAAATATGACAAATTAAGACACATGGAAAAAAATGGATATTACCTAAAACATAACCATAACAAGGAAGTTTCCATTAGTGGAAAATATATATAAATATATAGTACTATATATAAGAATATGGTTCTTTGGAATATGTTTAATAAAAATATATTTATTATACAAGAAGATTGAATTTGTACAACTAGATTCAAGACATAATGTATGGGGAATTCTAGTCGCTATTTAACTTCTACCAAATTTATTATTTATTCACCACTAGTTTATTTTGTCTAGTGTATATAATTACCATAAATATAATATATTATTTTTATAATTAAATTAATTTGTATTTTAAAATACATGTGATGATATATATTTCATGGTGTTTATGTTTCAAAATGTAACAAATAAATAATATAGTTTTGTTTCAATTTGCCTTCATCGATACACATTTGATGACATACATCTATGTTATTCTAAAAGGTGTATAAAATGATTCATGATATGTTTTATAATTAATATAATTATAATCTTGTTTTTTAATATTCATTTAATTTCATTTTCTTACTATGGGAGTATGATTCAAAGTCACCAAGTGGTAAGTGTTTTTTGCAACATTCACATCCTTTATCTAGATGGTTTTTTATTATTGTTTCATTGATGAAATATTTTAATAAATATTTCAATAATAGAGATGTTTTTTATTTTATTTTGGTTAGGCCGGATGTATTGATGTATTATTACCATTTTCCCACTCTTTGGAATAAATGATAATTAAGATAATGTTTTATTAAAATCTAACCTTCTTTCTCCCTTCAGCTGGATAACAAGTATATTCAAAAAACATGTTTATAAAAGAAGAATAAAAAATTATTAATGAAATGATTTTACACAATGGCCTTTATATCTTATTTTCATGTATAAATGATTTTAATAATGTTTTATGGTTTTGAAATCTTCTTTTATAGGTTTTCAAACCTATTTTCAAAGAAAAATGATTTAAAAAATAATTCATATTTTAAAAAGCTTTTTTCAAAGATCTTAGTTTATTTTACTCCAAAAAGGTTTCTAAAAATATTTTTATAAACAAATATCCATATAATATGACATCTGTTGGGGTAACACATGATTTTATGGGAAATTATCCAAATGTTCAATTCATATACCATATCTGAATGGATTTTTTGTTGATGGAATGATATTTTTGGATCATATTTATCTTTAAGGGGATATATTTTTAAGAAAAAAATACCTCTTCCATGAGTTATGTGCTTTTGAAAACCACTTATACTAGTCGGTTATATTTTGATGAAATTATTACGAATGAATTCTCTACTCCATAGGTAATGATATGATTACAAATTTATGACACCCATTTAATTTCATGAGTTATGGTTTGAATGTTTATGTTCATATGGAATATGCATGTATGATTTCATTATCTGATAGGTGATACCTATTTGTCCCTCTAATTAATTGGGTAAATATTTATATCTCATGAGATAATGATGGTATTCAGGTTGGTAGGAATGATCCACTATGGAAGATGGGGGAATCTGATCCACTATGGATGATTGGAAAACATGATTCACTCTGGGACGATGGGGAGAGCCAATGCCTTACTAGGAAAGGACTACAACTAGGGATGGTGGTGTGTCCTGAAAAGTAGTTATAGTCCTCATGATGTTCCATACAAATGTTTTTGAAACGATAAATGACTTATATGGAATGGTATTACTTGTTTATGTGTCTGTCACAATTCAATGTCTCCTTCGTATGTTATGCTATAAAGGATTATGCTCTTGATTCCCTTTTGATTCATCTCTTTTTGAAATTCCAATATTTCTTCCATGAATCCTGTTTTTGATCTTTTATATGAAAGGCATTATCTTTTAATGTCATTATTATGTTCCCATAACCTTATGGTCATGTTTATGCTTACATATCTCCCTTATCTACCCTTACTCATAATATGAACTCACCGCTTTTTATGTTTCCATTCCCCAGCTTATGAAGATATGTATTTTTTATGTTCTATCTATGAAGGGTGATAGTCATGTAGAATATCATGGGAGATAATGTAGCTCACTTATGTTCCAGTTTTAATGTTTCCATGTTTCCAAAGGCACTAAACTACTATGGTGTTTGGGCGTTCTTTGTGTAATGTTTTAAGTATTTTTGAAAAAATATTTAATGTTAGCATAAGAAAAGAGAGGGTATCCATAAAGAGACCCCTAGGAAAATGCACCCCTGTCATGATTCCATGGTTGAGGAAGAATTTTATACGATTATAAAACAGAACATCATCTAGGAAGTTTAAGACCCGAAGTGTCTTTCAAATGTATTTAAAGATAGAATTAAGAATGATAAAATTAGAGTCTATATCAACATTCGGTATCTCAACCACCACATTCCAAAGATTATTTTTCTATTTAGTGACATAGATGTTGATCGATGCCACCAATAAGTTCAAGGATCTCTTCTTCGTGGATGGACATTTCAACTACAATCAGTTCCAGCCGAACACTGAATATGAGGAGTATACCTTCATTGTATAACCATAAGAAACATTTTTCTATAAGGTAATGTCTTCTAGTATGATTAATATGGAATGCACTAACCAGTGGGACATGCACCTCATCTTCAAAACGATCCTGGGGATGCTAGTGTAATGCAACGTGAATGATTTGGTCATAAAATCCCAACAGATTGAAGGCCGTATAAAAAAATGAAAAAGTGTTTGTATTCCACCACTCCCAAAATATGAAGATAAACCCCTTAAAGTGTTTCTCCAGGGTAACATCTTGGATTTTTCTCATATTTTTTGTATGATAATGAGGAATTGACATGTACCTAGAGATGATCAAGACCATCATCCAGATTCCACCTCTGAGTAAACATTTAGAGCTTTGAGGTCTTCCAGGCCATTTAGCCTACATATTCCGATTAATCATGAATATAACCCAAAGGTTTAATCCATTTTCTAGGATCATGAATTAAAGTACTATTTACATGTGCGATGAAGAGTGTTTGGATACCTTTGAGGAAATCAAGTAGTATCTTTTATAAACTCTAGTTCTAATGCTTCCGATATCTAAGAGGCCTTTATTACTTTACATTACATCCCTTGAATGATACATTAGTTCCTTTCATTCCTATATTAATAATGAGTGAGTAGAAAATTGTTTATACTATTCCAATAACATGATCCTCAACATGGATTACAGATACTCTCTTATTGTGGAGTGATTCCTTATAGTGGTTTTCATGGTCTATAAGTTGTGGAATTATTTCTATTGTCACGTGATACAATTGGTGTCCTGTGTAAAACTAATGAAGTATATCCGGAATCACCTAATGTTAATATGTTTGATAAAACATGGGCTAGTGATCAATCAATATTTCATCGTGTAGTTTATTTTCTAGAAATCCATTAAACGTCAATCCATAGTTTATATTTTTTGTTTCCCATTCGACACATAAATAATTGGATCTTGATATTTATTTCCCTATAAGGCTGTCCTCTCAGTATATAAATCAATGATGATATGGTAGATGAGTTTTGGTAGTGCCTCCAGTATCCCAACTGGTCAAATGATCAATGATCCCAAGTACAATATAGTATTCATTTGGATCAATTTTATTATGTCTACATAGGTTGTTCTTCACTTCTTTTTCTTATTAAAAGGAGGAACCAACAATGAGGTCGAGTATCAGGCCTTCATTATTGGTCTCAATATGTCCTCCTAGATTGATGTCTACAACATTCATGTTAAGGGACACTCTGAGTGATTCATCCGACATATTTATTGGTTTTACATCATTAGAAATTCAGAGTACATCCCCCTACTAGATTTCACATTCTAGCTGATAGACTGATTCCCTTCTAAGGAAGAGGTGACTCATGTTACATAGTTTGAGAATAGTTAAATAGATTCCATAAATAGTCTAATTTTCTCCATTTTAGATCTTGAAAATGATGTTATATTCATTCACGTAGTACACCAGAGAGTAACTAATACTTTCATTCCAGATGATAATGACAACTAGCAGGTAAACCACCTTGCCACCGATACCTCTAGATCAGGACATACAGTTCCCCTCTATATTAGAGGAATACTACAATTGGATACCCCATTTCATCATGTATCTTCAGTATTATTATCTCCCTCCAGATCAATCTGATCTTGAAACAATAAATTGGCATGTAGTGCGGTTAAACCTCTAATGTAGTCCCAAGCATTCGTTGAAACTCTATAGAAATGGGTTTGGTAGAATTATCTTTAAATTAAAATGAGGATAAAAATTTACTAAAGTTAAACATGATGTTCATGATGGGTCTTCTAGTTCCCATTAAGTGGGGTTTAAGCTCTCTCCCCAGATTCAGAGGTTTGCTTACTTCTGGTCCACCATTGTCCATGACTACATCAAGTATTCCAAGGTTGTCGTCAATGTCATATTCATTCCTTATTTGTGCATTGATCATCGTAGATCATCAACAATACCATGTATTCCTGTCCCTTCATAGTACGTGGATTTGATGTTGTGGGGATTTACACCGCTGCAATAGCTCAATAGTTTAGGTTCATTCTTCCAGAAACATATTTCTTCTCAAGGTGGAAAGAAGTGATTCCTCTTATGGAAGTAAATGCCCATTAAGTGATTGAATTTGTGAGCTCTCAAATCATTCATTGATTCAAAGTAAGTCACATAATTCTGACAAAAAACAACCCCATGTTCTAGGTTGTGGAGAGGAAAAAGTCTGATTCAATGTATAATATCTGGTCTAACCATAATTTCCCCAAGAATTCATAAGAAAATTATTATATTGAGTAATTCAATAGGAATCTATCTAACATTATATAAAAGATGATGTGCCACAACATGAACTGTTTCCTAGATAAGCTACCCAAGGCCCTCTGGGCTAATCAAATGAAGACTCAAATTTCTACCCAGGGGATTTCATATTCCCTAGTGGATGGAACATAGGAAATCTTATACAATGAGATTCAATTTCTATCACTCTGAATAACTATCTATGACCAAAATACACAAGAAAAAATGGATGAATTCAATCATTATGTGTTTGAATTCCTCAAAGAGAACATTATCTTTGACATTCACAATATAGAGAGGAACCAGAACAAGCATTCAAGATAATCCAACAATAAAGATCACCTCCTATCCTTTCTCCATGGTCATATGGTATTTTCTTTTAGAACATCAATGATACCCGGAAAGAATCCACCAATGTTGGAACCCATGCAGGATAGGGCCTTAAATAATTCATAATGTTTATTCCAAGGGTGTGTACTCTTTGATCACTATGGATAGAGTGAACATTAATCCTCTTAAAAATGAAATGTTTCCCTAGTAGTACACGGTGTGAGGAGCTACAGACATCCTAGCTACTCAATGATAACATTTATAGAACCATTTTCCTATTTTCTAGATGTTAAATAACATAATATCTCTTTTCCATAATGTATTATGTTAAAATAAATGTCTATATCCTAGGAACACGATGCTTAATAAAATGATATATATAATATATATATCCATAAAGTACATGCCAATGGTCTATATAGAGTGACCTTAAACTGTAAAAAAATGTTCTTATTTCTAGGAAAATAAACTAGGAATCATAGTCTGTACATTAAAACAATAAATTGTATGATAGTTTTCTTTGAGATGTTTCCTATAGCATTGGGACTCCTAGGATATTATTCGCATAGGATTTATTACACCATCACCATACTTGCATTCCTATGAAACAAGTCCAATAATTTGTCTAGACTCTATGAACATAAATTGAAATTTATAGTCCATGCATTTTTACTCAACAATATATGAGACTCCTCTCTAGAATATATATTATGGAGTTGGGATTACAAGGCCCTTATTCACATCAGGCTTGTCACTCTATCTCACCACACATACCTAATTGACAAGACCCCTTTCATCAGCTAAGACTTAATGGAGTTAAAATAAAATCCTTTAGCCCAAGCAACACGACCTTAAACTATTTAAAACAAGCCCATGTATCATGACTTCATACTCTATATGGTATTATCTACCAATAATGTTTTATAATTATAGGCCTCCTTGGCTCAATTGACCTCAGGTTTTCAAAAAAAATCACAACACATTTACTCCCGAGGAACTCCCCCTTATCTATGTTCTAGAACCCATGACCTTCAAATGAGAGCTTATGGTCCAGGTGAAATGACCTTAAAATATTTTCAATAGGTATAATTATTATGACTTTTAACTATTTTAATCCCCTATATCCTGGGTTGTATGACATTAAACAGAAAATCCTAATGTCCTCAAAAAATGAAATTACACTACTATTATATCCCATTCAAAACGGTATGCCTCATAATTAGGAGATTATATTTACCCTATTTTAAATTAGGATGCCTTATAATATGTGTGGGATGATTAGAAAATGTTTCCCCATTCCATGAACTTGGGATACACCATGATAATCATTGGATTCCCCAAATTCCCCCACCAGAGAGGATCACCCCTACTGGCTTCGGTCCCTTACCACATTTGGTGGCAGAAGTGTGTTTTTCTTGATTCCTATCCTCAAGGGATATGTAGTGAATATCAGACTATTCCTCTCTAGAACGAGCAAAAAAATTCCTAAACCATGTATCCCTATGTCCCCAATTATTTAGTCTATAAATAATGACATTAAACTGATTTATCAAGTCTATGCATTGTGACTTTAAACGATATGAAGATCCTCATTAGAATATAGAGTGTGATATTAGACATCCTTGGTACTCATTCACTTTAGGTTATCACTCCACTATGCTGCATATATCTATTTGAGTATCCCCATTGTCCAAGAACTATCAGCATAACCGAGGAGTATACATCCATGAGTGACATCATTAGATTGGGTGGGAGTATTTCTGGGTATTTAGTTGTGTGAAACATACCTTTTTGTTCCTCATTATTTTAGGGTTATAATTATCACACCATGCACACCCCTTTTAGAATACTCCCCCAAGAGTCCTCAACACATGATATTTAATAGAAGTCCAACCCTGGATAGGTTTGAAATGCCTCTTAAATGAGAGATGATGTATACCCCATTTCAAATCGTTATTCCTCATATGATATGTGTGGGATGATCGGAAAATGATAACCCATGACTTGAATATGGGATGTCCCATGATAACCATTGTATTCCTAAAATTACCACACATGAGATGATCACCCCTAGATGCCTAGGTCTCTTACCCCACTATGTTCTAGAACTACATTTGGATTGATTTACATCCTCATGGGTAATGTATAGATTTCTGAAATTCTCATCACATGGACCATCTCCAATATGATCACCCATTTATCCCATTATTCCTCAGTTATGATCTTGAAATTATGCCCCTACACTTTATGTTGTTCATATTAAGGTGTGTATGTGGTACAAAACCCTCATTAGACCTCACTCCTATTAGGATTTACCTTTCTCGCACCACATGAATATCATTTGAATCAAAATTCAACACTATATTCCTTAAATCATTAGATAAAACTATTTTCCACTGTCAAATACAAATGACCATAAACTATGTGAAACATCCGAATCACATGGCATTAAACTGTGAGGCACATCCAAATCACAAAATGTTAAACTATACCTCACACTATCTTAACCATGTGACATTAAATTATATGTATCTTATCCACATTTTATGATATGAAACTAAATGAATTACTATGTCTTCACCTATGTGGTCCTCTCTTCCAATGTTGTTCATCTTACGCACCATTCACATTTTGAAATATCACATGCCATCTGAGATGGTTTTCCCATGGTAGATTATTTTTACCTTTGTTCTTAACAGTATTCCTGTACTAATGTTATTTAATACACGATGTCTTAATTCAAAGAGTGTTGTAATACGTTGAAACATTACATCACTCTATTTCCACGCATCGCATACCCCTTGTTTGGATCCTAATCCTTTCACAAGTATAAAGGGACCCCCTAACAGAATGGTGTTTTGAGATGGCTAACCTAAAATCATGGTCCAATGTTGCCTAGGACATTGGATGAATTTTTGAGACTAGTATCAAGTTTTGAACATGGTTAGTGGTTAACCCTCATTTTTTGTCCCCATTCCAGGATAACGATACATATTCTATATTTCAAACATGGTCATCTATTATATTGTATCTCTACACAACAATTCCTATATTCCAGATCATGGGAATTATGATTCATATTATTTATTACCCCTTTTTGGATAGAATTCATCTCCCCTGGAATTATCCCACTCATTTACTAGCACCATTGGAAAATAATAATGATTGTTTATATGTCCCCATTCTCCAATAATAACCCCTCCCATCCCGAACACACTTGATGGTTCATGAGCTATAGTATACCCTTAGTGTTATATGGTTATCTCATACTCTCATAAAAATTATATACCACACAACAATCAATTTTTAGCAAACTGATAACGACTCATGTGAATTTAGGGATTTGTTTTTGGTTTCTCAAAAATATGATTGATGTAAAGTATTTAATAGTAGAAAAGTAAATATTTCTATCCACATAGTAATGTTTTAAAACAATTAAAAAATGTCCATTGTGGAATTTGAAAGAGTCATCGATATGTTGGAGCCTCTTTTCAATCATTGAATAATTTCTCCTTTGGCACTACCCTGGGTATAGACCGCTTCAACTACATAAAACACTAGTGTGTGGTATACAAGGCCTTCTATCACCTACTGACCTCTCCTTCCCACTCATTGGATTCTAGATGAAGCTCATCAGCTCTGGTTTGTGTCCAGTCTCACTCAATGTGGAGGTTACATATTTAAGTAGTTACCTACATTATTTGATTATTGACATCCTCTATATGATAACATAGTCTAATAATGGTCTCTAATTAAGTGCGGAGAATGGAAACCAATTTTTTTCATCCAGAATTTGGATATCCAAGATCACTTCTTGTATCTTCTAGATGATTTCAAACTTCTATTGATTCCAGTAAACTTTTAAATGATGGATTCCTTCAAACATTTGATCAGTTTGAAAGTCGCAATCTAGTTCACAGAAGACTCAAATTTCCACCACTCCAGTGATAAGAATATCTAGCAAGTGTAGGAGGTTCCCCATCTGACTCACCAGGTATATTTTTTGGGAATGGGTGATTAAAGGATGTTTGTACCTCCACTCTCTGCATTGGACTACATGATTTTCTTTACTAGACATGGACATAGAATATTCTTGTTCCACATAAGGTGTAGGATCATCTTCAAGAAAGGCCAAAAGGATAGAAGTAGTAGGGACCTAATCTAGGATACTCTAGGTTAGATCTAACTCCATGTCTAGAGTTTTATCAACCCCACTTGACCCTTCATTGGTAGAACCATTTTTTCTAGCCTCAAGCACCACCACACTATTGGAAACACCCGTAACATCATCCGGTTGTTCTACAAGGACTATATCTGGGCTATGATTAATGATAGGAACCTCAAGGACCAACATATCCTTCTGGGAAGGAACTTTGGATTCCTCATCTATAACCAATTTTATGTTAGGAAACCTTTCACAAACTACTTGAAATAGGAACATGTTAGTCAATATGGTCAATAAAATAGCTTATTGAATTTACATAATGAAAAAAACTTATAGCATATGAGAATGAGTATAATGAGTCCTAGAGTCTCAATAGGGAGATCCACTATAGGAGGCCCATCGAAACTATTAGGTATATAAACATCCCAAACTAGTTCATCTAGAATGCATTGGGAATGAGCTATATGGAATAAATAAGAACATTGATGCAAAGTATCCAAGAAAATACGACAAGATCCACGTGACACAAAATCTACTCCAAGCTCATCTAAGAGGTATTTCGATGATAAGATTCTGGGGTAGCACTGCTTCATTAGTAGTGAGTTCCTCTACTTTAATTCTTGGGTGTTCCCCCAAAAATATCTAGGATATCCAAGGTCTCATAGGCTATCTCTCTAAGATCCTCAACCAGGGATACCCCACCAACCACTTTAGCATGAGGCACAAGCCATAGAACATTATATTTAGCACCCATTAATGAACCTTATCCCTCATAGGAATTAATACATTTCCTATTACTGATATTATATATTATAGGACATGTTTTAGTCCGAGAACATATATAATGAAAGTGTAAGGATCAAGGAAGGAAAGAATGTAATTTCCTGCTTCAAGAAACTCAGATAATTCTTCTTATGATGATATATTTTCACCTCATTCCTAAGTAATATATTGATGAGAAACTAACCAACATGATTATTTATTATTATATTCTTGTGCATCCCTATTATTGGGTTCATCCTAATATGTTAAAAAAATCAACAATTAGAATCTCAACCTTATTAGACTCATCGCTAAACATAACTCATACTATGGTGGAAAGAGGTTAACAATAGAATTGATGAAACATATTGGTGTCCATAAAAATCATATATAAATTTATATGGTGAAATATAACTTTTGAGGTGATCTAAATGGACCAAAGTATAGTAGCTTGATCTAATATCTCAATAGATATTTTCACATGTCTTCTATCAATAAGGACATTGGAAGAACCTAAAAAGCCATCGAGAGAGTGGGAAATATTGAATTGGTATCCAAATATATTATGTGATATAGATTCTTTGAAGGATTATATATATCCTTTCCAATATTAGTGTGAAAGACAATATCATTCACACAATGTCACTTTTGAGAACCCTCTCTTTTAGGAGGTGGTGGTGTGACTACCCCTTCTAATGTCCCTACCGTAGTTACAAATTGAGTTACATGCACACATAAGAACATTACATGCTAAATCCTGAATTTTTCTCTCACCATGGAAGGTAATATATCTATTTGAAATTTCACTTAGAACCAAAACTTCTTGTACCCTTTCAGATCACATTTCGTGGGAGGTGGGATTTGTTTGCCCCAAAATTACAGCTAAAGCTACATAGGACCAACCTTGGGAAAACCAAATCTATCATCCGAATCAACAAATCATTCCAAGAACAAAAATGATGGCATGCACGTGATTTAGAGTGTTTAAAAAAGATAATAGTCCATAAAATGTACCTTGAAATCCAAATATGATGAGATTTTCCATTCTTTCCTTGATAGACACTCAAATAACCAAGGGAAAACCCATAAGATATGTTTTTTGTGTTCTAGAATATAATCATTTCACTACCCTATTCAATTCCAATAAATATATAAAATCATAATGTTTTATAGAAGTCCTGCATGAAAAAGTATGATGTATCACAAAAGACCTCTTCCACGATAAGAAACTTGCACGCCCGTCACTGAAGATTTTAACTACAAGTAGAAGCTTACCACCATTATTTGATGTTACTATATAGAAGATGATGATTAGATCTATAGTTCATGAGGCCAATATTCCTTGACATCCCCAAAAATGGAACACTCAAGGTAAAAAATTATTTATGATAGGATCCCAATGGTTCCACACCTGAATGGGCCACCTTTGAGTAATCCTTGACCTGCCTTTTTCATTCATGTTTAGGCTCATGAAATGGCTCATCATGCACACAACCTTTACCTTACATGGAAAACTTAATGTTGTGTGAACATAATCATTGTGACTCCATGGTTTTCCATTATATTAATGTAATGTGCTCGATAATCCTTTTTATGCAATACCCATACCTTGTGAATGCAACTTTCATGTACCCATTCAAAATTGTGTGAAATAATTAGCTGATCCATTGGGAGATTCCTATTATTCCTCTAGTGCATTTTTTAGCTTACCATTACCTTCTCAACATAGTTATAATAAAAACTATTTCATCTCAACATAGTCATGCTAATGTGGATAGTGTGTGTGACCAATCCTCCAAATAATTTGAACCTATAAATTTCAAAGCCATACCCCTCCACGAGGAACATGAACAGTGTCCATGTAAGCCTAAGGGTGGTGGAGTGAGTCCCCCACATCTAATATTCATGATGTAAAACGGAAAAGTCTTGATATCCTCAACACCTGACTTCAAACTGTGACCTTACCCCATGAAATAAACCTAGGATTTTCCAAGTGTCAGCAACATATGAAGGTATCTGCAATGTCTACCCTCATATGTAATGAGATCCCACACACATGTAATGAGATCCTCATCACATTTAATTGAATCCTTATAGAAAAAATTCCTTGTATAATCACCACACCTTCTCTAATTGATGATTCCTTCACAAAACGAGTGTCAAGTATACTTCTTATTCTTGTTTCTCACATAGTTCAATACTAACAAGGGAATAGATGTTATTAGAAACCATGATATTCACCCAATACCCAACATGGTCTTTATTTATAAACATATGCCCCAACCCCCACTCCAATGGTAAGTATCCACATGTAAGCCCAAACTACATGTTCTTTTGGGCCTCCTACATAGGAATAATCCTAAGAAAATTCCCAACTATGCAAGAATTGATTCCCAATTAAATATAAAACGTAGGAATCCTCCACAATGTAAAAAACCAATATCCACATCTATCAAACATTTCCATGGGCTATAACCCCGATAGGATCTTGCCACTCACGTGGGTGACCGAATGTCCACCACGTTCCTCAATAACTTTAATGCATAAGTCTGACACCAAATACAACCAAGAGAAATCAAATTGAGAATTGTACATTCCATGACTAAGCCTCACACCACCCCTCATAGACAATCCCTTTACGACATGAGCGTCCTTACAACATGATGTCGAACTACATAGACTGGTCCTATCACAAAACCTTAAATTTCAGCATCAAACAACATTGTTTTTGATGCCTATATTCTGTTAATGGTATATAGGGAGCCTCTCTGAGGTTCATTACCAACCGATGTAAAACCATTCAGGTTCTCTCTATGAGGGATCTGACTTCCCCATTAACCTATAGGGTTGTTCCAATAAACCTTTATGATGTGACATCTTTCATTTATGGGACACCTCTCCTACATCTGCGTCCACTGGAATTATTCTCCATCCATCAGAAAACATGTTATGTGATCAGTCATAGGGATTTACCTCCCCAATCCACCTTCAATTATGTTTCAATCAACCATTACAGTGTTACATCTTCCCTTTAAAGGGCACACCTCCAAGATCTTCCACCATTTGAATTTTGATCCATCAATCGAAATAACTTTTAGATAGTCCCTCTCGGGGATGTACCTCTCCGGTCCACCTCTAGTAGTTTTCATATCAACATTCATGGTGTGAAATCATCCCTTAATGGGAAACTTGTCTTGGATTTTCCTCCATTGGCATATAGATCCATCCATCAGTAATCCATTTAGATTCTCCCTCCTAGGGATGTACCTCCCCGATCCACTTCTATGGCTATTTTGACTAACCTCCAAGGTGTGACTTATTTTGTTTATTGGACACAACAACTGGATCTTCCCCCTCAAGGAATTATGATCCACCATTCGGTAAAATTATAGGCATGACTTCTTCCTTCTTAGGGATGAACCTCCTTCATCTACCACCATGGGATTTTTGGATCAATCCACTCTTTCTTCACAAGACATTAAACATGTGACCCCAAATACATACCTCATGAATGTCATGGGATGCTGGAGGTGAAAAAATGTGATGATATTTGACTACGTGGTAAACTAACTCTTAGAAACCATTCCATGATTGAGGTGAAAATCATGGAATATATATGCCTTTGTGGTCAGATAACTCGTGATTGACATGGGATTTTTTCGGATACATGCGTAATATTCCACCATGAGATTCTATCCTAAGAGGAAGAATATGAGTGACAAATTTTTCTGGTGTCCATACATTCCAATGATTCCCAAAGGGACTACTCTTTTGAACTACGGTTTTGGCCTTATCAATAACCACAAGATTTTCAAGATAGAAGTAGTTTATTTACATGTTCCATAACGATAGGACACTAGAAACGAGTAATATGAGCATGAATAAAATTTATTAGGGTGACTCATACTAGGTGAAAGGATCCAAGGAGGAATCAATTGAAGGAGGATTCAACATCCCATCAATCCATTTTGTTTATGGAGATGACAATTCTATGGAAAGTGACGAATTTCTCTTGCCTTTGAAAGAGGTAATGCAGGGTAACAAGAATGCCAACACACATTTACACTTAGATGGTGGCCTAGATGAATTCTTTGAAAAAATATTATAATCATAGTTGCTAGAAATATATATTCACATTTAATGTGATTAATATACACTGAAGAAGATGATTGGAGTTGATTAAAAAATTTGACTACTCAATACATTACCACCCTAGGAAGGAGAGCATGATAGATGATGCTCTAAATTGGATGGATCTTACTAGTTTTCCCCTAATATGGATTGAAATATATCTAACACATATAGATTTGAAAAATATTGATCTTGAAACGGTTATGAATATGGATATATCATAACATTATTAGATGAATGTTTGACCATAAATTAATGTGAGGATTAATCTATCATAAAATGAAAATGTAGAAGTATAGAATAAGTTGAAGAATATTTATATCTTCAGCTTTGATTTTGATGAAATGATAATGTATGGTAAATGAGTATGTGTCTCATCAATAAATAACATAAAGAAGGATATTCTGGATGAATATCATAGTCTATTATAATTTATTTAACCTAGAAAAATGAATATTTTAATAATATTAATGATTTTTTTGGTGGAAAAAATGCAGAGGGTTATTTTAGTGTATGTATCTTGATGATGGTATGTCAGCATGTTATGGGTGAGAGAAAAAGTCTAAGGGGATGATAAAAGAATTACTCATACTAGAATCGAAATGTGAAAACCTCACCATTAATTTCATAATTAGACTCCCAAAAACATTTAATGGGTATAATGCTAGTAAGGTTGTATTCGATCACCTCACAAATTCATTTCATTCCATTACAATGAAATAATATTTGACTCAAAATTAGTTTACCAGGATATGAAATAAAGAATTGGTACGATCGCATAGGGTATACAATTCTATTTTATATGATCCAAATCCATGAATTACCTCAGTGTTTTGGATTAGTCTTCAAAAACCATTGAATATATAGATGAACATTATCATTTTATGTTTTCCTTTGATAGATAGTCAGTTTGACAGGATGATTCGAACCAAAAATGACATGTGGAGTGATTTTTTTTATAGTTTTTAAAGGTTGATGGGGTCAAAAACTTTCTTTGGTCATGTAATCATACCATAGTAAATTTTATTCAAGAATTTATGTAACTAGTTATTAATGCCTTTATGGTTGGATGTACAAAACCCCCATTTGATGAGATAAATTTATAGAATGAAAGCAATTGAGAAATTATATAGCTGATGAAATGATATAGAATCATTGAGTCATTATATAGCACTGTAATTTAACTCATAATTTTATATAAAAGAATATATGATAATCATAAATGGGATCTAGAGTTTTTAGTTATTTATATATTTTTCCTATGAATTTATTCTTGGAAAAAGGTTTCATGATTTTGATTATAGGATAAATCAAGACCTAGATATATTGGTCCCTTTAAGATTATTGATCATATCATGATAATAAAATATATCATGGACATTCCCCTAAACCTATCTCAAGTTAATCACGTATTCCATTTATCTATCATAAGGATATATACTCCTAATCCTTTACATTTACTAATTCAGAGGTTGTCTCACTAGAGCATGGTCTCTATTATGGGGAATAATTGGTGGAGATTTTTTATTGAAGAGAAAAATATCCATAAAAAAGAATACCCATGTAGTAAATGTAACATCCCAAGTAAATAATGAATAATAGATATTTTTATCTATATCTACTAATGAATTAGATAGTGTTTTAGAGGCTTAAAATGAGAATAAATCCAATCTTAAGCATGGAATACAATAATATTTTTAAAAGATTGTTTTACTGCTTTATGATGGAAAACCATTTTTAAATCAAACAATTGAAAATTTTATAAGCTCTATTTGTCAAAAAAAACTTATTATTTATTATTGGGACATTGAAATTTACATTGGATTATTTTTTGGTATTTTTCTGACAATGTTCATTTTCTAATGAATAGTGGAAAATACTGCATTTTACATCAAAAATGCTTTTTCATATAATTTAATTATATGGTTAGATTATCTTTTTAATAGGTTTTAAAGTAAAATTAGAATATATTTTTACCATTTAATCCAATAGTGGTCATTGGAATTAATTTCACTTTGAAATTGGACTTAAACTAGTGTCAATCTTTTGCTACTTATTGTTTCATAAAAACACGCTATTTACTCAAACATCAGGAATTAATTATTAAATTAATTAATGCAACTTATTTGTTTTGAGTTTTGTAAAATAGACATCATTTTTGAATTTGGAATATCAAATATATCTTAGGGTGAAGTTTTGGTATTTTTCTGAAAAACCTCAATTTTTGATGAATAGTGAAACCACTAAGTGGTACTTAAAAAACAGATTTTTCGTTTGAATGAAAATTTTCCACTTTTGTGTTTTTAATTTCAAAAATCCAACTTACATGGTCGTCATTAAGAAGTAAAATTTGGTTCAATGGGATTAAAATAATTTTTTGGTGAATAGTAACTTTTATGTTTTTAATCGCGATTAGAGGCAATGAGTGTAATTTAAGGTAAGAATAATGTTTTAAAAATATGAAATGAAATTTACACATGTCCTAACCTTATTGGATGTGTAATGGACGACCAAGAAAACCCATGGGTCATCTCGGGGACCCCAAGGAGCCACTTTGGAAGGAAAATGACATTAATATCTTTTTATTTAATGTAAAAGTAAAAATGACACAAACATGAGTTGTTTTACTAAAACAATTTTTAAATGGGTTTATAAAAGTCATCCTTTTGACGATAAATATTAATTGGAAAGATAAAAATATTTCCTACATCATGATAGTTTTTTTATAATTTTTATACATTAAATAAATTATATTATTTATGACATCATGATGATGCAGCGATTACCTTAGGGATAAAGGATTTAAATAAAATGAAAAGATAATGTTAAAACTATAACCTAAACTTGTCAAAGACCTATTGGATGAGTATATTTCGAACCCTTATCACCTTATCCTCAAAATAAATCAATTTGGGACCTTTAAAATCCGAAACTCATTTGAAAATAATGTAACCTTTTATACCTTTCCAAGAGTGCCCCTCCTCTCCTCTTATAAAAGGCCCCCACCTATACCACCTTACCCACACTTACAAAGCCTTTGGATCGGCCAAAACCTTCCCATTTTTTCTATCCACATCATTATATAATTCTTAGAAGCCTCACTTTTGTCAGAAGTTTTCCCAAGGAAGCCTTTGTGCTCAAATCAAAAAAATTTACCTGATTTAAAGGTAGTGTCTTCTCTAGTGTTCTTATGTTTTATTTTGTTTCTCAAACCCCCTAAACTCTTTTTATACATTTATTTTGTAACAAAAGCAGTATCTCCCATATACTAGGATGTTTTTGTAAGAAATATTCGAGCTACACTTACACAGACCTACATCTAATGGTTAAAGAACATACTATTTCCGTGGATGGCGAATTTCTGCCTCACGAAACGATGATTGTTCAATATTCTTTTAACACCTTAAAAGGAGTCCATTAAGATGAAACTATATTTATATATGATATATTATTTGTTTATGTTTTACTTAAGCTTATGTATTTATCATTTATGGCATAACTTTATGGTTTCCATTGTGGGTAAACGTGATATCTTCATTTTAGGAAGTGCGGACTACCGCCCCCTCATAGTGATTTGATTCGTTAATGCCATATGTGGGACGTATAAAGGAAGTAATTAATGATATTATATGTGATTTCATAATGGAATTATAATATACCTTTATATCATTATGATTCCATTCCATAAAATATGGAATTGAAATGAAAGTAGCGTTAATGCGTACGTACGACTTACCGTCTCCATGAACGGTGCATTTCATTTCTTACCTCTAAATGATTATGTATTATTATAAATGCATGTATATACTGGATATATATGATATATATGATATCTACATCATGAGTATAACTCTGGATATATTGGATACATGAAAAACATGTAATTATAAAGAGTTTATTTTTGACTCAAGTACCAATGATCGTTAAAACAACCTTTAATAACATAAATAATTACATAGTGTTCATGACATGGTAATAAGTGATGTGAAAGGAATAATGAACTTGAAAAATTTTATTATGAAAGTAAAAATTAACTCAAGTTTATTATTCAGGAGGTTAAATAATGATTGAGCCAAGTCAGACCCGAGGTATGGGACTTCGTCTCAATCTCCTTTCATTGGGGCATATTATGTTTTATACACAACTTTCTTTTATACGGGGTATAAAACCCTCTGACTTTTACGTTTATCCAAAAGGAATCTTTTTATACGAAGTGTTTTACTAAACGAGAAAAGGGAATGCTTTTGTCGTATGTATGCCGCGATAACGACTTCTCCGCCACTGTGACCATTATTTGAGTTTTGGCTTCCTCTACAAGCCATACATTTTTTGAAAGAAAAATAAATACCATGTTTTACTTTTCTTTTATTTTGGTATTGAAAATGGTTATCATAATGTTTCTATTATACCAATGTGTTGTATTGATATATTGTGATTGAAATGTGGAAATGTTATTTTTCCTTTATGTATGTTTTACTTGATACGATTATGTTATGGTTCTTGGGAATTATTTTGAAGACGGGTGGTTCCATGATAAACTAAGGGCAGGTGAGCCTGATATAGCTCTCCAATGCATTGGGTAACGCAAAGGAGTTAAACGTTAAGGTTTCTCCAAAGATATTTAGGGAATATACTTTTATGGGTATTCCAAACGTAACCAAGAGGGTTACTCCCTACGTAAGAATGTTATGAATGTCTCAAGTTACCTTTATGTCTTATGATTTCTATGATTTATTCACGATTTGATGAGGTATGTTAAAGTGCTTATGTTTTATGGGTAAAGTATGATTTCATTATTATGTATATATGTACTCATGTTTCCTTCCCATATTTTTATATCCCTTATTGAGCTTTTTATGCTCATCCCATGTTTTTGAAATGTTTTTCATAGGTCAAGGTAAATGTACATGATATGATGATAGTGTCAAGGAAGTGTCAAGAAAGAATCCATGTTTTATTTTAATTATGTTTCCGTTGATGGGAAAAATGAATATTATCATTTTTTAACCACTTTTTATAAATGTGGAATATAATGAAAGTTTTATGATCTAATTCTATAAAAGTCTAAACCTGAAAAGATCCTCAATGTGTAATCTTGTAATAACTCAAGATTAAGTAAGGTTTAAGGCTGGGGCCTTATAGTTGGTATCAGAGGTCGGTTTAGATAACCTTAGGAGTTAGAATTTTATTAAACGATTATCCAAAAATATTTTTTTATGGTCAAATTAAAATGATATAGCATTTGAAGATTACCATGTTGCTTCATCTAAGACATGTTTTTTCAGAATGTTTTTCCGCAGAGGAAACAGGGAAGCAGTGCTATGAAGGCATACAGAAGGAAATAACTTTCCGAATCAGCATCTTGAGATGGTCGTAATTGGAACTGAGCAGTTTGTTGTACTAATGGCGTAGTTGAGTCAAGTGATAAATGGTGGCGGTATCCATGCACGAGATCAGACAAATCAACCATAGAAGAACATATTAGTGGTGGACCATTTCATGAGGCAACATCCCCCATCATTCAGATGATCATCTGACCCTGTGCGAGATGAAGGGTGGATTAAAGAATTGTAGATGATTTTTGAGGTCATGGGGTGTCTAGAAAATAAAAAGGTTAGTCTTTCTATTTACCGTTTGGAGGGTGAGGCAGATCAGTGGGGGTCGATGGTTAAAAATATCAGGGACGTTGATGATATTGATGCTCTCAACTAGGATGAATTCAAAGGTATTTTTCTTGAGAAGTATTTTCCTAAGGCTGTTCGACATTGGATGGAAAAACAATTCTTGGAATTGAGGTAAGAGGAAGACTCAGTGGCTGCCTATGAAGAAAGGTTCACTCGATTGGAAAGGTATGCTCCAAATTTTATCCGAGACCTTGATAGTAAAATCAATCATTTTTACTCAGGATTAAAGACAAAATATCTAAGGGCTTTAGATTATCATGAGTTCAAAAGTTAAGAAAATCTTGTTCGATGTGATGAGAAGGTGGAAATTGAGTTTTTTGATGATCAAGTTTTCTATAACAACTAGCAGAAGAAGAGACAGAGGTGGTAGGAGAAAGGGAAGAATTCTTCAAAATATTCCGAGGGTAAGAAAACTAAGTTTCCATTTTGTGATAAATGTGGTAAAAGGCATGCAGGGGAATGTCTTCTAAATTCTGGAAAGTGCTACCAATGTGGTAAGATGGGACATAAGGCTCGTGATTGCACTGAAAAAGATCAAGGTGATGGTAAGAACAAATTTGATTTACAGTTAGTGAAATGATTTAAGTGCAATGATATGGGTCACTAGGAAAACGAGTGTCCGATAAAGAGCTTGAGTGATGGGAAGCAGTTAGACTACAAGTAGAAAGGGGTGGTGAAATCCTTTGCAACTACTTCAGCAGATGTCGGGCCATCAAATGAAGTTGTATCAGGTACATTGTTTGTTTTTTTAGATTATGCCAGTGTGTTTTTTGATTCGAGGTCTACACATTCTTTCATCTCTAAAAACCTTTCTAGTAATATGGGAATACCATCTCAAAAAATGACTCCTGAACATGTGGTAAAAACACATAGGGGAAATGTTGAGGGAAAAAGAATTTATAAGAATGTTCATATCCTTATCCATGGAAAGAACCTACTTGAAAACCTAATTGTTCTACCTCTAATAGAGTTTGATGTTATCCTAGTTATGGATTGGCTCTCTGTTTACCATGCTAAGATTGACTATAGAGATAAAGAAGTTTCTTTTCAGAAAGACATTCAGTTTGTGTAAAAGAACGAACCCTTACTGTTGATAACTTATCAAGAGGCCTAGAAACATGTAAAAGATGGAAATGAATGTTACCTAGCACAAATCGTTGAAAACAAAGGAACTGTTCAGATTAATGATGTGCCGATAGTAAATGAGTATCCTGATGTTTTTCCTGATGAGTTTCCTGGAATAATACCAGATCGGGATATTGAATTTATTGTTGACTTAGTTCCTGATGCTAAGCCAATTTCAAAACCCCCTATCGAATGGCTCAATTTTATCTTTTAGAGTTGAAGGAGAAATTGCAAGATTTATTAGGGAAAGGTTTCTTTGGACCTAGAAAATCACCATGGGGTGGTCCAGTTTTATTTGTTAAAAAGAAAGATGGTTCAATGAGACTTTGCATTGACTATAGAGCCTCGAATAACATCACTGTTAAGAACAAGTATCATTTTCCTCATATCGAGGATTTGTTTGATCAGCTCTAGGGAGCTCAGTATTTTTCAAAGATTGACCTGAGATCGGGGTTCCATCAGCTGAAGGTAAAGGAAGCAGATGTTCTGAAGACTGCGTTTCGTACCAGATATGGCCATTATGATTTTGTAGTAAAGCCTTTTGGGATAACCAATGCACCTACAATGTTCATGGACATAATGAATAGAATTTTCTAGGAGTTCTTGGATACGTTTATGGTAGTTTTAATTGATGATATTTTGGTGTTTTCTATAAGTAAAGAGGAGCATGAAAGAAATTTAAGGGTTATTTTCCAAACCTTAAAAGAAAGGAAATTGTATGGGAAATTCAGCAAGTGTGAGTTTTGGTTGCAACATATTTCTTTCCTTGGTCACATTGTTTCTAAAGATGGGATAACCGTTGATCCTGCAAAAACAAAGGTTATTGAAGAATGACCAAGACCCACAAATGTAACAGATATTCGTAGTTTCCATGGTTTGGCAGGATATTACCGATAGTTTGTTATAAATTTTTCATTGTTATCTAGTCCAATAACTAAGCTAACTCTGAATGGTGTTATGTTTATCTGGACAAAAGAATGTGATGATTGTTTTCAGGAACTGAAAAGAAGATTGGTGAATGCTCCAGTTTTGGCACTACCTTCCAGGAATGGGGAGTTTGTTATCTACAGTGATGCTTCATTGAAAGGACTTGGTTGCGTCTTATTACAGAATGATCAGGTAATTGCTTATGCTTCATGATAATTGAAAACTCATGAGGTAAATTACCCTACACATGATTTGGAATTAGCTGATGTTGTTTTTTCTCTAAAAATTTGGAGGCATCATTTGTATGGAGTAAAGTGTAAAATATATACTGATCACAAAAGTTTAAAGTATATATTCACTCAGAAAGAATTGAACATGAGACAGTGGAGAGGGCTGGAATTAATCAAGTATTATGATTGTACAATTCATTACCATCCGGGAAAAGAAAATAAAGTAGCTGATTCTTGGAGTTGAAAAAGTAATGCTTCATTAACAATGTTGAGTTTGGAGCATGATCCTTGGGTTAAGGATTTGAAGAACATTGGCATAGAAGTTGTGGGTGTAGGATGTTCTTCTATTTTTTTTCAGGTATCAGTGAAATCTTCTCTATTAGACAGAATCAAGCAAGCACAGAAGCAAGACAGTGAGTTGTAGAAAAAGGTAGAGCTGGTTCAGAAGGGTAAGTTGCCTGAATTCAACAATGATAATGATTGTGTCTTGAGATTTGGGAAGAGATTGTGTGTGCCTTGTGATTCACAGTTAAAGACAGATTTGTTATGTGAAGCTCATAGTTCTCTGTTTTCAGTTCATCCTCGCAGAACTAAGATGTACAGAGATCTGTGGGAGTATTACTGGTGGGATGGAATGAAAAGAGATATTGCTCATTTTACTGTGAAGTGTTTGACTTGCCAGTAGGTTAAAGCAGAGCGACAGTTACTGAAAGGGATGCATCAGCCTTTACCAGTGCCAGAGTGGAAATGGGAGAATATATCCACGGACTTTGTTGTGGGATTTCCGAAGACGCCTCTAGGTAATAATGCAATATAGGTTATTGTTGATCGCTTGACTAAATCTTCTCATTTATTTTCCATACGAGATACTTTTTCCCTAGATCAACTTCCCCATTTGTATCTTAAAGAGATAGTCATGTTACATGGAGTTCCTCGCTCCATTGTATCTGACCGTGATCTGAGGTTTACTTCTAAATTTTGGAAAGGCCTTCAGAAGTCGTTGGGTACTGAATTAAATTTTAGTACAGCTTTTCATCCTCAATCAGATGGGAAGTCAGAACGAACAATTCAATATTTGGAGTATATTCTATGTGCTTTTTCGATGGATTATTAGGGAAGTTGGGACCAACATATTTCTTTTGTTGAGTTTTCTTATAATAACAGTTTTCATTCCAGTATACAGATGGCACCATTTCAGGCATTATATGGGAAGCGGTGTCGAACTCCAACTTTCTGGGATGAAGTGGGTGAAAGGAAGCTTATGGGACCAGAATTGGTAGAAGAGTTGGCAGAAAAATTTCAGTTGATTCAGAAACACATGAGAACAGCTCAGAGCAGGCAAAAGAGTTATGCGGATAACCGGAGGAAGGATCTATCTTTCGAGGTAGGTGATCATGTCTTTCTCAAAGTTTCGCCATGGAAAAGTGTGATGTGATTTAGTAAGAAAGGAAAGTTGAGTCCAAGGTTCATTGGACCATATAAAATTTTGGAGAAAGTTGGATTAGTTTCATACCGAGTGGCTTTACATCCGAGTTTATCTCAGGTACATAATGTTTCTCATGTTTCAATGTTAAGGAAGTACATGCCAGATCCATCTCATGTTTTGAGTCCAGAGGTAGTTCACCTGGAAGAGAACCTATCTTATGTGGAACAACCGGTCCAGATTCTTGACCATAGGGAGAATGTGTTACGGAATAAGGTGATTTATAAGTTAAAGGTTTTGTGGAAAAACCACATGATTGAAGAGGCAACATGGGAATCTGAAAATGTAATGAGGGATCAATACACACACTTATTCGATAAGTAAATAAATTACGGGGACACAATTTTATAAAGGGGGGAACAATGTAACATCCCAAGTAAGTAATGAATAATATTTATTTTTATATATGTCTACTAATGAATTAGATAGTGTTTTGGAGGCTTAAAATGAGAATAAATCCAATCTTAAGCATGTAATGCACTAATATTTTTAAAAGATTGTTTTACTGCTTTTTGATGGAAAACCATTTTTAAATCAAGAAATTTAAAATTTTATAAGCTCAATTTTTCAAAATAAACATATTATTTATGATTGGGACATTGAAATTTACATTGGATAATTTTTTGGTATTTTTCTGACAATATTCATTTTCTAATGAATAGTGAAAAATACTGCATTTTACATCAAAACTGCTTTTTCATATAATTTAATTATATGGTTAGATTATCTTTTGAATTTGTTTTAAAGTTCAATTAGAATATATTTTTACCATTTAATCCAATAGTGGTCATTGGAATTAATTTCACTTTGAAATTGGACTTAAACTAGTGTCAATCTTTTGCTACTTATTGTTTCACAAAAACACGCTATTTGCTCAGACAACGAGAATTAAATATTAAATTAATTAACATAACTTAAATGTATTGAATTTTGTAAAATAGACATCATTTTTGAGTTAGGAATATCAAATATAGCTTTGGGTGATGTTTTGGTAATTTTCTGAAAAACTTCAATTTTTGATGAATAGTGATACCACTATGTTGTACTTAAAAAATTGATTTTTTGTTTAAATGAAACTTCACCACTTATGTGCCTTAAATTTCAAAAATCCAACATACATGGTTGTCATTAAGAAGTAAAATTTGGTTCAATGAGATTAAAATAATTTTTTGATGAATAGTAACTTTTATGTTTTTAATCGCAATTAGAGGTAATTAGTGTAATTTAAGGTAAGGATAATGTTTTAATAATATGAAATGAACATGACAGATATCCTACTCTTATTGAATGTGTAATGGAAGACCAATAAAACCCATGGGTGAACTTGGGGACCCCATGGAGCCACTTTGGAAGGAAAATGACATTAATATCTTTTTATTTAATGTAAAAGTAAAAATGACACAAACATGAGTTGTTTTACGAAATAAATTTTTAAATGGGGTTATACAAGTCATATATTTTACTATAAATATTCATTGGAAAGCTAAAACGATTTCCTACATCATGATATTTTGTTTATAATTTTTAGACATTACATAAATTAAATTATTTATGACATCATGATGATGCTGCGATTACCTCATTAATAAAGGATTTAAATAAAATGAAACGATAATGCTAAAAATATAACATACACTTTTAAATGACCAATTTTATGAGTATATTTATAACCCTTATCACCTTATAATATAAATAAATCAATGTGAGACCTTTAAAATCCGAAACTCATTTGAAAATAAAGTAACCTTTTATACCTTTCCAAGACTGCCCCTCCTCTCCTCTTATAAAAGGCCCCCACCTCTACCACCTTACCCACACTTCCAAAGCCTTTGGATCGTCCAAACCCTGCCCAATTTGTCTCTCCACATCCATCTCTAACTCTCAGAAGCCTCACATTGGGAATAAGTCTTCCCAAGTAAGCCTTTGAGCTTAATTCAAGAAGAGTTACCCGATTTAAAGGTATTGTCTTCTCTTGTGTTCTTATGTTTTATTTTGCTTCTCCAACCCCCTAAACTCTTTTTTCAATTTCCTTTGTAACAACACCAGTATCTTCCATATACTAGGATTTTTTTATAAGAAGTATTCGAGCAACACTTACACACACCTACATCTAATGGTTAAATAACATACTATTTCCGTGGATGACGAATTTCTGGCTCACGAAACGATGATTGTTAAATATTCTTTTAACACCTTCAAAGGTGGCCATTAAGATGAAAATATATTTATATATGATATATAATATGTTTATGTTTTACTTAAGATTATTTATTTTTAATTTATGGCACACCTTTATGGTTTCCATTATGGGTAAACGCGATATCTTCATTTTAGGAAGTGTGGACTACCTCCCCCTCAAAGTGATTTGATTCATTAATGCCATATGTGGGACGTATAAAGGATGTAATTAATGATATAATATATGATATCATAATGGAAAAATAATATACCTTTATATCATTATTATTACATTCCATAAAATATGAAATAGAAATGAAAGTAGCGTTCATGCGTACGTACGGTTTACCGTCTCCATGAATGGTGCATTTCATTTCTTACCTCTAAATGATTATGTAATATTATAAATGCATGTATATACTGGATATATATGAAATATATGATATCTACATCATGAGTATAACTCTGGATATAATGGATACATGAACAACTTGTAATTATCAAGAGTTTATTTTTGACTCAAGTACCAATGATCGTTATAATGACCGTTAAAAACGAAAATAATTACATACTGTTCATGACATGGTAATAAGTGATATAAAAGGAATAATGAAATTGAAAAATTTCTTAAGAAAGTAAAAATTAACTCAAGTTTATTATTCAGGAGGTTAAAGAACGATCGATTCAAGTCAGACACGAAGTATGTGACTTCATCTCAATCTCCTTTCATTGAGGCATATTATGTTTTATACACAACATTATTTTATACGGTGTATACACACCTTTGAATTTTACATTTATCCAAAAGGAATATTTTTATACGAATAGTTTTACTAAAAGAAAAAAGGTAATGTTTTTGTCATTCGTATGTGGCGACAACGACTTCTCCGCCGCCGCGACCATTATTTGAGTTTCGGCTTCCTCTACAAGACATACATTTTTTAAAAGAAAAATAAATACCGTGTTTTACTTTTCTTTTATTTTGGTATTGAAAATTGTTTTCATAATGTTTCTATTATATCAATGTGTTGTATTGATATCTTGTGATTGAAATGTCGAAATGTTATGTTTCCTCTATGTATGTTTTATGTGATACAATTATGTTATGGTTCTTGGGCATTATTATGAAGACGGGTGGTTCCGTGATAAACTAAGGGCGGGTGAGCCCGATATATCTCTCCAGTGCATTGGGTAACGCGAAGGAGTTAAATGTTAATGTTTATACGAAGAGATTTAGGGAATATACTGTGATGGGTATTCTAAACGTAACAAATATGGTTACTCCCTACGTAAGAATGTTATGAATGCCTCAAGTTACCTTTATGTCTTATGATTTCTATGATTTATTCATGATTTGATGAGGTATGTTAAAGTTCTTATGTTTTATGGGTAAAGTATGATTACATTCTTATGTATATATGTACTCATGATTCCATTCCATATTTTTATATCCCTTACTGAGCTTTTTTATGCTCATCTGACGTTTTTGAAATGTTTTTCACAGGTGAAGGGAAAGGTACATGATATGATGATAGTGTCAAGGAAGTGTCAAAAAAGAATCCATGTTTTATTTTAAATATGTTTCCATTAATGGAAAAAATGAATATTATCCTTTATATAACCACTTTGTTTAAATGTGGAATGTAATGCATGTTTTATGATTTAATTCTCTAAATCTCTAAATGTGAAAAGATCTTCAATGTGTAATCTTGTAATAACTCATGATTAAGTAAGGTTTAAGGCTGGGGCCTTATAGTAAATGTTTTTTGTGGGAAAATATAAAATTTAGGAATCTATATGAAAACTTGAGGATATGATGAAAAAAGGTATCCCCGATTGTTTGAATGGAATTAACTGGATTTTTAGGGTGAAATTATTATTATGGGGAATAATGTAACACCCAATGATTTTAGAATATATTTTTTCTTTAATAAATTCAATTTTTATTATAAATTTTGAAGCAATAAACAATGAACTTATGTGAATAATTATTATAAATTTTAAAATGAATCAGAATATATGGTATTAAAAAAAATATATTTTTTTAAAATAGTTTCTAATTCACTTTTGATATATTATCGACCCTAAAGATATATTTTTAAATATGTTGTTTTTGTGAAATATTTTTTTTCATATATATATTTTTTAAAATTGTTTCAGACTATTAGAATTCTGAAAAATACATTCTCATAATGAAACAAATTATGTCCTTGGATAAAATTATGTTTTAAATGAATGTAAAATAATTTAATGGTAAAAATAAATGTTTTTTAAAAACGTTTTTATAGGAACTACATGTTTTATATAAATAAATTAAATTAATCCAAATTGATGAATTATTTCAATGAAATGTGTATATAATTGATTACATGATATATTTTAATATTTTTATAATGTTTATTAATATGAAAATTATGGGATAAAATTCAGATTTATGCTTAAAAATGAATTTCTATAAAAATAATTTTTACACCTTTTGTGCAGTTATATTATAATGAATTTATAAAACATCTAGTAATTTATTATTATAAAATATATTATATATTTGGAATTGTTAAAATTATTATTAGGTTGTAATTTTGACATAATTTTTGGGCATAATGAATAAAAACTAGAATAAAAATATTGTTAACCCGGTGAAGGATAAAAGGGTTAACAAGTGGTAAAACTAAATAGATAATAGTTAAAATGACCTAAAAACTTATATAAATTCAAATAGATGAGTGGATTTCAACCCTATCGCAATCCATATTCAAACATGATTCCATTTGGAGTCACTTTCCAATGAGGGTGACTTTATTATATTTTAAAATTCTAAATGATTACTAGTGTTCCACTCCCCTCACTTATAAATGGGTACCTCATCTCCTTTCATCCCAAAACCACTTTAGACATTGATATTTTCCTAGATCAACCCAAATACTCTCCCAAGACCCTTAATCACGAACTTGAGATTATTATTTTCCAATAATACTCATCAATGATTCCTTAAGGTGATTTTCAAAGGAGGATACCCAGAGAATAAATATATCTTATTACCAATATTTTTCTTATTTCTTTCTTGTTAAACATATTATAAATGTTTTATACAAAGAACCAAAATGAATTGAAGTAATTATGTTTTTCTTTTTTCAATAAATTTATTTGATTTAAACTCAATGTGAAATTTATTAATGTATGGAGTTTCTGATATTGAATTATTATAGATAAATAATCATAATTTCTATTGAATTATTTGACTCTAAGAGGTGTATTTTAAATGAATAAAATTTTATGTATTCTGATTATATCTAATGTCTTAATTTCTAAGATACGTGTTGATGAAAATTTTAAGATAGAAATTTTTTTCAATATATATAATATAACTTTTCTCCGAGTAAATTAAAATAACATTTATATAATGGTATGAAGAGTTTAAATTGATAAATTAAGCTTCGTAATATTATACATTTGGAGAAGAATATATTTATCATGATAATGATATTTGAGAATTATTGAGAAGGTCTTAATTATATGAATGCAATTTTTTTATTTTAGAGAAGTTTTTTTATTGATCCTTTATTAAAAAAATATAATGATAAGACAATATGGGGTACCATACACATCCCATTCACATGGGAGGAGAACTATACCATGTTTGAGAGATATCTCACAAATATCACATCGTATGTGGTCACAAAATTTTAAAGCTACTGTGTGAACATAATGATGTGACAAAGAGGTAGAGATCACACCATGGGGTGGTATCTTGGAGGAGACACAAAGGCAGATGAGAGTGGAAACCATTGATCACATCATATTTATCAATTGATCATGATATATTATTATGATATAGAAGACGAGATGAAAAATTAATATAGAATACATGGTACCCAATACAATAGAATGACTTAATGATTATTATTTATTATATTAGACATCTGATCTAGTTTACCTGGACTATCTAATTGAGGTCAGATTCATCTTCATCCTCGAGCCTCAATCAAGGTTTTTGAATGTGGCAGAGTTCATAGAAGAATATTTTATGATCAAAACAAGATCATCAAATCCATTGAGATGGTCTAATGACATCATGATATTATCCTGATTCTGTAACCAATTTATGAGAAGTGTTTTACTATGAATAATAGTGAAGATATTGAAGCTTACAACTGCCATGCTAGTCATTTTCCATTTTGTGTTTCCATCACACCAAAATGAAGGATGGATATATTTTGATCCAATTATATATAATGATGTATTTTATGATGGATGATACATTTATTGGTATGGTGACAATGATTTTACACAGTCCTGTATGTTCTAGGGTGTTTTTAATAGATGATATGGTAGTTTCACATATCGGTTGGGGAAGTGGAGTATATTGGTGGAGTGGGTCTATAAATATCCCCTAACCATCCTCATTTGAATATTATTCTAGTTGTGAAATAATATAAATGAGATAGATAAATGGATGAGGATAATATTTCTTATATATTTTCATATAAACAAATAAGTATCATAAAAAAACAATGGCAGGAAGACCTTGTGAGAAGTTCGAACACTTGTATGAGAGTTTCTATAGAGCATTTCTTTTTTATTACACATTTAAAGAGTTTCAAAAATAATAAAAATGTGGTTCTATGAAATATTAAATGTGAAAATTATGAAGGTAGTATTTCATACACTACATTTATTAAAATAATTATGGTAACAATGATAAATTAATTCATGAATAATGAACATGTTGTGTGTTATTCTTGTACATAATATGAAGCATTAATGCGTTATTAGTTATGTAGTGTGGGGAAGGAAGAAAAATATATTATGTATCCCCACATACATAGATATATTTTAGTATTCCAATAAAAGGTTGACATAAATTCATGAAGGAAATGAGATAGAGTAAAAACCTTGATAATTTTACAAGAGGAATTAAAATGAAAATAGTTTTTTTTGGGTTCTATTACATATATTCATGGAGAAAAAAATATTTCTAATATATATTTATGAGAAGGATAAAAAAATTAATCAAAAGAAATTACCCGAATAAGGGTTTAACAGTGATTGAGAATTCCATGTATGAAATGAAATCATTAAAAAAATAATTTACAAAATAAAAATAAAAAATTATTTGCACATAATTTTTTATGAAAATTTTAAATTAGAAAATATCATGAATGCGACATATAAAATAAATGCATCTGGTTTGAGTTAATTTGTTATAAAGAACTATATTATAATGTGGGTTTATGAGTTAATAAAATTGTGTCATCATTTGTGAAGAGAGGAATTAGAGATGTAATATTGAATTGTTTCAGGAATGTGAGATTATGCATTTAGTGTACTAGAAACATTAGTGAGATATCAGAAGCACAAATGTTTTGATTATTTAATGTGTGAAATTATTGTAGTTATTTGGAAGAAACATTGATCATATTTACTTGAAAAATTACATGGACAACATGCTCACTATATCAATAGAAATAAATAGTTGAAAATACATTCATAGGTGTTTGGGTTGGCCTTTGAAGAACTATTGGAATTTCAGTGTGAAAAACTCGAACTTTTTTATGAGATCTATCTACTAGTGTGATTCTAGTATGAATATATATATGGAATATGTGCCACTAAAAAATGTGTGATCAAGTCTTATAAGAGTTTTTCTACTACGAATTTAAGGATATTGTCAAAAATTGGAAATCAATTTTCTTTAATAATATTGAATATTTGTCTTAGATCAACATGAACACAATAATTATGTAGTCGTCCACATTGGGGGTTAACCTTATAAAAATTATCTGTTATGTTCTTCAATTAATTTATCTCCTACATATGTTGTGATTTAGTTTTTTAATAGGTAAGATCCATTCATGCAAATAAATATAGAGAATAAATATTAAAATACATAAAAAGTGAAATAAAGTAATTTTGTAAGACCCTTGTAAACTTAGTCACCCACCTTTTATTATACATGCACAATTGACTTAGATGTAGACTTGGTATTATATAAAAGGTTTCACCTCTTGTGGAAATATCTTACTATCCTTGTTTTTTATATCAGGCCTATATAACGTGAAAATATTAATTTTAAGAATAATCAAACTTCCCTCAGATAGAAAATTCAATTCATATTTATACCAATTTAAATAAGGTGTTTTATGTAAAAAAAATCAATAACATATGGAAAAAATAGTAATGGAAGATGATAAATAATTTAAAGAAGAAATATGATAAATCACCATATAAATGAAGTCTATGTGGTATTTTATTAGTAGTATCTATTAAATCAAATGATAATGATCCTTTTGATTATTATGGTTCAATTTGTGATAATGTGGGGTTTATTGAATCACTCAGTGATTTTTTACATGTTAAAAAATATAAGAATATTGTACCTATCATGCATTTTTCTTATATTGTTGTATTTATCATGGGATTTAATGATGAAAAATTACATCTTGAATAGGATGTTGAGGATATAGAATATCATTTTCCAAGGAATTTTGAAAGATGAATACTTATCATGGTACTTATTTTTGGCTAAAAAACATTTAGTTCTATGAAATGATTATCTCTCATATGTTTTAGAGGAGTTCAAAAGAAATGTGTTTGTTAATTCAATGTCTTAAAATATTCTTACTGATATGATCCATGAATTAGAGAAACTTCCAAAAAAACTACAAATGTTAATGAATACCAAATAGAGGTATTGGAAAAGAAAACTAATGAGTGGGATACTTATTTTTTTATAATTCCCTGACCCCAAAAGCCTGGATGAAGTGCATTATTTTAATACATTGACATGATTACAAGGAATCAAGTCTCGAAGGACTGATTAGTTTAGCAGGCTTAGAAGTACTAGATACATACATAAGTTTTACATTACATCCTGAAATAAAAAACAACAAGAACATTATTTCCCCTTTTATCACACTCATATCCCGTAGCCTGTCCATGCATATCAATAATTATTGATTTTTTCACATCCTCGGAAAGAGAAAACTTAAGAAAGTGGTGACCTCAGATGCTCAGTAATGATAAAAATATAAAATAAACTATCATATATAATAATAATCAATTATAATAGTGTAGAAGACAAAAACACATTCTATTTAAACATAAACATTAGTATAATATGGAAAATATAATTTAAATAATTCCATTTACTTATTCACATGAATATTCAACTAGTCGAATCACATATATAATGATTTATCGTACTTGTCTTGACTTGTTATTGTAGATCGTATCACTTTTATAATGATTTAATTGCGTCATGAATATAAATACTTATTTATGTATCATATATATTCAGAATATAAATATGTATAATATAATGAAATATTAAATGGAAAACACCGTTGATGGAGACGGTAGGCAGTAGGTACACATAAACGTTGTTTTCATTTTCATATCGTATTGAATAGAAGTAAGAGAATGGGATATATGTATATACACACACACACATAAACATATATATATATATATACATTAGCATTATTATTTCATATATTACATACTTATTAATAATATATATTTATAATCATCATTGAATGGTGAAAGACGAAATGAATTCCATCACATTGTGGAGATGGTACGCCGTACGTACACACAAGTGATTATATCATACTATTGATGGTGAAATCATATATAAGTGGATGATATATTATATATAAATAATAATTAAAATATTATTTTTATTATTTACATCAATTATACTCATTATTACACCCAACAAAATAATTATGTGTGGAATATCTAACTACACCACGACGTGGAGACGGTAAGCTGTACATACCCACATGTGGGGAATTTGTCATTCATAAGATGGATAGAATAATGAACATTATTTTAACATATTAATAAAAACATTTAATTTTATATATGGTAGTATATATATTATTTTACTATAGAGAAAAAAAATATATAAGATGTAGAAGGAGAAAATAACTTTGAAAGTGGAGATGGAATAATAACCTCTTCTTCAGGCGCTTCCTTTTGATTTGAACAGAAGGGCTCCATAGATTGATTTTATGATCAATGTAAGGCCACTAGGTTTATTATAGGGTATTTTGGAGGATATTTGAGCAATGGTTGTCTGATCCAAATGGATTTGGAGGTGTGAATATAATAGAAGGTGAAGTATTCTTTTATAAGGGAGGTGAGAGGAACTATAAGAAAAGTTTGGAATATTAATTTATTATAAATTCATTTTCGGTTTCTAATAGCTCCAAATTGATTTATTTCTAGGATAATGCGGGTATGCGTCAAAATCATCTCAACCAATAGGTTTTAGACAAGTTTAGGTCACCATATTAATCTTATCTTTTAGATTTAACCTTTAGCTAAATAGATTATCTTTTACCATGTCTTCATGTATTATTATAATAAATGGTAAATAAACATACTATAAAATTCCAAGAGAACCTCAAGTGGTTAATTAATGACATATATATAATTATTTATGTCCTTTTTCTGAAACTTATATTTTTATGAATATTAATGCATTTAATAATATAGTATTTGTTTTAAAAATTCATTTATATCAATTTTAACACTATCTATATTTGGTTTTTCTGAAAGTCATAAAAAATTGATTAATTCGAAAAAATACCTTTAATAAATTATAACACATCATATTCACCTATAAAATTCATGGACGACATCAGATGTTTCAATTTACATTTAATTTGATATTTATAACAACTCTTATTTTAATCATTCATTAATAAGGTAATTATTCCACCATCATTCTGTAATAATAAATATAATTATTTATTGTCTAAAAATTATAAATAAAATACCATGATGTAGGAAATATTTTTATCTATCTAATGAATATTTATAGTCGAATTTATCTTATGTGTAACGCAATATATAAAATGGTTTAGTTATTAACCATTGAATTTAAAACTATTAACTCTTTTTTAATAAAATATAACAAATGTCATAATCTAACCCAAATGGATCAAGAGGATCTTATTTTTTTTTTCCAAAGTTTTATTTTCTTCAAAATACTATTATCCAATAAAATTAGGACAAGTTTTGGGGTAATTATAATATTATTTTTACATTTAATTACCTTATTTACTTTTAACTCACGTAAATAAATTTCAAAAGTTACTATTCACCAAATTTTTTTTCATCCTATTCAACAAATTTTAATTACTAATTTTAACCATGACTCTCAAATTTTTTAAATTCAATTCATAGAATTGGTAAAATTATATTTTATGTAAATGTTTAAATTTTCCTTGAAGTTGGGTAAAAAGACGTTAAAATGGTTCAATAAAATTGTATATATCTAATATTTTTATAAAATGACTTAAATGGATGAAATTGTAATAATATATGTATTATCTATCTATTTTAAGATAAATTTTTAATTAAACATTATTATTTAAATTATCAACCCAATTTTTAGTTACAACACTGTATTTTTCAATATTCATAAAATATTGAATATTTTCAAAAAATAACAAAATTTCACCATAAGATAATTTTGATATTACAAATTAAAAAATGATGTCTATTTTACGAAATTAAATACATTTAAGTTACATTAATTTATTGTAAATTAATTCTTGTTGTCAAAACTGAAAAGAAGGGTTTTGGGAAGTAAAAACTATCAAAATATTGATATGTGTTTATATCAAATTTAAATGTAAAATTACTTCAAATGATCAAAATTATATTACATGATAAAAATATAATACAATTATACTTCCAAACAATTAAATTTTTTAATTTATCACTATAAAATATTTTTATTAAAAAATTATTTTTCAATTAAAATTTAGTATTTTTCACTATTCATCAAAATTTGACTGATATCATAAAAATAGAAAAAAGTTATCCAAAATACATTTTTTATGACCCTCTTTTAAAGAATTTTATTTTTTCAAATTGAATATATAAAAGTGTCAAATATTGTATTTAAAAAGGGATCTCTAATAAAAGGCGGTAAAATTGCATTTTTTTAAAAAACATTTATTTCATCAGAAAAATTAAAATTTTCAATATATTATATCTAAAAAAATAATATGGATTTTAAAATGTTATAGATCATATAAAATTAAAAATGCAGTTAATAATATTCATAACTGCTTTTAAACGACTAGTTTGGTAAGTCGTGGTGTGCTCGAACTCGGCGTTGCGTGTGGCAGATGCAATTAAATGGTTTTACCGAGATACAATATTATGAAATCATTGGGTGTTACGTTATCCCATCCATCAATAAATTATTTCCTCTCAATTTGAAATTGTTCTTTAAAATAAATGGATTAAAATAGAAAATATCTTTTTAGAAAACCTATATCAGAAATAGTGTTACTATAATTTATCCATAGTAAGAGGGAAAGGGAAATGAAAAAGTCACCACAAAATTAGGGTTTTGAATAGGATTACATTTGTGGAAATTATAGACACATAATTAAGGGAATGTGTAAATATTTATTTCGAGTGATTGAGGTTATGAATCACCAATATGTGAATAATAAAAGGAAAATTTGAGTGCCTCGATGAAATAAATCTATGATGATTTAAAATATCATCATTTTAACAAAATAAAAGATATTATGGTAACAAATTTTTGGTTTCAATATCCTTTCCCTAATGTTTAAGAAATATTTTAATCATAGAATAAAAACAATACCTTACATGTAGAGTTCTATGCTTTATGTAGTTTATACCAAAAACTCATCTTTCATTCCCATTGATAATATAATTAAAAAATATTCTATTTTTCCTAATCATATAGGTTTCCAAAAAATGTATTTATAATTCATATATCATACCATATAGAAAAAATACATTATACAAACCAGCACATCCTATTGACCAGTGGTAGGTGATGCCCCTTTATCGCCCTTCAGTTGCTAGTTCAAGTCTCATGGCCTTTCTGGAGGCGATGGGTTTTCACCCAACCTCCGGGTTGTTGTTTTTATAATAATTCAAAAATAATCTTGAGAAATGTTTTATCCTTAAATAATAGTATCCAATTTCAAACCTAATCCATTCCATCGTTTATACTTATCCAAAATACTTCTGTCCAAACTCACAGTCCATAATTTAGAAGGAAGGTAAACATAATGATGATATTTTTTCCAAATAATATAATGTGAATACATTCATCATGTATTCTATTAAAACATGGTAACACCCTATTTTACTATAAAACATTATTTGAATATGTATGTACATACTTATTCCTTCTTTAAGACTTAGAATACTAGTTACACTTCATATATCCAATAGTGGTGTAACCTCCAAAAATAATGGAATAAACAAACAATTCTTAGTTTCACGGTAGTTAAGAATATCGAATATAATTTATCCAAATAAATCACCTCTTATTCCCAAATCACAACCCTAGTATCCGGACCATATTATGGTTTATCATTACCTCAACTATGTATTTTCCAATGATATTAACTTGCTATTGAGTAACTTTTCATAGTACCATACAATCCCAATTCCTCAATGAAATAGTATTATAGTAAAATCCTTATATACTCTATAATTCTTATAACTTGTACATGAATAATAAAAAACTCAAAATGGAAAAATTAGTTACTAAAAACATAAGATCACTAATCATTCCTCTTCATCTGTGGTAGTATCATATCTTAATTATTATCTAATAAGAACATTTGAGGTATAATCAGATGATTGGGACATTAATTCATGTAGTGTACCAAATCCTTGAAGATGAAATATTGTACATTTGAAACCGTTTTATTATCCTTGAAATCACAAGCTTGGTGGAATTTTTTCCAAAACATATAACAAACTCCCATTCCTTTCAAGAATTTACAATGGTGAATCTTTCCGCTGTTATCACATGTGGGAAAATCCTTCATCTACTTCTTCCCTTTATCTATCTTTTTATCTTCCATACTCTTCTTTTCTTGCTTCCCTAAAAGCCATAGGACTCAGATAATTCTACAGTTTTCTTATTAACACAAGATTATATTTCTTCATATGATGAAAATACATCGGAGACTATTTCTCTTCAAAATGTTATCTTATGTCCATGAACGATATGATCCATCATTCTCTATCGATCATGCGTATTTCTAGAGTTATCATTCCTTCTACTGGACTCCATTTCTAAATGAAAAAATACACTAGGTTAGATCATATAATAATGTATAATAAAAACACTAGAAAAACTATCTACATTAATTGATGATTTACAGATTTCTAGTATCATAATAATTAAGACTGTTTCTTTCCATACATATTTACTCATTAATCTTTCATATTGGATTGTAAAAAAATGCGAGTTATGCTAAGCATATCCCCCGAGAGTGTCATAACAAAGAGTGCAGCAAGGCCCATTATTGTTCAACAGTTTCGATTCAAGTCTAGCACAAAATGGTGTTTTCAGGTTTTACCACAAGATACATCTATGCCAGATCCACCTCTACCATCTAGTATCCAGACAGAGATGTATTTCATGGAAAATTTATAGAAATTCTACATTACTAAAATTCTCAGAATTACTTCTATAATAATCCTCAAATTCTATCATTGGGTATTGTTTCATTATCAGGGTTTAATTAAATCTACTTCCATGGTTTTTTCTAAACTTATTCTGATACCAACTGTAACGCCCCGACCTTAGATGCCCGGAGCCGGTGCATTATTTTAATACATTAGCATGATTACAAGGAATCAAGTCTCAAAGGACTGATTATTTTAGTATACTTGGAAGTAATATATATATACAAAAGGTTTACCTTACATCCTGAAATATAAAAACAACAACAATGTGTTCCCTTTGAGAACACTCATATCCCTTTTTCTATCCCTGTTTATCAATCCTTATATAATTGTTCTTATCTTGGAATAAATAAAACATATAAATGGGTTGATCATAGATTCCCAGTAAGGATAACAGTATAGTGAGAAATATAATAAATAAGAATAAACATTTGAGACAATGTATAAGACTAAAGCACAAGCCTTTTAAACATAATCTTCATTAAAATATGGAAAATATAAATAAAATAATGCCATTTTCTTATTTACCTAGACATTATACTCTCTGAAAAATCAAATGAAATATCAATAGCTAATTTCATAATGATGGAATGCATAATTTCGAATATCATAACCACATTGTAAAGTCCTCGTGCCATGACTAGAAATAAATTTTTTTCAAGGCATTATGCCAAGACACTAGTTTGTCTCATGAGACCTACCGATGCATTGAGGGGAAATAGTGGGACCCTCCCATCACTTACTAAGTCCATTGAATTGCACATATGAAATAGGGTGAAACATGAAATAAAAATCTTTACAAAAAATAGCATATGAAATGGGAATACATTAACTACCAACTATTAATAGTATAAAAATAGCACATCCATTGTCAAACATATCATAACACATTCAATTCAATATGGAAGATTGTATTATAATAAATAAACCTCAATCAAGAATAATATCTAATAATGGATGTTGAAATAGTTGGAAATAATCAATAAAACTCTTTGAGAGAAATACACATTTTCATAACTTTATAAAGGAAGTCAATTAAATTGTATTTTTCAATCGAAGTGTCCCATACCACTTTGAATCCTTTGAAAGAAATGAATATTTTAAAACAATAATTTCCATGTAAATAAATCCTTAAAATAATTTTGAAAACATGGACATTAATTAAAATGATTTAGAAAAATAAATCATTAAAACATTTAAAATGATGATCTTGTTAAAGAGGCCATTACAAAAAACCATAACATATTTCTTTTAATTTTTTTAATTGAACATGGACATGGATGATAAATATTTCCTAGTAGATACTTACATATAAACAATCTAGGATAACAATGAGAATGAGGAATTAACCCTTACCATGTACTTTACTTTGGTTAATGGTACGTTTAAACTCTTGTATAATGAGCATAGTACGTTATTAAATTATAAAAAACCATATTCATATTTATTATATAATACATTATTCATTTATGACTTTATACTAACCATTTAATAATAATTTCAATGTTAAAATAACATTTTATTCAATAATCACTTTGATTATCATACACGATTTAACATGTTATTATTGATCGTATCACTTATATCATGATTTAAATTATTATATAATATAAAAAATTATTTATGTCTAATATATATTAAGAATATAAATATTTATAATAGACAGACATTTGAAATGGAAAACACTGTTTATAGAGACAGTATGACTTACGTACGCCTAAACACTGTTTCTGTTTTCATATCGTATTGAACAGAAGTAAGAAAATGAGAGAGATATATATATATAAATATATATATATATATAGTTGAATTATTATTTCATATAGTACATAGTTATTAATGTTATAAATTTATAATCATCCTCAAATGGTGAACGCGGAAATGAATCTCATCGCATTGTGGAGACGGTAAGCCGTACGTACACATGACCAACGATATAATTCAATTGATAGTTAAATAGTATGAAATTGGATGGTATATTATATATAAAGATTCATTAAAATTTAATATTTATTATTTACATCAATTATACTAATTATTATACCAATGAAAATAATGAAGTGTTGAATAAAAAACTATACCACGGCGTGGAGACTGTAAGCTGTATGCATGCATGTATGGGTACTTTATCATTAATAGGATGGATATAATGATGAATATGGTTGTAGAATATTTATAATAACATCTCAGTATGTATAAGGAACTGGAGTTTTAATTTTAGTATGGAAACAAAAAATAAATGGAATATAGAAGAAGAAAATAACATTGAATGTGGTGATGGGATGATTACCTCTCCTTTGGGTGCTTCCTTTTTATTTGAACCAAAGGGATCCTTAGGTAGGATTTATGATCGTGGTAAAACATCAAGGATGAAGGGAGGGTAGTTGAGAGGATATTGGAGCAGGTTTTGGCCGATCCAGATGACTATGGAGGTTTGAATTTTGGAGAAGGGGAAGTACCTTTTTATAAGGAAGGTGAGGGGAACTATAATAAATGTTTGAAATATTTATTTTTTTATATAGTAATTTCCGATTTCTAATTTCTCAAAATTGAATTATTGCTAGGATAATAGGTTTATGGGTATAAATAATCTAAAAAAATTGGTTTTAGACATGTTTAGTTCGCCCTATTAACATTGTTTTGTAGATCTAACCCTTACTTAAATAGTTTAACTTTGACAATATCTTCTTGTATTTTTATAATACATGGTTAATAAAATTACATAAAAATTCCAAGAGAACCTAAAGTGGTTAATTAATGACATATATATCAATATATATGTCCTTTGGATAATTCTTATATTTTTAGGAATATTATATCATTTAATAATGTAGTATTAGTTTTAAAAATTAATTTATGTCAATTTTAACTCTCTTTAGTATTTGGTTTTTGTGAAAGTCATAAAAACATGATTACATCAAAAGATATTCATTTAAACAACCCTAAATCATAATATTTACCTATAAAATTCGTGGATGGAATAAAAAGTTTCAATTTGAATTTATATTAATAATTACATCATCAATTATTTTAATCTTTCATTAATAAGGTAATTACTTCATCATCATTGTGTCATAAATACATTAAATTATTTAATGTCTAAAAACTATAAATAAAATACCATGATGTAGTAAATATTTTTATCTTTATAATTAATATTTATAGACGAATTTATCTTATGTGTAACCCTATATTAAAAATAGTTTAGTTATTTGGCTTTGAATTAACACTTTTAACTCTTCATTAAATAAAATATAATAAATGTTATAATCTAAACAAAATGGATCAAAAGGATCTTAATTTTTTCCTAAATTTGATTTTGGTCAAAATACAATTATCCAATAGAATTAGGACATGTGTTGGGGAAATTTGAATATTTTTGTTATCTTTAATTACCTTATATACTTTTAAACGTTGTAAATAAAATTCAGAAGTTACTATTCACTAAAAATTATTTTCATTTTATTGAACCACATTTTACATACTCCTATCAACCGTAACCCTAAAATTTATGAAATTTGATTCACAAAAGTGGTGAAATTACATTTTATGCAAATTTTCAAATGTTCCTTGATGGTTGGTAAATGTGCCTAAAAGGTGTGTAAAAAACATTAAAATGGTTCATTAAAATTTCATATATATAACATTATTATAAAATCAGTAAAATGAATTAAATTATACTAATATATCTATTAATAATCTATTTTAATATAAATTTTTATTTAAAAATAATTATTTAAATGAAATAGTCAGTTTTTATGTACTATATATTATTTTTCACTATTCATAAAAAATTGAATGTTTTCAAAAAATAAGAAAATTCTCCCTATGATAATTTTGATATTATGAATTCAAAAATTATTATTTTTTAAATAATTCAAAAAATATATGTTGGATTAATTAATTTAAAATTAACTCCCGTTGTCAAAACTAGAAAATAGGTTTTTATAAATAAAAACTATCAAAAGATTGATATGTGTTTATGTCGAATTTAAATGTAAAATTAATTCCAATAAACAAAATTTGATAATTGATAAAAATATAATCTAATTATAATTCAAATCCTTTCAAATTTATAATTTAACACTATAAATTATTTTGATTAAAAACTTTTTTCCAATTAAAATTTTGTATTTTTCACTAATCCTCAAAATATGAAAGTTATTTAAAAAACAAAAAAAATTATCCAAACTAATTTTTTATTTACCACTTCTAATGAAGATGTTTATTTAGTAAAATTGAATATATGAACGTGTCAAATATTTTATTTAATAAATATTCTCCATTAAAAGTTAATAAAATTTTATTTTTTATGACAAACCATTTATTTTATTTGAAAAATTAAATATGTTTTTATATTATGAATAAAAAACACATATTATGGATTTTAAAATTATATGTATTATATAAAATTACAAATGTATTTCATACTTTTCATAAAATCCTTTTAAAAATCCATTTTGGTAAGTCGTGGTGCACTCGAACTCGGTGTTGCGTGTGGCGCACGCTATTGAATTACTTTGAAGAGAAAACTTATTATGACATCCTAGGGTGTTACACTACTAGAGGCCAAAAAATTCCTAATGATCAGATTAAGAAAAGGAATATCAAATGGGTGGAGGAATAAAAATTAGATAAATATGTCAAGATTACTCTCAATTTCAAGCATCTTCAATTTGGTCTCTAAATTGAAAAATTAAGAATTGGAATAAGTTGATAATTCCCAAGATGATAAGATCAATTTTCTACCAATAGTAATTCAAAAAAGAGCCTTACTTCTATGAAGAATTATTCTAATAGAAATAATTGAATGAGATTATTTAATGATAAATATACTAACTACTCTTAGAAATTTGTAACCCTTACTATAACACCCTATGATTTTGTGAATTATTTTTATTCAAATTAATTTAATATTTTTGATAATTTTCATTTTACTCAACACTTAAAATAATGTATTTTATATTTAATCACTATTTCTGGTTTGATCTATATGAATCACCATGTTAATCATGCACTAAATACAACATTAATTTTATATTTCTCTACATGGAACACAGAGTTTACCTTGAATACCACACAATAATGAATTCCCTTAATGGATTGTTTAGCAAGCAAGACAGATTTTTACTGAGCACTAGTATATAATTAAAAAATTATTATTTTAAAAAATAAGATATAAAATAATGGTTAAATTATACGATATGATTAGTATTAAAAAAATTTAAAAATATATTTTTTAATAAAATATAATATGAATTCAATGTTTAATAATTAATTTAAAATTAATATGAACAATCATTGAATATAAAAGTATATAGGATTAGTTTAATAGTAAAATCTAGATTCGACCAATTAATTAAATTCATTACAATTATTAAGTAAAATTATTGTTAAATAATTTTTTATATTAAATAAAATATTTTTATATTCATCCAATATATTTGATATATATATATGACAGGAAGAAGCCCATTTTTATTGATAAAACCCAATTTTTTTTATAAAGGTAGTTTGACCGCCATTTATTGGCGAACCCATTTTAAATTAAAATTTGGAAATTTTTTTAAATATAATATGTGAAAATAAACATCATATTTCGATGAAAAATAGAAAAATTAGTTTAGGATAACGTATTGATATTTCTCTATAAGGTTACATTCTTAATTAACAGGTAAAAATAATAGATTTTAATACAAAATTTATTTTTAATTTAATTTAAATTATTAAGGGAAATTATATTATAAATTGGTTTAAAAGTTTAATTAAATGAAAATTTAATAACTAAATCCAATGTATATCAATGGAATCAATATTACAATGAATTTTTTTGGTTTTACAGTAAAAACTCATTGTGTCGTCCTATCAACGAGATTAATTTTAAATTACACTCTTCCACCTCAAAGATTGGAATTTGGTAAAATGGATTACATATTTGGAATAATCATAAATCATAATTTATAATAAGGTAAAATTAGTTTTTTAGAAAAAATATTAGTTAATGTAATTAAAATGAATTTCCTCGATTGTGGGAAAATTAAGCTTAACTGAGGACTAAATGCTAGATTTAAGACACAAAATGACATATAATATTTTGAAAAACAAATTTTATAGACACTATTTTTCAATGAACCTACTATTATAGATTTTTATTTGATTTTTATTTCCTTTTTAGGTAACAATGTGGTTACACCTAACTTGTTTTCAAAATTGCCAATTGTGTCATTTCCCTTCCCTATAATAGTTCCCCACATATCCCTCTTGTTGAAACATGTAAAACCACATAGGTTTGGCCATGCTCTATGAAATAAAATTCCAAATATCCATATATTACTTCTAAAATCCAACTTTTTTTCAAAAACAAATCCATGTAAGGCTTTTGGCACAAACAGAAAGGATATACCCGATTAAGAGGTAACACCTTCTCTAAAGCTCCTTTGTTTTATTTCATTTATCCACACCCTCCAATCAATTTATTGCATGATTTTATAAAAAAATAGTATCTAAAATATTATAGGATTTTTTTATCCTATGTTTTTGACCTAAACGTACAAATACCACCATCTAATGGGTAACGAACCTACAATTTAATGTGTGACGAACTAACACCTCATTAAAAAATGATAGTTCATTTTTCTTTGGCCACATGTCATGGTGGAAATTATGATGGATAATATATTTATATAAGTTATATATTATAAATTTTATTTATTTATTATTATGTTATTATTTTATAATACAGATCTATATTCCTTCCATTTAGTGATAACATGATAATTTCGTTTGAGGAAGTGTAGAGTAATGCCTTGTCAAAGCAATGTGATTCATTCATACACTACATGGAATGTATTAAGTATATATTTATTGAATTTATATGATATAAAAAATATAATAAATCTACACTAATAATGATATATAAACCTAAATATCCATATATGTTTTTATATTATTTCTCTCAACATGAAAATTAAATTGAAATAGCGTTCCTACGTATATATGAGTTACTGTTTCCATGAAAAAGGTATTCTTCTTCATAATTCTATATAATATTGATTATTTTAATGAAAAATACTGAATATATATTATATTGAAATAATTTATTACATTATTTAAACCATGATATAAATATAAGGACCAAATATAGAACAAATTAAGAAACTTGCGAAAACAAAACGTGATGCTACCCGAAGTGAAACCTTATCATTGAATTGTTATAACGAGGGTAATATGAAGCCACAATAAAACTATATATTTTATTAGAAATAAGTATATGGTTCTTTGAGAGATTTATAAAAAAAATTATATTTATTAAAAAGGATTTTTGAATGAGTATGACGATAGTCAAGACACAAGGTTATGGGATTTTATCTCACTTTATATTTTCATGACATACATGCATTATTCACCAACCATTCATTTTTTATGGAGTTTATACATACCATTTATGTATTAAATTATTCATGTAGTTAAATTTAATACTATTTAAATATCCATTATATGACATTTTTTTCATGGGGTATATGTTTCAAATGTTAAAAAATCAGAAATATAATTATCTCTCAATTTTATTTCTTCCAGAATCATTTTTTGTCATACATTTAAATTCATATTGAGTTGTATATACATCCATGATATATAATGAATCTACATATTTTCATGATATTTTATGATTCATATATTTATTTTTTCATACATGTATAGTATGATACAAATTTACCACGTGATATGAGTTTGGAAACAATCTCAAATCTTTTCGAGATTGTTTTGGCTTATTCTTATTTGGATGAAAACATATAACCCATTCCCCCTGAATCTTCATGGAATTTATTTTCCTTAGGTTTTTCTTGATATAATCATGTATTTGTACCATAATTCTACTCTTAAATACATAACATTGTTAAGAATTTATTTTCAAGAAATCATGGATTTACACTCTCTTTGGTTGGAAATCAATATTATTTGAAAAGGGTCCCAAGAATATTAAAAAATTACCCTAAAATATTTGAAATAAAATTTTAACCCATTATTTATTTTACCAATTTTTTCAAATTAATATTATTTTCACTTCCTGAACATGAAATTTTTCTAATGTTTTTACCAAGTTAAAGGATGGTTCTTTTTACCTCGAACGACATGTAAATATTTACCTACCATCAATTATGGGATGATTTGTTTTCATGTTTAAAAGGATAATTTTTATGAAAATATTTATAAAATATTTTTTTCATAGAAATGGATTTCCAAAATATTTTCATGATTCTTTTATTCATTTTTATGTAAATTTTTTTCAAAATTATTTAATGCTTTTTATTGGTTTTTAATGAAAACTGTTTTCGAAAGGATTTAAGATTTATTTTAATGTTTTTTAAGAAAATAGTTTTAAAAATGTTTTAATGATTTTTATATATGTTTTCTAGAAAAGTTCCTTTCAAAACGTTTTCTAGATTAATTTATATGATTTTAAGGAATATTTTTTTCAAACGGTTTCCAAGATTATTGTATATGTTTTTAATGAAAATTGTTTTTAAAAGGTTTTATGTTTCAATGATATTTTTTTCAATGAACAAAGGATATTTACCACATTAAATGTTTTTAAAATATCCTTCCATTTGATATTCTATCCGAAATAACATCCATTGATGTTACTATTTTCCTGATATGAAATTATCCAATGGTTCAATTCATATAATTACTCTAATGGTTTATGTTTTGATGATTGTTTATACACCAATTAGACATCAATATGTTTATGATTTTGAAACCTGATTCTCACGGGTTATGATTTCCTAATGTGATTTTGAATCCGAAAAATTTCCATAGGTAATTATGTGATGAAATTTTAATTATACCCATTTCTATTTATGGGTTATGATTTCATGTTTAAAAAACCAATCTCTTTTTATAGTTTATGATATAGTGGATGTTTTTTATCTAACATAACTTGTATGAATGATTTTATTATTATATGGAGGATACCTATATCCCTCTCCCATTCATTGTGTAATGATAAGTTGCATATGAGCATAGAGGGTATATAGGTTGTATCTGATGCCTGAAGGCAAGAAGGTACATGGGTTGTAGCCCAAGCCTAAACTAAAGAGGGTACACGAGTTGAATCCCAAGCATGAAAAAAGAAGGTCCTAGGTTGTGTCCCTTGACTGAAAACTATATGATACATGGGTTGTAGCCCAAACCTAAAAGAAAGAAGTTGCATAGATTGTAGCCCAACACTGAAAACATGACGGTACATGAGTTGTATCCCATGACTTAATGTAAGTGGGTACACGGGTTGTTTGACCAAGCCCAAATTAGGTACATGGTTTGTTTCCCAATCCTAAAATGTTATAAATTTCCTAGTAGGTATCATTGACATAATATTTTCTTATTTGTATGTCTTCCAAAAATTATATGTCTTATTCTAAATTTATGATTTATTTTGTCAAGATGTTTATTTCCTTGTAATTCATATCCCATAAGATGAAATTCTTTATCCCATAAATCATGATTATGATATTTTATTTGCAGGGTATGATATTATCATGATTTTTAACACATTCTTAGACCCATATATTCTTGATTAGGATACACATTTCCATTATTTATCCTTTATGAGAATATGATATCACCCCTTTCTTGTGTTTCCATTCCCCCTGTTATAATTAATGGTTTAAGGTATATTGGATACAAGATTTTATCATCATGGTAGATGTTTATGATTATTAACCTGTATAAAAGATTAAGATTCCTTGTTTACAATGACACTGAACTATTATGGTCCCTAGGCATGTGTTTTAGTAATGTACTGAATATTCATATAAAGTGTTGTTATATCCTTATATGTTAATCCTGGGTATCTATAGTTGGTATCCAAAGAATGGTTTTGTAAGCCCTTGGAAACTAGAATAATAAAAAAATATGTGATATCCCATGGTATATTTATATATATATTTATAGGGGTGTCTCTATGGATAATTATAAGGACGAGTTAACGTTTAGGAAAATGTCATGGAATTTTGGAATGTGATAAAGTGAGTGGTTTCCTAGAAATACACCCATATCAGGGTACAAATTGTGGCTATGGCTCTAGAACAAATGTACTTATGGGAATAAACACCAAAAATATGTTCGACGCTTGACCTAGGGAAATCGGTTACATTACAATTGGCCTTACTGCACACCTTGTTTGACAGTTACATGAGATATGCTTTGGAAATTAACAAAATCATTATGAACCATTCTGATGGATTTGAATAGATGATAACTATGAATAATATAGGATAAACAAATGTTTTTTAATTAAATGTTATGTGTCATTATTTATATATCCTATACATAAATATTCATGATTATGTGGATTTATTAAATGATATGTGTTTCTCACCCTATGATTTATGGTTTTAGTCAATGTAGAGAAATAGAAGGAACATACATAACATAGAATGTTTCATATGTGGAATGTATGGGAAGTATGAAAATCTATTTACCATGTATAAATATCATAAATAGTACTTAGAAGGTGGTACGACTATTGGTTATACGTATAAAAATAAAGAGACCACAAAGGATATGGAAAAGGTGTGTGATGTTCTTTCAATACTGTTACCCTGATCGTAAGGAACATGATTATATTAGGGTAGAGGAACCCTATTAAATGATTTATATTTCATAATCTATGAAATTTTGATTAAGGATTATGTTGATGAATCATGAATAATGGTCTATGAATAAACATGGATAAGTGAAAAACTTATTTTTTGGAATTCAAATATTATGTTATATGAATAATAAAATATATAAGAATATTTAGTATAAGAATACATTATAGTCTAAAAAGGATAGGTTTAATGGTGATGAAGACATATAAAAGTGATATTTTGATTTGGGGGATGTAAACCTTGATGCGATCCTGACGATGAGAAAATTATGTTCTCTTGGATAAAGAGATGATTGATTTTGATAAAGTAAATTAGATAGATCTAATTACCATGGATCTAGTTATTGATTGTTTGAAAAATTAAAATATGTAATCATGGATGAAGTTTTCAACTTTATGGATATAAATAATATATCTATAATCCTTTGTAATAAGGAAGAATTCATAATTTCCTAAAGTATTTATGGTAATTCAGGTTATTACAATGTTGTAAGAGTATTTATGATTATTTTATTCACATGTTTGGAATGTGAAAACCAAGTTGTACTTTTTGATATATAGAGTGGTCAATGATAATTTGATTTCCTAAATTTCATTCTAAACCGTTTAATTTTCATATTTTAGAGGGTTTATGAGGTTATTTTTTTTTTTGAATTATCATATTAAACAATGGATGTTGTTGGCTTGAATAAAGTATAACCTTTCCACGTGAGGATTTTTGTATAATGGATAACGTATTATAAACATGTGGTGTTTATGAAAACTGATTATAAATGGGATATCATATCATGGATATCCTGATATATTAGTAAATTGTTAATGAAAGACTGACCTTTCTTTTTTGGGCAAAGAGGTGTTGTGGATCAATGAAAAAAAGGGCGAGGTTATACAGAAACCATGAAAGTAAAACCATTAATTAAAATATTTTAAATTTTGGAAAAATGATCTTGAAAAAAAAATGTTAACTTATTACCTCCGTTTCTAATTAATTAGATGGTCCCTATAAGGCCCCAGCCTTAAACATTACTTAATATTTAATTAAATTAATAATTCACATTAAGGATCTTTTCAGGTTTAGAGTTTTAGAGAATTAGAACCTAACTATTACATCTCAAAAGATTTACAAAGTAGACACTTCTACTATGTTTCCATAGAATAAAAAACTCTTAAAAAGAAACATGTCTAGTTCCATGTTTTATATAGCATGACATTCCCTTGATCCCATCCTTGACCTTATTCCACATTAAGTCCTGTGAAAAACATTTAAAAAAAACTTGGGGTGAGCATAAAAAGCTCAGTAAGGTATACACAAAGAATGAAAACTGTTAGTTTTTCAAACATCAAGTAAACCATGTATAATTTATAAATGTAATACCTTCACCTTCCTGAAGTAGTAAAAAAACTCTTCACTGAATAAAATATCATTAATTACCTTTTTGTAACCAAAGGATTACCATAAAACCCATATAAAGAACGCATAACATATATAAAGGTAACTTTGGACATAAACATATTTAAGTAGAATAACCATACGGTCGACTTCCACACATATCACTTAATGGAATAGCCATACAGCCAACTTCCATACATACATAATGGAATAGCCATATGGACGACTTCCATACCCAATGCATTGGTGGTTATAACGTAACCACCATCCTGGTATTCACGGCACCACCCGTCATATGGTTTATCACATAACCACCCGTTAAAATGTCCAAGTACGAATATAAAATCATAAAACATAAAACCAATATAAAGGAATGATATCATTTCCACATTTAAATCACAATATATCATAAATATATTGACATAATAGAATCCTTTATCAAAACTATTTTCAATGCCAAAATACATAAAAGAGTATATGGTATTTATTTTATTTTAAAAAACATTACGGCTTGTTGAGGAAGCCAAAGACCAAATAATACTCGCGGCGGCGGAAAAGGTCATTGTCACCGCGTACATTAGGAAAAACAATCCTTTTTGTCGTTTTGTAAAACGCTTCGTAGAAAAAGATTCTTTTTTTATAAAAGTAAAAGTCAAACAGGTTTATACACCGTTATAAAATAAAGTTGTGTATAAAACGAAATATGCCTCAATGAAATGAGATTGAGACGAAGTCCCTTACCTCTGGTCCGACTTGACTCGATCGTTCTTTAACGTCCTGAATAATAAAATTGAGTTAATTTCTACTTGATTAAGAACCTTTTTAAATTTCATTATTTTTTTATATCACTTATTGCCATGTTATAAACATTATGTAACCATTTAAGTTAATAATGTTTGTTTTGTCGATATTTGGTTCTTTAGTCGAAAGCGGACTTCTTACAATTACATGTTGTTCGTGTGGTCAAAGGTTCTTTATATCCAGAATGACATTCCTGATTTGTATAGCATATATATCATATATATCCAGCATATACATGTATTTATAATATTACATAATCATTTATAGGTAAGAAATGAAATGCATCGTTCATGGAGACGGTAAGCCGTACGTACGCATGAATGCTACTTTCATTTATTTATCATATTAAAGGAATTAAAACTAAATGAGAGGTATGTATATTTTAATTCCATAATTATATTCATCATTTAGATGTATCATTCATTATATATATCCATTATATACAAGTACTTTTAATAGTACATTACATTTGGGGATAGAAAATGAAATGCACCGTTCATGGAGACTGTAAGCCGTACGTACGCATGAACGCTACTTTCATTTCTATCTCATACTTCAATGGAAAGAAATAATAAATATATAGAGGTATATTATAATTCTAGTATAACATCATATATAATAACTTTAAATCTATCTTTTATACGTCCCACATATGGCATTAACAAATCACATCGCTTTGAGGGGGCGGTAGTCCGCACTTCCTTAAATGAAGATATCATGTTTACCCATAATGGAAACCATAAAGGTATGCCCAAAATGAAAAATACAAAATCTTAAGTAAGACATAAACATATTATATATCATATATAAATATAGTGTCATCTTAATTGCCACCTTTGAAGGTGTTAAAAGAATGTTGAACAATCATCGTTTCGGGAGGCAGAAATTCACCATCCACGGAAACAGTATGTTCTTTAACCATTAGATGTAGGTGTGTGTAAGTGTAGCTCTAATACTTCTTATAAAAACATCCTAGTATTTTTAGGATACTGGAGTTGTTACAAAAGAAAAGAATAAAAGAGTTTAGGGGGTTGGAGAAGCAAAATAAAACAAAAGGACTCAAAAGAAGACATTACCTTAAAATCGGGTAACTCTCTTAGATTTGAGCTCAAAGGTATCCTTGGGAATAATTATGCCCAAAGTGAGGATTCAATGAGTAATATAGGGATGTGGAGAGCCAAACTGGGCAGGGGTTGGCCGAGCCAAAGGCTTTGGGAGTGTGGGTAAGGAGGTAGAGGTGGGGGCCTTTTATAAGGGAAGAGGAGGGGCACTCTTGGAAGGTAAAGAAAAGTCACTTTATTATAAAATGGTATTCGGATTTAAGAGGTCCCACATTGATGTGTTTCAAGTATAAGGTGATAAGGGTTCGCAGTCCACCGATACAATAGGTTTTATCCATTTGTAGGTATTATATTTTACATTATCTTTCCATTTTATTTAAATTGTTAAATAATGAGGTCTTCACCGCATCATCATGATATCATAAACAATTTAATTTATTTAATGTCTAAAAATTATAACACAAATATCATGATGTTTTAAATCTTATTATCTTTCTAATGAATATTTATAGTCAAAAATCTGACTTGTATAACCCCATTTAAAAATTGTTTTAGTAAAACATCTCATGTGTGTGTCATTTTTACTTTAACATTAAATAAAAAGTTATTTATGTCATTTCCCAACCAAAGTGGCTCCATGGGATCCACAAGTTGACCCATGGCTTTTCTTGGTCTGCCATGACACAAACAATAAGGGTAGGAAATGTTTCAAGGTATTTTAATTTTATTATAATATCATTTTTTCCTTAAATTGCACTAATTACCTCTAATCGCGATTAAGAACATAAAAGTTACTATTCACCAAAAAAATATTTTAATCTCATTGAACCACATTTTACCACTTAATAAAAACCATGTATGTCAGATTTTTGAAATCCAAAACACATAAGTGGTAAAATTTCATTTAAACGAAAAATCAGTTTTTATAAGTACCACTTAGTGGTTTCACTATTCATCAAAAATTGATGTTTTTCAGAAAAATACCAAAACATCACCCTAAGATATATTAGATATTACAAATTCAAAAATTAAGTCCATTTTAAAAAATTCACAACATATATGTTGCATTAATTAATTTAATAATTAATTCCCGCTGTCAGAGCAAATAGCGTGTTTTTATGAAACAATAAATACCAAAAGATTGACACTAGTTTACGTCCGATTTCAAAGTGAAATTAATTTCAACGACCACTATTGGATTTAATGGTCAAAATATATTATAATTTCACATTAAAACCAATTCAAAAGATAATCTAATCATCTTAAAAAAATAGATTAAAAAGAGGTTTTGAATTAAAATTCAAAATTTTACACTATTTAATAAAAAAATGAACTTTATCGGAAAGATACCAAAAATTTACACAAAGTAAAATTTGATGTCTCGATTCTAAAGAAGAGTTATATTTGGTCCAATAGAATTTATAAGATCGATCAAAACTATATTTAATGACGGTTCTCCATCAAAAGGTGATAAGTGGACCTTTCGTGAAAATTAGAGTATATAAGCCTAAAATTGAATTATTTTCGTATTTTAAGCCTTTATCCTTTATTAGATAAATGTAAAAACCATTAACAAACATATATAATCATATTTTAGTTATTTCTATCCATTCCCGCTAGTACACCGGCTATGTGTTAACTAACATTTAAAATAATATTATTTTATTACTAGTGTGCAACGTAAGTTTTCAAAGGAACTCATCATTGAGTATCGGGTACGCTATCGATCATAGAAACCCCTTTAAAGTAAAATTAATATTTAATTCGTAAATATTAATAAATATTAAAATGTGTTATTCTTTATTTACCTAGGATGTTACATCCTTCCCCCCTTTTGGGAATTGCATCCTCGCAATTTTATTTACTTATCAAAATAAGTTGGGGAATTTATCCCTCATAGCATTTTCAGATTCCCATGTTGCCTCTTCCATCATGTGGTTTTTCCACAAAACCTTTACCTGATTAATCACCTTATTTCATAACACTTGCTCCCTATTGTCAAGAATATGGACCATTTTCTCCTCATAAGATACGTTCTCTTCCAGCTGAACTACCTCTGGACTCAAAACATCAGATGGATCTGGCACATATTTTCTCAACATCGAAACGTGAAAAACATTGTGTACCTAAGATAAACTCGGAGGTAAAGCCACTCGGTAAGAAACTGATCCATCTTTCTCCAGAATTTCATATGGTCCAATAAACCTTGGACTCATCTTTCCTTTCTTACCAAATCTCATCACACTTTTCCAAGGAGAAACCTGGAGAAAAACATGATCACCTACCTCGAAAGATAGATCCTTCCTCTAGTTATCCGTATAACTCTTCTGCCTGCTCTGAGCTGTTCTCATGTGCTTCTGAATCAACTGAACTTTTTCTGCCATCTCTTCTACCAATTCTGGTCCCATCAGTTTCCTTTCACCCACTTCATCCCAAAATGCTGGAGTTCGACACCGCTTCCCATATAATGCCTCAAATGGTGCCATCTGTATACTGGAATGAAAACTGTTATTATAAGAAAACTCATCCAAAGAAAGATGTTGGTCCAAACTTCCCTGATAATCCATCGAACAAGCTCGTAGCATATCTTCCGAGGTCTGAATTGTTCATTCTGACTGCCCATCTGATTGAGGATGAAATGCTATACTAAAATTTAATTCAGTACCCAATGACTTCTGAAGGCCTTTCCAAAAGTTAGAAGTAAACCTGGGATCACGATCAGATACAATGGAGAGAGGAACTCCATGTAACCTAACTATCTCTTCAAGATACAAATGGGAATGTTGATCTAGGGAAAAAGTATCTCGTATAACAAGGAAATGAGCCGATTTAGTCATGCGATCAACAATAACCCGGATTGCATTATTACCTCGAGGTGTCTTCGGCAATTACACAACAAAGTCCATGGATATATTCTCCCATTTCCACTCTGGCACTGGTAAAGGCTGAAGCATCCCTTTCGGTAACTGCCGCTCTGGTTTAACCTACTGACAAGTCAAACACTTCACAGTAAAATCAGCAATATCTCTTTTCATTCCATCCCACCAGTAATACTCCCGCAGATCTCTGTACATCTTAGTACTATCAGGATGAACTGAAAACAAAGAACTATGAGCTTCACATAACAACTCTCTCTTAAAATATGAATCACAAGGCACACACAATCTCTTCCCAAACCTCAAAACACAATCATTATCAATGTTGACTTCAGGTAACTTACCCTTCTGAACCATATCTACCTTTTCCTGTGACTCACTGTCTTTCTTCTGTGCTTGTTTGATTCTGTCTGATAGGGAAGATGCCACTGATACCTGAAACAAAATAGAAGGACTTCCTATACAAACAACTTCCATACCAAAGTTTATCAAATCAAAAACCAAAGGATCTTGTTCCAAACGTAGCATGGTTAACGAAGCATTACTTTTTCAACTCAAATCATCATCCACTTTATTTTCTTTTCCCGGATGGTAATGAATTGTACAATCATAATCCTTGATTAATTCCAGCCATCTCCTCTGTCTCATGTTCAATTATTTCTGAGTGAATATATACTTTATTCTTTTGTGATCAGTATATATTTCACACTTTACACCATACAAATGATGCCTCCAAATTTTAAAAGAAAAAACAACAGCAACTAATTCCAAATCATGTGTAGGGTAATTTACCTCATGAGTTTTCAACTGACGTGAAGAATATGCAATTACCTGATCATTCTACATTAGGACGCAACCAAGTCCTTTCAATGAAGCATCACTGTATATAACAAACTCACCATTTCTAGAAGGAAGTTCCAAAACTGGAGCATTCACCAATCTTCTTTTCAACTCCAGAAAACAATCATCACATTCTTTTGTCCAGATGAACTTAACACCCTTACGAGTTAGCTTAGTCATTGCACTAGATAACCATGAAAATTTTTCAACAAACCTTCGGTAGTATCCTGCCCAACCAAGAAAACTATGGATCTCGGTTACATTTGTGGGTCTTGGATATTCTTCAACATCTTTTATTTTAGCACGATCAACAGTTATGCCATCTTTTGAAACAATGTGACCTAGGAATGAAATTTGTTGAATCCAAAACTCACACTTGCTGAATTTTCCATACAGTTTGTTTTCTTTTAAGGTTTGCAAGATAACCCTTAAATGTCTTTCATGCTCCTCTTTACTTTTAGAAAACACCAATATATCATCCATAAAAACAACCAACATTTTTCACCTGAGTCAACTGATCCATCACTGCAACAAACTGTTTCATTTTGATTCTAACCATCTCAGGATACTGATTTGAAAGGTCATTTCCCTCGGTATGCCTTCCCAGAAAAGCTCTTTTGTTTCCTCTATGAAAAACCATTCTTAACACAGAAATATCTTAGGCGAAGCAACATAGTAATCTTTAAATGCTATATCATTTCAATTTGATCATAAAAAAAATATTTTTGGATTATCATTTATTAAAATTCTAACTCCTAAAGTTATCTAAACCGACCTCTAATACCAACTATAAGGCCCCAACCTTAAAAATTACTTAATATTGAATTAAATGAATAATTCACATTGACGATCTTTTCAGGTTTAGAGTTTTAGAGAATTAGAACATAACCATTACATCTCAAAAGATTTACAAAGTAGGCACTTCTACCAAGTTTCCATAGAATAAAAAACTCTTAAAAAGAAACATGTCTAGTTCCATGTTTTATATAGAATGCCATTCCCTTGATCCCATCCTTGACCTTATTCCACAATAATTCCTGTGAAAAACATTTCAAAAAAAACTTGGGGTGAGCATAAAAAGCTCAGTAAGGTATACACAAAAAATGAAAACTGTTAGTTTTTCAAACATCTAGAAAACCATGTATACTTTATCAAAGTAATACCTTCACCTTCAAGAAGTAGTAAAAAACTCCTCACTGAATAAAATATCATTACTTACCTTTTTGTAACCAAAGGATTACCATAAAACCTATATAAAGAACACATAACATATATAAAGGTAACATGGGACATAAACATACTTTAGAGGAATAACCATACGGTCGACTTCCACACATATCACTTAATGGAATAGCCATACGGCCAACTTCCATACATACATAATGGAATAGCCATACGGACGACTTCCATACCAAATGCATTGGAGGTTATAAGGTAACCACCCGTCCTGGTATTCACGGCACTACCCGTCATATGGTTTATCACGTAACCACCCGTTAAAATGTCCAAGTACCAATATAAAATCATAAATCATAAATCCAATATAAAGGAATGATAACATTTCCACATTTCAATCACAATATATCATAAATATATTGACATAATAGAATCTTTTATCAAAACCATTTTCAGTACCAAAATACATAAAATAGTATATGGTATTTATTTTATTTTAAAAAACATTACGGCTTGTTGAGGAAGCCAAATACCAAAAAATACTCGCGGCGGCGGAAAAGGTCGTTGTCACCACGTACATTAAAAAAACATTCCTTTTTTCGTTTAGTAAAACGCTTCGTAGAAAAATATTCCTTTTGTATAAAAGTAAAAGTCAAAGGGGTTTATACACTGTTATAAAATAAAGTTGTGTATAAAACGAAATATGCCTCAATGAAAGGAGATTGAGACGGAGTCCCTTACATCGGGTCCGACTTGACTCGATCGTTCTTTAACGTCCTGAATAATAAACTTGAGTTAATTTATACTTGATTAAGAACCTTTTTAAAGTTCATTATTCCTTTTATATCACTTATTTCCATGTTATAAACATTATGTAACCATTTATGTTAATAATGTTTGTTTTGTCGATATTTGGTTCTTATGTCGAAAGTGGGCTTCTTACAATTACATGTTGTTCGTGTGGTCAAGGGATATTTATATCCAGAATGAAATTAATGATTTGGATAGCATATATATCATATATATCCAGAATATACATGTATTTATAATATTACATAATCATTTAGAGGTAAGAAATGAAATGCACCTTTCATGGAGACGGTAAGCCGTACGTACGCATGAACGCTACTTTCATTTCTTTATCATATTAATGGAATTAAAACTAAATGAGAGGTATGTATATTTTAATTATAGAATTATATTCATCATTTATATGTATCATTAATTATATATATAAATTATATACATGTACTTTTAACAGTACATTACATTTGGGGATAAGAAATGAAATGCACCATTCATGGAGACGGTAAGCCGTACGTACGCATGAACGCTATTTTCATTTCTATCTCATACTTTAATGGAAATAAATAATAATGATATAGAGGTATATTATAATTCCATTATAACATAATATATAATAACTTTTAATCCATCCTTTATACGTCCCACATATGGCATTAATGAATCACATCACTTTGAGGGGGCGGTAGTCCGCACTTCCTTAAATGAAGATATCATGTTTACCCATAATGGAAACCATAAAGGTATGCCCAAAATGAAAAATACAGAAGCTTAAGGAAAAAATAAACATATTATATATCATATTTAAATATAGTGTCATCTTAATGGCCTCCTTTGAAGGTGTTAAAAGAATGTTGAACAATCATCGTTTCGGGAGGTAGAAATTCTCCATCCACAGAAACATTATGTTCATTCACCATTAGATGTAGGTGTGTGTATGTGTAGCTTGGATCCTTCTTATAAAAACATCCTAGTATATTGAGGATAATGTATTTGTTACAAAAGAAAAGAATAAAAGAGTTTAGGGGGTTGGAGAAGCAAAATAATACAAAAGGACTCAAAAGAAGACATTACCTTAAAATCGGGTAACTCTCTTAGATTTGAGCTCAAAGGCTTCATTGGGAAGACATCTGCCCAATGTGAGGCTTCAAGGAGTAATAGAGGGATGTGGAGAGCCAAAATGGGCAGGGTTTGTCCGAGCCAAAGGATTTGGGAGTGTGGGTAAGGAGGTAGAGGTGGGGGCCTTTTATAAGAGAAGAGGAGGGGCACTCTTGGAAGGTAAAGAAAAGTCACTTTATTTTAAAATGGTATTCGGATTTAAGAGGTCCAAAATTTATGTGTTTCTAGTATAAGGTGATAAGGGTTCTAATTCCACCCATCCAATATGTTTTTTCCATGTGTAGGTCTTAGATTTTACATTATCGTTCAATTTTATTTAAATCGTTAAATAATGAGGTCATCACTGCATCATCATGATGTCATTTATAATTTAATTTATTTAATGTCTAAAAATTATAAAACAAATATCGTGATGTATTAAATCTTTTTAGCTTTATAATGAATATTTATAGTCAAAAATAGGACTTGTATAACCCCATGTAAAAATTGTTTTAGTAAAACATCTCATGTGTGTGTCATTTTTACTTTAACATTAAATAAAAAGTTATTTATGTCATTTCTAAACCAAAGTTGCTCCATGGGGTCCCCAAGTTGACCCATGGATTGTCATGGTCTTCCATGACACATCCAATAAGGTTAGGAAATGTGGCAAGGTATTTTCATTTTATTATAATATCATTTTTGCCTTAAATTGCACTAATTACCTCTAATCGAGATTAAGAACTTAAAAGTTACTATTCACCAAAAAATATTTTAATCTCATTGAACCACATTTTACTTCATAATAACAACCATGTATGTTGGATTTTTGAAATTCAAAACACATAAGTGGTAAAATTTCATTTAAACGAAAAATAAGTTTTTATAAGTACCACTTAGTGGTTTCACTATTCATCAAAAATTGATGTTTTTCAGAAAAATACCAAAACATCACCCTAAGCTATATTTGATATTCCGAATTAAAAAATGAAGTAAATTTTAAAAAATTCACAACATATAAGTTTCATTAATTAATTTAATAATTAATTCCCACTATCAGAGAAAATAGCGTGTTTTTATGAAACAATAAGTATCAAAAGATTGACACTAGTTTAAGTCCGATATCAATGTGAAATTAATTCCAACAACCACTATTAGATTTAATGGTAAAAATATATTCTAATTTCACATTAAAACCAATTCAAAAGATAATATAATCATTTTAAATAAATAGATTAAAAAGAGGTTTTGAATTAAAATACAACATTTTACACTATTCATTAAAAAATGAACTTTATCGGAAAGATACAAAAAATTTACACAAAGTAAATTTTGATGTCCCGATTATAAAGAAGAGTTATATTTGGTCCAATAGAATTTATAAGATCGATCAAAACTATATTTAATGACGGTTCGCCATCAAAAGGTGATAAGTAGCCCTTTCGTGAAAATTATAGTATATAAGCCTAAAATTGAATTCTTTTCGTATTTTAAGCCTTTATCCTTTATTAGGTAAATGTAAAAACATTTAACAAACATATATAATCACATTTTAGTTATTTCAATCCATTCCTGCCAGTACAACTGCTACGTGTTAACTAACATTTAAAATAATATCATTTTATTACTAGTGTGCAACATAAGTTTTCAAAGGAACTCATCGTTGCATATCGGGTACGCTATCGATCATAGAAACCCATTTAAAGTAAAATTAATATTTAATTCGTAAATATTAATAAATATGAAAATGTATTATTCTTTATTTACCTGGGATGTTACAGTCCCTTTGTCATACTATGATTTATTACTTTCGGGTTGTTAACTTTCTACTGACTTTTTTCTCTATCACCCTCCATCAAAACGTGATAATTACATTTTCTGTCCACATCCATGTTATAAATTTCAACCTATATTACCCTATGTGGAAACCCAGTTATATGTGACTTTGGGAAACCATTATTGTTCCGACACTCCCATCTTATGGGATTTTTTTGGATACCTTTTTAGGATGGGGTTTTCTATGAATGAAACATTATAGTATTCAACCTCTCATAATCCAGATGATTTTTGGGGGTGAAATTAATTTTAATGTGGTAGAATATTACACCCTATGATTTTGTGAATTATTATTTTTTAAAATTAATTTAATATTTTCGATATTTTTCATTTCACACAAGAGTAAATATAGTTTATTTTATATTAAAGTAATATGTTTGGTTTGCATTATATGCAACACCAAGATAATCATGCCCAAGAAACAACATATGTTTTAAGTTTATATACATATAACACCAAGGATAGCTTTCATTACATGAAACTCAGCAATTACAAGATAGATTTTATAACACGAATGACCATTTTTTTTTCAAATAAACTTTTATTGTTAAAATTTTATTATTTAAAATAATAAGATTTATCCTATCCGTTAAATTAGTGGTTATAAATATTTTTAACTAATATATGAAAATATATTTTTTATGAATATATATTATGAATTCAAAGGATACTTGTTAATTAGAAATGAAAATTAAAACGAATTGAATATAATAAAATATATTATATATTTTGGAGTCAAAAATTTGTTTTACCCTAATAAATAAAACTAATTACAATTAATATGTGATACTAATATAATATATATATTCAATAAATTTCCATCAAATTCATCAAATAGATTATATATACATAAGATTACAACTATCCCAATTTTATGCTTTAAAAAAAATATTTATAAAGTTAGTTATAAAACATTTTAAGGGAGATCCAATTTTAAATGAATTTTTTTGAAATTTTATCAATTTAATATGACAATATAAAGTTCATATTTTGAATATAAAAATAAAAAATAGGTTTGGATATTTTTTTAATTTTTCTATAAGGTTGCATTTTTTATGAATAGTTCAAAATACTGGATTTTAATTCAAAACTAATTTTCCACGTAATTTTTGGACAAGGAAAAATTATATTTTAAATTAGTTTATAAGTTTAATTGGAATATAATTTTATCAATTAGTCAATTTATTTAATTTAAACCAATTTTACATTGATATTGGGTATAAAAACTTACCATCCTTCTGTTCAATTTTTTACTTTAGAAACTTGTAGTGTCTTCCCATGAACCGAATTAATATTAAATTAATATCAGCCACTTCTGTGAATGGTATTTGGAATAATGAATTCAATAGTTTTAATAATAAAAATTTATAATGTATAGTAAAATCAAAATAGTTTTTACCAATATTATTGGTGAATGTAATTAAAATAATTACATTGATTACGGTAAAATTAAGCTTAACTACGGACATAAAATAAATGTAAGACCAAAAAAGAAAGAGACACATAAAAACCCTTTTTGGGAATTATTAATCCATTATAATTATGTTATTTAGTTTTTTAGGTTTTTTAAGACATTTTTAGGTAAAAACGTGGGTACACCAAACTTGTTTTCAAAATTCCAATTATGACTTTTCACTTCCCTATAAAGGCCACCAACTCCCCTTCATTATCAGTCTTCTCAAAACAATTAGGTTAAAAAATGATCTAGAAAATACACATAAAGATCCCCTCTATTCCTAATTCCATCCCCCATTTAGTAATAATGTATTACAAGGAATATTTTTGGCCTAAACCAAAAGGAGTTACCTGATTAAGATGTAACACCTTCTCTCAAGATCCATTATTTTATTTCTTCTATCCACTCCTCCAATCTATTTATTACTTGATTTTATAAAAAAAGTATATAAAATATACTCTAATGTTCTTGAGCTAGGTGTTTGACCTACATTTATATAGACATCCTCTTAATTTGTAACGAACATACTGTATTGGTGTACGGTGAACTATCACCTCACTGAATAATAATTGTTCAATTTTTGTTTACCACCTCTCATGGTGGAAATTATGATGGAAAACATATTTATTTATGTTTTGATTTATATTTAATATATATTTAATACTTTTTAATTATTTAACAACTCATAAATTTCTACCTTCCATTTTGTGTTAATACAAGAATTTCTTTTGAGGAATTGTGAACTACCACCCCCACAAAACGACATGATTCGTTCATACACTACACAAAATTATTGAGGATGGATTTAGTTGAATATTAGTGATATATATTACATAATAAAGATAAAATTTTAATTATATATATATATACTTACATATATACATATATTTCGTTTACATTCATTCTTTCAACATGAAAATTAAATGGAAATAGCATTCATGTGTATGTTCGTCTAACCGTAATAATGAATGGTGTATTGAATTTCATAATTATATTTCTTATAGATTATTAAGATAAACATTTAATGGATAAAAATTATATTTAAATCATGGATTAAATTGTGGAAACTATGATATAAATATAAGGACATATGATATAAAAACATAAGGCACATGAAAAGAAAACAAAGTGGATATTTCCTGAAGTGAAACCTTAACATAGAATTCTAATCAATAAGGTAATATAAATTGATGATTAAAACAGTTGTGGTATTATATGTAATATTATTTTTATATTATAGATTTATAATAAACATATTTTATTATATATGAGTTTCTAATGAGTACGACATGATTCAAGACACACGGTAAGGGGATTTCATATCCCTTTTTATTTCTATGGGATTCATACTTTATTCACCGCCCATTCATTATGCGAGGTGTTTATAATGACCATGGATATATTAAATTATTTATATAGTTAAATTTTGGGGTATTTATGTATCAATTCCTGGACATTTATTTATATTGGTTTATGTTTCAAAAGATTCCAAATTTGTAAAATAGTTTTGTCTCAATTTCCCTTCTTTAAGACTCATGTTTTGTTATTTACTTAAATTCAAATTCAGTTTTATATAATTCAATTATATATCTTGAATATTCATATTTTCAGTATATTTAATACTTTTTATAATTTAAATTTTATAATTGGAGTGTATGATACCATGGTACCAAGTGATAATTGTTTTGAAACAATCTCAATGATTTTCAAGATTATTCATATTTTTTCCCCTTTGATGAAATATTATAACCCATATCTCAAGAAAATTCATAAAATTTATTATCCTATTGTAATTATTGATATATTCATATATTAGTACCATATTAATACTATTTGGTAAATAAAAGAGTTATTTATTGTATTTTTTAGAAATCATGGATTTACCCTCACTACGGTTGGAAATATTTGTTTTCTAAAAAGGGTTCTAAGAATATTCTACAATTCTGCAGAAATATAATTTTTTACCACCATTTTTAATTTTCCAATGTTTTAAGGGGATTATTCATGTCACTTTACAAATGAGGTATTTTTGAAATGTTTTTACTTTGAAAATGGAATGTTCTTTTTCCTCACATGATAGATTCAAATTTACCTCCTATCAATTATTTTTCTCTTTATTTTCATGTTTAAAAGATAAATTTTTAATAATTTTTTAAAATATTTTCTCATGGAAATGGTCTGTTAAAAGAATTTAATGAATATTTTATAAGTATTTAATAAAAATTTATTCTCAAATTTCTTCAATACTATTTTATATGTTTTTAAGGAAAATGGATTTCAAAAGAGTTTCATGATTAATTTTTATATTTTAAGGAATATGGTATTAAAATGGTTTTAATGTTTATTTTTTATGTTTTTATAGAAAATGGTTTTAAAAATGATTTTCTTTTTAAATAGCCATTTCTAAATAAGAATTCATATTTACCTCATGAAATGTTTTCAAAATACCCTTCAAAGTTATTTTCCATCTATGAAAATATCTGTTATTGTTCCTCATGCCATTCAAGGAAATGATATAATAGTTCCATACATATTGTTCCATGAAGGGTTTGTGTTTTGATGATACTAAAGACAACCATTTCACATCCCCATGTTTTATGTTTTTTAAACCTACTTTTTTTCGTGGATTAGGATTTCTTAAAATGATTATGAAACCTATCTATTTTGATAGGTTATTATGTTATGAAATTTTAGGGATATGCATTTCATTTTTTGGGTTATTATGTGATGTTTATAAAATCAATCTCTTTTTATGGGTCATAATATGATGAATGTTTTTTTATTTTGTGGAAGATGTATGAATAATTTTATTATGAGATGGGTGGAACCAATATCTTCCTCAAATTCATTGGGTAATGATAATTTTATATGAGATCAGAGGGTACACAGGTTATAGAACAAGCCTACAAACAAGAAGGTACATGTGTTTTATTCCACGCCAAAAAGAAATGGGAAATAGGATTTAGGATAATCCACAAAATAATAAGTTACATAGGTTGTAGACGAGTCCAAAATGAAAGAGGGTACAAGAGCTATAGACCAATCCTGAAAACAATAAGGTACATGGGTTGTATCCAAATCCTAAAATAATGAGGGTACATTGGTTGTATCCCAATACCAAAAACATGAAGGTAAATTCATTATAACCCGATCATAAAAGAAATATTCTACACATGATGTATTCTTGGATTGAGAATAAGAATGTACTTGGGTTTTATCTCAGGTCTAAAAGTAAGAGGGTACATTTTTTAGCCCAAACTCGATGTGGGTACATGGGTGATAGATTAATCCTAAAATATTATAATGGTGGTGGAAGGTAGCCTTTAAATACAATTTTATATCCATATATGTATTCCTCCAATCCTATGTATAATTCCTTATTTACGATCTAATGACACATGATGGTTATTTTTTTATGATTCATGTCTTATAAACTTCCATGATTTATCCCATAACTCATGACTATGATCTTGGATATACGGGGCATGACCATCTCGTGATTTTGATAACATTATTATAAACATATGTTAATTATATTCATACACATTTCCTTTATTTAGCCTTATTAATAATATAAGATCAACCATTTCTTATGTTTCCATTCCTTAGGTTATGATGAATGGTTTTGGTTAATGTTATAAAGGTGGAGATCTTAATGGGAGATGTTGAAGATCATTATTTAAATAAAATATTTTGATTCCTTTTTTCTAATGACACTAAAATATTACAATCCTTAGGGACATATTTTAGTAACTTATCAAAAATTCATATAAAATGATTTAATGTCCATTTATGTAAAGCCCATGCCTCTATAATTATCGTATATATTTCCTTTTGTACTAATACTATCTTATCTACTAGCAAAATATACAATTGAAATATACCTAAAAATGGCTGAATAATAATGATAAAAACCCCACTATATCATCAAATTTCAATGTGAAAAATAGTATTAATTATTATTTCCTATAGAAGTTTCAAAAAAGGAAATTGTTTCCCACAAAAATAGAAATATGTCAATGATATCCAAATTATACCCAAAAAGATATTATGATTTATTAGGAGTTGTTGGAGCTTTTTAAGTCTGGGGAACATATCCATTAACTACTAGAATAACATTTCAATTCATGATAGTTATATATGGACATTAATAAGGGGGGAAATATCCATTTTTTTGTTAAATCCAAGAGAACTGAAGAATTATGCATATTCTAAGAAGAAACTATGTATAAATAATACATTTTAGTGTCTTGAAGACTCATATATTAATTGTAGTAGAAATGGGATCAAATATGATGAGTGTTGTAATTTCCCCACCATTCACTACACCAATGATAAAATAAATAAATTATCACAAAAAATGTTGAAACAAAGAATAAAAGTAGAAAAAAATTTCATTGGGTTTAAAGAGAATAATGAAATTAATAAAACATTAAAGTTGGATACACATAAGAAAAAACTGAATGTCATACTATTGAAAAGTTGACTCTACCATACTATAATAGGCCATATCAAATACCTTTGAAAACATACCAAAATAACCCATGTTATGGGAATAAAGTGAAATATTAAAAAATTATTAATCTAAAAAATAATTGAAAGGGTTGATTTGGAGCATTGCTTCAAAAATGAAAAATCTCAATTCTATGCGAGGATATATGAAAAGGAGGAACCATATTCCACTGAAAATGTGTCTGTATGTTATAGAATATTAGAAAACACTATTGAAATATCCATGACATGGATACCTGGTATGAATAATGTTTTTGAAATTAATGGGAAAGAACAAATTGTTTCTTAGTATAAAAATAATTTTTTGATGAAGGATTCACAAAATAAAAAGAATACTAACCTTGAAATTAAATAACATGTAGTTATATGATAATATTTTATGAAAATGTTTAGGATATGGGAGTTGGAATAGAATAAATAATATACAACACATGATAAGTTGAAGAAGCATATTCCATATATGATAAATTCCATAGAGGTCAAAAAGTCCTTGCTTCCCTTAAATGGTAAAATCTAGAAAGGTAAATAAAGAGAAAACATGATGAGCTCTCATATATAATGATATAAATTTAATGGAGTTTCATGGTTAAAAAATAAATCTTATCTATATGACTTTAACTAAAAATAATTTATGAAAAACATTATTCCATTTTAAATTTTGTGTCTAATTTTTTTGTATATGGAATTGAAGATGAGGAATATATTCAAGGGGAGACATGAAAAAATTAATTGAGAAATATATCCATCATTTATGTTAATTCATGAATAATTCTATCCATGTTGAATAAAATGGATGTAGTTCATCCTCCAATGGGGAGGAAATATAAACTAACACCAAATTTTAATTCCTCAATTAATTTAAAATAAGGAAATATTTGGTATTAAAAATTTTCATTAAAGGGTTATACTGTCATATATTTATGTGAAAAATAAATTTTGAGTCCTAAGGGAAAAAACTGATTATTTTATAAATAAAATCAACATCTATTTAAAACAAGGAATTAAATTATTATAATTGAAATATTTAAATATGTTTGTTGAGATGAATTTTTGATATTAGTTGAAAATATATTGAGTGTTCACTAAAATTAGGTTTTAGTGTTTGTCTTAAATTTTTAAAATTTATTGAATAGTTTTTTATCGAGATTGATCACCCTTTTTTCTAAACCAAGTTATCCCTCATAATTTTTGAGATGATTAATATAAGGCTAGTTTCATTAAGAATAGTTTTTTCATTATCTCTAAATAAGACCAATTTTAATATTAATCAAGTGGAATCTATTATGATATTTGGAATCTCTAATGGAGATAAGATGAAAAAAATTTATTGTTAATGATTGAGATGATTATAATTTTCTTATTATTATACCTTTTTTTATTTTCAATAATGGGGATAAGAACACATTGACCTTGGCATAGAAAAATTTATTGAAAAAAAACTAAAGGGGTATATTGAAGAACCCAAATGCATTGAAGTCCTTATGTTGAATTTTTTTATCAAGGTGTTTTAATATGGAATGTTATTATAATAGCAGTTAATGTGTGGAGTTAATTGCATTGAATTATTATTGATAATTATTTTTAGTTTATAAAAAATGTTCTTACTTAAATAGACATATATTTAAATTAATAAAAAATTTCTTATGATTATTTTGGGGATTGATTTTGTGATGACCCAGACCCCCCTTTGTCCCTTCCGTTGCCAAAATCCGGATCCTTAAGGGGTGCCGATCGGTGCGACCGATCGGTGGGACCGATTTGTGTGACCGATCGGTGAGACCGATCGGCGGAACCGACCGACATCACCCGACCTTGCTAAATTGTTCCAGTAACGCTCCTTTTTCAAATAGGATTTTAAACCCTATTCTACCTCGTTTAAAAAAAAGAGAAATGTCTTAAAGACCCGAAACGCGCACAAAAGTTTTAATTAAATATTGAATCGACTCATGAGTCGGTTTAAACCACCCACCACCTTTAATGATGAGTCAAGCTGCGTGGTCAACCCACGACTTCCACGTCTTACGCGGTTTCGCGTTTTCACCTCAACCGTCCCCGGCTCTTATAAATTAAGGATTAGGCCGTGGTTTCCCCCTTCCTCGATCGTGGCTCTTCTGGTGCATCGGGCCCGCCGCATCGTTATCCGTAAGGTTCCGCACCCCCGGCCTAAACATTGATCATCTATCAACAAGTAGGGAATTTCTCCTTCGTCTCTCTCTTTTGTGTATCATGCGGGGTGGGCGTGCTTTTGATCCTGTATAATTGGGTAAACCAGACCTAACTAAAGATAAAGAACGAATTCTATAAAGAAAGAGAGGGAGGGGGGGCTGTGATTGTTGATGGTGTTTTATATTTTGATGTTGTTTCTTCTATGACCATCTTGTTGAGTTGTGCTGGCTTGCGCCTCCTGAAAATCGAGGCCGTTGGTGGTCGTTGTTTGTGCACTAATAAACCCTGTTGATGTTTTAAATGGCTTGTTTGTGGTTGTAAACTCCTACTGTGAAAAGTGAATCGGTTAATCCCGTATATCCGGCTGAATAATTGAAAGCACCAGGATCAACCCTTCTGTGATAAATCCCGGTTAGAACACATGGAATTTGAAATCATGGAGTGTGTTAAGTCGTTTAAATCTGAAAATCCCTGACTTGTGTTGGTAGTGGTAGTTGGTTGTTTTCCTTTCGGGCCGATTGCTGGAAATGTGGGAGGGGATGGTATCCCCTGTTCTTTTATACTCTCGGTGGTGGTGTGAATTTGGGGGATGGGATCTCCTGTTGGTATGGATTCGGTGGTTGTGAGTTTTAAATCCAAGTGGTTACTTGTTCATATCACAAATTGGGGAGAGATCCTCTGTTGACAGAACCCGGTGTGAGTGTTTTGGCTGATCCATGCTTTTGACGCTTTCCTTGGTTATTCTTATGGTAGTTGCCCAGTAGTGCTTAAAATTAATTGAACATTTTAACTGAACGTGAAACAAGAATGGGACAAATGGTTTTTGAGGGAAGGGTCGTGAACTGTGACTCGGACGCAGTGGTGTTGTGTTCTGTAGGTTGGCTAGGAAAACCTAAGTTTTGGGTGAGTGTTTGTTACCTATATCTATACTTGTAGCTTTGTGTTTCGTATTCGCGCCCCACCCAACATGAGCACTCAGTGCCGAACACCCCCATTTATGGGGGAAGGGTGTTTTTTCCAACACTATCCTTAGTGGCTGGTTATTAGCTCCTTTTCTGCTCCCTTTCCCAGATAGCCCAAGTACCTTCGGGCAGGCTGTGATGGCTGGAAGTCCATTATTAGCCCAAGAACTATCGAGCGGGGTGTTGTGGTGGTTGGCCAGGTGTGTGCGGCAGGTGGTTTCCCAAGTTTCTTCGGGATGAGGCCCAGGTGTCTTCGGGCGTGGCAGTGGATCCTTTAGCCCAGGTGTCTTCGGGCATGGCGGTGGTTGTTCTGGCCTAGGGGTTTTCATGCATGGTTACATGTGACAGTTGTGGCCCAGGTGTGTGCGGGCGGGATTCAGCAGTGCGACTGCGTACGGTTGAGGCCCAGGTGTGTGCGGGAAGGATTTCAGTAGTGGGACTGCGTGTGGTTGTGGCCTAGGTGTGTGCGGGCGGGTGTGGCAGTGGGACTGCGGTGAGAATGGCGGGGTTGGTCCGATGTGTAGGATGTCTCAATAACCAGTGGGAAAGTGGCGCAAGGTACCCAAACATCGATGTGCTCTTATTATATATATTACTTGACTTGCGTTATTTGGGAAGTGAGCCTTGGTGAGGCCTGGGATGGATAGTTTGCCTTGTTAGGTGTTTGGTTTACTCTTTTTCTCACGTGACTTTAGTACGTTCCCCCACTTGTGCACGAGAGTCTTGGTTTTCCCTACTGAGTGTACTTGTATACTCACCCTACGTATATAAAACTGCTTTCAGGTTTCCAGGAGGACTTCGGGGATCACGCAGGACCTTACTAGCTCGGACTTTTGGAGCAGTTGCAGTTGTTCTTTTTTTTTCTTTTTGGTACTTACCTTGTAGCCACATTTTTGCACATTGTGGCTTTCACTTTTGAAACATGCATGTGGGAATGGTTTACTTTTGGCTTTAATTTTCTTTCTACCTTGGTGTTGTTGGGTTTTATTCTCCTTATCTTTCGATCCTATAAGATAAAAAGGGTAATGCCTTCCATTTGCGAGAATTTTCTATACCCTCGGTGCTAGTCGCCACTCCGGGACCTATTAAAGGCGGGTTTCAAGGGTCATTATCTCTCCTTCAACTTAAAGAAGGAAGGGTCTGGAAATCTGCTGACCCTTCCCTCATTTTGATGAAGGCGAGTTGTGACAGAATGGTATCATAGGAGATGGTTGAGAGATAGGACGGAGTCTGGAGTTAGGCACAGTGAGGATTGCATGGGATGGTAAGGCAACGGTGTTGGGTGACCATGGAGCGTGAATTAGGCCAGGGAAGACCGGCTAGGACACGGGATTTTAGGGCCCCCCGTGATCCGATGCAAGGACTCTGGACCGACCGAATGACCAAGTGAGGCCACACTGATTGCAGGGTAGAGACCCTAGGAAAGGTACCTGCATCATAATGACTTGTGTTCTTGTGTTTCTCGGATGTATTGGGAATTAAGAATAAATTAAATCTTAAGAAGTTTTAAGAACGATATTCTGCACTACTTGGGCTTAGGCATTCCTTGTTTACCGTGCAGCTATGGCACCTGGAAGGCGACCACGTGTGGTACAGGCGATCGAGGCCCCTGAGACTACTTTGGCCAATCGGCAGAGAGCTGATCGAGAAGTAGAGGACGACCAGTGGCAGAAGACTCTTCGAGCCTTCCAGCGACAGGCCCTCGAGAAGTATGAGGGAAACACTTCCGATAAGAAGACGGAAGGCTGGCTAGAGTAGCTAGTTATAGCCTTCGGCCTGATTCGGGCCCCGACCGAGTACTGGGTTCTTCTGGCTGTTATCCAGATGCGGGGAGTGGCACGTCAGTGGTGGATGCTTCACCTGGGGAATAGGAAAGAGTCTGAGGTTTCTTGGGCGGATTTCGAGAAGGAGTTCCGGGCGGAGTTCCTCTCCTCGACAATGAAGGCTGAGAAGAGGCAGGAGCTACTCTCCCTCCAGCAGGGGAGCATGTCCGTGAGGGAACTTGGAATCAAGTTCAAGGACCTCCTACGTTTTTCTCCGGACCTCCTTCCCGGTGAGGAGTCTCGGGCAAGACGTTTGGAGGAGGCGCTCCGACCCTCCCTCCAGTATGCTATTACCCCCTTTACCCTTCCGACATACTTAGAGGTCCAGAAGAAGGCCGAAGTGGTGGAAAGGATGCATGCTCTGGGTGGAGTGTCACGATAAGGGATCCAGCTGGGACCATCAAAGGGGAAGGCCGTCAGCACCAGGCCTCCAACATCGGGACCCTCCAGGTTCCGACCCACAGGGAGCAGACCGCAGCAGTTTCAGTTTTGATCCCCTGGCCCACGTTCTTTCCCTTCAGGCTCGGGACCACGGTGCTTCATCTGCGGGAGCCCTGGACATCTACGGAGTCAGTGCCCCGATCGGGTGCAGTACAGCAGTGGAAGTCATCCCCAGCATCCGCCGCATCAGCAGTTTCCAGCCAGACCCTTCCGGCAGCAGCAGCAGGGACAGCGAGCTCCCGCTCCTCCGCAGGCAAACATAGGAGGAGGAGGCCGACCTTAGGGCGCTCCCCAGGGACCTTGACCAGGGCGTGGTCGGGGAGGTGGCCGACAGCCGAGGGGAAGGGGAGCTGGGCGTGGACAGCTAAACGCCGCAGAGGTAACAGTTCCAACAGGGCCAGAGGTTGTTCGAGGTACGATCAATGTGTTTAGCACTCTTGCTTATGCTTTGTTCGATACCGGAGCTTCACACTCCTTTGTTGCACCCAGTCTAGCCCGTGCCTTGGGTCTAGATGCCGAGAGACTTCCAGTGCCCCTGGTGTTGAGCACACCAGTTGGAGGTCAGACCGACTTGCTGTTCGTTTTTCGGGGATGTAGACTGATGTTAGGTCCACATCAGTCGGTTAGGGATCTCCTTCTGCTACAGATTCAGCCGTATGATCTCATCCTAGGCATCGACTGGCTATTTTATGTGTGCACCATCATCGACTATTTCCAAAGAAGGGTGGTGTTCTCAGGTTTGGATGGCCAGCGTGTTACCTTCACCGGCGAGCGGAGCTGTCCGAAGGGAAACAGGAGGGAGGAACCTCTCCTCTCCTTGTTGACCGAGCTGATGGTAGAATCAGTAGATGCGGAAATGGTGGAAGTGCCAAAGATCGTCAGTGAGTTTATGGACATCTTTCCTGAGGAGGTGATGACTCTACCCCCTCGACGTGATATCAAGTTCGGGATAGACCTGCAGCCCGACTCTCATCCAATCTCAATAGCTCTTTACCGGATGGCACCTTCGGAGCTACGGGAGTTGCAGATACAGATTGACGATCCGATGAAGAGGGGTTACGTTCTTCCAAGTGCGTCACCGTGGGGTGCTCTGGTCTTGTTTGAAAAGAAGGAAGATGTAGGTCTTAGGCTGTGCATAGACTACAGGAGGTTGAATCAGGTGACGATCAAGAATCGGTACCCTCTCCCAAGGATAGATTATCTTTTTGACCAGCTGAAAGGGGCAGGATGGTTCTCGAAGATCGACCTACGGTCTGGGTACCACCAGCTGAGGGTGAAAGAGAGTGACATCCCGAAGACAGCGTTCAGGTGCAGGTATGGGCACTTCAAGTTCGTGGTCATGCCCTTTGGTGTTACAAACACCCCGACCGTGTTCATGGGGCTTATGAACTCCATCTTTCGGGAGTACCTGGATCGGTTTGTGGTGGTATTCATTGACGATATCCTGATCTATTCAAGGTCAGAAAAGGACCATGCAGAGCACCTGAGGACAATTTTGGAAGTCCTCTGACAGCACCAGCTCTACGGGAAGTTTTCAAAGTGCAAGTTCTGGGCACGAGAAGTGCACTTCCTCGGGCACGTAGTGTCTGAGCAGGGGGTAGCAGTTGACCCATCAAAGGTTGAGGCAGTTGTTTCTTGGGTAGCACCCAAGAATGTGGTGGAAGTCCGGAGTTTCCTCGGACTGGCAGGTTACTACTGGAGATTCGTACCCAACTTCTCCCGAGTAGCAGCCCCTTTGACGGCTTTGACCAAGAAGGACCAGGTTTTCGTGTGGAGCGAGCAATGCGAGTCGTCCTTCAGCTACCTAAAAGAAAATCTGGTTAGTGCCCCAGTGTTGAGATTACCAGAATAAGGGATGGCCTATGAGGTATTTTGTGATGCTTCAGGATAGGGCCTGGGATGCGTGTTGATGCAACAACAAGGGGTGATCTCTTACGGGTCCAGGCAGCTACACCCCCATGAGCGTAACTACGCCACCCATGACCTAGAGCTTGCAGCGGTCGTTTTTGCGCTAAAGTTTTGGCGGCACTACCTCATCGGGGAATGCTTTGTGGTCTTCACAGATCACAAAAGCGTAAAGTATATCTTCTCCCAGAAGGACTTGAACTAGCGACAATGGAGATGGGTGGATTTCCTCCAGGACTACGACATTGAAATCTCTTATACTGAGGGAAAGGGAAATGTGGTGGTCGATGCCTTGAGCAGGAGGACGCAGATGGATGCAGTCCGAGAGTCGGCAAATGCCTGGAAGGAAATGGAGGAGTTGGCTGCCTTACACCTGGATGCGAAGATGGATAGTGGCAGAGGCTGCCAATATCAGATGATAGTGCAGTCATCTCTGTTTCGACAAGTGGAGGAGTCTCAGTGGGGAGACCCCGAGTGCGAAGTGATGCGTGATCGGGTTGACCAGGGCGATGCTCCAAGAGAATGGACAGAGGACAATGAGCACCGGATGCTTTTCCAGAAAAGGTTGTTTGTTCCAAGAGTGATGTGTGGCGAGGTTCTCAGTGAGTTCCACAACTCACCCCTAGCGGTGCACCCATGAGTTACCAAGATGTACCAGGGGCTGAAAAGGCAGTTCTGGTGGCCCGGAGTTAAGCGAGTGGTGGACGAATTTGTGGCTAAATGCTTAGAATGTCAGCAAGTGAAGGCTGAACACCGGGTTCCAAGAGGCCTCTTGCAGCCTTTAGCTGTTCCCGAGTGGAACTGGGAAGACATCTCAATGGATTTCGTCACGGGACTACCCAAGGTCCAAGGAGGGTGAGACGCCATCTGGGTGGTGGTGGACAGGTTGACGAAATCGGCTCACTTTATGGAAATCAGGGAGTCAAGTACTGTGGATTCTTTGGCACGAAAGTACGTGAATGAGGTGGTGCGGTTGCATGGAGTTCCGAGGTCTATAGTCTCGGATAGGGATGCACGATTTACCTCGCGAATCTGGAGAGGATTGAAGCATGCGTTTGGCACCCAGTTACGCCTTAACACTGCTTTCCATCCCCAGACAGATGGACAAACGGAGCGAACCATCCAGACCTTGGAGGATATGCTACGAGCATGTGTTCTGGACTCAGGAGAGTCATGGGTGCGATACTTGCCTCTAGTAGAGTTTTCCTACAATAATAGCTACCACTCTACCATCGGTATGGCCCCGTTTGAGGCATTGTACGGGAGGCCATGCCGTTCACCTGTGTGTTGGACCGAAGTAGGAGAGGCAGGCATCCTTGGCCTGGAGGTGGTGCAGAACACGACAGAGAAGATTCAGCTCATACAGGAAAGGATGAAGGCGGCCCAGGACCGACAGAAGTCGTATGCTGATACCAGGAGAAGGCCCTTGGAGTTTGAGGTTGGGGACCATGTGTTCTTGAAGGTATCCCCGTGGCATGGGCAATGGAGGTTCGGAAAGGGTGGTAAGCTTTCCCCCAGATTAGTCGGACCCTTCGAAGTGTTACGGTCGGTCGGCGAAGTGGCTTATCAGCTAGCATTACCTCCGCTGCTGCTAAGGATACATGATGTCTTTCATGTATCCCAGCTCCGTCGTTATCTGCACGATGATTCACACGTCCTTGATTGGGGTGAACTGGACATCGAGGACGACGTAACCTTTGTGGAAAAACCAGTGATGATCGAGGATCGCAAGGAGAAGGTGCTTCGTGGGTGAGCCATTTCCTTGGTTCGTGTGTTGTGGAGACATGGCGGGCTAGAAGAGAGTGCGTGGGAGAGGGAAGCACAGATGCGTGCCCAATACCCCGGGTTGTTTTGAGCTTTGTTCCTTTTTGTACCTGTTGTGGTAGAGCATTTGACTTTTGGCTATGAAATGTACTGGTTTATTTCCTCTGTTGTGTGTGAAAAGCCCCGGCTAAAGGGAAGAGGGTACCCGACCCCTAATGAAGACGCATTAAGGTGGATGCGATTAAACCCGTGAGGGCGAGTCAGTGCCGCCCAAAGCGGATAATATCTTGACATGGGGGAGGGAAACTCCACAAACCCACATGACCGGGCGGTTTGGCGTGGTATGTTGCTTGGTTCTTGACAGGGGAGTGTTTTTAGTTAGCAGGGGTTCACTCCTAAGAGGTATCTTTCGAAGATGGTTGTTCGGACCTTCTCTTTCCTTCAGGTTTGTTCTGATTCTCGAGGATGAGAATCGTTTAAGAGGTATCTGATGTGATGACACAGACCCCCCTTGGTCCCTTCCTTTTCCAAAATCTGGATCCTTATGGGGTGCCGATCGGTGCGACCGATCGGTGAGACTGATCGGTGCGACCGATCAGTGAGACTGATCGGTGGGACTGATCGGCGGAACCGGCCGACGTCACCTAGCCTTGCCAAATTGTTCCAGTAACGCACCTTTTTCATATAGGATTTTAAACCCTATTCTACCTCGTTTAAAAAAAGAGAAATGTATTAAAGACCCGAAACACGCACAAAAGTTTTAATTAAATATTGAATCGACTCACGAGTCGGTTTAAACCACCCATCACCTTTAATGATGAGTCAAGCCACGTGGTCAACCCACGACTTCCACGTCTTACGCGGTTTCGCGTTATCACCTCAACCGTCCCCGACTCTTATAAATTAAGGGTTAGTCCGTGGTTTCCCCCTTCCTCGATCGTGGCTCTTCTAGTGCATCGGGCCCGCCGCATCGTTATCCGTAAGGTTCCGCACCCCCGGCCTAAACATCGATCATATATCAACAAGTAGGGAATTTCTCCTTCGTCTCTCTCTTTTGTGTATCATGCGGGGTGGGCGTGCTTTTGATCCTGTAGAATTGGGTAAACCAGACCTAACTAAAGATAAAGAACGAATTCTATAAAGAAAGAGAGGGATGGGGGGATGTGATCGTTGATGGTGTTTTATATTTTGATGTTGTTTCTTCTATGACCATCTTGTTGAGTTGTGCTAGCTTGCGCCTCCTGAAAATCGAGGTCGTTGGTGGTCGTTGTTTGTGCACTAATAAACCCTGTTGATGTTTTAAATGGCTTGTTTGTGGTTGTAAACTCCTACTGTGAAAATTGAATCGGTTAATCCCGTATATCCGGCTGAATAATTGAAAGCACTAGGATCAACCCTTCTGTGATTACTCTTGGTTAGAACACATGGAATTTGAAATCATGGAGTGTGCTAAGTCGTTTAAATCTGAAAATCCCTGACTTGTGTTGGTAGTGGTAGTTGGTTGTTTTCCTTTCGGGCCGATTGCTGGAAATGTGGGAGGGGATGGGATCCCCTGTTCTTTTATACTCTCGGTGGTGGTGTGAATTTTGGGGATGGGATCTCCTGTTGGTATGGATTCGGTGGTTGTGAGTTTTAAATCCGAGTGGTTACTCGTTCATATCACAAATTGGGGAGATATCCTCTGTTGACAGAACCCGGTGTGAGTGTTTGGGCTGATCCATGCTTTTGACGCATTCCTTGGTTATGCTTATGGTAGTTGCCCAGTAGTGCTTAAAATTAATTGAACATTTTAACTGAACGTGAAACAAGAATGGGAAAAATGGTTTTTTTGGGCATGGGTCATGAACTGTGACTTGGACGCAGTGGTGTTGTGTTCTGTAGGTTGGGTAGGAAAACCTATGTTTTGTGTGAGTGTTTGTTACCTATATCTATACTTGTAGCTTTGTGTTTCTTATTCTCGCCCCACCCAAGTTGAGCACTCAGTGCCGAACACCCCCATTTATGGGGGAAGGGTGTTTTTCCCAACAATATCCTTAGTGGCTGGTTATTAGCTCCTTTTATGCTCCCTTTCCCGGATAGCCCAAGTACCTTCGGGCAGGATGTGATGGCCTGAAGTCCATTATTAGCCCAAGAACCATCAGGCGGGGTGTTGTGGTGCTTGGCCAGGTGTGTGCGGTAGGTGGTTTCCCATGTGTCTTCGGGATGAGGCCCAGGTGTCTTCGGGCGTGGCAGTGGATCCTTTAGCCCAGGTGTCTTCGGGCATGGCGGTGGTTGTTCTGGCCTAGGTGTTTGCAGGCATGGTTACATGTGACAGTTGTGGCCCAAGTGTGTGCAGGCGGGATTCAGCAGTGGGACTGCGTGCGGTTGAGGCCCAGGTGTGTGCGTGCGGGATTTCGGCATTAGGACTGCGTGTGGTTGTGGCCCAGGTGTGTGTGGGCGGGTGTGGCAGTGGGACTGCGGTGAGAATGGCGGGGTTGGTCCGATGCGTAAGATGTCTCAATAACCAGTGGGAAAGTGGCGTGGGGTACCCAAACATCGATCTGCTCTTATTATATATATTACTTGACTTGCGTTATTTGGGGAGTGAGCCTTGGTGAGGCCTGGGATGGATAGTTTGCCTTGTTAGGTGTTTAGTTTACTCTTTTTCTCATGGGACTTTAGTGCGTTCCCCCACTTGTGCACGAGAGTCTTGGTTTTCCCTACTGAGTGTACTTGTATACTCACCCTACGTATATAAAACTACTTTCAGGTTTCCAGGAGGACTTCAGGGATCACGCAGGACCTTACTAGCTCGGACTATTGGAGCAGTTGCAGTTGTTCTACTTTTTTCTTTTTGGTACATACCTTATAGCCACCTTTTTTCACTTTGTGGCTTTCACTTTTGAAACATGCATGTGGGACTGGTTTACTTTTGGCTTTACATTTCTTTCTACCTTGGTGTTGTTGGGTTTTCTTCTCCTTATCTTTCAATACTATACGATAAAAAGGGTAATGCCTTCCATTTGAGAGAATTTTCTATACCCTTGGTGCTAGTCGCCACTTCGGGACCTATTGAAGGCAGGTTTTGGGGGTCATTATCTCTCCTTAAACTTAAAGAAGGAAGGGCCTGGAAATCTGCTGACCCTTCCCTCCTTTTGATGAAGGTGGGTCGTGACAGATTTACTGTCAAAGAAAGGGGATATTTAAAATTTTAAGATAAATCAAATTTTTTCAACATGGAGAATGTGAAGTGGCTTTGAATGAATTATAATAACATTTGAATGCTTTTATAAAGAATTATAATATAATAATGTGATAAGTATGAGGTAGAATATATTTTTAATGAGAATGATACTTGAAAATTATTGAGAATGTATTATTTTTTTCAATTATTTTTTGGTATTTTTGGATATTTGTTTTTACTGAAACAATATTTAAATATGTGCCAACCTGTAATGATGAGGAACCAACTCAATCCCACACATGTTCGGGGAGACCTCCAACAAAAATGATATCAACCTCAAAAGTTTTTCATTGAAACGATTTCCAGTATAGGTTGGATAATGTGTGTACACAAAGGTTATTGGAGGTGGTAGAAACCACATCATGATGTGACAACATGAAGTAGAGGAAAAAGAAGTTGGGATTTTAGCCCAATACCAAGAACTACCAATCCATCAATTCATGATATATTATTAAGGGGTGAATTGAAAAATGAAAAATCAATGTGGGATGTTGTATTTGGGAAAAAATAGCTTAACTTAATGATTTATGTTTAAAACATCGACCATATGATATGTAGTATCTGGGATGACTGATCAAGGTAAACGTTTTATTCATCCACAAGTGTCACTCATGGTTTTCACATGCTTTGGAGTTCCTGAACATAGCTAAAATGATCAAACCAAGTTCATGATAGCCATGAAGGCAATTGAATGACATCCTGAGAAGATCCAAATTCCTAAACTAAATTTATTGATGTGTTCTATTATGAATCAAAATGAAGATCATATATATTATGAATATCATGATAATTATTCTCCATGAATTTTAACAACATGATGTTTTATATGTAATGCCCCGACCCTAGATACCTATAGTCGGTGCATTATTACATAACATTGGCATGATCACATGAAAGATCAACTCTCGAAAGACCGATTAGGTTAGTATCCTTGGAAACACAAGATATATTAATAAAGTTTACATTACATCAATAAGTGAAAAAAAAATATTTTTTTCATATCCACTCATACTATCCCTACATGTCATTCATAAAATACTTCTTCACATCCTGTAAAAAATAGAACATTGAAAGGGGTGAGCTCAGATGCACAGCAAGGTTAACAATATAGCAGAAACAGTCATAAATAAATAAAAAACTTTAATACAATTTTTAACTAAAACAAAAGCCTTTTAAACGTGAACTTCAACATAATATGGCAAGGATAAAATGAAATAATTCCATTTACTCATTCACATCGATATTCTACTAGTCGGATAATCACATGAAAATATTAATAACCACTTTCATAATGACGGAATGCATAATGCCAAACTATCATAAGCACGTAGCCAAGGCCTCGTGCCAAGACTACAAATAAGATTTTGTCAAAGCCTCGTGCCAACACACTAGTTTGTCTCATGATACCTACCGATGCATCTAGGAGCTATAGCGGGCTCCACCCGTCACTTAATAATTCCAATGCATTCCTCATATGAAAATTTGAAACATAACATAAACATTCGTATTAAAACTAGCATTCAAAATGGAAATACTTTACCCACAAACCATGAATGGTATAAAAATAGTATATCCACAGTCAACCATAACTCATTCAATAAAATATGGAAGATTGTATTGTAATAGATCAACCTCAATCGAGAATAATGAAGGATATTGACATATATGAATATAATCATCAAAACTGTTTGAAATAAATATCACCGTTTTTCTTGAAATCATTTAAAAGTCACACTATTTGGAAAGAAGCCATTTCAAAATAGATTTTTTAATCAAAGTGTCCCATACCACTTTGGAACTTTTAAAAGGAATTTTTATTTTAAAACATTAATGTCCGTATTAATAAATCCTTAAACCCATTTTTAAAACATGGACATTAATGAGAAAGATTTAGAATAATAAATCTTTAAAACATTTTAAAATGTCATTTTAGTTAGATTTCATAACCAAAAGAGAGACAATTTAAAAAATAAATGAGGAAATAAAAACTTTTTAATATCATGAGAAAAAAGGGATTCATGATATATTATGTCAAAGTACATTATATACACCATATAAAAGTGATTTGGTGTATAACAATAATGGAGTCTCAATGGAATGTAAATTGAGATGAAATCTCTCATAAAGGCCGTATCCTTAGGTTAAAGAAAAATCAACAACATAATTATGGGTGAAAAATATAAATACACTTAATATGATTGGATATTCAGTGTAAAACAATAAAAGGACATTCACACATATTTTTGTAAAAACAACACCAATGAATTGGATGTTTAACTCAACAAATCGAGATTGAGTAAAAATTACTCTTATCATGTTCTTACTAATGACCTGATAATTTACCAATGGAGTGATTATGTGTATAATAAGTATTTCCACAGAAAGGGGAGTGGAATTTTTGACCTAATCAATTGAATAGTGATTCTACACATAATCTTGGAGTAAAATAATCAATGAAGTATGCGTAAAGCCGAATGAGTGGAAATTGAAATTTCAAATTCCCTTATTGATTTAGTAACATACAATACATACACGCATGAAAGAAGGATCATACAATGATGATTTAAATATACATTAATTAATGTATATTACAAAATGAATACAAACATGGGCAGTACACACACCACATGTAATAAATAAGTGGTGAACAATGGAATTCTCACGGAATTAAGAGTGAGATAAGAAACCCCTTACTTTGTACTTTTTCCTTGGTAGATGGTAAGTTAACCTCCTTTATAATGGTGAAATAATTGTTACTGAATTATACAAGAATCTTTTACTTTAATATGATATCATATATGATCTTTTAACATTGATTTGTTAATAATATCTTAGTATTATTATCATTTTGGGTATTAACTTACTCATTTTCCATTATATTATTTGTTACGTAAGTCGTGTTTGTTATGATTAGGTTGTATCTTATTCATATCCAGAATTATATCAAGTCCTTATACTTTATTTTAAATCATAAAACGAGAATTATACTTGAATGGATATGATGGAGAATGAATCTCATCGCGTTCGTGCAGACGGTAGCCCGTGCGTACACACGAGCGACAATATCATTATTTTGATGTTAAAATAATATATAATTGGATGGTATATCCTATAGACAGAATAATTATCAGGTTATATTTATTATTTAATAAATTATACATCATTATTATACCCATCTAAATAATAATTTATTGAATGACAATTATACCACGACGTGGAGACAGTAAGCCGTACGTACGCACGTATGGTGACATGCCATTCAAAGGATGGATAGAATACTGAATATGGTTGTACCATATTTATAAAAACATCACAGTATATAGAAGATACATGAGTTATTATTTTAGAATAGAAATAACAAAGGAAGAATAAGTTGAAGAAGAATGTAACTTGAAAGAGGGTGGTGAAAACATTACCTCTTCTTCGGGTTCTTCATTTTGATTTGATCAAAAGGGATCCTTAGGTTGGATTTCTGATCAAAATAAGGCCCCTATATTTTTTTTAGGGAATTTTAGAGAGTATTTGGGCAGGGTTTGTCCGTGACAAAAGGCTTTGAATGTGTGAATTAGTGAGAAGAGGGAGTTCCCATTTATAAGAGGGGTGAGGTGTACCTTTGGAAAAGCTAAAAATATTATTTTATAATAAATTCATATTCGGATTCTAATGGCTCAAAAGTTGATTATTTAAAGGTTATGGTGGGGATGGGTCCAAAACCACTCAACCAATAGAATTTAGACAGGTTTGGGTCATTATATTAACCTTATCTTTAAGTGTTAACTCTTAGTTATTTAGTTTCATTTTGACAATGTCTCTTTGTAATTTTATATTATATGGTTAATAAACATACTATATACATCCAAGAGACCCCCAAGTGGTCCATTAATGATAAAAATATCATTATATAAGTCTCTTGGCCGAACCATAGATTTTTAGGAATTGAATATAAATTAATAATATACTATTTGTTTTAAAAAATAATTTATGTCAATTTTGACACTATTGGGTATTTTGTTTTTGATAAATTAATAACATCATTATTACTTAGAAAAAAATTATATAATCAATCCTAATATGTCATATTAATCTATAAAATTAGTTTAATTCATAAAAAGTCTAAAATTACATATATTTTGATATTTATAATATCAATTATTTTAATATTTCATTAATTAGGTAATTACTACATCCCCATTGTGTCATAAATCGATTAAATTATTTAAAGTCTAAAAGTTATAAATAAAATACCATTATGTAGGAAATATTTTTATAATTCTAATGACTATTTAAAATCGAAATTATCTTATGTATAACACTATATTAAAAATGTCTTATTAAACAAACTTTGATTTTAACTATTTTAACTCTTCTTTGAATTAAATAATAATAAATGTCCTAATCTAATAAAATTGAACCTAAATGATAATATTTTACTCATAAGGATGTTTTTGGTCGCGATAAACTTGTCCAATAGAATTAGGACATGTGTAAGGGTAATATTAATATCATTTTTACCCTTAATTACCCTATTTACTTTTAAAAGTGGTAAATAAAAGTGAAAAGATACTATTCATAAAAAATTATTTTAATCATATTGAACCACATTTTACACCTTGATATGAACAGTGTCTCTCAGATTTTTGAAATTCCACTCACAGAAGAGGTAAAATTATGTTTTATGAAAAATTCTGTTTTTTAACTACCACATAGTGGTTTCACTATTCATCAAAAAATGAATGTTTCCAGAAAAATACAAAAAATTAGTCCTAAGATATATTTGATATTATTAATTAAAAAATGATTTCTATTTTAAAAAATTCAAAACATATCAGTTGCATTAATTAATTTAAAAATTAATTCCCGTCGTCAAAACAAATAGCGTGTTTTTAAGAGATAATAACTATCAAAAGATTGACACTTGTTTATGTCTGGTTTAAATGTGAAATTAAATCCAAGGACCAAAATTGTTTTAAATGGTAAAAATACATTCTAAATATACTTTAAAACAACTCAAATTAATAATTTATTACTATTAATAATTTCGATTAAAAAAGTTATTTTTAATTAATATTTAGTAATTTTCACTATTCATTAAAATATAAAAGTTATCCGAAAGTACCAAAATGTCTCCCTAACATAATTTCGATATTACGAATCCAAAAATGAAGTCCATTTGTAAAGATAAAATTTATAAAATTTCAAAAAATAGGTATTACTATTCATAACGGCTAGTTTGATTGGTTGTGGTGTGTTAGAATCTCGAAGTTGCATACAATGCACGCCATTGCATTATTCAAAGGGAAACATACCGTGGAATCATGGGGTGTTACATTCTCCCCTCTTTCAATAAATTTATTCCTCATAATTTTTTTAAAATTGTGCCTGAGAATATAATGGAATGTCCCACATCGAAAAAGAGTCAGTAAAACTATCACTTTAAATGAAAGGAAGAGTGGTTTAAAGGTCACCCAAGATAACCCATACAAGGATTCCATGGAGGAAAATATGGATATGGATGATAAACTAAGTGTTAAGTTCTGATGGAGAGGGATAGAAAACACGATCAGGAGAACGTTAACAATAAAAAAATCACAAACTTGTGTTGGGAAAAATGGTAATTAGTCTCCCAGTAGGAAACATAAATGTACAACATTTTTTTAAGATACATTACATAAGGTCGAGGAATTCATTTATGATATTGACTAAGAACATAATTATATATACTTACTTTTTATGTAGAGTTTCATTCTTTAATAAATTTTTACCACTAACTCATTTTTTTGAACAATGAGTATTCAAGAATACTTGGTCACAATGGAAGAGATAGAATAAACTTCTATAGAAGTACATGATCAACATATGATAAAATATATATATACCTTGTCATTAGAGATTAATCAAAACCAAAATGGTTATTATAATATCTGATGATCCCCCAAATGGATATTCCATTAGAGAAAAAACACTAATCTTGATTTCTAAAATTATACCATAAATACCCCAAAGTTAAATAAATACCATTCAATAATCAATTTTCCGTAAAATACTTCAATATAATCCAAACTAATATTGAAACTAAAAACTTATAATAATGTAGTCTTCCACGTTAAATTGTATCTCCAAATGACATTAATTACACTTAATGTCACATACTTAAAAGTAATTAACCCAATCATTTCCATAAATAACCCAAATCACTATAAATCCACAATATAAACATAGATAAAAATCCACTATTAATCCTCAAATGAAATCCCATAATATTCTATTTTCCATGGGCATATACTATTCACAAAAAAATGAACAACATCCAAAATAAAATTTATCACTTAATCACCAAATCATTTTCCTATACTAAGGATATTCATTTGATAAGACATAAGATCCCAAATCAAATTATTATTGATCAATAAAATAATTTAACTAAAAATAATAGTCACACTACCCAGGGTCTTCACGTAGTCCAGTGGTAGGCGATAAATCTCAATCTCACTTTGGTTCTGGGTTCGATTCCCAAAGCTTTTCCTGACATGACGGGTTGTCACATGGTCTGCGTGTGGTCCTTTTTCAAAAACTATATTTTATAACATTACCCAAATGAGATAAATTCCTCAAAATAACCATAACATAATTTAACAACAAATCTTGTCTCATACATTTCATTTTCATCCCAAATTATAATAACTTATAATTTCCTCAAACCCAACGATCTTATAAAACCAAATTGTTATTTATAACTATATCCACAAGAGAAAAGATAATTCTTCCTCAAATATCATTCTCACATGGAAAACTGCAGGGTTAAAAATACAAGAGAAAATTATTCCAAAGTAAACCCATCAACAAGGAGCACTAATACTTTTTAAACATTTCTCCAACCATTTATTTTCACATAGCTTCTTCTTTGACCAAGAAAATATCCTATAGAATAGGGAATTAAATCTGGTAATGGCTAGGTCCCCTACATTTACGTCAAATGACTGTAAATAGATTCTTGGGACCATTTTTATCTTCTTCCATAGTACTCTTCATTTTATTCAGCAATTCTTTACATTATGTCCTTCCTTCCCACACGTAAATCATTTCTTTTTTCCCATTGAGACACAATCCTGGGTGTCTCCTTCCACATTTCCTACATGATGGTAATTGAGGATTCCTTTATCCATGGTCTCTACTGCAGGAGCTCTTATCATTCATCACCTTTCTCTTCTTTGTTGAGTCTGGGAATTGGTTAATATATATATTGTTGATCATATTTTTGGAAAATTTATTTGGCATAAAGACAATATCTTTTAAACCTATCAACAATCCATTTTGTTGTCATTTCCACCACCGTTCCCACCTTGTACATCATTCTCAAAGTCACTATGACTTCCTTTGAATCCAGCAATTAACTAAAACCAGAAATCATTGTGTGAGTAACAGTAGTCATAAAATAATTTAGAGATTAAAATGTCACCATATTCTCAATTTGAAACACATTAGGATTTACCAAGTTCATTTACTCTCATCTTATATATATAATACTTCAAATTGGTTTGTAATGAAAATTTAAATTATCCTAAGAATATCCCCCAGGAGTGTCGTAACCAAGAGTGCAGCATGTCCCGTTGTCGTGCACCAGTTCCCGTTCGAGTCCAGCTCAAAGCGGTGTTTTTGGGATTTACCCTTAGGTACATCTGTGCCTGATCCACCTCTCCCTACTCATATCCATACATATATGTATTTCTCAGAAAACTCACAAAATATCTACAATACCAAAATTCTAGGAATTTCTTCTATACTAATCCTCAAAGTTCATCTTAGGTCTACGTGATCTAATAAGATTTTATCTAAATCTAGCTTCCAAGTTTTGTACTAAACTTTCTCTGATACCAACTATAATTCCCCGACCATAGATACTCAGAGTTAGTGCATTATTACATAACATTGGCATGATGACAAGAAAGATCAAGTCTCGAAAGACTGATTAGTTTAGTAGCCTTGGAAACACTAGATATATTCAAAATTTTACATCAAATCAATAATTGAAAAACTTTAACAAGATATTGTCTTCATATCCACTCATACTATCCCAAAAAGTCATTCATAAAATACTTCTTCACATCCTGGAAAAAATAAAACATTGAAAGGGGTGAGCTCAGATGCTCAGTAATGTTAACAATATAGCGGAAACTTTCATAAATAAACATACAAATTTAAGGCAATGTATAACTAAAACAAAAGTCTTTTAAACTTTATATTCAGCATAATATGGCAAGGATAAAAAGAAATAATTCCATTTAATTATTCACATGGATACTATACTAGTTTAATAATCACATGAAAATATTAATAACCACTTTCATAATGACGGAATGCATAATGCCAGACTATCATAACCACGTAGCCAAGGCCTCGTGCCAAAACTACAAATAAGATTTTGAAAAGGCCTAATGCCAAGACACTAGTTTGTCTCATGAGACCTACCGATGTATCGAGGATCTATAGCGGGCTCCACCCGTCACTTAATAAGTCCAATGCATTCCTCATATGAAAATTTGAAACATAACATAAACATTCGTATTAAAACTAGCATACGAAATGTCAATAATTTACACACAAACCATGAATGGTATAAAAATAGTACATCCAGTCAACGATAACACATTCAATACAATATGGAAGATTGTATTGTAATATATTAACCTCAATCGAGAATAATGAAGGATATTGACATATATGAAAATAATCATCAAAAATATTTGAGAGAAATATCACCCTTTTTCTTGAAATCATTTAAAAGTCACACTATATGGCAAGAAGCCATTTAAAAATAGATTTTTGAATCAAAGTGTCCCATACCACTTTGAAAATTTTAAATGGAATTTTTATTTCAAAACTTTAATGTTCGTATAAATAAATCCTTAAAACCATTTTTAAAACATTGACATTAATGAGAAAGATTTAGAATAATCAATCTTTAAATAATTTTAAAATTTCATTTTTGTTATAGTTCATAACCAAAAGAGAGGCACTTAAAAAAATAAATTAGGAAATAAAAACATTGTAATATCAGGAGAAAAATTTGATTCATGATATATTATGTCAATGTACATTATATACACCATATAAAAGTGATTTGGTGTATAACAATAAAGGAGTCTGAATAGAATGTAAATTTAGATGAAATCTCTCATAAAGGTATTATCCTTAGGATAAGGATAAATCAACGACATAATTATGAGTGAAAAATATAAATACACTCAATATTATTGGATATTCAGTGTAAATCAATAAAAGGACATTCACACATATTCTTGTAAAAACAACACCAATGAATTGGATGTTTAACCCAACAAATCAAGATAGGGTAAAAATTACTCTTATCATGTTCTTATCGATGAACTGATAATTTATCAATGGAGTGATTATGTGTATAAAAAGTATATCCAGAGAAAGGGGAGTGGATGTTTTGACATAATCAAATGAATATTGATTCTATAAATAATCTTGGAGTAAAATAATCAATGAAGAATGCGTAAAGTTGAATGAGTGGAAATTGAAATTTCAAATTCCCTTATTGATTTGGTAACATAAAAAACATACACCCATGAAAGAAGTATCATACAATAATTATGTAAATGTACATGAATTAAATTATATTACACAATGAATACAAACATGGGCAGTACACACACCACTTGTAACAAATAAGTGGTGAACAATAGAATTCTCCCGGAATTAAGAGTGAGATAAGAAACCCCTTACTTTGTGATTTTTCCTTGGTCGACGGTAGGTTAAACTCCTGAATAATGGTGAAATAATTGTTATTGAATTATAAAAGAATCATTTACATTAATATGATATTATATAATATCTTTTAACATTGATTTGTTAATAATATCTTAGTAATATCGTCATTTCGGGTGTTAACTTACTTGTTTTCCTTTATATTTTTTATTACGTAAGCCGTGTTTGTTATGGATAGGTTGTATATTATTCATATCCAGAATTATATCAAGTCATTAAACATTATTTTTAATCATAAAATGAGAATTATTCTTGAATGGATACGATGGAGAATGAATATCATTGCGTTCGTGGAGACAGTAGTCCGTACGTACGCACGAGCGACAATATCATTCTTTTTATGTTAAAGTAATATATAATTGGATGGTATATCATATATAAACAATAATTATCATGTTATATTTATTATTTACATGAATTAAACATCATTATTATACCAATCCAAATAATAATTTATTGAATGACAATTACACCACGACGTAGAGACGGTAAGCCGTACGTACGCACGTATGGTGACATGCCATTCAAAGGATGGATAGAATACTGAATATGGTTGTAACGTAATTATAATAACATCAAAGTATATATAAGATACTGGAGTTATTATTTTATAAAATATATAACAAAAAAATAATAATTTGAAGAAGAAAGGTACTTGAAAGAGGGTGGTGAAAACATTACCTCTTCTTCGGGTTCTTCCTTTTGATTTGATCAAAAGTGATCCATAGGTTGGCTTTCTGATCAAACTAAGGCCTCTACGTTGTAGTGGGGGAAGTTTAGAGAGTATTTGGCAGGGTTTGGCCGATAAAAAAGGCTTTGAATTTGTGAATTACTGAGAAGGGGGAGTTCCCTTTCATAAAAGGGGTGAGGGGAACCTTTGGAAAAGCAAAAAATATTATTTTATAATAAATTCATATCCGGTTTATAATGGATCCAAAGTGGATTATTTAAAGATTAAGGTGGGGATGGGTCGAAACCCTCTCAACCAATATAATTTTGACACGTTTGGGTCATTATATTAACCTTATCATTAAGTATTAACTCTTAGTTAATTAGTTTCACTTTTACAATGTCTCTTTGAATTTTTATATTATATGGTTAATAAACATACTATATATATCAAAGAGACCCCAAAGTGGTATATTAATGATAAAAATATCATGATATAAGTCTCTTGGGCGATCCTTATATTTTTAGGAATTGAATATAAATTAATAATATACTATTTGTTTTAAAAACACTTTTATGTCAATTTTGACACTATTGGGTATTTTGTTTTTGATAAATTCATAATAGCATTATTACTTCGAACACAATTAATATAATCAATCCTAATATGTAATATTGACCTATAAAATTAGTGTAATTCATAAAAACTGTCAAATTACATTTATTTTGATATTTATAATATCAATTATTTTAATATTTCATTAATTAGGTAATTACTACATCACCATTGTGTCAAAAATATATTAAATTATTTAATGTCTAAAAGTTAAAAATAAAATACCATTATGTAAGAAATATTTTTATCTTCCTAATGAATATTTACAATAGAAATTATCTTATGTATAACCCTATATTAAAAATGTTTTAATAAATAAACATTGATTTTAACTCTTTTAACTCTTCATTTAATTAAATAATAATAAATGTCCTAATCTAATAAAATTGGACATAAATGATAATAGTTTACTCCTAAGGTTGTTTTTGGTCGAGATTCACTTTTCCAATAGAATTAGGACATGTGTTAGGGTAATATTAATATCATTTTTACCCTTAATTACCATATTTACTTTTAACCGTGGTAAATAAAAGTAAAAAGTTACAATTCACCAAAAATTATTTTCATCTTATTGAACCAAATTTTACTCCTTGATATTAACCGTTTATATCGGAATTTCTAAATTCCACTCACAGATGCGGTAAAATTATGTTTTATGAAAAATTCAGTTTTTTAACTACCACTCAGTGTTTTCACTATTCATCAAACAAAATGAATGTTTCCAGAAAAATACCAAAAATTAGGCCTAAGAAATATTTGATATTATGAATTCAAAAATGATGTCTATTTTACCAAATTCAAAAAATATCGGTTTCATTAATTAATTTAAAAATTAATTTCCATCGTCAAAACAAATAGCGTGTTTTTAAGAGATAATAACTATCAAAAGATTGACACTTGTTTATGTCTGGTTTAAATGTGAAATTACATCCAATGACCAAAATTTTATTAAATGGTAATAATATATTCTAAATATATTTTAAAACCACAATAATTAATAATTTATTACTATTAATTATTTCGATTAAAAAGTTGTGTTTAATTAAAATTTAGTAATTTTCACTATTCATCAAAATATGAAAGTTATCCAAAAAGTACCAAACCATCACCCTAAGATAATTTCGATATTAATAATCAAATAATGAAGTCCATTTAGAAAGATAAAATTTATAAAATTTCAAAAAGTAGTTATTACTATTCATAACGGCTAGTTTCGTTGGTTGTGGTGTGTTAGAATCTCGAAGTTGCGTACAATTCACACCATTGCATTATTCAAAGGGAAAATTATCGTAGAATCTTGGGGTGTTACATTATAAATTAATTTCCCTTTTCAAATGAATAAAAATCCTGTTAAGAAATGATGTTGTAGAATAAACATACACAACTTTGGTAATATTGGAAAATTATAAATTATTTGCTATCAAATAATAAATACCATTAAGTATCACAAAAATTGATAATATATCATTTTTTACAGTGACCATTATGATTATTATACAGTATTATTTATGTTAAGGTCTCATAGAAACAGATGAAAGTAGGGATGTCCATGACCAATAGGATTATTCCCAATAAATCAGATTTATCATAGATTCTGAAGGAGTTAGAATCACTGGGATTCACCCATTACCTATACTAATATGACTTCAATGAGCTAAATGTTTAGAAAAATAATTTATGGGAGATGATCAATCTTATTGAGTTCATGGTCCAAACAATGTTTGTCAAAAAATCCCATGAAATACCTTTATCATACACCTTATCATTAGGATATATTTTTTGTATAATAAGGGTTGTGGATATATTCAAATATAGTATTATTTTTTATATATTCCTTTTTAAAAAAACAAATATTATATTAAACCCTTTCTGTGATAACAAGTTTGTAGTAGTTCGTGAAATTTATATTTAATATGATGAAAAGATAATAAACATTCATTGAAAATATATTGTTTTGATTAAAACTATCATTTTTGATTAATTAATTAATTTTTAAATAAAACATATTGTCAAAGAATAATATTATTAAATGATATATATATATTTATTAAAATGGTGTTAATATTTAGTAAATTCCAATATAATCATTATTTGGTAAAAAAACTATGATTTTCACAAAAACTACTATTTTTCAATAAATTAGAATTTAGAATTAAAAAGTATATGCTCATATTTAGAGAATTAATTTGAAAAAAAGTTTTTATTTTGAATTCATCCCATAAAATTTACACAATATATAATTTTTACGAATTTATCAGACGATCGATTTTTTGGGTGAAAGATAAATATGGTATATATATATATATAGTATGTATTCTAAAACAATAATTTCCCAAAAGTGATGTAATAAATAATATAAATGGATTATAAAGTAAAATATATATTTCACATTTAAAATATTGTTTTTTAGTTGATTAAATTTAAAAACAATTAATTAATCCTCAAAAACGTTTATTGTACTTTATGCTTTTAAAATCATGTATTTGTAAACATGAGTCACTTCCACATCACTAAGAGTATTATATTAAGTAGTTAGGTTTTTGGTGCTATAAAATATTTAAAGACACTCTTATTTTCCATAACTATCAGAAAATACCATGTGATGTTTGTTGTTTTGTTTCTTTTATCATATATATTCCAAAACATATGTTTAGAAATAAATAATGAATTTCCCCTATTTTGATATATATACCCACCCATCCCCCCACTCATATTCACTAAAAACCCATTGATAATTAATTAAATCTCACTATACACATAAAATTCCCTCCCATGATGCCCCAAATTTCTTAATAGGCTCCTCTCAATATTTTAGAAGTTCCCTCTTAATGTGAGAGATCTATCTCTCTTCTTTTACATTTAAGAAAATTAAATGTATTTAGCCAATAAAATATAAATTTATTATGTTCTAAATTCTATAAATACATTCATTTACATTAAAATTGTTTTTTAAATAATTATTGATCAATTATACTGAATTTTTATAAACTTCATCTAAGCGGTTACTGAATAGAAGTAAGGTACCCTCTCCTTCTCCATTTTATTTTATCACATTATTTATAATATACATTTTTATTTCCTATTATTCATGTTGGAATATATTTTTACATGTACCAATTACTATCTATATTATTTCTATGTGATGGGGGACCCCTTTCAGTCCAATTAAAAAATTCCATGAATCTTTATATACCCTTGTTATCCACTTGAAATTATCCAATATTGTTTCCATTCCAAACATTTTTGTAGTGAATACCCACTCCCGTTTCCAACCAACGGTATTCACCTAGATGTACCTATCAATAATTAAATAGGGTAATCGGTTTTTGAAATCCACACTTCCATATAGTAGAATTAAAAGTGAAGAAATTCATGATTATGTTGTATGCTATATGTTGAATGCTTAAGAAAGTACATTATATGAATGTCACAGGTGGTTCAGGAATTATATATCCCTCTTATGAGTTAGGAAATGTTTTATCCTATAAGATACAAATAATGGTGCATTAGAGGTTATCGTAAGACCTCTATGTAACTATTTCTCAGTAGTTAGCATGGAATTATGTTTATGATGTCATATTCTGTGTAGTTAAACATACCCACGTGGCCTTTAGGTCATCATCTTTTATCATTCATTGATGACCGTGTTTATGATTTTCTCCCTCTTATGTTTCCTTGATATGGATCTTTACTCCCATATACTTCTTAACATTATTATATACCTTGATTATTCCCATACTGTGATTTATATCTCACCCCTTTTTTATGTACTTCCCTAGGATATCTTATGATTTATTATAAGATTAAATAAATAAAAGGCCAGGTTTTATAGTTTTTAAATAATGTTTTTATACCACTGTTTCATGTTAATGTGATATTTAACTAATTTCCTAAATAATCTTGGCCTCATGATCAACTGAGATATTATTATGTGTGTCATTATGTAACATATCTTGAATTAATGTGTATTAAATATACATATTTTCATATTTTGTAATAGTGGATGTTATGGATATTTTTGGGGATTAGGATTAAAAAACATTATTAAAAGCCTTAGAGATATGAATAAACATATGATGTCATTGTTAAATTATAGTAAAGTATAGAGTAATTGGTTTATAGGAAACAAAATCCAGATCTAGATAGGACCAATGGATATGGATATAGAATATTTGTACCTAGGGGTAATAACACAAGAAGGGGAAATTTGGAATTGAATTGATCATCACATGGTACATGAAAATTATTCACTACTACACAACATGAATGAAACTCAGTGTGGATATGCTTGGGTAAATTTACAATATCATTTTGTACCATTATTAATGGAAAAAAATTTCATATAATTTTTTATGTTAGGAAATAGATCATGGATAAAATATATTGGATAATTTAAATTAACATGTTAAATGTAATATATGAGTTATTCCTTGAATTTTCATAGTTTCACATCATATACCTAAATGATTTGAACTATAATTAAATAGTGAAATGAATTCTTATGTACCATTAGTTAACAGAAAATTTCATATGAGGATATGGATCAACAAATTCATTCATACCACATATGTTTATTTTAAATACTCAAACTACACATTGAAACATGTAATCATGTTATTAGAAAAGACAAAAAAATGGTCAATTATTACATCCCAGGAATATAACTCATCCCCTATCAAAAAATTTAGACTAAATTTCATATAAAAACTTATGATTCTCCCTTAGAATAATTCAATAATATTCTAGTAATGGATTGGATTTACTTTCATAGAACCAAGATAAATTTCCTAGAGAAGGAAATCACCATACAAATCACAAATCACCATAAAATTTGATTAATCTGAAAGGGGGAGGATGAATCTCCTTTGGTATCATCATCTCAATAATTATATTATTACCTTATGAGAAATAACATATAGATCATTGGATTAAGACTAAAAAAAAGGTCAACCTTGATGATTTTCCCATTGTATGGGAATTTGCTGATGTGTTACCCAAATAATTTACCAGGCTTCCTTCTAGTCGAGATGTTGAGTGCATGAAGAACATTATACCTAGATATTTATCAATATCAATGATTCCTTGTGTAATTGTAAAGACCCGTAAATTCAAAGGAATTTTTTTTCTTAATTTTCGTTGGAATTTTACAAGAACGCAGTTTCTGACGGCGTCTGATTCCGAGGCCCGGTGTCCACGGAATCAGTTTCCGAAGTTTGGCTCATGTACGTTCAGTGAACGGACGAGCGGGTTTTTCTAACTTTTGAACCGATGCTCGGAATTGAATTCTGAGGGCACCGATGGAATCGCAGTGCCGGTAATTGCTTAGAAACGCCTCTTTCAGTGTTGCGTTTGCTCGGGTGTGGTTTTTAATTTTTGGGCTTAAAGTTATGAAATAAAATAAATAGTGCGACAAACTTTATTTTATTTCACCTAAGCCGCTTGGAAGCCACTTGAAGCCACTTAAAGCAGCTTAAGCTGAGTTGTTGCGGATATGGTGCTGTTCAAAAAATATCCTACTCTCTTGGTAGGATATTTGTGAGGTGGGACCCGCACGAGCCCCACCGTTTCTTTTCCGCTAAGTAACGCACCATCAAAAACCCGTCATTATGAAAGTCAACTGACGCGTTTTCTTAATTTCTTAACGCACCAATTAATTGGGAAGTTTTCTTCATTGAATTAATTCAGCGGTTAATTTCGTTGAATTAATTCTACGAATTAATGGGTCGTTATTTATCTCTTTATTCGTTTCTTAACCGGTTTGAAATCCGTTGGCGTAGTAATAAAATAAGGCCAACACACCCTCCTTTTTTTGGAATGTTGTGTTAAAACGTAAAGAACCTCTGAGAATTATTCATCCTCCTTCGCAAAGAATTTGAAGAACGCGAAGAATGCGAAGAACGTGAAGAACGCCGACCTCCGATGAAGAACACCGAAACCGCGGAAATCGACGACGCAACGCCGTGTGCCGCGGCACCGACGTTTCCTCTTCTGTGACGTTTCTTCCTCCGCAACGAAACCTTCAATCATCTGTTGGAGTTCGACGAACAAGCTCGGAAGCGGAATCAGGTAGCAAGCGACGACGGCTTCGCATTCCCTCGATCCAGACGAACGCCGACGTCCCCCTTCGACATCATCATCCTCGCGACGCCATACCATGACGAACCTCGAACGACGACACCTCCTTCCGATCGGCTTATACCCAAGGTAGGGGTTTGTATTCAATTATTTATATTTGTTCGAGATTTCCGTCTTGATGATCTTCATGGTTAAAAACCATTTTTTATCAAATTTAAACTTTGTGGTTTGAAACCAAATGATAACGAATAATGTTAGGGGGGCCGGACCACACGAACACGGCCGACCCTCCTCCTTTTTTTCTTTCTGGTTCGTACGAGGAAGCGTGGTGTCGTCGCACCACGCGGTTTCATGCGGTAGATATGCGCGGCGCTGTCGCGCCGTGCCGTGGAAAGAAATTCAAGGAGGCAACGCTGTCGCGCCGCGTCGAAGAAAACCGAAGACATCCGCGGACGGAGTCGGGCCGCGGCGAAGGGGCGCGATGCCAACGCGCCGCGCCGGAGAACCACGAAGACGGCGCGTTTCGTTTTTGACATGCGGATTGACGGGTGATGATGAAGCTTGCCGTTTGGGCGATTGAATCCCTTCGCAGTGACGATGGGGTTCTGGGGGGACTACAGGAAAAGACGGCAGGAAGAACGGACAACCGGAGCGCGTCCGGTGGTCCGCGGAAGGCGGCGGCGGCGCCGGCGACCGGCGGCGGCGGCGCGCCGCCAGAAAAAGGGGCGGCCGGCGAACCGCCGGCCTCAATCAGCGGCGAACGGCGGGGGATCCGCGCCGGACCGGGCCGGGCCAGGCCCATCGGGGTCGGACCCGGGTCGGGTGGACCCGGGTCGGCCCGGGCCCAGACCCCCGTTTTCGGGCCACTTTCGGTCAAATGCACGTAACTCGAGCTATGGGACTCTAAACGAATCTCCGTTAGTGGAAACACGATCCTTGGATCGAGACGGTCGTTTCAGTATATTGTACTCCAGGTTTAGGATTACTTTGGGGTCGGCCGGGTTGGTTCGAATACGAAACCAACCGGGCCCTCGGAGCGTAAACGCTCGTAACTCGAGTTCCGGACATCCGAATGACGTGCCGTCGACTTTGTTATTTTCCTCTAAGTGAGACAGATCTTTTGGCATCCTCCTCCTGAGTTTTGGATGCAGTTGGATAGTGGCTGGGTTGGATCGCACCGAAATCCAACCGGGCCCCTGGAACGGAAAAGCTGATACCTTTCTGACAGAACGTCCGTTTGACGAACCGTCAGCGGCGTTGGTGATCTTGTTGAGTAACGGTCCCTATTATTATACCCTATGAGTGTTCGGGGTATTGTTGAGTTACGACCGGATTGGTTCACACACGAAACCAACAGGGCCCCTGGGACGAAAAGGCTAATAACTCACAGCCCGGGCGTCCGATTGACGCGCCGTCTGTTGCGTTGAGACCCTTATGAAGAGGTGGTCCTTTGAGATACTTCTTTGCGGACTTTGTGATACTTGGAGTATCGACCAGTAGCTCGTGGAGCAGACCCTCCTGGAGACGAGCGTGCGGAGTACGGAGACCGTGTAGCCGGCTGAGACCTGACGACTGCTTGACCGACTCGACTTGGAGTGAGTCGAATAACCCAGTAGTTGGCCGCAGACCTGCGGTACTCGACAGGAGGAGTACCTCTGTTGGCTATTGGGGGGAGCGCCCGGTATTTGGCGACAGACCCACAGCGGACGGAGCGCCCGGTAGTTGGCCGCAGACCCGCGGTACTCGATAGGAGGACCACCTCAGCAGTCTTAGGTTAGTGAGCAGTACCTTAGAGTCGTGACAGGACCACTGTACACTCAAGAGACGGAGCTCTTCAGTAGTTACGGTTTCAATAATGAAAATCCTGGTTTGAGCGGAGACTTTTTGACCTTTGTGTTTACCTCATGATTGATATGGGTCACTTGATAACATAGGTATATGTATGGGCATATACCTGGGTATTGGTTATCCGTTGATTTCACACTCCTTGTGTTTCCTCGTGATTGAGATGGGTTACTTGATAACTTAGGTATATGTATGGGCATATATCTTAGTAGAGGTTATCTGTTGAGATCTTCTTGTGGTTATCCTTGTTGGTTTAGTGCGACCTTAAGGGTCTCGGGGTCCCTACTGAGTATCGTTATACTCACCCCTGCACGGGATATGCACGCACCTCGTTGTGTTGGTTGCAGACGACGGGAAGTGCTGACGGAGGCCGAGTGTTCGAGGACTGGACGGTACCCAGAGGTGGACTACATGACGAGTCAGTACACGTAGGTGGACTACACGATGTGACGACTCACAGATGAGGTTGACGGACGAGAGCGTGGAGGAGGCTATCTGTACCTACCCTTCAGTTCGGATACGTGGTGGACGACCAGGAGCTGCGCTCTCTTTACCTACCCTTCAGGTAGGATCTGAGGAGGACAACCCAGGAGCTGCTTCCTACTTCCATCTATTGTCTTTTTTCTGTTGTACCTTGTTCAGTTGTAGTCGTACTTTCTTTTGGGTTTGTATTCTCGCCCATTTACTTTCCATCATTTCTTTTGTACTTAGTGTTTTGCTTCCGCTTGTACTTTGTGGTGCTTGTTTTCTTTTATAAAGGTAATGCCTTCCCAGTTATCGGGATTTTACGCCTTTGGTGCTAGTCGCCAGCCCCTGGCCTATGGAAGGCGGGCTTGTGGTAGTCACGGCACGGGCCTCGAGGACGGGTCATGATAGTAATGGCCATTATTGAATTCTAAGAGTTGAAGAATAAACGATAAAAAATATGGATAAATGTGTTATATTCACAAGGTCTCCCCCTTGGGGTGTCTCAATACTTTTCTTCAAGAATAAGGTTTGGTCGATTCCGCAATATTTTGATTATCATAATCTCCAAAAGATCATGATTATGTAAAAGTATCGACTACCACAAATTTATTACTTTTTAAATAAACTACATGGATTCCAATAATTCATCAAGTTGGATCTCAATTTATGATATTATCATGTAAAGGTGAAGAAGGTGGTTATCCCCAATACATGTTTTCATTCACGGTATGATAAAAACTATTTCATATCAATTCATTTTTAAGTCACAAATATCCATTTAATTTAATTGAATTTTTAAATAGATTCTTTAGGGATTAATTAAATAAATTTTTGAAGTATTTATTGATGATAGTACTATCTAATCCAAAATCAAGGAGGAATATGAGGTTAATTTAAATTCTATTTTTATGACCTTACAGAAAAATGTTGTATGAAATATAAAAAAAATGAATGATTTGAATATAGAAGTTAACATTTATAGACTCTTTTTCATCAGTAAAATGATATATATTGATCCTTAAAAAATATATTTAATTTAATAATAATCTAGATCAAAATATATGATGTAATATATAGTTTGTTTCGATTGTCTAGGTACTATCATCAATTTTTGAGAAACATATCATGATTTTCAAGACCTCTAACTAATACAACTCAAAATTGATTCATGTTTTTCTATACTAATGAATGTGATGAGATTTCTAATGATTTCAACTGTACCGAGATTACATACTAGTGGGGAAGGATTTGTGATCTATAATGATGCGGTCCAAAATGAATTGGGTTGTGTACTCATTCAAGATGAAAAACTGATAAAATATTTCATATTCCATTTAAATATCCATGAGTATAACTACCCAATGAATGATCTAGAAATGTCAATAGTGATCTTTAAATCAATTTTTTAGTCAAATTATTTTTACTGAGAGATGATTGTCATATATACTGATCACAAAATCCTTAATTATATTTTCACATAAAAGAAGGTTAATATTAACCAATGGAGGTGTTTAGAGTAGATAATGCATTATTATTATTCAGTCCATTACCATCATAGGAATAAAAAAATGGTATATTTTTTGATTAGATAGGATCCTGAAACCCTATCGATGATGATGATTGAAAGGCATCCTAACTTCTTTAACATCAAAACGATGAAAATTTGAATTATAAAATGATATTCTCTCTTCCTTACAACTACAACTACTCAAAATTACTTTCATGAGAGGATCAAGGAGGCCCAAAAGATGATATGGATCTAAAATAAGGGTAGTGAATATTCTAGGGTTCAACTTTACCAAATATGCGGTTATAAGTTTTTGAACCTGGATATGTGTCCCATAAAAACTAAGGTTCAAGGTTAATTTTATGGATGTAGAACATATCTCTTCATTATCTATTAATATAGGAAGCTCTATGATGTATATATATCTAAATAAATTCATCTAGTTGTGTAACATTAATAGAGAGATAATAGATTTTTTATCATGATGCTTGGAATGCCAATAATTCAATGCTAAACGATAGAAGTATAAGGGTATTATGTGAAAATTTCTCGTACCATCTTGGAAATTTAAAAATACAACTGTATATTTCATTTTAGGAGTCCAAAGGATATCAAAATTCAATAAAACCTTCTAGGTAGTACTACATTGGCTTTATATTCAGTTCATTTCTTTAATATCGTAGAGTATTTAACTAAAGACCAACTCACCAAGATATATATAAAATATGTGGTAAGAATTCTTGGAGTAACACTCTATATTTTATCTCATTGAGATAAAAGGTTGATATTTATGTTCTTTAAAAACCATTAAGAAGTAATAGATATAGATATGGAATTCTTATCACCCTTATATGGATGTTAAGACTATAAAAACCGTTAATATTATTAAGGATTATATGAGATCTTGTTCAATGGAGCTTCATGGGTATTGGGATAAACACAAAACCCTATCAGAGTTCTCATATAATAATAGTTTTCATTATTTCATTCAAATAGAAGATATTGAGGATCTATATGGGAAACAATAATAGATTATGATATGCTGAGATGATTATGGAAGACTATGTTTAAGGGACTTGATATTAACCAAGAGATTTCAGAGAAGGTTCAAATCATTCAATCTCAAATGAAATCCAAAAAATTTTGACAAAAAAATATAGACAATAAATCATTGATGTTATCTAGAGTTTGATTTCAGAGGTAAAGTTTTCCATCATTTATAACCTTCCATTAAAGTAAATTTTTTTGGAATTAATGTCCATTTTATTCCAAGGTACATCAACCCATTTTATATCCATAACCACATTAAACAAATGGACTATCTAATAGAAATTCCATCATACCTATATCACATGTAATAAATCCAGAGGTTGTAATATAGGAAAAAGATCTTATATATGATGAGTAGTCGATGATGATCTTAGATCATAAGTACAATATTTTATAAAATATAAAAACTCACCTTGTTAATGTAATGTGGCCTAAAAAAATGTTTTAAGAAATGATGTAGGAAATAAAAGAGGAGATTTAATAGAATTACCCAAACCATTTTTACTTTATGAAATAAAATGTCAAGCCATAAATTTCCCAAGGGGAGGAGGATAATGTAACAACACCAATTTTTATAAATTAAATTTCCTTTTCAAATGAATGAATTCCTTATTAAGTAAGGAATATATATAAAACCCATGCACTACATTGGGTATTTTAGACCAATATAAATATTATACTATCATATTTAAAATACTTTTAATCTTCATATGAATTAATATTATATAATTATTCAATGAATCTTATGAAAATCCTCCTAATATTTAAAAGGCACCCTCTCAAGGTACATGATCCTTTCATTCTCATCTTTACTCAAAAACATTCTTTATATTATGCCTTTTTATCCCAATCATTCATGGTGGGATATTTTTTTTACAGATCCCTCTTTCTATCCTTATGAATTCAAAGTAATGATGTTCCCTATTCACTCAAATTAACCCCTACAATAAAACATTATATACCCTTATTGTGAATCAAAATTTATCTAATGATTTTCCATGAAAAACAATTGTGTAATGAATACCCATCCGTATTTTTACTCACTGGGATTCACCTAGATATACCAATCCTTCATTGATTAGGGAAATCATGTGTATAACCTACACTACTTAATTTTGGTATGAAAAGTGATTAATAAAATCATTATGTTTTATGATTTCTGTTTCAAACTTATGTACATTCTTGATATGAATGTGATGGGTGGCCCCAAAATTATATAGCCATTCAATGCACAGGATAATGTTTTCTTCTCATGTGATACCATGATTGGTGAAAAAAATTATATCCTAAGAATAATATTTTATGATTTCTTAATGGTTATCCTAGAAATATGATTATGATGTCATGTTTTATGTTCCTTAACATTTCCATATTTATTTTATGGTATCATCATATATCATGATTTGATGTTTAGGTGTATAAATATCACCCTTATTATGTTACCATGATATGCCTTTTGAATCTCATGTAACACTTTACCTATTGAAATTATTTATTTATTCCATTACCGAGATTTATAGGTAACCCCTTTCTCATGAATTCCCCAATGTTATGTTGTATAACATAAGAAAATCCATATAATATAAGGGAATGTTTTTGAGATCTTTAATTGTATTCGTATACGCGTGTTTCAGGTTAATGTTCATTATACGTAATTTCCCAATGAAAGTAGCCTCATAATAATATGGAAATATATAATGAGTTTACATATGTAATTGATCTTGAATTATGGTGTATTAAGGTTAAGTGATTTCATTTTATGTTTTTGCATCACATGAAAATGATGGATGAATGATGTCTCATCCAAGAATAGTGCATAAATGTTTTTATGATAGAAGATATATTTAGTGGTATAATGATAGAAAAATATCATGGTTTTATATGTTTTATATAAATTTATGGAAAATAGAATATCACTGTGCATATCAGTTAATGTAGTGGAGTGTGTCAGGGTAGTGGTTCTATAAATACCCATGATCCATCTGATTTGAAGAATAATATAAACATTCAATCAATTTAGAGAGAGAGAGATAGATGGATAAGGAGAATGGAGTTTCTATGTTTTCATTTTAGAATATATGTATCATGCACCAAATAATAGAATGGAGACCATGAGAAGTGTTGTAACACATGAATTAGAATTTCCATAAACATTCTATAGTTCATTTCACATTCAAAGAGTTTCACAAAGAAGAAGAGTGTGGTTCCCCACACTGTAACTAACATAAAAGATTTTTTTTCATACACTCTATTATGTAATGATTTGAGATAACCATGTAAAAAAATTTCATGACGAATGAACATGTAGTGCATTATACTATCATAAACCTAGTGACTTGATTGAGTTATCGAATATATATTTATGGTAAAAAAATAGATTCATCATGTAAACCCACATACAAAGTGATATATGAGTATTACCTTCCACTAATGATATAAATTATTTATAGAAGTGATATTGTACAATTACCCAGGATTTTCATATATGAATATTACAACATTTTAGATGATTATTCATCAAATTACAAAAAATACATTCCCATGGATGGTAACAGTTAATGGTATTTGGAAACATGTTCCAAAATATTCTAATTTTGTTAAATATCATCAATATTTCCAAAAAAGGACTTTACATTTAGTACTTTTACATAAAATACTTCCTCAAATCCTCAGTAAAGAAAACATAATAAAGGGTTGAGTTCAGATGCCCAGTCACTATAAACAAAGGAGATATATAATCCTACCATAAACATAATGGTATACAAACATGAGAATGAAATTTTAAGATCATACCATGTTTATCAATGAAATTTTACATGAGTAATTCCTTTAATATTGGTAGTATATAAGACTTGAATCAAAATGGAATCTACATAACAATACCTGACACCATAACATATGAATAAGATATAATTTTTTTGGAAATATATAATAATATAAAATAATTTCAATAGTGGTCAAGGAATCATTGACATGACCATATATGTAGTATGGGTGTACTACCCATAACATATTAGTAGTTATGGTTCACTCACATGACTATCTTAGAAGTCAATAGTTATTCCCAATATCATATTAGATGAAATATTCCATTACTGAACCAAGATAACTGGCCATTCCATCTATGTCTATATCACAAGATATAAATATTTACCTAATGAATTGGAAATAGATATTTGTCCCACCCATCTCATAATGAGACCATACATATTTTTTTTCACTAGATCATAAAATATCATTATATCATAACCTATAAAATGAAATTCATATCATAAACATGTAATCATATCATAACCTATGGAAAAAAGACTGGTCTCACAATCATTTCATCAATTCATGACCTGTGAATAGAATTGGGTTTCATAAACATATCTCCAATGATAGGGAAACATGTTTTATAAACATATAACATGTGGGAGATAGATGGGTTTAATAAACATTATTCTATAAAAACATATTCCATTTAATGAATGAATATGAATTGAACAGTTGGATCATTTTAACAAAAAGGAATGATTAAAATCAATTTAGGACATTTGAGATGGATAACAATTTATAAATATAATTTAAAACTATTTTCTGAGGAAAATATACATTCTTCTTTGAAAAAAGCAATTTTAAAAAATAAAACATTTTTAAATACAGTTTAATTGAAAATTATTTGAAAAATTTTATTCTTTAAATCTTATTATTGACAGTATAAAATATTTCAAAAACTATTTCCCTTAAAAATATATAAAATAAGAATAAAAAAATTTTGAAACCCATTTTCCTTGAATAATTAAAAAATAATCATGAAAACTTTTGATAAAACATTTTCCATAATGTATTATAAAATACCCTTTAAAATATTTTTACAATGTTTTTCTATGAAATCATATTAAAGGAGATCTAAAATATTTTGAAAATAATTTCCCACGTAAAATAAATAAAGAATATTTAATAATTTTTTGAAAAAGTTTTTTCTGGAAAACAATTTTAATGATTTTAAAATAAGATTTCAGATTATTTGAATCTTTTTAATTGAAAAATACATCTTAAAACTCTTAAGAATCTTTAAAAATAATTTAAATACAATTGTAATGATAAAAAATTTTTGGAAGCCATTTTTATATTAATTTTTTTAATAAAATTCCATAATATTAGGAAAAGAAATTTACTTAATTAACATCCTCATAAATATAAAAAGGAACCATCGAGGAAATGACAGTCAACACAGTGGGTATGTCTGTACATGACGAACATTCCTTTTTCACGTTAAATGTTTATGAATTTTTTTTTTCTGAAAATGCTATGTACATTAAATTTTAAGATAAAAATTTGAAAAGGAATTACATGGGTCAAATTTTCATTTAAACATCATATGATAATAGTAATATATTTTTTAATCCATTTATATAAAACATGGTTTTCAAGGACCTCGTATTTTCCAACTCAAGGTGAAATAATGTCATATTTTTATAAAAATATTTTATTAATTATATTAAATAAAAAAGAGTGGAAAATGGTACCATTACATAGATAAGGCATGAATAACAAGAAAATAACAATATTCTTGATTATTATTGAGATTTGGATAATAATATTTGAATAATGGAAGAATAATCTTGAATAATCTTGATAAATGATGAGATCGTTTTGATAAACTCATACCGTAATGTAACCTTAAATCATACTACCAGGTAAAATAATAAAATTAATTGAAGAATAAAATATCATTAAAAGAATTTTATTAATGAAATAAAATTTAAAATGGTAGTATATATACCACTTAAAATAATATTGGTGAGTGACATAGAATGTCTCTCATATATGGAAAATTGTGGCAAAACTATTTTATCAATTTTGTAACAATTGAAATATAAACCCACTGAAAAAAATAATTTTATTTTTTATTTAAATAACAATAAATTTAAAAATATGTATCATAGAATACATTCATTTATATTATATAATCCACAAAAAAATGAGTAGTCACCTTGGAAAGTATATCATGGATATAAAAAAAGTGAGATAGGAAAACCCTTACCTTCAGTCCTAAATAACATGTGTGTCTTTATATTTATAAATAATAAAATTATGTTAGTTATTAATTATTTTAGAAACATTTTAATGTATATAATTATTTTTATTTAACTATTTATAATGTTATAAGAAACTACTTAAATAATTTTGTTTATGTCAGTTGTTTTGACAATATTCAAATTATGTGTCAAAATTGAATTATATAGATCATGTTTTGGCCAGAGGAGTCATTATATACACATATCCAAGAGAATTAAAATAAAAAGATTATCATTTTTATATAAAAAATTAATTTAAAGAAACCGATAAAATAGTTTTAATGAAAATGAAGGAACATAATAATCATGGACACAATATGATGTATGTACACATGAGTAACGTTTCAATTTTTTAGTGATCATTATAGAGAGACTGTAAGTGATATTATTTAATTATAAAATTACAAATATTTCATAAATTTTTTAAATCATATATTCTTAGATTTAGAATCCTTGTTATCTAAAAATTATTACATCTTTTATGGGATGTGGTAGTTTACATGTCCACGACCAACGGTATCACTTTTTAGTGCGTGAATTAGGTAAAAAAGAAAACAATATATTATATATAGAGAAAGGTAATTAGTTCTTGAATATAATATATATTTAATTTATGTTACCGATTTTTAATTAAACCTATCCTTAATACATTTCATGTACTTTGTGAACATATCACATCACTTTGAGGAGGTAACAATCAATACTTCCACAAACAATGTTATCATATTTACAAAAAATAGATGGCTTGAATTCATGTGTAAGATTTACAATTAATGAATAATAAATAAAACATAAAAATCATAAATATAATATTAAAATATTTTTCCACCATAATTCCCAACCATGATATGTGGTATAAGAAAAATTAATAATCATCGTTTCAAGAGGCATTAGTTTTCCGTACCCGAATAGTATGCTCGTTACGTATTAGATGGAAGTGTGAGTTGGTGTGGATAAAAAAATAAGATAAAAACATATCAGTATATTTATAATAGTATTTTACTATTTTATCACGGAATATAAATATTTTAGGGGATTTAAATGAAAATAAAACCAAATATCCTGAGGAAGGATGTTTCGTCTTCTTTGGGTAACGCATTTCAATTTACACAAAAGGGATTTTATGGTCGTATTTTTTACCAAAGAGAGGCTTAAAGTATCATAGGATGGATTTTGGGTGATTTTTTGAGTATATGTTGGTCAACATAAGGGTATTTAGAGGTTTGAATAAGTGGGAGGGGCTAGTGCCATTTTATAGAGGAGGATGAGTGACATTCTTGTAAATTTTGGAAAATGGAATTCCACCTATGTTTTTCCTCTGAAAATTGGATTCAATAATTTTAAAAATAATTGAAAATGTCATATAGGTTATAAATATTTCCTTGAAATAACTTTCTAAAAGTTTATAGTTCATTTTGTCTGTTAATATTATTGTTTAGACTGTTGTTATGATAATTTATTTCTTAATCTCTCTAATTAGTTTTAATCACATTTACTAGAATTTTTTCTAAAAAGCAAACATGAACATACTATAAATTAAAAATTACTCTTTTTAAAAATATGGAATCCATTTTTCTAATTTTAAATCGTACATGTATCAAAAATAAATTTATTTTTAATCACATAGACTAAAAGACAAAGCAAATTTTAAATGTGAAAATGTTCAATAAGTTTTCTACGTTTTTATATAAAATTTCAAAGCGATTCCGATTAAAACTAATTAAATTGGATTAATTTAGATAAAATTTATCTAATTAAAATTTAAAATCAATAAATAATATAATTTAACATTATAAATAAATTAGTCAAAAATGATGTTTTTAGTTTAAATTCCATATTTTTCACTATTCATCAGAAAATGAAACAGATGAGAAAAAACCAAAAATGACTCATTGCCTACTTATTTTGATTCTATTTCAAAAATAAATATTATTTTTACATATAAAACCTATTAAAGTTATAAAATTAAATTTTAATATAGGTTCATAATTAAATTTTTGTAGAACTACCTGTATAAAAATATTGGGTTTTATTTGTAAAATTATGTTTATTCTTTTCATATGCAAAAAAAAGACTATTAAATGAATGAAAAAAATATTTCATTGAATATTTAATATATAATTTTTTTAATATAATTGAAAAATAATAATTAATCTAACTTATAAATATAAATATCCCAAAGCACAAAAAATATACTTTTACTAAATCGTTCCCTTTATATTTATTTGGTAGATATATTCACTTCTAATAAATAGGTAATTAATGAATTCAAATATATATTTTATAATATATTTTATTGTATTCATAAATTACAATTTAATGTCTATGATACAACTTATTATATTAAATAATAATGTATTATTGTTTGGTAAAGCTTAGTATTTCATGTCATGCGAACCATCGAGGAAGGTCAGTATTGTGTATAACACATGATGACTTTGGTGTTCCATGTAGATAAAGTTAACCTTTATGTTTCATGTAATGTAAACATGAATTGGTGTTTCATATAACATAATCCACAATTAGTGTTTTTATAGAAAAATCTATATCCAGTGTTGTGTGAAATGAAAAATATTAAATTGATTAAATTAATTAGAAAGAAATAACACAACAAGTATCAGTTTGTAAATTATACACCTTAAAATGAATTTCCCCCCTCAAAATTCACATGGTTTCTAAATGGTTTAATACATGAGTGTTTAGTTCGTAAAAACCCAGAACACAATGATTAATATTAAAACATCATTTCAGAAAATAAATTTGTAAACATAATATTTCTCTAAAGTAATAGGTAACTATGTTTCCAAATATAAGAAATAAGTGAGAATTGAAACCATGGAAAAGGAATAAAATCATAAGTAATTATAGAGAGGGATAAGAATCACTGATCAAAACAATGTGGATGATCTAGAAAAATTTAACAATCACAAAACCATAAACTGAAGGATCATGAAATTTTTTATTATTATCATAAAAAATGATGGTAATAAGAAAACATATTATTTTAAGGTCCTTTTATAAAAGTTGACGAATTTTTATGAAAATATATACTTACTTGATTTCATAATAATACCCCACTTTGTGGGTTCTTAATCAATTTCCACTTCATGTTTAATTCATATACATAACGGAGAATTTGTAATTCTAGAGGAACCAGATGATAATGAGGTAGAATGAAAATTAATTCCATATGTCCTCAGTTGAAATCAAAAAAAAATTGGTTAACATTGGTTATTCAACATTAATAATTCCTTATATTGTGTGATCATAATTTAATCTCACAACCTTCATCCACTGTTTAAATTAATCATTCCATAAATTGTTAAACTTATAACCCATCAAATAGATGAAAAATACAAAAATTTATAAAGATGGTATGCAAATCATCATAACATTGATCCCCCATATATCATAATGTTTCTTTTGGGTTTAACCTTCCAAACATGTGAATTCCCTCATGTTGTATTTTCTTGAAACATTGTAATAATAAAAATGTACATAAATCATTTCTTAAAACAAGATTCCTTCTTAATTCAAAAGTTTATAAGATATATTTTGTAATTCCAAAATTTCATTTAAATTCATCCACGATTACCTATCCCACATTTTTTATCAAATACGTAATTTTTTCCACGGTAATCAATACCTCCCAATTTACTTATTAATATCAAAAATATCTTTTTCCAGTCATCATTATCTCAAATTATGAATATTTTAAGTGTCATATTTCTCTTAATCACGTGTTTCCCTTAATAAAACTAACACTTAATACTTATTTCACTTCACATTTCTTCTATAGTCTCATCATCATTAGATATATAACCATTTCTCATAGAACTTTGCTGATTCTCTTTTTGAGTATTCTACATGGGACATCTATTTTCATAATGACCATTAATTAAATAATTAAATAATTTAGCCTTCAATGATATCTCATGGAAGAACACATTCCCATCCATTTCATTATCCAAACCCTTAATTTTTATCTTTCTTTTACTTTTTTGTCCTTATTTTACATAATCATAACATATTATAACTCTTTGAAGACATTCACTTAGGTGATTATATCAAAATTATCGACAGAAAGGAAACTGAATTTTCATTCCAACATGGTCTCTATTTTCGGAAATCAAATTAATGTACTTTATTCTCTTCTTTAGTTAATCGAAGAGTTGGATAAGGTATATGTTGTCAATCATGTCCCTTGAAAATTGACTACGCATCACCAAAATATCAATCACTACAGTGACCATCCCATTTGATAGCTCATAAATAAATTTTCATCACATTAAATGTTAACCCAGTTCCTGATGGTTCCCACAATTAACTAAAACTAGAAATCATAGTGTGAAATACAGTTATAAAAACATAAAACCGCATAATCAGGAAAAAACATATATAATTCCTAAATAATGGATCCTTCTTATTTAATCAATGAAACAATTGGTTTATCTTGGGTTACTCATAGTCATATTCTACATAAATTCATTAGCATGGTTCATAAATTGTTTATGAATTCTTAATGAAAATCCCTTGGGAGTGTCAAACTTGGTGTGTAGTGTGTCTAATTGTTATGTGTGAGGTTACACTCGAGTCTTTCCTGAGGGACCATTACAGATTTGTTACCACTAGGTATATATTTTCTTGATCCATATCCAATTTTTGTATATAGATATTGATGTATTTCTAAGAAACCACAAACTATAACCATTAGAAAAATTGTTGGAAATTTTCCAAAACAATAAATCATCCCTAGACCTATACATAAATACATCCCTATAAATAGAATTAGAAACATACCTAGAGATATCATTGATGTTATCCCATCCTAGATTCCAATGGTTTACTAAAAAATAATTGGGAAAAATATAGTTATTAAGTATTAACAGAAAAGTATATTATATCATTTTATACGAATATTCATCACATTACAAAAAATACAAGATTGAGGACTATAATAGTTTAGTGTATTTGAATAATTGGAAAAATATATTATATTTCCATGAAGGGGATTGACTATTTCCGACAAAAAGCATCACCTTTAGTAATTCTATATAAAACAATCCTTCATAGACTTGGGAAATGAAACATAAGAAATGGGAGAGCTCAAATGATCTGTAACGGTAAATAAAGGAGATATTTAAACCTAATGTAAACATAATGGTTAGAGAACATGATAATTACATTTTATGATCGTACCATGCATAAAAAATATTATATACATTAGTTATAGAATAAATATAGGATGTTCATAATACATGAATCATAAGGGATGAAGATCTTAATCTATTAGACCATAACTTAGGAATAAGACGTAAAATGTGTGTTAGGGGAAAATTAATATAAAATTAGTTTTACATTAGTCATGTAATCTCTTTAATACCATATTAGTAGTCATCATTCACTCCCCATAAAATATTCTTAGCCATGGTTCTAAGGACCCAACCTTAAAACATTACATAATGTTGAATTAAACGAATAATTCACATTGAAGATCTTTTCAGGTTTAGAGTTTTAAAGAATTTGGCCATAACATATATGTGAAAATGTGAATAATACATATATACATATCTACTCAGTTGCCATTTTTTTCACAAAATTAAAAGTATTGAAAAAAAGATTTATGCCATGTTCAATGTTTTATAAAGCATTACATTTCCTTGATCCCATCCTTCACCCTATTCCACTTATGTCCCGTGAAAAACATTTCAAAAACATGGGATGAGCATAAAATGCTCCATAAGGTATACACAAAGAAGGAAAACAATTATTTTTTCAAAACAAAAAGTAAACCATGAATATTTATGATAAGTAATACATTTCACCTTTATAAAGTATTAAATACTATTCACTGAATTAATGTTCATTTCTTACCCTTTTGTAACTAAACTATTACCATAAAACCCATATAATGAACACATTACATATAAAGGTTACTTGGGACATTAACAATCATATGTGGAATAATAATACGGTCAACTTCTACACATATCACTAAATGGAATAGCCATATGGATGACTTCAATACCCAATGCATTGGAGGTTTTAACGTAACCACATGTCCTGGTTTATCACAACACCACCCGTCATCTGGTTTATCATGTAACCACCCTTCTAATATCCAAGTACCATTATAAAATCATAACACATAAAATATTTCCAATATTAACATTTAACTAATAGCATTAAATTTTCAATCACAAGAAATAATTTCAAGATTTTGAAATAATCAATCCATTTCAAAAACCATTTTCAACACCAAAACACCAAAACACAGAATAAGTGATTTTCTTTTAATTTTAGAAAACATTATGGCTTATAGAGGAAGCCAAATAATGATTATGGTGGGGGAGATGTTATTGTCCCTACATATGATAAAAACATTCTATTTGTCATTTAGTAAAATGCATAATAGAAAAAAGATACCATTTATATGAAATTAAAATTTAAAGGGATTAAATATACACCATGTAAAATAAAAAGGTATATATTATCAAAATATGCCTCAATTAAAGGAGATTGAAACGAAGTCCCTTACCTCACGTTTGACTTGACCCATTTGTTCGTTAATTTCCTGAATAAAAAATAAAGTTAATTTATAAGTTATTACGAACCATATTCATGTTCATTATTCCTTTTATATCACTTATTACAATTTTATAAACAATACATAATCATTTAGGTTAATAATGGTCGTTTTGTCAATATTTGGTACTTGATCACAAATGAACACCATATAATTAAAATTTGTCCATGTGATCAATAACCCATTATCTCCAGAATGATATTCATGATTTATAAATCATATACTTCACATATATCCAGAAAATATATGTACTTATTATAACACATAACATTTTGGAGATAAAAATGATATGCACTGATCGTGGATAAGGTAAGTTGTTGGTACACATTAACTCTACTTTCGTTTCCATTTTGTACATTAATGAAATTAAAATATAATGATACATAGGTATATTATAATTCCAGTATAATATTATATATAATATCATTAACACTATCATTTATATGTCACGACCCGCCTTTACCAAGATGAGGGAAAGGATAACGGGTTGTCATGCCCATCCTTCCTCAAGTTGAAGGAGAGATAATGACCCCTGAAACCCGCATTGAATATGTAGAGACCCGAAACATGACGTACATAAATATAACAATACTTTTTGGGAATACATAATACATAACAAAAACAGACACAGAAGGACCGTAATAGTGTAGTGTCTTTGCAAACTTGGAACGTGATCTACTAATCGTGGTGAAAGATCTTCAACATCTCTCATAAAGATCTTCCACTTTTTGTTTCCTTACCTAAAACCTTTCTTTTAATCCTGGAAGAATATAAAACATAAAAAGGTTGAGCTGAAATTCTCAGTAAGGGTAAGCATGGATAAAATAAAACATACCATATACATTTGAACTTAAAAACACGAAAATAATGTTTCAACCTCAAAATCTTGAGCAACGACATAAAACATGAAAGTACATAAGGCATAGATCATAATGGTACATAAATCATTATAAAATAGAATGGGAATAAAACATGTAATTGTGGCATCCATTAAGAACATGTAATCATTTCCATAGTAGCCAAGGCATTGCTGCCAAGACCATCTTAGTGGACAAAGTCCCTTTCTGAATCGAGTTCACTGCTCGTTCCAGTCCTGTATAACTGAACCGATTTAACGTTTCGTTCCATCGATGTCTATATCATGAGATATAAATCTTTACCCAATTCAATGGAGGGAGATATAGCTCCCACCCATCTCATAATGAATCATTTTACTTGTTCAACAAAATAATCATACATCAGTCATAAAAATCCAATAAATAAAATGGGTTTCATAAACATCATCCCATCATCACATAATCCATATAAAAGAAATGGATATCATTTCATAATAAGAAATGTGAAGCTATTTAAATCATAGAGACATTATACTTGAAACATACATATATGAAATAATGTCATCTTAGATGAAAAATGGTTTTGATAAAGCACTTGAAATGAATTCTTGAGGAAAATATCCTTTTTTCTTCAAAATCATTTTCTTTTCACAAAATGTCATGCAATTTTAAAAGAAAAGGATTTTGTTGAAAATAGTCATGAAATATTTTAGAGTGAGAATCATGAAAATAAGGATTTATAAAACCTTATAAATTCATTCACGCTGTAGAAGTTAAAAAAACCATTTTTCTTGTACTTTTGTCAGAAAAGTCAAAAAGTACCTTGTAACGTAATCAAATGAAAGATTCCTTACATACAATGTGGTAAAAGTCGAAATGGGTAAAAATGACATTAAAAGTACATAAATACACTTTTATAAAACATGGACATGGACGATAGTAATAACCCCAGTAAATACTTACAAATAAGCAATCTCGGATAAAAATGAGATTTGAAAAATTATCCCTTACCTTAGGTCAGATATGCTTCGTACATATCCAAAACTCCTTTATAATGATTTAAATAATGTCATTGACTTATTAAAGAATCATATTCATTGTTATTATATCATATATGGTTCACTTATGACTTTATATTAACCGTTCTTTTGTAAATTAATGTTAAAGTAGCGTTTTGGCTAAAATCGTTTCATTTGTCGTTCTTATTTTAAATTGTAGTTATTCATATGATTACATAGATCATGATTAATTAAATCCAGAATGAAAAACATGATTTATATATAATATATATTCTGAATATACAAATATATAATAGATCGATAAATGGAAAGAAATACACCGTTCATGGAGACGGTAGGTCGTACGTACGCATGAACGCTATTTTCATTTCCTTATTGAATTGAATGGAATTAAGTATATGACATACATATATATGTACATAAATCCAGAAGCATTATTATGTCATATATTTCATTATTACTTATTATATATACTTTATAATCATTCTTGAATTGTTAACATTGAAAATGAATCTTATCGCGTCGTGGAGACGGTAATCTGTACGTACGCACGAGCGATGATATCATTCCCGTGGAATTGTATTAGAGTGTATGTATACTATTTCAGAATCAAAATCACATTACAATAATCAAATATAGTCATTATTTACACCATTATACCCATCCAAGTATGGTGGGGGTGGAAAATAGATTACACCACGGCGTGGAGATGGTATTCCGTACGTACACACGCGAGGGGATTTCGTTTTCCGTAGGATGGATAGATGGTGAAATAGGGTTGTTTAATAATTATAATAACATATCAGTATATTAGTGTTTCTGATGTTATTACTTCATAATGAAACAAATAACGAAGAATACGTAGAATAAGAAATAAAGTTGAAAGAATCGGTAACAGACATTACCTCTTCTTTGAAGCGCCTCTATGAGATCTCCTTTTAGGGCACTAAAATTGGTCTTTGAAGAATACCAGGACCTCTAGGATGATTATAGGAAATTGTAGAAGAGAATTTTGTAGGGTTTGGCGGAGCTTGAATGCTCAATGTGGTGTGAGGAAGAGAGGGAGGAGGTGCCCTTTTATAAGGGAGGAGAGGGGCACCTTTAGAAATATAAGAAATATTAGTTTATATTAAATCCCAACCCCACATAAAAACTTCCAAAATGACTCATATACGAAGATTAGATGAGATAGGTTTGTAATATTATCATCCATTAAAATTTAGACATTTTAGGAATTTATTTTAAACATTATCAACTGGATTTATCCTTATTTAATCAATTTTTTTTTATTTGTGGTAATAACATTCTCAATTTTAAATAAAACAAATAGTTACTTATTTGTTGTGAATTTTCCATAATTGGATATTTGATAACATTTTAGGCCATTTAAATTGAAATTTATAATTTTTAAAAAATATTGTGATTTTTAAACACTTTATAATATGTTATTTTTATGAAATAACAATAATGTCAATTTTGACACAATTGATTTTTTAGAATTTAAATAAAATATATACAGAAGATATGTTCGAACTAAAAGCTTTAATAGATTCATAAAAGGTCATACGTATCTAGAAAATTAGTGGAGCACATTAAATAGTTCATATAATATTTATATTATTATTTTTAAAACCATTTATTTGGTTTATCTCTTAATAAAATAATTACTACAACATTTTTGTATAATTTTTTAATATACTTATTTGTTGCCTAAAAATTAAAAATAAAATCCTATGATGATGATAAATCTATTAACTTTCACAATAATACTTTTACTCTAATTTATCATCTTAAAATCACAATATTTAAATTGTTATATTTATTAAATTATGAAGGTGACAACTTTGGAATCATTTATAATAATATAATAGAAGTGTAATAATCTCTTTAATAAGGCTCCAAATGGTCCAATATTCGACCATTGGGTGATTATGGTTTACATTTACATGAAAAATAAGTTTTGGGCAAGGCTTTGTGAATTTTAGGGTCACTATTAGTTTAATAAAAACTATATTCTTGATTTTTTACTAGATAAACAATTTCTGCATCACTATTATGTCACCATTAATGATAATTATTTAATCCCTAAAAATTATAAATAAATTCATATGATGTAGATAATTTTATTAGATTTTTGGAGACTATTCATGTTTGAAGTTTCATTAAGTTTATCAGTAAATTAAAATTATTAAACTTATAAGATTTAAGAGAGTGACATGTTGTCACTTTGTTTGGTTTTCATAATAATTAAATTATTTTCAAGGTCAAAATTCCATAAAATGAATCTAATCTGACACTTAGGTGATATGGTTCGAATTATAGCCATCCAATAGAATTTTGGCATGTGTTAGGATAATTCTATAATATTATATTTACCCTTAATTACTCGATTTACCTTTAACTAGGGTAAATAAAATTTACCGTAGTTACTATTCATAATTCTCAAAAATAAAAAGTAGCCTATTAACAGAATTTGGAACCACTGATTCCAAATATGGAATCCATTTTTCAGAATTCAATACACAAAAGTTGCAGAAATTAAATTAAAATTAATCCCATTGTCGAAAGAAAACTTATTTTTTGTTTAAAACGTTGCAAAAGATTGAAATGATTTAACCTACGAATTCAAGGTAAAATCAATGTTATTGAAATAAATTATATTAAATGGTAAAAATATATTCTTTTAATACTTTAAAACCATTCAATATTATAATTTGACCATAAAAATTATTACGATGAAGAAAGATGCTTTTAATTAAAATATAGCGTGTTTTTACTATTCATTAAAATATGAAAGTTATCAGAAAAATATCAAAACATTATCCAATGTAAATTTTTATATCCTGATTCAAATGAAGAAGTTTATTTTGTAAAATTTAATTTATAAACATGTCCAAAACTAGATTTAATGTGGGTACGCCATCAAAAGGCGGCAAAACTGATTTTTTTGAAAAATACTTATTTTACCCAAAAAAATTATTCAGTTCTCATACCATGTTCTAGAAAATGTGTAATATGAATAATAATGCTATAAAATTAAAAATTTAGTTAATACTATTCATAACAGCTAGTTCATAATAATATTATAATAATATATCATTGTTTAGTAAAACACGGTATTGCGTACAACACACGCTATCGAGGAAGGTCGTGATTACGTGTAATGCAAGCCAAGTCAGGGTTGCGTGTAGTGAACGACTCCTTTGTTGTTTCATATAAAAAAATCCAACCATATTTCATTAATACACTAAATATATATATATATATATACTCAATGTTTCATAGAATAACTACCATCAAACAAACATGAAATTGTGTGTAACACGATCCAAGATTAGTGTTGCATATACTGCAAGCTAATACAGTGTTGCATATAATGAAAAATAATCTTGGGGCATCATACAACACAATACGTCAAATAAATTAAAAATAATACTTCTCATAAAATCTTGGGGTGTTACATTCTACCCCCCTTAAAATTAATTTATCCCTCGAAATTCGTCGGGGTTATAAATGGTTGACTACTTGAAAGTTTCGTTAATAGAAACCCACATACTAAAACATAATTTTAAAAAGTGATGTATGAAACATAATGGTTACCCAAATTAACTCATCACTGGGTTTCCTCGTGGGATATCATTGGTGAAAATATGGATATGGAAGAGAAATATATAATCATGTTCTGATGGAGAGTGGTAGAGGACATGGCTATGAAAAACCCAACAATCATAAAGCCATAGATTTGTGATGATATAAGGTACCATATGATTAATCAGATATAAGGGAACTATGACAACATTATTGATTTTCAGGATCATTTCTCTAATTTTGAAGAATTTTCAAATCGAAAGAAATACTTACTTGATTTTGGTACAATCTCACCGTTGTTCGTGCCTTGAACTATTTCCACTTCATCTCTTAATAAAATGATGTAGAATTTGTCATTCATGAAGTGTTAGCAGATCATGTGATAGAATGATGAGTCGTTCCATCTATTTCAAACAAAAGGTTAGAAAAAGTTATCAAATATACATAAGTCCATCTATGGTGAGGTTAATCATATACGATTCAAAAAATGAAGTTATACTTCATATATCATACCGCTTAATAAAATAAAACTAGTTTCTACTAACCAGGGACTTCTTGTAGGCCAGTGGTAGGCGATAAAGGCCAGTCACACTTCGGTTGTGGGTTCGATTCCCACATCCTTGTCCGACGCGACGGGTTGTTTCCCGTCTTACAGGTTGTCCCTTTTTCTAAAAATACATTAATATAACATCCCATCAATAATATTGAAAAAAGATCTATCCTTAAACAATAATAACTTCTGTCCGACAAAATCCATTCCAATCTTTAGGCTTATCTAAAATACTTCGGTCCGAGCTCATAGTATAAAGAAAACAATTACTAGAAAAGTTATCAATGAAGAATGTGAATATAAGAATTTATCTAACATATATCATAAGATATATCTGGTTGGTTGCATTCCAAACACATGAATAACTTAGTCATATATTCTCTTGAAACATAAATTACCATAGAACCTTATTGAAAACATGAATACTATCAAAAGGTAACTCTTTCCACATACCAAAATACAAAAAATCTATATAATCAAACCATAATATCACTTAGTCCTTATATCATTCATGAGATCATGAATATAATCAAACATCTCATTATCTTCTTATCATTTCATTATGCACATATCATCTACTTTCCAAAAATATCTGAATAAACTTTCATGGTTACTGGTACCATTCAACATATACTTTCAAATAATTTAGGAAAAACAATAGTGTAATAATCCTTAGATGAATCTTTATTCCATAGTACCATACATTATTCTTTATAGACATAAAATCATTTCACTAACTTCTTAAACAACTGACTGAGCTTCAACACTTCATTCGTCTCATATATCATTTGTAGTCTCCTCATCATCATCCACATAAATACTACCCATATGAACATGCTGATTCTATTCATGAGACTTTCCCTTAGGGCATTGGTTTGCATAATTCCCGTACATTCCACATTTAAAACATTTAACCATTGTTGATGTCGTAGCAATACGATTGTCCTCATCCATGGTGTTAACTGAAACTTTTCCTTTGAACTTACTGGATTTGTGTCCTTCTTTTCCACACCCAACACATCTTCTAGTTCCTTAGAAACATTATCCTTGATGCCTCTTCCCACATGATTTACATGGGGGAAATTGATCTTTCATTCCTCTATGATCATCATGAAACTCCATCTTTCTCTTATTAGCCGAGTCAGGAAACCTACCAAATTTGTGTTTATTGATCATATTATGAGATTGCTAATTTGGAATAAAAATGATGTTTGGACTTCCAATTCCCATTTCATTTTGTTGCTCATGATGAATATCATTACATTGTCCATCATATCCCCCATTATTGTGAATCTTCCTGTTTCTAGCCATTTTATAAAACACAAAAAGAATTGTGTGAGAGGCAAAAATAATGATAGGGAAAAAACATATTAAAGGGGGAGTACCTTCAATATCTAACATCATAGGATTAATTCTATGATCATTACCGTAATTCTAGGACTATAACCTATACTTATACTTATCCTTAGGGAAATCCCTAGACATACCTTAGAAATATCTCTAGGGATCTCACTAAAGTTATCACATCCTAGTTTCTGAAGGTCGACTAATCCTTTCCTCTGATACCAACTGTAGAGTCCCGAATCTTGACATAAATAGATATTACATTAATTTTTCGGAATACTTAAAACATAACAAAAAACAGACATATAAGGATCGTAATAGTTTAGTGTCTTTGGAAACATGGAACGTAATCTTCTAATCGTGGTGAAAGATTTTCAACATCTCCCATAAAGATCTTCCACTTTTTGTTTCCTTACCTAAAACCATTTTTTTAAACATGGGGGAAAATAAAACATAAAAAGGTTGAGCTCAAATGCTCAGTAAGGGTAAGCATGGATAAAATAAAACATACCATATACATTTGAACTTAAAAACACGAACATAATGTTTAAACCTCAAAATATTGAGCAACGACATAAAACATGGAAGTACATAAGGAATAGATCATAAATGAACATAAATTATAAGGCCCCAGCCTTAAACCTTACTTAATCTTGAGTTATTACAAGATTACACATTGAGGATCTTTTCAGGTTTAGAGTTTTAGACAATTAGATCATGAAACTTGCATTACATTCCACATTTAAACAAAGTGGTTACATAAAAGACAGTATTCATTCTTCCCATCAACGGAAACATATTTAAAATATAACACGGATTCTTTCTTGACACATCCTTGACACTATCATCACATCATGTACCTTTCCCTTGACCTGTGAAAAACATTTCAAAAAACTTGGGATGAGCACAAAAATCTCAGTAAGGGATAGAAAAATATGGAAAGGAAACATGGGTACACATATACATAAGAATGAGTTCATACTTTACCCATAAAACATAGGCATATCAAATCATGAATAAATCATAGAAAACATAAGACATAAAGGTAACTTGAGGCATTCATAACATTCTTACGTAGGGAGTAACCCTCTTGGTTACGTTTGGAATACCCACCACAGTATATTCCCTAAATCTCTTCGGAGAAACCTTAACGTTTCACTCCTTCGCGTTACCCAATGCATTGGAGAGCTATATCGGGCTCACCCGCCCTTAGTTTATCACGGAACCACCCATTTTCATAACAATGCCCAAGAACCATAACATAAACGTATCACATAAAACATGCATAAAGGAAACAAAACATTTCCACATTTCAATCACAATATAACATTTTAGTATTTTTGAAATAATGAATCCAAAAAGAAACCATTTCCAAAACCATTTAAAACATTTAATAAAAAGATTTTTGAATCAAAGTGTCCCATACCACCTTGAAGCTTAAAATTTTAAACCATTAATATCCATATAAATAAATCCTTAAAACCATTTTGAAAACATGGATATTAATAAGAACAAATAATTAAAACATTTAAAACGATATTTTGGTTAAAGGGGTTTTACCAAAATTATAGACACTTGAATACAATAATTGAGGAATAACATTTAGTCAGAACTTTATAATATCATGAGAATAAATGGATTCATGATATAATACTCCAAAGGACAGTATATACACCATATAAGAGTGAATTGGTGCATAACAACAATGAACCCTCAATAGAAATGTCAAATGTGACGAAATCCCTTATAAAGAAGGTATCCTTAAATTAAGGACAAATCAATCTCAAAAATATGTGTGAAAAATATAAATACACTCAATATAAGTGGATATTAAGTGTAAAACAATAAAAGGACATTCACATATATTCAATGGATGACATATTCAATGACTACATGTTGAACCCAAAGAAATCGAAATTGGGTTAAAAAGTTCCCTTGACAGCCTAACGACATCACATCAAAATGAGTTGATGAGAGATAAAAAGTGTATCTCATCACTTGGACATAAAATTTATATCAATAAGGATATATGATAACATATCCCAACATAACAATATGTAAATTAAAAGACCCAACAAAAGAAGTCTTTTAAAAAAAAGAGGAGGGTGAAAGGTTCCCTTACCGACTTGGGTATCTTTCAAAACATACACCCCATGAAAGAAAGACAATAGGTCATTGATGTAAATACTCATAAACGAAAGTATATTACACAAAGAGTAGAATAAAGGGCAGTACATACACCACTCAATGGAATTTGTGGAAAATGTAGCATAAATCTCATGGGAATGAAAGTGAGATGAAAAATCCCTTACAAAAGTTCGGCAGCCTAACGGCGCCACTCAAAACTTCCAAAATGGATTGATGAGAGAGAATAGGGTCTCTCATCACATGAACATAAAAATTACAGTAGGAGTAATATAAAAGAACATCCCAATCATAAGAAAGATGAGCTTAAAAGAAATGACATAAAAGAGTGTACTTATAAAGAAAGAGAGTTGTAGGATCCCTTACCTCGGGTCCGACTTGACTCGATCGTTCTTTAATCTCCTGAATAATAAACTTGAGTTAATTTATAATTCCTTAAGAACCCTTTTTCAAGTTCATTATTACTTTTATACCACTTGTTACCATGTCACAAACATTATGTAATCATTTAAGTTAATAATATTTGTTTTGCCGATATTTGGTTCTTAAGTCGAAAGTGGACTTCTTACAATTACATGTTGTTCGTGTGGCAAAATGTTTATTATAAACAGAATTGTATTCATGATGTAGATATCATATATGTCATATATATCCAGTACATGCATGCATTTATAACATTACATAATCATTTAGAGGTAAGAAATGAAATGCACCGTTCATGGAGACGGTAAGCCGTACGTACGCATGAACGCTACTTCCATTTCTATTTCATTTATAGAATGGAATCATAATGATATAAAGGTATATTATAATTACAGTATAATATCATATATAATATCATAGTTCCATTCTTTATACATCCCACATATGGTATTAACGAATCAAATCACTTTTAGGGGGCGGTAGTCCGCGCTTCCTAAAATGAAGATATCGTGTTTTACCCATAATGGAAACCATAAAGGTATGACCAAAATGAAAAAAACAGAAGCTTAAGGAAAACATAAACATATTATATATCATATATAAAAATAGTGACATCATAATGGCCACTTTGAAGGTGTTTAATGAGTGTTGAACAATCATCGTTTCGGGAGGCAGAATTTCGCCATCCACGGAAACCTTATGTTCTTTAACCATTTTATGTAGTTGTGTGAGAGTGTAGCTCAAATAAATCTTATAACAACATCCTAGTATATTGAAGATACTGTTGTTGTTACAAAATAAGTAAATAAAAAGAGTTTAGGGGGTTGGAGAAGCAAAATAAAACAAATGAACATGAGAGAATGAATTACCTTTAAAAGTGTAACTCCTTTTGAGTTGAGCCTAAAGGCTTCCTTTGAAAGGATTCTGCCCAAAGGGAATCCTCTAGGATGAGGATAGAGATGTGGAGAGAGCAAATGGGCAGGGTTTAGCCGAGCCAATGGCTTGAAGAGTGTGTGAAGTGAGGTAGAGGTGGGGGCCTTTTATAAGGGGAGAGGAGAGGCACTTTTGGAAAGTAAAGAAACATTACATTATTTGAAAATGTGTTTCGGTTTTAAAAGGTCCCACATTGATGGAATTAGTGGATAAGGTGATAAGGGTTCGAAATCCACTCATCCAATTGGGTTTGGACATGTGTAGTTCATAGATTTTACATTATCTTTCTATTTTACTTAAATCGTCAAATAATGATGTCATCGGTGCATCATTATTATGTCATAAATAATTAAATTTATTTAATGTCTAAAAATTATAAAACAAATACTATGATATAGGAAATCGTTTTAGCTTTCCAATGACTATTTATAATCAAAATTTGGACTTGTATAACCCCACTTAAAAATTGTTTTCGTAAAACATATTATGTTTGTGTCAATTTTTCTTTTACATTAAATAAAATGTTATTTATGTCATTTCCCAACCAAAGTGGATCCATGGGGTCCCCAAGTTGACCCATGGCTTGTCTTGGTCGGCCATGACACAAAAAATAAGGTTGGGACATGTGTCTAGGTCATTTTATATTATTAAAGCATTATTTATACCTTAAACTACCCTAATTACCACTAATCGCGATTAAGAACTTAATGAGTTACTATTCACCAAAAAATTATTATAATCTCATTGAACCACATTTTACTTCTTAATGACAACCATGTATGTCGGATTTTCAAAATTCAATACACATTAGTGGTAAAATTTCATTTAACTGAAAAATCAGTTTGCTTGATTACCACTTAGTGGTTTCACTATTCATCAAAAATTGAAGTTTTTCAGAAAAATCCCAAAAATTCACCCTAAGCTATAATTGATATTCCGAATTCAAAAATGAAGTCCATTTTAAAAAATTCAAAACATATTAGTCACATTAATTAATTTAATAATTAATTCCCGCTGTCAGCGCAAATATCGTGTTTTCATAAAACAATAAGTATCAAAAGATTGACACTAGTTTACGTCTGATTTCAAAGTGAAATTAATTCCAACGACCACTATGGGATTTAATGGTAAAAATATTTTCAAATTTCACTTTAAAAACAATTCAAAATATTATCTAATCATATAAATAAATTAGATTAAAAAGTGGTTTTGAACTAAAATACAACATTTTACACTATTCATTAAAAAAAATGAACCTTATCGGAAAGATACCAAAAAATTACACAAAGTAAAATTTGATGTCCCGATTCTTAGTAAGAGTTGTATTTGGTCCAAAATAATGTTTAAGAGTGAACAAAACTATATTTAATTATCGTTCAACATCAAAAGGTGATAAGTGAACCTTTAGTGAAAACTAGGGCATATACGCCTAAAATTGAATTCTTTCCGTATTTTAAGCCTCTATCCTTTATTGGATAAATGTAAAAACATATAAAAACATATATAATCATATCTTAGTTATTTCTATCCATGCCCGCCAATACAATGGCTACATGTTAACTACCATTTAAAATTATTTTATTAGAGTGCAACGTAAGATTCCCAAGAAACTCGTTGTTGCGTGTTGGGTACGCCATCGAGCATAGCATCCCCTTTAAAGTAATATTAATATTTTATTCACAAATATGGACAAATATGAAAATGTCATATTCTTTATTTACCTGGGGTGTTACATCCTTCCCCCCTTTTGGGAATTGCGTCCTCGCAATCTTAAAATTGCTCTTGGAAACATCCTTGAAAGTCCCACATCGGAACAAAAGTCGGTAAAACAAACACTTTAAAATAAAGAAAGATAAGTACAAAGGTCACTCGAGTTAACCCATACTAGGATTCCAAGTATGAAAATATGGACATGGAGGAGAAAACATAGGGTCACGTTCTTATGGAGAGTGATAGAAAACATGTTTAGGAGAAAGTTAACAATGAGAAAATCACAAACTTGTGATGGGTTAAACGGTATTCGATTCCCCAGTAGGAAAATTTAATAGACAACATTTTTGTTTTACGTTACTTTTTATTGAGGAATTTATTCACAAGGAAACATAATCACTTATCATATTGACTTTCAACCTTTATTAGATTCCTTACACAAACTCATATTTTCTCCAAAAGATGAGTATTTAGGAAGACTTGTTCACATTAAGAGTACTATAATCAACTTCTAGAGAATCACCTAATCCACAAAAGAGAACTATGTACATCCTATGTCTTTAGGCTTAAACCAGAACCAAAACCAAAAAGGTTAGTACAAGATCAGATAATCCAGAAAAGGATAACCCCTTATAAAAAGAAAATCTATTCTTAATCTCCAAAATTTGTCCAACAAAACCCAAAGTTCAACGAGGACCATCCAATAAACAATTTGTCCATAAAATTCTTCAAAGTAAACCAATATAAGATTGAAACCCAAATATTTGAAGGATTTAGTCACATAGTCTTCCAAGTTAAATCGTAACATTTATCTCCAAACAACATCAGTTGCTCCTAAAGTCTCGTATTGAAAAGTAATTATCCTAATCACATATCCTCCATGATAGGTTAATCATTTTCATAAATAACCCAAAATCAACTTAATCTTAATTCATAAAATCATATAACCAAAAAGAATCAGTCAAACTAACCAGGGACTTCACGTAGTCCAGTGGTAGGTGATAAATACCAGTCGCACTTTGGTTGTGGGTTCGATTCCCGCAGCTTTGTCCGACGCGACGGGTTGTCACACGGTCTGCGTGTTGTCCTTTTTACAAAACTATATAATTCTCAAAACATTCCCCAAAACGAGATAAAATCTTCAAAAATATTCATAACATATTTTAACCTCAAGTTTATCTCATTCCTTTCCTTTTCCATCATATCATAGAGTAACCCATAATTACCTAAAAAGTAAGGATCATATAAACCCTAATGGTTACCTTAATAATTATTACCTGAATTTCCACATCGAGTTGGCCATCTCGTAAATGATTCATTAGAGAACTCGCCAAGGTTGAAGTGATTGATCATGACTCCTTGATAGTTGGTTTAGAACAACTATGAGATTCATCATTGAATCCCCCATCTCATCTAGTATCTTAATCAGAGAACCACCACAGTTTCCTTCAAACCCATTGTCACTTTGGTGCCTGCTAGATCCATCCATTCACTAAAAACATAAATGTCAGTGTGAGTATATCAACAAAAACATCATGTACTAATGAGGAAGGCAGACTCCAAGATATACTTACTCATTCACTTTATCTAAAATTAGGACTCTTTCTGAAATTCTAACCATTATGGTAATGTAACTTATGCTTAAAGAATACCCTAACCTCTAAAGTTATCTAAACCGACCTTTGATACCAACTATAAGGCCCCAGCCTTAAACCTTACTTAATCTTGAGTTATTACAAGATTACACATTGAGGATCTTTTCAGGTTTAGAGTTTTAGAGAATTAGATCATGAAACTTGCATTACATTCCACATTTAAACAAAGTGGTTACATAAAAGACAATATTCATTCTTCCCATCAACGGAAACATATTTAAAATATAACACAGATTATTTCTTGACACATCCTTGACACTATCATCACATCATGTACCTTTCCCTTGACCTGTGAAAAACATTTCAAAAAACTTGGGATGAGCACAAAAAGCTCAGTAAGGGATAGAAAAATATGGAAAGGAAACATGGGTACACATATACATAAGAATGAGTTCATACTTTACCCATAAAACATAGGCATATCAAATCATGAATAAATCATAGAAAACATAAGACATAAAGGTAAATTGAGGCATTCATAACATTCTTACGTAGGGAGTAACCCTCTTGGTTACGTTTGGAATACCCACCACAGTATATTCCCTAAATCTCTTCGGAGAAACCTTAACGTTTCACTCCTTCGCGTTACCCAATGCATTGGAGAGCTATATCGGGCTCACCCGCCCTTAGTTTATCACGGAACCACCCGTTTTCATAACAATGCCCAAGAACCATAACATAAACGTATCACATAAAACATGCATAAAGGAAACAAAACATTTCCACATTTCAATCACAATATAACATTTTAGTATTTTTGAAATAATGAATCCAAAAAGAAACCATTTCCAAAACCATTTAAAACATTTAATAAAAAGATTTTTGAATCAAAGTGTCCCATACCACCTTGAAGCTTAAAATTTTAAACCATTAATATCCATATAAATAAATCCTTAAAACCATTTTGAAAACATGGATATTAATAAGAACAAATAATTAAAACATTTAAAACGATATTTTGGTTAAAGGGGTTTTACCAAAATTATAGACACTTGAATACAATAATTGAGGAATAACATTTAGTCAGAACTTTATAATATCATGAGAATAAATGGATTCATGATATAATACTCCAAAGGACAGTATATACACCATATAAGAGTGAATTGGTGCATAACAACAATGAACCCTCAATAGAAATGTCAAATGTGACGAAATCCCTTATAAAGAAGGTATCCTTAAATTAAGGACAAATCAATCTCAAAAATATGTGTGAAAAATATAAATACACTCAATATAAGTGGATATTAAGTGTAAAACAATAAAAGGACATTCACATATATTCAATGGATGACATATTCAATGACTACATGTTGAACCCAAAGAAATCGAAATTGGGTTAAAAAGTTCCCTTGACAGCCTAACGGCATCACATCAAAATGAGTTGATGAGAGATAAAAAGTGTATCTCATAACTTGGACATAAAATTTACATCAATAAGGATATATGATAACATATCCCAACATAACAATATGTAAATTAAAAGACCCAACAAAAGAAGTCTTTTAAAAAAAAGAGGAGGGTGAAAGGTTCCCTTACCGACTTGGGTATCTTTCAAAACATACACCCCATGAAAGAAAGACAATAGGTCATTGATGTAAATACTCATAAACGAAAGTATATTACACAAAGAGTAGAATAAAGGGCAGTACATACACCACTCAATGGAATTTGTGGCAAATGTAGCATAAATCTCATGGGAATGAAAGTGAGATGAAAAAATCCCTTACAAAAGTTCGGCAGCCTAACGGCGCCACTCAAAACTTCCAAAATGGATTGATGAGAGAGAATAGGGTCTCTCATCACATGAACATAAAAATTACAGTAGGAGTAATATAAAAGAACATCCCAATCATAAGAAAGATGAGCTTAAAAGAAATGACATAAAAGAGTGTACTTATAAAGAAAGAGAGTTGTAGGATCCCTTACCTCGTGTCCGACTTGACTCGATCGTTCTTTAATCTCCTGAATAATAAACTTGAGTTAATTTCTAATTCCTTAAGAACCCTTTTTCAAGTTCATTATTACTTTTATACCACTTGTTACCATGTCACAAACATTATGTAATCATTTAAGTTAATAATATTTGTTTTTCCGATATTTGGTTCTTAAGTCGAAAGTGGACTTCTTACAATTACATGTTGTTCGTGTGGCCAAATGTTTATTATAAACAGAATTTTATTCATGATGTAGATATCATATATGTCATATATATCCAGTACATGCATGCATTTATAACATTACATAATCATTTAGAGGTAAGAAATGAAATGCACCGTTCATGGAGACGGTAAGCCGTACGTACGCATGAACGCTACTTCCATTTCTATTTCATTTATAGAATGGAATCATAATGATATAAAGGTATATTATAATTACAGTATAATATCATATATAATATCATAGTTCCATACTTTATACATCCCACATATGGTATTAACGAATCAAATCACTTTTAGGGGGCGGTAGTCCGCGCTTCCTAAAATGAAGATATCGTGTTTTACCCATAATGGAAACCATAAAGGTATGCCCAAAATGAAAAAATCAGAAGCTTAAGGAAAACATAAACATATTATATATCATATATAAAAATAGTGACATCATAATGGCCACCTTTGAAGGTGTTTAATGAGTGTTGAACAATCATCGTTTCGGGAGGCAGAATTTCGCCATCCACGGAAACCTTATGTTCTTTAACCATTTGATGTAGTTGTGTGAGAGTGTAGCTAAAATAAATCTTATAACAACATCCTAGTATATTGAAGATACTGGTGTTGTTACAAAATAAGTAAATAAAAAGAGTTTAGGGGGTTGGAGAAGCAAAATAAAACAAATGAACATGAGAGAATGAATTACCTTTAAAAGTGTAACTCCTTTTGAGTTGAGCCTAAAGGCTTCCTTTGAAAGGATTATGCCCAAAGGGAATCCTCTAGGATGAGGAGAGAGATGTGGAGAGAGAAAATGGGCAGGGTTTAGCCGAGCCAATGGCTTGAAGAGTGTGTGAAGTGAGGTAGAGGTGGGGGCCTTTTATAAGGGGAGAGGAGGGGCACTTTTGGAAAGTAAAGAAACATTACATTATTTGAAAATGTGTTTCGGTTTTAAAAGGTCCCACATTGATGGAATTCGTGGATAAGGTGATAAGGGTTCGAAATACACTCATCCAATTGGTTTTGGACATGTGTAGTTCATAGATTGTACATTATCTTTCTATTTTATTTAAATCGTCAAATAATGATGTCATCGCTGCATCATTATTATGTCATAAATAATTAAATTTATTTAATGTCTAAAAATTATAAAACAAATACTATGATATAGGAAATCTTTTTAGCTTTCCAATGACTATTTATAATCAAAATTTGGACTTGTATAACCCCACTTAAAAATTGTTTTCGTAAAACATATTATGTTTGTGTCAATTTTTCTTTTACATTAAATAAAATGTTATTTATGTCATTTCCCAACCAAAGTGGATCCATGGGGTCCCCATGTTGACCCATGGCTTGTCTTGGTCGGCCCTGACACAACAAATAAGGTTGGGACATGTGTCTAGGTCATTTTATATTATTAAAGCATTATTTATACCTTAAACCACCCTAATTACCACTAATCGCGATTAAGAACTTAATGAGTTACTATTCACCAAAAAATTATTATAATCTCATTGAACCACATTTTACTTCTTAATGACAACCATGTATGTTGGATTTTCAAAATTCAATACACATTAGTGGTAAAATTTCATTTAACTGAAAAATCAGTTTGCTTGATTACCACTTAGTGGTTTCACTATTCATCAAAAATTGAAGTTTTTCAGAAAAATCCCAAAAATTCACCCTAAGCTATAATTGATATTCCGAATTCAAAAATGAAGTCCATTTTACAAAATTCAAAACATATTAGTCACATTAATTAATTTAATAATTAATTCCCGCTGTCAGTGCAAATAGCGTGTTTTCATAAAACAATAAGTATCAAAAGATTGACACTAGTTTACGTCTGATTTCAAAGTGAAATTAATTCCAACGACCACTATGGGATTTAATGGTAAAAATATTTTCAAATTTCACTTTAAAAACAATTCAAAATATTATCTAATCATATAAATAAATTAGATTAAAAAGTGGTTTTGAACTAAAATACAAAATTTTACACCATTCATTAAAAAAAATGAACCTTATCGGAAAGATACCAAAAAATTACACAAAGTAAAATTTGATGTCCCGATTCTTAGTAAGAGTTGTATTTGGTCCAAAATAATGATTAAGAGTGAACAAAACTATATTTAATTATCGTTCAACATCAAAAGGTGATAAGTGAACCTTTAGTGAAAACTAGGGCATATACGCCTAAAATTGAATTCTTTCCGTATTTTAAGCCTCTATCCTTTATTGGATAAATGTAAAAACATATAAAAACATATATAATCATATCTTAGTTATTTCTATCCATTCCCGCCAGTACAATGGCTACATGTTAACTACCATTTAAAATTATTTTATTAGAGTGCAACGTAAGATTCCCAAGAAACTCGTTGTTGCGTGTTGGGTACGCCATCGAGCATAGCATCCCCTTTAAAGTCATATTAATATTTTATTCACAAATATGGACAAATATGAAAATGTCATATTCTTTATTTACCTGGGGTGTTACATAAATCATTATAAAATAGCATAGGAATAGAACATGTAATTGTGGCATCCATTAAGAACATCTAATTATTTCCATAGTAGCCAAGGCATTGCTTCCAAGACCATCTTAGTGGGAAAAGTCCCATTCTGAATCGAGTTCACTCCTTGTTCCTATCATGTATTACTAAACCGGATTAACTTGCCATTCCAGCCATGTCTATATCATGCGATATAAATCTTTACCCAATTCATTGGAGGGAGATATAGGTCCCAACCATCTCATAATGAAATCATTTTACTTGTGCAATAAAATAAACATACATCATTCATAAAAACCCAATAAATAAAATGGGTTTCATAAACATCATCCCGTCATCAGATAATCCATATAAAAGAAATGGATATCATTTTATAATAAGAAAAGTGAAACCATGTAAATCATAGATACATTATACCTGAAACATAAATATATGAAATAATGTCATCTTAGATGAAAAATGGTTTTGATAAAACACTTGAAATGAATTCTTGAGGAAAATATCTTTTTTTCGTCAAAATCATTTTCTTTTCACAAAATGTCGTGGAATTTTAAAAGAAAAGGCTTTTGTTGAAAATAGTCAGGAAATATTTTGGAGGAAGCTTGATGAAAATAAGTCTTTATAAAACTGTAAAAATTCATTCACGCCATATAAGTTAAAGAAACATTTTTCTTGTACTTTTGTTTGAAAAGTAAAGAGGTACCTCCTAACGTAAACAAAAGAAATATTCGTTACATACCATGCGGTAAAAGTAAAAATTGGTAAAAATTAAATTAGGCATACCTAAATACACTTTTATAAAACATGGACATGGATGATAGTAATAACCCCAGTAAATACTTACGAATAAGCAATCTCAGATAAAATGAGATTTGCAAAATTATCCCTTAGCTTAGGTCCGATATGCTTCGTACATATCCAAGCCTCTTGTATAATGATTTAAATAATGTCATTGACTTATTACAGAATCATATTCATAGTTATTATATCATATATGGTTCACTTAAGACGTTATATTACCCGTTCTTTTGTAAATTCATGTTAAAGTAGCATTTTGGGTAAAATCATTTCATTTGTCGTTCGTGTTTTAACTTGTAATTATTCATATGATTACTTAGATCATGATTACTTACATCTAGAATGAAAAACATGATTTATATATAATATATATTCAGAATATACATATATATAATATATCGATAAATGGAAAGAAATATACCGTTCATGGAGACGATAGGCCATACGTACGCATGAACGATGTTTTCATTTCCTTATTGAATTGAATGGAATTAAGTATATGACATACATATATATGTACATAAATACAATAGCATTATTATGTCATATATTTCATTATTACCTATTATATATACTTTATAATCATTCTGGAATTGTTAACATGGAAAATGAATCTCATCGCGTCGTGGAGACGGTAATCCGTACGTACGCACAAGCGATGATATTGTTCCCTTGGAATTGTATTATAGTGTATGTATACTATTTCAGAATCAATATCACTTTACAATAATCAAATATAGTCATTATTTACACCATTATACCCATCCAAGTAAAGTGGAGGTGGAAAATAGATTACACCACGGCGTCGAGACAGTATTCCGTACGTACGCACGCACGGTGATTTCGTTTTCCGTAGAATGGATAGATGGTGAAATAGGGTTGTTTCATAATTATAATAACATATCATTATATGTGTGATACTTATGTTATTACTTCATAATTAAACAACTAAAGAAGAATAAGTAGAAGAAGATATAAAGTTGAAAGAATCGGTAACAGACATTACCACTACTTTGAAGCGCCTCTTTGAGACCTCCTTTTAGGGAACTAAAATTAGTCTTTGAAGAAGACCAGGACCTCTAGGATGTTTCTGGGGAAGTGGAGAAGAGAATTTTTCCAGTTTTGGCCGATCTTGAAAGCTCAATGTTGTTTGAGGAAGAGATGGAGGAGGTGCCCTTTTATAAGGTAGGAGAGGGGCACCTTTGGAAATATAAGAAATATTAGTTTATATTAAATCCCAACCCCACATAAAAACTTCCAAAATGAGTCATATACGAAGATTAGATGAGATATGGTTTTAATCTCATCAACCAATAAAATTTATACATGTTATGAATTTTTTTAAACATTATCAACTTGATTTATCCTTATTTAATCAATTTAATTTTATTTGTGGTAATAACACTCTAAATTTTAAATTATAAAAAATAATTACTTATTTGTTGTGAATAGTCAATAATTGGATACTTTATAACCTTTTAGACCATATAAATTTAAATTTATAATTTATAATTTTTTTTGTGATTTTTAAACACTTTTATAATATGTTATTTTTATAAAATAACAATAATGTCAATTTTGACACTATTCATTTATTTGAATTTAAATAAAATATATACAAAAGATATGTTCGAAATAAAAGCTTTAATAGATTCATAAAATGTCATATGTGTCTAGAAAATTAGTGTAGAACATTAAATAGTTCATATAATATTTATTTTATTATTTTTAAAACTATTTATTTGGTTTATCTCTTAATAAAATAATTACTACAACACATTTGTATAATTATTTAATATACTTATTTTTTGCATAAAAATTTAAAATAAAATCCTAAGATGAAGATAAATCTATTATCTTTCACAATAAGACTTTTACTCGAATTTATCATCATAAAAATCAAAATATTTAAATTGTTATATTTATTAAATTATGAAGGTGACAACTTTGGAATCATTTATAACAAAATAATATAAGTGTCATAATCGCTTTAATAAGGCTCCAAATGGTCAAATATTGGACCATTGGATGATTGTTGTTTACATTTACATGACCAATAAGTTTTGGTCAGGGTTTTGTGCATTTTATGGTCACTATTAGTTTAATAAAAACTATAATCTTGATTTTTCACTAGATAATCAATTTCTCCATCACTATTGTGTCAAAATGAATGATAATTACTTAATCCCGAAAAATTATAAATAAATTAATATGATGTAGATAATTTTATTAGATCTCTGGAGACTATTCATATTTGATGTTTCATGAAGTTTATCACTAAATAAAAATTATTCTACTTATAAGATTTAAGAGAGTGACATGTTGTCACTTTCTTTGGTTTTCTTAATAATTAAATTATTTTCATGGTCAAAAGTCCATAAAATGAATCTAATCCGACCCTTAGGTGATATGGGTCGACTTTTATCCATCCAATAGAATTTTGGCATGTTTTAGGGTAATTTTATAATATTATATTTACCGTTAATTACCTGATTTACCTTTAACTATGGTAAATAAAATTTACCATAGTTACTATTCATAATTCCCAAAAATAAAAAGTAGCCTATTAACATAATTTGGACCCACCGATTCCAAATATGGAATCCATTTTTGGAAATTCAATACACAAAAGTTGAAGAAATTAAAATAAAATTAATCCCATTGTTGAAAGAAAACGGGTTTTTGCTTAAATCATTGCAAAAGATTGAAATGATTTAACCTATGAATTCAAGGTAAAATCAATGCTATTGAAATAAATTATATTAAACGTTAAAAATATATTCTATTTATACTTTTAAACCATTCAATATTATAATTTAACCATATAAATTATTATGATGAAAAAAGTTGCTTTTAATTAAAATATACCGTGTTTTTACTATTCATTAAAATATGAAAGTTATCAGAAAATTATCAAAACATTATCCAATGTAAATTTTTATATCCTGATTCAAAAGAAGAAGTTTATTTTGTAAAATTGAATTTATACACATTTCAAAAAATAGATTTAATGTGGGTGCGCCATCAAAAGGGGGAAAACTGCATTTTTTAAAAAACACTTATTTTACCCGAAAAATTTATTTTGTTCTTATACCATGTTCTAGAAAATGTGTAAGATGAATAATAATGTTATAAAATTCAAAATTTAGTTAATACTATTCATAACAGCTAGTTCATAATAATATTATAATAATATATTGTTGTTTAGTAAAACCCAGTATTGTGTACAACACACGTTATCGAGGAAGGTTGAGATTGCGTGTAATGAAAGACAAGTCAGGGCTGAATGTAGTGCACGACTCCTTTGTTGTTTTATATAACAAAATCCAACCATATTTCATTAATACATTGAATATATATATATATATATACTCAATGTTGCATATAATAACTACCATCAAACAACCTTGAAATTATGTGTAACACGATCCAAGATTAGTGTTGCATATACTAAAAGCTAATACGGTGTTGCATATAACGCAAGATAATCTTGGGATATCATACAACACAATATGTCAAATAAATTAAAAAGAATACTTCTCATAAAATCTCGGGGTGTTATAGAATATGTCCTAGAGTGGCGATTAACACCAAGGGTATAGAATCACACACAATATGGAAGGCATTACCCATTTTATTTAGTAGAATCAGGAGATAAGATGGTACATCCCTAATCAACACGATACCTGGAAGTAAAAGTAAGGCAAAAAAACCATCCCCATATGCATGTACCAAAAGTAAGTGCTACAAATGTACAAGAAAACTCTAAGGAAAGTACCCATGAAAAGAAAAAGAGAAAAAATAACTTCAATAGTGCCAATGTCTGAACTAGTATGGTCTCACACGATCCTTGAAGGCCTCTGAGAAACCTAAAAATAGTTTTATATACGTAGGGTGAGAATACATGTATACTCCGTAGGGAAAACCAAAGTCTCTCGTGCACAAGTATGGAGGCATTCTAATGCCCCGTGAGAAATAGAGATAACCATAGCACCTAGCAAGGAAACTATCCACCCAATCCTTACCAAGGAACACTCCCCAAATAACGCAAGTCAGGTAATGTAATAGTAATAACACATCAACATTTGGGTACCCCGCCCCACTTTCCCACATGTTATTGTAGACATCCTATGCATCAAACCTCTCCTGCCATCCTCACTGTAGTCCTACTGCTATCCACCCACCTGCACACACTTGGGCTACCACAATCACACATCCCTCCTGAAAACACATGGGGCACAACCACACATAAACACGCCTGCAAACACCTAGGTCAGAACAACTACCGCCACTCTTGAAGACACCTGGGCCTCATCCCGAAGACGCATGGAACAACCTGCCCACACACACCTGGGCCAACTACAAAAAAATTACTTTCTCAAAGAATCCGTGGCTATAATGGACCACCAGACATCACAGCCTGCCCAAAGTGTGTTGGGATCTTTGGGGAAGGGTGCTGAAAAAGAGATAATAAACGAAAACTAATAGAAGTGTTGGGAAAAACCCCTCCCCCTTGAAGTTAGGGTGTTCATCATGAAGTTCACAACTTGGATGGGGCGCGAATAAGATACACAAAAACTAAAATTATATATATAGGTAACAAGCACTCATCCCATCCTAGGGGTTCCAAACCAGCCCAACACAAACAGAAACATTACAATTCATTCATAAAAGCTCAACAACCACAACCAAGTCACAAATCATTCCCGGAAACCAATTCCCCATTGCACCCATTCTTGTTTTTATATTCAAGTGATTCCCTTTAGATAATTTTTCACTATTGGGAAACTAATAGGAACAACCTCAAATCAAGGAAAGAAAAAAAAAACCAAACATCAACTAAGCATTCACACCCAGTTATCTTATAATGTCACAACAACAAAAGGGATCTGGGAGATCACTCAAAGTATTGGAACCAAACCATGCCCCACCATACAACCCCACATTGCCTCAAATCCAAAATCCAAAAACGTCACCACAATAGAGGATCCCATCCCTATCCACATCGCTTCCTAATAATCAACCATCAACATTACCAGAACAGAGCAAGTGAGTTTTCAAATTATTCATTTCTGTCCTTCCATTTGGTTAACCAGGGTGATCAGACAAGGATTATTATTCAATACGAAACCATTTAATCAACCATGTTTACATGATTAACTAGTTTCCATGTTACACCCATACAATCACATAAATATCTAAAAAAACAGAGGTTCATTAGTGCACAAGAAAAGACCACAAAATGGCCATGATTATTATTGGTCTTAAGACCGAAAATTCACAACACATAATCAAGGATAACAAGTACAACAAAAAAATCATGCACAACCCCTTTATTCTTTAAAATTTCATTTATTATCTTAATTAATGTTGGGTTTTGTCCAACCCCACAGAAATAATAGCATACCTACACCGCATGACACACACTAAGGTGATACGAAGGAAAATCCCAACCTGAATGATCAAAGATTGGCTTTTTTCTCCTGGCGCAAACAACTGGGGATGCACAACTTATAGGGGAGGAACTTGGAAGACTCTAAGAATGAGTAGTAATGGATCCAGCATAGGTGCACCACTCACCTCAGGAAGGGGGACTCCAAACGCACCATGGTGAAGAAGGAAAAGAGACCAGCTGGGATGAAGGAATTTCGGTGCGATAAAAAGTTGAGATTCTGGAGTTACGGGATATGAGGATCTTGATCGGATTTAAAGGTGGATTGTGATTTCACCTTTTGGTTATATGGTAACACATGATTGAATTAATTATTTATTTAATAATTCTCATCGGAGTGGTGGCCAAAATAGTTATGCGATAAAAGTATTTCATTTAAGAGGGGAAAACTGGTCCATTGAGGGTCTCCCCACTCCTAGGGGGTTTCAAAGATTGTTTATAGTGATAAAAATGGATTTTAACCACAATAAAAAGATTAAAAGTCTTAAAAGTAGCGTTATGGGAAAACCTCAGGAAGGAAAATCCTAACACCCCTCTGCGGCCAATTGGTGAGACTGATAGTTGAAACGGATCGGTGGAGCTGATCGAGTTAAGCTTATCCCATGATGTTGATCAGGAGAAGCTGATCCTGTGAAGCTGATCCTATGAAGCTAATCCTGTGAAGCGGATCCTATGAAGCTGATAAGTGAAACAGATCTGTGAAATAGATTTGGTGAAACCGATCTGTGAAACCGATTTGGAGAATCTGATCTGTGAAACAGAATTTGTGAAATTGATCTATGAAACAAAGTTGGTGAAATAGATCTGTGAAAATGATTTGGTGAAACCGGTCTGTGAAACTGATTTGGTGAAACCAATATGTGAAACTGATTTTGTGAAAAAGATGTGTGAAACCGATTTGGTGAAACCGATCTTTGAAACATATCGGTGAAACCAATCTGTGAAATAGTTTTGGTGAAACCTATCTGTGAAACCGATTTGGGGAAACCGATCTGTGAAACCGATTTGGTGAAACCGATCTGTGAAACAGTTTTGGTGAAATAGATCTGTGAAACCGATTTAGTGAAACGGATCTCTAAAACCGATTTTTTGAAACCGATATGTGAAACCAATTAGGTGAAACCAATCTATGAAACCCATTTGGTGAAACCGATCTGTGAAATTGTTTTGGTGAAACCGATATGTGAAACTGATTTGGTGAAATCTATCTGTGAAACCAATATAGTGAAACCGATATGTGAAACTGATCTGTGAAGTTGATCTGTGATGCTGATTAGTGAAGATGATCAGTGAAGCTGATCAGAGAAGCTGATTAGTGGAGCTGATCAGTGAAATTGATCAGTGTAGATGATCAGTGAAGCCGATCAGTGAAGCTGATCGGTGAAGCTGATTAGTGGAGATGATCAGTGAAGGAGATCAGTGGAGCTGATCAGTGGAGCAGATCTATGGAGTTGATCTATGGAGCTAATGGGTGGGACTGATCAATGAGTCCCAGACACCCCAAAACATAGAATTTTGGTAGTGTAATTGACTAGGAGGATCTGGGCCGTTACATCAGATACCTCTCAAAATTATTATCACCCCCGAGAATACTAGAGTTACCCAAATAACCCCTCCAGAAGATTCCTCTTGGGGAAAAACCACCGCAAACAGCCATACGAATCCCAATGATCGCATATTCCCGACACAAGGATCCGGGAGTTCCTTCCTCCATGTAAAGAGACTATCCTTTTTGGGTGGCACTGACTCACCCACTTGGGTTTAATCACATCCACCATAATGTGTCTTGGTTAGGGACTAGGTCCTCCCTTCCCCACATATCAGGACCTTTCATAACCATTCACAAGGTAAGGATTCAAAACATCTCATAAATCAACAAGGTCAAAATTACATCACAGTAGGTCAAAAAAGAAGAACAACAAGGAAGGCTCATAACAACAACTCAAAATAGCTTTTGGTACTGGATAGACATCTAAGCTTCTTGCTCCCATGTACTCTCCTTGAGGCCATCGTTCCTCTACAATAAACAAACCAAAGTGATGCTTCTTCCATGAATCACTTTCAACATTCAATCCTTGATCCTCACTGGTCGCAAAACTAACTTAGCGTCATCCACTATATCCAATTCTACCAAGTCAATGAAATGGGAATCATCGTTTAGATATCGACGAAGCTGGGAGACGTGGAAACCATCATTGATCCTTTAAAATTGAGATGGAAATTCTAGCTGATATGCCACCTCACTGACTCATCCCAACACTTCAAAGAGCCCGATGAACCTATGGGAGAGCTTTATCCCCTTACAGAACCTTCACTGCCCATGTTGAGGGGAAACCTTTAAGAACAAATGGTCTCCAACCTCTCACTCCAAGGGCCTCCTCCTACGATCAGCATATGACTTCTGCCGATATTGAGCTACCTTCATCCTCTCACACACAAGATGAACCTTCTCCATTGTGCTCTGCACTACCTCTAGGCCAAGAACACCTACCTCCCCAACCTCGGTCCAACACAAGGGAGAACGAAATGACCTCCCATACAAGGCTTTAAATGGTTCCATTCGTATAGTAGAGTGAAATCTATTATTGTTGGAAAAATCTAATAAGGGAAAATGTCATTCCCATGATCCCACAAAGTCCAAAACACATGTTCGTTGCATATCCTCCAATGTCTGGATGATTCTCACTATCTGCCCTTCTCTTTGGGGGTGGAAAGTAGTGATAAGACATAGTTGGGTTCCCAAAGCATGCTGCAATCCCCTACAGACTCATGACGTAAACCATAAATCCCTATCCAATATTATGGACATTTGAAATCCATGAATCCTCACCACCTCATCCATTTATTTATGTGCTAAGGCATCCACTGTACTCAACTCCTTGATCACCAGAAAGTGTGTTGATTTCGTTAGCCAGTCTACCACTACCTAAATAGAATCACCGCCTCCTTGAACCATGGGTAGTCATGTGATGAAATCCAAAGATATGTCATCCCACTTCCACTTAGGGACATCTAAAGGCTGCAAAAAACTTCTAGGAACATAGTGTTCATCTTTCACTTGTTGACACACCAAGAACCATGCAACGAACTCCGCAACTGCCCATTTCATCCCGAGCCACCAAAACTATTCCCTCAGGCCTTAGTACATCTTGTAAAATCTAGGGTGTATCACTAAGAGTGAGTTATGGAACTCACAGAGAACTCCCCCATGCATCATCTCTGGGACAAAAAAATTCGGATGGAAAAGCATATGCTTCTGACCATCCTCTGACCACCCTTCCAAAGCATTGTACTGGTTAACCCGATCGTGCAACACTTCACTCTCTATGTCTCCCCACTGTGACTCCTCCACCTACCCAAGTGGAGAGGAATTCACTATCATATGAAATTGATAACCTCTACCACCATCCTACCTAACATATAGGTGTAGGGAAGCCAACTTCTCCATTTCCTTCCAAGCATCCACAGATTCCTAAACAGCTTCCGTCCATGACTTCCTGCTCAAGGCATCAGTCAAAACATTCCCCTTACCTTCAGTGTAAGAGATATCGAAGTTTTAGTCCGGGAGAAACCCCACCCACCTTCATTGTTGCATGTTTAGGTCCATCTGGGAAATGATATGCCTCAAACTCTTAAGATATGTGAATACCACAAAGTGCTCCCCGATGAGGTAATGCCTCCAAGACTTCAATGAGAACAGTACTGCTACAAGATCAGGGTCATGGGTGGCATAGTTACACTCCTGAGGATGTAACTGCCTAGACCTATAAGATATCACTCCCCATTGCTGCATCAGAACACACCCTAGGAAATGTCCAAGAGCATCACAAAAGTACTAAAAAAACAGCCCTTCCCCTCGAAACCTCAGAACTGGGGCACTAACCAACATCCCTTTTAGATAACTGAAGGCTTCCTGGCACTAATCACTCCACAAAAAGGCATAGTCCTTTCTGGTCAACATTGTAAAGAGAGCTACAACTCAAGATAATTCGAGTACAAACCTCCGATAATAGCCTACCAGACCTAGAAAACTGCGAACCACCATCACATTCATGGGTACTTCCCAAGAAACAACCGATTCCACCTTTGATAGATCAACTACTACCCCATGTTATGACATCACATGTCCAATGAAATGCACTTCTCGTGTCATGAACTTACACTTGGATAATTTACCATAGAGATAGTGATGTTTATGGATTTCCATGACCATCCTGAGGTGCTTCATATGTTCCTCCTCTGATATTGTGTAGATCAAAATGTCATCGATGAACACAATGAGGAACCAGTCTAGAAACTCGCAGAAAACAGAGTTCTTGAGGCCCATGAACACAATAGGAGAATTCGTAACACCGAACGACAAAATTACAAACTCAAAGTTCCCATACTGGCACCAGAAAGAAGTATTTGGAATATCAATGTTCTTCACCCTTACCTAGTGATACCCAGACCATAGATCGATATTAGAGAACCAAACTTCTCCCCTTAGCTTGTCAAAGAGATTGTTTATCCTTGGAAGAGGGTAATGGTTCCTGATAGTTACATGATTCAGTATTGGGTAGTCTATGCACAACATGAGACCACCATCTTCCTTCTTTGTGAACAAGACCGGAGCACCCCAAGGCGACATGTTAGGTCGGACAAAACCCTTCTTCATCAGATCGTCAATCTGGATATGCAACTCCTATAGCTAAAAAGGCGCCATCCGATTAAGAGCCATGGAAATCAGATGGGTACTGTGTTTTAAGTCTATCTCGAACTCAACATCATGTCGAGGGGGTAGAGTCCCAACCTCCACGAGAAAAATGTCTAGGAACTCTTTAACAACTCTTGGAACATCCATCATCTCTGCATCCACATATTCTGCTGACAACTTAGCCAACCTAGAAAGAAGAGGCTTCACATGCCATCTCCCCAACTCACAAATCCACTCACCAACAAAAGTCACACGCTGGCCATCCCCATCGGAGAACATAACTCTTCTCCAGAAGCAGTCTATAAAAGCATGCATTGAAAACATCCATTTGATGCCTCAGATGACATCATATGGCTGCATTTCAGTAGAAGAAGGTCCCCACTTGACTGATGCATCCCCAACATCAATCTACATCCTCAAAAAACATCAAACAGACATGTATGACCCCCAACTGGCATACTCAACACTAGGGGCCTGGAGAGTCTCTCTATATCTAGGCTTAAGGAATGGGATAGACTAGGTGTAATAAAGTAGTGTGACACTTTTGAATAAAATAAGTAACAAGAAAGAGTGCTAAACAAGAATATCATAGCTCGGACGACTAACAGCCCTGCTGGAAGTGCTGCCTCTGTGGCATGCAACTGCCCATGACCAGCTCCTCTGCCTCTCAGTTTTCGGCCGCCTCCTCGACCATGCCCTGGTCAAGGTCCTTGAGGAGCACTATGGGGTCAGCCTCCTCCTACCACATCAACTCTTGGAGATGCGGGTGCTCGTTGTCCCAGTTGTTGCTACTGAAAGGATCTGGATGGAAACTGAGGCTACAGAGGTGGACGCTAAACCTTCCCACCCCCATTGTTCAACATTCTATTTGGGCACAGATTTTGAAGGTTCCCACGGCTTCCATAAATGAAGCACCTTGGTCCTGGGCTCACGAGAAAAGGGCGAGCACATGGAGATCGAAACTGGAACTGCTAGGGCATGCTCCACACTAGTCAAAACCTAGATGTCCCTCAAGCTGGAGACATGCTGCTGACATTCTTCCCTTTGACGAACTCCACTAGATCCCCTCTCGCGGAACACCTCCAAGCGTGTGCATCCTTTAAACCACATAAACATTCTTATGGACCTTCAAGTTCGTCTTTAAGGTGAAGGGAGTGACAACATATTGAAGAGAAGGTTGGAGTGCCTACTCTAAATGTCTCGCCTGAGACTCCTCATCCAGAAAAATGTTTGGAGAAAAATGAAATAGATCTTGGAAGATGATCCCCATCTCCCTCACAGATAGGCTCTCATGTTGAAGGGAGAGTAGCTCCTACCTCTTCTCTACCTTCATCGGGGAAGACATGAATTCTTCCCATAATTGCCTCTCGAAGTTAGTCCACAAAACATCATCCTCCATCTTCTCCCAAAGATATAGATTCCACCAATGACGGGCTGCTCCCTGCATCTGGCTTACAGCCAGAGGAACCCAATACTCCGTCGGAGCCCGAATCAAGCTGAAAGCTATCAATAGCTCCTCTAGACCACTCTCTCACCCCATGTCTGAGGTACTGTCTTCATATTTCTAGAGGGTCTTCCACTAAAAGGTACGAAGCATCCCATACCACTGACCATCCTCCTCCTCTCGGTCAGCCCTATTATAATCATCCATTTCAACCTCCTCGGACCCGATCTCCCGCACTAATCATGGTCATCATCCAGGTGCCATTGCTGTAAGGTAAACAAGGGATGCCTAAGGACGAGTAGTGTAGAATATTATTTTTGAATTTTTCATAGACTTCTTATTCATTTTAAATACCCAAAATAAACATTTTACACAATAACACAAGTCATTATGATTCATGTAACTTTCCTAGGGTCTCTACCCTACAATTAGTGTAGCCTCACTTGGTCTTTTGGTAGGCCCATACTCCTTACATTGGATCACGGAGGGCCCTAGAATCCCATGTCCTAGCCTGTCTTCCCTGGCCTATTTCACACACCAAGATTGCCTAGTAATGTTTCCCTACCATCCCATGAAATCCTCACTATGCCTAACCCTAAGCTCCATCCTTTCTCTAATCCTCCCTTTCATACCATTCTATTATGACCTGCATTCACCATATGAGGGAAGGTATAATAGGTTGTCAGAACCTTTCGTCCTCATGTTTAATGAGAGATATTGACCCCCGAAACCAGCCTTCAATAGGTCCCTAAGTGGAGAATAGAAACATGGGTATAGAATCACACACAAAAAGGATGGAATTACAATTTTTTTAGTATAATCAGGAGATAAGATTGTATATACCAAATCCACACAAAAAAAAGTGTAAAAGTATGTAAAAAACAAACCATCCCCATATGCATGTTCCCAATTTAAGTGCTACAAAAGTTCAAGAAAACTCTAAGCAATGTACCAAATAAAATAAATATAGTGACAAAAACTACAACCGTCCCAAATTCCGAACTAGCATGGTCCCGCAAAATCCTCAATGCCCTCTTGGAAACCTGAAAAAAAAATTATATACATAGGGTGAATATACAAGTATACACAGTAGGGGAAACCAAAAGCTCTTGTGCACAATTGGGGAGTCATTCTAATTCCCCATGAGAAATGGAGATAGCCAGAGCACCTAACAAGGAAACTATCAACCCAAGACTTACCAAGGCACACTCCCCAATAACGCAAGTCATGTAAAGTAATAGTAATAGCACATCGAAATTTGGGTACCACACACCACATTCCCCCTGGTTATTGAAGACATCCTACGCGTCAGACCTCTCCCGCCACCCTCACCGTAGTCCCACAACCCCCCCCCCCCCCCCCGCTCGCACACACCTATGATACGCCAATCACACATCTCGCCCGCAACCACCTGGGCCACAACCAAATATAACCACTCCCACAGACACCTAGGGAAGAACAACTATCTCCACACCTGAAGACAAATGGGCCTCATCCCAAACACGTTTGGGAACAACGTGCCCGTCCAAACTTGGTCAAACTACCACAACATTAACTGCCCAAAGAATCTAGGGATCGAATGGACCTCAGTCCACCACAACCTTCCCAAAGAGTATTGTGATATTCGGGGAAGTGAGTATAAAATGAGCTAATAAGCATCCACTAAAAAAAGTGTTGGAAAAAACAACCTCCCCCATGAAATTGGGGTGTTCGGCACGAAGTGCTCAACATGGATGGGTTGCGAATAAGAAACATAAAAACAAAAATTATATATATAGGTAACGAGAACTCATCCCAACATAGGGGTTCCTATCCATCCCAACACAAACACCCTCATTACTATTCATTCATTAAAGCACAACTGCCACAACCAAGTCACAACTCGTTCCAAGAAACCAATTCCTCATTGAACCTGTTCTTGTTTTCATATTCAAGTGATTACATTTATATAATTCATCACTACCAGGAAACTAACAGGAATATCCACAAATCAAGGAAGTAAAAACAACAAAATATCAATTAAGCATTCAATCCCAGTTCTCTTTTAAATTCATAACAACAAAAGGGATCCTGGAGATCCCTCGAAGTATTGGAACCAAATGAATCCCCACCGTACAGCCCCACATAGCCTCATATCCAAAATCTATCAATTGTACAACAACAGAGGATCCCATCCCCATCAACGTCACTTCTCAAGCATCTACAGTCAACATCACCAGAACAGAGGAATGGATTTTTCAAATTATTCAGTTCTGCCTTTTTGTTTGGTTAACCAGGGTGATCACACAAGGATTATTATTCATTGGGAATCTATTTAATCAATAGAGTTTACATGATTAACTAGTTTCCATGTTACACCCATTCAATCATATAAATATCCATAAAAACAGAGGTTCATTAGTGCACAAGAAAAGACCACCACCAGTCATGATTTTCAGTGGGCTTAAGACCGTACAATTCACAACACATAATCAAGGATAAGGAGTACATCAGAAACATCGAGCACACCCAATTCATTCTTTAAAATTCCATTTATAATATACATTAATGTTTGGTTTCATCCATCCCCATAGAAACAATAGAAAACACACCCTGCATGATACACACTAAGGAGAGATGCAGGAAAATCCTTACATGAATGATCAAAGATCGGCATTTTCTCCTGGTTCCAACAACTGAGGATGAAAGACTTGTAGGGGATGAACTCGGAAGACTCTAAGAATGAGTAGAAAAGGATCCAGAATAGGTGCACCACTCACCTCGGGAAGGGGGACTCCAAACACACCAAAGAGAAGAAGGAAAATAGACTAGATGGGAAGAAGGAATTCTCGTGCGATAAAACGGTGAGATCCTAGAATTACAAGATATGGAGATATTGAGTGGCATTAAAGGTGGATCTTGGTTTTACCTTGTGGTTAGAATGTTTCAAATGATGTAATTAATTGGTATATTAATAATTCTCATTAGAGGGGTGTACAAATAGTTGTGCATTAAAGGATTTCATTTAAGAGAGGAAAACGAGTCGATTGAGGGTCTCCCCACTCATAGGGGATTTAAAACATTGTTTGTGGTTATAAAAATGGATTTGAACCATAATAAAAATGTTAAAAGACTATAAAGTAGCGTTATAGGAAAAAATGGGGAAGGAAAATCCCAACACCCCTCTATGGATGATTGGTCAGACTGATAGTTGAAACCGATCGGTGGAGATGATCGGGTGAAGCTGATCCCCTGAAGTAGATTGGGAGAAGCTAATCCTGTGAAGATGATACTATGACACTAATCTTGTAAAGTTGATCCTATGAAGCTGATCAGTGAAACCGATCTGTGAAACCCTTTCGGTGAAACCGATATGTGAAATCGATTTGGTGAAACCGATATGTGAAACTGATTTGTTGAAACCGATATGTTAAACTGATTTTGTGAAACACATCTGTGAAACTGATTTGGTGAAACTGATCTATGAAACCGATTTGGTGAAACAAATCTCTGAAACACATTTGGTGAAACTGATCTCTGAAACCAATTTGGTGAAACTGGTCTCTAAAACTGATTTGGTAAAACCATTATCTGAAACCGATTTGGTGAAACCGATCTGTGAAAATGATTTGGTGAAACTAATCTGTGAAACCGATTTGGTGAAAGGGATCTGTGAAACGGAATTGGTGAAACCAATCTGTGAAACAGATTTGCTGAAACCGATATCTGAAACAGATTTGGTAAAACCAATCTGTGAAACCATTCACTGAAAGGGATTTGGTGAAACTGATATGTGAAACTGATTTGGTGAAACTGATCTGTGAAACCAATTTGGTGAAACAGATCTGTGAAACTGATTTGGTGAAACCGATCTGTGAAACCGATCTGTGAAGCTGATCTGTGAAGCTCATCAGTGGAGCTAATCAGCGAATTTGGTCAATGGATCTGATCAGTGAAGCTGATCAGTAGTGATGATCAGTGAATAAGATCAGTGGAGCTGATCAGTGAAACTGATGAGTGGAGATGATAAGTGGAGCTGATCAGTGGAGCCGATCTGTGGAGATGATCTATGGAGCTGATGGGTGGGACTAATCGAGTAGTCCAGGACACCCCAACAGTTAGAATGTTGGAAAATTACTTGACTAAGAGGGTCTGGTCCATTACATTATAAATCCCACATATGGAATTTGACGAGTCATATCACATTTTGGGGGGCATTAGTCCGCACTTTCTCAAATGAAATTATCACATTTACCCATAATGGAAACCATAATGTTATGGTATAAAATAAAAATACATAATCATAAAGCAAAAATAAACATAATATATATCATATATAAATATAGTGTCATCCTAGTGGCCACCATGAGAGGCGGTAGGAGATAATTGAACAATCACCGTTGCGTGAGGCGTTAGTTTTCCATTCACAGAAACAGTATGTTCTTCACCCGTTAGAAGGAGGTGTGTGTAAGTATAGTTAGAATACTTCTAAAAACAACATCCTAGTATATTAAGGATACTTGTGCTTTTATAATATAAAGTAATAAAAAGAGTTTTGGGGTTGGATAAGTAAAATAAAATAAAAGAAGTTAAGAGGAATTGTTACCTTTAATTTGAGAAACTTCACTTGGTTTGAACCAAAAGGACTTCTTGAAGTGCCTTATGCCTATGGTATAGCTTCTAGGCGTATAAGATGGATCATGAAAGATTATTTTTTCAGGGGTTGGACGAGCCAAGTGGCTTGAGATGTGTGAGTAATCTGTAAGAAGTGAGGTCTTTTTATAAGGGGGAGAGGAGGCTCTTTAGGAATGTGGGAAAATATTTCTTTATTATATAATGATATTCGGTTTCTAATGGTCCAAGACTAATTAAAGTCTAAGATAAGATAACTAATGGTCTAAATAAAATCATCCAAAAAGAATTGGACCAGTTTATGATATTTTTTATTTATTTTTAATCTTATTTATTTAAATGTTTTATTAATGAGGTAAATACTGCATCATTATTGTGTCATAAATAATTTAATTTATTTGATGTATATAAATTATAAAAAAAATACAATGATGTAAAAAATATAATAATCCTTCTAATGAATATTTATAGTCTAATAGATAGCTTATATAACCCCATGTAAACATTTATTTACCAAAATATATTTATTCGTGTCATTTTTATCCTTACATTAAGATAATTAATCTAAAGAGTCATTACCACTTCCAAGTGGTAATAAATACTCAACCAATAAGGTTATATCATGTGTTAAGGTAATTTTTTATTATTATGATATTCTTCTTACCATGAATTACTCTATTTTCATTTAAACATGGTAAATAAAAGTCAAAAGTTACTATTCATGAAAAACTATTTTCATCTTATTGAACCACATATTACATACTAATAACAACAATGTATGTTGAATATTCTAAATTCAATTCATTAAAGAGTAATAATTTCATTTAAATAAAAAAGTCAGTTTTTTAACCTCTACTAAGTGGTTTCACTATTCACAAAAAATTTAACTTTTTCAGGAAAATACCAAAAAATCAGCCTAAGCAATATTTGATATTTTGAATTCAAAAATGATGTCTATTTTACCAAATTAAAAACATAGTAGTTGGATTAATTATTTTTAAATTAATTCTTGTTGTTAAAACAAAATGCGTGTTTTTAAGAAATAATAACTATCAAAATATTGACAGTTGATTATGTCCAATTTCAAAGTGAAATTGCTTCCAATGACCGAAATTGGAATAAATGGTAAAAATATAATCTATTTAATCTTTAAAACCAATTAAATGAATAATATAAACATATAAATAAATTATATTAAAATGTATATTTGAATTAAAATACAATATTTTTTACTATTTATTAAAAAATGAACATTACAAGAACAATACAAAAAACTTTCCCAAAGTACAATTTGACATCCCGAATCTAAGGAAAATATAATTTTGTCAAATAAAACATTTAAAAATGTCCAAAACTATATTTAAAGAGGGTTCTCCTTTAAAAGGCGGTAAATAGACCTTTTAATGTAAATTATTCTTAAAATTAGATTCATTCACATTTTAAGCCTCTAACTTTTATTTAACAAACATGTATAATCCTATTGTAGTTATTTTTGTTCATTACTACCAATAAAATGGCTAGGAGTAAACTACCATTTAAAATAATAATATTATATTATTAGTGTGCAACATAATATTTCAACGAAAAATGTTGTTTCGTATCGTGTACGCCATCGAACATAGAAACCCCATTAATGGAAAATTAATATTTAATTCAGAAATATTAATAAATATGACAATATCAAGTTTCTTCATTTACCTGGGATGTTACATCCTTCCCCCCTTTTGGGAATTGTGCCACCCCATTTTTTATTCACTTATCAAATAAGTGGGGGTATTTATCTGGCATAGCATTTTCAGATTCCCACGTTGCCTCTTCAAACATATGGTTTTTTCACAAAACCATTACTCGGTTAATTTCCTTATTCCACAAAACGTTCCCTCTATGGTCAAGAATATGTACTGGTTGTTCCTCATAAGTGAAATTCTCTTCCAACTGAACTAGATCTGGGATAAAAACATGATATGGATCTGGCATATACTTTGTCAACAATGAAACATTAAAAACATTGTCTTCTTGGGATAAACAGGGAGGTAAATCCACTATGTACAAAACTAATTCAATTTTCTCTAGGATTTCATAAAGTCTAATGAACCTTGGACTCAACATTCCCTTATTTCCAAAATGCATCACAATTTTCCATAGAGAAAATTTTTGAAATACATTATCACCTACCTTAAAATATAGATCCTTCCTCCAGTTATCAGCACAACTTTTCTTCCAGCATTGAGCTATTCTCATTTTCGTCTGAATCAACAGATCCTTTTCTACCATATCTTCTACCAGTTCTAGTCCAATCATCTTCCTTTCTCCTACTTCATTCCAAAATGCTGTAGTTCAACAATGGTTTCCATATAATGCCTCAAATGGAGCCATCTGTATACTGGAATGAAAACTGATATTATCATAAATTTCAACTAAAGAAAGATGTTGGTCCCAACATACTTAGTAATCTAGTGAACAAGCACGTAGTATATCCTCTAGGGTCTGAATTGTTCGTTCTGATTTCCCATATCATGGAAGATAAAAAGATGTTCTAAAATTTAATTTAGTACTCAATGACTTCTAAAGGCCTTTCCAAAATATTTAATTAACCCTTGGATCATGATCAGATACAATGGAGAGGGGAACCCCATGTATCCTATCTATCTCTTTAACATACAACATAAAATTTTGATCTAGATAGAATGTATGTCGAATAGGAATGAAATGAGTAGGTTTATTAAACCGATCAAAAATAACCCAGACTACATTATTTCCTTGAGATGTCTTTGGTAATCCCACAATGAAGTCCATTGATATATTTTCCCATTTCCACATTGGCACCAGTAAGGACTGATGCATCCCTTTCGGTAACTACTTCTTTTCTTTAACCTGTTGACAATTCAAACACTTCACTGTAAAATCAGAAATATCACTTTTCATTCCATCCCACTAGTAATACGCCCGAAGATATTTATACATTGTAGTACTGCTAGGATGAACTGAAAACAGGGAACTTTGATCTTCATATAACAACTAATTCTTTAATTGGGATTCAAAAGGTACACATTATCTTTTTCCAAACCTCAAAACACAATCATTTTCATTGTTAAAATCAGGAATCCTACCCTTCTAAACCAACTCTACCTTTTTTTGTTACTCACTATCTTCCTTCCATGCTTGTTTAGCTCTGTCTGAGAGAGATGATTTTTACTAACACCTAAAACAGAACAGAATAATTTCCTACGCCAACAACTTCTATTCCAAAGATCATGAAATAAAAAACCATAGGATCTCATTCTAAACATATCATGGTTAATGAATCATTACATTTTCAACTTAAAGAATCTACCACTTTATTTTACTTTCCTGGATAGAAATGAATCGTGCAATCATAATCATTGATTATTTCCAACCATATCCTCTATCTCATGTTCAATTATTTTTTAGTGAATATATACTTAAATATTTTGTGGTTAGTATATATTTCCCATTTTTCTCCATATAAATGATGCCTCCAAAATTTTAAAGAAAAAACCAGAACATCAAATTTTCAAATCATGTGTAGTGTAATTTAACTCATGAGGATTCAACTAACGTGAAGAGTAAGCAATTACCTGATCATACTGCATAAGGAAACAACCAAGTCCCTTCTACAAAGTTTCCCAATAAATAAAAAAACTCCCCATTTCAAGAAGGAAATGCAAAAATTGGAGCATTCACAAATCTTCTTTTCAATTCCTGAAAACAATCATCAAATTCTTTTTTCCAATGGAACTTTACTCATTTTTGAGTTAACATAGTCATTGGACTAGATAACCATGAAAATTTTTCAAAAAACCTCTCGTAATAATATAATAAACCATGAAAACTATGGATCCTTGTTATAATTGTGGGTCTTGGCTATTATTAAACAACTGTTTTTTAGAAGGATCAATAGTTATGCCATTTTTTGAAACAATGTGACCATGAAAAGAAATTTGTTGTAACCAAAAACACACTATCTGAATTTCCCCAATAGTTTCTTTTCTTTTAATATTTTCAAGACAACCTGTAAATGAGTTTCATGCTCCTATTAACTTTTGGAATAAGGAAAATATAATCAATGATCACAACCTCAAACTAATACAAGAACTCATGGAATATTCTATTCATAAGAGCCATGAATACAACAGGTTCATTGGTTAATACAAAAGGCTTAATTAAAAATTAATAATGGCCATATATAATATGAACCACGGTCTTCATAATGTCTGATTCCTTTACTTTCAACTGATGGTACCAAAACCTCAAATCAATCTTCGAAAAATACTATGCTTTCTTGAGCTGATCAAACAAATCATTGAAATGAGGCAAAGGATACTTGTTCATAGCAGAGATGTTATTCAGTGCTCTATAGTCAATAAAAAGTCACATTGAACCATCTTTCTTTTTAAAAAATATGGCAGGAGCACCCCATGGTGATGTTATAGGTCGAATGAAACATTTTTCTAATAACTCCTAAAATTGCTTATTTAACTCTCAAAGTTCAATTTGATCCATTATAAAGGGGGTTTGAAATTGGATTAGAATCAAGAACTAAGTCAAAAATTAATTTAACTTCCTCATCAGGTATAATGCTTGTCAAATCTTCAGGAAAAACATCAAGGTACTAATTTACCACTATCGCATCATTAATCTCAATATATCCTTTATTTTCAACAATATGTGCAAGGTAAAATTCATTTCCATCTTTTACTAGTTTCTCAGTTTCCTGATATGTTATCAAAATCAAGGGTTCATTCTTGTACACAAACTGAAAATAATTTTAAAAAGAACCCTCTTTATCTCCGCAGTTGATCTTAGATTGACAAACAAAAAGCCAATATATACCCAAAATAACATCCACCTCTAGTAGAGGTGAAAAAATAATGTTTGTAGGTAGATTCTTCCAACACACATGGACATAAAGGTTCTTATAATTTCTTTTTGTCTCATCATTTCCACCCGGTGTTTTTACCATAAGTTCATAATTCAAATCATGAGATGGAATTTCCAATTTACTAGAAAACTTATAATAAATGAACGAATTTGTAGACCGTGAATCAACCAACACATTGGCATAACATGAAGAAATAAACAATGTACATAATACTACATCATTTGATGGACCAACATCTCTGGAAGTAGTTTCAATGGATTTCACCACCCCTTTATGCTTGTATTCTGGTTGCTTTCCATCAGTTGAGTTCTTTTCTAGACAAAATGACCCATTTAATTGCACTTAAAACATCTTACTGATGGCTTTTCATCACTTTCTTGATCATTTTCCTTAAAGTTACGAGAAATATGACTAGACATACCACACCAGAAGCACTTTCCATACATTTATAAACATTCTCCTGGATGCTTATTACCACACTTCTCCAAAGATGGATATTTATTTTTGTTACCTCCAGGATTCTTTGATGAATTAATTCCCATTTCTTGGCACCTAGACCTCATATTCTGTTGTTTTTCAAAGAACACATGATCATTGTTAAACTCTATTTCCACCTTCTCCGCACATCAAACAAGTTTTTCACAACTTTTGATCTCACGAGAGGCTAATTCTCATCGATATCACGAATTCACTAATGAGTAAAATCAATTTATCTTAGTATAATATCTCAGATGAAATTTGGAGCATACCATGCCCATCGAGTGAACAATCATTCGTAAACAGCCATGGAGTCATCCCTTTACATCAATTCCAAGAATTGTTTTCCATCATAAGTCAAACCACTTTAGGAAAATATTTTTCAACGAACATACCATTGAATTCATACCAAACAAGAACATCAATCTCCACACTATCCATGATATTTTTCACAATCGACAACCAATGATCATGTTAACCTTCAAAAAGGTAAACAACTAGACTAACCTTTGGATGTTCTGAACAACCCGTGACATTGAGAATTTTCACCAGTTCTTTAATCCAACCTTCTACTAGCACAGGGCCGGATGATCCTATCAATGATTGGGGATGTTGCCTCAAGAAATGATCGACTACTGAAATGATCATCTGTGGTTGATCTGGGTGATCTCATGCATGGATACCACCATCATATATAGCCCGAGTCTACTGTTCCATCACTAAAAAAACTGTTCATTTATAATTCTGACCATCTCAGGTTGCTGATTTGGAAGTTTGTCATCCTCCTGATGTCATCCCGAAATAGCTGCCATGTTTCCTATGCGGAAAACCATTATGAACATAGAAATAGCATAGGCAAAGCAACATGGTAATATGTAAATTCTATATCATTTCAATAAGAACATAAACTAAAATAATTTATGGACATTAATTTAATTATATTCTAACTGCTAATGTTGTTTAAACCAACCTCTCATACCAACTACAAGGACCCATTCTCAAAACATTATATAATATTAAATTAAACGTATAATTCACATTGAGGATCTTATTTAGGTTTAGAGATTTTGAGAATTAGGCCATAACATATACATGATGGCTTGAATAATACATGTAGACACATCTAATCAGTTTCCATTATTTTAACAAAATAAAAACTCTTGAAAAAAGGGTCATGTCTAGTTCGATGTTTTAGACAAAATGACATTACCTTGACCCAATACTTGACCCTATTTTACTTTATGTCCTGTGAAATACATTTTAATAACTTGGGATAATCCTAAAAAGCTCAATAAGGAATACAAAAAGTGGGAAAACTGTTAGTTTTTCAAAACAACACGTAAACCATGAATACTTTATCATAAGTAATACATTTGACCTTTATGAAGTAGTAAATACTCTTCACTGAATAAATGATTATTTCTTACACTTCTGTAACCACAATATTACCATAATAACCATATTAAGAACACATGACTTATAAAGGTAACTTGGGATATAATAATTCATAAGTTGAATAACTATACGGTCGACATCCACACATATCAATAAATGGAATAGTCATTTGACCAACCTTTATACCCAATGCATTGGAGTTTATAACATAACCACCCATCCTAGTTTATCAAGGCACCACCCGTCATTTGGTTTATCATGTAACAACCCTTCAAATGTCAAAGTACCATTATAAAATCATAATAAATAAAATATTGAAAATATGAACAATTCACTAATAACATTAAATATGCTATAAGAGGAAATAATTTAAAGATATTTAAACAATGAATCCATTTCAAAAACCATTTTCAATAAAAAACACTCAAAAATAGAATAATGTATTTCCTTTTCATTTTATAAAACATTAAGGCTTATAGGGGAATCCAAATAATGATTACGTCAGTGGAGAGGTCATTGTCGCCGCAAACGATAAAAACATTTCATTTATCATTTAGTAAAATGCTTCGTAGAAAAAAAATTCAATTTGAATGAAAGTAAAAGTAAAATGGGTTTATTATACACTATGTAATAGAATAAGGTATATATTATCTAAATATGTCTCAATGAAACGAGATTGAGACGAAGTCACTTACCTCATGTCTGACATGACATGTTTGTTCTTTAATTTCTAGAATAAGAAACTGAAGTTAATTTCTACTTTATTATGAACATTTTTCAAGTTCATTATTCATTTTAAATCACTTATTATAATTTTTTAACATTATTTAATCATTTATGTTAATAACAGTTGTTTTGTCGATATTTGGTACTTGAGTCAAAAATGAACACCATATAATTACAAGTTATCCATGTGGTCAATAGTCCATTTTATTCATAATGTTATTCATGATTTATATATCATATAAATCACATATATTCAGTATATATATGTATTTATAACAGTACATAACATTTTGGAGATAAGAAATGAATTGCACCATTCATGTGGAAGCTAAGTCGTACGCACGCATGAACAATATTTTCAATTATATTTCGTACATTAATGGAATTAATACATAATGATACATAGGTATATTATAATTATAGTATAATATCACATAAAATATCATTAAAACTATCCTATATATGTCCCATATATGGCATTAACGAGTCATATCGCTTTGAGGGGGCGGTAGTCCGCACTTCCTTAAATGAAATTACCGTGTTTAGCCATAATGGAAACCGTAAAGGTATTCTATAAAAGATAATTATAGAAGAATATTGAAAACATAAAAATAATATATATCATATATAAATATATTTTCATCTTAATGGCCACCATGAGATGTGGTATGTGATAATCAAATAATCATCATTTAATGAGGCGTTAGTTTTCCATTCTCAGAAACAATATGTTTTACACCCATTAGATGGTGGTGTGTGTAAGTATAGTTTGAATCCTTCACAAAAAAATCCTAGTATATTAAGGATACTATTTTTGTCTTAAATTAAAGAAATAAAAAGTGTTATGGGGTTGGAGAAGTAAAATAAAATAAAATAAGTTAAGAGGAATTGTTACCTTTAATTTGGGTAACTTCCTTTGGTTTGACCGAAAAGGACTTCTTGAAGTGCCTTCTTACTAAGGTAAGGCTTCTAGGAGTAGGAGAGGGATCTTGAGAGATTATTTGGTCAGGTTTTGGAGGAGAAAAATGGCTTGAGAGTTATGAGTAATGAGTAATAAGTGAATGTTTTTTATAAGAGGGAGGACGGGCTCTTTAGGAAACAGTGAAAATATTATTTTATTATATAATGATATTTTGTTTCTAAAGGTCCAAAACTAATTAAAGTAGAATATAAGATGGATCTTGGGAGAAATAAAATCATCCAATCAAAATTGGAGAGTTTTTGTATATTGTTTTAAAATTTATAATCTTATTTATTTAAATATTTTATTGATTAGGTAAATACTGCATCATTATTGTGCCATGAGTAATTTAATTTATCTGATGTCTAAAAATTATAAAAATATATCATGATGTGGTAAATAATTTAATATTTCCAATGAATGTATATAGTCCAAAAGATAGTTTATATATCCCCATGTAAACATTTATGTACGTAAAGATATTTTTTTTGTCATTTTTATCATTACTTTATGTTAATTAATCTAAAGTGTCATTATCTCTCCCATGTGGCTCCATGGGGTCCCAAAATCGACCCAAAGATTCCCATGGTTGTACATGGATCACACAGTGAGGTTAGGACAAGTGTTAAGTTAATTTTTTATTATTATGATATTCTTTTTACCATGAATTACCCTATTTACCTTTAACCACGTTAAATAAAAGACAAAAGTTACTATTCACCAAATAAATATTTTCATCTTATAGAACCACATTTTACTTACTGATAACAACCAATTATGTTGGAGAATAAAAATTCAATTCAATGATGTGGTAAAATTTCATTTAAATGAAATAGTCATTTTTTTAACTATGACTTAGTGGTTTCACAATTCATAAAGAATTGTAGTTTTTTCAGAAAAATACCAAAAAAAATCAACCCAAGATATATTTGATATTCCAAATTCAAAAATGATGTATATTTTAACAAATTCAAAACAAAGAAGTTGGATTAATTAGTTTATAATTAATTCCCGTAGTGAAAACAAAAAGCGTGTTTTTATTAAATAATAACTATCAAAAGATTGATAGTTGATTATGTCCAATTTGAAAGAGAAATTGCTTCCAATGACCAAAATTGGATTAAATAGTAAAAAAATATCTATTTAGACATTAAAACCAAATTAAAGGATAATATAACCATATAAATAAATTATATTAAAAGCCAAATTTGAATTAAAATACAGTATTTTTCACTATTCATTAAAAATGAACTTTATGGAAAAACTCTATTAATTTACAAAAATATAAATTTGATATCTCTAATATAAATAAGAATTTTATTTTTTCAAATTTAACATATAAAAATGACCAAAAATATATTTAAAGAGGTTTCTCCATTAAAAGGCGGTAAATCGACATTTTAATGTAAATTCTGCTTAAAATTAGATTCATTCACATTTTATGCCTCTAAATTTTACTTGAAAAACATGTATAATCATATTATAGTTATTTTTGTTCATTACCTCCAATAAAATGGCTAGGAATTAACTACCATTTAAAATAATGATATTATATTATAAGTGTGCAACACAAGATTTTAAAGAAACTCGTTGTTGCATATTAGGTACGCCATCAAACTTAGTATCCCCTTTGAAGTGAAATTAGTATTTAATTCAAAAATATTAATAAATATGAAAATATTATATTTCTTCATTTAACTGGAATGATACAATGGTTCACACCCATGGCCATAGTAATAGTCAAGGTTCACTCCCTAGACCATCATTGGAAAAAAGTCCATTGATGAACCAATTTCCCTAACCATTCTATCCATTTCTATATAATGAGAATATAAATAATTAACTAATGAATTGGTGGGAGATAGAGGTACCATACATCTCAGAATTAAATCCTAAAAATGTGTTCTAGTATATCATAAGTATTTTTAATATAATAAATCATGAAATAAATTGGGTATCCTAAACTTGAGATCATATTATAACCTATGGAAAAAGATAGGTCTCGTAATCATTTCATCAATGTATAACCTGTGAAATGTTTTAAGTTTCTTATACATATAGCGCATGAAAGAGAAATGGGTTTCATAAACATTTTACCCATGAATGATAAATTAGTCTCATAAACATCATTCAATAAAAACATAAACCATTAAGAGAATGAATATAAATGGAACCTTTTGGATCATTATCCCAGAAAGGAATGAGTAATAGTAACATATGTCATCTTAGATGGGAAATAATTTGGAAATATAATTTAAAACCATTTGATGAGGAATATATCCTTTAGTCTTTATAGAATATTTTTAAAACATAAAAACTTCTGAAAACCATTTTTATTGAAAATACTTTGATAACTTATCAATAAGGCGAGAAATCATTTTGAAAAAAAATTCCTGAAAAATTTATAGAAGAAGCCTAAAAAAATAATTAATTTTTTTTCTATGAAAACTTATAAAATAATATTGGAATTCTTTTGAATCCATTTTCCTCAATAAATTATAATTTGTGCTTGAAAATATATTGAAAAACATTTTTTGTGAAAAATTATGCAATACGATTTAAAATAGTTTGAAAACGATTTTCCTTGATAACTTATTATATAAGCTAATAAATATTTTAAAAATTTACTTTCCTGAAAACATATAAAATATGATTAAAAAAATTTTATAAAATATTTTTCATGAAAATAATATGAAAACTTTTTGAAAAATATTTGAGATGATTGAATAAATTTTCATTGAAAACAACCTTTTGAAAAATTATAAAGTGATATTTAGAAATAATTTGAAACACTTTTTTAAACATAATTTTTTTTCATAAAAACTTTTATCTAGAAAACAATTTAAACAAAAAAATCTATAACATTTGGAAAAACATTTTATTTTAAAAAATAACCATGTAAAGATACAAAGGAAGTATAAATGAAATGACTATCCAGAAGGATGGTAGGTCCATACAATCTGAACATTACTTTTATTCCATAGATGATTAGAAAATTAAATTAATGAAAATATGAAATTAATATTGTCATGACCCGTCCCAGGGGAGCCTGCACCGTGACCCCCAAGACCGCCTCCAATAGGCCAGGGGATAGTGACTAGCATCAAGTAGTCATATTTCTACATGGGAGGGATTGCCTAAGAATCTGTACAAACACAGACATCTCCAAGACCACAACAGCTGGGATGTAAAAACCACTATGGAACAAAATCCATTCATACAACTAAACCCAACCAATAGAGTACGATGAAATGTAAAGTACTTAATGTAAACAGGGCCAGAATACAAGACCACCAAAAACAAGATTCTGAAAACTGTAAAGTCTATCCTGTAAAGACAACGAGGTACTGGGATAGCTATTTGTAGCAGACGGAACCTCTCATCCAATAGGGAACTCAGAAATATCGATCATGCCCTGGTCTACCCTAGACTCTGTCAAAAGGCTACTCGTCTTCACAAGACACGACATGTGCGGGAAAAGACCGTACATGGGTGTGTATAACAATACACAGTAGAGGACCACAAAAACACAATGCAAGTTCACAATGGAAAGTCACATTAAGCTCTACAAAATATATGTCTACTGAATATATAATAGGAGATCAAAATCCAGATATACAAAAAACCCATACCAATAGTTTGGAGACATGTCACACAACCGCATACCCCTGCTAGGGATTCAGTTCGAAGATTTCCATGAAGTACTCGTTTTGGGAGAACACACTACATGGGTCTGGTAACTCTGATGACATCTGGTAGATAAGTACAGTTTTTCATGAAACGTCACGAGAGTTAGTTACACTCATTATAGGAGACACAATCCGGAGGGGGAAGATCACGATAGATAGAAGAACTCATTATGGGTGACACACACCTCAGTTGGAAAGATCATGATACACAGATGAGGATCACTACCTGGTCCACGACGAATACCGCAACTCATCTGGATTCATCATCTAGGTGATTCATTTTCTAGGTAGTGGATCAACTCCTGGTAGAGTTGGTTAGGTCGATGACTGACTCTACCTAGGGTTAAGAATGGATTGAGGATCTCTCTACGGGCCTCTTAGAGGGATTCCGACTATATCACAGAAAGTCCTTATAAAGGGAACATACTCCTGTAGAAGGAAATGATTCCTGACCTTCATGGTAATGAGAAGAAGGGGAACTAACCCAAATGAAATATGTCCAAGATATGGTGAACAAGAGGGCCACTCCATTTTCCAACATGTACACAGAATGTAGAAAAGTTACAGGACGTGTTGTCGGATCATTTTTATTTCCCATGTACAACGGCCCCTGTTGTAAAGATAGTTGTATAGAAAAGTGAGTACATGACATGTAGTTTGGTGTACACGCTGTTTCCAAGTCACTAGGGTTGGCTTTGTGTACACTAGCCATGTGCTCGTACATGGTAATCGACCCTTGTATATCATCTCATGTAATTGGATCACATGGTGACCCACATTACTGGCCTCACCTGGCCATGTGATGGAGTACACATCATGTACTTCATCCCGTGTCTGTGTATCCCCAGGATACAGACTGAGTTCCGCATAGCTTCCTATTTCATGCTGCGTAGAGAGTACACGTCGTGTTGTCAAAAGTTGTGTAGTCCATCTCGAGTCCTTAAACTTCCAAAAATATAGGCTGGGCTTCGGGGAAAGTCCAACATGCCATATGATCAAGGTCACATGCCATGTGATTCCTCTGTGACCCCTAAAACCCTAGCCACCACTGCCAGTACGACATGACCTGTTCTTCGGAAGTACACGCCGTCTATTCTGGAAATTTCCAGAACCGACACTCCTCACTGGTGCACCTCCTGTGATGTCCCATTCGTCAATCTGGTCATCTGATCACCGTGAAACTCTCCGTTTTGGGTCTCCCCAACACCAAGAAGCCAATTAGGTTGTTTTAGGACCTCTAATTGGATTTGAAAACATTCAATGATCCACCTGTTCAAAGAACGCTCGATGGATGATCCTTCCTGATCATGTCCGATTCATCTTTTTTGATCATTGCCGCACCTCCACAAGGATGTTGTGTTGTTGAATCCTCAATCTGGGATCGTTTCATCTCAAAATGGATGCGCAATGATCCATTGTACATTACCCCACGAAGAACCTGAAGAATGAGTAAATGAAAAAGGGGGAGGAAAATCCAATTAACAACTAGAGGAACTAACCTCCTCCATCGTTCGCCACAACACTGATCCGCTCCCATCAGTAGGATTAAACGGAGCAGAATAAAAAAAATCAACATGGATCAATTCCTTGAATTATCCCAATAAACCCTCCCAATAGAATGTATGAATCCACGGATCAACATGATTGTGGTTGATCCACATTCGTCGTTTAAATCAAAATCGGTGAAAAGAATTTAAAAAACAAAACCCTATCTCAACTAGGATCAATCACTACCGAAGGGGTCGTGCAACCGTCATCGTCCTGATCCTTCAACTTCATTGGCACAGTGATTCACAGCTTTGATCTGTCATCATTATTTTCCAAGAGTTTTCTCCAAAGCGCCATATATTTTCCCAAGAGATTCCACTCAATCCTTGATAACGAGACACATTCGATTATCCCAATAAAAAGGGAAAGGGGTTTGGAATTCAAAAATAAGATGCGATATTAATGAGTCCAGCTTTCCATTTATGAGTCATTATGACTTGTAATTTAATAAAAAAATAGTTTCCATATCGCCGCACAGCAGCAGATGTTTCCTTAAAATTAACATTTCCATTTCCATTATTTTATTTTACTGAAAATGTCCAAAAATTAACATTTTCCCTGGACCTGTTCCGTTCAACGTTATACTAGTTCTTAGGTAATGTAGTTGTCTTGGATGCAACGATGCCCACAAATATTTAATCCGAGCATCCATTTTGAAACTGCTACAACAATGCACAAGTTCTGACTTACATATCATAAAATAGTTCGAACCACCATTCTGGGATCAGTGGTCCTCGGAATGATGTGTCGTATCAGCACCTGGTCTCATAATAATTTCATATAATATAAAAAAATAATACACATAACAATCGAGACATTAAAATCTCCCCACCTTGGGGGTTTTCATCTCCAAAAAGTTAAAACAAGACTACTAAAAATGATGTTGGTACTGGGCACAGATTTGAGCCCCCTTCTCCCATGTGCTCTCCTGAAGATTCTACTGCTGACACCAAACATGCACCAAGGGAATCGATTGCCAATGAAGGATCCTCTCCTGTCGATCTTCGATCTCCACCGAGTACTCAGCAAAGGTCCCTCCATCCTCAATGTCCAGCTCGCCCCAGTCGATGATGTGCGGGGGGTCATGCCCATACCTCCTCAGCTACGATACCTGAAATACTTCATGTACCCGATGCAACTATGGTTGTAGAGCCATGCAGTACGCCACCTCACCAACTCTTTACAGTATATAAAAAGGTCTGATAGACCTTGGATATAACTTTCCGCCTCGTCCAAATCTCTATAACCCTCATTGGTGTGAGACTCGAAGAAAGACGTGGTCTCCCTCCTCAAACTCTTGGGGTCTCCTTCACATTTCATCATAAGACTTATGCTGGTTCTGTGTAGTTTTCATCTTTTCCCAGATGATCTGCACCTTCGCAGCGGTAGCTCGCACCAACTCTGGACCCATGAGTGCTGACTCTTCGGGGTTGGTCCATCCAAGCGATGACCGGTAGGGTCTCCCATAAAAGTCCTAGAACAGTGCCATACCAATTTTGGAGTGGTATCTATTATTATATGGAAACTCCACCAGGGGTAGGTGGTTCTCCCAAATTTGACCAAAGTCCAAGATACAGGCTCACAACATATCCTCCAGGACCTGAATGTTCCTCTCTATCTGACCATTTTTCTGGAGATGAAACGATGTTCTCAAGAATAGTTGTGTCCCAAAGGCCCTCTACAATCCCTTCCACAACCAGGATGTATAGCGGGCATCTCGGTAAGATATTATTGTTGAAGGGATGACATGAAGCCGGGCTATCTCTTGCACATAGAGGCATCTAGTGCTCTCTACAGAAATCTTCTCCCTGATAGCAATGAAGTGGGACAACTTGGTGAGTCAGTCAATGATCACCCATATGGAATCATGCCCATTGGGCGTTCATGATAAACCTGTCATGAAGTCCATAGATATTCCATCCCACATCCACTCTGGAACATCCATGGGTGAGCTAATCCTTTTAGAACCTGGTGCATAGCCGTCACATGCTGGCATGTGAGGCTTCGGGAAACATACTCTGCTACTGCCTTCTTTATACCTAACCACCAGAACTGTCGTCAAAGATCTTGGTACATCTTTTCTACTCTAGGATGTACTGCCAAAGGGTATGTATGAAACTCCCTCAGGACCTCCACTTGCAATGCCACCGGTACAATAGTGCATCCTCAGAAAAGAAGTATGTTCTCCCCACCTTGTGAATATCCATCAGGAGCATTTCCTGTGGATCACTGGGCACGTTTAAAAACATAGTCAACATCTCTTAGCTACACATCCCTAAACCGTTGTAAGAGTGGAGGGGCGACAACCATGGACTATAGGTAACCAGTATCCTCTCTGTCCATGAAGTATAACTCCAACGTGGCTAACTGCTCCGTCGCCTCACTCAACAGCTGCGAGCTTGACCTTCTGCTATGAGAATCTTCCACCTTCTTCCCCTTCCCATAAGTATAGATGATCTCGAAATCGTATTCCTGGAGGATCTCTAGAAAACACCTCTACCTCATATTCAGATCCTTCTTCTAAAAGATGTTCTTGAGGCTCCTGTGGTCAGAGTAGATGAGAAACCGCTTGCCCATAAGGTAGTGTCGCCACATCTTCAATGCGAAGACTACCACATCCAACTTGAGATCAAGGGTCACATAGTTTTGCACATGTGCCATAATCTGGAGTGAACCATAAGAAATCACTGCCTATCTTTTTCTGAGGACACAGCCAAGCCTGGTCCCAGATGCATTGCAGAAAACTACATACTCAGTACATTCCTCCGGTAATCTCAAGATTGGGGCACTCGTCAAACTATATCTCAACTTCACAAAATCCTACTGGCACCACTCCATTCACATGAAAGAATTAAAATTCCTGGTCAAGGACATCATCAATGATTCTATTCATGAGAAATCAGGGATGAATCTCCTGTAATACCGTACCTGCCCAAGGAAGCTTCACACATCCGTCATGCTCTGTGGTGGGTCCCATAGTAACATTTCCTGCACCTTGTCTAGGTCCAAATCTACTCCATCTACTGAGATGACATGTCCCAAAAAGTGGACCTCTTGAATCTATAACAGGAACAATGAGAGCTTCCCATAAAGCCGGTGCTCTCGAAGTACGTCTAGAACCATCCGTATGTGTCTCACGTGATCCACCTCTAATGAGGAGTACACAAGGATGTTGTCAATGAAGACCACTTTAAACCAGTCCCTGTAAGACTGGAAGATCCAGTTAATCAATCCCATGAACACTGCGTGGGCTATCGTCATGATGAATGGAATCACCAAGTACACATAGTGACCATAATGGCATCTGAAAGCCATCTTCGGTATATCATCGTCCCGTACTCTTGACTGGTGATAACCGGATCTAAGGTTAACCTTCGAGAACCACTATGCCCCTATCAGATAATGAAAAAGGTCATCGATTCTCGATAGTGGATACTTATTCTTTACCATCACCTGGTTCAAGCACCGGTAATCCTCGCACATCTTCAGATTCCCATATGCCTTCTTAGAAAACTAGATTGGGGCCACCTAGGGTGAAACACTGGGTCTTACGAAACCCTTGCTATGAAAATCCTCCAACTGCATCCTCTGCTCGTGAAGCTTTGCAGGAGCCATCCGATATGCTGATGAGAAAACCAGTGTCATCCCAGGGTGTAAGTAGATGTATAAGTGGATTTACCGAATGTGATATAATCCTAGGACATCTTCAGGAATGATGTCCTCGTATTCCACTACTATTGCGGGGAACTAAGAGATCACAACAGCTAATGCTCCGAGGGTAAAGCAGTCCATCTCATGTTTGATCAGTTGAACCCTCCTATTCATGATCCCATTCATTGCTTCCTGGGACTCATTTTATCTGAAAAAGGAAAACCTTGTTCTATCACGGCGGACACACTGCACTCTTCACCTAAAACAGTTAATCTGGTCATGGACCAAAGATAACCAATCTATGCCGAGAATGATGTCACAAGGCCTCGACACTACCACCAAGAGGCTCCAACCAAAACTCTCACCTCCAAGGGTATGATCAAACTATCAGTAAAGATGTGTGATCATCAAGTCTCCTCCCATAGGTGTCTCCAAGCATAAAGATCGAGTCAACAGTTCTACTGGAATCTCAAGGTTTCTCAAAAGACATGTGGCATTTATGGAATGACTGGAACCTGTGTATAAGTACGAAAAATAAGGTGGAGAAGACACAAATTGTAAATCGTGTCATTCTTGGAGCCCCTGGGTTGTACGCCTTGACTGAATGCAGCTGTCCCTGCCACTGTCTCCCTGCCCCCAAATCCTGGTGTGGACCACCTGTGGGTGGTGGTGGAACTAGTTCGAATCATTTTCCACCACCTGCATATCTCCCTACTCCTCTGCCACGTCCACCGACTAGCAGGTCTGTCTGATCCATTGTCTGCCTCTTCCTCGGTGGTCCATCCACCGCTTCCCTATTAGCAACTTGATAGATCAGACAATCTCTAGCGAGATGTCCCCTACCATCTCATGTGTATCATCGCTTCTCCCTAGGCTGACTAGAAACAACATGAGATCCTAGGACTGTAATTCCTCTATCCTAGGTCCCCTATCACATTTCCCACATCCAGATCCCTATGCCTGATGTCGGTTCCCTGCTACCGGGGTCTCCGCACCTTTCTACCAGCTGCCGACTGCCATCGGTTGTCTCTGCTCTGCCATGATGCTCTCGAACACCAAGGCTCGCTCTATCACTCTAATATAAGTTGAAATGCATAGAGGAACGAGGCTAGCTCTTATGTCTTGTTATAGACCTTGATCAAAGGTCCGGCCCTGAATTACCGATCCCTCGCCATATCCATCAAGTACCTAGCGAGGTTTGTGAACCACAATGAATAGTTAGCTACCGTCATACTGCCCTGATGGAGCTGAAGAAGCTGATGGATGCGTATGAATCTCATCGTGACCAGAGAGAACTACTCACAGAAGAGTCACTCGAACTCTATCCACAATAGAGTGTCCTTGTGGTGAGTCTGTGTGGTCAGACACCACCATCGTCCCACTGAACCCTGAAGAACGCTCACTCCTCGGATAACCATCGAGTCTACTATTGTCCTCAGTAGATGGAAAACTCAGCTTACCTCCTCAAGCTAGTCCTCAACCACCAGAGGGTCGGGCTTTCATTGGAACCCGAGGGATCTCTATCTCTTGAACTCATGGAGCGTGCTCATACTACGCTCCTCGTTAGACTGTACTACAGGTACCACGGGCTGCTCCGCTGGTGGTGGAAAAATAGGTGCACCGCCTGGTGGCAACGCCTATGGAACTGGTCCCTGTATCAAAGACTCATCAATGAGGGGGTTATTGTCATGGTCAGGCTACTGAATCCTTGTGGGTATGAATTGTGGAGGAATCTTATAATGAAACAAGATGTACCATGGCCAATGAGTATATCTGGATAGTGGACAAAAAGGATATGGAAAACACAACCCATTCCTATATGATGAATGTACCATTATTCTATTTCCACACAACCAGTGTTTCGTGTACCGAGTGGAAAATCAGGTTATCAGAGTCCTAGTGTATGGATACATCGGCTGCCACACAAACACTAGAGTCTCTGACCTGAAAGCCGAGCTCGAATCACTGAACACTGTTGCCCCAAACCAATCTCATAGACACTTGATCCAAAGGTAGAACCAACCACCTCTGATACCACTCTTTCACGACCCGTCCTAGTGGGGCCTATGCTGGGACTCCCAAAGATAGCCTCAAATAGGCCAGGGGATGGTGAGTTGCACTGAGTAGGCATATTACTACATGGGAGGAATTTCCTAAGAACCTATACACATTCACACATATCCATGACCACAAGAGCTAAAATGTAAAAACCACTATGGAACAAAATGCTTTCATACAACTAAAACCAACCAACAGAGTACGATGCAATGTAATGTTCTGAAAGAAAACATTGCCAGAATACAAGGCCACGAAAAACAAGGGTCTGAAAACTTCAAAGTCCAACTTGTAGACAAAATGAGGTACTGGTACTGCTGCTCATAACAGAAGGAACGCCTCGGCCTGTAGGGAACTCAGAATGCTCGGTCCTATCCTCGTCCACCCTGGACTCTGTTAAAAGGGTGATCGTCTACAGAAGACACAATACTTGCATGCAAAGCCTTTGCAGGGGTGAGTATAACAATACTAATTAGATAACCCTGAAAAGAAAACAATGTACACAAAGGAAAGAAACGATCAGATTTACACAATATATATCTATTGAACAAATAATTGGAGATCACCAACCAGATATACTCAAAACCTAGACCCGTAGTCTAGAGACAAGTCACACAACCTCATACCCCCTGTAGGGATTCAGTTCGAAGATTTCCACGAAGTACTCATTCTGGGAGAACGAACTCCATGAGTATGGTAGCTTTGATGACGTCTTTCCGAGAAGTACTTTTCATCAGGAAACCTCACGAGAGGTAGTTACGCTCATTAAGGGAGACACACTCTTGAGTGGGAAGATCACGATAGACAGAAGCCCTCATTATGTGAGACACACTCATCAGAGGGAACGATCCGGATACATAGATGAGGATCACTGCTAGGGACATGGAAGATACCACGACTCATTCGAATTCACCAGCTAGGTGAATCACTAGCTAGGTAGAGGATCCACACTCGGAAGAGTTGGTCACATCGATTCCAGACTCTACCTAGGGCCAGGGATTGATAGAGGATCTTGCTCAGGGTCTCTTGGAGGGATGCTGACTCTATCATAGAAAATCATACTGAAGGGATCATACTCCTGTAGAAGTAAATGATGTCAGAACTTTAGGGGAATGAGAATAAGGGGAACTATCCAAAGTGATAGATGTCTAATATAGTGAACAAGAGGACCAAACCATTTTCCAAAAAGTACACAATGTGTAGAAAAGTTACACGTCGTGTTGTATGATCCCGGGTACGGCCCCTGTACAACGGCCCATGTCGTAATGCTGGTCCTGTAGAAAGGTGAGTACACGATGTGTAATACGGTGTACACACTGTGTTCGAGTGACTGTGGTTGGCTCCATGTACGTTGCCCATGTGCCCGTACACAGTCATCAACCCGTGTACTCCAACCCGTGTAGTCGGTACATGGGGTGACCCGCATTACTAGCCTTGCCTAGCCATGTGATGGAGTACACACTGTGTACTTCATCCCGTGTCCATGTATCCCCTTGATACACACCGAGTCCCACATAGGCACCTCTTCCATGCTGCTTAGAGAGTACACGCCGTGTTTCCTGAAGCCGTGTATTCCATCTTGTGTTCGTGTTCTTCCCAAAATACACGTTGATCTTTGGGGAAAGTACAGCATGTTGTGTGACCAGGGTCACATGCTATGTAACTCCTCTATAACCCCTCAAAACCTTTCCACCACCACCAGTACTACACAACATGTTCTTCGGAAGTACACACCCTGTATTTTGGAAATTTCCAGAACCGACGCTCCTCAATAGTGCACCTCCCGTGATGTCTCGTTCATCAATTCGGCTATCCGATTGCCATGAATATATAATGTTTTGGTTTCCAAGAAACCATAAAGCTGATTACGTTGTTTTCGGACCTCCGATCGGCTTCAAAAATCTGCAACGATCCAACCGCGCAATGGATGCTCGAAGAACAGACATTCGCGATCCAGTCTGATTCATCGTCTGCCATCGTCGTTGCACCTCCTCAAGGTCATTGTGGTTTCAAATCCTCAATTTGGGATTGTTGAATCCCAAAATAGATGTTCAATGATCTTTTTTTCATTTCCCCATGAAGAACATGAAGAACATACGAAAGAAAAAGGTGGAAGAAAATCCAAGGAACAAATTGCAGAACGAACCTCCACTGCCGTTTGCCACGACGTTGATCTGCTCCCTTCAGTAGGATTAAACATAGATGAATAAAACAATAAAAAATTTAGATGGATCAATTCCCTGAATCATCCGAATAAAAACCTTCCATAAAATGTACGAACCTGTAAATCAACATGTTCATGGTTGATCCACGTTCATCGTTTAAATCAAAAGCGGTGAAAATAATTTAAATAACAAACCCCTACTTCAACTGGGATCAATTGCCGACGAAGGGGTCGTGCTACCATCCCCGTCATGATCCTTCAACAATTTTGCTACATTGATTCACAGCTTTGATCTGTCGTCATTCGTCACTGAGAGTTTTCTCCATAGAACCACAGATATTCCCCAAAGTTTTCTCTCAATCCTGGCCAAAGAGAAACATTTGATTATCCCAATAAAAAGTGAAATGTGTTTGGCCTTGAAATAAAGATATGGTATTAATGATTCCAAATTGTCATTTCTATGTCATCATGACATGGAATTTATTAACGAAATAGTTTCCCCGTCGTTGTGCTGGAGTGAATGTTTCCATAAAATAAACTTTTCCATTTATTTTATTATATTTCACTAAAAACGTTTGAAAAATATCTTTTTCCCTCGACCCGCGCCGGTCGAGGTTAGACCCATTCATAGGTAAATTCTTCTTTCTGGACACAACTGTGCTCTCAAAATTTTAATTTGGGAATTCATTTCGAAACTACCACTACGGAATACAATCGCCGACTCACGTAACTTAAAAATGTTTCAACCACCATTTTGGGAACATCGGGCCTCAGAATGATGTGCCTTCTACGCGCCTGGTCTCAAAATAATTCCATAAAATATTTAAAAATAATAATCAAAAGAACAAAGAAATTACAAATATTCCATTAAAAACAATTTTTTAATGCTAATACATGGGTAATAGATTCATCTAAATTTCATAGGATAATAGAAAAAAACTAAAATTGTTTTAGAAAACATTATTTTGAAAGAACTCATAAATGCCATCCAAAGGAGAAATAAAGTTCGATCATAATAAAAACCTTTTATTTATTATATTTTTTACCAAAGAGTTAAAAAATTATACCATTACCTGTATATTACGTGATTAACCATAGGGTAAAAAAATACCTAAGAGTTATTGAGAGATGGATCATAATATATGATCACTAGAAGTATAATTATAAACATCCCCGAATAATAATGAGATTGATTCAATAATATTTTACCACATCGTGAACATTAATCACTATCCCCATGTAAGAAAATGAAAATAGAAGAAGAAATAAGTATAATTAATATAAATAGATTCATGATATATAACTTTAATGGGATGTATGTACAATTCGTAGAATAATATAGGTGCATGACATGACGTGTGTCTCAAAGAACACAAATTTTGACAAAACAACATTACTGATTTGGTAACTATTGAACCATAAACCCCAAGAAGAATATAATTAATTAGATATTAAAATAAAAAAATATATATTTATTAGTATCATATACTAAATTCATGGGTTTTATATACCCCACACAATATAAACAAGTGGTGAACATGGAATGTATCACACATATATAAGAAAGTGTGAAGTGAAAACCCTTACCTTGAGACCAACTTATCGCATGCGTATTTATCTTCCTGAATTGTAAAAATATGTTAATTATTTAGTTAATTATTAAAAATTTTATGGTTTATAATTACTTTTATTTCACTTATTACAATGATATAAACCACTATTTACAGAATTAAATTTACATTTGGTGTTTTGACCGTATTCAGATTATCTATCAAAAATAACCTTGGTAGGTAATATTATGGTAAAAGTTGTAATTATTTGAAAACGTATGGGAGATTAATAATGGAAATATTATATTATCTAAACATAAATTATAAATTTAAAATCAATTTTTAATGATGGTTATAAAAAAGTCTTTGACGCTACAACCAATCGAAATGGTTGGCAATATGTACACATAAGCAATGTTCCAATTTTTCTGTGACCATTATGGAATTGAGATAATTAAAATTATATCATTAAAAAATGATAATTATATTATAGATAACATGGTATATAATAATATTTATCTATAAGTTGAATTACATTGATTTAAAAGGAATCACATCATGTTGGGTAGGCAGTAGTCTTCAAGTCCATGACCGAAGTTATTAGTTTTTAGTGTGTGAAAATGGTAATGAATAAAATAATATATTAAACATAAATTAAGGTAATTATGGAAGGAATATCATACATATTTTATTTATGATTCATATGTTCAAATAAAAATATCTTTAATTCATTCAATGTATTGTGATAACATATCCCATCTCATTGAGTAGGTTGTAGTTCACACTTCCACAATTGATGTTATCATATTTGAAAAAATAGAAATAATGAAATAATTTTTATATAAAAATAAAATAAATATGATGAAAGCATAAAAATAATATATATCAAATAAAATTATCATGTCTAGCATAATCCCCATCTAGGAGAGGTTGTGTAGGAAAAATGAATAACTATCATTTCACAATGTAGTAGTTCACCATAGACGAGTGGTAAGTTCATTTCCCATTTTATGGAAGTGTATGTAGGTTTAGGTAAAACCCATAAAACTACAAAATCTAAGAATATTTATGCAACTGATGTTATTATTTAATCATGTAATAATAATATTTTACCAGGTGGGGAATGTAAATAAAAAAAGATTGAGGATGTATATTACCCCTTCTCTGGATAACTCCTTTTGGTCTCAATAAAGGGATTCCATAGATGTATTTATATTCAATGAATGACTTATAGGAAGAGTGTAAAGATTTTGGGACCTTATTTGAGTAGATTTTGGTTGAGTAAAATGGCTTTATAGGTATGAATAAGTGGGAGGGGTGATATTCTTTTTTATAGTGGAGGAGGAGAAACATTCTTGTAAATCTAGGAAAGGGTAATTACATCGATGTTTTTAATATGAAAATTGGATTCAATAATGGAAATAATTTTATAAATTATAGGAGAGTGTTTATATAAAAGAAAATTTTTCTTTTGGATATGTTTCTTGGTCATTTTAGCCATTATTTTTAATGTTTATTTCCTTATTGAACTAATATTTCCTTTAATTACATCAGTTTATTTTAATCAATTTCACTATTATTTTTTTTGTAAAAGAGAAATTTAAACTTAATATAAATTATATATTATTCTTATTTTAATATGGAATTAAATTTTCAAAATTAAAATCACATAAGTAGAATAAATTAATTTAAATTTAATCCTATAGATGGGATAGCAAATCATGGGTTTAATGTAAAAATTCTCAATGTTTTGTTAAGTTTTTATATCCAATTTCAATGTGAAATTTATTATAACAAAAAAAATGGATAAATTGATATAATATGGCTATAATTAAACAGTTAAACCAAAAAATATATAATTGAAACTTATAAATAAATTATATGAAATAACAATTTGGAATTAGAATTTTGTATTTTTCAAAATTCGTAAAAAATGAAACTTTAATGAAAAATAGTGAAAATTAAACCTATCCTAATTTTTATGTTTCTATTTAAAAGTATGATGATTATATTGACAAATAAAATTTGTAAAAGTGAAAAAAATTTAGATTAATATTATATGCGTAATTAAAAGCTGGTAAAATCTCATTTAGAAAAATATTGTTCTTTATGTTTAGAATTGGGTTTGTTAATTTACGATGCCAATAAATCCTATTGGATAAATGTAAAAAATACCTAAATTCAAATAAAATTTAAAAATAAAACTAATATAATCTACTATTGGTATTTAATTTATCTTATTAAGATAAATTTCCTTTTACTCATAATAGTATCCTTTAACAAAATTATTCCCTTTATATTCATTTGGTTTTATATTCATAACTAATTAATAGGAAACTAATGAATTAATCTATATAATTTCATAATATTGTTAAAAATATTCATAATTTTCAGTTTAATTTCTGTTTTATATCTTATTATATTAAATTCAAATATTTTTAATAATGTATTATTGTTTGGTAAAACTTGGGCATTGCATGATATGAAAGACATAAAGGAAGTTTAGTCTTACATATAATTAAACCAAAACTCTATATTAAATGTAGAGAATGATAAACATTATATTGCATGTAACATAAGATTGTCATGGTTTGGAAAATAGTGTTATCCACATATAGTTATTTCATATAAAAATCTATATTCATTTTTGTATGAAATGAAAAATATAAAAAAGATTAAATTAATTTGAAATATTGAATTCAAAATGTCTCAGGGTGTTTGATATAGTCACCTATGTTTGAGAATTCTTAATGAATAAGTAAAAATAATGCACTTTATTGAAAAGATTGAAGTGCAATGATAATGAAAAAATATTATTAATACAAATTTATGAAATGGAGAAATAAATATTGTATACTAAAACTTTAATGAAGGGGATTTGTCTGAAATATGGTTGAAGGGAATGAATTGAATGAAATAGTATATTCAGGAAAATAGTAACAGAATTGAAACATATAAATAATTAGTTACACTTAATTTTTGGTTTATAAAAGATGAATATATAAAATTCCATGCATGAGACATATAAAATAAATGCGTAAGATAGGAATTGGCTATTTTAAAAGAACAAGTGTATATGGTAAAATTGTATGTGAATATGATAATCTAATAATTCTTGTTGTGAAGATTAGATAATTTTTATTTCATTATTTCCAGAATGTGAGATCAGATATATTGTGTACTGGAAGAGAAAGTGAGATATTAGAAGATGAAAGTTTTGATAATTAATTGTTTTAAAAGAAAAACTTTATTTTAAAGAAGATTTTACTATACAGACTTGAAAACTAACATGGAAATTGTTCTCAATACATTATTAGTCATATATAGTTTATGAATTGTTCACATGTGTTTGGTAATTCCATTGAATAATTGGTGGAATGCTTGAATAAAAAACCAGAGATCTTTAGGAGATGTATCAGTTAGGTGGAGAATAATATATAGATATAATTCGGTGATAAAACTTTAAAATCATTAGTGATCAAGAATTATGAGAGTGTTTATACCAAAATATATATGAGATTTTCAATATTTGTAATCACTTTTATTTAGTAGTGGATAATAAGTGTCTTAGATCAAACTAATCACAGTAATGACGTAGTCACCCACATCTGGGTTGATCCATGTAAACATTATATGCATTTAAAATATTTTAGCTTGTAAATTATCATATGGTTTGATTTTGTTTGTTAACAGGGATTATCCATTCATCCATACCAGTTTGGAATTTAGAAAAGTTAAAAAGTGAAAGAAAAGATGTTAGTAAAACTTGTACAAACAAATTCACCATAGCATAGTGTACCAACACAGTCCACTATGAATTTAAATATATCGATATTAAAATTATGACATCTATATCATTACTATATTAATGTAAAATTCATTTTCTATACCTTTGCAATCCCTTGTAAAATGATAATGTTTCTCATGAATAAGTTTAGACTACCACCTCTATGATGTGATGTGATTTTTTTTCATTTTCTCTTTACATGGTTGGTAATAAAGACAAATTTTATGAATATTTATTATGAAATTATTATTATTATAAAATGGTGAATTATTTTCTACATTTATTTAATTCTATCTATTTAAGAGTGAAAACATCATTACTGCGTATGTACATACTATCCCATCTAGAAAGTGATGTTATTATTTTTTCCTAAAATCATTATATAAATTGTTACACTAGTATGTAAAATTAATAAATATGATACTTATTAAATTATTATGATTTTATAGATGATTAATCCCTTGATAGGGTGTATGGAATGGAACCATCAAATCAAGATATGCATTGAAAATAAAACGGTTTTCACCTGAGTAATAATTATATGATGAATTATTAATAAAAAAGATAATTGAAAATTATAAGGGGATTATATATAGTAATTTGTATATGAATATGGTTTTATAATATATTTATAATATTGTTATATTATATATATATATATATACGGTTTTAATATGAATGAAGTATGATGGGACTAGAGGTCAGGGTTTATTTTGCACTCTCAATTTTAAATCAGGAATTTTTAAGCTAAAATTTATTTTGCGGGAATTATGGGTTTTTTATTTCACAAACCAATTTATTTCCTTATCATATATTTAGTTTTTTTATTTAATTTTTTTCTTTCATTATCCTATCATTGTTACTTTTATCAAGAAAATGTTCTTAACATAATTCATCCATATTTCCTCTCTGATTGATGAATTGTTTCTTCCATGTCTATGGATTTCAAAATTCTTTCTGGATGATTTTATCTATAAATTAATGATTGAGAAATATTATCTTTTCATCCATTTTAGTTATTTAAAATGATTAAATTTAATTTTTTGAAATGGTTTATATTTGATTTACTTTTTACTATTTATAAAAGTGTGAAAATAATGCTCTCTATTAATTTATATTACAATGATGGATTTTCTTACCATTTTAAACTTTTTTATTTGATGATTTCTCTAAATGTATCGATTTTTATTTCCAGGGAAACCAATTTTTCAATATTTAGGGAATTGTTATTTTTTCAATATACTGAAATAAAAGTTTATTTAACTTGTTTAAAAATAAATGGTCAAATGATATTTTAATGGGATTTTTCATATATTTAAATATTCATTAATGATTTTTAAACATTACTAAGGATATTATAAAATGATACCAACCGGTTCCATTCTTCGGATTGTTTATGATAATTATTTTTTTGAATGATTTTATGAACGCAATTACATTCCCAAGAGTTGGTTAATTTATAATGAAATCATTTAGAAACATAATTATTTTCCATCAGTTCTTCTATGAAAAAATGATAGATGTTTTACATGATATTTTATATGAATTATTTATATATTTCGTTATATAATAGGTGAGATCATAATTATTTATCCCTAAAAATCATTTGGTAATGCTTGTTATATCAATAGATAATAAGAACATGAATGAGAGGCAATTCTTGTTTAGTAAGGGACTATATCTGTAATGATAGTCTTGAGTGTTGAACGTGAATAATGAAATGATGGAATGTGGAGTGAAACCAATCCCCAATGTGAATTTTTCCACTATGATAGTCTATTTTAGGAACCCTTACTAAATGAATTATTTTCACTTCTTATTTTTATTCCATGAATTTAGGTATTTTACTTATGATGTTATCATATGTATTTTGATTCATTATTATAAATTACATGATCTTATGAATTTTGTATTTTTTATGACAAATCCCTGATACATGATAAATGATTAATGATATTTGACTGATTGATTATGTATTTTTTATTTTTATATCAAATTCTCATACCCTTGTACTTATATTTTTCTCACTTATGATCATTGATTGAAATCTCTTATATTTACTATTACTGAACATTTTTTATCATCCATTTATGTGTTTCCATTTCCTCAAGTAACAAAGAACGGTTTTAGGTATGGTATGTATATGAAGTGTTAAATGTGGGAAGAATTTTATGGGAGTTATTAGAGATCATTCATGAAATAAGACGATTATCTTTCGAGTATCTAAAGACACTAATCTGTTATAGTACATTGGAACATATTATTTTGAAATGTATTTAGTATTAATCTTAAATAAATTAATATTTTTATATTTAATTCATGTTTCCGCAATGAAACTTTTCTTAGGAGAATACCTGATTTGAATAGTATAGTTAATCGTGATTGGCCAAGAGTAGTTTCATGATGGGTGAACTCATGGGAAGTTTACTAGGGTGTTTGTGAGTGAGGAAAAGGCACCATAAATAGATTGTATTGAATTATATGGAAAATAATTAGTATGGTAAGTGATTCATGTTGTTAATAAACTATATTGTGACAGAAAAGATAACTTAGGTATTATGGTTGACTTATGGGGTCAGATGACCAAGATCGTGTCCCAAGGAGGTTGGGTCTAGAAAAATAGTATCTAACCCAACACTCAAGTGCAAGTTTAGTGGAACTGGTTGGGTTTGAGATTTTGTGTCCTCAACGAGGTTTGTCACTTTTTAAATGGGGGAGAGTATAGTTCATCAATAAAAGTGATATATGAAAGTCAATATTTTACTACCCATGCAAACAAAGTGAACCATTATTTTTTAGATCCTACCTAATCTCAACTCCATAATTATATAAGTGTGAAATGAAGTTGTTTTAGAATGGGGGAACTCCAATATTTTTTTAGGTAATGTGTGAGTAAGGAAAAAACACCCTAAGAGAACATGTGTTTTCCTATGTGGTAAATATTTATAATGATAATTGACCATGAAGGGTAATATTTTACGATATACTAGGAATGTAACAAAATTATTACTGGATATCCATAGGATTGGATGACAAGGCTCCTAGAACACGGAGGATGGTTTGTGAAATGAAATTCTTAAATTATAGATGTTATATAGTTTCTTTAACATTTTCTATCATATTTATAATACTTATCATTATTTTTATACATTTATCATGGAAGGAGTAGTATTCAAGCTGGAATTCAAGACTATGTACATTACCCTACTGTGAGAATTATTATTTTTATCTACCTATTCCATTAAATTCTATTATAGTCAATATTATTTCATATTTGTTAAAGTTCCAATGAAATGAAATAGTATTTCAGGGTGACTCTAATATAGAATATAATAAAACAGTTAGGAAATATTTTTTTAATAATAAAAGAATATTTTGGGCCATTACATTCTTCCACAAGAATTTTTTCCCATAAAACATGTGTCATAAACAAAAAAGAAGTTATTTCTTCATCATCAATTCTTCATGTTCCCATATTAATTCTTAAAAAATATGATTTCTCCACATGTCATTCAAAAGGTGATGTTTCTTATTCCAAATTAGTTGTTACCTTTCATCAAGAATTTGGATCGGTTCTCCGTTATCTGGAAGGTCATCTTCCAATTTCACAAAATTTGTGTTTAGTATATGAGATGGGTTTGATATATATTTTCATAATAGGGAATTATAGAAGAATTATTGTAGATCAGAAATATTTTTTGGTATTCATATCTAATAGGAAATTTATTTAACAGTATTTATAATCACAAATGGTTCAATATACCGTGGACTTACATCCCCCTTAATTATAATATCCATATTTTTAATAGTTTCTTCCTTCACAATCCGTTATATTGTTGGTTTTGGTGATTGGAGGTGTCAGTGGGAGGTTTTAAGAGTTTTATGTGGAAGCTAGAGGTTCATCGTGGGTTTTATAAGTAATAAAGGTCATGTAAGTGTATTACATGACATCACAATTAGTTACATTGATTTTATAAGTACAATTACAAAAATGTATGTCTTTAGTGTAAAATAATAAAAAGGTGGAAGATTTTCTTTGGAACCTCGTATCATGGGATTACACAAAGTTAAAGGGGATTAAATGTAGTAAAATTCCCTGATACTGTATTGTTTTAATGGGTTTAAATGCCCATATTTTTTAAAAATCGTACCAATAGTGGCTATTCTCTCGTTCCTGGCATCTAAAGACATTATCCTTCCATGTTTGGGGATTACATTCAATAGGTATCAATATCTGGTATTACATCATTAATCCATGGTGTTTTATCCTCTATTTCTCATCCATTCACTTCTATAATTATTTAACGTTACACTATGGTGGCATGGTTTGGTTTGTGTTGTCTGTTTTGGTAGTGTTTTGATGTTCTTTTAGTTGGATATTGCTTGATCTGTGGTTCCATATGGTGTGGATGTGGTTTTTGGGACTTCTTCATTACCTTGTGGTCTACAGTAAGTTAAAAAGATTCATTGGGGTTGGATTTAAGACATTTAACTTTATTGTTTATCATGGTAGAAGGGTTTTATTTTTCTTTACCTTTGGGTTATGATTGTGATGGATTAATTATATACATATTATTTTTTGATTTTAAATTAAAGGGTATAGGGGTTTTTTCACATGATTTTACATCTATGATATTATTGTAATATTGTTGATCATATAGGCATAATTCCCCAATAAAATTAATGTCGTTGGGGCTTTCTATTTGTGCTGTATATGTGTGTTGGGATTGTGGTTTATATTTTGATTGTTTTTTAACACCATAAAATGGAAATTTTCGAACCACATATATTTTGCTAACAAAATTGTTTCCCCGATATTTTGACTTGGGTGATAATACCCCATAGAAATAAAGTGGAATATGATAAAATCATTTTTTAAAATTAAAATTGTTCTCGATGTGTTGTATTGTGTGTGTTTGTACTTATGGTATGATGAGGTATGGTTGGGGATAATGGGTTTGATGGTTTATGTGCCATGCTTTTAGGGCGTTGTGGTGGTTGTTGTTTAGACATGCTTTTGGGGTGCAAATGTGTGTTTGTTTGGGATGATAGGTTTCACATAATATATGGTTGTTTTAGACTATATTCTTGAATCATGATGGAATAAATAAATGGATAATTGTTTAATAACGTTTGGAATTACATGAGATTGGTTCGGTTATTGGGATGGATATTTTTAATGAAAAATTAAATGATTGGTTTTATGATTATATGTGGTTTATGCTCAACAATAAAATGATTGGGTGTTAAATGTGGAGGAAATGTGAGGTTGAATTAGATTATAAGGGCTATTTACATTCTAAAATGGCTGTTGTAGAAAAAAATAAATGCATTTAGTGGTGGAAGAAAGTGAGTCGGTTTTGTGAGTTGGTTGTTTGATTTAAAGCCAATAAGATGGGATTTAGTGTCTGATAATATATATATAATTTTATTTTCTTTATAATTTCTACACTCACCAACCCACATTGAGTACTATGTCCCGAACACCCTCACAGTTATATAGGGGTTGTCTTTCCCTACATCCTAGTGGGAGGATTAATGAATGGAAACTATCTTTTCCACTCTCACTCTTCCATGAAATGATGCCAAAGCCTCTTTGGGAGAGTTGTGATATAGTGTCCAATGTGTCTTCATTATTAGTTTTGATGTGGGGTACTATGGGTATTCTGAATGAGTTTTTATGTGCCTTACCTTGTGTCTTATGGATGAGATGTTATGTGACATGTTGTGATGTGGTGTTTCGACAAGGTGTGTGCAGCTGGTTTGTTATGGAGTGTGTGGACCCGATGTGTGTAGGTGGGATGTTCTATGGTGTGTAGACCAGGTGCATGTAGGCGGGATGTAATTAGGTGTGTGGCCTGAGTCTATATGTTTGGGATGGCTATGTTGTGTGGTCCATGTGTGCGTGAGAAGGATGGGAGTGGTATATTTGAAATAGGTGGGAGTTCCATTACGTCTACCGCTGGGCTGTGACAATGGTTAACCAGTGGGAAATTGGTGCAAGGTTCCTAATAATCGATGTAATTTACATTTATTGTATTAAAGGGCTTGTGTTATTATGTGAGGGCACCTTAGTAAGGCTGGTAAGGTTATAATACCTTTATTGGTGCTGGTTGGTTAGGCTGTTTTCTCAAATGTTAATTAATATTCTTCCTCTACATGTTCTCGATAGAGTTTGGTTTTCCTATTGAATATATTTCTAAACTCACCCAACGTCTATAAAAAAATATTTTTGTTTCTATAAATATTACTGGTATATTTCATTGAATTCATATCTTAGAAATTAGGATAATTGTTGTTTTTCTACTTAGTTTAATTTTTGGTCTTTACTCTTGTATACTTTTTTCTGTAACAATTCAATTTACACAAGTATTAAGGGATGGTTTTTAGTTTTCTTATATTCATGTCTTGGAGTTTATTGTGGATGATCTTTCATATCTCCTTATCATATTTATATTAAAAATGGTAATTCATTCCATAATGTAATATTCATACTCCCTTAGTGCTAGTCACTAACCCTAGGCCAACTGGATGTCAGACTCATTGGTTATTATATCTATTTTTCCATTTCATTCCCAAAAGGGGTATATTAGGAGGGAGGGGGTCATGAAAAAGTCCTTTCATAGGTAATGGTGTTATGAAATCATGAATTGTTGAGTTAGGAACACTGAGGATTACATGGGTGGGTAAGGAAACCATACTGGTTGACTTTGGCACGTGACATAGGCTAGGGTGATAAGCTTGGGCATTGGATTTTAGGCCCCCTTCGTGATCCAGTGCATGGACACTATGCTTATTGAATGACCATGTGTGATGGATTTTCTTGTAGAATAGATACATAATAGGGGTAAATGAATCATAATGACTTGATTTATTATATGAGTTGTGTTTTTTGGATGGTTAAATTGGATTAAATAAATAAAATTAATTAAAATGAATCTTATTATAACTCAACACTAACAGGCTTAACAAACCCTTTTCCCTTTTTATCGTTAGATCATTTTCATCATTTTATGTAGCTCATGATGTAGTGGTTTAGCAGGATGATTTGGTTTATAATTTTATGGTTGATCCGGTTAAGGATGGTGATCAAGGGATGTGGAATTTATGTTCTCTCAATTGTAAGTATTTGCGGACGTGCATAGGTAGTATTCCAGATGGGGATATAGAGAGATGGCAGGAGGAGCTCGAGATTGCTTTTGGGTTGATCCAGGCCCCAAAGAGTAATGGTTTCCTTTAGATGTCATCCAGATGTGGGGATCTATGCGTCAATGGTGGAATTTATATCTAGGATAGTGGAAGGAGGAAGATGTTTTTTGGGTTGAAAAAACAGAAGGATTTCCAAGCATAGTTCCATTCATCAACCATAATGGAAGTGAACAGGTATGATATTATCTCTCTTTTCTAGAAGAGAATTATTGTGTGGGAGTTTGGAATCATGTTTAAAGTTCATATTCATTCTTACCTATATCTCTTTATAGATGGTGTGTCCCATGCGAGATGTCATGAGGAGGAACTTCATCCTTCTATGCAGTATGTAATTACACCTTTTTTGTTATGTATATATCTAGTGGTTCTTAAAAAAGAAGAGGTGATAGAGAGGATGAAATCATGAGTAGGTTTATCATGATATAGGATCCATCATGACCACTCAGGGGGAGGAGTTTTTAGTGGTAGGCCTCAGGAAAATGAAACATTGAGGATTCTACCGATAGGGATTCGACCTCACCGGCATCCATTCCGACCTTCTGGTAATAGCAGTTTCCATGATTTTCCTTAGAGTTTTGGGACAATGTCATTTTTTAAATCTACTGGTTTTATTACATATATGCTATTATCAACACATTTTAGAGGATAATCATGTGTTCAAATGTAGATGGTCAACATGTGGTTTTCATAATGACCGGGTTTGTCAAGTTGCCAGTCAGCATGGGGATCCCCTTCATTACTTGTTGGACAAGTAGTCAGTGGAATCAATAGAATCTTGGATGGTAGTGGTTCCAAGTGTCATTTGGGAGTTCTTGTATTTTTTCCCAAGGAGGTCATCTCTCTACCCCTTGATGTGATGTTGAGTTTAGGACAGACTCACAAACCATTATTTCTCTAATTTTGACGGATCATTATCAAATGACACCATATTATTTGTTGGTTTTGATTGTTTTGGAAAATGATCTGATGGAGAAGGGTTTTATTTGGCTAGGTGTGTCATTTTGGGGTGATCTATTGTTGATCACATGGAAGGATGATTATATTATGTGGATGTGCACTGACTACTGAATGCTGAATAAGGTGATTGTAAAAAACGGGTTTTCCTCTTCTGAGGATAGATGATCATTTCTATCAGTTGAGAGGGGAGATTTGGTTTTACTAGACTGATATGTGGTTTGGATACCACAATTTAAGGGTGAAGTATGATGATATCCCAAAGACTTCCTTCAGATGCAGGTATGGGAACTTTGAGTTTATAGTCATACCAATGGCTGTTACGAATACACCAACTATGTTAATGGGGATTATGCACTCTGTCTTTTGTGACTTTATTGATCGTTTCTTCATCGTATTCACCAATTATATTTGGATCTACTTAAATTAAAAGGAGGATAATGTCAAGAAACCCTGATTAATCTTGCAGGTTATTGGACACCACTAGATATGTGGAAAATTTTACAAGAATTTGTTCTGGACGAATGAATTGAAATTGGTCAAGCATGTGGGGACATAGAAGGATGTAGATGTTGACCCATAAATGGATAAAGTAGTTGTTACTTGGGTATAATCCAAGAACATTGAAGTGGATCACAATTTTATTTTTCTTGTGGGATATTATTATATGGTCATTAATGATTTATCTTGAGTTTAAACCCTATTGAAAGCTTTGAATCAAAAAGAAAATTATTTTTTGTGGGGTGATTAGTGCCTGACATTGTTTGTCTACATGAAAGAGAATTCGGTTAGTACTCTAGTACTATGGTTTCCAGAGGAAGGGGTGTTATTTGAGGTGTTATGTGATTCTTCATATTTGGGGTGGGTATCAGTACTGATGCAACCAAATGCATTGATCATTTATGGGTATAGGAATTTTATTCCCCATGATCATAATTATTCCATCCATGATCTAGAGGAAGTGAAAGTTGTTTTCACGATAACATTGTGGAGACACTACCTCATTGGGGAGAACATTGTGGTCTTCATGAATCACAAGAGCATAGGGTCTATCAGTTATTAGTGTGGTATGAATTTGTGGAAGTATAGGTGGATGGAGTTTCTTTTGGATTATAATTTTGAGATCTCCTACACCTTAGGAATGGGTTATTTCATGGCTAAAACATTATGAAAGAATTCATGTAATGGTGTTGTTCAGAAGTCCTACTATTCTTGGATAACAATTAAGGAGTTGGAAGCCTTCAACATAGATGAAAGGGTGGATTGTGGTAGAGGCTGTTTGTCTTAGATGATGGTGAAATATTCTTGGATGTACAAGGTGGAGGAGTATCAATGGTGTGACTCAGGTGAATAATTGATTCACAATCATGTTGGTCATGGTGATGCTAAAGAGGGATGGTCATAGGAAAATTAGAATAAGATTTTGTGTCCTATGAGGTTCTTAGTTACGATAGAAATGCACAAGGGAGTTATTCCTAGGTTCTATAGCTCACCTTTAGTAGCACACTTGAGAATTTCCATGATGTACCATGGCATGAGGGTGTAGTTCCAGTGGCTTGGGCTGAAACAGTCAACAAAAGAGTTTGTGGAAAACTGCATGGTTTTCCCACAAGTAAAGGCTGAGCATCATGTTCATAGTGGCTTGTCGAAGCTGTCAGATTTTCCCAAGTGGAAATGGGATATCATATTGATGGATTTTATCATAGAATTACACAGAACTCAAGGAGTTTGTGATGTAATCATGGTGATAGTGGATCAATTGACAAAATATTCCAACATCCTAGCGATCTAGGAGTTGGGAATAGTCGATTACATGGCTAGGTGGTATGTTAATGAAGTAGTGAGGTTACATTTTGTTCTGAGGTCCATTGTCTTTGATCAGGACACACATTTAACTCATAAGTTTGGAGGGTATGGTAACATGATTTTGGATCTCACTAACGCCTAAAAAATGATTTCTATCCCAAAACGATTGTATGATGGAACAAAAAATCCATATGCTGGGAGGATATGTTACAGTAATGTGTTTTGGTCATTAGTGGATCTTGGGTATGAAAACTATCAATGATATTGTTTTCTTATAGTAATAGTTATCATTATTCCGTTGGCCTAGATCCATTTGTGGATTTGTATGGGATACCATGTAATTATCTATTGTACTTGAAAAATAATGGGTCGATATCCATTCTTGGTCTTGATGTGGTGGCGAGCATGAAAGATAGGTTTCAAATTATTCGTGAGAGGTTGAAATCAGTGTAGGAAAGGTAGGTGTCTAATTTCGATCATATAAGGAGGAACGCAGAGTTCATGGGTTGGGACCATGTTTTCTTGATTTTTCCCCTCAATTTGGGGGCATAATATTTCTCCCATGTTTGTTGGGAACATTGACATATCAGGGAGAGTTAATGAAGTGGAATAATGATTAGAGTTTCCACCACTATTTAAGATGTTCTACGACATCTTGGACATTTCTCATCTTCTTCAAAATATTTTGAAAGACCCCCCATGTTTGTGACTAGGGAGATGATTTTATCAAGGAATACAAGACATCCGTGGAGCATCCAGTGGAGATCCAAGACCATCACGATAAGGTGCTATGAGGATAGACCATTTTATTGGTTCATGTGTTGTGGATGAATGGTGTCCCATAAGAGAGTTCATGGGAGAGAGACAGATAGTTGTGTTCTCAATACCTATATTTGTTTTAAAATTTTCTTTTCTCTGTATTTCATTGTGATGTGATGTTCGAAACCCTATTTTTTTAGATGAGCTACTTTCTATGGTCAGTGATGTGCGATATGTGATGTGTGAGATTTTCATCACATTTAAAAACGGTAGGACCCAATTAGTAATAAAGAAAAATTAACTATTATGTGATTAAACATGTGTGAGAAAGTAAATGTTTCACAGAGTAATAGTATATTGTCATGGAATACAAAATAACTGATTTTTTTGTTTAGGACTGTGTTGTTCCTTGGTAATAGTTGTTTTTGGTTCAGGATGTGTGGAGGTTTAGATGGTAGTGTAGTGGTTGTGTGGTAGCGTAGTTGTGTGAGGGGAGGAAACATGTCGATGTAGTGATGTGGCTATGGAATTGTTTTGTGGGTTTTTGGTTTGGTGTCTTTGGCTGGTGGCAACGTGCGAGGTGTGACAAAACTCTTGAGAGGTATCTCACAAGGTGTTTGTTCGGAAGCCTATTTCTTCTAGGATTTGTTTTGGATTATCGGGGGTGAGAACTATTTAAGAGGTAAATAATATAACTATCCATTCACTCCAATTCCATTACATTTCTATTTTGGGGGGATGGAGATGTTCTTTGGAGGTTTTAGCAGTTCTCAGTTGAATGTGGTGGTGCAATAGAGTTTCTTTAATAAATGAACATCGTGTCTATGTATTACGTGATGTGAAAGAAACATTCATGACATGTCTAGGGAAAGATTATTATGTGTATGTTCATTGGGATAAATAATAAAAGTGTGAAACTTTTTATGTGAAACCCTGAATTACAAGATTACATGATGTGAAAGGGGGATACACTCTATAAAATTCTGTAATCCAATAATGTTATAAATGTTTTTCCAGTAAGTATTTCTCTAAAACCTATGGTCTGGGCTTTAATCTTATTCCAAAATCCAAATACATTATCCTTCATTATTTTAAGAATCGTTTAGTCAATAAATGATCATAGGGATTCCATCTTCGATCAATGGTGAGTTTTCCTCACAACATCATCTATTCCATTTTTTACTTATTTGGGGTTTCACTATAGTTGTGAATTTTGGTATTGTTTTTGTGTTTCAGATACATTTTTATAATATATTTGTGTGGAATATGTTGATTTTCAGTGACTATTTGTGTAGTTTTGGTTTCCAGGCATTCGTTTCCACCATATGGGGCAAAGTGAGTTGATAAGATTCTTTTCGGTGGGATTCACCTCGATTTTATTTATTGTATATCATATAGGAGGGTTTTTTCATTTTTTTACCTTGGGGTTATTTTTATTTTGACTTAATAAAAGATAAATAATTGGTTGATTTTAAATTTAATGGTAAAGATATCCATTTTTCATTATTTTCTAGCTTATATATTATCGTGATATTGTGGATCGTACGGTTATGATGCCCCATAAAAAAATGTGGTTATTAGAAATTTATTTTTTCCCGATTTGTGTGTTTTGTTTTTTGATTTTGTTGTGATTTTTGGGAATCAATATATAATGGAAACTACATAAACTTGTATATTTGGATAATAAAATGATTTCCAAAGGATTTTGACTTATTTGTTAATACACCAATGAAATAAAGTGTTTGTGATAAATTCCCCTTTGTAAATATGTAAAATGATCAAGATGTTTTTTGATGTCTGTGTTCGTGGTTGTGGGATACCTATGTGTGGTTGTAGTTTGTGAAGACAATGGTTTTTGGGACAATCTTTTTGGGTAAGTGAGGTGGTGGTTGTTTGGCCGTGACTTTGGTGTAGAAAGTGGTGTTTCTTTGGGCTGACCAATTTCATGTGATATATGGTGGTTTTCTACTAAATTATCATGTACTAGTGGAATAAATAAATTAATAGTTTAATAATTTTTTGATGGACCTGTGTTTGGTTTTGTTGATGGGATGGAAACTTTTTATTGGAAAATTAAATATTTTTTTGTTTTATTAAATATGGTTGATGCTAAATTATAAAATGAATGGGTGATAAATGTAGAGGTAATGGGAATATGCATTAGACTATTCTGTCTCTTCACATTCAAAATTTAATTTTGTAGATACAATTAGATGAATTTAGATTTTGTAGAACTGATGACATGGTTGTCAGTTGTTTGTTTTTTGAGAACCTATAGGGTGGTATTGAGTGTTTGATACTATTTATATTATTTTATTTTAAATTATATTCCTATACAAACCCCACCCACATTGAGAAATATGTTCCCAACACCTAGAGATTCACACAGGCGGTGTCTTTCCCAACATCGGATGGGAGGAAATATGGTTGGCCATTTTCTCTTCCCAGCAACCACATCTATGTTTTCGATGAACCATGATTCGTTTAGCGAGTTCTGATTTAGTTTCATAGGAGTCTTTATTATGAATATTTATGTGGTTTCCTAGGTGTCATTGGGATGAGATAGAATTTTCAATCTCAAGTGTCTTCGATATGAGATGTGGTGTGTTGTGTTGTGCTGTGGTGTGTGGAAATGGTGTGTATAGGTGGGATGATCTCTGATCTGTGACCTAGGTGTGTGAGGGTTGTATGTGTAGTGGTGTGTGGCCCATGTGTGTATGGGAGTGATGTTCTATGGTGTGTGGACAAGGTATGTGTAGGCATGATGAGCTGTGGTGTGTCAAGTTGGTTTGTGTAGGATAGATGTGATGTGGTATATTTTGGAGAGGTGGGACTTCCAGGACGTCTACCGTTGGGGTGTGAAAATTGCTAATTAGTGGGAAAGTGGTATTGGGAACCTTTATATTGATTTTAATTACTTTTTATTATATTAAATTGATCATGTAATTTTGTGATAATGCCTTCGTGAGGTTGGGATGGTTAGTGTACCTTTATACTTTCTTTTTTTATGATTTTTCCTCATAGGTGTATTAGTATGCTTCTTTAACACATTAATGAGAGACTTTTTTTTCCTATTGAGTATGTCTATATACTCACCCAATATATATAAAATAATTTTGTTTTGAGGAGGTTTACAGGGACTGTTCTAGGCATTAGAAGCATAGACATTGGGATACTTACTATTTCATTGCTTAGTTTTGTTTTGGGTATTTACTATTACAAACATTTATATATAATAGTTATTTTTACACATACATTGTGGGATGGGTTTTGGTATTATTATATTAATGAATTGGAATTTTTTGGAGGATCCAAATTATCTCCCACTCATATTTATATTATAAATGGTAATTGCATCACTAATATGATATTTGTGTAACCTTGGTTCTAGTCTCCAACTTGGGGCCTACTAGAGGTGGGACACAAGGGTTGTTATCTTGATTTCCCCCATTTCCATCCTATGAGGGATATCATTAGAGGGAGGGGGACATGACATTATTCCTCTCTATGATGATATTTTTAAGAATATAAGATCCCCAATAATAGATTATATTTCTTTCCTTTGATTTTCAGCACAAACCTTTTGATGAATATGAGATTAAAAGATATGTTTCAAGATCACATGTTTCTTCATTGTAGTTTATTTTCAATGTACGGCCCAAATTGTTTTCCTTCTACCACTTCATCCCAACATTTTTGTGTTCTACACCTTTTCCCATTGAGATCAACATAATTATCAACTGGAATTATGGTGTGTAATTAGTTTTTCGATGATAATTTAATATGTGGACGATGTCTATCTAAAATAATTTTAAAATCATGATACAGAACCAGTAACTTATCAGAAAATGTCTAAATAGACCTATATGAATTCTAGTTAGTTTGATGATGATATCTGTTTTATGTTTTACATCTATATTCATATGATGTTTATGCTTCCACTAAAACATTGAATTAAATTTTGAATCATGGTTAAAAAATTGATTGTAGTGATCCATAAAGGGTTACAATGTATTAAATATTAAAGAGAGTAAGGAACGTAAGAGGTAAATACTCTTATATTCTGAAAAAATTATATTCCCTTTTTAATCTATCAGTGACTAAACATATGATTTTATTCAATCGTATTTCTTAACAATGTCAATAAAAATGTTTATAGCGATGTTTCCCCCTTCCACAATGATATGGGTAATAGTTTCTAAAATTATTTGAGTGTTTTTCATTCCACATTCACTAGATGACATTCCAAACATCTTTTTTATAAATTGTAAATTACATTTTCATATTATTCAACCTATAATTATCTCTTGTATCTATATACATTGTGGTGATTATGGGATGTATAAAGGATGAATTATTATGATCTTCATGTCTCAGATATTTCATTAACTATGTAATAGTTAAGACATATAGCCATATTCAAAACCACAATTCACCATCTTGATCAACAATGTACTCAAGAAGCATACCATTTTTCATAGCATCTATAATTTTTTATAACTTATGAGAATATCTCAAAGTTTTCTTGATCTTATCTAGTATGTCTAGTGGGGAAACCATTTGAGATAAGATTAATGAATTCTCTTACATTAGGAATTCTATATCCATCTTCAGAAAGACTTTATTAAATGTATCTACTTTAATAATAATCATATCAACAAATCTGGGCTCCTTTTTACAATAATAAATCATGAAATTGTCTCTTTTTTTTCAAAGGTATTATTTAATAGAATAATTATAGTCCGTAAGAATCTCCTACAATCTCATGTGTCTCGTGTTCAATTAATTTTTTGTGAATATGTACTTTAGAAATAGGTGTTCTTGGTAGACATCACACTTTCTCCCATAATTACAATGATTCAGTATATTTAATGAAAATATAACTACAACTAACATCCTATCATGAGTAAGATAATTATTCTAAAGAAGCTTTAACTATCATGATTCATTGACAATCAACTTTTAATTTTACATGAGTACACATCCAATACATTTCAAGGTTATGTGTCTATAAATGAAAAATAATTCCCCATTAGAGATTAAAATTATCATAGATTTAGTAAAAACGTCTTCTCTAGTTCTTGGAATATGTGTTCATATTATTTTTCTAGATAAAATTACTTTCATTTATAGTAAACCTTGTTAGAGAATTATAAATTTGTTAAAAAAATTCAAAAAATTCAATAATATCCTACTAGAGGAAGGAAACATAGAATTTATTTTAATATGGTAGAAAAAGGACACCCTAAATTCCCTTAGTCTTTTATAGATGGAAATATTTCCCGTAAGTGTTTATAATGTGTCCCAATAATTATACTTATTATAAACAAAAGTCACATTTAGTGAATTTAGAAAAAAAGATCATCTTTCTGGAATGTTTTTAATATAAACCATATGTGATCCTGAATCTCCACAAAAGTTTTTGAATATACCAGAATTACATCAATATATACCAACCACAATTTTTCAAGGTAGTCCCTAAAGACACAATTAATGAAATTCATATATAATCTAGGAGCATTGGTCAAGGAAAATGGAACAAAAAATCTCAACACATCTATATCTTGTTCAAAAGACAACATTTTCCCTTATTGATGATATCCTAATTAGAGGACAATCATCAATAAGAATTGATACCCATGAAAAAGTTTGAATATATAATCATTTCTTAGAAGATCATATTTTCATATCATTATGAATCCATTATATTCTCTATAATTAATGGATAATCATCCTGATCAGTCATTATTCATTACAAATATTATGGATTCTCTCTATGGAGACCCCCGATCGTGTAGAACCCGTCTCCAAACGATCATGAAGTTTCTTCTTTTATTTCTCCAACAACACATATTATATTCTATAATGGGTTTTCGATATTGTAATTGATCAATGTATGACTTCAGTTTATAACTAAACATATCTTTCTTGGGGAGGTCCATGAAATTATTTAAGTAATATATCAATATATTCCTGAAAAAGATTCATTTAACCTATAATTTACTTATAAATTTCATCCCCTTATTCACCAATCATTTCTATAATGAATTAAATGTGAGGTTATTATTGACAAGACTCATACAGGGAAATCAATCCTTTAAAAATAAAAAATATTTTCACGTTATGAAAATTGAAATTTACTTTAATATTCATTTGATCCCAGAATTACGCATTTGGAGAGAATTCTTCCCTTGTAATATATCAAATTCCCTCATTGGAATGCCCTCTAAGGTTATAGAGATATTTTAATCACCAAACTTAATAGGGGAATCTCTATATATCCTTGATGATTAAATAGTTCCTCTAATAGTTTTAACCAACCAATACACCTTTATATGCTAAAGGTATTTTTATGTTATTTTCAAACATGAATGGAATAACAGAATGTAAAGAACCATAATTAAACAATGTAATTTCTTTCATTGAGTGTACAGTGAGTGTACCCGCCAGTACATCATTTAGAGAATCCACTTTACCTATCATGATTGAAAAAGAAAAAATATGCTCCATTCCCTATTATATGGTTGATTTAGGTTTCAATATATTTCTTATGACTTGGAAATTATTTTTCCACCCTAACCATAATAATATAAATGTAGTTTTAGTTGTACTTACACCATCTTCCCTTTATCATTTTCATTCAGATGATTACATTTTTCTTCTCCTGGGTATTTTGAATATATGTGGATATACTTTCCAATATTTTAACAACTTTCACTCCCTTGAGTAAAATTTGTCAACTTTATATTCTTACCCTTGTTTCAAATTAGTTATTTATGTTTCTTCTCATTTTTTATGGTAAAAAGATTAACTAATTTTTGGATCCATACTCCCCTTCTTTGAATTTATTCCATGAGACCACTATGTACCATAAAAATACATTTTCACTTTGATTATATACCCTAATATTTCCTTATAACCCCAAAATCATATTATTACTAAATATTTTTGTAGATGAATACATAGTTCACCAAAGAATTAATTGATATTCTGATCAAAATTAATTAAAAACCGTGAACAATATCACACAATCCTTATAAAAATCATTTCATATCTACCCAATAACTGTTTACCCTTAATCATTAGATCTAGAAATTTCCTACCCATATTGTTTATGAGGGTATGAGGAAAATAATTATCTAACAAGGTTATTTTTGATGTCTTTCCACTCGATGGATTCATCATTATCCGTTCTCATTTGGTTTCTTATCAGTGTCCACCATTAATAATATCCCACATCTAAGTGATATACATCCAATGAAACTTTCTAATGATCAGAATTATTTAATAAATAAAATATTTTCTATAGAATTAATTAACTATTCATTGTAAAAGAGGATCATAGGGTCCACAAAAATCATGTGTTCATTGATTCTAGAAGGATAAAACTACTATTTGTTCCTTATTTTGTGTTATGGAATCCTTACCATGTTTAGGGTTATTATTAATAACCTAAGAGAAATGATTTAATACCATCATGAAATTTTCCACCATATAATCCCTTAAATTAGGAGGTCCATAATTTCTTTTTTTATCTCATCCGTTATTTACCCATGTCATTATTGTTCACTCGATTTTTATAAATAAGGAAAACTCAAATGAGAAAAGTTTATTTATAATAAATCTTATGATAATAGTTTTAAAGGAGAGTTTAATAATAATTTTATATTATCATTCTTAAATGTTCATATACTTTCACCTTTACTAAATTTAAAATAAACAATAAATTTAGTTATACATCCTCAATATTGGTTCATATAAAACATGTGATCAACCAGATAATATATAATAATAATGTTTATCCATGTGTGAGGTCTTAGGATAAATCATCTTAAAGTGAGTGAAGAAATATTTTATACTAAATGATCATTTTTAGTGTGATTATCCCAAGATTCATCTATTCCACAACAACATCCACATTCCAGTGTATATTCAGGGATGTAATTTCATGCAAACATCTTATACCATTTACAATAAATTATATTTGTCTTACAATATTTAGACTTATCTATAGGTTTCATAATAATGTTTTCTAGTCGAAATATCCATAAATAAATGATCATTACTCTAATAAAAACTTTTTAGACTTGCCTTTCTCATAAATGACTTCTAAATAATTCCATTATTTATAACTTCTATGAATAAAATTACGTAGGATATTTTTAGGTTTTGTGTCTTATAAAATAGTAATAATAATTGAATCATATGAACATTATTTAATAATATTTAAATACTTCTTTATTTAAATACTAAAATTACTCATTATATATAATTTCTTAGGTACATGCATCAATATAAAAGGGCAGGTATAAATCCCAGTAAAGCATAAAAAATGAAACATGAAGTACAAGACCATATCTAATTCGTAAGTAATAATATGTGCTCATGATAAAAAATAAATGTGTTATAATATTAGATCATGATCTCTAGAATACGATGCATAACTTTGGAATGTGGCTATAATATAAAATTATACTTTCATAAGTATATAAATTCGGTTTTCCACCAAGGTGTCGTAGAACATATAACTATGGTTACAAATTACACAAAAATTATTCCAAGAAATAATAAACATGAAATAAATAGAGATTAATTATTTACATAATGTATTGGTCACTATCAGGGAACTCCCTTCAAATAGGTATCTTTATGACTATCACCTAGATAATTTATCATAAGAATGTTTTTCAAAATTTTATCTGATGAGAACAAAATTTGGTATTTACAAATTGAATTAAATAGTCAATTAATTATAGTTATATCTATATTAATTCCCATTAATTAAATAAGGGTTTTCTGTTCAAAATATTAAAATGTTATCAAGGAAAATCTGAGAATTATTTTGGCAGTATAACAGGTATAAATGACATATACTGGAATTGGATTAATGAGACACAAATTTATTGTATTATTAATAATCAATCAATTACCGAAATAAAAAATGATTATGAAAACATGATGACATGATAAATTTAAAATAAAAAGATTAATTATAAGTAATTTACCTACAGAGTATATGGCGAAATAAAACCCCTATCCTTAAGTAACAATTCCTAAACATTGAGGGGTTACTTATTGACAGAATTAGAGCTTCAGAAAAGGTTCAATTATATAAAAAGTGTTGGATGTATGAAATATTGAGGTTGTGAATGAATGAAATAAGGCAGAGATGCGGTATGTTTTAGTAAAACGAGAAAAAATGTTTATTATTTGTCAAATACTACCATTGGAATTATGGGATTTTGGAAAATTCATTTTACATAGGATACTCCTGGTTTTGGTTTATGGTTAATGGCACTATTTTTTAAAAATATTATAATTTTAGATGGAAATTATTACTATATATATTAATTTGACATCAAAATAATCCTTTATTTCTTAGTAATATTTTTTTAAAGCCAAAAGTTCGTTTTTATGAATGGTAATTTCATTATATACTTTTAATAATTATTCTAAGGCATATATAATAATAGAAATTATATAAAAAATACTTATGTAATGAAATAAAAAGTATATATTATTATATAAATATCATATATTTCTGATGTCATAAAATATACCAAAGATAAATTTCTTTTACTAATTACTAAAAAATAATGTATTTTTAAAAATTCCCCAAGGTTCACCCTAACATAATTTTTAACTGATGATTTCATATATGATATTTATTTTATCGTAATAGATTCATTAAAAATATATTTGTATTGAAAAAATATATATTTTTTGTTACATGTTAATTATTTAGGGAAATAAACTTGTTTTTTCAATTTAAGGATATATAAATTTTATAATATCATGTGTATTGATTCAAAAGGTTTATATGGGAAAGAAATAACATATTTAATATATATAATAATTTTTTAATTTACTTATATACACAATTTTTACTATTTTGTTGTGTATTATTACTAATCCAATAGTTATATAATAGACACATTTCAATGGTTAGGTAACTATCACGAAATGAATTGATCCTAATAGTTATATTTTTCATTATAGAAAAAATATTCTTCAGTACACTCTGACATAATCACCCACTATTTCACATATAGTGGTTCTACACATCCCATGATAAGGTCTATCATATTCAAAATAATTTTCTCTCTTTTTACGGCCATCCGGGAAAGATGGAACTTCATGGAAGAATTCTAGATGATAAAGATTCTGTTATTGTGTGAATTGTTAACTCTCATTTATCTCCCTATACTATTCTTATATGTTATAAAAATTATTATTTAATGATATTTAATATTTATATGAAACTAATATAATTTCTAAGGGTACTCATAATAGAATACTTTCTATACTAGAGTTTTCAACCAAGAGATCCCATTAGGAGAAATTTTAGCTAGATTGTCAGAAACATCATTCATGGGAGTTGAAATTAGTGGAAATACCCTTTTTTCATATATGGTTTTTAAATTTTTCATCACATACTCCAAAATATGGAAACTAGTAATAGAGTTTATGTGGACATCACAACATGGTGGTGGGTGGTGTTTTTCAACAAGTGAGCCATGCTAGGGAATGAGATTGGTGGTCAGAACGAACTGGTAGAAATGAGGATGTAGAAATTATTGTGGTAGGTGGGAATTGGAGAGTATGTTTTATATTCTCCTTGTAAGTATAGGTTGTGCCAATTCCTCACTTTTAATGAATCGTTATTGTTAAATTATTTCATTATTTTATATTACACAATATCTCTATAACTAATAAGCTATAAATTTAGTACAATATGGGGATAATGATTTTCAGTAACTCCATATAATTGTTCAACACATATTATCATTTCAATGGGTTTAACACTTACATCATAAATTAATTTAGTTAGACAGTTCTCTGTCTCATTTTAAATATCTTTATCACTATTAGATCATGACACTATAATTTAACTACATCATATCCATTGTGTATAACAATGATGAAAAACTGAGAGAATTTGATTATCTTAGAAATGTATATACCATAATTTTCTCACATTCACACACTTCATTCATGGATATAAAATATGTTTATTGTTTTAATGATTTTGTTTACAAAATTCCATGAAATCATTGTACCCTTTCTTATATTTATTAGCATTTATTCCTGAATTTATCCAATTATTAACCATTAATTACCTAAAACCAAAATAAAATATAATACTATGTTAAAAATATAATCATTTAGATGTATATGTGAATAGAAAAATTTGAAACATAAAAATTTATATAAATTTAATACAGATTGATTAAATTATAAATAATAAAATAAAAATAAAATTTATAAACAAATAAATTTATTAATATAATACATACAAATAAAAATATAATATATATAAAAATGTAAACCAGAAAAAATCATATAAATATTAAATCACACATTTAATATGAATAATATATACCTAAAAGTTATAAAAAATGTGTAAGAACATATATAAACATGTAATGAAAATATAAAACCAACTAATTATATATTCATAAACATTAAAATAATTAAATAATCAAGTAATCATCTAATTTGAAAAGTAAAATGATAAAACATTATAAATGATTATAAAAACATTTATTCATGTATACTTGTAAACATTGATATGCAATATAAATGTATAATCATTTATATAAAAATTTTATCTTAGAATCATATCTATAAATTCATAAAATATCAACTAATAAAAAGTTAATAAAAATTTATATACAATAAAAATATGAATATGATAAATATATTAAAATAATATAATAAATTAATATATAATTTTTATCAATACCAAATAAATGGATAATTTTTAAAATAAACTAACATGCAATGAATATTTTGAACATAGTGAATTGTAATTTAACTATAAAATAGAGAAGAAGGAAGTAGATTCTGGACCAAGAGGGGTAAAATAGTGTTATGTGGATGTTATATTTCTTGTAACATAGGATAATTGTGGGTAAAAAATTATATCGATGGTAACAAAATAGTGAGACTTGAATGAGGGATTCATAATGTGAACAGGGTTTGATAAATGAAATCAAGGGTGTAGGAATGGGGCTGAAGCGGTAACAATGTAGCTGAGTATGGAGAAAAAATAAAAAAATGAAAATAAAAGTAGCCTAAGTTAGTGATATTATGAGTTGTGAATGTTATGGTTTTATAAAATAATGCATTGTTATAATGAGCAGGAAATAAATTTTTGTGTGTAAAAATATTTAAAAACGTTTTTAAGATCGCTTATACAATTACAAATATTGAAAGACATATACAAAATCAAATTTTTGTATTAGTGGAAAGGCTATAAACCGCATTCAATATATTTATCATTTTTCACTAATTTTATCTTTATCATATATTTTTCCTTAGATAATTATTTTTTAAGTGATTGTGATTTATATTGGATGGTGTTGAATCTTCTAGTGATACCAGGTGCATGGTGTTCAATTTGACAATGGTAGGTTGTCCCTAGAAATTTCTTGAAATATTAATCACTGTTCCATGGAATTTTTGATTCATTGTCTTGTTTCCCAAGTCACAATGATAAAAAAGGAAATGATTTTCCATGAGCAAAATGAATTATGTTATGAAATATAGGATTGTGAGGGGACCTCTAAATGCTATGATTGATTCCATGGATTCCAATAGACATGCTCGTCAATTAAAGTGAGTTTTAATACATTATTGATACCCAATTGAAGTTTAATTGATTTATGTTATAATTATTTTGACTTTATTTAGGTTCCATATCATAGATGGACATTGTAGAGGTGTGAAAAAAAGGGTGTTTAGTGTGGTCAATTACATGAAATTTCACCTCATCAATTGAGAGAGAGTGTGTACTATTAGAGATATGATTTGACTCTCACATTTATGTAACATAATACCCTATCCACAAAAGATCATGGAGTGGAAAATAATGTACATGAAATTATATATGTTGAACCAAGGGGAATTTATCCTTTATGGATCTTGATATAGTTTACCATATTACATGACCTTAGCCTCCCATGTGTAATAGATATGTGGTTTATCTGAGGTTGTCATGAGAAGTGACTTGAATGGATCTTCATCGATGCTTTTTTAACATTTTTGGATCATTTTAATTACATAATGGGTGAATATTTTATCTTTTCTAGCATACGATATCCAAGTGGGGTTTATTTTTATTATGGATAAGGATATTAGTTAGCAGGTGATGGTAGGAATGGATCTGATTAAACTAAATTGGATGCAAACATAACCTAAATATTTTTTCCATAAAATAATTTTTCTATGTTGATAATTATGTCATTATGGGATATATTTATATTGTGGAAAACTATTATGAATTGTATTATTATTTCAATGAGGTGAAGGGGAAACAATTTTATATGATTTGGATTGGGAGAAGGGATGCATCTCCTTTTTTGTGATCACCTTCTGGCTAAAGATGTAATTACATATTCTAATAATTTATTTGGGATGTGATTCCCTCATGGATATAGTTATATAAGGTAAATATTCCCATAAATTAATATTTCTAATTATGTTGAATTGTAAAAAATATTATGTGAATATGATGATCTACAAAACCTTTTGGTTGAGACCAATATAGATCCAGTCCTCATACACCATGATATTTGGATATTTTACATCTGATCAATAAGAATTTTAGCGATGATAAATATGATCCATGGATACTTATACCTATTTTCTAGGTTTCCATATTTGTTGCGATCTGGATTCTTGAAGGATGAGAACATCCTATACAAAATATGCATTCTTATTGGTTAGCAGTGATAGGATCAGGACTAACTTATTTCATGTTTTTATTCTACCTTTCCATGGCTGCGATTCTCAATGGGTGAGAACTTATACAAAGTGTTCACCACTCATCTTCTTGTAATTTTTCTATACAATGATAAATATGGCCATGGGGTGAGACTGTATAGAAAGAGAACACTTTCCCCCACTTTAATGATTTTAATATTTGAGATCAAGATACCAGTGGGTAGAGATATATATAGACATGAGATGTTGTGTCATTGGACTAATACTAATTTAATATGAGGACAATAATCTAGGGAGATATGACATTTAGGTAGGGGATGATTTTCCCCTTGACCCTAAAACACATGTTGTGCTCCCGATGATTCTGATTTGAGACTATCAACGACATGTGGCTTCCCCTTTAATTTTCATGATATTTATTTGAGATATGCCCACAATAACTTATCAATAATATTGATATAGTCATTATATAACCAATACAACTACTCTTACATTGTAATGCATAATTGTAGAGATTCATTAATCGATGAAACCCTTAAAGGCCTGAGAACACATTTTTCCATTTCTATTATAGGTTTTTATGATATATTTTGAGAATACACCAAATTGGATGAAATATGAATAGTAAAAAACTGGGTGGATAGTTGGGAACCCAAGGGATTGATGTTATTTATGGTTATTATTATTTTTTACTATTTTGGAAAATTAGTATATGAATGAACCTATATATTTTATATTTTTATTAGACACCATTACTGGTGGACTACTGAGGTGTACACACTTCCTTCTCTAGAACCACGGTACCTGAGTATTCTCCTTAGATAAAACCATAGGTAATATAATGGATCTTATATTTGATTGTTCATCTACTGATCTCACCTGGGGTTAGCAGATTTGAGAAAACAGAGACCCAAGACCAGATTTTTCTATAGTATCTATGACAAGATTTTCTTGGAAATCATATTCCTTACCTTCCTATAAGAAACCTATAAAATATGCATGTATACAATATACTACTTTATAAATTGTTGTTATGTCACATGGGATGTTATTTTTTAAAATATTGGATGGTTAATTTGATAATTGATTTTATCTTATATTATCTTGTAGTGATTGTTGATTATATTTATTCTATAGTCTTTCATGGCTATATGTAATGAACCGACCCAGTGTTCCATCTAACATGGCACTAGACCAGTTCTACCAAAAGTCTTGGAGGGAATTATTGATCCCTATAGGCTGACTACTAGTTCATCTAAATAATGAAAACAAATTGGGAGAAAATTATGTGTTATATAATAATGTAATTAATTTGTCGAAACAAGAGAAAACTAAAATTGATGGAGATATGAACCACTAAAAATCAAAAAATAGAATAAAAAATTATATATTATAGAAAAATAAAAAAAATCCATAGGACCACGTAGCTATTCTAAATACCCAAATATAAAGGAAATCCACCACATATATCATAATCCTATACATGACCTACAATCACCATTAAAACAAAACATCTCCCTAAAGATCCTAGAAGGAATGAATCAAAATATAAGGAAGAAGGACTAGAAAAATATAGGTGTGAGTTCACAGACAACATGGTCTCCATCATCCAAACCTTAGTATTAAGATTAATAATATATCGTAAAAATTCATGTTGGATGTAAAGTTGATAAAACGAACATTCTCCAATGTTTTTTCATAAATAAAAAATCATCACATCATAATTTTATTAAGAATAAATTTATTTTATTTTTATTTGATGAAAAATATAACTTGCAAGACACCATTCTCAGACCATAAACTCTTAACCAAATCCCTTTTTTAGAGGCCCCTTTAATTCCAATTCATAGCATCCATTTTGTTAAAAAAACTAGTACACGCTCGTGCATTTACATGGTGGTAAAACAAAATTCTTATTTCATGCGTTCTCACGACGATATGGTTCACTGCTTTTATGAAGGCAATACAAAATTTTGGAAAAACAAAATAAACTAGGAAAGTATTTAACTGTACAATGGGTAGTAATTAAATACTAGAATTTAGTTGAAATAATTCGTTGGAAAGAACAATAGTTTCATAAAAATATTGAAAAAACGTGTTATGAATATCTGCATAACATATTAAATGTATAGATTATAGAAGAAATAAAAATTTAAAAACAATGTTTAAAATAACTGACTAATGCTTGATTTTCAATTACCATGCAATTACATCATGAAATATCCGTCTATTTGATCAGTATTTTAGTTTATGATATCCTTCAATCTGAGTTTCAGTTCAATGGCATAGATTTTTGTAGTAGGGGAGTCTGGAAACATTCTTACATATCTTCGGACCATATCATCAGCATCAAACATAGTAAACAAATATTTTTACATGAAGAAATTAATTTTATGAATAAGTAGCAGATAATATTGACAAATGAATTCATTGAATCATTATTCTAACAGTTTCTAATAGAGATAAATAAATACAGTATACGTGATAGTTAGAGGAAATGCATATGACAAGAAAAAATTCAGTATAGCTGTTTCCATTGATTTTATAAAAATATTGGTGAATTAAATTATACAACATATACTAGAGTAGAAGAAATATTTGTAGTTGTTGTAAAATACCATGTTTCAGTGTTCCAAGGAACTCCTAAATTACCTCCATTACATCATCATCAAAATCATGTGATCTGCCATGATCTACAGTAGAATAGCATATGATCAAAAAAATATACAACAGAATTGAACTGGATAAACAGAAGATAAATACAAAACAGTAGCATCAATATACCGAATTAATAGACATTAACATTGTTTATAAGTGTTAGGAAGATGCCCAAAATAGTTGCTTCAGAAAACACCTACCATCTGATATACAATCTCAAATACATAGCAAAAAACAGCCTGATTGATAAGGTAATACCAATCCGAGACTTCCAGTGACAAGGAGTAAAGCAGTTGAACCTGGTAAAAATAAATTACAATCAAACAATCTAACCATAACATAATGACGCAATTTGATATTATTCCATCATACCAAGAATCTCTTCTCAAGACAACTAATCCATGAATGTAAAACACCAACAATGATATCAGTGATTACCTTGTAAAAAACATCATGATGGAGGAACCTTCCACCCTCAGTGATTGTTCGACACACGAACCTGCTCAATTGATAACAATTATCATGATAAAACAAAGTCCTAAAACCATGAGACGAAAACCTGCTTCATTACAATATTCTGAAATTCATAGTCCCAAAAACATAAAATATACCTTGTGATAAAACCCATAGAAAATGGAGAAACTGACTTACCATACCCTGTGATGGGAAGGTCAAGTAAAAGTAAAGATATCCTCTCATCTTCTCTAAGAACATTCCCACAGTCATATTTTCAAAATATTATTTCATATGCATTTCAATGTTGCTATTCAACTAAGGGGAGTAAAATGATTAAATTTTTTCCTCATGGATCCAAAACCAATGGCCATTATAGGACTTTTATCTGCATATTTGTTAACTAAAAGTCTTATAAGGTGGTGTGTGATTGGATCATCAACCAAATAATATTAATGTATGACTAACTCATGCCAAAGCCACGAAGAGATATTTCTTAGGAAGTATATATAATAATTATTAAATATCATGCATACACAAAAACCATTTTTATATAGTATTACTACAATTGTTATAGTAGATTCACGTTAAACAATTAGAATCAAAAACACAAATATATTGATAAAATTCCAATTTCTTCCAATGTCTTCTCATAATCTCGGAAAACATATATAAATACAATATTTTAGTCAGCACTTTCCTCTTTTTCCCCCCACAACCACATCAACTATCTCGGCCTCCATGGGATGACAAGGAATTATGGTGTAATTGAAATTTTGATCACCAGAAAATCCCATTGAAACATCAACTTATTGCAGCATCAACTTATTCTAGTATTATGTAGTTTTGATCAACAGAAATTTTGATCACCAGATACTCCATACAGAAAATCCCATTGCAACATCAACTTATTCTAGTCTTCTGTAAATTACAATTCTTCACTTCATCAACAAAAACAGTTCATATTCCTCATGGTCTAACCTAACAATCATGTAAATAATTCATTACGATGAATGGATGGTTCCCCTTTCCACAGATGAACCATCCATAAGTTGCACTGAACTACAGTAGAAATTTTTAATTGCATTCCAGTTTTTTACCAATCCGTACATTCACATAGATTAAGACTAATATTTTTCCAATCCAATCTATTGAGTAATCATGTAGCCAAAATATTGATATAATCTTTTAACAGACCATTTAATAACAAGCAGCAGTGAACACAAAACCCAAATATGGTCAATTTTAAGGAAGGAAAATAATCCATATCACATTAGAAAAAACACAATAAAAATGGATTATCTCCCACATATTCTAATTCTCCATTACCATGAATGGATTTTTCCCCTTGACTGTGGGTTGTACACACCTGTTCCCGCTGATGATCCAATCAGAAGTCCCCCCGACCTGCTGTAGAAACTGTTAATTGCCTTTGATTGATATTTACAATCAGAACATTCACTCAGTTGAAGTCTAAATGATTGATATAAACACCAAACATACAATTCAATAACTAAGAACAATCAATACATAAAAAAATCAGATCAATTTCACTCTAAAAAAATATAAGATATCATAGTAGATCAACATTAGTAAATTATTGGAAATTCACCATGAAAGAACATGATAGAGGATAATTATAAAAACTGCAATATGTCGTACCCATTAGGATGAATGAAAAAATCATTGAAATTAGTAATTTTATATTATGCCTCGATGGGGCGAACTTATTCACGTAGTCTTGCATAGTCTGCACTATCTTCTACCATGTCTGCAGTGGCCAATTGAATGCCTATTATTTTCCCCCGAAAAACATTTTCCTTACATTAATTCCCTCAGAATTAAAGACTTTCTATCATTCATTTATGACATGTGATACTTGCCTTCCCTCCAGAGCATTTTCCATGACCAATTCCTTCATATTCACCAACTAAAGTGTACATTCTTCAATTCATTTGAGTTGTTGGAAATCAAGGTGTGTATCCTTGCATATATATCTTCATAAACCCATGGCCCTTGTAACATGAGTATATAAATCTATTACTGGCCAATTTTTCGGAATTTGGACACTGTCAATATACCTTTGATTAAATAAAGGTGGTGTATTGGATGAAAATATGGTGGCAAGTGAAGAAAATCGATCCCTTGATCCCATTGGTGTACCTGGACGAGAGGGTGGAGGGAAACATAAAGTATGGTATGATCTTATTATAGTCCATCGAAGACAGCAGTGTGGAGTGGCTGGACAAGAAGGAACCTGCCTCAGTGGTGTAAATTTCTTTCGGTAGCCTCATGAAGCATCGGGAGGAGGAGATAGAGGAGCTGTCATTGGGGAAATCTTTCTTGTTCAGAATTTTATTCCCAAAAATAAGTAAACAGAAATGTAGAAAATAATAAAAAGCATTAATTTCACAATATCTCCAACTAAAATTACTGAAATGTGTTCAATTTGACATTATGCTGAAACTGAACAATCCCCATATCATTCTTAGACAATTGAAAGAATCTATCCTCAAACCTGTGTAAAACATTCATCTTCCTACTACCCACTTTATCAATAGAAAACGTATTTTCAAACAACATTATGATTGAGGTATTGTGAAAAAAAATTAAAGCATCCCCACCTTGATTAAATACATGGAATTCATGAACTAATTTCCACATATTCATCTTATATGATAAGTATTGTTTTAAAGGACTGTTTCTCTCTAGTTTTTACTATCGAATCACTTGGCCTTTGAAGAAAAATAAGGTGATTAGATAAATTAAATTGGATAGTGCTAAATGGGTGATAAAACACGTCCAATGTATTTATGACTAAAATTGAACACTGTTTTAACATTAAAATAACCAAATTCTTCATGTCATCGTGGTTTCCACCATAGAAAATGTGTAAAACCAAATGGGTTTGGTCTTTATTCTTTATTGTAAAAAACATAATTTATTTTGGAGGAAGGAATGAATAATTTAGGGTGAAGTAGAAGCATGTCTAGGTGACACGTAGGAAGAAGTATCCTAGATTTACTATATATAATAGATAATTGATTTCAACAATATTTTTAAAAACAATTATCATAAGTGATAAATATGTTAAATATTTCTTTAGGTGACTCAAAAAAATGGAAGCATTCAAACCTGATTAGAAATATTAAGTAATTCAAAACAAAAAAAGTAATACTAATACTGTGGCATTTAATTAATGGATAACTTATATTCCAAAAGGGTATACTAAATAAAATCATATAACATCACCAAAACAATGCAGCAGGAAACACACCCAGAAAATATCTCACCCATGATAAAATAGTTCTAGAATCTCTCCACAGAATTCATGCAGCCGCTCCTAGATACATAGCCCAGAATATTAATCATACACATGTATGACATAAGGAAAATTATGATATGTAGATGCATATGAAATACATTTGCAAAAAATGGTAGAACGAATGAAGCGTGAAATATTAACAAAAGCATTACAGTATTCAATTTTTCTATAGCGGGGACATGGTCACATGAATGAAAAGAATGATTTAGTATAAAATATACTGTTATTAGTGACCATAATAATATATTTCTATTTACTAAAATAAAAATACAATATAAGAAAAGGAGTAAGTGATAGAAAGGGTTTTGATCAGGGAATTCAACCATTTCATGTTTCACACTAAATGATTTCAAGACATAAATAAATAAAAAAAGTGAAAAAATAGTAGAACAGAGTAAATTTATACACAATATGAAAAATATAATTACTCTCTCTACCCATATTCTGCAACAGGATGAACATATTCCATGTTCATTTGAAAAATACAACAGAACACATGTAACAATCCATTAATGGTGTAAAAATTATTCCATGTACATGCAATATGAGATTTAGAAAGGAGGAAACCTATTAACCATTTTTCTCTAATAAATGTACCATTCACTATAAATTCTTATAAAATGCTCACTCTCACATCCTAACCTCTTAAATCCTGCACAAGAATTCCAATTATAAAACTATCAAATAAACTAAGCCTTGCAATGTGTTCCTAATGAATCCTCGAATTAAAAATGGGACAATCGTATCACCTAATTAGTCTAGGTTACAAGATAATTTCTCTAGTAATCCAAAAATTAGATTTAGAGATATAGTAATGGATGGAATATATGATTTCCACCATACCTATTTAATTAATGCTTTGTATAGCAGTGTGATACGACTCTAAAAGAAATGGAGGAGTCTACCAACATGATAACAAGGATCTCAAGAGTCGGTTTTTCTAGTTAGTCCAGGTTCCTTGATCATAAATCATGACATTAAAGTTTCTCTCATACTTCATGGAATCCAAAATATAAATAATAGTACAAGGATATGGAAAATTAATAATTGCATTTCACTATTTGTTATATTCCAACTAAAATGACATAATCAACAGACATAATTGAAAACAAAGATAATAATAATTAATTTATTCAGAATACATAAATAATGGAAAATATCATATAAAAAATTACATTAAATATGGATAAATTTCATCATATAATTGTGTATGAAAAAAGATGAAGTTCACAGTAGAATTAAAAATTAGTTCATAATTTTCTCCAAACCCTTTCTAATCTGGTTTAAAATATAAAAAGAATAATTGAAAACATGATCATCCATATCTTTCTAAAATTAATCAATCAAGGAAATAAAAAAACATAATGAATGATTTCGTGTAACACCCCAAGCTTCTACGGTACACTTCTCTTTGAATAATGCAATAGTGTGTGTTGTACACAACATCGAGTTCTAACACACCACAACCAATCAAATTAGCCGTTATGAATAGTAATACCAACTTTTTGAAATTTGTAAATTTTATTTTTCAAAATGGACTACATTTTTGGATTCGGAATATCGAAATTATCCTAGGTTGAATTTTTGGTATTTTTCTAAAAAACATAATTTTTTGGTGAATAGTGAAACCACTAAGTGGTAGTTAAAAAACTGAATTTTTCATAAAACATAATTTTACCGCTTCTGTGAGTGGAATTTCAAAAATCCGAGAGACACGGTTAATATCAAGGGCTAAAATGTGGTTCATTGAGATGAAAATAATTTTTGGGGATTGGTAACTTTTTACTTTTATTTACCACGGTTAAAAGTAAATAGGGTAATTGAGGGTAAAAATGATATTAATATTACCGTAAACATGTCCTAATTCTATTGGATAAGCTTAATTCGACCAAAAAAACCTTAGGAATATAATATTATAATTTAGGTCCACTTGGATTAGTTTAGGACATTTATTATTAGTTAATTCAAAGAAGAGTTAAAAGAGTTAAAATCAAAGTTTATTTACTAAATAATTTTTAATATAGGGTTATACATAAGATAAATTCGATTTTAAATATTAATTAGAAAGATAAAAATATTTCATACATAATGGTATTTTATTTATAATTTTTAGACATTAAATAATTTAATTTATTTATGACCCAATGATGATGCAGTAATTACCATAATAGTGAAAAATTAAAATAATTGATATTTTAAATACACAAATAAATATAATTTGAAACATTAGATGAATTAAAATAATTTTATAGGTTAATATGACATGTTAGGAATGATTTAGTTAACTTTTTTATAAGTAATAATTCTGTTATGATTTTCACAAAAATCAATTCTCCAAATAGTGTCAAAATTGACATAAAAGTGTTTTTAAAAGAAATATTATATTATTAATTGATATTCAAAACCTAAAAATCTAAGGTTCATCCAAGATACTTATATAATGATAGTTGTATAATTAATGGAACACATGGGGCTCTCTTGGAGGTATATAGTATGTTTATTAACTATATAATATAAAAATACAAAGTGACATGGTAAGTGTCAAACTAATTAACTAAGAGTTAAAAATAAAAGATAAGGTTAATATAACAACCCAAACCTGTCTAAATTATATTGGTTGAGTGGTTTTCAACCCATACCCACATTAAACGTTAAATAATCCACTTTGTAGCCATTAGAAACTGAATATGAATTTATTATAAAATAATATTTCTAGATTTTCCAAAGGTGCCCCTCACCCCTCTTATAAAAGGGAACTCTCCCTTCTCATTAATTCACACCTTCAAAGCCATTTTTCTCGGACAAACTCTGCCCAAATACTCTTTCATCTTCCCTCGCATCATACTAGAGGCCTTCCTTTAGTCAGAAATCCAACCTACGGATCCCTTTTGATCAAATCAAAAGGAAGAACCCGTAGAAGAGGTAATTATTTCACCACCCTTTTTCAAGTTCCTTTCTTCTTCCACTTCTTCTTTCATTATTATTACCATTATAAAATAATAAATCTAGTGTATTATATACACTGTGATGTTATTATAAATATGGTACAACCATATTCAGTATTCTATCCATCCTTTGAATAACATGTCACCATACGTGCGTACGTACGGCTTACCGTCTCCACGCCGTGGTGTAATTGTAATTCAATAAATCATTATTTGGATGGGTATAATAATGATGTGTAATTCATGTAAATAATAAATATAACATGATAATTATTCTGTATATATGATATACCATCCAATTATATATTATTTTAATATCAAAAAAATGATATTGTCGCTCGTGAGTACGTACGGACTACCGTCTCCACGAACGCAATGAGATTCATTCTCCATCGTATCCATTCAAGTATAATTCTCATTTGATGATTAATAATAGTATCTGAGGACTTGATATCATTCTGGATATTATTATGATACAACCTATCCATGACAAACATGGCTTACGTAACAAAACATATAAAAGAAAACTAGTAAGTTAACACCCGAAACAACGATAATACTAAGATATTATTATCAAATCAATGTTTAAAGATCATATATGATATCACATTAATGTATATAATTCTTGTATAATTTAATAACCATTATTTCACCATTATACATGAGGTTAACCTACCCTCAACCAAGTAAAATTACAAGGTAAGGGTTTATTTCACAATCTCTTCATTATGCGAGGTTGTTTATATGTAACAATGTACTGGGATCTCTTTATCATCCACATCCATGTTTCTTAAAAATGTATTTCAATTTTTTTTAATATTTTCAATAATATGGGTTAATGTCATTTATAACCTTGTTTGAATTTTTATAAGAGGTTTATAATGGAATCTTTCTGACATTTTCCAAACAAGGTGCTTTTTAACCTTTTCAACAGAATTAAGGTAAGAATGTTTTTTTAACTTATACGGTGGGTGCGGCTATTTTCCGCCATTATAAAATCGTCAAAGCTTCCATTACAAGATTATAAGAATATTTTCATAGAAAATGTCTTATTTTATAAATATATGACTCTTAAATGATTTCAAGATAGAAAGAGATATTTCTATAAGAAGAGTTTTGATTTCATCGATGTCAACATCCTTTGATGGATTTTACGCTTATTTGAAGTTGATTTATTATGATACAAAAATTATATATTGTATTGAAGCTTTTGTGATCAGTTTGAGTGTGGATGTGTAATTTTTATACCATTCATGGTTTATGGATGAAGTATTTACGTTTCGTATGCTAGTTTTAATATGAATGTTTATGTTATGTTTAAACCTTTTCATATAGGAATTCATTGGACTAAATATGTGACGGGTGGAGCCCGCTATAGCTCCTCGATGCATCGGTATGTCTCATGAGATAAACTAGTGTCTTGGCACAAGGACTTGGAAAAATAATATTTGTAGTCCTGGCACGAGGCCTTGGATATGTGGTTATGATAGTCAGCCATTATGCATTCCATCATTATGAAAGTGGTTATTGATATTTCATGTGATTATTAGATTAGTAGAATATCCATGTGAATAAGTAAATGGAATTATTTCATTTTATTTTTTCCATACTATGTTGAAGTTCATGTTTGAAAGGTTTTTGTTTTAGTTATACATTGCCTCAAATTTTGATTCTTATTTATGAATGTTTCTGCTATATTGTTATCCTTATTGGGAATTTGAGCTGACCCTTTTTCTATGTTTTATTTTTCCCAGGATGTGAAGAAGTAAATTATGAATGACCTGCAGGGATAGTATGAGGGGATAAGAGTGTAGACTATGGAGACTATGTTTTTTTAGTTTTCATTTTTATTATGTAATGTAAAACATTATGAATATATCCAGTGTTTCCAAAGCTACAAAACTAATCGGTCTTTCGAGATTTGATCTTTCTTGTGATCATGCCAATGTTATCTAATAATGAACCGAATCTAGGTAACTGGGGTCGGGGAATTATAGCTGGTATCAGAGGAAGTTTAGTACAAACCATGGAAGCTAGATTTAGATAAACTCTGATTAGAGCACATAGATTTAAGATGGACTTTGAGGATTAGTATAAAAGAACATCACAGAATTTTGGTATTGTAGAGATTTTGTGAGTTTTCCGTGCAATACATCCCTGTCTGGATATGATCAGGTAGAGGCAGCTCTGGAATAGATGTACCTAGGGGTAAAACCCAAAAACACCACTTTGAGCTAGACTCGAATGGGAACTTGTGCACGACAACAGGCCTTGATGCACTCTTGGTTACGACACTCCCGGGGGATATGCTTAAGATAACTCTCAATTTCATTACAAATCATTATGAAGGGTTTATGAGTATATAATTCCTCAAAGAATTTTTTTTTTCTGATGATCGAGTATATCAATAAATAGTTAAATTTATGTTAAGTGTTTTATAAGTATGGATTTATGTATTTTGATTCATAAACTGATCTAGTTTATGACATTGTTTAGAAATAGAGCCTAGTGGAAGAACTGGAAACCATTTCAATGCACGCACTCCATGTAGGGATTTTCCTCCTGATCAAGATAATTATAGTGGAACTGGTGATGCAACTGGGGTTGATCAGCTAATCACCATACTGGGACAACTCACTCAGGTTATGAATAATAACCTTACCCGTATGGAGCCCCCTAATCTGCAGCGTGGAGGATCAATGTTAGATCGCTTTATGAGGAAAGAACCACCAATGTTCAATTGGAGTACAAATACCTTAGTAGCTGAGAAATGGATAAATTCATTAGATAAAATATTTCAGGCTTTGGGGAGAAGTGAAAGGGAAAAATTAATCATGGCAGTTTACCGTCTCACTAGAGATGCTGATCAATGGTGGTCATTGATTCAAAACAAGAAGGAAGATGATGAAGTATCAAATATGGTATGGAGGGAGTTTGAATATCTATTTTTAGAAAAATACATTCCTCATGACCATCGAGCAGATATGGAATGACAATTTCTGAGTCTGAGACAAAAGGAGGATGAGAATTTCGCAAAGTATGAGGCTAACTTTACAAGTTTAGCAAGGTATGCTGGAGGATATATATGTAACCCATGAAGTAGGATTGATCATTTCATAGATGGTTTAAAACCATTTCTCCGTCGATCATTAGTCTCACAATCCTTCACGTCGTATTAAGACATTGTCTCATGATCTATCAAGAAATAGAAAGAATTATCAAGGTTTTATGACTTTAAAGAAAAGAAAGAGAATAAGAGATCTGCTGATCAATCTGGGAATGGAAATAATGGTAGAAGGGAAAAGTTTAATACCAATCCTGCAGTAAATGTGGGGAGAAACACCCCGGTACTTTCTTAAAAGGAACGGGAGTCTGTTAGAAGTGTGGTGAAAAAGGCCACCAAGATCGTGATTGCAAGGGGAAAAAGGAAGCTACCGATGTTCAGTGCTACAATTGCAGGGAGATGGGACATTATGAAAATGAATGTCCTATGTTTCAGGGGAACATACCTCAGAAAAGTCCAAGGGATCAAGGCCAAGCTTATGCTATCACTACTGCTGAGGTAGAAGCTCTGAAAGACATAGTGACAGGTATTTTAATGGTTTCTCAAGTTTAGAAAATGCATTATTTGATTCTGGATCATCGCATTGTTTCATATCTTCACAGTTTGCTAAGAAAATTAGATATTTCCAATTTGATTTAACAAGGGAGTTGTTAGTTAAAACTCTTAAGGGAAGTATCATTGCAACACAGTTTTCTGAATCAGTCCCCATTAGAGCACATAAATTTTCTTTATCTGCTGATCTCATCGTCATACCATTGATTGAGTTTGATATCATCCTCTGTATGGATTGGAATTCGGACCATGATGCGAAGAATTATTGTAAGAAAAAGGAGGTTACGATTTTTGTTGATGATGATAGTGAACACCTTATATTTAGATCAGAATCGTCACAACCTAATTATTATCTAGAACCACCCCCAGTTGCTTTACTAAATTCAATTATTGGGGAGGAAGAGGATGAAATGACTATGGGTGAGGAAAGGAATGTTCAAATAGAGGATGTACCTATTGTGAAAGAATATGTAGATGTGTTTCCGAAAGATTTACCTGGACATCCTCCAGAATGAGAAGTTGAGTTTTCCATTGATTTAATTCCTAGATCAAGGCCTGTATCGAAGACCCCTTATAGAATGGACACTGTAGAATTAGTTGAACTAAAGAAACAACTAGAGGAATTGAGTAATAAGTGATTTATTCTCCCTAGTGTCTCTCCATGGGGAGCCCCTATTATTTTTGTTAAAAAGAAAGATGGATCTATGAGGTTATATATCGACTACAGGGAGATCAATGCTATAACAATAAATAACAAGTATCCCCTACCTCGAATTGATGATATATTTGACAAACTTCATAGAGCTCAATACTTTTCAATGATTGACCTTAGATCTGGATACCATCAGTTGTGTGTGAAGAAGGAAGACATTCCGAAGACTACATTTCGAACCAGGTACGGGCATTACGAGTTTACAATAATGCCTTTCGGATTGACTAATGCACCCTCTGTTTTCATGGATCTGATGAATAGTGTTTTCAAGGAATATATTGATGAATTTCTGGTGGTATTTATTGATGATATCTTGGTATACTCCAAAAGATACGAAGATCAGGAAAATCACTTGATTATTATCCTGAAGACTCTGAGAAGACATGAATTACATGGGAAGTTTAAAAAGTTTGAATTCTGGCTTCAGGAGATTTCATTTCTTCACCATATTGTCTCTAAAGATGGATTCTCTGTTGATCCATCTAAGTCCAAGGAAATCCATGAATGTCCAGCACCTACGAGTATAACTGAGTTACGCAGTTTTATTGGTTTGGCAGGTTATTATCGACATTTTGTCCAGAATGTTTCCCGATTGGATAACCCATTAATGAAACTCACACGTAAAGGGGTTAAATTTGTTTGGATAACAGATTGTGAAGAATGTTTCGAAGAACTGAAGAGAAGAATAGTCAATGAGACTATATTGACTATACCATCGGGGAATGATGGGATCGTTATTTATTGTCATGCATCGAAGAAAGGACTTGGTTGTGTTCTTATGAAGAATGATAGGGTTATTTCCAATGCATCACGATAGTTGAAAATTCATGAACAAAACTATCGTACTCATGATCTCGAGTTGGCAGCAGTGATCATTTCTTTAAAGATATGGAGGAACTACCTATGTGGTGAAAAATGTGAGATTTATTCTGATCACAAGAGTTTGAAGTATATTTTCATAGAAAAAAAACTCAACATGAGGCAAAGGAGTTGACTTGAATTACTCAAGGATTATGATTCCACGATACAGTACCACCTAGGGAAAGAAAACACGGTGGCAGATGCTTTGAGCAGAAAAGACCATGGAGTTTTGAAAAATATGAGAATTGAAAGGTATCCAATTTTCATGGATCTAGTGAAGATGGACATGGGAATAACTAGGGAAGGTGAAACAACAATGCTTTTTCTAATGGTTCCAAAAAAATCTTTACTAGAAAGGATTAAGAGTTATCAGACCGATGATGAAGAATTTCAAAAGAAGATTAAAGCTGTGAATGATGGGATATTGAGATACTTTGTGTATGAAGAAGGAATTTTGAAATTTGGGAAGATGTTTTGTGTTCCCGATATACCTGATCTAAAAAGGGAATTGCTAGATGATGCTCATAGTTCCAATTTCCCTATACACCCTGGGAGCACCAAAATGGAAATATTTGAAGGAACATTTTTGGTGGGACAACATGAAGAGGATGATTTCTAAAGTTGTGTCAAGATGTATGGTTTGTCAATAAGTGAATGATGGACGACAACAGCCTCGAGGAGTATTGAAACCTCTTCCCATACCGGAATGGAAATGGGACAATGTTACGATGGACTTTTTCATGGGGATACCAAAGACTCATAGAAGGAATGATGCAATATGGGTCATTGTTGATCGTCTTACCAATTCAGCACATTTTCTAGCTATAAATGAAGATTTACCACTTGAACGACTAGCATGACTATATATTAAATAAGTTGTGAGACTTCATGGAGTACCCCTATCGATTGTTTCTGATCGTGATCCCCATTTTATTTCAAGATTCTGGAAAAGTTTTCAGAAATCCTTGGATACTGAAATTCATTTGAGCACTGCCTACCACCCTCAAACAGATGGACAATCATAACGAACTATTCAAACCTTAGAAGACATGTTGATATCCGGCTCACTTGACTTTCAGGGTATGTGGGATCAATATTTACCTCTGGTAGAATTTTCCTATAACAATAGCTTCCATTCGAGTTTTCATATGGAACCATATGAAGCGTTATACGGAAAGAGATGTCGCAGACCAACCTGTTTGGATGACATTGGTGAAAGAAAACTTGTAGGCCTAGAACTGGTGGAGAAAACGATGAAAAAGGTGAAGGTAATCCAAAACCATATCAAAGCAGCTCAAAGTAGGCAAGAGAGCTATGTTGATAATTGAAAGAAGGATTTGAAATTTCAAGTCAATGAATATGTTTTCCTGAAAATATCTCTATGGAAGGGAGTCATATATTTTGGAAAGAAAGGTAAATTGAGTCCCAGATACATCAGACATTTCGAAATTCTAGAACGAAATGGGGCTGTAGCTTACCGATTGGCAATGCCTCCAAGTCTCTCCAAAGTTCACTCTCTGTTCCACGTATCTCTGTTGAGGAAATACATGCCTGACCCAACACATGTACTCATCTATGAGGAATTAAAACTGGAACCCGATCCGTCTTATTGCGAAGAGGCCGTCATGATTCTTGATACGAGAGAACAACTACTGAGAATCCGGACGACTCGTCTAGTAAACGTCTTGTGGAGAAACCATAAGATGAAAGAGGCAACATGGGAACCTGAGGAAATTATGATGAAGAACCACCCGAGTCTTTTTAGGCAGTAGTATTCTATAAATTTTTTGGACGATATTATTTTAAGCAGGGGAGAATGTAACACCCCAAGCTTCTACGGTATGCTTCTCTTTGAATAATGCAACAGCGTGTGTTGTACACAACATCAAGTTCTAACAGACCACAACCAATCAAACTAGCCGGTATGAATAGTAATACCACTTTTTGAAATTTCTAAATTTTATATTTCAAAATGGACTACATTTTTGGATTCGGAATATCGAAATTAGCCTAGGGTGAAGTTTTGGTATTTTTCTAAAAACATCATTTTTTGGTGAATAGTGAAACCACTAAGTGGTAGTTAAAAAACAGAATTTTTCATAAAACTTAAATTTACCACAAATGTGAGTGGAATTTCTAAAATCCGAGAGACACGGTTATTATTAAGGGCTAAAATGTGGTTCATTGAGCTGAAAATAATTTTTGGTGGATAGTAAATTTTTACTTTTATTTACCACGGTTAAAAGTAAATAGGGTAATTGAGGGTAAAAATGATATTAATATTACCCTAAAACATGTCCTAATTCTATTTTATAAGCTTAATTCATCCAAAACCAACCTTAGGAATAAAATATTATCATTTAGGTCCACTTGGATTAGATTAGTACATTTATTATTATTTAATTCAATGAAGAGTTAAAAGAGTTAAAATCAATGTTTATTCACTAAATAATTTTTAATATAGGGTTATACATAAGATAAAATCGAATTTAAATATTCATTATAAAGCTAAAAATATATCCAACATAATGGTATTTTATTTTTAATTTTTAGACATTAAATAAATTAATTTATTTACGACCCAATGATGATGCATTAATTACCATAATAGTGAAAAATTAAAATAATTTATATTATAAATACCCAAATAAATATAATTTGAGACTTTTTATGAATTACACTAATTTTATTGGTTACTATGACATGTTAGTAATGATTTAATTAAATTTTTTCGAAGTAATCATTCTGTTATGATTTTCACAAAAATCAATTTTCCAAATTGTGTCAAAATTGACATAAAATGGTTTTTAAAACAAATATTATATTATTAATTTGTATTCAATTCCTAAAAATATAATGTTTGGAAAAGAGACTTATATCATTATAGGTGTATCATTAATGGACCACTTGGGGGTCACTTGGTGGAATATAGTATGTTTATTAACTATATAATATAAAAATACAAAGTGACATGGTAAGTGTCAAACTAAATAACTAAGAGTTAAAAATAAAAGATAAGGTTAATATAATGACCCAAACCTATCTAAATTCTATCGGTTGAGTGGTTTTCGACCCATAACCACCTTAAAATTTAAATAATCCACTTTTTATCCATTATAAACTGAATATGAAATTATTATAAAATAATATGTCTAGCTTTTCTGAAGGTTCCTCTCACCCCTCTTATAAAAGGGCACTCCACCGTCTCATTAATTCACACCATAAAAGCCATTTTTATCGGCCAAACTATGCCCAAATACTCTCTCAACATCCCTCACATCATCCTAGAGTCCTTACATTAGTCATAAATTCAACCTATGGAGCATGTTTGATCAAATCAAAAGGAAGAACCCGAAGAAGAGGTATTGATTTCACCACCCTTTTTCAAGTTCCTTTCTTCTTCCACTCCTTCTTTATTTGTTATTACCATTATAAAATAATAACAATAGTATCTTATATATACTGTGATTTTATTATAAATATGGTACAACCATATTCAGTATTCTACCCATCCTTTGAATAACATGTCATCACACGTGCATACGTACGACTTACCATCTCCACATCGTGGTGTAATTGTTATTCAATAAATTATTGTTTGGATGGGTATACTAATGATGTGTAATTCAGGTAAATAATAAATATAACAGGATAATGATTCTGTATATTTGATATACCATCCAATTATATATTATTTTAATATCAAAAGAATGATATTGTCGCTCGTGCGTACGTACGGACTACCGTCTCCACGAATGCGATGAGATTCATTCTCCATCGTATCCATTCAAGTCTAATTCTCATTTGATGATTAATAATAGTATATATGTACTTTATATCATTCTGGATATGATTAATATACAACCTATCCATGAAAAACATGGCTTACATAACAAAAAATATAAAAGAAAATGAGTAAGTTAACACCCGAAACAACGATAATAGTAAGATATTATTAACATATCAATGTTAAAAGATCATATATGATATCATATTAATGTATATGATTCTTTTAGAACTTAATAAAAATTATTTCACCAATATACAGGAGGTTAACCTACCCTCAAACAAGGATATGTACAAGGTAAGGGTTTATTTGTTAATCTCTTCTTTATCCGAGGTTGTTTATATGTAATAATCTACTGGGATCTGTTTATCATCCACATCCAGGTTTAATAAAAATGTATTTCAAAACATTTTTACTATTTACAATAATATGGGTTTAAGTCATTTCAACCCTTGTTTGACTTTTTATAAGTGGTTTATGAAGGAATCTTTCTGTTGTTTTTGAAACAAGGTGTTTTTTATCCTTTTCGACAGAATTAAGGTAAGAATGGTTTTTTAACTTATATGGCGGCTGAGGCTATTTTCTGCTGTTATAATATCGTCGAGGCTTCCCTTACAAGCTTATAAGAATATTTTCATTGAAAATGTTTTATTTTATAAATATACTACTGTTAAATGGTTTCAAAATAGAACACTATATTTCTCTAAAAATAGTTTTGATTTCATCTTTGTCAACATCCTTTGATGGATATTACGCATATTTGAAGTTGATTTATTATGATACAAAACGTCTATATTGTATTGACAGTTTTGTGATATGTTTGAATGTGGATGTGTTATTTTTATACCATTCGTGGTTTATAGATGAAGTATTTACACTTCGTATGCTAGTTTTAATACGAATGTTTATGTTATGTTTAAACCTTTTCATATGGGAAGGAATTGAACTTAATATGTGGCGGGTGGAGCCCGCTATAGCTCCTCGATGCATCGGTAGGTCTAATGAGACAAACTAGTGTCTTGGAAAAAGGCCATGGAAAAATCTTATTTGTAGCCTTAGCACGAGGCCTTGGCTTTGTGGTTATGATAGTTTGGAAATATGTATTCCATCATTATGAAAGTGGTTATTGATATTGCATGTGATTATTAGATTAGTAGAATATCCATGTGAATAAGTAAATGGAATTATTTAATTTTGTTTTTATAATACTATGTTGATGTTAATTTTTCAAAGGCTTCTGTTTTAGTTATAAATTTCTTTAAATGGTTATTCTTATTTATGAATGTTTCCGCTATATTTTTATCCTAACTGGGTATTTGAGCTCACCACTTTTCTATGTTTTATTTTTCCCACGATGTGAAGAAGTAAATTATGAATGAACTGCAGGGATAGTATGAGGGGATAAGAGTGTCGACTATGGAGACTATGTTGTTTTATTTTTCATTTTTATGATGTAATTTAAAACTTTATGAATATATCTAGTATTTCCAAGGATACTAAACAAATCGGTCTTTAGAGATTTGATCTTTCTTTTGATCATGACATTGTTATGTAATAATGCACTGACTCTAGGTAACTGGGGTCGGGGAATTACATTTCTCATAAAACCTTTTAGAAGGATTCATCCATACTATAGACAATACATTGAATCCTTTAGGCACAATATTTTCTCATTGTCAATGGTGCACCTCCTTAAAAACACAATGATTTCATGTCACATACCTGAGCAAAAAAAACTCACAGCTGCCAAAAATGTTCATATAGATCAAATTAAGCCAGTGTAAAATAAAAAAAAGTCCAAAGGAAATGTGAGAATTTAATTTTGAATATGAAAAAGGTGACCTTGAATGATGAAAAAATAGGAATTGAACATTTATGTACATGGAAAAACAACTGAAACAACTCATACCTGCCAATTGAATCCAAATTCAAGTGCTGTCAAGTAAAAATCAAGAAGCACATGATTATTGATGTATTATTAACCGATTGAGTTATAAACAATATAAATTTCAGAATACATAAATATCGTTTAAAAATTTACATTAAATATGGATAAATTTAATCATTTAATGGTGTATGAAAAGAGATTAAGTTCATAGTAGATTTAAAAATTAGTTCATAACTTGCTAACAACCCTCTCTAAACGGGATTAAAAAACAAAAAGAATACATTAAAATGCGATCTTCCATATCCTTCTAAAATTAATCAATCAAGGAAATGAAAAACATATAGAATGATTTCTCATCAAACCTTTTAGAAGGATTCATCCATACTATAGAAAATACATCGAATACTTTAGGCCCAACATTTTCTCATTGTTGATGGTGCACCTTCTTAAAAACACAATTATTTCATGTCACATACCTCAGCAAAACAACTCATACCTACCATAAATTTTCATATAGATCAATTTAATCCAGTGTAAAATAAAAAAGGCCAAAGGAAATGTTATCATTTAATTTTGAATATGAAAAAGGTGACCTAGCATGTTGAAAAAATAGGAATTGAACATTTATGTATAGGGAAAAATAACCGAAAAAAATCATACCAGCCAATTAAATCCAAATTCAAGTGCTCTCAAGTAAAACTCAAGAAGCACATGATTATCGATTTGTCATTAACCCATGGAGTTCTAAACAAATATAAAATTTATGAGTTATTAACGATGAATCAAATCAATATGCAGAATTAATTGGTTAAAAAACAACAAAAACAATCCTCCTTGAGCCATAAATTATATGTCTCTTCTGTTCATCCTCCTCCATGCATGTAAATTTAAGAAAATAATTCCATAAGACCATGCACATTCATCAGGACTTAACTTCTTCACTATTTGAGGATGATAAAAATTGATGCATTGTTAATAGGATAACTTCATGTGGATGTAGAAACTGAAGTTATATAAATAAAGGAGATGTAATGTACATATTGAAGTAAGTCAGTTAAATGGATAAACATGTAATTGCGAAGGAGTATACAACTGTAAAAATTTGACACATTAAATCTCTAAATAAGAATTAGGGTAATATTCAACTAAGAAATAATGGTAGTTATCTTTTCAATAATATTAGAGGAATTCAAGGGTTGCATGTTATCATCTAGTGTAATTGTATGTTGACCCTTGTGTAATTCTAAGAAGTTGTGTTAACTGCCAAAATTGATTTCAATGATGTCATACGAGTCACAGTAGATTCTAATATGTCATAGTATATATGGTAACTGTAAACGTCATGTGTACTAATTATGAGTACCTTAATTTAAAGACACACCTTTATTAGGAAGTTAAAAATTAGACAGCCTCAACAGAGGAATATATCTGGCTTCTAGTAATGTAGAATGTACAAATGAGCCAGAAGCCCGGAAGCAGTAGTGGTGGCATAGATGAATATGACCCCTAGTTAGGAGAAATGTGTTCCATGGATCCTGGTAAGTGGATTGTGCATAGTGAGTCAACTTCAGTGGCATTCAAAAATTGGATTTCAGTAATTGAAGTCTTACTGGTAAGGATAGATGCCCTGACATTAATATGTAGCTAATCTGACTTGAAATGTAGTGAAGGATACTTCTTGACATGCAAGCACCTTATTACCCCCATAAAGAAGTTGATTAGAATAGGGTTTCTGGGTATTGAATATGGGCATGTAGTAGTTAGGGTTACGATGACAAGATTCCAATCGACGAATAGAGGGAGCAGGAGGTAGTCGATGATTGACTATGAATGGTAGATTAGTGGTAGGAAATCACAGTCTATAGATGGAACTAAAGAATAATGATATGAATATCCATAAGCTTTGATTGTGCATGGTATCTGCATGACTGTAGGGTAGAAGATGGAGATAGAGGAGGGCTTAAAAAGGAGGTAAGATTTGGTTAAGAAAAAATCGACGGATCCCTATAGTCTGGTTGTTGTGTGAGAATGTAGATCTCATAGGAAGATGGACGTAAGAAATTGATGAGGAAGCTGCGAGGAAACCTTCGGTAATAGAAGTTGATCAAAGATGGAGATTGAAGATTAATGGAAGAAAACTATAATGTCTTTGGGAGCTTCTAGGAGAAAAAAATGCGATTGACTTATCGATAGGGGTTCTCTAGAGATGGATGAAGTGGTATAGGAGACATGGTGCGCATGAGAAAACCATGGGATGAAATTGATGTAGATTGCGCTCGTCACAGGAGGAAGAAGATGAAAGTTCGTAACCCTAAGCACGTGGTGGGATCGAGGTAATGCAGTTGTTGGAGATGAAAAGAGAGGGGCAATGTAGGGGTGCGAGCGGATAGTGAATGGGATATTGGTTATTGAATATCAGATTTACGTGACGTGGTTGAATGTGGTGGTGACACATAAGCATGGGAACACCCAGCTTTAGTAGATATAGTAGATACTAATTTCCCATAAAAAAATTGGTTTCATGTCACCAATTTTTTCTACAAAAAACACATTGAAATATAATTTCCAATTAAAACTAGTTGTGACATCTAGAAATCACATTTTCAAGCCCAAGCTGACTAGAGATTAACGAAAATCCACATTCCCATGTAAGATATCCAATTTTTTAGAAACAACATGGATAATTTAATATCATTCCTTTCATAGTCATATTTAAAATATTTTTAAAGCACATTAAAATCACACATTCACTTTACTTCCTTTAAAACCATTAACAATACTTTTTCAGATCATTTTAAACGTAAACCCCATATATAGAAGATATAATTATTAGAATCAAGAACCACTATGTTATGTCATCCAAAAAGGATAAACAAAAAATAACATAATTGGTTCCATTAAAAAATTTATTATGTATTGAATAAAATGAATTTAAAAAAGAAAAATCCCTTAAAATAATCCTAAACAGCATCTTGATTTCATGGGATATAACCAATTGTCTCTTGAATGAATTAAAATATCACTAGGTTCCCGAATCAATAATTATAAAAAATAATATTAGAATAACTCTAGGTATTCCCAGAACATTATCTACCCAAACCTTCCACAAAACATCACCCCACTCACCCATTGGTTTGGAATAAGGCATAAGTTATACTATTCTTTGCGGACATCCCCAAGACACACAAGGTCAATAATGAATTCCAATTGTCTTGATGATAATTGGGGGAACATTTTCCCTTTAAATATAAAAATCCTGAAAATAAATTAAATGAACATCCAAAAAAATATATGACACATGAGTATTGTTACCAAGTCCCATACATAAAACCAAAATAACCACAATATCAGAGTAAAAAAATGACATGTAATATGAAATTAATAAACCAAAAGATAACATGATTCAATGAAATCATCTGAAGCAATCACAAGAAACACCTAAGCATCTCCAACTCCAAAATCAATTAGAAATCACAATGTTTGAAGAATCATCGATATAGAAATAATATAGAATTCCCTATCATATACACTAAATATATGATATCTTTAAACACATAATAGAACCCATGAAGTGGGTGAGTATAAAATCCATATACATTCTCTAAATACTTCCCTAAACATACCAATTGGATAAGATCTATATAGTACAATTTATAAATAATAGTTCAAAAAAAGTTCATAATTTAAATAAATCTATAAAATAAATCCAAGAGAGAAAATACCAAAACTTTTATCATAAGAAATACATTTTAAAAATAATTAAACTAAATAAATATTTCCATTCATTCTTTCAAACTTTTATAATAAATAATTTCACTAACACACACCCATAGACACTTGTATTCTAGGTCATAGTTTCATAATCTTGAGCAGTTATTCAACGATGCCCAAATTTTTCACTAGGTGACATTTCTATAGGTTCCCCGATATCACACACAACTTATTTATGGTCACATCCTATGTAAATTAAAATATAAAAACCATGTATATGAAAACAATATATCATATAAATACATTTCACATGAGTCATTTATTACTATTAAAGCATTAAATCCAAAATAATTTGTGAAAAATATATATTCCTATATTTTAAAATCATCATTTTAATATTATAAGGGAAGAGTGTTTTCCAAAATCCATACAATTTTCCATAATTTTAAAGAACTATATAAAAATATTTATTTACCACAGCAACAAACTGATTCCATAGGATATCAAACCAAAACCATTTAAGAAAACATTGAATTTATGTTCTAGAATAGTGGACATGTGAGATATTGATGTTTCCCGTTAATAGATAAAAATAATGAATAACTACCATAAAACCTCTAGGCCTAGGTTCAAAACACATCCTACTCAATTTTATTTCCACAATAAAATTGTTGAAGATATGTTGTAATTAGAATATTGATATCAAATTTCAAAATAAAATTCATAGGGCGGCCCACGAAGATTAGAGGAGAAGAGACGTCAACAAAAAAGGTATTTAAAGAAAATAGATGTGATTTTATACCAAGAGTAGAAACATAATACCATGCCATAGAAATGATGAAAATAACACTAGAACATGATACATGTAATTGGATCATGCTGATGTCATCAAAAATTAATTCCCAGCCCATTGAGCTGCCCCATAGTAACCATTGGACATGATGACCTCTGGAATCCATGGCATAGAGTGAGCCTAGATACTATTTAGTTGGGGTAAGACTACGGTGAAACCCCAACACCAATCAATAGCTATCCCAAAAATGAAAGAGACTCTCAAATGGGATCTAAGAACCATCTACCCACTTAATTGAAACCATGACTGAAATGGTAGTGGATCCAAAACTTGATATACCGAATCCATAGCTCTATTGGGTAGAATCCCCAAAAATCAGTATCACCAACCAAAAATTATTTCCATGAATCTATATATAATCCAGGTCTCTATGACTTAACTGTATTGAATAATGAATTGGGGAAGAACATCACATCCTAATCCCCTATTACACATCCATTCTGACCCATGTTGAACCACACAATGACCTACAATATAGCTCATGATCCGTGGAATGGTATTGCAAAAAATAAAATAATCCCTTCAAAAACCAATTCAATCCCACATAAAAATCTCGAAACATAACTAAATAATTTTATAAGATAAAAATAAACACTAAAAGGAAAATTTATTTGATACTAGTGGTGTTACATTGTCCCCACCATTAGTAATTCCATCATTGGAAATTGGGGAAAAAATTTCTTTTAGAATATATTGGGTGATTTCTCTTACATTTACTTTTTATGCTCCCATGTATCTTCCTCAATCTGACCATGTTTCCATAACATATATACCATTCCAATGATTTTACCACACAAGATATCTTCATTCCTATCCATATTTAGAACTAACATATGAATCAATATATCATTTGTTTAATGTTCAATATGGTACCGTCAAGTCAAAAGGTCTAAAGAAGAATACTAATTATTCAATTTCAATACATGAAAAACATTATGCATGGATATAATTTTTATTGGTAAAGATAACCAATAATCCACATCACCCAAATGCTACAGTATCTCGAAACTGGATAATTTACTAAAGAGAAAATATATTTTCAAAAAAAAGTGATTTATTATCCTTAGAGTGATAGTCAAGAATACATGATTGACAATCTCAAATAATAAGATTTTTTATGGTGATCTTTATAAGATTTTAGATGACTATGAGCTCTCTCCATTCTATTTAAGATCATATGAATTATATTTCTTGTCACATTTATTAGGATATGTCTGATAAGTGAAGTCTCAAAAATTTCCATAGAAAAATTTGGAGAAAAAAGAAAAAAATATAATTCCTTTATTGGATCCATATTTATCAATCCTAATAAAAATTATTTTATGAGAATATGATCCTCATGTGAGCCTCTATAGTCCATATAACTAGCTCTAGTAACGTTTTAAAAATTTTGGATATTACTTACATATTTTATATCCATTTTAGTATGATTGGATTTTCTGATTGTAAATTGAGTTCGGAGTTTTTACATAAGGGATATATTAAACTAATATACAATCCTTGGGTCCTAGTCAGGAATAATTGAAATTTGAATGAAGTTCAACATTTAAACATAATTAATGTTGAATATATACTATTTCTAAACCATATTGGATTCCAAAATAGATATGAAGTGATATTACATTGTCAGTCAATCCATAATCACACATGTGGCATCATATTTCCAATCCAATATTCGTAAAATTTTCAAAAAATCAATAGATATTTTATCCCATATAAACATAGGAATTAGCAATGTGTATTGAGTAACAGTTGGTTATTGGGGATCCTGATTGACCTTCTGACAATTGAGGCACCTTAATATGATCTCATACACATTCCTCTTCATCTAACCCAAACAAATGTGAATTTAATTTTTTATTCATCTTCTAGAATCTAGGATGAATGATCCATCTCGAATAGTGGTAGGTAGAAATAATTTGTTCCTCATAGATTGTAGGAATTATAATCCAATATTGAAAAATAGCATAGATACTAAATTATGAATACAAACACCAATGGTGTCTCCACCATAGAGTTTTTACCTGACTATTATACATTCAATATTAGATATCTAGTAAATTATAATATTCTCAGTCATGTTTAGAACAAGAGAAATAGTAAAGTATAATACAACATCATATTTATCAGAAAAATATGAATGAATATAAGTTATGACTGACATTATTTATTATTTAAAAAAATGTGATTCAACTATAATGACCCTGACTCATGTATCCCAAATATGGTGTCTTACCTCATTACATAAGAATATATAAAATAGACCAAATCCTCAAGACTGATCAGTTTAATAGTTTGGGAGATCAATATACACACATGATACCCATTTTAAATTGGTAATATAATGTAAAACAATATATATAGCCAAATTAAATTAATTAAATCCTAGAAAACCCATTCCATGAATTCTTAATCACATCATATGGAAAATAAAATAAATAATGGTGATATCAAATTCTCAGTATGGTTTAAGTAAAACAGATAATATCATGAATCAATAAGCATCATCAACATGAAAAAGTTATTTAATCAACACAAATTACATTTAAATAACTTGAATATCATGATAATATAAGGAATAGTCAACATGGTTTGTTAAATTACTAAAAACACCTGAAATTTAATCAATATCATTACAATCATAACTGGATAAGGCCTAATTATTATGTAAAATTATTTAACTAACACAAATTCCCTTTAATCAAAAAACTAAGAATAAAAAAACAAGGATAATATCAACTTGAAAATAGAATGAGTAAGAATAAATAAATTCTAAAGGACGAAAATTATCAATTGTTTAATATCATGTCCCTAGAACATGATACCTCTACCATCGTGAAAAATATTAACGATAGTTTAAATATACTATATAAAACCCCATCTGATTTAGCTAAACATTTATATATAAGGTAAATATAATAATGAATGAAAAAGGATTAAAGGTACTGGATTTTATCAATAGAAATATGAAAATCACTACAGAAAGTGAGATTGTACTATAACTTTTACCACTTGGCTATTTTTCATGTCAAACACCATTAGATTAAAAAATTCAAATAGAAATATAATATACCAATATTTATTATGGAATCGGGATATTACTTGTAATGTGGAATTATATACACCAAATAAAATTAAATAAGTGTATAACATTACAAAATGTCCTAACGAAGGGAAGTTGAGGCAATGTCCATTATCTTATTTTTCAGTTTGGTTGCATGTTTATTAAACTCATGAATAGTGTTTCTAACCATGATATAAACTTATAATAAAACCATATTATTTTTTATATTAACAAATTTTATCCTTTTATAACATATCTTATCATGTTAATTAATAATCTTTCATTATTTTCATTGATTCAGTTTTTAATTGTATTGTTTTATCACTTGTGATTTGGTATGAATGTTCTGGTTGTTGTGAATATTTTATACATTCATAATCTAAAAAATAGTAATAATTAAATGATTAACCTAATTATACCAAAATTATACTTTTTATTCCATTCATGAATGATGGTTTTGTGAAATGAATTATGTTACGATCATAGAGACGTTAGGCCATACGTACACATGAGTACGATTTCAAATTTAAAGTGATCCTTATGAAATGATGGTAAGTAAAATATTATCTTTGAAAAATTATAAAAATATAATAAATACAATATTATTTAATTAAATATACTTATATATAACATCCATGTGGTGTGGTGATGAAAAAAGAGTCACATCATTTCATGAAGATGGTAGTCCACATGTAGATGAATGTCATATTCATCATTAATTAAGTGAACCAGTAGGTAATAAAATTGTATATTTATATTTTTAGAAAGGAAAATATGTCATTAATATCATTAATATGTCTTTTATATCACATATAATTATAAACTATATCATAACCACATTTCATGTAAAACATTTGTGGCAGATGAATAACATTTCATTGCAGGGCAGTAGTCCTCCGTACACACGAGGATAATTATCATATCCCTAAGGGAATGGATTATTATATTATATATATGATATAATGACTCGATAAGAATAATAATATTATAAATATATTATATATACATTTGATCCTTCATCATACTCAACTATGAGAGTTGGCAATGGAAAAATAAATGATATCAATCGTAAGGTGGTATTCATCCGTACACAGAAATGATGATTTTTTAACTTATTAGTTAGATTTGGGTGTTTTTTTTGTTCCTCATCATAACATAATAACTTTTCAGTATATGTATGATAATTATTATATTATATAATTGATATTTAATAATAATTGTGGAGTTTGAGAAATAAATAGAATAAAAATGCTCATTGAAGAATGTTATATCTTCTTCAAGTATCCTCCTTTTGTTTGAACGAAATCCATCCTTGGTTGGGTTGAATCCCAATATAATTTATCTATTATGGTATTAGAGAATTTGGGATGTGATTTTGGGGGGGGGGGGGTGGTTTAGAGCCGAATCTCTTGAGTGTTGTGAAAAAATGAGGGGAGTATGATCTATCTTATAATTTAGGAAGATGGGTATTTTTTAAAATACCAATAACTCTTAAATACTATGAATCCTCTCTCACCCCAAAATTCATAAAAATTGTTAATTAAATGGTTTTAGTGAAATAATGGTTGATAAATGTTACATTTTGGACTTACTGACCATTAAACTTGTAGCTGTACTGGTCTCCACATGGTCTCATGTGCACCTCTCTGTACACGGGAAGCTGCTGACAAGATGTGAGGGTATAAAAGGTGATAGATGTGAGAATATACCATCAGGGTCAGTGTATCCGAATATTATATAGTAAAATTAATAATATAAAAAAATAGAATCATTAAAAAATTAAATATAGAGTTTCAGAATATTTATATAATGTTAATAAGAAAATACGAACATTGACAACGCATCCAATGCATGCATGTCTAGATGGTGATCTATAAACTAAAATATTATAGATACAATAATATAAATAATTCAAGGACGTATATGAATAAGAAAATAAAATATATCCCCAAGGGTGAACTCCAATGAAATCTTGAGATTCATCTCAGTCCTATTCTCCTAACTATCTGGTTCAAGAAAAATATTGCAAGAAATAACACATGATCATATTAGCAATGGATCTTCTCTCGTACCCTAGCACAATGACCACCTGTGTATGGTGTGATATAAAATCCCAGTAATCCACCACCAATGGTGTATATAGGTAAATAATATTTATGATTATAATGTAATGTAGTGTGAAAATAAAAAGATGATGAAAAAAATCCTGCTGATATAAATAAATAGTAGTTGAATCATCTTCTAATAGGAAACATGGTAAAGTCTACATTCATCAGCTCATGTCTAGAATGATTTTCATATTGATAAAAATATTTATTGTACTAGTATATATGAAATATAGTTTTTTTATTTTATACACCGATATGGACTATTTATTTGTAGACATATGTGGCCATATACTTGGAATACTTTGTGGTAGCTGGAACAAGGCGTAACTGACTCATCTTCAACCAGTATAAACAAACCTATGAGCTCCAACAGAAGGTGGAATCCTCACATCTCATAATGAGTTAGAGGAATCATTCTTGTCACTTCATATGGTGACTGTGTCATTATGTCAACACTTGAAATCTAGAGTGAGCCATTATGTCAACACTTACTACAAGTGATGTGCTATTTCATGACCACCTGCCGAATAATGTAAACATTGTGAGACATCATTCTCAACATGAAATATATGGAAAAATGATACTTCCATTCTCAATAGAAATCTCAACCTCATTCTACATCCTATATCATGGTGTAGTCATATTTATAATGATAATAACAATGTTTCATTACCTCTCATGCTTTATATTAATGAAGCCTAAATATAATCAGGGGATTTCAATTCGATAATTTCATTAAAAAACAACAATTTTATTGGGCTTTCGAACATGTATAATTCATTTAATTAAAGAATATATTTCATCAAACCAAGGTAACCATCATGAAAAATCCCTTCCAATTTAACCCATTCTATTTAATCTATCTAATCATGGAAATTCAATTTACATGTCATAATGTGGTACATATAAGGTACCATGGTACAATTGGGAAATTACATAATTAGGAAGTCCCATTTTTTATAGAATCCAAGCCCTTAAGAGGATGATGGATCATTATTCATATATGTACTAGTGGCCCATGAAATTCATTTTAAAAGAGTATTTGTTTGATGAAAATAATATAAAAAGGAGGGAAAATCCCTTCAACAATATCAATTGAGGATATGATCAATACATGTCATATCTAAAAAAAATAAAAGGGAATAGGTAATCCACAATGCAATAAGGATTATTGAGATTTAGAGCACTAATGACCACATTCTAATTTAGAAAAAGGAACACCTCATCCAAGGGGTATTATTAAAAAAAATGACATTGTTTGCCAAATAATATATTATTCACAATTAAGCAGAATTTTTTTTTAATTTCAACTCAATTAAACAAATATGTTGTCTTAAATAATTTACCAAACATGTTAAAAAAATAAAATTGTTCAATACGACCTTTAAGCACTGCCATTATCATCTAAGAAAACCCCTAAAGGGGAAAATTCTACTATTAATACAAGATGACTTTATAGGAGGAATTGACGGTTTTAAATAATTTAATTTTTATGTGAAATAATATGCCAGAAAAACCAAGGGGTGTCCATGATCATGGATGGTTATCTAAAATGACAAAAAAGACAAGAGTAATACTATGGGTTATAATAATTAAAAAGTATGAACTCAATTATTGTGTGAAACATGGAAAATTACAACAAGAAACAAAATTGACTTATATATAAAACAAAAACTCATTGGGAAAGATCCATATAACAACTACCTTATTCTTTGAATGCTCTACTAGTCTGATATCAATGCTTTATTTGGCTCAGATTAGACGAAATTTGATAAGAATATAGTTTCTCTAAAAATAGGGAAAATTGAACTCTTAAAAAAATAGAGGAAAATAGAAATAAATGCCTAGAAATTAACTAAGAGGAGTCGAGATCATACTATGGAAGACCTATAGGGTCACATGGCATCCAATTTAGACATCGGATGAAAGTGATATCCTGAATCCTAGGATAAAGAGGAGGAGGAACCCACGGTGCCAACAGATGTGTTTCATGAGGGTGGGGTAAGAAGAAAGATGGTGAAAATAGGATTAAAAGATTAAATGAGTTAAAAAGGTAAACTCACCCTCTATACTCAACTGCATGGTTTGGGCATACAGTTTTCCAAACTGTGTGCCAACTGTACAGTTCCCACTACTTAGGAACAATAACCCCAAATTGTTTGGTCTATCCATGCACCAAATTTTTGATGAACTATGAACACACACTTAAGAGATGTCACTAAATTTGTGTTATAGGTTCACATATATGAAAAATATATATAGAATGTGTGAGGAACTCTATCTCACCTACATTAGCTACACTGTTTTCACTGGTGAGCCGCACAGTTTCAGAAAAATTATGCACCATTTCCAGTCCTCCTTGTTTTTGAGTTTTTAGAGCACAACACTCCTAAAACATGATGGGGATACTATGTAAACCATATATATAATACCCATTTATAAAAATAACACATTGATGTGTCACAATATTCAAAAATATGTTCTAAATGTCAATTTAAATAGAAACTCGTCCCCTAAACTCTATAATACAAATTCCCATGGAATTCAACCATGGAACAAAAACACGAGTCATTACCACCTCCCCACAGTAGATATTCTCATTATCAAGAGGCCTTTGGGAAAAATTAAAACATCACCCAACCTACAAGAGTATGAATTCCTCATTAAAATGGTTACATTGCATTCCAAAATTCCCATCTAAGAGTTACTTAATAATATGACACTCAAGATGTCAAAACCCGATCCGATTCTCATATATTGACTAAAACAAAAAAACAATGCATAAAGAGGAAAATTATCTTGAGACATGATACCATTTCCATCTATTTGAATATTTTGTGTTAGTTCTTCCCACTATTGGTTATTACAATTAAAAGGGAAATTTTTTTATCATTGGTACCTGCACCATTATAATTTCATAAAATAATGCCTCTAAGTGTTCTAGTGACAGTAAAAACATGATTTATTCAAATGGGTGACCATGAACACCTTTAATTTCATATTAAGGTCTGCATCACAAGGAAATGATTTAATCTCGATAAACCTAGGTAAAAATGGTCATGCAATCATTCTAGAAGTACACTACAAACCCTTATACAATACCCCCATTAACTCAGAACCATTATTTAAAATGATTCCTCACCACTGAATATATCTAATAAGAAGGATATCTTGTAAAACCACCCTCGACAACATCTCTTGGAATAACTCATCTTAGACAACCAAATTAATTCAAACTGAACTGCAATGCCTTCCTCCCTGGAATTTCACATTAATAACGAACATGTTCACCAAATCCCATACATGAAATCATGTGATATTAATTTTTCCAACCATCACATGGACATATAATTATTAATTCCTCAACATGAATATAGTTGTCACTCAGTTCTACAGTACTGGAATCATCACCCTTTTTCATCACCATTGATCTTGAAACAAATTCATGATAACCTTAAATTTATTACACTGGAGTCCATGGAATTATCCAAAAATATTAAATACTCCATTTTTATTAGTGAGATATCACTTAAAGGAAAAGATATACACATTAGATCTTTAAATAATACCGGAACGATATCAAACTGGTAGTAAAGTTAGTGGAAAATGGCCGGTGTCAAGGAGTCTGTCAAAGGTGTTCCAACATGGGAAATCATGCGACACTCAGGAAAAAACATGCCTTGATGAAAACCATGATTTTGTTGCACACCTATGATTAAAAATGTTTATTGAAATAGAAAGAAATTTCGGACAATTATCTTATTGTATAGCTGAAACACTCTTACTGTAGCAAGGACGCCATCAAGATAGGGAGAATTCTCTTCATAAAGAAAGAGTAAAATAAGAATATATCAAGAAGATTGAAGACACTCCTATCACAAACAAAAAATTTTCTTGATTCAATTTCCAACCAACCACAACCAACTATTGGAAGGAAGAGTAGTCTAAATACTAGCTAACTTCAGGGAAGAATCATAAATTCTCCTACCTATAAGCAACAATTTACCGATCTCAGGACAATACCACCCAATGTGGCCCATGATTAAAATAACTTAGCCACCAAATTCAATTTAATTCCAATGGTTATTCTAAAGGATAACTTACACAAACAACTACACCAATGTTGTTATTCTGAGAAGTCACTTAAATTATTAAAAAAATGCTTGCATCAAGGGAATTGAAGATGGAACAACCAATTTAAAATGGCCCACTTTATTATTTTTCATTCTAAAAGGATGGAAACATATTCACAATAACAAACATAATTCTCCAAACCATAGGGGTGTCATTGTCCTCAAATTTAGAGATGGAATATCCACACATAAGCATGCTATGTCAGATCCACTTTAAGGAAAAATGTGATTAATCTCTGAGTCATGATTACAAACATCATAATAATTTTAAATAAGTCCAAAAATAATCTGAATAGAATTTAAAAACACACTATCCTCTTGGATCACCATTACAACCAGTAAGAAAAATAAATTACTTTAAAAACTATATCACTCTACTCTAAAGACACCATGAGATCATACTTAACATCACAAGGCTAAATAATTTCAACAAACTCAACCGGTTGATTACATCATTTAGAAACCCAACTGGTACGACATATTTGAATTCGCACTACCTCGATGTTTTAGATGAAGAATGGTACATATTTATTATATCCATAGTTTTTATTCTCTATAAATATTAGTGAGAGGTGATCCATACAATAGATTTAAACCAAATTTAATTTTCTCTATATGACCATTAACGTGGATGATGACATACCAAGTTGTCTATCAATGGGAAAAAATAGAGGGTCATAAGAGATTCAAAGTGCAAAACTATGCGCAATGATTATCGAAAATATTAAAACTGATCATTACATAATGATATTTCCAAAAAAAATGGTCAAGCATACAATGAACACACATCCAAGAAGAGTTTGATTTAGAATCAAAGAGTCATAATATGGACAACGACACCCAAACGAAACTATACGTTATAAATATGACAACATTTAGTAAGTAATTTATAACTAAAAAATCTACCTTTTATAGTAAATCACCATAAAAAAGAATTTGTATCAAACATATAACTATGTCAAGAAAAATAGATTTGACTAGGCCTTGAACATATAACATTGTCCCACTAAAATGATAATGCCTATAGAAATTTTTGACTTTTCCATTCCAATGAAACTTAATGAAATTATTAAACTACCCATACGTTTGGATATTTAATGTTGGATACCACCTAAGGTTCTCTTTTAAGTAATTGAATTGGTTTATATTCAATATTTAAAGATTAAAAATATTTTTAAAACAAAAACTCAAATAAATATTATAAATCAATAGAAATTGGTAATTTATATGGAGAGATACGATGGTTTGATTTAGCCAAGAACATTTATTTAGAGTGCAATCCAAAATCTGTTTATTAATTATTAAAGTTTGAAAACCTGTATAGTGGGTAAACTCATAAAAAAATTCCCCAAATTACATACATGGGTATAATTTTTAATTTAAAATGATTATCATATATATCACCATTTTTCGTGAAAGAGTCCAAAGCAATTATAGGGGAAAAATAGCGTAAAATTTTCAAATTTCTCTTAGTTGGAAATATCAAATAAGTTTAACATCATCACAAATCTACCTGGGGCGAGTCATGTAAGTGGTCTGTAAGAATCCAATTCATTCCAATCCAATTAAGTTGATTTTAAAATTATAACCATTTTAGAATAAATCATACTCTTAAATAATTATTTTATTATATGGGTCACCATCTCTAATTTATAATGCACCCATACAATATACATATCATTGGATAACACAGATTTAAATTCAACAAATTCACTTTAAAATTTAAACTTTAGAAGATTTTATATATTTTGATGATATTTTATAAATATGTATAAATTTCAAGGATAGTTCAAATACCCAGGTTACAATTCCCCAATTATAAGGTGCCCATTCACCATAAAATTGAATGCTGGCCCCCATTAAATCACAACCAACAAATTCAGACCATACAACCACATTCATGTTAACAACAATACTAGGCATGTTATCACAAGAAATAGAAACATAGACACGTGATAAAAAGCACAGAAGAAAAAATCATAGGCATTACACAATAAAAAATCATTAATCAGTGCATATAACCACTAAACCGAGGAAGCATATTAGCATTATAAATAAATCACCCAAGAAATTTATATAAACTAATTTGATAAATAATTACCAAAAAGGTTCTAATATAATAATATTATTAAAATACCAAACATTGAATATAATAGACACAAAATCACAATAAGTAATTATCCTGAAAATTAAACTACATGGCACAATATATGCATGGAATGGGTATCTCTAGGTGCCTACATAGAAGCATTTATTGAAACATCCAATACATAAAATTCATAGAAATAATTAAATTAATTAAATAAACAAATAAGTATTCAAATATACACCAATCACTCAAGGTGAAATCATAATGAACTATAATAGAAAACATTAGGAAAAACAATCCCATCCCTGGAAACCTGGGGTTTTCCCATTTGTGGGTTTATCACTCCCAAAAACAGCTATTTAATAAGAGATGAAACATTCCTAGTCTCGTGTATACCATCCAAAAATAATAATATAAAGGAAATAATTGCCTTTGATAGTACTTTGTATCGTCCCAGATCGACCGACCATTAAACCATTATATAAGCTAGTCGCCACATGGCCTCAAGAAATCCTCCATATACACCAGAGGCTACTGACTTGTATCAAGGGTCTAAAGAGGTGATATCAATGAGACTACAACCTCATGATCAGAGTGGAAAATGGTTTATCAAAATATAAAAAACCAAAAATATCGTAATCAGTAATAAATGTATGACAATGTTGTGGAAGAATAATATAACCGGAATAATAATGTATTTTCCATGCCAATTTATATTGTGATTGAATGTCTAGATGGTGATTCATAATATAAAACTATAGACATATAGTAGGAAACATGATACAAGGTAGTACAAAAATACAAAAAAAATCATTCCCTAAGGGTGAACTCCATGGGAATCATGGGATTCGGCTCAGTCTTGTGCTCCTAACTCCTAGGTTCACGAAAAACTATGTATAGAATAAAAAATGATCTTGAGAACATGCGATCTTCTTTGCTACCTTAGTGTAAAGGTGGAACGAAAAGGGTGTGAGATAAAATTTCATTAGTCCACTACTAACAATGTATATGAATAAATATAGTCCCCGATTTTAAATAAATGAATTCTGTATATGAGGAGATAAGAAATATTGATGAAATAATTAAATACCTGTTCAATGAGGTTCCCATAGGAAACATGGAAAACTCTACAATCTTCATCAAATGGTTGGAATTAGTGTCTGATTGATAACTATATATATATAGTAATATATATATATATTGTATAGTTATATAAAACATCCATCTATAGTGGCCATGTATGCACAAGCATAGTGTTGGCTAGACAAATGTGTAACTCAATCATCCATAACCATTCAAAGTGCACCTATAAGATCAAACTGAGTGTACTAGAACAATATCTCATAATGTGTGGGAGACGTCAGGCTCATCACTCAGTATGGTGAGTGTGCCATCATGTCCATAGTCATAACCAAGGGTGAGCTGTTATGTTAACACTCAATGCATTGTACAAGTTGAATCATGACCACTATCTGAATGGAATCAATGGTTTGAGATTTCATGTTGGACACTCGATGTAAGGTACCATGATATCACTTTTATGAATAGATCCATTAACATCATCCCATAACCTATGAATGCATAATCATGTTTATAATAATAATTTCCATGACGCATTACATCTAGTGATTTATATTAAACTATTCCAAATATAATCTAGGTCATTAAATTAAATAATTATGTTTAGAATAAACAAAGTACAATTTTTATATAATTCTACCCTCTAAAATTCATTTTAATAAAATAATTTAATTCTTCTAAGGAATTCAACTATCATAAACAATCACATCCATTTTAGAAAATTCCATTTAATCTATATAAATAATGAAATTTATTTTACCTAAAAAGACGTGGTTCTTAGAAGGTACCATGGTATATGTAGAAAATTAATAACATGGGGAATCCCATTTATTAAGTATTCCAATCCTTTATGATGAAAATGGTTCCTTAATCGTTTAGTGAATAGTTTTCCAAAACCATGCTCCTAAAAGGTGAATTGGTTTGATGAAATCTATATATAAATTTGAAAAAAAAATCAGTAATATCATTTGTGGTCATTATAAAAAAAGACAAATCTTTAACAACAACAAATGGGAATAGGTAATGACCAATGAAATAATATCAATTTTTTTGAAGCACTAATGGGTAGTCAGTAATTTAGAACACAACACACCTCATTTGAGCGGTTTTATTATAAAAACCTGAATGTTTTTGTCAATAACATTACCTATCCTAAATAAAAATAAAAATCAAGAATATTAAATGAATTCACAAAATTTTAAGTCTAAAAAAAGATTCTAAAAAAGAAAAAACCATAAAAAGGATCAACAACAAATTTATGAGGTTACATTATCTTCTAGTAAAAACCCTTCAAGGGGGAATTATATTATTAATATAAGAAAAATGGTTAACATGAATTACATGCATCAAATAATTTAATTACTAAGAGGAAAACTAAGTTAGCACACCCAAGGGTTTCCATGTTTTTATCCAAAAAAAAATAAACAATAACCAATGAGAGTAACATAAAGTGCGTATGAATATTAAAAAGATTGGATTTTTTTGGGCGAAACATGGAAAAGGTCAGTTCATAAAATAAAAAAATTATTTATAAAACAAAAAATACTTTAGAACAGATCCATAAACCACCTAAATTATTATTATGAAGATGTATTTATACAATATCCGGGGTTGATTCGATCTAGTTTGGAATAAATCAACGACACAAACATTTTATCAACATATAAGGAAAATAGTTCAAAAAATAGCACAACATATCAGATGAGAAAGCTAGAAATAAATCATGATGATTTGATATGACAAAAATGTAGATTGATTGAGTCTAATGGTTTTTGAGTTAGGCTTTAGATGGAGGAGATATAATAAATCATATGTTGCAGAGGAGGAGGAACCCACGATGCCAAAGGAAGAGCCTCATGCTACTAGAGGAAGAATATAAATGAAATAGGATTAAAATATTCTTTATAGGAAAAGGGTATATCTCCACTAAAAATAATTTCGTGTAGTTTGGCCAAATGGTTTTCTAAACGGTGAGATAATTGTGCAACTCCCACATCATAGGAACCCGAATCCTACATGGTTGTCCAACATGGTTATCTCTAACAGTCTGCCAACCATGCGACGAATAGTGAAAATGAAACTTCCTAAATGGATCTAGGAACTCTAGGGAGGAACAATGTTTTATAATACATGTGTAGCTCATGCGATGAACTTCTTCTAACCTATTTTATTTGTATAGTTTTCACAAGTGGGATGCCTGATTTCAGAAAAAACATGTCCCCATCAAGTGATTTTTTTATTTTGATTTTTCAATGCCTGGAACTCCTGAAATTCGATTGAGCACCTGATGAACCTCTTCTTCCATTACCTAATTATAAAAAAAATACTTTTATGTGTTACAAACCTCAAAATTGTGTTCTAAATTTAGTTTCAATGAACTACCTATCTAATAAAATCCAAATTTCTAATTCCCTTGGAATTCTAGCTTGGATAAGAACATGGGTCATTAATACTTTCCTACTTTTCAAATTCTATTTCGTAAGATCCCTTGAGGAATAATAAAGATATCACCCATCCTAAAAGGGCCATGAATTTTCATTCAAATGGTTGTGTTTGATTTTCAAACACCCAATACATCTCTATGTATTACCTAAGCATACAACACTAAAGCCATCAGAACATAACTGAAGGTACATTTTTTGACTGAAACACCAAAATAGGGCTCACACATGCATGGTTAACTAGAGGAATGATCGTCTCATCATCTCTTCAATAATCCGGTCAATGCTTCTCCCGACCATATATTTTGACATTTGAAGGGCTCCGATTCCCAACAAAGAACGCATATAAGTATTATTGTGATGCTCCTAGTGTGATTTGGTTAACTAGGAGAACCTACTTATTTCAAAGGTTTTATTAGGGACCACATCTTAAAGAATTTTTTGATTCGCAACTGACCAAACTGTAACTAGTTTCTCATGATTTCTTAGAGGACACTACTATAATTTACACCACACCAGCCTTAACTAGGTGATGTGATTTCAAAATGGCCCTCCATGATTGAATACATCGAATAAGACATAAAATAATTAAAATAACATTGGAAGACATATCTTGTAAATAGTCAAAATAGATGGCTAATGTTTGAAAAATTGAATTGTAATGCCTTCCTCCAAGGTATTTCACCTTTACAATGAGAATGTTCGCTGAAGTACATACCTATCTTCCTGTGACATTCCTTGGTCTCACAATAACCTAAACCCTTAATTCATCATGACTTAGCATTAGATTGGGCATATCCAAGAAAATGGCCATTGGAATCCTATCCCTTTCGTATCACCTCTGAGCCAGACACAAGTTTAGGATAACCTCAAATTCATTAACCTTAACCTCTCTATTGAGTTTTGACTATTTAGTTGTCAATATAGTCACTATAAAATAATCATTTGTCCATTAATAGATCCTAGATGATATTTAAAAGCATTTTCAAATTAATGTTACGAATATATGTTTTAATATCATTTTTTAAAATATCAATTTTTATAAAATATTATTAATGTTAACTTTTATATTATTCATTTAATTTTAATTAAAAAAAATAAGAAATTAATGTAATTGTATGATATATTGTCCAATAATATATAACATGACATATTTAATAATGAAATTAATGTAACATAATAATTCATTTAATTTACTTATTATTTAATATTTTTAATATCATTTAAAATTTTTTATTACCTAAACTATTACTCAGTTGTTGTTTCTTAAGAATTTAAAGTAGTTATTTCATCTCTAAAAATAAAAAATAAATTATCATGGTATAAAAATTTATTTATATTCCAGAAATAATATATATAACTGAAAGTATGTTTTTTCATATTTCCTCTAGCGTTATATGTATTAAAATCAAGGAAGGTTTTGTTTTTTGTATTTTTCATTATATAACCGGTAATATAGGTCAATTACATGGAAACATGTCTTATAAAATCTATAAAATATATAATAAAGTGATAAAGGTTGAAATATATCTAGAAAATTGGTATTTACAATTTGATAGGGTATTTTAACCACTATCTAATTTATTAAACCCCCAGTGAATCAATTCCTACATTACATGAAGTAAATATTATTTAATGATTTTTTACTATTAATAGTAGTAAAAAAATTAATTTTATCCTATTAGATAATATAAATTATTATTATTAAATATATTGAATCCATTTTTTGAAATTAAATTCACTTATGTGGAGAATTTTAATTTAAAATTAATCCAGCAGACGTGATGAGAAATTCAGTTCTTAAAGATAAAATGGTCAAATGTATACAAGGGTTTTATATGTAAATTCTATAAAAAAACATTTCAAATGAACTAAATTGAATTTAAAAATATATAATTTATTTAATCATACATTAAAAATAATTTACAATATAATTTAACATTATAAGTATTTTAACAAAAAGGATGTTTTAAAAAAATCAGCATTTTTCACTAATCATAAAAAAATTAAAATATTAAGAAAAATGAATAAAATTAACCCTAAGATAATTTTTATATATTAATATTAAAATTAATTTTTAATTTTTTATATAATTTTTATAATTATATAAAATATATTTTTTAAATTATGTTTATAATGCATGGAAAAACCATCATTTATAATAATTCATATTTTCAGAAACATTTTCTTTTTCTTATAAAAGATTGTTATTTTATATATTTTTTGATCATATTATAGTTAGTAGAATTCATACCTTCCTAATTAATGGATATGTGAGAAAATTTTTATTTAATAAAAATTATATCTCTCATTTTTTTAAACTCACTGTTGCATTTAATTCAAGATAAACATTACGTTACATGCGACATATGACAAACTCATTGTTTCATATAATGCAAGATATTGAAGATATTTAATTTATATTAAAAAATAAGAATATCTCAAAGTCAATGGGCATTATATTTTCATCTACTCTCGGTGTTTCATGTCAAACACTCTATCAAATATGGTGTTTATATTTTAAAATCCTACAGAATTACATTATACCTAACATAAATAAATTAAATAGTTATAATTTAATCATTATATTTGAAATCAAGGGTGTGACATTTGGAAAGTAAATTATTGAAAAAAAACATAATTAAAGGCTTAAAAACATCCTCTATATAAGAGAGATGGGGATGTTCAATTTTTTTATGGAACAACATATAAATCGGTTTATAAAAAACAGAACAGTGGTGGAATGTGAAGATATTGATTTAGAATAAAATTTCAAAATAATAATAGAGGGAGAATATGGACATTTATAATAAGAAATAAAATTATCAGTGTAATTTTAAGGGCCTCAAAAGAATAAATATTTGATAATTTACAAGACCAACTGATTCATCATATAAGAGTGTGATAAGAATTAATTTTTTATTTAAGATCATTTTTCTAATGGTTATCAATTATATTTTATTTCTAATAATATACGGGAAACCACTAAATTGATATTTTTCTATTTCATAAGAACAATTTCATCCTTTTATTGTTCCTAGATCAATTTCCAATTCATTGTTAACTTCAAGAGATGAAAACCCCAAAAATAATATTTTGATATCAAAGGAAATAAAATTCACTTTTAACGGATCATAATATCCATAATAGAATGAATAGTTGTTACATCAATCTCTAGTTATTATCATGAACCATTGGTAAGAACATGTTGCATATAAGGTGAAGTAATACCATATTCCTTGAAACCTATTCCAATGTTCAACATAATGAATTTCATAAATGGTAAACCTTATGAAACTTCTAAAAGATTACGATAGAAAAATTTATAAAGTAGGAAATGATATTTCCAAAATAAACATATAATTAATACCCAAAACAACATGAAGTAGATCGTAATCATAACATACAAAACATTTGAATTACTTCATCATGTTTTTTCATAAAACACGGTAATAACCTGAATTACCAAAAAAACTAATTTAAAACATGGATGATTCCTTATATCTTATGTAAAATGTATATTATTGGATATATTACTTCAAAAAAAATGATATAAACTTGATTAATGATATAATAAAACATTTTTTCAATCAATATTTAATCATTCCCAATGAATTCAATTCTATCGTTTTTAGTTTATCGATATAAATCATCTCATTTTCCCAACATCATTATCTGAACATCAATAACATATTAAGTTTTATCATTCCCTCAATAATTTGTCTTCAAAGAATTTCATCTTTCCATTGATTAATTTTTCTTGTTCATTGTCAATTTTTAGTATACTATTTCAAATACATAATGAAAAGTTCTGCTGTATAATCCTAATACATTTCTTAACTCTTATAACCCATATATCCTTGATAAAATACTCATATTACATAATTATTGAATCTAAATAAGTGAATATAAATCATTCCACTTATTCTATTTTTATAGTATAATCGTGACCATGATCCACTATCTAATTTTTAGTTATATATCTTTTATTCTTAGGGAATTCATTTTCATAGTGCCCTATATACTTATTGATGAATCATTGAAAATTTTAAATGTTTTTCCTTTCCTTTAAACCATAAGTATTATGGACTTCATCTCAACACTTTAAGAAAAATCTATTTCATTTTAACTATGAACCATGGTGTTTCATTCCACAATTATCACTTGTGGGAAAATAATTCTTTCCCTCCTACCCTTTTTCTATATTTTTTTGTTCCATCATATAATTATCTTACATCACTTAAAACCAATATTACATTAATATTTTCTAATCTATCTTGTAATCACATAATCATTTTGCATCATTGGATAAAAATTTTTATAAACTAGCACTCTTAAATGAATTGACATATGTCATTAAACAAAATTTTCAATCTTGCACTTCGTGTTACATATGTAATCCGTAGAATAACAAGATATCATTATAATAGTATCTTAATATTATAAAACACTTCCACCTTCATTTTTTTATTCTAAGGAACATTCACTTTTTCCTAGTTTTTTTTCGAAAATGGGATATATTTATTGAATAATGACTCATCAAAGATTTTCATTTCCTTTGTTATATATACTATTACTCATTAATATTATAGAGTAATAACCACCATTGGTCAACATCCCCTTTAAAAAAACACTGAATCTATATCTTTTTCCTTTTCCCCAAATCCCAAGCCCATAATTATATTTTCTACTAACTTATTCCATTGATTGACTACCATTTGATTAGTAGAGGCACTAATTGATTGGGGGTTATATCACATAATGTGATCCAACATAGTAGAATCTTATTATGGAATCAGTTACTCCATCTAGCCAAGGTTATTTTTCATAACATTGTTATGTTTCCCTAGTATAGCCATAATTTTCTAATCTACAATACTTGTTTTATTGGCATCCTCAGTAGGAAAATCTGTACATTTTACATGACTACTTATAATATTCTTCCTTCCAAGTTACATTTCTAAAAAGTGCAATAAAATAGATTAGTTCATAAAATTTTGAACTTCAATTTATAAATAAGGATTCTATATATTATTTATTACGTAACATTAATTACAATTTACTAATTATAAATCTTAGAATTATAAACATGGTTTCTTTTTGAATATCATTATTTAAAAATCATTCATAAAGGTTTTATTATCCTATGAATATCCCCCAGAAGTGTCAACCCAGGAGCACCTTAAGGCTTGTTATTGTTCACTCTCTGATTGTTGTGCCTATCTCAATGTTAAATTTTCAGAGTTATTTCCCCTAGGTACCTCTGTGGAAGGATCATTTGAAATTTTAGAATCCATATAGGGATGTATTTCTAGGAAAAAACAACATAATATATTCCATAAAAAATAATTAGTATATTATTCTATACATATCCTTAGATGCATATCATAGGGTAATTTTTTCACATATATATTTTCTATAGTCTAGTTACCATGGTATTTATTAAAATTACTCAGATAAAAACTATAAAAACCCTCACTCAAGTAACCTGGTGGTAGTGTCTTAATTTATTATACTGGCATTGATTAAAAGGTTCAAATACCAATAGACCAATCAGTAATGTTCTTTTTTTATAAAAAGATACATATATCACACCAGTTTTACATTGGGAATATAAAATTAAAAAAATACACAACAAAAGTTAATGAACATCATTCATGAAAAATCATTCCAAGAATTCATGATCATATTTTATGGAAAGTAAAAAAATAATAATCATTAGATTAATTCTCATTAAGGGTTAAATACAATGGAATCTATCATTAATCAATTAGAATAATCTACATGAAATTTTATGTTCCTAAATAGACATGAGATTTAAATAACCCAAATATCATGTTAAGATAAATAATATTCAACATGGAAGGGAAAATTATTTACAAAAAATTACATTTAATTTGAGCATGTACCTATCTTTTGATTAAAACACTAATCCATAGGGAATGATAAGAATAACTATAATTTGTGATTTCACTATACGAATTGGAAATGATATGGGTATTGTATTGATATGTGATGGTTCAAATTGAAACATGATTCTCATCCATCCATGCCTATGAAAGAGGAAAATTCTAACTTTGATGGTGTGAGGGAAGATTTACCTCCTCCCACCATGGGGAGTCACTATCCATGTAATGAGAGTCTTGTCTCCTTTTCCGATGTGGTGATTTTAATGGGGAATTCTGGTGGTGATGGTGATTGTGATGGGGGTGTGCGGCATGGTCATCTAGGTGCTTGCACTTTCCTCACTCAGATTGCTTCTGAGTATCATGGGTAGTCCTCTAAATGGAGTGAAGCTTTTAATTTAAGTAACACTGAATTTGACCCTACTATACTATTATATAAACTATTTATTTCTAAAGGGATTTTTAGTAGTGGTGGGACTTTTGATGGTCATTTTGTGAAATTTTCTTCTCATAAGGGTGTGCTGGATTTTAATTCACCTGATGGACTAGGGGATGTGACTACCTCCACAATGATTGTTAATGTGAATTATCCTGATTTTTATTGTGATGTTTCTACCACGAATATGTAGGAACTAAATTTTACACCTACACTAGACTCTACATTTGTTTTTCTTGTGGCTTCACCAAATGTTTTTAATGTGGCTAATTCCCCATATGCTACAATTCCAATGTCATATACTATCGGGAGCCTTGTGTCGACCATGTAGCCTCCACATACTCCTTATTTTGAACCCATAGTTCCTATTAAGTCTCCTTCAACTACTTGTGGTGTATGAAACTAGATCTTCTATTCATTTATGTCTTTCTTTTCGAGTTGTTTTTGAGAAAAAGAAAATTTTCTCAAAAATTTCAGGAGTACATGCTGTGTACTTTTATGTACACACCTTGTACCTGATTGCTACTAGTGACAATGTTCTAGCCGTTTATTGGCTGAGCATATAGTTGTGTGTGGTGACCAGGAGACCTCCTAAAGTGGAGGTCAGAAAAGGCATATACACGTTGTGTACTTTTAAAATACGCGTTGCATTCTTTATTTTATTATTAACTGAACCAAGGTCATATATAATCAACAAAACCCTATTCTTCTTTGCTCGTCTTGTCCAGGAGTGACTGTATGACCATAGATCTTCATAAAGCCCCCAACTCACCACCCATTCTCTAAATCGACTGTCGTTGATTGAGTTTGAATCGCATTGGTGAGTTCTCATTTATTCTGGAAGAACATCCCTTGATTTCTCCTCTATCTTGAGTTATCCTCAGTTGAACGTTTTTAACTATTTGGTAGATCTACAGAGTTATAGGGTGATTGAAATCATGATGTAAATGTATATCGATCTCACGATGCTGAGGTTGGTGGTTTGAGCCTTTTGGTAGATAGACATTGAATTTTATGTTCAAAAGTTCCCAATACCCAAGAATGGGGTGTTTTATGTTTATTGTGTGTGGCCCTACTATTTCCTAAAATTCCTTGTTTGTTTGGATTGAAGATGACTATTTATGAATATAGTAAAATTTTCCATGGTATGGAGGTTTTTCCCATGTTTTCTTGTTTTGACCGTTTGGTCTAGTTGTTTGTTAGGATGTTTTCTTTCCATGCCTAGTATTGTTAGGATGGGGTGAGTATTATCTGACTGGCTGTGATATGTTGTAGATTGTATTCCATGTAGTTCTTGAGGTTTATTTTGGCTGCCACAGATCATTCTGCATGACCTACATACACAGGGCCGTGGGAACATGGTGTAGTAAACCATATGGAGAATGGACGTTGAGGGCTTCTCCATAGTGTATGTTTACTGTTACATTTTGTGACCCTAGGGGGAATGGACACTGTTCTCCCTCAGAGTGTTTATATTTTCCTTGATATAGGCCACAAGGGGAATTTTATGTTAGTGATTCCTCAGAGTGCCTATTAGTTGCCGATATGAGTCCACATGAGGAATTTACAGTGAGAGCTGCCTCTGTGTGTCTTTGATAAAGCTGAACCAGAGGGGTTAGACTATGTGTACATCCTAGAGGGTTTCTTGTGTTTGTTTGGATGAACCAGAGGGGTTTTTCTATGAGTACCTCCCATCGGGTTACGTACTTTTGATTATCTACTCAGGTGATATATGAAAATGATTGTAATTGAATTGGTAGGATTGTTACTATATGTACATCCTTTGTTACTTCTTCATTTTTTTTATTTCCTGCCATGTATATTTACTGACTGTTAGGTGCAGATCATTGGGTGGTTGCCTTTTGGGATTAGTCTCACACCATGTTTGTGTGATTTTTTTGGGTGCAAATAGATTATATTATTTCAGGTATAGATTAGGGCATGCTTCCTTATACTGTAGGTACATGTTTGATATGGAGATGGGGAGCATTGGACCAAGATGAGGATTGCGATGTTGTATCGTTGATTACTACATTTATTTTGAACTATTTTTTAGTACTGTATTCCATCATTGTGATTTTTTGACTGCTTTCCAAGATATATGTATCATCATCATTTTCAAATATGTTCTCCAATTGCTTATTTCTTCAGTATTCCGTTGTTTACTAATTACAATCTTTTTCTAATTCCGGTATTGTTTTCTATTCTACTTCTGTTCTGTTACTCTTCCAATGTGGGCATAGTTTCCCCACTATCACACCCATGGCCCTCACTTCTAGTTGGAAGCCTATAGCATTTGGGGAATGCGCTTGAGGCCATGTGACCAATTGGGTATGGGGAGGCTTCCGAAACTAGGGTGTTTCAAAGTGGTATCAGTTGAATTTTTTATTTCTTCTTGACATAATATTTGGATCCTATTCCAGGGATAGGAAAGAAGTAGGTACTTGGTAATAAGTTGTGCTCAGGAGTAGCTAACCCATGTACAAGAAAAAAGAAAATTTACCACGTTATTGTAATTTTTCTTATTTTGCGATTTGTAGTTGATTTGATTTCACCATTGCGAGATTCACATATTATGTGCAATTATTGTTGATATTATTGATGTTATATTTTGTTTCAACCCGATAAGATGTGGTTATTCCATTTCATGCATCATATAGGCACTTTCTAGAAATCACATGTCATTTATTCTCGATATGCATTTTACGGTGCATTAGTGATTTCATGTAATTATGATAGATGTTGCGTAAGATATTCATGTAGTTGTGATAAATACCTTGATAGAATACCTTCTTTTTGATAAGCTATTGGTTTGTGTATGGTTTTGTTTTAATGGACACCAATCATCGGTTCTTGAGGTGTTATGGGGCCTCTTGGATCGGAAATTGGTGGACCATTGTATTGTTATCCATTGCGTATGACATGTATAATATGGAAATCTATGATTCATTGACAGTATGGGCCCTCATGGATTGGAATTTGGCAACGTAATGTTCGTTTTAGTGTTTTCATGGTTCTAGAGTTGTTTATGAGGCATACTATCTAGAAGAACCTAGAATACAAGACATGTAATGATTAATACACACCATATTTCTTTCTATTTAAAAGGAACTGTTCTTCTTATATACAAGTTATGAATTGTATGTACACATTGTCGAGTCTCTAACCATGTCACTGGTTGTGTGAGAGAGACATGTGGTTGGGAATTCATTAGGGGAACACGTCGTGTACCAGTTGTACATGCCGTGTTGTCTATACCATGTGTCCACCTATGTGACTAATGACACAAATAGATAAAACATATGCTATACACGATGTGTCAATCTTCAACATGCCGTATAGTTTAACCCATGTATCTAACCGTGTAGAGCACAACACGGGTTGGTGAATTATTTCGAGTACACATCGTGTCTAGAACAAACACATTGTGAATAGTCAGTCATGAAACCGGCTGTGTAACTAACAACATGGGTCCGTGATGTTTTTCTAGTACATGTCATGTTTGGAACATACACACAGTGTAGTCTTGTTCTAGGAGATCCTTGTAGCTTAGTCGTGCAGAAGAACTCGGGCATGAGAAAAGGATTCAAGTACACACTATGTGTTTGGAAAACAAGCCATGTGTATGGGGTGTTACATGGCCTGGGTTTCCAGAAGTACACGCTCAAGTGAAGGATAAAGGGAACACGTTGTGTAGGAATTTTACACGCCGTGTATCTATGATATGAAAACATGAATGCGTTTTTTATATTGTTATATTCTTACAATAACATGTTTTACTCCCGGTTAATCTTGATCTAATGTGTGCGCTTGACCTCATAGAGTCATGCTACCGAGACATCCCACGATTTTCTGCTAGTTATAGGGTAGTGATTAGACACTAGATATGGCTAATCAGGGACTACCAGCGGATCCTCCAGTTTCTCTAGTCTTGGAACCTACTATTATTCTGGACATAGGTGCTGATGCACTATTCCGAGAGGCTTTATGAGGTTCATTCAGTCCTTTTGAGGAGTACCACATCCGACCCCTTCTATGGCAGAGCTGTCATGGGTTTTCTAGTATCAAGATCCTCCCACCATCACTGGGGAATGAGGACACCAAGATGTAGATTCATGGTCAGAATCCATTCTATCTATATTGGAGCATCTGGAGACACCTCCAGAGAGGAGGGAGAATCTCAATACGTATTTGCTTCGGGAATCTACCCAGAGATGGTGGGATGTTATCTCACAGGTTGGATTCCAGCAGGTTATGGAATGGGATGATTTCCAGCGTGCCTTATATGACTACTTCTACCTAGATACATTGAGAGCCGATTGAGCCAGAGATTTCATAGAGATTCATTGCTTCAATCCTATTCCAAGAGGTGATAAGTTATTTCTGGGTAGGATGTTAGAGTATGGTCTTAGTCATGACGTCCGATCTCAGGTGAACATATTCAGGATGATATAAGTCAATTCTATTGTAAACCAAGCATATATCATGGAGCACAATATGAGCGATTCTAGAGTGGTCGGCCCAGGAGATTCGACATCCGGAGTTGGTATCCCTCCTAATGAAAGAAGAAGCACTGAAGGGATTCTGCGAATGGGGATCCGAGGAGGGGGGACAGTTTTTATGGTAGAAAGGTATTGTGCTACTAGTGCAGGAAGAGCGGGTATACGAGAACACATTGCCCGAGAGACCCGGTGGAGTGCTGATCATGCGACAAGATTGGCCTTCTTCAGAGCTTCTTTCATTTCTTCTCACCACCATCTAGTGATAGGGGTTTATCAATGACTCCGTGTTCTAGAGAATCACCACCAGTTTCACATCAGGTAGGGAACTAGAGTTTTTCCGGTCATTCCGGCCGAGGTGGAGGTCATGCTCATGGTTTCTCGTCATTAGGCTTTCAACAGAAACTAGGTGGATCAACTCAGAATGGTCGGGCAGAGTCTTAGGGCCACGATGTAGGTCAGACGTTTGCAATGGAGCAGACCCAGCATGAGTAGGATTCGAAACCCTCTACAGTTTGACGTACAATCCTAGTTGCCTCAATATTACCTTCATCTATTTTTGATAAAGGGGCTTACAATAGTTTCAAATCTATTTCTTTTGTGGAGATTCGTTGGCTATATATATTTTCTTTCACTGATGACGTGACATTAGACACATTGTTGGGGTCATGAACGACTAGTTTATGTCAGGGAAAGGAGTTCCCTATCAATGTTTGTAGATGTCAATTCCTATGGGACCATAATTTCCTTGGGATGACAGGATATGGTGTCATTCTAAAAATGGACTTGTTATTTCCCTTCTAGGAAGTTGTCAATTGCTATCGTCGTAGGGTGATTTTCACATCACTAGAGGGAGAATTGTTTCTTTATAAGGGCATGTGGGATTTCCAGGAGAGTAGAGAAACACCTAAGCATCATGGGTTGGGAGTAGTTAACACACAGATTTATAGTCTATTTCTGGATGACTAGGGGACTTCCTTTATGAACTTGCTCTAGTGGTGGATCATTTCAGGGATGTCTTTCCAGAGGGCTTTTCATGTTCTCATCCATAGCGATATGTGGAATTTTCTATTGAGATTGTGACAGGAGTGGAACAGGTGTCCATTCCTCCTAATAGGATGGCTACACCATAGTTTCAAGAGCTCAAGATGTAGATGGAGGAGTTCCAGACAAAGGTTTCCATCCGAACCTGTACTTCTCCTTGTAGTTTTCCCATTTTGTTTGCAATGAAGGCGGGCGGTACTCTCAGACATTGTGTGTATTATCGTACATTGAACAAGTAGATGGTCAAAAACTGATAAAACTTTTTGATGATTGATTATCTCTTTGATCATATTCTATGAGCTTGAGTGTTCTTGAAGATCAAATTGAGGTCTAGTTATTACTAGTTGTGCGTTAGACAATCTGATATACCCTTTACGACCTTTCGGAATAGGTATGATCAATACAAGTTTGTGGTTATGTCTTTCGGTCTCACGAACACGGCTACAGTTTTCATGGCACTGATGAACCGAGACTTCCACCCCTACTTGGATTATTTCATTGTAGTATTCATGGATGATATCTTGGGGTACTCTCACACTTAACATGACCATGTTACCCATCTTGAGATCATTTTGATTACACCGAGAGAGCATAAGTTATATGTTATTCTCACAAAATGCCCCTTTTGGATGGACCAAATTTACTTCTTGGGTCATATTATCTCAGAGATAGGAGTATCAGTAGACCCAGATAATGTGAGAGCAATAGTTATTAGTAGCAGCCAATGAATTTATTAGAGGTATGTAGTTTTATATGGATGTCTAGTTTCAATTTACGTTTCGTACAATAAATTTAATGCTTAGCAGTACCACTGACGGTTCTGAATAAGAAGGGTTCAATGTTCTGGCGGTCTGATTCTTATGAGTCATCCTTTTAGGAGATGAATGGGAGTTTCACTTTAATTCGGATACTAGTTCTTCCAGAGTCTAGAAAGAGCTATACTGTGAACTGTGATGCATTAGGTATTAGGATTGGAGTAGTGCTTATGCCGGGATAAGGAGTTATTTCATTTGGCTCTCGACAATTGAGTCCACATAAGAGATATTGTCGGATGCATGATGTCAAATTAGATGCAGTTTTTCATGCTTTACACTATTGGAGACACTAATTTTTGGGAGACCATTTTTTGGATTTCACCGACCAAAAAAGTAACAAGTATATATATACTCAGCATGACATGAAATGGATATTGCGAAAGTAGATTGAATACCTTCATTCCTTTAACATTGAGTTTGCCTACACGCCTAGGAATGAAAACACTGTGGAAGATGTGTTGAGCTGGGGGACTCGGATATAGGTAGCTTAGGAGTCCATCAGTGAGTGGAAGCTTATGGCTGTGTTCTCTGATATGCATTTGGAGGTGCACAACAGACAGGGGAAAACATTTCTTTCATTTCTAGTCGTTACCTATACTCTTCTTCATCGAGTACGAATGAGACAACTGTCGGATTCTAAAGGCCTAGTCCTTTGGGAGAGCATGTCAGGAGAGGACCATTTTCCTGGATGGACCATAGGAGAGGATGAGATCTTTGATTTTAATGTGCGCGTATAGGACTCAGTAGATATACGTGAGGAGGTGATGCTGGACTTTCATTCCTAATTTTGGGCAGTTCATCCTAGTGTTACCAAGATATATCATGATATACACTGTCAGTATTGGTTTCCCGGTATGAAGAGAGATATTGCTGGTTTTTTCATGTGGTGTTTCACATGTTAGTAGGTGAAGGTGGAGCATCAACGACCAGCATGGCTTTTGCAGTAGTTACACATTCCCGAGTGAAAATATAATGATGTCGCAATGGATTTCGTGATTGGTTTGTCGAGGTCACCTTGGGGGAATGATGCATTTTTGGGTTGTCATTGACACACTCACGAAGGTTGATCAGTTTTTTCAGATCAAAGAGACCTTCAGTGTTGATGAGCAGGTAAGGTTGTACATCTATGATATTGTATATCTACATGGGGTTCCACACTCCATTGTTTATAACAGGGATGCATGTTTTACTTCTCGGGACTGGAAGGGACTTCAGAGGGGTTTCTGTGCACATGTACTTCTGAGTACAACTTACCATCCCATGATAGATGGCCAGTCCAAGCAAACGATTTAGGTGCTTAAGTACATGTTTTGAGATTGCATCCTAGATTTTGGAGGTTCTTGGGAGAAGCACATACCTCTTTTGAAGTATTCCTATAATAATAGTATCAAGAATATATTCAGATGGAACCTTATGATACATTGTATCGTAGGCCATGAAGATCACCCTTATGTTGGCTGGAGGTAGGAGAGGCAGCTATGCAATGACCTCGTCTTTTCTAAGAGACCATAGAGCAGATAGAGTTGAATCAGAAGAGGATGGAAACTACACAGTCATGATTGAAGTCTTATGCTGATCGAGGGAGATGACCTCTAGAGTTCATGGTTGGAGATTAGGTCTTCCTGAGTGTCACACCGATGATGGGACATAGGAGGACTAGGATATAGGGTATGCTTTTTTCAATGTACATTGGGCTGTTTGTGGTTTTGGAGAGAGTCATACCGATTGCCTATCGGTTGTAGTTACCTCAGAGGTACTAGGATAAGCATGATGTCTTCCACGTTTCTCAGTTCCGACATTACTTCTTAGACCCATCTCATATTTTCCAACCCGAAGAGGTTGAGCTCGAGGTGGATTCCACGTTCGAGGATCTTCCTATCTATATTTTTGATCGAAATGCATACGTTCTCCATGGCCGATCTATTCCCTTGGTTTAAGTGCTATGGAATAAAAGGTGACTACATGACGAGTATTGGGAGAGGGAGGCCGATGTACGTTCATAGTTTCCAGAGCTGTTTGAGGATTCTTCTTCTTCTATGCTTCCATAATAGGTCTTTTTAGGGATGAATTTCATTATGGGGGGAAGTTTGTAAGGACCCGAATCTACATTTCATGTATTATTTCCTTTTTTGGTTGTTTTTGAGAAAAAGAGGTGTTTCTTAAAATTTTTGTAGTACAGGTCGTGTATATTTATGTACACGCTGTGGACATGGTTGCTGCTGGTGACCGTGTGCAGGCCTTGTAACTACTGAGTACATGGCCATGTACGGTGACCTAGAGACCACTAAAAGCAGAGGCCAAAAAAGTCATGTACATGCCGTATCATTTTAAAATACACTCCTTATACATTATTTTTTATTAAATGGACCGGGGAAGCATATAATTAATAGAACCCTTTTATTCAACGTTTTCCTCATCCAGGAGAGATCGTATGGCATGAGATCTTCTCCAAGCCCCCGACTCACTGTCCATTATCTGAATCGACCATCATCGATTGTGTTGTAATCACCTTAGTGAGTTATCTTTCTTCTTAAACATCATCTCTTGATTTATCTTCTCTTGTGAGTTATCCATTGTTTAACATTATCAACATATTTATATATCTACAATGTTATAGGGTGATTCAAGGCCGTAAGTTCATGTATATCAATCTCACAATGCCGAGGTAGGTGGTTAGTGACTTTCTGTATATAGTGTTTGAATTTTATGTGCTAATGTTCCCAATACCTAAGAATGGGGTATTGCATGATTTTGGTTTTTAGCCCTGCAATTTCTTTCAATGCCTTGTTTGATTGGATAAGGGTTGATTGTTTATGAATAGGGTTCATTTTTCCATTCTATGGAGGTTTTTCCAATGTCTTCTTGTTTTTACCGTTTGGTCTAGTTTCCTGTTTGGCTATTTTAATTCCATTCATTGTAATTTTAGAATGTTTTGATTATTATCTGAAAGGCTATGATATTTTATAGATTGATTATCCATGTCATTCGTGAGGTTTACTTTTACTACCACATATCGTTGTGCATGACCTACTTACATAGGGTCCTGAGAACCTGGTGTAGTGGACCATAGAGATAATTTATGTTGAGGGCTTCTCTATAGTCTTGCTTTATAGTTACTTTGTGAGACTATATGAGGGATGTACTTTATACTCCCTCAGAGTGTCAGTAGTTTCCTTGATATGGGCCACATGTGGAATTATATATTTAATAATTTCACATAGTACCTGTTATTAACATATACGAGACCACATGGGGAATTGACAGTGAGTGGTTCGTCAGAGTCTCTTTTCTAAAGATGAACCATAGAGGTTAGACTGTGTGTACTTCCTAGAGGGTTGCTGGTGTTTTTTTGGTTGAACCAGAGGGGTAAGGCTGTTAGAACATCCCAGAGGGTTACCAAATTTTTATTAGCTACATACTAGATAAATTGAAATTAATGCAATTGAATTTGTAGGATTATTACAATGTGTACTTTCATTGTTACTAAATCATTTGGTTTGTTGCTTCCCAAATATATTCAATGACTATTAGGTATATATATTTGGGTCGTTTCCTACTGGGATTAGTCTTAGACCATATTTAGGTCATGATTTTGGGCCCAATGAAATTATATTTCTACTGGTATATATAAGGGAATGTTCCCTTCTACTTCATGTACATGATTGCTCTGGAGCAGGGGAGCTTGGGACTAAGTTGAGTCTTGCGATGCTATGAAGATTTCTACAGCTTTTCAATTGTACTTTGGTTTAGGACTGTATTCTTGAATTGTGATTTGTTTTTATTCTTTCCAAGACATATGTGTCATGCATCATTTATATATATGCTCTCCAGTTGTTTATTTCATTAGTCTTATGTAGTTTACTTATTTCATGCTTTTACTGCTTCCACTATTATGGTCTGTTTCACTTATACTGTGTTACTCTGTCAGTGAGTTCATAGTTTCCCACTATCACAACTAAGTCCATCACTTCTAGTTGGAAACCTCTGGTTTTCAAGGATTGCACTTGAGGACATGTGACCAACAGGGTACGGGGCGCCTCTGGGCAGCTTCCAGAACTGCGTCGTTACATGTGGGGGACTTGTGCGGGCCTTTCTGACTCAACATGTTTCCAATGTTATTCACGATATTCCGTTGTCTTACTTGAAGCCTCTACTAATTATATTACAAATCAAAATTTCTTCACCATTTTAGATGATATAAACTCTCTATAAATTGATTATTTTTCAGAAAGAGCTATAAATTGAAATTTAAAAAATTATCATATACAATGACATACTTCTCTACCTCTTAGAAGGTTGGTTCCATGGTGATGTAGACTGGGAAGCCCTCATATGAGGGAATTTTGGAGGATTCAAACTACGTGGAAGGTGATAAATGAGATGTTTCAGTTCCTATGACTAGACCAATGGTGATGAAGATAGAGAATTCCTCATATAAAATATTTATGAAGGATGTGAAATGCGATGAAGTTGGTAAAGGTGGTGTTTTTGATCATATGACTCTGATGGATGACCAAATTAATACAGTTGACGTGTCTTGTGAAATGGTCAACATTAATAATCAATATGACAATTCGTTTAATTTATGTAAATAAGAATTGGGAAGACATCAAAGCAGTTGCATTGGTTTTTTTTGGACGAGGAGGTAGGGATGAGTGATATGCTTTTTTTATTATATTATCATTGGTTGTGTGTATCCATTATTACATTGAACATTCTTTGTGTACTTGTTATTTCGTTTTTATAGAAATGTTTAGGGTCCAAGGAGATTATCCATGGTCTCTTCTATTATGATATAATCATATTAATATTTATAATATAATATTTGATCCTTTTTTGATATCGTATCACTTTTTCGTTAATATAATTCATTATATTGAATAATTTGGGTGTTAATTGTGTCATTTTTTCAATCATGCATTTTCTTGAATGTTTCAATTCTTGTGAAAATTTAATTATTTCTTCATATAAATAATAATAATAAACTTGAAATGATAATAATAATTATAAATCAATTATAACATTATTAACCTTCATGATGTATGTTTTTGAAAAATAAATTACATTTTGATTATGGAGACTGTATGCCCTATGGAATCATGTACAACGTTTCCATATTCAAACGATCATTTTGGAACATGGAAAGTAATATATTTTATTAAATAATGTTCATTATATAATATATGACATATTACTAAATAAATATTCTTATATATATCGTCTATTTTATATGGTGATGAAAACAGAGGCACATCGTTTTGTGATGGCGATAGTTCACACGTTCACAAAAGACATTATCATATTTCTTTTAGTGAAAAATTAAGAAAGAAAAATATGTATATTATATTTTTATAAGGATAAATATGAGATTATTTTCATAATTATTTCATTTATATAACAAATAAACATTATATGTATCCATATTACCTCTTATTTAAGGCTTTAGTTAATGAACATCCACATCTATTTGTGAGGCGGTAGTCCATCGTACACACAAGAGATTTTATGGTATCTCTTATAGAATGGAATCTAAAAATGTATATATGTTATTATTACTTAAATTTAATAATTAATTTATAAATATAATATATATGCTTTAGATCCATCATCATACACAACCACGTGATGCGGTAATGAAAAAATAAACGACATCGGTTTGCGAGGTGGTTGTCTGCTATACACATGAATGAGGATTTGGTAACCTATTTGATGGAAGTGTGGTTGTTTTAGGTAATTAAATAAACATATTAAAATTCATCATATTTAATATAATGATTTTACTATGTCAAATTGTTTTAATAATAATTGATTGATGTGAAGGAAGAAATAACATAAAAAAGTTCATTGAAGAAAATTACCACTTATTTGGGAATCCTCTATATGTTTGCACTAAAGACTTAATTGGTGTGATTTAAAGAAAAATAAGACCTATAAGAGGGGATGATTGATGTTTTTGTGTTATTTGGTCGGGCTTTGGTTGAGAAAAACGGCCTCAGTGGTGTAAATAATTGAGGGGAGTAAGTTCCCAGTTATAATGGAGGAGGAGTGGCATTTTTGTAAACTCCCAAAACTATTTTACAATTGGAAGTTACAATAACCCCATGTTGCACTAAAATTTTTCAATAAAGGGTTGTAGTGAAGATAAGATCATGGAAAACCTTCACTATATTCAAAACACAATTTTTAAACCTGTTTTTTCTTGACATCAATGTTTCCATACTTTTACGATTTTAGTTTTCCAATTTGTTATCTAGTATTTTTAACTTAGGAAATTTATCCATTACGATTAAAATAAAATGAACCTTATTATAAATTTAGTACACAATTATTATAATTATTAAATCCAATTTACCAAAAAAATCTTATCTATTATGAATATTAATTCTATCATTAGCTTATATAATTCACAAAAACCTTATTTTAACATTTACATCACAAATAATGTTTTTACTATATAAGGGTAAATATATTCTCTAAAAAGTATTGTTGTTATATTAATATACTATAGTTGACACTTTTAAGTATTTATATTTTAATAGGTAGAATAGAAGATATTAAGTAATTTTAAATCATTTAATAAAATAGCATTTTTTATAAAAAAACATTAAAGGGATTTTTGAAATTATTATTATTTATTTTCAATTAATGAAATGATTAAAATGATGTAATTATAATATATTATGATAAAACCAATGTAAAATTATATATTTATCTAAAATAATAATGGAAACTATAATTCATGATTTTTTTCTATTAATATTTTTAGTATTCGTTATTTTATATTTCGATTAACTAAATAGTTAACAAGTTGGTGATTCTTAAGCATTTAAAGTAATTATTTCATCTCTAATAATTATAATTAAATTATAATGATAAAAAAATAATTTATATTTAAAATTAATATTTATAACTAAACTTATCTTATTTTTCCCTACACCATAGCATTATAGATATTAAATGAAAATAAGGTATCGTTTTTGTCCCTTTCTTTACCTAAATTATAATATAGTTTATTTTCATGGAAAAGAATCCATGAAAATCATAAAAACTGTTCTTAAGCTGATTTTTGTTGAAAATTGGTCATCAAATAGTAGTTTTACAAATTATATTTTCATTTTAACACCTATCTTCTTAGTTTAACCCATGGAAAATCTACTTGTACCATAACCGTGGTAATCTATTTTACAATTTTATACTCTGAATTATTGTGATAAATTCATTTGAACTTATTATATGATTTTAAATTTGATAGTTCTAACTATGTAATCCATTTTTCAAAATTAAACTCACATAATTGGAAATTTTTAATTTAAAATTAACCTCACAGACGGGACGAGATAGAAGGTTTTTAAGAGAAAATGTTCAACTATTTACAATGTCTATATATCTAAATTCTATTAGAAAATGATTAAAATTAAGTATGTTTTATTAATAAAAATATAATAGAACTAATTTTACAATATAACCGATAAATAATATAATTTATAATTAGAAGAATATAGTGTAAAAATAAATTTTCAATAAAATATAATTATTTTTTATTATTCATCAATAAATGAAAGATTTCATAAAAATAAAAAAAAAATTAAACCTAAATTAAGTTTGATATGATTATTTAAAAAATAATTTTTATTTTTCCAAATTATTTTTTGAAATGTCATAATAATTTATTCTAAATTATGTGCTGAAATCACGAATAAACCATTCCTTATAAAAAATTGTTTTTCAGAAAACATTTATTTATATTTTAAATGATTATTAATTGACTCCATTATTTTTAATAATTTAGTTGGTAATATTAATACCCACCATCATAAAATATACTTGATAACTATTATGTTAAATAATAGTAATATTTTACATTTTATTTAAACTTGGTGTTATGTGTAATGCAAAATAAACTTAGTGTTGCATGTAATGCTATCTTAACATATTGTTGCGCGTAAAAAAATATGAACTCAATGTTGTGAATAATTCAATCTTTTTAAGAGATAAAATTTATTTTTATGAATAAAAATTTTATAATGTCTTGATTTGATATAATATTTTTTTTTCTAATCATGGAGTTGTGTGTCATACCCGATATCGAATATGATGTTCAAATTTTAAAATTTTTGGATGTTACATTAACCAAATGATTATATGACTCCCTATATAAATAATACAATAAAAAGGTCATTTTATAGATTTATAATTTCTATTTAAGTCAAAAAAATTCGATTATATAACTATCTACATTGTCTTAGATTAAAATCCCTTTGATTGAAAATGGGTTTCAAGATCTTATGATCTATGAACATCATAAATTTCTCACCAAAAATAGTGAAACCATGTATTTAATTAATAAAATATATCATCTAAATAAAAATAATTTTTTGGTATCTCTTCTCATGAACTATTAACTATTGCAAGACATAAAAGAACATGATATCCATTTATATTAACACATCCAAATCAAGAACCCCATGTATTATAATAGGCCACATACCATTATTCGGACTGTAGAAATATTATGAAATGCGTAGATGTATGTAAAAATGTATGATATTGGAAATATTTGTTCCACACCTCATTCCATTGGAAAGGAACACCATTACTTGTAAAATCCATCATTGGTGAGGCTATTTGTAAAAAACCAAGAAAAATGTGTATAATATCATGTTAAGCTGATGAAACTATGAATCTCAAAGTCATTCATTGGTGGGTCACAAGAGATAACATATTATATTTTCTTATGATTGATAATAAATACTCTTTCAAAATTAATGTGTCTAGGGGAACTCACCGTTTGTAGCTATAAATCTCACATATAAATCATAGACAAAAGGAGATGTTCCTTGAAGATTTCTGAAACTATAAAAATGTATTCTTCATGATCGTCTTTATTCATAGATTATACCCTTATATCATCAAAAAACACCAACAAAATGGATTCAAAATACATTTTAATGGTTAGATTCCATAATATTATAAACATATTAGGTAAATTATTAATTTCAAAGTGCATAAAAATGTACTCATAAATTCCATAATGACAATATAAAGACGTTTTCAAAATATACCCCTTCTAAACATATAATTGGTGATAACGTAATCATTAGAAAATTTTATAGAACCACTAGGGTCCCCTAAAATGATCAAATAAATCATCAAATCATGGACGATGATACATATTATTTATCATAAATTTTCTTGAGCTTTTGATAATCACAAAAAAATAATAGAGTCCCATCCATCATATTTACAAAAATTGAACAAGTGCTACCCACAAGGACATTCTTGTTCGAATGAACCACTTGCAGTCAAACTGTTCTAGATAGAATTTTATTTACATCAATTAATTTTAGTTCCATCCCATAATATGGAATGAAAATAAGATTTTTCCCTAAAATTAGATAAATTTTAAATTCCACTTCCCTTTAATGTGGAATCCTATATTTTTTTGATAAATACATCAGTAATTTTTTCTTTGATGGGTGGGAAATATATATGTCTAATTTTTTTAATGGATTCTAATGTTACTTCTAAAACCTAATTAGAGTGATTTATTAATAATAATAAAACAGGAGTATATTTTTTGGCATTAAATTCAGAATTTCATTTAGAGAGATTCTCAATTCCATTATATGATGTGAAAACCACCTTACTAACATTACAATAGATATGAGAACAAAAATTATTAACCAATCAATTACCAAAAATAGGTCATATATATCCATTTCTAGATCTATAAAATACCATTAATATTCAACCCCATTTATAGTTATCTCACACACTAATAATGTTTCCATTGTCTTATTATATCATAGGTACTTGAAGTTATATAATAGAAATAATCACCACAACATGGAAACATATACGATATACCACATGAGAAGAGATAAAAGTGTGGGGTGAAAATATATCAATAAAGGATCATATATGGGTGTAATTTCAGATAATAATATCTTACACATTAAAAGGAATAAATTAATCATCCATGACGATCTCCTGAGCACCATTAAACAGCTTAGTGACTCCTGTAAATTTATTACTTATTGAGGTTTTATAACTATAAGAGACATGTTGTTTCATGAATTTTCTTGGACTTGTTGGATTGTATTATAATAATTATTCTAATGAGATCACCATATTGAATCATAGGACGTGTAAGAAACATATGATGCATATTATAGATTAAATATTGGAGTATTACAATAACAATGATGAATATGCCCCATTTAATTATAATCAGGACATGATCTAGGTTGTATTATACAGATTTCCTTTCTTATGTGATGTAGTGACACATTGGAAACAACCATGATTTATATTGGGTTATGCATGAAATTTAACTGACCCCATAGTCTGGATATGAGACCCTCCCCCAAATTTGAAGAAGGGGTCCCTCTTCCTCTTATTCCCCGTATTTGAGTTCCCACAAGTTCAAATGGCTCTAAACAGACACCGACTAATATAATTTTGAGAAATATCACTTTCCTACACAATTTTTCTATTTACTATGTCTATATAGATTACAATACACACATCATGTGATTGAGTGAATCTATGGTAAAAGTAGAGACTCAAAGATGCATGCCATAATGTTTTTACTTGTAGAAACATCTAGGAAATATAGAAAAATTAATAATCTTATAGATATACTCGATGAATTTTTTATTCTAATTTCTCAAATACAATAAATCATTTGTTCTTACAATTTTAAAGGTGGGTGGATAGAATTTTCTATTGAATTATTATTCAATGTTCTCCCCCGTTATTACATGAATTTTTTTTTCTCGAGTCGATAAATCCCACCATTGGTGTGAAATATTTGAAAACATATATATATTTCCTACTTTTCTTTTATCTCAATGGTGTGACCTTGAATTTTGAAATTTTGTTCTTCTAATTAATCCAAATCTCAACTCGTTTTGGCTCTGAATCCTCCCAGAATTATTAGTGGATTCTATGTCTCCATCCAAACTTTGTGGTTTAACTATTAGATATCATCATTCCTATTACCTTTATCTATGTTGAGAAAAGCATGGATGATGATTTTTAACAACATATTGATCCCCAATGGATCTAGTGAAACAATATTTTCTATCCTACTTCATATGAATACTTACCACATATAAGTAGTGCAATTATTTATATCTAGAACATCATACAATTTAGTCATCACTCACTTTGAACTGAAGGATTAGAAATTTCCAAATCACCATAAGAAACATCCATAATAATTGATGTTTAAAAAATATATATTTTTATCCATTTGAATAAACCGTCAAATTCAATATTAAAAATATTGTTATAGTCATAGGTACTAGTCACAATTCATGATATGAAATTCTTATCAGATAAAGATAAGGTGATGATATAATAAAAAACCTATATGTTTTTTTGAAAAATTGTGTTCCTAGACACACCAGTAACATGATGCCTAATATAAAAATATTACATATGACTTTCTATGATAATAATTTCTTGTTACAAAATTCTTATATCATTGATGCCATCCTATGATACATAAGTAATGATAAATACTGATCCAATTTATTACATCCCTCCCCTTACCAATTGCCATTGAATTATATAAATGTTCTACTAAACATATGTGACATTCCCATAACACCAAAGGAAGAGAATTAATTCTAAGGAATTAGATGATATTTGGGGGGTAATTTTCCCTATAATGATATGAAAATCAGATAAAAAAATTAAGGATGTACAAACCACTACATGATATATGCGTATAGTTTCTATATCCCAAATATCAAAAAACTAAGGAAAATATTTGGGTGAAAACTGATTACGGAATATAAATTGAAAAAGATAAAGAGACAATATGACTCAAGGAAATCATGTGATATGATCCCAAGAACAACTTGAACAATCTCCAAGATCTATCCTTATCAATAAAGCATATTTTATTAAGAAGAAACAATATAGAAATAATATATCTTTTCATTTCATGTGTCCTGGTATATGAAATCTGAGAATGCACATAAGTGACCAAGAAGGGGTTGAGTATAAACTAGTTACACATTCCCCAAAGACTTCCCAACAAAAAACACTATGATATTATTGAGTTATAACAATTTATATAAAGTATTCAGTAACCAATTTTTTTGATTATAGAAATCTATAAAATAAATCCATGTCAGAAAATCCATAATATTTTTTCATAATAAATAAATTTTATGTAAAGCTATTGAACTAAATAAAATCATCCAACATTTTATTCCCACTTGGAATTCCAAATCATGTTACTTACACACACCTATACATACAAGTAGTCCATGTGATAGTTCTATAATCAGGAGTTGATAACCTTGAATCCACCAAGTCATCACTATGTGACCAGTATTGTGGTCTCACAATGTCGCATTCCCCTCCTTCTGGGTAATGGACAATACAAATTAATCACACAAAAAATATATTTAATGGCCATATACCTCATCAATTAATTCTACAAAAAATCATTTATTCACTTTAAATCATTTCAACAAATATATTTTTTTGAATCAAAACTATTCCATAATTTTAAATTCATAATTTTAGAATAAAATAAATGAGGGTTCTCCAATTGAAATCTAATTTTACATTATTCTAAAACATCAAACAAAATGGTTTAATTTATGAAAAAATAAATTGATTATATATAAAATACAACCAAAACAATTTATGAAATCTAGGTCGTAAAGATCAGGAAAGGAAGAGATGATAGAGGAGCCACAAATATCACAATAGATGATACAAACAAAGAATAGTAGTAAAACCTATCTATTGTGGATGAAAAAATCTTCAATTCACTTTCATTACGATAACCAAATGATAAATGTCCTACTTTAATCAGATTCTAAACATCAACGATCAATGGAAAATTCCTTGGGTAGCCCTATAATTTTTTAGGATAACAGTGACCAACAAAAAAGGATATACCAACACCATATGAGATTTTATTCCTAGAATGGGAACATTATACCAAGACCTACATTACCCACCATGGATAAAAAAATACAAGAAGATATAAAATTATGTAATGAATAGGACAATAGTGACATCATTAAATACTATGGTTCCATCCATAGTGCTATGTCATAGTCACCCCGACCATACTAGCATCTATAATCCCCATTGTAGGGTTTACCTATACCATATTTATCCAATGTAAGGCTATGATTCATACCATAAACCATACAATATCCACCCCAAAAGTTATTAGTAACCCAAATTTACATCACTATGTTGCTACCCACTACATCATAGCCACTCCCAAAATGGTCGTGGCTCCATAACAACATATGTTACAACCCTAGATCCATGGTAGAATAATATAAAATTATACAACACCACCCAAAAACACTTCATATGAATCCAAACTATATTTTGATCTCTATATTTCATCAATGATGATGATGTAAGGGGCATTGAAAATCCCAAATCGATCCCCTATGACATTGAAAATTTTATCCATGACATATATCTCAAAGGAATAAGCCACATCCCATGATCTATAACTTTTCCAAAAAACGGTATATCCCATTCCCAAACTCATTTAAACCCCTTGAAAACTCCAAAAATTTATCCCAATAATTATATAATCCTAAAATACATAATAGAAGGTTAATGTATATAATATCATGGCGTTTAAATCCTCTGAGGTCTCTTAGTTTCATAAAGAACATCCCCTCCATAGATTCTTATATCCACAAGGGAAAAATAATTTTAGAAAATTGAAAAAATATTTCCATGGTTAATGTAACTAAGTCACCATCCTTGATTTACTATGGTTTCCCATAATAATTCAAATAGAGGTGAGCACAAATAAACCCTCACATAGATCAAATATAGACCATTGAAATAAATCATGACTTTCCACATTTTCCATTACTATAATTTTTCCCAAACTAATTTTAATAATGAATAACATAAGTGGATGGATAAATATAAAATGTCACCTTATGGAATCAAAATAAACCAAAAATGTAATATAAATACACATGGATCAAATTGGGTTCATATATGTTTTTTTTTAAAAAATTATAAACGGAAAATGATAATTTTCCAATATGTTTATAGAATTACCCCAAAAACATCATTTTAAAAGGCCATATTAGTATATTATTGGGGCCAATTTTTTCTAAAGACATTTGAAAATCAAATACGTACTCAATCATCCCTTTCATACACCTATAAAATCAATAATCGAGGAAAATTATGTTATAAATAAAATTCACATGGGATAAAAAACACAATTGAAACTAGAAAACCCTTTCTTATTAGCTAGTTTTTTTAAAAACCTCAATCCATTGATTTATGAGACAACTAATGTTAAAAAATGTATCAAATATCACTGGATGTGTTGAAAAAATCTATTTTTAAACCATAAATTCCATATGAAATATTTTTTATACATATTAAAACACTCCAAAACATAGTTTAAAAAAATGAAAATTCCAAATTCCCAATTATAAATCCAATCAGGCATCCAGAACCACTTTTAAAAACAATTAATATTATTAAAATGGAACATGTTAATATTTAAAAACACATAGCATGCTATATCAATCCTTTAAATGCATTAAAAACATTTTAAATCTACTTCATAATCTTATGGGTTATATATAAAAATTATTTAATGAAAACACATTCTTAACCCATCATGAATTTAAAGGCATAATTTAAAAAGCATTATAAATGAAACAATTTTCATGGTTCCATGACAAATATGATGGATGTTATAAAAAATGAAGGAAAAAATTGCAACAAGCCATAAAATTTATTCCACAACATAGAAAAAGAATAAACCCCCATGATTTAAACCTATACCTACCCAAAAAATAAATTCCAATACTAATAGTAGGGTTCATGGAAGTAACTATAAATCATGGGGAGGGGAGAATATAACCGAGGAAGTGGTTTTTTGGGGCATACCATTAATAATTACATTTGAAACCATGGAGATAGATAACCAAAAGCAAAGGGAGTAAGGTTGAAGAATATTCCTATAGGAACGAAGTTAATTCAAAAATATGGAAGGTCTAAATCAGGGGTCGGAGCGTTAAAATTGAGATGTGGTGATTTTCATAATTTTTCTTTTGATGAATTTGGGAAGGCCACATGGTATGGCCACATTGTTTTATAAATTGTGTTCTAACTATTCAAAGGGCTATTTATAGATCAAAACCTACTCTCATGTTTTACCTAGATACACACATTGTTGGACATCCATGCACCAATAATTCTAAATGGTATTGTGAAATTTCAGAGGCGATTTGTACACATGACACATAGTTTACTAAAATATTAACATGTCTAGAACCCTCAAACTAATATAAGAAATGACTCAAAATCATTCCCCTAGGATCCAAAAGGGTTAGAATCAGTCATGAACTACCCATACTAACTACACATGCACAAGAACGATGAACTAAAAATTACCCCCGTAAGAGTAACTATATAGTTTCCTTTAAACCATTTTTAAACACAATGAAAAACAATAAAAAAACAAAAATAATTATATTTGAGGATGAATATTATCATAAAATTATAATAATATCATAAAAAATCATAGTGACATGGTAGGTGTCAAAATTCTCCACACCATTCCAGTTTTCGACCACATAAAGTCTTACGTCTAAATATTCTATAAAAATTTAAATATAAAATGAACCGTAAAATATAATAATGTTACTCAATATATCGGTGAATCATAGAAAAAAAAGAAAACATCATCATGAAAACCAATCCACTAACGATCTAGGAGAATATATATGAATGTAGAGACCCAATGTAACACCCCAACCCCAGAACCCCAAAGTTAGTGCATTATTATATAACATTGGCATGATCACAAGGAAATAATTTCACTAAAGACCGATCAGTTTAGTATTATTTGAAAAAAGATTCATACATAAGTTCAACATTAAACCATCAAAAGAAATAAAACACAAATTTATCAATTAGAATCATCCAAGCTTCCTAGATTATGCCTGTAAGTCACTTATAACAAACTTGTTCATTTCCTTGGAAAATGAAACATAATAAAGGGTTGATCACAAACGCTCAGTAAGGGTATGAAATACAGCGGAATATAACATAAATATTAAAAATGATGAATAATTTAAACCACATTCCTTTACCAATAATAATCATGAATACTTTTATAGCAAGAATATGATCTAAGTAAATAATGCCATAATATATCAAAATCATGGGTATTATACTAGTCAATTGACCACATGAACCATCAATATTATTTTCATAATGAGGGAATGAATAATGCCGGACATTTGGAATCATTTTTTCAAGGCCTTGGCCAAGACATATAAAAATGATTAAGGCCTCGGCCAAAACCATATATCAATTTGGGAAAGGCCTCACCCAATTCCATGTCTAGTTGTCTCATGGGACCTATCGACGCATAGAGGAGCTATAGCAGGCTCCACCAATCAATTACTACATTCAATACATTCCACATATGAAAAGGTTGAAATATAACATAAACATTCATATTAAGACTAGCATACGAAATTTCAATACATTAACCATAATCCATGAATTTTATAAAAATAGCACATCCACAATCAAACATATCACAAAACATTCAATAATTGTGGAAGTTTTTGTATCATAATAAATCAACTTCAAATAAACATGAAATCCATCGAAGGATGTGGACATAGATGAAATCAAAACCTTTTCCTATTGAAATATATCTTTATATTTTGAAATCATTTAAGAGTCACATAACTATAATTAAAACATTTATTTTTAAAATATTTTTTTTAGCTTGTAAGGGATGCTTCAACGTTGTTATAAAGGTGAAAAATAGCCGCACCCACCATATAAGTTAAAAAACATTCTTACCTAAATTTTGTCGAAAAGGTCATAAAGTACCTTGTTTGGAAAGCAACAGAAATATTTCTTTCAAACCATTTGAAAAAAGTAAAATATGTGTATAGATGTCTTTAAAAAATAGTCTAGTAAATTGTAAAAATGTTTTGAAATACATTTTTAAGAAACATGGATGTGGATGATAAATATGTCTAAGTAGATACTTATATGAAAATAACCTCAGATAATAAAGAGATTGTGAAATTAACCCTTACCTTGTACTTTTCATTGGTCAATGGTATTTTAAACATCTTGTATAATCGTTAAATAATTGTTATTAAATTATAAATGAATCGTATACATTAATATGATATCATATATGATCTTTTAATATTGCTTTGTTAATAATATCATAGTATTATCGTCATTTCTGGTGTTAACTGATTTGTTTTCCTTTATATGATTTATTACGTAAGTAAGATTTTTTATGGATAAGATGTATATTATTCATATTCATAATGATATTAAGTCATTGAACATTATTTTTAATAATCTAATGAAAATTATTCATGAATAGATAAGATGGGGAATGAATCACATCACGTTCGTGGAGACTATAATCCATACTTACGCATGACTGACAATATCATTATTTTGATATTAACATAATATATAATTTGATGTTATATAATATATATATAATCATTAGATTGTTTTAATTATTATTTAAATCAATTACACATCATTATTATACACATCCAAATAATAATGTATTGAATAAAAATTACACCACGACGTAGAGATGGTAAGCCCTACGTACACACGTATGGTGACATTTCATTCAAAGGATGGATAGAATAATGAATATGGTTGAACCATATTTATAATAAAATCAATTTATATAGAGGATACATGAGTTATTATTTTATATTGGAAGCAACAAAGAAATAAGTAGTGGAAGAAGAAAGGAACTACAAAGAGGTGATGAAATATTTACCACTTCTTTTGGTTCTTCCTTATGATTAGATCAAAAGGTATGCTTAAGTTGGATTTATGACAAAATTACGTCCTCTATGATGAAGGTAGTATTGTTGAAATGGTATTTGGGAAGGTTTTAGATGAGCCAAATGGCTTTGAGTGTGTGAATTAGAGAGATGTGGGAGTGACCCTTTATTAGAGGGGTGAGGGAAACCTTAGGAAAAGATAGAGATATTATTATATAATTTAATAATTTTCTGTATCTAATGGCTCAAAAATGTATTATTTAAAGGCTATGGTGGGGATGAGTCTAACACTAGATAGGTTTGGGTCACTATATTAACATTATCATTTAGATTTAACTCTTAGTTAAATAGTTTGAAATTTACCATGACTCTTTGTATTTTTATATTATATGGTAAATTAAGATACTATATACTTCCAAGAGAACCCCAAGTGGTTCATTAATGATAAAACTATCATTATATAAGTCTTTCGGTGAACCATATATTTTTTGGAATAGAATATAAATTAATAATATAATATTTGTTTTAAAAAACTCTTTTAAGTCAATTTTGACACTATTTGGTATTTTGTTTTTTCTAATTTCATAACCACATTATTATATCAAAAACAATTCAAAAAACCAACAATAATATGTCATATTAACCTATAAATTTAGTGGAATTCATAAAAACACTAAAATTACATTTATTTGTATATTTATAATGTCTATTATTCAAATCTTTCATTAACTAGGTAATTACTGCATCATCATTGTGTCATCAAATAATTAAACTATATAATGTTTAAAAAAATATAAATAAAATACAATTATGTAGGAAATCTTATTATCTTTCTAATTAGTATTTATTTTGGAATTTATCTTATGTGTAACCCTATATTAAAATTGTTATAGTTATTAAACATTGATTTTTACTCTTTTAACTCTTCTTTGAATTAAATAATAATAAATGTCCTAATCTAAACCAAGTGGACTAATGTGGTTAATATTTTATTCCTAATGTATTTTTGGTCTAATTATACTTATCCAATAGAATTAACACATGTGTTACGGTAATAATAAAATCATTTTTGCCCGCAATTACCTAATTTACTTTTAACCGTGGAAAACAAAAGTGAAAATTTACTATTCAATAAAAATTATTTTTATCTTATTGAACCGCATTTTACTTACTAATATCAACTGTGTCCCTCGATGTTTTGAAATTGAATACATAGAATTGGTAAAATTAGGTTTTATTCAAATTTGTAAATGCTCATAGGAGGTGGGTAAAAGACAGTTAAAAAGTTCAATAAATTTTTTATATATCTAAAGTTAATATAAACTAACTCCAATTAATTAAATTGAAATAATATTGGTATTATATATCTATTTTCACCTAAAAGAAATTTAAATAAAATAAATAATTATTTAAAAAAAATTTGGTTTTAAACTATAACTCGGTGTTTTTACTATTCATCAAAATTGAATGCTTTCAGAAAAATCCCAAAAATTCACCCCAAGCTAATTATGATATTACAAATTCAAAAATTAATTCTATTTTACCAATTTCAAAACATAGATGTTCCATTAATTAATTTAAAATTAATTCCCGTTGTCAAAACCAAAAAGCTTATTTTAAAGGTATAATATCTATCAAAAGATTGGCATTTGTTTATGTCCAATTTTAATGAGAAATTACATACAATGACAATCATTGGATTAAATGGTAAAAATAAAATCTAATTATACTTCCAAACCATTAAAATTTATAATTTAAAACTATAAATTATTTTGATTAAAAAAGTTGTTTTATGTTTAAATATAGTATTTTTCACTATTCACCCAAATATGAAAGTTATCAGAAAAACACCAAATATTTTTTTGAAAGTAAATTATTATGTCCCGATTCTAAATAATATGGTTATTTTAACAAAATTAATATATAAAAGTATCAAATATTGGATTTAAAAAGGGCTCTCCATTAAATGGCGTTAAAATTGCATTTTTTGATAAATAATTCTTTTATCTGAAAAAAATGAATTATGTTCTAACACTATGTCTAATAAACTAATAATATAGATTCTAAAAGTATAAGGATTATATAAAGGTCAAAAATTAATTAATAATATTCATAACCACCTTTTAATGGCTAGTTTGGAAAGTCGTGGTGTGCTTGATCTCAATGTTGCGTGTAGTGAATGTTATTACGTTACAATGAAGGGATACCGTACTATGAAATATTTGGGTGTTACATTCTCCCCTCCTTCAATAAATTTCGTTCTTGCAAATTGGAATTTTTTGTCGAAAATAAAAGGCTGAAAATAGAAAATACCTTTGTGGGAAAACCGACATCAGAAATTGGGATAGTAAAATTTAGTCTTAATAAGAGGGAAAAGGGAATGAAAAAGTGAAACCAAAATTATGATCTTGATTAAGAGAACATTGGTATCAATAAGAGACACATAATTGGAGGAAAAACGTAAATATTTAAAGGGAGTGATTGAGGCCATCAGTCACAAAAAATTGTAGAATTGAGGGCCTCAAAGCCATCAACCTATAATGAATTAAAATATCATTTATTCAACAAAGCATAAGGTATTTTGATAACACATTTTTATTATTAAGATCCCTTACCTAAAGTTTAAGAATTAATTTATTCATAAAATAAGAGATGAAAAAATATATAATTGACATGTAGAGTTCCATCCTTCAACTAATTTATACCACAAACTAATCTTACACTCTAAAAGATAACAGAACTTAATTTTTTTTTATATATATCCTATTCTTATAGGGTTCAAAAAAATGAATTTATAATTCATCTACCAAACCTTTTTAAAAACTTCATTATTCAATCAAGGATATCATGTGGGCCAGTGGTAGGTGATACACCCTTGTTTCCTTTTGGTTGTGGGTTAAAGTCTTGCGGCTTTGCTAGACGCGATGGGTTTCCGCCCAACCTCCAGGTTTTCCTTTTTTGGAAATCCAATAATAATATCAAACTGGAGTTATCAAAAATACATCTGTCCAAATTCACAGTCAGAAAATTATAAGTAAGGTAAACACAATGAAGATTGTTTTTCCATGTAATAACATGTGAACACCTTCGTCATGTAATCTTTTAAACCACTGCAACATCATGAATTACCATAAAACCTTATTGATTACATTCGTGCTCCATTATTCCTTATAGAACACTTTATATACTCTTTCTATACAAAAATGTTATAAACTCCAACAATGATGGAATATAGAAATCATTAATCAGTTTCAAGGTAGTCAAGAATATCCAATATAATTTATCCAAATCAACCATCTCTTATTCCAAAATCACTACCTCATTAGCCAGACCATATTAAGGATTACAATTCCTTCAACCCTATATTTTCTAAAACTGTAGCTTACAATTAAGCCACTTTTTTAGAACTATATAATAAAAAATCCTCAATAAAATAGTACTACCGTACAATCCTTATTTATCTCCATAATTCATATAACCGGTATATTACTAATACAACACTCAAATGAAATAATTTTATACTAACAACATAATAACACTAGTTATTCCTCTTCATATGAGGTAGTATCATTACTTGATTATTATCCAATAGCATCCCTTGCGGTATACTCTGATGACTGGGACAATGATTTTCATAGTGTCCCAATACCTTGCAGATGAAGTATTTTACATTTGAATCCTTTTTCTTACCCTTGCAATCATGTACTTTGTGTTATCTTTCTCCACACTTATAAAAAACTATCTTTCCCTTCAAGTATTTACAACGGTGATTCATTCCACAGTTATCACATATGGAAAAATTCTTCGTTTCCCTCATCCCTTGATCCAACTTTCTCTCTTCCATCCTTTTCTTTTCCTTCCTCGCTTCAAAGCCATATGATTAAAAGAATTATTTACATATCTAAATAACACATGATACTATTTCTTCATATGTTGAGAATATATGGGAGAATATTTCCCTTCTAAATTTTGTCTTAATACCGTGAATGATATGATCCTTATTACTCTTTGGATCATACGTATTGCATGAGTTGACATTCCATCCGCTAGGTTCCATTTTTAAACAATTTCAAATACTCGATTTGTTTATGATTGCAATACATAAATCCAAACTTGTAAAACAATTAACAAAAATTGAACAGTTTATGGACATACTAAATAATCAAAAAAATATTTTATTTTAGGAAGAATATACTCATAACCCCTTCATTATGGTTTCTGAATAAAATGTGAATTATCCTAAGCATATCCCCCGAGAGTGTCGTAACCAAAAGTACAGCATGACCCATTGTCGTGCACCAGTTCTCATTCGTGTATAGCTTAAAGCGGTGTTTTTAGGTTTTACCCTAGGTAAATATATGCCAGAGCAGCCTCTACCTGCTCGTATCCAGACACGGATGTATTTCTTGGAAAACTCACAAAATTACTACATTACCAAATTTTAGGAAGTTCTTCTATACTAATACTCAAATTCTATCTTAGGGTAATGTGCTCTAATTAGATTTTATCTAAATCTATTTTCCAAGGTTTGTACGAAAATTTCTATGATACCAACTGTAACACCTCGACCCTAGAAGTCCATAGTTGCTACATTATTACAAAACATTGGCATGATCAAAAGGAAATCATTTCTCGAAAGACCGATCTGTTTAGTATTATTGGAAATAAGATTTATACATAAGTTCAACATTACATCATGAAAAGATATAAAACACGAATTTATTACCTTAGAAACATCCAAACCTCATAGATTATGCCTTCAAGTCACTTATAACTAACTTATTCATATGAAAGGACAATTAATCATAAGAAAGGGATGAGCTCAAATTCTCAGTAAGGGTATGTAATAAAACAGAAGATAACATAAATATTAAGAATGGTGAATAATTGAAACCACATGCCTTTACCAATAATAAACATGAATAATTTAATGGAAGGAATATGATATGAGTAAATAATGCCATAATAAAACATAATCATGGATATTATACTAGTCAAATGACCACATGAACCATCAATATTATTTTCATAATGGGGGAATGTAAAATGCCCGACATTCTAAAACATTTTGTCAAGGCCTCCGCCAATATGTTGAAAATTAATTATGGCCTCGGACAAAAACGTATATAAAATTGGGAAATGCCTCAGTAAATTCTATATCTAGTTGTCTCATGATACCTAGGAATGCATCGAGGAGATCGAGCAGGCTCCACCTGTCACTTACTAAGTCCAAAAAATTCCACATATGAAAATGTTAAAATATAACATAAACATTCATATTAAAACTAACAAAAAAAATGTCAATACTTTAACCATAAACCACAAATTTTATAAAAATATCACATCCATAGTAAAAAATATCAAAAAACCTTAAATACATTTTTCATGTTTTGTATCATAATAAATCAACCTCAAATAAACATGAAATCCATTGAAGGATGTTGACATATATGAAATCAAAACCTTTTTAAATTGAAATATATATTTCTATTTTGAAATAATTTAAGAGTCACATAACTGTAAAGAGAAAATTTATTTTCAGACTATTTTTATAAGCTTTTAAGGGAAGCATTGATGTTGTTATAATGGTGTAAAATAGCTGCACCAACCATATAAGTTTAAAAAACATTCTTACCTTAATTTTGATGAAATTTCATGAAGTACCTTGTTTGGAAAAAAACGAAGAGATTCATTTCAAAAAAATTTATAAAAAGTAAACTAAGTATATAAATGACTTTAACCCATAGTCTAGTTAATATTAAATCTATTTTTAAAAACATTTTTACGAAACATGGATGTGGGCGATAAAGCTGTCCCAGTAGATACTTGCGTGAAAACAACCTCAGATAATAAAGAGATTGTGAAATTAACCATTACCTTGAACATTACATTGGTCGAAGGTAGATTAAAATCTTGTATAATGGTGAAATATTTTTTATTAAATTATACATGAATCATTTACATTAATATGATATCATATATGATCTTTTATCATTTCTTTGTTAATAATATCTTAGTATTATTATTGTTTTTCATGTTAACTGATTCATTTTCCTTAATATGATTTGTTACGTAAGTAATGCTTGTTATGTATAGGATGTATCTTATTCATATTCAGAATTATATTAAGTCTTTAAACATTATTTTTAATCATCTAATGAAAATTATTCTTCAATAGATATGATGGGTAATGAATCTCATCACGTTCGTGGAGACGGTAATCCGTACATCACACGAGCGACAATATCATTCTTTTGATATTAAAATAATATATAATTGGATGGTATATCATATATAAAGAATAATTATCATGTTATATTTATTATTTACATCAATTACGCATCATTATTATACCCATCCAAATAATAATGTAATGAATAACAATTATACCACAACGTGGAGACGGTAAGCCATACGTACGCACATATGGTGACATGTCATTCAAAGGATGGAATGAATAATGAAAATGGTTGTACCATATTTATAATAACATCATAGTATATATAAGATACTGGATTTATTATTTTAGAATGGAAACAAAAAAAAAGAGGAAGTGGAAAAAGAAAGGAACTTGAAAGAGGTGATTAAATATTTACATCTTCTTCGGGTTCTTCCTTTTGATTTGATTAAATGGTCACCTTATATTAGATTTCAAATAAAAGTAAGTACTCTAGGATGAAGGGAGGACAATTGATAGTGTATTTGGGTAGGGGTTGTCTGATCCAAATGGCTTTGAATGTGTGAATTAGCAAGAAGGGGGAGTTCCATTTTATAAGAGGGTTGAGGGGAACCTTATGAAAAGCTAGATATATTATTTTATAATAAAATCATTTTTGGTTTATAATGGTTCAAAAATGGATTATTTAAAGGCTAAGGTGGTTATGGGTCTAAAACCACTCAGACAATAAGTTTTAGACACGTTTGGTTCACTATATTAACTTTATCATTTAGATTTAACTCTTAGTTAAATAGTTTTACATTTACCATGTCTCTTTTTATTTTTATATTATATGATAAATAAACATACTATATACATCCATGAGAACCCTAAGTGGTTCATTAATGATAAAATTGTCATTATAAAAGTATTTTGTAAGAACCATTGATTTTTAGGAATAAAATATATATTAATAATATAATATTTGTTTTAAAAAACTCTTTTATGTCAATTTTGACACTATTTGGTATTTTGTTTTTTCTAAATTCATAACAGCATTATTACTTCTAAAAAAATTCATATAACCAACCCTAATATGTCATATTTACCTATAAATTTAGTTTAATAAATAAAAAGTCTCTAATTTTGATTTATTTGGATATTTATAATGTCAATTATGTTAATCTTTCATTAATTTGGTAATTACTGTATTATCATTATGTCATAAATAAATTAAAGTATTTAATGTCTAAAAAATATAAATAAAATAAAATTATGTAGGAAGTATATTTAGATTTCTAATGAATATTTATAATCTAAATTATCTTATGTGTATCCTAATATTCAAAATGTTTTATTTATTAAACTTTGATTTTAATTCTTTTAACTCTTCATTTAATTAAATAATAATAAATGTCCTAATCTAAATCTAGTGGACCAAAGAGGTTCATATTTTATTCCTAAGATAGTTTTTTGTCGAATTATACTTATCTAATGGAATTAGGACATGTGTTAGGGTAATAATAATATCATTTTTACCCTTAATTACCCTATTTACTTTTAACCGTGGTAAATAAAAGTGAAAGGTTACTATTCACCCAAAATTATTTTTATCTTATTGTACCGAATTTTAGTTATTGATATCAACCGTTCATCTATGATTTTTTGAAATTAAATTAACAGAAGCCGTAAAATTAAGTTTTATAAAAATTTTCAAATGCTTCATGGAGGTGGGTAAAGACGATTAAAAAGTTCAATAAAATTTTTATATAGCTAAAGTTACTATAAATTGAATCCAATGAATTACATTGAACTTATAAAGGTATTATTTTACAATTTTAACCTAAATTAAATTTAAATAATATAAATAATTATTTAAATAAAAATTCAGTTTTAATCTATAAGGTTGTTTTTTTCACAGATGATCAATAAATTGATTGTTTTTAGAAAAATACAAAAAATTCACACTAAGATAATTTTGATATTCATAATTAAGAAATTAATTCTATTTTACTAATTTAAAAACATATAAGTTTCATTAATTAAATTAAAATTAATTTCCGTTGTAAAAACCAAAAAGCGTATTTTTAAGAAATAACCACTATCAAAATATTGACACTTGTGGATGTCCAATTTTAAAATGAAATTACATACAATGACTATCATTGTAATAATTAGTAAAAATATAAACTAATTACACTTCTAAACAACTAAAATGTATAATTCAAAACTATAAATTATTTTGATTAAAAAACTGGTTTTCAGTTAAAATATAGTATTTTTACTATTCACCCAAATATGAATGTTATCAGAGAAACACAAAAAATTTATTGAAAAAAAATTATTATGTTCTGATTATAAAGAAGACGTTTACTTAGTCAAATTGAATATATAAGAGATTCAAATATTGGATTTCAAAAGGGTTCACCATTAAAAGGTTGTAAAATTGCATTTTTTGAAAAATAATTCTTTTATCTAAAAAAAATGAATTTTATTCTTAGATCATGTCTAAAAAACTCATAATATGGATTATAAAATTATAATGATTATATAATGTTAAAAATTATATTAATAATATTTATAACTGCTTTTGAATGGCTAGTTTGTAAGTCGTGGTGCGCTTGAACTCAATGTTACGTGTAGTGCAAGTTATTGCATTACTTTGAAGAAATAACGTACTATGAAATCTTGGGTTGTTACACCCAACTTAGGTCTCGACACAACATTGTATTGATATAAAATGATGGAACAACTGAAATAATTTTTTCCATATAATGATAAGTTTTCATTATACAACCCCCTTCCCAAAAATATCATAAGAGAATTACTGAAAACCTTCGGTCGTAACCTAACACAACAAAATAAAATAAAAATTCAAAAGGAAGACACAAAAACCTTAATATATCATGAAAGAACACAAAACTAGATCACCCAACCCATGGTATCCACAAAATAAGGATGATATCAACTAGGACCATGCGCCATGAACAAAAAAATATTATATCCTAAACGTCAAATTCTACATATGAGGATGTTTAAATCCAAACCCACAGGATACATTCCCATGGAGACAATGATGGAGACACAACACTTTGACATCAAATGTCCAACCAAAAAAAACTAAACACAATGGTATCTATTCCTACAGCATATATTGTTTCCTTGTACAAACATAAAAACAATTGAAAACAATTTCTATAATCCATGCAAGGGATAGAAAAAAATTCCCATAGGAATTGTGGTATATCCATTCTCCTATGAACCACCACTCATAACATGAATCCAAATAAAACACCAGAATGTTTTTCTAAATGAAATATCATCCCAAAACACAATATGAATTATTGAAAAAATTGTTCATCATCCAAAAAATAAAAAATAAAACAATCATTTCATACACTAACTTATAACCTTTCTATAAACATCATAAATAAATGAGAAGAATTAAATAAACATCCAAAATTAGGGCTAATATAATATTCCCTTAAAAACTGAAGCTCAATTATATTACAATCTATCCAAGGCTCATAACAAAAACCACATCACTTACATGATTCCCAATAAAACTCACATAACTAACATAACCATGAATAACACCATGGAACACTACAAAGCGGTGAAAAACCCACACTAAACTCCACCTGAATCCTCGGTCCTATTAAAACTAGAAAGAGTTAGGTGGCCAAAGAAAAAACTATACTTCCACACTAGATACGTTATGGGATTATTACATCAAAACACATAAGGTATAATATCAAACCGGTCATTTATACCAAGGAATACTATGAATTCTCAAAAACATATGAGGGGAAATTCAAATCACAATCTATAATAAAAAATGGAAATATTTTTCAATACCCATGACATTAGAAAAATTGGACCTTATGAAGAATAGTCCCAAAATACATTTTCAATAAGAAGAAACAATAAAAATGGGCCTATATTTCACCCAAAGGAAAATAGAAACTATTTCAAAATTTTTACCTCAATCCCTAAATCAACATGGCCAGGTTAAAATGTTTCCAAAATCATTTATAAAAGCATCATCTAGTTTAAAAATAGAAACATTGTTTTTGGTATTATAATAAAATAATAAACATGAAAGATAAAAATATTTAAAATAATTTTTCTATTTTAATCAAATGCTAATCATAAAAACATAAAAAATTCAGAAAATTTAATTTGGAAATTTTTGATTTCCCATAAAATATGAATCACACCATTAAAATAACATGTTATCATGATTATAAATATAACAAAACATTAAAAAATTTCAATATTTTTAAATGAAATCTATCATTTTAATACATTTCTTGAAACAAAGCTCATTTTACAAACAATACCAATGTCCCTGTTATAATGTAGAAAACATATATCATATAAAACGTAGTTTTCAAGCATAACAAACCAATTTGACATCAAGCACAAGGAAATCAATGCACTATAAAAACAAAATAATAGAATAAAATTTGATGCAGAACCATTACTAACATAGACACCTGGTTAATGGCCACAATAAAATCTAGAATTTCCATCTATAACATATTATGCATCTAGAATTTGGTTTCCATGGATTTTAATAGTTTCTATAATGAAAACCATTTCTTAAATAACCATTTTAAACACTTTTAAAAACATTAATCATGACCCCGAAGTAAACTATAGCCACATCAATGAGACTCAAACAACCATATCTATTAATGATAACATTGATTTAAAGAAAATTTCCCCCCGCCGATTGAAACATAATGCTAGGTTTGAGAAGGTGCTCAAAACAGTCTCCTCACAATAAAATACCAATCCGTACATCAAATCTTCAAACTACCAACACCCAAAAGAAATAGTGTATAAAGAAAACCTTTGTACCATTGAGAACCTAAACGTTGGTCCCATTTTGTGACAAATTGTTCTAAGGTTCTATCTGGACGGGCTCCCGACCAGATCATCCATAAGGCCTGAAGGGAATTCTAGATCCCCACGCATTGAAAACTACTTCTTATTCATCATTGAACATACCTTGGATATTATTTATACCCAAAACAATAATATAAAAAAATATTACAGGGAAAAATAATAAACTGATCTAGACTGATATAAGAATATATAAACATCTAAAAGTGAATAAACAATTTTTACAAAAAAGAATCAACATAAAGTACTACAGGTTTACGAGGAATATAAATTACTCAAAGAAAAATGCAATGCACTAGAGCTATCATGAGACTCCACATGACTAAAAAATCATCCAATTGAAACACATCCATAATAAACCAAGTAGGACACAATAAAACTATAATTAACATAGTCCTCCAATATATAGCCTTGAGACGACCACCTAGCAAGCCACCGACTTTCGAATCTAATTTGACGGTATTATTAAATATCTAAAAATTGGTAGTTTGAGTTATAATATAAAAATTATAAGTTTTCATAATCTTTTCCAAAAATAAACAACACAAAAATAATAGTTTTATTAAAATCAATTTTCAGTTTATGTTCATTAAATGAATACAATAACATGGAAAATACCTTTTTGTATACAAAAACACTAGTCCAAAAAAACATTTTAAATTCCCATATTAAAACCAGGTCATAAAAATAACTTTTCTTAAATACACATTTCCATAAAAAAATTGGTTTCATGTTACAAATGGGTTTCCAGAACATCATTACATACATATTTCTTATTAAAATTATACACAATAGCCTAAAACCATATTTTTAAACCCATGCACATAAGAGATTCAAAAAACAAATATTTCCAAATTCTTATAAAATATATGGAAAAAAAGTTTTGAAAATTACATAACACATTTAAAAAATCACTAATTTTATAATCATAAATTAAACAGTTTGAAATGTATTCAAAATCACACATTCTCTTTCTTTCCTCTAAAATATTTCTTAATTTGACTTCCAAACATTTGATTAAGAACAATAGGAGAAAATAAGGATTAATGAATATAGTAATGAACCACTATTTTAATTAACACAATAAGGATAAAAAAAATACAATAGGGTTTAATATATAATCTAATAAGTAAGGGATACAATCAATGTAAAAAAGATAAATCCCCTAAAACAATTTTATATAGGATCCTAGTGTCAGGGTCCCTAAATAGTGGGAATTAATTAATTTGATCTAGGGTGATTTAATATAAAACTATGATTATAAATTAAATAGAATTCATAATGAAATTATAATATCTATCAGCTTCTCTCGGGATCAATCTGTCCCAAAAATATCTCTCGGTAAGCTCATTCGAGGAGAACTCTTGATAACAAGGGAACATCCCCTCCCTATTATCTCAAATCCACATTCAAAATATCATTTATAACATTGAAAAAAATGGTAAAGGATTATATATCCTGTAACCTACCATGACTATAGAGGGTTTCCAATGACATGTAAAATAGAGGAGAAAACAAATAAACCATCACATAGGTGAAATATGAAACATTGAAATAACTCATATCGCACCTTCTTCACCACAAAAATAATTATCCAAAAAACACATCTATGAATAAATAAAATAATTGTATGGATCAATATAATATTATCCCTCATAGTTTCACACAACATCAAATACATTAAAGAGACATATGGGGATCAAATAAGGTTCACACCATTTATGACAACTCATTGTCTATAAATTTAAAAATAGACCTTTTTGAAAAAAAGTATTTTATTTATAATACCAGGAACTATTTTTAAAATTATTTTAAACATAATTATTAGACCAATTTTATCAAAAAAAATTGAACCATAAATGAAAACACATAAATCCCTTTCAATCAACTTTAAAAACTTTAAAATCTACCAAATAATTCTAGAATACAATTCCCATCGGATAACACGCCTCTTCGAATACAACCAATAAATTTATATTATCTTGAATTATTTAATAACCTTAAATCATTTATTTTAAAATCAAAAAAGATTTTAATTTTTTTTAAATATCACTAAAAATGAGGAACACGCCATTTTTAATCCCAAAATTCCATGTCGAAATTTTTATCCCTATTAAAATATTCAAAAACAAGGTGTGATACCATTACATATAAAAATCTTATTTATATATCAATTAGTAAGTCAATAAATACTCATAAAAATAGTCAATATCATTTAAAAACATCTTGGGAAGATTTATATATAATTATAAAATAATCATGTAACATTCAATAGTTTAAAAAAATTATAAAACCTGTTTTTCTCCAATTATGACATAAAAGAAGGACTATATTGTATTAAACACCATTTAAAAACAATAAAAAAATTGTTTTCATGTAATTACAAGATAATTCATATAATATCTTATATCAATTCAATGAAAATAAATTCAAAATTCATCACCTAGGTTGATTAAAACTCTATAAAGACAATAAATTCTATGTAAAGTACCCACATGAATAAAAACCAATGATTCATTCTAATAACATCAATAATATTTTCGGAGACATACAATAGGGTTTTTGGAAGGACCTATATGTCAAGGTAAAGAGAGAATAGAAGGGAAAAATTGTCTTATTTTGAATTTCAATGGAATCATTCCATTAAATGGAAGATGTAGGACAATAAAAATAAAAGGTAAGAAGGGTGGAGATTCGGCATATATGTGGATTGACCATTTGAGTGATATAGAGGGGAAAATAAGGGGTTAGAGGGTTAAAATTGGCCATGGTAAATTTCTATAAATTCTAATTTTAGTAATTAAATGTAAGACATATAATTTGGCCCACAATTTTCCAAACCATATGTCAAACCATCATAGGTCATTTCCTATATCCAAACCCACTCTTGATTTACCTAGAATCCAACACTATTGAAAAAACGATGAACCAATTATTCTTAATTACAATATCATTTTTAGAGGTGATTCAATTATTTGTCTCATAGTTTACCATAATGGTTTGAATTCATGTTCCACCACATTTACATAGAAAATATATCACATAGTTATCCCTAGTATCCATACAGGTTTCACAAATCTACACGCCATCCATGCAAACCTACATTGTATTGTGGAAGATGAAAAATATGTCAATAGTGTAAGGGTAACACCACATTTTCCTCTAAATTAATCAAAAAAACCATAAATAGTAATAAAACTAAAAAAGTTACAAACTTTTTGATAAGACTTCACGGAAAATTCATATGTGTTTCAATAATAAAAATAAATATAAAAACTCATTGGGACATGGATGGTGTCACAGAATATGTACATAGAAAATATAGTCTACCCACTTATTTTTTATATCATCAACAATTTTTAGTAGCCTCTAGTTTATGAAGAAGTGTACTCGAGCTATGTGCAACCAAGTTCATTCACTATGGAGGTAAACCAGATAGAGATACTATATATTGTAAATTTTTTTATCTAATATTTTTTAAACCATGAGTGATTTATTTTATTCTTATTATATGAATATAAATTAATTTTTCAACAATTTAATCTATATGTTAATTTTTAAGGGATTTCCATAGGAGATAAAATTATCTATGTTAATTAATTACAAATATTATGTTTCAATACTAGTATATAAAATTTCATCTATCACGACCCATAATCGGGGCCAGGGCCGTGACTACCACAAGCCCGCCTTCCATAGGCTATGGGATGGTGACTAGCACCAACGACGTAAATCCCGATAAAAGGGAAGGCATTGCCTTTATAAAAGTAATCAAACACAATAGAGTACGCAATATGATGTAAACACCAAGTAAACTGATTACAAAATTATGTTCAGGAAAGTAAATAGGCCGGAATACAAGCCCAACTGAAAATACAGTACAACAGTAATGAAAGAAGAGCTGCAGTAATGTAAACCAGCAACCACCTAGTAATCCTATGGATATCCGACTTGAAGGGTGGGTACAGATAGTCTCCTCAGCTCATCGGGTCCGGCCATCCGCTCTGTGTACGTCCCGCCAAGTGGTCCACCTCCAGGTACTGTCCCACTCCACTAGACTCCACCTCAATCAGTGATGTCTGTAGTTTGCATCCAACACAACGTAGTGCGGGCATAGCCCATGTAGGGGTGAGTATACGATACTCAGTAGGGACCCCGAGACCCCCGAATATCTCCAATAATCCAAAAAGGATAAACCACAAAGGAAAGATACAAACACGAAGTATCAACCAAATATACATAGGTATATTCCCATATATATACCTATGTAATCAATTCCAGTTCTGCTCCAACTCACGAGCCCAAGTACAACTCAGTCAATACAGGAAAGCACAACCCAGTCCACACAGGAAAGCATGTCAAACACATCAATGATAATGTTTGAAAGTCACAAATCAGCTCACATAGGTTCAATACTCACCAAGATTGGTGGAGATGATAGATGTAGCCTCTGAATCATCTCCCATGCCGAACCCATGTAGGATCCATGTACAGAAGTCGTCACTGCCGAACCCACGTAGGATCCTAGTAAAGTAACCATCACTGCTGAACCCATGTAGGATCTAGGTACAGTCATCATCATTGCCGAACCCACAGAGGATCCAAGTACAGTCATCCCCACTGCCAAACCCACAAAGTATCCTAGTACAATCGTCATCGTCGTCGCTGTCGCAGCCAACTCTAGTGTTCCCGCACACAGCACGCTCGATTCCAGGAGAGTCTGCTCCATGAGCCAAGGGGGGTCATTACATCAACTATCACTATGTCTTGAGTTGTTGTATCCCAAAGTTCTATCCCATCAAAAGGAACTCAATGAAACAGACGTCATGTCAATTGGACGCCCAGTCTGAGAGATATTGGTTTTTCCGTTCCTGGGGCCTGGTTATAAATATGCTCGTTTCTAACCCGACTGATATCCAAAATCATCTGAAACTCACTTTGAGTATTGAAAAAGGACCATATCGTCAAAAGAGTCCTTGTCCCATAGACGGAACGTCTATCGGATGCGCGATACATATGTTATTCATGTTTATGTTAATAAGGGGCCCGACCTATTTAGCTCAGTGGGCCAACGGGTCGGGTTGACCCTGTTGGACGGGTCTGACCCAGCTGGGGTGTCGGAATGGTCTGAATAAAACACATAACTTGGCGCGAAGGGAATCAGCCAGGCCCAAAGTGGTGTGGCCTGGCACGGAGCGGCGCGGTCCGACCAGGAGGGGCGCGGCCTGGCTGGCGGAGCGGGCTCCAAGGGGGGGGGGGGCTTGTCTTCTGCACTGGCGGTGCTAGGCGGCACCGCCCTTCCCTCGAACCAGCCGTTGTTATGCGCACGCGGCCGACATGGGCAAGCCACCGGTCCTCCATCACGAAACCCTCCTGGCACCACGGTCAGCACCGCCCGGCCGGCCGATGGGCCAGCTGGTCCTCTAACGCAATGCCCTCTTGGCGTCGCGGCTCCTCTTTACTCGTCCGGCCGAGGGGCCGACCGGTTCTACTATAGAAGGGGCCTGCGTTGTGGGCCGCAGTTTGTTCCGCACAACCGGCACGACGGCACCGGTTCCCTTCGTCATGATCCCAGCATGGCACGACGACCCCATGTTTTTCCTCCGTCTCCGGTTCCCAATTCCAATGGAATAAAGTTCCAGTGGAGGGTTGTTGGGATGTGTTCATTCTTCCCGCACCATCCTCGTTCGATGGTATCACATGGAGAATAATTCAAAAGGTTCACGAAACACAATGAACAATTTTATTCTCAATAAAATTGAATCAACACACCCTACCTCGAAACGATGAAGAGCGTTGGCATCGCGGTTGACGGCGTTGTGAGACGATGGTTCGTAGACGTCGACGGAGAGCATCCGAGGAGGAAGTGGTGTCTCCCCTTTTTGTCACAGAGAGAAGATTGAAAGGTGTGGCGTCGTTGGTGAGTTCTCATGTCAATGTTTTCTCCCTTGTCGTGGAGGAAGAAGAGGACAGAGAAACCAGGGTCGCCGATTCGATGCTCTTCGTCGGCGAGTTGGTGTTCTTCGTTGAGGAAGAAGTTCTTCTAATAAAACTAGAGCTCTCTCCCTGAAATCTCAAGACATCAATCCAACCCCAAAAATAAATTAAGGCATCCCTTATTTTATTAAATCATCCCATGCATTCAAATTTACAATATTCAAACACTTAATTAATTAATTAATAGTTTAAATTAATTGATTAATGTGCGTGTTGGCATGAAATAAAGAGGGAGAGAGGGTGATTTACTTAATTAAAGGGAGTTAACTAGTTTTAAAGGGGGTGTTTATGAGAGTTATGGAAATGTGAAGGGTTGGGGATCATGTGGGCCCCACCTCACATTTATCCTCACATGGGTAGTTAGGATGTTAGTGGGTCCCACCATAACTTCCCCATGTAGATTATAACCACTTAAGATATAGAAATAAAATTGTCCCACATTTTTATTCTCCTATCAATTAATCCAAAAAAATTAACTTCTTCTCCCATGCAAACACATCTTTGGTAAAGGTCCTCTTAAGAAATTACCGGTGCTGTGAGTTCATCGGTGCCCTCAGATTTCAATTCAGAGCACGGGTTCAAAAAATAGAAAAACAAGCTCCTTCGTTTACTGAACTTACCCGAGATAAACATTGGATATTGATTCCAGCCACACCGGGCTCATAATCAAGTGTCGTAAGAATCCACAGACTCGTAAAATTCCAAAGTATTTACGAAAAAAATTTCCTTGAAATTTTCAGGTCTTTACATTACTCCCACCTCATGGATTTACGTCCCTATAATGCTACATCATAAACTAGGGAAACAAATAAGGGTACTGTGCATGCATCTGAGCCTCCATATCCCATGTTCTCTCCTGAAGGTTCCAATGCTGCCACCGGATCCGCACTAGAGGAATCGACCATCCATGTTGGACCTGCTCTTGTCAATCCTCGATCTCCACCGGGACCTCCGCAAGATTTTCCCAATCATCAATGTCTAGCTCCCCGTGATCAATGAAATTCATTAGGTCGTGCACGTATCTTCTCAGATGAGATACGTGGAAGACGTCCTACACCCTGTGCAACTGAGGTGGAAGGGCCAAGCGATAAGCCACCTTTCCTACCCTGCTGAGAACCTGGAATGGTCCGATAAAGTGCAGAGATAACTAGCCACCCCAGCCAAATCTTTGTAATCCATGTCATGGTGAGACCCATAAGAAAATGTGGTCTCCATCCTCGCACTCCAGTGGTCTCCGCCTCCTATCAGCATAGGATTTCTGTCAGCTCTGTGCAGTCCTCATCTGCTCCTGGATGATCTGCACCTACTCTGTTGTAGCCTAGACCATCTCTGGTCCTATGAGTACTAACTCACCAGGGTCAGTCCAGCACATAGGTGATCTCCATAGTCGACCATAAAATGCCTCATATGATGCCAATGCCATTGAGGAGTGGTAGCTTTTTTTGTACTCGAACTCCAGCAAGGGTAGGTGATCCGCCTAGCTATGACCAAAGTCAAGGACACGTGCACCAAGCATGTCCTCGAGTGTCTGAATGGTCCCCTCCATCTGGCCATCTTTCAAAGGGTGAAAGGCGGTGCTCAGTCATAGACGCATCCCAAAAGCCTTATGCAACCCCTACCATATCTGGGAAGTAAGGAAATCATCTCGATCGGAAAAGATAAATGATGGCACACCATGAAGATATATGATCTCCTGAACATAGAGGCGTCCCATGCTCTCCACTGAGCCCTGCACTCTGATAGGCATGATGTTGGATGACTAGGTGAGTCGTTCAACAATCACCCAGATGGAGTCATGTACTCTGGATGTATGAGGGAGCCCCATCACAAAATCCATGGATATCCCATCCCACTTCGACTCCGGGACCTCTAAGGGATGCACCAAGCCTTCAGGTACCTGGTGCTCTACCTTCACCTACTGGCAGGTGAGGCATCATGAAACAAACTTTGCCACAACCTTCTTCATACCCAGCCACTAGTGCTCTCATCTGATATCCCAGTACATCTTCGCCGCTCCCAGATGTACCGCCAAAGGGGAAGTGTGAAACTCCCTCAGAACCTCCTCCTGTAACGCAGCTGGTACCATGGTATGTCCCATGAAAAGGATGCTGTGCTCTCCTCCTACAAAAAATCCATCAGTTGCCTGTCTTATGGATATCTGTGCACGTCACGTCACACAGTCAACATCCCCACACTGTGCCTCCCTGACCAGCTGATGTAGTGGAGGAGTGACTGTGAGAGACTGTAGAAAGGCTTCTCCATCTCTATCAATGAAGGATGTCTGCAACATGGCTAGATACTCCATCGCTTCTCCATGTAGCTGAAATCCCAATCTCCTGCTAAGAGCATCAGATACTACGTTCCCCTTCCCGGGAGTATAGACTATCTCCAAGCCATAGTCTTGGAGGAACTTGAGCCAACAATGCTATCTCAGGTTCAGGTCCTTCTGCGAGAAGATATACCTGAGACTCTGGTGGTTAGAGTGGACTGTAAAGCGCTCACCCATAAGATAGTGCCACGACATCTTTAAGGTGAAGACCACTGCTGCTAAATCCAGGTCATGGGTACCGTAGTTCTGATCATGCTTCCTCAACTATCGTAAACTATAAGCAATCACTTCCCACATATGCATCAAGACACACCCATGTCTGGGCCCTGATGCATCACAGTAAACTACATACCCTACGCCCTCCTTCGGTACCCTCAAGATTGGTGCACTGTTCAATCTCTGTCTCATCTCCTGGATGCTCTGCTGAAATCTATATGACCACACAAAGGGTTTACCCTTCTTTATCAATTCTGAAAGCGGTGCTACATCTCTGGAAAAGTCTAGCACAAATCTCTGATAGTACCCAGCCCGACCTAGGAAACTCAACACCTCCTTCATGCACCTAGATGGCTCCCAAGCAAGTACTTCCTCGATATTCGCTGGATCCACCGCAAATCCCACATCAAAGATGACGTGCCCCATGATGTGGACCTCTTGAATCCAGAACTGACACTTTGAGAGGTTACCATAAATCTGGCGCTCTCGGAGTGTGTCCAATACAACCCGCAAGTGATAGGCATGCTCCTCCTCAGTAGTCTAGAAATTCAGTATGTCGTCGATGAGGACTACAACAAATCGATCGAGGTAAGCCTGGAAGATCATGTTCATGAGACTCATGAACACTGATGGAGCATTGGTTACACCAAAAGGCATAACCAAGAACTCACCGTGGCCATACCGACACCTAAAGGCCATCTTCTGCAAATCCTCATCTCGAACTCTGAGCTGATGATAGCTTGACCTGCGGTCTATATTCGAGAACCATCGTGCTCCCTTGAGCTGATCAAAGAGGTCGTCAATCCTCGGAAGTCGATACTTGTTCTTTATGGTCACCTAATTCAGGAAATGGTAATCTACACATAGTCGAAAGCTCCCATCCGCCTTATTGGAGAATAAAATCAGAGAAGCCTCGGGTGAAACACTAGGTCGAATGAATCCCTTGCCCTGCAAGTCCTCCAGATGTACCCACAGCTCAAAATGATCAGTAGGAGCCATCCAATATGCTGGAGTAGATATCGGGTATGTCCCATGGTACATGTCAATATAGAAGTATACCTCTCTGCGAGGAGGTAGTCCTAGAACGTCATCAGGGAAAACATCCACATACAGAGTCACCACAACATGAAAAGTTGGACTCTACACATTAACCGCTCTAACAATGAGACTAGCCAACTGATGTGTGATTGGCTGCCCTCTCATCTGCATAAGTCTATCCTATGGTTCAAAGGCTCCCTTCTTGCCGGTGATGGTGAACCTGCTCCCATCTGAGTGGACACACCACACCTTAAGCCTAATAGAGTCAATCTGAGCATGGACTGTAGATAATGAATCCAGGCCCAAGATGACGTCGTAAGGCCTCAACACCGCTACAAAATGATCTCAGCCGAAGATCTTTCCTCCTACAGTAATCTCACACTACTGGAACAAGTGCGTAATCCTCGAGTATGCTCTCATAGGAGTCTCTAGCCGTAAGGATCAAGCCAACAGCTCTTTAGGAATCTCCATGCTCCGAACAAGGGAAGTGGTAATGAAAGAATGACTTTCTCTTATGTCAATATGAACTGAATAATGTGTGGAGTATACATAGATAATACCTCAAATAATCTTTGGTGTGCCATGGTCATAGGCCTCGAATTCCTGGAGCTGAGCCTGCCCCTGTCTACCAGCTCCCTATGGTCGGGGTGGTCCCCCTGGTGGTGGTGGTGGTAGACCCTCAAAGTGTCGTCCACCACCTGCTGCTCGGCCATCTCCTCTTTCTCGTCTGCCAGCTCCCTGCAGACCGCCACGGTCGAACCACTGCCTCTACCTGGGTGGTCCTTCAACTGTTTGCTGCTCCTCTACATGGCGGGTCGGGTAGTCATGAGCCATCTGGCCCTGCCCGCTGCATGCATAGAACTGCCTACCTCTCGTATGACTGGCTCTAATGTGAGTGCCCATCACCTCCGAATGAGTATCCTGAGGTCGCCCACCTAATGGAATGGTCCGCTTGGACCTCTGCGAAATCTGTCTACTACCGGATGCAGAAGACTCCACCACGCGTCACCCTCCGGAAGGTCTCACTGCTTGTGTAGGCTCATCAAGATTGCTCTCCACAAAATTAGGTCTCGCTCCAGTACTCCTTCCTACGTCGGAATGCTGAGGGAGATCATCGAAGCCTTTATATCATGCCTCTGTCCCGACTCGAAGGTCCGGGACCCGATGAATTGGTCCCATACCATGTCCATGGAATAGCGTGAGAGGTCGGTAAATCTTATCGAGTACTGGGCTATTGTCATGATGCCCTGCCTCGGCTGTAGTAACTCTTGGATACGCACCGCACAGAGGGTAGTTGGAATGAAATCTGAGCAAAAGAGGCTCTAGAAGTCCGTCCAAGGTAGAGATTCCTCATTATGCACCTAGGGCGTTAGGCTCCACCATCTACCTACTGCCACATGTAGGATACTCGCACCAAGGATCACCATAAGATCTGCTGCTGTCCCTACCAATCTAAACACTAAAACAACAGCCTACAACCAATCCTCGGCTGCCTGAGGGTCCTTCTCTCCATGGAAGCTGGGAAACCTCTATCACTGAAACTCGTGCAGCGCACTCAGGCCGTGTGTACTCTCCGCTGCTGGGGCTGGTGGTATTGGTGGCCCAGCGGGTAGAGGTACCACTGGTACCTCTGCTGTAATGGGGCCCTGCACTAAGGCCACATCGCTCGGTGGGATGCCATCTCACACGTAACTGGGAACCCTAGCTGGCTGCCATCATGTGTCTATCCTGAAAAAAATAGGTCTTCCACGGTTAATATAGTATTCCTAGTGAGCTGACACAAATTAATCACTAAGAAATCTTTTGAAACACAAATGCAATCAATGTTTTCTTTCACTGAGTCAGAAATCAGAAGTCAGGGTCCTGGTGTATGGATAGGTCAGCCACCACACCAAAAATGTACTCCCTGGACTGATAATCACACTCAATACCCTTAACATTATTAAATCACATGATGAAATTATTAGAGTCCTAAGTTCTGCGGTAGAACCGACTCCTTTGATACCAATTTTTCATGACCCTTCATCAAGGCCCGTTTCGTGACTACCCCAAGCCCGCCTTCCATAGGCCAGTGGTTGGAGACTTGCACCAAAGGTGTAAATCTTGATAAAAGGAAAGGCATTGCCTTTATATAAGCAAACAAACATAATATAGAACACAAGATGAAGTAAACACTAATTAAACTGAGTACAAAAGTAAGTACTGGAAAGTAAATGGGCTAGAATACAAACCCAACTGAAAATATAGTACAACAGTAATGAAAGAACAGCTCGAGTAAGGTAAACCAGCAACCACAATGTAGTCCTACATATATACCACCAGAAGGGTGGGTATAGATGGTCTCCTCAGCTCCTCGGGTATGGTCGTCTGCTCCGTGTACGTCCCGCTATGTGATCCACATCCAGGTACTGTCCCTCTCCACTAGACTCCACCTCGATCAGTGCTCTTTGTCGTCTGCATCCAACACAACGTAGTGCGGGCATAGCCTATGTAGGGGTGAGTATACGATACTCAGTTGGGACTCCGAGACCCCTGAAGATCTCCGAAAATCCATAAAGGATAAACTACAAAAGAAAGATCCAAACATGAAGTATCAGCCAACACTACTTAGGTATATGCCCATACATATACCTAAGTCATCAATTCTAGTTCATCTCCAACTCACGATCCCATGTACAACTGTGTCCATACAGGAAAGCACAACCCAGTCCACACAAGAAATCAAGTCAAACACATCGATGATAATGTTTGAATGTAAAGACTCTGCTCACACATGTATAATACTGATGAAGAGGGGTGGAGCTGATAGATGTAGCCTCTAAATCATCTCCCCTGCCAAACCCACGTAGGATCCAAGTACAGAAGTCGTCGCTGCCGAACCCACATAGGATCCTAGTACAGTAACCATCACTACCGAACCCACGTAGGATCCATGTAAAGTTTTCATCACTGCCGAACCCACGGAGGATCCATGTACAGTCGTCCTCGTTTCCGAACCCACGTAGGATCCTAGTATAGTCATCATCATCATTGGAGTCGCAGCCAGCTCTAGGGATCCTGCACACAACACACTCGATTCCGAGAGGGTATTCTCCATGAAACAAGGGGGTCGTTACATAAAATATCACTAATTATAGAGGTGATGTATTACAAAGTTCCTCCTCGTCAACAGGAACTCAACGCAACAGACAGCTCGTCAATCAGACGCCCGGTCTGAGAGATATTGGCTTTTCCGTTCTAGGAGCCCGGTTATAAATATGTTCGTTTCTAACCCAGAAGATATCCAAAATCATCTGAAACTCACTTAGAGTATTGAAAAAGGACCTTCTCATTGAAAGAGTCCTAGTTCTGCAGACAGTGCGTCGATCGGACGTGTGGTCCTTATGTTATGAACGTTTATGTTAATAATGGGCCCGACCCGTTTAGCCTAGTGGGCCGACGGGTCGGGTTGTCCCTATTTGAGGGGTGCGACCCAGCTGGGGTGTCAGAAAGGTTCGACAAAAATACATAACTTGGCCCAAAGGGACGCGGCCCAGCCCGAAGTGGCGCGGCCTGGCCCCAAGGGGCGCGGTCCGGCCAGGCACGGCCCGGCCGGGGGCGCAGCCCGGCCTAAGCCGCGCGACCTCCATGGCGGGCCAGGTCTTCTGCACCGGAAGTGCCAGGCGGTGCCACCCTTCCCCGAAATATTTTTCTATACCAGATGGTCTTCTGCACACGCGGCCCGCCTGGGCCGGCCGCCGATCCTCCAGTGCGGCGCCCTCCCGGCACCGCGGTCCAGCACCGCCCAACCGGACGGTCCTCTAACGCAGAGCCCTATGGGCATCGTGGCTCCTCTTCACCTGGCTGGCCAATGGGCCGACCGGTTCTTCCACCGAAGCTGCCCAGGTTTCTGGCCGCGGTTCGTTCCGCACAATCGGCGCAGTGGCGCCTGTTCCCTTCATTACGATCCTAGCATGGCGCGTCGACGCCATGTTTTTTCTCCGCCTCCGGTTGCCAATTCCAGAGGAATAAATTTCTAGAAAAGGGTTGTCGGGCCATGTTCATTCGTCCTGCACCCACCACATTAGATGGTACCACCTAGCCATGAATGCACAAGGGTCACGAAACACAACTAACAATTTTATTCTCAATAAAATTGAATCAACACACCCTACCTTGAAAAGATGACGAGTGTTGGTGTTGCGGTTGACGGCGTTGCGAGATGATGGTTCGTAGACATTGATGGAGAGCATCCGATGAGGATGTGGCATCTCCCCTTTTTTTCATGGAGATAATAATGAAAGGTGTGTCATCGTTAGCGAGTACACACGTCGGTGTCTCCTCCGTTGTCGTGGAGGAAGAAAATGACGAAGAAACCGGGGTCACTGAGTCGATGTTCTTTGTCGGAGAGTTGGCGTTCTTCATTGAGGAAAAAGTTATTCAAATAAAACTAGATATATCTCCCCAAAATATCCACACAACATTCTGACCCCAAAAATAAAATAAGGCTTCCCTTATTATATTAAATCATGCCATGCATTCAAATTTACAAAATTCAAACAATTAATTAATTAATGGAGAGATTCAATTAATTAATTAATGTCTGTGTGGGCGTGCAATAAAGAGGGAGAGAGGGTGAGTTACTTAATTAAAGGGAGTTAACAAGTTTTAAAGGGTGACTTTATGAGAGTTATGGAAATGTGAAGGGTTGGGGCTCCTGTGGGCCCGAACTCACATTTATCCTCACATGGGTAGTTTGGATGTTAGTGGGTCCCACAATAACTTCCCCATGTAGGTTATAATCACTTAAGATATAAAAATAAAATTGTCCTACAATTTTATTCACCTCTCAATTAATCCCCAAAAATGAACATCTTCTATCGTGCAAACACATCTTCGGTAAAGGTCCTCTTAAGCAATTACTGGTGTTGTGAGTTCATTGGTGCCCTTAGATTTCAATTTTGAGCATCGGTTCCAATGATAGAAAAACCTGATCATTCGTTTACTGAATGTACCTGAGATAAACTATGGAAATTGATTCCAGGAACACCGGGCCTACGAATCAAGTTCCGTCATAAGCCACCGACTCGTAAAATTCCGAAGTAATTATGAAAAAATTTCCTTGAAATTTTTGGGTCTTTAAATCATCCATTATTCTAATAATTTTCTAAGTGTTAATATCAAGATTATTTTAATGATAATGAGGAAATATTTCTATAACATAATCTTTAATTAGATGAGTATTGTGTTTTACAATCATTTAAAATAGTAGTTTAACAAATTTTATCCCACTAAAATAACGCGACCTTTTCAAATAATAATATATATTAGTCATCCATGATCCATATTTAATTGATAAATGAATCTTTATTGGTTTTTATTGCACAACATAGCTACTTCGATATACCATCTTTCCAACCATATCATATACAACTCTTGGATGGCCTAGTAGACTACTATTTTCCCAATATAGGATTTTGATAAACACATCATCTTTAATCTACTATCCTTAATCATAGTTCTTCACAAATAAGTCCAACAGAATGAAAATTACACAAATAAGAAACCTAACTCTTATGGTCACCAGATTACATCCATAACATACATAACTTAATATAGGAGTAACAAAAATTGTAATGATTATTCCGAGTTATATGATTGAGGGATTGAAAATTGTTTTCTTTAGAGTGAATATAAAACACAATAATTTAATCGGATTTAAATTTCACTATTCTTATCTCATGTATACCCTTTATATTTATGCATGATTTTAGAAATTTATTTTGGAATAACATATCTTCCACTAAATAAATCTTTTTAAACCATATTCATATGAAACTCTTAAAAATGTTCCTAAATTTTGTGACTTAACCAAATTATATTTAAACAATAATCATACACCTCCAAATGAATCTCATATATAATGTAAATGTGACCCTTCCATGTAATAATATCTTAGAATTATATAATTTTTTGTAATCACAATAGTAAGCATGGAGTTGTAGATAACTAACCCCACATTTATATACAATTCATAAGCCCCTAGGCCAAGGAGCAATCCAACCCAAAATCCATGTACCAAATATTACATTATTCAAAACGTATATCTCAATTTTATCATAATACATAAATTTAATATAAATATATTTATAAACTATAATTAACCTTTAAATTAAATCAAATTTCTCAATAAATGATAAAAGTGTAGAATAAAAGAATCTGAATTGTCATTCCTATCATGTAACTCCTTATATGCATGTAAAAAATTTATAGATGTAGTTTCTGACTTTAAAATAATCAATATAACCATTCATAATATAAAAATAATTTCAAAGTACAATTTGGGGAATAAAATAATTAAATAATAATTAATATATTTAAACATTAGATAAAATATTTGTGACCGATTAATAATTTAAAAACTATAAACGACTAATAATATAACTATGCATTATGGATATTCTAAAATTAAATAAATACAAACACATTCTATTTACATAAAATAAAATCTTATTTATATAATTCTTTTTCTATCTAAATCTATATAAACATTTGAGATTAAATTAAATATAAAAACATTATATTCAAATATTTTTATAAAAGAAATTTACAAAATCTAAATAAAACATATTTAATATCATTAAATCCTTAATGATATTTATTATTATTAATCCTTTTTTGTTATGGATTAAATATTTTCCCAATTGAGGCCTTTAATTTGAAAATTTTCAAAATAATAATTATATTCAATTGATAAGAATATATAATTTTTTTTAAAAATCCTTATTTTTGTAATTTATAAACTCAATATAATTAATTAATATTAATTAATTATAATTTAAATAATAATCCAAAAATACAATATCAATGGATTAAAAAAAATTAGAATTATAAAATTTGATTTATAATTGAAAAATAGTCAATCAAATTTTAAGACATAAATATTTTTTAATGATATATGCATGTTGTAATAAATTAATAACATGTTATGGTGTAACAAACCCTTTTAAAACTATAAATATTAATTTACGGTTGACAATTCAACTTTTGATTGGCTATGGTGGATCATGTAATACTATCACAACAATACATGTAAATCAGAGCATATTGAATGCATCCAAATGATGTCTAGTGTAAGATTAACCATATGATCTAGGGAAAATAACTGCTTCTGATATCCCATGACATCACCTTTGTGATACGATGGTTTTTTTGGTGCACATGGGATGATGGTATCACAGGCTATAACTACATCATGTCATACATAAAAAATGATAAAAACCAAATGACAACTCTATATCACCTCTTGTGCTATCACACATCTTAATATGATGTTTTATTATAGCGTATCATATCAAATATCGTACGAATATACATGGTTATATTTCCATATCGTATTTATAGGTATCCAATTTGAAAAAAATATGATATCAAAAAATTTTAATTTTTAACATGATTTCATGACTAAAAATCATGGTTCAGTTATGATACAACAAAAGGATTATAAGGATAAAAAAACATGTTTAATGTAGTGGATGAAATTAAAAGTCTCAAATTCCAAAAATTAAAATTGAATATAACCAAAATCTTGTATATATGAAATTAAAAAACTATATTTATAACACCAAAGAGTCTTGTTCATCAAGTCTTCAATCTATGATTAATAAAGACCATAAAGAACAAATAAATTACTCTTACCTCTATGGCGTATCAACCGGATGAATAAATGACTAATAAATTTGGGTTGGATCCTTCTTTCATATATTACAAGATAACATCACACAATAGAAATGAAGGAGTGGTAGGGGGATCCTATGAATCACCTAGATACTCTAATCACATATAATGCGATATTGATGGTATCATCGTACTTATATTGTCCCTATGGACACTCAGGAGTATAAATGAATTTACTCAAATGTTCCATAATGATAGATTCATTCTTCTGGTTGCACCACTTATAAACCCTTCAAACAATCATTTCATCCAAAAATTCATCTTATGATAAATTTAAATTATTCAATGATAGCTTATGTGCGTGATAGATATATAAATGTATCATTTAATGTTTAACCTCCAAGATATATCATTTAATGTAATATGAAATTTAAAATATGATTCTTATTACCGTAATATATAGCCAAGTCATGTAGAATTATATACATAAGGTATTGTAAAAAATAACTTTCAATGGAATAGCACATTCCTTTGCTTCTTCTTTATTATACCATATGACATGTAAATAGTACATTATGAAATGTGGCAATTTACATCAAAAGAAAATAAGGGTTTCTAGATTATCTCTTTCAAAAAAAAATTTTTACCACCATAACTAAACACAAACTGAACCCTCATCACTAAATAAGAGGTGGATTGAGGAACATAAGTTATATAAGGTTTTGGTGGTTCCTTTTGAGGAGTCCACACCCAATCTGCTTATGGTTAGTTTTTCAAAAGATACTTTTTCTAGCAATTCAATCCAAATAAAATATTGGTGGGTAACCAAATTAATATTATTTTTTATTTATTAGTTATATTATTTTATTTTTTAATAATTAAAATTTCCACCCACTAAGTGAACAATTTATTTTTTATGAAGACAGTAGGAGGGAAATATGTTGAAAAGGAATGAAATTCCAATTCATGAAAATAAAAATATCGAGGAGTGGGATAATACTACCCCATGAAGTCATTTTGAATTTTATTGATATGTCATTCATTGAATATCAATATATTTTTTCATATTTCTAAAAACTAAATAAGTAATCACGGGGGGATTGAGTGTACAAGGTTTTCTGTGTGAGTAATCCTACATGAGAAATTATTTTCACCATACTCTAAGGGAAAAACTCACCATAGATATGTATGATATCTTATTAGTCAAATCAGTTTAAGGAAATTTAATTTAATATATTTTATTTGAATCAAAATTATAACAATTAGACACTACATTTTTAAACGTAATCATAGGTGAATTTTTTTCTATGAAAAACCATACATTTTCGAGCTGCCTAAAAAAATTAATAATTAGTATTAACATGAGAAAAAATGGATGGTTGATGTGAAAACAGAAAGAAAAAATGCCTAGTGTTGGGAGTTTTCTAGGAATGGACTCTAGAGTGTAGCCCATTATACCATGGTAATACAGGATCCACCAATGGATGGTTGATGTAGTTTCCATGATAAAACAACCTTTAATTTTTCACTAGTGTTTTACCAAGTGTATAGTGAGTGGGGTTTCATTTATGAAATGCCCGAATAACTGTTTGATATCTTGGGAAAATAACTTTAACAATGTGAAAACATATTGGATGGTTTTAATGTGTCACATAACACATTTTAAATTATTTTAACATGAAATTATTCATAATTTTTCTTGTAATACTAACTGGATGTGTTTTGGAAGGTAGTTTTGGGTGTATTAGTTGTTGACAAAGGAGATTTGGTTCCTTTGGTATGATCATTATTCATCCTTGTCGGGAGTTATATAAATTGGAATTAGAGGTTTTTTTAAATTGTTAAATATATGGGAATCATTATGGACCTCTTGTTGTTATAATTAGGTTCTGCTATCCCTTGGTCTCTGGATCCGTCTTTGAGCATTTTATGATATTATATTTTGGGTAGGTTGTTTTGTACGTAATTCCAAACAATTGAATCCTTCATTCCATATTTTTGAAAAAAAATATAGTATATTTCTTGAGAATGATTATTTTGAAAATAGTTTTTATGAACCTATTTAGTTACAATATATTATAAAATTTGTTAAATTATGGAAATTATTATGAAAATAAGGAATGATTTGATGAAATAATTTTTTATGATTCTTGGTGAATGATGGTGTGATATATAGTTAGGATTCGAAATGAATTGAATTATTTTTTAATGGGATTAGTTTTGAGGGAAACCATATGGTGTTGTCCATTAAACAGAAATGAAATATTTAGAAACATGACCTTGTGGATGATATGAAATGATTGATTGGAATGATTTGAGATTTATTGATATTAAATATATCCCCTGATATGTTTTATTTCATTGAAGAAGATGGTAAATTGATTTTTAGGAGATTATAACAAATTATTTTCATCTATTAGATCTACATATAAATTAATTGATGATATAAAATTTGTTAATAATATAATGAGGGAAGAAGGTTCATTTTTTTAGGAGTTCTCAAATTCATCACAGGATTTATATCTGGGTATGCTTGCACACATAGAGCCATATTTCACTATGAATAGTGGGAATGATTTTACAAACATAAGCCTTACACCCTAATCTATTTGTTATATTATTAAAAATGAGTTATTTTCATATGATTTATACATTCCAGTAGTTACCATGTGATTATTTCATGCATGAATTTTCGAAATACTTAGTAAAAATTATTTTGGTTTTAATTATCTTTTGTACCAATGTTATAATTGAATTTTAAATTGCTTAAAAATAATGATTTTTTATGATCGATGAAAATGTTACCATTTTTTTTAAATTAATAGTATTTTCCTAATGGAATATGATTACTTAATATATAATTAAAACAATTCTACTGGGTAATTTTTGGTAACACATTATTTTTTTCTATTAGGTGTCTTTATACATTCTTATACCTAGTATTGGAAAAGGGAAATATCTACATATATGAAGTGTGTGATCTTGATATAGGGAATATGGGTGTTAGTGCTGAACAATGGAACATAAGAACAACTTGTTACATTATGATCTTGTGATGATGTATTTGATGAATATTAGATGAATTTGGTAGCTGTAAAAAATATTGGACTTGTAGGAATCAATTTTTTTACTTTTCGCTGGTCGAGTTATTCACATACCGACTTTTTATATTTATTTTTCATTTCAATTGAATGTGTATAATTTTTGTGATGAAATCATTCACTATTGATTGCTTCTACACTCCCTTGAGCTAGTATATACACTATACTGATTAGGAATGACCTTCAATCCATGTTTGGATTTATTCAGGTACATTCATAGTGGGATATCCATGTTGGTTAATGATAAATTTGTTTCAGAGGGTGGTCGAGTATCTTCATGAATGTCATATGTAGATTGATATTTTTAGGAAAATAAAAGGTAGTATTTTCAGGACACAAAGGTTTGTTTCCTGTAATATCATGGACAACTCTCATCGTATTATTCTTCATGTTTCTAAGTAATGTCTATAAAATGTGTCTATAGGTACTTGATCTATTTGATTTTCGTCTTTTCCCCAAATTTTATATAATTTTATATAACCCAAGTTGAGTTATTATTTATAGAATTGATTTTTGTGAGTCTCTTAACGAATGTTTTCATTTAATCTATTGATGTTGGGGATCGCTATGCCCACAAGAAGATATCCAAATAGACCTTAGTGGGGAGATAGTGATGAAAAGTAGTTTGTGAACTATTTTATTATCTAGAAACATATAGTGATATTAATTTTTGAATTCTATGATTTAGACCAAGCGGTTGGACCTATCTCCACTTATTTAATAGTGGAAATAATCAGATGGGATGATAACAGAGATCATGCTTTAATGTTTCATTAGTATAAACCTCCACCTTTATAATGTGAAAATTATCCTTAGGATTTCGATTTTTGGTGGAGAATTATTTCGAAACTCTGTGATTTCATTGAGATTTTATATTTCAATAACGTAAAATGCGTCATATTATTGATTTAGGGGCCTAGAAAAGGTTGTGGGATATGATAGTTCAAGAAAAACAGAATGAATTATTACCATGGAAAGTAACCAAGGATATTTTGATAGAGTAATAATATATATATCCAATGGTTTTGGATAATTACATGGAGTTACATCACCATTATCAAAGTGATTGGATAATGACTCAGTATGAAAATTATTTTGTAGAACATTCTCATTCTTCAGATGATGTTTTTCTGAATGAGAAGATAAATTCTTAGAGTCTTTAGAAAGGTATTCAATTAGATATCACCTGTTAAGTATTCATATCAAATCTTACATCCCCTGTTGATGTTAAATTTAGAGTTTTGATTGATGAATATAATATAGCTAGAAATCAATATTTGTAGAGAGTTCCACCTACTATAAGTGGTAGTTTATGTGGTTCCTCAATCGGGAATAAAATTTGGAATAAATGGAATGGTCAAAATAATTGTGGTGGTACTTGATATGAAACATTATATAAATCATCTATAGAATTTGGTAAAGGACAACCAACTTATTTCAAATGTGGAAAAGTTGGGTACTCAAAATGAGGTAGCATAGAGGAACTAAATAATTGCATCTCATAATGGAGTTTTAGTCACTTGTAGAGGTATTTATAAAATTTCATTAATTAACAGGATGGTATGAGTTAATAATTATATATAGGATCTATACAATATTAATATTATTTAATAATATTGGCATTCAATTCACATGAATTTGGAACAAAGATTCTTCACACCATTTATGAGTATTCAGTTAGGAAAGATGTGAGTCATGTGATAGTACTATATAAAATTAATATCTATTCATCATTAGTTATTAAATTATTTGTTTCTAGTGCATATAAATTGTTTATATCATCCAACACTTTGAACATGTTGAATAATCTCATGGATATGATGCATAATGTGATTGAAATTTCTACACCTCTTAGGATTGAGAGATATTTGGATATGAAATTCCACTCTTATGATTTTTATTTATTAGAAATCAATCTCATTTGTGTGTTTTTGGTTCTTAATATAATTTTTTTTAAATCATTATCAGGATAGATTGATAAATTGTTCATAAATCCTAAATTGACTGTTTTATTCATCAGGTATCTTTTAATTCCCCTAGGGGGAGTGTCATATTTTGTATGGTGATTGGGACTTGAGAATTGGATGAGGAATTCATCTTCACCCAATGTTGGGTAGGAAAATATCCATATTTTCTTTTTTAACTGGAGTTTTAATATTCATGTGGAAATATTACTCAAATATCTATTGAGTTTTCATATTTATTTCTATTTGGATTGCCTAGTTTTACACTATATAGGGAGGAAGAGTTTTCTATTATACTGGTACCAATTACTAATCCCATATTAATCCTCTATTACCATATAGAACCAACTAAACGAATTTAGTTAAATAATTATTTGGATAAAATGATTTCAAAATCCATAATTCAACCTAGAATGTGACCTAGGGTATCACCTTTACTTTTTTCCATGAGGGCCGATGGAACCTTTATTTTGTGTATTGATTTTGGAATGATTAAAAATTTATAAAGAAGGAAAAGTATCAAATTATCTATTTTTTGATTTTATTGACCAGCTAGAACAGTAGAGTTTTTTCATAAATATTTACTTTTGTTCTCATTACCACATGATTAAGATCAAGTAGTCTAATATCCCATAATCTACTTTCAAGAGATATTATTGACACTATGCATATATATTTTTCCATTTGGTTTGACCAATTATCCAATTATTCTATTGGTGTTGATAAATATTATTTTCTACTAGTATATCAATTCCTATATTTTAGTATAGATGGGTTTCATCCTTTCTACTCTTAAACAAAGGAGTAACATGTGCTTCACTTGAGAGAAGTCGTATATAGTTTGAGGAATATCCAACTTTATACCTAGCTATCAAAGTTTCAATTATGTATTATTAATGTAATTTTCTAGGGGAATATGGTCTAGGAACATGGTATCATAGTTGATACTAATAAGGTGATAAATATTATGTCATGTAAGGAACTATAAAATGTATATGAGATTCCAATATTCATGGGAATACTGGGGTATTTCTATAGAATCATTAAATATTTCAGAATGTTGGATTATATATTAACCACTCTAACATATAAGGGAGTGTGGTTTTTTGGTATTACAAATTAAATGATTTTTATGATGTGTCAGATAATCGTTTGACCACATCTATAGTAGTGAATATTTATGAGGTTGGGATGGGATATATGGTTTTTTTATGCTTCATGATTTTGTTTTTTTCTCAGGTATGGTTATCACATGGAGTCTTATGGTTTTGAAAAGCATATAAATATTGAGACAAATATACCAAAAAATATTTTGAACTTGAAGTAATGTTCTATTATTTTAAAATTTCATGGAACATCGTTTTTACAATGGTTAAATATTTTTTCAGTAAAAATTATTGATTTATATGTTTTCATAAAAAGATTTCAATCTACATTAGAGGTGATGGGTGGAGTACCTATAGTCCATTGAGTTTAATGTAATATAAACCCATGGAATGAAGATTTTTTCCAAATGTTTTGAACAGGAAACTATAATTTTGATTAGTGAAATAATGATCAGAGGAATGGGATGTCATGGATTTCATCCTTATCATCTATTTTGTAGTACAACAAGATGGTACTAAGGTTTTATTGGATATTGTTCTGTTGATGCACCGAATTATTAAGATTCTTATACAAGAGGAGTATCATAATTATGAGTTTATAGGAATTATGGATTCATTATATGGTAGGGAGACCATCATAGAATGATCGCAATCCTTATTGGGTATCATTTTCTTTAGGAACTATTATGTTGTTATATCAGATATGAGGAAGTCTATGTAAGGGTATTTTCATCATTCCTAATGGGAGATACACCCAGATATAAGGAAATGTTTTTATGATATATGGAATCAATTTTTTTTGTCTAGGTTGGAAACAAGGCCTCATAGATTTTGATTCTCATTTCTGTACCCATCCATAAATCAATGTTGAGCATCATAAGACGTCAGGTTTTCTTCAACCCCTTACTGTGCTGAATTAGATGTGGAATGAGATATTGATCAACATTTTTGTGGGGTTTCCATTTAATCATATAATATATAATGTTATATATATGGTGAATGATTAACTGACTATATGAGATCACATTATTATAGTTCCTGATGAAAATATAGATGAGGTCTTTAGAAATACCTATGTGAAATTTATTTTAATATTTCATGGCAGTCAATCTTCCATTAATTTGGATAAGGATGCCCAGTTCACAGACCAATTTTGGAGAGGACTCTAGGAGGAAATGGTATCCCATGTCAAGTTGAGCATAATGTTCCATCCCTAAGAATATGGTTAGATGGAACAAGCTATATAGATTTTTAAATATAAGCATAAGCTAGTGTCATTGATAATGGAGGATCATGTGATTATTATTAGAGTCTGGTTGAGTTCACCTATAACAAAAGGTACAATTCATCTATTAAAATATAACCATTTTTATTACAACCCAATATTTTTATATATTACCATTACATCGTTTTTTTATAGATTAATTTAAAAATTACATAAATGGATGCCTGAATACCGTATTTGTTTAGTACCTTTAGATGAAAGAAACTATAAACACTGGTACTTTAGTGATCAAAATTATCTCTCCAAAGGTTATTAAAGACAATTATCTTCTTAGACACATCATTTGTGATACATGCCTTCATAACATGGGGAAAGGAATCGTAAAAATGGAATGAGATCAGAGGCCAAATATGAGTAAACCATCGTGATTTTTAAGAAAAAAAATTGGCATAAGAAAATCAGATTGTGATCATGACATTGGAAGAACATACATTTCATATAAATGACCATAAATATGAATAATGTAATAATATTTGGCAGTTCATAAGACATGAATCATATGGGAATCATGAGAAGAATAATTGAATGCATAACATATGAATAATACATTGAGTTTTGACAGACACATAAACATTTAATATAATTTTATATAATTAATGTTGCATTTCAAAAAAATAATAGGGAACTTCATGGGGAATACACCCACTGGACAAGACACCACACAATCCCCACTCGCTATTCTTTCCTTGTAAGGTATCAATTTTCCCCATTTTCCCAAATTGTATAGGGTTTACCCATCTTTCATAGTGGGTCATATATTCCCATATTCTATATTAGATCATGCCCATCAAATTGAATCCCATCATTATTCTTTGTATATACATATTTGACCAATCTATTAGAGGGATATATAGGTCCCACCCATCATACAATGAAATCTTATAAACATGTGACATAAGAACATTAATAGTTATATAATAACCAATGAAATTAATTGGTTGTGATAAACATATAATTATATCATTACTTATTGAAATTGATAGGTTTCATAATAATTTCATCAAAGAATAACCTATGAAAAGAATCAGATTTAAAATGAATAAAACCCGTATATGAGGAAAAATATTCATAAATATATAATCAATGAAAGGGAAACATGTTCTGTAAACATCAACTCATTAATATGTAAACCATTCCGAGAATGTATATGAATGGATCCTTTCGATCATTTCTTAAAAACGAAAGAGTATCTTAGAACAATGTCTTCTTTGATGGGAAATAATTTAGAATGATCGTTTTTGAAAAAATTATTCAGGAAATTATCCTTTCATCTTTGATTTTTTTTCAAACCTAAATCATTTTTCCAAACCTTTTTATTTGAAAATACATTTGGAAAAATATAATGGAATCTTCAAAAACCATAAAAAAATATTAAAAATACATTTTCAATTAAAATAGTATCAAGATTTCATTTTCAAAACAAATTTTGTTTGGAAACATTTTTCAAAACATGGTTTTGGTATAAAATAAGTATGTGACTAAACAGAGAAATAAGAACATATTTCCATAAAACATTTTTATAAAATATATTGCATACTAAAGAGTGGATAATTGGAAATTATACATGAATAAATAATGACTAACCAAAGGAGAATAAAATTAAATATTTTTCTTGAAATATGGATTACAATATTTCCTCAATGAAAGAATAATCATAAACAATCCCGATAAACGATGGGATTATTGCAATAAATTGTAACCACATAGCGACTTTGAATATTGTTACACATGTTAGATAAAAAAATTAAATGAACATTAAAATATCATTAAAATAATTATATTCAAGATATATCATGCCAATGATTAGTGTATACACCTTGTAGAAGAACATATATGAATATCATAGAATGTGTCTCAGAGAAGGATAATTTTGACAAAACAACTTTACCGATTTGGTATCTTTTGAAACAAAAACCCCCATGAAATTGAGATCCTAAAATTTATATTTAAATTCACATAAATATGAATATAAAAATCCCATAATATGTTTAAGTGATGTATACACCACACAAATGATGTAAGTAATGAATAAGGCATAAATATCATATAAATAAAAGTGATAATAGATATACCCTTACCTTATGTGTTGAATCTCATCATATTCCTTAACAAATCTTGAATAAAAAATAAATGTTTTTTATAAGTCTACCCAAAAACATATTATTTTATCAAATTACATATATTTTTTATATTACTTACTTGTTAAAACTACTGTGTCATGGTTGCTTTTGGGGAATATCCGATTTGTTTTTTAGATGTGTGATAATTTTTAATATTTTTTTTACCTCAGACATACATCATGATTTCATTAATGTAAAACTTGATATAAATAACATTTATATTCAGTATTTATGTATTTATTTTAATATATGAAATATATAAATGTGATATAGAATACACTATTCCTGGAGACAGTATTCCGTACATAAAGATAAATGCATTTTCTGTATAATTATTCCGATGAAAGAAAGTAATTATTTGAAATATATATATACATATAATTATTATATTAGAATTAAAATTTAATATATATCATATAAAGATACTAAAACCATCCGTAATAAATTTCATTTAATGTGTAAAAACATCACATTTCATTGAGGAGCTGGTAATCAACACTTCTTCAAATAAAATTTTCATTTTACCAAAAAATGAAAGAATAAATGTATCTGTTATATAAAAATTCAAAAATCATAAATAGATAATATTTATCATATATTTAAAATAAAAATATAGTTCTCATCATATTTACAAGCCATTAGAGGCAGTATTGGAAAAGTGAACAACATCTTTTCGTGAGGTAATAGTTCAACATACATACGAATGATATGTTTCTTACCCATTAGATGGATGTTCATGTTAGTGTATGTGAAAAAATTAGAATAAAAAGTTAACAGTATATTTTGGGTATAATTTTTATTATATAATAATGGAATAATAACATTTTAGGCTGTGTAAATTGAAAATAATATAGAATAACATGAGGAAGGAGGTTACATCTTATTTGGGTGACAACTTTTTTGTTTTCACTAATGGGATTCCATGGATATATATCTTTTGATAGAGAGGATAACATGATGATTGTATAGATGTTTGGTAGATATTTAGTTAAACTTTTTTCAGATGCAATTCTATTTAGTGGTGTGAATAAGTTGGAGGGTGAGTGCCTTTTTGTAGTGGAGGAGGATTGGTGTTCTTGTAAATATTTTAAACGGGAATTCCACCCATGTTTCTTCATTGTATTGTGTATCCCATAATTGTTCCAATAACAAAAAATAGAGTTTAGGGTCAATAATGTAACTTCCAATGGATTTTGGATATGTTTCAATGTCATTTTGGGCCTTAAGATTAATGTCTAATCCTCTATTAAGTTATTTTTTCTTTTAGTCACTATGAATAATTTTAATAACATTAAAAAATTTATTTGTCCAAAAAATAAGTTTAAATTTTAATAAATTATAAATTATTGTAATTATAGTTATAGAATCTACTTTTCTTAATTATAATCATAGACATGGCTGAAATTAATTTAAATTTATTCCCATATATCGGTAGTGACAACAATTTTTTTAAGAAAAAATGACTAAAAGTTTGGATTGTTTTGTATAACAATTTCAATGTGAAATTGGTTATAATTACCAAAATTGGATTAATTCGTTTAAAAAATAACCAATTACACTTTAAAACAAAACTGAAATATAATTTATCTATATAAATAAATTTTATGAAAATGTTGAATTGAATTAAAATTGAGTAATTTTCACTATTCATGTAAAAAAATTATTTAGAAAAATCCCAAAAAATCACCCTATACTAATTTAGAAGATATGAATTAAAAATTAACACATTTTCTAATATTTAATTTCTAAAATAGTATAAATTTATTTTATTATTTATCATTGGAATACTAGAAAATAGTTTTTTAAGAAAATTGTATTTTCAAACATATAAACACTTTTAAAAAATTATATCTTATTGTCAAATAGTTTTATTTATATAAAAAATTTAAATAATATTTAAAAAGTAGTTATTACTATTAAAATTACGATGTTTAATGATTAAGTTATAAATATATCACATAAATAATTATAATAATAAAATTTTGTTTCGTAGAAATTTTGTGTTGTGTGTAACATAAGAAAGTTAGTGTTGCATGTATTTCATGATTATATCATTGTAGTGTTTAAAATAATTCTGATTTAGTGTATCATGAAATTCAGGAAATCAATGTGAAATAATTTATTGATGGGGGAAAAGATTCATAAATACTTTGGGGGTCACATTCTACACCCATAATATGAATTTTCCATATGAATTATTTATTATGATACAAAAAATAAGGAAACATCTACCCCATCATATTATGAAGTTACACGATAGCTTATTATAATAAGAAATTGTCCCCAAAACATTAAGAAGGTGACTTGTTTAATTTCATGGAATTTCCTCTATACAATCTTTAATTTCAACTGGTTGTTCATCATATGAATTATTGTACACTAGTTTTATGAACTCGATGTTTAGTACATGTGAAGGGTTGTGTATTTACTTTATTAAGATAAATACATGGAAGACATCATGGAAATGATAGATATTATTATTAATTTTCAACTGATTGGATAACATAAAAAAAATTCCAAGAATTTCAAAGGGACCAATATACTTAAATAATTGTGTCCCATTATTTCAGAATCTCATGACCTTATTATAGGGAGAGATTTTTAGAAAAACCTTCTCACAAAAATCCAAATTCAAGATAAATCTATCAGTTATCATCATAATGTTTTTGATAACCTTGAGCTACCTCTATATATTGTTGAATGGTTGTATCCTAATCGATAATTTATTATGCTAGCACATGTCCTAATAGATTTATTTCTCCCACATTATCACAAAAAGTGGGATATTTACATTTCTTTCCACAGAGGTATTCATAAGGATCCAAATTAATGTATGAGTGAAATCTATTGTTGTAAGAAAACTAAAGTATAGGAAAGTATTGATTCCTACCACTTTTGAAATCCAAGAAAGATGGCCTCAACATATACTCTCGGGTTTCAATTTCTTTTAGACAGACCATCCATATGAGGATAATAAGTAGTACTGAAAATCTCTATATCAAGTTCATGACATTGAATTTTCTAAAACATTGTTGTAAACCTTAAAACCCAATCAGATAAAATAAAAATTTGTACTCCATAAAACAATTCCACTTCCTTAATGTATATCCTGGTAATATGATCTACATAGAAGTATTCAAAGATATAAATGATGTGTGTTTAATTAGGTAGGGAATTGGCAACCACCCGTAGGGCATTAAACCCATTATAGGTTTTGCATAGTCCCATGAAAAAATCCATTGGGATGTTCACCCATTTCTATTATGGTATGGGTAACAGATTCCACACCCCCTTAGACATTTGTCTTTCATCCTTAAATGTAGGGCATACCAAGCATTGAGATACAAGCTATGTGATATACATCTGTATTCCATTCCATTAGAAGTATTCTATTAAATCTCATTACATATTTGTACATCTTGGATGTATAAAGAATTAATAACTATAAGCTTTCTCTAATATCTCCTTCTTAAAATATGGTATTTAAGTAATACATATATAGTTAAAAAAATTTATCATTATATCATGATCATGTTTAATCTCTATAATTTTAATAACCTATATTTTCTACACTACATCTTCCTTCTATGCCTCATTAATCATCACATGGAAATTCGGTTGATCAATCAATTGAGAATGATTCAACATCCCCATTCATTTATTATTTATGGATTCAACCCTTGGAATTTCAAATATATTAGATCATTTTTAATCCTCATAAAGGATAAGATTTCATGATCCTTACAACTCAAAGCATCAACCACCTTGTTAAATTTCCCAATGTGGAAATGCATTGTGCATTCATAATCATTTATCAGATCTAACCATATTCACTACTAAGTAATCAAATCCTTCTATGTGAATATATTTTATTGAATTTTATGATTAGTGTATATATCATAGTTTTATCCATAAAGATAATTTATCTTTATCAATAACGACAAAATTACAACAGAAAAATCCAAATCATGATTTTTGTAATTTCTCTTTTGAATAATCATATGTTATAAGTAAAATTTTATAACCATGTTATTATTTATACAAACCCATCCCAATACCTTTTTTGATGCATCACTATATATTTCAAAGCCTGCCCCACTACTTGGTAATGTATGACAAGGTGTGCTGACTAACATTCTCTTAAGTTCCTTGAAATTTCCCACAAATTCGTTTTTCTAGAGGGACTTGGAACCCATCTGAGTCATCTTGGTCAATGTATTATAGTCTTTAGAAAGTATCCACATAACCTCGATAATATCCAAAAAAACATGTAAACTAAAAATCATAATCACCATGGCTGGGAAAGTCCAACATTCAATAGCCTCTATAATTAATGGGTCTATTGTAATACCATCACATGAGATCATGTGGCACAAAACCGAAATAGTTTACATTCAAAATAGTTTTTTCAAAAAAATTTAATATATATTCTCTATCATTATAGTCATCAGTATAATAATAATGAGTTCTTAATGATCATCCTTTATCATTGAATTTATTTGTGTATCATCTATAATGACTACAAAAAAATGATTTAGGTAATATCTAAAGAATCAATTACTCAAATATATATAGATAGTAGTGGAAATAGTAATACCAAAAGACATCACTATATGATCATAGTTTCCATTCCTCATATTGAATACTATATTGGGTATATCCCCTTTCTTGGCCCTCAATTGATGATATATAGAATGTAGTCCAATCTTGAAAAAGTACTGAGCTCCACACATTTGATCAAACAAGCCATCAATACAAGGAAGAGGGAAATTATTCTTGTTAATGATCTAATTAAATAAAAAATAATCAATTATGAGTCACACTGATCCTTATTTCTCTTTCACACTAATTACTAGTGGACCTAAGATGACACACTAGGTTGAATGAATCCATTATAATGATTTTCTTGTAGTTTCTCCTTCAATTCCTACAACTCAGTTCGGGAAATTCAATAGAGAGTATTTGAAATTGGTTTTGAAAAATGTATGATTTCTATTGATAACTCAAAGGCACGTTATAGATGAACACTAGGAAACAATTCCTGGAATGTATCCAATAAAATCCCAAAATATAGGCATATAATCGATGTTTTGTTAATCCCCAAACTTCTGAGGAAAACGTGCATTCTGAAGGGGAAAGAAGAACCAAAAACCAGATTTAATCTCTATTGGAAGTTCACACATATCGTCATACTGATATGAGATCCTAGGTTGGTAAGAAAAATAAAATGTAACTTCCCTTCCTGAATAATTGATTCCTGATTTATGTAGGAAAATATAATCCATGCATAATATGATATCAAATTCAACTATTGGAAAAATGACAATGTTTACAAGAATCACATTAAAACAAATATCAACTAAAGAGGAATAAAATAATTGATATTCAAAAATCATAACATTATTGTTTTTCACTACTAATTCCACATATAATGATTTTGGTGTAATATTAATACATGTAGATAAGTCTATTGATATTAACGATTGCATATATACTGATTCAGATAAGACATTACCAATTTTAGAGTTAATAGTTATTGTACCGTTCGACAAATTGTTCTCTCACCCATCATTGAAAATTGTGATCGAATGAGATTCTCTATTATACCTCAGTTTAAGAGGTTTTTGACACCGATAATCATCAGTTCATATCCATCTTCTTTGGGATGTGAATTTTGTTCAATTTTACCACTATTTGTGTCATTATAAAACTTCTTCCCATCAGTTCAGTAATCTATTAAATTATTGTTCCCCCCCCACACCAAATTGTTTTTAGATCCCAAATGAAAATTTAATATAATATTATTTCCACACCTGGGTCATATACAGATGCTCTTCTTCTTCTATAATTGTTTTTTAGATTTTCCATTGAACGGAATATTAAATATTCTTGTAAAAACAATAAGATTTATATGTAAATCCAATCTCTATTTAAACACTTATTTCACAATGCTCAATATCAACATTTATACAAATGACTCAAATGGACAATGCCTTCCTGAGACATGACATTTATCCATTAAAGAACCTATGAAATTTACATTCATGTTGAATGAAAATTTGTGAATAGTACCATGAAATTCCATGGTAATTAGCCACATAAGTACTAATAGTTTAATGACAAGAAGAATGTACTTATTTTTAAATAATGTTTTTTCTAATCATAGCCCTTGGATTCAATTACTTCATTCTTTATGAGATCGTTGATTAATGTTCACAACTGGTCTGCTTCACCTTCTAGCTGATAATCAACAAGAATGAATTCTCATCTTCCAAAATCAAGATAATGATGAAGATATTTTCCTTGGTATTGAACCTTTATTTAGAAAAAAGTTTATTAGAATACCCAATAATCAAAGGTACACATTTCTCCATGAAGAAAAAAATATAATTTTATTCCACCCTTTTCAAATTTGGAAGTCTATCATGACTCCAAGGATGAGAATGTTTAGAGGGCCTATAAATGAGATTTATAATTCAATCTCCCATATCAATAATATGATCAGGATATCAATCATTTCATTTTACATCACAAATATAATTTAATCGATTCCTTTGGTTTCTATCCATTGACTAAAACTATGAATCATAGAGTAAGAAATAATAATCATAGATTTAAACCACATAATCATGAAAAAAACATTTTGGATATCTATATTAGGACATCATATTAAATTTATGACAACATAGGGTTATCCTAGGTTATCTATAGAAAACTTATAATTAAAACATTCATAACGGTTTGTGAAGAGATTGTGAATTTTGGAAGCATATCCCTTGGCTGTCTCAATCCTGGTGTGTAACAAGAATCATTGCTGATCCCAAGTTCCCAACCAATTCAATCAAAATATGTTCTTTTCAGGCTCATTACCACTATGTACATCTATTCCATATTCACATACAGTCATATTATCCATAGAAGGATGTATTACTATGAAACGAGTCACTCTGTCATTTACCAAAAGTCTAGGACATTTCCAATATTTTTCCTTACATTTAGACTTGTTCATATTCATATCCTTATGGTTATTAATAAGATTATATCATCATAGATTCTAGTGATTAAATAAATCTTTTCACTAATTCCAACTATAGATACCCTTAGTTTTCATACATTATCATTACACTAAAAGACACCCAAAGACTATATTACTTTAGTGCCTTTGGAAACATGGACACATAAAAAATAGTACATAAATGAGTTACATTATCTCTCTTGGTTTCTTCATGAATAGAACCCTTATATGATATTTCAGACATAATACATATATTCATAACATGTGAAATTGGAATATAAAAATGGGTAACTCTGATACTCACTATGGGTAAAGAAGGGAGATATTTATGAATAAACATGATCATAAGGGAATGAGAACATGAAAATTAAATTAGATGATCATAACATTAAAATAAAATATCATAAACATGAATCATGGCATATTGTTTGGTAGTAAAAAATACATGAATCATAATGCAATCAAGATTATAAGACATGAATGAATAATACTGTAATAAGGAATTGAATTGTGTAAGACACAAAGACATGAAATATAATTTCTAATAAGTCAAGGTACATTGAAAATGTAAGGACCCAACCCCAGTTGCTCGGATCCGGTGAATTATTTGATTGCATTGGAATATAAACAAGGAATATTAATCCTGAAGTACCATGTAGTTTAATAGCTTTTGGAAACAAGATACATAAATAAGTTTACCATTTAATCATAAAGGGAAATACTACGCTAATTTATTCCACTAGAAACATCATGTCTATTAGATTATGCTTGAAAGTCACTCATAATTTACTTATTCAAACCCTGAGAAAAATAAACATAAGGAATGGGTCAGATCAAATGCTCAGTAGGGGTAAACAAAATAGTGGAAGATATAATAAACATAATACATGGTAATTAATTGAAAATACATGCCTTTAATAATTAACTTGTACACATTATGGTATGAATATGAGCTAAGTAAATAATGCCATAATAAAACATAATCATGGGTATTCTACTAGTCGAAAAACCACATGAACTTCAAATAATCGCTTCTTAATGAGGGAAGTACATATACCAGACATCAAAACCATACCGTCAAGGCCCCGTGATTGGACCATAAATAATCAATTTGTCAAGGCCTTGTGCTATGACCATAGTTTGTCGCATGAGACATACTGATGCATCGAGTGGATATAGCGGGCCCCACCCAACATATAATAAGTCCATTTCATTTCTCATATGGTTGGGGATAAACAAAAACAACATTTACATTCATATTGAAACTATCATATGGAATGCACCTAACTTACCCCAATCATTAAACATAAAACACTAAACATTCCAAGTAATATGGAGAATGGTTTTAGGATAGTTCATACACAATAGAGTTTGTCATAAAATAATAAATAAAATCTGTTAGATGACTTTATAAATGATTAAACCCAATAATACATAATAAACCACAAGAGTGTTGAATCAAATGAAAATACTCTTACAAAATCATTTAGAAATCTTGAGATAAATACTCTTTTATTTGAAAAGAAGAGTTCTTTAGGAAAAATATTTGTACAAAATGAGAAGTGAAGTAAGATATTATTTTCATAATAAAATGAGTGATTTTATAAATACAATGGATTCTAAAATCATATTAGAGATTACCCTTGAAAATAGGTAAGATGTTGAGATATTCCCTTGAATCGGGATTGTATTTTGAACAATGTTTCGAAATTTCCTTTTAAAATGAGTAACTATCCATAAAATTAGGATGGATTCTGGTTGGTTTATAAATATATAATACCCAAACATAATTTATTGGAAGTACATAAGAATAAATAAGAATTTCATTGAGGTAATTAGACAATGAAAGTTACCCGAATGAAAACGGAAGTTCGGGTGGAAAAACACTTACCTTAACTCCGAACGTGTTCCTCTATCAAACCTAAGCTCATCAAATATGAAATTATACTTAATAATAACATATATTTCAACCTATTATACATGTATTTAGTTTATCATAATTCTGGATAGTTCATTTATGTTCTTATCAATAATTTATTTTATTGAATTCCGTCGCTTCAGAGTGTTCATTTTCTTTATTTTCATCATAGGTTCACGTGTTTTTAATTATGAAGAATGGATGAAAATCTGAAGAATTGAAATTATATATTATTTATGAACACAAATAGGTGTTATTTTTCATTATATAACTTGGATAAATGTAAAGATGATGAATTATTACAAAGAACTTTAATGATATTTGTTTCGGTTAATTTTTTGGTTTTGATTACAACAAACTCATTTTTATTTATAACATAATACCATTTGTACAAAGGTATTACATAATCTTAAATAGGTTATATTATATATAATAATATGGTTCAATAATAACAATAATGGTTTCATGATCAGAATTGAGAATGATAATAGTAATCAAACATCCATCGTCCCTGAATTTTGAAAATTGACACATCATGGAGGGTGTTTTTTCTACTAGTATAAAAGAAGCTAAAAAAGGTGAGATGATGGTAAATTAATCCAATATCATGAAAATATTAGAGTACATATAAGGTACTTGATTCATCAAAAAAAATTATAAGGAGAGGTAATAAAAACAGGAAAAGTTGAACTTGAAATGAAAGACAATGAATTGAAGATAAATTTACCTTTTGAACCAAACATCTTTCAGAACCTCCCTAAAGATATATTTTTGTCTTTTTAAGATACCAAGGTTTTCTGAAAGTGTGGGAGAAGGTTAGGAAGGTATTTGGACATAATTTGGAGACGGAACACGGCATGATAAGAGTGAATGGAGGGGGGAGTGAGAGGGGGTTTTATAGTGGAGGAGAGAGGGGGTTTCATAATATAAAATTCATTAATTTATTATATCTCCTCAACAAAAGGAATGTAGAGTATTCAATGACCAATAATAGTAATCATATCATGTGAGTTTGAAGCAATTGGGATAACATCACTTGTGTTGTCATGAATAGTACATTTAACTGATAATTTGTATATAGGGTATTTTACATAACATGTCCAGTGCTGCTATGATCACATGGAATGTCTCTCTTCTCTTATGTCATGGATATTCCTGCATGTCCCATGCCTTGGAGATCACTTTGAGCGGCCGCACATATTGCTTGATGGGTTTGTGGTTCTTTGTTTTATCTACTTGTTCTGCTCTCTCTTTTGGGTTGGTGTAAACTCATTACACCTCGACTTTGTATTGCAATACTTTTATTTTAATAAATTTTTGGGGCATGAGTTGGGTTTCCAATTCATGTCACCATTTGTGTTAAAAAAATGAATTTCATTTTTCAAAAATAATTTTCTAAATATTATTAATTTAATATTTAATTAAAATCATAATTTATTTCAAAAACAACAGTTTTAAAACATTTGTTTACTTATTTTAAAGCATATATATATATTGTACTTACACTTGAATATTATTTGTATACAATAATAATATGTTTACTATTCATTAGGGTATATCACTATTCATAAGGGTATTTACTATTCATAAGGGTAGGTTACTATTCAACAAAAATTATGTTTTCATTTTTGGACTCTAAATAACTTACTGATCGAAACTATGTATGTCGAATTTTTGAAATTAACATCACATAAGTGAAAAAATTATTTTTTAATGGTTACAAAGCCCTTAGTGGTTAATTATTGTGTGATTTCATGCCATTATTACATAATTTTAAGAAAGGAACTTTCTTTTCAAAATATTGGGTCGTTACATTCTCCCCTCCTTACAAAAATATAGCCCTCGAAATTTCATTTTTCAATCAGGGCCAAGAACAGGTGGGGGTACTTTTCCTTCATTGATTCCTCCAGTTCCCATGTAGCATCTTCATACTTATGGTTTTTCCATAATACCTTGACCAAATGAGTATTCTTGTGGCATAGAAAATTATCTCTACAATCCAATATATCCACTCGCTGCTCCACATAAGAAAGATCATCCTCCAACTATACCACATCTGAAGAGAGTATATGTAAAGTGTATAGTATAAACATCTTTAAGATGGATACATGGAAGACATCATGTTCTTTCGACAAGGTAGGTGGAAGTGCCAATCGATAGGTCACAGCTCCAACTCGATCAAGAATCACAATGGGGTCAATATACCCGGGACATAGCTTTCCATTCTTCGAAAACCACATGAACTTCTTCCATGGAGATATGCGTAGAAATATCAGGTCTCCAACGTTGACCTCAAGGTCTCATCGATGGTTATCCGCATAACTTTTATGTAGACATTAGGCTTCCTTGGTATGATGTAGAATGGTTTTCCCCTTTTCCACCATTTCTTCAACCAATTCCTATCCTAGAAGCTTTTGCTCATCGACTTCATCACAACATGTCGGTGTTCTACACCTTTTCCCATAAAGGGATTCATATGGTGCCATTCGGATACTCGAGTGGAAACTATTGTTGAAATAGAATTCAACCAGTGGAAGATGTTGGTCCCATTATCCTTTGAATTCCATTGAACATGGTCTCAACATGTCTTTATGTGTCTGGATAGTCCGCTCAGATTGGAAATCAGTTTGAGGATGATAGGCTGTACTGAAGATCAGTTCTATGCTGAAAGCATGTAAGAGACATTTCCAGAACATCGAGGTGAATCTATGATCATGGTCGGATACAATAGAATGTGGTACTCCATGTAGCCTTACCACTTATTTGATGTAAATCCGTGAAAGTTGATCCAATGATAAGTCCTCTCGAATCGCGATTAAGTGGGGTGTGTTTGTAAAAAGTTCCACAATGACCCATATATCATTGTTTACACTTGATGTCCTTGGAAGCCTAGTGACAATGTCCATGGTAATGTTCTCCCAATTCAATGATGGTATGGGTAGTGGTGGAATCATTCCCTTTTGACATTTTCCTCTCATACTTCACTTGTTGACCTACCAGGAACTATTATGTACATTTATACATCCCCCTTTTCATATAGTCCCACCAAAATTTTTCTCAGAGACCTCGATTCGTCTTTGTGCTAAAAGGATTTATAGAGAAATTAGAGCTATGAGCATCACCCAACAGTTCCCTATTTAGCTCAAGAATAGCGGGAACACAAACCCTCTTTCTTAATTTCAAAATACCACCTTCATATGCAAAGTCAGTCAACTTACCATCATTTATAGCTTTAATTTTCTTTTGAAACTCCTCATCATAAACCAGCGAACTTTATATCCTATTAAGTAAAGAAGGCTGGGAAACCATTTGAAAAAAGCAGTGATGTGATACCTTACTTGATAATTCCCATATACATCTTTACTAGATCCATGATCATAGGATCCCTTTCAACAATCACCATGTTAAGAATTCGATGGTCCTTTCTACTCCAAGCATCTGCTTCCTTATTTGCTTTCCCCGGGTGGTTGTGTATTGTGCAATCATAATCTTAGAGTATCTCAATCCAACTACTTTGTATCATGTTGAGTTATTTCTATGAGAATATATACTTCAAACTCTTATGATCTGTATATATCTCACATTTTCCTCCATAGAGGTAATGTCTCCAATTCTTCAGATCAAAGATAACTGCTGCTACCTCAAGATCATGAGTTGGATAGTTCTGTTTTTGATTTTTTTGCTGCCTAGACATGTAGGCAATCACTCGATCATTCTGCACATGGACACAACCCATTCCTTTCTTTGATTCATCGATATAGATCAGAATCAAATCCTTCCAAGATGGTAGGGTTGGGATCAGATAATTCACTATACTCCTCATGAATTCCTAAAAAAATATTCACATTCCTTTTTCTATAGATACTTACCTATTTTTCATGTGAGCTTGGTCATTGGGTTAGCTAAACGGGCGAAGTTCTGAAAAAAAATGCAGATAATATCCTACTAAACCAATAAAACTACGTACATCAGTTATATTTGTTGGAGTAGGACATTCTTGCACAGCCTTTGTTGTTTCTGGATCTACAAATATTATATCCTTAGATACAATGTGGCAGAGAACGGAAATTGTTTGGAGTCTGAAATCACAGTTGGTAAACTTCGCTTATGATTTATTTCTTCATCAAGATATTCCTTGAATGCTATATTTATGAGTTCCATGAAAATATATGGTGCATTAGTGTGTCCAAAAGGCATTATTGTAAAGTTATAATGCCCATACCTGGTTCGAAATGCTGTTTTTGTAATGTCTTCTTTCCTCACAATCAACTGATGATATCCAAATCGTAGAACATTCTTCGTGAAATATTGGGCTCCAGGAAGATGATAAAATAAATCATCAATTCATGGTAGATGATACTTATTATCTACTGAAATGACATTGATTTCACTATAATGAATGCACAGCCTCATGGATCAATCTTTCTTCTTGACAAAAAGGATTGGGGCACCCCATAGCGAAACGTCGGGTCGAATAAATCCTTTATCAGTCAATTCCAATAGTTACTTCTTTAGTTCCACAAACTCCAAAATGGAAATTCTATAAGGGGCCTTTGATATGGGCCTTGAAACATGAATTATGTCAATGTAAAACTCAATTTCCCACTATCGAGGATGTCTAGGTAAATCCACTGGAAGGACATCAATATATTCTAGAAAAACAAGTACATCTTCTATTTGAACATTATTTTCCTCACCAATATTTATTTCATTCTATTCCTCCTCGATAATTTAATTTAGTTGAACAACTGGGGGTGGATCTAGATGAGAACCAAATGGAGACGTTTCTTCTCTAAGGATAATGGATTCTACACCATTCTGAACGATTGTATATTCCTTCCTCTTGCAATAGATCTTCGCATTATAAATTGATAACCAGTTTATACTAAGAATTATATCATATTCAACCATTGGTATGATGATAAGGTTAGAAACTAATGCACATTTATGTGTCATAGGGGGGACTAATCAACATGCCATTTTTGCAATGATACATCCACTAGCATTTTTGACTAATAACTCCTTTATTAAATTTAATTGGTCATATCTAATTTTATTGGAAAATTGGGAAGATATAAATGAAATAGATGATCCAGTATCAAATAATGTATTTTATAAATTTGAGGAAATGGTTAAAATGCATGCCACCACATCATTAGGAACTTAAATATCAGCAGTTGCGATTGCATAAGCTTATCAATGCTCCCACGACCATTTCTGTGGCATGTTTACATGATGCTTTGGACAATCATGAGAATAATGCCGCATATCCAGAAAGATATAGCATTGAACATAATTAGCCTCCTTATTTCCCCAACAATCACCAGAAATATGGACTTTCTGTCGACATTTGAAGCACACTCCTTTTCCCTTTAAGCAGGCTCTATGGTGTTTCTTTCCACAATTATCACCGGGTGGAAATTCAACCCTTCCCTTCTTCCTCGTTTCCTTGTTTCCTTTCCCAGAGCATTCAGTAGCCCTCTTCTTCTATTTCGATCCATTAATTTCATAAGATATAGAGAAATATTTTTATGTCTTGATAGAACATGAATCTACATCCTCATATGATGAAAAACGTTGGGATACCAGTGCCCACTGGAGGAATGGCTTCAAGCCATCAATGAATAGATCAATTTTGGTCCATATATTTTTTATATAGTCCAAAACATGTCATGATAACCTTATGAACTTGGATTCATACTTGGAAACGTTTTCATCCTCATTCTGCCTTAGATTCATGAATTTTCTATCCATATCTACTTGCTGCTCATGAGGGAAATATTTTTCTAAGAATATTTCCATAAAAATCCCTCCATCCCATATCTTCTATATCTTCCTCCTCCTTTGTGTTTTGGATTAATGAACACCACTTATCTGCATCTCCCGATAGAAGATATACTTCCAGGACAACATTTTCTATTTCATTACATCCCAAAGTGAGAAATATCTTCTCATGGTAACATATCCACTACTATGATACAAACGGGTTTGTAGTCCAATTGAATGATGGAGGCTGTTTTCACATAAAGCGATCTAGCATGGCTCCTCCACATGGTGGATCCGGATGCTCTATACGGGAGAGGTTATTTTTCATAACTTGAGTAATTTGTCCCAGTATAACTATGAGTTACTCTGCACTAGTCACAGAACCAGAGCCAACATCATTATCTTGCGTCGGGGGAAAATCCCTAAAGGGGACACGTGAAGTCATGCGGTTTCCATTCCTTCCAAAAGGAACCATTTATAAATAATGGAATACTCTAGATTTGGGTATGAATCATAATTTATAATCTCACTGTAGAAAAACAATAAGCATAAATTGATATTCTATGCATTGCTAACCTCTTAATTATAAACATTGTATCATTGAGGGAAAAATGACATTTAAATCCATCATAATGGCTTGAAAAGAAAACATGAATTATTGTAAGCACATACCCTAGAAGTTTCATAACCAAGAGTGCAGCAAGGCCCATTTTCATTTTCTAGAATACCACAGGTTAGGCTCGATTCTCTTTGTCGGACCTTTCACTCCTAGGTAAATCTGTACTAGAGGCACCTCCACCTTCACGTATCCAGACAGGGATGTATTTCTTGAATGATATACATAATATATTCCTTATAAAAATATAGACATGTTATAATATGATTATTCGCAAAGACTATCTTATGGACTCTTCCAAATCTGTTTTTTCTAAATCTAGTTTCCATGTTTTCTACTAAAATTCCTATGTTACCAACTATAAGGACCCGACCTTAGTTTCCCGGAGCCGGTGCCTTAATTGATTACATTTTCATACATACAAGGAATACGAATCCCTAAGGACCAAGTAGTTTAGTAGATCTTGGAATCAAGATACATAAAAAAGATTAACATTACATCCTAATTGGAAATACAACACTAATTTATTCCACTTTCAACTTCATGTATCCTACATTATGCATGAACGTCACCCATAATTTACTTCTTCATACCCTGAGAAAAATAAACATTACTAAGGGGTGATCTCAAATGATCAGTAAGGGTAATAAAAACAATGGAAGATATCATAAACATGAGACATTGTATGTAATTGAAATCACATACCTTTAATAATAAAGTTGTACACATTATGGCATGGATATGAGCTAATTAAATAATACCATAATAAAACATAATCATGTGTATTCTATAAGTCGAATAACCAAATGAACATAAAATTATCTCATCATACTAATGGAATTTCATATGACGGACATCATAACCATACCATCCATGCCTCATGCTAGGACTATAAATAATAGATTTTCCATTGCCTTATGCCAGGAATGCAGTTTGTCTCATGAAACCTACCAATGCATCAAGGTTATATAGAGGACCCCAACAGTCACATAATAAGTCCAATTCATTCCTCATATGGGCGGGGATACATATAAACAATATATACATTCATATTGAAACTATCATATGAAATGTAACTTACTTACTCCAAACATTAACCATAATTAACTAACTATTCCGAGTAATATGGAGAATGGTTTTAGCATAATTCATCCACAATATATTTAGTCATAAACTATTAAATAAAATATGGTAGATGATTTCATAAATTATTAAACCCAATGATACATAAAAAACAACAAGAGTGTTGAATCAAATGAAAATACTCTTAAGAAATCATTTAGCAATCTTGCGATAAATACTATTTTAATTGAAAAGAAGGGTTCTTTTTGGAAAAATATTTGTAAAAAACTAGAAGTGAAGTAAGATTTTATTTTCATAATAAATTGAGTGCTTTAATAAATATAATGGTTTCCAAAAAAATATTAGAGATTACACTTGAAAATAGGTAAGAAGTTGAGATATTCCCTTGAATCAGGTTTGTATTTTGAAATCAATTTTAAAACATCCTTTTAAAACGTATAAATATCCATAATATAAGGAGAAATTATGGTTCGTGTACATATATATAATACTAAAACATATTTTCTTGTCAGTAAATAAGAATACATAAGAATTTCATTGAGTAAATTAGATAATGAATGTAACCTGAATGAAAATGGATGTTCGGGTTGAAAACCCCTTACCTTAACTCCGAACGTGTTCCTCTCCTGAACTTAATCTCATGGAATATGAAAATATACATATTAATAACTTCTTTAATAACATATTAGACATGTATTTATTTTATCATAATTCTGGTTATTTTATTAATATTCTTATCGATATGATATTGTATTGACTTCTATCACATTAGAGTGTTCATTTTCTCTATTTTCATATTTAGTTCACTTGTTTTTAAGTATGTGGAATGGATGTAAATATCAAGAATTGAAAATATATATTATTTATTAACATAAATAGGTTTTATTGGTCATTTATATAACTTGTCTACATGGAAAGAGGATGGATTATTAAATATGACATTAATGATAATTGTTGTGGTTAATTTGTAGTTTTTGATTACAAAGAACTCATTTTTATTTATAACTTAATACCATTTGTAAAAAGGGATTACAAAATAATAAATAGGTAATATTATACATAATAATCTGGTTCAACCATAATAATAATGGTTTCATGACTAGAATTGAGAATGATAATAGAAATTTAATGTCCATCGTCCTTGAATGTAGAAAATTGACACAACTCGGATGGTGTTCTTGTTACTTGTATAAAAGAAGGTAAAAATGGAAAGATGATGATAACTTATTACACTATCATGAAAACATTCTAGTACATATATGGTACTAGAGTCATCACAATATTTGGATAAGGATAGGTAATAGAATAAGAAAAAAAATGAACTTGAAAGGAAAGAGAAAGAATTGAAAGGGGAATTCACCTCTTGACCAAACTTCCTTGAGAACCTTCTTAAGGAGAGGTTTTGGAATTTTTATGAGAACAAGGCCTGAAGGACGTGAGGGAGGAGGTTGGGAAGGTATTTGGACAGAATTTGGAGATGGAACAAGGATTGAGAGGAGTGAATGAGAGGGGGAGTGAGAGGGGGGTTTATAGAGGAGCAGAGAGGGGATTTCTTAAAATAAAATTCATTAATTTATTATATATATTTAAGACATGGAATATTGAGTATTCCATGACCATGAATATTAATATTATAATTTCACTTCAAATAAAGTTATCTTACATCACCTGTGATGTCATGAATAGTGTATTAAACTGATAATTTGGGTATACGGTATTTTACCGTATTTCACTTTTCATTAAAATCAATGTATTTTAGAAAAATACCAAAAATTCTTCACAACCATTTTTCGACATGTAGAATCCAAAAATGAAGTCCATTTTTCAAATATAATTTTCTAAATATTATTAACTAAATATTTAATTAGAATAGTCATTTATTCTAAAAACAAGAGTTTTAAAACATTTGTTAACTTATTTGAAAGCATAGATATATTGTAGTTACACTAGAATATTATTTATATACTATTATAAGTAAGGTTACTATTCATTAGGCCATATCACTATTCATAAGGGTATGTTATTATCCACAATTGTAGGATACTATTCACCAAAAAATAAATATTTCATATTGGACTCAAAATAAATTACTAATCGAAACTGTGTTTGTCAGATTTTTTAAATTCACATCACATAAGTGACAAACTTATGTTTTAAGGGTCACATAGCACATAATAGGTAATTATGTTGTGATTTCATGTGATTATGACATGTTTATAAGAATTTAATTATCTTTTCTTAATATTGGGTCGTTATAGAAACACATAAAAATAAACATAATGGCGACTACACAACAGGGATGGTACAAACTACCATACACAATCATTGTCCTTTTATTTTAATGGATCAGGATTCCCTTTCATCACATATTGGACCTTGTTTTCCCATAGTCTATAGTGGAATAAGATTCCATATCATACAAAGTTAATCAATTATGTCTACTTGAATCCAATAATTATCTCATTCTATATAAATATTTACAAAATTCATTGGAGGGATATATTGGTCCCTCCCATATCAAAAGGAAAATATTTATACTTATTCCACAAGAACAGAAAAAGTTATATAATAACCCATGAAATAAACTCGGAGTTTTTAACTTGTAATCGAATAATTAAATATATAAAAGTGATTTTTTAATAATAATTTCATTAAATCATACAACATGAATGAAAGAGGGTTTCCAAATCATAAAACCCATGGAACAGGAAGAAGATTAAATGATATATAACACATGAAAGAGAAATGAGTCTCATAAGCATCAGACCATCAATATATAAACCATTCAGAGAAAGAATATGAATGGATACATTTATTAATTTCCCAAAATGGAATGAGTTATACAAATATATTACATCTTCTATGGAAAATAATTTATAAATATCAATTTATTGAAATTTCCCAATGAAAAAACACTTTCTATATTGAAATATGATTTCTAAATCACAAAACATTTTTGAAATGATTTTTCATTAAGATTAGATTTTAAAATTTATAAATAATTCATTGGAAGCCATATAAAAAAAATTTAAAATTATTTTTCATTAAATAAGATCAAAATAAATATTTTCAGAAGTGTTTAAAATATTTTTGAGTGCATGAGTTTAGAATAAAATAGGTATCCAAGTGAGTGAAGAAATATAGTAATATTTTATTTTTTTTCTAGACTTTATTATGTACCATTGAGGTGGAAAATGGAACAAATACATGAAGAATTTTTTTTAAATAGATGATAATAAATTTCATGAATTTTATTGGATTATGGATTATAATATTTCATCAATGAAACTATTATTGTCAACTATCCTGATTAACGATGTGATTGTGGCAAAAAACTCTTACCAATCAGGGATGTTGAATAAAATTTCCCATATATGAAAATTAACTTATATGAATCCTAAAATATCCCTAAATGAAATTTATCCATGATATTACATGTTAATGTGTAGTGTATACACAAAATAGCAGAACATGGGTGGATATCAGGGCATGTGTCTCAAAGAAAGAAAATTGAGACTGAACTAATTTAACAATTTGGTTAATTTTGAGTCATAAAACCCATTAATGGTATAACATAAAATTTATATGAAAATACACTAAAATTTCATTATAGAAATTTTAGAATATTTTCATGGGTAGTATATACACCACACTAAAGAAAAAAGTTGTTAATAATTCATAAATCACATAGAAATAAAAGTGAGACTACAAATCACTTTACCCTATGTCTTTACTCTCTCCATTATCATTAAAAATACATGTATAATAAATATATGTTTATTATAAATATACCAAAAAACATATTCATATTTATAATACCATATAGGGACATATATTATCCACTTATTAACACTTCCATGTCAAGGTTACGTTTTTAGTTACATTCAAATTTTTTTTTGCATATGCCTTAATTTTTTATATTTGTGGTCCATTTACAAATATAATGATTTAAAGAATTAAAATAATGAAATAAATTCCATTTATATTCATTATTTATGTATTTATAATAATTTATTAATGATATAAATATTAAATGGAATACACCGTTCAGGGAGACGGTAGGCAGTACATACGCATGAACATTGTCTTCGTTTAATATTCATGTTGAAAGAATGAAATTAAATTACATTTATGTATATATATATACTAATTGATTTTAAATTAATATTTATTTTTTATCATATAATTTTAATTAACTTATATTTAATACATTCCATGTATATTTTGAACGAATCAGATTCTTTGAGTAAATGACATTCCATACTTCCCCAAATTAAATTATCATTTAAAAAAACAGAAACCATTAGGTTATGTGTTATATAATAATTATAGAAGAATAAATAAATCATAAATTTCATATATATAATATTAAAATATATTTTCCATTATAAATCCCAATTATGAGAGATGGTAAAATAAATATGTACCACATCATTTCATTGGGCGATAGTTACTCATATAGAAGAATGATAAATTTGTTAACGATTGGATGGATTTTTTTGTAAGTGTAGGTCAAAATAATTGAATAAAAATCTTAGTACAGAATGGATATTATGATTTTTATATAACCATTGAATAAGAATATTTAAGTTCATGCATAATGAAAATAAAACTAAAGAGCATGAGGAAGAATGTTACTTCTTATTTGGAGAACACATTTTGGGTTTCACTAATGGATTACATGCATAGATTTATTTCCAAATAAAGATATGTAGGACAAATTTAAATATTTTCGGGGATATTTAGGATGAATTTTCCCAATCAAAAGGTATTTAGATGTGTAAAAATGTTGGAGTGATGGGTTCTTTTTAATAGTGGATGAGGAGTGATATTTTTGTAAATTTATAAAAAGACAACTCCACCAACATTTTTTCTATGTAGAGTGGAAAAAATAACGGTACCAATAATAGAAAATGAGGGCTAGGGTTTCAATTTGAGAATAAATTGTATTTCAAAAAATTTTATAGGTAATTTTTTGCCTTATTTATATAGTTTCATCTTTTGTTAACAAATTTTTTCTCTTAATCAATATATGTAATTTTAATCACATTCAATAATGTATTTTGTAAACGTAATATTAAATTTTGAGAAATTATAAATTATTATTATTTAAAATATGGAATCTATTTTTACAGTTGAAAATAAATTAGGTTCCCGAAACAAATTTTAATTTAATCCGGTAGACGAGTTGTGTGAACATGTTTTTATGGAATTTTTTTAAAGGATTAATTTGTTGTGATATACAATTTCAATATGAAATTCGTTCCAATTAACCAATTATATTAGTTTACATAAAATTATTCACATCAAAATTTAGAACCAAATTAAAATACAGTTTTTACTATATAAATAAATTAGATGATAGAGTATCTTATAATTAAAAATCAGTATATTTATTTATTCAACAAAAAATGATGTTTCCCATAAAAGTCCATAAAATTAAACTTAAGATAGTTTTTACATAATGAATTAAAAAAAGAATTTTCTCTATAAAATTTTTTTAAAAAATGTCTAATATTAATTTTATTATTCCTCATATAAGAAAAAAGTAGTTCTTTTAAGGAATAAATATTTTCAGATATATAAAGACTTTACTTAATATTGTATGTATTTCTGTCAACATGATTTTTATATGAATGAATTATAAATATTATTTAAAAATAAAATATTACTATTACTATTACTATTTTTCATAGATATATTATAACTATATGTCTAACATAATTATAATAATAAAATCTTGTCTCGTAGAAATTCTATGTCACGTGTAACACCAGACAAGTTAGTGTTGCATGTAGAACATGATTAACTCATTGTATAATATAAAAATTGTTTTACATAGTATAGAGTGTAAAAAATACACAAAATAAGAATAAAAAATTCACGAAAAAAATGTTCACAATAACTGAGGGTGTTTTAATGTGAGGCATTGTTTGGAAATCCATGTTAATATCCGATCTATTTCTTAGTGGTTGGAGAAGATTCAATTATTGGACCATGTTTATTCTATTATAATAGGATGAAAATACATATAATTGTCCAAGTATGAGGATGTGTCGGTGTATGTATAATTATTATATGGATCAAAAATTAATTACATTGTAATTCTTGTTTGGATATCAGGTGTTTTTGGAACCTCACCTCAGAAGGGTCACTATTTTCTTAAGAAACAAGGGATGTTTTCACCACGATATATTGGAAAGATTAATATTAATGAGTATACTTGGAAGGGTAATTATCCTTTTTTCTTCCAACACTTATTAAATCAATGATAGGATTTATGTGTCCTAGATGATAATATCTATTTTATGCTTATATCATGTCTTGAGTAGGAAGGACCTTTATGTCTTGAGATGGAAGGACCTCTATGTGGAAAATGATAAGTCTATAATATTGCAGCTGATTTGGATTATTGATTCTTAGATGATGTTTCATAAAGAAAATTTTAATATTATATTTCATATGCTATGGAAATATGGTTTTGATTCTTATGAGACTTGGGTGTATGAGATGATTCTCTGAGAGAACCGGCCTTATCTATTTGTGGACCAATCTTTTTGACAAGTCATTCTGGGGGTAGAAATAATTTATAGTGGACATAATTATAACCTCTAATCCTTGGGGGTCTTTTATGTTCATTATTTTATTTTGAGAATGGATTTATTTTTTTTTAGATTTGACTAATATAGTGGTGTTTTGAGAATTAAAATAGGGTTTTGGGCCATTTACATTGGAAAACAAGTCGAACCAAACCTTGGCTATGGCTGACTCCACCTAGTTGTTTCCTATTAGAATTTCCATGAAAATACTCCTAAATATTCTAATTCTACATTGAATGGACTTTAATTTTCTATCCTATCATTATTATTCAACCAATCTCCACTAGGGTATGGTGGAGGCCCTTCTGAGAAAATCCTTCTATGTAATTTTTCACTATTTCATTGTAAGGGTTATTTATGTATTGAAACATGTCATGAAATGTCCCCCATGGACTATTTCATGACTACCACATGCTTTCCTCCTAATGGTCGGGGGTTGGGGACTATCACTGAAGGCATTATCTCGTATGTGGGGGGAATTTTTTTGAGTACCTGTACGCACACACACACACACACATCTAAACCCCAAAATCTAAAAATTATGAAAATATTTCTATAAGAGAATCAATGAGAGTAAATGTACGAGATTTATGATAAAATGAGTATTAATAAAAAAACAAGAAAATATGATCTGAAATCAAGGGAGTATAAGGCCTCTGATAATCCATTTCCACAAAATCCTACCTGGATGGTAGGAGAAGAGTAGTTGACTGTTGTTGTTGGAGTATGCCTCACATGTATGATTTCACTGAGCACCACCATGTTCTAGACCAAAAAGGTCTAACTTGAACATCATTCATCTTCACAAGACAAGACATGTACGTGTGAGGCCTGTGCAGGAGTGAGTAACACAATTCTCATTAGGAACCCAAAAGCATAATTAAATTAACACAATGAAAAGAATAGAAGAATTGATGGATAGTTCACACATGTATAACCTAAAGTATAGAAAGAATGATTATACACCATAAAGTTGAAAATCGTGTACTGATGTGGGACTCAGATCCAGTTAGTCAAAGAGGTATGTGGGCCACTGAGTTCTGCTCGACCACCGAGCCACTAATGTCCTCTCGTCTGTTGGGATACTAAGGACCACTCATTTATAGGGCCACTAAGGTCTGCTCGTCTATCAAGCCAGTGAGGTCCACTTCTTTTCCAGTCCAATAAGGTCTTATCAGCTTGTTTATTAGGGAAATGGGGTCCACTCATACTTCGGGCCCTGAGGTCCACTCTTCTTATACTTTTTCTCATATCCTGTACAAAGATTCTCAATCGTAGTGGGCTTGATTATTAGAGAATCTACCCCTCAATTCATTATTCAAATATCCACATTCCCAATAACTCACATGGAGTATGTAAAATGACCTTATCATCATAGGGGTACCAAAAATTCATAAAAATTTTCAATTTTACACATGGTTTGAATGTTATTCTCATTCTAGGGAAAATGGGTTGGTTGGGTCTGGGTCCAGGACGATGCGGTCAGACCATCATGACCTGTGGTCTGCCGCCCAACCCGGCTCCGACCCGGTACATGTCCAACATGGCCTGTTGGACCAGAAAAATATAGGCTTAGAGTAGCCCAAATATGCTAGGTCGTGGGTCAGTCCCGTTAGGCAGCGGGTCCAGCCGGCTGGGCCATAGGTCCGACCTGCATGCTCCAGCCTGGCCCACTGTGAGCGGGCCAACATTCAACACCCGGACATGGTGGTGGTCAACGTGTTCACTCCAGGTCAATGCGGATATTATTCCTAGGGTCCCTCCTTGTGATGACTTATTATATTGTAGCCCATAGGCCATGTGACACGACTTGCTGTTGAGTCCATTGAAGAACACACCACCATCTGTTGTAACTGGCCCTCGTCTGTCGCCCCAAGAACAATGCCACATGGAGCTCCTTCGTCGTGATGCGCCATCAGTGTGTGGCCCCTCCCTCAAATTTCCACTGACACATTCCACTGTCGGTCATCACTACCACAACTACTAGTGTAGGTGTGCTGACAATTTTTTTTGCAGGACACCAGGCATGCTTATGTGGTTCGTACATCGATCCTTGATCCCCTATTGTATTCTTAGGTCATCACCGTCATTAGTACATGCTATATGTCATCTCAGCACCGATCTGAGAGTCTGTTAATGATCGAAACCACCCTAAAAAGACTAATATGACCACGTGGGCTAGTTGGTGAAGAATCGATAGGACATAGGTGGGAAGATCACCTAGAATACCCAAGTGATGGACGGTTACCTCTTTCATTTGGCCTTTGTTCATCCCATTAGAAGAAAACTGATAAAGGTGTAATTACCAATTTCCTACACTTCATGTTGCACAATAATTAACCCATCCAAAAAGAAAAAAAACCCACATATCAATATTTTAGTGGGTTGATCCTCATTTTCCATTTGGAAATAATAAACATGGAGTCTCGATTAGGAAGAATAAAACTCCTACCACGAGGTAGGATCATTCGTCTGTGAAGATTGTGTCACATTAGTTGGTAGTTTCTTTGTCATCATCCCACCATTTTTGCAGTATATCCTTCTTTATATGGAAAAACAGAGAGGGAAAACTCTCGTTATCACGGGTGGTTCGTCAATCGTCGCTTTCCAAAACCAAATCTCTATGATCAGTGTAATCCTTGATCTTCCCAATGATTTGTCTTATGTTAACCCATTAAATAGAAAAAACACATTTCTATGTTTCTATTACGTTGTTTCATTTATGAATAAACATTTTTGATATACTACATTGAAATTCAATATTCAAATAAAATAATTGAAAAGATTATTTAATTTTTCATTTAGAAAATTCTATTGTTAAATGTTCTTAAAATGTATGAAAACTAACATTTTCCCTCAACCCACGCTGCTCGAGGTTTAGTCCTTATTTAAGTGAAGTATTCAATCCAGATACAACGGGTCCCTTATATTTTTAATCCATGTATCTGTTTATATGTTTCCAAAACCGCTAACCTGCACTATTTAAAATAAACTAAAAAACACCAAAAACATATCATGGGATCACCATGCCTCAGAATCATGTGATTTTTGAGCAGCTGCAATTTAAATAATACCATATATATATTTTTTAATAAAAATAAATTTATTTTATAGGATATTAAAAAACACCCAAAAAACCATTTTATCTCATGAGACCTTTATGTTAGATATATTAAAATAGAATGGATGCTTTTAAGTAGCCTATTAACTCATTTTAATTTATTTAATTTTTCTATTATCTATACATTCAATATAATTTCATATTTGGTGTGTACTTGAATGGATTTTTGGTCATTATAGCTATTGTATAATGAGGTCAAGTTCCATTGGATCTATTATTATTCGACAATGATGGGAAATTTGTGAAAGGAAACTAGAGGTCAGTTTTCCTTGGTTGATTTGAAAGAATAACTTTTGGACTCTTCTTGATGATGTTGGGTTCCTATTTCTATCTAATTGTGAATATCTCTTTGATTTTATGGATACATAGTATTATTGGTTAGATGTTTGTAAAGAAATACTATCATTTGAAACCATTTCATTCTTTTCTTATTTGAAATTGACTTGTCACTGATTTCCAATGTAAGGCTTGACATTATTGTTAATTTTTTTTATATTTATTGGTGTATGATGAAACTCTTTTAATATTGATTTTAAAATAATCTGTTGATTTCTAGAAAATGGATTTGAAATCAGTGAATGATTTCATAGGAGTCATTGATTATGATTCTTGATAAATAATGGTATAAATTTATTATGCTTTTTAAATTAAATGAATTATTTTCAAACTGAACTATTTTTCAGGGAAACTAGATGAAATTGGTCATTAATATGAAATTGAATATTTTATAAATTAACCATGGGGAAAATTGAAATGATTAATTAAAATGATCTATGATGTTTTGAAATATATGATATCTTAGTGTATGATTTATTTCTTGAGGAAAAAGTGATCATGAGTAGTTAAGTCTAAAACACACACATTATGAATGTATTATATATTAATATAAATTAATTGAAGATTAAAAATCTGACTAAACTTTGTTGAGGGTAGATAATTCATTCAATGGGGTGTTCTCATACTCCACATTCTCTTGAGATCTAGGGATATTCTTACACATGGAGACATATTTCACCAGGATGTGTGATAATACTTGTACAATCCAAACAACGTGTCTCTATAACATGGTGCTCTGATTGTAATATTATTCCATTTAAGTGAATTATATATTCCCATGATTGTAAAATTATTTTTCCAATATCATTTGAAACAAATTATTATTTATTCCTTTTTTATACTGGCTACTAAAATGGAATTTAAAATCAAGATAATATGAACTTGTAAAATATTTATGGTGACCTAATCCTTAAACATAATTCATTTCATGATTTATAGCATAAATTCCCAACAAGAAAAGAATACGACCTAGAGGTTTAGTATCTATATAAGATTATACACACAAATAAAATATCATAATCATTTTAAAAATATTATTTATTTAAAACTCCACATTTTGTTCATAACTCTAAAATTTCTCATGATACTAATAGGATATACTAATAAAAATACATAAGGAAAAGATTGAGTTAGATATCAAAGTAATGGAATACACACATCTACAAACCATAACATGACCTTCGAAAGGAATAACATGTTATCTTAAAAGTATTAACATAAAAATACAAACATTGAATTACTAAATGACGTCATATGACCATGGAATCACCATCATTTGGAAACAAAATAATAATTGATACCATAAAAATATTTTAATGGTAACTCTTAATGCCATCAAAATAAGGTGGAAAAAGTCCCATGGATGATTTATATTCACACCCTAATCACTTACATAACATCTCATGAATGGACAGAATATATATGTATTATATATGAGGGTAAAACCATAAATAATCCAAACAATGATCAAACCCATAATACATAATTGAGTTTCCTAATTTCTATTTAAGGAATAATTGAAGGAAAAATCATAAGCGGTAAAAAAATAATTTGAAGATAAATAATTTAAAAATTCAAAATTTAAGATGGGACATAAGTCATGATCATAGAGAACCAATGTAGAAATTTCAAGAGAGGGATGTAGGAGAGGAATGAATAAATATTAACTACATGGGTGGTGATTTGTGAAATAAGTAAACTATAATTTTATAAAATGAATGAAATTGTTATCATCCATAAAATAATAATTTAACCAAGAGGTACGTCCCTAAATAAATTATTTTTTTAGAATAAACTAATGTTTTAATAACATTTGATGGGGTGATTCTCTATGTGACAAAAGAAATGAGAATGTTCCCTTAAACATGGTTTAATTAAAATTATGAATTTTGAAGAGTACTAAAAAATGTATAACATTATAAATTAAAAATTTATTTACTTGAAGAATATATTTAAGGGAAGTATATATAGCAATATAATAGGTGCATGATGATAATATTTAATAAAAGGTTGTGAAAAAATGAATGTGTAACCAAAAATTAATGAAGGTGTTATAAAAGATCTATTTCTATGTTTTAAAGCCCATTTTTCGAAATACCACATCATACAAAAATAATAACATGTTATTATGAAAAGGGTAGAAGGTAAATTAGAATTTCACATGAGATAAAACATAATATGGTTTCCAATTTAAAAGTAGAATATTTGTGGGATGGGTAATTATGGACAAGGATGGAAATTTATAAATTAAATACATGTGAATTATTTATATTGTACAAGCCCAAAAATTTTAATAAATAGATTTTTAAAATAATTTTATTTCTTTTATGTCTTTCATTACACACAACAGCTCCTTTACTTTTGTTAAAAAAATCATTGAGATTCATAAAAAACATTATTTTATTTTTTTAACTATTTAAATTATAAAATTATGGCCCAACCATTATATTGGGATGTGTGAACATGATTAACTAAATTATGAAATTATGGTTTACACATGTAAATCTGTTTTGAATCAAAAGGCATTTTTTTCTTATAAAAAACTATATAAATGTGCACAATTGTGTTTTATACAAATAAAGTAAATAAATAAATATTTATATATTTTATTAATGAAATATATATATATATATATATATTTAATATTGAATATAATTTTTAAAATTCAGTCGATGGTCCTTCTAGATATGATATAAAAATAAATCTAGTTTTATGCTTAAAAACTATATTTTCATAAAATAAGTATTATCAACTTTTAATTGTGCACTAATATTAAAACTAAATATTGACACTTTTATAAATTATATTTTATAATAAAAACTCTTTTATGATGTTGAATTATAAAATTTAATTTTCATGAATTTTTGGTATTTTTATGATATCTTTTTTGTTTTGATGAATAGTGAGAAAATGTATTTTAATTAAAAAAAGTTTTTCTGTCAAGATAATTCATAGATTTAAATTATGTTTTAAATTTTTTTAAATTATATTTAAGAAATTTTTATATCATTTATTAAAATATTTTTATTTTGAATCAATTTCACATTGAATTTGGATATAAAATATTTCAATCATTTGATCATTTTTACCTAAAAACTCTTTTTATCACCCTCCCAAAATGAATAATTTTAATTTCATTTTAGAAACTTATTTGTTTTATATTTTTAAAAATGGAATCAATTTTATAAATCATAATGTAATTTTTTTAAAAAAACTCATTCCTTTTATTTTTTCCCATTATGAATAGTAACATTTGGAAATTATTATTAGCACGGTAAAGGGTAAATTGGGTAATTTTGGTTACAAATTAAGTCACACGGACTGTAAAATACACCAAAAAATTAGAAAATTTATTAGATGATTAGTTAATTATAACCGTAACCCATAATGTTATAAATTTATTTATCTAATGGAATCTTTTTCTGGAGAATTACCTCGATTATATTAAAGTCTAAGGGATTGACAAAATGTTACACTCTTTCTTTTAATAAGTATAATAGTTTTATTATGGGGTTAAATTAAATATTTAATCAACTATTTATTTTATTATGAATGATAAAATTATTATATAAAACATTTTACTTTATTTATTATTTTTAGTGAACAAATAAGTTTCCTAAATAGTTACACAATTGTGATATATTAATTATTAAATTAATGAAAAAAACAATTAATTGATATTAAAAATATTAAATTAATATAATTTTAATTAATTAAGGAGCTACATGTATTTTATAATTTAATATGAAATTTTAGGTGTTTATTAAATTAATTTGTTTGATGTTATCTTTATGTATATATTTTCCAAAAGACAATGTAATAAGTAGTATCAAAATTTACAATAATGATATTTTGTGGATATTATATTTCATTAAATTATTTATAAATAATAAAAATATTAAATAAGTAAAAGTATGATAAATTATATTCTAATATATAATAAATTTACCAATGATGGGTCAATTTAAATATAATAAGTTAAACTCTCAAACTTTAAATGTCAAAAAATTGTTATCGTAGTTAAAACATACATAGGTTACCTATGAGTTAATCAAAATGATAGATTTTAAAATTAGGTAAATGTTTTTATAAAATATTAATTATAACCATATACAACATTTTCGTAGAATGAACTACCATTTTGAGGTATTTTTATTGAGATTTAACTTTTTATAAATTAATATTTTTCAAAATTTGATATGTGCCCCACACATTCATTATAAAAAGGACACCTCCACCCTCATTTCATTTTAAAAATTTTAGTTTCTTAGATTGAAATAACTCAACATTTGTTTATCTGGACATCCATACAGACATTATATAGGTTATGGAATTCCCAAGGGACTAAATATAAATACATTTAGGGGACATCTAAGGGAGCAATTTCATTTAAGAGGAGGTTTGAATGCGCACATGGAACAATTTGACTTGAGGGAAAATATTTTAATCTAACTGTTATTTCTGTGGGAGACACCTGAAATTTACACTACCTATTCTCTTTTATGGTTTATATAAATACCATGATATTTTTATGATTATTATCTAGAAAATTATGGTATTTATATATCCATAGATATTTCAATCTTTCATGTGTAATATGATATATCTTATTATAATGTGGTAATAATGTATTTCACAATATCATCTTTATTTGATAATGATAATGATAATGTATCCATTTTGGAATGTTTTCCATTCATGATATTTTTTCCTAAAAATATTTTCAATTTTTATTTTTACCATTTTCTGAAATGATTTTACCCATATTTGATATTTTTAAAGAATTTATTTAAAATAATATATACCTCAATTTCTAAACAAGGCACATTATTAATTTAGTGAATAAATACAAAAGTAATGATTTTTATCTTATATGGAATGAGAATATTTTCCTTCCCTCATGATTCAATAATTCTTGAAATCATTATTTAAAATATTTTTACACAATTTTAAAAGAAAATTGTTTCCTTTATAATCGTGCATATTACTAAAAAGATGATTATAAATCAGAAAGGATATTTTCATCATGAATTATTTCACCTAATCTTCCAATAATCACTTTTCCATTTATGTTTACTTCTATTTGTGTTAATTGGTTATTACTGAGGATAAGGAACTACTATACACTTTTAATTATTTATCTAAACGAATTATGTTTATGATGGCATCATATTTATGAATCCAATTTATTTTCCATGTGTAATGTTATGTTAAAGAGTTCATGAATCTCATTTCCTTGAACGGGTTATAATATATTGATTGATTTATCTCAATGTAGTACTCATATTTATTATCATCATTATGTGATTGGTGGGTCCTATATATCCCTTCAATTCATTGGGCAATTAGTTATATATAATTATATAGTTTGGAGAAACAAGTCAATATTCCGGATATGTGATGGGATACAAGTTGATGTGGTTGATTTGTGTTGGGAGATAGGTGGTAAGGCATGATATGAGAGTCATGGTATTTAACCTTGACACATGAATTTTTTTCTACACTTATGATCCTAAAACATGGATATATGATATGGACATATGTTTATGATTGATTTTTGTTGATTTTTAAATACTATAATACATATATCATTTAGTTTTAATGTTTTTTAATATGAATCTTATTTTTGATCCTTGAAAATTTGGGTATGGATGTTATAATTTATTATCATGATCGTATACCCATATTTTTTATCTTATAATTTAATAAAAAAATAAATTGATATCATATATGTTTACATTTACTTAGCATCTAAGTTGACCATTTTCTTATGTTTATTTTACGTAGTTTATGAAAACGCTATTATGTAGGTTAATAAATGTGAAAATCATTGTGGGAAACATTGAAAATCATTAACTGGATTAGATGTTTGTATTCCATTTTTCCAAAGGCAATAAACTATTACAATCATACAGATTTTCATTATGTAATGTAACTAATATTCATCTTAAGAGATATAATAACAACTTTTTAATTTCCTATATCATTATTGTTGGTATCATGGGAATGGTGCAGGGATCCTTCAGAAACAAGGATGAGAAGAACATAGAAATATCCCTAAGGATAATACTAAATATATTTTCTATTCCAAGATTATTTATAATGTTCATAAATAAACTATAACTAAACCTATTATGTAAACAATTGAAATTATATTAGTAATTTTTATTGATTATAATTTTGTACACATATGATTTGTTTTTCTCAAACTATGATTTGTTGGATTAATTTGTGAAAATATCCCAATTAAACCACATTAATGATGAATGTTATGGTCAATGAAATGATTTTATTCATATATAATTGGGTTTCATGGGTAAAGGAATGAAAAATACTGGTGGTATACTAATATAACCTTTTCAGGATATGAATCTTGATGTACATTTAAATTAGAAAATTAGGGGACAAAACTCTATTGATTCTATCCTCATGAAGCATAAAACTTATTTCATAGTGTATTCTAATCCAATAGTGGATGATCAATGGATATATACCCTTGAGATGTTATTTTTGGTTCTCCCTTATTCGGAACATGAGAAATTAATTATGGTATTCTTTCATTTGGTAGGTGAACCATATCAATGGCGGACTCATATCAATAATATAAGGCCAAATGATGACATTGAATATATAGATTAGGATTTGTTCAATAAATTATTATTCAATAATTATTCCTTAACATTAATCATATGAAAATTTGGAAAGGTTTCATTTAGATAAAACAAAAGGTTGAAGAATCTTTTGGTATATTAAAGGATTACATTACAATACAAGAATGGTACGCTTCTAGAATTATAATCCAATTGAAATGTAGGGTTGAAATATTATTTAGTGTCTTAAATCCAAGTCTCAATAGGTTAGTATCCATTAGATACATCAATAGATGTGATGAAATGGTTTGATGTACACTTGATGTAGAAATGGAAATTGTAGATACCCACTATTCTATTTATCTTTATAAAAAAATAAAGACCAATTCTCGTGAAAACACAAACAAACCACATGGTGGAAAGAAATTATATTCATATACATGATATAAATGTTGGAAGAAACCTCAAGGAATGTGTTTGAATTGAATAAGAAAGTGATTTAAATTTCGGAAGGAAGGACATAAATATCATGAACATCAAAAGCTGATGAACAGGATGATGGATGTAATGGAGGGAAATACGATTCCAACTAATTCACCAATCACACTTATGTTATATAGTGTGTAAAAAATAGGAATTATTATAACTAGATACCACATTTGAGGGTTAATGATGATGATCTACTTTAATATCCTTTAAAACCAAAGAAATGTGGAAATGTAATGTCCTCACAATTGTCGATGTAGAGTTTGACAACGATGTTGTAGAATAATTGAGTGTTTCTATATTGGAATTCAAGAATATTGTTATAGAAGTACTTATATTATTTAAAAATAATAATAAAACATTTCAACATTGGAAAACTATTTTTTACATAACGATTTTAAATAATATGTTAAATGGTACCAGTAAGAATGAAATGTGATTAATGTGGTATGGTGAAATTGGAGGGGAAGGATAACACATAATATGAACTTGATGTTGGGATAATGAGATAAATATTTTTTTATTGTGATAAAATAAATGAGATGGTATTAATTATTTTAGAACAGATTGGTAACATGATGACAAGGTGCTTTACGATATCGTGGATTGAGTTTATAGATTTTTTGTATTTATGGTTTGGGGGATGTGTTAATTTTTTAAATCATGCATGTTTTCACTAAATTTTAATAGTAATTCAAGTTCTTACTATGTTTCAATAGAATACATGATAACGATATTCACAAGTTTTGTTTGTGACAACTAATACCTATATCAGGTTAATGTGGAAAACATGACATGTTTAGTAACCATCATTTAAAAGTCAAGGATTTCAATATTTTGGATTCTTCATAAGGGTATACAGTAATGTAATTACATACATAGAAATTTTAATGTGGTTTTAGAGACTAATATTTTATAATATAATGATTAAATAATATTGGATAACATTGGGTACCCATTTTTCTGATGATAAATGTTTTCATATGGAATGAGTTTACATTTCAATATTGGTCTTATGATGAACTAGTTATTCTTGCATTGCAGTTTCAACTTCATCTTTCCATGGATTAATATATGAAGTTGAAATTGATCAAGGAACAACCATATAGTGATATTATACATATTATATGAAATGAAGTATATATATCATCTCGCGGGATCTTTAAATTAAATTTTATCCTATTAACGTTATTTTTATGATATTAATGACTTTCTTCAAACCTAAATGGTCTAGGGTTGTTTGGTAATTAACATTATTGTAAAAATGTTCCCTATCAGTCTATATCTAAAATATATTGATAGTTTTCACATCTATTTATATGATTCCACATTCCACATATGTTCTCTTATGTGTAATCCTAGTTATGAATTACATAGGGAACTCATTATGTTTCCATCAATTTTTTAATATATGATTTACTGTTATTTTTTATGATGTAGGTTTCTATGAATTTAGCATTCATGGATTGAATCATTGATGAAGGCAAGGAATTTATACAGTGAAATTCATTTTATGGTGGGAATAAAATAACTTCCCAATATTTTGATGAAAGATATATTAGATGAAAATTGATTTTATTGATATCTAGCATTACACATACCAAAGACATGGCTTCTGTTAATCACAACATTGAGTTTCTATGAAACATCATTTTAATAGTGTAATCACATAAACCATAAAACAATAAAATATCTATTATAATAAAATATTTGAACATCATTAATTGAATTGTGATTTTATGGTTCTCACATTTAATCCGTTTTGATAGTAAAAGGAAATTTTTTTTATGAAAAATTAATTAAATGTGTACAAGAGTGTTTTATACTGATAAAATCAAAAGGATATTTTTGAATTATACAAACAGTATATAAATACACCAAAAATATTCAATAAAATTGTTAACATTAATCCTATATTTTTTCAAGACATGACATAAAAATAAATATTGTTTAATGCTTACAACTATATTTTTCATAAAATAGTATCCTCGCAGAATAATGGCACTCTTATTTTAAAATTAAATTTATAAAAATTAATGATTAATGTCATGGACCATCCTCGACTATAAATTTTTCAAATTATGGTGTTCGGGGTATCCTAGGGACCATCATTGACTCATTAAATAGTATGCCAAATTTCAGGTTGAATGAATGATGGCAACAGTAGATATATGTGGCACTGATGGGTATCGGCGGCACCATTGGACCGTCAGTGGAACCGACCAGAAATAATGGTTGTGAGACCATTCTAGGATGACAGTTCCTGGGTAATGGTGATTTACCCATCGGTGAGTCATTTCCAGTTTCTCTTCAACCATTCTAGTTTAACTACAATAACCTATCATTTGACATAAAAGTGTTTTAATTTAATTTATTAATGTGTTTTAAGGAAATTTTAAAGCCCATAAAATATATCTTAAATCCCATAAGAGTGGGGTGGCCCCCGATTACCAAAAAATCTGATATGTCATAACCATTTCCATATTCTCTCGCCTCATGTTCTTTTCCTGTTTTGCCCGTGTTATGTGTTTTTAACCATTTAAAGGAAAGATATCATCTCATAGCCATCTGTTGGTCTATCTCCACTATCTCTGAGTTTAATTATTAAATATGAATTAATTATAATAATTGTAACCTCCTAACCACATGGTTAAACCACTATCCACTTTTTATGAACTCCGAGATTGCACATCCTGTAACTCTAGGATCAGGCCTTTTATCATACAATGAGCTTCATCGTCCTTGGTCTCTATCCTTTTTCTTGGTGCGCTTGGATTCCATCTTTATGATACGAGTCATTCATATGTCTGATCCCTTCTATTCAGATCATTATAGAGTCTCCTATCGCATGACCCCAATTCTTGGTTTATGTAGAAAACATCAATCCTTGATCATCAATGTTGGGTTTTTCCTTCATCTCTCATAATTGTGCATCATGAAGGGTCAGTATGATGATGATCCATTAGGACATTGATGAATCTATATTTAAGGAAGAAAATAAATGGATTGTTAAATAATTAAAGGGTTCAAATGTTGATAATGTTGTTGTTTTATACATTTGATTTTATATTGTGAATTTTATGGGCATAGGTCTATTGAAAATCGTGGTCGTTGATGTCCTTTCTTGCGAACTAACAATGCTCATTTTTTCTTGATAATCATGTCATTATGTTGGTGTAACATGGAATCTAGTTAATCAAAAAACCGTGGGTAATTAATTGTATTCCCAATGAATTATAACCCTTGTGTGATCACCCCTATTAAAGAAATGAAATGAAATAACATAGTGAATGATGTTTGATAAATATGAAAACATTGTTTCTCTTTTCTAGTGATATGTATGGTTTCTTAATTTGATTCCATGTGGGGTGACATAGTGGGCAATGGAATCTCTTTTAGAGAGGTTTTTTGTTCATGAATCTGAGACCATGTGGTGCTTGTATAATTGGGTCTTGGTTTGTTTCCTATACTTTGAGGTATCTCATGGATCCCATTTTATGTTGTTACATAAAAATAGAACTATTTGTAAATTATTAAATTTCTCCTTGGCTATTTTCATACATTTGTTGTTTTGGCTTCTGGTTATGTGTGTTATTTGACTGGAAGTGAAGAAATGTTTTAAATGTAATCCCTTAAACATGATAACAAGAATGGGTACAATTGTGGAATTGTGTCCTAGAAATGGGTTTTTCTCTAGTTGTTGTTATTGTGTGATTGTGCATGTAGTGGTAGAATAAATAGTGTTTGCGTATGACTGGTTGTTGGTTTTGGAACACTAAGAGTGGGATGAGTGCTTAATTACCTATATTTATAAATTTAATTTATTGTGTGTCTTATACGCTCCCCACCCATGTTGAGAACATCATATCAAACAAACCCATTTCATGGAGGAGGGTGCTTTCCCAACATTCCTATGAGTGGATGGTTATTAGATCCTTTCTGATCCCTCTACTAGGTAGACGAATATTCTTTGGGTTGGCTATGATGTAAGAATGTTAATTATGTACCAAGACTCTTTGAGCAGGGTGTGTTGTTGGGGTTGTCCTAGGTGTGTTCATGAAGGTTTGATTCCCAAGTTCCTTCTGGATGAGGCCGAGGTGTCCTCGGGCATGGCAGTGGTTGTTCTAGACCAGGTGTCTTAGGGCATGGTAGTGGCTGTTATGGAACACGTGTCTTTGGCCGTGGTGGTGGTTTTTGCTGACCAGGTGTCTGTGGGAGTAGATATTAGTGGTGGTGGAGGCCCTGGTGTCTGCGGACAGGATGCATGGTGGTGATGGCCCATACAGTTTTTTTCGAGGGTGGCAGTGGGACTGCAGTGGATCTTTTGGGGGAGGTCTGATGAATATTATGTCCTAAATAACCAATGGGAAAGTAGTGTGGGGTACCCAAATATCTATGTTCTAATACTATTAAATTACCTGACTTGTGATATTTTGGGAGTGTACCTTGGTGAGGTCGGGTGGATAGATCCCTTTCCAGGTGTTCCAGTTACCTCTACTTTCTCATGGGTCAGTGGAATGCCTCCCCAATTGTGCACGAGAGATTTTGGTTTCCCTAATTTGTAGACCTATATTCTCACCCTACATATATAAAACTATTTTCAAAATTCCAGGAGTACTTTGAGGACCAATCAATAACTTACTTGATCGGGAATTGGGAGTTGTTGTTTCTACATTTCCTTCATTTGGTACTTTCTATCTGAGTATATTAAACTTTTATCACATTATATTTTTGGACATTTATATGAGAAAAAATATTTTTATTTACTTTTATTTATTTCATTTGAGTGCTTTGAGATTTACCACCATATCTCTCATTAATTTTAAATTAAAAGGGAAACACCTTCCATTTTACATGATATTCTATACCCTTTGTGCTAGTCACCACTCTAGAGCCTGTAGAAGGTGGAACATGGAGGATTATTCTCAACACTTCTATAACGACCCATACTTTACATACATTGTTAATACGTCAAAATTTAAGTACACTTATTACAACATATAACAAAACCATGAAAGGACCATACAGGTATAGTGTCTTTATAAACTGGGAAACATAAACAACTGGTTCATAAAGCATCTACATTGTCTCCCATTTATTTTATCATATCTAGGGTCCCTTTTGGAATATACTACTTAATAACCTTCTTCCTGACCTGGGGAATGAAAACATACAAACGGGTGAGCTCAAATGCTCAGTAATGGTAAACAAAACAAATATCAATCACATCATATTCATAAGAACATAACATTTTGGAAATCTTAACCTGCAAAAGAAATCATAATTCCTTAATCATTGGACAAATCATAGTAGTGAAATGTAATCCCATTAATCATAACATAAAACATGAAAATTTGTGGCATACACACATAATCATATAGAATCATTTCTTAGTAGTCAAGACTTATTGCCAAGACCATCTTAGCAGACAAAGTCCATTTATGAACCGAGTTCACTCCTCGTTTCAGTCCTGTATCACTGAACCGGTTTAACCCGCCATTCCAGTCATGTCTATCTCATAACATATAAATCTTTACCCAATGCATTGGAGGGAGATATAGGTCTCACCCATCTCATAATGATATCATTCTTATGTGTTCCACAAAATCATAAACCATACATCGTAGTATAACCCATGTAATAAAAATGGGATTCTTAAACATCACGTCATCATAACATAATCTATAAAAGGATATTGTAAAAATAATTCCATCATAAAATAATCAAGTCAAAGTAAAAGGAGGGATATAAACAGAACCCTATATTATCTTAGATGGAAAATAATTTTGATAAAACACTTGAACTCCATTCTTGAGGAAAATATCCTTTCTACTTCAAAAATATTTTCCATTCTTAACATGAAATATAATTTTTAACTAAAAGTATTTGATTAAAAATAAACATGAAAACTTGTAAAGGAAGCCTTATGGAAATAATGTTCTAAAAATCCATTCATTTTTAATAATTTAAAAAAATATTCTTCCCGTACATTGATCAAAACAGTTAAAAATTACCACGTACGAAAAACGACAAAAGATTCCTTTCATATCTTTTACTAAAAACTCACCGAAGGGTAAAATTGGATTTAATGAATTGTAGGTTGATGGAAATAATATTACATATTGAGGAAACATGGATGTGGATGATAAATATTCCCCAGAAAATTCTGAAGTATAAAAAATATCTAATATAAATGAGATTGTCTGATTTTCCCTTAACTTAGGTCCGATCTGCTTCGTAAGTGTCTGAACCTCCTTTAAAATGATTTAAATAATGTCATTTACTTATTCCAGAATCATAATCATTGTTATGATATCATATATGGCCATATTCTTAGCTTCATATTAGTAATATTTCATTGCTACTTGTTATTCAGGTGTTTATTACTTTTTGTTCTTATGCGTGTTTTGTCGAATAAATTCTTATTATTAAATTTATTTTATAGATAACTCATTTCAATAATGGTATTTGTGTAATATATATATCATATTTATTCATTCAGTTCATTTTTATAATCACTATGTAATGAAGATCATGTTGAATGAGTCACATCACATCATGGAGACGGTTGGCCGTACGTACGCACAAGCGATGATATTGTTCCCATGATCATGGAATTGTATTGGAGAGTATTTATACTATTTCAGAATAATTATCACTTTAAAATAATCAAATATAGTTATTATTTACACCATTATACCCATCCAAGTAAGGTGGTGGTGGAAAATAGATTACAACTCGGCGTGCAGACGGTATTCCGTACGTACGCACGCGCGGTGATTTCGTTTTCCGTAGGATGGATAGATGATGAAATAGGGTTTTTCATACTTATAATAACATAACAGTATCTGAGTGATACTGATGTTATTACTTCATAATTAAAAAAGTAAAGAAGAAGAAGTGGAAGAAGAAATAAAGTTGAATGAATCGGTAACGGACATTACCACTTCTTTGAAGCGACTCTTTGAGATCTCCTCTTAGGGAACTAAAATTGGTCTTTGAAGAAGACCATGACCGCTAGTATGTTTCTTGGGAAGTGGAGAAGATAATTTGGCAGTGGTAGGCCTTGCGTGAAGGCTCAATGTGGTGTGAGGAAAAGAGGGAGGAGGTGCCCTTTTATAAGGGAGGAGAGGGGCACCTTTGAAAAAACTGAAAATATTATTTTATTATAATGCCATATTCGGTTTTTAGTAGCTCAAAATTGATTTATTTCGAATCTAAGGTGGGGATGGGTCTAAATCCTATCATTAAATAGAATTTAGACAAGTTTAGTTATCTATTTTAACCTTATCATTTATATTTAACTTTAAGTTAAATAATTTTACTTTTACCATGTCTTCTTGTTTTCTTACACTATAAGGTTAATAAACTTACAATAACAAGCCAAAAGAACCCAAAGTTGTTTATAATTAGTATATATAACCTTATCTAAGTCATTTGGACGAAACTTTGATTTTTTGGAATAAAATAACAATTAATAAACTAATATTTGTTTTAAAAACTATTTTATTTAAATTTTAACACTATTTGGAAATTGATTTTTCTGAAAATCATAACAGAAATATTAGTTCGAACAAAGTTAATAACATCAATACTAACATGTCATATTAACCTATAAAATTATTTTAATTCATGAAATGTCACAAATTACATTTATTTGGGTATTTATAACATCAATTATGTCAATATTTTATTAATAAGATAATTATTGCATCATCATTGTGTCATAAGAAAATTAAATTATTTAATGTCTAAAAATAACAAATAAAATACCATTATATAGGAAATCTTTTTAGATTTCTAATAAATATTTATAGTCGAATTTATCTTATGTATAACCATATATTAAAAATGATTTAGTTATTAAACATTGATTTTAACTATTTTAACCCTTCTTTAAATAAATTAATAATAAATGTTCTAATCTAATCCAAGTGGGCCTAAATGGTCTTATTTTATTCCTCAGGTTGTTTTTGGTCTAATTACACTTATCCAATAGAATTAGGACCTGTGTTAGGGTAATAATAACATCATTTTTACCCTTAATTATCCTAATTACTTTTAACTGTGGTAAAAAAAAGTAAAAAGTTACTATTCACCAAAAATTATTTTCATCTGATTGAACCACATTTTAGACCTGAATATTAACCGTGTCTCTTGGATTTTCAAAATACCACTCACAGAAGCGGTAAAATTATGTTTTATGTAAATTTGCAAATTCTCCTAGGAGGTGGGTAAACGACGGTGAAAAGTTCAATACAATTTTTATATATCTAAAATTATTATAAAATGACTTCAATGAATTACTTTGAACATATATAGGTATTATGTATCAATTTAAACCTAAAATAAATTTAAATAAAATAAATAATTATGTAAATAAAAAGTCGGATTTTAAATAGTAACCTAGTGTTTTCACTATTCGTAAAAAATTGAAAGTTTTCAGAAAAATACCAAAATTTCACCCTAGGCTATTTTCGATATTCTAAATCCAAAAATGAATCCCGTTTTGAAAAATAAAAATTAAAAATTTTCAAAAAGTGGGTATTACTATTCATAATGGCTATTTATAATAATATTTTAATAGCATATCATTGTTTAGTGAAACTCGATATTGAGTACAACGCAAGCTATCGAGGAAGGTCGTAATTGAGTGTAAAGTAAGCCAAGATAGTGTTGTTTGTAGTGAAACATTCCTTTGAGGATGTATATAACATAGAAACAAAATATTTTCCATAAAATTCTTGGGTGTTACATTCTACCCCCCTTAAAATGAATTTTGCCCACGAAATTCGTCACTTTGTTACAAACAGATGAGGATACCTCACCCTCATCATATCCTCATGCTCCCATGTAGCTTCTTCTAATTGGAGTTTCCTCTATAAAACATTCACCAAGCGAGTGTTCTTGTTCCGTAGGAATTTTTTACTATGATCCAGAATCTCTATCGGCTGTTCTTTATTAGAAAGATCGTGTTCCAGCGGTACAACTTTTGAGCTGAGTACATGTGAAGGATCATGTATATACTTTCTCAGGAGAGATGCATGGAACACATCATGAACCTGAGAGATATTCGGTGGAAGTGCTAATCGGTAAGCTACCTTCCCAACATGATCCAATATTTTGAAAGGACCGATATACATAGGGATCAACATTCCCTTCTTTCCAAATCTCATTACTCTATTCCAAGGAGATATTCATAAGAACACTTTATCAACCAATTCAAACTCTAGGACTTTTCTTTGGTTTTCGGCATAACTTTTTTGTCGACTCTAAGCTGCTCTTATTTGTTGTTGAATAGATCAGACCTTTTATACCATCTCATCAACAAGATCAGGTCCTAATGGATTTCTTTCCCCAACTTCATCCCTGAAAGTTGGAATCCTGCATTTCTTTCCATAGAGAGCTTCATAATGAGCCATCTGAATACTAGAGTAAAATCTATTATTATAAGAAAATCACACCAAAGGTAGGTGTTGATCCCAACCACCTTTGAAATCCATAGAGCAAGCTCTCAACATATCATCTAGAGTTTGAATTGTCCTCTCAGACTGACCGTCTGTATGAGGATGATAAGCAGTGATGAAACTCAAATCTGTATTTAGAGTATGCTGAAGACTTCACCAAAACATTTAGGTAAACCTCGGATCCCGATCAGATATAATAGAAAGTGGTACTCCATGCAATCTTACCACTTTCATTTCATATATCCTGCCAAGCTGATCCAGAGAGAAATCTTCTCTAATAGCAATGAAGTGTGCAGACTTTGTAAGAAGATAAACTATGACCCAGATAGAATTATTGTCATTGGATGTTTTAGGGTGTCTGGTGAAAATGTCCATAGTGATGTTTTCCCATTTCCATTCGGGTATGGGTAACGGTTGTAACATCCCCTTAGACTTCTGTCTCTCAGCTTTAACTTGCTGACTAACCAAGAATCGAGAGACATATTCATCAACATCTCTTTTCATGCCATCCCACCACAAGTACTCATTTCGGTCCCTATACAGCTTCATGCTTCCAGGATGAATAGAAAATGATGAACTAGAGCCTCATCCAGTAGATCCTTTAATTTTGGGATGGGAGGAACACAAACCTGATTCCTGAACCTTATTATTCCATCACAATAAAGGTTGAATTCAGGAACATTTCTCACCTTCTTTTTCAACTCCACATCTTCTTTCTGTGCCTCTTTAATCTTCACATGTATAGATGGTTGAATATTCATTTGAGAAAGATGCAATTTTTCCCCTTCCCTTATAATTATATGATCCATCCTTTATAAATCCATAAATATTGGATCTTTTGTGATCCTCATCATAGATAAGCTATCATGGTCTTGTTGACATAATGCATCTTCCGCCTTGTTTTCTTTCCCAGGGTTGTAATGAATTGAGCAGTCGTAATATTTAATCAGCTCTAACCATCTTCTTTGGCGCATATTCAGCTCCTTTTGTGTGAAAATATACTTTAAACTTTTCTGATCATTATAAATATCACACCTTTCTCCATAAATATAATGCCTCCAAATCTTTAATGCAAAGATTACCGCAGCTAACTCCAAATCCTGAGTCGGGTAAATTTTCTCATGAATTTTCAACTATCGTGAGGCATAAGCTATCATCATATCTTTTTGCATGAGAACACACCCCAATACCTTCTTGGATGCATCATTGTAGCTAACAAACCTTTCTCCACTACAAGGAAGTGTGATCACAGTTTTACTGGATAACCTTCTTTTCATCTCCTCGAAATTCTCTTCACATTCCTCCATCCACACAAACTAAACTCCATTTCGAGTCAACCTCGTTAGTGGATTAGATAATCTTGAAAAATCGTTCACAAAACGTCGATAATATCAACCCCAACCATGAAAACATCAGATCTCGGTTACTTTTTTTGGTCTCGACCATCTTTTGATAACCTCTGTTTTTGCTGGATCCATAGATATCCCCTCTTTTGAGATTATGTGACCCAAAAATGTAACTTTTTGAAGCCAAAATTCACACTTGGTAAATTTGGCATAAAGCATCTCCTTTCTCAGGGTCTTCAATACAATTCTCAAGTTATCTTCATGTTCTTACATTCTCTTTGAATAGACAAGAATATCATCTATAAAGACTACCACAAACTGATCAACATAGTTTCTAAAGACTCTATTCATCAGATCCATGAAGATAACAGGGGCATTAGTAAGTCCAAATGGCATCACTATAAATTCATAGTGTTCATACCTTGTACGGAAATCCGTCTTTGGTATATCCTCCCTTTTGAACATTAATTGATGATACCCTGAATGAATATAAATCTTGGAAAAGTATTGAGCTCCACGTAGTTGGTCAAATAAGTTATCAATGTGCGGGAGAGGATATTTGTTCTTGATCGTGATCTTTTTAAGTTCTCGATAATCAATGAAGAGTCTCATTGATCCATCTTTCTTCTTAATAAACTGAACAGGTGCTCTACAAGGTGACGCATTAGGGCGTATGAATCCTTTATCAAGATTCTCTTGGAGTTGCTTCTTCAATTCCTACAACTCAATTGGGACCATTATATAAGGTGTCTTTGAAATAGGCAAAGCAATCAGTACGAGTTATATTGAAAACTCAACTTCACGATTTGGTGGAAGACCCGGCAATTCCTCCGGAAAGACATCATCAAACTCCTGTAAAATGGGTATATTCTTATTCATGAGTTTCTCACCAACCATTTGAGATAAATAACCTTCATTTATTGGAATCAAGACCCATAGTATGGAAGAAATTTCCACGGGAATGTCATGTTCATCCTTGCATCGATAGACGGTCATAGATTGATCTAGAATATGAAATGTGACTTCCCTTCATTGGAATTTGATATGAGCTCCATATAGAGAAATCCAATCCATACCAAGAATCACATCAAATTCCACTATAGGAAGGATGACAAGATTTTCAGGAAGCACTTTCCCACAAACTTCAATCGGAGAAGAATTATAAACTTTTGATGCGACTGTTGTGCCATTAGGGTTTGTCACAACTAACTCAACATCTAATTATTGAGGTAATACAGAGATACCCTTAGAAAATTATTCAAAAATAATAGATTGGGTGGATCCAGAATCAAATAAAACATTTTATACATTAGATTGGATGGTAAGTGTACCTTTCACCACTTCGTTATCGTACTCCACATCGCTGATAGAAATTGCATGTGAATTTCCTTTGTCCTTAACCTTAAGAGTTTGTTGACGTCGATCATCATAAACAACCCTTGGATTAGGGAATTGATTGGAATAATTCCCCATTTCCTTGCACGTGTAACATTGAAGTGTAGGAGGTGCACTCTGTGTAGCCTTTTATTTGTTCGCATCACTAGACATCTTCTTCCCATCGTTGAGGCATTCAAATGCCCGATGACCTTCCTTTCCAAATTTGAATCATTTAATTGTCCCTTTAAGACAACTCACTCCAGGATTCTTTCCATAGGATGAGCATAAGGTAAAACTCATCTTTTTTCAGTGTGGTCTTTAGATTTTCCTTTGAATTCCATTTTCCTCTTCTTATCAAACCCATATGACTGATGGGTTACTCCAATCTCCATCTCAACTTTGAGAGCACATTGAACGATTTCCTTGTAGCTATTGAAGTCCCTTATTGCTAACGCCCTTTGTAGACATGGTTTTAAGCCACTAAGAATCGATTGATCTTACTCTCAGGTTGGATAATAATACCAGAAGCGTACCTTGAATGTCTTTTAATATTTGATTTGTAGGTACCAACAGATTCATCATCCTTTTGCTTTAGTTCAAGAAACTCCTTCTCAATCTTTTTTCGAAGAATATGAGGGAATTACTTATTGAAAAATAAGATTCTGAACTCATCCCATTCGATGAACTCAATTTCATCTCTTGGCCTCATATTGTTGACATGATTCCACCATTGATCGGCATCTCCTACCTTACGATGCACTACTAAGATGACTTTACCATGTTCAGAACATTGAAGCACTGAAAATATCTTTTCAGTAGTATTGATCCATTGTTCAGAATCTAATGAATCAGTAGACCCACTGAAGGAAGGTGGAAACTGCCTCATGAAGGATTCAACATAAATTTTCACCTTCATTTTCTCATTTGAAAGTCATGCACGATTCATAGCTTGAAAAAGTTGTGTGAGCATGGCTACAAGATTTTTCATTCCAGCTCCCATAACGTTTGGTTGTTCAGGGGGACAGTGATTGCATTGCCTGTCGCATTCCTCATTAACACGGTTCGTTCGGGTTCCATCCATTGACTAAAACAAAGAAGAATAGTGAGAGAAACACTAATTATAATAGGATAACCACATAATCTAGAATAAAATTTTACACTTAAGGTCTTATCATAGGTTGTTCATGGCCATTTCTAAAACACTATGATTGTGTTCTAATCTTACACATATATTTAGTGTTCTTACTATGGATTTCACATACATGTTTCCAAAGTTTGACTATACCTTTCCTCTGATAACAACTATAACGACCCATAAATTACATACATTGTAAATAATTCAAAATTGAAGTACAGTTATTACAACATATAACAAAACCATGAAAGGACCATATAGGTATAGTGTCTTTAGAAACTCGGAAACATAAACAGCTGGTTCATAAAGCATCTACATTGTCTCCCATTTATTTCATCATATCTAGAGTCCCTTTTGGCATATCCCACTTAATAACCTTCTTCCTGGCCTGGGGAAAGAAAAAATACAAAAGGGTGAGCTCAAATGCTCAGTAAGGGTAAAAAAATAAATATCAATCACATCATATTCATAAGAACATAACATTTTGGAAATTTTAACCTGCAAAAGAGATCATAATTCCATAATCATGAGATAAATCATAGTAGTGAAATGTAATACCAATAATGATAAATTAAAACATGAAACTATGTGGAATACACACATAATCATAGAGAATCATTTCTTAGTAGTCAATACTCATTGGCATGACTATCTTAGCGGACAATGTCCATTTCTGAACCGAGTTCACTCCTCGTTTCAGTCATGTTTCACTGAACCGGTTTAACATGCCATTCCAGCCTTGTCTATCTCATGAGATATAAATCTTTACTCAATTAATTGGAGGGAGATATAGGTCCCACCCATCTCATAATTATACAATTCCTATGTGTTCCACAAAATCATAAACCATACATCATAGCATAACCCATGTAATAAAAATGGGATTCTTAAACATCACATCATCATAACATAATCCATAAAAGGATATTGTAAAAATAATTCCATCATAACATAATCATATAAATGTAAAAATAGGGATATAAATATAACACTATATTATCTTAGATGGAAAATAATTTTGATAAAACACCTGAACTCCATTCTTGAGGAAAATATCCTTTCTACTTCAAATTTTTTTCCTTTCTTAACATGTCATACAATTTTCAACTAAAAGAAGGTGATTAAAAATAAACTTTAAAAATTGAAAAGGAATCGTGATGGAAATAATGTTCTAAAAACTATTCATGCCATATAAGTTTAAAAAAACATTCTTCCCATACTTTGGCTGGAAAAGTCAAAAAGTACCTCGTACGAAAAATGACAAAAGATTCCTTTCATATATTTTACTAAAAACTCACCGAAGGGTAAAATTGGATATAAAAAATTGAAGGTGGATGGAAATAATATTAAATATTTATGAAACATGGATGTTGATGATAAATATTCCCCGGTAAATTCTGAAGTATAATCAATCTCGGAAAGAAATGAGATTGTGAGATTTTCCCTTACCTTAGGTCCGATTTGCTTCGTAAGTGCATGAACCTACTGTATAATGATTTAAATAATGTTATTGATTATTCCAGAATCATACTCATTGTTATGATATCATATATGGCCATATTCTTAGCTTCTTATTAGTAATATTTCATTTCTACTTGTTATTCGGGTGTTTATTACTTTTTGTTCTTATGCGTGTTTTGTCGAATAAATTCATATTATTATCTTTAGGTTGTAGATACATCATTTTCAGAATGGTATGAGTGTAATATATATCATATTTATTCATTCAATTCATTTATATAATCATTATGTAATGAAGATCATGTAGAACGAGTCACATCACATCGTGGAGATGGTAGACCTTACGTACGAGCGAGTGATGATATCGTTCCCATGATCGTGGAATTTTATTGGAGTTTAGGTATACTTTTTCAGAATCAATATCACTTTACAATAATCATATATAGTTATTATTTACACCATTATACCCATCCAAGTAAGGTGGTGGTGGAAAATAGATTACACCACGGCGTGGAGATGGTATTCCGTACGTACCCACGCGCGGTGATTTTGTTTTCCGTAGGATGGATAGATAGTGAAACAGGGTTGTTTAATACAAATAATAACATACCAGTATATGAGTGATACTTATTTTATTACTTCATAATGAAACAACTAATGAAGAATATGTGGAAGAAGAAATAATTTTGAAAGAATCGGTAACGGACATTACCACTTCTTTGAAGCCCCTCTTTGAGACCTCCTCTTAGGGCACCAAAATTGGTGTTTGAAGAAGACCAGGACCTATAGGATATTTCTAGGGAAGTGGATAAAAGAATTTGGCATGGTTTGGCCAAGCTTGAAGGCTCAATGTTGAGTGAGGAAAAGAGGGAAGAGGTGCCCTTTTATAAGGGAGGAGAGGGGTACCTTTGGAAAAACAAAAAATATTATTTTATTATAAAGTCATATTCGGTTATTAGTAGATCCAAAATGATTTATTTCAAATATAAGGTGGGTATGGGTCTAAATACTCTCATCCAATAGAATTTAGACAAGTTTAGGTTTCTATTTTAACCTTATCTTTGAGATTTAACTTTAAGTTAAATAATTTTACTTTTACCATGTCTTCTTGTTTACTTACACTATAAGGTTAATAAACATACTATAACAACCCAAAAGAACCCCAAGTTGTTCATTATTAGTATATATAACCATATATAAGTCATATGGCCGAAGATTAGATTTTTAAGAATAAAATAACAATTAATAATATAATATGTGTTTTAAAAACTATTTTATGTCAATTTTGACACTATTTGTTAATTGATTTTTGTGAAAATCATAACAGAATGATTAGTTCTAAAAAAGTTAATAAAATCAATACTAACATATCATATTAACCTAGAAAATTATTTTAATTCATAAAAAGTCTCAAATTACATTTATTTGGGTATTTATAACATCATTTATGTCAATATTTCATAAATAAGATAACTACTGCATCATCATTGTGTCATAAATAAATTAAATTATTTAATATCAAAAAATTACAAATAAAATACCATTATGTAGGAAATCTATTTATAATTATAATAAATATTTATAGTCGAATTAATCTTTTGTATGTCCTTATATTAAAAATGATTTAATTATTAAACCTTGATTTTAACTATTTTAACCCTTCTTTAAATAAATTAATAATAAATTCCCTAATCTAATCCAAGTGGGCCTAAATAGTCATATTTTATTCCAATGGTTGTTTTTGGTCGAATTATACTAATCCAATAGAATTAGGACATGTTTTAGGGTAATAATAATATCATTTTTACCCTTATTTGTCCTATTTACTTTTAAGTGTGAGAAAAAAAGTAAAAAGATACTATTCACCAAAAATTATTTTCATCACATTGAACCACATTTTAATACTTGATATTAACCATGTCTCTCAGATTTTTGAAATTACACTCACAGAAGTGGTAAAATTATGTTTTATTTAAATTTACAAATTTTCCTTGAAGGTGTGTAAAAGACGGTGAAAAGTTCAATAAAATATTTATATATCTAAAATTATTATAAAATGAATCCAATGAATTACATTGAACTTATATAGGTATTAAGTATCAATTTTGACTTAAAATAAATTTAAATAAAATAAATAATTATTTAAATAAAAAGTCAGATTTTAAATAGTAACGATGTGTTTTCACTATTCATAAAAAATTGAAAGTTTTCAGAAAAATACCAAAATTTCACCCTAGGCTAATTTCAATATTCTGAATCCAAAAATGAAGAACGTTTTGAAAAATAAAAATTTCAAAATTTCAAAAAGTGGGTATTACTATTCATAATGGCTAGTTTTAATAATATTTCAACAGCATATCGTTGTATAGTGAAACTAGATATTGCGTACAACGCAAGCTATCGAGGAAGGTCGCCATTACATGTAAAGAAAGCCAAGATAGTGTTGTGTGTAGTGAATGATATCTTTGATGATGTATATAACATAAAAAAAATATTTCCCATAAAAGTCTCGGGTGTTACACCTTCAACTTGAGGAAGGAATGTGTTGAAATTTTGTTGTCCCATACCTCATCTTGGTGATGGATGGTCATGGGAGAATGGTATCAGAGGTGATGATTGAGAGATAGGATGGAGTTCAGGTTTTGGCACCGTGGGGATTGAATGGGACGGTAAGGAAATAGTTTTAGGTAATCTTGGTGTGTGAAATAGGCCAGATAATATTGGCTAGGACATGAGATTTTAGGGACCCCTCATGATCCCACCCGAGGACTCCGAGCCTACTGAACGACAATGTGATGCAACACAGATAGCAGTGTAGGGACCCTAATAATAGTAAATTCACCATGATTACTTGTGTTCTTATGTGTCTTGTGTGATTTGGAAATTTAAAATAAATAAAAATTTTAAATAAAACATTAACAAGGACCTTATACACTACTCCATCTTAGGAATTGTTTTTACCTCTTTTCAGCTATGGAACCCAGATGAAACCCACGAGTGGAAAGGGAAGTCGAGGGAAAACAGGTAGGTCTGGTGGATTTGAAGTGGATTGATTGAGTGGAAGTGATTTTCAAGTGGCAGAAGAATCTACGTTTTTTCTACCGGCTGACCCTCGGGAAGTATGAGGGAACTGTTTCTAACTTTGATATAGAGGGTTGTCTTGTGGAGATAGATATTACCATTACCATGATCCTTTCATTAAGGGATTATTGGGTTTTATTAAAATTTAGTCTGATGAGGGGAGTGGCACGTCAGGGTCGGATACTCTACCTCAGAGAGAGGATAACGACTGAGGTTTCATGGGATGACATTAGGAAGGAGTTCTGGGTGATATTCCTTTCTTCCACGATGAAGGATGAAAAGAGGAATGAGATTCTCTCCCGTCAGCATGGGAATATGTTGGTGAGGGAGTTGAGTATCATGTTCAAGGATCTCCTTCACTTTGATCCCGATCTCCTTCCAGATGAGGGGTCTCAGGAGAGAAATTTAGATGAGGCACTCCGACCTTCTCTATATTAGGTTATTACTCCCTTCACTCTACCGAAGTACATCTAGTTTCAGAGGAAGGCTATAGTGATGAAGAGGATGCAGACACTGGGAGGTGTTCCATGAGAGGGGATCCAATTGAGTTTGTCAAAGGGTAAGGCCATAGGCAGTATGACTTCAACATCAGGGCTTTCCTGGTTCCGGCCAATGGGGAGTAGGCCTCATCAGTTCCAGTTCTGATCTCACAGTCCTTTCCCTTTCTCAACAAGCCGAGGACCGAGGTTATTGACCTACGGTATTTGGGGGATCCCTATGAATAAGTTCCCAGACTGAATGAAATATAGTTGGGTTGGGAAGGTTCTGCACCATCCTCAGTAGAACTAGTTTCCAGCCAGACCATTGTAGCTGTAGCATTAGGGACATAGAACTCTTGCTCTATTGAGGGTGGGCAGTGTCAGAGGAGGCCAGCCTCCGAGAGCTCTGTAAGTACCTCAACTAGGGAAAAATCAAGGAGGAGGATGACAACTGATCGATAGAGGAGCTGTGTGTGGGTAGTTTCATGCCATAGAGGAAACAATTCTAGAATGGATAAAGGTCATTCGAGGCTTGATCAGTCTATTTAGTACTCTTTACTATGCCTTGTTTGAGTCCAGAGATTTTCACTACTTTGTTTCACCTATTATATCTCATTCCATGGGAATATATGTAGATAAACATTCCATGCCCCTAGTTTTGAGCATTCCAGCTAGAGGTTACACCAGCCTGTTTGTTGTTTTTCGAGGATGAAAACTATTGTTGTGGCCGCATCAGTCAAGTGGGGATTTCTTTCTATTGAAAATGTAGCCATACATTGTCATCCTAAGATCAAGAAAATATATTATATGAATGTTTTTATTGACTACATCTGGATAATGATCATGTTATCAGATATGGGCGGCCAATGCGTAGCATTTTTTGGTGAGCAATGTTTCCTGTAGGGCATCCATTGAGTGGATCCCCTTCTTTCCTTATTAGACAATTTGTTAATGAAGTTAGTAGACGCAAAGTTAGTGGATGTTCTAGAGATTTATAGAGTGTTCTTTGGTGTCTTCCCCAAAGAGGTTGTGAATCTACCCACCACGATACGATGTTGAGTTCAAGATAGACATAAAAACTGGTGCCCATCTTATTTCGACGGCTCCCTGTTATATGGGGACTTCTGAGTTGTGAGAGTTATGGATTCAAGATTATGAACTAGTGAATAAGGGATTTATCTTACTAAGTGCACCACCATGGGGTGATACAGATTTTTAACAATAATGGAAGACAGTTGTCTCAGAAAATAAATAGACTACATAAGGATGAATCATGTGACGTTCAGGAAGAGTTACCCCCTCGCAAGAATTGACGCCCTTTTTTACCAACTGAAGGGGGGAATGTTTGTTCTATAAGATTAACCGGTGTTCTAGATATCACCAGTCAAGGGTTAAAAAGGGTGATATCTCGAAGTCCACATTCTGGTGCAGATATGGGCATTTTGAGTTTTTAGTCATGTTGTTCAGTGTTACAAATACTCAAGCTATGTTCATGGGGTGCATGAACTCTATTTTTGGAGAGTATCTAGACCGGTTTGTTGTCGTGTTCATCGAAGACATCCAGATCTTCTCTAGAACATATGAGTATCATGCTGAGCATATAAGGACAATTTCAGAGGTCCTATGACACCACCAACACTACGATATGTTGTCCAAGTTCATGTTATGGATATGAGAGGAACACTTCATGGTACATGTGGTGTCCCAGCTGGGAATAAAAGTTGAACCGTCGAAGGGTGAAGTTGTTTTTTCTTGGATAGTACCAAATAACATGGATATGGTTTTTAGTTTCTTGGGACTATCATGATACTAAATAAGTATCATACCCAAATTATCTTCAGTTCTAGGGCCTCTAACGACCATGACTGGAAATGATCGGGCATTTCTATGGTGTGAGCAGTGTCAGGAAGCATTCTATTAACTAAAAGGGAAGCTGGTCAGCGGCCTAGTGCTGAGGCTGCTAGAGGAAAGGGTAACATTTAATGTTTAATGTCATGATTATAGTCTAGGCATGGGGTGTGTGCTGATGCAGTAGTGGGGAGTGATCTCTTATGGGTCTTGAAAGTTATGTCCTCATGAACGTAACTATTCCATACATGAAATGGTGGTGGTTGTTGTTGTGTTTGCACTAAAGATGTGGCAGAATTACCCCATCGGGGAACGATTTATGGTCTTCATAGATCATAAGAGCATGAGGTATGTCTTCTCCCAGTGATATCTTGACATTAATCAGTGGTGTTGGATGAATTATTATGAGGACTAAGGTTTTGAGATCTCCTACACCTCAGGAAAGGGGAATGTTGTGGAAGATGCCTAAAGTAGGGTGTCATTGATGGATGTGTATTGGGAATCAGTATATTATTGGGAATAAGTGGAGGATCATTTTACATTAAATATACTTATTAGAGTAGAGGATGGTAAAGTCTATCTATTTCATATGATAGTGCATCCTTCATTAGAATGGTAGATGGAGGAGTCTTAGTGTGGTGGCTCAGAGGTTGATGTGATGTGTGATCATGTTAGAGAGGGTGATGCACCAGATGGATGGTCGAAGGATGGTCAAAATCATACACTATTCTGTGGTAAGAGGTTTGTTCTTGTGGAAACGAATGAAATAATTCTCAGTGAGTTCCATATCTCCCCCTAGTGGTACATCATGGTGTCTCGAATATGTACCGAGGCATGAGAGGTCTGTTTTTGTGTTCCAGAGTGAAGCAGTTAGTGGAGTAGTTTGTGGAAAGGTTCCTCATGTGTTAGTTGGTGAAGGATGAATAACCTATTCCTGGTGTTCTGTTGAATACATTATATATTCTCATGTGGTAGTGGGATTACATCTTGATAAATATGGTCTTTGGACTATCTAGGGCTGAGGGATGTTGTGATGCCATCTGGCTAGTGGTGGACTGTTTTACTAAATCATCTAATTACTTTGAAATTAATGAGTTGAGTGAAGTGAATTCCTTTGCACAAAAGTATTTGGGTGAAGTTGTGCAGTTGCACAAAGTTCCTAAAACCTTCATTTCGGATCAGGATAAATGCTTCACATCAAGAGTCTAGTAGGTTTTAGCAAGTGCTTTTTTCACCCAACATTTCCATAGTATTGCTTTCCTCTCTCAGATAGATTGTATCATCCCAATTAAGAAATGATTTATGGGTTTTAATATATATGTCTATTTATGAATTAGATATTGTTTTAGAGGCTAAAAATGAGAATAAATCAAATCTTAAGCATAGAATTGTCTAATATTTTTAAAAGATTGTTTTACCGCCTTTTGAAGGTGAACCATTTTTAAAATCAATATTTTGATAATTTTATAAGCTCTATTTGTCAAAATAAACTTATTATTTAGGATTGGGACATTGAAATTTACTTTGGTTAAATTTTTGATATTTTCCTGATAATGTTCATTTTTTAATGAATAGTGAAAAATACTGCATTTTACATCAAAACTGCTTTTCATATAATTTAATTATATGGTTATATTTCCCTTTAAATTGGCTTTAAGGTTTAATTAGAATATATTTTTACCATTTAATCCAATGGTTGTCGTTGGGATTGATTTAACATTGGAATTGGGAATAAACAAGTGTCATACTTTTCATAGATATTGTCTAAAAAAACCCGCTATTTGTTTTGACAACGAGAATCATTTTTAAATTAATTACTGTAATTTTTGTGTTTGGAATTTAGTAAAAGGGATTCCATATTTTTAATAAGAAGGTAAAAATTATTTAATTAATATTATTTTGTTTTGGGGCATTATGAATATTAACGGCGGTAATTATCTTTAATTATCGTGACTAATTAATAATCGGGTAGTTAAGGGTAATAAAATAATATCATAATAAAAACAAGTGACCCCAAAATGTGTCCTAATGCTATTATTTATGTTATGTCCGACCATGGTATGCCTTGTGCCAAAATTAATGACCCCATGGAATCACTTTTGGGTGATATTGACAATTTAGCATTTTATTTTTAAAGAAAAGAGAATATCACAAAAGTGTGTAACACCTATGTAAAACAATTTCAATTTTGTCTACATAATTTATCTATTGGACTAAAAATATTCATTAGAAAGATAAAATGATTTCCTATATCATAGAAGTTTTTTATAATTTTTAGACTTTAAATAAATTAATTTTTTTTACACCATGATGATGCAAAGATTACGTAATTAATGAACGATTTAAATAAAATAAAAATATAATGTAAAATCTAAGTCATTAACTTGTCAAAGACCTATTGGATGGGTGGATTTATAACCCTTATCACCTTATCCTATAAATATATAATTTTTGGACCTTCAAAATCCGAAACTCAATTTATAATAAAGTAACATTTCTTGACTTTCCAAGAGTGCCCATCCTCCCTCTTTTAAAAGGACCCCACCACTACCTCCTTACCCACACCTCTAAAGCCATTGGCTCGGCCAAGCACAGCTCATTTTATCTCTTCACATTACTGTTTTTATCCTAGAAGCCTTACATTAGGCAGAATGCTCTTCAAGAAACCCTTTTGGTTCATACCAAGAGGAGTTACCCGATTTAAAGGTAATGTCTTCACTTGTGTTCTTTTGTTATATTTTACTTCTCCAAACTCCTAAAATCTTTTTATTTATTTCTTTTGTAACATAACCAGTATATTAAATATATTAGGATGTTGTTATGTGAAGTATTTGAGCTACAAATACACACACATTAATCTAATGGTTAAAGAACATACTATTTCTGTGGATGGTGAATTTCTCCTCATGAAACGATGATTGTTCAATCATCTTTTAACACCATTCATGGTGGCCATTAAGATGTAACTCTATTTATATATGATATAAATATTATGTTTAGGATTTCCTTATGCTTCTGTATTTTTCATTTATGGCATAATTTTTGGTATCCATTATGGGTAAACGTGATATCTTCATTTTAGGAAGTGCGGACTACCGCCCCCTCAAAGTGATTTAATTCGTTAATGCCATATGTGGGACGTATAAAGGATTGAGTTAATGATATTATATTTGATACCACACTATAATTATAATACTACTATGTATCATTATGATTTAATTCCATTAAATACGAAATAGAAATGAGAGTAGCTTTCATGCGTATGTACGACTTATCGTCTCCATGAACGGTGCATTTCATTTCATACCACTAAATGTTATGTAATATTATAAATGAATGTATATAATGGATATATATGATATATATGATATCTAAAACATGAATATAATTATTTATATAATGGATATTTTACCACATGAACAACTTGTAATTATAAGGAGTTTATTTTTGACTCAAGTGCCAATGGTCGAAAAAACGACCATTATTAACTTAAATAATTACATAGTGTTAATAACATGGTAATAAGTGATATAAAAGGAATAATTAACTTGAAAAAGTTTCTTAAGAAAGTAGAAAATAACTCTAGTTTATTATTCAAGAGATTAAAGAAATATCGAGTCAGTTCGGACACGAGGTAAGGGACTTCGTCTCAATATCTTTTCATTGAAGCATATTTTGTTTTATACACAACTTTATTTTATATGGTGGATAAAGCCCTTTTACTTTTACATTTATTCAAAATAAATATTTTTATAAGAAGCATTTTACTAAACGAAAAAGGGAATGTTTTTTTCATATGTATGTGGTGACAACGACTTCTCCGCCGCTGTTTCCATTATTGAGTTTCAGCTTCCTCTACAAGCCATAATTTTTTTAAATGAAAAATAAATACCATTTTTTAATTTTCTTTTATTTTGGTGTTGAAAATGGTTTTGATAATGTTTCTTTATATCAATTTGTTTATGATATCTTGTGATTTAAATGTGGAAATGTTATGATTCCTTTATGCAGGTTTAATGTGATACGATTATGTTATGGTTTTTTGGCATTGTTTATGAAGATGGGTGGTACCGTGATAAACTAAGGGCGGGTTAGCCCGATATAGCTCTCCAAAGAATTGGGTAACATGAAGGGGTTAAATGCTAAGGTTTCTCCGAAGAGATTTAGTGAATATACTGTGATGGGTATTCCAAATTTAACCATGAGGTTTACACCCCACGTAAGAATGTTATGAATGCCTCAAGTTACCATTATGTATTATGATTTCTATGATTTATTCATGATTTGATGGGTATGTTATAGTGCTTATGTTTTACGAGTAATGTATGATTTAATTAATTCTTATGTATACATGGACTAATGTTTTCATTCCGTACTTTCATATCCCTTATTGAGATTTTTATTCTCATCCCATGTTTTTTAAATGTTTTTCCCAGGTCAAGGGAAAAGTACATGATGTGTTGAAGGTGTCAAGGATGTGTCACGAAAGAATCCATGTTTTATTCAAGATATGTCTCCTTTGATGGGAAAAATGAATATTGTCTTTTATGTAACCACCTTATTTAAATGTGGAATGTAAGGCATGATTTATGATCTAATTCTCTAAAACTCTAAACCTTAAAAGATCTTCAATATGTATTCTTGAAATAACTCAAGATTAAGTAAGGATTAAGGCTGGGCCTTATAGTTTGTATCATAGGTTGGTTTAGATAACATTAGGAGATAGAATTATATTAAATGATTATCTAAAAATATTTTGTTACAGTAAAATTTAAATGATATAGAATTTGAAGATTACCATGTTGCTTCATGTAAGACATGTTTGTTCAGAATGGTTTTCCGCAGAGGAAATATGGATGCAGTTCTAGAAAGGCATATAGAAGGAAATGACCTTCCGAATCAGCATCTTGAGATGGACGGAATTGGAACTGAATAGTTTGTTGTAGTAATGGCACAGATGACTCAAGTGATAAATGGTGGTGGTATCCATGCATGAGATCAGCCATATCAACCGCAGAGGAACATGTTAGTGGTGGATCATTTCATGAGGCAGCATCCCCCATCATTCAGAAGATCATCTGACCTTGTGTTAGCTGAAAGGTGGATTAATGCACTAGAGAAGATTTTCGATGTCATGTGGTGTTCAGACAATCAAAAGGTTAGTCTTGAAATTTACCATTTGGAGGATGAAGCAGATCAGTGGTGGTTGATGGTTAAAAATATCTAGGACACTAAGGAGATCTATGCTCTCGACTGGGATGAATTCAAAGGTATGTTCCTTGAGAAGTTTTTTCTTAAGGCTGTTCGAATGAGGATGGAAAAACAATTCTTGGAATTGAGGCAAGAAGATGACTCAGTTGCTCTTTATGAAGAAAGATTCACTCGATTGGCGAGGTATGCCCCAAATTTTATCTGAGGCCTTGATAGAAAAATAAATCGTTTTTACTCAGTATTAATGCCAAAATATCAAAGGGCTTTAGCTTCTCTCTAGTTCAAGAGTTATGAAAAGCTTTTTCGATGTGATGCGAAGGTGGAAATTGAGTTTTTCTATGATCAAGTGTTCTATAAGAAATAACATAAGAAGATACCGAGGATGTAGGAGAATGTGAAGAATTCTTCAAAAAGGTCTGATGGTAAGAAAACTAAATTTCTAGTTTGTGATAAATTTGTTAAAAGGAATGCTGGGGACTGTCTTCTGAATTCTGTAAACTGCTACTAATGTGGTAATATGGGACATAAGGCTAGTGATTGCACTGAAAAAGATCAGGGTGATTTTCTGACCAAATTTGATTTACAATTAGTGAAAATTTTCATGTGCAATGAGATGGGTCATTATGAAAATGAGTGTTCGACAATGATCTCAAATGATGGGATGCAGTCAGACTACAAGCCGAAAGGTGTCGTGAAATCCTTTGCAAATACTTCAGCAGATGTTGGGCCATCAAATGAAGTGGTATCAGGTACTTTGTTAGTTTTTTCAGATTACGCCAGTGTGTTATTAGATTCGGGGTCTACACATTCTTTCATATATGAAAACTATTCTAGTAAATTGGGAAACCCATCTCAATAATTGACTCCTGAGCTTGTGGTAAAAACACCAGGGGGAAAGTTTGAGGCAAAAAGAATATATAAGAATCTTCTTATCCTTATATGTGGAAAAAACCTACTTTCAAACTTATTGTTTTACCTCTAGTAGAGTTTGATGTCATCCTGGGTAAGGATTGGCTCTCTGTTTACAGTGATAAGATTAATTATAGAGCTAAAGAAGTTTCTTTTCAGATAGAATTTCAGTTTGTGTACAAGAATTAAACCATAATGTTGATAACATATCAAGAGGCTGAGAAACATGTAAAATATGGAAATGAATGTTACCTTGCACATATTGTCGAAAATAAAGGAACCATTCAGATTAATGATGTGCTAGTGGTAAATGAGTATCCTAATGTTTTTCCTGATGAGTTTCATGGAATAATACTAGAACAGGAAGTTGAATTTACTATTGACTTAGTTCCTGATGCTAAGACAATTTCAAAACCCCCTTATGGAATGGCTCAAATTGAACTTTTAGAGTTGAAGGAGCAATTGCAAGATTTATTAAAGAAAGGATTCATTTGACCAAGCACATCACCATGGGGTGTTGCTGTCTTATTTGTTAAAATAACATGGGTTCAATGAGACTTTTCATTGATTATAGAGCCTTGAATAATAACACTATTAAGAACAAATATCCTTTGCCTCATATCGATGATTTGTTTGATCAGCTCCAGGGAGCTCAGTATTTTTCACTGATTGACCTATGATCGGGGTACCATCAGTTGAATGTAAAGGAATCAGATGTTCCAAAGACCACATTTCGTACAAGATATGGTCATTATGAATTTTTAGTTATGCCTTTTGGGATAACCAATGAAACTGCTGTATTCATGGACCTTATTAATATAATTTTCCATGAGTGCTTGGATAAGTTTGTGGTTGTTTTCACTAATGATATTTTGGTGTTTTCTAAAATTAAAGAGTAGCATGAAAGACATTTAAGGGTTATTTTTCAACCCTTAAAAGAAAATAAATTGTATGGGAAATTCCGCAAGTGTGTGTTTTGGTTGCAATAAATTTCTTTCCTTGGTCACATTGTTTCTAAAGATGGAATAACTGTTGATACTACAAAAACAAAGGTTGTTGAAATATGGCTAAGAACCACAAATGTAACTGAGATTCATAGTATTCTTGGTTTGGCAGGCTATTACCGTAGGTTTGTTAGAATCTTTTCCCGATTATCTACTCCAATGACTAAGCTAACTCGGAAGGGTCTTAGGTTTATCTAGAAAAAATAATGTGATGATTGTTTTCAGGAGTTGAAAAGAAGATTGGTGAATGCTCCAGTTTTGGCACTACCTTCTAGGAATGGTGAGTTTGTTATCTATAGTGATGCTTCCTAGAAAGGACTTGTTTGTGTCCTAATGCATAATGATCATGTAATTTCTTATGCTTCATGACAGTTTAAAACTCATGAGGTAAATTACCCTACACATGATTTGGAATTAGCTATTATTGTTTTCGCTTTAAAAATTTGGAGGCATCATTTGTATGGTGTAAAGTGTGAAATATATAATGATCACAAAAGTTTAATGTATATATTCACTCAGAAAGAATTGAACATGAGACAAAGGAGATGGCTATAATTAATCAAGGATTATGATTGTACAATTCATTACCATCCGTGAAAAGCATATAAAGTGGCGAGTACTCTGAGTCGAAAAATTAATTCTTTATTAACAATGCTGAATTTGGAACGTGATCCTTTGGTTAAGGATTTGATGAAAATTGGCATAGAAGTAGGTGGTGTAGGATATTCTTCTGTTTTGTTTCAAGTATCAGTGAATTCTTCTCTGTCAGACAGAATTAAGCTAGCAATGAAGCAAGACAGTGAGTTGCAGAAAAAGGTAGAGCCAGTTCAGAAGGGTAAGTTTCCTGAATTCAACATTGATAATGATTGTGTTTTGAGATTTGGGGAGATATTGTGTGTGTGGTGTGATTCACAATTGAAGATATAGTTATGTGAAGCTCATAGTTCTCCGTATTTAGTTCATACTGGCAGTATTAAGATGTATTGAGATCTTTGGGAGTATTATTGGTTGGATGGAATGAAAAGATATATTGCTGATTTTAATGTGAAGAGTTTGACTTGTCAATAGGTTAAAGAAGAGCGGAAGCTACCGAAAGGGATGCATCAACCTTTACCAGTAGAAGAGTGGAAATGAGAGAATATATCATTGGACTTAATTGTGGGATTGCCATAGACACCTCGAGGTAATAATGCAATCTGGGTTATTGTTGATCGCTTGACTAAATCTGATTATTTCCTTGCTATAGGAGATACGTTTTCCCTAGATCAAATTTCACGTTAGTTTGTTAAAGATATAGTCAGGTTACATGGAGTTCCCTCTCCATTTTATCTGATCATGATCCTAGGTTTACTTCCAACTTTGGGAAAGGCCCTCAGAAGTCGTTGGGTACTGAATTTAATTTTTTTACATCTTTTCATCCTCAATCAGATGGGAAGTCATAATGTACAATTCTGAATTTGGATATTATGTTACGGGCTTGTTCGATGGATTATCAGGGAAGTTGGGACCAACATATTTCTTTGGTTGAGTTTTCTTATAATAACAATTTTCATTCTAGTATATAGATGGAACTATTTGAGGCTTATATGGGAAGCGGTGTCGAACTCCCGCTTTTTGGGATGAAGTGGGTGAAAGGAAGTTGATGGGACCTGAATTGGTAGAAGATTTGGATTAAAAAATTAAGATGATATAGAAACACATGAGAACAACTCAGTGCAGGATAAAATGTTATGCGGACAACAGGAGGAAGGATCTCTCTTTTGAGGTAGGTGATCATGTCTTCCTTAAAGATTGACCTTAGAAAAATGTTATGCGATTTGTTAAGAAAGGAAATTTGGATCCAAGGTTCATTGGACCATATGAAATTCTAGGGAGAGTTGGATGAGTGGCATACCGAGTGGCTTTACCTCAATGTTTATCTCAGGTACACAATGTTTTTCATGTTTCAATGTTAAGGATGTACATGCCAGATCCATCTCATTTTTGCGTCCAGAGGGAGTTCAGTTGGAAGAGAACCAATCTTATGAGGAACAACCTGTCCAGATTCTTGACCACAGGGTGCAAGTGTTATAGAATAAGGTGATTCATGAAGTAATGAGTTTTTTTGAAAAAACCACATGATTGAATAGGCAACATGGGAATCTGAAAATGCAATGAGGGATAAATACCCCCACTTATTCGACAAGTAAATAAATTGTGAGGACGCAATTTTCTAATGGGGGGAAGGATGTAAAATCCCAAGTAAGTAAAGAATAATGGGTTTTCATATCTATTTCTATTTATGAATTAGATAGTGTTTTAGAGGCTTAAAATTAAAATAAATCAAATCTTAAGCATTGAATTCTCTAAATTTTTTAAAAGAATGTTTTACCACCTTTTGATGGAATTTTTTTTAAATATATCTGTTGAAAATTTTATAAGCTATATTTGTAAAAATAAACTTATTCTTTAGGATTGGGACATTGAAATTTACTTTGAATAAATTTTTGGTGTTTTTCTGACAATGCTCATTTTTTATTGAATAGTGAAAAATACTGCATTTTACTTCAAAACTGCTTTTCATCTAATTAGATTATATGGTTATATTGTCATTTTAATTGGTTTTAAAGTTTAATTAAAATATATTTTTTCCATTTAATCCAACGGTGGTCATTGGTATTGATTTCACTTTGGAATTGGGCATAGACAAGTGCCAAACTTTTTATATATATTGTTTCAAAAAAACCCGCTATTTGTTTTGACAACGAGAATCATTTTTAAATTAATTACTGTAATTTTTGTGTTTGGAATTTGGTAAAACTGATTCCATATTTTGAATCAGAAGGTCCAAATTATGTAATTAATACTCTTTTCTTTTTTAACATTATGAATAGTAATAATGGTAATTATCTTTAATTATCGTGATTAATTAGTAATAGGGTAGTTAAGGGTAATAAAATAATATCATAATAAAAACTAATGACCCCACAATGTGTCCTAATGCTACTTGTCGTGTCATGGATGACCATGGGATGAATTTTTCCATGCTTAGGGACCCCATGGAATCACTTTTGGTTGATAGTGACACTTTATCATTTTATTTTTAAAGAAAGGAGAATATCTCATAAGTATGTAACACCTAAGTAAAAAAATTAATTTTTTCTACATAAACAATATTTTGGACTATAAATATTCCTTGGAAATATAAAAATATTTCCTACATCATAGTATTTTTTTTATAATTTTTAGACATTAAATAAATTAAATTTTTAATGACACCATGATGATGCATCGATTACCTCATTAATGAACTATTTAAATAAAATGAAAATATAATGTAAAATCTAAGCCAAAAACATGTAAAAGAACTATTGGATGGGTTAATTTCGAACCGTTATCACTTTATCCTACAAATATATAATTTTGGGACCTTTAAAATCCGAAACTCATTATATAATAAAGTAACATTTCTTGACATTCCAAGAGTTCCCCTCCTCCCTCTTATAAAAGGCCCCCACCTCTACCTCCATACCCACACCTCTCAAGCCATTTTCTTGGCCAAGATCTACTCCTTTTATCTCTAAAAATCCCTATATTCATCCTATAAGACTTAACTTAGGCAGAAATCTCTTCATGAAACCCTTTTGGTTCAACCCAAGAAGAGTTACATGATTTAATGGTAATGTCTTCACTTGTGTTCTTTTGTTTTATTTTGCTTCTCCAACCCCCTAAACTCTTTTTATTCCTTTCTTTTGTAACAACACCCGTATCTTAAATATACTAGAATGTTGTTATGTGATGTATTAGAGTTACACTTACACACATCTTCGTCTAATGGTTAAAGAACATACTATTTCTGTGGATGGCGAATTTCTGTCTCACGAAACGATGAAATAGAAATGAAAGTAGCATTCATGTGTTTGTACGGCTTACCGTCTCAATGAACTGTGCATTTCATTTCATACCTCTAAATTTTATATAATATTATAAATGAATTTATATAATAGATATATATGATATATATGAAATCTAAAACATGAATATAATTCTGGATATAATGGAAATTTTACCACATGAACAACTTGTAATTATAAAGAGATTATTTTTGACTCAAGTACAAATGATTGACAAAACGACCGTTATTAACTTAAATAATTACATTGTGTTCATAACATGGGTATAAGTGATATAAAAGGAATAATGAACATGAAAAATTTTCTTGTTCAAGTAGAAATTAAATCTAGTTTATTATTCATGATATTAAAGAATGATCGAGTCAAGTCAGACACAAGGTAATGGACTTCGTCTCGATCTCCTTTCATTGAGGCATATTTTCTTTTATACATAACTTTATTTTATATAGTGTATAAACCCCTTTGACTTTTATGTTTATTCAAAAGAAATCTTTTTATACGAAGTGATTTACTAAAAGAAAAAAGGGAATGTTTTTGTCGTACGTATGTGGCGACAATGACTTCTCCGCTGCTGTTTCCATTAATGAGTTTCAGCTTCTTCTAAAAGCCATATTTTTTTTAAATAAAAAATAAATAACATGTTTTACTATTCTTTTATTTTGTTATTGAAAATGGGTTTGATAGTGTTTTTATTATATAAATGTGTTATTGATATCTTGTGACTGAAATGTGGAAAAGTTATGTTTCCTATGTGCATGTTTTATATGATACGATTATGTTATGGTTCTTGGGAATTGTTTATGAATACGAGTGGTTCTGTGATAAAATAAGGGAAGGTGAGACAAATATAGATCTCCAATACATTGGGTAACACGAACGGGTTAAACGCTAAGGTTTCCCCTAAGAGATTTATGGAATATACTTTGATGGGTATTCCAAACGTAACCATGAGGGTCACTCCCTACGTAAGAATGTTATGAATGCCTCAAGCTACCTTTATGTCTTATGATTTCTATGATGTATTCATGATTTGATGAGGTATGTTATAGATCTTATGATTTATGATTAAAGTATGATTTCATTAATTCTTATGTATACATGGACTAATGTTTTCATTTCACACTTTCATATCCCTTACTGAGATTTTTATGCTCATCCCATGTTTTTGAAATGTTTTTCATAGGTCAAGGGAAAATTACATGATGTGTTGATAGTGACATGGAAGTGTCATGAAATAATCCATGTTTTATTTTATATATGTCTCCTTTGATGGGATAAATGAATACTGAATTTTTTGTAACCGCCCTGTTTAAATGTGGTAAGAAATGCATGATTTATGATCTAATTCTCTAAAACTCTAAACCTGAAAAGATCTTCAATGTGTATTCTTGAAATAAATCATGATTAAGTAAGGTTTAAGGATGGGTCCATTTATATATGGGCTAATAGAGAGGACCATTAGACATTAGAGGGTTTTCTACAAGTGTTTGTTCTAATCCTTTGAGGGTCATGGGTTCGACAGTTGCTTATGGTAGAGTTTTCCAACAATAATAGATATCACTCTACCAAAATAAATTCACCATTTTATTCCATGTATGAAATACCATATACGTTACACATATATTGGAAAGCTAATAGGTAGGCAGGGGTTTATATACTAGAGGTGGTACAAATCATGATGGAGTAGGTTCAACATGTAAGTGAAAAGATAAAGGCTGTTCATGACCAGATGAATTCATATGTTAATCATAAGTGGAGACCCTTGGAGTTCGTTGTTAGGGACCACATGTTCTTGATGGTCTCCCCTCAGCGTAGACAATGGATGTTCAGAAGAGGGAGTATGCTTTATCCATGGTTCATCCAAACCATAGAGGTGTTGAGACGTGTTGGTGAGGTGGCATATCAGCACACGCTAACCCCACCGCTTGAGAGGACACACAACATCTTCCATCAATTTTAACATTGTTGGTAACTACCAGATGACACCCAGATTATTGTCTAGGGAGGGTTGGATATCAAGGAAGATATGACATTTGGGGATCGATAAGTGAAAATAGGGGATCATAAATAGATGGTCCTTCGTGGATGGACCATTCATTTGTTTTGTGTGTTATGGAGGCATGTTGGCCTCATAGAGAGTACCTGAGAACATGAGAAACATATGTGTGCCCAGTAACCAGAGCTGATTTGAGTTTTATCTTGTGTTTTCTCTAGGGTTTACTGTTATGTAATTATTAATAATGATTTCTATAATATGGGATGCTTCCAATATTCTAAAAATATTTGTGAAAAGTCCTAACTATGGGAGGAGATAACCCAATCCCAAATCAAGACGCATTAAGGTAGATGTGATTGAACTCGTGTCGTTGAGTCAGTGCCTTCCAAAGTGGATTGTATCATGACACGAGAGACGAGACTCCCTAATCCATAAGTTTAGAAGGTGTGACCATTATATTATTTTTTGTTTATATGGGGAGATTAGTTGTAGTGTTTCTGTAGTTATTCGTGAGATGGATGTGGGAATGATGTCCTTGTATGTTGAGTTTTTATACTAGATTCTGAATAACCCCATGGTGATTTGTCCCATAGATGTATCTTTCAAGGTGGCGATTTAGACCACTATCTTTTCTCCATGTTTACTGTTGAATTATTGAGGGGATTAATAGATTGAGAGGTATTTGATGTAGTGGAACAAACCATTCAGATTCATTACATTGTTAAATTATGGTTTTTGGGATATCTTGTGGAACATCGATGAATCGTTAAATAGTTTTCCAAATTGTAGGTCGAACAATCGGTGGAAATAATGTTACACGATAGCATTGATAAGAATCTTTGGAACTGATGTGCCATCAGTGGCATCGGTATACATCTATGATAGGGAAACCGTGCCATGGGGATGGTGCCAGAATGATGGTGTCTCACCCATCATTGTGTTATTTTCATTTTCTCCTAGACATTTCCACTATAACTATTGTGACGTATCTTTTTACACAAAATTCTGTAAAATGCCTCTTTTAATGTCATTAAGGTTGTTTTGAATCCTATAAATGATATCTTAAATCCCCCAAGGGTGGGGTGTGACCCTCGATTACTAAAATGTATGGCCTATCACACCCCCTGCCGCATTCCCATGCCTCCCATGTTTTTTCATTTTTCCCCTGTTACATGTTTTTCTCTGTTTAGAAAATGTATATCAACTCACAACCATCAGCTAGTCCTCCTCCAACATCTCTGAAGATAATTATTAAATCTTTATTAATTCCAACTTATCCAACCACCATTTCATGTGGTTAAACCCTGATCCACTTTTTAGGAACTTGGATATTTCACATCCTGTAACTCTAGGATGGGGCCTTTTTCCACTGAGATATTCTTCTACCTTAGTCTCCTTCCTTTTACATGGTGTGCTTGGAGTCCCTCTTCTAGAGACTAGTCATTCCTGAATGAAATACCTCATGTTCAATACTACTTAGAGTCGCTTATCACATGACCACATTTCTTGGTGCGAGGAGAAAACTTTAATCCTTGATCATCCACGGGGTTTCCTTTTCCCCTTTTTACTATAAAACGTTCGGGGAGGGAATGACAATGATACATTGGGATATAGATGAAACTAGTAATAACAAATATAATAAACTGACTATTAAAGAATGAAGAGGTGGCTAATTTTATTATGTTGCTACGTTATACCTTTGATGTTATGTTTTGAATTTTAAGGGATTATGTACAGTAATAATTGTGGTTATTGGTGGTCCTTTTTTGTGCACTAATGATGCTCAATTTTTCAGGAAAATAATGTGATTAAATGGATCTAACATGGAAATATATAATCCCAAATTAATTCTTAATTAAATAGATTCATGAGGAATATGAACCCTTGTGTGATCACCCCAGTTAACCAAATTTAAATAAGGAACTTATTAAATGGTGTTGGGAAAATCAAAAAGCATTTTTTTCTTTATTCAAGTGATATGTATGGTTTCTCTTTTTGATGATTTCTGGGGTGAAAGAGAGAGGGATGTAATCTATAATGGAGAGGTTTTTGGTTCTGTGAATCTAAGGCCATTTGGTGTAGGTATGCTAGGTCTGGGTTAGGTTCCATTACTAAGAGGTATCTCAGAGATCCCTTTGGATGTTATTATATAATAAGAGAACCAGGTGTGAATGCTTAAATGTCTACAAGGCTATTTTCCTTAAGTTTTTTTGGCATGTTGTTATGCATGTTATTTACCTAGTAGTGAAGAATTTTTTTAAATTAAGTGACCTGAACATGATAATGAGAATGGGTACAATGGGGTAATGTTTTTCTAGAAATGGGTTGTGCTTTGGTTGTGGCTGTTATGTACTTGTACATGTAGCGGTAGAAGCAAGTGTGGTTGCGTACGACTAGTTTTTGGTTTCAAAACCATTAGGTCAGGATGAGTACTTGAATACCTATATATATAAAATTTAGTTCTTTTGTAACATATATGAACCCCACCCATTTTAATCACTTCGTGCTGAACACCCCCATTTCATGGGTGAGGGTCTTTTCCCTACATTCCTTTGAGTTGCTAGTTATTAACCCCTTTTCATCTCCCTCTCATAGGTAGCCTATTATTATTTGGGTAGGAAGTGATAGACTAAGGTTCATTACGTCCCAATACTCATTGGACATGGTATTTTGTGGTGCTTCACCCAAGTGTGTACGGGCAGGTTTGATACCAATGTTTCTTTAGGATGAGGACCTGGTGTCTTCACGCATGGTAGTAGATATTCTGGTCCATGATTCTTTGGGCGTAGTAGTGGTTTTTGTGGCCCAGGTGTCTTCGAGAATGAATATATGTGGGTTTAGTGGCCTAGGTGTATGCAGGTGGGATGTATTGTTGTGATGGCCTATAAGGTTGTTGTTGGGACAGTTGTGGGACTACAATGGAGCTTTTGAGGGAAGTCTGAAGCTTAGGATGTCCTAAATAACCAGTGGGAAATTGGTGCGGGGTAGCTAAATATCAATGTGATATTAATATTACATTTCATAACTCTCATTATTTGTGGACTGTGTCATGGTGAGTTCGGGTGGATAGTTTCCTCGCTAAGTGCACTGGTTACCTCCACATTCTCCTGGGACATTAGAATGCCTCTCCACTTGTGCACAAGAGAATATGGATTCCCTACTATGTATAGAGGTATAATCACCCTATATATATAATTTCTTCCAGGTTTCATGTGGACATTGAGGACTGTGTTGGACCTTACTAGTGTGAGTGTTTGCAATTTTCAATGGTACTTTTCCATTCTTTGGTTACTTTTATTCAATGTTTAATTTACATTGTATCAAATTATTTTTTTGGACGTATATATTGGAATAGATTTTCTAATTTACATTTATTTTTGTATTTGGTGTCTTTTAGGATTTACCTTCTAATACCCTAATCATATTATATGAAAAGGGAATTTCATCCATTTTATATGAGATTTTACACCTTTGGTTCATGTCGCCACTCTAAGGCTTATAGAAGGTGGGAATCAGGGGGTCATTATCTCCCCTTTAACGTGATATAGGATGGGTCTGGAATTTTTTTTTCACATCCATCATCATGGTGAAGGCGGGTCATGGCATATTTGAAGTATAATCTTATATATTTAAATTGTTATATCAAAATATTATTTGGTAAAATTTTTAGTTTTTTTATATGTTTCGTGTTTTAAGGAATAGTTAAAAAATACTGAATTTTATTTGAAAATATCCACTTTATATAAATAATTTATAGTGTTAAATTATAAAATTGATTGGTTGAAATATATAATTAGATAAATTTTTTTGTGTAAACACATTATAGGTTATTAGAATCAATTTCATATTTAATTATGATATAATAACCTTTCAATCTTTGTAACATTATCACTTTAAAAACCCATTTTATTGTCCCATCTGAGGGATTAATTTTATATTAATTTTATCCAAATTTGTGATTTTAATTATGAAAAATTGATTCCATATTCGGAATCAAACATTTCAAATTTATTAAATATATTACTTTTATTTTTTTCAAATATAAATAGTAACATTTGTATTTAATGTTACCACAATATATGGTAAATCGGGTATCATAGGTTAAAAATATTGAGATAAGGACTAAACAATAACCCTTAAACATGATAAAACATTATTGGATGGTGTTAATTAGGCCTTCGAAACCTATGTTTAGAAATATAATTTTTTAATGGACACTTTTACCTCAAATTGACATAAATATTATTAAAATTAAAGGAGGGACAAAATGTCACACTCTTTCTTTTAATTAGTATTATATTTTTAATATGGGGGTAAAATAAAAAATATAATTGACTCACAATATTTTTATGAAATATAAATAGTCTATATACATCATTGTACTTTATTTTTAATTTTTAGGAATAAATAATTATCATACGTAATCACAAAATGATGATTACATAATTATTCAATTAATGAAATAATTAATTAAGTGATATTAAAATATTAATAGAAATATAGTTCGAATTAGTTAAAGATTGAAATTAATTTTATAGATTCATAAGATATTTTATGGGTGCTTTAACTGAATCTATTCAAAGTTATATTTATTTATATATTTTCTTAAATTTTATGTAATGAATTGTTTCAAAATTGACAATAATAATATTTTTTAAAAATAATATTTTATTAAACTATTTGGAAATCATAAAAATCGTAAAACAAGGACAAAGGGGATAATGTATTGTGGAAAATAAAAAAATTTGATCATTAATGGTTAAATTGAAAACTTATCAATAAAACTCTCAACCTTTTAATGTCCAAAAATGTGTAACCATAGATAAAATCAAAATAGGTAAACATGGAGTTAATCAAAATGATAAGGTTTAATATTTCATCAAAACTGGTATAAAATATATTGGTTGTTGGAATTACCCCCATATCATAAATTATATTCTAATATCATTCAATTTGGATATATCTGGATTGAGATTTGATTTATTGTAAAATAATTTTCTATGAAATTAAAAAATTCAACACAACATCTTTATAAAAGGAAACCTCATCCCTCATTTAATGCCTACATTTTTAGTCACCTATAATGACTAATGTCGTCCAAATTCAATTATTCACTTAACTAGATAGTTTATAGGGGTGCTGAAAATCCCAATATACCAACTAATGAGTCCTTTAGAGGAGATCAAAAGGAACTATTGATAAGAAGTGGGGGTTTGAAGGAGAACAAGGAATATCCGAACATGTGAAAAGTTCTTTTTGTCTCACTATTATATCTATAATACACATGACTTATAGACTACATATTTCTTTTTTTCTGTCTATATGTAGACCATAAATGTTCCTAGTATTCTTATCTATATAATTATGGTATTTACAAATCTATATATTTTTTTATCATTCTTGGGGTTATGGTTCAATTGATTACAATGCTATAACTGTTTATCTCACAATCTAATCATTATTATAAACTTTTTAAAATAATGTACAAATTGTAGAATTTTGTCCTTCCATGAACACATTTTCTAAAAAAATTCAAAATGATTTTCACTAGTTTTTAAAATCTTTTTTACTGATGTTTGATCATTTTACAAAATTATATTAGAATAATATTTCTGTCATTAAAAAAAAGGATATTTATGAAATATATGATAAAAATATAGAACGAATGTTTTTAACATATATGTAATGATTTTATTTCCCCACCGTCATGGTTATTTAATTCATTAATTATTAGTATACAAGATTAAATGTTTTTTATCATTGAAAAATGTATTCTTTAAAAATTTTTTCCCTTTAAAAAATAATTTCATAAAGGAAATGATATTTTACTGATGAAATATTTGAACTGATATTTTAAAAATCATTTTCAATCAAAGATGCATTATTTTTGTGTTACTTATTATTTAATTGGGATATTTCCCAAGTATATCATTCTTATTCATTCTATAAATGGTTTATTTTTATTTTATCCATGATTATTATGACACCTTTTTCATTTCCATGAGTTAGGTTATAATGATGTGTTTTTGAAACTCAGATTTTTACAAGGGTTTTGATGTGAAGAATGATTTATGTTCCCATGGAACACATGTATAATTTTTTTTAATTGGGGGGGGGGGGTGGGACATATAGCTCCCTAAAATTTATTTTTAAATGATTTCTATCTCAATATATTGTTAAGGTAAATAAGAATATATTACAGATCCATAATTGTAAATATGTCAATGTGCCTGATATGTTATTTGAAATAGGTGATAAGGCATGTTATGAGAGTCATTTTAGTTAGAGTTAACATATGAATTGATTTTCAATACTAAGGATTATTACAAACACACTTACAGTTTGAAATTAAATTCTTGATTGACTTATGATGAGGTTTTATTCTTATGATACATCTTTTTTGAATGTTAATGTTTTGTACTATGACTCGTATTTATGATCCCTGATAGGTTGGTTATGAACATTGTATTTTATTCTAATGATCAAATGACCATAATTTTTATCTTATTCTTTCATTAGAAAAATAAATTTAAATATTCCTCATTTACCTATAATGAGCATATGAGATCATACTTTTCATATGCTTCCATTTCATAGGTCATGAAGAAAGGTTTTAAATATGGTTCTTAAGTGGAATATAGTTTTGAGAAACATTTATGATCATTCACTAGAATAAATGTTTTGTACTTTTTTATAGTGGTAATAATCTATTATTTTCCTTGGGTATAGGTTTCTATAATTTAATAAATATTCATGAAAAGAGATGTAATATCCATGTTTGAAAATCCTAGGTCATTATATTTAAAATAGATGAATTATAAAAAAATGACTATAACGCACCTGTAAATAATATCTAAATCAATGTGATTTCCCAAAATTTAAATATTGTATACTATATGAAATGAAATCTAAAAATAAAAGTGTAATATTATAAAAAATCTAAATCAGTATCAGTTATAAAATACCAATATATTTTATAGAAGAAAAAAAGAATATCCCAAAAAGGGATAAGTATGATTAGAATAAAAGATTTCAATAGAAAAAATAATTTATGATTTTATATGTCATGTGGGTATTTGATTTCCTGTTCAAATGATGATTGGTGCATAATATGAAATCATGCTTCATGTAAGGGTGATTGAGAAAGAACCATTACAAAATTTTAATATTGAATCAATGATCACGGGAATGATGAAAATAATATGGTTTTATAAATGACACGGATTAAACCATTGGTTATTACAAAATAAATATTTGGGTAGTATATACGACATAAAAATAAGATACATGTGCATAGATTTAATACATGTCTCAATGACGATAAATTATGATAAAAACCCATAATTTTTTTCAAATTTGTTCAGTGCATATGCCTAACATTATAATAAATCAAATTATGTTTGTTAGATACCTTAATTGGATCCTTATTATTTTTTACTTAATTTAATAAGGATTATTTTTATCATGTGTTTATTATTTATAATATATTTTTCATTCCAAGGAAAATTACATGAGGTTGTTCAGTAAATGTATTCATAAATCATTATGTATATTGACCATGATATAAGGAATTTTAAAAGAATATCATAATTTACATAATATTAATATTATTATGGAAATAATATTTATATATTAAATATATTTTTAACTAAAATTATGATGAGTGTAGATAAAAAATGAAACTCATTGCAGATGGTGGTGATAGATCGCACATACAGACAATTAATGTTTCTATTTCTCAATAATTTAGAGAGAATAAATATAAATGAAAATTTCAAATTTCATAATCATAGTTAAATTATATAAATCATACTAATTCATAAATTACATATATTTATCTATCATGAATGGCGGTGATGAAAAATGGAAGACGTCTCATTGTGGATGCAGTAGCTCATATAACAGACTAAAAAACCTTTTCACCTATAATATTAATAGAAATAAATAATAATTATTAAAATAATATAATAAAATCACTATATAAAAATTACAATTATTTTAATTTATTATTATTGATATAATATTTTTAGAAGAAAATGATTAGGGATAAAAAGCTATGACGAACGTAATACTTACGTTGGAGACAAGATCATCTCTTAGAAATTTTCATGGAAGTGAAGGTCCTAAGATAATATTTAGATAACAGTGGATTAAAAATTATAATAGGAATCTGTTATAAGAATTCTTGTAATATATTTAAGAGTAATTGTAATGGTAAGTTTATCCATTAGGGGCTGAAAGAGATCCCCTTTTATAAGTGAAAATTTGCACTTTTTTGGAATACCATTCTCACTTCCATGATACCACTACATGATTCCACATTCACTGAATCCAAAAGTTAATAATAATGTATTTTTGGGTTATATATGGTTGTTATTGTCACAACAAAGACATTATAAATAATTTTTTATTTTTTATTTTCTGTTTTCTGTTTTCTAACAAAGGTTTAAATATTTTATAATATTATTTTTTAACTTAGTAACAACATTTCAACTATGTAATTTATATTTTAAATAAAAATATAAATTAAACTCTATTACATTGTTTTTTTATTTTGATCCCATATTTAATATAAATTTATTCAATTTATATTTTTAAATATGATAGAATATATTTTTAAAATAAAAATATATAATATATAATAAGAAATTTTTGTAGAAAAATAAGTGCTACCATTATTTGTTAATAATCACATTTAGCATTGACTACCAATTGAATTAGTTTAAATATAATTATCTAAATATAGGACCATAATATTTGATAATTTATTTAAATGAGTTATTTTTTTGATTAATTAAAACTAAAATTGTATTAATAAAATAATTCATTTTATTTTTTACCATTATCCGGATAATTAACTTTAATCTCGGAAATTTTATATACATGCATGGAAAGGAAATAAAAAATGTTATATAATATTTAAAATTTTAACAGAAAGAGGAATTGTTTTGAATTTAATTTCTCAATGTGATGTTGTTTAATTTTTTTTCAGTAGAGAAAAATATTTTTAATTATGAAATACTACTTGAGTTTCATTAACGATAATATGTTTCGTTATATACTTATCATTGTATTTTAAATGATCTATTTTACGTAAAAAATATATATATTTTATATATAATTTTTTTAATAATATTTAAATTTATTCGTGTTTTATAAAGGATATAGTTTTTTTGTAAATGATAGTACTTTTAATGTTCGCCAAAAAATAAACTACATTAAAAAAATCTAAAAAATCAAACATTGGATAATATTTATCTATTGAATTAAAAATTATATATTGTTTTATAAAAATATAATTTCAAAATTTCTATATATTACTTTTCAAACTAATATATAAATTATAAAAAAAACTACTTTTATTAAAAAAATGGAAATTTAATACATTATATGTTAATAAATTTATTTCATCTACATTTCAAATTTAAAATATGGTATTAAATTAGTTCAAATATAAAAAATATTTTATTATTTCAATATATTTTATTAGAAAACATTAAATATTTTTATAAAATATTTATTTGAAAATAAATAATATTTTATACGAAATACGAATTAAAAATTACAATTATGTAATTATATACAATATACAAATTAATTTTTACTATATTAAAATTGAAATATTTATTTCATTTTTTATGGAATATATCATATTTTAATTTTTATATAATTCAAAAATAACGTAGAAAAATATTTATCATTATAAAACGTTAACATTATCTTTATTTTTCATAGTGAGTTAAATTATTTTAAATTTACTACTTAACAATACTCGAATTTAGTATACCTATCAGATATATGACTAATAAATATAATGGAAAAGGAAATATTTTCAAAAAAAATAAAAGAATCATATTTTATTCCTCTATATAGTCTTACAAAATTTTCATACATTCCTTTCTCACATTGTGAGGCATTGTTCTTATTTTATTTTTCATATATTGTGTTCTCCTTTCATGGTCGTATTCCTTGTTATTGGCTTTGTTAGGATATTGGTGATCCTCAAGGTTGAATATGACACATCAGATTTCTGAGATGTGATGATTTTTTTTCTATTTCTCATATATGTTTTTCAATGTTAATGGATATAATTCATCCATGGTAAATAATAATATTTAGTGTGAAAAACTATGTTTTATGATCATTTATTATTATAACCTACATATTAATACATAATAAGTATTTAGTGGGGTTAATTTATTAAGGTGAATATTTTCTAATCATGTTTAAATATTTTAGAGATAATAGAGATATTTTATTTAAAATTATAGAAAAAAACAACTACAACACAAAAAAAAACAACAACAACAACAATAATGGAACCTAAAACAACGGGCCATGAATTACCCCTTTAAATAAATCTAATACTCACAATTAAAAAAAATATCCCCTAATTAAAATATCTAAGGGTGCGTCGTCGATATACATGATTGAAGATTTAGAATTTAGAGTGATTTCAATGTATAAAACATAGTAAACACACACCCTTCCTTATAATTTGATTTTCCATAATATTTTTTACTCATCCCATTTAATCCAAGATTATATCAGTAGTTGGTATCAGGGATCACATTGTATAATTTTCTCATCATTGGTGGTCTTAGTAATCATTTCATATGAATTCATACGCTGATATAGAATGTGAGCACATTTTTTCCAATAACTATATATATTTATAAATAATCTATTTTTAAAATAATGTAAAATTTATCTTGAAAAGATAATAATATTTTCGTAATATATTATATTATAAACATAATATTATGATAATAAAATTTTAAATAGTAACATTTTTATGAATAATTTAATGTATATACATCAAAGTGATGATTTTATGATATTAGACAACATTCATGGTATCAAATATTGGTTTAATCAAGATATAAAGACAATACATGTAGTTATTGAGTGGATTATTGATGTTCCTCACTATATATCATTTTTGTAACTCACATATGTAGTTTTTATTTCATATTATGTTTATTATTCCATTGAAGATGTAATTTATTGACTCATTTCTTTCTTATTAGCCTTTATATTATGAAATTAAATCGGATAATGCCAATGATTCCATAATTATGACATTGAACAATTAGTGTCACTTTTTAATTCACCATTTCCACTCATTTTGTGCTAACATGCCTCTCCATATTCATAATATAGTTATATGATTGATTTCCCCTCTTCCAAAAGCAATTCATTTTTCCCATTAAGGGAATATACATGTTTCTTTCTCCTAATTTTTTAACATGAATAAAACTGTGCATTCATTCAGAGATCATCTTCATTTCCTGAAATTTGATGATAATCCTTTATTAAAATAATTGGCAAAATTTAGACTTCATGTATGGTCACATTCTTAATAATTATTTTTGATGGTTGGTTAGGTCTGATATCCATATTTATGAGTATAAATATGAATATAATTGTTTGATATTTTATGTTGTCGTCATATTTTCCAACACACCCAAGGTTAACAGAGTTCCTTTTGGTTTTAGAAACCTCAAAAATAAAAGTGTTTACATGAGTGATGAAAATTTAACATCATAGGTGGATAATAAAAATAAATAACAAAAATTATTTAAAACTTTAAATCTGTTTACATTTTTTCTTTTCAAATTTAGCGTAGATTTTCATTAGTTAAAAAAAGATCAATACTTTTATTTCTTATGTTTGTTTAAGTTGGGTTATCTTTTAATTCTCAACCCAATACCTCTTAGTAACTATAAAATTAGTCCTTCAATGTGGATCATGAATAGTATGTGTCCTGGAAAAGAACATACCCTGAGAGTTTTTAACTGGGTGTGAAATATCACGAATACTCACAAGGAATTAGAGTGATGATTGATGTAATTCTCAACCAACCCTTTCAAGGGTTGTTAACCCTAGGATAATTGGTTCCACAAACACATATAAAATATAGTATCCAAAAATAGATATATTTCATGGGAAATTACATAATCTCTACTTTATGAAAATATTTGGATACAATTCTATTCTCACTAATATCCCTTTGATTTATCCCTAGTGTTTTAAATAATGATCTATAATCCTAATCTCTAAATGTAACTATACCATTATATAATACCAACTCTGTTATGAAAATACATAAATATACATTAACAAAAAAACATTCCAAAAATCTAGTGGTCTAGTGCATTTGTAAGATTAAATATAAAAATAGATTAGATTAATCCAAAATACTCTATATTTATTTCCTAATATACAAAGTAATCATAACTAAAAAAATATTTTCTAAAATTAATTAAGATATCATGGGGGAATGGAATAGAGAAAATGGTGATTTCTAAATCCTAGTACCAAAATAAACATTAAAATAATGCGTTACATGAGAGTGAAAAAGCATAAAATGGTATCATAAAGTGGATAAGAAATAGTATTTAAAATGGAATACCAAAAATTATTTCATAACATCATGGAATAGATAACATGTTTCGATAACATGAATCATGATATCCGAAACATAATTCAACAGTCTCTCCAAATATAATCATCATAATGTGGAAAAAGTCCCACGATGGATTTAGGTTCACTCCCTAATCTATTAAATATCATATCCTAAGACAGAAATCACTATGAAATTCATTATAGGGATATATAATTACATTGACACCCCTGGAATAAATTAACTTAATACATATATGTGCCACAATAGGAAAATAAATCATACATAAGTCATAAGAATTATAAAACCCATGAGAAGCAAGTTGGTTCCTTAATTTTGATTCAATGAATTACCAATGGATTAATCACAAGTATTACCATGAGAAGATGAAATTATATAATTTTACCAATTATAATATAAAAAGTGACATAGTTGATTATCATGCAGATACAATGTATAATATTTATGAGAACGATATTGGAAAATAAAATATAAATATAAACAACCGAGGTGGTGCCTTCTGAAATAAATAATGGATTTTTTTAAATAATTGAAGAAATTATTATTTTACATAAAACTATAATTGATCGAAGAGTGTTATCTATATTATAGTAAGGGATTTAAAAATATATTCATGTTGCAAAAATATTTTATTGGTTTGATGATCAATATGATATAAGAAACTTATAACATCCATTAAAACAAGATTGCTGAAAATTATTAATTTTGATGGGAATAAAATGTATAACCATAGTAATGAAAAGTATATTTAAATATGTATATATATTACGAATATATATATATATATATATAACTATTACAATAGAATAATGGATTATAAAATGACGAAAAATGAAGAGAATGTGAAACCGACATGTCGCGAAGGATTTATGAAAGACCCGTTAATTTTTTTAAAGACATCATATCTGAAAATAATAAATCACAAAAAATAAAAAATTACATGAATAATATATTTTTTTATTCCTAAATAAATTCCTATTTAGTATATACACCATTAAAATAATAAATTTTTCCATAACATTATAGCATGTCTCAATGAATAGAAATTTAGATGAAAACCCTAAACTTATTCCAAAATGGTTCTACAGATGCGCCTAGCATCCTGTATATGGAAATAAATTTTATAATATATCATATTAAGAAAAATATTACTAAATATTTAATTTAATATTGATTATTTATTATCTTTTTTTCATAATTTATAATATAATTTTCATCCCTACATTGATTACATAAGGTTGTTCAGTCAATTTCCTCTTAACACTGTTGAATGTTTACCAGGGATGAATGTGTTTGGAAAATGATTTATAATATAATAAAAATTAATTGTTTTATTGAAATTATTTTTATAATTTAAATATGTTTTTCTAACTCTGATGGGGGAAATGATAAATGAAATTCATTTATCATAGAGGTGATAATTTCCAGATATTCATGATTAATATTTACATTTATCGAATAATTAGATTGAATTGAATAAAATATTTAATTTATGTTTTATAATAATATTTATTCATCCATTATGTCATTATCATTAACAATTACTGGAATTAATGAATAACAAAAGGCATGTCTTAGTGGAAGTAGTTGTCCTCAAAACACACTAATGGGAATTTTTTCTATCAGATAGTGATGGATTAGAAATTTATATTGTATTTATAGAAAAAAAATATTTGTATAATAATTATAGTGATTTCATTTTATTTTTATAAATTTAAGATATTTTTCAGATAATTATTAAGGATAAAATTTATGAAAAAGGTAATACTTTTATTGAAGACATGATATTCACTTAGATATTTCCATATAAGTGAAGGACATAAGATAAAATCTCGATACTTGGTGATTAAGTATGAGAATGGGATTATTGTATCGTAATTTTAGGTCTTTGTTCAATAGAATTTTTAATATGATGTGTACCCATGGATCAAAATAAATGATATACTTTTCTAAGTGTAGAAATTGGCACTTTTGGGAATAACAATTACACTACCATGATTACAGTAATATATTCTATGGTCAATGACACCAAAAATTCATAATAAAATATATGGTTTTGATCCCGGAATGAAAAAACCATAACGAAGACTTTAAAATCATTTTTAATCATTTTTCAAGTCTTTTTCCATTAGATCATTTTATTTTTTATTTTTTATATTTTCCCTTGAAACTACTCTTAAACTAAGTAATTTTTTAAAAAAATTCATTTTCCCCAATTAAATTATTTTATTTTTTGAACCAAAATTTAATCACTAATAAATATTAATCAATTTTTAAATGTGAGATACATTTCTATCAAATTAAAATACATAGTATATAAAAACAATCTGTTTAGAAAAAATAATTTGACCATTATGTTTTCTTTATATTATATAGTATAGATTTATAATTAAATAAGTGATAATATAATTACAATTACATATATAAAATTTTATATTCGTTATTTAAAATTTTCAAATTTGAATGATTAAATTAAAAATATAAAATATTAATTAAATAATACATTTTTACCATTATGAAGCTATTAACTTTAGTTACACTAATTTTGTATTTATTCAAAAAAATTAAGATGATCTTATTATATAATATTGTGACAATGAATATAAATATGAAATAAATTCTACAAATTTAATTTCTGAAAGATACAATGTTTAATTTGTTATAAGCGCATAAAAAATGTTTTATTCATTTGAAATATTGCATTAATTACATAAATGTATAAAATGTGTTTATAAATTAAATATTTTAGTTTTAAAATATTTATATTACTTATTAAATATTTATTTGTTATTTGAAATGATTTTCTTAATCATTATTTCAATCATATATTTTAAAAATGAAGTTTTTAGAAAAAAAATTAATATTTACTATTCACCTAAAAATTTATCTTTTCCTATAAATCTCAAAATTTATATTAGGAAAAGCTTGTTCAAATGAATAAGAAATTTAATCTTATTTTATAAGAATAGAAGAATACAGCATATTTATATTTATATTTTTTTAAGATGATACAAATTATAAATATAATTAATTTTATTGTAAAATGTCATTTTTGAAAATTTAGTGTTCTTAATGTTATTTCATATCGATTTATAATTTAAGGGTTGTTAATATGTCACTTAATATATAATAATATATTAAGGATTTAATTTATTTTAATATTAATAAAAACACAATAATTAACAAAATAGTTCTTTTAAAATAAATATACCTTTTAAATTAAATAAACTTGATCAAATGACATTAATTTAAAATTTATGATCTAAAATTTACAATTTACAACATCATTTATCTGTAATGATTTATTTTAATTATATATATAGAACTTTCATAAAATTATAATAATATTAATATTAATATGTTACATGTATATATATATATATTTAACATTTTAATATCAAATTTTGATTTCATTATGAGTTATATATCTAAAATTTAAAACTTAATAATACATAAATTTAGTAAACCTATAAAATTTATTGCCAACTATACAATTTCAATGACAATATTTGCAAAAAAATAATTTTAATGACCATATTTTGAAAAACCATATTTTCAACAAATTTATTTAATTTATATATATATATATATTGGAAAAATAAATTATTCATTCCTTCCACTCTCACTTCACAAGGATGTGTTCTTATTTTTTATTTCTGATAAGGCTTTCCACATTCATGGTGACCTTCTTCATTATAAGTCTTTTTAGGAAATTGATGATATTTAAGGTTTAAGATGATGAAATATATATCCTAGTCATGATGATTTTATTGTTTATTATATAATGGACAGTATTGATTTTTTCAATTTTAATGGATGTACATCATCCTTAGTGTGTAATAATCCGTAACATGAAATAATTATTTTTATTTTAATTTTTCATTAATTTACTACTTATGAATAATTAAAGTGTAGTTATATGGGTTTACATATTTTAAGGAACATTTTGGAATCAATTTTATATACTTTTGAAAAAAATTTGAAACAATATTTAAAACTATATACATAAATTATAATAATAATAATAATAATAATGAGTCCTAAATCCTTGGGGGTTTTAATATTTCCATGCCACTTTTCATTTTAAATTAATCATATTTTTTTTAAATTATATATACTTATTATGGAATACTTGGTAGGATCTTACTAGGATTGTGTTTCACACACACTACTTTTACCATTGGGAATGTGTAGGCATACTTATTCCAAGTCTTGGAGAAGGGAAATCACTGCTTGGAGGCAGTGGTTAGTCGTGATATAAGTAAATTTGTTGTTTGAAGGGATAAGTGGATCAGGTGAAACTATTTTTATATATAGAACTTATCATTACATGTATGAAGGACATGCGATGAATTGGGATAATGTACCATTTTTTGGAAGTATAATATTAGACTTATAGTTCTTTTATCTTGATGAGTGTTTAGAATTCAAACTATGTATGTTATATTTCTATTTCATTATCTTTTATTAATTTTAATGATCTAATTTCATTCCATATTTATTGATTTTGGCTTCCCATGTGCTACTCTATGGACTAGAAGGATTAGAAACACCCATAAATCATTGTACAGATAGATTCACATACCATCATATCATATTATCTGAGTGGGATTGTGACACTAACCCAAAATCTATTCCTTAAATACCATGATTATTATATGAGAAATCATTCTATATCGTATGGTTTTTACATGTTATCCACACTCACGTAAGAAGAAAGATACACAACATTAATGTAGAAAGAAACAAATAATGAATGGTTTTTTTCTGACAGACGGATAGTAAGAGTAATACTAAACACAAAAGAAGAAGGGGAATATATATTTTTTAATTTTTGTATATGATGAAGAAATGATGTGTGAAATGGAATAATGTATTGTAGAGAAGGGGAGAGAGAGAGAGGAGTTTGATAATGTGATTACTATTAAAATATGGATTAAAATAATTTCTTATATTTAACATTCCTTGAATATAGACTCCATTTTAAGATAAACTCGAATATGGGTAATAATTTTTTTTGAGAGTAATTTGATAAGTATTAATAATTTCTCAATTGAATGGGAATTATATTATAATATTTTTTAGGACGATTTTTAGTAGGATTTGGTGTGCATACATGGTATTTTTTGAAGTAGGATTATATTTGGTAATATTTTTAGGCTGTTTTGAGAATAATTTTTAAAATATACTAATAGCATTGAATATCGTTGAAGAATTAATGTACTATTAATTAATGTTTATAAAAGATATATTTTAAGATTTTGGTTGTAATAATAATATATGAAATGTGTAATGACCTACACCATAGTTTCCCATATTTAGTGAAATATTTATTACATTGGAATAAGATACACATAATTTCTTCCGAAAGGACAAAATGATTTAGTAGTCTTGTTAAAATATATACTTAAATAAAATCACATACATTTATAATAATAAAATTTAAAAAAATATTTCACTTGAGATCATACATATTCTTACTAACAGGTCACTACTTAATAATCAAAATACTTTTCATGGAATCCCTTAGATTGGAGACATAAGAAAGGGGTGAGATATAATTCTTAGTTAGGGTATTCGTAAAATAGAATATATCATGAATACATAAGAATAATATCAACATATAAAGGTAACTAATTTAGACACATTTAATTTAATCAATATTTTTACATGAATAATAATATGGAAAGAATAAATTATAATGAAATAATTCCATATAAATAATATCATCATATAGAATCTCATACAAGGATATCATAACAAGTAATAATCACAAGGATATAAATAATTGAATACATAATAATTGAAATCATATTGATGGACATTAAAAACATACCGTCATGGAATTGTGCAATGATATATGTAAAACAGTCATGTCCTTATGCCATGACATCAATAAAATGGGCAATTTCACGGAAAAACTGTAATTTATAACGATTCTTGAGACATAAAAATTCATATAGGTGATATATAACACTATACCAATTAATTACTAACTACCATGATTTTAATACATGAATGGGAAGAAACATAAAAAAAATCAACATTTGTATTGATATACTAGAAAAGGAAATTTTAACTTAATCAACAAACACAATAACAAACGATACATAATAATATCGTGAATGGGATAAAAAATGTATATCCCTAGAAAAAATTATTATAAACCATACAATGACATATCCATGATGGTATCATTACAATATATCCCCATAATGGGAATATGTTAAACATGGGTTTTCATCATTGACTCATTTAATAACCATAAAAATTATAATTAAATCATTATCTAGGAAAATATCTTTTTTTTAATGTTAAATTCACATGTAAAAAAAATTAATAATATTAATAAATTAAATTTTATTAAAAATATAATTGTAAAATCGTAATGGAAGATTTAATGAAATGAGTGGTTATGATGTTGGGTATTTTCATACACACTATATGACTTTAGAAAAACATTCCTTGCAATCTAATGTGAAAAGGCTATGAAGGGCCTCATTCAAAAAACTAAAAAAAATTTCCTAAACAAAAACTAGTAAAATTATATCATGGGTAATAAAGACTTTATTAAATCATTTGGATAATGATTAAAACATGGATGAATTTTTTTAACAATATGGATATTAATGAAAACGATTTATGATATAAGTGAGAAAGGAATTGTGATTTTATTAAAAAATGATCAATTAATTTATGTTCTCAAGAGATGAAATTTGAACTATTAATTCAAATCCATATGAATAATTGATACAGAATAAAATTAACAGGGTTTATTAGAATATTAGCACATAATTTTTTTTAATGGAAATTCATTTTTAAAGAATCCATATTAAAATGAGACCAAAACATAGATCACTTTCCATATAGGTATCTTCTGAATGGAAATCCCCATTACAGTTATAAAATCAAATAAAACATTAAATATCAGGAATATAAAAATATTATTGATATAACATATCAAAGTGGAAGAAGAGAAACCTTATAAATAAAGATAAGTGTATAACATAACATATACGAGCAACCAATACAAATACCACAACATTAATGTAATAATTTTTCAGTTCCATAATTAATCTAACAAAATATAAATCCACATAAAATATGTGGAAATATAAATAAATATAACAATAATTAATTAAATATATAATATTATAATTTCAATGATATTTAAAAAGTAAAATAACCCAATGTAAATAAATTGTGTATGGAAATTGTTTACCACCTGCTTATTTTCATGTAAAATCTCCTAGAATGAAAAAATAAAAATAAAACAGAAAATACCTTCATTATATTACCTTTATGATAGAATGTATGTACACCATATAAATGAAATTGGGGTATAACATTCCAATATACAATAATTAAAGGAAATTGAGATAGAATCTCTTAACTTATGTCTGATTTATTTCATAAATGTCCATAACTCGTTTATATTAAATATATATTTATTATAATTTTTTTATAAAAATGAATAATATATTTCATATTAATTATAATTTACATACACTCTATTGGGAACCATTTATTATCAATTCTCTGTTAAAATAGTTCTTTGGTGATAATCCATTTATATTCATGTATGTTTTGGTTTGTTTGTTTTTATCCATTTACATTGTTAAAGGTTCCATTATATCAATAAAATTAAAAATGATATAAATACAATATATAATATTTAATCAATTATATAAAATATACCATAATATTTTAAAATGATAATATAATTTATATCATTCATGGAGATGGTAGGTTTTACATACATATGGACAAGGTTTCTATTTCTATGAATTTTGAAACGCAAGAAAGTAAAATAACATTAAACCTATACATAAACATTATTATATGAAATATTATATATATTCACTAAATAACTCATTAATACCACCAATTTCAATATAAAATGAAAAACATTTCACATCACTATGTGGAGCTGGTAGTCCACACGTACAAATGTGTGATGTTAATTATTATCCAATAGGTTGAATGGTAGTATGTTTTATTTTATATTGTTTTTATATAATTATATTAATATAATAAATAAAATATATGTATGTTTAATCAAGCATTATATCCAGTTGAGAGAGGCAATGATCGAAAAAAATTACATTGGTTTAGGAAGAGATAATCCACCATACACATGATCGATGGTTTTATTTTCCATTTGATGGATGTGGAGATTGTTATAGGTCATTATATTATCATAATAAAATATTAGTATATTCTAGATATAGTTTTGGTTATTTTTCCATATTGGTATATGATTTGAAATAGTTACCAGAATTAGTAAAATGAAAACACTTGGTTACGAACATTACATCTTACTCATAAGAAATATGTGGGTTAATAAATAAATCCTTATAGATTAGATATTTGATAATAGAACATTATGTATATGTAAGTGTATATGAGAGGGGGTGTCCTTTAATAAGTGTCGGAGAGGACAAACATTGAATTTTTGAAATGAAAATTTTCTATCCATGATTTCACATACCAAAAGGAAAAAAATGAATAATTATTGTTCCATGAAACAAGTAAGGTCTCAATATTTCTAGAAAATTGAAATTAGAAAGGTTTCTATGTCAATTTAAAAATGGCCTTTTTTAGTTTAACCCTCGGTACGTCTGCTTTAACATTAATCTGGGTATTTAATTTTTTTCTATTCATTTTGACAGAAACTTATTTATAACATATTATATACAATTAATTATTATAATTAAAAATATTTAATACATATATCTATATTTCATTCACATTAGACCAAAAAATTTATTTAAAGTTGAATTCCTATAGCGGACAAAAAAATAGTTTTCTAATGATCAAATTCTCATAAGTATAAAAAGTTTTAACATAAATATTAAATAGAAATTTTATTAAAATGAAATAAATTATATAAATTATACAATTATTAAACTAATTTTAATTTGAAAACAAATTAATAATAAATGGGAACATTTTATTGATTTTAATGAAAAAGAACATCTCAATAAAAACTAGTATGTTTTATATTCGTTGAAAATTAATCTTTTTAAAAAAAATTCAATAAGAAATTATTTCATTATTTTTCCCTAGTGATTTAAAAATAGAGATCATTTTTTGAAATAAATTTTATAAAATATGAAAAAATAATATTTAAGGAATTTTCAAAAGCATAGTGAGAGACCCTTTTATAAAATATATCTTTTTAATAAAAAATTCATATTATTTAAAATGATTCTAATTTTAAATATAATAAATAGATAACCATTAAATTTATGTTATACTTTTTCAGACAACATAATTTTAATAATTTATTTATTCAAATTCAAAGCCACCAATTTAATGGGTTGGTTATAATGGTATAATTTATTATTATTCCTTTAGAATTGTCTTTTTTTGTATCAAACACAATTGAGGAGATTAAATTTAAAGAAATGCATATCAAGAGTTTTTAAGTTTATTGTTATTTTCACAAATGATATTGATCAAAATTTTATTCTTTTAAAATCCTAGGGTGTAACATTCTACAACCGTAGATTAATTTCATTCATATAATTCTGATTTTTCATCATAGGTTTATCCTTCATTGAAAATCCACTTCATAAAGTGGTTTATTAATAATTACTCTGAACAAGGGAGAAAGGTATGTATGAATTTCATATATAATACTAAATAAATTTGTTTCCAATATGGTAATAATTTGTGTGTGGTGAACATATGGTCACATTTTAAAGATGAAAATAATTATTGAGAGGTATAGTTAGAATTTATCATAAGAAAGTGAATGATGTACGAAAGAAAAATAAATATTTAATTGAAATGAAGATAATAGGAAAAACATTCATTTCAAGATAATTTCCTAGAGCTGATGGATTATTTTACATTCATTTTAGATAGAACTAGTAATTATACTTACATTAAATATTTTTATCTCAAAAACATGATTCCATTCATTGGATGTGGTTCAATAAACATCCACTCCATTTCATACTCTAAGAAATGAATATATAAACTTGTTTTTTATTCATAATGAACAAAAATTAACTTTAAATTGATAATAAGATCTATAAATCAGCATCATGAATTTTTGAATGTCCGAAAACATTAACCAAAATCAAAATAGTTAGAACTAGTTTTCCAAAAGAATTCATTATTATTTAAACCTCAATAGCAACCATAATACTCCACATGATCCCTTATATAATTATTAATTATTAAAAAAAATTATACAAAAATAATGTCATAAAAACTGGTGCTTTTTATAATCTAGTGGTTGACACTACATCCATATCTCCCTCACGTTGTGTGTTCACTCCAAGTGGACTCATAAAATTCCTCGAGTTGTGACCTGAAAAACATGTGTTCCTATTTAAAAAAACTACTAATATAATTCCAAAAAAAATAAAAAAATTAATAACCCATTATTACCTCAACATCAAATATAAGATAAACCCTAACAGATAAACATACCAATAAAATCATTTCTAGAAAAGGTAAAGTCATTCTTCCTTAAATAACATTTTTACTATGATATATACATAACCAATGAGTTGTATTTAAAAAACGTTATCCAAAAAATATCCATTATCTTGATAAAATCTCATCACAAAAATATTGAGAAATGGTGTTTAATACATTGAAATTCTGTCCATCCTTAAACTCATAAATTCATGAATGTTTTCATTACACTTATGTTAATGACGACATGTATGGTTCCGAAACTAGAACACTCCTCAGATGTATCATTATCCTTATAACCAAATATATCATTGGTATTAATAATTCTAAAATATAATTGTTGAATCTCAATACACAATAACATTACTCATTCCACTTCATCGTTATTAATTGAATAATATTGACCTTTTACAAATGGATTATTCTATGGTATATTCTCTTAATTTTTGGGGAATTCGTTTTCATAGTAACCTATGTCTTTATTGTTGAGACACTAAGAATTAGAAGAAAATTTCATAAACATTAATTTATGTTGCTGATGGAATTTCTCTCCACACATGAATTAAACTCCCATTCCCTTAAAAATGACTTTGGTTTTCGGTATGCAATTAGGACATATAGATAAATCAGTCATTACCTTGATCCACTAAACTATTTTTTCTCTTCACTCTTATTATTTTCTTTACTCCATTAAAATTCATAAGAATATGGTAATTATTACCCTATCTGGATTGAACATGATGTTATATCCTCTTATGATGTTAATTTTTGGGAGAGCAGTGTGATTTAAGGGATTGGATTAAATGCATTGATGAAATGTGAAATATTACTCTTTAGATTATGTATGTAGTTCAAAAAATTCCAAGCTAACCTTGTAATATTGTATTCATACTTAAAAACATTTCAATCTTCCTTTTTTCTTAGAATCATGAAATTTATATCCAAATTTGGTCATCTCTTATTATAAATTTATTTTTACAAGAACAGTATTTTACAATCATTCCACTCAATGCCCTATATATCCCCTCATCCTTTTAGTCATGAATAAATGAGCCACATTGGTCTGCATCGCTAGAGAGATTATATCCTTCAATAAAAACTATCTCTATTTCATTACATCTCCAAGAGATAAAAATATCCTCAATGGAACTAATCCATTTACCATCTTCAAATGGAATTATAGTCACATAAAATGATTGACTTTACTGATGTATGATGTAGTTTAACATTTTTACACTATGTGGTGGATTATTATAACACTCTATATGGGTAGGATTATTATAAATAACTAGGTTAAACTACTAAAATATATTTTAAATTAGATCCTCTATAGTGGCATCTTTAGCTCCATATTCATTATCATACATCAGAGGGAAATCCCTAAATGGATAATGCACATTGAAACAATTTCCATTCGTTTATCAGGGGGATATTCCTAAAAAATAGGATATACTAGATTAGATTATTATATTCTGGATCATGTTTTATAATTTCAAAACCAGAGTCAAATTTAAAATAAAATTGAAAAATTTATGCATAGATAATATCATTTTAAACAAATATGTTTTTAGGAATGTTGTCAAATCACATAAATATTAAAAAATCCTTCATAATGTGATTTTAATAAAATGATATTAAATACACGAATTTCCTCCAAGAGTGTCAAACCATGTGTGTAGTAAGGAGTTTTGTGAACCAAGTGAAGATCGTATCGAAATCCAATAATTCCTTTGAAGAGTTATTACATCTATGAAAAACTATTCCATTATCATTTCCACTTGTACTATACATAAAAGGATATATTTCTTGTGAAAAACCTAATAATATCGTCCACATGGAAATTTTTTGATATTATTATACAATTACCCACAGATACTATATTAAGTTTATTTTATCTAATATATATTATCCTAAATCATGTTATGATGTATTCTGAAAAACATTATCTGATATCAAAAGTAAATACACTAACCCTAGTAGCCAATATTTGGAGGTTACTTTGTTAAATAAGAATAATATATAAGCAATCACATCCCAGTGGACCAAATAATTTACTATTATTAGTAAACATGACGCATACTTGAAATTCACATAACTTATAAACCATAAAATACAAAAACAATTCTTTGATATTATCCATATCCAATCAATCATTTCCCTCTATATCAATCATAATAAATTTCATGAAATCATGGGGAAATGATACATCATAAAGGGGTGATATATAATTCTCATTAAGGGTATGAGTACATCAAAATCTATCATGAATATATAATACATAATCAATTTTTGAAGATAAATAAATAAAAAACATTCCATTTAATCAATATCTTGAAAATGATAAATAATATGGGAGGAATAAATGATGATAAAATAATTCCATATAAATATTCACATGAGTGATAAAGACATCAATTTATATCATAAAAAATCACATTTAAATCAATAACTAAATTTATAATGATGGAATGCATAATGCTAGTCATCAAAATCATTCTGTCCCCACCTTTTTACAAGACATCGGAAACACCCTTTAGGCCTCATGCCAACAAATCTATAAAATGTGTAAGTCCTCATCTAAAACCCAATATAGATTGCCTCAAAAGACAAAATAATGAATCAATGTGATATATCATGCCTCACCCATCACTTAATATGTTTAATTCAATCCTCACTATAACTGGGTGAAATAAAATCAAAATAAGAATTCATTTTAAAAAATTGGAATATGAAATGCCAATAAAATCCCCAATTTAGAAATTTAATCATTTAACACTCAGTGAAATATAGATAATGGTATCTAAATAGTACTTTATAAGTTAAAATGATCATGATTAATCTGGATAAATAAAAAGGATTGTATTATTACAATATATTTTGAATAAAACATAATTAATATATGTTTTGTAGTTATTGATGAATCAAAAAACTGAACAAATTTCATCTCAAATATTATTGTTGAAAATATTATTTTCATTTTTAAAATAACATTCAAAAAACAAAAAATTAAAATATATAAAAGATGTTTAAAAATATGAATATAAATATATATTTTAATCCTTAAAGGGAAATATTTTCATAATAGGGGTAACTTTATACACACCATATAATTTTGAATAAACATTCATTTTACACTCTTTTAAAGAGATTAAAAATATCAATGTTTGGAAAATGAAAAGTATAAATCCATGATTTTTATTAAAGTGTATATTGGTATATACTTCATTTTTAGTACTTTATTTTGGTTAAATAAGTGTTTTCCCAAGTTCATGATATGTATTTAGGTGTTCCAAGTGTTCTAACATGAATGAGGAGGAAAAAGGTATTTTCTAGGAATGTTGCATGGTTTGGGATTGGTAATTGAAAAACATGTAGAGTAACCATGGTGACCATTTAGCCTTGGATAGAGGCTTGCAAATGGTTATCCCATGGATAATATAACTATGTGAAATTACCATGAAACCATGTGAATAAGTGATTTTTGGATAGTGGATCCCACATGGCTTGGGAATGGTTTCAAAAATCGTTCTGATAAACCATGCATCCTTGTAATATTTAGATATTTAAAAATATCACAGACCATGATTTTTAATCCTATCATGGGATTTCCTTCCCCTCTTACAAAAGAAACCCAAGGTATGAACATGAAATACCCAGGTTTCCATGTGGTGATTCTCATTTGATCAAATTCTATTTGGAGCGTCGTTGGTTACAGATCGAAGCCATGGGTGAGTCTAGTCTACTACTTGCTTCTTTTCTCAATTAGTGTTTGTATCATTTTATCCTACCCATCAGAATCCCAAAAAAATTACATTTATAGGGGAATCTAGGATAAATCATTAAGATGTGGATCAATCCTGACCTAAGGATATGATTGAGGGTTCATTTTTCAATGAATTTGAGGTAGGTGGCCTAGAATTTATATCCCATTGTTTCATTTGAGAACGGTGCATTATTGTGTTATTTTATCGTTACCCATTGTTGTTATTTTTATCCTTTGATGGAATTTGTTATAAAGAACATATAAATTATGAATTGAAACTATCATTGTCACCAAGGGATGCATCGTGGAATATTTCACCTACTTAAGTCTACCCATAGGGTGCACCAATAATTTATTGAACCTAGAATTATCTATATATGTTCTAGGTTGTTGTGCGATTGTAGATATCCCTTGTTGAGTTTGTTCATATTCTTAAAGGATGTAAAATACAGGTATTGGTTAATTGGTGTGAATGTAAGAGGCTTAAAAAATGTTAGATCTGCCTAAGATATTTGGTATATGTGAAACAATGGATATTCAAAATTAGATAGTTGTATGTGGAATCACATTTAGACTAAATGGTCACATTGGTGTAAATGGAAAATGTGTTAACTGGTTATGGAAAAATATTATTGACCATGATGTTCGCAATGGAGTTTGAATGTTGTATGTATTGGTTGCTTTTATTTTTGATATGGTTGGTTTGTGGTGAATGGATGGATATGAATGTAACAAGTCATGAGGTCTGGGAAAAAGGATTGAGTATCATCTAGTGGGTCGTGTTGGACTGATGCTCTAACTCCACCCACAATGCATGAGTTAGGTAAGGGGATGTGGCTCTATTCCCCTAATGGTTTCATTCAACCCAGACAGAGGTTTCGAGGAGAGGATATTGTGATGTTGTGATATGTTATCCCTAGGGAGTTAGTAGAATACTTATTCCCTTATGAAAATTATTAATTCCATGAACCCTGTGTGATTGATGATGAACTAACATTGAAGGAGACATAATGAATTGGCACATTGGTTAGTATAGCTAAGTAGAGATTTTTAACTATTAGTCATGAATTGTGTTTCCTTTAGATTTAATGTATTAATACTCACATTCCATACATGTTAGATTGGATATTTTTAGACACTGTTGGTGGTGTCGTGTTGATTTGTACTCATAACCAAGCCGGGCCGCCATTGGGTACATGAGCATATTTCATGCTTGCAACATTGGACAACAGAATGTCGCCTATTACAGGTAGTTGTGTTGGTCATGTTACATGCATGGATGAGGGTCCAAACTTGATGTTGTGACCATTTTTGGGATTCCACTATTTTCCTTTATTTTAGGCTTTTTTCACTTGGTATCATAGCATGACATGACATATTTTTTCTTTCTTTTGGTTTGTACCTAGTTGGGTAGATGTTTTACTATGAATGTTATTGGTTGTTTCCTATTCTTGTGGATATTTATTTTTAGTTTTCTTGTGTCTTAATCTAGTAAATAGGGTATAGTCTTCCAAAATGACTGATTAGTCCCCCGATACAAGTCGACATCCTCTGGGATATGGGAAGGCATGATTGATGTCATGCGACAACATGACATAGGGCATTAATTTAGTGGAACCTAGGTTGGGGTCTTTACAATGTAGTATCACTGTAGTTATATAATATTTCATACTATTTGGGGATGGTAGACTAGAGATTCAAATAGTTTTGGCCATTTAAAATGAGCTCATTCATGAGAGATACTAACCCATGTTACTGGGAAAATCCAAAGCACCCTGGACAAGAATTGATTTTCTTGTTGTGTTTTTTTACCTTTTATGATATTTGACCATTGGGAGATGCACATGTTGTGTTTTGTGAAAATTTTATGGAATTTTTATCAAGGATAAAATGAAACTATGTTACGAATTCAAAAATTATTCTATGAAAGTATGTTCATCAATGACAACAATTTTTGTATCCACACACACATGGGACATAAGTTTGGGACATAAATGGTTGAATAAATTTGATTGTCTTAAAAGTATATAAAATAGTGTCTAATGAAATAATTAATATGGTTTAAAAAGGGGGAAAATGTTAAAAAAATAATTAATGAATTATTCCCAATAATGGTTTTTATGGGAAATGAAATTTTGTTGGAGTTAGTTGGGAAGTGAGAATCGTTTTGACATAGTGTTAAAGGTAAGGATTATAGTCATAAAGCTAATAACCCCATGTCATCCATTACATTTGTAGGGATGTTTGAAGGTAGTGAGCCGGGTATGGTCATACCTTTTTGTGTGGGGTACATGAAATGGCCTTTTGTGGGATAATGAAGAGACTTATGATATTTTTGTGGATGATTTATGGGTTGTGTTCAAAATCATGTGTTGGGAATTGTAGAGAAATGCGTCCAGGAAGATGTGTGATGGTTGGGAGAAAGGAGGACAAGTCTAGGAATGCTCCCCAATTAGTAGAGAAAGTGGATCCATTGGTTCATGAAAATATTAGAGGGTAGTTCCGTGAGAATTTTCTCATTTCATGTAGGTGAAGGACTTGGAACCATGGTGTTTTATTTCAAGTATGTTCAATATGAAATGGGTGTTTTAGCTGCATCTCCCTCTAACCTTTATGGGAGAGGGTAGTCCTGAGGAAACAATGTTTTTCATAGAGTCTATGTAGACTATTTATGATCATCTAAGGAAAAATCTTCATAATTGAGTCATGTTAGAATCCTACATGTTTAGAGGGGTGGAAAAGAATTTCGGTCATATTATGGTTCATAAGGATTAGGATGAAGGAATGGTGTGGATGGTTTTCCAGGAAAATTTTATGGAAATTTACTACCTAGAAACCATGAGATTAGAGAAGGCTATAGAGTTTATGAGTTTGATTGAGGGGGATGCGGCATCGATTGATTATACTATTTGTTTCACTGACATGTGACGATTCATGCCGATGATGTATAGAGATGAGGAAACTATGTAAAAAATTCATGGAAGGGATCAGGCAAGAGATTAGGTCCCATTTGAATAGATACTATAAGAATAAGTTTTAAGGGGTAGTGGACCACACGCTTATCTCATAAAGGAACCCAAAGATAACTATAAGAGTGGACTTTTGGTTCCAACTAGGTGGATATATGGTATAACCTCCAAGGGTAGGAAGCCTAATTTTGGTGTTTCTATGAAGGAAAAGTGGGGAGAATAGTCAGATGAGAGGGGAAACATCTCTGGGTGGTGATCATGTGTTGTGTTATCAATGTGGTGGGTCGGGGAACATACAGGGCCAGGGTCCTCATCCACCTGTCATGTGCCAGTCCTATGTTAGGTTGGAACATATACAGAGGTTCTACATGAATACTCTGTAGCCGTGAATGGATTGGAGTTAGTGTTAGATGTCGTGTTTGGGTTGGGGATCAATCACCCCTTATCATGTAGGTAGTTGGAGCTCCACTCATCACACCATTATGGGTGGTGGATGTGGAAATCAATAATGAGACCATACACATCTATTGGGAAGTTTAGTATAGGATACTCAAGCATGTTCATAGGGTAGCGGGTCATGCCATATTCACACAGTGCAGTCTTCACCTCGAGTTGGCATGGCTGGACCTTCTATTGTTTGGGGGATGAATCTTATAGATTTCGAACACGATAATGATTTATTTTACACAGGATCCTCACACTCTTTTACCTCAGCACTGTTTGTGGGTTTGTTGGGCCTTCCCGTGGAACATGTTTGTGGGGTTATTCCAGTTGATACTCTATTAGGGGTGTGAGATGAGGATATCAGATAGTGTTGAGGTTCTGCCTTAGAGGTTGTTGGTTATCGTTTCCCATGGAACGTGTTTGACCTCAAGATGTCAGCTTTGACATGATTTTGGGCATGAACTAGCTAGTGTTATATCAGTCCAATACCAATTGTTACCTTTATAGGGTATCATTCACATCTCCTAATAGAGACACTTATGTTTTCTGTGGTTTGTTGTATGTAAAAACAAGACACAAAGGGAGAATTTTGTAGTAGTTGGGTGAACTCGTAGCCCAAGCGACATGCCTTATACTGGATGATGGAGAGGTGGGGAAACATGATATCCTCCTATGGTGGTTCTATTTCATGATGTTTTACTAGATGATTTATTAGGACTACCTCCTAAAATGGACCTGGAATTCACAATCTAGTTTCTCCTAGGAGAAAACCTAGTTTCTATTCAACCGTACCAAATTGTTCCTAGAGAACCCTCAGAGCTTATGGCACAGATGTCTTATTTGAAGTGAAATGGATTCATTCGACCCAGTATGTGTCCTTGGGGGTCACCATTTATTTTTTCTAATAAGGTTGATGGGACAACGAGGTTATGCATTGATTACGGAATGTATAATCAAATGAAGGTGAAGTACCGATAAAAAATTCCTATAATTGATGACCTGTTAGATGTGTCATGGAGTGATTCAGTGCTCTAAATGATAGATTTGGGATGAAGATTTCATCAATTGAGTCTAAGACCTTCTGATATATTCTAGATAGTTTTCTAGATCAGGTATGGATTGTATTAATATTTGGCGATGTCATTCGGGTTGACCAATGCACTAACATTGTCTATGGCTCTAATGAAAAAAAATATTTCAACCCTATATGGATCTGTTCTGGGTAAAATTTTCAGATGACCTCTTGGTGTAATCAATAAATCTAGATGATGAAGAAAAACAAATAGATATTTTTTTGATAACACTGAGAGAGTATATGATTTACACGATGCTAGTAAAATTTCAGTTCTGGATTGATAAAGTGATTTTTTTGGGACATATCATTTCGGAGACAAGTGTGTCAGTATACCAAAAGAAGTTTCCGGTTGTGGTGTCTTGAGAGAAGCCTAGGAATTATTATAATGTTTATAGTATTATAGGATTGGAAGGATATTTATGGTGGTTCATTTTCGATTTCAATCATTTAGTAGCCCTAGTCTCAATCATGACCATGCTGTGGGTTCCCTTTTTGAGGTTAGAGGTAGGAAAAACTACATTTCATGAATTGAAGAAGTGGTTGACTACCCTACTAATTCTGATCTTACCTAAACCTAGTAATATGTATAGTTTGTTCTGTGATGTGACCAGGGCTGGACTCAGGGCAGTGTTGTTGCAAGATGATTCGGTTGTACATTGTTGGTCAATGTAGTTAGGGCCTCATGAAAGACATTACGCTACTTATGATCTTGAGATAGATTTTTTTGTTTTATTCCTTCATGTTTTTGAGGAATTAATTTTTTGGAGAATGAATCACTATGTTTACTGATAAAAAATGCCCTATTTTCATATTTTCTTAGTAATATTTGAATATTTCACAATAAAGGTGGGTCGAGTACTTGAAATCCATAGATTTTTAGTTATCTTACACTGTCGAGAAAAAGAATAGTTTTTCGGTTTCTCTGATCTAGAAGACTTAGAATCAGGTGGTTCCAAAAATCCAATTTTGAATGGTAACCTAATGCTTTGTTCGCTAAGATGAACCTGTAGGATTAGAATGGGGATGAAAAAATGACCCTTGTGTCTCTAAAAATTGAGTCTACACTTTTGATCTGAGTTAAGGAAAGTCATATAGATGATCTGAAGTGTATGTCCATGATGGAATGTCTTAATGGTGGGGAGTCAACTTCTTGTTGGGATGTTAGTGCTAATAGAGTTGTTTATTTTAAGGGTTCTTTTGTCATACAAATAGGTCCACATGAGGATTTGATGCAATAATTCCATGCATCAAAGTGGGAGGTAAATCACGACTTTACTAAAATCTATCGTGATCATTGTCAGCAGTATTGATGGTTGGTAATTTAGAAAGAGGTTGTTGTTTTTGTGGTGTGATGCCTTAACTATCAACATGTTAAGGGTATGAATCAGTATATAACTATTTTTTATAGTCATTTCCTATTACATAATGGATGAGGAATGAGGAAATGATGTATTTTGTAGTGGACCTTCTGAGGACACCTCAGAATAATGACACAATCTGGGTGATTGTAGATTGGCTTACAGAATTGGATCATTTCATGATGTTCTAGGAATCTTATCCAGTTTATCATTCAGGTGAGTTCTATGTTTGATAGATGGTGTGATTTTATAGAAGGATTGGCAGTCCGGGCATGCGATTCGTGTATTTGTGAAAATGTTGAGTGATTGTGTCCTAGATCAATGTGGTTCATGTGAAAATAATTTATCACTTGTTGGGGTTTTTATACAATAATAGTTTACAATCTACAAATTTGATGGATCCTTTTGAACAACTCTACGGGTGGCTATATAGATCTCAATTGTGTTGGTTTGAAACTGGGGAGTCTAAGCTGTTGGGACCGAGTCTCATGTAGGAGACATATGACAAGGATCAGTTGATTCAATAGTATATAGAAGTGTTTCAGAGTAGTTATATGTAATTTTCAGATCTATGTCATAGACATCTTGAGTTTATGTTAGGAGATAGTTTGTTTCTTTGGGTGTCGCCAAGGATGGGTCACCATCGAATCCAGAAACTGTTAAAGTAGGCACCAAGGTAGGTGGGATCCTTTGAAATTTTGGAGAGTATTAGACCATTTGAGTACTAATTGGATATTCTATAATGGTATAGTGGAATGTGAGATGTTTTTCATTTTTCACAACATCTATAGTATCATCCTGATCCATCTCATGTGATAAACGTTGATAATGTTGACCTTGAGCCTAGTGTGTACTTTTAGGATTATCTGATCGATATTGTGGATCATAGCGATAAGGTCATGAGGGGGAAACATGTGACTTTTTTTTCTTATTATACGGTGGCATGGAAACATCTAGGAAGAAACATGGGAGTGATAATTAGATATGAATGTCATGGGTACAGATCCGTTATCATTGGGAATCTAATGGTGCTTGGAAAGAGAAGCTCTAGGACGACCCTTCCTATAATGGGGAGGTCATATGACATGGATTTTTCATAAGGTATGTTTTTGTTTTTGTTTTTATAGAAGCTCTTTATTTTGGTTAAAAACATGTCTTCCCATGTTCATGTGAAGGCTCATGGTGTTTTGGGAGTTCAATGCATGGAAGTGGAGGAAAATTCAATTTTTGAGGATTGTTTCAAGGTTTGTGCATGTTTAGTGCATAGCGTGCAGAGGATGCTAGGTGACCAAATATTTTTGGAAAGTGTCTTGGGAATAGTAATATCATGGATAAATAACCATGAATAATTTTAACGAAACCATGTGAAGAGGTGATTTTGGGACAGTGGCCCACACAGAGTTTTCAAAAATATGTGGGTAAACCGTTCAGCCTAGTAATGTTGAGAAATTTTAAAAAAATCCATCATGGGATTTTTAACCCCTACTCATGATTTTCTTCCCCTCATCCTCATTCATCCCTATAGATTAAATTGGAAGATCCATTCTACAAATAGGTGATTATCATTCGATCCAAGGCTATTTGGAGTTCCTTTGGTTTCATATCGAAGCCTAGAGTGACTCTAATCTACCGCTTTCTTCTTTTTCTCGATTAAGGTTTGTTTCATTCTCTCCTCTCAATCTGAGACTCTAATGCCCCAATTCTCTTGGGAGAACATATTTAAATAATTACGATGTAATTGGATCCTTACCAAAGGCTATGTTTGAGGTAGGGTTTCTCAATATTTCCATGGTGGGTTCTCTATAAGTTATATCCCATAGTTTAGTTTGATATTTTTGCATGCATGGGTAATTTCTCGATTACCCATTTTTCTGATTTTTATCCATTGATGAGATTTGGTATAATGAAACTCTAAATAAATATTGTAAACCTTCATGGTCCCCAAGGGACCAATCAAAGAAGATTTTTCCAACATAAGGCCATCCATGGGGTGAATTGAAACTTTCCTGACATAGAATTAGATAAGTGTAACACCCTGAGATTTTAGGAGAATTATTTTTCTTAATTTCATTGATGTCTTGTGTTGTACGCTACAACAAGATTAGATTGTGCTATATGCAACATAGAATTAGCTTGTAGTATACGCAACACTATTCATGGCGTGCGTTACAAGAAAGAGCAACCTTCCTCGATAGCTTGCGTTGTACGCTATACCAAGTTTCACTATACAACGATATGTTATTAAAATATTATCTAAAGTAGCCATTATGAATAGTAACACCCACTTTTTGAAATTTGATAAATTTTATCTTTCAAAATGGACTTCATTTTAGATTTGGAATGTTGAAATTATCTTACGGTGAATTTTCGGTATTTTTCTGAAAACGTTCAATTTTTGATGAATAGTGAAGAACACTGAGCTATAGTTTAAAACCGATTTTTTTTAAATAATTATTAATTTTATATAAATTTATTTTAGGTCAAAATAGATACATAATAACTATATAATTTCAATTTAATCCATTGGATTCCATTTATAATAATTTTAGATATATAAAAATTTTATTGAACTTTTTACGTCTTTTACCAACCTCCTAAGGGCATTTGAAAATTTACATAAAACATAATTTTACTGCTTCTAAGAGTTGAATTTCAAAACATCGAGAGAAATGTTTAATATCAAGGAGTAAAATGTGGTTCAATAAGACAAAAATAATTTTTTTTGAATAGTAACTTTTTACATTTATTTACCACATTTAAAATTAAAGAGCATAATTAATTGTAAAAATGATATTATTATTACCATAAAACATGTCATAATTCTATTACATAATTATAATTCAAAAAAACAACCTAAGGAATAAAATTTGAACCTCTTTGGTCCACATGGATTAGATTAGTACACATATTATTATTTTATATAAAGAAGAGTTAAAAGAGTTAAAATCAATGTTAAATAACAAAAACATTTTTAATATTGGTATATAAATAAGATAAATTTGATTATAAATATTAATCATAATTCTAAAATGATTTCCTACATAATGGTATTTTATTTATATATTTTTAGACATTAAATAATTTAATTTATTTAAGACACGATGATGATGCAGTAATTACCTTATTAATGAAATATTAACATAATTGATATTATAAATACCAAAATAAATGTAATTTGAGACTTTTTATGAATTACACTAATTTTATATGTCAATATAACATATTAGGATTTGTTAGATGAATTTGTTTCTTTGTAATAATTCTGTTATGAATTTAGAAAAAACAAAATTCCAAATAGTGTCAAAATAGACATAAAAGAGTTTTTAAAACAAATATTATATTATTAATTGATATAATGGTCTTAAAAAACTATGGTTCGGCCAAAGGACTTATATAATAAAATTTATGACATTTATCAACCAATTGGGGTTCTATTGACAGATTATAGTACGTTTTTATTAACCACATAGTGTAGGAATACAAGAAGACACGGTAAAATTTAAATTATTTAACTTAGAGTTAAATCCAAATGATAAGGTTAAAATGCTGACATAAACTTGTCTAAAACCTATTGGTTGAGAGTATTTAGACCCATCCCCAACTTATACTCTAAATGAGTCACTTTGGATCCATTATAATCCGAATATGAACTTTTCATAAAATAATATTTTAGGTTTTTCTTAAGGTTCCCCTCACCTCTCTTATTAAAGGGCACTCACTCTTATCTCTAATTCACTACTCCAAATCCATTATGATCGACCCAAACATTCCCAAATACCCTCTAAACTTTCATCCATTCATCCTAGAGGCCTTCCATTAGTCCTAAAGCGAACATATGGAGCCCTTTTGATCAAATCAAAAGGAAGAACCCGAAGAAGAGGTAAATATATCACTACCTATTTCAATTACCATTCTTCTTCCTCTTCCTCCTTCTTTGTTGATTCCATTATAAAATAATAAATGAAGTATATTCTATATACATTGATGTTATTATAAAACTTTTACTACTATATTAGTTATTTTATCCACCCTATGATTGAAAATGTCACCACAGGTGCGTACGTATGGCTTATCGTCTCCAGGTCATGGTGTAGTTTGTTATTCCAACATTTCATCATTTGGATGGGTATAATAATGAGTATAAATGATATAAATAATAAACATATAATTATTATGATTCTTTATATATAATATACCATCCAATTATATCGGATTTTAATATCAAAATAATGATATCATCGCTCGCGTGTACGTACGCACTACCATCTCCACGAACGCGATGATATTCATTTTCCATAATTAATCATTCAAGTTGGTTATAATGTATATATAATAAATAATCATGAAATATATTACATAATAATGATACTGGATTTATGTACATATATCTTTCATTTACATAATTCCATTCAATTCAATCAGTAAATGAAAATATCGTTCATGTGTGTGTACAGCCTACCGTCTCCATGAACGGTGTATTTCAGTCCATTTATCGATAAATCATATATATTTATATGCTGAATATATATTATATATAAATCATGTATTACATTCTGGAATAAATTAAATCAGTATATAAGTAATAATATCATGAACAACAAGTCTAAACACTTTCGATAAATGAAATGATTTTACCCAAAACGCTGCTTTAACATGGAATTTACAATAGAAAGGGTAATATAAAGTCATAAGTGAATCATATATGATATAAAAAATATTTTTTTTTCATGTTATAGGTTAATAATATGCTTAAACCCCCTACCCAACAGTCTTGGACACATATGAATGAAATTGGACATAATTTAAGGGATAAATATTCCAATCTCATTCTTATCCGAGATTGTTTATCCGTAAGTATTCACTGGGATTATGTTTATCATCCATGTCCATGTTTTCCCAAAATGTTTTCATAAAATGTATATTATTATTCCATGTATGCTTAGAGTCATTTATAGATTTTTTTTTTAATTTTACCACATTTTATGGAAGGATTCTTTCTTTTTTTTACCATACGAGGTACTTTTTGACTTTTCAGACAAAAGTACAAGAAGAATGTTTATTTAACTTATACAACATGAACGTATTTTTATGGTTTCAAAAATACTAATTTTCCTGAATATTAGTCTACATGGTATCATTATTATTTTCAAAAAATCTTTTTATTTTAACATTACATTGAATTTTGTGAAAGGAAATGATTTTGAAAAAGAAAGGATATTTTCCTCAAAAATTCATTTCAAGTGTTTTATCAAAACAATTTTCCATCTAAGAAGAAATTATTTAGAATGGTTATGTTTAAAGTATAATTTATCTATTATTTACATGGATTGATTTTTTTTCTTATGATGAAATTACATCCATTAGTTTTATATGGATTATGATATGAAGGGAATATTTTTATAAAACCCATTTTATTCTTTGTGTTATTATGAATGATTTATGATTGTTTTGTGGAACACATAAGAATGATTTAAATATGAGAAGGTTTGGACAAATATCTCTATCCAATTCATGGGGTAAAAATTTATATCTCAGGAGATACACATTACTAGAACGATAAGTGAATCCGGTTCATTAATGCAGGGCTGGAACGACATGTAAACCTGGTTCAGTAATGAACATTTTCCACTATGATGGTCTTAGCAGCAATTCCTTGGCTACAATGGAAATCATAACACGTTATTAATGGATTCCAATGTTTCATGATTTATTCCCATGATATTTTATCATGATTAATGTTTATTTATGTTCTATGCCTTATGCATTGCCAAAATTTATGTCATTACTCATGATTTTGATGTTTTATGTTCATGATATTACATTCAAATGTTTAGGGATTGTTTTATGTTCTCCATGATTACACTTAATGAGCATTTTAGCTCACCCTTTTTATGTTTTATTTTCCCTAGGATATAAAGAAAGGTTTTAGGTAAGAAACCAAAGGGGAAGATCTTTATGGGAGATGTTGAAGATCATTCACCATGATTAGAAGATTAAGTTTCGAGTTTCCAAAGACACTAAACTATTACGGTCGTTGGGTGTCTATTTTTTTATGTATTAAGTATTCTGAAAATGTAATGTCATGTCCATGTACGTCAATATTGGGTCTCTATAGTTTGTATTGGAGTGAAGGTTTAGTTAACCATTGGAAACTGGGATGCGAAAACTTTAGTGAGATCCCTAGATATATTTCTAAGGTATGTATGGGGATGTCCACAAGGATAAGTATATGTATAGGTTATAGACCTAGAATTACAGTAACGATATTATAATTAAACATAAGATGTTATATATTGAAGGTACTTCCCCTTTATTATGTTGATTTCCTCGCATGAGTTTTTCCTCTTACACTATTCTTTTTGGGTTTTAGACGATGGCTGGAAGCCGAAGGAACCGTGTTGATCAATGTAATGGGAAATGCAATGATTTTCCACCTAAACAATCCAATTTCATGGGAGATGGAGTGAAAAAATATTATTGATATACTTACACAAGCTATGAATCATTCTAGACATCCGAATGAGTAGAGAAGAGAACAATATTCTATTGAGTCCTTCATGAGGAAACACCCACCTTCATTCCGTGGGTATTCTGATCCACTTGTGGATGAACAATGGATCAGTACCATTGAAAATATATTTTCCATAATTTGATGTTTGGAACATGAGTCATTCTAGCAGTTTAGCATTTAGAAGGTGAAGCTGATTAGTGGTGGAATCTAATTAATAATACAAGTCCACAAGACGAAATTGAATCAATGGAATGGGATGAGTTCATGAACTTGTTTTTCAATATGTATTTCCCTCGTATTATTTTAACAATGATAGAAAAGGAGTTCCTTGAGCTTAAGGAAAAGGATGATGAATTTTTTGTATATATGAGGAAAATTTTACAAGGCTTGCAAGGTATGCATCTAGATTTATCATCCAACCTGAAATTAAAGTTGATCGATTCTTCAGTGGCATAAAACCAATTCTTTAAAGGGCATTAGCTATATGAGACTTTAGTAGCTGTGAACAAATTGTGCATTGTGCTTTCTAGTTAGAACTGGAATTTGGTGTTACATTTCCATCTCATGGTTTTGAAAAGAAATGAAATACGGGGTTCAAGGAAAAATCTCCAAACAATGGTGAAAATAAGACGAATGTTTCATTATGCTCAAAGTGTGGAAAGAAGCATGGTGGAGATTGTCTTAATGGGACTAGAAAATGTTTTAAGTGTTGAAAAGAAGTTCATCGAGATGATGAGTGTCGAAGTAATGGAAAAAGGGTAGCTAATGATGTGAATAGAGAAAAGAATATATAGAACGCACCACCAACACTTCAATGCTACAAGTGCAAGGAAATGGGGCATTATGCTAATCAATGCCCTAATCCAAGGGTTAAAGATGATCGAAATCAACAACCACAAAAGAAAAAGGACAAAGGGAAGTTAGATGCAATCACTATTGGCAATGTTTAATATCACAATGATGCGGTGGAATGATTAAGTGTTTATGTAATGGGATTCCAAAATAATGTTTTATATAGTATCGTGGAATATTGGAATATTTATGTATTAGTCTATTGTGGTTTTCAATATTGTTATTATACTGGTAACCAGAAAAAGTGTTTGAAATATTTTTGGAAGGAAAATGATATGTGCATAAGGAAGGGATAAATAGATAATCAAATGTTTGATAGTATTAATGACCTCATATAAAGACAATGTGATATCATGGTTTGAGTATATAGAAATTTTGGGATTTTGGTATGTGGAAGGAGTTGAATTTTTATAGCATTCAGGTTTTCACAATGAATATATGGTAATTCATGTTTCAAGAGAATACATGATTAAGGTATTCAGATGTATGGAATGTGACAAACAAGATATATCTTATGATATACGAGGGATAAATGATTTTATTCACATGCTTGGTTAATTAAATTTCTAGTAATCGTTGTCTTTATACTAAGAACATGGATATAAGTATTTTTGATAAGACTAAAGATTTGAAATGGATTATGTTGCACACAAAAATAATATTGTTTAAGGATAGAACCTTTTTTTGAAATTATTTCTGGAATGTTTTAATAGTGTAGTTTTAGAAAATGGAAAACTTATAGGATGAGTGACAACCCTTTGCGTAGGAAAAGGTTGTGGGAATCGAACCCACAATGGAGGTGCGACAATCCTTTATCGCCTACCTCTTTCCAACAGGATGTCCCTGGTTAGTAGAAACTAGTTTTAATTTATTAAGCGGTATGATAGATGAAGTATTAGTCTATATTTGGAATCATATATGATTAACTTCACCATAGATGGAGTTATGTATATTTGATAACATTTGCTAACCTTTTGTTTGATACAGATGGAATGACCCATCATTCTATCACATGATATGCAAACACTTCACGAATGACAAATTCAACTTCATTTCATTAAAATATGAAGTGGAAATTTTTCAGGGAACAACCAACGGTGATATTGTACGAAAAATAAAGAAAGTATTTCATCTAATTCAAAATTTATAACTTTAAGGAATTGATATTGAAAACCAAAAACGTTGTCCTAGTACCCTCATATCTGATGAATCTGATGGTACCTTAGATCATCAAAAATTTATGGCCTTTTGGTTTTTTGATTTTTTGGTAGCCATGTTCTCTACCACTCTCTATCATAACTTGATGGTTATATTTCTCTCCCATATCCATACTTTTACCTATATTCTCGTATGTGGAATCCCAGTGATGAGTTACTTTGGGTATCTGATATTTCTCTAACGTTCCTTTTTTAAAATCATGTTTTATCATTTCATTTTATGATGTGGGTTTCTATGAAAGAAACTTTCAAGTAGAAAACCATTTATAACCCCTACGAATATCAAGGGAGAAATTCATTGTAAGGGGGGTAGAATGTAACGCTCCGAGATTTTATATGAATTATTCTTTTTAATTTCATTGATGTCTTGTGTTGTACAATACACCAAAATTATCTTGCGCTATACGCAACATCGGATTATCTTGTAGAATACGCAACACTATTCTTGGCTTGCGTTACACGCAAGAGCAACCATCCTCAATAACTTTCATTGTACGAAATACCGTGTTTCACTAAACAATGATATTTTATTAAAATATTATATAAACTAGAGGTTATGAAAAGTAATAACCACTCATTGAAATTTTATAAATTATATATTTCAAAATTCACTTCATATTTGGATTCGGAATATTGTAATTATCGTATGGTGAATTTTTGGTACTTTTCTGAAAACATTCAATTTTTAATGAATAGTGAAAAATACTAAGTTATAGTTTAAAATCGAATTTTTATTTAAATAATTATTACTTTTATTTAAATAAATTTTAGGTCAAAATAGATATATAATACCAATATATGTTCAATGTAATTCATTGGAGTCATTTTAAAATAATTTTAGATATATAAAAATTTTATTGAACTTTTTACCGTCTATTACCCTCCTTGAAAAATTTGAAAATTTACATAAGAAATTATTTTACTGCTTCTGTGAGTTGAATTTCGAAAATATGAGAGACGCAGTTAATATCAAGGACTAAAATGTGGTTCAATAAGATAAAAATAATTTTTGGTGAATAGTAACTTTTTACTTTTATTTACCACGGTTAAAAGTAAATAGGGTAATTAAGGGTAAAAATGATATTATTATTACAACAAAACATGTACTAATTCTATTGGATAAGTATAATTCGACCAAAAACAACCATAGTAATAAAATATGAACCTCTTTGGTCCACATGGATTAGATTAGGAGACTTGTTATTATTTTATTAAAAGAAGAGTTAAAAGAGTTAAAATCAATGTTTAATAACTAAAACATTTTTAATATAGGGTTATACATAAGATAAATTAGACAATAAATATTCATCAGAATGTTAATATAATTTACTACATAATGTTATTTTATTTATATTTTTTAGACATTAAATAATATAATTTATTTATGAGACAATGATGATGTAGTAATTACCTTATTAATAAAATATTAAAATAATTGATATTATAAATACCCAAATAAATGTAATTCGAAACTTTTTATGAATTAAAATAATTTTATAGATTAATATAATATATTAGGGATGGATATATGAATTGGTTTCGAAGTTATAATTCTGTTATGAATTTAGAAAAAACAAAATAACAAATAGTGTCAAAATTGACATAAAAGAGTTTTTAAAACAAATATTATATTATTAATTTACATAATGGTCCTAAAAATATAAGTATTGGACAAAAGACTTATATAATAATATTTATGACATTAATTAACCAATTGGGGTTCGATTGGTAGTTTATAGTTTGTTTAGTAACCATATATTGTTAGAATACAAGAATACAAGGTAAAAGTTAAATTATTTAACTTAGAGTCAAATCTAAATGATAAGGTTAAAATGGTAACCTAAAAATTCCCAAAACCTATTGGTTGAGATGATTTAGACCCATCCCCAACTAAGCCTCTAAATAAGTCACTTTGGATAAATTATAAACCGAATATTAATTTATTATAAAATAATATTTTCTGTTTTTCTTAAGGTGCCCCTCACCCCACTTATAAAAGGGAACTTCCCCTTCTCACTAATTCACACCTCCAAAGCCTTTTTTCATGGCCAACCACATCAAAATTAACCTCTCAACTATCCTACCTTAATCATAGAGTCCTTCCTTTAGTAATAAATCAAAACTAAAGAGCCATTTTTTCAAATCCAAAGGAATTACCCGGAGAGGTAGTAAATATCTCACCACTTATTTCAAGTTCCATTCTTCTTCCACTTCCTCCTTCTTTTCTGTTTCCATTCAAAAATAATAACTCCAGTATCTTTTATATTATTTTATATTATTATAAAAATTTTACAACCATATTAGTTGTTTATCCATCTTATAAATGAAAATGTCACCACACGTGCGTACGTACTGCTTACTGTCTCCACATCGGGGGGTAGTTTGTTATTCAAACATTTCATCATTTGGATGGGTATAACAATGAGTATAAATGATATAAATAATAAATATAACATTATTATGACTCTGTATATTTGATATACCACCAAATTATATACAATTTTAATATCAAAATAATGATATCATTGCTCGTGCGTACGTACAGACTACCATCTCCACGAACGCGATGAGATTCATTTTCCTGGATTAACCATTGAAGTATGGTTATAAAGTATATATAATAAATAATAATTAAATATATTAAATAATTATGATACTGGATTTATGTACATATATGGTTCATTTACTTAACTCCATTCAATTCAATAAGAAAACGAAAATAGCATTCATGCGTATGTATGGCCTATAGTCTCCATGAACGGTGTATTTCATTCCATTTATCGATCTATCATATATATTTATATAGTGAATATATATTTTATAAAAATCATGTAATAAATTATGGTATTAATTAAATCAGTATATATGTTAAAATATTAAGAACAAAAAGTCAAAACACGTATGATAAATGAAACGATTTTACCCAAAATGCTGCTTTAACAAGGAATTTACAAAAGAACAGGTAATATAAAGTCATATATGATATCATAAATATTATTATGGTTCTATTTTAAGCTAATAATATGTTTAAACCCACTATAAGTGAGTCTCGAACACATATGGAAGAAATTGTACATAAGGTAAAGGATAAATTTTCAAATCTCATTCTTATCCGAGATTGTTTATCCGAAAGTATTTACTGGGGTTATGTTTGTCATATATGTCCATGTTTTCTCAAAATGATTTCATAAAATGTTTACTATTCTCCCATGTATGTTTAAAGTCATTTTTACCCTTTTTTTGAATGTTACCACATGTCATGGAAGGAATATTTCTTTTTTTTCCTTATGAGGTTCTTTTTGACTTTTCCGACAAAAGTACAAGAAGAATATTTTTTAACTTAAACGACATGAATGGATTTTTATGATTTCAAAAGGCCTAATTTTCATGAAGATTCGTATACATGATTTCATGATTATTTTTTTTAAAAATCCTTTTATTTTATAATTACATGGCATTCTGTGAAAGGAAAATGATTTTCATAAAGAAAGGATATTTTCCTCAAGAATTCATTTTAAGTGTTTTATCAAAACTATTTTCCATTTATGATGAAATTATTTAATATGTTTATGTTTCAAGTATAATGTATCTATTATTTACAAGGTTTTATTTTTTCTTATGATGAAATGACATACATTTGTTTGATATGTATTATGTTATGAAGGGATGATGTTTATGATACCCATTTTATTTTTTGGGTTATGATGAACAATTTATGATTGTTTTGCAGTACACGTAACAATGATTTCAATATGGGATCGGTGGGACCAATATCTCCCTCCAATGCATTGGGTAAAGATATATATCTCATGAGATAGACATGGCTGGAATGGAAAGTGAACCTGGTACAATAATACTGGGACGGAACGACATGTAAACTCGGTTCAGTAATGGACTTTGTCCACAATGATGGTCTTGAAATCAATGCCTTGGCTACTATGGAAATCATAACATGGGCTTAATGGTTTCCACGATTACATGTTTTATTCCCATGATATTTTATCATGATTAATCTTCCTTTATGTTCTATGCCTTATGCAATGCCAAAATTTATGTCATTACTCATTATTTTGATGTTTTATGTTCATGTTATTATGTTAAAACGTTTAGGGATTATTTTATGTTCTCCATGTTTACCCTTACTGAGCATTTTAGCACACCCTTTTTATGTTTTCTTTTCCCCAGGATATGGAGAATGCTTTTTGGTAAGAAAACTAAAGGGGTAGATCTTTATGGGAGATGTTGAAGATCTTTCACCATGATTTGATGATTATGATCCATGTTTCCAAACACACTAAACTATTACAGTCCTTGGGTGTCTATTTTTGATATGTATTAAGAATTCCTCAAAAGTAATGTAATGTCCATGTAAGACAAGCTGGGGTCTCTACAATATGTGTGTTATAGGATATTATATCTAAATGTAGAGTCGTTGTTGTGTAATTTGATGTTCCTAATGGATGTAAAAAGGAGTTATTTGTTAATTGGGGTTGAGGTAAGAGGCTTTTATATTTGTTATATCTAACTAAAAATGTTAGTGCATGAGAAACATTGAATATTCTAAATTTGATAATTGTATGCAGAATGGGATTTGGACTAAATGGTCTCAGTGATGTAAATGGAAAATGTGTTAATATGTTATGGTACAATATGACTGACCTTGTAGATTGTTATGGTTTATAATTGTTTTATGTATTTGTTTTTTCTTTTGTGATATGGTTTGTGTGTTGTGAATAGATGGATATGCATGGAACAAATATTGAGGTGTGGTATAAAGGATTAAGTATCTTCCCATGGGTCAAGTTGGACTGATTCTCTAACTCCAACCATAATGCATGAGTTAGGGTAGGGGATGTTGCTCTATTCCCCTAATGGTTGCATTTCACTCGGACTGAGGCTTTGAGGTGTGGATATTGTGATGTTGTGATATGTTATCCTTAGTGAGTTAGGGTCTAACTTATTCCCATATGAAAATTAATAATTCCATTAACCGTGTGTGATTGATGATGATCCTGTAAAGAAATATAAATAATGAATTGTCACCCTGGTTAGTATAGATATGTAGAGATTGCAAATGAGTGGAGTTGAATTTGATTTCCTTCTCTTTTCATTGATTTATACTCATATGCACTATGTGTTAGATAGGATATACCATGATAGGGCTTCCATTGGTTACCTGGGAAAATTTTAGGCTTGCAAGTTTGTACTAGGGAAAGGACCCTATTCTAAGGAGTTGACTTGGACATGGGAAATGCATAGATGATATTCCAAACGTGAATTCAGGACCATTTTGGGGATTTTTCTATATACATTTATTTTTTTCCATTGTTCAATTCCCAACATAGCATACCATGACATCATTATTGTTTCTTTTTGCTTGTAACCATTATGGAAGATGTTTTACTACACATGTTATTGTTTGTTACCTATTCTTTTTCTAGTTACATAGTGTTCTGCCATGTCTTACTCTGTAAAAGAGGGTATACTCTTCACAAGTGACATTTTTCTCCCTCTCTACTTGTTGGAATCCTCTAGTATACACAAAAGAACACATGAGGTCATGTAGAGACCTGTCTCGGGGCACCGATTTAGTAGCACCTGGGTTAGGGATGTTTAAAAGTTGCATTAGAGGTGTTATTTTCTCTTTCTTATTATTTAGGGATGGTTGATTGGAGAATTGGATAGTTTTAGACAATGATAATTTGCGTGTTCTAGAGAGTAGCTTACCCCTGTATAGGATGAAACCAAAGTCATCATGGGAGGGAATTGTAGTTGTTGTTGGGGTTTGATACATTTGTTTATATTTCACAATTGGGTGACACACATACGGCGTGATGTGGCTCTTTTATGATATTTTTATGATGGAATAAATTGAATGAGGTTCTGAATTCAGGAATCATTCAAGGAACCTGTGTATATAAATGAAATGCATTATCATAGGAACAAACAATTGGGATAGAAGATTGGGGAATAGTTGGTAGAATGCATTTGAATTTCATAAATGTGTTGAAAAAGGTGTCTAACGAAACAATATAAATGGATTAAAAATGTAGAAAAATGTTAAATAATAGTGAATCAATTATGATTAATTGTAGAACCCCAAACAATTCATGGTATGTTTCTGTTAAATACAATCCATTTATAGCATATATTTCATTAATCACTAAGCCAATATGGAACAAAACATGGTCACATATAAGAGATAATCATAACCTAGCCATTAAACTTCAAATTCCCAACTCTATGATTTGAATTTTTAAAATCAGACATAAACGGTTGTGTTCCATATGATATTTAGATTATGATAGAATAAACTTATTTTTTTGTGAATAGTAACCTACCCTTATGAATAGTAACATGCCCTTATGAATTGTAACTTAACATTGTGAATAGTAACATGCCTTTTATGAATGGTATCCATACCCTTGAGTGAAGAAGTGAACTCAGGCACCTTAAAAATGATGATGAATATTTTAAGTGTTTATATTTTCTGATTAAATAATGAATTTAAATAAATATTTAATTAATCATATTTAGGAAATTATTTTTAAAAACATACTTTTTTTGGATTCTACACTTCAAAAAATGGTTAGGGTGAATTTCTGAATTTTTTTGAAATACTTAAATTTTTTAAGAATATTAAAATGTGATAAATTACGACAAATTCTAAATAAGGAATTTTTTGAGTCATTGATGATGATCTTCTAATGTAAGACAAATCAATTCGAATTCACATGCATATATTACTTTTATTGGTCATGAAATACTCACTATTGTTTTTATTGAGAGAAAATAATAAATTAATGATTATAATATTAAAAAAACTCATCTCTTATCCCATATATAAACCACCACTCACCCACTCTTCCTCCCACACCACTCAAGCTTAAATCATTGCCAAATGTTTTCCAAATAATCCTCCCAACTCCTCTCCCCACATCCATGACCTACAGGTCTCACGAAAAGGCCAAAAACAAAGGCCTTAAGGAGATTCTTAAGGAGGAGTACTAAAGAGGTAAACCTTCAATCTCTATTCTTTAAATTTCAATAACAATCTTCCATTATTTTTTTCTCCCTTCTCAGCTCCCCTGATCGAAATTCCATGATAATTCCAGTACCTTACATTTATTGGATTTTCAATGTACTAATGTAATATTTCATCATAATCTCTTTTTTCCCCCACCGTGTATACAATAAATACAAACACCATTTGAGATTTGTAAATTTATCACACTCAAGGAAGATGAGTTTTCAATTTGAATTAAATTCTTCAATTATGTTCATGAAACCTTTTCAATGGTTTAACCGAGTCATTATGTATGTATTTTATCTTGATTAATGTTATGGAGTCTTTACATATTCATAATATGTAATAATAATACAAAAAAAGTTTATTGTGCACAAAACAGCCAAGCCAAATCCAAACGTTTCTTTTAACACATCGAATGAATCATCCTCATGGTATATAAAAAGAATCATTATAAGATCATTTGTATCTCTTTAATGGAAATATGAATGTATATTAATAATTCTGGATGTTTAACCATATTTTAAACAGAGAACCATTCATGAATACAAGTAAATAGATCATGAAAACCAAAGAAGAAAATGCTAGTAAACAATAAAATATAATATCTATAAACCATCAAAAAGTCTATTACTGAACCTAATAAAGTTAGAAAATATCAATAATATGTTGATGATGTTATAGACTTATTAATTAATGAATCTAAATTTTATTATTCAGGTCATTATGAACAATCAACAACACCTTCGAGCATAAGGTAAGGGATCATCTCTCCCACATTTTTTCATGAATCTCCCATATGTTGTGCCCTTTTATTTTTAATTCCTAATAATGGGGTATGTTTTCTCACCTCCCCCATACTTCACTTCTGACATATAAAGAATGGAATGCCCTTCACCTCTCATTAATCCCTCGCAATAACACTCATTACCATGCCGAAATATTTGTAAGGGGATTATCATATAACTTTCCTTTATGTGAGATTTTCATTACTCATGACATATTTCTTGAATGTGGTATATGTGTATATCCATTTGATATATAATAACATGATTCCCTTTATATTAACTAGTACCTCACCCATGCATTCGCACGACACTATAAATCAACTCTTAATTTCGAAAGGAAATCATAGTTTAAAAAGTTAAGAATGAAAATTATTTTAAAATATGTTAAAATTACAAGTTATCCAGAGATATGATTGGGAAAATTTTAAAACATGCAGACATAAAAAAATGAGATATGAAAAAGATAGAAATTTTATTATGACCATAGAGAAATAACATATAAGATGCAACATAAATTTCAAATAAGAACAAATAATAATGATTATTTAATTACATACATTTCATTGTGATTGGAAACATAAAATAAAATGAATGAAATGAAGAAATCATTAAAAAATGTGATATGATGATAGATTCCAAACATATTCTCATAATACATCTCATTTCATGTGATCGTTTGTGGATCATTTCATGTGATATGATGATAGTTTCCAAACATATTCTCATAATACATCTAATTTGTGATTAGCAATGGATATCAAATGCATGAATTTTTTTTAAATACAAAAATCACACTTACAGGCGTGGCTGTGAGTGATGTTTCTGAAAAAATGGCTGAATAAATATAAGAAAATGTAGTTATTTAAATTAATTTATTATATAATTTTCATGATACAGAATTGAAAATTCGCATATAAAATATCTGGGACCAATTTTTAATTTTCCAAAAAAAACCAAAATCCGTTATTTCAAGGAAATATTTACCACAATGAAACAATTTATTAAAATACCACTCCACTCGGTGGGCTCCCCACTGATTCCGTCTCACCATCCATGTGTCAGCGCATAACTAATCTTCATGCCCAGCGATCATAGGTTTGGATTTTTCATTCCACACGTTGTCTCGCCTTGGCGTGGGAAGCTGTTCAGAGTCCCCAACCCATCCAGGAGAAAATATATGTAATTAAAAAATAAATTATCCATAATGGAAAATAATGTGGAGTTTTTTAGTCTACAATGTATACTAAAATAACAATATTGATGAATTTTTTAATCATTAAAATAAATATGTATTGTATGAACAAAAACTTGGTAAATGATAGATATCCGAGTTTTCACCAGTTTTGTAAGTATATGGATGTCTTGTCCTGTATTCGAAATGGAAGTTTGGTTTTGAGAATCAGAAGTTAAGGTAGTTGAGGTAACAGGTAAACCTTTAATGTGAGTGTTCAATTAAATAGAAAATATCTCATTGCAGACAAGAAAATTAAATATAATAAAAAAAAATCATTGCAATCACTTGTTGCATTCCTCATCATTGAGGCATGTAATAAACCGTTATCTATCAAAGTTAATAAAGAACATGAATATTTAATAGTACATTGTGGTCACAGTAGAAAAATTTACTAAAAATTTTCACTCCCTATTGAAATTTTCCATCGTTGGCATGTCCAGGTGACTATGATGACTTGATGTTCCTGGGGTGACTTTAAAAATCAACAGATTATGTTGAATCACTTCATCATTTTCAAAATCATGCGGCAAACTTTTTTTCATAGAAAAAAAAGTTAGAAGAATATATATGTAACATACTATGGCATGTGTGATCATTGAATTTCATATCTTATAATTAATAGTAGATAGGTGAAATTGAAAAGTATTGTTCTTTGGAATATGTAATGAATATAAAACCCCCCTAATAGTAATGAATGTAATTATAAAATAGTGCAATGAATATAATAGTTATTGTAGTTATCATTTTTGTACCTGAGTAGTTTTCATGTCTGAGGTTGTGGAAACTATTCTCGACCCAACATACAATGTAGAAGACCTATTAGTATGATGATGCTATCAGGAATAGAAGATTAGAATATTAGATTTTAGTGACTTTCGGTTGCGGAATATAGAAATTGAAAATGTTGAAGAACATTACACCTTGATATTTTTAACCCCATTGCTTACCTCTGAAGACCCACTACAATGATGTTCCTGTATTATGTCAAACAAAACAAAAATGTAATGTGCATGATTAGTGTTATAGTATTGAAAAATTTTTAAACATTATTTCTGCATTTGGTCAAAGGTGTCATTGAAGCTGTAAATGTAATGCTCATTATCATTGATAAAAATAACTTTTTATGTGTTATGTTCATAAGAATGAATACAGTTTTGTATATTAATATTAGTTACATCAATTTGAGAACATGTAATTATCCAACACAAGGCCATGCCCTATTGGTGTCTATCACATCTCAACCTAAAAATTGAAATTCAAATTCAAAAAGAGTAAATGAACATGATCCAATGCTCTAAAAAATTAGTAAGTCATGATCTGTTTAATAAAATGTAATTGAAATAGAATAAAAAAGTCATTTCTCAAAAAAACAAATGAGAAGTATAATTTGAGGAACCATAACATCATATCGCCACTGAATTTCACCCATACCATGAGAAGCAGAAAACCAATTGTCGAAGAACACCTTCACAGACAATCCAAGAATTAATTTTTCATAATGAAACTCTTAGGAATGATGCAAGAATATTACTGTTGTAGAATTTGGATCTGTAGATATATAGGTGAATAAATAGTTAAACATTGTAGTTTTATGTAGTCATATTGAAACTGTACGTTAATGGAGATCCTAAATGCACAATATATCTATGTAGTTTGATTGAAACTACATAGTACATTATAATTAACTAATGGAGAATATTGTTTAAGAAAATTCATATTTTTCATGAGTTTGGAAGTTTAAAATTTCAATGTTACTTGAAACTATATATGATAGACAACTGATGATTTTGTAAATGAAACTGGGACAATTAAGACTTCAAACACAGTGGTAAAATGGGAAATCCAATCTTCTTAGTACTGCATTCCAAAAACTAAGTTAACAAAAAAGCACAAAATAATAAAATGCACTAATTTCACAATCACTCCAACTAATATTACTCAAAATTGATTAATTTGACATTGTGCTGAAAATATTTATCAATATCAATAATATTCTTAGTCTATTGAATGAATTGGGCCTCAAACCTTTGTAAAAATAACAGCATCCTACTACCAAAATTTGCAATAGAAATAGGATTTTTAAACATTAGAATAAATGCATTGTCCCAAAAAAGTAACGCAGCTCCTCCTTGGTTTAACCCAAATAATTCATGAACTAATTGATACAAATTCAGCTGCTATGATAAATAAAGTTTTAATGGACTCAAGATATCAATAGAATAATAACTATTGGTGGGTCAATCAAATATAAGTAAATTTAATATTAAACATTTCACATAATGTAAGAGACAAGAGGGTACCTCATGGATTTCAGTGGAAGAATGGTAAACCAACAGTTTGTTTGATTTGACAAAAATTCAGAAAATATTCATCTTCAGGCCTAATATTAAGAATGGAGGGGGATCTAATGATCATTTCAGAAAATATTTCCGGACCACCTTCCATGGCTGCAAGCTGTGGAACAGAACACTCAATATCAATGCCCTGAATCTGGCTTAAAAAAGAGATTCATTGAACAGTATAATGAAGGCCACCGACTAATCATGGACTCCACCTTTCTGTCCAGTAGCATCACTTGCCATGAAAATAAGCTCTGCGCATGTTCGCCAAGACTAATACAGGACTCCAAATTTCTGTCAAGTAGCTTTCTTTTTATTGAATTATCAAGGGGTTCATGAAAATCATTCTATGCATAATTATGAGTATAGTTAATGTAATATATCATTGAAATTCAAACAGAAAGTTGACTGAAGCATGTAACCTTAGACGATTATAAAAAATGAAAAGACCAGTACATAAAGTATGCATGATAGAAACATGAAAAAGTTTGTATTGAATGAAAAAATGCTAGTCTTAGCTAATGTGGTTCACGATTTGATGTGTAGGTGGAATTTGTCTATGCTGGTAAAAAATGCAAATGTTGAAAGATTCATCGACCCAAAGAAAATGGATACCATGGTAGAAATAATAGTATAATTACTATAATAAGAAGTTTTTTAAAGAAAATAATAGTATAATAAGATGTTTGAAGAAACAAAATGTATACATAAATATTGAAGAGTAGGAAAAAATAGTATAATAAGCAGTTATAATAATCAGTTATAAGGAAAATTGTGTAAAAATTGTATCAGAAAATTGTTTACATAAATAGTATAATTAGCAGTTTGAATGAAAATTGTATACAATTTGTGAACAAAAAATCTTGTCATAAATAATATAATAAGTAGTTTGAATGAAAAAAAATATAATGAGAAATTTAGGCAAGTACCTTTGGTTCCACTCACTTGGAGAGTATGTATTGAATATACATTGTTTGAATATTTCAATTAGAGTAGTAGTATACCCAGGTTCCTAAAATTGCTACATGCAAACTATAAAATTAAATACAAAGATATAAAATTATAGACAATGAGGTAATCATTAAATGAATACCTTCTCCTATGTTACTACTATGTTCTTGGGAACTCTTTGGGAGCTTCAATAGACATCTCTGGGTAAGGGACATAGCGAGTACAACTTGGTTTTGTAGCACCCCTTTTATTTCTTGGAGTGGTTGAAGATTTTCCTAGATCGGTCGCTTGAACTGCAGTTCTACATCTTTAAACATTTAGAAAATTTGAGAAAACAAAGGAAGTTTTGAAAATGTAGAAATGACTTTGTATTATGATATGAACTACTGGTTTTAGAATATTGAGAAAGATCTGTGGAAACCGATCATAAGATAAAAGCAGCAACTCCAAACTGGGAAGAAATATGACTTTATATACATCATAACATCCAGTATCCTCAAATAATATAGTTAGAAATATTTATTTCAGGATTAATTACAGCGCAATAAATTAATGTAGCAACAGATATTGATGAATCTCTGTTAGTGGTCCATGTGAAGAAATTGAGTGAATGAAAGTGAGAATGGTGTGAGATGGTAACAAAGAGATTGTGTGCATGGAAAAATAAAACCAATGGAAGCAACTGTATATATGGAAGAAAAATAGTAATCACTGTAAATACATAAATCAAGGGTACCATCCAAACTCGCTATGAACATGCATGATAATGCATGCTTGCAGAAGGAAATTGTATACTTCACAAGAAAACAACATGCATTATAATATAATCTACAAGGGAAATGCAATCTCAGTGCATGATAATGCAATATAAACAGCAATATAAATTGCAATATGAAGTTATATTGAAACAGCTATGAAAACAGGAATGTAAACTATAATTTTGCTACAACATTAACTGACATAGAGTGCAATATAAAGTGAAATATAATATGAAATATAAATAGAAGTATAATGTAATATATAAATCAGTTCCAGTTAATGTTATAATCACTCAGTAACTATAAAAGTCATGGTATTCAAGAACAACTATGTTCTTACATACCATAAGTACTGCCATGTGTCATTATATGACCAGAAAGGCTTTGAGATAATCATGCATGAATTCTAACCAGAGTGGCTTTGAAATGGTGAATATATTCCGGAAACAAATTCAATAAATTTACATAATTATGCAACAAAAACAATTTCAATACTGCTCAAATATGTCAATTAAATGTTTCTTACCGAGACGCATTTGAGATACGTGGAAGGATGTGGAGGTTACACGTCATCTTAGAGAAGCCAAGATTAGTATATATAATATAATAATAGATATAAACATAGGAAAAAATATAAATAACTAAAATTAGATATGCTACAAAATAAATTGTCAAAGGATTTCATGTCATTAATGTATTGAAATAAAATCAGTCTTACCCCCATGGAAAACAAAAAAAGTAGTTTCAAGATCATACCTATTGTGATCCCAAATGTCCAAATGAGCACCAGTGGTGGAAAATAGGTATCTTTCCTAGTGATACCATCCCTGACACATAATGAATTTTAATAGAGGAAATAAGATATATTACTCAAATTAGATAAGAGACGATATAAATTGACATAGGATTACTTGTATCTAAAAAAGATAAATGACATCATAGTCCTACCAGAATGCATTATTCAACATATAAACTATCAGTGGCTGATAGAAAGGAAAAAATATATTCCACAAGGGGGAGATAAATAACATATGGTTTCACTATAGAAGATATGCCTACACTGAGAAAGTGTTTTCCTTGAAAGGATTATCAGATACATTGTTAGTGCCTACAACATGATTATAATATGAGACATTTGATCCAATGAAACCTGGTTGAGGAAACATATGTATTTAAATGAAATAATAATATTTATTAATCACCAAACTATGATGTAGAATACATAAATATGTTTCTATTTTCAGAAATCTATAAAACCAATGCAATAGATGGATGCTTTTCAAGCATTGACATGGTTAATACAAGAGAAACATAGGAAGAATCTAATGAAAACAATTTATATTAATATCTCTACTACTCAATAACATTCAAATTTATTAATGTACCTGCAACTCAAACCTTCAATGCAGATATTAGGGTTTAAACCATTGTTTTTGGCTTCGTTATCATAGTATAAACCCTTACATTTTCTAATCTACACACAAATTGCAGTTATTTGATCAAATCAATTTTTGAATTGTTAAGCACTAAGCGCTAAACTATGATGTAGAGTACATAAATATGATTCTATTTTCATCAATATATAAAACCAATGCATATAGATGGATGGTTTTCAAGAATTCACATTGTTAATACATGATCTAAAAAGCAATTCATGTATCTGAACTTATATACTGAGAAATATTTGTATTTTGCATGTACATAATAACTATTGAACATATAAAAATAAAAAAACAAATTTCATAGTTCAGAAAATTTAATTCTATTATTTGAAAAATATTTTAAAACATATGAAACACCTAAATTGATGTTTTTCAGAGAAATCAAGCATTCGTTGTAAGGCCCACCTTAACAGTTCCCCTGCACAACACTTAATTCTCTGGTTGAGCTCTATACATATTATTTATCATCTCTATCTTCTGTTTATTTGATCCATTTTTCGCTGAAAAGTCTTTAGTTTTCAGTAGATAATATGAAATACGGAGGAAATAATGGGTTACCAGAGGGAAAACGAAGGACAGTGGTTGTAGAATGCGTTGACGGACTAAGTCATGTAGCCAATGAAGATATCGCACATAGATCTGAGAATGAAATGATGTATAACTATGAAAATTTCTACGGAAATGAAAGAACATACCTGTTTCAAAGATACAGATATGTAATATTTTTGAATATGCTGTTGGTGATGGTAAAAGGGGTTCGCGAAGAGGTTGTTGTGGGTAATATTCGACGGACGACAGTGGTGTAGGTTTTTGAACAGAGTATGTTCTAAGCGGTAAATCGAAGGTACTGGTAGACGAAGGAGGTGAAGGTGAACAGAGATAGGGAGACGATGTGTTTTGAAGGAATTCCGGAGTTTAGGTAAAGGATTTTGGTAAATGGAGATGGAGATGAATAGATAAGGAAATGAGGAGTGATGGATATGGGAAGAAGCCGAAGACGGAGATGAGGATCCATGCGTTCCGGTGAAGGGGAGATGAAGTGAGGTGTACAAAGATGGAGTTCTGGAGGAGGGATCGAAAATACGAATGGAGGCAGCTGGATGCGAGGAATGAAGAAACCCTAGTGCGATAGGAATGATAATCGAGGGAGGCAAGGTTTGTGAACGGAGGAAATAAATCAGGAAAATTGAATTGGAGCGGTGTGGAAGAATGTGGTGGTGACACATCAGCAGAAAAAAGGAAATTTTAGAAGATATATAGATTTTATTCAATGATTCATTTGAGGTTTATTATGTTTTGTTCATATTATTTGACCGATTACATTCTGGTAAGAGACTTTGTCTCAACTACTATTTAGTTGTGACTAACGTTGTATTGTGAACCTAATAATAATTATTTGGTGTATCTACTTCCCATTTGAGATCACTTTTTATTTTAATATTATATTTATATTAAATATCTATAATTTCATATCATGGATATGTTTTTTGTCTAAACCTTATACCATTTTACATATGGTGTTTATTTGAAAAATAATTTTAATTATGGAAATATTGATGAATATGTAAACTCTACTCTATACGGATATTGAAAAGGAATATTTCTCTTTTATTGAATCAATGTATAATGAATTATTTGGTCTCTCAGGGGAGGGTGGGGCCCTCTATATCCCCTCGATTCATCGGTAGGTATCATCAGACAAATTAGTTTGGCGACAAACCCTTCGTGTTTTTTTCCAAAAATCTGATGGGTTTCATCCCATAGAACTAAACAATTTTAATGCTATTATGGTTTAATGTGATAAATACATGATGTACAAATAATAATCATTTCTTTATTCATTATCAGTTATTACTATCCAAGAGGTTTTCACTATGAAAAAATCTATGGATGCAGTTTCATTCTTCGTTTGTTAATGGTGTGAGTTTTTCATCTAGTGACCATGCCATATCGATTATGTCAGATTGATTACGATTCAATTATTTTTTTATTCATGCATCCACAATTTTTAACCCTTACCAGCTGTTTGAGCTCCCCACTTTCAATGTTAACTTTCAATAGGTGATAAAGAGGAGATCATTTATTGAGTTCTTGTGGATGCAGTTTTTAGATTTCATTATGTATTGTATTTTGTAAACTTTACCAATGTAATTTAAGAAAAATCTATGTATATAGATTCTTCAAGACTACTAAACTAATCGTTCATTCAGGATATTAATTTTTTCTTATCATTCCAATATCACAAGTAATGCACTAGCTCCAGCCTAGAGGGGTCGGGGTGTTAATGTTGGTATCAGAGGAAGTTTAGTAGGAAATTCAGAAAACTAGAGTAAGAAATAAATCGTATGAAACAAAGACCTAATGTAGTATTTGAGAATAAATTTACAATAAAATCATGGTTTTTGTTAAGGAATATAATATGTGAATCATTCATGCTAATACATCCATGTCTAGATACGAGCAGGTAGAGGTGGCTCTGTCATAGATGTACCTAGGAGGGAAAATTCTGACAAGGAGTTTCGGGTATGACCCGAGGTATCGTAGTTCACAACAATGTGCCTTTCTACAGTCCTGTTTATGACAATCATGGTGGATATACTTAATATAATTCACATTTTCGTTACAATCCATTATGAAGAAGTTTAATGTAAATTTTTTGACAGAGAAACCATGTTTATAAGATTAGCTATGCGTAGAATTTCAATCTATGTTGAGTGATTTTCTATTTGAGATTTATAAACCAATATATTGTATCCCATTATTTAGAAATGGCATATAATGGAAGAAGGGTAATCAATACTCATGTGCAATGTAGGGATCCCCCTACTGAGAAAGTAAACACAGTCAATGTTGGAGAAGATCAGATCATGACCATATTGGGAAAACATACTCTGGTTGTAATGAATAACCATTCCACACCTGTTTTGGATCGTTTCATTTGGTAGAAGCCCCCAAATATTAGTTGGACTACTATCCCAGTGGTTGTTGAGCAATGGATGAAGTCCCTCGAATAGATATTCATGGCATTAAGTTGCAATGAAAATGAAATGGTAGTACTGGCAGTATGTTGTCTCAAGGTTGACGCTGATCAATGGTGGTTCTTGATTCAGAATAACACAGAGGAAGAAGAAATAGATGAAATGGAATGGAGTACATTTAAGGAAATATTCTTTGAAAAAATATTTTCTTCATGAGAAATGAACTGAAATGAAGAGGAAATTCTTTATCTTAAAACAAAGGTAAGAAGAAAGTGTTGCAGAGTATGAGGCTACTTTCAAAAGGCTGGCCTGGTATTCCATAGATTACGTACATTAATCGGAAGACAATATTGATCATATCAGTGAAGGTCTTAAGGAAAGTCTTCAAAGGGCACTAGATAATCAATCATTTTCATCATATGATGAAATTGTATCAAGTTCCATCAATTTAGATAATGAATGTTATAGATCAAATCTTTTCAACGGAAATGAGGATAAGAATTTTTACTCTGATAAAAAAGGTAATGGATAAGCACTAAAGAATAGAAAGGGAACAAAGTTATTACCATTATGTGAGAACAATGGAAAGAATCATCTTGGTAAAATATTGATATTCATGGGAGTCTACTATAACTGTGGAGAAAAGGGTCATTGATCTGATGAATGCAATCGGAAGAAACAATTCCAAGATAGTCAATGCTACAATTGTAGAGATGTGGGACACTATGAAAATTTGTTTTCTAAAGGCCAAGGAAACATGCCTTAGAAAAATCCAGGAGAACATGGGAGAGAATATGCGATTACAACCGGAGAGGTTGAAATTCCGAATGATTTGGTGGTAGGTACATTAATTTTTTCCTCAAACATATCCAACACATTATTTGATTCTGGATCATCACAATCATTTATATCTTCCCAATTTTCCATGAAAACTAGATATGTACTATTTTATTTAATAAAGGAGTTGTCAGTCAAAACTCACAGGGGATGTATCATTGCAACAAAGGCATGTCGACTAGTCCCCCTCCATATACCAAAACGTGTTTTTTACTAACCTTATCATCATTATAGTGACTAAATTTGGTATAATTATTGGTATGGATTGGATGTCAGATTATGACGTGAAAATTTATTGTAAGAAGAAGGAAGTTACAATTTTTGAAAATGGTGTTGAATCCTGTGTCTTTAGGGAAGAAATTTCACCACCAAATTCTTATCTAGAACCACCCCCAGTAGCTCTTCTAAATGCAATACTTGGAGAGGAATGTAATAAAATATCTATGGGAGAGGAAATAAATCATTTAATTGATGATGTGAACATAGTTAAAGAGTACATTGATGTATTTCCAGAGGATTTACATGGACATCATCTAGAGCAGGAAGTTGTGTTCTTTATTGATTTAATTACTGATACAAGACATATATCAATGACTCTCTATAGAATGGCCAATGTGGAATTATTATAGCTAAAGAAACAACTAGAGGATTTTATTGAAAAATGTTTTATTTGACCAACTATTTCCCCATGGGGCACCCCTGTCCTATTTGTCATGAATAAAGATGTATCTATGAGGAATTTCATTGATGACAGGGAAATCAATGCTATTTCAATAATAATAAGTATTGTCCACCACAGATTGGTGATTTATTTGATCAACTTCATGGAGAAAAATACTTTTTAAAGATTGAAATTTGATCCAGATATCGTCAATTGCGTGTGAGGAGGGAAGATATTCCTAAGAAAACTTTTCCGACCAGGTATGGGCATTACGAGTTTACAGTGATACCTTTCGGACGGAAAAATGCACCCTCTGTTTCTATGGATTTAATGAATAGAGCATGAAGGATTATCTTGATAACTTTTTTGTGGTATTCATCGATGATATCCTCATATACTAAATATCTATGAATACCTTGAGAATCAGTTGCGGGTTATTCTGAGAAATCATAGAAGAAATAAATTATATGGGAAGATAAGAAAGTGTGAATTCTGAATATAATAAGTTTCTTTTCGAGGATATACTATCTCTAATGATGGAATCATAGTTGATCCTGCAAAGTCAATGGAAATCCAATATTGGTCCACAACTACAAATATAACTGAGGTACGCAGTTTTATTGGATTAGCATGTTACATTCCGCGTTTCATTCAGAATTTTTCCCGATTGTCTAACCCTCTAACTAAGCTCACACATAAAGGAGTTAAGTTTGTGTGGAAAAAATTATGTATATAATTCTTCGATGAATTGAAAAGAAGATTGGCCAATTCTCCATTTTCTTTCCTTCCATCTAGAAGTGGTGGATTTGTAATATACAACGATGCGTCAATGAATGGACTGGGTGGCATCCTTATGCAAAACGATAATGTTATTGCTTAGGCATCAAGACTGTTGAAGACTAATGAGAAAAATTATCCAACTCATGATCTTGATTTAGAATCTGTAATCTTTTCTCTTAAAATATGGAGGAATTATCTCTACGGAGATAGATATGAGATTTATACAGACCACAAAAGTTTGAAATACATTTTCACACTAAAAGAACTCAACATGAGGCAATTGAGATTGCTTGAGTTACTCAATGATTAATATTGTCCAATACACTACCACCCGGGAAAGGCGAATAAGGTGGTAGATGCATTAAGTAGGGATGATCATGGACTTTTTACACAAATAAGGATTGAGAGAGATATTTTATTTTTGGATCTACTAGAGATGGATATGGGAATTTTTAAGGAAAGGGAATCATCATTCCACTTTCAAATGATTTCTAAACCATAATTATAAGATATGATACAAAGCTCCCAATCTGATGATGATAATCTGTATAAGAAAATTAGCGTTTTCATGTATGGGAGACTGGATGACTTCGTTTATGAATAAGGAGTTCTAAAATTTGGGAAGAGCTTATATGTTCCATCAGTACCTGAGCTAAAAAGGGAAATATTTGATGATGATCATAGGTCAAATTTCTCTATACCCTCGGGTAACACCATGATGCATGGAGATATGAAGGAATATTTTTTGTAGGTTAATATGAAGTGGGAAATTGTAGACTACGTGTCCGGATGTCTAGTTTGTCAATAAGTGATGGCAGAGAGACAACATCCCAAAGGAGTGATGCAACATATACCAATTAATATGATGAAGTGGGTCAACCTTATGATGTATTTTATCACCATACTACAAATTACAACTAGAAGGAATGATGAAATATGGGTAATTGTTGATCGTCTCAGAAAATTAGCACATTTCCTTCATATAAGATAAGATTTTCCACTTGAGTGATTTGAAAGACTTTATATTAATGAAGTTGTAAGACATCATGGTGAACCTATATTGATTTCGTCTGGTTGAGATCCTCGGTTTACATCAATATTCTGGAAAAGACTCTAGAAGGATTTAAATACTGAGCTTCTTATGAGAAATTCTTATCACCCCCAAACTGATGGATAGTTTTAAAGGACTATTCAAACTCTAAAATAAATGTTGACGTCATTCTCTCTTGACATCCATTGTATGTGGGATCAATACTTGCCTTTGGTGGAAATTTCCTACAACAATAGTATCCATTCTAGTATTCAAATGGCTTCATATGAAGCATTATATGGAATGAGATGTCGAACTCCAACTTGTTGGGATGAAGTTGGTTAGAGGTAACTTATAGGGCCAAAACATATTGAAGAGACCAAGACAACGGTGATGACAATCCAATCCCATAATAAAGAAGCCCAAAGTAGGCAGAAGAGTTATGCTGACAATCAGAGAATGGATATGGAATTCCATGTGGGTGATCATGTCTTTCTGAATGTAACTCTATGGAACGGTGTCTTAAGGGTCAGTAAGAAAGGGAAAATGAGCCCCAGGAATATCAGACCAATTGAAATTCTGGAAAGAATCGAAGCAGTAGCTTACCATTTAGAAATTCCTCCAAATCTCTCCAAATTCCATGATGTGTCCCATGTGTCATTGTTGAATAAATACATGCCAGACCCAACACATTTACTCACTTATAATGAAATTTAACGGGAACTGGATTTTTCATACTGTGAAAATCCTATTGGGTTCTTGACACATAAGAGATGGTACTGAGAAATCAGACAACTCGTCTAGTAAAGGTTCTTTGGAGGAACACGAATATGGATGAAGCAACATGGGAACCAGATGATATCATGAAAATGACCAACCCACATATTTTTGGTGGGTTTCATAAATAAAAATTTTAGGGCTAAATTTCCGAAGGCGGGATTAATGAAGAACCCCAAATAGTTCATGGTATGTTTCTCTTAAATACACTATAGTTATAGCATATATATCATGAATAAATAAGACTATATAGAATAGAACATGGTAACATATATGATATATCCCTAACCTTGCCATTAAACTTAAATTTTCAGACTCTTCAAATTGAATTTTAATAATATGACATTCACAGTTGTGTTCAAGATGATATTTAGAGTGTGATAGCATTAACATAATTTTCGGTGAGTAGTAACCTACCATTATGAATTGTAACCAACCCTTATGAATATTAACATAACTTTATGAATAGTAATATGACTTTTATGAATGGTATCATACCGTTGAGTGAATAAGTGAACTTAGGCACCATAAAAATGAAGATGAATATTTTAAGTGTTTATATTTTTTGATAAAAAAATTAAATTAATTTAAAATTAAATTAATCAAATTTAGGAATTTTTTTTAAAAATTGACTTCATTTCTGTTTTATTCACATTGAAAAATGGATAGGGTGATTTTTTTGAGATTTTTCTAAAATACCTAAATTTTTTATAAATAGTAAAATGAAATAATTTACGATAAATGCTAAATAAGGAATTTGTGGAGTCATTGATGATGATTGGCTGATTTAAGCACAATCGGTTCAACGTAACATGAATATATCATAGTTCTTGGTCATGGAATACTCACTATTGGTTTTCTTGAGAGAAATAATAAATTAATGATTATAATATTGAGAAATCTCCTCTCCTATCCCCTATATAAACCACCCCTCACCGCATCTTCCTCCCACACCACTCAAGCCTCAATCCTTGCCTAAATTCTGACAACTAATCTTCCCAAGCTCTATCCCAACGTCCAAGACCATCTGGTCTCACCAAAATTGAAAAAGCAAAGGCCTTATGGAGATTCTCATGGAGGAGTACTAAAGAGATGAACCTTACTTCTATTTTCATTCAATTTATTTCACAATGTTTAATATTATTGTTCTCCCTTATCACCACACCTCATCCAAATTACATGATATTTATAATACCTTACATGTACTGGATTTTAATTTTACTAATGGAATATTTCATCATAATCTCTCTTTTTTACCCTCTTATTATACAATAAATGCAAACACCGTCTGAGATGTGCACATTTATCACAGTCAAGGATGATGGTTTTTCAATATTCATTAGAATCTTAAATAATGGTCATGGAATGTTTTCAGTCGTTTCACCAGGTCATAATATGTGTATTTTATCTTGATTAATGTTCTATAATCTTTACAAATTCATAATATGGAAAAATAATTCAAAACATGTTTATTGTGCACAAAACCGCAATGCCAAATCCAAGAGTTTAATTTATCTCATTGAATGAGTCATCCTCATGGTATATAACCTGAATCATTATAATATCATTATTATTTCATTAATGTCACTAATAATGTATATTAACAATTCTTTATGTTTATCCATATTTCAAGAAAACATCCATTCATGAATACAAGTAAACGAATCATGAAAACCAAAGCAGAAAATGTTACAAACACCATAAAATTAAACCACTTAAACCATCAGAAAGGAAATTAGTGAACCTAATAAAGTCATAAAATATCAATTATATGTTGATGAGGTTCCATAATAATTAATTAATGAAGATAAATTTGATTAATCGGGACGTTAAGAACAATCAAGAAAACCTTCCTGCATAAGGTAAGGGGTCCTCTTCCTCACTTCTGTTCAAGAATATCCCCATTGTTGTGCCCTTTTATTTCAAAATACTAATAATGGGGTATGTTTTCACTCCTTCCCCATATTTCTCTTGTGACATATAAATAATTTAAAACCCAATTACCAATAATTAATCCCTCGCAATAACACTCGTTACCATGGAAAAATGTTTGTAAAGGGTTTCTCATCTCACTTTCATTTCTATGAGATTTTTATTGTTCGCCACTTATTTCTTGTATGTCGTATATTTGTATAGAGATATGATATATAAAAACATGATTCTATTAATATTCATGTTATTAAATGAATCATTTGATGGTTAATATGTTCTGGTCATATGATTCAACCGATTACATTGTGGTAAGAGATTCTGTCTCTACTACTATTTTGTTGGGACTAACATTGTATTCTGCACCTAATAATCCTTATACGATGTCGCTACTCCAATATTCAGATAAAGTTTTATTTGAAAGTTATATTTTCATTAAATATCCATAATCTCATATCATGGATATGATTTTGTTCTAAGCTATATACCATTTTACTTATGGTTTTTATTTGGAATGTTATTTTAATTATAAAAATATTGATGAATCGTATACACTACTCTATACGAAAATTGGAAAGGAAAATTTATCTTGTGTTTAATGAATTTATTAATAATTATTAGCACATTCAGTGGTGGGTGGGGCTCTCTATAGGCCCTCGGTGCATCGGTAGGTCTAATGAGAGAAATCAGTTTGGCGAAAAACCCTTCGAGTTTGTTTCCAAAAATTAGACGGGTTTTACCCATATAACTATGATGTTTTAATGTTATTATGGTTTCATGTGCCAGATAAATTCTGTCCAAATAATAATCATTAAATTTATTTGTTATTGGTTATTACTATCCATGAAGTTTTCAATATGAAAAAATCTATGGATGCAGTTTAATTCTCAGTTTATTAATGGTGAGTGTTTTTTGTCTAGTCACCATGCCATATTGATTATATCAGATTGATCATGATTCACTTATTGTTATACTCATGCTAATGATATTTTTCACCCTTACTGAGCATTTGAGATCACCCCTTTCATTGTTTACTTTCAAAAGGTGACAAAGATGAGATCTTCTATTGAGTTCTTGTGGATGCAGTTTTTTGTTTTCATTATGTATTGTATTTTGCAAACTTTTCCAATGTAATTTGAGTTACATATATGTAACTAGTTTCTTCAATACTACTAAACTAATTGTTCCTTTGGGATTTTCATTCCTTCCATCCAAGACAATATCACAAGTAATTCACCAGCTCCAACCTAGAGGGGTTTGGGTGTTACATTAATAAAGGGTGTTATGGGAAATGAAATGTTATCCGAGTAAGTTGTGATGTGAGATATTTTTTTTGAAATGTTGTGGAGGGTAAGGATTGTAGTCGTGTGATCTAGATACCTCAAGTTATCCATGAACATGGTAGGGATGGTTTATGGTAGTGATCCACATATGATCAAACCCGTTTGTGTGGTGTTAGTGAAATGGTTTGTGGTTGGATAGTGATCATCCTTCCGATATTTTTTGCGGTATCATTATGGGTTGTGTTTAATGGTCGTGTTTGGAACTGAAGTGATTTGCCTCCACAAAGTCATGTGACCGTTTGAAATTAAAAAGATGTTGCTAGGAATGCTCACCCAGTAGTGGAGCTAAAGGATCCAATAGATCAAGCTAATATGGGAGAGCAGTCCTATGAGAATATTGTTCATTTCATGTAGATGATAGAACATGACCAAGGGCGTGTTTTGTCAAGTATCTTTATGTTGATAAGGGAGTATTATCTACTCTGTCCTTTGAACATTACTAGGTAGGGTGATATAGAGGTAGCATTGTTTTGGATAGTGACTATCCAGACTGTTCTGGATCATCTAGAATCTCCTCCCATGAAGAGAGGCATGTTACATGCCTACATGTTAAGAGGGCAGGATAAGAATTGGTGTGATATTATGGTTCAGATGGAGAAAGATGAAGGAATAGTGTGGAAGGATTTCTAGGAAATGTTTTTGGAAAATTACAACCCATAAACCATTAGGTTATAGAAGGCTATGGAGTTTATGAGTTTGACTCAGGGGACTGTGATAGTGATGGGTTATGCTATTCATTTCACTAAATTGTGCTAATTCAGCCCGATGAGGTTTTATATGAGGATACTGTTGAAAAATGCTTCATAGATGGGAATATGAATGGTATTAGGTCCCATGTGAATAGATTTATTTTGAAGAAGTTTGTAGAGGTATTGGACCAAGACCTTATCTCATATGGTAACCTACAGGGATCCTTTGGTGGAAAACATTTGGTTCAACTAGGAAGACAAGTGGTACATCCACTAAGAAAATAAATCCTCATTTTGGGGGTTTCAACAAATAAAATATGTGAAGAATAGCCTTAGGATAAGGTATGATTCTTTGGGTGGTGATCTCGTGTTTTGTTATCAGTTTGAATGGTGTGGGAACATGCAATGTTAGTGTCCCTGACACCCAGTTAAGTGATGGTCATGTGGTAGGATGTGAAATATACATGGGTTTTGCAAGAACCCTCAAAAACTGGGTACAGATGGGAGTCAGAGGTAAATACTGAGGGCTGGCCGGGGATCAATCTCCCCTTATTATGTATGTTTTTAGAGATCAATTGGCCATACCGGTAGTGGTGGTGATTGTGGAAAGAATTTTTGAGGCCATCTACATTATTTGGGAAGTGGAGTACAAGGTACTCGGGATATATCTTAGGGTATAGGGATATTCCATCTTCACACAACACAGTCTACACATAGAGTTGGAAACTCTACACTTTCTATTGTTCGAGGGACGATTCTTATAGCTTCCACAATCACTAATGCTTTATTTGACACATGTTCCACAAACTCTTTTATATTTGCAGAGTTCATTATTTTTTCGTGTCTCGCTAGAAATCATGTTTGTGGGGTTATGTCAATTTATACCCAATTGGGGGTGAGATATGGGGATATCAAATAGTGTGGAGGTCGTGCAGTATAATATTGTGGTAATCATTTCCTGTGGAACCTATTTTACCTCAAGATGTTAGGTTTGACCTGATTTTGGGAATGGACTGGCTAGTGATATATGAAACCCATACCAACTTTTACTGCAATATGGTATTAATAACATCACTTGATGTATACACTTATTTGTTTCTAGGTAAGTGGGATTTTCGACTAGGCCACACAAGGCCAATTTTCAGCAGTTGGGAGAACTCACATCCCATATGGCACACCCTATTCTGGATGATAGAGAGGTGGAGAAAAATTTCGTTTGTCTTTTGGTGGATCAGTTTTAGGATGTGTTACCTAAGGATTTTCTAGGAATACCTCCAAAAAGGATGCTTAATTCCAAATTGAGTTACTACAATGGGGAAAACCAATTTCTATTCCACTACACCAAATGGTTCCTGGAGAAATCTAAGAGCTAAATGCCTAGCTAAAAGAGTTCACGCGAAATGGATTCATTCAACCCAGAACATCACCATGGGGATCGTTCATTCCTTTTTCTAAGAATGTGGATGGGACATTGATGTTATGTGTTGATTACAGAAAATTTATTCAGATGTATGTGATGAATCGTTATCCGCTTCCAGGAAAAGATGACATGTTTGATGAACTGAAGGGTGATTTGGTGTTCTAAAAGATCGATTCATGTTCAAGATACCATCAGTTGGGGGTTGTGCCTTATTATGTATCACAAACTAATTTCTAGAGTAGGTATGAGTTTTATGAATCTTATGTGATGCCATTATGTTTTACCAATGCACTAGAATTGATTATGGACATAATGAACATGATATCTCAACTCTATATTGATCAGTACATGATTGAATTTTTAGATGACATCTTGGTGTACTCACAAACTCTTGACGTTCATGCCAGAAATTTTTAAATAGTCTTTAGGAAAATAAGATATCACTGGATTTACACCATGATATCAAAATTTCAGTTCAAGATTGATAAAGTTATTTTCATGGGTCATATCATTTCTTAGACAAGTGTGCCAATTGACCTAAAGAACATGCAGGGTGTGGGGTCTTAATCAAATTACAAAAATGTTTCTGATGATCCATGTTTTCTGGGTTTTTTCCTGTTATTACCATTGGTTAATTAGGTATTTCTATGATTTGGAAGCATCACAATCAAGCTTAACCAAGAAGGGAGTTTATTTTTAGAGGTCATAGGTGTGGAAAACGTTTTTTCAGGAAATGAAAAATCGGGTGACTTCCACACTGATTCTGATCTTTTATGAACATGGTAAAATGTACACTTCTATTTTGTGATGCATCTATGGTTGTAATCTGGGTAGTGTCATTGTATGATGAACATGTTTTATATTATGGGTCAAGATATTTGAGGCCTCATGAAATAAATTAACCTTATCATGATCTTGATCATGCTACAACGGTTTATTCCTTAATGTGTGGGAGGGATTAATTTTAGGAGAATGATTAATAATGTATTCAGATCAAAAAAGTATTATGTACATCTTATATCACTGTTATTTTAATCATTGACAATGAAGGTTGGTCTAGATCCTTCAAAACGTCAATTTGGAGTTAGTTTATACTCCTGGGAAAGGGAATAGGTTTGCAGATGCTTTGACAAAGAAGAATCGTAATCAAGTGGTTCAGAAATCCATATCAGAAAGGAAAATAATATCTTTGTTTTCTGATATACACCTAGTGGTTTAGGATGGAAAGGGAAAAATGACCCTTACATCTCTAGCGATTGACTGTACACATTTGATCATGGTCAAGGAATGTCAGATGGAAGATACGAAGTGGTTAGGCAGAAAATAATGTCTTAAATTTTTGGAGTCACCTTCTAGTTGGGAAGTTGGTGTTGATGTAATTTTTTATATTTAGGGTTTTGTTATGGTAATGGCAGGTGAGCATGTGGAGTTGATGCATGAGTGCTTCGCATCGAAATTTGAATTACATTCTCGCTTGACTAAAATGTATCATGATCTTCGTTGGTAGTATTGGTGGTCAGTAATAATGAAAATGGTTGTGGGTTTTGCGGCATGATACCGTACCAATCACATGTTATGTCTAAGAATTAGTATGTATCTTGTTTTTGACCATCATTTCCCATTCCAGATTAGAATTGGAATGATGAAATGATATATTTTTTAGTGGAACTTCTCAAGACATCTTGGAATAATGACACAATCAAGGTGATTATGGATCGGCTGACAGTAGTGGGTAATATGTTGATGATCCAGAAAACATTTACATTAGATCAGTTGGTTGAGTTATATGATTGAGAGATAGTTTTATTTCATGGTGTGCTGAGAACAATAGTTTGGGATAGTGATCCATTTTTCACATCACACTTATAGCAGGTATTACCAAAGATGTTTGTTAATCAGGTGTTGTTGAGTACTACATATCACCCATTGACGAACATGTAGTATGAGTGCATGTTTTAGGTATTGGAGTTCATGTTGAGAGCATTCATCCTACATCATGGTGGTTCATGGGAATCGAATTTATAAATTTTTTATTTTTCTTTCAATAATATGTTTTAAGGAAATGGTTCAAATGTCACCTTTTGATGAACTCTACTGGTGGATGGGTAGATCTTCATCGAGTTGGTTTGAAGCTCGAGAGTTTGATCTATTGGGACTGAGTCTCAAGAAGAAGAAGTCATATATTTATTGATTCATTCAATACCATATGTAATTGGCTCAGAGAAGGAAACATTAACATGAATAATGGAATCATAGACTTCTCTAGTTAATGGTATGTGATAGTTTGTTTCTCTAAGTCTATCTGAGGTTGTGTCACCATTGATTCTGGAAACAGGGAATGTTGGTTCCCATGTACGTCGGGTATTTTTAAATTATGGAGAGGATTGGACCAATGGAATGGTAATTGGATATTCTACAATGATATAGTGGAATGAATGATGTTTTTCTTATTTCACAACCCTTGTAGTATCATCATGATCCATATCATGTGATAAACATCGATGATGTTGTGTTTGAGCCTAGTGTATACATTGAGGAGGATCTAGTTCGTATTGTGAATCATAGTGTTAAGGTCTTCCAAGTAAAAGTTGTGCAGTTGGTTCCTATTCTACAGTAGCATGGAAACATCTTGGAAGAATATTGGGAGTGAGAATCAGAAATTTTGGATCATTGGACCGATCTATTAGCTTCAGAAAACAAATGACGCTCGGGTAGAGCAGCTCGAGGACAACCCATACTAAGTTGAGGAGGTCATAATATTTTTAAATTTTTATAAAGTATGTTTTGGTTTTTGTTTCAGTTTAATTCATTTATTTTGATTAAATAAATGTTTTTCCATGTTCATGTGAAGGATCAGGGTGTTTCGGGGGTTCAGATCAAGAAATAGGAGGAAACAGAGTTTTTGGGTCATGTTTCATGGTTTGTTCATGGTTAGTGAAAATCGTGCGAAGCATCCTAGGAGACCGTATAGCCTCAGATAGTGGATTTTTCAAAGTTATCACATGGACAAGAAAACTATGTATAATTCCCCTGGGACCATTAGAATGGGTGATTTTGGGATAGTTTCACATGCATGGTTTGCAAAACCATGTGGGTAAATCATGCAGTATAGTAATGTGGATAAATTTTTACAAATTCCATCCCGATATATTTAACCCAAAATTAGGATTTTCCATCACTCTTTTTCTTGAAATCATAGGGATGAAACTGGACAACTTGGGCATCCATGAGGTGATTCTCATTTGATTCTAGGCCATTTGGAGTGCCATTGTTTTCAAATCGAAGCACCATGTGAGTCTAATATACTCCTTGCTTATATTTCTCAATTGGGGTTTGTATAATTATCTCATTTCCATATTAATCTCCAAAACCATACTATTCCATGGAATTATATGTTAAATAATTAAGATGTGGTTGATTCTAGACCTAAGGCCTTGTTTGAGGGACCATTTGTCTCGATAATCAAGGAAGGTGGTTTTCAAGTTATATCCCATAGATTCGTTTGAAATTTGAGCATGCCTGGGTTATTTCATGGTTACACATTGATGTGATTTTTATACATTGATTATATTTGTTATAATTAATGTCTAAAGGAATAATGGAATCCCTAATGGTCAAAAAGGGATGCATCAAGGAATATTTGACTTATATAAGGCTACCCATGTGGTGCACCGATAATTATTGGATATAGAATTATCTAGGTAAGTTATATTTTTTTGTGTGATTGTGTAGAGACCATATTGAGTATGTTGATATTCTTTATGGAAGTTCAAATGAGGTAATGATAACTTGGGGTTGAGGTAAGAGGTTTATGGAATATATTATACATGACTAGGTGTGTTAGTGCATGTGAAACGATGAATATTATAAATATGATAATGGTATGAAGAATTTTATGTAGGATAATTGGTCTATGTAATGTGAATGAAATATGTGTTAATTGTTATGAAACAATATTATTGATACTGTCCATTATTATGTTTTATGAATTTTTTATGTATTGGTTTTTATATGGTTTTGGTGTGGTGAATGCAGAGATAAGCATGTCTACATTGCTTAAGGTGTGGGATAAAGTAATGAGGATCCTCCATTGGGTATAGTGGGATAGATTACCAAATTCCACCCATAATGCATGGGTTATAGAAGGCGATGAGGCTATATACCCTAATGGTTTCATTCCATTTAGAATGAGTCTTTGTGGTGAGGATATTGTAATGTTGTGATATATCAACCCTAGAGAGTTAGGGGCTTACTTATTCCCTTATAAAATTGATCAATTCCATGAACCTTTTGTGTTTTATTATGTACTATTAATGAAAGAGATGTAATGAATTGAACCCTCGGATAGTATTAAAAAGTATATATTATTAACTAGTGGATCCAAATTGTCTTTACTTTGATTTTTGTTTATATATAATTGTATGAACTATCTGCTAGGCTGTATATTTATAGACATCGTTTGTGGTGGCCTACTGGGTTTTACCCATGCCCTGCTCAAGCATTCGTCGGGTACCAGAGAAAATTTCATGCATGATGGCCCAGACAAGGGAAAGGGACAGATACTAGGGAGTTGAGTTGGACATTAGACACGCATGGATGAATTTGATGACATAATGTCAGGACCATTTTTTGGATTCCACTATTTGTGTTTTTTTGGGATTTTGTCATATGACATCATATCATGAAATGTTGTATTTAATTTTTCTAGTGGTTTTTACCCAGTTTGGGAGATGTTTGAATATGCATGTTGTTGGTTGTTTCCTAATATTTCTGCTATTAATATTGTGTGATGTTGTTTCTTACATTGGTAATGTGGGTATATTATTCCCAAGTGACAAATTAGACCATCTATTCAAGTCAAGAACCTCTATAATATGGGGAATTGTGCAAGTGGTCATGTGGAGACCCCACTTAGGGAACTAATTTAGTGGATTAAGGGTTGGGGATGTTACAGTAAAAAGATTTCTTTCTAACTATTTTGTAAAAAATAAATCAGGGGTTTAAAATTCATGAATAACTAATTTGGATAATTTTTAATAAATATTGGAAACATTTTTATAAAACATATATATGGAATACAAATACATTCGACCATAGAGACAAATGAAGTCATATTTTATTAAAAAAACAGTCAATAATTTTAAGTAACAATGAGAAAAAATGGTATTATTACATGAATAAAATATTGAATAAACACATGATAATAAAAATAAATGGCTTTATTATTCATAAATTATGTAATTTACAACAATGTAAATTCGAGTATATCCATTCATGATTAAAAAAATATTGAATCATCAATATCTTATAACTTTGGTCACTTTTGAATCATAATCCCCAAGAATAAAATAATATAAAATGTAACAATAAATTATTTTTGTATAAAACGAATCATCGTATAACATATCATATGGGAATTAGACACACCTTATTATAGAAGATATGTGTTCATAATGACATATGTCCCAAAGAAGATAATTTTTGATGACCAACCCTTACAATGAGCATAATGTAGAAGTGATAATCCATCAGACGAAATAAATAAAATTTAAATTTAAATAATATTTATTATGAAGGGTTAATGGTATTAAATTTTAATGAAGTAATATATACACCATCTAATAGAAATTGGTGCATACTATTCTAATGTGCCTTAATGAATGGAAATTGAGATAGAATCCCATACATTATGTTCAATTTCCTTTATACGTGTCTATACCTAACTTAATAAAAATATATATTTAAAATAAATATATATAATAACAAAACTCATATATTTAATTCCATATATTCTGTACTTATAGTATTTTGTGGCCAATTTATTAATAATTATTTGTTAAAATCATTATTTCTGTCAATCACTGGCCCATAAGTCATGTTTATTTTTGTTTAGATGTTTCATATGTATTTTTATAATGGATTTATAGACTCCAAATGTAACACCCTGAGATTTTATGTGAATTATACCTTTTAATTTCTTTGATGTTTTGTGTTGTATGCTACACCAAGATTATCTTGCACTATACACAACACCGTATTAGCTTGTAGTATATGCAACACTATTATTCTCTTGTGTTACACGCAAGAGAAACCTTCCATGATAGCTTGTGTTGTACGCAATACCGAGCTTCACTAAACAACGATATGTTATTAAAATATTATATAAACTAGCCGTTGTGAATAGTAATAACCACTTTTTGAAATTTTATAAATTTTATCATTCAAAATGGTCTTCATTTTTGGATTCGGAATATCAAAATTATCCTAGGGTGAATTATTAGTATTTTTTTGAAAACATTCTATTTTTTATAAATAGTGAAAACACTGGATTATTAGTTAAAACCGACTTTTTATTTAAATAATCATTTAAGTTAATTTAATTTAATTTTGGTCAAAATAGATACATAATACCTATATAAGTTCAATGTAATTAATTGGAGTCATTTTATAATAATTTAAGTTCTATAAAAATTTTATTGATCTTTTTACAGTCTTTTACCCACCTCCTAGGAGCATTTCCAAATTTACATAAAACATAATTTTACCTCTTCTGTGAGTTAAAGTTCGAAAATACAAGAGACATGGTTAATATCAAGGAGTAAAATGTGGTTCCATAAGATAAAAATAATTTTTGGTGAATAGTAACTTTTTACTTTTATTACCACGGTTAAAAGTAAATAGAGCAATTAAAGGTAAATGAAATATTATTATTACCCGAAAACATTTCCTAATTCTTTTGGATAAATATAATTTGACAAAAAACAAACATAGGAATAAAATATGATCTTTTTTGGTCAACTTTGATTAGATTAGGACACTTATTATTATTTTATTTAAAGAATAGTTAAAAGAGTTAAATTCAATGTTTAATAACTAAACCATTTTTAATATATTTTTATACATAAGATAAATTCGACTATAAATTTTCATCAGAAAGCTAAAAATACTTCCTACATAATGGTTTTTTATTTATATTTTTTAGGAATTAAATAATCTAATTTATTTATGAGACAATGATGATGTAATAATTACCTTATTAATGAAATTTTAACATAATTGATATTATAAATACCCAAATAAATGTATTATGAGTCTTTTTATGAATGAAACTAATTTTCAGATTAATATACATATTAGGGTTGGTTAGATTTTTTTTTGAATTAATAATGCTGTATTGAATTTAGAGAAAACAAAATACCAAATAGTGTCAAAATTGAAATAAAAGAGTTTTTAAAACAAATATTATATTAATAATAGATATAATGGTCCTAAAAATATAAGGATCCAAAAAAAGACTTATATAATAATATATATTACATTAAAGAACAAATTGGGGTTCAAATGGTAGTTTATAGTAAGTTTATTGACCATATAGTGTTTGAATACAAGAAGACACAGTAAAAGCTAAATTATTTAACGTAGAGTTAAATCTAAATGATATGGTACAAATGGTCACCTAAACATGTATAAAACCTTTTTGTTGAAATGATTTATACCCATACCCACCCAATCCTCGAAATAAGTCACTTTTGAGCCATTATAAAGCAAATATGAATTTATTTTAAAATAATATTTTATGGTCTTCCTATGGTGCCTCTCACCCCTCTTATAAAAGGGCACTCCCCCTTATCTCTCATTAACACCTCAAAATTCATTTTGCTTTGCCAACACCTGCCCAAATACCATCTAAAATACCCTACCTTCATCCTAGAGGCATTACATTAGTTAGAAGTCCATCTTAAAGTGCACTTTTGATCAAATCAAAATGAAGAACCCGACGAAGAGGTAAATACCTCACAACCTATTTCAAGTTCCTTTCTTCTTCCACTTCCTCCTTCTTTGTTGTTACCATTCTGAAAATAATAAATCCACTATATTCTATGTACTATGACGTTATTATAAAAATTTTACAACCATATTAGTTATTTTATTCATCATATGAATGAACAAGTCACCACACGTGCGTACGTATGGCTTACCGTCTCCACAACGTCGTGTAGTTTGTTATTCAAACATTTCATCATTTGGATGGGTATAATAATGAGTATAAATGATTTAAATAATAAATATAAAAATATTTTGTTTCTGTAAGTATGATATACCCTCCAATTATATACGATATTAATATCAAAAGAATGATATTGTCGCTCTTGCGTACGTATGGACTACTATCTCCACGAACGTGATGAGATTCATTTTCCATGATTAACCATTCAAGTATGGTTATAATGTATATATAATAAATAATCATGAATTATATTACATAATAATGATACTTTATTTATGTAAATATATATTTCCTTTACTTAATTCTATACAATTGAATACCGAAATGAAAACAGTGTTCATGCGTACGTACGGCCTACCATCTCCATTAACGGTGTATTTCATTCCATTTATCGATCTATCATATATATTTATATACTGAATATATATTATATATAAATCTTGTTTTAAATTCTGGAATAATGTAAATCATAATATAAGTAATAATATCAAGAACAACAAGTCGAAACATCTATGATAAATGAAACGATTTTACCCAAAACGCTGCCATAACATGGAATTTACAAAGGAACGGGTATTATAAAGTCATAAGTGAATCATAAATGTTATCATAAATATTATTATGGTAATGTTACAAGTTAATAAATTTTTTTAACCCACCATACAAGAGTCTTGGACACATACGGATGGAATTGGACATAAGGTAAGGGATAATTTTGCAATCTTATTTTTATCAGAGATTGCTTATACGTAAGTAATTACTAGGGTTATATTTTTCATCCATATCAATAAAAATGTTTTTTATAAAGTGTTTAATATTATTACATGTATTTTTAATGTCATTTTTACCCCTATTTAACTTTTACATTGTTTTATGGAAGGAATCATCCTTTTGTTTAACATATGAGGAACTTTTTGACTTTTCTGGAAAAAGTATGTTGAGAATGTTTTTTTAACTTATACAGGAAGAATGGATTTTTAGAGTTTCATAACGCCTAATTTTAATGAATATTCCTATAGAATATTTCATAACTATTTTTAACAAAATATTTTTCTTTTAAAATTTCATGGCATTTTGTGAAAAGAAAATGATTTTGAAGAAGAAAGGATATTTTCCTCAAAAATTCATTTCAAGTGTTTTATCAAAACCATTTTTTATGTAAGATGACATTATTTCATGTGTATGTTTCAAGTATAACATCTCTATGATTTACACGGTTTCTCATTTCTTAGGATGAAATGATATCCATTTGTTTTATATTGATTATGTTATGATGGGATGATTTTTATGAAACCCATTTTATTCTTTGGGTTATAATGAATGATTTAGGATTATGTTGCGGAACATGTAAGAATGATTTCATTAATAGATGGGGGGGACCTATATATCCCTACAATGCATTGGGTACGGATTTATATCAATTGAGATATACATGGCTGGAATGGAAAGTGAGTCCAGTTCAGTAATATAGGACTGGAAAGGCAAGTAAACCTGGTTTAGTAATAGACTTTGTCCACTATGATGGTCTTGGCAACAATTCCTTGGCTACTATAAAAATCATAACATGTTCTTAATGGTTTTCCACAATTACATGTTATATTCCCATGCTATTTTATCATGGTTAATGTTACTTTATGATATATTCCTTTTGTATTGTCAAGTTTTATGTCATTGCTCAAGATTTTGATATTTTATGTTCATGTTTTTACGTTCAAATGTTTATGGACTGTTTTTATGTTCTCCATATTTACCCTTCATGAGAATTTGAGCTCACCATTTTTATTTTTTTTCCCAGGATATAAATAATGGTTTTAGGTAAGAAAACAAAAGGGGAAGATATTTATGGGAGATGTTGAAGATCTTTCACCATGATTAGAATATTATGTTCTGAGTTTCCAAAGACACTACACTAATATGGTCTTTGGGTGTCTGTTTTTTTCATATATTATGTATTCCAAAAAATTAATGTAATTTCCATGTACATAACGTTTGGGTCCTTATAGTTGGTATGAGAGTGAAGGTTTAGTTAACCTTTGGAAACTAGGATGCGAAAAATTCAGTGAGATCCCTAGATATATTTTTAATATATGACTTGGGATGTCCCTAAAGTTAATTATAAGCAAATGGTGTAGTCATATAAATTACGGTAGTGATCATAGAAATAAAACTAAGATGTTAGAGATTGAATGTACTCCCCATTGATTTTGTTATTTTTCTAGTATGTGTTTTGCCTCTCATACTATTCTTTTTGTGTTTTAGGAAATGGAAGGAAACATGGGGATTCATATTAATGGAGAATATGATGGACATTAGAATGATATTATTCATGAGAAACCAAATGAAACAGGAGTTGGATGTCCAAAAATCATTATTATGCCTAATCAGAAAACTCATAATATTATCAACAATATCAACTTTGGTATGCTTCCTGACTCAGCTAATAATTGAAATATGGAGTTTCCTGATGATCATGGAAGAAAGAAAGTTTAATTTCCCTCATGGAAATCATGTGGGAAGAGGCATCAAGGAGAATGTTTCAAAGGAACTAGATGATGCTTTGGGTCTGGGAAAGAAGGACACAAAGCTAGTAATTGCATAGGAAAATGTCTAGTTAACTCCATGGACAAGGATAATGGTGTTTCTAAGACATCAACAACGGTTAAATGTTTTAAATGTGGAATATATGGTCATTATTCCAACCAATTATCTAAGGAATGTCTCATGAAGAAAATCAGAATGGTCGTATGGGTAGAATTTATGTTGATGATAATGAAGAGACTACAAATGATATATGAGATGAAAGAAGTTTTGAATCTCGATCAATGGTTTATGAAGGTGGGGAATGATTTCATGTTTATCAAGAATATTGTATGTTACTATGGAATAATGAACCATCTATGGATTGTTACATAATTGTTTTTCCTAAAGTATCAGAAAGTATATGCTGAATGGTACCGGTATCCATGAAAAGTTATTGAAATATTTTTGGAAAGTAGATGATATCTTCATAATGAAGGGATAAAGAGATAATGAATTTTTTGATATTGTTAATGAGCTCATATAAGGACAATGTGATATCATGGATTGACTATATTGAGATTTTGGGATTTTGGTATGTGGAATGAGTTGACTTTTGATTGCATTCATGTTTTCACAAAGATTATATGGTAATTTATGTTTCAATAGAATACATGATTAAGATATTCACATGTTTGGAATGTGACCAATAATATATTCACATGTTTCAATAGAATACATGATTATGGTATTCACATGCATGGTTGATAACATTTCTAGTAATCGTTGACTATATACTATTAACTTGGAGAGAAGTATTTCAGATAAGACTAAATATTTGAAATGGATTTTGTGGTTTAAAGATATAACCTTTTTTTGATATTATTGCTTGAATGTTATAATCATATAGTTTTAGAAAAAAGGACAACCTGCAGGATATGCGACAACCCATCACATCAGATAGGGTTGCGGGAATCGAACCCACAACTGAAGTGCGACAGGTCTTTATCACCTACCACTAGCCTAAATGAAGTCCCTGGTTAGTTTAATTTAGTTTTATTTTATTATGTGGTTTGATAGATGATGTATAAGTCCATTTTAGGAACCATATACGATTCATCTCACCAAATATGGACCAATGTATATTTAATAACTTTTGCTAGCCTTTTGTTTGAGATATATGGAGTGACCTATCATCCTATCGCATGATCTTCTAACACTTCACGAATGACAAATTCAACTTCATTTCATTAAATGATAAAGTGGAAATTGTTCCAGGAACTACAAACGGTGAGATTGTACAAAAATAAATTATGTATTTATTCTAATTCCAATTTTTTTCAACTTTAGGGAAATGATGTTGATAACAAATAATGTTGTCCTAGTACCCTCATGTCTGATGAATCATATGGTACCATAGATCATCACAAATTTATGGCTTTGTGATTGTTGGATTTTTCATAACCATGTTCTCTACCACTCTATATCAGAACATGATGGTTAGATTTCTCTTCCATATCCATATATTCACCTATAATCTCCTATGTGGAAACCCAGTGATGAGTCACTTTGGGTATCCGTTATGTTTCTAACGTTCCTTTTTAAAATGATGTTTTAGTATTCCTTTTTACTATGTGGGTTTCTATGAAAGAAACATTCAAGTAGAAAACCATTTATACCCTCGACGAATATCGAGAGAAAAATTCATTTTAAGAGGGGTTGAATGTAACACCCTGAGATTTTTTGAGAATTATTCTTTTTAATTTCTTTGATGTTTTTTGTTGTACGCTACACTAAGTTTATCGTGTGCTATACGCAACACCATATTAGCTTGTAGTATACTCAACACTATTCTTATCTTGCGTTACACGCAAGAAAAACCTTCCTCGATAGCTTGTGTTGTACGTAATACCGAGTTTCATTAAACAACGATATGTTATTAAAATATTATATAAACTATCCATTATGAAAAGTAATTCCAACTTTTTAAATTTTAAAAATTTTAGCATTCAAAATGGACTTCATTTTTGGATTCAAAATATCAAAATTATCCTAGGGTGAAGTATTGGTATTTTTATGAAAACTTTCAATTTTTGATGAATAGTGAAAACAATAAGTTATTGGTTAAAATTGACTTTTTATTTAAATAATCATTTATTTTATTTAAATTTATTTTTGGTCAAAATAGATAGATAATACCTATATAAGTTCAATATAATTCATTGGAGTCATTTTATAATAAGTTAAGAAATAAAATTTTTTTATTGAACTTTTTACCGTCGTTTACCCACCTCCTAGGAGCATTTTCAAATTTACATAAAATATAATTTTACCACTTCTCTGAGTTTTTTTTCGAAAATCTTAGAGAAATTATTAATATCAAGTAGTAAAACGTAGGTCACTAAGTTAACAATAATTTTTGGGGAATAGTACCTTTTTACTTTTATTTACCACAGTTAAAAGTAAATAGAGTAATTAAGGGTAAAAATGATATTATTATTACCCTAACACATGTCCTAATTCTATTGGATAATAAAAATTCGACCAAAAACAACCTTAGGAATAAAATATGTCCCTCTTTGGTCCACTTGTATTTGATTAGGACACTTATTACTATTTTATTTATAGAAGAGTTAAAAGAGTTAAAATCAATGTATAATAACTAAAACACTTTTAATATAGGGTTATACAAAAGATAAATTCGACTATAATTATTAATCAGAAAGCTAAAAATATTTCCTACATAATTATATTTTATTTATATTTTTAGACATTAAATAATTTAATTTATTTATGACACAATGATGATATAGTAATTAACTTATTAATAAAATATTAATATAATTGATATTATAAATACCCAAATAAATGTAATGTGAGACTATTTATGAATTAAACTAATTTTCTAGGTTAATATAACATATTAGGGTTGGTTAGATAACTTTTTTTTCGATGTAATAATGCTATTATGAATTTAGAGAAAACAAAATACCAAATAGTGTGAAAATTGACATAAAAGAGTTTTTAAAACAAATATTATATTATTAATTGATATAATTGTTCTAAAAATATAAGGTTCATCAAAAAGACTTATATAATAATATATATGACATTAAGTAACCAATTGGTGTTATATTTGAATTTATATTATGTTTATTGACAGTATAGTGTAAGAATACAAGAAGACACGGTAAAAGTTAAATTATTTAACGTAGAGTTAAATCTAAATGATAAGGTTACAATGGTAACCTGAACCTGTCTAAAACCTATTGGATGAAAGGATTTAGACCCATCCCCACCCTATCCTCTAAATAATCCACTTTGGAGCCATTATAAAACGAATATTAATTTATTATAAAATAATATTTTAAGTTTTTCGTAAGGTGCCCCTCACCCCTCTAATAAAAGGGCACTCCCTATTCTCTCAAATTCACACCTCCAAAGCCATTTATCTCGGCCAAAAAATGCCCATATTCCCTATAAACTTTCCTCACTTCATTCTAGAGGCATAAAATTAGTCATAAAGCCATCCAATGGAGCCCTTCAGATCAAATCACAAGGAAGAACCCGAAGACGAGGTAAATATATCACCACCTATTTCAAGATCCTTTCTTCTTCCACTTCCTCCTTCTTTGTTGTTTCCATTGTAAAATAATAAATCAAGTATCTTCTATGTACTTTGATGTTATTATAATACTTTTACCACCATATTAGTTATTTTATTCATCCTATGAATGAAAAAGTCACTACACATGCGTACGTACGGCTTACCGTCTCCACGTCGTGGTGTTGTTTGTTATTCAATCATTTAATCATTTGGATGGGTATAATAGTTAGTATAAATTACATAAATAATAAATTAATCATTATGATGATTCTGTATATATTATATTCCATCCAATTATATATGATTTTAATAACAAAATAATGATATTGTCGCTTGTGCGTACGTACAGACTACGGTCTCCACGAATGTGAAGGGATTGATTTTCCATGATTAACAACTAAATTATGGTTAAAAAGTATATATAATAAATAATCATGAAATATATTACATAATATTGATACTAGATTTATGTACATATATTTTTCATTTTCTTAATTCCATTCAATTCTATATGGAAATGAAAACAACGTTCATGCGTACGTACGACCTACTGTCTCCATGAACGGTGTATTTCATTCCATTTATTGATCTCTCATATATATTTATATGATGAATATATATTATATATAAATCATGTTTTATATTACTTAATTATGTAAATCAGGATATAAGTAATAATATCAAGAACAACACGTCGAAACATTTATGATAAATGAAACGATTTTACACAAAACGCTTCCTTAACATGGAATTTACAAAAGAACGAGTATTATAAATTAATAAGTGAATCATATATGATATCATAAATATTATTATGGTTATTTTATGAGTTAATAATATTTATAAACCCACTATATTGGAGTCTTAGACACATATATAAGAAATTGGACATAAGGTAAGAGATATTTTTGCAATCTCATTTTTATCTGAGATTGCTTATACGTAAGTATTTACTTGGGTTATATTTTTCATCCATGTCCATAAAAATGTTTTTTAATAATGTGTTTAATATTATACCATGTATTTTTAAAGTCATTTTGACCCCAATTTTACTTTTACATTTTGTTATGGAATTAATATTTCTTTTGTTTACCATACAAGGAACTTTTTTACTTTTCTGGCAAAAGTACGAGGAGAATGTTTTTTAACTTATAAGGCATGAACTGATTTTTACGGTTTCAAAACACCTAAATTTCATGAATCTTACCCTACCATATTTCATGAATATTTTCAAAAAATGCTTTTCTTTTAAAATTTGTTGTCATTTTGTGAAAATAAAATGATTTTAAAGAAGAAATGTTGTTTTTCTCAAGAATTCATTTCAAGTGTTTTATCAAAACCATTTTCCATATATGATGACATTATTTCATAAGTGTATGTTTCTTGAATAATTCCAATATGATTTAAATGGTTTCATTAGTCTTATTATGAAATGATATAAATTTGTTTTATATGGATTATGTTATGATAGGATGATGTTTATGAAACCCATTTTATTCTTTGGTTATGATGAATGGTTTATGTTTATGTTGTGGCACATGTAAGAATGATTTTATTATGAAATGGGTGGGACCTATATCTCCCTCCAATGCATTGGGTAATGATTTATATCTCATTAGATATACATTTCTGGAATGGAAATATAATCTGTTTCAGTAATACAGGGCTAGAATGAAAAGTAAACCCGGTTTAGTAATGGATGATTCCACTATGATGGTCTTGGAAACAATGCCTTGGCAACTTTGGAAATCATGAAATGTGCTTAATGGTTTTCCACAATTACATGTTTTATTACTAGGACTTTTTATAATGGTTAATGATACTTTATGATCTATGACTTTTGTATTGAAAAGATTTATTTCATTGCTCAAGATTTTGATGTTTTATGTTCCTGTTGTTACCTTCAAATGTTTATGGACTGTTTTTATGTTCTCCAGGTTTACCCTTACTGATAATTTGAGCTGACCCATTTTATGTTTTCTTTTCCCTGGGATATAAATAATGGTTTTAGTTAATAAAACCAAAGGTGAAGTTATTTATGGGAGATGTTGAGGATCTTTCACCATGATTAGATGATTATTTTCCGAGCTTCCAAAGACACTAAACTAATACGGACTTTGGGCGTCTGTTTTTTTAATGTTTTAAGTATTCTGAAAATGTAATGTAATTTCCTTGTATGTCAGGTTTTGGTCATTAAACCAAACATTAATACATAATATAAATATAATATATAATGAATATATATGTTTTTTTTATATTACATAATATTTAGATGTGATAAATTGAGTAAAATTGTTCATAAAGATGGTAGGTGGTACGTACTCTTGAACGTTGTTATTAATTTTCCAAAAGATTGTATATAAGAAAGGAAAATAATATTTAACCTTAAATAACGTTTAATATATCAAATATATCATATATATTCACTAAATATATCCCAATTACCATCTATTTCATTATATAGTGAAATATATATCACATCGCTATGTAGAGGTTGTAGTCCAACATATGGATGAGTAATGTCCTTATTTTCTAATGGGATGGAAGGAAAATAGGTATATGTGATATTATAATAAAAAAATTATATTATTTTCATTAATATAATATTAATTAAATAATTCTATCCTTATATATAGATGAAATATATGAAACTTAATATATAATAAATTGGACCATGAGATGATATTCTTCTATTCAAAAGATCCACAATTTTGTTTCCCATTAGATAGAAGAAGAGAAGGATAAAGGTTATAAAATTAATATAATAACATATAAGTATAAAATAGATAATTTTTATATTATTTCAACATAGTTTTATAATATTTCAAGGATTTATAATGGGATTTAAAATTAGAATACATGTTTAATAACTTTACCCCTTTTCTAGAAAACTCCTTTCAATTTCTAAGTATGTCCTTCCTTTGATGGATTTTTGATAAGATCAAAACTAGTAGTATGTGGAGAGGGATTTAAGGGATATTTTTTCGGATTGAATGAACCAAAATTCATTGGGACTATTAAAGGGACATTATATGGGGTGTATTTTTATATGTGGGGGAGAGGAAACATTTGAAATATTAGAAAGGAAAAAGTAGATCAAAAATTTTTTACATTGAAAAGATTCAAAAAAATTGATTATTATGTTACCATGGATGATATAATATTGAAATATGGTCATTAAATAAAATCTAGATGAATAATTATGTCTTTAAATTCTTATCATTTAAGTTTAACCCTAGAAAAAATCATATTTTCTTTAACCACACTAATACATTTTTAATGTGAGTTTGAATATTTTTTAAAAAATTTAATTTTACCTATTATATAATATTATTAATAAATAGTATTAATATTAGAGAATAAATTTTTACAAATTCAATTAGTATAATTGGAAACATATAATTTAATATTATACTCATAGAGCTAACAAAAAAGTTCTTTTCCAAAGAGGAAATTGTCATTCGTAGAAAACATTTTAGTACAAAAAATAAAAATGAACAATATTTTACTAATTATTATGTAATTAAAATAATTTTAATTTTAATATATTTTTAACAACCTTTAGATAGTAGAAATTTTACAAATGAAATGTAAATTTTTAATAAAACTGCTATTTTCATTATTCATAAAAATATTAATCTATCATAAATACACTACAAACTAACATTAAGATAATTGTCAAATGATGATTTAAAAAATGATTTTAATTTTTAGAAATATATTTTCTTTATGTAGTATAAATTATTTCAAAATTATGTTTTCAAAGTGCGATGAGATCAAATTTTAGACAAATGCATTTTTTTCATATAACCTATCATTTTCCTCCAAATGTTTCTTAATTTGTTTTTAAAAAATAAATAAATATTGAATTTATTTTATAAATTTTTTAAACAAATTTGATTCATAAATAAGATAATTCTATTCATACCTTCTTTATTAACATCAATTTTATAATTGTATACAATGTGGTAGTTCATTTATACTCAGTGATGTGTGTATTGGAAGATATTGATGATATTAAATTTAAAGAAATATATTTCATAGGTCAATTATACCCGGTGTTTCATGTAAAATATGATATAAAACATAATTTTATTATTTAGAAATATTAGGGTTGTACAATTTTGTTGTGTGTGATGAAATGATGAATTTATAAGGCATCAAATGAATAGCATTAGAAATATTTAAATAGTTACCTGGGGCCAATGAATCATGCGTTATAACCAGAGGAATAACCAAACAACCAAATCTAAAAACATACACAACATAATAGATCACACATATACAATGTATATCAGTTTAGAGTAATGAACATATAATGTAGCGTGCATCCTTGATGTAAAATATGAAGCATCATCAATAAAATTAGTATTGTGATTCTCTATTTTTGATTAATTTAAAAGATCACAATGATTATATCTAGAGGATCTTAACTAGTTATTTAGGGAAAATATTGTAGTGATCATATAACAAACCAAATTTTCATTATAATAATATTAAATGAATTAAAATGTTAACAACAAAATAATGATCCAATCTAAGATCTAGAAGATTTTAATATTGGTTAAATTAGTCTCATTCAACAATTGTACACAATAAAACCTAAAAAATATTTAAAATATTCTTATTTAATGTTAAAAATATTTTAAAATCGTCTTATTACATGTAATCACATGAGGATATACATCCAATAAAGGGGTGCACTAAAATCGTAGTAAGAGGTGGAATAAGGGCCATCAATCCATTATACATGGGTGAGGATAATCCATATCATCAAATAATAAGAATAGGATCATCATACACATAACTATGGAAGCATTTAATAAAGTAATGGAAATTAAAATTTACCTAATAATGGAACATCATAACAATGTTTTCAAATACCACACATAGTTGTGAACAAAGATTGTATTACATTCACTCATATCATATATTTATAAAATGCAAGTTCATAAATGTTAAAAAAATATATCATTATGTTCACGAAATATAAACATTATATTATGAGATAATCAACATTAACTAATTAATTAGAGGGTTATATAATTCCATTTCCACATGTGAAAAAATAAAATTATCATAATCATGCATGCCACAAGGAAAGACAACATTCATAATGAAGAGAAAACTACTGGAAATGAATTCATTTTGTAAAATATTTAACCTATCATACATCATGAAATAAATATGATAATTAAAAAATTAATAAGGTATATTATTCATAAGAATCAAAGGTCAATTTTCTTTTTAATGGATAAAAAATTCATGAGGATTCCAGAGGTATTTATTAAATCGACGTATTTTAAATAAAATATGTATGGATTAGAATACATTCTGGAAGGGTATAAACATGTATATAATAAAATATAAGTGAAATAATTTTTAATGGAATGATTTTTGAAATAATTTGATAATTCATATACAAATCAATTTAAAATATGAGACAACCAAAAAGAAATAGTTTTTATATTATAATCCCCTTATCTAAAATTATGATTTATTTCATTTGTTTTTTGCCTCATGAATAAAGAATATTGGATAAATAAAACATTTAATCTGAATTTAATTATGTAAAATTATGTTATAATATATTAACTTTAATCATTTGAATATATTTATATATTCCCTAGGTTAGAGGGAATAAAATTTTATACCATGATTTCCGTAAAAAAATTCTCATGTTGATTTGATATGTCTATTATTATTCAATGTCATTTATACGTTGTTAAATATAATAAAAAGTGAATAAAATACATATATTTATAAATTAATATATCATACATAATTTGTTAAAACCATAAATATGGTTACTGATAATAAAATAATTGGTAACAACCTCATTGTCGATTAACCTACCATTAACGAGTCATTTCCGAAGGAGGTGGTATAATAATTAAAAAAATATTATTACCTAGTTTATATAATTATTTATATAATATTAAAATAATTATAAAATATTAAAATACTACTTAAATAATAGTTTAATTTTTTAAGGGATATTTAAAAAGTGTAAGAGAATAAGAACACCCAACAAAGGGTTGTTAAAGCATACTATTTTCTCAGAGTTTCCTCTATTATAAGAAACTAAAATACACTGATTATATGAGCTGGGTTTTTAAATGATTCCATTAATTATTATATGGATATTTAGATAGATATTTTTGGAATGGTATTTTGTTTTTTATGTGATAGAGGAGTGGTTTTCAAAGGGGGGGGGGCAGTTATTTATAATTCAGGAGAAGGGAATTTTTAGACTAAATTATTGAAAAAAATATCATATCCATGAACAACATTGTAACTATGATATTAATGACATAATGGATCATATATAAATAAATTATAATTCATATATTATTTTAATCCATTTCATAATTATATTTCTATAGTATATTAAAAAGTAATCTTGAAAATTAGTTATTTTAATAGAATACTTTATAATTTAGAATTGGAAATATATTATTAGGGTCCTGAAAGTGTGTTTATTGAATATAAATAAATGATTTGTGAAATTTAATATTTTATTGGGGAGGAAAAAATTTACTAAATTGAATTTTTTCCATTATTACATACTTAATGATTTAATTTTTAACAGACTAGTTTGGAAAAAACTGTACTTTTTATGATTCACCCAAAATTGATGTAATTCAGAAAATTACATAGAATATCAAACATGGAAAATTTCAATGTGATGATTTACAGAAAAAATTAAATTTTATAAAAATATTTTTCTATTCTAAATTATTTCATTGTTTGATATAAAAATTATAATTATATTACATGCATTAAAATATTGTTTATTAAACATATTCTTATATTTTAATTGAGTTTTCAACCGTGATATTTATTTAATTTAATTATAATATATATATTTACATAAATTACTCATATTAAAAAATTTTATAATAAATTTTATTATTTTGAGGTAATATTACTATTTCAATTGTTTGGTTTATCCCCAATGATATAGTTATAATTCCTAATCGTTAAGTTACTATTCCAATGATGATATTACCTCATATGAATACTAATTCACTAAATCCTTTATAATTCATGATAATTCCTCACATGTAAATATATTAATCTTCTAATAATTTTATTGTCTTACAAATATTTTGTTTCATTTATATTGTATTTTTTGTAGAGTCCATGATTCTAGTGGAATTGAAGGATCCTAATTTACCCATTATTCATTCTTTATATTATATTTCATGTTACGTTATAAATTTTATAATTTTCAGGGGATTTTCTATTAATTAATGTATTTTTTTATTAAATAATTAAATTATTTGTAGTTATTCAATGTGTTATATATGTATAATACTATATTATATAATATAACAATGTTCTATTTTAAGAAAATAATATTAGTAATAAGTTATGGTTTTCTAAATTATTCCCCCAATATAAAATTCATCCCTGAGTTATTAGCACATATTATCACTTAAGAATAAGTGAGTGGACTTTTTTTCATTATTTCCACTGGTTTCCAGATCAAATATTCATATTTATTATTTCCCTATAACATGTTGTCAAGGTGAGATGTCTTGTTGTGTAGAACATTGTCTCTAGAGTTAATGAACATCACTCGATACTCCTCATATGACATGTCATTCTCTAATTGTACTGTCTATGTATTCAGTATATGTGAGGGATCTCGTATGTACTTCCTCAAGATAGATATGTTGAAAACATCATGAACCTGATCTATATTTAGTGTATGGTCATGATAATAATTCATTGTTCTTATATGATCATGTATATAAAATTGGCTAATTTGCCTTGGGAATTTATGCCCTTTCATTCTAAACATCATGACTCTCCTCCAAGGTGATATTAAATTGTAAAATGTGTCCCCAAATTCTAACTCTATGTAACATTAATGGTTTTCATTATATCTTTTATACTCACACTAAGATGGTTTTATATGTTGTTAGGTATCTTGAACATTACCTATCATCACTTCCACACGATCTATTCTAAGGGACATTCATTCCCAAACTTCATCGCACCATGCAGAAGTTCAATATCGATTCAGATATAGATCATCAAATTTAGGTATTTCAATAATCAGGTTAACTTTTTTGTTAAATGAGAACTAATCTAATAGTATATGTTGTTATCATCTGAATTTAAATTCAATTGAGAAGGCACTAATCATTTTTTCAAGAGTAAGAATATTCCTTATAGATTATCCCTCTTTTAGGAGTGATATGGAATATTGAAATTCAATTATTTATAATAATTTGGTTGAATAATTATCCAAAATATTGATGGGACCCTTGGATAAATATCGAATATGAACATAGGTGGTAACACATGTACCCCATCACTTCATTTTTATATATCGTGGATTTTTATTTCTTGTGATCAATCTTCCCAAATAGTAATGAAGTTTCCTGTCTTGGTGAGTCGGTCCACAATGACCCATATCAGATTTCATCCTTTGGATTTCCTTAGAAAATATATCATAAAGTATATGGTGATGTTTTACCATTTCCATATACTTATGGGAGATTTTCTCATCATCCCCTTTTTGCTTCTATCGCTCTCCATTAAATTGCTGACATACCGAGCTCTATGAAATGTATTTAGTGATCTCTCTCTTCATTTTGTCCCTCTATATATAGTCTTGAATATCATGGTACATATTTGTATTTCTATAATAGTTGGAGAATAATGAGCTATGTGTTTTATCAAATAGATCCTTTATTATATCTGGATATTAAGGAACAAAAACTTTATTTTCTAATTTTATTAAATCATCTTCATTGATATGGAACACGTGATGCTTCCTGTACATAACTAATTTCACCCTATTTTGAATTTCTAAATCGTCCCTTTGTGCCTCCTTGAAATTTACATTGATATATGGATTATAAATAATTTTTAAAATAGGATTTATCCCTTTTCAATTTTATTTCCATATCTGTCCTTTTCATATACATGAATATAGGGTCATTCGAAATCCATATCATGAATATAGTTATAAGTTCTTTTCAATATAGAGCATCCACTACCTTGTATTCCACTCCTAGATGTTAGTGAATAGGGAAATTTTATTCCATTAACATCTCCAACTATAATGAATTATGCATAATTACCTATTTCTATGTGAATAATTAATTTACAATTTTTTATCTATAACATATTGTTTAAAAATAATAATGACTATGTTTGATAGCGTACAAGACACACCACATCGATCCAAAAATAATTACGAAATGAAAATATTAAAATGTTTCTTTTATCACCAATCCATTAAATTGATATGAAAGAACAATAATAAATAAATCTTGAGATAAATAATGTTCATAATTTTTGATAATTTAATATGTAATAATTTTTATATAAGTACAATATTTTTAGTAAATTCATTCTATTTTAGTAAATCCATTTTAAAATTTTTTTTATCTTTGAAAAATGATATTTATTTCTTTTTATGTAAAAAACTACAATTTATGGACTTTTTAAAATATATTTTTGTTAATATAAACATAATTTTTCAAATAATAATGTCAAATATATTATATGGTGAAAATTTGAGATTTTTCTAAAAATATTTACTTTTTAGATTTTAGTAAAAAATTCATTTTTAGTTAAAAATATGTCATTTCTGTGTCATCAACAAGATATAGTTATTGTTTATAATTTATTAAACATTATATAGTATTAATTATTAAATTATAATATAAATATTTTACAATAATGAATTCAGAATAGGTAAATTATATTTTATAAATGATAAGTATACAAAATTAATTGACATTGTTGACGTAGTGCCTACGCAGCGTTCTAAATGTAAAATTTTGTTACTTATTAATAATAATCGGGTGCTAAAAATACTTATCATGAAATATTTAATTATTATTTTAAATATTTTTTTTTATTCCTATTAATTTATAATTTTATAGTTGTACAACCAGATTCTTATCAAAATGATTGTTCAATGCTTACATGTGGAAAAAAATTAATCAAATTAAAGAAGTTGTGTTAACAAGTATATGAGTAAATATATATAATTATTGAATCATAATCATTATATTGAACCAAATTTATTTATTTTTCTTATTGTATTTTTTGAAATTTCAATTTATGATATAATTAACTTTACTGATTATGAAATACTGATGTCGTGGATGTGGAAGTGGAATAAAAATAAATAAAATTACATTATAAAAAAAATTAGGAACGTTTTTATAACCCACAAATCTGAAAATATCTATTTAGATGTGTATGTTTTTGAAACAATTTTATTTATTTGAATTTGGGTCTTTTTCGACCACATATATGACATTAAGTCATTTATATACCTTTTTAAGGATGTCATGTTTTTCACAATATAGTTTTTAATTTGAACAATTTTTTAACATATGGAATTCCACAAGTGTTTTCAAACCTAATAGTCATTTTAAGGGTATGAAATTCATGTTCATTATGAAATGTTATTCTTAATTTTTAAGAAACAACTGAAAATATCTAAGTATTTCACAATGATGATGCAATAACTATTAATATAACGAAAAAATTAAATGATATTTAAAATATTGAAATAAATATACTTTTTGATTTTTACTGAAATTAAATAATTACATATATTATTCTTATATGTATATGATATAATAAAAAACAGAATTTCTAATTTTAAAAAATTATATGTTTCAATGTCATATTTATGAATAGTGTTTAGTATGACAAAAAATATTTTCATTAATGAAAAATTTCATTTATATTTTTTCAATAACAAAAATATTGAAAAATGTGGAAAATTATAATTCATTTTCAAAAATATGATCTCATGTGATTTTTAGGATTTTTTTAACATCTTTAACCCTATACCAATCATGTTAAATTTAAATATTTTATGTAATTACTAAATCAACTCTCACCTCAATTATAAACGATAATTATTTCATAACATAATCACATATCCTTGGGCAATATTGATTGAATATACTCTTTAAAGTTACCATATTCTCATCCCTTTCCTGATTATAGTGTTTTTGGTCTCAAAAAAATTACCAATTACAATATCCACAATGCGGTTCTCATGGAGAAAATATTTCAGTGGTAAATTCCATTTTCTTGTCATTTAAGTTCATGACCACTTATACATTCTTCTAACCCCTATCCAATGATTCATGATAAATTTAGTATCAAATATTTAATACAATTTTATTGTTTTAATTTTAAATAAATCATAACATCAATTATTTCAACCTTTTATTCTAAAAAATGAAATCATTATCCATGGTAGATTGATTCATCATATTCTTGGATGAAGTGTTTTATTTTTCACTTTAGAGAAATCACACGATGATCATATTAACTTATATTTTCTTAATATAAAAAATATATATGTTCTATAATTCGTAGTATTATTTACATTTGATAATAAAATCCATAATGAAACATCCACAAAATGGTTGAAAAAATGCCCCAGGAACAATGTAAATAACAAAATATTAAAAATAAATTGATGGAATGTTGTTATAAAAAGTTCATATATTCTATTATAGATTTGAATATTGTTTTGTTATATATATTAATAACACTCTTTGAACAAATTTATTGGAATTTTTAACATGTTTTAATTAAGTCTATCATAAGGTATGAAATTCATTAACTAAAATGTTGTTTTAAATGTTTTGGAGATTTATTCATCAAAATATTTCAATTTCATGTCAATTATTTTAAAATGGGTTTTATGACACTATATATATATGTGTGCGTTTTAAATTTGGAATTTCAAAATTTATATAATTTTTTATTTCAAATATATCTTATCAAGAATTTGGTAAGAGTATTTTCTTTAAAATTCCTCTTTTAATAACTCTTTTTGAAAAATGTAAATTGAATGTCATTTTATTTATACAACATGAGTGGACTTAATGATATCATATAACCTTAATTAATTTATTTTTCTTTATCATGTTACATTATTATTTTAAAATAATTATTTTTTCCTATTTTTAGGTGAGCATATTCATTAAAAAAATGAATTTTTCCCAATACGTGATTTTTATTATTAAAGTATTCAAGTTTATTTATTATATTTTGGTTATTGGTAATTTATTATTATAATGGGAAGGACTTATATTGTGGAGTGATACAATAAAGTTTATAAATGTTATTTAGGGATAAATGTAAATATTATCTTGGAAGTCAATCCTTAAAATTTTTGGTTTTCAATATTAGTCTATAATATTATTGAGGAACTAAAAGAATAGGTTCTTGTTGAATGATCATTGTTTATTTATAGGTAGGAATATAAAATTTGGAGGATTAAAGTAGTTATTCATCTTATTACGGTTTATTCTTTATAGACAATTATCTAATCTTATACCAACCATTTTGGTTTTTATTAATGATTAAATTTAAGAGAATTATATAGTTACTCTTTTATGGATATTGGGATTCTTTATATGTTTCATTAAATTCATCAGGCATTAAAAAATGTAACTCATTGTTTGTAGAAAAAGATTAGTTTATGGAGGAAATTTACTAGAGGATGAAATTCAATATTTCAACTATGTGTATTTCCTTATTCATTTAGAATATTATATAATAGATTTATTCAACATAAGGAAATTAATCTTAAAAAAATTACATTTTCTATTTATTTTTCTTACAATTAAATCAATTAACATGTAACCCATTATAGATTTATTATTTTGTGATGGTTTTCTTTCTCTGAAATGTTTTCTCTATCGGTATCGGTTATTAATTGGGAGTTTGTTTGGTTTCCCATATCCATATTTTCACATCCATATTATGTTAACCTATAAGAAAGAGAAATAATTTTTATCTTAGGTGGCGTTAATACATTCATAACATTTTTAATGTGAATTTTTACAAATCATTTTTATAATAATGGATTTCAAAAAAGTTATTTTAAAAATTTATCCCCATAGTTTTTTTATCCGAATATCAAATTGTGTGGAAAATATTTATTAAATAGGAGAATAATGTATCATCCTGAGTTTTAAAAAATAATTAATAAGTTTGATAGTTCACAAGATACACCATATCAATCTTAAAAGAATCGTGAAATCTTATTATTGAAATGTGACATTTATAACCCTTCCATTAAATTGGCGAGAATGAACAATATAAAGGAAATTATGATATATATAACATTATTAATTATTTATAATGTATTAATTAATATTATTTACATAATTAATGTAGTTGGGGTTTGGATTAGTGGTAAGCACCCCGTAATAATACATAGAAAATGGGGGTTCAAAACCCATGGGGCGCAGGTTACTGTAGCAGTACTATAGCGGTACTGTAGTAGCAGTGGCACTATTCATCAGCGGGGACTGTAGCGGCGGCAGGACACTGTAGCGGCGGCAGGACACTGTAGTGGCGGCGGTGATACTGTGCGGTACTTAGCAGCAGGTTACTATTCATAGAATGTGAATTGGCCTTAGAATTTGGGCCTACGGGCAATGTAATGGGCTACAAGCCCACTGGGCCTTCGAGCTATATAATGGGTTTCCCTCAACCCAGTTAAAATATGACTTTGCATTGATTTAATAATAAAAATGAGGCTTCGAACCCAACCTTTAAAAAAAATTATTTAAATAATTAATACATTTTATTTATTCTATTTTTACAAATCTATTTTATTATTAAAAAAATCATAAAAAATGTTATTTATTGATTTTATATATATGAATAATTTGATTTATGGACCTTTTGGAAAATGTAATTGATAAAATGAAATTTATTTTTGAAATCAAAATATAAAAATTATTCTTTGACGAAATTTTGTGAATTTTATGAGTATATTAAAATTTTAGTTAATAGTAAAAAACACAGCTTTATTTAAAAATTGTGTTTTTTTGACATTGGAAAGACATGGTTATGATTGAAAATTTATTAAAATTATGTAATTAATTCCATATGATATTAAAATATATATCCTGTATACAAAATAATTAACAATATTTAAATTATATATTATGATGATTTATATTTAAAAATCATTTTAAATGCTGAAGTAGTGCCTGTCCAATTTTGATAAAGTAAAATTTGGTTCATTAGAGATGAAATGTTGAGTGATAAAAATGGTTTTCCTGAATTATTAATTAATTTTAATGTATAATATATTTTTATTTCATTAAAATTTTAATTTTAGGGTAATATTACTTGAGCCTTATCCAACTTTCTACACAACACATGTGTAAGTCTAGAAAAGTTAAATTAACAAATTATAGAAGCTATATTCACAAAGATATAAATAAATATACATAATGAAAGAAACTAAATGATTATATTTAAAATAAATAATTTATTTATTTTAAAATTATATATATATATATATGCAATAATTTATATTAATTGATAGGAAATGATAGTCAGTGCATGGGCAGCAGAAGGAAAATAAAAAAATTGTTTTTATAGAAAAGTATAAGAACAAATAAATGACCATTTTTTTTGTAAGAACCCGGTTCATATTTTTGAGGTACAGGATTATTCTTATCCTTTTTTCCATAAGTGTTTTTGAGAAAACATGGGAAATGCGTGAAAAATACCAAATTTTTGGGTACATGTCGTGTACTTTTGTACACACACTGTGTACTTTGGTTGCGTGGGATGAGAATATAGGGTGTGTGGGCTTGTCAGTGATTAAGGGTGTAAAAACAAACTACACCCCATGTACTATGTAATACACGTCGTGTGATCAGTCGGCAGGTGAACAGTATGGTGGTGGAAGCAGCCACTAGAGGAAAGATAGTACACGCCCTATACTTAGTAATACACACAGTGTATCCAAGTCAGCAGATGAACAGTGAGGTAGTGGAATTTCACCTCCAGTGGAATAGTTTAAAAGGAATGTACATGCCGTTTACTTGAGAGTATATTCTATGTAGTTATGTTTTTTCGTTAAAAATAGGGTGTAGCCTCCTCATTTGGCAGAGGAGGCAAAGGAATCAAGAGGAGCTGCAAGATAGGAGGACGAGACATGGAGGAGCTCCCGATCGCTCACCGATACTTCGATCCTTCCGCAGTCAATCTCGTTTTAACCGTGTGTTGAGGTATTCCCTCTCTTTTAGTCTATCCTTCCAATTCTTTCCCTTTGGGATTTTATTTATGTTTGAATTGGTAATCGTTCATCTCATATATACGTCTTTCTTGGTCATTTTGGGTTGTTATTTTTACATATATCGATCAGAGGAGATCGAGGTAGGTGGTTTTATGTTCAATTACAACTTTCGAGTTGATTCTATGTACCATTGTGCCAAATGAACATGTTCAGGGTGTCGTATGGCTGATTCCTTGACTATTGGGATACCTTGGATTTCTTAGGTAATCAAATGAATAATTATAATCTACTGTTGGGGATCATTGCTTTGATATAGGGCCACCCCACCTGTGTGTTTCCCTTGTTGAGCCGTTTGGCCAGGATACCCATGGGTATGCCGTGATTAAAGCTTGTCTTGAGTTTTCATGAGAGGAAGAATAAATAAATGGATTTCTTATGCGTTGGGCTCTACCCTGTTACTTGAATTTCCGATGGAATTCCATAGGGAAGTGTTCTGTTTAGCCTGAGTGCAATGTTCTGTTTATCATGAGGGTAAGGTTCTATTTTTCCTGAGGGTAAGGTTCGGTTTAACCGAAGGGAATGGTTATATTTATCTAGAGGGAACTGTTTTGTTTAGCCTGAGGGAATCTTTTCTTATGATAGAGGGAAATAGTTTTTGTGCCTGAGGGCGATAACTCATATGCCTAAGGGAAATATTCATTATTCCTGGGGGTAGTCACCTTTGGGATTCATTTCTGTTTTCCCAATGGTAAAGACTTTCATGTCTAAGGACATTGTTTACTTGAATATTCATATTGGTGATTTCTTATGTTGTACCTACCAAGATAAATCACATTCTTGGTATAGTTATCTTTTACTTGTCTAATAGCATGTTGTGGTTTCTACTGGGGAACTTAGTAGGAGATTTTCGGTCACGGCTGAGTATTGGGAAACACATAATTCAATTATGTTGAATTGTTAATTAATTATTAAAATTATAATGTAACTTGTAGGAATTATAACTTTTATGTACTTCCAAGTTTACATCATTTCATTATTGCACACTATAGTTGCACATTTTCACTGATATTTGGGCATGGGACATCAGTGGTTGTCTACTGGGATTTATTTCTCACACTCTGTTTTGGTCATGTCTTTGGCTCAGATAGATTTTATTATTGCAGGTATCGATAAGGGAAGGAGTCCCTACATAGGTAAATGGTTGTTGTAGATGAGTAGGAGGGCTTGTGACCAAGCATAGGCTTACGATGTTGTTGTGTTCCTGTTGCACTACTTTGGATTTGATTTATTGAACTTTATACCTTGTTCTATATTGTATCAGATTGTAGTGTATCCTATTTTTTCTACTTTCTTAGAATTAGTGAAATATTGCATAATTATATATACGACTGTGGGATATCTTTTACTTCAGTTTTGTTGCCCATTTCATGTCTATATTGTTTACTGGTTCCACATTTTTTTTATATTTATTTATTTTATGATACACTTTGTAAAATGAGGTCATAGTTTCCCCACTATCATTCCTAGGCCCTCGCTGCTAGTCGGTAGAATCTGGGGATTGGGGAAATGTGCTTGAGGTCATGTGACCAACCGGGCTTGGGGAACCTGTTGTGTGGCCCTCGGATCTGGGGCGTTACAAAGTGGTATCAGGGGAGTTTCTTTTATCTAGGTTATTTTATTATTTTGAGTCAATGGAATGACATATATTTTAAATGGATTCGGTAATAACTGTGCCAGGGAGTAGTGAACCTATTTACAGGTAAAGGCTGAATTACCTTGAATTAAATTGTGATTTTCTATTTTTGATTATTACAGTTGATTTTATTTTCACCGATGTGTGACACACTTGTGGTGTGCTATTTATATTTTTATACATGGGTTCTATGTAGTTGAAACCCGATGTGATGAGGGTATTCCAACTCACGAATAATTTAAGAAAATGTTAGAATCACATGTCATGCATAGTTTAATGCCATGTAGGTGCATTAGAAATTTCATTTTTTTGTGATATATGTTGTTCTAGAAAATGCATGTTGTTTTTATAGGTACTTTGATAGATATCCCAACCATTGATAGGGAATTGGTACATCATACAGTTGGATTTATGGACAGTAAACATTGGCTTCAGAAAAGTATGGGATCTATTGGATTGGAATTTAGCAGATCATGATCCAACCTTTTATTGAATTTTGTACTATAAAGTGATAGGTCAGGTGCTAAACATTGGTTCGCAGGGAGTATGTTCCCCCACAGATCATAATTTGTCATACGGATGCTTGAAATTAATGAAAAAAGGGTCCCCAAAGTAGTTTCTAATATTTACTTTCAGGAAACCCAGAAACATAGTGTGTGGTTCTATGAACACTCACCATATACTCTTCTATTCTGGATGAAATGAAAATTACTAAGTACACGTTTTGTACTTATATGTACACACCATATAGCCTCTAACCATTTCATCGGTCATGCAGGTAGAAACACACGATATGAAAACTCTTGTGGGAACACGCCATGTATTGGTTGTATACGCTATGTTCTGTGGACCCTGTGTCCACCCGTGTTACAAACAACACTGATGGAGAAAACATAGGTGATACACGCCGTGTTAGATATGAACACGCAGTGTAGTGGAATCTTGGGATCTGACTGTGTAGCTAACAACATGTGTCAGTGTTATCTTTTCAAGTACCTATCGTGTCCTTTGGGAACACACTATGTAGTGTGAGCCGTGTATCTAACCGTGTCACGAACAACATGGGTTGTGGAAGCTGATCCAGTACACACTGTGAACATGTGGAACATGCATTGTTGTGTTTTTCAAGTATCTGGTCATGCCATGAACAACAATGGTCAGTAAAGCTCATATATTACATGCCATATCAAGAACAAACACACCGTGTAATCATGTCCTGAGGTTATCCATGTGGCTTAGCCATGTAGAATGACTCGTGCAGGGGAAGAAAATTCAAATACACGCAGTGTCTAAGGATAACATTTTGTGTGTTTTGGGTGTTACATGACCAATTCTTGCATGAGTACACGCTCTTGTGAAAGACACAAGGGAACATGCGGTGTAGTTATTATAAACAACATGTAGTATTTTTTTTGTAAAACATGAATGTTTTCATTCTCATGATACCTTCTCGCGTTTCAAGTTCTTTTTCCTTGGAAATATTAATCTATGGCGTGTGATTGACCATGTGGAGTCATGCCGCTGAGACGACCTCGAGTTTCTCGGCAAGAGAGCGGTGATGATTATACCTCAAAGATGGTAGGCCATGGACTACCGATGGATCCTCCAGCTGTTCCAGATATGGCACTAGCTATTATACTAGACACAGGAATAGATGCACAGTTCTGTGATGACTTCTTATTGTTCATGCAGACCATCTAGGGAGCACCACCAATTTCCACATCTATGGCAGAGATGACACATATATTCCAGCAGTAGCATCTGCCTATGTTTTTTTGGGATGGTGGACTACGTGCAGTGGAGTCATTGCTTGGTTCTATGTAGATGATCTTCGAGCATCTGGAGACGCCTCCTGGGAGGAGGGTCAAGATCGCTACTTACATGCTATGTTATTCTTCCTAGATATTGTGGGATGTTACCACCTAGAATGAGAATCACATATACGTGGTGTGGAAAGAATTTCAAGTAGTCTTCTATGACTTTTTCTTTACAGAGATGCTAAGGGCATATTGATCTTGAGAGTTCATGAATCTGTAGTAGGGAACTATGTAAGTGATGGACTATTCATCACACTTCACCGAGCTACAGCGTTTTGAACGTGTTGTAGTGGGTGTTGAGATGTTGAGGGCTAGACACTTTGAGGATGGTCTTCGATATGACATCCAAGCACTGGTGAATGTTTTTAGGTTGCCCATAGTACATTCTATTCTGAACTAGGTGTTGATTAATGAGTGGAACCTGTAGGAGTCATGTGGTTCATACCAGAGTGGTGCGACACCGGTCTTTGGTACTATTTCTATAGAAAGTGGAAAAGGCAGATGAATTTCTCTCACAGTGGTATTACTAGACATAAAAATTTGTTAGGTGGCTCAGTAACGTGTTACCAGTGTGGTAAAGTGGGTCACAAGAGAACTAAATGTCTACGTGACCAATCAGAGTGTCGAGATAGTGGAAAGATGGGTCATCTTCAGCATTTTTATAGGGAGTTTCCACCAATGACTAGTGAGAGGGGATCTGTGCAGACTCCGCGTGCATGACCAGGGCCAACAGCTTCGTACCAGTCAGGTAAATGGAATACATCAGGACGTTCAAGCTGAGGTGGTGGTCATGGAAGTGGTAGCCAGACACCAAGATCTTAGAGACAACAGGACAGGTCCGCTCAGGGTTGCCAGGCTATGTCGTAGGTTCGCGACACTGGGAAGACATATGCAGTGCAATAGACCCAACAAGACCTGGATCCCAGAACATCCACTATCAGAGGTACTATTCTCATTTCTTCTATTTTATCTTTTGTGCATTCCGATACTGGTGCTACAAATATATTTATATATGTGGATTTTGTGGAGATCCTTGGGCTCTATGATTCTTCTTCTTCTGATATCATGACGCTAGACACTCTTTTGGGAATTAGAACGGTAGTTGTCTGTCAATGAAAAGTGTTCCCTCTATAGATTATTGGGTGTCACATTCTATGGGACCTCTATGTCTTATGGATAATGGGTTATGATGTCATTCTTGGGATGGACTTGTTGGTATTGTCTTGAGCGTTTGTAGATTGCTATCAGCACAGGGTGACATTCACATCAATAGAGGGTAGAGAGTTTCTATTCAAAGGTGAATGGGATGTCCAGGTTAGCCTAGATAGAACCGAGCATTATGGTCGAGGTGGAGTGACAGCCCAGATTGCGAGTTTTTTTCTGGATGACTAGGGAAATTTTCAGAAGGATTTCCCTCGAGTGGTTAATAGTTTCAGGGATGTCTTCCCGGATGACTATTCATGTCTACCTCCAGAGTGAGAGTTGTATTTATCTATTGAACTTGTGGCAGGAGGGGCACCGATGTCCACTAAATCTTATAGGATGGCTACACCAGAATTTACGGTGCTCAAGAAGCAGTTAGAGGAGTTACAGGCAAAGGGTTTCATCTGACCATGTACTTCCCCTTGGGGTTCGCCTGTCCTATTTTTCGAAGAAGGCGGATGGTACCCTTAGACATTGTGTGGATTATCGGAAGCTGAACCTATTGACGGTTAAGAACTGATATCCCACGCCAAAGAATGGCTATAGTTTTGATCAAATTCTAGGATCACTAGTGTTCTCAAAGATTGACGTGATATCCGAATATAATTAGTTGTGTTTTACACCATTGGACATATCGCTCAAAGACCTTAGGAGCATATATGGTCAATAAAAGTACTTGGTCATGCCATTTAGAGTCACAAACACACCATAAGTTTTCATTTCTCTCATAAACCATGTGTTACACCCATATCTGGATTATTTTGTGGTAGTTTTCATGGACGAAATCTTGGTGTACTGTCACACTCGACACGACCATGCCACCCATCATGAGATCGTACTGAGTACACTGAGAGAGAATTAGTTTTATGCTACGCTCATAAAGTACCACTTTTGTATTGACCATATTCACTTCCTGGGTCATATTATCTCTAAGGAAGAAGTTGCGATAGTCCTAGAGAAAGTGAGAGTAGTAGTTTCCTTAGAGCAGCCTAAGAACGTGTTTGAAATATGTAGATTCTAGGTGTAGGCTGGTTACTAAAGCCACTTCATACTAGACCTATGCCTCTTAACTGTGCCATTGATGGGTTGGACTAAGAAGGGTATGGTGTTCGTTTGGTCAGAAGCTTGTGAGATTGCCTTTCAGGAGTTTAAGGGAAGGTTGACATCAACAGAAGTACTGATACTTCTAGAGAAAGGGATGTACTATACAATTTACTATGATGCATCAGGTATTGGGCTGGGAGTAGTGTTGATGTAAGGCAATCGAGTAGTTGTGTACGAGTCTCAGTAGTTGAGGCCACATGAGAAAAATTACCCCATGTATGATCTCGAGTTGGCTGCAGTTGTTCATGCGTTATGATGTTGGAGACATTATCTCTTGGGAGAACATTTTGTGCATTTTTCTGACCACAAAATCATAAATACAACTTTACCCAACACGAATTGAATTTCAGATAGTGATGGTGGGTTGAATACCTTCTGTCCTTTATCAATGAGCTTACTTATACACCTATTATTGGTATCGTAGTTGCTGATGCACTGAGTAGGAGGACTCAGACACACACAATGAAGGAGGCCAGTGGTGAGTGGAATCTTATGGCTTTGTTCACTGAGATTAATATGGAGGTGAATGATAGTCCTGGGTGGACCTATCATTCATCCTTAGCTATGAATTCTACCCTCATGGATAGAGTGAGGATGGGACAAATATCAGATTCAGATGGCCTAGTTATACAGAAATCAGTGGAAAGAGAGGACTCTCCTCCTAGTTGGATGATAGGCGATGACGAGGTACAATGTATCCATGGATGAGTGTGGATTCCTGGGGATATACATGAGGAGTTGATGAAAATATTTCATGCTTTGGCCTGGGCAGTGAATACTAGAGTTACCAAAATATACCATGAATTAAGAAGTCAGTATTGGTGGCTGGGTGTGAAAAGAGAGGTAGCTGGTTTACTTAGGAGATATTCTACCTGTCAGTTGGTGAAGGCAGAGCATCAGAGGCCCATCAGACTATTACAACAGCTACCCATTCCAGAGTGGAAATGGGATGATGTCACGATGGAATTTCTGATCGGGTCTCCAAGGTCACATTGAGGTAATGCTGTCGTATGGGTTGTTTTGAAAAGACTTACGAAGGTAGCTCATTTTTTGCTGATCAAGGAGACCTTCAGTGTTAACGAGCTCTGAATTTTATATATCTAAGAAGTAGTACGTATTCATGGGGTCCCTAGTTCTATCATTTCAGATAAGGACGCTCATTCTAAATCTCCTTTTTGGAAGTGTTTTCAGAGTGCACTCGGTATGTAGGTGCTTATGAACACAACATACCACCCACAGACCGATGGACAGCCAGAGCGTATAATATAGGTTCTAGAGGACATGCTGCGTGCAAGCGTCCTGGACATTGGGGGCTCATGGTAGAAGCACATTCCTCTATTCGAGTTTTCCTACAATAATAGTTTTTTGGAATCTTTTGAGATGGAACCTTACGAGTATTTTTATGTTTGGCCATGCCAATCACCTTTGTGTAGGTTGGAGGTTGGTGATGCATCTTTACTAGGACAACGTCTCAGGCAAGAGAATTCAGAGCAGGTCCTGTTGATTTAGAAGCGGATGGCTACTGCAAAGTACCATCATAAATCTTATGCTGGTCGCCACAGACGACCCTTGGATTTCGTTGTCAAGGATCAGGTTTTCTAGCATGTTTCACTGAGGTTGGGACACAGGCAGATCAAGAGACAGTGTAAACATTCACTGAGGTATATAGGGTCTTTTGAGATTCTGTAGAGAGTTGGGCTGGTTTCCTATCAGTTTCAGTTACCAAATAGGTATCGGGCTATGCATGACGTCTTCCACGTATCTTAGTTGCACCATTATCACTCAGACTCGTCTCAAAATTTTTAGCCTGAGGAGGTTCAACTTCAATATGATGCATCCATTGAGGAGAAGCTGATTTGTATTGTTGATAGGAGAACAACGGTTTTCTGTGGCCGGTCAGTTCTTCTTGTATGAGTGTTATGGCAGCATGGCCGTGTGCAGGACAAAACATGGGAGCAGGAGACCGCCGTACGTGATTAGTGTCTAGAATTGTTCTCAGCTTTATCTTCACTGTAACACCATGAGATTTTATGAGAAGTAATCTTTTTAATTTATTTGACGTATTTTTTTGTATGATACCCCATGATTATCTTGCATTATACGCAACACCGTATTAGATTGCATTATATGAAAGACTAATCCTGGATCGTGTTACCCAAAATTTCAAGTTTGATTGAGGGTAGTTATTCTACGCAACATTGAATATATATATATTGATTCAATGTATTAATGAAATATGGTTGGATTTTGTTATATGAAATAAAAAAGGAGTCGTTCACTACACGCAACCCTGACTTGTCTTGCATTACACGTAATTGCAACCTTCCTCGATAGCGTGTGTTGTACACAATACCGGGTTTTACTAAACAATGATATATTATTATAATATTATTATGAACTAGCTGTTATGAATATTATTAACTAAATTTTTAATTTTATAACATTATTATTCATCTTACACATTTTCTAGAACATGGTATAAGAACCAAATAATTTTTTCAGGTAAAATAACTTTTTTTCAAAAAATGCAGTTTTGCCGCCTTTTGATGGCGTACCCTCTTTAAATCTAGTTTTTGACATGTTTATAAATTCAATTTTACAAAATAAACTTCTTATTTTGAATAAGGATATAAAAATTTACATTGGATATTGTTTTGATAGTTTTCTGATAACTTTTATATTTTAATGAATAGTAAAAACACACTATATTTTAATTAAAAGAAACCTTTTTCATCGTAATAATTTATATGGATAAATTATAATATTGAATGCTTTTAAAGTATAAATATAATATATTTTAACCATTTAATATAATTTATGTCAATAGCATTGATTTTACCTTCAATTCGTAGGTTAAATCATTTCAATCTTTTGCAATGTTTTAAACAAAGACCCGTTTTCTTTTGACAACGGGATTAATTTTAATTTAATTTCTGCAACTTTCGTGTATTGAATTTCGAAAAATGGATTCCATATTTGGAATCAGTGGGTCCAAATTATGTTAATAGGCTACATTTTATTTTTGGGAATTATGAATAGTATCTACGGTAAATTTTATTTACCATAGTTAAAGGTAAATAGGGTAATTAAGGGTAAATATAATATTATAAAATTACACTAACACATTCCAAAAATATATTTTATGGCCATAAGTCGACCCATTTCACCTAAGGGTCAGATTAGATTCATTTTATTGACTTTTGAACATGAAAATTATTTAATTATTATGATATCCAAAGAAAGTGACAACATGTCACTCTCTTAAATCTTATAAGTATAATAATTTTAATTTAATGATAATCTTCATGAAACTTTGAACTTGAATAGTCTCCATAAATCTAATAAAAGTATATACATCATATGAATTTATATATAATTTTTAGGGATTAAATAATTATCATTAATTGTGACACAATAGTAATGCATAAATATTTTATCTAGAGAAAAATCAAGAATATAGTTTTTAGTAAACTAATACTGACCATAAAATGCACAAAACCCTGACCAAAACATATTGGTCATGTAATTGTAAACCATAATAATCCAATGGTCGAATAATTGACCATTTGGAGCCTTAGTAAAGAGATTATGACACTTATATTATTTTATTATAAATGATGCCCAAGTTGTCACCTTCATAATTTAATAAATATAATAATTTAAATATTGTTATTTTAAGATGATAAATTCTAGTAAATGTATTATTGTGAAAGGTAATAGATTTATATTCATCATAGGATTTTATTTATAATTTTTATGAAACATATAATTATATTAAATAATTATACAAAAATATTGTAGTATTTATTTTATTTAGAGATAAACCAAATAAATGGTATTAAAAATAATAAAATAAATATTATATGAACTATTTAATGTTCTCCAATAATTTTCAAGATACATATGAGCTTTTATGAATCTATTAAAACTTTTATTTTGAACATGTATTATGTATATATTTTATTTAAATTCAAATAAACGAATAGTGTCAAAATTTACACTATTGTTTTTTTATAAAAATAGCATATTATAAAAGTGTGTAAAAATCACAAAAATAATTAAAAATTATAACTTTAAATTTATATGGTCTAAAATTTTATAAAGTATCCAATTATTGTCAATTCTCATCAAATAAGTAATTATTTTTTATAATTTAAAATTTAGAATGTTATTACCACAAATACAATTAAAATGATTAAATAAAGATAAATCAAGTTGATAATGTTTAAAATAAATTACTAACATGTCTAAATTTTATTGGGTGATGTTCTAACAAACCTATGTCATCTAATATTCTTATATGAGTCATTTTTTATGTTTTTATGTGGGGTTGGGATTTAATATAAACCAATATTTCTTATATTTCCAATGGTGCCCCTCTCCTCCCTTATAAAAGGGCACCTCCTCCCTCTCTTCCTCAACCCACATTGAGCCTTAAATCTATGCTAAAACCGGCGAAATTATCTTCTACACTTCCCTAGAAACATCCTAGAGGTTCTGGTCTTCTTCAAAGACCAATTTTCGTTCCCTAAAAGGAGGTCTCAAAGAGGCGCTTCAATGAAGAGGAAATGTCTGTTACCAATTCATTCAACATTATTTCTTATTATACTTCTTCTTCATTAGTTGTTTCATTATGAAGTAATAACATTAGTATCACTCATATACTGATATGTTATTATAATTATGAAACAACCCTTTTTCACCATCTATCCATCCTATGGAAAAATAAATCACTGCACGTGCGTACGTACGGAATACCGTCTCCATGTCATGGTGTAATCAATTTTCACCACCGCCATACTTGGATGGGTATAATGGTGTAAATAATGACTATACATGATTATTATAAAGTGATATTTATTCTGAAATAGTATAAATACACTCTAATACAATTCCATGGGAACGATATCATCGCTCGTGCGTACGTACAGATTACCGTCTCCACGACGCGATGAGATTCATTTTCCATGTTAACAATTCAAGAATGATTATAAAGTATATATAATAAGTAATAATGAAATATATGACATAATAATTCTACTGGATTTATGTACATATATATGTATGTCATATACATAATTCCATTCAATTCAATAAGGAAATGAAAACAGCGTTCTTACGTACGTACGACCTACCGTCTCCATGAACGGTGTATTTCGTTCCATTTATCGATCTATTATATATATGTATATTAAGAATATATATTATATATAAATCCTGTTTTTAATTCTAGATGTAAGTAATCATGATCTAATTAATCATATGAATAATTACAAGTTAAAACACGAACGACAAGTTAAACGATTTTACCCAAAATGCTACTTTAACATGAATTTACAAAAGAACGGGTAATATAAAGTCATAAGTGAACCATATATGATATAATGACAATGAATATTATTCTGTAATAAGTCAATGATATTTTTTAAATCATTATACAGGAGGTTTGGATACATACGAAGCATATCGGACCTAAGGTAAGGGATAATTTTGCAAATCTCTTTTTTATCTGAGATTTATTATTCGTATGTATTTACTAGGGTTATTAATATAATCCATGTCCATGTTTTATAAAAGTGTATATATGTATGTTTAATTTCATTTTTATCCATTTTTTACTTTTACCACATGGTATGTAAGGAATCTTTCATTTGTTTACGTTACAAGGAACTTTTTGACTTTTCCAACAAAAGTACCAGAAAATTGTTTTTTTAACTTATACAGCGTGAATGAACATTTACGATTTTATAAATCCTTATTTTCATGAATCTTCCTTAAAAATATTTCCTGACCATTTTCAACAAAATCCTTTTCTTTTAAAATTGCACGACATTTTGTGAAAAGAAAATGATTTTGAAGAAAAAAGGATATTTTCCTCAAGAATTCATTTCAAGTGTTTTATCAAAACCATTTTTCATCTATGATGACATTATTCCATATATGTATGTTTCAAGTATACTGTCTATATTATTTACATGTTTTAAATTTTCTTATTATGAAATGATATCCATTTCTTTTATATGGATTATGTGATGATGGGATGATGTTTATGAAACGCATTTTATTTATTGGGTTTTTATGAATGAGGTATTTTTATTTTGTGGAACAAGTAAAATGATTTCATTATGAGATGGGTTGGACCTATAACTCCCTCCAATGCATTGGGTAAAGATTTATATATAATGTGATAGACATTTCTGGAATGACAAGTTAAATTGGTTTCATAATATAGGACTGGAACGAGGAGTGAACTCGATTCAGAAAGGGACTTTGTCCACTACGATGGTCTTGTACGCAATGCCTTGGCTATTATGGAAATAATTACATGTTATTAATGGATTCCACAATTACATGTTTTATTCCCATGCTATTTAATAATGTTTTATGTTCCATTATGATCTATTCCTTATGTACTTCCATGTTTGATGTCGTTGCTCAAGATTTTGATGTTTAAACATTATGTTCGTGTTTTTAAGTTCAAATGTATATGGTATGTTTTGTTTTATCCATCCTTACCCTTACTGAGCATTTGAGCTCACCCTTTTTATGTTTTATTTTCCCCCAGGATTAAAAGAAAGGTTTTAGGTAAGGAAACAAAAAGTAGAAGATCTTTAGGGGAGATGTTGAAGATCTTTAACCATGATTAGAAGATTTAGTTCCAAGTTTCCAAGACACTAAACTATTACGGTCCTTGTGTGTCTGTTTTTTTTTTATTTATTAAGTATTCCGAAAAAGTAATGTAATATCTATATAGGTCATGTTTCGGGTCTCTACAGTTGGTATCAGAGGAAAGGTTTAGTCACCCTTTAGAAACTAGGATGTGAGAACTTTAATGAGATCCCTAGAGATACTTCTATTGTATGTCTAGGTATGTCCCTAAGGTTCAGTATAAGTATAAGTTATAGTCCTAGATTTACGGTAATGATCTTAAAATTAAACCTCAGATGTTAGATATTGAAGGTACTCCCCCTTTAATATGTTGTTTTCCCAAGCATGATTTTTTCCTCTCATGCTATTCTTTTTGGGTTTTAGAAAATGGCTGGAAAGAGGAAGATTCACAATAATGGAGGATATGATGGACAATGGAATGATATTCTTCATGAGAAACCAAATGAAATGGGATTTGGAAGTCCAAACATAATTATTATGCCAAATCATCAATCTCGTAATATGATCAATAAACTCAAATTTGGTATGTTTCCTGACTCGGCTAATAAGAGAAAGATGTAGTTTCATGATGATCATAGAGGAACGAAAGTTCAATTTCCCCTATGTAAATCATGTTGTAAGAGGCATCAAAGAGAATGTTTCAAAGGAACTAGAAGATGATTTGGGTGTGGAAAATAAGGACACAAATCCAATAAGTGCAAAGGATTAGTTTCAGTTAACACCATGGATGAGGATAATGGTATTGCTACGACATCAGCAATGGTTAAATGTCTTAAATTTGGAATGTACGGGAATTATCCAAACCAATTCCCTAAGGGAATGTCTTATGAAGAGAATCAGCATGGTCATATGGGTAGTATTTATGTGGATGATGATGAGGAGACTACAAATGATATATGAGATGAAAGAAGTGTTGAAGCTCAGTCAGTTGTTTAAGAAGTTAGTGGAATGATTGTATGTTTATAAAGAATAATGTATGGTACTATGGAATAAATAATCATCTAAGGATTGTTACACTATTGTTTTTCCTAAAGTATTTGAAAGTATATGTTGAATGGTACCAGAAACCATGAAAGGTTATTCAGATATTTTTTGAATGTAGATGATATGTGCATAATGAAAGGATAAGAAGATAATGAGATGTTTGATTGTATTCATTAGCTCATGACTGATATAAGGAATAAGTGATATTATGGTTTGATTATATAGATTTTTTGGGATTTTGGTATGTGGAAAGAGTTGCCCTTTTATAGTATTAATGTTTTCACTATGGTTCTATGGTAATTTAGGTTTCAAGAGAATATATGACTAAGGTATTCATGTGTTTGGAATGCAACCAACAAGATATATCTTATGATATATGTGAGATAAATGCTTGTATTCAAATTCATGGTAGATAACCTTTCTAGTAATTGTTTTCTTTGTACTATGAGCTTGGACCGATGTATTTTAGATATGCCTAAATATTGGAATGGATTATGTTGGACATATGTTATTATTGTTTAAGGATAGATATTTTTTCGATATTATTGATGGGATGTTATAGTAATGTAGTTTTATAAAAAGGGACAACCTTCAAGACGGGCAACAAACCGTCGCGTCGGACAAGGCAGTGCGAATATAACCCACAACCGAAGTGCGACTGGCCTTTATCCCCTACCACCGGCTTACAGGAAGTCCCTGGTTAGTAGAAACTAGTTTTATTTTATTAAGCGGTATAATATATGAAGTATAAATTCATTTTTGGAATCATATATGATTACCCTCACCATAGATGGACTTATGTATATTTGATAACATTTTCTAAACTTTTTTTTAAAACAGATGGAATGACTCATCATTCTATCACATGATCTGCTAACACTTCATGAATGACAAATTAAACTTCAATTCTTTATGAGATGATGTGGAAATTGTTCAAGGCACGAACAACGGTGAGATTGTACCAAAATCAAGTAAGTATTTCTTTTGATTCGAAAATTCTTCAACATTATAGAAAAAATACTAAAAACCAAAAATAATGTCATAGTTTCCTTATATCCGATGAATCAAATGGTACCTTATATCATCACAAATTTATGGCTTTGTGATTGTTGGCTTTTTCATAGCCATGTCCTCTACCACTCTCCATCAGAACTTGATGTTTAGATTTCTCTTCCATATACATATTTTCACCTATGATCTCCCACGAGTAAACCCAGTGATGAGTTAATTTGGGTAACTGTTTGGTTTCATACATCACTTTTTAAAATTAAGTTTTAGTATGTGGGTTTCTATTAAAGAAACTTTCAAGTAGTTAACCATTTATTACCTTGACAAATTTCGAGGGCGAAATTTATTTTAATGGGGGTAGAATGTAACACCCCGAGATTTTATAAAAAGTATTTTTTTAATTTATTTGACGTATTGTGTTGTATGATACCCCGAGATTATCTTGCATTATACGCAACACCGTATTAGCTTGCAGTATATGCAACACTAATCTTGGATCGTGTTATACACAATTTCATGTTTGTTTGATGGTAGTTATTCTATGCAACATTCAGTATATATATATATATATATTCAATGTATTAATGAAATATGGTTGGATTTTGTTATACGAAACAACAAAGGAGTCGTGCACTACACGCAACCCTGACTTGTCTTTCATTACACTCAATCACGACCTTCCTCGATAGCGTGTGTTGTACGCAATATCGGGTTTTACTAAACAACGATATATTATTATAATATTATTATGAACTAGCTGTTATGAAGATTATTAACTAAATTTTTAATTTTATAACATTATTATTCATGTTACACATTTTCTAGAAAATGGTATAAGAACAAAATAAATTTTTCGGGTAAAATAAGTATTTTTAAAAAAATGCAGTTTTGCCACCTTTTGATGGTGCACCCACATCAAATCTCGTTTTGGACATGTTTATAAATTCAATTTTACAAAATAAAATTCTTCTTTTGAATCAGGATATAAAAATTTTCATTGGATAAAGTTTTGATATTTTTCTGATAAGTTTCATATTTTAATGAATAGTAAAAACACGCTATATTTTAATTAAAAGCAACATTTTTCATCATAATAATTTATATGGTTAAATTATAATATTTAATGGTTTTAAAGTATGAATAGAATATATTTTTACTATTTAATATAATTTATGTCAATATCATTGATTTTACCTTGAATTCGTAGGTTAAATCATTTCAATCTTTTGCAATATTTTAAACAAAAACCCGTTTTCTTTCGACAACGGGATTAATTTTAATTTAATTTCATCAAATTTTGTGTATTGAATTTCGAAAAATGGATTCCAAATTTATAATCAGTAAGTCCAAATTATGTTAATAGGCTACTTTTTATTTTTGGGAATTATGAATAGTAACTATGGTAAATTTTATTTACCATAGTTAAAGGTAAATCAGGTAATTAAGGGTAAATATAATATTATAAAATTACCCCAACACATGCCAAAATTCTATTTTATGGCTAAAAGTAGACCCATATCACATAAGGGTCGTATTAGAATCGTTTTATGGATTTTTTACAATGAAAATAATTTAATTATTATGAAAACCAAAGAAAGTGACAACATGTCACTATCTTAAATCTCATAAGTATAATAATTTTAATTTAGTGATAAACTTCATGAAACATCAATCATGAATAGTCTCCAGAAATCTAATAAAATTATCTACATCATATGAATTTATTTATAATTTTTAGAGATTAAATAATTATAATTAATTGTGACACAATAGTGATACAGAAATTGTTTATCTAGTGAAAAATCAAAAATATAGTGTTTATTAAACTAATAGTGACCATAAAATGCACAAACCCTGACCAAAAAATATTGGTCATGTAAGTGTAAAAAATAATAATACAATGGTCAAATAATTGACCATTTGGAGCCTTAGTAAAGAGATTATGACACTTATATTATTTTATTATAAATGATGCCAAAGTTGTCACCTTCATAATTTAATAAATATAAAAATTTACATATTGTGATTTTAATATGCTAAATTCGTGTAAAACTATTATTGTAAAAGTTAATATATTTATCTTCATCATAGGATTTTATTTGTAATATTTATGCAACAAATAAGTATATTAAATAATTATACAAAAATGTTGTAGTAATTATTTTATTAAGAGATAAACCAAATAAATGGTTTTAAAAATAAAAAAATAAATATTATATGAACTATTTGAGGTGCTCCACTAATGTTTTAGATACATATGAACTTTTATGAAACTATTAAAACTTTTATTTCTAACATATCTTATGTATATATTTTATTTAAATTCAAAAAAATGAATAGTGTCAAAATTGACACTATTGTTATTTGATAAAAATAACATATTATAAAAGTGTTTAAAAATCACAAAAATATTTAAAAATTATAAATTTAAATTAATATGGTCTAAAATGTCATAAAGTATCCAATTATGAAAAATTCACAACAAATAAGTAATTATTTGTGATAATTTTAAATATATAATTTTATTACCACAAATAAAATTAAACTGATTAAATAAGGATAAATCAAGTTGATAAAGTTTAAAATAAATTCCTAACTTGTATAAATTTTATTGGTTGATTATATTACAACCCTATCTCATCTAATCTTTGGATATGATTCATTTTGTATGTTTTTAAGTGGGGTTGGGATTTAATATAAACTAATACTTCTTATATTTTCAAAGGTGCCCCTCCCCTCCCTTATAAAAGGGCACCTCCTCCCTCTCTTCCTCACACCGCTTTGAGCATTCATTCTCGGCCAAAACCTACAATATTCTCTTATCCACTTCCCTTGAAACATCCTAGAGGTCCTGGACTTCTTCAAAGACCAATTTTAGTGCCCTAAAAGGAGGTCTCAAAGAGGCACTTCAAAGAATAGGTAATGTCCGTTACCGATTCTTTCAACTTTATTTCTTCTTCTACTTAAACATCTTTAGTTGTTTCATTATGAAGTAATAAAATAAGTATCACTCATATAATGATATGTTATTATAGGTATGAAACAACCCTATTTCACCATCTATCCATCCTACAGAAAATGAAATCACAGCGTGTGCGTACGTACAGAATACCGTCTCGACGCCGTGGTGTAATCTATTTTCCACCACCACCTTACTTGGATGGGTAAAATGGTGTAAATAATGACAATATTTTATTATTGTAAAGTGATATAGATTTGGAAAAAGTATACATACACTCTAATACAATTCCATGGGAACGATATCATCACCCGTGCGCACGTATGGATTATAGTCTCCACGACGCGATGAGATTCATTTTCCATGTTAACAATTCAAGAATGACTATAAAGTATATATAATAAGTAATAATGAAATATATGACATAATAATGATATTGGATTTATGTACATATATATGTATGTCATATACATAATTCCATTCAATTCAATAAGGAAATGGAAACACCGTTCATGCGTACGTACGACCTACCATCTCCATTAACGATGTATTTCTCTCCATTTATCGATCTATTATATATATGTATATTCTGAATATATATTATATATAAATATTTTTTTTCATTTTGGATGTAAGTAATCATGATCTATGTAATCATATGAACAATTACAAGTTAAAACACGAACGAAAAATGAAACGATTTTACCCAAAGTGCTATTTTAACATGAATTTACAATAGAACGGGTAATATAAAGTCATAAATGAACCATATATAATATAATAACAATTAATATGATTATTTAATAAATAAATGAAATTATTTAAATCATTATACAGGAGGTTTGTATACGTACGAAGCATATCAGACCTAAGGTATGGGATAATTTTGCAAATCTCATTTTTATCTGATGTTGATTATTCGTAAGTATTTACTAGGGTTATTTCTATCATCCATGTACATGTTTTATAAAAGTGTATTTATGTATGTTTAACGTCATTTGTACCCATTTTTACTTTTACACATGGTATCTAAGGAATCTTTCTTTTGTTTATGTTACGAGGTACTTTTTCAGTTTTCCGACAAAAGTACGAGAAAAATGTTTTTTTTAACTTATACGGTGTGAATGAATTTTTACGGTTTTATAAAGCCTAATTTTCATGAAGCTTCGTCCACAATATTTCATGACTATTTTCAACAAAATACTTTTCTTTTAAAATTGCACCAATTTTGTGAAAAGAAATTGATTTTGATGAAAAAAGGATATTTTCCTCAAGAATTCATTTCAATTGTTTTATCAAAACCATTGTCATCTAAGATTACATTATTTAATATATGTATGTTTCAAGTATAATGTCTCTATGATTTACATGGTTTCAGTTTTCTTATTATGAAATGATATCCATTTCTTTTATATGGATTATGTGATGATGGGATGATGTTTATGAAACCCATTTTATTTATTGGGTTTTTATGAATGATGTATGCTTATTTTGTGGCACAAGTAAAATGATTTCATTATGAGATGGGTGGGACCTATATCTCCCTCCAATGCATTGGGTAATGATTTATATCTCATGAGATAGACATGGCTGGAACGACCTGTTAAACCGGTTCAGAAATACAGGACTGGAACGAGGAGTGAACTCAATTCAGAAAGGGACTTTGTCAACTATGGTGGTCTTGGAAGCGATGCCTTGGCTACTATGGAAATCATTACATGTTCTTAATGGATTCCACAATTAAATATTTTATTCCCATTCTATTTTATAATTACTTATCTTCCATTATGATCTATGCCTTATGTACTTCCATGTTTTCTGTTGTTGCTCGGGATTTTGATGTTTAAACATTATGTTCGTGTTTTTAAGTTCAACTGTGTATGGTATGTTTTATTTTATCCATGCTTACCCTAAATGAGCATTTGAGCTCACCCTTTTTATGTTTTATTTTACCTAGGATTAAAATAAAGGTTTTAGGTAAGGAAACAAAAATTGTAAGATCTTTATGGGAGATGTTGAAGATCTTTCACCACGATTAGAAGATTACGTTCCATGTTTCCAAAGACAATAAATTATTACGGTCCTTGGGTGTCTATTTTTGTTATGTATTAAGTATTCCTCAAAAGTAATGTAATATCTATGTACATCAGGATTCGGGTCTCTACATTCACCAACCTTGGAAGTGCAATTCAGAGAAGAATTTCTTTAAGGGGGGGGGGGGTTATAAGATCCTGGTTCCAAATTTTGAGGGATGAGTGTTTTATTTTACTTTTTTCCATATAGTTTTTTAGAATTAAATGGAAATATAGGAAAAATAAAAAATTTATGGGTACACGTAATGTAATTTTTAACACACGCCGTGTAGGTTGGGCTTGTGGGATGAAAATACATGGCATGTAGGCTTGTCAGGGATTATGTGTGTCAAAACTAACTACACACGGTGTACTTAGTAATAAATTCCATGTGATCAATCGGAAGGTAAGCAGTATGGTGGTGGATGTAGCCGCAAGTGGAATGATAGTACATATTGTGTACTTAGTAATACACACCATTTAATCTAGTCGGTTGATGAATAGTGGGGCGGTGGAAAGTAGACGCTGGAGAAACAGTTTAAAAGGAATGTACATGCTGTATACTTTAGATTACACGCAGTGTAGTTATTTTTTTCTGTTAAAAACATGAAGTAGCCTCTTCATTTGGAAGATGAGGCAGATTACTCACCAGCAGCTGTGGGAGAGGTTTCCGAGACGTGGAGGATCTCCCAATCACACACCGAGACTCCGATCATACCGTTATCCATCATGTTTGAACCGTGTAGGTATGGTCATCACTCTCTATGAATATATCATTCCAATACGTTCCCTAAGGGATTTTTTTAGGTTTTAACAGGTAATCCTTCATCTCAGATCTACGTCGTTCTTGGTCATTTCGGGAGGTGTCATTCACGTATAACAATCAGAGGAGATCGAGGTAGGTGGTCATGTGTTTAATTCAAACTGTCGAGTTGATTTTGTCTACTGTTTTTCCACGCACCCATGTTTGGAGTGTTGTATGGATGAGGCCCAGACTATTGAGATACTTAGGATTGAATATATAATCAAATGAATAAGTGTAATCTACTATTGGAGATAATTTCTTTGATCTAATGCCATACCATGGGTGCATTTCCATTATTTAGCCTTTTGGCCAGGATACCCATGGGTATGTCGTGATTATAGCATGTTTTGTGTTTTCGTAAGGGGAAACATATATAAATTTCTTGTTTTTGTGTTGGTCTCGACCGAATTACTTGCTTTTCAGATGTAATTCCTAAGGGTAGTGTTCTATTTAGCTTGAGGGCATGGTTATGTTATGTCTGGGGGAAAGGTTTTGTTTTTCCTGAGGGAAGTGTTCTATTTGGAATGATGCAAAGGTTTTTTTTAGCCTGAGGGAAATATTTTTTTATCAAGAGGGAAACATTTCTTATGACTCAGGGTAGTATCTTCTATCCTTGACTGCAATAAATTTTATGACTAAGGGAAATATTCATTATGCCTGAGGGAAGTCACATGAGGGTTTTGTTTCTGTTTTCTAGAGGGTAGGGATTTTCATATTTGAGGACAATGATTACAAGAATCTTTACTTTGGTTATTTCTTATGTTGTTCCGGCCAAGCTAATGATAATGCTAGGTATTATTATCTTTTACTTGTTAGATAGCCAGTTGTGGTTTCTGCAGTGGCACTGAATAAGATACTGGCAGTCGAGGCTGAGTCATGGGAAACTCATAATTCAATTATATTGAATTGTTAAATAATTATTAAAATGTTAAGGTAATTAGTAGTAATGGATAATTTTGAGTACATACTAGTTTACTTCATTTCATTATTGCACAATGTTGTTCCAAATTTTCACTTGCAGTTGGGCACATGCCATTGGTGGTTTCCTACTAGGATTTATTTCTCCATCCTATATGGGTCATGTCTTGGGCCCAAATAGATTATATTTCTGTAGGTGTTGTTAAGGTCAAGGTTCCCTACACATGTACATGGTTATTGTAGAGTAGGAGAGCATGGGACTGATCTTAGGCTAGCGATTCTGTTGTGTTCATATTGCATTGCATTGGTTTTGTTTTGATGTAGTTCTTACCTTGTGTTTTGTTGTATCAGATTGCAATGTATCCTATTTTGGATGCTTTTTTTGAATTAGAGACATATTTCATCATCATATATATGATTGTTGGTTATATTTCACTTCAGTTTCGTTCTCCATTTTAGGAATATATTGTTTACTACTTCCTCATCTACATGTTAATATTTATTTCCGCTACGCTACACTTTGACAAATGAGGGTATAGTTTCCCCATTATATGTCCTAGGACCTCGATGCTAGTCGGTAACATCTGGCATTTGTTGAAATTTGTTTGAGGTCATATGACCAACTGATTTCTGGGCACCCGTTGTATGGAACCCAGATCGAACACATTACAATATTGATAAATCTATTTAGATGGTTTTGTTATATACAATATATTATTTTTATTCGATTTTTGTGTTTTCTTAGACTCTTTTGAATCACATTAATACCATTATAAGATATTTAAATGGAAGTTAGGTTGTTCACACAATAATTTTTAATTATTTCAATATATTATTATATATTTTTATAGATGTTTTTAAAAAATAAATAGTAATTTAAAATATAATTAATTTTTCTTCTTCATGGAAATTTATTTTTAGTTTTTAGGAAATATATAAATATCATAAATTCATTAAAAACAATGATTCAATAATTATTAATTTAAAAGAAAAATATAGAAAGGATAATGAAAATAATAAAATATATAAAATTTATTATTTATATTGAAATCTAAAAATTATATATGACTAATTATTTATGTATAATATTTAATAATTATTTTTTAGTTTCGAATTTGAATATTTATTTGATGTTTTAAAGGCAGTGTTATGAATAGTGTTTCAATCGTTTTTTTTCATGAATACAATATTTTATTAAATTATTTATCAATGAAAAATGAACATGGAAAAAATGATAAAATTTTACTCAAAATGGGATCCTGTGATTTTTAGTATTTTTATATGTCTTCAAACCATCTGTTCATCTTATTATATTTTAATATTTTAAAAAATTCCTAAATTATCTCTCACCTCAATTATAAAAGAGACTAGTTTCACCACATAATCAAATCACCAAGAGCATTATTTCTCATAAATACAATGAAAATTTACTTTCTACTCATCCCTTTAACATTCTTGTTTTTATAGTCTAAAAAAAGAACAATTCCAAGAGCCTTAACGAGGTTCTTAAAGATAAAATTTTAAAGAGGTAATTTTTATGTTCTTCACATTGAATTTTTTTTTCATTTATAATTTCCCCTAACCCCTATAAAATGTTTCAGGATAACTCCAGTATCAAATATATACTCCATGTTTATTTGTTTAGTAGTTTATAAATCATCCAATATCTTATCCTCTCCTCATATTCTTAAAAATGATATCATCAGGCCAAGTATGTTAATTCATCACATTTATGGATGAAGAGTTTTTGTTTCCCTTTACTAGAATCATGGGAAGTTTAAATTCACTAATAATTTTAAAAATTAACTAAATATATGTATCTTTTCTAGAGTATTATTTCTATTTGAAAGGAAAATACAAAACAAACCAACCTTGGAAACAATGAAAAGAACTCACCAAAAATAATGGGAATAAAAATATATTATTAATAAATGGTTGGAATGTTGTAATGAAACAATCATATATGGTATTATAGATATTAATATTGTTTTATAATATATATTAATAACAATGTTGAGTGATTATACTGGGATTTTTGACATGTTTGATGTAATATGAAGCTGAGGTAAGTTAAAATATAAATAAAACATTATTTTAAATGTTTTAACTACATACTCTTATAAATCATTATATTGTATTTACATGTTTTCAAAATGGTTCGTATTAAAATATCTATATTGAAAAACATTTTTTAAAAGTTAAATTTAAATTTTTCTCTCATATTTTTCATAAAATGGATATTTTTTAGGTTGTATGTAAGGGGATTTTCCATAAAAATATTCTATAAATTTTTTTTTTCAGAGAACTCAAATGGAATTTCATCTTAGTATTTATGGAATGAGAGTCCTTTTCAGTTATCAACTCATTTTATTGTTTTGTTATTTCATTTACAAGATTAAATTATTATTTTCAAAGAAAATATTTTCTTTTTCATATGCATAGTATTCTATTAAAAAAATTGATTTTTTCTCTAGGGATGTTTTTTATGAATAAAGAATTCATGTAATATAATTATGTTGTTGTTCATGTTAATTGTTTATGATGAAGAGTGGGAAATATTACTTTATCCCATGAATTTTTTATGGTAATGTTTGAGGTTGACTGTAATAGTTATTCTGCGTATAAATGTGATTGACCCACCATACAACAACCACAAGGGATATATCATAAGCTAGCAGTGGGGGTGACATTTTATGGTGTCGAAGAGAGTTAAAAATCCTTAGGTATCCATGAGGGCCAAAATAATATGTATGTATCGTTAATTAATCCCATATTACCTAAATGTTTTATTTATATTTTTTATGTTTTAGGTAAATATCATGTTTCAACTATCACGACCCATCCAAAGTGGCCCATTTTGTGACTACCCAAAACCCACCTCTAATTGTCCATGAGCTGGTGACTAGAACTGATAAGGAATATCCCAAAAATGGGAGGCATTGTCCTAAGAAAAAACACACATGCACCTATCTCTATGACCATAGGTTCTGAATTTAAAAGCCTATGTAAACCAGCATGCATAACACTATGATACAAAAAAAATATTATGATAGTACACTAAATAAAATGTAAACAGTGCCGGAATATAATTCCAACCAAAAGGGAATGTACAAGATCCTGAATCTCATCCACAAGAAACACTACCTGAAGTGTAGGTACAAAAATAGCTATTTAACATCGCTAAAACACATCACATCTATCACGCCTCCCTCTAAGCACCACATATCCCCAATCCAATATCGAATATGTCTAAGCATCGATCGTATTCACATGAAATGACATGTATGGATATATCCTAAGCATGGGTGAGTAAAACAGTACTCAGTAGGGACCTTGAAACCACAATGGTTAACCACAAAGAATTACATGAGTTATAACACAAAGAAAACATATCAAGTACACAAAATAGGAATCACTAGATGTGCACCACAAATGAAACACATGAATTATAGTCAATAAATTCATCTTAGAAAGGCACAAGTCTAAAGAACGAAGATAAAATTTCTAGTTGTTGTCCATAGATCCCCAATTATTTATAAAACTATAGGTTTCGGTAGGGAACATATAATCGATGGAGCAAAGGGCATTGATTGGTCAAGAAGTCCCCCTAGTGGCATAGTTACCAAGATCACATTGTCGTATTCAGTTATAGGATTATGCTCATTGGGAACTTCCTTCAAAAGATCCTACACCTAAATCCATTAAGTCATATTATAACATATACAAAAACAAACTTATATTATCCTATATGTTGTCGTTTCCCAGAAATGGTAACAAATCCAAAAACATCACATCAAATCTTCACAAGGTTTTAAATATAATACTAATTTGTTAAAAATTGTTTGGTCCAGTTTGGGTTCGACCTGACCCAGACCGGTTCACCTGACTCGACCTCATCGGTCATGGCTTTCCGAAACTGGCCTGGCCTGTTGGACTTCTGGACTGTGGCCCACATGGCCATGTGGTCCATCCCATTTGGATCTCAGAGCATCCCATTTCACCAAGTCTGGCCTGCCACATGTAGGCATGCTCCTTTACCATATGTATTGGTTGTGCACTCTTGGTCAACATGGCCACCATGTTCAATGTCAATGATATCACATCTCATCCCCCTAGTCCCACAGCCTTGCAGCAATGGGGTACTCCTCCAACGTGACATCTCAGCTACATCTTGTTGAAACCACCACTAATGTGCCTATCTACCATACATTTCATGTCTTACCTAGGGATGCCCCTCAAATTCATTCCCACTAGACTACATATGTGATCCATGCTGGAATCCTACCTCTCATTGGGCCACGCAATGCCTTTTCTGCCACCTACCCTTCCGTAGCCATCCATTTATCACGCCCTCTACTGTGAGACACCACCTACATGTTTCTCTACCATTTGATCCCAGCAATGATGTTGTAGATCTCAACCCTGATTCTCGAATTGTTGCACCATGGATAACGGGTGAAACGATCAATCATTTATGTAGGGTTTAAAGGGACAACGAATGATTGAATAAGACGATAAATTTAGGGGTGGTGTGGGGTGGGACTATGTAAATTAACATCCCAAGAATGGATATTGGATTTTTTTTCATCCATGAAAGTTTCATGTTAGCAGGATCCTAAATAAACCAACATCCGAATAATAACCGTGATCTATTTTCTTTAATCCCACAATAATTATCTTCCCAACAAAAACAACTAAACAATAAATCAACTAGTTCACGGGATGGTCAAAATTTATTATTTGATTATAAGAATGAATAATAAATATAAAAAATATTTAAAACATTCCTTAATGATTTGAACGATTGATGATGAAAAACAAAGGATCGTGTTGTCTTCATTCCTTAATCTGTTCACATTTTTCGTTAGGAGATAGCTTCCTTATCCTTTCCTTAGGAGATTTCTAGGGTTATGGAGGTTACCTTGAATTCCTTTGACATGTATTATTAAAAAATAAACTCCTACAACATCAACACATATCATTAAATAAAATATTCTTATTAGATATTTTAGTGATGTCTACGTCAAAAATATAATATTCACCCTCGACATGCGGTAGTCAAGGATAGGCCCTGCCTACGGAAAACATCTTCTTACGAATTCAACCATGGTCTATGATATCCAATCTACCTAACATTATATTAGTTATTAGTATTTCAAAATAAAATAATTTTTATTTAATTATTTTATTTACAATACGCCCTTGGTGAAATTTTCTATAGATGAGCCACACCGACCAATGTTAATTCATTCAATGTGTAATGCCACTACTTTAAGCCCAACTATTCCCTTACATTTCTGATATGTGAAATAGGTTAGGATTTATTTCACTTTTTCGGAAAATTCACATCTGTGTTGTATTAAAAACATATCATTTTAATCAATAATCCTAGGAACCCTAGGCCTCTTAATTTCATGTTGTATTAGTTCCTACACCTAGAATTTACCCAATCTTTTTAAAATAAATTCAAAAAATTATCAATCATTAAAATATCCCAACCACATGACTTTACAAACCTAAAATAAAAAATCATGGAAAATCAACAAAATGGTGAGGGTACTGAGCATGAATATGAGTCTCCCTCTCTCATGTGGTCTCCTAAAAATTCTCATTCTTCCATTGAATGTGAAACAGAGGAATCGAATTCCCAATAGGGATCTTCTCTAGTCAATCCTCAATCTCTTTTGGGTACTCTGCAAATGTCATCCCATCATCAATTTACAGCTCACCTAATTCGATAATGTGCAATGGATCATGCACATTATTCATCAACTTTGACATGTTGAAGAAATCATGACCCTGATACAACTATGAGGGTAGAGCTTGGTGGTATTCCACCTCACCAACTCTACTCAAAATCTGAAAATGGGTGATGTATCTAAGAGATAACATTCCTCCCTAGAAAAATCAATGCAATTTCTATCAATGTGAGAATGAAAGGAACACATGGTCTCACTCCTAGATCTATAAGGAACCCATGTACCTGTTATTAGATGACTTATACTGGCTCTATACAGTCCTCATCCACTCTTGGATGATATGAGCCTTCTTGGTCAGAGACAGTACTATCTCTGGTCCCATGAGTACTGAATCCCATGGGCCTATAGAGAATAGTGAAGACATGCATAGTAATCCATACAAATCCAATAATGGTCCCATACTAATGGTGTACTATTTTCTATTGTAATATTAAAACTCCACCTAAGGTAGGTGTTCCTCCCAACTGCGTCAAAAATATTGGATTCAAGCACATAACATGTCCTCTTGAACCTGTATGCCCCACCCCATTTGACAATCCATCTAGTAATGAAAACTATTATCATACACAACTAATTAACAAGTGAATACTACATTTACATCCATTACCATGATGTAATGTGAGCATCATGATCACAGATGAATGTTGATGGCACTATGTGAACCTGAATTATCTCCTTCATGTAGCGGAATCCCACACAATCTTCTGAGCTCTTCTCATAGATCAGTAGCATGTGGGTCGACATGGTGAGTTAGTCAATGATCACATAGATAGTATCATGTCCCATAGACATGCATGGTAAGCCCATAATGAAATTCATCGATACAACATCCCACTCCCACTCTATCAGCTCAAGGGGATTTGTCAAACCGTGTCGAACCGAGTTCCCATCCATCACTTGAAATAATTTGAGGCATCATGAAATAAACTCTGACACCACCTTCATCATTCTTGACCAACATAAATGATGGTAGAAGTACTAGTATATATTTTCCACTCTTATATATATCTCTAAATGGGATCTATGGAACTCTCTCAAGACATCCTCCCACAACTTATCTAGAATTATTGTGCACCCTCCAAAAATACGACGTTCTCCCCACCATTCAAATTTTCATCAGTGGTATTCCCCATGGATATATATTCATGTGTAGTCTCGCTATCGGTATCTCTATGTTGTGCCTCCCTAACTCGCTATAATATTTTAGGGGTAACCACCATTGACATGAGATAAGGTACTTCACCTTTACCCCCAAAGGAAATATGTCGTGAAGATAACTTCTCTGATGCCTCTTTCAGTTGATGTGTACTCGTTCTCAAGCTAAGAGAATCCACCATAACTTTTAACTTCCATGATATATAGACTATCTCGAAGTGATATTCATGGAGTAACTATATCCAATTCCTCATTCTAATGTTCAATTCATTTTTAGAGAAGATATACATGACACACTTGTGGTCAGAGTAGACAATAAAATGCTCAACCATCAGGTAGTGTCACAATATATTCAATGAGAAAACTATAGTGACTAGATAAAGATCATGGGTTTCATAGATTTTATCATGATACCTCAATTGGTTTGAATCAAATTCAATCACAACTTTCCCCAACATAAATATACAACCAATCCAGGTCCCTAATTCATCACCAAACACCATGTATATAACACCATCCTCTAGTAATCTAATGATGTGTTATCTCATCATCATATACCTCAGCTCTTGAATGAACTAATAACAATTCTCTTTCCTCACGAATGGTTGACCCTTCAGTGTCAAGGCCTTGATGGGGGATGCTACCTAATAAAATTTGTGGGAAAATCTCTAATTGTAACCATCCAAAACCAGGAAACACTGAACCTTGGTAACATGCTTAGGTGGATCCCAAACATGCACCATCTAAATCGTCACTAAATCTATTGCTACTCTATCATAAGAAATGTTGTGTCCCCAAAAGTGGAAATAATTTATCTAGAACTAACACTTCAAGAGCATCCTAGAAATCTGGTGCTCTCAGACCGTGTCATGGACCATCCTCAAATATTTCATGTGATCCTCCTCAAAAAGTTAGTAGAATAGGATTTAATCAGAGATGTTCATAATGAACCGTTCTTTGTTAGGTTGGAATATACTATTCACGAGTCCCTTGAAAACTACATAGGGATTATTCATACAAAAAAAGATCAGTATGTACTCATAATGACCATACAGACATCTGAAGGTTGTCTTTGGGAAGTCATTATCACGTACTCAATGATGGTGATAGCTAGATCTGAGGTCTATCATTAAAAACCCCCTCACTCCCATCAGAAGATCAAAGTGGTCTTCAACATCCGGTAGTGGATAACTGTTCTTCCTAGTCACCTGTATCGGGCACCGAAACTCCACACATTAACTCAAGATCCCGTGTACGTTACTCGAAAACAAATCATGGGCTACCCATGGTGAAACACTTGGTCTCAAAAATCCCTTTTTCTGTAAGTCCTCCAGTTTTAGCCTTAACTCAAATTGTTCCTTGAGATCCATCCAATATGCAGGTGCATATATCAATGTGTGTGATGGAATGTATCTTCTTATGTGAGAGTCCATTATATGCCACATTGGTTTCCTTTTCTATTACAAAGTAATACTAGGTCCCATATCTATAGAAATACAACACTATACACCTAAAATAGCAAATCTAGACATTTAATGTGGATAACGATTACATAAAAAATGAAGAAAATTTAAGGACTTGACGCTACTAGCATCATATTGAAACTAAATATCTCACCCAAAAGTGTAATGGATGACTATTTTTAAAATGTTTGTGATTATTGAATCTCATCCTATAGGAGTCGTTAAGCATAGGGATTGATTCAACAGATCCACTGGAATATCCGTGTGTTGAATAAGGTTCATGAAGAGAAAAGAGGGACTATAACCAACGTCTATAAAAATTTTAAAATGGTTGTGAAGAAATAGATCATACCTATAATCATCTCTAGAGAATCAGTGTCATAAAACCTTATCTCCTTGAGATGGAATTTTTCATATTCTCCACTACCTGAGCCCATGGTGTACCACCTTGGGGTGGTGGTGGTAGTAACATGACCTTATGCTCACCTCCTACTTCCCGTTAAACTCCTTAGCCACATCTTTTTCCTAGCAAACCAAAATTTTCCTTCCTTCACCTCTGCCTTAGTGGTCTCTCAACCATCACCTAATCAACCTTATGACAGGTTGGGAAATATAGATACATGTGTCCCCAACCGCCGTTTGAGTAGAACAACCTTGCATCCTGCTGAGTCGCTCTTCCCTAGGAGCCTATCATCACTGAACATGTGTCCTAGGTCCATCCCTTAATCTTTTTGATCCACATGGATCATTGTGTTACCTATTGGATAGCTGTTGCTAATGATTCAGCTACCGTACTCCTAGTGTTAGCTCCCACTATCATCGTCTGCTCTGCCATAAATCATTGTATTAGAAATGCTCACTCATTACCCCAACATATGTCTGAATGCTAAGGGATACCATGGATGCCCTAATATCCTATATTATACCTTGATCAATGATTTGTGACCTGATGAATAGGAAATGCACAATATCAATTATGTAGAAAGAATGATCTATAATTATCACTGAGTTCTCCAATACTATCTGGATTCCCTAATTCATATGTAGTAACTCCTGTATATGCCCAAATCCAAAAGTCGCAAGGAATAACTTCTCTATAATGCTACACTTGATTTTTGTTGATGGGAGGGTTGTATCCTCATTCATATGGATCATTTAGCTCCACCATGTCCCCACTGAGCCATGTTGACGACTCGTGCCTAGGACTCCAATATAGTAGTGAGGTTTCCACACTTGGTGAAAGACACATGTCACCACCTCCATCCAATCCTCAACTGATTGGGTTCTAACTTAGATATGAACTTTAGAGGTCACTACCTCTTCATATCATGTGATGTACATAGCTTGTGTATATCCTATACTAGTAATGATGGTAGAAACTATTGCCATACAGGTTGGGGTATCACTGGTATGAAACCCGTGGTGCAATCTTCAGTTTGGGTGCCTGTAATGATGACTCATTTCCAGGCATATCATCCTCATGATAACATATCAGGATCATGATTAGATATCTATGTAGAGACATCCCAAAATAGATCAAGATATACCACAGTCAACAGAGTATAGCTGGTGAGCTGACACTGACTCAAGAAGGACATGAGAAGACACTCAATCCTATATGATGCATATACCATTTATTTTTTCTACAATTAGTTTTTTCATTTATTTATCTGAAAAGTAGAATTAGGAGTCCTAGTGTAGGGATGCATCAGTTTCTGTACCAACACTGGAGTCCCTATTGTAAAAGACAAACTGGAAACCCTTAACACTGTTTCCCCAAACCAATCTCACATACTCTTGTTTCATTAGGTAGAACTGACCTCCTCTAAAACCACTCTATCATGACGCATCCTCTGGGTCCCATTCCGGGAATGCCCCACACTTATATCTAATAGGCCATGGGATAAATACTATCATCGAGTAGTCATATCCCACAAAGGGGTGGCATTTTCCAATAAACCTGTAGAAACACACCCATCTACATGTCTAAATGTGGTGAACTAAAAACACTATGTATACATGAATGCAAACCACTATGATACCAACAAAAAAGTATGATAATATAAAAATAAAAAATTAAATGGGGCCAAAATACAAGCCAACCAAATGGGAAAGTACTTGATCTTTTATCTTGTCCACATAAAACCCTTCTTGATGGATATGTATAGAAAGTGTAGTATGAAGTTACTGAAGCACACCTCATCTATCGAGCCTCTATCTAAGCACCACATGGCCCTGACGCACACATGACTCCATTAAATCATTGAATATCTATATAAGGTATGAAATGTGCAGGTATATCCCATGCATGAGGGATTAAAACAATATTCATTAAGGACCCTGAAACCACAAAGGTACACCACTATTAATAACATGAAGTATTCCACAAGGAAAACACATGATGTACACCAAAAATGAAACACATGAGGTAAAAAACAATGAAACACATGAATTATATTCAATATAGTCATCTTACCTAGGTACATGTCTAACTAAAAAAGATAATGATTTCAAGTTGTAATCCATAGATCCCATAGTCTCTAAAGACTAAATGTGTCAGCAACGAATAGTGTGTCTGTAGTACATAGAGAATCAATGGTTCATCCTGTCCCCTATGTCAAATCGTTTCCATGATCACATACTCAAATCCATTCATAGATTTCGTGTCATAGTATTTTTGTTCAAGGAAAACCTACTACTAAAGTAGTTAGGTCTTAAAAAACATTTAAATGAAACCACATAGAGTATCTCAAAAGTACAAACACATTTAAGGGTCATGTTGCTAAAATAATCATGTCAAATGGGAACATGGTTTGAATGATAAGGCCAATTAAGTAAAAAGGGCCTGGTCTGGTTCGGGAAAAACCTAACCCGTCCTTGTTCACTTGACCAGACCCGAACAGTCTGGTCCCGCACTAACTGGCCTATGCCTAGCATGATGGGCCACTGAATGGTGGTCCAGTTCTCCCAGACTAGCCCTCCGCATGTTGGTTGGCTCCTTCAGTGCATGGCTCGACCATGTGCTCCTGATAAACACCACTGTCGCATTCAATGCAGATGACATCGCGTCCCAGTACCCTAGTCCCACAACCCAACTACCATGGGGTCCTTCTCCTATGTGGCCTCCATGTTGTGTCTTTCCACAACCACCTCCATGACCACCTACCACATACAGTGCCACCATGACCCCCTACCATGGCATGCACCACCACAACATCCTACCGCGACATGCTCCATTGTGGGAACCTCCTTTAGCACATACATGTTGGTCTGTGACTATGCTCCCCACCAGAACTTAGCCTCCCACTAGGCCACGTACATCCCTCACCACTAGCCACCCTACTAGTTGACCTCAATTCCACATCCCTCTATCATGAGCCATCAACATTTTTCCCTCCTTTCACACCTACTCAATGCCATCACAGATCACTACCATTGGTCTCAGATCGTTGTTCCATTGATCGTTAGGACAACGATCAATAGTTTGTGTAGGTTTTCAATGGTCAAAGAGTGAAAAAAGAATGAAATAAATTTAAGGGAGGGGTATTAAGAACATGGACACCAAAAGAACGGATCATGGTCGGGTTAGTTTAGCCTTGATCTATTCATGAGAACCAGATCACTAAGAATATAATAGAAAAATAATCACCACTATCTATACACTTTAATAATGAAATAATTATCCACCCAGCCTGAATGATTGAATCTTGAATCAACCTATTTGAGGGTTGGTTTGATATGGTCATCTTATTTTAATAGTGGGAAAAGAATCTAGAATTAGATAAAAACCCTACCATGATGATTGGATAAGTTGTTGTTGAATAATGTATGTTAATGACATTGTCGATCCTCTATCCATCGATTTTCATTGTCATGAGATAATTTCCTTCTCCTTGCCTCAGGGAATTCCCCGATTATGGATATAACCATGAATTCTTCTGTCATGGCTTCTTAAAAATGGAATTTTCTACTACGTAAACATATAATGCTCAATAAAATTTCTTATTATAAATTTTAATGACATTTATGTCCAAAATTTAACTTTCAGCCTCAAACAGCAACAATCGAGGTTAGACTCTACAGAAGGAAAATCCCACTTAATAACTTAGTGGTGGTATTTGATTTCCAATCAGAGTTTCCAATTATTGGTAATAGGGATTTCAAAATATAATAATAATTATTTAATAATTTTATTTATGGTTAGTCCCCCCTATGACTTTTTCAACAGATGACCCATGTCGAACAATGTTAGGTTACACCTCGGGTAAATCATCTTATATGAGCTCAATGGTTCCCTCATATTTTGGAACCGGGAACTATTTTATGAGTTATTTTACTTTTTCAAATGTCATGCATGTGTCCAATTAAAAATATAACATTTTTCAAGAAACCATTCTTGGAACCCCGAGCCTCAAAATCTAATTTCATATCATCTCCTAGTGTCAGAAATTTCAAAAAAAAAATTCAAACAATAAAATAGGGAAAATCTGTGTCATTAAAATCACAAATTAACTACATGATAATTTATAGGACATAATAATGTCTTTATGAAAATGGGTTAATTGGTTTATAATTATTCATGATATTATAGTGCCATTAATTTTTTATATCCCTTAATATTATTTATTTATCATCTGATGTTTTTAAAAACATTTCCCATGTTATAAGGTAATTTAAAAATTGGTGTGAGTTCATGAAGAAAACTGTGATGAATAATATTGAAATAAAATAAAGTTTTATTTTACTAAAATTTGTTTTATGGATAAAACAAATACTGTATAGAAGTGTCTAAATGTAATTTATGGGTTTATTTTTTAATATTTTGTTTAAATTATTAAAAATTCTAAACATAAATGATCTAGGGGAAATGAATTTTATTAATAGTGTTTTAAAAATAGTAATAAGTATTGTATAAGGATTGGTGATTAGATGATCAGAATATATGTCACAGTTTTGAAAATAGAGATAGTGCTACCAAATAATAAATGAGAATACCACATATGCTAACACTAGATCATGTATCAGGTAGTTCTACTCATGGATCTTCAATTTCTGTGAGACTTAAGTTATCACATTTTCATTCCTAATGAGTACTAAACAAAATAATTTCTTGTATGAATCATTTTATATCACATAACAATTTCCACATGATGGTAGTGTGAGTAAAATCATAGTGATTATTCTCTTCCCATGCCCCTTGAACATTTTTATTGATCTTATATCTAGACATGCTTTGCAACTTTACTTGTTATCCTAGTTATTAAGATAGAAAATAAGGATAAAATTCTCAAAAAAGGTATTACCCTTGTATACTATGAAAAATATTTATTTATGAGACCCTAGTGGGACTTGTCAATTCCCAAAGTTCCATTTTCTTTTAAATTCAAATGAAATTCCATCAAAATTGAACACATGACCCAATAATTTGACTTTCTATATCCAAAATATAATCTTTATTAATTTTTCATATATTCAATCCTTACTTATTTTTTCTACTACAATAATTATGTGCTCTTAATATTCCTCCATACTCTAGGAGTAAATGAGAATATTAATGATAAAGACTACCAAAAAATATTCAAGGTTGTTACTGAAGACACTATTCATCAAATCCATATATATGTTTAGGGAATTATTATATACTAAGGGAATTAACATGAACTCAGAGTTTCCATGACATATAAAAAATGATTTATTTTAAATAAATTATCTCTTTACCTTTCACTATTGATATACTGAATGAAGATGAAATTTTGAGATGGTCTATGATTCTATTAGAGTATTGATAAAGTCATCAATATTGGTAATTTTTTACATGTTATTGATAATGATATTATTTTTATTAGGATAATGTATACAAACACACATTGATCCATCACTTTTATTTATATATAGTCATGGATCACCCTGTGGAGACATAGTAGGGTATATAAACCATTTGTTGAAATTCACTGGAATCTGATTATTTAACACTACTATTTAGATCAAGTACATCATATAGGGTTTTTGGGATATAATATTGCATAGGTGAATAAGATCTATTGGGAACTCTACTTCATAATCATATGGTTGTCTACGAAATTTTTTATGTAATATATAAGTTTGTTACCCAACAATGGGAATTTCTTAAATATTTATGCTTTCCTTTAGATCATCCATTTTTTAAGGGTTGTGTTCTTCACAAGGTTTAATCTGCTACACCGTCGAAGGATTATCTAAAGGACATTCATTATATTCCTATAATTTTTTATGGATAATGGGATGGTTCCAAATATGAAGAATTGATTTTATATTCCCAATAGTTGATATCTTATCTATATAACAGGAGCCAATAAATGACAAGTATATCATAAAATTCTACCAGGGGAAGTGTTTAGTGATTTTATAGATGAATCCTCCCATAGTTTCTAACTAGAGAAATGTTCATCACACAAGATGTATTGATTTTATGACTAGGTGTTTTTATATATGCCACTACATCAAGGAATCAAGGTTTTGATTCAATAGTTTGGACAAACATTCCTGATATAAAAAAATTAATAAATCATATTGAAATAAATCATTTTATATTCATATGTAGATATGAAGTGTTCATTGAAAGACATCATTTTCATGTTTCATGTCATATTTGGTTGTGTAAAAAGGATTCCATTTCTCCTTTGCATTTTTTGGTTGTTGACCTTGATTTCTCTTAATGTCCCATGGTATTGTAAACTAGCTATCAGAGTTCCCTTTATCCATACATTCAATTCATTAATACATGGGTGGTGTATTTATTTCCTCCATCATTTTGGTTTAATTTTTCAGGTCCCTTTAACATTCGTGAGCATGGTTGCCTAATAATAGATGACTAATTTTCCAACATTTGAAGGTGTGATTTAAACCTCTAATGAATATTTGGATTTTGTATTATTCTTGAATAAATCCTAAGGAATGTCATGAAATCCATGAGTGGTCTTCCTTATAAGATGTGTAAAATTGACCAAAGTTTTTCTTATGATATTGGAATTTTACCACTATATTTGATTGAATACTTTGATGGAAACGATTCTAATGAAATATTTTTTAATGTATTCTCACTCTAACTCTTATATTTCAACCATCATATTTGTATAATTTATTAATTTCCAATATTGATCAGCCTGTCCATCAACACAATATATTTCTTATGTTACCCTATCATTATAAAAACATTAGGGAAATACAATTTTTCTCTATTGAGTTAACCCACTATTCCATGAAAAGTATTTTGGAAGACCCACTGAATGTTGGTGGTGTTTACTGTATACAAGACTGAATAACTGGTTTTCCATTATTGGGTAATGTTATTTCTTCCACATTGTTCATGATAGTATTTATATCTAGATACCACTTCCAAATAATCACTATAAAGTTTTCAGCTCCAACTCTAATGGAAATAGGGATGTATTTTGAAAATCCTTGCATTGTCCCTCACACATGGTTTTGGACTTATTTATAATAGTTCCCACAAATTTAATAAATAGAATATAATTGGAAAAATAATAATTCAAAAATATATTTAATAAATAATTCATTTTTATGTGATATATATAGCTTAAGGAATAAATATGGGATCCTAATGATTACTTGTTTTCTAAAATGAGTATTCTATGATGTATAACAATACATTGAATTATAAATATGGTTTTCCCTAACATTTTTAAACCCAATTAAAAAATTTAATAAAAAATGATCTAATACCAACTATATAGACCCGAATTTTCCTTACATGATTGTTACATTAATTTTATGTCAAAAATAATCATGATACAATCCACGATCTAGAATTATTATGTCTTGAAAAAATAGACTCATACCCAATTTTTATTAATTTTTATAAAAACTTATTTCAAATTTTGTTATTTATCCTTATAATGATCTAATGACACCCTTTGGACATGTAATCACCTGAGGATATAAATAAAAAATGGGTGTGCTAAATTCTAGTTATGAGGAGGAATAAGGGACCCAAATCAACAATTCATGGGTGAGAATAATAAAAATCATCATATAATAAGAATAAGATCATCATTAAAATAATTATGGAATCATTTTATGAAGTCATTTAATGCATCATATTAATGATATTGAAAATAATAGAATAATGTTCAAATACAACACACAGTTGTGATTAAAGAATGCATCATTTTCATGCTTAACATATGTTCTTGAATCATTAACAAATAAATGTAAACAAATATAACATCAAGTTATTTAATAATACATATTATCTCTAGAGATATATCAAAGTTCCCTATAAATTATTTAGATATATATTACTACCCCCACTGGTCACATCAAGAAATCCTCATAATCAATCATTCCACATGGATGCATAACATTAAAAATCATGAAACAACCAATAGAAACTGATGGGTTTAGTAAATTATTTATCATATTTAACATTATAAAACGAACATAAGGATTACCAAATGAAAAGGAAGATCACTTTTTGTCATAAAAGATCATTTTCATATTTGAAATGATAAACCACACATTGGGATTAATGAGTTGTTATAGAAATTGATGACTTTTTTAAAAAAACATTTTTAATCGATAAGAAGAAATTTTCGAAGGGTAGAAACATAAATATAAATGAAATAATTGATAAATAATATTTATAGTAAATTATTCGATATCAGATGATCTTTTATAATAAAAAAATTGAAAAAATGTAGATTAACCAAAAGAATGTGTTTGGGATTGATAATCCATTTACACTAAATCTATGATTTTTACATTACATTTCTTCCTCGTAAATAATGAACAATGTATTATTAAAAAATTTCAATATTTGTGAATAATTATAATATTTTTACTATTTATCATTTAAAACTATTGTAATATATTTATTATATCCCTTAGTTAGTGGGAAAATATTTTGGTATATTGTTCTCCAAAAACTCATAATTTTTTTCTTCAATTTTTCTATTATTATTCGATGTCATGTATAAATTTTATGAAATTAAGTCAATGAAATTAATATAAATAAATATATAAATATATTTATCATAGATAATTTATTAAAACCGAACATAATTATTTTTATAATAAATGAAATTGAAATTTTTTTTGTTGTTGGTTTACTAGATGTTAATGGAAAATTATATAAGGATAAGGTATTTGAATTATGAAATATAATTACATAGTAGATATAAATACTTAAGTAGGATAAAAAAATTAATATAATTTTAAAATAAAAATTAATTTTTATTATAATATATTATTTTGGTAGGGATAGATAAATAGATAAAGAGAAGAGGTAAACATAACCAATAGATGATGAAAACATACTATATTATCTTTGAGGCATATCTTTTTTGACATTAAAATTTCATGATACCTAGAGTTTGTTACTCCAGAACGTCCCTCTAAATTTTAATGAGATTACGGGATAATAATTTTTATGTATTTAGGAAATTTTTTGAGGGGGGCGGTTTTGGAAGGTGAGTGAGAGGGTTTATTTATAAGTTAAGAGATGGGAAATTTTAAAATAAATTATTAAATAAAATAAAATATCCAAGGTAAACCTTTTAGTACTGATATTAATGGAATTTTAGAACATATGTAAATAAAATATATTGTTTTAGGACTTCAGTACACTCCATTATTTTAATTCAATAGAATATTTAAAAGGAAAGTGGAAAAAATTAAGTATTGTTATCTTCATGGAATTCATTATACTTTAGAATTTAGAAACAAATTTTAAGGATCGGAAAACAAAATTATTGAATTTAAAGGTGTCATATATTAAATTTAATTCATTATTGGAAGAAAAAATTTATATAATATATTAAGTCCTTCACACACCATGAATGATTTAACTTAAAATACCTTAGTTAGGAAAAAGTTATATATTTAAAATTCATCTAATAATTGATGTATTATAGAAAATTACAAAAAATATTACCTGAGAAAAATTGTGATGTCATGTTCTACAAAATGAAATTAATTTCATTAAAATAATATAAGGACATTGGTTATTTTTATTTTCTATATATATATATTTATATTATTTTTCTAAAAAATTACATTAAAATAATGTTTTTTTAAAAAGTTATCATTCATTTGTTTTGTTTATAATGTTAATATTTATTTTATGGAGTTATAATATTTATATTTACATATACTAATAATGATAATTATTAAATTCCATCCTTGAAAATTACCTATAATTCCTCCCATGAGTATATATTTTCATTTCAAAAATATTTTCACTGGGTTGCTGAAATTTTGATTCAATTATTTAGTGTTGGCCATAGGGGTGATGATTTTAGTATATTGGAAGGATAAAAATTTTCCCATCCCATTTTTCTAAATTATTATTTTTGTCGATTTGTAATGTCTAGAATTATCATGGGTTTAATTGAAATTTTTTTAATGATATTTATTGTTGAAATAAACTTTTATCATTTTTTATGTGTTGTATATCTATAAGAAAATATTATATAATTTAATATATGTTCATTTCAAGAAAAATATATTATTTATATAATCGAGTTTGTTACACCTCAGAAATAAAACACAGTTTCAAACTCCAATGCACACTATGTCATTTCTTATGTTTTCCAAAAATTCCAATAGAACCTATGTTCTCTGATGAAAATTATTTATGATTCTAACACAAAAAAAGATACTCTAAAAAATTCATAATTACATGCCACTAAATGTTTTTATATAATTTGTAAAAACATCCATGAATGATGTGTAAAGGAGAATATTACAATAATTAAAAATTAAGAATAAATAATAGATATCAATGATTGATTAAAATAACATTTTATATGGACTACATGCATAAAATTGAAGATCTTCAATAATATACTATTCCATATTTCATAATTAAATTATTCATGGAGTTAGGAACAAGGCAACATGAAAAAAATCATAGTTAGGGGATGCATAATAATATTATTGGAAATGGGAAATGAAATTCAATAATAATTGAAAAGGAAGTACACTATTCATGTGGGTTCAACTTCTAAAAATCCTTTCCATGTGGAAGTGATCTAAGAAGACCAAGGAAGAAATAAGGTGATCTAATTATTTAAATATACGAAATAAATAAAAGACTAATATCATTACATGATTTTATAAGAACAATAATATGGTATATAGGTGGAATTTTTCTTTATAAGGATGTAATTTCAAGGAGTTATCCTATGATGCATGATAAAATAATAATTTAGGGGTCTAACTAGAGTATTTTTGGGTTACTAATATTTTTTTCCCCTCGAGATTATTTGTCCTCATTAGTGTTTTGTATCATTTTCATATCATTATTTGTAGATGGGTTTTTTTAAATGAATTTTCCTATTGAATGGATGTGATTGTTTCTTGTGTTATTAGATCAAATATCAAAATTATTATAAATATTTTCATTAGATGAGTACTGTAACACCCCGAGATTTTATGAGATATATTATTTTTAATTTCATTGATCTTCTATTATAAACTACACCAAGATTAGATTGTACTATACGCAACACCTCATTATCTTGTAGTATACAAAACATTATTCTTTGCATGCATTACGAGCAATCGCGACCTACCTAGATAGTGTGTGTAGTATGCAATACCAGGATTCACTAAACAATGATATATTGTTATAATATTTGTATGGACTAGACTTTATGAATAGTATTAACTAAATTTTGAATTTTATAACATTATTATTCATCTTACACATTTTATAGAATATGTAATGAGAACTAAATAAATTTTTCGTGTAAAATATGTATTTTTAAAAAATTGCATTTTTCCCACCTTTTGATGTTGCACCCACCTTAAATCTTGTTTTTGACATGACTATAAGTTCAATTTGAAAAAATTAAATTCTTCTTTGGAATCAAGATATAAAAATTTACTTTGGATAAATTTTTCATATTATTCTAATTACTTTCATATTTTAATGAATAGTAAAAACACAGTATATTTTAATTAAAAACAACTTTTTTCATCACAATAATTATATGGTTAGATTATCTTTTTAATTGGTTTTAAAGTGTAATTATAATATATTTTTACCATTTAATCCAATGTTGTTCATTGGAATTAATTTCACTTTGAAATTGGATATCAACAAGTATCAAACTTTTGATTGTTTTTGTTTCTTAAAAACACGCTATTTATTTTGATAATAGGAATTAATTTTAAAATTAATTAATTCCACCTAAATGTTTTAAATTTGAAAAAATAGACATCAATTTTGAATTTGGAATATCAAATAATGCTTTGGCGGAATTTTTGGTATTTCTCTGAAAAACTTCAATTTTCAATAAATAGTGAAACCACTTAGTGGTAGTTAAATAACTGACATTTTCATTTAAATGAAATTTTACCACTTCTGTGAATTGAATTTCGAAAATATGAGAGACATGGTTAACATCAGGGACTAAAATGTGGTTCAATGAGATGAAAATAATTTTTAGTGAATAGTAACATTTTACTTTTATTTACCACGATTTAAAGTAAATTGGGTAATTAAGGGTACAAATGATATTAATATTACCCTATCACATGTCCTAATTCTATATTATAAGTATAATTAGACCAAAAACAACCTTAGGAATAAAATATGACCATTTAGGTCTACTTGGATTAGATTACGACATTTATTATTAATTTATTTAAAGAAGGGTTAAAATAGTTAAAATCAAAGTTTAATAACTAATTAATTTTTAATATAAGGTTATAAATAAGATAATTTAGACTATAAATATTTATTATAAATCTAAAAGGTGTTCCTAACTAATGGAATTCTATTTATAATTTTTAGAAATTAAATAATTTATGTTATTTATTACAAAATGGTGATGGAGTCATTACATAAATATTGAAATATTAAAATAATTGATAATATAAATACCCAAATAAATGTAATTTTGGAATTTTTATAAATTAAAATAATTTTCTAGGTTGATATGACATATTATTATTTATTTAGTTATCTTTTTTCGAACTAATAATTCTGTTATGATTTTCACCAAAATCAATTACCAAATAGTGTCAAAATTGACATAAAATAGTTATTAAAACAAATATTATATTATTAATTGTTATATTATTCCTAAAAATCTACTATTCCTACAAATGAGTTATATAAGTTGATATATATTAATAATAAACAACTTTTGGTTCTTTTGGCTTGTTATCGTATGTTTATTAACCTTATAGTGTAGGAAATCAAGAAGACACGGTAAAAGTAAAATTATTTATCATATAGTTAAATCAAAATGATAAGGTTAAAATAGAACCTAAACTTGTCTAAATTGTTTTTTATGAGATTATTTTGACCCATACCCACCTTATATTCTAAATAAATCAATTTGGAGCTATTAAAAACTGAATATGACTTTATAATAAAATAATATTTTTTGTTTTTCCAAAGGTTCCCCTCTCCTCCCTTATAAAAGGGCACTCCTTCCCTCTTCTCTTCACAACATTTTGAGCCTTGATGATAGGACAAACCATTCCAATTTCTCTTCTCCACTTCCATATAAACATCCTAGAGGTTCTTGTCTTCTTAAAAGACCATCTATAGTGCCCTAAGAGGAGGTTAAGAAGAGGCGCTTCAAAGAAGAGGTAATGTCCTTTGCCGATTCTTTCAACTTTATTTCTTCTTCTGATACTTCTTCTTTATTTGTTTCATTATGAAGTAATAACATAAATTTCAATCATATACTGATATTTTATTATAAGTATGAAATAACCGTATTTCACCATCTCTCCATCCTACAAAAAACGAAATCACCGCGCATGCGTACGTACAGAATACCATCTCCATGCTGTGGTGTAATATGTTTTCGACCAACACCTTACATGGATGGGTATAATGGTGTAAATAAAAAACTCTATATGATTATTGTAAAGTGATATTGATTCTAAAATATTATAAATAAACTTCAATACAATTCCATGATCTTGGGAATGATATCATCGCTCGTGCGTACGTACGGACTACCGTCTCCACGATGCGATGAGATTCACTCTCAATGTCAACCATTCAAGAATGATTATAAAGTATATATAATAATTAATCATGAAATAAATGACATAATAATTCTACTCTGTTTATGTATATATATATGTATGTCATCTACTTAATTCTATTCAATTCAATAAGGAAACGAAAACAGCGTTCATGCGTACGTACGACCTACCGTCTCCATAAATGGTGTATTTCATTACATTTATCAATCTATCATATATATATATATATATATATATATATATATATATATTCTGAGTATATATTACATATAAATCATGTTTTACATTTTGTAATTAGGTAAATCAGGATACAAGTTATAATATCAAGAACAACAAGTCCAAACATGTACGATAAATAAAATGATTTTACCTAAAACGCTGCTTTAACATGGAACTAACAAAATAACGGGTAATATAAAGTCATAAGTGAACCATATATGATATAATAACAATGAATATGATTTTTTAATAAGGAAATGACATTATTTAAATCATTATACTAGAGGTTTGGATACGTACGAAGCATAGCAGACCTAAGGTAAGGGATAACTTTTCTAATCTCATTCTTATCTGAGATTATTTATGCGTAAGTATTTACTGGGGTTATTGTTATTATCCATGTCCATGTTTTCTGAATGTGTTTTTATGTATGTTTAATTTCATTTTTACCCATTTTTACTTTTACTACTTGGTATATAAGGAATATTTCTTTTGTTTATGTTACGAGGTACTTTTTGACTTTTCCGACAAAAGTACGAGGAGAATGTTTTTTAACATATACGGCATCAAAGGATTTTTACGGTTTTACAAAGCCTTATATTCATGAAGCTTCCTCCAGAAGATTTCATGACTATTTCCAACAAAATATCTATCTTTTAAAATTTTATGACGTTTTGTGAAATGAAATTAATTTTGAAGATGAAAGGATATTTTCCTCAAGAATTCATTTCAAGTGTTTTATCAAAATCATTTTTCCATCTAAGATGAAATTAATTCATATGTGTATGTTTCAAGTATAATGTCTCTATGATTTACATATTTTTAATTTTTATTATTATTAAATGATATCCATTACTTTTATATGTATTATGCGATGATGGGATGATGTTTACGAAACCCATTTTATTCTTTGGGTTATGTTGAATGATTTATGTTTATGTTGTGGCACAAGTAAGAATGATTTCATTATGAGGTGGGTGGGACCTATATCTCCCTCCAATGAATTCGGTAAAGATTTATATCTCATGAGATATTAATGGCTGGAATGGTAAGTTTATCTGTTTTAGTGTTACAGGACTGAAACGATGAGTGAACTCGATTCAGAAAGGGACTTTGTCCACTAAGATGGTCTTGGCAGAAATGCCTTGGCTACTATGGAAATCATAACATGTGCTGAATGGTTTCCAAAACAACATGTTTTATTCCCATTATATTTTATGATGGTTGATATTCCATTATGATATATTCCTTATGTACTTCCACGATTTATGTCTTTTCTCAAGATTTTGATGTTTAAATATCATGTTCATGTTTTTGATTTCTAATGTTTATGGATTGTTTAATGTTCACTATGTTTTCCCTTAATGAGCATTTGAGCTCACCCTTTTTTATGTTTTCTTTTCCCCAGGATATAAGGAATGGTTTTAGGTAAGAAAAAAAGAAAGATCTTTATGGTAGATGTTGAGGATCTTTCACCAAGATTAGAAGATTATATTCCGAGATTCCAAAGACAGTATACTATTACGGTCCTTTGGTGTCTGTTTTTTTATGTATTAAGTATTCCGAAAAAGTAATGTAATGTCCATATACGTCAAGATTTGGGTCTCTACAATTGGTATGAGATGAAATTTTTAGTCAACCATTGGAAACTAGGATGCGAAAACATTAGTTAGATCTCTAGAGATATTTCTAAGGTATGTCGAGGGATGTCCTTAAGGAAAAGTATACTTATAGGATATAGTCCAAGAACATTGGTAATGAACATAGAATTTAACCATAGATTTTAGATATTGAGGGTACTACACCTTTACTATGTTTTTTCCCTAGCATGATTTTTGTCTCTCACAGTATTCTTTTTGGGTTTTAGAAAATGGATGGAAACTGGAAGTTTCACGATAATGGAGGATATTATGGACAATGGAATGATATTCTTTATGAGAAACCAAATGAAATTGGATATGGAGGTACACATATCGTCATTATGCCTAATCAGTGGTCTCATAATATGATCAATAATCTCAACTTTGGTAAGTTTCCCGACATAGATAATAAGAGAAATATGGAGTTTCATAATGATCATAGAGGAAAGAAAGTTCAATTCCCCTCATGTAAATCACGTCTAAAGAGGCATCAGGGAGAATGTTTCAAAGGAACTGGAAGATGCTTTGGGTGTGGAAGAGAAGGACACAGATCTAGTAATTGAAAAGGAAAAGGCTTAGTTAACAGCATGGACAAGGATAATGGTATTTATAAGACATCAACAACGGTTAAATTTTTTAAATGTGGAATGTAAGGGCATTATGAAAACCAATGCTCTAAGAGAAAACCTCATGAAGATAATCATCATGGTTATGTGGGTAGTAATTATGTGGATGATAATGAGGAGACTACAAATGATATATGAGATGAAAGAAGTGCTGAAGCTCAGTCAGATGTTTAAGAAGTTAGTGGAATGATTGTATGTTTATCAAGAGTTATGTTGTATAGTTAATGGTACTATGGAATAAAGAATCATCTAAGGATTCCTACAATATTATTTTTTCTAAAGTATTTGAATGTATATGTTGAATGGTACCTGTAACCATGAAATGTTATTCAGATATTTTTAGAAAGTAGATGATTTGCGTATAATAAAGGGATAAGAAGATGAGATGTTTTACTATATTCATGAGCTCATGACTAATATAAGGACTATGTGATATTATGGTTTGAGTATATAGAATTTTTGGGATTTTGGTATGTGGAAAGTCTTCAAATTTAACAACATTCATGTTTTCACTAAGGTTCAATGGGTATTCATTCTTCAATAGAATACATGATTAAGGTATTCACATGTTTTTAATTTGACGAACATGATATATCTTATGATATATAGGGGATAAATGATGGCATTCACGTGATTGTTATGTGACATTTAAAGTAATCATTTTCTTTATACTATGAGCTTGGACCGAATTATTTTATATAAGCCTAAAGATTGGAATGGATTATGTTGGACATAAGTTAGTATTGTTTAAGGATATAACTTTTTTAGATATTATTTATGGGATGTTATAGTAATGTAGTTTCAGAAAAACGAAAACCTACAGGATGGGCGACATCTCATCGCGTCAGACAAGGATGTGGGAATCGAACCCAAAACCGAAGTGAGACTGGCCTTTATCGCCTACCACTGGCCTACAGGAAGTCCCTGGTTAGTAGAAACTAGTTTTATTTTATTAATTGGTATGATATATGAAGTATAAGTTCATTTTTGTAATCATATATGATTAACCTCACCATAGATGGACTTGTGTATATTTGATAACTTTTGCTAGCCTTTTGTTTAAAACTGATGGAATGACCCATTATTCTATCACATGATCTATTAACTATTCACGAATAACAAATTCAACTTCATTTCTTTAAGAGATAACGTGTAAATTGTTCAAAGAACAAACAACAGTGAGATTGTACTAAAATCAAGTAAGTATTTCTTCTAATTAATAATTTTCAACTTTAGGGAAATGATATTGAAAACCAAAATTGTTGTCCTAGTGCTCTTATATATGATGAATCATATGGTTCCTTAGATCATCAAAAATTTATGGCTTTGTGATTGATGGGTTTTTCAATATCCTTGTTCTCTACTACTCTCCATCAGAACTTGATGGTTAGATTTTTCTTCCATATCAATATTTTCACCTATGTTCTCCTATATGGAAACACAGTGATGAATTACATTGGGTAATAGTTACATTTCATAATTTAGTTTTTAAAATTATGTTTTAGTATTCCTTTTTATGAAGTGGGTTTCTATGAATAGTAAACGATTTATGACCACGACGAATTTCGAGTAAGAAATTAATTTTAAGGGGGGTAGAATGTAACACCCCGAGATTTTATGAGATAAATTATTTTTAATTTCATTGATATTCTATTATAAACTACACCAAGATTATATTGTACTATAAGAAACACTGTGTTATCTTGTAGTATACGAAACACTATTCTCGGCATGCATTACACGCAATCACGACCTACCAAGATAGCGTGTGTAGTACGTAATACCATGTTTCAGTAAAAAACGATATATTTTTATAATATTATTATGGACTAGCCGTTATGAATAGTATTAAGTACATTTTGAATTTTATAATATTATTATTCATCTTACACATTTTATATAATATGGTATGGGAACAAAATAAATATTTCATGTAAAATATGTATTTTAAAAGAAATGCATTTTTCCAACCTTTTGATGGCGCACCCACCTTAAATCTTGTTTTTGACATGTATATAAGTTAAATTTGACAAAATAAAATTATTCTTTGGAATCAAGATATAAAAATATACATAGGATAAAATTTTCATATTATTCTGATAGCTTTCATATTTTAATGAATAGTAAAAACACGCTATATTTTTATTACAAACAACATTTTTCAACGCACAAATTTATATGGTTAGATTATCTTTCTAATTGATTTTAAAGTTTAATTATAATAAATTTTTACCATTTAATCCAATTTTGTTCATTGGAATTAATTTCACTTTGAAATTTGATATCAACAAGTATCAATCTTTTGATAGTTTTTGTTTCTTAAAAACACGCTATTTGTTTTGATAACGAGAATTAATTTTAAAGTTAATTAATTCCACTTATATGTTTTGAATTTGGAAAAATAGACATAAATTTTGAATTCAGAATATCAAATAATCCATAGGTTGATTTTTTTTGTATTTTTCTAAGAAACTTCAATTTTCGATGAATAGTGAAACCTCTTAGTGTTAGTTAAAAAAATGACTTTTTCATTTAAATAAAAATTTACCACTTCTATGAATTTAATTTCGAAAAACCGAGAGGCATGGTTGATATCAAGGACTACAATGTGGTTCAATGGGATGAATTTTTTTTTGGTGAATAGTAACTTTTTACTTTTATTACCACGGTTAAAAGTAAATATGGTAATTAAGGGTACAAATAATATTAATATTACCCTAACACATGTCCTAATTCTTTTGGATATGTATAATTCGACCAAAAAACAACCTTAGGAATAAAATATGACAATTTAGGTCCACTTGGATTAGATTAGGACATTTATTATTATTTTATTTAAAAATGGTTAAAAAGTTAAATCATAGTTTAATAACTAATTAATTTTTAATATAGGTTTATTCATAAGATAAATTAGACTATAATTATTAATTAGAAATCTAATATTTTTTCATACTTAATGGTATTTTATTTATAATTTCTAGACATTAAATAATTTATTTTATTTCTGACACAATGTTGATGCAGTCATTACCTAAATAATGAAATATTAAAATAATTGATATTATAAATACCCAAATAAATGTAATTTCGGATTTTTATAAATTCCACCAATTTTCAAGGTTAATATGACATGTTAGTATTGATTTAATTAACTTTTTTTGAACTAATAATTCTGTTATGGTTATCACAATAATCAATTACCAAATACTGTCAAAATTGACATAAAATAATTTTTTAAAAAAAATATTATATTATTAATTGTTATTTTATTCCTAAAAATAAATTTTTTGGCCAAATGACCTATATAAGGTTATATATATTATTAATAAATAACTTGGGGTTCGTTTGGCTTGTTATTGTATGTTTGTTAACCATATAGTGTATGATAACAAGACAACACGATAAAAGTAAAATTGTTTAACTTAAAGTTAAATCTAAATGATAAGGTTAAAATAGAAACCTAAACTTGTCTAAATTCTATTGGATGAGAGTATTTTGACCCATAACCACCTTATCTTCTAAATAAATCAATTTGGAGATATTGAAAACCGAATATGACTTTATAATAAAATAATATTTTTAGTTTTTTCCAAAGGTGCCCCTCTCCTCCCTTATAAAAGGGAACCCCTTCCCTCTTCTCTTCACACCATTTTGAGCCTTGATTCTCGGAAAACCCCTTCTAATTTCACTTCTAAACTTCCCTAGAAACATCCTAGAGGTTCTGGATTCTTAAAATACCATTTTAGTGCCTTAAGAGGTGATTAAGAAGAGGTGCTTCAAAGAAGAGGTAATATCTGTTGCCGATTCTTTCAACATTATTTCTTCTTCTACTTATTATTCCTTATTTGTTTCATTATGAAGTAATAACATCAGTTTCAATCATATACTGATATGTTTTTATATGTATGAAACAAACCTATTTCACTATCTTTCCATCCTATGGAAAACGAAATCACCGCGCGTGCGTACGTACGGAATACCGTATCCACACCGTGGTGTAATATGTTTTTGACCACCACCAAACATGGTTGGGCATAATGGTGTAAATAAATAAATAAATATGATTATTTTAAAGTGATATTGATTCTGAAATATTGTACATACACTTCAATACAATTCCACGATCATGGGAATGATATCATCGCTCGTGCGTACGTACGGACTACCATCTCCACGACGCGATGAGATTCACTCTCCATGTTAACCATTCAAGAATGATTATAAAGTATATATAATAAGTAATCAGGAAAGATATCACATAATAATTATACTGGATTTATGTATATATATATATATATATGTATTTCAACTACTTAATTCCATTCAATTCAATAAGGAAACCAAAACAACGTTCATGCGTACGTACGACCTACCGTCTCCATGAACGGTGTATTTCATTCCATTTATCGATCTATCATATATATATATATATATATATGTGTATATGAAAAATATATATTACATATAAATTATGTTTTACATTTTGGAATTAAGTAAATCAGGATATAAGTAATAATATCAAGAACAACATGTCCAAACATGTACGATAAAAAAACAATTTTACCCAAAACGCTTCTTTAACATGGAACTTACAAAAGAACGGGTAATATAAAGTCATAAGTGAACCATATATGATATCATAACAATGAATTAGATTCTTTAATAAGACAATGAAAGTATTTAAATCATTATATAGGAGGATCAGATACATACGAATCATATCAGACCTAAGGTAAGGGATAACTTTTCCAATCTCGTTTTTATCCGAGATTGTTTATTCATAAGTATTTACTGGGATTATTATTATCATGCATGTCCATGTTTTATAAAAGTTTTTTTTTGTATTTTTAATTTCCTTTTTTACCCATTTTGACTTTTACTACATGGTATGTAAGAAATATTTTTTTTATGTTACGAGGTACTTTTTGACTTTTCCAACAAAAGTACGAGGAGAATGTTTTTTTAACTTATATGTCATGAAAGGATTTTTACGATTTTATAATACCTTATTTTCATGAAGATTCCTAAAAACGATTTCATGACTATTTCCAACAAAATCAATTTATTTTAAAATTTCTTGACGTTTTGTGAAAATAAATTTATTTTGAAGAAGAAAGGATATTTTCCTCAAGAGTTCATTTGAGGGGTTTTATCAAAACCATTTCTCCATATAAGATGACATTAATTCACATGTGTATGTTTCAAGTATAATGGCTCTATGATTTACATGGTTTCAATTTTACTATTATGAAATGATATCCATTACTTTTATATGGATTATGTGATGATGGGATGATGTTTATGAAACCCATTTTATTCTTTGGGTTATGTTGAATGATTTCTATTTATGTTGTGGCACAAGTAAGAATGATTTCATTAAGAGATGGGTAGAACCAATATCTCCATCCAATGCATTGGGTAAAGATTTATATCTCATGAGATAGACATGTCTGGAATGGTAAGTTAATCTGGTTCAGTGTTACAGGACTGAAACGAGGAGTAAACTCGATTCAGAAAGGGATGTTGTCCACTAAGATGGTCTTGGCAGCAATGCCTTGGATACTATGGAAATCATAACATGTTCTGAATGTTTTCCACAATAACATGTTTTATTCCCATTATATTTTATCATGGTTGATGTTCCATTATGAAATATGCCTTACATACTTCCACGATTTATGTCTTTTCTCAAGATTTTGATGTTTAAAATTCATGTTCGTGTTTTTGCTTTCAAATGTTTATGGATTGTTTTATGTTCACTATGTTTTCCCTTACTGAGCATTTGAGCTCACCCTTTTTTATGTATTCATTTCCCCAGGATATAAGGAAAGGTTTTAGGTAAGAAAAAAAGTATGATATTTATGGGAGATGTTGAGGATCTTTCACCAAGATTAGAAGATTATATTCCGAGTTTCCAAAGACAATAAACTATTATGGTCCTTTGGTGTCTGTTTTTTTATGTCTTAAGTATTCGGAAAAAGTAATGTAATTTCCATGTACGTTGGTATTCGGGTCTCTACAATTAACCTTTCAGTATGAGTGATGAAATATTGTAGAAGATAAAACACTCCATTGTGTAAATATAAATATTTCGTAGGTGTTATGATATGGGTGTGGGGTTTAAAAAATGTAATTATTAAAATAATAATATTGGGAGTAATACTTTCTACTTTATAAGGGTATTGTTTAGAGTGATAATTTACGCTAGTGTGATTGAAAACCACCCAATATAGGGCTGGAAAACATTATAATAAACACCTTGACTGAGATTTCTAGTTGTAGAATTAATCCATGGAAAATAAAAATCAATTCATCAATTGAAGTGTGTTATAATGACTAAATATTTCATTAAAATTCACTATAATGAGACGTAAATATCTAGAGAGAGATTTCAGCATGATGAAATAGTGGTTTCTCAGTAAAATTCCCAAAAAAATATGTAATATTTTTTTATTTTAGTTGGATACCATTTCACCACATGTGTTTCCAACGTTAATAAATAGGAAACTCCAATGATATAAAATCTAGGTTAGTTTATTTTCTATCACATTTTCCAACAATCACCAACAAATCACTTTTTAAAATTTCATTTTTTATTTTAATCCCATATCAAAGATCACTAGTAACAGTAAACCTATCAATGTTCATAATCCTAGAAATATAGTAAAATTTTTACATATGTTATTTATAATTCAATACAGTAATTATGATCAATGGGATTGAAATTTGTAGACAAATATAAGATAAATCCATTTTCTTACTATATACTTATTGAATGTGAATGTATATCTTGGGAATGTGTCTACTGATATAATGGTCTATAACTTATAAATAATTACATTGTGGGAAATATAAGAAATGGTTATGACTGGGTTTGTTCGGAGGTACCTATTGAGTGGATGCAGGATATTTATTAATGATTTAGTTGTGGAAATATTTTGTGGTGTTGAGGGTTATGTTATATATTAAATGAGGTGTTTACAATATGTATAGGTAAACTGTTTCATGTATCATTAGGAAGTGTAATTTTGAGGGTTCTACCATTTTATTAATAGTTACAACATTGATTTTTGGAAATCATGCGGAGTCCTATATAAATAATTTGTGGCGCAGAATTCATCATGGTTATTAAATTATTTTATGCAGTGATATACATTGCATTGTATCCAATATTCTAGTTTAGAGGATATATTGTGTGGAACTAATTATGTTTTTTGGAAGTGATTTTGACTATCCCAATTGTTGTGTAGTTCCTTCCTTTTGACATTATATTTTTCTTGTTTCATCAAATTTCTATCATGGTGTAGGGTGTTATGGTCTGGTCTTCTAATTTCTAGTTTTCCAATAAATTCATGCATAACATTGAACCCTATCATCCCCAATATTTTCTCTATAATCCTAGGATACTGAAAGTACATTTTAGGAGGAAATTCACACTATTATTAACAGAATTGTTCCTATACATCCAATGATCATACATCAATAATTCAATGTAATTTTCTTTTTTATTCCCTTGTTTCCATCCACATTGTTCATTTTGAGGAGGTTTTTTCAAATGATATAGATATTTTGGATATTTTTCTAGAGGGAAACTGATGGAAGTACATTACTCTAAGTTGATCGAGGTGTTTGAATTCATTGTGATACTTCATATTTTTGATACCTTTTTTTCATCCATTTATATTAATTTGGAATACCTTGTTTAGAGTAGGGGATTCTATTTATCTCTTTTTAATGTCTATGTATGTGGATTATATGATTTTGTACAGCCAATAGGTTAATATATGTTGTGATATTAATGAGAATAATGAATTTTATAAACAAAATATATTGGGATGGGGAGTATTTACATATTTTTTCTAGGTTGGCGACATTTCTTATGAATTTATACATGTTTCTCAAATTCTTATAAATCAATGCAGTTAGGGAACTGGCATGAGTTATGATTGATTTAATATGTGTAATCCTTATTGTTTGGATTGATTTAAGTCACCAATTCCAAGAATTATATGATCTTATATATGAATTATGAATTGATTTCCCATTGGAATATGGAATTGTGGGATAATACCCATGCTAAAGAAGATGTTTTGTTTTGAATTCCAATGAACATACGTTGTGTAAGATACAGAATAATATTTTTTCAACTATAATTAGAGTTGATTATTGGGTTGTATTGTTTGGGGTATAGGGATATTGTGGAGCATATACTACTAATAGTGTGGATTTGGTTCAAGGTGTGATGTGTGGAGTATATGAGGGTATTTTTATTAGGAATTGGATGTTTTATAGAATGGTTTATAGGAATTGTAATGTTGTCTTATTACAGTTAGACTACTTGTTATTGTGATGGATTAGCTTCTGATCTGAGATACTTCTAGTACATTAGTGTTTACTTTTCACATTTTAATGAGAGACTATTGGAATTATCTAATATAATATAAATGTTATTATCAAACTATATATAATTAAAATATTTTTTTAGGTTTCTAGGAGGACCTTGGGGATTGGATTGCTCATTAACAGCTTGAGTGTTGGAGATTTTTTTGATTCATAGTTATAGTAATTTTTTTATGGAACATCAGTAGGAGAAATTAATTATAATTAAAAATATTGATCAGATATTATCAGATAGATTAGTTTCTATTTTATAATAATTTGGTGGAGTTTGTTGGTGGTTATTCAGTCTATTTGTCCATCCAACATTCTCTATAGTGGGAAATTCAAACTAATTATGATATTTTTAGACCCATAGTGCTAATATCCATCATGTGGACTATTATTTGTGTGATGTAGTTTCCATTATCTCACTTACTTACTTTCAGACGTAATAGAGGCACCATTAGAGGGATGGGATTGTGAAAAGTGTAATATGAGGGTTTCTTAAGTTGAGAATTTTTATGGAAAATATATTTAGGAACATGTGGGTGCTGCATTGGTTGTTAGAAAAACAACCACATAAAATCTATATATAGGAAATATACTAGGATAATGGACTATAATTTTAGGGGTCCTTATGATCCAATTAAAGGATTACGTGCCTTTTGAATGACCATGTTTTGAAGTGAAACATTCAGGTTAGAGACAATGAAGTTGAATATGAATAATGTTTTCTAATTGAATGATATTGTTTTGGGAAGTTAAAAAATGAATTTCATAAAATTAATATTGGAATTACATGAATCCGTTACTAGAGATACCATTATTATTTCATGAATGGATCCTAGAAATTTTATGGGTGAAATCATAGAAATGTAGGTTTAGTTGGATGGTTGAATTGAAAATCAAAGGGTCGATCTGATAGTGGAGAATGCGACATCAAATTTAAACTTATCATATTTTCAATATAAACTTAATGAAAATTATAAATGAAAAATATATAATTGAGAGATATAATTCTATTATAAATAAATCAATATCTCCATCGATCAAATTTTTTCTCAATATGGGTTTTGTTGGTAGTTACTAAAACTTGAGTGGAATCGTTTTTAGAGTTGATGATTTATCTCTGTGATCAGAAGGTCATGGAGGATATGTGTGATGAATTCAAGAGTCTGATATATATTGAGATATTATAATCAATTATGGAGTAAACAAATTGTATGAAAATACTCTCCCTTCATCAAGGTATAATGTGCATGTTAGAGTTCAATATTACGATTAAGGGCCATTTTCCTTTTTCTCATAACAACATTCCATATGAGGAGTCAAGATAATAGAAACTAGGGGAGTTTTTTTCCTCTCTATGATATGATATACAGTAACTCCATTTATACTCTCAACATATAAGTATATGAAAATGAAATAAACGGTGACTAAGAGGATAAAATCAAATGGGTTAGTGGGATCGTAGGCCATCTGTAGGATAAAATATCCATGTATATGATACAAGATTCCAAAAAAGTCAAGGATATAGTTAGTATGGAATCATTAAAAACATACCTAATTACGATTTTCAGGTTCGGTGGTTACCATTTTTTTGTTCTGGATGTTTATTCTAATGTAAAACCTACTTGGCATAGGGACACCATCAGGGTTAGTGCCAAAATGATTGGGGGGGGGTGTTCACTTGGTTAAGGTGGATGGGCCCTCATCCATATATATCATTAGTGGAGGCCATCAATGTTTTTTCAGTAAAGGGGTATAAATCTAGTTTTGGTTATCTTCATAGTGGTCCCCATCTTCTAGGACCTAGATAATAGTGTGGTTTTGAAAGGAAATATTTGTGTCATTGATGAGTTGGGTGTGGGAGATACGTGAAATAAAGGATCATGTAATATAGGGAAAAAAGGTAATTCATAGCATTACCAATTTCCCTTGAACCATACTTTCTTCCTCGTTTGATTCTACTTCTACACAATCCTTTATTTCTGGTACTTTTTTTCACATATTCAGACTAGTAATGGGGAATATTCAGTTCCCTTACTGTTATCTGGAATTGTTAGATGTCATGCTATCTGTTTGATATGTTTTAGAATTTTCAACTGATGATATGGATACACTAGTCAGTGTGGGACTTATACATGTTATAGATATATCCATATGATTTTATCATGGTCTTGGAATTGTTTAACTCTATGTGTGAAATTGATGATGTCTTTTTGGGAGAGTGATATTTTATAACGTGGATGAATAATTAGTGGTGTCCATTGGAGATTCGATCTATCTAGTGGGAATGTAGTGGGTGGAATGACACTTGTATCAGTTAAATGAGATTTAAGAGGGATGCTGGGGGTGAATGTTTATAAGGATGTTTTTGATTTTATAGATTGCTTTCTAGATGTGTCTGTGGCATTATCCTCACAATGATCTATAGAGTTTGATAATGAGTTGTAGCGAGGAGAATCTTTGATTTGGATGGATCCTTATTGTATGTAACCCATACATTTGTAAGAGTAAAATTCTCCTGATGATTATTTGATATAGAAATCTTTCATATTACCTAGTTAATCCACATGGGGTGCTCTGGTGTTCTCTCTAAGAAGTTGGTTGGTGGTATAATGTATTGTGTGGACTAAAAACTTTTTAGCCCTGTGATGGTCAATAAGTATTACTCTCTTCCTTGGAGAACAGGTATGTGGTGGATCAACTGAAGAGAGAAAAAGTATTTTTTGAAGACTAACCAATAGTATAGATATCCTCACAATAGGGTGAATGTTGAGTGTATCATGAATAATGAATTTAGATGATGTTATGAAACATCAAGATCTTGGTCATGTCATTCAGTGTCTTGAGATCACTAGTTGTGTTCATATGAGCCATGAAGCCTATGTTTCTTGAGTTATTTTAACATTTTATAGTTCATTCCATCAATGAAATACTAATATACATTTTTATCAATGATATACTAACATACATGAGATAAGAAGAGGATAATTTTGAAAAACTCAGTGTCATTCTAATGGTTCGTTGACAACACCATGTATATATAATATAATACAAGTACAAATATTGGATATGGGAAGAGAATTGACATAGACAAGTGGTTCTTCAATAGGGTGTGGTCATTGAAACATCAAATTTATTGTAAATTTCTTCTTAGTCATAACCTAAGAATATTGTAATGGATTAAATATTCTTGGGTTTTTTGAGTTATTATCATAATTTTGGTTCTGATTTCACTTAGATTGCACCCCCAATATCTACTTTGAATAGGATGGGCCAGTAGATAAAATAGACTAATCAGTGCCCTGACGATTTTGAATACATGATTGAGAGTCTAATAATAACTTTGGTGCCTCAATTTCTTGAGGAATGGGTGTTTTCATGAGGTATTATATGACACATATCTTCCATTATTGGGATGGATAATAATGAGGAAAATTGAATTTATAACTTCTAGTTTCAGGATGTTGGATCCCAAATGAGGGTAACTATTTAACCCATGTTCTAGAGTTAGAGGTGGTCTCATTTTCAACAATGTTTTTGAAAAACTACCACATTAATGAGAACATTAAGGTAATCATGGATCACAAGAACGTAAAATATATATATTATCAGTGGTAACAGAATCATATGAAATATTTGTAGAAATAGTTTCTATAGGATTATTATTTTAAAAAATACTCTTACCTAGAGATAGGAAATAACATGGATATGGTTTTGAGAATGAATTCTTGATGTGGTATCATTCACGTGTTTAATGATTCTAAGAGCATGATGAAAAACCTACGATAATGAATCTTAGTGTTGAGGAACTCATCGGGAGAGGTCCTCTTTATCAAATGATTGTAGAATGATTTTTGAGGTGTATGTTGGAGGTGTCTAAATGTGTAGACTTAGAGGTAGATGTAGTGATAGACCGCCTTGTCCAAAGTGATTCTCCATATGGGTGGTTGGATGATAATCATAACTATATGGTGTTTCGATCAAGTATGTTCATTCCATTGGAAATGGGTGAGGGATTACTATTTTAGTTTTATAGATCACCCATAGAGGTACATTTAGGTGTTCCCAATAGATAACCCATATTTTCAAACATATTAGTAGATTATTTATTAACAAATGTATCCATTAATATAATAAATTGTTTGTAATGATCTAGTTTCATTCTAAGACTAGGTTGTTAATTCATTAAATTATGCTAAACATGGAATCCTTATTTAATTATCTATAGTAATGTCTTAAAATCAATTTTATGTTTTAAATATACAGAGTATAACCTGGGTAATACAATAATCAAAGGGGTAAGCTAAAAATCACAGTAATGGAATAGACATGATAAGGGAGCATAACATGTGATTCAATGTTATAACATTATATCATAAAAAAAGGAACATGAGTAATCAAATTGGAGAATAACATAAGGTTGATTATATCTAACAACATGGAAACATGTGATAGAGGAACAAAAATAAAATATGACATAAAAATATGTAAAGGATAACATCCAAGAAAACATCACATGGTGGACATAGTCCATAAATGGATTATCATCAGACCCTAATCCAATAAAAGACATATCTTGAGACAAAGGAATTACCCAACACATTGGTGGTCTATATAATTTTAGGCCCACCAATTACATTAATTATAGATAGATGAATATCTGTGAAACATAATGATATCAATCATAAGGAATAAACATAATAATTTCCCATAGAGTGAAATATGTTATTTTATCTTGAAGTAGACCGAGTTTTCATCTAACATGACAAACGAATGAGCATGTGGTAGGCTCAAAGGGCATTCTTGGCCCCCTTAGGAAAGGAACAAGGGCTTTGGCATTGATTAACATCCTTGGGAATAGTTTATCTTATGATAATAAATAATTAATAGTACATATAAATTTATATCACAATATAAATAACAACCATAAAATGAGAAAAAAATGAAAATAACAAAATTCATGATACATACATTTCACATAAAAAAATATAACTAGAAAGGGGGAGGGGACCGACTCAGATAACATGGCCTCCATATGGGATGGGGGTGGCCTCCCACCATGCCACCTCAATCAACAAATGTCATGAATTATCTTTTTTAAATAGAAACTATAGTCACACTTTTGGAATGTATATCATTTTCCTGATTTAGTAAAAATGATCTACATACACCTGAGGGTATATGTAACATTTGATCTCAACCACCTAGTAAGATACAAGAAGATGACTCCATGAATATCTATTATAAGACAAATATAAATTCTAGTTTTTATGTATGATAATAAAACAAACTTATCAAACACATCAATTGTCAAAAAAATGTAAATCAATGCATAAACATGATAAAATGAAATATAAAGTATAATAACCATGTAAAATTCATATGTAACTAGGGTTGGTAGGGTACTAGGACCCTCATACTCTCAGTGGTCCAATCATAGAAGTAAATGATTATATCATGCTCAAGCCAACCAATCCCCATCATGAATGCTTAATTACTGTTACGATTTAATCCTGCTAGGAATACTAAACCTGAGCCCCACTATCTATCCTAGCAGATTAGAATTTATTCTTCATCCTAGTTAAAAAGGATTAATATGTGAATTTACAGATGAAAATCATGTAATTTCATTCTCACATAAACAAAAAAACCATAATCAAATATGATATTTACAAAGGGTTTAGCCTTTTAAGAAACATACAATCTATAATAATTTCAATATAATCATTTTAAAACATGCCAAATAAATTTTGGAATATATTTAAAAATAATTTTGGAACATATAAATCATAAAACAATCGATAATAATGGAAACACCTACATTTTACCCATTTGATTTACCAAAAACCATTTGGAAACAAAATGTTTCACTAAGAAGGGACCCTATGGAAGAAAGAGTATAGAAAACCCGACAAGGATCAACTCAAATAAATAATATTGAGCAAGCATTAGCTAATCTTATTGATTAGAAATGAGAAAAAATGGCTATGAAGGGATAAGAGGAAAAAAGTAGAGAAATGAGAAGTATATGAGGAAATTCCATGATGGAGTCATGAAGAACACAAGAGAAATCCCCAAAAATCTAATCTAAGGAGAATATGAGGATAAAATGGGGTGACAGAGGTGTAAAATGGGATAATATAGGGGTGTTTTAGGGGTAAAATCTAGGAGGTAAATGTAGTAAAATTGAATGTTTTAAAAATCTATATGGTCAAACTGTTTCGATGCACAATTTTTGAATCCTTGCACCAAAGTTGAATAACCTATTTAAAAAATAAAAAGTGTCTCCATGTTTTACCAAGAGGGGTTTCAATCCATGTTCCTAGTTATGTGGTCTAGATTGTGAAACTACCCTAGTCTGATTATTATCCTAGGAGGTTTTCATCCCCATGTGCTGGTCCATGAAGCTTGAAAAGAGCCACTATTAAGGCCACACAATATTCACTAGGATGGAGCATGATTTCTTTTAAATGTACACCGCCATTTATCCATCAAAAAACAAATCTATTTATTGAAAAATTACAATAAGTTTAGAATAAAAAATACATGTCCCTCAAAATTATAAAATTCATTAAATGAACCCCATAGATGAAAAAATTATCCCAATAGTGAATAACATTCCCCCCCTTGGAATTTCATACAACCAACTGATCAATGAATAAATGAGGACACCGCTCCACCACCCAAGAGATCTATTCAAATTTCTGAAGATCATCCTTATCTTTTGTCCAATGGACCCAAATAAATAGTACTCATTTTAAGATATGAACCTTCACATGTGAATACACAATACACATCGGTTTTTAAATCATAGAAAATTAATGTTCCGGATATAATTCCTCTTAATCCAGTATGTGAGATGAGTTTGAGTAATACTAATTTAACTATGAGACATAGAATATTTTATGGATATATTCCATATAGTATAGTAAATCCCATATATTTTCCACATTTCCTTTTTTTAGTTTCAAATGGTTCAATATACCTTGGTATAAGATTACCCTTCCTACCAAGAATATGGTGAACCAGGAGAGGTCTCCAAATTAGAAGCACATGGTTACCCAATGAGAATTCAAAGTACTGAAACCGCTAATTACATTGACATTATTATAACTATGTTCTATAAAAAAAATTATGATGAATTGAACATCATCAGATGTCCCTTGCACAAGGATATGTCCCAACAAAGAAGTCTCACCAACTTCTATTGAGTCAAAATGCGACTAACATGGTAGACCATAAAGAAATTCAAAGAGAGACATTTTTATTGAGGATTGGTAAATATTATTATAATAAAATTAAACCAATAACCTGTGTATATCCCATGATCCACCCAAATCCAAAACACATTCATGTGGACGGAATTCCAAAATTTGGTTTTCCCACCCTGTCTGGCCATCCCTTTTGAAATGACATTCAGTATTGTGTTCAACATATGACCCATTTCCTTATGAATAACATTATATAATCAAAAGTTAATATAGGGGTCCTAGTCAATAATGATATATTATGTAAATCCATGAATCCTAAAAATTTAATGAAAATAAATCTAGCCCAACTCTTCATCTTTGGTTGATTCGTGGTTTAGAACAAAATGGTATGATTTAGTCAGATGATATCTAACCAACAAAATGGGGTTTCTTCCCCTAGGTGTATGAGAAACCTAATGATTAAATCCATGGTTATTTATTCCCATATATAGGTATGAATATGGAGTGGATAATGTTGAAATTAAGGCTTATTAAGCTCAAATTTATTATTCATTAATGCTTAAAATGTTGTTAAGAAGTCAGATACATCAGATAATATACCTGGCCACCAAAATTGATGATGCACATGATAAAACATCACTGTTTTCCCAGAATGAACAGAAATCTATGACTAGTGGTTATCCGACATCCCCAGTTCCTATATAGATAAAAACACCATTAAATGACTTTTTAAATGATGGATTCCATAACAATATAAAGACCACTAGTTTGGGACCGGCCCATCATTTATATTCTTCTCATAATGTTGGTATTGTTCATCACTAAGATTCTATTGATAAATCAGTTCCATAATGGTTGGTGTTAACTGAATTCTTTCTAAAAATGTTCCTCTACTAAGATCCTTAGAATCTAGGTGCATCTAAGAATAAAATTCCCTTCATGTTATATTCAGAAATTGAATATATTAGATCATCCATTTCAATATTTTTTATCATGGCTTCAGCTGCCACATTTTATTATCCTTGAGTGAAGACAATATGAATGTATAAACCATACTGGTACACTATCCATTAGTGATACCACATATAAAGATCATTTTGGCAGAAAATTTAAGCTTTTATCTTATAGTATATGTTATGTATGAATTTATCTCCTACGAGATAGTGGTGTAATGTTTCTAAATCATACACCGTGACCACTAGTTTCAGTTCATGTGATGGGTAATTTATTCCATGTTCTTAGAGATGATGAGAACTATCTGTCAACAAATGGTTGTCCTTATTCAACAAACCCCCCCAGTCCTATACTGGAGAAATCACTATAAATCACATTCCCCTTTCCATATTCTGGTAAAATTAAAATATGTGTAGTGGTATGTCAACACTTGAGATACTTAAAATATTCCTAACATTCATGGTTCATAACAATCATTGCACATTTAAGTGTAATAACTTTCATTAGAGGAGAAAGGAGAAAAAAAATCATAAACAAACTACCAACAATATCCTTAAATCACACAATGACTCTTATCTCAATAAAATTTTTCAGTTGTTCCCATGGCATTAGTGCTCTGATTTTCTGACGGTCTAATAAAACTCCATTCTCCGAGATCACATGGCCCATATGCATGACTTACTAGATATTTAATGTGCACTAGGGAAGACTAAAATTAATATTGTGATCACAAATGATAATAAAAATGATTCTATAGTGTTTCCCATGCCATTACTTAGGTCTGGAGTAGACATGGATTTTATCCAAAAACACAATGGCGTACAAGTCACAGTTTTTATAAAGCAAACTGTACATAAGATCCATGAAATTCACAATTTTTTTCATTAATCTGTATCAAATTAATACTTATTTAAAATTTCAAATCCTTTTTAAAATGATCTAATTGGAATTTCTGCTTCTCAGTCCATAACGTGATGATACATGGAGCACAAGTCAATCTAGTAAAACCACCTCTCCTACATGAGTTTATCGAAGAGGTAATCAATATGGAGAGGGGATTGTTTTTCATAATAGTGATTATGATCATCTTTTACATATCAATTCATAAATATAAGGATGATTCACACTTTTTTGAAAATAGTCTAGGGGTGGACCTAGGTGAGATGCAAAGGTGGGTGAATTGATTGGAGTCCAAATAATCTACCAAAATAAAACTGCATCAAAAATATGGGGGACATATGATATAATTGAATAGATATATTCAATGTTCCTGATCCCAAATGAATGGTAAACTCCACATCTGATTAAAACGATAAACCTATAATTTCTTATTAAAATACCTATTTAAACTCATTTAACATAGGAGGAGTCATGTTCTCAAAACTCTAAATTCATCCTCTAGTATTTGAGAAGAGTCCTGGAGGACATGGCTTCCTAATTAATGGATTGGAGGTTCAGTTAATCCTAATTGTGGATACTATTCACCATGTATTACTTGAGTGATCCAATCGAGTTCCATAATAGTTACCATTCAACAATAGATTTAGATGTGTGATATGAAACATGTTATCCAGTCAATCCATATGACCAAATCAATGAATTTTCTACAAATAAGAAAAAAAGGCTCATCCCATCTCATCCTTTGACAGGGTGAGAGAAGGAGACATAAATCTGAACCCCAATTTTCTCCTCATTCCAATGGGTGTAAAAAATACATGGTTTAGGGAATAATATTGATCAGTAATTTCGGAAAATCCCCAAGGAAAGTAGAGATGAAATAATAATATGATATCAGGAAACATAAATCCATAGTTTTGGATTATGAAATAAGAATTATACCTCAAAATATCACATAACCTTCTTTCAAATCCACTAGCACCTGATCCATAGTGTAATGGTGCATTGTATCTTATGATATCAGAGAATAATTTGAAAATTTTGGATGTAACATGACATGAATATTTCCATAAGAATATTGATCCTTTCCACATTTCTCATTAGACCAAAGATTATATTACCACTAATTCCCATATCTCAGTTTTTATCATCAAATGTGTTGGAGAGACATCATATTTTTGAGTCAACATAACACTATTACAGAACCTCTATAACAGAACCATGAACCCTCTATGATCGAAGGGACTGTGTGGAACTAGAAAAATTAACCCCATATTCCCAAGCCATCCGTATTTATAAAACACAAACTATCAATTGGATTACGGTAAAGGAAAAGACGGTCGGGGGGAGGCATAACATCCCCAAATATTATTTTTTTCTCCTCACTCAACCCCTAATTATTAATTGTTCAACAATTTACCTAGACCATGGATAGTGTTTTTTCATAGATATAACATAATTTCCTATCTGATTAATCACCACCATTAGAACTCAATTGACCACCTAAACATATGTCATAAACTAGAACAAGAAAAAATATGATTAAATATATTGTCCCAAAATCTATCAAAAATCTGATCCATGAACAACTCAGTAGAAATTACTGTAGGAGAAGAAATAACTGAGCTCTAAAAAAATATTGGAGTATCCCATCAAAGATCATTCTTCCAGATAGAAATCTAGAAACTCTCAGGACTAGACGAGGACCAAGGTGTCATGATAATATCTCTCAATTATGTAATCCTTGAAGTCCATTCAATCCATCTGTTCATGTTTTTTGGCCAAGAAAATTGAGTACCACCACTTATTTCCATAGATTTCAAACATGAATGAAGCACATTACACCTTGACTACGTTAGGTGTCTCATGAAACTTAAATGTCCACTCAATCCTTTCCACCAATTCAATATATTCATTGGTGTTCATGTTACACAAAAAATAAGGGTCTTATTATAGGGGAACTCTTATTATTTATCATTTTATGAACACATTTTAGTTTCTATTATTGAGAAGAACCATAGTCCACTCCCTATTCGAAATCATGGAAATCATAAACCACCGGTTCATCTAATTTCTAATGAACTGGTGAGGGATAATTCTCATAATCCACATCCCCTGGATTTAGTGGTGGTGGAGTGTCTAGGGGAACATGATGATATAAAAAACAAAACAACAACTTAAAAATCATTACACCAATGCTATGGAATTCATCGATTGCATAATTTAATCATCCAAAAAATATACATAAAACCATAAAAAATCAATAAATTTTTCTACTCCACTCGGTCTTTTTGTCTATTAACAGTCTATAGCCAAGTTATTACAAAAGGAGGGTGATTACCACCAAATCAAAAACATCCTATGGTGACCCATGTCCTATCACAAGGTGTGTTGACCAAAAATCACAATCCCAACCATTACCTCAAGGAATGTCGGTCATAGATCCATAATTTCCATACCTTCTCAAATATCATCACTCCTATGAATGTCCAAACCTACCATTGTACTATTTATTCATGAACTATCTTGTGTTTCCTTCTATCTCAACACCTAAAATGAAACGTGGCTTGTCACAAAGGGTGTTCCCGATCCCTATAGGCTAGTAACAAGTGTTTTTGATTTGATTAACACCTTTGGGAATTGTTTCCCCTAGGAAAATAATCAATGGTAAATACAAAAAAATATATTATCACATCATAACCAACAAAAATAACATGAGAAACCAACAAAATCAATAAAAGATTGAGTTGTGAATTAAAAATAAAAATTAAAAAATAAGATAATTAAAAGTGGATGGGGAATGAATATACAAACAAGACACAATCATGGGATGAGGGTCAAACACTAACATTCCACAACTATCCAAACCAAACAATAAAAACTACATGTATAAGTAACCACCATCACCATCATAGAAGTTCATTCCTTAACCTAAATCAAAAAAATTGATATACATATACCTAAGAGTGTATGTCAGGAGTGATCTATCCTTCCCAATATAATTCCATCAGATTATTCCATTCGTATATATTATAAGGAAAAAACATGCCTATTATTAAGAAATAGAATAATTTAATTTAATTGAAAACATGATTTTTCATCAAAAAGGAAATAATTGTAGAGTCAAGATGAAATAGAAAAAAAGTATAAGAACCATAGTAAATCCCAGTTTAACTAGGTTTATTTGGGTCATAGGATCCTTGTAACCTCAATTACCAAATCCTAGGCCTAATGTTCTTTAACCTTAATGACCCAACGAGTCCCTATTATTAATGCTAGTTAGTCTTATAACAAAATCCTACCAGGGACACCTAGCCCCATCTGTACCATACCACCTAGAATACTATAACTTATCATCTCGCCAAGATACCCTACATTCCCAAGTGATTTTCCACCTTCTAAATCCCAAAACATCCTCATTTCAATAACCAAGCACTCACAATATCAATATTAAATTTATATGGGGTTTAACCATTTTCCAAAATTGAGACACGTCAATAATTCCATGCCATGTGATTTTATAGACACCAAAACAATTTTTAAAAATATTTAGTAAGAATATAGAAATATCTAATTAATCAGAAAATAGCTAATCATGAGGCCTCATATATTTTTCATATTGGAATCACCCAAAATTGGTTAGAAGCTACAATCCGCATTATGGAGGGACCTTTTGGAAGAAATAATAATCAAAAACCATCACCATTCACCCTAATAAAAAAATATTTATATGATTTTAGGTCATCCTATAAGCTGTAAAAGAGAGAATCCAAAGAGGAAGGGAGAATAATATAAAAGAAGAGACGCCAAAAGGAGAGGAGGAACATACATGAGGGTCACTTGAATAATCAAACACAAATCATTGAATAATTTAAGCCAATAACAGGGTACTATGATAAGGAGTAATATATAGGGATGGATGGGTCTAATGGGTTGATATAGGGGTGTGTAAGGGTTATAATTGGGGAGGGGAAAAATTGGAATATCTAATGATATAAATATATGAAGGTTGTATGGTTTGGATACATGGTTTTGTAAACCATGTGCCAACCATGGGTCAACATTTTCTAGAGGAAAAAGTGGATTCATGGTTTACATGCAGGTAACTCACACCCATGCACCTATTTGTGTCCTAGATATTGCCCTATCTGGGTTGCACAGTTATTTTGGTAGGAAATCATGGCCTGCTGCTAGGACATGCTATCTTGGGAGTCCCACTATTAAGGCTAAATAGTATTCACAAGGATTGGGAACAACATCTACAAAACATATGTCAATCATGCACATACATTCCACCAAAAAGATTGAAAATTTTCATTAAAAATACCTATAAAAAGTATAAAAAATATAAATGAAAAATTAAACCAAAAAAACATGAAAATAAATCAATATATGTGACAAATCTCCCAAGGATAAAAAAATTTACACATTAAAAAAGTCATAAAAATAGCTAATCAGAGAACAAATGAGGATCCTGATCCTCCACACTATAATTATATTCCATGTGTCATGTTTATATTTTACATGATTTAAATAGAAGATAATAAAGTTATGGGTTTTATATAAAGAAAATTCCCCAGTGAATCAACAATTCCCACTAGTTGTTCAGTCAATGGCATGTTGTATTCAAGATCTAATTTCTCCCAATTCAGTATATGACATGAGTTTGGATTATACATCATCAACTATGATACATAGAAAATGTTATTGATCGATGTCAACTGGGATGGTAAATCTGAGTAATATTCCATCTTTCCAATATTATTATCAATCTCAAATGGTCTGATATACCTCAACATAAAATTCCCCATATTGATAGGATGATGGTGACCATGTAAAGGGGTCACCTTTAAAAACACCAACTCACCAATTGATAATTACATGTGTTGGTGCTTTTGATCATCATCGAGTTTATGGAATCTCTACACTATCAAAAAATATTTTTTGATTACTAAAAAATTATTATGTCTCTCTTAAATTTGTCTTAGTCTGAGTCAATAAGTCTCACTAACTTATTGAAAGAATAGATGTTACTACCATGGTTGACCATAAAGGGGTTTAATGGGATCCATTTTTATTGAGGATTTATAGCTATAATTATATGAAAATTCCATAAATACCATATGTTAATCACTAGACCCTCCAGAATATAAAACCCATGAACAGTTCGTGTCTTTAAATATTTGGTTTTCTTGCTTAGTCTAACTATCCGTTTGAATATTACATTCCATAATGAGTTTTTCCTCTGACTGTATTGTCTTCTAAAGGACTTCCTAGAATTGGGATTTAAAGCATGGGAACATATATGAAATGATATATCACAACACACCATGATGCTCCAATATTTCTATAAAATATAAATTTCCCAACTCATCCACCTTGTTCGAATCATTGATAATAATGGAATTTTATTATTTGGTTAGGTGATCAGTAACAACCCGGATGGTTCTCCTTCATTAGGGAATATGAGGAAACATAATTATCAAATACATGGAGACCTCACCCCACATACAAATAGGAATGCGAAGTGGTTGAAGAAAACTAAATTGATTCAAATAATTATATTTAATTTGATATAAATATAGACATATACATACAGATTCATCTCTGTGACATTGAATACCTAGCCAAAAAATTAGATAATGTAAGTCCGAAAAAATCTTTGTGTTCTAAGGATGAATGTCCCACTACAACTGGTTGCAATCCTTCTTCACCACCTTACACAAATATAATGACACCATGAAATGACCATTGACATAATGGGCTCTGTCAGAATAAAATAACAATAATTGAGAACCTCCTCACCATTTAGAGGCTGTGAAGAATGTTGGAATAGTTCATCATTAGAGTGCTCCACTAGAATCAATTCTAGAAGGTTTGGAGCTAAATTAATTCCATCAAAATATTTTCCTCCACTATTATTCATTTCATATAGGTACATTGGTTATGAATGTCCCATTAGGGTCCTTTCATTAATTTATTCATTTAGAAAATTTTGTTGATTCAATTACATAGTTTGTCAGCTACCACGTTCCCCTTAGCTAGGGTATAGAAAATATAAAAGTCAAACACAAGAATTCACTCAATCCATTTGAGTTACCTAGTATTTAGATCATTCGGGGAGAAAATGTAGGCAAATATAGAATGGTCTGTGTAAACTATGAATTTCTACCTAAATACATAGTGGCTTCATTTTCAATGAATGCATCCATACCGCTAGTCACATTCCATGGGTTGGGTATTTTATTTAATGTGGTAAGAGATGGAAAGATCCATTTTCCACCACATGGTCATCCAACATCAACACATGTGAAAAAAATTTACCCAAGAAATGAAAATAATCCAATTAAACCTTTCTAGATTCAAGTCTGATTAAATCATATGAGGTGTTGAATCAATGGATAACCTCCTCAATTTATTTAGGACATTTTGGGATCCAAGGAAAACATTACCCCATTAATTTCAACTGCCATAATTACAGAGGAAGGCTTATAAAAATACCTAAAAACCCACTTGTAACAACTTACAAGGCCCATGAAATTCCTAATCTCAATGATATTTCTCAAATGATCCCATGAAAAAACAATTATGATTTTCTGAGGGTCCACTAAAACTCCATTATATGAAATAATTTGGCCCTATAATATGAATTCCTATATCTAGAATGTTAACCTGTAGAGATTATCATTTTTTAAATGATTCTAACATGCTGATAAAATGATACTCAGGTACTTCATATTCTCTTATTCTATCCCAGAGTAGAAGAGAATGTTATCCACAATCACCATGAAAAATAATAAAGGTATTTATAGAACACACTTATAAGTGTCATGAAAACCTAATGAGAGTTCATTAATATAAATGGAATTGCCATGTAATGAATGTGGCCATATCAACAAAAAAAATATTCAAGGAATTTATGCGCTACTAATCTATACCTGATGATACCCCGGGTGAAATTAAATCATGTAAAATATCATTTGCCTCTAGAGATAATCATTGATTTCACCAAAGCAGGTAAAGGGATATTTATTCTAAATTAGGACCCAATTCAACATTTGATAATCCTTTCACAATCAAATGGATCTATGAAACTTTTTAGAAAATTAAACTGAGGTGTCAGAAGGTGTGACACTCAGGAGAATGAATCATTTGGATTTAAAATATTCAATAATTTTTTAACACTATAAATTGGGAGGAGGGCATACAATATGGGGGAATTGTTATAGGATTTTTTTCTGGGTGAATAATTGATAATGAAATGCACATCCAGTTATAGAAGTAAACTCATGATTTCCTATAGATATACCTCTAGAAACTAAATAAATGAATGAGGAAAATTGTTATCAAAATCGCTACCATCGTACTCTTTCAAAAGAGAAGATTCCTAGGAAAATTAAATGGTTAATTCTAATGGGGGGGGGTATGGATCATCTAGAATGTGGATCCTGTTTTTCAAGGAGGACACAGGAAGTCCAATATTGTTCCATACATGTTATTCATCATTGATGAAAAACATAATGTTCCATGAAACACACATTATATATTATATCCATGATCAAATCAAATAATTCTATCTCTAGAACAAGTATTCATATCTCATATAAATATCTGATAGGGTTAGGGCTCATGATAGACATATGAACCACTATTATATCATCATTCCAAGTGGTGTGACCATATCAATGGTGACCGGAATAAATTTAGTATTAAATTTCAAAAAACACACAATGAGATAATAGATATAAAGAAATAGAACCACCAGTATAAAATAAAGTGAAAACTATGTATGAATCAATAAGAATGGTACCATAAACTATCATAGGACCTACTTTTTATTCCACTGGAACCTAATCCGTAGTGTGATGGTGATTTTTTTTGGAAATTCCTATGTTTTATTGCATCCTTGTGGCTCTTCCTTGAAATGAGACTATCCATAAGAATATCCAGCCATTGCGCCATTCCTTGGACACTAATAACCCATATCCCTTGATTCCCTAGTATTATTTTTTATTCCCCTATGTACTAAGATGATAGAACCACATTGAGTCAATAGAAAAAAAATATAGAACCTCAATAGGTTACAAGGAAGCCACAACAATTGAATGGTCTATATAGAACTAGAAACATTGACCACATATTCATAGAACTTCAACAAAAAAACAAACCACAAATACACCACCTTAAGATGCATAAAAAGATGTTTGGGAGGTGTAACATGAGATTACACCATTATTCAGTCCCCATTCATCATGTTTTGTATACTTTCTAGATACTCGACTACATCGCATGTCCAATGATAGATTTTCCCCAAAGAATCTAGCCTACCAACGTAAACAATCTACACCATCATAGCATGATCGACCAACTAGGCATATATCATCAATTTGTACTAGTATACTTGATACTTAATATCTAGTTATAACCCAATCTAAAAAAGATGAGAATTTAACTACTCATTGGAGAGTAATTTGGTACAAAATTGGTGTTGATTTGAAAAATGGATGGCATAATCCTTCATGGATATTTCTCCCTAATGGTGATCTAGAAAATCATGCGTCAGGAAAAAAACCATGGTCTTATGTCAATAATTTATAATGATAGAAACGATTATGTTCATCCAATCCATGTGGTACTATTTTTAGGACTAGACCATCGAATCCCACCCCATATAACTATGTCCTTCTCACATGAACGAATTTCATTTCACCTGACCACATCATGAGTCTTGAGAAACATTATGTCCATTCAATATTATCCAAAAAATCTTCCACTTCATGGAGATCCATGATACCTCAAAATTAAAGAGGTATATTTCTAAGGAAGAACAAGTATTTATCCTTTTCTAGACCAAGTTCAGTTTTCTAAGCTTGATTAAGACCATATACCACTCCATGATCCAATGATAAGAAAGCCCAGACCATTATATCCACTAATCTATCATAAACAGGTGGGGGATAATTATCTCATACCTCTTCCCATGGTTGTATGTGCGGTATATAAAGAGGCATGATTTTGTACCAATAATAAAACAAAATGAGACCCACCATTACAATACACATACAAAATTCATCAACAAAATAATTTAAAAAAACCCTATATATCAATATAAAATTTTAAAAAACCCAAAAAATTGATTAAATCACTCCACCCCAATTCAGTTTCCATACCCAATCTCAATCCTTTGCATTAAACATTGTGGATGAGTCATACCAGATACCAAACATCCCATGGTGACCCAAGGAATGTCATGATGTTTTATATAGATATGAAACTCTAAAAAAACATAAATACTCGATGATCCTAGTTTCATTCTTTCCAGAAATTCAAAAATAACATCATAGAAAATAAATGAATAACCTACATAGATTCAATTTTTTCATGAAACATCCTTGGATTCTATCCAACTGATAATCTAAACATGACCAATACCTTGAAAAAAATCTGTTCATAATCCCCATAATTTGGAAACCTGTTACATCGTATTATGTAACAACATTGGGAATAGTTTATCCCATCAAAATCAACTATAAAAAAACACAAAAAATCATATCACATCATAAATAAAAACCATTACATGAGAAACACATGTAGATCAATAAAATCATGAGAGATATATATATTTATCATTGAAAACAAAAAATAAGGTTACCAAAAATAGGGATGGGGTCAACTAAAGATGCCTGGGTCCAAAGTTGGGCCGAACTTGCATCAATGATTACCATTCTAATATGGAATGGTTGTGGTTTTGGGGAAAGAGTAAATAAAAACATTATCTATTTAGTGATAATGAAGTACACAGATCTCATTTTTGTGGTCCTAGAACAAAAAAACATGAGAAAGATTCAACAGTTCATACTTAGGATAAAAATAAAAGCATCCATTGAAGTGGCTCTAACCAATCATAATATTTGGATTTTCTAGAACAGATACCTTGTGGTGGATATGGTTGAGGCTGGGGAACATTTTTTACGACAATTTTGAAAAGTGAAATGCAGACCGTCTTTCTGTCCTTTATTGTATGGAAGATTTTACAACAAGAGAAGAGAAACATTTTGGAAGGAGCATAGTGCTTTTGATATTGGAGATGATACTTGGATTGTAGTGGGAGACTTCAACATCATCACTGATCCAGCAAAGAAAAAGCATCAAATGGATTTTCATCGATGGGATAACATGGACTTTGTTTAGTTCATTGAAATCAAAGGACTTATAGATCTAGGGTACTCTAGGGTGAAATTCATGTGGTGTAATAATCAAAGAGGAAATTGTCAATGCTAGAGTTGGTTGGATCGATGAATCATTAATTTATTTGCTATCACAACATTCCTGATTGTCGAGGTCAGTCACCAAGTACGTGGAATATCATATCACCCAACGATTTTATTATCCTTAGATCCCAGGAAGGCCTACAAGGAATGGTTCAGGTTATATGATCAATGTGTGTTCCATCACAAGTTTTATTATCTGGTAATTCCTTCATGGGGGGAGATAGTGCAAGGCCACCATTGGGTGACTATTCATAACAAACTCAGGCGGTTTAAATAGAAGTTACAGTCATAGGAAGGGGATATTAAACTTATAGACCAAAATATAGATGATCTCAAACATGTTATTGAGTGCCTAGATGGCGTCCTAGAGGATATTTGGGACGATATAACAATTGAAGATCTCTTATACAAGAAGAACTATTAGGTAGATATGTTTCACAGATTGTAACACATGGCTTGGGAAAAATCTACGATAATGTGACAGTAGGTGGGAGAAAATAATAAGATATTTTTCCATGAATGGATTTGGGAAAAAGGTGGTTGATCAATCCAAATACTATGCTTTAAGATGTATATTACGTGGATGACACTGATATAGTGGGTGGTATGGCTATAAAATTTTTCGATGATATTCTGGATAGTCCAAACTCGAGAATGACAGGCTAAAATCCAAGCAGAGGGACTTATTTGTAGGAGGTAATTCCTAACAATGTTTTGGCTAAGTAAATCTCCTGCTTGGAGGGGATTCTTGAAATGCGCGATGCCCACATGACCATGATGATCCTTGATCCGTAGAGTGATCTGGGGCTATCTTGCTTCCCTGGATCATTTTATAGATCCTCGTAGTGTATTGTTAAGGAGGTCCTTGCCTCTTCTATTCAATATTTTTTTCGAGGAGGCTCCCTTCCTTGGGCTTCTTGCGCAACGACTCTCATTCATATCTCAAAATTGAATGTTCCCACCTCTATTCTCTACTACCGACCCATGAGCATGTGAAATTTTTCCTATAGGGTTATAGGGTGCATCATTAACATGAGGATGGCTATGTATCTTCCCTAGTGGACTTCCATTAAGCAACACGAGTTTGTTAGGGGGATATCAATCCAACGGGTGATTTCCGTAGAATAGGAAATGTTAAGGGGCCTGAATAACAAGAAACATGACTCCAACATGGCCATTAAAATGGACATGATCATGGATCACAATAGATTGGAGTGGGTCATTATCAATAAGGTCCTTCATTCATGTGTATATCCCCCATGTTCTCATACATTATTTTCAGGCGTTTTAGTTCTCTGTGGATGTTTGTCTATTTCATGGGGAAAATCCACGACTTCTTCAAGACCACATGAAGCTTATCGAATGGTGACCCACTTTCACAATGTATCTTCATTCTTATGCAGGACACACTTAGAAGGATAATGAACAGAGAAATCTCCATTTGTAGTTTACTTCAAATCTCTAGGAAAAGGAACCAGCCTCAGATTTCCTATCAAATGTTTGTAGAAGACATGATTAGTTTCTCAAATGTTGGAAAGCGATCTGTGCCAGTGATCAAAAGTATCCTGAAGAATTACTATTATAGCAGCGGTCATTTGATCAACCATTCTAAATGAAACCTATAAATTTCCAACATGTGTGTAGCGAGTTAGGTTGTTTCCCTATGCCATAGTATAGACATGCAGTAGGGTTCTTTTCATAAGGAGGACATGTAATCACCAATATCCCCATGAATGCTGCACGTTCGGGACTTTGATCAGATGGTGATTAGGATCATGGGCCTTGTTTTCAATTGAAAACCCACTTTTTATATATTTCTGCGCATATCTTTCTCATTAACATCATTTTGACTGTTATCCCGATGTATGCAATGGCTTCAACATCTATGCCAAAAGGGGTTATCAAAGATATTGATAGGGTCTTCAATGTATTTTATTAGAATACTATAGAGGAATGGAAGAGGCACTAGGACTCATAGGACTGAATGGCCCGGCCTATTCAAGAGGGGGGCATCAACGTTAGAAGCGTTGAGAGCACTATGCAGTGCATGCATGCCACCTGAATTGGGAGAACATGGAGAAGTAGATCCTATGGGGAAAACTCATGCAATACAACCACACTAGTTTTATTGAAAATGGAAGCATCCATGGATAACCCTTCTATCATTTGATATGTCCCCTAGTCTCAAGGATTCATCAACATTCAGGCTATATAGTGGGTGCCGGAAACATCTCCTTTTGGAAAAGCAATTGGGCATGAACCGTTATTGGTTTCTCGAGCTATCCGGGTCCCCTGACTAATTTCAAGTAGTAAAGCTCGTACCCAGCCTTCATTAATGATGTGCTGGATAAGACCCAAAAAGATATTTTTGTCTCTATCCTCATCAATTCAGAGCCGAACAAGTATGTGTTTACCCCGTCCCATTTTGTGATGTTCACAACAAAGGTCTTATGTAAGATTTCGACTCCTCATGCACATACGAACAACTGAAATGATTTAATGTGGAATAGTAGAATTCCAACCTAATAAAATTTCATGGTCAGAAGATTAAGGAACTTGGGGATCCCCTCTGATGAGACCATCTAGAAAATGGGAATAATCCTTGCCTCATGGTGTCAGTGCTGTAGAAAAAAAAAGAGGAGAGCACCAATCATATCTTCTTTGAGGGGGAGTGGGAAATGGAAGTGTGGAAATGATCTTGTTCCTTTACAATAGTCTCTTATAATGAGTTTTGAGGGTCTTAATTCTTTTAGAAGTGGACCCATGGATTTCTAGATAAAGGTATATAGAGTATGGTGTGTTCTGTGGTCCTCAGTGATAGTTGTTGGTTCCTCTGACAGGCCCGAAACGAGGCAATATTAGATTGGATTAAATCCACAAGGAGGTCAATCATTGTGAGAATAAAATTTCATCTTTTGGATATGGTCTCCCAACTAAAGAATTGGTAGGATTCCCCCTCCCTAAGGATTTTTCAGGCTGGCCCTAACCTAGCTCCTCCCATGGATAGAATGCAGGGGAAGTGGGTAAGATGTAGTCCCCCACCAAATGGGTTTATGTTAAACACAAATGGATCTTTCATCTAGAGTACCATTCAAGGAGGTGGAGTGGTTTATAATGCAGGAGGGTGTGTGATACTTACATTCATGGCCCAAATCGATAATGAAAATTCTCTTCAGGTGGAGGCCAATGCTCTTCTCATTGGGCTCAATCTATGTAATCAGAAAATTATTGGAATCTCCCTTGTGGGAACAGACTTGATGATTATCCATGACACTCTAGTGAATAGAGGCTCCACCCCATGGTCAGCATGGTATACCATAAGGAGATGTAATGATTTCTGATGGAGAAACATTCATGTTACACATACATAGAGAGAGGGGAATAAAGTCACGGACTACCTTTCTTCACATGCTATCATTGGTTCTGATGTCACCAGCATTCACAATATATTCTCCTTGAAGCCTGATGGTGGGAACCAAATTCGTGGGGAACACCCCTGGTCATCACTATTTTATACACCCTAGTCCACAAGTTACTTTTTTCTCAGGATTATTGGTCTCTTATTTTATCTCCATTGATTAAATATATGAAAATGATGATGATAAAATAGAAAATGAATTTATAATCAAGATGATATAGAAAAAATAATATAATCACCCTGGTAAAACCATAGATAACTAAGGTTAGTGGGGTCCTAGGATACTTACAATCTATGTGATCAAATCCAAGACACGAATACCCATTTCATACTCTTGGAAATCAATCCCCATCATAAATTTTTAGTTTTTTTGTGACATAATCCTATTAGGGAGACCATGTCGTGACCCTTCTAGATCATCTATCATACAATAACTATTCTTTCAACCAAGATAACGCAGATTCCCATGTGATTTTCCACATATTATTCATGTAACTTTATTCCTTCACAATTCATGCCTTCACATAATAAAATAAGCATTTTACAATGGGTTTAACCGTTTTCTAAAACCAACACCCAACAATAAGTTCAATACATGAATTTTCACACAAGAAAAAACTATTTTAGAAGAACGTTTATGAAGTAATTAGGCATTTCTAAAGCATAAAAAAATGATTATAAAAAAATCACAAGCATTTTTTCCCCTATAATCATCCTAAACAGGCTAGAAAAAACATGTAATAGAAAGAAAGTACCCTTAAGAAGAATGAGTACACAAAACCATCTATATTCAACCTAATTAATCATTATTGATCCCAATTCAATTCAAAATATTTGTTGTATATTAAAGAACCCATTATGAAATGGAGAAGAGGCCAAAATAATATAAGGGAGAATGATATGTGGAACTAACTTGAAGATCTATTGAAGAATCCAAGCCAAATCAACAAAAAAATTGAATTATGGAAGAGAGGGGGAAGATATGAATGAACCCCAATTGTATGAGGGGTTGAATGTGGTGAGATATGGGTGTTTAAGTGTTAAAATACTAGACGAGAAATGTTGGAAAATCATAGGTTTTAAAAATATTTATGGTTTCACATCATGACACATTTGTTTCATAGAGGCGTTCCAAAATGATGCATGTAGCCTTAAAGCATGGAAAATTCCACTATCATGGTCGCATGATTATCCAGGGAGAGTTATTTTTGGATCATGTTGTGTATTTTATGTATTTATTATAATAGATAAAATATGTTTAATGTTGAGAATGACAGGCTAAAATCCAAGCAGAGGGACTTATTTGTATAAATAGAACACATAACATATTTCCAAACTCGAGAATGACAGGCTAAAATCCAAGCAGAGGGACTTATTTGTAGGAGGTAATTCCTAACAATGTTTTGGCTAAGTAAATATCCTGCTTGGAGGGGATTCTTGAAATGCGAGATGCCCACGTGACCATGATGATCCTTGATCCGTAGAGTGATCTAGGGCTATCTTGCTTCCCTGGATCATTTTACAGATCCTCGTAGGATATTGTTAAGGAGGTCCTTGCCTCTTCTATTCAATATTTTTTTCGAGGAGGCTCCCTTCCTTGGGCTTCTTGCACAACGACTCTCATTCATATCTCAAAATTGAATGTTCCCACCACTATTCTCTACTACCGACCCATGAGCATGTGAAATTTTTCCTATAAGGTTATAGGGTGCATCATTAACATGAGGATGGCTATGTATCTTCCCTAGTGGACTTCCATTAAGCAACACGAGTTTGTTAGGGGGATATCAATCCAACGGGTGATTGCCCTAGAATAGGAAATGTTAAGGGGCCTGAATAACAAGAAACATGACTCCAACATGGCCATTAAAATGGACATGATCATGGATCACAATAGATTGGAGTGGGACTTTATCAATAAGGTCCTTCATTCATGGGTATATCCCCCATGTTCTCATACATTTTTTTCAGGCGTTTTAGTTCTCTGTGGATGTTTGTCTATTTCATGGGGAAAATCCACGACTTCTTCAAGACCACATGAAGCTTATAGAATGGTGACCCACTTTCACAATGTATCTTCATTCTTATGCAGGACACACTTAGAAGGATAATGAACAGAGAAATATCCATTTGTAGTTTACTTCAAATCTCTAGGAAAAGGAACCAGCCTCAGATTTCCTATCAAATGTTTATAGAAGACATGATTAGTTTCTCAAATGTTGGAAAGCGATCTGTGCCAGTGATCAAAAGTATCCTGAAGAATTACTATTATAGCAGAGGTCATTTGATCAACCATTCTAAATGAAACCTATAAATTTCCAACATGTGTGTAGCGAGTTAGGTTGCTTCCGTATGCCACAGTATAGACATGCAGTAGGGTTCTTTTCATAAGGAGGACATGTGATCACCAATATCCCCATGAATGCTGCACGTTCGGGACTTTGATTAGATGGTGATTAGGATCATGGGCCTTGTTTTCTATTGAAAACCCACTTTTTATATATTTCAGTGCATATCTTTCTCATTAACATCATTTTGACTGCTATCCTGATGTATGCAATGGATTCAACATCTATGCCAAAAGTGGTTATCAAATATATTGATAGGGTCTTCAATGTATTTTATTAGAATACTATAGAGGAATGGAAGAGGCACTAGGACTCATAGGACTGAATGGCCCGGCCTATTCAAGAGGGGGGCAACAACGTTAGAAGCGTTGAGAGCACTATGCAGTGCATGCACGCCACCTGAATTGGGAGAACATGGAGAAGTAGATCCTATGGGGAAAACTCATGCAATACAACCACACTAGTTTTATTAAAAATGGAAGCATCCATGGATAACCCTTCTATCATTTGATATGTCCCCTAGTCTCGAGGATTCATCAACATTCAGGCTATATAGTGGGTGCCGGAAACATCTCCTTTTGGAAAAGCAATTGGGCATGAACCGTTATTGGTTTCTCGAGGTATCCAGGTCCCCTGACTAATTTCAAGTTGTAAAGCTCGTACCCAGCCTTCATTAATGATGTGCTGGATAAGACCCAAAAAGATATTTTTGTGTCTGTCCTCATCAATTCAGAGCCGAACAAGTATGTGTGTACCCCGTCCCATTTTGTGATGTTCACAACAAAGGTCTTATGTAAGATTTCCACTCCTCATGCACATACGAACAACTGAAATGATTTAATGTGGCATAGTAGAATTCCAACCTAATAAAATTTCATGGTCAGAAGATTAAGGAACTTGGGGATCCCCTCTGATGAGACCATCAAGAAAATGGGAATAATCCTTTCCTCATGGTGTCAGTGCTGTAGAAAAAAACAAGAGGAGAGCACCAATCATATCTTCTTTGAGGGGGAGTGGGAAATGGAAGTGTGGAAATGATATTGTTCCTTTACAATAGTCTCTTATAATGAGTTTTGAGGGTCTTCATTCTTTTAGAAGTGGACCCATGGATTTCTATATAATGGTATATAGAGGATGGCGTGTTCTGTGGTCCTCAGTGATAGTTGTTGGTTCCTCTGACAGGCCCGAAACAAGGCAATATTCGATTGGATTAAACCCACAAGGAGGTCAATCATTGTGAGAATAAAATTTCATCTTTTGGATATGGTCCCCCAACTAAAGAATTGGTAGGATTCCCCCTCACTAAGGATTTTTCAGGCTGGCCCCAACCAAGCTCCTCCCATGGATAGAATGCAGGGGAAGTGGGTAAGATGTAGTCCCCCACCAAATGGGTTTATGTTAAACACAAATGGATCTTTCATCTAGAGTACCATTTAAGGAGGAGGAGTGGTTTATAATACAGGAGGGTGTGTGATACTTACATTCATGGCCCAAATCGGTAATGGAAATGCTCTTCAGGTGGAGGCCAATGCTCTTCTCATTGGGCTCAATCTATGTAATCAGAAAATTATTGGAATCTCCCTTGTGGGAACAGACTTGATGATTATCCATGACACCCTAGTGAATAGAGGCTCCACCCCATGGTCAGCATGGTATACCATAAGGAGATGTAATGAGTTATGATGGAGAAACATTCATGTTACACATACATAGAGAGAGGGGAATAAAGTCACAGACTACCTTTCTTCACATGCTTTCATTGGTTCTGATGTCACCAGCATTCACAATATCTTCTCCTTGAAGCCTGATGGTGGGAACCAAATTCATGGGGGACACCATTGGTCTTCACTATTTTAGACACCCTAGTCCACAAGTTACTTTTTTCTTAGGATTATTGGTCTCTTGTTTATCTCCATTGAATAAATATATGAAAATGATGATGATAAAATAGAAAATGAATTTGGAATCAAGATGATATAGAAAAAATAATATAATCACCGTGGTAAAACCATAGATAACTAAGGTTAGTGGGGTCCTAGGATACTTACAATCTATATGATCAAATCCAAGACACGAATACCCATTTAATACTCTTGGAAATCAATCCCCATCATAAATTTTTAGTTTTTTGTGACATAATCTTATTAGGGAGACCATGTCGTGACCCTTCTAGATCATCTATCATACAATAACTATTCTTTCAACCAAGATAACGCAGATTCCCATGTGATTTTCCACATATTATTCATGTAACTTTATTCTTTCACAATTCATGCCGTCACATAATAAAATAAGCATTTTACAAAGGGTTTAACCGTTTTCTAAAACCAACACCCAACAATAAGTTCAATACATGAATTTTCACACATGAAAAATCTATTTTAGAAGAACGTTTATGAAGTAATTAGGCATCTCTAAAGCATAAAAAATGATTATAAAAAATCACAAGCATTTTTTCCCCTATAATCATCCTAAACAGGCTAGAAACAACATGTAATAGAAAGAAAGTACCCTTAAGAAGAATGAGTACACAAAACCATCTATATTCAACCTAATTAATCATTATTGATCCCAATTCAATTCAAAATATTTGTTGTATATTAAAGAACCCATTATGAAATGGAGAAGAGGCCAAAATAATATAAGGGAGAATGATATGTGGAACTAACTTGAAGATCTATTGTAGAATCCAAGCCAAATCAACAAAAAAATTGAATTATGGAAGAGAGGGGGAAGATATGAATGAAACCCAATTGTATGAGGGGTTGAATGTGGTGAGATATGGGTGTTTTAGACGAGAAATGTTGGAAAATCATAGGTTGTAAAAATATTTATGGTTTCACATCATGACACATTTTTTTCATAGAGGGGTTCCAAAACGATGCATGTATCCTTAAAGCATGGAAAATTCCACTATTATGGTCGCATGATTATCCAGGGAGAGTTATTTTTGGATCATGTTGTGTATTTTATGTATTTATTATAATAGATAAAATATTTTTAATGTTGATATGATGTGTAGATACATATTCCGGATAGATCCAATCCAAATAACTATGAAGGTGCACTAGATATGGAAGAATAATGGTAAAAACAAAATCAAACATGGTTCTTGACATAGATATTTGGTCACAACATATCAGTAAAAGGATTTGGTCAATGAAAATCTGAAGATTATTTCCTAGGTATTCAATGTCTCTAAATCATGAAGAGGCCTCATGATGCAAGTTGGAGTGAGGGTATGGATGAAATATATGTTTCCATAGTATATAATATTAAATTATTTTGGATTCAAATCATTGACCATGTAAAATAGATTTATGATTTTTTAGAACTCTAGAAATGTTAAGGAATATACTATGTTCAATGAACCATGAAATGGTTGATTGAGTCAATCCATTAGATGAAATGATAATTAGATGAAAATAATTAAAAAAATTGTTCCAAAAAGGAAATTTATGAGAATTGTTTTAAGTCATACTGATAGAGAAACGAAATATAAAATCTGTCAAATGTATAACAATAGAGTTCCAAAATTTTATTATATATACTTGATTTATTGATTGTGAATGAGTATAGTTGTTAATACTTATTCATTTTAGCATAACATAGATAGAAGGGGGGGTCCATATTTTTAATCAAAATCATTTTATATGTGTTATAAAAAGTGTGATTACTACTATTGTGATGAGAATGTGATTGGAAATATGTTATGTGTTCTATTTATATGAGAATTTTTTTAAGTGACTGAAGCGTATTTAATTATTATGATTTTTGTAAACCATTTTCAATTGGATAAAAGAAGAGGAGTGGACTGTCATTGTATTGGTTTTACTATTCAGCGGGTCAAGTGAAAAAGATAAGACAGATTTTCAATTGGGTGAAGAGAAAAGGATATTTAGTTTCATATTATGATATAATGAACCATTGGGAATGATTTTAAACTCATTCATTATATAAAGATGAATATGATCCATCATATGAAGAATGTGTGCAGAACTTAATATAATCCATAAAGAAGAACTGGTGTCACAAAATGAAGAATAATCAGATTGGAGGTAGTTATTAAATTCAAAGAACGAAGATTCCTTGAGAAGATTCCTATATATTTGAGAAGTCCCCATAAATATTGATAAGAGTTGAAATATTTAATGATAAATTTCAAATTATTGAGAAATTCAGATTTCTGAATATCATTATGTTGGAAGAAGAATTGTTTTCACACCATTACCATTATGGAAATCGTATACACAATGTGAATAATAAATATGTACTTTGAAACTATTCACTCCTAGGGAGTGCTGGAATTTCAAAAAAAAATTTAGGTTGAGATACCTAAATATCCATCAGATAGAGTTTCATTACACTAAGTTCCTTCATAGCGAGTCACATCATGGAGAGTTTCATCATATCGAGATCCACCAATGAGAGTTACATCAGACAGAGGTCTATTGGATAGAGATTATGTGAGTTTCTAATTATTTTACCACACAGTTGAATCCTGGATAGTAGAAGAAGAATTGGATGATGTGAAATAGAATGAAGACCATCAGACTGATGTTACAGGAACAAGTCGAATTAGAATAATTTTTTCTGAAAAAGTTAACCACAATGAAGTATTGAAATATATCTATTAAGAATAATTATATTTTCTAAAGACTAAGGTAAGTATCAAGGAAAAAATATTCTAAAGATTTTTCTTATATTCATGTTGATTAAACACCGGTGGTGTTTATCCAACTTAAATGTTTGGGATGTGAAGAACATTCTCAATTATAAAAGGATGGAAATAGAAGGAAGCGTCTAGTTGGTGACTATAACTACTTGATGAAAAATATTGTTTGATGGGGTGTATAAATTTCTATGGTATAATGGAACAATAATTCAATTTTGGAGGGTATAACCAATTATCATATAAAATTTCCCTTTTCATTGTAGAACAATTGGTTCTTATTTCCTTGTAATCTGGAAATTTTTTTGTAAAGGAACCCTTGTTTGGGAAACTGACCCAGATGGCATGGAGTATATATTTTATCTAAACCTTGTATATATCATTTTATTATCCATATTTATATATTTTTCATATAAAATGTGAGTTTTAGATTTATAATTGAGTGTATTGTTACCCTAAAAAAATTTAGATGTTGGGAATGGTTTCTAATAAAATTTAGAAACCTTGTAATTAAAATAAAAAAGGAAACACTAATTCACACACCCACCATATGGTATTGATCCTATTTGGAAAAATGAATTAGTATTAGAGAACATGTTCCCTATGAAATATCCATAGATAATAATTTTGAAACATTATTTAGTGAATGTTTGGGGTCATTTAATTTTTTATTTAAGATACAATCATAGTTGTATAAATATAATGTTACCCTCTATTATATCTCCCATATATATAGTTATAGATATAAAATAGTGATATTTCCATCCCTAAATGAAGATTATGTGATAGCTACTGATAGGAGAAATTTAGATGATGATGGAAAATATCAACATTCATTATTTTTGGATGTAACCCAAAATAAGAATGCAATGATCATGGGTTTTCTGATTAATATGTTTGGAAGTTTATATAATGGAAATGAAAATTTCAAGATTACATGTGAAATATATGGGGTTCTATATTTGATGATATGAAAACTAATGACGAATAATTCATTGATGATTACATTACAAGAGTAAACAAGGTTGTGACTAACATAAGATGTTTTGGTGAGAAGTTGGAATATTATAATATTATCAAGAAACTGATGAGAAAAATTACAGATTGGTTTGATTACAATTTTTATGATTTATAAGATCATGAGTATTTATCTCTTAACAAACTATAAAATATTCTTAGAGAATATGAGCAGAGGAAAAAAATTTGTTTTATGAAGAAGGATTAAAGAGAAAGAACCTTAAAATTTTTATTAAAAGGGGAAAATAATAGGTAAGGAAGATGAGTAAGAATCATACGATTCGTAGGTAAAGGGATTAACAGATGAATTAAAAAATCATTTCACTACATTCTAGAAGATAAAACCAAGAAAATTTTATGGGAAAATGTAAAAAATATCTCAAATATTAGAACTGTTAAGGGAAATGGTTTTTTTAAATCACATTGATGAACACATAGTATTATGTTTTTGAATAAGGTGAAAATATATCTCATAAAAAAGTGGAACAAAAATAAAGAAAATTTTATTCATGATGATAATAATATATGTTATATTTTTATAACAATGAATGATAATTCCTCATCTAGTAATAATTTAAACTATCATACTCGAGTTATAATGGAATTGTTTCATTAAGTAGTGTTGTTGATTGTAATGTGAGAATATAACTTGAGTGGATTCTTAAAAAACAATTTAATAATAAATTGAGTAGAACAATCAACTCAATACCGATTTAATGAGTTTTAAAAAATCTATTGAAGATAATTTTTTTAGAAGTGTAATTAGATCAAGTACGAGGAATTAAACAACAATTTTGTAAGAGAAAAAAATTATAATTGGTGAACATGAAACAAAATTGAAATATTGTGATGAAAAATGTGATGGTGATGAGAATTACAACATTTTAAAAGATACAATTGTTTAATAATTTAAACAAAATAATTTAAGGATTGTAGAGTTTGAGATGATTGAGAATATTCTGAGTGATATATTTTCCAAAAAAATAAATAATTTATATAAACAAAATATTGGTTTCTAACAATAACAAGTGAGTTGTGAATTATGATATAATAATTTACTAATATATTTGATGTAAAAGCTGAAAATTCTATTGTTATTGAATGGAAATATTCATATAATAAGTTTTTTTTGTTATGAAATAACAATGTACATCTATTGTTGTCAATAGTGAACATTAAAAAATTATTATTTATGAAACATAGTCATCAAATATAAAAGTGGAAATATTTAAGAAATTATCTCCATGTACAATGTGGTCCCCAATTTATGAAGAAAAAAATATAGAGTATTATTTATATTAGTTTGAAAGGTCAATATTTAGAGGAAATTATTGCAGCGGAGAAATTTGTAGAAAATAAAATTATTCACATGGGAAAAGCAATTCTATAATAGGAAATAGGAATGAATCCCTGGAGTTTTATAATGAGAAAAGAAGATCAAAATTTATTAACATATTATGGAACCAAAATAGTAAACTAAAAATGTGATGAATTTTGAATCCTAAAAAAGAATAATAAAAAACTAAGGAAATTTATGTTCTTTAGAAAAGTTGTGATTATAAAAAATATAGACCAAGAAAAGAAAGAGTTGTTAGTTATTTGACCCAATAAACATATCATGGATATAATGATAGAAATAGAAAAAAATAAGATTAACAAATGGGGTATAAAATGGTATCAATAGATTTTATTGAAGATGATAAAAAATGTCAACATATGGTTATTGGATTATTTAAAAGGGGTGAAATATATGTGGGAAAGAAGGGAATGTTTATAAGACCAGTATGACTATCATACCAACCCAAGTGGAAAACATGAATAAGTTGTTACAAAATCATTATAACAAACATGATTCTAAAGTTGAATAAATTTTGATTGATTCATATGATTATTCTAAAAATGAGAAGAAAAATGTTATAAAATTAGAGATGTTTGAAAAGAAGGAAAAAAATATCTAATGAAATTTCAAAGAAGATGATTAAAAATTCAAGACAGAGAGAATATTCTCAATCTAAATGTTTCATTTAAGAAAAAACCAATGTTTATCCTTATTCCCAACATCCTTTTTTATTTTTAATTATTCAAATGGAATTCAAGGAGTTGAAATAAAGAAGCTAGGTGAGTGCTAAAGAGTATTTACAAAAACAATTGGGCTACACAAAGTGGGATAAAATTTGAATTTTTTGAATGTGTTCCAGAACCTTCTGGTAAAATAATTTTACGGTATTATAAAAACATATTTTGAAATGTTTTGATTATACCCATTTAGTTATATGATATTTTTGTTGATACGAGTGTAAGTTATTTTTAATTATTATTTTTATTATATTTAAAAATAAATGAGAGTATAGAAAATATTATAATAATATTATTACATGTAAATTGGTTTTGCAGACAATATTGACCACCTTAATTATGATGTCTTGTTTTTACAATAATTTTACCCATATAGAAATAGATATATTTAGTTAAAAGATATTTTTTGAGAAAATCATGTTATAATAGTGTTCTCTTCAATATTTATTTAAAAAATAATGAGAGTCCCTAGGAATTTGATTGTCTATAATGGGGATAAGAGAAATATGGGATAAAAATGACAAGGAATGGATAGTTATGAGTATACAAATCAAGTATGTATATGTTTTAGAGTTTAGTGTTGGTATTGACAATAAAAATAAAGGATGATATTGTTACTAATAAGATGTTTTTTGGTTGTATTTTTTATCAGTAGATCACATATTTTTAGTGGTGAAAAGAAGTGGATATTTTTATTCATGATTGAAATGATCATAATGGCCATGATGATGCACCAGACACATAGGACTAGAAAAAAACCAAAAGTTGACATGGTTCCTATCATTGATCTTAGGACTTAGAATATCAGAACTGGGTTAGGTTCAACTAAAATATGTTGATTATTTTTTGAAAATTTAATGTCAGTAAATAATGTAGAAGACTCACGATTCAAGATAGGGATAATATATTGATGAAAAAAAGTGTCAATAATTGTCTTTTTGAATGTGTTCAAGACTCAACTCCTTAGACCTAGTAATCCAGATGCTGGAATTTTCAGAACTTATAAAATGGGAAGTAACATTCTGAGTTCAATTAATATGCAATGTGATGATTGGGATGATCCATCATACAAACTAATAATTTGATGAAACATATTTTTTTATTATTATATGTAGAAGAAATGTGTGATAAATAAACATTTATTTCAATCAAAATAAAAGAGCATCATAGTAAGAGTTCCATTGAAGGTAGAACATGCAGTTACAAAAATTTTAAAGTATAGACAAGATATATTGATTATTAATGATATGTGTATTTGAAGTTGAATCACATTACTTGATCATAGATAGAATTGGGTGTTAATCTATAAATTGGAATCATATGATCAGTCTGAGAAAAAGTGTGATGAGTAATATAGTAATGAGATTGAGATTAAAAATATTATAAGTGTAGATTTTATACTAGAATGGTTTCATGGGACTTAAGCCTATAGAAGATATAAAATAAAAATATACATTTTTAATTTTCTAAAATAATTGGTTTGATGAGTCATTTGATTAGGTTTATTCTTCAGTGGGTGAATATAAAAAGACATGAATTATTTTCAATGGGTTTAAGAGAAAGGGTTGCTAATAGTACCGAAAAAATCCATTCCATCATTCAAAATGAAATTTATCTCTGTTAGAAATTCCCTAACTACTAGTGTGTGATTAAAATCCGTTTTCTTTTATCAGTTCTAAAAATGTACGGATAACAAGGTCCTTTATTTGAACTTATTGAAGAACTGATTATATACTCTTTCATCTGTTATTTTAAAAGTGTTGATAAGTGTTTTTTTGGTACTTATAAAAGAACTAAAATTGTAATCTGTTATCTACACTTTTTTAGTAATGGTAAAGAACCCATTTATTTTATTTTTTTATGCTAATAATGGGTCATACTATAGTGTGTTGTAACAACCCAATTTAACACCAGTGCAGTGGGCTATAGTTGCACACCAAGAAACTAGAAACACAAAAAGATTTCAAAAAATAATGTTCCAACATAGAATATAAATGAAATAAAAAATAGCACTCAAATACAAGAAAAACATAATATTATTTAAATTTTAGATATTTTTATACAATTACACAAGTAAAAGTTATTAAAAACAAAAAAATCAATGAACCATCGTTTATTGATCCTGACCGTGACTCATGTTATTACTAAAAAACAAACCCTAATTGAGATGAAAAACATACCTATATAGGAAAAAATTCATATGTTAGAAATAATATAATGAAATAAATTAATTTATGTTTTAAATATATAATTAATCTTTGAGTCATAGCAGAATCAATATTCATCATATAGAGTTGCATATTATTCTTGCAGTCACACCATTTCTTATTCAACATCAAGAAATATCTCTATGAAATTTAATTAAATAATTAAATGATAAAAATAATATGAAAATAAATTGCATAATAGAATTTATATGGATGAGAGAAAAATCAAAGCTTTTTTCCTGGTTTTGGTAATGTGATGCACCATTTAAACTAAAACACTACCACTACAACAATAATAGGCATTTGCGACGGGTCATTTGCGACGGGATCCCGTCGCAAATGCCTTTTTGCGACGGGGATCCGTCGCAAATCGCCCGTTGCAGAAAACGCCGTCGCAAAAAAACAATTTTTGCGATGGGCCCTGTCGCAAAAACACTTATTTGCGACGGGAGGACCCGTCGCAAATAGATTTGTGGTTTTTTTAAAAAAAACATATTTACGACGGGCCTTTTCCCGTCGCAAATAATAATAAAAAATTTAAAAAAATATTAAAAATTATTTATTAATATATAAATCAATAAACCTATTTATATTGATATAAATATAATATTTATTTTTAAAATATGTTTTAGAAAGGATGAATAAAAAATCAAATATGAATGTATAAGATGTTCAGTAAATGTGGGTTATAAAATATTTTAAAAAATATTTTTAATTAATAATTACATAATTTATATCAATTAATAGTCATTTAATAACTCTTTGAATATAAAAAAAATAAAAAAATTAATGAAAGATGGAAAATAAGAAGAAAATGAAACTGAAACTTCAAACGGCCATAACTTTTGATCTGGGACTCCGTTTGAGCTCTACAGCATATCAAATCGAATCTTGCGACGATCTCTACAGCCCTATGAACATGTGGAACCCGTCCAAGGTTTTTTCCAGGCCCAAAAAGGCCTCGAAGGCCTCCAAAACTGAGTATTTAGTCGGGGCACCCCGGTTTTTCACCGTTCAAACAGCTATAACTTCTGATCCCGATGTCCGATAAACCTCTACCATATATCATGTAGAAGATCTTTTAATGTTCTTCGATTTTACTGATTGTGGAGCTGAAACGGACTCCTGGATTAGATGTTATGGTCCTTTTAACATTCAAATGGCTATAATTTCCGATCCGGATGTCTGTCTGGCCTGTACCGTATATCATATCGAAGATCGTTTCATGTTCTTCGATTTGACTGGTTGTGGAGTTGAAACGGACATACGGATTAAAAGTTATCGTCATTTTAACATTCTCAGAGGATTTTCACCCCCTCATTTCTATGTATTCATTCATAACTATACATATATATATATATGTGTGTGTGTGTGTGTGTATGTGTGTGTGTGTATTGTATATATGTATTTATTTATTTATTTATAAATACACATAAAAACACATATTTTATAAATTTATTTAAAACTAAGCTTATAAAAATATATTAATTAATATACAAATAAATATATGAATAAAAACTTATAACTACATATATATATATATCTATATGTATATATATATACAAATAGAATAAATATATATTAATATACGAATAAATATATATTAATATATGAATAAATATATATATATATATATATATATTCATTCATATAACCAAATATATTTATATTAATATAAATCTATATTAATATATGGTTAAATATAACTATATTTATATAACTATAATTATTCCTAATTATGAATAATTATTATTAATTATTCCTATTTATTATTAATTATTTCTAATTATTATTAATTACTCCTAATTAACATTAACTATGAACAATGAATACTAATAATTTAAATTTATTAAATAACAAACTATCTAAACATAATTAAATTACAAATAATTAAAAAAAATTAAAACTAATAAAAAATTAAAAATAAATATTAAATTAAAAATAACATAAATACCTTCAAAATTGATCTGAGGTTGATCTCCGATAATTTTTGAAGACTTCAATATCAAATCTGCAAAAAAAAAATTAAACATAAGAAACTGTGAATTCTAAAATTAGAGAAGTTGAGAGTGAATGGAAAAAAAAACGGCTGGGTGTATTTATAAATTACATTATTTGCGACGGGTTTCCCGTCGCAAATACTACTATTTACGACGGGACCCGTTGCAAATAATACTATTTGCGACGGGACCCGTCGCAAATACTTTACCCGCATTTATTACGGTCAACGGTTAAATAGTTATTTGCGACGGGACCCGTCGCAAATAATAACCTGCCGACATACTATTTGCGACGGGGGTATATTCCCGTTGCAAATAGTTTCTACCACCGCCGGTTATTTGCGACGGGGGTATATTCCTGTCGCAAATACTTTTTACCACCGCCGGTTATTTGCGACGGGTGGTAACCACCCGTCGCAAATAATTTTCCCGTGTTTTGGCGCATAATGCGTGCCAACCTTTTTGCGACAGGTGGGATTTCCCCGTCGCAAATAAGTAGTTATTTGCAACGGGAAAATCCTCTCGTCGCAAATAAGTTTTTAACAGGACTATTTGCGACGGGATTTATTCCCATCGCAAATAACCCGTCGCTGAAAGCCCTTTTTCCCGTAGTGTACTTATATATATAAATGTCACACATAGGGTCATTATGGCCACATTGTGAATTAGATTGAGGTGATTATAATTACTATACATCACATATTACTTATAGACCATTTTCATAAATTATCACTACAAATATGAATGCATTTTATCGGTTTTGAGAACATCACGTGTATTTTTTACAAAAAAGTCATTTTAAACTGGAAACATGAACTTTGACTCCTACTAGTCACATCATGTATCAATTTGACATTTTATCAATTCATAAATGTCCAAATGAATTATTAATCATTTTACTATTTTATAATGGTAATTTTTGCATGTTTTATTAGTTTTCAGGGAGTGGAACTTTTTAATCTAAAATGTCGTTTTAAATCTAATATCCGGAAATCTGAGTCACACAAGGTATATCATGCATTAGATTGATGTACTAAGGATTCATACACATCCAAATTGACTTAATTATCAATTTTGTTAAGTATCAAGATAATAAAAATGCATTTAATTAATTTTGAGATGACTACATTCTGTTCATACTAAAATTGATGAAAATTTTAGATAAAATGATTCCCATGGAGTCATACCAATCCCTACATATGTCAAATTGAAGTAAGGAATATTAATTCAAATATGAAATTACTTTTTTATCATTTTACTAATGTATACAAATAATAAGAATATTTTTTTCTCTATTTTGGGTACTTCACTCATCATTTTTACTAAAATTGTCGTTAAATTTACATAAAAAATACACACTTGGAGTCAGACAAGTCACACCATGCATAAAATTGTTTTGAGGATAATTTATATAAATCCAAAATGACATATGGATCATTTTCCTAAAGTATGAAAATAAAAATAATATGTTTTCCTATTTTTTAGTATTCAATTTTTCATTTACTAAAATGTAATTTTAAAATGGGATCGTACACTTTGATTCATGATAGTCACATCATGTATTAGTTTGATGTGATAAAAATTCATAAAATTCAGAAATTTTATTATAATATTTTTCATAAATTAGAAATTTAATCTGAGTTGGCTTTCTTGGCTTTTATTGAGTGACACCTTTTAATCAAAAAATTTGATTTTAAAAGGAAAATAGATAGTTTGAGTAATACCAAGAACCTAACATATCATATTGAGATGAAGCGAATTAATTAATGTCCAAATATTACTTATGGATTGTATTAACTATGTTTTAAAATAATAATAATGTGTTATCTATATTTTTAGAAGGCATTTAGAAATTTTTTCTAAAATTAATGTAAATTTTAAATAATAATTTTCACTTAGAGATGTACTGGTCACACCCGTGCATTATATTGAGTTGAGTATGATTCCTAATTATCTAAAATGAAATATGGGTTGTTTTCAAAATGTATAAAAAAAATATGAATATGTTTACTCAATTCCGAGTATTTTACATGTCATTTTTACCAAAATTGATGTTGATTTTAATAATGAAGAAACACATTGATTCATAATAGTCATGTCATGCATTAGACTGAGGTACAACTAGTTATTAGATATCAAAAATTACATGAGGATCATATTCTAAAACTTCAAAATAATCCGAACGTGTTTTCACAGTTTTGAGTACATCACTTGTCATTGTAACTTAAATGCCATTTTAATGAGGAAAAACATAAATTTACCCATTCTAGTCACATCATATATCTATTTTATTTTAGATCCATTCTTACACATAATAAATGATTTATGATTCATTTTTTAAAATTAACAAATAATAATGAGTGTGTTTTATTTGTTTTCATTGAGTGAGAATTTCTAAAATAAATTGTCGATTTTAAACAGATAGTAGATACATTAAATCATACATGGAACATCATGTATATATTCTGGAGAGGCTGATTCCTAATCACAAAAAATGACATATGAATCATTTTACTAATGTATCAAAACAATATGAATGTGGTTTCTCGATTTTGAGTGGGTGAATTGTCCTTTTGACTAAAATTGATGGAAATTTTTAATAAAAATATATAATTCTAGTCATACCTATCACACAGTCCCTGAATATTGATGCAAATATGATTCACAGATGTCTAAAATTAATTATGGACCATTTTACTAAATTACCCAAAAAATTAATATATGTTTTGTTCATTTTTTGTACATCACTTTTCATTTTTACATAAATTGATTTCAATTTTAAATAAAAATGCATTTATGGAGACATAACCATTGCACAATGAATTATATTGAGGTGTTTCTGATTCAACCACATTCTTACATAGTTATGTATTGTTTTAATAATGTATCAAAACAACCCAAATATGGTTCCTTTGTTTTTAGTACATCACTTTTCTTTATAAATTATATGTCTTTTTAAACTAGAATCTGACACTTTGAATCATAACAACAAAATAATGTATCAATTGGAAATTATATTGATTCTTATATATAAAAATTATTTATGAATAGTTTTTATAAATTATCATGGAAATTCGAGAATGATTTCTTTGTTTTCAGTGACTATAACATTTTTAACTAAAATTTAATTTTAAACTTCTAAAGGAAACATGGAGTCATTCCATGACCATAATATATCAGATTCATGAGATTAATATTCCTACATATTAAAAATGGAATATGTAATTTTTAAAATTACTTGAATAATCATAATGTGTTTGATTGGTTCTAAGTCAGTTTGTGGTATTTTTTACTATAATTTCTACAAATTTTAAATAAAATCACACACTAGACGTCATACCAATTACCCTGGGTTTCTGATTGAGTTGTTGATGATCCGTAAAAATAAAAAAATACGCACTAATAGTTTTTTTTGAATTATTAAAATAATTAGAATATTTTTCCCAGTTATGAATAGATTAGTTGTCATTTTTATAAAAAATGGTGTCAATTATTTATACAATGATTTATTTGTAGTCACATTGGTCACACCGTGCATCATGTTGAGGTGAAATTGATTTCTATACAACTCTAATGACTTATTGATCATTTTAGTATTGTATCAAAATAATCAGAATGTGTGTAATCAATTAGGAGTATATGACTAGTGTGTTTTAATAAAATTTCATTTCAAACTGGAAACACACACTTTGACTCATACAGATCACAGTGTGAACCCATTGATATGAGACCAACTACAACACATCAAAAAATATATATGAATTTTTCCTAAACTGTCTGGAAAATATATGTGTTTTTTCATTGATTTCATTGAATGAGACTTTTTGAACAAAAATATTGATTTTAAATTGATAACGGGATCTTTGTGTCAAATTTTTCGCATCGTGTATCAGATTGAGGTGAACATTACTCAAACATGTCAAAAAAGACTTATAGATAGATTTAATAATGTATCAAAACAATTAGAAGTTTTTTATCGATTTTCAGAAGACCGTTTGTTCATTTTAATAAAAATTATATCAATTTTAAATAAAAATATGCATATAGAGTAATATTGGTTACATTGTTCATTAGATTGAGGTCTATATTATTTCTACACATCATAAGTGACATATGTATTGCTTCACAAATCTATAAAAAAATCATAATGTGTTTTCAAAGTTTATTGTACGTCACTTGTCTTGTTTACAAAAATTTTATTTTAAACTACATACTTGTACATTGACTCATGGAGACAACATCATATTTAAGCCTAACATGATACAAGATTCTACCAAAAAAATTATTTGTGAATATGAGTTATATATTATCATTAAATTTAGTGTGATTTTTCCTAGAGTTTAGTGAGTAACACTTTTTTGATCTAAAATGACGGCTTTATAGTGATAACAAGAAATTTTAGTCATTTCGAGACTATACTATATCGGATTGAAGTATACATAAAACCTATATATCAAAAAAATACTTATTGAATGTTTTACTAATGTATAAAAATAACATAAATGTTTTTATCAGTTTTGAGCTTGCTAATTTTTCTTTTAACTAAAATTGATATCATTTTCATACTATACCGAACAATAGAAATGTTTTTTCTTAGTTTTGAGTATGTTAGTTTTGTTTTTACTAATATGTACTTATAAATGGGAAACACACAATTTGAATCCAAATAGTCAGATCATGTATCATTTTGATGTGAGACAAATTCCTACATATCAAAAAATATTTACAATCATTTTATGAAATTAGAAATACAATCTGAGTTCACATACACATTTTTTTATGTGTTTAAATTATTGAACTAAAACGTCAATTTTAAAATGATAATGTGCACTTTGAGTAATACTAGGCACATCCTATATTTTATTGAGCTACAGTTGAAACCTACACATAAAAAATGAAATATGAAAGATTTTATTAAATTTTAAATACAAGAATAATATGTTTTCATCGTTTTCATTATATCAGTTGTCTTTTTTACTAAATCTAATTTAAATTATAAAAATAATGAATTGGATTCATACTGGGCACACTATGATTCAGATTTCGGAACATCCAATTCCTATATTTTCAATGACATACAAATAAAAATGACCAATGTGACCATGAATTACATTAGAATTATTTTTTCAACTATGAGTGTTTCATATTGACTCGATGTTCTTGGGATAAAATGGTTATTTTCTCTATGATCATCAAAAAAATGTAGTGTTATTGTACATGAAATAATGCATATTGAAAGCATGTTAGTATTTTACAAAAGGAAATATTGATATATAGTGTGGCTTGTTGTAGACAGTTGAAACTAAAATATAACTTCACTAAATTTAAGTGAAAAAAACTAAATATATATTAAAAAATGTCAAGGAAATTAACATAAAAATAGTAGATAATTTTTTTAAAATATAAATAAAATAATATGTGGGAATCCAATTTTTCATTATGGTTGTCTGATATATTGACACATTTTCATATTGACATTATCATTGTTAGTGGAACAACACACAATATCTCATGAGAAAGAGAAGATTTGATCAAACCGAACAAACTTGATTGAAATAATTCACATTCATAAAAAATAATTATTATGTGTATTACCAAAAATAAATAAATTAAAAATAAATATTAAGGAATACATTAATTCCATGGGCAATGATTTTACAATAAAAAAATAAAACGTCTATGATTGAGATGTGGAGAAAACATGAAGAAATGAGATATATTCCAACACAATATAGTTGAAAAGGATTTTTGGGAGAAGAATTATGTGGGTGTTTTGGTGGATATAGGCATGAAATATGTATGTATATATTCTAATACAATTTAACTCTGCATGGATTCATTTTAATTAAATCGGTGATTCGTCTTATAAATTTTTAGTACAACTGATAATTTATATCATAACATTATATTTAAATCTCCCCTGATGGGTTTCGTTCATTATAGTTTTTTCTTTAATGGGATTGGTTGAATCATCACGTGAAGAGGAAATTGTTTTTATGAGTAGTGAGACATATAATTTTTATTATGTTAGTATAGTATAGAATATGTTATATTATAAGAAAAATATATAATATTAAAAAATAGTTTCATCATTTCATTAGACACTATTTATTTTTTTTATAGGTTTTAGAAATTTTGTTACACTATTGATAATCGATATACCCTTTTTGGTCCCCACATTTGTACATGAAATTTTATATAGAAACAATAATATTAAATTGTTGTGATCTCTAAGCTAAAGGGTTATCCTGATTTGAATTATAATCTAACCTGATATTTGTTTCAGTCACTAAAAAGACAATCCAAAAGTTCTTTTTTTCTATATCTGAGACATAAAATGCATCCACTACTTTTTATTCGATTAATAATAGAATTTCTTTTTCTCCCTCAATACTTAGAATCACCATCATGATTCCGATTTCCTCAAATTTAACTCTACTCATATTGTTATCCCATTTACAACTGAAAATTAGAATGTGAAATGATGTATAATCAAAATAAAATATATTTTTGTTACTTCCAAAATATGTTATATTTAAATAAATAACATTTATACCCTTGGACCAAGATATGTGCATCAATTCATCAGCATGCAATACACAACAATTTTTCATCGTACTGTATTCATCGTGTTCTTTTCTTTGTAACTTATACCAATTGATTAAAAAAAGTGTATGATTTAACATTAACATTCAGAACCATTGCTATCCATCAACACCATTCGAATATAGAATTCCAATTTTTAGATATTTCTTCTAAAGTTGATATTGGAACCATCCTAAATACAATTTTGTTTGTTTATTTTATATCCATCAATCAGACCTTCATGGATTTAAATATCTAAGAAATTTTTTTGGTATTCAATGTATGGATCAACAAATGACTATTATGTAATATGTAAATGTGTACTTTCTCCTACAATGTTAATGTAATTGTAAAAACATTCCTCTTTGAATAACATCATATATAAGGCATTATTACAAATGATACATTGAGAGATGAATGCTATCAATATCTGATAGGTAGTAGGTGTATAATTCTACAGATTCCTCACCAATGTAGCATTCCACAATAAAAACAATTGGATGACTTCGATTTGTAACCTACCCTTCCAGTATCTACATATATAATTCAATGGGAACTACCTTCTATAATGGACTAGAACACATAGTTGAACCTCTCTAACCATGTGAACCATTAGGTGGAACATTATATCAAATAATTATGCAGGGATAAACATCTGTGATTCCCATAATATGACTACAAACTACTTATTAATAAGTGGAAACATCACTGAGTCTATAACAATACAACGTAGAAATATGAAAAAGAAAACGAGTATGGTTATTATGTATTGTAAATTTTGAGAGAGTTTGAAAAGGATTGAATCATGCATTAAATCTATCAACAAAACATTATTGTACTGTGATTTTAGTCCATCTAACATGAAATTAGTCATATAAATTACATTATTGAGATTTTAGGAATACCCATATAAAACTTTCATATTATTATGAAAATAAAAAATTGAAATTTTTCTTTTATAGGTATAGTTTATTCTACTGGAGGAATAAAAGGATTCCCATTACACATTACGGGTGAAAACTCTTAATTTATCCCCTGTTAATCATGTCGATCAAAGTATTGTTTCCATTTTTTGTTTTTCTATGAAAATTTATTAACATTCCATTAGGACAATGAAATAATTTTTTTTCATTCATGACCTCAAGAAAATGCCTTAGATACAATAAATTCTTATACGATAATTTAAAAAAAATTGATCTCTACATGAAACTATATTTTTTATTGGTTTTTGAATATGTTTTTAGTATAAATAGTGGAAATATAATTTAGTTTATCTAAGAGTTGATCACCCATTACTAGAGATAATGTTGTTCAATTTTTTATATTCCCATCATATATTGTCGTCAAGGAACTATAATCATGAGGTTTTGGTAAAAACGATTGATTTCCTAAAAAAACTATCCTTGAGGAATGTTTCCACCAAACCGAGTGTGCTTATATTTTACAAATGTGACACCGCAACATTCCATTAATGAAATATCTTAATAATTTTTTATAAGAGGGGATGTCATTTATCATCCCATACTACATGTCCATCAATTTTATATTTTTAATTATATGAGAATCAAACATTCTAACAATTATATCCCACGTCAATTTTAGATCATTGATCAATGGGTCAAAATAGACATCGATATAATTACTAGGTTGAAATGGTCAAGATATAATAAAATTCAACATAATTTATTTTTGCTTCATGTATAACCGTAGTGGAAATTTATAAATTACCTACATGATATTACATGTACATTGAGTACTACCATGTATAGTAAAATGATGTATTCATTATATATATAATGAATGAAGAATGATTCTTAGCACATTTAAAATTTCAGGATACTCATTATAAATTTTCTTCCACTAAGGAGAATATGTTGGATGCTATATATTTCCATATTTAATTTTTTAGGTGCACACAATGTGAATTTTCTCTTAGTTTCGTAAGATTAATATAGTCCCCAAACCATGGAATGATTCGAATGTACATGACATTATTTAATGTACATGATTCATTTTTATTGAGTCGATCTAGTCCACACTTAGCGAATTCAATGAGCGATTCATAGACCTTGGGAAGAAATATTATATCATGTGGAAAATAATGATTTTTTAATGATTATTACCATTGAATATGTCAATTGTATATAATTAAATTTTTATCATGCTAGTTCATTTTCTTATTGTTTCACATCATTTAAAATATCAAGTAGTTTTGTAATGCATGTGTCCCTCTATCCATTTCTAGACTTCAAATTATATAACATCAATAAATCTAGAAATTTGGTGCATTTCATACAATCATTATTATATTTTCTCTTAGAAAAACTATTTAATTTCACAAACAACATTGGAGAATCATGAAGGTCATCATCAATTAAAATTTTTATTTAATTCTTGTGATATCTATTATAATTTACAATACTATTGATATATAATTACCCAAAAACCACATTGTCATAAAAATTATGGCGACCGTTTATTTTTCCCCATGTTTATTAAAAAATTGGTAGCAATTATCTACATTGTGATAAATAAAATGTTCTTCTATCTCTTTCAAACTAATATTTCTTGAATAAAAACTACATAAAAACATAAAAAGGATAATAAATGTGTCGTTGGCTTGATCTAATTCAATCATGATGAACTCCTTGACACTGTACATATAATCTCTTACCAAATGATTAGCATGAATCCTGTGTTGATTCAGATCCATCCAATTGAATTCATAAAATATTCAATTTTTTAAATTAAATAAATAATTAATAATAAGATATTAATAATAAATGGTGAATGTTATAGATAATTCTAATATGGGAAACCCAAAATTTGATTGTTTTATTGAATTTGTGTTTTCATTGAAGAAAATGTGTAATTTAATTTAAGAAAACAAATTAAAATATTGTTGGTTTTGACCTATGAATTTATCCAATGGGGACTGTTATGGACAACCATCATCCTAATGGATTCATCTCTTGGACAGTTATCATTTATTTTATTGTTTAACACTCATCCCCAATCTCTTGTGGATGTGAAACTATGTTTCTATAAATACACTATGCAGTTTTAATTTATGGGATGACTAATACATAGAGTGCTACAAGTGAAATAAAATAAATTGGGGATGTGTCTCAGGTGACAAATCTTAATAATAATTTTTCAGGATATAATGCAGATGATGATGATGGTTTTACTTCTTTGTGTTCTATAAAATGTGTAATACATGTAGATATAAAAGGATGAATACCAAAAAATAATTTATAATAATAATTCCAATATATATAGAAATTTATAATATCTATTTTATTATTTGAAATAAGTGATCTAAAAACTTATGGAATTATTACATATAATATAAATGTTTTATCAAATGTAACACCCCAAGATTTCATAGTGTGTTATTTCTAGAAAATAATTCAACAACTTACACTACATGCAACACCGAGTTCGATCACACCATGACATACCAAACAAGCCGTTCAAAAGAGGTTATGAATAATATTAACTTAATTTTAAACTTTATATAATCCTTATAATTTTTGAATCCATATTATGAGTTTCTTAGACATAATGTAAGAATAAATTCATTTTTAGTATTGCACTTTTACCATCTTTTAATAGTGAACCCTTATTAAATCTAATATTATAAACTTTTATATATTCAATTTGACTAAATAAATTTACTTTTTAGAATGGGGACATCAAAAAAAATTACAATGAAACATCCCAAGCTTCCATGTTACGCTTTCCTTTGAATCATATAGTAGTGTGTGTTGTACGCAACTTCGAGTTCTAACAAACCCCACAACCAATCAAACTAGCTGTTATGAAAATTAAAACCTACTTTTTGAAATTTTATAAATTTTATCTCTCAAAATGGACATCATTTTTGTATTCGGAATATCTAATTTATCCTAAGGTAAAATTTTGGAACTTTTTGGATAACATTTATATTTTGATGAATAGTAAAAATTTCTAATTTTTAATTAAAAACAAATTTTTAAATCGAAATAATTTATATTGATAAATTATGAGTTTGAGTGTTTTTAATATATATTTAGAATATATTTTTACCATTTAATACTATTTTGTTCATTGTACATAATTTCACAATTAAAACAGACATAAACAAGTGTCAATCTTTTGATAGTCATTATCTCTAAAAACCAAGCTATTTGTTTTGACGACGGGAATTAATTTTTAAATTAATTAATGAAACTAATAAGATTTTAATTTGGTAAAATAGACATCATTTTTGAATTCATAATATCAAATATAGCTTAGGCCTACTTTTTGGTATTTTTCTGGAAACAATCATTTTTTGATGAATAGTAAAACCACTAAGTGGTAGTTAAAAAAATTGATTTTTTCATAAAAATTAATTTTACCACTTCTGTAAGTGAAATTTCGAAAATCCGAGAGACACGGTTAATATCAAGGAGTAAAATGTGATTCAATGAGATGAAAATAATTTTTGGTGAATAGTAACTTTTTAATTTTATTTACCATGGTTAAAAGTGAATAGGGTAATTAAGGGTAAAAATGATATTAATATTACGCTAACACATGTCCTAATTCTATTGGACAAATGTATCTCGACCAAAACCAAACTTAGGAGTAAAATATTATCATTTAGGTCCACTTGTATTAGATTAGGACATTTATTATTATTTAATTCAATGAAGAGTTAAAAGAGTAAAAATCAAAGTTTATTTACAAAAACATTTTTAATATAGGGTTATACATAAGATAAATTCAACTGTAAATATTAATTAGAAATCTAAAACGATTTTGTACATAATAGTATTTTATTTATAATTTTTAGACATTAAATAAATTAATTTATTTATGACACAATGGTGATGCATTAATTACCTAATTAATGAAAATATAGAATAATTGATAATATAAATACCCAAATAAATATAATTTGAGACTTTTTATAAATACAAAAAAAAATTCTACGTTAGTATGACATGTTAGAATTGATTTAATAAAAAAAATTCGAAGTAATCATTCATTTATCATTTTTACAAAAATCAATTATTGAATAGTGTCAAAATTGACATAAAAGAGTTTTTAAAACAAATTTTATATTATTAATTGATATTAAATTCCTAAAAAACAATGGTTCATCAGAGAGACTTATTTAATGATAGGTGTATCATTAATGGACCACTTGAGGGTAGCTTGGATGTATATAGTATGTTTATTAACCATATAATATAACAATACAGAGAGACATTGTAAAAGTGAAACTAATTAACTAAGAGTTAATACTTAATGATAAGGTTAATATAATAACCCAAACCGGTCTAAATTCTATTGGTTGAGAGGTTATCGACCCATCCCCATCTTAATCATTAAATAATCCACTTTTGAGCTTTTAGAAACTGAATATGAATTTATCATAAAATAATATTTCTAACTTTTCCAAAGGTGCCCCTCACCCCTCTTATAAAAGGGAACTCCCCCTTCTCATTAATTCACACCATCAAAGCATTTTGGTTCGGCCAACCTCTGCCCAAATACTCTCTCAACTTCCCTCACTACAACCTAGAGGCCTTAGTTTGATCATAAATCCAATCTAAGGAGCGATTTTCATCAAATCAAAAGGAAGAACCCGAAGAAAAGGTAATGTTTTCACCACCCTTTTTCAAATTCATTTCTTCATCAACTTCTTATTTCTTTGTTATAATCATTCTAAAATAATGAATCCATTATCTACTATATACTGTAATATTATTATAAATATGGTTCAACCATATTAAGTATTCTATCCATCCTTTGAATGACATGTCACCATATGTGCATACGTACAGCTTACAGTCTCCACGTCGTGGTGTAATTGTTATTAAATATATTATTATTTGGATGTGTATAATAATGATGTGTAATTCATGTAAATAATAAATATAACATGATAATAATTCTTTATATAAGATATACAATCCAATTAAATATTATTTTAATATCAAAATAATGATATTGCCCTCCGTGCGTACGTACGGACTACCGTCTCCACGAACGCGATGTGATTCATTCTCCATCGTATCCATTCAAGTATAATTATAATTTTATGATTTAAAAATAATATTTATGGACTTAATATCATTCTAGATATGAATAAGACACAACCTATCCATGAAAAACATGTCTTACGTAACAGAACATATAAAAGAAAATGAGTAAGTTAACACCTGAAACGACGACAATACTAAGATATTATGAACACATCAATGTTAAAAGATCATATATGATAACATAATAATGTATATGATTATTTAACAATTTCATAACAATTATTTCACCATTATACAGGAGGTTAACCTAACCTAAACCAAGGAAAAGTACAAGGTAATGGGTATTTCACAATCTCTTCATTATCCGAGGTAGTTTATACGTAATTATCTATTGGGTCCTCTTTATCATCCACATCCATGTTTCTCGAAAGTGTATTTCAAAACATTCTTACTATTTTACATAAAAGGGGTTAAAGTCATTTATACCCTTATTTGACTATTTATAAGAAGTTTATAAAAGAATATTTCCGTCGTTTTCCAAACAAGGTCATTTTTAACCTTTTCGACAGAATTAAGGTAAGAATTTTTTTTTACTTATACGGCGGCTGCGGCTATTTTCCACGGTTAAAAAATTTTCAAAGCTTCCCTTATAAGCTTATAAAGATATTTTAAATGTAAATGTTTTATTTTATAATTATGTGACTTTTAAATGATTTCAAAATTAATATTTAAAGAATTTCTGAAAGGTACTCATTATCAAAATAAGAATTTTAAATGTTTTAATGATTTATCTTTCTCAATCTTTTTAATTAATGTCCATGATTTCAAAATGATTTTAAGGATTTATTTATATGGATATGAAGGTTTTGAAATGATATTTCTTTTCAAACGTTTTGAAGTGGAATGGAACACTTTGATCCCAAAATCACTTTTAAATTACTTCCTTAATAAATGTGTGACTTTTAAATGATTTCGAAAAAAGAGATATGTCTCTCAAATAGTTTTCATTTCATCAATGTCAACATCCTTCGATGGATTTTACACCTATTTGATGTTGATTTATTATGATACAAAACTTTTATATTGTATTGAAGGTTTTTTGATATGTTTGACTGTGGATGTGTTATTTTTATACCATTCATGGTTTATGGATGAAGTATTTACAATTCATTTTCTAGTTTTAATATGAATGTTTATGTTATGTTTAAACCTTTTCATATGGGATTGGTTTGGACATAATATGTGACGGGTGGAGCCTGCTATAGCTCCTCAATGCATCGGTAGGTCTCATGAGACGAACTAGTGTCTTGGCACAAGGCCTTGGGAAAATATTATTTGTAGTCTTGGCACGAGGCCTTAGATATGTGGTTATGATAGTCTGGAATTATGCATTCAATCATTAGGAAAGGGGTTATTGATATTGCATGTTATTATTAGATTAGTAAGATATCCATGTGAATATGTAAATGGAATTATTTCATTTTATTTTTCCCATACTATGTTGAAGTTCAAGTTTAAAAGCCTTTGTTTTAGTTATACATTGCCTTAAATGTTTATTCTTATTTATGAAAATTTCTGATATATTGTTATCCTTACTGGGAATTTGATCTCACCCCTTTTTCTATGTTTTATTATTCCCAGGATTTGAAGAAGTATTTTATGAATGACCTATAGGGATAGTATGAGGGGATATGAAGACAATATATTGTTGTAGTTTTTCACTTATTGATGTAATTTAATCTTTATGAATATATCTAGTGTTTCCAAGTCTACTAAACTAATCGGTCTTTCGAGAAATGATCTTTTGTGATAATGGAAATGTTATGTAATAATGCACAAACTCTGGGTAACTGGGGTCGGGGCGTTACAGTTGGTATCAGAGAAAGTTTAGTACAAAGCTTGGAAGCTAGATTTAGATAAAATCTGATTAAAGCACATAGATCTAAGATGGACTTTGAGGATTAGTATAGAAGAATTTCCTAGAATATGGGTATTGTAGACATTTTGTAAGTTTTCCGAGCAATACATCCCTGTCTGGATACAAGAAGGTAGAGGAAGCTCTGGCATAGATGTACCAAGGGGTAAAACCCAAAAACACCGCTTTGAGCTAGACTCGAATGGGAACTGGTGCACGACAACGAGCCTTGCTGCACTCTTGGTTATGACACTCCCGGGGGATATTTTTAGGATAATTCTTATTTTCTTTACATCCCATTATGAAGGGTTTATGAGTATATACGTTCTCAAAGGATACATTTTTATGATTATGGATTATATCCATAAACTATTTAATTTATATTATGTGTTTTACAAGTTTCGGATTAGGTATTGTTATTCATAAACATTCTAGTGTCTGCCATTGTTTAGAAATGGCGCCCAGTAGAAGGAATGAGAACTCCAGAAATGCACATGATCCAATGAGAAAGAATGATCATATCTTTCATGGTCTTAATCCAGAATTTATAAGAGAAATACTCTCCCATGTATTATGATCATATGAAGAAATAATATCATGTGTTGATAAGATAAGTAAAGATTTTACTGAGCCCTATGGATTTGAAGGGAAGCAAGAGAAGAGAAGGATGGAAGAGAGAAATATAGATACAGAGAAGAGGGAAAAGAAGAATTTTCCAATATGTGATAACTGTGGAAAGAAACACCCTAGAACTTGCCTGAAAGGAATGGGAGTTTGTTATAAATGTGGAGGAAAAGGGCACAAAGTATGTGACTGTAAGGGTAAGAAAATGGTTTCAAATGTACAATGCGTCATTTTCAAGGAGTTTTTACACTAAGAGAACCTATGATCCATTCATCAGACTATGCCACAAATGACGCCATTGGATAATAATCATGTTATGATACTACCACAGATGAATAGGAATGATTAGAGTTCTTATGTTGATTATGTCATTTGAGTGTTGTATCAACAATGTACTTGTTATAATTATTATGGAGTATATAAGGATTGTACTAACATACTATTTCATTAAGGACTCGAGATTGTGTGGAACAAAGAAAAGTGACTCAATAGCAGGTTAAATTTTTGGAAAATATATGGTTGAGAGAAAGATAAACCATAATATGGTGCTGATACTGAGGTAGTAATTTTAGAAAAATACATGATTTATTTGGATAAATTATATTGGATATTCTTGAATACCTTGAAACTGATTAATGATTTGTATATTCCATCATTGTTGGTGTTCACAACATTTTTGTATTGAAGGAGTATATCTATTATTCTTTATGGAATAAGGGATCATGAATGTAATCAATAAGGTTTTATGGTAATTAAGGATGTTGTAGTGTTGTAAAAGAATGCATGATGAAGGTGTTCACATGTTATTATATGGAAAAAAGGATCTTCATTGTGTTTAACATCCTTGTAAATTTAGGACTGAAGTATTTTTGATAGTTCTATTTTGGATTATTTTGGATTGCCATAAAAAGGACATCCTAGAGGTCGTGTGGCAACCCGTCCCGTCCGGCAAGGCCGCGAGACTTGAACCCACAACCGAAGGGCGAAAAGGGTGTATCACCTACCACTGACCAACGTGATTTCCTAGATTGAATAACGTCATTTTTTAATGGTTCTTCTAAATGATTTAAAAATTCATTTTTTTAACCCTATACGAATAGGATAAATAGAATATTATTTTTATGTTCTTTTATCTTTTATAGTGAAAGATGAGTTCGTTGTAGAACTTAGTTAAAGGATGAGTATCTAATTGTCAATAATATATTTTTCTTCTTCCTTTATTCAATGAAGAAATTAATTCTTATACATTAGTGATGGGATCTTAAAAAAAATGTGTTATCCGAATACCATATGTTTTGCTGAACCGATGGTATTTTAAATCATCATAGATTGATGAATTTAAGGCCCTCAATTTTAAACATGTTTTTGATTGATGACCTCAATCACTACCTATAAATATTAACATTTTCCTCCAATTATATGTCTTTAACTGCCACAAGTGTTCTCTGAATAGAGATCATAATTTGGTGGTGACCCTTTCATTTCTCTTTTCCCCTTAATAAGACTAAATTTTAATAACCCAATTTCCGATGTGGGTTTTCCCACAAAGATATTTTCTATATGAAACCTTTTATTTTCAAGGTAAAATTTCAAATTGTGAGGACGCAATTCATTGATGGAGGGGAGAATGTAACACCCCAAGATTTCATAGTGTGTTATTTCTTCAAAATAATTCAATAACATGCACTACAAGGAACACCGAGTTCAAGCACACCCTGACATACCAAACAAGCCGTTCAAAATAGGTTATGAATACTACTAACTAAATTTTAAACTTTATATAATCCTTATAATTTTAGAATCCATATTATGAGTTTCTTAGACATAATGTAAGAACAAATTCATTTTCAGTATTGCACTTTTACCAACTTTTTATAGTGAAACTTTTTTAAATTCAATATTTTAAACGATTATATATTCAATTTGACTAAATAAATTTACTTTGTAGAATAATGACATCAAAAACAATTACAATGGAACATCCCAAGATTCCACGGTACGCTTTCGTTTGAACAATACAGTAGTGTGTGTTGTATGCAACTTTGAGTTCTAACACACACCACAACCAATAAAACTAGCCGTTATGAATAGTAATACCAACTTTTTGAAATTTTATAAATTTTACCTCTCAAAATGGACTTCATTTTAGTATTCGGAATATCGAATTTATCCTAAGGTGAAATTTTGGAACTTTACGGATAACATTTATATTTTGATGAATAGTGAAAATTACTAAATTTTAATTGAAAACAACTTTTTTAATCAAAATAATTTATATTGATAAATTATGAATTTTAGTGGTTTTAAATTATATTTAGAATATATTTTTACAATTTAATACAATGTTGGTCATTGTACATAATTTCACAATTAAACCGGACATAAACAAGTGACAATCTTTTGATAGTTATTATCTCTTAAAAACACGCTATTTGTTTTGACGACGGGAATTAATTTTTAAATTAATTAATAAAACTAATATGTTTTCAAATTCGTAAAATAGACATCATTTTTGAATTCATAATATCAAATATATCTTAGGCCTAATTTTTCGTTATTTTTTGGAAACTTTCATTTTTTGATGAATAGTAAAACCACTAAGTGGTAGTTAAAAAACTGAATTTTTCATAAAACAGAATTTTACCACATCAGTTAGTGGAATTTGGAAAATCCGAGAGACACAGTTATTATCAAGGAGTAAAATGTGGTTCAATGAGATGAAAATAATTTTTGGTGAATAGTAACTTTTTACTTTTATTTACCACGGTAAAAAATGAATATGTTAATTAAGGGTAAAAATGATATTAATATTACCTAACACATGTCCTAATTCTATTGGACACATGTATCTCAACCAAAACCAACCTTAGGAGTAAAATATTATCATTTAGGTCCACTTGTTCTAGATTAGGACATTTATTAATATTTAATTCAAAGAAGAGTTAAAAGAGTTAAAATCATTGTTTATTTACTAAAACATTTTTAATATAGGGTTATACATAAGATATATTCGATTGTAAATATTCATTAGAAAGATAAATGATTTCCTACATAATGGTAGTTTATTTATAATTTTTTGACATTATATAAGTTAATTTATTTATGACACCATGGTGATTCAGTAATTACCTAATTAATGAAAAATAAGAATAATTGATATTATAAATACCCAAATAAATGTAATTTGAGACTTTTTATAAATACCAATAATTGTTTGGGTTAATATGACATGTTAGGATTGATGTAATTAACTTTTTTCGAAGTAATCATTCTGTTATGAGTTTTAAAAAATCAATTATTGAATAGTGTCAAAATTGACATAAAAGAGTTTTTGAAACAAATATTATATTATTAATTGAAATTATATTCCGAAAAATCTAGAGTTAGTCCGAGAGACTTATATCATGATATATGTATCATTAATGGACCACTTGGGGGTCTATGGTATGTATATTTTATGTTTATTAACCATATAATATAAAAATACAAAGAGACATTGTAAAAGTGAAACTAATTAACTAAGAGTTAATACATAAAGATAAGGTTAATATAATTAACCAAACCTATATAAATTCTATTGGTTGAGTGGTTTTCAAACTATCCACACCATACCTTTTAAATAATCCACTTTGGAGACATTAGAAAAATAATATGAATTTATTATAAAATAATATTTCTAGCTTTTCCAAAGCTGCCCCTCACCCCTCTTATAAAAGGGAACTCCCCATTATCATAAATTCACACCTTCAAAGCCTTTTGGTTCGGCGAAAACCTGATCAAATACTCTCTAAACATCCCTCACTAAAACCTAGAGGCCTTAGTTTGATCAGAAAGGCAACCTAAGGAGCCCTTTTGATCAAGTCAAAAGGAAGAATTTGAAGAAGAGGTAATGTTTTCACCACCCTTTTTCAAATTCATTTCTTCTTCAACTTCTTATTTCATTGTTATTATCATTCTAAAATAATTAATCTAGTATCTCTTATATACTGTAATATTATTATAAATATTGTACAACCATATTCAGTATTCTATCCATCATTTGAATGACATGTCACCATAGGTGCGTACGTACGACTTACCGTCTCCACGGCATGGTGTAATTGTTATTCAATATATTATTATTTTGATGGGGTATAATAATGATGTGTAATTAATGTAAATAACAAATATAACATGATAATAATTATGTATATATGATATACCATCTAATTAAATATTATTTTAATATCAAAATAATTATATTTTCGCTCGTCCGTACATACGGACTACCATCTCCACGAACGTGACGAGATTCATTCTCCATCGTATCCATTCAAGTATAATTATCATTTTATGATTTAAAACTACTGTTTAAGGACATAATATCATTCTGGATATGAATAAGATACAACCTATCCATGAAAAACATGTCTTACGTAACAAAACAAATAAAAGAAAATGAGTAAATTAACACCCAAAACGACGATAATACTAAGATATGATTAACAAAGCAATGTTAAAAGATCATATATGATAACATAATAATGTATATGATTATTTTATAATTTAATAACAATTATTTCACCATTATAAAGGAGGTTAACCTGCCCCCATCCAAGGAAAATTAAAAGGTAAGGGATATTTCACAATCTCTTCATTATCCGAGGTTGTTTATACGTAATTATCTACTGGGACCACTTTATCATCCACATCCATGTTTCTTGAAAGTGTATTTAAAAAAATCATACAATTTTAATGAATAGGGTTAAATTCATTGATACCCTTGCTTGAATTTTTATAATTAGATTATAAAGGAATCTTTTAGTCGTTTTCCAAACAAGGTCCTTTTTAACCTTTTCGACAGAATTAAGGTAAGATTGTTTTTTAACTTATACTGCGGGTGCGGATATTTTCCGGCATTATAAAATTTTTGAAGTACCCTTTAAAAGATTATAAGTATATTTTCAATGTAAATGTTTTATTTTATAATTATGTGACTTTTAAATGATTTCAAAATGAATATTTAAAAAATTTCTGAATGGTATGCTTTATCAAAATTAGAATTTTAAATGTTCTAAAGATTTATCTTTCTAAATATTTTTAATTAATTTCCATGTTTTCAAAATTATTTTAAGGATATATTTATATTCACATGAATGTTTTGAAATTATATTTCCTTTCAAAAGTTTCAAATTGGTATGGGACACTTTGATCCAAAAATCAATATCAAATCACTTCCATAATAAAACTGTGACTTATAAATGTTTTCAAAAAAAGAGATATTTCTCTCAAATAGTTTTGATTTCATCTATGTCAACATCCTTCAATGGATTTTATGATTATTTGAAGTTGATTTATTATGATACAAAACTTCTATATTGTATTGAAGGTTTTGTGATATGTTTGACTGCGGATGTGTTATTTTTATACCATTCATGGTTTATGGATGAAGTATTTACAATTCGTATGATAGTTTTAATACGAATTTTTATGTTATGTTTAAACCTTTTCATATGGGAATGAATTGGAATTAATATGTGATGGGTGGAGCCCGCTATAGCTCATCGATGGATCAGTAGGTATCATGAGACAAACTAGTGTTTTCGCACAGGGCCTTGGGAAAATCTTATTTGTAGTCTTGGCACGAGGCCTTGGCTATGTGGTTATGATAGTCTGGCATTATGCATTCCAGTATTATGAAAGGGGTTATTGATATTGAATGTGATTATTCTATTAGTATAATATCCATGTGAATAAGTAATTGGCATTATTTCATTTTATTTTTGCCATACTATGTTGTAGTTCAAGTTTAAAAGGATTTTGTTTTAGCTATACATTGCCTTAAATGTTTTATCTTATTTATGAATCTTTCTGCTATATTGTTATACTTACTTGGAATTTGAGCTCACCCCTTTTTCTATGTTTTATTTTTCCCATGATGTGAAGAAGTATTTTATGAATGACCTGTAGGGATAGTATGAGTGGATATGAAGACAATATATTATTATAGTTTTTCACTTATTTATGTAATGTAAACTTTTTGAATATATCTAGTGTTTCCAAGGCTACTGAACTAATCGGTCTTTCGAGACTTTATCTTTTGTGATCATGCCAATGTTATGTAATAATGCACCGACTCTGGGTAACTGGGGTTTGGGTGTTACAGTTGGTATCAGAGGAAGATTAGTACAAACCTTGGAAGATAGATTTAGATAAACTCTTATTAGAGCACATAGATCTAATATGGTCATTGAGTATTAATATAGAAGAACTTCCTCTAATGTTGGTATTGTAGAAATTTTGTGAGATTTCCGAGCAATACATCCTTGTCTGGATATGATCAGGTAGAGGCGGCTCTGGCACAGATGTTCCTAGGGGTAAAACCCAAAAACACCGCTTTGAGCTAGACTCGAACGAGTACTGGTGCACGACAATGGGCCTTGCTGAACTCTTGGTTACGACACTCCTGGGAGATATTCTTAGGATAATTCTCATTTTCATTGCAATCCATTATGAAGGGTTTATGATTATATATTTTCTCAATGGAGACATTTTTCTGATTATGGATTATATCAACAAACTATTTAATTTATGTTATGTGTTTTACATGTTTTGGATTAGGTATTGTTATTCATAAACTAATCTATTTTATACCATTGTTTAGAAATGGTTCCCAGTAGAAGGAATGAGAACTCCAACAATGGACATGATCCAAAGAGAAAGAAGGATCATATCTTTCATGGTATTAATCAAGAATTTATAAGAGAAATATTATCCCATGTATTATCATCATATGAAGAAATAATATCATGTGTTGATAAGATAAGTAAAGAGTTTACTGAGTCCTATGTCTTTGAAGGGAAGCAACAGAAGAACAGAATGGAAGAGAGAAAGATGGATAAATGGAAGAGGGAAAAGAAGAATTTTCCCATATGTGATAACTATGGGAAGAAACACTCTGCAACATTCATGAAAGGAATGGTTGTTTGTTATAAATGTGGAGGAAAAGGGCACAATGTACGTGACTGCAAGGGTAAGAAAATGGTTTCAAATGTACAATTCTTGATTTGCAAGGAGTTTGGACACTACGCGAACCTATGTCCCAGTCATCAGACTATGCCGCAAATGATGCTACTGGATAATAATCAATTTATGATACTACCACAGATGAAAAGGAATGACTAGAGTTCATATGTTGATTATGTCATTTGAGTTTTATATCAACAATGCACTTGTTATAATAATTATGGTGTATATAAGGATTGTACTACAGTACAATTTCATTAAGGACTTGATATTGTGTGGAACAACGAAAAGTGACTCAATATGATGTTAATTTTTTTGAAAATATATGGTTGAGAGAAAGATAACTCATAATATGGTTTTGATACCGAGGTAGTGATTTTAGAATAACAAATGATTGATTTGGATAAATTATATTGGATATTCTCGACAACCTTGAAACTGATTAACGATTTTTATATTCCATAATTTTTGGGGTTTACAAAATTTTTGGATTGAAGGAGTATATCTATTATTCATTAAGGAATAATGGATCATGAATGTAATCAAAAAGGTTTTATGGTAATTCCGAATGTTGCAGTGTATTAAAAGAATACATGATGAAGGTGTTCACATGTTATTGCGCAGAAAAAATGATCTTCATTGTGTTTACCTTCCTTGTAAATTTTGGACTAAAGTATTTTGGATAGTTCTAGTTTAGATTATTTTGGATTTCTATAAAAAGGACAAAACGGAAGTCAGGTGACAACCTGTCACGTCCAGCAAGGACGCAAGACTTGAACTCACAACTGAAGGGAGACAAGGGTGTATCACTTACCATTGACCCACATGATGTCCTGGATTGAATAATGTCGATTTTTTAATGGTTCTTCTAGATGGTTTATAAATTCATTTTTAAACCCTATACGAATAGGATAAATAAAATATTATTTTCAAGTTCTATTATCCTTTAGAGTGAAAGATGAGTTTGTGGTAGAACATAGTTAAAGGATGAGACTCTACTTGTCAAGTATATATTTTTATTCTTCTCTTATTCAATGAAGAAATTAATTCTTATACATTAGTGAAGAGATATTAAAACCAAAAAAATGTGTTATCCAAATTCCATATGTTTTGCTGAACTGATGGTATTTTAAATCATTATAGATTGATGAATTTAAGGCCCTCAATTTTACACGTGTTTGTGATTGATAACCTCAATCACTAATAATAAATATTTACATTTTCCTATAATTATATGTCTCTAATTTCCACCAATGTTCTCTGAATAGAGATCATAATTTGGTGGTGACCCTATCATTTATCTTTTCCTCTTATTAAGACTAAATTTTATTAACCCAATTTCCGATGTGGGATTTCCCATAAAGATATTTTCTATATTAAACCTTTTATTTTCGAGTAACAATTTCAAATTGTGAGGACATAATTTATTGAAGGAGGGGAGAATGTAACACCCCAATATTTCATAGTGTGTTATTTCTTCAAAATAATTCAATAACTTGCACTACACGCAACACCGAGTTGAAGCACACCATGACACACCAAACAAGCCGTTCAAAAGAGGTTATGAATAGTATTAACTAAATTTTAAAATATTTTATAATCCTTATAATTTTATAATCCATATTATAGGTTTCCTTGACATAATGGAAGAACAAATTCATTTTTAGTATTGCACTTTTACCAACTTTTAATAGTGAACCCTTTTTAAATCCAATATTTTAAACTTTTATATATTCAATTTGACTAAATAAATTTACTTTTTAGAATGGGGACATAAAAAAAAATTACAATGATACATCCCAAGCATCCATGGTACGCTTTCCTTTGAATGATATAGTAGTGTGTGTTGTACGCAACTTCGAATTCTAACACACACCACAACCAATCAAACTAGCCGTTATGAATAGTAATACCTATATTATAAATTTTTATAAATTTTTTCTCTCAAAATGGACTTCATTTTTGTATTCAGAATAACGAATTTAGCCTAAGGTGAAATTTTGGAACCTTTCGGATAACATTTATATTTTGATGAATAGTGAAAATTACTAAATTTTAATTAAAACTACTTTTTTAATTGAAATAATTTATATTGATAAATTATGAATTTGAGTGGTTTTAAAGTATATTTAGAATATATTTTTACCATTTAATAAAGTATTGGTCATTGTACATAATTTCACAATTAAACCGGACATAAACAAGTGTCAATTTTTTGATAGTTATTATCTCTTAAAAACACGCTATTTGTTTTGACGACGGGAATTAAATTTTAATTTAATTAATGCAACTGATATGTTTTGAATTTGGTAAAATATACATCATTTTTGAATTCATAATATCAAATATAGCTTAGGCAAAAATTTTGGTATTTTTCTGGAAACTTTTATTTTTTGATGAATAGTAAAACCACTAAGTGGTAGTTAAAAAAACTGAATTTTTCATAAAACATAATTTTACCACTTCAATGAGTGAAATTCGGAAATCTGAGAGACACAGTTAATATCAAGGAGTAAAATGTGGTTCAATGAGATTAAAATAATTTTTGGTGAATAGTAACTTTTTACTTTTATTTAGCACGGTTAAAAGTGAATAGGGTCATTAAGGGTAAAAATGATATTAATATTACCCTAACACATGTCCTAATTCTATTGGACAAGTGTATATCAACCAAAAAAAACCTTAGGAGTAAAATATTACCATTTAGGTCCATTTTTATTAGATTGTGACATTTATTATTATTTAATTCAAAGAAGAGTAAAAAGAGTTAAAATCAAAGTTTATTTACTAAAATATTTTTAATATAGGGATACACATAAGATAAATTAGATTTTAAATCTTAATTAGAGAGCTAAAACTATTTCCTACATAATGGTATTTTATTTATCATTTTTAGACATTATATAATTTAATTTATTTATGACACAATGGTGGTGTAGTAATTACCTAATTAATGAAAAATTAGAATAATTGATATTATAAATACACAAATAAATGTAATTTGACACTTTTTATAAATAAAAATAATTTTATATGTTTATATGACATGTTAAAATTGAATTAATTAGTTTTTTTGAATTAATAATTCTGTTATGAATTTTAAAGAAATCAATTTTTTAATAGTGTCAAAATTGACATAAAGGAGTTTCAAAAACAAATATTATATTATTAATTGATATTATATTTCTAAAAATCTAAGGATTTTCCAATAGACTTATATAATGATAGGTGTGTCATTAATGGACCACTTGGGGGTTGAAATGATATATATAATATTTTCATTAACCATATAATATAAAAATACAAAGAGACATTGTAAAAGTAAAACTAATTAATTAAGAGTTAATAATTAAAGATAAGGTTCATATAATGACCCAAACCTATCTAAATTATATTGCATGAGTGGTTTGCGACTCATCCCCACCTTAAACTTTAAATAATCCACTTTTGAGCCATTATCAACCGAATATGAATTTATTATACAATAATATTTGTAGATTTTCCAATGTTTCACCTCACCCTTTTTATAAAAGGGCACTCACCCTTCTCATTAATTCACACCATCAAAGACTTTTGGTTCGGGAAACCCCTACCCAAATACTATCTAATCTTCTCTCAATACATCCTAGAGGACTTATTTTGATCAAAAATCCAACCTTTCTAGCCCTTTTGATCAAATCAAAAGGAAGAACCAGAAGAAGCGGTAATGTTTTCACCACCCTTTTTCAAATTAATTTTTTCTTCAACATCTTCTTTATTTGTTATTATCTTTCTAAATTAATGAATCCAATATCTCCTATATACTGTAATATTATTATATATATGGTACAACCATATTTAGTATTCTATCCATCCTTTAAATGACATGTCACCATACGTGTGTACGTAATGCTTACCGTCTCCGCGTCGTGGTGTAATTGGTATTCAATATATTATTATTTGGATGGGTATAAAAATGATGTGAAATTCATGTAAATAATAAGTATTCTATGATAATAATTATTTATATAAGATATACCATCCAATTAAATATTATTTTAAAATCAAAAGAATGATATTGTCACTCGTGGGTATGTACGGACTACCGTCTCCACGAACACGATGAGATTCATTCCCCATCATGTCCATTCAAGTATAATTATCATTTGATGATTTAAAAATATTTTTTAAGGACTTATTATAATTCTGGATATTAATGATATACAAACTATACATGACAAATATGTCTTACGTAACAAAATATATAAAAGAAAACGAGTAAGTTAACACCCGAAACTATGATAATACTAAGATATTATTAACAAAGAAATGTTAAAAGATCATATATGATAACATAATAATGTGTATGATTCTGGTATAATTTAATAACAATTATTTCACAATTATACAAGAGGTTAACCTACCCCCAACCAAGGAAAATTACAAGGTAAGGGTTATTTCACATTCTCTTCATTATCCGAGGTTGTTTATATGTAATTATACATTGGGACCTCTTTATCATCCACATCCATGTTTCCTGAAAGAGTATTTCAAAACATTCTTACTATTTTACAGAATAGGGGTTAAAGTCATTTAAACACTTGATTTACTTTTTATAAGAAGTTTATAAAGGAATCTTTCCATCATTTTCCAAACAGGGTCCTTTTTAACCTTTTCGACAGAATTATGGTAAGAATGTTTTTTTAACTTATATGGCGGGTGTGGCTATTTTCCGCCGTTATAAAATTTTTGAAGCTTCCCTTACAAGCTTATAAGGATATTTTCAAAGTAAATGTTTAATTTTATAATTACGTGACTTTTAAATGATTTCATAATGAATATTTTCAGAATTTCTAAAAGGTACCCTTTATCAAAATCATAATTTTAAATGTTTTAAAGATTTATCTTTATAAATCTTTTTAATTAATGCCCATGTTTTCAAAATGATTTTAAGGATTTATTTATATGGACATGAATGTTTTGAAATGATATTTGTTTTCAAAAGTTTCTATGTGGTATGCGACACTTTGATCCAAAAATCTATTTTAAATTACTTCCTTAATAAATGTGTGAATTTTAAATGATTTCAAAAAAAGAGATATTTCTCTCAAATAGTTTTAATGTCATCTATGTCAACATCCTTCGGTGGATTTTACACTTATTTGAAGTTGATTTATTATGATACAAAACTTCTATATTGTATTGAAGGTTTTGTGATATGTTTGACTGTGGATGTGTTATTTTAATACAATTCATGGTTTATGGATGAAGTATTTACAATTCTTATGCTATTTTTAATACAAATGTTTATGTTATGTTTAAACCTTTTCATATAGGAATTAATTGGACATATATGTGACGGGTGCAGCCCGATATAGCTCCTCGATGCATCGTTAGGTCTCATAAGACAAACTAGCGTCTTGGCACAAGGCCGTGGAAAAATATTATTTGTAGTCTTGGCACGAGGCCTTGGCTATGTGGTTATGATAGTCTGGCATTATGTATTCCATCATTATGAAAGGGGTTATTGATATTGCATGTGATTATTCGGTTATTAGAATATCCATGTGAATAAGTAAATGGAATTATTTCATTTTATTTTTTCCATACTATGTTGAAGTTTCAAGTTTAAAAGGCTTTTGTTTTATTTATACATTGCCTTAAATTTTTATTCTTATTTATGAATTTTTCCGCTATATTGTTTTCCTTACTAGGAATTTGAGCTCACCCCTTTTTCTATGTTTTATTTTTCCCAGGATGTGAAGAAGTATTTCATGAATGACCTGCATGGATAGTATAAGGGGATATGAAGAGAATATATTGTTGTAGTTTTTTCACTTATTTATGTAATGTAATCTTTATGAATATATGTAGTGTTTCTAAGGCTACTAAACTAATTGGTCTTTCGAGACATGATCTTTTGTAATCATACCAATGTTATGTAATAATGCACCGACTCTGGGTAACTGGGGATCGGGGCGTTACATCAAATATATGAAAAAATCTTGCAATTTAAAGTTCATTTTAAATAATAAATTAAAAATTAATAGAAAAAATATTTTTTACAAAAGAATATACAAAATAATGGTAAACGTTTTAAAGAAAAGAAAATTATTATTTGACAAATTCAATCAGGAATTATACCTAGATAGGTTGATATAAATAATTCTTGTCAAGTAGATGAAGAGTATGCATTATAGAAAAAATTCATTTTCATTAAATTGTAATTTCTTTGGTGATGTTAGGCACATAGTATAAAAATTTATTTATAATGAGATAAAACATATAAATTATAGAAGATGCATAGGTTTTATTTAAAGGGGAGATGAACAACTATTACAAACATAATTTTGAACCGAGACTAATATTCATATGTACAATTGGATTATGAATTTTAACCATTGAATGAACAATATTGATCAGGTGACACATTAAAAGGTTGTTTGATAGATTGTGATAATTTTTTAAAAACATTGATAGATTTGGAAAATAGTTTAGAATTGTATTATATGATAAATATTGTAATATAAGGGTGTTTAATTATTAATGGCACACTAAAGGATTTAGAAACGAAATATACTTTCATATTATATATTTATTGTTCATTTCATTTCAATGAAATTCCTTATTTCCCAGAATAAACACTATTTTAATTTTTTTTACAATTATATGTCATTATCACATGTTATTGTGTTTTTGAATTGTATTTTTATCCATTTCATAAATTTTATTCTTATTTAAATATTGGTTTATGGACTGATGTTACTCTTACATGTTTTATGATTATAAACCTGTCATAAATAATTATACTCCAAATTTTCTAAATTATGGTAGTGTTCTTTTCCGTCAATCATCTTGTGATAAAATCCATAATGACAATTTTTTGACCGACTATGTAATTTTTTATTTTGGGACTACTCATTTAAATGAATATTAGGATGTTTGGGAAACAAAAATCTTATTTCCAACTGTAATCAAATATTCACTATATAAATAATAAATTTTAATTAGAAAAAATTCATATTAATAATTTTCAATTTATTAACATATATTAATTATTTTAAAATATTTTTTCATCTTTATTAAATTTCATAAAATTATTTGTCATTTTTAATTAAATTAAATTAATTTATTTAATTAAAAAATAAAATATTTGTATAATAAAATGTTTCAATTAATAAATAGGAAATTAATTATTTTTTTTCACAAGAAAATATATTTTTGTTTTTGAGGATTTTCAATTACATATAAAATCATTCCATTTTGTGTCTTTTACACTGATAGGTAGTGACGTATTAGTCCTCACTACATTGAATGTGCTGTAAAACAAATAAATCATTGAATCACTCAATTGATGTTATATGGGTGGTCATGAATTGATTCTTGATTACCAAGAATGATTCTTTTTGGTACATGGAAAGGAGAAATGGAATGTAGTTGGGGTTGATCATTTTGAATGTCACATGCCTAATGCTAGAAATATAGATCTCCATTAGAGACACAAATTAAACCACTATCACAACCAAAATTAATATTATATATATATATATATTAGAAAATGTAATTGTTTTCAACGACGCATGCCTCATCCCATCATCGCATTAGATATGTTGATGAAAACCTAGTGGGCCTTCCCACTAGTGAGGCGGAATGACCTCACCAAGGCCCAATAAAGGTTCAAGCCTTTCACACCATCTTAAGAGGCTCTGTAGCGTTTGGCATGAAAATGGTGCACCAATGGGTGTCAAAATCAAGGAGAATATTGCTGTGAAAAACATTTTAATAGGGGAAGTGGATTACAAGGGCAAACCAATTGAAATTATGGCTGATGGTGAAGAAAATGATGATAAAAAATGAAAACACCTATCAAAAAAAGTCATCAAAGAGTGAGGATGACGCTGCAATAACAAACCTTGGATTAGATAATTTAATCAATTCAGAGAAATTAGGCATATCAGCATACCGAGAAATCATTCGCGCATTGGATTTGTTCGACCCATGAATAGTTCGACTAGTTAATTCATTCCTTGGATTTTTTTTCAGCCCTGGACTTGAGACATTATTCTATCTAGGATTAGAAAAGGAGGAGAAACTATAGAAGGTGGCTTCTAAAGAATGTTCTGGATTTTGTGACTAGTTCAGGAACTTTCCGGTTTCTTAAAATTGATCTGGGCACTTTTATCAGTGCTTGCAAAAAAAGAAGATAATGATGCATTTTATAAGTGTTTTATTAAAAGGCACAAATAATGATTCCTTTTATCAACACATATTACTTATGTTTTGATAAAGCATTATTAAATATAATTACACTTTTTTGAAATTATATTTATATAATTATAATTATATTTAATAAATATTTACAAATATAAATATTGTAAATATATGCATTATTTAAATATATTTATTAAAATGGTATAATTATTTAAATACATCATTATTTATTTATAATTATATAAATACTAATAAAAAATAATATTTATAAATTGATATCATTATATATATAGAAATAATTATATATATAGAATAAATATATCAAATATATTCATTATTTAAATTTTTTAATCTAATTTTATAACTACTTATTTATATATATTTATTAATTTATAATTATATAATATATTTTTAATATAATATTCATTTCTTGTTATTATAAATACAAAAATGTATCAATATATTAAATATAAATTTATAATGTGTTTATAAATATCTAATTACAAATAATTTTTTATCGAAATTAATAAATATTTAGTTTTAAATGTATGCATGATAAAAATGATTGAATTTGAATAATTAAAAATTAGTACAATTAACAATAATGAAAAACTAAAAAATATATATTAATTAAATTTAAATTATTAATAAAATGTTGATATATATTGAAATATTGATGAATACATTTTTAAAATGATAAATCATAGTAAATAGATATATAAAAATATATATTAGAAATTTATGAAATTCCCTAAAAAATAAAAAATAAAAATAAACATTACAAGTATAATAACACATAACATTTGTAAAATAAAAAATAAATAAACTAAATTTACTAATTATATACATGATAAAATAAACATATCATTTTATAACGAATTTCAAAAATGAATATTAATACATTATTAAATTACATAATTATTGCATTAATTATGTAAATATTTCTATTTGTGTTGCATATAATAATTCATCAATTATGTAAATATGTATGTGAAATTAATATAAAAAATGTTTCATATATGATAAATTTTGAAAATAAATGACATTTAATTATGTCAATTTCTCGATGTAATATGGGATAATTTTTTAGTAATATTAAAATTTATTTATAAACCATTCATCACAAAATATATATGACAATTTAATGTAAATAATACATATTTTTTATTATATAAATCAGAATTAAAAACATTCATATGTATATATATATATATTTACTATATATTATGAATTAAAATTATGAATATTTATTTAATTAAAAAATGATTAATATTTGTCTCATATTCCTTATTTTAAATTCATATGTGTTTAATTTCAATTTTACATATATATATATATAATATATATAATATTTATATGTTTTTATATTTTAAAAATAGAATAATCAATTTATTAATTTTCATAAAGAATTACATAACAATAATTTATTTTAAATTTTATAAAAAATCATTTGTAGTTCCATTATCAACTCTAAAATTCACTGAAAAACTATCCGTTTATTTGAACTAAAAATAACTCCAAAATCACATCCTTTATTAGTGCTAAAAATGAGATGATAAAGGGTACCTTTTATTAGTGCTGCTGATAAGTGTTAATAAAGTTCAATACTGCTAAATGATTATTTTGAAGAACATTGAGTTTAAAGTTATGAAATATTGATCCTTCAAACATGATTTGACACTAATTCCTCTTATGAATGTGACACTAATCAATCTGGTGATAAAATTCCCTCATACAGAATATGAGTTAGAATGAATTACCAGAGTCACCAAACAAAGAATAATTTGACTAGTTGATAGTTATTACATTCATTGAAGGTCGATTTTTTGATAATATTAATGAAAAATTTTTAAGGCTCCAAAAATATTGATAATAGTTTAAATATTAAAAAATTGAAATCAAATAAATTCAATATTAATATTTTAGAATTTTCTCAAGATGGAAGAAGAGTTGGTTTTTCTAGAATTACCATTTAGTGACGAATATAAATTGATAGCTTAGTACATTCGTACATTATTACTATTCATTTACATGGAGTGCTAGAATTATGGTATTTTTGTGAAAAATTAAGACCCAAAAGGGTTTTTTTTAATGTTGAATCCATGAAAATAGAGATCCATCATATCATGTTCAATCACAGTGATTCCCATCATACTGAGGGCTATCAAAGCACATTTCTTCATGTGGAGGTCCATTAGATGAAGAATTTGTGAATTTCTGATTCATTTTATACTCAATTTGAGAAAGAAGAGCATAAATAGTGTTTGATGAAAGTGAATCAGTTGATGATCATCATACTGAGGATACCAGAGAAATCCAAATCAGATTTAATTTTGTTAGGTATGTTTCCATGATATTATTTATGGATGTTTTTCTTGATAGTATCTAGAATTTCTAATGATTTATAGGATGTTTTAAGAACATTAAATTAGTAAGAGTAATTTTTATGTTCTCAATAAATGTACTTAGGTAATGTTGATCCAGATTAATTTTCAAAGTAGTGAAGAATTTGCTGAAGTGGATCAAAAAAGAAATGGATAGAATATTATATATGGTAGGTATAACCAATTGAAAAAAAGGAATGATTTATATGGTGTATAACCATATTTTGGAAAGATAATATGAAAATTATAGTTGGGGGGTATAACCAATTATATCAGAAAAGTTGTCTAGTGGGTTGTATAATTTTTTTCTTCTTGTGCATATGAATTGCAGAAATTTGTTAGTAATATAATCCTTGTTGCACAATCTAGAAACCATGAAAGGGAGTTTGTATTTTTTATTAAACCTTCTAAATATAATTTTCCACTATGTGTTTATATTTTCACAGAAAAATGATGAGGTTTATTTTTATTGTTGAGGGGATCATTACTCATACATGTTTCAGAGGAAGATAATGTTCTTTAAAGTAATTAAGATGCAATCTTCTAAAATTAAAAAGGTTCCATTGATTTATTCCCCCTCTGAGTGATTTTTATCCTATATTGGAACCGCATGATGAAAGCTCATGTGATAGGCCATATTCCCTAAAAATTTTCACATTCATAGTTGTATTACATTCCTTTGGATGGAATATAATTTTTTTTAAAATTTTCATAACCATGCTGATACATTAATGCCCCGAAAACCAGTATTTACATTACAAAATCTAGAAAAAAAGAACATAAAAATAGAAATACTAAAGATATAATAAAAAATAATTTTGAATAAAATAATGGATGTTAAAATTTTCCATACATTGAAAATCATTCCATACTCAAAAAGTGATACATGCACCTAAACATAGAATAAATTAGAATACCACTCCTCTACCCGAGACTTCTGTTATCATCTATCTTTCTAATCATTGAAATGATCCCAAATAATATAAAATAACAGTATGAATTTTCCATTATTCACTTTCTCTTGAGAACCCACAATCTACATTGATTTTTTAGTCAAAGACAAGTTTTGCCCTGGATCTAAATCCTCAAAATTCAACACATGATACATGTCTGAATTATTTGTCATTAAATGTGATAAATGGAAGACATCATGGATCGATGTCTACTATGCTTGTAATGATAAGGGAAATTACACCTTTCTTATATATTTGGTAATATCAAAAGGCTTGATATACATTGGGGTATGTTTCCCTTTAATACCAGGATGATAGTGAGCCTGACGAGGTGTCACATTTAGAAACACTCATTCACCCACAATGAATTAAAAGGTTTCCAAACTATAATATAAATAGTATTTATGTAGAATCAATACTATTAAAATCCACTTTATTATGGCCTCAAATTAATAAAATGTGTCTAACATAAGGGTCAGTACTAGAAAATAATTCACACCCACTTCAGCGCAATATTGAAGTGACTGAAATATAAGACCCTAAATAACATCAATGTGATCCATTTTTATTGAGTATTGGAATAAAAAAATATATTAAAATTCCAATAATCTCATATGGTTATACCATGAACCTCTATATTCTAGAACACGAGAAAATTTAATTTGATACAAAAATTTGTTCTACCACTCAGTCTCAACATCTGTTTGAGGGTGTCCTACCATACTGAGTTAGAGATGTCCCCCCATTGGATTCTAAAGACACGCACAGAACTTAGAGGTAAATATGTGTTCGATATCTCAAATGATAGATTATTGCACAACAATAAGACTCATAATTACAAGAACATAAATCTAGCCTAACTCATCCAACATAGTGAAATTATTTATCAGAAAGAAATGAGTTGATTTATTCAGAAGATCAATAACCACCAAAATTGAGTTCCTTCCATGGGGAATATGAGGAAACCTAATGATGAAATTTTTGGAAACCTTTCCCCACTCCTTGGTAGGAATGAAGAGTGATTAAATCCAACATGAGGACTTATAATTCTTAGAATTAATATTATATTAAGAGTAACATAATGATACAAAGTCTTCTATATCATGCTGCATACATTGCCACAAAAATATATATTTCACATCATAAAAAATCATGGTTGTCCCAAGAGGAACAACCTAATATATCTGGGTGCCATCCTATATGACCACATTAACCAAAGAAAACAAAACCATGAAATAACCCCCATAATGATGGATGACCTCAATATATAAAAAAAAACTCCTTAGTAACCTCCCCACTATTTAGAAGCTTTAATGAATGTTGGAATGAATAATCAATATGCTACTCCATGAGAATTATTTCTAAAATGCTGGGTATTAACTACATTCTATTGAATAATGTATCTCTAGAATTCTTTTGGGCTTCCAGAAACATCCAAGAAATAATCACCCTCATAGTCCATTCATCACTAGACTCCTTTAAAGCATTCATTAGAATCTATCTACTTAGGGTTATTGATATCACATTTCCCAATCCTAGGGAGTACACAATATTAGATTCTAACTTCTGATGGTACTAAACCCATTAGTGTTTCATTATATTTTGTTCTCTGGGTTAATAATGTATTTCATGATCTTATGGACATTATAAACAATAAAATTCTCCCTTAAATGATAATATCCCCTTGTTTTTAAAGAATGTATTAAAACACCTAGTTCCATATCATATGTTTATTAATTTTTTTTTGTGTGGTCAGATCAGGTAAGAGCCACATCCCATCACATTTTCATTCTACATATACAAACATCCCAATCCATAATATGAGGAAACAAAATAATCCATGCACCCCTTTATAGATTCAGGTATGATTACAAAGCTGTAGTGTAAAATTTTATCTTCATATGAGAAATGGATTCCAAACATTGTGTGATCGAAAAAACAATGACCCCATTATAGGTATGTTGCATTATTGAAGAGGCATTCCAATAATGTTTCCTGGAAAACTGCCCGTAATATCCTTCTAGGACCAAGAATCTTCTGATCCCAAGGAAATTTCTCAGTTTTTTCTATGACATCACCGCTCAGATTTTATTACGGCCCATTGAGACTCTATGATTTGACATCATTGGGAAAAGAACATGAAAAATAAATCAATAATGTTCAATTAGAAGGATTTTTATAACCATAGTGATCTCGAATGGTAAACCTAATATTCCCTATTGAAATACATCTAGAAACTATTAATATAGAGTTAATCAAATATTTCATTAATTCATGGTAAGGAAATTTTATTCATAATTATGACCCTATTAAAATTTTGATAATTGATTCCCAATTATAGGGATCAATCCTCCTTTTTAGAAAACATAGTTGCGGAGGCCCATGGTATGATGCTCAGGTGAACAAATCCATTGGATTCCAAATCCTCTACTTGTATCACTACCACTATAAAATTAGTTGGTCCTATATGATATGATCCATGAGATAGAGGCCATGTTTAGGATGGAAATTTTTTGGAAAACACCACATCCCATTTTGGAGGTAAACCTAATATTCCCTATTGAAATACATCTAGAAACTCATTTACCATTGGAGGAAACTGATCCAAAAACAAATACCAGCATACTAATATTTATGAGAAGGCAATTGGAAAACATGGATGCCTAGTTCTAAGAGTTCATATATAGCTCCACATGACCATGGATTCCATTCAACATGGAATACTCGAGAACTATAATAGAGTTCGATAAAAGTAACCTTCAATAAGTAGAAATCAACATGTTACCTAAAACTCATCATCCATTCCATCCCCAAGATAACATCATTGAAGTCTGTATCTAGAATGAGAATGTCCTGTAAAATATAGACCATTGGTTGGGAGATAACACATGATAGATAGTAGAACCCTCATTCTATCATTGTGTTAATGTGTGTGACCAAATCGATGCTCAGGTAATAATATTAGACATAAAATTTAAAAAATATACAAGGTTATCATAGATAAAATTATTATAAGTGCATACATCCAATAAATATATATATGGTTGATGTAATATGAACTTTACCTCAAACTGTCATAGGGCCTACATCTAATTCCACCGGCACTTAATCCATATCGATATGGTCAATCCTCTACAATGATGCATGAGTGGTATTATTTACTCGTGTATCCACCATGTAATGAATCATTCTATATGAATATACACTATATTCACCATTCCTAACAGAATGTGAACCTATAACGCTAGATGTTTCTAACTGAGTTGATATTTACATATACATTGAGGATCGAGCGCCACACTGAGGGGACATAACCATACTACAAAACCTATACAGGTGAAAAAAAGACCCACACTAATGGTCAGTTCTTGGTGCAACTATAGAGATTGATTTCATATTCCTTAACCATTCACACAGATTATACACAAAAAAATCCAAAGCTCAAGGCTAAATAGAATGATAGTCCGGAGTGTTACCCAGATCATCCACTATTCCTTATTCCCATATCTCCATTTTCCACATTTTTTATGAAATTCCACTACCTAACTACCCCAAGGATATATATTTACTTGATAATAAAGGCTAAACAAATCAATAAATATCTACCATCGAAGCTCAAGAAACCTCGCAGAGTACTTCTTCAATTTGAATAAGAAGAATAGAGACTGAATATCCGTCCACATCCCCATCTCAAAACATCAAGCCTTAAATTCCTATTTGGATAACACATTTGGAATAAAATATGACTGCTTCATAAATTTTTTAGCATACTCTTATATGGATCGTTCTTCCTAATGGATATCTAGAAACTCTTGGGTATTGGTAGGGACCAAGGCCTCTAGAAAAACAATTATCATTGAAGATAACTATTAATTCCATAAAATATATCGTATCATTTTTTTCCTATTAGATTGAGTCCCACCACCTATTACTATAACTATAATAAATTAATGAAGAATACTTCCCCTTCCCCAATTCATAAATCTCATGAAATCCAGTGATCTTTTTAATATTTTCTACACAATATTTGGCATCCGGGTGGTCCAAGAGACCCTAGAATAAAGGGTGTTTATTCAAGAAGAACTCATGGTATTTATTCCATTTTAGACCTCATTTGGATTCATTATCTTAAAAAGGACCTGATTTCTATCCCTAGTCTAATACTCGGAGCTCACATATCACTGATTCCACTAATCTCTGATGAATACATAAGGAATAATTCTCTCTTCCCTTTTTCTGTTTTTGTATAGGGGGTTTCTAAGGAGGAATGATGCTTCCAAAAATAATCATACATATGGAGAACCTTCATTACAACATCCTTAAGGAATACATTAAGATCATAATTTAAACATTAAAATAAATCGAAATGAAACTATAACAAAAAAACAATAGATTAAACACATGCACTCAGCTCGATGTCCATGCAAAATCTATAACCTATGCATCAAACCTATAGGACGTACCAAACCAAATTACAAAAATCAAATAGTGACCTAAGGCATATATCCAGGCGTTTTTTAATTAAATCCCACTTGAAACCATAACCTCAATCCCAAATGATCCTAGATCATGTATATCTACACATTCCCAAGTAACATAACCCAAATTAAAGGCTAAACAATCTCTGAAACCATTTGGTCTCCAACCATCTTGGGTTTCCCTCCAACATGATAACCAAACATGCCCATGGAATAAATAGAAGGGAATTAAAGATCCCCATGGAATGGAAACCTGTTCCTGAGAATTGATTAAAAACTAGGGGAATCATTTCACCTAGGAAAAAAAACTATCAAATAAATAGTATAATTAATATGACTTCATAACCAACATCAAAAATAAAATAAACTAGAATAAATCAAAATAATCACGAGTTAACATTTTACATTTACAAACAAAATAGAGATAACAAAATAGTTATAGGGGACCGACTAGATGAACCTAAACACCCTAGGGAATGGGTCTTCATATCCCATCTTTACCTCACTATCAACAACTTCCCAAAAGAAATAACTATCAAGATTAACCACCATAATATTTACTAAATGTCTTTCCATTACCTAAATAAAAACCAAGATCTCTATATAAATGAGTGTGTATGTAGGGTACGATAGCACCTATATAGTATGAAAAAACATGTTCATTCTATGAATATCTACTATATCCAACATACACATACTAGTTTTTAAGAAAAAACAAAACCATTTAATTAAGAACATGATTTTTCAAAAAACATGAAATAAATATAGAATCTATATGAAAACAAAATCATAATATAAGAACCACATGTAGTAATTATGTAATGAGGTTTAATCATGTGACAAGATCCACATACTCTCGGTGATCTAATCTGAGACATGATGGTCTATCTCTACTCGAGCCCACTAAGATACAACATAAATGTTTATATAGTTTTGGGATGAAATCCTAATATGGAGAGCAGTCCTCATCCCTATTATCTCACCAAGAGTTCTAAGACTTGTCATCATACCTATATTTCTATTATTATGATGTCTTATCTCACATTTAAATCATGGAATTTTATTCATTCATAAACCAAGCCTTAATTTCATCAAATATTACATTTATGGGGGGTTTATCCGTTTCAAATAATTTGAACACACTAATAATTTGAATCCATGTAACATTACACACACATACAATCCATTTTTAATAATATTTATGAAATAATAAGGCATATATAAATAATAAAACAATAGCTATCCATGGAACCACATTCTTTTTCCCCATTGGAATCACCGAATATCTGTTAGAAACCACAAGTACCACCCATAAGGTACCCTACGGAAGTAAAATAAACCAAAACCCAAAATATTAAACCTAAACAAAGAATATTGAACCCAATTTAGTTTATCCGATCTATTTGAAATGAGATAATTGAGTGAATAATATATAAGAGACCAAAATAATGAAAATGAAAAAGAGAAGAGGAACTTACTTGAAGGTATCTTGAATAATTGAAGACGAATCCCTAAATATTTTAAGCATGGATGATTAAAAGAAGAGGGAGAGGCATGAATAGGAAAATATGGGTTTAATGGGGGTGATATAGGGGTGTTTTAGAGATAAAATTTGAGATTGGACAAAATAGAAAATCAAAAGTTTTATAAATATTGATGGACTATCTATATGGAAACATGGTTTTCTAAACCACATGAGTAGAGTATGTCACCAATGTACAAGAGGAAAAGTTTCCACATAGTTTATTGATATGGGGTGCATTTTTGTACACCATATTATGTTTCCTAGAGAGTTCCACTATTGAGGTTTCATGGATTGTACTATGTGGTCGCATGGTGTCCCACAACCCAGAGCCGACAATGAGTCCCCTATTTTCACCCAAAAATCTACATATATGTTGAAATTTCCCATAAATATAGTATAAAAATTACAAGACCAATGAAATATAGTAAAATAAATAATTATAACCCCAGATATATGGTCTGAATAAACTTGTCTCATAATATAATCAAAATTGATTCCTTAGTGATGAAGTTTTTGTACCACCCTGAGATTTAAAGGTCTTTTTTTGAATAAATAAAATTTTCAATTTTTTCATGAAATTAAATAAGTTAAAAACTAATTTTACATTGAATAGAATCTATGTACATTACATAATACATTGACATGGAGAATGTTACATAAAACACCGATTTGGGGTACGTTACATGAAACATTTATGTTTCTATGAAACATCATATGATTTTTATTATTATTTTAATGAGATTATTATAACCTAGACATTAAACATAGTAATGTTAATAGTAATAATTAATTTTAAAATATGTTTTGGACCGGTTTTTTATAAAGTAATCATATTTATAATGAATGTTATAATTTTTGGTAAATTCCTCATTTGTTTAAAAATACAATTTTTCTAATGAAATACATTTAATGTAATTCCATGGTAAATAATAAAATTAGTTTTAAACATTAATAGAAATATAATTTCATAAAAGAGACTTAATTTTTTAATTTGTTAAATTGAAAATAGATTATGGAAAATTTTTGGATTTTTTTAACAAACCTTATTTTTTGGAAGAACAGAATCAAAAACCATTTCTTAATTCAAAACATTAATTTCATCTAATTTATTTATAAGAATAAATTAAAATATAATTTTGTTTAAAATTTTAATTAGATAATATTTTTGACTACTAATCAAATTTTGGACACTATATTCAATTTCAATTTAATATGGGGTTTATAAACATAGGAAACATTTGGAAATTATTACATTAAATATCTACAGGGATGTCATGTAATTAGGATTATTTTTAAATTAATTTCTTCCAAATTTATTATTATAAATAATAAAAATGGATGAAATATATGGAATAAGAATAATTTATAATTTTTAAATGGTTAACATAATTTATGATGAACAATATTGGTGATGGTGATTGAAAATAATTACAATGATTATGAAATAATTTATGTTAACAAAGTAGAAAAATATTTATTTTAACCCAAAAAACCTATACACTTGTAAAAACAATTTTATTTTACATATTTGTCTATTAACCATAGAATATTTATTCTGGTGGTTTTTTATACGTTTTTTTTAAAACGTTGGTACACCTAAATTGTTTTAATAAATCCGATGTGAGGCCTTTCCCTCCCCTATAAACGGTCAACAAATCTCTCATTTCCACAAACCTCTCAAAACAATTTTTATAGGATAATATATGTTTAATATTCATACCAAAATACCTCTCATACTCCGAGGATCCTCCCCTCATGAGGAAATCAATACAAGGATGTATTTTGGAGAAAACAAAATAGAGTTTCCTTACAATGAGGTGAGGACTTATCACATGCTCCTTTCATTTATTTTGTTTCTACACCCATCCAGAATAATTATTCCATAATTGTATAACAAATCCAGTATCATAAATACACTATGATTTTTTATTCTATGGTTAATACCTACAATTACACACAAATCATTAATATGGTCAACGAACATACTGTTAATGTGTATGGTTAACAACCATCTCACGAAGTGATGATTGTTAATTTTTAATTTACTACCTATAATATTGAAAATTATGATGGAAAATATATTTATTTGTGTCATATTTAATATTTAATAAATAATTATTATTATTTCATCATTTTTACCACACAAATATTTGTACCTTCTATTTTGTGTAAATATGATAATTTTGTTTCAGGATCTGTGGACAACCTCCCCTAAAAGCTATGTGATTCGTTCACATGCTACATGGAATGTATTAAAGATAGTTTTAGTGATCTTATATTATATATATTATTAAATAAAAATTCTGTAATATTTATATATAATAATATATATATATACACATATTTTATTTACCATCATTATTTCAATATGTCGATAATAACAGTAATAGAATTGTAGTGTACTTATGACTTGTCATCTTCATGAGCTATGTATTCCACTTTATAAATATATATTATATAGATTATTATTATATATATATATAATGAATATAAGTTTTATTTTTATAGTGTTTTATATTATATAAATATTTATATAATTATAAGGATCAAATATATAAAAAGTTAAGACAGAAGGGAAGAACATAACCAATATTACCTAAACTGAAACCTTATCATATTATTGTTTCAAAGAGGGTAAAATAATGTCATAATAAAACAATATATGTTATTAGATATAATAATATAGTTCTTTACAATATTTATAATAAAAATTCATTTTTTATGCATGAATATTGTATGAGTATGAAGAGGGTTAATACACAAGGTAATGGAATTTCATCTAACCATTTTTTATATATGAGATACTTGATTTATTCACCACCCATTACTTTTGTCGGGAGTGTATACTAAAAAAGACGGAATTTTTTGATAGTTCTTAATAAAAATAAGTGTATTTAGAAATCACTTTTATGATATTTATTTCATTGTGTGTAATTTTAAAAATATACCAAATTGGTAAAATAGTTTTGTGTCCATTTTTCATCATTGAGAATCTATTTTTTTATGCACCTAAATTTTATTTTGAGTTTTTTATACATAAATTTTCCATGTTATATCATGAATCTAATTATTTTCATGATATTTTAGTCTTAATTTAATTTAAATTTATTACGTGGATAGAATTATCCCATGTTACCGAGTTATAAGTGTTTATTGAAGAAATATCATCTCTTTTTGAGATTGTTTTATTCTCTATCAATTATAGAAATATCAGGACACATGTTAGAATGACATTGATATATTTCATTATCCTATGGTTATTCATGATATCCTCAGCTATTAGAACCTTTTTACTCTATTTAGTACTTATTTTCCACAATTTAGTACTTATGATATTATTTTTATATAAAACTTGATGGTATCTCTATTATCTCTGAAATATTTTATATTCAAAAAAATGTTTCAAAAAATGTTTTCAATATATTTTTGAATATATTTTTCATGTAAAATGGTTTTTAAAAACGTTTTATGGTTTTCATTGATTCTTTTATATTTTTTCAAATCTATTTTCAAATAAAACTTTTTTAAAAGGTTTTATGTTTTTAAAAGAAATTTTCATTGTAGAAAGTTCATTTTCCACATGATTTTTTTAATGATCTTTCAAAATTATATACACTCTTAGAAAACATCTATTTGACTTTCTCATGTCATTAATGGGAAACTGTTCAATTTTTTATTTATATTATTTCTTTTAATTAATTATGTTTTAACAAAATGATTTTTCGGAAACTTATTTCCTATTCACTAGTTATATGCATTTAAAACATGCTTCTTTTCACGAGTTATGTTTATGAAGAAATTAATATAGAAAATTTTCAATAGTTAATGATATGATTAAATGTTTATAATTCCCATTTGATTTAATGGGTTATGATATAATTATTAATGATCTTGTAGAAAACATATGAATTTTTTCTTTATTAGATAGGTTGGACCAACATCTTCTTCAATGCATTGGATAAGGAATTATATATCATGAGATAGACTATGATGGTATTGGGAGTGAAAATTGAAATCTAAGATAGTCGTGGGAGTCAACTCTGACTACCAAGACGGTTTGAGGAGTGAAATCGGGATACTAAGATTCCAAAGAGAGTAAACCATGACTACTAAGATGGCATCGGGTGTTAACCCATATTACTAAGATGGTCTTGGCAGCAATTCCTTGGTAACCCTTTTAATCATAGTATATGCCAATATGTTTTCCACAATTCCAGGTTTTATTCTTAAGTAATGCTTTCATGTCTTATATTATTTATTTCCTTATGATTTGTGTCTTATGAATTTCCACTCCTTATTCCATGATTCATGTTTATATTCTTATATTTTTATGGAATTATTTTATATTTTCATGATTATGTAATCATGCCCTTATTACCGCGATTATGATTACATATCTCCTTTTTTTACCCTTACATATGATATGATATAACCCCTTTTTAGCTTTCCTTATCTATGGTTATGAAGATATGAATTAGGTTTGATGTGTCTAAGAAGGGTTCTAGTCAAGAATAACCTAGTGCGTGATGATGTAGCTAATTTATATACCTGTGTATATGATTCCATGTTTCCAAAGGAAATTTACTAGTATGATCTTTTGACATCTATTGGTATAATGGATTAAGTATTCCACAAAAGTTTTGTAATCTAGTGTATAAAAAGCCTGAGTATCTATAGTTGGTATCAGAGAAAAAGTTCAGTAATAATTGAATAATAGTTTGAGAGAACTATAGTGATAATTGAGTTGACCAATCATGGGTTATCTCTATGGATTTGTAATATTATATGATAATTTCCATGAATTTTGGTAATGGTTATATTGATTATGAAGAATAATGTGATGATTTTCCTCCTAGAAAATAGAATGCTCTGGGAGATGGATTGAAACCCCGCATTTCAATGCTCACATAGCTTTATCAGGATATAAATAATGTTGGAAATACAAATTAGAAATGGAGGGAACAAAATTATATTTAGACTTTCATGAGGTAACATACACCTTCTTTATATTGGTCTTTTGATCCACTAGTTTCAAAAAATGGATCAATACTAATAAAAATATATTATCTATTATTCAGTGTTCATAGCATGATAAATTAATTCAGCTTATTTTTTGGGTAAAAGGATAATCATGCCAATGGTCGACTCCAATATTGAATATGAGGCAGAAAGACGATATTGAATCCATGGATTGGAACATGTTCCATAACTTTTTTAAAATAGAATATTTTCTGGTTCTTCATACCATGATATAAATAAAATTTCCAGAGTACAAGAGAAATGATGATGAATATATTCTTACATATGAGGATAATTTCATGAGACATGAAATGTATGATTTTGGAATTATTATCCAACTTGAAACTAATGTTGATAGGTTCTCTAGTGGATTAAATCCATTTTTGAGAAGAGATTTGTCCATAAGATACCTAATTAGCAATGAGGAGATTGTGTAATGTTAAATAGTGTTTAGAATAGAGTATATAGTATAGTATGACCATATGGTATGCAAAATAATAGGAAAATGAAATTTAAAGGAATATATATAATCCTTGATGAGAAGAATATATGATATCCATTATTTTGAAACAATGGTAATAGTGATGATGGGATTGAACAAAAGTTGTCTAATTAATATTTTATATGAGTAGGGGAAGGCCATCATGAATTTTATGGGATGAAATTTTCTAATGTTTCAAACTGGGAAAAGTGGAATTTAATTATCCTCCCATAATCCAATACTACAATTTTATGGATAGTGGGAGTTGTGAAAACTCGTACCCAAACCTAGATATGGGGATGATGATCGGCATTAGCCACCTATTAAGTCAAGGGAATATGGTAAATCTCATATATTCACTATTTCTGATGAGGGGTGTGATAAATACAGGATAAAAGTAACACATACCATCCACTCTAAAATTGCTAATGTCATATTTGAATCCTGATCAACACACTTTTTCATATTTAAAGAATTTTCTAAGTGTATTATGATCCCACCAAAAAATTAATTTATAGAATTATTTGTGTAACCCCATAATGCTATGATAATTTAATACCATGTACATGATTCATCTCTAAGACAATTTTGGTGGAATGTTCTCCCTTCAATTATATTAATTATTTCATTGGTTTAATTATATGTCATCATAGGCATTGATTTTTTATTAGTGCATAAATCCCACATCAATTTACGGGGAAGGGTTGATACCTTTGATATTTGAAACCCTCATATGATCATCCATGAATGTGATGATAAGCATGAAATTCTTGTGGAGATTACACCATGTGTATGGGTCTTAATTCTCTTTCAGAATGGAAATATATCGAAAATGTTTGAGGATAAAAGTGATAATGATGCTATGGATATTGTTCGAGATATTTTTGATGTATTTCTAGAAGAGTTTGATATCATTCCACAAAAATATGTATTATTGTTCTCAATAGAACTCATACCTAGTTCCACAATAATTAAAAAGACACAATATTGAATGTTCTCAATTGAGTGATATAATCGAAAACGAAACACCAAGAAAACATCGATAAGGGATTCATTCAGCCATGTTTTTCACCTTGGGATGAAAATGTTCTTTTTTTAAATGTAAATATGAATCAATGAGACTCGACATTGATTATCTGGATTTGAAAACAATTAAAATGAATAAAAATTATCCTCTTACCGGTTTTGATGACATATTTGATCAACTGCATAGACAGAAATAATTTTATTGGATTTAACATCATTCTGGATATCCTAAATTGTTTTTCAAGAAGGAGGATACAAACAAGGAAGTATTTTGTACTGGGTATTGAATCTATGAATATATAGTGATCTTGTTTGGCATTAATAATACCCCTTATATATTCATTGATTTAACGAATATAGTATTTAGATATTATCAAGATCAGTTTGCGGTCATCCTTATTAATTATATTCATATCAATTCAAAGGTAAAAAAAGATGATCAAGATCACTTGAAAATATTATTAAAGTCCATAAGACGGATAATGTAGAGAAAAAATTAACAAAATTGTGAATTTTTGTGGACATAAATTTTATTTTTGGTCCATATAATCTCAAGAGATGGTATAATAGTAAATCCATCCACAATAGAGGATTCCGAATACTAGCCTAGACCAACCCCATGGACTGAGATACATAACATTCTTGGTTTATCTAGATATTATTTATGTTTTTGGATAATTTCTCATGACTATCTAATCCTATGAATAGGTTCACTTGGAAGGGTGTCATGTTATGCTGGATAGATCAGTGTGAGAAAAATTTCAAGGAACTGATGAGAAGGTTATTCAGTGCAGCTATGATTACATTACACCATAGTGGACAAGGGTTTGTAATCTATATTTATACATAAAATAAGGGAATGGTATGTGTTATTGTGTATTGTATCATATTTACTTCTTATGCCTCAGGAGAATTGATTATTAATGATAAAACTTACTAACTCATGATTTGGAGTTAGAAATAGTAATTTATTCATTTAATATATAGAGTAATTAACATTATGAAAAAAGTGATATATATACCTATCGATGAAGTGTAAAATATATATTTACATTGAAGGATTTGAACATGCACCATAGAAGATTGATCGAGTTGATAACAGATTATGAATCCTCAATATATTACCACCATAGGAAACCAAATAAGGTGTCTCCTGCTTTGAGTAGAAATGATCCTGCTAGATTATCCTAGATGAGGATCACAAAAGATACAATATTTATAGATTTGACTAAAATTGTTCTATAAATCCTAAAGGATTTGGGAAAATATAATTTCCTAAAATGAATGTTCAACCCTCTATAATATTTAGGAATAAAGAGGAACAAAAAGAAATATATAGATCTATAAATATTCAATAGAAATGATCTAGAGATTATCCGTGATCAGGAAGGATTGATAAGGTTATAGAACCATGTATGTTTTCCTTATATACCGTATTTGATGATGGATATATTAGAGGAATCTCATTGTTTATCATTCATTATTCATCCGATAATTTTGAATATGTTAAGGGACTTGAATGAATATATCTACTGTGATGGATGAAGTAAGATATCAAAATGTTTTTATATATGTGCTTGGTATAAAAATAGGTCAATGATGAAGGAAAAATATCAAAGGGGATGTTGCATCCATCACCCATATCAGAATGGAAGTGGGAGAACATCACAATGGATTTGGTTGTTGGAAAAATTTAAAAAATATAATGGTATTCATGATACATGTGTTGTTGTGGATCATATATTTTGTTAGAAAACGTCATTTCTCTTAGAGAATACTTCTATATGGATTATACATCTCAGATATAAATTAATGGAATGATATGGTTTCCTAGAGGACTACCTTTATTTGTATCATTTCAAGATCTATGGTTTAACTCAATGTTCTGGAGATGTATTCAAAAACCAAATGATACTGAATTGAGTTTCATCAATTTTTAACATCCTCAAACATGTGGTTAGTAAGAGAGAACAATTCAAACCCTAGAAGATATGTTGATATCTTGTTCATTTGAATTCAAAGGTAATTAGGATAAACACCTTCCTCTAATTTATTTTTCATATAACAGTAATATGAAGTAACGAGTTTAGATGGCACCGTTTGAAGCCCTCTATGGGATGAAATGTAGAGCTCTAACGTACTGGGATAATGTTAGAGAATGAAATCTATTGGGACCTTATACTACTGAAAGAGTGGATGAGAATTTTATAACCATTTAGTTCCATATCAATGAAGCTCAATGTCTCTAGAAACATTATACTGATAATTGGTTATGTGATATAGAATTTGAGGTTGGTGAAAAGGGTTCTTGATGAATCTCACCCTGGAAAAATGTTATGAGGTTCTTAATATAAGGGAAACTATTCTAATGGAATATAACTCACTTTGAGATTATTTATCATATACTGATGTTAACCTATAACTTATATCTCCCCCAAATATCTTTCAAGTCAATGTTTTGTTCCATGTATCTATCCTTAATAATTACATACCAAAAACTTCACATATAAAAATCAAAGTGGTCCTACCATTTTAGGAGGGTCTTTCTAATGAACAACAGTCTGTTGAAATTATGGTTCCATCATAGAATTATCAATAAAACAACACCAATCACTTGGTCAATGTCTTATGGAGAAATTACTAGATTGATGAATCTATGTGGGAACTTTAGGATATGATGATGTATAGTTATCCTCATTTTTCACATGAGTGATGAATTTCATGGGGGAAATTCATTTTGATGGGCGTAGAATGTAACACCCACTGTTTTTATGTAATTTTTTTAACAAATTAAAATTTCATATATGTGTTACAATTATCTAAGTAAAAAATTTCATTAACAACCCACTAACTCAGAATATGTTATATGGAACAATAAAATGGTATATGTTACACAGAGCACCGACTTGGTGTACGTTTCAGGCAATAGTGATGTTTATATGAAACATTCTATTATAGTCATATTTATTTGAATGAGGAAATTATAACCAAGAGATTAAAATTAGTAAAATGAATATTAATAACTACTTTTTATAAATGAATTTTAATTGATTTATATAATGTAAAAAATTTTCATATGAAATATATAATTTTTTGTATTGTGCTTATTTTTAAAAAATTAATATTTTCTCAAATGAACTACTTTAATGACCTTTTTTTGAAAATAATAAAATTAATTTTAGACATATTTAGAAATTTAATTTTTTAAATTAAATATAATTTTTGAATATATAATGAGGAAATTTTCTTAAGTGTAATTTTTGATATGTTTTTAAGAAACCCTAGTTTTGGATTGATATTGAAAATACCAGATTTTAATCCAAAAATGCCTTTTGTGTAATTTATTTATAATGATTATTTTTTCAAATAAGAAAGGATATTTTCTTAAAAAATTGTTAAAATGGATATTTCCAATTTATTTTCAATTTCATATTTAGTTAGTTGGTTTTACTCATGCCTTTATGGGAAAATGATCAAAAGGGTCCATTCATGAGCTCTCTCTGAATGGTTTATCTTTTTATGGAATGATATTTATGAAAATTATATAAATTTACTATGTTATATATCTATGAAACTTGTTTCTATTTAATAGGTTATTTACCTATGAAAATGAATACCTTTTTTGTTTTATTATTTCATTAATTGATATAATTACATGGATTTTATATGTATTTTTTTAATTAATTATATTGAATTTTACGAGTCTCTGAAAATTAACGGCACCTGATTCTAAGGCCCAGTGTGCTCGGAATGAATTTCTGAAATTTTTTTCATGTATATTCAGAAAACGCGTGAGCAGCGTTTTTTATCTTTTGAACCATTTCCTAGATTAAAAATATGAGGGCACCGTTGAATTCACAAGACCAGGATTCACTTATGGGAGGCTTCGCTTAGAACGTAGTAGGTCCAGAGAAAACCTTAGTTTTGGATCATGTTAATTGAATAAATAATATTACTTTATTATTTTATTTTTTTCTATTCCACCAACAGACAAGAGGTAAGGTGGGCCTGGTGACATGTCAAGCCCATAAATGACCCGAACCTCCAATCCATGTAACAGAAACGTTGTGGTAATTTAGGACGCTTCGAATTAATGAGCCCCAAAAACTCCCAGCGACGTCACTTACTCTTCCCTATCCTATATATATATAGCATGGGGGAGGGGTATCAGACATGCTTCACAAGAAACCATGTTTTTTTTTGAGTTCCATAATGATGAGCCCATAGAGGATGTAACTGAACCCAACAAGAGGTGATCTTCGACACTGAAACTCGAAACAATGTTTGACATTCGAGCGGCGGTGTGGGCGGCTTGTGGCGGGGATAGAGAACAATGAGATTCCATCAACCGCAATTACTCTCCAATGTTTCAAGGTAGGGGTTGCGTTGATTTTATTTTTCCCCACTACTCTTTCTAAAAAGATAAGAATGGGCCAACTGACAAACAAGTTGAACCAATGATTAATTTTATTTTTATATGTGGTCGGGTGAGATTTATCGTTGGGGTCTGGAAATGAAACCGATGCATGAAATTTTGTTAAAATTTTCCCTGAAACTCCCTTGGTTAAATATCTATAAAGGAAGGTGTGGGAAAACAAGAAAAAGTCTTGAGTCCCACCAATCGTGTGTAATTTGTGATATCCTTTTTCTTGATGCTAGAAACAACCTGAATCATGGCCTACCCCAGCGAAGAGCGCAATCCAAGAAAACTGAAAATGTCGATGGTACAGGAATGCATGAAACCGGTGAACGACCGGCGACTTGAAGAACAAACTTCCTCTGGCACTGGCATGACATAGGCACGTCTCAACACCAGCCACGTGTCTGGTAGAAGATCTTCCACTACACCGGGTGGCCGTCAAAGAGAGGTGGGAAACGCCGACACTGCAGCGTGGCCACTGCCCATGATGGCTGCGACAGGAGAAATGGGTCGCACGTACAACCTACAACTGGTGGAAGGGGTGCGTTCTAGTGGGACGCCTGATGGAGGAACCATAGTCCATCGTCCGCGGCGTGGAGGAACATGGGCTCGTCGGCTATGGCAAAGAGGATACTGCGACCCGTCTGCCATGTCATGGAGGACCCGCGGAACCATGTGGCACTGCGTTGTGTCAACCCAGGAGGGTTTGACCCACTGAAATGGCCATCTGACACATCGTCCCTACCCTAAATCATCGCATCTGTGTGTCCCTAGCCGACTGCGCCACCATGAAGGTGAAACTGTCGGATCGGTCCAGTGGACTGACCCGCTGCCAAGTGGGCCGACCTGCAGACTCATGGCCCAACGGACTGACACACGAAATAGTCGGGTTGGGCCATGCCCAATAGTCTGACATGACCTGAGTTAGGTTAGACCTGATTCAGTTCGGGTTGACCTAGATCGAACCGGATCGGCCACTTCCAAACCGGGTTGGGCCAGTCTGATTGTGGCAGACCAGACCAAGACCCAGTACTAACATGTTACACGAAACATGACCTAACTTCTAAATCATACATCTGTTTAATGAACCATCTATGACTTCGAGATCCATAGGATGAGTAGGTACTTTTTTATATTCTCCACCTGAATTTTGGAGAATTTTGGGGCATAGTCGAGTTGGGTCAAAAATGAATCCAATCGGGCCCTTAACACTCTAACGTATGTATCTCGCAAATTGTGCATCCAATTAATGATCAGTTGGCGGATTTGTCACTCTCATGAGGTGGCAATTATTTTGGAATTATTTTTTGATACTTAAATTCTTATCAAGACACGTCTAGTGTCTTGTTAAGTGGTTCTCACAAGAAAACTACATATGGAATCCTGCGGTTGGCTGAGACCTGAAGACTGCTTGACGATTGGCCCAGTGGGATGTGTCTCTCTATGAACCAGAAGGACCATGTTGGGGAGTGAATCTTTGTGACCTAGTTGACCCATAGTACTCAATAGGAGGAGTACATTAGTTCGACCATGGTGGGAAGCATCTCTATGTGACCCGACATGGCCACGGTGTGAAGCAGTTCTGTGTGACCCAGCATGCCCACGGTACCCATCATGGATGGGTACCACAACAGTACACGGTTAGTGCGAAGTGGCTCTGTGTGAAGTGGTGGGCCCACTATACTCGATTGAGGAGTATTTCTCTGGAATCCAAGGAGTTCAATGATGCGACAACCCTTCTATCCTTGAACTAGAGCAATACCTGGTGTGAGCTGACTTGTCTTGTGTACTATTTCATCAGGCATGGTGGTTCAAATTTGTAGAACTCTAGGAGACCTACGGGTGTATCGGGGTACCTAATGAGTATCTCCATACTCACCCATGCATGGGATACACCCACACCTTATTGTGTATGGAGTGTACAGTGTACAATGTTGATCAAGGGTGATGGAGCTAGGACGGGGTGGTGCTTGGAGTTGGACCATTTTGACATGACGTGACATAGCGAATATAGATCGTGAGTAGTTCCAACCCTTATGGTAGGATCTATGGTGGATGATCCAAGCGCTGCCTTTGCCTCTTCAGTTATTTTTTTACTTTTTCAGTTGTACTTGAACATTTTCCAATTGGGCTTGTATTATCACCCCCTTTATTTACAGCACTCATTACTATAGCAGTTTACTACATGGTTTATTTTGATACATTCTAGTTAGTGTGTTTTCCTGTTGTTGCATTCTACTAAGTGAGTTTGTATTAGTTTAAAGGAAATGCCTTCCTATTTTAGGTATATGCCTTTTGGTGCATGTCACCAAACCCTAGCTTATGGAAGGCACACTACTGAAAAAAACAACATATACCCACGGTCTCAAAACCATGGGTATATCCTATACCCACGGTTTTGGGAACCGTGGGCTAGAAAGGAATCAGTATAGGGGACTCATCCTATACCCATGGTTTTGGAGAATTGTGGGTATAGGGGAGTCAAATGTGGCACAACGTTGTTCCAGTGTGGCACACAATTGACCCCACGGTTTTCAAATAGATAGGAATTTGGAATTCAAAAATTCCAGCACTGGGGGGAATCGATCCCACACCTCACGCTACGCCTCACAGGCGCACCCCACCAACGGACCATCCGAGATATGATATTTTATTTTTACATATACATATATCTGAGTATATATATTAATATAATCCAGTTCGGTATTTAAATTCAAAAAACACGGCCAAATGGATTTGAACCAGCATCTCACAAAGCGCCTCACGGGCATGCCTCATAAAGGGACCAACCAAGCTACCATTATCATTTGTTATATATACATGAATCTACGCATATATATTAATATGCTCTGTGTTTCGAAAAATGTTAACTATAGAAATTGAACTCGTGACCTATAACACCCACAAAGAAGGCTTTACCAATCGAGCTGATGAATTTTTGAAATTATATATTTATATTAAAGTAAGTATTCTAATCTAAACCGTGAAAAAATTTCTTCCCGCCAAATTTTATTTTGTGTCCCGGGTAATTTTATTTTCCCTCCATAATGCGGAAAATCTAAACCCACAGTTATGGAGAACCGTTGGTATAGGTCTTATAAAAGAAACCCCAATACCAACGGTTTTGAAGAACCATCTGTATAGTTCATCGGAAAATATCTTATACCCACGGTTTTGGAGAAAACCGTGGGTGTAGGTGACCTATAATGAAATTTTTTTTACAAAACCGTGGGTATAGACCTATTTTCCAGTAGTGGCGGGCTTGGGGTTGTCACGGGATGGGCCTCGGGTGACAAGTCATGATGATTTGGTATAAAAGGAGGTTGATTCTACCACAGAGACAAGGAGTCGGTGGTTTTGTTTTAAAGAAACAGTGTTTAGTGTTCTGTGTTCGACCTACAGGTTTGGGGAGACCAGGGTATGTGTGGCTGCCGACATATCCATACAATGGAACCTTCTGTCATGCTTTTTGGATCAATACATTAAAATATTGGTTGTGTTTTCCTTTTGTGAATTCTAATAAGATTCATCACACTAGGTATAATGATCTCACTATGGAATGTATTGATTTATCTCTAGAAGCCTCCACAAGGATGACTAGATAGGATCTAGATGCATTACGATAACCCTCTCAGCGATGAGGCATTTGTCTAGGGACTAGTGTTCATGATGGACCCACTGGTTGGTGCCCTAGTGCTACCACAACCTGATGGTCATCCCCACCTACTGGAAGTTATTGTAGATGACGTTTGTAGTCTCATTGCCCTAAATTTGTTTGAGAGACAGTGACCTCTTAGGTTAAGGGGTGAGACAGACCCTCAAGTCTTTGAGGACTGGCAAGAGGACATGACTCATGTCATCTACTTAGTGAGGACACCACCAAACCAGATGGTGATCATGGTAGCGTTCCTTCAGCTGGGGGTCAGGAGGGAGATCAGTGCATCATCGGTGACCCTCAGTATGCCCACATAGGTGGGATTACGGGAGCATTACCTTCTTGCGGAGTGCTTCCGGTCAGATGAGGTGCCAATAGCAAGAAGCGGCAGCAGACCCCAAGCAGTAGTCTTTAGTAGGAAGCAGGCTCAGGCATGTGGGCCCAAGCATCCTTGGTCATTCTGAGGGCGACCCCATGATTCAGGGTCAAGAGTACGAGGCTCCCAGTCCAGAAGGAGTCAATAGTGAATCAAAAAGTTCTTTACGTGGGGCGGACAAGGCCCCATGGCTCGTGACTACCCGACCCACCATATGGATCACTAGAAAATCGTGGAGGGACCGCCAAGGGAGAGGTAGAGGTCGGATTGAGATGGTATTTAGGGTGGGATACATGGTAGGGGAGCTGGTCGTGCCAGAATGTGGTGGGATGTGATTGGTGGTGCTTTTGCCACCACATCAAGGAGGTCCCCCCCCGGACCACAAGGAGCCGGTGGATAGGGGCGAGCACATCTCTTAGAAGTTGTGTCCTATGATCACAGTTCTCCAAAGATGATTAAAGGTACAATATGTTTCTACTACACCGTAGCAACAGTTCTTATAGACATAGGTTCCATTCAATCTATTATTTCAATGACCATATTTTGGAGCTCGGAGATTCTGACAGAGTCGTTGGATCAATCTCTCGGGCTAGAGACTCCTACAAGAGCAGATTTGATGATTACCAACTGGTGTTGGTAGTGTGAACGTACTCTTGTAGACAAGGGCCTCGGCTGAGATCTCTGAGTAGCAGCGTCGAGGCCTTATGATGTGATCCTAGGTATGTACTGGTTATCCATGGTCCATACTCAGATTGACTGTATGAGGAACAATGTGTGGTGCATCCACATGGATGGGACTAGGTTTTCCTTCACTGGCACGAATGAACCATTGTAGCATAAGAAGAAATTTCCTAGAGGAGGGTAAAAATGATCACCAATCAGTCGGCTAGCCTTACCCTCAAGGTAGTTGATGTGGGGAGTTAGAGCTATCCTATATTGGTGGACTAGTATGTTGATGTCTTCCCTGATGATGTCCCAGGACTACCTCTACACAGAGAAGTAGAATTCTTTATCAACCTATACTCTGGTATGACACCGATATCTATAGAAGCATATCAGATGGATCTTGAATAGATTCGTGAGTTACAGGCACGGATGGAGGACTTATAAAGAAAGGGGTTCATAATGCCCAATGTTTCTCCATGGGTAGCCCTGATTTTATTCTCCAAGAAGGAAGATTGGATTTTGAGACCCTTTGTGGACTATAGACACCTGAACCTGTTGACCGTGAAAAACACATATCCACTTCTGAGAATTGATGTTCTTTTCGATCAACTAAAGGGATCCCATTGGTTTACAAAAATAGACCTCAGATCTTGCTATCATTAGATCAGGGTATGAGATGGGGATGTACAAAAGATGATCTTCAGATGTCTGTATGGAAACTATGATTTCATGGTTATGCCATTCGGTGTGACCAACATCCCTACAGTGTTCATGGGACTCATGAACAGGATTTTCCAGCCATTCCTCAATCGCTTTTTGGGGGTCTTCATCGATGAAATAATGATATACTTAGCCAAGGGGGGTGATCTTGCCTATCATATGGGGATAGTTTGGGATAAACTTTGAGTTCACCAGCTTAATGGTAAGCTCTCGTAGTTCCAGTTTTGGATACGCGAGATCCACTTTCTAGGATATGTTATCTCGAAGGCCGAAGTTGCAGTGGATCAATCAAAGATAGAGGTTTTAATTTCTTGGTAACCACCGAGGAGTGTGACTGAGGTGCGAAGTTTCCTGGGGTTGGCTGAATATTACCAAATATGTGTGCCTGACTTTTCCAGAGTTGTGGCACCCTTGTCAGCTTTGAAAAAGAAGGGGAAACACTTCGTATGGACGGAGATATTCCAACAGAGTTTTCCAGAGGTAAAAAATAGATAGATGAGTTCTTTTATCTTGATGCTTCTTGAAAAGGGAATTGGGTATGTATTATATTGCAACGAATCAGGTAATAGACTTGGGTGTGACCTGATGTAGGAGTGAGTAGTGATCGAATATGGCTTGTGAGAATATAGACAACAGAAGCAGAAATACTCTACCCTTGACTTGGAGTTAGCAGAAGTGGTCTTCACCCTGTAGATATGTCAGCATTACATGATGGGAAAATGTTTTACAGTCTTTTCTGACCAATAGAGTCTCATGTATATCTTCTACTAGAAGGACCTAATCCTGAGGTAGTGGAGTTGGTAAGAGTTCTTCTAGGACTATGAATTGAATATTGTCTATACTCCAAGGAAGATGAAAGTGGTAGAAGATGCGCTAAGTATGAGTTCTTGTCTATAGTTGCTGAGTGAGGCAACAAAACAACTAGCTGTGTTGAAGATATCCTTTGTGGGTAGAGATAGAGCAGTATTCCTCTAGTATTTGATGGTTTCTCCCCCACTCTTTCACCGAGTATGGGAGGCGCTGGTTGGGAACATTGACTGTGAGGCACGACGTGTTTGAATATCCTAAGTATAGTCACCTGATGGATTTTCTAAAGGTGGGGAGCACGTCATTCCCCATAGAGGACATTCCATGGTACATGTAGCACTACGAGGGGAGGTGTTGAGGGAGTTCCATATGTCCCCTCTGGCAGTACATCCTTGTGTGGCGAAGATGTACTAGGATCTCCGACGTTAGCACTGGTGGCCTAGGATGAAGAAGGCTGTTGTAGAGTTTGTTTCAAGTTACATCACTTGTCAACATGTGATGGCCGAGCATTAGGTCCCAACAGGCTTAACAAAACCACTACAGGTGTCGATGTGGAAGTGGGATGGGATCTCCATGGACATTGTGATTGGGATTCCACGTACATCCAGGGGACATGATTCTATCTGGGTGATCATTGACCAACTCACCAAATCAGCCCACTTCCTACCTATCAGAGCACAAGGTTCATTAGAGGGCTTGGGATGCCTCTACGTACAATATATTCTGTGACTCTATGGGGTTCCATCGAATATCTTCTCTGACCATGACACATGTTTCACATCCCATTTATGGAATGGTTGGAGGAGGTGTTTCAGGCTCAACTACATATGATCATCGCCTTCCATCCTTAGATGGATGGTTAGATAGAGAAAACCATATAGACGCTGGACGACATGCTTTGTGAATGAATCATAGATTTTGGCTGTAGTTGGGAGTATCATTTTCCCTTGGTGGAGTGTTCTTAAAACAACAATTACCACTCCACCATCGTTATGGCACCATTCGAGGCCTTGTTACGGTAAAATTTGAAGATATCATTTATGTTAGAAAGAACCTGGGAAGTTATCCCTTATGGGACCAATGTTGGTACATGACACCACTGAGAACGTGCAGATCATCCAGGTGCAGATGAAGACATTGCAAAGCAGGAAAATGTCTTATGTTGATAGGAGAAGGAGACCCTTGGACTTCCACTAGGGGGACCACGTATTCTTACGATTCAACCCTCAATGAAAAATACAATGATTTGGACGAGGTGGCATATTATCACTGAGTTTTATCAGACATTTTCTAATACTTTGGAGGATTGGCGAGGAGGCGTACCGCTGCGCACTCCCACCCCATTTGGAAAGGGTGCACAACATCTTTCATGAATCCCTACTCAGGATGTAACATCGAGAGATTTTATGAGATATATTTATTTTAATTTCTTTGATGTATTTTTTTACACAACTCCAAGATTAGCATGCACTATACGTAACACCATATTATTTTGTATTAAAAACAAAAATATTCATGGCTCGTGTTACATACAATTTCAAGTACTTTTGGAAGAATTTTTTCTATGCAACATTGAGTATAGATTTTGTTCACTATATAAATGAATTAAGTTTTGATTATGTTATATGCAACACAAAAGGAAGCATGCAGTACACCCAACCCTAACTTATCTTTCATTACAAACAAGAGAGACCTTCCTCAATAGCGTGTTTTGTATGTAATACCGAGTTTCACTATACGAGATATTATTATAATATTATTCTGATCTAGCTGTTATGAATAGTATTAACTAAATTTTTAATTTTATAACATTATAATTTTTATTACTCATTTTCTAGATCATGGTATGATAACAAAATAAATTTTTCAGGTAAAATAAGTATTTTTCAAATAATTCATTTTTTCCACCTTTTTGATGGCGCAACCAATTTAAATCTATTTTTAACAATTTTATGAGATAAATTTGTAAAAAATAAACTTCTTCTTGTGAATTATGATTTAAAAATTTATGTTGGATAATGTTTTGATATTTTTCTGATAACGTTCATATTTTGATGAATAGTAAAAATACGCTATATTTTAATTAAAAACAATTTTTTTCATCAAAAAATTTTTTATGGTTAAATTATAACATTGTTTGGTTTTAAAGTATAAATATAATATATTTTTACCATAAAATATAATTTATGTCGTTATCATTAATTTTACATTGAATTCATATGTAAAAACATTTCAATCTTTTGTAAAGTTTTAACTTTTAAAACCTGTTTTCTCAACATCAGGATTAATTTTAATTAAATACTGCAACATCTGTGTTTTGAATTTGGAAAAATGGATTCCATATTTGAAATTAGTAGGTACAAATTATGATAGTATGATAATTTTTATTTTTAGACATTATGAATATTAACTAATGTAAATTTTTTTTACTACAGTTAAAGGTATATCAGGTAATTAAGGGTAAAAATAAGATTATAAAATTATCGTAACACCTTTCAAAATTCTATTGGATGAATAAAAGTTGACCCATATCACCTATGGGTTGGGATAGATTCGTTTACTGGACTATTGACTATGAAAATGATATAATAATAATTAAAACCAAGAAATGGGACAACATGTCACTCTATTACATCATTAAGTAAAATACTTTTAATTTAGGTATAAACATCATAAAACATAGATTAAAAATATCCTACAGAAATATAATAATATTATATACATCATTAGAATTTATTTATAAATTTTATGGATTAAATAATTATCATTAATAATGACACAATTGTGATGAAGATGTTATTTTATGTATTGAAATATAAAGTAAATGGTTTTAAAAACAATAAAATAAATATTATATGAACTAATTAATGTTATCCAAAAAATTTATAGATGAATATGACATGTTAGTAATCTATTAAATATTTTGGTTCGAATATATCTTCTGTGTGGATTTTATTTAAATTTGAATAAATGAATAATGTCCAAATTGACACTACTCTTATTTAATAAAAATGACATATTATTAAATTGCTTAAAAATCACAAATATATTTAAAAATTATAAATTGAAATTTATATCATCGAAAATGTCATAAAGTATCCAATTATGGAAAATTAACAAGACAAAATTAATTATTTATAACAATTTAAAATTTAGAATATTATTACCACAAATAAAATTAAATAGATTAAATAATGATAAGTCCTGTTGATAAGGTTTAAAATAAAATCCCAACATGTCTAAATTTTTTTTGGTTGATGACATTACAATCCTATCTCATCTAATTTTCAGATTTGAGTCATTTTTGGATGTTTTTATGTGGGGTTTGAGTTTATTATAAATTAATATTTTAGAGGTTTCCAAAAGTGGCCCACTCCTCCCTAATAAAAAGGCACCTCCTCCCTCTCCTCTTCACAACATTTCGAGCCTTCAATCTCAACCACACCCTAACCATTTCTCTTCTACACTTCCAAAGAAACCTACTAGAGGTCTTGGACTTCTTCAATGACCAACCTTAGTGCCCTAACAGGAGGTTAAAAAGAGGCACATTGAAGAAGAGGAGGTTTGGACACATACAGAAGAAATTGGACATAAGGTAAGGGATACTTTTTCAATCTCATTTTTATCTGAGATTTCTTATTCGTATGTATTTAATGGGGCTCTTTTTATCATCCAAGTCCTTGTTTTCTCAAAAAAAATTCATAAAATGTTTACTATTCTTCCATGTATGTCTAAATTAATTTTTTCCTTTTTTTGACATTTACCACATGGTATGGAAGGATTCATTCTTTTTTTACCATATGATGTACTTTTTGACTTTTCTGGAAAAAGTACGAGGATAATTTTTTTAAACATAATGGCGTGAATTGATTTTTATGGTTTCATAACTCCTTATTTTCATGATTCTTCCTATACAAAATTTCATGATTATTTTCAACAAAATCATTTTCTTTTAAAATTACATGGCATTTTGCGAAATGAATATGATTTTTAAGAGGAAAGGATATTTTCCTTAATAATCCATTTCAAGTGTTTTATCGAGACTATTTTCTATCTAAGATGACATTATATGATATGTTCATGTTTCTAGTATAATGTCCCTATTATTTACATGGTTTGATTTTGTTTATGATGAAATTATATCCATTGTTTTATATGGATTATTTAATGATGGAATGATGTTTATGAAACCCATATTATTCATTGGGTTATAATGAATGATTTATGTTTATTTTGTTCCACAAGAAAGAATGATTTCATTATAAGATTAGTGGGACCTATATCTCCCTCCAATGCATTGGGTAAAGATTTATATCTCATGAGATATACATTTCTAGAACGGAAAGTGAATCCGGTTCAGTAATACAGGGTTGGAACAACACGTAATCCTGGTTTAGTAATGGAAATTGTCCACTATAATGGTATTGGAAGCAATGCCTTGGCTACTATGGAAATAATATCATGTGCATAGTGGTTTTCCACAATTACATGTTTTTTTCCCAAGAAATTTTATCATGATTTATGTTCCATTATGATTTATGCCTTTTTTACTTCCATGTTTTATGTCATTGCTCGTGATTTTGATATTTAAACATTATGTTCATGTTTTTAAGTTCAAATGTACATGGTTTGTTTTATTTTCTCCATGATTACCCTTACTGAGCATTTATGCTCAAGATTTTTATGGTTTCATTTCCCCAGGATATAAATAAATGTTTTAGGTATTGAAACAAAAGGGGAAGATGTTTATGGGAGATGTTGAAGATCTATCACCATGATTAGAAGATTATGTTCTGAGTTTCCAAAGACACTAAACTAACACAGTCTTCAGGCGCCATTTTGTGTCATGTGTTATGTTTTCTGGAAAAGTGATATAATGTCCATGTACGCCATGATTTGTGTATTTATAGTTGGCATCAGAGTGATATTTTAGTTTACCATTGGAAACTAGGATGCAAAAACTTTAGTGAGATCCCAAGAGATATTTCTATGGTATGTCTCGGGATGTCCCTAAGGATAAGTATATGTATAGGTTATAGTACTAGAATAATGGTAACAATCATAGAATTAAACTTATGATGTTTGATATTGAAGGTACTCCACCTTTATTTTCCTAGCATGATTTATTCTTCTCACACTATTTTTTGGGGTTTTAGATGATGGATGGAACCCGAAGGAACCATGTTGATCAATGCAATGGGAAATGAAATTATTGTCCTCCTAAAAAACCAATGTTATGGGTGATGGAGTGAAAAATCTTATTTCTATTCATACAAAAGCTATGAATTATTATGGACATCCATATGAGTAGAGAAGGGAACAATATTCTATTGAATCATTCATGAGGCAACATCCACCTTCTTTCAATGGGAATTCTAATTCACTTTTTAATGAACAATAGTTGAGTACCATTGAAAAGATATTTTCCATACTTCGCTGTTCAGAACATGAAAAACTCATTTTGGCTATTTACCAATTAGAAGGTGAAGCAGACCAGTGGTAGACTCTAATTAAGAATACAAGGCCCCAAGATAAAATTGAATCCATGGAATGGGACGAGTTCAAGAGATTGTTTTTCTATAAGTACTTCCCTCGTATTCTTCAAACATAGATGGAAAAGCAGTTCCGTGAGCATACGAAAAAGGATGATGAATCTGTTGGTATATACGATGTGAATTTTAAAAGGCTTTCAAGGTATGCATTTGGCTTTATCATACCATCTGAAAGTAAAGTTGATCAATTCTTCAGTGGCTTAAAACCATGTTTTGAAGGGAGTTAGCTATAAGATACTTTAGCGGCTATGAAGAAATTGTGCATTGTGCTGTCATGGAAGAACTAGAAGTTGGTGTTACATATCAATATCATGGTTTTGACAAGAAATAAAATATGTAGTTCAAGGAATAATCTCAACACAATGGGGAAAACAAGATGAATGTTTCTTTAAGCTCAAATTGTTGAAAGAAGCATGCTGGAGATTGTATAAAAGGTACTAGAAATTGTTTCTAGTGTGGAAAAGATGGTCATCGAGAAGATGAGTTCTGAAGTAATGGGAAAAATGTTTCTATTGGCATGATTAGAGAAAATAATACAGAGAATGCACCACCAACACTTCAATGTTGCAGGTTCAAGGAAATGGGGCATTATGCTAATCAATTCCCAAATACAAGGGTTAATGATGATCAAAGTGATAAACTTATTAAGAGAAAGGACCAAGGGATGTCACATGCGATCAATATTTTTGATGTTGAGTATTACAATGATGTTGTGGAATAATTAAGTGTTTATGTAATGAGATTTAAAAATAGTATCATGAAATCTCATTTATAGTATTATGGAATATTGGAATATCAATGTATTGGTTAATTATGGTTTTAAATAATTAAATGGTTCTAATAAAGATGAAATGTGATTGAAATATTTTTGGAAAGCAGATGATATGCGCATAATAAAGGGATAAGGAGAAAAAAATATGATTGATATTATTAATGAGCTCATGACTGATATATGGAAAAAGTGACATCATTGTTTGAGTATAAAGAATATTTGGGATTTTGGTATGTGGAAAGAGTCAACTTTTGACAGCATTCATGTTTTCAATATGTTTCTATAGTAATTCATGTTGCAAGAGAATACATGATTAAGGTATTCTCATGCTTCGAATGTGACCAACAAGATATATCGTATAATATATAGGGGATTAATGATCGTATTCACATGTTCGGTAGATGACATTTCTAATCATAGTTTACTTTATACTATGAGATTGGAAAGATATTTTTGGATAAGCCTAATGATTGGAATGGATTATGCTGGACATCAGATAGTATTGTTTAAGTCTAGAACCATTTTTTCGATATTATTTTTGGAATGTTATAATGGTGAGGTTTTTAGAAAAAGGACAACCTGCAGGAAGGATGACAACCAGTAACATCGAAAAAGGATGTAGGAATCAAACCCACAACCGAAGTGTAACATTTCCTTATCTCCTACTACTGGCCTATAGGAAGTCCCTGGTTAGAAGAAATTAATTTTATTTTATGGTATGATAGTTGAAGTATAAGTCTATTTTTGGAACCATATATGATTAACCTCATCATATATGGACTTATGTATATTTAATTTCTTATGATGACCTTTTTTTTATGGAGACAGAGGGAATGACCTATTATTCTATCGTATTATCTACATACATTTCATGAAGGAAAAATTCAACATCATTTCTTTAAATAAGATATGAAGTGGAAATTGTTCATGGAATGACCAACGATGATTTTACGCTAAAATCAAGTAAATATTTATCATTATGAAATAATTCATCAAATATTGGGAAATGATCATGAATATTAAAAACGTTGTCCTAGTACCCTCATATATGATGAATCATATGGTACCTTAGATCATTAAAAATTTATGGCTTTGTGATTGTTGGCTTTTTCATAGCCATATTCTCCACCACATTCCATTAGAACATGATGGTTATATTTCTCTTCCATATCCATATTTTCAGCTATGTTCTCTTATTTGGAAACCCAGTGATGAGTTAATTTGGGAAACTGATATGTTTCATAATTTAGTTTTTAATGTTAGGTTCTAGTATTCATTTTTACAATGTGGGTTTCTATGAAAGAAACCTTCAAGAAAAAAAACATTTATAACCCCAACGAATTTCTTGGGTGAAATTCATTTTAAGGGTTGTAGAATGTAACACCCCGAGATTTTATGAGATATATTCTTTTTAATTTCATTGATTTATTTTGTTGTATGCAACACCAATAATAGGTTGTGCTATATGCAACACCGTATTAGTTTGCCGTATACACAATAATATTCATGGCTCCAGTTACACACAATTTAATGTTCTTTTGGAAGAAATTATTCTACGCAACGTTGAGTATATATATTGTTCAATTTATAAATGAAATAAGTTTTAATTATGTTATATGAAAAAGCAAAGGAAGCATGCACTAAACGCAACCCTGACTTGGCTTGAATTACATGCAAGAGCGGCCTTCCACAATAGCGTGTGTTGTACGCAATACTGAGTTTCACTAAACTAGATATTATTATAATATTATTATGAACTATAAATTATGAATAGTATTAACTAAATTTTTAATTTTATAACATTATAATTCATATTACACATTTTCTAGATCATGGTATGAGAAAAAAATGAATTCTTCGGGTAAAATAAATATTTTTTTTAAAATATGCAGATATGACGCCTTTTGATGGCACGCCCATTTCAAATCTATTTATTAACAATTTTATTAGTTCAATTTTACAAAATAAACATCTTCTTGTGAATAAGGATTTAATAATTTATGTTGGATAATGTTTTGATATTTTTCGGATAATGTTCATATTGTGATCAATAGTAAAAATATGCTATATTTTATTTTAAAAAATATATTTTCAAAAAAAATAATTTATATGGTTAAATTATAATATTTAATGGTTTTAAAGAATAAATACAATATATTTTTACAATTTAATATAATTTATGTCATTATAAAAATTTTTACTATGAATTCATAGGTAAAAACATTTCAATCTTTTCCAATGTTTTAACTTTTAAAACCCATTTTCTCATCATCGGGATTAATTTTAAATTAAATACTCGAACTTGTGTGTTTTGAATTTGGAAAATTGGATTCCATATTTGGAATCAGTAGGTCCAAATTATGATAATAGGCTACTTTTTATTTTTAGACATTATGAACAGTAACTACGGTAAATGATATTTACTACCGTTAAAGGTAAATGTGGTAATTAAGTGTAAAAATAAGATTATAAAATTACCCTAACACCTAAAAAAATTCTATTAGATGATTAAAAGTCAACCCATATCACCTAAGGGTTGGAATAGATTGGTTTCATGGACTATTGACCAAGAAAATGATATAATTATAATTAAAACCAAAGAAAGTGATAACATGTCTCTCTCTTATATCTTATATGTGTAATAATTTTAATTTAGTGATAAACTTCATAAAACCTTGAATATAATTATTTTCCAGAAATATAATAAAACTATATACATCATTAGAATTTATTTAGAATTTTTAGGGATTAAATAATTATCATTAATGATGACACAATAGTGGTAAATAAGTTATTTGATTGATTGAAATATCAAATAAATGTATTTAAAATATTAAAATAAATATAATATGAACTAATTAATGTTCTCCACAAATTTTATTGAAGAATATGACATGGTTGGAATCTATTAAATGTTTTGGATCGAATATATCCTCCATGTGGATTTTATTTAAATTAAAATAAATCAATAGTGTCAAAATTGACACTATTGATATTTTATAAAAATGACATATTTTTTAATTGTTTAAAAATCACAAAAATATTTAAAAATTATAAATTAAAATTTATATGGTCGAAAATTTCATAATTTATCCAATTATGGACAATTCAAAACACATAAGTAATAATTTATAACAATTTAAAATTTCTAATATTATTACCACAAATAAAATTTAATAGAGTAAATAAGGTTAAATCAAGTTGATAAGGTTTAAAATAAAATCACAACATGTCTAAATTTTATTGGTTGATGATATTAAAACCCTATATCATCTAATATTTAGATTTGAGTCAATTTTGGTGGTTTTTAATTAGGTTTTGAGTTTATAATAAATTAATATTTTAGAGGTTTCCAAAAGTGCCCCTCTCCTCCCTTATAAAAAGGCACATCTACCCTCTCGTCTTCACAACAATTTGAGCCTTTAAGATCATCCAAACCCTGTATATTATTCTTCCCCACTTCCCTAGAAACCTATTAGTGGTTATGGTCTTCTTCAAAGACCATCTTTAGTTCCTTAATGTAAGGTTAAGAATAGGCGCATAGAAGAAGAGGTACGGACACATACGAAAGAAATTTAACATAAGGTAAGGGATAATTTTGCAATCTCATTTTTATCAGAGATTTATTATTTGTAAGTATTTATTGGGGTTATATTTATGATCCATGTCCATGTTTTCTCAAATTGTTTTAAAAAAATGTTTACTATTCTTCCATGTATGTCTAAAGTCATTTTTAAATTTCATGGCTTTTACAACATGGTATGGAAGGAATCATTCTTTTTTTACCATATGAGGTACTTGTTGACTTTTCCGGAAAACATACGAGGTTAATTTTTTTTAACATATACGGCGTGAATGGATTTTTACAGTTTCATAACTCCTTATTTTCATGAAGATTCCTGTACCATATTTCATGAGTATTTTCAACAAAATCCAATTATTTTAAAATTGCATGGAATTATGAAAAATGAAAATGATTTAGAAGAGGAAGTGATATTTCCCTCAAAAATCCACTGCAACAGTTTTATCGAGACTATTTTCCATCTAACATGACATTCATTAATATGGTAATGTTTCACGTATAATGTCCCTATTATTTACATGGTTTGATTTTGTTTATGATGAAATGATATACTTTTTTATTTGGATTATGTAATGATGGAATGATGTTTATGAAACCCATATTATTCTTTGGGTTATGATGAATGATTTATGTTTATTTGTGACACAAGAAAGAATGATTTCATTATGAGATCAGTGGGACCAATATCTCCCTCCAATTAATTGGGTAATAATTTATATCACATGAGATAGACATGGTTGGAACGGAATGTGAATCCAGTTTAGTAATACAGGGATGGAACAGCAAGTAAACATAGTTCAGTAATGTAATTTGTCCTCTATGATGATATTGGCAGTAATTCTTTGGCTACTATAGAAGTCATATCTTCTTTTTAATGGTTTTCCACAATTACATGATTTATTCCCATTCTATTTTATCATGATTGATGATCCATTATGATTTATTCCTTTCGTACTACTATGTTTTATGTCATGGCTCATGATTATGATGTTTCAACATGATATTCATGTTTTTAAGTTCAAATGTACATATTTTGTTTTATTTTCTCCTTGATTACCCTTACTGAGCATTTGAGCTCGCCCTTTTTATGTTTTATTTTCCCCAGGATATAAAATAAAGGTTTTATGTAAGAAAACAAAAGGTGAAGGTGTTTATGGGAGATGTTGAAGATCATTCACCATGATTAGAATATTATGTTCCGAGATTCCAATGACACTAAACTAACATAGTATTTGGGAGTCTTTTTGTGTCATGTATCAAGTTTTCCGCAAAAGTGATATAATGTCCATGTACTTCAAGCTTTGGGTCGTTATAGAGTGGATATGTGAACGACCAATCTCAGGCCATCGACTATTGCGAGCTAGACATTGAAAACGGGGAGACATTTATGGAGGATCCATTAGAGATTGAGGATCGATATGAGTGGGTATTTCGTGGGTGGTCGTTGCCTCTGGTGCACGTTCACTAGTTGCACATGCACCTCCAGGAGAGAAAATGGGAGCAAGAGGCTCAGTTTCATGATCAATACCCCCAATTGATTCCTTAGTCTATTTTGTGGCTTTTGGGGACATAAACCCTAAGGTACGGAAAATGTAAAGACCTGGATTTTCCTTGTAATTTTTTAATTAATTATATGTAATTACATGAGTCTGTTAAAATTGACGGCGCATGATTCCGAGGCCCGGTGTGCCTAGAATGAATTTCGAAACATTTTTTGGGTACATTCATTAAACGCATGAGCGGAATTTTCTAACATTTAAACTATTGCTCAGATTAAAAATCTGAGGGAACCATTGAATCCACAGTGTAGTGATTCTCTTAAGGGAGGCTTCACTTCAACCGCAGTTTTTCTTGAGAAAAAGTTAGTTTTGGAACATTTTAATAGAATAAATAAACTAACTTCATTATTTTATTTTATTCTATCCCTCCAACAAACAAGCAGTAAGGTGGGACCAGTGATGTGTTAAGGAAATAAACCTTGACCATCCAATCAATGTATCTGCAACATTGGGGGAAAATATGAAGCTTCCTATTAATGTTCCCCAATAACTCCCTATGACATTACATACTCTCACCCTCTTTTATAATTATAGATCGTGGGGACGGGGAATCAGACAAGCTTCACCAAGAGGTAATGTTATGTTGGAGTTCCATAAGGCCTAGCCCTTAGGGGATAGAGCTGACCCTAACAGTAGGTGACATGTGACAACGAAACCCAAATCGGAGTTTGATGTTCGAGCAGTTGCGAGGGTGTCTTGTTGGGGGATGGAAAACAACGATTCTTCCTCAACCACGAGCGATCTCAACAATTAATAGGAAAGGGGATGCGTTGATTTTTGTTTTCTCCACTACACACTATAAGAAAATAAGAACAGATCAACTCATAATCATTATGAATTGTTGTTCTGTTTTATTTTTATATGCGGTAGGGTGTGCTTTATCGTTGGGGTTGAGAATTGAAATCGAGGCACGAAATTTAGTTAAACAATTATGCATACTTCCCCGGGATTATCTCTAACGCAGAGGGTGATGACTCACACGAACAAGGCCTGAGTCGCACCATATGTCTGTCATTTGTGATCTCCCTTTTCTTGATGTTGGTGACAACATGAAGTAGGGCCTACCCGGTGAAGAGGGAAATCCTAGGAAATTGAAAATGCCGATGGTGCAGGAAAGAGGGACATAGGTGCATGAACGATGGCCCGACGAACACCCTACCACCGGTATCAGCACCGGAAGCGGCACCGAGCTGTGCGGCAGCCGCATGGGGCGAAACCAGTTGAGTATCCAGTGGAAGACCAGCTGCCACCCTGTGCAGCAGCAGAGTAGAGGAGGGGTGCGCCCCCAACGGTGTTCCCATGTGGAAGCAGGGCCACAACCTATGATGGTCATGATAAGAGTGAAGGTTCGCTGGTACAACTGGTGGAATCTAGAGGGGGAGGACGCTAGCGACACGCTCGACGGAGGAACCATGGACTTTCGGCCGTGGCATGGAGGAACCAATGGCACGTCGGCTAAGGCGTGGAGGACCTACAACACCACATGGCGCCGCATTGGTTCAACACTCGAGGGTAGGTCCCACTGACATGGCCCCACGCCATGTCAACCCTACCTAGACACATCACGTCTAGGTTTACATGGTAGCCCATGCTTCCTAGCAAGTGGGACCACCGGGTCAGTGCAGTGGACGACCCGCTGCCCAGCGGGCAGACCCGTAGACCCACGGGCCACCCACGGTCCAACAACACGACAAGCAACTAAACCGGGTCAGGACGGGCCTTCTTGACCAAACTCAAGTCCATCCTGAGTCATGTTGGGTCGACCCAGGTTGAACTAGATCATCCCACGCTGAACCGGGTCGGGCCGTTCTGACTGATGTTGACCAGACCCAAACCCAGTACCGACATGTTACACGAAAGATGCCCTAACTTCTGAAACAGAAGTCTGTTTGATGAACCATCTATTATGTCGAGATCCTTGAGACAAGGTGGTCCTTTTGGGATGTTCCACCTATGTTTTGTAGAATGTTGGGGAACAACTAGGTTGTTTCAATTATGAATCCAACAGGTCCGTCAGCACTAAAACACATGTATCTGACAAACTGTGCATCTGATTGAAGAGTGGTTAGCAGCTTTGGGACTCTCTTGGGGAGATGGTTCATTTAGCATACTTTTTTGTTACACCCCTAGATATCAAGATATAGTGTGTGGCTTGAGGTGCGGTTCTCCTAAGAAGACTACGTATGTAAACCTATGGTTGGCTGAGACATGAAGGCGGCATAACAATTGGCTCATTGGGAAGCGGCTATGTGTGACCTAGTAGGCCCATGGTGGTGAGAAGCTCTGTGTGACCTGGAAGACCCATGGTACTCGACCGGAGGGTTATATCAGTTCGTCCATGGGGGGATGCAGCTCTGGGTGACCACGCATGCCCGCGGTGGGAAGCAGCTCTATGTGACCCAACATACCCATGGTACCCATCACGGATGCGTTCTACATCAGTTCAAGGTTAGTGTGAAGAAGCTCTGTATGACTCGGTAGTCCCACTGTACTCAATCGAGGAAGATTTCTCCAGCAGCCGAGGAGTTCGATGATGCGATGACCCTTCTATCCTGGTCCTAAAGAGACACTTGGTGTGAGATGACTTGTGTTTTTTAATTTTTCTTCATCCATTTGGGTTCATCCTTTGTAGAAATCTAGGAGACATATGGGGGTCTCGGGGTCCCTATAGAGTATCTTCATACTCAACCCAGCACGGGTGTCATCCACACCATATTGTTTATGTTGTAGACAACATAAAACGTTGATCAAGGCTGAGGGAGGTAGGACTGGGCGGTGCTTGGAGCTGGACCTTTTTGACGTGACATGACGTAGGGTATACATATTGTGAGCTTTGCCTACCCATCAGGTTGGATCTATGGTGGTCGATCCAGGATATGCCTTTCACATTTCAGATATTTTTTACTTTTTAAGTGGTACTTGTACATTTTCCAGTTGGGCTTGTATTCTGACCACCTTTATTTTCCGCACTCTTTACTACTGCAGTTTACTTCACTGTTGCATTTGTTGTGTTCTACTCAGTGTGGTTGATAATTGTTTCATTTTACTCTATGAGATTGTATATGATTAAAGTAAATTCCTTCCCATTTATGGGATACTTCTTTAAGTTCTATTCGCCATCCCCTGGCCAATAAACGGCAGGACTGCGGTAGTCATGAATCATACCTCGAGGGACGATTCTTGAAAGAAGATTATTAAAACTGTTTTTTCACAGTTTATGATATGATTACTAATTGATGATACCAATTTCATTTAATGAGTTTGGATATGAGTTTTTATGATCATGTAGCGCACATATATATGACATAATAATAAGATACATCAGACATATACCTCATTCCAATTCATTTGGGAACTATTTATATCCCATGAGATAGAATTGGATGGAATGAGGAGTGAACAGAGGTTAGTAAAGGAATTTTTCTACTATTATAATTTTGGGAGTGATCCTTGACTACTAAGATGTTCAAGAGAGTGAACCATTACTACATACATTCCATGAGGAGTGAACCCTTATATTATTACATCAATGAAATATATAACTTTTTCACTATGGAAATCATTTTATATTATTTTGTGTTTGTCAAAATTCAATGTCTAATTCGACGGTGATATTTTTATGGCTTAGGCTCTCGATTCCCTTAAAAATAATGCCGTAGGAGAAAACAATATTTATGTCATTTTTCATATTTTTGACTTTCATTATGCACGGTTAGATATTATAGTGTCATGATCTTGTTCTTTTCCCCTTATGGCCTTGTTTATTCTTAAATATCTCCTTTATTCCCCCACTATGCATCTGAACTCACCCCATTTGATGATTCCCTTCCCCATCTTGTGGAGACATGTTTAATGTATTATGTTTTTAAGACATTTGATTTTCCTGAAGAACCTATGGGATGATAATGTGGACCACTTATGTAATATTTTTTATGATTTCATGTTTCCAAAGTCACTAGACTAATATGATATTTGGGGGTATGTTTGTGTAATGTATTATTTATACCGCAAAAAATAATATAATATTATTATATGTTATTAAAGGCTCTCTATAATGAATATGGGTTTTTATATTCACATATATTAATATATAACCTGAATCTATTGAAATGACTCTATTTTTGGATTTGGTGGGGAACCATGTTGTTCTACATTGAATTGGACCGATTTTGGGGAATTAATTGTTTCTAGTTTGGAAGTTGTTAAGAGAACAACAATGAAGATCTGGCTATTTTGAGAGAGGATGAAGGTGAATCCATCCTACAAAAGGGACTATTTTGATCACTTGTGAAATCCCATGAAGTTATATTTTTGATACCATGTGTTTTTAAGGGTTTACCATCATTTGGGAAGAAGGTATTTAGTCAGGGGGTTAATATTTTTTCCTTATAAATTATTCCTTTTAAGGTGTTAGAGCATGTTGGAGTGGTAGTATAGATATTTTACACTCCTACCGCAACCGTACATAACCCCCCAAAACATCTATATCTATGTGATTTTGATGATATCTTCCAAATCAGTCCCTTGTAATGGAGTAAATATTGTTAGATACCATAGGAAACACAATTCTTGTGGAGTTAATATTTGAGATATAAGATCATTAGTAGAAGTACTTATTGGATGATCCATACCCTCAGTTTTTGTACTATGATGGAATGGGGGAATAGAGGAGAGTTCATGTTAACATGAGCTGTTGATGTGGGCCCAATACCATAATATATTTATATTATTTGGAATGTTAATTTTTTATCCTGATTATATCAGCCATGAAACTTATTGTTTAAGGAAATATTATTTCACCATTTTATTTTTTTACATGATGGTGGATGTGTTCCATTTGGAATGATTATCCTAATTGATATCTCATGGGGAGCTTGAATTGTCCCCTTATTTTCCATGTTTCGGATTTTTTTATCTTTTTAAAGGGGATAATTATTTGTGATGAATCTAATATAACAGTAATGTCTCATTGATGTGTTAATTTTTTTGAAATTCATGAAATAGTGGTGTATCCTGATGTTTTGATCACGTTGAGGAGGCATTGAATGTGTTTTCACCAAAATATTATCTATGGATGAATTTAGTGTAGTGGAAGCTTATTTTGTGTCAATACAGTGGTGTTTGAAGGGAATTGATTTATTTTGCGATGTGAGACCTTTTGAAGTGGAGGTTTGGTAGGTATAAGTTTTTTGATAGATTTACAATGTTTCTTCAAGGATTTAGCATAGATTACTAGAGGAATAATTTTATGTTCCTTAAATTTTTTGGTATCAACACCAGGGATCTAGGTAGTTGCATTTCCTTCCTCATGGATATAAAATTATATGGCATGGTAGCTTTACTTCGGCTGTGGTCTTTCGCATAGTTATATGATATTTGGAATTTCCCTCATTTTTTTCTCATATGATATTTTTTCCTTCTCAATTAATTTGTGTTTTCTTCATTTACATAATATACATTTTCCATGATAACACCAACAAATCAGTGATAATTGTTTTGTTCTGTAATCATCTAAATTTAAGTTTTCCTATAAATTATTAAACCCATTTGAATCATATCTTCCTTATATCTTTTCACTAAATTCATGGATGACTCCTAACAAATTTAAGTGTGATTTTACCCTCTCCTTGTATTCTTTTATCCTCGATATCCATATATCATTCATTACTGATTATATGTGTGTTTTCTTTCTTCCACCTTTTTTCCTACCATGTTCTTCATTTTTGGGAGGATGTGGCTTTGTATATTGATGGTTTGGGTAATTTTATAGAAGTATATTTATATGCATACTATGATATACACTGATAAATGTATTTCATTACACTATAGTTCTTGGGGGTTTTCTTCATATTATTCAAACCTTTCACAATGATTTGGAAGGCCTAGTTTGAGTTAGGTGATCCTTGTTCTCTATATTTTTAAGTGTATGATAATCGTTTCATGTAGTTGACTTCCAATGGGTGGATAATAAGGGAATTATTAAAGAACATAATGAATTAGTTAAAACTAACTTAATTGGAATGGGGAGTATTCCCAAATGTTTACTTGTTTTTTTGGTTTCCTATGCATTTATAAATTTATCCCTATTGAAAATTATATATACTGGGAGCCTTATTTGAGTTATAGTTAATTTTATTTAAGAATCCCTTTTTATTTCAATTTTATTAATATTGAAATTAATAATATGAAAATAAAAAATATATTGATATTGAACATGTTTCCCATAATAAAATAAAATTATTTTAGAATACACTATCTAAAGATGAAGTGTTGTTATTAAATCTCTACCACCATTTTCGGGGTATATATTGACGTTAATGTGTGCTTCTATGCATAAATGTGATTTGTTTTTGGTTTCTATGATTTATGGATATCATTTGTGGATGTCACTGGTGATAATGGTGGAGGATTTTGAGGTAGAATGTTAATAGTGGTGACAAGGATATGTTGGTTTATAATGGGGTGTGATATGGCATTTTTTTAGGGTTGTGATGTGTGATTATTTTAGTGAGACAATTGAGTTGTGGTTATATATTGGATTATAATTTTATGAGGATCTAGTTGATGTGTATGAATGAGTTCTGTGGTAGTGTGGCTTTTTTTCATAGTTATCCATGGAACTAATTTGAAATATTGACAATAAAATGACATGTGATGTTAAATGAGTATGCATAGGATAATGTTAACTAAACGTGAGATAAATTTTTTATTTGTATAATTATATTAAAATGATTTAATTAAAAATGAATGAGATTTTTAAATTTAAAATGTATTGTATTAATAAATGGGAATTTGGTGGAGAACATTAATTATAGAAAATTTGGAATTGTAATTGGAAATTGGAATTGTGTGGCTCGTGTGTGATGACTTTGTGGTGTGATGAATTAGTAGTGCTAACAGATTGTGGAAAAGGTTGTGAGACAATTTGGTGATGTTTTGGGAAATGTTGGTTCTCTTTATATGGACCCAATATATGGTTATTATGTTGTCTCTATAAATATTTTCTTTTATTTCATTTTTTACATTCATAACTCATATTGGATTACCATACAATCTACCAAATACTTTGTGTTCAAAGTGGTATTCACAATATATAGGACAATGGTGAATTGGACTGCTGGGTACCTATAATTCCCTACACTTCCATCAATATTAGTTATGATGAATTTTGGTGTTAGGTATTATCCTTTAATGGTTTGTTGATATTAAGAATAACCCAATGTTGATGATATGATAGGTTGTAGTGGTTATACATGGTAGTAATATGGCATGATGTTGATAACGTTCCTGTACATGATACATATTCCAATGGTTATATGGATGAGGTTATTGGGACCAGTGTGTCATTTGTTTTCAATTATGTTCTAATATGTTTTTGGTGTGTTGTTGGAATAAGTGGTGATACATCGAGAATTTTTATGGAAACAATTATTTACATTGAATTCCAATCATATGGACAATTGAGATTCAACTCTAATGATTGTTCAACTAATAATCACTGAAAAATGACTTCTTCTTAATGTTTCATTATTACCATTTATTCTCATTTGGATATTTTTCACTACACATTCTTAAAGTACAAGAGGATACATAATATTTGCGTGAATTTTCTACAAGAAGATAGACTGTGCATACACACCTTTTCTGTGTGAAGGAAAGTGAAAAAGTGCTTTAGAAACAACATACAGGTTCACATGAAAATGTGAGACTTGAAGAATATATAAGTTCTCACAATGAAAGAATGAATGTTGAAAAGTATGATCATGCTCTAATGTTTTATCTGAATACAAAGTCATCACATTCAAAAAATCATTAAATATATACATTCACTCATGAACTATAATTTGAGATCGACCAATGTTGAATTAATAAAATAAAAAAGAATAGTAAGAATAATATTCTATATGTGTGAATGGTTTTTTTTGAGAAACCCATATACATGAAGTGTAAATTAAGATGCTTGAGGTTGTGAAATATAATTATTTAATATAATAATTTAATATAATTTCGATGAATATCATTCACAAAGGCATGTGAGGTTGATAATTAATCCAATGGAATAATTTTATTCTATGTAGTGTTTTATTTGGTAAATTGATCAAGTACCGGGAATCAAAATTATTTAAGCATGACCAACCTACTCATTCAGGGGATTTTGAATATACTTGAATGGTACAGGAGAATTTTTGATTTAGTGTAATCTTATAGGATGATCATATATCATCCTATAGTGAATGACGACATTAAGTAAGTTTATGTAATTTATTTGGTGATATCGAATGTGAATTCCTCTAGTTGGATCCCAATGTAGGTGGAGTTACTCTATTGAATATAGAGTTATAAGTTATATGATTTGATCAAAACAAAACAAATAATATCTTTTAGAACTAGAATATAAGTATTTCAAATAGTGTTGAAAGCATGAGAAGTATCTCATTTTTTTCTTAGGGTAGTGAAATAAATATTTTATAGTGATGAATATATAATCGAGGGGAATAATTGGTTCTGGAATGTATTAGGTTTTTTCTTAACAATTTAAATATTTATGTGTTTAACAATCTGCACTATAACAACAACACACGAAGTTATAATGTGATATAGTATGGAGTAGACTGAGAACCATGACATGTTCAAGTCATAGAATTGAAATTAAAAGGAAATCGTAAAATTAAACCACTGATTGACCCTCCACTCTCAGTGGTCAATATATCTTGGGGCACAAAAATGTTTGTGATATGGATTATTGGAAGCATGAAATGATGGGTCAAACAAGTAGTTGGGGCATGCATGGATTCATACATACCCAGATGAAATTTGTATACAATAGGGAAACCAAAATACTTTCACAATGAAATTGATTCCAACCAAAGATGTTATGACATATGGGTGGATGGGGTATGAACTTATTCATCATAATCCATATCTGATACTGATTGATATGAAATGACTTTGTTGTGATGGGAGCACATGGAATTTTATTTTGGTTCTTGTGTGTGTAAAATCTGTAGTGAAGGGTATAAATGGTTCTATTTGTTAAATAATTTTGATGATATATTATTAAAAATATTTAATTTAATTAGTGAGTGATCCACACTGAGGTTGGGATGGATATATAACACATGTTAGTGCATATGAAATCTAAAAATTTCATTTTGACGTATTAATATGATCATTTCACACGTGCATGTGTGACCTTGGCTATGTTCCTACTGAGTATAAATATTAATATCACCATATGAATATATAAACTCTTTTTTGGTATCCTGGTAGAATTTACAGACAGAGATGAAAATTACTAGGTTGGGTGTTGGTGTAGTTGTTGATTCATTTTTTTTGGTCATGTCTTTCGGTACATCACTTGGAGAATTTTATTAATTTTTTTTGATATTGTTCAAGAATTGTTCTATTGATTGGATTATGTTTTTATATAATAAGGTGGAGGTTCATGGTGTTAATTCATTCTCTCTACCAATATTGTATTCTTAATAGAGGGAAATTCCTTCTTTTTGTTATATTTTTATACCTTTGATGTTAGTTACCAAACAAGGGCCCGCAGAAGGTGAGACTCATGGATCATTATCTCTCTTACATTATATTTATCTTAGTAAGGAAACCATTGGAGGGAGAGTGTTGTGATAAATGATGGGATGATATAGGAATTGGGTGAGGAATATGTAGATATAGACTAATAAAAAAATTTGAATACTTAAGGAGAAAATGACCTCAATCTTATTACAGAGATGGATTTTTTAGTTTTTTCAGAAACTAATACATTTAAATCACCACCATTGAATAATTTGATAGTTGACTTTATTTCTGATGATCAATATTTTGATTGGAATTCAATTATACAATGTTTTATATTCTCAAGAATCCTAGGTATCAAATTTTTTCCTCTAAGTAAATATTATATGCTCGATTTGAGTTTGAAATAAAGAGGAGTACTAAAAAAATTGACTATGAAATATCATCTCAAGAGTCATCTTATTTACATGATTGAGGGGGTGAATATGGGAAAATGAATCAATTACTGGGATAAATATAAGCCATAATATATAATTTATTTGAAATCAATTTTTAATAAAAATATTTTGATGATTGAAAATGTTAACGATGGAAGGCCAACACATTCGAGTCCACCTAATCTTGTCACATGACCATTCTACTGTTGTTTTGGAATTGGAATCTATAATAATAATTGATTGGATACAATAATGTAAGGATATTAATTTTTCTCTTATCTAGTATATAGTATACATGTTGGTCAAATATAAGACATTTTATAGGAATTCTTGTATGGTTAATAAAATGATTATTTTAAATATGTAAAATGAATAAGATGGATAATAAAATGTTTCTGACAGAAAATTGGATAATTATCTCAGCTCAATAAAGAGATGTATCAAATTTAAACAGATTAGTATGTCTCCCAAATTAAATTGGGTTATTGGTGTAAAGAAAACTTTATAATATGTTCTTGATTTTAAACCAATTTTTAATTACATTCCCATATTGAAAATATTTCCTTCATATTATGAATATAATATAGTGTTCCCCTTATTTAATTAATTGCTATTTTAAATAATGGATTTGGTTCCCAGAATGTATACACAAATATGAAACATAAATAAAAGGAGGGTGTTTGATTTATGATCAGAATTGGGTTATTAAAAGTTACATTATCACAAATTGATTATCATGTAGAAAATATAATAGTAATCAGCTCTATTGTATTAGTATTATTTTTAGTAATTTGAGTAAGTACTTTTAGGATGAGGTAATATATAATGGGGTTATAAAACTGGATATGTTTCCTTATACCAATATATATTAGAGTAATTTTTATCATCTTTTTTATCAATATACTAAAATCAGGATTCATAATACTATCTAAAGAAAGTATTTTTATGTGATATGAGAATGAATTAAAATCACCAATCATGGAATGTCGTATTATATGATGTGGATTTCAAATAATAAATGTCATTAGAATAAAATTATGGAATGTGACATTGACATATAAATAGGCATAATATGGAGTTCTTTAACAGAATCCTCTGGGTTGTTTATAAAGCACCATTAACTCAATTAGTATATGATACATTCTGTCATTCTATGAATTAATTCATTGAAATACCCTAATAAGATCGATTGGTGATACACTAAGGGATTCTTATTAGTTGAAACATAAATCATGATATTGAAAATATTTTTTATGATGCATCATCCTTTTTTGTCAGATGATTTGACCATATAGGGAACCACTATATGGTTACATAGTTTCAAGACCCCATCATTAGAAAAAATGATTGGGAGTATGTGGTCTACCAAAACAATGATATTTTGAACGTGAAAAACATAAAATTCAACATGTATCCAATACACATTCCATTACATCATGGTATTGATTAACATACATTGTGAACCATATATTGATCCTGTATACCACATCAATGCTCTGGTTGAATATTATATAACATCATTCATGCATATTAGAGACGTTCAAAATTTTATTATATCTACTATTCAACACACTATAATCCCAACAATGATTTGGTTGTTCCCATAAAGAATCCAACTTATAGTTATATAATAAATGAGATGGATTATAAATGATATTTGAGGTAAATATAGAAGGTTTTAATTAATATTACAATTAGTAGGGCCCAGTATAAAAAAAAATTTCATTGGTTTCCATAGATAAATATTAAAATCTAAATGAAAGCAACCCTACAAAAAAATTGAGGATATTTAGGTGTATAATATATAATTAACCAACGAATTAGAATTATCTGATTAATGATATTCTTTTTCAATTTATGAATTTGGTTAAATTTTTTTTCAATCCTTTATAATAATAAAGGATCTAAATAATAATCCCTCTAATAATATCTTAACAAACTCCATGAATATTGAAAACCCACTAATGGAACTCTAGTTTTACAGTGTAGGTAATTATTGTTTTTTTCATATAATTTATAAATAAGAATCCATTTTGTCTTGTTGGATTACTCATTATCCTATCAATATTGAGAGAGGTATGGACTAGAGAGGTATCTAATTATTGAGAGTTTTATTATGATTATTTCTTAAATTCGTGAGGGAGTTCTCTTAAAGAAATGTTTTTCATAACAATTCATTAACCATTTAAATAATATAAAATGGGTAATATACCTTGGTTTTTAGTATTAGTTATTGTACAAAGGACATGAAATATTATATATATTCTAAGAAAACATGACATGTGATATTAATATTATATCCATGGTGGGTTCCAACTAAAATATTATAAAAATATTTTTTTCTAAAAGAATTTTTTATGATTATATTTAATTAAATGAACTGTCTTCTTCAAAGTGATAAACTCAACTTTTCATTACTCCATAGAAGTTATCAAACATATAATAATAAATATTTAATCACATAAACAAATATCATAAAATTATTCATTCAACATGTAAATGAACAATATTTAAACAAATGGGAAAATATATATTTATTAAATATTCGACTCACATATATTTGAATCCAAAATAACTGATTAGTGAATATATGCAATCAACAAAGAATCATTAATAATAATTCACTAGAATATATAATATTATTTATTATATTATTAAATTAAAATAATATTTGACTATTATTTTGGATACGCATAGTTTGTGACATTCTTGGACAATTTCTCAGTGCAATTATGTGGTCTTTCATAATGTCTCAGATCATCATCTACAAGAATTCATGGAATCCATAGAGAAATATGTTAATGTACCAATATCTAAAAACCTAATATGCACTCAAATGGTTAATTTAATCAATTTCCCTCAACATTTCATTAATAATGTTTCATTATTATGTTTTCAGGCATTATTATTGAAAATATTTATTTGATTCTGTGAAATGAGTTTGTCGTTGAACCACCATGTTAGTGTAATTTAATGATTGATATATTTTAATGAAATTCTCTAGGATATCATATTCTTTTCTAGGAAGGTATAAATCATATCTTGACTTATTCAATATATGTCATATAACTTATGAAACACACAACATATCATAATTATTCCTGAGAATATGTCACCATAGTTTTCAATAATACATCAATGTTTTCAATTTATGGAATAAATTAATAGTTAAATTAAGTCTATGGACCAAGGAAAATTAATGTTGTTTGGAATACATGATGATCTATATGACCTGTGAAATTATTTTTGGAAGGTTTATTCTTAGAATCGGTAATTTTAGAAATTTCCAAGTATGAAGCTCATGTGAATAAGTCACATTGTATTAAGAGTATATGACACTAGAGAGATAGAAATCATATGTGTACTATTTGTTTTTTTCATTTAACCATAGAATATATCCTTATGAAAATTATTATAGAACTTATGAAGGTATTTGGGGAATGAAGAATTATAAAAACATTTATTTCTCAAAATTCCATAGGTTTTTATTCATTTGATAATATTTATTCTAGAAACATAATCCAATATTATCACATTGATCACCTAAAAAATAATATAAAAATATATTAAAAATGAATGAAATTTTAAATGGTTTCATTTTTTGTCATAAATTATTACTTGATCATCTATGTTCGACAATCTAGATCTCAATGGTATGAATTGAGGCATCCTTAAGATCATACAAACACTCAAAATAACCACTGGATTATATTTCTTCAATTCCTAGGATATAGAATGAGAAATAAAAGTGCTTTATAATGTCTCTTTTATCACATGAAGAATATGTACTTGATATAAGTTTGAAGGATCAATCCAACCAAATTATTCTATTATATTCACATAGTAGAACATGAGAGTGGGGAGGAGAGGATATCCTCTCAATCTAAATTCATAGAAATGGTGGATGTTGCAACAAATGTCTCAACATGAACTAAAATAGTAGGTTAAACATTCCAAAATTTTACATAAATCCCTCAACACCTATAAACTCTTTAATCAACCTGTAATAAAATGAGTAATAGAAGATAATATTTTTATCATATTATCATTAAACATCATTTGTTGGTATTTTTAAAATTAAATCACATTATGATTAATGGAGAACTATAAAAATGAAGATAATCATTCTGAAAAATTATCCTTGAATAAAATAATTGAATGAATTTTCATAAAATCACTCATAATGAGATGTTTAGTGGCCTCCACATACGGGTCCCACATCATCCTGAACTCCTATTTTATCAAATGAGGTAAACATTGTCGATACAAATAGTGTGTGAACCCATATTGACTTATATTGATGATAATGTTCTATTGCAATATACCAGGAGAAGTGTCCAATAGCACATAATGGCCCATATGAGATAAGAGATTTCATAGCGGTAGAACCTTCAATGAACTTCCTCTATTTAATATAATCACTTTTTGTAATGATTTATCACAAACAAGGAAACAAACGTCTAGTAATCATCCACTATTACATTACTTATTTTTGACTTTACATGATAAACTTATTTTCAATCAACATGGCATGATATTTTATAATGGTACTACTATCCTGGTCTACATGGAACAAGATATCTATAAATTTCTTTAGAAAAAAATTATATCTTTAACTAAATATCAATTTAAATCTACTTAGCATGCACCCAATTCATGGTACCTATTCAAAAAATAAATATAAAAGTATTTTTATTGAATCAAAATAAATGATCAAATGATACACATTTACATTGAACTCATATATATAATCCAATAATCATTCGTGTAAATAGGAACATCCAAGGATACTTGAAACATGTAAAGATCCTATTGGCAGCCTTGACCTTATGACCTCCTTTAATAGAGATCACCATGTAAAAACAGAAGTGGAAAAAATATAAATAATGATGATCCCAAACACATGATAATCATTTGTCACATGTGGCCCACTTCAACTAATTATATTGACCATTTGTACTAATGTTTAACATTATTTTCATAGTATCTTCAGGTTATCTTTATAAATTAGATCATAAAAAACATGTGTATATAAAAAATTATCGTTGAAAATTAAAATTTAAATAATGGAAAATGATGTATCAAAACTATAATGGTAATATAGAATCCTGTATCAATCTCTATGAACATAATATGGAAATTATAAATTATTAGTCAATTTGGGCATAGAGAGACAAATTTCAAAATAACATCAATGTTCTCATTATAGAGGGAAACTTTAATAACATTCCAATGAAAAAAATAATCAAAATAAATTATCACACTAAATTTTATAAAATAAAACTCCTAAAATAAAATTAGAAATGTTCATATTTACATATATTTACATATAGGTAATTAAATGATAAATGTTCTGTGGTTCATCGGAACTTACTCCATCATAGTACCACTTAATCTAGAGCCAAATGATAATTATTTTGAGACCTCAATATCTAACTTGATATTCAAGATTCAATTTAGATATGTATTTAGTCATCAGGTATATTATTTTATATTTGATGTAAAATTTTCTTACTTTGAACTTATCCATTTAATAAGGACCCCCAATTTGGTGATACTTCTCATGTATATTATTTATCCACTGATGTGATTTTATATCCTTCTATAGGATGTCAAATATAGTATTATAAAAATATATTTTTATTGCATATTTAATTCTATGTACCACATAATGATCATTGATGATATTTAATGTCTACTATTATTCTTTAGTGGCATCATAAATTGGAATATACTCTCACTATGATTTAGATTAAATTAAAACTAGATTTTTTTATCTTCAATCTCACAAATCATCCATCATGGTAGGATAAATATACAGACATTGATTTATATTCATTTTGGTGTGCTTGAAAACTTGAATCTGTTTTCCACCTAATGACTACATATTCATCTCTTCCATAAATCATGAACATACTATAAGTACATGTTAGGTACTTCAAGATAATCATTATTATTGTACAATTATGTTCTCTTGATTATACATGATATTTTACTATAATGATCTAGGAATGGGAATCATATATCCCGATACATAGTATGACCTACATGATGGATCATATTAATGATGTCCAAGGAATCCTACCAACCTTTTTCTCTCCCCATTTTGTGTATGAGGATAAATGTTTTGATTGAGATATATTCCATGTGACATTGGGAAAAATACCCTCTTGTAATGTTTTATACAAAACCTCTTCAGTATCTATTAAATATCTATAAGCATAGATATCCCACGAAGTCTCCTAGAAGTATCATGAATGATCTTGATCAATATAATAATGTATTCTTCAACGATGTCTTTCATTGATAATACTTTTCAACCATATCTAAGTAGACTGTTAGAGTGGTATCTATTTTCGAATTAGTATAATTTCATAAATATATCATAATATGAAAATAAATACACTCAACATAATAATTTTATATACACTGGGATGAAATTAATTCTTTATGAAAAAATTCATTTATGGACCCATCATAGAGATGGTTCCATGATCATGATTCTCACTCCAAAAAATAAATATATATTTGAATATTATATTGATTAATTCAATAATTTTTATTCACAATCCCATTTTGTATTGTCATATATAAATATTTCATATAGATACATATTATGTTAATTGGGTTTGACATCAATTTTCCAAATATCACATTCATGATAAGATGTTATGGAATGAAAAATTCTAGTAGATTTCAACATCACAACTGGTGAATTTGTTATTTCGTAGTCTATGTATTTATGTTTCATAAACCCTTTTGTAGCCGAATATTAGAGGCACTAAATTTACTATTCTTATTTAGTTTATTCTTGAATACCCATAAAACTACAATCAATGCTGGTACTGGAGGATTTACCAAAACATATTATTCATTATTGTACACAAATTCAATTTAAAAAATTTATAGATTATCCCAACTTGAAAAAATATTAGCTAAATACTACTTAAATGTACAAAATTGTTTCATAGTTATCAAATAATATTATATCACTATCCCTAGTGACTAGAAAACCATAACACTCCCATTATCTGACATATCTAGTGCTCATACGTTGTTTTGTTGTCTCTTGAGAAACATGTTCCTTTTGGTTTTAGAGAATTGGATGATGTGCCAACATTTGTGTATCTTGATACATGACTTAATCAAATTTTATATTTATCCAAATATCTAATTTGGATATATTCTCCCTCCCACGGAAAAAGGATTTCCTCGTCACTATTAACTTTTTATGAGAGTTCTATAGATGTTATCCCCTTCTATTGCTGGGAAGCCCCATTAATTCTTATATTTTTCCTTAGAGAGAAAATATTTTTTTCATAGATATACTAATGAAATTATTCATAATCCCTCACCTGTATAAGTAACATAACATTTTCTCTCCAATAGATAAACTCATATGTATTTCTATTGGGGCTCACATTGGTATGTGAATTATAGTATGTTACACCGGCCAATAAAAGGACAATGGGGGACTTACAGAACTGATCATTGATTTCTACTTGTCCAACATGGTGTAGTTTCTATTTTAACTAACCCCATTCAACTATGGTGTATATGGATGAGTGGATTGAGATACTATACCAAAATCCCATAGATAATTAATGTACACCTTCTTGAGATATTATCCTCCCTATAATGAGTATAAATGTTTTATCTTTTTACCAATCTTATTTTATACATCATTAATGCAATCACTAAATTTATTTAAGGATTCATACTTATACCACATTAAGTGAAAACATCAATAAATACTAACATAATTGTTAAAAGTATTCATGTAAGAGTATCTACCTATAAAATCAACTTGAATGGTTCTATAGACAACTGTGTGAAAAAAATATGAGAATATATATCTCCCTTTCATCCTTTGAACTATGTGAAGCAATGTCCATTTCCCTTGAAAAAATGTAAGACATATATACAGTTGAATTTAGTTAAAAATAATATATATAACGTTCTTGATAAAAATATGTTAAGGGATTCTCATTTACCTGAACATGATAGTGACACCACATTTGGGTATTATATAGGTCATGTGAACTTCATTTTTTATCGATTACCAACGATTGTTTTTTTATAGTACATAATTACCATTATTACTGTTTTTTCCATGAAATTATATTATACTTATAAATATAGGACTTCATGTCTCTGAGCATTTTAATATATTCATCAGTATATTAGTTGTACCTAGATTTAATTTTTTTTGTTACATTAGGAAAACCAAAAAAAAATATCAAAACTAAAATGATTCCTAGTTGAAATTTAATATGGTTCTGATTGAAATTTTAGTATATCTTACTCCATTGGTAGCTAGATGATCCCCCTCACCTCTATCCATGTTCCTAAATTTTCATGGTCTCATTTTTTGGATTCAAATATTGTCACAAAAAATCTATATTTAGTACCAAATTTAGTGAAATGGAGACATTACATTTGATAATAAATGAACCCAAACCCCAGATTTATTCCTCACAGAGGTGTGCTAACTCTTCCAGTAGCCTTTCTTGCCACACGAGAACCCCACAATATTTTTATTATTACCATTAACCCTCTTCTTATAACCAGGTACTATGTGGTTACCTTAGACTTGGTTTTATCCATGAAGCCTTTTTTCCTTTCCTTTTAACATGTTAACTATATAGATTCAAGTGTTTTAAAAATTCATGTCATTACAATATATAGAATTTTCATTTTTATGATGAAACATTTTTGATTCATATGATTATCATCACAAAAATATCCAAGAAAAGTTTTTTTTCACATTTTGACACAAATATTAATTTAGTGATGCGTTTTTATCATAGACATAATGCTCATAATAAATAGTTATTTCATAATTGTACCCACGATGGATGATAGCAATTATTTTTTATCGACATCTACAGACTGTTATTGAGAGAATTAAATAAATAATTATTAGTCATGGAAAAAAATTCGGCCATATGATTTTTTTAAATGCTCATTTGTGATGGTGTTACTCTACGACATATAATTTTTAGAAATGGGGGTAATTTTTTTAATGGGAATATATTATTGTATATATTGATTTCATCAAAAATACCTAATGAATATAATATATTCGTTCAAAAATATACATCACAAATTTCCCAAATGATGGATAATTTCGCACGGGAAATCCACTATAAACAACATGTCATAAAAAATTTCACCACAAATTCAACGCAACCATTATCAAACTCTTTCACCTTCCTTATCTCTCAATTTATCATATATTTCTAACTACCAATTTACATGGAAATTGTTGTGGTTTGTTTATATATATTTTTATTATCCACACATGAGTTCCCTACTATTCATTAAAATATTCTTTAAAATAGTTAATAATTTATTTTAAATATAGAACATATTTCATAAAAAAATTTATTTGGATGTAATCGTATTTTCAGGTTTTATTAATTATTATAATTTAATATATGTTTTCATGTGTTTAATATATTAGAAGAAAATAAAAATAGGTAACATTTTAAAAATATAATTAATATTAAATGATAAGTTAATTTCTCATATATTTACAAATAATAATAATATTATACATTATATTTTATATATTTATTAAATTATAAAAAATAATTAAAATTCGATAAAAACGAATGAAAAATATAAATAATTAGTAAAAATTAGTATCCATTAGTATAACCAAGTAATTATTAGAAAAAAATACTTATGATTGATAATAATTAACAACTACTTCTGAATATAGACATAATTACTAAAAATATTAAAATTTTAAAATTAGTATAATTTTAAAACAAATTAATAATTATTAAAAAGTATAAAATATAGTAATAATTAATGAAAATAGTAATATTTAGAAAAAAAATTAAAAAAATTTGATAAAAATTGTAAACAATTATAATTAGTTTATAAAATAAAAACAATCAATTAATTAAATAATAATAATTAATGATATTTACTAATAAATGAAAAAATACTAATTTGTAATAGAAATAAAAAATAGATATTATTTTTAATAATTATTTAATTTTTAAATAATCATTAATGAATTTTACTAATTTTTAATAACTACTAATATTTCATATGAGTTAATCATGTTCTATTCAATAATTTTTAATTATTATTAATAGTTATTTTCAATTAGCAGAAATTACTAGAAATTATTAATAATTAATAATTTGTAATAATTTGTACTAATAATTAATAATTGTTAATCATTAATTAAAATTAATAATAATTATTAGAAAATATTAGAAATAGATAATAACAAGTTCTAATTTGTATTAACTTGTAATAATTTGAATAAATTAATTAAAAGAAATAATAATATGTAGAAATTGTGGGTAATCCCTCCATAATTATTAATTATAAATAATTAGTATGACATTGTGATAATTAGTGACAATTTTAAATAATTAGATGAAACTAGTAGAAATTCTGCATCACCCCATTGAAGCTATTAATTTCTATTAGATTAATCAAAATATATATTTATTATAAATTTCTCATATGTTTTTCCACAACAATGATATTCTATAAAATTAATTCTATGAAATATTTAATTTTAATTGTTCATCTTATATCCCTGAATAAATATTTTATTATATTTTTACGGTTCTTTTAATTATTAATATCTCTCAGATCATCTATCATTAACTATTATTTTCAATTTAAATAATCTTTAAAAATATTTCTTATGAATTATAAAAACTTTATTAATTAATTACTAATATTTACTATCAAGGAATGTTATGTAGTGGTAATTAGTAATAAATACACGTAATTAGTAAATATATTTGAGTATTAGTGAAAAAGTTCAAATAATTTGAAGAAATTTGTTAATATTAGTGATAATTAGAGTTAATTATTAATAAATTGTGTTTCATAATGTTAATTAATACTAATAAGTATCAATACGTATTTATTAGTGGTAATTCATATTAATTAACATTAATTAAATTTATTTATCATTATAAATGTAATAAATTATTAAAAATGTTAATATTTTTTAAGAAAAATATAATCCCCAGAAAAAGACAATAGTTTTTATTGGAAGATCATTATGGGATAAATCATTATAGAAAAATATATGGTTCTTATATAAATATGTTTTATATTAATGGATTTAAAATAATTATACAATTTCCATTAAAAAATTCACAATTAGGTTCTAAATAGTAAATTAAGTGTCCTTGTAAAAATTTGATATTTGGAGATTTGAAATAATATAAAATATCATCCGTCTTCTATTTTTTTGGATTTCAAAATGATTTATCTTATTGTCTAGAAATGGTGAAAAAAATCCTTATGAATGGATGTTTTTTTATCCATGATCTATCATAGTTTCAAACATTAGAACCTGATGTAGATAGATGATTATTTTAGAAAACTCACACATTGAATGAAAACTCAATTCCAAAATTGGAGACACAAATAAAGTATGGGTTATTGAAATTTTACATGGATTCCATATATACTATATTAGATATATTAATATTTGATTATGATGAAAATTTATTAATGTTAAATCATATAACGAAATGTTAAATAACTGGTTTCATCAAAAAATTTCATTGGTTAAATATTTTTTCCATGAGAATTATTCTTTTCCTATAAATTTCAACAAAAGAAAGAACTTTGTTCATAATTTGAGTGATATTAATTTTTACATCCATGAATTCTCAAATAATGGAAACTTATATTACTTTGTTTATGATTCATAATTAAATTTTACTATAATTAGTTAATCAAAGGGAACATGTAAAAAATGAAATCATATATTTGTTCCTATTAAAATGCTCTTGTATTTTCTAATTAATCCTATATTTTTTAATCTATTCCTGTTTGATAACACATTCACACTCATTAAATTTCATTGTTATAATATTTTTATATATTTAATATTAACACATCCTTTGGGTGGTGATATATGGAAATAGTTTGATCATGTCCATTTATATTTGACTTTCAAAACTCACAAGGTTTTATTATGTGATTATACATATTGTTTTTTCATTTTATGCTTATTGATTTTAATAATCTTATTTCCCTTTCATTTTAACTCATACTACATACCTCCTTATATGGCAACTAAGGATTAACAAATCAATATAGAATTACTAATTATGGGTCACCCAAAGAAGAAAATTGATATATATTTAAATATATTGATCAATGAGTTAAATTTACTCTAAAGGGATGGTTTAACTATATATGTTGTAGTTATAGAATTTAATTTTACAATGAAAGATGCATTATTGTGAATAATTAGTGATGGTAAAACATGATACATGTAATTTTAAAACAGTACACCTGGTCCAAAAACATTTTTTATAAATAATTTGTGATAGTGATATTTGATTTCATGTCAATAAATATTAATATTTTTCTTGTCTGACTATCAACCAATATTACATCCAAAAAATAATACCTTAAAAAGTATTTTAGTTAATTTTAAAAATTATGGATTGAAATAGATGATCCTTTATTGGAAATCTTATGTATTTGAGAAAAAAAATTAGTCTCTAAATTTCATCCTTTTAACTCGTGTACAAATAAAAAAAAGACAACTTTATGAGAGTTTTAGATAGGATAATGTAAACTAAACATCATGATTTTAATATAATAATACATTGATTACTACTGATAAGCCTTATAGTGTTGTATAATTCATTGATTTGGTATGTGTTTACATAAATTTCATATTTTTTTGAGAATTTGTTTCATCAATAGATGACTATAACACAAAAATTAGGTTACCTCAACATATTGTTATAGTTTGATGTAAATTTGAATAAAAAATCCATTATCATTCATTCATTCAAGGGAATATTGGATATTATATTTATCATATGAATTAAAATGTAAAGTGGAATTATAGTGTAGTTTGATATACACATAAGATAGATGTGTGTGATAATTAATAAATGTGGTACATAAAAAATTACCAATTGAAGGGTTAATTGCATCAATGTATTTGTAAGAGGAAATTTAATAATTTTACACATATTAAATTATATTTTAAAACCCTTCCACACACAGTCAAATGATTCATAAAGAGTGATATATTGATGATGGTCTATACCATCAGATATTATTATATAGTTAACATGATCTTATTTTTGGTGGTGTTCTTGAATGATTACTTTCATTTGGTATAAAACATAGATATCATATAAATGATAAAATTAATTTGGAGAAATTATACAATTTGTGAAGAAAATGCTCTATTTTTCTATGTTTTAAATATATTCAAAAATTAATCGTATATTAATTATTTTTTATAAATTATGATGATTATATCAAAAAATATTCACAAAAGTCTACTATATACACTAGAATAATGTTGAAAAAATATTGTTGAATAATATTTCAATAATTGGCATGTTTAAATATTTATGATCAAATATATAGAATCAAAATTTAGTCATATATATATTAATATATTTTTTTATAAAAGAATAAAAATAAAATAGATATTTTTTACGTGTCTAGATTACCTATTGACCTAATTTGGTTTTAAATTTATAATTTTTATATGGTTATTAGATTTTAATCTCATACAGAAATTTAGTTGGTAAAAAATCAATGAACAATGGTTTTTGTTAGAATGAATATGATTATAACTAAAAGTACATATTTATTATTATATATTGATGAGTTCTCAAGTTAATCATTTTTAATATAATCCAATTTCAATGTATTAATAGTTTAACATCAATTATAATTAATATGAAATTTTTGTTTAATGTGTATTAATCTAGTTCCATTTATGAATGAATATTTTGGACACATTCTATTAAGGGTTTGATCATGAAATTTAATGACATTACATCTCATTTTTGGGGTATTTATTTTTTTATATGGTACTAAATTTTTTTCCCAATGATATATGTGAATATTTCTCACCAAATTATGATATTTCTTGGAAAATGAGATTTATCTTCAGGATGTTAAAACATATGTGAGGCATAATGTTCATGTCACATAAACACAAATTTTTAAGTAAATATTGGGTGATTCATGGAGTAAATTTAATTTAACTGTTTCCAATGATAATTTTTTCAACTAAAAATCTATATGAAGATAATGGTGGATTATTAATTTGGGGTAGATTTCAAGGCCCAAAATGTTATCCAACTATTTTGACCATAACTCCCGAATGGATAATAAAATTATGTTAGAATTTTTAAAAAAATTATAGGATATCATGAGAAATTTATCTAGGATCAATTATGAATAAAAATCTATCCATCTAGGAGATCAATAATGTATATTAATTAGAAAAAATAATATTGATATGACATTTATTGGTTAATGGTGAAAAATTACTCTTTAATTTAGTTTACACCCACATTTAAATAACCTATGTAGTTGGAATTATTTTAAATTATGGGGGATCAAACTAAGTAGCCAAAAATATAAATTTTATGTTAGTGTTAGGGAAACATAAAGGGAGTTCTTATGGTTTTTCAATTATAATGATATGATTCCTCTTTTCCGATGAAATTCATATTTCAATTTTGTATTACAATAATCAATATTGATCGTTAAACAAACATCTGTATATTCTCTAATTCAATTGTCATTTGTATAATTTTGATAGATTATTTCATGGGGTAAATTTATTAACAACAATATTTGTGTTATTATTCACACAATGGTGGTGTTTTCATTATTAAATTTTCATATTTTATTTAATAATTATTCTATTATTCAACTTACAATCATCCATTAAGATCTTTTCACCTTATGAAGGCTAAATCACACAGGGTTTTAATTATGATGTTTCTAGGGGACGTATTGGATGTTATTCTATGAACATCATGATTCCAAATTATTTCAATAATTTTAGATTTCAATTCGACAAGTTATTTAATGATTTGACTATTTTTAATTCATATTTTAAGTGGTAGTATGATCAATTTACATAAAGTGATCAATAAAGTGATCCTCTATGTGAATTGTTGATTAATTTTTTATATTTTTAGTTGTTAAGTGGTTGAAAGATGGGTTACTTTTTTATCCCATTGAATCCATATTTATTTAATTAATGTGTAGATTTTTTTTAAAAAAAATACTACCACTCTTTCTCTATCAATAACCTCAGATCATCCAATCATTATTTATTAAATTAATTAAAATTTTGTATTGTTTTTTCATTAATTAAGCTCATCCAAAATAGTTTCTCACATTATATCCATTATCCTAAAAAATGTGTGTGTCATAGGTTTTACTCATTCTATATCTTTATACTTGATAGAATACCTATGAAATAAGTGACCACGTTTGTTGTCCAGATATGTGTTTCACAATGACTCAATAGAGGGTGGAGAATTTAGGCCATAAATTATTTTACCAAACAAACCACCATATCTAAAACCTAAATGACACAATACAATACTATTTATTAGGTAAAATTGAAAAATAAATTTAGTATAAAGAGAAAGATGTAGTAAATTTATAGTGGGTTGGGGAAGAATGATCCAATATGACATTCAAATAACTCTATACTCCATGAAGATGATGTTTTTCTATATTCCAACCCATCTTTAGGGGATTATGATCTACGTACATGATGATCTAACTTGGTATATGTATTTAGAGAATGAAAAAAATATCTCCATTAATAAAAATTATCCAAATAAGTATCACACTAGGTGTATGCAGTTCATAATTTTGAATAAAGAAAATAGGTAAATAAAATATCAGAATCTTCAATGTAGAATTACAAACAAAAAAAGGAATTACATGATCATTCTTCATTGTAGAAATGAAGAGTCCATAAAGATAAACATTAATGAACTACATTTTTTGAAATTTTATCATTTAAGTACATGTTAGCCTTATGAATATTCATTCAATGAGAAAAAATAAAATCATGTAAAAATATTGTTATAAATGAATATCACTTTATTTTGTATTTTAAATTTTATATCACAAGTAAAATCATATTAATTTAAGAACCGTATATACATGAAATGGTAGAATGATATATTATATAAAACCACATTATGTGATAGGCTCTGTTCATTGCAAGTGATAATGTTTCTGAGCATAAAAATACCAATGGTATAACTTTTTACAAATATAATCTTCCCTTGAATTGTATATTTTCTAGAAAAATGTTAATTTATTTAAATTTTGTTTACTTATTTAGATTTTTCCTATTTTAGTGAAATAATGGAATGACTTTAATTCTCCCTAATATAAGTAAATTTAATAAATACCTTGAAACTATAAGATATTCTTCTACAAAGACATTCAAATTTAGTAGAGGTATATTGAATCCATGTGAATTATTAATCTCTTTGCGTAAGATTAATGATATTTTAACACTATTCCTATAATATAATCCATTCTTGTAAGGCATAACAACTATATATAAACAAATTGTGTTATTCTCATGATTATGAATTCAATATAATATATATATATATCACTATCTACACTTTGAATTAGTAAATGTGTAAGATAATTCACTAATGAATTTAATTTCATAATGTTATTTTCTATTAATTTTATCTTACCCAAAAAGAATATCATGACCCTCACTACAAATATACCAAAACAAAAGGATAGAGATAATGACACACAAAGTCCCACCTACGGAAGGACTCGGTATGCAGACTAACACTGAGGGTATAAACACCCCATAAATCGTAAGTATTACCATCTATAAAAAATATTTTTGTGTGATTGAAATAGTATAATATAAGATACACTATGACATAATATAAAAGGAAACCAAAACCATATAACAATGAATACACAAAATATTCATACAAATATAAACCTCTAAATTAATTACCCAAATGAAAATATAAGACCACAAAACAGTAATTATCCAACTTTTTGAGCTAGTAAGGGAATACAATGTCCGTATAATCCTCATGAAAACTTATAAATCACTTTATTTACACAGATTGAGAGTAAAAGTATACTCATGGAGGTATCCAAGGCCTTTTTAATATGTGAATGAATTTTATTAATTCCCTAATGAGAAAAATAAATATCCTAAAAAAACCAATGTAGGTCAAATATCCATTACCCAACCTCAATATATAATTCTCAATAAATAACTAATCCAATTATAATAGCATAATAACTATAAAATTAATAAAGGGTACCCTAAAAAACATTCCAATTGACTATCCACTATAATACTTCAATGATATACATCATCTCACACCCATATCATTCAAAAAACATAACATGACATCACAAAACAACTCATCGCATCCCATCATGTAAAATCATGACCATTGACACCCTTTCCATGACATAAATACCATGACTAGAATAATAGGGTATCATGAGAATAATGGAAATCATCTTTTCTCAATCCTCTAACCATGAACGACCCCACCATATTACACATCCTCATCCCACATAAATACACAAGAGAAATAGCATCACACATTTCATGAAATTGCATAGGCCATCACATCATATCAAATCATAATATTCCCCAATAGTTCACTTTTTACTTTTGGGAATCACTGCTCATGCATGTAATCATTGCATATAAGAGTGAGAAGGAAAGAGTGGGTGTCCATTAATCCATCATCACCACCGATGTGAAAGGAAAACATCCCCAAACCTATTGTTTGTTTGAGCTATGTTTCCATCATTGGTGGGGAAGATATAAAAAACACATGGAAATAAATTTTATATATAATATCACATCGCACAACTATAATGTATTTATAAACCACAAAAGACCCAACCAACTCACAAAATCCCTCCCAATTCATTACTAGAAGCATCAATATTGATGATGTCACTAAAATCACATCAACACATTGTAATCCAGCATAAATATTCTTATTTTAATTTATAAATTTTATATTAAACATATTTCCCAATCACCAACAAATTTCATTTCAGTAGTCTGTTTATTTCACATTTACCAAGCAATTGATTCCTATATAAATGTTAGCTAATTTAAATACTTATCTTTACTGAATTCTTGTGTACATTTTTCATTATGACTTTTATTTCAAACCACATGATACCATTTTCGTTTTAGTATTATCCCATTCTCAATTATATTTCTACAAGGAAAAATAACATTACATAGCCCATAAAAAATAGAAAACCCATAATAATCATGAAAACATGCCCACACAACCACTATCACATATAAAAATACCTACCTATCTCGACATCGGCATCACCATCGGTTGCAATCACAACCACCAAATAAAGTGAAGAAACAAAATTACACACTTTCACACATCACAACACATCACAAATATAATTTTTTAGTTTTTCAATACATTTTTCATTAATTCCACATCACTATTAAGGTTATTCTCATAAATGAATAATTTTCAAGCGGAATGTTTTAATTTAAGAACTATAATTAATTAACCAATTCCATTTTCGGTGATACGAAATAATCATAAAAATCTAGATTCCCTAACACAACAACTAATGTGAAAATAATCCTCCAGAATCCATGATTTTTAAGGCCTCAAACTCCAACAACACCAATATGAAAAATAATATCAAACTATAAAAACATGTAATTTAAACCCCTCATCCATATATTTTAATCAACTAATTTATTATCCTCAGGAATATACTATATAATATCTTCAAAAATGGTAAAAAAAATTAAACCCTCCCACTTCATTAAAATTATTATAAATGAAGGATCCTCCCAACAAAAATAATGAAGCATTACATGATTTACTTCACTATATTAGGGATTTCATGCACATGATTGAACCACTATAAAATTAACCCGATAAAAAATTGGAAACAATTTACCATGAATCTAGAGGAATGGCTTTGAAATATACTATCTTGATATAAATAAATTTTAAATAATGAAGGAGAGATATATATTTTATAACCAATAGATACAGAACCATTAGAATTTTATATCATAAATATGATTTAAATTTACAATTAAATAATATATAATTAAATCCTCACAGATGGGGAATTTAAAAGATCGAAAAAATTTAGAAATGGATGATATAAATTGATTATTTTTAAATGGATATTAATTTTATTTTTTCAAGTTTTATGATAATTTTATTTAAAAAAATTCTAAACCAGAAAAACTATAAATTATGGAAAAAATGTAACTTGTTATTTCTATGTTCTACTGCCAACATCAACCCCAATTATTTTCCACCAACATCTACTAGAAATATCTATTTCTAGCATCTCCATCTAGAATCTAAATCTAAAAAAAGATTAATATCACAAGAATTTACCCCTATAATCTCCCATCATCATTTTCTTCTAGAATATACCACCGACATATACCACCATCTTCTAACAAAATGCTTTGAAACCCATGTGAATAAGAAAATTAATGGAAAAAAGTTATTATGTACAGTAAAATTGCATTATATACCTTTAAATAAATCATATTACTAAAAAATTAAATGAATCCTATAGTCAATGGTAGAAAAAGAGTCATCCCAAATACCTCCTAGTGAGATACCACCCAAGAATCCCATTTTAACTCAAACACTACAACTAAGAAAACACTCTATCATAAAGACTCATCTATCCCAAATAAAAACGTTGACATACCTTTCATCTCCCTAAAAACCCTATGAAATATGCTTCTATAACCAATACACAATAGAGACCCATGATCACTGATTTCTATTTCTATTGTCAATGTGTTATCTCTATTGGATAGCACTAACCCAATTGGATGATTTTAGTCATGTAAAGGTAAAATGTGTTTAGATTGGTAATCAGGTTTTCCTTTATTTTTTGGTATTAAATATTTTATCACACAAAATTATAGTTAGGAATATTCAAATATCATATAAAACAATAAGGTACACTCATCACATCTCCAAAAAACAATGAAATAATTGAGAAGATTAAAAAACATAGGGTAATGGGTTTGAATTGGGGCATCACACTCCAAAGTAATCACACATAGGACACCATGAATCTAAATAACAAAAATCAAGGGATTAACCCATCACGGAAGAACCTTGTCTCAATGATGTTGGATATCCACTAGCATATCCACTAGCATTATGTCATATTCAAAATCCCACTCTACCATGTCAATAATATGCGACTCGTCCTTATGAAACCATTGGATCATATAGATGTAGAAAATGGGATGAATCACGTCCAGTCATGGCCAAAGTGACAACTAAAAGGTCATCTTTCCAATGTGATCCAACACCTTGAAGGGACCATCATACCGGGGGTGAGATTATTCCCATACCAAAAACCACTTCAAAAAATGACTAGAGACACTCACGAAAACAAGGTCTCCAACATTGAAGTATAAGGGACTCCAAATATGATCAAAATTAGATATCAAATTAAACTCTACTACTTTCTATATCAAAAAAAAACTGATACCTTCTCGTAATGATCTCAGAATATTTGGTTCAAGAACTACCGACTCCCCAACCTATAATGGGGAAAATCTATAATGATTGAGTAACCCACACAAATCCTCAAATTGGGTTATGAAAATGGATGAATTGCATAAATATATTTATAATAAAAAACAACAAATGACATGTTTTTTATCAATATGTACTATTTTAGAAGTTGAGGGATGCAAACATATCCTCTAATTTCTAGATAGTCTACTCTATATACCCATATATATGAGGGAAGAAATAAGTTATGATCCATAACAGAGTACCAAAATCATGATTCCATCCTCTATAGACTCATGATGTAAAATGTGATTCCTGATCTAAGTCAATGGTCCATGGGAATCTATAAAAACCCACCACATAATCCACATAAAACCTTTGGAATATATTAATGGTTCTGGAATCCTTTATCCCTTATAGAAGATTTTATTTCGTCAATTGAACCATGATTACTCATATAGAATCACAATCCCTCTAGCCTCAAGGGGACCCGATGATGAATTCCCTTGATATGTTGGCCCATTAAAATTAGGATAACCAAATGTATATATTAAACCATCAGGAACATGTTGATCAATATTTACCTACTGAAAAACATGGAATAATGCCACAAAATCTACCACAAATCATTAAATAACGAGATACAACAAATGATTCATCAATCCATAGTAAATCAGGGGAACACCTAAGGGTATTACTGAAAGAGAGCTACTAAACAGATTAATGAATCTATTATGCATCACTAATAAGGAAAAAACCCCTCATTGAAACAACATCTGATTTCAGACATCCTCCATCCATTACCTCAGAGATGCATCATTGTCAACATGATCACATATTACATTTGTCTCCATGTCCCCCCCCCCCATAGAGAATCCTCCACCTGATTCTCCATTTATGACAACATTTTAATCTAATAAAATTAACTTCCCTATTAATCCACCTGATAATCCATGTGTAGGGAAACATACTATTCCACCCCTCTATACTAATCTCAAAACATTTGAACCACATCCATTTTAACTTCCTTCTCAATGAATGGGCCATAGACATACCCTTTATATAGGTATAAGAGATCCCCAAATCATAATCCTAAAGAATCACCATCGACCACAATTTATAATGATTAATATCACGTTAATTAAAGATATGTCTCAAGGTATTATGATTCATAAAGACAACAAAACACTCCCATGTGTGGTAATATCACTAAATTTTTGGTGAAAAAATATTCAATGATATATATAGATCATGAATGGAATATTTAAACACTTGGGGGAAAAAATTCATAGGCCTAAAAGATATCACCACCTTATTTTTCATCAAGAACCTCCTCAATAATAGAGAATGTAGAACCACTAGGAAAATATTTGGGTGATGGACATAAATCCCACATAGAAAAAATACCTGAAATTCACTACGAATGGATGATAACAACTATTCAGTGATGGATGGAGATGAATTTTCTTATGTCATCTCCCTATGGGTTAGAACATTCAGTGACATTGTTCCTATGACCTAAAATAGAAAAACCTCCTCCTTAATAAACCCTACTACCTCCCTACACATTGTAAATGTCATTACAGGTGAATTTTATTTCTCACCTCACACTTATTTTGAACTTCTAGGTACATCACTAATGTAAAGGTATTAACTATGTATGACAAACATGGTTGGAATTCATCTTCTTGATGCATCACAAAAAATTCTCCATTGGAAAAATATCTTGGATGAAACAGGGATGGTCCTTTATCCTGATCCCAATATCTTATACTAACATACTCCCCTAGAGAAGAGAGAATGTCTCCTTCCTCATTACTGGATTCATGGGTGATGAATGGGTCTTTCCGAAAACTCTTTTTGAGAGTCGACGCATGAAATAATTTCGCACTTATGCTCATCAATGTAAAATATCATCCTCCAATGCATAATTTTTTAAATATAAATAACTAACAAAATGACTCAATAATACAGTAGATAAGATATCACACTGAAGGAAATATATTGTTCTTCCAAATAGCTCCCTATATGTAGATTTGAAACACTACCCTCACACTTCAATAAATCATTTCATTGAAAAGTCATAAATTACTACTACCCCTGATCATCCCCCTCAAACAGATTTGTAATGTCCCAAAATTTCTGTATCATTTTTTTAATTATATAGGATAATTTTGAGACCACGTAATCTGACGACGCATGATTCCAATGCAAGGTGTGCCTAGAATGATCCGTCAAAATTTAAATCCACATTAAATAGCATGAGAATGATGTTTCCTAAAAAATCGTATTAACTCATAAATAGTTTACCGGATCAAAAATCTGAGGGCACCATTGCGCTCAAGATGTTGGGTTTACCCTAGGAACGACTTAAGTTTAGTCAGCACAGGCCACCTGTTGGAAAACCTGAAAATAGAATAACCATAAATATAATAAATAAATAAATTTACTTTACATTTAAACATATTATAACTTGTGAACGATTACTCAGATTAAAATTCAGAGACCAACACTAATCTTGTGATGGTATGCACTCTTTAGGAAGAATCTATCATTTTCCAGAATGGGCCACCAGTGAATGTTAGTTTTTGGTCATACATAAGATAATTAATAAACAATTATTCGAGTGTTAAAATCCATAACATCTAAACTATAACTCGGATTATAAATCGGAGGGTACAATTGGGTTCTTTATGGAATATTCTCCTTAGGTGAAGCCCAACATCAACCGAAACAGGTCAAAGATGAACGTTATTAATTTATTGAACTTTTATTATAGTACGTTCAGTAAATGTTTGAGCGGAATTTTTTATCTTTTCAACTGTTCCTCGAATTAGAAATATGAAGGCACCATTGAACTCTCTATGCTGGGATTCGCTTAACAGATGTTTAACCTCAACCAGAGTGCGTCAAAAGAAGATGTTTGTTTTTTCATTTTTCATAGAGGATTAAATAAAAAATATATTTTATTTTAATTATCCTCCCTCCTATACTTTTAATTTTGTGTGGCTGGTAATACAAGAGGATTGCCAGGAATTTAAAATCTAGGCATTAAATACCTTATTACACAAAATGTGTAACCACAATTCACTTTAAATAATAGGATTCGTTATTTCTAAATAAAGGAATCACCTCTTAAAATAATAGTTGTATTAACTATTACTTGGGGATTAGTTTTGGTTTCTTTTAGTAAACGGAGGAGCAAGATCTTGTGGCACATGATGAAGAACAGATCTCACAATCGAGTAACGAAGATTGTCTTTCGAGCGATGTTGTTGGAAGATTGTTTCATGAACGATAGACATCAACACATTATAAATCGTCAATGTTCTCCAACATATTTATGAGGTAGGTGGTTTATTTTGTTATATGATAAATATCGATTTGTTGATTCCCATTGTTCTTGATTCTCAACAACGATGGCTGATCCAACATGACCATCGATATGCACATATACCCTAATCTTTTCTATTTCATTCTCCACACATTCATATCAGGTTTAACGATACCAAATAATTATACGTGAAAAAAACATTAAATTTCATTGAGTGAAACATACAGACATAGATATCTCATCATGTGGATCAGGAATCTGTGATTTTCATATTTTTCAGCCCTAGAACATAGATGCAGCGGCCCGTGGAAAAGTCATTGTGGCGGCCCTATTCCGACATGTCTACCAGGCACGAATATAGGTGGTGAAACTGGCTAGAGGTGCAGCAACGTGGCAGGATAGAGGCACGAAGGTGCGACTTTATGGAGGTGGTGACATTAGTTCTAGACGTGCAGAGATGCCCTACCATTTGGGAAAGGAGTTAATTAGATCATGATAAACAATGGAAGAAGAAAGGGTTGATTGGAGAGAGAAAAATTAAAGAGATGAAATAATAATAATAATAATAATAATAAAAGGCATGGAAGAGTGTTGTGTGCTGGGCATTGAACAAGGAGGCACCTATTTTGGTGGTGCATGGATGTTTTGGGTATGGTTATTTAAGGAGTTAAATTAAATTTAAAATAATAATAATATAATAATGTTGTTATTAGTTTTGTTGGGAAATCTGTGTTTTGTCTGTAATGTGTCAGTGTGACTTTGGTTTCATGAACAGTTAGTGGTAGTGTGATCCTGACATCGAGACAGGAATTATGAATCCAAAATTCAATGTTTTTTTCGGTTTTTCAGATCAGGTACCTGATACGCATGGAAAATAGTAGAATTAGTATTATTAATAAATCTTCGACCCGACATAACTCCTGAGTGTGACATCTGATTGACTTTTCGTCAGTGAAAATGTGATCTTATCGTTAATACAATCGATTCAAGTCTAATTTTTGGTTTCTAAATTCTTCTTTATGGATCGGGTCCACGAATCACGTAATAATAATAATAATTATAATAATACATGATCTTGTATCCAATATATCTCCCTCATAAAGTGTTGTAATGTTTAACCATTTGTGATGTTGTGACCCTAAAATTTGGACAGATCATTCCAAAAAAATCGAATATTTAAGTCGAGGTCGTGGAGCGGGACCCACGAGGCCTGGTTCGCCTGTGTTGTGGTGAAATGAAACTTCATCACCAGGTATCCGTTTCGGACAAATGGGTAGTCCATCTCATGTGGGTTTATCATGTGTATTGCAATATTGTGCCCCTTTTGGTTATCTGATGCCATTTGAAGAATGGATGGGATAGATTGAACCTGAATCCAACCGGGCCCTCAAACCTATAATACCTATAACTTACAGACTTTGCATCCGGTTGATGCACCGTCTATTGTGTTAGAACCCTTATGACATGGCAGCCCTTTGGGTTACTCCTTTGTTGAGCATAGTGGTGGGCGAGGTATGATCAGTATCTTGAGGGACAGATTCTCTGAATCTCAAGCACACCAAGTGTGAGGAATCCTGTGGCTTGATGTAAAGTGAAGAAAGACCATTGATCTTGTGTGGGTCAGTGCTCAGCGATCCTGTGTGGTCAGCACATAATTATCCTATGTGGGTTAGCGCTCTGCAATCCTATGTGGGTTAGCGCATACAGATCCTATGTGGGATTGTGGGGGTTAGTTGCCTATAGATCATTTGTGGGTCAGAAGTAGTGTTACTTAATAGAATAAGATGATCTAGCCTTATTAATAATCATTTGTACTTATGTACTTAAGTTATTCATGTTTTTTAGCTGGGTATTCTATCTTTTTGTTGTTACACGTGTGATAATTTTATCTGGTGGTGTTACTTTTGTGGAACTTCTATTTTCGTGGTGTTACCTGTGTGGTACTTCAACCTTCGTGGTGTTACCGTTATGGTATTCTTCTCTCATTAATGAGATGAGTATATCATGATAACTTTGGTATATTTATAGGAATATACCTAAGTAGAGTCGATGTATTTACTTGTGGTTTTTCCATTGTGGAACTCTAGGAGACCTGCGGGGGTCTCGGGGTCCCAACATAGTATTGTTATACTCACCCCTGCACAGGATATTCCCGCACCTTTTGGTGTCTTGTGAAGATGATAGAAAAAATTGATCGAGGATGAGGGTTCTAAGAAATGAGGCTACTCGGAGGTAGACCACAAGACGTGAAATACATCAGAGACAACCATTATAGGGCTCTACCTAACCTTTAGCTAGGATCCTTGTCAGTTGTTCATATGAGATGTTTTAAGTTATACTTTTACATTCAAGTTGGGCACGTATTCTAGCCCCCATTACTTACTACACTACCCAATGTACAATATAGTTTACATTGTTCTTGTATCTTGTTTTTTTCTTGGATTGTTTAGGATTCCATGTTAAAAGGAAATTCCTTCTTTGTTTTAGGGATATGCCTTTATTATGCTACTCACAAGACTCTTGCCTATGCATTTAGGCTTGGGTTAGTCACAGCACAGGCCCCCAGGGGATGGGTTGTGACATGTGGTATATGAGGAGTTTTTTCTACCAAAGAAATAATACTATGATATTTTAGGTGTGGGGAAATAGTGTTATGTTTTCGGAGTGTGGTATTTAGTTCGTGGAGTCCAGTGTTGGTGTGGAGGCCGATGTATCCATACACCAGGACCCTAAATTATGATTTCCAACTCGGTGTATGAAAACATTGATTGCATGTGTTTTGGATATTCTTTTCCTCGGTTTCATTGTATTTATCTCAACAATTATAAATTAAGGATCGTGGTGCACCAGTTCCTTATCAGGATGCAGCCACGTAGACATCCATCTAGGAATCCCGAGATAGTACATGATGATGGCCCACCGAGCAACGAGGCTCCAATGCGGGGCCCGCTTACTGTGTTGGCACCTTCGGGTGGTTTACCAGTAGCACTACAACCCGTTGGGAACCAGTTAGCTATATATGATACATGTGGAGCATGCACACCAACATAGTGCATTGCATGAGTTACAACAACTGATGCCTCAGAGGTTTGGAGGCAAGACTGATCCCTAGGATGCTCAGAACTTGCTAGAGGCTGTGGCTAGACTTTTCTACCAAGTTGGGACAACAACAGATAAAATTGTGATCCTTTCTTCATGTTTTTATAAGTGTGTGACCATGGGGATGGTATTCCTAGTGATGAGGCTTCGGTACATGGACCATAGCCAGATATGCCACCTTAAGGTAGTGTTCCAGCTATATCACTACCCATTAGTCAGCAGTTACAACCAGTGGTTCCAGTATAGGAAAAATGTAGTATTAGTGCCTTACAGGTGTTTCAGCATCAGATACCCTTCCGGTTTTGAGGTGAGGCCAAATTACATGTAGCTATGTACTGGCTTGATGAGGTGGTTGAGTCTTCATTAGATCCTCTACAACTTCAGTAGGAAGACATGTCAGTAGTTGAGTATTCGTCGAGGTGTACCGACCATCCTATGTACTCGATAAATATAGTGTAGTTAGTGATATAGGGCGTGAACATCCAAGATGTATTTTTTTCGGGAAATTCAAGCCAAAACTATTCCTATATTAATTCCTACTTATGTTAAGGGTGATAGAATGAACGATTGTGGTTAAATTTTCTTTGGCTGAGCGAATGTAGCCAGAGAATATTAATAGTGGTAAAGCAGGAAATAGATTCCTGTCTCAGAGACCAGGGCATGTAAAATGTTTCATGTTGAGGATTTTTTTGGATAGATGAATTAGTAGGGTTGTAGACAAGGATTCATAGCAAGGAGAGCATCATGAAGTTGTGTACATTTCGACATGTTACAACCACCACCCCAATGTGGTTCCCACCAGCCTCAGGGAGCCGAAGGACATGACATTAGAGTAGCTGCATGTGGTCAAGGAGTGTGACCTAAAGGGTATAGGAATGATTCAAGGAATGATCTGTGATGACTACTCGATGCTGCACCAATATACATAGCTACCAATCATTCATACCTTCCATGAATCTGGTTCATGACCTAGAGTTTTCGGTTAAACCGTTGAAATGACACTTACTTATAGAGATACCTTTGCGAGGAGACTCAATAATCACACTTATGTCGATGGTGTTATCTGAACCATGATGTGGGGTTTTTGGTGGGATCCTCTTGGTAGCAGCATCAAGGCCTTATGATGATAGTTTTTGAATGAACTGGACATCCACAGTTCATACTCAGAATGACTGTATTAGGAAAATAGGTTTTGTTTTGTCTACAATTATGGAATGGGGTTTTCCTTGCTCGATGAAAATGGAATCCCATGTAGAACTCGATAAACTCACACAAATGGGGGTGTATCTGATCACTAATCAGTCAGCCATCCTTACCCAAGTGGCAGTAGGGGTTTACAGTTTTCAGTTCACAACATGAGTGGTAGATTGTGGGGAAATATTTTCAAAATTTGTTTCCAGGATTACCTCTCTGAAAGAAGAGAGACTTCATCTTTGGAAGGTGTTTCCGACAGTTTCTCCAGGGGGTGCACGTCTGTCATGTTGGGGGACAACGACACAATTTTTTTCCCACATTCCCACATTCCAAAGGTGGGTGACGTCCATTCCTTTTTAGGGATGTTTTCTCCAAGATCGGAATGCGATGATGGGTTGTCAGTTCTTCCATCCAAGGATTCCTTCTCAGAACTCTACACCTAGTTTGGGCCTCCCTTATTGATTTATGATGCTGTTCTTGAAAATCTCCCTAGTGCCACTTCTATATGGACACTTGTTAATTACACTGCTTCTGTCAGGACATTCAAAAGGGTCCTGTCAGGGAAACAACCTTTGGTCCGGGAATTATCCATGTTGGACATCACTGGCATATCTGGACACTGGGACTCTAGCGTGTCTTGGTTTCTTCACCTTATTTTAGGGCTCCATGTGGGTGCGGAAGCCCAAGTCATCCTGTGTCGAATGCGAGGAATCGTATGCCCTAGGCAAGTCCCTGAGGGTTTCCTCAACATTCCATGATTAAAACAGGGTGTGACTCAAGTTTAACGTCTAGCAGAGATGGATTGGATTAATTAGAACACTGATTAGAGTAGATCATATTGCTGCAACCCCAGGATGGAACCCTGATATAGGTGGGTGAGCTGTCATGACCACACCGGGAGGTGGCAGCTTGGGTAAGAATAAAGATGGATGCTGGAGTGTTTAAATAAATTGGATGGTTAATGGGATGCGACCGATGCAAGGATAATGGTAATATTGGGCTTGTGTCTCGAGGATGCATCCTACGTATCCTCGTGGCAGGGAATCAAAGTCTGTGAAGTTCCGTAGGGAGAAGGGATGCCTAAGGATGTGTCACGTGAGAATGGACACATGTATTGGACCCACCGGAAGTGGAACCTCTGAGTTTGGCCATCACCTTCTAGAAAGACATTGGCTCGAAGGGTAGACCAGGAAATAAACATGAATTGGGGTATACACATAGGATGAAAACCCGATGATGTTTATGGAGATCTTGCATGGATAGTATCCCATGTTGGTCTGATGCAACTTTGGCAGACCAAATATGACAGCCCTATCAAAGGGGAATACAACAGATTATAGCTGAATAGGGGGCGCAATGACTTACTACTGGATAGGGTCATAACGGCTTACCGCTAGATGGGGTCACAATATCATACCACTAGATGGTGTTATAATAGCTTACCGCTGGATGGGGTTGATCCTCATAGATTATTCCTACATGCCATGCCTTGTAGATAGAGATCAAACCCACATAGTTCATATGCTATGGGGGTCAATGGACCAACGTGAATGTGGACATGGGTCCAGATGGATGGTGGGATTGAACCTCATGGAGGCTTCCTACATACCATTCCTTGGTAGGAGTCAAAGACCTCATAGTTCAGATGGAGTTTCAGAAAACAGATGTGAAGGGGGTCAGAGCGACCGGGTATTGGCATTGAATCTCAAGGAGGCATCCTATGTACATCGCCTGTCCAAGGATCAAAGACCACGTAGTTCAGGTGTATGTGGTTGAACCGGCATGAAGGGGGTCGGAGCAACCAATGGGTGTCGGGATTGATCCTCAGGGTGGCTTGCTAAGTAGCTCACCTTGGAAAGGATCAAAGACCTCATAGTTCTTGTGGTGTTTGGTGAACAGACGTGAAGATGGCTGGGACCAACAGGTGTTGGGCATGAACCGTAGGGTGCCTTCCTACATACCTCGACTTGGTAAGGTTAAAAGACCTCATTGTTCTGGTGGGTGTGTGGCTTACACTCTAGGCAGGCCAGAGAGGATGTAATGGTAGATGCTTGCTCTAAGCCAACGTGAGTCACGATCGGGGAGAGAAACAAGAGACAACAAAGACAAGACGTTCATGTTGTGAAAGTTGTGTCTATGGGAAGTGGAGTGGGGCTGATGCACAGGTAGTGGCCAAAAAAGGAAACAGGGGCTTAGGAGTGATCTGTAGCCCAAAGAGGAAACATGGGCTTATGTGTAGTTAGCATCACAAAGAGATAGACATTGGGACATACTCCTAGGTGGAGGTCTAGGTGGTGAAAAAACCTAGCGAGAGAGGGATTTGGAACCCTGTAAGAGAGTAGGAGTAGGGGTGCATCCTCCAGCAAGAATGGATATGGTCTTACACCAGGGTGGTAGCCCTTTCCCCATGGACAGACGTTGCTCTGATAAAGAGGATGTCATTATTTGTGAGGAATTATTTCACTCTCACGGAGACCAGTGGGCGTAGAGAATTTCCGAGATGGGGAACCCTGCGTGCAAGTTATATGGTGATGTCATAGTTTAACATCATGTGATGAGGACATTTTGTCCTGGTTGTTTAACATCAAGCAGCTCGGACGAGGCGATTTCACTCCATACCTCTTGGACATACATAACCAGCACCCTCTTAACCATGGTGAAGAGAAGGTACATGCAACTCGGTGTCTAGGGAGTGTCATGAGGTGATCCCATTTGGGGTGCCCATTTTCATGACTATGCAAAGAAACAATCGTCATTAGAATGCATAAGTGAAGTAACATGAGGTGAAGAAACGCACTGGGAAGTATCATCCAAGGAACTTTATAGTGACTTCGTACGAGCTTATATGGTCGTACGAGAAAAAAGCGTGTGATGTTGATGTTTTTGGGTGTGGGAGGAACCAGAAAATGATGTCTAAATGAGGTACATCGAACATATGTGCACAATGAGGTAGGATGGCTCACAAAACAGAATAGTTGTGCAGAAAACTTTTGGTCCGTGCGCAATTGAGACAACTGTGCGGAAAAGACTGGGTCAACACGCAGGGGGGGGGGGGGGGTTGACACACAATTGGAAGAGATTATGCGCAAGGAATAAGGGATGCTGTAAATTGTAATGGATTGCATGAAAAGAAAATGGTTTTCACACAATTGTAAGGGATTGCGTTCACCTAATGAGGGTTGCACGCAATTGGAATAGATTACTCCCATGGAATCATGTTTATGTGAAATGGGAAGGGGTGGTGCGCAATTAGAAGGGATTGCGCGTAGGGGACTAGGATCAAAGGGATTAAGACGAGGTATACGCCTGAGTGGTCCTGCGTGAAGGTGCACCCCTGGGCAACCTATCGCAAAAAAATCATGTACCCAAAATCCATCATTTATGTGAAGAAGATGTGGATTTTGTGCAGAGGAGACGGTTCAGATTCATCATCCATCAGAAGTTTAAGGGGCACCCTTATATATATATAGGTGCATAGGGTTGTCCCATTTCCGCAGAAACCTATCTGTGTGGAAGATTTCATGCCCATGTCGGTAGTGCAAATGTTCTTTCATGCGGGGATGGTCGCGTGCCAATTTTCATGCTCATGGTAAGTGGTGCGAAATATAACATGTCAGTGTACAAAAAGTCGTCGGATCCCATATTTTTTCATGTGTAATAGATTTTTTTAGTGCTTTCCTAAAAAATTTTAGTGGGGCCCTTCTGGGCCCCCCGGAATGGATCACTATGTCCAAATATTTCTTCACATTTCCACACCAACACCTCCTTCATCCCTTGAGCATTTTCCAGCATCTAAAAATTATTCCCCATAGAATTGAATCGGTGAGGGGACACATATATTGGATTCTGAGGGAAAATCTGAGACACATAACTTCATGGAGTCTGTGCGTGCAAAAACCCACAGATGCGCATAAAACCGGGAAGTGGCGCACAAATCACGTTTCGTGCGCTTGAAAAAACCCATATCCTCACCTATAAAAACCCTCGTGAGTCTCTCAGTAGATAAGGATTTTTCTCGCATGATAAGTCCTGAGCTCTCGCACACAAAAAACATCCCCTGTCAAGCTTGAAAAACTGCTTCAATTGCCCGTAATTTCATCAGTTCAGTTGCCATTTTATGCACAGACCTAGTGTTTTTCACTCTTCCACCATTGTTTTTCAAGCCATCTTCTCATTATTCATTCTGCCTCCAAATTTTTCATGCCCCCTCATATACTTTCATTTCGTAGAATTCTTTTCACGCTGACTCCTTAAGACCTCGTCAGAAGAAGATAGAAGCTAATCAGGATGATTCTAAGAGAGAAGCTTTGTTCAATGCTCGAAGGGCTGAGATGGATTCTATACTAGTGGTTTATAGTTCCAGAAAGATCATATCCATAAACCATAATATCTTCAACATGTTGAACCCAGCACAGACGGAGTATTCATTGTATGACAACTTGTCGATATGGGACTTTGGTATTTTGTATGGGGTACCCATGCCACAATTTGATGTCTACACACTGTGCTCACGGGTGACCCATTAGGATGGCCTTCCACGATATAATAACACTAAAAATGTCCATCATTCCATAGAAACCATGTATAAAGTTGTTTATGTCCAGAATCCCAGGACCAGGACTATTTTGTGAAGCGACCCTGTCACCGAGGTTTTTTCAGCCCATTACCCATGTACTTTAATATTGAGTGTTACTGATGACCCTAATGGATGGATGCATGATTGGGATCTGTGTCATGGATGAAATTTCACCGTTGAATTAGCCGGGGGATATTGGGTATGCCAGACATGTGGCCAGTTTGGGGCCGAACTGTAGCACATCGGTTTGTTCGAGGCGGTGTGGATGTCTTAGTTACATTTCTACCATCATCTTGAGCTCAGTATAGAGTTGTTTACCTGATGGTCCCCCGATACAAATACATTCTATCTTCCCCATGGAGAAGATGGTAACATCCTTTTAGATATTCTTTGTATCGGGGGGATCCCTTTGGATGGGCATCTGTATGATGAATTCCTTCTGACGAGGAACATATGGGGAGACAAATCACGAACTCCTATCCAAAAATGGCATCTATTGGAGCTCGCTATGGAGAGGATGAGTGTCAAGGAGATTCTGAATGAAATAGTGAACAAAAAATGGTTTACATTGTTTCTACAAAGAGATCCGGAATTCCAGATTTTGGGGCGAGGAAGGCGGTGTCCGACACCATCATAGAGGAGAAAAAACGGATCGAACTAGAGGATCCTGGAGGCGGGGGAATATCAATCATAGGGCTTCAGTATAAATGATTTTCGGGACTCAAACATCCGGTACACCGGATTTCATGCACCTATCATGAGTGGGTGGATCATACCAATGAGGGACACATTGATGGGGTTTCATCCAGCAGCCTTGGTGATGGTTGGCGTCATGGCTTCAAATCATAGGTTCAATCTGGGAGTCCCCATGTAAGCCTGTTTATACCCCATTCTGGGGCGCATTTCGAGAGGGGGTCATTGAGGAGGATATGTGGTCCCTTCCATATCCTTTATGGCTGGGTTGCAGCTCATTACAACAAGTATACCTTCCCGAATGCCATTAATCCTCTAGGTAATGGCATGTTCCCTTCCTTGATAAACATTGTCGGGGTCATTTCGTTGACGCTAATCGAGTAGGGGGTAAGGATCCAAATCAGTAATCATGCCATCTTCACTATTATCCCATTCCCCATCTGACTGGCCATACGATAGACAACAGGAAAGTCTCACTAGAGAAATGAGAATAATCCCAGGGCATTAGAGGTCTGGTGCTTATGGCCCAGATTGATGGGAATATCCTTTTTGAGCTCTACGCGTTGTCAAGATATTCAATAAAATTTGGATGCCTTCAGTGGATGGTGTTGAATTTGTATTCAGATGTCCAGGATGAGATGAATCCCTAAGTTCTTCACGCAATGTGGATGATGTTCACAGCCCATGGCTTTGGCGATGTCATTACCTTTATCACAATAGGATATGATGCCGGTCTCTTGATAGAATATGCCAAACGTTGTGTCGTATCTTATCCTATTGGTCTTTTGTGTAAGTGAGTTCGGTAGCTCAAGGTAGAAAGTGATGAACCTGGGCAGGGAGAGAGTAAACAGAGTGATGTTTGGGAGGAAAGGTTGGAAGCACCTCGGGCAACTAGGCCTGTATAGGCCGAGACTACAGTAACGAGAATGTCACACGGCAAGGACACACCTTCCTCGCCCAGGGGGAGAGGGGGTCATGAAGCAGTCAGAGAAATTCCCAAGATGCCAATAAGTTATCTGCTTCAACCTTCTGATGATGCAATCTTTCTGGCTCAGTTATCGGCTTGGTTAACCCTTTGACATTCGAAGGACATCGAAGCCCTCTAGAAAAAGATAATACAAGAAGTAATCCAGCTTCCAGAGATCGTACAAATCTAGGTTGATGGCAGGGTAAAATTTCATCGTCGATACATGTACCTGATGACCATGGATTTGTATGCACTCCAGTGAGGTCTACATGAGGATCCACCCCTCCTATTGAATGAAATGCTCGACCATTAACATGATGTAGAGAAGATGATGCTAGAGGATGACAACAACAATGAGGATCCTACAGGCATTGAGACGGAAGAGGAAGAGGCTGAAGGAGAAGGTGATGTAGAAGAAGAAGGAGGAGGTGAAGGATAAGAGGAGCTCAAGGGTGGAGGGTCTCAAGGGACATCCCACCAAGGGAGTCTTCATGAGAGTGGAGAGATAATTGGCTCCGATGTAGACATAATTGAGCCACTCAAGGTATGTCTCAGTCCTTATCTATCCTTCCCCCCTTTTGACATGTAACCCTCCATCAAATATCCTTATTCTGTTCAGGTGCATATTAGCACCGACCAAGAGGCTCCATCCGAAGGGGGGAACCAATTGAACAAGGTGGGGAATTGATGCCCATTATTGTGCTTACAAGTACTTAGGGATCCCCTACAATGATGGCTCCTGTAGTAGCTATAACACCAGAGGTTCATGCCTTGGGCTCTTGTATGTTCATTACATAGACACTGGAATTTACCATCGGAGGGCTCATTTGATCAGGGTGTTCATTGTTAGTGTAGTAATCACAGCCTTGGAGGCTTGTCAGGCTGCTGAATCCCGGTCATTCGTGAGTGATTCAATGGAAAATGTGTCGGCCCTTTCCGGGTGCATTTCCCAAACCGAGTGGACCTCGACACTCAGGGAGCAAACAGCTATGGATATTAGTGATTTTAATGTCTAGTGAGAGATGAATGTTGGAAAAAGAGGTACTGAGACTATGATGAGAGAGAAAGGTCACCCAGGTGTTGAAGAGCCTACCCCCTTGGGAGGAATACCCAAAGACGCCCCTATTACTGGTCTCTTGGCTTCTTTCCCTAACTATTGACCTGCAGATCCTGAAGAGATAGATGATTCTGATATGGAAGCGTTCAGAGAGATTCATATCACACGACACAAAGGGTGGAAGTGTATCAAGTGCTTTCTCGGCCAGCCCTATACTGAATGGATAAAATAGACGGGATCGCTCCACACCTGGATGTGCTTTCTCTGTGATGGTGGCATGGATGCTCACTGTCGTCATTCGAAAGTCCACATCTACCTATCCAAGAAGGTGTGCGGGAGCATCCAATGCTCTGACGTTGCCCGGTGTTAAAAATATTTAGGGAGTACCCAAGAATTCTTGAAGGTGGAACAAGAGGTCTGATACCTTGAAAAACAGATGACAGAAAATGAGGTATTCATTGCCAACTATGCCATGATTATAGTGTATTTGATGGACCATCTGGAGGATTCCCAAGAGAAGCTAGTGGAAGTGGATCACCATGTGATCAGACGTCAGACTGAACAGGTGCAATCACAGGCGAGGGCATGTGCACTATGCTCTATGGCCACTAATGAATAGAGGGTTCTCAGGGGGAAAGAATCAATCATAGAGGCCACAAGACAAAATCTAGCAGCCCTGGAATGATCTATCCAAGATACTGATCCATAAGGGACCCGTTTTGGTCAAACTCATAAACACATTTCTCTTTACTAACTAATTTTCTGAACTGGATGTATGGATAGATGTATGGATTGAATTATTTACATGTCTGTTTGGATTAATGCATTCAACTACAGTCCTTAAATAAATATCAATACATTCTTAATCTCACTTGGGTTGTATCAATTTTGAGAAACTAAGGATGCTTATACAATTACTTCTTTTGAAAGTAGTAGTGTCAACCATGCTTTGGGAACCCGTGGATTGAACAACCAATCCGGATTCCCGGGAACAGAAGGGATAAGCTCAATTAGGGGAAAAGGGAATCAGAACAATCGACGTTTCATCTTCCCAATGTACTCTAGTTTATGAGCGGGGTATTTACTGGGGAATTTGAAATCAACCCGAACATAATGGAGTAGAAAATGTTAATCATAATACCCCATATTTTGAACACTGTGGGGGTTTCCTGATAATAGAGGATAAATATTGACCGTGTTCAAATCAAAATTTCCATATTTTATTAGAATAAAATGGGGATGAAAAATGAGGGCCGACCACTAACCATGTTCAAAACACAGGGCCTGACTATGAATGTCATCCATTAGTCAACCAGAACGTTGGCCCATTATTGTAGGCGAGGCATAGGCTGAGTATCCATACTGTTAGGGGGTTCCTATAGACGTGAATGAGGAAGAGGGAATGAATAAAGATAACACAAAGCATGGAAGGTGGATTGGTGTTTTTCTCGAATGGAATCGAAAACTCTTGGGATTACGCCACCGTGAGGAGAACACATTAGGTTGGCATAGTGGTCTGATCGTGGATCATTCCATCTTCGAAACAGGACCTCTCTGATGAGGAAATTGTTTCCTCCCAATGTTATTTTGGGGAATCTGGAACTTGTTCATGATAGAACTGTAGTAATATGGTTCATAGAAATAGTTTGGGCCAAGGGGTTCAAAAAATGGAAGAAACAAGATTTCCAATTCTTGGGGTTGGACGAGAGATGAGGTGCCTGGGAATTTCTACATATCACATGAAGATGGGAATCAATAAAAATGTCGTTCATTAGATGGGATGGTACGGTACTGGTGCTTGAGATAAAAGGGGTGTGCGGGTCTGGCCCTCGCACCAAATGATGTGGAATTTGTTAGGTCTTGTTTGTTTTTTAGGGTGAATGGATATGTGTGTGTTTTTTTGTGATGCGATGAACCTAGAATAGCGAGTCTAGGCATCACAACATGAAATAAACCCAATGAAGGCATCTACCAATGGTATGGTGTTTAACCGATACCAAACATGACCTCCCCTCGGGTGAGGAAATCACAATGCATTTTCGTTTTTTGTCCTGTGGGACAACATAATGTTTCATGTCATGTGGGATAGGAAGTATGGGTAATCTACTAGAACGGGGCTGGTATGGTGCGGCTAATGAAAAACCAACATGAATGAGGACATAATCACATACCACACCATGCTGTCCCATAAGAGTTGAAGCCCCGAACGCAGCAAAGAAGAGATAAATTAGTGAAACTCAAGCTGGACCCAAAGACAAGATGTCTATGCATTCCTACGTATCTCATGGGAGTTCCAATCATGTTGTACATAGTTGTAAAATAGATTAATGTTTTTGGTCTTAGATCGTAGACCATAGAGGTGCAAAATCCTTCCATGCATGTGCAGACCTCAACATGATCACTATGCCCACATGATTCATTCACGGTTTGGGAAACAATGGAGGAAGAGTTTTTTTGCAATACCCAAAATGCATGCCAAAGGGAAATCGGTGTGGAGCCCCGGATGATGCCTTTACCATGGTTTTCTTCTTAACATGAAAATGTGCATTGAGGGATAGTGTCAGGAGTGTCAAATTTCGATTTGGACTTGATGAGGTGGAAAATATTGTGAATCAGTTGACCAACTTCCAAGGCATGAAGGGGCTGGCGTGATGGTGGAGGATAACTGTTGGCTATGTTTGAAACATAGCAACCATATCACGTTAGCCTGAAATGGGTACAAACAAATGAGCATCGACCATTGACCACATTCATAGTGTGTGATTTGTATCAATTTGTTGTCTGAAACCCTCGAGGACGTTGGCCCATAATGGTAGGAGATCCCTTAGTTCTAGCATCCATGCCATCTGGGGGTCCCATCAGATGTGAAAGATAATGGAATCCCATGTGTAGGGGAACAAGAAGCTTTAAAAATGAGCAAAATAATGTCTACATAGAATCTGGGACTATAGGTTATAGAGTAGAGAAATCATGGTCCAATTGGTCAATCGCCATAGAGGGTTGAGGGGCTCCACTTGAAAGAAGCCAATTTTGAAGGATGGGTATTGAACATAGAGACATAGAACTCTCAGGTGAAAGAGGTACATGGTGTGGTTGTTGAAACTAGACGTGAATGAGGAAAAAAGCCAATACCCCACTATATATCCCTCTCATGGAAGAATGCAGGACAAGGGACATAGAAAACAACGAAATCTATAAGAGATGGGGATAGACTCGATGTCCAGATGATCGGGTGGTCCTCTGTATTCCATGAGGATGTGAATCAAGCCACACATAGTTCTAGAAGAGGACAATGTGTAGTTTACTGTCAAGTGGTAAGGACACAAATGGGTAAGATACACCAAATAAGGGAGGTGTATGGTGCAGAGAGTAACCCGACATGAATGGGTACATAATCCCAAACCACACCATAAAATCCTGAGTAAAGACATGGGCCGAGGACATGATATTGGGGGACGGATAGAATTTCATGGCCTGATTGCAGTTTAATGTCTCAGAGTGAGGACGATAGGGATTTCAGTTTATGGTCTTAGAGCACGGACTGAGAATGGACAATTATTGACCAGATTCACAAAACAGTACCCATTATTGTGTAACCGGAGTTTTGGGAAAACAATTGAGTGTAAATTGCTGATCATATTCACAATATGGGACTTTTATCACCTTTTCAATAGCAATCCTATACGGTGTTAGCTTGTAATAGTAAGAGAACCCTTGGGCTGAGCATCCATGCCATTTGGTGGCCCTTTTTAATATTGAGGGTGTTGAAAATCCAAATGATGGGTCATTCCGAGCTAGGAAGGGGCTGTGATTGGGGAACATATGATAATTTATGCAATAGATATCTCTAGGGGATATGTGTGTTGTGGTGAATTTTCTCGACCTGAATGAGGAAATGTGTCCGTACCACACCACACAATCCTAAATGAGAACATGGGATAGGTTCCCACGTGGGTCCAATGTCCTGAGGTTGGGCGTCCTAGCCAACTATAGCCATATGACCTCTTGTGCAGTTACCGCCCCATCACAGCTCCTGAGCCCCCGTGGGAAGTGCTCGGTGAGGGAAACAAGGAGCAGGATTCATCATTCCCTACCATATAAGGGACTAATTGCTAGCATCGCCTGAATGAAATTGCAACATGATGATATAGAGGTCATGATGAACCACCACACTCAATGTTTTGGATCTACAGGGGTTGTGACAATGACAAAGGGTATCCACTGACCATGTTCGAAACACAACCTCCATATTGTGTGACCTCAAAAAGGAACACCAAATGAGTATCGACTGCTCACTATATACAAAATGTGGGACTTGAATGAATTTGTTGCTCAACACCCTTGAGTGTTTCGGCCTAATGATGTATGATATCCCTTGGGCCGAGCATTCATGCCACTCGGGGGGTCCTTTTGGATGTGAAAGATGATGGAGTCCCAATCAAAGGAGTGGGTGAATCCTAGTTATTCCCATGCATTTTAATGTCAGATTGGGAGGTGAATGTGATGGACATCCATGGGGGGTGGGAAGTATGGTGGGATCATGATGAGACTGATGTGAATTTGGGAAAAATCCTTTAACATATAATGTGTCCCGGCCCGAGGTAGAATTCTTAAGTTTGGACTGGGCTAATAGAAAAAAATCTCGGGCCTTCCTATGTATCCCATGATGATGGGAATCAAGTCATATGTAGTTATTAATGGCCATTTCGTTTGACGTCATGTGGTGAGGATGTGGGAAACTAGAAGAATGTGGAGGGACCACAGGGTGCTATCTTCATAATCCTGATATGAGTGGGGCCAAAAAAGCCTTCACTGTTCCATTTAAGGATCCTCCAATTGGTCTACCCCTAGGGGGGATAGTCAAAGAAAAGGGTTTGTGGGGCTGGAATCAAGATGAAATTTTTGATCATTCCTATATATCCCATGCAGATGGGAATAATTCCCTACATAGTTATAAGCGTGCAACTTAACTTCTTAAAGGAAAACATGCATTTTAATGTCATGCGGGATGATTCATAACAATTTGAGTTATTGTAGGACCCACTACAGTTTAAGGATGTGTATGACCAAATAGTTTAGGGTCATGCAGGACCCGATAGTTTAGGGTAATGTAGGACTGAGCAATTTAGAATCATTCAGGACCTATATGATTAGGGTCATGCAGGACCAATGAGTTTTGGGTTTTTTAGGACTTGGAAGTTTAGGATCATGTAGGATGATGAAGATTAGGGTCATGCAGGACCAGGCTGTTTAGTGTCATGCAAGACCATTTAGTTTAGGGTCGTGTAGGACCAGGTGGCTTAGGCATTGTATTTCCTGAGGAACGTGACATTGATGGGAGGATTTAAATTCTCATCATCCATAGTAACCTGGTAGTATGCACCATTGAGGGAAACCTTGAGAATTATTTAAGGTCCTTCGCATTTGGGTTCAAATTTTGCTAGCTTCCATCATGGAATCATTGGAATATTCAAGGCCAAGACCAAATCACCTTTTAGGAAAGAGTAGAGTGGAACATTCTTATTGAAAGCTCTTGATATCTTATTCTGATGCCTTTCTAGATTGTGTTGGGCACGAATCCTGTTTTCTTCGTGTTCATCCAACTCAAACAAACAAATTTCAACTACTTTATCTAGAACCTACTAATCATAGACCGATGTGCGTAATGAAGGAAACTGAATCTCGATGGGCAGGACCACCTCAGTTCCGTATAACAGGGATTATGGAATCACCTGGGTGGAATAAAGAGTCTTTGTCCGATTAGCCCAGAGGGAATTCGAGAGCTTGTCCGGAAAATGATTATTGTTCCGACAAACCATTTTTTTTCAAAATTTTATAGAGGGTCTTGTTGAAAGCCTCGATCTTCCCATTCACATGCGTGAGGTAGTAATAGGTATGGTTAGAACGAATATTGTACTTGGTGTACAATTTTTTCAACTCAGCTACCCAAAAGTTGGCGCCGTTATCTGTGAGGATTGTGTGAGGGACTCCAAACAGGTTGATCATCTTGGAGATCACAAAGTCAAAGATAGAACGAGCCTTGACCTCCTTGAGTAGAAATATCTATGCAAACTGGGAAAAGAAAACCAATGTGGTTAGGTTGAAAAAATATTGGCGGGCCGTTGCTAGTGGATATGGTCCCATGACATTGATTTCCCACACCACAAATGGCCAAGAGTACTTGGTGGAGTGGAGGGGCATTGGCATCTGATTTATAAAGTTATTATGAATTTGGCATGTGTAGAATATCTTGGAGAACTCAATTCAATCATGGATCATGGAGGGAAAAAGTACCCTTGCCTCTGGATCTGGTGAGATAGCTTCTTCCTAGTCTGGTGGGCACCATAGGAACCAGTATTAACCTCTTACATGACCAGATAAGTCTGGACTCTATGGATGTAACATAGGAGAATACCATCAAACCCACACTTGTAGAAGATCTGATCATGACTAGGACCATCCTGGAGGGTAAACTGTAACACACAATGTCATATTTTCACACGCTCGGCCCAATCAGTCGAGAGGTAGCCATTTTGGAGACATTCGACAAAGGGAGCTCTCCAGTCCAGAGTCACTTCAACCACTGCATCTTCGGGTAATGACATGGAGGCATCCGTGGTAAGATGGCTCACTTACAGGTCATCATTATCACCAGGGGAGACATGAGAAATGACTATATGATGTTCCACATAGTTAATCAGGTCATCCTCCTCGGGCTCTACAAGACATGTAGCCTGTCCGGCCAGGGAATTAGCTCGACTGTTCTAAGATAGAGGGACAAGAATAACTTCTGTACAAGATGGGAACTGGGCCATTAGCTGGAGAGTGCGCTCTAAAAATGGTATGAGCTCCAGATTTCTGACGACGTAGTCACCGTTGTTGTACTTGATGACTAGTTTGGAATCCGATATCACATGAAAATGGGGCACATCTATCTCAGGGGACAGCTCGAGGCCAGAGATAAGAGCCTGATACTCTACCTCATTGTTGGTAAAGCCTTCTGACAATATGAATGAATTTGACAGAATGGCTTGGTCCAGCGTAATAATGTTGATACCCAAGCCTACCCTATTGAGCCTGGGATCATTGATCCTCATTCCAATGGTGCTTTGGGAAGGACCATCGAAGTGCATCAGCCATCAAAAATGGCATGATCTACTGAGGGGATTTCCTTATCATGAAAATACATGTCCATCAATTGGTCTATATGGGATGGATGGGTACCACGGAAATCGGCCAATGAGTTCCCCATAATAGCCTTGTGAGGGAAAAACATGATGTCAAACTGCTGTAGGATTACCGCCCACTGAGATTGATTGGATATCAAGATGGTACATTTCGAAATGTGCATCAATGGGTCTACCATAGATACCAGTTGTACCATGTGGTGCTGCAATTAATGTCGCAATTTATGTATGTTGAATACTAGCACAAGGCATCTCCTTTCGATGGGGGAGTATCTGGTCTCTGTGTCGAGGAGCATGTGACTGAGGTAGTAGAGTGAATTTTCAGTTCCCTCATTGTTCCTTTTTGTGAGAAGGGCACCGAGGGATCATTCTGGGGTAGTCAGATAATGGATCAGTGGATTTCTAGAAACGAGTGGCATGATGACTGGAGGATGGAGTAGATACTTCTTGATTTCCTAAAACGTGGTCTGACACTCTTTTTCCCATTCATAGGAAGTGCCTTTCATCATGAGTCAAGATATGGGCTTACACATGCTGTCCAGATTTGCAATGAATCCTAGTTTGTAGGCCATGTGGCCTGGGATGCCCCGATGTTTCGGAATGTTGCTTGGTGCATACATCTGGTTGATGGCCTTGATCATCTCCGGGTCAATCTCGATACCTCGATATCAAATAATAATGTCATGGATCTTCCGAGAGGTGACCTCAATGGAACATTTCAATGGGTTCATCATCAGGTGATGGGAACAGAGGAAGATGAACACCTTCTCATGGTATTTGAGATGGTCCAGGAGCTAGTTAAATTTGACCCCAAATCGTCAACATACCATTCCACCAACATTCCAAGGATTAGCTTAAATATTCTATGCATATCCCACTAGTAGGTGTCACCTGCATTTGTTAATCCTAATGGCATTACTTGTTAACAAAACATACCATGTGGTGCCCTGAATGCTGTAGAATCCTTATCCTTAAGGGCCGTCTAGATCTGATTATATCTGGAATAACCATCCTTGATGGAAATGTCTTGGATGCTAGTCGTTGTGTCTATCAGCAACTCTGTCACTGGAAGTGGAAAATAATCCTCTGGGCACTAATGATTGAGATATAGGACATCAATATAGACCCTTATCATTCCTTTCTTCTCCCTGACTAGCACAATGTTGGCTATCCATTTGGGGTACTGGACCCCCTTAATGAATTTGGCTCTGATGAGCATACCAACTTCTGCCTCTACCATGGCACCATGAGAAATGTGCTTCTTTCTGAGAGGCTTCTTGAACTCGTGATGATTTGTTGGGAGACCAATGCGGAGGATGGATACATGAGGATCTAATCCTAGAATCTCGTCATAACTCCAGGAGAACACATCAGGGTGTTGTTTTATGATGTCTATCTATGGTTGTTTCTACTAAGAGGGCATGGCGACACTGATCAATGTGAGTCTCGGGTCTGCCTCATTACTGAGGTTCACGTGTACCCACTAGTCGACTGTGGAAGATACACCCACTTCAAGGGCAGTGGGAATCCTCTAAATCTTATTCTTCACTTGTGGAGAGGGAATCCTTGGAAGGATGAGTCGCTTCAGAGTCGACAGATCCAGACAGGAAGCTGGTACATGCCTGAGCAGCAATGGACACCGCATCAAAAGACTCCTATGATACAGCAACCATAGTAATTATGGTTTTCGATCCAATCCCATTAGGCCTTTGGCCCAAGGGTCTTCACTTGAAGATATCGAAGAAATAATGGTGCATTGGTTTGATCTGGTTAATTCCATCTAGAAGAAACAAGTAGGTATGACATATTTCTGTTGCCTTGGGGCAGACATCCCAATACCGAATGGGGTTATGAGGCTCCAGGATCACCTGAGCCTCATTTAAATAGGAGTACGACGTGATTTTTCGTTGTCGATTATAACTGTGAATGTGTTCCTCCTCTTCATAGAAATAAAAAAGAATTTTCCCATATCCAGTGTTGTAGCATCCAATCGGTGGATTGGAAAGATGTAGGCATCATCTAGATCTACCCATGGGTCGGTCGCCGCCATGGCATGCTCAACCTCATTGGTCTAAAGCTTCTTTTCCACACTCTTGTTGTAGTTGGAATCCAAATAGTGGGCCTCACAAGAAGGAAAGTGAGATGTGTCACCTTGGATCATGCCAACTCAACATTAAGGGAGCACTTGATGCACTGGTGATATGATGAGGGAACCTCCGTATACAGGTGCAGCCATGGAATTCCCATCAACGCATTGTAGGTGGTGTCCTGGGAGACTACCATAAATTCGGTGCTGGAAACTAGGCCACCAAACATGGTCTTCATGTGGATCTTATGGACTTAGGTCTATTCCATCCTATAATAACCATGGATAATTATGTCAGAGGGAGTCATATCATCTTCGGATAATCCCATCTTTCGTAGTGTCTGAGTCGGGATTAGATTAATTCTAGATCCCATGTCAACAAGATAGTGACGAACATTCACACAATTGAAATGGCTGGTAATGAAGAGTGGGAGAATGTGCCCCTGTTTGAGGGAGCCAACATCTACTCCATATAACAAAATAATGGATTGGTATTTATCATTCTCGATTGGCTCAGCGTGAAAGGCCTCTGTTGTTTATACCTCTGACTCAAACTAGTGGGGGATTCTTAAAGCTATAGAGAGTGCCTCATGCATATGTGACGATAGGTGTAGGGACTAAATGATGAATATCCTTTCTGGGATTCAGGAAATATTCTTAAGAACATCATTCTTCTGCGCCATGTGTGAACATCTGTTTTCAGAAGGTCGCTCTGTGACAGGAGGCATGGTGGGCCCTGTAGGTTAGACCGACGGCTGACTAGTACTGGGAATATCCCACTTCTTATGATTCAAAGCATGTGGTATACCTATCATAATAGGGATAGCTGACTGGGACCAGTCTAGGGTGGAGCGTGGTTGACCATGTTGAGACCTAGGTGGCTGTAATTGGTCTGGTAGCACAAACGGTGGTGGAGGCGGACATGTTGACACCAGATAGGGAGGTTGAACGTACATAGCTCTACATTGGGAATTCTTTCTGGTCTTAGTGGATTGCATGGCTATGCTGGATTTACCAATTGATGTTCTTTGATGACCCATATGGTTGCGGCTCAGCTGACATTAGCATCGTCTGGGGACACTGTGGAGATTCACCTAGCACTCCCCATTACCGAGAGTCATGTAGGGGTTTACCAGCTCCATGGTATTACCCAAAGCATACCCTTGACTGTCACTCTAAGATTCATTCGCTTCCAGGATGATTCTTGGAGGAATCGCCATCTCCACTGGTAGGAATTTGCTGAGAGTGCTAGATGACGATGGCATCAGTGGGGGGATTTTTTTCCCTTGCATCAGTGGTTTTTTCTCTTCTGGGAAGTGGTCGGCTATGACGACGATGTAGAAGTGGTGGCTACAGCTTTTGAAGGATCTGGATGATTCAGGAATTCTCAGATGACACTGTGGGAATGTGAGACTATTTTGCAGGCCATCAAGTCATTATAAATTTGGATTCCATGACTAGAAACCCGATGCCACTCACCCTCGCTGTCGATGCTGTTGTCTGGCCTCACAATGATGCATACTACCTATACCAGTGCTGGGCCTAGCCTGACTTTGTTATTGTCGACAGGGTCTTGGAGTCTGTCTTTGAAGACATAGCACATCTGGAGAGTGTTCCCCAAGATTTAGTGATAGGGTTAGTATTTAGGTTGATCAGTAATGTTTGCCTCTTCCAGTCTTTTACACTCAGGAAAACACACAATCCCCTATTACAATGATCATCAGAAATAGCCAGGGACATGATTCTCTTTGAATGAGTAGGTCCGGTTTCTTCTTTCCGGAAAGGGGGGCCCTGGAGTTTTCCCCTAGTGAGCGGATGGAGGATCCTCCCAAGGAAGCATGGCCTGATTGTCCTTCCTAAGTGGTGGTGGTGCATTATGCGGGGCGCCTACCGATTTTGAGGTGGCCACTGCAGGGCTGGAGGCTACGCCTGGGGTAGAGGGCCACTATGAGGATGTAGAGGCGGCTCCACTGATAATAGTTCCATTTTTCTGGGTGCCTCTATTTGGGCCGCCGTGGTGGGCTTGGGATTGATATCCTACCTCATAGGAATTGAAGGGGGCAATGGATGTGCCTGGCTGGCCTGTTGCAGGGCTACTTCCATTCACTGGGCCTTGTCAAAGAAGTATCAGAATCCTCTAGGGTAGTTATGGGTTATCAAAGAGGGAACCAATTCTATTTTAACATTCCATACACAAAACATTAGTAATTATTCCTAAGTTAGTGGAATGTCAAGGGAGTTTGTAAGCCCCTTCCACTGGGCGATAAAGTCTGCGACACGCTCATCAGGCCTCAGATTGCACTTGAAAAGGTCTGCGATACTCGTCTTCCATGTGGTGGAGTTGAACTAGTTCAGAAACTTCCTATGAAGATCCTCCAATCCTTCTATTTACCTCTTGGGGAGTTAGCTATAACAGACGAAGGCATGGCCTTCCAATGTCTGTACAAAACACCATAGCATGGAGGCCTCGTGCTGCGTCGAGGTTCCCAACATGGGCCCGTACCTTGAAATAATGTGTTCCAGATGCTATGGGGGTCCCCTATACAATTAAAGGGAGAGAATGTGGGATTTCTGAAAGCCAAGGGTGCTGGAATATCATCAACCCATGATGGATATGGATTGAGATCATGTGGAAGTGCCACCTACCGTGTTTCCAATTCCATGAGGCGTGCGATGAGTGCGGCCATTTGATCATCAGTGTAGGGGTCCCTCTTTTTATGGGGATCTTTAACCACAATTGCATTGGTGAGTTTTTCAACATGGTATGGAGGTCCAGTGGCTCATGGAGCGGGTGGTGGCATGACCCTTGGGGAAGCTGGGGGAACCCATGTGGGGTCCCTTGGATTTTTATGACGTTCCGAAGGGTTTGGAAAGACGTACCACGCCCTCTTGCCACATGTTCTGTCTTCAACCCTGTTCACAGGGGTAGGATGGTCAGGGTCGCCAAGAGGAAGTACGCCGAGGGGAAGTTATTCCTGCCCCTACTACCCTGGCCTAAGATTGTCGTAGTCTAGCCATCGTTTTGCAGCTCGTTCATCTTGGAGACATCATCCACCTTCTTCTGTTTGGCATGTTGCTGACACAACAAGACTTTTTCAGGGTCTTCCTCCATCATCTACATGGAGCTAGACTGGTTGGACGGTTTGGAGGCTCTGAGATTTTCATTACCCTTACCATGATTTAGAAAAAGGACTAATGCCTTAGTGGGAATAGGTAGACCCAACAGACACTTCTGTTGACGAGTAACCCTCACCGAGGGGTCCAGTAGTTGTGGCGCGCCATCAGGAGGGAGGTCCCTACCCATGAGCTCCAGCTCATTTTCCTCTTTCGATAGGATGTCCATATTGACCGCGACTATACTTGTGGTAATGTCATCAATTTCTCCTAGAAATTTGGATTTACATCGAATGGGATTGAAGAGGATGACAACAAATTGCCCACATCCATAGATCTGTAGGTGGGGGGAAGACTCCTTGATAATTCTACGAAGTACATTGAAACTCTGAATGCATTGCAGTTGGAGGGACTTATGGAGAACGAGTGCCTCAGGGAACTGAGCCACAGGTAGTGTGGCCAAATCAACTAGATGAAATTTATCGCTAATGTATTCAAAATGTTCTTGGATCCTGGGATATACCGCTCACTGATAACGAAGGAGAATGTGTCTCCTAGAGGGTTCGACAGAAACACTAAATATCCACTAGGGTAAGGGATTACAGTGCACAGAAATTCAGTGGGCCACGAAAAAAACATCTCAAGGAAGTGGTCTACTACAAGGATATTCCATAATCTTCTTGGCTCAGATTCAGGGTCTGTCCCTTCATTACCCCACTTGTCAATCATAGGTGGATGAGGAACCAGTATTAGTACCGAAGAAGACCGTTGGGATGGTAGGGTGGCCTGTGGAGAATATGATGAGCGAGCTGACAAACCACCACATCTCGGGCTATCCTACGACGAGTGTAGCGACCCAGCCACAACATCACGGTAGGATGGGCTGACGGTCACAGTTCCTAGTGTAGGGTCTTGGGCTATTGGTGAGGGGCCACATTGCTGCTCGCCCGCCATTGGTCTCCATAATAACTCTCTATGATCTCTAGTCAAGGTATAGATTAATTCTGGTGACAACAATGGCAATTTCATGACGGAAAATTACGAGGACGCCGAATTTTCCTCGTCCTAGATATACCTGCGGAGGGAGGTGGGAATATGACGGACCTTGAATTATGGGAGTAATAGACTGATGTTCCTCATTCCTATCGTAGCCCATGACTCGAAGGTGTGAGTGGAGGGTTCATGCACTATGTAATACTCTGCATCAGAGTCTGATAAGTAGACTGGTCTGATCTCTGTCTGAAGATTCCTATAATTCTTCTTATGGAGGCGACGACTCTCCTTCTAGCACCTAGAAAGCTCTTCAGGACATGGTAGGTTTCTGACAAGAGGAGATCCTTTAGCCATAATGGTGTCGGGGCGAAGACAGTTTCCACCTGTGTATGTAGGGGTGCGAGGAGCACCATGAAAGATATCAAATGGGGCATGGGGATGACCTCCACAACTAGTTCTTGAGCGGGTAAGACCTCTGCTGGAGCTAGTCAGCTAATGGGGAGGACCTCCATACTCGTTTCCCCTTGTGATATAAGAATGAGGAGGGTCCACTTACTAGTTTAGGTAAACACGAGTAGGACCTCCGTGATGGGCCCTGGTGAAGTGAAGTCGACCCTCACTCCTTCGATTGATGTGGTGAGGAGGAACTTTACCCGCTACTATGAGGACATGGGGAAGGTCCCCACATTGAAGAGCCACCATATGTGCCACGTCCCTAGACTTAATTTCTGTGTCGGTAGTAATGACTCCAGATCCAGTGTAGTGGGAATGGGGGAGACTCCGTACTCAGCAGCACCGATGCGGGGATGACCCTCATTTCGATTGAAGGTGGCATGAAGCGGACCTCCCTACTGATCCTAGAAGCAGGGAAGTCCCACGTTCTCCAAGGTTGCAATATTAGTATGACGTCTATACAGGGTCGCATCACTACCGGTTAGTCTGTGGTGGCCACTACTTATGCTGGCGACCAAGAGAGTCGACCGAACCTGAACGTGGGGCGGTTGGGGCCTCAATCCAGGTTGGGCATATTAATGTCCCTAATCATCGTATAGAGTGAGTTGATAATATGCATCAGTAGTGTCTCGGGCCATAGTAGCCACTGAATTTGATTCCCCTTGGTGTAATTCATCTTTGACTTGAACCCGATGCTGGTGTTGGGTTAGACGGACCGGAGCCGGTTGTGCTAATACATGGCTTACCTACTCCTCGTCTAGTAAGACCGGGTGGTGGAACTGACATGGCCATTTGTGGGCCCTTGATGGGAGTCCCTGGAATGGGACTCTATCTAGGATGGCCCAGATATCCCATACCTCATCAGCTTAAGGCAGGGAATCGTTGCGATATTCTGGGCCAAAACAGTTATATGTTGGAGTAGGGAGTAGGGACTCTCCGCGTGGCCCTTGGGGGCAGTGTTCATGACGAGGAGCAGATGCCCCTAAATCCAAGTGCGCCATATCTCAAGTTGGGATAATACCCTCCTCCTCATACAGGAGTATGAGGTGATTGATCACCCTTTTCTGAATATTCTGAGATGAGGAGATGGGGTGTGGGAACCCAAGGTTGTGCCTATTGAGACAGGCACAGATGAAGCGGAACCACGTGAGACTTCCACGCTGGTACTGCCCCTACACATGCTTTAGTGGGTAGGTGGTGACCGAGATCTAGGTGTAGCAACATGGTTCCTAAATGTAGGGATATTAACTCATCAGTGCTGAAATAAAAAGGGAATTGTCAACCAGTGCCCAGTGCCATCCCGTCTTCCATAACCGATAAGACGGGTCCTTGCAAATAATGTCGCAGATCAGGATGTCTAAAGTTTTGACTACACCAACATCTACTAAGTTTCACATTAGGAAAACTATTTTCTTGGTGGGACCTAGTTCCAGATATCTAGATCTGGTGACATGCTAATCCACTAATGTATCTAATGATGCTAATCACCATATCGTGGAGAAGATATTAAAATCAGGTTCACCATTTCTATTTCTAACACTTTCGTCATGGCACGTGCGTCTGTCTCATTGGGGGATGGTAGCACTCTCTTGTTTCCTGCATTACCGCTTTCCAAAGGTGGGATACATCCTTTCCTTGTTCAGGGAAATTATCTCCTTGAATGAAATGGGATTATTGGACTTTGGTTCATCCTTCTATAGATTCCTCCCCAGAACTCAACACCTAGTCCGGGTCTCCCTTATATATTTAAGAAATTGTTCGTGAAACTCTGACACGTACCATATCTTCATAGACACTAGTTAATTACACTGCCTCAATCGGGAAATTCTAAATGGCCTGGTCTATGCAGCAACCATCATTTAGGGGAGTAGGGACGTTTGATGTCATTAGCGTGTCTAGATGCTGGGACACTGGGGTGTTTGTGTTTCTTCCCCTTATTATAGGGATTCTAGAGGGTGCAGAAGCCTGAGGCATTCTTGTGTTGAATGTGATTAATCGAATGTCCTAGGAATGTCCCTGAGGTTTTCCTCAGCTTCCTGGGTATACCACAGGGTATGCCTCTTGTTTAATGTCTTGTTGAGATAGATCGACTGATCAGAACACTGATTAGAGTAAATCAAATGGGTGCATCCCCTGGAGGGAACACTGATATAGGGGGGGTGAGCTGTCATGATCTCACCGGGATGTGGCGGCCTGGGTAACAATCATGATGGATGATGGATTGTTTGAATGAAGTGGATGTCGAATGGGATGGAACCACCGTGAGGACGACAGTAATGTTGTTATTGAGTATCGAGAAGACATCCTACATACCCTATGGCAGGTAATCACTATCTGCATAGTTCGGTAGGGTGAAAGGATGCCTAAGGTGGTGACCCATGAGAATGGACAAATGTATTGGAACCAAAGGAAGTAGAACCTCTAGGTTGGGTCATGACCTTCACGAAACACATGGCTCGAATGGAAGACCAGGAATGGACTTGAATTTGGGCATACACATAAGACGACAACCCAATGATGTGTATGGGGTTCAAGCATGGTTAGAAGCTCAAGTAGGTTTGAAACCACTTGGATGAATGAAAGATGAGGGTCCCATAAAAGGGGAATACAATGGATTACCGCTGCGTAGGGGACGCAATGGCTTACCAGTCGATAGGGTCACAATGGCTTACCGTTGTATGGGGTCACAACGGCTTACCGTAGGATGGGGTTACAGCAGCTTATTTCTAGATTGGGTTTATGCTCAGGGTAGATTCCAATGTACCCTGCCTAGGATACAGAGATCAAACCCACGTAGTTCATATGGTATGGTTGTAGGTAGACCGACGTGAATGATGACCTGGGGTCTAGATGGATTGTGGGATTGAACTTCATGGAGGATTCCTATGTACCATGCCTTGTCAAGGATCAAATACTTCGTAGTTCCGGTGGATATTGGGTGAACCTACGTGAAGGGGGTCAGAGCGACCAGGTGTTGGGATTGAACCTCAAGGAGGTTTCCTACGTACCTCACCTTGGAAAGGATCAAAGACCACGTAGTTCAGGTGGGATTAGGAGAACTAACATGAAGGGGGTCAGAGCGACCAATGGGTATTGGGATTGAACCTCCGGGAGGCTTCCTACATACCTCACCTTGTCAAGGATCAAACACCTCATAGTTATACTGGTGTTTGGTGAACCTACATGAAGATGGACGCGACCAATGGGTGTTGGGCATGAACCTCAGAGAGGCTTCCTAAAAATATCGCCTTCTAAAGGATCAAAGACATCATAGCTTTGGAGGGTGTGGGATTTCACTCTAGGCTTCCTGGAGAGGATTTCATGGTTGATGCATCCTCTAATCCCACATAAGTTATGCTAGGTGTGAGAAATAAGAGACAGCGAAGACCAGAAAATCACATTGCTAAATTTCCATTAGTGGGAAGTGGAGTGGGTATGAGGTGCATGTAGCTACCCTAAATGGAAACAGGGGCTTATGCTTGATCCATAACCCAAAGAGGAAATAGGGGCTTATGCAGGGTTAGTATCACTAAGAGATTGAGATTGGCACTTACTCTACGGTGGAGGCTCGGGTGGTGACAAAACCCAACGAGAGAGGGATTTGGCACCCAGTAAGAGAGGAGGAGTAGGGGTGATGCCTCCTATAATAAAGGCTAGGGGATTACACAAGGTTGGTTTCCTTTTCCCCATGAATAGAAGTCGCTCTGATAAAGAGGATTTCATTCCATGTGAGGAATGATTTAACACCCATGGAGACTAGTGAGCATAGAGAATGTCCGAGATGGGCCCTTGTGTGCAAGGTAATGGGTGAGGTCACAGTTTAACATCATGTTCTCAGGAACTTTGGGGCTTGGCAGTTTAATGTCATTTAGCTTCGATGAGGCGGGTTCACTCCTCACCACTAGGACTTACATAACATCCAACCTCTACATGTTAGTGAAGTGAATGAATAGGAAACTCCGTGGATAGGGAGTGTTGTGAGGTGAGCCGATTTGGGGTCCACGTTAGCCTGGATATGAGAAGATGAAATATCAGTTAGCGTTGCAATGCGAAGAAGTGTGAGGCGAAGCAACGCAACTGGAAGTATCGTCCAAGGGACATTAATGATACTTCGTACGATCCTAAAAGGACATACGGGAAAACTGTGTGTGCCGTAGATTTCTGGGGCATGGGAATCACCTGAAAATGATATCCAAAAAAGACACATCAAACACATGTGCACTAGGAGGGAGGCTTGCGCGCAAAATGGAATAGTTGTACAGAAAACGTCTGGTTGGTGCAAAATTTTGCATGGAAAAGACAGGGTCAACGCACAAGGGGGGGTCATGCAATTGGAAGAGATTACACACAAGAAATATGGGTTGTACATTATTGTATGGGATTTCTCTAAAGGAATAAAGTTTGCATCCAATTGTAAGGGATTTCATTCATCTAATGAGGTTTGCAAGCAATTAGAAGAGATTACCGGCAAGGAATCATGTTTTCTTGCAATGGGAAGGGGTTGAACACAATTAGAATAGATAGAGTTAAATTGGAATGTATTGTGCATAGGGGAATAGTCTCAAAGAAATTAAAACGAGTCTTAAACATGAGTGGTCTCGTGTGAAGGCCGACCCCTAGGTGACCTGTTGTGAATAATCATGTACGTGAATGTCATATTTTGCATGCAAGAAGATGTGGATTCCATACAGAGGAGATGGTTCAGATTCATCAGCCGTCAGAAGATGAAGAGGTGACCTTCTATTTATAGGTTCTTAGGGTTGTCCGATCCATGAAGAAACTGGTCCACATAAAGGATTGTGCGCCTGTGTTGACAGCGCGAAAGTTCACCCACACGGGGGCGGCCATGCACAAATTTATGCGCCCGCGGTCAGTGGAAAAAACGTTACTTCACTGGCATGGAAAACTACCTTGGACCCCGTGGTGTTTCGTGTGAGGGATATTTTTTTCATGCACCCCTGAAATTTTTTTGGGAGACTCTTTCGTGACCCCCATAGTGGATCAACGAATCCAAATATGTCTTCTCTTTGCCACGCCAAAACCTCCTTCATCCCTTGATTGTTTTTCTATGTCTACAACAGGGTTCTACCAATGTTTTGAACTAGACACTATCCAGGGCAGCAGAACCCTTATCATCATCGATGAGGAAGGGGGATGCATTCCATTTGTTGGAGAAGTGTTAACAGAGCTTGTAGAAGTTGATACAACAATAATGGAAAGAGTTCCTACAAGAAATTGACACTAAGATAGTCTATACACATGGGAAGGGGAACATGGTAGTAGAATCACATAGTAGGAGCTCTAGTCAACTACTGTTGATGAGGCATCGTAACTGCTAGTTGTGCATCGGATATCCTTCATAGATAACGATGGATCATCTTACCTCAATTCTATGACTGTCACTCCCCCAATTCCTCATATAATTCTGGAGGCATAGATTGGGACGTTGATTGCGAGAACTAACATGCTCATTCTATCACTCCCCCAATTCCTCAACGAATTCGGGAGCCACAGCTTGGGACATTGATTACGAGGCCTACCATGCTCAGATATCCTAAGGAATATCTCTAGAAAGATTTTCTAATGTTTAGGAGTACGTCATCCACATCATAGGTCGCACCATGGTACTAGTGACACTTCAGGATGAGATGTTGAGTGAGACCATGTCTTCCTATGGGTATGACCCTGAGGAGGATTGTGTATGTTTTTCCAGGCATCATGTTATCTCTGATGTTTATCAGTCCTTTCAAGATTTTATGCAGAGTGGGCAAGGTGGCATCCCGTTTACCTCTATCCCTGCAGATGCACTGGGTGTGTAATGTTTTCCATGTGTCATAGCCGATGAGATGTGTGCATGATCCATAAAACGTTATGATCTAGGAAGAGTAGAACATTGATGATGGAGATACTTTTATGGAGTTCCTGGTGCAGATATAGGATCTAAAGGAGTGATTCCTTCAAGGGAGATTGGTACCTCTAGTGCGCATTCTCAGACTGCATGAGAACCTACAAGAGAGAACACTAGAGCGGGATTCTCATATTCATGCTCAGTACCACCATTTGTTTCTTTATTCTGTGTTTTGGCTTTTAGGGATGAAATTCCCTAAGCTGGGGAGAATTTAATGCCTCAAAATTTCCGTGGATTTTTTTAAATATTTGGAATTATTTGGAGACAAAAGATCTGACTGCGCGGGATTCTAAGGCCTGGGGTACCTCTAATGATCTGTCGAAATTTTGTTTAACATTAAATAGCGCTTGTAAGATATTTTCCTAAAAAAGTGGAATAACTCTTAAATGGTTGCCTAAATCAGAAATCTGAGTGCACCGTTACACTCAGTATGGCAGGTTTACTCTATGCACAATTTAAGTTTAGTCAGTGCATGCCCCATGTGGGAAAAACCCAAAATGGCCTAACCATAAATAAAATAATTAAATAATGTTATTTTATTTTTCAAATATTTATAACTCATGAATAGTTACATAGATTAAAAGTCTGAGACCACCGCCGAGCTCGTGAGGGTATGCTCTCTTTAGGCAGAATAAAAAATTAGTCGGCACGGGCCACCAGTGAATGTTACTTTTTGGATATAAATAAAATAATAAAGAGACAATTATTTTATTGTTAAAATACATAACATCTAAATGGTAACTAAAATTAAACATCCAAGAGTTCCATTGGGTTATTTGGGGCATGTTCTACTCATAACGAGCCTATCCTCAGTCGAAACGGGTCGAGGGGGGACACTATTAATGTATTGAACTTTTTTAAGGTATGTTCAATAAACGCACAAGAAAAATTTTATAACTTTTGAACCGGTGCTCAGATTAAAAATACGAAGCCACCGTTGAACTTGAAGTGGATGGATTTTCAGAATGAAAGATTAACCTCGACTGTTTTGGGTCGCGAAAAGATATTGGTCTTTGTGTTTTTCCTGGGGGAATAAATAAAATAAAAATATTTCATCTTAAATATCCTCTGACTTCTCCTTACAATTTTTTTTGTGTCGAGGACCACAAGAGGGTTATCATTCATTTAAATGTTTGTCATTAAATTCCCAGTTACACAATATGTGAAACCACAAATCCATTTAATTAATAAGATTCATTAATTCTAAATAAATGAATAACCTCTCAAAATATGAGTTATACTAACTCATCCTTGCGGTGGAGTGTTGGTTTCCATTGTTGAACGAAGGAGCAGGATCTTGAGGTTGTTGACGAAGAACAGATCTCACAATCGAGAATTGATGATCATTGTTCGAGTGGCGTCGTTCGATGTTTGGTGTAGAAATGATTGACCCTGACCCACCTTCAATCGCGAACATTCTTGAATGGATTTACGATATATGGGGTTTATTTAGATGTATGATAAATATCTATTTGTTGATTCCCATTGTTCATGATTCTAAACGATGATGGCCAAATTAACATGGCAGTCGATCTGCACATATACCATGATCTTTTCTATTTTTTTCTTCACATGTTCTTTGCGCGTTCTCCGTCTGAAAATAATTAAGCATGCTAAAAACTCAATATTTCCTTGATCACAACATACAAATGTAGAAATCTCATCCCGAGGATCGTGCATATGTGATTGTCATATTATTCGTGCGTAGAACAAAGATGTTGTGGCCACTAGAAGAGGCAATGTGGCATCCATATTCTGACATGTCTTCGGTGCATGGCTCTGAGCGGGATAGGCTATGCGATGTACTATAGTGGTCTGTGTGGAGAGTCGAGGCGGCTTACCGCAGAGAAAAGAGGAACATTATCCCTTGTTAGAGTCAGCTCATTCGATGGTGTGGGTGAGTGGACCCTATGGCTAGGTGGTGCGGTTGTCTTGAGGCGCATGACCTAGCATGCAGAAGGTACGATGTTGAGACCAAACTGAGGTTGGTGCATCAGTTCTGGACATGTGGAGGAACCCTACCATTTGTGGAAGGAGTTAATTGGAGTGTGAGAAACCATGGAAGAAGAAAGGGTAGATTGGAGAAAGAAAAACTAAAGAGATGAGAAAATAATAAAAACCATAAAAGACAAGGAAGAGTGTAGCATGCTAGGATGGAGCATGGAGGTTCTTATTTTGGTGGTGCATGGATGTTTTGGGTAAGATCATTTGAGGAATTAAATTAAATTAAATATAAGAATAATATAGTAATGTTATTATTATTTTCATAGGGAAACTTTGTTTTGTCTGTAATTTTTTGTGTGTGACCTCGGTTCCCCAAACTGTCAGCAGTAGTATGATCCTAACATCGAGACATGAATTATGAGACCAATATTGGATGTATTTTTTAGGATTTTGGATCAGGTAACAGAATCACATCGAAAATAAGAGAACTAATATTATTATTAAATCTTATACCCACTACAACTCTAGCGTGAGACATCCTACTGACTTGCCGTCAGTGGTGATGTGGTCCTAACATTAATATGGTCGATTAAAGTCTAATGTTGGATAAAAAATTTGGGATCATGGATTGGGTACATGAAACATCCAATAACAATATTCTTAGTATTATTACAATATCATATTTCTGACGTGTCTCCCTCAAACGATGTTAGAATGACAAATCGTCTGGAATGATGTGACCCTCAAATTAAGATGGATGTTTCAAGAAAAATTTTGTATATTTATGTCAAGGTCATGGTGCAGGACCCATGAGGCCCGGTTTGCATGTGTTGTGGTGAAATGAAACTTTTTCACTGGGTATCCATTTTGGAAAAATGGGTAGTCCATATCGTGTGTTTTTTCTGGTGGATCACAACATTGTGAGCTGTTTGGTTATCCAGTTCCATTTGACATATAACTAGGTTGGATTGAACACAAATCCAAAAATCACCTCAGTACTAAAATGCCTATAATGTACAGACCGGGTGTCCGGTTGACACGCCGTCTATTGCATTAGAACCCTTAAGACATGGAAGTCCTTTGGGTTACTCCTTCTTGAGATTAGTGGTGGTCGAGGTATGACTGGTATCTTGTGGGGAAGATTCTACAGAGCTCGAGTGCACCGAGTGTCAGGAATCTTGTGGTTGGATGTAATGGGGAGAATGATCATTGATCATGTGTGGGTCAGTGCTTAGTGATCCTCTGTGTGTCAGCGCATACCGATCCTATATGGGTCAAATCTTGTGTTGGTCAGTGCTCAATGATCTTGTATGGGTTAGCGCATACTGATCCTCTATGGGTCAGTGGGTGTCAGTTACCTGTTGATCCTATGTCGGTCAAAAGTAGTTCTACTTAACAGAATAAGATGATCTAGACTTATGACTAATCATCAGTACTTATATACATAAGATATACCCGATTGTAAGTTGGGTATTTTATCTTTGTGGTGTTACCTGTGTGGTACTTCTTCCTGGTGGTGTTACAAGTGTGTTACTTCTATCTTTTTTTGTTACCTGTGTGGAACTTTTACCTTCGTGGTGTATCCATTGTGGTATTGTTCCCTCATGTATGAGATGAGTAAATTTTTATAACTTAGGTATACGTATGGGCATATAACTAGGTAGAGTTGATGTATTACTTTGAGGGTTTTCCATTGAGGAACTCTAGGAGACCTACAGGGGACTCGGGGTCCCAAATAAGTATTTTTATACACATCTCTACACGGGCTATGCCCGCACCTTTTTGTGTCTTATGCAGATGATAGACAACATTGATCGAGGCTGAGGGAACCAGGAATGGAGGATACTTGGAGGTATACCACTAGACGTGATGTACTGTACAGACGACCGTTTGTGTGTTGTGCATACCCTTCAAGTAGGACCATTGGCGGGTGTTCACAAGAGATGTTTTATATTTAACATGTACTTTCCTGTTGGGATTGTATTCTGGCCCCCATTACATACTGTACTCCCATATTTTCGATATAGTTTACATTGTGCATGTATCATACTATGTTCTTGGTTTGTGTGGGTTTCCATGTTAAAAGGAAACGCATTCCTAGTTTTATGGACATGCCTTTCTTAAGCTAGCCGCAAGAGCTAGGCCTATGGAAGGAGGGGTTGGGTTAGTCACAGAACGGGCCCCCAGGGGACCAGTCATGACAAGATCAATCCTTCAAGGATCTACCAGATCTTCCATCTAAAACTCGACTACTTGAACCACATAAGAAAAATGACCAATAGATATAGTATAATGGGTCGGAATTATTTCCTTGTACAAATAGTGTTATTTTTATTGAGATTCGCCTAATTAATTTTATGTTCCGTAAAATAAAATTTAGAAATTTAATGAAGAAAAAATGTTAACATGCTTTATTTACATTTCCTAGTACTCTATCGTACATGTGATTTCATCTAATCTTGTAATTACATGAGCCAAAAGACCTTGGATTGTATCCTAAAGTGGCCTTAAAATCATATTCCCTTGTTGGTCTTCCCTATACTATGTCGAATAACAAGATCAACAGATTTAATTTCCTTAATAACCATTGAATCCCAAAATGATCCTAATTCCAAACTCCATCACATCAATGAACCATTATGTTATATACCACTCTTTCATGACCCCTCCCTCAAAATATTCAACAATTAAAAGTGAGAGATAATGACCTATGAGACACGCCCCTCGTAGTTTCTAGGTTTGAGACTTCCACTATGGGTATAATGATCTCAGAAATTGAAGGCATTGCCCACTATAATAATACATGATCAAGAAATGGGTATAATAATCCATAATAACAAAAAAAAATTACAAAATGATAACAAAAAATTTCTAAAAATGAGTGTATAAAATAATTTGATATAAATAAATGTACCCATTATAGATATACGACATAATGTATAAGTGAACAGCAATGAAACTGTCCCAAGGTCTGATCTTTTAAAGACCATCATTGTTCACATCCTCCATGAAACCTGAAAATATGTTTATATACATAGGGTGATCATACATGTATACTCTTTTGGGTTACCAAATTCTATATTTAATGTGTGAATGAATCATAATATTGAACTGAACCCTGACATTAGTGCAATACATCACCAAAACTAGTCAACTAACCTATCCACATCCTCATCATGAACCAATGACCAAATAACACATCCTAGTATAATAAGATAATAAGATGTGTATCAATAATGGTTACACCACACCACATTAGCAAGGATTATAAAATCTCACACCCTATAGATGTTTGTCATAGATTTCCCACCATATAAATATAATATCAAATCTCATCATCATGAATCACAACACATCAAATCACATCACATCATATCCCGCCTATAAACAAAAAGGTAACAACCCCACAACCACATACATAACAATATATTATTATGAACATGTAGGATATTTACCTTGTTTACCACTCCTACCATGAATGAACCCCACCATAGGCCATTTAATCATCTCACCCAAAAACACAAGGTTCATCACATCACACCTCGATCGAATACACCTATTCATACTCATCATAATACATCCCAATAGTGAACTATTGATTTCTTTCCATCACATCCCGTTCAGTTTATTTCCACCTTCAATATGGAGTAGATAGGTTTTTGCCTCTAGTCTTCAATACTTACTACCAGGATGTAGTAAATAACACCCACAAACATATTATTTATCGGTACTAAGTGAAAAATATGGGAGGGGTGAAAATAGAAAATCACAGTGAAATAATATCTATATATAATATACTAGCACCCATGTTTATCCTTCGTATACACAACATAAGATTCATACCATCTCATAACATCACCCTAATGGTCGTACAACCATTATCACTTTCTCGACCCTCACTAAAACAAAACACAATATAATAAGTCACAATACATATTCCACTTTTTATTTTCAAATTACCCATTTACCAGATATACTATTTACCATCCAATTCCATTTAAAATTCTATTGTTGAAAATTCCTATATCATTAATATGTATATATACATTAACCATTTAAAATCAATACCCCACTTATATTAAAGTGTTCTTTAATCATTCCAACCCATTTTAGAATCCAGCCCATATCATTTCGGTTTTAACATTATCATTTATTTAATTTCATTACAAAATGGAATTCTTGAATAATACAACACATGAAAATAATAGATAGACAATTATACTCCTTCAAGTAAGACCACACAACAACCAACACATCCACAACCACCCCTTACCACAAAAACCACATCACATCCACATTACATCACAACCAACCCATAGCATGATCATACAACATGAAATACATTCCCACATCAAACAAATATCCAAAACACATCACATAACATTTTTATATTTTATGTATGGATTTAAATCAATTTTACTTAACTTTAAAGTGTATTGTCACTAAAAAAAATAATTTTATAGGGGAAACCATTTCATTAATCAGATATATGTGATTAATTAATTCCATTTAGTGTGATATAAAACAATAATAAAAGGGGGATCCCTAACAACTATAATATAGTGAACCCCCCCAATAATTACAATTTTCAGTAAGGTATAAATCCCATAAAATTGAAATATCATTAATTATATCAAACTATAAAAATATTTCATTTGACCCTCAGCCACATCAATTTAAATAATCTTATTCATTAACATAATTAATATGTTGTATAGTATCATAAAAAATGATTCCAAAACCATGAACCTCAATCAAATTATATAAAAAATGACTAATTATGGACCTTGTAACTAGATAAAAAACCTTCACATGATTCGATGCACCAAAATCCAGGGTTGCACACATAAGATGGTCCCACTACATGGGGAAATCATACCAACAGAGGCTATTGGGTTCCACCAATCTATTCAATTGAATTCAAAACATCCAATATTGAGAGAAATAAAATAAAAAATAATTAAGGAATGATATTAATTTTAGAATCATTATATATGAATTTAATGGGAATTTAGTTCACTCCTATTATATTAATTGACTATTAATCTAGGTGAAATTAAACCCATACAGAAGATCCATTTTACTACTCCAAACATTTATAAAACAAAGGACATATATACATCTTTTAAAACTACCCTTAGTTCACATAATTACGGCATTAAAACCATTTTAAATCTATAAATTATAAAGGAAAAAACAATAAAATTTAGAAAATTATCAATCACTACTACCAGTATGTGCCATCATCATCTACCAAAATATTATACTATTATTATAATTCTTTAACCACATGTATCTACCACAGTATACTACCTCCATCATTTAATACAACCATCAACCTCAAGAATATACCTCAACCATCATCTATAACTATCATCTACAACTATCCACTAAAATAGCCATTTGGCAGCCACAATCATATGGAATCACAAGGGAATAGGTAATTAAGAACTAGTTCATTACATGGTAAGATAAAAGTCTTCCTGAATATTCATGTAAATATTTCAGAGTTTATAAGAATAATCATTTATGGAAAACTTTATTCATGACATAATTAACTTATTATAGATCCGGATCCTTGAATCCTTAAAATGGTTTTCTTGGTGAACTAAGATGAATTCCTTTTAAACGTTTTTATACATATAAGATTTATTTCATTGGAGTGCATCATAAAAAACCCATATAAATACTAATTTTTATCGAGTCTATAAAAATAATTTTTTATTTTAATAATTATGAGATATTTCCCCAAAATCTCGTAAGATAAACTCATCATCAAAGAAAATATGAATTTTTTTGTATGCAACCATTTGAAACAGTGGGATATACAGTAATAACATATGTATTAAAAAAATTCTCACTTTTTGAGGATAAAAACCCATTAATCCCAAAAATATTTAAATATTAATGTTGCATGATTAGTTCAAATTTTAAAATATTATATTATCCCACTAATTCTACCAATTTTTGTGATATCAAAAAAAATAATGTTTTAGGAGATAAAATAGATTTAGACTCAGAAGACAATGATATGTGTACTATATGAATAAAAATTCTAAAATGAATAAATACTTTTTAATTAATTGTAAAAATATAACAATAGATGATAAAAAACATGACATAGTGAATAATATTGGGAAATAATAGAAAATTTTCAATGTTTTTAATCATGAAAATAAAAAAAAGAATGAAATTTGAAACTATAAAGATAAAAAACATATATATTTTTGAATGAGATAAATATGTTTGGATTTTGGTAGGGGATTATTGATGGACTAAGTTATACATTTAGGTAATGAATAGGTATTAATAGGGTATAATTCATAGTTTGGATTGATGTTATTTAGAGATACACCATAAATAAAATCTCCTCTGATGTTAATGTATTCATGCTTGGAATGATTAATAAGACCACTTTTAGGGTTTAAACTAACTTAATGTTACTTATATTTTCAATAATTTATGGGGGTACTTAAAATAATCTTAGTAGGAGTAGCTAGATTTGAATTGGGGGGGATTGATATGAATATTATGATTCAATATCAGATCTATAGTAGTAGGATCTAAATTAACATTATCTTGTAATAAGATGCAGGATGTCTATCATGGATAGAAGAACCACGAGTTCATATTAATTTCAATTTAAATAGTATATTAGTTCATATATCTACCTTAGTAATATGTCACTTTGATAGAAGTCCACATGAGTAGTGAATCCTTTCTACAATTCCTATATAAACACTCCAATGCATCTTTTATGATTTGATTTATATATAAAACATTAAAAAATAAACACCTCAAAATAATAGTACAATTATCTAATATTCTTGATAACTAGAAGTGGATAAAAATACCACTTTAATTACCTAAGGTATCTAAGAAACAATAATATCCTTACCTCTTGAGGATACATTCTAGTATGGGGTATCTCTAAAGGAATACTCCACAGATGATTATAAAGACCCATATCTATGATACTTGAAAATATAATTTTGCATCTCAGTAAAATATATTCATGTTAATGAATATCATATGGATGAAAATTGGCCATTTTTCAGGTCCTCTAAATATATAATGTGATTTCTTAAGATTGTTGAATGACATATCCATCAAGGATACATGTATTCTTAAACAAAGGCATCAAACTCCTAATTTTATTTTATTAGATCCTAAGAGGGACTACAAGTAAAACCATAGTATTCATTATCTCACTGGAAATATACTTCCATGCATATTTAATTTTTACTATAGAAAAAAATATTATCGTATTGAAGAAATGAAAACATTTAGCACTTCATGAACTATGAAAAAATATCCCCACTATTCTTCCACAATTCCTTGAGTAGAGGGATCTAGTACACCCATTTGAACATGTTTTAATACTTTATAATTAAATGATTTAGATTTCATAGTAATACTGTTAATTATTAAAAATCCACCATTGATATTATATTTGGTTGAACTATCAAAACTCTCTATACAAAATCAAGATGTTATATCACCATCTTATTAATAAGATAGAGATGAGTATCATAAATAGAGGTCTCCAAAAATATATTTCTACTCATATTTTATGGAACCAACTTCCACATTTGTAAAATTAAACATAAAAGAGATCCAATCATGAAATTTTAACCTCTCAATTGTGAATGTCAAAACTATGTTTTTTCTCCGATATGAATTGGGGTTTTAGATTACCTATCTATTTTCTCATGAGACAGAGTAGGTCATACTAATATCCTCATGACATATTGGGTAACACCCTCATTATATTCATTCATTGAACATATTCACTCAATTTAAAAAAACCATGCCAGTTCCTTATTGATTGTATAATCTTCAACAACAGGCCTAGGGAATTAAAAATTATCCAAGTCACCATCAATAGTTTTGGTGGTTATTCTATCATAAACATATATAGAAAATTTATTTATGATAACACCCCACATAATGTATATAGTGGGAGATCCATGGATCATCAAAAGTCATAATTTCCTCAGGGTTCATAGGTTCTAATACATTTTTATAATGATATTCAGCATCCATAGGATAAAAACCCATTATAATTCTTGAGTGAATTATATTACTTCTTTAAATACAATTCATACATCTATTTATTGAGATATAACTAGTATAACACATCCTCTCACAACAAGGGGTCTATTACATATCAATAATTCAATCTATAGTACAACACATGAACATCTAGCTCATACATCCTATGCCTCATCATTCTTGTCACCAACACTAGCTTCTTATCTTTTTCCAGTTGGAAATACATTAGAAATTTCCTGATCCCTCTTCGATAATAGAAGTGTGAACGTCAACATGATCTCATGGTCTAAATAGGAGGACCTTCTTTGAATAAAAAATCCAAAAATAAAACACATACATTTTGTACACGAGATCTATAATTCATTATCCTATCATAATTAGACGATATTATTTCACAAAGTCCCACTATAGATTTTTTCAAACACAAGGGTCCAAAATCATCTAAAGGGGTATAACATAAAGGAGTTATATAAACATGGGAAATTTATATCATAATATATCAGTTATATTTCACCTATTTATGAATTATCACCAAATAGAAATAATAAAACTCCAATAATAGTATTTTTCTTAAATTTACTACCATAATGATCTATAACAAATTCAATAATGTTAAATAAAATCTTCAACTCAGTTTTATGTTCATTGAATGGTTCAATATGTAAATATAGAAAAAAAATTGTTTTCAAATTTTTTGGATGGATTATAATTTCTATGTCGATAATGGATCTGCTGACGTAAAACTACCCTCATGAGGGGAAAATTACATTAAACTAACCAAATCATCAATTTAACTGAAATTAAACTTCTCATTATGATCAAATTTTACAACCTTGTTTTCATTTTATAACTCAACCATTACTTAATGAAATATAATATCCAATACATATATGGATAAATTATTCATTTAATTTATATATATTCTTTTAACTCAACTGAAAGAAGTAGATTTCATACTAAATACTTTCTATAATTAATTAACTTTCATTGAGTTGTTGGATGAAATATGTTCTCATAAATTAGGCTTCTATGTGATTGATAAAATATAAGGGGAGGATCAATGTTCTTTGGGAAATAATTTTTCAGGATTTGTAATTATGCAGCAAGGTGTTATAGGGATAATAGAAATTATTATAAGGATTGATTTATTCTTTGGTAAAATATGGTGGGCCAAAAAAAGTGAGAAGTTAAAATAAAATAAAATAAAATAAATAAAAGGCTTATATTTTTGAAAAAATATATTTTGTAAGTAAATTTTTTATTTAATCATAAACAAAATTCAATAATATTTTAAATAGAAAAATTATCAAGAATAAAAATAATAGGGATTTGAAAACACCATCAATTGTTTAGGATAAACTATCCAAAAATAAATTATCCAAAAATCATATAATTTTAATTCACATTATATGAAATAAAATAGATCAGAATATAATGTCATTATAAATATGTCTTCTAATTTATTTTTAATAAAAATTAACTATAATGAGATCTAAAATTTTTTGTGCATGATCTCTTAAAAAATGATGCAAAAAATTGGAATGTTTTTTATAGGCATTCTTATCAGGATCTAAGAAATAATTACAATTTAAGTGTTATAATGTATAATTGGTACATAATTTTTTTTTTCTAAAACACAGCATGGTATGTTTCATCAATAATACCTATAAATAATAACGTCCAGCTATAATATATACAACATTAGTAGTTAATAATATTACAATGATTTTTTTAATCGATGAGATGACAAACTATTTTCCAAAAATGTGAATGTTTCCTGAGGTAATTTTATGTCTTACTGAGAACCATAAATTTTTGTATCCTAATATGAAATTTAATGAAAATAATAAGCTTCTTAAAAAATAGAGGATAAATAAATTGTTTACATTAATGATCTCAAATTTCCATTCGACATATTTTGTTTCAACTCCATGGGGTTTTCTTTAAATAGTGAAAATAAGAATATAAAAAACATAATATCTAGCCAACATGATGTTAGAAAAATCAGGCACCCAATTAATCCCCCATTATTATTTTTATCATTTAGTTTTACAACATAATCCAGGGGAAGTATAATTTTAGAACTCATATGAGTTGAATAATTATGAATCAATATGAATCCAAGTATTTCAAGTTAATTATATTAATACATACTTTTTTTCAAGATGAATCAATGTTTTTTGGAAGATATTAAATCAATGAATGGAATTTATCTCAACTCTATTGAAAATTTTACACTTTTTCATCAGTTTAGAATATTCATTACATTATCATAGATTTTTTATTTAAAAATAAAACCATCAACATAAATTTTCATAGAGAAATTAATTTTAAATACAGTTTATTAAATAACGTTTGTCATTACAATAATATATACAATATGGTTGATAAAATGATACCACATAATATATTATAAAAATGTATAGTTTCTTGATTAACACTAATATGGATTTGATATTTTGGAATATATAATTTGGAAAATGAGGATTATCAAAACCAGAATGTTGTTCAACAAAAACTAATTCCATTAGAAACCCATTAAAAAATTATTTTGATTTCATATGACATAATTTTAAAATTTATATAAGATTCGTATCATAAAATGTTATAATAGCTTCAAACCTGGACATATGGTGATGGATTGTAATGTGCTGACTCATGTTCCAGACAACAGTGCTTTGAGCTAGTCAGTTACAAGCCCTCATGTGTGCCTACACCTATTCTATAGGTTGAAAAGTAGAAGAGAGGATCATCCATCTAATACATGTGTCTTCCCCGTATCATGTCCAATAAACAAGATTCATATTTGGGTACTAATCTGGAATCCATAGTATGGTGTGAGTACTAAATAGTAGCACACCACCAACTCTTTATAAAACAATAACAATTATATAATTGTATATGTTGTTTTATAATGAATAATTTTTAATAATGTAAAAAAATATAATATTACTTATTAATTAATTAACCACATTTGTTAACTGAGGATCAAAAAGACACTCCAACCATCAACACCTACTTCAACCAATGAAAAAGTCTAAACCAAATCATATATGGAATATATCATTTCATTATAAACATGGTATTTCATTTAATTCCCAATTTAAATTTCATAATTACAATAACATGGAACCATAGTCTAATGAAAACATTTTGGGCCTAGAACCCCATGGCTAGGACACTATTGGTATTTAATGATTCAGACTATAGACCACATCGTGCATATTAAACTAATCATATTATTTTTTTGAAGCATCATTATGTGTCACACACACTTTTATCAAACAATCATTTATGTTATTTTGATGCATCGGTTTGTGTCCTGCAACCATTTCCCGCAAGCATTCATTATGGTCCAGAATTCCATGTATTGGACCCCATGGGTATTTGAAGCATTTGTTATTTTTGACAACACATTTTTTAATCCATAAAAATTATAACATACATCATATACATCAAATTTAAAAATTTTAATCACTAATATCCCAATCATAAATTTTTCAAATCATTGTGTATAATTTCATTTAATTAAAATACTAGGTTTATCACATGGAGTAATATGAATAATTTACAATTAAACCATTAATCCAAATTTTATCAAATTAGTTACTTACCCTTCAAGGATAGGAAATAATATATTATTTACCATTATCAATCATTTTCAACACATTAATAAAAAATCAATTCCACAATCCCAAGAATTGAACAATGAAACAATCCCACTAATTAGAAAATTTCATAACCAAATTAATCAATAAAATCCACCATCCATTAATTAATTTTTTAATTTAATTAATTAGATAAATAGAAGACTCTATTTCCAATTATTCAAATTTTAGTTCTTGAAAACCGACATTAAAATTGAATTCAATAATATGGGTTTTATAATTTAGACCAGCTACCTCAAAATCATTGATGTTTTCTTGGGAATATGAGTCCCCAAATTGAAGCAGAAAGTTAAATTGTACAATGATGAACAAGATATAGAAACAAAAACTAGATCCATGAATAATAGAATTAGATCACGGAAACCCATTATCATATCAATTCTAACAGAGGAAAGAAATTCCATATTCAACTATAATTTGGTATGGGATAAAAAGGAATCCAAAAAAGAGAAATCACTTACTAGGAGAGGTGAATAATCTTCTACCAGGTCATTAATTAATAAAAAAAATTTATAAGCCGTGGAATATGTCTAGGAGGATCCAAAATTAAATAGAAAACATTACAAGGGAGTGGGTCAAATAGGGGTTAAAAATGAGGTTCAAGAAATTTTAATATAAATTTTCGAGGGATTATTATATATGAAAACGGTTTCCTTGTATGGGGAGAACGTTTCTCGAATATGTGCTCCCTAAACATGCGCCTATCATAGGATTCACACTTTTAATAAAACATTATAACATGAATTTCCAAATTGTGGAAAAGTTATGAAATCCCCCTCTGTCTTGATGCACATTTTTCATGGGAATAGAACACAATTTCAAAAAATCATATTCCACCTGCGAACTACCCAAAACCCCACCAAAAAATTCCCGTGTTCTCCCAAAATCTCTCTATAATGGACCCCCAACAAGATAGACTAAAAATAACTTCAATAGAGTACAAAAAAATGTTCACAAAAATTCGTATATAAATAGTCTGGATGTTATAATATACCTACCATATAAATACTTTTTGTCACATTGTACTCCCTAGAATCTCTAAAATTCTGTGGAAAAATGTGCGGGCCATTGAGACCTCATATCTACTTCCCTCTCATAGCGTTCATCCAAAACATGGCCATGTTTCTATAGTTTAATAACAATCAACAAAAACATTTCCCAAAACAGTATTTCACTCTAATATACAATATGTTTTAGATACTCCTCCATTGAATAATTAGCCTCATGCTTAACATAATCGACAAAGATCAAATGAGAAGGGTCGTAGTGATACCTCTAATGACATGACTCAAATAAAACAACATTCATATTAATACACCATTGTATAAGAGTCAATCAGTATGCCACCAACATGATTCACTCCATAACCACAAAATATCCAACAATCCTTGGATAGAAAATTCGCTGTCTTCATATCCTATGGTGACCCAATGTAGGAGAAACTCTAAACAAATATGCTATTACCCATTGCATGATCAAGAGGTCATCAATTTCAATCACAATACAACTACTTCCTGCTATTATCCATAACCAAAACCTTTCAAATATTCAAATACTAATCCAAAATCTCTTTCACAACATTAATTCAATACAGTTATGAATCTCTTACCTCCATCAAACATATAAGTGATCTTTATTGCCAAATATACTAATCCCCAATTGGTGACATCTTTATAATAGTCTGTTAACTATTGTTAAATTAGAACTCAATAATGTCAATGTATTTATACTATGACCCAATGAATTCTAGGAGATACTCTCGAAGCATATCCTCCAAAATGTTTATAGTACATTTTTACTACCCATATGTCTAAGGGGGGAAATACGTACCCATAGATAACTTTCTACCAAGAATATTTTTGGTGTCCTGATAAAAAATAGAGGTAAATCATGTGTTATATTCTGACGCTATACTCTATGGAACCCCTTGATGATAGTTTATCTTTGTATTGTCTAAGTCTCACAATTGATCCACAGATAATTTCTACCTAATATGTAATAATATGGTCACATTCATCAATCAATTTTCTATCTCCCAAATAGAATCATTCTTCTGAGGAGTCCTTGGGTGACCTTCAAAAAATTCCATGTTTGTATCATCCAAATTTTATTCCGGAATGGTAAAAGTTTATGATAGACCCCCATGTCATTGATGATTGAACATCATCTATTTACAGGTATATCATCATGAAATGAAACTTGTGTTCTCCCATTTCAATCCTGACCATCGATTCTATTATCTATTGTCATGTTGTGTTTTATTCAAACCCAGATGAACCACCCACATTAAGTAATGAAATTCTCATATCACATCATCTTGCATATAAGTAGGAAAAACTACAAAATTAATAACATAGATGGCCCCTCATCCACATATATAGTCTAATAAAAAGTGTCTTCACACCGTGATGGATATCCCTCAATGAAATAAATTCTGGATCCTTATATTTACTCTCCCTGTTCATATTGTGATGCGTAGACTACACTAATATTGAGACAAGGGTTATATTATCCAATTAATTTATATACAAAATATTATTATTACACAAAATTTCATCAATTCTCACTGAGGTCTAAAATCCAAAAACTACATGACTCTGACATTTCCTTCTTAATGCTTCAATAACAATGTTTCCCTTTTGGATTTATTTGTTAGTTCAAAATAAAATAAATTTATATACACAACCCATCTCTATTTCTGATGAATCAAGTCTCATTGTGAAATGATATACCTTAGGGACTTATGACAAGTATACACAGTAAAATTTTCATTGAATGGATAGTTCTTTCAGCACCTCGAAGCACTATCAATTATGACCAACTCATAGTTAAGCATAGAATAATTCCATTCACATGGACTCAACATTCATGACCCGTACTCAATATCTCGATATCCATGCAGAAAAAACATAACTATGGCCTAATCCCAAATTAATAAAAAAATTTATATACATCTCACATTTCTCAGAAAGGATTATTATTAGAGTGATCGTCAAAAAACTCACCAACTCAAGGTTTTAATCCTTACATGATTCATAAAAATTAAATTTTATTTCATTATTGGTAAAAAAAAGTGGTTCCTACAACTGGAAAAAATCATGGATAGACCTTTTATAATATCATGATAACACTAAAAGCTAAGAGTTTCAAATTCATTTTTGAGATGCTCCTATGAAACAACAACATGAAAATTCTTTAGATCCACTAAAACACCTTACTACAAGATGATGTGACCTAAGAAGTGTACCCGGTCAATATAGAATTGACACATCGAAAGCTAGGCATATAGTCGATCCTATTTTCGTGAACACATGATGATGAAACAATGTTGGAATGGATCTTCATGATTCTAGGAGTACACAATGATATAATACACAACATAATGAAAAATTGATCGACGTTCAAGTTGCTAATTATTTTCATTATATCCACAGACACTGCCAGGGAATTCTACATCCAGAATAGAATCATGATGAACTAATAATGTCCATACATTTTTCTGAAAGTAGTTTAATTTATATCATAAGGTCAAAATATCAACTGATGATACATAGATCTCATGTAGATCATTGATAACAAACATCTCCCCTCAATAGGTGAGGCATGTCATCGATTAATTGATGATTATTATAGTTCTTTGATATCATCTGGTTAAAAATCTAGTAATAAAAACTCATGTTAGACTCCTACTAGCATTATTTTAAAAACAAATTGTTGAAATATATGGAAATTTTCATGGATTGATAAACCCCATATCCAATGAATCATTCAGTTGATCCTTAATCTCCTAATGATATGTTGGTTCAATTATATATAGTTTAATATAAGCTAGTTCATTCCTTATCATAATAAAAATTTCAAATATCACATCTCACTTAGATGAAATCCCGGATAAGTAAATAGGAATCACATCCAAGAACCTATCCACTATGGGTGGAAAAACATCATTATTTTTTACTCTATCATCTAGTAACAATCATGAATCCTAGGTGGCAAGATCCACTATTTTTTGATGAATTTTCCTCGTACAGACCGCCTGGATATCACAATCTCCATGATAAACATAAATTTCACAATCAAGAGATGTAACCACCACACTACAACAACAAAAATATATATTTCATTTTTATAAAATTTACTAGTGCATACATATAATTATTTCAAAGAATGAAATTTCAAGGATTTAAATATCCCAAGAGAAACGATACTACCAAAACACTAGAGAACCTCTTTGAAAAAACAAATTTACCCCCACTATACTCCCTATGGGGTACCAGTGATCATAACCCCAATCACAAACTCCACCTCCTATTTCAATCAATTCAAATGTTTTTATGATATAAAAGAATGAGAGGATCCAATATCAAATTACGAACATTCAAGAAAAGTGGCTACATGAATAGTACCATTAGAATTTTATGGTCCAACATTTCTATCCACAAGTGTATGATGAACTACATTCCATTGTCTTAAACAAATTCTACTTTATGATCTATGTGGCCCATGTACATCACCACTCGGTTGATATGGATGTTCTTTTAATGAAAAACTAGTTCCACTACTTTGACTGACATTTCTAATAGATTAATTAAAATTTTACTAATATGGGGTATACGATCAACTACCATCACTCCAGTTCTATTAAGATATTCCATAATTACCCAACTATCATGAGTTTTTTTGCAGAACCATTGTAGACGTCCCATCCTGCAATAATCTAGAAACTCAAATGGTGGTCGAAGAAAATGTCTATGAACATGTCCCTACCTTCCTCACTAGTTGAAGGTCACAAGGGTAGGTTCCTTTTTAACTTACCCTTCCCCCTCTCCACTCATTCTACATTCGTCCTAGAAGCTATATTGTAGTGATTCATCCTAACCTTGTAAGTGATACCTCTTGACCAACCTATATTTAATAGATTTCCGATACTAGAAGCATCCTTCTAGTTCCCCTTATAATTGAGAGTTAGATTACAACATTAAAAAAAAATTTCTGGCAAATGATACTATCCTGGGACATAATTTAAAACATAATCTCATACGGGAAACACATTTCTGTAGTATCCTCATCCCATTAGATATTTGGAACACAATGATGAAAATCCCTATAGTTTCCAGTAATTCCCATCATATATATACTCTGGAGTCCACCTCAAAAATCCAACTACCCTATCCTACAAGACTGTCTCATGGTAAAACTAATCCAACAACATCTCTTGAATGTCATTCCACTCGACAATATCCATCTCTTTATCTTGAGTACAGACACCCCAGCAACTCTTCAACTAAAAAGATAACATATATGTTTCTAATTTGTTTATTTTTTTGAGTATGAATCTCTACATGGTCAATAATCATCCAGATAGACTTAATCCGGAACACAACTGCCTCAGTTACATTTTCTCTTGTTGATTTTTAGGGTCATTCAATTGAAACTCCATTGTAAGGTCTACCATTATCATAACAACCATACATGGGTTTATTAGTATAAATGAAAAAACGATAAAAATGTTCGCACGAAATATCTCCCAGTCTCCCTCACCTATCAATATCTATGCCTCAAGTTACCCTGATGGAGTGTCATTTCCAAGAATTTCTCTGGATATTCAATCAACCATAATTGAACTGGTGTCTTATTTCTATAATTAATAATAAATGAGATATGATACATTACAGGACATTGACACATTTAATAAGATGAATTCACATAAATCAATAAAAATTCACCCCCAATTAACAACCACATGGTCAAAATCGATGCACTATCACTAAACATAACCATACCACAAATAGGTCATAGTTAACAAGGATAACCACATCCTCATTTTCCAATTTCTTATTAGAACCCCAATTATTCAAAATTTTCATCATTTTAGAACTTTCATTTCCATATAGATAACTATTTTCCATTAAATTAAACATGCATTCAAAAACATTTCACTTTCAAAAACATTTCCAAAAACATTTTTTCTTGTATTCCTAAAAATGATGTTTTCCATAGTAGTTTGTGAGTACCAGGTTTGATACATGTATTCTCAACTCATGTTCTATACTAGAAAATAAGTCCAATGTAAGCAAATATCAGAAACTACATTTATATAACCCCAATAGTCCATCACTCCTTGTGAAATAATATCCAACTATAACAACACACATCAATAGAAACTCTCACACTAGGGGAACATGCGGTCTCCCACCAAACATCAGTTTGATAACCCCATTCATGAGCTCATGAACAAGGCCCGAATCTTCCTAGTATAATGTCTTCCTTTCCTAATTATTTAGAAAATTTAATGAAAAGAAAACTCCTCTGACACCATGTTGTAATGTCCCAACCATGGTGCCATAAAATGGTTCCCTGAGTTGATCTGTTACATGAATTAAATAATTCTTCCCTGTATGCTAATGGATTCAAATTAGAAACAAGGATTATTTATTACACATGTGGAGACTATACCCTCTTTATCAAAGTATCACTAAATAGAAATAAATAACAATAAATAAATGAAAATAACCACAACAACAATAATACAATTTTCACATGATGAAAATATAGGAATATAATATCCAAACGAAAATAGTTGACATGTCATTACAGACTTCTTTCAAGGGTATAATGAAAAACCAAAAATAAATAAACACATTATTATATCCATGTTTGTTCCAACATCACTTCTGGTTCCCCCATCCATGCTCCATCCTAACACATCAATATAACATAGATATCTTTCCCTTATAGTATACTATAAACCAGAAGCCTATTTTCATATTGATGATGTCAACTGAGTATTATGGGATTACATCTTAGTAGGATACCAGAAACTATGTCTAAAACAATATCCAATATATAATATTGTATTCACTTTTGAAAAAAATTCTGTATAATTATGTAAATAGTTATCATATTTCATTATTCATTAATAATCCACACAATTTATCTAGGTTCTTGATCACACAAGATGAATCGATACCCACATCGTTCAATTCTAGATACTGAGCCACATGACATACATAATATGACATTGCATTATACTAATGTTCTTATATTTATCAATCAATTTTTATATTATAATTATGTCCGCTTTGAACGAAAGTCAAATGCCTACATTTTGGTGCTAGAACACCGTGGGTCAGACCCCGTGGGTATTTCAACCATCATTCACTATACCAAAACTCATTTATCAAATAATCACAATATTGATTTGGAATAATTATCTAATAATCAAAAACTATTTTACAAACAATCAAACATTATCTTATGAATCTCTATTGCATGTCCCTCACTAATTTATCAGATGTTTTCATTTAGTTCTAGAACACCATGTCTAAGACGCCATGGGTATGTGAAGCACCATTTTGTGTTGCAAATCCAAGTCATCAATCAATTACTGAGATCATATATATTATATTTGATAATTTTAATAACCACTAAAACTCTAATTAATATTAAACATCATTGTATACAATTTCGTTTAATAAAATAACATGGTTTATATATTTAATCACATGGAATAATATGAAAAAAATCATAATTAAACCATTTTTCATTATTTTTTCATATAATTAATAAACCATTCATGATTAAATGAAACATAACATAAATTCAATTATAAATCTAAATGATCACTCTATTATTCAATAATTATAAAATCCAATCAATTAAACTATTACACAACACCATTAATTGACCTAATTGATAACCCCATTAATCAATAAAATCCATAATAAAATAAATATTTAATGATTCAAAATAATGAATCAAAATCAATATTCAATTTCAAAATATTCCAATTGAGACTATAAATGACATACAAGCATTTTGAATTCAAAATTATTTTATTTTCTTTATATAACACCATCATCATGATTGTCGATAGATGCACACCCACAAAAATAACAAAATTTAAGAAGAATGTTCAGTTAAAAAATGAAGAATGAGATAGAGATCCAAGACTATATGTATTTGTTCAGAGAGAACATATATTGAAACAACTCCAATAGGGGGAAACCATTCCCCTTTTATTTAGTAAGAGTGATTAGAGATAAAGGAATCCAAATTGTGGTAATCTCATTCTAGAAGAGGTGTAGATTATTCAATATAGAATTTAATTTTTCAAAATATGTGTTTAGAAGGTAAAGTATTCAATATGAGAGGATCTAAAATAATAAGAAGAATATTTGGTATGTGGAGTTAAACTGGGGTTAAAACATGGGAGTTTTAATTTTTAAAAATTATTTTTCAGGGGATTAATTTCCATGTGCATATTATATAGAGATCTAACATAGAGTTTTCCAAACCATTTAAAATAACCATGCACCTCATTCTGGGGTCTCACAATTAATACTATTATGGTGCATGATTTTATAGAAAATGTCCCCCCTCTGTATTCCACCAATGTTTGGGAATTCACTATTTATTGGGGTGAGAATATGGTTTTGGAAGACCATGTACCCATTGTGATCCACTGAAAAATCCACAAAGAATAACCAAATTCACAAAAAATATCACCTTGGTAAACCCCAGACAAGAGTTAACCAAAATTGGTTCATGTGTAACTGAAAATGGGTGGGATACGTCTCTATTTAATGTACAGATCATTCAAATGGTGTCCTCTTAATCTATCCCTTCTTCATATTTGTAAGGATTGGAAACCGAAAATGACTTCTTTATAGTGATCTCAACTTGATCAACCTTCTTATTAAAAAAAGGCTTAGTTACAATATCTGGTTAATATTTGGGTTTATTAAATAATTCACCAACCATATTCTTTTTGAAATATTTTAATTATTCTTGCATTGAAACTACCCAAATTTTATAACTCACTGTTTCATCTATAGTTTTCTGTTATATTTGGGATAAAAAGATAAAAACTCATTTATATTATAATCACATATTCTTATCCATATAGATTCATCTAATTATTCTGTAACATATTATATGCATTGGATCTTAATGATACTCAGTTTTTGAGGCAACCCACATTATAGTTCATCATATTTTCCCTTATTTGAGCATATTGATATTTATAATGTAATATGTCAACATTGTGTTTTCACCAAAAAGAGTTCCACACAAATAATTATCTAAAGAATCCTATAAGTCATCTATTTAAATATTTTTTTATGAACAAAAGAAAAAATTTCCCCAAATATTACATGACTGGATACTTTATATATTATTTAATTTTATTTCAAAACACAATAAGCCTTAAATGTGTTAGAATAGTCTAGGAAGATTCTTATATCAACCACTAGATAAAACATACCAATATTACCAATTTTTTTTAATATATAAACATTTCCTAAAATCATTAAAATATAGAAACATTTAGTTTATATTATTATAAATATCATGGGGATTTTTCTTGAGGATATGACATATTAAAAATATTTTGATGAAATTGCTTGTGGTATTGATAAAATCAACAGAAAAGTATATATGGATGATATATTTACAGATATTTCGTATAAGTTAATATTCCAAATATCAATGAAATCATTCTTATAGAGGTTATTGAGGGATAAGAAATATATTTTTAGGTCAATGTTTTGATCAAAATGAGTTAAATTTATGATTATCAAATTAACCCCCATGACCAATAATTAACAAAAAAAATTAGTATATTTTCATTTGATATTTAGTTGAAAAATATTATAAAAATTAATCATACTTGACTAATATATCATAATAAATAATCCTATGAAAATCATGAGAAATCATCAACCAAGACACAAACAAATTATTTATCAAATGAGGATATCCATTCTATATTATCCATATAGATAGGTGTGAATATTTTATACGGTTGTAGATATTGAAAATTAATTAACTATGTGGAATTTTTATTTTTATTAAATTATCATTTTACATTCACTACCTAGATTCTTTTTTTTCAATTTATGTTTAGGAAAATATAAATTCTTGTTATTTTTATTTCATTTTATTAGGTTCTGAGCACTACAATGTTTGATACATATATTCCAAATATAGGGTTCAATATTTTTTTCCTATATTTCGTAATATATTTATAGTAATAATGATGTTCTATAGTGTAAAAATTTCATTCCATGCTTATGCAAACAGAAGCGGTTTATTGTAAAAAAAGAACATGAATTAATAAAAAATCAACCAAAAATCCATCCCCACATAGATGAGAAATGATTATTATGCTTTCTATAATACATTTTCTTATGTTATTTTGTTGATGTCAATTGACTATAAGTCTCCAATATTTCAAACTCTAATAATTATTCCTTTATAATTCTCACCAAATGTTACAAACCCTATATAAAATTTTTATAGTGTGTAGATGATAGAAAATAAAAACTCATATGTTTTGAGAAACCAATTTAAATGAAAAATATTCAATGTCATTTCATGTATATTTTTTAATATAAAAATAAATAAAAATAAAATATATTTTTTCACCCAAATTCTATTAGGTATGATAGTATTAGAACAAAAACACTTTGGATTCCAGATCAGTTTAGATTCATTAGAAGATACTGGTTAACATCGTCAATGTTTATAGTAATATGAGAATATTTTATTCCTTATATTCAATTATATGAAAGGATAATGTTTCTATAATAATTTATATAAATTCCACTATGAATTCAATTAATATTGGATGTATTTCCATTTTTTTGAAATATGTGAAATACATTTTTTATACTGTTTGGGTTTTCTCCCTTACTACCTATGTTATATTTTTCTTCATTTGATTTATTTTTACCAATGATTTTATTTAGTATTGTTCCACCATAGTAAATATAGTTATTGAAGCTTCTAGGTCATTTAATTCAGTCATTAATTCCTTTGTTTTTCTTTAATAGTCATTAAAACTAGATATAGGTCTTTTTAAAACTAGATATAAATTCTAAAATCTATTAGGTTAGTTGTATTTTTCATTTCACCTATAATCATAGGATTCAATAAGAATATTTTTATTATTCATTTCATAATAACATATATCTTTAATCATGGAACATTAGTCATTCAACTCATCAAAATAATATAGTTAGATTCATTCTTAAAAGAATAATGATAAATTTTATATAACTCATCTTTTTTTCCATAAAGTAATATTTATACATCTAATGAGATTGTTAAACTTCTATATTAGTTTATGAAAGATTAAAATAATGATTTTAGGAAATCTAGGTGGGTTTAATAGCATTTTTTATTCCAATAAGAAACTATGACATATAAATATTTATTGGACTATTTTATTCCTTCATCTGAGGAAATTTAAATTTTTATGTCCCAATTTTTTGAATTTTCTTAATAATAGTTTTTTATATTCCCATCAAAATTATTATTCCCATTTAATTTTTTTCTTGAAACCACTACTCTTGTTTTTCTAAAATTTTATAGAAAATTCAGTAGGTTCTCTATCTAATCATTTGCATATTGACGCTTTTTAATTAGAAGATTCATATAATATTTTTATTTTTATTTTTCTTTAATAAATTGAAATATAAAATCAAAGGAAAATATTATCATTCTTATTCAACATATTATAACTATATTTTTAATTCATCACTACCTCATACATCATGAGTGTTATAAAAAGGTCATTTGTTTTTAGAACAATTACGTGTGTAGATTGTATGATTATAATAGATATACCACTCCATTTTGAAGTTAATTGATTGATAAATTTTTGTTCATAACCGGGTTATGGAATATAAATTTCCAATGTATAATCATAATTATAAATCCCAATATTTATTCCATTCATTTGGTTAATTATCTCACTGACTATCATTTTAATGGTGTTGGAAATGAGTTTTTTTGTATTATATCATAGCCATCTATAATTATTAGTTATTTCATATGAATCCATTATTGATTCCTATATATTATTTATTTTAGTAAATTTTTATATACTATTGAATTAATCTTGTCCTAATGCAAAAACATGATAGAATTTATGGATTTGGAATTTAAATCATACAGAGCTTTTAGTGAATAAGAATGTAGTATTTATTAAATTGTAGGGAAATTATATGGGTTAAAAGCATTAAAAATTACATTTGACCATGATTTTTATAAAATTGAGTCATTCTACCTTTCCATCAACTATAGTAGTCTTAGTTAAAATTAGATCCATTCCCAAAGAAAATGAATCCTTTATACTATCTGTTATTAAAAATTTTCAAGATTTATCTTTGGAATAAAACTAATAAATGTTGTAAAATATAATTCCACTTTCCCTAATACCATGTTTTGTATGAGATTATATTCGTAATGAATAAATTTATGGAGGTGTTTATGGGAGTTTTCAAAAATATCAATAAATTTAAACCACCCTATTGGAAACTGATTTTTTTTCATTTACGATTTAATAAAAATGTAAAATGGAAAATGAAGGCAAGAGAGTAGGTTTTAGTTAATTTATAGTTTTTATTGAATCATGATAACATAGTCCACTACAAGGAATCTCTACTATAGTAGTTTTTTATTTTATCTAAATGAGACCTTTTCTGGGGGTCCCCTCAATGAGTCCAAGTAGCCTTTACATATTACATGGTTAAATAGATATCATGGTGTAGATCCCATCACAAGCCTTATACACAGTCTTATCTCACTCAATATAAAATTTCATCACTTATTAATAAATAAAATAAATGAATAAAATATTAGAAACTTTAGTGCAAATTTTCGAGAAGAAAATGATAGTAGATGATCATGCCACCTCATAGAAATTAATTGTTTTTAACAAGTAGATTTTAATAACTCAATTATATATATACATAACTTTTAAGAATAAATTATTAGTTTGGGTCTTCATTCAAGTTCATGATTTAAAAATGTTAAAACATTTTGCATGCATTATTACCATGTTCTTAAATATTTATACTATGCTATGAGGGAACATCTTAGTTGAATTTGAAAATTCAATATATATATTTTTATATTTGTATCTAATGGATAATAGATATATTAGACAAAAATAATATGATGTTAAAAGGTTTTTTTCGGCACATGTTAAATTTTTTTCAATAAAAATATAAAGCTGAGGTTGGTTTTCATTCAAATATCATCATCCTTTGAATTGAACATTATCTTGGATAATAGACGTTATTTAAATCAGCCATACATTAATCCAAAATATGAGTTGTATATGTAATGATGGAATGTGTTATCTAATATTGAATTATTTCAATGGAAATAAAACCCCCAAAATTAGAATATATTCTGTCACATATAAATTATGATCTTGATAATAAATATTGAATCCATGTGTAAGATAAACCCATCAACATAAGATAAATATTATTATTTTTTAACTATAATTTAATTCATTGATGTTAGAAAATGTGGCTAAAAATAATATATTTGATTTATTAACATGATAATATTTTATGTGAGAGACAAATAACTCAATCAGAACATGAAATATTTCAACATGTAAGATAATTTACTTATGATGTTACATCCAAAATATTATTTTATTTTCATTATATATTATTATGATATTAAGATAAATGAATATTGTATTCCACAAAGTAATATTTTATATTTTTTTAGACAATTTTATAATGGATCAATATTTATGAAGGTTAATTTAATATTCCTGATTTTAATTTGAGCATCTGTTATATTATTTTCTTAGAAAGGCTATATAAATTCATTATAAGTAATGGAAACAATTTATGATGAAATAATTTTTTAAATTTAACCTCAACATTAAATGAAAAAATATATTACTCATGACTTTCAAATGAATTAAACTTTGAAAATATTCTTGTTATATCTCTAATATCACTTAGGAAAAACTCATTTTTAAAATAAGTATGGATTTTATGAGACTAATTTTTTTATACAATGTGATATGTCGAGATAAAATAATTATATCCAACAATATATACTCATCGGGATATTTTAGGTGAGTATATTGTTTTTCACCAATGTAGGGGACCTATGTAAGTCTAATTTGGTACTTAGGATTTTTATTTATCTCAGATTCTATATTATCAACATTAATTCTCTTATATTTCCCCAATTTTGAATGTCCATATCCTTTTATTACCATTAACATTCAAATCACTCATTATATACAAAACATTTTTGTTATGGGGAACAATGTTGACATAAGATTCATTTACTTTTAGAATAATATATTTTCTCGAATATTGAATCTAAATTTGAGCCCATTCTAATGAATGATAATTTTAAAATAAATCCAAACATAGAGAAAATCCCCATACCATGTTAATCTACTAAATAATAGTTGGATTCAAACTATTATTGATTTGGAAAGCATTGGGACTAAAATTATATCCATTTATCAGTGGGTAAGATAAATAGAACTTCATAAAGTCCAGGATGTTTTTTTCTTAACCTTATTTGAACACTTTAGGGAAAACCTGATCATAATATTGGTAATTTACCAAATAATAAATCAATCATTTAATTGAATTAGGAGGACAATAAATTAATGGGAAAGCTCAATTTATTTATGTCCCCAAAACATAAAAACATTCAACAAATATATAATGAGGGACTATGATTTTTTTGTGGGATAATCTATAAAAAAATTTACCATAAGGTATGAAAAATTAAAAAAACATTAACTCATAACTATTTTCTTTCCCAATAGAATCAATTCAGACATCCATCCATTCAATTAAAAACCCCATAAAAAACCCTCCAAAAAACTGATTATACCCTCTAAGATGAATTAACTGACTCAATCCATTGCAGAATATATTCCATAAACATTAAATCATAAACAATTTTATTTTTTTGACAATGAATTCTAATGTTTTATCTGTCAAATATGAATTTCAATCAATTAAAACTATAAAGGATACCACGACCACTTCGGATATCCCACCACCAACCTTAAAGGGAGAATATAGATTTAAAAAATCTTATCTTTAATATATGAAATCATTTAATGTTAAAAAAAGTGTGAAATACATTGAAAAAACAAATAAAAAATCCTAAACCATCCAAAAATGTCATAATTTCATTATAATACTAATTAAAGTTCATTATAATATAAAAAATTTAATGATAATTTGGTGAATCCATCACCTGCCTAAATAATCTACCATCATTATCCAATCCCTTAAAGAAATATAGTGGAATATATACACAATTTGAATGAATCATTAATGGGATTCTAATCCCAATTTAAGATTTACATCCTCATACTTGATGAAATCCAATCAATACATCCATCTAATGGACCTTAAATACTTTGTTTACATAAAATATTAATTTTATAAATAAAAATCATACCCTTTTGGCTAGTAATGTATGAACTACCATTTTAGAAATCATTTCACTAAAGTTGAATGGCCAAACATTTCTCTCTATCACTATTAAACATGGAAATAATTATTTTCCCATTTTCCCATACATTCTAGGGGAATGTTTTAAACTCATTACACATATAATATATTTTAGATAGGTATTGCGGAAATCAAACCCACATGTATCATTCTCTAAAATAACTACTATAATGATCATGTCCCCATGTGTTTTATAACAGATGTCTTAAAAAAACTATAAAATTACATTTTCCCATTCAACATGATTGCTATGCAAATATTTTAATTTTAGTTGATATGGGGAAAACCTCCATCAGACATTTTAATACCTTTCTAGTTAAAATAAACTTTGTTATTCCTGTTTATAATGGATACATGTAAATAAACATAGTAAATTAGTGAGAGAATCTCAACATCTATAATCCAAGTGATCGACATTGGGATGATGGGGGGATTTATGAGGTGAATTTGATTGGTATTGTTAAATGTAAAATATTTTATAATCAAGGAATTTTTCAATAATTCTAAATCAATATGAGATTAATTTATTGTATTCAGATGTGAAACATTTGTGTTCCAGGATTGAATCATTTTAATAATGATCTACTAATGATATTTTGGGACATATAATCTTATAAAATGATGATGAAATCATGAAAATTGAGTATATTCGTATTCCCTTCACTAATACATAAATTTTGGAAGGAAAAAAGTATTTTTTAAGGAATTCATTATTTCTGGAATTCTAGAAAATGAAATCAAGCTAGATACCATCTCCAAATATACCTCAAGTAATTTTATATAATATAAACTTGATATAAAGGTCATATCTTCCACACATAAGTATTTAATCATTTCTGATAGCCAAAAAAATATCTGTATTTGTTTTTCATTTCAATAATAAATATAATTCCTAAAAATCATTGAGGTTTTATTTAATATTGAGAAATAAATTAGATGGTACTTTATGATATTACTAGAAAGTTTCCACATACTGAGAAACATAGTATTATTTTTGAATATTATTCTAAATATCCCTACCACCCCCTAGGATACTCAATCTCAATTATAAGGTTTATTAAAATAAAATCCATAATATTTTAAAATCTAGTATTTTTATGTTATAGTATCAATATCAATACAATGATATTAATCTATAGGATTTATGTTAGGTAACCTATTTTTTCATATATTTTATTATTTGAGTTTCTCTTATCCAAAGAAACCCCTCATGGTTTCCATGGTGTTATACAATTTTTATATATAATATTTATGGACTCTGAATCATGATGGATGTGTCAAATAAAATTCAACATTTTTGTTTCTTAAAATAAAGATAGTGAAATACATGGATCATGATTGATAAAATAAATGTTGATTGGTATACATACTCAGATAATGTGATTTCAATGATTTCATTTTTAATATAATTATTGAACATCACACATTCTAGTTCTTTCGAATTATCAACTCTATATTCTATTCTCATTCAATATAGAGGGAATACCCATACTCTGTTGGGTTGGGGGATGGAAAATCATTATACATGCATGTTATAATGCACTGTATGAAACATTTATAATGGATATTAAATTATTTGGAAGGCCTTTATTCTGGTCATTATGAATGTTTAATTTCATGAGAATACTTTTTTGTAAGAATAGATATTCAATGTGGTTTTCACCATGTATAATTTTATCAATATATTAAAAATATCAAAAAATGCCTACTATGTATTGTGGGTTGTGATTTGGATTTATTTCTAGGTCATTATTCATAGAATATGAATAAAGGTCACTTTTGTGTTTAATTTGAGTATTTTATAATTGAAAAAAATAAAATAAAATTACCACATAGAAATTTGTTTACCCAATGTGTGTAATTAGACACTTTGTTATGATAATTATATTTTTTTCCTCCAATATTTACATATTCCATCAATTTTATATAGCGTGTATGTTACAATATATGTAGAATCCAAAAAATGGTGTAATTAACATGATAGCTATATTTTGTTGAGTCCATTTTCATCTATATTATAGTAATGATAGCTCAAAAATTAATCAAATATATCAGGCACACATATTATGTTTGAAATTTTAATTCCTCCCCACACATTTTCTTCCACTATGAATGAAAATGAACCCCTTGTATTTTTTTATGGAAAAAATTCATCTTGTTTAATTAGAATTATATGATGGGTAGCTTTGAATTTAAACAATGAAATTAGACTAAGATTTAGTTAGGATTTTAATTGGGGTTTTTAAATGCTTTTTATGGGATCAATATTGTTTTATGAGAGGATAATTTTGGAAAAAAATTTATAATAATATTTTCTCATATAGGGTAATTGAATTTTGATGTTTGTGTGAAGAAATTTTACGGGGACTATAAAATCTTTTTGTTGGGGAGCAATAATATAACTAAATTTTACATTATTTTGTAAATTTAGATGCATTTTGTTGTGTAAAATTAATCAAAATATCATAGTTTAATACAATTAATGATTATAATTCAGTTCTCTTCAATTTTAAATTAATTTTTAATGTTTATAAATTCTGTCCCATTTAAAATTAAATTTCTCAAATAGAATATTTTCAAATTTTGAAATTTAAATTTCTGGATATAAAATAAAATTAATGGGGATGTGTTTTTTTGGGACAATAGATTGGTCTCAAAGAATATGGACTTATGAAACCATAAATGAAAATATTTATATGAAATGAATAATTTACCACATGATAGTAAAACATATCTGAAGAACACAATTCATTCCATATGAAAATGAAAATTTTAATTAAAACTATTTAATTCATGATAAATGTTAACTAATATTATTATTGGGTAAATAATAAAATTTATAAAGATATCTAGTTGTAACAATTTACGTTATTAATTCCTTTCCATATTTCAAGGCCATAAATGTCTTTGCACAACATCAACCATAACATATTAGTGAATGATTCAATTTGGATGAAATGTTTTTAGATATTATATGATATCATATGAATGACACTTCAATTATAAGAACAAACCAAATTTATCAATCAAGTATATTTATATTTTGTTTCTATTTGAGGAAATAATCTCGATATGGATTTTTTTGCTGAAGGTGGAATCATCCACCTTCCTTAAATTACAAACCACATATTACTACCCTAATTAATTGCGATGACATTAACTATTGGGAGATCAAACTCAGTATCTAAATTATCATATATTAAGTTAGTTTTATTTAAGTGATAAGTTAATTATAATTTTGTATCAAATATGATTTTATATTATTTTTTTCCTAGACATGATATATATTCAATTTCATGTTCAAATCAATATCATTTTTGGATAAAATATAATTATATTCACTTATTATTTTATAATTTATATCAAATTCATACTATTATTTAATGAATTTAATCACACAAATGATTCTAATATTCTTAATATAATTAAATATAGTTCTTTATTTCATTGATTTATAATCATTAATCTATATTCTATTAGCCATGTAATCATCTTACATGTAGTGTATTTCATTAATGGGAGGTTAAATCTATTTTTATTCGATTTTATGGGATTTATTGGGGCAAGATTTGATATTATTTGAAGTTATTTAAACTTAAAAATGAGTTCATTAATTAGAGTGTTTCAATTGATGATTTTTATCGTATTTTCCAATCTTATAAACGGTATATTTAATATTCTAATATAATCCTTTTCATTGGTGTGATCATTGATATAATTTTTTTATTGAATTGGCCTTTTGCCTTATATTTTTTGGGATTTAATAAGGTTATAATGAAAATTATTTTCATATCATAGTATTGTTATTTACTGAATGAGTGAGATGAAATTTTATAATAAAATTAAATACATCCATTCAGCACCAAAAAAAATCATGCCCCAACGCATCTTGATTAATTAATTTAATAATTTTTTATATTGTTCTTAATTATTAATGGGCATCAAATAGTTGTCCAATTCATATCTAATACACTTTAAAATTTCACATGTATCTTGGTTTACTTCATCAGTATCTTTAGATTTTACATCATATATATATATAATGCGACCACATATAACCAGACTATAAATATTGGCAAGACTATAATCCCATCACAAAGAATATTATTTTTACTTTTTTGGAATTTAAGAAGAAATAATGTATTTGTGTTATATGATAATTTATTTTGTAACATTATTTAAATATAATTGTATAAATACGAATGGGGGTTTTTATGTTCATCTATGTCTTGGAACCATTGAAATAAATTATCAATGGTCTTTTTATAAAATTACAATTTCATTCTAGAGAAACAATCACATATTATTACTTATTAAAAGTTATTTGTATCATTGAGAATTTTCACAACTAGGTAGAGTGTAATAAAAATGAAATCTCATTATGTATAATTTATGGAAAATTAATTTCGTTCTATTGAATGGTCTTTTTATAAAATTACAATTTCATTCTAGAGAAACAATCACATATTATTACTTATTAAAAGTTATTTGTATCATTGAGAATTTTCACAACTAGGTAGAGTGTAATAAAAATGAAATCTCATTATGTATAATTTATGGAAAATTAATTTCGTTCTATTGATGTGATAGATATAAATCTATTCAATATTCATTTTTAGATTTATATTTTACTTGAATAGATAGAAATATCAATGATGAAGCCCCATAGATAAGGGATGATGGTTGTGATAATTTTTATTATGTAACCAATATATTCATATAAGAAGGGATTATAAAATTAAATATTTGGTTTAAATTTTTAATTCTATAAAGTACTACGAATACATTTAAAAAATTGAATATAATGATAAATATGAATAATTATGCTATAAAATTTATTGTTAAAATCATTCAATAATTTTTTATGTGTTTTTTACTTTTTATATTCCTTAATAGTTATTTTATTTAAAATTATTTTTTTAATTTCATTTTTCAGGAGGGGATATCGATGAGTTGTTTCATTTCACTGAGGGAATACGCTTCCTAGAGATCATCGCAATTACCCATCATTAAACCTATTGAATGACGACATGACACAATTTACTATATTTGGATGCGAAATTGAAATATTTATAATTGTAGACTCAATTATGGATTTATTTCCATCTCTAGATTTCGATCCATGATTTCTGAGGTATGTTCAATTAATCATTTTAAATAATTTTCACTAATTTTTTTATTTAGTAATTTCTTGATTATATATTCCTTTTTCATTTTTTTCACAAATAAATAATTTTTAGGTTAGTGTGATTCTATGGAATTATTTTTCATGCCCATGGATTTCATGGGAGTTGGTTCCTCTTATTTCTCAGCAAAACATGTTTGATCAGTGGATGATAAATAAATAAATAAATAGTTTTTTAAATTTAATTTTTTTTCAAATTATTATTTTTAAGTATATGATATATTTATGGCCACTATTCAATAGTCTCATTATATCATACCTATAGTTGGTATTTTTGTCTTTTATGTGTGACTACATTCATCAATTTTTAAAAAATCATTGAATGTTATCTATGTAGAAAAATTCTTCAACAGTTTTCGACCAGTCTTCCATAATTGTTCATCATGATTAGATCATTGTCAAATATTGGGATGTATTTCACTATTATTGGATATGAGTGATTTTTCTGAGGAGTTTATCATTAATCTGAGATAACCAGGAGAGAAAAGTTTCCACACATAGTGCATGGAGTGGTTCATATAGTATTCATCAATTCGACATAAAAAGTAATTTGACTTATTAATTTATGTATAAATTAAATGTAAAATGATTTTTTGTAAATATTTAGATCATTGATCATCCAATTTTAAGAAATTATATTTATATGTTGATGGACATTATGTTTTCAAATTGTGAGATAAATGTTGGAATACATCTTAATAATTTTGTGAGTAATTTTTTTATTCCGTGATATAATCTAAAATTAATTTTTTTTACAATTAAATTTTTTAAAAATATTGAAAATAGATGAAAGAACCCATAAATTATCATTCACAAGGGAGTCAGTTTATGGAATAGGGTGATTCATCTGATGAGTTAGATTTGGATGAGGCATCTTGGATGTTAGTGACTATGTATGGTATCAAGAATGTGTGATAAGTAGTTTTTTTATCAATGCTTTGCAACTATTATGATAATTATGTAATATCGTTGACATAATAAAATAGAGGTAATAATGATTTTTAAACAAATGAAGAGTTTGAGAAGTGTTTTTGACCTCACTTTGATATTATAAATAGAATTCCTTGAGATAAATAAGTGAACTATCAACACTATGAGAAATAAAAGGAGGATAAACATCTACTATGAGAGCATATAATGGAGTACATGTAATGAATTATGTATATTTATGGGATTTATTTTCCTATATTTGAATCATCATATAATACCACTCTCTATAGTGTCAGTTTGTTATGTGTTTTTAATAAATTTTAATTTTTTTTATGTTTTTTGTACTAGACATACATATATTTTATAAAATCATTTTGTGTGATAAAAATATGTATTAATCTGAAATATTATTTTATGATGGATAATAATTTTAATTGAATGTAATTTTTTTCATTGTTATATGATGAAATTATTTTCCATAAAATATAATATAGTTTATTAAAGCATATATTATCACCAAAACCATATTCTTGACATTCTATTATAAATAAAACATATTACGATGATATTTTTCACCACAGGTCATTTATAGTGGATTCAAATCACATTTGAATATTTTTATTATGAATGTACCATAAATGAACACTCATTCATTATTGTAAATGTTTTTGTGTAGCATTTTGGGAAAATTAGTTTTTGAAGATGTTCGAGAGTATTCTAAATATTAATCATATTAAAATTAACTATATTATAAGAGGAGATAAAATATATTAAGGAATGTTCATGGATGATACTTAATTAAGTGATAACCATGATTTCTAGAATAAAAAAATTCTCAATATATCCAATAATAATGACTACCCATGTTCCATCAAGCGTACCATTTATAAACATGAATGGAAAAAGTGTCTTGGTGATCTCATAGCTCCCTCTTCTAGCATTATCCCGATGAAGATCATTGATATGTGAAACGATGTTGTAGGAATATAAATTTTATTTTGATAATGATACCTATTGATAAGTATGAACACATGAGTCATTGGACATCTAATGAATAATCTAGATGTTTTTAGATGATATTTTGATACTCCTTACTAACCTATTCACAAGAATCATTATATTTTAATAGGGACTCGAGCACATTATATTTTAAATAAAAAAATTTCGTTCTATTGGTAGTATAATTTCCATGTTCATATGCCACTCTTAGAAGTTAACATAAGTAAAAATATTTATTCTATCTAATATTGATGATGGGTATAATGCCAAGACCTAAGGATTAGTAGTATCCATTAATAAGTTAGTGGAAATTTTTAGTAATTCATCTTCGTTACCAAATTTATGAAATGATTAAATTTATTTAATTTGTCTCGTACCATTATTAAAAAATCCATATAGATTCATAATATCAAATACAAATGCAATTCTAGTTATAAAGGACCATAATTCCTGTAAAATTTATCTTAATAAGTTGAAATCTTTTTAGTCATTGGTATTTTGGTTTATTTCTTTACAAAATTCAATATCGAGGAATTCCATGAACCAATGAGGGGAACCCCAATTTAGAAATCCAAATAAGGATTTCTATAATAATTTCTTCATAATAAAATATTGTCTTATGGAGGAAAACAACCAATGATTTTAATATAGTTATGATGAGACAATTTTATAAAAAACCCCACTAATTTAATTCCCCTTGATGGTGTATAGAAATATTGTTTTTATTAAGGTTTCATTATTAACTAATTTAATGGAAGGATTTTAATCCTTTATATTTCAATAGTGGAATTTTGTGTATCCTGTGAATAAATAATAGTTAATTTACTCCACACATTCTTGTTAATATTGTTCCAAATTTAGATAATAAATTAATAATGAATTTATTCAATAGTTAAGAAATAATACATTTATTTAATTTTTATTTTATCATACATGTTATTTGTATACATATTTTATTTTGTTTAATCAGGTACACATTTAATCACAAATTAATAACCATGAATATGGGAAATTAAAAAAATATCTGGCAATATAAAATTATTTTACTATTGGTTTTTTTATTGAGTAGATGATAAACCAATCCTTTACCGTAGGTTAATAACTCTTAGAGCCCAATTGGGATCATGTTGTAGTATAAAACCATTGAATAGTATATCTCTTATGGTTGGTTTCACCTTGGTTTATTTTGGAAGCATCAACATTCTCTTTGGAATACCACTATTTACAAATTTACACTAACTAATAGGTGAATGGAACAATTTTTTTGCGTTATATAAAAGGATTTGTGGATTGAAGGATCATAATAAAACTGGATGAAGGGATGTAAAACACATCATCGATATTTAATATAAATATAAATTTACATATAAAAATATATATTTAATATTTATATTAAAAAGAAACCCAACATAAACAAAGGCTAGTCCTGATAGTGATCATCCATGCATGAAATGAGAATTAATTTAAAATATATTGTATATATTTCAATCTAGTCATTGAAAATAAATTATTTTAAAATAATAAATTATTTATCTTATCAATTATCGATTTCATTGATATTAATTTTTTCATGAAACAAGAACATATGATTCTCATACATTATTATTTTAAATAAATTTTATCTATTTATTGTACTTAAAATTTATGAAATTCATTGTGTGTGATAGATATGACATAATTTGTAGCATTATTATTATTCATGAGAACATTTTTAGAGATTATCTATTGTATTCTAGTTTCCATCCAAATACATGGAGTGCGAATAAGGTTGTGTATAATCCATTTCTTGTGTAGTGTACTTATATGATATTTGTACACATAGTACATGTCATAATATACACATTTTGTAGTAATGTGAGTCAAAATACATTGTTTTAATAACAATTATGAATATATTACAATCCTAGATTACAAATTGTGTGCACCAAAAGAAAAATAAGTGATGAAAATAGTTTTTCTGATGCCCATAAACATCATGAATCATCTGAATTATACGTAAAATAATTCATTAAACATTTTAATAAATAAAATGACTCCCCAAAACACATTGAATTTAATATGTGAAGGAAAAAACAATCACATTGAATTGAAAATAGCTCTATGTCGTGTAGTTTGGTTGATTTAGATAATATATTTAATTGATTAACTCCACAATCATCATAGGGAATCAATGTTATTTTATTGAAGTTTATTGTACGTTACTCTATTTGTATAGACCTCCACATTCTATTTACATATTTTATTATTTTTTTCTCTTTTACGAGTGTCATTACATATTTTTTGTTAATTATATGAACCTGATATGTTCCAATTAAAAGATATTTTTTATCATTCAAGTTTTTTAATTTAGAAATTATATTATAGGATTTAATTTTTTTAATTATTCTAAAAATTTCCTTTCAGTAATTGTTTTATAAAAGAAAATATAAAACAATATAATTTTATTTGATAGTACACATGACACTAAACCCCAATATTAAGAAACATAAAAATATATTTAATTAAATTTAATCAATTCAAAATCCTACAGAACAAGTAACTCGAAGTCTAAATGAACTATGATAATGTAATCAATTATAAACTATATATTAATTTGGAAATTAATATTACTAATAACTAAAATATTATTATTATTATTCCTTATTTATTAAAAATTAAATAATAACCATTTATAATAAAAAATAAAATTATTTGAATAACTCTATTTTTTACGAAAAGACAGTTTAGTTATGCATTTGGCATAAGATTTAATATTAATTTTTAATTTTTTTTTGGAATTTTGGGATTTTAAAATAAATTTTTTTTTTTAAATTTTTACACTGTAGTTATTTTTAGATAAATTTTATGGAATTTTATGAAATTTTTAATTCTAAATTAATTGTGAAAAAATCAAATATTAATTGAAAACATGTTTTTTGTATAAATTATTTTAAAAATAAATTTTTTTTTAAATTGGTTTAAATGAAAAATAATTTCCATTTTATATCCATTATTACAATTTTCCACAATGTAATTATTTGGATGTTGAATTTAGATACAAAACCAACATAAATATTGGAACATATTCTCTTTAAAACCTTGCTTTTTCATCACATCCGCTGGACTAATTTGAAATTAAATGTTTCAAATTTTATGAATTTAATTTGAAAAAATGGATGTAATATTTATAATGGTAATTATTTATAATTATTAATATTTTCAACATATTCATTGTAGAAAAATAATATTGAAAAAATGAAAAAATTATAATCAGGGTTAAGGTAAAAATGGATTTATCAGTGGCTAAACTATGAAGATAAGGGTAAAAATGACCTACCAACAAGTCCAACACCCATTTTATGGGCATATTACAACCTTATATATTATATATATAACAATGGGCTGTTTTAAAAAAAAACTATTATTGAAAAAAATGTTGATATGATTGAATTGTTTCATAAAATTACAATTCTACCTCCCACATCACATATAAAGGGCCATCACCTCTTCGCTATACATAACATGATTACACAATTTGGTTACCAAAAAAACAACAAAAATAAAATCCTAAAAAACTATTTAATAATACTAGAAGCCATATTCTATTCATAATTCAAACTTTTGAATTACTTTGGGTAATTATTAAGAGGATACCTGAGAAAGATGTGACATTATTTAATGAGAATTTTTATTTAATATATTCCTTCACCTCATTAAAATATTTAAAATAATAATGATATAATATTCTCAATATAACTAAAATACTGATATGTTGTTATAAGAATGTAATGAACTAAAAAAATCTCTACTTCTATCAAATGTGTAACAAAATCATCATTCATGTGTTTGAAGGGCCACTATCTCATGAACCGATGTATTTAATATTTCCATTACCAACTCTCGTGATTTGGTAGGATAATTTATCTGTCATATGTGTATGATATATATATCATAATTATACATTTTCATTCATTATATTATACAAAACTTTTTAACTTTCCATTTCTTATGGGATATAATAATATTTCTCGTGTGTACGATGGTATACCAATTTCCAAAGCGATATGATTCATTTTAAACAAATAGTTCAAATAGAAGGTAATAAGGATAATTTTAATTAATATTGTAGGATAAAAATATTATATGTAGATTCTCAATTACCAGAGGGGTGAATTGAATGTTTAAAAAAAATTACCTTAAGGAAAATTATATTTAACAAAGTGAAACAACGTAAATTAAAAATATCATCTTCTAGTTATACCAAACAAATTTACATTGGATCCAAAAATATGAATCCAGAAATGTACCATAAGAACAATTTTCCGAATAGATGATTCTACCTTAAAGTGAATATAATTTTAGTAATCACAGTAATTAATGTACAAGATCGTATGAGAACATTATACTTCATTCCTATATCAAAATATAGTGGAAATAAAACAAGAAACAAAAAAAGTAATAATTGGAAATCTTTTATACCCAAGAGTATGGTATCCAACAACCTTGGATAATGGTCCCATGACTTAAACAATCAAGAAAGTCTGTCTTTCCTACACAAGGGTATGTCATCGACAGGAATACCAGAATCTGTCTTGCAATAACCACAAGCCCTCAATCATTATGGTAGCAGGAACCTCTCTCTTTTTAACCCCAGAAGACCTCGATTGTACTCAACAATAATCAGAGTCATACGAAGCATGATTGACATGATGTTCATGACTGAACAAGATGTTCATGAAATTCACAAAGCATGAGAGTCATTATCTCTCTAGAAATTACATCACAACATGTAATATCATGGATCTGGTAATTATTTTATTGATCGTGAGGTCATTCAAATGAGGTATTATTTAATTGAAATATATAAATGGTTCGCTCCCTCCTCTAATGGTCATATTGTACCTTGAATTTTAGAGGAATATGTACACATGTAACTCTTCGAATGGTTTTTAAGAAAAAAATTGTACAACATCATTTTAATCATTAAAAAACACATGTATTGAAAATCGAGTAGATTAACAAAATATGAATATCCAGAGTCTATAGAAAATAGCATTCATAATCTAAACTCCAAAAAAATTAGATTTTATAAGCCTAAATATACGTATTCAATTTTATACACATTTCTGATTCTACAATATATAGATTCTAAATTCTGAATTCAAAATAATTTAGACTATAAATTATAAAGAATTTGGAATTGGAATTATGAGGAATTCAGGGTTTGGATTTTGAGAAATTCATTGTATAAATTCAGAAAAATTCGGAGTCAGAATTATAAGGAATTCAAAGTCATAATTCTATGGAATTCAGATTCGAAATTCTATGGAATTCAGAGTGTGAATATAGTGGAATTTGGGATCTAAATTTCAAAAAAATTAGAATAAGAATTTTAAAGAATTATGTGTCTGAATTTTAGAGAATTCAATGTCTGAATTGAAAAGAATTCAGAGTCTGAATTTTAGATAATTATGTGTCTAAATTTCAAAGAATTCATTGTCTAAATTTATCATAATTCGATTTCTATAACCCGATGAATTCAATATAAATGGAATATAAGATTTTGAGGTTTTAGATAAGAATCTGAATTTATGACAAAAAAATAAAATGAGTCTAGTTCAAAGAGATTATAAAATAAGGCAATGAAAACCAGAGAAATGATAAAAATTTCCAAAGAGAAGGAAAATTTTCTATAAGAAAATATTTCATAGGGAAATATAAGTTTCATTTATATAATGTGTTTCTGATTTCCAAAACATTGAGGAATGGAAAATTTATAAGAAAACCTTATTGACTCAACAATTTAGACTTAATTATAAACCACAAAAAACCTTTAAAAAATAATATACGGATTATGAATTTCCATTAGGAACTAAAAAAAATATCTCCCATTACATATGAATCACGAGGAATATGAATAACACCCCCATTAGGTTTTTAAATCCCTAAGGATCACATTTATATCTTTCTTAGGGTGATTTTACTTTTTCTTTCAAATGAATGCCTTATTTTAAGTAACTCCCCATACATAAACTCCCACTTACATAGGGAATTCTCTTCTTTATAATTATTATTCTTTTGATGATCCTTTTTACCCCTTTGTTATATTCAAAATGGAATAGATAGAATGAAAAAATTGTACATAAAAGATTATAACATATACAAAATAAAATAAATGAATGAAAACATCATTTTCATTATTAATAGAAATAATTGATATAAGGAATTGCAATATAAGATCATAATTGAGAGGAAAAAAATTATTCATTGTTATTTTCCTTTGGAATGATCTTCCTCAAGGTAGCCTTCATCATCTTGAGCCCCTTATGATCTTCCTAGAAACATTTGAGCAATACATATTGATATGGATTTTTATTTTCCAGAGAAATTATTTTGTTATCCTAAAACATATGAATTTCTACTTGAGACTTCAATATCATTTATTTATAACTGAACATTTCTTTGAACTAAATCCTAAGATCCCATTCTATCATCAAATGTAATGAAAACTGAATGCATCTTGCCATCAAGATATTTAACTTCTTGCTTCCAGTCTACTTGTTCATGGATTAGATTCTATGTAAAACGTGTTGTAAAGTTTTTTATCATGTCATATCACTTATTGAATGCATCTTTCACTATATCTAGGAAGTCCTCATAAATTATCAAGTCTTCAATCAATCTCATAGAACATTTTGTACTTTTATTATAAGATATCCTTTCAAAATCATAACTGATATAGTAGTTTTTGAAATTATCATCAACCATGATGAATTTTTCCTTGAGTATGCTAACTGAGTCTGAATTTTGATTGAAGGGGATTTGATGTAGTTGGAATGATGAATCACTACTTCTAAAAAAATGGTATGTTGTTTACTAACTTCTTCAAAAAAAGTTCCATGAAATACTGACCCATTAAAGATGATTTAGAATCTAATTAACTTACAATAGTATATTTTTTTCTTTCTCAATAACTATATTCTTGGATGATCCACCAGCATCCTTCTTAACCACCATATCTTTCTCAGTTGTATCCTTAGTCTCTTATTTTCCTTTGACTATTTTAGAAATAGTCTCATCAGCATTTATAGATTCATACTCACTATCTGAATGATTGGAAATTTTATCTTCATTAACCACTTCCTTCTTAGCTTCTTCCTTATGATCATCAGGATGGATGAAGTCAAGATTCCTACTTTCATCATCACAAATTTTGTTAAAATATTCCAAACCCACATTCACATTCAATGAGAATTTTTTTTGATTCATCTTAGGATGTTCATATTGAATTATTTTCAGAATGAAATTACTTCTCATGATATTATTCAACATTCATTATAAAATCATCACTCTCATCATATTATTCCCTTTCTATTTGGTCTACTTCATCTTTATGAACAATATCTTCTTCCACTTCAGGATCCATAATTGTGTATTTCATTCCCAGAGTCTATACTAATAATGATTTTTAAGAAATGATTTAGGTATCTGAATATTTTTAGAGGATTTATCAGTGTCCTTGAGAAGTGGATGATCAATCTTAGCTTCATACATTTTATTCTTCTACTTATTTTCATTTTTTTTCCTTTGATGCTCTTCAGCGGAATGAATTTTTTATTCATTTTCACCAGTAGTATCTATGCCAAAACATGGATATCCTTCTTTATTATTCTTCATCAATTCCCTCCACTTCACTACAACTTCATCAGGGAATTCATTTTTCTTTTTTGGTTTTAGTGGTGCTGATTGAGTTTCCAGATCCATGGGCTTCTTTTGGTTTCCTGTACTTTTTTTCCTTTCAATTCATCTAAGCTATCTTGGAAGAATCTCATAATACAACTATATTTGATAGAGATTCAAACTATATTTCTGAAAGATCATAAAAATCAAAGGGCATGGTATTGAAACAGGCATTCAATATTCTTATGCTATCATCACTTAATCGAAAGATGTTGAAATTTCATATTCTCGATCTGTAGGGAATTTTGAATGATTCATACAATAACACCATGATCATAGAAACAATTTCTAGATACATGAAGATATGGGATTTAATATTTCCACTCATGATATTGGTTATTTTAATAATGATATACCTCCCACGATTTATCTTCCTTAGTTTGACCATAAAATCCAAGATAATGATGTCACATTTTTTAAGTAGTCATTTTCTTCTTTTTTCAGATTAATAAAAGCCATTACCCACAATATTATACATATGAAGATTGATTATAGAAGAATTATTTGAAGTGATTTTAGTCAATTAATTTCCTGTAAATCTATTACCTTTTCCATCGCAAAAAATCCCGACTGATATGACGGCTTTTCAGTATAGATAACGGCTTCACCTTCGTGTGAAACTCCAAGAATATCTTCTGCCATATTGAAGGACTGGTAATAGTTTTTTCCATAACTCTTAAAGGAAAATTTTTCCTATCCACCTAAATTATAAAATATTACTGTATCGTAGAATATTATAATCAACTCCAAGTAAACTATATCCTGAAACTATGACATTTCTAGGAAAATTCTCTCCTATCCATTAAATATAATGTTTTTTTGCAATAAATGAATTGTAATTATTGATGAATTAGGTATCATCTAACCATTCCTGGAATATTTTTCATTCAGTGACTTTCTTGGTTGAAGAGATCTATTTCTGTTGGGAGGTATCGAACAATATCCATATTCATTGAAAACATTAAAAAACAGAACAATATTTTTAAAGAGATGCAGAGTATTGGTATAGAAAACAATGAAAAATGATGTGCGATGAGAAAGAGGGGGGAAGGCCTTTATATATCCATATAGGAGACGGTTTGAATTACTAATTTGATCCAATGGTTGAATAGGTAAAAAATGTTCTGATGGTTAATATGAAATCCAAGAATGATTTGGTAGGTACTGATATTTTGAGGGTTTTTGGGAAAAAATTCGGTTATAGGAAAAATGAATCTGGAAAAAGTGTTCATAAATACCAACAAATAAAAAATTAATTGATGAAAAATGAGGAAAGGAAACATTCCTTCTGGATTTCCCAAAAAAAATTCTCAGTATTGAAAAATATTCATCTGGATGAATTTTAGATTCTGGATAATTTTTTTAATGAAATGAAATTTTGTATTCTAGAATTTTTTTTACCAAAAAATATGGGTTACGAAAAAATATTTGATTAAGAAAAATAATTGGTTATAAAAAACTTTATTAAGAAAAATAATTTGGATATGAAAATTATAATTGAAAAAAATGGAACCAATAAATTTAATTAATAAAAAATATAAGGTTACCAAGAAAAAGTAGTTCTCCTAAGAGAATGAGTTACATAATGTTAAGAGATAGGTTTCAACAAAATATTAATATAGAATATTAGATTTTGGTTAACATTCCTAACTTTTGTTTAATTTATTAAAATATATCTTAGGGTAACAATTTTGTAAAAATATCTCCATATTGATCGTGGGTTTCGATAAATTGAGGAATGATATCTCATTTAAGTGTGTAATCTTTAAGAAAGTGAGGTCTAATAAATATATGTTTTTCATGAATATTTTGTGCATTCTTTTTTATTATGGATGTTGAACTAGTGTTATCAAAAAATATAAGTGTTTTGGTATAACTTATTCCATAGTCAGTGAGTGCGTGTTTCATCCACAACACATGGGCACAACAACATCAAGCCACTACATAATCAACATCAACATTGGAAGGTGATACTGAGTGTTTATTGGTACCAGACCAAAAATCGAAAGAGTCTCTTAAGAAATGACAAATTTTTCATTTAAATTTTATATCTATTCTACATCCACGAAAATCTTCCTCCAAAAATCTTTAAAAAACATAATTTCCAGAAGAACAGAAAATCCCTAAATCCATGATTCATTTTAAATAGAGAATAATTCAATTCCCAAAATATAAATGAAATTACATTTGATTATATTTATATCCATCCCATAAGCATATATAAATCATTTTTTCTAGTAGACTAGCTATCTTGTACAATAAACATCTTATCATACCTCTAAATGATGATTCATCTACTAGTCTCCCAACAACATCCTGATCTAGATAATTTGAGGTACTGATTGGAGAGTTGATACATTTAGTGTTTTCATATCCCAAATTTTTATGAATATATTAAATATAATTATTTTATGATAAATATGTTCTTTTAGTTTTTGAGAAACTTGATAAACTAGAAAAATATTATAACTCACACATCATTCCCATTTCAAACTCATATTTCATGAGATTCACAAATGAATCAGTTAATGATAACTGAGTTGATATAAATATAATTTCATCACCGTATATTTGAAAAATAAAAACAATTTCATATCGTTATTTATAAAAATTGATGGATCAGATGTTCCCATAACAAAATTGTTTTGTGTTCGAATTATCATAAGTCTATCATATCAAGATCTAGGGGCTTGTTTAATTCAATATAAGGTTATGGTATATTTAAAAAAATATTCAGGATGATTTGTGTCCTCAAAACCAGGAGCTTGTTCAACATATACTTCTTCATGAACATATCCATTAGGGAAATCACACTTCACCAACATTTGAAAACATTTGAAATTGATGAATGCTGCAATGTAAAATAAAATAAAAATAGATTGAATTCTAGATACTGGAGAATAGGATTCATCATTATCTATTCCTTCTTGTTGATTGTTTCCTTTAGTAACTAATCCGGATTTATTTCATTCATTGATTCCATTTTCATCACACTTATTTATGATGTCCCATTTCACTCCAATTACAAAAGTTTCCATAGTTTTTTTCATCAAATGTCCAGACTTTGGCCCTTTTAAATTAATTAAATCATATTTCATTTCATTAGTCTAATCATCAGCACCTAATGTTTCATCTGTTATTTTTGTTCTAACATTGAATGAAATACTAGATGTTATACTTCATTTCTTATGGAACCTCTAGTCCTTACAGATTTATTTACATCACCAATGATCCTATCACTGGGACAATTCTTATGAAAGAACTGATTTTGTTTTTGTAAATCCTATTTATCAAAATATAGTAGTAAAATGTCAGCGGTAAATGCTTAAGAAATGTTTTCTTGAACATTTTCCTTATTATAATAATACTTTATCAAAGGTTGATAATATGTTTTTGAAAAAAAATCTGTGGATATATGATGGAATTGATTAAAAAATATAGGATTAGTTTGATCAAATTAAAAATTCACTATTTCTTAAACATTATAAGTATTTTTATTGAAAATGTTGCTAGCCTTAGAAGTAGTGAAATAGATGAAAAAAATTACTTCCTCATATTTGGGTTCAAATTTATGTAAATTATCATTAGTATTCAGAATTAATACAATGTAACCAAATACATTAATGTAATAAATTCTTGGTTTTCTACAAGTCCACAATTCATAAGGTGTTTTTTTATGAAATGGTTTGATTAAATCTTGACATATATTATTACAAGGAGTACATAAAACATCATCTAAAATGTGTTTTGCAATAGAATATTCACTGAACATGGTTCAAGTTATCTCTTAATGAATTTTATTTCTTCATTCAGCAACACCATTTTATTAAATAGTTATTGGAGCCGAGAAGTTAGGAGTAATTCCTTCTTTAATACAAAAGTTTCAAAATATGAATATTGAAATTCTCCACCACTATAAATATGAATAGTTATCAATGGAAGGTTTTTCTAGTTTTTAACCTGGGCTATAAATGATTTGAAATAATAAAAAGTTTCAAATTTCTTTTCTACAAAATAGGCCCACATAAATCTACTGTAATCATAAACTAAGAAAAATACATAATATTGGCCTCCAATATATCATGTTTTTTGGACAAAAAATATCCATATTTAATAATAAAAATGCATCTATTGTTGAGAATACACTTAAATATTTAAAACATGATTTAAGATTCATTATTTATGGACAAGGATCAAAAAATTTTGACGAATCAAATATATTTACTGGTATATCCTTAAGAAGCCTTTTATTTGAGTGTTTTCATAGTTTCTTAAGGATAAAATTTCCCATTCTTCTATTCCATAACCAAGATTGAACTTCCATTTCACTAATTAAAGGTAGAGGATGGCTCTTAAGGACATTAATGCTTACTGTGTAAACATTATCATCCCTATGGGAAGAAATAATAAACTTTTCCTTGTAATTGTGTACTAAGCATTGATCATTCAAAAATTCACAAGGTTACCTTCATCAAATAATTGACTTATTCTTCTGAGGGTGTTCTTAAGAACCTTAATAAATAAATCTTTTGAAATTAAACTTTTTACATGGAGAACAATATTACCTATAACAACAATTTCTCCCTGAGCATTATCTCCAAATTTTACATTTCCTCCTTTCATCTTGATCATCTTTTCAAAGAAGTTTTTGTTACCAATCATAGGCTACAGATATCCAATATCCAAGTACTCTGTATTTTGGTTGGTATTTTCCTTATTTTCCTGAAAATGAATGATTAATAGTTTTAGAATCAAAACATTCTTTTATCTGAAAATTTAATAAAGTATGATTTTTGGAATCCCCATTTCTATAAAAAATATTCATTATGAAAACCTAATGATTGGGTTTTGTTTAAAGAAATTTTTTTTCCCATTTTCCACAACATTGAAATTTATTACAAAATATTGTAATTTTTGAAACAAAATAAGTATTACTACTAAAAACTAGTTTCGAATGAGTAATACCAAATCCAAAAAAAATCCATAAAGAAAAAAATTTGAGAATACATCATGTCAAAGCATTCCTTACTAGAGGTAATGTTTGAATAGAATTTCATTAAAGAAAATATTTTTCACTATAGTTTATTAATCATGTCCATCTCCTTATAGTTTTTATTTTCAAATCTTTAGTTACCCTCTAAAATATTTTTCATAGAAATGGATTTTTCTATATCCTACGAATGTTTATATTTCTCATAATTCAATTCCTTATGGTTTTTAGAAATACATTCAAAATCAAAAAATATATGATCAATATGTTTAAAATATATGATAATTCTTTAATTAAAACATAAATTATAGAATTATCCTTCTCTAACGTCTTTTATATCATATAATTTTTATTTTCATGTAGTTTGTAGAACCTAAATACTTATTCATAAGAAGGTAACGATTTATCTTCATTTGAAAAAGATTCCTCATCTGATGACTTATAATATTTTATATTATTATAATTTTCTTTAAATTATATATTAGTAATAGACTCTTCATTGTTTACCTTGGCCATTAGTCAATAATTTTCAATTGGTGGTTTTTCTATTAAACCTAGAGTATTAAGACTAGACGATTCATATTATAAGGAATAATTATAAGAGTCACCACCACTAGAAATCTATATATCATTAGATTTATCTATATTCGTTCTATTATGTTTGTAATAATTCTTTTTATTCCACTCATAATACCACTCTTCTCTATCTATTATTTTAATCATGGGACAATCTGGCCTAATGTGTCCAACCCTTTTTCATTCATGATAGGTTTCCATAGAATATATATGGTCTTTTCTATATTTCTTCTTATATCTATACTAAAAATTAATTCCCACAATCATTTTCATCTTTGAGAAAGATTGGATAATTCATTTTCTAAATGATCACTTTCACAATATTTTGATAAGAAAAAATTTTAATGGCATTAGATCTAGTGACCCTTCTCTGATTCTAGGAATTAGATGTTGTAGTAAATGAAAAACATCCATTACCATCCATCATATTGTAGAAATCATTATCTCTCTTCCTTCTTGTTTCACGTTGAAGAAGAGTTACAAATAACTCATCAATATTTATGTTAGATTCTTCTATGTTCTCATCCATAACAATGCTTTATGATTCCCACTCATTGGGAATGATTACAATAATATAATCTACAAGAATATCATCATCAAGACCATTATCTCCCATATAGTGGAGACTATTGAAAATTGTCATAAATCATTATTTTACATTCCAAATAGGTTCCCCACAAGGAAATAAGAATCCATGATATTCACCTCTTAACATAGCTCTTCTAGTTTCTATCACTTTGAAAGTCTCAATATGTGTAACTTATAGTTTCATCCAGATGAAGTTTTCATCTTCATAAGATGATATTAGACTATATATATTCATGGACATAGAACACAAAAAATTATTTTGTTCTTTGTAATTTAGTTGACATTATGATTTTTCATGGTTGGTAATGGTTTTGACATCCTTGTATTGGATTTAATAATCATTAGTATGCATCACAAAATTGTTTAATCTAGTACCAATGACAAAGGTCTTCATTCTATATCTCTAGTACACATAATAATTTCCATCATTAATTAGTGGTCTAGAATAATTAAGGATGTCAATGGAACTAACATTTTAACATTCCATTCAATATAGAAGAATATTTTCATGAAAACAAGTTAATAGAAAAATCAAATATGAAAAGATAAAAATTTGTAAACAAAACATAAACAAGATAAGTTAAGAAAGAAGATTTAGGAAAAAGAAAATTTGAGCAAGAAAACATATATGTGAGTATAATTATTTTAGAATCATTCCTATAATACAAATTTAATGATGAAAAGAGTGTATAAAGATGCTCAATTACAACAGGGTGAATTTCATGTTTTAAAACATTCATTTTTAACCTTAAGGAAAATTGTGTTTAACAAGTTTAAACAGGGTAAATTTACAAACCCCCTTCTAGTTATACAATACGAAATTTTGTAGGTTTTGGAAATATTAATCTAGGATGTATAATTAAGAACATGTTTCTTAAAGGAATATTCTTCCATAAAGAATATAGAATTATATTTATTAGAGTATGTAAAGTAAAAGAATGTATAATAAAGATATACGTTATTCCATAATCAAAATACAGCAGAAATAAATCATGAAACAAAATAAAGTAAAAATTATAACGCCTTTTGTCCCGAAAAGTAGGGTATTCATAAACCTTTGATAAAGGTATCTTGATTTATACATTCAAAAATGTATGTCTTAACCACACAAGGATAATCCCTAAAATGGAATGTAAATTTTATTCTTACTATCCCTACAAGACCTCAGTCGTTATTGTTGTTATCACCTCTTTCTTCTTATCCCTTGAATACATTTATTGTACTCAGCAACATTTGGTGTCACACGTATCAGGATGAACAAGACGTTGACAACTAAACAACATTTCTATGAAACACAAAATGCATGATAAACATTCCTCTATAAAAATCACTTCCCATCATGGAATCTCTAGGATCCATGAATGATTTCATAAATTATGATGTCATTTAGATGAGATATTATTTATAGGATAACATCAACGCTCGGCTCCCTCTTCCGATAGTAATATTTTCCATGAATTTTTGAGTGACCATTACATGTGTCACATAACCAACAGTTAGCTAGATACAAATTTAATGACATAGTTGCATTAATTAAAAAAATGTGTTTGGAAAATGGATTATCATAAACAAATCATATTACCCATAGCCTAAGAAAAAATAAAATTCAATATTTTTTCAGATAAACAATCAGATTAAATAATCATGAATATTTAGATTCTTTTTTACATAGGATTCCTAATCTAAATTCAATAGATTCTCGAGTATATATTTTAATGAATTTATAGTCTAAATTTTAATGAGTTTAGAATCATGATTCTATGGAATTTGGAGTCTATAATATGAGGAATTAGGAGAAAGAATTACGAGGAATTGGGAGTCCTAAATTTGATGAATTCAGATTCAGAATTCTTAGGAATTTGGGGAAGGAATTGTGAGTAATTAAGACATATAATTCTGAGGAATTCTGATTCTGAATTCTGAGGAATGTGGAGTCTAAATTCTGAGAAATTTAGAATCAGAATTTCAATAAATTCAGAGTCTGAATTTCTGAGAATTTAGAGTATGAATTTAAAAGAATTCAAATTCTTAAATTCAGATAATTAAGAGTGTGAATATTAGAGAATTAATTGTTTTCATTTTAGAGAATTCAGAATCAAAATTTTAGAGAATTTGGGGTCCTAATTTTAGAGAATCTGGAATCCAAAAAATGAAGAATTTTATATCCAATAAAGTATAAGATTCCAAGAATTTATATAAGAATATGAATTTGTGTCTTAATAATAAAATGTTTTACTATTTAGATATTATAAAATATGGAAAAAAAATCCAACGAAAGGATAAAAATTTCCATATATAAGGGTTATTATCCTTTATAAAGTAATCCTTATGGAAAGATAATTTTCCTTAAAATAACATGTATGTGATTTTAAAATCATATAGTAATGGAAATGTCATAAGGGAAGCATATTCCCTCAAAAAAATCTATATTAAAAATGAAATAATTATGATATTAATTACATATAAATCATTATTTAATGATAATAGATCATTTTATTTCTTACACAGCAAGATGATAACATCATTCGTGTAAATGTGGACTTCCATCTTCACGATGCAATGTGACTCACTTTTAATCACCACACAACAAAGATGTTATAAATAAACAAATTTAAATAATATATGATATATATGATATTATAATTATTAGGTAATGATAAAATATTACTTAAATAATATATATATAGATTATTTAATTAGTGGAATATTCACTCAATCATGTGTACAACATATCATCTTCCTGAGTTTAACATTGTCCATTTTCTGTAACGATATAACATGATTGGTTTTAAAAGAAAAGTTTCTGCTAAAAATGATAATTATTTAATTATTATTATTCATTATATTATATAACTATATAATATGTGCATGAACTGGACCATTAATGATGAAATTTGCATGAAAAAACAAGGTGAGTAACAACCTGAATAATGAAAATAAGGAATGGTTATTTACGAATTGGTGATAATATGTTATAAAAGTATCATGTATGATATAATATATATTAATATTGTTATAAAATTTTATAATAAATTAAATAGAATGCAAAAATTTATTTGATTATTTTTTAACAAAATGACTTCGTGATGTAAGAGCATTCATTTCAATTTAATTTCATTTAGGCATATTGTAATGTCATGAAACCGATTTCATTCATATAGTGGGTATAATATCCAAATTTTAATGTAATATCATGAATAAATTATTACTCATGGTATTTTAAATTTTAAATTTATTTATTTTATTTAATTCCATTTGAATTAAATTACACCAAGTTGTAAATAAAATCAAATCAATAATTATTGACATTAGGATATAGTACTCCTTCATTGTCTTTGATATTTTACGATTTTGTGTATAATGAAATTTTATTATATTCTATTTAAATTCAAATTTATTTATTTGGATTTAAATTTGATACACCTGATCTATTATTTTATTTATTTTCAATTCAATTTTTTTTCCTGGAAAATGTTTATTTCCCTATCTGATTCTAATCGAGATGTTTTATTATTGAATTTTTGTTAAAAGAAATTATTTGATAATAGAATATTAAAACAATTTCATTTGATCATATATTAAATCATTTTACTATCAATAAATTGTAAAATATTTCAGTCATTTTTACATAAATTTTTTAAAATGTTTTTAATAAAATCCAACATCATTTCTCTCTTTCTCAGGAAATTTATTTTCATCGAAAAATATTTTTTATAAAAATGTTTTCCATTATATTTTTAATCAATTGAAAATGACTTTTAAAATCATTTTAAAATTTTTTCCCTTTTTGAAAATCATTTAAAATGACTTTTTTAAAAAATAAATATTTCAAACATTTTTATAGTGAGAATGGAATGTTCTTTTTACCCTATACAACATGTATAAAATTATCCACCAACATGAATGTCATTTATTAAAATCATTATTTTTATCGTAAAATGTTTTTTTAAATGAAAAATATCATCTCATATTCTATAAATTCAATTTTTTTAAAAGAGATTTTCAAAAAAGTCAATATTCAAAATGACTTATGTTTATAAATGTGATTTTCAAAATGAAATGAAAATTTTTATAAATAATGATTTTAAATTTAATTTATTGAAATTTTTAATAAGGATCAAATATATCCGTATATTTTAAATCCAATGAGTGTATGATGTTTGGATACAATCTTTATTCTTTATATTAATGTATTACTATCATTTTTATTAAGGAATTTAATTAAATTCTCTTTCATGAATCACTTTTTTTGTCATTATCCTTCCCTTGAAATAATATCTTTCATGTGAAAATTAGAAAATAAATATGAACAAAATAACCTAATTATTTATTAGTCATACGTAATTTCCTAAAACATATAACATTTTTACCATGATTTATGATATTGAATTTTATTTGATTTAATGTGAAAATATAGAAAAATCTGGATCAATTACACAATACAGATATTTAATAATAAGAAATATCGATTCATTAATTAAATTAATTATTTGATATATGGGGAATATGTTCGTCCTATTGGGATGGATGGATCTTGGTATTATATTTCCCCATGATTCAAAAGTAGATCTATGAGACAAATAATTAAGCTCGAATTAAATTGGTTTTTACCTAAAATTTATATTGCCTTTTCTATGGTCTTGATAGTAGATTCATCATGATGAATGAGATCATTGATTCATATATTTTAAAATTTCAATAATTTATCTTCTACTTATTATTATTCTATATATTTTTTTTATTATAATATCTCTTGATGCATTTTATTAATAGTTTATTAATTAAATGGGATGTGTTTTCCATAATTTACCATTCCATATTGGCTATTACTTATCAATTTATTTAAAAGGAATGTGGGATCAGTTATTTAGCATATAATGCTTATTATTCTTATTGGTACATGATAAATTCAATTGTAATTAACCATTTATATTAATTTTAGCTTACTTTTTTCCTTTCCACATGATTCCATGATTTTTATTATGATTGATATTAAATTATATACTAAAGGAAATAACGTTAATTTTTTAAAAAATTGATGTAATATGTTGTTTCAAATATATTATATGAATAATGAGCATATTTTGTCTTCTGAGGTGTGATTCCATGCATGTTATACCATTGCAATAATTTAGACCCCATTACTAGGCTATTAAGGATGATATCTCTATAGAGAGAATAATATAATTGTTATTAGAAACCATAGGAATTAGATTTAATAAAACATAAATTAAGGATCCTAATCGTATTACTATATTTTAGAATATGAATAGAAGAACATTATAATGTTTTGGTAAGGAAGAGATGCCACCTTTTTTACAAACAGCAAGAGGAAATTGATCTTGCATAGATGTACCTAGGGTTAACAACATTAAAATGGAGCATTGGTCTTGACCTGATTGTTACCCAGTGCATGAAAATGAGTCATATTGTAGACATATTTTGACACTCCTGGGGGATTTTCTTAGGATAATTAATGTTTAATTTAAAGCATTATGATTGATTTGAATATATAAAGAAAATTAATGACCTAGTTTATAACTAAGGATCGTTATTTTTAAAACAATTTTAACCAAGGAATAAGGATATATTTTATCTATGAAAGAGAAGGTCATAAAAAATAGTGGTTGGGGAAAAATTTAGATTATGGTATAAGGTAATATATATCATCATATGTATACATGTATAGTTTTTTTCTTATTTCTAGAGATCCATGTCATTCTCTAAGTAGATTCCGCCTTTGAAATCATAATCAGATGTCCATGGAATTATCTATGCTGATATAAACTGGTTTATGTGTTAATTAAGATTCCATAATTACAATATAATATTATTTTTTTCTGATTAAATTTTGTTATAATAATTATAAAATATTTAATGATTTTGTAGAATTTTATAAGCATATATGCCTTGATTATCATAATAGGTATTGATAATATTGGGTTATTGAGTTTTATATTGGTCATATGTTCAAGGACATAAACACCTATTTTTTATCATTTTAGTGATTGAAGTCTAACATGAGTATGGATATTAAGGGATGAATTCATAAAAAGAATATGTTTTGGTGGAATATTTTATGGTTAATAGTTCCTAAAAATTTTATATAATTAATTTTAATGGAATTTATAACATGTACGGTTAATATAATCAATAATTAATTTTTAATTATGATCATTATATAATATTAGACTATATGGAAAAAACAATTTATATTCAAAACGTTGGTAAAAAATATATTTAAAGATTACTTTTTAGGGAACCCATCATATTTTTAGGGAAAATTATATGAATTATATTAATATAGTTTTAGAAAAAGAAAAACTCACATAGTGGAAAACAATAGGTCGTATCTGGAATAACTATGAGGTTTTATCACACAACCAAAGGACGATAAGAGTTTAGTTACTGTGACAAGCCTATGTAAAGTAGTGGTTAATATTTCATTTTTATATATAAACAAATTAAAAATAAATTAACTAGTGGTGTTACTTTTATGATTTATTTATTATATTGGATATCCTCTACTAACCATATATTATTTGGAAAAAATACAGAGGAAAAAGGAAAGACATTCAACCATTTTATGGATCATAAAATATGTTAAAACTGATTTTTTGTTATTGATGAATAAAATTCATTTTTTGATATTTATTTATTGGAGTAATAGGTGAATTGGAAATTCACCAATGAAAAACCAAATGATGAAATTATGGTTAAGAAATTGAAACATATCATATGTGTATATTTCATTAAATTCATCAATTGTAAAATAATCCCTCAACATTAGGAAAATGATCCTAAAAGAAATAAATTTACCATATTTAATTCATTCTTGATGAATCAAATGGTCCATTAAATCATAACATATTTATATTTTTAGGACTATGTATTTCAATTTTCCATTCAATTTATTGTGATAAATGAATTCAGTCACTGTCATTAATTATTTACTTTTTTCGTCCATGCCCATATACTCCACTGGCACATATTTTATACTATATATAAACCTATTTATTTTTTCTACCACATGACATTTGTACTCCCATTTCAAATTTAATTGTAGGATTTTTAATCAACCCTTTTTATGATGTTGGTTTCAAACAATGTCATTCCATATGTAAAACCCTTGATTAACAAAATCATGATTAAATTTCATGGATGTAATTTATTTTAGGTTGGGAGAATGTAACACTATAACATTATAAAATAATGACTTTTTATTAATTAGAATATGTGACATGAAACATTGAACTTAAAAAACCTTGATAACAAATTACACTAAATTTAATCCATTAGATAGCATGTAGAACATGAGTCCCCGAGATGAAATGAACAATAATATAGTATACCATGTAAAATTTAAAATAATTTTTTTTCAATAAATAGTAGTAAATAAATATTAAAATTATGGTTATATATTAAATATAAATAAAATGATATTAATTTCAATAAAAATGAATGTTTTTTCTGAAAAACTATGTTTTTTCTAAAAGGCATTTTAGATGAACTTTTCCTATATTATTTATAATTTTTATCCAATATTATAAACATTTATTTTATAATTAGAAATTAAATTTTAAAAGAAAACATTTCAAAAATTTCATATGGTTTTTAATTTTATTTTTCCAAAAAGATTCATTGTTTAATGAACAGTAAAAATAACAATGGTTAACTAAAAACTAATTTTTTAAGATTATTTATCATGTTAATAAATTTTAAAATGGTTATAATATAATATTAGTTCAATTTTATATCATTTTTAAAAATTTATCACATTTTAATCTTTTTAGATTTCAATTTAGACATAAATTGCGGGCATTATTTTGTAAGATTTTCCCCATAAAAACTCACTTTTCCATTACATATGATGGATTGATTATAGATTAAAATTATAAAATTATGTGAATTTCATATTGAAAAATGTTGTAAATTTTTAACATAATATTAATTTATAATTTATTATATGTTAAACTGAATTATTGATAAATTTTAATTATGAAAAGTAAGAATTAATGACAGCAATTAAGGTAAAAATTAATTTACTGGGGGTTAAACTAATAAGATAAGGGTAAAAATGGTCACAAAACTTATCCAACACATATTTTATGAACATATATCAGTCAAATGTCTTATATTTCTTATAATATCCCGTTTTATAATCATTTTTTAATATAAACAATTTAAATTTAAAAGTTTTCAAAAATTACTATTACTCCACACAACTCACTTATAAAATTCTACCCCTATCATATGTTATCCACAAAATGAATTTTTTTTTGTAATAATAACTATCAAAATAAAATAAAATTTCCCCATCCTTATCTTGTAATCATAAATTTTATCCTTTTAATCCTTTGAAAGCTTTTGGGGTATACCTAAGGTTGATACATGAAGAAGAGGCAACGTTCTTGAACAAGCATTTTTATATTATTTCTTACTCCACCTCATTCAATATTTTTAAACCAAGTTGATATTACAACATAAATATCTCCAATATAGTATGATTTTTTAATATGGAAATTTCTTTCAACCATCTCCACATACATCGAATGGGTTACCAAATCATTACTCGCTTGTATGAAGCACTACCACCCATGAACTTATGTCATTTATTTTCCAATTTCATCCTATCGTGTTTGGGTATGAATCTAGATATGAATTATATATATAAATATGATATTTTTAAAACAAAATATACCCCTTCCTTAAATATATCATATATACTTGTTTTAAATATTCATTTCTCTGGGGATGCGATAACATCGCTCAGGTGTACAACAAACCATCACCTCATTACACGATGTGATTCATTTTTGACTAACGCATTACATGGAAGGTAATAAGGATAATTTTAATGAATATATGTGATATAAATTAAATAATTAGGATTATAATTAAAATTTTATCATTTAAAAATTACAACATATAATTTTCTTTCTTACATTGAAAGATGATAACATCATTCGTGTATGTGTTGACAACCACATTCCTAAAGCAATGTGAATTTTTTTCATCCCAAAATCACATAGATGATATATATATTAATAATTAATTAAATAATATGATTAATAAGAGATTTTAAAAAAAATTTAATGTTGAAATAATACTTTCAAATATTCTATAATGAGGGTTAAAAAAGTAGAAATGTTAGTCATGCATACATATGACCTACAACACCATAAATATGAGATAAAACATGACACACAACACCTCGAATATGAGAGAATGTAACATCCCATAATTTTATAATATATATACTACTTTGAATAAATTTAATATATTATATTGATTTCAATGCATGTAACATGAATTTTATCTTGTGTTAGAAAAGACAAAAACATACTTTAATAGCTAACAGTATACTCAATATCGAATGTTACCAGAAAAAAATATTCTGTTAATATTATTATTAAATATGATAGTTATCCCCAAGATGTTGTAATTTATGGAATGAACAGTATTACCTCACAGTTTAAGATTTATATTTTAATCACATTTAGTATCAATCTATTCATTATATATATATAATAATATTCATTTAAATGAAAATGCTTTTTTAAAAAACTATACCTTTCTAATGACTGGTCTTTAAATGCATTTCACCCATAATTTAAAATATAATTTTTACCCTTTTATAAATTTCTTTGAGAAAATTATATTCAATTTCAAAATTGAAAAACACAAATATTAATTGGGTTGTTTTTTATATTTATTTGGAAAAGATTTATTTTTTGTTAACTTGATAAAAATAATAAATTTTAATTAAAAACTGTATCTTTAAAAAAATATGAAATGTTAAATTATATTTTGAAATTATTTTAAAATACAATTATTTAAATTATATATATTAATAAAATTAATGTAATTTTAATAATTTTTATATTTAACTATTATATAAAATCAATATCATCATTTGAACATTTTCGCATTAAAAACACACTTTCTTATCGTGTTTGTGGGATTAATTTTATATTAAATTTATACGCTTATGTTAGATGAATATATAAAAATGGCTTTCATATTTATAATCACAATGGTTTTACTCCTCTTGTTTTAATTAGGTTTTAATGATAAAAAATTGTCACTCCTATTTAATCAATCTCATATCATGTATATATATGCTCGGTTTCATTATTCTTCCAATAAATTCTCAAATGATCTAAATTCCTATAAATAATAATTGATTATTATAAACTATATTTATCTTTGGTCTTATGATTTCTTTTATGAATGAATAAGTCTAATTCACTCAGTGAATATTACTTCTTAAGTTTGTATACAGATATTTGGCTATGTCTGAGAAAATGGTAGCCTTCTAATAGTTCTACTTATCTAGAATGTAACCCAGACACTGTGACGTAGACACTGTGACCCAGACACCGTGACCAAGACACCGTGACCTAGACACCATGACCCATACACCGGGAACCAGACACCATGACCCAGACACCGTGACCCAGACACCGTGACCCAGACACTATGACCCAGACATCGTGACCATGAAATTATAAACTATAAAACACTACCCAGACATCGTGACCAAAAACCATAACCATTTCAGGATCACATGATGTTTGTGACACCGCTTCCTTGGAAAGACACCATTCGAAATTTGGAAAAGGACCATAAATCGTGATCCTAACACCAAATCACTTCTACCAGATCATAATCATTACACATGTATGCCATCATGACAGTATCACTGCTCAAAGGAAAATAATATGATACTGTTACGTGGTGACATCGTGACCAAGTGGCACCATTTCATGATAGATTGTGACACTGTTCATTAATTTTCATTTTCAATTTCAATTTAAATCTTAACGGTATTATTTGTGTCTTCTAAATTCACTGACATAATTAATATTTCCTTGTAGAAAAGTCACCCAACAGTATGAGGTACAAGGTGCCAGATAAATTCATCTGGTAGGCTCCCACACATGCATTCCATGAATTAAATGAAATGTGTGGCCCTCATACAATTGATAACAAGTAGATGTGTGTAGTAGATGAGTGAGAATTTTTGAAAAGTGGATCATCACATGCACAATGATACATCTGAAGAAAACACAACGAATTCTGAAATCAAAAGGATGGAATACATCAGATCAGAGAAAAATCATCTCTACAATACCAACTCCACGAAGAACATGAGATAGATCTAACTGGAAACAAGAGAATTAGTCCTAGGATACACTCTTTCTCACGAGAGGACTTGATACTTGAATCTTCTTCATCCTAGAAGTCTAGAGCTACCTTGAATACCATTTAGAGCTCTTCAAACCATACCTCATCATCACTACTCTATTGTGTATTGTCTTTAGCTTTTGATCAGTGTGTGTGTGTCTGTGTGTCTATGTCTGTGTATTAAATACACACATTGTCTCTCTCACTAAACTGAAGGATATAAGATATACTTCCTCTCATATCCTTCTTCACTTGTTTACTCCAATAGATATGTGTGGAAGTTTTCACTATGTGAACTGATAGTTTTTAACCCCAATGAACTTCAGAATTGGTCGTGTGACTTAGATAGTCCTATGAACTATTGTTTACCCAAATATTGCGTGAGGATCATGTTTATTTATAAAATATTCATGGTTGAAGGTGATCACCATGTGGAGTTGATTAGGTCTCAACTTGATACTAAGGCACTTATTTTTTCTATTGTGTGGTTTACTTTAGTTTTTCTTATTTTTACTATATAATTCAGAAATCACTAGATTTACGTTGATAGTTACTCTTGGAAAGTAGTTATAATGGTTTTTACTTATTATAATTGTTTCAAAAATATTTTCATAACAAGCACATGAGAGGTAACCTGGGAATCTTATGAAGAAAATTATAATTATTCTAGAGATTAATGTGATTCTAATAATATGTCTAAAGATGAAATTTTTTAGTATTACAATATACTTGAAGTTACATGTAAGGGAATAAACGATAAATACAAGTGTTTAGAAAAAAATCATGCTCTCACATCAACTGTTAAATTTGATCACACTGTAAGAAGATAGAAGAATTTGGAATTAGTCTAAGAAAACAATTAACTAAAGATATATAATGAGAAATTGAAAATGGACGTTGAATGTTTTAAAATTGGTAAGGACACATTAGAACTAATTCTAGGTAAAAATATTTCTCCTAATTATACTACTATTATTTTCTATCAAACTGGTAAATGAAATTTTCAAAAAACCAAATTTTTTTCATAGTCCATAGATTACATAAATACTCTTATTTCCCGAAAAAATTATGCTATTTGATTTTATGATACTCTCTGTTGTTCAAATATTTTCTAGAACAAATTGAGTTTATTATTCAAGAATATTACATAATTATTATAGGAAACCTATGAGGAAAATGTGGTTTCCTAATATAGTAGTCACTAATTTTACTGGACAAAAAAACTATGGGTACCAATGTCTATTTTTATTTGACTATTTTGTTGAAAAATTGTTTCAAGAGCTCGTGTAAAAGATTATAGTACAAGGAAAGTGGGTGTTCAAGACACATGACATTAGACTATTCACTATTAATGAACATAAAAAATTGATGGTGGACATGTCACTTTTGGTGACAATTCCAAAGGAAAAATCATTGGCCTTGGTCAAGTCGGTACCTCTAAATCAGTATACATTTCCAAAGTAATTTTTGTTAATTGATTGAAATATAATCAGCCTTGTAAGTCACTATTATGTGATAATGGATTTCATGATAAATTTGAGAATGATTCTTTGAAAAAAAATTATTTTAAAAATGAATTACTATTTTCTACATTGAGAAATGAAAATTTATACTCTATTAACTTAGATTATTTAGATTTTCAATATGTCTCATGTTTATGTGTATTTAACAAAGAGTCTTGGCCTTATTATAGGATAATAGGACATTTTAATATTCAATCCCTTAGAATTCTATCTATAAAATAATTTTTAAGGACCTTCAAAAATATGAGCATCTAAATGATAAAGTGTGTAATCCTTTTCAAAAGGGTAAGCTACACAAAATTTCCTTTAATCCAAAGAAAGAAGTGTCAACTATTCAAACTCTCAAACTTGTTTACATAGATTTTTTTGGTCCATCTACTGTTTCTAGTTTAAATTGGAATCTCTATGTTTATGTTCTTGTAGATGAATTTTCTATATATACATGGACTTTATTTTTGGCTCACAAAATTGTAGCATGCTCTCATTTAACAAAATATTCTAAAAAATGGAAAATCATAGTGGAAATAGAATTAAATACTTAAGAAGTAATCATGGTCATGGGTTTGAAAATTAGGATATTGATCAATTTGTTCACAAGATAGATATAGTCACAATTTCTCTAACCCTAGAACAAGTCAAAAAATTGAGTAGTAGAAAGAAGATATATATAAGAAATTTCAAGAACCATTGTTAGTTAATATGACTTACCAATTTATTTTTGGGATGAAGTAGTAAATACACCATTCCATATTGTTAATAGAGTTTTTATTAGACCTATTCATAAAAGAAGTCTATATGAGTTATGGAATAATGGAAAACCCAATTTAAGCAACTTCAATGCTTTTGGTTGCAATGCTTATATCCATAATAAAAAGGAAAATTCTGAAAAGTTTACATACAACAATGGTGAAGGAATTTTCCTTTTTTTAATCTATAGTATAGCCTATAGTGTGTTTAACAAAATAACTAAATGTGTTGAAGAATATGTCCATGTAATATTTGATGAGATAGATTTACATGATCCTAATACCACACTAATGAACCTGGAAAATGAAATGTCAAATCTGAAAAACAATTCTAAATCCTTTATCCATTCTATAATGTAATCTTTCAAAACATCCAGTTCTATAAATCATCCATATTCAAGTGACAATGAACCAAAACCTACTAATGATTTTCAAATCACTAGTCCCTCTTTTTATAGAGCTATTAGGACCCGTAAGAACCTTTCTTTAGATGATATTATAGGAGAATTAGATAAAGGAACTCAAACTAGATATTCTCAAAGAAATTAGGTGGAACATCATGTTTTATTATCTAAACATTAACCTAAACACCTTAATGACACTATCAATGGATAATTTTGGGTGATGACTATCAAAGAAGAACATAATTAGTTTGAAAGGAACAATGTTTTGAAACATAATGATTGACCAAAAGAAATATTTACTATAGGCACTTTGTGTGTTTCTAGAAAAAAGGTAGATAAATAGGGTAACATAGTTATAAATAAGGCTAGATTGGTTTCACAAGGCTATAGTCAAGAAGAAGGAATTTAATATGAATATACCTATGCATGACTTTCTAGACTTGTTGCAATCAGAATCTAGCTAGCTTATGCTGCTAATCTGAATTTTAATCTATATCAAATGGATGTTAAGAGCGCATTCCTAAATAGGTATACAGCTGGGGATATCTTGTTTGAGAAACCCCCTCGTATTATAAATCCTCACGTTCCAAATCATGTTTTTAATTTATCTATATATTTGTATGGTTTAAAACAAGCTCCAATAGCTTGGTATGATAGATTATGTAGGTTTCTTATTTACTATGGTTATATAAAAGGAATAGATGATCCTTCCATTTTTATAAATCAAATTTATAATGATGTTTAAGGACATCAAATTTATGTAGATGATATTATCTTTGGATATTTAAAAAAATTACTTATGTATTAATTTTTCTATATTGATGAAAAATGAATTTGAAATGAGTATAATGGGTGAACTAATATTCATTCCTGGATTTCATATATTTCCAAATAATGATGGTATTATTTCAAATCAATGAAAATATAAAAAATATCTTCAAAAATGTTTTGGATTGGATAAAAATAAATGTAGTGACACTCTAATAAGTGCTAATTCTATGTTGGATCATGAGGAAGATTGAAAATTTGTTGATCAAACTACTTACATAAGAATTACTGGAAGCTTAATATACATAACTATTATCCAAACTGATATTATGTTTAGTGTATGTATCTGTTCTCATTTTCAAAAAAACCCAAGGTAATCTCATTTAAATGTTATTAAAAGGATATTAAAATACATCAAACTTACACCCAATTTAAGACAATTCTATCATAAAAGACAGTTATTTGAGTTAGTTGGTTATTTTGATGCTAATTTGGGTGGATGTAAATTAGATCGAAAAATAACATCAAGAACATGTCACCTTTTTTTTGAAAGTCATTCGTATCCTTGTGTAGTAAGAAACAAGACTATGTTGCATTATTAACTACCAAATCTGAAAACATATATACTAGTAGTCGTTGTGTACAAATTTTGTGGAAGAAACAATCTTTACAAGATTATGGATATCAATTCAGGTATGTACATATAAATTGTGACAATAAAAGTTATATTAGCCTCACAAAAAATATTGTTTCACACTCTTGGACAAAATATATTGATGTAAAAATCAATTTTTGAGCAACCATTATTAAAATGGTGATATCACTTTGGAAATCATAAGAACATAATAATAACTTTCTGATATATTCACCAACCAATTAAATTATGAAATAATAGATTATATCATACATGAATCAGGAATGATACAAATTATGAAGAAAATTTACTGATTTCAAAACTCATTGTTTTTCAGCTTACAGTTTTATGAGGTAGTGTCTTAGAAGTACTATCTCACCCACACAGTTCTGCAGGTTACTATTGTAAAGATGTTGTCACATATTTACAGTCTCATCGTTACCGATTTTCACATACAGTTTCATATTATATGGTTTTACCATAAAAATATAATACAATCGCACCGTGAAAACCTGTCCTAGTATCACCATGATAACCTATTAGAGTCTCACCATGAAAGTATGTTCCGTTCTCAACGTAATAACACTTTTTTTGTTTTATTAAAATAATAAAACCCATATTGACATAATTGATTATTTTATTATTTTTCCTTTCCCATGCATTTAAATGTGAGATTCTTGATATCCCTAAATGGTCAAATTGAAAGAGGTTTCACTCTATTCTTCACTCGATAACTTTTCTCTCAAATCATATATCATCATTGAACCCTTCAGTTCTCCCTCTTCCTCTCTCAAACCATCATTGAATGCCCAAAATGAAATTCATTTCTTCAAAAACACTTGAGAAGCGAATATCAATGTAGAAGATAAATATAGCATCGAAGATAGATCCCAAAGGTCATTTGAATTTGAATCATGTTGATATAATAGTTGTACCATAAAAGGAATCATTCTCTAAGAGTTTGATTCCAGGTATGAATTTAGTGTGGAAATTACTGAAAGAGCATGGAGGACAGGATCAGTTCACAAAAAAGAATGGTTGATTTACCCAAATCTAGTTGCTTGGTTTTATCAGTTTGCTCAATTATATTTCAATATAGAAGATGATTTTATTTTAAGAAGCAGCATCAATGGTCAAAGATGTACCTTTTCATTGATTTTATGGGCTTCTTGCATAGGTATTCCTCTTGAAGGAATTTTGGAGGACTAAAAGAGAGGTCCTCCTCCTCCATGTAATATCAGTTTTTTAGAAGAATCCTTGGGATTCATGACATGAAATAAATAAAAGAGAAGATCTATTGTTGTTGTCCTAGATGGGGGAAGAAGATTATTGTTTATGTTTATTCATTATCTGATTTTTCTATGAAATTGAGATTTTTGTACCCTCAAATATCAAGATATATTTTTGATACATCTTATCAATAATGGACGTAATATTTACACAAGAAAGTATGTTACACTTCATATTTCTGAGTTGATTATGAAAACCACAATGTCTTCCTCTTTGTTATAATCAAGGATAATATCTACTATACTATATGATAAAGGATTTGTTGGACTAAATGATGATGTCATCAAGGACTGAGAATTCTATATCTCAAAGGTTACAATATAAATACTGAATATTAATAGGAATCTATTTAAAAGGATTGGGGGGAAGAAAATAAAAGGTTGTGTGAAACGTTTATTTCGGTCGAGCATTTATCAACACCAAATGACATCTCTGATCATATTTTGGAACCAGGTGATGTTGGTGACTATCATGTAGAAGAAGAAGATCAGGAGGAGGTTGTTGCACCTACTTGGGAAATTGTCTTAGATAAAGAAGAAATTGGACATGTACCTCATGATATAGTCAAGAAGGAAGAGCATGATCCTGATGAATGTGAAGATTTGGAGTAAGAACATGCTTTGATAGAAGAGTCTGTTGTTAATGTAAGGTAATAGGATATTATGGAAGTACATCTAGAAGAAAAACATTCATTTGAGAATGAACCTTTGTTTGAGGAACACATAAAGAACCAAGATGATCCTGAGATTATCCGATATTATAAGTAATGAATAAAACAAGCCTTTAGGATTGATAGAAAACAATTGTGTGAAGCTATTGGGTATGAAAATTTTGAAACAAATCATATAACTGAATCTCTTAGAACTATGAGAGATGAACATGTTGAGGGGGAGCATCACCCTAATCCAGGATGTTTTGAAATTCCCAATATAGTTGATCAATGAACAATGGATACATGGTATAAGTTCCCTAGTAAATTTGATATGAATGATACCCAAGAATGCATGGTTAAAGGAATAGACATATCTAATATGATTCAATTGATACTGTTATCTGCTCTAGAAGTAACATATATAGGGGAACATAATCTATTCTCAACTTCAGTTCCTAAACCTCACAAGAACCGCCTACTTTTGTGAGTCAGAATGATCTGAAATCCATTGGAGATAATTTAGTGCTATGAGATGAATAGCTCATGAACACTCAACCTACTCCTGTGATAAACTTGTGTGAATGAGATGCATCAATTCTATTAGAACATATCATTTGGAAGATTCATCCAAAAATGATTCATAAAATTCAATAGGTCAGAACTGAGATCGAAAATCTCAATGATGAAGTGATGTCTCTCAGTTATATGGTTGATGATATGCAGATTGTATTTAAATCAGGACCAGATCCAGTTGCTCATCCAGTTGAAGATGTTAGTGATCAGATTCCACATGCAGTTTCCTCTCTAATTTAACCTAACCAAAATTTGGTATCTGACAAGCTAGCTGAGGGAAACAAGCATATAGTTCAATAAATGCGTCATGTTTTTATTGTTCTCTACAAATTAATTGATGTTTATAAGGAATGTATAATGAATTTTCTAAATCAGGTGATGTCCATCACATCTACTATTACAACATCTAATACCTCTAGACTGTCATCTCAACACTTTGACTTTGATCTTCTCAGAAAAATTGATGAGGAAGAACTTCAATCAGTGCTAAGTGGCTTTGACATAGAGGGTATATCAATGGTTGTCAAAAATAGTGACAGAGTCCTGGATTTGGTAAGTATTCATTCAACGATTGCAAATGATGCTCTGGATGAAATTACTAAGAATGACAATTTCTACTTAAATATGATTTTCTATATACATGATTTGACAATCCATTTCATGTACCTTGTATAGAATTTGAAAATTCCTCCTATCACTCAAGCTTTCAAATATCATGTTAAAAAGAATAAATATTTTAATCCTTTGTTGGACATGTTCATGGAGAACAAAGATGATTTTGAGAATGTGATGTGGTATGATTGTGAGATTATTGCTGACATCATCATGTTATTGAGGTCAAATATTCATGTGCAGGGCACTGCTATTGTGGCTCCTGTTGCTGCACCTTTGTATCCTGGTTTTCCCCCATTCTAATCCTCTCCCTTTCCCTCTACCACAATGTCTATATCTCAAGCTCTGTGTCAGATCAGACATATTATCCTTGACCAGTGATTACCTCACTCCTTCACCAAACCTACCTTGGAGCACACTCTTTTTGAAGGGCTCCATATTCCTTCTCTGATAGTTGGTTCACCCCTTTCTTCAACAACTATCTCTACTACTATGGCACCCCCAGATGCTTCTTCCAAGGGAAAAGAGAAGAAAACTAGTGCGGAATAAAAGTTAAAACCATCTTCTTATAGGGATATTAGGTATTTTTTATGAGTTGTACTAGTTATAGAACATCTTTCTCCTTCTAATTTATGAGGACTTCTTATTGTCTATTCTCTTATTTACTTCTTTACTCATTATGATAATCCCAATAGGGGGAGAGACATGTACAATAAGGGAGAAACAACACACTAAGAACATATATCTCACTCATGTGATTTGTGATTATAAAAGGGTGATATTGTTGGACTCATCATGTTTTAATCATGTTTTAATGATCATAAATTGTAACTCATCTTTAATCTATCTCAAACCAAATTCATATGATTTCTTTCTTTGTGATTAAAAAAAATTCTCTTAATATCATGATTCCTATAAATCATGACCGATTATTATAAACAATATTTAACTATAGTCTATAATGATTTAATTTATGAATGATTAATTCCTAATTCACTCAGTGAATTTTACTACTTAAGACTATATACAAATATTTTTCTATGTTTGAGAAACCATGAGTCTACCATAGGTTCTGGTTTTTTCAAAAGTAATCCAGACACTGTGTCCCAGACATCATGACCAAAACACCGTGACCCAGTCATACTGACCCAGACACCGTGTCCCAGACACCGTAACCCTGGTTCCTTGACCCAAACTCCATGACCCAGCCACCATGAACTAGAAAATGTGAACCATACACTGTGACCCAGACATTGTGACTAGACATCATAAAAATTTTGAGATCTCATGATGTCTATGACACTGATTCCCTTCTAAGACATTATTCGATAATTGGAAAAGAACCAGACATTGTGATCCTAACACAACATCTATGCTAAGGGTTCCCAATATTAACACAGGAATGCCATCATGGTAGTCTCACCGCTCTTAGGTAAATAAGAAGACACAATTTTGTGCTGACACCATGTCCAAGTGAAACCATTTCATGACAGACTGTGACACTATACATTAATCTATTTTTTCATTTTCAATTTAATTTAAAATTGTCATATTTGATTCTTTTAAATTCCATGACAATATTAATATTTATTTGTAGTCATTTAACCAAACAATACGAGGTATGAGGTGCCGAATACTTCCAACCTGTCATCACCAAAACATGCACAACGAGAATAAAAATAAAATTGTGGTCATAAAACAAGTGACAATGAGTACCAGTGTGTTGTAGAAGAATGGAAATTTTTGAAAAGTGGAACGATACATGCACCAAGATACATATGAAGAACACATGAAGGATTATAGAATCAAAAAGTTGGAATAACTCAGTTCAAAGAAATTTCATCTTCGTAATACCAACTCCATGAACAACACGATATAGATCTAACATGAATCCACAAATTTAGAAATGTGATATTATGCTTCTCACAAGAGGACTCGATACATGCATCAGCTTCATCCTAGAATTCTAAAGAATCATAGAAAAACACTCAGAGCTCCTTCAACATTGTCTCGTCATCTTCAATCTATTGTGTATTGTTTATATCTTTCGAGTAGTGTGTGCATGTCTGTATTAAAAACACAAATTTTATCCTTCCCTGAACTGAATTATAAGTGATATATTTCCTCTCATATATTTTTATAAATTTTTACTCCAATATATAAGTGTGGGAGAGGTCCTTGTGTGACCTGATAGTTTTTACCCACAAAGAACTGTTGTGGAAGTCATCTAACCTGAACAATCCTGGGCACTACTTTTTACCCTGATCCAGGGTGTGGATCATGTTTATTAATATAAACTTCTTGCTAAAAGATGATCACCAAGTGGAGTACAATAGGTCTCTTCTTGAGACTGATCCACTTTTTTTATCTACTGTCTTTTTTAATTTAGTTTTTATCTGTTTTAATATATAATTTATAAATCACTGGATCTACTTTGATAGTTAATCTTGGATAGAAGTTATAATTTGTTTTCTTTATTCGAATAGATTCAAATTTAATATAAATAACTCATATAGAAATTACTGAGGATGAATCAATCTTTTAAGAAGTTATTTGAACAATAAAACACTCATAACCCTATTACGTTGAATAAATGGGTTGTATTCAATTTTTGGGGGAATATTTATAAGAATATTTTTAACAGAAATTATTATATATATTCAATTCACCCCCTGAAAACTTTTATCAATCCAACTATTATAAATAAAATTATATAATATGGCCAATATAATTTTTACTATATTCATTAGTGATAAAAATTAAAATTAATTATCTATATTATGATTAAAATAAAATTTTGTGCATTAAATTTTTTTTTGTTAAAACTAATTTTACATATGCATTAGATTTTATTTAATTAATCATATTTCATATTTAAAATAATTATATTCAAATTATCTAATAAAATTAATTTTGAATGTATTCTTAAATGATAAATTTTTTAGGTAAATAAAAATATATAGGTATCTATGATAATAACTAAAAGGGTAAAATTAAGTAAACTTATAGATTGTGGAATAACATGAAAAAGTGTATTTTTTTTGTAGATTAGGTATTTATATACCATATAAATCATCCCCAATATTATTGATCTATTTCTAATGAACATGATGTTAGAGAGATCTCCAAATATAGAATACATTTTGGTATTTATAAGAATGTCACTCCTCAATTATAAAATAGTATTCACTCTCTTAAGTTATTCAAACCTATCAATGAATTTAAATCTATCAAAATATACCCAAATAAAATCCTAACATCCCTACCCACATCCTATATGTATTATTTTGGGTATAAATCCAACATAAAAAGGCATTAGTGTAAACCAAATGATTATACATGAAGAAGAGGTAATATTATTCAATGAATGTATTTATTTTACATTTATATCAACATACATATATTCTTATTATATTGTGATTGTATTTTAACTTCAATATATTTTATATTAATGAGTGTTTCAATTAAATTTAATGGACTTAAAATATCTCCAAATCCATGAAATGGGTTACAGAATCATCATTCATGTATTCAGTAGACCACCACCTCATGAATTGGTGTCTTCCGTTCTTCAATTACCACCATTAACAATAGTTTATAATTATTGATATGAAGAATATATATGATGATTAAAAAATACTAATACATATTTATAATTATATCACTTATAATTTATTTTATCATCAATTTCATTTGAGATTTGATAATGTCTCTCTTGTGTATGACTAACTACCACCTCACGATGCATGGTGATTTGTCGTTGACTAACACTCCACATGGAAGTTGAGAATGATAAAAAATAATATTATATATAACACACATGTAGAAATTTTGACAATAATGTAATATTTATCGTTCATTAATGATAATATATATCAGTTTCATCATTACCATTTCAGAAAATGAGGGATGTGAATGTCTTCGTGTATGTGTGGACTGCTGACCTCACGATGCGATGTGACTCCCTTTTCATCATTGAATCTTGTGGATGATATATGTAAGTATAAAAGTACTATATATATATAAGTATGATTATTTATCAATATTAATAAATTAAAACTATTCTGTCTATAATGATCCTTGGAAAATGGTAACATTACCCATATATATGTTTGTCTTACCATCTACATGATTGAATAATTCTTAATTTCTCATGAGAATATTTCATGATTGAGTATAAAAGTATAATTAATATATAAATATGATAATAATTTCATGATTATTATTAAGAAGATAATGAAACAATGTAATATATGAAATAAGCAGTTCCATAATTATGAAACACAAATAATAAAATAAAACAATTGACACACAAAAAATATTAATATTGAAATATTATCAATTAATGTTCGATAAGATGTTATAAAAGGATATTATTTGATTTTATAAATCTTCATATGGTTATGGTATAAATTAATAAACATTTAAAACTACTATAGATGGGGTTAAGGATTTTTCGATCATAAGGAATCATGAGATATGGGATTTTGTCTTAATTTACATTCTATTATGATTTATTTATTATTATGAACCAATTCACATGTATGTGGTGTATATACAACCCATCTGACATTTAAAATCATGATTAATGAAAACATCATGGAATTTTTTGTTTCACATTGATTCAGATCATCTAAGGGGATTCTATATTAAAATTAACATGTGGAAAAATTTATTGTACAATCTCTTATTATTTGGTGATTGTTAAATTTCTCTTCATGAAATAATATTCTTATGATTCTCTTAAATTTTAATTAAATTTCACATAAATATCCATATTATTTTCTGAAAGATATTATTATTTTCTAATCTATGTAAATTGTTGATATATGGTGTTTACTTTCAATTATTATCTAGGGAAAATAGTAATAAATATTGTATCCTTTACTCAATACAAATATACTAAGATAAGGAATATTTATATAATTAAATATGTTATACAATATATGATTAATTATTTTTTCCTTCAGTGATGGGTGGGGCTCATAATAATATTTCTACTTGATGCATCGGTATGTATGATGAGAAAAAATATATTATCCTAATTAAATAATTTTCTACCTATATGATTTAATCTTCCTTGTGAAATGTCTTAGGTTTAGAGTAATCTTTTTTCTGAGAACATAGAATACAAAAAATATGAATTACCGTTATTAAAGTTTCAATTATGATTATCTTGGATATATTCACTATAATATTATCATGGTTTTCATTTCATTTTCATCTTATAGATTAAATTGCATGTGTTTTCTATTATTTAGTTTTCAAAAATTATTACGACTTATGATGTTTTTTAAATGACTTGTGTGACTAGTTATTTACCATTTTATATGTATTATAATTATTGATTCATAATAGCTTCTAAAATAGATAACCCTTACTATGAATTTTGGTAGACAATTATTTTTTACTTTCCCTTGTATACAAAGAATAGTTTATTAATTGAGATTTAATGGATTCATTTTATTTTTTATTTCTATTAATTATGTTTTATTCACATTTCCCAATGTAAAATATGTATCATTTAAGTATCCAGTTCTCAAAAACTAGTAAAATGAATTTTCCTTAAGGATTCATACCATTGTATCTATGTCAATTTAATAATGTATGTCATCAACATTTGGTTAATCTGGTTAGGGTCATTACACTGGGGGTGATTGTGGAGAAGCATTATAAGTTAAACCATATTCTTAAGTGAAAACATAATGACAACATCATGAACTAATCCTGTACAACATGATATGAATACTTTTTAGAATTTAAATGTTTTGGTGTTTTTGGAATCATTGTCACAAATTTATTCCCATTTTTTAAAATCCCAAACCCATATTCTATATCCTAAACACCTCCTATTTATATCTCTTAAGGCCCATTCGATTTTAGAGAGACTCTAGATAGTGTATAGTATTCTGTGGAAACGTTTCTTCATAGATATTTGTGTCAATGGTTGATATTGATCTCTCCATATTGTTTGAAATCTTCCTATTATAGAATTAAACATTATTCTCATATCACCATCTATGATAGTGATAAATCCACATTTTGTTAATTGATTGGATCCTTTTTGGATTTATTACATTTTTAAGGATTTTAATTTTATCTTCCTCAACTTCTACTCTCTATTAGGGGATCCCAATTAAGAGATTCTGTGATCATGTGATTAATGATATGTTGTTCCACAAGGCCTTCACATAAATCTGATTTTGTGATTTTTATACTTTATTTGAAATGAATATCCAAAATATTTTCATGAATGGAATAGTCTTGTTTTATTTTTAAAATGCAAGGATTTTTGAAATTAAATTATTTTTCAATGTCTTAGATAAATTGGCAGGATTCAAAATGATGATTTGAAAAGTGACCTGATTGGATGAAATGATTTTATATTCATATTTTTTAAAAATTCCCTCACTTGAATGATGACTAATAAAGGTATGAACATGATGAAAACCCATGATTTTATTTTGAAATTTAAAAATCTTGTTGAATATTGAAATTTTAAATTTTATCTATATTTGATGAATTGATATAAATTTTATGCCTTTTACCATGACTGATTTATTAACTTCACATGGGATCCTTCATAGTTTTAGATTAGGAGAGAAAAAGGAATATGACACCAAATAAATGGATTTATAATGATAACTCTAACCCAAACATATTAAATATTAATACCCACTTGTTGTGTTGTATGAATATCTTGATGGACTGAGCCATTGTTACGTGTCTACACACACTTCGAGTTGTGATGATTGATTAAAATGATCAACGATCTAGTATATAGAACTATAAATATTATGGGTTTATTAATATGATTAATGGTTTTACTTGATTAATAAATGACATTTATTTTGTAACAATATTATCATGTCATTTCCATTTTCTAAAAATATTCATTGAATCTTTTTTTGAAAAAAAAAATTCCACAAATTTACCTTTTTCCAATTTTTGACAGATTATTATTATTTAAATTTACAAATAAATAGTTTATATGGTATAGTACATATTATGTCATTTTTGGTGAAATGAAACAAGGATATTTTTATAAAAGCCTACCTCTTTCATCATATGTGTTGAACATTCTGTGAGATGGTTATTTTAATAATCTGAAATCATTGTTATCTTTGTTTACAAGTCAATTTAGTCAATTATTCATTCTATTCTCAATGTGTTCACTAAGATTAATCATGTCTAAATATTTTTATCTATGATTATTTATGGTTTACTATTGACCTGAAAGTGTTATGGATTTTTCAGAAACTTTGTGAGGATTTCAAGTTTTTTGACTCACCGTTTGTTATTCTCGTGAGTCACCATTAGTTAAACTAATGAGAATGGTCACACCGATGACAATGGCCACACTAATGAGAACGGTCACACCAATGAGAATGGTCGCACTGGTGAGAATGGTCCCACCGATGAAACGATTGCACTAAGAAGAACGGTCACACCGATGAGAACGGTCGCACCGATGAGAACAATCACACTGATGACAATGATCACACCAATGACAACGGTCGCACCGATGAGAACAGTTGCACCTATGAGAACAATCACACTGATGAGAACTGTCATACCAATGCTGATCAAATGACCTAATGATATCGATGATGATCAAATGACCTACTGATAACGATGCAGATTCATGTGACTCATGGATATCATGACTCGCCGATAGTCATAGAAACTATTTGAATTTTCTACTAACCCTTTTAATTCAAACAGCCATATTTTCATAGTTAAAAGAACCTACTATTAATTTATGTTGGTTGTTCGATGTCAGGAAACCGTACCTCGTACCTCTAAAAATGTAATCTTTATTTTGTCCAGATCTCAAAGAAAATAAAGGAATATCTACAGTAAAAATGAGATCTTAGAAAGAAAAGATAAAAACACACGAAAGAAGGTGCACGTGTGTGATGTCCCAGGAAACACAAGGAGAACATGAAGAACTCCTGTAAAAACCCGAGAGCTTGAAGCATATCATTCACCTACAACAAACACAAAGAAGAGTGGTTGTGACTTACTGAAAATCATATGGACAAGTCTAAATAGATGTAGCTATGAAGAACAATGATACTCTGTTTTGAGTCATCCTCATCAGAAAGCACTTCACTTCCATATGCAACATAAAAAAGAGTACATAGCTCATTTGAAATTACACAGAGCATTCTAAACTCTTTTATTTCCTCTGATTTATCCCTTTGTTTAAACATTTAGAGTAGTGTGTGTATCTGTCTATTTCATAGACACACACGGACTCTTGAGATGAACTGGAGGATACTAAATCCTCACACCAAACTTTATTCACCTTCTTGTATCACACTATGAGTTGTGGAAGAGGTCAAGTGTGACCTGGACAGCCTGAGAGTTGTTGATATTTTTTCTTCCACGTAGAACTGTGGTAGAGTTCTTTAGACCTGAATAGTCTTAGTACTATTTAAAAACCTCGATCCAGGGTGTGGATCATAGTTTATATAAACTGTTTGAGAAGACTAAGTCTCATCTTGAGACTAAATGTCTTGTTTTAAATATATCTGTGCTTCATATCCTTGTTAAAACCTATTTCGAATATTCCACTACTAAGTACTTTAAATATAAATCCATTTTAGTGTAACCCTGATTGTTTAACTAGTCTGTGTTTGTACTTATTGTGAACCAGTAAGTTAGTTTAAAAAGCTAGTTTGATCTTCTGATTAAATTAACTGAGACATAATCAATCTTTGAGAAACTAACTGAACATTTACAATCTATATAAATTCACTACAGTTTAACATAGTTTTTCAACAATGGGATTTTAACAGAAATATTTTTAACAGAAATTTTAATTGGAACTCAATTCACCCCCCTCTTTAGTATCTACTCTGACCAACATTTGGTATCAGAGGTTTTTTATTTATAATGGATTTTCGAATAATCAATTTTTCAAAATTGATTTTAGTTGTATCTCAATGATATTAAATTTCTATAAGTTATAAATTTTTACGTTTTTAAATATACTTGCTAAAATATACTTATGGATAATAAAATAGAAGGTGTTACAACCAATATACCAGCATTCTTTAATGGTACATATTCTGCCCAATGGAAACATAAAATGAAAATTTATTTAGAGAGTATGGGATTTGACATCTGAACTGCTATAGAGAGTCAGTATAAGATTAAATATACTGAATGAACTACTTCAGATGAACCTACTAAAACTGCATACAATAATAACTATAAAGAAATGAATTCCCAGTATTTTGCTTTAGTAGATGAATAATTTAATCGCATAACATCATGTAAAACTGCTTATGAAATTTGGGATTCTTTGGGTGTTTTTCATGATGGAACAACCAATGTTAAGGAAATGAGATTGGATAGCTATACTATTAATGATGATAATTTTAAAATGAATCCTAATGAACCTATTTCTAACATGTATCGCAGGTTCAATGAGATCGTCAACTCTATGAGCTCACTTGAAAAAGTTGTTCCTGCAAAAGAACAGATCGTGAGGATATTAAGATATTTACCAGAAAAATAGAGAGGCACATCTGTTTCAATTAGAGAATCCTATGATATTGGTGCTTTACCTGATAAGGAATTAATTGGTAATCTTATGATGTATAAAGAAGAACATAAGGTAAATAAGTATGAAGATGATGAACCAAGGAATTAGTCTTTATCCTTCATGACATCTACTTCAAAGAGAAAAGATAAGGAGAAAGTTCACAAACCTACTGAATGCTCAACAAGTGAAATTTTAGATTCTGACAGTGATGTCGAAATGGCTCAAATTGCCAGGAGATTTAATAAGTTCTATAGGATGAAGAAATTATTCATAAAAAATAATTAAAAAGGAAAATATGATTACAATGGTCATTGGAAGAAGGATGGGAAAAAGTCTGATAAGAGTGATGAAATAGTCTGTTATCAATGCAGAAGGAAAGGACATGTGAAAGCAGACTGTCCAAAATTGAAGTTGATGAAGAAATATGACTACAAGTAAAAAAGTACAAGAAATCTATGAATGAAACTTGGAGTGATTTAGAAGACAGTTCAAGTGATTCTGATTCTACTCAGGATGAGAAATCTCAAAAAGCTAACATTTGTTTCATGGAAAACACATCTAAGGTAACATTGGATACTCATGCATTAAATTCATATTATTCTGGAGTTGATTATGATTCTGATTATGAAAATGTGACAAGTGATGAGTTGTTTGAATATTTTAATATGGTAGAAGAAACTAGTAATGAATTAGAGGAAAAATAAAAGACCTTGTAGAAACATCATGCTTTGGCCAGCCCTGTTAAATCTACTCTTGTTATAGAAAATGAAAAGAATGCTCAATTAGAAAAGTAAAATACTTATATGAAACTTTATAATGAAAAATTACAGAATTATATAGAGAAATTCACGAATGGAATGAATACTCTAACTCAAATTATATGAAAACAAGTGGCACCAAAATATACCACTGGTATTGGCTATCATCCTGGAAAGAGACAAATTACTAAAACTAGATTTATAACTAAATCTAGACACAAAGATGCTATTTTTAGTTTTGTAAATTCATATGATTTAACTAGTTATTCACATTCCTATATATCAACTAAATTTTATCTTTCAAAATCCATTTAATCTATTGATTTTATGAGACCCATTAGACAAATTTGGGTACCAATAGTTTTGCTTTCTATCCTATCTGGACCCAAGAAAATCTGGGTACCAAAATCATTTTCTTTTTAAACATATTTTGTTGGAAACTTGATTGAAATTTTCCCCTAAGAAGGTGTGGTATTTGGATAGTGGATGTCCAAGGCATATGATATCAGATTACTCATGATTCATGTGTTTAATCAATTTTGATGGAGGCCATGTCACCTTTGGTGATAATTCAAAATGAAAAATCATTGGCTTAGGACAGATTGGTAACACTAATTCAGTTTTAATTTCCAGAGATATGTTTGATGATGGACTTAAGTATAACCTGTTAAGTATTTCTCAATTGATTTATGATGGTTTCAATGTTAAATTTGAAAATGATTCATGTAATATCTTTAATTACAAAAATATTCTAGTATTTTCTGCTTTGACAAAAGAAAATGTTTATGCTCTTGATTTGAATTATTTGGCTAAACAAAATATTACTTGTTTAAAAGCTTTTAATAAAGAGTATTGGATATGGAACAGAAGATTAGGACACTGCAACATTCAATCACTGAGAAAACTGACGTGGAAAAACTTAGTTACAGACATACCTAAACTTGAATTCCCACCTGAAATATTTTGTAATACCTGTCAAAAGGTAAACAAACATAATGTTTCTTTTAAATAAAAGATAGAAGATTCTACTTCTAAACCTCTTGAGTTTGTTGACATGGAATTGTTTGGACCTTCTAGAGTTTCTAGTCTAAATGGAAAGCACTATGTCTATGTCTTTGTAGATGAATTTTCAAGATATACATGGGTATACTTTTTAGCTCACAAAAATGAAGCTTGTTCTTACTTTATTAAATACTCCATGTTTGTAGAAAACCTTAGTGGACTTACGATTAAGACCTTGAGAAGTGATCATGGTCATGAGTTTGAAAATCATGAGTTTGAATCTTACTGCTCACACAGTGGCTACAGTCACAATTTTTTTACCCCTAGAACACCTTAGTAGAATGGTGTAGTAGAAAGATGAAACAAAACCCTTCAAGAAATTGCAAGAACTATTCTTAATGAGTATGAACTGCCTGTTTACTTTTGGGCTACAGCTGTAAAGACAACATGTTATATTATAAATAGATTCATGATTAGACCTATTCTCAAGAAGACCCCTTATGAGTTGTGGAACCATAGGAAACATATGGACAATAACTTCGGAGTTTTTGGTAGCAAAGTCTTTATTCTCAATACTACGGAAAATCGTGACAAGTTTGCTTCTAAAAGTGATAAAGGAATTCTTCTTGGATATTATTTAAATAGAAAATCATATAGATTATTTAACAAAAGAACCAAATGAGTGGATGAATCTTTTCACATCAGGTCTGATGAAACTGATCCACATGAACCCAAATCTTCCATTGAAAATATTTATGAATATTTGACTGTTCTGGACCTTAATGATAAAATCAATGAACCTGTTATAAAGACTTCCTGTTCTGAAAAACTTCAACAACCTTCTTCTGTTGAACACGAAATTACAGATGAACCTGATCTTTCTAGTCTTACCTTTTCTAGATCACCTGTGATTCTAATGAATATTCCTTAAGATGCTGTTGTTGTTATTCATGATAGAGGGACACAGACTAGAGCTTCTCCAAGTAACCAGGCTAAACATCAAGCCATTCATTCACATGTAGAACCTCAATATATCAACGATTCAATCAATGATGAGTTTTGAGTATTGGCTATAAAAAATTATTTAAATCAATTTGAAAGAAACAAAGTCTGGGAATTACTTGAAAGACCTATGGACACTTTGACCATAGGCACTAAATCTGTTTTTATAAATAAATTTGATGAGTCTGGAAATATTGTTAGAAACAATGAAAGGCTAGTTTCCCAAGGGTATATTGAAGAGGAATGAATAGACTATGAGGAAACCATTTCCCCTGTAGCTAGATTAGAAGCTATTAGGATTCTACTTGCCTATACTGCTCATCTGAATTTCACGTTATATCAAATGGATGTTAAAAGAGGTTTTCTAAATGGTCTTATAATTGAAGATGTTTTTTTGAACAAACTCCTGGTTTTACAAACCCCCATTTTCAAAATCACATTTTTAAACATTCAAAAGCTTTATATGGTCAAAAACAGTCTCCATGAGCTTCATATGATAGACTAACAAATTCTCTTATCTCAAAAGGTTTTACTAAAGGAATTCCAGATCCCACTATCTTTATTAAATGAATTTATAATGATATTTTTGTAGTACAATTCTATGTTAATGATATTATCTTTGGATCTTCTAAAAAACACTTTATATAATGACATTTAAAAAATTATGCAAAATGAATTTGAAATGAGTTTAATGGGAGAACTCAAGTTTTATCATGGTTTTCAAATTTTTCAAAAGAATGATGGTATTATTTTTGTCACGACCCGTCCTCGGGGCTCATTCCATGACTACCCCAAGCCCACCTTCCATAGGCCAGGGGCTGGCGACTAGAACCAAAGGCGTAAATCCCGATAACTGGGAAGACATTGACTTTATAAAAGTAATCAAAACACTACAGAGAACAAGAGGAAGTAAAACACTAAGTACAAAGAGAAGTGATGAAAGGTAAATGGGCCAGAATACAAACCCAAATGAAAGTACAACTACAACTAAACAAAGTACAACAGAAAAAGACAGCATCTAGAAGAAAGGAAGCAGCTCCTAGGTCGTCCTCCTCGGATCCTACCTGAAGGGTAGGTACAGATGGTGCAGCTCCTGGATCGTACACCACGGATCCTACCTGAAGGGTAGGTACAGATAGCCTCCACAATGCTCTCGCCCGTCATCCTCCTCCATGTGTCGACTTTCCGTGAAGTCCACCTCCAGATACTGACTCGTCGTGTAGTCCACCTCTGGGTACCGTTCAGTCCTCGAACACTCGTCCTCCGTCAGCACTGTCCGTCATCTGCAACCAACACAACGAGTTGCGAGCATATCCCGTGCATGTGTGAATATAACGATACTCAGTAGGGACCCCGAGACCCTCAAGGTCTCACTAAAACCAACAAGGATAACCACAAAGAAGATCTCAACAGATAAACTCTACTTAGGTATATGCCCATGCATATACCTAAGTTATCAAGTAACCTATCTCAATCATGAGGAAATCACCAAGATCATGAAATCAATGGATAGCCTCCACCCAGGTATACGGACATACATATACCTATGTTATCAAGTGACCCATCTCAATCAAGGGGTAAACACAATGGTCAAAAGTCTCAACTCAAACCAGGATTTTCATTATCAAAACCGAAACTGCTGAAGAGCTCCGTCTCTAGAGTGTACAGTGGTCCTGTCACGACTCTGAGGTACTTCTCACTAACCTAAGACTGCTGAGGTACTCCTCCTGTCGAGTACCGCGGGTCTGCGGCCTACTACCAGGCACTCCGTCCACTGTGGTTCTGTCGCCAAATACCGGGCGCTCCCCCTATTAGCCTATAGAGGTACTCCTCCTATCGAGTACCGCGGGTCTGCGGCCAAGTACCGGGCGCTCCGCCCACCGTGGGTCTATCGCCAAATACTGGGCACTCCATCCACTGGGCTAGTCGACTCACTCCAAGTCAAGTTGGTCAAGCAGTCGTCAGGACTCAGCCGACTACACGGTCTCCGTACACCGTACGCTCATCTCTGGGAGGGTCTACTCAACGAGCTACAGGTCGATACTCCATGTATCACAAATTCCTACGAAGATGTATCTCAAAGGACCGCCTTGTCATAGGGGGTCTCAACGCAACAGTCGGCACGTCAATCGGACGCTCGGTCTGTGAGTTACTAGCCTTTTCGTCCCTGGGGCCCGGTTGGTTTCGTGTGCGAACCAATCCGGCCATAACTAAACTATACCCCGAACTCTCATAGGGAATACTCATAGGGACCGTTTCTCAATGTGATCACCAACTCCGCTGACGGTTCATCAGACGGACGTCTGGTCTGAAAGATATCAGCTTTTCAATTCTAGGGGCCTAGTTGGATTTCGGGTACAATCCAACCCGGACACTGTCCAACAGCCACCAAAACTTGGGAGAAGTATGCCAAAATTACCGTCTCATCAAGAGGAAAACAACGAGACAGACGGTACGTCAATCGGACGCCCGGTCTGTTAGTTATTGGCTTTTTCTTTCCAGGGGCCCGGTTGGTTTCGTGAGAAAACCAACCCGACCGCACTTCGACGGCATCCAAAACTTGATCGGAGTAAGACAACAGATCTGTCTCACTTAGAGATATCCAACAAAGTCGACGGCACGTCAATCGGACGTCCGGAGCTCAAGTTACGAGTGTTTCCGCTCCAAGGGCCCTGTTGGTTTCGTATCCGAACCAACCTGGCCGAACCCAAACTATTCCGAAACCTTGAGTGAAATATACCAAAACGACCGTCTCGTTCCAAGGATCGCCACACAACAGAAGGTGCGTCGATCGGAGGTCTGTAGCTCACGATATGGGCAAAAAACCAAATAGGGTCTGAAAATGAGTGGTCTGGGGACAGACCAACCCGGCCCGACCCCCCCTGGGTCGGCCCGAACCGGGTCGACCCGTCCTAGCCAGGGTCCGACCCGGCTAGGCCTGGCCCGGCCGGCTCGGTCAGGCTCGACCGGCCAGCCACGGCTCGGCCAGCGCGGCCGAGCGGAAGCCGCGGGCGGGAGTGCGTGGATCCCCCCACCCCTTGCTGCTGATTGAAGCCAGCGGCAAACCGCCGCTGCCGGCCTTCCGGTGGTGCGCCGCTGCCGCCGGTCGCCGGCGCCACCGCGCCGGCGGGGCGCGCCGCCACCGGCTTCCACGGACCCCCGGACGTGCTCCGGTGGTCCGTTTCACCTTTCGTCTTTTCCAACGGTCCTCTCGGGACCCGACCATCACTGCGAAGGGATTCAAACGCCATAGCGGCCTGCTTCGTCATTGTCCGTTGATCCGCACATCGATAAACAAGCTGCGGAGGGTTGTCGGGCCGTGTTTGTTCATCCCGCGTCCTCCGCGTTAGGTGTTATCAATTGGAAAATAATAAACACATGATTTTAATCATTGACGATGGTATAATTTATCCAAAATAAATTATACGAACACCTTGCAATAAAAAACCCACGTACGAGAGTTTAAAATTTGAATGCACGGCGCGACGATGTCGCGAATACCGGCCGCTCGATCCCGCGCGGCGTGACGATGTCGCGCATCCTTGATGCTTGATCCCGCGTGGCGTGATGATGTCACGTCAATTTCTTTCGATCCGCAACAACAAGAAAAAAACGGGAGGGGGACGATCATGTTTGTGCGGTCCGGCCTCCTCCCATTAACTGATACCATGCGGTCCAAATAGACGCGGATAAAAGAAGGAAGAGAAACACATATAGAAAACACATAAACCCCTACCTCGGTTCCAAGAGCAGAGTTGCGGAATGAGTATTTGAAGACAACGTCGGGGTGCGTCTGAGGAGGAAGCGACGTATCCTCACGTGTTGTGGTGAAGAGGAAGGAAGGCACGTCGTCGTTCTTCGTAGAAGGATGGTGTTATTTATCAGAGACTGATTCATTCTTCACGTTTTTCTTCGTTGAAGAAGATGTTCTTCAAGCCTCCCCAAATCCTCCCAAGCAACAAAGGAACTAACCCAAAATAAATTAAGCCACACTTAATTTAATAACTCAACTTGGCTTTTGAAATTCATGTTTTTGAATTTCAAAGACTCACATTAAACACACTCCATTAATTTCATAAGTTATTAACTTAAGTTAACAATATTAATTGTGAGTTGAGGGGGGTTAGAGGATATGAAGGGGTGGGGTTTGTGTGGGCCCCACCACCCACATTACCTCCCAAGGGAGGTTGGGTAGTTACCCAACTTCCTTCCAAAGGATTAAACACTTAGAGTAAAATAAAAATTGTAGAATAATTATAAAATAAACATCCACAATTTTTTTCATCAACTCTCGTGAAAATGCAACTACGGAACAGGTGTTCCTAAGCAATTACCGACGTTGCGGTTCCATCAGTGCCCTCGGAATTCGATTCCGAGCAATGGTTCAAATGTTAGGAATTCCCTCTCGTTCGTTCACTGAACGTACCCATGCTAAACTTCGGAAAATGATTTCGGGCACACCGGGCCTTGGAATCAGGCACCATCATAAACTACATTCTTGAAAAACTCCAAAGAAAATTAAGAAAAAATATTCCATGAATTTTACAGGTCATTACATTACTCCCACCTCAGGGCTTTACGTCCTCATAAAGCTTTAACACAAACTAGGGTCACAAAAGAGGTACAGAGCACGCATCTGAGCCTCCCGCTCTCATGTGCTCACCTAGAGGTTCCCGTACTGCCATAGAAAGTGCACCCGAGGAATCGATCGACCTTGTAGGATCTGCTCCTGTCGATCATCAATCACCACTTGAACCTCCGTGAAAGACACCCCATCTCCATCATCCAACTCCTCATGGTCGATGATATGTGAAGGGTCGAGCACGTATCTCCTCAGTTGAGATACGTGGATGTCGTCGTGCACCTGGTGCAACTACGGTGGATGGGTGCAGCAGTAAACCACCCCTCCTGCCAAGCTGAGGACTGAGAAAGGTCCGTTGAACCTCAGGGATATCTTTCCGCCTTGTCCACATCTCCGTTAACCTCGTCGAGGTGATACCTGTATAAGGACATGATCGTCATCCTCTAACTATAGAGGCCTCCAAGTCCTTTGAGCATAAGGCTTCTGTCGGCATGTGCTGTCCTCATCCACTTTTGGATGACCTCGACCTTCTCTAGTCTCACAAGAGCTGCTATGATTTCTTCTTTTCCGATAAAATAAATCTGGTCTCATCCCCAAGATGACCCACAATCACTGCCTAATACAGTCAATCCTGACATGAATGTTGCATTCATTACATGGATGACGTCGTAAGGCCTCGACGTAACTACCAATAGATCCATCTGTTACTCTCGCCTCCAAGGGTCGAGTCACACTGTCGGCATCAGTGTGAGGTCACTAGGTCTCCTCCAGTAGAAATATCGAATGTGAGGGTCAAGTCAACAGTTTTAATCGGAACCACTCAGTATCAACCTAAGAAAAGGACAAGAAATCAAAAAACACAACGATAAGTGTCTTTTTATTATTGCAGCTCATTGTACAAAGACACGAAGCAACTAAAAACAAACATCAAAAAAACTAGAAGAAACAGGATCAATAGCCTCCAGGTCTGGAGCTAGTCCCGCTCCTGTCCATCTGCTTCCAGAGCTCCATGACCATAGGTCTCAGCTGCCCGGAGCTGATCTCTCCCATGTCCTCATGTCCCCTGCGGTCAGGGTGGGCCTCTTGGTGGTGGGGGTGGAAACACCCCGAAGCGTCGTCCACCTCCACCTGCACGACCAGCTCCTCTTCCACGGCCGCCTATTTCTTGTGGTCTGCCCTGATCGAACCACTTCCTCTGGCTGGGAGGTTATTCATTTAACTGCTGGTCATCTGTATGGCGGGTCGGACAGTTACGTGCCATGTGACCGATTCTGCCGCAGGAGTAACACTGTCCACTCTCAGCACTTCTGGCTCTGACTCCACCCCAGTTTCTCCACACAACTCAACCTGAGTCGTGAAGTCATCCACCGGTAGGTCTGGTCCCCTTGCACCTCTGCGTCATATGTCTACTGCCTGCTGTAGAAGACTCTGCCGCAAGCCGGCTAGTGGTGGGTCCTACTGCGGGAGACTACTCAGCATGGAAACTCTCCACTAAGAGCGCTCTCTCCAACACCCTTGTCTGCGTCGAAATGCTGTGAGAAACAACAGAAGCTCTAATCCCTCGCCTGAGCCCCGGCACGAAGGTTCGGGCCCTGAAGAACGGGTCGCATACCATATCTGTGGAGTAGTGCGAAAGGTTTGTGAACCTCGCTTAATACTGTGCCAAAGTCATGCTGCCCTACCGTAGCTGAAGTAGCTCCTTTATACGCAACTCTCGAAGGGTGGCTGGTACAAACTCTGCCTGGAACAGGCTCTCGAAGTCTGCCCAAAGAAGTGTCACCTCGTCATGCATATGGAGCATCAGACTCCACCATCTGCCTGCTGCTGCCTGAAGAAGGCTGGAAGCAAGGATCACCATGAAGTCTTCCGGCGTCCCCACTAGCCTGAAGACTCTCACCACAGCCTCCATCCAATCCTCAGCCGCCTGCGGGTCCGTCTCTCCCCTGAACCTGGGTGGCCTCTGGCCCTGGAACTCATGCAGTGCGCTCAAGCGACTTGAACCCTCTACTGTTGGGGCTGGTGGCATCGATGGCCCAATGGGTAGCAGAACCGCTGGTGCCTCCGCTGGTGCCTCAACTGGAATAGATCCCTCTATTGAGGCCACGTCGCTCGGTGGGTTCTCAGTACGAACAACTCTTGGGGCTCTAACTAGTCATTCGCAGGGAGGCATCCTGAAAGAAACAAACATGACATGGTCAAAAGACTTATACCTGGTGAGCTAGCCTGGATTGAGCTGACATTTAAAAACTTCTTGAAACACACACGCAATCAGTGTTTTCGTGCACAATGTTGGAAATCAGTTCACAGGGTCCTGGTGTATGGATACGTCAGCCGCCTGCACCAAAACTGGACTCCCTAAACTGAAAACCACACTCGGTACCCTTAACACTATTGCTTCACAGAATGAAAAATATCAGAGTTATAAGTTCTGCGGTAGAACCGACTCCTTTGATACAAATTTTTCACAACCCGTCCTCGGGGCTCGTGTCGGGACTACCACAAGCCCGCCTTCCATAGGCCAGGGGCTGGAGACTAGCACCAAAGGCGTAAATCCCGATAACCGGGAAGACATTGCCTTTATAAAAGTAAACAAAACACTACAGAGTACAAGCAGAAGTAAAACACTAAGTACAAAGAGAAGTGCTGAAAGGTAAATGGGCCAGAATACAAACCCAAATGAAAGTACAACTACAACTGAACAAAGTACAACAGAAAAAGTCATCAGCTGGAAGAAAGGAAGTAGCTCCTGGGTCGTCCTCCTCGGATCCTACCTGAAGGGTAGGTACAGATGGCGCAGCTCCTGGATCGTCCACCACGGATCCTACCTGAAGGGTAGGTACAGATAGCCTCCACAACTCTCTCGCCCGTCAACCTCCTACGTGTGTCGTCTCACCATGAAGTCCACCTCCAGATACTGACTCGTCGTGTAGTCCACCTCCGGGTATTGACCAGTCCTCGAACACTCGGCCTCCATCAGCACTGCCCATCGTCTGCAACCAACACAACGAGGTGCGGGCATATCCCGTGCTGGGGTGAGTATAATGATACTCAGTAGGGGCCCCGAGACCCTCAAGGTCCCACTAAAACCAACAAGGATAACCACAAAGAAGATCTCAACAGATAACCTCTACTTAGGTATATGCCAATTCATATACCTAACTTATCAAGTAACCCTTCTCAATCATGAGGAATACACCAAGATCATGAAATCAACGGATAACCTCCACCCAGGTATATGCCCATACATATACCTAAGTTATCAAGTGACCCATCTCAATAAAGCGGTAAACACAAAGGTCAAAAGTCTCATCCCAAACTAGGATTTTCATTATCGAAACCGAAACTGCTGAAGAGCTCCGTCTCTGGAGTGTATAGTGGTCCTGTCACGACTCCGAGGTACTACTCACTAACCTTAGACTGCTGAAGTACTCCTCCTGTCATGTATCGCGGGTCTGCGGCCTACTACCAGGCACTCCGTCCATTGTGGGTCTGTCGCCAAATACCGGGCGCTCCCCCTCATAGCCTACAGAGGTACTCCTCCTGTCGAGTACTGCGGGTCTGCGGCCAACTACCGGGCGCTCCTTCCACCGTGGGTATGTCGCCAAATATCGGGCACTTCGTCCACTGGGCTAGTCGACTCACTCCAAGTCGAGTGGGCCAAGTAGTCGTCTGGTCTCATCCGGCTACACGGTCTCTGTTCTCTGTACGCTCATTTCCGGGAGGGTCCACTCCACGAGCTACAGGTAGATACTCCAAGTATCACAAAGTCCTAAAAAAAATATCTCAAAGGACCACCTCATCATAGGGGTCTCAACGCAACAGTCTGCGCGTCAATCGGACGCCCGGTCTGTGAGTTACTAGCCTTTTCATCCTTGGGGCCCGGTTGGTTTCGTGTGCAAACCAATCCGGCTGTAACTCAACTATACCACGGACTCTAACAGGGTATACTCATAGGGACCGTTTGTCAACGTGATCACCAACGCCACTGACGGTTCGTCAAACGGTCGTCTAGTCTGAATGAAATCATCTTTTTCATTCCAGGGGCCCGGTTGGATTTCGGGTACAATCCAACCCATCCACTATCCAACATCAACCAAAACTCGGGCGAATTATTCCAAAAGATCTGTCTCATCAAGAGGAAAACAATGAGACAGATGGCGCGTCAATCGGACGCCCGGTCTGTGAGTTATTGGCCTTTTCGTTCCAGGGGCCCGGTCAGTTTTGTGAGCGAACCAACCAGACCGCACTCCGACGGCATCCAAACCTCAAGCCTAGTTTACCAAAAGATTCGTCTCACTAAGAGGAATCCAACAAAGTCGACGGCATGTCAATCGGACGTCCGGAGCTCAAGTTATGAGTGTTTCCGCTCCGAGGTCCCGGTTGGTTTCGTATCCGAACCAACCCGGCCGAACCCAAAGTATTCTGAAACCTTGCGTGCGATATATCGAAATGACCTTCTCGTTCGAAGGATCGCTACTCAACTGACGGTGCATCGATCGGATGTCCATAGCCCATGATATGGGAAAAAAACCAAAGAGGGTCTGAAAACGGGGGGTCTGGGCCCTGACCAACCCGGCCCGACCCCCCCTGGGTCGGCCCGAACCGGGTCGACCGGTCCCGGCCCTGGTCCGAACCAGCGCGGGCCGGCCCGTCCCGGACGGCGCGGCCCGGCCCGACTGGCTCTGTCCGGCTCGACCGGACGGCCGCGGCTCGGCCAGCGCGGTCGCGCGGAAGCCGCTGGTGGGGGTGCGCTGATCCCCCCCCCCCCCTCGCCGCTGATTGAAGTCGGTGGTAAACCTCCACCGCCGGCCTTCTGGCGGTGCGCCGCTGCCTTCCGCGGACCACCGGACACGCTCCGGTGGTCTGTTTCTCCTGCCGTCTTCGCCAACTGTCCTCCCGGGACCCGACCATCACTGTCAAGGGATTCAAACGCCATAGCGGCCTTCTTCGTCGTGGTCCGTTGATCCGCACATCGATAAACAAGCTGCGGAGGGTTATCATGTCGTTTTTGTTCGGCCCACGTCCTCCGCGTTAGGTGTTATCAATTGGCAAATAGTAAACACATGATTTTAATCATTGAAGATGGTATAATTTATCCAAAATAAATTATACGAACACCTTGCAATCAAAAACCCACGCACGAGAGTTTAAAATTTGAATATGTGGCGTGACGATGTCGCGCATACCTGCCGCTCCATCCCGCGCGGCATGACGATGTCGCGAATCCTTTCTTCTTGATCCCACGCGGTGTGACAATGTCGCGTCAATTTCTTTTGATCCGCAACAACAATAAAAACAAAAAGGGAGGGGGACGACCGTGTTTGTGCGGTCCGACCACCTCCCGTTAACTGATATCATGAAGTCCAAATAGACGTGGATAAAAGACCGAAGAGAAACACATATAGAAAACATATAAACCCCCTACCTCGGTTCCAAGAGCGGAGTCACTGAAAGAGGATTTGAAGACGACGTCGGGGTGCGTCTGAGGAGGAAGCGGCGTCTCCTCACGTGTTGCGGCGAATAGGAAGGAAGGCACGTTGTCGTTCTTCGTGGAAGGATGGTGTTCTTCGTCGGAGACCGATTCGTTCTTCACATTCTTCGTCATTGAAGAAGATGTTCTTCAAGCCTCTCCAAATCCTCCCAAGCAACAAAGGAACTAACCCAAAATAAATTATGCCACACTTAATTTATTAACTCAACTTGGCTTTTGAATTTCACGTTTTTGAATTTCAAAGACTCACATTAATCTCACTCCATTAATGTCATAAGTTATTAACTTAAGTTAACAATATTAATGGTGAGTTGAGGGGGGTTAGAGGATATGAAGGGGTGGGGTTCGTGTTGGCCCCACCACCCTCATAACCTCCCAAGGGAGGTTGGGTAGTTACCCAACTTCCTTCCAAAGGATTAAACACTTAAAGTAAAATAAAAATTGTAGAATAATTATAAAATAAACATCCACAATTATTATCATCAACTCTCGTGAAAATGAAACTCTGGAACAGGAGTTCCTTAGTAATTACCGGCGCTGCGGTTCCATCGGTGCCCTCATAATTTTATTCCGAGCACCGGTTCAAAAGTTGGGAATTCCCGCTCATTCGTTCCCTGAACGTACCCGATCTAAACTTCAGAAAATGATTCCGGGCACACCGGGCCTCTGAATCTGGCGCCGTCAGAAACTGCGTTATTATAAAATTCCAAAGAAAATTAAGAAAAAAATTTCCTTGAATTTTACAGGTCTTTACAATTTTAAATCAAATTAAATACACAAAATATATTTTAAAATGTTTTGGTTTTGATATTAATAAGGGAAGTGACACACCTATGAGTACCCCATATAAGTTGGATGATGATGAAACTGGGAAACCATTTTATTAAACCAATTATAGTGTTATGATTGGATATTTACTTTATCTTACAACTAGCCGACCAGATATTATGTTTAGTGTAATCATGTGTGCATTATTTCTAGCTAATCCTAATGAATCTAATTTACTTGCTGTTAGAGGTATTTTTAAATATCTTAAACATACTACAAATTTAGGTTTGTTTTATCCAAAAGAACAAACCTTTGACATAATAAGTTATTCAGATGCTGACTTTGCTGGTCTCATGTTATATAGAAAGTGCACATATGGAATATGTCATCTTTTGGGAAAGTCTCTGGTATCTTGGTGCAGTAAGAAACATAACTTTGTTGCATTATCTACTGCTGAAGTAGAATACATTGCTGTTTGTAGCTATTTCGCACAGATTCTATGGATGAGACACAAATTATTGGACTATTGATATCAATTTAGACATGTGTTAACAAATTGTGAAAACACTAGCGCAATTAATTTCTCCAAGAATCTTGTGTCTCACTCTAGGACCAAACACATTGATGTTAGACATCACTTATTTAGAGATCATTATCTAAAAGGTGATATTTCTCCGGAATTTATTGACTCTGAACATCAATTAGCTGATATATTCACCAAACCCATGAGCATAGAAAGGTTAAATTTTATTAAGCAGGAGTTAGGTACGATTGATTAGTGTAACCAATCAGTGAAACCAATCTGTGAAACTGATCAGTGAAACCAAAAGGTGAAACCGATTAGTGAAACCGATCATTGAAACCGATCAGTGAAACCCATTAGTTAAACCCATCAGTGAAACCGATCCGTGAAACCGATCCGTAAAACCAATCAGTGAAACCGATCTTTTCTGTCGTTTATGTTATACAATTTTTGAAACTGTTAGTATTTTTCAAAACGACATTGTTTTACTTAATCATTATTATCTTTTTTTATTGTAACCCTAAATGATAAAATTTATGACGCGCGACAATTTATTTCCCGAAATACTATTGACCTTCCATATCCCACCGAACTCTACTTTTTTTGAATCCTAAACCTTTTTTAACATTTTCAACCTCTCAAATTGCATAAATCTCCAAATGGTAATGAAAAAGTGGAAAAGAAAGGAGTTTGAATGTTCCTCTCCTGTGAAACGCCAATAAGGAGAGTCTAGAAGCACGACTCAAAGGTTAGTGAACCTGGAGTTGGAAGCTCGGGTGGTCACCACGGAAAATGAAGTGAGTTCCGAATGGGTGTTAACCAGTAAGTATGCTCTTTTAAAAGTATTGGAGATGCAAGGACAAAAATACTGGTTCTATGATAACAACCAAGTCTACTACCCAAATCTAGTTCATGTGTTTTATCTGAATGTAACTATTGTATTTTATGGAGCAGAAGCTGCAAGACTATCTTCACTGGTCAATGGGAAAATATATGTTTTTCTTCAAAGAAATGGGTTGAGTGTTTGGGAGTTCCTCATAATGGCAGATATGAAGACTATTCTGGTAACTTTCCTCCTTCCACTAAATATTTTTCTTAGGATCTTGCTCTGCATATGCTGACCAGCAAGTCTGAGTCCAGAAGAATAATAGCTGTTGAGTTAGATGGTTAAAGTAGAATTTTGTTTAAGTTTATTCAGCACCAAATCTGTCCCAGAAAATGTGATTATTCTAATGTAAAGTATCAAGATGTTTTATTATTATTATTGTTTTTAAATGGTGAGAATATAAACTTATGTAGATATATTTCTATTCATATTTCTATGATGTTGAAGCCTTCCAAGAAAGATACAACCTTGTTCTACTTAAATAAAATCTCTACTATGTTAATGTTTTTTAGCTGTGTTAAAGAGGGAGATGAGTGTATCTCATCAAGTAGTAGATTTTTTATTAACAAGGATATTTACCAATGAATGAAAATTAATTGTAATCTGTGGAAGAAGTTATGGGATACTAATAAAGACAAGTTGTGTGTCTCCTTAAATCCTTCTGATCATTCTAAGCGAAGAATGGGGATGAGAAATCCCAGTTTAAAACCTAAGGAGGAAGTTTTCTACTCCATTGATGAAGAAGAAAAAGAATTTTATAAGGAAACTAGAGAGTCCAGAAATAAGAGAACATGGGAAGCTAAGGCTGATGATGATGTCGATACTGAAAAGGAACTGGAGTCAAATCATGATGATAGAAGTGATCCTGATACTATAAGTCCTAAAAAAAGAATAATGGAATGTGTACCAGTTAGTCCACATCATCAGTTACCTGAGTCAGAACCCCTTCTAATTGATAAATAAGAAGCTGATACTGAGGAATCAGATTCTGATCAGTATGATTCCAGAAGTAAAGATATTGCCGATGAAACTTTAGTAAATATTAATGGAAATGAAAATGGTAATGATGATGATGGTGATGATGGTGAAGGAAATAGTGATGATGTTGATGATGATGATGCTTCTAATTGACCAGTAGATGGTCAAAATATGATCCAAGATGATCCACTACCACAACAAGTTGAAGAAGAAGTTATTCCTGAGGCTACAAGAATAATGTAGACAGAGATTGATGTAGGTGAGTAAATCTTACACGAAAATTCTGGAAAATCTGATTTTCTAATGCCCTAGTGCACCTCTTGTAAAGTAGCATGAGAGGAACACCCATGTTTTGCAGTTCTTGGTTTGGATTATTCATAGGAAGTGGAAGAAGAAGTGCATATTGCAAAGGCATGCCATTCTGTTAAGGCTAGACCAGTTGCTGAGAATGTGCAAGTAACAACAGAAAGACCTGGATCTTCAGTTTCTCGATCTAATTTGGATTGATTTATGGATGACTTTGTTCACGCAGTTATAGAGACATCAAAAGAAGAATTATCAAATTCTCCTATTCCAGTGACTCTATCTGAGTCTGTAATACATGCTTTAACTCAAAGGGTGGTATGTATTATTATGCCGGACCTGTTCAATACTGGTGAGATGATTGGCAGGCACATTACCTCTCTAAATCATGCACTCAAGGATTTAGTCCATGACTTAGTTTCTCTATCAGGTGAATTTAGATCAACCATCATAGGAATGATATAAGTTTTGTGAAATTTGACAGAACACCTGCAGAAATATGATTTGAGAAAGTTGAAGGATGAGATTACTCAGATTTTTTCTCAATCAAGCTCCTCAAAAGTGACCAAGATTGCTGGCCATGAAGTCATTCCTTTAAAAGATGTTATAAAATAAGAGTTAGAAGCTCATGGATAGATTCTGGATTTAGACTCATTGAAAAAGATAAAAGAAAATAGTGATCATATTCACAAGGTGGTAAAGTTTTATTCATATGACACTACAAAGGCTCAGAACGAGATCAAAGAATAGGTGGATCACTATTTTTCTAAAATCTATACCAAGCATGAGTAGAAACATTAGTTTAATGTCTTGGCTGAGAATTTTCTGCTTCATCTAGTCACTTAAACCTTTAATGCTCAGGTCCAGCAGTTGAAGGATTTTACTCCCACTCTCGAATGTTTTATGCAGAACAAAGATGATTTTGAAAAGGCCATGAAATATGGCGGAGATATCATTCAAGATTTTATAAATCTACTCTAACCGTATCTTCATGTGCAAGATAAGGAAATTGTTTTTCATATAGCTGAGCCTCTTAGTCCATCAATATTTGCTCCTGGTTAGCTATCCGTTTCTCAGGATCTCTCTAATATTAGGTTGGTCATTCAGCTGCCTCCTTCTGGAAGATCTTCTACTAACCACAAGTGACCCTGGAACCCACTCTGCTTCTAGCTTGAGCTATGCTAACTCCTCTCCCCATTCGCTCAGACCAACCATCCACAAAGACACCCTCTGGCGCATCCATTCTTCTATCTTATAAAGGAAAAGCTCCTCTACACCCCAAGAAGTAGATGTGCTTGTAATTTTTGATAGGGTGTCCTTTTTTGTACCTTTTTGAGTGGTTGTTTTAATGGATCATTCATGATTTTATACTCACTAATCTCTTGTTCATTAAGGAAATTCCAAAGGGGGAGAACTATATATATACTCAGTAAGGAGGAGAAGAGTATCTTCAATTCTATAATGAAAAAAAGAATATATATAGGGGTATAAATGATTCCTACTTATTTAAATGAATACATAGACAACATGGAAGAAATGACTATTCATATATTCTATTTAAATAGGGAAATCATACTGAATCCTCTCCTCCATCTTCATTTATGCCATAGATTTGTGATTATATAAAAGGGGGATATTTTTGAACTCTCTCTAAGAGGGTTATTTTAATAATCACAAATGATTGTTATCTTTGATTATATGTCAATTTAGTCAATTATTCTTCCAGTTTTCAATGTGTTTACTATGATTAATCATGTCTACATATGTTTATCTATGATTATTTATGATTTACTATTACCCTGAATGTGTTCTAGATTGATCAGACAGTTTGTGATGATTTCATGTTTTTTTACTCACCGTTTTTTATTCTTGTGAGTCACCATTAGTTAAACTGATGAGAACGGTCGCACTGATGACAACAGTTTCAATGATGAAAACGGTCGGTCAAACTGATGAGAACGGTGGCACTGATGTGAATGGCCTCATCGATGAGAACGATTGCACGGATTAGAAAAGTCGCACCGATGACAACGGTCACACCGATGACAACGATCACACCAATGAAAACGGTCGCACCGATGACAATGGTCACACCGATGAGAACGGTCCCACTGATGAGAACGGTCACAACGATGAGAACGGTCACACTGATGAGAACGGTCGTACCGATGAGAAAGGTTGCACTGGTGAGAATTGTAGCACCGATGAGAATTGTCACACCAATGACAATGGTCACACCGATGAGAACGGTCGCACTGATGAGAATAGTCGCACTGATGAGAATAGTCATACTGATGTTGAACAAATGTCCTACCGATACTGATGCTGATCAAATGACCTACTGATACAGATGATGATCAAATGACCTACCGATACCGATGCTGATCAAATGACCTACCGATACTGATGCTGATTCAAGTGACTCACTTATAGCCATGAAAACTGGTCGAACTTTCTACTAACCCTTTTAATTCCAACTTAAATATTTTCTTAGTTAAATGAACCTGCTATTAATTAATTTTGGTTGTTGGATGATAGGAAATTGTACCTTTTACCTATAAAAATGGAATCATTCTTTTTTCCAGATATCAAGGAAAAAATATGATGATCTTCATTAAAAAGGAGAGCGCGGAACAAAAAATGAAAAACACACGAAAGAAGGTGCACGTGTGTGATGTCCCAGGAAACACAAGGAGAACATGAAGAACTCTTGTAAAAACCAGAGAGAATGAAGTATATATTTCACCTGGAACAAACACTAAGATGATGAGTTGTGCCTTAATGAAAATCATATGCACAAGTCTAAATAACTATAGCTGAGAAGAACAATGAGACTCTATTTTGAGTCATCCACATTAGAAAAGGCATGACTTCCTTCTGCTACATAAAAATGAGTCCAGAGATCATTATAAATTAATTAATGCATTCTAAAATCTATTATTTCCTCTATTGTATCCCTTTTCTTAAACATTCTGAGCAGTGTGTGTATCTGTCTATTTCTTAGACACACACCGACTCTTAAGCTGAACAGGAGAATACTAAATCCTCACACCAAACTATATTCACCTTCTTGTATCCCACTGTGAGTTGTGGAAGAGGTCAAGTGTGACCTGGACAGCCTGAGAGTTGTTGCTATTGTTTTTCCCACGTAGAACTGTGGTAGAGGTCTATAGACCTGAATAGACTGAGTACTGTTGTAAAACCTCGATCCATGGTGTGGATCATAGTTTATATAAACTGTTTGAGAGGACTAAGTCTCAGCTTGAGACTGAATCTCTCGTTTTAGAAATTTTTGTTCTTCTGATCTTTGTTATAAACAATTTTGAATATTCCACTACTGTGTATTTTAAATATAAATCAGTTTTAGAGTAACTGTGATAGTTTAACTTGAAAGTGTATGTACTTATTGTGAACCATTAAGTTAGTATCAAAAGATAATTTGATCTTTTGATTAAATTAACTTACACCTAATCAATATTTTAGAAACTAATTAAATATTTACAATCTGTATACATTCACTATAGTTTAACTTAGTTTTTAAATGGGGGGATTTTAATAGAAATAATTTTAACTTAAATTTTAATTGGAACACAATTCACCCCATTCTTTAGTATCCACTCTGACCAATAATTTGTTTTCCGATTTTTTATATCGTGTTTAGGAAATATGAATGAACTACATGGAGGTGGTTGGTGTTCAGGATTAATTGGACCATAGGTGAAAGTGGTGAGGTTTTATCCACAAAGATACTCTTAGTTTCATATTTATGGATTATGTGTCATATTTTAGATGATCTATTTTTATGAGATCATTATATTTCTTATTGAGTACACTATTAAGATTGGGGAGGGGTTGTAATAGTGTTTGTTCTTGGTTTTATCATCCACTTTTTATTATTGATTATTCCTTATTAGTGTGAAATCAATCCCTCGGACTTCTTCTTGATGACCTTTTTATGGTAATCATTATATTGAGATCCTAAATGATGTTCAAGACATGTTTGAGATGGATCAGAAACTAGTGTACCCGGGTATCTATGTTGGTTAATGAAAAAATGGTTTCAAAAGAGGTTGATAATCACCCAATGATGTCAGTATGTATCCTATGATATCATGGTTTATATGAGGTAGGATTATTGAGGCATAAAATTTATTTTATGTGTGACTTCATGGACATATTTCTTCATAGCATGCCTTTTTTCACTATGGGTGTTGGGGAAATGCACCCTTGAGGATAATGATGAACTCTTATTAGTGGTTTTATATAAATGATATGAGTAATTTTTAATTCCAATAAATCTGAGATCAATTTTATTTAATTAATAATCCGTCTATATTAATTGAGTTTAGGATCTATGTATCAATGATGCAGTTTTCACATGTTTTATTATAGTTTTTAGTACCACTACCCCATGAATATGTTTGAGAAGATATTAGGAAGGTGCATCTGAGGAAGAATGTAAAATAACCCTCCAATTCATAAGAACCTAATTTAGATTTTAATTCATATATTATAAACAATGGGATAGGTATCCACACCCGTTTTTGTTTAGGATCATGTTGTGGAACCATGAAGGGATGAAAATTGCGAAAAGGATTCAATGTTTCTATTATAGATTCCAAATTATCTAAATTTGTATAATTATTCTTAAGACTAATAATATTATTTTATTATTATTGAAATAATTTTTGAGTTCATTGATATTATAGAATCCACAAAGGTTTAATTTGATTCCATTAATCACGATGGTCTTACTAGTAAGTTGTGTGATTTGATGGTTTTAGTGAATAAACTAGAAGTATTGGAGCGAAAATGATTTAGATTTATTTTTACTAAGAATATTTATCCATATTACATTATTTATTTCATTGCGTGGATTTTAAATTGGTTTTAATGAAGGAACCAAGGATTTGCAGTTCCTGTGGTTAGTCAGGTCTCCATCATATGTTATTTCTAGTATTCCCTACTCCGCATAATGGAATAAGATAATTAGTAAGGAATTTTAATAGATTTAAATAATATTAATCATTAATTAAGTGGTTCCCACCTTATGAATATGGAATGAAGCTTATTTTTTGAAGAGGGAGAGTCTCTAGAGGAAGCTGAAGTGGGTCCCGCGAGTGAGAGGTTCTATCACTACAACATCATCATTAGTAAACACATTATTTTGTACAAGTGTATCTAAATCATTCATATCTACAAAATTTTTTAATATGAAATACCTTCCTATGGAAATTAATATATTATGTGATGGACATTTATACACCCATTGATATGAATAGGGATTAATGTATCAATTGAAAATTTTGTGACATAATTTTTTTAAATATTGAGATCACCATGAGTTTTCCTATTAGTGACATAAAGCCTTTAATTTCATTATTAGGATGGATTAGACGATTTTATATAAATCCTAGATTGACTGTTATCTTTTGTGGGTGTCCTTTAATTCCCTCTATGGGTTTTCTGGGGATTCTATAGATAATTTGACTTGATATGGAGTTGATCCATATCACTTCATTTAGAGAAGGATAGAGTGATATTTATGTTATCAATTGATCTGGAGGATGGATTATTGATTGGTGATCATACTCTAGCGGGATGGATCATTGGGGGATGTTCTTACTCTAGTGGTCATTGAGTTTCACAATGTGTTTCTATATGACATTTTTGGATTTCCACTGATGAGAGAGGTAGATTTTTCAATTAACATTGTACAAGTTTCCAAATCCATCTATATTTCATAATACTATATTGAACCATCAGAAATTATAAACTTAAATTCTAATTTGGATGATTGGGGGATGACAGATTTTTTCACCTGATAGATTCATCTAAGGTGATAATTTTTCTTTTTTCAAAGAAATATTATCGAAACCTTCATTTCTGTGTTTTTAAGTAAAAACTATATCAGGTTAGAGTAGTGAAAAAAATCTATTGCATCTATTTAAGGAATTATTTTATTAGTTAAAATGGATGAATTTGTTTTTTATGATTGATCTTCTTTCATGTTATATTTAGTTGAGGAAAAATAGAATATGACATCATGAATTTATTGTTTAGGATATGGTTTGTCCTTTATGAATACCGTGTTATGCCATTTCATATAATTAATCATTCTTTAGTTTTTATGGAAATATTTAATAGGATATTCCATGAGTACCTAAATTTGTTCATGATGGTATTTGTGGATGGAATCTTGGTTTAATCTAGAAATATGTTTAATGATGTGTTTCATCATTGTGAATTTATAATTTTTTTGGAGATAATTGCATTTACACAATGTTATTAAAATAAAAATTCTAAAATTTGGATGTCAACTTATTAAGAACTGTGGCCTCAATACGTGGTATTTCAATTTTCCTAAAAACTATAAGGCTGTTATGTGGTTGAAAAAATAGGCAATGTTATTATGATTTTTATCTTATTGTGCTTAATGGTGTATTACTATTAATTTGTAAACTAATTCCCAAATATGGATTCTCTAATATATTCTCTCACTTGGAGAAAACAAATGTTCTTATGGGATTAAAATTATTTATAACTAAATTGTTATTTTGATGCACATATTTAATTATATAAATTTTTTGAATATTCTAGAGGATGGTTTGGGCTATGTGGTCATTTTGGACATATCACATTTGGGTTTGGGATGCATTCTCAGGCAGGGTGACCAGAGGGTAGATTATTCTTCGAGACATCATCGGGAACTGAAGAAGAACTCTCCTACCATTATCAGTAAAGTCACATTTTTTATGCATGTTATCATGATTTGGAGGTATTTACTTTTCATTAAAATATTTTCTGTTTATTCTAATCACAAAATCGTGATTTGGATGTTAATTTAAATAGATCTGAATATCATCAGATGTAATAGGTGGAGTATCTATAAAATATTATAATCAACATTCGATACACACATGTAAATGGAAATGTTATACCCAATTAATTTATAATGAAACATCTGACCCCATTTGGGAAGGAATCAAAAGATTAGTGAATCATGATGGATCTCATTATAAATATAAATTTATGTTTCTAGGAAAATGGAAATGGTATTTTTTTGGAAAGTGACCTATTTTCCATTACTCTAGTTGAGATGATTATTTACGTTCAAAATCATTAAAATGTGTTTTATGGAATTAAGGGAACTCTTTATGGCATGACAACCATAATATAGAATATTTTAACTAATGGGGTAATAATATTCTACTAGAACCGACATCTGGTAGCATTACCTATGAGTAATTGTTTTTGTGGATTTCCATGTAACCTAATGGGTAGTGAACTCTGAAAAAAAAATCGTTTTATATTATATAAAACAATGGTTTTTGTTATAGGGTATGATAAAAGATGTTAAAGATTTTTTTCTCATTATTATACCATTCAGAAGGTCATGGATGAACCCAAAAAAAGCATTACAGTTTGATTTTTCCCCTTCTTTTGTACACATTGATGTGGGAATATATTTCAATGGATTTAATGGTTGGGATTCCATATAACCCTAATGGTAAGAATGCAATATGGGTTCTGATTGACCTTGTAAAAATATCAGTTCACTTTATCCTCATTTATGATACAACCATTTTTTTAGAATTGGGAGGTCTGTATTTGTTGGTGATTATCATATTTCATTGGATTCCATCTGTTATATTCTCTAATAAGGTTCCCACATTCACATATAATTTTTATGGAGATATCTAGGTGGAAATGGGGTCATAGGTTAGATTTATAATGTCATAACATCCATATAAGGATATCCACTTAAAATCAGTTATACAGATCTGGGATGACACGCTTAATGCTTGAGTTCTCACCATTAGTGTAGCATGGGAAAACCACATAGGTATGGTTGAGTTTTCCTATAAATATATCATTTGGTCTTCAATCATAATGGAACCAATTAATGTACTATATATTCAACCTTTCCAATATCAATCATGTGATAAAAATATAGGAATTGATACAATAGTTACAACAAATTTTGTAAAGGATAGGACAATAATGATTTAGCTTGTAAGATAGAGGGTGGTAATGATAAATATTTTGAATATATTATATTTTAATAATTAGGAAATCCCTTTAGAGTTTTGTTTTTTTACTTGGTGTTTTTGATACTTTTACCTTAGATGGGTCTCATTTTTTAGAAATGTAGTGCCTCAGTCAAAGACAAAGGCATAATTTATTGAATAATGACAACATAGATTACATGAGTTTGAATAACATAATAATTTTATAACCATTATCATAAAAAGAAGAAAATCACTATCAAATCATCCAACCGTGTAATGACCTGGTTAAATCCCTTTATAGAAATACCATCAGCAACCATGTTCACTTCATGAATGGAATGACTGGAAATTTAGTTAATCCCAATGAGCGGAGAAAGACAATTCATCCAATGGGAAGTAAGCGGCCACGAATGCTGCACCACCCCGTTCCAAATAACATGAACAATAGTGGTTGAATCACATTCAATAAAAATATTGTTCCAACTATTTTTTTACAAATCCTATGGCATGGATCACCCCCATCATTTCCCACGTCCAAAGACAAGGTTGTACCACACCTGCCAAAGATCATATGTGACACTTGCCAAGATAATATCTAAAAATAGAATTGAATCATGTATAAACCAGGATTCCTTTAATGGAACCATCGACCCTCACATTGATCCATCCTAGAAGAGGGGATTTCCATAATACATAAATGGTGTTTCTAGGATGTCATTAAAAACCATAAATCTTGAGACGGTGAATGATCTCAATGTCACCAAAAGTGTTTTCACAATATGATTTCTGAATCGAGGCTGCATCATGAATGGAAATGAGAATATGTGTCCTACATTCATTAATACTGAGTGACCAATAATTATGATGAATATTATTTCTATCATACCAGATCACATGGAAGATCTCAGCAACAGAAATAAAGAAAGTATTCTTGATTTTTTTAGAAGATTCAAAATCTACACAACGCGACAAATATGTTCTAACAAAATCATGAACTAACCATCTACAACCAAATATTCCAAGAATTTAATTCCAAACAGCATTAGTACTAGCACAAGACTGAAACAAGTGATTAGTGTATTTTTTATGTTGGTTCCCCCAGTGACATTTGGAGAAATTTTGGATCCCAAAAGATTACTGAAAAACATTAGTGGGGACCCTTTTATTTTCAATACACCAAACAATAGTAAGTCATAATGGATCGATCAAATGTTCTGATAAGATATATCTATGAACATAAGCTAGAATCGGAATGAATGAAATTATTATTGTAAAAAAAATTGTAATCAAGACCACAATTATAAGCATGTTTCCAAATGAGAAAATCCTTAGAGTTGGAGAAGGGAATGTTGATAATAACTTGACTGATGTTATCAAGAAGGATGATGTTGAGAGAATTAAAAACATCCCTTGTGGTGGTGTTTGTATTATCAGGAATAGAATTGGGAGGCTGTATGGAGATTATAGTAGCACCAGTCTAGTTACCCATCCAAATATTCATGGAATAATTAGTAATAGGTATCCATCTAGAGTTATTCATAATGTAGATGAATGATTTACTAATGTATGGCTAGACGGAAGAAGGTATATAGTTCAAATTTCCATTCTTATGTTCAGTAAATAATCATTTTCTAAGAATATATTGAATTAGAGCTATTATTATGCAACCACCAGGTCAACCTAACCTAGAGAGCATCAATAAAGATTTCATGATTTTTTATTTCAAGACCACCCTTGTCTAATGGTTTACAACAATTTCCCAAAGGGATGGTCAGAAGATTCCTTTCAAGCATGCTTCCTGTCCAAAAAAATTATTTAATGGAAAATTTAATTTCTTTATGGATACCCACATGAAATTTGTACACCATCATTGATTAAACCATTTTGGAAATGATTTCAGATTTCAGAAGATTAATTCTTTTATTCATAGATAGGGATTTACCCTTCCAAGAATAATGTTGATCAGTAATTTGATCAAAATTTCTGTAGATGTATTTAGATATAGGCCTTCCCCAAATGATTGGAACACCATGACAAGTGAAGGGGAATGATCCTTTCTTTATATATAAGTTATTAATGATATTTCAATTTTGTTAAGAGGAAAAAACAATTCTGAAAAACACAAAGGATTTTCTCCTGCATATAGATTGACCAGATATTTCTTCACAATGAGAGATGTCATTTTTAAGATTTGGGATATTCATTTTATCACCTGATATGAAACGGATGATGTCATTGACATATAAATGATGTGTGGGAATATTTATGTTTCTAGAATCCTAAAAAGGTTAAATATTTTTTGATCCACAAGTTGAGTGAGCAATTGGATTAAGTAATGTTTCAACATGGCAATGATAATGGTAGAAAGTGGATCTACTTTCCTAACTCCTTTGGTTGATTAAAAATATCCCTTAGGGTCCACATTTACAACAACAATAATAGAGGCCAAATTGAATAAAGTGCTTATCATACCAGTAAAAGAGTCATTAAAACCAAAAATTTGAGAACCTTGAATTAGCAATCTCAATCCTTAGTATCAAAAGCTTTCCTAATTTCAGGTTTAATGGAAACAATACCTCCTGTCATGACTTTGATTATGATGATAGTGAATTCAATGGAAAGACAGATGTAATCTTTAATAGACCTACCTTTGATAAAATTATATTGATTCAACGAAAAAATTATATTTAAAATGGATGTTAGTCTATCAGCATGGAGTTTATAGATAATTTTTTTAATTATATTAATAAGTGAAATAATACGAAAAATATAAATCACCAAAGCATTTTCCACATTCAGAATAAAAGTAGGGAATTGGGAATTTATGCCATGAGGAAGAATACCATTAGAAAAGAATGCATTGACAAGTTTTCAAACATCCAAATGACTAATCTCTCAATAATGTTGAAAAAGTCATTGTTAAAACCATCAAGAACTAGGGAAATATCAGGATTGAGGATAAATGCATTTTCTTTGATATCATTATTGAGAGGGATTACTAATAGATATTCGTTGTTTTTGCGAGTCACTATAGTAGGAATTATATCAGGAAGGAGATATTTTCTAATAACTGTATCACTGAACAAACTTTTAAAATTAATCACAAAAGGATTAGCAACTGTTTCTTTAGTTTTAAGTAGGGTTTCATCATCTCTGAGAAAATCTAAATGTGAGCAGAGTTTTTTAATTCATTAAAGAGAATTGTAGATCATTTTATTTTGTTCTCCATCAGAAATCCATTTAGATATAAAGATTTAGGTCCCCATGTTATCTTTGAGAATCAAAATAGAATTATGTTTCATAGAGGTATTGATTTCTATTAGAGGATACAATAATAATTCCATGATTTTATTGGTGTTTTGAATTGGATTAAGCTTAGTTTTAAAAGAGTACATGCCCTTGTCGATTTATTTAGATTTGTAATAACACAAACCCTTTAATAATTTCTTATGATGATTCAATTTATGGATTCATGAAAAATCATCATTATGATGCCTCATTCCTTGAAAACTCATTTTTATAATATTAGTACATTTAGGATCTACAATCCAATTATTAATGAATTTGAATGTTAGAGTTGGATTAATACCCTTGGTGAAAAGACCGACAAGAATGGGATGATGATATGAGTAGATAATAGGTAATTTAATACTCGATATGGAGTCCCATTTACTAAGAGTATGAATATTAGTGAAGTCCCTATCATGTTTGTTAGACACTACCCTATTGTAGTGTCTTCTATACCTAGTGATATTAGCACCATTGATATTTCATTCAATAAGATTACAATCGTAAACATAAGATTTGAATTCTCTAGAAGAGATAGAAGAATGGGATGAGCCAATATTTTCATTGGAGGTAAGAATTTCATTGAAATCCGAAATAACAATCCAAGGTTCAAGGATAATGTAAGCATGAATGTTATGATCCTAAAAAAGAGGTCTTCTATAATGGTATCTATTCTTAGAATATATCATTGTGAAAAAAGAGTGTAAACCATCATAGTTTAAATAAAAGTTAAACATCTATTCAGAAACATTGAATGCATTAACAGAATGCAAGGGTGAATGATAACAACTCCAAAGGGATTCTATTAAAAGACCATATTTGAAAGCATAATGGAATGATTAACCATAAGAACAAAGACACAAGAATTTCAATAAAAATTAAATTTAGGCACAAAAAAAGAAAAGAAAAATTTCTTGAGAGTTTAATGAAATCTTTTAATAAAAATATATATCGTAGGGTTTCCAATACCATAAAAATTCCAAAAAAACAATTCATTAAACATACGTTTCGAGTTAGAACTCCCTTTTTTTGAAACACATAATCCCTTATTCCTCCCAGATATTCTGATAGATTGGGAAAAGGTTGGGATAGTTCTCATTCCCTATTTACTCATAGAGAAAACAGAATATATATTAGAAGTACCTGTATTATCAACACATTTTTTTTTATTTTAGGTGTTTTGACATCCAATAGTGTGGCTATTTGACTATCCTTTTATGGCATAGAGTTTTATTTAACATTTGATATTGGAAATTATATAGAATCATTAAAATTTGTATCATTTTGTGATCCCACATTCTGTGAAATAAAATTAGAATATGTAGAATAGTAATCATATTATTCACTAAATTCCACTAAAAGACATTAGAATTAATTACATTGGTTTGGGAATTTTCTATATTAGGATTTGGAAGAGTCATACTTACAATTTCCTCTACGGATTTTCCAACTATCAATTTTATTATGTCATAGCTTCCACCCCTATTATTGATTAGAGACCAGTATAGTGATCGTGGGAGTTAAAGTAGGAGCAGCTTCACTCTTGATTAGAGAAACCATTGCTGATGTGACCTTCTGTCCAGGATCATCAGGCATGTGTTTACCCCAATTTTTTACATTTAACACTATGAGATTACCAGAATTCATCATGTTGACCTCAGGAAATCCACCTACTTGGTTTAGAGTTGGGATATATGAGAACCACATGACATATAACAAGGAAATATTGATTTCTCTGGTGTTGTAGGAGAGGACTCATCACACCGATTACATTATTCCACAATTAATGTATCAAGGTGACCAACATCTTCATTGGTGAGCTTACTTAAATCCTCTACAATAGGTTTAGATTGATACTGCTTATTGGTTGGCTGTAGTGAGGAGATATGATTGACCGATTGGGTAATATTGTTAATTTTTGGATAGCCAAGACATGTTGTATGGGCTGCAACATATCCTTACTATGAATAAATTTTATTTGGGAGAGATATTAAACCTATATATTTAGGGCCAATTGTGTTAAGGGTAATTTTTATGCAGCAATATGGGTAACATTTTATTCTTTGGTGAAAACCTCCATAAAAATGTGGTTTTTTCCAATACACAATAGAATAGATTATTTTAGTTGTTTTTCACCATGGTGTTGTAGGATAAAAAATGGAATATTATGTTTCAGTGTTTAAAATCCACATCCTTTATTTAAAATCCTATTATCCTCCTACATAAATATTATTTTACAGTTTGGATTTTAGAGGCTCTTTAGACATTATTTTGGGTTCTCTAATAATTTTTCCAATTGGATGAATTTGTAGGTGGATGTGATAGGTCTCTCCTTAGAATGTGAAATCCTATAGTTAAGGAACTCTAATATCTTATCTTCCCTACATATATAATAGTTATGAATCCCCATGTTTTTTATATACTGAATAGTTTAATATGGATCGTGACTCTAGGTATGCAATTTTGATCTATCTCACATTCGACTCTCCTTCAAATGTTCACATTTTGGGTGCTTACATAAAAATGTAAATGTAGTTATATGCAAAAAAATTATGTAAATATAAAAACACAATTTTTGTTTCATTATTTTAAAAATATTTATAATTTTTTCTTTTAATTGAATGTAATTGATATTCTTATCAAAAAGGGTGACTTATTAAATAATACAATTATTCACATGCATTGACAAAATTGTTGGATTAAAAAATTTTGATTAAAATGGGAATTGATATGATGAAAAGAAAATATATTGATATTTGGATAAATTTTTGTTAAATGAAGGATGATTTTAATTGTCACGAACATAATGAAATCCAATTATTTGAATTTGAAAATGAAATGAAAATTTGAATCATGAAATTGGAGATTGGAATTAAGATTATGAAATTAAATTGAATTATATATTATTTCCAAATGTTTAATGATTTTTGGAATAATCATATGTTTCTGGGTTGTAATTGAGATATCTGTATAAGAAAACTTAGTCTTTTATTCCCTATTAATGGTTTGACAAAATAAAAATCCAATGCTACCAATTTTACAGAGATTTCTTATATGGGGAATTGATTTTTTATTGTTATGGAATATTCCCTATAGATGCCTTCACCCATAATTTCAGATATGATAATGGACTAAGTAGTGTGAGGATCCAATTTCAAGGAATTAACTATCCAATGGTCATATTAACATGTTTAATGGTGTGATTTTTTAATAAGATCTAGTGATTTTAGAATTATTTTGTAATGATCACTCCATTTTAGGAAAATATTAATTTACCTATATTTTTAACATTTTTTCCATCTCCTAGACTCGAAATCATGTTTTCAATAAAAATGTGAAATTATTTTCCATGCCCTCTTTTTATTTTCATTAATTCATAAGTGGTTTAGATGTTATGGAACTACATATGGAAACTTTTGTGAAATCCTATAGGCTATCTATCTCAAACACTATATTTTCCTTTTGTAATTGGTTAAATTTTTATGTCATGAATAAGAATAAGAATAAACCACTTATATGTGGTGGGTGTGAATAATTCATTGGAAAATAAGTGATGTTGGTTAGTGGTAGAGATTTGACCCACTTGATAAATGAATAATATGATTCTCTTCCTGATGGATGTTATTTTTTCATATGGATAATGTATTAATTCGAGATATTAATTAGTTTTGTTATGGTACTATTTTATTCATTAGGTGATTCTAAATAAAAAAATATCTTTTTTATACATTTTATTGTTTTATATCTATGATTCCATATTTGGTCAAAATCATTCCATCTGACATCCAAATACTGTCATGGTTCTAGTATCCAACTTGTGTGGTTTGGGAACACTGTTCTAGCCATTCTATATCTAGCTTATATACTACAGTATGTGGGTATTTAGGTTTTTTCACAACATTAAGGATGTTTAAAATTTATTAATTTTCTCAAAATACATATCAATATCCAATATCATTAGATCATGACCATATTGATTGTATTAATTTTAATATATAGAGTAATAATGAAAACATTTCATAACATGATAATAAAATTGAAATTGTGGAGTAATCATAGACATTGGTTTTCATATCCTTGTTAACATGGGCACTAAAAAACATAGTAACACATAACATTTTTTGGAGCTAAATTCCATCACAGTTATATTTTGTGAACCTTGTTACTCAAAAAATCATTCACATGTAAAACTAATAGTAGATATTGATTCTTTTACACTCACCCTTTTTGAACACATCGACATGTTATCCTATTCACACGTAAAATTGTGAGTATGGCATAATTTCATCACACTCACACATTTTGAACCTTGAGACACTCAAACCCATCCCCATATAAAATTTTGAAAAGGTCATAATTCCATTTTACTCACCCATTGATAAGCAAGTGAAATTTTTACATATTCATATGTAAAATTGTGCGTAATGCTTAATATAATAACACATACACATTTTGGACCTAGATAATGTCTAACCTATTCACATATCATTTCATTATCTTGATATTTAATCAATTATATAATTCATTATAGGGAGATATAAGTCACAAACATATCATAATCCATGTTTTTTTGCACCACAAAAAAATAAAATATTCCTTATCTCAGAAAGAACCGATGAAAAAATTGTTTCATAAAAAAAATTAAAAAAATTATTTATCTTATGAAATAATTAAATATAAAAATGTATTATAATTCCATTGAAATTATATCATAATAACATATAAAAGAAGAATAAAACATCACAAAATGATTCATAATCCTAGAACAGTAAATATATTTAAAATTCAAACATTTTAACCAAACATTATAATCATTTCCATTAAAGATGAAGAGTAAATTACTATTAAAAAACAATTTTTCATAAGTGTAATAAAGTAATTTTATAAACCATATTATAATGATTAAAAAATTAATGTTCCTTGAAAAAAAATAAAGCTTATCAAAATTGATAAATTGAAATATTCTGGAAACATTTACTCTTAAAACAATAATTAATAATGGCAACATGACAACGATATAATGTTTTAGAAAAAAAGGTTATTTAAATAATATGATTAATATTAATATAAATCATAACATTTAATAATGTAGCCTTTAGATTGAAATTTATGATATAAAAATAATATGTAGTGTGGTTGATAAAACCTACTTACTTTGAATGGATGGAAAAATATTTGGGACAGATTGAAATTGCCTATATTCCAAAACCCACACCTTTATAAGGATGAGAAAAATTAACTACAAAATTAATAATGAATCGAAAATGGATTATTGATATAAAAAATATATTTTTTTCCACTTGATAAATGATACCATTCTGGGATTTAGAATCATGTATAGGGAAGGAAGATCTATTAAAATTAAATTAAATTGTTCTTAATAGAAGTTAATTTTTTTAAAAAAATTGAATAGTTAAGGTTGATTTATTTTTTGTGAAAAATAATTTACCAATAAAATTTTATTGAAATATATAATAACATCAACATTATATATAATAGATCAATCTTGAAATTTAATAATCAATAAAGACTGATTTGCACCCAAGGAAACGATTTGAGTAATGAAATCTCCTAACAACCATTATATCATTGGAATCAAAACAAAATTAGAGGAATAAATTAAAATATAATTTTTAATATAATTAAATATAATAGAATAATTTTATATAGTGTAAATAGAGAAAGTTTTAATCCCATTTAAATGGAAACAAGTTTTATAGATTAATCATGTCTGAAGGGATACAGATTATATAAACAAAAATGTTACAGTACTTTCATACATAGTTGAGCCCATTCTATGATCCTGTATAAATAAAAATAATAATTTAATAACATATTTCATAAAATAACTCCTAAATATTTCAATTTTATAATCCATATTATATTTTTTTCATGAGCATATTTTGTAGTTATACAGTGTTATGGCCATCAATTTGTTAAAACATTTAACGGTTTTTCACATGTTTAATAATTATAATATAATTTTATATAATTTTATATCGAGTTATTTTTTTATTAATAATTTAACGTTTTATAATTTTTACATTTTATTAGTTTAAAATGTTCTTATTTCATTAAAAATGTTATTTGGAAACACTTTTTGAAAACCAATTTAATAAAGGGCTATTTTTGTTGCATTGGAGAATAAAAATGATATATTAATAATAAGTAAAATAAATAATATAATATTTATATATAATTTTTAAATATATAATTTTTATTAATTTATAAATATATTCTATTTAGGTTCCCATAGTCATCGATAATATTATTTTTATGCATCATTCATATAGGTGGTTAAACCAACCCTTTCATGAACACTCTTTAAATTATTCAGTGAGTATGGTAAAGGAGGATTTTTTTTAAAGATTATCTTTATTATAGAAGTATATTAGTACATGTTTTAGGTTTATATTATGGCTAACCATTCATGATTTTTTTTGGATAAATAATTAATATGTAGAAAAAACTGGAAAAACATATTCTTCATTGAGCTGGTAGTCCACACACTCACAATCAACATTCCGATATTTATATAAGTCGATGAATATGAATAAATAAGTGTTTTTACCATTAAAATAATATAAATAAATGTATTATAATTCTACTAATGTCAATAGTTTTTCTATGTTTAATAATTATTGGTTATTTTAATATAATGAATAAAAATCAAAGAAGGAGATAATATATACATAGGAGACTTCATTGTTCCTTGGATGTACCCACGAGGAAAAAGTGATTTGGCTTACTATGTGTGAAAAATGTATTCTGTTTTTGGAATATGACTATTTTTATTTAAAATTGGAAGTGTTACATGTATTTATTAAAATGATAGATGTGTATTTTATAGGGTGTAAGTGGTCCACATTTATAAGAGTAGAAAATGGAATGTTTTGAAACCCCCAATTATATTTTAATAATTATATGACACTATACTAATTTCAATGGATAAAAAGACTCAAAATAATTTATCATTGTGTATATGGTTTTATAAAGGCTCAGAAAAATTCCATCCACACATATTTTTAACATGTTATAGGGTTTTCACAATTACCATTGTACATTTTACGGGTTTACTTTTAAACTCTTAAACTTGTTTTTAAAAAAGTGAGTTTATATATTTTTAAAAATGTATCATCACCCACATATTAAAATATATTTTTTATTGAAGTAAATATAACATATATTTTATAAAATTTAATTTAAAAATATGATAAAATTATCTTTCAAATTAAAAAATATAATGTGCAATGAATTTGTGTCATAAAGAAAATGAGCTTTTGACAAGTATGGATTCATTATATTATATATAATTGATCAAATATTAAATAACTAATAATATATAAGTTTATATTTTTATAAATCATATCATTTTCATTATTTAATTTATATCAATTTAACTGATTTGATACAATTTCCTTGATTCTAATAAAATAACAATTTCTTAATAATTACTTCACCATTGCATTTGTAATTAGAAATAATCCCAACAATATAAATTTTATTCCAAAATATTTACATGACTATATTAAATAATATGGAAACTATTATCTAATATATAATAATAAATTTATAAATTATCATTCTATGCGTAGGAAATTAATCTTATAATTAGCACACATAACGTGTAAAAAACCCCTTTATGTTATAGTATTTTTTTAATAAAAAAATTTATGATTATGATAGTATTATAAATTAGACTTATTTAATATAATTTAAAACAATTATTGACATTAAAAAAATGTTTATTTACTAATAAAATAATTCAAAAACATGATTTATCCATCATATAATTAATTAAACAAAATAGGCAACAAAACAATTTTCATTAAAACATAACATTAATTTTCCAAATATTAAGAAAGGGTATAATAAATTAAAAAATGTATTTAAAATAAAATTGAATATTTATAATATGTTATTTTAATGAAAAATATTTTTAAACATTTTATTCATATAAAACTTTTTGTATAACGAAAACTAATATTTTTTGTTTTCACGGAAACCAATTATTTTTTATAAATATCAAAAATAAAAGCTAATAAATTTATTTCATGAGGAAATATAAAATGACCATTTAATTAACCTAATTAAATTCCATATTTTTTAAAATTTATCATTTCATAAAATCAATAAATATAATCTACATAAAAAAAATTATTTAAAATAACTATTTCATTGTTAAAACATATTAAATATTAAACATTTAATGGTAATAAATAATTAAGGATTAACACCTCAGGGTTATATTTTTCTCTATTAATAATTCATTCATAATTAGTTTTGGTTTTTTATAGTTAATATTATGCCAAAATTTGTATAATATAATATGTATTTTATATGATCCAAAATCTCAGTTACCTAAAATATACCACTATAAATAAACATTATCCTCAAAATATTAATTACAACATAAAAAAATATAGTTATGATTATCCATAATATATATGACACTTAAGGGTTATTTTTGATGTTTGATCATCCTCAGTAATTATAGGGAGACTATGAAACACTTTTATTCCTTCCAAAGAGGTATATTAAAATTGGAGTTTATTTCTAACTATTGGGATTAATCAACCCTAATAATAAGTTTTCATTAAACCAATAATTTAATTAGTCTCCATGAGTGATCATAGTCACCCTTATATAAATAACCGATCATAACATATTTTGAATCATTAATTCTGATTATCTTATTTTTTATTACAATATATTCTATGGGGTTATAAGAAATATCCATAGAAGAAAACATTGAATTTTATTATAGGAAGTTTAATAGAATTTTATTATGTTTATTCCATTAGAGTAAAATTTGAATAAAATAATAATAAAAGATAATATATAATCATTATGAGGATTATTTGATTATCTTAGAATGAATCTGAGGCCTACTAGTGTGTCTATATCTATATTCTAACTCTATATTTATAATTGTAGATTGGAGGGTAAATGGAACATTTATAAATACTTCTACTAACATAATTTAAACAATATGGGAGCATAGTATTTCACTTTTTTCCTGCATTGGGGGGGGGTGATGATGTTTATATCTTAGTTTGAAGTTGATTTTTGGAATAATTTTTCATGATTCCAATTATAATAACATTTAAAGAATTAGTAATTCATCAAATTTTTTTCTGGATCATATTTACTGTTAATTATTGCAAATAATGAGATTTTCTGACAATGTATCAACATGTGAAATAATTTATTAGTCCACTAATACATTCACCTTGGTGCATGTTCCCACATTTTTGAAAAATAGGATGTTAAATATTAATTTAACTTACATATTAGTGACATGTTATTATATGTAACTATACATTATTATTCATTGGTGTGTTTGGATATTCAGAAAGAGTCAAGTTTTTAAACCTACGATTAGAGAGTTCAGTGTTCATGAATATATATATTTTAATTCATCCTTCTTCCCACTTGGTTGATCATTACTTTTTTTACATCACATAAATTATATAATATTCTTCCCATTTATAATCCATTTATAATGCCGAAATATTAATCATGTGTGATCAATATTTATATCATATGGTAATTTTTCATAACTCAACATACAAATGTGTTACTCTTTGAAACCACAACATTATTATTTAATTCATTATAAATCATTCTTTGTTCAATATGTGAATATTTATATGGGTTTATATCATACATATATTATTTAATTTACATAATAAATCCTTTCTAGTAGTTTTAAATTTTTATGTGATTAACTAAAGAATAATTCTTGAAAGGGTCAAACCGGGTGTGTTCTTAGGGCCATTCACTCTGCACCAGAATGATGGATGAGATATACACAACCAAATAATTTTAAGGTTATTAACCCAAGATTAATTTATTCCAAAACGAGATAAAGACATACCATATTTAAATGGATTTATTAAAATGATACCAATACAATCATGAAATTAAAAATATTTCATGATTTCATTCTTTATATAGGATATTTCAATGAACTTTTTTCTAAATTTCTATAACCCCTACATGGTAGTTATGTATTGAAATTTTAAAATAGATAAAATTATATATAAAATAATATCCAAAATATCAAAAACTTTTCATGATAACAACATAAGTGAGATAATGTAAAAGAAAAAATAATAATAATTTATTCATATTATTTAAATGACTCATCTAAAAAATAATCTTACAATGCAATTTATAAAAGGGAAAGGGTTATAGAGATTAGAAAAATAAAAATATGAATTCTACACACTTGTGAACATTTATCCATAATAATTCTACTCTAGACCTTTTATTATATATATAAAATGATATAATCATCATTATAACCTGGAGAGTGGAAACATAAGAAATGGGTTTTCTCAATTTATCATATAGGGGAAAAACATATCATAAAGCGTTAAATCATAAACCCGATGGAGATTATGAGAAAGCCATAAATATATTAATAATATCTACTTATAAATAAACAATAATATAAAACATTGTATAGTAACATATGGTCAGAGCTAGAATATATAAAATGTGGTAAATTTCATAATTGAAAAAAATATATGTCAACAACCAAAAACAAGAGTGCATTGGGTGGAATCTTGTAATAATTTAAAAAAATTATTTAATAAGTAAAACGTGGAATAATATGATCAATTACTTGATAAATTAAAACAATTACAAACATGGGATTTGTTTTCCTAGTGAATCAAGCTACCCAATAGCCTAATCACATTTTGAATTTTGTGTGATGTTAAAAAACATCACAATCACTCTTTTTGAAACTATATAATTGAAATTCTCTAAATACATAAAAATTTTATTGGATCATAATTGTATCATATTCATCCATTTCCAACATAGTGAATTATTAATCATTTCACATGAAATATTTTGAGTAGTGTTTAATTCCTTCACACCCACCCTTTGTGAGCCTAGCTAGATACTAACCAATTCACATTGAAAATCGTGAGTGGATCTTAACACCATCACAGTTATAATTTTTGAATAATTCAACTGGTTATGATGTTCACACAATAAATTAGGAATAGATTTAAACACTACAACACTCAACCATTATGAAAACAAGGAGTACCTAACCTATTCTCATAAAACTAAATTCCCATGGGAAATAATCTGTTACCAAATTAATTAGAGGGAGATATAGGTCCAGCCAATATAAGAATCCATACCTTTTAGATCCACTTCAATGTTAAACATTCAACTTCTTAAAAAGAAAAAATGTATAATGAACCGATATTTTACAAAATTTTAAAACATCATAATCCTGGTCTTATGAAATTATAGAATATCCAAAATCTCATATTATAATTGAAATAACATCATAATATCATTAAAATGGTTATTGCAGAATCAATTCTTGAATTGTAAACCTTTTAGGGGAATAAAATTGAAATAAAATTGTTTCATACAATATTTAAAAAATTTCCCTAAAAAATAAGTGTCACACACTCTTACAAACAATTTTTTTAGATGTATAAGAGAATACTTTTTTTAAAAAAATATTATTAATTTTTTAAAATGATTTATACTTGAAAGTTCCAAAAGGTTATAACAATGTAAATGTCAAAATAATTTTACATATTTTAATCATAAAAAATTCTTTAATAATGGATACATGAGAAAAATGTAAATTTATCAAAAAAGGGAATGTAGAAATACATTTAAAATTTTAGTCTTAATAATATTATTTATTAATATAATAACGAAATATACAAAATTTTTATGCAAATAAAATATATAGGGGGTGATAAAATCACAATAATTTGAATGTATGGAAAATCACTATGAAAATTTATAAATAACCATTATTTTAAAAGTGATATCATGTAAAATATGATTATTTATTTCCAAGGAATAATGGGGATAAAATTAAAATTTGAGGTAAAAAAATTTTAGTTTCCACAATGGAATGGAGAACATTGGCGAGATGTAAAAACATTGAATGACAATGAATATCAATTAAAATAATTGATAATTAATATTAAAAAATGTATGTTAATGAAACATTATATTTATAAATGTAAAATACATTGGATTGTAACTTGAATTACCTATAATATTAGACTTAAATATTTCATAACATTATCAATGTGCGGAATATGTAAATATTCAATGATATTATTCAATGATGAGTGATTACAACCCATGGAAAATTGTTTACATGAAAACCACCTACAACCATTGTATCATTTGGATCATGAAACCCATGAATGGTATGGACATATATATAAAATTATATATTTTTAAATATAAGAGTATGATGTTAGAAATTTTCTATATTGAATTATTTAAACCATTCAATCGGAATAATGGTTTTTAGTTTAAACATGTCCCATGGGATTTAAATTTATGAAAAACAAACCCTTACCTTACTCCATTACATAGTTTATCACACTATATTATCCAACATAAATAAAAATTAATAATCTAATTACATATTTAATAAAATAATCCTAAATATTTACATTTTATATTTTTCATAATAATTTTTTCATCACATGTATTATATATAGTTATAGTGTTTTGTGACCACCCGATCATAATAAAATTAACTATTTTGTGCATGTTTGAAAATTATGATGTCATGAACCATAATTTTATAAAAATTGTGTTATTGAAATACCGATTAATTTTATATAATATTAAATATTTATTTATTTAATATGTTCATATTTTATTCAGTATCTTTTTTGCTAACATTGTGTCAATGTTGAATTGATATCGTTTATTTTGGTAATATTATCGAACGATAATGATACAATTATAATAAGTAAAATTAATAATATAATATTTGAAAAATCATAAAAAATAATAATTATTATTAATAAATTATATTTATATTAGTTGACATGATACCATGCTCATCCATAATTTTAGTATAAATCACAATTAATTTGGTGTTTAAATTGTCAAAAACATGAGGAGACATTAACTAGTTTGGTCAGTTTGGATAATAAGAATATTATATTGATATAACTTCACTGTGAAAGAATGAATTATTATAATATTTCTATTTTACTATTCCATTGAACCATTATTTAATATTTTTTGAGGAATTAAAATTTAGAGGAATAATGAAAAAAATGATTCTTCATCGAGGTAGTAGCCCATGCACATGCTCAGTTGACATTCCATTATTTTTTTATGTTGATGAAAATATATAAATAAGGGTTTTAATATTAATATAAAAAATATTAGTATAATAATGATAATAATTTAGTCATATTATTTTTGAGATATTGTATTTATAAGATTAATATTATGAATAAAAACATAAGGAGATAATACTTATGTTTGATAATTTATTTTTCCTAGGACATCCCCTTGAAATTGAAGGAAATATTCTTACTATGAGTTACCAGGGGATTTTTTTTTGTGATATGGTTATTGGTAGAGTAAGAACTATTATTTTCATGGATTGTTTTATATGATTTTTTTGTGTTTAAAAGGGTTTATGTGATCCCATTTTTTATGTGTCTAAATGGGGATATTTGGGAACACAACTTATATTTTAATAGATCCATAACAATATTCCTAGGTCGATGGCTCAAATGTTTCCAAATAATTGTTTTGGGAGTATTTTCAAAGATAAATAATCTACAATTGTTTTCCCTATATTATTTATTTAGTTTATAGCGTTTTTACAATTATGTTTTGGTATTATAATATTCATATTTAACTAGAAAAATTGTTTATAAGAAAGTGATTCTAAATTTTATAAAAAAATGTAAAATATCAAATTAATTTTTTTGGATGTGATGGAACTAAATTTATCATATATTCATTCAAATTAAAATTATATGTATTATAATAATAACATATAAATTTAATAATATATTGTAAAAAATGGATTTAGTTGAAAAATTACATTTCAGCCATTATTGATTCTAAATATTTTGTTGTATTAATTAAAAACTAAATGTATGTTAATATATATGTTTTTGTGTTTATAAAAAATTTTATATTCATTATTTATAGTATTATAATTTAATTTTTTTAAATAATTTTTCTATTATCGGTAAAAAAATTATAAAATTATTATTTCACCATAATATTTGTAATTATCATTAATGTCATAAATCTAAATTTGATTCCAAAAAGTAAAATTTTAATTATTAAATATTATTAAAATTATTAGATCCTATATAAGAATACTTTTATTAAATAAACATTAATTTTTTTGGGAAATTATTCATAATTTTAGCAAAAGTAATGCATTAAAAACAGTATTTTGAAAATGATTATTTTTAGTAAAACAGAATTATGAATTTTTTGTAATTTAAATTTTAATTTATTAAAAATAATTTGAAATAATTATTATCATTCTAATAATTTTCATTTACACACAGAAATATCAAAAAAAACATTTTACTATTTTATAATAAGTTTAATAATAGAGTCAAAAACTAGTTTTCATTAAAAATGAACATAAATTTTAAAATGATTAAAATTGTTTTATAATTTCAAAATAGTATTCAAAAATTATTTATTATAATTTATTATATATGAATCTATAGAAAATGGATTTAAATTTTCAAATTCATATAAAAGTTATGGTTTTAGTTAAATCATTATTTTCAATATTCACCTAGAAAACACATATTATAGAAATATATATAAAATACCCCTTAAGATATTTCTATTGTGAGGAATTCAAAAAGATAATAAATATTTATCAAATTTATACTTTAGTTTTTATCTTTATAATGAACAAAAATATATTATATGAAAAAATGCATTTTAATTAAAATAACAATAACAAAATTAAATATTAATAATTATTCCCCATCTAAATAAAATATCATTTAATTGATATCCATATTAATCTTTATCATAGGATTATTAAAAAATCATTCTAAATATTTTCTGATTTTTTAAAAATGTAATCTATTATCAAATTTTTAGAACATAGTACGAATATTATAGGATCTAATATTATTGGTCATGTATTCAACCCCCAAAAAAATTACATCCTCATGTGTTTAATTACCACATATTAATTATGATAGTAAAGATTATTCATAACATTGATATGACTTGATATCTAAATTCCGATGTCGCATCAAACATAACCATTTGAGTGAGAATTTAAAAACCTTTATTCACATACCTGAGAGGAATATCCAAATAATGAGTATATTTATATCCATTACGGTCAAAACACCCGATTAATTATTCATCATAACTCCTATATTGAAACATGGTTTACAAATTGGTTCTTAGTCATCCTTTTACAAATATGTGAACATAAATTGATATGAAATAAGAAATATGATTTCCATATATTATTGATTACTATGCATTCTATGATGATATTATCAAAAAAATTTCCAAAATCGCACTGAAATTCCCTAAACAGAGTATAATAATAGTTTCATAAGTAATATTCCATAAAATAATATTAAAACTGATTTATAATAGATAAAAAATAAAATCAATAGCGTTTTGATTTTATTTACTTAGAAAACATCCTTGGTCTACGTTGGTGGCTAGAAATGAATTCCAATTATATATCCAAAAATCTATTGTGGAGGGTGACTGATCATTTTTCACATGTTTTTCATTTACAACCTTGAATAACAGGGGAATAGAATTCTTTCCCTTATTTCATTTAATTAGGAGGATAATTTTGTTCTTTGTCCTCATTTATTGTAGATTTAGGCATTACATTACATAACCACCAAACTCAATACACTTGAGGTATTGGAAATTCTTCACCAATGATATATGGATCTGAATCATCATTTCATCTAATCAATTATGTTTTATATGAAAAATACATACATAAATGGTACACTTTCTTGTTCTAATAGTTTCATTATAGACATTTGATCCACTACCATGGCCCCACCCACATGCCCGAATGGGTCATCAGGAAATTGATGTGTGATTTTCCTCACTCAGACCCACACTCATAAAATTCTCAAGAGGCCACCCTGTCCTGAAAACTACACCAAAACAATCATTCTTTATAGTTGAGTTCTAATCATGTAGGCTCCTGAAAAAAGGTACTACTTTTTCACATGATTCATATCATTTAGTTATATTAACCGTTATCATTATAGGGTATAACATTCACCTTGGATTATCAGTTCCATCTAGTACTGGTTGTCCAGATACAACCAGTTTTCCTAAAAACATGGTTTCCTCTATTTTGGATCCAAACACTATCCAAAAGGGGTAATCAAACTAATTATTATCTCATAGGAGGTCACCCATCCCTTTCACTATTCCAAGACAAGAAAGATTGGCTAGTGATTTCTAACCAGGTTGGTTACTGAAAAAATAGATGTACCTTCTTTAAATAAGCTATATAATTCGATTATTTAACTATTTTTATCATTGTGGTATTACAGTAAAAAATATTTAACATTACCATCATTCCAGGTACCTCTAGGTAAAACCTGTTTCCTCAGAAAATTTTCTGTCCATACCTAGGGCCCGCCCACATCCCCAAAACGGTCATCAAACTAATGGATATCCACACAAGACAATGAATATTCATTCAGTTTGATTTTTCCTCACTCACTCACAACATCAGAAACATCCGAGGATGTCCAAAATTCTTATCCCTACTCAATTCTAGGCGTTCTTAACAATGGACTACTAATCGTAAAGGATCATGAAAGTAATGTTTCACATTTTTTACATGAGACATACAATTTAGTCATTTAACGCTTTATCATTTTGTGATGTTAAATTCACCACAACTTTCCATTGTTGTCTGGTCATGTCCCTCTATGTTGAACTATATTCCCAGAAACACATGGTCCCCTACATAGGCCCACCTATATTTCCAAATGTTTCATCGTAAAAGTAACTAAAACCATAGTCCAAAACATGTTCATTCTATGTGATTTTTCAACACTCACAGAATCCTTATGGAAATCTCCGAATAGATACCCATCTTGATCACTACACCAAGCCAAGAAAAGACAACTATGGAGCTATGATCTGGTGGGATACCAAAATGAATTCTTACCCTTGTTTTCATGAGTCATATGATTTATTCAATTATCTATTTATCAATATGGGGTGTTACATTCACCCCCATTTAGAGCACAATGGCTTTTGGGGGACCCAATATCTCAACCCATTAAGTTCCAACACATTTACAGTTGGGATCCTACATTGATACCAATTTAAAAAAATTTCCCTATTCAAATTAAAACACACTACCTTAACATGGTTTTTGGGTACTAGAAATCCAGGTAGAAAATTTTTTCCCATAGTCACCTACTCCCGTACATAGGGCACACCTAGTTGCCCGAATATGTCATCATACAAACCATTGTCCCACCTAAACAATATATTTTCATTCAATGTTCCTTATAGAAACTCATAGACAAGATAGAAAAATTCCTAAGAGGTTACCCATCCCGATCACTACTCCATGGAAATAACACTAAACTGTGGAGTTCTAATCTGGTAAAATCATATAATGAATGGTTGTCCATTCTTAAATGATTCATACTCTTTAGTCATTTATCCCTTTATCTTTTTGGGGTGTTACACTCAAGCTCTATTAGAGAACTCCGTTCAAATTGTGGACCCTATATCTCAACCCATGAATTTCCTCCACACTTAATGTAGAGTGAATTCTCTAATACTATTGAAATGAATGGGCCCCACTATTAGCACATACACCATACATTATCATTTTCATTGGGTTTAGGCTCAAAGAGTACAACCAGTTTCCTTGAAAACTCATTGTCCCTTACCTTGGGGGAATCCATGGTCCAGAATGGCTCATCATTCTAATGAAATTCCACTTATGAAAAAAATCTTCATTTAGTGTTCTTTTTCCTCACTCAAAACCACCCTATGAAAAATTGCAGGAGGACGCACATCCTAATCACTAATATAAGGAAACAATTCTAAAATATTGAGTTATAATAAATTTGGATACCAAAAAATAAATCTGGGCATTGTTTACAGGAGCTATAAAATTTATTTATTTTACCATTTAACTTTTTGGCGTGTTACATTTATTATCACCTTTAGAGAACAGCAACTTCAATTTGGACCCTATATCTAAACATAAGTAGTACCACAACACATAATACTGAGTTACTTCTCTGATATCAATGAATCAAATGGGTCCCAATGATATCATATACAAACCTCCATAAATGTTCATCAGGTGACACCCTTCTAGATACGTCTGGTTTCCTCCCCACATAGTCCTCACACTGGGCCCCAACCATGTTTTGGAAGAGGTTATCATAAAAAAATAGATGTCCCTAGAGGAAAAAACATGTTCTTCCATTGTGTTTTTTACTCACTCAGACAAACCATCAGAAACATCCACAGAGTTCACACATCCTAATCACTTCCTCGATCCCTGAACGCCTAACTAAAGAGTTTTAATAATTTAGGCACCTGAAATGATATGTTCACCTTTTTGACATGAGTCTTATGATGTATTCATTTACCCATTTATCATTTTGGGTAATTATATAAAAATAATTTCTTTAATGAATGATTATCTTATAATAGTTATAAATAAATATTCATTAAAAATACATAAATTTTATAAAAAATGTGGACTAAAAATAATTTGAAAACATATAGTCATAAAATAATAATTAATATTAGTGACCTAAATATTACATAATGTTTTCAAAAAAATGGATGAGGAAATGATTTGAAAACTTATACTACTAGAAATATTATATATTAATAGAACCTTGATAATTGAAATATTTTTATCAAAAGATAATATAGATTGGATTAAGAAAACAGTTTATTTGTTAATTATGGAAAAACATTTTAAATAATTTCAAATAACCTTTATTTTGAACCCTCATCCTTTAAAGGATGATGAACCCATTAGTTTAAAATGGATAAAAGGTGGAAATTGATAATTTTATGTAATAAAATTAGTGTTCACACTTCGGAAATGAGAACATTGGTGGTATGTAAAAACAAGGATATTAAAAGAAAATTCATTAAAAATAGGAATTCATTCAAAAAATTTAATTTAAACAAGATTATTAATCGTAATGGTATAAGACAATGGTTGTAATAAATATTTCATTATAAAATTAGGTGGAAACACAATATAAAGTTATCATAGAGTATAATATAAAATTCTGGACTAATAATAGTCAAAGATGAGTGATTATGACCCAAAACAAATATGTGTCAGAAACACCCCTAAATGCCATTGTTATATAGAATTAAAAATAACCATGAGAGGTATTAAATTAAAATTAACACTTTATATAATTTAAAAAATATTATCATATTTCATAATTCTAATAGGTATGTATTTAATCCAGTGAAAATGAAATATTTTTTATATGATTAAAATGATAAAGGGATTCATATTTGAGGTAATGAAACCTTATATTTCATTCATAGTTGATAATATTATATGAACCGTAAAAAAATTAAATAAGTATCTTATTTAAAAAATTTAATCATAAATCTCTCCATTTTTTTAACTCTTAATTTTTTTATCATGGGAATATTAATTTTTTATAGCATATTCTAGCCACCCGGTGTTACTTACTTTATGAATTTTTCCATGATAAAAACCTGATATAATTACTGATGTTTTGATAAAATGTTAATTATTAAAATATAATTTTTGGCTCTATAATATATAAATTATATTGATAAATATAATATTATTTCTTTCTATATCTATTTTGGTTATGTTATGTGAAAATAGAATTGAGATCAATTTAATTTGGTAATTTTCTATTAATGAAAATGATACTTTTATAAAATGTTATATAATTATTGTATTTAAAAAAATAAATCAGAAATTATTTTAATTTTAAATTATATAAAATTATTTTTCATATTCACCTAATCCTCAATAATCATATCTCAAATCATTTTCATGTATTTTGTTAAATAGACCCTTTCTTGAAAGAACTATAATTAGTTTAGTGAGTATGTTTAATGATGTGTTTAAGTTGATATAATATCATTATGAAATTAAAATTTTAATAGTATATTTATTTATATATGATACAAGAATATTACTTAAATGATTGGATTAATAATTAAAAACTATTTCAATTAATAGATTCTTTAAAGAGGATATTGTCTGAATGATCGCATGATTTACAATCCTTTTTTTCTAAGTGTTAGAAAATTATGAGATGCGTTTTCAAAAAAATAATATTTCAACATATAATTATATTAATGACTATAAATGATTTATTTTATTAATGGGATAATTTTTATAGAAGAACATGACTAAGAAGAAAATCTTATGAATGAGATAATACATACCATGATGACTTCCTTTTTCCCTTGTAAGTACCCCTTGTAATTGTGGGGAATATGCTAGTTAGGAGTAAAAAATTTGATTATTGTTATTGGAGAGGGTTTTCATTTCAGTAAAAAATAATTGTTTAATGGAAAAATTCATAGGATTTTTGTGTCCTCAAATGGTTTAACAGATCCAATTTTATATGTGATGAAAAAAGGAACTTTTGGAAGCACACTGTATATTTTAAAATTTTGATGACACTATTCTAAGGATAATGGATAAAAATAGTATAAATTATTGAGTATGGGATTTTTTGGGCCATAAGAGGCTCATAAAAGGGGTTTCATGTAACTTCATGACCCTAATTATTCTATTGATTTGGTTGTAATTGACCCATGGACATAAGAGGCATCCCCAAGATGCCGATGACTCGAAGTGAATTCCATTGGATTCAATAAAATTAGGAAAAATGTATCCTTATAAAAAGAAATCAACCAACACCAATCATATGATAATAAATTCTTTTTTGAATCAATATAATAATGTAATACAAATCAATTTTTGAAAAATTAATCCAACATTATTAGAGTACCAAGCGTAAATCAATATCAACATAAAATATTAATATGATGAAGAAACCAACATATATTCTAAAAACTCCAATGAAAACAACTCATGAACATACAACACGATCCCAACTATAATGCAGAAATACTACACAAAGAATCGGAATGAATCCCTAAATAAATATGATAATTTATCGTTAACTATATCTGGATAAAAATATCTATTTAAAAACACTATCGATCCAAATAATGTGGTGATTAATGAAACTTTGTATGTTTTCCACCAATTACTTTCCAACTCGAGCCCCTAAGAAAGAATGTATTATCACATTTATGTATGTTTTTTTATCTCAAAAAATTTTAAATAGTTTATATCAGAATATAAAACCATTTTCATACACAAACAATTTTCCCAAAAATAATCGATTTTTATGGGAAAAAATACTTTAATACATTTCATATTACTTTTTTTGCTTACTCAATTCATGATTAACAACACATCCACATATAAATGATTAAGTTATTTTAAACACTAATGAGAGGTTTTTTCATGATACACTATTTCATCACAACATTTCAAATATCATTATACCCTTGTGTCACATTGCCTTTTTCTAGGGTCATGTCCCTTATATCCCAATAGTACACACACTTAATTTATGGTCATGATGAAAGCATTAACTCACACAAACTCATGTATACTGAAACCAATAAAAAAAATTAATCAATTTCATTAATAAATTGTTTTTATTGAAAGAAATTCCAATAATCCTTTAAAAATTTGTGAAGAAAATCCTTATTTTGAAATCATCAATTTTGAATTTTAAAATCACTTTTAATAACACCCAATTTACATGAATGAAAAAAAATCAATAAATATTGTTTATAGATATTATTAAACATCCAATAAACAATATTTTTCATTAAAATAAATACAATTGAAAATAATTTACCATTTTATAATGAGATTATTCGAGAGTGAATCAACTTACATACAAAAATTTGGTGAAAATGGTGAATAACATAAATTCATCAAAAATAACTGGGTTGTATTTATAATATTTTTCATTAGATCTGTTTCATTTTCCTCAATAAAATCACATATCTTCATTATTGTCTTTGAAAATATTTTATCAATACCTGATAGATAAGATCTATAAATTCAAGGTGTAGAAGAAACGTAAATCTATGAAAAACAATCTAGAATGGATACTTACCATGTAATCCAACCTTCAACGCACCATGATTTTCAAACCAATCACAATTATATTGAATGGAAGAATCTCCACCTAGTTTTTAAGGATGAAAAATAAATTTAATGTCCATATGGATGGAAAAAATGTTTTAGTTCCATATATTAGTGATATAAACTTATTTTTTACATTAAACATTACAATTCAGGGTTGCATCAAATGGTTAGAAAACCATGCACCAACCCCACTCCAATAACTTCCACATAAACCCCTTTATATGTATAACACAAACTATTAGAAAAATGGTGTTCCAACATAATTTTCTCCTCCATTACACTTTTCATGGTCACACCTATGTGGTCACGTGATTTGGAAAAAACATGCACTAATTTGTGATCTTACACAGAATCACTTGTTTTACCATACACTGTTATATATATGAGTTCCATGTCTTCCAAAGACCATTCTAAATTCATGAACCACTATATGATCCCCATAAACTAAAAAAGGTTATTCCAAAATATCACAAACAATACCTAAACACATAAAATACATAAAATACATAAATAATGGTTACAAACATGGAATTAGTGGTACCTTATTTTCCCAAACATTGTCTTTTTCGTCATGTGAATGTTAAAAACCACCACTTTCATAGGGGAGTTTGGGATGTTTAATAAATATTTATTTCTCTCATACTCTTGTTTCTCCATATTTCCAAGAATTTTCCCAGAAAACCATGTATAGATAAATTATTTTCCCATGAAATACTTTATATATCCTGTCCAAAATTTTTACCAACATATAAACCATTGAGTCATCCTTATCAATGATGAAATAATCCAATAAAATCACATATTCAGGATCATGTTGATACTTTTTTGAACTAAGATACCAGAAACAGACTATGTAGTATATTGAACCACGGTTTCAAAGATAAAATATTTCCACCTCACCAACCCATTCAAGTATCTAAAAAAGGAAAAATGTATCAAGGATTAAAAGTTCTATACATCCCAAAAATATGATTCCCTAGCCTTGGATTAACTCTCCACAATATATATGATATCTCTCCTCGAATATAAAAATTCATTGGAGTAGATCTACATATAATGTTTTATAAATGTTTTCCATCCTAATTGTTTTCCTACTCAAAAGTATCTTCCCCATTGTTTCATATACAATGATAAGACCAAACTACGAAGTCTCACAATTTTCCACCAAAAAATGTGGTGAAGGGAAAGGGAACACATAAAATGAAACAAAAGTATCCATATGTATTGAGGTCTAGAAAAGGATTATATAGGATAACTCCTCTAATAGTACATGCTCTTCCCATGAGCCTCCAAAATCCCTTATATAGCCACAAATCATTCCTTCAATCAATTGTATTTTCCTTTGGTATTTTCTATCCATTTTAGGATGATACATCATACTCATTGTCAACTAATTCCCAAGGGCATGCATTAATGATTTCTATAAATGAGATGTAAGCATCATAAATATTTCTATCACTATCAACATTGGTAGACTACGTATCATTACAATTTCATGGATATATTTCATAGAAATATTCTCTAACCAATGAGATTCATGATTAAGGAAGACATTTCCATATTTTTGAATTGATCCACTATGACCCATATGGAAATGAGTTTTTAAGACATTTTTGGGAGAAAAACTAAAATATAAATATCCATCTTCTCCCGTTTCCAAATTGGAATAGGTAAATAATACAACATACAAACTATTCAATGATGATTTATATTATCATGGTTACATGTTAGGAATCATGAGACTTAATAAACCACCATCTTTATAATGTCGACCCACCAAAACTATGATTTTGAAACCTTACACATCTTCTAAATTCTAGGATGAATAATACATCTCTAATGGTGCTAAAAAAGATGAATTTTTTATGGGAAAACCATAGTTAAGACCATGAGATTTTGAAATAGATAACTAAACTCTCATCCAGCATCTATCCCTCAATGGTCCATCCACCATTGAGTTTTGACCACCATTAAAAAATTCTAATATGATTATTTTGCCTTCATTACAATAGATAAAAAATCACGAAAAAAGGAAAATGGATAGAAAACTACAAAATTACCATGGTTTACTCATTCCATTTAAATGTCAACTATGATTGACTTACTGTTGCACTAATTTGGAACTAATTTTTTCAACTAGCCATATGACTATATTCTTAATGAATCTCCATCAAAATTTCTTTTACCTAGTGTACACATCATGTCATACTCAATAATTCGATGATACTCCATCCATTGTATTTTTCTCATGTTCATAACTGATTGTGAAAAAATTTAATGATTTTAGGATCTATAAACGCTCTTATTTTCTAATCTAATTGGTAATTAAACCATTTATTAAAATCATTTAATTCTACAGCTAACTCCAAATCAAGAGTTGGGGAGTTTTATCATGAAACTATAACTTCATTGGGCCATTAGAAACCACATGATCTACTTGAATGAGAACTTATCCCAAAATAGTTCCATATGAATAAAAATACACCACACACCCTTATCACGATTCTATAAATATCATGATTAGTCTTACCGTATAGTGAACCATTATCAATTGAAAATAATTGTGACATTTATCGTATAATTTTAATGGATCATTTTTTATTGTAAAATATTTTATATGTAAATCTAGTAATGATAATTCATGGAAAATTGTTTCATTAATAAATATATAAACCAACAAAACATTGTACCACAAAATAAATATTTACAAGTTTCGAAGAGATAACAACCACAATCTTCTATGGATCCATTTAAAATCCTCTTTCAGAGATAACATTGAAAATTAAACACACCTCCTCTATCCAAAAATATTCCTTTTATAAATTTTAATACATAATTTTTCATATAAAATAACCAAAACTATCTTAATGTGTTTCTCAGGATCTATCCTAGTCCTTGAATTTAGCAATAGGTCATCAAACAACACCACAACAAAATAATCAAGATATAATTGTAATATCCAATTCATCAATTCCATAATGGAATAATAGTGAAATCATAACACTAAATGGAATTACCTCCAACTCATAATTTCTATATATACTCTTGAAAGAAATCGTTGGAATATCCTCCTTCCGAACCAGCAATGGGTGATATCCTCATCACAAGTCAATTTTACTGAATCATTGGGATCCCCTCAATTGATCAAATAAACCATAAAAATTTATATGTGGATATGTAATGTTTTAACGTAACATGGATATGATTATGGTAATCCACACATAACCAAATTATTCCATCCACCTATTTTATATACAAGATTGGTGCTTCCTACTGACACATGCTAAGACAAATGAACCCATAACATTCTAGATCCTCCAACTACACTTTCAATTCTATTACTTCACATTGTGCAATTGGGAACTGTTTTTGATAAATATTATATGTACCTACAAATAGAGAAATCTGAAAATCAAATTATATTTTTTGTGGAAACTATGTGATATTAATAGAAGAAACATCATAAAACTCATAAAAATTGTTGTAAACTTGTGATTCTCAATAACTATCCTTGAGGCCAAGTTAATCATTCCTGACTACTTCCAAATAATCCAAATAGTTAGGTCCCCAAATCCCATCATAACATCATTTTCATTCAAATATAGTTTAATGATATTCTTTACATCATCATAAGTTGTAAAACTAACTGTTTGTGTATAATAGTAAATGTGAGCATTAAACATTGTTAACAAATACATATCTAGGACTAGGTGATAAACACCTATCTCAATCATAAAAAATATACAATATCAACATGGATTCACAAATAGTTATAGAACATTATTTAAAATTAAAGGCTCAATATTATATTTTACCAATTGGAGTTTGATGTTTCAAAACATATTGAATTGTCTCACCATTTAAACCAAGAATCTCAACTTCAAGGGAAGCAATAAATGATTAGGATGAACCTATATCAAAAAACTCATGAATAATCACAGAACTCAAAATAATTATTCCACTCACCAATGATGGTTTAGATTTATCATTCAGAATGACATTCTCACCCCATAATAACTTATTACTCTGTGCAATTTGTTCATTATTTTAATAATATGATATTTTCATTACTGAGGAGTCATGGTATTCACTGAATTACAATGCTTATCTAATTTCAGCTGATGTGAATTATTATGTTATCCTTGTCATGATAAGGAAGAGAATGTACATGACACATGATAATTGTCTCTAACACCCAACCATGGAGTACATTGAAAATATCACTAATGATTCATAATATAATTTCAATAGTGGCATGAATGAGGTGGTGTCTAGCAATCTCATTTCATGTGTTTAAAAAATCCACATTGAAAACATCTAGAATTTATTTTGGGTCTTGTAGGAAGACTCACTAATCCATCCATTTGATTATGATTCATCCCACTCCGTTGTAAATAAGTGTCCATCTTATTTTTATAATCATAATTAGAGTTTCCACCGTTTCTCATAGCTATCAACATCATTCCTCACCCCATATTTCTTGAGATTTCTCAGTTATCCACTTTTTATATATTTACCATCTTTATATACTCTAGTATTAAAGTCATGACATTATTATTGATAATTTCTACCACATACTCTTTTAAAAAATATTTTTTATAGGATGACCTTGAAGCAACTTTTGGGGAAAACCAAAATAAATTCACAATTTTTTATCAATATTGTATCACTAATAGATTCTACTTATTCAAAAAAGTATTGATAATAATTCTTTAAACCCTAAATTTATATGTATATAATTGTGTATTGAAAAATAATTCCAAATCCTCCCAATGATGGCCTTAGTCTAATTTTTCCTAAACTGAAAAATCACACCACTGTATTGAATGATCCTCTGACATATACATCTCCAAACTAACTTTCAACTCTGTTATCGTGCTATGTAAATAAAATATTCTATTCATACTATTCATATACACCTAAACCATATTTGGTTTTGAATCACCCTAAAATATGGGGGGATTTTTCTTTTTGGTGCTGAGCAAAATTATCTACTTTACTTGGTACCTCCCAATGATTCCATCTATCCAAAACATTAAAATATAGGACTAAAAATGTATCCAACTATTCTTTCACCAATTTCTCAGGTGCCACCAAATTCATAATGGACACCTCAGCTTAGTTTCTATGATTCTTAGGGGGTTCCACATTATATAAACAAAAAAAACACTATAAGAGTCACCCTCTAGAAACATAAAGCTTAATAATTTCAAATTCTACCACTTCATATATCCAAACATTTCTTTCTGAAACTCAAAATTTTCTATGTTAAACCATTTTTTAAAATTCCCCCATGGTTCAAAAATTCAAACCATATGGAATGTACTACAACCATTACCAATTAAAAATCTCGCATTGAAATCAATTTCTCAATAATTTTTAAAAAACATTATCTTTTCTACATAGATAAATCATTACTTGTAATTAAATGTGAACTTTTAGAGGGAAGTGATGATAAAATTCATGTTATTGTCTTTTCAACGGAAAAACCAATTTAAATGTGATTATAAGTCCAATAATTGGTTTCAAAAAACATATTTATCCAACTCCTCAGTAACATAATGTCTAGTATAAATAGTCTATATATTTTATTGATGCACTTCATTTCAATATTTGATGATACAACTCTATTAAACCAACCAAATAAAAGGATTAAGGTAGTATGAATTTCAACAAGAAGACTGATACCCAAAACCATTTTTCCAAAATTAATTGATGGGGAATCCATGAATGATACCATTATAAATTCAAGGCCCTAACAATATGATACCACTTTTATCTTCATATAAGGACCCGACATTAAACATTACATAATTCTTAGTTAAGTTAATAATTCACATTGAGTATCTATTAAGGTTTAGAGTTTTAGAGAATTAGGCCAAATCTATTATATTAAAACTCAAAAATTACAAAGTAGATACTTATTATAACTATCCAATTATTATAAAATAAAAAACTATTCAAATAATACAAAAATTCTTATCTTGAAATAAATAGCCTTAACATCTTTATGCTTCTTATACCCTACCTTTTTCCTTCAAAGAAACATTTCAAAAACAAGGGATGAGACTAAAAATCTCATTAAGGTTAATAAAAGAATTAAAATATTAGTCCATCAATACATAAAAAACATAATCTCTTTAATACACCTCATGAAATCAGAAGATTTACTAATAACCTATAGAAATCATAAATCAGAAAGGTAAATTATGGAATCCATAACATATGTACATTATATCTTGCACAACTATGTAGGGAGTTCCATTTTAAATATCCATCACATTAAATTCCCTAAATATCATAGTAGAAACATCATCATTTACCTCAGTTATGTTACCCAATACAGTGGAGAGCTATCTCAGGCTCACCTAACCCTAGGATTATCACCAAAAAACAGAGATAACTTACTGCCTCAGCCAAATCTCTATAGACCTCATCATGGTGAGACCCATAAAAATACATGGTCTTTATCCTCGAACTCCAGAGGTCTCTGTCATCTATCATCATAAGACTTATGCCTACTCTGTGTTGTCTTCATCTGCTCCTGAATGATCTGCACCTTCTCCCCCAATGCATGCACTATCTCTTGTCCCATAAGTGATGAATCCCCTAGGTCAGTCCAGCAAAGAGGTGATCTACATGTTCGGCCATACATTCCTCGAAGGGTTCTATCATGATGGTATAGTGGTATATGTTGTTATATAAAAACTATACCAAGGGTATGTGATCCTCCCAGTTGCGACCGAAGTCTAGGACGCATGCACAGAGCATGTCCTTGAGATTTTGAATGGTCCTCTCAGTCTAACCATTCTTCTAAGGATGGAAGGCAGTGTTCAATCGATGTTGCGTCCTGAAAGCCCCCTAAAACAACTTCAATATCCGGGAAGTGAAACAAGAATCTCGATCAAAGATGGTCATCAATGGAACACCATAATGCTGCACTATCTCCCATATGTAGAGGCGTCCCATGATTTCTATTGAACCCAACACTCTGATCGGTAATAAGTGGGCCGACATTGTGAGTCGGTCAATGATCACCCATATATAGTCATGTCCTTTGGATTTACATGGATGTATCATCACAAAATCCATGGATATCCCATCCCACGTCCACTCTGGGTTCTCTAAGGGATGAGCTAATACTTATTGAACCTGGTGCTCTCCCTTCACTTGCTGACATGTGAGGCATCATGAGACATAATCTGCTACTGTTTTCATCATACCTAGCCACCAGTGCCGTCGTCGATGGTCCTGATACACATTTTCCACAACTAAAGGCACTGCTAGAGGTGACTTGTGAAACATCCTCAACACTTCATTCTGAAGCGACACGGGTACCATGGTACGTCCCCTAAAGAAATGACGTGATCCCCACCTACTGAAAATCCATCAGGTTCCTTCCCTATGGATATCTATGCATGTTAAGCCTCACAGTCAACATCCCCATGATTCACCTCCCTGACACTCTAAAAAAGCAGGGGAGTGACTGTAGGAGACTATAGAAAGGATGCTCTATCTCGGTCAACAAAGGATATATGTAATGCGGCCAACTGCTTCATCACCTCTCCAAGCAACTGAATGCCTGATCTCCTTCTGACATTATCTACTACAACGGTCCTCTTTATAGAAGTATAGAATATATCGAAGACTTAATCCTAGAGGAACTCAATCCAACGTCACTATTTCAGGTCTAGGTCCTTCTATGAGAAGAAACACCTGAGAAAATTGAGATTAGAGTAAACCATAAACCAATAGCTCAATGAACTGGGAGTGAGACTAGCCAATTGTAAATAACCCGACTACACCATTCTTCGCCGACGTCTTACAAGAGTTTCTAATAGTTATCCTTTTCTGAAAATAGTAATCTGGTCTCATCCCCTAGACGAACCACATATTTTCCTAATACGGTCATTCTTGGCATGAACGGTACTAATTCATTCCATGGATGACGTCGTAAGGCCTCGATGATACTACAAAGAGATCCAACCCTTACTCTCACCTCCAAGGGTTGAGTCACACTATCGGCAGCAGTGTGTGGTCACTGGGTCTCCTCCATTAGGAATCTCTAATGTGAGGGTCAAGTTAATGATTTTAACCGGAACCTCTATGAATCATCAAAACAAAAAGGCAGGAAAGAAAACATCATAAAGAAAAAGTGTTCATTATTACTGTATATCAAAGTACAAAGACACAAACCAACCAAAAACAACGACATCAATGAAGATTAGAGCATCATGAATAATCGCCTCTGTGACTGGTGCTTCTCCCACTACATTCCACCTACTCCTGGAGCTCTAGGTGAACTATCCAGGGGTGGTGGTAGTAGTGCTCGATGACTCTGACCACCATCCGCTGAAGGACATCATCCACTGCCTCAACCAACACTCGGCTGATGCTCAAGCTCTGGTTGTTGCTTCTGTCTCAGTGGCTCCTCTAATGCCTGCTAATCATCTGTGCGGGGAGTCGGATAGTCACATGCTCTGTGACCCCGTACCATTCCAGAAAAACAGACCATTCTCTGTTCAAAGCTTCCTCAACCTCGGGTACCCTGTACCCCTGATGCCACATCTTGAGGTCATCTAATAGTAGATCAAAACCACTCGTTCCCTCAGGTGATGGTAGCCTCATCATAAAAGTGTATAATTAGGTTACACCACGTCTTAGCTTCTCCCTTAGAGAGAATAATAGTTAGGTGCACCATCAAGTCAGCGGGTGTCCCAACTTTGTGGAAAAATCATGCTACAAAATCCATCCAACACCCAGTTGTATGAAAATATGTCTCGCCTCAAAACCTCAGAGGCCTCAGTCGTAGGAACCCGTGCAACACGCTCAAGCGGCCAGCACCCTCTACTGCTGGGGCTAGTGGAAATGGTAGCCCAGCGGGTAGAGGTACCATTGGCACCTCCACTGTGATGGGGCCCTACATCGAGGCCTCATCGTACGGTGGGCTTCTATCGTGCTCTACACTCGGAACCCGCGCTGACTGACTAAGTGAAGACATCCTGAAAAGAAATAGCTGCTCCACAATCAAAATTATACATGGTGACCTGACTAAATGTAATAACAAAGAAAACATTTCAAATGAAACACACACTCAATCCGTGTTTTTGTGCACAGAGTCAAAAATCAGGAGTCAGAGTCTTAGTGTATGGGTACGTCAGCCACCACACAAACACCGATTTCCCTAAACTGATAACCACACCCAAAACACTTAACACTATTGATGTTAAAAGAACCAGAGTCCATGTTATATGGTAGAACCGAATCCACTTATTCTAATTTTTCAAGACCCGTCCTCGGGGCCCGTGTCGTGACTACCCTATGCCCGCCTTCAATAGGCTAGGGGTTGGCGACTAGCACCAAAATGAAAATCCCTAATAAAAGAGAAGGATTTTCTTTAAAACCTGTAACACACATAGTCCAAACATAATCACTAAAATAAACATGTACTCAAATAGTAAGTGTGCTGAAATTAATTGGGTCAGATTTCAAACCCAACTGAAATACCAGTACATGTAAAAAGGGAAAAGAAGATCCTAGATCGTACACCAGGAAATCCTACCTAAATGGTAGGTAAAGATCTCAAACAATACAACCCTGAGGTATGTCGTGTCAAGTCCAGCTCTGACTAGCCTCCCGTCTACCTCCCTCAGCCCCGATCACTACTGACAATCATCTTCACAGAGCATAACAAGGTGCAGGGATAGCCCGTGCAGGGGTGAGTATAACAATTCTCAGTAAGAGACCCCGAAACCCCCGAAGGTCTCCCATGATCCACTAAGGATAAACCAAATAAGTAAATATACAAACACAATGTATATACTATCCATACTTAGGTATATTCCCATACATATAACTAAGTTCCCAATCACAAACTGGCTCCAAATCTTGTGCCCAACCACATTCCGTTATTCAAGTGTAGAAACACTCCACAAATAAAGTACAACAGAAGGTTTACCACATAGGTACAACTCACAGAAGAATGCCAGGTGGGATTCACCACAACACTTCCATGAAGAAACATCCACGAAGACACACCCACCCTTACTTAGGTATATGCCCATATACATACCTAAGTAGTCAAGAGTACACATCTCATACATGAGGTAAACAAGAAGGTAATGAATTAGATCACATTATATATGCACAACATAAAAGAGTATAAGAAATGTTTAGTTGTAGCCACTAAATCATCATTCACTGTTCAATGGCAGCTATCCCTAGAAACCTAAAACAGCTGTCTGTTCAAGTTTTCGATCCTATATGGGATCTTGGAACAAAAGTCCTCATTGTCGAACCCACTGAGGATCTATGTCCAGTCTCATCACCATCAAACCCACACAGAATCTAGTTCATGTCTCGTCACTATTGAACCCATGGAGGATCCTGGTCTAGTCTCATCGTTGTCGAAGCCACGGAGGATCCATGAACAGTATCAGTGCTGTCGAACCCACGAAGGCTCTCAGTATAGAAGTCATCACTATTGAACCCACGGAGGATCCTGGTCTTGTAATATCACTATCGATCGAATGGAGGATCCTGGTAAAATATCGTCGCTGTCGAACCAACGTAGGATCTTGGTACATTAGTAGGTCCACGTAGGATGCTATCATCTCAGTCTCAACCATCCATAGGGTTCCCACACACAGCATGCTCGATTCCGGGAGGGTTCGATTCTCGAGAATATTTTCGATACATCAAATACCAAAATATCTCAATTTATGTATCCCATAGTTTTCTATTATCATAAGTAACCCAATGCGACAGACGACACGTCAATCAGATGAATGGTCCGTGAGTTATTGGGGTTTGCGCTCCAAGGGCCCGATGGGATTTAGGTTCAATCCAACCCGGCCCGACACCAAGTACGTCCAAACCTCATGTGGGGTATGCCAAATGAACTGTCTTTCTCTAATATTTTCTTCTTCATAGACGGTAGGTCGATAAGACATCCTTTTCCAATGATTTGGGTGAAAAGGTGTAAACTGACCAATCGGGTCAGGGCCCGGACGGACCCGGGCGGACCGACACGGCCCGACCCAGTCCAGACCGGGGTCGAACCCGGTCTATGGGACTGACCTATTCCGAAGGAGCATCCCGTCCTGAGGGGGTGGCCCGACCCGAGGGGGTGGGTGAACCTGAGGGCGGCCCGACCCGCCAGCCTGCCCAGCTGGCGGCATGGTGGCCTACCCTAGCCTTTCCCAGGGGAGAAGGCGCGTGCCCCTGGCTCCGAATGGTTGAACCATTCAGTTAGAACTGAACCGGCGCCACCTAGCGCCCGTCCCGCTCCTCCCGGGTGACCGAGCAGCCCGGCTTGGCTGTGGCAGCTAGCTCCACTGCCCGGCGTGTCGGCGCCGCGCCTCCTCCAACTGTCACGACCTTCCTAGCCGCTTCCCTTTCACCCGCGCGGTGAGCCGGCGCCGTGCCCCTCTGGTGAACCGGTGGCCCTTACACCTCCAGCCTTTTCCGCAGCCGGCTCATTTCCGGTCACTGCTTGTACCAACAAGGCATGTCAGCTACGACCCGTTTCTCCCTGAGAACCTCTCTTCCGGCAGCACTGTTGCACCGCCGTCGTCATCATCAAATGAGAACAATTAAAGGGGGAGGGTCGGGCCATGTTTGTGGGGTCCGGGCCCTCCACGTTACGTTGATATCAATCAGATTTTCATAACCTGAGGATTTAATGATGATGAACAAGAATAAGAATTCAACAAAAACCACTACCTCACATGTCGTTCGTTGACTGTGTAAGGATAGTTCGGAGTAGTCGAAGTCAAAGACGACATCGTCAGCATTCTTCATCGGTGACTCTTCCATCCCTCGAGCAAAGTTTCATCATTGGTGGTGGAAGAATTATTCCATGTTCTTCCTCCTCTCCCAATGGTTCCCCCAAAAGAGTTTCCAACCCAAAATAATGGGTTATGATAACCCATTATTTATTTTTTTTTTGAAAAAGAATTCAAATTAATTAATTAATAAACCATTAATTAATTGATGGGGAGTGGCACCTTAATGAGGGGAGCTCAAGAGTATTCCCCCACATAAATGGGGGGTTAAAGGGTGTTCATAGCCCGTATTGGCCCCACCTGTTAGATCGCAAGAGGGGTTAAACATTCGGTGGGCCCCACCAAATAATATCCTCCCAAGGGAGCTTATGTATGGGTGGGCCCCACCTCAAACCTCCACTTGGAGGATTCATCTACCAACAAATAAAAATAAAGCTAACACATTATTTTTATTCAATTTTAATTTAAAACAAAAAACTAACTTCCATTCCTGTTAGAACGCTACTGCAGTGAAGGTCTCACAAAGCAATCACCGACACTACGAGTTCAACAGTGCCCTCGTATTTTAGTTCCTAGCACCGGTTCAAACGTTATAAAATCCCACTAATACATTTACTGAACATACCCGGATAGACTTTAGAAATTGATTCTGTGCACACCAGGCCTTGGAATAAATTGCCGTCAATTTTCGTGTACTCGTAAAAATCCCTGGAATTTAAGAAAACAAATTTCCACCAAATTTTCGGGTCTTTAAAAAATAATTTTTTAAATTGATTAGATTATGGATTCAAAAAATATTAATAATAAATGTTTTATGAAATTTATAATGATATTATCATGACTATATTAAATACAAAATTTTTATATTCAAATATCATGACTAGATAAAAAAATGATGAGTTGATTAATAATTTAATTCCTAAGAATATTCATATTTATTTGATTTTTAAGAAATCTGAAACCAGGGTATGTCCAATTAATGTGATAAATCCTTTATTATATAATTTAAGTCCTTATTTTATCAATGTAGTTCTATCAAATTTATAATACACCTTACTTTTTATTAAATGAAATTAAAATAAACAAATAAATAAGTGAGAGGTAGGTTCGAACAACCAATTCCAAATCAGAAGTACATATCCAATGGATCAATATTAATAACCGTCCTAGAAGAATATTTATTTGACCTCCCCCTCTTGGGATCCACCTCAAAAAAAATTTACACCTTAGAAGAGGACCGAGTAGGCACAGTCCTTGGTGTGTTGGAATAATCCTTCATCATCCTACAATTCATGGTACTATAATGAACCCCTTTCAATCAATCATGTTTTTCCTCTTATATGTGAGGATATCACTAACCATGTCAATACCATAACTCATGGACTTAGAAGTAATTATTTTAATTTTTTTATCATCAGGGATAACACTCCCCAATCTGTAAGTAATTTTGTGAATAATTATATATTTTTTGATTCTCCTCCTAAAATATAACGTTTTGTATATTAGATCCATGGTCCCCATCAGATGGATCTTGCACTAGAGAATCTAAACTACATGACATAAAAAACTTCTCATAAAATATGGTACATATTACTATCCTAAATGTCCAAAAAGTGAGAAACCTCAATAGTAGCTTGTTCATCATTGATTCCATTATTCATCAATGAAAACCGGTTCATGACCTAAACATATTTCCACTTATGCAATGAAAAAAATCCTCATCTAGGCCACTATAATCTATCACCCCTGAAATTACATCCCCCACATCATAGTTTGATACCTCATCATTTAAATGAGAATTATAATCACATGGTGACACTACATTGTTCAAATTCATAACATTCTCAAAAGAAACAGAAACACAGAAATAAAAATTAATATATAATAAACACTAGGGACTTTCGGGTAAGGATATATATCATGTAGTAGATTAAATTATTTCCCCATATGATGATATAAGATCATTGTATCTAAATAAAAAATTATGAAAACTTGTTTCACCCTTTAAACACAATCTATTTCAACAAAATTAGTATCCAAAAAAAAATCCTTCATCAAGAGAAACATTAATAGGAACTATTGTCATGTGAGAGTCAAAAATAGCAGTTTCATTTCTCTACATCCAATCACGAATGAACATCTTCGATATATGTCCTAGTATATTGCATGTCAATAAGAACTCACACAATTTTTGAAATTTTTATGAATGCTTATAATGAAATTCATATCTCACAGTAATCCTGGAGGAATGAAAACGTATATTTTATACATCCCCTTTTTCACAAATTATGGAGGAGATCTGATGTCACACAACACACATACTTCTATCTGTACAGAGGTATTGACCTAAAATATTTATTAACATATGATGTATGGGAGGATTCTGAAATAGGATTAGGAGTTCCTATAGTCTCTCCAAAATCATCATAGTTAATGAATCATGATTCATTTAGAAGTAATAAACCCATTAGAATAGGATAGAATAAGATCCATTTTATCATCAAGAAACAGATCCTCAATACAAAACTGGATTCTATTTCATAGAAATTCTATTCATAATATTGTTAGAGTTAAGTGGCCTCACATTAGTGTGATATTGCGAACCCCATGATCCAGAAAATATTTTTATCATAATAATCCACTTACTGTTGACATTTCATGAATCCCACAATCATGGTTATATTAAATAAATAGAATTAAACATTAAATTCATGAGATAAATTTGATAATGGAGGATAACCATTAAACCTATTTGGAACAATTGGGATGAGGGAAATTTGAGGTAAATTATGAATGTAATTATAGTTTGAGAATGGATAGAAGGAAGAATAACGAATATCATAGAGAGGAAACAAGGGACCCTCCCCAACATGGGGGGTGGTTCCATTTCCCTCATAGGATAGTTATTGAAGAAGGCATAGTTTATAGGACGACTGAGATCAATCCCAAAATGAGGTAGAAAATAAAAATTAAAAATCAAAAAAATTGAAAAAATTGTAAAAAAATTATAAATCCATGTATTTTTTTCCTTGAACAATATCATTTGATTTATTTTCCACCTACAATGTGCTTGCGAATTAATAGATGTTATAATATTTTATTATTATGTGTAATATAGTTTGAAATTATTAGTTTTTAATTAAATCATGAATTTCATTATCCCTTGATTTATTTATCCTATATTATTTGTATGTTGGGAAAAATTATCATCGTCATGGAGGCTTACAACTTTTTTCAAAAAGGTGTAGATTGGTTATCTGTGTATCCAAATATACTCATGTAGAAATTTTGAATCGCATATATCAATGTAGAGTTATATGTACTGTTCATATACCTTATACATGATATTTTGTTAGTTAGGTGTGAATATTCATGGATTTTATATTTGGGTGACTAAAGAAAAATGAGTTATGTGTAATGAGTTATACAAAAGCATGGACTGGGAAAATTAATTTTGTGGATTGAAGAAGTACTCCAAAACTAAATCAATATAAGACTAAATTGTAAGAGTAATACAATATAAGATAATAAATATTTAATGTGATGTAATTTTTATATGTTTAATATGAATATTTTTTATACTATGTTAGTGAGACTTTAATAAGAATACCGATTTAAATAATTAGTTTAACAATTATTCAAAATAAACACTAGTTAAGACCTCATTGAATCTATATGGGTGACTCTACCCATTAAGATACCATGTATTATCATGTACAAGGTATGAAATAAATTTTATTACCACAATCATGAAATTCATGGTTCATGTATAATTATTTTGGTTACACTATGTTGATAAACCATAACTATCAGGAAACATGAGGAAAAGAGAGTAGAACTTCCATATAATAGATTGGGATAAAGTGGAATCCACTCATATATCCGAGAATAAAATATTATTTGATTTAAGATAATTTATTTCAGTATATATTCATGACCTATTTATGTAATACTCTGTGTAAGTAATGATGGATAATGAATCCTGGATTACAAAAAATATCTGATATAGGGGGTTATGTTTTTTTGTGGATTAATTTCATTATAATACCTAGATAAAATTATATAACAAGATAATCACCCATAAATATGTATTTATTAATGATTATGACTTACATTATGTTATTCATTTTAGATCCCATAGAAGTATTTCCTAAAAAATAGTACTATAATGGTATATAAGGATTGGAAGTGTTTTAAATGAGAAGAATTATATGAATATGAATATAAATTTAATAGATATATTTTATTTTTGTAAATTTATCACATGGTTATTGGATACAACGGGTGAATAAAACATTATATTGATAAAAAGGACTGTGAGATTAGAAGGAATTGAAAATGGGTTAAATATATCATTGTTATTATAATGGAGAAATAAGTGATGCTTTCAAAGTTAAAAATTTTAACCATTATTTTCCTTGTGGTGTAGTTCTATAATTGGATAAATTTTATAAATGAAAATATTCTTTCTATTTATAAGAATGAAATATTCTATGTAATTGTAAATATAGAAAAAATTTATACATTAAATATGCAGATGATGTTGTGAATATCATTTAGTATAAGAAGGTAGAAGCTGATTTTGATCAGAACTATGATTTAAATTGATTCATTGTATATATAAATGAAAATAATTATCCAGGAAAATATATTTATTTATTTTTGATACATTGTTTTATGAACAATTTGATATATTTGAATCTTATTTGTAATAAAAATGATTTCTTTTTTTTTTGTGGAAAATCATAAAGTGATAGTGAGATCGTGGATCTTATACATAGTGACTTATGTTAACCAATGCGTACTCAAGAAACAATTATTTTTAGGTACATCATTACAATCCTCAATGACCTATGTTAGTATTTTTATACATTACTGAAAATAGACAAGTATGAATTTTTTTATGATTAAAATAGATTCATAATAATTTATTTATAAAAAAGAAAGAGGTATGATGATTCTATGATCATATTAGGGGTAATGAATATATGATCACTAAGTTCATTGATCATATGAGAGGTTATTGAATTCATTCACAACACACTACCCTATGAATACTATAGTTTATTTTTGTGTTTGAGTGGAGGTATTGTACTCATATAGGCAAGGTTTGATTTAGGATGAGTGAGTGTTACCATTTAATTATATTTTAGGGTAAATATCTAAAGATAATTGAAATATTAGTTAATTATTCTCTATCTAATGTAGAAATAGAATCTCCATATGATATTTGGAAGGGATAATTTACCAATATTAGGTTCATAATTATTTATGGTTGTGAATAATATGTCAAAAATTTTACATTTCCTTAAATCATCCCCAAATCATGGAAATATTTATTTATGGATTATACTAAAGAGACCATAGAAGATTATTTTTAATATCCTACTAAATACAATGTGATTTTGTCCGAATGTATTATTTTCATTATGAAGTACCAAATAAGATGAGGATTACAAGAGATAAAATTTTATATTATAGATGTATAAGACCAATTAATATAAAGTGTACATGATATAGAGATTTATTTTTAAAAAATAGTTGTGAAAAAAGTATGAACATAGGCTATATAGGGTCCATGATGGTCTAGCAGGATTCACCGGTGTCCTTAGAGATATAGATTTCTTATAGAAACAGATTATGGGGTAATATTAAAAGGATATAAAACCATTAAATTTTATATATACATGGAAGTTTTGAATATGATATGAATACAATCTAAGGAATCTAAAATTGTCCATAGGTACAATAGCAATATTTGGAACCTGATAGATGAAAATGAAGGGGAATGACCCATTTGGTGTAAGTGTGATTTTCATAAGAAAAATAAAGCGGATAGTACAGTATCATACTACAAAGAATTTTATATGAAAATGTTTACAAGAAAATTCGTGGTATTGAAAATGATGAAAAACTTTAATATCTTTTGATTATAATGTTTATTTAAATAATATTTTATTTAGATGGTCACTTTGATTATTATATGTGAAAATTGATTTAAATTTTCATTCACATTGTGTAAATTTATTGAATGATATTTATATGATACATTCATATGATATTGAAATACCAATTCAGTTAGTTGAGGTATTAATGTTTCAATTATCATATTATGGATTAATGAAAGCATCTCAACGATAATATATTGTTTTTAATATTGTGATGTAATAGTTATTTTAATTATTAATGTTTGTAAATATAGTGTATATTTGGGGATTAATTTTACTATTTTTTTAATTCTAATATTTTATATTGATTATACAATTCATATCAGAAATGACATTCATCATTTACATGTTATAAATTTTTTTTTGTTAATTTATTAACTATGAATTTCATGGGGGATGTAGCATACATTCACATTATAAAGATATATATAGAATGTATAAAAAGAATTATTGGGTAGATTCAAGTCACAAAAATGGGAAGATTATTAAGTAGTTTTTAATTAGGAGAAATCCCAAAGATATCCTTTAACAGTGTAGCATGGATTGAATATTAGAATGAATCAACATATTTCATAGTAGTTTAGAATAATGGTTAGAATTGTGTATGTGTATTCTATAGGCTCTATAATATATTTCATGTTGTGTACTAGACATGATGTTTCTTGTTCTATTAGAATTACTAGTTGATACACAAACAATATCAATTACAGTACATTTCTTTTTTTAATAACATCCTTAGATATGTATGTTGTTTGATGGATATGTTCTCAATATAAGGAGGATTTTATTTTTCACAAACCATCATTGGTTGTCCTTTGAATAAATGATTGAACCTACATTTCACATACTCAAGGTGATTCCTGATCACCTTAAACTGAAAACTAGTTATATGGGTTCACACAAAGTCATGTAGGAATGATTACTTAGACAATATATTCATATATACATCACAAATGAATCATAAAATAATTGTTTGTGGAATGAATATGGATAAATAGAATAAAATAAAACACAATGAATAAGAATGACATTAAAAATAATGAAAATATAAAAACAAGAATTGGGATATAAAAATGAATCAATGATATCTATGACATAGGATGATATATAATGTTCCCAAAATAAAAGGAAGTTATCCTCTACCAAAAAGTCTCACTATGTCCCACAGTCCCTCATCGTGATACAAACAGAAAATCATACTCCAACCCAATCAAGAACCCCAAAAAAATGACAATAGATGAGGAATAATAAATAAATAAATATTATAGATATATAGAAATTTTGAAATTAGTGTACCCTGATTAGTGGTCTCAAAATGAATTCACCACTAATTACATTAAATTCCATAAAAATGACATTTCATTGTTTTCAATTTGAAAATCCATTACCAATAGTAGTTTTTATCCATTTTCATAAATAATTGTAGAAAAACCTGCAGAATATATATTATCATTCATAGATTTAGAACAACATTCTTTAAATGAAAACAATGACATGAAAAAATTTCGGATGGACCCTTTACAATCAGTTAACCTACTATGAAAGCATAGTTTGAAATCAATTTAACGATAATTTATTCATCCTAAGCCTCCTTCAATAAAAAACACATTTTATCTTCACTTTCATAAGTCATTTTTTAATCATATTTATACATTTCAGTTCGTAAAAAAAGAATAATTATTTTATAAAAAAAATTATTAGGACATCAAATGAACAATCTAGTAAAAGGAACATGATTCTCTAGTTGCCAAATAAGACTAGGGAACAGAAAATAAGGACATTCCCAAAGGAGAATAATAAAGTAGACATGTGAAGTCTTTAAACATCTAATAAGATGATAGTAACATCTATAAGATTTAGAATATATTTCTATTTAAATAAATTTTATTTCATTGACATCTAACATTACACAAAACTTATATTTTAAACAAGCCTCGTTATACTATAAAAATATTATTTAAATGTCGCATTTTTATCCTATTAATTAAATAGTTATGTATGAAAAAGAATAAAAAAATTATAATCATATATGTGTAATGGTTTTATATAAATAAAAAAAATTTACAACCATTTAAATTTTTTTAGTGAGGTATATGCATCAAAAATACATTCTCCCTTGAAAATGTTATTTAATTATCTTTTTATTCAAAAATAAAATAATTAATATCATTAAATTATAGAAATTTTATTTGGGGAAATGAAATTAACTTTTGAAATCAATATTTCTATATTTTTAAGGCTTATTTTTTAGAATTTTATGAAATGATTTATTTTCTTCAATGAAAAGTGATTATAGTGATTTTTAGTGAAAAATGGCATATTGATTCAAGCAATTTTAAATTTCTATTTAACATTAAAAGGGATTAAATGTAAAATATGATAATTTGTAGAATTAATATTTCATGTATATTCTTTTCAATGAATTTTATAGGGGAAATTAGTAAAAAAACATTTTACACACTTGATTTTTTTTCCAGAATACATATTTTGGTCGTGTTTTCGTGGTAAAATATTACATTTTATTCTTCAAATTATGTAAATTTTAATTGATTAATTGTATTAAATATTCTGGATCACTATAATTAATATAATTTAATTGTTATATCACGGTTTTTTGTTTATTATTAATGTTAAGCATATCAAATATTTATCACCATGGTAAAAGATGTAAAATTTGGTAATAGCTGTGGGGTAGATCATTATAATATCACTAAAACTCTCCATTATCTATTGGATATGAGGTTTTCATCTAATGGTATCCATAAAGACTAATTTTATTTAATTTAAATAATTATATTTATTTTGGGACCATGGATTGACATTTAAGAAGAAAATTATACATTACTCTATTTAAAAACTATTTTTGGGGACTTTGAATTTATTGACATGGTTTGAAGATGCCATTGTTTTTTGGGGTGAAAAGTTTCCATATTAAATTTTTATAACATATAAATTTTTTATCATTTTATTAATTATAAATATTTCATTTCCCTTCCTTATAATTGTATACCACCTCTTATCTCCTCTCTATAAATCATAAGCCTTTTCTACATCAAAGAGAATCCATAATAACATCCAAGATTCATTCCAAAAATTCAATTGATTTTTTTTCATGAAAAAATACCATCATTACAAGGATAATGTGTAATCCAAAAGTTGTTTCACAATAAAGAGGTATTACTCTTAACCAACAATTTTCAATTTTTTTATTATGGGACCTACTTTAATTTCATTTTATCAATTATAAAATTTTAACTTTATTATAGTAAATATTCATAACTGTAATTATGATAATGTTAAAAACATTTTCCACCTAATTTACATCTAATTAAATATAAAAACATCATCTTTATGTATGAATGGCTTACCAGTCTCTAGTAGCTATGTAATTCATTTTTCAACACAACTATAATTAGATGGTTATGATATGGAATTTAGTAAATATATATATTATATATGATATTATTATTATTAAATAATTTTGAATTATTATTAACATTTTTTATAATCAATAAGTCAAAAAATGGAATGAGCCTTCAAGAGTACGTACAGCCTATCATTTCCATGAATAGTGTAATTCAGTTTTCTACAGAAACATGTATGAATGAATATATATATATATATAATATATTTTACATTTATTTCATGTTTAAAATAATGTATAATTTTATTCTATGATCAATATATAAGGATATAAAGTACATAACACTTGAAAAATAAAATAATTATGACTAGGAATTGATTTCATTATTAATTCGTATTCTCATAAAGAAATATTTGATCATCCATTTAATGGATTTTTCATCGAGGATAAAATACATTAATGTTAATTATTATTTACTAGGGATATGATTCTATGATATCCTCCTTATTATTTATTTAGATGGTTTATTATTATAATGTTTTTATTGTTATGATTCCTATTAATTTTTTTTCATGTTATGAATTGGTGAAATGGAGAAATGTTTATGAACCAATTTCCTTTCAATGGGCTATAATATGATTAATGTTTTGTGATATTTTTGGAAACATATGTATGGATTTCTTTTTCCTATGTGTGGTGATGTAATTAGATATCTCTCCAAAGCATTGGATGATGATTGATATCTAATTTGATAATAAGGATTGGAATGGGGTGTGAATCTAGTTCAGCTTTCTTTTATGATTGTCCTGTGACTAATCATTGAGTTATAGAATAATTGTTTTGGAGTGATCCTTATCCAATATGTTCTTATTATAGGTGTTCCATGTCTATATATTTAATATTTTTATATTATTATATGTATTCCCCAAACTATTGTCTTATGTTAATGTTACACTCTAGTGTATTATGGTGTTATAATCCTTTATAAGTCATGTTTGTTAAATTCTATTATTTATTCCATGAATCTAGATTATAAAATTATATATGAATTTTATTTTTTTTCCTATTATATGTTCTTTTTCTTATACAATTAATAATATTTTATGTGTGTGTGGTTGTTTTTATCTCTATTTATTTCACTTACCATCCTTCAATTGTCACTCTTGGTTATGCTTCCATTCAATATTATATGAAGAATCAATTTAATTATTATATGTCTATGTATATTAATATTTATTATGAGCATAGTGTGCTATGATTTTTATCTGTAATGAACTAGTAGTTCATCCATCGAATTTTCATGAGACACTGAACCTATATTATTTTACCACATATAATTTTTTATTGAATATATATATTTATATAATGATATTTAATATTTATAAATATAATGGACAATTTTAAATAGTTTTTATGAGAGTGAGGGTTAGTTAATTTTTTTATGTTAGGAGGAAAAAATATTAGTGATAACTATAGGGAAAATTCTATATTTATTATAGCTTCCTATTGTTTTTATAAGGAAGGATTATATGGTTATCCTAGAAATACAACCAAATCATGATACTATATATTTATTCTCAATTGGAATAGATGAATATATGGGTATTAACCCCCAAAATGTTTTTGATGTATATTACAACCATTATTCTAATACACAGTGAATTTTTCCTTAGTTTTCTGCTAGTTTGACACTCTCATGATATATAATTCTATTAATTTACATTTTATTTAAATTACATAAAGAATTATTTGAAAATAAAATAACCATTAATGACCTATGTTAAAACTCAATTCCCATTGAATAAAAATATGGTGTCCGGATTAAGACATCCAAAAAAATATTTTTCAAAATTTTTTAGTTTCCCACCGTGATTATTTTTGATCACACAATAATTTTCTATTTTATTCATTTGAAGGAATCTAAATGAATTATTTTAATGATGAAATTGATATAAAATTTAACTATTTTTCTCATATGATACGCAATGTTAAGTTAAATTTAATTAAAAATATAATTTCATTGATTACACATGTTTATCATGAAATGAATCATCTAGCAAATAAAAGATTGAAATGGAGGAAATAGTGATATATTGTGCCTTTTAGGATGAAAAACACACATAATTTCATTACATCCACTGATCCATTAAATTCTAAAAATGGATATGTACCACTAAAATTATATATTTTATTTTCTGTTTTTTAACATGAATACTTTAATTTAGTTTAACCATTTTATGGAGTGGAATACCAATGAAAAAACCTTATCAAGAACATGGTTAAAGGGGAAGAAATTGAATCCATAAAATATGATGAGTTTAATAAATAAATTTTTAATTATTACTTTACTCTTTTTGAACAATTATGATAGAGAAGATAGTCCTTGAGAATAATACAAATTTAAAAGAATCCATTAGTGCTAATGAGTAAAATTTTACCAGAATTATGAGGAAAAATATTCGTATTATAATTCAACATGAAATTATGATTTATTGATATATCAATTGCTCAAAAACATGTATCTTAAGTTAGTTTTCAAAAATATATAGTAGTTACTCTTAATATATCCTTCAATGTGCGATCAAGGATGAAATGGAGATTGGAGTTAGGCATCAATCTCCTAGTTTTGATATGAAACGATATATTATATTCATGAGAAATACTAAAAATAATAGTAATAAGAAAATGACATTTCCATTATTCAAGGTTTAAGAAAATAAAAAAGGAGTGTATTTTATTTAGGGGAGTAGAAAAATTTATTATGTTTAGAATTTTATGTCCTTTATAAATCAAATTCTAGTGTGCTGGGAAGAATATTTATTCTAATGATTAAAATATAGAGACATATCTATATAATTCACCACCAACACTTTTGAGTTACAAATGTGAGGAGTGTTAGAAATATGAATAACAATTCTCAATTATGAACTTTAATGATGCTTAATGATGTTAGAGAAAATAATATACTTATAGAAAAAGGAAAATATCATGTGATTAATAATTCTTTTGTGGATAACAGATTAGTGAAAGGAACAACTATAACCATCAAAAGAACATATATTGTCTTATTTTATTTTGTATCCACATACTCATTTATATCTGAGGAATTATATAATGGTATCACATTACCCAATCAATGAATAAATGTTTAATTGACAATGTCATATCATGATGTACAATCATCACATATCCTGTCTACGATTTCTTTCTGATTTATGTTTTTAGGAAAACATATACCATAAATTTCATTATTCTCCCTCTAGTTGGATTTAACATTCTATTACGATTGGATTGGATTTCATTACATAAAGACCAACTCAATTTCCTTGATAAACAATTCATTATGATTTTCCAAAAAAATCCATTGATCATAAATCTGTAAGATGATATTTATGAACATCAGATGGAAATTACAAGCATTATATGGGTCTTGATTCCTATTGAATAATTGTGTATATCTCATATGGTTTTTGCTAATAATTTTTTCATTTATATTTATATTTTTTTTTGTGATTTTGTTGATGTTTACCCAAATGAGTAGCTAATTATTCCACCGAATTATGTAATTGTGTTTTTATTAAAACTAAAAAATGGAGTTTCGCCTATTTCCATTAATCCATATAGAATATCCCGATTTAGTTATAAGAATCGATCAAAAACACTAGGATAAATATAAAAAAGGATCCATTCATCCACATGAATATCATTGGGGTGAAAATATACTATTAATTAATAATATTGATAGATTAACGTGATTCATTATTGATTATTGGGAACTTATCAATATCAAAAATTATAATATGTATCCATTCCTCCATATTGATGAGTTGTTTAATCAATTGTGTACAAATAAATAATTTTACTAGACCAACCATAACTATTGATATCATCAATTAATGTTGAATATCGAGGATATGATAATTAAAAAATTCTAGAAATGGTGGACATTATAAATTTATAGTGATTCTATTTTGTATTACAAATATCCCCAACAATATCAAGGATTTAATGAATAGTGTCTTTATAGATTACCTTGATCAGATAATGGTAGTATTTATGTTGTTATGATTATATAATCTAGGTCAAATTAAGAGGATTGAAATTACACAAGGATTATTTGTAAAAACATATGAAAGGAGTGAATGTAAAATTTTTTTACTACTTTTGGAATTTTGAAATCATTATATCCCATTTCTGTTATACAATTTCAAGCAATTTTATATCTATGTATCCATCAAAGATATAAATTACTAAAGATTGTTGAATAATATCCTTATTGATAGAGATCCATTGTATTTATGTTTGGCTGAATATTATAAAATCATTGTGAGTAATTTATCATGATTTTATAACCCTCTAGAAAAGCTAACTTCTATATAAAAAATTACATTGGATATTTGAATGTTATTTTAATTTCATGGATCATATAAAATGGTTAGTCAGTGAACCTAAACATATACATTCATAATTAATCGAATGGTTTATGATCTATATTGATACTTCCTAGAAGGATCCGAGATTCATCCCCATGAATAATGACAAGGGTATATATTTTTCCCCAACGTAATTTATGGTTCTTGAGAAAAATTACCAAAATCCTTCTTGTGAGTTAGTTATAGTAATTATTCAATTTATGTTATTCAAAAATATTATTTATTTATAATGGTGTAAATTATAGAACAACCATAATATTATAATGTATATATTAACTCAGATTGAGTTGAATTTGAACAATAGAAGATAGTGGGAGTTGAAAACAATTTATGACTTCTCAATATATTACCTCTCTAACAAAGAAGAAAAGGACTCCAATGTTTTTTTTTGAAAGGATCATGATTTATTATAAATTATGATGATAAAAATAGGTCCAATATAAATTCATTTTCAAAAGAGGTATCTTGAAATGATAAAGAAAGTAGATAATCCTTATGTAGTTAAATTGAGTGTTCAACCATCAATCGATATGTGGATTAAAGGGGTGTGGAAGGAAGATGTGGTACTGTAGAAGAAGAATATAATTCATCCAACATTAAACCATGATTATAATAGAAATTTAATGTTCAGTAACAATAAATGTGATTCTTCTGTACACGATTTAAAATTAATTTGTTAGATGATGCTCATAATTCATCATTGACTATTAATCCAGTATGTATGAATAAATATAGATATCAATAAGAGTTTTTCCTATGAGAAAACAAGGAAATTGATATTATAGAATATATATCTCTAGGCCTAGTATTTCATAAGGTCATGGCTAGGGGACAAGATTATAAGGTGATGTTCCAACCATTAACCATACCTGAATTTAAAATAGGAATACATTTCTAGGGATTTTTTTAGAGTCCAAAAAAATTATAATTGGAAAAAACAATTTGTGTTGTTATTTATTTCCTTAAAATTTCAACAATACTAGTTTAAATTATAAAATATATATCTTTTTTATCATAATTCTATGTTATTCATTATGAATGTGGTAATATTTCATGGAGTACCATATTCAATTGAATCAGATCATGATCTAATGTTTTGCATGAGGTTTTGTAAAAATATTTAGACAAATTTTTATTTAGATTTTTTTGTGTTCTACTTATCATTCTCTAATAGATGTATATCCTGATAGATCTGTTGAAATAATATATTTTATGTTTAGTTCTTTTTATATGGATTAAAAATGGTATTTTTTGGATCAACACCTTATTCTGGTTGTGTTTCCTAACAACAATTTTATTCACTCAATAATTGCGATATATCCTAAAAAATTCTTAAATTTATGTTAGTGTATAGCTCAAAAGTGATTTAATGAAGTTATTTATTGAAAACTATTGGGACGTATGTTATTTTAGTAAATCACAAAAAAACATAGATCAATTCATAATCACATCATGGTTATTAATAGTAGATAATAAATTTATATATACAGTCTTTAGAAAGATCAAGAAACCAAATGTTTTAAGATTGTTTTTCTACAACATTATCCATGGGAGAAGTTTATGATGTTTATATATATATATAATATTTTCCATGGGTAAATTTTCCACATTTAAATTCTTAATCGAGTTGGTATGATATCTTATCACATGGCACTTCCATAAATTCAATCTTATGTTGTGGATGTGTTCGACGATTCTCTCATGAGGATGTATATACCTATCATTAAAATTAATTGAACACCTAGAATATACCTCTAGATCATGATATTTTTGAAGATTTTACACATATTAAAAATTTATCATAGAAATAATATTTTACATCTAAGGACTATTAACCTAGTTATAATTCTATTTAGGAATCGAAAATTTAAAGATTCCATATGATAATCTGATAATGTAATTATTTTTATATAACAACCCTAGATTCAATTATATTTAACAAATATTTAGAGAAGAATAAGTTTTAATTTTTTACAATTTAACACCAGGATAATATTGAAGATGTATATTTTTTAAATAAATTTAGTTTTTTGATAAAATGTTTTACACACAATAGTTAGTCTAAAAGAACCAAATTAAACTGTTAAAATATTATTCAAACACGATTATAATAACCAATTAATTAAAATTTTTGGTATGGATATGAATAACAAATTTATAAGTAAATATTTATATATAAAAATTTTATATAATAAATATATTTATCAGTAAGTCATCCACTTTCTAATAAAGTCATTATATTCCACAGAAATACATTTTCGTACATAAACAATTTTTACTTGTTTTTTTGAGAAAATATAATAATTTATGTTTGATACATTTGGAAAATTTATTTGGAAAAATGAATAATATTTTTGAAATTATCATATAAAAATTTTTTATAGTAAATTATTGTGAAATTTCTAAAAATATTTATTTCTTCAATTAATAATTATAAATAAATTTTATATTAGAATTTTTATTTTCTTTTCATGAAAAAAAGCACCCCTTTAACATAAAAATTATTTAAATGTAAAATTTGTTTAACATTGTAAATAATAAACCAATTAAGGTCTTTGTAATAAAATTTATATTATATTTTTCTATTAAATCTATTTATACAGATAAATAAATTTGTTTGGAGTGAACCGTTTTTCATCACATTTTTTCTAATATAATATTAACTAAAATTCAAAAAAAAATTATTTGAATTTGATAAAATATATAAAATATTTATAATCATCATAATTAATCAAATAAAATTTGTATAAATATTTTTTAAATTATTAATAGTCTCCATTGTAAATAATTTTCACCGTATTAAAAGATTAATAATTAAATAAAAACTGAGGGTTAAAACATTTAAATAATAAAAATAGTTACCTTTAACAAATATTATTAGTGGTGTTTGAGAAACAAAATTTAATGTGGGAAAATATTTTAAACACACAAGAGTGCATAATAGGTAACAAGTGGGGAGAAATTGTCATATTTCATCGTGGTGTGGGATTTGAATATAGTGAATATCCATAGTTGTACCATTGATATATGACCTAATATTCATGGAAACCGATAATTTAACCTGTGGATTTATTTACAAAAGGGGTCAAATATCTGGTACCCTCACATGGACCTATATCTCATGTAGGTAATGGGTCTCAATGAATTAATCATGTGTCATGAAATTTATTGTGATAGTATAATAAATATGAATAATTATTATTTAGGGTCATGTTATAAGAACCATGGCCCAAAATTTAATGAAATTAAATTATTATTAATGTTATATAGGTTAGCATTATTTGAACAGGGAGTTGAAAACATAAATTTACATCATGTTATATGGATATGTGTTTTGGGTAGTTTTCTGTGCCATTTATTAATCAAATGTTTGTACATTTAAAGGAAAATTATCTTTAAAATTTAGGGGATATTTTGTTTAGTTTTATACTTGTAAAACCATGAGTTTATGTGATTTAAGGTCATATATCATGGTCCTCAGGGATATGAGATTGTATTCCATGCTAAAAAACATTATTTTAATGGAAGTACCATGGTGTATCTAATTATAATAGATGATATATCCCTAATGGGGGGAGAATTTAATTACATGTTTTGATATAAGATGTATGGGTGTCACAATATATCCTTAAAATGGGAATTACATATCACATAGTTCTTAAAAAATATGTGTTATGAAGCCGACACCAGAAGTGGAGGAACTCTCGAGAGAAGTCCAGAACAAATCAAAATTTACCTCATATGATGAGGACCTTTACAATTATATCTACCATATTAAATTACCTTTTAATTTTTTTCATAATTTATTATCATGAGACGTGGTTGGGTGAAGTGAAAAGAACATTTTCGAAAGCATCATTAGAGAAACCTTGAATTGGTTATAGTATTTGTATATTCAGGATAATATCATCCATGCTTTTGAATCTAGTTCAATGGACATATAATAGTGGGTCTTACATAAATATTATTCCTATATATGGATAAGGGGAATCATGTACAAGTTTATTCTAATCAGTTTATGGCCATGCATGGTGGACTAAAAATTACAATGTTTTATGCTCTAGTGGGTTTGAGTCTCCTTAATAGAAATTGTGGTGTATGATGATAAAAAAACAAGGAAATTTATTTTATATATTTTATTATTGGAAAATGTTTTGGGTTAATAATTAATTAATATTTATGAATTATATATAATATATTTTTGGGAGTATCATTGAAATTAGTATTGGTGGAAAATTAATTCATTACTAATTCATTGAAAAAATGTGTGTGCATGATGTACATTACCACAATCAATCTAGAGATAACACATGTAGTTAAGGGGGATCATTATTATATGTATAAAAACCCAATAAGGGTTAATTAAAATTAAAAATGAAAAAAATATGATTTTTACTATTCAATCATAATGGGGTCCCCCTAATATCAATTAATATATAGAGAAAAATATTCTATGAAATACTAAATTAAGAGGATTAATCTAATCATGGAATTTGGATGATTCATACATTAAATGATATTTATTAGGATGTGTGGATTATGGGACATTAAAATGTTTTTGGAATACTCCAAGGAAATATAGTCACATCTATACATGATATTTAGCATGGATAACAAACCATGACCAAAATGAACATTCTCATAATCTGTAAAATGAATGGTGCTCAAAAATAAGATGTGATGGTGAAATATTTGTTAGTTGTAATGACAATTTAAGAGTTACATCTTTGAGTAGTTTATGGTTATTTGGGATGGACAACACTTCACATAGAAAAAGAGACATGTGGTAGGCCAATTTTGATAGAGTTTATTTTCATACAGTTTCAACGTTGTGGATGGATATGATATTTACTATCATATAGTAATGAATTTGGAAATTAATTTTAACTTCATAAGAAGAGGATAAATGGTTGATATTATTTCTTTTTTCATATATTTGACTAGTGGTGATGGTGATGTAGCTTTAGCTACTAGTATTAATGAACCAAATGTGAATATAGTCACTGGGGGATAAATGATATTGAATAGAATTTAACTTGTGTGAAAAAATTTATAAATTTTCCCGAGATAAGGGTATTAGTATTACAACATGTCCATGAAAGGGGAATGAATCCATATGATGTTGTATCAATGGGTGTGGTTGGTGACTGGTTCTATAGGGTGGTGATATTAGGTGAGGGATATATCTACATGCAACAATATATCAAATGATAAGGATTTTAACTGTTGTGTTTAATATTACAAATATAGCTGTCAAGAAATTATTTTAATCATCATAGGGTGAGGATTTGGTTCCATATAACATTGCATCTTTTGACACGGAAATTATCTATTAGTTTAATCACATATGACCTGAATGCGGCATGGTCATTTTAGAGACATATAGCTTGAACTATGGTGTTGTGTAGTTTTGGGCAATATGATTAGGTCTTTCAGGCATTTCAATTTAGTGTATTATAATTTGGACAATTGGTTATATGACTCATCTGTCTTGGTGATATTATAATGGAGTGATAAGTACTTTCATTAATGTTTTAGGAGTCTCATGACAATCTAATTATACTAGTCCTACATCAATATGATTATAAATAAAGTATATAATGAAAAATCATTCTGAAATTATATGTCACCAAATTTTTTGGTAAGTAAAATAAATTGGATTATCTTCCTTGACCATAGAATTAGACCATGTAACATTTTTATTCTCATGATGGTCATTCTTAAATGAGTATTTTATGTTTGTGGAAACATTATAATCTATAAAGGAGTATACCTTTTTGTGTATTTTACCAAGGCAAGTATTGTCAAGATGATTCAATACACTATTTTTGACATGATAAGTGTGTTAGATTGGATGAAGAATAAATTTAGAGTCATTGGATCAAATATACCCACATATATAAACATTTGAAGAAAATCCATGAAAACATAGAAATTTATTATTTCATGTCTTAACATTCGATGATATTTGTAGTTTTTTGAATTTTGTATAATATATGTCACTCCTAGTCACTTAATCTATGGTTGCTCGATCAGAGTATTTTTTATGGAATGATAGAAATAATCAATAACAATATCTAGTGATAAGGAATAAAATTTCATTTTCCATTCATCACGAGATAGATGATGTCACTTTATCCCTATTCTCTTACATACCACACTATTGTTATAGGATCATAGAGGAATTCGGCATTAGGGTGGAAGTTCCCTATCATGACTAATTTTGTGGTAGAAGCAAATGTATATTATGAGAATAATACTAATTATGTCACACCTATATAAGATAAATATGACTCTTTTGAAATAACATTAGAAAATAATGTGGTCGAATGAATTCCCAAATGAACATGATGATGAGTTGGAAAATATAGAAATACCATTAGGATTGTTGGTTGGAGGAATTCAATGTTTAAAAAATTCAAAGACCTGAGGGATTATGTGAGCTGTGATTTGGTCCAAAATTCACTCAATGAGGGTTTTCAAATATCGAATATACCATTATCCTATTTGGATGGGGTAGTTAAATACAAGGGGGACATGTGTAAGAGGATTCTTTACTTTTCTTAGGGAAAGATAAATAGAGTATCTTCATAATTAGATTTTAGATATACTCATTTTATTGCTTAAATTTGGTGGTCCTTTCATGGGAAATATGGTCTTATAATCCTTATGGGATGAAATTATAGGGAGTTGTTGACATAGTTTCCTTTTTCAATGGTAGGATGGTTGTGATTATGGGAGTATCAATGTGGAACATTAAATTCTGGATCATCCATGGATTATGGGAATATGACCTGTCTTAGATTCAAATTGATGAACAAGAAGGGCCGATAATGATTTCAATAGAGGAATACATTGTATCATTGATCCATTTTTGAATAATTCATGGATAGGTGGGTGTGATTGCATTCTAGGTCATGAATGACTTCGATAATGTACAATCATCCCCATATATAGAGTTCTCATCAAAACCAGGTGGGATCTCATTATAGTTTGATGAAACCATGTTGATTGAATAAAGGAGAACTACTTCCCTTATACTTTTGAAATCATATTTTTTGGGACGTTTCCCAATCACCCACTTTATGGGATGACAAAAATTGGACCATATTGTAGGATGGAACTTGTTGGACCTTTTGTTGGGACGATTCCCATGGCCACTCCTTTATATTATTTAGTGAGAATGGTTGAATCATATTCCACATGTTCCTTGGGTTCATCTAATGACACATGTCCATCATTCTTAATTTTTTTTGAACAAATATTGGACATGGAGAATACCAAGATCATGTCCACTTGAAAAATATTGTATGGGATGTAATTTTCATGGCCACTCTATCATTTTTCATTTGTATTCTAGTTTTATTGTACCATAATGAGGTTGTATTTTTCTGATAAGTTTATCTTCCAAGGATCCAGATCCTTATGAAAGGTGTAAATATTATCCATCATATGTTCATGGATGTGTCTACTCTCCCTTTTTAGATTTATGAAAAAATATCATCATTGTATTTCCATGGATTCCAATTATATGTTTGTGTTTAATGATAATATCTTTCCTTAGCATGGTCAATAACACCCTCGATATATTGTCCTAAAGTTGAAAACTCATGGAAACCTCCATGTTACTTTAATGGAATTAGTGTTGTTGAAAACTCATATTGTATGCCTTTCACATAGATATCTAGTATTAGTTTGTTGGGTCGATTTATTTACATGTAATATTTATAACACGTAAATATTTGAATGAAATCCATGGATATTTCAATTTTTTTGTTTCAGTAACTATATTGTATTTGGGTTGTACTTTTCCTCATTTTAAATATGAATTGGGAGAGGAATTTATAGTAGATATATTACCATATTATTATAGACACGTCTTTATGGATACTATGTATGAAAATGGGGGGTATATATAATGTTTGTTCAATTTATCTAATATTAACACCCACATATTGTTTTTAGGTTCACGACATTTGGCATCAATGGGAAGATAAATGGGTGATATTCATCTATATATCACACATTCCATTTTTATAAATATGTGTTCCTAATGTTGGTAGTGTGAGGATTAGAATCCAATGAATTTGGATATTGGTTCATCTAAATTATTACCCATGCACATCATCCTTCAAAGAAATAAATTATAATAATTAAGGAATACAATAATGCTATGTACATCCTTGTCTTAGTTAAACTCGGACAATTTTCTTTTTCCCGTAGTTGTTTTTTCCCAATAGTGGGAACCTATGGTAATCAAGAGGAACTCTAATAAAATTGATCTCTTGATGTGATATAATTTTGATGGCTTTCCCCAATTCTGTCAAAATGGGCCAACGATAATTCTCTTCGATAAAGAGGTTTAGTTGAAAGAAGTATACAATCATCAATATGATGATCATACTCATTGTATTTTCTTCTCATTCAAAACTAATCCTTGATCAACTGGTTTTATAATATTAATTCCACTAAATGATTAATATTATTTTCTATCAAGATGGATTCACCATTTTTTGTGATGGGTGAGGTAGTGAATGTGGATACACAAATATCCTTTTCAATATATCCATGCTTTACATCATAAGTGGTTATGATTTAGAAAACATTTCCTAATTATGAAAATGTGATAATATGTATCGGTTCTCCTTGAGGATCAATGGGAACTATAGCATATTCTTACTCCCTTATTTACACTATATGTGATTACAAGGGTTATAAATTGTAATAATTCATCCATACTTTTATGTTGGGGTAGATCCTGGTACTCTTTAAATATCAAGGCTTCTTGTGTATATGTTTTAATTTTCTGAATATAGTTCATATGGAAACAGATTCTAGACACTATCGGGATGCACTGAGGGGCCATAGAGGTATTGTTAGTACTGGATTCATAGAACTTTTATTTAGTTATTGAGTTTGGATTCCTTTAAAGGAAACTTTTTTAGTTTTCATGATGATGGATGGTTAAGATAATAATTTTATTTCTTATAGTTTCATGATGAAATATGGTCAAATATATGTGATTATAACCATGGTAGATTGGGTAAATCTTATTTGGATCTTATGTGATTTATTTGATGTGTTGGAAATCATCTTCTACCTGACTGATATGGATTGTAAGGGTTTCTATGATCTGGTAATAGGATTCTAAACTATTGGATGTCGTGATGGGTATCCCTAGCTTCATCGCACCATTTATTTTATTCTATATATTATATCGATTTAAACTCTAGAGACACTTAGGAGCTACTTCAACTTTTGTGGTAGTTCCATTGAAATAATACCATTGTACAATGGTGTCCTCTATCTGTAACTTGAGGTGATGGGTTGATGAATGTGTATGATGACGAAGTAAGGTTGTTGTCTCTATGGCATCCATGGAATATTTTTCGCACATCCATCAATTGTTTAAAATGACGTAATGTTTCAAGACTGTATTGGAACATTTTGATATTTTATTTTGATTGTTTAGAAGCACAAATTTCATGATTATGGAAAAAAAATATGTATTCCATAATTATACAATTACAAATAAGAGTAAATGGCCAATCAATCAAATTCATAGATAAAGGTTTCATCTAAGTCCATTTTTTAGTGATAATGACCTAAAGACCCTTTTTGGAGGGCTAGAACAGGTGGAATATTCTTGTCAGTTTCACCATTTTTGATTCACACCCATTTTGGTGTGTTCTCCAATAGGGATTATTGATGATATTTGAAATAACCAATGGTTACCACATCTATGATACCAAACATCTATTAAATGGTTGGTGATCACTTGGTATTTTCCCAATCTCACTTGGGGCTTCTGTTTGCTATGGTCATGAGATATTAGTCTCACCACATCCATTTTATTAGTATTATTACCTACAACATGACTATCAAATATATTTAAGATATAATAATGAATCATTCCAAAATCATATATTCTCGATGGTTACACCAATTCCAGTGATATGAACATGAATTTTTCTTATATGAACCTTTATGTATTTTAGAGTATCCGCGTATTTTTTAATTTATTTGTGATTATTTGGTTTATAGATAAAAGGTTGCAATATCCAATGTTTATATCCATCCTAGGAGGTGGATGGTTTGTTGGAGGTAGGGTTTAATCATAAGGTAGGATACTAACATATTTTGTGAAAACAAGAATTGATACCCATGTAGATTGATTAAATGGTTGGGTTTAAAAAAAAGGGAGGCTCATAATGGTTTCACAATCATCACACTAATGGGACAACCTTTAAATATCTCTAATATTTGGGGATTGTTGATCTACTTAAGGAATAATGGATAGTATAAGATCAGTCGCGCAACATGTGATCATATTTTAGATTTGAAATAATGGATTATTCCATGAGAATACCATGAGAAGAATAAAATATCATGAATGGGGTGACCATATGAAATATGGTGGGTCTTATGCAGGAGTAGTATCTCTATATATAGTAATTTATGTCTTATTTGGGGATTAATACTCAGAGGATTCCCATTATTCTAGAACCAAGTTTAATGCATTCACATAAGGTTAATAATGTTCAACATAAGGAGTATCATGAAACAATGGTGAATGATGGGTTCTTCTAGGTCTTACCCCTAGGTGGATTCCCATGATTTTATATCCAAGAAGAGTTTCTTGAAAGATGGTGAATAATAATAACAAGGATGAGTTTTTTGAATCATTTATAATTAATTCTTTTGTCGGGGATAACATCTAGGTATATTCCCATGATTCCAAAACTATGAGATGTATCTCAACACATAATGAATAATGATAACAATGAATTTTTTATCCAATAAATGGTAATTAAATAATTTTTCATGGATTTCACATAGGTGGCTTCCCTCCATTATGGAACCATGTTGAGTATCTCGAATCAAAGTGAATTATTAAATCCTAATGGATTTTATAGACACAATAATAATTGATTATTCTATTGGGGATGAATCCTATGAGTATTCGAATGGTTATTCATATAATTGGAGTTTAAAAACATAAGGAAAATAATGATAATAATTATGAGATTCTTTAATAAATGTAAATTGAATGGGGTTTTTTAGGATTAAAACTTGTGGGATTCCCCTATATCTTAAACCAATAAGAGTATCTCAAATCATGCTGAATAATGGTAACCCTCAAGTATTTCTCAACTCCGTGGAAATTAATTCTTTTAGTGGGTCTTACCACTATAATGAATCTGATGTAGTTGAAACTAAGTAGTGTGTCCAAAATTAACTTGAATAATGATAAACATGAGGAGTATCTATAATTAATAGTATTTGAGGGTTTAATTGGGGGCATACACCAAAAGATAATACTCATGTATGTATAATTTCATGAAGGATTACCCTACTAAAAAGGAGTGACTTCATAGTGCTACATGATGGGGAATCTGTATAGGACTTTTCAAAAGGGAATCCACAAGGGGGCATCTATATATTATCTCCACATAGTTGTGTATTCGTAGTTCTCTAAAATGTGGGTCTATATCATCTATCATCATATTGGTGTGACCCATGAAAAGCATAGGGAGTAGAAAAATTATATTTCAATGTATTACCTTTGCAATACAGTGGCTGACCAGGGGCATCTCACTTGATAATCATTATCATTTTTTCACCAATTAATCTAATTCACCAAGAATATTGTTATTATTTAGGTTTTATGTATTACATATTATATGGATCAACAGGAGTGAAAAAATATGATAAAAATAGCATAAAATTATAAACTATCTTGCATTTCTAAATATAAATGAGTTAAAGAAGAAAGGATGTTCTCATGAGAGAATTTTCACATAGCACCTTCAATGAAGACTGTCAAATCTCATTATTGGTCATGCACCATCGTATGTGTGAACAAATTATTCTACCCTGGTTTGGAATGATACTTTTACTTAGTGATCACTAAGAACACCCTCCACACACATCCTCTATAGAGGGAAAATGAATGCAGATAGAGTTGTAAATTTTTTAAAAACTATAGTGAGGTTTACAATAAATATAAATCATCTTTATAATTAACTAAGAATATATGAGAAATATGGACTTAGGTTCGAGAAACATATTACTTCGTTGTTATATTCTTCAGGTCAGTTACTTATGACCATGAGAACTAGATATCATAAATTAGAAGAATGGGGTGGAATGAGAATGAACGAGAAGAAACAAAAAAAAGAAAATAAGCGGTGTATGTTGAATAATACAGAAAAATTAAAACCATGAATGAATTATATTATATTTAAAAAATAATAAAATAAAATAACATTGAAAATAAAACAAAATTAAAAAAATTAAAAAAAATTAAAAGAATAAAAGAAATTGGTGAAACAACAATCCCTCCAGAATCTGTATCCTGAATGCCAGCTCTTATTTGATACACCCTCTATTCTATTCCACAAAAAGACCCACGTTATTTTTTGTTTAAAATTTTATACTTTATATCCATAACAATGATAATTTTTTTTAATTGTCTATAGAATGTTATGGACAAAATATTTATTGTGAAATATATTGACTGGGCTTTCCATATATTTTCCAAGACCGTATTTCATTCAATAATTACCATAATGGATAAATAACTCTGTGGTATTTATTGGTAGAATTAATATATAAGTCATAGATCAATTCCATGTAGAATCTCATTTATTAGATCTATTTAGATGGAGTTAATCATCTGTTATAGTGGTTGGGTCCATGCGATCCGTCAAAACAATTATATTACTTGACTTATTTTTTAGGCCTCATTTTTTTCGAATCCTCTCTTAATCCAAAAGAAAAATTTGAACAAAATATATTTTGGAATCCAAGAAAATAAATATATCATGTTCGATGATGATTTTAAATATTATTCCCTAAATACCCTTGCGATTAAATTCAGTTGAATTTCATGAATTAACCAATTTGAACATTTTAGCTCAAAAGTGATCATTAATCAAAAATTGATGTAAATAAGATAAAATTATTATATTTGGAGGGTTTAATTATTTGATATACATATAATTTTTTATGAAAATATTTTCTCCATCAATAATCTAACACATAAACAAAGCTTTTCAAAATGAATTAAATCTAAATAAGAAATTTAGAGGGCACAAATGATTGACATATTCAAATTCAAAGTAAAAAAATTAAACCATTTTTCAATGTCAAATAAAAATTAAATACATCTAACTACAATATAAATTATATTCCTAAATCTTGAATGAAAAAATAAACTCATATATTATAATTTTCCCTTTTTAAAATATATTGATCTTCTCATTTAATTCATTCAATCTCTGCAATTAATTATTATCAGACATTCCAATTCCTGGTCTACCACACAATGGATTCTATTATCACATCACTCATGATACAATTCTAGAAGATTTATTCAAAAAACATAAGAACATTTTGTGTACCCATAATATTGTAAATGAACTAATTTCTCCACATTTTATGGAAAAAATACACATAAAATCATGACAACGTATCAATAATGGTTGAAATGACTCTGAGTATTGCAGTTGGTAGGATTTGATTCTTTAAAAATTTAGGATCAAATATGAGGTTTATCCCTTTTTTACAATGAATTATATCATACATAAATGTGGAATGATATTCTCCCATTGAATGTAACAAATCCATCATTACCAAATACACAATGTAAGTTCATGATTGAATTAAATAATAATTAATGATTTCTAAACCATCTTGATTTTTATTTGAAATAAATTTATTCCTAAAATAATGGTTTCAATTTTATCTTTTTCTGATAGTTTTGTTTTAACAAGACTCACATCATCCACCTAACCAAATTTGATAAAAAATCATGACTCTATTAATGGTTGTTTATTATTTTTCTATTTCAACGCCCATTTTATCAACTATATTATTCTTTTTATAATTTTTTAATTTTTTAATTCGATAGTGGAAGAAATGCTTCATCATGAATGAATTAGCAACCGTAATTAATCCCACAATAAGAACCCCCAGAATTATTCTATTGTAATGTAAATCATCCCTTCAACCAGTATACCCTTTACAGTGATACATTAAATTTAAAAAACCGTGAAATTATAAAAATAATGATTTGTATGGAAAAAAATTATTGAAACATTGAATATCCCTATAGTGATAATTCATGGATTCTATGGGATAATTAAGGATTGATGTAAAGGTTTTCATTTAAGTATAAGTGGTTTTAAAAATATGCCTTAATAATTTTAAATGGTTTCTTTCATAGTCATATCATTGATAAGATAAAACACATGTTCTGGTCTGTAGCATGCCCCATGATCAGTCAAGAAACATTCTCAATATAAAATATGAAATATTTGGCCATGAAATCACCCCAGTATTAGGACATATGATTTGGACAATCACCCATGTCATTATTAATAATAAATAATAAATAAACATGAATTTCAAAAAATAAAAGCATGAAAAATTGTACGGAAAATTCATTTACATCAATCAATTGCTTCCTTCAATGATTGTGTCTTTATTTTAATATCCATTAATCAATATAGTCATTGAATTTTTATTTTACACATTCAATGTAATTATCAATCAAATACAAAACCTGTAATTGAACGATTCATAAATATCTCTTGTCTCCTAAATTATTCATTTAATGTAGGAATTAAATCTTGAGCATGCAATTTTTAGTGTACTTCTCTAATCACAGTGTCATAAAAAATGTAAGGATTATTAAAATGTTAAAAATCATGGGCATGAAATTTTTAATGTAATTATCTAATAAAAATTTCATTAAATGTTTTTGAATAAAATATTCCATCATGAACCTACAAAATAAGATTATTCATGTAACCACATGGACCATGTCCTTAGAGTTCAAAAAATATAAGATAGAGTTTGCTTCACGTTAGACTAATTCCGAAGACTAAATTCGAAATCAAAACTCATAATATTGAAAATTGAACAACTAAATTGATAATAAAGGATAAATCATTGTACAATCCCCCATATGGGACATGAATTTATTCTACCTCGAGTGGGTAGTACAAGATATTATCCAAAGTCTGATGGTGGTTGGGGATTTTTTGGAGTGATCCACCACGTGATTATTTTCCCAGAATCCACTTATTTGTTCTTGTTGAGTAGAATTCCAAATATATAGTACACAAGATCTGCCCCCTTTCACAATTAAGAATAGCATACAAGGAGAGGGTAAGATAAATTATTGAACCTCCTCCTCTATAATTTATACATTTCCAACATCTTCTTCACAATAGAATGACTTCTCCAAATTTTATTCATGGTGTGAATAATAAAATAGAGATTCAAAATTTTAATTTTATGTCCTAATTTCTAAACAATGCCTATTAATTTAGTTATCATGTGATTACTCATGTTAAATAAAACAAACTAGTGTCTCTTCTTATAATCCTTCCAGTAAATGTTCAATGTCTTCAAGGAGCTTTAGGTGTTGCTCAATTAGTGAAATTTATTCATTATCTTAATCATATAAGGCATGATAAGAATAATCTAATTATAAAAATTCAAAACATTTTGTATTGGAAATCAATTTATTTTTAATAAAATTAATTTTTTTGAGATTCATAATGTATCATAAACATTACTTGATTTATCTTGAATATCTTCTTTGATGGAAAGTGCCTTAAGGAGTTGATCCATTATTCGTTGTGGTAGGCAGTCAGTCTCCACCATCTATATATAAAATTAAGTACCTTTTGTAGTGTATTAATTTAAGGTTCTGGATCTTCTTATTTCCATGGTTTGGGAATATCAAGTAGTTTCTCATATTCATTCCTTAATTCATCTAGTTCATGTTGATCCCCCTCTTTTATCTCAACATGTAAGTGATTTACATCTATCCATCCTTTAAATATTTGAGTGATGTTGACTGAATAATCACAAACCTCCATATTTACCTCCTATATTTCATAATTTAATATTATGTGTGTGGAAAATTTCTTACACCGCAACCTCATGTTCTTCCTCTGTCGAAGCGTTAGGTTACTCAATTAATGCATGAAAATTTTCAATTTTTATTTCAATTTTTCTCCCGATGAAATCCAAAGTATTTTTCATCCTTTCCACTCAAACATTTAGATCACTATAATCAACTTATTTTTCTTAATATTTCACTTGCGTTTTATCTTTCCATGTATAATATATCCAGTTCACATAGAGCATGGAATTCTTTTGAATTTTTTGGTTTTCTTAAATGAAAAGTTATTTACAACATAAATAAAATATAAGTAAAATAGTTATTTTCATCTTGTAAATACTGATATTTTGAGTCATGTCTATTGTTGGGTGTGGAAAAATCAAATATCCATATTCTCCATGTTCAGAAAGGTGGCAGATTGGGGTAATCTCATATGAGGAGATTTATTAAGTAGTTTACCTAAATAATATAATTCACATAAGAAGTAGTTAATTTTGTATGTTTTATTAATGGATTGGAATAATTTTAATGATGAAATATTATTAAACTAACATTAAATTATTAATTACAATGTAATGATAATCAGAATGGAATTGAGATAAGAAAGGAACATCTTCCAAGATATTTTTTAGGGTTCACATAAAATAACCATCCTCAAATATACATAGTGAACACAATTCATAATTTTTATTCACATCCAAATATACCCCTTATATGAATGAATATATTACTTATAAATCACCAAGAACACTATACATGAACCCCCATCAATAGAGGGAAAATGGATTCATCATAAGAAGTTAAAATTTTGTCAACCACAATGTGGAATAAAACACCTATAAATTACCCATATAAATAAAAAAAGAAGATAAAAACATGTCTATTGTTCAAATTTCTAGATTACACCCATTGGATATTCCCCACGTCAGTTACTCATGATCATGAGTGTTAGAGATCACAATAGAGAAGAACATGGAGGAATGAGATATAAATAGATGAAAATAAATAAGGAATAGAAGGGTTGTGTGTTGAAGAGGACAATAAAACCATTCCTGAATAATATTTTATTTATAATAAAATATTTTAAAATTACATAAAATGTAAATGTAAATAGAAAAAAATAATGTGAAAAATAAAAGAAGTAATGAAATTGGAAAACCGGCTTCCCCTACAGAATCTGTATTTCCATTGTAGGTTTCTGTTTGATCAATTATTTCATCGAATCAAATAAAGGGTCCTTCATATAGGTTATTGTAAATGGGAATACGTATAATACCACAATATTTATAAATAATTATAATTGTCTCTATGATGTTATGGAATAAATATTGAGTGTGACTTTTTCAAAATGAGATTTCTATAAATATTCCTAGAATATATTTCATTCAATGACCACCATAATGGAATAAAAATTCAATGATATTTTTCGATATAACAAATAAATGTGTCCATATTCCATTATTGATTGAATAAATTCATTTTGATTTGTTTTTACAATGTTATGATTCTGTTATAGAGGATGGGTCCATAATGCCTGCCTAAACAATTGTCAAACATGAATGAGTTTTTGGTCCTTATGTTTTTTGAATCATCTCTTTGTCATATAGAAAAATAATAAAAACTAAATCAAGGAATCACCAAAAAATTATACATCAAATTATATTAATATTTTAATAATTATTCAAAAGAAAATCTTATTATTAAAATCTAATAACTATCTAGAATTATCCAATTTTAATGTTTTAGTTCACAAACAGAACATTTTAATTTTTTTAAATAAAAAGCTGAAATAAATAAATTTTGAGGATTTGAATATTGGAAATACATATAAAAAATCATGAATATATTATCTATATTAGTGTATCCACATGGGATTGTTCATATATGGTTATCACAAAGGATATCCACATATGATATTTTGATTGGATTGGTTGCATAATATTTTTTTCATATGACCTTTATGATGGATTTTCCACATATGGATTATCATATATAATTTTTTGATGTGATTTCATCTTTATGGAGAATATAATAATGTGGAACATTATACCGCATGAGACCAATTGTTCATTTTAAAATTCACATATCATTATTTGAGAAGGAAATCCCATACGAAGTAATTTATATATGGGGGAATTATTTTTGGGAATAATTGTCAAAGGACCAATCTACATCAAAACTCGGGGATTTTACTAGAGTATTTCAAAAAGAGATAATAAATTCTACACCTTTAAGTGGAATAAATATTTCTATACTTTATTCAAGAAGTTTTTTGAGATATTTATTAATAGTAATGAATAATTTCTTTCAGAATATATATGGAAACATTGTGATTAACATAATGAAATGGTCGGATTCATAGTAATAGGTACCCCAGTTCATTTTTTTCTCTTCATGGGAGGACAAATTTTACAACCTCTTACCCAAAAAAAATTATAGGAGATTAGTATTCATTGAAATATTTTTATCACTTAATTATATAAGAAAACCACAACACATGTAATATAATCACAACCTCCATGATGCAAATGATAAAACATTAGTGATCTAATAAATGTGTTTTTATATTAAGAGAATCAATATGTCGAAGAAAAAATCATCACCTATGAGATGAAAATAATAGTTTTTTTCACAAAATGATAGATGTTCTAGGCAGTCGACGAAATGTTCAATGTTGGATTTAATGCAATTTTAATTTTTATTCTGGTTAAAATGATACTTGAAATAGAAATATCATAAATTTGGAACCATAACTTCATTTGGGATTTTCATGTAGGAACAATGTATACTTTATCATGATCTAAACCCCATGATATTGTTTATACAATATAGAAGGATATTTTATAATGTATAAATGTGCATGTAAGATCACAAATTATTTTTTAAGGTATAAAAACCTTTCTATCATAAATTTTGTAAATCCATGGCCAACTCATTGAATGTGGTTCTCAACAGCATACCATTGTGTTGGGAAATGTTTCTACATAATATCCATACCTCAATGTGGTAGCATAAATGAAAAAAATGAAATTCTAGTTTCATTCTTCTTTCGGTACGGAGACACATTTCTACTCAAACTCGACATATGTATTCAATACTAGGATAATATAATTGGTCTTGTTGTAAAGTGAATGTCATGGAAATATTTTTTTGCCAACACAAGTCTAATTAGTTGTAACTATCCAACCACATAATACCATTCATGAAAAGCCTAGTCTAACTACCTATATATTACTATTCTAGTATACTCTCTTTTATAGTAGCTAATGCATCACCATAACCCAATTCTGGGTCCTTTATACTAAGGAATAATAAGATCATTTTGAACACCCACATCTATGCATGTAACCAAAATTAATCGGCACATCATGATTGAAACATCCCTAACACATTTCCATAATTCATCCATGGAACAAACATGTGATTATTCTAGGTTTAGTTCCTTTATATCATAAAAATCCATCCATTTCCTAGAACCACCACTTAGTGTTCCCCCTATGTCTGTAATCAAATATTCAATTGTAATTTATTGAGATATTTGACTATATATTATTTGATTTAATCAAATACATGTGAATTCCAAGAAGGCCTTCCAATGAATGGTCTAATTCTCAGGAATCCCATTTTACATAAGGGGTATAGACTAGTGACCAATGTCCTACTCCCCACCTTTGGAGAATCCCTATCCTCAGATCATTAAAATGACTTAATAAAAAATAAATATCATATTACACCCCTATATATATAATTAATGATAGGGACAAAAAATAACTCACATCCAGGAGATAACTTGAAAAATTACCTATTTCAACTTCCCAAGAATAGTTTCTTTAGAATTAGTAAATTTTAAACTCACATGGAGGGTCTCTTTGTCTGAACATTTATTGGTGCAATCCCTCATAGAAAATAAATTTAGATTGTTTTATTCTTGTAAGATACAATCTTACCATAATTAATATAATTTTATGATATTTGGAATGATATTTATTAGTATACGAGTATACTAAGATTCTGTCTACATACCTGTATTTCCCTCTATGTTCCAGGTTCAAATCTAAATAGGCTATACATTCCTTTATCCAACCTCCCACACCATGTCTCCAATAAATGTGTTTCATTGTATCCATACAGTTTAATAATATCATAGTACCCAATTTAATTCAAAACAGTCCATTATCATGTAGAAAACCCATTAATTTACCCAATGATACATGTTGAAACCATAATAATATTATTCATTGATTTTGTTGATGCTTCGCAAGTACAGGCTGTTCACCGACAATCCATATCAAACAACCACAACACAAAACCATCATGTACTAAATTTATCAATAAAAATAATTGTATAACCTCATAAAAGTGGATTTGGGATCCCACTAGTGTTCAAAAAGTCATCAAATGATACAACCAATAAAACTGTGTTCCATGAAACATCCTTTTTTAACAAGCCAGGAGTACCCTCGTCCACCATATTTGGAATTAAGAGAATCATTTTTTCCGTGATTTATTCCCATTTCTCCCTTTATGTGGTGAAATTTTAGTAAATTAAATAATCAACCACTTAATATCTATTTAATAGGGTTTAAAATATATATAATTATTCCTATAAAATCCACTATTGATATCCAAACACCCTTGGTTCTTCCACAATAATGAAATGTATCTCCCAATCTATATAAGAAAAATCAGGAACCTACAATGATTTGGTCTCAACCTGAGAATACAACAAATAAAATGCCTTAATAAGAATTAAAAAACATAGGAAAACCCTCTCAAAATGTTCCCTTGATAAAATATCCCTACATTACAAGGTTATGAGTCACAATTATGGACCTTGAGATCTCCAACCACTCCCAAAATATGATTTCTTGAGATGGGTCACTAGGTCTACCACACAGCCCATTAGAGAAAGCCCTTACTAAGGTCCTATCAAACATGCATCATCCATACACCCATCCCAACCCATGGAATATAATTTTACTATCAACCCCCAATTTAATGTCAGTTATGATAAGAGTTACATTGTAGGGTGAAACCATGTCAACATGGGTCTAATTATACGGGCATTCAATTCCAAATTATAAATGACAGTGCCCTCTATATTGTAATGTGATTCCTAATTATATGAAACTCATTTTTAAATTCTCCCAACAGGGAATAACTATAATGAAATCCCTAATTATGAATCGTACTTCAAGACTCTATTCCACTTTTAACATCCTCATTAGGGACTACTCCCTATAGGGTCCTAATCTCACATATAAAGATGAAAAAGAGCGGATCCTCAACATGCATCTGTATAGAATTATACCCCATTAATGTCATTTAAAACTATATAAATTCTGGTACATATCATCATTTATCTAGATGATACAAATAGACAAACAAGAATTATTGTCTATTGAGTAAAATATCATGGAAATACTGATTGTAAAACTCCATATAGGTTGTTATAAATCATTTGTTAACTGCACATAAAATTTAAAAACAAATTCCATTCTACATGAAACTAATCAAATATTAATGTGGTCCCACTAGTGTAAAATTCATGTGATGAACATCATCTTAATGGTTTGTGTCACACTAGACACATTTCAATCAGATACAGAGTAAGGATTACATTTTATATAGGAAAACAACATATAGGATGTTATATACACTTTAAATAATAGATCTAGTAGAACTAAACACCTCATTATGTTAAACAATTTGGAGTAATGTGGATAATAGACCCACTTGGGACACTATATGACATATACATGGTGAATGAATAATCATCATATTCGCCAAATTTATAATAGTAGATCCACATGAAAATCCATCTCTTTCGAATATATATAAATGTTGGTCTAGAAATTTAAACATTCACCAAGAAACATTATGGTAGAAACCCATTTTGGTATTTTTGATACATTAAATTTTTAACCTCACTATTAGTAGAAATATTACACCACATTGTCCCTATTACATTAGAAAACATCAGGTCAAATATAATACATTTTACTACTTTTACCACTTCCTACCAATAGAAATAATTGATCACAGTCATCCAACCACAGTTAAGAAGGAAATTAATCCAAAATAATTAACAACTCTACATTATATGTATTTCTATAACAGTCAAAATCATATAAAACTATTACATTTTATATCCAAAACATCAATTCCATAACCATGGAAAGATGGAATTTTCACCAAGAGAAGTGTTCTCGATACCCAAGTTTGATATCCATCACAGGCTCCAATAAACTCATAATAATAATTACTACCATATACTAAATATAAATATATTAAGAGTGGAATGACTCTAACAACAATTTTTTCATTTATCATAATGGTTCACTATTTGATTAGTAATTGAACTGATAGGTTCAAATACATCAGGTGAACTTATTTCAATGCTTGAGGTTGTTAAATAGTAGTGAGGTATATAAGATTGTCTATGGGAGACAATTATAATATATAATATAATGTATCCAATGGAAATATCCAAACAACATTTATCATAGAAAAATAAACACATTTTTGTTGCATAAATATTACATGGATATAAAAAATGAAATGAAGTAAAACTGAAAACAACCATATCATACATTAAATACTAATGCCTTACTTGGCTGATAAAAAACATAATAATAAAATAAATAAAAATAAAAGGCTCTACAACAATCTCCAATCCAAAAAAATATCTTTTCTAAAAATATATACTCATTCCATTATAGTTGATCAGAACTAGCACACATGTCATCCTATTCTTATAACATTGATAAAAAAATCCTGGGTACTATAGTTTAATGGATCACCATGTTGGGTGTGGGTATAAATATAATGAGACATCCACATACTCGATCATGAACATAAACAATATTATTCTTTTTTTTTATTTGTGAATTGTTCCTCATGGGAAAACAGTAACATTTAGAATATAGAATAAATAAATACCAAATGTTGTTCCAAGAACTACTACCATAATGGATTGTTCATGGAATGTTCATAACCTATTTTAGACAAAACCATAAACAAAATGAATAACCAAATGTAGAATCAATTCCGTGTTCATTATCCCAATCAACTATACCTTCTCTGACCAACCTTATAAATTCCATTTAGGATGTCGCATCACCATAGGGAGACACATGTACATGCATTGGGATTAGTCGTAGCTGCATCAAATCACTATTACAAATGATTATAGTTAGTTTTTTGACATTCTTAAATTATGTAATTGATCTAGATGTAATTACACTAATTCAATATAAAGCAATATCGACATCGGATACCTAGGTACCGATCTGTAGGTGGCCATAACATTGTATGTTGGACGAATCCTAAGGTGGTTAACCAATAGGTTATCCATAATTAATAATCTCCAGATTAAAGATAATACATTATATCTAATTAAGAGATATATCAATATACCACTCATAATAAAATTCAGTAAGTACATTAGTGGTTCAACTTCCTGATCATATGGAGTATCCTAGGAGTATCTCATGGAAATCATTATCAATCCTCGAGAGTATGATGAATTGGGTTTCAAAACATTCTAAGAAAACACCTCTAAAATCCCTTAACTATGTGAAACAACAACGAAAATAAAAATTCCAGTAAAATAAATAATCAAACACAAAATGATCATAGGTAAAATCCCATGATTTACTTCTAGGAATTACAATAACTTCAAGGCCAATTATAAAGGATCAACTTATGAAACCCTAGAAGTACATATTTGAATTCTCATTATATCATTACATCATATTAGGACTCATGGGAAATGTTTTTAGAAACCCCTATGAAATTTTTGATGAATCCAATGTAACCATGTGAATTAATATATTAAAAAGTATGGTTTCTTGTATTCTTAATCCCCAACACATTTCCATATCCTAACATGATTTATTTTTCATTATAATATATATGGTTACACTCTCAGCCATGTATACACAAACCCCGGATACACATACTGTAATTGATGAAAATTAATCTAGAAAAAAACTGATGTTCAATGGAATCCAATGACATAGAATCATAAAACACTTAACATGGACATTTTATTTACGTGATTTCATTCCACAGTAGATATGATCCAGAGATGGCACATAGAAAATCTCATTAATCTAAGATAGATTGAAATTTTTTACTCATCCAACACAAACCCATTACACCTAATGTTTTATCACCTAGAAAATTATAAGAAAAATAGGGATTATGAAGTCTTTTTTCAACTTTCAAGTGTTTTATAGGTCACTTGGAATTTCATGGACTCTACATCATTTGGATATGGATCATGGAACGAAACTAGAACACATATTATGTTAGTAAACTCATTTATTCAAAAATTTCAATTAAAAAATTTAATTTATTTAAAAATTTTTTTGGAATTAATTTAAATACGGGGATCACCATCATGGATATACAAATAATCCACATAATATTTATATATAAAAATATACAAAAGAGAAGGTATGATTTAAAACCTATTTCATATGATGCTTCCCCTTTAATTTATAAAGGCTGATAATATTTTCCTAAGACCATCCAAAATCTACCATGACATATGACTTCCAATATCAATCAAAAGAAGAATAAATTCATTAATTATAATCAAATTATTCTCAATTATTTAATCACCAAAAATTGTAAACAACAAATCAAAAAAAAAACTATCAAGTAATAGTGTCTGAAACATAAGTGGAAAATCTCATCACACAAGAACCATGTACAAAGTATCGCTTTCAAACCATGAAACATCATTATCCTTATAGATAATAATATATAATAAATAAAATAATAAATAATAAAAATTCAATTTAATGAGTTAATTTTTGAAGAATTCTCCGTGACATGATACCTAAATGAAATGACATGTGCTAAAGTGTTGAAACCCACCCAAATCATTCTCTTCCTATATTGAGAAAAATAAATATAACCCATATCTAATTCCTCCATTATCCCTAGGAATCATGTGTATAAAATAAAACCAAAGATGAAAATATTTAAGAAATATGGAGAAACACAATGAAGGATAATGAGTAAAATATTTACCTCAAGGATTCAAACTCATAAAATGTTTACAGATTCCAACCATGAATATTGGAGATCTTCCATTGAGTATGGGAGGATGTGGTGGGAATGGATAGGAAAATTTTATGGGTTAATTGATGGAAAATAAAGATAGAAGAAATATGGTTTCGATTTGGAAAATATTCATATACACATTTAATGAGGTTCATGGTTATGATATATGGTTAAGAAAATTGGGCACAAACCATTTGTGATTCACTCTCCAAACAAGGACCTATTTCTTGGTTGGAGTGTGTGGTCTGAAAAATGGTGTAAAACCACGAAATTACTTCAGAAACTATCTTCCAAATGGCTTGGTTTAATAGATCATGCTTTATGGTTTTCTAGGGTCATCTGCCTATACAAATTGGATCCCACATTTTATCCTAACAGTTCACCAAACATTCACCCTATGATTTATTTTCCTAAAACTCATACATCAGTTCCCAATCCCCCAGAACATAATCAAAATTCAAAAACAAATTATATACATACTGTTTTTCTAAAAACCTATATTCATTAAATTTCCATCCCGGAAATTTCATTTCTAAATCTCTGGTAAAAAATTTACAGGTTAAGTGATGTAAAATTAAATATCATTCTAGAATTTCCAACATGGAAAAAGGCTCTAACAATGTGAGAGAATATAGATGGGTGAGGAGGTGTTTTTTGAATTAGTGGTATTATATTAAAAATAAGGTAAAATAAAATATAAAATAAAAAAGTTTAAATAACCGGATAATCCAAACGATTAGGCCTTACAATTTTGTTCACCAGGCAGCAACCATGCGTAGGGAACTACCAATCTATACCCCTCTCTAAACAATATATCCACAACACCACATGATTTGATGAACCATGATTCAACCATTTTAAATGTAAACACATCATTATATATTCAATTTTTATTCTCTCCACTTGGTTTACCTAGCCCTACTTAATCCATAAATCATTGGATAAACTCATTTTGGATCCACATGATTCTTCCTAGGACATTCATAATTTTCATAAAACTCTGTGGATTAATAATGAACCATAATAAGACATATATTATTTATTTTTTTCGACCAGAACACCATGGAAATATAAAATGTTCCTAAAAATCATTAAATAATTAAAAATAAAATCCACAATTACATGGTGGGTGTGAAAAACTCATGACCATTCAAATTTTCCCCCGTGATAGTGTTCAGACCAATCAGAGGAAAGAAAGTCAATGAAGTCCTAGAAAACAATCAAATAAAATTGAATCGTATAATAACTTGATAATAACCCTATTGACAAGGACTAAAATAGTATCTATAATGTAATAGAAACATAACATTATTCTCCCCACATTTTAGAGTCAGTTTATAAGTGTATGTCATCTACTGGATAGTTCATAAATATCATATGAAAATCACCAAAAACCCACAATCTAAAAATCTCTAAAGGGAATTTACCAAACACAATCATCCAATGACAACTTAAAGAAGCTGGTTCAAATTTAGATGGAGATACCATCACATATAAATATACCAGGGAAAAAATTTACAGATCATCGATCCTAAACACTTAATCATAGATGTTAAAAATAGAAAACATTCCATGATAAGAAGTACCAAGGATCTATCCTATTGGTCATAAAATCAATATTGTGGGGTTATAAAACCTACTTCATGAAGTACCATCCCATGTAATTATGAAGAAAAATATATTTAATAAAATCAATGGCCTAATAGAAAACAAAAATACCATTCATGTATGAAACCATGTAAAATATGTTATACCCACACTAATGGAACAATGAACAATCCATCAATTTACCCCTTCTACGCAAGGGAAACAACAACATTTATTGATGTGGCACATACAATCTCCCAAATGAGATTGATATCATAATAGGTAACTAATGAATAACTCAAACAACCTGAGGAAACATCGTCTGTAAGACAAATATTATCAATACTCAAAGATAAAAATCCAATAATGGATCAACATCATTATGGGATGCAACAAAAAACCTATGGATAATCCCAAAAATTCTACTCAACCATGAATCAACAATGTTAAAAAATAAGGACCAAGGAAACATCCCAAATGATATCACACATGTGGTAAAATAAGAAAAACACGATCTCACTAATCCAATAGTCTGTGAAAGGCACACAAGATGAAAACTATAAACCCAATCATTTCCAATGGATCTACAATATAAAAAATTACTTTGATAAACCCAAACCACAATACTCTGAAAAAAAAGGAATCCAGATATGTTTTTTCATTTTGAGAATGAGAAGTGTTAAGCCGAAGGATGAATAAACCTAATTAAATCATTGTACATTCAATTTAGAACATTCATAGAAGGGTTTGGGTGATCAGATCAAATAACTAGTTAAAAAACCTTTAATATTCTGCACTCAAAAAATTACACAAATCAATCCCAAAAACAAATGGGTAAAAAAGTTATGTATCGTGAAATGAAAAAAAATCATTCCAAAAACCCATTTTGTAACCCAAGGAACCAAAATAAATTTGGAATTATTTTATTCAAAATAAATTAGAAACCATTTTAAAAATTCGACCCCATATCCTCTCCAAGCATGGATAAATTTTTATCTAATTCCAAAAAAACATCCAAATGATGAAAATGTCTCATAAATGAAAAACAACATTCTGGTATACAAATTAAATCAAACAAATTTTATTTTGTAATATTATTCAAATAAAATAACCTTTTAAAATAAAAAAATAAATTGTAACACAAAATTATTCAACGAAAATAAATTTGGATATCACATGTTTTTAAAAAAAATAGAAAACCAATATTTTAAAAATAGTGTAGAACTGATTTTTAAAATCAATAACACAAAAATAAGATTTAAAAATTCTTACAGAAATCTACCCTTTCAAAAAAAAATCATTATACCAACCACATTTCAATGAAAATTCATAACCCCATCCATCCAAACCAAAAACATATTTACTATAAAATCCATTTTTCCCCAACCAAAAAAATTATTTCTCATCATATGATAAGAAAGTAAAAATCATGCCTAAAAACCTAATGATGACATAATATCATTAGATTAACATTAACCCTATTACTATTTACCTTAATTGCATTAGGTGATCCATACGTCCATCAGCATAAATGAAAATAGGATCTGGGATGGAGAATCATTCCTAATTTTTCCACACAATTGATGACAACTAGTCAATTGTGCATTTGTTCCTAAAGAATATTTAGCATTAATTGTTCCATTGATTGATGGTGTAAAAACATTGATTTTTTTCCATGAATTTTTTTAATTATATGTAAATATTTCAAGACCAAGAAATCTGACGGTGCGTGATTATGATGCCCAGAGTACCCAAAATGATCCTTTTAAGATTTGTAAAACACTAAATATCACGTGTAAGCAGTTTTACAGAAAATGTGAAAAAACTCTTAAACAGTTTCTAAGATCTGAATTCAAAGGGAACATTTGCACTCAGGATGACGAGTTTACCCTAGGCGCGAATTATGATTAGTCGATGCGGGCCTCCTGTGAGAAAACTCAAAAATGGAATAACCATAAATAAAATAATTAAACAAAGTTATTTTATTTTTCAAATGATTATAACTCATTAACTGTAACTCGGATAGAAATATCAATACCACCTCTGAATTTATGAGTGGATTCATTCCTTATGGTGATACCAAAATTTTCCGGCGTAGGACACTAGTGATAGTTTGGTTTTTGCTGTAAATAAAATAAATAAGTGGTAATTATTTTATAGTAAAATCCATAACTTCTAAACGGTATGTTGGATTGAAAATTAGAGGGTACTGTGGGGCTTTTTTGGGTGTCTTCTCCTTAGGCGGTGCCTAACCTCGACCAACGCGGGTCATGGGTGAACGCTAATAAATTATTGATCTTTTTTTGGGTACATTCAGTAAACATTCAAGCGGAATTTTATATATTTGGAACCTTTTCTCAGATAAAAAATCAGAGGGAAATGTAGAATACACGACATTGGGAATCACATAAATGAGGATTTACATTGATCGCAGTAGGTCTGGTGAAAATTTTAATATTTGAAAATTTTTAAAATATATGAAATGAAATAATTTTATTATTTTATTTCATATCCTCCGATGAAAATGTAAAGGGGTGGGGATAGTGACGTTTCTAGCCAATAAATGGCTTGACCTTCCAAACCTATGTAACTATGTCATGTGGGAATTAGGATGCTTTCTAATTGATGATCCCCATTAAATTATAACATTGTTACATACCCTTCCCCTCACCTATATATATGCTGCTTGGGGGGGGGGTATCAATACATCTTATCCAAGAAACTATGTGCTAAAGATACACTTTGAAGATATTCCCTTAAAAGATGGAGTTGATCCTATAAGGAGGTGACAGGTGACATAAATCCACAAACCAGAGGAAGACGTGCGAGCGACGTCATTAGAAGACTATTGTGGGAATAAAGAACACTGATCCACCTCACGTGCGGGCATTTCTTCGATGATTCAAGGTCGGGGGTTTATTCGTTTACATTTCCATAAAATATTCTGTCTTACCCATTGATTAAAATTATATGAAAAAATGGGTCAACTGACTAACATATTGATCCTCGAATCAATCATTTTGGATGAGGTTATTATGGGGTATCTTTGTGTTTTTTGTTTGTTTTTTAATAAAAGAAATTGTTAAACCCATTTTTTCCTCCTTTCTATCACAATATAACATGGAGTAAATGGTCCTAATGAACTTGGAATGAACCCTCCACAACATTGTTACCCTTGCGCCTTTCAGGGAAGACATTTGGCATGACAACGCCGACCAGCTAAGAAGGAGGAGACATGCCAATGCACACCACTAGAGGAGGCTGTGGCATGAAGTCGCGATGAACACTGGGGGGGGGCTGGTAGTGGCCAACCGTGGTTGAGGTGTAGCGCACTGTCATGCACTGCCGGTGTCCAAGGGGTTGCAACTTATCAGACATAGAGGATGGAGAAGTCGGCCAGCTCATTGGCTGGCCATAAATGGGAATGATGGAGTGGTGTCACCTTCCGTTGATGATTAGGGGATCACGACTGAAGCTGCGATGGAGGAGGAAAAACCTGGTCCTCTGGCTGATTGTGAGGTTACTGGGCAATGCCCTCATGGATCCGCCACGTTAAAGTCTTAATTCCCATTGTACATTCGGGATCATGGGGGAGTGGCTCCCACTAGCTGCTGTGCGGAAGCACAGTGGATTATGCACTTCGCGGCCAGACCGCCCTCTAGAGGGCCGCCTTCCCAGTGGGCCGCTATAATGTGTTGTCCCTTTTTGTGGGCTAGGATAGACCTCTACCCAACTGGCCGAGTCTACCGTAACCCATCCCATATGTGGTTGGGCTGGGTAGGTCCAACCGGGTCGGACCAGACCCATGTCAACCGGGCCAAGACACACATAATGGGCCTTAACTCGAGAATCAGATGTATGTTTGATTAACTGTCTTTGTTGTTGGGATACATTGATTGATACAGTCCTTTTGAATTTCTCAATTATTGTTTTGGGGAATCATGGAGTATGGAATCATTGGATCTCACATGAATCTAACCGGGCCCATGGCACTGAAATGCGAATAATGCACAGACCAGGCGTCTGGTTGACACACTTTCTATTGTGTTGGAAACCATTTAACATGCCATATCATCATATTACTTCTTTCTTATACTTCATTCTAGTTGAAATATGACCAATGGCTAGGGGAGTGGTTCTCCCAAGTGAGATTTGTAAAGAACATGGTCACTTTCTCTGACCTGATGACTGCTGACTTTTCAACTTAGAGTGACTAAAAAACCACAATACGCGATGGGGAGGAGTTTCTAAGTAGGTCACGGTGGAGAGTGGCCTTGTTAGGGGATGGGGAGAGGTACCTCAGATATCCATGGTGGGGTAGCGGCTTTGTATGACCCAGAAGACCAATAATACGTGATGGGGAGGAGTACCACTGTATTTCAAGGTTAGTGGGAAGCACCTCTGTGTGACTCGGCATGCCCAATGTACTCAATAGAGGAGGAATTCTCCAGCAGTCGAGGTGTTGGATTTTGTGACTGGGAATGTTACATGTTTCTAGGCCTAGATAATCTGAGGATGGAAATTATCATTCATAGAAATCTAGGGTGGGTCTCAATTATATCCTATTTCTATGAGTTGTATACCTGGTTTGAGCTGAGACTCTAATTGATCTGTGTGTATTAATTTGTTCTTTATGATTGAGATATTTCTTTATAGTATTCCTTGTAGAATTATGTGAGTCCTTTGTGGGTCTCAGGGTCCCTACTGAGTATCTTTATACTCACCACTACATGGGCCTCTCCTTCACCTTGTTGTGTGTTGTGCAGACAACAAGGAGCTGGGCTGAGGTTTGAGGAAGACTGGACTAGGAAGTACGCATAGGAGACAAGATGATGTGTAGTTTTGTGGAGGCAATCTGTACACACCCTTTAGGTAGGATCCTCAAAGGACTACTCTGTAGCTATATTCTGTTTCTAGAGGTATTGTACCTTTTAGATGTATTTGTACTTTTATTTGTACTCATACATTTAGTTGGGCTTGTATTCTGGCCGCTTATATATTCAGAAATCCTTTGTTACAAAAGTAGTCTACTTCATTGATGCTTCTTTTTGTGTCCTCAGAGCATGTGTTTGTATAGGTTTAAAGGAAAAACCATCCCATTTTTGGGAATATGCCTTTCAGTGCTAGTCTCCAGCCCCTAGCCTATGGAAGGTGGGCTAGGGGTAGTCATAACACGAGCATAAGGGATGGGTCATGACAATGTGGAATCAAATGGGTTTGGTTCTACAGAAGAACTAGGACTTTGAAATTTTATACGAATCATTAGTGTAATGTGTTATGAGTGTGGTTTTTAGTTCGAAGAGTCCAGTGTTGGTGAAAAGGATAACATATCCATACACAATGACCACGAATTCTGATTTCTGACTGAGCACACGAGAACCATGGTTGTGTGTATTTTGAAAAGTTTTCATTATGATCTCTTGAGTCATCTCACGAGGTATAACATATTGACTGTGGCACACCTGTCTTCTTTATGAGTTCCACCATGTAGACTGCTAGCTAGGATTCCCATGAGAGTATGTGATGACGGCCCACTGAGCGATGATACCTTGGTGCAGGGCCCTCTTGCAGTGTTAGAATCATCAGGTGGTGTACCAAAATCACCACAACCTTTTGGTTAGTTGTTTCCACCATCTCCAATAGTAGAGGATACACGCCGACTTAGTGCATTTCCGGAGTTCCCGCAGTATAGGACATTGAGGTTCTGAGGTGAGACTGACCCAAAGGCGTCTAAGGACAGTCTAGAGGATGTCACGAGGGTATTCTTCTAGGGTGAGACAACAGCGTTTTTATGGTGATCCATGTAGCCAGCCATTTTCAGGAAGTAGTAGGGAGATGGTGGAGCCTGATGCTCTAGATACATGACTAAATGACCCACATATAGGCAAACATCATGGGGATTTTCAGGGTAGAGTTCATCACAGCGACCATACACTATGTGCATATGAAGAAGCTACTGCACATATAGTAGGGAATCATGATAGTTGGCCAATACTTGGTGAGGTTCATTGATCTCTTCCTCTACTCAACCGACATGGTATGAGACCCCTTTTTTTCGGACCTAGACCTTTGAGTAGGTTTTGTGATGGGAGATCAGAGCCTCGATGGTATCACTCGGTATAATGACTCAACATGGGGTGCTAGATCGATTGCTATTGGTGGATAGCATCCTAGCTGAGCAGACACCCACAATGAGAGTCACCACCAGCCATCAGTTAGTAGAGTTGCCTATAGCATGTTGAAGGAAGATGGAACATAGGTCCACAATGACCTGAAATTCTTGTGGATGTCCATGGGACCTAGGGTCCGAGGTGTGAGGATCACGAGGTAGAGGAAGACATTCGAAGGACACGCAATGTTACAAGTGTGGCGGGCAGGGTCACATGGCTCGCCACTACCCAACCTGTCATACAAATGACCAACAGACAGTCAAGGGACCACCGAGCTACATGCATAGGTTCATGAGACATGGTTCGTAGGGTGGAGGACATGGTAGGAGAGATGTTAATGCTACTAGAAGTGGTTGGCGTTTCAAGGTTCTGTCCCCAGCACCGCCAGGTGGTCCACCCCGACCATGGGGAGAAAGAGGACATGAATGAGCTCAGCTCCAGGTAGCTGAAGCCTATGACCACGTCCCTCCGAAGATGATTAGTGGTACAGACTCTGTCTACTCCACCTTAGTTACAGTACTTATCGACTCTGGTTCCATTCACACATCTATTTCCTCGACCATAGTTTAGTGACTAATGATTCCAGTGGAGCTGTTGGATCTATCCTTACAGCTAGATACTCCAACGGGTGAAGATTCAATATATAGACAATGGTTTTGGCATTGTGATCTTACACTAGGAGGAAAGAGATTCAGCTGGGATCTCCTAGTTGCAGCATCAAATCCTTACAACATCATCTTGGGTTTGGATTGGTTATCCATAAACCATGATTAGAATGACTGTATTAGGGGCAATTTGATGTGCGTCGGCATGGATGGGACCATTGTTTCCTTCACCGGTGAGTAGGGTACCTTTCTGTAGATGAAGGAATTACCTAGAAGAGGGTTCAGTCAATTACTCATCAGTTGGATAGCATTGTCCTCCGTACAGCTAATGTTGAGAGTCCAAGCTATCCGGTAGAGGTTGACCGGTATGCTAATGTCTTTCTCGATGACGTTCTAGGACTACCTCCTCACAAAGAGGTAGACTTTTATATCTACCAGTACCTCAGGATTTCACCGATATCTACAACATCATATCAGATGGCTCCCGTAGAGCTTCGTGAGTTACATGTACTGTTTGAGGACTTGTAGGTAATGGGGTTCATAAGACCCAGTGTTTCTCCATGGAAACCCCGATTCTATTCTCCTAAATAGAAGATGGGAATTTGAGACTATGTGTAGACTATCGACATTTAAACTTGGTGAACATTAAGGAAAAGTATCCACTTTTGAGGATTGATGATATTTTCAATCAGTTGAAGCGAGATCGTTGGTTTTTTAAGATATACCTTAGATCATGCTATCATCGGCTCAGGATACGAGATGAGGATGTGCAGAAGACATCGTTCAGATGTTGGTATGGACATTATGATTTCTCAGTTATACCGTTAAGCATGACCAACACCCCAGTAGTGTTCATGGGACTCCTGAATAGGATCAATCAGACATACCTCGATTGCTTCATGGTGGTGTTCATCGATGAAATCTTGGTATACTTGGCATTTGAGGAGGAGAATGGATATCATATATAGGTAGTTCTAGATACACTCCAAGTGAACCAGCATTATGGTGTACTCTTCAAGTGCCAGTTCTGGATATGAGAGGTCTACTTTCTGGGGCACGTAATCACAGAGGCTGGAGTTGCAGTGGATCCGGTGAATATAGAGGCTAGTATTTCTTGGGATCCACCGAGGAGAATGACAGAGGTGCGATGATTCTTGGGGTTTTGCTGGGTACCTCAAAAGAATCGTGACTAAATTTTCTAGAGTTGCGGAACCATTGTAGAAATTGAAGAATATAGGGCAACCCATCATATTATAGGAGGGATCCTAGGAGTGTTTCTAGGAGGTGAGGAAAACTTAGACGACTTCCCCGATCTTGATGCTACTAGTATAGGGTGTTAGGTATGTAGTCTACTACGACACATTAGGCATCGGGCTTGGGTGTTTCCTGATGTAGGAGCAAGAAATGCTCACTTATGGCTTGTGACTGCTGGGACTACATTAGCAGAGCAACGCCACCCATGACCTAGAGTTTTCACCCTTTGTCTTATCCTTGAAGATGTGGCAACATTACTTGATGGGTGAAATATTTTCAGTAAAATATGATCACAAGAGTCTCATGTATATCTTCTCTTAGATGTGCATGAACCTGAGATAGTGATGATGGCTAGAGATCCTCTAGGACTATGACTATGAGATAATCTATATTCCTGGGAAGGGGAACACGGTAGAAGATTCACTAAGAAGGAGATCTGGCCTGCAGATGCTGAGTGAGGGGACAAATCAGCAAGCTGCATTGTATATATCATTAGTGGATAGAGTTGGAGTAGCATACCTCTTGTCTATGATAGTCCCTCCCCCACTCCTTCAGCTATTGATGGTGGTGTAGCTTGGTGAAAATGACTGTGAGGATCGACATTATCATATATCCTCATGGAAGACACCCGATGGATTTTCTAATGGTGGGGACCACCTCCTCTTCTTCATATGATATACTATGGTACAAGTGGCACTACTGGAGTAGGTGTTGATAGATTTCCATAAGTCCCCTCTGGCGGTACATCTTGGTGTGGCGATGGTGCACCATGAACTCCAACATTCGCACTGGTGGACAGGGATGAAGAAGGCAGCAGTTGAGTTTGTTTCATGCAGCCTCACTTGTCAGCATGTGAAGGCCGAGCATCAGGTTCCAGAAGGATTATCTCAGCCACTAGAGGTTCTAGTGTGGAATTGGGATGGGATCTCCATAGAAATTGTAATAGGGCTTCCATGAATGTCCAGGGGACATGATTGAATCTTGGTGATCATTGAATGACTCACCATATCGTCACCCATCCTACCTATCCCAGAGCAGGGATTAGTAGAATGCATGAGACTCCCCTAAACGCAATATATTGTCCAACTTTTGGGGGCTCCCTCAATGATCGTCTCTGACTATGATGGATGTTTCACATCCCGGTTGCGGAAGGAATTGCATGAGGCATTCTGGACTTAGCTACATTTGAGCACCGCCATTCATCCTCAAATGGATGGTCAGACATAGCAACCCATTCAGACGTTGGATGACATGTTACATTCATGCATCCTAGATTTTGGATGAAGTTGGGTGGATAAAATACCACTTGTTGAGTTCGAATAAAACAACTGTTATCACTCCAACATCGGTATGGCATCATTTATGGACCTATACCATCGTCCTTGAAGACCATCTCTATGCTTGACCGACCCAGGGGAGTCAGCACGTATGGGTCTGTAATTGGAATGAGCTACCACTGAGAAGTTGCGACCATCCAGTATGGATTAATACTACACATAGCATACATATGTCATCTGAAAATAGGATATGGGGACCTCTTGTGTTCTAGGAGTGGGACGACGCATTCCTACGAGCCTCTACTCGACGTGGACTGCAGATATTTGGTCAACGAAAAATGTTATCAGCAAGGTTTATCAAATTATTAGTGATACTTCAGAAGATATGCAATGTGGCATACATCTTGACACTTCCACCAGAGATGGAGAAGGTGCACGGCGTCTTCCACATATCCTAGTCGAGGAGATACATTCATGACTCATCTCACATCATCGACCATGATGAGCTAGACATGGACGATGGGGAAACATTTAAGGAGGTTCCATTTGAGATTGAGGATCAACAGGAGTAGGCCCAACATGGGCAGTTGATACCTCTAATGATCATTCTCTTACAAAATTGGAACATCCAAGAGATAACATCGGAGCGGGAGGCTCAGATTCATGCTCAGTACCCCCATATGTGTTTTAGTCTATGTTGTAGAATTTGGGAATGAAAATCCCTAATGTGGGGATAATGTAAAGACCTGTATATTTTCAATGTATTTTTTTAATTATATGGAATTATTTTGAGACCATGAAATCAGAAAGTGCGTGTATTCAAGGCCTGGAGTGCCCGAAATGATCTGTCAAAGTTTGGTATATCTTTAAATAGCGCACGTAAGCATTTTTAATGAACATTTGGAATAACTCTTAAACAGTTTCCCAGTTCAGAATTCTAAGGGAGCCATTGTGCTTAGGATGATATATTTACGCTAGGCACATCAAAGGTAAAATCTTTGCGGGATTCCTGTGGGAAAACATGAAAATGGAATAACCAAAACTAAAATAATTAAATAAATTTATTTTATTTTTCAAATGCTTATAAATCACAAGAAATATCTCAGATTGAAAATCTGAGACAGCTACTCAACTCATGATGATATTATTTCTTTAGGCTGATACTAACATTGTCCGGCACAGGCCACTCGCGAATGTTAGTTTTTGGACATAAATAAAATAATTAAGTGGAAATTATTTTATTTCTAAAACCATTAATTCTAAACGGTAACTCAAATTGAAAATCCGAGAGTAACATTGGGTTCGTTGGGGAATTTTCTCATTAGGTGGATCCTAACCTCAAATGGAGATGGTCTAGGTTGAACACTAATAATTAATTGAGATTTATTTCGAGTACATTCATTAAACGCACGAGCGATGTTTTCAAACAAATGAACCATTGCCTGGTTTATAAATTCGGGAGCACCGCTAAATCTGTAGCATCGGGGTTCTCTTAAGGGAGGATATGCATTGAACATAGTAGGTCCATAGATAAAGTTATGTTTAGAGACTTTTTAAATGAAAATAAATGAAATAATTTTATTTTATTATTTCATATCTTCCAACAGACAAGTAATGAGGTGGGGACAGTGATGAGTCAAGAAAATAAATGGCATAACCTACCAACCCTATGTAAAAATGTAGTTAGGGAATTGGGAAGCTTTCAGATTGATGATCCATGTTAAATTTTAATGTCGTTAATTAACATCCCCCTCTCCTATGTATATGGAGATTGGGGAGGGGTATCGGCACAACTTCACTAAGAAGCATAGTTCTAAAGGAGCACCACAATGCCAGTCCCTTAAAGGATGGAGCCAATCTCAGCAAGAGGTTATTGGTGATACCAAAACAAGAACTAGAGGATGATGTGTGACTGAGGTTGTTAGAATCCTTTTGTGGGAACAAATAACATCGACCCACCTTTACGAGGAGGAATTTCTATGACGATTCTAGGTATATGGTTTATACATTTATGTTTCATTAAAAGATTCCCTATTCCTCGTTCTTAAAAATTATATGAAGAATGCAGGTCAGCTGACTATCGGATTGATCCGAAAATCATTCTTTTTTAGGGAGGTTGTAAGGGTGTATCCTGGTGGGGTTTTGTTTGTTGTTTGAAATAAGAAATTGTTAATCCCATTTTCTCCCCCCTTAGAAAACAAGCTAATGTACAGGGCATGCGCCTAACGAACCCAACCCAAACCCTCTATAGCATTGTTAACCTTGCGTATTCTATGGAAGAAGGTCAGTGCGGCGACCCCAATTAGCTACGAAGGAGGTGACATGCCAACACACACCGCTAGAGGAGGATGTGATAAACATCAGATCGACCGGCACCGAACGGTCATATAGGATGTGAGTCCCGCCGTCGTGTGCCACCGGTGTGCAAAGGGGCTACAGATCATCAATTGCATCAGATGACGAAGGCGGCTGCCATGTTGGATGGCCGTGGATGGGAAGGGTGGTGTGGTATCCATGCTACTGCTAAGCAGGATACCACAAATGACGCCACCACGATGGAGGAGGCAAAACCCGCTTCTCCGACGGGTTTCTTGGGAAACCGGGTGGTTCCCATGGGGCACCAACACATTAATAGACGAATGATCATTGGAAGTTAGGGATCTCAAGGGGGAGACTCCCCCCAGCCGCTTGATGAAAGCACCACGGGCCGCACCGTTTCCATTATGGCCGCCCTCTAGCGGGCCTCTGCCAGCGTGTCAGGCCTCCTGCCTAGTGGGTGACCTATTTTTGCAGGTTAGGCCAGACCACAACCTAGTGGGACGTTTTATTCATAGCCCATCCCAGACCAGGTCCGGCTAGGTTGGTCCGATAGGGTCGGGCCAGACATAGACGCAACTTGGCCCAAAAACACTTAAAGGCCCTTATCTAGAGAACTATACATTTTTTGATGAACCGTCTACGATGTTGAGATACATGGAGCATGATAGTAATTTTGAAATAGTCCATGTGATTTTTTTGTAAAACATGTAGTACGATTGAGATGGATCGCACTCGAATTCAACAGGTCCCCTGACACTAAAATTCCAGCAACGCACAGACCGGGCTTCAGGTTGATGTGTCGTTTACTGCTTTGGAATCCTTGTCAGATGACCAATTATCGTGTCAATTAATTATGATACTCCTTGATGGTTGAAATAATGTTGATGCATTGGAGAGTAGTTCTCCCAAGCAGGCAACATATGAAACCCTGTCACATGATGAGACCTAACAACTGCTGACTTTTCGACTCAGAGTGACATGACCACCACAGTACACGATGGAGAAGATTACCTCTACATGACATAGTGGGGCCATCCACGTTAAAAGATTGGGAGGAGTCCCTTAGTAGGCCATGAGGGGGGAGCAGCTCTGTGTGACCCAACAGACAGATGATGCACAATGGGTCGAAGTATGTCAGTAGTTCAATGTTTGTGGGAAGTTCCACTATGTGACGCAACTGGCCTATTTTACTCAATTGTGGAGGAGTTATCTAGCAGTCTAGGTGTTCGATGTTGTAACTATGAATGTAACATGCTCCTTGGCCTGCGGAATCCATGGAACGCTATCAACATTCCTAGTGATCATATGAGGATCATCATCATATCTTGTTTCTTTGAGTTTTATAACTAGTTTGGTCTAAGACTCTAATTGAGCTGTGTCTATTGTTTTGGGCATTGTGATTGAGATCATGCCTTGTAGTTTCCCTTGTGGAATTCTGAGAGACCTTCAGGGGTATTGTGGTCCCTACTAAGTATCATTTTACTCAACCCTACATGGGCTTCACCTACACATTTTTGAGTCTTGTGTAGACAACAAGCAGGTGGGATGAGGATTGACGAAGCTAGGACTATGTGGTACGCGGAGGAGACAGACGGACAATGAGTACTGAGGTGGCGATCTATACCTACCCGTTAGGTTGGATCCATTGAGGAAGGCTCAGAATCTATTTTCCCTATTTCAATTTAATTTTTCATTTCAATTGTATTATTAATTTTAGTTTCACTTAGACTTTCAGTAGGTATTTTATTTTATCCCCTTTTACTTTCAACACTATTTTTAACAACACCAGTTTACTTCAAAATTTATTCATGTTTTATTCTCTGACTTTGTGTTTGTACAGGTTTAATGTCAATGACTTACCATTTTAGAGAATACACCTTTGGGATCTAGGCCCTATCCCCTAGCCTATGGAAGGCGGTCATGGTGTAGTTACGACACGAGCCTGGGGGACGGGTCGTGACAGATGGGTTTTCAGGCCCTACGAACAATTAACACATGTAACAACCCATGAGTTAAAAAAAAAATTATTTTAGAAAAAAATTATTTTGTTTGTAGTTTTTTTATATGTGGCATCATGTTAATATTATATGACACAGAACACAATGTTAACATATGTTAAACACAATATTGAGTTTTAATGGTTTTAACGATGCTCAAATTTTAAAAATAAATTGGGAATCATTTATAAATTAATTTTCTTAATATAAAAAGAATTTTTTAATTATGAATTTCAAACATAACATTGGTTGATTTTCTAGTATTTTTCTAAGAAGATGCATATTTTTGGATTAATATTGAAAATACTTCATTTTATATGAAGACTGTATTTTCCAATAAAAAAATATTAATGAAAAATTATATTTTGTCATTCATAAAAGTAATAACATATCAATTATATATATATATTTATTAATAAAATATATGTCATTCAAATCAGTATTATATTAAATATATATATATATAAATACATAATGATCATTTGAACATTTTCGTTTTAAAAACTCGCTATCTCATCGCGTCTACGAGATTAAATTTAAACATATTTTTCCACTTATTTGAATTGAATTAGAAAAAATGGATAAAAAACATTGTAATTTTTATAATATTCACAATATAATAATATAAACATAGTTTTACCAAATATATTAGGGAAAGTAATTAAAAATAATTACAATAATTATGGTAAAATTAATCTTAAAATGTTGTGGATGTTTTATCGAAGGAATGTTATCATTGCACCTAATTGTTTCACCCAAACGAGTATAGTACGAGTAAGGGTTCAATCCACATGGAAAAGAAATTATTTTTAACTTACATATCTATTGTTTTACTAGATCTAGTGATGTTTACTGAATTGAGAGTCGATGAAAAAGATTTTGATGAAAAGATAAATAGATTTTAATTTCTATGTAAACTACCTAATGTATAAAGAAAATCACGGGAATTTTGGTTTTGATGCAACAATGGATGGAAATGTGTATGGGATGTGGATTTTTATGGGGTTATTTTTTATATCATATTTCTTATGAGGTTGTGTTGCTCATTATAACCCAACACTATTGGTTTCAATTGTAATAAGGTTACCTTTGTCCGATAAACATAAGTCAGTAACTAAGGAAACTGACACCTGAGTCTGCTAGTCAGTGTTTCATAATTATTTATTTATATTAGTCCATTTGGGAGTTGGTGAATACATCCAATTATCATGAAAGCATTCATCGTTATTATTCTTTTGAGTCCCAGAAAATTCTACCCTGGGTCCCGCCCATAATTTTTTGTTATAAAAATAAATGATGAAAGGAAAATAAGAAATGTTAAATTGAAAAAACACAAACATAATAAATAATTAATATTAAAACTCTTTCATCACCCACAACCCCATCACCCTGGTTGTTTAGTTACACATGGAAGAAAAGATGAAAATAATAGCCTCAATAAATGATCACTATGGGAAAAATGGGTATTTGCGACGGGTCATTTGCGATGGGATCCCGTCGCAAATGGCCTTTTGCGACGGGGGCCCGTCGCAAATCGCTCGTTGCGGAAAATGTCATCGCAACAAAAAATTATTTGTGACGGGGATCCTTCCCGTCGCAAATAATACTCCGTATATTTGTAAAAGATTTTAAAAAAAGTAATTGCGATGGGCCCCGTCGCAACAGTTATTTGCGACGGGCCCCGTCGCAATTTCTTTTTTAAAATAAAAAAATAAAAACTACTATTAAATTATTTTAATGGATATAATAATAATACTATTTCCATCGGGCATAGTATCCCATCGCAAATACTAAAAAAATAAAAAATAATATTAATAAATTATTTTATTTAATATAATAATATTCCAATTATAATTCAAAAATAAAAAATAATAAAATATTAATAAATGCTTTTAATTAATATAATAATAGAATTATAATTCACAAATAAAAATAATAAATTATTAATAAATTATTTTAATTTATATAATAATAATAGAATTATAATTCAAAAATAAAAAATTATAGAATATTAAAAAATTATTTAATTAATATAATAATATTAGAATTATAATTCATAAATAAAAAAAATTATTAAGTTATTTTAATTAATATAAAAATAATAGAATTATTTTACATTCAAATATTAAAATAATTCAAATATTACAAAAAAAATATAATTAAATTATAATATTATAAAATTTTAATATATATATATAATTTAATATTATAAAAAATTAATAATATTATCATTCCTATTAATATTGTTATTTCAAAATATAATATTATTAATATTTTATAATGAGACAGATTTACGAATAGAAAAAAATTCATATTTTGATTTAACGAACATTATAACATAAAAACAAACTCTAATCTGAAGGAGGGGGAGAGGGGGGGAGGGGGGATCTGCAGATGCGGGTGGAGGAAACTCCATCCCTAAAGCATGAGTGAGTCGGCGCATGTACTCCATCTGCTCTTGGTGCTGCTGCTGCCACCGACTCATCTGCTCCTCGTACAACTGCTGCGGGCGTCGACGCTCCTCCTCATGCTGCTGCTGCTGCTGCTGACGCATCTGCTCATGCTCCTGTCGGAGACTCTCTATCAATGCAGTCTGAGATCGCAACTGATCCTCATACTGTGTAGCAGAAGAAGATGCACGAGCTCCTCTCGAGCTGGACGCCGACATCGTAGCACTGCCATAATAATCTCCAGGAGTCAGTCGAGAGCTAATACCAACTACCTGGCCCTTCTCGAAGGCATACTGGGTGGCCTGCATCCATGCCGCCTCATCAAACTGACGGCCAGTGGTCTGATCTGATGACTCGGCCTGACTCTCAGGTCGGTTCTGTGACGCTGCGGCCTCATATGACTCCTGTAGTTGCAATTTAAAATTAAAATTGTGAATATATTATATGCAGTTAATTTTTAATCTTGAAAACAAATAATACTGACCACGATGTGATGCTGACGATCACCTCTGAGCTCCCCAGTAGCAGGATCACTATACATCTTCTTATATACGTCGTACTCTGTAATGTCGGGGTGCTCGACAGCCTGTAAGAATAAAAAATAAACTGTTAATATTTATAGTTATATAAAATATTTGTAAATAATGTACGTACCAGATGTTGTCTATGAGTACTGATAGAACGACTCCCAGCTCGATGAGTCACCTCCTGTCTCCCCCGATTCTGCCTCCCCACCGATGATCTCCTCTGAAAGGCACCACTCAACCAGTGCGCACATAATCCATCCCATACATGGGATGAAATGTACTCTGGTCGGTGTGCTCTATATGACTCTTCAAAATCTGACAATCCTGCTTTCTTCATGGAAGCTTTTCTTAAATTGTGCAAAAATTTATGTAAGCGATCACGCATGGCCACCTCCCATGCCTTGTGGATGGCGTCACGCATGGTATCCTCGATCGGATACCATAAACCCTACAAATAAATCAAAATATCAATTTATAAATGAAATAATTTTCAAAATAAAATTTATTTATTTACGTACGTACCAACCAATGGCCGAACATAGCCTGCTGCACATCAATGGGAATCTGCTCCCATGTGGTCCACGGCTGAGAGAAATAGTTGCGCAAAATAGCGTTGCCCTGTCTGACTGCTATATGCAGAAAACTGTAAAAATAATAAACATTTATTATGTGGATAGATTAATGAAATCTTAGTAAAATCCACAGATTATCACACAGGTTATCACACCACTATGTGCGTGGATCAATCCCAAGACGTGGACGTCACTCGGGGACGGGGTTAGGAATCATCAATCGTGCAAGACTGCGCCCCCTCCGCGTACTCCCTAGAGCGCCTACAGGATGAGGGTCATCTACCAGCAACTCGTCCGCATCGAAATGCAGGTCAGCATCCGCCATCTCACGAAATGTCTTGTCGTCCATCTGAAACGGAAGATGTTAACATTGTTAGAAAATAATTGATAATTACTATTATATATATATATATTATGATTGTATATAACTACCATGGAATTCTATCAGTGTTCATCTTCATCATCATCTTCATATATGTCAATGTCATCTATATATTCCTCCTCAACATCATCGATATCCATTCGAGTAACAGTTGCTTCAGCTCTTACCATTTCAAATTCATATGTGACATCATTAACATCATCGTCATCACCGACTCTTAAATGTGGGGTTTCGTCATCGATACTCATGTCTCTTTGTAAAAAAGATTTATTTTGATGACTCTCTTGAAAAACATCAATTCATTGCACATCAGTGAAAGCACATTCACTTTGACTAAACTGATTGTCTCGAATTTTTTTTATTACACTCCACCAATCAGTCAAGTATCTTGATGTAGCACAGTACTTTGCGTAATAAACTTGATGTGCCTGTTGAGCCAATAAGAATGGTTCATTTACTGCGAGAACACTTTTACATTTAATATCGATGATTCCAGGAGTCGGATGATCACGCACGGCTCTCTCTGTATCCAACCACCGACATTTGATCATGGTTATGTAATGTTTTCCAAGATAACAGAGTTCAATGATTTCATCAAGTATGCCATAAAAGTCAAATTCATTTTCTCAATGATGTGATCCTCTCAAGCTAACTCTATTGTTCATTGTTTTTTTCGATTCCCCATATGCATGTGTGTGAAATCGAAATCCATTCACCACATATTCATTATAAATTTTAACAAATTTGGAAGGTGGGTTACTCAATATACACAGCCGTTTGTCAATTTTATCAGCATGTCGAGACACCTGAAAAGTTATGAAATAATTTTCAATATAGTAACTATACATTGAATGATTTTCTAAAAGATAAAGAATTTATGTTACCAATTTTTGAAACCACTGAGAGAAATTTTTCAATCGGCGTTCTTCGAGAGCAGCTGCTATAATTTGTGGAATTTGTTTCTTGATATGATTATCATACAACCTACAAAAAACAAAGTTATTTACTATAACATAAATGATAGAATAAGTGATATAAAAACTTACAGTACAACTGATGTCATCTCTTCACAGTTGAGCAGAACATACGTATGAGCTCTGTGATGTTCATCATCTGAATGCCAGCGTTCATAAACTCCACCAAAACCAAGCTCTAGCTGGTTGAAAACAGATAATTGATTGTCGATTTCATCAATATTTCTCTCGTTTTGTCCCATTCGGTTGTGTTTTGAAGGATACTCAGATTCAAAATAATGGGAGCAGAACAAAGATATTTCCTCTTGCAAATAAGCTTCTGCAATAGATCCTTCAACAGATGCTTTATTACGTACATTTCTTTTCAATTTTTTCATGCATCTTTCAAATGGGTACATCCATCGAAACTGTACTGGACCACCACATTTGGCTTCATATGGAAAATGTAACATCAAATGTTCCATTGAGTCGAAGAAATATGTCGGAAATATTTTTTCCAGTTTACATATAATTACAACAACATCTTCTTCAAGTTTTCATAGAGCATCATAATCTGTTGTAGCCGCACAAATTTCCTGAAAAAAATGAGACATGTCTATTATGGGATCCCAAATCACAGAATTCAACAGACCTCTTAATCCAATGGATAGAAGTATTTCCATTATAACATGAAAATCATGACTTTTTAATCCAGTAATATGACCATTCTTTACACATCTTCCAAAATTGGAAGCACAGCCATCTCGAAGTCTCAAATCTGTAATCAACTGACAAAATAATAAACAGTTTTCTTTAGACAGTGTATAAGCTGCTTTTGGTTTCAGTAACCTTTCTGTTCTGACATTCTCAAACAGTTCCAGTTTTGGATGCCTGCAAATTTGGGCAAGATCTAAACATGAATTTACATTGTCTTTTCTCTTTCTTGGCGTAGCCAAAACTGTATGAAACAAATTATCAAAACAGTTCTTCTCAATGTGCATGACATCTAACATGTATCGGACCAACAAATCAGACCAATATGGAAAATCCCAAAATATTCTATGTTTAATCCAATTGTGTTCTTTCCCAAAACCAGAAATATTCTATTGGTTTATTGTGGGACCAAATGTGATGGGAGGTAATGAAAATACAACTGATTTTAACTCCGAATGTGATAGCATTTTTGGAGGTCCATCCCTTTCAACTGTTCCTTTTCTAAAATGAGATCTGTTTCTGCTAAAAGGATGATCAGCTCGAAGAAATCTGCGATGACAGTCAAAATAACAAGGTTTCTTTCCATGAATGAGCATAAATGCTTTGTTCTCTCCCATATAGTAAGGACATTATTTCTGACCATGTGTACTCTAGCCAGATAACTTCCCATAAGCTAGAAAGTCACTAATTGTCCACATCAATGCTGCTCTCAGAATGAAATTCTGTTTCACTGCAACATCATATGTACTGACACCAGTACTCCACAATAAACTTAATTCATCAATCAATGGTTTCAAATAAACATCAATATTTTTCTTCAGGTGTCCTGGAATTAGTAAAGTCAAAAAGATATATGGCTCCTTCATCAACATCCATGGAGGTAAATTGTACGGAGTTAAAAAAATAGGCCAACATGAATATTGACTACCATAAGATCCGAACGGACAGAAACCATCAGTGGAAAGGCCCAGTCAAACATTTCTAGCTTCTAAAGCAAAGGATGGATGCACTCTATCAAAATGTTTCCATGAATCACCATCGGCTGGATGATTCAAGCTTTTATCGGTTGAAATATTCTCTTTATGCCATGACATTATTGTCGTTGTATTCTTAGACATGAATAAACACTGAAGTCTGGATGTAAGCAGAAAATATCTCAACTGTTTTATAGGAATCAAACCAGACTTCCCATGTTGTCCTTCTTTATATCTCAGTTTCCCACATGTGGGAAAACTATCCAATGACTCATTTTCCCTAGAATACAAAATGCAGTCATTTGAACATGCATGAATCTCCTGACAAGTAAGTCCCAAATTTCGAACTAGCCTCTTACTCTCATAGTAATTTGCAGGAAAAACATTTCCTTCGGGTAACAGTGTTTTAAGAAAAGAAAATATCTGGTCAAAATAGGTGTTTGACATTCTGTTATCTGATTTGATAGCCATAAATTTTGCAACTGCTTCTAATTTGCTCGTCTTGCAGCCAGGATATAATGCATCCTTAGCAGAACTCAACAACTCATAAAATTCAGAAGGTGCCAACTCAGGATTTGAAGTTATATCAGCTGAAGTTTCTGTATGTTGAACAGATGAACCTGCAACATCATGTACTAAATCTTGAAACCGAGATGGATCCGGAATCAAGTTGGTATCACCTGCTCTGGAATTGCGTTAACCGTGTTGATACCAAAAAACATAATCTGGTTGAAAACCAAAACGCAAGAGATGTCCCCCCACTTTTTCAAACGGGTCAAACTTTCTCAATGCACATTTTCTACAAGGGAATTTTATTTTTCCTTCTGCAACAAATTCTGGATTTGATGCCGCAAATGATAAAAAAGTCTCCACACCCTCTACATATACTAGATTTAAACAAGAACCATTTGGATTTCTTTGTTCATTTATCCAGATGTGGTCACCTAATAATGATTGTCGATGACCTCGTTGTTCCATATTTTCTATAAAATATAAAAGCTTTACTGGTTTTGAATAATTTTTAAAAAAAACACTCAAGCAAGGATAATTATAGAGTTTACTAATTATTGGTAATTATTACTAATTATTACTAATTATTGGTAATTATTCCTAATTATCGGTAATTATTACTAATTATCTTTAATTATTGGTAATTATTGGTAATTATTCCTAATTATTGGTAATTACCGGAAATTATTGGTAATTATTGGTAATTATTGGTAATTATTACTAATTATTACTAATTATTTGTAATTATTACTAATTATTACTAATTATTGATAATTATTCATAATTATTACTAATTATCGGTAATTATTGGTAATTATTTGTAATTATTGGTAATTATTACTAATTATTGGTAATTATTACTAATTATTACTAAATATTGGTAATTATTCCTAATTATTGGTAATTATCAGTAATAATTGGTAATTATTGGTAATTATTACTAATTATTACTAATTATTACTAATTATTGGTAATTATTACTAATTATTGGTATTTATTACTAATTATTACTAATTATTGGTAAGTATTCCTAATTATTACTAATTATTACTAATTATTGGTAATTATTCATAATTATTGGTAATTATTCCTAATTATTGGTAATTATTTCTAATTATTGGTAATTATTACTAATTATTTTTAATTATTACAAATTATTACAAATTATTTCTAATTATTGTTAATTATTACTAATTATTGGTAATTATTACTAATTATTACTAATTATTACTAATTGTTACTAATAATTGGTAATTATTACTAATTATTACTAATTATTACTAATTATTACTAATTATTGGTAATTATTACTAATTATTACTAATTATTACTAATTATTGGTAATTATTCCTAATTATTACTAATTATTGGTAATTATTCCTAATTATTACTAATTATTACTAATTATTGGTAATTATTCCTAATTATTGGTAATTAATCCTAATTATTGGTAATTATCGGTAATTATTGGTAATTATTGGTAATTATTACTAATTATTACTAATTATTACTAATTATTGGTAATTATTACTAATTATTGGTAATTATTCCTAATTATTACTAATTATTACTAATTATTGGTAATTATTACTAATTATTGGTAATTATTCCTAATTATTTTTATTTATTAATAATTATTGGTAATAATTTCTAATTATTGGTAATTATTACTAATTATTGGTAATTATTACTAGTTATTGGTAATTATTACTAATTATTGGTAATTATTACTAATTATTACTAAATATTACTAATTATTGGTAATTATTACTAATTATTACTAATTATTGCGAATTATTGGTAATTATTAGGAATTAATTTTAATTATTACTAATTATTACTAATTATTACTAATTATTTTTAATTATTACTAATTATTACTAATTATTGGTAATTATTCCTAATTATTACTAATTATTACCAATTATTGGTAATTATTCCTAATTATTGGTAATTATTCTTAATTATTGGTAATTATTCCTAATTATTGGTAATTATTTCTAATTATTGGCAATTATCGGTATTTGTTGATAATTATTGGTAATTATTACTAATTATTGGTAATTATTACTAATTATTGGTAATTATTACTAATTATTGGTAATTATTACTAATTATTACTAATTATTACTAATTATTGGTAATTATTACTAATTATTATTAATTATTACGAATTATTGGTAATTATTACGAATTATTGGTAATTATTACCAATTATTACTAATTATTGGTAATTATTACTAATTATTACTAATTATTGGTAATTATTCCTAATTATTACTAATTATTAATAATTATTGGTAATTATTCCTAATTATTGGTAATTATCGGTAAATATTGATATTTATTGGTAATTATTACTAATTATTGGTAATTATTACTAATTATTGGTAATTATTACTAATTTTTCCTAATTATTATTAATTATTACTAATTATTACTAATTATTGGTAATTATTCCTAATTATTACTAATTATTACTAGTTAGTGGTAATTATTAGTAATTATTACTACTTATTACTAATTATTACTAATTATTACTAATTATTGATAATTATTGATAATTATTACTAAATATTACTAATTATTGGTAATTATTCCTAATTATTACGAATTATTGGTAATTATTCCAAATTATTACTAATTATTACTAATTATTGGTAACTATTCCTAATTATTGGTAATTATTCCTAATTATTGGAAATTATTCGTAATTATTGGTAATTATCGGTAATTATTTGTAATTATTGGTAATTATTACTAATTATTACTTATTATTACTAATTATTGGTAGTTATTACTAATTACTGGTAATTATTGCTAATTATTGGTAATTCTTACTAATTATTACTAATTATTGGTAATTATTCCTAATTATTACTAATTATTGGTAATTATTACTAATTATTGGTAATTATTCCTAATTATTGGTAATTATTCCTAATTATTGGTAATTATTCCTAATTATTGGTAATTATTACTAATTATTGGTAATTATTACTAATTATTGGTAATTATTTCTAATTATTGGTAATTATTATTATTAATTATTACTAATTATTGGAAATTATTCCTAATTATTGGTAATTATGCCTAATTATTTGTAATTATCGGTAATTATTGGTAATTATTCCTAATTATTTGTAATTATCGGCAATTATTGGTAATTATTGTTAATTATTGATAATTATTGGTAATTATTACTAATTATTGGTAATTATTACTAATTATTCCTAATTATTACTAATTATTACTAATTATTACTAATTATTCCTAATTATTACTAATTATTACTAATTATTACTAATTATTGCTAATTATTCCTAATTATTACTAATTATTACTAATTATTACTAATTATTGATAATTATTGATAATTATTACTATTTATTACTAATTATTGGTAATTATTACTAATTATTGGTAATTATTACTAATTATTGGTAATTATTACAAATTATTACGAATTATTCCTAATTATTGCTAATTATTGGTAATTATTCATATAATTACCAATAATTAAGAATAATTAGGAATAATTAGGAATAATAACATTATTAGTATATTTTATTATTAATATTAAGATAATATAATTTTCTATATTATATACAATTCTCCTTTCATTTGTGTGTTTTCTGTCTCCACATACAAATATTACATGTGGAGACAGCAAACACACAGATGAAAAGAGAATTGTATATAATATAAAAAATTATATTATTTTAATATTAATAATAAAATATACCAATAATGTAATAATGTAATTATTCCTAATTATTGGTATTTATTACTAATTATTATCATTTATTCTTAATTATTAAAAATTATTACTAATTATTCCTAATTACCATTAACTATGAACAATACTAATAATTTAAATTTATTAAGTAACAAAACAATGTAAACATAACTAAATTACAACTAATTATGAATAATTGAAACTAATAAAAAATTTAAAATAAATATTAAATTAAAATGAAAATAAATACCGTTAAAATTGATCTGAGCTTGATCTCTGATCGTTCTTGAAAACTTTAATATCAACTCCGGAAAAAAAAATTAAACTTAAGAAACACTGAACTCTAGAAATAGAATTTTGAGAGAAGGAGAAGATGGAGTTTGAGAATGAATTGAAAAAACGGATGGGGGTATTTATAGGTTAGATTAGTTGCGATGGTACCCGTCGCAAATACCTTAGCCATCATTTATTACGGTCAACAGTTAAATAGTTATTTGCGATGGGTCCCGTCGCAAATAACAACCTGCCGACATACTATTTGCGATGAGAGAATATTCCCGTCGCAAATACCTTTTACCGCCGCCGGTATTTGCGACGGGCAATAACCGCCCGTCGCAAATACGTTTCCCGTGATTTGGCGCGCAAAGCGCGCCATTTCTTTTGCGACGGGGAAAGCTAACCCGCCGCAAAAGACTACATATTTGGGACGGGCAAATACCCCCGTCGCAAATAAGTTTTTAACGGGGCTATTTGCGACGGGAATAAATCCCGTCGCAAATACCCATTTTCCCGTAGTGATGTGGACATTACAGATACATAGAGGATAGATGAGTTATTTGGAAGAATACTTGAATGGTGAAGTAATCGAATGAAGGTATTAAGGTAGCAGAGCAGCATACACTCGTTCCTTCGGATCCTCTCCAATCACTCCTTAAATAGGATTTCAATGCCTCTATTTATAGAAATAATATGTACACATTGTATATCCAATGTAAATCTCATGTAGTTTAATCAACACACATTTCTCATCTTTTTTCCCAAAGGTGGGTGGCCTAACACTCCGTATTTGACTTGGAACAAGGATTCTCCTTGTATGTGGTGGTACACAATGTGTAGCACCGCCAATCACAGTGTGTACATTCATTCATTGGCCAACACCTGCTTCTAGAAGGGTGAATATACAACATGTAAATGATGTACACGACATGCAAAGGATAGTCAGCCACATTATCATGTACACTTCTCCTCAACCACCAACTGCTTCTAGAAGAGCATACATGATGTGTATATTATGTACATGGCATGTGCATGCTTATGGAATCTTGGTCATGTGCTTGGCCTAGCAAATATGTCTCTGGGTCTGAATGTACACAACTTTTAGACATGTACACGCCGTGTAGTTAGGAATTTGGATTAGTTTTCCCCCGGAATGTATGTTAGTCTAGAAACAAGTTAAAAACGTACAAGATCACAAAAATAAACTACTTCTCAAAAACCAACTGCTTTAATAAGAGGATACATGGTGTGTATATTGTGTACACAGCATGTGCAGGCTTCTGGAAACATGGGCATGTACATGGCCAATACAATTCGTGTCTGAGTATGAATGTACCTGATGGGTACATACATACACGCCGTGTAGTTAGAAATATGGGTTAATTTTCCCCCAGTTTGTGTGTTTTTCCACAAACCATATTAAAATGAACAAGATCATCAAAATCAAAGTATTTATCCACTAAGTAGTTGAAATTTTCTAAAAAGATGTTCCTATTTTTCATTAATGTATTTGGAAATGTATACACTAATTGGGTTCATCAAACGCCTCCACACTTAATCATTCTCTTTTCCTCGAGCAAATCACAACATCTAATTAATATAGTCTATATTTTAAAAAGAAGGTATTCAATTAATCATATGTGTATATTATACAGTCATAGAAGAAAATCCAAAAAAGTTACAAAAAAGTTTGAATTGATAAGATATTTTAATCATTCCTCATATACAATTCAATTAATAACATTTATCCTCCATTAAAACACACTTTTCAACATTAAATATATAAGAAAGAAATATTATGATCTACCTCACCCATAAATAACATACTCATCAATCATGATATATTAAATCAACATTATGCTCAATAAAAGTTATATACACTCTATCCATAGGATTTCAAGAAATCTATTTCTATACTTCATGAAATTGATTTACAAAAATCATGAGGGATTTTTAATGTGGTTCAGATGTATCTATGGCATAGGTATGGTAGGTAAAGATGAGAAAAAATATACACTGAGGCTTGAAATGGGAGGATAAATTCCTTAAATAAAATTACTTGACAGTCAAAATAAATCTCAATGTAAAAGCATACTAAACATCCTCCCCACCACCCCCCTTAGATAGGTAGGGTTCACAATCCAATAAGTGAGTATAATGACCCCTTGTCTATATCGTTGCCTTTTTTATGAAACAATGTGGACCAATTTCGACATTTTACTAGTTGTAGTTTGGAATCCATTCTTCCAAAAATGAACAAGAGGCTCTCTCCCACACTTAATTCCAGGATGATTCAAAAAAATGTGCCATGTACCACTAATTCCCATTTTTAAGCTCAAGTGAATAATCATTAAAATTTCAAAAGAATTATTGTAGGAAGGGAAATAGGCTTGTACTATAGCTTCATATCAAGGTTTTTCAAGGTTTCCAGGGGCTTTGCAAAAATCAAATGTAGGGTCGGTCTCAAGATAAAGGTTTTGAAACAATCAAATGCCACAATCAATTTAATGAAATTCCAATTTTCATCATGTTTTGAAAAGGATACATGAAAATTCAGTTTGACTGGTATATCGTAAGAATCTCTCAAGAAATAGGGTTTAAGAAAGACTAAAATGAAGGGATTACAATGCAAATCATGAGTGTGAAAAACAAATATAGATACAATCTGGTCGTGACATTCATTTAAATGATTAGTGTAATCTATGCAGTTTTACAATGATTACATGTTGCAATTTAAACTCTATCAGCTGTCATTTTAATACACGAAAGAACCAAAATAAGCAAGAGAACTTTAAAAATTTTCCAAATTTTTCATTATTATATATAAATATGACTGACCAAAATAAGATCATGATTTCACATATATCTTCCAATAATGATGTCTCCAAGATGATCTTAAGGGAAAAGACTAATGTGATCGAGAGGTGTTCCCCATACTTAATACGACACATGGCACACTAATTGACACAAAAATGGGAAGAAGGAATTATCAGCATATAACAGTGGACCTGGATAATTTGAAGTAATGGTAAATGTAAAACATGATAGAAAAAGAATACAGAAATATGGAAAAACTAAACTCCCCTCATGTCTAGGTGATGGAAGATAGGAAGTGGGGGACAAGTATGACCAAAAGCATTCTAGAGTACCTGTGATAGTTGGGGAGAGAATAAAACTGAAATCATACACATGAAAAACCCATGAACAAGATATCACAAAAAAATATAAAGAAAATTGAAGAAATGTACCTAAAACTAGTAAGGGGGTCGTCTCAGAAGATGCATCATCATGTACAGAATCAGATAGCAAAGAAGGACCAGTAGTTGTTGAAGCGGGAGGCTCAGAAACTGCATCTAGAATAGAAGCTATTGTAGCTAGTGGAAGAGAGCCCTCAGCCTATGTGAGGGATGCCTCTTAAGGGGAATCATCAATGACGAGCTATATAAGATGATCCATGTTGGTACATATAGTGATGATGAGGACGATTTCTATGGCCATGGCAGTGCCATATGGTGGTATGGGTGATGCTGGAGGAGCAGTAGGAGTAGGAGCCTCAGGGGAATGGAAGTCCCCTGATTATGTCTTAGTAGCTCAACTATCCTCTCAATGTGGTCCACACATTGAGAAGAGGCAGTTTTCTACGGAAGAAGAGAAGCTTATTGCTTCTCTAGATGAGTCAGGTGGTGATCGATCCTGACGAAGCAGATGGGGATAGAGAGGTCAGCTATGGGAGTTGAAGGGGGAAGGGGTAGGGGTGGTCTAGGGGGAATGGGAAAAGAATATGTTGAGGATGCGTATGATTTGAAGGGGGAGATGGAGGGGTAGGGGAATCAACAGGGGTAGGAGGGTCAGCAGGGTGAGATGGTGGTGCCTGGGCTAGGATGTAAGTGCCCCTACTTCTGGACCAATCCCATGAAAATAACCATGAGAAATTCCATCCACCGTGGGAACCTAACAGGTCATGGGGTCGGGATAGATAAATAATTCCGAGGTGGTGAGAAAGGTGGTTGGTGTATAACCCACTGTTCAGGTTTCCATAATAGCAGACGAACATTGCATGGAAATAGAAGGCGGCAAGGAAGGGGAGTTATGGGTAGTCCTTCGAGATGACATAAATGAGGTTCTCCATGTCATGACCGGTCACAACTCCCAATTCCTCATGGCAGGGGAAATGATGGTGCTAAAGAACTATTGGGTGAAATAGAGGATATGGTCAGCAATGATGGTACTCTTCTTGGAAGTAGGGGTGTAGCGGTGGTCAGGCCTAGTAATATCCCGACACATGGCAACGAGCATAGAATGCTCGGGGTGGGTTAGGGTGGAGACAGGTGGTGGGTGATGGTATGAGGATAGAAACCACACTATCGACCAAAAATGATCATAGTAAGAGTGAATGGTTGACCGCATAGTCTAAATCAGACCACTAGGACCACATTGCCTTGCATCTCCTGGTACTCGTGCCCGTAGAACTCGAAATAAGCAAGAAAATCCAAAAATAAATCACTAAAAATAGGTGTGCTGACCTTGAAGATCATTAGAAATGGTGTGTTCCCATGGAGATCCTCCAACACTCCCCAGAAAACCAGTTACTAAGGTACACTATTGTCCAAATAATGATTTCTCAATGGGATCGGTCAGCGAGAGAAGCGCGAGACTCTGTCATGTTCCATGTCTGTGATAGAAAACACCATTCAAGTGTATGAGACAACTGTAGGGTCCAACCCATGTAGTACAATATTATGGGATAGTTATGGGGGCGGGGTGACTACAGTATATGAAGGACCACTGGATGTGGCATCTGATGATGGATCAATTTTGACTAAGGAGGGCACATGAGGTGTGGTTGCTGGTGGAGAAGAAGAGATAGTGCTAAAAGAGTTCGTGAGAGGTGGTGGAGGTGTGGTACTGGGACCTAAATTGGCTGAGGCGGTGAATGGTGGTAGGATGGCCAGCGGAGGAGGCTGGTACACCAAAAAGTCTGGTGCTGGTTATGTTGTAGGCCGGAGTCGTATACTGCAAAAAGTGGACCTCTTGCACTCAGATTCGGAGTCATGTCTCTTCCCATGGGAAGGGTATGCATCTGCCAAATCATAATAATTTAATGGAAAAAGAAACAAAATAAAAATAAAAATAAAAATAAAAATAATAAAAAGTTAGAAAACAGAAAAATAAAAAGATCATGGCATGTAAACACAATATACAAGACATGTAGTGTAAAAAGATCAGATGTTTCTGTGCTCTGGGTAGTTAAGTCAAGTAGGCATGTAACTATCTAGGGAAGGATACATAGCATGCAATCATTAGAAACTCCATGTATGCAGAAATGGTATCTATGCTATGTGGGTCTACAGGACATAAACTGGCCTATTGAAATGGGTTACAAGGCATTTACCGAACATACACGCCCTGTATGTAAACATGGTTTACCTAGACGTGTAAATAAGGTACCTATGAAATATACATAACTATACACGGTGTGTTCCGAACAAACACACTCTGTAGTTTCCAATGCTGAGTTATTCAGTGTGGGTCCATAAACAGAAGTACCTGAAATGTGTTCTTTATATCGTGCCCACGTACTACGGGAATCCGAATGTATGGCCGATGAAAAAATAAACCAAAATGCCTACGAAATCATGAAATAATGATTGTAGAAGGGTGTAACTAGACCTATAAACACAATATTGGGGAAATCGAAACCTCAAATAGAAGAAATCCGTAGATTTGGAAGTGGGGAGGCTGAATGGCATGCAGAAGAAGAAACCAGAGAGGGTGGGGTGGGGTTGGGGTGTTCGTGTGACATGGGATCATGCTGGGTGGGGTTTGACTTTTATATCCAGAGTACACAGTGTGAACTCTAGTAGTCATGCCTTGTAATGCTTTTTTGTTTTTTAATTAAATATATAATATAATTATTATAGTAATATATGTAATAACTATTATTCATAATTAAAAAAATATATAAATATATATATTAACAAAAATAGAACTATAAAATTACTATGTCGGGAAACAAACGTCATGTGTTCTCAAATTGGAAATAGAGAAGTACAACCTTTTGTCTGATTCTTGGGTCGAGGACTGAACTTGAAATCTTTCATTCTGAATGGAATCCCCCCACAAATGGAGTATTGGTTTTTTCTGCTTCTATTTATTCTTTAAATATATTTAATTTATAAGGCATGTACTATGAAGAATAATGAAAATTCACAGTGATCGGTTTTTAATTTAGTAAAAAATGGATGAAGTAGAGAGATTAAATCATTTTGAACCCTGGTCTTTTAGATCCAAAACCATGACTCTGCCAATCTTCCGACTTCACCCACATTTAATCCTTTATTGAGAAATTAATTTATGTTTAGTAATTAAATCATGTTGCACATGATGTAAATTTAAATACACCCCATGTTATTTTTACTTAAATGGTCAAAATGATGGAAATACGGCAACTGTCAGAATTTGAATCTGGGTTTTTTTGAATTGAGTTACTACCATGGAAAACTGATCCATTCCCATCTAGATATTTTTTATAAAAAAATATATTTATATGTGTGTTTGTGTGTGTGTAATTGGAAAAATACCACACACTCAATGTTAAAAAAATATGAGATAAAAATGGGGAACCCTGTGCTGAAGGTAGGTCAGGAGTGATTTGAACCGGTAATGACTCGTATACAATCCAATGACCTTACCATTGGAACCAGCATCATCCATGTTAATTATTTAGTTAATATATATATATATATTATTAATTATTAGAATATAATGGAAAAGGAATTAGTACAAGCCGGGTATATAGGTTTAACAAGTTTTGTATCCACTAGGTTGCCTCCATGGAAGTGACATTGATTCGGGTTGTTAGCTCGACCGACATACCTCTACATACCTGAGATGTATGGTGGAGAGTATTCACATTGTGTATTCCATGTGATGGTAAGTCTTCATCTGTCATCCATTCACCTTGAATGGTTGACCATCCTCTCCAAAAATTTCCACCGCTCCATTATAGAATACTCTTATGATTCGGAATGGTCCTGATAATCATGAATTTAGATTCCCTAGAAATAATCATACACGAGAGTTTAAAGGAAATACATGATCACTGGTTTTGAATAATTTTGGAGAAATAATATGGTACAGGAATGCTCTCATGTTATCTTTGTATAGCTTGGCATTCTCATACGCCTCTAATCAAATTTCATCATGTTACGAATGTTGTAACAAACACTTCTCTTCAGCTGCCTTCAAGTCAAAATTATGGGCCTTGATGGCTCAGTATGATTTGTTCTCCAAATCTACTAGAAAAATGCATGGATTTCCATAGATGAGGCGAAACAGGGATATCCCCAGTGGTGTTTCGAAAGCTGTATGATGTTCCCACTAAGCATCATCTAGCTTCTTGGACCAGTCATTCCATTATGTGTTCACCATTTTCTCTCAAATCTACTTGAGATCACGGATGGATAGCTCCACATATCCACTAGACTAAGGATTACATGTTGTCCCTATCTGATTCATTACACCATACATCTACTATACTCATTTCATTTATATGTTGCCAATGTGGGGCCCTCTGTCACTGATCAGTACATGGGGAACGCTGAACCTGCTAAATATGGGTTTTGTTAAAAATCCCACTACCACCTTGGTCTTGTTGGGTGCTGTAGTAGTGGATTCTACCCCCATGGAGAGGTAGTCGACACATAATAGGATATAAGTATTCCCAAAATATTTGGGAAGTTTCCCCATTGAATATATGCCCTAGACGTTAAAGATATCGACCTCCAAGATGGGGTGCATGGGAATATCAGATCTACAACCCACATTACATGTTCATGGGAATCGGTCCCAATGAGAAAAAAATGATCATGCATCTCTCATGGCGTGCTAGAAAAACTATGAACGTAGAATCATTTCTATAGTATGGTCTGATCCATGATGTCCCCCACTTGCGAGGGATGAATAAATTTCTAGTCTCTATGAATTTCAGTTTCCGGGATGCCATGAAAGAGCCTCCCATCCCCATCGGATCAGAATAGTAGAGGATCATCCCAGAAGTACATATTGACATCATAGAGAAACCTATTCTTCAATTAGAATGAGAGGTAGGGGTGGTAGGTACTGGTTACTAGAAAATTTACAATATCACTATACTAGGGTCTAGTTGATTGCTTGACTGAAAATAAGTGCTCACTAGAAAATTACACAGTGTTCTCTCTATCTTCCTCCTTTTCCAAATGTGGAAGATCCAGGCGGGTGATATGATCAACAACAATGTTCTTGCTCCCTTTCAGGTCTCAAATCAATAAATTAAATTATAATAGGAGGATTACACATCACAACAGTCATGGATTCACATCTTTCTTATTGAAAATGTACTTGTGTGATTCAAGATAAATATAAACAATAACTATAGAAAGGACTATTTATGAACAGAACCTGTAAAAATAAAACCTCACTTCCATCTTCTCCTTTTCTATGGTGGTGTAGTTCATCTTTGCTTCATTCAGCATCCTTCAGGAAAAATAGATGGGTCAAAAATTTGGTCAAGACATTGTCCCAGGACAGCTCCCACTACACAGTCTCTATCATTTCACATCACTTCAAATTGTTCATCCATGTTGGGGTGTAATCATCCCTGGAGTTTCCACCATTAGCTACTTCAGGTGCTTTAATGTTGTGGGGCTTGGCTCAGTGAACTCAAAAACGGATTCCATGGTAATATGGTTGGTGAGTTGATGAGTTATCATCAAGAAGTCATTCAAAAGCTACAAGTACAAACTTTCATGCCCCTAGATGATGTGGATGGCTCTAAAGGAAGTCGAAATAGGAAGTCGTGAAATGACTTCCATTTTTTTCAGGTTAAATACTATCCCCTTCACCACAATTTGGTGGCCAAGGATGATTCCACTCAATACCATGAAATGAAACTTTTCACAGTTCAAAAATAGTTTTGTGTTCTCACTTCATTCCAGAACTATCTCCATGTGCCCCAAGAAATTGGTGAATGATTTTTCATAAATAGAAAAACCACTCATGAATACCTACTGGATCTATTCCACCCTATGATGGATGATATCCTTCATGCATCCATGGAATGTTGTAGGAGCTTTACACATGAGAAAAGGGAATTCTTCAGTAATCAAAAGATCTGTAGTGGGATGTATATGTGCTCTTCTCATGATCATCATGATCAATGTATATCTGATTGTAACCATAATAGCCATTGTGGAATGTAGTAAAAGTTGTGCCATGCTAGTCTCTATAACATTTGATCAATCATGGTTAGAGGGAAATGATCATTACTTTTGGTTTAATTAATCTTCTAATAGTCCACACAGAAACTCCAACATGTGACAGTGTGTGTGGGGATAAGCTCGTTTTTATCATTTGATATCACCCTGATACCGCCCTTTTGGGTAACTCTTATAGGGGAGTCACCCAAATTCATTCTGAGATGTGGTATATGATGGATGTAACCAAAAAATGTATTACCTATTTCTTAAAAGAATCCTTCATGGGGGGGGGGGTTTAGGTGTCATTTTGGTTGTCAAGATTGCTTCAATCCTTCTTCGAGCAATACCATATGGGTGAAAATGGTTCGACTGATTCCATTTATATCTGCAACTTTCCACCCAATAGTGTTTTTTTGCCTCTTCAAAAACTGCATAAGTGCATCCTCCTACTCTTGTGACATAGTTTCACTATGTATATATGAAATATAATTTGGTATCACAAATACTTGTACATCGGACAAGACTGAAGAGGCTTTAGTTCCGCTGAAGGAACCTTTAGAATCAAAGGTACAAGAGGTTCTCACCTCTACCCACTCTAGAATGTCGAGAATAATAGCACGTTTTCACAAGTGGCCACCCGGAAATTCTAGGAATTGTAGGACCTCTAGTGCTTCATTAATGGGAATGTCTAAAAATCTAAGACATCTGTTGTGAAATAATATACCAAATCATCCCCTTTTCTACAGAAGTGATCATCCATGGTGGTCACTATAATGTTGTCCTCTTTCTTTGACAATGATGCTTTATTGATGGATTTTAGGACATTGTAGGATGCAAAAGAGTATTCATCTCTAAAAATCAGCATCCTTAGTGCATATTGATAAGTACTTTTCTAATGTCTAGGAATATTATTCAAAGAATGAGAGGCACCTTTTGGTCTACCTCCAATTCAAGGATGATGAAATCAGTGGGGAGGCATAGCCTGCCCAACATGACCAACACATCCTCCAATAGCCCCTTCAGATTATTGATGACTCTATTGGAATGCTGAAGGGATACTCAGGTAGGCTTCAAATCATTGAGCCCTAGATTCTTAAAAACTCGGAAGGGCATGAGGTTGATGCTAGCCCTTATGTCACATACGTCTTTCCCAAACATACATGGTTCAATATTCAATGGGATAGTTAATCTAATAGGATCCTAGTGTTTGGGAGGATTCTATTATTGTATGACTGCTTAGAACTCATTTGTTAGGGAAATTGTGTCTAGATCATCCATATTTCTTTCGTTTCAGTGGATATCCTTCATGAGTTTTTAATATGTGGTCATCTTAATTAGTGCCCCTGCAAAATGAATTTTTATGTGCAACATCCAGAGTACTTCAATAAACACTTCCGAATAGGAGGTCCAACTTCATCTACATCTTCCTCTTTGAGAATGTTAAGGAATTATTGTTGGTTTTGACAACCTCTTTTACTTTACTCTGTCAAGCCTCTTTCGGTGGGCCTTTAGATAAATAGGGGTCTATAATTATACATTATTCATCAGTAGGGGTGTAGGTGTAACTGGATATGCTATTTCCTTATGTTTTAGCTCTGTTCTACTCTGTAGTGTGTCATCATGGGCCTCCTCCTTCAGGTTCTTATCAGGGTTACCCAGTAGTATACATGGATTCCTTAATAAGAGATGGTTTTCCAGTTGTCTAATTTTTTTATCCAGGTCTTAAATGGAAGCCACACGATATTGGAATCTGCTCTTAGTTGTAGATATAATCATGTTCATTAGATCCTCTATCCATGAGGTGTTCTCCTCCAGAGGTGGCTGTGCAGCTAGTGGAGGTGGTGGTTGTTGCAAATGCAATGGGAGAGGGTTTTGATACCATTACTATAGCTAAGAGCACTGCTCGATATTTTGTTGGCCCCAACATGTGTTCAGTTGATCACACCATGCTGGGTTCTGGTACTGCTGGTACTTATTCGACCCTCAGTTTTGAGAAACATAGCCCACTTCGCTCATCCAAAAGCCAAATATTTTTCTTGGTATTTCTTCCATGATGTGGTTATCCCCCCATTCATTGAATGATAGATGTTTTTCCACATGTACGTGGGATGTGTCCAAAAAATTTACCGCATCGACCTTTCTAGACACAATGTCCATCTTTTCAGTAAGAATAGTAGTATTATCGATATTATGCATACCTCATTTCTGTGTGCCCACCTCCGAAATCCATTAAGAGCGATTGGCAGACATGTCTTCTAGTAGTTCAAAAATCACTTCGGGGGTCTTATACAAAATTGTACCTCCCACTGTAGCATCAACCATGGACATTGTGTTCGTCAGTACTTCGAAGATGGTTTGGACCAACATCTAAAGTGGGTGTCTATGGTGTGGGAATTTGTGCAGCATCTCCTTGAAGTGCTCCCATGACTCATAAAATGACATTGAGTCGTTCTACTGTAATTTTTGTATTTCATTCTGCAGAGTCATCATCTTCGAGGGTGGAATGTATTTTGATAGGAATTCCTGGGCTAGCACCTCCTAGGAGATGACAGATCAGTGCATCAATCCTTTTATCTAGTTTTCCAACTTTTCCCTGAGAGATATGGGAAAGGGCAAAGAAAAATGGGGTCTGTGGACACTCAGTGGAAGCAGAATGTGTCAATGAACTCCAGAAAATTAGAGATATGGGAATTGGGGTCCTTGCAGGGTAGCCCACCAAAATGAAAATTGTTTTCGATCAAATGCAGGATAGCATGCTTGATCTCAACATTTCATTCCCGCACTGGTGGACGAACAATTCCTGTATTAGCTTCGTGAATTGATGTCAGGATGTACTCCATGAGAGTACATCGTGGAGGTGGTTGATGATGTATCAGAGGCCATGTGTATTGCTATTTCAGAGGGGCAAAGTAAAACCCCTAACATGGCTGTAGGAATGGAATCCACTTTGGTTGGAATTGTTGGAGCTATTGTGAGCCATATCCTGGAGCAAGGGGATCTTTATGGGTCTGATTTTCATCCACAAGAAACAGTTTTCTAGATCTTTGGAATGTAGCAAATACTCATTCATTGTTCTACACCATGGGATTGTTTTTTATTTACTCATCTATGAGTGCTCGTTGACACCACTAAAATGTCTCTTAGATTTTTGGGGTCAATTTGGAGAATCTGCAATGACTCATCATTCTATAAACAAGTGTGGAATCCACACATACACACATGAACCTACACAATACTACACACACCATGCATAATTGTGGAAGAAGAAATATAAACAAAATGATATTTGAAAATTGATTTTTTGGAATTTTTTATTTTTATTTCCACTAAAATTTGATACAAACATGATTAAAATAAAGAAAAGTGTTACACTCATGTCCCTGGAAATGACACCAAAATTTGGTGGTGGTTTTTTCAAATGTCTGTTATCAGTGCCCCAAATTATTTTACCCTAAGGATTATTGTACCTGTAAGGGGATGATACATTGGGAAAAGTAGTTATTTTTTTCTTTATTACCTTGTAAGTACTTTATCCAATGAATTATACTGAATTTAGAGCCTATTTTTAAGCATTTTATGAAAAGATTATTAGTTTTTAATTTCATTTAAAATTACATTAAGGACAATGAAAAATAAGGGAATTTTTATTTTGATTCAAATATGGTCGGAAATGTGTCGAGGGTGTGAAATTTAATTGGTTGTTTATTAATTCAAATTGCTTAAGTGGTTGTGTTTTTCATGATAACCAAACACTATGGGATTGAATTGTAACAAGGTTCCCTTAATCTAGTACAATTTTTTCTACCACTAAGGAAACTGACTCATTGATCTGGTAGTTATTGTTTCACAGTTATTTGTTTAGATTAGTCAATTTGTGATTTAGTTAATACATCCAATGATCATGAAACTATTCATCATTATTCATTTATTGAGTCCCTTCAAATTCTTCCATTAGTCTGGCTCAAACTTTTGAGTGAAAAATCGAAATTATTGAAGAACAATAAGAAAGGATAAACTGGAAAAACAGAATCATAATAAGTAATTTAAATTACAACTCTTTCATCACCCACAACCCCAACACAATTGGTGTTTAGTAACACATGTATGAAAAGATTAAAACATGATCCTCGATACCTGATGTGGTCATCATAGAAACATAGAGGATATATTAGTTCTTTGGTAGAATGGTGGACTGGTAGAGTAGTGGAATGTCGGTAGTACGATTGTAGAGTAGTACACCCTCCTTCCTTAGGATCCTCTCTAATCACTCCTCAATCATGAGACCAATGCCTTTATTTATTGAAGACAAAAGTACACTATGTGTATCCAAAGTACATGCTGTGTAGTCTAATCAACACACTTTTCTCATCGTTTACTCGACCAGTGGGTGGCCTAACAGGTCATCTTTGACATGGAACATGGGTATCCCTTTTAGGTGGAGGTACACGACATGTAGCACCACCATACAAATCATTTAGTATCATTAATTGGCCACCAACTATTTCTATAAGGACATACACGGTGTGTAAAGGTCAGTTGGCCACATGGGCTTATAGTATTCTTCTCATCCACCATCTGCTTCTAGATGAGGATAAATGACTTGTATATTATGTACATGGTGTGTACCGGCTTCCGGAATCAGTGGAATGTACATGGCCTCACCAATTTTTGTTTGAGTCTGAATGTGCGTGGTGTATAGATATTGACATGACATGTAGATATTTACATGTTGTGTTGTTTGGAATTTTTCTCTGTTTTCCCCTTGATTGTGTGTTTTTCCAGAAACCATCTGAAAATGAATAATGTCACTAAAATAAATGTATTTTCCCACTAATTAGTTGGTATTTAATGAAAAAATGTTCTTATTTTGAATAATTTATGTTGAAATATATTCACAAATCGGGTGCATCAACATGTGATTTAAAATTAATCATAAGGATTAAAATTAATTACAATTGTCTAAAAGCCATTATAAACCTATATTTTTAAAATTTACCAAACTGGATTTAATTTCATAAGTCATTGATACAAATTTTAATGAATGTTACCCATGTTATATGTTAATTAACTAAAAATAAGACAAAAAACGAACATTCCAAACATGTTACTGTTATAAATCATTCGAGTTGGGATGATGATACATAGTGCCAGTTATAAACATTATTTTGAAATTTAGATGATATTTTTATCATTATAAATTAAACTTATCTTTTATAGATTATAAAATTTCATTAAACTCTTACCATGTGTTAAATACTTAATTATTTATTTAATAACATTATATATTTAACATATTGAACCGTTTATAGTAAAAACATTGTTGACATGATCCAGGTTAATGTTGTGTTTTTGGACGTTACAAACACCAGTTTTAATATTAATTTCCAATACTCAATGCTATTTTATTTTTTAAATTTTAACTAATATATAAAATTCTATGATTATTTATTTTATAATAAATCTCACATTATTTTATTCTTAATTTATTAATTATTTGGTTTATAAAACTAATTACATTAATACAAACAGAAATGATAAAATTGTGGAATCATAGAAGAGAAAGGAGAAATTATAAAAATCAACATATTTTTATGTATTGGTTTTTTATATGGAACATAAATCCCAAACAATCAATTATTTTTCCATTTTTTGGAACATGAGGTAAGGGATACCACCCAATATCATAACTGTTTTGTTATTTAAAAGAATTCCATTTTCCCTAGATTATAAAAAGGAATTCACTCTTAGCCTGGCTCAAACCATTCAATACTCTTCGGATCATCCATCCTCTACTAAAATATTCTCCAAAAATCCATTAACTAAACATATAATCCTCAAAATGGGAATAAAAAACAATGGAATCCCATTGGTGGAATCCAAAATGAGTTACAATAAAAACATGTTACATCCTTCATTATGAATTTATGTTTTATTTTGCAATCAACACATTCATTTAATATTATTCCATTCATATATAATATCATAATTTTCATTACTACATTTTTTTTGTTTTAATATTTCATCCAATAGGTACACACAAATTCATCAAATGGGTAATATACACCAAATTTATGCACAACAATCTATCTCCTCAAAATAAAAAATATTATTGATTTTTCATTTACCACCTATAAAATTTTGGAAATTTGAGGGAAATATTGACAAAATATGTTATTTTAGATATTTTTTAGGTTTTCATCTTCATTTATTTGTTTCTATCACATAAATTTATACCTTCCATTTTGTGTATATATGATAACTTCATTTGTGGATGTGTGGACTACCGCCTCCTCAAAGGGATGTCATGCATTCATAAATATCATGGAATACATTATGGATAGATTATATTGATATTATGACATGGAAATGAAATATATATGATATTAATCACATAATTAACTCTGTGATAAAATAATATTTTGTTTCCATTATTAAAAATTTCACACACTAAAAACAGATAACATCGATCATGGATGAATGGACTGCTGCCTCCTTGACCTGATGTGATTCCTTTACCTCACATGAATTATAAATAAAATTATGTACTATTAAATAAAAAATTATTCACGATATAATGATCATTCTATAAATATATTATTTTACTTACCTTCTTCCCATAATGATCTCTGGAAAATTGGATGGTCGCACATGTGTACACACGACCAATCGTCTACATAAGTATAACATTGGATAACTTCCAATTAATATATATTACAATTGGTTTTGAAAGTATAATTAATGATAAATATGATAATTAAACCATTATTAATTTTTTTAATATAATGACCCCTTTTTCCATGGTTGACATTCTAAATTCCTTTTTCTAACATGAACCGAATTCGGTCAAAACACCTAACGTAAACATAATATATAATATACTATTATAAAACACTGTAACATGTGAAGTAAATGTAATAAAAAAATAAATATTTGTTGATAATGTATATAATTATCATATATTAATTGTTCATGATTATATAAAGACACAAGAAATTTTAGACATAAGTTAAGATATTTTCAACTTAGTTGTTACATTAGAGAGATAAATTTCATATTCACCACATACTTATTTTGTGTGGGTTATATAATACCCCTTGTGGTTTATATACTACACCTTTTGATATATCATATCATTAATACTTTTAACTTCGTATTATTTGAGGTTTTACATTGATTTATGTCGTATAAAGTGTCTTTCATTGAAAATTACCATTTGGTAAATGTTATCTTTGCAATATCACTTTATTTTATTATTGTTAAATTTTTCATGAAACAATAAATTTCATTATAAACACTTTTGTTAAAAATTAAATTTGTATAAAATTTCAATTAACTCATGAAATGGACCCAATTATTTTTCAATACATACTCAATTATTAAATATAGTTTTTACTATTAATGTTATTTTATTTACAATGAAAATATGGAAAAGTATGTAGCCTTTTCTAAATATAGTTATTTGATAGGAATTTTTTTAAAATTTTGAGTCACTTATTCGATATAAGGGGAATGAATTTTTCCTGAAATTAATTGGTTAGGGTACTTTTAATAAAATACCAATGTTTTCAGGACAGGTAAATACAATACTCATGATACATCGACAATATCATGAGATAAATCAGTTGTCCAAATCAGCATTGTTGAAACTCTAATGAGAAAAAATCATGATTTTGAAGGTATTATGTTACAGGGTAACATGATTTCCAATAAATATGAATTAACTCTATTGAGAATTCATTTTTTTTAAAATGATATATTTTTTATGATATGTCTGAACATGTATTTCATTCTGCCTTTAAGGATTAAGGGACCTATGTTTTAGTTATCTCTCATTACAACTTTATTATTCCTTATCAATATATTTATATCGAAAGTGTTCTTAGTTATATAACAATCCATGAAAATTATTATAATTGGTTCATTATTTATTCTATTATACATTCTTTTATTGACATTTGACATCAACCTTCTTTTTTTCCTTTTTCCAGGATAGGATGAATAAATATTTCCATAAACATTAAATGATATTGTTCTTTTAATTTTGTTATGTATTATTTTTGAATTTCAATTTTCAAGGTAATATGTGTATCATTTATGAAATTTTGGTTTTCCAAAAATTATAAACTATTGAATACTTTTATATTTGTTTCCTTGTAATCATGTCAATGTAATAAATTAATGTGGAAGCACTGGCTTTCTAGGGTAGGGGCATTAATTTTGGAATCATTGAAATTTTATTTTTAAAAATGGAAACTTGGTTTATAAAAACTATATTATAAAATGTTATCATAAGGTTTAAATTGAGGAAATGTATAGAATAACATCCCAAATAAATCAGGGTTCTGATTTTGAGATTCGATACACAAAATTTATTGAATTTTTGTTAAATATTTTTATTGTTTTGGGATTATTCATTATGTTTAATGATGATATGATCTAGCTTAATTGATGTCTTAATTTAGAAATTGATCATATAATATGAAATGTAATCCTCAATGATGCACTAGAGGCAAAGAGTATGAATAGTAATATTGTTTTTGGCTTTAGACAATCATTTAAATGGAAGCTATCTCAAATGTATTCTCATCATATGAGGACATAGTGTTATGTTCTAAAGTGACAGATATTGAATTATAAATTTATTTTGGAATCATAAGGAATCATGAGAACAAGATCAATGAGAGAGATAATATGGATAATAGGATGAAGGTGAAGATGTATTTTAATATATTGGAAAATAATTGAAATAATCATCCAACTACATTCTTAAAACGAATAAGAGATTCCATAATGTGTGGAATGAAAAGAAATTCTTCTTGTGATTGCATAGATATGAGAATGGATCCCGATGTAAAATTATTCATCTTCAATAAGGTAAGGGATTAAAAAAATTATTTTCTCAAGTGTGTATGGAATATACTTTAAAAGAGGATAATCAATCAAGGAGAATATTATCCTACTACCATTGTTGAAGTGGAATGATTGATGTTCATATGATTGGGTTAAAAATTATGTCATTTTATTATTTTATTATATGTTTATTGTTCATGAGAATTATTTAATATATAAGAATTTCACTACATAAATTATTTTTCTGGGATTTTAATGTGTGTGTTGATCAGTACTGATATCCTTGAAAAGTGATTCAGAAGTAAGATGATATTTTTTGAAAGGACATGGTTTAGGGATACATATTCCTTAATATAATATTAACTTTGAAGTAATTTAGTTTGGATAAACATATGACTAACATGGTTTAACTATATTTGACATTTCGAACTACCTTAGAACTACGTAATTATTTTTTTCCCATATCAGTTTGTTAGATTATTGATGGAGTTTATGAAAAATAGGATTTACAGAATATATTCATTTACAACAGTTTTATATATGTAATATGGAAGAAAGAATTTGTTCAATAAGGTTTTAAATTAATTCAAATTTTTAAACATATTTCATAATAACACAAGATTATAATTTTCACATGTTTCATATGTAATGATTTTTGATATACTTCATGTTGTTCGGATTAACAAAATGTTTGAATAGGAAATTTTGTGACCTATTATCTTAATGAGTTTGATCATAACCATTTGTTAATGTTTACCATATAAATTTTTTTTTAAATTTATATTTGTTTTAGTGGATTATATATTAATTCACTATATAATTCCTCTTTTACTAATATATGATATTGAAATAGGTCCTGGACTAATCAATGTAATAGACTACAAAAAGATATATTTTCATATAATCTTAGATTGTGGAATAATTTTTCAAATCTTCTATATGATTCCTGAACAAAAATTCTTCATATTATCATAATGTTTTATGAAATCAACGACCTTTTTTGAATCTCTAAATTTTGAATTTCTAGTTATAAAATTTTTGATAAACATGTTTTCTATCACTATCCATCCGAACATGATAGTTTGATTTCACATCCATATCTAGGTTTTCATTACGGATATCATTTAAATAATACTAGTGTTTTGTTGGCCTTCTCATTTTAATTTCTCTCATATTATGAATATGAATTATTAACCATATTTATGATGTGAGTTTTTCCTAGAGTTGTATTTTCAAATATCAAAACCCGGTTTACTGATATCATGTTTAAATTGTGATGATGATATTTAATAAAGGTGAGGATAATTTACCACCCCGTGATCTTACAATATTTTAATTTTAGAATAAATTTAGTATTTATATATATTTATTTACCTTAAAATAAATTTTATGATTACTATACACACAACACTGATTTAGCTTCCCTTGCATAAGAGACCATGTTATACCACTATTAATGGCGTAAATATTTTAAAAATAAACTATTAAATATTTTAAAAATTTATTTGTCAAAATAAAATTAATAACTTACTTTCTAATTTAGAAATCATATTTGGGTTAATTTGTTTTCTGAGAAGTTACATTTTATGATGAATTGTAGGGAAAATCAATTTTTTTGAAATGTAATACTTTAAAAAATAAATATTAAATGTTAAATTAAATATTAATTTTTTTCAAGTAAAAAATTTATCTATTTTATATTTACTAATAAAATATAACTCATTGAATTACTTTCTATTTTTCATTTAGATATAAATACATAATGATTTTTTTTCCATTTTCACATTAAAATCCAACAATCTTGCCACATATACTGGATTATATGTAAACAAAATATCTGTACTTCAATGAATTTAATTTGAGAGTATATCACATATTTTTTCAATAAGTATAATAGTAATATAATGATAATGAAAAAATATATTTTGACCAAAACTATTAGTAAATTTAATTAAGATTAATTATAATGATAAAGGTAAAATTAAGCATAAGAAGGGACTAAACCTTAATCGTATGGTCAAAAAGAACCAAGAAACTAGTCCAAGAGCCATTGGGTTACCATATTTAGAAAAAATTCACTATTAGATTGAATATATTTAGTTAGTGGGACACATGTTCATGAATGTTACCTATATAATTTTTTTAATAAGGAAAAAGAACAAAAATGAGCATTCTTTAACATGAACATTTATAAAGAATTAAAATATGGATGAAGACATATAGTTTTAGTTAAAATTATTTTTTAAAGTTAAATGGGTTTTTTATCATTTTAAATTGAAGTTAATTTGGATAGATTATAAAATTACATTAATATATTAACCAATACTAACACATGGATTATTTATTAACTAATTCAATAAAACGAATAATGCAAAAAAATTAAACGTAATGTAAATATAATGAATTACTATGTTATATTATTATTTTTAGATATATATATCATTTTATAGAGATTTAAATTTAATATTTTTTTAATTCAATAATTTTTTAGTATTTATAAATTTAAAATATGTTAATAATATTAACATCGACATTAATGTTATTGTACAAAAATGATATTTACTAAATGATTTAAATTAATAAAAAACCAATCTTTGGTAATGTGAATTATATTTTTAATAAATAACAAATATTTTCCATTAGTGGAAAAATTTATCTTTTACAACTAATATATTGAAAAATATATAGTAGAAACATTGTTTTCAGGTTCATGGATAATGTAGTGTTTTTCTGTGCATCATACCAACGTATTAAAATTTATCATTCATTTTTCTGTTACATCCTATCATGGTTGGGATTTATGATGGATACAATGTTTATATGTAAAATATATGATATCTATATTGTCTTTATTAATTTATAATTTTTATTTAACATATACATTTATTCATTCCATTTTTTGTAAATTCAATAACTACGCTTGTGGATGTGTGAACTATGCCTCCTCAAAGTGATGTGATACATTCAGCAGTTTCATGGAATGTGTTAATGATGATATTAATTAAAAAAATTTGACATAAATTTCTTCAATATGATATTTATTATACAATTATATGTTTGAAAATTTAATATATCAATTTATTTTCTACCATTTTCATATAATAAAAAGTGATAATGTCATCCTTGTATTTGTGGACAATCGCCTCCTCAACACAATGTGATTACATTACGTCATAGGATTTATATATGAAATAATATAAAATTAATTATAGGTTATCAATTATATTATTGTCATTATATAATGATATTTTTTTCTTACCATCTTTCCATAACGATTATTGAAAAATGTCATCGTTACTCATTCGTACAGATGACCTACATTCTTAATGGGTGTAATGTTTCATCATTTTTAATTACCATCCCTAAATTTTTTAATAGTATATTAATTTTATAAATATGATAATTGTTTCATGATTATTATTCATTATATATTTATATAATTACCAATATTACCATTTTTGACCTATAAATGTTGTTTTTACACATTAACTGTATTTGGTCAAATCACCCATTTTAAATATAATTGTTTAGGTTATTGTATAGAATATTTTAATAATTTAGATTAAAGTAAAAATAAAAATGTAAAATGTTCTAAAAAACATAAATAATTAATATCATTTTATTATTTTGGAATATAAATACATAGATGGGATTTTAGACTCAAGGTGCGAGATTTTCATCTTAGATTTTACATCAGTGTGGTAAATGTCAAATTCAAGACTTAAAAAAAAAATTTGGTGTATATACTAAACCATTTGATATATTATATATTTAATCATTTTATATTGATAGTATTATATTTTTTACAATGAAATAATTCTTCAAAATGTTTTAATATAAAATTACTATGTTGTAAATGTTATCTATGTAATGTAGCTTTCTTCTATGACTGTTGATATTCTATTATAGTTGTTACATCCCAATAATCAATTTTATTTAAAATTACATGTTTCTTATATTACCATATTATCGTTAATTGGATATTATTATTTCTAAAATAATATTTTGTTCTTATATATGGTTTTTACATCGAATACTTTGGTTATTGGGAAACTTTTTATAAATATATATCCATTACTCAATACATAGATATGAAAACAAACATTTTAATGAATTTAATTATTTGATATATGATATATTATTTGGACAAGAAAGTCCCATGTTTTGGAATGATTAATTCAAGAATTATTGGTATGGACTGGTTAATTCAATCCACATGATTCATCAGTAGTCTCATGAGAAAAATCATTTGGTGAAATCAGAATAGTTTAAATGCAATGTGAGAACATCTTGACAGTAAAGGTATCATGTTCCTGGGAAAGATGATTTCCAATAATTAAGAATTTAGTATTCTATGAAATTACTTTTTATTTCCCCTAGGAATTTGTCTTTTATAAACCCATTGATTATCCATTTACTTATTAAATGGAACATGTTTATGTTATCTACTATTACATATTGATTATGACTTATGATGAACAATATATTTCATCAGTGATAATTTATTTACATTTATATAATGATAATTATCATTTATTCATTATTTATTCTATTTTACATAACCTTATTAGGCTTTGGATCACAACCATAATTTTTTTCAATTCGCCACGATATTAAGAATAAATCATTAAATGTTATTTCAATGATATAATTCATTTCATTTGGATATGTGTTACATTTCATTTTATTTTTCCCAAAATAATATGTGTAACATGTATGTATTATAGTGTTTCAAAAATATGTTACTATTCAGTTCTTTAGGATTGTATACGTTGTCATCATGTAATTCTAATAATGTAATAAAGTAGATTTGGGTTTTTGGGGTCGGGGCGTTACATCACATCTTGAAATATATCTTTTTCACCATCCCCAAACATGAAAAAAGACCCCCAAGGCACTCAAGACACGTTTTTGATGATCACGAACAACTACTATTTGGATTAGAAATTAATCTAAAAATTCATCCATGTAGAACGCACAAATAATATGTAAAATCATAGTACCCATAGAAACTCGAGGCTCATGGGAAGAGATAGATAACAAAATACTCAATGTAATTACATCTAAATTTCCCAAAACATTATATACAAGTAATTAAAAATATATTTATGGAGTTCTCAATTCATATAGTTCTATTAAAAAGAATAACTAAAACTACAGACACCATTTGTAATGAACTAGCTCAAGCCATCTATCCAACATATTCATGGACTAGCTTGTTATTGACCCAAAGGGTGTTCCCAATCCCCATAGGATATAAATTATTTCCTAGGAATATAATGAAATATTGATGAATAATTTTACCTAAAAATCAAATTAAAAAATATTATTATAACAAACAATCCAGCATGAACCACCATATATTATAAAGCCACAACGAATGAAATTATATAAATAATAAAAAATAAGGGAAGGCAATGAATATTGTACGAAACTCATATTTAAAATAGGTCCCTAAAACTACATCTTCCCACTCATATAAAAATTCCTCTTTGATCTTATCCATGGAATCTACAATATCACTACTCATATAACAACAAAACTATAAAATTATTTTCTCCCATATAAAAAATTTTAATTGGAGAAATTTTATGGATTGTAGGAAAGTAAAGTATATTCCTACCAAAATCATGTAATAGAAAAAATAAACATATATATTAAAATAAAAAATAATCCTAGATTAATAAACCCTGACATAGATTCCAATAGGATAACCAAGAACATGTAACTAAAATATAAACGGTATAAGAACATTAAAAACTAGAAGGAAGATACTATTATGAAATTATATAGAAACCCCACACTAAAACGTTTATTTAAATGGTAGTTTGATAATAATGTATAATTTTATTTTTAATATGTCAAAAAAAACCACAATCACTAATTAAAACAACAAATTTTATAAAAAGAAAACAATTATAGTTCCTCATTTAAATCGATTATTTATGTTACATTTCAGTTAAATAAAGAATATGAAATTTTCATATTTATTAATATTTTGAAATTAAATAATAATTTTACATAAATGGGGATTCCATTTTTGATGGAATACCAGATAAATAACAATGGGTTTCCTGAAATCATATATTACACACAACATAATGTTATATTGAAAAATAATAATGTAATATTATTATTTTAAGTTGTAATAAATTTCTTCCAGCTGTAATGGAAGGAAGGAACAAAAATAACTACAATATGATTATAAATGTTTTAAAATGTTTTTAAATTTATCCAATAAACGTTTGAAACAAAAAATGTTAATGAATCCAATTTTAATCCCAAATACTCTTATATTTTTATAAGGGTCGATTAACAACCTTTTGAATGGGAAATGTTTTTAAATATAGTTTTTGTCAATTTAATATGATATATTTGAAAAAATAATATTATTATTTATAATCCAGACATCAAAATTTTATTTGGATGAAATTTTGTTATTTTTCTGATAATTTTCATTCTTAATGAATAGTGAAAAATACTATATTTTAATTCAAAATCGCTTTTTTATTATAATTTTTTATATGGTTATATTATAAAGTAATCAGTTTTAAAGTATAATTAGAATATATTTTAAAAATTTAATCCAATGTGGGTCATTGTAAGAAATATCACTTTGAAATTGGACATCAAATATTATCAATCATTTGATAGTTATTTCTTAATAAACGAGTTTTTGTTTTGACAACTGGAATTAATTTCCAAATAATTTCTACCACTTTTTTTTTGAATTTTGAAAAATGTATTCCATATATGGAATCAGGAGGTCCAAATTGGGTAAAAAGGTATCTTTTATTTTTAGACATTGTGAATATTACTTCGGTAAATATTTTATTTACTTTGGTAAATATTTTATTTACTTCGGTAATTATTTTATTTATAGTGGTTAAAGGTAAAATCTGTTAAATAAGCGTAAAACAATAATATTATAATAATATAAAATTACCCTAAACCGTTTTCTAATCCTATTGTATAATACATGTCTGACCATCAACATCATTGGGTCAATTTTGGGATCCCATGAAGCCACTTAAGAGTGATAATGACACTTTATATTAATTATTTTATTGTAAAGACAAAAATGATGTAAACATATATCTTTTTGTAAATAAATTATTACATGGGGTTATATAAGTTATCTCTTTGAATTTAAATATTCATTTGAAATCTAAAAATATTTCCTATGTCATGTAATTTTATTTATATTTTTTATAAATCATATATATAATATTATTTCTGACACAAAGATAAGGTAAGTGATTACATTATTAATAAATGATTTAAATAAATGAGAATATAAAATGTAAACCACTATCCAAAAACTATCCCATTATTATTGGATCAATTTTTTAGAACAATATTCATATAATATTATAATTTAATGAGTTTTGGTCCTTTGGAAACTGAAAATCAGTTTATAATAAAATAACGTTTTTAATGTTTCCTAAAGAGCCCCATCTCCCCCTTATAAAAACCAATCACCTCTAACCCATTAATCACACCTCTTAAGACCCTTTTAACGTCAATCCTCTGCCAAAATGATCTCTAAACATCATTATCTTATGCCTAGAAGCCTTACTATAGGAATAAGGCTCTTCGTGAATTTTTTTTGGTTCAAACCAAAGGGAGTTACCATATTTGATGGAAACGTCTTCTCTTTAGTTCATTTCTTTTATTTTACTTATCCAACAAACTAAATTCTTTTTATTCATATATTTTATAAAAACCCCATTATACTCTATATAATATGTTTTCTATATGATATGTATTCTATTTACAGTTATACACACCTTGGTTTAATGGGTAAAGAACATTCTATTTCTGTGGACGGTGAAGTAACGCCTCAAGAAACGATGATTGTTCAAATTATCTCCTACCACCACATATCGTTGAAAATAATATGTAACTATATTTTATGGGCTATATATTATATTTATATTGTTTCTATTCTTCCTTATCTTTCATTTATATAATACCATTATGTGTCCATAATGGGTGAAAGCGATAATTTCATTTGAGGATGTACGGAATACCGCCCCTCAAAATGAAATGACTTGTTCATTCCATAAATGGAATTTATAAAGATGGTGATAAAAAAATTATATATGATATTATACTATAATTATAATATATCTATGTTTCATTATGTTTTCATTCCATTAAATGTGAAATATAAATGAATGTTGCGTTCATGTGTATGTATGTCTTACTGTCTCCATTAATGGTGCATTTCATTTCATATATCCAAATGTTATTTACTATTATAAATACATATATATACTATATATATAAAAGATATATTTGATATATAATTCATGAATATCATTCCAAATAAAATGGAATTTTTACCACATGGAAATCATTAGTTATAAAAAGATTATTTTTGACTCATGTACCAAATATCTACAAAATGACCGTTATAAACATAAATTATTATGTAATGATTATGAAATGATAATTTTTAATATAAAAGGATTAATAAACATGAAAAATGTTCTAATTCAAGTATAAATTAACCTTAGTGTATTATTAAGTATATTAAAGAACGAACGAGTCACATCAGACATGATGTAAGGATACTTTTTAATCTAATTCACATTATTTGGTTGATCTTATCTTTCGTATTAATGTCATTCTTTCATTATGTGAGAAATGATTTTTTATATATAAGAATGTATTTATATTTTAATTATGTGTTAATTGAGTGAATACACATAATCGATCTATTTTATTTACAAAATGATCTTTGTAGGCGACCACGTCTCAATCTCCTCTCATTGATGAATATTTTGATATATACACAACTTTATTTTATATGGTGTATAAACCCCTTTTACTTTTAATTTCATTCAAAGGGAAACTTTTTTCTTCATAGCATTTTACAAAAAGAAAAATGGAATGTTTCTTTTTTTAACATACGCAGGGATAATGACCATACCACCACTGTGACCATTATTAGATATTTGGCATCCTTAACAAGATGAAATGTTTTTAAAATGAATATAAATACCATATAATCTATTAAATATTTCGGTTTTGAAAATTGTTTTGATAATGGATTGGTTATCTTAATAAATGTAAATGAAATATTGTTACTTTAATGTAGATATTTTATCATTCCTTTATATTCGTTTTATGTGTTCTGAATATGTTATGGTTCTTTGGAATTGTCTACATATATGGGTGGTTCTGTGATAAACCTAGGGTGGGTGAGCCCAAGATAGCTCTCAGAAGCATGGGTAATGCAACAAAGGTAACCTTTAATGATTATACTAAGATATTTAAGGAATATACTTTGATGGGTATTCCAAACATTACTCCCTACATACTATGAGGTGTATCTATCACTATTTATGAGGTGTATTTATGATTTCATTAGCTATGTAAAAAGCTAATGATTTGATGGAAAAATCTTTTATTTTATTATTTTATAACCCTTACTGATCATTTTATGCCCATCCCATCTTTTTGAAATGTTTTTCAAAACACAGAAAGATGAATATGGTCAAAGATGGGATCAAGGAAAGTCATGATGTCTAACTCCTGGAACTAGACAAGACTCTTTTTTTCATGATTTTTTATTTTTATGAAATAAATGGAAATTGAGTATAAGTGTCTACATAAATTATTCATATTGTTGTGTATATGTTATACCCTAATTCTGTAAATCTATAAAAATGAAAAATAATCAATGCGAATTTTTAACTTAATTCATGATTTTTTAATGTTTTTGGTCGTTACCATAAAGTAAGTATTAGAGGTCAGATTGGAAAACATTAGGAGTTATGATATTGGTAAATTAATGTCCATAAATTAAATTAGGGTATAATTGTTAAAATATAGAATTTTAATATTAACATGTCACTTATTCTATAATATATTTTTTTAGAATGGTTTTTCATAGAGGAAACATGGAAGTTATGTTGGGAAGGCATATAGAGGGAAATGACCTTCTAAATCAGCATCCTGAGATGGTCGGAATTAGAATTGATCAGTTTTTATATAGCTATGGCTCATTTGACTTAGAAGATAAATGGTGGTTGTGTTTATAGAAGACATTTTGGTATATTTTAAAATTAAACATGATAATTAAAGTAATTTAAGTGTTTTCTTTCAAACCATAAATAAAATGAAATTGTATGGTAAATTCACCTAGTATAGTTTTTGCTTATAAAAAATTTCATTATATGGTATAATTGTTTCAAAAAATGGCATAACTATTGTTCCTAACAAAAAACAAAATGTTGATGAATAGTCATGTCCTACCAATATCACAGTGATTCATAATTTTCTTGGTTTAGAAGGTACTTACTAGAGGTTTGTGGAAAAAATGTCACCATTATCTAGCCCAATGACTATGTTATCTCATAAAGGTGTTAATTTCATTTGGGCAGAAGAATGTGACTACTTTTTTCATGAATTGAAAACATGATTGGTGAATGCTCTAGTTTTGGCACTGCCTTCAAGAAATTGTTAGTTTTTTTATCTATATCGATGCTACATTGAAAGGACTTGGTTGCGTCCTAATTCTAAATGATCTTTAAATTTATTATTCTTCATGACATTTGAATCCTCGTAAGTTACATTTATGTACACATGAGTTTGAATTAAATACTGTTTGTTTGTCTTTAAAAAATTTGAGGCATCATCGTTATGGAGTCAAATGAGAAATATATGATGACCCCAAATGTTTGATGTATAAATTCACTCATAAATAATTGAACATGAGATAGAGGAATATGGAAGGAAATAATGAATTATTATGATTGCGAAATCCATTACCATATGGGAGAAAAAAAATGTGGCTGATTATTTGATTCGAAAAAGTAATGCTACATTAACCATGTTACTTTTGGAACAAGATCGTTTGATTAATAATTTGATGAACCTTGGAATAAATGTTTTTGGTTCAGGGTATTCCTATGTATTTCTTCTGGATTCATTGAAATAATCACTATCATATAGAATAAAGCAAGTGTAGATGGAAGAAAGTCAGTTGCAGAAAAAGGTATAGATGGTTTAGAAGGTCAAGTTTCCAAGAATTAACATTGATAATGATTGTATTTTGAGATTTGGGAAGATATTATGTGTGCCTTGTGAAACACATTTGAAGAGTAAATTGTTATTTGAAGCACTTAGTTCTCCGTTTTTAGTTTATCCTATCTTTACTAAGAGGTACAGAGATCTTCGAGACTATTACTGGTGGGGTGGAATGTATAGAGATATTGCTGACTTTAATATGATGTATTTGACTTGTAAATATGTTAATGTAGAGTAGAAATTATAGAAATGGATCCTTCAATCATTACCAGTGCAAGAGTGTAAATGGGAAAATATATGCATTGACATCATTATGGGATTACTAAAGACATCTCGAGGAAATAATGAAATCTGGGTTATTATTGACCGATTGACTAAATATGCACATTTTCTCCATATCCAAGATACATTATCTCTAGGTCATATTTTTTTGTTGTATGTTAAAAATATATTAATGTTTCATGGAGTTCCCCTCTCCATTGTATCTGATAGTGATTCCTGGTTTACTTCTAACTTTCGGAAAGGAATTTAGAAGTTGTTGGATACTAAATTAAATTTAAGTACATCAATTCATCCTTAATCAGATGGGCAGTCCGAATGAAAAATTTAGACATCAGAAGACATTCTATGTGATTGGTCAATGGATTATTAGGGATGTTGGGACCAACAACATTTTCTGGATGAATTTTTATATAATAATAGTTTTCATTCCAGTATATAGATGGATCTATTTGAGGTGTTGTATCGAAAGAGTTGTCAAACTATAGCTTTTTGGGATGATGTAGGTGAATGTAAGTTGACGGGACCACAATTGGTATAAGAGATGGAAAAAATAGATTATTTGATTCAGAAGAACATGATAACATATTATAGTAGGATGAAAATTTTTGTGGATAACCAAAGCAATAATCATTCTTTTGAGGTATGTGATCATGTCTTTCAAAAACGTTCTCCATGGAAAAGTGTGATGCATTTTGGAAAGAAGGGAAAGGTGAGTCCAAGGATCATTAGACATTATGAAATCCTCTAGAATGTAGGATCTATTACATACATAGTGTCTTTACCTACACATTTATCCAAGGTGCTCAATGTTTTTCGCGTTTCAATGTTGAGAAATTATTTACCAGATCCATCTTATGTTTTTATCCCATAGGTAGTTCAATTGGAAAGGAATATCTATTACAAGGAACAACTAGTCCAGATTCATGACTGGAGAGAGCATGTATTTTAGAATAAAGTATTTAATTAGGTAAAGGTTTTGTGGAAGAAACAATATGGTTGTAGAGGAAATAAGGGAATCCGAATATGCTATGAGGGATATATACCGCCATTTTTTGGATAAGATAATAAATTTGAAAGGACTCAATTTCCAAATTGTGGGAGGGTGTATCTTTCGATGTTAATAATGTATATGATATTTTCATATTTACTAATATTTAGTTATTAAATATTAATTTTACATTAAAGGGGTTGCCATGTTTGATGGCTTACCAGATACACAAAATGGAGTTTCGTTGAAATCTTACGTTACACACAACGTTATGTCACACTGAAATATATCAATATAATATTATTATTTTAAATGGAAGTTAATTACATGCCACTGTAATGGAAGGAATGAATAGAACTAACTAAAATATTATTATTCATTTTTTCTAACTGCGTTTTCATTTATCCAATAACTGTTTGAAGCATAAAATTTTAATGAATCCATTTTTAAGCATAACTAATCTAATATTCATTAAAGAGTCAATTTACCACATTTTTATGGTGAATAATTTCTAAATATATATTATTATAGTTCTATATGTTCTATTTGAAAAAATTAAATTCTTATTTGGAATGAATTCATCAATATTTACATTGGAAGAGATTTTGGTATTTTTCTTATATTGTTCATTTTTAAATGAATAGTTAAAAATTTTGTACAGTAATTCAAAAATGTCTTTTATTATAATTTATATATATTTTTAGATTTACATTTTAATTAGTTTTAAAGTTTAATTAGATTATAATTTTACCATTTATTCCAATTTTGTTCATTAGAAGTAATTTCACGTTGAAATTGGACATAAACAATGGTCAAAATATTGATAGTTATTTCTTAAAAACATGCCTTTTGTTTAGACAACAGAAATTTGTTTTAAATTAATTTCCACCACATTAGGTTTTGAATATGGAAATGTGGATTCCATATATGGAATCTAGAATTCCAAATTGTGTAAACAGGCATCTTTTGTTTTTAGACATAATGAATATTTATGTCAATAAATATTGTATTAACCATGGTTAAATGGTAAATCTGGTAAAAAACGGTAACACTATAATATTATAATAATATTAAATACTCTAACACATGATATAATATTATTGTATAATACCTGTCTGTCCATGGGCATCCTTGGGTTGATTTGGGACCACCTATATCCACATAGGAGTGATAATGACACTTTATATTAATTTATTTATTGTAAAGAAAAAATTTCATAAACATATATATTTTTGGTAAATCAATTTTTATATGGGGTTATATAAGTTTTCTCTTTGAGTATAAATATTCATTTTAAATATAAAAATATTTCATAAATCATGGAATTTATTTTTATAATTTTTAGACATCAAATAAATAAAATTATTTATGACACAATGATGATGCATAGATTGCCTTATAAATAAATTATCTAAATAAATGAAATTAAAAATTTAAAAAAACTACCTAAAACATGTCCAATTATTATTTGATGATTTTATTTCGAATGAGACTCATCTCAAATTATAATATAATGATTTTTTGACAATTTTAAACAGAAAATCAGTTTATAGTAAAATAATGTTTTCCAACATTCCTAAAAGGCCCCTCCCCCCTTGTAAAATTCAATCTTCTATAACCTATTACTAACACATATCAAGACCCTTGGATCATCTAAAATCTACCCAAAAAGATCTCAACATACCTCTCTTCCACCTAGAAGCCTAAATATAGCCTCTAGGCACTTCAAGAAGTGCATTTGGATCAAACCAAAGAGAGTTACCCGATTTAAAGGTAACATCTTTTCATTAGTTATTTTCTTTTATTTTACTCCTCCAACCCCATAAAATCTTTTTATTCCTTTATTTTATAACAAAAACAGTATCTTCAATATTCTGGGTTGTTTTTATGAGAATTATTTTATCTACAATTAGACACACCTCTGTCTAATGGGTAATGAACATTCTGTTTCTGTCAACTGCGAACTAATGCCTCACAAACCGATGATTGTTAAAATTATCTCCTACCACATCATACAGTGGCCATTAATATGGAACAATATATATATGTGATATATATTTTATTTATATTTTCTATATCCTTCTTAATTTTTTATTTATATCACAACGTTAGGGTTTAAATAATGTGAAAACATGATAATTTTATTAGGGGAAGTGCGGACTACCACCGCCTCAATGTGATATGACTCGTTAATACCAAATGTGGAATGTATAAAGTATGGTGTTACTAAAAGTATATATGATATTATTCTATAATTATAATATAACAATATATCACTATGTTTTTATTCCATTAAATAAGAAAATAGAAATGAATATAGAGTTCATGCATACGTATGGCTTACCATCTCCATGAGCGGCGCATTTCATTTATTATCTCCAAATTTTATATACTATTATAAATAAATATATATAATGGATATATATAATATATATGACCTCTAATTAATGAATATCATTCTTGAGATAATGGACATTTGACTACTATGACAACATTAATTATAAGAAGTTTATTTTTTACTCATGTTCCAAATATAGACAAAACCACTGTTATTAACAAAAAGGATTATGTAATGTTTATAACATGGTAATGAGTAATATAATTGGAATAATAACCTTTAAATATGTTCTATAACAAGTAGAAATTATCTTTAGTTTATTATTTTATGATATTAAAGAACGAAGGACTCATGCCGGACATTAGGCAGGGGAACATGTTAACCCAATTCCCACTATTTGGGATGATATTATCTTTCATATTTAGGTTGTTCTTTGATTATTTTTGAAATAAATTTTTTTATCTTATCATGTATTTATTCTTTATTTAGGTGTGATTAGAGTGAATACACATAATCGATCTGTTTTATTTACAAAATGATCGATGTAAGGGACTTTTTCTCAATCGTCATTCATTAAGCCATATTTTTATTTATACACGACATTATTTTATATTGTGTATAAACCAATGATAAATTCCATTTGATTCAAATATAATAAGTTTTCTACATATCATTTTACTAAATTTCAAAGGGAATGATTCTTTTTTTAACTTATGCGGTGACAATGACATTTCCATCGTAGGGAAAGTTTTTTGATATTTAGCTTCCTTAACAAGCCGTGTTGTTTTTAAAATGTAAAGAAATACCATATACACTTTTTTGTATTTTGGAATTGAAAATGGTTATTATATTGAAAATGATTTTGATAAAGAATATGAATTATATATATATATTAATATTAGTAAATTTAATATTAATTTTTCATTTAAGGGGATGATGTGTTTGATGGTGTTTCAATACCCATCAACAAATTTCATTGAAATATTATGTTACACACAACATTATGTTATACTGAAAAATAATAACATAATAGTATTATTCAAGTGTTAGTTAACTCCTACCCCTTTTAAGGTAGGAAAAGAACAGAACCAACTACAATAATATTTTTCATGTTTGTTAAATATTTTTACATTTACCCAATAAAATTTAGAAGCATGAAATGTTAATGAATCCAATTTTATACATAAATACTCGTATTTTATTTAAAGGGTCGATTTACCTCATTTGGATGGCAAAACAATTGAGATCCAGTTTTTTCACTATTATTTGTTATATTTGAAAAAATAATGCTCTATTTATTTAAATGAATGAATACATAATCCATGGTAATGATTCTATTTGTTAACGTAAAAGCAACCCTATATAAAAGGAATCATAGCATACGATTATGAAAAATAATTTCCCCTATCGTAAGATGACAAAATATTGAATTAATATCTCACTTAATCAAAAAAAGTACAATTACTAGGAAAATGAAATGAACTAGATACATTGGGGGAAATAATATGATACATGATATCCCTAAATAAGGAAACCAATCCAGTGCCCCCTGGTATCTTCAAGATCCAAAATCACTCCCCCTATCCTCAACATGCCATCACGGTCCATCCTGAACCAAAACTCACATAGGAATAAGACATATACATGGATCCATAAGGAAATACATAAGTGTTTCATAAACAAAATACTGAATGTTGTGTATGAGTTGAACTAGGTTCAGTAGTGAAATTCCCTACTGTTTTAGAAGTTCATTATATATGATATTTTATTTTATGCATGTTTGTAATAAAATAAAAAAATGAAGTTGTTAACACTCTTCATAAATATTATCATGTAATTGAAAAGTACATTGAATAACAATTAAAATTTTTTAAATCATTTTGAAAAAAAATCATTACATGAAAAACTTTTTTTATGCCTCGACCCATTTTTATCAAATTACATATTCTAAAACAACTCTTTTAAATCCCCATAGAAAAAATTTATTCAAAGTAATCGACATTCACCCCCAAAAACCAATTTTATGTACACTATCATATATGACTTGGTAATTACAAAAGTTTAATAATATTTAATAGAATTTTAAATATATTGAAAAAAATAGACCATGAATAAATCAATTCAGGCTTTTAATTAATATGAAAGAAAACAAAACATGATTCACTCTATGCCAATTGGACTATGGAGCACAAATGAAAAATTTACCGCAATTAGATTAATCTTGTAAATATGGGAAATTATAAAACATCTCACAAATGTACCCTATAAATTCTTGGTTTCGAAACATATATAAGACTATTGATGATGTAATTAGTCAATACCAATTTATATTGTATCCAAATTCCTTACTGATGGGAAACCCCTCCATGAAATTTTCATACAATGGGAAATCATTTTTATAAAATATAAAATAAATATAAATGACTCCAATCCCTCACAAATATTCCCACGATCCTCATACATGTATAAAAGGTGATATATAAAAAATGAATTTTATTTTTTGGAAATTGAAAATATCACATCACCTAATTCGTCCTCACTATAAATATAATCAATGAAAGTTATACACGTTATAATATATCAATACACATGCCTATTTGGATAAAAATCTATACCCCATAAGAAAGAAACATATTTTTAGGGATAATAAAAAAAATTGGTTTAGGGACTCATCTCGGCTTCATGAGCATAATGATACTGACCATTCTCCCCCTTCACGGACAATGTTCTTCTCCCTTGATTTCACCAAAGTGAAATTTAATAAAAATTTCATTCTCTAGATGATGGTGTACCCTTTTTTCTAGTTTAATTTCCCTGAGTTCCTTTATAATAATTTTTTATTATATAGAATTATTTCGAGACGTTGAAATCTGACATCAAGTGAATCCAAGCCCCAAAGTTCTAGGAAGGATTTATCGAAAAATGTTATGATTAATATAGCGCACATGTGTTGTTTTCCGGAAAAAGTTGAATAAATTATAAATCTTAGAGTGGATCAGAAATCTAAGGGCACTATTGCATTCAGGATAGGGGGTTTACGTAATGCACGACATATGTTTAGTAGGCACTGGACTACGTTGAAATCCATGAAAATGTCATAACCATAAATAAAATAATTAAATAATGTAATTTTTTTTTCAAATTCTTATCACTCACAAATGGTTACTCATATTAAAAATCAATGAATAGTAATGTTCTTGTGAGGGTATTATTTCATTAGACATATACTTATATTAGCCGGCGTGGGAAAAATATGGAAGTTATTTTTTTGTCATAAATAATATTTTTAACAATTATTTTATTGTTAAAACACATAACATTTAAACGTTATATCAAATTGAAACACCAAGAGTATCGATGAGTTTGTTGGGATGGGTTTCCCTTAGGCAGAGCCTAACCATGACCGACATGGGTCATGGGTGACTATTAATAATATTTCTATACATTATTTTGGTATGTTCAGTAAACTCAATGTGGAAATTTATTTCTATTTACTTATTGCTCGAATCGGAAAATTTTGGGTACCATTGAATCGTTAGTACCAGGATTTGCTTAAGGGAGGCTTCACGTCGACCGTAGATGGTAGGGAGAAGAAGTTTGTTTTTGGACATTTAAGAGAATAAAAAAAATAACAAATTCATTTTATTTTTCATTCTCATTTCCTCTAATAGACAAGATTCCATGGGGGGAGAAACGATACTTCATGCTGTTAAATGGCCTGACATCTCTTCATTCTTGTAACTGCATTGTTGGAATTAGGATGTTTCCTTATTTAAATAAAAAACATTATTTCCATACGTGTTACTCACCCTCCCCCTCTCCAATTTATATAGATCACTTGGTATAGTGTTGACATATCTTCACCATACAATGAAGCTATGGAAATGTACAATGAAACCAACTACATGGAGGATGAGACCATTTCCAGCAAGCAGTGATTAGTGCCACCGAATCACGAATGGACGACAACGACGAAAGAGGGTTTCACCAATAGTCATCAGTGAACTTTTCTTCCAGGTTGGGGGTTTATTTTGATGTTTTCTTGGATGAATTAAATTTATCTCCTACCTAATATCATGTGTTGCAGAGGGAGCATGCCTAACGAACAACGCCCATGTTCTACACCACTTCGTTCTTAATATGAATTTCGTGGAACAATTTCCAACTTGATAGAAACAAGAAATGTGTCTCACGCCATGATGGAAACAATGTAGGGGAGCTGTAGGCGCAGATGGAACCAAGAATAGACACCAAAGCATGATCGATAACCCGTGAAAAAAAACAGTCAGCACACCATATTAGTGGTGGCTTGAGAGGACCCATGGCAACCAGCTGTACGGGACAAGGGCGGCACCCGCATGTGCGGCTAGTGGAAGTGGTCTAAGAATGAAGGCGTGGCCTGGCCCAAACTGTTCCATGTTGGAGAAACCTGGGTTGACTAAATTTTTGATAGATATTTTTAGTGGGGTAGTTCCCCACCGGTTGGAGAATGGCCCCACATGCATGGGGCTAGTGGGGTGCAATGGCCCGCCTCTCGGTGGACCATACCGATGGCCTGATGGGCCAGGGATGGGGGGTCATGCCCCACCTGATAGGCCGAGACTACCACATCCTGGGCCAGCGAACTCAACCAGGACGAACCCAGTGAACCTAGAAGACCCTTTACGGGTCGGACCTAGGCAGGGTTAGATAGTCTCAGGGCCCCATTGCATCCGGGCAGTCTGACCAAGACAGACCGGGCCCAGACCAATCCGGTCCCCAAATTAATGAATGCCTACAATTGATTAACCAGGTGTATGGTTGAAACACCATTACTGTTGTTGGGACCCCTTTTGGGAATTGGTCACTTTGGTATATTCTAATAGGCATGACCAAGCAGGGCCAAACAAAGGTGATATCACCCTCGTTTCATGGAAAAGGATGCAACTAATATATCATGAATCCAAATTGTGCACCGTCTATTGTGTTGGAAACTTTATGAAGAGGAGTTGATTTTGAAATACTCCACGAGTGTTTTGAATAATGTTGTAGTACAACCGGGTTGGATCGACTCCAAATCTAAATTTTCACTCAGTACTAAATTGCCAATAACATACAGACCAAGCATCTATTTGATGAATCGTCTATTGTGTCGGAACACTTATGAATTGATAGATCACTGGGTTACTTCTTCATGGGATTTTGGCTAGTTGAAATATGACTGATGTCTTGAGAAATGGTTCTCCCTTAATCAAGCATGCTATGAGCGGGAATCCAATGGTCGTCAGTGTGGTGGGGGTTGGAGATACATCATACGGTGGTCAGTACCGAGTGATCCTATGCAGGTCAGCGCTCAATGATCCTATTTGGGTCCGCTCATTCAGATGATGTGTGGGTTAGATATTGTGTGTGTTATTGCGGGGGATAATACCTATCAACTCAAAGAGGGTTGGATCCTTTGTTGGTCATTTTTGAGTTTTGTACCAATAAATCCTCTGTGGCTCAAACTCCACATCGTTTGCATTAGTTCTTCTTGACAAAATAAGATGATTCAGCTTCGTGACCGATCATCTATATTTTTATACTTCACTAATATGTGGTTTGAGCTAAGACTCTATTTGATTTGTGCCTATTTCATGGTGCTTTGTTATTGAGAACATCCTTTGTGGTTTGCCTTTGTGGATTTCTATGTGAATTTTGGGGCTCTCGGGGTCCCTACTCAGTATTTTAATACTCACCCCTACACAGTCTTCAGCCGCACCTTGTTGGGTCTTGTGTAGACGATGAGCAATAGGGCTTAGGCTTGAGGGATCCAGGATCCTGTGATATGCAGAGGAGAAATGATGACATGGAGTGATATGTAAACAATTTTTACATACATTTTAGGTGGGATCCGTAGTGGACAATCCATGGTTTGTTTTCTCCTTTTATTTATTCTCATACTTTTCAGTTGGGCATGTATTCTGGGCCCCTTTTACTTTTAGTACACATTTTAAAATAGCAGTTTACTTCTTTGATGCTTCTTTTTGTGTTCACGGTTATGTGTTTGTACAGGTTTAATGGAAATGAATTCCCGTTATAGGGATACACCTTTTTTGTGCTACACTCCTACCCATAACCTATGGAAGGTGGCCATGGGGTAGTCATGGAATTTGCCTAAGTGGAAGAGTTGTGAAAATTTTGTATCAGAGGAGTCAGTTCTACTAAAGAACTAGGACTCTGATCTATTCGATGGAATAGTGGTGTTATGTGTTGTGAGTGTGGTTTTTAGTTTTGGGAGTCCAGTGTTGGTGCAGTGGCGGACATATCCATACACCAGCACCCTGGATTTTTATTTCCGACACAGTGCACAAAAACAGAAATTGCATGTGTTTTGGAAATGTTTTTCCTGTGTTCATTTGGAGTCAGCTCATTAGGTATAACATAATGGCCTTGCCAGACCGATTCCTTATCAGGATGCCGCCGCATATACATCTAGCCAGGATTTCCAAGAGAGTACATGGTTACAGCCTATTGAGTGACGAGGCCTCAGTGCAGGGCCCTATTATGGTGTTGGCACCTTCAGGTGTTGAACCCACAACACCACTTTCCATTGTGCAGTCATTTCTACAAGCCCCAACAGTTGACAATGCACATCGACTGAGCGCGTTTCTTGAGTTTTGGTGGAAAATTCCTATATGGATTCGAGACGAGACATATCCCCAAGTATCTAAGGATTGGTTTGAGTATTTGGATAGAGTTTTCTTCTTAGTTGGGACACTAGTAGATTAGATGGTGATCCCTGCTACTAGCCTTTATCATTTTCTAACCATAAATATTGTCCATAAGGTGATGAGACATTGATACATAGAACATTGACTGATATGGTTCCTTTGGGTAGTGTTCCAGCTATATCACTGCAAGTTAGTCATCAATTCAACTCGTGGAACCGGTAGAGGAATCATGTAGATATACTTCCATATATATGTTTCAACATCATATACCCCTCAGGTTCCATGGCGACCCTAACTCATAGGAGGCAAAGGACTGTTTTGAGGAGGTAGCCGAGTTTCAATCTACCTAGGGAACCATTCGATCAGATGGTGGTCCTCATTGATAGCCTTATACGTGGATCAGTAGGATAATGAAAGGGTTTATATTACCAATGATCTTGTGAAGAGTTGAATTTTTTGTGGACAAGCTTGAGAATCATCATCAGGGAAGGTAGTATCAGGGGAAAAATCTAGTTGGTGAGTGTTACATAGAACATCTATAGCATTGATAGGACAACATGCCTGTAACTACGTATTCATTGAGGCATACCGACAATCCTAGGTAATTGATGAATACATTACAGTCTTTGATTAAGGGATCAGACCTTAGAGTGAGATATGTTTAGAGATATTCAATCCCACACTATTCATCTATGCATTCCTAATTATTTTAGGTTTCTAGAGATAACCTTTGTGGATGAATGTTATTTTGATGAGTTGATACATCTTGTGAATGTTTTCATTGGAAAAGCCAGAAACTGATGCCAGTCTCAGAGACACGGGCATATAAAATTTTTTGGGTAGAGCATGTGATAGGGACAGATGAATATGAAAATCAGAAGATGTGGCAGTGGATATAAGAGAGCATCAGGAGTTTGTATACATTTCCAAATGTTACACCCCCCAATTTGGTCCCCATGAGGTTCATGGATTTGGAGTACAATGGAAGGGAGTAGATGCAAGCGGTCAAGGAGTGTGACCCAAGGGCTCCCAGAATGAATTGAGGTATGATTTGGGTCTACTACCAAATGTTGTATTACTAGACATAGGTTCCAATAATACCATCTTTCCTAGAATCTTGTTCAATATCTAGAGTTCCTGGTTAAACTTAGTACTTGACCATTACGTCTGGAGATACCATTTGGAGGAGAATCGATAATCATACTTCTGCTAACAGGTTGATCTAACCCCTGAGGTGAGAGTTTCAATTGGAACCTCTCGATTACAGCGTCGAGGCCTAAAGACCTTAGTTTGGGATTGGACTAGACATCTAATGTTCATAATCAGAATGAATGTTTTAGGAAAAAAGATTTAGTATAATTATTAAATTTTAATGGTGTTTTTCTTGGTCGGAAAAAAGAGAACTTATGCGTCACATGATGAACTCATTCAGAAGAAGGGTGAAAATGATAATTCTTGAGTCATCCAACAATACCCTCTTGGTAGCAGGAGTTTTTTGTTTTCAGTTCCCAATAGTAGGGGGAGAGTGTGGTGACACCTTTTAAAAGGATGTTTCCAAGATTACCTCCTCTAATTGAGAGGAACTTCTACTTGGGATAGGTAGTACTAGAGTTGTGTACCAGACTTTTCGAGGGTAGAGGCACCCTTGTCATCTAAGGCGATGAAGGGGGATCCCTTCCCATGGATTGAGAAGTGTTGGAAGAGATTTTAGGAGATGAGACAGAGACTGACGAGTGCCCCCATCTTGAGGCCACCAGATGAAGGGGTTGGGTATTTAGTCTATAGTGATGTATTATGGACCAAACTAGGTTGTTTCCAGATGCATGAGCAGGTAGTGATCGCCCATGACTCATGGATGTTGATATAACACGAGTAGAACAATTCTTCCCATGACCTAGAGTTAGCAGTATTGGTATTTTCACTTAATAAGTGGTGGCACTACATGATGAGCAAAGGGTTTATTGTTTACAAATATTAAAAAATTCATAGGTACATCTCCTCACAGAAGGTTATGTACCAGAGACTACGATGATGGAAAGATTTATCCATGATTATGATTGTGATATAGCCTATATGCCATGAATGGGGAAACATGGTAGCATACACACTCAATAAGCAGTCTAGTCTACAATAGCTGAGTGTGGTGAAAGAGAAGCTAATTTCACTATGGATATTCATTGTGGATAAAGATTTAGGATCTTACCTCTATTCTATTATTATCACTCCCCTAATTCTTCATCGAGTTTTGGATGCACATCTTGGGGACATTGACTGTGAGCCCCGACGTGCTCAGATATCCTAAGGATGATCTCCTGAAATGTTTTTGAATGGTTGTGAGATCTTCATTCTCTTCAGAGGAAACACCATGGTACCAGGGATGATTTTGACGTAGGTGTGGATGGTGTTCAATACATCCCCTTTAATAGTATATCCTTGAGTGGTGAAGATGTAACATGAACTTCGGTGTCAGCACAGGTGGCCAGGGAAAAATAATGCAGTGGTAGAGTTTGTATCATGATGCCTCAGTTGACAATAATTGAAGGATGACCATCAAGTACCAGAAGGCTATGTTCATCCACATGAGGTACCGAAGTGGAAGTGGTATGGTATCTTCATGTACTTCATTACATGGATACCATGGACGTCCAAGGGACATGATTTCATCTGGGTTATTGTTGACCAACTCAACAAGATGTCCCACTTCATACCCATTCGGGAGCAGGGATCTATTGAGGGCTTGGGGTGCCTTTACATATAGGATATCGTATGACTTCATGGGGTTCCATCACCGATCGTATCTGATCATGACAGACATTTTACATCCCAATTGTGTATGGGATTACCAAAGGTGTTCCCGCCGTGAATATGTTTAAGAACCACCGTTCTTCCTCAAAAGTATGGTCATAAGTAGAGGACCATAAAAACACTCAGATAAATGATTCGTGTTTGGTTCATATATTTGGGCTGTAGAAGGGAGGATAAATTTCCATTGGTGGTGTTCTCATTCAACAACAACTATCAATCTACAGTCGTTATGACACCATATGAGGCCTTGTATGGTTGACCATGTAGATCACCTCTATTCTGGAAAAACCTAGATGATTCAGCACTTATGGGTTCAGATTAGAAGTGGGATAACACAGAGAAGGTGTAGATCATCCAAGAGTGAAATAAGATTGAACAGAGTGGACAAAAGTATTATGCTGACCGGAGACGAATACTTCTGGAGTCTGAGGATAGACATCATGACTTCCTATGAGTCTCACACTAACATGGATTGCTGAGGCTTGGTTGGGTGGGAGGGAAGCTATCTCCAAGGTTCATCAGACCTTTATTGATTATGAGTATAGTGGGAGTGGTGGCGTACATTATATCTCTTTCCCCTCATATGCACTGTGTGAATAATGTTTTTAATGTTTCGTAGATGAGGAGATGTGTGCATGATCCAATACACAATATCGACTAGAACGAGTTGGAATTTGATGATGGGGTGATATTTATGGTGTTCCTGGTGGAGATAGAGGATTGAAATAACCGATTCCATCATGGATGGTTGATTCATCTGGTGAAAGTTTGGTGGCAACACAGGAATCTCCAGGAGAACACATGGGAGTGGGAGACACATATTCATGCTCTCTACTCTCATTAGATTGATTTTTCGTTGTTTTGGATTTGGGGGATGTGAATCCCTAAGGTGGGGAGAATGTAATGTTCCCTAATTTCCATATAATTTTTATTAATTATATTCAATTATTTCGAGACATCGAAATCTGATGGCGCATGATTCCGAGGCCCAAAGTGACCAGGTTGATCCATCGAAAAATTTCATTTTCAAAATTGAATGTTTGAGTGGATTTCATTAAAAAGTTAAATAACTATTATATGGTTGACCGGATTAGAAATATGAGGGAACCATTGCATTCAAGACAGCGGTTTTACCCTAGGTGCGACTTCTGTTTAGTCTTGCTGGGCTATGGTGAGAAAACCCTAAAAAGGAATAACTGTAAATATAATAATTAAATATAGTTATATTATTTTTTAAATTTTTATAACTCTCTAACTATGACTCAGAATAAAAAAAGAGACCACCACTGACCTCGTGAGGGAATTCTTTTTTAGGCAGATACTATCATTGGTCAGCGTGGGACAACTATGGAATTTAGTTTTTGGTCTTAAATATAATAAATAATAATTGTCTTATTTTTAAAATCAATAACTTCAAAACACTAAATCAGATTGAAAATCCCAGATTACGGTTGAGATTGATGGGATGTTTTTCTCTTTGGCAGAGCCTATCCTCGACTGGCGTGGGACGAGGGTGAATTTTAATAATTTTTCTGAACATTTTTTCACGTATGTTCTGTAAACATGTGGGCAGCGTTTTCAATCATTTGATTCATTGCTCGGATAAAATATCCTTGAGCATCATTGAATCTGTTGTGCTGGGATTCACCTAATCGAGGCTTCAAATCGACCACATAAGGCTGGAAGAAAAATTTTGTTTTTGTACATTTGATAGAATAGTAAAAATAAATTAGTATTTTATTTTCCATTCTCCTTTCCTCCAATGGACAAGAAATGGTGGTGGGACTAATGACATGTCAATCCATTAAATGGATTGAATACTCTTTTTCTTGTAACCAAAACATTATAATTAGGAAGGTTCATTAATTAAATGATCCCCATTAGTTCTACGTGCATTACTCACCCTCCCCCTCTTGTATTTATGTGGAAATCGGGGTAGAGTGTTGGCACAACTTCACCATGTGATGAAGATCTAGAAAATAACCACAATGCCAAATGCATGGAGGATGAGGCTAGTTCCTATGAGTGGTGACGAGCACCGCAGAATTAGGAACCAATCACAATGATGAAGGGGGGAACCATAGATCGTTGTTAGTGAACGTCTCCTCCAGGTAGGGGGTTTATTTTGAATTTGTAATTGAGGAATTAAATTAATCTCCCGTTTGATATCACGTATTGTGGAGGGCGTGCGCAAAATGAACAAGGCCAGGACACTCCGCCTCTTCATTCTTGATTTGAACATATGGGAAAATTTTCCAACTCGATGGCAACATGAAATAGCAAGTCAAGATTTGACGGTGACAGTGTGGGAGAGACGTAGTCACAGATGGAACCAAGAATAGACACCAGAGAATGCACGATGGCCCGTTAAAAAAACCACCAGTGCGCCATGTCTTCTACAGTCGGTGATGTCCGTAGAATACCCGCGGCAATCGACCATGTAAGAAAAGGGTGGCACCCGCATTGGACACTGACAGAAGAGGCCATGGTAAGAAGGTGCTGCACAACCCACACCACACTGTGTTTGGGAAACCTTGATAAGAAAAATGTTCACCCAGTAATTGCAGAGGGGATGCACCCCACCAGCTGATGAATGGCCATGGAAGCGTGTTCCCTATAGGAAACAATGGTCAGCCCCCAGGTGGACCCAACAGTTATTGGTCGGCCAAACAGACCGGACCCGCCCAATAGGCAGGACCCTCCAGCAGGTCGGCCCAGACCTAAAGCCCGGCGGGCCAGCCCGGTCAGGCCGTGCCCCACCCACCAAGCCAAGTGAATGACACCCGAGGCCCACGAAATGAATCAGGCCGACCCCAATGGGCCAGACCTAGTGAACATGTCTGACCCTTTATGGGCCGGACTTGGGCGGGTTAAGACAGAACCCAGGACCCGTTGCGTCGGCCTGGTCTGACCGAGTCGGACCGTGCCCAGACCCAACCAATCCCCGAATAAATATGCACCCATAATTGAAGAACTGGGAGTCTGATTGACATGTTGTCAGTGGGGTTGGGACCCCTTTTGGGAAGCGGTTCATTTGGTATTTATTTTCAGGTCTGACCAAGATGGGCTAGATCAATGTAAGATCACTCCCATATTGTGGAAAGAGATGTACATAACATACTGGGCCTCTGGTTGACGCACCGTCTATTGTGTTCGAACCTTAGGATGAAACTGTGATTTTGAAATAATCTAAGAGAGATTTGGAGAATTTTGGATTAAGGACCGATTGAAATGAGTCCAAATCCAACTGGGCCCTCGGCACTAAATTTCCAATTACATACAGACCGGACGTCTGGTTGACGAGCCGTCTCTTGCGTTTGAACCCTTATGACGTGACAGATCATCAGGGAACTTCATTGTGTGAATTCATGTCATTTGACATAAGAACGATGTATTGAGGAGAGGTTCTCCAAGAATAAAGCATGCAATGAGTAGGAATCTAGTGGATTGATGTAGCGTGGAGGATAGAGACATATCATACAAAGGTTGGTGTTGACAATCCAATCCGGGTCAGCATCGATCCTGTGTGGGTCAGATCCTGTGTGGGTCTACCCTCAGTGATCCTGTGTGGGTCAGCGCATACCAATCATATGTGGGTCATATCCTATGTGTGTCATTCCATGGGTTAGTACCTATCGAATTAGGGTGGGTGGGATCATATGGGAGTCATTATTGGGATTTTTACACATCGAATCTAGGCAGTTCAAATCCTATGTGGGTCTTTGCAGGGTGTGTACCTATCGGTCATGTGTGGGTAAGACTCCTTTTGGAAAGCAGTAGTGCCTCTTGACAGAATATGATGGTCTAGCTTTGTGATTGATTATCGGTATTCTATACTTCACTAATACCTGGTTGGAGAAGAGACTTGGTTTTAGCTGTGTCTATTTAGTTGTGATTTGTGATTCTGATCATGCTTTGTTATTTGCATATATGGAATTTTGTGAGACCTTCAAGGGTCTCGGGGTCCCTACTGAGTATTCTAAATCTCATCCCTATACAGGATTAGCCCGCACCATATTGTTTCTTATTGAAATGATGAGCATCTATGTTAAGGCTTGATGGAACCATGAGTAAGTAGTACATAGTGGATATGGGCTTATGGGGAGTTTTGTGGATGCGATTTGTAAATACCCTTCTTGTGTGAACCTTGGTGGACGATCCAGGATTTGTTTTGTCTTTTCAGTTGTACTTGTAATTATTATTTGGGCTAGTATTTTGGACCCCTTTTACATTCAGTACAAATTTTACTACAGTAGATTACTTTGTGGTTATTTCTTGTTGTGTTCGTGGTTGTTTTATTGTACAGGATTAAAGTAAATTCCTTCCCATTATAGGGATACACCGTATTTTTGTGCATGTCACCATCCCCATGCCTATGGATAGTGGGCATGGGGTAGTCATGAAACATGCCTCATGGGATGAGTCGTGACATATAATTTCCTCCTTGGACATCACAAATGATTTATTATGAACAAACCACTCATTCAAGGATTTATTTGGAATGTTTCACTAATAGGTTGTTTCATTAACTTATATGTTTTTTATTCATTGGGGATTCCTTGAGATGTGGATTGTAGATATTTTTTATTCAGGTTAATTTTGGATTTTATTTACTATATATGGGATCCTAATGTTAAAATGGGTTAACTCTACAAATACCTTAAATGGATGTATATTCGGCCTTTTCCAATGGTGTTTGTATTTACATTTGAAATGTGATCATCCCTCCATATTGATTTGGATTTTACTCCTTAGATTACCTGTCACATTAAAAATGTTTGTGATCATTATATCGATTTGTAATCTGCTAGGTCGAATTTTATGTATTGATATTCAAACCTAGTCATTATTCCACCTTATATCACCATGAATTTTTGGTGTTTTTTAATATCAATGGCTACGTTGTATATTATCTTCTTGGATATTAAAATGGATATTAATTTGAAGAATAATTTATTCATAGAATCATAGATAAAAATCTATTGATCCTCCAGAAATATCAGATATGATTTTTCCCATTATTAGTATGGGGGGACACAACATGTTACTCATATTATCCTTACAACAGCTATTCCTAGTAATGAAGACAAGGCTAAATTAATTTCCACGAAGCATGGAACCTTCCTATTATGTTTAGGTGAGAACATGACACCATTGATTTTAAAGACCCTCTAATTTAGGGAACAGTGATAGGGAACTACAACCAGAACTAATCATATTATAATTATTTTCATGACTAATGACTTAAGTGGATGGATCCATGCTAGTAGTTATGGTCAAGAATTTTGATTCTTGTGCTACTGAGATTGTCCTGATTATGTATTAAAATATTGAGTCTGGGTCGTCTTAAATTATGAATGTTGATATTTCAATTTCTATTGATACCAAGAAAAATTCCCCTACAGATTTTGGAAAAGATTAATTTTTTATCTGTATTAGATAATGATAGTGAATGTCCCAAATTCATGTCTTCTTTATCGGGGACCATTTCTTATGCATGTGATTCAGGCCTCAATTTTCATAAATTAAATACTTACATCCCTGATAATGTTTGTGTGTTAGGATCTATTGGTTTTTAGAGGATAATGATGTTATCATGTTACAAAACCTTTTAAAACATATAAAGATTACCCAAGGGTTATAAATGTTAATGAGTCATGGGATAATATAATGTCATAAATAATATTGAAGAAATGTATTATTAATAAATCCTGGGATTATCAAATGATTAAAATAACATAGATGGGCCTATTGAATAAGATGCAAAGTGAATAAGAGTGAGAAAATATTTATGTAATAACTATATTTATAGGCCAGATAAAAATGATTAATAAATTACTATAAATGTCAAAAACATTGTAAAAATGATGGACTTAATTTCAGAATATTTATAATAAAAATTGAAAATAAAACAAGGATGAAGAATCAATATTCACATTTTTCTATACTAATGATCACTAGTTTATAAAGGAATGATTAAATCTCCAAAATTCTAAACATGTCCCTCTGTCTAGATAAAAAATGAAAAAATTTGGTAACATTCCCATTCTTTCCTATCGTAAACAAAATCAAGCATTGGATAAGGTAGTATGAAACGAAATTGAAGTCCCTATAATAAAATTTCCATATAAAAAATGTCATGAAACAAGGGATGTCTAGGAATATAGTACATCTGATAAATGGAGAGAACTATAAACCTAATTTGGTGTATTACTATATTCTAGGGAAGAGAAACTATAGGATACTTCTAAAATAAATGGATCAACAAATGATGTTAAAAATTGTATAAAAGAACACTATGATTATATATAAACAAAGAAAAAAAATTCTATACTATTCAAAAACATCTCATTGTGCTCAGTGGATTTAATTAAATGAATATAACACAGTAAAAACATAAGGCATGGCAAAATATGGATTACTACTTTGAGAACCTAATAATTGATATTCCAATGATACAATACAATTCAATTAATTTGATATTTCATAGAGTCCATAAATATAATATGGTAACATTTTAATAGAATGATCTTGTGATTTAATAGTTTCTTTAAGAATTGTTTGGGTTTGGTTTTTTGTTTAATGATTCTAAATAACCCCTTAAAAGAAATTTCCCAGAAAAAAGTAATTTAATTGTAGGAATAGTAATATATGGTGCTTAATATTTTTTACACCCTATAATATACCGACCAAATGTGTTACTTAATTTTGTAGCATACCCAATCCTCTACATTTCAAAAAAAACCTTACTAATCTGAAAGTATCTAGAACTAGTTCATGGTAATCATAGAACAAACAATGGAAATTATTTATCCCGTATTCAATGATATAAAAAAGGAACTGAAAATAAATACAAGAAAACATTAAATTTGAGTGTAGTACAATTGAACAACTAAAAGAAGGATAAAAATGATGAAAAAAATGAATTATTGGAATAAGATATAAAAAAACTAAACCATTTATATACAATAATATGAAGGGGTTTATAAAATATATAATTATGAAGAAAAAAACATAATAGATCAATAAACATCCACATGACCCACAATCCCCATCCAACCATACAAATCCCCTATAAGATAAAAATATTTTATGTTAACTGGAATTATCCTACATCAAAAAATATATTACCATGAGATAAACAACATTGTAGGTCTCCAATCACTAAATATATGTTGTTGTTTCCATGTTACTTCCTAAATATGCATTTTTGATATAACTAAAATATTAATCTTTTATATAATATTTTACCAATGAATCAATAATATTTCTAAATTGTGTAAAATTTCATTTTTTATAATTTTCATTAAATTAAAAAAATCCCATTGAAGAATATTTTTCATAAACAATATCTCTTATCCAAGACTCTGTCTTAATGTCCAACTTCAAAAATATTTTATAAACTCTTCTTTTTGAAATACACTTTTCCCAACTCAAAATAGGTTTCTAATTTTCAACAGGTATTACAGGAAAACATGAAAAGCAGAATTTCCCAAAAAACTAAGAACACCATCCAAAAATGTATTCAAAAACTACTCAAAGTAATGTTTCAAAAACAAAAAATATCAAAATTCTCATCAAAATACTCCAAATCATTTTTGAATAATATCACATTAAAACATAACTAGACAAACACATTTATAATATAGTTTAAAAGATCGTTAAAATCAATCTTTCACCTTGAATTTTGTTTTTTCGCATATACATTTGATATAAAATAAAATTAAAAAATGTAATGACAAATTAATGTAATCATAGAAACATAATCATCCATGTCATGTCCCAAAAAATTGTAAATAAATATAGGTTTTATAGTAATCATTTAATAAACTAGGAAGCGTGGGATATAATGAAAAGAAAATGACAAATCACCAAAACTGATCTTCAAAAGGATCTGGTATCATGGGACAACACTAGTGGTAACTAATTGTTGGAAAATATGGTTTCATAAAATAACTAGGGGTTCATAATGCCACATGTATTTATAAAAACTTTGGAAGCTATCTCAATCATCTCATGGGTAGTATGGGTCCGTAACAACTCCCTATCTCTCAAACACTAATGATATCTCTTTGGCCCATGGAATAATCCACATTATAGGCTCTTATAAGACGATGGATAATTACCATTAAGAAATTAATATCATATTTTTAGGATTAAAAAACCTATTTAACATACCTTGATTCGACATAGTTTCACATGATAGAAAAATATTGGTGATCCTAACAAACCATTACATAAATCAAATATGATGCATTAGATTATCTCACTCTCCACCTCAAACAAAATCATAATGAAGTAGACCAATTTAAAAAATTAATATAAGAAATATTTATGAATGCCTAATTAGAGAACATCCCCTCATGGGATAAACAGCCACTATGGGCATCACAAAGTCATATAGGGAAAAGGAGGTTCTAATATATTTTTTAAAAAATCACTTCTCATATAATTATATATTATAATTCCTTAAAACAATATTGGAATTCCAAGAAAATTAACTATTATTAAAAAAATGAATCTAATCTAGAGAGTAATTTTATCAAAAAACCCATTGAAGCACCAATTAGCACTCACACCTACATTTAAATAACCTTGGAAAACAATAAATGACTCAAAGGAGAATCAAAATATAATTCACATGTTATTAAAAACCATAGGAATCCAAAAATACATTTTTTATCCAAACAATATTAAACCGCTCATAAATATGATTTTAAATATCACTTAATTTCGTAAAAATGCATCAAATTCCACACAGTAGAGACAACACTCCATTTGTGTAATAAAAATCTTCATTCAAACATTTTAACCACAATAACGAACAAAATATTTTTTTTTGCAAATAAATAAATGAAATCATGAATTTAAAACCTCAAGTCATTACTCACAACAAATTTTGAAAACAACACCTCCTTTTAAACTAAATATTTAATTTTCACTCAAAGATGGCATAGAATCCCATTCCATCTAAAATGTAAAAAATAGTTAAACTCAACATTTTAACTCAAAGAACACTCCGAAAGTAATAATTTTAAATAATAATATCATAAAAATAAATATCATTTGAATGATATAGTGTATACAATTAAAAAATAGATACACATTTCTAAATTCAAAAGAGAAAAAAAAAACTTTGTCCTATGATGGATAACACCCCTAAAGCACACGAAACACCCTTTAAAATACCTACGGGATAAAAACCCTTGATTAAGAACCAAGACAACTCTAAATTTGTTAAATATAATATTTTTATTTTATATAAGTCTAAGAATCATTTGAAAACAAAGAGAGAGACATACTGAACGGGTTTACTAGGCCATACCACAGAAGAATCGTTATGAATCATAAATAAAATGGAACAAAAAAGGGAAAATAGTGGAGAAACCAAGAACCAACTATCCCAAATGTTACTATAAAATTATAGATCATATTTTCATGCTTTTCACAATGATTACCAAATTTGGGGAATGTTAGGCACCACAAACATTACATTACAAATTTCACACATAGTTTTCACAATTATATATATAGCTTCAACTGAATGATGAACCAATCATCAAAAAATATGATTTCAGAAAAAACATAAGTGAAAAATTGATAAGACAATGGTATAGAAGTAGTTTTTTACAAAAATAATGTTTATAAATCCTGCATAATAAGAAAAAATATGACAATATACTTCTTTCTGGTGGAAATTAATTGAAAAACGTACTCCCAATCAAATATTATAACAAAACTATATACCAAATATACCCAAAGGCTGTCAAACATGCCGCACTATTTATAAATCCCATAAAATTTATCAATGGAACTTTCACTAAAATTGGACTTGTTATTCAATGTCTTCGTTAATAACATTAAATTCAAATTTAAAAGACACTATAAATAAAACATATAAATATAAAAGCCCAAAAATATCTAAATAAATTCCCTAATCAATATGAAAATAAAATACTAAACCAACTCCTAATTTTAGTTAAAATACTAAGAACACAAAAAACCTATTACAATTTAATTTCAGACAAAATTGGGTCATAAAATTTCCAAAAATCCCAATAATTGAGGAAAAATTTGTTGAAATCATTATTGATATTTTTATGTTCAATTACAACTTAAAATGATATCAAATCATTAAAATCCATTTAAATACTCTATCATGATATAATGAAAGTTATTTCAATGTTTAAATATAATTTTATTCAAATAAAAATGTCATTAAAAATAACTAAGAACACAATATCTTGTTAATGTATGGTAGATATTAAAACGGCCATAGTTCAATGATAATTGAGCTAGTTTTCATCACATATGATGAAAGAATATTAAATAATTCTCATGGAGTACAAATTAATTCCGGATAGTCAAAACACACATGCATCCACCTTCACGATCTGTAAAAAATATTCTAGAATACCATAGGGTTTATGATAGGAGTGTAAATTATGAGAGAGGGGTGGTGATTAATGAAGATGATGAATTATGTAATAACATGTGGAATACATTATTAATTTATATAATTATGAAGGTGGAGGTGTATCTTAAGATAAGTGAGAAGGTACAAAACCTAATGGTTCATGAATACCATGAAGAATTAGAAGGAGGTAAAGGGAACCCATTGTAGGTTTTCAAATGAAATAGGATACATGAAAATATTTTTATGTCATTTTTTATAATATTCATGGTTTGGTAAACCATGTACTTTCCACATGAATAAAAAACTGACTTTGTATAGTTTTTCCACTCAATTTTCTAACTGTGCACTAACCATGTTAAAAATAATTTTTAATGTATAGAGCCATTTCACATGAATTATGAAATAAAGAAAATCCATGTGTTGTGAAATTCTTGTGTAACTACATGTTCACATGGTTATTACATGGTTTCATTCAATCCATGAAATAATCATGCACATCAAGACCATATTCATTTAAAATAAACATTGAATGAGATTACAAGGGTTATATTGCATGGTTCCACATAAATCATATAGGGAGCATCATTATTTTATTAAAAAAATACCATAAAACAAAATATTCAATCCTGAAACATAAAAAAATTAAATTCTATGAAATTTAATGAATATCATAATCATTTCATTGACACATTTATTACTAAATCTCTCACCTTTACACTTTTTATCCTTAGAATAACCATCGATGTAGTGGATGTAAAAATAAAAAAGTCATAGACACACAGACTATAGTGAGGTGAGTTTGGTGGTGCGTGGACAAGGGATAAACTACGAATGAAAACAATCAAGCAAGAAAAATTCCTTTTAAAAAAATGACCATGTTCACAATACTAAAAGAGATATCTAATAATTATTTTTATAATAACATAATTAATGATCATATGATGGATAGAAATAGAGTACATGTATAACCACTATTTATAAATGACCTAAATTAGGTTTTAATATTAGAATACACAAAAAAATAATTCCCCCCCATAAGAATGATATCCACAAGTTCATAAGAAACTCCCACGAATCATCATTGGAACCGATTTCCCACTCTCTAGGGGAATAACCTCAAAAAAGTAACTCAATATCCACAAAAAATCCCATCCCCATGGTTTACTCACATATCAACCATAAATACAAGGTGAAACAATATAATTAAGTCTAATATAAGAACCTATATTATCATAAAACATGATTCATAATAAATAATGTGAGAAATGGGATATAAATCTGGGAACCCAATCCCATGATGTACCTAACAAAGATCAAACAACCTAGTTCCCAACATTCCAAAGGAAACAATTTTCCATGTTACCAAAGTATATCACCAAGGGCCTCCCACCATTAACATAATATATAACCAATCTTCACCTAAAATAGCATAAGAAACACCCAAATCCTAACGAGAAGACAACCCAAAAAGTGAGACGCATACACAAAGACCAAAAAACCATTACTAACCAATAAATTTTGAATGCTTCAAACTGATCCCTATGCACTAATAAGGATTCTTCAACCTAACAACCTACTCATGTGAAAATTATTCCTCAATATAAAATAATAATATTTTTTCTAAAATAATCTAGCACCCAATTAAAACACAATAATGTTTATGTAGATAAAAAATAAGCTATAAATAGGAAATCTCAGTCCTTTACAACCAAATAACTTCATTAGTATAAATAAGATATATAGAAATAGGGAAAAAATACATTGATGTTATATATTATAAAAGATCTATATTCCACCACTCCATATTTTGTCTTGGTAGAACCACCTACTATGAGGACTGTATCTATGAATAATGAGGGAAACATATCAATATCTAAGAGTATTCTAGGTTTCATATAGAAACTAACATGATAAATTATTCATACCGATCAATATCTTCAATAAATATAAAACGAAATTATAACCAATGTAATTTAATCATTAATTCCATCCATTAAATGAAACACACTACATAAATTCATGTATTAAAAGAAAAAAATTTCTTAAAATTGAAAATATTTTAAAATAATTCTTCTCAATTTAATATTTTGATGAGAACTCTGTTTCTAAACTATAATATTCAAAAAATAATAAATTTTCAAAAAATTACATCTCATTAATAAAAACAAAAAAAAATTAATTTTAAAAAACACCATTTTAATTTAAATATACATGTATATTTTCATCTCAAAATTGATATCTTTATAAGGTAATATTTATATGACACCCTTGATAGATTAAAATGTCAATGAAAACAAAACATTATTAAGAATTTTTCATTATTATAAAAAACTACATTTTATTAATAAATAAGGATTATAAATTTTAAAAAAAAATTATAGTTACTAAAAAATATATTCCAAATAAAATTTAATATATATAATTTCAAAAACACTCAATCATAGGTAAATAAAATCTTTATCTACATGTTAGTTAATATAAAATCCAAAAATTAAACTAAACCCACATCTATAATGGGGTACAAATAATATAAATCCAAACTAAAAAATATATCCTATCAAAACCACTATTGAATTTGTTTCGGATACAAAATATATTATAAAATCATTTTTTCATCACAAAAATCATTTTCCTACACAATACATGAAATTCCAAAGTCAATAAATAATGATAAAAACTAGAAAAATAAAATATTAAGTCACATCAATTCACCATAAAAAAATATACTCCATAATCACCACCACAATGGAAAACACCATTATGATCATTCTAGAGTAAATAAAAAAATAAATATTTATGAAGAATGAATTTTGTTGTGAATTATTTCACTTAACTAATTTATAATAAATTCACTAACCATTATACATGCACTTGTATAGTTTAAGACCCATTCTACATAGGATATGCATAAGATAATATATTGTGTATACTAACATTGCATCCCTGGTTCTTTCCCCACATTTTTTATTAAAACATTATTTAACACATGAATTCATCAACGTACTTCCCACGGGACATCATTACATTTATAATAGAAAAATATATTTTAGTTTTTGTAAAAAATATATCAAAGTAATGACTTCAAAACCAAACACCCTTTGATATTGAAGGTTCCAGAAGAGTAAGATCTCATGTGGCCGACCACCAGAACTACCTATATGGTTCATATGATAGTCATAATCTCCATACTAACTCCAGACACCACAAATATAATGATATTGTACAATGATATAATTTTTTCAAGATTAATCCTTGGTCATCCACTGACTTATAGCATAAAACATTCCATGACATTCGCAGGGTATGTGATAGAAAGCATTGTGTGGGAAACCACTATATTGGTCTCAAAAGATAATCAATGGTAATTATTTCTACCAAAATATAAATAAAAACACTACCAAAAAAACGATCAGAGTATATAGAATATATATATATACTATAAAATTTACCTAGAGGAATATGTATCACATGTAAACAAATCATTAATTTTACATTCATTAGGATAAAAAAATAATCTATGAGATATGTGCCAAAAAATAAAACATATTGGTACCAAAATAATAAATTCCATGATGATATCCAAAATACTACTCATGATCAATGATCACTCACTAAGATCTCGATTGTCCTTCATAGACAAACATGAAGTAAACTCCCACATGAACCAACCATAGAAACAAGAGATTAAAATTTATATAGGAGTAGTATACAATAATTTCTATGTTAGTAGTGTGATTGGAACGAATATTAGTAGGATATCACTACAATGTTCTTAAAAATTAATATAGACCACATTCCATTTTACACCAGATTTGAAAAAAATAATAGAATTTGTTTATTATCCTTTTTCATAAATAGTAACACAGAATCCATGCACACCGACATTTCGGTTAAAACTTTACACCACTTTTACTAAAATTAAAAAATTATATTTAAATCCATTTTATATTATTCATCCACTTTTTAAAAAATCACATATTTAAAACCACTATTTTGAAATCACATCAGAAAACTATTCTTCATCCTATACGTCATTCACTCCATAAATCCATTCGATGTCCTCTTTTAAAAACCATGTTTCAATTTCATATTCATAAAAACATTTAAATTATAATAAAATCCTCATGAATTAAAAATTGAAAAATTAAAATGGTTTCACATGGATGCCCATGAAATTGAATCAAGATTTAATATCTTCTAATTGTACTAGGGAACAAAAAATAAGGTAGTTTACTTAATATAAAAATTAATAAAACATTTTAAAATAATAATCATATGAAGTGTAGTCCCTAAAACCATAATATACCATTATATAGGAATAGTAATGAATTATAATTTTTATGACTTCAAAATTTATCACAACTATCCTCACCAATGGAAAACCCCTCCTTGGCCTTTCCATACCATGGGGGTCTAATCAGTGAAATTATGACTAGATATAAATGTCTATTACCACTCACTATTATTCCAGTGACCACCATGTAAGTTACTTAACAAGAGGTGAGTAATCAACAACACCTAAAATATAATGAAAATGTTAGATCCCACCTCATCTTTTAATCCATTATAAAAAATATCCCAATTAGAAATATTTCATAATACAAAATATGAATATAATGCTTCATTGGGACACAAGCCACATCCCATATGTACGTAACACCCATTTAGGTGTGTAATACAACATGGGCTCAAACGATATTTTCACACATATATTATTCATAAATATATTCATTTTTTATAGAAGGAACATCTATTAAAATACCTTCATAATTTTAAGTCATCGTTGTTTACATGAAATTCCATTTCAATGGAATCATTAAAATCAATAAATTGAAATCAAATTCCAAAAACAATTTTAAAACAACTCACCAAAACCGTTGGATATTATATTAAACATACTATACATAATTTTTCATAACAAAATCCAAAAAATTAAAAAACACTACTTTCTTGTACAAATCATTATTAAAATAAGGCCAGAACAATTCTAAATATCTTGTTTAATCTAAAAAAATTAATTAAACTTTTTATTACCATTTTTTTTTTCAATTTGCACATGAAATTCATATTAAAACGTTTTGACATGGTGAAAACATCCTTTAAATGATTATGAAACATAAATTAAACATAAAATATAAGATTAATAGACTAAATAATGAATTTAAAAAAAACAAAACAAAATTAAAATATATTATATAAGGGAGAATTAAATAACCTACCATGGATTAAGGAAAATGGATTCTTATGTCATCATCTATGACCGAGGATGCTCGATCGAGCATCAAGGAGACCTATGAAGTCACTAACAAAGAAATCACTATTGAAATAGTCACCAAAGCCTTAAAATATAACCCTAAATATTCAAGGTTATACAATTTTTGAGTAACTTATATAACATGGATTGTTTTAGGAGAATAGGAATGAAATACATATGGATGAATTATCATCAACAAATCAATAATAAAATAGTCATAGGAGTTTTGACAATCAAGGGGGGACTATGTTGGTGTTAACCTAGATTACTCGAATAGCGGGGATAGAATGGAATCCCATTTGGAATATTAAAATCAATGTGGAATGATTGTAAATACATCTTATGTAATTATAAGTATTTCATAGTATAATTACATCTTTTTTATAAATTATATAACAACCATGTAGTTTCCTATAAATGGAAAAATCACAACTATATAGTTTTGGTATATTATTTAGTAACCATGAATCAACAATTTAAAATATCTCTATAAATATATAGATCCATATCCCATACCTATTTTATAGATTATTAGTCTGTGAACAAGACATGTGCTAGACAATTCTCATTAATGTATAAGGATGAACATATTCTAATTGGAGTCTTCCAAAAAATGTGCTTCCCATGAATGTCAAACTATACATATTAAAAATAAATAATGAATGACCTTAAATTTCCTCAATACAATAGATTACCCTAAAAATGATCCTAAAACCATGAAAATATGGGAATATTTTTAAAGAACTAATGAATATTTGGGCTTATTACATACAAAAATTACAATTTTGTTATATTTAATTAATATAAAAATAAATATAGTAACACTATGTGTGGTTGGATGATATTTTATTAAAGGGACTCACTAATTCTGGTTTCCAATATGATTAAAACCACATTAAATTTTATTAAATTTTCATTTTTTCCTAAAATATTTATCTATTCGTCGGAATACTTCTTAAAAAGCTACCTTAGTATACTTAAATAAAGAGAAATTGTATGTGGTTTCATCAGAGGTTGTAAAAGATTTTATTGGGAGCATGTTGTTCATTTATAATAATATGTAAGTTTATAGTATGGGGGATCATATTTTTATTTAATTTAACAACAATGGACATTCTAAAAAATCAATAGAATTATAGTTGAACTAAATGAGTGAACACATCCTTCAAAAATAATTAATATTATAGAATATGACACACCTCAATTAGAAATTGGAATAATATTCTCATATTTTCATTAATTATTTTATATAAATTCCTTACAAAATGGTATTTTCAAGAATGTGTCGCAAATACACCTTCTCACATAGTTTACATTGGTTCTAAATCCTAACATTATTCATTTTGGGCCTTCAATTTACATTAAATATGTCAATGAAGGTAACAATTATTGGAAGAATTGATCAATTATTATGATCTAAAAAATAATTCTCCAAAACTCTTCATTTATAGGTGTGTGTATTAAAACATTAGGTGGTTCCTCATTTTGGGTTTTCTATCAACATACATATAGCTGGAAAATACCATGTTTAATATAACATCAACATTTTTCTTGAGAACAAGTCACCAACACCCCTTTGTTCATTAGAGAACCTCTTTTTACATAAAATAATCCAAGGGATAGTGTAAATACCATGGAGGTAGGTGGAAAACAAATAACTAATAGGTGATTATGCTCATTTATATGTTTTACTATAATATATGAACACATCATCAGTCAATGTAAACATTTTAGGTTATTTATATTTCACATGATACATATTTTGATAATATATTAATCATATAATTAGTTATTTTAAATGCATTTGATCAGTATATTATATAATTAAACCCATAAGTCAAAAAAATTATTATAATGCATATTTTGTTTTCTATAGTGAGGATACACATTTAGAATACATGACATTAACTATAGTCATTAGGTCTTTATATGATGTTGTTGGTGATTCTTATAATTATCTTTGCCTATATAAAATTATATATCTATGATAGTTGAGAGAATCCATTGGAATATATTTGATACTTTATTTTTCCCTTTCTGTTAGCTACTTATAGAAAAATAACCATCTTCATTCCCTTAAAAATAAACATCGAGTTTGAATCATTATTACTTTCACATGGAAGAATATTCTGGCCCACACTCATTGTCATTTTAGGTGGGATAAATTTCATGACAAGAGACATCATCTCCACTGATCCGGACAGATGATGATGTAGGCACATATGTTGTCCATACATCCATATTTTATGTGTCGACATGAGTGAAAGATCAGGGAGTTACTAATTGTGGTTGTATCATTTAAACATTGGGAAAAGGAACTATATATCATCTAATACATCGATACAAACATCATTTTTATTATTTCCATTGATCATGTATAAGAAATTCCTATATATTTAATTAAATTTTCAATTTTTTAATACTATGTGTATTTACAAATTACAATTTCAAAGTATTTATAAAAATTTAACAATCATGGAAATCATTTATAACTAATATACATTTTCATGGGAAAAATATATATTTTTTAATAAGAATTAATTTGATTATATATATTCTATATGTTAGTAAAATTTTATATTAGTTGAAAATCCAATCAATATATATATATACATTATTACAGAATAATATAATTTTTTTATTATTTTTTAAAAATAATTCAAATTATATTACACTATAAAATTTATATATTTATATTTCAAATTATAATATATATTATTGAATATATTAAAAACTATAAAAATTCTAAAATACCTTTTTAAAAATAAAATTATATAATCATCAAATTCCGAAAAACATATTAATCAAAATATTTATTAACTAATGAATTATTACTTAAACATATGGTACCATTGAAAAATTCATGGAAATTGTAAAACCATATATCGTAAACAACCCATAATTACATGATTTTTAATAAGATCTAATCTTTATTACTTTTCACTGGTATTTTTAGATTAGTGTTTTATTGAATTTGGTATACAATTATATAACAAAGTAAAATTGCCCCCATAATATCAATATTTATGAGAAAACATGTTTTTTATAAAGATACACATGTACTATTCAAGTTACCTACCCTATTTGAATCTATATATTTATAAAAAACCAATTATTAATTCTTTTGAAAAATAATTTTTAATCAGGGGACGAGACAAATAATGACCAGTAAGGAAAATAAAATAAAATAGACCCCTTATATTATTATTAAAAAATAAAAAACCATATGAATGATTTCAATATCATTATAAATATTTGATAAAAATTACTTTCATTATCTTTCATGAAAACCAAATAATTTATTTTTAGTTTCAATGGAAAATTAAAAATGAAATAGTAGAGGAAATACAATAATCATATTGTTATATTAGGTAACATGGAAACACAAGATTGACATTCTGTGAAAAAAATCTATTGACCATTATTTAAAAATAATCATAATAATTATTCAAAAACACTCATTTACATTCCAATTTTGGAAAAATATATATACTTAATAAACATTGAAATCATACGATGTTAGAACGTTGGAATAATTTCCTTTATTCACCAGTATAATTGAATCACCTAACCAAATAGTTCCCAAATCAGATAAGAGTATCCAATCATCGGTAAATATCATCACATTATCAAATTCATTACAGTGATATATAAAAATCGACAAACATAAGAGATATATCATGATCAGCCATAATTAATATAAAATTTTATTGAACAATAGAACTAATGAAAAAAATAATTCATTAAATATAATCATAATGTAAAAATAAATTTCCAATCATCCCATAAAAAATACAGGTCTTAATTATCTCATTTTGGTGAGAAAAGTATTTGGTTTTCTTAGAAAAAGTTTCTAGAAATAAATATTCCAAAAATATTGAAAATTTTAATTTATTTTAAAATTAATATAGAATATTATTTATGAATATTAATAATTATTAATGGATAAGAGTTTACATAAAACTATTCAAGACATATACATTTTATAAAAATTCATTTTACAATTTGATAAAAAAATAAAAATAAACTCTATGGTAAATGTTACAATGATTCCATTAATAAATAGTGAAAAATATAGTAAAATGTTTTTAAAAGTTTACATTAATAATATTTTATTGATAAATAAAAACATATATTGAATATTTTAAAAATCATGTATTTAGAGTAAAAAGTGTTTAAAAAAATACTTTACCTTATGTTTTTAATGAAATATCTTATCTTAATTCTCTGTTGATTGATATGTCATACATCACATAAATAAGGTAATTATATATTTTTTTGTAATTAATTAGTAATTTTTTTTTAAATTTAATATCATTATTATTACTCTTTTTATTTCATTTATATCCATATTTTATTTATATTCTTAAATGGTTAGGTTCACATTCTAGGTTTAGGGTTCGTTTGGTTTATAAAATTACAACACATTGGTGAATTGTGCATGTCCTTGGGGAAATTGGTGTCATTATATACACATTATTGTAAATATTATATTTATCATATTTATTCATTATATATAATTTAAAAAAATATATTAATGGTTGTAAAAATTGATCTACATCATTGTTTTGGAGATAGAAAACCATACGTACACAAGAATGATGTCTTGATTTTTCTAATGGGAGGAAAATAAATATGTTATAAAATATTGTATATTTTTTTAATAAAACAATTTTTATAATGTTCATATTTATACATTATTTTCAACCACATTACCATAATTATAATGATAAAATGAAAAATTAATCACATCACGTTGTGGAGGTATATTTCGATTTTATGCACAACAGTCAGTATCAATTTCATGTTAATTGTAAGAGTAATAAAATGAGTAATTTATAATATTCATTGAATAATAATGATATCCGAAATATAAAATATATTCATTTTTAAATAATATTACACATCCAATTTTTAGATGATGTAAAATGAAAAGCATCTCTTCATAGTGTTTATATTCTACATGTACCCTAGCGAATTGTCTATATTTCTCAAAATACAGAAAAATTGAAGGAAAAGTGTTTTACAATAATCATAGTGAAGGTAATATATATAAAATATTTCTTTTTTATTAGTTAATAATATTAATATTTTATTTTAATAAGGTATAATATTAAAAGAAATTGATATTGGATGGTGAGGATATATACCTTCTTCTCAAATATCTACCTTTGGCTTACACTTTATGTCATAAAGGAAATTTATTTCGAAACACCATGACCTAAAATATTTTGAGAGGGTTTTTTGGGGGAGGATTGGGTATATATTTTCAAACTAGATTACTCAAATGTTTTGAGTAAGGTAGGAGAGTATGTTTATTTTTATATTTGAGAGGAGTAACTCACATGTAAATTGTTAAAACTTTTAAAAATTATAATGTATTACTCATTTGAATCTAGATCCAAAACTATTAGTATTTATTAATATGTATTTATTATCTAAATATAATTCTATAATAATAAATAAAATAGTAAAAAGTTTTCATTTCACATAGAATTACTTTATTTAACATTAATTACATTATAATGTGGGGATACATTTTTACAATGGTTAATATTCATAATTACAAAAAATAAAATTTTCCAGATGAATAAATTTTAAAATAAGAATTAGTAATATTAAATAAATTTTTCATGATTAAATTTTTTAATGTGTATGGAATTACTTTTAATATAAGAGGAATAAACATAATGAAAAATAGTATTTTAAAATTGTTTTTAAGCATAAGAACACACATAAACATAAAAAATAAAATCATCAATAATTAGGTATTATATAGATTATTATTCTTACTATGTTATCTAAAAAAATAAAAAATAAATGTGATTTCTAAATTACATTATTTTCAAAAATTAAATTAATGATTTGTTAAAAACAAAATTTTTCACTATTCACTTAAAAATAATCTTTTCAAAAAAATAATTGAAATAAATACTAGGTTATCTTGTAAATGTTATTTCCATAAATTATGAATTTCTATCATTCTAAAATTATTAAATTAGATGATTTATCTTTTAAATAAATCGATGTAATCCATTTAAAAAAATTAAGTTGATAACACTATTCCCTTTTTGACATAATTATTTTTTAGAAATTTTTAGAAAACTATAATTAATATAAATCCAAAAAAATTATAATTATGTGTTATAATATTTATTTAATTATTGGATAAACATTGCTGTTGAATTAATCAGAATTTTTAAATGGAATCCTCATAATTTTATAACATTTCTAAATAAGTGTGGGAATTTCCCATCATTATATTTTCTAATTATAATGTTTCATCTTCAGACAATTATTATTTCATAAAATCATTATCAAGTGAATAAAAACTATTTCAAAATATCTTCTCTCTATGATCGAAAATATGATCCAATTTTTTTTCATAAGATATATTCTACTCAAACTATACAACATCAGGGCTCAAAACATTATTTGAATCAGATAATTATGTTCATATAAATGAAACATGAAATTCATCATGTACGAGATATATACATGGAGGTATTAGCATGCTTTATAAGAAACTCATACAAATTTTTCAAGAGTTTTATGGCGTCTAATGAGTCAAGGGGTCAACATAGTTTTCCTTAACAAAACAAGTGGAAACATTCCATCGAAATTTTTTAAGAAAGTCATGATCACCAAAATCAAATAAAATGTCTTTACAATGGTATTCTGAAAAACCCATTATCTAATAATATGGCTCCCTTATATAGTTATAAATAATATTTACCTTCTTAACCAGTTCCTATAATAGTTTTAGTCCTATAAACATTCCTTCTGTGACTTATTCTCAACATGGTGTAATTGTGAACAGTTTTTGATATAATGCCTAAAAATACCCATCTATATACATGACTGGGAAAAACATTTACAAGAAAAACCCACCAATTAACTATATGGATCCCATTTTCTTATATAATAAATACATAAATCCTAATTTTATTAACAAATTTCCATAATTTTTATTCCAACTCCCCATTATATTGTGGGTAAAAACATTTGCGTAAAGATTCTAGACCCAAATAAATTTGATGGCCACTCAAAATATTGGAAGTCAATATGAGATCATTATAACACATAATGGATATATAATATCTATATAATATTACTATACCATTAATATAATTTCTTATAAAATGGTCTAAATACAATGTATCCCTCAAAGATTAAAAATGAACATATTAAGTTAAATGATAAAAACTAACCAAAATCCCACCATTTACTCTAGATGTTTTTTGTGATACCATAAATAAATCCATGGATATATTTTCCCATTTCCATTCAAGAACTATTAAAGGATGATTATTCCACATCATTAGATTTCATCCATATTTTACCAGATTATATGTATGAAACATTCATGTTAAAATTAGAAATATAATTATTTATGCCTTACCACAAAATTATTCCCTATGGTCTGTGTACATATTTTATCTACCAGTATATGAAGAAAATTATTATATTTTTGAATTAATATACAATTATTTATTCAACTAGGAATCACTTTTCATATAATACAACCTTAAAAATATAAAAACAATTTTTTTTTACATTAAACTCATGAAACATACCCTTCAAAACTGATTTAACATTTTTTGTGTACCATGGTCCCTTTTTCAAGATTCCATAAATCAATAAATCAAATATTTATTCTCTGATACCTGATCAAATATAAAATAAGACACTATATATATATAATTTAGTAAAAAAATTAAATTAATCATTAACTAATTAATCATTCCCCAGTTTTAATATAGTAAATAAAACATTGTCTTTCATATTCAAATCATTATCTACCATGTTTTCCGTACCAAGATAACTGATAAATTTTTCATCATAATCCTTAATCATTTGTAACTGTGCACTATGGAAAATGTAGAACTATTTTTTGAGTAAATATTTATTTTTAACATTTCCGTTTATGATATATTTCAAATTTATATTCATAGAGATATTGTATCTATATTTCTTATGAATCTAGAATAATAGCCATATATAGTTCATATGTCGGATTATGTTTTTCATAAGATATATATTTATGAGATAAATACATTATAATATAATCATTTAATATAATGATGCAACTATGTACCATTAAATAAGTATCATTATAAATATTGAATAATACTATATTTCATGTTATAATGGCCGGTACTAGATCATTGACCAGTATTATTTTCTATTTCTAAATGAATTCCTCAATTTTTTTATTCCAGAATAATTTAAATAAATTTAAAGAAAACATATATATTGGGATAGATAAATTTTCATTGTTTTCAAAATATAATATGTAATAACTTTTCAATCCCACATAAACATCAAATATAATTAATTTTTTCAGCATTTTCCACCCTTTCACGACTATAGTTTTAGCAAGATAAGCTGTTATGAAATATTTTTTAAAAAATATACTGAAGAAAATAAATCATATATACGAAAACTTCACTTTTATAAATTTTTTGATATTAATTATTTTATTTTATAAAAATATAAATATTTCATTGGTGATTCTAATCATCTTCATAGACTTTTGTGTACACATGAAAATCAATAGTTACCACTCCCTCAAATTTAATAAATATTCATGGAAATCATTATTCATTTGGTCTATAAATATAATTTTTTTTATGGTAACATGATTGAGATAACCACTAAATTTTATAGAACAGAACTAATAAAAATACCCTTCCTTTAAATGTCATCAATTGTCCCAATTAATTAAATAAAACTAGACCTCAATTCATAATTCAATATATAATATGAAACAAGGAGCTATAAATGTATCATTTGACTTTCCCACATCTTCTATAGTAGTTTTGAAAGACTTTACAAAAATGGTTGATTTATGATCATATTGATTCCTACGAAGAGTTAATAACTTTGTACATGGATTACTATAATGATCCAATTCACTGAATCTAAAACTATTCTCTTCCTAATTTTCATTTCATGTTAAATGAATCCCATTTCTCTTTTATTTTTAGTTAGGATTTAGGTGTCCAAGAATTATACACCATTAATACTTCGATGATCTGATAATATATTTTATAGAATGAATATTTATATACATAACAAAAGTGAAATATTTACTTTTCATACATTCAATTTTCTTTAATGAATGGATCCACATTATCTTCTATACGAATCACTTATTAAATATATCGTAATAATTTCCCAAAACCCCATATCTACATTCAAATCAACCCTCATAATGTAATTATAACATCTAAACACATGAGTAACCATAAACTTATGTAATCATTACATCAATCAAATTTAAAATCAATACATTTTACTATCGTGATATAAATAAAATTTAGTGTATACCTAGGAAATCTAGTAAATTTTTTTATAGGTGTTAAACGATTCCTTCTCAATTTTCATTAATTAAATTAATTTACATTCAATTCTATACAAGGTTACATTTGGAAAGTACTTTTTAAGGAATAAATCTATACTAACAATCTATTCCATGTAATCAATTTATCAATATTCCATAGATTTTATAATAAAATATAACAATTGGTTGACTTCTCATAGAAAATTAAAAATATAAAGTGCTACCTTATGATTTTATGAATTACCTAGAACATGAAATATATTCTTTAATGAATTTATCAATCATTTAGCTATCATCATGTCTATGGATAGACCAAATATCAGAGGGTGGTGGGTCATGAAATAATGCACTATAGAAATCTTCTTGTATAGATAATTTATTTAATATCATTCATGTGTTTCACCATTAATATTTTATGTGAAATGATTCAACACTACCACATAGATCTTAGTTCTAAAAATTTTGGGTTTCTTATCCATACAATTATTATCCAACTAATGCATTCGAACCTTATGTTACATGTTACCCCTATAAAATTTCATTTTAAGAAAACATGTATTAAATTAATCAACATAGAAATCATTAAATTATATCTCATTATAATATAATAATAAATAAATGTACCCGTAATGTTTCTTTTATCATTTTCATATACTTTATAGTTTACTATAACATTCCCTCGATACCTACTATATCACCATAACATATGAAAACTATAATTACATGACATTTAACAAGGATTTTAAATTGATAGATATCCATGAATATTATTTACAGTTATAGAGAATTGGATAAAAAATTGAAAAAAAAAACATTTTAAAATAGGAACCATTTTTTAAAAAGATTTTTATTTCTAATGATACATATGATTCATTCATGGTAACTCCCATATCTAAAACACTTATTTTTTTCATGTATACTGATCTTCAATGACATAAAATTGTAATTTGAAAATGTGTGACATAAAAAAGAGTATTAGTATTGAATAATATAATAGAAAAATATTACACCATTTTTAAAGGTGAAAATTCAAAAGAATCTTATCCTTTTTGAAAATAAATATATAATCAAAAAAAATTCTTACTTTTCCAAAAGCAGATAATTTATTAATATATTTTTTGATAAATACTTATAAAATAATAATGTTAACATAAAAATAAAATTGGTTCCCCATTAAAAAATGTATCTTCGGGAATACAATTATGTGAAATAAAATCCATCACCATTTTTAAAATAGGATCATAATTATTTTTTAAAATAGATGATCATTTGTAAATCTTTTGAAATGAAAAGTTTTATTTTAAAAAACAACACTATAATATAATGTAGGTACATTGGAACAATATCCTTACACCCACAAATTCATAAATTTGTTCAATTAAATCGCCTAAAAATATAATTTGTCAATATATTAGAATTAACCTATAATTTCTAAAATCTACGACAACCCCCAATTCATTAGATAGATATATCGAGGTCACTCATAATTAGAGATAAATAGGGATCATCCATCGTTTTTATAAAATTTAAAATACCCATAGCATGAATAAAACACATATATCATAATTATTATTCATATAAACATATTCATTTTTGATTCATTCCCATATATTATAAAACATGTAGTTATCTCAAAATGACGAGAAGATGTTTTTTTTTAAAAAATACTTTAAAATATTCTTATATTTTTTTTGGAAATAATTTATTTAAAAATAACCATGTATGATTTTATATTATTATTGATAATTAACAATTACAATTATAGTGAAAAAATTTATTCATGAAATAATTATTATGAAATATTTATTTTACCCATTTGTAAAAGACATTAAAATGAATTATAAAATAAATGTTTAATATAATAATTCTAAATACTATAAATATAATGTCAAATGTTGTTCAAAATTCCATTTTAGAAAAATTGATGTTAGTAAAAGAACATACATCACGATTTTTTATCACAACGGATGGGGATGATAATATGTAAAATTAATTACCTTAAAATATGTTATTAAAAACTCATATATAGTAATTCTCAAATATATTTTTATAATGTTGAACTCCTTAATAATAAAATAATATTAGTTTTAATAATTATTGATAACCATTTAGATGTTCACATCATTTTATTACATAATTTATTTAATATATTAAGATGTTTTCTTTATTTAGTAAACTGTTTATGTTTACATTGTTTTTTTTGAAGAAATTTTCTTTATTCAAATAAAAAAACATCGATGAGTTGACTGTGTTAAAAAGTTTTATGGTCCAATCATCTATAGAATCTAAAATATGTTCTTTTGATCATATTTATACATTCAATACATATTTTAAAACCAACAATATAAGGAATTTTGGAATGATGAACTGTGTTATTTCATTGAGTTTATAGTCCATACGTAGGCATGAATGACATCACTATTTTGTAATTGGTAGAGATAAAATAAAGTAGACAATATTCTCCTTTTTCAATAACATAAATATGTTATTCGTATATTGACATGTAACAGTATCAATTTGAAATGGAAAAATGTTGAATGAATGTAAGAAATATCATATCTTTTGAAAATCATAATAATGTAATAAAAATCATATATATATACAATTTTTAATCATTTTATCTTTTGAAATGATCGTGTGGTGAAAAAAACACATTTCATTGTATAGGAGGTATTACACCCATACAAGAGAGTAGTTGTTCCATACATCAAAATTCTGAACAATAAACTAAAAATTATTTTACCATAATCATAATAAAATTTCATCTAATTGATGATATAGAGGTAAATATTTTATTATAGTTGTATATTATTAGTAGGAGTTAGATGAAAAAATTGCCTAGAAAATAGTTGGATTGGAGTTATACCTTAATATTAGATATCTACTTTTTTATTTCATCTTATGAATTATATTATAAGCAATTTGATAATAAAATGACCACTATGATATTTTTAGTGATGTCGGTTGGAGGTTCAGTCATGTATTGGATGATATCTAGTTCTCAAAATATGTGAGTATGGGGGAGAATAGATTAAATTTTCTATGTTTTTTGAATGAATCACTTGTAATTTTTAATTATTTTAAAAATTATAAGGACTTGATCAAGGTAAAGTGGAACAAATATATTCTAATTTTGATGTTTTTGTGTTATGGGTAAAAAATAAAATCAATCATTATGAATTAATATATGATTTTTTGGTTTTATCTCTTAGTTTCGAATTCAATATATAAGAGTTACCTATTATGATGGTATCACTTTTTAATCTATGTTAATAATGATAATGAATAAAATGAAATAGAAATCATTAATTAATTTTAATAACATAATTAAAACTATGGAGATTTTATAAAAATTTCATTTAAATAAGTGCAAGATATTAATTTTAATATAATTTCAAAATAATTTTTGTTTTAAAAAATTAAATTATTAAAAATAAAAATGAACATATACCAAATTAAAATTTAATTATGATTAAAATTGAATTAATTATATTTTTTAAGATTATATATCTTATATTAAATTAATACCAAATCCTTAATATAATGCTATTTTAATGTTACGTGATTTTATGAAATCGTAAGGGAATTCAATGAAATACCAAGGGACAGGAATATATTTTATAAAAATATTAAAAAAAAAATTTTCAACACATTATTTACAAAAATATATAAAAAATGATGGTAGTTTATATTTTTTAATAATAATAATAATGTTAATTATCACAAGGAAAAAAATACATAAAAATGTTTAGTGGATATATATATAATTTTAAAACACCTGGAAAAAATATATATATCATTTATAATTAACACAAAAAATTCATAAATAATCATTCATATTATTATTAGTAACTTTATCCAGATGTTATAATGAATAATATTATCCATAATTTAGTTATCCTGGACATATCTTACAATAATTTATCTCTTTTAGGGCGTGGAAGCCCTCGATCCACCTGAAAAAAAATTCTATGTCCTCTATTCCCAATATTATTTTACTATCTTGATCATAATTTTTTTATCTCAATATACATGAAAGGCCATGAAAAAAATTGTATCATATTATCAAATAAATGAGTCTAAACATAAATAATTTAGTATAAAATTATTATAAGTGATTCATTATGGAAACACTTTAATGATTACAATTGATGAACTCTCAGTTATAAGATGATAAATAACATCAATAATAACATCATATCAAAAAATGTTAGTATATTGCTCTCCTTTATCTTATAGTCCTACATATTTAAGATATTCTATTAGTGAGAATTTTTAATCCTTAAGATCTATTGAGATATAATTCTAAAATAATTTTATTCTCTCATGGAATATAACACATCATCACCATATTTGATATAAAATATATATAGTAAAATTATAATACATTGAATAGTTATATATAGTAAAAATGATATGTCTTCATCCATTATAACATATATATCTTCACCTAAATGGATTAGTTAATATTCATACATTAATTTTGTAGCAATATGTCTAATGGTCTATTTTATACAGTCTTCATAAAACAGAATATGGTGAAAATTATTAAATTTATCTCAGGTAGAATTATTATACATATATCTATGGTACATTTTACATGTATTCCTAATTGACATGGTACTGTTTTTTTAAACATTATACATGTTTTCATGTTTCATTGAATTTATATATTAGATAAAATTAATTATTTTCCTATAGAACATTACATCTTTAGAAATATATGGAATAACAATACAAAAACATAAGAATATTTAGTTTTGATATTAACAAGTGATTATTGAATGAAGTCATTAGACTCAATAATCAATTCTATTTTGAAGATAACAATACATAAAACACAGGGAAAAAATAAAGAAATAATTTTAAATACAACGTCCTCTTAATTTATATAACATTTAGTGAATTAATTTCTCCTCACTTATAGGGTCCAAACCATCTCCCCCATTAATATTTTTGAAATAAATATCAAATATAAATATATACATTATGTAGAAATTTTTTTCTATAATGATGGAAATATATTATGAAAAAAAATCAATTATTTATTATGAATAAAATAAAAAATAGGATTCATCAACAATTATATAAAAATATTTACATTACATTATATATAAATGTAGAAGTATTAAACCAAAATATATATGGAAGTAGTGATCAAATTTGTTTGAGGATTATTAATTAAAAAGAATATTTGTATCAAGAAAAAACTAATCTTTCATTGATAAGTTCGTAATTATTTTATTCATCTTCTTTAGATAGAATTTTTTCTTCTATAAATTGATATTTTTTAATCATAATTCTCTACCCTTTGTTCTATTAACAATATTCTAATACATTGTTGAGATTTCTTAGATTAATTTTTAATATAAATATTATCAATAGCATCAATTTTTATCAAGAAACATCTAGATGCATTGTTTATATTTTTCATAGAAATTGGAATTTACATCCTTGAAATTGTACCTATGGTACTTATTTATCAAAACATATGTCTTCCCATTCAAATTGATTCATCAATCCAATAATAATATTTACAATTCAATATTCATCTGAAGATTATCTTTAACCATATATTATCTCTACATTTTTTTGAATAAAACACCCTAATATTTCTTTTATATATCTAAAAAGTTAATTGAAATTATCATTTCTTTTTATGGACTTACTCCTGGACTGTATATATGAGATGATTTAGATTATAATTTAAAGAATTTTATTAATTCATTCAAGTGATTCATTTTCATTTTTTTCATTATATATTATTCTTGGATAATTTTGTTTGAATAACTAGACATAAATGGTAAAATGTATTTTCTAATAATTGGATACAAAATATATTCCATATTTATAAAATGATATTTATTAATATTTACAAAATCCAAAACATTAACAGACATATGATGATTTTATTCATTGGATATAGATTCTTAATTATCATTGTAGGATGATTATTCATCTATATAACTAATTTATTATTCATCATATTTTTACTAGGAGGTAAAATATATTAAATTTGGAAGTGAATATTCTATAATATCAAAATATACCATAAGATCATCAATAAAATATTTCAAATTTACTAACGACTTTTCCTTCCATGATACATGGATTTTTTTGGGATGAGACTATAGTGAAAATTATATTCATTTCTTAATAAATTTATCAAGGAAAAAATTATCAACTAAAATAATTAGGAAAAAAACATATTACCAAATATCACCATTTATACGAAGATAATATCATAGTAATGATATATTTATGAATATAAAAAGCATCGCTCTGGGGAACATATAAACGATCATACTATTAATCATATTTATAAAATGGTTTTGTAACAAATCCAATATTCATTTATAATTCATATTGAAATTTTGATGATTCATTTTGGATATATTAGGTGAATTTAAATTCTTTGGTTATCAAGAGTATTTTTTCTTTTCTTTTTTCTTTATACAAAGTGAAGAAATATTTTTATTTTAACAATTTTTCAACCTTAGCATCTATACCAAAACATGAACACCGTTACTTCATTTAAATTTTAATATTCATGAACTTAGTAATGAAAACAATAAATATATCCCTCATTTACATTAATTTTAACTCTATATAATTATGATAAGACACTTAAATATTATATTTTTCAATTACATGTTTTTAAGGACCTATACATATTCCACTATTCAAAATTTTCCTAAAATTCTGTTTCCCAGTATAAAAAATGATTGTTCTAATCCTTTCAACTATTTCATCACAATGATATTATTATTTTCAAATTATGGGGGATGTAACATTCCTGATTCCATGAACCACTATGAACATAATAATAAATCTAGTATTACCATTTTGGTGAAAAATCATATTATGATTTTAAATTAATTTTTTAGTTTCATAAATTTAATTATAATAGAACATAAAGAGGATAAACATTCAAATGATTACAATGAATTAAAAATCATGTATATCCTGAAGATTATATGTGTTTCTATATATTTTTATTGGAAATTGATAGTTTTTAATCAACAAGGATAATATTCATTTTCTACTTGAATGATGTCATTACCTTATGAAATTATCACAAAAATAAAAAAATTATTTATCACCCATGAATAATTTGAATGATAATTATTTATATGTATCCACTGGAATACAAAATAATATTATGCTTTTAAAGAAATCTGTACAAGATCAATAATTTTATTATTGTTATTATGGTATGTATTCCAAAAATGATTGAAATAAAATTAATTTTACAATTAACTTTAGTAAAATATAGGGGAATATAAAACTCAAAAAATAAAATTGGATAAATTATATAAATTATTTCATTTCATTCATAGATATATTACCAATCATGAAATATAATGGATTATTTAAAAAAATCATACCTTTTAACACAACTATATCCAAACAATATTTTCTTTTATTATTTCATTAGTAGAAACTTAAAAAAAATATTCAATGGAATAATAATGTTCTATGTTTAGATTATATGGAGAAACAATATAATAAAAAAATAAGATTATTTTACTAGAATAATCTCTCCTGTGAATGTTTTAGAAAGGGAAAATAATTTACCAACAAACAATATATATAGTCAAGAGAGTGGAAGTTCAAATTATAAAAAGATCAAATTGAAATTAATTGATGATATAATATTATTATTCCAAATACAAACAAATTTATATTTTTTTAATACTTAATATTATTTATTTTCTTTTTATAATGTTTTAGTGTTTTATTATAAAAATAACATTTTAAATGAAATACAATGTTATTGAAAAAATATTTAAAAAATCATTTCATCATTCTTTTTAAAAACAATAGGGTACCACCAATTGAGTTTGTAAGATAAAATTATTATGAATATTTATTTATTGATATGAAGATCTAAATGTATGTCCAGTTTTTATTATAATAGAATATATCCAATAAATTTTTATATGAACACCATTTTCTAAATAAAAAAAGGTATCAAATATATCTCATTCAACAGTTTTTTAAAAAATGTATTGAAAAAAAAGTTCTCCAACATTATTTTTGATTTTTAATGAGATAGGTTACATAGTAATTAAATGACTGAAAAAATTTTCTTTTCATATCAGATATATATTTAATATATTTGATTTTATCAAAATAATGTCATTTTTATAATTACCATTACATTTCTCTTGTGGCCAAATAAATTATAAAACAATATCTCTTTATTGTGTGCGATCATGTTGGAAATGGTTCCTTTTATCTATGACATTTACTCTTGATTGATCGATTTTACTCAATAAAATTTAAAGAAACATTTTCTATCCGAAAACATGGAGTTTTACTAAAAAATATGTGAAAATATGTGGATGTGTTACATCTAAAACACTTGATAATGACAACATATTTATTATATATATTTTGACATAACATTGGAATGCACTATTGAATATATATTCTTTTTAAACTAAAAAATTAATTCATTTCATAAAAATTTAAATTTTATATTTGTATTTCCCCTATATATTTTACTTCCACCATAGTCAACATCTTAATTTTTTATTTTGAAATAATTTATGGAATAATGTAATAATGAAATATCTAGTGATCATATATGGTAAATCTAAAACTCAGATAACAACTTTAATATGTCATTATTTTATCTTTTCAAGAAATATCACACATTATAATGCGTAAAACCATATGTTTGTTTGACTATATATAAGATACATAATAATTCTTTATATTCATAAAAAAACCGTTGAACAACTAGTTTCTAAATTTTATAGACAAAAAATGATTTTGTGGTTATGAAAGGAGTAATTATACCATTAAAATTTTCATTACCAAATATCATAAATAAATATTTTTTACAGTTTTTTGAGATAATAAACTTCCTTCATGATTTTGAGAAATCATAAAAATATTGAAAAATCATTGTTCACCCATCATTATCATCTCAAACTCGGACATAACAAGTTCTTTAAAGGATTTAAATATATATTTTCAGTTGGATGAAATATAATTTCATTGAAATAAATTTTAAAAATGATAGTATCTTCCAAAAAAATCTAAATAAAAAGAGATGGATCCACCACACTTTTAACAAAATTGATTTGATGTAAAAAAATTAATACTAGAATATCGGTATCATAGATATTATGTAAGTACATAATGATCCATAATAAGTATAAAAACATTATCCAATGATTTTTTTATTTTCAAACCCATGTTATTGTTATATATAATGATCGTCCTATACATATATGTTTAACATTCGCACATAAAATCCATGTGAAACGGATAAAAATGTAAATATAATAAATAGATAAAACTATATTAATAAAAATGAGTCTTAAAATTAGAAAACTATTATTCATAATCTATAAGTTATTTTTGATTATAATCTTGGTCAATAAACCATTGTCAATTTCATATGTTAATACAATTTTCATCATATTATTTTATTAATCCATTTTTTACTGAAATCCAAGAAATATATTTATAACATTCAACCAATGTTCAAGTGTTATTACTCTAAAATATATTTAGATAATAACATATTACCCTTATCCAATCTTTATACCCTAAGGCCTAATCATGAGTTTTGGGATTTAAATGAGATATGAATGCATAATTTTCACATTCATTTTTTAATGAAAAATCAGTATTGACTAATTTATATGACTCTACCATTATATTTTTAGTGATAATATTTCTCAATGTTGGTTGAATCCACAAATATGTTAAATATTGTTAATATAAAATGGGTTGAACTAATATTATAGGTACAAAAATAGGAATAATTTTATATGTTGTTTTTTACTTCTGATATTTTTTAAATGGGCTGATAATGAGATCTAAAAACATCCTCTTGAGATAATGGTTTTGGATATAAAAAAATTAGAAGGATAAGTTTCGTCAAACTCAAGATGAACTATTTTTTCATCATTGTTTATTTATTTGTTAGAAACATGAAATTCCTTACTCTGAAGACTATCTATGAAGAAATCCATCATAATATTTAGGATAAAAATTTATAAAGTTGTTTTTATTATTCATGATGAATATATTTCTTCGAAAAACAATGAATTAATAATTTTTTGGTTTTATTTCAATCCAAAATTCATATTGTGATCAATTAATTAATGTTATAGTTAAAAAGAATATTTTATTTGTATCTAGAATTATTAATAAAGTCAAACAAAAAAATCATAGAAACTTATTATTCAATCAACCTGGTTATCATTATCCCATAGAAAAATCTATTTCTTCATTTAGATACACCATTTTTAAAAGGTGTTTTATGAGCTCAAATTTTGGGTCTATGCTTTTAATACTATAAAAATAATCAAAATAATAATTTATGAACTGTCCACCAAGATCACTACAAATAGTTCCCAATGGTGGTGGCTTTTTATTTCTAATATTTGACAATAAAATTTAAAATTGGAAAATATTATGACTTTATTTGTTTGAAAATAATATCATGAATAAATAGTGTAACCATAAAACAAGATAAATACATATTATAGTCCTTTGATAAATAATGTTTTTGTTAGAACTAATTAATCTATGTAAATTAACTATAAAGCTTAAAAATATGAAACTTTTTCTAAAAAAAATAAATATTTACTTCTTATTCAAACATATTTACAAGGGTCATAAACATGAGAAGAATTAACCATAAGCTGTTTCATATAATTAAAATGTCTATTCTGTTAATGTTAATAAATTAATGTTTCCTAACAATCTATAACATATCAATTTTTTTATCTTCCTTTTCTCATCAACAAGGTAGATTTGGGATTCTATCATATTTTAGGTTTAAATTGTAAAAATTTTCATACCCATCATAATAAAGAATTAGATTATCTTCAGGACATTGAGAATTTTATTTTTCATTCATTCTTTTTAATATATAACTTTTATCATATAATTGATCTATTTTGATTATATTTCTCTTATGTTTTACAATATATCTAAAATTATAAAATAATTATATATAAATAAATTCAATTTCACCAAAACCATATATTTCTCTTTAAGGTTCATCCCCATTAGTAACATTTCCACTATTAATCATTATAATATTGTGATGGAAAATTGTATAAACCTCCATATGCCTATATAAACATTTATCCATGTAACATATGTTTTTTCTATTGGATCTCAACTTTTCTCTATAAAATAATATTATTTATGGTTTTGGTACCCATCCTGCCATGGGTCTATAATTATTATCAAATACTAATTTTGGAATCCATATCTATCCAACATTATTATTTTGGTAAACTGGTAATTTTATAAATATATGAAATGTTTAAAAACTAAATGGAAGAATATTATTTGATCATATTTTTTTTTCAATATTCGCATATTTGAAATTTTTTTGGAAATGGTGCATTTTTTATAATGAAATGGTAAAACTGAAAATTTATTTTTCCTATGGTATTACCTAGTCTTGATGTATTTCTATGTGGTCTCAACTATATATATAAAATATCATGATTTACTATTCCAAATGTATAATTTAAAATAAGTATTTATGGACTATATGTTTTATAAATAATTTTTTCAACTAACTTATTTTAATAATACGTTCAAATGAATTTTAATACATATCTGACATAGAAGTATGTTTAGAAACATAAAAATTATGTTCAGAAATTCAATTGTTGAATTTGATATGTTGTTATTTAAAACCATCATAACCATTCATAAATAATCGATTTTTTTCTTAATAAATTTAATAACTCTATTTATTTCATAAAAACTAATAATATTATCCGCATCATCATATGTATTAATAATTTCATATTATGAATAAGTAGAAGTGCATTCATCAAACAAATCTAGATAATTATTATTTGTAGGTAAATTCTACTGTGGTTCCACAGATAACTTATACTTGTATTAGGAAATACTCATCTAGATTTCCATATAAAATAAAATAAATTTATGACAATCAAAACTATTTTGTAAATATATATTTACATAATATAATCTTCCCCCACTATATGTATCTGAATATTTCATTCTTTTCATTCATTGGTCCATTATTTTTATTCAACAATAAAAATCCTAGCTTGATATTCCGTTTCTTTTTATGTTCAATGAAAATCATCATATAATTATCATTCTTATTACACCAATCATTATTATTCTAATTAAAATTATAGAGATTATTTTAAAAAAATATCATATTAATCCACTTATGTAAATGAGGAAGCTCATTCTCTATTTACTCTATAATACTATAATTTAAATCAATCATTACATTATTTTTAGATATATTAGATCAAAAAAAGTTCCCAAAAGACATCAAATTTCATAATGTAGTAGTAAATAAGTAATTAAAAGTATCACTATTACACTTAATATCCAAATATGATTCTATTTTTAGTTTAACCTCTCACATAATGTGTTTTCGAATCATGTCCTCCAAACCCAACATTGTTAGTTATTTCTTATTAACTTTTATTAAATTTTATATTCCCACACCATGGGAATAGTAACAATAATATTTCAAATAAATGTGATCATAAGTTATCTCATTATCAAAATGAAATTAAATACTATTCACAATAGTCAAATTTTTTTGTTGCATATGAAATAGAATCACTTTTAATGAAGTCCAAATTATAAAAGTATACACAAAAAATATCTCTTTTAGTATCCGAAAATCATAATGATACATACTAAGTAACATCCATATTTCTGTAAATATGATTACCCATCTTACATGAAGAATTATGTGGGTAAATATTCATAGTTATAAAACAAAATAATATTTATTCAACCAGTACAGTTCAATTGATATTCAAAATTTTCATATCTAGAAATTTTTTTCACATTTTTATTAGAAATTTTATAATTTCAGTCATTATGAAAAAATTATCTTCAATAGTTTTTATAACATAAATAATAATTAAATCTCATAAAATATCATAATTTTCACCATATAAAATTGTTTTGTCTTGTAGGTTTAGGATTGTTAATGTCCCAATGGAAGAACCATTCATCCCATAGAAAAATACCATTTTCTACTCTAATTGTATGTATAAAAAAGTATATATGTATAGAACTACAATGATAAATGTTCTGAGGTTGTAAAAGTATTCATAGCACGACATGAATGGGGGGGTTTAATTGTAGAATATGAAAATATAAATAATAAATCCAAAAAAATATTTATAAACTATTATTGGATAGTGATTTGAATCAAAATACATTATAATCATGGTAAGGAACATAAGTATTAAAAAAATAGATACTACATAAAAATGAACAAATTAAAGGTTAATATGGTAAAAAAGTAATCACAGTAAAAATATTCTATGCATAATGTAAAAAAAATATAGGATACTTCATAAGAACAATGGTCACATAAACATACTGTCATAAGGTTTTATCATAACCTGACATTAGGTATCCATGACTAAAGATTCCATAAATCCTTTTTTTCAAGACTTATTATCCCTCAATTTACGAGATTGAAAAAAGGTCAATATATTTATCTGTGGGATACCTCAACAGATAATATTTAACAAATGTATGTCTCTCTAACCCTAATCTCCCACGATTACACTTCATGAAAATAAAATATTATAATTTACAAAGAATAATTCATTTATAATAAGTTCCTCACTATTAATTCATTGTGGAGACTCTCTAAATATTAATAATGATGAGATGTTGATATAATTATGTTATAAAAATGCTCGAGAAACATTATATCTTATAGTATCCTCAATATATTCTCCCCATGTTTTTGGTCCTACTTATAGATGATCTTCTAATAGTAATATACCATAGTGCTTGAGTTTAGTTACGATGGAATCATAATATCATTTACATCAAACATTTATTTTAGAACAATATCACAATGTATGGAGGTCTTTAAATATATAACCTTTAATTTTTATTTATAAATATCATCTAGTAAAATTATAGTTCTCCATATAGAAGTTGGTGTGTGCCTTTTTCTTCCCAGCATTGTAAATCATCATCTAGTAGAGTTTTTAGCACCCTAACTGATGGACTTTATCCGATGAACTCAATTAAAACTAATTTTGAGGGATTTAATATTTCTTTCATTCACTACACATACTATACATTCATATAATGTACTTTGTACATGTTTTTATGATGTACTTTGAAATAATTTTATCTATATACTTAATTGATGTTTGTTTGATGGTATTGAGTTTTTCTATCTAGTAAATCTAGTTATATTAATACAAAAAATTATATATTTTGAAAGATATTATTAAAAAATTTGCAAAAAATATAATGATAGAATTTTGATATTTTAATTTTATGTTATAAATATAACATTAAAAAACGATTTAACAAAAATAAATGATTTTTTTCTAAAAATCATCATTTTTTCTATTCTATAAAAAATCCTTCATTTCAAAAAAATAAAAAATTATCAACCTACGTTAATTTTTCAATTTTTTATTTATAAATGAAATACATTTTATAAAACACATCTTCTAAAATCAATAAATGTATCAGTTAAATATTTCCAAATTATTCATTGAAATTAAATTTAGATAAATTTTTTTTATTCAAGTAAAAACTTTTAAAAATTATATATATAACAATGTTGAATATAAATGCATAAATTAAATGATTATAAATTATTATATTTATTTATTTTAATATTACACATGTTTTTTTATATATAATATAATATAAATAATTTAAAAAATGAAATATTTTTAAAATATAAATAAAATTGTATCTTTGGTGAACAACATTCACAAAAGAATATAAGTCTATATTGAATGAAATGGGTTTATACACATAGTGACCATTTTGGAAAATATTTTTTAACATATATATTAAAATATATATTTAATAAAACCCCAAAAAACAAAATATCAAAAATGTAATCACATATAAGATAACAAAATATTGGTTTCAATAAATAATCATTAGTGAATATATCTAATGTTTCAAAAACTCTTATATATTTTTAAAAATATTATTACTTTAATATTTATGTTATATTATCCAATTTAATTATATAATTTCATATAAAAAAAAAACGAAAAAATAAGTTTGTGTTATTCAAAATATTCATTAATTTTTTCCACTTTTCATACATGATGTCAAAAATAAAAAATGTATAAATTATTTATAATTATAAAAAAACTATTATAATTTATAATGAATTGGAAAAAAATATTTTATCATTACCTGTTTAATTAGAGAATGTTGGATAAAAATATTTTTGGGATGATTAAATCAACGAATTCATAAAAAAGTTTTTAGTTTTTTTTATGTTTTGAAATAATAAAATATATTAAATTATTATCTTTAATTGAAAATATATATTTAAATAATTCATAGAAATTGAAAAAGTATAAAAATATGAATATTATACATGTAAATCATTAATAAAAATTTATTTTGAATTAATGTGAGATAAATAACAATTTCATGTTAGAAAATGTTTTATAATCCAAATAAAAAATACCTATTCATTTAAATATCACATTTAAAAATTACTATTATCAAAGTTATCAAATTGTTTTTCGTGGTAAATCAAAATGATTCATAATCTATATAAAAATATTATTTGATTAATTTTTCGAAAAAAATATTATTTTCCATTTTCATATCAAGGTGTACAATGTGACATTATACTACTAATATTTTATTGTTCATTGTTCTTGATCTAAATAATGGTTGAATTGATATATTTAAAAAATCCAATATTAAAACATGGTTACTAGAAAAAAAATATGTGGTAAAATTGAAGGGAACACATAGCTAAAAAGGGATATGTTAAAAAAGTTTTGGACAATTAGAAAAATATTGATACTTATGTTGTTGTATATAAAATATAAAAAAAATATTATGATCACTACAAAATTCATATACCATTAGATATATATATGAAGCACATTACACAGTTCCAATACCCATAAATTACTTAAAATGTAAACTATTTCTATCACATTTTCATTTTTTATTGATATGTTAAATGATTGAAATAAAACATTATTTTTCCAAGATAAGTTAAAATATGTTTCCCATTATTGTATCATATATTCTAGAAAGGATAATCATTCATAAATACATATAAAAATAGATTAATAATGAAGCAATAAAACCTAAATTCTGATATGAGTGACTATTATGGTGATCATTCAAGATAATGATATATTGAATTAATATTTTCAATGGAGTAACTCTATTGATATATGTAAGAATAACCCGATTATAACCATGGATATTTTAGTTTCCTAAGATGAGTATAATAGATTATATTTTTTGGGTAATAATTGGATTTTAATTTTCACCAGATGAATTTGCTGAAATGGTGTAATTGAGATGGTGGCCATAATTAGGTGGAAGGGTGCCAACAAAGATCGAAAAGTAGTGTAAATGTTTTTAACCAGAATTTAGATGTGGAATTAATCTACAAATAGTTGGAGTGAAATCATTTTAAATGTATTAATTTTAATCTCATGTAATCCAATTTTATATATTAATTTATAGTGTTCTTTTAAAATCCCCAGTTTCCATTTATATTGTTGTTATTATTTCTTGTTGAAAAAGATTTTGTTTCAAACGATAATAAATCACTATGCCCCTCCATTGGGTTATTTACATGTATTTTTTTCATGCTTTATTTTGGTTGTTTGTAGTGAATGATAGTAGAGTATAATAATGTGTATTAATGGGGGTTCTTGGTACATTCCCTGATAGATATAATTACATTTAGATTCAATAATTAAAATATTCTACTTACCTTATTCTAATATTTTGGTCCTAAATAAAAATTTAGGTTCCCCTGACAGGTGCTTCCTAATTTCTTCTTCTGACATAATTACTGGAATATATTCATAGTTAAATGATCTCTTCAGAAACTGATATATATAATTATACAAATTACGAGTTACCATAAAAATAATATTTTATTATTTTCAAGGATAATTATATTTTAGAAAATTTTAATGGAAGAAGGAATAGTGTTGATAGTGAATTTTGATACGTTAAACTATGATTTCATTGATATTTATCTGCATGATTACTTAGTCTAGAATAACATAAATCATTAATTTATTTTTATGAATCCAAAATAAATTTCAATAAAGTAATGGGGAAGACTCTATAATAGGGGACTGAGTGTTTTTCATATGCTTGTAGCTTGAAAAATGGCCATCAATATACATGATGAAATGGAAACTACCAAATTAATGGGAATGATTTGGAAAAAATTTAAGAACCATTCACAATGATAAAATTATTCATTTGTTTTAATGTTTTTCATCAATATGTCAATATGAAGTAAAGTGGTTAATGATATTATTATTTTCATAAAAATAATGAGTTAGCTAGAGTCTGTTGGTGTGAATATTACTGATGGAATTTGTGTCTGAATTCATTTTTCATGATTTATGAGAACATGAGAAGAGGTTATGACTAATGTGAGTAATTCTAGTTGAGCAGATTAATTATAATTTGAGTTTTTTTTTGTGATTTAATCATGGACAAGTATGTATAGAAGATTTTTGTTTCATGTTCCACCATAACTCAATTTTTTATGTAATATTGGGTAAAAAATGGATGAATTTAGAAAAAAGAGAAGCGAAATAAAAACATAATGATCTCATGGAATGTCATTTGTTCTAAGCCACTCTACCTGTTGGAGCCATATAATGAATGAAAATTTATAGTGTGGTTATTAGGAGAGTTTTGTTAACACAAAAATCATTATTATCTTTCATCCAGTAAAACTACATATAAAGAGGATTTTTCGTTGATCATAAGTGTGACATGTTCGATTTAGTCATGGGTTCATGATTAAAAGGACTCATTTGAATCAAATTATGAAATATAATTATTTTGAAACAATATGTTTAGAGTCCTTGAAATGTTTCTAATTATAGTGAAATATGTGGTAGAGGTTATTTAGAAAGGATGTATGAGCATTCATGTGAATAAATAAATTCTATTGAACATAAATGATTTTGAAAACATCACTAATTCTTAAAGTAACATTATTTTAATTGGTTAGATTGATGAAATCCTATTTTATAAAATTTATGTAGATGGTGTATAGAAAGTGAAAATAAAATCCATTCAAACTTCTGAGGGTGTGATAGACAAAACATTATATCTATAAAGATTTTGGAAGTTTCCCTTCATGTTTGAGAAAAAATATCATGATTTTTAATGGTGTGTCATTATAGAGACCATACCGCTGATGGACTGGAGTTGGTGTCTTCTTTCGATAAAAGCAGCATGATTATGAGGTGTCTAATCACAAATGAATCAGAGTTTATTTGTCTTGGTAAACCCTATAATTTCGATAATATTATATAACAAATTAATCCACTAATTATAAAATAACTTTTCGAAATAAAAAACACTGAGGACAAAAAAATTCTTATCTAGAATATCCCAACTTGTCATTCATAGTACATTTCCCAGATTCATGGGTAAAGAAAACATAATAAGGCTGAGACAAAATATTCAATTAGGGTAATGTATAGAGAAATCAAGAATGATTCAATTAGAATAATAATTATAAAATGTAATATAAGTGAACTCACATGCCATATAATCAATAAAATGGGAATGAAGTGCAAAAAAATATAGAATGTTAATAGATGTAAAAACATTCAATCCAACTAAATAAATAATGAAAAATAAATATGAAAATGTACGAAACTAAAATCTATTCAATTAAATAAATAACATTAAAATGAAAGGTATACATAGATATGTCGATGAATAAATGAGGTATTATTTAAAAAAGAAACTAAATGATTAAAATTCTTAATTATTGGACATCATGTATAAGGCACATGAAAATATATACCATGATGACCATTCACAAGACCATTCAAAATATTGTATATAAAACCATATAATTTTGGAAACAAATTTCTCTAATGACAAATTTTCAATACATCCATGAGGTATATAATGTCTTGGATCCACATGTCATTACAAGTCCAAAAAATTCCTCATATTGAATAACCAACATTAATCTTTTGCCTTATAAAATATCCATATTTAATAATTAATACACAATAATCAATATTTCCCTAAATAATCAAAAAAATATAAAATTAGAAACTGTATTTAAAATTGTATATGGTTTACGGAATAGTAATTACCATGATAACTGAATTGTATAATTTATGGGATATTCAATGATCAATGATGAAATAAGATTGAATATTTCAAGGGGACTAAAAAATAAATCATTGTTGTGAATGCGAACACTATACTTGGACAAATCCATATTAAACCATCCAAAGGTTGAATAAAATTATATCACCAAATTATATCCCATGTGGCATAAAATAAAGGCCAGTTGGCATTGATGAATTGATATAAAAATATATTTTAGGAAAATCATGTGTATAATATCCTATGTTTTGAAAAAAAAATTGAAAAACATTTTCTTTAAAAACCATCGTTGGGAATATGGTAAATTTTTTAAAATAGGGTTCTCTAACAAAAGAGTGAAATGATGTCGAAATTTTTGAAAAACCCTTTTTAGAACATCGTGAGTACTAAAGAATGGAAAATCAGAACAAATAAATTAATATGGCTATGAGAAACTATTGAAGGTTACCATGTAAGGTATTATTAAAAAATGATCATATAATGTTCTATTATGGTAATTCAATTGTAAATAATCCGGAATAAAATGAAATTTCGAATTAAAATTATTATAATGAAAGAAATAGAATCAATCAATGATTATATTACTTGTACCAACTATAAATCAAGTATTGAAGGGTAAATAGTTCTATTTATATCTAATTTCATAATTAATATAATTATAGAATATTAATTACAATTATGATGTAATAAATCCCAACGAAAATAAATTGTGTCATGTAATTATTTTCCACATGGAAACTTTTTACTCGAATCCGGTAAATGAAATAATTCCAATTAAAAGTAAAAATATCATGACAAATTAATGTGTAAGTATATTATATGAGAATTTGGTAGTATATACACCTTATATATAAACTTATGTGCAGTATAATAATGTTATTATTTGATGAGAATGTTAAAATTCACAAACGTATGTGAGATTCTAAAGATAATCATTAAAAATATATTTGAGGTGAATGATATTTAAAGATTGGAATGTGTCCCATACGATATTTAAACATTTTATTGACAAACCTACTGAAGAAATTCCATTTAATGATACTTATAATATCCTTAAATTAAATATTTTTATTATATAAAATTTATAAGATAATATATACACCAAATTATGGAAAATAGGTCCATACTAATAAATAAGTCTATGTGGAAGGTAAATTGAGACCAAATCCCATACATTCAATTCATTTGAGGTGAACGTACATTAAATTACATTATAAAAAATATTAATTGTTTACATGATTTAGAACCATTTTCATGTTTATCATTACATTTATTAAATTTATTATTGTTTTTTATATAACTCCTTATACAATAATATTTACCTCAGTTCATTTGACCAAATTTAGTTAATCTATCAAATTATTTTTGGGTAGGCCATATATGGTCAAAGGGATCGTTATAAAAACTCTATATAATAATAATAATTAAATAATTATAAAATTTATACATAAATTATTCTTTTTGTACAAGTCATTAAATATTGTTACAAAAATTGAACCAACGTTTTAATCTTGGAGACAGTAGGCTCTACAAGAAGCATGAGTAACATTCCCATTTTTCAATTATTGTTATGGAAACAAGGTATATAAAATCATATCAACCCATAAAAATAATTATATCAAAAACAACAGTGTTATTTAATCGTATATACTTAATTATATAATTCTTGTGATTTAAATGTATTCACATCATGTCAAGGAGGTGTTAGTGTAAATGTCCATGACTGAAATTGTCACTTTTCAGTTTGAGAAAGGTTAATGAAGAAAATAGTATATATATTATATTTCAAAAAACAATAATTATGCAATTAATTTCATATATTTTTTTATGACTCGTATGTTTAATTATAATAATAATTTTTTCATTCCATGTATCATTTGAAACAATCACAATTCATTGAGGGGGAAGTAGTCCACACTTCCACAAAATATGTTATACCTTTTACTAAAAAATTTATAGTTTAAAAATATGTTATGTAAAATAATTGAATAAGTCTAAATATATAATAAATAATATATATATCAAATATAAATTGATCTTTTATCATAATTTCCATAATGTGAGGTGGAGGAAATGAATAATCATCGTTTCCTGGGGACGGTAGTTCACCGTAAAAATAATTAATATATTTATTACCCCTTATACGTATGTGAGGTTATACGAAGGTGGAAAACCATGAATAATAACGTAAATATATATTTATTATTATCATTAGGTAATATAATCATTGAATAATACGTTTTTATGGAGTGGAGAATGGAAATAAAACTAAAGATCTTGCAAAAGTTTGTTAAATCATATTCAAATAACTCAATTTTGTTTTCACAAATGGGATTCCTTGGATTGATGTATGAAAAAGGTGAGTCATGTTGTGTGAGATGATGGATTTTTGAGAGCTATTTGGGATTATCTTGGTTGACCTAAATTGACATGATAGGTGTGAGGATGTGAGTGTATAGGAGGGATTTTAATAATTTAGGAGGAGAGGTAATCTAGAAATTTTTTATCAAAGGAATTCCAAATAGATATTTTCCCATTTTATGTGGCTCCAATAATGGACCAATTTAGATAATATTTTTTATAGTTTATAAAAATGTCCATAAATGGAAATTGGAAATGTTTCTAGGTCATTTGGGGCATTGAGATTACAGAATTCTCCATTTTTAAAATTAATTTTACATTAATCATCATAATTAATTTTGATTACATTTAATAATATTTTTAGAAAAAATATAGGTTTATCATAAAATAAGTGATAATATTTTACAAATCTAAAAATCGAATAAATATTATCAAATTACTATCATTGATGTTGGGGAAATGAATTTAAATTTAATCCTGCAGACAGCGTGACAGTGCAGGGTTTTAAAGTAAAAACGTCTGATATTTTACTATATTTTTATAGTCAATTTTATAGTCAATTTAATTCCATTGACCAAAATTTATTTAATTAATTAATATTTTATATATTATTAATTAATATATAAAATAAAATTTGATTTAACCTTATAAATACATTTGATGAAATAACAATTTTGAACTAAAATTCCATATATTTTACTTTTCATTAAAAAAATGATTCCTCATATAAAAATTACAAAAAGGAAGCAAAACTAATAGATATTTTTAATTTAGAAATAATAATTATATATATATATAATCCATAAATGTTCCAAAATTTTTATGTAAAATTGGTTCTCCCTTAAATGATGGTAAAATTCCATAATAAAAATACAGCCTTTTATGTGTAAAATTCGGTTTTTAATATCTCATGAATATAAAATCTATATCATAAATACAAAAAGTTATATTGAATATATGATAATTATATTACATAAATATCACACACTAATAATGTTTAATTTAAATTATAATTATTAAAAACAACTGAGAATATAAAAATAATTTATACACAAATATTCTATTTATAATCAACTGCTTCTTATTTCAATTTCTAATAAAAAAATTTCTAATGAATTGTTCATATATTTTTTAAAACCATATATATTCATATATTTTTAATAATATTCATAAAAAATAGAATATATGTCATTATAATAGAACTTTAAGAATACGTTATTGTACGGTAAAACCCAGTCTTGCCTGTGACGTAGGCCATAGATGAAACTCTTTGTAAAGTTTGTCACGAAATAAGTCAGTATCACATGAATTTAGAGGTATATATTTTATATAATTTCATCAATATAAAAAATATATTATAAATTCTCATGAAAACATATTCTCTCAAACGCTTGGTGTTCTATGTCATACAAGATATTGAATACAATGCTCCAACAATAGTTTTTCTAGGTGTTTCATTCACCACCAATAATTAAATTATGTATTTGAAATATAAACTAGATATTGGTAATATTATTTTTGTATTTATAGTGTGAATAATCCTATATCAGATATGGTTTTGTAAAACATCTTCTAGAAAACAATTTATCTTTTCTGTAAAGGATTCTTTGAATAAATTTGTTTAGATCTCTAGGAAAGAGATCATTTTTGTTATGTATAGATATATAATTTGGGGAAAATATTTAATATATATAGGTAGTTATTGATGTCTTCCATCACAAATATATTAATTATCAATAGATAGTTGAGGACCTCAAATCTGTAAATCAGTAATGATTTAGAAGACCATGGGTTCAATAAACATTATGGAATTTGGAAAAAAAATTTACTTCTACGTAATTCTACTTTAATTGGTTAATTAATTTACAACCTATGAATATAATGAACTTCACATATATGATATATTTTTATTTAATGTGGATAATTACATCTTTAGTAAGTGTTGTGAAAAAATTCTATTTAATTCCATACATTATGATATGGATATTCCAATGTTAACATTAATGAATGAATTACAAAAATAATCATTTAAAAATTATTATGGCCCATAAAAGAGTGAAAAGTTAAAAAAATTCCCATAACTATTCTCCAAAACTAATAAGGTAAGGAAATTAATATCTAATCCTAAAAAGTAACACTATTTGATTATAATTATTATATATTCATAAAATTGTTCAAATAAAAATAATGAACTATTAATAATGATATTGCATTGGTTAGTGGATGGAAATAAACACATATCATTCTTCAATAATGGGATAAAGTCTCGTTACATTTCCATATTTGATTGGTTATCACCTATCTTTCATGTTGTGCTTTTCTATAACCATATTTATATTACTTAAAAAATAACAATTATATACATCCTTGAAATAAGGTTAGGAACTAAAGATACTTTTAACTATTGTTCTCATGGAAACATCAATACATAAATACCTCATTTTTTTCTTCAACATAAGTCATTAAAAGGTCAATGGTTTATCCATAATATCATTTCTAGGAGTTCCAAATCCTGACACCTTGTTTTCTATATAAAACACCATATGTTTAACTGAGGATATTAATTTTCATAAAATTTTAAAATCCATCATAATGGATTCTAAAGAAAATATGAAGTATCCTAACATTAGCCCCCATGATTTTCAAACTAGGTGGACAGTATGGCTCATAGTCATAAACTAGGTTATGCCGCATAAGGCCCAAGACAACTAGTCAGTGTTACTACTCCTAGGCATATCTATAATAGAACCACTTCAAAATTTAGTATGAATACATGGATTAATTTCTAGTAATAACCAAAAAAATGGACGTCAATATAATTTTGTGTTTATCTTCTATAAATATCCTCAAATTCCTCCATTTGGTTTATTTTAATAATCAATATTTTCATTTTTTTTAGTTCTAAAAGTTTCTACTAAACATTCATTGATAGCTACATTATAAACATAACCCCATAAGGTTCATGGAATGTGTCTACTATCTATTACATTTTCATGATTACAAGGAATCAAATCCTGATGTACTGAGTCTTTAGTAGTCCTAGTAAACAAGATACATAAATGTGTCTTGTATAAAAAATTTAATACATTATGCACAATTTTAATTTTTATATAAAAATTAATCTATGATAATTACATTATTCCATCAAGTATAACACTATATATCTCTCATATTACGCTTCCTAGATTCCAATGTAGTGGATGAATAATAGTTGTGATCTCAAATTCATTGTTAGGGTAAACTATTTAAGAACCAATAATAAATCTATGATATTAGTTATAATGAAATGGTAAATAATTGAAGAAAAATTCCATATAATCCATAAAATGGGAAGGATGTGCATAAACAATATGGAATGGTAATAAATGGAAAAACATCGCAACATAATAAATAGTTACAAAAAAATAAATATGTCCAAGTAGTAAACTGGATCCCATTCCATTTAATTAAAATAGTTAATGTCAAATGTATTCATAGATATGTAGATGAAAATCACACTGATGAATACAAACTATAATAAAATGAGGGAAACTCTTATTTATTTGATGTCATTTTGGTGGAACATGAAAACATAAACGATATAGACATTTCACAATATACATAAAAAATACAAATATAAACCTATTTCATTTTCAAAACTTATTTAAATTATGAGATAATACAAATTCATAGAGGGGCTATTAATTGTTTTGTCTCAACAAGTCATTACCAGTCCAAATTATTCCACATATTTAATATCCAAAATAAATAATATTCCATGTAAGATATCATTATTTAATAACAATTATAAATTATTAATATTTCCAAAAATATTCAAATAGCTATCAAATTATACACCATTGGAAAAATGTTATATAGTTAAGGAAATACCAATATCAATGATTAATGAAATGGAAAATTTTGCAGAAATTAAATGATCAATGATCACATGAGATAGAATAATTCAAGGGGAATATACAATAAATCAAGGATGTGAATTTCAATAGTATCCATTTCCAAATAAATAATGAAAATATAAGAGGAACAATATTGTTGGAATCAATAAAATATATCCCATGTGGATAAATATAATGGGTTGTTTTTATTGATGAAAATAAATAAAATGTTCTTACAAAAAATTATTGAAAAAAAAAATTTTAGAAATTTTTTTTAATAAACATTTTATATAAAATAACTTCAGAAAACATAATTTGTTTCAGAAAAACTTGTTTCTTAGACTAAATAGATTAAAGAAATTGGGTTCTCCTAATAACATTTTTTTAAAAGTCTTTAGTACTAAAGAGTTTTAAATGGATCTAATATATAAAAATGGTCATGAATAAAAAAATGACATGAAAATTAAATTTATTATTATAAAATGATAAAATAACTTCCTCTGATTGAAATTCAAGTGTTTATAATCTCGAATAAAATGTAACTCTGATGAAAAACACTTTTTATGTTTGAGTTAGAATAAAAAAATGGAAGACTCTATGTATCAACTATAAATATAAATAGAGAATATTAAATACATCAATGGATATTGAATGTAATTATACATATAATAATTGATTATTAATTATAATTAGGATGTAATATATATAAATAAAAATAAAGTGTTCTATGTAATTAATTTCCACTTGGTACCATTTATCTTGAATCACATTTGATGAAATAATTCCAATGTAGAATCAATATATAACTAAGAATGAATAACTCATTGTATTATATAAAATGGTTGGATTATTTACAATATATAAATTATATTATGTGAAATAATATATAATTTCTTGTTTCAAAAGAATGTTCACAATCAAAAATGAATTGTGATAGCAAAGGCAATCATTAAAAAAATTCTGAGGAGTAGAATTTATAAGCATTCCATGTTTTCCCCTACAACATTGAAACATTTAAATAAAAATATCCATGAAGGAATAGATTTAATATAAACCAAAAATATCATCAGAATAAAAAATTAGAGGATATAAAATTTCCAAGGATATTATATTCGCCATATATATGAAACTAGGTTCATAATACAAAATTAGTCTTAATGAAAATGTACATTGAGATGAAATCTGTTAACTTGAATTTTTTTTTCAAGTGATCAGTTTTTAATTTATTGTATAGAAAATTTATGTTAATAATTTACTTAATAGAAATAATTTTACATTTTTATAGTCAATTTAATTTTAATTATCAACATATTTTATACATCTACTTCAACAATTTATTTTATATTGGCTGTTTTGACTAAATTCAGTTAATATGAGAAAAACAAAAGTGGTAGGAAAACTATGGTAAATGGGACCATTATTTAACACCTAAATAATAATAATAATGGAATTATTACTATTCTTATCCAGAAATTATACTTTTATAAACAATCATTAAATAGGGTTAAAAAAAATGTAAAAACATTATAATCTAGAAGATGTTAGGCCGAATGTACAAATGAGTAACATTCATATTTTTTGATACACATTGTGGAAAGAAGGTAAGTTACCCCATATCATTAAAAAAATGATAATTATATCCTTATTAAAAGTTTATTTAATCATACATATTTTTATATAAAATTATTTTTAATGTAAAATGTATCATATAGTGTCGAGGAGGATATAGTCCACACATCCACGACTAACAGAGTCAATTTTTAGTGTTTAAAAGGTAAATAATATATATATATATATAATTTCATTAAAATATATTATTTCATAAATATCATATATATATATTGTATCATTATTTTAATCCTACCAATATTTTATACATTACATGTATCATGCGAACAAATCGCATCGCTTTGAGGGTGCAGTTTTCCACACATCCACAAACGATATTATTATTTTTACACAAATTTGAATATTTATAGATATGTTTTTTTAATAATTAAATAATATAAAAAATTAATCAATATTATATATATGATATATAAATATTATTCGATTATAATTTCCTCCCTAAAAGGTAGAAAAGGAAAAATAAACAATCATTTTTTTCGTTAGGTGGTAGTTCATAATACCTCTAAACAATATTTTGATTACAATTAGATGGACATGTATATAATTTTAGGTAGAAACCATATAATAAAAAATATTTATAGTTATGGTTTTGTTATATAATAATTTAGTAATAGTATTTTCGAGTGTGGATATTGGAAATAAGACTATATAGCTTAATGAAAGATATTAACTCTTATTCAGGTAATTCTTATGGGTTTGCACTAAAGATATTAATTTTATTGACTTATTCCCATTTATAAGATTCATTGGTTAGGGGTGATATTTTTCATATCTATTTGAGATGATCTTGGTTGCGCCAATGTGGTTTTAGTGTTTTGAGGATATGGGAGGAGATGATGTATTTATAATAGAGAAGGAGTGGCACTCCTGTAATATTTTGAAAATGTAATTTATTACACATTTTTTCACATTGTATATGGGCTCAAAAATGATCTATTGTTTATAAAATTGGAGGCAATTTTGAGTTATTTCCATAAAACATATCTTGAAAATTTTTCTAGGTCATTTGGGCGCTTGAGAATATGTTCAATCCCTTATTATGCTAAATTTCACCATTATCATTTTAATTAACTTTAATTACATTCTCTAGTATTATTTGGTCAGAATCTAACATTACCTACTTATAAAATATAAATTATTTTGATTATAGTATACAATATATTTTAACAAATACCAATCATAGAAGTGGAAACAGTTAATATAATTGCATCTGGCATATGTGGCGATAATGAATGCTTTTAAAGTAAAAACGTCTGAACATTTACATTGAATTTATACTCATGTTCAAATGGAAATTGATTAAAATTACATGAATTAGTTAAATTATTAAAATTATTATCAAATTAAACATTAAATCCAATTAAAAATAATATTTACCTTTATAAATAATTTTGATGGAAAATCAGTTTTGAACTTAAATTAAGTAATTTTCAGTTTTCATTAATAAATGAATTTTCACATAAAAATAATATCAAATTACCTCCATCCACATGCCAATGTTAATATATTAGTTTGGAAGAATATTTGACATATATAATCTATAAATGTTCCAAAAATTGAATTTTAAAAACATTCTCCATTAAAAGGCTGTAAAAATGACAGAATAAAAATAAATGTTTTTATATGTAAAATTGGGATTTTTCATTTCTTATGATAATAAAATATATTAGAAAAATATATAAATAATTATATTTAATATATTAAATATATATTATTTTAATATCACCCAATAACATTAATTAATTTAATTTATTTTTATTAAGCACATCTGTGAGGATAAAAAACGTTTTCCATAAATATATCCCCTTTATATTCAACTAGTTCTTATATCCATTTATAATAAATTTGTAAAGAATGCATTCAAATTATATTTTTTGAAAACAAATATTTTCCAAAGTTAGTTAATATAACTAATAATGTATAGTTTATGTCTTATAATAATAATATTTTAATTTTATATTATTGTCTTGTAAAACATGGTCTTTCCCATGACCCAAGACATCAATTAAAACTATTGTTAATAATTTTATATGAAAATAATTATAAAACAAATTGAATGGAATAAATCATATTGAATTTATTTTAAATATTAAATATATTATGATTTTTATGGATATTGTATTCCCTTATACACATGGTGTTTCTTGTCACACACATTATCATATAAAATATCTATACATTAGATTTTTGGTGCCTTACAGTCATGATTGATATGGTCACATTGCTCAAAAATGGTTTTAGAATACTACATTATGATGATTAATAAATTTTTACTTCATGGGTTAATAAAAATATGTGGATTATATATTATGAATAAGTCGAATTGTGTCATTCAACATAGATGAAAAGGAACATCATAATCAGAATCAGAAGCTGGTTCACATGGACATATGAGTACTAGAAAATGTTTTATCTTAGTGGGGTAAAGTACTAGAATAGCTTCATTGAATATTCTATAATTTTTTTTGATTTTGACTGAAAATTATAAAAAAAATTCATAATTTTTTAGAAATAGGGCTCTAGAGGATGTTTTAAAAACACCACATCATTTTTGGTTGTTAAAAATCATGGTATGTTAATTTATTTTACATTACACATGTCTTTTGATTGGGGAAAATCATTCAATTGTGATTTATTTGTGTTGGAGAATATCTTGGAGATTTTTTTGGATTTGTATTGAGGCTTGAGAGGTGTTTTTTTGTTCGAAAAAATCTACAACACATTGGGTGGAAATATAAAATTTTCATGGGGGTTTTACAATATTAAATTAGTATTTCCTGATTAGAGAAAAAATTGAAAATTTATTTTTCCAAATTGTGGCATTAAATGATGTATAATGATATCAAATAAAATAATGAATACCTTCAAATATGATTTTTATAGGGTTATTCTTTGATGAAACATTGTTTGGTAAACTAGGAAGTCATACCATATGAGGTGGCGAGTTTGGATAGTACAACCCACATTGTTAGAACTTTAAAGTCCAGGATATCCAATCTATTTTTTTAAAATACATCCGAATTTTACGAGTCCGTAGTTTCTGACGATGCTTGATTCCGTGGCCCGGTGTGCCTGGATTCGATTTCTAAAATTTTGTTCTGGTACGTTCGGTAAATGTACATTCGTAATTTTTATAACTTCTTAACTGGTGCTCAGAATAAAAATCAGAGGGTACCGTTGAACTCAAAGTGTCGGTGATTTCATAGAGAGACCTTAACCGCAGTTGCATTTTATCGAGAGTGGGAGTTAGTTTTTTGGGGTTTTTAAATAAATTTAATAATGTTAATGTTTTAACATTATTTAATTTTATGGGGGATAAAACCTGCATGTGGAGGTTAGGGGTGGGGTCACCCACACATAACCTCCCTTGGGAGATTTTATTTAGTGGGTCCCACACAAGTTTCTTAACACTTCTAACTCCCCAAAAATTATGGAACACCTCTAAACCCCGATTTATGTGGGTTAAACTCTCCACCTTCCCCCATTACTTTAATGTTCCAACTCTCTCCCAATTAATTAATTAATCACTTTCAATTAATTAATTAGATCCATGTTTAATTCATTTGAATTCATTCCAACCATTAAAATAATAGTATGTCTATTATTTTTGGTGTTGGCATAATTCATTTGGGTGGGACATGATAGAGAACTTCATCCTATCAATGAAAAACGTGAAGAACTCTCCTTTCACTGATGAACGATGAGAATTGTCTTCTCCCTCTTCAAACGGAGCATGTAGAGGAAACACAACCGCCCACGAAGAATGCCAATGATGTCATATTGACTAATCCTTCCCAAATCCATCCTCATCGACTTATTCATCTTCAACCCGACGTTAATGGAATGGCGTCTGCTTCCCGCGACTTCATCTCCGAGCAACAATCGAGGTAGGGGGTTTGATTTTCTTTGTACTCCTTATTCATCGTATATCATTCTGGTATGAGAACCGAATGATATCACTGTGACGAGGAGTGTTCAGACGGCACAAACATGGACCAACCCTCCCATTTTTTTTCTTGTTTGTTGAAAATGGTGGTGGTACACGCCGCGACTGGCAACGAGCTAGCTGCAATGAATCTAGTGGCGCAAGGCCACCGGGTCACCCCATGGGGGCGGCACCACTGTGCCGCATAAACTACCTAGCCATGGCAAGGTGGTGCCAATGGGGTGCTATGCCATCATACCATGTCGGAAGGAAGGTTCATGGCCAGCAGCAGGCCACGGCTAGGCCGGGCTGCGTTGGAGTGGCACGGCGCCGTTGCGCCACGCTGTGGAGTGGAGCTGGTGCCGCTCCGGCTAGCCGAGAGGTACGGAACCCTGTCAGATTCTGCATGACCCAGACCGGCACCACCAGAAGCTAGTTCGGTTCTACCCAAATGACTAATCAGTTCGGGTGCCAGGGGGCATGCAGTTACCCTCTTGGATGCGGTTAAGGAAGACCATCGCCGGGCTACCGGTCACCAAGATGATCGGGCCACCGTTCCACCAGGCCTCTGGGGAGCCTTCAGGCCAGGCCGCCACGGTCTGGGCCACCTCGCGCCGGGCCTCCGTCGTGCCGGGCCACCCTCGGGCCGGGCCCCCAAATGGTTCGGGCCACCCCCACAGTTCGGGCCGCCTCCTTGGACATTGTAAGACCATAGGTCAGACAGGGTCGGGCCAAGTCGGTCGGACTGGGTCGGACATGAACCGAACCCGCTATTACCTGATTATAACATTTTGACCTTATCATGGGCCATGAGTGACCGATCAACGAACCATCTATGGATACAGGTAGCATAGATTGAGATGATTCATTTGAAATATCCCATGTGAGTTTTGGACACAGTTGGAGTATGATCGGGTTGGTTTGAACCTAAAAACAAACCGGGCCCCTTGACGGAAATGCCAATAACTCAAAGACCGGGTGCCCAATTAAAGCGCCATCTATTGTGTATAGACCCTTATGACGTGGTGGTCCTTTGAGATACTTCATGGTGAGATTTAGTAACACATGGAGTATCAAACAGTGGATTTTGGAGTAAATCCTCCAGGAGACAAGCATGCAGATTGTGGAGAACTATTAGCTGACAGACCTGACGACTGCTTGAACGATTCGACTCGGAGTGATTCTCCTTGCCTAGTGGGGAGCGCCCGGTATATGGTAGTATACCCATGGTGTATGGAGTGAGTAGTAGTTGGCAGAAAACCCATGGCACTCGATAGGAGGAGGACCTCTATAGGCTATTAGGGGAGCTCCCAGTATTTGGAGGCATACCCATAGTAGATGGAGCACCTGGTAGTTGGCAGCAGACCCGCAGAACTCGATAGGAGAAGTACCTCAACAGTCTAAGGTTAGTGAGAAACTCCTTGATGTCAGGACCATCCCACTATACTCGAAAGAGGAGGAGTTCTCCCGAAGCTGTGGTTTTGATAATGAAAATCCTAGTTTGATCTGAGTCAATGACCATTGTGTTTTCCTCATGATTGATATGGGTTACGTGATATCTTTGTATATGTATGGGCATATACCTAAGTAATGGTTATCCATTGATTTCATACTTTTTGGTTTATATTTGTTTAATTTTGTGAGACCATGAGGGTCTCAAGGTCCCTACTAAGTATCTTTATACTCATCCCTTCACGGGTTATGCCCACACCTCGTTTTGTTGGATGCTGATGACAAACAATGCTGACGGAGGCAGAGAGCGCCAGTACTGGATGGTACCCAGAGGAGTACCTTATGACATATCTGTACGCGGTGGATTCTGACGAAAGTGGAGTGTTGTGGAGGCCATATGTACCTACCCTTCGGGTAGGAACCCCAAAGTATGATCCATGAGCTGCTATCACCTTTCATCTATTTGTCCTTTTTCAGTTGTACTTATTTTCAATGGTATTTGTACTTTACAATTTGCTTGTATTCTGGCCCCCATTACTTTTAGTACACTTGTTATATTGTTTTTACTTAGTGTTTTTTTCCTCTTGTACTCTGGTTATGTGCGTTTACGATTTATAAAGGCAATGTCTTCCCAGTTTTAGGGAATTATGCCTTTGGTGTTGTTGCTAGCCCATTTCCTATGGAAGGCGGGCATGGGGTAGTCACGATACAGACCCTGGAGGATGGGTCGTGATAAATTGGTATCAGGGGGATCAGTTCTATTGCAAAACATAGGACTCTGATATTTCTTATCATCGAAAAATATTGTTAAGAGTACAGAGTGTAGTTTTCTGTTCATGGAGTCCAGTGTGGGTATGGCGGCCGACGTATCCATACACCAGTACCATAACTACGGATTTCCAACAAAGTGCACGAAAACACTAATTGCGTGTGTGTATTAAAAAGTGTTTCTTTATGTCAGCTCAACCAGGTTAGCTCACCATGTATTACTTTTTACCTTGTTGCATCTATTCAGGATCCCTCCACGCTGACAGCCAGTTAGAGTTCCGAGAGAGTACACGATGACGGCCAACCACGCGACAAGGCTTTGGTGCAGGGCCCTCTTACTATGTTGGCTCCTTTGGTTGGTCAAAATGAATCGCCACCACCCGTTGGGAAACAAATTCCACCATCCGAATTGGAGGATGGTGCACGCCGACTGAGCGCATTGCACGAGTTTTAGCAGTAGTGGCCTCAGAGATTTCGAGGCGAGACAGATTCCCACACAACTAAGTTATTGCTGAAGGTAGTTTCTAGTTTCTCCGCCTAGTTGAGACACTCGTAGAGTATATAGTGATCTTAGTTACTAGTTTTTTCCAATGAGTGACCATTAGGTTGGTCCACATTGTTTTGAGGCATCAGTACATGGACCGTTGCCCGAAATTTTACCTTCAGTTAAGGAGTCATCTATATCATTGCTTGTTGGTTAGCAGTTACAACCAGAGGTACCGGTAGATGACACATGTATTCTTTGTGCCTTAAATGTGTTTCAGCATCAGATACCCCTCAGGTTACGAGGTGAGCCCGACTCACAGGCGGTTGAGGACAAGCCTGATGAGGTGGCTGAGAGTTCTTTAGAGCATGTACAACTTCATCAGGATGACATGTCTGTAACTGAGTATACATAGAGAAGTAAAGATCGTTCCCATTAATCGATGAATACGATTTGATTAGTGCTTTGGGGATCGGACTACCAAGCGAGCTGTGTTTTAGGACATCCAAGACAACACATTTTCTCTAGATTCTAGAGAGAACCTTTGCAGTTGAATGTTCCTTGGCTGAGAGGATATAGCCAGTGAACGTTAGTAGGGGGAAAGCATGAAACTGGAGCTAGTATTAGAGACTTGATCCTATAGAACGTTTTGAGAAGAGGAAGTGTTAAGGACAGATGAATCTGCAGGGTAGCCGATGTGGAAGTAGAGCTAAGATAGCAGCTTGTGGTGGTGTACATTTTGACATGATACAACCACCAGACATTTTAGTCCCCACTAGGCTGAGGGAGCTGGAGGGCAGGGGAAGATAGTAGCTGCATGTGTTCAAGGAGTGTGACCCAAGGGCACTAGGAATGATTCAAGGTGTGGTCTGTGTATTCTACTAGCTGTCATAGTAATATCCATAAGTACCAATCACTTCTTCCTTCCACGAATCATGTCCCAGACCAAGAGTTTCTGGTTAAACCGTTGACTTGACCCTCACGTCTGGAGATATCATTTGGAGGCGACTCGATAATCACACTTACGATGATGGTGTGATCTGACCCTTGAGGAAAGAGTTTTGGTTGGAACCTCTTAGTTGCAGTATAAAGAACTTTTGATGATTGTTTTGGTATAGTCTGGGAAACAACAGTTCATACATAGATTGACTTTATTAGGTAAAAATTTTGTAGTTTATCTTCAATTTTGTGATGAGGATTTCATTAGTCAGTGAAAAAGGAAACCCAGGAAGACTAGGTTAAACTCATGCATATGAGGGTGCAACCGATCACTCTTGAGTCGGCCAGCCTTACCCTCTTGGCAGTAGGAGATTTTAGTTTTCAGTTCCAAACTGGAGTGTCAGAACATGTGGACATATTTTCAAAAAAAAATCTTGGATAACCCCCACCCCCCCAAAATGGGGAGGGGCATCTTCTTTGGCTGAATACCACCGGAGGTTTGATTCAGACTTCTCCAGAGTTGCAGCACCACTATCAGCCATGATGAAGAATGGGAAACACTTTGTGTGGTTGGAGAGATGTCAGCAGAGCTTTCAGGAGCTGAGGTAGAGGTTGACCAGTGCCCCCATTTTGAGGCATCCAAAGGAGGGTGTAGGGTATGTAGTTTACTGCGAGGCATCAGAGTACTGGACTTGGGTGTGTCCTGTTGCAAAAGAAAGCAGTGATCACATATGGTTCTCGGTAGCTGAGACAACATGAACATAACTACAATACCCATCACCAAGAGATAGTATTAGTGTTCTTCACCTTGAATATGTGGCAGCACTATCTTATTGGAGATCATTTTACCATGTAATCTGATCAAAAGAGTCTCAGGTATATCATATCTCAGAAGAACCTGAACCTGAGATAGCGATGATGGCTTGAGTTCCTCCTGGACTATGACTTTGAGATAGTCTATACTCCTGGGAAGGGGAATGTTGTAGTGGATGCACTCTGTTAGAGATCTGGTTTATAGCTGTTTGGCATAGTGACCGACTAGCTGGATACATTATAGATATCCTTTGTGGATATAGATGGAGCATCTTTCATTTAGTCTCTTACAGTCACTCCCCCACTTCTTCAGCGAGTCAGGGAGGCGTAGTTTGGGGACACTGACTACGAGACATTATGTGCTCAGATATCCACAGGACATGCACCTGATGGATTTTCTCAAGGTGGGGAGCACGTAATCCTCTTGAGAGGAAATTATATGGTGTCAGTGTCACATCAGGTGGATGTTTTCAAGGAATTTCACACATCCCCTGTAGCGGTACATACAGTACTAGAGAAGATGTACCAGGACCTTCGACGACAGCACTGGTGGCCAGGTATGAAGAATGCAGTAGTGAAGTTTGTCTCTTGAGGCCTCACTTGTCATCAAGTGAAGGTGGAACATTAGGTACCTACAGGATTGGTTCAACCTTTTGATGTCCCAATGTGGAGGAGGGATGGGATATCCATGGACTTTGTGATGAGTCTTCCACGTAAGTCCAGGTGACATGACTCTATATTGGTTATCGTCGACCAACTCACCAATTCGGCCCACTTCCGTCTGATCAGAGATGGTACGAACTACCATGAAGAATGTGCAGATAATCCAACAGGAGATGAATACCCCACATAGCATACTGAAGTCATATGCTATCAGGATACGCATGCCTCTAGAGTTCGAGGATGGCGACCATGAAATTCTACGATTCTCACCTCAATGAGGTCTATAAAGATTTTCCTGAGGAGGCATGTTATCACCAAGATTCATCAGACGTTTCCATGTCCTAAGTAGAGTAGGTGACGTCGCATACCAATGGGCTCTTCCACCTCAGTTTCACCGGGTACACGAAGTCTACCATGTACCTCTACTGAGGAGATACATGAATGACCAAACCACATCATCAACCATGGAGAGCAGGACATCAATGATGGGGCGTATTTCTTGGAGGTCCTAGTGGAGATTGAGGATAGCCAGTATCGGGTACTATGTGGATAGTCGACACCTCTAGTGCAAGTTCTATTGTAGTATGGGAACCTACAAGTGAGAACTTGGGAGCGAGAGGCTCTGATGAGTGCTCAATACCCCCATTTGTTCGCTTATTTGGAGTTGTAGCTTATAGAGACATAATTCCCCGAGGTGGGGAGAATGTAAATACCCATATTTCTGCTGGAATGTTTTTAAAAATACATGTAAATTATACGAGTCCACAGTTTCTGAGGGCGCTTGATTCTGTGGCCCTGTGTTCTCGGAATATATTTTTGATGTTTTGTTTGGGTACGTTCCGTAAATGTACATTCAGAATTTTTATAAATTCTAAACCAGTGCTTGGAATCAAAATTGGAGGGCACCATTTAACTCATAACGTCGGTGATTACTTAGTGAGACCTTCACCGTTGTTGCATTTTATCAAGATTGGGAGTTAGATTTTGGGGATTTTTAATTAAAATGAATATAGTCAAAGTATTAACATTGTTTTATATTTTGGTTTTTAGATCCTCCAAGTGGAGGTTAGTGGTGGGGCCACCCACACACAACCTCCCTTTGGAGGTTGTTGTTTAGTGAGGCCTACACGAGATTCCTATCTCTTCTAACTCCCCATTAATTTTGGAACACCTCTAACCCCCAATTTATGTGGGATAAACTCTCCACCTTCCCCTTTACTTTAATGTTCCAACTCTCTCAAAATTAATTAATTAAACCCTTGAAATTAGTTAATAATCTCCAATTTGAATTCTTTTGAATTCTTTCCATCCATTCAAATAATAGTATGTCAATTATTTTTGGCGTTGACATAATTCATTTGGGTGGGACTTGAGAGATAACTTCATCCTCTCAATGAAGAATGCGAAGAATGCTTCTTCCACCGAAGAACGACGAGAACCATCTTCTCCCCCTTCAACCAGAGCATGTATAGAAAATACTGCCGCCCACGAAGAACACCGACAGCATCATCTCAACTCATCTTCCTAGAATCCTTCCTCCTAAACTTCATTTTCTTCTCCCCTATTGTCTGTTTTTGTTCGTTGACGATGGTGTCGGTACACGCGGCGAGTGACAACGAGCTGGTCAGGAAGAAGTCGGTGGTGCAAGGCCCGTGAGTCACCACAAGGGCAGGGCACTGTCGTGACGTGCAATGAACCGATCCACAGTCATGCGGGCCACAATGGTGCTGGAGGGGTGGGGTGTCGTCGCACTGCGCCAGAAGGAAGGGCTGCGTCCAGGAGGGTCGCGACGGTCGGACATAGAGCGCGGTGTAGGGGCGTGGTACCGTCGCGCCGCGCTGTGGTGTAGAGCGGCTTGCCTCTTTGGCCAGCTGAGAGATGCTTGACCCCGTCGGGTCCCACGTGAACAGGAAGGGATCTACCTGGAATCGGTTCGCTTCTACCCAAACGGCTAAGCCGTTCGGATACCAGGGGGCACGTAGTTCCCCCCTGGTCGCGGCTAAGGTGGACCCCCACCAGGCTGCCTAGTCGTCAGGCTGACCGGGCCGCCGGGCCGCCTTCAAGTCGGGCCGCCACGGGCAGGGCCACCCTAGGTCGGGCCACCTTCAGGTCGGGTGGCCCCCATAGTTCGGGCTGCCCCCTTCGACCGGGTCAGACCCTGGTTTGGACCGGGTCATTCCGGGTCAGTCCGACGGGGTCAGACCAGACTCGGTCCTGCTATGGCCTTGAATACACATTCTTTCCCATATCATGGGCCATGGGTGTCCGATCAACGAACTATCTGCGGTGACAGAAATCATAGAGCGAGGCGATTCCATTGGAATATCCCACATGGTTTTTGGACATAGATGGTGGATGTTCATGTTGGATTGAACCTAAAAACCAAATAGGCCCCTAGGATGAAAATGAAAATAACTCACTGACCAGGCGTTTGATTGACATGACATCTATTGAATTGAAACCCCTATGAAATGACAGTCCTTTGAGATACTTCCATGTGATACATAGTGAAACTTGGAGTATCGACCAGTAGCTCGTGGAATGGATCCTTCTAGAGATGAGCAGACAGAGTGTGGAGACCTAGTAGCTGACAGACCTGACGACTGCCTGACTGATTCGACTCGGAGTGATTCAACTACACAAGTGGGGAGCTCTTGATAGGTGTCAGTAGAGATTTTTTACTCGATAGGAGAAGTACCTATGTAGTCTAAGGTTAGTGAGAAGCTCCTTGAAGTTTCGACAGGACAATTGTACTCGACAGAGTAGGAGTTCTCCAGCAGCCATTGTTTCGATAATGAAAACCCTGGTTTGAGTTGAGTCAAAGACCTTTGTGTTTTCATCATGATTGAGATTGGTTACTTGATATCTTATGTATATGTATGGTCATGTACCTAGGTAAAGATTATTCATTGATTTCATACTTTTTGGTTTATCATTGTTGGATTTTGTGAGACCTTGAGTGTCTCGGGGTCCCTACTGAGTATCATTATACTCACCCCTTCATGGGCTATGCCCGCACCTCGTTTTGTTGAATGCAGATGACAGATAACACTGACAGCGGCCCAGAGCGCTAGGAATGGATGGTACTTGGGGAAGGACCTTATGACGTATCAGTAGGCGGTGGATTCTGATAGACGTGGAGTACTCTGGAGGCCATCTGTAACTACCCTTCAGGTAGGAATCCCATAGGATGATCCAAGATCTACTTTCACCTTTCTGTTTTTAGTCCCTTTCCAGTTGTATTTTTACTTTACTATTGGGCTTGTATTCTGGCCTCCATTACTTTCAGTACACATATAATACAATTTTTACTTAGTGTTTTCTTTTTCTTGTACTCTGGTTGTGTGTGTTTACGATTTATGAAGGCAATGCCTTCCCAGTTTTAGGGAATTATGCCTTTGGTGATAGTCTCCATCCCATGGCCTATGGATGGCGGGCTTGGGGTAGTCACGATATGGGCCTCAGGGAATGGGTCGTGACAAGAACACAATCTAAAATGATGTATGGAAACAATAAGAAGACAAAAAATTATATAAAAAGAATTAAATAACCATTTTCTATTATATATTTCAATAAATCAATCCCATGTCATCTCCTTCAAGCTTGGGTAATTTAGGTTCTCACACACCTACCTTCTATTTCGACTCACCAGATGTTTTGGTGGGTCTTGGTTTGATTTCACCTACGTCTTTAGATTATTATTATTATATTAATATCTACATGATTTTTTCATTTATTGAAACTAATTTGGAGTATTTTTCATTAGGGTTGTTTTTGGGATTCAACCAGATCATTTGGAAACATGAGGATATGTTGTGTACTTTTCTGAATATGACAAGAGGACATCCTTTGAAAATTAATACATGTGGTTGTAATCTATATTAATGAGTGCACATAACCTGATAAATTTTCAAATTATATTTTCCCAAATATCAATTAAATTTATTTTATATTTAAATTATTTAATTTGGATTATTTCAGTGTTTTAGGTTTGGGTGCATGTTAGTAGTAGACCACACCCTAATGATTATGGATATAGTGAGAGAGTTTTCATTGGAGAGATTTCTGACACTATGTCTTATAAATTAAATTATATATTTAATAGTTTTTTAATAAATAAATGAAATGAGTTTTTTCATCTAGATTTGTGACCCCATGTGGTGATATATGTCATAGAAAATCTAGAGTGATATTAGTAAGGATATGCTTGAAGGGAACGACTATGAATATGTGGTATGTGTTCCCTATGAATTTTCAGTTTAATTTTTCATTTTTTTAAATAGAATGTGATTTTATATCTCTGGATAAATTGGTTATTGACATTAAACAAAAATTTATCTGTTTGAATTAAACACCCATTTTATGAAACAAAATTTCTACGGAATCAATAGACAATTGGAAAATGGATTTACTCCTCGTTTACAAATTGGCGAGGGATGTATTATAATTGATTGTTAGTAGACGCATGAAACACCGAGGTGTATAGGAATGATATATGATAAATAGTGGACCTAGTGTTATATTCTCTTTCCCATATCCTATAAGGGAATATATATATATTATAATTTTATTCCATGGTTAAATAAAAAACTAACCTTGAGATACATTATATAATTAGTGACAGTTGATTATAGAACGGGGAGTGTGTTCCTTCCACCCTAGAAAGTGAGTTACTAGGTAGGTACACATGGAGTAATATTCTAAACTTGTAGAGTTCATGAGAATAGACCCGGAATGAATTCTAAATTGAGATGGGAGTTATTCCATCTTAATATAGTGATGTTTTAGAGGATTTTCCAAGGACACCAATGTGGACATTATGTGATTATAGTGATGTCGAGGTGTATTGTTTCAAATGGTGAAAATATTGGTATGATATCTAAGAATGGGATTGATAATCCATTTTTATGTTCTTATGAATATAGTGGAAAAAATTTGAACTTAATAGGTGGCCCAATTTTTTTTTGATTCATGATAGGGGAAATCTAGATAGATAAGTTTTTTGGCCATAGGTGTCACATAAAAACCCAAACATGGAATGTGAGAGCCTATATTCTTACTAAAGATTAGGAATGGTATAGAAGACTTGGGTGGATTAAATTATAAATAATAGAAGGAAGATGATGATATTAGTATGAATATTCAATGATATAAGGATTTCCTAGAGAGACAGTCTTAAAGGATTGGAGGATGTAGTGGTTTTCATTGAGATGGGAGTCTTGGATAGAGTGGATATAGACATGGTGATGAGTTGGTGAGATTATGAATGGGATTTGATGCAATGGTTTCAATATTCTATGTAATGGTCCAAGGGAATGAATAATACCCCTAGATGATTTATATGAATGTGTTACTTGGTATTAATAGACTTCCCCAATGATGAATATGATATGCTTAATAGTAAGGTAGAGTCACATAAATTAGATTACATATTAGTATACATGTTTCATGGATGAGTACAAGAATTACCCATAGTACCATCTGTTATATAGTTTCATTGAATGTTATATTGTCAACCGTGTGTGTCTAGATCATGATACATGCTTCCGTCTTGAGAGATTATACCATTAAATTCATGATGATCCATATCCTGGAAAGGGATAGTCACACCCCTTAGATTCTAGATGGACATGTGTATTTCCCACTGGGGAAATTAATCCAATGAGTTCAAGATGGATGGTAACTTGTTTTCGAGTATAGATCATGCAGTCCCATGGGGTAAAGATGAAGGAATTATTATTAGTGAAAATCACACACTAGCTAAAGATGGTATGTTCGATCTTGGGATTCAAATTAGAACATAATGATCGATATTGGTTTATATTTTTTCTTTTAAAAAATTTATTTATTTTTCAAATTAAATCACATGTTCATAAATGTAATTTACAATTCATGCTATGGATATAATAGATAGTTCACATCTGTGTTGTTGGCACACACTACACTACAACATATCAAACAATATATCGCACTGAACATTATCGACATTGGAATAAACGGCTGAAAATGGTGACCATTATCAGTGCTATGAAAATAAATCATAAAAGTATCCATTTATCAGTGTATTTTTTGTGCGGAAAAAGATAAACTATATCCAGACTTTTTTTGAGGTCTAATGAAAGGTACCGTGTATCCATACTTTTTTAGAACTGATAATGTGTATTCATTATTAGTTCATTTCTAACAGTAATACTGGTCTTGGTCACCCAATGAGTCCCATATTGAAATATCACATCAGAGGGTACTCCTTTATATATCATTATTCTATATCCATGTCTTAGAGGTCAACTACGGGGACGGGCTCCCACATACAATGTACACACTAATATGGTCCTGCCACCTAGACACGTGGGACTTGACACACCATATACATAACTCAGGCATTCACCAGCAATCATATTGGTGTTCTATAAGACCCTTACAAATATATTGTAAGAAAAATTATATAGGAAAAAATTACTACTATTAAAAGTTAGATAAAATTAAATAATAAAACAAATACAAATAAAAGAGTAATTAATTTGAAAAATAATTTTTCTTAAATTAAATAAAAATAAATAAATTTATTAGATATATAAATATTATTATTAAAATTAATAAAAATATATTATATATTAAATTTATATTTAAAAAATAGATGATATGAAAAAAATAAATTATTAATTATTAAATTAATAAAAAAAATTCTCAATTTGGTAATTATTGGTAAAAATAAATAATTATAATTTACATATAGATGTAGATTATAAATAAAAATAAATATTATATTTTAAATATAGATATATAAAATGTATAAAATTGAAAAATTAAATGAATAACAATTAAAAATGAATAGATAAAGAAAACTGTTATCAATTTTATTAATTGAAAAATTATTTATAAAAATGAATAAATTCAATATAAATATATAGAGATTAAAAGTATTAAATTATAGTATATATTAAATATATTTGTATAGAATAAATAATTTTTAATAATTATAAAAATTGAAATTTATAAAGTGTATTATTTTTAAAAAAAAATAATGAAAATATTACATAAATATTTAAAAATTTATTAATTAAAAATTTATTTATTACAATGAATAATATATATATATATATATATAAAAATTAATAATAGATTTTGTGAAATATTATATATATAAACTAAATATATAAAATAATTAAAATGAAATAATTAAAATCATTTTATTGTCTTATTCATTTATAATGGGTTTTATACATAATTATTCATAAATACATATAATATAGATATTTATTCAAATATATTAATTTATATATATCATTATATTTAATATTTCATAATATAGGATTATATAATGAATAATATTTATATGTATATTAAATAAATCATAAATTAAAAGAGAATTGATTGTTAATTTAAAATTAATACTAGTTATGAATTGTTATTAATTATATCAATTAATGTATGTTAATTGAATGTCATTTTATTTTTCAATTTTATATATATAATGAACCTCAAATTTATTTCCAAAAAACATATACATAATTTATGACTTTTTATATACGATAGACACAATAACAAATTACATCATTAGTGAAATCATTTGAAGTAATAGATACTCCTAATATTACTGTAATTTATTGAAATTTTCGTAATCATTTTAAAATTTCATACAGTAACCTGATAAATTTGTTGTATTATGTTTTGGAATAATAAATTCTTCTTATTGATATTAATTATTAATAAATATATGTTCTATATATTCATTTTAATACATTTATTTTTCAATTTTTTTGGAATGTATAAATAATGTAATAGTAGTATATATAATTATTTACTATTATTGAATATTTTAAATATTTCTTAATATTTACATCAATTTACACCGATATTATTTTAACTATATATATTTTACTAAAAAATGATTTCATTTTTTCTATATTTTTAATGTCTTCTCATTCATAATTATTATATATCACTCAATTTGAATATGTATGTAATTAAGACTATAAATTCACTAATATTTTTAAAAATATATTTGTAAATTAGTATTTATGCATTAATATATTTTTTGATGTATATTTATAATGTTTGTGAATTCATATAATTATAAATATTAATATTAAATATTATTTTATAAATAAAATGTCATATAATTATAAGTATATATATTATACTAATTATAAAAGTATAATTACTTTACTTAAGCATTGAATCTATTTACAATATTTAAATTAATGTTTAAATTTAAAATTACTTATAATGATTAAATATATACATATATAATTATATAAATATATATTGATATAACTATATAAATCATATTTTTTTATAATTTCTATTTAATAGTAAATAAATAATTATATATTAAATTAATTGTATTTTTATAATATATATATATATATAATTAATATATATATAATATAATTATATTTATATTTTTAAATTTATATTAAATATATATATCATTATATATCATTTATAATGGTGTACATATGTTTATAATTATAGATAAATAATTTTAAATATATTTATAAATATATCTATAAATTTATATTTAAAGTTTTTAATAATAATATATTTATAATTATATATAAAATATATATATATGTAAACAAATTATTTGAATTGTTATCAATAAATAATGATACATTAGCAGAAATATAAAATTATAATATATTTAATTATATTATATATATATATTTATTTATTTAAATATGTATAATTATATAAATACATTTATAATCAAATGAAAATATTTATATATATAATAACAAAAAACTTATTATAATAATTATAAATTATATATAACTGTAAACATTTTAGTGCTAATAAATATAACATTTATCGGTACTAAAAGATTATCATAACGATTTATTTTATCATAGGTTTTTTAATTATTGTTAATAAAAGGTATCTATATCATTTCATTTTTGGTAGCACTAATAAAACACTCCACAAACTATTTAAAATAACACTAGCTGCATATATTTCATTCGAGATTATAATGCGTTCACAGAAGTCCAACACTACCCGTACTCTTCCACTCTTTTCACTCAAACTAATCGTTCCTTGATTCTTGGTTATATTAATTTTTTATCAACCATTCTCATTTATTGATCTTACAAGTTCTATGGTTTGCGATATAGTTATGTTTTTGTGGCTCAGAGCTATCTTGGGTTCCAATTTTAAATAATTTACTCAATCTCCTTCTTCTCTTATTGATTTCAAAAAACAAGATGATAAAAATCAAACCCTTAATGTTATATAAGCCATGTGAAATTGGTTTAGTTCCTTCCTTACACCATCTCAAACACGTTTTATTTTATCATGAAAACACTAAAATAGAACAATAAATTTTCTCCACTCAGTAATCATTCGTTAAAATGTTTTAAAGTGGTTGTACATTAAAACACTATATTTGGTGCAATAATGTAGAACCATTGGGTTCGTTGTTATTTTCATCCTTTTTCAATATTATTTGGTTCAAATATGTATTGGTTTATGTAAAATAAAACACATTTCATAAAAATGATTCTCAAGTTGGAGATAATAAAACATTATCATTGATATTTTAGATCATAGGTCCCTTTATTTTAATGTTGTGGGTTGGAGATGGCCATATGAATTTTTTTCCTATAATTAAATTCTTCATATCATTTTTTTATCCGTGTTCTATTATTTTTAAAATATATACATTAATAATACCTTTAATATTAAGCATGTTTTTTGGTGGGCTCTTGTTAGACCTATTGGAACCAAATATATTCGTTACTAAAAATACATTATGGTTTGTGTTTTTTGTCAATCCTCACATAAATGATTTGGGAGATGAAAAAGAAATGGATCTCACAGTTCAAGTCAACAACAATATTGAAGGTTGTACCATTTCCCAATTATTTCCATATTTGTTTAGTAAAAAATATGGGGTAAGAGGCCAACATCATTTGATGTGTCTCTTGGAATAAAAAATTAAAATGTAAATGGAATGGGTTTTGTGAAGAATAGGTTGTGTATCACAATAATGTGTAGAATTGAAAATGGTAATGGTGATCTTTGTAAATATGAGAATAAGAGAATTATGATTACATGATTTGAGGACAGCGAGCTCCATGACTACGTCAAATTTCAATGGAGCATCACGAAGGGAGGAGTGCCACAATGATATATTTATTCAGACTATAAATGACACTAATGTAGGTGGAGAATCATGAATTACGAGCATATTAATATAAGGATACCCCTCTTCACTTCAAAAGAAATGTTTTTAATGAAAATCAGGATTTTTCTTGATTTCGTGAAGATAATGGAGATATGGTAATATGGGTTTCTATGAAAGCATGGGCATAATGAAAATAAATTTTTTTTGTGACTGATTCCAATGATTGTGAATTGTGTGAGCTTTGTGATTATGGGTTATACCATGTTGGGTCAGTGAGTTTCGTGATGGAAGTTTGATCCCCCAATGCAAGGGTTCATCCTGAATGTGATAGCTTCATGAAGGTGCATCACTGGGGAGCTTCACGAAATGATGTTTTTAATATCATTTATTTAATGATCAGGGCATTTAATTTGCATCAACTCTGATCTTTGGTGATTGAGGAGTCTAATTCAAAACAAGGAAAATGATGTTAATGATAAACCATTGAATGATACATCGTGTCAATAAAAGGTCTTAGACATCTCTCAACGTAATGAGCTAGGGGGAGTCAACAGAATTGTTCCTAGGGAAGTTTTTTGTTACCAAAAATTCCATTTAAATGAGTTATTCATGGAATATAGAGACTATGTAAAAAATAAATATTCCACATCTATTGATGATTAGTGGATTTAGGTACGACCGGATCATTGGTGGTGTATTTTCCTTGGACTAGCCCCTAGTGGTGAACCATGTAAAATTGTTGTGTTTTCATGATGCTTGTGAATTTCTTAATTACTACACATAGCCATAATGAAATTTTTAACACATTCCTACCAATTTGGTAATAAGATATGTCACATGAAAAGAAAAATATGACACCCAGATTCACCCCTCCCATCTAGGGGTGTTCTTGGGTCCTTCAATACCTACATGGTTATTCGTTGTGAACTTTCATCTTTTTATTATAATACACTTAATTTATGTGGTTCAGTTTAGTAGGATTTATATATTTTGGTTAATTAGGATTATTGGGTTTTATAAATTTCTCACTTTAGAATATTCTTTGTTATCATTTTTGATTTTATCTGTGGGGATTTATGTATGGATTCCCCCTAAACATATAACGTGGTTTTCCTAATTTTAAAAATATTTAATTTTAAATCAACTAGTGGGTTACAATATATAAAATTAATGAAAATATAAATGTCAAAATAAATGAGTCATAAATATTAATATTCAAAAACATATACGATAATCCACACGAGGCATATGTTTTGGTGTATGTAGAGTATATTGTTAACTAAAGACAATAAAAATTTACTAAACAAGGAATATTAAATAAATATTTAATCATGGTATTAAAATAGACATTGTTCTAAACATATATTTAGATATAAAATTTTTTTATTGATAAAAAACTGATAAGTCATAAGGTGTGACTCCAGAACAAATATGGCATTCAAATTGTAAAAATAACTTATTCTCATATAAATTTATTTTATACATTTAATACACAATTTATTAACAATCATTATTAAGGAAAATATTTAATTTAATGTTTATATTCACATGTGTTAATCATATTTTATGAAAATGATGTTTTACACTTTATATCATTAAAAAATACAAATAATATTTCCTCTTAGTAATGTAAAATTTAGATATATTATATCATTTTCAAGAATGATAATACGTATGGTTTTGGATTAATGAATAGAAATATCATATTTATGGTATTTATATAAATGAAAATCCATACATAATTATTTATGAAAAATCCACATTTAGTACTTATAATGTTTTTTAGGTTAAAATTCAAACAAGTTGAGTATACTTAACAAGTTTTCATAATTAACCATTCAGTCTCGCTTAATCTACCCATACATTATCTCATCACTAATAAAATCATGAAATTATGTTTATATATTTTTCATTGAATCATATTTCATATAGGTTATAGAAAATGGTAATGAATTTTATTGTAATAAAAATTATAATTTATTAAAGGTAATACTTTACAATGTATATTCATACCGTTTGAACTCAATATTTAAAACTAAATATAGGATTACCAAAAGTACTAAACATATAATAAAATAAATATATATTGAATTTTATTTTATTTTATTTAATAATGACTTAAGTCATGAAAATATTTAAGTTACATTATCAAAATAAATTGAGGTATTGTAACCCAAGAACCTAATAGATATAGTCCATTATAGATCATAAAATTATTTGAAACTTATAGAATTTATAATATTGAAATTATTTAAATGGAATAATATAAATAATTATGGAATAAATGTAAAAATCTTAATTTCATACAAAAAATAATTTTAAAACATGTGAACATGATGAACACACAATAAAAAATAAAGCAGGCATAAATATATAATGTGAATAACACATGTGATTTGGTATCAGTCTCACCAGATCCAATATCATTTATAACCATTATTTATTCATCTTATTGTAATATTTTCATTAAAAAATCTTTGTTTTAACCATAAAAATCCGATCCCATCTATCTCTCACAATTACTAAATGACCCAAATCATCCCATTATCTTTTAAACCGCAACAACATTGTATAATCATGAATCATGATGTAACATCAAGGTTGGTTGCTTGCCAAATGATAACAAAATCCATTATCATTCTCAAAACTTTTGTACAAGATCACATATAATACAACTCTTAAATAGAGAAATTCAATTCAGATATGATCCCGATATTGCCAATGGGCCCTGTCTAATAACTCATGATCATTTGGAAAATAGATTTCAATGACATGAAAATTTGTAAAATCTTCATTATGATTGTTTTTGAATAAAATTTATGGCTTGTGAAATATTGGATATGGTGATTATTGTGGGATATTTTATGAAATTGGTTTTTGAAAATGAAGATTCCCTTAATTTAATTACTAATGATTCCCATGGGATCCTTTGAATTTAGGCATATAGTACATGAATAATATGTTAGTGATTTTTAGCTATACATAATGATATAATATATAATGAAAAAAAACTAAACATTGTCTTAGAAGGGATATTCATTTTACAGTGTAAACTTGTTCCCTAGTCCTATAGCCATATGGTAATGTTCATGCCATATATCAATAATTCTAGGATTTAAATTTTCAATTTACTCGTTTATTCTAATTTTTTTATTCATACTATCATTATAAAAATTTAATTAAATATTTAATAATCCTGATTTTATGTTGAATGGGTGGTGGAATACGTAGAATGTTTTTTCTCATGTCATTTTTAAATGTCACTTTTGATTAATTGACATTAGTTTGTAATGAAAATGTTGGTATTGAAATGAAAAAATATTATATTCCATTAAAATGAAAAAAATTTGATTTTGTGGAATAAAATGCAACATGTGATTTAATAGTGAAAATGTATTGTCTTAAAAATTTCAATGTGTACATCTATCAATTAAAAATGATTAAAAATTATAAATCATTATTGATTGTTTTTTAATAAGAATTTAAATTTTTAACTTTTATGCTATTTATTTTATTAAAAATTTGGTTTGGTACCCATTTATTGTTATGAAAATTATTGGTGTATTTTCAGCGGTTATTTTTAAAAAATAGATAAAAATAAAAGGCATTAGATTTCAAAATTAACCCTTTAGAATTTGAAAAGTTGTTTTGAGGTGAGAATTTGAAAACCTTTAAAAATTTGATAATTGTTGAAGTAAAATCCATAAATGAAATAACACAAAATATGGAATTAAATATAATGTTGAAGGGGTAAATTAATAAATGGGAGAGTAAGGGAACCCCAAATATTTGTTTTATGACTATGTAAAATATCAGAAGAACAAAATATTGTCTAGTGATTTAGTGATTCTCTGTAACGTCCCGACCCGACTGACCATCGAACCAGTGGCCGGACTGGTAGGTCACATGGCCTCAAGCACCTCTCTCCGTACGCCAGAGGCTGCCAACTAGCAGCGAAGGTCTCTAGAGGTGATACCGTGGAGACTATACCCTTATATCAGAGTAATACAGCGGTATTATCAGAGTAAATAATATTCAATAACGGAAGCAGTAACAATTTTACGGAAGAAGGAAAAGACAGAATAATATCCATTTTATAAACGGTGGCAAACAGCAGTTTACATTGCATGTATGTACAAATGATAATACATTTATGAAAGTAGTAAACAATAAATCATGTTTTAAATACAATAGAAAAGAAATGAAGAAATTATATCAAGGCCCGACGGTGATCTCATGAGCATCCCGATCTCCCACTCGGTCCTCTACTCCTATCCCTAGGTACGTGCAACACAACAATTCAACCTAGTTCCTGCAAACAAGATTGTTCTACTCGGGTACCCTAGTGCAATGGCGGCCCGAGTAGGGTGTGAGATATAAATCTCTATAGGACGACACCACTGGTGTAACATCACAAGTAAGTAATGAATAATATATATTTTTATCTATGTTTATTAATAATTAAGATAGTGTTATAGAGGCTTAAAATGAAAATAAATACAATCTTATGCATGGAATACACAAATATTCTTAAAAGATTGTTTTAGTGTCGTTGATGGCAAACCATTTTTGAAACTATATTTTGACAATTTTATAAACTATGTTTGTCAAAATAAACTTATCCTTTATGATTGGGACATCAAAATTTACCTTGTCTGAATTTTTGGTATTTTTCTGACAATGTTCATTTTTTAATGAATAGTGAAAAATACTGCATTTTACATCAAAACTGATTTTTAATCTAATTTATTTATATGATTAGATTATGTTTTGAATTGGTTTTGAAGTGAAATTGGAATATATGTTTACCATTTTATCCAATGGTGGTCATTGGAATCAATTTCACTTTGAAATTAGACTTAAACTGGTGTCAATCTTTTGATACTTATTGTTTTGTAAAAAAACGCTTTTTGCTCTGGCAGCGGGATTTAATTATTAAATTAATTAATGTGACTTATATGATTTGAATTTTGTAAAATAGACTTAATTTTTGAATTCGGAATATCAAATATAGCTTAGGGTGAATTTTTGGTAATTTTCTGAAAAACTTCAATTTTTGATGAATAGTGAAACCACTAATAGGTAATCAAGCAAACTGATTTTTCAGTTAAATGAAAGTTTACCACTAATGTGTATGTAATTTTGAAAATCCGATATACATGGTTGTCATTAAGAATTAAAATTTGGTTCAATGAGATTATAATAATTTTTTGGTGAATAGTAACTTATTAAGTTCTTAATCGCGATTAGTGGTAATTAGGGTAGTTTAAGGTATAAATAATGCTTTAATAATATGAAATGACCTAGAAACATGTCCCAACCTTATTGGTTGTGTCATGGCCGACCATGAAAATCCATGGGTCAACTTGGGGACCCCATGGAGACACTTTGGTTTGGAAATGACATAAATAACTTTTTATTAAATGTTAAAGTAAAAATGACACAAACAAGAGATGTTTTACGAAAAAACATTTTACATGGGGTTATAAATATCAGATTTTTGATTATAAATAGTCATTGGAAAGATAAAAAGGTTTTCTACATCATAGTAGTTTTTTTATGATTTTTAGACATTAAATAAATTAAATTACTTATGACATAATAATGATGCAGCGATGACATCATTATTTGACGATTTAAATAAAATGGAAAGATAATGTAAAATCTATGAACTACACATGTCCAAAACTTATTGGATGAGTGGATTTCGAAGCCTTATCACCTTATCCACTAATTAGATCAATGTGGGACCTTTTGAAACCGAAAAACATCTTCAAATAAAGTAATATTTCATTACTTTCCAAAAGTGCCCCTCCTCTCCTCTTATAAAAGGCCCCCACCTCTACCTCATTTCACACACTACTCAAGCCTTTGGCTCGGCCAACCCCTGCCCATTTACTCTCTCCACATCCCTATCCTCATACTAGAGGATTCCATTTGGGTAGAATCCTTTCAATGGAATCCTTTAGACTCAAATCAAAAGGAGATACACTTTTAAAGGTAATTCATTCTCTCATGTTCATTTGTTTTATTTTGCTTCTCCGACCCCCTAAACTCTTTTCATTTACTTCTTTTGTAAAAACAGAAGTATCTTCAATATACTAGGATGTTGTTAAAAGATTTATTCGAGCTACACTCTCACAAAAATACATCAAATGGTTAAAGAACATACGGTTTCCGTGGATGGCGAAATTCTACCTCCCGAAAGGATGATTGTTCAACACTCATTTAACACCTTCAAAGGTGGCCATTATGATGTCACTATTTTTATATATGATATATAATATGTATCTGTTTTCCTTAAGCTTCTGTTTTTTTAATTTTGGGAATACCTTTATTGTTTCCATTATGGGTAAACACGATATCTTCATTTTAGGAAGTGCGGACTACCGCCCCCTCAAAGTGATTTGATTCGTTAAATACCATATGTGGGACATATAAAGGATGGAACTACGATATTATATATGATATTATACTGGAATTATAATATACCTTTATTTCATTATGATTCCATTCTATAAAATACGAAATAGAAATGAAAGTAGCGTTCATGCGTACGTACGGCTTACCGTCTCCATGAACGGTGCATTTCATTTCTTACCTCTAAATGGTTATGTAATATTATAAATGCATGTATGTAATGGATATATATGACATATATGATATCTACATCATGAATACCATTCTGGATATAAAGAACCTTTGACCAAATTAACAACATGTAAGTGTAAGAAGTCTATTTTTGACTTAAGAACCAAATACCGACAAAATGAACATTATTAACTTAACTGATTAAATAATGTTCATAACATGGTATAAAAGGAATAATGCACTTGAAAAAGATTCATAATCATGTAGAGATTAACTCAAGTTTATTATTCAAGAGATTAAAGAACGGTCGGGTCAAGTCGGATACGAGGTATGGGACTTCGTCTCAATCTCCTTTCATTGAGGCATATTTTATTTTATACACAACTTTCTTTTATACGGTGTATAAACCCCTTTGACTTTTACGTTTATTCAAAAGGAATCTTTTTTATACGAAGCGTTTACTAAACGACAAAAGGGAATGTTTTTGTCGTACGTATGCGGCGACAACGACTTCTCCGCCGTCGTAACCGTTATTTGAGTTTCGGCTTCCTCTACAAGCCATACCTTCTTTTTAAAAGAAAAATAAATACCATGTTTTACTTTTCTTTTATTTTAGTATTGAAAATGGTTTTCATAATGTTTTTATATCAATGTGTTTTATTGATATCTCATGATTGAAATGTGGAAATTTTATGTTACCTTTATGCATGTTTTATGTGATATGATTATGTTATGGTTCTTGGGCATTATTACGAAGACGGGTGGTTCCGTGATAAAATAAGGGCGGGTGAGCCTGTTATAGCTCTCCAATGCATTGGGTAACGCAAAGGAGTGAAACGTTAAGGTTTCTCCGAAGAGATTTTAGGTAATATACTGTGATGGGTATTCCAAACGTAACCAAGAGGGTTACTCCCTACGTAAGAATGTTATGAATGCCTCAAGTTACCTTTATGTCTTATGATTTCTATGATTTATTCATGATTTTATGATGTATGTTAAAGTGCCTATGTTTTTTGGGTAAAGTATGCTTTCATTCTTATGTATATATGAACTCATGTTTCCTTACCATGATTTTTTTATAACCCATACTGAGTTTTTATGCTCATCCCAAGTTTTTGAAATTTTTTTCACAGGGAAAGGGAAAGGTACATGATAAGATGATAGAGTCAAGGATGTGTCATGAAATAATCCATGTTTTATTTTAAATGTGTTTCCATTGATGGGAATGAAGAATACTATCGTTATGTAACCACTTTGTTTATATGTGGAATGTAATGCAAGTTTTATGATCTAATTCTCTAAAACTCTAAACCCAAAGAGATCCTCAATGTGTAATCTAGTAATAACTCAAGATTAAGTAAGGTTTAAGGCTGGGGCCTTATAACTGGTGTCTAACCAAAACCAGATAGTGTAAAATTAATTAAAGTAGTATGCAGGTATAACAAGATTTAATAAGATGTAAAACATTGATAGACAACACCCATCCAGGTTCCCTAAGGACACCTGACAGCTATACCAGCTTCAGCTCATTGTCGGTAAGTAACCTGATCATGTCACCATATATATATATATATATATAAAACATAGATCATAGATATTGTGGGGTAAGAATTCCTCCCACGCATTAATAATATTAACGGGCACGAGGTAAGAATGCTTCACGTCCCTATAGGTCAACCAGAAAGGGGAAGAATGCATCCCTTCGATACAGGTGTAGAGATCACATCTGGAGTGGGGTCACATGCCTCCCACCCATATTCATAATAAGCTAGAATGGGTTATGCATGCCTCCAATCCACAAACATACACAAAAGATAGCCTAGGGTATGATTTCCTCCCATTGGTAAACATACACAGATGATAGAATGTGGTATGAATGCCTCCCATTCATAAACATACACAAAAGATGGCATGGGCTATTAATTCCTCCCATTCACAAACATACAAAGAAGATCGCATGGGGTATGAATGCCTCCCATTCATAAACATACACATTCACTATCAATTTCATATAAAAATGCTTAAGGCAATACATATTATGCATTTCAAGTAAACACTTCAAATTTACAATCATAAATAAGCACTCATAATCATTATCACAATTAAATTAGAATGCATAAGGTAGTACATCTTATGCATTTAAATTAGGACACTGACATAGGCTTGGTCACATCAAATACATCCCATGAGGTAGAGACATATCATGTAAGTCATTAACTATACAAAGACCCATTTCAAGGATATATTCATTATATGAAACTGTTCCACACACGTCATCTCACTCAATTTTCCTATGCATGGAAAATTGGTTCATGGTTCAAGTGTCTTAGAAATTTCAATTAAAGGTCATCATTATCTCTTCTAAGTCATACTGACTGTTCAATTTATCTCAACCCAACCATTTAAATTATTAGGACATATAAACTATGTTCAAGGGTTCAAATACATTCAGGGGTGTTATGGCAGCAAAGCCTTTTCCAACATGGGCAAATGAAACAACGAAGGAACAAGAAGATAAACATGCAATTGAATAGTTATAGCAAGGCAAAACAAGTAGGCAAGCATAAATATCTACTTTCTACATTTTTATCTTGAAGACTACGCACCTCTGATCGAGGGGTTTTATTAGTAAATCGTTAGTTTAGTTTCCAAGAAACCATTTTAATATTGTCCCAGCAACTCACACTCATTTCCCAAAAGCATTTAATTGCAACAAACCATGCATAATTATAATACTAAAACAATGTAGTATTAAACTCTTTAAATGCATCACAATAAATTAAAGGGCTAGGATAGGTGTAACGACCCAAAGTTTCATTAATGGAAATACCTCTTGATCTAATTAATTGTCTCTTTATGTTTATATAAAATTTCAACTTCTTTGGTTTTATGTTAATAATTTTGACCGTTGCTAATATAGTTGTTGAACAGTGATCACATGATTAGTATAAATATAGGGCTTTAACAAATCCAATTTACTCAGACAAAAGAAGTGATGATCTCATCCAGCAGAATTGCCCCATATGAAGACCATTTGTCGGAGCTCAGAAAAGAGGTGGCGTCTTTGGGCTTCTCTCTTGACCAAGCCTAAGCTGAGCTTCATCATTTCAAGCTTGAACGTGACCGTCTACGGGAAATGTGGAAGTTGATTGAAATTACCACTCGAGCGATGTTATCCGAGCCACCCCAAGAGTCTATCACCATCGCACACCTTACCCTTTTATCTTATGCGTCTATTTTAAGGGTTCATGTAACAAATAAGTAGTACTATGTTCATGTACATTATTTTTGTATATAACAATGAATATAATTTCTAGTCATTTTTGATAAATTGTAAATAGTTTTTAATGTGAAAATGGTGTATTTAGTTATTATTTAAATAAGAATTATATTTTATTAAATTAAGGTATTTTTGAATTAAATAATATTTTAATAAAAAATTATTATTATTATTAAATTAAATATTTATTAAATATAAATGATCTTATAATTTAATGTATGTAATTATAATTTTTATTAAGGTTTGAAATCCATTTTTGTCAAAACCAGTGAATTTTTGATAAATGTGAGTTTTTGTTTTAAAAGTGAAAATTAACATATTTAGAAAATTATTTATATATAATAAATGTTATTTCTATAATCAGGACGTCAAAATTATCCAACGGTGCATTTTTCATAATTTTCTGAGACAGTCTATTTTTTGGGTAAAAATTAAACACCGTTTAAATATATTATGTGATTTATGACGTCATAATGACCCAATAATGATGTAATAAAATACTATAATATTTATGATCGGCCAATAAATGTTTTAACATTAAAATAATGTGATTTTTGGTTTTTTTGACTTACTTTTCAAAGCATTAATGGACCCCTCAAGACTTATTAAACAACTTGTCTTTTTAAATTAATTTCCATGGGAGTGTGACTCACCTCCACAAAAGCAACCCTAATATTTTAATAATTTAGGACTTTTCCTTATAAAATATTGTTTTCCTCTTCCCTTTTCCAAAAACCATGTGCAAAAACCATGGGATGGTTTGTGGTTTGGATTAATTTAATATATGGGGTCGCAAACCTAAATAATAAAAAATTCCCTCACATTTTCTATATAAACCCACCCAAGCTCCCACTTCCTCCTCACTGAAAGACTTTTGAGTTCTTCCATCCTCTGCCCAATTCACTCTATAATCCTCCAACAGTGCCCCAAGCTCCCAAGAAGCTTCTCACAAGCCTCTCTCTTGCCTTTGGAAGCACACTTCCAAGTAAGGTTTTTTTCTTCCTTCCTCTTTTTTGTCCAAATTTTCTATATGTTGTTTTTCCCTTTTAATTTCAATTATGAATGTTGGGGTATGGTTTATCACCTACCTCATACTATCCTATTTATGTTATAATTATGGGAGACCCCTTTTTCTCTCATTAAATGCCTCCCATGTACACCTGTTTCTATGCCGAAATTCCGAAAGGAACTTCTCTCTCCACATTTACATTCATGAAATACTTTTAGATCATGAAAATAAATTCCATTAAAATTGTTGGTACATGTATCTATATGAAATCCTTAATTTCCATTACATGTAATAATGATTATTAACCCCTTTCTCTATCATCAACCATTTTTATGAATTCTTATGTCACGTCGTTACACTGCCGAAATCACACCGATTTTCTAAGCCAATTCCATTATGTAGTGAATACCATGCCCATTTCTCCATCAAGGGTCACCATTATGAACATTTACTTCTTCATTATAATGTTTCATGTATGAATTCCACATTCCATTATTGTGTAATAAATGATTATTTTTTATGACTCCATGTTTTATGATCCATGTGGCACACTTATGCATGAAATGAAATGATTAAGAAGGGTGCACCCTTATAGTGCTCCAATGCATTGGGTAAAGTATAGTATCTTGATACGTCATGTGCAATGACTGTTGAATCATTCAAATTAAAGTTCAACGTGGGTTTACTCATGCTTTATGTGCAATGAGGATTTACTCATGCTCCATTTGCAATGAGCCTTGGCTCATGCTAATTCCATGTTAAGTGTTGTTGCCACATTTCCAAGTTATGATTATCATGCATTATCTTGCCTTTATGTTCATGTTTTTCTTATGATCCATTGATATTCCTATTTTCTAACATGTATTTTACTCCTCATGTTATTCCATGTGTACTCCCTTACTGGGATTTATAGCTCACCCTTTTCTTATGCATGTCCTCATGTTATCCCATGCAATGCTAAGTACGAAAGAATGTAGTGGTCATGTAAAGGAAGTTTTCAAAAAAGATCTAGTATTTTATGTTTTATGTTTTTATGTAATGATCCTAATCCCCAAGGACACTAAACCTCTCGATCTTCTTTGTTGTATCAAGTTAAGTTTTATGTAATAAATAATTTTTAAGTTGTATTAAAAAGAAAAGTTGTCATAGTTGGTATCAGAGGATAGGTTTATTGATTTTGGGATTAGGAAACCCTATTAAAGCCTTAGATACAAGACTATGTATAATGAAAAAATCCCTTAGTTTTGTTAAATACTGAGTAAGTGGTTAATCAAACAAATACATCCCAGTCTGGATACGAGCATGTAGAGGCAGCTCTGGCACAGATTTATCCCAGGGGTAAAACCCGAAAACACCGCTTTTAGCTAGACTCGAACCGGAACAAGTGCACGACAATGGGACTTGCTGCACTCTAGATTATGACACTCCCGGGGGATATGTTTTGATAAATTTAAAATCTTAGTATGAACCCTTATTTAGGGAATTAAAAAAAAATTCCCCCTATGAATATATGTTAGAAAGTAGATCATGAAAATCCTAGATTGAAGCCTATAGACTCATGAGTAAGGAAATAAAAGTTTATTTATAAGTCATCAACATTTGTATTTGTATTACCCTTTTGTTGTTACCCCTAAATTTCCTTTTATTCCAGCCAATGATAGGTAATAGGAGGACTCGGGCTGACAACCGTTTTGAAGATCAGTGCGATGACTGTACTAATGAGATGCACAATCCAATGGGAGCGGGAATCACAAACTTTTTCATGATTCTCTCTCAGATAAATCATGTTATGAATAGAAACATGGGTCTAGGGGAACGTTCAGCCCCCCCCCCCAAGAAATAACAAGTCACTATCGAGAGCTTCATGAGACAAAGGACTCCTACTTTTAGTTGATCATCTGATACCACGATCACTGAAAAATTGATCAACTACATTGAAAAGATCTTCTCCATACTTCAATGTTTTGGACAAGAGATGGTTCTCATGGTAGGTTAACGTATGGAGGGTGAAGCTGATCAATGGTGGATGTTGATCAAAAATACGAAGCCTCAGGAGGAGATCGAGGTGTTAGAATGGAAGGATTTTTTGGAAGATTTTTTTCGATAAATATTTTCCGCGCACCCTCTGGATTAAGATATGAAGGTACATCCTTTCCCTCAAGAAAAAAGATGAAGAATCTATTGGAGCGTACAGGGAAAAATTCACAATGCTTGAACGATATGTTTCCGACTTTGTCGTTACCCCCAAATGCATGGTTGGCCGCTTCTTTGGTGGGGTGAAGCCTAGCCTGCGGAAATCATTAACGATCCGTGACTTCGACAGTTGTGAGGAAATTTTCCGATGTGCCCTCAAGGTCGAAATGGACATCGTAGAATCACAGGGGTATCATGGGGAAAAGAATCGTAAGGTGGACTTCAATGCTGTTGGGACAATGGATAAATCCAACGGTTCTATGAAGATCCAGCACCCCACATTCCAAAAGTACGGAATGAAACACCCTGGAAATTACCTTAAGCGGATGAGGAAATGCATCAAGTGTGGAAGAGAAGGGCACCTAGCTGTTAACTGTCATCAAGAAAGACCCAGGGCTGCGACAGTGGAGAGGAACGATCCGTTCGAACCTCAACGCGTTGTTCAATGATACCAATTTAAAGAACATGTTCATTTTTCAAATCAATGACCTAATCAAAGGGTTTTGAGAGACAACCAACAACCTCCAGAGAAGAAAGGAAGACCTTTTTCCATAACTTTTTCCGAAGTGAACCCCGACAACGAAGTGGTGACTGATACGCTAGTTATTTATTCAAGAATAGCGAATGTACTTTTTGATTCATGTTCTAAGCATTATTTTATATCTCTAATTATTAGTAGAACAATCCCAGCACCACCAAAAATCATATAAGTGAAGTTTTCGGCCAGTACGGCAAATGGGGAAATCATTGTATCTAATGAATATAAGTCCTCCCATGTTATAATATGTGGATTTAATTTCTTGGTGAACCTCATCATACTCCCTCTGGTGGAATTTGACGCAATTCATGGCATGGATTGACTTTTCTTATATAGATCCTACATAAATTTTCGGGAGAGTGAAATCACACTCCATATGGAGAATCGACCCGCGATTCATTACAAGTGTCAGGAAGAAGATGAATTTCCTTTAGCTCCATCATCTCAAGCGTGGATATTACAGCCTTACGAGCAAGCATATCTGGCTCAGATTACTGAGTCCAAGGAAGAAACCATCCTTGAATAAATTCCTATTGTGAGGGAATTCGCTGAAGTGTTTCATGAGGAACTACCAAGTCTTCCTCCTAGAAGAGATGTTGAGTTATCAATAGAACTTATACCCGGGGCATTACAAATATCCAAGACTCCATATAGAATGTTTGTTGTTGAGCATAAAGTGCTGAAGAAATAACTACATGAGAATCTGGATAAAGGGTTTATACGCCCAAGTGCTTCACCATGGGGAGCACCAGTCCTCTTCGTCAAGAAGAAGGATGGGTCAATGCGGCTTTGCATCGATTATCGTGAACCTAACAAAATCACGATAAAGAACAAGTATCCTCTCTCAATAATTGATGAATTGTTCGATCAGTTGCATGGAGAAGAATTCTTTTCCAATGTAGATTTGCAGTCGGGATATTATCATGTAAGGGTGAAGAAGGATGATGTCCCCAAGACTGTTTTTCTTACAAGATATGGGTACCATGAATTCATAGTAATGCCATTCATACTCACCAATGCTCCATAAATATTCATAGACATTATGAATAGAGTCATTAGAGATTACCTTGACAAATTTGTGGTTGTCTTTATAGATGATATTCTAATATACTCCAAAACCAAGGAGGATCATGAGGATCATTTAAAAACTGTACTAGAGACTTTGGTCAAGGAGAAGCTCAATGAAAACTACAAAATGTGTGAGTTATGGATGAATGATGTTGCATTCATGGGTCATATCATCAAAAGAAATCGGATATATATGGACCCCTCCAAAACAGATGAAATTGAGGGATGGATAATGCCAACATTGGCAACTGATACCCATATCTTCTTGGGGTCAGCTGGATATTGTAGACAATTTGTGAGAAATTTCTTAGGATTGTCCAACCCTCTTACCAAGCTAACTCGAAAGGGAGTAAAGTATTCTGGTAGTGATGAATGTGAAGAAAGCTTCAAGGAGTTGAAAAGGAGGATTATCACTGCTTCCATGCTCACTTTACCCACCAATGGGGAACTGTTTGTGGGATTCAGTGATTCTTCGAAGAGGGGCTTAGGCTGTCTGCTAATGAAGAATGATAAAGTGATATCCTATGCCTCAAGTCAGTTGAAAATCCATGAGAAAAACTATTCCACACATGATCTAGTGTTGGCGGTTCTGATCCTTACCTTTAAAATCTGGAGGCATTATCTCTATGGAGAGAAATGTGAGATATATACTGACCACAAGAGTCTTAAATATATATTCACATAGAAAGAGAATAATATGCACCATAGAAGATGGATAGTGCTCATTAAGGATTATGACTGTTCAATACATTACCACCCTCGGAAAGCAAACAAGGTGTCACATTCCCTATGTAGAAAGGACCCAATGATTCTATCAATGCTGAGAATTAAGATGGATCCAATATTATTAGACTTGATGAATATGGACTTGGGAATCATAGAGAATGTAACATCATCAATCCTTTCACAAATGATTGCTCAACCATATCTTTTGGAAAGATTAAAGGATGCTCAAAAGGATGATGTAGGAATTCAAGAAAAAGTGGAAGCTATCAAAAAGGGGAAATCCTTGGAGTTTAATGTTAATGAAGAATGAATTGTGCGGTTTGGGAAAAGACTATGTGTTCCATCATGTTCGGAGATGAAGAAGGAACTTTTGGATGACGCACATAGTTTGAATTTCCCTATTCACCCAAGGAGCACAATGTTGTATTGAGATCTCTGAGAAAACTTTTGGTGGGATAATATGAAGAAGGAAATCGCTGAATATACATCAAAGTGTCTGGTGTGTCAGGAAGTGATGGCAGAGGGGAAGAAGTCTAAGGGGATGATGCAACCATTTCCCATACCATAATGGAAATGGAAGAACATCACCATGGACTTTGTCACCGGACTTCCAAGGACATCCAAAGTAAATAATGCAATATGGGTTTTTGTGGATCATCTTACAAATACTTCACACTTCATTGCTATTCGGGAGGATTTCTCTTTGGATTAATAGGCACAGATATATATCAGGGAAGTGGTATGGTTTCATGGAGTACCACTATCTATTGTGTCTGACCGAGATCCAAGATTCACATCTATGTTTTGGAAGTCTTCAACATGCTATAAATAATAAACTGAACATTAGTACGGCCTATCACCCTCAAAATGATGGTCAATCCAAGAGGACTATCCAGACACTTGAGGGCATGTTGAGAGTATGCCCAATGGACTTTATAGGAGGATGGGATCAACATCTTCCTCTGGTTGAGTTCTCTTATAATAACAGTTTCCACTCAAGCATCCAAATGGCACCATATATAGCCCTGTATGGGAAAAGATGCAGAACACTGGCATGTTGGGATGAGGTCGGTGAACGCAAGATTCTTGGACCAGAAATGGTCGAGGAAATGGTGGAGAAGGTAAAAACCATTCAGCAGCATATTAAGGCAGCTCAGAGTCGACAGAAGAGTTATGCAGATAATCGTCGACGAGATCATGAGTTTAAAGTTGGAGACATGGTGTTTCTATGCATATCTCCGTGGAATAAGGTCATGAGGTTTTGAAGGAAAGGGAAGTCAAGTCTAAGCTATATCGGCCCCTTCGAGATTCTTGATCGTGTCGGGGCTGTGGCGTATCAACTAGCACTTCCACCTTCCATGGCCAAAGTACATGATTTCTTTCATGTATCCCTCTTAAGGATGTATATATCAGACCCTTAACATGAACTATCTTCCTAGGTGGTACAATTGTAAGATGATCTTTCTTATGAGGAGAAACCAGTGAAGATCACAAATCGTAGAGAAAAAGTTCTATGAAATAAGACAATGCCCCTCATCAAGGTGTTGTGGAGAAACCAAAATTTTGAACAAGAGACATGGGAATCGGAAAAAATGATGAAGCTGAGTTACCCACATCTGTTTTAGTGTGGGAAAAGAAAAATTCCGAGGGAAAAATTTCTTAAGGGGGGAATATTGTAACGACCCAACGTTTCATTAATGGAAATTACTATTTATCTAATTTAAATGTCTCTTTATGTTTATATAAAATTTCAACTTCTTTGGTTTTATGGTAAGAATTTAAACCATTTCTAATATAGTCACTGAACAGTGATCACATGATTAGTATAAATATATGGCTTTAATAAATCCAATTTACTCAGACAAAAGAAGCGATGGACTCATCCAGTAGAATTGCCCCATACGAAGCCCATTTGTTGGAGCTCGAAAAAGAGGTGGCATCTTTGGGCTTCTCTCTTGACCAAGCCCAAGCTGAACTTCATCATGTCAATCTTGAATGTGACCATCTACAGGAAATGTGGAAGTTGATTGAAATTACCACTCGAGCGATGTTATACAAGCCACCCCAAGAGTCTGTCACCATCGCACACCATGCCCTTAGGTTTTATGCTGATTTATTAAGGGGTTATGTAACAAATAAGTAGTACTATGTTCATGTACATTATTTTTTTATATAATAATGAAAATAATTTCTAGTCATTTTTGATACATTGTAAATAGTTTTTAAAGTAAAATAGTGTTTTTAGTTATTATTTAATTAAGAATTCTGTATTATTAAATTAAGGGATTTTTGAATTAAAAATAGTTTAATAAAATATTATTATTATTATTAAATTAATTTTTATTATATATAAATGATCTTATAATTTTATGAATGCAATTATAAATTTTTTTAAGGTTTGAGAGCCATTTCTGTCAAATCCTGTAAATTTTTGATAAATGATAGTTTTTATTTTTAAAGGGAAAATTAACATATTTAGAAAATTATTTATATAAAATAAATGTTATTTCTGGAATCAGGACGTCGAAATTATCCAATGGTGATTTTTTCATAATTTTTTGAGACAATCAATTTTTTGGGTAAAAATTAAATACCGTTTAAATATATAATGTGTTTCATGACATCATAATGACCCAATAGTGATGTAATAAAATACAATAATCATTATGTTCGGCCAATATATGTTTTAAAATTAAAATAATGTTATTTTTGGTTTGTTTGACTTACTTTTCAATGCCTTAATGAACCCCTCATGACTTATTAAACACCTTGTCTTTTTAAATTAATTTCCATGGGAGTGTGACTCACCTCCACAAAAGCAACCCTAATATTTTAAGAAGTTCGTACTTTGGCCTTATGAAATATTTTTTTCCTCTCCCCTTTTCTAAAAACCATGGGAAAAACCATGGGATGGATTGTGGTTTGGATTAATTTAATATAAGGGGTCCCACACCTAAATAATAAAGAATTCCCTCATCTTTCCTATATAATCCCACCCAAGATCCCACTTCCTCCTCACTCAAAGCCTTTAGAGTTCTTCCATACTCTATAAAACCCTCTCTATAATCCTCCCATGGTGCCCCATTCTCCCAATAAGCCTCTCACAAGCCTCTCTCTAGCCTTTGGAAGCACAATTCCAAGTAAGGGTTTTTTCTTCCTTCCTCATTTTTGTCCAATTTTCTTTAAGTTGTTTTGACCTTTTAATTTCAATTATGAATGTTGGGGTATTGTTTCACACCTCCCTCATACTTACATATTTATGTTTTAATTATGGGAGACCCCTTTTTCTCTTAGTAAATGCCTCCCATGTACACCGGTTTCTATGTCGAAATTCTGAAAGGAACTTCTCTCTTCTCATTTACATTCAAAAAATAATTTTTTTATCATGAATCTAAATTCCATTAAAATTTTTGAGACATTTATCTATATGACCACCTTACTTTACATTACATTTAAATATGATTAGGAACCCCTTTCTCTCTCATCAACTATTTTTATGAATTCTTATGTCACGTTGTTACGCTGCCGAAATCGCACCGATTTTCTATGCCAATGCCATTGTGTAGTGAATCCCATGCCCATTTTTTCATCAAGGGTAGTCACATTTATACACATTTACTTATTTATTATAATGTTTCATGTATGAGTTCCACATACCCTTATCGTGGAATAAATGATTATGTTTTATGAATCCATGTTTATGATCCATGTGGCACACTTATGCATGAAATGAAATGTTTAAGAAGCGTGTGCCCTTATTGTGCTCCAATGCATTGGGTAAAGTATAATATCATGATACGTCATGTGCAATGAGTGTTGACTCATGATAATTCGAGTGCAACAAGGTTTTACTCGTTCTTTATGTGCAATGAGGATTTACTCATGCTCTATGTGCATTGAGCCTTGGCTCATGCTAATTCCAGGTTAAGTGTTGTTGCAACATTTCCATGTTATGATTATCATGGTTTATCATGCCTTTATGTTAATGTTTTTCTTATGCTACATTGATATACCTATTTTCTAACATGTATTTTACTCCTCATGTTATTCCATGTGTACTCCCTTACTGGGCTTTATAGCTCAACCTTTTCTTATGCATGTCCTCAGGTTATCCCATGCAATGCTATGTACGAAAGAATGTCGTGGTCATGTAAATGATGTTTTCAATAAAGATATTGTATTTCAGGTTTTAAGTTTTTATGTAATGATCCTAATCCCCAAAGATACTAAACCTCTCGATCTTATATGTTTTATCAAGTTATGTTTTAGGTAATAAATCTTGTTTAAGTTTTAAAAAAAAGCAGGGTTGTCATAATAGGGACCATACATCAAGGTGGATCCATCTGTCCACTCCGGATGTTTACGCTTTCAAACTAGGAGATGTTGTTGCTCCCCCATGAGGAATATGTGATTTCACATATGAATAAGAAGTAACCAAAAACACAACCCATACTAACCCAAGGGTCCACTCCGGCTGTTTACGCTTTCTAACAAGGTCCCAGGGGACCTTCCGCACAACCCTAGAATAAGAGGAATAAGAAGTAACCAAAAACACAACCCATCCTAACACAAGGGTTCATCCGAACGATTAATAGGGAAAGGGGAGCAGTAAAATCAGCCACGTATGGAGGAGGAAGTTGGGAGGATCATACCATGGAGATTCAAAGGATGAATTGACAAGAACGGAGGACGAAAGAGGTGCGGCCAAGAGGGGGGGCTCGCGCGAGGCTGGTGATTCCAGGGAGGGGGTTCGTGTGAGTCTGGCCGAGAGGAGAGGGAAGAGATTATTAGATTTTAGGTTTTCTTTTTAATTTATTTTTAGTTTTAATTTCATTTTAAAACATCCAATAGCCCAATATGAGGGACACACATGACTTGACCCGCACGGTTTGCCAAACCGTGCGCAAACCGTGCAACCTCTACTAGACACCCCAGGTACCCCGCACGGGCTAGTCACACGGTTTGGGGAAACAGTGCGCAGGGCAGGCGGACTCCACTGCCTTCCTATATTAAGCCACATGGTTTGGGAAGCACGGTTTGGGAAACAGTGCACCAACCATGCACCTTCTGTTGTCGCTTAAAAATAGCTACCGTCTTCAGGTAAAACGCACATGAAAAACCTCGAGACACTCGTGAAAATTCTCGAGCCTTCGCCCAACCCCAAAAACATTAAAAAGAAAGGTTAAAACCTTTGGAACCTCATTATGAATCCCGATTTCAAAAACAATAGGTTCAGTAATTTAACAAGTTAAATTTCCCCCACTTTTTAACCTGGTTCAAAATGCGGTTCATTACAACCTTCCCACCTTAGAACTTGTCATCCCCGAGAAGTCTTCGGGAACAACACACACCTCACTCGACCTACAAGGGTCGTCATTCATCGGTCAAATGACCATGTTACATTTCCAAATTTCCCAGCACCAATGTGAATCCACTTAAGCACACGACACTTAAGTCTTCAATCACCCGAGCCAACACCCGTCTTCCTACTGAAACACCTAGATGACTCTTACCAGAGCCCATCATACCAGAGACAAAGCCTCATCACCGCCTCACCAAGAATCCAGCCACAGGTACTTCCCACTATAGATTTTTAACATTAAGCAACCAACTGCAAACAATGGTTCAGACCGTCGTTGGAATTAACTTTCAAAGAACACCCCAAGCGTTCCCACGATACTCCTAGAATGATTTGAAACCGATCAAATGGTCGATTCCCCATCGACCTCAAGGCCCAAGTCGAGCCGGTTTCCCATATTAGGCACTAGCCGACACAAAACGCACTTTCCTCTACTTGATGACGAGACTGAGAATGATATGTCACCAAACATAGACATTAAAAATGAACCCCGAGTCAAGCCATCTCTGGCAGACTATTCAAGAGGAGGCACGACATAAACGGATGGCGTTTTATAAGCTCAACTGTGACTCCATTTTTCGGGACATCACACATTTACCACGAGGACATTCACTAATGCTCATACCCAACTTGCGGTGACATCCCTATGTTCAAACCATTAAGGTAACCACACATCCCCTGTGAAACGCCTAAAGAGGACAACCAAACGGGCCGAACAACCTTTAAAAACATTTTCATGGCGTAAGACCAATGCTCTCTTAGTGAATCCACGATGATGTCAAGATATGGGACATGATCGTCACATAACAATGTACACTAAGTGGATTTTAAAAAATATTCCAGTTAGTCATACCCAAAATCTATAATGGAGAACAGTCGAACCACCCTTGGTCGACTCTAAAGAAGAAACTCAGCTTCACCTACTGACACATCAATATTTCAAAACCGATTATAATGCCTTTTTCCCACACAAGTCACTCAGTGATAGTTCACGATTTACCACTAAAGTCCTCCAAAACCAATAGTTTTTCTTATAGGGGGTTTCATACACCGCCATCCATATCAAAGTCATGCTGCCGAGAAAGCATCAACACATAAAGACACCTACAATCCTCAAAGGCGTTCTAAAAAACCCGAACATTCCCAAGTGGTCCTTCTTGGCGTGTTCCTTCTACCCGGAAGGATACACTTCACTAAACTAACACAAGGCTTTCCACCTTAGAAGTGTTAGTGTCATCACAAGAATAAAATGCCAGTTTCTCTTAAGCGAACTAGTTCATCACTGCCTAAAAAGACGTTGGTAGCTCCTCCGAGCCACAATCACCACGTCAAAACATTCAAAGAAGCCAAAACAACAATACTGGTGTTTCAAAACACCATAGTCTTCGTAAAATCATCTCATGCATTGGAAAAACTTGATTCTCAAACACTCTAGTCACTCTACCATAGAGATAACCCAAGAACACACTCAACAACACAAGAGATATAGCCGAACATAGAATTACCTCGTACAACCATTCACTATGACAAAGAAATGTCAAGTCGTCCATTACTATGAAATTAAAAGGTCAAACGATCAATAAAACAACCGATCATGCCCAAGTCATGTCTAACAAGATGAAATAGAGAATTACCTAATGCTCAGGTCCACAACAAGGTCAAAGGAAATATGAACACCCCTCTGAAAAAGGGTTTCATTGGAAACCAAAAGTCCTATTATAGACAACAACACCCGAATTGTACCAATCACCAGAAGACTCACACCGCTAGTAAGGAATAAAAGCTCTAAGGGCACTTCCTACCACGGGATATCCCCAAATGAAGAACAAGCGTCAACTCAAGAATTTGGTCATGCCAAACAAAATTCATCGGGCTCAAGCCTAACATTCATGTCATTTTCCAAAAGAAAACAAACTCCCATGGAAAGCACCTATGGTTCCATCTCAATGAACTTGCAAGAAAGACTTAACATACCCTCACATTAGGTTTCAAAGGATGGCACCACTACAGGTTCCTTTTATAAGCCATTTATATTTAATCAAAATCATTATTTTAATCACATTAAAAGATTCAAATAAAAACATCATGTAACGTTTCAAATCCAAAAACCACTAGGCACATGATCAATTTTTTAACAAAAAGCTCAACAAAAAAGAATGAAATTCTCAAAAACTCCCTTTTAACAAGAAAACATTTTCCAAAAATCCAATATTATTCCAGAAATTTATCATAATAAATTCCTTTTTAACAATTCCGTCGACCTACAAGGGACCCAATAAGCCAATTCACATCATATCGCAACCAAACTTCTTCTACACAAATATGAATTTTTAAAAAGCATGATGCCATCACATTCATTTTGGGTTTCCATTTTCCAACTCATGAAGCGCCCATACAATCCATGGGTTGAAATTTGGCTCCCATTAGATGAAACAAATTACATTCTAGTATTAAAAATGCTCAAAGAAATCATCCAGTCATACGGGTTTCCACCCACCCATCTGTAAAGCACCCATACACTTTGCAGTTTTGAATTTGGCCCACTTTAATAAAAAACAAACTCATTTTAAAATTTGACTTCAACAACCCCTTTTTCAAGAAATTCTATTACACAGGTTACCCATTCCCAGCTATAAGGCGCCCACACACCTTACAAATGAAAATTGGCTCTTGTCATAATTGCAATCATTTAATATGGTCAGAGAAACTAATTCCAATTTAACTGATCCTAGAATTTTATCAGAATCTGTAACATAGAAATATGATATATCACAGAACCCTAGAATAACTACCCCAACACCTATCACAATAGAAGTCATTAACTAATGCATCCTAGATGGCAAGGAATAATGCATGGCATGTGATTTATAACAAAGTTCCTATATGATGCATGAAATGGCGTACCCTCATGTCATTGGGTTGCAACATAAATAAAACCCACAATTGTATCAACAGTATCAACAGAATCCTTATGCGTCACCCAATGGTGAAATCAAATCAAGAATAATAATCAAAACCATTCAAATAACAATTTCATTTGAGGAATTTTGGATTTTACCTATACACGGTTTAGCTACTCCCGAGCACAGCTTATTACCAAATTCCATATCCTTCCTATCCCTATCTGTTCTCACTAAATATTAAAAAACCAGAAGAAGAAGCACCTCTAATACCACTTCGTAATGTCCCACCCTCACATACATTCGAACCGGTGGCCGGACTGATAGGTCACATGGCCTCAAGCGTGTCTCCTCGTACACCAGAGGCTGCCGACTAGAAGCGAGGGTCCCAGGTGGTGATAGCGGGGAGACTATACCCTCATATCTAAGTAACACAGCAGTATTATCAGATAAATTATATTCTATAATGGAAGTATTAACAATTTGAATGTAGAATCAAAAGACATAATAATATCCATTTTATAAAAGGTCGCGAACGCCAGTTTACAATGCATGGTTGTACAAATGATGATACATTTACGAAAGCAGTAAACAATATAGCATGATTTCTATACAATAAAAAAGAAATGAATAAAAGACAGCAAGGCCCGACGGCGATCTCTTGAGCATCCTGAGCTCCCGCTCGGTCCTTTTCTCCTATCCCAAAGTACGTGCAACACAACAATTCAACCTAGGTCTTACAAACAAGAATGGTCTACTCGGGTACCCCAGTGAAATGGCGGCTCGAGTAGGGTGTGAGATATAAATCTTAGTAGGCCGACACCACCGATGTCTAACCCAAACGAGATAGTGTAAAATTAATTAAAGCAGTAATTTAGTATAAAAGGATTCAATAAGTAGGACAACATAGATATACAACTCCCATCCAGGTTCCCTAAGGACACCCGACGACTATACCAGCTTCGGCTCATTGCCTGTAAAGTAACCTGATCATGTCACCATATATATATATATATAAAGCACTTAGATCATAGATGGAATGGGTAAGAATGCCTCCCACCAATTAATAAGATTAGTATTCATGAGGTAAGAATGCCTCCTATCCCTATAGTTCAACTGGAAAGGGGTAGAATTCATCCCTTCCATACACGTATAGAAATCACATCTGGCATGGGGTAATATGCCTCCCACCCATACTTAGAATAAGCTGGCATAGTGTATGCATGCCTCCAATCCACAAACATACATAGAAGATAGCCTGGGGTATGAATGCATCCCATTTATGAACATTCACAGAAGATAGCATGGGGTAGGAATGACTCCCATTCATAAACATACACAGAAGATAGCATGGGGTATGAATGCCTCCCATTCATAAACATACACTTTCGCCATCAGTTTCATATCACAATACATAAGCCAGTACCTATTATGCATTTCAAGTTAACACATCAAATTTACAATCATCCATAACCACTCATAATCATTATCACACTTACATTAGAATGCATAAGGCAGTACATCTTATGAATTTCAATTAGGATACCGACATAGGATTGGTCACTTCCAATACATCCCATGAGGTAGATACTTATCCTGTAAGTCATTAAGTATACACCAACCCATTTCAAGGATCTATTAGTTATATGCAAATGTCACACACATGTCATCTCACTCAATTTTCCTACGCATGGAAAATTGGTTCATGGTTCAAGCGTCTTAGCCATTTCAGTTAAAGGTCGTCATTATCTCTTCTAAGTCACACTGACTGTTCCATTTATCACAACCCAAACATTTAACTTATTAGGATATAGAAACTAAGTTCAAGGGTTCAAATGCATTAAGGGTTGTTATGGAAGAAAATCCTTTTCCCACTTGGGAAAATGAAACAATGAAGTAACAAGCAGCTAAACATGCAATTTAATAATTATAGTAAGGTAAAACAAGCAGGAAAACATAAATGTCTACATTCTACATTTTTATCTTGGAGACATTCCATCTCTAATCGAGGGGTTTTATTATTAAATAGTTATTTTAGTTACCAAGCAACCATTTTTATCTTGTCCCTAAAAGTCATACTCTTTGCACAAAATCATTTAATTGGAACTAATCTTTCATAATTAAAATACTCAAACAATGCAGTATTAGTCTCTTTAAATGATTCACTTTAAATTAAATGGAAAGGAGAGGGACCCTACCTCAATGCAGATCCATCCATCCACTCCGAATCTTGACGCTTTCTAACTAAGAGCCACTACTGCTCCCCCAATATGCATATGTGATTTCACATACGACCAATTCCTCGAAACCAAACCGCCGGATCGAAATCACCGCAATACGCCTTGCCTTCAGCAGTGGATGTCATACGCACACCAAAAAGGTCCCAGGGGACCTTCCACACAACCCTAGAACAAGAGAAATAAGAAATAACTGAAAAAAACATATCCTAACTCTAGGGTTCGGCCGGACAAAAAATATAGAAACGTGAAGCCCAAAAATAGGCCATGTAGGGAGGAGGAAGGAGGGATGAGCATACCAAGGAGATTCGAAGGAGGAATTTCCATGAATGGGGGAAATAGGAGGTGTGGCTGAGAGGGGGTGCTCGTGCAAGGCCGGTGGCTCCAGGGAGGGGGTTCGTGCAAGTCTGGCTGAGAGGAGAGGGGAGAGTTTATTAGATTTTATGTTTTCTTTTAAATTTATTTTAACTTTTAATTTCATTTTAAAAAATCTAAAAACCCAAAAGGAGGGTCGAGCACGACTTGACCCACATAGTTTGCCAAACCGTGCGAAAACTGTGCTCCCTCTACTAGACAACTGAAGCACCTCGCACAGGCTAGTCGCACGGTTTGGGGAAACCATGCGGAGTCCATGTGGACTCCTCTACCTCCCTATTTTAAGCAGCACAGTTTGCACTGCACGATTTGGGAAACCTTGCGCCTTCTGTAGTCGCTTAAACAAACCAGCCTTCTTCAGGTATGACACTCCCAAAACACCTCGAGACACTCGGGAAGCATCTCGAGCCTTCACCCAACCCCAAAAACATTAAAAATAAAGGTTCAAACCTTCAGAACCTCGTTCCAATGACCGATTTTAAAAAAGGCAGGTTCAGTAATTGAAAAAGTTTAATTTCCCCCACATTTTATCTTGGTTCAAAACACGGGTCAATTAAAGATTTATGAATACATTAGTTATTGTCATCATTTTCATCTCCAGAATATTTGTTGTTTCATTTTTTATATTAAGACCAATAATCCATCTATTATAAACATGCACTTATGGAACATGAACTACTACAGGATATAGTTAACCCATAACGGGTACAAGTTATCATTTCGGGTTCACCTTATAAAAATTATCTATAATTTTCACCTTTGATTAGAAATATATTATGTGTATTTATTTAATTTCTTTTAAAAATTTATTGTTTTATTAACTTATTAGGATGGATATCAATCAAACATTGAAAAATTATGATATTATGACCAATGAATATGATGACTTAGATAATTTTTTCATCATTATTTCAATTTAGCATGCATATGAACCATATCAAATCATTTTTCCAGGTTACCATTATTTATGTTCCTAAATCATTTGTTTGTAAGAGTTGTAATAACAATTTATTTGTCACAAAATATATCAATTCTATATATATTGGAAAAAAATGGGCAAAAAAAATGTTCGAACTGATTAGGATGATACTGTGGTGTATGGATTATTAGTTGTAAATACTTGTGTAAATGAGAATAGAAAACAAATGGAAGAAATTAAAATGAAAATTTAATATAGGAATAATGATAGTAAAATGATGTTTGAGATGTTACACAAATTCTAAGACACCATTTTATAATGGTTCTACTATGTACACATCATTCTTTGTTGTATTGAGGTTATAAAATTTGAATGTTAGTAGATGATTGAGAAGCATAATTTTTTCATACCTACATTGTATCTTGAATGAAATAATACTAGATGAAAAAGAAGTTAAATTTTGAATGTGTTATGATAAATGAATGAAACATTCAAAAGGGATGTTATTTTCAAAGACACAAATAGGCCCAAATTATTAAATATTGGAGTTCAAGGGCCATGACTAACACATAATGCTCCCTTTCTTGTCATGTCTTGATATATGAATGGTGAATCAAGTAAATATAAATCTATATGGTAATATAATATTATAAACATCTTTATATGACAATATAGAAATCATGAAATAATGAGACAATTGACATGGAAAACGGATTCTAAAATAAATTATGGGAACCAATGTCATCCAATATACTCACTAATGTGGATGAAAAATGATCACAAGAATCCTAAATGTGGAACATACATAAGAAACTTTTTTGTTTCATTATATATTGATGGAATTAATCATTTGGGGGTATATATTATTACTCAATGTATATCTTCTGTTATTTCAAAAAATTATAACCTGCCTCCATGGTTATTCATGATATGAAAATACCATATGTATTCTCTACATACATCTGGATGAAAAAATGTTAATTATATGGATTCCATTATGGATCCATTGGTCAAATATAAACAAGTTTGGGGGATATTGATGTTCCATTGTACTATTATCAAAGAGGCTAATAATTAACATTGTAGTACATGATTTATGGGAATGTAAATGACTTTCCAGTTTATGGAAAAAAAATTTGATATATAATTAATGGAATGTTAGGGTCTCCCATTTGTGAATAATGAACACACATAGATAGAATGATACATTCCTTGTTAATATTGTTTTTAATACATCATAAATATTCACATTAATGAAATATATATTGATCATGGATGAAAACAATCCATGAGAATACATAGAAAGGAAAAAATAACATATCTATTAATGTGGAATAAACACTTTCATAATTTTATAGCTATGGAAACTATATTTTATAATCCATTTTTGAGAAAAATCATTAAATTTTTTTTGAAAAAGAAATCAATTTTCTATGAATATCCATATTGGAATAGTTTTTAAATTAGACGTTTTCAGGATATATTTAATGTAATAAAAATTTAGTCGATAGTGTTATTGGTATAATAATAAATATTCATTGGATAAATTTGTGGTATAAATTTATGGATGTACATGATTGACATGGGGATCATGGATGATTTAAAACTAGTTTAGGGTAGAGGGAGGATTTTCTTCTTCTAATAAATTGCAATCTATCTTGAATAAAAATTCAATTTAATAGTTTACATTATTTTGATAAGGTTCAAGTGTGGTATTCCTCAAATATTAAGAATTTCATGTAAATTAAAAAATTGATGTTATAAGTAATAAAATCACATGATTATCTGGTTTTGATAAAATAGTTGATACCTAGGTATTTATGTTGCGTTCTGTATTAATATTTATGGAGCACAATAACAGGGATCAACATATTTTTCAAATATTTATTCGGTAATGTTTTTGACATAGTGATGTTTCAAATCATGAATATGTATGTTTAAATAATATTATTTGAACATTATTTTTTCATCCCGAAATCATTATATTGTATAATTTCCCACCTGATAGTTCACTTGTATAGTGATGTTCAACTATTTTGTCCTATCTATTAAAGATAGATGTACCCTATTGAATAATATATGATTATTTTGGATGGGTGTGTGAAGAATTGTTGGCATCTGGATTATTTTATTACAAAATGATATACTGTAGATAAATCTATTGAATTATCTACCGATTACTTATTAGATTTTCATAGAACTAGTCTAAAAAATTTCTAATCATAGTGTACAACCTACATGATATTATCTATATGATAGATATGTTCTCACAATAACAATCACAAACATGGACCAAGAAGTCCATTATATTTTATAAATTAGTGAGGATTGTGATACATATATTGAATCCCACAATGAAATTCGTATAGATTTAATTCTATAAAGGAATGAAGGTTGGATACTAATTACACCTAATAAATAGTTTATTGGATGGTTTCAAGATCATATTTATAAGGAGGTATCTAAAAATAAGAATTCAGTTCTAAAAAACATTGATAGATAACCGTGGTTGAAATTGAAATGTTATAACTCACATTGGTTTAGTAATAAATGGCTATTCAATCTATAAAAATAACATATAGACTGCAATGTGATGCAAAATAGTCTAATTAATCATGTGAAAGTAGCAATTCACATATCTAGTTCCTTAGATTGAAATTATATTTTTTAATATACGGAATAATCTTTCATTTTTGAATGGATAAACGAGTGGGATTATACAATATTTCTATGGATGGTTTACCTTGAAAATCGGTAGACAATATGACTACAGTGATAGTTGATGAAATGGGATTCATGAAGGTGAATTTTATTCTAGAATATAAAATGGATGATACATTCTTAATGTAATTATATTTAGTTAGTATATTTTATGTCTCATATTTAGAAAATAATTATATTCTAATTTTCATTCTATTATCTAAACCAACAATTGTGTTCGACAAAAATTCAACTAGGTATGACACTTTCATTGGGAGAATACATTCAATTCATGGTGGTCACAATACATTAAATTTCTTGTATTTTAGAGAGGGGAAATAATATATTTTTATTAGCAATATTGGAGAAAAATCACTAAAACCATATAAAAAATAATGTGAGTTAAATGACAATGATAAAGTGTTTCTTAAAAATTTATGATTTATCTCGCAATACTATCTGTTATCAACAATATTATCAATCTCTAAAAAATGGATTAACTACTCATGTTGAAATTTGATTTTTTATATTATTGTTTAACCAATACAAGGACGAAGAAGTTGTTGATGGTGGAAATTTAAAATAATTAGTGGATAAATAACCTGTGGGTATAAAAAATAAAAATGATGCATCATCAAAGTATTGAATAATATTATGATGGAAGAAATGATAATAAATTATGTTGTCAAGAATCAACATGGCTAAAAAGTAGATCCCAATGTGTCAATATTCATTAGTTTTTAGGGTCAAAAATTGGATAATGCTATTTATTGATATAGCATTATAATTAAATGTTCTACCTAAAATGAATGAAACCCTTTGTGATGATAAAATGTTAATGTAATGATATAATTTGTTTATTTTAATAGTATAATTAAAATAAAACATTGATTTAATTTTCATTATTCATTTCTGAGTATGACTTTTGTAGAATATTTACATAAGTAATATATCATAATTAATGCGGGAAATTCCAATAGTGTTGTCCAGACTCATCATTCGAAGATACCTCTTATGTAATTTTAGGGGAGAGTAAATCCGCACCCACCAGTTAGTTATTAAAAAATTCTAAAACATGAAAAATTAGATGATTTGATTACTCATCATGATAATAAATCATTTCATGTGAATTATAATCAATAATATGTTATTTAACACTTTTTATTTAGTTTAATTATTCAAAGATGTTAATTTATGAAATCAAAAAGGGTACATAAAATAACGAATGTGAGTCAAAACCAATATACCCCAATCACAATGCATGGATGTTTTAAGATTCACTAGTGATGAATGTGATAAGTACATTAAATCAATAATATAATTTTTATGTGATATGAAAAAATATGATCCATTTTTTTTTGAAGATTCATTAATCAAAATATGACTCCACTTTTATCCTACATTATGTGTTATTTAAAGAGGCTCACATAAAATAGGAGTTTAATATAATTCATGAAAACAAAATAGAATTATGGGTAGCATGTGTAAGTATAAATTGATATTAATTAATTATTTTTTTAGTATTATTAAATAAAATATATAAATATTGGTCCATATTTTTATATTCATTTTAGGAACAATAATCCTTCACATCTACAGATGAAAAAAACAATATTCAGAATTAGTTAAATTCATATAACAATAAGGTCATGTCAGAGGTGTAAGTTTTAGAGAGTAAACATGAACATATTTCTTTAAGAAAAAAAAACAAAAATATTCATATATTTTAATGAATGTATTACATAAAAGAGTAGATTTTTTGCAATGTGTTATTTTTAGTCTTGTTTGGAAGACCAATATAGGAGAAAGAATCAAATAGAACTGGAGGTGGAGTAAATAATTGATCCTGAACAACCAAATGACTCGACTATATTTGAGGGTAGTTATTACCCACAACAAAATACCTTAACCATGTTAAAAAATTACATTATTTGTTATCTAAATGAGAATAAAATTACTTATAATATTATTATATTACTATAATCCATTAGGGTAAATTTTTGTGATTTTTCAATCTATCAATGTCCTTGTGCCACGTTATTGTGAGTGTTACGGTGTATAATTACCAAGAGACAACATACACAGTAAGGAACTCCCGTAAATATCACATGAGAGTGGGGATTGAGGTAGTTCAAGAGCAAAACACCTAGTTCCCTTTTCTACATGATGATCATGATTTTACAAAAACCAATGATTCTATTGGAACTTTTATATGATAGTCATCTAAAATTATAAACATCTATGAGGAATGTATTTAACAATAAATATCAAATGAAAAACCTAAATTAAGGATGAAAATTTTCTATATTTAGGAATGAAATTACATAAGGATAAGGAGATCAGGAAATAGATTATCAGATCAATGTAAAATAGTGAATTGATAAATAAAACCAAAGGACCTTTCTAGAGTATCTTCCCCCCAGTAGTTCAACTACGTCATTAATAATCTTTAAAACATAATGCATAGTCCACATTTAATTAAGGATATATACTATATTCCACATAATGAATTAATATTTGTAACATTTATTATAAAAAGAGATAGTATTTAGGGTATAATTGGGATTCTCAAGTTTGAAAGGGAGGGAGTCACATTTATGAATACCTGAATAATGTACAACTTCATTATACAACTATCAATAAAATGATATAATATATTAATTATAGCCAATAACTATTATTATTTTCATTTACCATTTATATTACTACTATATAATGGTAGATTCTTGTGAATATTTATTTAGATTCATTAATCCATATAACATTTATATGTATGAAACTCCTATATAGAAGGAAGAAATTCACAAGGAAAATGAACTAAACGATAAGTTTGAGGAATATAATTTTAGAAGACATGATTATATTGATTCATAAAGTAGAATATCAAATCAAAAAAATCTGCTCACAGAATTTTTTTCATAAGAATTTTGTGTTCATTTTTTAGGATACAATAGATAAGGATCCCAATAAGAATGGATAATATAAATATTTATTTATAAGAAGTAATTCATGGTTTTGGAACAAAACAATCACACAATACGTGTATTGTGAATTTTTTAATACAAATTAATCAAAATATTAATGATTGTACTCATATTATATTAATAAAACATTATTTTAAGAAGATTTTTTTATAATAGAGAAATCATTAAATATAGGCTAAATAATCTCATGAAGTTTGAGACTTCATATAAAAATTATATGAATTACATAAAAGGGAAACATATCAATATATATCTAGAATGATTTCAATGTAAAAATATATTTAAATTTGGTTTAATTATTTTATTAATTGTTTTAATAGTACCTGAAGAAATATAATAACACTGATTATGGATATTAATTTTGAAAAATTATCTGAGGTAACATAAAGAAATCAAAAGAAACCCTAAATTGGAATCTTTCAAAGGTATTTAAGATTTCAATAAAAAATATCAATCATTGGTTTGTATATATTTTCACATTAGTACAATTATTCATAGGAATCTTCCTACTCAAAAGAAGATGTAAACTCGTTTAGAGGTAGTGGGAAGTGTACTTGGTGATAGAATGATTGAAAAAATCAAATATATTTGACTATCTATTGAGTTTATGAACAAGTTAGGTCAGTGACAATAGTGATATTTTATTGGTGTAAATAATTATTCTCGTAATGATTATTTATTATTTTTGAAATGTTAATCAAGAATAAGTATAAAGAGTAAAATTAATTTTTCAATAAATGAATGGGAAGAATATATGGTGTCACAAAATGTACATTCATCTTGAAGATGAGACATCCAATTAATTATTTGGTAAAATTTATCATCATTTTAAATAATTTAATTATCTAATTAACATATCATATATATCTAATACTTATTTTTTAAAATTTATACATTGGTTAAAATCACACATCAAATGCCCAAAATCGAGAAAATGGTCCTATAAAATTCGAAAACATTAGGGAGATGATACAAAAGTTATTTTGACATGTACAAATTGACCAGACATCATTTTATCATATGATGTTGTCAGTATAACTAATGTATGCATTTTCTGTACAAAAGAGTAATTTTATTTTAAAACATACGTCAAATAGTCAAAATTATGAAAATGAGCTCACAATTTTTTTTTAAACTTTAGGAAAATGAACCATAATAAATTTTTCGCAATATTTAATTGACCACACATAAATATGAGAATCAATGTGGTCAATACGACCCTGTGAATCTATTTTCAAAAGAAACAAACTGTTATAGTTTAAATCACATGTCCAAATAAACAAAACCCACAGAATGGGCTCAGATTATTTTCAAATGATTGGAAAATTATCATTAAATCATTTTTTGTGATTAAGAGTTGGCTAAACATCAACATGACCCATGGCGTTAAAGATATTACTCAAGTTTTTTTTATTTAGTTTAAAATTAAAATTAATTTCTATAACAATGAAAAGTGGTATAGTCAAAATAGGGAAAAAATATATGTAATGCTTTTATAATTTATGAAAATTTCCCCCCTATTTAGTTATCAATTGTTTGAATCAACCAACCAAAAATCAAATATATAGTGTAACTAATATGACTAAAATTGGGTTCTTTTAATTTGAAATTTAAATATTATTACTATTCTATATGATATTTATGTTTTTCATATTCCATTACAATATTACTTATATATTAATTATTTATACATTGAGGTTGAATATTTATCACGATATTGTGTTTTCTTCAAAGGATGTTATGATCATGAGAGATTGTACATAAAGGCTCCAACTATGATAATTAAAATAAGAAAATAGGTCATGAATATATATATACATCATAAAAAGGAGAATTCATATGACATATTTATTTATTTTTTACCACTTTATCTATTCTTTTTAACTTAATTTTCATATAATTTTTTTTCTAATTATTATTTTTAAAGATATTTTAGGAATTCATATTTTTCATCAATTTTCTATATAATACTATAAAAGAGAGAACATGTTGCTTTTTTAGAGGAATATTAGGCATCATACGGGTTACATTTCAATACAAATGGAATATTTATTTCGTTTTTTTGTATATATTGATTAATGAAAAACACACATCACATTCTCAATCATCCGCTACTCAATCTGATACACAGTTTTCATGGTGCATCTTAATTTTTATGTTATTAGTTTATAATTTACATTTATGTTCAAAACAAATATCACATAATAAAAATGAGAAGATTTCTTTATATTATTATCATACATTAGGATAATGATACATTTTCATTTTTGATTTTTAAGAATTGGAAACACCCCAATTTTACAAATAAGGTGGCTGGTAATACTCAAAGTGTTTCATCTAATTTAAAATTGACATTAATTTTTGAAAAAAAACACAAGTGACCTTCCCATAACAATTTAAAAACATTTAAATTGTTTTGATACATTCAAAAAATTATCCTTATATATTTTTATATGTTTAGGAATAATATTTCTGACAATCTAATTCATTGTGTGTTTGGGATTACTCAAAGTGTGTATTATTATTTAAAGATGCAATAAATATTAGTAAGAAGTATGAACTATTAAAGACTGATAAAATGCATTAATATCATTTAGAGACATTATGAAAATGTTCCATATAAAAATTTTCAATGTTTAAGAATAAACATCACCACAATATGATCCATGGTTAGCTGGGTATAACTCACAGAGTTTGTTATTTTTTTTAAAATTATCATTTGAGATAAAAAAGTCTATCACTATTTAAAAACATCTAAAACATCCATGAATTTTCAAAATAATTTAAGAAAACTATTTATTAGTAATTTGATATGTATAAGGATCAGAATCATGTAAAAACAACTGAAGATGTTGCAGGTATGAATCAATGTCATATTTTTCCAATTAAAATGAAATTTTATTAAGAAAAACTGACACACTCAAAAACCTGATAACAAATTCACAATTGTTTGATACATTTTGATAGATACCAATAATTTATTTTTTATGTGTAGGAATCATCTTCCCATCTATATAACACATGGTGTGATTTTTGTGACTCAATTTGTTTCATTTTATTTGAAATATCATTTATTATAGTAAAAAAGACATGTTACAAACTCAAAACAAATAAAAACACACTCTGTTTGTTTCAATAACATATTAGAAATATCAACAAGTCATTTTTAATTTTTAGGATTATTGAATGCATTAATTTAGTTCACGTAGATACCATAATTACTCAAATTGTTTCTTTTAATTAAAATTACCATTAATTTTAGTAAAAAATGATAGAAAAAAATGATAAAATGAAATCATATTGTATTTATACATTATGAAAATAATAAATTATTGAATTTTTATATTTGGGAATTACCTACACTATAATATGATCCATTGTGTGTTTGGTATATCCCCAATTTTTCCTATTTATTAATATTAAAATTAATTTTAGTATAAAAGAAAAATTACATACTCAACCCCATGAATATGCATTATAATTTCTTTGATACTACAATACAATGATATATAAGTAATTTATATGTGTATGAATTAGTCGAACAAAATTCTGATGCCCTTTGATCTGAGTATGACACTGTGTGTCCATTATTAGTTCTTAATTGTCTAATTATTTAAATTAGGTCATGCCTGACTAAAATCCATGATAACATGCTATTATTGTTTGGGTAATTTATAAAAATATATTCTAATTCAATTGTGGCATATTGGAATCAATCTCACATAATCTTACTCACTATATGACTGGTATGAATTAATGTGTCTATTTGTCGTTGAAAATGAAATAATAATATAACAGAAAATACACATAGATTATACCATGAAAACATATTGTTATGATTTTTGTAGTATATTATATTGATCCACATGTCATTCAGGATTTATAAGAATTATGCAAACCCCAATTTCACACATGGTGAGAGTGATATGACTCAAAGAGTGACATTTTTATTTTAAATTGACATTAATTTTATTAAAAAAAGAAATTGAATTACACATAACCAAAAAACATTCAAATTGTTTTTAAACATCATAATAATGACATATATTTCATTTTGGGGGTGTATGAATTAGTCACACCTCAATGCGACATAGAGTGTGACATGCGTGAATCTAAGTGTGTCTTTTTATTTTAAATTGATATTAAATTCCATAAATAATTAACGTAACATAATCAATACCAAAAAAACACATTCAGATTGTTTTTATATTTTTTGAAAATTATCCGCAAAAAACATTTATCAGGAAAGAATTAACCCGACTTCTAACTTTTTCATGTTCATCCTGGTATAAATCACAATGTTTGTTATTACTAAAAAAATTACATTTTAGTTCAAAATGTATGTTTTAAAAAAAAATGAAAGACCTTCCTTATGGTATTTATAATTTATGAAAATTATTCATAAGTCATTTGTGATGTGAAAGAATCATTCTCAATTCAAATAGAATCACGATGTTACCGTCATGTCTCAAATTGTGTAATTCCAGTTTAAAATTAACTTTTAGTAAAAAATTCAAGTGTCATTGTAAAAAATATGAAAATGAATTAGTATTGTTTTTAAAATTTATAAATATGATTCATTAGAAAGTTATTATGTTCACCAATCATCTGCCCTACAATTTGATGCAATATGTTATCTGTAATACAATAAAAGTGACTATTTATTTAAAATTTACATTAATTTTATTTAAAATGATATCTGACATTCTAAAAAAAAGATGAAACACAATCATATTGTATTAATACCTTAAGAAAATGAACTATAAGTCCATTTTGGTGAGTAAAAATAATCTTCAACTCAATCTGATACCCAATGAGCATGATATGTCTCAAAGTGTCTGTGATCAGTTTAATGTTGATATAATAGTTTAAAAACTATGTCTCTCACAAAAAACCTAGAGAATACTCTTAAATTGCCTATATAATTTATGAAAATTATGAAAAATCCATTGTTGATGTGTAGTAAGTTGTCTCTTATTAAAAAAATAACTTTATGCGATCATTATGGACGAAGGATTGTGTTCCTAGTTTAAAGTGACATTATTTAAAGAAACACAATTGCTATTCCCAAAATAAACCAATCACATTTAGATTGTATTAATAATTTATTAAAATTATCTAGATGTCATTTGTGACATATTGAAATTGAACATGTGTCAATATAGAACATTATATAATTAGTATAACTCATATTGCATGTTTTCAATATATGATTTCCATTTTAGTTTAAAATTCTCATCACATTGCCAATATCGATCAAACATGAATCATATTTTTTTCAAATAATTTTATATCCTATTATTAATTATTTTCCTTATCATTTTAATATAGTAATTATTTAAATAATTTTAATTTATGTAGTTTGTTAATATGCATAAGAAATGGTGTGATGTGAATGAATAAATTGCATCTCAATAAAATACATCGTGTTCCTGGTATGATTCAATGTTTATTTTAAAATTTACACTAAGTATTGAATTTATTTATTTATAGTATTACTAACTCAAAAATTGTTTTCATATACAAATGAAATATTTTTATTGATATGGGGATGTTTTTTTTTGAAATAGAATGAATGGGGTTTGGGTCAATAGACCGTATATTTTTTGTGTTTTTCAATGTTATTGATAATTTATACATACTCAAGTGATTTAAAAAATAAATGTTTGATATTTTTTTAATAATTTTTCTGGTACTTCTGTCATAAATTTGATTTCATTTAAATTGAATATGTTCAACCTATTTTTTTTGTAATTGGTTCTGCTGCAGTGTGTTATAAATTTAAAATCACACTGAAGAGTGATCCAATATTAGTAAATAAGGTGGTGTTAATAAATAAACCATCATCACTACCAAATTAAAATATTGATAAAAACCTTTGGATTTCCATCATTTTCTAGTTTTCAATGATTTTTCTCCACTAATAATGGCCAATTTTTTCAGAGATAAAGGCCTATTATTTGTAGTGCTACTCAGGCTTCCATGGAACATGTGTACCCAAGAAGACCACATTGATAATAGTTTAATGTAGTTCATATTCATAGAGTAATATTATGGAGTGGGATAACTCCAACACAGTTTTTATAAGGTTTGATTATGGGTACCATGGATATATGTAGATCATATTCAATATTTTTATATCTATTAAAATGATTTATATTTTTTGTTCAACGGGCGATCATCCATTATATATGACATAAGATTTCACTTTTTTTTATATAATGATTTTTAATTATTTAATATGAATAAATTGATGATTTATTCTGATGGATAACTTTAGATTTTATTCAGTTTTTCAACATTCATAGAGGATATGTCCTTCCATCATAAACACGCTATAACCTCATATATAGGAGGAACCATCTAGTGAAAGGGGATGCATGTATGAGTTCATATAACACCATCATTCTGAACGCAAATGAGGGTTCTATGGATTGGGATATTATAAATTGGTTTCATATAATTTTTATATTTTCATACTATATGTATAGATGATATATATGTTAAATAATAATGTGTTAGTGCTTGTGATGGACCTTATAATGGTGCAGTATTAACTCATTTCTCTTTGGGAAATCCATGTTTCAAAGGATATGTTATTTTTTTCAATGTTACATTTGATATTTTTAATTAATATGATTTGTTTAGTAATATTATTATTGGTTTATCACTTTTTTATCCTTTTGGATCATGCTAATATATATGTGACATTTTAGGAACATACAATTCAGAAGATAATTGTTTTTCTTTGTGACTTTAATATAAAAAAACTATTTTTTACTTGTATAAAGTCTCAAAAAAGTTCTTATATGTCTTCCTATATATATTTTTGGAAAATTTACTCCATCGAACAACAATGTATTTCTTCTTCTGATAGATTATGGGATAATATATAGATATTTCTCAAAATAATGAGTAAATAATACCTCTTTAAAAATATAATAAAATTCCTATTGGTGGGTCTGCACATGCGTTAGATGTCTTAGTGATAGTCTCTTAATAGATGATTTGAAATCGGTTTAGCTACATAATGTCTAAAAAATTACCTATATTCTATTTTCACATATATCTTCATTATTGAATTAGGATTAATTGAACCATATAACTATGGATTAGATGAAAAAAATAATGGGATAATGTTGTTATATATTTAGATACGACCATGGTCCTAAAGGAGTTAGATTATTATGTGGATTCTTGGTGAGTTTTTTTATATAGAGTGGGTGAATGATTTTTAGGAGATTCTTTTGTGAATATAAGTGAAACTAGAGTGGGTGTGTTAGATTATGACATTACTAGTCATTTTACGAAGGTAGTGTTGGTGTTACTCCATGAGTTTTGACTTTTAAGAGAACGAAATTTTGGTCTCCAATAGAGAGATTAGTTCCATTAATATGTGTCTTATGCTATTTGTGAGACAAGATATATACAAGGGTAATTCAATGATATGTTTATAGTAGGCATTTTAATTAGATATTTGAAGTGAATCATGGGAAATGCGTCTAGTTATGATGTCACGACCCATCCTCAGGGCTCGTGCCGTGACTACCCCAAGCCCGCCTTCCATAGGCCAGGGGCTAGCAACTAGCACCAAAGGCGTAAATTCGGATAACTGGGAAGGCATTTCCTTTGTAAAAGTAAACAAAACACTACAGAGTACAAGCGGAAGAAAAACACTAAGTACAAATAGATGTTTTGAAAGGTAAATGGGATAGAATACAAACCCAAATGAAAGTACAACTACAACTGAACAATGTACAACAGAAAAAGGCAACAGCTGGAAGAAAGGAAGCAGCTACTGGGTCGTCCTGCTCAGAACCTACCTGAAGGGTAGGTACAGAAGGCGCAGCTCCTGAATCGTCCACCACGGATCCTACCTGAAGTGTAGGTACAGATAGCCTCCTCAACGCTCTCGCCCGTCAACCACCTCCGGATACTGACTCGTCGTGTAGTCCACCTCCAGGTACTGACTCGTCATGTAGTCCACCACCGGGTACCGTCCAGTCCTCGAACACTCGGTCTCCGTCAGCACTGCCCGTCGTCTGCAACCAACATAACGAGGTGCGGGCATAGCCCGTGCAGGGGTGAGTATAGCGATACTCAGTAGGGACCCCGAGACCCTCAAGGTCTCACTAAAACCAACAAGGATAACCACAAAGATGATCTCAACAGATAACCTCTACTTAGGTATATGCCCATAAATATACCTAAGTTATCAAGTAACCCATCCCAATCATGAGAAAACACATGGATCATGAAATCAACGGATAACCACTACCCAGGTATACGCCCATACATATACCTAAGTTATCAAGTGACCCATCTCAATAATGAGGTAAACACAAAGGTCAATAGTCTCAGCTCAAACCAGGATTTTCATTATCGAAGCTGTAACTGCTGTAGAGCTCCGTCTCTGAAGTGTACAGTGGTCCTGTCACGACTCCGAGGTACAACTCACTAACCTATGACTGCTGAGGTACACCTCCTGTCGAGTACCGTGGGTCTGCGGCCAACTACCGGGCGCTCCGTCCGCTGAGGTTATGTCGCCAAATACAGGGCTCTCCCCCTAATAGCCTATAGAGGTACTCCTTTTGTCGAGTATCGCGGGTCTACGGCCAACTAACGGGCGCTTCGTCTGCCGTGGGTCTGTCGCCAAATACCGGGTGCTCCCTCCACTGGGCTAGTCGAATCACTCCAAGTCGAGTCGGTCAAGAAGTCGTCAGGTCTCAGCTGGCTACCCGGTCTCCGTACTCCGTACGCTCGTCTCCGGGAGGGTCCTCTCCACGATCTACAGGTCGATACTCCAAGTATCACAAAGTTCCATGAAGAAGTATCTCAAAGGACAGCCACGTCATAGGGGTCTCAACGCATCAGTCGGCGCATCGATCGGACGCCTGATCTGTGAGTTGTTAGCTTTTTCGTCCTAGGGGACCAGTTGGTTTTGTGAACGAACCATCCCGGCCGCAACTAAACTGTACCCCGAACTCTAATAGGGTATACACATTGGGACCATTTCTCAACGTGATCACCAACGCCGTTGACGGTTCGTCAAACGGACGTCCAGTCTGAAAGATAACAGCTTTTCTGTTCCAAGGGCCCGGTTAGATTTTGGGTACAAACCAACCCGGCCACTACCAACAACAACCAAAACTCAGGCGAAGTATTCCAAAAGTTCCGTCTCATCAAGAAGAAAACAACGAGACAGACGGCGCGTCAATCGGACGCCCGGTCTGTGAGTTATTGGCTTTTTCGTTCCAGGGGCCCAGTTGGTTTTGTGAGCGAACCAACCCGACGGCACTCCGATGACATCCAAACCTTGAGCGGAGTAATACAAATGATCCGTCTCACTTATAGGAATCCAACAAAGTCGACGGCATGTCTTTCGGACGTCCGGAGCACAAGATATAAGTGTTCCAGCTCTGATGTCCCGGTTGGTTTCGTATCCGAACCAACCCGGCTGAACCCAAAGTATTCTGAAACCTTGAGTGCAATATAGAGAAACGACCGCCTCGTTCCAAGGATCGCTACGCAACTGACGGTGCGTCGATCGGAGGTCCGTAGCCCATGATATGGGCAAAAGACCAAAGAGGGTCCGAAAACGGGGGGTCTGGGCCCGGACCGACCCGACCCGACCCCCCTGGGTCGGCCCGACCCCGGTCGACCCGTCCCGGCCTAGGTCCGACCTGGCCGGGCCCGGCCTGGCCCGGGCTGGCTCGACAGGCCATCCACGGCTCGGCCAGCGCGGCCGAGCGGAAGCCGCGGGCGGGGGTTTGCGCGGCCCGCCCTCGCCGCTAATTGAGGTCGGCGGCGCGCCACCACCGCCTTCCGCGGACCACCGGACGCGCTCTGGTGGTCCGTTTCTCCTATCGTCTTCACCAATTTTCCTCCCAGGACCCGACCTTCACTTCGAAGGGATTCAAACACCGTAGCGGCCTGCTTCGTCGTCATCCGTCGATCCGCACATTGATAAACAAGCTGCGGAGGGTTGTCGGGCCGTGTTTGTTCGGCCCGCGCCCTCCGCGTTAAGTGTTAACAATTTACAAACAATAACACATGATTTTAATCATTGACAAGGGTATAATTTATCCAAAATAAATTATACGAACACCATGAAATCAGAATACCCACGCACGAGGGTTTAAAATTTTGAATGCGCGGCGTGACGACATCGCGCATTCTTGCCGCTCGATCCCGCGCGGCGTGACGATGTCGCGCATTCTTTCCGCACTTTCCCACGTGGTGCGACGGCACCGTGTCACTTTCTTTCGGACGTCACATTTTTCATGTCATTCTTTCCCACGCTGTGCGACGGCACCGCGTCACTTTCTTTCGAACCGCAATGACAAGAAAGAATAAAAAGGGAGGAGGATCGGCCGTGTTTATGCGGTCCGGCCTCCTCCCGTTAAAAGATAACAATGGGTTCTCATTACTCGTAGAACGTCAATGATAGAATAATGAACTAAATGAAACAAACCACTATGTTTGATTCGTCGATTGACGTTCATCGCTCGTTAACGGTGTTTCGGAAAGAAGACGATGAAGTTCGTCTTTCGCCGCACTCGTCACACACTCCCAATCCCAAGCTACGTCGGCTGTGGAAGACACTACATGTCGGTAGGATCTGAGGGAGGAATTCGAAGAAGGTTGTTGACGTTCTTCACTTCCGTCGTTGAAGAGGCGTCGTTCTTCGTTGAAGAAGATGTTCTTCAAAAGAGGGAATAGCTCTCTTCCAAATTCTCTCACACAACCAAAATCCCAAAATAAAATAAGGCCTCTCCTTATTTTATTATTTTTCCATGCATTCAAACATACAAAAATTCAAAACCTAATACACTTAATCAATTAAACAATGAGTTGTCTAATTAATTAAGTGATCGGATGGCAAGAATTTAAGAGGGAGAGAGGGGAGAGGAAGAGTTACACAACTTAAGTGGGGGGGTTTAGAGGAGTTAGGGAGTTATGGGGAATTTGAAAAGGTGGTGGCTCGTGTGGGCCCCACCAGACATTATCCTCTCATTTATCATCACATGGGTAGTTAGGTGCCACCCCAACTTCCCCATGTAGGATAAAACTACCTTAGACTTAAGAAATAAAATTGTCTCACAATTTTATTCATTCCTCAATTAAGCCACAAATTTTAACAACTCCTCCCGTGAAAACGAAACTCCGGAATAGACATTCCTAAGAAAATACCGGCATTGTGGTTCCATCGGTTTCCTCTGAAATTGATTCTGAGCATCGATTTCAATGTTATAAATTCTCGCTCGTTCGTTCACTGAACGTACCCGAGCTAAACTTCATAAATTGATTCCGGGCACACCGGGCCTCAGAATCAGGTTCCATCAAAAACTGCATTCTTGTAAAATCCCAAAGAAAATTAAGAAAAAAATTTCCTTGAATTTTACGGGTCTTTACATTACTCCCAACTCAGGTCTTTACATCCCCGTAAAGCTATAACACAAACTAGGGGAACAAAAGTGGTACTGAGCACGCATCTGAGCCTTCCGCTCTGATGTGCTCACCAGGAGGTTTTCGTGATCCCTACGAAAGTGAACAAGAGGAATCGACCATCCTCGTAGAACCCACTCTCGTCGATCCTCAACCTCTACTGGAACTCTACAAAAGTCACCTCATTTCCCAAATCCAGTTCATCATGGTCGATGATATGCGAAGGGTCGAACACATGTCTCCTCAATTGAGACACGTGGAAGTCATCGTGCACCTAGTGCAACTGAGGTGGATGTGTCAAGCGGTAAACCACTTCTTCTACCCAGCTGAGGACCTAAGAAGGTCCCCTGAACCTCCAGGATAATTTTCCGTCTTGGCCACATCTCCGTAAACCTCGTCGAGGTGAAACCCGTATAAGGACATGATCGTTATCCTCAAACTCTAGAGGCCTCCAAGGCCTGTTAGCATAAATCTTCTGTCAGCCTTGTGTTGTCCTCATCCACTCTTGGATGACCTGGACCTTCTCTAGTCTCACAAGAGCTGCTATGATGTCTTATTTGCCGATAAGAGAAAAACTGGTCTCATCCCCTGGATGAACCACATTCATTGCCTAATACAGTCAATCCTAACATGAATGATGCATTCATTCCATGGATGACGTCGTAAGGCCTCTACGTAACTACCAAGAGATCCAACTGTCACTCTCACCTCCAAGGGTCGAGTTACACTGTCAGCATAAGTGTGAGGTCACTAGGTATCCTCCAGTAGAAATATCTAAAGTGAGGGTCAAGTCAACAGTTTTAACCAGGACCACTCAGTATCAACCCATTAAAAGGGACAGGAAAGCAATCATCACAAAGAAAAGTGACTTTTTTATTATTGTAGCTCATAGTACAAATACACGAAGCTACTACAAACAAACATCATCAAAACTAGAAGAAACATGATCAATAGCCTCCAGGTCTGCAGCTAGTCTTGCTTCTATCCATCTGCTTCGGGAGCTCCATGACAATAGGCCTCAGCTGCCTGAAGCCGAGCTCTCCCATGTCCTCCTATCCCCTGCTGTTGGGGTGGGCCTCCTGGTGGTGGGGGTGGCAACACCCCAAAGCGTCGTCGACCTCCAACTGCACGACCAGCTCCTCTTCCATTATCGCCTGCTCCTTTTGGTCTGCCCTGATCGAACCTCTGCCTCTAGCTGGGAGGTTCTTCATTTAACTGTTGGTCATCTGCATGGCGGGTCGGATAGTCACGTGCCATGTGACCAATTCCGACGCAAGAGTAACACTGTCCACTCTCAGCACGTCTGGCTCTAACTTCACCCCGGTTTCCCCGCACAACTGAACCTGAGTCGTGTAGTTGGCCACCGGTAGGTCTGGTCCTCTTGGACCTCTGTGTCATCTGTCTACTGCCTGCTGCAGGAGACTCTGCCGCAAGCCGACTATTGGTGGGTTCTACTGCTGGAGACTTCTCATCAAGGAAACTCTCCACTAAGAGAGCTCTCTACAATACCCATGTCTGCGTCGGAATGTTGTGAGAAACAATAGAAGCTCTAATCTCTCTCCTGAGCCCCTGCTCGAAGGTTCGGGCCCTGATGAACGAGTCCTGCACCATATCTTTGGAGTAGCGCAAGAGGTCTGTGAACCTCGCTGAATACTATCCCATTGTCATATTGCCCTGTCACAGCTGAAGTAGCTCCAGTATACGCACCACTCGAAGGGTGGCTGGTACAAACTCTGCCCGGAAGAGGCTCTTGAAGTCTGCCCAAAGAAGTGTCGCCTCGTCATGCATCTGGAGCATCAGGCTCCACCATCTGCCTACTACTTCCTGATAAAGGCTGGCAGCAAGGATCACCATGAAGTCTGCCGGCGTCCCCACTAGCCTAAAGACTCTCACCATAGCCTCCAGCCAATCCTCAGCCGCGTGCGGGTCCGTCCCTCCCTGGAACCAGGGTGGCCTCTGGCACTGGAACTCATGAAGTGAGCTCAAGCTACGTGCACCCTCTGCTGCTAGGGCTGGTGGAATCGGTGGCCCAACGGGTCGTAGTACCGGTGGTGCCTCCGTTGGTGCCTCAACTGGGATAGGGCCCTGTATTGAGGCCTCGTCGCTCGGCGGGATATCAGTACGAACAACTCTCGGGGCTCTTGCTGGTCATCCGCGAGGAGGCATCCTGAAAGAAACAAACATGACATGGTCAAAAGACTTATACCTGGTGAGATGACCTAGTTTGAGCTGATATTTAAATAAAAACTTCTGGAAACACATATGCAATCAGTGTTTTCATGCACAAAGTCAGAATTCAGTTGTCAGGGTCCTGGTGTATGGATACGTCGGCCACCCGCACCAACACTGGACTCCCTGAACTGAAGACCACACTCGGTACCCTTAACACTATTACTTCACATAATGATAATATCAGAGTTATAAGTTCTGCGGTAGAAACGAATCCTCTGATACCAATTTGTCACGACCCGTCCTCTGGGCCCGTTCCGTGACTACTCCAAGCCATCCTTCCCTAGACCAGGGGCTGGCTACTAGAACCAAAGGCGTAAATTCCGATAACTGGGAAGGCATTGCCTTAATAAAAGTAAAAAAACACTATAGAGTACAAGTGGAAGCTAAACACTCTGTACAATAAGAAGTGATGAAAGGTAAATGGGCCAGAATACAAACCCAAATGAAAGTACAACTACAAATGAACAAAGTACAACAAGAAAAAGACAACAGATGGAAGAAATGAAGCAGCTCCTCGGTCGTCCTCCTCGGATCCTACATGAAGGGCAGGTACAGATGGCGCAGCTCCTGAATCGTCCACCATGGATCCTACCTGAAGGGTAGGTACAGATATCCTCCTCACGCTCTCGCCCATCAACCTCCTCCGGATACTGACTCATCGTGTTGTCCACCTCCAGGTACTGAGTCGTCGTGTAGTCCACCTCCGGGTACCTTCCAGTCCTCAAACACTCGGCCTCCGTCAGCAGTGCCCGTCATCTGCAACAAACACAACGAGGAGCGGGCATAGCCCGTATAGGGGTGAGTATAACGATACTCAGTAGGGACCCCGAGACCCTCAAGGTCTCACTAAAACCAACAAGGATAACCACAAAGAATATCTCAACAGATAACCTCTACTTAGGTATTAGCCCATACATATACCTAAGTTTTCAAGTAAACCATCCCAATCATGAGAAAACACTGGGATCATGAAATCAATGGATAACCACTACCCAGGTATACGCACATACATATACCTAAGTTATCAAGTGACCCATCTAAATCATGAGGTAACCACAAAGATCAATAGTCTTAGCTCAAACTAGGATTTTCATTATCGGAACCGTAACTGTTGTAGAGCTCCGTCTCTGAAGTGTACAGTGGTCCTGTCATGACTCCGAGGTAGTGCTCACTAACCTAAGACTGCTGAGGTACTCCTCCTGTCATGTACCGCGTGTCTTCGGCCAACTAACGGGCGCTTCATCCACTGAGGGTATGTCGGAAAATACCGGGCGCTCCCCCTAAAAGCCTACAGAGGTACTCCTCCTGTCAAGTACCGCGGGTCTGCGGCCAACTACCGGGCGCTCCGTCAGTCGTGGGTCTGTCGCCAAATATCGGGCGCTCTGTCCACTGGGCTAGTCGACTCACTCCAAGACGAGTCGATCAAGCAGTCATCAGGTCTCAGCCGGCAACACAGTCTTCGTACTCTGTACGCTCGTCTCTAGGAGGGTCTGCTCCACGAGCTACAGGTCGATACTCCAAGTATCACAATGTCCCATGAAGAAGTATCTCAAAGGACCGCCTCGTCATAGGGGTCTCAACGCATCAGTCGGTGCGTCGATCGGACGCCCGGTCTGTGAGTTATTAGCTTTTTCGTCCTAGGGGCCCGGTTGGTTTCGTGAACGAACCAACCCGGTCGTAACTCAACTGTACCATGAACTCTCATAGGGTAAACACATAGGTATCGTTTCTCAACGTGATCCCCGACGCCGTTTACGGATCGTCCAACGGATGTCCAGTCTGAAAGATAACAGCTTTTCCATTCCAAGGGCCTGGTTGGATTTGGGGTACAAACCAACCCGACCACTATCCAACAGCAACCAAAACTAGGGCGAAGTATGCCAAAAGTTCCGTCTCATCAAGAAGAAAACAACGAGACAGACGGCGCGTCAATCGGACGCCCGGTCTGTGAGTTATTGGCTTTTTTGTTCCAGGGGCCCGGTTGGTTTCGTGAGCGAACCAACCCGACCGCACTCCGACGACATCCAAACCTCGAGCGGAGTAATCCGAATGATCCGTCTCACATATAGGAATACAACAAAGTCGACGATACGTCTTTCGTATGTCCAGAGCTCAAGATATAAGTGTTTCCGCTCCGAGGGCCCGGTTGGTTTCGTATCCAAACCAACCCTACCGAACCCAAAGTATTTCGAAACCTTGAGAGAGATATATTGAAACGACTGTCTAGTTCCAAGGATCACTACGCAACTGACTGTGCGTCGATCGGAGGTTCGTAGCCCATGATATGGTCAAAATACAAAATAGGGTCCGAAAACGGGGGGTCTGGGCCCGGACCGACCCGGCCCGACCCCCCCCCCCCCCCCCCGGGTTCGGCCCGAACCCGGTCGACCCGTCCCGGCCTGGGTCTGACCCGGCTGGGCCCGGCCCGGTCGGCCCAGTGCGGCTCGGCCAGCGGGGCCGAGCGGAAGCCGCGGGCGGGGTGTGCGTGGCCCGCCCGCACCGCTAATTGAGGCCGGCGACGCACCGCCGCCGCCGTCCTTCCGGCAGCGCACCGCCACCACCTTCCGCAGACCACCGGACGCGCTCCGATGGTCCGTTTCTCCTATTGTCTTCACCAATGGTCCTCTCGGGACCCTACCTTCACGGCGAAGGGATTCAAACGCCGTAGCGGCCTGCTTCGTCATCGTCCATCGATCCGCACATTGATAAACAAGCTGCGGAGGGTTGTCGGGCCGTGTTTGTTCGGACCGCGCCCTCCGCGTTAGGTGTTAACAATTGACAAACAATAACACATGATTTTAATCATTGACGAGGATATAATTTATCCAAAATAAATTATACGAACACCTTGAAATCAAAATACCCACGCACGAGGGTTTAAAATTTTGAATGCGCGGCGTGACGAAGTCGCCCATTCTTGCCGCTAGATCCCGCGCGGCGTGATGATGTCACACATCCTTCCCGTTCATTCCCACGCGGTGTAACGACACCGCGTCACTTTATTTCGGATGTCACATTTTTCTTGTCGTTCTTTACCACGCGGTGCGACAGCACCGCGTCACTTTCTTTCGAACCGCAATGACAAGAAAGAATAAAAAGGGAGGAGGATCGGTCGGGTTCGTGTGGTTCGGCCTCCTCCCATTAAACGATAACAAGGGGTTCTCATTACTCATATAATGTCAAAGATAGAATCAAGAACAAAATGAAACGAACCCATGCGTTTGATTCATCGATTGACGTTCGTCGCTCGTTGATGGTGTTGCGGAATGAAGACGATGAAGTTCGTCTTTCGCCGCGTTCGTCACACACTCCCAATCTCGAGCTACGTCGGCTATGGAAGACACTACACGTTGGTAGGATCCGAGGGAGGATGTCGAAGAAGGTTGTTGACGTTCGTCGCTTCCGTCGTTGAAGAGGTGTCGTTCTTCTTTGAAGATGTAGTTCTTCAAAAGAGGGAAGATCTCTCTTCAAAATTCTCTCACACAACCAAACTCCCAAAATAAAATAAGCCCTCTCCTTATTATATTATTTTTCCATGCATTCAAATATACAAAAATTCAAAACCTAATTCACTTAATCAATTAAACAATGAGTTGTCTAATTAATTAAGTGATAGGTTGGCAAGAATTTAAGAGGGAGAGAGGGGAGAGGAACAGTTACACAACTTAAGTGGGGGGGTTTAGAGGAGTTAGGGAATTATGGGGAATTTGAAAAGGTGGGGGATCGTGTGGGACCCACCACACATTATCCTCTCATTTATCCTCACATTGGTAGTTAGGTTCCACCCCAACTTCCCCATGTAGGATAAATCTACCATAGACTTATGAAATAAAATTGTCTCACAATTTTATTCATTCCTCAATTAAGCCGCAAATTTTAACAACTCCTCCCATGAAAACGCAACTCCGGAATAGGCATTCCTAAGAAAATATTAGCGCTGTGGTTCCATCGGTGCCCTCAGAATTTTATTCCGAGCACCGGTTTCAAAGTTAGAAATTCCCACTCGTTCGTTCACTGAACGTACCCGAGCTAAACTTCGGAAATGGATTCCGGGCACACCGGGCCTCAGAATCAGGTGCCGTCAGAAACTGCGTTCTTGTAAAATCCCAATGAAAATTAAGTAAAAAATTCCCTTGATTTTTAAGGTTCTTTACATATGAGATCAGTGTTCTCTTTGTGCCATTAAATATAACGATTAGGAATTTCGATTCTTTGAAATTATGTAATGTAAATCACATGAGGTGATTTTTCATAATGGTTTTGTTTTCGGGAATGATCAGGGGGATCCTTGGCCCTATTGACACTAGGATTGATTCCATTGAGGTTATGGATTATGGGTCTATATGATTTTATATTGGAATGATAGTGGGTCGGTGGATGCCTATAATTTTTGATCAATGTGTGGTGTAGAGGGATTAGGTCACTAATTATGGACTGAGTGATATTTCAACCTTGTTGGAAATCAAATGAGGATCTTTACATATAATTTTACCATGGCCAATGACATTGGTGTATGAGCCTATGATTGATAGTGTGATACTCAAGGTAGTGGGAGCCAGGTTTTGGGTTTGGATGAAATTGGTGTTTATACATGTCATGTTTGATATGATCAAGGTAGTATTCATTTGAGACATATGGTTCTATTTAGTTTAGGATATGTAAATAGATATATGTAACACCCTAACACAAAAATTGGTTTTATTCTATATTTTAAAAGTCTATATTCTTTCTCCCTCATATGTAAGATGTTTTTGACATGTTGAAAGGGCCTCAATATAAAACGAGGAGACTATTCCCTTGATATGGATATCCAACCAAGACCCATACACGAGGAATTGAAAAATTAATAATAAAACCATAAAATTAAATAAAATTACATAATATCATATTATATAAATATATAATAGTATCCAACCGAACAACAATCCAACTCTTACTCATGTTCTAATAAAAATAATAATTAATAAAAGAGACACCACAATGTGAAACATAAAGGAAATTTATGATCTACCCATCAACCAAGATATTGTAGCTCACTTTCAAGACAAAATGTCAGTGTCCTTCACTAGATCACTACGAAAACATTAATTATGTACATTATGATTCACGTAAATTGTGTGTGTATAATCCCAATTATACACCACCAATATAACCATAACAACATTGAAACTTTTTTTAAGGGACTATGCAATGATATAAATTAAATTCACAGGTAATTAGTAAATTTTAAATTCATTATGTTCAAACAATGGTGCTACAAATCACAGGGCTAACTGCTTCAGCTACATGTCATAAGAGTTTTTATTGATGATTTCCATATATATATAAATAAGCCAAAAAACCAACATAATTATTTGAATGTGACATAATAATTAATTACTTATGTCTAGAAACAAGATTATCTATCCCCAATAAAAATCTCACGTTAATTTATAAGGTTGTCTTATTACACTACTAATCGTCGATCATTACCCAGGGCCATCATGCCCTGCCATTTTTCATTCAATACTCCACTGTAATTATCACATATAATATGACAAATGATCCAAAATTAAATTTTTAATTAATTCATGAATGGTGTGTAATTTACTCTGATTTTAGAAAGCATATGTAAACATTCTATATATATATATATTTATACATTGGACATATTAAGGAGTGTCTTGATCAATACACAAATGAAATAATGTCATATCAAAAATTGTCTCCTGGGAAACACAAACACACACTCACACAATCATGTTTTATTACGAATGTTCTCATAGGCCACACTCATACTCACACACCAAATAATATCTTGTCATAAAGTTTGTACAATTTATGTAACATGGGATGAGGATTTCTAGCTTAATTGTATCAAATCCCAATGTGAATATTCGAAACATTAATATATACCTCACTCCTCTAATCCCTTGTGCCAATCCAAAATTACTAAATTATGATACAAGGGAAAATAATTATGAATAAAAATGTGGTTAAGGCAATGATAAGATAATAATATCCCATAAATATCCAATGTAATGGGGAAATCATGAAAAATGTGGGAATAATAATGATAAAATTATATATCAACCTCACTTCTATATGAATCTATTTGTAATATTTTTAGATCTTGTTATATTATTTATAACCATAAATGATAAAATGGAAATTTCTTCCTTGCCATGGAGAAGTGATAATATTTATTATTAACATGAAGAGAGGTGGTTAAATGATATCATACATTGAAATCCTAAGGACAATTTTCTCTAGATGTTATGGAATTTCTCTCAAGAAGGAAGAAAATATATATGAAGATAAAAAATAGCCCCTACTATTGATACATATTATATTTGGAGAAAATTGAGGGGTTTTAGTATATTTTAATGTAAATATATGAACATATATAGTAATTAATTTTTGGTGCATGGTTTGGTAACATGATTTACGAAACCCTGATCCAACCGTTTTTGGCTCACTACCAATCTAGGGAACCCATGTGATTTGGTTAGTCATAAACGAAACATGATTTTTCATCTTCTATATTTTACATTTTTTCTATGGTAATAGCATAAGTGTATATCCATATAGGAACAAACTATTTACTACATAATTCCCTTCCCCAAAATGGTGAAAATTTACATTGGGAGAACCAATTGGTTTCCCTTTTCCATAATTAAATAAATCACTCCCATAATAGATTACATAACAATACTAAAGAACTAAAATCTATCCAAGACATCAAATAAAAATACTGATCACAAAATATATAATGAATCACTAAAAATATGGAATAATAGATATAAAATATCTTGGAAAATTACTTTATCCCCCTATATGGAATTGGAATCATGGAGAGGAGTCTCTAGATGAAATTATCAAAAGAACTAGTCCACTATGAAAATTCATGAAATTTATTATTCCATGATTATTCATGGAAATTTCCATGATGGAATAAAATATAAATGAGTTGAATTTTTTTCACTCATAGTGTTTTTTACTCTAATCAATAACCCTGACCCGATGTTCCCCAAATGAAGCTTCTCACCCAATCTAAACATCCTAAAATCAATCACATTTTAAAGATATATTTTTTAATTATATTCTCTAACAAATTGAAAATTTAATAAATATATATTCTTCATATAGGAATATCCAATTGGTATGAAACATTCCTAATTTTTTTTACTATATCGAACTGTCTCAAAAAAATGGATATTATTTCTGCTACATCCACAATCATTTTTTGTCAAATGAGGTGATAATTGTAGTAAAACATATCAAACCTATATAAACTCTAAATATATATATATATTTTTTATTGATAATAATTTTACCATATTTTATTTGTAACACAGTTCCTGATTAATTGAACTCTCCCAATGTGTTCATATGGTCATGTTATCTGGACAATAGATGACTCACTCACTTCTGTTCAACATAATAGATAATGATAGTGTTAACCATAATAATCCTAAAGTTTTTCCATAAAGTTTGATGACTGAGTCCAATTATTTTATGAAAAATCTACCAAATTTTTATTTTCATCCAAATCTCCCAAAAAGTTTGACACTCATTCCAAATAATATTGATTAAAATAAGGATTTCCCCAAAGGACTATCACTACCTCTGAGGGTAATATGTCATACTCAGCTACAACTATGAACCCATAACTATCTAAAGGTCCTTCCTAAAATATGATTAAAATCAATCATCTTTTTAAAATAGAATACTCTTGAAAAATCCATAGAGTTGAACTATCTATTAAAAATAAAACCCAACCCACATATTAATAGATTATATTTCTCAAATGAGGATATAACTTATATCCATTATAAGCTGATTAATGAAAACCCATGTAACATACTGACCTCTCATGTAATTCTGTCACTCTAGTTTCCCAGTTACGGTGGTTATCTAACTACATTTTTATAAGATACAAGAGACAATGTCTTAATGAATTAAACTATTTAGTAGTATTATGTGACTAGAATCATAATTTATTTTCACATTTCATTTATAAACATTATTTAATTAATATTCATTTACTAAAATAACAATTTCATTATTATTTCCTTGAAATCACACATAAATACCATAAAAATAAACATTGTAATGGAGAACATTATAATATATGATAACAAAATTCTTATAAATATAACCTATTAATCAAAATATATCATTGGATAAATAATGAATAATTAATTTTGTATATAAAATAAATAATCAAGTATTACATGTGAAAAATATCATAAAATAAGAATATATCCAAGGATAACATAACCCCATAAATAATCACATATATATTAATAGGTGGTCTCATTTTCATATAATGCATATAGTTATACATCTTAAACATACTGTCATGGATTCATTCCTTGAAATCATAATTACACAATTATGGTATTGTTCAAAGACAATATAAATTATTGGATAAGAAGACACCAAATAACTAGGCTTGTTAGTTTCATGAGACCTACCCAGGAATCTAGTAGTTATCTATAACTGGCCCATATTTTTTTTAGTTCCAATTCATTCATCATAAGGAAGTTATGAATATCAATTTCAAAAAAATTCAACATAAACCCTAATATTAAAAACTAACATACGTAATTAAAATAATTTTATTTAGTCAATCACTATAGATAGTGATCATAATCCATCTAGAGTATTGTGGTATAAGGTATTGTTAGATCATATACATAGTAAATCATATTAATTTCCAATGGATTTTGATATTGATAAAAATACTTTTAATAGATATGTGAACTATTTAATTATTAAATTTAAATTTTTTTGATCAAATAACTAATTTAAAAGAAAAAAATCTCTAATAACATGAATCATATTTTACATTAAAGTAACAATATAAAATTGTAATGGTCACATAAAATAAAATATTACTAAGGATTGAGGTAAAATATAATCATGTGATTTATATAAACTAAATGATTTTTTCAAAACATTGGTAAAATATACCATGTTGGGATAATGAAATGAATATTGAATTTAGTCATTTATATAGAAATTACAAAAAATATTAAAGATGAATTTATGATCATTTATTGAATACTACAAAAATTTATTTATACATTTTTAAGAAAAACAATTCATTGGAGAAAAATATCCCAATCAAATAGAAAAAAAATGTTTATTTCCCCTATAAATGTTCTTTTATACATTAGGGGACATTGAGAGAGGAATGTGATAGGAATAAAAGTAATTTATACAAATATATACATGAGAATAATATATATGTGGTTTATTATAAAATGGTCATATAATTACACTAATGGATCTTAAGCATATACAATCATAAATAAGAATGATATTTTAATATAATCCCTTATCTAATTGGTAATAATATAATCCTAACCCGTTGTTTGAAATAATATGAATCAAACATTCAATAAAATGAATTAATATGTATTGATAATATAAAATATGTAAGCGGAAATATATTTCCCTAAAAAACTAAAATAAGTTTAAAAAATAAAAAATTCCAAAGTGATACAATGTTTAGATCAATAACCATTACAATATTGGAATAATATGAATTGATGGACATATAAAAAAAATCATGATATAGATCTATAAATCTAATTGATATCATTATTTATTTTGTATAAATTATTTCTTAGTGTTGAAATAACACCATGTATTGATTTCATCTTGCGTGATATGAAACCTATCGAATGAAAATTATATTGAGATAATAAAAAACATATAAAATAAAATAGAATATGAATTTAAATTAATACAAGAAGTATTTATGTTAAGATTTATAAATCAAAATAACAATACATTAAAAAGAGTAAAAAATCACTGCTATATTAATTTACCATTTTTAAAAATATAAACATAGAAGTGTTTTAAACCAATGAATCTTAATTGTGTTAAGAAATACATTTCCATAAATCTAAATTACATTTTTGACATTTCAAACTCATTTATAATAATTTTAAATTTATTTTCATTATATAAAAAACCATTAACATATTTATTGTACCATATATGATCAAATTATATCATTTTAGTAGATGTTTATTGTAATTGTTTTTAAAAAAATATGTTTTCCAACTGTTATTGGATTAATTTTTCAAGTTTTTTCTGGTTTGGTAGTTTAAGTACATGAATATATCTCAATATTAATTAATCATTATAATGATAATTGTGATATATAAAAATTTATTATAACTTAATATATAATTAATCGTGAATGGAGGGAAAAATAATCTCATTGCTATATGGACATGGTAGTCCACATATACACACGAGGGACAAAAAAAATTAATGGGTAGAAGTGTGAAAATGTAAATGAAAAAAAAAATATTAAAATAATCATAATAATATCATTAATAAAAAATATATTAATTATATCCATTATAATAACAAACCACGATTTGAGGTGATGAGTAAAAAAATACTTTGGTTTGTGTGGTGGTAGTCTACAAGTATGCATGAATGATAGTTACATTTACCAATTGAAAGAAAAGGTGAATAAAATGGATATTAAATAAAAATATGAAAATATTTTTATATGTAAGATAATGATGTTATTATATTGTAATGTATTAGACTTAATTAATGTTGGTATAATAAAAAATAAAATTAAATCGATTGGTTAAGACAATTTCCTTATATTTAAAAGACAAGTATTAGAATAAACTGTAAGGAATGTATGTTGTTCTTTTGGATATAACATGATTCATATGAAGAGGGAATGAAATTGATGATGATTTCATGGTAGATATTGTTTGGTATTTTTGGCTGAGGATGTGTGCGAAATACAGAATGGGTGTTGTCCTTTTATTAATTAAAATATGTGAACCCTTAAAATTATATTAATTTTAAAAATGAAAGAAAATAATTTTCATGAAAAATGTGGGAAAAATTTGACATGTTATAAATAGAGGGTGAATATAACTATAAATAGTCTCATATAATAATATTTTGAAAATTATTAGGATATTAATTAACTATATTCTCTTGGATTTTCCACCTCATTAACCATTTTAATGATTACCTTTATATTATAAATATTTATGTATTATGATTGTAACTATAAAATATATTGTGATCCATATATGGACAACAGTTGATATTCTAGACCATATTCCAAAATCAAGGAAAAGTAGATGATTTGTTAGAATTTTTAATCAATTTACAAAATACTATTTGAAATAATATACCATTAATCTCATTGTCGATATGATTCATATAATTTGATGTTAATAATTATAATGAAAGTAGTGTAATTAAAATATAAATTTAAAAAAATTACTAGTATATATTATTTATATAAATAAATTCATAATAAATTATAACACAATCAAAAAATAATTCCATGAATGTTTTTAAAATCATTTATATGATTTTATTATTTATTGGAAAAATATTTTGTCAATGTTGAATAAGTATTTAAGGAAATTCTTTCATCACTAATTTTTTTTTAAAAATATCTAAAAAAGATAATTTAAAAAATGTTAAATATAAACATTTAGATCAATTAAAAACATTCTTTTATCCCCATGATAACATTATAAGGACATTTAAATAATGAAATTTATTTTTTCAAAATAGTTCATTATGTAAAATATAATAATGTGCTTAATCATGGAAACATTTAACAATAATACCAAATATTAAAATTTTTATGGTGTATGTCAAACTAGGTACATAAATTAGATTAGATACATGCATATGGATGATTTTATTGCTTAATTTTATAGTTGTATCAATTATTTACACGTTTTTATCCTGATAATGGTGATGCTATTTTTACAAATGGTTTTTATTTATTACAATGAATATTAAATCAACTTACATAAAAAATATAAAATTTTTAATTTTAATTATATAATTAATTTTACAAAATTATAATCTTATATTTTTAAGATATTAAATTAAAAATAAATCCGTAAAAAGAAATGATAAATTGTATTATAGAAAAAAGAATTATTAGGAATAACAAGTTTTTATTCCTCAAGATAGAATAATGAAAAATCATATGGCATTAATTGGATTATAGTTAAAAATATAACTAGTGAAAATATTAAATTATTTAAAAAGATTTGAATTCATAATTACAATTGATGAAAGTATTTTTTTATGAAATCAGTCTTTTCCAGAATTCATTAAAAAATAACCATTTTAGAAAATTTCAAAATTTCACCCGAACATGATTTTGAAATTAAAAATTAATAAATAATATAATTTTTATAAAATATAATTTTAGATTTTGGATTAAATGATTTATAATAATTAATAAAAATAATTAATATACCCCTTTGGGTGGAAATTTTTTGTTTGGAAGAAAAAAATGAATTTACCAATAAATAGATTAATATTTTGTAAGAATTAGTCAATACATTTTTCATTATGACTATGTATATATAAATTTTTTGTTAATTTAGTGACTCAAATTCATACCTATCTGATAAAAATATATTTTATAATTTTTATATTAAAAAAATTGTAAATTTATAATATATAAAATTTTCCATAATTCTCACTGATTCAAGGTAATAATGCTGTAGAACATATTATTATATTTTCCTCGGTTTTTTTTCTGTCTCAATCTCCCACATAAATAATTTTTCCCAACGTAATTACATATTGTTCTTAGAAATAAATTGTTTTAATATATTAAAATATCATTTTTTAAATCCCTCATAATAAGAGATATTTGGTGTAAAAGTTAAAAAAATGATGGTTGAAGTATAACACATTGATTTTAATTTTATATTCATAGATTTTGGTAATTATTTAACATTAAAATAGAGAAAACATGGAAAAATTTAATTGATTTTATTCCATTACTTATGAATAATCTCATCCAAAGGTTGTTCTTTAAGACTTTTTTACACATTTACTCTATCCTATAATTTATATAATAAATGTGGATTTTTTCTGTTTTGTGGTTCTAAAATTAACATTCCATTCACAGAAATATCCAAGTGAAAGATTACTAATTATTTCCCTAGTATCAATCCATTTAAAAAACCAATAATGGATATTAAAAATTTATATAATTTCTATTATAAATAAACCATTATATTAATTAATAATACATATAATCTCCAATGCATCCGGAAAATCACCCATAGATAAACATAAATCATTAGATAAGTAACTAAAATTAATATTACCCAAAATTTTCCATATAAAATTTATACACCAAAGAATGATAATAAATATTTGATAACAAAATTTTTCTAGAATAAGATAACATTTATCTTCAAAAAAACATTATTCACTCATAATGTGAGAATCAAAATATTTACATGACCATTCATATAAAAATTAAAAATTGATATTCCTCCGCATAAATAAAATGAATCACCATAAAGACATAATAAAATATTATATTTTATCAAAATATAACTAATCCTTAATATATCAATTAATATTACATATTAGAAAAAAAATCCATTTACTTAAATCATGTAATGTCCCCAATATTGTGAACTTCTTAAAAAAAATTAATCACATATCCATCGAATCACTATTTAAATATAGGGTTCTCTATATGGGAAAATATTTTCTCCAAAAATATAATAACTCATTTATCATGTTAAATATAATTACCTTAAAATTAAAAATCTTGTTACACCTAAATTATATCAATACATTTAATCTTATGTTCACAAAATAAGAAATGTTTCTTACTTAAATAACCATTTTAATAAAACACATACCATACCAATGTGTTTTATTCCAATAATGTTCCCAGAAAATATAATTAATAATATTAAAATCCAATCACATAAATCTACAAAGTTAGTATTTAGTCCTATGAAATGATAATTAAACATAGGCTTATAAACAAATGATTATTTAGGTTTATTCCATAACAATATGGAATAAAATTGGTTTTCATTGATTTTATCATCTCAATAATAATATTAATGCCTAAATAAATGGTAAATTAAACCATGTATATCCCATCATAGTCTCTACCAATTTGAACTATGTTAGGCCTAGTCATTGTGAACCAGTAATGATCATGTATATACCCAATATATCTATTTTTAAGTTGTTATATATTGGTGCCTCTGTACCGCAACCATATGACCTTTACCATACATGGAACATGATCCATATATAACGAAATACAAAAAATTAAAAATATATAATTTATATATGTTATTATATAATATAATGAATTATCCCAAAAAACTATCATAGGGTTATATTCACTACATATGTTTTCTTAAATCTATTTCCCATGGGACTAAATAAACATTTTATTCTTCCAATTTTATCACCATGATACTAGTATCCTTGAGTTAATAATTATCATAATATATTGTCCCATGATACAAGAGATCGCATTTTAATGAATCAAATTGTTTTTCACTCTTGGGAGAATATAAATTCTTGATTATCATATTACATTTTAAAAAATGTAATACAATTTAACAGTCTGGTGACAATATAATCATTTATTCTATTACATGCTTATAATAATTCACAAATCCATTCTTGGTAACCTAAGGAATAATGTACATAATAATGTGTCAACACAAAATATTAAAAAGGGAATATATACAGATGAATCTATCATAGGATAAATAAATATTCAATAATATGGTATAATTAAAAAACAATCATACAATCCACATAACTAATATATCAAAAGAGAAATGTTTCAATGGAAAATATAATTAGTTAAATAACCATAAGGTCAAAAAAAGATTATCTTTTAACGATATAATTTTTAATATCAGTCATTGTAATCTTAACTGCAAGGACTTGTACTAAGACACAATAAACATAATATCAATGCTTCATTCCATGATATTATAAAAAAATGGTAATCCATAACACATTCATAGGACATTTTGTCTCATGATACCTACCAAAGCAATGGAGAAATATATCACAAGTATAACATGTTCAGTTTCTCTCTCCATTCCCTATATCATATTAATGGAATTAATAGAGATTAAATACACAATCATTATTTATATTCAAAGATTTAAAAATAGCATATATAATGATAATAATTTTCTCCAAGAAATGTCTTGATAAAAAATATCATAATCCATCCAATGTAGTACACTTTATGGTATCAATATAGAATACCCCAAGTATAGAATATGATTTATCAAAATATGATCACATTCATGAAATAAATTTTTAAATATTACTATATGTTTTTAGAAGAAAATACTATTTTAATTTGGAAATTATATTTTTAAAATTGAAAAAATATCTAACGAATATGAAAATAACATTTTTGAAATGAACCATGGAAACTTGTAAAATAACATTTAAAGTATATATGATTCATGATAGAGGGAATTTCATTCATGCAGTGTATATTTAATCAATAACATCATTAACACATTTGTTTAAAAGTAAATCATTATGAAAAAGACAAGAATATGTATTTTAAATTTATTAATAAAATGTAAATCATTATTACATAATAATTTAATAATCCATTTTATATTACTAAAACATTATTTAAAATATTTTTTATAAAATATTGACAAAGAACAAAATGTTTTTTGATCGAATAGAAATAAAAATCTATTTTATATTAAAAACCTCAGTCAGACATTTGATTAATTAGAGAGATGTAAATTAATGGAAAACTAATAATTTAATTATATAATTAGAGGAGAATAAAATATATTTTTTAGATATAAATTTCATATAATTCCCCCAATAAAAACCTAGAAAGAAATAATCTAGAAGAAGATGATATTATGAAATAAAACCTTACCAAAATTATAACATTCCAATATAAACCCCATGTATGAAAACATTTGATTTGTAATTTTATAAACAATTAATTAATTGGATTCATGTTACAACATTTTAAATGTGCTGAATATATACCTCATAAACATAAATAGGTGTATACAATAAAAAATTTCACAACGAAACAATATTACGATGAAGACCCCATACAACATTTGTGTATTTTCAAGGAAAGGAATTAAAATTTAGGATCGTGATGTAGATTTGTAAATACACTTAATTACAAGAATTTATAGGAAACAAATAATTAATACTTAAGTAACTATACTATAAAATGAAATTACGGTGTGGGACATGAATCATGTCTCAAAAAAATTTGATTGTAAGGAAGAAAACACTTCCATGATCATTACATTTGTGGTGATAATTATTACATGAAGTAATTATGTTCTAAAATATTAATCCAAATAAACTATTTAAAATATTATAAAACAAAATATGTGATAAATATATAATTAATCATGGAATAAATATGTAAATGGTGAAGCGTTAAACCCCACTGAATCAAAGTTGAGTTAAGAAACACTATTACCCATGTCCAACATTCATTTTATCTTATTTTATCAAAATGTATAAAACATTTATATTTATTTTACTAATATACAAATAAATTAAACATTATTATAATATATTTTATGAAAGCATTATAATATTTCACCATCTGTTTAGGTATTATTTCTTATTAATATCATCATTTTGATTCTTAACCATTTCTTTTCCATGTATGTTTTGGTTCAGTACTCTTCATCATATATTATTGTTGTTGGTTACAATATATCATGAATATTAATCATTATGTAAAAATAATATATATCCACTATATACATTTTTATATTTATTCATGAATGAAATTATAGATTAATTAATCACATAACTTCATGGAGGTGAATATCCACATGTACACAAGGGGGCATTATCATTTTTTGGGTTGATGGTTATGGAGGTAAATGATATATTATATTAATATAATCATAATTATATCACATAAATCCAAGATATTCATTAAATCTATTACAATAACTCTACATAAAATGGGGTGATGAGAAATGAAATACATTGTTTGGCGATGTAGTAGTTCAGATGTACCCATTAATGATAAATTAATTAAATATTTTATTTTAAATTTAACCAATGTGGTTATTCATTTTTTTTAATGAAAAATAAAGATATTCATGATTTTGGTGTTTTTATATTGGATTTGTTAGGAAATAATTGATGGAAAAATAAGATAATTAAAATGGATACACATATTTTAAACAACTACATTATCATTGGAATACCACCATTGGAATACGACTTATGAATTATAGATTGGTCTATTAGAGGGAATTAGACAATTATGATATAGGGAGGAATGTTTCAAAGTATTTTGGGAAGATTTTGTTTGTGCTAATGGCATGTATGGTAGATAAAGGGAAGATATGTAATGAATTTATATAATAGAAGACAGGGGAACCATATGAATTACCGAAACTATAAAATAATATATATTAATTTTCAAGTAAACGTGTAACAAAGTTGAAAACTATAAAATATAGGGTGAATTTAAAAAAAAATTAATGAAATAGCCTTTCTCAATTTTATGGCTCATTGTTTTCATTTCAAACAAATTATTTATCTTAGTAAACATGCCATATGTTGTACAGAAGTTTCTCTGAGCATCTTGGGCTCATCTAGAACCCATAGATCCGTGAATTTTGAATATGTAGTGGGTTTCAAGAATTAAAAATTATTAGGACTAAGAGTGTAGGGTAAACATGGATGGTAATATGTGGCATGCATCAAGACACATAATTTTTAGTAAAAGGAGCTTTCCCATGTGCTTGAATGTACGAGTTTTATATGGGCTTGGGATAGTGATTTTCAATCATATTGGATGAGGCTAGAATAATCATATTCCTAGATCATGTGGGCGTATAATTTTAGATGTTGGTTGTGCATGGTTTTTTCATTATTTGTACAACCGTGTGGCCAAACTGTGTGACCCTATATGTTTGGGTGAATTTAAAATTCTACTTGTAATGTACACGAAACCATAACAAATTTTTCACAATCTTATTTCCAGTGGTGGAACCTCCATACCCTGTCACGTGAACTCTCCCTCAATTATATTCAAGGGATCAAGGTTACTACTCCAACCATACTAAAAATAATTTATCATTGAATGAATTTGATAGGATTATTCAATCTCTGCAATCATCATTATTCATTATTTTCTTAATATTTCTATCTGAAGACCCATTTTTCTGTGAGTTCATTCACTATATTTACAGGGAATGGGTCCATTTCTAAATCCTCTTCATTTTTACATTAAATATGAAACGATTATTGTATGTGGAGCCATCTACAACCCTACGGTATGTTGTAACACCCCAAGCTTCCACGGTCGTTTTCTCTTTGAATAATGTTGTAGCGTGTGTTGTACGCAACTTCGAGTTCTAACACACACCACAACATATCAAACTAGCTGTTATGAATAGTAATTTACACATTTTGAAATACATTTTCTCATTCAAAATGGAATTCATTTTTGGATTCCGAATATGGAAAACATCTTAGAGAGAATTTTTGGTACTTTTCTAATAACTTTAATATTTTGATGAATAGGGAAAATTACTAAATTTTAATTAAAAACAACTTTTTTATTCGAAATAATTAATAGTGATAAATTATGAATTTGCGTGTTTTTAATGTATATTCAGATTATATTTTTACCATTTAATCAAATGTTTATCATTGGACATAATTTCACATTTAAAATGGATATGAGGAAGTTCAAATATTTTGATAGTTATTATTTCTTAAAAACACTATTTTTGGTTTGACAACGGGAAGTAATTTCAAATTAATTTCTGACATTTCTGTGTTTTGAATTTGGAATAATGGATTCCATATTTAGAATAATGAGGTCCAAATTTTGTAAATAGGTAACTAATTTTTTTATACAATTTGAATAATTAATGCATTAAATATTTTATTTACCATGGTTAAATGGTAAATCTTGTAAACAAGGGTAAACAAACAATATTATAATTAAATAAATTACCCTAAAACGTGTCCTAAACCAATTGGTTGATACATTTCCGACCATGGGAATCATAGGGTCTATTTTGGGACCCCATGGATCCACTTTTAAGTGATAATGACACTTTATATTAATTAGGTTAAAGTAAATACAAAAATGACATAAGAATATATCTTTTAGAAAAACAATTTTTAGATATATTGTTATATATGTTATATTTTCAACTATAAAAAGGCATACAAAAATATATAAATATTTCCAACATAATGTTAATTTATTTATAATTTTTAGAATTTGAATAATTAAATTTAATTATGAAACAATAATGATGCATTATTTTCCTTATTAATGAAAGAATCAAATAATTGGTATTATAAATGTCAAAATAAATATAATTTGATTGTTTTGATGAAATAAAAGAATTTTATTGGGTAATAATACATGTTAGGATTGCTTAAATGAATTTGATTCAAATTAATAAATTTTTTATGACTTTAACAAAAATCAATTATTAAATAGTGTCAAAATTGACATAAAAGAGTTTTTAAAACAAGTATTATTTTATTAATTGATATTCAATTCCTAAAAATATAGGGTTTGTCCAAATTAACATATATAATGATAGGTTTATTATTAATGGACCACTGGGGGTCACTTGGAAGTTTATAGTAAGTTTATTAACCACATAATATAAAAATATAGAGAGACATGGTAAATATCAAACTAATTAACTATGAGTTAAAACTAAATGATATGGTTAATAAAGTGACGCATAACTATCTAAAACATATTGGTTAAGTGGATATAGACCCATACCCACCTTATTATCTAAATAAATCATTTTGGAGCCCTTATAAACCGAATATGAATTTATTATAAAATAATATTTTAAGTTTTTCCTAAGGTACCCCTCACCCCTCTAATATAATGGTACTCCCCATCACTCTATTTCACATCTTCTATGCCATTTGGCTCGGCCAACCCCTGCCATAATATCCTCTCAACTTCCCTCAATTCATCATAGAGGCCCTCCTTTTGTCTTAAATCCTACTTAAATATACCTTTGGATCAAATCTAAAGGAAGAACCCGAAGAAAAGGTGATGATTTCACCACCCTCTTTCATGTTCTCGTATTCTTCCACTTACTCTTTATTAGTTGTTTAAATTATAAAATAATAACTCGCGAATCTTCTATAAACTGATATTTTATTATAAATATGGCACAACTATATTCATTATCCTATCCATCTTATGAATGATAATGTCACCATTCGTGTGTACGTATGGATTATCGTCTCCATGCTGTGGTGTAATTTGTTATTCCACACTATCTTATTTGGATGGATATAATGATGAGTAATATGTATATAAATAATAATAATAACATTCTAATGTCTCTTTAAAATTAATATACCATCCAATTAAACACCTTTAATGAAATGATATTGCCGCTCGTGCGTACGTACAGATTACCGTCTCCACGACGCGATAAGATTCATTTCCACATTCACAATTCATCGACGATTATAAAAATATATATTATTAATAAGTATGTAATATATGAAATACTAATACTAATGTATATATATATATTTACTTACATATATCTTATTCAATTAGTTCCGTTCAAAACGATATTAAAACAGAAACAGCATTTATGTGTACGTACGGAGTACCGTCTCCATAAACGGTGCTTTTAATTTCATATATTTGTCTATTATTCATATTTATATTCTAAATATATATGCTATATAAATCAATTTTTATATTCTGGAAGTACTTAAATGTTGATATAGGTGATACAAACAAGAGTAACAAGTTAAAACAAGTACGATAAAGAATGTGAATATTACCCGAAATGTTAATTTAACATCTAAATTATTATTAAATGGGTAGTATAATGTAATAAATTAATAATTTATGATAACATAACTATTAACATAGTTATTTTATACCATAATAACATACTACCATCTTCATACAGGAGTTTAAATGTACACTCGACTGAAGGAATGTTCAAGGTAAGGGGTTTTCATCTCACTCTTTATTCATGGAGATTCGTTCCATATTGAAACTATAACCTTTTTTGTGTTGTATATACTGCAAATAATTATATTTTTTGTATAATAAACTTTAATTTTTGTGTATTTACATATTCATTGTATGATACCACTTTCATGGGGTGTATGTTTCGAAAGTTACCAAATTGGTAAGGGTTAATTCCTCAATCTCATTATTATCTGAGATTGTTTATGTGTAAGTATCTACTGTGACATTTTTCTCATACATTCCCATTTTTCATGAAAATTATTTCAAAATGAATATTTTAAGGATTTGTGAATGGTATTATTTATCATGATCAGAATTTTAAATGTTTTCAAGACTTATCTTTCTAAATCTTCTTAATTAATGTCCATGTTTTCAAAATGATTTTAAGGATTTATTTATAAGGACATGAATGTTTTGAAATGATGTTTGTTTTCAAAATTTTCAAAGTGGTATGGTAAACTTTGATTCAAAAATATCTTTTAAATTTCTTATTTTATAAATGTTAAACTTTCCAATGATTTCAAAAAAAATTGATATTTCACACAAATGGTTTTGATTTCATCTATGTCAACATCCCTTGATGGATTTTAAGATTATTTGAAGTTGATTTATTATGATTCTAATATTCCATATTGTATTGATAGTTTTGTTATATGTATGATTGTATATGTGTTATTTTTATACCATTAATGGTTTATGGATAAAGTATTTAAATTTTGTATGCTAGTTTTAATACGAATGTTTATGTTATGTTTAAACCTGTTCATATGACGAATGCATTGGACTTAGTAAGTGATGGGTGGAGCCCGCTATTGCTCTTCATTGAATCAGTAGGTCTCATGAGACAAACTAGTTTCTTGGAACAAGGTCTTGAGAAAATCATATTTGTAGTATTGGCACAAGGCCTTGAATATGTGGTTATGATAGTCTGGCATCATTCATTCCCTCATTATGAATGTGGATAGTGATATTTCATGTGATTATTCAACTAGTAGAATATCCATGTGAATAAGTAAATGGAATTATTTCATTTTATTTTTTCTAAATTATGCATATGTTCTAGTCTAGAAGACTTTTTTAGTTAAACATTGCCTTAAATGTTTATGCTTTTTGATGAAAGTTTCAGCTGTATTGCTTACCCTTACTGAGCATTTGAGCTCACCTCTTTCTATGTTTTATTTTTCACAGGATTCCAAGAAGTATATTTTGATTGATATTCTGGGTTAATACAAGGGAATAATAGCATTAATAAAGAATTATTTGTGTGGTTTTGTATGTATTAAAGTGTAATGTAACATTCCTGTATGTAATCTATTTTCCAAGACTACTAAACAGATCGATTCTTTGGGACTTGATTCCTTGTAATCATGCAAATGTATGAAAATAAGCACTGACTCTGGGTAACTGGGGTCGGGGCGTTATAGTTGGTATCAGAGGAAGTTTAGAAATAACATTGGAAACTAGATTTAAATTAATTCTGATTAGAGCACATTACCCTAAGATAGAATTTGAGGATTAGTGTAGAAGGACTTACTAGAATTTTGGTAATATTGATATTTTTAGAGATTTGCAAACAAATACATCCCTGTCTGGATACGAGCCGGTAGAGGCAGCTCTGGCATAGATGTACCTAGGGGTAAAACCGGAAACCACTGCATTGAGCTAGACTCATAAAAGAACTGGTGCATGACAACGAGCCTTGTTGCACTCCATGTTAAGACACTCCCGAGGGATATACTTTGGATAATTCTCATTTTCATTACAAATCATTATGAAGTGTCTAATAGTATATAACTCCTCAATGAAATTTCTTTTATGGATTATATCCGTTAAATGTTCAATTTTTGTTAGGTAATTTACAATTTTGTAATTATTCATTGAAATACAGAAACAGAGCTAGTGTATGTCATTGTATATAAATGACACCCAGTAGAAGGAATGTGAACTCTTGTAATACGTATGACCCAAAGAATAAGAAGGTCACATCCTTCATTGTATCAAGCCATCATTTAGAAAGGAAATAGTCTCCCACATATTATCATCATATGAATAAATAATATCACAAGATCAGTAATGTATTCTATGAATCATATGGCTTTTAAGGGACGCATGAGATGAAAATGATGGTAGAAAGAATGTTGGATAATGGGAAAGAAGGATTTTCCATTATGTGATAAAATTGGAATGAATAACCTTCACAAATGCTTGAAGGGAATGGGAGTTTATTATAATTTTGGAGAAAAAGGAAACCACGTACGTGATTTCATGGGTAAGAAAAAGTTTTCAAATGTACAATGCTTCATCAGCAAGGCATTGAGACACTATGCAAATCAATGTCCCATTCATTAGAGTATGCTGCAAATGATGTTACAGGATAATAATCAAGTTATGATACTACCACAGATGAAAAATAATGACTATTGTTTTTATGTTTTTATTATAGAATTATTTCATTTGAGTGTTGTATCAATAGTATACTGGTTACATGAGTTATGGAGATAAATAAGTATTGTACGACAGTACTATTTCATTGGGAATTTGAGATTATATGGTCCTGATACTAAAGTAGTAATTTTGGAATAAGAGATGGTTGGTATTGATAATTCAGGATGTTGCGGTGTTGTAAAAGAATATACGATGAAGGCGTTCACATGTTATTACCTAGAAAAAAAGATACCCATTATGTTTAACTTCCTTATAAACTTTTGACTTAGAGTTTGGATATATGTATTTTGGATATTTCTAAAGGATGGAATGGATTATGTTTGAAATTGGATACTATTGTTATGGTTATTTTTGGATTTCAATAAAAAGGACAACCCGGAGGTCGGGCGACAACCTGTCACATCTTGCAAGTTTGCGAGACATGAACTTGAAATCGAAGGAAGACAAGGGTGTATTACCTATCACTGACCCACGTGATGTCCTAGATTGAATAATGTAGTTTTTTAATGGGGCTGGTATATTAATTAAAAATACATTTTTTTGGAACCCTAAACGAATAGGATAAATAGAATATACTTTTTAAGTTCTATTTTCTTTTAGAGTGAATAATGAGTTTGTGGTAGAAATTAGTTGAAGGATAAGACTCTGCTTTTCAATTATATTTTTTTTCATCTTCTCTTATTTTATGATTAAATTAATTCTTATAATTTATTGAAGGGATCCTAAAACAAAAAATTTGTTATCCTAATACCTTATGTATTGTTGAACCGATGGTATTTTAAATCATCATAGATTGGTGAATTTAAGGCCCTCAATTTTACACTTGTTTCTGATTCATGACCTCAATCACTACCTATACATATTTACGTTTTCTCTCAAATTATATGTCTCTACCTTCCACCAATGTTCTCCTAATCGAGATCATAATTGTTTGGTGACCCTTTCATTTCTCTATTCCTCTTATTAAGAATAAATTTTAGTAAACTAATCTCCGATGTGGGTTTTCCCCAAGGTATTTTCTATTTTCAACATTTTATTTTTCGATAATAATTTCAAATTGCAAGGTGGAAATTTATTGAAGGAGGGGAGAATGTAACACCCCAAGCTTCCACGGTACACTTCTGTTTCAATAATTCAGTAGCATGTGTTGTATGCAACGTTGAGTTCTAACACACACCACAACCAATCAAACTAGCTTTTATGAATAGTAATACACACTTTTGGAAATTTTATAAATTTTATCGTAAAATATGGGCTTCATTATTGGATTCTGAATATCGAAATTATTTTTGGGTGAATTTTTGGTACTATTTTGATAACATTCATATTTTGATGAATAGTGAAGATTACTAAATTTTAATTAAAAACAACTTTTTTAATGAAAATCATTAATAGTGATAAATTATTAATTTGAGTGATTTTAAAGTATAATTATATTATATTATTACCATTTAATCCAATTTTTTTCATTGGACATAATTTCACATTTAAACTGGACATAAGAAAGTGCCAATCATTTGATAGTAACTATTTCTTAAAAAAACGCTTTTTGTTTTGACAATGAGAATTAATATTAATTTAATTTCTACCACTTCATTGTTTTGAATATAGAAAAATGTATTCTGTATATATAATCATGAGGTCAAAATTTTCTAAATAGGTAGCTATTATTTTTAGACATTTTGAATAATTACTTGGGTAAATATTTTATTTAACATGGTTTAAGGGTAAATTCGGTAAATAACGGAAAAAATAATATTATAACAATAAGAAATTACCCTAAAACGTGTCATAACCCTATTTGTTGATACATTTCTGAACATGGGAATCATTGGGTCGATTTTGGGACACCATGGATCCCCATGTAAATGATAATGACACATTATATTAATTAGGTTAAAGTAAATAAAAAAATGACATTAGCTTATATATTTTAGGAAAACAATTATATTGGTTTATATATGTTATATTATAGACTATAAATATTAATTATAAACATAATAATGATTTCCTACATAATTGTATTTTATTTATATTTTTAGACATTTAATAATTAAATTTATTGATGAGACAATAATGGTGGAGTATTTTCCATATTAATGAATGAATCAAATAATTGGTATTATAAATGTTAAAATAAATAAAATTTGAAAGTTTTGATGACATCCAATTATTTTTATGGTTAATATTACATTTTAGGATTGATTAATTGATTTTATACGTATTAATAATGTTTTTATGAATTTAAAAAAAATCAATTATCAAATAGTGTCAAAATTTACATAAAAGAGTTTTTAAAACAAATAATATATTATTAATTGATATTCTATTCCTAAAAATATACGATTTGGAAAAAGGACTTATATAAATATATGAGCATTATTAATGGCAAACTTGGGGTCTCTTGGATATTTATATTATGTTTATTAACCATATAATATAAAAATACATAGAGACATGGTAAATGTCAAATTAATTAACTAAGAGTAAAAACAAAAAGATAAGGTTAATAAGGTGACCCAATGCTGTCTAAAACCTATTAGATTAGTGGATTTCGACCCATCCCCACATTATCCTAGAAATAAATCAATTTGGAGCAATTATAAACCGATTATTAATTTATTATAAAATAATATTTTATGTTTTTTCTAAGGTACTCGTCACCCCTCTAATAAAGGGGCCCTCCCCATTCACTCTAGTTTACACCTTCTAAGACATTTGTATCGGCCAAAACATGCAAAAATATCCTCTCAACATCCCTCAGTTCATCCTAGAGGCCCTCCTTTTGTCCGAATGTCTACTTAAGGAACCCTTTTGATCAAATCAAAAGGAAGAACCCAAAGAAGAGCTAATGATTTCACCACCCTCTTTCAAGGTCTCATATTCTTCCACTTACTCTTTCTATGTTGTTTTAATTAAAAAATAATAACTCTAGTATCTTCTATATACTGAGATGTTATTATAAATATTTCACAACTATATTCATTACCCTATCCATATTATGAATGATAATGTCACCATGCGTGCGTACGTACGGCTTACCATCTCCACGTTGTGGTGTAATTTGTTATTCAAAACTATGTTATTAGGATAGATATACTGACGAGTAATATATATATAAATAACAAAAATAACTTGCTAATGTATTTGTAAAATTAATATACCGTCCAACTCCAATATTTTAAGGAAATGATATTGTCGGTTGTGCGTACGTACAGATTACCATCTCCACAACGTGATAAGATTCATTTCCTCATTCACTATTCATCGACGATTATAAAAATATATATTACTATTAATTATGTAATATATGACATAATAATTCTACTGGATATATATATATATATATATATCTATGTGTGTGTGTGTACATACATATATCTAATTCATTCAGTTCTGTTGAATACTATATGAAAATGGGAATAGCGTTTATGCGTACGTACGGACTACCATCTCCATAAACTGTGTTTTTTATTTCATATATATGTCTATTATACATATTTAAATTAAAAATATATATGTTATATAAATAATGTTTTATATTCTGGATGTACATTAATCTTGATCTACGTGATACAATCAATAGTAACAAGTTAAAACACGTATGATAAAGAAAGTGATTATTACTGGAAATGTTAATTTAACATGTAAATTATTTTTAAATGGGGAGTATAATGTAATAAATGGATCATGTATGATATCATAAATATTATATAGTTCTGGTATACCATAAAAACACACTATGAGCTTCATATAGGAGGTTAAATGTACCCTAAACTAAAGGAAACTCTGAGGTAAAGTGTTTTCATCAAACTCATTATTCCCCTAAGATTCATTCCAAATTTACACTATTCCCATTAGTGTGGGGTATGTACATCCCATAATTGAATTCTTTATATAATATTCTGTAATTTGTGTTTATTGACATATTCATTGTATGATACCACTTTTATGGGTTTTATTTCTCATAAGTTACCAAATTGGTAAGGGTTAATTCCTCAATCTCATTATTACCTGGGATTGTTTATCTGTAAGTATCTACTGGTTAATTTTTATCATCCATGTCCATTTTTAATAAAAATAATTTCAAAATGAATATTTTAAGGATTTGTGAAAGGTAATCTTTATGAAGATCATAATTTTAAATGTTTTAAAGATTTAACATTCTAAATCTTTTGAATTATGGTCCATGTTTTCAAAATGATTTTAAGGAAATAATTATATGGACATGAATGTCTAGAAATGATATCTTGTTTCAAAAGTTTCAAAGTGGTATGTGACACTTTGATTCAAAAATATCTTTTAAATTACTTATTTTATAAATTTGTGACTTTTCAATGATTTTAATAAAAAGTAATATTTCTCTCAAATAGTTTTGATTTCATCTATGTCAACATCCTTTGATAGATTTTAAGATTATTTGACGTCGATTTATTATGATACAAAACTTCCATATTGTATTTATAGTTTTGTGATATGTTTGAATGTGAATCTGTTATTTTTATTCCATTCATGGTTTATAGAGAATGTATTGACATTTCGTATGCATGTTTTAATATGAACTTTGATGTTATGTTTAAACCTGTTCATATGTGGAATGCGTTGGACATAGTAAGTGACGGGTAGAGCCTGATACAGCTCCTTGATGCATCAGTATGTCTCATGAGACAAACTACTGCCTTGTCACAATTCCTTCACAAAATCTTATTTGTATTCTTGTATCAAGGCCTTAACTATGTGGTTATGATAGTCTGGCATTATGCATTCCATCATTATGAAAGTGGTTAGTGATATTTCATGTGATTATTAGACTAGTATAATATCCATTTGAATAAGTAAATATAATTATTTCATTTTATTTTTTCCATATTATTCTTAAGTTCACGTTTATAAGTATTTTGTTTTAGTTATACACTGCCTTAAATTTTTATGCTTATTTATGAATGTTTTCACTCTATCTCATACCGTTACTGTACGTTTGAGCTCACCCCTTTCTATGTTTTATTTTTCCAAGGATTCCAAGATTTTTATTTTGATTGATATGCAGGGTTAAGCAATGGGAATAATGGTGGTCATAAAAGATTATTTATTTTGTTTTATAGGACTTAAAGTGTAATATAACATTCATGTATGTAATATATTTCCCAAGACTACTAAACCGATCAGTCCTTTAGGACTTGATTCCTTGTATTCATGCCAATGTAATACAATAATGCGCCAACTCTAGATAATTGTGGTCGGGGCGTTACATATGTGGTCTAGTTTCTCTCTCTCATTATTTTGTAGTTTCCATATATTTTACATTATGATTCATGCAATACATTTCCTTGCATCACAATAAAATGTGTTATTCATTTATAAAAAATTATCAATATGTAGTTTTATCTTGGTGGATCCTTTAGAAATTGTATAAATTATTCACCTCATCGAACACCACCCATTGGGGTGTCTAAACCAAATTTAAAACTATTATATAATATATTAAATAATGAAAACACAACCACTGTGTTTTTATTTTCATGGAAATGGAATATAATTCTATTATGTATTTTTTCAAAGGATAGGACTTCCTTATAAGAGTTTGGTTTGACATTTAATTTTATTTTTCATTCCATGATTAATTTAAATAATTACTTATAAGTAAATGGAAGTGGTTGGACAGACCATGCATCATGTTATATAATATAAAATGTGGAATTTATTGATAGTGATGCACCTGTTTGTTTTTGGATTGATGTATAAGATGAACTAGAAGTAATCACCCATGATATAATTATTATTATGATTATTCTATTTATATTGGATGTGGAACAATTGTCATCGGAGTTTTTGAGAACAATGATTGACACTACCTTACATCGGATTTTGATCATGATGAATCTTCCCATTATACAGGTAACTAGACAATGGGAATTTTTCTACACGTTACATTTCTTCAAATGTTGTGACTGACTTCTCGCCGAAAAAATATCGAGTGTTGAGTATGATATCACTCAATAATTATGAGATTCAAGTCATATATAATTTCCCGAATCATCTATCTTGTTAGGCTAGATAAGGATGCTTGATTAACACACCATGTTCCACTAACACCAAGTATCCTTCTATATTCATAAATATGTCCTCACGTACATAGTGAATATAGATGAATACAATATATATCTATAATATTTATTTTATAACTCTAAATATGTATGGCTATTGATTAGAATCCTGTAAAATAAATTTACGATGTAAGAATAACCAACCATTTATAATATAGGAACCTAAGTCAGCAGGTATTTATTTTTTCCGATATACATATTACTCATTATAAATGAACAATACAATTTATATGTAGAATACCTATATTATTTATAGACACTGTTGGTGGTGTCCTAATGGTATTTTATCTCTCACCCTAGTTTTTCCACCTTTCTTACATTGGTATATAACATTCCTATAGGTATAATTAAGGTAAATCTCCCTGATATATATTCTTGATTTATTTTACTTATAGGATAGTGGATGGGACTCTAGGAACAAACATATGATCAGGTTCTAAGGGATTTGTAATTTTACATTATGTCATCTTCTATAGCGTGGTATATATTCTTGTTTACTATTTAAATTTTTTATATCAATATTCATTGGAATTATCATGTATATATATATATATTCCTATTGTATTACTTTATTATTATAGATTCATGGTTATTTACACTTTAATATTTGTTTAGCATATATTATTTCTACGTGTCATTCAATATATGATGCTTCAGCTATTGAAGGTTACTAGTAATCATATTAAAGTGTATCATACCACAGATATACTATATATTGATATTCATCAAATATTTTATGTATTTGAAATTATCTATAGTTACAATATGAAATGATAGTATAGTCTACCCACTATACCACCTTAGACCCTTGTTACACGTTTGTTGCCTCTGGTGTAGGTGGAGGCTTTCCTGAGGCCATGTTACCCACCAGATAATGGAACTTATTAGATGGAACCCACGTTAGGACGGTATAGATTATTTTAAGATCATTATTTTTCCGATATCATACTCTATGGGCAATATACTTAAGACTTATAAGTTATAGAATTTGGTAATTATCATGTTTGTAGGCATAACTAACCCACAAACAGGGAATACCTAAATTACCCAGGATGAGATGATATTTATATTTATTATGATTATTAATGTTGATATGAATACATAATTTTTTAATGCACATGATATATGATGTTATTATCATTAGGGTTTTTAAAATTATATTTCCATTATATTGGCCCAGTGAAATTTCGGTGTTTCTGTTCAGGCATCATTATAGGCATACTCGGACTAATATGTCGAGAATTTTACCATGTCATGTATACATTCAAAATGATTTATCAATTTTCATATAGTTAGTGTATGATTATTGTATATTGAAATGTGTTGACATTTCCATCATTTTTAATGTTATGGGGTTAATTTAAGTGTATATGTTAATTTAAATATTGTTTTCCAACAAAGATTAGTGATGAAAACATAATTTTCTAATTATACCATTTCGTTGGTTGTGGACCATTAGGTTCGGGATGTGATATATGTATTATATATTAAATTGATTATAAAATATAATGAAAATAATTCCTTTAATTTGATACAGTAGCCACTTAATGGGACTCCAATTATGATTTAAAGGGTGTCATCCTCTATACCATAAAAATGACACTCTATATACTAGAACCCCTACTGATTTATATGAGACATAGACATGGACCTGACCATAGTAGTGTGTATTTAGGAGTCTCATACATTCTTACCAAATGTTATGGTATTTTTTATCTCCCTAAGCATGATTTTGGAGGTGTATGATAGGTGTAAACTTTTAAATATGAGGGATTGTATCTGTCCTTGTTATATATCATTGATATTTCTTGAAGACTATGTAATATTTTGATTTTTTTGAATTGTAGAATGCTTGATTCCAAACTTCCTTCAGTCATATGATATATATGAAGTGATGACCATGAACCAATGGTGGTGGGCCGTGAGCCGCTGATGATCCCTCATGTAGTTAAACCTACGGTTGCACCATATATTCTTGATATTGGAACTGACACCCAGTGTTAAGAGAAGTGTTTATCAGTATGATGAGAAATATTCATGGTGAAAATCAAACTCCCCGAATATAGAAGAGTTATTATTAGAGTGAAACTAGCAGCATTCTCCCACCATTTCATGGGATTGTGAACCTCATGCTGCTGAGTTAGAGAGGGAGTCAATGCATTCTATCTTTTAATATATATAGATTCCTCCATATCATAGGGTCAAACTCAAAAATTATATTCTACATGATTCTTCTAAGTGATTGAATGACGTTATTGTGCAAATAGAACAACATAGATCCTTGCTCTAGGTAGAAATATAAACAATATTCCATGAATACTTATATTCAATTACTATAAGTGATTACTGGGATAGGGAGTATATGATCCTATATCTCTGATCCATGACTTTCATGGAATAATATAATCATTTTTCTTGACAACAAAGGTTCACAATTTTTTTCTAGTGATGATCATATGAATATGATATGAATTCAAGATGTACAAGTATACAACATTTTATTGTAGGAATATTTTTTCAGATGGAATCTATTTCCATGAAAATCAATCTTTCCCTCGTTATTGAGCGGAATCTGAGGGAAGAAGATGTTGTAAAAATGGTTGGATTGGAACCCAGTTCTATAAATGCTTCCTATAATTAGTGAAAGGAAATATTTAAGGTTTCATGAGGGTGTAGTTGAAGTCTGGAAACATAGAATAATAACTTATTGTTATATAATCTGTGTGGTAATGAATAACATTTAATACATCAGTTTTTATAACTTGCATTGAAATACAAAGGCATTGGTAGGATGGACCATTTCAAGAACATATTCTGGAATTTTCGATCACTAAATAGATAGTGTTATCTACACATACCCCATGTTCAAGATAGGGTCCAATAGTATGTCACCAGAAATGTATTTGGAATACCACTAATCATTCAGGATGAGGCATCGGTCTAAGAAGATGTAATGACACATTCAATTGTTGTAAATGTAAATAGGTCTTACTCAGTGTAGTCAGGCTACGAATCTGGGCTCGGGAATGTTCCGATTACATTCAGTGAAGCCAATTTCAATGTAACAGAGCATTAAATACTATAATATTTGAGTTACTCTTCTACTATCCACTATATTAGTGTCTTTATTATTTGATATAGGTGTGTCTAACTCTTTTATATCTTATTCAATCACAGAGAGTCTGAACTGTGAGATTAAACAAGTATGTGGAATAATGACTGTCAATACCACATAAGGTTTTTGATCTGAGACCGTACTACAATTTAAGGATTTTCCAAATGATATTTTTAATTATCATTTCATATGAAATATTTAAATCTTCCACATGACATGGTTTTATGTAATCATTGGGATAGGCTAGTTAGTTCCTTATTTATCACACAATGTCTTCTATTGTCTATGGTGATGTGTACATCACTAGAGGGACGTATACATAAGAATAAGCTAGAATGGGATGTTAGTGATTATCGAGAAGAACTTGAGAATCGAGGTCTCATAAGAATGGAAACCAGTATTTCTACACTATTATTATATTATCAGGTATTATGACCCACTATTTTTCTTCTTATTGTGGATCGTTTCATGTTTGTATTACCTATCATCATTTCTGGGCTAGCTCCACTCCTAGAGATAGAATTAACTATTCAAATAGTTCCATGAGAAGATCCAGTGATTGTTCAACCTTGTTGGGAGGGACCAACGATACATCTAGAATATATTAAATAGTTCTAGGACCTAGAGGCCCAAGGCTCTATATGTGCCACACCATCTCCTTGGGGTTCACTAGTCATTATTTATTATGGATGATGGTAACCTCATTCCTTATATTGACTTAAAATGGTTTAACTAACATACAATAATGAATCATGGTCTACTTCATCAAATAAAAGACCTTTTTTATCTTCATGAAGTAGTAAAATGTTTTAATGGTTTATTTGACATCAAGTTATCATCAAGTACATTTTAGTTCATCAAACCTATATTTCCTAGCTTTTAAAAGAATGTATATCCCTTACAGGAGCATGATAACACAATTACTCCACATGAAACCCCTTATGGTTTTTCTGGTGATGATGAATAAGGTTTCGATCGATTTCTATATTAATCTATTATAGTGTTTTTGGATGAAATCATTGTGTATTGACATTCATGAAATGATAATGCAATATATTTTGATAACATGACAAAAACTGACATAGATTAAACATTATATTACGATCATTAAAATTATCTTCTTTATTGGCTATGTCCACTTAATGGGTCCTATTATCTCAGAGTAAGGAGTTTCAATATACCCAGGGAATGTGAGAATTGTGGTATCCAAGGAGCATCCCAACATTGTATTTGATATATGGAGTGTCTTGGGTTTAGAATGGTATTTAATATTCTTACTCTAGGATTTTGTCACAAATATAAGAACATATTATGGGATTTTCTAAAACTTTGTGAAATTTGTATGGTTAGAAACCTATGAAACATCATTTAATGATTTGAATTTAATATTTACATCTATGTTGATCATGATTATTTCAGATAATGCAAAAGGGTTGTATCGATTACTATGGTGCATCATGTATCAGCATAGGCAATGTCTGGATGTAGGGCCATCATGTAATTATATATTATTCCGGTTAGAGAAGGAATATCGTGTAGAATTAACTAATACACACCCATGAGATGGAAAATTTGGTTCATTCATTGTGTTGTTGGCGAGTCTCTTTAATTTAATTGTGTCCTTTGGTTTTAACGAAAAATGACAGGCTAATGTATATATTTATAAAACCTGATAAAAATATAAGGAAACATATATGTGTTGATTGTCTATTATATATTAATTATTATCTCCAATATCTACCTAATATCTAAAATACTATATCAAGTAATCTATGCTAGAATACAAAGATATAGGATGTTCATGAGGCCAGTGGTTTGTGGAATCTCAAAGCTATATTTTCCAATATTCATGTTAAGGATCAAAAGGAAAGTGGAAACACTATCTTCATAGCTTTAGAATCCACCTCAGCACATTTTTAATGGAGACAATGTGGAATCCCTCAAATATCGAGGGCCTAGAAAAAAGGATGAGAATATCATATAAAGATTCTGATTTGTGTTGGACCGTGGATTAGGATGTTAACAAATTATTTCATGGGTGCGTTTGGGTTCTAGGAGATATCATAGAAGAGCTCACGAAGTAATTTTATGCCTCGTATTGGTAATTACATACCTATGTCACCAATAAGTCTCATTTCTTGTGCCACTAGTATTAGTGTCATGGTAAGAAATGAGAGAAAACTGGATTTATCAATCCGTTTTCCACCATTTAAACGGTGAAGGGGAAACCTCAAATGTGTCAAGAATGTAACACAGATTTTACCTTACCATGACGATATAGGAAGAGGTTTCTATAGACAATTTAAATAGTTTACCAATATCACGTCATGGAAACGATATAGTTTTTATAGACGTTGAACATTTTAAGAGGGTTACACAACTGAAAATAGTGTGAGATTCTAATTAGATAGATGTGCTCAGGAGGTTATACTTCAGAGTGGTCATACATCTTCATAGAACGTTATGTTCAATCATATCTCACAAGGATGATCTCATCACATATTATTTATGGATGGGGATGATAAGGCCTTAGATATACAAGTGCTATTGAGCATTTTCAATCACCTCAGACTAATGGATAGACCGAACATACAATTTAGGTGGTAAAGGACATTATCCTTTGATTATTATTTTATTTAGGGATTTCTTGGTGGATACACGTAACCTTTTTTGAGTTGACTTATTATTAAAAATATAAATCTATAATCGAGATGGATCCTTATGAGGCCTTAGATGGTATATTTTGTTGTTCAACATTGTTCTAGACAGGGTCCCCAGAGGATGAATTTATTAGACCACATCTTCTTCTATATATTTAAATTATATTCTAATAGATCATAAATTGTAAATTGATAGCTCAATCCCAAGAAAATCCATATTCCAGTTGACACCAATGACCTCTTCGGTTCATGGTCATAAATTTGGTTTTTATATAAGTCACGATTAGGTTGGTCCATCAATATATTTGGAGGTAGGGTAATATTCCAACTAGATTCATTGGACTATTATAGGTTTTGAAATGTTTCATATTTTTGGATTACAGGAAATAAATTCCTCTGATATATCATTCTATGCAAGATATATTTCATGATTCTCAACTATTCTAGTATTACCCATATTTATTACACTTTTCCCAGCATAATGGGGTTGAGTGAGATATGGATGCTTCCTTCAAGGAGTATCAAATTAATATTAATTACTAGAGGATTAGGTCACTATAAAGAACGTCGATTCTTTTTGTATGATTTATATGGATGAAAATTGGAGTATAAGATGTGAACTAGGAATCAGAATCTGATATATGAAAAATGTGTCCAGAGCTTTTATTAGAATAAAACTCTTTATCCTCAAACGTCGAACATAGGGTTTAGTTTCATTTAGGAATGGAGGTTGTTATGAATCAAATATTTTAAAGGTTTTATTCATTTTATCATTGGTTAAATAATTATTTTATTTTGGTCAACATTTAGTATGTATTAATGAATTGTTTGAGAATTTTTAGGGCTAGTTCAACAGCCCAATCATTGATATTTTGGAATCAAAAGTGGGGGGAACGATTATACAATTTTTATTATTAACCATTTGGGGTAAACATGTAGTGAACTCAGTGGAGAACATGAGGTGATGTGATTTTTTCACTTGATTTAGCAGAGGAACATTATTGTGTGAATTTCAATGGGGATTGAGATAGTGAGTCCCAAATTTATTATAGATGGAATGAAAACCATTCCCCTGCCCATGAAGGGTCCCTACTAATATAGAGGGGTGTGTAATGTATGAATATAGTTTGGAAAAACATCAAGATAAATCAGGTGACCCTATCTGTTTATTGAAATTTAAAATTATACACTTAATGAACATAAAAACATACATCTTTTTTCAACATTCTCATTTACAGTGGCTAATAATCTTTACTATATCCCATGTGTTCTCCATATATTATAGTCCAGGGATCAAGGTTAATCTGCCATCTGGATATAAAATCATGTGTCTCAAGAAGCGTTTTATATCTTTTTTTATTCTCATCAATGATCATAATTTTTTATAGTTTATCTTTACATATCATATGACATTTTAATGTAAGATCATTCTCCACATTTTTAGTAAGTAGGATAGTTTCTCTAATTTACCAATTATACGTAATATATTAATCCAATATTGTATGAGGTGTCAAATATTCTCTTAAGGTATGATGTATAGTTTTTTACGTGCAATTCATGATTTATTCATATTTTTCCCATTATTCTGCGTTCCATCCTCTTCGACACATCACCTAAAAATGTGTTTTTAGTTTCAAAAGTTTTATATTCGTGTTCAATTATTTCATTATACAATTTCTATATAGTAAGAGGTTGTGTTCCTCATTTAACGCCTCACTTTTTTGAGTTCTATCAAAATTTAACATTACTATATAATTTCGTAAATTCTTAAATAACACCTAGTTGTTTGACTTGACATGGAAATGAAATTTCAATATATTATTTATTTATTCAATTTAATGGAACGCATTCTATATTATACAATTGATATTAAATATTATTTTCCATTCGTTTATTAATTTAATGTATTTCTTATAAATGAATGGAAGTTTGTGGAAAGGCCATGCCTCATGTTGTATAATTTAATGCGAGGAATGTAAGGATCATGATGCCTTTGGTTGTCTAAGGGTGATAATGGGGAAGAGTTAGAGGTTTACCACAATGAAATCATTATTAATATGATTATTATATTGGTAATGGTTTTGGAAAGATGGTTAAATTACTTATTTTACATAATTTTTCATTCCCCCATACATTGGGGTGTTGAGCATGATGACTGTAGCAATTACACTGGTATCTTTTTCGGTGGAAAAGATAGTCCCTTTTCCCATACATCAGATGTTGGGAAAGATGTCTCCACCCTCCCTTGTTTATTTATAACACAATATCTCATTAATTATATGAATCATTTAATTTAACATTTTCTTGAGACTATATCTCATTATGCCAGTCATGGATTCTTGAGTTATGTCGTAGGTTCATCCAGCACTGAGTATCCTTTTATATTACCAATTACATCCTAACATAAAATTTTCATGTTGGTTAATAATTATATAATAGTACTACAGATATATATTTTATTAATGTATATATGCATGGTTACTTTTTGGAATATTATACCGACCTATTCCAATGAATGCAGATCCATCCAGGTGTCCTATAGGAAACATAGTCAACCGTTTTTTATTTGTTAATCTATGTTTATTATTCATTATACCTTCAAAATTCTATTGATATGTACATATAGCAATTTATTTCTAAACAACCTCAATAGTGGAGTACATAGATTTTATCCCACACCATTCTTGATCAAACTATGGTACCTGAGTGGATTACTTGTTTGTAGATAAGGATAAGGGAAGAACCCGGATACAATTGCATGATTTTTTTCTTATCATATAGGACATGGGACTAGAGGATCTATCATATGATTGTTATTCAAGTAGCAACTAATTTTGCCTTTTTGTCTTTTTTATATTTGTTTCTATAATTTTGTATATATATTTACCTAGTTTACATTTTTTATATCAACAAGGAATGAACATTTATATTACATAGCCTATTGGATTTTATTATTATATTTTATTTTATTTTTTTATGATATCATTGTTGGTTATCATATTATTTTACACAATTCCATTCTGCTGTATAATTCATTGACTATGGTAGGTTACTATTGTAGTTCTTATAGTTTCATATTCTTCTATGAAATTGGATATTCATATTCGTCATCTTTTGTTTTTTAACATTATCCATATTTTTACTCTACTATGATGGTATAATATCCCAATAGTACCAACTTAGAACATTTTATCTAGTTAGAAGCTATTGGAATATAGGGTGGCCTGCTTGAGTCAATGTTACCCACTAGCTTGAGGAACATGATATGTTGACCCTAGAATGGGATGTAATGAAATCAAATTCATTAACAATTTTATGAAAAGATATTGATATTTTTAAAAATTATCTCTTAGTTTTAACCAACCATTAAAAATAAAAACGATTAGCTTGTTGAATTTTTTTTACTCCTCATAGGATAAAAAGAATCAATCAAAGGAAAAGGTAACTAGAAGTTCAAATTGAATTATATTCCTGACCATGAGTAATTCACCTGGCTGAATATTTTATTTATAAATTTTAAATCAATCAATAAATTATTATGTTACCTAAAATTCCATTACAATAATTTTAAAAACTATCCATATAATATAAATTTACAAAATATAAATATAGAAAATTATAATAAATATACTGTTTTAATACATTTGTAATACAGTTTTTCTGATGAATTAATATGATTCAATAAATCACACTAAAAATATTACTTTTTATGTTTTCAAAATCATTTTCATGAATTTTATCTTTCATCTATAAGCATATAAGTTAATTATTTCATATTTAAAAATTATATATAAAATACGATCATAAAAAATTTATTCCAATTAAAATTTACTATCAATAATGATTAATTTTTTTTTGTATTCTTGTGAAACATTTTGAGATATTAAAATCAGTAAGGTGACATTTTAGAATGATTCATTACATGAAAATATTGAATTTATCAAGAAATAAAGTATCCAAAATAATATTTTTAGAATATTGTTTGTCTATGTTATTGTTACACTCTTTTAATATATTTGATGAAAGTTTATGGCTGATTTTGATGCATTATTTCATAGTTATAATGTCGTTTTAACTGTTTTACCCTTATCATGGATATAATTTTTACCAAGGTTACTATTAAATAAGACCAAATTTAAAGTTGATGTATTAAATTAATTTAGAATTTGTGATTGTAATTATTCATTCCACTTTATCAAATAAAATTCCAATATATGGAATATATTACATTTAAAATAGTTTTTTGAAATGTGATGAAAAATTTTATTAACAGAAAATTATTTTTTTATATTACTATATTTACTGAAAATTTGCATAATGTCAATTAAATATAAATTAATTTTATATAGTCTATTTGAAATGAAATAATTAATTTTTAATGAAATAAAATAAAATAATTTTTATATACATTAAAGTAAAAGATAGTTTCTTATAAAATATTTATTTTTACGATTTTTTGAATAATTACTCAACATAGAATAATCTCGAAATTTAATCATAAGGTAATTTTGATAATATTATTTCAAAAATTATTATTATTTTATTAAATTATATTTCTTGTGTTGGAATAAATATGTTATTATACCAATTTACTTAATAAAAAGAAATTTTTTTAAGAAAAACTATTTTTCAAGTATAAAAGGACTGTTAAAAATTCAGTGCATGTTTAATAAGATTTTATAAATAAAAATGTATTGAGTAAAAAAATTATATAAATATTTCATAATATGGTTACTAATATTTATTCCAACCAATTAAACATCATCATTATAATGTACATATTTACATAATATATTTATATATCATATCACAATCCATTTGATGTTAAATGTTTCATGTTTAGAAATATATCATGCATAATACTATTTAAAAGTATATTTTATTAGGGATATATAATGCTTTATTGTGAATCATAGTGAAAAAATGTATCACTTACTTATCATAAATCAATATATGTATTAGAGATGGATAAAGTATAATAGTTGTTTGTTGACGTTCTAATATGATTTTGTGGAAAGTGAGGTAATGAGCGATCAAAACCAGTACATCCTTTTTCATACCTGGACATAAAATTGAAAAGGTATATCATTATAATTCTTGGTGGATCATGGATGAAACACTTATTTATAATAATATGAATCTAGCACCAATTCATCTATTTTTGAGGTCAGAACTACCATTCCACCATAGATGTAATGTTCATCATTCTTATCTAAGGAATATCCTTGAATAATTTAATCCCATATATGCCTCAAAAATATTAAAAGATAATAAGAATAATCTCCATACATAAAATGACCAAATCAAAGAATGCAGTAGTGGAGACCAAGGTTGCTAAAGGTACCGCCTCTTTCTCCACATATACACCAACTTAGGAATTCTCGAGGAGTCAAATTATCATCTGACCATCTCGTATTGTTTGAGATTAAAACTATTATGTATTCTAGATAAAATAAAGAATAATAAAATTACCTATTTTATATGTATATTCCATATTGAAATAAATTTTCAACATATATTCAATCATACATATCTACCACATATCAGGTGCTATTATGATAAAACAACATAAGATCTGATGGTCCATAGAGAATGGAAATAATTTTCCGAATATAAAATAACACTAATGTTTAATTGAATGAACCAAAACAACTATCTCAATGTCACTAATAGGGTAATTGTTATTTTTTTGGAGATGTTGAGACCCATAAGCCACCACCCAATCATTCCATATCATGAAATCCTTGAAAACAACAATAGAGTTATCAAATTATACTACATTTCACATCCAATTTTTTTAAATAATCAAAATAAATGTAGGTTTTAATATCCACTTCATTTAATGAATGGAATATTAACATATTTTGTGCCACTCAAACTTTTCCCCCTCCTTTTAATGTTTTCAAATAGAATTAATGAAATTGTTGATGAACCAAACAAACCACATGTTGTACCCTTAATGATAAGGATAATTGAAATCTCTATCATATTCCTTGGACCTTCACCTAATATAACCACCATCACAATCAATGGATCAAGATTAATATATGTATCTAAAATAACATTCTTATTAAAGGGTGCCTCATGGATAAAAATGAAACACTTTAAAATCTATTCATAAAGCTGATGCACTCTAAATGTAGTCAATATAGTATTTAATAGTTAATCATGTGATTATAATGTTTATGAATATACCATGATCACATTAATACACTCGATGATGATGAATTCCATGTACATGTGAGAAAGTCTATTTATTCTTCTCTTGAACACAACTATATATTTTAATAACTCAAAAATTCACAAGGTAATCTTATAACCCATGTATTATAATTATTTCCATGATAATACAACATATTATCTCCGCAATGGTTTGGGATGATACAATAATTCATTAATATTAGATTACCATCTAGGTCTCTTATACAGACCAAGTAAACAATCTATTATTGGAAATGGATAATGGTTTTTCATTGTTACCTAATTGAATTTTTTTTCCCAACCAACCATATGTTAACATACACCTTCTCCAAAAATATAATAGGATCATCCTACAGGGAAGTGATTTTTAGAATAAATCCATTCACCATTGGATCCTAAAGATATACTTTAAACTCCATCATCTTTGATTGAGAAATAAAATATAGAGCAATCAATGAATATTTTCCACATTTAAGAATTTAATATTGAACATGAAAATCATTTAAGGAGGGAGTCCAAAAAAGCACATGGAATAAAATCTATCTTATAGAGACTCTTCATTTTCATAAAATTAAATAATATAATATTTATGAAAAACAAAAAAAAATTATATTACTAGGATTAAATGGTTTGGTGTCATTGTAAAATTAAGACAATACATTAAATTTAATAAATAAAACATAATCATATATTAAATTCCTTATTCTCTAGCTTCTTATTGACACTTCTATTCTCCTTTGTACAAGTAATCACCTGTGGATATACATAAAATAAATGGATGAGCTAAAATCCATGTAAAAGGATATATTATATAATTAATCAATATATTTTGGGGCGAGAATAATCATCACCATTACATCATCACCGTATTATGAGTGGAAGCATTATATAATCGCATGGAATGGGGAATTGTAAAAAAAATGAAACATCATCTCCTAGAGGAAATCTACCACACATTGTTTGGAACAAATCTAGAATCATGTTCGCAAAAATCTCATTTTTTATAAGATAAATCCAACTAACCAATGCAATATAGTGTTATATAAATCTAGTTTCACCCTTCACATCATATCATTTACATTATCATGCATTCCATAAAAAACGTATATCATCTTTGGACATAAAATAATCCATGGAAATGAATGATATTAATTTCATAAATAATAAATTCATGAATGAAAATAAATAATGAATTGATGAATTTAATTCTATGTATAGGGGTCATAAATCATGAGTGAAAAGAGACCGTTGTAAGAGAATTAAAATCTGTGTTCTTTTGAAAATAGATACATTTTCAAAAAATCATTTCATTTTTCATTAAACTAGATTAGTAACATGTATATACAAAAAAAATATAACATATTTTCAACGAAATTATTTATATAAGGAAAATTAATTAAATATCCATAATGAAAATTATATGAAATTGTGAAAACCTAATGAATGTTAGACGAGTTTCTAGAATTCCACTTACCTTATGTCTGAATGCATTTTTCACATTAATATTATGAATAATAATGTTATATTTGATAATTAATAAAATAAAAAAACCTTTATATAGTAATTTTTTTATTATGGATATATTATGTCCATTTATGGTGTTTTTGAGGAGTTATATCATTTAATTTCCTGATTCATGAGTGTTAATTTTCATTGTTTTCATTATCTATTCACTTGTATACATGATTTAATGTTTGTGTAAAATGAAGATAAATTTCAAGAATTGTTACCATACTTTAACAATTATATTAAATAATTTTTAATGATCTTAAAATCATTTTGTATGTTTTATGATGATGAATCCTTAGGTAAAATTTAATAATCATCATTTTATGTTAATTTATGTGGTTTTGAGATCACAACAAACTCAATTTGTTTTAGAATTATGAATATATGTATGTTCAAGAAAATATATAGGGTTATATGATAAATTTGGATGTCTTTTTTCAACTAGTATAATGGTTCTATTGAAATCCTTGAAGGAATTAATTAAAAATAAAATTACATCACCATTGATGTCTGTAAATTGAGACATAATATGTGACAATTTCATTTTTAGAATAATACACATAGATGGAGGATTTTAATGGAGAATAATACATTATCATGATTGAATTTAGTATATGTATGGTTTTGGAGTTATCATTCAATTTTTATTGTTGGAGGTGAGGAGAGAATAATAAAATAAACGGATTTATAATGAAATTTAAAGAAAATAAAGTGAAATTTACCTTTTGAATTTCACTTCAATGAGCACATGCTTAGGGAAAATGTATTGGTCTTTTCATGTCTTCAAGAGCTCCTAGTCATTTTGAATGTTATATGGTTGATTATTGGACGAATGTTTGACATGGCTCAATCTATGGAAGTTGTGATGAAGATGTGGTGGTGAGTGGTGGTATTTATAGTAGATGAGAGGGTTATCTTATAACTATTTTAATTATTATTTTATTATTTTGGTTCAAGACTATGAATAGTTCAAGAATTATCAGTAAATATATTAATATACTGAATAATAGTTTCATATTATGGGAATAAATCATCCATATATTATCTATGACTTCATAATTCATGTATTTATCAATTATTATAAATTATAGTATTTTACTATTAACAAAAAATTCATGTTTTTTATAAAAATTAAAAAATTTATCCAAAAAAAATTTATGAAATATATAATTTAATGACGATCTCAATTTTATATAAATAATTTTTGAAGTATGAGAAATTAAAATATCCATTAACTTGAAAAATACATTTTTATAATTAAAACTGATTTTTCAATACTTTGAAACATTACATAATGTCTCATAAAATTATATTAAAAAAATAATACAAAAAAATATATATTTTTGAATACATTTCATGAAAATAAATTATCATTAAAATTATTTAAAAAATAATAATTATTTATAAAAATACAAATACATAATTAATAATTCCTGACACATTTATTTATATAGAATATTATATAATTATATCATACATTCATTTATAAAATGAATAATTTTTTTACACTATTAAGGATTTGGTTACAATTCATTTGGATGGATTAATATTCCTAGTGATCATGTTACTATTCATATGGTAATGTCACCATTTCATCGGTGTTGGTTCCTTAACATCATGAAATTATTTTCATTTCATTAATTTTTTTATAAATTTATATTATGGTCTCTAAGTGATTTTATGATATTTATACTATATGAAATTACTATAAGAAAGGATAATTGTAATTGATAAATGTTGGGGTCATATCATTGTACCCACATTTTGAAATATCACAGTAAAAATTTCATTTTACATAAATCGATGAGGGAATTTCTCCTTCATTACATCCTATGGTTCCCCTGCTACTTCTCCATACTTTTTGTTCCTCCACAACACACTGAAATGGTGGGTTTCCTTTTTGTGTAGATCCTTATCCCTCTAGTCCACAATCTTTATCGTATTCTCCTCACAAGAGCTATCATCTTTCATTATTACAAACACTTAGATAATTACATGTGAATGATATGGCATGTACATCATCGGGAGTGATATGTGGAAAAAATCATGAACATAATCCATTTTTGGTAGAAGTGCAAGCTTATTGGACCGAAATATTTAGTGGTAAAAGATCTAAAAGATAATAATGAACCATGGGATTATATTCCCATTATTTTCAAAAATCCTGAATCTATTCCATGGTGATATTTCAAGGAAGACATTACCTCCAATTTTGAACTATATGTCTATTTGATTGTTTTCATTAAAATTAATTTTCTAACTCTGATAATCTATGATATGTTTTTGGATGGAATAAACTATATCTATAATCTCTTCCATAATATGAGGAAAAAGTAGCATTCATTGACATACATTATCACAAAATTTTAGTGTTCTATATCACTTTCCATATAAAGGTTAATATGGATCCATCTAAATTCTTATGTGGATTCTAGTGTTCTATGAGAACTCAAAAAATATCTGTGGCTAATCCAATAAACATTTGAATTCCATTGAGTAGGATCATAACATATCTTTGAGCCACATAATAGTCATTTTATAATTCCCATCAGTTTGGGGGTGATAAGACGTTCTAAAATTTAATTCTGTACCCATTCCATGTTTGTTGAATCAAAAAAAATTCAGATGTCATCATGGGATCCCGATCAGAGAAACATTTTAAGTGGACCCCAATACAACCTCTCCAATTCCATCACAAATACCATTGAATGTTATTAAAGTAATATGATTTCACAAATATGGATAATATGGGTAGTATTTTTGAATGAGTCCACAAAAATTAATATCACATTTTATACATTGAATGTATTTGGGAAATGTGACACAAAGTCCATAGTGACATTATCCCAAATCAACATGGGTTTAAAAAATGGTTAGATCATCCCATTAGACATTATTTATCCAATTTAAATTTTAGACATGTCAATTATGTTGAGATATAATATGTAATCTCTTTCTTGATGTTTTCCCACTTGTATTCTTCTCAGATATCATGGTACATCATGGATATATCGAGATGAATGGAGAAATGTGAGATATGTTCATGAACAAATAGAACAATATTTATCTTATGTGATTAATGATAACAATCACACTTTAAAAACTAAATCACACCATCATCATTGATATGGAACTTCTATATATTCCCTTTATTACATTCACCTTATTTTATAACTATTTTATCCATTTCTTAATCCAAAATATTCTTGTGAATGTATGTTTTGTAAATAAATTGGGAATTTTTGGAGATATTCTGGGCTATTAGGATTTCCAAATCCATCCTTTGATTATCCGAGAAGATATGGTCTCACTCAATCAACAACATTGATGGAGTAGCAAGTTAATTTCTACTCAGATCATCAACTACCTCATTAGCCTTACTAGAATTATCGTGAATAGATAAATCATATTCTATTATTACATTTAAACATATAATTTTATTAATGTTGACAGCCATTTGAGTGCGGATATACTTTATGCTCTTTTGATTGGTATATGTGTCACACTTCTCCCCATAATGGAATAACCACCATATTTTCATGGAAAAATCATAGTTTCTTTCTCCAAATGATGAATTTTTTAATTATTCTCATTGATGTTTACCTTTCATGAGGTTTAGGATATCACATTATAATTTTTCATGAGTAAACAATCCAGTTCCATCATTGAAGAAACACTTTATATCACAAAACTATTTCCATGTTTTAGTAAAGTGAGTACAGGTAAAGTGATCAAGCTTCTCTTTAGCTCCAAGAAGCATTCCAAAAATTCTTTCATCAAGACATAATTTACACCATTACATCTCATCGTATTTAGTGGGATTAACAATTTTGATAAATTTCTAAAAAAACATCAATATTACCAATCTATTTTTTGAAAACTACAGTTTTCATTGACACTAGAGGGTCTTGGTCATTCATAAATAGCATATATTTTTGAAACGTCCATAGAAATTCCCAAACATGTGATCATGTGTCCCAAGAATGTGCCTTGATACATATTTAAATCACACTTTTTGATCATTGATTACAACTTAAAGGTATTTAATTTCATTAACTAAAGACTTTATATGTTCTTCATTTTACTCATCTCTCTTGGAGTGGATAAGAATATCATTGATAGACAGTAACAAATATTTTCCTAGGTTATTTATAAAGACACTATTCATAAAATCCATGAATATTGAAGTGGAATTATTTAGCCAGAAGGGGATTAATAGGAACTCATAGTTCCCATACATTATGCAGAATTAAGTATTATAAATATATTCTTTCATCACCATTAACTGATGATATTTTGAATTAGAATAAAACAATAGAAATTATTGATCTCTTCATAACTGGTCGAACAAGATTTCAATCCCTGTAAGCTGATAATAATTTATTTTTGAAATCTTGTTTAGTTTTTGATAATCAATACCGAGCCAAATTGTTCCATACATCTTCACGACAAATTGCACTGCTGCACCCCAAGTTGATGCACAAGGGAATATTAACCATTTATCAAATTCCCTTAAAACTGATTCGATATCTCGTCCAGTTCGATAGGTTCAATCTTATAGGGAAACATTGAGATAGTTGTATCTCTAGGATTGGATTTTATTGAGAAATCAACATCATGGCCTCAGGGACTTCTAGGTAACTCACTTGGAAATACATATTTGTATTCCATCACAATAGGAATTTACCCTAGGTCGATAGCTTCCATTGACTCAACCATTTGACTGTGGTGATTCTATTCACATGTAATCAACACACACAAACCATTGAATGATACTCCCAATGATATTCATGATACTCTTTTTAATTGTGGAGGATCATGGGATTGTTTGGAATATTAAAAGATAATTACTTCTCTAAAAAATTTATGTTTTCTCCATTTATAGAGAGTCAATCCATCCTGGGTATAATGTAACATTCTACTAAGGTATGTAATATGATATTTTGTAGGAGAATAATTCAACATACTCCAACAAGAGAATATTTCAACAATTGGGCTGCAATGATTTCACAACTTGTGGTGTTTATAGATATCTCTACTAAATGTTTTTTGGATTTTATTCAATAGTTATAGAAAACATTAATGATATAATGGAATGTGTATAAGATTAATGATATAATAATATTTCCATTATTTATTAAATGTTATGTCTACCTAGTATGAATTCATTTTCTTACTCTAATTCTTCAGTATTGATGGGATAATACTTCCATTGCTCTTTTGGGATTAGTGGGTAATGACACTGACTACCCTTGAGGACTCAAGGTTCTATGAACTATCTTGCGTAGTTCCCTTCTTCTATATAGTTTTAGTATTACACCATGTGTGGTTCTCCCCTCTCTTCAACCACATTGTCGATATTCCTCATCTATTTTCGATATTCATGATCTTTGTGGTAGATTCACCTTCTTTTTTTTTCTCAGTGAATTCTTACTCCATATTTTTATGAAATGTACACGGAATGTACTTGTTATGAAACATTATCATAAAGTCATACCATTCCATCTATTAAATTTCATCCTTTGGCTTGGAGTTCTTAATAAACACCAAACATTCATAGTTCTATACATCTGGAAGATAAATGGAATGAGTCACATTATATATACCATAATAGTGAAGTACATCAAATATCATTTCCATTGAGTTGACCCTCTGTTTTGCAACTAGTGAATCTGAATAATAACTAAAGTTTGGTTGTTGTTGATGAATAAAAGACTTGATAGCTAGTTTCTCAATCTTATTTGAAAGTGGAAATTCCATATTATTGAGGTCATTGTTTATAAACTAATTTATATTGGAAATAATTGCTTTTAAATTTTGAACTCTTCCTACTAGTTAATTGGGGATTCCATTTGGGAAGTCTTTTCATTATACCTCACATGGGATGTTGGCATGGTTTCTTATAGTTCCCACAAATTTATAAAATATAATTGTTTATAACTAAACATTATCCAACGTAAAAAGAATAAATTTTATTTTCCATTTCTAAATTGAGTGTAAAATCATATCATATGGGATCCCAATGTTTAGAATTTTTGAAAAAATTTATATTTAGGTTATTACTTATACATAGTCTCATACTGAGGATTTTTACTATGGTTTTCTTATCCTAAGTCCCAAATTAACGAAATGGGTTTTTGATACAACCGTTTGAGAACATTATTTATTTTAAATTACTTTGAAAAATTTTTAAAGAAAAATAACATTAATAAATTAATTGAACATGATGCAATGGTTTTGTGTCCTCGAAATGTTTGGACTATCAATAACATTAAAAAAATAAAACATAAATATTTATTTAATTCCTTATTCTCTTGATTATTATTGGTCCTCAGGTCACCTTACCACAAGTAATCACCTGATGATATACAATAATGAATGGGATGATCTAAAATCCATGTAACTGTATTGAAAAAAACATGAATGAATATAACATTGGGTTAAAACATAATTTTCATCATCTCATCATCATGAAAATCATGATAAGAATCATTAGATAAATTCATGCAATGTGGAAATGCATAAATATAAAACATCATGTCATAGTGGTGAACTACCTTACATAGGTGTGAATAATTACAGCATCATGTTCATGAAGAATTCACTTTATATTATAAGATACATCACATTACTCAATGCATTGGACTGCAATATTGTTATGGGAACACCCATCATATCATAACATTTACATTATCACATAATAAACGTATAAGATATGTCAACATCGACATAAAATAACCCATGGGAAGGAATCAATGTAACTTCATAAAGTATACATTCATGAATGAACATTGGGATTGAAAATTGGAATAAAATTATTTATATATGAATCATGAATCATGAGTAAAAAACAATCATAGGGGAAGTAAAAGGTGTGTTTTTTCTGAAATATGAGTTCTTTTAGAAAATTCATAGATTTTTTTCTTAAAACCATATTGGTAAAATATATATCCCCAAAAAATTAGGAATTAATGAGTAAATGATATATATATATATATATCATTATAGTATTATCCTTACTAACAATGGTTTGAAAAAGTGATAACCCAGTGAAAGAGTGTTTGGTTTGAGAATCACCCCTGCCTTATGTTTGAATTCATTATTCAAATCAATATCCTATATAATAAAATTGGATTCATTAATTAAAAACTCAAAAAACCCTTATAAATGAATTTGATTAAATATTGTTATATTAAGTTCATTTCGTTTATTTTTATGAGGTATAGTGTTTAATATCATCATTCGGGACTGTACGTTTTCATATTTTTCAAGAACATGTCACATATATACATGATTGGATGTTTTGTGTAAAATGAAGAAAAATATCTAGAATTGTAATAAAATATTATTAATGATATTACAAAACATTAAATGATTTTATAAAGAATTAGGTTATATGTTATGAGGTTGAATCATTAGATAAATCTTAATAATGATTATTTTAAGTTAATATTTGTGGTTTATCGATCCCAAAAAAATCTTTATGTTTTATCATTTAGAATTATTTACATATGATAGTGAAAAAAATAAATAGGGTAATATGATATATTTTAAAATTTGATTAATCAATTTTAATGGATTTATTATCATCCATGATGGTGTTAATGTATAATGAAAGTAAATTTCACAAAAAAATTTCATATTGAGACATCACAGGAAATAATTTTATTTTTAGAAAAAAATAAGAGAGGGTGGTGATTTTTTAAATGAACCAACCTGGGTAACTGACAAACCTGATAAATGAACGACCATTATTTAAACCAGATGATGTTTTTGATCCCCATGGGTCCGTGACTAGCATGTGGAATCACAAAACCTATATGTGGGAATGAATTCTTCCACAAGAATTTGTAAGAAAAATAAAGAAAACAATATGCATATCAATGGGAAAGTATACTATGAGTATGGTAACATAATTTAATTAGGACAAAAATTCAAAGTAATAAACCCCATGTATTTAAAATTGTAAAAACCCCACAATTCCCCAAAGGACACAACTCACCACATTCAAATCTAAACAGCTGGAACCACCACCATCAGATCTCATTACATTGCTTGAGCCTAGAAAGAGAATATCTTATGACACCATAAGGATAATTTTGGGTGTCATCCAATTCCCAATAGGATACCGCCAATTATTCCATAAGATCTACCAAAAATATATTATCCACTGGAAATCATTCAATGTTAAAAATAAACATGTTTTGAAATTTAAATTATATTTTTAAAAAAAATATGCAATAAATTTTTAAAATGAAGGATAAAACATTCAAATCGTAGTCTTTACTTTACCAAAGATGAAATATTCAAAAAGCAATGGCTTGAGTAAAACATTTCTGTAAAATATTTTCTATAATTATAGTAGGCTATTAATTTAATTCAAACAATAATTGGAATACATTTATATCTCAAATATAAATAGAAATATGAGCAACATCATCATCTTCCAAAAGGTACAATAATATTAACCAACTATTGGATTCTGCACTCTTTATGTGATCTTAGAAAAATGTGTTTACACGCACCCCTTTCACACTTACCAAAGGAAACACTTCACCAACCTATCACGGATGTGACCCACTACTTGTATGTTTTGGAACGTTTTCATAGAATAGTTTCTATACATATAACTCACTAACTACTTAATCCGTGAATGTTCTCCTACATGATGTGTGATATATTTTAAGACTGCTCGAAATATTATAAATATCAATATTTCAATTAAAAATCCCAATATTTTTCCATTTAAAACAAAAATTGGTGGTAGTTAAAAACAATATGTCTCATAGGATAAAACCACTCAGTTTCTATCAAATAGTTTAAATCCATTTTCACCAGCTAGAAATCTATTGGAAACCAATTTTATAATATCACAATGCATTTCCAAAATAAATTCCACAATTTAATTGAAATCATTTCCAAAAAATCCAGAATTTGAATTAACATATTTCAAAAAATACACACCAATTGAATGGAATTAGGTGTTTTCAAAATTTCATTACAAAACCATTTGAAATATGTAAACTCATTTGAATCATATCTTACTATATTAATTAAAATCGAGTTTGATAAACTGAATTTGAAACTTCTATTGAAATAAATCTAGAAATACAATGTTAATCAATTTGGGTAATTGGGATAGAACAACCTACCTCAAAGTCTCTTATTTAGTGGAAATGATAAAACACATTGTATTTTTCTATGAAACTCCTAACATCCATATTATAGTAAATTCAACAAATCTATGTTCGACATTCGTTAGTGGTTCCAAAAAACAACACTATTTATTTTATTTCGAAAAGAAATAAATTATCACATGCGATGATAATTTATTTTATATGGATAATTTTTAAGTATGGATTAAAATATTACATGTGATAATATTTTACCTCTATTTAATAATTTCATGTTAGAGATTAAAATATTTCATGTGATAATATTTTTCCTCCCTTTGATAATTTAAAATTATCGATTAAAACATTACATGGGATAGTATTTTATTTCACTTGGTTAATTTTCAAATTAGCATTTTACAATTATAATAATTATCCTTTTAAAATAATCATAACTATCACATGATAGTTTTGATAATATTGTAATATGGTAATTAAATTATTGTAATCCCTTAATAATTTTTTTTTTAAGTTTTTTCAATAATAAGTGAAATTGTCCAATGATAATTATATGTAATTAGACATTGATAATTATATACATAATAAAATTATTCTTATCATCCAAATTAATTTTTAAAAACAGTTAACTAACTATATATATATACACATTTGACTGAATATATATATATATATATATTACTTTTTGATAATCAAAATAAATAACATTAGATAATTTTAATAAATGTTCCCATGTATGTTTATCGATAAATATATATATAAATATATATATATATATATGATTTAAGAATTCATCATCTTTTGATAATTTAAATAATTATCATTTGATTATTTTAAATAATTATTTATTCCAATAATATATGGAAATATTTAATTATAATTTGGTTTGTATCAAATTACGATTCATAAATTTTTAATTTTTAATAAGGAAGGATAAATAAATCAAATTAAACAAAAATTAAAATAATGAAAATAAATATACATATTAGTGGTGTCAATCACAAGACCAGACAGTTGGGGCTATGGGAGGATATGTCTGTAGAATAGAGATAAAACATCACTGATCCCAAGCATGAAGAAAAAGAGTCCTCTATTTTGATCAAATCAACCACAAACCTCAACTGAAAGGGTTCTGGTATAAATAACCCCAATTGGGTTCCAGTTCATTCACCTAACAACTAATACACCGATTTAATAAACCATTTCAACTAAATAATTATGGCCATATTTTTTAATTAAACTCATTATTTTGTTGGTGATTGAAGCTATTTAAAAATGGTTCAAATCAATGGTTTTGAAAAACTGTGGCATTAAAATTTGATTTCCAATGTGGCTTAGGGATGATGAATTTTGAAATCTGATAATATTTAATAAATAAAATAAATTAACATAATAAATAATTTAATATAATAATTAAAACATAATATAATTAACAACCAAATCAAACACCCATTGAATAAATATTTTAAACCCTTTTGAGAGTAGCCCCTATATTACGAACATAAGGATGGTCTCATATTCCTCAAATGACGAACTGTTTGAGGGATATTATTCATTTAAAAATTAAAAATCGTAATAAATAATTAAATAATACAAATTATAATATTTTTTTGAGAGAGATGTCTGATTTTCCATTGCCTATTAATCTTATACACCTCCGATGGTGAACAACACATTTAGGACCTATTTGTGGTCTTATATTTCCCATATGAATAACCATTTTTGTGATATTTAATTGTTTTTAATAAATTATATATTAAATATAATTTAATAAAATTATCTCCTGATTGACGCATCATAATGTCTAGTGCTTTTGAATGTTATATCTTCCAAGGGTAAACACCATATATCAGACACAACAGTTGTCTCCATTTTCCCAAACAATTCACCATTTTGGAGTTATTTAAACATTTGGACTAAAAAGATCCACCTAATATATTCTATTATCTAACTTTAATACATATTCTTCATGCCTTTTAAGGTCTCAGAATCATGAAACATCTTATTGTCTAACCCAAAAAAAAATTATTCAGTTAAATATTCCATGATTTTTACCGGATGTTATGGACATTAATACATTTATCAGAAGTTCAATGATAAATCATTATTTTCCATATCTGATATTAATTATTTAACACTAAAGGATTTATCAATAACTGAATTTGTATTGGGATGTTATAACATTCCCACCATTGAATATTTCTATAACGAAAAATCCTATGAAGAAGCCTCCATGTCAAAAAGATGAGGGCATTAAGCTAGCATCAGTGACAACCTCTACCACATCTCATGAAAATTTTAACAATAATTCCATAACTAACATACCAGCGATATAATCGTCCCATGAAATAACATGGTCTCAGAATAAATAACCCTAACTGGCCGTTCAATAATAGATAATATAGGTTCAATATATTGACCACTAGAGCTCAAAACATGAGACAGATTAGAGAGATACGTTCACAGCTGCGATGCATGGAAACAAATTATGTATTTACTTTTGTGGTAGTGAATGTTCATAATGGTACAAACTTATCCTAATATGATCAAAAATCAATAAAGGTCCCACCAAAATATGACTAAACATCCATTTCCTTTCAATTCATCGATGACCCATCCAGATGAATCTTTTAAGAACAATTGTTACCAACTAAGTACTCCAATGGTCTACGATGAAGATAAAAAAATGACATATATCCACTCTAGGCTATTAACATTCACTGAAGAAGTGGTTGAATCAAATCAATCGTCTCTTGGACAAAACTCATTCCATCCAAGGATCTTTCACCAAATTATGACCAAAACAATGGATATTTATAAGGTTCTCCATACAAGGCCTCCAATGTAGTTATTCTAATCATGGACATGTAATTTTTGTTATAAGAAATATCATGATTCACCAAATTTTATTCCCAAAACAACATTGTTTTGAACACAAGAGTTAATCATATCCACATAAAAAAATCTAAAAAGGACTTAAAATATTTTATTTCAGCTAGAGTCATGTAGTATGATAGAAAAGAAACTAGTTCATTACCATATATTATGTCAATTGGAAATTTGACGACCCATAACGATAGAAAAATAGAGAAGTCAGAAGGATACATGAGGGGAAACCCAAAAATCACTGGACGAAGATTCCCACTCATTGAATCATTCTATACATCAAAATTAAAAATTGTTAACACTTTCCACTACTCTGTATAGGAAGGAAATATTATACACAACATTGGGTATGATTCTCCATGAAGGACAAGAGGCACACCACTAGTTGTAGTAATGTAAACCTGTTTACGATAATAATCAATCTTGGAATTATTGGAAATGAGCCAATCCAAACCAAATATGATTTCATGGGATTTCATGCTAATTACTAGAAGAATTTTTTTTTACATATTATAGAGAGATGACACAAGTAGAACTATGTATACATTTCTCTATCTTCCTACCAAGGGGTGTAGTAAAATTCATTGCACAATATAATGGATTCATAAGAAGATTAAAAATATTAATGGTATGAGTTAAATAAAAATGAGTGTGATGCACTAGTATAAAATAGAGTAGAATAAAAAGATGACACTATAGTAATGATACCAATCTCAATCGATGGACATGTATCTTCTTCCTCTGGAGACTATTCTATTGCTTGAAGAATCTTTTTTCATGATGTATATGGATAAAACCCTTTTGTACGTGATGAATTTGTATTCCATATTGTTTTCTAAGGAACATATGATCTCATGTAGTTATATGGAGGGGAAATGTTATAGAAGAACATGGGAATGTTCCCCAAACATCGGTAGCAGACACAGTTCAGTCAGCCTGCTCAATCATCAAAAACTCGACATCCTATTCCAACACCACTAACTCTATATTGTATTGGTCAGTGAAATGAAAATTAAATTCCATCAACTCTAAGACCCCATATTTCTCTTCTGTTACTATTTCTTCTATCCATCACCATCTTGGACCCTCCAATACGATGGAAGAACACAATACAATGATCTCATAGGGTGTAACCAAGAACCCAAACATACAATATATCATGCTTCACCATTCATTATCTGGATGGAGAACAATAGAGACCTTGAATACATGTGGATACTAGGGAATAAACTCTTGGGACTGATTTTAAATTAATTTCCCCTTGGGTCCATAACTAGAACATGAATGGGGACTGGTGGTGGGGCCTTCCCCAATTCCTGGAAAATACACATGAACACCTCAAATATATTTTGAGTCAAAACATGATTCTCTCCCTAAGGATTAGCAGTTTCCTCATCTTGGATCATATTCTCTCATTTTCTTGGGGGAATAAAATTACACAACATCAGCATTCAACCAGAATACATTTGATTAACACTCAAAATGTGTAATGAGAGATATTAATCTCAATATAAAGAAATAAAAATATTTGGATTTCACTCTATCCAAATCACAATAGAAAAAAGACTTGAACTACACCATAAGACATCTTTAACAAACCACACATATCTACATAATGTTCATTACGATGATAGGTGGTTTGGAACTCTATCGCAACAACCTCCAAGGTCATGAGAGGATCTCACAAATGTATATTGGCTTCAATAAAAATGTTCAACCTCCATTTAATAATAATTTGTCACAAACCTGCCAGGGTACCTTGGTTACACTATAATATAACTGGTCCCTAAATAACAAAAGGGAGATCCCTATCCCCACTGGTCGATGACTAGAACTTGACATCACACAACATACAAGTTGAAGCGATTTCTTCCACAAGAATGTGGATGAAATAGAAAAAAGACAGAATTCATAACAAAAGGAATCTACATAAGGAATAATGTATGACAATACAACCGAACAAAATAAAAAAATTATTGTAACAAGTGTACAAAAAATAGGAGAAAACCCCAAAAGACCCTATGAAAAAACTCACCACATCCACAACTCAAAATATAGATCCACCTCCAAGAGATCCCTTCCCTTTGCTCGTACCTGGAAGGAGAATGTCTTGAATCACATGATGGAAAATGTATGGTGTGAGAAAAAGGCTAGTAGAATATCACCAATGATTACATAAGAGATTCCAAATATATATAATCCAATAGAAATCATTAAATTTTTTAAATAAGCATGTTTGGATGTTTAAAAACTTATTTAATCAAAACATGCTATACATATTCAAAATGATGGAAAAAAATCAAATGCATATGATTTTTTTACTATATATGGAATATTTCTAGAAAAATATATTATTTAATTCATTTATATAAAATAGTTAATATAAATTCCCCAGTCTTGTAAAGAAGTTCAAAAAAACATTATAATTCATTTATATCTCATATATAAATAATTCAATGAGAAATATGTTTATTTAGAAAATAGTATGCTAGTATCTACCAGTTATTGGAGTCCACTCTCTCTATGTGATGTTTGCAACATGTATATACACAAGTACCTTTGACGCTGGACAATGGAGGCTCATCACGAACCCTTCATGGATTTGACCTCTTGTTTGTATGTTTTAGAATGTTTTCATAGCATAGAGTGTATCCAAATAACTAACTTACTACCTAAGGCTTTCATGCACTCTTACATTATGGGAAAACAATATTAATATTGCTTAAAAATGATCATTTCTAATGTTCTATTTAAAAAATTCCAATTTCATTCCCTTTAAAACCAAAAAATGTTTTTCTCAAAAACATTCATTTTCAAAAGATAAAACCAATGTGTTTTTATCATATCATTTTAAGCCATTTACAATAGTATTAAATCAATTCAAAACGATTTCCATTTTTTTAAAATTCATTTCCAAAATTAAATTTAACTATTTATTTGAAATAATGCACATCAAAGCCAAAGTTTTTATTCATCGATATAATTTTTTTTAATAAACACGCCTCAATTCAATGGAATTAGGGGTTTTCATATTATTAGGAGAAAAATATTTCAATTATATCTATTGACTGGAATCAGATTTTAATACATCAATTATTTGTGAGTATATGCAATTGAAATTCAATCAATTATTGAAATAAATATAGAAAACCATGGATTGTCAATTTGGCTAATTGGGATGGACCCACATTCCACAAGTTCTCAAATATAAGTAGTAATTATAAAAATCCCTATGTTGTTCATTACACCTATTTATGGCCTAATTATAGAAAGAATCAACAAAACTATGTTTGACATTTATCAGAGGTTCCTAGAACCAATACAAGTTATTTAATTTCAAAAGGAAATTAAATATCACATGCGATAATAATTTATATTTTTAGGATAATTTCAATTTATGGATTAAAATAATACATTCGATAATAATTTATATCCCTTATATAATTTCTAATTTTATATTAATATATTAAATGCAAAAGTATTTTATCTGCCACAGATAATTTTAAATAATCAAATAAAAAATTACATTTGATAATATTTTATCTCACGAGGATAATTTTCAAATTATCATTTTAATATTATAATAATTATCATTTGAAAATTAAAATAAATTTCCAATGATAATTTTGATAATATTTTTATGAGATAATTACCTTTTAGTTATCCATTTATAATTTTTGATTACATGTTTGAATAATATTTTTAATTGTCATTTAATAATTCAATGTAATTACAGGTAGATAATGTCATATTTAATAAAATTATCCTCAATATCCAAATTAATTAATAAAAACACACACACACACACACATATATATATACTTGTTTGTGTGTGTATATATATATATATCTCTCTTTGATAATAAAATTAAATGATATTGGATAATTTTAATAAATTATACCATGTTTGTCTATCGATATATATATATATATATAATTCAAATATTTATAAATTTTCAATTTTAAACAATTATACATTTTAGTAATTTAATGAAATGTTTATTTATAATTTGGGTATCATAAAATTATTATTAAACCTTTTTTATAGTTATAAAGGGATGATTATGAAATGGAATTCAAAAAAAATTAAAATAAGGAAAAGAAATGCCTAGACCAAGGGAGCCAATCACAGGACTCACGAGTCGCATCTATAGGATGAGAAGTATGTGGAATAGTGATAGAAAATCACTGATCATATATGGACACATCCTTAATCATTACACAATATTTAATTAACTGAATAATTCACATTGAGGGTCCTTTTTGGTGTACAGTTTTTGGGAATTAGACCATAACTATTACTTTACATCTCAAAAATTACCAAGTAGACACTCCTACTTAGTATCCATTTATTTCATAAAATTGGAAAACCATAAAGGAACAAAATAATACTTTTCTTGAGAATAATCATCATTAATTATTCCTTTCTCTTACTCTTCCATGTAACCAATGAAAAACATTTCAGAAACATTTGATGAGAAAAAAAATACATTTAAGGGTTATAAAATAATGAAATAAGTCATTATTCCATAAAAACATACACAACATAATCTCTTTAACATAGCTCATGAAATTTTAGGATTTATGAATAACACATATAAATCATAAATCATAAAGGTAATATTTGGCATACATATCAATCATATATTGTAGCTTTCACATCTACATAGGGAGTTATGTTGGGAAACCCCATCATAGTATATTCCCTAAATAACTTTGGAAAAACATTAATTATTACCTCCATCATGTTACACAATTAATTGGAGAGCTATCTCAGGCTCTCCCGCCCTAGGATTAACACAAAACCACCCATATACATAAACAATGCCCATTAACCATAACATAATCATTAGACATGAAATATAATGAATAAACAAAACATTTCCACATTACAATAACAACATATCTTTTTATGATATTTAAATAATCAGTTTTCTCCAAATCATTTTCAATACCATTTAATACATTTAATAAAGGAATTTTTGAATCAACATGTCCCATACCACATAGAAACATTTGAAATTAATTTACACATTAAAACACTAATGTCTATACAAATAAAAATTAATATCATTTGAAAAAAATGTACATGAAAGATAACGATTTTAAATATTAAATCTTTAAAACATTTTAAACAATTTTTTAGAAAAAGAACCTTTACACATGAGGAAATAATTGAATAAAACTAAATAACGAATAACATAAAACAAAACTTATAATATCATGATAATAATGATATATATGATAAAATATTTCAATGGGTAGTATATACACCATATAAAATTAAATTGGTTAATAACAACAAATAAGTGTCAATGGAATGTAAATAGAGAAGAGATCCCTAACAAAGTTTGTACCATTAGACTAAGGATAAATCAAAGTCATAATTATAATTGTAAAATATAAATACACCCTATATAAGAGGATATTTATTATATGGAAATCATAGGTAATTCACAAATATTCATAGAATTAAAAAATCAAGATGTATATGTTTAACACAAATAATTGAAATTGGGTTTAGAAGTTCCCTTACAAAAATTATGCAGGCTAATGGCGTCACATAAAAATTCTGAAAAATGGATGTTGAAAAATAAAAGGGTATCTCATCACATGGAAATAAAATTTAAAAAAATAAGGTTATATAATAATATTTCACAATATATGAACATTTAAATTAAAATACATAACATAAAAGAATTCATTGACTAAAAAATTATGGTGAAAAGTTCCCTCAACGATTTCGTAACTTATGAAACAAACCCTATGAAGGAAAGATCATAAAATTAAGATAAAAATACCGATAAATTAATTTATATTATAGAAATAATATAATCATGGGATGTCAATACAACACAAAAAAGGAAATAGTCGAAAATATCACATGATTCTAATTGGAATAAATAGTGAGATGAGAACCCCTTACCTCCAGTCTAGAGTGTCTTGCATGTTCCTTATTCTACCATAATAATAAACATAAGATAATATATAAATTCTTAATAACCTTTTTCAAGTTTATTATTCATATAATATAACTTATTAAAATAATATAACAATTAGTTAATTATTGGGGTTTATTTTAAATACATATATAGATGATATATTTAATATTTATAATATGATTTATTAAAAACATTCATTAATTAGGTAACCATAACATCATCATTGTGTCATAATTAAATATATTTATATGATGTATAAAAATTATAGATAAAATACCATGATGTAGGAAATATTTTAAGCTTTCTATAACTATTTATAGTTGAACATATCAATTATAGAACCCTATATTAAAATTGTTTCGGCAAATCAAAACATGTTTATGATATTTTTAGATTTACATTAAATATATGGTTATTAATGAGATTATGTTTCCCAATTGGATTTCAAAGGCCAAATGTCTCTCCTGAGGAATTTATTGGTCTTCCATGACTCATCCAGTATGGTTTGGACTTGTGAGAATGTAATTTTATATTATTATAACACTGTTATTACCTTGAATTACCATATTTATCATTAACCGTGTTAACAAAAAATAAAAAATTACAATTCACCAACAAATATTTTCATCATATAGAACCGAAAGTTACTTTTGACAACTATTTATATCTGATTTTTGACATTAAATTCATAGAAGAATGAAAATTTCATTTAAATGGAAGTGTTTTTTTAACTACTATGTATTGTTTTTCACTATTTTTAAAAAAGTGAACATTTTATGAAAAATACCAAAAATTAAACCAAATCTAATTTTCATTTTCGAAATATGAAAATGATCACATTTATTTTAAAATTAATAACTGGGATGTTTCATTAATTAGTTTATAATTAATTTATATTGTCAAAACAATAATGTGTGTTTTTAAGAAATAAAAACTACAAAAAGATATGCATGAGTTTATGTCGAATTTCAATGTGAAATTTCATAAAATGACAAACATTAGATTAATATTTTAATATATAATGAAATTAAACATTAAAACAAATTAAAAAGTAAATAAATCTATATAAATAAATCGTATGAAGCAACGGTTTTGAAATAAAATACAATACATTCTGTATTCATTAAAAAATATAATTTATCAAATAAATAAATAAATTTCCCAATATAAATTCAGATATTCAGAATTCTTAAATGATGTATATTCTTCCAAATCAAAATATAGTATATTCATTGATTAATTTAATATTAATTTTTGTTCTCTAATATAAAAAGAATATTTTTTAGAATAAAAAAACTACAAATAGATTGAAAAGTGTTTATGTCCAATTTCAAAGTGAAATTACATCCAATGACAAAAATTGAGTTAAATGGTAAAAATATAATCTAATTAAACATTAAAATATATTAAAATGTTAACGTAACCATATAAATAAATTTGATGAAAATACCATTTTGATATTAATTACAATATTTTTCACAATTCATTAAAAAATGAACATTATTATAAAAATACCAAATATTTACCCAAATGAAATATTGAAATTACAATTATAAATAAAAATATTAATTTATCAAATTCATCATATAAAAGTTAAAAAAACTCTATTTAAAAGTGCTTCTCAATAAAAATGTTGTAAATGGACCTTTTAAAAATATTAGAGTATTTATGCTTAAGATTGGATTCATTTTCATTTTATGCCTCTACATTTTATTGGATAGATTTAAAAAACATTTAAGAAAAAATTTTAATCCTAAAATTTCTATTTTAGTAAATTATCTCCAATAAAACGGCTTGTCATTAACTACCATTTAAAGTAATATTATATCATTATTTTTTAGTATGACTCAGCCTTTTGTGCAACATGAGAATTCAGAGAAACCAATAATTGTGTGTTGGGTATGCCCTCAAACATAGGATCCCATTAAAATTAAACTTAATATTTAATTCACAAATATACATAAATATGAAAATTTCATATATTTTTTTCCTGGGATGTTACAACCTTCCCTCCTTTTGGATATTGTGTCCTTGAAATTTTATCATTGGGCTTGTAAACCTCATTTAATGTCCCACATGGGAAGAAGAATCATTAAAACTATTAGTTTAAAATAATGAATGATATGTACAAATGACACCTGAGATTACACATACTAGGATTCCATGTAAGAAAACTCAGAAATGGAAGAGAAACAATATGCCATGTTTTGATTGAGAGTGATAGAAAACATGATCTGGAGAAAGGTATCTCCAAAAAACCATACACTTGTGTTAGGTTAAATGGTATTTGATTCCCCAGTAGGAAAAGTAAATGAAAAAATGTTTTTTTTCTTTATCCTAAATTTGAGGAATTCTTTTACTACATAGAATAAGAACATATGGAAATATACATACCATTGAATTATAGTTTCGTCCTTTTATAAATTTCTACCAAAAAATAATATTTTCCCCAAACGATGAGTATTCAAGATGACATAGTCACACCTAGTGCACTAGAATAAACTCTTTGAGAATTAAATATTCCACAAAAGAAGAACTATATATTTCCCATGGAATTATAAATTAACAAATACCAGAATTGTTAGTACGAGATCAGATAATCCTCAAAAGGATAATCCATTAAAAAAAGTAATACTACTATTTATATCCTAAATTGATCAACAGTTCCCAAAGATCACCCAAAACCATTCAACATGAAATTGTTCATCATATTATTCAAAATAATCTTACTATTACTGAAAACCAATATTAATAACTATTTGATCACATAGTCATCCATTGTAAATCTTAAAAATTATCTCCAAATAACATCGACTACTCTTAGAGTATAATAAAGAAGTATAATTAACCTAATCACATATTCTCAAAGATATATTAATAATTTTTTTAATTAATCCAAATATCTATATATTCATAATAATATCAATGATTATTAGAAAATAAAATTTCATTAGTTACCCCACAAATGAGATCCCATAGTATTATATTTTTCTTAAAAACATAGTGTTCCCAAAAAATAGAATGTTTTCCAAAATTACATGTATCAAATAATCCCAAAATTATTTTCATATACTATGATATCCATTTGATAAAACATTAAATACCAAAATCAAATTATTCTCGATCCATAAAATCATTTAACTAAAAAAATAAGTCATACTAACTAGGGACCCCATATAGTCCAGTAGTAGGTGATAAATCCCATTTTCACATTGGTTGTGGGTTCGATTCCGACAGCTTTGTCTGATGTGACGTGTTGTCTCATGGTCTGCATGTTATCATTTTTGTAAAACTGAAAAATAACCATAACATGATTTAACCCCAATGGGTTTCATAAACCAGTCATTTGTTTTCCAAATCATAATGACCTTAAAATCATAATTCATGAAGTCTGATATATATTGAAATTTTTTACCTCCATAAAATAACCTTATTCCAAATAAAGAACATCATACCTTGATCATGGTTTCCACCTGATTGCAGCATCATCTTGTCCATGTAGATAGATGGTCCATGCATTACAACAATGATTTTGATATCCTTCAAAATCATTTGCTTCCATTATCCAAATACACCTCGTACAACAAGGGTCATGTGGGCGTTCACAGAAAAATATTTTTGGAATATAATCATCTATGGAATATTTTTTCAAAACATCTGATAAAACATTATTTTTATTGAACAGTCTGACCGAGTTTGATTATAAAAATTGTCTAAATTGTCCTTTTAAAATACTGTATGTATGTGGAGAAAGACTATTATTTAAAATCAAATATAAATTGTTTTCACCACAGTCACCATATTCAACACCTTTTTTAAAATCAAAATATTCTTTAAAATCATGGGATAACGATATTTTTTTAAAACTCATTATTAATATTATCCTTTCTTGAAAATATGGGAATATTGAGAAAATGGGATTTGATTAAAAAAAATCCCAGACCTCTGATGGTATCACCATATAGAGGTGGTGTTTTTTATCTCAAAATATTTATTCAATGTGAGCTGTATGGTAGAAAATGTTTTAGAATCATCTAGGCATGACTTGGTAAATATTATTACAAACTAGTCATCAGGACGAGATAGGGATTTCATTTGAGATCCTCATCCTTCCATTTGTAACAGATATTCCTAGATATGAATATGATACAAAATAAGGAATTAACTTAAATATTAGACATTAATACTTACCATGTATCTAATAAAAACTCCAAATCCCCAAAGTTTTCTAAACTGACTTCTGATACCATCTAATTTTCCCGATCCATAATCATTACATAATCTACAATTAATTTAATAACACACATTGAGGATCTTTTTAGGTATAATTATTTAGAGAATTAGTCCATAACTATTATATTACTTCTGGAAAACTACAATGTAGACACTCCTACTAAATGTTAATTTTTTTCACAAAATAAAAAACCCTTAAATGAAAACATGATTTGTTTTCTTAAAATAAATCTTCATGAATTCGGCCATTCTCTTACCCTTTTTTATACCCAATGAAGAACATTTCAAAGACTTGGGATGAAAAAAGATCATTAAGTGTTATAATATAATGAAATAAATCCTTAGTCTATCAGTTAAAAGAAAACATAATCTCTTTAACATACCTCAACAATTCATAAGATTTATTAATAACACAACATAATCATAAATCATAAAGGTGACTTTTGGAATACATATCAAACATAAATTTTATCATGCAGTACTACGTAGGGAGTTATATTTGGAATACCCATCATAATATATTTCTAAAATCTTTAATCAGAAACAAGAACACTTACCTATGTCATGTTACGCAATTCATTGGAGAGCTATCTTGGGCTCACACGCCCTAGGATTATCACTAAACCACTTGTATACGTAAACAAAACCCAAGATCCATAACATAATCAAAACAAATTTAAAAGCATATAGGATAGATAACATTTACACATTACAATCACAATATCTCATTTCAAGATATTGACATAATTAATTCATTCTCAAAACCATTTTTCGTAACATTTAAAATATAAAATAAATTGATTTTTGAATCAAAGTGTCCCATACCAATTCAAAAAATTTGAATGGAATTTATATTTTAAAAAAATAATTTCCATAAAAATAAATACATAAAATCATATCTAAAACATGGACATTAAAGAAATGTATTTATAAGATTAAATCACTAAAACAGTTAAAACAGTGTTTTAGTTAAAGAATCTTTCACCACATGAGAATATACTTGAATAATAATAATTAATGAAAAATAAAAAAAAACATATAATATCATGTTCATAAGTAGATTCGTGATATATTATTTCAATGGGAAGTATATACACCAAATAAAAATTAATTGGTGCATAACAACAAATTAGTCTCAATGGAATGTAAATTGAGACGAAATATCTTACAAAGATTGTACCATTAGATTAAGGATAATTCAATGACATAATTATGCGTAAAAATATAAATACACCCAATATAAGTGGATATTATATATAAAAAATGATATTGAATTCACAAATATTCCTTGAATGACATAATCAAGAAGTAAAATTTTATCCCAAATAATTGAAATATGGTTAAAAAGTTCCCTTATAAACATTTTGTAGTCTAACAGCGTCACATAATAATTCCGAAAATGAGTCAATGAGACATAAAAGTGAATCAAATATCATGGAAATACAATATACATCAATAAAGATATATAATAAATATCCCAACATATGAAAATGGAAATTAAAATACATGACATAAAATAAGTATTTGACAAAAAGAGTATAGTGAAAGGTTCCCTTACCAATTTGGTTTCTTTTAAAACATACCCCATGATGGAAGGATCATAAAATGAATATGTAAATAACCATATATTAATATTTATTACACAAATAATATAATCATGGGCAGTACATACACCACACAAAAATGGAATAGTGGAGATTATTGCATGAATCTAATGGGAATAAAAAGAGAGATGAAAACCCCTTACCACAAGTCCAACCTATCTTGTATGTCTCATGTTCTTCATGAATAATGAACATAAGAAAATTTATAAATTCATAAGAAAATTATTACATTTTGTTATTACTTTTAAATCACTTATTACCTTTCTATTACAATTAGTTAATCATTTCAGTTCATATCAGTCATTTTGTCGATGTTTCGAACATAAGTCAAAAATAAACATGTAATAATTACAAATTGTCCATCTGGTAAAAATTGAAATATCTCTAAAATATTATTAATTATTTATATATTAAATATTTCATATTTATTCAGTATATATGTAATTATAATAGTACATATCAATTGGATATATGAAAAAGAAATCCTCATTCAGGGAGACGGTGAGCCATACGTACGCATGAATGCTACTTTCAATTATTTTTATTCATTTTTAAATTAATGAAAACCTAATTATAAATAGATAAATTATTATTCAAGTATAACATAATATTATATATATGTTACATAATTTCATTAACAGCATCCTTTGTACATTTAATTTATGTTATGAATGAGTCATATCACATTGAGGGGGTGGTAGTCCACACTTCCTCAAATGAAATTATCAAATTTACCCAATATGTTATCAATAAATGAATGATATAAATAAAAAAATACATAAGCATAAAAACAATATAAATATAATTAAAATCACATATAAAAATAGTTCCATCATAGTGGCCAGCATGATAAGAGGTAAGAGATAATTGAACAATCATCATTTCGTGAAGCAGCAGTTCACAGTACAATGAAATAGTAAGTTCGTATCCATTTGATGGAGGTGTGTGTAAGTTTAGTATGAATACATAACATAAAAGATATAGTATAATGATTATACTAGTTTTTTTAAGTAAAAAACGAGTAAGAATATTATACATAGTGAGAAAGTTAAATAAAAGTAGAGAATTAGAGGGTAGACGTTACCTTTAAATCAGGTAACTCCCTTTGGTTCAAATAAAAACGCATTCTTGAAGTTACCACTACCTATGTTAAGGAATATAGGAGGAAGATAAGGATATTGGGAGATAATTTTGTTAGAGTTTTTCTGATCACCTGGGTTTGAGAGGTGTGAGTAATGGGTTAGATGTGACGACCTTTTATTAGAGGTATGAGGTGCTCTTTAGAAATGTTTGAAAGTATTATTTAATTATAAATTGATTTTTGGTTGCAAAATATTCATAACTCATTTAATTAAAATATTAGATGAACATAAGTCGAAGAAATATCATTGAATATAAATTTTATAGGTTTTTGATATATTTTAATTATTATCTCTTTTTATTTAACCCTTGGTAAACTTATTTATCTTTTACAATTTCCTCTGGTATAATCATACTACATGGTTAATATATTTACTATAAAATTAAAAAAAGACCTCAAATTGATAATTAATGTAATTTTTAACATCTTATATTTCATTTGTACGAATCTATTTTTAGGACTATTTGATCATTTAATAAAATATTAATTGATTTAAAAACTCATTTATGTAAATTCTTATTCTATTCATATCATAACTTTTAAAAAAATCCTAAACAACATGATTCATTTGAAAAAACATCATTAATTAAAAGATTATAAGTAATACCTGTCTCTAAAATTTATTTATTTCATAAAAACTTTCAATTTAAATTTCTTTTAATATTTATAATCTCATTAATTTAAAACACTAGTTAATGAGGTAATATTTACATCATCATTGTGTCATAAATAAATAAATTTATATGATTTATAAAAATTATAAATAAAATAAAAAGTTGTAGGAAATATTTTTAGCTTTATAATGAGTATTTATAGTTGATGATATCAAATATAAATTCTACATTAAAATTGTTTTAGAATAAAAAATATATGTTTATGATATTTATATGTTTACTTTAAATAAAATCTTATTAAAGACATTATCATACCCAAGTGGCTTTCAAATACAAAATGTATAATTCAAGGATTTTATTGGTTGGACAAGACATATAGAATAATATTAGTACATGTGTAATGGAAATTTAAATTTATTATAATATTATTTTTACCGTGAATTATCCTATTAAACATTAACCGCCATAAATAAAAATAAATATTATTATTCACCAAAAAAAATTCATTCTATATAACAAAATTTTACTCGTTTATGAAAACCATGCATGTCAGATTTTTGAAATTAAATTTTATAAGCAGAAAAATTTCATTCAAATGAAAATTTCAGTTTTTTAACTCTTAGAGATTGTTCTTCACTATTCATATAAAATTTAATGTTTTCAGAAAAATACAAAAAAATTACCCAAATAAAATTTTGTTATTATGAATTTATCAAATTATTTTTATTTTACCAATTAAAAAATTATATGTTTCACTAATTAATTAAAAATAAATTTTTGTTTTCAAAACTAGAAAGCATTTTTTTAATAATTAAAAACTATAAAAAAGATTGACATGTGTTAATTTCCAATTTCAAAATGAAATTAGTTCCAATGAACAAAATTGGATTCATTTTTAAAAATATATTCTAATTACATTTTAAAAATAATTTAAAAGATAATGTAACCGTATTAATAATTCAGATGAAAATACAGCGTTGACATAAAATATAGTATTTTTCACTTTTCATTAAAAAATAACTTTATAAGAAAAATACAAAAATTTTACCAAAATAAAATTTTGATATTAAAAATTCCAAATTTATTAATATTTTATAAAATTAAAGACTATGGATTTTCAATAATTTGTTTAAAATTATATTAATTGTCAATACATGAATGCCTGTTTTAAAAATTTAAAACTACAAAATGATTGGCATGGGTTTATGTCGAATTTAAATGTAAAATTTATTCCAATGAAAAAATTTGGATTAATTAGTAAAAATATAATCTAATTAAACATTAAATACAATTAGAAACATAATATATCCATATAAATGAATCATATGAAAATACAATTTTGACTTAAATTACAATATTTTCACTATTCATTAAAAAATGAATTTTATTAGAAAATTTCCAAAAATTTACCCAAAGTATATTTTGATATCCCCCTTCTAAAGGAGAAGTTTATATTGTCAAATTAAAAAAATAAAAGTGGAAAAAACTAGATTTAAATGGGGTTCTCCATCAAAAGGAGGTAAAATTAAAATTTAAAAATATTAGAGTATTTATTCAGAAAATTGGATTCATTTTCATTTTAAGACACTATATTTTATTGGATAAATTTAAAAATGTTTAACTAAAAAATTTAGTCATATTATGGTTATTTCTACTCATTCTTACAAATAAAATATCTAGGAATTAACTACTATTTAAAATAATATTATATTATTATTTTTCAGTATGACTCTGCCTTGTGTGCATCATTAGAGTTTGGAGAATCCGATTATTGAATGTCAGGTACGCCATAGATCATGGAAGTCCCTTTAATGTAAAATTAATATTTAATTCAACAATATTAATAAATATAAAAATGTCATATTTTTTTACAAGGGATGTTACATTTTTCCCCCATTTTGAAATTTTGTCCTCTAAATTTTTTATTTGGGCATGGAAACATAATTTATTATCCCACATCAAAAGAATATTCATTAAAACTATAACATTAAAATAATGAGAGATAAGTACAAAGGTCCCCTGAGATAACACATACTAGTATTCCATGTTAGAAAAAATTAATATGAAAGAGAAACAATGTTTCTAGTTTTGATGGAGAGTGATAGAAAACATGATCAAGAAAATGTTAACTCCTAGAAAACCCTAAACATGTGATATGTTAAAAGGTCATTGATTCCCAAGAAGGAATATTAAATGGACCACATTTTTTAATGTTCCTTTTCATATATTTGAAGAATTATTTTTCTACCGAGAAAAAGAATATAAGGAAATATACTTTCCATTTAAGTAGATTTTGATCCACTGAGAAATTCATAACATAAACTCATCTTTTCTAAAAACAATGACTATTCATGATGACATGGTCACACCAGAAACACAAAAATAAACACATAGATTATCAAATAATCCATAAAAATGAATTATATATTTTCCAAGACATTAAACATTAAAACATAACATAATTCCACGAATGAGATCACATAATTCCCAAAAACGATAATCCTTTTTAAAAATAAGTACTATTATTTATCTCTAAAATTTAAAAAACAATACCCAATGTTCAACAAAGATTATTCAATTCACAATTGTCCTTAATTGTTTTGAAAATAATCCAACTAATTATGAAACCCAAAATTTATTATTATTGCATCAAATAGTATTCCATATTAAATATTAACATTTATCTCCAAAAAAAATAGAATACTCTTAATGTCTCATACTAAAGTTTAATTAACAAAATCAAATATTCCCAAATATAGGTTAATCATTTATATAAATAACCCAAATTTCTATATGATCACAATAAAAACATATATTTTTACAAATTAAAATTTAATCCATTTCTCCACAAATGAGATCCCATTGTATTCAATATTCCATAGAAATATAGTGTTCCTAAAAGGTATAATGTCTTTAAAAATATCCTTTATCACTTAATCACCAAATAACTTTCCTTTACTAAGGATATCAATTTTATAAAACATAAGTTCCCAATATCAAATTATTCTTGATCCATAAAACCATTTAACTAAAAAAAGTAATTCATACTATAAAGGGAATCCATGTAGTCTAGTGGTAGGAAATAAATCTCAGTCGCACATTGGTTGATGGTTCGATTCCCGTAGCTTTGTCTAAGGTGATGGGTTGTCAATCAGTCTTTATGTTTCCAATTTTATAACACTATAAAATATCCCTAACATGAGTTATACGAAATAGTTGTCCTATAACACTCATTTTCATCCCAACTCATAATGACCTCAATATCATAATTCATGAATTATAATATGTTTTGATATTTTTTACCTCCATAAAATAACATTATTCCAAAAATGAACATCGTACCATGATCATGGTGTCCACCTGGTTTCATCATCATCTTGTTCATGTTGATATATGGTCCATTAATTGTAACAATTATTTATATATGCTTCAATATCATATACTTCTATTATCCAAATACACATCATACAGCTTGTGTCCTGTGGGTGTTCAAAGAAAAAAAAGTTTTATAAAATAATCATGTGTGACATATAATTTCAAATCATTTGACCAAATATTATTTTTTTAAACAGTCAGACTATGTTTGAGATGAATCATTCAATGAATTGTCCCTTTAAATTACCATAAGTATTTGCTGAAAGTCTATTTTTAAAAACAAATATAAATAGGTAGTTCAAGGGTATCATTTTTAGCACCTTTTTAAAAATCATAATTTGCTTCAAAATCGTGTGATAAGGTAAAATATTTGAATATTCCTTGGTAATGTGTACCTTTTTTAAAAATATGAGAATTTAGATAAAATAGGATTTGATTAAATACACCTCATGATCCACGATGGTGTCGAGGTATAGTGGAGGTGTTTGACATCTCAATCAAATTTCTTGCATGTGGGCTTTATATTAGAAAATGTTTCCAAATCATATGGACATGACTTTGAAAAAATTATTGTATGCTAGTCATCAGGAAGAGATAGGATTGTCATTTGAGATCATCCTTTTTAAATTTTTAAAAAACATTCCATGACATGATAAAGTAACAAAATATGGATTTAATGTAGAAAAGTAGACATAAAGCCAAACCATGTGTCTAATAAAAACTTTTAATACCTAAAGATGTCTAATCCGACCTCTGATACCAATTATTTGGCCCCATCCTTAGTCATTACAAAATCATGAGTTTAGTCAATAATACACATTGAGGATCTTCTTTGGGAATAGAGTATTAGATTATATGTCCAGAATTATTAAATTACCTCCCAAACATTACAAAGTATAAACTTCTACTCAGTATCCATTTTGTTTTATAAAATAAAAAACCCTTAAATGAAAACATGAATTATTTTCTTAAGATAAATCTTCATGAATTATTCCGTTATATTACTCTTCCTTATACACAGTGAAAATTATTTCAAAAAAATGGGATGAGAAATAAAATGACAGTAAGGGTTATAAAATTTTGAAATAGATCATTATTCAGTTAATAAATAAAAAACATATGCAATTTAACATACCTCGTGAAATTTTATGATTCCAAAATAACACATAGAAATCATAAATAATAAACATATCTTTTTTAATCTATATTAATATTACATTATAGATTTCACATCTTCATATAGAGTTATGTTTGGAATACCCATAACAACATATTCCCTAAATATCATAGTATAAAAATTAACATTTACCTCCATCACATTACGCAATGCATTGGAGAGCTATCTCAGGCTAACCTGAACTAGGCTTATCACAGAACCACCCATATACAAAAACAATTCCCATTAAACATAACATAATCATAACACCTGAAAATTACTAAAGAAAAGATAACTTTTCTACATTACAATCACAATATTACATTTAAAGATATTCACACAATCAATTCTTTCTAAAAAACAATTTTTAATACTATTTAAATCATTTAATAATGAGACTTTTTAATCAAAGTGTCTCAATCCAATATGAAACATTTTAAAGGAATCTAAAATTTTAATCAATCTTATCCATATAAATTAATCATTAAAATAATTTCTCAAACATGAACATGAAAGATATGGATATAGATGTTTAAATCTTTAAAACATTTAAAAACGTGTTTTCATTAACGAATCCTTTACCACATGAGAAAATAAATGAATAAAAATAATTAATGAATAACATCAAACAAGACTTATAGTATCGTGATAATAAGGTTATTAATTTTATAATATTTCAAATTCATGTATAGAAACCATATAGATGAGAATTGGTTCATAAAAACAAATAAGTCTCAAAGGAATTTAAATTTAGATGAAATACCATACAAAGATTCTACCATTATATTAAGGAAAAATCAATGGAATAATAATGCGTGGGAAATATAAATACACAAAATATAATTGGATATTATGAGTAAAAAAATAATAGGTAATTCACACATATTTATAGAACAACATAATCATGTAAATTATGTTTAACCCAAATAATTTAAATAGGGTAACGAATTTCACATAAAAACATTCGACAGCCTAACAACGTCACATAAAAACACTGAAAATGTGTTTATGAGAGATACAAGTGTATCACATCACATGGACATAAAATTTACAACAATAAATATATAAAATATTATATCATAACATATTCTAATAGAACTAAAAAGAAAAAACATAAATGATGTATTTGACTAAAAGAGAGTGGTGGAAGGTTCCCTTGCTGGTATGGTTTCTTGTGAAACATAACCCATGAAGGAAATATCACCCAATTAAGATTTAAATAAACCTAAATTTAAGTATATTAAACAAAGAATATAATAATGGGACGAACATACATAGCACATAATGAAATGATGGAAAATATAACATGAACCTCAACGGAATAAAAAGTGAGATGAAAACCCCTTCCCTCAAGTCCAAATTGTCTTGTATGTTCCTTGTTCTTAATCAATAAAAAAATTAAGTTAATTTATAATTTATTAATAACCATTTTAAATTTTATTATTCCTTTAATATCACTGATTTATTTTCTATTACAATTAGCTAATCATTTGAGTTCATTTTAGACATTTTGTCGACGTTCCGAACTGGAGTAAAAAATGATCTTGTTATAAATGAAAATTGTCCATGTGGTAAAATTTACTTTATATCTAGAATTATATTCATGATTTAGATATCATATATATAATATATATCCATTATATATTTATTTATAATAGTCGACATCATTGGGATATATATAAATTAAAAGCACCATTCATGGAGACGGTAAGTCATACATACACATGAACATTACATTCATTTCATTTTTTAAACATTTTAAAGGAGTGGATACCAAATGATGCAGAGGTATAATATTATTACAGTATAATATAAAATTTAAAATATGTTTTATAATTTAATTAACATCATCATTTATATGTTAAATATATGGTATGAATAAGTCATATCGCTTTTAGGGGGCGTTAGTTCACACTTCCTCAAATGAAATTATCATATTTACCCATTTTAGAAACCATAACTGTATGCTATAAATGAAAAATAAAGAATCAATGAATATATATAACATATATATCACATATAAATATGGTTCTATCGTAATTGACACTATGACAGGCAGTAGGAGATAATCGATCAATCATCATTTTGTGAGGCAAAAATTTTCCATATACAGAAACAATATGTTCGTATCCATTAGAGGAAGGTGTGTGTAAGTTTATTTTGAATAATTCTAATAAAAAAACATTTTATATTGATTATACTATTGTTTTTATGAGAAATATCAATATGAATATCATATGTAGTTGAATATTATAACAAATGAAGGGAACTGGAGGGATGATGTTACCTTTAAATTGGGTAACTCCCAATATTGTGAACCAAAAGGCATTATTGAAGTGCCTTATGCCTATGGTAAGGATTATAGGACTAAAAGTGGGATATTGTGAGATTATTTTGCAAGAGGAATGATGATATAAGATGTTTGAGAGGTGTTAGTAATTGGTTAGATGTGATAGCCTTTTATAAAAGTGTGGAAGGGATATTCATGAATGCTTGATAGTATTATTTTATTATAAAATAATTTTCAGTTTCAAAAGTTCCACAACTCATTAAATTCGAATATATGAGGAATATATTTCGAAATAAAATCATCCAATAATATTTGTATAGTTTTGGGATATTATTTAATCCTTATCTCTTTTTATTTAACCATTTTTTAACTTATATAACTTTTAAAACATCTTCATTTCTATTAGTTGAATATTGTAATTTTAATTACAATATAATTCCATGAAAAAAAAGATAATTAACGACATTTTTAACATAATATATGTCATTTGGATTAATATATGATTTTTTGGACTGTTTTATCATTTAATAATATAGTAATTTGTTTAAAAACTCATTTATGTCAATTTTTATACTACTTATATGTTGACAATATGAAAAATCCAACCTAAATTTATTATTTCAGAAAAAAATCACTAATTCAAATATAACAAGTCATAATCTTCTATAAAATTTTTTTATTCTAGAAAATGGTTCAAGAAAATTTTATTTTAATATTTATAAACTCATTTATTAAAAACATTGATTAATGAGGTAATCATTACATTATAATTGTGTCATAAATAAATTTATTTATATGATGTATAAAAATTATGAATAAATTACCAAGTTTTAGTTAAAATTTTTATATTTCTAATTACTATTTATTTTTTAAGATATCAATTATATAACCTCACATTTAATTTATTTTAGTAAAACAATACATGTTTATGGAATTTTTATTTTAATATTAAAGAAAAAGTTATTAATGTAATTGTATTACCCTAGAGGCATTCAATGGACCAAAGTTTCACCCAAGATGTTTATTTTTCGTCCATGACACATCAAATAAGGTTATGAAGTGTGTTAAGATAATTTTATATTATTATAATATTTTTACCACGAATTACTCTATTTACCTTTAATCGTGGGAGATCAAAATTAAATGTTATTATAAATCAAAAACAAATTTAAATCCTATTGAATCATATTTTAAATAATGATGACAACAATATATAATAGATTTTTAAATTCAATTCATAGATGTGGAAAAATATCATTTAAAATAAAAAGCTAAGTTTTAACTACGATGTAGTGTTTTTCAGTATTCATAAATAATTTGAACGTTATTAGAAAATTACCAAAAAATCACCCAAATTTAATTTTAATATTCAAAATTAAATGACTATGTTTATTTTCTCAAATTAAAAACATATATTTTTCATTAAATAATTTGAAACTAATTTCCATTTTAAAAACTAGAAAACGTGTTTTTTAGAACTAAAGAACATCAAAATGATTGAAATGTGTTTATGTACAATTTCAATGTGAAATTACATCTAATGGAATAAATATTGTATTAAATGATAAAAATATAATATAAATAAATTTTATAACCAATTAAAAAAAATAATCTAACTAAATAAATAAATCAGATGAAAATACAGCTTTTACTTAAAATAAAATAAATTTCACAATTCCTTAAAAAATGAACATTATCAGAAAATAACTAAAAATGACCCAAAGAAATTTTTTTATTCCCAATTATAAAATGGTGTGTATTTTACCAAATTCAAAACCTATAAGTTTCATTATTTAATATATAATTAATTTCTTTTGTCCAAACTATAAAGCGTGTTTTTAACATGTAAAAACTACAAATAGATGAGTCGTGTTCATGTCTAATATCAATGTAAAATTACATCCAATGGAAAATATTGGATTAAATGGTAAAAATATATTCTTGTTAGACTTTAAATCCAATTAAAAGATATTCTAATTGTATAAATAAATCAGATGAAATTATTGTTTTGACTTAAAATACAGTATTTTAAACTGTTTTTTTAAAAAATAATCATTATTAGAAAAATACCTAAAATTTACCCAATGTAAATATTGATATACCTATTTAATTAATATGTTTATTTTTTCAAATAAGACATATAAAAGTGAAAAAACTATATTTAAAAATGGGTTTTCATCAATGGGAGGTAAAACTACCTTTTAAAATATCAGAGTATTTATGCTTAAATTTGGATTCTTTTTTAAATTTTAATCCACTAAAATTTATAGGATAAATGTAAAAATATTTAACAAACATGATTCATTGTATTATGGTTAGTTCTATTCATTCCTTCCAGTAAAATTACCAGGTGTTAACTACAATTTAAAATAATATTATATTATTATTTTTCTGTACGACTCAGCCTTGTGCGCAATGCGAGATTTTGGAAAAGATCATTATTGCATGTCAGGTACACCATCGAACATACCACCACCTTTAATGTAAAATTAATATTTAATTCAGAAATATTAATAAATATGAAAATTATATATTTTATTTAACTAGTATGTTACATATCACAAGCATGAAGTAAAAGGGTACTCTGATTCTACGAAATCAACCACGAACAAAAAAAAGGGCATGGGTATGTGTAACCCCTATTGGGATATAGTTTATTGGCCAATCAAATAATATCCTGATATAATCAAGTCTTTCAAATAAATGGTGAGGAAGAAGTGTTTTAATTCAATCCATTAGTGTGTTGGTGATTGAAAGTGTTTAAAAATGGTGGAAATTGAAGGTTTTGAGAACCTCTGGCATTATAAATCGAGTTCCATCATGGATTTGGTGAATATTAACTATGAAATTAGTTTATATTTAATAATTTAATTATATTAATATAACTAATAATTATTATAATTAATAAAATAGAAAATAATCTGCGTCCTGGCCAAACACTCTTTCCATATAAATTTTATAACCTTTCTAGGGTAAACACCTTATTCACAACACAATAGTGGTCTTGTATTTCTCAAAAGATGTATAGTCTGGATGATATTAATTATTTATTAATTAAAAATAAGAATAAATAATAAAAGAAAAGAAAAAGAGATATTTTTTTGAGTGAGATGTCTGAATATCAAACCTGTACGAATTTTATACCTCTCGTTGTGTAAACACGACATTTCAGACAAATCAGTTGCCTTATATTTCTCACAGGACACACCATTTGTGATATATATATAATTAGTTTGAATAAATAATATATTAAATATTATCTAATAACATTATCTCAAGAGTGTTGAATCCAAATGTTAGGCTCCTTCAAATGTTATACCCCTCTTAGTGTAAACATCATATTTCTGAAATATGAGTGGTCTTGACTTCTCAAAAGATACATCGTTTGGGAGTTATTCAAATATTATATATAAAAAGTGCATAATTATTATATACTATTTAATAATTTTATTCCACCTTCTGTGAGCCTTTGTGGGTCTTTGAATTATGAACAAACTCAATTTTATCCAAAAATATATATTTTATTGATTATTCCAGGTGGTTAATTGGTAGTTACGGTCTTCAACAAATTTATCAAAAAAATCACATATAAATCATTATATCCTTCATAAGATTTTAATTATTTAACCAAAGAGGTTTTATCAACACATGGAATAGTAATGGGATGTTACAATAGTAATGAACTAGCCTGGGTACCCTGGTAATCAGAAAACTGAGTCGACCCTAACATACCAGAAAGGGTGTTACCGATTTGCACAGATTGACAATTATCACATGGAATCACACAACATGCAAGAGAAAATAAATTTTCCACCAAAAATGTTGATGAAAATAAACAATATAGAATGCATAATAAAACAAACTATAGAATGAGTAATGTTCATGAAGTAAAAAAGGAATAAACATGCCAACAACACTAAAACTAAAATACTAAAATGGAAAAACAGCCCCAATGTCCCTAAGGACACTACTCACAAAGAAAATATCTCAATATTTGGATCAACCTCCACGAGTTCCCTACCCATTGCTCGAACATGGAAGACTAATTTCTACAAACATCAGAATATAAAAGTTGAGTGTGAGCCTTATCCTGGTAGGATATGATCAATGAATCCATAATAGATTCAAAATATATATTATCTGAAGAAAAACATTAATTTTCTTATGAATAAACATTTTTTGAAATATAAAATCATATTTCAACAAAAACTGGTACACATTTTCAAAATGATTGAAAATACCATCAAAGTATATGATTTACATTACAATACATGAAAATTATTTAAACTATGATTTAAGTTAATCAATTATAAAAAATAATTTATATAATTTCAGTAGGGATATAAAGAAGTTCCAAAAAACAATAGCATACATTTATATCTCAAATATAAATAAAAAATTGAGGAACATCGAAATACTTCAAATGGTATGATAGTATTAACCAATTGTGCAATTTTTTACTATCTATTTGAACTCAGAAAAATGTGTATAGACATGTCCCTATGACACTTCCGAAAGAAGACATGTCACCATCCTATCGGGGATGTGACACACCACATGTATGCTTTTGAAAGATGTTATAGTGTAGAGTTTATCCAAATAACTCACTAACTATATAAGTATTTCATACAAACCTAAATGATGGAATAACTATTTCAATACTACATAAAAATATGATCAACCCCATTATTACTTTTTAAATATTTGAGTTCCATTCCATTTAAAATAACAACATGAATTATTCCAAATCATTTCTTTTTCACACGAAAAATTCACTAGGTTTTTAGAAAATTATTTTAATCAATATTAAGAAGTTTGTAATCCATTAAAAACAAATTAAAATAGTTTCAAAATTCTTTTCCATAATTAAATTAAAAATTTTAATTGCAATAATTACAAGCAACCCAAAAATTGAAATTAAATAGTTTAAATTAACCCAATTCTGATGCCCAAAACCAATTTCAATAAAAAAGAACCAAATCCACTGTAATTTTGTTTATCCAATAATTCAATTTAAAAATATAAGATTCAGAAAAAAAATTCATTTGAATTCAACCCATTGAATCATAGATAATACATTTATGGTTAATGGAAATTAGGCATCATGACAGAACTACCTACCTTGAGGTCACCGATATTCGTCACAATGATAAACAACCATGTGTGGTTTCATACACATCCACACATCCTTATTATCATAATCAATGACCCACTAATGCTCAATGATCATCATAGGATCCATGAACCAAAACCATACATTTTTTAACTGATTCATATAATGTATTCATTTAATTCTTCACCATTATGGGGTGTTACATTTTTAATGAGGTATATTATATTACATTGATATAATTATATTATATCTAAAGTATTTGAGTTATCATTCCATTTTGATTAGGGGAGGTGAGTTGCGAATAAGAAAATAAACGAAAATTAATATAATTTAAAATAAAATAAATTGGAAGTTTCCATTTTAATGTCTCCTCCTTGAGAACCTACTTAGGGAAATGGTTTTGGTAATCTAATGACACCATGAGCTATTATATGTGGGGAAGGGGATAAGGAATATTATTGGTCAGAATTTTATAATTTATCATATCTTAGAAGTTGTGAGTAGAAGTGGTTTTGTGGGATGTTATGAATATCGTATGCAAGGGGTGTTTTCTAATTATTTTAATAATTAGTTTGTTATTTTGGCCGAAGACAATGATTTTTAGTAGAATTATCACTAAATATATTAAAATAATAAAGGATTATTCTAGATTTGGGGATTATATCTGGAATACATAATATAAGTCTCTATAATTCATTTATTTAGTTATTATCATAAATTATAAATTTTATTATTCTCATAAAAACTCTTGTATATTAATAAAGTACCAAAATTAACTATAAAAATTTATCAACTTGCAGAATTTATAAAATATCTCCATTTAATAATTTTTTTTACTAATATGACAATTTTATTTTATAATAAAATCATTATTTACTTGTAAAATACATATTTCTAAATTATAACATATATTACAACACTATGAAAAATTAATTGATTCCTCCTAAATTTATCTTAAAATCATTATACATAAAAATATTCATTAATGAATACAATTTTTAGAAATACATGTTATTTTAAATAATTTGGAAAATATTTATGACATACAAAAATACCAATATTAAATTAATAGTTTTTAAAACATTTACTTACAAACAGTATTAAATAATTATATCATACATTAATTTAAAAGATTCCTAAATTTTATATATAAATTCAATGATGAAGTTACTATTTCTATTTTTTCATAAGGGTCATATTTCTATTCCTAAGGTAAATTTATTTTTTTGGTACCTGTTCTATAACTTATAGAACTACATTTTATTTCAATAATTATATATTTTTAATTTTATTAATGGTATCTATGTTATTTTTTGTTATCTATACTATATTGAAACATTATAGTAAGGTAGAAATTTCATTGATAATTGTCTCGGATTTTATTATGTAAAGTTCAACCACTAGATGAAAATAAGATATATTTATTAAATTATCCATTCTAATAACCACATGTTTTGTTAGAGTTATAATTGTCTTGATTCAACTAATGTTTAATCCCACTATACCACCTCTAGGAATGAATTATATAATTAGAGAATTCCTCTCCCACTTCTAGTAGGTAAAATTAGATGTATCAATTAAAAATACAAAACATATTGGTAATTATTGAACCACCATGTTCCAAAGATGACAATGAAACTGGTCATATCCAACCCAATGAAATATGATTATTATATGTATATTAAAAATGCTCAATTAAATTGTGAAAATGTAGGAGTATGTTATAATATCATTCTGAAAGGTGTGTTTAGTGCAAATAATTCATGAAATATAATTATAGGAAACATCACATGAAATATGATTGAGTTTGTATAAAATAATGGGATGCTCCTATATTAATCAAGGATGTAATGAGAATAGATATAACCAATACTACCCTTATTACTATCAAAGTCAACTATTAAAAATTAGCTTGAATTTAGCTAACTACATTTACTATACCCACATTAGATACCTAACATAGTCCCCAAGATCTATGTTTCATTTTATTCACACAATCATACATGTTCTGTAATTGAAAATACGAACCCTTTCCTATAAATTTTTTCAAAACCTCCTACTATTTCCTAACTACCTATCTAATATTATATTGTCAACAAACATGTATCATTTTTCAAACTGAAATTCTAAAAAAACTCGAATTTAGATTCTCTCATGTAGAAACATTAGAGATTTCCTATCTTAAATCACAACTAAAACTTATTATAATTATTTTGTAATAATTTATAGTAGATTAAGGTCAACATATATTGAAATACATGGGAGAACCACCAACCATTAATGGAAAAATTTATTCTTTTCTATATTAACAATTCATATAAACACCATATGGTATCTCATTAACCACCATTTATTTGTTTTCAGGTGATGTACTCAATGATCCCATTGATAAGCACATTTTATGTCCACTAAGGATAGGAAATGGACCTACTATTTTATCATATTCTAAACACTAAAAAATTATAAATTAAATAATATTAGGTTATCATTATGTGGTTAGGTTGAAGTTGGTCACCTGATATCTCATCTCATTTCATAATCCAATATCTGACATGTTATATTTTTAGGACTCATTCCAATGAAAATGTGTGAAAAAAGTAGAAAATAAATAATATGAGTATAATATTTCATCACTATTAATGTTATCTACTATAAATCCATCAAATCCTTGTATATATCAAACTATATAATTTCAATATTTAACTCCCCAATAATGGTTCCTCAGTGGTCCCCATGTCAGAATCCCCAACCTCCCATATTTTATTATCATGATCCACCATCACGTAGTGGTATCCAAATGCCTATATGAAACAAAAATCACTTTTCAGTCCTCAGGATTTTCTATCAAATCAAAAAAAGATCTTTATGATCTCATTTTACTCAGTATCATTGGACATCAATTGCCTTGAAATATTGAGTGATGTTATAAAAATAATAAATCAAATCAACTATAGATAGATTATCCCACTAAATCCTCCACCATTAAATGGTACTAAACAAAAGACTGCAACATTATGATCTTCCACTACATGTACTATTGTAGAAACTATTGAAGCATGTTTAGCTTCATTCTCAAGTAATCCATATAAACAGAAGAAACATTTCGTGAGATGGATGAATCCCGAACCACTTCTTTAGGTGTTCCCTAATCAATAATTTTGGATAATTTATCTAAAATGTATTATCAAAAACATATATGTTATTTTGATATATTATTGTGAAATAAAATCTATTAATTAAATAAACACAACAATAATAAACACCTCACATATACTCTTCCTAAGAGGATTCTTATAACCATAATGCATGACCCCTTAATATAAAATATGTATAATCCCTAGCATCTAGTACCTACATGTTAGTCAAATTAAAAACAATATGATATGATATAACATGCTCAAACAAAAATAAATAATAATTAGTAATAATACACAAAATCTGTGGATTTGAGAGACTATAATTAGTTATTAATTAGTTAAACAACAATCAATGATAAACAACAAGTCACATGACATGTGAACCAATGATCCTAATGGTGATGCAGCAATTAACCCAAATACCATAAAATATTACCATGAAAAAATAATAAAGTTCAATATGAAACTACAATACCAAAATATATAATTACAATCCATATTTCTTTAGTAACTCGGAGGTCCATTACACATGGGATTTTTAGGAACATTAATAACTCAGAAACCTGAGTATTAATTGTCCAATATCCTTTATAAAAAAAATACAATATCATAACCAATGAATATTTATTAATATGATTTTTTTATTTCCCAAACCTAAATTAATTGGTTTGATATGGAGTGTAACATGACCTCATGCAAACCTCACCCTACAAAAATGGCTATAGACTAGTATATAGGGCCTATAATAGAACATGAGAATATTATTTCCTCAATATAAATATACAAAATACACAGATGAATGAAGATTTAATAAAAAAATGTATCCATAAAAAATATTAGAATAGAATAAAACCATTTTTAAGGAATATAAAATAAAATAAAAACAAAAACCAATCCAATTATAAGTCATATACTAATTAAATTTTTTTAATGAAAACATGAAATAACATGATATGAAATGAAATTTCTAATAAATCCCCACCCTCCTACCCTGATCCCTTATTTTATCCTTCTAACATAGGAATCATTCCCTTTATAAGAAATCTAACTATAAATTCAATAAGAACAATGAGATTCACATACATGCTATGATTATATAACCTGTAGGACACCACCAATGCATCTTAAACATAAGTTAAAATATTATAAAATGGTGTATATAATGAGAGGAAGTAAATACGTGAGTAATAATTCACAAGTTGACTAATCTTGATTTTAATATGATGTCACGAACACTAAACGTAAACACATTGGATACATTCTAGAAGGGAAGTTTTGTTCAATTTCTAAGAATCTAAAAACGAGATAGAATACCAAAAAACGTCATGGAAAAGTAAAAAAGATATTATGTCTCTAGTTTGGCTGTAATACCTTCATGTAAAATTAATAATATTAGGTAACAAGACAATTCTTTCATTCCTCCCACTTGAACTAGGTCAAACCCCATGTCCATCACACAGTACTATCTATCAGTCATTTCCCCATTGTAATTGTGACACATCATGTCACATATGCTCCCACTGAATGGGATTAAACAAACTATGAATGTTCCTCTTATCTCTTTGATACTAGATTGAAATATTCTATGATCCATATATATATGTACAAACACATGGGATAACAGAGAATTTTTTGAACAATACTCATGGAAAAAGAATTTCATATTAAGAAGTGTTCCATGAGATATGAATACATGCATAAAAATTTCATATTATGAAAATTATCATGTGACACACCCACATAATAATTTCAAATCATAATGATTATAAAATTTTCAAAACATATTAAGGAACATCCTACATTATGCGAATCCAAAATAAATATTAATATTTATCACATGAATTAATCCCCCACACCTACAATCCATAAAAATAACCCAAATATCATTGCTAGGATTTTAGAGTGATGATCCAGGAAGATAAAAATATAAAATGATTGTACCTGATTTAGACATAACTAATGAGAACCAATATAAAGATTGAATTTAGATGAATATGATAACCATCAAATGAAAACAATATTTTCACTTCCCTTTTCATTGATTCTAAAAGGAGTCACATTATATCATTTTACAATTCAAATATGTAACTATGATAGTCGGGACAAGGGGTGCTGGTAATGGATAAGAGATAAGATCATTAAATAACCTAAAGAACTTATAATACATTCACCTACCATGAAATTTATAGGTATGATATGTCTAGATCAAATGGAATTTATATATAGAGGGAATATTTTCTTCCTGAAGAGCCATTGGATTTTCTAAGATTGAGAGACCATGGTGTGTGAGGAAGAATGATTTGTTTGGTGTGCTTTCTATGTGAAAATGTGATTTTTTGGGATAATTAATTCTACTTCCATGATTTGATCACACAAGTAATTTATATTTGTTCCATACATCTGAGTCTCATTACCTCTTTAGGAATATCATATTTTTTTGTCCTCATGGTTTAGTAAATCATTATCCATTCAATCTATTTATTCTTTTGTAAGAATCACTATATACAAGGTATGTTTTTGTTTCTGTTTTTAATCATGAACCAATGGTCCCCCACCTACTTCCCTTATCCAATAAGAAACATCATTAACTAGGGATAACTATATGTATTCCCCTAGCCATTTTAATATATTTCACCTTTTAACTTATTATAATATCATTTAATCCAACCTAGATTCATAAAAAAAGTTCAACCCCATAAAACATAATTTTAAACAATAAAAATTGATGAAAAATATATAACACACCTTAAACATTTGGGATAATTACACAATTTTGGACTGTATATAGATTGTTTTTATTATAATATCCAAGTATTAGTTGATGGGGGGTTATGGTATTGGGAATTTACCCTATATAATGATGATTACATCATGGATCGATGATGTCAGGGGTTTTTATGTGATGATCGTGTATTTGGATGGGGGAAAAGAGTATTTTGGTGGAATCTCTTGAAAATTTGTTAGAGGAATGGTATAAGGAAATACATATAGTGGGGAGGCCATTACTGGTCATGTCAGGAGAGTACCATGTTACAAACAGAAATTTAATATGAGTAGTTGATGGAGATTATTATGATCCATGTACTAGTAGAGATTAATGTTTTTTGGTTCCAGATACATATGAATAAAATGGTTATGTACATTCATTATTTGATATAATAAATGTATAGTGTATTTTTTGATATTAGTATTTAGTATAATCGAGTGATGATATGGACACCACTATTATGGGGAGTATATGTCCTAGAGGTATAATCAGTATTAGTAACGTTATGTGCATGATGAAACTATTAATTCAATTTCCTATATAACATTGAAATATTTTTGGGTAGGTAAATTTAATTTTTTATTGTTCATTAGTTAATATAATACTTGAGGATTATATTTGGAATCATATATAGTGTGATCAATGGTATCAGGAATGATATGGATTTATATGTAATATATGGGTGATTCAGGTTCAATGGGAGGTTGTATTTTATTTGTATATTATGATGTTAAATTTGGATAGTAATGGATCTAACAATGTAGATAAACATGATGTCAATTTTGGTATTCTTTGTGGGTCTTTTAATGATCTCAAAGTTCTTTTTATAGTTAAGGAATCTGAATCAGATGATGATATTGTGTTTTAGTAGCTGAGAATGTTAATTTTTTTGAATTATCATCCATAAGATAAGTAAATACTATTTTTGTGTGGAATTCTATTTGGAGAGATAAGAACAACAATAATAAATATTTCTATAATTGAGAATCTATTTTTAGTGGGAATGTTTGGTTGTGGGGATCATTGTTGCTCGATATCATCAATCCTAAGAATAAACATATGGTCGAGAGACGCATGAGTGCATGAATGAAATAATTTATTAAAACCAAGAGTCTCGGGATATACATGTGTAACAGATAAAAACATGGTGATTTGATGATGGTTATTAGTGGTAACTCTAGATTTTAAGAATAGTGTCCCAATTGGTAGGATTTTCCAATCTGATAATTGTTTTACCATTGGGTATATATTTTTGAATGTTCATAATGGATTAACAACATGGTGAGGGTAGGAATGTTTTGTTAATGTTCCATAAAGACTTCACAAGGATAATATGTACTATAGTGGGGATGGTGTAAATCCAATTGTAATTTTTGAGATTTGATATTTAGGGGAATATAAATTCATTTGCATCAGACTTGAGAATGTTTTTTGAAATGAGATATATATTGAAATTTAGTGTATTTGATCATTTATAAGAGTTTTTTATATGTATTTTACAATGTCTCGTATTTTTATGAATGTTTCATGATTAGTGCATAGTTTGTAAATGGTGTGGTTAAAAAATATGATATATGGAATGTGGTTTAGTGGAGGAAGCAAGATTAGAGATCAATTAGGTGTACCATGAGTTTAAACGATGCTATGGGGAGTGTCTTGGGATAGTTTCAACTGCATGGTTGGCGTACAATTTTTGAAAACCATTTGAAACCCATGTGAAGGACCATATTTGTTAAAAAGTGTGAAATGTCAATTTTAACACCATGATTTTTTAAAAACTACTCAAATCAGAAAACCCTTGTGTGTGGACATTCTAGATGCCCCATACCCCTTCTCACTCCTTCAATTCATAATAGTATATCTTGGATATTTCTAAACCTCCATCAATGATAAATTTTGTATCTCCAACACATTATACCTATAGTATTATTTTCCTTTCTATCCAACATGTTGGTTAAGTTCCCTTTTGGTGTCCTGAGATGATTCAACTACAACATGTTGGAATAAAAAATATATGATATATATTTTAATCAATGTTAATTGAGGACATCCTATGATTATGAAAAAAAATCATTTATAAATATTTTAATAAATGTACATCACCAAATGATTTTTTGGGATTTTTATGAAAGATGGACAAATTGAAGCTTGATTGGAGTAAATTCAAAAGGTTATTATCATGTATTTGGTATAAGTGAATGTTGATAGAGGACCTAACCCCATTATTAAATATATCAAGAAGATTATGTTTCTGAGTAATATTTTTGGAAATAATTATTTTTTAAAAAAAATTAATAATTAACTATAAATTGTTATAGATAATTGAATTGGATGTTTGGAATTGAATTAGAACATCCAAATGTTATATTAGTATTAGAATAGACTTGGTGAATATATTGGTTCTGATTTAAGGTAATGAATCCCTATATGTGTTAGGTTCTAAAAATTAATTTAACTATGATTTATTCATTTTTTCCATAGCATGTGATATGTGTTCTAACTACCTATGGACAAATTAAAAATTAATTGTTTTATTTATACTCCCATTGTACTGATAAAATTATAAAGTTTCATGATGTGGCATTAAAAAAATGACATTATTATTACTACAATAATATTTTATAATATATTTCTCCTTAAAAATGTTTTTAAGTTTCATATAATTCTTTATAATCAACACTAGGATTAAGGAAACCATGATATACAAATTAAATCTCATTATTTAAAGTATCATTTATTTCCATGATGATGGATTAGAAAATATGGATAGGTATTATGTAATATTATTTCTAAAAAATATATAAAATGGCTTAATTATTTATCTATTAGTTATAAATGAATATAAAATCATTTGATTGTAAATATGTATTTGATGAAAAATGAATTTTATTATTGAAAATTGATTTTCTATTAATAATTTTTTTATTTTAAATAGATTAATTATTAAAATTTTATTTTTGGATATTAGATTTAGTAAATTATTTTATTACTAATCTAATGGGTTTTAAAATAAATTTAATAAAAATTAATATAGTTTTATTCAATTTTTTTTAAAAATATTGTTTTTCATCAGTATTACACATTAATTTTACAATAAAAATTCACTACTCAAATTAGTTTAATATTTTTTATTGAAAATATATTTGGATTCATAATTATTTATATAATTTATCCAGGAAAATGTAATTTTTCTACATAATGAATAGTAATCATTGTTAAAAAAATATTTCCCAAGTAATGGATAAATTGGTGAGAAGAGGGGTTTACATAAGATATATGGTTAAAAATATAATTAAACCTTTTCGATAAATTTATTTTTTGATGGTATTTATAATTAATCAATATTATATCTATAATATTTTAAATTTTAAGCCACTTAAATAAATTTATTCATATATTATATAAAAATGATTTATATAATTAAATGTTTTGCACCAACCTCACCTATAAAAGGGAACCTCATCTTCTCTATTATACATTGGAAACAATACATTTGAATCAAAAATTATATTCGCAAATAATATCCAAATATCATTAATCATTACCATGAGGTGTTTTTCTTCGGACAATAACCATATGAGAATCTGTAACGTTCAATTCAATACATGGTACTTGACGAAGAGGTATATTTTCTTACCAATAATTTTATTATTTTTTCCATAATGAATCTCCAAAAATTATTTTATAACCACCATAAAAATATGGAATCAATGTCATTACTATATAATTACAATTTTTTTTAATGATATATGAATTTTAATGTCATAAATTACACTAACAATTATGAAAATATAACATGTATGGTTAAGATATGTATTGAATATTTATATAAAATTTTGTAATATTTCTATATGTAATTATTGGGTAAATTAATGATTCTATGGTCACTTACGGTTGAGGTATTTATTATATATGTGTCTGATGAGGTTTATAGACTATTAAAGTGTAAATCATATATATGTGAGGTGTAGTGGAACTTGTGATAAGGGAACATTTTCCCTCGTTGAAGGGAATATTAATTTATTGGGAATGTTTTCTTGAAATAATTTTATATGGATTCATGAGATACCTTATAATATTATGTATATTTTATTAGATATGGGGGTGCCTGTCGTTTCCAATAATATCTTTTTTGTACCTGTGTAGGTAAAATTTTTATAAGATTTATGATTATTTTGGTTCATGATAATCGACATTGGATGAATTGGGAAGTGATTTGTTCATTATGGCCTCTCTATATATTATTGGTTGAGTGGAATATTGTATGATATAATTGAGTCCCCAATAAGATTATGGTGATGTTGGGGGTATTATAACATATGGTTGATTGTCTAGGCCTGAGATATGAGAGTTGGATTGTGGAACACATGTAGGGTTTTTTATTATAGTTTTACCATGGATATATAATTAGGTTCCCCAATATCATTTTTTCAAAATAGAGGGGGTACTAAGAAGATATATTTTCATTGACCACGTGGGTCACCTTAAAATCCAACGGTCAAAATTGTGATTCTAGAATGGGTTTGGAGACCAGGATGATTCCGGAGGAGCCTTGTTGATTCCTATAAATGCAATATAAGGATGATTTTGGTTTTATTTATATATTAATGGGAGGTATTTATGGAAATGATAGATTATATGAGATGAAAGGAGGATGTATATGTGAGACATGAGATGTGAGGATAAGAATATGAGGACAATGATCTGTTGATGAACTGGTGAGCTTATAGGTGATATTTTATTCCCTATTTTTTAATGATATTTGATGTACATGGGGAGAGACTATAACCCAATTTATTTTATCTTGATGTGTATCCAATAAGGGATATCCTTCCATTTAGTTCTAGATGATATATTTATTGGTTACAGGGGATTCATACCCCTAAGATTCCATAAGAGGTTACTTGATTCTTGGTAGGGTGAAATAATTACCTATACTTTAAACTGATATATAATTTCTTATAAGGGGATAGAAACACTCTTGAGAATCAATATTATGATACACGTTTCCATGTAGAATGTTTCTTCACTTGATTTATATTTAATTTGATTCTTGTAATGGGATAGTAAAATTATTGATGTTACAAATTATGATGAGTGTTTCACAAATGGTTGAGGCTTCCACTATCTTCATGGTTACCTGAATATTGTTTCATATAAGGGAGAGTGCATGCCCCTAGTTTCAAAATTATGGAATTATGAACAGATACACTACAACACTATCTAATGTTTCTTAGGTCAATCACAAGTGTTATGGTAGAAGCATGGATTGATAATGTATTATATTTTTTCCATTGGTAGTTATTAAGATGAGAGGTCTCATGTGGATATATGGTAATTTATATTTATTCTACAAATAACATTTATGGTGGAATACTAGGATTTACTAAGACCCTAATAAAATTACTACGATACTTGGGTACACAAAAAAACCTCATTGATAGTATGATCTGGTAGGGTCGAGGCCCAACGTTTCATTATCATGTGGGATATCTCAAATGGATTCTCAAGATGTGAATAAGATGCATCCTATATATGGTAATATATTGGCCTCCAGATTTTAACGATTTTTTAATTATATATACAATCATATATATTATAAATTTATGGTGTAATATGATATTAGGCTTCTTCATTATGACCGATATAAAATTGTAATATTTTATTTGATTTGTTTTCTACTAATATAGATGTATATAGATTCTTATTTTTTCACTATTATTACTCTTATATGACACTATATTCCTCATGAAATCACACCTCAATCCTTCTATTCAAGTCAGAAGCCTCTAGCATGTGAGGAGGAATTCAAGATGTCACAAAAAATCACAATTCTGGACACTAGCCAATGGTCTTTGGCAAGGGATGTAACACCATCTGAGACTTTAATAAACATGAAATTCCATTACAATGATAATATTAGTGAATATGAGGGAATAAAATTTCATTGATTTAATTACATGTAAAAACTATTAAGAGAGAATATTGTTCTTGGAAAACCTGAGAAAAATGGAGTAGTGAAACTAAAAAATCAAATATTGAATATGAGATCCACAATCATGGGGTAATGTTACAAATTTTCAATGCTGTTTTGGTTGAATATGAAAACATTGTACCTTTCCTTGCCAATCATAGTTTTTTATCCAATAGGGATAAATTTATAAATGAAAATTTTTAAAATATTTCTCCTCTGATTTTATTTATGATAAAAAACATTCACCTATTTATATATAATACATTTTAAATTAAATTTCTATATTTATTATAGAAATAAATGTGGTGAAAATATAGAAATAATTTAGTTTTATTTAAATCCATTAAGAATTCATTTAATGATCTCTTTAAATACATATTTTACTAGTAATAATATTTTATGATAAAAGAATGGATTATGGGTTGATGTGTAAGTGTCTGTTCTAAATGACATAGAAGTTTTTGTAGCACGGACCAATGAGATCCAAATGTTCAGAACTATAAGTCACCTAGAAGTCCCATCATCTAGCTAGCAGAGTCTGACCAACTATCTGATAGTGAAGGTAGATGATTCAATTCTCTATAATGTTCATAATCCTACAAGTGAGGGCCTTTCATCTATCTTGTTCAATATCTTGCAGCATGGTATCCTCTAGGTAAGATATCGATAAACTAGTGGTGCCAAATAGTTATTCGGTGGAATCAAATAAAATATATTGTGGAAACATTTAATGTGGTTAAAATTTTTATTATAATTGAATATTATAGTCATGATTCTCCCGATGCTTCCTTAAGATTCCTAATAAATTTTCGAGAAAATAAATGAACTTTCATGACACCTTGGAAGTGATTTCTACCTTCTAAAAACTCTTTCATTCTTATAATTACTAAAATGATAAACACTATCAATAATTTCAAAGGGACAAATTCAAATATCTATAATCATTAAAGGATTTCCCAATTTTTCTATCAAATATTATATGACTCCTTCATACATCGACCCATAATGTGTTTTTTAAGAAACATTGTAGGTGTTTTACTAAAAAAATCTTTTATCTCAACAAACATTCACCAATGGAAGAAACATTGAAAATGTGTGGTATGAGTTACATGATGGAAATGTATTTTCAAGTGGGTTCTTGTTATACATAATGGTGATGGACGGGTTCATCGTCATTGTAAATACCAAATCCTATATAATTGACCAATTTTGTTGAGGTGTGGGAATGTAGGGGAAAACAATATGTGTTTTCTGAACCCCATTTCAAATTTGTTTGTCTTCTATTTAAATTTTTTCATTACATAAAAAAGTTCTCCCATATGAATTCATTATTTTGATTCTAGAATTTTTATTATTCAATTACGTTGATATATTCTTTATAATATTTAATTGATGTTATTGAAAAGAATATAATTGATTTATCACTTTTTATTTTAATATAATATTTTGTTGTTAATATTTTATTTGGTATATATTTTTAAAATGGAAATTATCCCAATATATCTTCACAATAAAAAACCCAAAATTACAATCAATGGAGGGATTTTCTACTTTATAAATATTCTGATATTATAAAAAATCTCATTCAATTGTTGTATTCATAATATTAAATTTTTTTATAAGCTATATTTTATTTATTACTACTAATTCCAATTGGCATTGTCCTATTTTGTGTGTGTATATTATTATAATAGGAATAATTTGATGTAAATTTTATTTATTTAGAATTATATATGTATTATTTAAAATGGTTATTCTTGTGAATATTCCCTCCAATGATCCTAATGAAAATGGACACCCAAAGATATTAAGAATTTAAAATTTAATAACAATTATTTGAATGCAATGTACTGTGTTCTGGATGGAAATCTATTTATTCATCATTCAAAATAATAAAAGGTTTAAGGGTTAAGTAATTGGTAAGATGTAATAGATTAAGGGGAAAAAGTAACGGACACTATATTAGATCTGTTTCTTCAATATTTTGGATGTTATACTATTCATTCATAGAATACTATTACAATAAAATTTATAATATTTCTTAACATAAGAAATTGTAAAACGTATTTTGTGAATAATTTTATATAGAAAACATTCATAAAAAATTATGGGTGTTTAAAATCACATGGGATCCAAGAGTGATGATTATAAGAGAATCCAAATTCATGAAAAAGATTGAATTAAATTAATCCATAACCTCTATAATGAATTATAAAATAATGATGAAACTCCATGTGGATAATTACCCCATTAAACAAGGTAATTTCAAAAAAAATCCAGCACCTTTAATGATATTTACAATGTAAAATCAATAAGATATTATTTATATTATATTCATCTTTCTGATAACACATTCCATCACTTCCATGGAATCTACCTTGTAATCAATGAAAATTTACTCAAGTTAGTAGTTCTTCATGGAACATGATTTTAAATGTGTTGAGGTTGTTAATCCATTTTATACTTTATTAATTATATTTTCATTTACCGCATTAATCGCCTCATTCATCCATTTCCTCTTTTTTTCATTATCATCTAGTCAAATATGTTATAAATTTCATAAATATTTCACAAATCAAAGAGAAAATGGATACCATTAAAATTATTATTTATATCTTTAATTTCAAAAGACAAATAATCAATTTATTGTTGGATTTGGTAATATCCAAATATTAATGGTATTTGTAATCCTGTAAAATAATATCTCCTCATGAAATAAAATAATCAATTTGTTCTTGATAAGCTCATATTCATAATCAAATTTAAAAGAAGTTTTCTTTTCAAACAACACAACACCGATGAAAATAAAAATAAAAATTTTTTGTCATAGAAATTTTGAAAATATCATGTTATATTTGGTTACTCCAATCATGTTAGTAAATTAAATAATCAACGGGATACTAAATTTTTAAAATGTGTTTTGGATTAATTTATTTAATACTATTTCCAATGAACAAGAAATTTATTCAACGAATGAAATTGTAAAAATTGTATTTATGGAAGAGAAATGTTAAAAATTATAATTTATATATTTTTTAAATAAAACCTATTAAATTAATATAGATTATTAATAAAATATTTAATAACACAAGTTGAAAAAATCTAGTTCCTATAAAAAGTTTGAACAATTTATATTTTATATGAAGAGTGTCTAAAAAATGAAGAAGTTTTGTTATACCTATATTCTGGATTCATGAGAAGAATATATGGATACCATAAAAAATTTATTAAAATTAATAATAAAATATTATTTAATGTTACATTTTTTGATAATTAAATGTTTATGATAATACATAATTTTATAGTAAATTTTTAAAATTGATCAAAATTAAAAATATTATATTTATAAATAGTTTCAATCAAGATTTAATATTTTTCTGTCAATTGTGTGACAATTATTTAAAAATAACATTAAAAATATTTTTTTTTATTTATTAAATAATAATGGTAAATTTCATTAACCTCATCATGAATTCAAATTTATTTTCCATGTTAATTGTATATATATTTCATGACAAAATTAAAAATTATTTAATGTATTAGTGGGTGACTCGTGGGCTTATAATTGATTCTATGTTATTTAAAACACTCACTATCTCATCAATGTCAACTGATTCCATCTAGTACTAGATATTTATATATTTCATTTTTATGATGACATGGTTTTAAAAGAATTCCAATAGGCAAGCGACACTGAATTGTTTTTATAAATAATATTTATTTGTTATTGAATAGATCATGAACTGGCCATTAGTGATATTTTATATTAAAATAAAATTTAATGAATTGGAGGAAAAAACTATATTGTTATAATTATTGATGAAATTAAATGATTAACATGGAATTATTTATTATTCCATAAATGTAAATCATCAAAATCCTTCATCAATTTTGATAAAAATAAATAAAATTAAAATGAATTTAATGTTATTTATATTTGTACAGATCATGGGGATGGATTAAATTATCTAAAATTTAATAACATGTGTTCACTTGAGGGCCATAATTAATATTTCTCATCTAATAAACCCTATACAAATATTGTTATTTATTTCATGAAATCAAATAATCTATGAAATCATGTTTACTCATTTCAATGAATTTTCTATAAAAACATTTTTTTTGTATAAGGAATCGAATACAATAAGTTATAAAAGAATTCACATTCTAGAAATTTATTTTTTAAACTATGGAACATTATGATGTATGGAATTACAAAATACTATAATGTGGTATTTTTTAAAATATTTGGATTCAAATGTATTATTATATAAAAAATATGCAATAATTAATATTTTTATTATAATATTTGTGAAGTTAACATTCATGGGTGTTTTAAATTGAATAAATATTTTCATTCCTTTAAAATAGGTACTAAAATGATTATATAATCATTCTATGTTATTTTTGAATTTTTTTTGAAAATCATACATCTAAAATGATTTTGGAAAATAATATTTTTAATAATCCTTTTAAAAATATATAAGATTAAAAAAATTAAAATGTCCATTAAATTATCATCCAAAAGTATTAAAAAAATAAAAACACTATCAACTAGAAAATGAAATCAAGGATTTATAAGAGGGAACTTGAACTCATATTTTGGTTTTAAATATGGTTGAACATGTATAATTTATCACTCACCTCAATCCTAAAAACCATAATGATTTCCTTATTGGTTAAAATTGGGTACATTACATTAAAGTGGTACTTATGAAATTATATAAAAAATTATGTATATAGTATCATAGAAATACCTAGTGATCATCATGTAATTGGTACTTAGTGGTTTTGTAAATAAAAAATATTAGTACGGTAATATAACTAGAATGAAATATCTCTTATTTTAATATTGTTAAAATGTAGATGATGGAATCAACAATAGTGAATCATTCTCACCCATTTCTCATCATGAATCGATAATAATAATTTTATAATTCTCTTCTCAAATTAATTTCAAAATCATCAAAATGGGTGTCCAAAGAACATTTATAAAAGGTTATATATCAAAATTGTTTTGTTGGAACCACCACCATGTTTGGTAAATCCAACTTTTCAAATTTATTTTTTCAACATTACAAAATAAATTTATAGTTTAAAGAATTCCCATAGATCTATTTATTAATGTATTTTAAAATTTATTTTTTAAATTGGATTTAGAATTTGATAACATGATTCAATAATCATTTTTAAAAATATATACTTCGATGTTTTAAATCATAAAATAAATTTTTATGAAGTGATATTCATCTATAACTTTGGAAAACAAAAAACATTTATTTTCGAAGAAAATTATAAAGTAATTTGAGATGAGATATATGGGAAATAATAAATTCATTCATAGTTTTCAATGTTCATAAAATTGAAAAAGAATTTATTTAAACAAAATAAAATTTTACAATAAAATGTTGAAATGGTACACAATGGATCGTGATATGGAAAATAGGACTCCTGGACGTGTTGCTATAAATTAAGAATTGGATGAATCTGTTAAAATAGACTACAAACCAATAAAGATATATTATTGGATATCTATATTAGCATACTCTAACCTAATCCAATATCAGGTTCATTTTTTTTCTTTGAATTAATTTTCCATCAAATCCAAATAAATGTGATTTGAAATCTAAAAAATAGTTTTTAAAAGGACATCAAAAAATCAGTATAAATTATCCTAAAATATCCAATTCTAATTTAACTTCATTTTTCAATAATGAATTAAGTGGATGCCAAATATAGCAAAAAACTAGTTGTGTAACATTTCATCCATTAAGAAAATTCCTTATATCTAGGTGTGGAATGAATAAGAATTCAATTTTACATTCATCTAATAAAGACAAATATATATTCATTTTTGGTTTCTATGCTCATATTATATTGATGAATTACAATCTATTGGACTATGTGCAAAGGATTAACCATATTATTATCAGATAAAACATTAAAATTCCATAAATATCACCAAAATCCAATCCATAAATTTCACACCAAATATATTGAGCTTAATCACTATTTCATGAGAAATTACATCCCAATTTTTTTTATTTTACTATGTACTAATAGAATATATACTCATTGATATTATCAAAAAAATAATTTCATTGATAATTACAAATTTAGTATATGTTAATTATGAACGATTCCATATTGATGTTCTTTAATTGGTTTATGAATATGTTACTATCTATTTATTTTTTTGAAAATATTTTTTAAATTAAAAAACTAGATTTCAAATCATGAATTTATTTTTGTACTAATTTTTATAAATTTGAAATGATCGATTATATCTAATCTATTACCATTTTAGAGGTTACCTTTTATATGTTTTATATTAAAATTTTATTCAATTGATAGTAATAGTTTAAAAAATCATTCAATTATTAATTATAGAACTATTTATTCGATAATAAAAATTTTAAATTATTATTTTCAAAATAAATCAATATTATAAATAATTGTTTTTCAATTTATTTGTCAATACCATAGCACTCCATTGAAACCATTGATTGTAATTTGTTTCATATTTGTTTCAAATATATTATTTTATAACTCAAATATGTGTTTATTCTTTTCATAAATTCTATTTTATCTCAATTAATGAATATTAATAATGGCATAAAATAGTCATATATATACTTGTTTCAAACTGTACTATAGAGTTTTTTTTGATAAAACGAGAATTAAAAAAAAATATTTTAAAAATATGGTATCACTCTAAATGAATAACCTTTTTAGGTTATTAAAAAGAATAAATTACTCAATAATAGTGAAATAACTCCTTGATATGATGAGGTAATTGTATTTAACTATTTTGTTTTTAATATATATATTATAATTAATTAATTATCATAGTTATTATCTTCTCTAAAATCATTTTCGCCATTTTATTTGTTTCACTTATTTCCCCATTTATCCCTCTTTTTCTCCCTTTTTATCTAATACTAGTTTTATTTTATTCTCGTTTTATTTAATCTCTTTCCCTCCACCTATAATAATTATATAGGATTTGTGGAATATAAATTGTTTTTTAAAAATATATTTCCATATGTTTCCCTATCATTAAAGTAATTGTTTTTTTCAAAATTAACATTTTATTTGTTTACATAATACACATTATTCATTTTATCCTTTATAATTTTATTTTTTATGGTGTTTCTATATTTATGATAATCACAAGGGGAAATTTTTAACAAGTGGGAGAGTGTAACTACATTTGTTTTTATGAAGGGATAAGGTTCCTCATCTTTAAATAAATGTTTTTATTATTTTTCCCTCTACTGTCAATAAATTATTTTATTAATTTTGAAATATTAAGATATATTAGTTTATAATTAATGTGTTTTATAATTTTTTAATATTTTATTCATATTCACATTAAATATCATGTTAATATACATAATTTCATATATATATATATATATAATTTATTCTTATTATATTCTTAATTTTCCTTTTTCTGTTTTATTTTTTTACCATAAAAATTTAGGATATTGTTTCACCTCCCTCTGTCATGATGTCTTAATAATGAAAAGCCCTCATATATTTATCTATAACTATCATATATGTTAATTTTTGTTTTAAATATTATATTCCAATTAGTGGAATTCATGGATTATTAGGGATTCCTCATTGCCATAATGAAGGATTGGAACAATCTAATTATATCATTAATGTCTTTAGCGTCTACATGGATGATAAAACGAAGGATTTAAGTGGATTTGGAGATGTAATATTACAAATTTTGAGTAACACATGTATCAACATATAGTCCATGCATTGTTTCTATATGTCGAGTTTCTGAAGAAGGGTCATTTACCATCAATTAAAAACCCACCAGAGTGCCTATACTGAATTTTCAACCATATATTCTCTTGAAATTCCTCAGGAATACTAATGGAGGTGTTCAGACTAGGTGGTTCTTGTTCCAGTCGAAAGGTAGTCACCATGTGGGGAACTAACTACATTGTGGTGGCCACCTAGTTTTTGGTGGTACATAAATTTTCCATTTAAGAATCATTTATTGGTATCAAAAAGTTCATTATAAAATAAAATTCAAGGATCTATTATGCAAGTGATAGTTTACATTTATGTATTTCCATTAGATAATATTAAATGAATCCATTGGATCATTTGAAATGATTCCTTGATTCTGAAAAAATTATTGATTCTAATAGATAGTGAATTTATAGTATTCATGAATCCTCTTAAAGTGAAAACTCGAGAGTTATAAATTAAAAAAACAATCTCCAACCATCTCAATAAAAAAATTATCCTCAATTATACATATATGCTTCAATATATTTGTGGGAAATTTTGTAATGGTTCTTCTAAAGAAAACATATTTTTCAGAAACCTCAATTCACAAGTTTTTGTCACTCAATAAAAGTGTGGGGTTTGTAAATTGATAAATGATGATGTTTAAGATGATGTTTTAAAGCCTCAATTGTGAGGTACAAGTAGTTTTTGTCCATTTTTACCATGATATTAAAATAGTTAGCCTCTATATTTTAGGGTAGGAGATTTAAGGGAATGAATCATGATTAAGTTAAAAAACATATAAATGTGTTTGTATCATATTTAAATTTTATCATTTACTCATAAAACATCATATCTCGAACATTAATATATTTGATTTGGACACAACCATTATTCAATAACCTTGATATTATTATTATTATCTCATATAAATGTTTTATTCAATTCCAATTTCAATTTATCATTTTGATATTTGAAAATAATTTTATATTGAAATTAATATTTTATTCAATATATATTTTTAAATGAAAAAATATACCTCAAATTGTTCTATATCAAATAAAAAACATTAGTATAAATGAAATCTATATTTTAGGAACCTTCATGTTATTAGATTCATAAAATTTAAACATACTGATTACATCGATTGGGATATGAATAAATTCAGTAAAAAATTAGTTTATTTTGGATCATTAGTGATGCTTATATTATTTTTATAAATTTGGAAATAAATTGATGAAAATTTATTAGATTATATAATACACTACTTAATGAGTGGATATTATAGAATGTACATAACCATATGGAAGACACTATTGATATAAATAAATAAATGTTTCAAGATAAGGATGTTTTGGGAAATGTTTTGTTTGTCATGAGTAGTTTATAGGGTATAAAAAAATATTAGAAGATCAACCACATTCTGAATTTGAAGATACTGATAAAATTGCATATTTATCATTTATAGGTATTCCATAAAAGTAATGGATTGTAGAATATTGTAACAGAGTCTCAATATTTTGGGATTCATAAGGTATTTTAAATTAAGTAATGTGGGGGCCTACTATTATGTCAACTAGGATGAATACACATAGAGGGTGGATCCAGGTATGGTAGATTAAAACATTCTCCATTTTAGATCTTGTTTTTATTGTTTGACAAAAATCAATTCTCTATTCCTCCCATCGAAATATATAGACCAATATGAATTAAAGCATATGAAAAATCTATTTTTACCTAGTTCACCCTCACTGGGCTACATCCAAATAGTATACAATAGAAATATACCGATGTACAAAAATCACTAAGGCTCCCGACCAATAATGACTACAATGTTTCGGAAAGATCTTCTATACCCAGGCTCACTTCCCTTGAAAATTATAGGGTCTACTCATTTAATTCCCAACTGTGACTCTATATTCCACTTTCTCTGGATCACTGCTAGTGGAAAGGGTCATCGTCTCCCTCTTCCTTCGCTCACAGCTCTTGGAATGGAATCTACTCCTAGTTTATCAACTTGTAGGTCAAACACAGTTTCTGGACATGTATGTCCTTTAATTTGGTTGAATTCATGCATACTCAACTATAGGTAGACGGTCTTTTGATGATCCATATTCACTTGTAGATGACGTCCATATTCCTGGTTACTTCTGGGTAACAAAAAATACTTTCACAAACTGATTTGAAACTCACACAAGATTCCGTTTGTAAATCATGGACCACCGTGTCTTTCCTGCATATTGTGTATCTGGTTTAGTATAAGTGTTTGTTGCTCAACATGTTGCTGCCTCTTCCATGAACCTCCTCTTACTAAGTATGGTCTTGATCTTTACTATCATGTACCCTTACCGTGTACCAATTCCGCGAACCTCCTCTGCGAAAACCCTTTTGTCATCGAACTGTTTTCTATTCATGGAGCACCATTACTTCCGCATAACAAAGATCCCTCTTTGTATTCCACATGGAAACTTCACTCACTCACTTACCATTGATTATTCTTCCACGTAACGTGAAAAATCCTTCTGTGTGAACCACTTCAGCCTTCATGAACCTCCATTCATGAACATTTTTGGAATTTTCTAAAATCGATGATCAAAATGATGTTATAATGATATTTGATATCCATAGTAATCTGTGTGATTAGAGTTTAATATATAGTCAAAGATATCTACTTAATCTACTAAATCAAGATTTAATGAATGTTCATCCCAGCATACACATCTTATAGATCCTTCTTCCGCCTCAAACCATAAGCCATATGTGAACCATTTTCCATAATTCCCTATGTATTTCCATTTATCCTACATGGTCGATCTCCTTCATTGATAAAAATTCTTCAGCGTACCACTCCCCCTTCCACCGTGAACCGTTTCTGGTTATGTAAAATGCTTCGGTGTACTTTTCCCACTACTCTGCGTACTATTCCCAGAACAAGGTACGTGATCCCTGCATTATGTTACGTAGTTCCCATCCTTTTCTGATTTTTAATCATTTTTTAAACATTTCACTTTCAGTGATCTTGAATTTTCAACAAACACAATCATACATAAAACATCCATAGAGGACCCCTTGAGATATTTTTTCCCAATAATCTCCCCCTCTGGGTTTGTTGACCACTCTGCCCAAAACAATTCTTTTCATTTTGATACCTTGTTAAAGATACTACCATCCTCATCCCTTATTGTCTTTATGAGATTAAGTTAGCAATAATTTATTAATCAATACATGCTCAAATCCCAATTGATCCTTGATCAGTATGAGACACAAGAGTATGATGAAAATTTTATCAATGAATCACTTCATTTTTAATCACTAATTACTGATACCATACTGATACACTGATACCAATGAACGTCTTTCATCTGGAACCTCATCCTTTGTGATATCTAAACATCGATCCATCACTTCTAGAATCGTCAGATTTAATACTCCCCCTTTGGTGCAGCCGCTCCAAGAGCATCAACTCTACTTAAATTCCACCTATCATGCTGCTCCACTTAGTAGCTTCTCCCCGTGTCTTTTCTCCTCTTAGAAGTCACACTATCTCCCCCTTTTTTAATGAACCTGAAGGCCACTTCAAGGATATTTATAATAGGGTAAGGAACTCATATAAGCAAATTAGGTAATGAAACAACATACCTCATGGATAGAGGAAGCCACATCCATAGTTTTTCATGTGTAGGAAGTCAACTGGACTCACAGAGCCCCTCGATGCCTTTCAAATGATTCTTTGGGTAGTTCCATTATAATAATATGTCTAACATGTTGTTCTAAGGGCACAAACTCCAATAACATATGCCCTTTATCAACATTCTAATTGATAAAATATTACTTGATTTCAATTTTCTTTCTCAATGAGTGATGTACTAGAATTTTTCTCAGATCAATAACACATTAATTTTCATAATGGATTAGGAATGAAGATTTTACTCCAAGACACATAATGTCTAGTCGCTGGTTCATCCATAGTAGTTTTTTCCTAGCTTGAGTAGCCATAATCTATTTAGCATCTGCAATACTCAATGAAATTATATCTAGTTTCTGGATTAACCAAGAAATATAAAACCCTCCATAATAAATGGAACTTCCTGATGTTGATGTCCTATCATCTGTTAAACCGACCCTATCCGCATTTGAATATACCAATAACTTTGGATGTGATTTGTCATTATACATTAGGCCAAAGTCCATTGTTCCCTTGATATACCGACAAATACATTTTTACTGTTATCATGCGGATTTCCTTATGATTTATTTTATTCCTCTCTTCATGGAATATGGATAATATGATATCATGCCTTAATGGTGTCAGGTACTACAGACATCCAATGATTTGCCTAAATTCTGTAATATTAAATACCTTGCCTTCATCATCTTGTGATAGTTTCAGTTGAGTGGAAACTGGGGTCTTCATCTCATTGGAATTATCCATTACAAATCTGCTCAAAACCTCCTTGGAATATTTAGATTGAGAAACAAATCAGGAATTCCTCCTTGTGTCACTTGAAAACCAAGGAAAAATGTCAGCTCACCAATCATCAACATTTCAAACTCTCTTTTCACGAATTTAGAAAACTGTATACATTTTTCTTCATCTGAAACAACAATGATTATGTTACCATAATAAACTAGCACCATCATACTTTGAATATTTCCATTTTTGAATTACATATTTTCATCAACTCCCCTACAATGGAAATGGAGCTTCTTTAGAAAATGATCAAGCCTAGAAAACCATGGTATTTGTGCTTGCTACAAACTATATACATATTTCTTTAGTTGACAGACTATGTTATCATCTTCAGGAATGAAAAATCCATATGGTTACTCAATTTAAACATCTTCTTATAAAAATCCATTTAAAAATTATGTCTGGATATCCATCTAGACAATATTATACATTCATTTCCCAACATTGGACAATAATATTCTTATTTCCTCCAGCCTTGAAAAAGGTTCCAATGTCTCATAAACATCTATAACCTATATTTGGGGGTACCCTTTTCACGCCAGTCCAGCATTGTTTTGTATAAAAACACAATATTCATTCTTTTTTATGTGAATGACACACTTTTTCAAGATAAAATTATTCTTATCTGGTCTCGAAACAATTTCCCATGTTTGATTCTTCTTAATTTTGTCAATCTATACATTCATTTCCCGAACCCAATTCTCATCTTCAGCCACTACAACAAATATTTTAGGTTATTCATGTCATAAGAATGATGCAAGTCATAGAGGCTTATTTCATTGTGTCTAAACCGGTGGTGTATAATCACCAATTATATTTTACCTATCAATTTTTTCTCTTCCTACTGGTCTCGAAGAAGATACTAATTTTTTCTCATCATCTGAGTCTTCTTCTGAATGAACCTCTTGATCTGGAGCATCTCCTGATCTACTCTTCACTTTATCACTATCCTCATGATTTTGATCACGTATTTGAGGAATATTCTATACATTTTTTAAACTATTAACACCAAAACATTCAACTATCATTCCCAGCTACTTATTGAAGCATTTAAACGCTTTACTTTTCCTTAAGCAGCCAAGAAATATCACTTCATCCCAATGACATTCATATTTCCTATGTTATCCTTCTTTATTTTCACTTTCCTCTCTTGTTAATTAATTTCTAGAAACTACCACAAAATAATATACATTATGATATGTGTAGTCCTCCAACTCTTCTAGCTCAGATTCCTTTGATCTCTCACCCTCTCTTGAAATTAGATTCATCTTTTTTAAGATCATTCTTCTAGTACTTATCCTCTCATTCTCATTTGATGAATAATTCTTTTAGGAAATTTAATCATTTTCTACATTTTCATCATCAAACATCTTAGGACACTTTGATGCAAAATTTCCAATCTTTCCGCATTGAAATCATGAAAATATATGTTTACCATTGAACTTTCCTTTTCCATTTTGCAAATTATAGTATAGAAATGACATGAATCTATATTGTCTTTCTTAGGAATATCATCAATGTTGATATTATTCATTTTCCTAAATGACACATCAATTGAATTGACCTTTTCCACTGCATCATTTTCATCTTTTCTCATTTCATATTTTATAATGGTTCTGCATATGTTATCTGGTGTTAGCTCTTTTGTGTCTTTGTCTTCCAACAAAGAAACATTCAGATTGAACTATGGTGGAAGATTCCTCAAGATTCATTTTAAAATCTTTATATCTTCAATTACTTCCCTATCACCCCGCATATCTTGTACAATAATATATATCCTGTTGAGGAATACGTCAATAGTCTCATTGGGATTTATTCTGAGATCCTCAAAATTTTACCACATAACCTATAGCTTCGCTTCACGGAATTTTGTTTCAGCCTCATAAATGAATAAAAAATATTCCAACAATTAATATAATGTTTTAATGGAAATCACATTCTTGTAAATTACATTTGATAGGGATCCACCTAAAGAATTGATCTATTTAGTATCAGCTTCAAATTCCCTTCATTCAGCTTTTGATAAAGCACCAATATTAATGTCAGTTGATATTCAATGCATTGCTACAATGAAGACATCCTTCCCAACTGATCATAAATAGTGTTTCATTCAATTATTCCATAGTAGAAAATTATTTCCACCGTTGATTGGAATTTTTTATGATTGACCACCTCCATTTATTATGAGAGAGAACCACTGACATTCATCCTTTCACTCTTGTACAAATTATTAGGTCCACTATGTCCAATACCCTGGGAGGGTGTGAATCAGGGTATGGTAGATTTAAACTTTCTCCCTTTTTGATCTTGTTTCGTTGTTACAAAAAACTCAATTGTCTATTCCCCCCATGGAAACATACAGACTGATATGAAATCAAGAAAATGACACAATGATTTTTATATGGCTCGCCCCCACTGGGCTACATCCATGGAACATACATCATCAATATTCCGATGTACCATAATCACTAAGGCTCATGGTGAATAATTAGTATAGTGTTTGGGATATATTTCTTATACGAAGGGACACAACCATTTAAATGTTTAGGGTCTACTCACTGCATTACCTAGTGTCACTCACTATGCCTCATTCTCTAGATCACTGCCAGTGGAAAGTGTCACCGTCTTCCTCTCCTTTTTGTCACTACTCATGGAATGGAATCCAGTCAGAGTTTGTCAACATGTAGTTCAATCATAGTTTATGGACATTTATTTCAATTCATTTTCATGAAATCCATCATCCTCAACTATAGCTAGATGCTCGGATGATATTCCGTTTTCACCCGTAGATGAATTCTATCTTCTTGGGTTCTTCTTTTTAGAGGAAAATATTTTTGAAAAATGATTTGAAGCTCTCACAAGCTTACTTGTGTAAATATTGAACTACCATGTCTCTACCGCATATTGAGTACTGGGTTTGGTATTCAAATAGCCTGCTCTGCGTGCTATTTCCCTTTCCATGAACCTCCTCTATCAAGGGATTGCCTCCGTCGTTGCTATTGTGTACCACTACCATATGTCGATTCCACAATCCTCCTCTGTGAAATTCCTTTTTTCCTTGAATAGTACACTATTCATGGATTTTCTTCTCTATCGCATACCAATTCTCCCTTCCACTTACCGCTTGTGGAATTCTCTCTCTCGCGTATAGCTGATTCCTCCTCCACATACTAAGAGAACTCCTTCTGTGCGAACCACAATCTCCTTTGAGAACCTCCCTTTGCAAACATCTTTCGGTTATTGCTGAAATCTCGGATCAGAATGATGTTCTAATGATATTCGATCACCACAGTAATTGGTGTGATTAGATTTTATTATAAAGGAAAAGATATCCACATAATCTTCTAAATCATGATTTACTGAATCTTCAATCAAGCCATCATCACTTACTAATCCTTCTACCACCGTGAACTGAAAGCCATCCATGAAGTGTTTTTCTATGTGCTATGTGTACTTTGTTTTCTCATATATGGTCATTCTCATTCATTGACAAAAATATGTACATGTACCACTCCCCTTTCCATTGTGAACCAATTTCAATTTTTCAAACTACTTCAGCATATTGTTCCCACGGCTCCACGTACCATTATCCGAACATGGTACGTGTTCCCTGCATTTACAGTACGAGAATTCCATCATTTTCCAATTATTTTAATCATTTTTTAGAGAGTTCACTCCGATGATGAAATCCATCCTTTTTCATCATCAAACTCCCGATTTTAGGCCCTAAAATATGTAAATATATTGGAAATTGCACAACCTTAAAAAACTATCATCGACAATCACCAACCATACTCACTTGCAATCATCTAACATTATCAACAAACCTAATCATACCTAAATCATACCAACAGGATTCCTTAAAGGATTTTCCCCAAAATATACCGTGGTTACATGACTCATTTAATGGTTTGATTATAATTAATTTCACTCAATGTCTCATGGATGGTGGTAAACTCAAAATCCCTTGTGAGGTATGATGTCTAAGTGAATCATTAAAATGGTAGTACTAAATGGAGTATGAGTGAGATTCTATAATTTTTGTGATATATGGGAGCTATTAGAATTACATCAAGGAATAGTGGACATAAAAACAAGTTCTATTATCATTATAAGGATGATGTAGATTGTATCCATTGATACAAGGCATAATATTTTGTGATGATATTTTAGTAATTGAATGATATGGACATTAGATATATTTTCACACCTATTATTAAGCACATGATTTCGTAGTTGGTTCTATTTATTGTTCCCATGGAATTTATTTTTCATGAAGAACATGATGTTATAAACTTTTTCCTTCTTAAAACATTATAAGATCAAATTGACATAGATTACAATTTTTTAATAATATAATAGAATAAGGGCTCAATTTAAAATATCATGAAATGTATATATGGACTTAATTTGGGACCATGGAAGTGGAATCATATATTTTTAACCTAATAAAAAAATATATGTTTTTAAAGACCAATAAATAACAATTTTAATATCATATGGTGTTTAAAAATAGAATATTTACTATTGTTTTACATATTGATAACATAGATTAAATTTAAATAGTGATATATAAGATTTATTATTTAAAATGTGAATTATATATATTTTTTATGATAATGTTTCTTTTAAAAACAGTTAAAACATTAATGATATAGATTAGATGAGGGTATGCATATTCACATGTCTAATTATTGGATGTTATCCACCAAAAACACCATAAATAGACAATAATTTTTGGAACATTCATCACCATATGGACAGTCTAGTTGAAGTATATGATAATAATGAAAGATAAATCCTTCATCATACACACTACATGAAATGACCCATACACACAGGTAATAAAAACTCACAACTCTTTGAATATTCATTAAAGGAAAATACAACAAGGAAATGATGACACATGGGATTATGTGGTTCAAAAATTTGTGTTATATCAGTGGGAGAAATAATTATGTTTGTTCCATTATAAGTGGATTATACAAGAATTAAAATAAATTCATTACATGTTATAAAACCAAATCCTTAATTACAAGCAATCGTTTAAGATAATCATACCATGTGTAAATTTGGTTCAACATACTTATAGAATGAACCAACTAGTCATCTGGTTTTAGGGACCTTTATTCATTATTGATGTTAGTCCATGATCCATGGTGAAACATAATTTGGAATAGTTATAAACACATGTTCATTCATGTTTAATTAATAGAGAATTATTAACCAATTAATTTCCATTGAACTATGAGACCAAACTCTATATAATTGGATGGAAATTGTTTAATTAAATTTTCCACTGCCCATTCCCTTTATATAATATCCACATCTGATCATCCAATCAATTACTTGATAGATTATTTATAAATAATTAACAATCATGATAGAGCTATCATCTAAAATAAATAATTCTATTTTATTTATATAGTGAAAAAAATTCATACAAAAATATTACCACTATTTTGATGGATATTCATTACATAACACTAAAATCCATGCAAGAATCATAATAGATTAGTGTAATATGAGACTAAATGTGAAATCATATTATAAAATGAAATATCATAAATATCCTTAAAAATCGTCCATCATAGTAATCTTATTATTAATACCTTTTTTAATTACATTCTTCATAACATGAGGAAATTAATCATAGGAATGGGTGAACTTAGATTCATAGTGATTTTAATCATGGGACATATCAATTGAACTTCACATAAAATCATAAGATGATAATACTTGTATTTGACCAATACAAAAAATTTCATACCAAATTTTTCATAAATCAAAAATAGTTCCATGGATTAAAATATTATCATTTCCTAAGACATGTATCATAAGAGTGAGAAATCATTATAATCCATCCTTAATAAAATATCACATCAAAATCATGAAAAATTGTCACAAATATGTAGCATTATTTCATTCATAGAATCCATTTTGAATGTTATTTTAGTTATTGAGAGAATAAAATGATAATAGAAATGTAAGTAAATCATATTTCCTATATCAAATTGGATTAGGCATAATCACTAATTTCCCCTCGATTATCAAGAACAAAAAAATTTCCCATAGTGGATCAAGAATATCAACTAGTTTCCAAAAGGTGATTAAGATCATTGAACTGTTTCCCACAGTGGATCTAGCATAACATCATTTTTTCTATAATTACCTCATGATGTATAAAAAATACACAACACATTGGAGGAAAATATAATTCTTTTTCTACCCATCATAAAATAAAAACAATACATATATGTTCCACATGTTTATTAAACATTTATCATATTATAATATTATAAATCATGAAATGAAAACATGTTTTATAAAAATTTCACAAATTCGTCAGACCATACACCCTATAAATTAAATGGGTTTCATAAATATATCCCCATAAAAATGATAAAGCATGCATGTAAATAATATTTATTATTTAAACGAATCAAAAACCCTATAAAACAGAATTAATATCATAGGATTTAATTATAGTTGAAATTTATATTAATAAAATTACTTGAATATTTAAATTGTAAAAAAAAGTTTCAATTTGAAATCACTTATTTAAAATAAAAAAATATAGAAAATCATAATGAAGAAATGTACATTTAATAGAAAAACGAATTTTAAATGCAAGTATATATTCATTGATTGTTCAAGACTATATAAAACTCTGTTAATGTTGTATATATCAAAAAACATTCTATTCATTGCATTGCAAAATTTCAAAAAGTAACTGATTTTAAAAATGAAAATAAGATCCCTTATTAAATTTTTTTCAAAATTAAATTATGAATTAGGAGGATATTAATCTTCCATTGTATAGATTTTAAAACATTGATAACAAACTATTTTGGAAATATGTATGTATGAAATAGATTCTTTAAATGACATTAATACATAATAAGTGTAAGGACCTAACCTTATAAAAAAATTATTCTATTATTTTTAAATTAGAATTGACATTTGAGGATCTTTTCATGTTTAGAGCCGCAGAGTGATAAATAAAACTATTACATAGTAATATAATACATTTATTAGTGGAATCCAATGCGTAGAATTCATTATTTACCACAAGGAACCCCATAAAAAACGACTTATTTCCGTGTGGAAACATCAATTTTTTCATAGTGACATCTTCTTTTTTACATACCAATGTTATGATTTGGGAATTTTTTTTATAACATGGGATTAGGATAAAATGCTCCGTGAGGGATAAACAATGAAGGAAAAACCATTTGATTTTTGAAATCATGTAATCCCATGCATACATTGTTATAAAGTAATACATTCCACTATCATGAATTCAAAAAGTACTTTCCTTTGAAAAATTAGCTCATCGATTAACCATTTCGCAAAAAAAAAATATTACCATAAAACCATAGAAGGAATACATAACATATAAATGAAACTTTGGGAATAATAATACATAAATTTAATATCGATATGGTCTTATTCCTCAAATACCACTCTTAAAAATTTAATATACATACAGCTAACATCCATAACCAATGAATTGGAGGTTATAACATAACCACTCATCCATGGTTTATCATGGAACCACAAATATTTGGTTTATCATGGAGCCACCCATTTTTGATTTATCATGTAACCACCTATAAAATTTCCATGAACTGTTATATAAAAATAACACACAAAAAAATCATTTATCAAAATATCACTCTTAATTACTGATCTCCAATCACAAGTAATAGTTTTATGAAAATCGAATAATCATTGAATTTTATAAAACATTTTCAATAAAAAAATACTAAAAAAGATAATAAATTATTTATTTGAATTGAAATAAAACTATTCATGTATAGGAAATAAATGATAAATAGTGCTCATGGTGTTAGAGAAACACTTTCCACTATATATTATTTAAAGAAGATTCCATTTGTGGTTAGTCAAAATGCAGTATATAAAAGGTGTAAAAAAATTCCATTAGAAAAAAATTATTGAAATTTTAAATATTTATAAAATATTCATTATAATCCTATAATATCTTTGTAATAAGATATATAAATAAAATTCTAGAATATTGACACTAATAAAATGATATGAAAATTAAATCTGTAAACATTCAAAGCATCCAATACCACTTTGAAAATTGAAATTATAAGCCACATGAGAGTATAAAATTTTAAAAAGAATTAAATAACATATGTATCAATATAATATAGATACCAAATGTCAAATGGCTTGTATATACAATTTATAAATGATTAATTCTGCATATAATCATGAAATGTATCACCGAAATGAGAATGAGATGAAATCCCTTACCACGAGTCCAACTCCTCTCGTACGTTATTTGTTTTTAAAATGACCAATTTAGGTTTATTTATAATTAATTTAGAACCTTTTTAATGTTTAATATTCCTTTTATATCACATATTACAAGATTATAAAAATTACAAAATTATTTATGATCATGTTATAATTTTTATGGATATTCAGTTCTTGAGTCGAAAAAGAACATGATATGATGTTAATACTCCATTTGGTCATAAGTCCATCAATTCCAGAATAATATTTAGGAAATAGTGATAAATTTAATACATAAAATATAATTTTAAATAAAATCATTAGTTATGGTAATGATAAAAGAACAACATCAAAGTCATAGAGCACTACTAAAAATCCGTCTTTTAATTACACTGGTAAGAGGAATTTAACAGTGCTACAGATGTGATGATAATGTAAGTGATGATAACGTAACAAATACTATGGGGATAACATTAACAAAAACCATAAAATGTTCTATCAAATTTCCCCTTTAAATATTGCTTTAAAAATTTAGATAATGTGGCCCTTTAACTATGTTTTAGCATAGAAAAAGGGTCATTAAGCATCACTTTTTTAGCATTGTCAAATTCCACAATTATTAGAACTTCATTAAGCGATTTTGAATTTATCCATTAAAAGTGCTAAAATAGTAATGCTAAAGGACCCTATAATAAATTATATAATTCATTTTCACACCTCTACCCCTTTTATCACAACATTTAAGACCCCTTTATCAGTGCATTATATAATCTCACACCTAGTGTGTGCCCCTGCCTCAAGTTAGTTTTCATCCTGAGACCTCTACCTTATACACCAGCACATTTTACACACAACTGTAATATTTTGATTTACATTTTTTGATATGTCTATGTTTTTATATATTTTTTGTTTATTTTTTATAAATATAATTTATATTTTTATATATAGTTATATAGTTATATATATTGTTTTAAGTACCTATTTATTTATATAAATATATTTCAAATTTGATATAAACTCATCAAACCCATAAAACACATAAAAACATTTAGAAACTATAAAAAACGTATGCCCCTATATATAATTAAACTATTATAACATATGATCATGGGGTCCATTTCTGCTCCAAAACTTTTTTGAATGATATTAGATATGATTTATGGTATAGACCGGACAGACAACCTGATAATATTTTATACGTGCTTGAATTTAATGAAAATGATGTCGATGAAAAAAACACTATCTTAGAGGTCATACTTGACATTCTAGAATTTAAATACCATAAAAATATTTCCAACCACAATCCGAGAAAATCTCAAGCATAGTTATTTTTCCACACTACGTTTTGATTTCTGGTAGAGAACAAACAGACACCTGGATCATAATTTATGGTTATTTGATATTTGAGTTTGTTTATTGACTTTTTTAAACTATAATATATTTTATTACTAAGATAATCAAATTATGTAAATCTCCAATTATTTTATCTCAATTAATGAGCATTCATTTCACCGAATACATACTATTCGATCAAATGATATGATCTTTTAATTGTTTTTTGGGGATTATTGGTTTTGAGGGGTTATCACATTCAACGACCTTTCATAGGACTATATGTTCAGAACCAGGTGTGTCACATACATAACATATTTTAAATATATTGTTAATTTATTTTCAATTCATTCTTTGTTTTCGGGTTTCCCAAGCTTGTATTGATGAATGAGTGAGTTTTCTTGAATTGGGCCAACTCGTGAGCCCAATTCCCGATTTTGAAATAAATATTGTTTCATTTATAACTCATTCATTTTTAACATTTTTCATCCATTCCAATTCATACTTCGACTCCAATGACATATTAACACCACCATGTGAATTTGGATCCTTTATCTATATATAATCACGGTGGATTTGGGATTTTATTTAAGGAGTTGGGCCACCCCGAAAGCCCATTTACAGTTTAAAAACATATTGTTTATTTAATAAAATATTAAAAGTTAAATATTTTTTAGTGACTCAAACTCTAACCCGATGAAACTGAACCTAGGCACACCCCCAATTTCACCCCCCCTCTTTGGAGTTCGTTTATGTCGTTGAAAATGTTGAATCTTCATATGCTTTCTCAATTAGACCATATTTATAATGGTAATTTGACTCCTTCCTAATTCATTCAATTTTCACTCTTTTTTCCCATTAATATTCCCACAAGGTCTCCTTAACCTTGTTAGAACCTCCCTTGAATTTTTTTCAGCTTTGAAATTCAGCTACATATTTAATTGTGGTGACTTTTACCAGATCCCTCATGTAAGGTGGTCTTCTTCATTCTTCATTCAATTGGATTAGGGTTACATTCAATGGGTATAGGGTTTCTTCCCTTATCCATGAGGTTCCAAATGTCTAGAAGTTAGGGTGAGAATCTAATGTTTTTGTCTTGTCTATTGGGGGAAATCTTGTGGTTTATGTGGTATTTCACTTCCTTGAGGTGCAGTAGTGATGTAGTTTATGTTTCGGACCATATTTTGGGGGTTTCGACCAAAAAGGTCAGAGGATCCATGTTTAAATAATTATTGATGAGTTATCAAGCTATAAATACTCATTTTTCATATTCATCATATTTTGTGTGTGGTGCAAAAATTGTTTATCATTGATTTGGTTACATGTTTAATTTTATAATTGAGTTTTTACATGAAATTGGTTGTTTTCATGTGTAACTCATGGGGTATTATTTTGTTTTATTTTATAACATAAGGAATTGGTTTACTAATTATTTTTTGGCAACAAAATTCTTGTTTGGTAATGTATTAGTTTCATGTGGGCATAAAAATAGGGTTTTTAATTTGTTTGATGTGTATAACATTATTATACTTTTTTAGATCATTTTATGAAAAAGTGTCTTTTCATTTTTATCTTTAGTGGTATTATTCACGGTGATTTTACAAAACTTGAATGTGGATTTATAAATGTCTCTATGGATGCCAATTCGGTTTTGGATAAAAATTGGTATGGTTTTGATCCTAAATGGGTGTTTGGAAAAGGGTTTTGTGTTCAAGACATATTTACACCAATTGGGTTATTTTTATGAAAATTTTAAATGAATTAGTTGGTTTAACAATGTGGGAAACTGATGAATATATACGGTTTGGCGTGTGTGTACACCAATTATCGGTTTTTTAAATTTTAATTGATGTATTAAGTGTCAAACAGCTCTAGAATGTTTTGTCAATTTTTGAAAAGTTTTATTATATTGTGATGTTGGAGAGAAACTTGTTTGTGAGATTTTTTGTGTAAGTTTGTTGATAAAATTATTTTTATGGTAAAAAGTGTATTATGTTTCATGTTTTTGTGGGATGTTATGTCATTTGTATCAACTTATAAATGTTTTATATTAAATTTTTGAAGGATGTGTTGGATTGTTCAGGTGTTGTGGGCTATTTTGGTGTGGGTATGATTTCCAAGTGCATTTGGATGAAAAGGTGGATTTTGTGACTTTTGTGATGTATGTTTGTTTTTTTGTTAATATGTGATGTGGAAATTACATTTTCATGTTAAAGTTACACTTCTTGTTTTGTTTATCTTGTTTTATAAAAATATGGAAACTCGGTTATCTAGGTGAGTGGACGTGTACTAGTATGCTAGTGAATACATGGGGTTTTGACTTAGTATCATGTAGAATGATTGACACTTAGAAATCTAACAAAAATATGATGATGATGATTGGGGACCACAAGGATATGAGTATGTTCCCTACTAGTGGCTCGTGCATGAGAACATATATTTTTGATGGCTATATTCACCAAGGAACGAGGAACCTGGGACCCTCAACGAGAAAGTTTGTAGGTGTTATTTTCTATTTTTTCCCTCATTAGTTACTTTGTGATTATCATCGACATACAGTATGGTTGGATGGAAAATTCAGTAGTGTTGAAATTATTTTTAAAAGGGTTTATTCTTAATGATAGCCCACTTGAAATCTGTTTTAATTTTTATGTTCCATATTTTAGAAATATTAACAAGCATTTCATATTTATCAAATCATGCATTCTTTTCATCCTTGAATATTTATAACATGAAATCTCTTTGTGGTTGTATCATACTAGGAATTTGATCACACCCTACTTACTCCCTTGTTTGTATGTAGACATGGTTATTTTTTTATTGCCGTGGGATGGGTACATTTTCGTAGTGCCAGTGGTTCGGGTTTCTAGCAGGTCCTTTGTGGTGATGTCTTGTCGATACTACTTCAGTGTGATTACCCGCTAACGTGAGGTGGTTCTTGGCTACCAATTTTTAGTTTTGTACATTTTTAATGGAATTTGGAAATTGTTTCAAATTATGTAATTCAGTTATGAAATTTTGTAAAAGATTGTTTTAGTTGAGAAATCCAGATTTATTTTATTGAGTTCGTTTGTTGTTTACTGTTTATAAAATCATGTAAATCATTCCCAAAAATCATTTTATGATTCCTGGGAACTTGTGCTAGCCTATGCGGATCGGGAACACCCTTTGTTCCATGTCATGGGTCGGTTGTGAGCCAATTCCCTATAGGATACCACCAATAAGTGATTCCTTTTGATAAACATTCATGTACGAAAATATTAAAAGATTTCATAATCACGAAATTCTAGTTACAATTTCTAAAAGAAGAAACTAAAAAATAAAACCAGAACAAAACCCAGCCCATGAAAAGGTCCAAAGGGAGTTCCCAATCCCCATGGGCTGGCACAGGTGCCCGAGATTCACAAAAGGAAATTTGGGAATTATTTACCTGATTCTATAAACACTAAATAACAAACAAACTCAATAAAAAAATATGGATTGACACTACAGATTTTGTGGGGTTTGGGATCAGTTTCACATAGAATGATTGATTCTTAGAACATTAACTAAACTATGATGATGATTATTGGGGACCACTTGGTTATGGGTATGTTCCCTACTAGTGGCTGGTGCACAAGACCAGATATTTGTGATTGTTACTCTCACTGAGAAACAAGGTACCTGGGACCCACAACGAGCTAGTGCCTAGGGGTTATTTTCTATTTATTTCTCCCATTAGATAATTTGTTATTATCATCATTAGACGGTATGGTTTGCTGGAAGATTCAGTAGTGATGACATTAGTTTTAAAATAGTTTATTCTAAATGATATCCCACTTGAAAACTGTTTTAATTTTTTTGTTTCATCTTTTAGAAATTGTAACCAGCATTTCATGTTTATGAAATCTTGAATGATTTTCATCCTTGAATGTTTATCACATGGAATCTCATAGTGGTGGTATCATACTAGAAATTGGCTAAAACCCTACATATAGCCTTGGGTGTATGTAGACTAGGATAATTTTTTTATTGCCTCATGTTGGGAACATTTTCTTAGTTCTAGTGGTTTGTGTTTCTAGCAGGTCCATGGTGGTGAAATCTTGTGGATGTGGCTTGAGGGTGATTACCCCTTGATGTGAGGGTGTTCTTGGATATCCATTTTTGGTTTTTACATTTTTAATAGCCTTTTTATATTGTTTAAAATCATGTAACATAGTTTTGAAATTTTGTAAAAGATGGTTTCGGTTGAAAAATCAATATTTGTTTTATTTAGTTCGTTTGTTGTTTAGTGTTTATAAAATTGTGTAAATCATTCCCATACATCATATTATGATACCCAGGAACTTGTTCCAAGACATGGGGATCAGTAAAACCCTTTGGGATTTATCATGGGCCATTTTTGGTGATGGTTTTGATGGTGAACATATTTAGTTCGTGACAAAATGGTATCAGAGGATGTTCTGGTTAACTCTTTGGGTTATGTTATTTGGGATATAGTCAGGATATAATGGAGTTATGATTTTTGGGACTTGAAATTCTAGTTAGGGAAGTGGTCCTGATCACCACACTTCATCACATGATTCATTTTTCCTGGGGATTTCGGTATTTATCTTGGTCCATATTTTTTCTTGGATTGATGACGATTAGGAGAAATGAAAAGAGAGTTGTGATAATGGTCTCAATGAGCTCACAAGGCCTAGAGAGCCATGTGGAGCTAGGGATATTCCCTAGAACACTCTCTATGATGGTGAAGTGATTGGAATATGGCCACCAACCATATGTCTACGCCACCCAATGAAACTAGTTTCCTCTCGAATTGTTTTGTGCTTTAGTTTTGGAATCTTGGAAAATTGTTTTTAAAGATACTTGGTTTTAAGAAGCATAATGTTTTTGTGAAATTATTTTCAAAAAAATGGGGAATGGTTTGATTTAAGAAATGGAAGAACTGAATTTTCAGAATTGTTTTGAAATTGAAAATGGTGTGCTTACATATATTTTTAAAGTTGGAATTATATTGATGTTGGTTTTGAAAAAGTTTTTCCAATATAGTTTTCTAAATAATCAAATGGTGTTTTAATGGGATGATATATTTTTTAATTGATGTAAATAACATGATTTTGAGTTCTTTTATAAATGTTTGTGACTTTCTGAAAAGTTTTGTATGATGTTAGATGGTATTTTGATCTCATGGTAGGCATTTTTGAGATAAATTATGCGTTGCTTGATTGATTTGGCTATGAAAAGTGGATAGAGTTATTATTTTAAACTATGGTATTTCTGTGAGCGACCACATGCATGAGGTTTTCTGGGATGATGGATGGTTGATGGAAGGTATGGATGAGTTCTAGGATGGATATGAGGAGGGTTCCTGGCGTGGAACATAAATATGCAAGTGTGAGGCCCATGGGGTACCATCGGTGGATACGTTAACCGCTGAAGCATTTATTTTCAAAAGGATGATTTTATAGGAAAAATATTATGTCTTGATGACTACTTTTTGATGGTTTGTATTATGCGTTTTTAAAACGGTTGATGTTGTGGGATATTTTTAGTCTAAGAACCCCTCGTGTTTGAACTGTGTATTGGGTTTTTTTTGGGTCGGTAAGCTGTGTTGAAGGGCCGGTTATGGGTCTCTTCTGAGAAATGTTTTGAGATGACTTTGTGGTGGTTTTCTACATGTTTTTGGTATATCATGACCAATATACCATCATGGTTGGGACCATGGGTTCAATTATTGGATAAGGTACACCCCATTAAGGGTTAGTGCACAACTGAAGTGCATCCCGGATTGATTCACTATTTGAAGACCCTCCAGATGATCAATATAAGGAATAATTTTATTGAGCATTTTTGATTGAGTATACCACCTTTCATTTCACGGTTTTCTGTATCCTCTTGTAGTGTGAGAGTGATCATTGATGTTTGAAAGAGACATTATCTTCTTAAGTTTCCACATTTTCCAAAGGAGGAAGTGGTCTGGGGTTGTTAACTTGGATGAGTATCAGGATGGTGTCTAAGAAGACCTCTCGGTCCTTCGTATTCTCTTCGAAGAAAGAGTTAACTTTCTACTACCAGTGTGGAAAATATGGTCATGAGAGGATATTGTGGACACATTCTAGAATTGTGTGTTGTTTGGGGATGTTGTATAATGTCCCTCTCCATGCATTATTTATATCAGTCGCAATGTTCATATTCAGTAATGCCATGTAATGTCATGTGCTTGATTAACCGTAATGGTGAAAGTCGTGAAATCCTCTGAAAGACTCTATTATGTTGGGAGAATTTCTACCTATGAAAAACATAAAAATCATCCATTTTTATGGAAGGTTAGTATAGGTATTATTTAATTCTATTGTTTCTCACCCAGATAAACAAGGTGTGATGTTTGTTCATTTTCTAAGCCCTTGTTTCAATAAAATATCAGGATAGGGTAAAGTGGGTGTGGAATGATTTATAACTGAAAATCATATCTGGGATTGTGGTTTAGTTGATGGTGGCACTGAAAGAATAATTCTTAGTCAATGGGTTTCCAAATACTAACTGTGAGGCTGAAGATCCTTCAATCCTTTGAGCTCCAGCCATAGGTCCCATAGAGAAGTTGGCTCATAGTCAGGGGAAATCCTAGGGTCATTTAAACCCTTTTACAAATTCCTATCCTAAATATGAATGATTGTAAGTATCAAAACGTTTGGTATCATCATATTTGTTCATTTGTTCACATTTTATTAAATAGGTTGAGGGACTTGTACCCATTTCATTGCCCAAGGTCCTTCCCACCCCTTTGGTTTCCATTGAGTCTTTGGAGAATGGTTGGTAATTTGGCTAGACAGACTGAGCACACGATTTTTGCATGATTAGGAGTGATCGTGTTCCAACAAGACATGCTGGAATAATGATCTCCACAGTTAGTTCACATTTTCACAAATCGTGCGGACTAACAGTGTGATCTTCCCAAATCTATAAATATTATGTTCTTTCTATATCGACCAATGTTAGTCATTTAAGATGGTTGGTTCTTATGGTGGGAAGAACTACTATAATTCTCATGTATGTATCTTCAAAAAATTGGAATTGAAGTCAACACTATGTAGAAGGGAGTCCGTTTAGGCCTCCCCCTATTAGTGTCATGATTATATCTCTGAACAAATATTGGTTTTCTCTTTTGGTGGGGAGAGTATTTGTGTCCCCCTATACTAGTAACATAGATTTATCCCTGGTAATGTCTTAGAGGTAGATAGTCTCATTCGGAGTATCTAGCTACCAATATCTTCTTGGATAAAATGTTGGGATTTGAGATAGCCCAATGGTTTAGTTAATATAAGGTAAGTGTAACCTTGTTCAACTTTGTTGTTCTTTTGGGTGAATTTCATGGGACTTTTTCGGATAGTGTTTGAGAAATTTTTTTGGGATAAATAATGAATGCGATAGATCATTTTAGGAAAGTGGTGGATGTTTTGGTTGTGAGGGTAATCATTCCCTAATTGATCACTGGAGGTGTCTTGGCTTTTGGGGGCCAAACATAGAATGGGCGTACCTCTTGGTTTCTCAGTTGGGTTTTGTTGTTGCTTTGGCCTTGCTATCACATTCTGTGGAGGAAAGATTTTAGGGTGAAGATAATTTTTACAAACATAACTTATTTTAAATCTATGTTTAATTTATTTTCCATTCATGCTTTTTTTCATGGTTTCCCAAGATTTTATGGAGGAATGAGTGAGTTTTCATGAATTGGGCCAAACCGTGAGCCCAATCTAGATTTTAAATTAATTTTTTTCTTTTATAACCCATTTATTTTTCTACATTTTTCATCCATTACAATTCCTCCACAGACTCCCCTGACATATTAACTTCACTATGTTAATTTGGAGCCTTTAGATATCTATAAACATGGTGGATATGAGATTTAATTTTAGGAGTTGATCCACTTAGAAATCTAATTTCCCGTTAAAAAACATATTGTTCATTTAATAAAATTTTAAATTTTAACTATTTTTCTATGATTTTACCTCAAAAACGTTGAAACTGAACCTAGGTGGACCCCCAATCTCTTATCCCCCAACATTGGAGCTCATTTTTTCCCAGAAAAAGTCGAAACATCTTAAGATTTCTCAATTTGAGCAGATATATAAAGGTAATTTCATTCCTTCAAAACTCCTTCATTTATAACACTTTTTTTCCAATTCAAGTTCAAAAAAGGTATACATATTATGATTATAAACTCCCATGAATTTTCAATGATTTAAAATTCTTATAATACTATATTTTGGGCGATTTTTATAAGATCCTGGAAGTAAGTTGGTATTCTTTATTCTTCATTCAATTTTCTTAGGGTTGCATTCATTATGATTATGGTTTATTCCATAATACTTGAGGTTCTTAATTTCCATAAATTTATGTTCAAGCCTAGGGTTTTATTCCTTGTATTTTTGGTGAAAATTTGTGGTTTTAGGATGGATTATACATTATTGAGTTGTGGTGATGGTGCAGTTTATGTTTCACACCATGTTTTGAGGGTTTCGACATAAATGGTTGGTGGTTCCATGTGTAAATAATTATTGATGAGTTATCTTACTGTATTTACTCATTTATAATATACCTCTTCTTTTGGGTGTGGTGTGAAAACTGTTTATTATTGATTTGGTTATGTATTTAATTTTATAGTTGAATTTTAACTTGAAATTCGGCGTTTTAATGTGTAACTCAAGTGGTATTATTTGGGTGTATTTTATAACTTATGAAATTGGTTTATTAAATCATTTTTGGCCTGAAAATTCTAGATTGGTAATATATTAGTGTCATGTGGGCCAGAAAAGATGGTTTTGGAATATGTTTTATGTTTATAACATTGTTATACATCATGAGAGCATTTTATGAAAATGTTTTTTTTATTTTTATCTTATGTGGTATTATTCAAGGTGATTTTATAACACATTAATGTGGTTTTATAAATGTCTCTTCGGCTGAAATTTCTATTTTGGATAAACATTGGTATGGTTTTGGTCTTAAACGGGGGGTTTGAAATGGTTGTTGTGTTGACGTATATTTACACAACATGGGTTCTTTTTATGAAAATTGTAAATGTTTTAGTTGGTTATAAAAATGGGAAAAGGGTGAATATGTATTTTTTGGTGTGTGTGTTCACCTATTAAGGGTTTTTGAAAGGTTATGTGATGTTTTTAGATGTTGAAAGTTTTTAGAATTTTTTATAAATTTTTGAAAAGTTTTATTAAATTGTGATGATAGAGCGAAACATGATTGTGGGATGCTTCATTTATGTTTGATGATAAAATTATTATGAAGGAAAAAGTGTAATATGTGGCATGTGGTTGTGGGATGTAATTTGATGTTTATCATCTTGTTAATGTTTTATAAAAAATGTTTCATGGATGTGTTGATGTGTTGAAGTGATGTGAAAAGTATTGTGTGTTATTTTGGTGTGTGTGTAATTTCAAAATGAATTTGAATTAAAAAGTGTATTTTTTACAAGTGTGATGTACATGTGTTTTGATTGGTTACTAATTGAACTGGAAATGATATTCTCATTGGAAAAGTATACTTTTTGTCTTGAAGATATTTTTTGAGCACAAGAGGGAATCCCAGGTATCTAGCTGGGTAGAAGTGTACTAGTATGCTAGTGAATCGATGGGGTTTTTCCTTAGATTCCCTTATCAATATTGATGCTTATAACTCTAACTAAACTATGATGATGATGATGATTGAGGGAAAATAGGATATGGTTATGTTCCCTACTAGTGGCTCGTGCACAAGAACAACTATTTATGATGGTAACTCTTACCGAGATACGAGGTACCAGTGACCCATAACGAGCTAGTTCCTAGGGGTTATTTCCTATTTCTTGTGCTCATTAGTTACTTTGTGCATATCGTTGACATATGGTATGGTTTATTGGAAAATTCAGTAGTGTTGAAATTAATTTTAAAATTGTTTATTTTTTATGATTTCCCACTTGAAACCTATTTTAATTTTTAAGTGGCATATTTTAGAAATTGTAACTAGCATTTCATGTTTACGAAATATTGAATGATTTTTGTCCTTGAATGTTTATCAAATGGAATCTCTTAGTGGTTGTATCCTACTGGGCACTTTCTCACACCCTACTTACACCCTTGGGTGTAATTAGAGTTGGTTTTTTTATTGTCGCAGGTTGGGTACATTTTCTTAGTGCCAATGGTTCGGGTTTCTAGCAGGTACTTAGTGGTGAAGTCTTGTGGATATGGCATGAGGGTGATTACCCCATGGCGTGAGGTGGTTCATGGCTATCCATTTTTTGTTTTGTTCTTTTTCAATGTCCTTTTGAAATTGGTTCAAATCATGTAATTGAGTTATGAAATTTTGTAAAAGATGGTTTTAGTTGAAAAATGTAGATTTGTTTTATTCAGTTCGTTTGCTGTTTAGTTTTTATTAAATTGGTTAAGTCATTTCCAAACATCATTTTATGATACACGGGCACTTTTTTTAGCACTTGGTGATCGGGAACTCCCTTTGGACCTTGTCATTGGTCGGCTTTGGAGCCGGTTTTGATGGAGACCAGATTTGGTTCGTGACAAGGTGTTTGCTTTACCTCTACCAAATATGAAATCAAAGAATTCAATGATATATATGCCCCAGTTACCACTAAAACCATGAATCTATCTATTGAAGCATATTTTCACATAATGCATCAAAAAATCCATACGTTTTCTATAGGTTTCCATTATTGTAATATAATTTTTTTAAATATACCAATTATTAGAGATAGTTAAAAAGTGCTGATAACGAGGTGGGGTAATTATCAGAAATTATAAAAAGGTACTGATGAAGACCACCATTTTATATATTCTTTTATTGAAGTATAAATAAAGACCACCCTTTGTTTTTTGTTTTTTAGAAGTGCTGATAAATTAAAATTTTATCACTGCTTTTTCGTATTGTGGATAAATGGAAACCTTTAATAGTCCATTTTTAGAATAGTTAATGACCCCTTTTAACTACAAAATTAAAATAATTGTTAAATACCCCCCTTTAATATTGATTTTTATAGCACTCATAAATGGATACTTTCAAATTGCTTTATGAATGAACTATAAAAACCATTGCACTAGATAATCCTAGTATTATAGTAGTATAGATTTTATATTGAACGTACACATGTGTATATATTTTAAATTTTTCAGTAATAATTATAGAAATGAGGTAAGTATTGTATTATCTTTCTAGAATAATCATAACATCATTAATATCATTTTAAGAATTTGAATATACATATATATATATATATATATCAAACAAGTTATGTAGTGAATAAAAATGATTCATGTCTCTTAAGGGGGGAGACAATTCACACGTACACACAAACGAAAATATAATTTTTTTGTGAATGGAAAATAAGAAAATAATAGATATATTATTATTTTATAATTATTATAAATTTATGAATTTCATATATTAGCATTATTTCGGTCATTATAAATAGTAATTATAGAAGTTTATGGGAAACGAATTATATTTATCTTTGTAGGTGATAGTTCAAACATACCCAAAAATGATAAATTTTTTTCCCATATAATGAAATGGTAGATGGATTAATATGAAGATATTAATATAATAACATATCATATATTTTGTATGCTATCGTTATTCGATCATCAGGGTTGGATAATAATTGGATGAAGATGATCAAAAAAAATAAAAACACTTGAATAAAATGATTACCTTTCATTTGGATGATGAAATTTTGTACCACCTTAACACCTCCCTAGAAAGTGTTATACATAAAATAATGCTCCTAGAATGCAGAGAGGTATTATAGTATGGGGCATGGAAATATAATTGATTTGACAAAACGTTATTGAAGTGTGATTAATAGAGAGGAATGTGTTCCCTTTTTCGGGGAGGGGAGGGGCACTCTAGTAATTAATAATATTATTAAATTAATATAAATTCATTTGTAATTAAAAATTGTCCAAAAAAATTATTTTTAATTTTGAATTATTTTTGTGTATATTCCCCATCATCTATTCAAAACATTATAAATTTTGTATATTTTTTAATCCAAATATTTTGTCAATCGCAGTTTAAATTTTACCTTTTAATAAATTTTTATACATTAATAGGGTAAAAAAACTTACTATAACATGCCAAACCACAAAATAAATAGGTCATTAATATAATTTTTAGACATATACATAATAGTTTTCATAATATTATATTTTTATAAATTTTATATCATTTAATTAAATTGATTATATTTTAATATATGAATAATGTCGATTTTGAGATGATTCATTACATGAATTTTATTAAATCAATGAAACATTGTTCTTTTGAAAAACCTGTTTTACCACATCCCTAAAATGGCCAATACATTGACAAAATTCATGTATGGAATAACATAATTTGATTTATATTTATAATAATATTATTAATATCATTTATTTGATCCATCTTGTAATAAATTTATTACTTCGTTATCATTGTGTCATTATTAAATTTAATTATATGATGTCCAAAAATTATAAATAAATTATCATGAGGTTGAAAAAAAATTATCTTTAAAATTTATATTTAAAGATTAATTTTTATTCTATATAACCCTATATTACAAATTTATTACTTATTAAAAACAAGAGTATGAATTTTTTAACATATCATTATATGAAACATAATAAATTTCATAATCTTTTCCACAAGGAATAGAAAGGTTATAATTTTACCCTAAGATTTTTTTTATAAAATCAATTATCTGATTAAATAAAGAATATATTTAGGGTAATTTTATAATATTATAATAATATATTTACCTCTATTTTCCAGATTTACACTTTACCCGCGGTAAATACAATACGGAAGACACAATTCAAAAAATAGTATTTAACCCTATTATACAAAAATTTCCATACTAATTAAAATAGTGTATTTTGATTTTTTCCCAATTCAATTTATAGATGTTGTAAAATTATGTTTAATACTAAACCCATAGATGTGGCTAGAAAGTGGGTAAAAAAGACGTTCAAGTATTCATTATATATTTATATTAAATTTAATTAAACAATTAATTTCAATGGGAAACAATGAATTAAATGCTAAAAACAATCTCTAAATATATTTTAACATCATCCAAAATTATAATATATAAGTATAAAAAAATTAGATGAAAATGTTTATTTGTATTAAAATGTATCATTAAGCAGTATTCATTAAAAATGAATCATTAAAACAAGAAAAAAAATAATCCAAATTAAATTATGACGTCCAGATTCCAAATAAGATGTTTTAAAAAAAATTATAAATAGTAAATTGAAAAACAATTTTTAAAATGGATTCACCAATAAAAATGTGGTAAACCTCCATTTTTTTGTAAAATACATATTTTATCAATAAAAATGTTTTTTTCTAATATAATGTCTAGAAATGAATAATATGAAATTTAAACATTATATTTAATTTATATTTCATTAATATATTCTAAAATGATTAATTTGATTATTTTAAAAACAAAATTATTCACAGTTAATTAGTTTTTCATTACAACCCATCCTTTATATTCAATTGGATTTTATTTTAATTTATCGTGATTTTAATATCAAATGAATCATTATATAATCATGTTTAAACAATATTTTCCCAACTTAGTTGACACTATCTATACCCTTAATTTAATCGGATAGGTAATAAATACAAATATTAAATAATAATATTTAGTTTTTTGTTTAATCTCAAAGAAACATATCATGTACTTTATAAAACATTATTTTCCCTATTAAAAAACTCATTATGTTATATTATTCACCATTTTGGTAATTGAATCCTTGCAATTTTAATTGGGGGTCAGTAACTATGGTATGGATTTTTAAAAATACCATTACTTCATTCCCACTTCGAAAAAAGGATTAATAAAACTACTTATTTAAAATTAATTAATGACAATTCAATGGTAACCATATGTAATATCTACTAGGATTCCATATAGGGAAACATGGAAAAATATGAAAAATTTAGAGCCATTTTCTAATATAGAGTGATAGAAAACATGATCATGAGAATGTTAATAATCACAAAATCATAAATTATGATTGGTTAAAATGTATTTGATTTCCCAGAATGAAAACTAAACAAAAACGTTTTTTATCCTTATAATAAAAAAGGATAATTCATTTACTTCCAAGGATATGAACGTAATGAAAAAAATACTATTTCGATAAGTATAGTTTCATCCTTTATTCCATTTCCACACAAACTCATCATTTTCTCCAAACGATGATTATTCATGATGAATAAACTTCTATTGATTCACATAATATACAAAATATTAACAATATGATGACTATATCATCAAAAATTTACCAAAAACATCATGGTTAGGGTATGATAAAACAATTATCGAAAAATAAAAAATATATATATGACGAAAAAACTACTTTTATTCTCCAAAATTAAAAAAATTTACAAAATTTCCAATATAGACCATTCAACGAGTAATCATCCTTATAATTATTAAAAATAATCCCAACTAAGATTAAAACCCAAAATTCAGAAGGATTCGATCATATAGTCTTCCATGGTAAATTTGAACTTTTATTTTTAAATACCATCAATAACTCTTAATGTCTCTTACTAAATATGTAATTTCTAAAAACAGATATTCTCTATGATGGGTTAACCATTTCCCAAAATAACCTGAATCAACATAAACCAATAATAAATTCAATGATTAATACGAAATAACATTCAAACATCATTCCTTAAATAAAATCCCATAGTATTTTATTTACCATAGTCAAATAGCATTCCCAAAATATTGAATGTATTCATAAATAATAATTATCACTTAATCACAAAAGCATTTTCCAATACCAGTTTTATAAATTTGATAAAATGGGGATTCCCTAAATTAAAATATTATTAATACGTCATATTATATAACTAAAAATAATTATTTCTTACTAACTGAGGACATTATGTTGGATATTGGTAGGTGAAAAAGCCTTGTCGCCCTTCGGTTGGGTGTTCGGTTCATGTTACCTTATCTGACGTGACATGTTTTCACCCTTCCTCTAGTTTTTTATTTTTCTAAAACCATATAATTCATTTAACATTAAGAAAATAAAATCACCAAAAATAAGCATTACATTTTTAATCTCAATGGAAATATCATACCTCTCATTTTCATCCAAAATACTAATAACCCATAATTACCTAAAATGAATGTCTCAAAATATACTATTAATCTACATAAGATATCAGAACATAAATCCTAAAAAGGAATTTCTATGAAACTGAAAAAATGATCATACATAAAATAATAAATTCATGATTATATTCCTTAATAATATGTAATAATCATAATCACTAAAGTTCTCTAAGCGATCATTTGATACTAGTTGTAAGGACTCTTCTTTAAATATAACTTCTTTTAGTGTTTTCTATCTAGAATTCAGATTCTAGGATATTATATTGTTTAATGATTTCTAGAATTAGGAATAACATTTACATTGTTATTTCATAAATTTACATGGTAACTATAATACTAAGAATTAACTTTTTCCACCAATGAAACTCGTTCAAAATAAAACATGACATCTTTTCTAGACACATGTTCAAATCTTTCTTCGTGACATTTTTTTTCATACCAATCATAAGACCTAAGAAACACATTTGAAAACATGTTATGAGAATAAATTTTTTTGTAATAGATACATGGAGACAGAAAAACTATTAGTGTTTTTAAAAACATGCAAGCCAAAGGATCCATTGTCATAATGCAATACATTCCACCCATAAGAAGTAGTAAATATTTTCCATTGAAAAATAATCTCACTACATAACCCATTATTTAATCCAAATATTACCATAAAACCATTGAAATAACATATAAAAAAATTTATCATGTTTTATAATCAATCATAAATGGAATAACCAAATTGTCAACTTCTGCACACACAAATCTTTCAAATGGAATATAAAAACATCTATCTTTCTTAACCAATGCATTGGAGGTAATAACGTTACCACCCATCATTGGGTTTTCACAGAACCAATCATCCTTGATTTTTCATGGAACCACCTGAACCTGGTTTATCACATAACCACATTTAAAATTATCTATTACCATTATATAATTATAAGACATAAATTATTGTAATTATCAATATATCACTCATAAATATACATTTTGAATCACAAGAAATCATTTCAAAAAATAAAAATAATAAATCCATTTTAGAAAAACTATTCAAGTCCAAAAAAAATATTAACAAATTTATTTTATATTAAAAAACATTTTGTCATAAAGAGGTCAGAAAATATCAAATAATGGTCATGACATGGGAGAAACACTTGTCACCATATATGAAAAAAGAACATTCCCAGCGTTCTTTTTCAAAATGTTCCATATAAAAAGAAGAAAAATAATTCTTCTTGAAAACTTGATAATGAAATTATATATATTCAAAAAAAAATTACTTTTATAATAATTTTATATACAATAAATTAATATATATAATAATATTCAGAATATTATCATGGGAAAAATCAATGAAAAATAATTTGAAAACATTAAAAGCATCCCATACCACATTGACCATCTAAATTAGAGAGCACATTGAAGTATATAATCTTTAAAGATATAAAATTACATTATTATAGATATTATATAGATAAATAATTTCAATAGGTCTGTATATAAACTTTTTAAATGTGTAAAGGTACATATCCTGAAGAAATGTCTCATTAAATGGAGATTGAGATGAATTCCCTTACCTCGAGTCCGACACATCTCATACATTATTTATTTTTCGGAATAACAAATATCATTTTCTTATTTACATTAATTAAAAACTTTTTTATTTTTATTATTTCTTTATATCAATTATTACAATGTAATAACAATTACATATTTGTTTAACATCATATTAGATGTTTTTTTGGAAATTTTGTTCTTTAGTCGAATATTAATGTGGTATGATTTAAATAGTTAATGATCTCATAATTCCATAATCTCTAGAAAAACATTAATTAAATAATTATCAAATTTAAAAATAAATTATACTTTTAAATCAATCCATTAATTATGGTAATGAAAAATGAACAATGTTATAATCATGGAGATGGATGGTAGTATGTATGACTGAGTAATTTTTATCATTTATCCTTGATCATTGTGGAAAGGAGATAATTATTATTTTACCTTTACATAATTATAATAACATAATTAATATCATATTGACCATTTAAATATACTTATATATATCATACAAGTGATGTAGTGAATTAAACTAATCGCATTTCTTCGCTGATGTGAAAGTTCACACGCACGCACGAACGATGTTATCATTTTTATGAGAATGAATGTAAGAATATAATTAATATATAGATATTTTATAATGACTAATACGTCATTAATATAAAATATATATTGTAATTACTTCATTTTAACATGTCATGAGTTGCTGTTATGGAAATTGAATTATATCGATTCGTTGAAGAGATAGTTCACACATACACACAAACAATTAAATTATTTCCCATTTAATGGATGAGTTGATGGATTTAGGTGATTATATTAATATAATAAAATATTTTTATATTTTGGATACTTTATTTTTTATCTCATAATGTTTGGAAAAGATTTTATGTAAGATGAAAAAGAAACAAAATAGAAACAATTAAATTATAACATTACTATTCATTCTGATGATAAGATTTCATAACTCTTTATCACCTCTATGGAGGGTGTTTTTACATAATTAATTCCTCAATAATGATGGGAGGTATTATATGTTGGTTCATGGAAAGATTCTGGATGGCCCAATTGGATTTTAAAATTAGTTTAATAGAGAGTAATTGGTGCCCTTTTATTGGGGAGGGGAGGGGTTCTCTTTGAACTACTAAAAGTATTAAATTAATATTAATTCATTTTCAATTCCAAATGTCCCAAAAATGATTTATTTAATGTATGTGGTTATTTTCATATGAATAACTATCATTAAATTATAATTATTCATGTATTGAATTTTTTTAATCCATATATTTTTGTGTTACCCCCATTTAACTCTAATATTTTAATCATGTAATTTACATTATGAGGGTAAAAATAATTACCCTAAAAATAAAAACGACCATGGAATATGACATTAATGACATTTTTATACTTATATAAACATATTGTGTGTATATAATATTTTTATAAATTTTATATCATTTAATTAATTTTTATATATTTTAATAAATCAATTATGACATGTTTAACACTACTAATTACATGACTTTTTTTTAAAATAAATAAAATTGGTTTACTTTGAAAAAACTACTTTAAATCATCCCTAACATGTAAAATCCATCTATTAAATTACCTTATGGTATAAAATATATACAATTATATTAATATTAATATTATTAATATCATTTATTTGATTGTCCTTTTAATAAATTAATTTCAACATCATCATTGTGTCAAAATTAAAATTATTTATTTAATGTTAAAAAATAGTAAATAAATAATAATGATAAAGATAATAATTTAATATTAAAATATAAAAAATTTAGTTGAATTTTTCTTCAATATAAGTCTATTTTAAAAATGGTTTACTTTTTTAAAAAATGAGTACTAAAATTATAACATATCATAAAATAATTAAATAATAAATATAATAATCATACCCAAAGTGGCATAAATAGATATAATTTATAAATAATGTTGATCAGGTTCCTAAATAATATATAGAATCAAATTAGGACATGTTTTGGGTAATTTCATGATATTATAAAATTATTTTTACTTTTATGAACATGATTTACTCTTTTACTGTGGTAAATAAAAAACTAGTGTTAATATTCTCAGAAATTATTTTTATACTATTAGATGTAATATTTCATATGGATTACAACTATGTTTGTTTGTTTTTTATAATTTATTTTATAGAAGTTATGAAAAATATCTTTAATTTTAATTACATTATGTGAATATAAGGTAGGAAAAAATATGTTCAACATTTCAATAAGTGTTTATATTTATTTAAAAAAATTATAATTCCAATTACCTATATAGGATTAAATGAAATATAATTAAATTAAATATACATTAAATCCAACTAAAATAGAAATCTAAATATACATATAAATTATTTTAAAACATGTTTTCAAATTAAAATAATGTATTTTCACTATTCATTAAATTATAAATCTTATTAGAAAAATAAAAAAACACAAAAAAAGTAAATTGTGGTGTCCATTTTCCAAATAAGATGTACATTTTTTAAATAGAACATCTAAAAGTTAAAAAAAATATATTTAAATTGGGTTCTCCATCAAAAGGTGGCAAACAATCCTTTTTAAAAATAATACTAATTTTTCCGTAAAATTGTATTATTCACATATAATTTCTTCAAAATAAAAAAAATGAATTTTAAACACTATATAGGAATTATTTATTATTAATATCATAAAAAAATTATTTGATTATTTTATACACAATTATTCAAATTTAAATAGTTCTATATAAAAACACATTCTTTAAATTCAATTAGTTTTTAATTTAATTTCTATTTAATTTCTAAAAAAGGAATCATTATATAAATATGTGTAAATGATATTTTCAAAATTCAGTTAACATTGTTCATTATATGAATTCTAAAATCTAGTATGTAATCTCCATATTAAATAAAAATTCACTTTTGTTTGTTTATGCTCGTTGTGACGTATCAGGTACTCTATCGAACATTATGTTTCACTATAAAAAATATATGGATGTTGTAGTAAGTTATCCATAAAAATATTATTTCTTATTTTTGAATTACAAATTATTGGCAAAATTGGAAGACATGTATTCTAAAAAAACAATAGGAGATAAAAAAATTAAAGCTAATTATGATATGCCACAATCTGGTAACCTCTTTCCGATGGTATCTATCCGATTGGCATAAAGATTATTCTATATATTCTCTTCCATCTTCAATTTAGTTGAATATAAATTTACATCTCACACTTATTATGAATTATGGAACCACGTATAATGAACCTTGCTCTGATTAATGAAACTGTAATAGACATTCAATATGATTTGTTGGAAGTTGTTCTCATGATCTTACTGAAACTTTATCCAATTGATCTTATTATGTTGGAACATCCTTAGTATCAACATAAAAGAAAAATATTTTGATCATAATATCAATACCATTTAAACATTTTTTATTGCAATAGAAATGATGAAAAATTTATGTTTTTCTCAGTAATAATATACTAACCACTCATTTTATAAACACCACTGAATGAAAAATGCAATAAAAATAATTTCACATCCCACTCACTAAAATTACCGTTCCAATATTATCCATTCATTATTGTCTTCATATTTTAATTCGTAAACACATATCATTACAAATATAATATTATTGAATATTTTCCAATCTACTCAAATATTCATATTTCATTATGTTAACAAGAATTATTAATTCTGATTCTCCATTTTGACTGTTCATTTAGATATTACCTTTCAATGAAGACATGGGAATGACAGAGGATGGATCATTAAAATGACATTATGTAAGCACTAAATGTATTCTCATAATGATTCTCCATATTAACTAAAAAACACATTTTAAAAAATTTGAAATAAATTTATATTATTTTAAAAGATAATTAATAAATACATTTTCAGTAATCACACATAAAAATATCATCCAACTATTTCTCATTTTCTTCAATTCATTATACCAATTATACTCTATTATAAAAACCAATCTCTATATCATTATGATTGGTAGGTGTCAATAATTTAATAATGAATCTGTATCCACACTACTATGATGAGTCTATACCACATCTCAAAAAATAATCACCACTTTTATTATTTTTATCATGACCCAATTAAATTATAATTCAACCCGATAATATTGGTTCACTACATTATTGATTTTCATCGGGATTATTAGTCTATGAATCCTTCTGATGGATAATCATTTCCACCAATCCAAACTGCACAATGTTTCCTCTGATATGACTCGAACTTTGATATAAAAAAGGAACCAATAATATAAAAGGAAATAGTGTTTTAATCCTTTATAATTGATCAATGTTGGTAGTAATATATTTTTATCAGTATGATCAATCTCATATCCCTCTCATATCATCACACAAATTATTTTCATTCTCATAATCTGCAAGATTTTATGTCCAGTATTCTTCACACCAATATGATGAATATAGAATAAATGACAAATTATTATCCTCTCTTCCACATACTCTAGTTTATAATCATGAACTATTAATTGATTGATAATATTTAATATCAACATCCCATCATATAACATTAGTCATAATTTATTTTTTACTTCCCATGATTCCAACTATACCTCAATATGAATGGAAACACTTCTTCTCCCCCATTTAATCATAAATCTTACTTCACATGTTTTTCGGACAACTTATGAATTTTTTTAAATATAAAATAAAAATTCATCTTTATATTATCATTAGGTCCATTCAGACTTAGGAACACTTCTTCAATATAATCAAAAATAAATCTCCAGTATCAATAAATTTTCAAAAGAATCAAAATTTTTATGAAATCCCTGATATGATCAACCAGTTTTAATGACTCATTCCAATGAATTGAGTCTGATGGTTGGTTCTAATTATAAAAAATGAAAGCACCCTTAATTATATATATTTCCCTCACCTCATCGCTAGGTATGTTGCTTTCATAAATTACTTAATTTATCCTCCATTTTTACTTTAATTGACCCATTGATAAATATACATATAAAAATAACATGGCCCTAAAAATATGCCCCGTTGTTTTCATTGACAATTTAAACACCCAAAAAATTTCTCTTGATTATTTTCTCACATTTTTTCCACAAACATCCTTTATTTATATCCATATTAATTATCTCTCCTTGATTCCTTTTTTCCTCCTTATTTAAAATCAAATTCAAGGTGGATATCCTGACAAGTATTCTTCTTATTGGCAAATGATATCAGTTCATTTGGATTGAACATTTCATCAAAGAATATTCATACTTGTTTTCAGGAGAACATAAATTTCACATGATTTTATTAACAAAAGTCTTTTAAACAATGAACTCCAACCCTATGTGGGTGAACCCATCATAAAATAAAAAAGTGTATAATCATGGTTATCAAATTTTCAATAATATAACTATAATTTAATCCATTATGATGTCTCTTTTTACATTCCCATTTATTGGAAAAAAATTTAAAATATTTTTTAGGATAAAAATTACCTACAGCCATTTCAAAAAACCTATCAGAATTTTTATGATTTTTATCAATTTATTTAAAAAAATATTTCCCTAATTAGTAAATTTTTATAGCAGAATAAGAGATTCAATCATCATCTTCGTAATATTATTAAATATATGAAAATATTTTTGGAAGAAGGAGGAACCATATAGTTTCTCAGATCAAATACTCAGACTAAGAGTCTGCTCACATTCTTGTCATTTCCTTCTTATTATTGGATTTCACATTAGATGTTTTTTATACATATATTATTTATTATCATATTCTGAAATAATATTATTTTCAGTTCTATACATTACTAATAATGATACAAATTTATTTTACTATTTAGTCTCTCTTCTGTTACAATAATATTGTTACAATTCCATTATTCCTTTCTTTTGTTTTGGAAGTATTTTCAAACCAATCATAGAAACATGCACTTGTTTATCACATCTATTTTATAATTTAATATATTTCAAACAATAATATGTTGATATATTATTATCATATCTTCACTCATATTCAGAAAAAAGATTATTATGCTTTGCATTAACTCATTTTTCTACTTTTTAAAACAAAATATACATATTTACATCTTCTGTTCAAATAAAAATAATCGTTATTTGATTTCATTCAAAAATCATTTTCATAGATTTTATTATATACTGATATTTCATCACAGAATTCCATTCATCATTCAATTATAGATATTTTTAAGGAACATTTGATATTCGTTTCCCATAATACATCCTTGTTGATTCATTCAAATTTCATAGCAGAGGCTTTTTATACCATCATAATTATATCTATGTCTTAAAACTGCATAAAACCAATATTAACCTCGATATCTTGATTTTTGGAATTGATTATGACTGTTCATAGAACATTAATATTGTTTTTTTGTCACATATTGTTGACCATTTATCAAAGGAGTATACCTTTCCAGACCATTATTATATTTCATGGTGAAATATTTTTTCCCCACAAACCTGCTTTTGTAAACCAATTTTAGACTTTCATTATAATATTTCTTTTGGAATTATCTACTTTTTTGATGGTATCGATCATAATTCTTTTAAAATACTATGATGTAAGAATCATTTATTTTGTTTCAAACAAACCATCTTGTTTTTCATCCAAATTATGTTTTCAGGATATCTATCACCATTTAAAATTCATCAATCATCATATTTTAGTTTGATTTTCTTCTATATGTGATAATTCATTCATGTTCAGATTCCCATATCCATATGATATTTAATCATATTTTTAATTTTATTTTCAAAGAACCTATCTTCATATTTAGATTCCAAATAACATAGAGAAGTGTTTCTTTAATCACCACCGGATCAATATTCTAAAAATTTATCTTTTTCGTCATATCTATTAATCTTATTTCATTATTTATATTGTTTATTATTCTATAAAATTTCATTTTCTAACTCATCGAGATTATAATTCCATTTCTACAATTTCTTCATCATCATAATCATTTCCATAATAATTACACCCCTCTCTCACTTGAGAAAATATGTTTAGTTGGTTCTTTGATTCAACACTAGATGAGGAATTATTCTTCTTTATTCTTCTCAAATATATTTTCTTCTTATTTTAATATGTACATCATTCCTTATGTTTCATCCAATTGTGTTTATTAGGGTTCTAATCATAATCCTCATAATAATATCCTTCAAATTAATTTGTAGGAAAATTCTCGTAAAAACATCCATTCCCTTCAAAATTCCTTTATTTGAGGGTTTTAATTTTCCACAATCACATATTTTATTTCGTAGAAAGTAGGGATGAAATTGTATTGATGTTTTAAGATTCTCCATCATCCTAGATACAACATAATTCTAATTTATATTATTGATATTTTTTGTCCAATTGTAAAAAAATTTTTATGTTCATTTATTATTAAAAAAGTATTCTATTTTCATAATCTCGTTTCCTTTAATTTCATATGTAACAAGATTATTTTATATATCAATGATATGTATAGTTTTATTTTCTCAATCTACCAAATATAAAACGTTTTCATCTAACATATTAGGAATAATTATCATGATCTTTTCAAAAATATTATGGTCTTCTTATTTCTCATCAATACATCTTATATTGAAGAAAATAACATTCAATCATGAAAAATAATTCACAAACATATTAATACTCATCATTTTTTAGAACATCATACATCAGCATCTATATTTTTAACTTTTCATTGTTTATTTTTTATTTCCTTCATAAATTGTACTAAAATTATCCAAGATATCATTGGATGTTTTGAATCAACTTATCTTTTTAAACTCACATTGCGTTAGTGAATTGTAATGAAATGTTTTCCCTTCCCTCATTTAGAGTATTTTTATTATCAATTAAATTATTAGGATCATTCTCAATACTCTAATGGAATCCATCCATAGTTACTTCCAAAACATCTCACCTAAGTGAAAAAAGATATAACAACATTATTTCTTACAGATATGATAGTTTATACCATTGAAAGCTGTAATCCTCTTTGTCATAATTGAAGTGGAATTCATCATTCACTAAGATGTATCTTTTAGATGGAAGCTCATTTGATAGTAATTAGGGTTCCCATATAGGATCGATTCCATTGATATAGTGTGTAACACCATGAGTTTTTTTGAATAATTTTATTGAAAAACTTATTTTTCATTGTTGTATAGTTTTTAATAATACACTTAGATAATATTACATTGTACACTACTATGAGTTAATATTTTGTATAACAAAACACAAAAAAAAGCATTACACATAACATAGAGTTTGTATGAAACAACATTTTGGTATTATAAATATAATATTTAGATTTTTATAACCATGTAATTAAATTTATTAAAATGAATGGTATTTACTAATAAAATATATTTTTTATAATGGTTTTATATAAATATAACATCTCTATAATAATATACAAAACTTTTAGTAATATCTCTATATTATTGAAAATGCCATTTGCTTATAATATATTATTTTTATGTACTTTTGGGAACAACAATACAATTAATTTTAGATACTTTAAAAATTAAATTTTAAGATTCATTTGTTAAATAATTATTTCAAAATTATAATGTTGTGAATTTAAGAGATTTTTATGGAGAACATCATTTTTGGAAGAATAATGAAAAAAGATAATTTTTAATTCAAAACATCATTTTAATTTCATTTACTTATATAGATAATTTTGTATAAATTTGGTTTTTTTGTTAAATGAGATTAAAATTAAAAATTTTAATGTAGTTTAGATAATTGGAACCTATTTCAAATTATAATTGGATGTCAAAACATTCAAAACATTTAAACATTTTTTTTAGAAAAAACGTTGTCACGACACGTTTGTAGGATTACATTTAAATTATTTTCCACCACTTTTCTGAATTTAATATTTAAAAATAGATTAAATAAATGTAATAATAAAAATTTACTGTTTCTAAAAATATAATATTATGTTTTTACCAAAAATATTACAGATTGTTATTAATATTAATTAGAGTGATTATCAGAAATATTATTTTTACAAAGGACTAAATATTGAAGATAAAGTAAAATAGGACAAAGAATATTATAAAAAGTAATTTTTGACCGTAATATAGACCCAATAATTTATTTTCATATATTATTGTAAATATTTAATATACATTATATTTGAACAATATGTGGGTGTAATTCCTATTAATTTTTTTAAAATAATGCAATTCCCCCTCCACTATAAAAAAGAATTCACCCCTCCCACTTATTCACACATATAAAGAACAGTGAACCAGAAAAATATTCCTAAATATATATTAAAAATTTATAAACTCATCTTTGAATCTGCTATTTTTAAATAAATCCATCTAATGAAACCCTATTCTGAAAACCAAAAAAAGTAACCCAAAGAGGATGTAACATCTTTCCTCGTGATAATTTGTTCTATTTTCATTCTCCACCACCTAAATTATGATTATTATATTAATATTCAATAAAATATGTATCATAATTATACATATATTTTTTTATTCTGAGGATTCATCCTAAACATACACACACTTCCATCTAATGGGTCATGTAGTTTAGGTTCTTATGTAGAGAGAACTATTTCCTCATGAAACAATGTTGTTTGTTTTTATTTTACCACCTCTCCTGGAATTTAATTATTATTGAATATGTATTTTTATATGATATATATGGTATTTTTGATGTATTATTCATTTTTAATTATTATATAGCACATTCCTTCATTCCTTCTATTTGGCGAAAAAAAATATTTTCATTTGAGGAAGTGTGGACTATCACCTCCTAAAAGAAACCTGATTCATTCACACACCATGTGAAATTTATTATGGGAGGATTAAATAAAAATAAGTGATATATATATAATATATGTATTTTATAATATGTCTATATAAACATCATTTTCATTCTTTCTTCTAATTGGATAATTAAACTGAAACAATTTTAATGCATACGTACAACATACGAACTCTATGAATGATGTATTCAATTTCATATTTATATCATTATTTTTTTATTATAAACAAATATATATGGAATATTAATGTTATTTTTATCACAGTTCAGTTTTTTGAAATCATTATTTAATTATGTGGTCCTAAAAAATAAAAAATTAATACAATGTGAAAAAACAAAATGGATTTTACCAAAAATGTACCAGTAACACGGAAGTGTTATTAAGTGGGTAATATAAAGATATATATGGTATTGGATATAACATTATGGTTATGTGGTAGATTTATAATAAACTTATATATATTATAAATTAGGTTTGAATGAGTACAATGTGATTCAATACATATGTTATGGGGTTTTTTTGTATCACTTTCATTTCTCTGATTTATAAGACTTATTCATCATTTATTTATTTTGTGTATTGTATATAATACCCATTAATATACTGTAATATTTTTATCATTAATTTTATTTTTATTTAAATATCCATTTTATAATCTATATGTCATTGTGTTTATGTTTCAAATGTGAAAAATCAATAATGTATTTTTGTCTCAATTTTCCTTCCCTAAGACACATGCCTTCCTTCCCTAAGACACATGCCATGATATGAATATATATTCTTCTACAAAGTGGAAACACTTTTCATTGAAATTTTATAATTTGAATATCTATTTCTGAATTTTCATTTTATGATTCATCTAATTATATTTCATTACATGTGGAGAATGATTTAATGTCTACATGTGGTAAGAGTTTATTGCAATAATCCAATTATTTATTAGGAATTTTTATGATTATATATTAATCATTGTAATATTATAATCAATATATCACGAATATTCTTGGATTTTTATCCCTTCTAGTTATTAAATATTTTATCATGTATTAGTACCAATTTTACCATTTTTACATATTATTTATAATAATAAATTTAATAAAATGAGACATTATTTCTCTATTTGGTATAATATATATTTTATTCCAAAACCATATTTTCAAAAAGGATAGAAAAATGTTTTATATAATTATTTTTTAATCTTATATTTCGGGAGAATGGATTTTGGAATTTTTTTCAAATAATCTATTATTATTTTTCCTTGATATTTTAAAAAAATCAATAATGTTTTATGTTTTAAAGTGTTATTCAAAGAAGAAGGAATATTTCATTATAGAAATGTTTTATAAATGGTATTTCAAAATTATATTCCATTTAATATGTCATATATTGGTGTTACTCATACCATTATGGGAAAAAATCCAAATGTCCCAATCAAATTCATTCTCTGAATGGTTTATGTATTGAAAACATGATGTATTTGAAACACCTTTAAATTTCTTGGGTTATATTTTTATGGAACCCCTTCCTCTTACCTGGGATTTATGATAATGAAACTCAGATATTATATCGGATTATGATTTGATTAAATGATTATGAAACCTATATCTTTTCCATTTTAGAGGACAAAATTCCATTTCTATGAAACCCAATTAATTTCGATGGATATGATATGATTGTTTATGTTATTTTAGAACATGTATGTTTGATTTAATTATGAGATGAATGGAACACATATATATATCCATAAAATAAATTTTATAATGATTTATATCTCAACGAATTATGATTTGATTTTATTTTACATGCTTGATCATCTATGGTATATGTGGAAACTTGATCAACTATAAAAGATGGGGAAACGCGATACACAATGGGATGATAGTGAAACCCAATCCCTTATAAGTAAAGAACTATAACTGGGGATTATTGTGTGTCCCTCTCTATATGTTTATTCCCAAATATGTTGTCTGTTATGTTGTGGAAATGTGTCATGTCATATGGGGAATGATATTAAATTTTTATTTGTCTTCTACAATTCAATTTTGTATTCCTTTGTTATGATTACATGTTTTATGATCTTTATTCCCTTATTATTTTAGCTTTATAAACTACCGATTTCTATTCAATGAATCATGGATATGAATTTTTATATGTATGGTATTGTATTATAATTTTATGATCACATTCTCATACCCTAATTCACTTTTTTAATATTACATATATCCCTTGTTAACACTTATTGAGAATCTGATCACACCATGTTTTATGTTTTCATTCCCTAGGTCATGAATATTTTTATTTTGTTCGATGAATATAAGAAGTTATAAAGATATTAATAATCCATTGGGTGATAATGTTGATCAATTAAGTATCATTGTATATGTTTCTATTTCTCTAATAGTGATGAACTAATATGATATTTGGATGTCCATTTGTGTAATTTATTATATATTCATAAAAAATTATACAATGTTAATGTGTGAAAATAGAGGGTCTCTATAGTTGGTATAATAGGAATGTTTAGTAAATGATTAGAAACTATGATTATAAAACCATAGTGAGAACTCTAAGGACATGTCAATGGAAAATTCTATATATATGGAAACATATATAAAAATGTATTCGAATTTTTTGAAAAAAATAGAGTGAGTGGTTTTATTATAATCTATCCCCAAATGGATATGATAAGTGGATTTTTTCTAGAATAGATTTATATAGGGATAACAACCCCGAATAAAAAATATTGTGCAAGAATATATCATTAACTAGTTCATGACAATAGGACATATTGCACACCGAGCTTGACACTCTTGGGGGATATGATTTTTAAATTCAAAAAATAATCATGAACCATCATAAAATATTTATATAGCAGTTTTTATGGTTATCATAGAATAAACGTAAGGTGTTATAAATAAAAGAAGGACTCATGATTTTAAAATCATATATATGGTTTTCGAATATTATGTGTTATCTTTCTATTATTATTATTCCTTACTCTATGCTTTCGGTTTTTTTGTTTTTTGGCTGCAAACTGAAGGAACCACTTTAATAATTAGGTTACCAGAAAATGTAATGAATTTTCTCAAGATTATATGAGTGTTATGATAGGAAGAATGAAAAATACCATTGTTATTCTTACTAATCATTTTGATGCTATGAATCATTATATTATTCCAATTTAGAAATGTAGGGAACACCATTCTATTGATTCCATTATGTTGAAACGTCTACCATAATTCATCAAGACTTTTAATCCACTTGTTTCTGATCAATGGATCAATACCTCCAAAAATATATACTTTATTATCTAGTGTTTTGAACCTGATAAAATGAATCTGGATTTTTATTTACAAGAATTTTAGGTGGACGAGTGATAGAAATTAATAAGGAATTCAAGTATATATGATGAAATTTAATCTATGGACTCAAATGAGTCCAATAACAAATAATTCAATATGTACATTCCTTATGTTCGTAGTATGAAGAATGAAAATGAGTTCTGTGATTTATTACCATAGTATGATGAATTTTTTTCCCTATTTGGTTAATTTTTCCATGACATGTGATTTACATTTCTGGAATTATTTTCCTACCAAAATGTAAATTAGATAGGTTCCCTAGTGGCTTAATGAAAAATACCAGAATAGAATTGGAAAAAAGATACATTAATAGCTATGATGATATTGTGTGTTGTGTAATGAAATTGGAAATAGAGGTTGGAGTTATAGATTAATATGAATGTTTTATCAAGAAAAAAGATAGAGTTAAAAATGAAATCTGAAAACCATGAGGGGAAGAATAATTTTCTTATTTTATGTTCCATGTTTGGATTGAATAATGATATAAATTGACTTATTTGGTCTAATAAAATATTTTAGTGTTGGATGGAAGGCCATGTGGAAATAGATTGTCGAACTAATGGGATGAAGTTGGTTTATGGTGCAAATAGACCGAATGATACAATGTATGAACATCCCACACTTCAGTGCATCAATTATTAGGAGGATGTGAATATTCAAACCATATCCCAAACCCATGGTTTAGTGATGATAATCAGAATTCTAATCCTCTTAAACTGGTCGACATGGGGAAATTTCATGAGATCACCATTTCTAAATGTTGGTCAAATAACAATGTGTGTAGACATACACCTACCATCCACTCTAGAACGTATAATTTCTTATTTGATTCTATATATAACCACTCATTCATATCTGAAAAATTTTATAAGGGTTAATGAAATTCCATAAAAATGATAATATGTGGAATTAGATGAGAAAATCTCAAATGGTATGATGATTTCAACTCAAGAATATGATAACTCTCTAGTTGACTTATGTAGGAAGGTGCTTCCAAAAACACTTTTCATTATTAATTTGGTTGAATTTGAATTTATTATAGTAATGGATTGGATTTCCCTCTATACATTCAAAATAAATTATAGTGGAAGGGAATTTACATTAAACTTTTAAATCCTACCTAGCATGGTCTATTGGTGTGATGATCATTGAAAACATCAAATGAAGATTACATCTATTTTATTCGAATTAATTCCCACTCAAAAGGGGTATTTATCTCAAATAGTTTGTGATAAACTCGACATCAATGATAAAACAATGGTTCAAAAAAACTTGGATGTGTTCCCTAGTGATTTTCTTAGCCTTCCACCAAAACGCGATGTTTAGTTTTTTGAATGTACTCAAACTTGGTTCCACACTAATTTCAAAGACACTATAAAGAATATACTCATTTGAGTTGTAGGAATTAAAAAATTTACTCCATGAAATCCATGATAATGGAATCATTCTTACTAGTTTTTCACCAAGGGGTTCACCTATTTTAATTGTGAAAAATAATGATGGATCTACACGACTCTTTTATGATTATTAAGTGTTTAATAAGATCCCTAGGAAGAACACTTTTCATCATCCCTATATTAATGACATTTTTGATCAACTGCATAGACCTCAATAAATTTCCAATACTAAACTTCATTTTGGATATCATCAGATAGGGGACAAAGCCAATTAGGAATTACATACATTCCATTAACATAATGAATTTACAGTTAAGAAATTTTTTGTTATTATTTAATGTTTATGTTCTTGTCTGTTAAAAATTAAAGGTGAAAACGAAGATGACTTGATAATTGAAATGATCACCTTAATTGTGGATAATATCTAGGAGAAAATAATAATTTTCGAAATTCGTATTTTAAAGGATATATTTTTAGTTCACATAATCTCAGTAAATGTTATTGAAATGGAATAAACAAAGAAACTGACTATTGAATGTTGGAATAGACCAACCACAATGACAAAGAACCATAATTTTCATGTTTTAGATAAGTAATATTGATAGTTATTAGATAATTTATAATGAATGTCTAATCCTAGAAATATGTTAACATTAAAGTGCACCAAGATTAATTGTATTGGTTAATGGGAGGGAATTTTCATCAAACTGGATATATTTTTAGTCGATGAACATGTTAATAAATTTTCCTATAATGTTGAGGGGTTGTAAATATATATTTTTGCATTCATAAATTTATTGGGATGTTTTGTTAGGATAAATAACATCTTTATAACCTATTCTTAATGATAGTTGGTGATTCTTGTGATAAATTTTCCAACTCATGATTTATAGTTAGCTACTCTACTTTTTTAACTATCTAAGTGGACAGTTATATTATTGAAGAAAAGAGTTATATATATATATCGATAAAAAAGTATGAAATATAAATTCTCATAGAGGGAGTTATACATGATCCATGTTATATGGTTAGAGCAGTTAAATGATTGTTTCTGGTCAATAAATTAAAACCCAGGGAAAATGAACATGGTGACTGATTATATGAGTCCAAATCATAGTTTTATCTTATAAGTGATACGGAATTATTGAGATGCAATATTTCTGTATTGAAAAATATAAATACATAAATCCTGAAGGATGTTGAAAATTTATCTTTTTTGATTTAATGTTCATCACTCTATCCACATGATTATTATGGAGATGCAGAAGTAAAATTTAGATCTATAAAAAAGGTTTCAAATGTTATAGATTTTAACTTTGATCAAGATAGAAAGATAAGGATAAGGAATTTTGTACGATTTGATGATTGAGAAATTAGATTATTCTCATAGTTATTCATTCTCTATATATCGAGGAAGTATGGTGATGTATATATATTTGAAATAATAATTTTGGTGGGATGTCATAAAGGGGGATATCAAAGTGTTTGAATCATGGTTCTTAGTATACCATGAAGTTAAGATGTAAAGGCAAAAGTATAAGTGGTTGTTTTATCCATTTACCCTACCCAAATGTAAAAGAAAGAATATCATTATGGAATTTATCTTTAGACTCCCCAAAATAAATAAATGGTTTAATGATATATGGGCAGTAGTTGATATCATAACTATTTCAACAAACAACATTGATATCAGAGATGAATTCCCTCTTCATAAAATTCATATGATATATATTATGGGAGTAGAATGTTTTCAAGGAATACCACACTCTATTTTATCTAATTGGAATCCAAGGGTTATATCAATTTTTTTGAAGACTTCATCAATAACCTGATATGAAACTGAGATCATAATTTCTTATCCTTATAAGGTGGATGGTCAGTCTGAATGAATTATCCAATCCCTCAATAATATGTCGATATCTTGTACATTGGATTTAAAATGAACATGAGATTGAAACCTTCCTCGAGATTATTTTTCATACAACAAAAAATTTATATCAATAATTCATATGGATCCCTATAAGGACCAATATTGGAAGATATGAAGAGCTCCAAACGTTTTGTTATGAAATTTGTGAATGAAATTTATTTGTAATTGAGATAACAGAGGAAAATATACTGAAGGTTCGATCCATTTACCAGCATATCAATGTATCTCATTGAAAGAAAAAAATTTATTGTTGATAATTGATGACTGTATCTTGAATATAATCGTGGTGAGAAGGTTTTTGTATGATCCTATCATAGGAAAACTGTTATGTGTTTAGGAAATAAAGGGAATCTATGACATGGATATATTAGTCGCTTTTAAATTATTCATCATATTGTGATGGTATCCTATCAATTGGAATATTATCAAAATATCTCTCAAGTGAATGATGTGTTCCAAGTATCTCGTTTGAGGAAGTACATATCTGACCCTTCACATGTAATGAACTAAATGGTGATACAACTGTAGTTTGATCATTCTTATGGAGAACATAAGTTGACATTATGGACCATTCATAGAATGCTCTATGAGAAAATACCACTAACATGGTAAATATGTTTTAAATAAAAAACCAGATAGAGGAATTTATATGAGAACCTAGGGATGTGACATGGAATAACTATAAAAATATTATTTCATCATAATGTCAAATTTTGAGGATGAAATTATTTTTAATAGGGGTAGAATGTTACACCTAGACTATTTATGAACATTTTTTTGAATGTATAAATTTTATAGGATATCATACTCAGTAATATAATAATTGTTACGATTATGTTATATTCTATAGTGAGATAATATTTCACAGCATGCTTCATCATCTTTTCTTTTGTTACACTTAACATTGAGTTTCAATGAAACATTTTTTGATATAATTCATTAATTGAGATTGTAATAACTTTGTAGTTAAACATACTAAAATGAATAGTAATAAAAAATTTATAATATTATTTATAATAATTTTACATAAATAAAAATGTTGACGATATTATATATATTTTTAAATAATGACTTTATATGTCTGAAATTAATATCTTCATAAAAGAACAAATTTTTATGTCCTTTTATAAATATTAATAAATTAAATTATAGACAAATATTTTAATTTAATTTGATAAAAAAATAAATTTTTAATTAATAATTTCAAATTTATCATTGGGTGATTATTTCGTATTTTTATAAAAAAGTCAGTTTTGGATGAATAGTTAGAAAAACAGAATTATTATTTAAAACATCTTTTTCATCTTATTTACTTATATAGTAAAATTTTATTTTAATTTTATTTTAATGGGAAATAGTATTAATTATAAATAAATTACTTTTTTGGCCATTGGATCCTATTTCACTTTGTAATTTTATATCAAATCCATTCGATTATTTAAACATTTTTGCTTATAAACCCACTATTGTGACCCATCTATGAGATTAAATATAAATTAATTTATGAAACATATATAATAAAAATTGGAAAAAAATAGATTATATAGTTTTAATAGGTATAATTTATAATTTCTAAAACATTAAAATTAATATTTGTCCAAAAATATTAGAGAAAGTGATTAAAATTAATTATAGTGATTCTGAGAAAAATTATCTTGAAAAATGAAAAACAAAACATAATCATAAGGTGCAAAATATCCTAGAAACATGTACAAATTAATTTAATTTATCATATTTGAAACCTATAATCCCTTTTATAAGATGTGGGCCATTATTTGGTAAACATTACATAGTAAAAATGGGGTTTGAATTCCCCTTAAAATCTACAATAATGTCACTCCTCTTCCACTATAAAATGCCACTCAACACGACCACTTATTTTAACCATTCAAAACATATTTCATAGAACAATGTGCCCAAATATCCTCCCAAAATACATAATTTTCTTTTATTAACATCACATTGGACATAAATCCATCGGAGGATTCCCATTAGTGAAAACCAAAAGGAGTTACCCAAATAATAAGTAACAACCTTCCACAAGCTATTTTGTTTAATTTCCATTCTCCAATCCATAAATTATTTTTATAACCTGATATAATAATAACATATGGATCATAAATACACTGAGATGTTTTAATTATAATTTTTATAACTACACATACAGCCACATCCATCTATTGGGTAACGAATTTAGAGTTCATTTGTAAAGTGAACTATCACCTCACAAGACTATGTTGTTCGCTTTTCTTATGAAAATTATCATGGTTAGGAATTATGAAGGAAACAATGAATTTACATATCTATTTGATGTTCTCCATTTCATGGATTTTATGTATCAAGGGTTACTATATTGTGAATGTAGTTTTATCTAAATTTTCCTTCTTTAGACACATGTCAGGATACTGATCTATGTTCTTCTAGATTGTGTATACACTACTATTTGAAAATATATAACATGAATATACATATATTAACCATATTTTGTGCTTTATTTAAATTCATATTAGAATATGGGGAAAATTAATGTAATTCACTATGTGGATAATGTTTCTTGAAATGATCCCATCAATAATATCGATTGATTATGATTATGGATTCATTAATGAAATTTTATAATCCATAATTCAATAAAAAAACCTAAATTTTATTAGCCTGTATTTATTTTTGATTCTTTAATATATTTTCACCATTCATTCCTACCATTATTACACAATATAAATACAAAAAAATAGTTTTATGAAAATCTATTTTTATTTCTCCCTTTGGTTGGATACCCATATTACTCAAAAACCATGTTTACCAAAAAAATTTCAAAATAATAATTAAAAAAACATATTTTTGATCTTATATTATAGGGAAGATGATTTTAAACAATTTTTTTGGTATTAAAATATCCCATTATATGTTGTCAAATATATTTTCAATGAAAATGTTTCTCAAAAATGTTTTTTAATTTAATATAATTTTCTAATAATGAATTCATGTTTTAGTGCAGAAATGTTTTGAAAAGATTATTTTTATATTATGTGCAATATTAGATGAATTTTCTGGTGTAATCTATTTCTTTTGGGGAACATATAAAAATGTTCCATTCATATTATTTATTTTAATTATTTATTTATTTATATCATGATGTTTAGAAAACCCGTTTTTTATTAATGGGTTCGATATTTATGAAACTCATTACTCTTCTAAGAATTTTATGAAATTGAAACTCACTTCTTGTAATGTGTCCTGACTTGATGAAATGTTTCTTAATTTTATAAACTTTCTATAAGTAATGATATGAATATATGTTTATGACACTCATTTAAATTCATTGGTTATGATATAACTATTTATGTTATTGTGACAAATGTATTTTTTATTTCAATATGTGATGAGAGGGACTTATATCTCCTTCCAATTAATTGGGTAATAAGTTTTATATCATGATATAATTATATGAATAAAGTTAATAGTATTGATGTACTATGGATAATGAGGAAACATAATTCACAATGGACAATGGGGAAACCTGATCTAATATGGGATGATCAGGGATACTAGTACCATACAAGGAAATGACTAAAAATAGGTATGTTCGTGTGTCCCACCTAGAGGGTGTAGTCCGCAAAAAGTGACCTGTTACATTTTAGAAATATTCCTTGACTTATATGGAATAAAATTACATCTTTATATGTCATTCATAATTCAATTTATTATTATTATGTTATTATTTTATGGATTATTCTCTTATTCCATTATGAATAACGTATTATTAACTACCAATATTTTTGTAATGATTTATGTTTATGATTATTGATATTAATGGTATGGTCTACTAATTTCATGATCATGTTCTCAAACCCATATTCTCATGTATATTCTTACATATCTCCCTTTTTTACCCTTATTGAATGTATGATCTCACAATTTTTTTTTCTATTTCCTAGGTTATGAAGATACATATTATTTATGATGTGTCTCAGAATGGTTCTAATCATCAAAACCCTAGAGGGATATAATTTTTTTCACTTATATACCATCGTCTATGTTTCAATTATACTTAAGGAACTAAATGACTATGTTCGTTGAGCATCACTTTTTGTAATGTTTTATATATTACAAATAATATATATAATGATAATGTATAAAAAGAAAAAGCAACTATAGCATGAATCATGGGTTCCATTTTATTTGGGAGGAATATTTTTTAACATCTTTTGTAATCATTATTATCCTATGAAACTTGTTAATGTTAAGGTCAACAAATAAACCTCCCTACCTCAATTAACATATGAAATAAATATAAATAGGAGGATGAACATGATATTTCCATGTTTTGGTAAAAATCCCTACTCTTATCCACATTGAATATTCTCAAATACATGGATTATTTCACTATATTAATTCTAGAATAGAAGTACACAAGCTTTGTAAAATTTTGTTATCCTATTAGAGACATTCCACCAGTAATTGGTTATACCCCAAACCATCCTTTTTGGCATCCAAATTCTCATAATTGGTTATACACCACAGAAAAATAAACAATTCTTTTAGAAAAATGTAATTCTATGTGGTTAAAATCATCGCTTCCCCCGCCTATTATGATCCACTTCAGAATTGTTTTACTTTAGTGATAATTACAATGAATGAAACATTAACTACAAACAATATTCAGGAACATAATCAATTCTATATGGATAATATTGGACCTAATCGATTCTAAAGAAACACTATTGGGAAGACATCGTTAGAAAATGTCAATCAAATCTACATTAGTTTGCTTCCTTTTTTCGATGGTCTCTATCTGATTAGCCTTATTCTGATTCTCCTTCTACTCTTCCTTCAATAATCGATTAGAAACTGAATCAGAAGCTCCAAATTTATTTTTTCAATAGAATAGGTCAAATGAACCAACTTAAATAGATGAAAATCTGATTGTCTTACTTTGATTTATTTTCTCGACCATCCATTATAAGTTTCATTAATTATATAATTGAACCTCACATTGAAAAAACTCAGATTGATGGGTATTTTCATCATAAACCTAGAAGAAAATCAGTTTGATCAGATCCTAAAAACCATTTCAATAATTCTCAGAGATCTATTATACATTAATAACTAATTATTTTGAAAGTACAAATGTTCAATCCTATCCTTTTGTTAGATCCATGAAATGTAAATGGTGTGAAAAATATTTTTCACAGCCTGCTCAATTGAATTCAATATTCCTAGTTTTATCAATAATTTTTGTCTTTGACTTCTACTTATTGAAATATTCTAATTACTTTTGATAGATTATAAAATCTTCTCTAATCTAATAAAATAGTTAGACTTTATCCAATTTACAAATCATTATTCAAACAGATTTTCCTTATGATGGTTCACTCTGATTCTACATTACCATGGAGACATGTTAATGTTGCAAGATTTATCATCATTATGAACTCTATTAAAATATAAAAGTCACATTAAATATATGCTCTTTTTGAACAAAGAAAAAAATTTAATACTTTTGAGGGATATTTTTAGATTTCAAAAACATCCATTACTAATACATTGGTAGCATTCAGAGTATTAAAAATATCCTCAACATATTTCTCTTTTCTATATTTACATATATGGATGATAATGCATCTAATGGATCTATATGTGGTTCAATCTGATAGATTGGTATCAAGTATTCCTCAATAAATCGGTATCAATTATATTATGATGAGTCAAACCCACTTATCTAAAAAATCACAACTGTTCTTTTGTTTCTCTTGACTTAATTAAAATAAAATTAAGCCTAATAAATGGGGATGACTACATTGATAATTTTAATCAGGTTGGTTGGTCTCCGAATCCATCTTGTGTATTCACATTCTCAATAATCCGAACAATAACGAAAATTCATTTGATAGAAATCAACATACAATATAGAAATGGTTCAAAAAATATAAAATGTATCAGTTTCATACACCATTATTATTGATCAATGTTGATAGTAAATTCATCACTTTAGGAAGATAAATCTTCTAGACTTGTGATATTGTCACGTATATGATTCTTATACAGATTGTCTACAAACTTTTATCTATTGATTTTTTCACATTAATATTTAGTATATAAAATATGTCAAACAATTTCCCCTATCATCGACAAACATAATTTTATAGTCATCACTTCTTTATGACCATGACATCACTTCTGATCTACATTACATCATCTGAATTTCATTAGAAAATATTTTAATGACCCATCCTTCCATAAGAACATCAATATTATTATATTCACTTCTTCTCTTCCTTTATTTCATAAGGCATTAATCACATGTTTCTCAGATAACATAATACATTTATGAAATATAATATTGAAAATCATGATCATATTTTCATCTGGAACATTCAGACTCAGATACACATCTTTATTACAATCCTAACATTATTTCTATTCTCTATAAAAAAATTTCTTTCTACATAATTTTTATCAAAACATGGATCCCACAAATCCATTTAGTAACTCATTCCGATGAAAAAATTTTGATCTGTGGTTTTTATTGAAATATTTTAAAACACCCTTCATTTATCTGTATTTGGATCACCTACTCACCTGGTAAGTTGTTAACATACTTTACACATTTTCTTCACCATTTTCTGTATGTTAATCTATTGAAAACAATTAAAACCAAAACACTAATTGGGCATCACAATGAATTCCTTAGTGTCTGGACTTGACATTAGATTTTATCCACTTTTTTTACACCCAAAATCAAAATCGTATCCCTATGTTATGCTCTCATTGAACAAGATAATTGATTATCTTATGATTCATGTCTTCTGAATTTCCAATCATTATTCAATAATTAATGTATAGGATTTTATATATATAGATTATAATGTTCCAATTTTATGTTTATGTTCTCAAATCGTTATGATAATGTAAAGCTTAAGTATGATCCATATTTACATGTAAAGAATTTGAGTTCACCCATTCGTAGGTATCATTCCCCATTTTTATAATGAATGGTTTTATGTAATGTATGTTTTTGAAGAGTACTAATGTGGAAGTTATTTATGGGAGATGTTTAAGATCATAACTCATGTAAGAATATTATATAACTAGTATCCAATGAAACTAAAACATTATAGTCCTTTGGAATGAACTTTTTAATGTATTGAATATTCATAAAAAATTATGAAATATCAATCTATATTATTCCCAAAACTCAATATGTGGTCTTCATGAATAACTATTTTTCAATTTGGTGTGTTCGGGAACTATCACATTAATTCATTATTAGTTGGTTAATGAGATATCCATTTATGTATAATAAAATGGATTATCATTAGATACCTTATTTTAGTAAGTTTATCATTATTAAAATCATTCCATTGAACATCACTTTTAACATTAAAAAATTTAATCAGTGTTCCAACCATTTCGTAAAATTAAAAAATTGTAGTGTGAGAAATAATAATTATTGTGGAAAACCACATGATTATGAAAAAAATATAAAAATTTTAAATCAGGGATCATTCTTTTCACAATGAAACACATTATGTTTCACAAATTTCATCCATGATCATATGTTATTAATTTCATTCTTGATTGTTCAAAGATAAACTGTTAACTAACCCATATGTATCCCTATGAGAATCACAACTACATCATAGTAAGGTAAAATTTACCAAACACTATATTGATTGAAAATACACAGTCATCCAACCATTTTCAGGGTTATTAACCATAATTGTTTGTATTCAAAAATCATGAGCACTGGTAGTATGGAAACATGATTTTTTGTCAACAAACAGAATAATATTTTCCTTACCAAAATATCAAAAAATTATAATATACATACAATTATACATTGGGTTTTATCAATTTTTTAATAATACTAATCCCAAAATATTTAATAATCCATTCTATAATTATAAAAATAGTGAACCATAATTTTCAAATGTAAATATTATACCATTTATGATGAAAATTCAATTAATAACATCAAATTACATTCCAACCCATAAGGGATTAGTGCATTATAAGTCTATATACACAATATTCTTATTTAATTAAATATTATCAACATCACCCATATAGAACATCCATCACAAAAAAATTATTTATTATAACATAATTAATACCATTATTCATAACATAATAAATGAAAATATTTGAAACATTGATCTTATTTACCAGGTTGAGTAAATAAGGTAGATTGAAATAAAAGATCATATAAAACAATTACCAATATATATATGTGTCAGATGGTAACCATGAAGTCCATAACCAATCTATCATAGATCATAAATAGTATTCATGGAATAAAACAATGTAATTTGATTATACATGAATCATAAGAGTGGGAAATCATTATAAATCAGTCATTATCCAAAATATCACTTAATACTAATAAATACATGACATAAAAGTGTAGAACCGTCATAGTTATAGAATCCATTTCATTTCTTAGTGTTAACTAGTTATACAGTAAATCATTACATAGAATGTGTCAAAAACTATTTCCTAAATCATTATTTCTCATGGATCATAAACTGTTTCCTATATCATATCAAACACATTTACTTTTTTTTCACAGTGGGTTTAAAAAATTTAATATTTTCCCATAGCGGGTCTATCATGTTCACTTTTTTCCCTTTATTTTTTCATGAGATTAAATACATTACCTAATGAACTAGTGGGTTAAATAATTTTGGGCCCACATATCCAATAAAGAAAAAAATAGATATGAGTTCCACATGATAAGATAAAATTCATCATATAATCATATTATAACCCATACAAACTAAATGTGTTTTTTAAAATTTTTAAAATTTCATTATAATATAAACCATGCGAAGATAATGGGTTCCATAATATATCATCATCATCATGATTAATGATATATATAAACAATAAGGGTGATATATCTGGATCATATCACTAATAAATCATAATCAACATCATACAATGTTCCCTTATATATAAATTCCATTAAAAGTATTACTATATTTTTTATGTGGAAAATATCCATTTCCCATTGAAATTACATATTTAAAATATATTTTTTAAAAATATTAAGGAAAAAATTTATTTTTAAATTAAACTATAAAATTGATAAATTTAGATTAACATATATGTGATGTAAATAAAGTGGGATATTTTTTCTTATTGTATTGGTTAAAATAAAACAATCCTATCACACTATTTTCATAAGATAATGAATCCCAAGTCATTAAAAATAAAAAAAAATCTTTTAACAAATGAAAATTTTAAATTATGGGTAAAATTACATTAAAATGTCATAGTATAATATTTAAAAAATACATGATAACTGTTTATGAAAACATGTATATAAAAAAAATTATTAATTGTATTGTTAAACCTTGTAAGTTTTCCATAATAACATTCATGAAAACTATTGATTAATATATTAAAGAAGACAATTGGGAAATTTAAATAAATTACTAAAGTGGAATCAAAAATAAATGTATCGATTAAATAAGCATCATATAATTTTCCTCAATTTAAATTATAGAATAAGCAATCCTAAACTAAATTCGGTTGAGATGTAAATTCCTTGTCACTATGGAATCTTTTTAAATGCATGCCCCAAGAAAGAATAACATCGATAAATTTTTTAAATATCATGATAAAAATTATATTGATGAAATAAAATTACAAATGGGTGGTAAATATTTGTTATAAATGATGATATATACATTATATAACATATTTACGATACAAGAGAGTTTGAGAAGATAAACCCTTACATATAGTTCCACGTACATTGAATATTATTTATCTAATTATTTAATAAATTTAAAAAAATTATTATTATATAATCGAATAATTTGAATAATTATAATTTCTTATATGATTCGTTTACAATATTTTTACAAATGTTCGTTAAATAAATCCTTATTATAATTGATGTTTTCAAGTGTTTACTTATTCATTTTTTAAAAAGATTTTTGTTTCATTGCTTCTGGTCTTTGTACATCGATTTTGCTTCCAAAATACCTATTATTATAATCATGATATATATATTATATATATTAATTATATAGACATATATTTTTTCATCCATAAAATATAGATAAATAAATATAAATTCTATCTTTCATGGTGATATTATATCATATGTACTGATGATCAATTTTTTCACAATTTAGTAGATAGAATGAATGAAAACTAAATATGACTTAACTTTATATAATAATTACTATATCACAGAAAAAACATATATTATTTAATTTCAAACTTATTTTAATCATTTTAATGTAGAAATAAAAAAAATTAATTGCTTTGTGGAGGTTGCATGTAAAGACCCGTAAAATTCAAGGGAAATTTTTTCTTAATTTTCTTTAGAATTTTACAAGAGCGCGGTTTCTGACGGCACCTGATTCTGAGGCCCGGAGTGCCCGGAATTAATTTCCGAAGTTTGGCTCGGGTACGTTCAGTGAACGAACGAGCGGGAATTCCTAACTTTTGATCCGGTGCTCGGAATTGAAATCCGAGGGCACCGATGAACTCGCAGCGCCGATATTCGCTTAATGAGACCTTATCGGGAGTTGCGTTTGTTGCGGGTTGAAAGTTACGTTTTGGGGTTTTTCAGTTAAGTTAAATAAAATTTGTGTAAGACAAATTTTATTTTAACTTATTTAAAAACCTATCAAAGGAGGTTGGAAGTGGGACCCACACCCACTTAACCTCCCTTGGGAGGATTAAGTGTGGTGGGGCCCACACGAACCCCTTTTCTTTTCAAATTCTCTCAACGTACTTAACCCCTAATTAATTGGCCTATGTTACTCTTAATTAATTTTGGGAGTTAACTCTTTTGAATTTCAAACATTTGAAATTCTTTTGAGTTATGTGTTAATAAAATAAGATGTAATCTTATTTGTTTATGGGTTGTTGGTTTATTCCTTTGAGAGCTTTTTGAGAACTCCTCTTCATCTTCAAGCTCTGACGAAGAACGAAGAACGCTCAAACTCCGACGAAGAACGACGCCTCTCTTCTTCGTCCTCGGTGTCAACAAGAGGGAACGCCGCTTCCTCCTCGGACCTTCTTCGTCGGCAAACGAAGATCCGCCAACGTCGTGTCTCTTCGGGCATAACACTTCGTCAACGGATTTGACGAACGACGACCGCGACGCCCGACCTCCGCGACGCCGTCTTCCGCGGGACGTAGACGATTCTTCGAATCTTAAACCCGAGGTAGGGGTTGTCGTTTTCTTTTGGTTTCCTTATTTTATTCTTGATCGTGATTCTATCAAGACTAACGTGTGACTTGATTTATTTTAAGTTGCGTTTTTATTTTAACGTAAGGGGGGCCGGACCGCACGAACACGGCCGAACCCCCCTCCATCGTTCTTGTTTAATTATTTTGCGGAGGAAAGCAAGTGGCGTGGTGCCGTCGCACCACGCGGATGAACGTGCGAATATCTTACGCGATGCCGTCGCACGCACCTTGGAAGTAACAACAAGAACACGACGCCGTCGCGCCGCGCTGAATAATATCAAAGCACGGCGAAGGGACGCGGTGCCGTCGCACCGCGCCGGATGACGAACGCCGCGGCCGGTTCCGGGCCGCGGCGGGACGAGGAGACCGCGGCCGGTTCCGGGCCGCGGCGGGACGAGGAGACCGCGGCCGGTTCCGGGCCGCGGTGGAAGGAAAGACCGGCGGCCGGGCCGCCGGCGTCGGAAGTCGAGGGCGGGACCGGAATTTCCGGTCCCGTTGGTAAAAACCGGCCGGCCAGCTGGCCGGCCGGATGTCATAAAACCGGGGGAATAAATCCCCCGGCTGGTTTAACAAACCCCCCTCTTAATGAGGGGGGGCGGTTCATTAAAGGAGGGGGGGCAACAGCCCCCCCGGTTCGTTCCAGCCGGCCCCCACTTGCGGGGGCCGTTTGTTGCAAGGCACGGCACAAGGCCGTGCCGCCTTGACAAAACGCGGGGCTTAGCCCCCGCGTGCCTCCCACGTGCGGCGCCTGGCTCCACCGCCGCGGCCCGCCGCCGCCGCCACCGCGGCCCGCCGCCGCCGCCACCGCGGCCCGCCGCCGCCGCCGCCGCTCCCGCGGCCCGCCGCCGCCACCGCGGCCCGCCGCCGCCGCCACCGCGGCCCGCCGCCGCGCCGCCGCCCGCCGCCGCCGTCCGCCGCCTCCGGCCGCCGCCGCCGGCCACCGTGCCGCCCTGGGGGGGGGGGGGGGGGGGGGGGGGGGGGTCGGGCCGGGTCGGCCCGGACCCGGACCCCCCGTTTCGGACCAGTTTCGGTTTTTGGCTCATAACTTGATCCTTGGACCTCCGAATGACGAACCGTCTGCGGCAACGCGATCCTTGGATCGAGACGGTCGTTTTGGTATATCGCACTCAAGGTTTCGGTTTACTTTGAGTTCGGCCGGGTTGGTTCGTTCACGAAACCAACCGGGCCTTCGGAGCGGAAACGCTCATATCTTGAGCTACGGACGTCCGATTGACGTGCCGTCAGTCGCGTAGTGTTCCTCTTAGTGAGACGGATCTTTTGGCATACTCCGCCCGAGGTTTGGACGCAGGTGGAGTACGGTCGGGTTGGTTTTTCCTTAAAAACCAACCGGGCCCCGGAGACGAAAATGCCTATAACTCTCAGACCGGGCGTCCGATCGACGCGCCGTCTGTTGCGTTGAGTTCCTGTTGACGATACGGAACTTTTGGATACATCAACTTCGGTCTTCGTGACAGTTGATGTATCAGCCTCTCGGCTCGTGGAGCGGATCCTCCGTACGAGCTTGCTGTGTGCGGGAACCCTAGTGCTGGCTGCGACTGTTCTACTGCTACGACTGCTACTGTGACTGCGACGACGACAGTACAGAGATCCTGTGTGGATTCGACGACGACAGTACAGAGATCCTGTGTGGATTCGACGACGACGACTACAGCACTCAGCGATCCTACGTGGATCAGTGCTACAGGTTCTGTGTGAGCCCGATCCTGTGTGGGTCCTTGCGCTCAGCGGTTCTGTGTGAGCCAGCGCCTACAGGTTCTGTGTGAGCCCGATCCTGTGTGGGTCTTCTGCGGGGGTTAGTTACCTATCGATCCTTCATGGGTCCGACGACTTAGATGGATCAGTGATCATCTTTATCGTCCTTGAAGAAGTATACCTGTGTGAGCTGAATCCTGTTGTTTTCCTGTGTGGATTGTGTTGTGCAATCCTGTGTGGATTAAATTTTGCTTTCCTATGTGGAATACGTATACTTTCCTGCGTGGACGGAGTTGTACTTGGGCTCGGAGGTTGGAGCGTATTTTATTTGATGACTTAGGTATATGTATGGGCATATACCTAAGCAGTGTCGGTTGTTACTTCGTGATTGTACTTTTCTTCGTGATTTATCCATTGTGGATTTGAGAGACCTTCAGGGGTCTCGGGGTCCCTACTGAGTAGCTTATACTCACCCCTGCACGGGCTTCACCCGCACTACGTTATGGGACTTATGAATCGGATCTTTCAGCCCTATCTAGACCGGTTTTGTATTGGGTCTTCATCGATGATATCCTAGTGTACTCTGCGTCTGAGGAGGAGCACACGGGGAACCTGAGGATGGTTCTGGATACACTTCGAGAGCACCAGTTGTACGAGAAACTCTCGAAGTGTCAATTCTGGATTCAAGAGGTCCACTTTCTGGGACACATTATCTCGAGTTGTACTTTACTTTCAGTTTGGGTTTGTATTCTGGCCCATTTACCTTTCCGCACTTTCAGTCGTACTCTGTTTGCTTAGTGTTTACTTTCCGCTTGTTTACTCTGTGGTGTGTGTTTACTTTTCAAAGGCAATGCCTTCCCTTTTTACCGGGATTTACGCCTTGGTGCTAGTCGCCAGCCCCTGGCCTATGGAAGGCGGGCTTGGGGTAGTCACGGCACGGACCCCGAGGGCGGGTCGTGACATTGCAGTCCACACATATGCATGGAACACGTTATAATTTTCCCACTCATTTGAATATAAGAATATATAAGTGATATATTCACCATTTAATATTAATTAGTTTATAAATAACATTTATATAAATCAAACCCATCATAATTACTATCCATAAAACATAGTGATGAAAAATGAAATATATCACTATTTAGAGATGGTGATTCCTACAATGGAATGAGTGATACAATAAATTTTCATTTGATGGAAAAGATAATGATTAAAGGTTTTTTCATAATAAAAAAATGTATGCATATTTATAATATTTAACAAATGATAATATAAATAATAAAATATATTAAGAGGATGTAGTGGAAAAAAAATTGGAACAGGTATGGTAATATTATTAACTATTAGTTGAATGAAATAGTTTAGCTATCTTCTTATTGACCCATTATATTGTCTTTTGTGAATACCAAATCCTATATAATGTTGATAAGGATGTTTAATAGATAATATTTATGGAGTTATTCACTTATATGTCTCACTATGGTGTATAGAAGATAAAGGTGGGGTGCTCATTTATATGTGAATGGAGGATCACTCATAGAATTTATGAATGGATTAAAATATAATGAATTCATTAACATGAAAAAGGACTCTAAATGGAATAATATTTTATGATACTGTATTTTTTAAATAACATGATCTCTGGAAATTTTGATGGTTTATTCTTCTTTTTAATGCGTTTCTTTTGGTTTAACGACATATTTGACCTATTTTATCCTCAACCATAATATTATTTTTTCACTATTATATGTTTATAATTTTACTTATATGTATTCAATTCATTCATAAATATAAAATTAATTGATTTGTTTACCAATTATCATACAAATTCACTAATATAAATAGTTTTACGATATTTAAAATTTATAAAAATGTAGTATTTGACATTAAATTCCATAGATTATATTTCTAAAACTATTCCATTAATGTGAAAATTATTACTCAAATGAAAATATATTTTTCAATTATAATCATTTAATGAATCCAAAATATGTTATTATTTTTCCTAAATTATTCGAACTCAATAATTAATAAAAACTATATTACATTTTTCATCATTAAAATTAATAATTTTATTTTCCTATTAGTTAAAAATACCATTTTGAGGTGGCCTATGAATTTAATATACTAATTCAACAAATTTTTTCTATAAACAAATAACTGTGAAAAAAATATGTTTTCCTTTATGTCAATATTAATTTACAATCATTAAATATTTTCACCTTTATTAAAAAAATAAAAGAAATAATAAAGTCATGAGGGTGATGTTTTGTTAATTTCATTAGTTAAAATATTTTAAAACTCATTATCAAGAGAAAATGTGTCAAAAATATATCTATTATAAATTAGGGTGACTAGGGATGAATTTATCCAATAAAATGAAATAAATAAATCTATTGGGTTGATTATTATAACATATAACAATAATGTTCACTCTAATAAATGAATAATACATTTAATGTTGTACAAAAAAATTAATATGGTTACTATTTAAAATTAAAAAAAATAATGTAACATATTTAACAAATTTGGGCCAACTAATAATAAATTGGATTTCAATTTTTAACGAATCAGGGTTTTTATGTGTTATATATTCATTAAATACGAAAATTTAGAACATAATTAAATTATGTTTTCTTGAAAAATTCCTTTTAAATATAAAAATATTTTTATAAAAAACAATATCAAAAAATTGATTCTAATATAGCTAATTAGATTAATAATAGTATATGATAACAAGTGTTACATTTAAACAAAAAAATGGAAATTTTAAAATTCATGAATTGAAAAGATTTTATTAAATAGAAATCTATAATTTTTTAGTATTCCTAAAAAATAAATCTTTTAAAAAATTTAATTTAAAAAATTCCCAAGATAAATTGGATTATTTGATTTAAAAAAATAAATTATTTTTATTAAATAACATTTATAAATGTTTTAGAAATAAAATATCATCTTTTCTCATAAAAATCAATAAAATTAGATTTGAACGAAATATATTTTCACTATATATCAATACATTACATGAAAAATTTAATATTACATCCAAAAAAATAGTCTATAATTGTTTTTTATATTAAAAATTATAAATGTCTCATAATATATTCATTTATATTCATAACTACCAATTCAATAACTAGGTTATAACATTCACAATTAAATTACAATAATTTAATTTTCATTTATGCTCAATGTTCTGTTTCAGCAACACCATCAAACATAATATTATTCTACAAAATCATGTGGTAATAGGATTTGAAAAAAAAAACAATTGATTATTATTCACAATCATTACAACATAACACTTAAATATCCCATTAAATAAATACCTTGTAGTATCAAACATTTTTACAAATTATTAACAATTCATTTATAAATAATTACATATTCTCTCCATATAATTTCATTCACTGATGTCCCGCAAATTCTTAAGGTTTCCTTATGAATTATTTGAATAAATCATTAGTCAATTTTTATATATGATTATTCATTCCAACATTCATTTTTTACTACAACATCTTCTCCTCATGCATTTTATGAAATGAATTTCATTTCAGTGTAATATCTTCCATCCTCAATGGAATACTCGATTCATTATAGTACCCCCGGTGTCGGGTACATAACCCATTTCCTCACGTTTATTTAATTTTGTGTGTATAAAATAGAGAGTTTCGTTAAATAACTAGTTTTCATAAAATAGATATTTCCATAATATAGAGAGTTTCCATTAAGTTGGGTGCTTCCTTAAAGTGGGTTGTTTCCATAATGTGGGGTGTTACCATAATGTTGGTTGTTTCCATAAAGTGGGGTGTTTCCACATAGTGGGATGTTTCCATTAAAAATGAGTTTCCATAAAAAGTGAAAAGTTGAAGGATGGGAGAGTTTGAGGGTTTTATAAGGAGTTTTGGGATAAGAAAGAAGGTCACACGACCTATACATGGTTGTCCCAAAACATTTGTTCAAACATTGCACAATGGTCAAATCTAGATCCAATTTTCTAGAAGCTTACACGTCTTTTCCCTATTTATTTCAGTTTGGCTTCAAAACAACCCTATATCGATATTACTCTTCATAGATGGTTGGATAACCCTCCCCACATGATTTGGAGACATCCTAGAGTCTTAAAATGGTGATTTGGAGTTTAATTCTTGAGTTACGTCACCATTCTTTTAGGATTTGTCCAGTTTTGTTAGATCTACTTTGATATACATCACTGATCTCCATTAATTCTTATATGTGAACCTATAGTTGATAGATAACATTTTTTTTTGCCAAATAATTCAATGTTGAGTTTCGATCATGCTAGGATAAGAGAACTAAGGTTGTTATTGTATAATTGACCTGCTTTCTTGTGTGTTCGCCATCTATTGTAAAGGTTTCGTCAAAACCATCGTGGTAGGTGTCTTCAATCTCATCTCCACTTGCTAGAATTAATTGTCATAGATTCAAATTGGGTTATTTATTGTGAAATGAATGTAAAAATATTCATTAGTTATGATTTATGGTTTTTGTAAATTGTGTGATCTTTGTGAATGGTTGTTCAAAGAGGGTTTAGTTTCATGAATTTAAAATAAGGATTTTATATTATGGAGTTTATAGAATTGATAAATTGTTGATGAAAATGGGGTTTTCAATAGAAATGATTTTCATTAAAAATAGATTTTTATTTAAATTGTTGGGAATGGAAATAGTTTGGCACTGAAATGGTTTTGACTGAAATGGTTTCCAGTAAAAAGTTGTTTTTATTGAAAGGGTTGTTCTGGAATGATCTTTGGGAATATGTGTATTGTGTTCATGTTTCATATACAGTCTCGGTTGAAACATGACCTTGTGCTCAGTGACAAAGATTTAATGGAACACGAGAATATCATAATCAAGGCTTGGTTGAAATATAACCTTATGCTCTGTGCCAAAGGGTTAATGGAACATGGGAAACAATTACCTTAGGATAACATGGTAGATATACTAGAAAACACTCATGACTATGGAATTTTCACAACATATCTTGCATGGTTGGCTGCATGGGTTTGAGGAATGGTTTTATATGTGGATAAAAGGATATTTTGAATTGGTCGTAACTATTTTGTAGTTATTTTTCTGAAAAAATAACATGTTGGGAAAATCGGTTTCAATTGCACATGTTTGCATTTGGTAATGAATGGTTTTGGAATTTTGTTTTAAATTAGTTATAAAATATTTTTGAGAAGTTTTTTTATACAAACGGTTTTATATAATTGTAGTTAACTCTTCTATCCTAGTGGAGTGAGTAGAGAAGTCATCGGGGAAATCCAACAGAGTTTTATACTCACCCATGCATTGGCACTTGGGTGATTTTGTAGATTCTATCTTCCATGACAAGGTAAAAGGTAGTGTTCCTCATGTGTTTAGCACTACCTTGGGATTTATGGGTTTTTTTAAAAAATTTTGGAGCATGGAGCTTGTGGAACAAGGATTCTTGATGTATTTGGATAGTCCTGTGTTGTTTATCTGCTGTGTACTTTGGTTTGCGGTTATTCCTCTGTTGTTGCATACTTTTTTTTAGTTGTGAGATAAATGAAGTTTTTGTGTAGTCTTCTGTTTTTTCATGGAACATATATTGAATGTTGGTTATGGTTTGTAGGTATATTGGTATATTTCTTAAAGGGTAAATCATCCCCCACATTTATTTAAAACCCTTCGGCAATTTTTTCTAGCCTTGGGCCTCTTGTGGATGTCACTTAAGGCCTAGTAGTGACACATTCTAGTCTCAATCCAATGAGATTGGGTTAGTCATTACAAACGGTATCAACTTGTTCAGTCCCTTCCTAACAAATAGTCATCGATGTTCCTAGTTTTGGAGATGAAATCCCTTTTTGTCTATTCCTTAGGTGAGAATCTTATAAAGGAGTAGGATTGTCGGAACGTGAAATGTACAGTATAAAAGGATGTAGCTAACCCTTTTATGATGAGCATCATGTTACCAGAGATTTGGGTCAATAAGTTTTTGGGGAAACATATAGAATTTTGAAATCTCATTGTCCTATGATTATCTAATGAGACGAGCATGAAATGCATTGTAGAGGAATGATTTCCCATAAGTAGTTCATACATCATTTTGTGGAATGATTCATGTTGTGAAAAAATGTGTTAAATTTTGAAAAAGAATTGAATTGGTTTTCAAACGAATAATTTTGAAAAGGATAATCTTATCATATTTGGAAAATGCTTTAATTTTCCAAAGAGCGTGATTAGTTTTAAAAAATGATTGAACATGGGAAAAAGTCAATTTAGAAAACAATGGTGTCTTAGTTTATGGGAAATAATTCGAAATACTAAGACAACGGTTTCTTGAGAGTGAGATAAATAGAGTTAGTTTTCAGGAATTGAAAATGGCACTTGGTAGACATCGTAGAAATCAACCAAAAGAAGCTGCAGAGAATGTGGTTGCACCAGAACCACGTGTGAACCAATAGATGGTTCCGAGTATTGTCAAATATTTTCAAGTTGTGGATACAGGAAACCAGAGGAATGAGCCACGACATTTGGATCATACCCTCTAGATCATGATGTAGAATCCACCTAATTTATAGGGTGATTGAGAACCTAAGAATTCAGACATGTGGATATGTAGGATTAATTGTATATTTGACTTCAGCATCACATTGGTAGAGAAAAATGACAAACTGGTGACATATATGCTTGAGGAACATACATGTTAGTGGTGGGATTTTCCGGTGTAGGCTAAATTGGTTTAAGGAATTACATGGGGGGATTTTGAGGAATTTTTCAACAAACAATTCTATCCTCGCACGTTCCAGATCCAGAAAACAATATACTTCATCTTCCTGAACTACGAGAGTCTCTATCTCATAGAGTATGCAGCTATGTTCATGAACATACTTTCTTTGTACAAGAAGTTATGGAGAGTGCCTCTTTGAAAGCATGAATCTTAGAATCAAGGCTACAGAAGAAGATTCGATCAAATACTGCAGTACTTGGTATAAAAAATTATACATAGATAGTAAACAGAGTGATTGTGGATGAATGTGATACCTCAGGATCTATGGAGGGAGGCAAGATGATACCTATACAAATATGGGATCTGAACTACTAGGAACAAAGGGGAAAAGTGTCACATATTTCCAAGGTTCAAGTGGAAATCATAACCATACAACAGGATCAGTAAACCTTCCTCTAAGACCCCCAAGCAAAGAAGGTAGTATTCTAGGTGGTTCTCTTGACCAAATTAAGTGATATTGAATGGAACAACCTAGATCATATCACATTTGAATCAAAATGAGACATATTTAGCACTATTGTCGTAGTTCTCCAAGGTCTAGTGCTCAAGACACTTCATAGGTGTCACAAGAATCGTATGATTCTACTGTACAAGGACATCAGAATCAGTCTCGTCATTAGTTTAGAGATATCCATGGTGGATCACATTCATTCATCACTTTTCATGTAATTGAATAGATATGTTGGAAACATGTAATGATGACTTCTATTTTGAAACATAAAACTCTTCTTGGTGAAATATAATTTCAAGACTTTGTGCGTTGATCATGTGATATAACTGTTGATAGAGTTGAGCTAAAATTGGACTTATCATTATTGGAATGGATGTCTATGATGTAATCCTATGAATGGATTAGAAGACAACATTCAATGCTCAAATCGACTGTCATAGGAGAACAATGAGTTTCCAAAATGAGGACGGAATCAAGAATCACATTAGAATTACATTAAATGAATGTCCAATTAGAGGCAGACATGGATCATACCATCTAGTTCATGAAGTAGAATCCACCTAATTTCTAGGGTGATTGGGAACCGAAGATGGTGGACATGTGGATATGTAGGATTAATCATATATTTGACTTCATCAGCACATTGGTAGAGAAAAAGGACAAACTGGTGACATATATGCTTGAGGAACTTGCACGACAGTGGTGGGATTTTACGGTGTAGGGTAAATTGGTTTAAGGAATTACATGGGGGGATTTTGAGGAATTGTTCAACACAAAATTCTATCCTCACACGTTCCAGATCCAGAAAATGATAGACTTATTCTTCTTGAAAAAAGAGTGTCTCTCTATCATAGAGTATGCGGGTAAGTTCATGAACATACTATGCTTTGTACATGAAGTTGTGGCGAGTGCCTCTTTGAAGGAACAAATATTAGAATCAAGTCTACAGAAGAATATTAGATCATATATTGCAGTACATGGTATTACAAATTATACATAAATAGTGAACAGAGTGATTGTGGATGAATGTGATACCTCGAGATCTATGGAGGGAGGCAAGATGATACCTATAAAAAACAATGGGATCACAACTACTAGGGAAAAAGGGGAAAAGTGTCACATATTTCCCAGGTGCAACTGGAAATCATTACAAGGCAACAGGATTAGTAAACCTTCCTCTAAGACCTCGAAGAAAAGAAGGTAGTTTTCTATGTGGTTCACTTGACCAAATTAAGTGATATTGTATGGAACAACCTAGATCTTGTCATAGTTGAATCAAAATGGGACATCTTCAGCCCTATTGTTGCAGTTCTCCAAGGTATAGTGCTCAAGACACTTCTTAGGTGTCGTAAGCATCGTATGCTTCTACTGGATGAAGACATCAGAACCAGTCTCGTCAGTAGTGTAGAGATATCCATGTTGGATCACATTCATTCATCACTTTTCATGTCATTGAATTGATATGTTGAAAACATGTAATGATGCCATCTATTTTGAAACTTAAAACTCCTCACGGTGAAATATAATTTCAAGACTTTGTGCATTGATCATGTGATATAACTATTGATGGAGTTGAGATAAAATTTGACTTATAATTTTTGGAATGGATGTCTATGATGTAATCATATGAATGGATTGGCATACAACATTAAATGCTCAAATCGACTGTCATTGGAGAACAATGAGTTTCATAACTGAGGACGGAATCAAGAATCACATTATAATTACATGAATTGAATGTCCAGTTAGAGGCACTATAAAGAAAGGGTTTCATTCGACCAATTATGTTATCACTGACAACACCCATTTTTTGGTGATGAAGGTCGATGTTACTCATCGGTTGTCTGTTGATTATTATAAGCTTAAACATGTTAAAATAAAGGAAATATATCCACTTCTACACATTGATGATATGTTCCATCAATTATGGGGAGCTCAGTGGTTCTCCATGATTGAATTGTGATCAGGATATCAACAATTGAGGGTTCAAATAGAAGATATTCCAAATACTGTGTTCAGAAGTAGATATGGCCACTACGAATATATAGTAACGACATTCTATATAACGAATGCACCAACGGTCATCATGTAATTGATGAATTATCTTTTTCAATAATAATTGAAATCTTTTGTTTTCATGTTTTTTGATGACATTTTAGTCTATTCAAAGATAGGATCTGATCATGTGGTGCACCTGGGAATAATTTTACAAATCCGGAGAGATCATCGTTTGTATGACAAATTTTCAATGTGTGTTTTTGCGATACAAGAAGTAAATTTTCTTGTCCATGTCATTTCTGAGAATGGTTTTTCTATTGATCCTGATAGGATAGAATCTGTTACCTCTTGGTAACCACCAAAGTCTATTTTTAAGATACATTTGTTTGGGTCTAGATGGTTATTACAAATTCATTGTGCGTGATTTCTCATGAATAGATTCACAAAGGATAGCACTGACAATGAAGAATGATACATTCAAATTGATGGGGGAATGTCATAAGTAATTCTAGGAACTAAAAGTTTAGCTTATATAGACATATATCTTGATCATTATAGAATCCGGAAATGGGTATGTGATATATTGTGATGCATCATGATCAGGGTTCTGCTGTGTTCTCATTCAAAGATTTCATGTGGTTGCTTATGGTTCAATGCAGTTAGAGATGCATGAGAACAATTACACAACACATGATTTGGAGTTAGCTGCAGTCATCCATGCTACAAAAACATGGAGACGTTATCTCTTTGGTGAGAAATTTACTATGTTAACAGATCACAATTGCCTGAAACACATTTTTTCATAGCGAGATCTAAATATGAGGAAAAGGATATGGATGGAGTATCTTCAAATGAATGACATTGACATTTTGTACACACTAGGGAAAATAAATTCGGTGGTAGATGCATTGAGTAGTAAGTTTTATGATCAGTTGGTGAAAGAGGATTCAAATGGAAGGTAGTTGATGTCGGTCTTAGACGACATGCATGTGGAATGCAAAGACCAAGGTGATGTTGCAGTTTTCTTTTCAGCTACACTTATTCTTGATTTATTAAAAATGATCAATGAGGCACAAACATCTGATATAGAATGTCTAGTTATATGTTCAAAACTCAATTGTGGGGAGACCATTGAGTTCTAGAAACTTTATGGGGTTTTAGTTTTGTGTTTCACAGATCTGATGGTTGTACCTATGGTTTTTCAGGAACAACTCCTTTATTCATACCACTATTCAGGATGTGCAATACATTAAGGTACATATATGATTTATAGGTGCTGAAGCTATAGTTTTGTGGGAGCGGAATGAATCATAAGGTGGCCGATTACATCTCACGGTGCTTAGCTTGTCAGCAAGATAAAGCAAACTATCAGAGTATGCCACAATCATTGCCCATTCCAATCTGTAAATGGGACAATATGGTAATGGATATTGTTATAGGTCTTATAAGAATGGCCCAAAAACACGATTCCATTTGGTTGATTGTGGATCGTATAATGAATTTGGCTGATTTCATCCATATTCTTGAAACTCATACGCTGCAGGATATATCAAAAAACATTTTTTGAGTAGTGGTAAAGAGGAATGGTGTACCCATGTCAAATGTCAAATATAGAGATCTGAGGCTCATGTCTCATTTCTGGAAATTCTTACATCAAGCCTTGGGGACTCCGTTGACTATGACCATGGCAAATCATCCTCAAACGGATGGGAAATCTGATCAGAATATACAAATGTTCGAAGAAATTTTTCAATCTTCTGTAATTGGTTTTGGTGGATCATGGGAAGATCACAAACCCTTAGTTGAGTTCTTATACAATAACATCTATCAATCCTCGATACACATGGCTCCTTTTGATGAATTTTATGGGAATCCTTGTCATTCTCTACTATACTAGGTGGAAACAGGTGAAACTTCACTTGTTGGTCCAAGCCTTGTCCAAGAAACAACTGAGAAGATCCAGTTAACTAGAAAGATGATAGAGACGGATTAGAGTCATCCAAAATCTTATGCAAATCACTGTCGAATAAATTTTTTTTTCTATGGGTGATTAAGTCTTCTTAATGATATATCCAAGGCTTGGACATCATCACATATGGATGCAGGACAATTTATATCCTTGATACGTTGGTCCTTTTGAGATACTAGAATGGGTAGGAGAGGTGGAATATTCGTTGGCATTACCACTACGGTTTAGTTTGGTGCATAATGTGTTCCATGTACCCCAGTTGAAAAAGTATCATCCTGATCCTAACCATCTGATTTGATGGGATCACATTGAGCTATAACTGGATGCATCACGGATACATATCCTAGGGCAGGTCATGGATAGACACAAAAAATTATTATGTGAGAAAAGAATCATCCTAGTGAATGATTTATGTAAAAATAGTAAGACTTGTGAAGAGACATGGGAACATGAGATTGAAATGAATATGAAATGGAAAGAACACTTTTTTGTCCAGCAATGGATTTCTACATTCCAATGATGAAAAAGACCAATGGTGGGGAGAATGTAGTACCCCCAGTTTCATGTACATTACACTTTTCATAATGTTAGATTTAATTTGGGGTGCATAAAATAGAGAGTTTCTATAAAATAGAGATTTCCCATTAAATAGAGAGTTTCCATAATAAATATATTTTATATTATGTCAGTTGTTTCTATAATGTGGGTTGTTTCCATAATGTTGGGTGTTTCCATAAATTGTGTTGTTTCCGTAATGTGAGGCATTTCCATAAAGTGTGATGTTTCCATAAAAAAATATGTTCCCATATAAAGGGTAAAGGTAAACGATGGGAGTGTTTGGGGATTTTATAAGGAGTGTTGGGTCATGAAGGAAGGTCGCACGATCTAAACATGGTTGGCCAAAACTGTGTGGTCAATCCTTATGCAGAGGTAAAATCTAGATCCTATTTTCAAGGAGTTACACATTTTTCCCTATATATTTCGTTTTTTCTAAAAAAACTACCCTATTTCGAGACTACTCACCCTAAATGGTAGAAGAACCATCTCGAGACAAATTGGAGCCATCCTAGAGCCGTCCATTGGTGACTTCAAGTTTGATTCTTGAGTTATGTCACCATTCATTCTGGATTTGTCATGTATTATTAGATCTGATAAGATTTAATTCTCTGATCTCCATTTATTTCAAGAAATGAACCTATAGTGCGTAGATCTATGTTTTTTGATGCCAAATAATTCAATGTTGAGTCGTCATTTTACTGGGATAATAGAACTGAGGACGTTCTTGGAGAATCGACCCACTTTCTTGTGGGTTCTTCATTTGTTGTCAATGTTTCGTCAAAACCATCGAGGTAGGTGGCTGCAATCTCATATTATCTTGATAGAATTAATTTCCATAGATTAAATTTTGTTTATTTATTGTGAAATTCATAGACAAATCGTCGTTAGTGATGATTTTTGGTTTTTGTAAAATTGCTTGATGTTGGTGAATAATTGTGCAAGGGGGGTTTTGTTTTTTGAATATAAAATGAATATTTTAAAATATTGATATTATGGAACTGATAAATTTTTGATAGAAAAGGGGTTTTAATAGAAATGGTTTTCAATAAAAATGTAGTTTTATTGAAATGAATTTGAATTGAAATGGTTTGGCATTGAAATGGTTTTGACAGAAATGGTTTTCAATAAAAAGTTTTTTTATTGAGAAGATTCTTTTTCCATGATCATTGGGATTATGTGGTGTGTGTTCATGATGCATATATGGGGCTTGGTTGAAATTTGTCCTTTTTCTCAGTGCTAATGATTTATGGGCACATATGAATTTCATACAAAAGGCATGGTTGAAATGTAACCTTGTGCACGGTGCCATAGGGTTAATGGCACATAGGAAACCAATATGTTGTGATGACTTGGTATATCGATGAAAAACCACTAATGAGTATGGAACTCTAAAAACATAGCATGCACGCTTTGATGCATGGGTTTGAGGAATGGATGGGTATACTGATATGTGATATTTCGAAATGGATGTAAATATTGATTAGTTATTTTTCTGCAAAAATAACCTACTGGGAAAATCAGTTTCAATTTCACTTGTATGCTTTGTGTAATGAATGGTTTTTGAAAGGTCTTTATATTTAGTTATAAACTACTTTTGAGATGTTGTTTTATATAAACCATTTTATATAATTGTAGCTAATTATTATATCCAAGTGGTGTGAGAAGGGAAGTCATTGTGGAAAACCTACTAATTTTTATACTCACCTCTGCATTGGCACTTTGGTGATTTTGCAGATGTTATCTTCTGGGGCAAGGGAAAAGGTAATGTTTCACACGTTTTTAGCACTACCACATGATGTAACATTTGTTAAGTTATTTTGGAGCTTAGAGCTTGTGGATCATGGAGTCTTGAGCTCTATGTAGTGTCATTTTTGGTTTATCTAGTATGTAGTTTGATTCACAATTATTCTTCTGATGATTCTTATATTGATGTGGTTCTGAGATACAGGAAGGTGTTGATTTGTATTCCATTTTTCCATGGATCATATAGTGAATATTTGGTTATGGTTGGTAGGATTATTGGTTTACTTCTTAAAGGGTAAATCATTCCCCACATGTAATTAAAACCCTTCAGTATTTGTTTCCAACCATGGGCAGCTTGGGGATGTCTCTTAAGTCCTAGTAGTGACTCATTTAACTCTCAAACTAATGAGAATTTGTAGTTCCCAAATGGATCACAGTATAATTATCACAGAATAAAAATCAAACATCTTGAATCATTCTAAGATCCTTCAATGACCATATCAAACTTACTAATTCTTCATCAATTTCTATTATAGGCACACAATATGCATTCACTTTATTGAAAGTAGCAATAGGTGGAAGTTGAGACATCCATCTCAATGTATTTCCTCTATTGGTGAACATAAAAATTTTAGTTTTCATATTTTTGTATGGATGGCTATAAAATTATACATTTACAAATAATTAAAATGAATAATATATCCCAATTAATAATTATGTATACTATTATAATTTCAATATCCAAATGATCCACGTTGTAGGATCCTAGAATTCAATTCCATGATTCGAAATGAACTGTATTATACATAAAAAATCAAATATATGGTATATTAAATTAAATTATATGGTGTATATATTAATTCATAAAATTGACTAACACATAACATTCATTATGTATTACATATAATATTCAAAATTGGCTCCCATTTCATTGTAAAATTTGATGATTCTGATGAATAGAGTTCTGATCATCACACATATGATTATTATAAACATATTGAGGATCTTACATATATTATACCATTAATAAATAAACAATATATTAACTTCCATATATTTATTAGTATTCATTCCCAAAATCATTTATACATAATCGGGTAATTTAGTATTGAATCATTTTAAAAATCCATGTTTTATTTTGGGAAATACTCTAATTTTCAGATCATTTGGGAATATGTTTTCTACAAATAAAAGGATCATGAAACTTCTCTAATTCCATGCCTTTTGACAGAAAAAATGATTAGTGATTCCCTTAGAGAATCAAAACTAAAAAATGAATGTGTCAAATTTTGTATTACACTTGATTAGAGACTACATTATATTGTAGAAGATTATCATCAATATACCCACCATGTACCCATTCTAATAATAAAATAAACACATTGGTTTATCCTTTTAAATTTCAACCAATAAATCTCAATAGAGAATTTAATATTGAAAAAAAAAATTCAATATGTGTAATATAATAAACAAAAAAGGATAAAAGTATCTAGATGTTAGTATGTTATAATACTTATGACAAAATTTCTATAAAATAAAAAACATTATGCTAGAAATTTATTTTCTCTATCATTAATGGATTATATTTTTTTCCAATAATTATTTCACTTAAAATAAAATACACACTTATTCTATATATTCTTTTACCTTATAGGTAACTCGTTCATATCACATGTTCCATTAGTATTTATTAAACACATTTAATCTCTCAATATTTTCTCTAACAATATGGTGTCACTAATATTGGACACTTCGTTCATGATTTCTAGTTCCAATATAACAATTAGAAGATGAAACAACATTTCCCCCCCAAATAACTAATTGATAGCCTAATTAAATAATATATATTTACTAACAAATGTGACCCAGCTCTATCTGTTCATATATCTTGGAATTATTTATCTTATAGGGAACTATCATTTAATTCTCTATATTCTCATTATTTCCCTTAGACTCCGACCATCCTAGAAAATTCTAGCACATATAAGACAAATCTAACTTAGAACCCATTATAACTACCTTATAAACTCATTAAAAGGTTTATTAATTATTTTATATCCATTAATATAATATTTAACTTTTTATAATTAGTCTTTTCAATCAATGATCATCTCCAATATGTATTTCTCCTACCTATATACCATCTAATTCAATATAACATATGTTCCTATAAAAACATTCCAATTATAATTATAAAAAATTTGAAAGCAAATGTTTACATATCCATTCAACCAAAAGAACTAAGAATTATTTCACACCATACTTATAAAAATTTATACAATCAACATGGGAATAATTTAAACTCATGAAAACATTATAGTTTCAAAATTCATGTTTTTTTATTGGACTAGAGTTTTCATGGAAATTCACGTCTCATGGGAGAATCAAAAAATCATTAAAACAATTATACTATCATATTAAATTCTATTTCAAATTTTACTTTAAGATTAATTAGTGTACCATAATGTTTTGCATCATCATTTTAAATTTTTTGTTGATTATATATTTTACATCATCTAATTGAGGTTTATTACGAATAGTTCATTAATCTATAATCCCCTGTATGAAATTGATGTTTTATTAGCATCATTCAATGTATTAATCACTACAATCTAATCATATGAATTTTATATTCCAAAAAATATCCCTCTTTTGAATTGAATTTAGTATAATTAATGATAAATATAAAATATATTGTTTTTATTGAAATTTTACTACTACTTCAACATTTCATCAACAATGAATGTGAAAATTTATAATGACTCATTGTTAGATTAAACAGGGGATGGCCTTGAAACATATGATATAAAAATACATAAATTTTCATACACCAGATTAAAAATATTAATGTTAAAATAACACATTTTCTATATCCGAAGAAAAAACATCTCAAAAAATTTAAACTTATTGTAATTAATAATCTTCATGATTTTTCAATTTGATCTATTATATTTCCACCACCAATGTGTTTGATATTTCATTTCTAGAACATCTTAATTCCATACACAATTGGTTTAATAATTAGTTCTCTATATGATATTATAGATTGATATAGTGATCCATATTTTACTCCTTGTTGCATAATCATGGATATTAATTTCACTATTCAAACACCATTTGAAAATCTAGTTACATAGTGTTACACATCTTCCTATCATGTGAAAATTACATTCTTGTACAGATATTGAATGTATATCACTTCTTTCAATTATATGTAGATCCCCTTATACATCTATGTATTGAAATATTGTTTTCCTATTATTTTTATAACCTTATCATCCCCAAAATAACCCTTTCAAACAACTATGTCATATAGTTAACCATACACTCTTTCTCAATCATAGATTAAAATAATTATACTAATTCAATATCCCATTAATTAACGATAATATTTACAAGGATTAATATGTATATTCCACTCTAAAAAGTAATCATTTAATTTTAAATTTCATAATTTTGACATTAGGGATTCTCCTCATGATTCTATTTATTACTCATGATGTTTCCTCTCAGACACACTACCCTAATATTGGAAAATAACCTAAAAATAATAATTTCAATTTATGTCATGGCTTATCATCATGTGTTTACTATCTTCAATTTGTTGGTGAGGAACCCCATTCCATTGGAATTTATGGGTTTTCTAGGGGTTTCTTTAATCTCCCTAAGGCTATTTTATTCTCCCAGGATTTGGGTCCAATAATTATGATATACTAAGTCCATTATTTTAACTAAAATAATTAAATATGTTACCGTCACATCACTTTAATCCTAAAGTGAGTATAATAGTATATGTACCCGAATATTTTCCATAAAACTGACCATTAAACATCTAATCCACACTTGGATCATATTGAAATCAATTAAATGGTCATTCAAATTTCTACATTATAATAGCCACATACTAAATTACCACCCCCATAATGAAAACATTATTAAGTGTCTTTTTATTAAAGTACATGTATTTTTGGTAATTCATCATCTAGACCATGGTTTTTACCTCCTTGATGTTAAATGATATGTTTTTTACCAATGAATTCCTTACTATCCTATGATCATTTTTGTCTATATAATTGTGATTCCACCTGAATCATCTTTAATGACTATAATCCCTTCAATAAATCATCTAATTAATTATAAAGAAATATTCTTCATATGATTTCTACATTAATTAATAGGTGTTCTATGAAAATTTCATTTCTAAAAATTACCATTATCTAGCACCAAATCATATAATTATAGTGAAATCCCACTATAAATTAAATTATTTCAATTCAAGAGAGGGAGAATCATACAATCTACCTTTTGTGTCATAATGATTGAAATGAAAACCCCGTATTATGTTATATTAATATTTAGGAGTCCACCCCTATATAATTCGGAAAATTTATCCACTAGAAGCACTAAGAACAGAAATAGATTAAAAAAATACAATAATGGATAGAACCTCCCAAGGTTACCATACTAGAAGTTTGAATGATAATTCATTCACTATTTTCACTTCATATATCCATCCTTATATATGATCAAGTAAAAATAACAATTTCTGCAAAATTCATTCAGGTGAAAACAATTATGTTATGTTGATACATGGGTTTATATGGTTCAAACATGTTCTCTATATTAATTGTATAAAAATTACATCCATTTCCGTTACAATTACAATATATATTCATTACAATAACCACTAACCAATTTACAAAATATATATCTAATTATATATTATAATACATCTCACTATTCCATAGAAAAATCTTTTCCCACATATATTATTTTCCATTTGGTAGTATAATAGTATCAACCACCGATCAAAGTGACAAACATACTATTTAATATTTCTGATTGTTGATTTATTATAGAAATTAAAACAAGATAGATTATGTATATTGAATAGTGAATCGTCACCCAACCATTCGACACTAAACCACATGTCCCAAATAATAACATAACACAATCATTTTCAAATGAAATAAACCACTTCACATTCCAATCAGATGATATCATCATCTTATAAAGTGCTACTTACTATATATAAAGTTGGTGATGTTTGAACTATGATGAAAAAGAAATCATTTTGAATGAATCCTTCTTATACGTAACAATTTAAAAATATTTATACTAAAATTTCATAATAAATGAATATATTAAATTATAAAAATATCAATATCCTCACGGGGTTAGATATATAAGAATAGGAAGACAATTAATATAATAAACATATACCTTCAATTAGTTTCAGTGTTTCATGAAAAATAATTTCTAAATGAGATATAGTTTACATATTTATACTAAATCATCATAATAAAAAAAATGACATTTTTTACTGTTACTACACATACATAACACATGAAAACTCATTTGGAAATTTATGATGTGAAAATAAAACTCATTTAGGTGTATAAAAATAGAGAAAACATTTTTCTACATTAAAAAACATGAAAACCTATGAAATGTTTTACATTTAATTCTAAGACATTAATCTCATTAATACACATAAAAACTCATAAAATTAACTTTTATACCCAAATTTTTCCAAAACAAATTATCATATGTAATCATAAAATGAAAAATAATAATAATTAAGGTTAAATAGGTAATCATATATATAATCACCCTTAGAATGGGCTTTATAATAACCCTCATAATATAATAATATATTTGGTTATCTTGTAAATATTATCGGTAGATAATAAATCATTACTCAAAAATGATGGTGGTATATTTCATAAAAACCGTAAATCACATATTATTTTTGATAGTTATTTTTAAAATTAAAAACCCAGTACATTTCATGTCACCATAAAATTCAAATGAAAAATTCGGTTTGAACCCATTATATAAAACATTGTAGTAAATCCATAAGAATAAGAAGACAAATCCCGTATTATTTAAAAGAAAATATAATTTCAAAAGAATTGTTGTTATAGAAAAATGAGAGAATATGATTATTTTTAAAATAATGATATTTTTTAGAGAAAGATTTGGAAAAAGATATTATTTTTATCATTAATTATTTTACAATAAATTACAAACATAAGAGAAAATAACCTTCAAAACAATATATGTATATAAAATAACACAAATGTAAAAATATGATCTTGGATGAGAAAATGTTGAGTGTATGACAACAAAAAATTGAATGTAAACATTTAAAGAAAAACCACTAACCTCGACGAGTAACTCTCCTCACACATCATCGTCCCTCCAATGTAGTAAAATTGTATTAATTAATTTTTATTAACATTTTATTATTATTATTCAATTAATTTTTATTTTTATCAACTTTTATTTATTCACAATATTAGTATTGTTTAAACTGGTCTTATAATGATCATATGAATCATAATATCCAAATTTAATGTGGTACAATGGTAACAATAAATATTCGTTATCCATGTGTTCTATATTATTTAAATGATTAAATATATTATATCTATATCATTCCAAATTAATGGTATTTTAATATTTCATGAAATAAGAACTAATAAAAAAATTGTCCTTGAAAATATTATTTTTTAAGACAACAAATTAAAATGATGATTTTACCTTAATTTATTTTTTGTGGTCAATTATTTAATATTATTGAACCTTAAAAATGAAATTAACTGAATATTAATTATATACTCTATCAGAGACTAATTTTTTATTAATATCAATGGAATAATTTTTTTTTAAAAACATCAGCAATCACTTATGAATCATTGAACCACCAAGGTGACTAATGTATTTCAATAGTGAATATTATAATGGAAGTTATAATAAATATATAAGATCAATAAAAATATTTTTACCAAGATACTATATTATGGTAATCATTATTTATATATTTATTTGTTGAAAATGAAAGAACATATCTTAAATGAAATAAATTTATTTTTGAAAAATTTCAATCTGGAAATAGTGACAGCTTATGAAAATGAATTTGGCGATAGGTAATGGGTCATAATTCATTATTTATTTATAAAAATAAGTGAATGACATTGGAATAAAATATTTTAATTATTATAAATTAATTTTTATATATATTTTAATTGAAGAATCGTCAATAAAAAAGGAGAATGATTCAAGGAATGCCTTACTTTATCCTCAAATAACCTCCTTAACATGTAGTTTAATCTTTTTAGAGAAAGGAAATTTAGAATGAAAATGAAAAAAATGAGGAAATGGAAGTATAGATAGTTATTTGGATATAAAATTTTGACAAAATATATCTTTAGATGTGATTAGGATTGTGTAGAATGAGATCCCATTGAAATGAAAAATTAAATATTGTTTTCACATTTGATTAAGGGTCAATAATGTATATTTAAAATGGATGGTGGTTAATAAATGGATTATATATGATATTATTGACTATTTAATACAAAATCTTCTCATTATTATATTATCTAATTTTTTATCAATATAGAAATTATTTTTTAACATTTATTAATCATTATAGTTATTTTTAGGTTTATTCTCATAAATTGATTTTTAAATCATCTTTATGAATATGGAATTAATATTTAAAACATTAAATATATCAATATCAATCATTTTTATCACCAAAAACAATCACACCACATTTAAACTCAAAATAATCAATTTATATACATTTAAATGAATTTAATTTAAAATTTTTCCATCTTGAAAAAGCGTTGTATCAATGAAGTCTGTGATTTTCGGATAATATAATATAATCTCATAATGAGATAAATAAATAATCCAAATATATTTTAGTTTTAATTAATATATCATCTAATTTTTTATAATGCTATTTATATTCATTACTTCTTGATAACATATTTTTTATTAGAATTTTACTTTTCTTACCTCATGCGAGTGATGAGTATCATTAAATATAATTAACTTATTGTATACAAATAAAATTAAATAATTTATATCGAATTTGTAAATTGGTTATTCTATATACCCTTTAATTCTCTACAATCCCTTATTCAATATTAAAAACTATCAAGAAATATGTAATTTGATTTATCCAATGTGGTTGAAGCACTATGTCAACGACAATAATTATTTTTCATAGTTATCATGATATAAAAATAAATTGAAATTAGTTGGATAATATTTTTCAATTATTTATATTATATATTAATTTTATTTACATTCCATGATTTTTATAACATTTTTCAGTAGTTTTAATATTTTTATGGTTTTATAAATGCTATGATAAAAATAGATACAATATTTTTCAACTCTTCGAAAAAAATCGACATGCGTGAAAAATCAAAAAAAATACCCCAATAAGGTAATATATAAATTTAGGGAAAAATAAATTCCATTTTATAAAATGAAAATTTTAAAATATAATATGTTATGTTTAAAAAAAATGTAGTTTACATGAAAATATATATATTTGGAATAGGAAATATTTATTTTTCAAATGAAAAATCATATTCATGTTTGATAAATGATAATATTATTTATAATATTATTTTGTAAAAAATATTAATATGAATACATATTATATAAATTGTTATTAATAGAACTTATATGTGTTTTATTCATGAAAACACAAGGTATTTCCGATTATCATCCTTTCAGAAATAGCATTCTCATAATTGTTTACTATTTGATAAAAAGTTGGGGAAACATTTATTTCAGATATTCTTCATATTCTCAGGTTTTATTTTCAAATATAAAATTCATCCATTAAAATAATCCATAAATACAATTTATTTCCTAAAAACCCCTTTTTAAAATTAAAATATGTAATTTATTTATTATAATAAATATGTTCCACTAGCTAAACCAATTCATGCCCTAATATATGAAACTTACTAGTTATAGTTTACTTAGTAATGAATAATGAAGAACCCTAAGAACCTAACATAATCATATATAAATTTATACTTGAAAAACTATCATTTCCATATTTTAACGAATTTTTGGACAAAAAAATATAATTATAAATTTATATTTTTTTCCAAAGAAAACGACACATTTGAATTAATATATTATAACAATAACATGATCTCCAATAAAAAATTAATGATCATTCCTTTGTTTATATGCATAGATATTTTTTATGTTTTGTGATTATTTTAAATTGAAATGAATCAATTTCACCTTTTAGATCATCACATTCACAAACATAGGAACCAACAACACCCTTTCCCCAATATCTTCCAAGAAATATGAAATTTAAATCTAAATTACATATAGTTCTTAAAATGTTTACATTTCTATTATTGAATGAAAATTGTAAATATAATACATTTCAACCAATGAAATATGTTAACCTGATTATCCTGACAATCCAATGGACATTATTTAATCATATCCAATTTATTTTTAATTATTTTCACTGATTTCTCATCAATTTTAGGATGATTAGATACACTTAATCATATTAAAATCCATCATTCCTTCTGATGTTCTTTCCAAAAACTGTATGTAACACATGGATAATATATAGAGACAATAAAATAATTAACTCTATGTAATTTTAAATTATATTTAATATAATGTCAAGGAATATGTAGAAAATTAATATTATCATCAATTGGATAAAATTATGTGGGTTTAGTCCAATATTCAATAATAAGTCATTTCTTGTTATAACCTTGAGATTTATTTAGTAATTACATATTTAAATCCATAGTAATAAGTACCTAATTACATACTATAATTGAAATCAATTGATTAATTCCTTAAAAGATTTTCCATTTATATTTTCCCCTTAATAAATAAAATGTTTCTAGTTAAAAATATTAATATCATTCATCAATATTTATGAAAAAAGATTCATAATGATGCCAATACATCTATTTTCATCCTAGATGAATAAAATATAGTTATATATGAGACTCTCACAGTAATTCTATTTTAATTTTAGATTCATCTAGTAACATAACCTCATTCAAAATTTAATAAATTCTTTATCATCAATATTATAGTCATGAAACTTTTCATCCCTTATAAATTTTATTTTCACTTACAATCAATGTCCTTCATTATGTGCATAATTTATTGATTCCAATAATGATTATTCTACTTATACTTATCCCAAATAAAAATAGGTTTCTACACACAAAATTTCATGCAAAATTTTCATTAATATATTTAAAAATGGATAATTATACAAATGTAACATGGCTAATGAATCATTATCTATTCAATGAGATGCATATGCTACCTCATTTTCTATACCTAGATTATAACAAATTTTGAAAACATAATTATTTATCAATTATCGCAATCTCTTTTTCCAATTTTTCAAAAAAAAATTTGAATATATTTTACAAAAAATAATGATATATATATATTTTATATTTATCTACATATAAATGATACCTCTAAATAAAAAAGTCAAAATTCACTTACGAAACAACATGTAAATATTTATGATAAATCTTTTCCTGGGCTTCTAACTATCATGATGCTTAAATAAATAAAATATATTTTTTAATCAAATCAAATTCATGACTATTTGATAAATATTCACTATAAATAATAAAATACCTTTTTTCATGAGGACTATGTTAATATGGGGTATTTCACTAATCTTAATTTAAATTACCAAAAAAATTCCAAAAATCCATTTTCCTGAAGGGAATAAACGTTTTTAATTGGTTAAATCATATAGTTAACATAGATATTTTTTAATGAAACCAATTTGATCAACCGCTAAGGATATAAAATTTAAAACATGTTAAATCATGGTTGGTCTTGACCATTTCTCAATTATTTTAGTTTTAGCGGGAAAAAATATTATACTATATATAATTACAAAATTCCTATGGAATGAATTTTTTCTAAAAATACCAAATTTAATAAACCACCAATATAATATCATTTCTCTTTAACTATACATAAAAATCATCAATTTTTCACATAATCCCAATAAATGATAGAATATATCAAAATATAATAAATTCATAGCTTGGAAATTTTTTTAAACTTTATATGAATAATATATTCATTGTGTAAATTAATATTTCATGTACTTAAGTAAATCAAAAGGGAATTGGTACAAACTAATAATGTATATAACCTATTCAAAATTATTTCTATCAACTATATTTTTCATTTACCAAAAACTGATGAAATTTATAATTGGGGGTATATTTGTGAATTTATTGTGATCCATGGAGATAATAAAATAAGTCGTAAATATAAGGAAATTTATACTTGTTACTAAAATTATTATTATTTAATTGTCTATAATCAAAGGAAATGATCTTGATAAATAATTCTTCCTAAAAAGGGTCATACCATTGGGAAGTGATCATGTGACTAAAAATCTTATTATTAAATTCATATTATCAATTTTTCAATTATGATTGAATTACTAGTCCCATTTAATTAGTTTTTTAGGAAATTTTATTAGTATAAGGAACCAAGTCAATAGGGAAATGAACCTATCACTCAAAAATAACGCGAGAATAATCATCACTGGGGAAATCCAAATAATTATTTACTATTTGAATATAAGTAAATTAGAATATTTTCTTCTTTAAAATTATAATAATATGATAACATTGATCACTATATTTTTTCAATTTCTCATATTATTGATATTTTATCATATGGAACAATCAAATTTATAAATACAAAATGAATTATATTTTGGAAATTTAATTTATAGAAAAATATCTGAAATCTATTTTATTATTATAACCCAAATGATAATCCAAACACAAAATGATAATAAAAATTAGTACAGGATCTAAAATAATATTTTTAGGGGAGAATCCAATAAAAATTATAATAAAATTCCTAAAAATATAAATTTCTATAATACTGCAACCAAGTATTTTTTGATAATGTTCTATCTCTATTATTAAAATCCCATTTTCATATTACTAGAATATTTAATCTAAATAAATTAATGTGTAGTAAATGATTCAAACAGGACATTAATATAATTTGAGTATATAAATAAGTTACCAGTCACCACTTCATTATATTACCTCCAACTTTTTCTATAGTATTTAATAATTTTTCCACACATTTCATCTTATGATATTGATTATTCATATATTTCATATCAATCCTCATACAGAAAATTTTATAATTTCCCATATCATTATAATGAAAATCCTTCACTTCCTTCTATCCATAATTAGTTTGATCGTTTCTCATTTCTTTAAAATCAGGATCTATAAGACTGATTTTTTTTCACACCAATAACACTGTCATGTTTTTATAACACACTCCATAAGACTCATGTTAGAGCATTTATTTAAATAGTGAAATTTAATTCACATATCTCCATATTTCCTTATTTGATGTTTCACCTCCACTTTTCACATTGATCTATTTTTATCCATGATGTTGTAAGATCTATAAAAGTCAAAGAAACAACGTCTAAACCATGTAGAACATAAAAAAACCCCTTATAAATATCAAATTCCAATTAAAACAATGAAATTATTATTAATAGTTTAAAACAATTATAATTTCCATTAATTACTTAGTCATTGTATAGAATAAAATTCAGCAAATAACTTTCTGATCTATAAAAAGTTTCATCGTAACTATAAACTGAATTAGCATCCTATATTAGCTCCAAAAATTGTCATCAAATTAAATGTGGAAGAACATAATGAAGAATAATATATTTATATAATTTATATAACATGTTAGAAATATCATTTAATAAGTATTCTTAAATAGAGACCACTTCTATTCAAATTCACCTTTATAATGATAAACATCAAGTGTTATAATATGATGCTCTCAATAACCCATGAATTGAAATATCATCTCTAATGAATTTATTAAAAAACTATATTTCATAGGTCTAGATGTTCCACCAAATAATAGAGGATGTGGTTGCCTGAAATTTTAAAATATTGACATATTATTCTTAATGAATTTGATATATTCTACAGAAGGGAACCGCCATTTATTTATTGTGATAATTGAATTAATATAAACACAAAATACTCATATATATATATATTCTAGGATTATTATTCTATATCTTATTTTCCACTTGTTTCCTTCATATCATTTACCCTCTAACATCTGTGGGAAAATGATAAAATATTCAATGATAAAATGATGAAACCTAGACACCAAAGCAAAATTAAAAAAAACATCACACTATTTTATGTATAAATTATTTTTTTATTTCCATAAAACCCAATTTAGATTCCCTAAATTATAATTCCTTTTATTCTATACTAACTATAACCCCCAAGACACATTCACTATAAATTTATAATATTTATAGTATATATTTAATAATATTTATTTTTAATAAAATTTATCATTTGAGTTGTCGAGTGAAAATCCATTACAGAAAAAATCCTACACTTCTAATTATAATAAACATTTTCCCCAAGAAATGGTCTTAATGTGACACACATTATTTATTCTAGATATATCATAATAAAAAAATCTTGTCTCCTATATTTTTCATAAAAATATGTAAACCCTATAAAATAATTTTAAATCATGTGATGGGATAATAAATCTCACTAAAGAGAATAAAAATAATGAACCCCAATTAGTCCATTTAAAACATGAAAACCCATGAAACTTTTCTTCTTTAAATAAAAAATATAGCTCATTATAACTCATAGTCACTCATACAATTAACCATATAGCCTATATAATTCCATAAAAATATCCTAGTAATGAATTAATTAAAAAATATTGAATGTTTTTTGGGGCATAAAATTCCTAATTACCCTATCAATCACCATTTCAATCACCTTAACATCATAATAGATAATTTATTTAAAAAATTTATTAATATTATTTGGGAAACCATATTCAAAATCATTCCTATAATAACACTTATATTCACATTTACAATGTAATACGAAATTCAGTTATTGTGAACATATTCTCCCTAAAGAATAAATAATTACCCAATATATCAATGGGATATATCATACCAAACCATTATCATATACATTGTAAAATAAATGTAATTTGAATATGACTCACAATATAATTAATTTAACTATAAGACTCTATAAAATATACAATTCAAACTATATGAAAAAAAATTAAGTTAACCTATAAAAATTTGAAGAAAACAAAAGTACGCTTTTATTAAAATTTAGTTAAAGTAAAATGATCCTTTGAAAAAATGGGATTATAAATTACATTGTAAAAACATTAAATCATGAAGAATAATACTAGTAAATAAAACTAATGAATACATTTGTAAAATATGATCATGAATAAAAAAATTAAAAGGATACTACTTATTATTTTTTGTAAATAATTACTCGTTGTAGAACATGTAAAGGATATTTATTTCATTAATCTATAAATTAAGAAATGTAAAATAGAAAATAATATTGTGAAATTATATAAGTATATATAATTGCTCAAAATTAATAATAAAATCATGGATGAGAAAAACATAATCAGAAAACAGAAAAGTTATTATAATAATGGTTGAAAATATGAACGACTTACTTCAAGTCCAAACTCACATTATAAGCCCTATACACTATATAATAATAAAATTGTATTACTTATTAAATTTATTTTGTAAAATTATCATATTAATTCCCATATTATTAATAATTATTTTATTTCAATTGTTACCATTTTTTATTTATTTAGCAAATTGGTATTTTTAACATCGACTGTTTAGTGATAATTAGATTAATAACATCCAAAAATATTATGATATAATGTTAACAATAAAATATATTTTTATAATAGTTAATTATTATCAAAACGTTCCAAGGTATATCTTCTAAATCATTCCTAAATAATGTAAAATAATAATTTCATGAAATTGTCACTATTTAGAGAGTCTTCCTCAAAAACATTTTTTATTGTTAAAAATGAAATTTATTGTTTAAATTTATATTCCATATAATAATGGATTATATTCCATTATGGAATCATCATTTATTTTAAATATTGAGGTTATATTTAATCATAATTTCAACTTTTATGAATATAAATAAAAGTTATATGTCTATAAAAACATCATCATTCTGTTAAGTATTATAAAGTAACTATAATGAGAATTGATTTTACAAAAGAGTTTAATATATGTTAATTCCAAGTTAATATTTTTGTTTTATAAATAAATATAATATAAAATATATACATTAAAATTTTTACCTTTATTTATTAGAAATATTATTGAAATGACTTATAGAAATACTAGAACTAAAAACAACATTTTTTGAAAAAAATGATTATTTTCAAAGTAATATATTATAATGAAAAGTCCAAAGAGGGATTAAGGATCAAATTTCGTCATTTATGGGTAATCAATAATTTGATAACAAGGTAATATTATCAGGTATTAAGAATTAGAGTTGTTTTAAGAGAGTTTTAATATTAACAATAATAAATTAGAAAAGAGAATGACTCTTGGAAACACTAACCTTTCACATCAAACCACCTCATTCAAATTTTGTGTGAAGACATTGGATGTATTAATGATAGTATTTTTATAAACATATTTACATGGAAAATAATTTTTAGTGATGTCATTTTTTATAATATATATAAAAATGTAATTTTATATGATTTTCAGATATGTCAGATTAACTCGAATTAAATAGTCGAGGTTCAATGGAATTTTCTAAAATATACTATCATTATGGATCAAGAAAGTAATTTTAAAACAAAAAAATCTTCCAAAATGGATAAAATATGATATAATGAAAAATAAAAAATATTCAATATATTATTTAAATATTTATTATCAAATTAAACTTATTTTTTTTCATTAAATAATATTTAATGAAAATTTCATGGTTAATCTCATAAATTGATTTTGAAAATATCTATATTACTTTGGGATTCAGATTTAAAATTTAAAATATATTATTTGATATAATTTTTATTCCTATTAATTTTTTCAGGGTATAATTTTTTTATTTTCTCTCATCATACATTCTCTGTTATTAGTGTGCATATCTTAAGGAATCATCACTTATTCCATCATTGGTTGATACCTTTCATTCCCTTGCGTGTTTTCATAGTCATAGGTTTTTTTCTACTAGTAAGGATAGTATGGTAAAATTCAATTATGGGATTATCATGCCTGATTCTTTCTATATGTTTGGAATTAATTTCACTTTCTTTATTTTCCATGGTTCCATTATTGTATGTATCTATAGAATGTATAATGTTTCTCATGGGAATGAATACCCAAATGAAATATCCTAATGATTGTGTATATCTATACTCCCTCTTGTCTATTAATTAATATAATATTTTTGATCAAAAAAAAGGATAATCATTTACCATGTGGCTTTCTTCTCATTATTTTAGGTATTATTTAGTTGTAAAATCATCTATTTTGATCATGGTTTGTCCTAGACATAATATGGTCACTTCCAAAACTAGCACCAAACCCAGCCCATGACATGGTTCAAAGGCTGTTCCCAATCCCTATAGGATAGAAAATGTTCTCAATAATCATAAACTAAAAATTTGGAATGATTTACCCAAGTTTATAAACATAAGATAATAAATTGTTCCAATAAATTGAATCTCGATTTTTCTAACCGAAAAATGTTATAAAAAAAATTCAGAACTGAATTACATAGTTTAAAACAACTCATTAATACAATAAGAAAGGTAAAAATCAAAAATAAACATCCCATGAGCCCTCATGGAATGACGCACCACCATCAAGTCATCTCCACAAGACATCACTGCCAAGAACCTGCTAAAAACCCAAACTACTTGCACTATAAACCGTACCCAACCTAAGTGGTAAGAAAATAAAAACAAAAAAACATTGTCTACTTACACCCAATGGTGTATGTATGGTGTGATCAAATTCCCAGTATTATACAACCACTAATAGATTCCAAGAGATAAACACTCAATGAAGAAAAGCATGCTAGTTTTCAAAAACATTTTATTTATAGTTAGAATTTCTAAATGATGCATCTTTAAGAAAAATAATTTTTCAAGTGGGATTATTTAAAGAGTAAACACTATTCAAATAAATTCCATAGAAAATGAATTTTCCAGCCAAATATACCTTATTCCGATGGTATATATAAAGGATCTAATGAGGACAAGTAACAGTAAATAATTCCTTGGAACTATCCAGTTGTGGGTCATTAGTACCGCATATATAGGTGAGAGTAATGATCAAAAATATACATTCCCATGAAAGATCCACTAGTAGGGAAAATACACATAACTTAGATGTCCCCAATACTCATCATCATAGTTTAGTAAGAGATGTATGTTCCATTATTTCTATGTGAAACTGAGGTCAAACCCCATGGATTCACTAGTATACTAGTACACGTCCACCAACTTAGATACTCGGGTTTCCCCTTGTTCTCAAACAAGTTCAAAAATTCATGAAATATACATTTCACATGAAAATATCATTTCCATATCACAAATTCACCAAAAATCCCACATGTATACCACACAAGTCACAAAAGTCTCCTTTTCATTCAAATGGATTTTGAAATCCAACTCACAACATAATAGACCACAAAAATTTTCACATTTCATTAACACTTCCACAAAACCATTAAATGTTTTTATAAAACCATTCCAAGATATTCCAACTCACATAAAAACCAACTAAAATTTTACATAATACCTTTTTCATAACCAAATCCCATTGTGCACATTACACCCACACAAAACATCCCACATCACTTTCGCCTCTCTTACACACATTAGTAAATCATTCAAACAATTTTATAAAACATTTCAAAGATGGAACACATCACAAAACATCCCCATTAAAATTTAAATTTTTGGATTTAAAAATATACACATTTCAAAATAGTTTTCCAGTGTGGATTCACCTCTTACATAAATCATCAAATCATTCAAATCATTCATAAAACAATTCTAAATAGTATACCCAAAAGATTCTGAGAAACCCCATTTCAAAACCGTATTTCAAAGAAAAAAACAAACCAAAACACTACAAAAAATTTATTTTCATCCCTATAGACACTTATAAAACCACATTCCTATTTTATAAAGTCACCTTTAATTATACCAAAAATGATACAAATGAAAACACCCATTCTCATAAAATGCTCTCAAGAAGTATATAAATGTTTTAAACACCAATACAATTCCTAATACCCCCACCCAATGCACTCATGTCAATAAGTCATAAACTAAGCAGAATTTTGATCCCCCTTCCTAATTAATAAATCAATTTCACATTTTAGGAAACCACCACAAAAGATAACACAAGTGTTACATTTGAAATGTTCCAAACATCAACAAAAATGAAATAATAATACTAAATTCATAACCAAATCCAAAAAATGGTTTTCTCACCAATCACAATATATGGGGAACTTGAAAAAATAGTAAACCAATAAAACTAACTCATCATTGAATGGGTAACCATGTAATCAACTACCTTTTCTGTCGAAACCCTCAAATTATGGTGTGAAACATCAAGTGCACCGTCGTTGAACCACAAGGAAGTAATGAGGAACCTAAAATCTCAATATTACATAATAATACAATATTTAAAACCCTAGGTTTGAACCCTATCATATGGAAACTTTGGAACATTAAGGATGATGGTTGAAACCCTAAGGAAATTGATGTAATGGAAAGGAGGAACACTTACTTAAAAAATGTTGGATAAATCCCTCTAAATACACTAGTATCAGAATTTTCAAATAGCCAAAAATTAAAGGTAGTTTCGAACAAGGATTGAGGGAACATGTAAAAATTAGAATGGGTGAAAATAGTGAAAAATGAAGTAGTTATGAATGAATCATTTTATGTCTACAAATACGGGGAATTTGAGAAATACAGAGACTTATTGCCTAAATTCTTGACAAAAATGATCTCTAAAGAGGGATATGAGAGCATGATAATGTGCCTTTCCTAACTGGTCTCAGGTGAGAGTTGGATTCACTAAAAAAACATAAATATTTAATGATATATTACTGAATTAAAAACAATTTTTAATGTAGGAAATGGGATTTCAGGCTGGACCAATACCTTAATAAAAAACACCAATCCTTCATTATTATGGATTCCTATGCATTCAAAATTTATAGGGTGATTTTAATATTCTAGGGGAAACCATTTGGGATGTGGAAAGGGTGTAAAATGATGAAAAATAAGTAGTTATAAATGAAACAAAAAATTATTTTTAAATCTGGAAATGGGCTTACTGTTTGACCCAAATTTTAATGACCCACCATTTCCACAAAAATGTTTGGTAAACCCCCAAAACAAATTAGCAATCATAATTACATGAAAATGACTTTAAAATAAATCTTGGATATGACAATTCCTCCCACCATAAAACTTTCTACACCTGGAATGCCACAACAAGGCCAAAAGCCAAAACTAAACCCAACTGAATGGTTGAAATGGACTCCTCTGCCATGTTTTCCCCCAAAGGATAAATGAACTCCAGTAATAAATTAATGAAACAATACATCAAAACCAAAACATACACCAATTTACTGAAATGATCAAGAAAATTCATCATTTGTCCCAGAGGAATACGCCTCAAACACTATCCAAACAAGGCTCAAGAAATTTACCCTAACAGAAAACAACATCGAACAAGGATACACATACATTGATATAAATAAACCATTGGGAACTCTCCAATGTCAACATTTACCTAAGGAAGTTGTAGGAAGTCAGATAAATCTGAATGAGACAACCATCTTCTAATGCAATTCCATTGACAAAACCGAGTTGTCGTTATGAGGAGACACAAATAGGCTCTTGACCATAAAGGAAAAATTATTTTTTTTCAGGGATAGACTCATGAAACTATGTGGGGGAGGCCTGAACAGACGTCATGGTAGAAGGGGTAGACTTCTATTGCACATTTCCAAAAGAACAAACATGAGACCCATGGTTCTTCTCCCCACCAATTTCACTAACTATCATAACTATCCAGTATGGGACAGCATAGAAAGGCCTCAAAACTAAATTAGTTGGGAAGACCACATTGTTAGTCCACACAATTAGGGAAATCATGCACTAACCTTGTGGATTCTAATATTTTCATGGTTTTCTATGGCATGGTTACAAATCACCATGTGAAAACTCTACGCTCAACCTATCTAACCAAATTTTTATCGTTTCTCAAAAACTCAATAGAAACTAATTAGGGAACACAAGATAATAGGCAACAAACATCGGAATGATTCCCTCCACCTCTTTCCATCAAATGGTAATAACAAAAGAATGATGTTGAAACTAGTGGATTAAAATCTTTCATTCATTTATAATTAGTGTAAGACTTGTTCAAGTGTTAAAACGATTGTGGGATTTCCCCTAACTATGTGCCAACTTCCCTTTAGGACATATGTCTGGATGAGAAAAGATTGATGAATCCTTGGCCTCGTAGTTAGGCTTTGGAAACCCCTGTATTTTACTTCTTCTTTCTTTGAATAAAAAACTACTCCACAAACCACAATAGGTTCACAATGACATAAAACACTCTAGAACTCACATTAATGAAACCATTCAATTTCATTGATACAAGGTATTAGAAGATACACACATATCAAACATTGTTTCTTCAGGTGGTAAACAACATTAGGGGAGGACACATAAAACCACCTTCCTCTAAGTTAGTGGATTTGATGTTTATCCCAGGGGAGACATAATCACAACATAAAAGAGACCCTCATAGGACTGCACGACCTTCACCCTAACATCCAAATGAGAAAACGACATCACAATACATAACTGAACATGACCATTGTGATTGATAGAACTATACTTGGAAAGGGACCTAATGCCAGGTCCCCAATCAACACACAGTTGTAGAAGGTTGCCATAGTGGCCTCTCATTACCATATTTCCCACTCTAGTTGATTAACATGAACTTCTACTTCAATTGGAATGTGAAGGTCCCAAATTCCCTCTTAGACACAATCCAAAAACTCATCAACAATAACCACCCCAGTACACTTCCACATTCAAAGAATCTGGAAACTTAAAAAACTAGGGTCTATTTAAACCTTCCACAAGCACTCGGCTGCTACAAGAGTATCCTCAAACCCAATAATTAAATATTGTAGAGTCATTCAACAAATCGAGTGAAATGAATCCATATATTGATCAACTATTGAATTTTCCAATGGAGAAACAATCCGAGTTGCACTTCAGTTGTGCATTGACCCTCAATGGGGTAATACCTTATCCAATGAGAGGACCCAAGGATCCAACTAACCTAGTCCATTGGATATTAAATACTGAAACCAGATCCCAACTGATAGCGGGAACAACCATAAAGGCTTCCTGGTCTTTTTTCAAAGGAGGCCACTAACCTGCCCTCCAACCAAGCTTACTGACCAAACACAAACCCAAAACACCATTCAAACAATAGGTGTTCTTGGACTCAAAACATTCCACAACATCAACATTTAAAAAAACAAATAATAAACACCGTCCCAAAACACTCATCAAGACATCATATTTTCATTTTAAAAACAATTTTTTGATAAAAAAACATTTCAGCACTTTCTGTATCCACAAATGGTACCCCATTGGCCCCACACATGCATGTTTCCTTGCCACAATGGCACCCTCCTCATATCCATCCCGAAACACATCGAATTGTGACATTAAGAATCCATCAGACCATATAACCCCATGCATGTGGTTTCTCATGAAAATTCCATATCTTAAAAAAAATCTCTTTCCACTTTTCAAAACCAAAACAATCAACAAATACATCCTTTTTATCAATACCTCTAACCACGAAATTGAACCCAAATTATAGTTTCTAAAAAATTTGTAAAAGGAACAATCATTCAAATGAATACACAATTTCATGTCATACACATTAATATCAAACCATATCATCCCATTAAAACACATTTCATAATTTTCGAAATTTCTATTGGAAACACTTTTTCAAAACAATCTTTAACATACATATTGGTTTCAAAAGATGAGTAAACTAACTATTTTCCAAAATAAAAAAAAATTCTGAAATTTTAATTACACTATTTCAAAAATCAAACCATTCCAAATTTATTTGAAAATCATTTAAAAGAACCTTAATCTTCTTAAAACAATTTCATTTTTACATTTAAACCAAACATTCATGATATCAAAACTAATGGACACAAGACAATGTGAGATGTAACTTGCTTTGTTCGGTGACATTGACACATGGTTCGTAGCCATACTAAAATCACTTCACCATCACGAATAGGATTATAGTAAAATATCCCTTATTACACATGGATTTCTAGGACCTGTTAGCTCACTGAGACCATTAACGAAATCTCTTTTTATTTCACCTAATCATCATCAAACAAAAAAATCAAATGGAATTACATAAGTCCCAACCTCCCATTGTGACTTTAATCACATCATGAGGTGTGGCAATCATAAACAATACACATAATTATAATTCCAAGTCCTGAAAATCCTAAATCCTGAAAATCCTGATTGATCCCCAAATAACATGACCCAAACAGTTAATATAATCCTCCTTTGGTATAATTTTGTCACGAAATGAATCTGGTTGCAGCCCAAGCCGACACCAAACCCAACACGTGACAAGTCCCAAAAATTGTTCCCTATCCCCATGGGCTTGCACAATTGCTATAGATTCATAAAATAAAAATTGTGAACGATTTACCCATTATTATAAACACAAAACAACAAATGAAACCAATAAAAAGAATCTTGATTTTCCAAACCAAACAATCATTTAAAAAATTCAGAAATAAATTAGATATTTTAAAACAACATAAAAATAATGTAACAAAGGTAAAAAACCAATAATAAACAGCCCATGAACCCTCATGGAAAGAGGCACAACCATTAGGACATCTCCATATGACATCAACTCAAGAACCTTCTTGAATCCAAAACCAATGTCATTATAAATTGTTCACAACCTATTCCATAAAAAAACAAAAACAAAAATTAAAAACCATGTATACATACGCCCAAAGTTGTATGTAGGGTGTGATCCAAATACATGTAAGATACCACCACTATGATATTCCATGTGATAAACATTCAAAGATGAAAACCATGAATGTTTTCAAAAACATGTGATTTCTATAAAGATTTTCAAAAAGATGAAACTTTAAAAAAAATTATTATCAATAGCGTTAATTTGAAGAATCAAAAATTTTAAAATACATGAAAAAAGATACTGAATTTTTAATCCAAATATTTTTTATGTCGACGGTATGTATAATGGATCTAATGAGGACAAGAAATATGAAATAAACCCTTTGTACTAGCTAGTTGGGGGTCCCAGGTACCTCGAATCTCAGTTAGAGTAACCATCACATATATATGTTCTCGTGCATGAAAACTATTTGGGAACATAACCATAACATATTGGACACAAATAATCATCATCATAATTTATTTATAGTTGTAAGAATCAATATTTCTATGTGAAACTAAAGCCATACCCCACAGATTAACTATGATACTATTACAGGTCCCCCCAACTAGATACCCGAGATTCCCCTTGTGCTCAAATTAGTTCAACAAGTCAACAAATACACTTTGCAAATGAAAATATAATTTCTTAATCATAAATTAACCAAACATCCCACATTTATATCACACAGTTCACAAAAGTCCACTTTTCATTCAAATTAATTTTGAAATCTGACTCACACCAAAATAGCTGAAAACATTTTTCACATTTCATTAAAACATCAAAAAAATCATTATACACTTTCATAAAAACATTAAATGATATTCAAACTCACATAATAGCCCAATAACATGTTACATAATACCCTTTTCATAACCAAAATTACATTTTTCTCATCACAATCACACAGAACATCCAACATCACATTACCTTCTCTTGCAGAATTTAATAAATACATCAAAAAAATTTATAAAACATTTCCAAGATGGAACACCACACAAAACAGACACATTAACATTAAAAATGTAACTTAACCAAATATAAACACTCCAAAATATTTTTCCAATATGGTTTCACCTCTTGCATAATTAATTAAATCATTTAAATATTTCATAAAATAATTATAAAAGTATACCCAATCATTGTTCACAAACCTGATTTCAAAAATATATTTAATGGAAAAAACCAAACCAAAACACTAAAAAAGTATAATTTTATGCTGTAGATACATTCATAAAACCACTTTAATGTTTTATAAAATCACCTTGAATAATTCCATGAATGATACAAATGAAAAAAAAACAAATTTCATATAATTCTCTCATGAAGTATAATAACGTTTACACACCAACCCTATTACAAAAAACAGCATCCAAGGCCCCAATGACACTAATTCATTTAAAAATTATAATTTTCAGCTCCATTCAACAACTAATAAATCAATTTCATTGATTATAAAACTACCAAAAAATATACCACATGTGTTACAGTAAAAAAGTTATCAAAATCAACAAAAATGAAATTAGAATATTAAATGCTAAACCAAAACCCTCAAATAAAGCATTCGAATCAGACACATCATTTGGGGAACATGAAATACCCCTAAAATAATCAAACCAACTCATTACAAAATTGTTATCCATGGACTCTCCAACCTTTTGAGTCGAAACCACCAGATCATGGTACAAAACATCAAGCACGACATTGCTACACCACAAGGAAGTAAATAGGAAAATAAAATTTCATGATTAAACTAAAAATACACCATTTAATTCCCAAGGTTCAAATCATAACTTCTAGACACTTTGAAACATTATGAATGAGGGATAAAACCCTATGGAAATGGTTGAAATGGAAGTGAGAAACCCTTACTTGATGGAATTTTAGAGATATCACCCTAAATCTACCAGTATCAGAATTTTCAAATATCCAAACATTAATATGTGGTTATAACATGTATGGGGAGATCATGTAGAAACTATAATGGTGGAAAAATATTGATAAATAAAGGATTTATGAAGGAATCAATTCAAAATTTCAAATCTGGTGGATTTTTGAAATTGAGAAGAGTTTTTCCTAAATTACCAATGTAAATTATCTCCAAATTGGGGGAGGAGAGCATGGGAGCACACCTAGTGTTTGTGGGCTTGGGTGAGAGTCAAAATCAATGACAAAACATAAAAATTTAATGAGATATTAATGGACTAAAAAATATTTTTAATGCATAAAATGGGCTTTCAGGATGGCCCATCATATTAATTAAAAACCTAAATCCTTCATGATTATGGATTCTTATAGATTCCAATTTGATATGGTGATATTAATATACCAGGGGACTACATTTGGGAAGAGGAATTGTGTAAAAGTTTGAAAAAATAATGACTTATAAATGAATTATAAAATTATTTTTAAATCAGGAAATGGGCTTATAGTTTGGATCCAATTTCAATAACCCACCATTTCCACCAAATTTCATGGTGAACCCCCAAAAAATCAGAATTGGAAATTAAATGTAAAATGACTTTAAAATAAATCATGACCTTCACAAGGAATATTTCATATTAATTTTTCATCTAAATAGTTGAATATGAAAGCATGGGGTCCATGATTAGTAGCCATTATTCTTATTATTCATCTAAACAATGAGGGGGATTAAAATGGATATCCATTAGAGATATGAAACGCCTGCGATCAAAAATTATATTATATACATAGATTAATATTAATACTTTTAAACCATAATAATTTTCAATGGAATTAAATTTTCCATGTCCATCATAATAAATTTAGAAAAAAAATTGTTAGTTAGTTATGGTATGTATTCCCTTCTCATTAATTAACATGACATTTGATCTAATATAGTTTATAGATTTATTATCTCAAATAATGAAGATTAATTTGACTTGAGGATTGAGAAAAAAATAAATCCCTCTGTTCAATGAAGATTTCAATGTCATTGTAAATGAAAATATAAATTATAAAAGATGTATTATATTTTCTATTTTATTCTAGGGGTAAGATGAGAGGATTTTTTTTATAAATATCTTATAATTCTAGAATATATAGTCTAATTAATATATGTTAATGTTTTTGGAATGCATTGATTCACGAAGTTGGTATGACTCTCCATTTAATCCCATAGGGGAATGGACCTAGTTATGGTCCTTGGAATACATGTTTAGGAAAATCTATTGTTGTTGAATACCATTAAGGGGATGTGTTTCATGTGTATACATTACTTTATGATAATCAATGAAATTTTTTATTCACATAAATGGATAATTTTCTACATGCATCAAGATTTGTGTATATTGTGAGTTGTTTGATGGCCACTATAGGTTCGCAATGAAGACCTCTACACCTATCTTGTAATATGACCTTTTCATTTCTATGTAGATGGTTAAATTTCATTATGAAAAAAATTATTTCAAATTCTCCATCCCAATATAATGGAATTGAATTATTATTATTGAATCATCCTTCCATGATTTCCTCATTGAAGCATATGATGATCCTGTTAAAACATATTTGGGTCATATTGATTTAAATCGTGTAGCTCAATTTCATGATTATTACTAAGTTTTTATATAATATAAGATAAACACTTCTATAGATAGGAGATTTAATTTGAGAATATATTTTACTAAAAAAATTACAAATAAGCAGGTTGAACCTAAATTAAATTATATTAATGAGGTCGAAATTTAAATTATTGAGGAGAATATAATCAACATATAAAGAATGTAAAAATTAATAGAGTTCTGTCCTGACTCATGAATAATAAAGCAATATGGAAATATGGTGATGTTAGTTGAAAAATATTTTTGTATTTTTGATGATGTGTAGTTGGAAACTCTTAGTAATCCATCATTATATAAAGTATTTAACTGGGAACAGGTGACTAAATCCAATATATTTTATGTTTTGGCCTCCCTAAATGAGTATCATGAAGGTGTTGAACATGATGGCAGATTAGATGAATGTAATTATACTGCACAAGTAAAACACTATAATAATGAAAATGATCAGCCTACTCTGGTCTAAATCCTTATAGAGAGGTGTATATTTAATGAGTTTGATGGCCTCATTGAAAGGGTGGAGGGGCATGTAAATGATATTTGATGTGAATTATAAGACATTATTAACTTTCTAAACACGATATAAGATGGAGGATTGGGCATTGTTGAAGCATTTAATGAAATAAATACGTTATAATTAACTGGGAAGCTCCACACTAAACAGACATGATGCTTAGGCTAATATTATTAAAAGGATAGGTCTTTGACATTCGGTAATTGATCATAATATTTTCGTTTTTCTGAACCCATCCCCATCTCTTGGAAATTTTTTCAATAATGGTTCATAAACCCTTGTCATTGTAAATAAATATTAATTAAAATTAAACAACAACATAATTCAACCCATATATATATTATAATTATTTTCAAATCCATTTACTTTATCAATTCTCTCATTTCACAAGTGTTTCATCAAACTGTGTTCGAATATTTTACAATGATACGATAATATAATTTTTATAATTCATTACTGATATCAATATAATTTATTCTTTATAAATAGAATCATTTAAACCCATTAAAAAATTATTTATTCACATTTATATCTGTAAAATATTAATTAGACAATAATCTTGAATGTTCTTAGATTGTTTAAGTTCTTAGTAATTATTAAGAAAATTATCATAGTAAAAAAAATTAAATTCATAAATATATATATAAATCACTAATTATTTATACCATTTTATTTTTATATACAATAATTCCCCTATATTCTGTTATATATTTTATCAAAAAAACTACATAGACTATTTATATGTTTTGTTATAATTTCATTAGCAATGATATTTGTTTTTCATATTTATCATGGAATAAAAATTAATTCACAATAGCTGAATATATTTTTTTGAAATTTTTAATATATAATCATTAATGGGATATTTTATAAGTTTTATATTTTTTAATGTAAAATATATATCATAATTTAGTTTGACAATATATAATGTTTATAAAATCGAATTTTTTAAAATATTTAGAAAACCAATATTACATAGAAAATTTTAAATAAGTAACCCAAATATAATTTCATAATTATGATCTCCAAAATCAATTTCATTATATAAAATTAAAATTTATAAATTTTTAAAAAATCTTTAAATTAAACAATATAGTACATGGAAAATAATATATTTAGAATTAAAAAAAATTACATTTAATGTGAAAAATCATATTCTTGTTCCATGACCAAAACAAATACTTATATCATTATTATAATTTTAGATATTAATATAAATCCATATAATAAAAAGTATATCAATTAAAAATAAAATTTATTTATCTGCTAAAATATTCTAGTTTTCACATGGTAGATTTATTTGTTACTTCAACAGGATTCACTCTCACAACAGAGAAGACATGCAAACCAAAAAAAAATTCCATTATTAATTAGATTACATATATATGGTTTTGAAAATATTATAAATCTATGTTTGAAATCCTTTGGTAACTCCCATGGTATAAAATTTCAATCATTTAAAGGGAAATGCACTTAAAATTGTTATTGAGGATACACATTTAGTGAAGGTTCAATTTGTATCCCTAATGGGATGTCAGAGGTATTTCCTAGTTTTTAAAAGACCTATTATAATTTATGATATATTTATATTTAGTAGGATTATAGAAAATATACTACAGGAACATTTAGAAGACATAACTTGTATTATCTTATACACATTTAGTGAAGGTTCATATGATAAATTAGGAGGATATACAGAATCATTAATGATACATAATTCATTCTTTATTTCATTAATTGGTACTAACTTGTGATTTAAGTCTAGGTTACAATATAAAGTTACACTATTAATCATGAATTCAGAATGAGTTTCAATATCATATTTAATGAAAGATATGGTGGGGTTAATGGGTATGTTTTAGGAGATCCTAAGGTGGAATGAAATTATAATAGTGTACTATGAAAACCAATTTTCTATTCAATAAACAAATAATCTATTTCATCACACACCAATCCTACACATTATATTGATGTACCAATTTTTTGCAATATCAAAAAATTTGGTGTGCTACAACTATGAAAGATAAGGGTAAATTTTGTTTATGAGGATATGTTAACTAATAATAATTATTAATAATTTTTATTTTAGTATTTCACTTCAATGGAGATTGGATAATTCAGAGGTAATTTGATCACATAATAATTTACATTATGGGGGTTCAGAACTCAATAATTCATATTAAGGAATATAGTTTTTATGTCCCAATGTACATAGTGATTATGCATATGAAATGATTCTCAAGTGGATGATTTTTAGGTATTGTGATGTGATAATCCTTGTTATGGATATGCATCATTTCTTTATTAGAAAATAAAATTTGGTAACCCCATAGTGAAATGGATTCCTGATCGCATTATAGAACCTATAGGCTAGATCTGTAAATAGAATTTCTGATCATTTTGGACGATGTAGAGTAAAAACAATATTGTATGTGAGGAACTCTCTTTCTGATGTGTAATCAAATCCATACTGTTATTAAAGGCTACATCACATTATTTTTATGGTGATATATAAGAGAACCCATTGCAATTCATATAATTTTCATTTTTCTTCAGATGAATTATTTTTATTGGTTGCATTGAGGTAGGGTATGTGATCTAGTGGTTTGAGATTCTCAAATATAAGGTGGAGGATAAAATAGTTTGACTATATTTTAGATAAATTACACATCTAGAAATGAATCAATGGGTTCCTTTACATTGTATATGTATTAGTCACAATTATTTTTTTGTGAGCGTGTTCCTTTTTGTGTCCATTATAATTGAGTGTTTCCTCTACAAGTAATGTTTTTGTTTCTCGTGGAATAAGATTATATAAAAAATAATGTTAAATCACTATTTCCATAAATTTTCATTATATATTTTTATTAATTATTCGATTTGGGTTGTCTGTTTTCAATTCCAATTTCTTTTTTAAATGTTTTTGGCTAAGGTAATTGTGTTTCTCTTTTTATGATAAAACTATCAATGCATTTAATAATTCACACCATCCAGTATCATTGAGAATCATTTTAGGTCTGGAATGAACATTATGGTTTCAAGGGTTGGTGGTTCAAAATTTCTACTACTGATGTGTCAAACATGCTAGAAGGCCTGATGACTTTTAATTTATTATATATATCATTAAAAAAATTTGATAAAATTTCCAATTTCATTAATTAATTTATAAAAAATATCCACAATGTTATCATAACAAATTCAATTTTTGTTTTATTCTTCTCTGTATATTGGTTTTTATTACTATTTTTATGTATTATTCAATTCTAGATTATTTTATTTACGATATATTTATAGCCAATTACTTTTAACATTGAGAAATATATGATAATGTTATGATACTTCTATATATATTATTATTCAATATCTGTGTTTCCATTCATTGATAACATGTTGTGTCTATAATATTCATTGTATATGTGGTTGGAATAATAGACATGTGTATTAATTTATGGTTAGTATATTCTATGCACATGAATCATGATGCATATGTATATTAAATTCAATAATGAGTTTACTATGATATATTCACACATGTACACATTTGTATTTTAATTTTTTTAATTTTAATTTTAAATATATAGTTTTTATAAATATTGTTTATTAGAATATTTATTTATATTTTAAGACCATATTTAAATCACTTGATTCAATATTAACATATATTACTATCAGAATGATAGAAATTGGAGTTCGACATGGTACTAATATTAAAAAATACTATAGAAACACCATTGACGGTTTTAACCGTTATTATGAAGGAAATTGACATACAGGTGGAATTAATACATATACCTTGGGGAATTTATTACTATAAATAACACTTTTATATTCACTAAGATTTAATTTAATTAGAAAAAATAGAGGATGATTTGAGAATCAATAAAAGACATGCATTTTTATCAGTGATAAAATATAATTGATAAAGGAATCCTTCACTAGTGAAAAGAAGACACATAATTTTGAAATTTATCAGTAATTATTACAAAAATAATAAAAGTTATCAGTTTCAGGATTAAAATGCTCCATTTAAATCAAAAAAATTGAGAAGAAATTAATAGACAAATAATAATTTGAAAATAAAAAATACAATTATCAAAAATTCAATAGATTAAAATTTCCATTATATAGAACATTTTATAGAAATTATTTCTTATTGAATGATTTAAATTAGGTAAACAATTATAAAACTTGGTGGCCTCTTATTCCACTTACATAGACACACCCTTACAATAGTTACTTATTACAACATTAGATTACAAAAACACCACACCCAACATGAACAAAAGAATAATGTAGAATTACTAAATAAATCATAATATTGAAATAAACAAATGAAATAAATTGAAAAAATATATAATACTACATTGAATTAATAAAAAATATAAAATTAAGGGACATATTAATTATGAATGATAATAAATAAATAAATAACATAATGTCATACATATGAAAAAATATATATCAATAAAATATGCAACCCTCACAGGGTTTCCTTGGTTTTGAGTATTTGACACACTCTCATTGTTATGATCCTCACCATGTATTGGATTTAAATGAGGATAATTAATTAAAAACATATATCAATTAAAATTTTTTATCCTAAATTATTAGGACATACCATGTTTATTTCCTTGGTTTTGATTATGTGATGCATTTTTTAAACAACAATACAAAATTAAAATGAAATCATGCACTTTCATTCATAACAATGAAATTGCCTGTCGTATTGATGTGAAGATAATTTATTCACATAGAAAATTAATCATGAATCTATTTAATAATTTATTAATATAATCCTAGCATTGTATTCGTTGTTTTCATTGTGGGACACACATTGTTTACAAAACCATTACATCTATACGAAAAACATAAAAATTCACTCATAACGTCTGCATAATATGTGTTATTAATGGGGAGTTAATTTATTTATGAAGAAAATAAATTATATAACATTCAATATAGTATAAAGAAAATCTGAGAATTATTTCATATTGTTGAAAATATGATGTGTATTTAGAAGAAAATATTTAATATTTTTACAAAACACGCACACTTTAGGTTCTACTGGCTACACCATGTATTGGATTGACAAGTGATTGATCTAATTTATCAACAAGTAAATATTGATCATTTTGATTTATCTAGGAAAAAATTCATTTTTATCCATTTTGATTAATTTTTGAACTATAATTGAAAATTTTCCCAAAAACACTCAATTTTAGTCTTACCTTCCATATTGTGCATCATATTATTATGATGATAATTAGTACACATCCCAACTAAATAATATATTGGATTTTTTTCACAAATATAATGAATGTCTTCTTGATTCACATGTTTAGACAGTCTAATTCATGTGTTAAAAAATTAAATTCCATTTTTAGATTATTACATACACTGTCAATAATGCCATCTATAATGAGTGTCTAATTTACATCAGGTTCATTCCAACTTAATTGAATTGAATAAATTTTAATTTCGCTCAATTATAAAAAAACTAAAATTATTTTTTCCTTCTACGGATTATGTGAGGAGTGTTTTAGACTAAAAAAATGTTTCAACTAAAACACGAGCACTTTTAGTCAATCCATCCTCATCATATTCTAGATTGATGTGAGTTAAATTATTAAATGTTATAAATGAATAATATATAATTTTGATGAATTATAAAGTCAATATCATAATCTTTTCTCATTTTTAACCATCTGATGCACATTTTGGAAAAAATTGTATCTTTAATACTGAAAACATTCACTTTGATTCATAATGTACCCACAGTTCTCTATATTTAAATTTGTTTCGTTCAAACACATAAAACAAAAATAATGCATCATTATCCCAATTTATAATGAAGCTAAATATGGGTTTTTGGGGTTTGAACTATGTGACAAACATTACGATCTAAAATGGTATCTCTATAAAAAAACAAGCACTTTGAGTCATACTGACTAAAAAGACTGTTGAATGGAAATATGGTCGATTCCAACATATAAAAAAGTAATCATGCTTAATTTGACAAATTTATCCCACAATATATAGTTAATTTTATTAGTATTGTATACGTTGTTTGTGTTTTTTAGAAATAACTCCCTTTAAAATGAAATATACACTTTTAGAAATATTATACTCAATATGTATCATACTAACATGACTTTAATTCCTAGATATTAGAAATGCATTACATATCTTCAGCATCACATCTTAAACAAAATCATATAAATTTTTCACTATTTTGAGTATGTGGTATGCATTTTGAACAAAAATATAAATTTTATAATGATAACATGCACTTGGAGTCAAAATGTTTACACTATGGTTCAGATTGTTCTATTGTTGATTCCTATAAATTACCAATGAATAGTTTTTTATTTTTATAATTAATAATGAAAATTTTAGTATTTCATATAAATTTTGAGATGTGATTCCTATTTTTAACCAAAATTTCAATTTAAAATTAAAACACCCAATTCATCATTTTTTATTAATGTGAAGTTAATTCATACACATCAAAAATGAATGTTCAAAATCATTATGAAATATAATGGACACACTTGTTTGTTTTCATGGTTTTGAGTATGTGATGCATCTATAAAACTAAAGTTCCATTTTTAAATGAATACTTGAATTATTAGGAATATTGGCCACATGAGATATCAATATGACATTAATTTATTCAGACATATAAAAAAAGAATCTTCATTCACTTTACAAAAGTATCAAGAAAATCTATGTGAATTTTATCTACATTGAGTATTTTAGGAATTTTATTGTCTAAAATTTAACTTATTATACATAAATATGAACATTCAGTAATCCAATAAATATTACACATCAGATGAATATGCAGTTAATTAATGAATGTCAGAAATGTTTTACATGTAATTTTCGTAAATAATTTACAAAATTCTAGTTTTTTAATGGATTTGACTATGGGAAATGTTTTATAAAAAAAATTGATACCTTTATATTGAAATAAAATCTCATTGAGTCATAACAGATGTTGTATATGTCAAAATGACTAGAACATGACTGAGCGAATTCAAAACCTAAGAAATCATTATTGGTTTTGACTATGAGATGTATATTGTAAGTTGAAATGGTATATCAATATTGAAAACACGAAATTTTTTGTCATACTAGACCCACTGTTAATCATATTGATCTGTTTTCAATTCATACATATAAAGAATTTATCTCAGATCATTTTCTTAAGGCACTGACTTTCACTCATACCATCCACACTATTTATAATATTGACATGAGGCTATTTCTCACAATTTAAAAACTAATTATCAATATTTTTTAAAATGTAACTTGGTAAAAACATGATTGATATCATTGTTTTGAAAAAGAGTCATATATCATCAACTAAATTGAAAATTTTATTCAGGAAACATGACCTTTGAGTAATATCATCTAACATTATGTTAAAATTATGTTTGATTAATTCAAACATGTCAAAAAATAATTATGGATCATTATTAAGTAGTATAGATTGAAGATAAATTTTTTATAGGTTTTTCGTATATGAGAAACATTTTGAACCAAAAAATCACATTGAAATAAAGTCATGCACTATTATATATAATGACCAAACTATGTCTCACATTTAAAAGTGGTAAACTTTTACCCATCAATAATAAATTATATATTGTTCTCCTAAAATATAAATGTAAAATGAGTTTATTCCCCAATTTTTGTCTATACAGAATATTATTTCAACAAATATGATTCTTATAATTTCAAAAAATAACATTTTTTCAACCACCCACAGAGCGTATAATTTGACATAAGGTTAAATAATACAAAGTTAATGCCTCTGATATTTTGTTTATTATTCTAAAATAATGAATTAAATTATTACAAGACCAAGATTTGCAACGATGTGAAATTCTTAGGAATGGGGTTACAAGAATAATTTATTGGAAATAATATGTACTTTTATATAGTGTGTGTGAGTGTTTCTCCAGAAAAAGATTAATATCATTTAAACGGGTACCCAGATTAGAAATTTGACGGTACAATTATGTTCAAAGTAGCGACCTTACCATAGGAGGGACCTAACGTTGACCGACTCGTGTTGACTGGAAAAGATAGTTTTTGGGATGTTTAAAGGAAATGAAATAAATTAATAATATATTTTATTTTAAACCATTTGATGATGTAATGACCTAATTTGACTCTATAAATATTATCTTATGCCCATTTTATTGGGTTAGCCGCATATCCCTGAAAATTTGACAACTACCATTGGAACATTGGTGGAGACCCTGGGGGTGGACAATGATCGGACGATCAATCAACGCAACTCAGATCTGATGGAACTCACCAATGAAAAAAAATAGGGAAATAAAAGGACACGGGGTGTTGTACACAAAATGTACTCCAATACATGGCCAGAACTAGCCGGATATGTGGGCTACCAAGTGTACCTGTACACTTTCTAGAACACACAGGTTGAAGGTGTGTTTGAGCACATGGCCAGAATACACCGAGAAGATCCCGGATATTTGGTCACGGTGTGTGATCCTTCCTATAAGTCGTGTATATACATTTTTAAACTACATGTTCTCTAAACTCAGGTTATTGTACACGGGTAGTAACCAGAGTCAAGAGACATGACGTGTGTCCCCTTCTACATGTCATGTACAATTCTATACATGGATTTATTTTCTTGTCCATTGTTCTATGGACTATTTTTTATTGGGATACTACCCCCTTTTCTCATAACCATGAAGGTCAAGTATCGTTTCCATCCACATGATAATGATCACTTCCATAGGCATTCTCGACCGGGTTAGAATACCTCCAAGTGTCCTGGAGTGAGATCCTATACCCATTCATTACCCTTGGAAGAGTAAGGTATCGACTAGACCAATCCTACAGGACATTGATCCTCTAATTATAATGAGATACTAGATGAGTCATGGTATCTGCAATGTCCCTAAAAGTGATCCTCATCTTTGTATTGTATTCATTCCCCACTTAGCATTGTGTTCTCCCATAATGACTGTATTTTTTCTCTATTCAAATATATCAGTGTTTCTATCTCTCTCATGACACTTTCCAATGAACGTGCATCTCAGACAGACGTCATTAGAGCTATCATATTTTTGGTTTCAGTCCTCCTAGATGAGTTCGTTATGAAATCTTTGAATTGAATCCATAGATTGAGTGTGTGTTATTTATGACTAAACTCTAGACTAAAGGACACAGTTTCGAGTATAGATGGATATGTTTCTCTTGTTATATGTTCAATGGACATATACTGTGTAGAGGTGACATTACCTTTACTTTGTTTTTTTTTCATTTTTGGTTATCATGTTCTTCGACTAAGTATTGTTATACTCACCCATGAATTGGATTTCCCCACACATGTCATGTCTTGTGAAGATGAACATACATTTATTGGATTTCAGAGTGGACCAGGACTGGACAATGCAGTGGGAGATTCCTTACAGGTCGTGGTGTTCCTATGTCTACAAGTTGTAGTCTGAGTATCTTTTTTCATTCCTACAGGTTGAACATGTAGTTGAAGACTCATCATTTGGGTGGACTTGTATTATGCCCAGTTTACATTCCACACATTACATTCCATTGTACTTTGTTAGTAGGGATCAATTGAATGCATTCATTTTGTTCCATAGATTTTTTTTACATTTTAGCACATCGGGAAGTGATATGTGTTCATGTGTACTAGTACCTAGGCAATGTGACCCATGTTAGTGATATGCCAACTCGGTGCTAGTCACCATCCCCTAGCCTGTTGGTGGGGGGAAAGGAGTGTCGAGGCTCGGGCCCCATTGGAATGGGTCATCAAATATTGGTATCAGAGGTGGTCAGTTCTAGTATTAAACCAAGATTCTATGAGATTGATTTGGGGAAATAATGTTAAGTGTTTTTTGTTTGGATTTCATTCTACGAACTCCTGTGTTGATGCTACCGACTGAGGTATCCATACTCTCAGACGTTGATAACCTTCTCTTTAATATGTACATGAAAACACTAGTTGTGGGGAATCCAAAATATGGTACATGCGTCATATAGGAATGGGTTTTGTTTTCATTGTCCATTGTGTCAGATATCATCATATATTCTTTGAATGTGGTGCATATTTTTTCCTTATAGGATGAATCCATGACACATACTCTCTCGGATTCAGTGACTCTATCATGAGGATGACACCTTTTGTGTAAAGGCTTCGATTCATGGAACAATTTTCCATGTGTTACCTCCAGTTGGTGCACCTACGACACCACCACTAGTGGAGTGGAACATGGTACCGACCGTACAGACAGACGAGGAGCACAGACTGAGCGAACTCCATGATATTCAAAGACAGAGACCCATCAGGATCCAAGGAAACCATAAAACTCAGGTATATGAGGACTGTCTTGTGGTGGTGAACACATTCTTCCACCTAGTGAGGACATCATCAGACCAGGTGGTGATCCTAGGAGTGATCATTCTTCAGGGTTCCACTGGACGATGATGGAGTTTGATCATGCAGACTCATGATGAGGATACTATTTCATGGAAGGAGTTTTAGTGTCCTGTTATAGAGGATTTCTCTCCTGTTGTGGTGAGAGAAGTGTGTATGGAATATTGTCATCGACTCAAATTGGGTATTTTAATGGTGTTTGACTATTAATTGAGGATAACAAACCTCAATTGGTATTCGATGGATATGGTCAGTGGTTAGTTCTTCAGATATAAAACCATTGAGTGAGGTCTACTATGTGACATTCAAGAAAGTGTTCTACCACTATGCATTTGGAGTTATGCAGAAGTACCCTTGATTTTGTGGACGAGAGCTTCTTGGTTTTGCAGAGATATCTATAAGTAATTAGTAGAAGGAAGGCTGTTGTAGAGACCATAGATACGGGGAGTCGATGATGAGAACATGGATCAGTATGTGGGAGACCTCACATGATGACACAAGATAGGGGATTTTCGTTCTAGGTCTCTTGGGATGGATCCATTCATCCCTGGTAGAGAGGATGATACTCATGCGACATCAAAGAGAGTAGAGAAGGCAGAACCCCTAGTATGAGGATGTTGTAGAGGAGCATGGAGAGCTGTAGGATGTGGAATGCATTTTACCATACATCCAACACCACCCCCAAGAGGGTTGCACCAGGCTCAGGGTTCTGGGGGACATGGGTGGTGGAAGCTACATGGAGTTGAGGTGTACGATCAAGGGACTCCCAGGGTGATGTTAGGTACTATCTATGTATAATATACCTTAGATACCCTACATATAGACATAGGATTTTGTAATTATTTTCTTTCCACATATTTGGTGAGAAACCTTTAGATTTTGGTTAATCCTTTATCATGACGTTTATGCTTGGAGACACCTATGGAAGGAGACCCAATAATCATGAATCCTTGCCAACATTGTGATCATAAACATAGAAGTGAGTTTTTAGTTTGTATCATCTTCGTGGAGGTGTCGAGGCCATAAGATGTCATTCTTAGTATGGATTTGTTATCTTTGGTCCATGCCCAGATTGACTTCTTTATGTGTATAGTGCGGTGTATCCATAGAGACAGAATGAGGTTTTCATTTATTGATGAAAAGGAATACCAGATATCATAGAATGAGCTCATGCATAAGATGGTGACTACAATCACTCATTAGTAAGCTAGGCTTAACCATTGAGCATAATATGTCATGATCTTTCAATTTCCAGCAGTAGGGGTGGAGTATAAAGAAGTATTCCCACAAGATTTTCCATGATTACCTCCCCCTCTGAGAGATCGAATTATGAATTGAATTACACCCGGTAATGGTGCTGATATCATCATCAACATATTAGATAGACCCAGTATATCCTCACGAGCTGAGCACCAAGTCAATGCATTTTCATAGTAAGGGCTTCGTAAGACCTATTATTTCACCCTAGATGGAAGTAGTTCTCTTTTCCAAGATGGAGTATAAGAGTTTGAGGTTGTGTGTGTATTAACGATGCCTAAATCATGGCACACTAAAGGATAACTATTGACTGTTGAGGATCGACGACCTCTTCTATAAGCTAATAGGGGCGCAATTGCTCTGAATGGATGTCCTTCGATCGTGTTACCACCATTTAGGAATACAACATAAGGATATATCGAAGACATATTTCTGATGATTCTATTGTCACTAAGAGTACATGGTGATGCATTTTGGCATGATGAATTCCAATGATTTTTTCATGGGACACAAGAACATGATCATCCAACCACATATAGACTAGTTCGTAGTGGTCTCCTTTGACGAAATTCTTGTGTACTTGTCATCAGAGGATGAGAATGTGGGATACTTATAGATGGTTCTAGACATACTCTAAGAGAAAATAACATTATGGGATGCTCTTGAAATTCTAGTTTTAGATATTGTATGTTATCTTCCTAGGGAATGTTATCTCAGATGATGAAGTTGTAGTGATCTCAACCATGGAAGAGGTGGTGTTAGCATGGAAGACACCCCAGAGTGTAACATAGGTGTGGAGCTTTCATGGACTGACATGTTACTACAAAGGTATTTATCTCTGATTTCCCACAGATGTAAACACTACTAAAAGCTGTCATTTAGTTGGGAAATCCTTTTTTATGGACAAAGAATATCAATCAAACTTTCCATCAGTTGAGGTAGAGTCTGTTGAGAGCAACGATCATGAGATTTCTAGAAGAGGTTGTTGAGTACATGATTTTATATGATGAATTAGGGATTGGTCATTGATGTGTCCTCATATAGAGATGGTATGTGATTACATGTGGTTTGACCTTGCTATGGTATCATGGGAAGAACAATGTGAGCTCTGATCTTGAGTTAGAGGTGATGGTCTTTGCATGGATGATGTAGAGAAACTACCATCTAAGAGTATGATTTATCCTCTAATTTGACCACAACAGCCTCATGTACATCATCTGGCATGTGGATTTCAATATTAGGTAGAGGGGAAGGATAGATCTCCTCCAAAATTTTGACATCATGATATTATGTACTCCATGGAAGGGGAACATTGTGGCAAATGAACTTAGCAGGAGATCGAGTTTGTTGATGTTAAGGGAGGCATTAATGTAGTTGGACCTACTAAAATTATAATACATGAATAGAGATGATTCAAAATATCTTGTGTTGATTTTTGTAAGCAATACACTCTTGCGGTGAGTCGGGGAGGCACATTTATTTGATGTTGACTTCGAGACATTATGTGCTCAGCAGTCCATAGAATATGATCCTGATGGGTATTCACATGTTTGGGAGAAAATCGTTATTTTTCTGAGGTCACATTGTTGTTTCAGTGGTGTTGCAGGAGTATTTTATGAGGGAGCTTCATACATCCCTTGTGGATGAACCTCCTAGAGTGGAAAAAATGAACCAACAACTTTGGTAACATTTTAGGTGGATGAGTATGATGAAGGAAGTAGTAAAGTTCTTCTTTCGATGCCTTACGTACAAGTAGTTTAAGGTTGAGCACCTGGTTCTAGTAGGGTTATCTCATCCCTGGAAGTTCTAATGTGGATGTGGGATAGAATATTGATGCACTATGTGATTGGCTTTCAACGAACATCCAAGGTACATGATTCTATTTTGGGGTTCATTGATTGACTCACCAAGTCTCCCCACTGTCTAAATATGTGAATGTAGAATTCCATAGTATGTTTGGGATGAATCTATGTGATGGATATAGTTCATCTTCGTGGAATCCCTTCGGCGATAGTCTCCTATTGCAATGATCGTTTCACATTCCAATTGTGTCAGGGATTTTAGGAGGTGTTTGGGACTCAGTTATGCTTAAGCATATCATTCCATCCCCAGATAGATTTTCAGAGTGAGAGAACCATTCAGTTTATAGAGGATATGTTGCAGGGATGTATCATAGATTATTTTCTTTGTTGGGTGGACTATATACCACTGGTGGAGTTTTCATACTACAATAGCTACAACTCTATTGTCAGCATGGCACCGTTTGAGGATTTAAATGGGCGACCCTTCTGGTCACCACTCTATTGGACTGGGCCTTGAGAGTCATCACTCATGGTTCCATATTTGGTGAGATCTTCCACCGAGAAGGGGAAGATCACCCAACAATAGATGAAGACTGCCCTAAGCATACAGAAGTGTTATGATGAAAAACATAAGAGACCTATGGAGTTCAAGGAGGGATACCATGCCTTCCTTCATGTCTCATCCTGATGGGGGTTGTAGAAATTTGGATTAGGCCCATTGATTTATTGGATTATCATCATCCCTTTTCAGATACTACACAAACTTTTCAAGATAGAATACCACCAAAGTTACACAGGATACATGATTATTACTCGGGTCATAGCTGAGAAGGTACGTGCATGACCCACCACACATCATTTAATAGGGTGAGGTGTAATTGAGTATGGAGTGACCATCGTAAAGTACCCAGTGGAGATTGAGGATGGACATGATAGGGTCTTTTTTGGGTGATTTATTCCATTAGTGTGTGACTGATGGCAACATGGGATACTTCCGGGAGTCTTTGGGAGCAGGAGGCTCAGATTCATGTGTAGTACCCACTTATTTGAGTATTATTTTGTTTTGGCTATTTGAGGATGTAAATTTCATATGGTGGGGTAATATAATGTCTTATATTTTCTTTGAATTATTTTAAAATATTATTTGGAATTATTACTAGCATAATCATACTTTCTACATGTGATTCTGAGGCCTCGGGTGCCCTGAATAAATGTTTGAAATAATTTAAACTATTTAATAGCGCCAATGATTGGTTTTCTGTAAATAATAGAAATAACATTTAAAAGGGTGATCAGATCGGAAATTTGAGGGCACTATTGCATTTAGAGCAGTGGCTTTACCTTAGGTGGGGCCTAACGTCGACCGACGCGGGTCGACGACAAATGATAGTATTTGGGTGTGTAAAGGAAATGAATTTAATTATATATTAGTTTTATTTTAAACAATTTAATGTCATAAATTCCTAATTTTAATAATTAAAATTTATACTACTTTCATTTAATAGGGTTATCTACATATCCCTATGAATTTGACGACTTCTATTGGATCATTGGAAAAGACCCCATCGGCAGACGATTACTGATCAATAGATTGACACACATCGGATCTGACGGACCTCGTTCTTAAATTAAATTATAAACGTAGATGAACCCATGAAAAGATTGATCTACGGGACATGTTTTCTTATGGGAGGGTGTCTATTTTCGTTTCCATTGATGATTTATATTCTGGGAAATATTTATGATGTTTATTATTTTTTCCTTACTCACCTCGCATTCTTCACATTCTTATCATGGAAAAAAACAATAGATCATTGTGGGTCTGTTTTGCAATATAACAACCCAAACCAAAGATCCGACCTAGTAATGAACTAGCGGATGTCCAACTTCGATGGTCGATGAAAAGTCATCTGAGATCAAGGAGGATTATTAATCAAGTGATCATCATGAGTGTGGATGGATACTTGTTTTTGGGGCTAATCGGAGGCCCGAAAATAATGGAAACATCATTGCGGCACTAGGATGACCTCAAACCTAGAGTTTTACAAACATCATACAATCGAATCGATGACTTGATGATCCTCCAGGGGCACACGAGGATGAACGGCGCATTCTATAATTTTACGATGAACACAACATGTTCTCCTAAGAATACGTTGTGTGGGACCCGCACAATGGCTGCTAGGGATTCTGTGCTCTAGATGGTGAAGAGCACATCGTTCTCCCAGGGGTACATGAGGTTTAGGCCCCACCGAATGGTAGATGGAGTTCCAGGTGACAGGAAGCATGGTCATTATTTGTGACCACTATCCCACAATTATTGGGTCCTTATGTGGGACTAATCATGTTTCTCGGTCAATACAAGGACACATGGTCGAGTAAATGGCATATACTCCACCACATGTCCAGACCAGTCCAGACATGCAGGCTACCCAGTGTACCGGTACATCGTCTGGAACACATGGGTTGAACCCATGTATGTGCACATGACCAGAGTACCTGAAGAGGACACTAGATAGTCATACATGGAATGTGATCCTTCCTACATGTCGTGTACATACATTATTACACGGCATGTTCTCCATAATCACGTCATTTTACATGGGTAGTGCCCAGAGTCATGACACACGACTTGTGGCCCCTTCTACATGTCGCGTACCATTCTGTAAATGGATTTATTTTCGTGTCCACTGTTACAAGGACATGTTTTGATTGGGTTAGTTCACCCTTTTCTCGTTCCCCTAAATTCCATGTATTTTTTTCACCCATTGGAGTTTTATCCATTCATTAGAACATTCTGGGTAGTCATAATACCACCGACAGCCCTGAAGTGAGATCCTCTACAAATTCATGACTCTTTTTAGAGTTAGGTATCAACATGAAAAATCCTACAAGACACCGAACCTCTAATTATAATTTCAATCCAAATGAGCCATGTTATCTTACAAGGGACTAGCAGGGATCCTCCTCTGTGTATAATTATCTTTTCTCACTCAGTAGTGTGTTCCCCATGATTGTGTGCGTCTGTTATCTCTTCAGATCAATCGGTGTGTGTATCTCTCTCATGACATTTCTCGACAAATGTACTTCTCAGGAAAATGTCATCAATGTTATCAGACATAGGGAGTGACTATACTTCAATTAGTTCTTCATAAAATCGTTTAACTGAATCCCAAACATGAGTATGCAGTCATTGGGAAATACATCTATACTATTGGTGTATCACACCAAGTTTTTATGAGATAGTTTTTTTTAATTTCATTGATTTCTTATGTTGTAAGATACATCATAATTTTCTTGCGCTACATGCATCACCATATCAGTTTTAATTATATGAAACACTTTTCTTTGCTTGTAGAATACAAAAATCTCATGTTCAATAGGTAGAATTCATTTCTCACAACACTAAGTATTGATATTTTTTCAATATATAAATGAGTTTTTATTATGTTATATGAAATACCAAATGAAGAATTCAATTTAAGAAAAACTATCTTCCCTTGAATTAAAATCAAGAGAGACCTTCCTTGATAGCATGTGTTGTACACAATATCAAGTTTCACTAAAAAGGTTATATTATTAAAATATTATTATTTAATGGAATATGAACTAGCCATTATGAATTGTATTAAACAAATTTTGAATTATATGTAACATTATAATGTTTGATACACATTTCATAGTACATGATATGAGAACAAAATCAATTTTTCGAATTAAGGAATTGTTTTTAAAAAAATGTTGTTTAACCACCTTTTGATGGAGAATCATTTTTTTCACGTTTTAGAAACTTTTTTAAGTAAATTATTTTTAAATAAACATTTTATATAAAATATGGACATAAAAATTTACTTTTATTGAGTATTTGTTATTATTATATGAAAAATTAAATTTTAATTAATACTGAAAGATACAACATTTTAATTCAAAAATACATTTTTATAATATTTATTTATATGGTTATATTATCTTTTTAATTTGTTTTAAATTTTATTTGTGTTATATTTTTATCATTTAATCAAATTTTTGTCATTGGATATAACTTTAAATTTAAATTAAACATAATCATTTGTCAATCTTTTGATAGTTATTACATTAAAAAACTGCTTTTTTGGTTTCAACAATGAAAATAGTTTTAAATTATTTATTACTTATTATATTTTTTTAATTTGGAAAAGTGGATTCCATATTTTGATGAATCATTTAAGACCATGGCCATCTTTGGGTGGATTTTCACACCCCATTAATACACTTGGATTTTAAAATGACATTTCATATAAATTAATTTAATGTAAAGATAATTATATCCTTAACAAATATCTTCTACTAAATAGATTGTAATATAGGGTCATATAACTGATCTATATGCCTATAAATATTCATTATAAATCTAAAAATATTTCTTACATCGTGGTATTTTATTTATAAATTTTAGACACCATATTAATAAATTTATTTGTGACACAATGATGATGTAGTGATTAGCTTATAAATGTGTGATTAAAATAATTGAGATTATAAATATTATAATGTATTTATTTTCAAACATCTTAAGCCATCCAAGAATTTTATGAATGCTTCATAGTTGTTATCTATAAATTAATGAAGTTTTCAATAATTAATCAGGTTGTTAGAAATTTTTTAAAAAGTGATAATATTAATAGTTTAAAATTTTACATAAATGTGTTTTTAAAACAAATACTATTTGATTAAATGATATAACGGTCCAAAAATATATGATTCAGTCAAATGACTTAGATAATGTTTAAAATTTAATTAATTATGTTCTTTAGGTTCTATTGGAATTCTAATGTTATTATATTAACCCTATAATATGAATATACAATAAGAAATTTTAATAGTTAAATTAGTTAACTAAGTGTTGAAGCTAAAAGATAAGGGTAAATTTTAGTCCTAAACATATCTAAAACCTATTGGTTGAGAGTATTCATATAAAATTTATCTTAAAATAGAAATAAATGAGACAAGGACCTTTTTTAACTAAAAAAGTTTTCTATTAAATTAATATTTAGATAGTTTCATAATGTTCCCTCTCCTCTCTTATAAAAAAACCTCCTCCATTTCTTATTCACCCCATTTTGAGCATTCTAACTCGGCAACCCACTGACCATTTTCCGTCTCAACTTCTCTAGTTACATTAAACTAGTTATGGTCTTCTAAAATGTCCAACTCTAGTGGAATATGTGGAAATTCAATGGAGGCATGTTGATGAAGTGTTAATATCATCAACTGATTCATTAAGAACTCTTTCTTCTTCAACTTCTTCTTATTTAGATTTTTGACTATAAAGTGATAACATCTGTATCAATAATATACTGAAATGTTATTATAAAAATTTAAAATCCCTAGTTCACCTTCTATCCATCATTTGAAAAATTAAATCACCGCGAGTGCGTACATATGAATTACTGTCTTGACGCTATAGATTAATTTGTTTTCCCCCACCACTATACATGGTTGGTTATGACGTGGTAAATAATAAATATATATGATTATTATATCATGATTATAATTCTAAGATAATATAAACAAAATACATCAATACTATTCAATAATTATGGGAACTATATCATCATTCGTGCATACATATGATTTACCATCTCCATAGTGTGATGATATTGGATCAACATAATCTTCATTAAACTATGATTATATAAAAGAATTAAATAGATAAATATGATACATATTATACTAACACTTTGTTGTAAATGATATAACTATAAAATCAAAATAATAATAATAACTTATCCAACAAAACATACATAAGTATATAAAGCTGTTAATACTCAAATAACATGTAACAATTAAATGATACAAAAAACTGATGAAAATGTGATCATAAAAGTTATCATACGAATTATTATGATTCTGGAATAAATAAGATACGTTATTTAAATCATTATATGAGATGTTCATTTATATACAAAACATATCATAATCCTGGAAAGGGGTAATTTTTCAATCCAATTTTGATCTGATATTCTTAATACGTGAGTTTTTAATGGGGTTATATTTATAGTCCATATCAATTTTTGAAAAAAAATGTTTTCATAAAATGGTTATTGTTATCCCATCTATGATAAAAGACTTTTTACTCATTTTTTACTTTTACAACATGGTATGGAACGAATCATTATTTTCATTACCATATGAGTTACTTTTTGAGTTCTCCGACAAAAGTACGAGGAGAATGATTTATTTATCTTATACGACATGAATTTATTTTTATATTTTCATGACTCCTTATTTCAACAAAGATTCCTCTATAATATTTAATGATTATTTTCAAATAAATTATTTTCAATTATAACTTCATGAAATCATGAGAAAAGAAAATATTTATGAAGTATAATGAATATTATTCTCATGAACTATATTCAAGTGTTAATTTTCCATCTAAAATGATACTCTTAAATATGGTTTTGTTTCTATCCATTTTATTACTATGATTTGATATCATTAATGATGTGATGAACTTTTTTGGATTATGCTATTTAAGAAACCCATTTTATTCCTACTGTTATCCTATGATGAATTATTAATGTTTTGTAGGACATGTAATAATGATTTCACTACGAGAGGGGTGGGACCTATATCTCCCTCTAATTAATTGGTGAAATAATTATATCTCAAGAGATATACATGAATAGAACATCATGTTAATCCTGATCAGTAATAGATTGTGGGAACAACAAGTAAACCAGATTAAGAAATGAACATTGTCTAGTATGATTGTTTTAGCTGTAATGCCTTGGACACTATGGAAATCATATTATGTGCTTTTTAGTTTTCTAAAATTATATTTTTTATTACAGTTATATTCTATAATATCTAATGTTACATTAGGATCTACGCATTAAGTACATCTAATGTTTATTTCATGACTCATTATATCGATGTTTAAGCATTATGTCCATGTTTTTATGTTCAACTGTTTATGTTTTTTATGTTCTCCTTTTTTACTCTTGCAAAGAATTTGAGTTCACCCAATTTATGTTTTCTTTCCTCGAGGATATTATGAATGGTTTTTGGTAGGAATTAAAGGTGTTGATCATTATTAGAGATGTTGATGATCTTTCACTCAATTAAAATATTGTGGTCCCAGTTTCAAAAGACTATATACTAATATAGTCATTGGGCATATATTTGGGTAATGTTTTACATATAAAAAAATGAAATGTAATTTCCATGTACATCCTTCCGGGGTCATTATATTTGGTATCAGAGTGAAGGATTAATCAACCATTGAAATAAAGGATGTGAAACAATTGGTGAGATCCCAAAAGATATTTATATAGTATTTTAGGGATGTCCTTAAGGTTATGAATAAGTATATGTTACAGTCCTAGAATTATGATAACGATCATGCATAACACTGGAATAAACCTAAGAATTTATAGGATTAAAGTAATCCCCCTTAATTACATTGTTTTCCTAGTATGATATTTTCCTCTCAAATTATTCCACTAGGGGTTTAAATGATTGATGAAACCCAAAGGAACTATGTTAATGATCAATGCAATGGGAAATTCATTGATTTTTCTCATGAGAAAACCAATGATATGGGAGATCGATTGAAAAAAAGTACTGTTGTACTTACTCAAGATATGAATCATTTTGGACTTTCAAATTAGAAGAAAAGGGAACAACATTATATTGAGATCTTCATGAGGAAACATCAACCTTCTTTCAGTGGGACTTTGGATCCACTTATTACTGAACAAATTGTTCAGTACCATTGAGATGATATTTTCTATCCTTCCATTTTTAGAACAAGAAATATTTATATTGTTTGTCTATCGATTATAAGGAAAAGAAGACCAGTGATGGACTCTAATTAAGAACACTAGGCATCAAGATGAAATTGAATCCATGGAATGAAACAAGTTCAAGAACATTTTTTTCATTAAGTACTTCCTCTTATTCTTAAAAAATTAATTGAAAAAGAGTTCCATGATATTAATAAAATATGATGATGAATTTTTTGGTACATAAATGGAAAATTTTACAAGGATTTCAACATATTCTTCAAGATTTATCATATAACCTGAATTTAATGTTGATAGATTATTTAGTGGCCTAAAACCAAGTATTCGAAGTGCATTAGATATAAGAGTCAACAGTAGCTATGAATAGATTCATCATTGTGAAATAAAGGTAAAACTGGAAGTAGTTGTTACATATACATATCATGGTTTTTACAGGGAAAAAATATAGAGTTGAAGGGAAAATCTCAAAAAAACAGTGAAATGAAGATGAATGTTTCCTTATTCTCAGGTGTGGAAATAAGCATGGTGGTGAATGTATTAAAGGGACTACTAAATGTTTCTACTATATAAAAGAAGTTCATTGAGTAGTTGAGTGTTGATGTAATGGGAAAAATGTTTCAAATAATATGAATATATAATAGAATACAGAGAACGCAACACCAACACTTCGATGAAACAAGTGGAATGAAATGGATCATTATGCTATCCAATTCCCTAATTAAAGGGTTATTTATGATCAATTTTAGCATCCTCTTAACGAAAAAGGAAAAGGGATGTCACATGTGTTCACTATTGTTGTTGTTGAGTATGACAACAAAGTGGCCGAATGATTAAGTGTTTCTGTAATGGGCTTCCAAAATAGGGTTATGTAATCTCATTTATATTATTTGGGAATATTTGAATATTTATATATTTGTTTATTGTGATTTTAAATAAATATATATAACCGGTTACTATGATAAGGGATTGAAATGTTTTTAGAAATCACGTGATATGCACATAATGAAGGTATAATGAGATAATGAGATACTTAATAGTATTAATGTGCTTAGGAATGATGATAAGACATTGTGATATCATGGTTTGATTATATATATTTTTTATTATATTTGGTGTGTGTAATGAGTTAATTTGGATAGAATGAATGTTTTCAATATGGTTCTACGATAATTTGTGTTATGATAATGTCTCAAGAAAATACTAGATTAAGGTATTCACATGATTGGAATATGATAACTATGTAATTCCAAATGATATGTGGGAGAAAAATGTTATGTGGATTTAGATAACCTCCTATTATATATTTATATTTTCAGTTTTTGGAATGATTTTAATGATATCCATTTATAGATAGTATATGTTATTTTCCATTTTATTTTTTTATATTAATGTTTTATCTCACTATAGGTGGTCTTATAAATATTTGATTACATTTGTTAGCCTTTTTGTTGAGATAGATGGAATGCCATATAATTCAATCACACGATCTTCTAACACATCATGATTGAAAAATAAAACATTATTTCATTAAATAAGAGATTATGTGTAAATTTTTCATGACACAAAAAATGGTGATATTGTACCAAAATAAAGAATGTATTTTTTATATGGAAAAATCGTAAACAATAGGAATGGGATTCTGAAAAGAAAAAATATAATCCTAGTAATTTCTTATCGGATGAATCAGATGATCCCATAAATCCTCACAGATTTATGTCTTTCTTATAGTAATCTTTCACTAAACCTTATTCTCTTTCACTATCTATCAGAACGTGATGGCTATAATTCACTTCTATATCCTTGTTTTCACTAACCACATATGTTTAATATATATTATATATTTTTCTATATATATATTTATAAATGTGTCTATGTTTGTATCAATATATATTAATATATACAAATACATAAATGAAAACAATTAATAATTAACATATTTTTAAATTATAAATATAAAATTATATAATAAATTGTATACTATTATGAATATATATATATATTTAGATATTATTATAAGTATATTTATATATTATTAATTCTGAATTTCATTTTTATCATTTTATAAAAAATGTATAAATGAATTTATATATTTTTCTAAAAAATATATATTTATTGTTATATAAATAATATTTAACAATATATATGTATATATAAATTTTTATATATGGTAATCATTATTTACACTAATAAATGATCAAAAATTATATTTTTATAAAAAATATTTATTAAGGGAAAAAATATTGTTGTGAAAAACACGAAAAAGTATGAAATTTTAATACTTCTTTTATAGTCAATGATAATTTTTACTTGTATCAATTCCTTTTTTATGTGGATATACATATAAATTTATCAATTTCTTTCAATTCCAATGGGTATTGATGAATATATCGATATATTTCATTCTAGTTATACACCATTTCAATTCATGGGATTCAAAAAAAATTTAAACAAAGAGGATAACATTGTAGTTTATGGGGTGTATTCTTGTGATGTGATAAGAAGAAATAGATGGTATTAGGTTGGTTAGTTCTTCAGCGTGTATTTTTAATTGAATTAATTAGAATGTCACTAATGATTTAGTGTTGAATTGAATTGGACTCTATAAAAATTTAATGATTTCATGTTTGATAGATGTGCTTCTTTTGTGTAATTCTTTTATAGATTGTTTTTTAAATAATGAAAAAGGTGGTGTGTTATTAGTATTAAAAAATGGGTCTATCCAAGCCTGGGACCCATTAATTCTTATTCCAGTAATGAGGATGTTTGATTGGGGTCCACGATTCTTGAATCCCGATGAGAGAGGAGGAATGTCTCATCTTAAAAGAAATTAAGTTACATATTTTCTCTTCTTTTGATATATATATATATATATATAATAATCAAATAATAATAAAAATATTAAAATTAATATGTAATATTATAAAAAGTATACCATAATTAATTATATATTTATATAATAATAAATAGTTAAAAAATTAATTTATATATTTATAGATAATCATCCACTAATAACATTACAAATATAATTAGTTGTTAATTAATAATTTTACAATATAATTATCCAAAGTCGGTAAATATTCCATATAATAGTAAAAGTTAATTATTAATAATTAACTAAATATATTAATTAATTTTATTATAATTATCAATATATTATTAATATATTAACAATACTTAGTAAACATATAATATAGTTGTTAATAGTATATTATAAGATAATATAATTGTTAATTAGTAATTATATTACTTATTTGTAATTAATAATATGTAATTAACTACTCATAATAATTAGTAATTTAAAATTTAATATTTAATAATATAATTAATTTTAATATAATAACATTTCAAGTAAATATTAATGATTAATTACATATTTTGTAATTTTATGACTAATATATAAAAAAAAATTAATAATTAGATCTTATATTGTTAATATAACAAAAAAAATTGTTTTCTTTTCATGAAGATTGGGTGGTGGCCTCATTTTTATTATTAAAAAATTGATACGAAATATTTCATTCTAGGTAGAGGGTAACCAATTAGATGGTCTGTAGGTCTAGAGTCACCAAGGCCCTTGGATCATGGGTCTGATGCCATAAAAATATGACTAAGGTTCACAAAACATTCTGGAAGGCCCATGACATGAATGAAATATTTATGGATAGAAAGACCCATGGCTAGTTGGCCAAAAATATGGACCCACATTCCTAATAATTCTACCCACACATGCAAGAAAATACTCAAGACTACCAATAATTTCCCTGTTCATTCTTTGCAATTCTCCCGTCATTGGAGGTCCTCCTTTGATATTGCCTATATGCACACTACAAGGGTCTCACACCATCCCACAACATGATCATAATCTACATCTCAATGTCACCTCCTCACACAATAATGTACGAGGCCGTCATACCATGTCTCATATAAATATTACCAAATAATGATACCACACATTGATTATACCACTACAGTCCAACCATTTTACATTAATGATCGAGACCGCAGACGATTTCCTAGAGCTTTCATGTTCCTTATCCCACCATGAGTGGCCAGCCACCCTGCCTTCTAGAAAACCACCACTAGTATACACCCTATTTATTATCACTCAACATATGTCCGGGTCACATTGTCAACACTTTTCTCTATCATCATCGATGACACATGATTGCATCCCACTTTATTATAGTCTAGGGATTACCTCCCTATAATACCCTAATGTTATCATCCAATCCATTACATTTTTTTCTCCATTTCCATGAGGAACCCATGAAAGGTTATCCAGAAATAAAATGGATCACCAAAGGTACCTGATCATGGAAAACCCCCACCCTTATGTTCTTGATTTCCTCCATCTAATGTGGTGGTGTATTTGGTGAAGGCTTACGACTATCGTGGGGGAGGAAATCCCTCTGAGGTACATGATGATTTAAGAAACATTATTCCTTCCCAATGGATTACTTTCATTAGTCAATAATTCATCTTGAGGAAAAGGTACCGTGTTTTTTTAATTATATTACATGTTGAAGACCTTGAAATTTATGAGTCACTCAGTTATTTTGTGTCTCCTCTCTGTTTTCCTATGCCCTTCTTATAGGATTCACCATGTTTCCACACATCACGTAATAGGAATTCTTGAATGATGTTGGATCCAAACCTATATTCCATTCATGTATTGGTTCAACATTACATAAACCCCCCATGTGACATTTTCCCCCCATTCTTGTGGACCAATGAACATCAAGTGTTTCCCCAACATTACCATTTACTATTTCCTTCTTACCATAGGTATGATAAATAATTTTTATTCTCAATTTATGTACAATAAAGTATAATTCATCATTTACCAATCCTCCAAACCATTAAATGTTGACATTTCTAAAGCCATTCCCCTTAAAAGGTTGCATGAGTCAAGGTTATGTATAACTGAAGGGTGAGGAGTGTGTCCTCTACATCTGTTCTTTAAGATATAAAGCAACATAGCACCAACATTCATCATCACATGATGTTAAAATATTATCAAAAATCGGGTAATTTACATGGGATTCCCCATGAATGCTCATCATGGGATTCCACCCTCTCCTGCAATCAGCCAGAAGAATCTTATTCTAGGATGCTTCCGTTGGTATTCCTCACACAAGAATCCATTTTAGGGATACTTCCATATGTAATCCACAAAAAAACATTCATATGAATCACCATGTATGACTCACATGGAATGAGATATTCCTCCCATGGAATTATATCCTCCTCAAATGGAAAGGGATCATCTGAGGGTAGCATCCATGTGTAATCCCCCCATAATCTCTCATTTGTGAATATTTTCCAACAAAATAATTAGGTACACTACATATTTGTATTTCTCCCATTGACCATGGATCAAGTGGGATTTGAGTTTAGCAGTTACCATGATATAAAAACTCAACTTCTATGGGCCTATTCCTTGTCCAATTCTCGACCATACAACTGAACTGCCATCCCTCCCATAGTAATCCACAATTATACATGATCTATGTTTAACATCCTTCTATAGTCCCCAACAAAATTGTATCCTTCATTGTTTAATCCCAAATGAAATCATATCACCACAAATGTGGCTCCATATTTGGTAGCCACAAAGGCACATTCTATACTATGATATCTTTGATTCCCAATAAATTGGGATACGTAGGACACCTCTTGGACTTCCAAAAAAATATCCGCTTACATCCACCCTATCAACAATATATATTCCATCTATTTCATCTACTCCATCCACCCTAGCACATCTTCCACTCCATCCACAATCATCATGATCTTTACGTAGGATTCCACTTTAGGGTATGATTATTCCACCAATTCTGGATGATTACATTGTTAATCCCCGTAAACACCATCACTACTCATAAAAAGTCTTAGGTACGTTCATGTTGTAGTAAAAACACAATAAATCATAATTAATTCCTATAGTTAATGGAATAATTCATGTGTAAGCCACTTACCATCCCTCGTCAACGATGCTTTCGCTGAATGAGTGTCCTTAAGGGATGATATTAAATTGCATGCATTGGTCTATCACATGACTATAGACAGTGAAATGAATCTTAATGGGTTTTGATCATTTTATTATAAAAATTTTATATAGGATTCCCCTATAAAGATCAATCCTAGCCAATGGTAAACTATGGTCCTCCTTCAAATAGATTTACCTTCCTAATCCACCTGCAAGGGTGTTTTGTTCATCCTATTTTTTCTCAACCTTCCATTTAGTGACACACCACCTGGGACCACCATCACGGTCGTTATGATCCATCCTTTAGTAAACCCTTAAAGAGCTTAATTCTAATGAAACTCCTCTTTGATCCTCCACTAAGGGGAATTCTAATCAGTGTAGTTCTATATCTCTATGACGTTAAACATACAAATTGGAACATACTAACACCTCATGCTAAACATAAGATGCCTAAGGTGAATGGATTGAGATACATGTTCCTATATTTTCAGTTTCCTCATTCAAAATGTGAGATTCATAAGGTGAAATTATTTGACGATATGCCTTAGACATCAAATACCTAATGATAAACACAATATGTCATGGGTTCCATGCATAGAGATGCATCTTGGATATTCACTCCAATGTGGAAGAATGTATGTGACCAATGTTCCCATAATACATATATAACAATGTTCCCTAATGTGACTACACTGAAAATAGAAGGTTTATTCCCTATGTAGAAACATTAGATTGATCTAATTAATGAACATTAATTAACCATCATCCTTAATGTGATGGCACCAGAATTGATTTTCCCCAACATGACATAATATATGAGGGGGACCCATACTTGGATAAAAATTCCTTGGAGGAATCTTTTGAAATAGGAATTGACACCCCATAATCATGTTCTGATAAAATAGAATGTATTGTCAATGAAAGTGATGAATGTTTTGTTCCTTGAGAATCCTAGAAGGAGGGGTAACCGAAAGCGATGAAAACTTGAGGTCTTAAACATGACAGTAGCCAATCCCTATGAAATGTGTTGTAAATAGGAATGGTGAGAATTAATTAAAACATTTCTCAATCGACCATGGGTATTTTCCATATCGGTCAATAGATCAATGATTGTACTTAGACGCCACAAACAACAGGCTACCATCAAAAGTAGTGAACCCAATGTGAAATTTTTCCCAATGAAATTTCGACTACTAGTGTTTCAGACATTAGATGGTTAAAATTTAATTATATTCAGCTACCTAGTTCCAATACCAAAATTTAAAATAGTTTTCCTAAAATGTAACTCACTAGAAATTAGGGAAGTTAAATATTGGGAATTTCGGTCTATGATATCTTCAACACGGATCTCTCTCTCAAACAATGGAAGATTTGGTGGAACTAGGGAATTGGGAATTAATTTCCTTGTATCTGTACTAACCTGTGAATGATTTTGATTTATAATTCCCAATCATTATGATACAAACCACCAAATTTCGTGATATGATGTGGTAGGAGAAATGTCAATGTGAATATAGCATGTGACTTTTTCTCCCCTGAAGCATCATCCATGACATTAACTTATAGGTGGCCATGCCCCATCTCACCCAAAAATGTCATTCAATGGAGGGTGAAGGAATCCCTCATATTCCGATATGAGATGGTCGGGATAAATCCAATGAGGTATATGGATCACCGTGACATGGAGGCTTCTAAACCTCACTAAAAATACTACACTCAAGGACCATAGAGGGAGCCTCTTATCCCCACTCAATCATTGAAATACTAAAGGTTCCTCTCAACTTAGTGATCCAGTAACTCTCTCTCTCTCTCCTAAACTAAAAAGGGATAGAATTCCTGACTGAGAGCGACAATGACTCAACCTGAGTGACACCAATGATGGATCCCACTAGGCCCATTAAAACAAACAAGGACCAATCAACTAGGCTTTGGAACATATGGAATATTCCCCTACTATACTAGAACTAGTATTCACCACCCAACATTATGTTGGGACAATTTTTAGGGAAATTCCCAATAATAGGAATCTTCGTCTATGGATCCAATGACTCCTCCATCCTTTATCCCTTTCTTCATTGTCCCATCGACTCACTGATATAAATTGGAGCTATATGAAGGGACATATACCAATGTTTTGGACAATACCATTGGTATTAGTATATTTGAGAGTCCCTATACAAATGGGTTTTCCCAAACCACCCATATATGTATAGCAAAGAAACCATATACCGACAATGTTTTCCAGAACCATTTGTATATGTCCCCTATAGAGAACCTATTATGACGGTTTATTCCAATACCACTGAAATAGGTTAATTATAGAGATCATATAAAAATATTGTTTTTAAAACAATTGGTATACATCAAAAATCATGGTAACTATACCATTTGTTCTCAATACCATTTTAATAGGATTATACTAACAGTATTTAGAACTACTTGAATAGGTACAAGATATTCTCGATATGATTATAATTTTTCATATATTTTATTGATCATAAAAACATGTTTTCATCCAAATATAATTCATTTTGTAGGTAAAATTATTTATATTGGTGGTTACGATGATTTTTATTAATTTTCCATCCAAAGAAACAAATCAGGAGTGTACCGAACAAAAAATAAAATTTACACTGTGTGTACATCCTACATTCAAAAAGTATTATTTTCCTGACACATATCAGGAGGACTAGATACACACACCTGTTGCTGGAAGAAGTTTACATATCATGTTATTCCCATAAACACACCATGTTGTCCCTTCAAAAATTGGTTGGTGGTAGATTATTACTATTACATTCCATGTATGGTGTCACTACAAATCGTGTACATCCACCTACCTGGACGCACAGTCTTCCAAGTCAAGGGCAGCATAGTAGCTCACCGACTGAATGAGAAATGAGGGCCAATGCATGTTCACTATGGTACACGACATGTAACTCCTGGTACATTCCATGTACTACTAAAAAATATAAAAGGATGGGAGGCCATCCATGTTTGATATGATTATTTCCAATCCAATATAAAGAGGAATATTCTGGAGAAACCTAAGAACTAATAGAGAGAAGAATAGAAAAAAGGTGTTACTTCTACCACCTTGATGATCGTCAATCAATAGTTTTTTGTATATTGATTTTAATTATAATAACTATTTTAGTTATTATATATTTCATGGTATCTAAGTTCCTTTTGTGTTGGGGATGTGGATTTTTATGTTTTGTATTTCATTAATTGTGATATTTTAATTGTGGTATTAATTCTTCCCTCGTAATTATTTAATACTTCAATCCAAATTTCACTCGAAATATCGTATTATAGTAAGAACATGATTTCTTGGGATATTATTATGAATTATGACTAAGAACATATATGATTAATAGATTTTATTATCTTCTCCATAGGGTTTTTAATTAATAAAATTAAATCAAATCAAATACCGGAATAAAGAATTGGTCACAATTGATTTTAAGAAACTCACCAGTCCAAGGGTGTTATATTACAATCATAAACTAGAAATGAATGTTATAATGAACAACAAATCCTCATAAGAAAATTGATTTAATAACAACCATTAAAATCTATATCCACGATGCATTCTTCTTATTTCTCAACAAGAGTCGTCTATTTGGAATTTTTAAATACCATTAAAATAAATTGTTAAATAAATTGAAGATCAATCACCCTGTTATTGAAACAAATAAAACCAACTATAATTATAGAAAACAACACTAAATTAATCATAATCTAGAAAACAAAACACATTAACTTATTTCCCCTATGGACTGATCCCATACTTTCATTATACTTGTATAAGTGATTTTTTTTTGTAGAAACTAATAATTTGGCTTAAACGATACCAAATTCCTGTTTTGTTTTGGGGGAACATAAATTAACCTTGTATTGATTAATCATTTTTATTAATTAATGAGAAAATAAAAATTAAAAATTCTAAAAAAAATATGTTATTAATCGCATTTTTTTGTTCATTATTTTATTTTCCCTCTATTATGAAGGTTATTTTGTTTAGTGTTGTGCATATTCAAAAGTTCCTGAGTGGATGAATCACACGTTCCCATAACACCAAATCATCGGTCATAATTCTTCATGACACAAATATCGAATGGACGATCTTGGGGAGATGACGCTCAATTATGGATGAGAATAACCTTAACACTACTATGGGGAATATAGATGAGGTAGATCCAGCTGATGACCAAGGAGCTAGACAACTGTTTGACCTGGATGACAACATGATCCATTTGTTCCAAGGTATGAACTATCGTAACCCCTTTAGTTACAACCAGAGCTGTTGCAATACCTAAATCCAGGTTAGGGTCCTTATTTTTCTCATGTGCAAACATTTTTCCCACCACCTCCTCGAGAGAAGTTTCCCCCGCGTCGTAACCATATGGGGTACAATATTACATCAATAAAAGGGGAAGATACAATAATTATCAGACCACCAATGCATGCTCATAATTTTTAGATCAAGACTTCCATCATGCAACTCATTCAAAACACAGTGCAATTAGGAGGCTTAGCATGTGAAGACCACCACACTCATCTCTCCCATTTTTTGGAGATTAGTGACACCTTCCTCTACCATGGTATGTATGAGGATTCCATACACCTTTTCATATTTCCCTTCCAATTAAGGGATAAAAGTAATGGTTGTATTAAAGGATTACTTCAACACTCTATCATCACATAGGAGGTGTTTCCCCTAGTTTTTTTGTCATAATTTTTTCCACCGTCAATGATGGTGACACTATGAAATGAAATTCATAATTTCCAACATCATGATTAATAATCCTTGTATGAATCAGGGGTTCATTTCAAATAAATTTTAAGGAACTGTCCTCATCATGGACATAAATTGTGGATGAAATTACAAACATTCAATAGTGGTCACACAAGAAACACTAAATCGGTGGTGGACGCTGCTGGTGGGGGTCTATAATGAGAAAAAAACCAGAGGAACTCTTCGATCTACTCAATGATATGTATGAAAATAGCATCCAATGGAACTAGGAGCAAGGAACAACGAAGAGAAGCATGAACAACATTGATTACACTATAATTCATGCCACTCAACTCGATGCAGTGTCCATGATGATAGATGTGTTAAATCTGAAAATTGAATTTGAAGCACAAATGGAGTATCACCAAGAATGTAGTGAATACGGTGACAATCACATCATGGGTGAATGACCATGAAAATTTGTCGGTGCCTTGATGTGTGAGTTAATCTATGTTTCCCAGAATACGTGTTAAGAAATGTGCCCTCTGTACCAAAACCCAACAAGGAAAGATAATTTAAATACAGACTGGAAGAAATAAAAAAACATCTCATCCCCATCCACAAAGGCCAATTATTTATCAGAAACAACCATAACTAAATTCGTATCCATGATAGTAGCAGACGATACCCTCCCAACTACCTGGGTAGCATGACCCTCTCCCGATGAAATAGTGAAGGCATCAAAAACCTCAACTAGTTACACAACAGCCACAGTGGAACCCCCATCAAAGCTGGAAGAAATGATGACAAAATTCCTAACAACTCATGAATCAAGATTTGAAAATAAAGAGGCAACAATTAGAGGAATTGAGAATCAAATTGGGCAGGATTCCAATCAACTGTCTTCTAGGAAACCCGGTACAAAACCGGGTAATACCAAGTAGATCCCATTTAAATAATCCAACGATACCACTTTATTAAGTGGGAAGGATCTCCAATAGAATGCTACTACGAATCAAGGTGAAAATCTATCTTAACCAACATCCTCTTATAAAAAACAAGTCAAATATGTGGAATCTCCATCAATACAGGAAGAACTAAAGACCATACACGACAAGGGAAAATAGGTGGTTAATCCTTCTTAAAGGACTCTTTCCATTTCCTACACAAATGAAGCAATGTATGTTGGACCAATAATTCACAATATTTATAATTTTGTACTGGAAACAGCATATAAAAATTCCCTTCACAGAAGCATTTTCTCAAATGCCAACATACATGAATTTTACAATGGAAATCCTCTTTAATAATATGGGGATTAATGATTTTCGGAAAATTCCTCTTTCTAAATAATGTTCATCAGGGGTACAACATTCCCTTCCCCCAAAGCTCCAAGATCCTGGTAGTTTCACAATCCCCTGAAAATTTTGATCTTATGAGTTTGGTAAATCCCTTTTTTATTTGGGGAAGTGTTATCCTTATTCTCTATGGCGTCTTCAAAAATCATGGGCTAAATGGTCTCCAACCATCTTGGTAGCCCATTAACTAGCAGATCAATAAATCATATATTCTAAAGGGCTACATAAGGATGTGCCCATGAATGTGGGAAATTTCAACGTTCTGGATGACTTCATCATACTCTACATTGAAGATGATCAAGGGGAACCTCTCAGTTGGGAAGACACTTCGTGGCCACTAGGAAGGTGTTGAGTGTTTTTCACCTAGGAAAGTTAATTTTCTATGTAGGTGATGAATAATTACCCAAAAATTTTCTCAAAGCAGTTAAACATGTATCAATGATAAAGAACAAGGATTTTTTTTCCATGATGACGGTGAGCGGTCCCTTGGGTTACATGGGAAATGAAAAGATATGTTGTTATATAACCACTGAAACATTCATCAATGTCATCCGATATATATATGAACCAAAATAGAAGCAATTTCTCATCACCTATGGGTGGTCATTATTATGAGCATTCTACCATTCAGATATCCTACAACGATCCTGGGTAGAACCCATGGTTCCCTCAGTGCTAAAGGCCCCTCAATATGAACTCAAATATCTCCAATCTCATTTATAATATTGCAACTAGGGTCATGATAACACCTTTTCTACAATCCTCGATGATTTACATAAATAAGATCATGAGGAGGAGCACCAATAGGTTCTTCAGAGAAGAAATCAGACCATTAGGGGGACAATTTCTGATCATAAGGGGATCACCTCAATATTTTCTCCCACAACATGTTGGATGAAGAATGCCATATGTCTTCTAGATAACCCCATTAATGATTAAATACTGTAATGAATGAGGTATTGAATAAATATTTGATCATGATATTAGATGTGGGGATCATCTACCCAATCTCTGATAGTCCATGGGTAAGTCCTCTCCATGTGGTACCCAAAAAGTGGGGTACCACTATATCAATAAGGATAAAAAAGAACGTATCCCAACCAGAAAAATCTCAAGATAGAGAGTATTTGTATAATAATAAAATCTAAATGAAGCCACATGAAAAGACAACATCTCACCTTGTTTCATGGGTCAAATTATGGAGATTTATGCAGTGCATGAATGTTATTACATCTTAGATTATTATTCTGGTTATAACCAAATATCTATTTCCCCTTAAGACAATGAAAAAAGATTCTTCACATGAACATACAGAACATTTTCCATTCGATGGTCACATTTTGAAATGGTTAATGGACCATCCACCATTGAATAAATGATTTATATTTTAATTTCTTTAGGATACATTCAAAAATAAGAGATACATCAAGGAGGACCAAAGTTGTGATGGCACAAAGAATCATTGATAACAAAAATAGATCCTCTAGGAGGAATGGAAGATATGTTAAGATAGAGGGATAATTTTGTCTTGAAGAAGCATGATATTCCATGACGTCCACAACCTTATTCCCCTCATGCCATTTTTGGGAGATACCCATATTGGAGCCCATGATTTGCTTACACTTATGGATAATATATGCTATGCTCCGAGCGATACTTCCAAATCCGGATAAGGGATTATATAGAATCAAGGAATCTATATCCACCAACCTAAAATCTATATTCCATTGTTCATAAACCTCCAAACCTATGGCCATTATCTTTACCTCTACCTAATTAGAATCACCTCTACCATAAAAGGCTGATCATTTCAGCGCAACAGACCCACTCTGGTCACTTATAACACCACCACCCCTCATCTCCCCCCTGAAGAGATCTGTCCGTATTGAGTTTCAACCCATAACATGGGGGATACCAATGTACCCAATGACTTATACATGTCCTCCCCTGTTAAAATACAACATAAACGATATGTGATCTTATCACTGGTGAATCATGAAAACCCTTTCAAAATTTAACTGTGTTCAATACTATATTTCACATACTGATGTTGATTCTATGAAGGGTGTGAGAGTATTTCTTCTGCACCGCATCATTCCATGGTTTACAAATAATCCAGCAACCCTCCACAAGATTGATAGCTCGAACTTTCCTCTCTGGACCATGCTCACCTACACCATCAAACCACCAGTTCAGAACCTCATCTTGAATTCCTCCTAATGCTTTCCAGCCTACGAGATGTCCATGAACTGGCCAACTCCATCGAGCCCAATCACTGTTGAAGAATAAATGATCCACTGTTTCTTGTGGAGGTTATCGTAGCACCAGCATCTCGACGAAAAATTTATACCCATGCACTGTATATTGTCACCAGTGGGCGTTTCATTATGGAAGACTCTTGATATCACAAAATTAATCATAGAGTAGATACCTTTGTCACTATAATTATACCCACATGTATCACCTAAACATGGGTCCCACATTATAGAGCTAAAATAATTTAGAGAAAACTCGCCAAATGTAGCTCCCTTCAAATTGAGATGATCTGGGTCCTCTTAAGGTGCGATCTGTATGAATCCATTGAGCGGATCCTTATTGGTTATGGAGTGGATAAAATCTAGGTGTGCACTAGCTTATCTAAAATACATGTCCAGTACTGGACAGCTGGAGTAACGAGAGAGTCCCCCCCCCCACTCCTACTTCCAAAAATTCACAGCTCTTTTTCCCACCAGCCATCATTCAAGGGGGTGAAGATGCAATAAGTAAGGATTAATAAACATCCATGTTCTTGACATCTAAAACCTCTTCACTACCCAATCCAACCCATATTTATCTTGCATTAACTAGACCCAAAAAGCTTTTTCCTCCATTTCCTCTCATGATATCATGGAAGGCATCGATTTCTGGATCGAAGATACACTCCTCAAATTTATGTCCCCATCAGACATTGGTCTTTATAAACACCACCCCAAGGCCTAGTGGTGCTTTCTCTCCATCTGGAATTCCCATATGAAGGAGACCACTATTCTTCCAAATTTTGTGATAACATTTTTTAGACCCATTACAGTGGTCATGAGAAGCATGGTATAGAAACTATAACTCTATTAACCAATGTAATGCTCAGTCCAATGGAATGGAGCCTATTTTTTCAATTGAGAATGTGCCTCACGATATTTCCCATGAGCATGTCACAGGGATGAACTTTGTCGGAATTTGGACTCATGGGGGAGCCAAGATAATCTTTGGGGAAGGAGCCTCTCCTCATAGTCTTGATGAATTCCAGGGAATCCTCCATAATGGTTGATATTTCCTTAGTTGAAAAAAACATTATTTTCTCCCAATTCACCACTAGACCACTCCATTTACAGTATTACCTATGAACCCCATTCAACACATTCATTGATCTCCTACTACCATTGATAAATTAAATGGAATAATCTTCAAACATTAAGTGTGATATTCCCTTTGGATCATGTCTATCCCAAAAATGAACGATTCTCCCCATGCACAGTCTTTTCTAAAAAACTACATAGAACATTTTAATCTAAAATAAAAAAGACTGGGTGAAAGGGGATCCCCCTACATCAATCCTCTAAACACCATGAATAAGCCAAAATCATTACCCATGATAGAAGTGGAGATCCATGTCAATATAAAGTAGTGGAAGAGGAGATCTCTGGTCCAATATGGGAAACCCATGCTAGTCAACAACTTTAAAATGAAATCCCATTCCATTACATCATAGGCCTTTATCATGTCAATCATGAAAGCTGGGTTATTATCATAAGCCTTATTGTTGATCCCACTTATCATTTCATGAACTACTCTGATGGTACTAATATTTTACCTCCCTTTAATAATACCATGTTGCTCTGATTCCAATAAGTCATTTAAGTGACTGCATTCCTTTTTATGAAAATACATGCATGTACCATATAAGGAATGTTGCACACGCTGATCGGACTATACTGATCAATAAGATGGGGGTTTATTACATTCGAAATCATAACAACCTTGGCCGAATTGGATTTTTACAGAATATAACCACCATGAATATAGTCTTTCACTACTCTCATCAATTACCCATTGACTGTTTCCCATGCATCCATTCAAAAGGATTTGGGTATCCCATCCGTCCATGGAGCACTTGTAGGGTTCAAAGACAACAATGTCTATCTCACGTCATTCCCTTATGGAGTCATCCTCAACCCCTCATCGATAGCCATAGAAACATATCAAGGAATTTCCTCAAAAATCTTGGTATCCGAACTTTTATAACCATTGATCATATTAGAATTTGGTCATGCATGAATATCTTTAACAATGTCATTGGCCTTATTCCACACATTATCCTGATCATTTGTGTTTGTTCTATCTCCCCTCAGAATATTTGGTATATGAGGGTGGGTCCTTTAGTTTATTCAAGTATGAAGAAAACAAGTGTTCTAGTCCCACTCACAAATCCACAAAATCCTTTCTCCCTTTCTCTCCATCAAAACTAGCTTTAAAAGAGGATCAGTTAATAGAACCTTATTAACTGTGAGTTCAGGAAACAAGGCATCATCCAATATTTATTCCTGGTGAGCCTTCATGTGTTCCACTTCTTTACTAATCAGGATGATCTCCAGTTCATGTGAAGGAACCAAAGTCATCCTCATTCGAAGTATATTTTTTATCTTCCTCTTCTTATTATTGAAGGATATCCATTGGTTCCCTAAATGTTGCCAGTCCCATGCATCCTGGAAAACATCATGGAATTTCATCTCTTATATCCATGAGCTTGATAACAATGTGAACTAATATCTCTGAGTATTAGAGCCTAGGAAAAGATGCAATGTATAATGATAAGATTGGAAACAAACTAGCTGGGGTACTTTAGCATCTGGGAAGACATAAAGAGCTGCCTAGTTCATCAAGCACTGATCAGTCCCACACTAAGTGCATCTTCCTTCAAATTGGTTATTACACCAACTTTAATGATCTCCCTAAAATCTAACTTCCATCATCCCAGATCATGCCAATAAAGCATCAAAGGCATCGATTACACATCATGGGAAAGCCCATCCCCCTTGTTTATCCTATGGAGATGCTACTATGTTGAAATCACCCCCAATAATCTAGGGGTGTTATCGTCGAGATGGCCTACAATTTCACTACAAAGGGACTTTCACTCCTGGTCATTACAATTTTCATAAATAAAAGAGAATGAAAAAAATTGAATTCAAGCTTTTTTCCCATGTAGAGGTATTTTTCTATCGCATTAATCAAATCCACCAAAAATTTTCCTCCCATAAGAGACAAATGTGTGAGTTGAGAGGGTTCCCATGAATGAATCAATAAACATTGAGACTTTGTAAACACTATGTTATTCTATCCGAGCCTTTTTTTGGTTCTAGAACTACCACCATAGAAACTGGGTGATTAGAAAATTAATTAACAATAATATCAGATTTCACCCTCACCCCAAGCTCTCGAGAATTCCAGAAAATTATACTAGACATTAAGACATTTGCGTCTTACTTTAGCCCTAGAATCCAAGGCCTTGTATAGAAGAAACTTCTATGGGGAAGAGGAAGCACCAGAATTTGACTTAGAGTGAGTGTGCATGTTGTTCATCTTGATTCTATTGGAAGATACATGAGTGAGGATACCACTTTTCCAATCCTAGAGAGAATCATCTTAATTAACTATTAGGATATCAGCTGCCGCACGCTTAACCTGAGTTATAGGTGCATGGACCACTGGAGATAACATTGGAGATCTTGGAGGTTGAGAGGTAGGGGATAACATATCTTCTGAAACATGAAACAAAGAAGACATTGGAAAAAACTGAAGAGAAGACAGAGAAGGAAGATGATGATCACGGGCCAAGGGAAGAGTATCCCCTCCAAACACGTCATGCCCCAGGTCCAAAGGAGGAATTTCATAGAGTATGATGCATGAAGTGACATGAAAATCTCTCATACATAAACTAAAGATGTTTCTATAGAGCATCCCATCTAGGGGGACTCGCTGATCTGCTGACCATGACTTGGGAAAAAAGACTACATTCATACAAGAAGAGACTAAATCCCTTGATATAGAGGAAGAAGCCACTAAATCACATGCAGGGGGTAGTAGAACACACCTTTTCCCTAATCAATGAACATAGCCAGCACTAGAGAGGAATTCTGGGAAAAAGGGCCCTGATTCTGACCCTTACCTCAGACCATGTGGCAAACCTGAATGGAATGCCATGTGATTTTATAGATTGAGAAAAAGCATTGAAAAACTGGGTAGAATAGAACCTGGTGACGGTCCTACATCCCCTCGATCCTGAGAATGATCTGATCCAGAATTGTTCAAGAAGATCCATTTCGACATAGATCTGAGCAACCAATGATTTCCCTATATGAGAGGTCTGATCATCTGCTCACTGAAAAGACCCCAATTAATACCGAATCGCCTTAAAAATCTATCCTTACATTAGAGGAATAGGGATCCCGGGGATGTGATACATACTACCACACTAGGGCTCTCCCTCCCCGAGTGAGCATCAATAGACCAATGGGAGAGAGATAGATGTGCCAACTACCCACCCAACGAGGGTTCCTGCTCCAATCTTTCACAAAGTCCTCCCTAGAGGACAAGATGATTCATAAAGACTTTCAAACTATGATGTACACATTGGTCGAAAATTTGGGACCCCACCACTTGAATAATGCCACAAACAACAAGATCAGAGGTTTATCAGTGCTAAATACTTCAACCACTGTCCTCTAGAGATTCTTATCCACCACGTCAAAGAATCCTATTAATCCTCTAGAATAGGGAATCAATTTTTCCATTATGATGGTGTCCTGGATGATACCGCAGGTGCTCCTTCTTGGAAGAGATGAGGAGGGCTTAGAAGCACCTCCTTGAAAGAGAGGGGAGAATTAAATGACCCACCACGGGGCTCCCGAATCCCTATATTCATCAGAAAAAATAGGTCGACAATGGGGGATCTGCAGGAATTTGAGCAACAGGTGAGTGAACAATGTTTGCTTCCATCATCCATGCACCATTCATCATTTCATGTTGGAAATCCTCCATGACACGGTTGATGTATTTATGGTTTTTTCATGGATTGTTGTTACTTATATAGGAAATAATAAATTGATTTCTTAAAAAATCAGGAATCAATTCGAGATTGGTGTGAACACACCAATCTGGTTTTAAATTGGGAAATGTTCAATTTCATGGTATAACTTGACATCAACTTAGTAAAGCATATTACTAAAAAAGGAATAGAGTATGACCCATGAATTATTGAAATCCTCTCACAATAGAATATTCTGACATCTATCTGGGAAATACGATGCTTTCTTGGGCATTTCAGTTTCTAAACAAGATTGGTTAGTGAGTTTTCATGAATACCTCACATGTTTACCAATCATCTTACAAAGAATGCTTTAATTTAATTTAATGTAAAATGCACCATTTTTTTCTATCTTCTGAAAAAATATTAGTCGAAGCCCCAATTTTGAAAGGTCCAAATTGGGAGGAGTGGTTTAAGGTCATGATTGAGGCAATCGACTATATAGTTGTATCAGTTCTTTGGCAGAAACTCCATCAGTTCTTCAGAATGATATATTTTTCTCGAAGAACCTTAAGTGAAGCATAGATCAAATACACTACTACTGAGAAGTAGATTATTGTCGTAGTTTTTTCATTGGACAAGTTCTGTTCTTATTTAGTTCTTTCCAATGTAATTTTATACACTAACTATGAATCACTGAAATACCTGATGATCATGAAGGATGCAAAACCAAGACTCATCTATTGGGTGCTTCTTCTCTAGGATTTTGACATGGATATCTGTGAAAACAATGGAAATTTAATTGTTATCCCCAATTATCTATCTAGGTTATAATTTTTCCATCTCTAAAGGTAAAATTATTATTAAATCATGTAGGAATTCATGGAAAACCATATTTTCTCTATTGAAGATTCACCATATTAGTGGTATTCTGACAAAGCCAATTACTTGCCCACGACATTCAGTCACCATGATTTAAAATTACACCAAAATAATATTTATCTATCTGATGTTAACAAAAATTTATTGGAATACCCTCTAATATTCTTCTAATGTGGAGATTGAGTGACTTGATGTTGTATCCCAGAAGAATATATTCATGAAATTCTCAAATTATTTCATTCTTCTCTAGTGGGGGGACATTATGGTTCAGATAAAATAATGGAAAAAGTCTCCAATAATGGTTTTTTAGACCACTGTGCACAATGATTCTAGAAATTTCGTGACATTTTGTGATCGACGCCAGTGGACTGGTAGCAATGGGTGCCGAGCTTAAATTCCTCAACACCCCATTCATGATATCTAGACGTTCAAAATATGTGGTATTGACTTCATGGTTCCTTTCCTCCATCATTTGGAAACTCTTACATGCTAGTTTGTGTTGACTATGTATCAAAAGGGGTTGAAGCTGCTTCCATTGCATAGAGAAACAAAACATTCATTATGGAATTCTTGAAGAATAACTTTTTCAGCCAGTTTGGTGTTCCACAGGTGATATCTATGATAGAGAGACTAATTTTGACAATGCATTGATGTGAAATGTGATTCTAAAGTACGGCGTGGGATATAACTAGGGAACACCTTACCATCCCTTGTCTAGGGTCCATGTGGAGGTATCACACCATGAATAGATAATGATCATGAAGAATACTCTTGGTGATTCAAGGAAAGCCTAATACATGAATACCGATGATGCCTTGTGGGAAAACTGGACCACCATCAGGACACCTATGGGGATCTCTCAATTACATTTGACCTATGGGAAGAATTGTCATTTACCTGCGGGGAAAGAGAATAATTCTTTTTGGGATGTGAAATACCTTATCTATGATTTAAATTATGCAGAAGAATATCACATGTTTCAACATATAGAACACAACGATATTTGGCAGGAGGAAAATGATAATGACAGGCTGTATATGGAGAATAAAATGGTGGTCAATGACCACATGATCACATAGAAATAATTTCATCCTAATTATGAGGTACATTTATATAATTGCAGTTGGAAATTGTTCCCAGGAAAACTCAAGTCTCGGTGGTCATAACCTTTAAATATGACAATTATTTTCCACCATGGTGTGGTGGAAGTAGCGGGAGAGGACAGTCAACAATTCAAGGTAAATGGGAAATATTTGGAACCCCATTTTCAATTGGATGATATGGTGGGTACACTCTCCACGACATAATCCAGGTAACAAAATGCTCAGTTGTGGTCGATCAAATGACATAAAAAGTGGTGCTTCCAGGGAGGCAACCCGGAGGATACACGTTATTTACCATCTATACACATGACATGTATATATATTTTTAGTGAATGTTTTCATATAATAGATATAGATATTAATTATGTTATTCTCCAAGGATGATTTCATTGTCAATGACTAGATCACAGAAATATATTCTAGCTGTCACCAGTTCGAATCCCTCTACACCAAACTTCGACACGAGATTCATAATTTTTATGTCTTTGTTAACTAAACACCATGTGTGGTATTTTTTAGAATAATATATAATTTTTCAATATAAAAGAAAACCCATTATGGGGATGGACCAACTGGCCATGATCGTTAATCGGTTCAAAATTTCACGGGTTCAAATGCTGAAAACAATACCATTTCCATAATTTTTCATATTAATAATACCACATGGCGGGCATTTCGATATAAGTCATGTGTTTCATGTTTTAAAATATAAATATAACTACTATTTAAAATAAGAAATTTCATGCATGTGAAGTACTATGATTGTAAGATTCTCGATCCTGGATTCAAAAGTCCCAGTTTCAAACTCGGTTAATTCCATGAATCATCCATTTTAATCAAATTAAAACCACACGCCATGAATTCTCATCATCCTGTGTATTATATTTACATTATGTTATATTTTGAAAATAATTATAAACAGGAATGACTACAACCTTTTATTTAGAGGTTGGGGGATCTCGTTTCGAAATGGGAAATCTGTCGTTCGAATCATTCCACAAGCACAAAACCAAATGTCGTTGTTATATTATTCTAATTTTAGGACACACTAAGTGTATTTCCATGGAACAATACATGTATAGATTTAATTTTTCTAAATAATATATATTTATATTTATATTTATTTGAATTATTAATTTTAATTCTTACATAGTTTACTATAATAAATATGTTATATTATTTATTAAAAAACAAACACTACGTGTAAACCTTAATAAACATTTTATCCTTTTCCTATAAAGTTCGGGCCCTACCCTGCCTCAGGCTGTGTTGCACTAACCTCTCTCTATATCCCAATTTTCTTCTCTTGTACTCCCTCCAACCAGCCCATCCACAATCAGCCAATTTGCATTGTTTTTTTGGGTAGGATTTCTCCCACATTTTGAACCACACTCCATGTATGCCTTTCTATGCTCTTCATTTCAATGTTTACAATGTATTTAGGTTCATTTGGGATCAGTTGATCATTGGTGTTCCCTGCGTAGTACATGGGGTGCACGAATAACACACTCTATGTATATATTGTTCACAGCCCCACACGACTCCTTTTCAAAATATTAATTCTACCTGGCGTGAACATTTGGTACACACAGTGTCCCATGCCTCCCCTAGAAATCTATCCATGACCATGTCCTCTAGGACATGGCTGATTTATGTGTCTCCATACACGACGGCTCTCTTCCGAACACTCTATGTCCTCCGACCCTTTATAGGACTCTCTGTGGATGGTATACATAAAACTCACAATATATTAATACCCACGGCCTGTACCCCATTCCACATGATGTGTATTTCCATTATCTGTTTCCCTCATCAAATCCTTGTATGGAATCCTACATAGGAACAACTCCATGTTTTACTACACACTATGTACAATTTATAATACGATTTTTATTGATTTTACATGGTATATTCCCTCAAGTCATGTCTATCTATAGTACACATGTTCTTCCCTAGATCCTACTACATGCAGTGTACCATGGATCTGCAAGCCGTGTTCTTCTAAATTTTATGTTTTCTCACATTTTATGTTTTTCTTTATTTTTCTTTTAATTTCTTTTCTATTCTCCTCTTCTTGGTAGGACTGATAGAGATAATGTGAGTGGGATGTGGCCCCATTCTATTTATAAGGGAGAAAGGCCTCCAAGTCGTCAAATGCAGCATTGACATTCCGAACCACCTACATTGGATTTTACACTTTACTGTCCCCCAACATTGGCTACTCTACCTTCTCTTCTGTTGGGGGCTCCCACATTTACCTTTATTGATCTGGTAAATTCCATGGAACCCCTCTCTACCCTCACATCATTTGAACCTTTTATGGTGGTTATGAGCTCCAATGTTTCCACTCCTTCTAGCTATACACCCACAGTGGTTCCGACCGAGCTGGAAAATCAACCCTCTAATGACCAACCCTCTATGCCAGCTCTTGTATCCCCTACTTCTCCTCCTACCAATGTTGGAAGACCATCTACTCCAACACCATATGTTTCACCACAACCTGCACTAGTTACTACCCACCATTCATCGCATCCATGCTTTATCTTTACATATGATCATCATGCTACTGAGAGAATGTGGAAAATATCCTCCGACACTATATAGTTGTGAGACCACAACTAGGATGTTAGAGTTCCCCTACATTTGGTAATTTTGGAGGATATTGAGGAGCTCCTAGGACATATGCATCAACTTAGGGAACCACTGGTCAACACTCCTACATATAAGGATTTATTTCATGAGTTCCCATAGACCGTTGAGTTCTATGGGCATGAATACAATTAGATTCCCACTAATACTAATACTCGTGTCTGCTTTCGGCTAGGCAGATTCCCTTTTTCCCACACCATGAAATATTTTGGCTTATGGAGAGGCTTAAACCCCTATTCTTCCACCATAACTCTAGTATCCTACCACACTCACCCTAATCATTGTTACCTCATTGAAATGTGTAGGGGGATTGCTAGTCCTGACCACATGTACACCCCCACATTGTAGAAAATCACGCTCATCCTTGACCTTCCCCTTCATTTAATCCATAGATGCTTTAGTGAAATAATGTTTTCTTTCCATTAGGATATGGGCTTCATGTATGCATGAAACATGGAGCTTCGTACTTGTATTTTCTATCAAGACTACCTAGACCTTCACTAGCTTGCCACTAACAACATCCATTTTATGATACACTGTCATCAGGGAAACCAGAATGATAGTTTCTATACCACCCACATATCCCAACATTTTGGATTCTATGAGCCCAATCTCCCTCACGGCCCTATGGGGTCTCTTTAGCATCGTGAATTTGTCAGGATTATTCGCATTATGATGGTCGAGTGATGAGGATATTTCTATGGTCTTGGGTAGGAAGCCCCTCCTCCAGCAGGGGTTAGAGATGACATGGCTGCTCCCACTGCTATTCCTACCCAGGACCCACCACATTCAACAGTTGATGTTACCTCACCACCCAACCCCTTATTATATCCTTCCTTCTTCTTCTATAAAACCCAGTTCTTCTATTCCGTCCACCTGCTCAACTCTAGAAACATGCTTGACCAATCTCTCTTTCACCCTCCTCCTAGCCGAGCTAGAGCACCGCCAAGATGCTATTTAGTAGACTCTTGGGTGACTCAAGTAGATGTTTATGATTTTTCTCACCACCATGGACATTCACTACCAAAAACAAATCCTTCTCATGAAAAACCCTTATATTCCCATCCTTTTCCCTGCAGCGGATGAATTAGATATTGTATTCTCTTCTGAGCCTGTGTCGACTCATGTGCCTACCACTGAGAGTCCTGAGTGCATCCTATTGGTATATGAGGAGGATACTTCTCCATTGTTGGTTTATTCTGAATAATATAATGCCTCTTCTGAGGATACCCAGTAATTGATTTTTGGGAACATTTTATTTCATTTTTAATTTTTTTGTTCTCTATTTGTGATGTGATGATATATGTATCTGCCGATTTTTTCCCTTCCTGTGATAGTCATAGTTACTCTAGAGTGACATGGAAATCTCTATTTCTACAACATACCCCATTTTGTCGATTCACCACAAGGGGAGTATTTTTTTTATTGTTTCTATTTTCTATCCTTCATTGGATTTAGTTCTACCATTACATTCCCACATCTTACACCCATTGTTTCCCAATATTCTCAACTCTACCATGGTATTGAACATTTGGGGACCAAGTGTTGTTTTAAGAGAGGTCTAGGGTCTAATATCACACTAGTATTTTACTTCAGCTGATTTTGGAGATGTCATTAATAGATGACATATTCTAAATTTTGTAATATTTTTGATTAATTATAATTATAAATATTATCCAAATTAAAGGGAATTTTAAATTTTACATGATTATTTTAATTTTAAAAGTATTTTTAAATTATTAATGATATAATTTGAATCTATATTTAATGACATTGAAATTGACATTTATATGAACTAATAATTTTAACTCATGTCATGAACTGATTGACTCATATATTTTATCTATTCTTGAGAGGTATTATAAACCATTTTGACATATTCTTTCTTATAAAATCTTTGTTTAGAGACTATTGTTATTTGAGTAACTACCAGAGCATTCAATTTTCTCTCTTCAAAACATGTAGATTTCTGAATCACTCTAAAATTATTGAGGTATTTGATTGTTTTTGAGCACCGTTGACCATGATACCTACCCTACATCTGATCGTTATAAACCCTTAGAAACCATGAACTACCTTGAAAAGAATTTGAATCACATGCCTATTTTCCCTTACTACCATAATTCTATTTATAATTTTGAATGACTATTTATGTATGCTTTAGAGTGTGGTTATAGGATTTTAAAGGTCTATGTTAGTATGAAAACAAGATTTCATGTACGGGTGATTTTATCAATTGATCATTTGGGTAGAAGGTTTTCTAGAACCACTATTCATTGTAAATAAACAGAAACATGAAAATGAGGGACCATATTCATTATTACATATTATTGACTATTTTTTGGGACCATATTGTCACGGTAAGATCATGGTGATTATAACTTTGATAGATCTTGATTTGGTGTGCACTATCAATAAGCTTTATTTTAAATTTCATGCATTATTGTTTAAGAATTGAATCCCCTACTAAATTCAAGGAGATTAATTTTTATGATTATCTTCCAACCCTTTTCTTAGAAACATTTGAATCTCATTGAATTACCTCTCTATATATATTTTCGTTTTCCTTCTGTTTTGGAGAATGAGATCACTTGAAATCCTATAGATAGAGATCATATATGTCGGATTCATCAAAACAGTAATTAAATAATCATTATCAATGAATGTGGAATATTTTAGTGAGTTAAATCATTAAGTGGCATGTTAATATATTAAAAGATAAATAATTTGGTTGAAATTGGATGAATTTTTTTAATTAAATTATATATGATTGATAATAAGAATATCATTGGAATTGAAATATGTTTTTACCTTTTAATATCATCTCCTATGGATATGTTATTTTCAAATATAGTTTGATAAATGATTCACTTTTTAGAAAGTAGATTCTATTGATTTGATGATGAGATTCTTTTAAGGCCAATAAAAGGACATTGTGTGGGGGAATTTAATGTACATGATGTGTGTATACTTTTCTATTTATTTTATTGAGAATAATATTTTTTTCTCAAAATATCAATCCTTTTGTGGATCAAATTCATTATATTGTTTAATATAATGATTTTCAAAAATTTCCATCGAATAGAAAAAAACAAAAAATGATAAAAAAAAGGAAAATATACAGGGTGTGTACTTCCTACACACGTGGTTTATTATGGAAATGACACTGATCGGGAAGACATTAAACATTCCCATATTTCCAGTTGAAGCATACACGTTGTGTTCTTTCTATACACACACCATATTGTCCCTTCAAAATGCAGTTGTTGGTTGATGATTTATATTACACACATTGAATAGTGGTAGTACACACCATGTAATTCCTCCTACCAGGCAGTTTCTCATTCCAAATCAAGTGTAGTGTGGTAGATCTACCACCAATGGAGAAAATAAGGCCCAATCCTATTGACTAGGGTACAAACCATGTACTTTCTGGTATTAGATGTGTACTAAAAAAACTATAAAAAGAGGGTAAACCATCCATGTATGATATTACTCATTCCAAGCAAGACCAAGGATGAAAATTCCAGAGACGCCCAAAAAGAGAAGGAGAGGAGAGAAAAAAAGATGTGTTGCCACAACCTTCCCAATGATAATCTATACAATGTTTGTTCCATTTTTAATTCATGTATCACAATTAGTTCAGTTATTAATTAATTAATGAGTAGCCTAATCCTATATATGTTGGGGATGTGGATGTTTATGGGGTTTATATCGTTAATTGTGATTTTTTATTTTTTTTATTTATTCTTCTCTAATAATTCTTTAAAAATTCTTTATAAACCTCACTTGAAACTTTGTATCAGACCATGAACAATATTTATATAGATCTTATATGGAATTACAATTAATAACAAACATGAAAATTGGATGTTCTTATCATCAAAATGTGGGTTTAAATTAATAAAGTAAAATAACAAATTCCTGACCATGGAATTTTCCTATATTGATTTTAAAAAAACTCCCCATACCAAGGGAAATATGTTACACTCCTAACCCCGAAATTTAATTTATCATGAAAAAAATCCTCATGAGGAAATTGATTTAATAAAAACCCTTAAAATCAACATCCCCGACACATTATTATTATTTTTTTCTAAGAATCGCATTTTTTCATTATCATTAATGAAATTTGTTAATGAAATTGAAATTCAATTTATATTTTATTAATAATAATAAAATTAAATCTATATTTTAGAAAACATTAAAAAATTATTCACAAACTAAAAAAATAACTCCCTTTCCATATGCAATGATCCCTAACATGCACTATACTTCTTTGGATAATTTAATTTTGGTTTTCCAATGTAATTCCACAGCTGAAACGATACTAGTACACCTACAGTTTATTTATTATTTAATAAAAAAATATTAAATTCAACAAATTTTAAAATACACATAAATATAAAAATACATATTTATAAAATTACATTCTGTATTGAAGGATTAAATTCCACCACCAATAGATGAATTATGTGAAGTTACTAGTCTTTTTCAATCCCATAAACTTTTCATATATAGAACAAGGAATGTTTTTCCTTGATGATGGTGAACGATCCATTGGTTTACATGTGCAATGTCATGGAATGTTCTTCTATAACCGATGAACAAGTCATAAATGATATCCAATCTAAATATGAACCAGAATAGTTGAATTTTTTCTTCATCTAGGGTGGTCATTATTGTGAATGAGAAATCATTCAGATATCCTACAACGAGCCATGGTTGATCCCATGGTGCCCCCAGTTATGAAGGCCCTTAACAAGAACTGAAACCACTCCCAACACCCTTATAATATGGGTACCCGGGTAATGAGAACACTCTTCCACTAATACTCAATGATTCACCTAAAAATGATCACAGGGAGGTACACCAATAGGTTCTGTGGAGAAGAAAGCTAGCCATTGGGTGGAAAATTGTTGATCATCAAGGGGTCACCCCACCATTTTCACCGACAATGTGTTTGTTGAAGAATTCCGTATGTCCTCTAGAAAACCCCAGTGATGATTAAATATTCAAATTAATGAGTTAGTGAAGAGGGTGGTGTTCATGATCTTAGATGTGTGGATCATCTACCCAATCTCCAACATTCCATGGGTAAGCCTTATTCATGTGTTACCCAAAATGTGGGATATCACTATAATCAATAATGATAGAAATGAACGTATCCCAACCATAAAAAATCAAAAGATGGTGAGTGTGTTTTGATTATCGAAATCTAAATGATACCAAAAGAAAATACCACTTCACACCTTGTTTCAAGGGTCAAATTCTGGAGAGTTACGTAGTGTGTGAAAGCTATTACTTCTTGGATGGTTATTTTGGTTATAACAAAAAATCTATTTCCCCTTTAGACCAAGAAAAATAAATATTTTGATGGACATATAGAACATTGTAATTTCAAATTACACCTTTTGAAATGGGTAATCCTCTAGCCACAACTAACTAAAACATTACCATTTTAATTTCTATAGGATACATTAAAATAAAGTGATACATCAAGGTGGAAATAAGCTGTGAAGTCGCAAAGAATTGATGATAATAAAAAGAGATCCTCCAGGAGGAATGGAAACTATGTTAAGATAGAGTGAATCATTTTGTCTTTAGGAAGCCTGAGATGACATGATGTCCACAACCTTATTCACCTCATGCCATGTGAGGGAGATACCTATATTGGCGCCCATGATCTGCTAGAACATACGGATAATATAAGCTATGCTCAAAGCAATACTTCCAAATCCGGATGAAGCATTATATAGAATCAATTAATCTGTCCCCCCAAACCTCAAAGCTATATTCCACTGTTCACAAAACCTCAATACCCAAGGATATTGCCTTTACCTCGTCCTGAAGAGCATCAACTTTACCATAAAATGTAGAAAAGGTCACCACAACAGACCCCCTATGGTCTTTTATAACACCCCCACCCCTCATCTCCATCTGGTGAGAACTATCCGTATTGTGTTTGAAACGAGAAAATGGGGGAGACCAATGTACCTAATGACTTATAGATTTCCTCCCTTGTTAAAATCCCACAAAATGGGTATGTGATCTTATCGATGGAGAATCATGACAACTTGTGCATAAATTAACTATGTACAACACAATATTTCACATTCTGGTGTTTATTCAAAGAAGGTTGTTGGAGGAGTTCTTGTGCATCACATCATTCTATGTGTTCCAAATAATCCAGCATCCCGCCAGAAGATTGATAGCTCAATTTTCCCTCTCTTGACCATGATCACCTACACTGTCAAACCACTAGTTCAGAACCTCATCATTCCTTCCTCCTGATGGTTTCCATCCTAAGAAATTTCCATGTTCCTGCTAACTCCATTGAGTCCAATCACAGTTGAAGATTCATGGCTCCATTATTGCTTGTTGATGTTTAATATAGCACCATCATCTGGATGCCAAATTTATACCCATGTGTTGTATACTGTCATCACTGGGCATGAAATTATGACAGACTCTCCATGACACAAAATGAAACATATAGGATATTACTTTTCATCAAAATGATACCCCCACGGATCTCCTGAACTAGGGTAGCACATTACACGGCTAAAATAATTAATAGAAAACTTGGACAATGTAGCTTCGGTGAAAAGGAGCTGGTTTGGGTGCTCACAAGGAATGTTCTACTGAATTAATTTAGCTTATCCTTATTAATTATGTAATGGATAAAATCTATGTGTGCATTGGATTCTCTAAAATACATGCCCAGTACTGGACAACTGGAGAAACTATAGAGTCCCTCCCCCCCAGTCAGCTTCCAAAAAATCACATCTCCTATACCCACCAGCCATCGTTCATTGGTAAGAAGATACTCTAAATAAGGATGAATAAACATCATTGGTCTCGACATATAAAGCCACTTCACTACCAAATACTAGCAATATTTATCTTGTATTAGCTGGCCCCAATGAGTTCTACCCTCCATTGCCTACAATGATATGGTTGGTATTCATTTCCTGGTCAATGATAAACTTCTCAAATTTATGCCTCCATCAGAAAAAGGTCTTTCTAAACACTACGCCAATGCCCAGTGGTTCTTTCTCTCCATCTGGTAGTCCCATGTGAATGAGACCATTATTATTCCCAAATTCGTGATCACATATTTTGGAACCATTACTGTGGTCATGAGGTTCATCAGAGTTGAATCTAGAACACTATTAACCAAATTAATGATCCCTCTAATGGAAATGAAATTGTTTTTTCAATTGAGAATATGCCTTATGATCATTCCGACAGGCATGTCAAAGTGATGAACTTGAATTGAATTTGGAATCATTGGGGAACAAAGATAATCCTTGGGGATGGAGTCTCTCTTAATATTCAAGATGAATTCTCGAGATCCCTCCCTATTGTATGAGAGATCCTTAGCAGAGAAAAACAAGATATTCTGTAACACCCCAGGTAAATAAAGAATATGACATTTTTATATTTATCCCTATTTGTGAATAAAATGTTAATATTAATTTAAATTGAACACTATGCTTGATGTCTTACACAATACAAAACAACGAGTTCCATTGAAATCTTACGTTGCACTCTAATAATAATTTTTTTTTATTTTAAATGATAGTTAACACCTAGCCGTTGTAATGAGGTGAATGAACAAAGCTAACTAAAAAATGATTATATGTGTTTTTAAAATATTTTTACTTTTTACAATAAATGTTAGAGGATTAAAAATGCGAATGAATCCAATTTTAAGCGTAAACATTCTAATATATTTTAAAAGGTCGATTAACCGCCTTTTGGTGGAGAACCTCTTTTAAATCCACTTTTTGACAATTTTATGTGTTATATTTGACTAAATAAAATTATTTTCAGAATTGGGACATAAAAATTCACTTTATGTATATTTTTGGTATTTTTCCGATAAAGTTCATTTTTTTAATGAATAGTGAAAATGTTGTATTTTAATTCAAAACCTCTTTTTAATATAATATATTTATAGGATTATATTATCTTTTTAATTATTTTTAAAATGATATTAGAATATATTTTTACCATTTAATCCAATGCTGGTCAATGGAATTAATATCACTTTGAGATTGGACATAAATGAGTGTCAATCTTTTGATAGATATTCTTTCTTAAAAACACGCTATTTGATTTGATAGCGGGATTTAATTATAAAACTAATTAATGCAACTTCTATGTGATGAATTTGGTAAAAATTGCATCATTTTTGAATTCAGAATATCAAATATATCATAGGGTGAATTTTTGGTATTTTTCTGAAAAACCTTTGTTTTTGATGAATAGTTAAACCACAAAGTGGTAGTTACAAAAACAGATTTTTCATTTAAATGGAACTTTACCACTTCTGTGATTTTAATTTCAAAAATACAATATAACTTATTTTCATTATTAAGTAAAATTTGGATCAATGGGATGAAAATATTTTTTGATGAAAAGTAACTTTTAAGTTTTATTAATCGCGATTAAAGGTAAATAGTGTGATTTGAGGTAAAAATGGTATTATAATAAAATGAAAATATATTGACACTTGTCCTAACCCTATTGTATGAGTCATGGTCGACCAAGAAAACCCATGGGTCTAGTTTTGGGAACCCATGGAGCCACTTAGTTAAGATAATGACATTTATGCCTTTTACATAAAGTAAAAGTAAAAATGACACAAACATGTATTGTTTTACTAAAACTATTTTTAATGGAGTTATAGAAGTCATGAATTTGACTATATATAGTCATTGAAAATATATAAAGATTTCCTACATCATAGTATATTTTTTAATTTTTAGACATTAAATAAATTAAATTATTTATGACATCATGATGATCCAGCGATTACCTCATTATTTAAACATTTAAATAAAATGAAAAGATAATGTAAAATCTAAGAACAACACAAGTCAAAAACGTATTGGATGGGTTGATTTCGAACTCTTATCAACTTATCCTCAAAATAAATTAATGTGGGACCTTTAAAATCCGAAACACATTTGAAAATAAAGTAACATTTTATACCTTTCCAAGAGTGCCCCTCATATCATCTTATAAAAGGCCCCCACCTCTACCTCTTTACCCACACCTCTCAAGCCTTTGTCTCGGCCAATATCAGATCATTTTGTCTCTCTAAATCCCTCTCCTAATCCTAGAAGCCTTACCTTAGGCAGGAAGCTCTTAAAGTAACCATTTTGGTTCAAACCAAAGGGAGTTACCCGATTTTAAGGTAACGTTTTCACTTGTGCTATTTTGTTTTATTTTGCTACTCCAACCCCTTAACTATTTTTATTCATTTAATTTGTAACAAAACTAGTATCTTACATATACTAGGATGTTTTTATAAGAAGGATTCGAGCTACACTTACACACACCTACATCTAATGGTTAAAGAACATACTGTTTCGGTGGATGGTGAATTTCTGCCTCACGAAACAATGATTGCTCAATATTCATTTAACACCTTCAAGGGTGGACATTAAGATGTAACTATATTTATATATGATATATAATATGTTTATGTTTTCCTTATGCTTCTGTATTTTTCATTTATGTCATACCATTATGGTTTCCATTATAGGTAAACGTGATATCTTCATTTTAGGAAGTGCGGACTACCGCCCACTCAAAGTGATTGGATTCGTTAATAACATATGTGGTATGTATAAAGGATAAATTTGATGATATTATATATGATTCCAAACTGGAATTATAACACTATTATGTATCATTATGTTTTAATTCCATTAAATATGAAATAGAAATGGAAGTAGCGTTCATGCGTACGTACGGCTTACCGTCTCCATGAACGGTACATTAGATTTCTTACCTCTAAATGTTATGTAATATTTTAAATACATGTAAAAAATTGATATATAAGATATATAAGATATCTATATAATGAATATAATTCTGGATATAATGGATATTTTACCCCATGAACAAACTTGTAATTATAAAGAGTTTATTTTTTACTCAAGTAGCAATGATTGTTAAAACGACCATTATTAACGTAAATAATTACATAGTGTTCATGACATGGTAATAAGTGATATTAAAGGAATAATGAACTAGAAAAAGGTTATTAATCAAGTATAAATTAACTCCAGTTTTTTATTCAGGATATTAAAGAACGATCAACTCAAGTCGGATACGAGGTAAGGGATCCCACCATTCTCTTTCTTTTTAAGTACACTCTTTTATGTCATTCCTTATAAGATCATCATTATTATGATTGGGATGTTCTTTTATATTAATCTTACTATACTTTTTTTATATGATGATGATACCGTATTTTTTTCATCAATCCAATTTTTTGATGTTTTAAGTGGCGCCGTTAGGCTGCCGAGTTTTCGTAAGGGATTTTTCATCTCACTTTTATTCCCGTGAGATTTATGTTACATTTTCCACCATTTCCATTGATTGGTGTAAGTTCGATCCATTATTATACTCTTTGTGTAATATAATTTCGTTTATGAGTATTTAAATCAATTTTTATAGTCCTTATTTCGTGGGGTGTACGTTTTGAAAGTTACCCAAGTCGGTAAGGGAAACATTCACCCTCCTCTTCTTTAAAAATAATTCTTTTGTTATGTCTTTTAAATTACATATTATAATGTTGGGATATGTTATTATATATCCTTATTCCTGTAAATTTAATGTACAAGTGATGAGATACCCTTTTTATCTCTCATCAACTCATTTTATGAAATTTGAAGTGACGCTGTTAGGATGTCGAATTTTTGCAAGGGAACTTCTTGACCAAATTTTGATTCATTGGGATAAACTTGTACTCCATGAATATTTCGTTCTATGAATATGTGTGAATAAATTCTAATTGTATTACACTTAATATCCACTTATATTTGGTGTATTCGTTTTTCACACATAATTATGTAATTGATTTATCTTTAATCCAAGGATACCGTCTTTGTATGGGACTTCGTCTTAATCTCCATTCATTGTGGCATATTTTGTTTTATACACAACTTTATTTTATATAGTGTATAAACCCCTTTGACTTCTATTTTTATTCAAAATGAATCTTTTTTATACGAAGCGTTTACTAAACAAAAAAAGGGAATGTTTTTTTGTTGAATGTATGTGGCGACAACAACTTCTCTGCCGCCATGACCATTATTTGAGTTTCGGCTTCCTCTAAAAGCCATAACATTTTTTAAATGAAAAATAAACACGATGTTTTACTTTTATTTTATTTTGGTATTGAAAATGGTTTTCATAATGTTTTTATATCAATGTGTTGTATTGATATCTTGTGATTGAATAGTGGAAATGTTATGTTTCCTTTATGTATGTTTTATGTGATACAATTATGTTATGGTTATTGGGAATTGTTGTGAAGATAGGTGGTTCCGTGATAAAATAAGGGCGGGTGAGCCCGATATACCACTCCAATGCATTGGGTAACGTGAAGGAGTTAAACGTTCAGGTTTCTTCGAAGAGATTTAGGGAATATACTATGATGGGTATTCCAAACGTAACCAAGAGGGTTACTCCCTACGTAGGAATGTTATAATTTCCTCATGTTACCTTTATGTCTTATGATTTCTAAGATTTATTCATGATTTGATGAGGTATGTTAAAGTGCTTATGTTTTATGAGTAATGTATGATTTCATTGATTCTTATGTATACATGTACTCATGCTTTCTTTCCATATTTTTATATCCCTTACTGATATTTTTATGCTCATCCCATATTTTTGAAATGTTTTTCACAGGTCATGGGAAAGGTATGCGATATGATGATATTTTCAAGGATGTTTCAAGAAAGAATCCATGTTTTCTTTTAAATATGTTTCTGTTGATGGGAAAAATGAATAATATCTTTTATGTAACCACTTTGTTTAAATGTGGAATGTAATTCAAGATTTAAGATCTAATTCTCTAAAACTCTAAACATGAAAACATCCTCAATGTGAATTTTTCATTTAATTCAATATTAATTAAGGTTTAAGGTCGGGGCCTTATAGTTGGTATCAAAGGTCGGTTTAGACAACTTTAGGGATTATGAGTTTTTGTTAGACACGTGATTAGTCCCTATATCTATTATTTCAATTAAATAAATGTTTTATAACTTTTTTAAGGTCAATTAAAGTCAGCTGTGACTGGAATGAGAAGGATCTCAAACGACATTCCTATCTCATCCTGATGACATGCTTGTAATAATTATTTCAAAGTCATGTTCGGATGATTGTGGAACTTTTTCTAGCATACAACTCACTTGAGAGCAGTTGTTTGAGATATCAAACACCTCCAATATACCTCGTTATCACCGTGGATCATGGGTTGTATTTAGACAAATACTATTTTCATAATATTTCATATTTTCAAGAAAGGTAAATATTATCAAGGTATTTTCAAATATTTTACCTTTTCACAAGAATTTGAAGCATATTATGATTTTCAAAATGGTGCTTTGGAAGGAGACCCTTGCGCAACCTATTTATATTTTCTTTTAAAATATAGTCTCTCAGTACATACTTATGGTATTTTAAAAGGATGAATAATAGAATGTTTCAACTTAAATTATGTCCGACTATTTTAATGAAATCATGTTTTATCAGATTTTTTGGAATTATATGTCATACATGATTATTTTCCAAAACTGTTTTTTTGTGAACAACCATATGACCCATGTTGTACAAGGTGTATTTGGATGGAGGAAGAAAATGATTTTTAAGGATCTCTAAATCATTGTTGTAATGCATAGGACTTCTACCTATGTGAACAAGATGACGATGAGACCGAGTGGACACCATGATCAAGGTATGCTGTTATTCATTTTGGGAATCGCTTTATTTTATGGTGGTGAAATAAGATTTGAAGAATTAAGATGTTGAGATCGTAATGAATTTGGATGAAAATGAGAGGTATAAGGGAACTATTGAGGTTAAAACATGTTAGGGTTATTTTTAGAGTTTTATAAAAAGGACAACACCCAGACCATGTGACAACCCGTCACGTCGGACAAAACTGCGGCAATCGAACCCACGGCCAAAGTGCGGCCGGTATTTATCACCTACCACTGGACTACGTGATGTCCCTGGTTAATTTGACTAATTCTTTTTAGTTAGATGATTTTATGAATTACGAGTAAGTTTATTTTGGGTTATCTATGGAAATCATTATCCTATCATGGAGGATATGTGATTAGTTTAATTACTTTTCAATATGAGACTTTTAGAGCAACTGATGTTATTTGGAGATAAGTGTTAATTTGTACCTTGGAAGACTATGTGACTAAATCCTTCAAATATTTGGGTTTTGATTTTAGTTTTGTTTACTTTGAAGAATTTTATGGAAAAATTGTTTATCGAATGGTCCTCGTTGAACTTTGGGTTTTGTTGGAAATTTTTTTGAGATTTAGAATAGATTTTCTTTTTATAAGTTGTTATTCTTTTCTGGTTTATCTGATCTTGTTCTAACAATTTTGGTTCTAGTAAGGGTCTAATGACATGGGAAATATATAATTCTATTTTTTTGGATTAGGTGATTCTCAATAAGTTGATTATAGTACTCTTAATGTGAACAAGTATTCCTAAATACTCGTCTTTTGGAGAAAGTATGAGTTTGTGTAAGAAATATAGTAAAAGATGAAAGTCTACATGACAAGTATTTATGTTTCTTTAAGATTAAAAATAAATTCCTCAATGAAAAGTAACTTAAATCAAAAATGTTGGTTGTTAACTTTTCCTACTGGGTAATCGAATACCGTTTAATCCCCCACAAGTTCGTGATTTACTTGTGGTTAACTTTCTCCTAAACATGTTTTCTATCACTCTCCCTCAGAACATGACCCATGGATTTTTCTTCCATATCCATGTTTTCCTACATGGAATCCTGGTATGGGTTAACTCGGGTGACCTCGGTACTTTTATTTCTTTCTTTTAAGGTGATTGTTTTACTGACTCTTGTTCCGATGTGGGACTTTCAATGATGTTTTCGAGCCAAATTGAAAAATTGCGAGGCCGCAATTCCCAAAGGGTGGAAGGATGTAACACCCCAGGTAAATAAAGAATATGAAATTTTTATATTTATCCCTATTTTTGAATAAAATGTTAATATTAATTTAAATGGAACGCTATGCTCGATGGCTTACCCAATACGCAACAACGAGTTCCTTTGAAATCTTACATTTCACTCTAATAATAAAATAATTTTATTTTAAGTGGTAGTTAACACCTAGCCATTGTAATGAGGGGAAAGAACATAACTAACTAAAAAATGATTATATATTTTTGTCAAATATTTATACTTTTTATAATAAATGTTAGAGGATTAAAAATGAGAATGAATCCAATTTTAAGCGTAAACATTCTAATATTCATTAAAAGGTCGATTAACCGCCTTTTGATGGCAAACCACTTTTAAATCCACTTTTTGAAAATTTTATGTGTTATATTTGAAAAAAAAATTCTTCTTTATGATCGGGAAATCAAAATTTTTTTATTGTACTTTTTTGGTATTTTTCTGATAAAGTTCATTTTTTAATGAATAGTGAAAAATGTTATATTTTAATTCAAAACCTCTTTTTAATCTAATATATTTATATGATTAGATTATATTTTTTATTGGTTTTAAATTGAAATTGGAATATATTTTTACCATTTAATCCAATGTTGTTCATTGGAATTAATATCACTTTGGGATTGGACATAAACGAGTGTCAATCTTTTGATAGATATTGTTTCTTAAAAACACGCTATTTGATTTGACAGCGGAATTTAATTATAAAATTAATTAATGAAACTTATATGTTATTAATTTGGTATAAAAGATATCATTTTTGAATTCAGAATATCAAATATAACTTAGGGTGAATTTTTGGTATTTTTCTGAAAAACCTTATTTTTGATGAATAGTGAAACCACAAAGTGGTAGTTACAAAAACTGATTTTTTGTTTAAATGGAACTTTACCACTTATGTGATTTGAATTTCATAAATACAATATAAATTTTTTTCATTCTTAATTAAATTGTGGTTCAATGGGATGAAAATAATTTTTTATGAAAAGTAACTTATAATTTTTATTAATCGCGATTAAAGGTAATTAGTTTGATTTAAGGTAAAACTTATATTATAATAAAATGAAAATATCTTGAAACTTGTCCTAACCCTGTTGGATGAGTCGTGGACGACCAAGAAAACCCATGGGTCGAGTTTTTGGTCCCCATGGAGCAACATGGGTAAGATAATGACATTTCTTCCTTTTATTTAAAGTAAAAGTAAAAATGACACAAACAAGTATTGTTTTACTAAAACAATTTTTACATGGAGTTATACAAGTCATAATTTTGGATATAAATATTCATTGGAAATATAAAAAGACTTCCTACTTCATAGTATTTTTTTATAATTTATAGACATTAAATAAATTAAATTATTTATGACATCATGATGATGCAGCGATTACCTCATTATTTAACGATTTAAATAAAATGAAAATATAATGTAAAATCTAAGACCTACACATGTCAAAAACATATTGGATGGGTGGATTTAGAACTATTATCACCTTATCCTAGAAATACATCAATTTGGGACCTTTAAAATACGAAACACGTTTGAAAATAATGTAACATATTATACCTTTCCAAGAGTGCCCCTCCTCTACTCTTATAAAAGGCCCCCACCTCTACCTCTTTTCCCACACCTCTCTAGACTTTGGATCGGCCATGCTCTAATCATTTGGATCTCCACATACCTCTCCAAATCCTATAATCCTTTCCTTATGCAGGAATCTCTTCAAGAAAACATTTTGGTTCAAACCAAAGGGAGTTACGTGATTTTAAGGTAACGTCATCACTTCTGCTATTTTGTTTTATTTTGCTTCTCCAACCCCCTAAACTCTTTTTATTCATTTATTTTGTAACAACAACAGTATCTTAAATATACTAGGATGTTTTTATAAGATGTATTCGATCTAAACTTACACACAACTACATCTAATTGTTAATGAACATACTGTTTATGTGGATGGTGAATTTCTGCCTCATGAAACGATGAATATTCAATATTCTTTTAACACCTTAAAAGGTGGACATTAAGATGTCACTATATTTATATATGATATACAATATGTCTATTTTTTCTTATGCTTATGTATTTTTCATTTATTGCATACCTTTATAGTTTCCATTATGGGTAAACGCGATATCTTCATTTTTGGAAGTGCGGACTACCGACCCCTCAAAGTGATTTGATTCGTTAATACCATATGTGGTATGTATAAATGATATATTTAATGATATTATATTTGATAACATACTGGAATTATAATACAATTATGTATCATTATGTTTTAATTCCAGTAAATATGAAATAGAAATGGAAGTAGCGTTCATGCGTACGTACGGCATACCGTCTCCATGAACGGTGCATTTCATTTATTACCTCTAAATGTTATGTAATATTATAAATGCATGTATAAAATGGATATATATGATATATATGATATCTTAATAATGAATATAATTCAGGATATAATGGATATTTTACCCCATGAACAAACTTGTAATTATAAAACGTTTATTTTTTACTCAAGTACCAATGATCGTTAAAACGACAGTTATTAACTTAAATAATTACATATTGTTCATGACATGGTAATAAGTTATATAAAATGAAGAATGGACGTGAGAAAGTTTCTTAATCAAGTAGAAATTAACTCAAGTTTATTATTCAGCAGATTAAAGAATGATCGTGTAAAGTCAGATACGAGGTAAGGGATCCTACCCTTCTCTTTCTTTTTAAGTACACTCTTTTATGTCATTCCTTTTAAGATCATATTTATTATGATTGGGATGTTCTTTTATATTACTATTACTGTACTTTTTATGTTCATATGATGAAGAGACCCTTTTTTTTTATTTATCCATTTTTTGGAAGTTTTATGTGGCGCCATTAGGCTGCCGAGTTTTCGTAAGGGATTTTTCATCTCACTTTTATTCCTGTGAGATTTATGCTACATTTTCCACCATTTCTTTTGAGTGGTGTATGTGATGCCCATTATTATACTATTTTTGTAATATAATTTTTTTTATGAGTATTTACATCAATGTTTTATAGTCATTCTTCCGTGGGGTGTACGTTTCGAATGTTACCCAAGTCATTAAGGGAACCTTTCACCCTCCTCTTCTTTAAAAAGACTTGTGTTGTCATGTCTTTTAAATTACATCTTAATATTTTGGGATATGTTCTCAAATATCCTTATTTATTTAAATTTAACATACAAGTGATGAGATACCCTTTTTATCTCTCATCAACTCATTTTATGAATTTTGAAGTGACGTCGTTAGGCTGTCGAATTTTTGCAAGGGAACTTCTTAACCCAATTTTGATTCATTTGGATAAACGGGTACTAATTGAATATGTCGTTCTATGAATATTTGTGAATAACCTCTGATTTTTTTACACTTAATATCTACTTTTATTTGGTGTATTCATTTTTCACATGTAATTATGTAATTGATTTATCCTTAATCCAAGGATACCGTCTTTGTGTTGGACTTCGTCTCAGTCTCCATTCATTGAGTCATATTTTGTTTTATACACAACTTTCATTTATATGGTGTATAAACCCCTTTTAATTTTACGTTTATTCAAAAGGAATCATTTTTATATGAAGTGTTTACTAAACGACAAAAGAGAAATTTTTTGTCGTACGTATGTGGTGACAATGACTTCTCCGCCGCCGTGACCATTATTTCAGTTTTCGCTTCCTCTACAAGCCATAACTTTTTTTGAATGAAAAATAAATACCATGTTTTACTTTTCTTTTATTTTGTTATTGAAAATGGTTTTCATAATGTTTTTATATTAATGTGTTGTATTGATATCATGTGATTGAAAAGAGGGAATGTTATCTTACTTTTATGAATGTTTTATATGGTACAATTATGTTATGGTTCTTGGGAATTTTTATGACGATGGGTGGTTCCGTGACAAACTAAGGGCGGGTGAGGCTGATATAGCTCTCCAATGAATTGGGTAATGTGAAGGAGTTAAATGATAAGGTTTCTTCGAAGAGATTTAGGGAATATACTGTGATGAGTATTCTATACGTAACCAAGAGGGTTACTCCCTACATAAGAATGTTATGAATGCCTCATGTTACCTTTATGTCTTATGATTTATATGATTTATTCATGATTTGATGAGGTATGTTAATGTTATTAAGGTTTATGAGTAAATTATGATTTCATTGATTCTTATGTATACATGTACTCATGTTTCCTTTCCATATTATTATATCCCTTACAGAGATTTTTATGCTCATCCCAAGTTTTTGAAATGTTTTTCAAAGGTCAAGGGAAAGTTACATGTTATGATGATAGTGTCAATGAAGTGTGAAGAAAGAATCCATGTTTTATTTTAAATATTTTTCCGTTGATATGAAAAATGAATAATATATTTTACGAAACCACTTTGTTTAAATGTGGAATGTAATGCATGATTTAAGATCTAATTCTCAAAAACTGTAATCCTGAAATGATCCGAAATGTGAATTATTCATTTAATTCAACATTAAGTAAGGTTTAAGGCCGATTCCTTATATATTCTCCCCATTCACCACCTAACCACTCCATTTTGAGTATTCCCTATGAACCCCATTCAACTCATTAACAGATCTACTACTACAATTGATAAATAAAATTGTATAATCATCAATAATTAAGTGGTATGTTCCCTTTAAAGCATGTCTGTCCCAAAAATGAAGGATTCTCCCCATGTGCAGGCTCGTCTATAAAACTGCTTCTCACTTTTTAAAATAAAATGAAAAAAGTGGTTGAAAGGGGATCCCCCTACCTCAAACCACTAAATGCCTTGATGAAACCAAAATCGTTAACCATGATAGAAGTGGATATCCATGTCGAGATAAAGCTGTCAATTAGAGATCTCTGGGCCAATATGAGAAACTCATGCAAGTCAACACCTTTAGAATAAAACCCCATTCCATTACATCGTAGGCCTTTATCAAGTCATGCTTAAAATCTTGGTTATTCTCAAAATCCTTATTGTTGATCCCACTTATAATTTTATGAACTACTCTAATAGCACCACGAATTAACCTCCCTTAAATAAAGTCATGTTACTCTGTTGCAAAATAGTCTATTTAGTGCACCGCATGCCTTTTGTTGAAAATAATCACATGGGCCTTATAAGGAAAGATTCACATGATGATCGGCCTATACTAATCATCAAGATGGGGGTTCCATACATTCAGAATCATAAAAACCATGGTCGCACTGTCCTTGCTTGGAAGATGACCACCTTGAATGAAGTCTTGCACAACTCTCACCACGTACCCGTTGACTGTTTCACACATAGCCCAATAAAAGGATTTGGGTATCCCATCTGGCCCTGGAGTACTGTCAGGGTTCAATGAACACAATACCTCTCTAACATCTTCCTCTTGTAGAGACCTCATCAACACATCATCGATAGCCACAAAAACTCCATTATGAATGTCCTAAAATGCCATGTTTCTTCACTTTGATAACAATTTTCCATATCAGAATTTGGACATGCATGAATATCTTTAACAATGTCATTGGCCAAATTCCACACTTCATCATGATCGTTGATGTATGATAAATATCCTCTCAGAATATTTGGCCTACGAGAACGGTGCTTTATTTTAATAATTCATGAAAGAGACCAGTGTTTTGGTCCCCCTCATGAAGCAACTTAACCATTTATCCCTTTCTTTCTAGCCTCTCCAACTTTAAAAGAAGATTAGTTACTAGAACCTTCTTAGCCGTGTGTTAGGGAAACAATGCATCCTCCCATATATGTTCCAGGAAAGCCTCCAAGTGTTCCACATCCTTAAGAATTAGGATTCTCTCATGGTCGTGGATATGAAACAACTTCACCCTCCTTTGATGTTGATATTTTAGTCTCCTCATCTTATTTTGGAAGAATATCCATTGGTTCCCTAAATGCGGCCAGTCCCATGTAACCATGAAGACAACATGGAATCCCAACTCTTCCTTCCACGAGTGTGATAACTAGGGACTCTCATATATCTATGTATTAGAGCCTTGGAAATGACACAATGGTGAATGATCAAATAGGAAATGAACTAGATGGGATACATTTTCATTGGGGAAGACAGAAAGTGCAGCCTAGTTCATCATGCACTGATCAATACCACACCAAGTGCATATTCCTCCACATTGGTTATTAAACAAGGTGTAATGATCTCCCTCAAATCTGACAATTGTCATCCCAGATCAATCTAATAAAGCATCGATGGCTTGTATTACACATAACAAGAAAGAACCTCCCCTTGTTTCACCTATAGAGATGCTACTGTGTTGAAATAACCTCCAACAATCCAGGGCTGTAATCAATGATAAGGCCTTCAATGTCCCTACAAAGGACCTCCCACTATTGGGCATTTGAATTTGACTAAATAAAAGATAAAAAACATTTAGATCGTACCATAATTAATGTGGATATGTATTTGTCCGTCGCATTAATCAAATACATGGAAATATTTTCCTTCCAGAAGAGACAGATGAGTGAGTTGTGATGGTTCCCATGCAAGAAACAACATACATTGATCCTTTCAAAAAACTCATCTATTCATTATGAACCATGTTTTGGTTCTAGAACTTCCACCATAGAAACTGAGTGATTAAAAAATTAATTAACAATAAATTCATATTTTTTCCTTGAACCAATCCCTCTGGCATTCCAGATTAACATCCTAGACATTAAAATGTTTGCATCTGACTTTGGCCCCAGTCTCCTGGCCCTTGGATAGAAGAAACATATGTGGGGAATAGGAAGTTCCAGATTTTGACTTAGAGTGAGTTCACATGTCGTTCATCTGGTATCTATTGAAAGATGTATGAGTGAGGATACCATATTGACATTTCCTGAGATAATACTCTAAAAAAACTATGACTTTATCAGCCGTTGAACGCTTAACCTGAGTTATAGGTTACTGGACCACTAAAGATAACATCAGTGATCTTGGAGGCAAGGATGGAAGGGATAACATATCATTCAAAACATGAAATGACGAAGACACCGGGATCAACTATAGAGAAGAAGGAAAAGGATGATGATGCTCACTGGCCAAGGGAAGAGTATCTCATCCAAACACATCAGGACCTAGGTCTAGAGGAGTAATTTCATAGAGGCTGATGCATGAAGTGAATTGATGATCTCTCATATATAAACTGAAGAAGTTTCTATAGAGAATCATATCTAGGGGGCCTGCCAATCAGACGACCATGCCTTGGGAAAAAATACCATATCCTGACAAGAAGATACTAAATCCCTATATATAGAGGAAGAAGCATCTGAGGCACATTCCGGGGGTAGAACACCACCCCTTTTCTCATTCAACGAACTTAGTCGGTACTGGAGAGGGATTCTGTGCAAAAGGGTACTAATTCTGACCCTTCCCTTGGACCATGGTACAAACCTAAATGGAATTCCATTCATGTTTGTTGAAAGATAATAAGTGAGGGTAAACTAGGTAGAACAGAGCCTATTGATACTCATGCATCCCCTCGATCATGAGAATGATCTGATCTCGAATTGGTCACGAAGTGTCCATATCAACACAAATATGATAAACCAATGATTCCTCTATAGGAGAGGTCCTAACATCTGCTAAAAAAAGACCCCAAAGAATACCCAATCTCCTTTATAAAGGATTCTTGCATTGTAGGAAGAGGGATCTGATGGATGGTGATCCAGAATACCACAAGAGGGATCTCCCTCCCTGAGTGAGCATCAATCGACCAATGGGAGAGAGAGATGTTCCAACAACCCACACAATTAGGGAACATGCTCCAAGATTAATCAAAGCCCTCCCTAGAGGAAATGCTAATGCATAAAGCCATCAACTCTATGATGAAGACATTGGGCTGAAATTCAGGACCCCACCGCTTGAGAAAGTACAAGAACAACATTTTTAGAAGCTTTTCAGTTTATAAGAGTTCATCAACTGTCCACTAGATATTGTTATCCACCTCTTCAATGTAATCCTCTGAAATCTCAAGGATAGGGAAGCCATTTCCCCATAACGAAGTAGTCCCGGAAGGAAACGATGGTGCCCCTTCCTTGTAGAGAATAGGGGGGCTCATAAGCACCTACTTGAAAGATATGGGAGAAAGAGATGAGCCACCACTGTGATCCAAAATCACTAGATTCATCAGAACAAACCCGGTTGATGATGGAGGATCTGCAGGAAGTGGAGCAAGTGGTGAGTGAACAACGGTTGAATCCATCCTCCAGTCATAATTCATCGTTGCTTGTTGGAAATCATCCATGATATGTTTGAACTATATATGGATTTTTTTCATGGATTATAGTTACTTCTATGTGAAATCATTCATAACATTCTTACAAAATCAAGAATCAATTCTAGAATTGTGTGAACACACTAATTTGGTTTTAAACTGTGAAATGATAAATTTCATGGTATTGTATGACAACAATTTATCAAACCATATTTCTATGAAAGGAATCGAAGATGACCCAACCGTGATTGAAATCCTCTCACAATTGACTATTCCCACATCTGTTTGGGAAATAAGATGCTTTAATGGGAAAGAATGTTTGTACATGAGACTGGTTAATGAGTTTTAAAAAATAGCTCACCCATTAACCAATCTTCTAACAAAGGATGCTATAATTTAATTTAATATACAATGAAACAAAATATTCCATATTCTGAAAATATATTAGTTGAAGCCCCTATCTTGATTTCCCCAAATTGGGAGGAGTAGTTTAAGGTCTTGTGTGATGAAATCAGCTATATATTTGGATCAGTTCTTGGGTAGGGACACGATCAAATCTTCAGACCGATAAATTTTTCCTGAAGAACCTTAAATGAAGCATATGTCAACTACACTACTACTGAGAAGGAGATTATTTCCTCCTTTTTTCATTGGACATGTTATATTGTAATTTAGTTCATTATAATGTAATTATATACACTGACTATGAACCAATTAAATACATGATGAACAAAAGGATGAAAAACCTAGAAAAATATGTTGTGTGCTTCTTCTCCATGAATTTGACTTGGATATCTATGACAACAATAGAAATGAAAATGTTGTCAAAAATCATCTATCTAGGTTATAATTTTATCATATAAAAAGGTGAAAATATTGTTAAATCAAGGAGGAATTCATGGATGATCATATTTTCTCTATTGAAGCTTCACCTCGTTCAAGGAATTCTGAAAAAGAAAATTACTTGGCCACGAGAGTAATTCAACCTGATTTAAAATTCCTCGAAATGAATATTTATCTTTCTGATGTGAATAGAAATTTATGGGTAGACCCTCTACTATTCTTCTCATGTGGAGATGGAGTGACCTGACGCTAGATCACAGAGAAGAAATTCATGAAATTCTTGAATTCTTTCATTCTTCACTATTTGGGGGACATTATGGGTTAGATAGAATAATGGAAAAAAGACTCCAATGTGGGTTTTTTTGTCCCACCATGCACAAGGATTCTATAAATTTCATGACACTTTGTGATCGATGCCAGTATACTGGTAGCATGGGGCACTGAGTTGAAATTCATCAACACCCCATTCTTGAGATCCAGATGTTCAATATATGGGTTATCATCTTCTTGGTCAATTTATTCCATCATTTGAAAACGCTTATATACTAGTTTGTGTGGACTATGTATGAAAATGGGTTGAAGCCGCTTCCATAGAACAAAGAACCAAAGAAATCGTTATGGAATTCTTGAAGAAGAACATTTTCAGCCGGTTTTGTGTTCCACAAGTGCTATATGTGATAGGGGAACTATTTTGACAATTCGTTTATGTGAAATGTCTTTCTAAAGTACGGCCTAAGATATAACTAGGGGAAACCTTACCATCCCCTGTCTAGTGGCCATAAGGAGGTGCAAACAATGAATTAAAGCAGATCATGTAGAAGATGGTGGGTGCTTTATGAAGGACTCATACAAGAAAATTAATGAATCGTTGTGGGAAAACAGGACTGCCATCAAGACACATATGGGGATCTCTCAATTCAATTTTATATATGGGAAGCACTATCATTTATTGGTGGATAAAGAGAATAATGATTATTGGGATGTGAAATAACTGAACTATGATGTCAAAGATGCAGAAGAAAACCACATGTTTTGACATAATGAACATGATGATATTTGGAAGGAGACATATGTTAATGTCATGTTGTATAAGGAGAATACAATGGTGGCCAATGTCCACATGGTCACATAGAAATCATTTCATCCTAATGATGAGGAACATTAATATAATTGTAATTTTAGATTGTTCCAAGGTAAACTCATGTATCGGGGGTCGAGACCTTCAATGTGATCACAGTTTTCCACCATAGTGCAGTGGAAGTGGCTGGAGAGGATAGTCCACAATTCACGATAAATGTGAAACTTTTGGAACCCTATTTTCAATTGGATGATATGGTGGGTACACTCTCCACCATAAAAGTATGGTAACAAGATGCTCAGGTATGGTTGATCCAATGGAATAAAACAAAGGCGCTTCCTAGGAGGCAACCAAGATGTTACACGTCATATAACATCAATACAAATGACATGTATATATATCGTTATTGAATATTCTAATATTATATATATAGATTTTAAATCTGTTATTCCACATGGATGATTTCATTTTCGATGATAAGGTCACTGAAATATATTCGATCCATCTCGTATTCGAATCCATCCACACCAGCCTTCGGCACAAGATTCATCATTTTTATGTCTATGTAAACTAAACACTGTGTGTGGTAATTTTCATAATAATATATAACTTTTTCAATGTTAAAGAAAACCCATAATGGGGATGGACCGGTAGGCCAGGAACGTTAATCAGTTCAAAATGTCACGTGTTAGAATGCTGAAAACTGTTCCATTTCCACAATTTTTATTCTTAATAATACCACATGGAAAGAATTTTGATGTACGTCATGCGTGTCATGTTTTCAAATAATAATATTACAACATTTTTAAATATTAAAAATCATGCAGATGAAGTACTGAGTTTTTATGATTCTTGGGCCTGGATTCAAAATACCTAGGTTTGAACACAACCAAATCCTTTCTTCATTAATCTTATACAAAATAAAACCACACACCATGAACATTATTCATCATGGTTAAAATATTAACTCTATGTTACATATTAAAAATAATTATAAACATGGATGACTACAACCTTTGATCTAGTCGTTGAGGGCCCTCATTTGGAATGGATGATCTCAAGTTCGAATCATGGCATAATCACAAAACCAATAGTTGTTGTAATCTTTTTCTAATTTTTGGACACAGTAAGGGTACTTCCTTGGAACATTGGTTATATATATCTAAATTTTGTAAATAATATATATAATTTTCTTTTTATTTGAATATTAATTTTAAATATTATATAGTTTAATATTACATATATGTTATTTTATTTAATAAAAAAACATACATTACGTGTATACCATAATACACATTGTGTCCTTCGCCTATAAAAGTGGAGACCTACCCTACCTCACACTATGTTTCACAAACCCCCCAATACATCCCCATTTTCATCTCCCACATGCCCTCCACTTTCCCCATCCAAAATCAGCCGATTTGCATTGCTTTTTTGGCCAGGATTTCATCCACATTTTGAACCTCACTCAATGTATGCCTTTCTGTGCTTTTTATTTCAATGTTCACAATGTATTTAGGGAGATTATGGATCAGGTGAACATTCACATTCCACGCGTAGTACATGGGTTGCATAAATAACACACTCCATGTACATACTGTTCACAGACACACAGGACTCCTTTTCATAATTTTAATTCTACATGTAGTGAATTTTTGGTACACACTGTTTCCAATACCTCCCCTAGAAATCTAGCCATGATCATGTCCTCCAGGACATGAAATCCTCTTATGTCACTATACATGAAGGCTCTGTTCCTAACACACCATGTCCACTGACCCTTTGTAGGACTCCATTTGGATGGTATAAAATAATCTCACAATATATTAATACACATGTCCTGTACCCCTTTCCCAATGGCATTTATTTCCTTTATCTGATGCCCTCATCGAAGCCTTGTATAGAAACCTACACAGGAACCACTCAATGTTTTACAACACTCCATGTACACGTTGTTAAACGATGTTTATTAATTTTACATGGTACATTCCCTCATGTCATGTACATTTATAGTACACAGGTTCTTTCCCAGATCCTACTACAGACAGTGTACCGTGGATCTACATGTTGTGTTCTTTAAAATTTTATGTTTTCTCACATTTTCTTTTGTTTATTATTTTTATTCTTTTTATTTTTTCTATTATCGTCATCTTGGTAGCACAGATAGAGATCATGCATGTGGGAAGAAGTCCCCTTCTATTTCTATGTGTGTGCGACCACCACATCGTAAAATTCATCATTGACATTACGAGAAGACAACATTGAATTTTTCAATTTACTCGCCCCCAACGTTGGCTGCTCTACCTCCTCTTCTTATGGGGACTCCCACTGTGACCTCTATCGATATGGAAACTTTGGTGGAACCCCTCTCTACCCACACTGCATCTAAACCTTCTATGGTGGCTGAGAGCTCCGATGCTGCCACTCTTTCTAGCTCTACACCCATAGTGGACCCGACTATGTGGGAAAATCAACTCTATACTGACCCGCCCTCTACTCTAGCTCTTGTATCCACTACTTCACCTCCTACCATTGCGGTATGACCCTATAATCCAGCACCAGCCATTTCACCACAACCCACACCTGTTGCTACCAACCCTCCATCGCATCCATCCTTGATCTTTTAATATTGTCATCATATGGTTGAGAGATTGTGGAAATTATCGTGTGACACTATCTAGTTCTGAGACTGCTACCTGGAAGTTAGTGTTCCCAAAATTTGGGCATTTTGGAGGAGATTGAGGAGCTCATAGGACATACGTATCAACATAGGGATCCAATGGTCTACACTCATACATACAAGGATGTATTTCTTCAATTCACAGAGACCGTTGAGATCTATGGGCATGAATACTGTTAGACGCCCACCGATACTAGTACTCATGTCTGATTTCCGCTATGTAGATTTCCTTTTTCCCACACCATGAAATATTTTTGCCTATGGTGCTGCTTCTACCCCTATCCCGCCAACCCAACTCGGGTATCCCCCCTTAATCACCCTAATCGCCCTAACCCCGTTGTAATGTGTAGGGGGCTAGTTGGGCATAACCACATGTACACCCACACATTGTAGAAGAGAACACTAATCCTTGACCCTCTCCTTTGTTTCCTCCATAGATTGTTTAGTGAAATAATATTTCTTTCCATGAGGATATGGGTGACATGTACGCCTAATACATGGAGCTCCATACATTTTTTATAGGAAGACTACCTAGACCTTCCCTAGCATGCCACCACATACATTCATTTTATGATTCATGGTCATCATGGAAACCTGAATGATGGTTCCAATGCCACCCACCTATCCCTCCATTTTGGATTCTATGAGCCCTATTAACCTCACGACCCCTTGGGGTCTCCTTAGAATCTTTAATTTCTTTGTATTATTTTCCTTAGGATGGTAGAGCGATGAGGGGATTTCTATGGGCTAGGTTTGGAAGCCCCAACTCCAATAGGGGTTAGAGATGACCTTGCTGGTCTTGCTGGTGTTCCTACCTAGGTCCCACCACATCCTGCAGCAGATATTCCCTCTCCACCCCACCCCCTTATTCTAACCTTTATTCTTCTTCTACAATCCCCACTTCTTATATGTCTTCCACCTTCTCTACTCCAGCCACACACTCATCTGATATCTCTCTCACCCTCCTCCTAGCTGAGGTGGAGCTCCGCCAGGATGCTATAGAGAAGAATCTTGGGAGACTCAACAAGATGATTCAGATTTTTCACACCACCATGTCCTTTAAATAACATAAACGTCTCCTTATCAAACACCATCCACAGATCCTCTTCCTTCTTCCCTATATCCTTCACTAAGAGATCTAGTCAAAAATTCTATTCTTGTCTCTCCTACCATGCCAACGATCACTAGAATATATCCTCTCATGGATTACTCAGCTACTCTGTCCCCTTTTGAGCATGTGTTAACTTCTGTGCATACCACTCGGAGTCCTGAGCCCATATTATTGGTATCTGAGGTGGATACTTCTCCATTGTCGGGTTATTCTGTAACATATAAAGCCTCTTCTAAGGATACCCTATAATTAATTTTTTATTAACATTTCATTCCATTAAATGTTTTTTTAGTTCTATATTTTTGATTTTTTGATTTTTGTATCAGCATATTTTTTCCCTTCTCACGATAATCAAAGGTACTCTAGAGTGACTAGGGAATCTCTATTTCGGCTACTTACCCCATTTTGTCAAATCACCACAAGGGAAGTATTTTTTAGTGTTTCTATTTTCCATTCCTCATTGGATTTTTTTCTTCCATTACATTCCCACATCTTGCACCCACTGTTTCCCTATATTCTCAAATCTACCATGGTAATGAACATGGGAGGATCAAGTGTTGTCTTAAAAGTGTTGGAGGGTCTCAGATCACACTAGTCATTACCGTGATCTGATTTGGGAGACATCATTAACAAATGAAATATTTTAATTTTGGAATTTTTTTATTAATTATAAATATTAATATTAACTAAACAAATGAGAATTTTAAATTTTACATGATTAAGTAAATTTTAAATGTTTTTTTAAATGATTCTTTTTATAATTTGATTCTGGATTTAATGACATTGACATTTACATATATTTTAACTATTACTTTTTTATCATATTATGAACTGATTGAACCCTATATTTTTTCAATTCATGAGATGTATTATAAACAATTTTGACATATTCTTTGTTATACACTATTTCTTGATAGATTCTTTTGATTTGAATAACTGCCAGAACATTCAATTTGTTCTCTTGAAAACATGTTGATTTTTGAATCACATTAAAATGATTGAGGTATTTGATTGTTTTTCATCCCCTTTTTCCATGAGACCTACCATACATCTAATCTTTGTAAACACTTAAAACCAAGAACTTCCTTGATATGAAGATAAATTACATGCATATTTTCCCATAATACCCTAATTCTTTTTATAATTTTGAATGACTATTCACATCATCTTTAGAGTGTGATTTTAGGCCATTCAAGGTATATGTTGGTATGAAAACAAGCATTTATTTAAGGGTTATTTTATCATTTGATGATTTGGGTAGAAGGTTTTCTATAAGCACTATTCATTGTAAATAAATGGAAACATGCAAAAGAGGGACCATATACATTATTACATATTATTGACTCTTTTTGGGCCCTTACTATCATTGGAAGAACATGGTGATGATAAATTTGAGAGATCATGATTGGGTGTGCACTATCAATAACCATTATTTTAAATTTCATGCATTGTTGTTTATTAATTGAACAACATTTTCTAGACACTTAGATAAACATTCATCATTACATACCAACCCTTTTCCTAATAAACATTTGAATTTCATGGAATGCCCACATGATTTTTTTTTCGATTTCACTTCTATTGTGGAGAATGAGAACACTTGAAAGCCTAGTGATAGAATTTATATATGTATGATTCATCATTACTCTAATTAAATAATCTTGATTAATGATTGTGGTACATTTTGGAGAGGTAATTCATCATGTGTCATGTTTATTTATGAAAAGTAAAATAATTTGGATGAAAGTGGAAGCAAATTTTTAATTAAATTATATGTGAGGGGTGATAAAAATATCATTGGAATTGAAATATGTTTTTTATCTTTTAAAATCATCTCCTATGGCTATAGTAATTTAAATTATAATTACATAAATGATTCCCTTTTTAGAGAATGTATTCTATTGATTTGATGATGATATGTTTTTGAGGAAAAAAATGACATTGTGTGGGGGAATTTATTGTACATGATGCTTATATACTTTTCTATATATTTTACTGAGATTAATAATTTTTTTTCACCAAATATTAATGGTTTTGGGGATGAAATTTTTTATATTGGTGAATATAATGATTTTAATGAATATCCATCCAAACACATAAATCGAGAAATGATTAAACAAAAATGAAAATATGCACGGTGTGTAATTCCTACACATGTTGTGTATTAATGCCATAAAACTGATCTGGAAGACTTGATACATGCCCATGTTTTTAGCTGAAGTAGACAAGTTGTGTTCTTCCCATATACATTGTGTATTGTCCCTTCAAAAAGTAGTTGTTGGCCGATGATTTCTATTACACACAATGAATGGTGGCACTACAAGCCATGCAATTCCTCCTACAAGGTGGTTATGTGTTCCAAATCAAGTGCAGTGTGGTAGCTCCACCACCATAGGGGAAAAAATGGAGATATGATAACAAAAGAGGTGTCACCCCAACCTCCCCAATGATCATATATCCAATGTTTGTTCCATTTTTAGTACTTTTATCAAAAGTAGTTCAGTTATTAACTACTTAATGAGTAGCTAAATCCTTCATGTGTTGGGGATGTGGACGTTTATTAGTTTTATTTCATCAATTGAGATATGGTAATTGTTTATTTTTTCTTCTCTCATAATTTATTAATAATTCTTTCTAAACATCACGTGAAACTTTGTATTAGAACAAAAAAGAGATATCTAGAGATCTTCAATGGAATTAGGATTAAGAACATCGATGAAAATTGGATGTTTTTATCATCACAAATTCTGTTTATATTAATAAAATAAAAAATTAAAATTCCTGACAATGTAAATAGTCTCTACTGATTTTAACAAAACTCACCAGGCCATGGGCATTATGTTACACTCATAACCCCTACATTTGATTTATCATGAACAAAAAATCCTCCTAAGTAAATTTATTTAATAACAACCATTATAATCCACATCCCCAACACATTCTTCTTATTTTTTTAGTTAAGAATCACATTTTTTGTGCTTTTTTCATTATCATTAAAGAAATTTGTTAATAAAATTTAAATACAATTTTCATTTCCATTTTATCAAAACTAAAAAAATGGAATCAAAATTTCAGAGAAATTATCAAAATAAATCACAAACTAAAAAAATAACTCTATTTCCTTATGGATTGATCATTAACATGCACTATTCTTATTTATGTAATTTAATTTGGATTGTTGAAAGTAATACATCAGCTGAAATGATACTAGTAAACCTACCATTTATTTATTATTTTATAAAATAATTTTACACTAAGAAAAAATTAATATTAATTTAAATATATATATATTTATATATATATGAAATTACATTTAGAAAATTCATCATTGGTTAGTGGTTGATTATTTGGATTATTAATTAGAGGTTTTCTGATCAAAACCATGATGATTATTATTTTTCACATTACGTAAAATGACATTTTAAAAAAACCCATGGTATTGTTTTTTCATATGACCTATACCAACTCCATAATAGCCAATGACTCTCTACACCATTGATATAGTCTATATCAATGTATTGGATAATAGTACCAATTTTTCCAAGCCGTTGGTATTGGTTTTTTTGTAGTAGTGACTACAAAATATGGACCCATAATATACATATTGGGATTGAGAAATCATCCTCTCTACATGAATATTGTGTTTACTCTATTAGATGACGATGTCATCAACAACTATTAAGGGATATTCCCTGATGATGAGATTAAGTATAGAGGCCCTTGTTATATAATCACTCACCAGAGTGGAGCCCCCCCCCCACTTCCACCAATTTCATAGAGTTCTTATGTAACAGCCCGAGATTTTATGAAAAATATTTTTTTATTTATTTTACTAATGTCTTGTGTTATACGCTACACCAAAAGGAGCTTGCAAAACACGCATCCTTGACTTGCCTTGCATTACATGCAATCGCAACCTTCCTCGATAGCGTGTGTGGTACGTAATACTGAGTTTCACGAAACAATGATATGCTATTAAAATATTATTAAAACTAGCCGTTATGAATAGTAATAACCACTTTTTAAATTTTAGAAATTTTATCTTTCAAAATGGACTTCATTTTTGGATTCGGAATACCGAAATTATCCTAGGGTGAAATTTTGGTATTTTTCTGAAAACTTTCAATTTTTGATGAATAGTGAAACCACTAAGTGGTAGGTTAAAAACTGAATTTTGCATAAAACTTAATTTTACCGCTTCTGTGAATGGAATTTCGAAAATCCGAGAGACACGGTTAATATCAAGGACTAAAATGTGGTTCAATGAGATGAAAATAATTTTTTGGGGAATAGTAACTTTTTACTTTTTTTACCACGGTTAAAAGTAAATAGGGTAACTAAGGGTAAATATGATATTACTATTACCCTAACACATGTCCTAATTCTATTGGATAAGTGTAATTCGACCAAAAACAACCTTAGGAATAAAATATGACCATTTAGGCCCACTTGGATTAGATTAGGACATTTATTATTAATTTATTTAAAGAAGGGTTAAAATAGTTAAAATCAAAGTTTATTAAGTAAATAATTTTTAATAAGGGGTTATACATAAGATAAATTCGATTGTAAATATTCATTAGAAAGATAAAAATATTTACTACATGATGGTATTTTATTTGTAATTTTTAGACATCAAATAATTTAATTTATTTTTGACACAATGATGATGCAGTAATTATCTTATTAATGAAATATTGACATAATTGATAATATAAATACCAAAATAAATGTAAGTTGAGACTTTTTATGAATTCCACTAATTTTCTAGGTTACTATGATATATTAGTGTTGATTTAATCAACTTTGTTCGAACATATAATTCTGTTATGACTTTCACAAAAAATCATATATCAAATAGTGTCAAAATTGACACAAAATAGTTTTTAAATCAAATATTTTATTATTAATTGTTATTTTATTCCTAAAAATCTAAGGTTCGGACAAATGACTTAGATAAGGATATATATATTAATAATAAACAATTTGGGGTTCGTTTGGCATGTTATAGTAAGTGTATTAACCATATAGTGAAAGAAAACAAAAAGACACGGTAAAAGTTAAATTAATTAACTTAGAGTTAAATCTAATTGATAAGGTTAAAATAATACCCTAAACTTGTCTAAATCCTATTGGTTGATAGTATTTCGACCCATCCCCACTTTAGCTTCGAAATAAGACCCTTTGGAACCATTATAAACCGATTTTGACTTTAATATAAAATAATATTTTGAGATATTCCTAAGGTGCCCCTCTCCTCCCTTATAAAAGGGCACCTCCTCCCCCTCCTCCTCACACCAAATTGAGCACTCAAGCTCGGCCAACCCCTGCCATTTTCTCCCCTCCACTTCCCTAGAATAATCCTAGAGGTCCTGGTCTTCTCCAAAGACCAATCTTAGTTCCTTAAGTGGAGGATTCAAAGAGGCGTTCCAAAGAAGAGGTAATATCCATTACTGATCTTTTCAATTTCTTTCTTCTTCAACTTCTTCTTCTTTAGTTGTTTTATGATAAAGTAATAACATCAGTATTACTTACATACTGATATGTTATTATAAATATGAAACAACCCTAATTCACCTTCTATCCATCCTACGGAAAAATGAAATCACCGCGCGTGCGTACGTACGGAATACCGTCTCCACGCCGTGGTGTAATCTATTTTCCACCATCACCTTACAAGGATGGGTATAATGGTGTAATGAGTAACTATATATGATTATTATGAAGTAATATTGATACTGAAATAATATATATATACTCCAATACAATTCCACGATCATAGGAACGATATCATCACTCGTGCGTACGTACGGAATACCGTCTCCACGATGTGATGCGACTCGTTCTACATGATCTTCATTTCATAATGATTATATAAATGAATTGAATGAATGAATATGGTATATACTACCATTCTGGAAATGAATTATCTATAACCTAAAGATAAGAATAAGAATTTATTCGACAAAACACGCATGAGAACAAAAAGTTATAAAGACCCGAGTAGCAAGTAACAATGAAATATTACTAACAAGAAGCTAATAATATGACCATATATGATATCATATAAATATGTATGATTCTGGAATAAGTCAATAACACTATTTAATCCATTATACAGGAGCTTCGGACACGTACAAAGCAAATCGGACCTAAGGTAAGGGAAATATCACAATCTCATTTTTATCCGAGATTGTTTATTCGTAAGTATTTACTGGGGTGTATTTTATCATCCACATCCATGTTCCCTCAATATGTAATGTTTTTTCCATCCACTTGCAATAGTTTAAATCCAATTTTACCCTTAGGTGAGTTTTTAGTAAAGAATATGAAAGGAATCTTTTGTCGTTTTTCCGTACGAGGTACTTTTTGACTTTTCCGACAAAAGTACGAAGAATGTTTTTTTTAACTTATACGGCATGAATGGATTTTTAAAACATTATTTCCAAGAAGCTTCCTTTACAAGTATTAAAGTTTATTTTTAATCAACTTCTTTTAGTTTAAAATTGTATGACATGTTAAGAAATGAAATGTGTTTTTGAAGTAGAAAGGATATTTTCTTCAAGAAAGAAGTTCAAGTATTTTATCAAAATTATTTTCCATCTAAGATAATAAAAGGGTTCTGTTTTTATCCCTATTATTACATGGATTTTATTATGTTTTGATGGAAAAATTTTTATGAATTCCTTTATCTTATATGAATTGTTTTATGATGTCATGTTGTTTAAGAATCCCATTTTTATTACATGGGTTACGCTATGATGTATGGTTTATGATTATGTGGCACACATAAGAAAGGATTCATTATGAGATGGGTGGGACCTATATCTCCCTCCAATGCATTGGGTAAAGATTTTATATCTCATGAGATAGACATGGCTGAAATGGTAGGTTATACGGGTTCAGTGAAACAGGAATGAAACGAGGGTTACTCGATTCAGAAAGGGACTTTGTCCACTAAGATAGTCTTGGCAATGAGTCTTGACTAACAAGAAATTATTCTATATGATTATGTGTGAATGCCACAAAGTTTCATGTTTTAAGTTATGATTATTGTGATTACATTTCACTGCCATGATTTACCCCATGTTATGAAATTATGATCTCTTTTGCAGGTTAAGATTTACAAAAGTTATGTGCTTATGTATATGATGTGATTGATATTTCTTTTTTTTACCCTTACTGAGCATTTGAGCTCACCCTTTTTTGTTTTTCTTTCCCCAGGAAATAAATAAAGGTTTTAGGTAAAAAAAGGGAAGATCTTTATGGGAGATATTGAAGATCTTTCACCACTTTTAGAAGATTACGTTCCGAGTTTCCAAAGACACTAAACTATTACGATCCTTGTGTGTGTGTTTTTGTTATTTACTAAGTATTCCGCAAATGTAATGTAATGTCCATGTACGATAAGCTTCGGGCCTTTACAGTTGGTATCAGAGGAAAGGTTTAGTCAACCATTGGAAACTAGGATGCGAAAACGTTAGTGAGATCCCTAGAGATATTTCTAAGGTATGTCTAGGGATGTCCCTAGGGATAAGTATACGTATAGGTTATAGTAATAGAATTATGCTAACGATCATAGAATTAAACCTAAGATGTTGGATATTGAAGGTACTCCCCCTTTATTATGTTGTTTTCCCTAGCATGATTTTTGCCTCTCACACTATTCTTTTTGGGATTTAGACGATGGCTGGAACCCGAAGGAACCGTGTTGATCAATGCAATGGACAATGCAATGATTTCCCTCCTGAACAAACAAATGTTATGGGAGATGGAGTGCAAAATCTTATTGCTATACTTACACAAGCTATGAATCATTCTGGACTTCCAAATGAGCAGAGAAGGGAACAATATTCTATTGAGTCCTTCATGAGGCAACGTCCACCTTCTTTCAGTGGGTCTTCTGATCCACTTGTGGCTGAACAATGGATCAGTACTACTGAAAAGATATTTTCAGTTCTTCAATGTTCTGAACATGATAAAGTCATCTTAGCAGTATATCGTTTGGAAGGTGAAGCTGATCAATGGTGGAATCTTATCAAGAATACGAGGCCAAGAGATGAAATTGAGTCCATGGAATGGGACGAGTTCAAGAACTTGTTTTTCAGTAAGTACTTCCCTCGTATTCTTCGAACAAAGATGGAGAAAGAGTTTCTTGAACTGAAGCAAAGGGACGATGAATCTGTTGGTACCTATGAAGCAAATTTTACAAGACTTGCAAGGTATGCTTCTGGAATTATCATCCAACCTGAAAGTAAAGTTGATCGATTTTTCAGTGGCTTAAAACCAAGTCTTCGAAGGGCATTAGCTATAAGAGACTTCAGTAGCTATGAAGAAATTGTGCGTTGTGCTATCAAGGTAGAAATGGAATTTGGTGTTACATATCCATCTCATGGTTTTGACAAGAAACGAAAGATGGAGTTCAAGGAGAAATCTCAGAATAATGGTGAAAAGAAGATGAATGTTTCCTTATGCACAAAGTGTGGAAAGAAGAATGGTGGAGATTGTCTTAAAGGGACTAGAAAATGTTTTAAGTGTGGAAAAGAAGGTCATCGAGCAGCTGAGTGTCGAAGTAATGGAAAAAGGGTTTCTAATGATGTGAATAAAGCAAACATTGCAGAGAACGCACCGCCAACACTTCAATGCTTCAAGTGCAAGGAAATGGGGAATTATGCTAATAATTGCCCTAATCCAAGGGTTAGTGATGATCAACATGAGCAACCACTGAAGGCAATGGACAAAGGGAAATCACATGCGATCACTATTGGAAATGTTGAATATGACAACGATGTGGTGGAATGATTAAGTGTTTATGTAATGGGATTCCAAAATAATGTTGTATCATTGAGTATTGCAATATTTATTGATGTGGTATTCAAAGTGATTGAGATATTTTTTGGAAATAAGATGATATGCGCATAATGAAGACGAGAAAATGAAATGTTGAGCTCATGATTGATATAAGGACTAAGTGATATCATGGTTTGAGTATATAGAATTTTGAGGATTTTGGTAACTTTTAACTGCACTCATGTTTTCACTAAGGTATTCAAGAGAATACACGATTAAGGACTTTGAATGTTTGGAATGTGACCAACAAGACATATCTTATGATATGTGGGGATCAACGACCGTATTAAATCTCTGGTAATCGTTGTCACTATATTATGAGAGTGGAATGCAGTATTATGTATAAGCCTAAAGATTAGACTGGATTATGTTAGACATAAGTTAGTATTGTTTAAGGATAGAAGATTTTCGATATTATTGATGGGATGTTATAGTAACGTAGTTTTAGAAAAAGGGACAACCTGCAGGACGGGCGACAGCCCATCGCTTCGGACAAGGCTGTAGGAATCGAACCCACAACCGAAGTGCGACTGGCCTTTATCGCCTACCACTAGCCCACAGGAAGTCCCTGTTTAGTAGAAACTAGTTTTATTATATTAAGCAGTATGATATATGAAGTATAAGTCCATTTTAGGAACCATATGTGATTAATCTCACTATAGAATGACTTATGTATATTTAATAACTTTTTCTAACCTTTTGTTTGAGACAGATGGAATGACCCATCATTCTATCACATAATCTGCTAACACTTCACAAATAAAAAATTCAACTTCATTTATTTAAGAGATGAAGTAGAAATTGTTCAAGGCACGAACAAAAGTGAGATTGTACCAAAATAAAGTAAGTATTTATTCTAAGCGAATTTTCAACTTTAGGGAAATGATCTTGAAAACCAAAAATGTTGTCCTAGTGATCTTATACCTGATTATCAGATGGTACCTTATATCATCACAAATCTATGGATTTGTGATTACTGGCTTTTCCATAGCCATGTTCTCTACCACTCTCCATCAGAACATGATGGTTAGATTTCTCTTCCATATCCATATTTTCACCTATGTGGAAACCCAGTGATTAGTTTATTTGGGTAATCGTTACATTTCATACTTTAGTTTTTAAAGCCAAGTTTTGGTATTCCCTTTTACGATGTGGGTTTCTATTAAAGAAACTTTCGAATAGTAAACCATTTATAACCCCGACGAATTTCGAGGGCGAAATTCATTTTAAGGGGGGTAGAATGTAACAGCCCGAGATTTTATGAAAAATATTTTTTTTTATTTTACTAATGTCTTGTGTTATACGCTACACCAAAAGGAGCTTGCACAACACGCATCCTTGACTTGCCTTGCATTACACGCAATCGCAACCTTCCTCGATAGCGTGTGTGGTACGTAATACTGAGTTTCACGAAACAATGATATGCTATTAAAATATTATTAAAACTAGCCGTTATGAATAGTAATAACCAATTTTTAAATTTTAGAAATTTTATCTTTCAAAATGGACTTCATTTTTGGATTCGGAATACCGAAATTAGCCTAGGGTGAAATTTTGGTATTTTTCTGAAAACTTTCAATTTTTGATGAATAGTGAAACCACTAAGTGGTAGGTTAAAAACTGAATTTTGCATAAAACTTAATTTTACCGCTTCTGTGAATGGAATTTCGAAAATCCGAGAGACACGGTTATTATCAAGGACTAAAATGTGGTTCAATGAGATGAAAATAATTTTTTGGTGAATAGTAACTTTTTACTTTTTTTACCACGGTTAAAAGTAAATAGGGTAACTAAGGGTAAATATGATATTACTATTACCCTAACACATGTCCTAATTCTATTGGATAAGTGTAATTCGACCAAAAACAACCTTAGGAATAAAATATGACCATTTAGGCCCACTTGGATTAGATTAGGACATTTATTATTAATTTATTTAAAGAAGGGTTAAAATAGTTAAAATCAAAGTTTATTAAGTAAATCATTTTTAATAAGGGGTTATACATAAGATAAATTCGATTGTAAATATTCATTAGAAAGCTAAAAATATTTACTACATGATGGTATTTTATTTGTAATTTTTAGACATCAAATAATTTAATTTATTTATGACACAATGATGATGCAGTAATTATCTTATTAATGAAATATTGACATAATTGATAATATAAATACCAAAATAAATGTAATTTGAGACTTTTTATGAATTCAAATAATTTTCTAGGTTACTATGATATATTAGTGTTGATTTAATCAACTTTTTCGAACATATAATTCTGTTATGACTTTCACAAAAAATCATATATCAAATAGTGTCAAAATTGACACAAAATAGTTTTTAAATCAAATATTATATTATTAATTGTTAATTTATTCCTAAAAATCTAAGGTTCGGACAAATGACTTAGATAAGGATATATATATTAATAATAAACAATTTGGGGTTCGTTTGGCATGTTATAGTAAGTGTATTAACCATATAGTGAAAGAAAACAAAAAGACACGGTAAAAGTTAAATTAATTAACATAGAGTTAAATCTAATTGATAAGGTTAAAATAATACCCTAAACTTGTCTAAATCCTATTGGTTGATAGGATTTCGACCCATCCCCACTTTAGCTTCGAAATAAGACCCTTTGGAACCATTATAAACCGATTTTGACTTTAATATAAAATAATATTTTGAGATATTCCTAAGGTGCCCCTCTCCTCCCTTATAAAAGGGCACCTCCTCCCCCTCCTCCTCACACCAAATTGAGCACTCAAGCTCGGCCAACCCCTGCCATTTTCTCCCCTCCACTTCCCTAGAATAATCCTAGAGGTCCTGGTCTTCTCCAAAGACCAATCTTAGTTCCTTAAGTGGAGGATTCAAAGAGGCGTTCCAAAGAAGAGGTAATATCCATTACCGATCTTTTCAATTTCTTTATTCTTCAACTTCTTCTTCTTTAGTTGTTTCAGGATAAAGTAATAACATCAGTATTACTTACATACTGATATGTTATTATAAATATGAAACAACCCTAATTCACCTTCTATCCATCCTACGGAAAAATGAAATCACCGCGCGTGCGTACGTACGGAATACCGTCTCCACGCCGTGGTGTAATCTATTTTCCACCATCACCTTACAAGGATGGGTATAATGGTGTAATGAGTAAATATATATGATTATTATGAAGTAATATTGATACTGAAATAATATATATATACTCCAATACAATTCCACGATCATAGGAACGATATCATCACTCGTGCGTACGTACGGAATACCGTCTCCACGATGTGATGCGACTCGTTCTACATGATCTTCATTTCATAATGATTATATAAATGAATTGAATGAATGAATATGGTATATACTACCATTCTGGAAATGAATTATCTATAACCTAAAGATAAGAATAAGAATTTATTCGACAAAACACGCATGAGAACAAAAAGTTATAAAGACCCGAGTAGCAAGTAACAATGAAATATTACTAACAAGAAGCTAATAATATGACCATATATGATATCATATCAATATGTATGATTCTGGAATAAGTCAATAACACTATTTAATCCATTATACAGGAGCTTTGGACACGTACAAAGCAAATCGGACCTAAGGTAAGGGAAATATCACAATCTCATTTTTATCAGAGATTGTTTATTCGTAAGTATTTACTGGGGTGTATTTTATCATCCACATCCATGTTCCCTCAATATGTAATATTTTTTCCATCCACTTGCAATAGTTTAAATCCAATTTTACCCTTAGGTGAGTTTTTAGTAAAGAATATGAAAGGAATCTTTTGTCGTTTTTCCGTACGAGGTACTTTTTGACTTTTCCGACAAAAGTACGAAGAATGTTTTTTTAACTTATACGGCATGAATGGATTTTTAAAACATTATTTCCAAGAAGCTTCCTTTACAAGTATTCAAGTTTATTTTTAATCAACTTCTTTTAGTTTAAAATTGTATGACATGTTAAGAAAGGAAAAGTGTTTTTGAAGTAGAAAGGATATTTTCCTTAAGAATGAAGTTCAAGTATTTTATCAAAATTATTTTCCATCTAAGATAATAAAAGGGTTCTGTTTTTATCCCTATTATTACATGGATTTTATTATGTTTTGATGGAAACATTTTTATGAATTCCTTTATCTTATATGAATTGTTTTATGATGTCATGTTGTTTAAGAATCCCATTTTTATTACATGGGTTACGCTATGATGTATGGTTTATGATTATGTGGCACATATAAGAAAGGATTCATTATGAGATGGGTGGGACCTATATCTCCCTCCAATGCATTGGGTAAAGATTTTATATCTCATGAGATAGACATGGCTGAAATGGTAGGTTATACCGGTTCAGTGAAACAGGACTGAAACGAGGGTTACTCGATTCAGAAAGGGACTTTGTCCACTAAGATAGTCTTGGCAATGAGTCTTGACTAACAAGAAATGATTCTCTATGATTATGTGTGAATTCCACAAAGTTTCATGTTTTAAGTTATGATTATTGTGATTACATTTCACTGCCATGATTTACCCCATATATGAAATTATGATCTCTTTTGCAGGTTAAGATTTACAAAAGTTATGTGCTTATGTATATGATGTGATTGATATTTCTTTTGTTTACCCTTACTGAGCATTTGAGCTCACCCTTTTTTGTTTTTCTTTCCACAGGATATAATGAAAGGTTTTAGGTAAAAAAAAAGGGAAGATCTTTATGGGAGATATTGAAGATCTTTCACCACGTTTAGAAGATTACGTTCCGAGTTTCCAAAGACACTAAACTATTACGATCCTTGTGTGTGTGTTTTTGTTATGTACTAAGTATTCCGCAAATGTAATGTAATGTCCATGTATGATAAGCTTCGGGCCTTTACATCTTACCCATGCTCTCATGGATCAATGATCAGGTCCTCATACTTCATCAACATATATTATAGAGGTCCACCCTGTACTTATGGTTTCTGGAATGGAGGTCATCCCCATCCCATAGGCTATCACCATGAAGGTCCTCCTCGCACTATTTTTATTTTAGTAGAGTCTTTCCTATCTCCATCAATGATCAACAAAGAGTTCATCCATCATTTAGAAAACGTTAGTACGAATGTCCTCCTTATGATATCCACACATACTAGTATAAAATTCCTCCCTATCCCACAACTGACCAGAGTTGAGGTCATACCCACTCCTTCGATAGTCATCCTGGAGGACATCCACATGATTCAACCAACCACATCAGAGGTCCTCCCCATGCATCCATTGACCAGTATATAGGTCCAACCATATTCATTATTCACAAAACATAAGTCCTCCATGTGCATCCCATAACTACTGTGGAGGTCCTCTACATAATCATGATTCTCAACATAGATATCTCCCTGTGTCTAGACTGGTCATTGTCGATCCTCACCTATCACTTCGACCCATAAAAGTAGAGGCCCTCCATGATCTCATATACAAAATGGAGATCCTACACATATTAATTCATAATAATATGTGTTTATCTCTTAAGTATCAACCTCTATAGTTGAGGTCTTCACCACTAAAACAATAGTCAAATAGGAGGTCCTCCCCACGTTGATGAAAACCAATATAGGGGCCCTACAAATTTACTAACCGATCAAATTTTGGATCCTCCCTACACTATCACGCATCATAGAAAATGTTATCTTGGTGTTAAATAACATACCTACCCCTATGTACTATCTCGGGATTGATGTATGAAATTCCACCACTGATGGAAAAATTTTGGGAAATGCCAAGTCATTTTCAACTCCACTAACTTTTCAGATTTTGAAGAAGAGTATGATTAAATTATAGAACCTTCAACCTAGTCATCTACACAAGAGTCTAGGGAAGGAGACCATCAGGTATGGTTCACCATCTTATATGGTGAGATCAAAAAAATTCAAATTCCCTCCATAGGTACATGTTGGTGGAGGAATATTTGGCTTCCCCATAATGTCTAATGGTGTAGTCATTTCTTTCATCATGAGGTTTATTGTGTATCGCTACCTGAGATCACCGAAAACTATTCTCGTGTTTGAGAGATGTAGAAAATTTTGTAGACGCACATTTGACTACCCTACCCACACACATGAGGTCGTTGTATGTACGAAGTCCTATAGGGGTGTGATGATTAGAGGGGCACCGTTCTTGAGAGATGACCCAACATGTAGAAACCAATCAGCTCGCAAAGTGACTCCTTCAATGGTAATTCCACCACAACTTCAATCCCAATTATTACTGTCAATAGTTTCCTAGTAGGAACTGATTGATGATTGCACCAAAAATGACCGAACTCCCAATTTTGATCAAGGTATCTTGTAGGGAACCATATTCACTAACATGTTTTTAGTCATTTTTTGGATGAATGTGGTTCTCTACATCAACATTCTGAAGTCCATCCCCTATGAGGATGTCATGTGTTTCTGATATAGAATCCAGATGATGTGATTTCACCACTATGACCATCAGTTGGTCTACCCATGAAGTCAATATAACTTTGATGACATCGATCAATAGTGTCTCATGGATGAGTTGACAACTCACCATGTGGCTAAAGTTACTGTATCACCTAGATAACACTTGTCCCTCCAACATAGATGTGTTTTGATCAACACAATGCTCCATTTAATAAATAATGAGGTGTATCCACATGTTCACATTCATGGTTGGGGTTAATATGTTTTTTCCACTTCAATCATATCTTGTGCAAACTCACCTTCCCAGTGAGATTATGGATATTATTCTCGGTAATTTCCCATTTAACATGGTTTCTCACAATATTTACAATGATAAAGGACACTGAAATTGTTTCTAATTGAGAGAAACCACCCCTAGGGGTAGCAAATTACCATGTGTATCCTCATACTGGTGTCCAAAATCACCTTCAAAGGTGGAAAATTCTCCTAAAAAAAGTCTTTGTATCCTTTCATACCAATTTAAACACCAATAAGGATAAATAATCATCAATACCTCTAATCCATTTTATTTCATGTAGATAATATAGGTCAATATCTTTATTGTATCATTAAAAACAAGTAGTTTCCCTGAACTAGACAATTGATGAGCTCCATGCAGAGTGGCTCCTTATTACTGAGCTCTTCAATAGGATCAACAACCTCCACCACTCTAATATTAGGGTCATTGGAAGGACCTTCTCATCCAGTTTCCCCTAATCCATCATGGCGAACAAGAACATCCCAATAGATTTTACACATGAGTTTACAAAAAAATAACAGTTTTCATCATTGGTAAATCCACCAGATAAGTGCAATAACCCCCCTCCGACCATGATCATGACACTCTCTAGGCATCACCATGAGACATTGAGCCTTCATAACATGATAATTATCATGTAAAAACACTTTTTTCAACTATACTTTTGAAGAATGGATCCCCCTCCAAGATGATCAGATAGCCACTCTCATTATATTCCTTGAAACCCTTGAGGAATGATTGCTGGATTTCCCACCTGGTGGAAAGCTATATCTGCCATGGGTGTATCCCTTGAGGGACCCCCCCCCTAATTTTTGGAATCCCACATTAACCTGTTAAATAGGACAGGAGACCCACATTAGTGTGTAGCCCACCTCATCATGAGGTGTGATCCCTTGTTTGGAACACCAGAGTTATAGGAAGAAGCCAATATCTGATGTTTTATATTGACATTGGAAGGGAATGAACTCCTCAAGTGACAAACTCTATAAAAAAGTTCCATCATTTGTTGGGAAGACCTACACATGCAGTTTCTATACCAGTTCGTCTCTACCACACACAATTAAAGTATTTATGACACCTTCGAGTGAAAGTAACTTATAGTTGAGAATTCCGTAGACTTTTTCACCTTTTAGATGGTCCAAAAATAGTCACTCAGAATACAACTAACTCATGTGAAGATACTAATGATATGCATGGGGAACATAAAGACATTTATGGTCCCTGACCTTGTCACTCAGAACATCCCATGAAGAAATCTTGATTTCTATGATATGGAATATTTCATGTAGGAATTCTTATATCAATCCATGTATGTATATATATTTCATTATCTATCTCCTATAAGAAGGGCCTCCATGGATGAATATTTCATTATAGTGTTTGTGGTGGACCCATAGGCACAAGGTCAATTATAGGTATAGCTTCATCCATCATATCTTGGATTAATGCAATAGCATCATAAAGAACAACCTCAACCTATTCAGTATCAGAAATCACTACCTCAACAAGCACTACCACCCATGATAGAAAATAAGGTTTTGTGCCCATATCAGGGTTTGGACCCTCATCTAGTACAAGAACCTCGATCCCCCATCCTGATCATTGGAAAATGAACCTACTCTTTTATATAGGCACAATTTCATGGTTAATTCAAATATTCATTGGTGTAGATTGAACGGAAACTTCTAGAGTGTATAAATCCCCATGATTTTGAGTGCAATGAAATCCCTAACCATTGACCCTAAAATATGATCTATAGACATATCGTCCAACAATGTTAAGGGTTCAAGGATTGGCTCGAGAACAATGTGGACATGGGTATGTCAGTTTGGGTTATTTCCCACCAATGGTTGTGCACATCTCTGTTGAGATCAACAATGACAAAAGAGGATCTGGTGAATGGAAACATGTTTACGATTGTGCGAAAATATAATTATGATGACTAGTTGCCTCACCGAGTTTTGTCTCATGAACATGGAATCATTCTTCCCTACATAGGTTGGATGAAACCTCCTAATGTCATTGAGACATCCCCAAATTGATCTTATGTATTGACAACATATCCTTAATTATCTTCTACAGAATATCCTATTGGTGAATGTGAATGTGAATTCCCCAATCGGTACCAATTCATTCCCACATTTTCAGTGACTTCATGCAATTAGAAATGAGAATGGAACTTAGGGTCTTCCCTACATAAGAATTATCCACTAAAAATGATTGTGAGTATTACTTCAATAATACTATTGAATTGGTGGACCCATACATGATCACCAAGGATGAGGAATATCATAAAAGTTCTCAAAGGAAATTGTGTTGATGTTGTAGAAGAATATGTTGAGGACATGAAAATTGATGAAATGAAAGGTCCAGTGCTTCATTCCAGGCATTTCATGAAACAATGAAAAAACAATAGGTCTTGAATAGTGTTTAGAAGGAATATTCCTCCTATATGTTTGGTCAAAATCACCACCGCAACGGAAGATTCCAATCAACCAGGAAGAATAACCACGACTCTACCGTGATCAATTGCATCAAGGAAATATCATGCCTCATCCAACCAACACATAGCCTCTAGTGGTTCTATGCAGTTTATGAGATGATTAGATGGAAATTTCTAGATCTAAATACAATCTATGTATTGAATGAGTAGTTTATGTCATGACTCCATCCAAGGAGAAACCCATTAATAGTACAAAAGTGTGTTTAGTAGGGAACTATGACATAGTGAAGAAAATTGATATTATTCATTCAATGATCTCATTCCATGATGCCCTTATTCTATAATAAGAAATGTATGAGTAAAAAACATAAGAAAGGATGACCTCCTAATGTGTCAAACTAAGGTAGTGGTTATTAATAAATTCTATTCCGAGGAAGTCGGTCAAGAAGAATTCATAGTCATTATCTCATACATTGGTTAAGATAAGGGATCCCTCATGACTGGGAGCATGTGCCTACTATACATCACTGGATATTTCAATGGAATGGATGTTTTTTTCTAGCTGGTGTACAATGTTTCTGAGACCAGTCTCATCTTGAGATGAATACTCTGTAGGCTGGGACTAATTGAACTATATAAGATCCCCTTAGAACTATATCTTTATGGTTATGTGAGAACCGAGCATAGACCATTCTATAGGATCGATTTGAATACACAGTTCATTTATTTTGATGAAAATGATTATATCATTTTTGTCTCATAGGATACCACCTACAAGTCATTAATTGGTTGACCCTACATCCAAATGAATGTAATAGTTAGATTATGTTATCACCAATTACCTTTTTTCTCCCTCATTGGTCAAGTAAACATGATCCAAGAGGATGTGACTACCTTTGACACATATGAATCCTTCAATTTGGATTCCATATATTACAATATAATGTACCAGATTGTTTATGTAACACCCATAGATTTTATGAGATATATTATTTATAATTTCATTGAGGTCTTTCGTTGTATTATAATCCAAGATTATCTTGTGATATACTCAACACCTTATTAGTTTGCAGAATATGCAACATTATTCTTAGCTTATGTTACACAGAATTTCATGTTCTTTTGGCAGAAATTATTCTACGCAACATTGAGTATAGATTATATTCAATGTATAAATGAAATATGTTTTTATTATGTTAAATGATACTCGAAATGAAGCTTTCACTACACACAGCCCTGTCTTGGCATGCATTACACGCAAGAGCGACCTTCCTCAATAGCATGTGTTGTACGTAATACTGAGTTTCACAAAACGAGATAATGTTATAATATTATAATTTACTAGCCATTATGAATAGTATTAACTAAATTTTTTATTTTATAACATTATCATTCATCTTACACATTTTATAGTTCATTTAATGAGAAAAAAGAAATTTTTCGGGTAAAATAAGTATTTTTCAAAAAAAGCAGTTTTGCCGCCTTTTGATGGTGCTCCCATTTTAAATCTAATTTTTAACATGTTTATAAGATAAATTTTAAAAAATAAACTTATTTTGGTGAATTATGATTTAAAAATTTATGTTGTATAATGTTTTGATATTTTTCTGATAATGTTCATATTTTGATGAATAGTAAAAATACGCTATATTTTAATTAAAAACAACTTTTTTTTTCAAAATAATTTATATGGTTAAAATATAATATTTAATAGTTATAAATTATAAATAGAATACATTTTTACAATTTAATATAATTTATTTCATTATCATTAATTTTACATAGAATTCGTAGGTAAATACATTTCAATCTTTTAAAATGTTTTAACTTTTAAAACACGTTTTCTCAACCATAGGATAAATTTTAAATTAAATACTGCAACTTATGTGTATTTCATTAGGAAAAATGGTTTCCATATTTGTAATCAGTAGGTCCAAAATATAATAATAGGCTAATTTTTGTTTTTAGACATTATGAATAGTATCTACAGTAATTTGTTTTTACTAAAGTAAAAGTAAATATGGTAAATATGGTTAAAAATAAGTTTATAAAATTACCCTAAAACCTTCCAAAATTATATTGGATTAATTAAAGTCGACCCATATCACCTAATTGTCGAGATATATTCAATTCATGGACTATTGACCATGAAAATGATATAACTATAATTAAAACCAAAGAAAGTGACACATGTCACTCTCTTATATCTTATAAGTATGATAATTTTAATTTTGTGATAACCTTCATAAAACTTCGATTATGTATATTCTCAAGAAATCAAAAAATTATCTACATCATTACAATTTATTTAGAATTTTTAGGGATTAAATCATTATCATTAATGATTACACAATAGTGATGAAGATGTTATTTTATTGATTGAAATATAAAATAAATGGTTTTAAAAATATTAAAATAAACATTATATGAACTAATTAATGTTCTCCAAAAAATTTATAGATGAATATAACATGTTAGGAATCTAAAAATATTTTGGTTAAAATATATCATATGTGTGGATTTTATATAAATTCAAATAAATGAATAGTGTCAAAATTGACAGTATTGTTATTTTATAAAAAATGAAATATTATTAAATTGTATAAAAGTCACAAAATTATATAATAATTGTAAATTGAAATTTATATGGTCTAAAATGTCATAATTTATCCAATTATTGAAAATTCACAACACATAAGTAATTATTTATAAACTCTTAAATGTTAAATTATTATTACCACAAATAAAATTAAATTGATTAAATAATGATAAATCTTGTTGATAAGGTTTAAAATAAAATCCCAACATGTATAAATTTTATTGGTTCATTATATTACAACCCTATGTCATATCATATTCTTATTTGAGTAATTTTTTGAGGTTTTGATGTGGGGTTTTTGTTTATTATAAATATATATCTTAGAGGTTTCCAAAAGTTCCCCTCTCCTTCCTTATAAAAAGGCACCTCCTCCCTCTTCTCTTAACAACGTTTTGGGCCTTCATTATTGGATAAAACCTGTCCATTTAACTTCTACACTTCCCTAGAAACTTAATAGAGGTCCTGGTCTTCATCAAAGACCAACTTTAGTTCCCTAATAAAAGGTTAAGAATAGGAAAATCGAAGAAGAGGAAATATCATTTATCGATTATTTCAAAATTATTTCTTCTTCTACTTCCTCATCATTATTAGATTAATTATAAAGTAATAACATAATTATCTATCATATAATGATATGTTATTATAAATATTCAACAACCCAATTTCACCTTCTATCCATCCTACAGAAAACGAAATCATCACACGTGCGTACATACGTAAAATCGTCTCCACACCATGGCGTAATCTGTTTTCCACCACCAACTTACTTGGATGGGTATAATGGTGTAATGAATAACTATATATGGTAATAATAACTTGAAACTAATTCTGAGATATTATATCATCCACACCAATACCAATAAATAATTATGGGAATGTTATAATCACTCTTGTGTACGTACGGATTACCATCTCTACAATGCGATGAGATTCATTCTTCATGGTAACTTTTCAAGAATGATTATAAAGTATATATTGAATAATAATGAAATACATGAAATAATAATGATACTGTGTCTATGTATATATATATATCTGTGTGTGTGTGTGTCATCTACTTAATTCCATTCATGTAAATAAGGAAGGAAATCAATGTCCATGGGTACGTACAGCCTACCGTCTCCATGAACAGTGTATTTAATTTCATTTTTGTATCTATTATATATGTATATATTCTGAATATATATGATATTTAAATCATGTATTACATTCTAGAAGTACTAAAATAATGATATAAGTAATAATTTCAAGAAAAAATAGTCCAAACATGTACAATACATGAAATGATTATTACTCAAAACGTTGATTCAACATTGAATTGGCAAATGAGCGGGTAAAATAAAGTCATAAGTGAATCATATATGATATCATAAAAATTACTATGATTCATTATTAAGTCTATGTAATTATTTAAGTAATTATACATGAGGTTTGGACACATACGTAAGAAATTTGACATAAGGTAAGTGATAATTTTACAATCTATTTTTTATCTGAGATAGCGTATTCATAAGTATTTACTGGGGTAATGTTTATCATCCATGACCTTGTTTTCCCAAAATGTTTTAATAAAATTTTTACTATTCATCTATTTACTTCTAAAATCATTTTTACCTTTTTTTTACTTTTACCACATGGTATGGAAGGAATATTTCTTTTTTTTACCATGCGAGGTACTTTTAGTCCTTTCCAGAAAAAGTATGAGCAGAATGTTTTTTTACTTATATGGAATGAATGGATTTTTATGCTTTCATAACTCCTTATTTTCATGAAGCTTCATGTACAATATTTCATGATTATTTTCAAAAAAATCCTTTTGTTTTAAAATTTCATGGCATTTTGAGAAATGAAAACGATTTTGAAGTAGAAAGGATATTTACCTCAAGAATTCATTTCGAGTGTTTTATCGAGACTACTATCCAACTAAGATGACATTATTTAATATGGTCATGTTTCATGTATAATTTCCCTATTATATATATGGATTGATTTTGTTTATAATGAAATTATTTCCATTATTTTACATGGACTATATTATGATGGAATGATGATTATGAAACACATATTATTCTTTGGGTTATGATGAATGATTTATGTTTATTTTGTGGCACAAGAAAAAATGATTTCATTATGAGATGGGTGGGACTTATATCTCCTTCCAATGCATTGGGTAAAGATTTATATCTCATGGGATAGACATGGCTGGAATCTTAAGTGAATCCGGTTCAGTAATACAGGGTAGGAATAGCGAGTAAACTCGGTTCAGTAGTGGACTCTATCCACTATGATAGTATTGGAAGAAATGACTTTGCTACAATATAAATCATATAATGTTCTTAATGGTTTTCTATAGTGACATGTTTTATTCTCATGCTATTATATCATGATTTATGTTTTATTATGATTTATTCTTTTCGTACTGCCATGTTTTATGTTATTGCTCATGATTTTGATGTTTAAACATTATGTTCATGTTTTTACGTTCAAATGTACATGGTTTGTTTTATTTTCTCAATGATTACCCTTAGTGAGTATTTGAGCTCACCCTTATTGTGTTTTCTTTTCCCCAGGATATAATGTAATGTTTTAGGTAAGAAAACAAATGGGGAAGATGTCTTTTGGGAGAAGTTGAAGATCTTTCACCATGATTAAACGATTATGTACCAGGATTCCAAAGACACTAATCTAACACAGTCTTTGGGCTCCTTTTTGTGTCATGTATTATATTTACTTCAGAAGTAATGTAATTCCCATGTACATCATGCTTTGGGTCATTATAGTTGGTATCCGAGCAAAGGATATTTAACCTTTGGAAACTAGGATGTGAAAACATTAGTGAGATCCCTACAAATATTACTAAGGTATGTATAGGTATGTCCCTAAGGTTATGTATATGTATAGTTTATAGTCCTAGAATTATGGTAACGATCATAGAATTAAACCTAATTTTTTTTGTTATTGAAGGTACTCCCCTTTATTATGTTTTTTTAATAGCATGATTTTTGCCTCTCACTCTATTATTTGGGGGTATTAGATGATGGATGGATGCCGAAGTAACTATGTTGATCAATGTAATGGAAAATGCAATGATTTTCATCCTGAACAAACCAATGTTATGGGAGATGGAGTGAAAAATATTATTTCTGTACTTATAGAAGCTATAAATCATTTTGGACATCCAAATGAGCAGAGAAGGGAACAATATTCTATTGAATCCTTCAGGAGTAAATGTCTACCTTCTTTCAATGGGTCTTCTGATCCACTTATTGCTGAACAATGGATCAGTAACATTGAAAAGATATTTTCCACACTTCGCATTTCAGAACATGAAAAAGGCATTTTGGATTTTTACCGTTTAGAAGGTGATGTAGACATGTGGTGGCCTCTATTTAAGAATAAAAGGCCCAAATATGAAATTGAATCCTTGGAATGGGACGAGTTCAAGAGCTTTTATTTAATAATTACTTCCCTCGTATTATTATAACTAAGATGGAAACAGAGTTCCTTTTGCTTAAGAAAAATGATCACAAATCTGTTGGTATATATGAAGTGAATTTTTCAAGGCTTTCAAGGTTTGAATCTGGCTTTAACATCCAACATGAGAGTATAGTTGATCGATTCTTTAGTGGCTTAAATCCAAATATTCAAAGGGAATTATATTTAAGAGACTTCAGTAGCTATGATGAAATTGTGTTATGTGCTATCAAGGAAGAACCGTAAGTTGGTGTTACATATCCATCTCATGGTTTTGACATGAAACGAAAGATGGAGTTCAAGGAAAAATCTTAAATCAATGGTGAAATGAAGATGAATGTTTCTTTATGCTCAAAATGTGGAAAGAAGCATGGTAGAGATTGTCTAAAAGGTACTATAAAATATTTCATGTGTGGAAAAGAAGTTCATATAGTAGTTGAGTGCAGAAATAATGGAAAAAGGATTCTAATGACGTGAATAGAGAAAAGACTACAGAGAACGCTCTACCAACACTTCAATGCTGCAAGTGCAAGGAAATTTGGCATTGTGCTAATCAATGCCCTAATCCAAGGGTTAATGATGATCGACGTGAGAAACATCTTAAGGCAAATGACAAAGGGAAGTCACATGAGATCACTATTTGTGATGTTGAGTATGAGATTGATGTTGTGGAATAATTATGTGTTTATGTATTGGGATTTAAAAATAGTATCATGGAATCTCATTTATAGTATTATGGAATATTGGAATATCTATGTATTGGTTAATTATGGTTTTCAATAATTATATGGTACTGGTAACACTAAAAAGTGATTGAAATATTTTTGGAATGTAGTTGATATGCTCATAATAAATGGATAAGGAGAAAATAATATGTTTGATATTATTAATGAGCTCATGACTGATATATGGACAAAGTGATATCATGGTTTGAGTATAACGAATTTTTTGGATTTTGGTATGTGGAAAGAGTTAACATTTGATAGCATTCATGTTTTCAATAAGGTTATATGGTAATTCATGTTGTAGGAGAATACAAAATTAAGGTATTCACATGTTTGGAATGTGACCAACATGATATATCATATGATATATGGAGGATAAATGATGGTATTCACATGCTCGGTAGATGAAATTTTTTGTAATCGTTTACATTATACAATGAGATTTGATAGATGTATTTTGGATAAGCCTAAAGATTGGAATGGATTATGTTGGACATCATATTGTATTATTTAACTCTATAACCTATTTTCAATATTATTTCACGAATGTTATAATGGTGATGTTTATGATAAAGGAAAACCTATGGGACAGAAGACAACCTATCGCATCAGACAAGGATGCGGGAATCAAACCCACAAGCAAAGTGCAACAGGCCTTTATCACCTACCACTGGCCTACAGGTTGTCCCAGGTTAGTATAAATTAGTTTTATATTATGGTATGATAGTTCAAGTATAAGTCCGTTTTTGGAACCATATAAGATTAACCTCTCCATAGATGGACTTATGTACATTTAATATCTTATTCTAATATTTTTTGTGATAGGGACAAATGGAATGACCTATAATTCTATCACACGATATACTAACATTTCATGAAGGACATATTGAACTTCATTTCTTTAAATAAGATATGAATAAGAAATTGTTCATGGAATGACCAATGATGATTTTACACTGAAATCAAGTAAGTATTTAACCTTATACAAAAATTCATCAACCTAAGGGAAATGATCATGAAAACTAAAAACGTTGTCCTATTACCCTCATATCTAATGAATCAGATAGTACCTTATATCATCACAAATTTATGTCTTTTTGATTGTTGGCTTTTTTTATAGTCATGTTCTCTACCTCTCTCCATCAGAACTTGATGGATAGATTTCTCTTCCACATCCAAATTTTCATCTATGTTCTCCTATGTGGAACACGAGTGATGAGTTAATCTGGGTAACTGATCTTTTTCATATATTAGTTTCTAAAATTACTTTTTCGTATTCCTTTTTATGATGTGTGTTTCTATGAAAGAAACCTTCAAGTAGAAAACCATTTATAACCCCAACAAATTTCGAGGGCAAAATTCATTTTAAGGGTGGTAGAATGTAACACCCTGAGATTTTATGAGATATATTCTTTTTTAATTTCTTTTATATCTTTTTTTGTATGATACACCAATATTATCTTTTGCTAAACGCATCATCGTATTAGTTTGCAGTATACGCAACAATATTCTTGGCTCGTGTTACACACAATTTCATGTTCCTTTGGAAAAAAATTTTATATACAACATTGAGTATATATATTTTTCAGTATATAAATGAAATAATTTTTGATTATGTTATATGAAACACGAAATGAATCTTGCACTACACACAACCCTGACTTGGCTTGCATTATAGGCAAGATCGACCTTCCTCAATAGTGATTGTTGTATCCAATACTGAGTTTCACTAAATGAGATATTATTATAATATTATTATGAACAAGCCATTATGAATAGTATTAACAGCATTATTAATTTTATAACATTATAATTCATCTTTCACAAATTCTAGATCATGGTATGAGATCAAAATAAATTTTTCAGGTAAAGTAATTATTTTTCACAAAATGCAGTTTTTTCGACTTTTGATGGAGCATCGATTTTAAATCTATTTTTAACAAGTTTATAAGTTGAAGTTTAAATAATAATCTTATACTTGTTAATTAGGAGTTGAAAATTTATATAGTATAACGTTTTTATATTTTTTCTGATAACGTTCATATTTTGAAGAATAATAAAATTACTCTATATTTTAATTAAAAACTACTTTTTTCATAAAAATAATTTATATGGTTAAAGTATAATATTGAATGGTTTTAAGGTCTAAATAGAATATATTTTTACCATTTAATATAATTTATGTCATTATCATTAATTATACATTGAATTCATAGGTAAAAACCAAAGAAAGTGACAACATATCACTCTCTTATATCATATATGTGTAATAATTTTAATTTATTGACAAACTTCATAAAACCATGAATATAAATATTATCCAGAAATATAATAAAATTATCTACATATTTAGAATTTATTTAAAATTTTTATGGATTAAATAATTATCATTAATGATGACACAATAGTGATGAAGAAGTTATTTTATTGATTGAAATATCAAATAAATGGCTTGAAAAATATTAAAATAAATATTATATGAACAAATTAAAGTTCTCCAAAAAATTTCATGAGAGATGGTATCCAAAATTTGGATTTCATATTTATAAGAGTTCGTAACTGGAATTCAGAGTTGAACTTCAAGAGAGTTTGTAACCAGAATTCAGAGTTAAACTTCATGATAGTTCGTAACCAGAATTCGGAGTTTTAAACAGAATGCCCCATATCTATGTATTATATGATTATGAGGTTTTGATTTCAATATTATTTTTACACATAGAAAAATTATAATTTGGGAAATGAAAAAATTTTAAGGATAAATTTCCGTGGGGAAAGAAATTTTTCCTTATAGGGGTAAAATATATGGTAAAATGAAATTTACCTTAAGTAAAGGTGTTTTTGATTTTCAAAAAAAAGAGGAATGGTCATGTTCATAAGGAAACATTAATAACTCAAAAATCACCCCCTTACGTGAAGGAATGGAAAGGACATGAGGTAAACCTTATTGACTCAACAATCTCCCCCTTTTGGAAAGCACAAACATACTTATGAAAAAGAATGTAAAGACATAGAATAATTTTCTTGACATTGAAATTAAAGCTTATGTCCCTTTTTATGGACAATGGTGAATACTACTAACTCTATCTTAGGCATCAGATCTCTAAGGATCGTATTCTAGATTTCCAGAATGAGAAATTCCATTTTGATGAAGAAATCGTCATAATGATAACTCTCCCTTAAATAAACTCCCAATTACATAGGGATATAACTTTTTCTTTCTCCTCATTAGAATTATTTTTCCTTCTCCCCCTTAGTGATTTTCAAAAAGAGTTTTAGTAAATGGCAAATTAATAAAGTACCTAATATATTAGTATAGACAACTAGACAAAACATGCAACCAAAAATTCCATTACGATGGTAAGAATTAGTACAAGGAAAAAAATAGACCAAAATATTAGAGTTGTGTATTTTGTTTCTTTTCCATGGGAAATTATCTTTTTCGCAATGGTCTTTAGCTTTTGAGCTCTTTGTGATCTTCCTCGGCATGCTTTTCTAATGCCATGATCCAATATTCCTGAGCCTTCATGGCCTCATCCCGAGCCTTCAGCAAGTTGTATTGTTTCACTATCTTTTCATGGATCTCAATCCGATGCTCCTTTACTATTTTCATTCTTTGAAAAATATAACTCACCTTCCCATTCAGATATTTGACATTTTGAATTCGAGTATTTTGTCCAAGATTTAGCTTATCAAGAAAGCTGTTTGAATGATTCTTAATTTTGGAATCATCAGTAGAAAAGGCTTCCTTATCATCTTCATGGAACTGATCATGCTCTTCCATATCATCGACAATCTTCATAGACCATTTGGTCATTTCCTGCAAGAACATCGGATGCTTCATAATTGATCGTGAAATTTTTGAATTCTTCCTCAATATTCAACAAAGTATCAATCACCATAGATACATATTTTGATTTCTGATTAATGGTGTTCTAAAGCATCTAGAATCTAGAATCAATAGTAGGAAAAATCATAATGGTATATAAGGATTTCTTCAGATATTGAACCAAAAAATCATTTCCTAAGGTATATGACTCCGAATTAGACATTTTACTTAGAGATGGTTCTTCCTCTAACTCTACCATCTTCCTCTTTGATGTTCCTATAGCTTTTTTCTTTCTAAGATTATCTTTTGTTGGGGTGTGAACAACCACTTGTTTACCCTTATCGATTTTCAGAACATCTCCCTCTCTTGGAGACTCATGCTCACTTCTGGATAATAGTACAATCCAGTATTCATCAAATTTTTCCTTCTCATCTCCAACTTCTATATCATCAAGAAGAATAAAGTCATGATTGTGACTCTCTTCCTCATATGGTGTGTTGACTTCCTCTTCACCCTTCTCATCATCTCTAGGTGTAACACGTTCTGACAATCTGGTATGAGTAGTTTAGAGTGATAATTTCTCTCAAAAACATTCCTTTTCATGAAACTCTTCCACTTTCTTAATTACATCATCAAAGCGACCTCTTCTCTCAGCTTCTTGCAATCCTTCTACTTCTTTTTCCTTTTCCACAATCATCTCTTGTTTTTTTCCAGAGTCTTATTTCCCAGAGTCTCAGGTAATTGTTCCACCAGAAATGACTTCGGAACAGGAATATTTTCGGAATCAATTTCAGTATCCCTCATATGGGATTGAAAAATTTTGGCCTCTGACATCTTCTTCTAGAACTTCTTCTTGCCCTACTTCTCTAGCTCTTTAGCACCTTTTCCTTTCAAGTCCATAGCCTCAGTAGGATCCAAACCGACCTCTGGCTCCCCGGATTTTCTATTCTGCTTATCCTCCCTCCATTTTTCTATGACTTCATCTGGGTAGACCTTCTGCTTCTTTGGTATAGGAGGTGCATATTTGACTTCCATAAACATAGGGGTTTTATATTCAACTTCCACTTGCTTCAAATTTCTTTTCTTGACAGCCTTCTCTGATGGTTCAGCTTTTTCAACCTTTTCTGGATTGGCATTTGCCTCTTCCTCAGGAAGATCATAGAACTAACCTGACTACTTTGAAAAACCAACCTTCATCCTCTGAAGAGTGTCATCACTTATCAGCATAACTTTTTAATTCCTTTCCTTGTAACAGCAGGTAATCTTGAAGGATTCTAGGAAACTAAATATCGACTTTGAGTGAAAGGCGGGATACATTATAATATGAGCTCTTAGATTTCCATTCTTGATGTTCTGAAATTATAGAGTCATACTTATTGAAGAATTTTGGTTGTACCAACCTCTCCCTATATATTTTCCACTCCGTAATTGTCTTATATATATACATATCCTAAGAAAGATCTTCTACATACATTCATACTAGACCACTTCTGAAGAATTCAGAACGGGTTTTTGTAGAGAGGTAGAGCTTCGAGACACAAAATCTTGATAACTGATGTGGGAAAACCCTTCAGGGCTCCATTATATAGGCAATGTAAGTTACCATTCAACTTCTATGTTGAATATAAATGTTGTGAAACCTTATGATCTGATCTAACAGTTGATATGATAGTCCCAAGGAAAAATTTGGTTGAATCCGATCATTTGATGTTTTAATAAGAAAAACATTCAGAATTAAGGAAAATTGAATCCAAGAAATTATAAAAGCAAAAGAAACTACCGGGATGTAAAAGTGGTTACAAAAACATAAGAATGAATCATAACTTTCAGATTACTAGGAAGGTTATTCTCACTGAGGAATATTCTTCTTGAAAATCTTTGGATTTAAAAAAATACATGAATATGAAAAAAACATCAATATGAAAATTTTGAATCTGAAAATGTCCATTATGAAAATTTCAAATCTGAAAATCTCTATTAGAAAACTTCAGGTCCGAAGATTTTCATTACGAAAACATTAGTTCCGAAGATTTGCATTACGAAAATTTTGAAAGGCCAACTATAAAAAATCTCATTACGAATATTTTGAAAAACCAACTATGAAAATTTTCTTATTGAAAATTTTGAAAAACTAACTTCGAAAAATTTCATAACAAAAATTTTGAAATACCAATAACAAAAATTGTACTCCCCTAATGAAAAGGAGTTTATTACTATAAGGGGATTTATTCAAAATGAAGTTAATTGAGGAGGATTAAATTATGGTTATCATTCCTAACTTCTTCTTAATGTATTCAACTCTATCGGTAGGTAATGATTTTTTTAAAATATAAGCAAGTTGATCTTGCGTTCAGATAAATTGAAGAATGATGTCTTCTTTTAGTGTGTGATCCATAAGAAATTGATGCCTAATATCTATGTGCTTTGCACGAGATTTATGTGCATGGTTTTTACTAAGGGAAATGGAACTTGTGTTATCACACATAATTTGAGTCTTAGTAAAACTCAAGCCATAGTCTGTGAGTGTGTGTTGCATCCACAATACTCGAGCACAACAACTTCCAACTACTACATATTCATATTCAGTAGTGGAAAGTGCTAATTAGTGTTTATTATTTCAAGAACAAGAATCTAATGAATCTCAAAACAAATTAAAAGTTCCATATGTAAGTTTTCTATCCATTCTATATCCACCAATGTCAGCATCCGAAAAACGCTTGAAATCAAAATCATTTCCATAAGTATAAAATAATTCTAAATCTATGGTTACCATAAGTAGAAAAAATATTCTTCACTGCCTTTAAATGAGATTCCTTTGGATTATATTGATATCGTTCACATAAGAATTCTGAAAACATTAATTCTAGATGACTAGTTGTCAGGTAATGTATACTTCCTATCGTATCTCTAAAATTTGTTTGATCTATTGGTTTCCCAGCTTCATCAAGATCAAGTGTGTTTGAGGTACCGATGGGAGTACATTTGATTTTAGTGATGTTATAACCATAATTTTTAAGGTCTTTAAAATAAATATGTTGGGTTATATAGATTCCTTTTGGTTTTTTATAAATTTTAAAAACAAGGAAAAATGTCAACTCGCCCATCATACTCATTTCAAACTCATATTTCATTAGATCTGCAAAGGAATTAGTTAACGATTGCTGAGTTGAACCAAATATAATGTCATAATCATAAATTTGATCAATCAAAACATTTCTCTTATCTTTATTTATAAAATGAGTAGGATCTTCATTTACCTTAACATAGTTATTTTGATGCAAAAATCTTGTAATTCTATCATACCAATCTCGAGGGGCCTGTTTAAGGCCATATAAAGCTTTGGTAAGTCTTTAAACATGATCAGGATGTTCTGTATCATCAAATCCAAAAGGTTGTTCAACAAAATCATCCTCTTGAACATAACCATTATGAAAATCACATTTCACATCCATTTGAAAATGCTTAAAGTTGAAAAATGCTGAAAAGGCATGTAAAATACGAATATATTCGAGTCTAGCTAATGGAGCATAGGATTCTTCATAATATATTCCTTCTTAATGATTATTTCCTTTAGAAACTAATCTAGACATATTTCTTACAATGATTACATTTTCATCACACTTATTTCTGATGACCCATTTTACTCCTATAACTTATGATTCGTTAGGTCTTTCAACCAATGTCTGGACTTTTTTCCTTTCAAATTAATTTAGTTAATCATGCATGGATTTTATCCAAACATCATCACATAATGCTTCATCAGTGATTTTTGGTTATAATTGGGAAAGGAATTCCAAATGTTCTAATTCATTTCATAATGATCTTCTAGTCCTTACAGGTTGATTCACATCGCCAATGATACTATCACTGGGATGATTCTTTTGAAACAGCTGATTTGGGTTCTGTAAAACATGTTCATCAACAAAGGGTAGGAAATCTTCTAGTGTAAATGTTTCAGAAGAATCTTCTTGAAAATTTTCCTTATTATAAGGATTTTATTTCAAAGGATGATAATCAGTTTTTGAAAACACATCCGTGGATATATGCAAGGGTTGTTTAAAAACAAAAGGATTAGTTTCATCAAATTTAACAAGTACTGTCTCTTCAACAGTACATGTGTTTTTATTGAAAACTCTATATTCCTTAGAAGTTATGGAATAGCCTAAGAAAATTCCTTCATCAGATTATGGTGTGAATTTATGTTGATTATCTTTAGTATTTAGAAAGAATACCTTACAACCAAAAACCTTAATTTATGAAATTCTAGGTTCTCTACCATTCCATATCTCATAAGGGGTTTTATTAAGAAAAGGTATAATCAAAACACGATTTATAGTGTAACAAGCAGTACATAAAACTTCATCCCAAAAATGATTGGCTACAGAATACTCGCTCAACATGGTTCTAGTTATATCTTGAAGAATTCTATTTCTTCTTTCAACAACATCATTCTTTTGATGTGTTCTAGGTGTTGAGAAGTTGTGAGTAATACCTTTTAAACTACAAAAAATTTTAAAATCATATTTTTGAAATTCTCTTCCATGATCAATATGAATAGTTTTCAATGGAAGGATTTTCTCATTTTAACATGGGCTATAAAACTTTTGAAATAAGAAAAACCATCATATTTAATATTTAGAAAATAGAACCACTTAAATCTAGTTTAATCATCAATCAAGATAAATACATAATTCATTCCTCCAATGCATCCAGTTTGTGTTGGACTATAAAGATCCATATGCACTAGCTGTAATGCATCAGTGGTTGAGACTTCACCGACTATTTTAAAACATGATTTCTGTTGATTTCCATATTGACAAGGGTCACAATCTATTGATGAATCAAATATATACTATGGTAGATCCTTAAATAATCCTTTCATATAAATTATGCATAAGTTCCTAAGGTTACAATGACCTAACCATCTGTTCCTTAACCAAAAATGATCTTCCATTACACTAAGAAAATGAAAGTCTTCGCTCATAAGATCTTCTAAGTTTAGTTTGTAAAAATTCTATTGACTATTGGCAGAAATAATAAATTCTTCCTTGGAATTGTGTACTAAGAACATATCATTCCTAAAATTCACAAGGTATCCTTCATCACATAATTTTCTTATGCTAATGAGGTTGTGCATAAGACCCTTAACAAATGAAATATTTGAAATTAAAGTTTTCCCATGAGAAACAATTTTACCTATACAAATAATTTCTCCATGATCATTATCTTAGAATGTTACTTTTTATCCTTTTGACTTGATTATATTTTCAAAAGAATTTTTTTTACTGGTAATGTGCCTGGAATATCCACTATCCATGTACCATGTATTGTTGTTGGTACCTTCTCAATTTTCCTTAAAATAAAAAAATATAGGTTTTCGGAATCCAAACTTTCTTGGATGCTGAATTGTTAGACAACAAAATTTTTGGTATCCACATCAGTTTATAAAAATATGTCGTCTTAAACCAAAGTGATTGAAATATATTTAAAGTGAATTTATTCTTCCAATTCCCACCACTTTGACATTTAGTACAGAAAGGGGCTTTAGAAGGAACAAAATAGTGGATTTTGAAAACCAGTTTTTGGTGAGTATAACCTACTCCAGCAGTGTTTCCTTAAGGTTTAATTTGACAATACATCTTGACAAAATTTTCCATCCTAGAGGTAAACTTTGAAAGAATCTTCTTAAGAGAAAATATTTCAGATTTCAGTATGATGACTAAATTCCAATCTTCAGAAATCCTTTCCTTAGAGTAAGATTTTTCCTCAAAAAATTTATCTCTAAAATCGATTTTTTAAGATCCTTAGAGAGTTCTTCTTTTATATAATTTTATTTCTCACAGTCTTTAGAATTTTTTTCTAAAATCTCTTCTTTATCTCTATGATCTCTAGAATGATCTGAAATCTCTTTTCTATGAATTTCATCCCTATTATTTTCCTTTTATAATTTCAAAGAGATTTTAAAATTTCGTTCTTCAAGTAATATGTAAAATATGGAAACATCATCAAATGAAGGTATTTCATCATTTTCTAATGTTGAAGTATCTTCATTAGAAGTACTATTTTGGGAATAGTAATTCTTATCAAGAGATAAATTTGTTAAAGCCTTGGTTGAGAGTACCTTGGCCATAATACATGTATTGGGGAATGAAGTAGTAGAAATGAAACCCATATTCTTCTGTGATGATGAATCATATTCAGAAGATTCACCTTCTGAATAATCTCCACAGCTAGCACTCCAAGTATCATTAGAATTAAGGCTTTTCTTGTGCTTTGATCTATATAATTTCTTCTTGTTCCTTTCTGAATTCCTTTAAATCTTTTACTTATTTTTCCACAAGGGAAAATATGGTTTGGTATAACCCGTTATTTTACATTAATAACAAGTAAATTATCCATCTTTATTATCTCTAAAATATTACTTATTTTATTTATTCTGATGATTCTTCTGAGAAACAATCTTGTTGATTCTCTATGCAAGATTTTCTAATTCATTCTCATACTTTTTTTGTGTCACTATATTATGAATGAAAAATGACTATCTTTGTCTTTGATCTGGTTAATCTTTATGGGGTCTTGGAATTCATATATTTAGAAGTGTTTGTAAAAGAAACTCCTCTATTCCCATTCTTCTCTATAACATTTTCAACATCTCTCTTCATTATTGATTCATGCTATATAAGATTTCCAAACAACTCATCTAAGTAAATATGAGTGACTTTCTTGTTATCATCAATAGCTATCCACTTTGACTCCCATTTATTTGTCATGATATCTATGATATTCTCCCCAAGAGCCTCATCTTCCAATCCTTTTTCTCCCATAGATTTTAAGCTATTCACAATTGTCATAAAAATTTTCCGACATTGCTTATAGGTTCTCCATAAGGTAAGTTAAAGATATGGTATTCAATTATCAACAAATCCATTCTGGTCTCTATGACATTAGATGTACCAATATGTGTAACTTCAAGTTTCTACCAGATACTGTTTTCACTATCACACGATGATATTTGACTATATATGTTCTTAGTCCTGGAACATAACAATGTATTTCAGACTCTGAAGTTTTCTTGATATTCTAATTTCTCCTGATTCGTAATGGTTTTCAATTCCTTATCTAGAATCATATAATCTATAGTCAGCATTATATAGTTATCTACACCAATATTGATACCAAAAGTCTTTATCCTATCTATCCAGTACTCATAAACATTTCCATAAAAAACATGAGCTCTGGTAGGATTTAGATTATCTATGGAACCAACGTTTAAACCTTCCATCCTTTAGAAAATCATTGGAACAAAAACTTGATAGTAAAATGTGTTTGTAAACAAGAAAAAACATCCTAATCAAGATAAAATATAGAGCAATAGTATCTCTACTCCAAACTGAATCTGAAGTATTTGAGTCCTAAAAATATATTTCGAAAAATTGTGAATCCGGATAATATGATTCCTGAAAATCAATTCAGAGTATTCTCTTCTGAATCTAATAGTGAGAATAATTTAGATTGAACCAATGCTCTGATACTAATTGTTGAGATGGTATGTCAGATTATGATATACTCTATTATACAAAATGTAGGATTGAATAGTAAAATGAGATACAAATACAAGAGGGGGGTCAATTGTATTCTTTAAAAAACTAGTTTGGAACTTTTACACACAACAAAATTCACAAACACTCTAAGTTCTAATAACATGATTGATTCCGGAAAAGTGATGCTGGGAATGAAACATAATAAAAGTTTACAAAAAATGAGATTATATCATAAAGCTTATAGAATATAACTAAACCATAGTACAAGTATCATGAAGTATAATAATGTTATACATTCCTCAACAATACAAATGCAGTGGAAAAACAATGTATTAAAGCTACAGGTAACAAGTATAATATCTTTTAACCAAAATAGGAGGGTATCCAACAACCTTGGATAAGTGGTCCCTTGATTTATACTTTCAGGAATGTCTGTATTACCCAAACTTAGGTAAACCCTCAATATGAAGATTGGTATATGTCTTGATATTCCCACAAGACCACGATTTGTAAGGAAATCGACACCTCTGACTTCACAACCTGAAGTCTCTGATTTTAAGGAAATCAAACCTCTGAACTATGCAAATCTGCCCAATGAAAACTTTGAACGAGCAGTTCAAAACATTATGCATGAATCCTAAGAGTTTAGAAGAGTTTCTCTATCTAGAAAGCACTTAAACAAAACTTTGTCAAAGATCAGTGTAATTTTGTATCACTCTTTTCAAATGAGCTCATATTTATAAGCGCGGCTCCATCAGTTAACTCCCTCCTCCAACTGTCATATTTTTCCATTAATTTTAGAGGGACCAGTACACATGTCACCAAAACAACGGTTAGTTTTTAAATGAAAGCACGACATTATTTTATAACAAAATGAGTGTAAGTATAACCAAAACTGATATATAGAATGAAAGTAAATGAATGTTCGTAGTCTAATGAAAAACTGAATTCAGAGTCCACAACACAAGGATATTCAGATTCTGTTTTGTAGGAATTCGGAACCTGAATTCTATAGAATTCTACAGTCTGAATTTCAAGGAAATTCGGAGTCTAGATTCACCAAAATTCGGAACCTAAACTTACAAAGTTCGGAGTCAGAGTTCATGGGAATTTGCGATCAGAACTCATAAGAGTTCGGAGTCTCCATTAAGAGACCTCGGAGTCAAAACATGGACATGTTTGTAATTAGAATTCTTAATTGCAATTCAAAGTCAGAATTCAGAAGAGTTTGTATCCAGAATTCGGAGTCGAACTTCATAATGTTCGCATCTAGGATTCGGAGTTGAAATTCATGAGAGTTTGTGTCCAGAATTCGGAGTTGTACTTTATAAGATTTCATAACTGGAATTCAGAGTTTAACTTCATGAGAGTTTTTAACTGGAATTCGGAGAAGAAATTTTGGAGAGTTCGTAACCAGAATTCAGAGTTTTAAACAGAATGCCTCATGTCTATGTTTTCTATTATTCTGAGGTTTTCATTTCAATATGATTTTTACACTTATAAAAAATTATGATTTGAGCAATGAAAACATGGTAAGGATAATTTTATATGGGGATGGAAATTTTTCCTTATAGTGGTAAAATATATGGTAAATTGAAATTCTCCTTAACATATGGTGTTGGTGATTTTCAAAACAAGAGGAATGGTCATGTTCATAGGGAAACATTAATGACTCAACAATCTCCCCCTTAATTAAAGGAATGGAAAAGTCATAAGGTAAACCTTATTGACTGAACAATAACTTGGGATGTAATCATGCATAAATGGAATTAATTGTATGGTCGAAATCCATACATGTTACTCTTACAAATGGAATAGTCATATAGATAACTTCCATAACCAATCAATTGGAGGTTATAACGTGACCACCTATCATTAGATTATCAAAAAACAACTCGTCTTTAGTTTATCATGTAACCACCCATCATTGGGTTATCATGTAACCACCCAAATTTGATTGATCACATAACTACTCATCTTTAGTTTATCATGTAATGTCCCTCCAAATGTACTAGTACCATTATATAATCATAACACAATAAATGTTTCAATTATCATAATTTCACCAATAAAATTTCATTTTTAATCGCATTAACTTATTTCAAGATATTGAAATAGTAAACACATATTCAAAATAATTTGGAAAAAATTACACAAAAAGTGAAATTGGGGATTTATTTTCCTTTTAAAAATATTATGTCTTATAGAGAAATCTAAATATCAAATAATAGTTGAAATGAAAAAGAAGTCATTGTCACTGTATATGTAAAAATACAATCATTTTATCGTTTTTATGGAAATTCAAACAATACAGATAAAATAATTTTTTTAAAACACATTGTATAAAATTATATATTGAAATGAAAAATAATACCTTGAAATTTTAATTCACACATAAGTGTTGAATGATATAATCCAAAAAACAATTTTATCCCAAATATTGGAAATTGGGTTAAAATATTCCATTACCTAGAGTTTGAGTCGTCTCGTATGTTCCATGTCATTATTGTTTAATAAACTTATGATAATTTATGGTTTCATAAAAAACTATATATTTTTTTATTTCTTATTTATAATTATTCACCATGTTACAATAATTAAATAATTATTCATGTTCATGTCTGATGCTCAATTTATATTCAGATCTAGAGTAGAAAATAATCTTCATAAGATATCAATTGTCTATATGATCATAAGAATGTCATTTCCAGTATACATAAAATAATACATATATAAATTATACATCATATATATTCATTATATAAGAAATTATTATAATATTTAAAGACAATCTAAAAATGTAATTTATGGTGATGATAGAATGTATGTATGCATGAATGTTATTTTGGTTTTTGCTGTCAAATTGAAAGAAGAAAAATAAAACGATGAATGTTAATATGAAGAAAATATCATTATTTTATAAATTTTATTTCATTTATATCATATGTGATTACCAAATAAAATATTAGGAAAATTCCATGTGATGTTTGAATGTATGACATTATTTTGAGGTGGCGATAGTCTACAAATCACAAAATAATGTTATCGTATATCAACAATATGAAAAACATGAAGGAATTATTAACATAAAATTTCATGAATATTAATATTAATAATAATATTCATATTAAAATAGTATTTGACCTCAAAAATAGTTTTAAGACCATCCACAGAGTATGTAATGGAAAAATAACAAAAATAATATCTAAATAGGTTATTTAATAGCATAGCCAAGACAACAATTTCGTTTCATTGAAAAAGAGGAGGTGAAAAATGAAATGGACATGAGATATTCAATTAGAAACATAAAACACAAATATATATATATTTTTAGTATTTCATTTATTTATGAAGTATGTGAGAACAAATTAGAAAATTAAACGAAGTTATGAGAGGTACTTTGAGAAAATTACATTTCAAATATCCTATCCTTTAATGAACCTGAATGACATTGGATTTTGTATTTTTGTTCGAAAAAAAAGATCCTGGAAATGTGTATTGTGATTAAGAGAGTTTTTTCCCGATATTTTAGTTTTTAAAAGTATTTTTGGTTTGAAATGGGGGAGATAGGAGGTTATAATTATATTTGATAATAGGTGGGTTCAAGTGATTGATTTATTGATTATTTTATATTGAAATCTAAGCACATTACGAGGGAATTAATTTCAAAAAATTATATTTTAATTTAATTCCATTTGGATTTTTCATGTCTAAAAACAACTATAACATCCATTAAATGTTTCACTTTTTTCATATGTTATGCTTTTACAATTTTAATATTAACCATTGTCACAATTTTTCTTATACAATGGTAAATAATTTTTTTCCATGGTAAATGTTTTATACCTAAAAAATAAATTGAGATTAAAGCCAAATTTTGACAATATAATTACTAATATTGAATCCATTTTATGTAATTCAATTCCTATTATTTTATTAATTTTAATTAATATTAATTCCATAGAAAAAACTGAAATTCCGGGTTTTAAAGTGAAACATTCAATATTTCACATAGATTTTACATCCTATCTCAATTTTGACATTGATTCCAATGGCCTATATTGAATTAAATGATAATTTTTTTGTATAATTATACTTTAATCCAAATTAAAATGATAATATAACTATATAAATAAATTAGGAAAAAATCATTTTTGAATTAAATTGTTGGATTTTTCAATATTAATTAAAAAATAATATTATTAGGGAAGTAACAAATTTTGTACAAAGTAAAATTTTATCTCTATATTCTAAATAATAAGTTTATTTTGTCAAATAAAACTTATAAAAGTGTCAAAATATAGATTTAAAATGGGTTCCCCATCAAAAGGTGGTAAAACTACATTTTTAGAAAAACACTCATTTTATACATAAACTAGTATTTTTTCTTATATAACATCTATAAGTCACATAAGATAATTTTTATACATTATAGTGAATTTATATTTTTTAAATATATACCATAAAGATTTATTTTATTATTCTCAATTGAATTGTATTTCATAAAAACATCTTTCATATTCAATGGGTTTTTTTCATTTAGAGTTAATTTGTTAACCAATGAATCCCTATATAAAAAATTGTAAACCATATTGTCATAATTATGTAAATATTGTTCATTTCCTCCATTCCAATGGATTGATTAAAACTGTAACATTAAAATTGTTATATTTAGTTGTTCATTTAAGCTCAAATACAGTAAATCATGTATGCTATCGAATATAGGGATTCGTTATAAAAACTAGGCATGTTACATAAATAATTGATAAATTGTATATATATATAAAAAAATAAGTAAAATTGAAAAATATTTTTTATTTAATATTTTTAATTCTTCATAACCATTGTTTTAAATTAATCAAATTAATACCCTTATTTCAGAACTTATTTTAATCATATCAAATGGAGATTTTATGACATATATAATCAAGGTTTAAATGGTCTTAAATATATGAAATTTAAATTATTTATTATTTTACATTAAATAATTCTTATTAAAAAATTTAATATTCTATCGAATATTATATATTTATGTATAATTCCAACTAAACTGATAATTTTAAGGATTTCATATTATAAAAAACATAACGTGTTTACAATTAATTGATTATGGAATGTCCATAATGCATGTAAAAATTATAATATGTTTATCATTTATATCATTATAAATTGACAATTAATACTGTTCTCTTGTTTAAATATATCAATTTTTATTATTTAGTTATTTATATTTTTTATTCTATAATATAATAACTGTATAAAAAATATTTGACTAATTTATGTTTAAATAGAAAAAATAACTCAATAAATTTTCATGCATTCTTATATAGAGTTAAATTCTTAGTATAATAATTGATTTAGTATTTGTGACCCCAAATTTTTAATGTATTGGGTAATGATCTTAAATACAGTGGTTAAATCTAATTTATAAATATTTGGTTTTATAATTGTGAGTGAATTGAGGACTCACATGGGAAAAATTACCATTAGGAGATGAACTTTATGTTGGCAGACTCTTTAGCCTAATGGATTTTTACTTCTCTAGAAAATTGATGGTTGATTATCTACCCATATATGATTACTCTTATAAATATTTTTTGTTTCATATTTTTCTAAGACTCTTTTGGAAATGGTTTTATATACCTCATGCATTAAACGAATTTATACATGTATGGATATAGTGATATTTTAATTTTGGTTAATGCAATATAGGTGATTTGCAAAGAGTTACACATAAATATGGGATTAATAAAATGATTTATATAAAATCAATATGATTCTATAATAAATCATTATAATAATTAAAATATGAAAAGTAAATTCATGTAAAAAAATGAGAAAATGAAATCTAATTTTAAAAAATACAAACTATAATATTCATTTCAAGTAATACAATTTTACATACCGTCATTATAAAACTACGTCGGTTCATACCAAACGAATGTGCCCTTTGAATACAGTGTGAATTAAAATAATTAAATAATGTGGCACACTGAATTGGGTTCCACATATTTTATTGATTATTTGAGATACTCTTAGTGGGGAAACTCTAAAATTTAAGATACCAAAGGAATAGTGTTGTGTGTTTCAATATGATGGATTATAAAATGTGATCTATACTTAATAATCAATGATTATAATCTTATATGATTGGGATTATGGAATTACTAAATAGATATGGGGAAATAATAATTCTGTAGATGGAGCATCTATTAGTTAAAGATAGTTCCCAACTCACTAATTGATATTAATAAATTCAAAAATGGGTCATTATTTTATTGGGACTGTGTTTAATTAATTTTCATATTAAATAAAAGAAAAAATGGCTGTCATATATAGAAACCCTATAATATATATATATATATGAGTGTAATCAGAAGCATGAAACATAAAATAAAACATATGTAATGTATAATCTTAATGTAATAAACATCCTATACATGTGAAATCCTTAAGATTTGTTCTTTATAAAAGAAGAAAAATAAATATGAGTTAGACTAACACCTTTTTTAGTAACTACTTATTAAAATTTATCAATACGTGAATCTAGATAATTATTATACATGTAAATTGAATCAAATAATGTTTAAATAGAAATAAATCCATTTTAACCAATGGAACATTATAATTCACACTTATTGTATATGAGATAATGTTTTATAATGTCCTGGTGAAAAAGAATGCTACCATTAAGAATTATATGGTAGTATAATTAGTATTTTAATGATATTTTTAATATTTATGTCAATATTAATGAATGATTATCTTTTTTTAAATGTTTTGAAGATATAGTAAGATGAGATGGGATGTTAATGTCCACATGTTTTGTAGATAGTATAATAGGGTGGTGATTTTTGAATGAAATAGAATATTAGATATGTCTAATAGATGTACTTAGTCCTTGAATCATGGTGGATTTATGAGAAAATTTGAAAAATGATTCCATTGAAATGAATTATTCGACATATCTGAATGTATTTGGATGAAACTATGTATTTGTTTTGTAATAAATTTAATAAAAATCATTTATTCAATTTTGAAGTGCTTATGATAAAAAAATTATTTTCCCCAAATCTATATTATTAAAAAATAAAAGAAATAATTGATCAAGTTTATATTTTTCATTTAGGTAATAAGGAATATGGTTGCTAAATCTTCATTATGAAAATGGTTAAAATATCGTGATGTAGAAAATGGTTTTCAAATCATGTATTTGAATGCAATAGAAAATATCATGTTGTTATAGATCTATATAACGGATGTACATTTTTGTCTTAATTTTTTTTATGAAAAGATAAATTTTTAGTTGTATATTATATATTATAAACAATATGAGATGGTGGATTTAATACACATGGTATATGATCCATAATATTCTATAACATACTTTATAATAAGGTAATGAATAAATTAAATTATACTAGATAAATGAATTTTCCCGTATGTCTGTTAAAATATGTGTTATATGATCCCACAACCCCCCATTTGGATATATTATTGAATAAATTATTCAATTTAGAAATTTAACCAAGAATATATATAAACCTTATATGACATGAGAGTAAATATTTTAATGGATAAAAATATTCCCTAAATAAATATTTGTTATTTGATAAAACGAGGTAATTTATATCATATCATGATATTAAGATGATAATTATGGTATAACAAGTTTTTAGGGAGTATATTTGGGATTATTAATATTAAAAAAAATAAATTAAAAATACAAGTCAGAATGCAGTGTGGATTTCAAAATATATGAAAAATGTATTTGTGATGTGTTGATAAAGAAAATTTTATGGAGTTATATAATTCTATAGATATGGTATCTAGGAAAAAATTTAATGTGTTGGGTTTTAATATTGATAATCATAATGAATTTTTTTTATTTATGATTTTTTTCCTTTAGTTGTTGTATCATGGAATTTTAGGCCATGTAATGTATCCTAATAGTAATCATTTGAGACTAAATTATCTGGATGATAAAACAAATAGTTATTAATTGAAGTATAAAACATCTATTATAAACATTGTAACATCTTATGTTTTCATTTATCAGTTATTTAATACTATAATATATGTATTTTATATTAGGGATATGATTTTTATGTTTCACCATCATCCAAACTATCTTACATACTTTATATTACTCAATAAAAGCATTTATTTGGAGGATTTTATCAGATGATTTCATATAGATGTGGAAGGAATTACATAAATAATTAACAAGTTTAATTTAACACTAAGAGTATAAAAAATATATGGCCCCATTGATAGTATATCATAATGTATATGATTAATATGAGTGCATAAATAAGGATTTTTTAATGTTATAATAATATTAAAATCATACAAACTCTATCATGTTATAAAAAATATAATCTCCAATTTCTTATTTGTTCACACTGTCGGAATATGTCACATGATGTGAAATGATAATTGACCCCTATAAGTATCACTTTTTTTAATCGCTAACCTATTTCAAATATGTATTATTTTAGTTTTTCAAGAAATTCTAAATCAATAATTGTTATAATTTTATGTAGAGATATGAAATATTCTTAAGAAACACATATCAATTTTTTCACTAGATGACCACACAAGTATACCAACTATAGTGTCATATAATATGGATTTGGTATACCGAGGGTGAATACTTGATATATTGATTTATTAAATACATAATATATTCTAGTTAACCAGAATTATAACCATATATATATATTTTTATTTTTATTATTAAATCATTGAGACATAGATAATTAGGGGAGTTTGGCTTTTTGTTCAATCATGTCATCAATCAAGGATTAAAAAAATTGATAATTTTCCAATCATAATATTGGTTTGGAATATGGTACCTATATTTATATAGATAGGTGTTTGTCCATATACTTATATAATACCTTTTATTTTTGTATCCATTTAATGAGTGGCGCATGATCATGGATTTCATATATAAATTTTAATAAATATTTTACAAAAAAATATATATTGGAACATTTTTTATATAATTAATTTATTTTAATATAATTAAAATGATGATATAATGAGAATATATATTTAACTAGCCATTATAGAATTTTAGTTCCTTGATTGTATATATGTCTGTGAAATATGAATTGATAACAAATGGTCTTCCACAGTTAATGTATATGAATTAGATATGAAAAAAATACATTACTTGAATAATTTAGAACAATACATATGAATAATAAATACTGACCATAAAATTTAGGGTAATATAACTGAAAACAAATTAAAAAAATAAAAGTTGTATTTGAAAATCCCATGAGATTTGGTATCCAATAATTATCACTAATGTGAATGACATTTTAAAAATGAATAACTGATTATAAAAATCGTAGGAATTTTCTAAAAAGTGAAGTGAACATTAACATAAAAATATATAAATGATTAATGGATTAAATACAAGTTGTCCATGGGATGTATAAAACTAATAGAATCATTTAAAAAGTAACATGAAAATTATGAACTGTAACTTCATCATTTCAAATATAAACATGATAATGAAAATATTAACATGGACATTAAATTTGAAATATGAATTTAAAAAAAATAGTTTCATTGAATATGAAATTAAAAATAAAATTTATAATGGAATATAATCATCATTAAAATTTGAAAACTCAAAAATAAAGTATACTTTATTTTAAATAAACCATATGAAAATATATATTGTAATACCTTAAATTTTATATTAATTTAAAAAATTATCAAATATATACAAGTATTTTGATAAAACTAATTCAATTTTTGAAAACAACATTTCAAAATCACCCAAGAGTGGTTTTTACATATTTTACAAATAAAAATTATTTTTTTTGTGAATAGTTAAATTTTTTATGTTTAAATTACTTATATTTTATAGTGTAATATTTTTTAAATAAAAACATAATTAATCGTAAAAAATTTAGTTCAACCAAAATATATATTTATTAAGATAAATTTTTAATATAATAAAGGTAAATTTCAAAACTAAAAAGTATTTTCCAAACACTTATAATATAATTTTTATTAAAAACATATTTTTTCTTGTTTTTCCAATCCCAATTTATTGTATAATTAATTTAGTGGTGAAATGTTTTAAAATTCAAAAAGATATAAAATTGTAGTCTAATATAATCCATAAGGACAAATATGACAGCTATTTAATGTTTTATATTTCAAAAAGTATTTTATTCATTACATTATCCCCAATTACTCCTCCCCTAATGTATAAATACCCCCTCTCTCTATTTTGAAAATCGTTTCCAAAATCATTAAAATGGACCGCTTTTCATAAAATTCAATTCATATATGCCTCATGGAACTCTAAGACTTGTTTTTATCTAATACATCCCAAATACTGAACTGCATAATGTCCATTAATAAAAATAAATTTCAATGAAAAGATAATATTTCTACCTCTTTTTAATTTCACTACCATTCATACATTGTTTTATTCTCATTGTACTCAATCAACCAACAATTACTAAATTATTTAAAAATCATATTAGAACTAACTTAATGATATAAAAATAATAGGAAAATATTTTTTAAAATACATACATAGAATATATATATCGATCCCTCATTGACCTAAACAATTAATGGTCTGTTTCATTAGCATATGCGTATAATGACAATTAATTAACTATCACTACAATAATTCAATGTAATGGTATATTATTTATAATTTTTAAAAAATTATTTTAATTTATTTTGAAATTAAAATATATAAATCTGGATATGTTATTAATAAATGAAAATTGAAACGTTAAAATCAAAATATGATTGGGTAATTCAATGAAACATGTCCATAAACCATTTAATACTCTAAAAATATACAAGATAATTTATATTTAGATTAATTGATAACTAATAATGTAAATTAATGCATGTAACTTATTTATTACTGGTTTAATGATCATACATTTCTTATATAACTGCTGTAATTGTGACTATAAAAGACATGATTAATTTTAAGGGAATGTCTCTAAATTCTTCTCATGGAATTTAATATGTTTGTTTAAAATTATTTCAATAAATTGTTTAATTTAAAACAATATTTTAAAAATTAATTTATTACTGAAATATTTTATGTATTTACATATCCTTTCACTATGATATTATATAATTATGTTATATTGATATATTAAAATTTTCATAAGGGGGTTGATTATTTATTCTAATATTAATATTCTCTTAATCTATATATTATTTTCTCAAAATGAATATAATTATTTTGTACTCCAATTATCATCTTTTTTCATTGGTAGTCCTTTATTGATCTTTAAATACCATTTAATTTAAAACATAAACAATTATTAGGATTTTAAAATGTATTTGAGTGTATCTTCAAATATAAATCGATATTTTAGGTTTATCTAATTTTCTTCTACTGATATAAAATAAATATATTATTTAAAAAATAAAATTTTAAAGGTTTTGGGGGACCGTACAATGATCATTACAACATCGATTGTTAATCTATGTATTAAATTAACAATTTCTTCAAAAAACTAATATTTTATTTGAATCCATCATCCTGTACTATCTCCATTACATGAGGATTACATATGTGACTAGATAATCCTTGTTGAGATCCATAAAGTTGTATTCCATCTTCTAAAATATTTAAATGAAAACAAATAAACTTATTCTCCCCTCATTGAATCTTCATGACAAAATATAGTCATGTTTATTGATTGAAAAATCATGCTCTTATGTGATATCCACTAGAATGACTGTATCAAACATTTTGGTGGGATCTCCTTTTGAATGATTGGTAATGAAGTACACCTCCAATATCTCCTATTTAGAGAATAAGAGAATATCTAAGACTACTTATTTATCATATTCCTCCATATATTCATGATTCAGAACACCTTCATCTAATTAAATAATTTGATATGGATCATATTCCCAATAATATTGACATTACTCATATAAGGCCCCATCCTTAAACCTTACTTAATCTTGAGTTATTATAAGATTACACATTGAGGATCTTTTCGGGTTTATAGTTTTAGAGAATTAGATCATAAAACTTGCATTACATTCCACATATAAACAAAGTGGTTACATAAAGATATTATTCTTCATTCCCATCAATGGAAACACATTTAAAATAAAACATGGATTATTTCTTAACACATCCTTTACTCTATCATCTTATCATGTACCTTTCCCTTGACCTGTGAAAAACATTTCAAAAACATGGGATGAGCATAAAAACTCAGTATGGGTTATAAAAAAACATGGAAAGGAAACATGAGTTCATATATACATAAGAATGCAATCATACTTTACCCATAAAACATAAGAACTTTAGCATACCTCATAAAATCATGAACAAATCATAGAAATCATAAGACATAAAGGTAATCTTGAGGCATTCATAACATTCTTATGTAGGGAGTAACCCTCTTGGTTACGTTTGGAATACCCATCATAGTATATTCCCAAAAATCTCTTCGGAGAAACCTTAACGTTTCACTCCTTCGCGTTACCCAATGCATTGGAGAGCTATAATGGGCTCACCCGCCCTTAGTTTATCACGGAACCACCCGTCTTCATAATAATGCCCAAGAACCATAACATAATCATATCACATAAAACATGCAAAAAGGAAACATAACATTTCCACATTTCAATCACGAGATATCAATAAAACACATTGATATAATAAAAACATTATGAAAACCATTTTCAATACCAAAGTAAAACATGGTATTTATTTTTCTTTTAAAAAAAGAAGGTATGGCTTGAAGGGGAAGCCGAAACTCAAATAACGGTTACGACGGCGGAGAAGTCATTGTCGCCGCATACGTACGACAAAAACATTCCCTTTTGTCGTTTAGTAAACGCTTCGTATAAAAAATATTCCTTTTGAATAAACGTAAAATTCAAAGGGGTTTATACACCGTATAAAAGAAAGTTGTGTATAAAATAAAATATGCCTCAATGAAAGGAGATTGAGATGAAGTCCCATACCTCGTATCCGACTTGACCTGACCGTTCTTTAATCTCCTGAATAATAAACTTGAGTTAATCTCCACTTGCTTAAGAATCTTTTTCAAGTTCATTATTCCTTTTATACCATGTTATGAACATCATGTAATCATTTAAGTTAATAATGTTCATTTTGTTGGTATTTACTTCTTAAGTCAAAATAGACTTCTTACACTTACATGTTGTTAATTTGGTCATAGGTTCGTTATATCCAGAATGATATTAATGATTTGGATAACATATATGTCATATATATTCATCATATACATGTATTTATAATATTACATCACATTTAGAGGTAAGAAATGAAATGCACCGTTCATGGAGACGGTAAGCCGTACGTACGCATGAACGCTACTTTCATTTCTATTTCGTATTTTATAGAATGGAATCATAATGATATAAAGGTATATTATAATTCCAGTATAATATCATATATAATATCATAGTTCATTCCTTTATATGTCCCACATTGATATAATTCGTGTATAAGGTGATAAGGGTTCTAAATCCACTCTTCCAATTGGTTTTGGCCATGTGTAGGTTTTAGATTTTTCATTATCATTCCATTTTATTTAAATCGTCAAATAATGATGTCATCGCTGCATCATTATTATGTTTTAAATAATTTAATTTATTTAATTTCTAAAAATCATAAAAAAAATACTATGATGTAGGAAATCTTTTTATCTTTCCAATGAATATTTATAATAAAAAATCTGATCTTTATAACCCCATGTAAAAATTGTTTTCGTAAAACATCTCTTGTTTGTGTCATTTTTACTTTAACATTTAATAAAAAGCTATTTATGTCATTTCCAAACCAAAGTGTCTCCATGGGGTCCCCAAGTTGACCCATGGATTTTCTTGGTCGGCCATGAGACAACCAATAAGGTTGGGACATGTGTCTAGGTCATTTCCTATTATTAAAGCATTATTTATACCTTAAACTACCCTAATTACCACTAATCGCGATTAAAAACTTAATAAGTTACTATTCACCAAAAAATTATTATAATCTCATTGAACCACATTTTACTTCTTAATGACAACCATGTATGTCGGATTTTCAAAATTCAATACACATTAGTGGTAAACTTTCATATAACTGAAAAATCAGTTTGCTTGATTACCACTTAGTGGTTTCACTATTCATCAAAAATTGAAGTTTTTCAGAAAATTACCAAAAATTCACCCTAAGCTATATTTGATATTCTGAATTCAAAAATGAAGTCCATTTTACAAAATTCAAAACATATAAGTCAAATTAATTAATTTAATAATTAATTCCCGTTGTCATGACAAATAGCGTGTTTTTACAAAACAATAAGTATCAAAAGATTGACACCAGTTTAAGTCTAATTTCAAAGTGAAATTGATTCCAATGACCACCATTGGATAAAATGGTAAAAATATATTCTAATTTCACTTCAAAACCAATTCAAAAAATGGTTTTCCATCAAAAGTCACTAAAATAATCTTTTACGAATATTAGTGTATTCCATGCATAAGATTGTATTTATTTTCATTTTAAGCCTCTATAACACTATCTTAATCATTAATAAACATAGATAAAAATATATATTATTCATTACTTACTTGGGATGTTACATCCTTCCCCCCTTTAAAAAATTGCGTCCCCGCAATTTATTTACTTATCGAATAAATGGGGGTACTTATCCCTCATTGCATTTTCAGATTCCCATGTTGCCTCTTCAATCATGTGGTTTTTCCACAAAACCTTTACCTGCTTAATCACCTTATTCCGTAACAATTGCTCCCTGTGGTCAAGAATCTGGACCGGCTGTCCCTCATAAGATAGGTTCTCTTCCAGCTGAACTACCTCTGGACTCAAAACATGAGATGGATCTGGCATATACTTTCTCAACATTGAAACATGAAAAACATTGTGTACCTGAGATAAAATCGGAGGTAAAGCCACCCGGTATGCAATTGATCCAACTCTTTCCAGAATTTCATATGGTCCAATGAACCTTGGACTCAACTTTCCTTTCTTACCAAATCTCATCACACTTTTCCAAGGAGAAACCTTGAGAAAAAACATGATCAACTACCTCGAAAGATAGATCCTTCCTCCGGTTATCCGCATAACTCTTCTTCCTGCTCTGAGCTATTCTCATGTGCTTCTGAATCAGCTGAACTTTTTCTTCCATCTCTTCTACCAATTTTGGTCCCATCAACTTCCTTTCACCCACTTCATCCCATAAAGTTGGAGTTCGACACCGCTTCCCATATAATGCCTCAAATAGTTCCATCTGTATACTAGAATGAAAGCTGTTATTATAAGAAAATTCAACCAAAGAAAGATGTTGGTCCCAACTTCCCTAATATTCCATAGAACAAGCTCGTAGCATATCCTCCAATGTCTGGATTGTTCGTTCTGACTGCCCATCTGATTGAGGATGAAAAGCTGTACTAAAATTTAATTCAGTACCCAACGACTTCTGAAGGCCTTTCCAAAAGTTAGAAGTAAACCTGGGATCACAATCCGATACAATGGTGAGAGGAACTCCATGTAACCTAACTATCTCTTTAAGATACAAACGGGAAAGTTGATCAAGAGAGAAATTATCTCGTATAGAAAGGAAATGAGCAAATTTGGTCAAGCGATCAACAATAACCCAGATTGCATTATTACCTCGAGATGTCTTCGGTAATCCAACAACAAAGTCCATGGATATGTTTTCCCATTTCCACTCTGGCACTGGTAAAGGCTGAAGCATCCCTTTCGGTAACTGCCGCTCTGCTTTAACCTGTTGACATGTCAAACACTTCACAGTAAAATCAGCAATGTCTCTTTTCATTCCATCCCACCAGTAATACTCCCGCAGATCTCTGTACATCTTAGTACTGCCAGGATGAACTGAAAACAGGGAACTATGAGCCTCACATAACAACTCATTCTTCAACTGTGAATCACAAGGCACACATAACCTCTTCACAAACCTCAAAACACAAACACAAACTTATCCAAGAACACATGGAAAATTTTATTCATAAGGTCCATGAATACAACAGGTGCATTGGTTAACCCAAAAGGCATAACTACAAATTCATAATGGCCATATCTAGTACGGAATGCAGTCTTCGGAACATCTGCTTCTTTTACATTCAACTGATGGTACCCCGACCTCAAGTCAATCTTCGAAAAATACTGAGCTCCCTCGAGCTGATACCACTTCATTCGATGGCCCAACATCTGCTGAAGTTGTTGTAAATGATTTTACCACCCCTTTCTGCTTGTATTCTAACTGCTTTCTCCCAGTTGAGTTCTTCGTTGGACACTCGTTTGCATAATGACCCATTTCATTACACTTAAAACATCTTACCGTTGGCTTTTCATTTCCTGCTTGATCATCTTCCTTACAGTTACGAGCAATATGACCAGACTTACCACACCGAAATCACTTACCAGACATGGATAAACATTCTCCAGGATGCATTTTACAACACTTCTCACAGGATGGATATTTGGTTTTCTTACCTCCTTACTTCTTTGATGAATTCTTCCCCTTTTCCTGCCAACTAGACCTCTTATTCTGTTGTTTGTCATAGAACACCGGATCATCGGAAAACTCCATTTCCACCTTCTCCGTACATCGAACAAGTTTTTCATAACTTTTGAACTCACGAGAAGCTAAAGCCCTTCGATACTTTGGATTTAACCCTGAGTAAAAACGGTTTATTTTACTATCAAGATCTCGTATGAAGTTTGGAGCATACCTTGCCAATCGAGTGAACTTTTCTTCATAAGCAGCCATTGAATCATCCTCCTGCCTCAATTCTAGGAACTGTTTTTCCATCCTAAGACGAACCACCTTAGGAAAATATTTCTCAAGAAACATACCTTTGAATTCGTCCCAGTGAAGATCCTCAATCTCATCATTATCCCTTATATTTTTCACCATCGACCACCACTGATCAGCTTCACCTTCAAAACGGTAAACAGCAAGACTAACCTTTTGATGTTCTGAACACCCCATGACATCAAAAATCTTCTCCAGTGCTTTAATCCACCCTTCAGCTTGCACAGGGTCAGATGATCCTTTGAATGATGGGGGATGTTGCCTCATGAAATGTTCCACCACTGACATGTTCCTCTGCGGTTGATCCGGATGATCTCGTGCATGGATACCACCACCATTTATAGCCTGAGTCAACTGTGCCATCACTGCAACAAACTGTTCAGTTTCGATTCCGACCATTTCTGGATGCTGATTTGGAAGGTTATCTTCCTCCTGATGTCATCCCAACATAGCTACTTTGTTTCCTCTACGGAAAACCATTCTGAACACAGAAATATCTTAGGCGAAGCAACATGGTAATCCGTAAATGCTATATCATTTCAATCATATTATAATTTAACACTTTTCTAACTCCTAAAGTTGTCTAAACCGACCTCTGATACCAACTATAAGGCCCCAGCCTTAAACCTTACTTAATCTTGAGTTATTACAAGATTACACATTGAGGATCTTTTCGGGTTTAGAGTTTTAGAGAATTAGATCATAAAACTTGCATTACATTCCACATATAAACAAAGTGGTTACATAAAGATAGTATTCTTCATTCCCATCAATGGAAACACATTTAAAATAAAACATGGATTATTTCTTGACACATCCTTGACTCTATCATCTTATCATGTACCTTTCCCTTGACCTGTGAAAAACATTTCAAAAACTTGGGATGAGCATAAAAACTCGGTATGGGTTATAAAAAAAACATGGAAAGGAAACATGAGTTCATATATACATAAGAATGCAATCATAATTTACCCATAAAACATAGGCACTTTAGCATACCTCATAAAATCATGAACAAATCATAGAAATCATAAGACATAAAGGTAATCTTGAGGCATTCATAACATTCTTACGTAGGGAGTAACCCTCTTGGTTACGTTTGGAATACCCATCACAGTATATTCCCAAAAATCTCTTCGGAGAAACCTTAACGTTTCACTCCTTCACGTTACCCAATGCATTGGAGAGCTATAACGGGCTCACCCGCCCTTAGTTTATCACGGAACCACCCGTCTTCATAATAATGCCCAAGAACCATAACATAATCATATCACATAAAACATGCATAAAGGAAACATAACATTTCCACATTTCAATCACGAGATATCAATACAACACATTGATATAATAAAAAAATTATGAAAACCATTTTCAATACCAAAGTAAAACATGGTATTTATTTTTCTTTTAAAAAAAAGAAGGTATGGCTTGAAGAGGAAGCCGAAACTCAAATAACGGTTACGACGGCGGAGAAGTCATTGTCGCCGCATACGTACGACAAAAACATTCCCTTTTGTCGTTTAGTAAACGCTTCGTATAAAAAAGATTCCTTTTGAATAAACGTGAAAGTAAAAGGGGTTTATACACCGTATAAAAGAAAGTTGTGTATAAAATAAAATATGCCTCAATGAAAGGATATTGAGACGAAGTCCCATACCTCGTATCCGACTTGACCCGACCGTTCTTTAATCTCCTGAATAATAAACTTGAGTTAATCTCCACTTGCTTAAGAATCTTTTTCAAGTTCATTATTCCTTTTATACCATTTTATGAACATCATGTAATCATTTAAGTTAATGATGTTCATTTTATCGGTATTTGGTTCTTAAGTCAAAATAGACTTCTTACACTTACATGTTGTTAATTTGATCATAGGTTCGTTATATCCAGAATGATATTAATGATTTGGATAACATATATGTCATATATATTCATCATATACATGTATTTATAATATTACATCACATTTAGAGGTAAGAAATGAAATTCACCGTTCATGGAGATGGTAAGCCGTACGTACGCATGAACGCTACTTTCATTTCTATTTCGTATTTTATAGAATGGAATCATAATGATGTAAAGGTATATTATAATTCCAGTATAATATCATATATAATATCATAGTTCCATCCTTTATATGTCCCAAATTGATATAATTCGTGGATAAGGTGATAAGGGTTCGAAATCCACTCTTCGAATTGGTTTTGGCCATGTGTAGGTTTTAGATTTTTCATTATCATTCCATTTTATTTAAATCGTCAAATAATGATGTCATCGTTGCATCATTATTATGTCATAAATAATTTAATTTATTTAATGTCTAAAAACCATAAAAAAAAATACTATGATGTAGGAAATAATTTTAGCTTTCCAATGAATATTTATAATCAAAAATCTGATCTTTATAACCCCATGTAAAAATTGTTTTCGTAAAACATCTCTTGTTTGTGTCATTTTTACTTTAACATTTAATAAAAAGCTATTTATGTCATTTCCAAACCAAAGTGTCTCCATGGGGTCCCCAAGTTGACCCATGGCTTTTCTTGGTCGGCCATGACACAACCAATAAGGTTGGGACATGTGTCTAGGTCATTTCCTATTATTAAAGCATTATTTATACCTTAAACTACCCTAATTACCACTAATCGCGATTAAAAACTTAATAAGTTAATATTCACCAAAAAATTATTATAATCTCATTGAACCACAATTCACTTCTTAATGACAACCATGTATGTCGGATTTTAAAAATTCAATACACATTAGTGGTAAACTTTCATTTAACTGAAAAATCAGTTTGCTTGATTACCACTTAGTGGTTTCACTATTCATCAAAAATTGAAGTTTTTCAGAAAATTACCAAAAATTCACCCTAAGCTATATTTGATATTCCGAATTCAAAAATGAAGTCCATTTTACAAAATTCAAAACATATAAGTCAAATTAATTAATTTAATAATTAATTCTCGCTGTCATGACAAATAGCGTGTTTTTACAAAACAATAAGTATCAAAAGATTGACACCAGTTTAAGTCTAATTTCAAAGTGAAATTGATTCCAATGACCACCATTGGATAAAATGGTAAAAGTATATTCTAATTTCACTTCAAAACCAATTCAAAAAATAATCTAATCATATAAATAAATTAGATTAAAAAGCAGTTTTGATGTAAAATGCAGTATTTTTCACTATTCATTAAAAAAATGAACATTGTCAGAAAAATGCCAAAAATTCACACAAGGTAAATTTTGATGTCCCAATCATAAAATATAAGTTTATTCTGACAAACATAGTTTATAAAATTGTCAAAATATAGATTCAAAAATGGTTTGCCATCAAAAGGCACTAAAACAATCTTTTAAGAATATTAGTGTATATCCATGCATAAGATTGTATTTATTTTTAATTTTAAGCCTCTATAACACTATCTTAATCATTAATAAACATAGATAAAAATATATATTATTCATTACTTACTTGGGATGTTACAACTCATCCTCGTCATATACAGACTGTTCATTCTCCATATAAAATACGATTTCTTGAAATTCTAATATTTATGGATCCAATGTAGATATGTTAACCTCTAGCTCAGTGTGGTTTGTTTTACCAGAGGATATAGTTTCGGTGGTATTTTTTAATCATGAGAAATATTTTCATTATCATCTTCTTTTACATTGACTAAAAAGATAATTTTCTGAATCATAGATTACATTCCTCCCATTCACCAATCATTACCTAACACCAAATAAATAATAATTATTCTTATCTATATATGATTTCAATTGAGAATATACGTTATTATAACTTATCATTGATATGTCCATGATCATGAAGGAAACCATCCTCTTATTCATCATTGGAATTACACCGTTCAAACAATCTAGATCATTAACGTCCTCATGATATTAATTCAATGAAGTATACCAATTTCATAGATGAATAAATTCGATGGAATCATTCAACACAAAAAAATATTTTAGAGTCCATGTAATTTCAACCATTCAATAGAAATAATGGGGGATACAAACCCTAATATAGGTTTATAAAACATTGGTTGGAATACCATGGGACACAGTAGATGATATCGATAATAACATGTATTCATATGAAGGATTGGAATTAAAAATCAGTATATTAATGAAGAGATATATGGTATGAATAAAAATGGATTTCCTTTCATAACCAACACCATAAATTAGGTATGAATAAAATGTGTATTCAATTGTAGATATCCTTGGTTAAACCACAATCATGACCGGTATAGTCACTTTGACACCATCCAAGTCATGTCTCATACAAGAATATATTTTTTTCTACACTCAATAAATGTTTTAGTAGCCACTCACCCTTACATGTAAATTGAACACTATAATTACATTTTTAACAAAAACCCTAGTTTAGGGAACTACATGGGGTTTTTCATTCTCCAAATTTCGAATGATTGATGGATCATTCCCTAGATGATAACTTGAAAAAAAAAGAACAAATACTAGAACATAAACCAAACATGAGACATCTAATAAAGCTCCCCATTGATAAAAATGAAAACTAAACCATCATAATACATGGATACATTGATTTGATAAAAATTAATTTGATTAAATGGGTGGTAGATATAATGAGTTTTTTTATCCAAAAAAATAATAACTAACCCACCTTGTTAAAAATCGATTATATAATCCTAAATTTTTTAAATATAAGTGGTATACCAGAAAGGGGGATCCAAATATCCATGTGTAGGAACACAATTTAGTTTCAATTGAAATGATCAAGTCTAAATTGAATGAAAGAACCCATTTAGAACACAAGGAGTTGTTTTCAAGATGAAATCAATTATTCTTTATTCACCGAATGATTCATAAATTTATATGATCCCAGAATCCCTAAAATTTTCTATTCAAGTAAAGCTAATCAATTAATGGTGAACATATAGAATGAATATAACATTCGTGACCCATACTGATATATGTAACCACAGTGATATGTAACAAATATAAAACATTCTTAAATTTGATAGGGTAAATGAGAAGCATAGGAACACTATAATCATGCGAAGGGATGTTACAGAATTCATATATCTTGAGATTTTTAGGGAGAGGAAATGGTTACATTAAATTAATGAATGGAAAATATTGGGAACCTATAGGGTCCATGATGGAACCCACGTCCCCTTGTTGGAGGTGTGTCATATAGTAGTGGTTTTCATTGGTTTTAACCCCAAAAAATATTTTCCCTTTTTAATATTGCACATTGGTGACCACAAGGTTGTCTCTAGAGGAGGTTGAAATTAGAGATGTAAAACTGCCACTTTGTGTGTTATTTTTGAATAAAGAAAATATTGGTGAATTTTAGTAACAATTTATATTAGATTGTAATAATATCTTATCTTTAAGGAAATTGAAGCGAAAGGAAGAATAATAGATAGAAAAAAATGAGGGTTTCAAAATCAGATCAAAATAGTGGTCACAGACAATATTTATCCTAATGGACTCTCCCATCATCCTCATTTAAAATTCAATCATGATTGAATTTCTAAATCCACCCATGTACCTCTATGTGAACACTCTAACTTATATATATCTCATATAAAATCATAATATGATTATTTTCCCCCCTATTGATGTGATTCCATTACCTGATAATCTCCATGCAATAAAACCTATTCGAAAACACTATGATCAGTAGAAATATCATACCAATGACGTTTAAATACATAATTCGATTAATTTAACTCATAGAAGGACTAACCATCGAAACTATTTTTTTGAAATTAATAAATAATGAACGTAATCAGATTAATTCAATGATATATGTTCAAAATAAATTAATAAATATATGAAACATTTTGTTTCAAACATGAATGATAGTGTCCAATGACTGTTTCCATCTACAACCACTTGGGGTTTAGCAGTGCATCACTCAGACAACCTCCAACATATCCATTGTGGCCTCATTGGTCCACATATTGATCTAGAGTTAAATATCCTCTATGGAAAAGATAACAGAGGTGGATCATCTAGAGGTAGGGTGCTTCTTGGATGGTTTGGAATTCTCTAAAACAATGGCCATGTGGTTCCTTTTCTATTGAGACCAGTGGAAACATAATGCTATATTAATTTCATTCCCCGCATTGATCGGGTCATGATGTGTACATGGGGTACACAACTTCTAGCCTCGGTTTGTGATCGATACCATGTCCCAAGAATCTCATATGATGGATTAACTGGATAAATCACTACAAGAGGTGTACAAAGGGTACAAAACTTGTACTTTCTCTTCACAGTGTGTTTTGATGTACTGGCATGTCCTCCTCAGACAATTATTTTTGAAATAGGCATAACATGTTCTTCCAGCACAGGATGTGTATGAATTCTATTAATGTTTACTAGATTTTCTTCTTTTCTCCGAAATCAGTTTTCACACCACGAGGGAAGCTCAAAATGATAAGATTATGTTACCTATAATCATCAAATACATCAATCAATTAAAAAAACTTAAAAGTCCAAAATGATGGAATTTTCACAATTAAGTTCGAATAAATTAATTATTCCAATAACAATGTAATTCACATAAAATTTCAAATTGGTTGGATTTAAATACATAAATTATATATGAAAAAGTTGGATATATTGTCTCTCTTCATTCCCCCACCCAGTTCATTTGGACTCCTAGAAAAATGTGCAGTAAATATTCAAATTGAAAACACATACCAGTGGAGCCCATAAATTTATCTTAATGAGTTAAAAGATATCATTCATCAGTACAAACAAACATTTCAAAACTTCAATTCAGATCATTCCGTCTATTTTGAAATACTTTCACTTCGTATGCACACAACACACTTAACTCTTAGTTATTTTCTCTTAACAAACAAATATGGATTTTTGAAAATGCATTTATTACCCAAAAACATGCATAAAAAACCATATGAATGATATATTTAAATATCACTTCTCAATGTGAACTATGAACATGTGATTATCATGAGAACTTTCATGAGGTTTTTCGGTGGGTTGGGGTAGGTAGGTTTCAAATGATAAAAATTTTGAGGCATTAAAAGGAGGGTTTTTGTCTTTTTGAAGAAAATAAATCCTTGATGCTTGTTATCAGTGATGTAAGGAATCCTTCGTACATTATCCCAATGACAATCAGATCCATTCATCACATTTCCATCACATTCCATCAGTCATTCAATAGTAGATATGATATTTTTTGGATCTCATTTACTTTTAGAAAAATCTAGAGAGGGCACAACATCCTTCCAATGCGAGCACCAGACAAGGAAAAATACATTCCATTTTATAGCTCCAAATTGGAAAAAAACTCTGTATACTATGTTTCAACCAAAAATATTTTTTTCTAATCCTTGAATATAATAATAATGGAACACCCTATGTGGTAGTATAACATAAGTTATCCCCCCTGTCTTGTTACATTAGTTCAACTAGATCATGCATTTATACTTCCAGAGTGGGTTGGATAAGAAAATTGGATTGTAATGTTGCAATTCAAACATGTTGTATATAGGTAATAATGGATTAAGAAAGAATAAATGAGAAATAAAAAAATAAATAAATACTAAGAACATTAAAAATTGCGATTCAAAATCTAATTCCACAATCATATTAATCATACATATCCCCGCCCCCATGTTTCAAAAGAAATAGATCATGTTTTGGTTCAAACATGTGTGGATTGGTTCCCTTAAGAGAAGAGGTGAATATGAAGATTATATAAAAATATCATTTAGAGATTCCACCTTAATGAAAATTTCAATAACAAAGATAGTTATTTGTGGAATGATATTCAAAAAACTTATGAATTATCATGAATTTTCCAGTATATTGAACTAGATAAATTTTAATTTTCATCATATTTTTATGTTCAGTTTAAAATGATTAATTATTAATCTTCTTGGTATGAGCATTATAATTTGTTCAAGGAATTTGAAAACCCCAATTTTAAATAATCTACCAAAAAATTGAACGATAAATGTAAAAAATTTTAAAATGATGAATGTAGTGACATAAAATAGTGGAGGGAAAATTTTAAATCAAAAAATTTCAATGGAAAGCACACAAAATATTATCCTACCCAAAACTATGCCTCCCCCGAAAATTATTTTTCTCAATGTCTTAACTTTGACGAAATTTTTTGTTATAGTGAAATTCAAGAAATTAAATACATTAAAAACAAATGATATGGAAAGACACAACCTTGAATTAATTGTATTCCACATCATGATGTTGAATCTTGTCCCAAGGAGGATCATGATAATTATCTCTAAAAAGTTTCAATCGTGTGTCCAATGACTGTGAATGGAATTCCATTGTATTTTTCTTTTTTCTGTATGGACCCAAAAGGAAATTCATGTGTAAAAATGAATGGACCATACAATTTGTATCAAAATTTACCTAGGAACTGATTCAATCTGGAAGTGAACAGAAGATCATTATCTCCCTCATTAATGTTTTTACTGAGTATCATCCCATCATTAAATGAGTTTGTCCATTCATTATACCACATAGATATTTTTAAATGCATTTTTTCTTATCACCTTGAGCTCATACAAACAAAATTTTATTTATTTTATAAAAGAAAATATATTCATGTTGAATGTTTTTATATCCCAAAATCATTTGTGTTCTAACAGCAATGGTATGAGAAATTATTTCCCTAGACCAAACTATACTGTGATATGTAAATTGTAGTTTTAAACATAGTTATCTAGGCATAGATAATATCATCACGTTTCAATCTCCAGTCCATCATCTTTTGGTTCAATGATTTTCGATGAATTTGATTGATCCACCTATTGGATAACTTAGCTATTCCATTTGTTTGTGGATGATAGGGTATCGTTACTATTTGATGAACACTATATTTCATCATAAGAAATGCCAATTTTCTATTGAAAAAATGGGTACCTTAAGATGTAATCAGAACATTTCGGAATCCAAAGCATGAAAATAAATTTGATTTCAAAAATTTGGACACAATTTTTTCATCATTTGTTCATGTGGGAATAGCCTATACCAACATGGAAAGATAATAAACATAAAGAAGCATGTAATGATATCCAAATGAATTGGGAAATGGCCCCATGAAATCTATTCCCCTTCCTTCAAATACAGTACAAATAAATGAGGTTTTGGTGGCATCATTTTTCATTTTGAAATTCTTCTATGGAATAAAATATTTCTATATGTTCTGTAGAATTCTAAAGAATAGGTGTAGAATGTGGGCTAGTAGTAACCAAAATCAATAAATTTTCTTACTACTCATTGTGGGACAAATTTTCCTCCCTAGTTGAATCTTTGAAAAAAAATCGACGGACTGAAATTCATAATTAAGAATGCATCTCCGATTCATTTTATCACTACTGTTGTTACATAAATATTAATCAACCATGATGTTTCATATTGAATCACACAAGAGTTAATCAATTTGATTCTTCAAAAACAAGATGTTAAGTACATCAGAATACAAATAGTTTATAATATTAGCAAACCATTTTCTATAACCATGGAAATAAGTCAACTCCTAATCAAGAAAGGTTTTTATTTAGTGGATAATATAAATATTTAAATTACCATCATTCGGTTTCATAATAAAATGATTTGAAAAAAGATTCTCACATCGTTTTATATCCTTTATTTCAACATCATCTGACAATAACATTTAATATCTAACAAATGTCTTGGTTTTTCGTTGTGATTCATGATAAAAAAATTTATTACAGAATGATCTTTGAAGAAAATCACCTTAGTGCCCAATAGATAGGTTCTAATCTTTTCCAATGTAATGAAAACAATTAGCAATTACTTCTTGTTGTGTAGATTGAATAATAATGATCAAATTTTCCAGAGGAATATGAAATCACAAGATATTTCCACTCAAACCATGGATTTTACACTACCCCTATAGATATGTCATATGAATCGATCATTCTTTCAAAGGGAACGCCCCACTTAGGTGGCAGAACAATGGGAGGGGTTATCAGTATTTGTTTGAACAAATGAATGGCCTTTTCAAAGATATCATACAATGAAAATGGGACATCTTTCTAGAGTAATATTGACAATGTATGTGGAAACATTATGAAATCATTCATGAATATACTATTGAAGAAATCATGGGCAAGGTAGAATCTCACATATCTCATAGTTTTTTGTTATGGTAATTAATAAATGACCTCATCTTAGGGGTACTTATCGAATAAATGGGGGTACTTATCCCTCATTTCATTTTCAGATTCCCATGTTGCCTCTTCAATCATGTGGTTTTTCCACAAAACCTTTACCTGCTTAATCACCTTATTCCGTAACAATTGCTCCCTGTGGTCAAGAATCTGGACCGGTTGTCCCTCATAAGATAGGTTCTCTTCCAGCTGAACTACCTCTGGACTCAAAACATGAGATGGATCTGGCATATACTTTCTCAACATTGAAACATGAAAAACATTGTGTACCTGAGATAAACTCGGAGGTAAAGCCACCCGGTATGCAATTGATCCAACTCTTTCCAGAATTTCATATGGTCCAATGAACCTTGGACTCAGCTTTCCTTTCTTACCAAATCTCATCACACTTTTCCAAGGAGAAACCATGAGAAAAAACATGATCAACTACCTCGAAAGATAGATCCTTCATCCGGTTATCCGCATAACTCTTCTTCCTGCTCTGAGCTATTCTCATGTGCTTCTGAATCAGCTGAACTTTTTCTTCCATCTCTTCTACCAATTTTGGTCCCATCAACTTCCTTTCACCCACTTCATCCCAGAAAGTTGGAGTTCGAAACCGCTTCCCATATAATGCCTCAAATAGTGCCATCTGTAAACTAGAATGAAAGCTGTTATTATAAGAAAATTCAACCAAAGAAAGATGTTGGTCCCAACTTCCCTGATATTCCATAGAACAAGCTCGTAGCATATCCTCCAATGTCTGGATTGTTCGTTCTGACTGCCCATCTGATTGAGGATGAAAAGCTGTACTAAAATTTAATTCAGTACCCAACGACTTCTGAAGGCCTTTCCAAAAGTTAGAAGTAAACCTGGGATCACGATCCGATACAATGGTGAGAGGAACTCCATGTAACCAAACTATCTCTTTAAGATACAAACGGGAAAGTTGATCAAGAGAGAAATTATCTCGTATAGAAAGGAAATGAGCAGATTTGGTCAAGCGATCAACAATAACCCAGATTGCATTATTACCTCGAGATGTCTTCGGTAATCCAACAACAAAGTCCATGGATATGTTTTCCCATTTCCACTCTGGCACTGGTAAAGGCTGAAGCATCCCTTTCGGTAACTGCCGCTCTACTTTAACCTGTTGACATGTCAAACACTTCATAGTAAAATCAGCAATGTCTCTTTTCATTCCATCCCACCAGTAATACTCCCGCAGATCTCTATACATCTTAGTACTGCCAGGATGAACTGAAAACAGGGAACTATGAGCCTCACATAACAACTCATTCTTCAACTATGAATCACAAGGCACACATAACCTCTTCACAAACCTCAAAACACAAACACAAACTTATCCAAGAACACATGGAAAATTTTATTCATAAGGTCCATGAATACAACAGGTGCGTTGGTTAACCCAAAAGGCATAACTACAAATTCATAATGGCCATATCTAGTACGGAATGAAGTCTTCGGAACGTCTGCTTCTTTTACTTTCAACTGATGGTACCCCGACCTCAAGTCAATCTTCGAAAAATACTGAGCTCCCTGGAGCTGATACCACATCATTCGATGGCCCAACATCTTCTGAAGTTGTTGTAAATCATTTTACCACCCCTTTCTTCTTTTAGTCTAACTGCTTTCTCCCAGTTGAGTTCTTCGTTGGACACTCGTTTGCATAATGACCCATTTCATTACACTTAAAACATCTTACCGTTGGCTTTTCATTTCCTGCTTGATCATCTTCCTTACAGTTACGAGCAATATGACCAGACTTACCACACCGAAATCACTTACCAGACATGGATACACATTCTCTAGGATGCATTTTACCACACTTCTCACAGGATGGATATTTGGTTTTCTTACCTCCTTGCTTCTTTGATGAATTCTTCCCCTTTTCCTGCCAACTAGACCTCTTATTCTGTTGTTTGTCATAGAACACCGGATCATCGGCAAACTCCATTTCCACCTTCTCCGTACATCGAAAAAGTTTTTCATAACTTTTGAACTCACGAGAAGCTAAAGCCCTTCGATACTTTGGCTTTAACCCTGAGTAAAAACGGTTTATTTTACTATCAAGATCTCGTATGAAGTTTGGAGCATACCTTGCCAATCGAGTGAACTTTTCTTCATAAGCAGCCACTGAATCATCCTCCTGCCTCAATTCTAGGAACTGTTTTTCCATCCTAAGACGAACCACCTTAGGAAAATATTTCTCAAGAAACATACCTTTGAATTCGTCCCAGTGAAGATCCTCAATCTCATCATTATCCCTTATATTTTTCACCATCGACCACCACTGATCAGCTTCACCTTCAAAATGGTAAACAGCAAGACTAACCTTTTGATGTTCTGAACACCCCATGACATCAAAAATCTTCTCCAGTGCTTTAAGACACCCTTCAGCTTGCACAGGGTCAGATGATCCTCTGAATGATGGGGGATGTTGCCTCATGAAATGTTCCACCACTGACATGTTCCTCTGCGGTTGATCTGGCTGATCTCGTGCATGGATACCACCACCATTTATAGCCTGAGTCAACTGTTCCATCACTGCAACAAACTGTTCAGTTTCAATTCCGACCATTTCTGGATGCTGATTTGGAAGGTTATCTTCCTCCTGATGTCGTCCCAACATAGCTACTTTGTTTCCTCTACGGAAAACCATTCTGAACACAAAAATATCTTAGGCGAAGCAACATGGTAATCCGTAAATGCTATATCATTTCAATCATATTATAATTTAACATTTTTCTAACTCCTAAAGTTGTCTAAACCGACCTCTGATACCAACTATAAGGCCCCAGCCTTAAACCTTACTTAATCTTGAGTTATTACAATATTACACATTGAGGATCTTTTCGGGTTTAGAGTTTTAGAGAATTAGATCATAAAACTTGCATTACATTCCACATATAAACAAAGTGGTTACATAAAGATAGTATTCTTCATTCCCATCAATGGAAACACATTTAAAATAAAACATGGATTATTTCTTGACACATCCTTGACTCTATCATCTTATCATGTACCTTTCCCTTGACCTATGAAAAACATTTCAAAAACTTGGGATGAGCATAAAAACTCAGTATGGGTTATAAAAAAAACATGGAAAGGAAACATGAGTTCATATATACATAAGAATGCAATCATAATTTACCCATAAAACATAGGCACTTTAGCATACCTCATAAAATCATGAACAAATCATAGAAATCATAAGACATAAAGGTAATCTTAAGGCATTCATAACATTCTTACGTAGGGAGTAACCCTCTTGGTTACGTTTGGAATACCCATCACAGTATATTCCCAAAAATCTCTTCGGAGAAACCTTAACGTTTCACTCCTTCATGTTACCCAATGCATTGGAGAGCTATAACGGGCTCACCCGCCCTTAGTTTATCACGGAACCACCTGTCTTCATAATAATGCCCAAGAACCATAACATAATCATATCACATAAAACATGCATAAAGGAAACATAACATTTCCACATTTCAATCACGAGATATCAATACAACACATTGATATAATAAAAACATTATGAAAACCATTTTCAATACCAAAGTAAAACATGGTATTTATTTTTCTTTTAAAAAAAAGAAGGTATGGCTTGAAGAGGAAGCCGAAACTCAAATAACGATTACGACGGCGGAGAAGTCGTTGTCGCCGCATACGTACGACAAAAACATTCCCTTTTGTCGTTTAGTAAACGCTTCGTATAAAAAAGATTCCTTTTGAATAAACGTAAAAGTCAAAGGGGTTTATACACCGTATAAAAGAAAGTTGTGTATAAAATAAAATATGCCTCAATGAAAGGAGATTGAGACGAAGTCCCATACCTCGTATCCGACTTGACCCGACCGTTCTTTAATCTCCTGAATAATAAACTTGAGTTAATCTCCACTTGCTTAAGAATCTTTTTCAAGTTCATTATTCCTTTTATACCATTTTATGAACATCATGTGATCATTTAAGTTAATAATGTTCATTTTGTCGGTATTTGGTTCTTAAGTCAAAATAGACTTCTTACACTTACATGTTGTTAATTTGATCATAGGTTCGTTATATCCAGAATGATATTAATGATTTGGATAACATATATGTCATATATATTCATCATATACATGTATTTTTAATATTACATCACATTTAGAGGTAAGAAATGAAATTCACCGTTCATGGAGATGGTAAGCCGTACGTACGCATGAACGCTACTTTCATTTCTATTTCGTATTTTATAGAATGGAATCATAATGATATAAAGGTATATTATAATTCCAGTATAATATCATATATAATATCATAGTTCCATACTTTATATGTCCCAAATTGATATAATTCGTGGATAAGGTGATAAGGGTTCGAAATCCACTCTTCCAATTGGTTTTGGCCATGTGTAGGTTTTAGATTTTTCATTATCATTCCATTTTATTTAAATCGTCAAATAATGATGTCATCGCTACATCATTATTATGTCATAAATAATTTAATTTATTTAATGTCTAAAAATCATAAAAAAATACTATGATGTAGGAAATCATTTTAGCTTTCCAATGAATATTTATAATCAAAAATCTGATCTTTATAACCCCATGTAAAAATTGTTTTCATAAAACATCTCTTGTTTTTGTCATTTTTACTTTAACATTTAATAAAAAGCTATTTATGTCATTTCCAAACCAAAGTGTCTCCATGGGGTCCCCAAGTTGACCCATGGCTTTTCTTGGTCGGCCATGACACAACCAATAAGGTTGGGACATGTGTCTAGGTCATTTCCTATTATTAAAGCATTATTTATACCTTAAACTACCCTAATTACCACTAATCGCGATTAAAAACTTAATAAGTTAATATTCACCAAAAAATTATTATAATCTCATTGAACCACATTTTACTTCTTAATGACAACCATGTATGTCGGATTTTAAAAATTCAATACACATTAGTGGTAAACTTTCATTTAACTGAAAAATCAGTTTGCTTGATTACCACTTAGTGGTTTCACTATTCATCAAAAATTGATGTTTTTCAGAAAATTACCAAAAATTCACCCTAAGCTATATTTGATATTCTGAATTCAAAAATGAAGTCCATTTTACAAAATTCAAAACATATATGTCAAATTAATTAATTTAATAATTAATTCTCGTTGTCATGACAAATAGCGTGTTTTTACAAAACAATAAGTATCAAAAGATTGACACCAGTTTAAGTACTAATTTCAAAGTTAAATTGATTCCAATGACCACCATTGGATAAAATGGTAAAAGTATATTCTAATTTCACTTCAAAACCAATTCAAAACATAATCTAATCATAGAAATAAATTAGATTAAAAAGCAGTTTTGATGTAAAATGCAGTATTTTTCACTATTCATTAAAAAAATGAACATTGTCAGAAAAATACCAAAAATTCACACAAGGTAAATTTTGATGTCCCAATCATAAAAAATAAGTTTATTTTGACAAACATAGTTTATAAAATTGTCAAAATATAGATTCAAAAATGGTTTTCCATCAAAAGGCACTAAAACAATCTTTTAAGAATATTAGTGTATATCCATGCATAAGATTGTATTTATTTTAATTTTAAGCCTCTATAACACTATCTTAATCATTAATAAACATAGATAAAAATATATATTATTCATTACTTACTTGGGATGTTACAACTCATCCTCGTCATATACAGACTGTTCATTCTCCATATAAAATACGATTTCTTGAAATTCTAATATTTATGGATCCAATGTAGATATGTTAACCTCTAGCTCAGTGTGGTTTGTTTTACCAGAGGATATAGTTTCCGTGGTATTTTTTAATCATGAGAAATATTTTCATTATCATCTTCTTTTACATTGACTAAAAAGATAATTTTCTGAATCATAGATTACATTCCTCCCATTCACCAATCATTACCTAACACCAAATAAATAATAATTATTCTTATCTATATATGATTTCAATTGAGAATATACGTTATTATAACTTATCATTGATATGGCCATGATCATGGAGGAAACCATCCTATTATTCATCATTGGAATTACACCGTTCAAACAATCTAGATCATTAACGTCCTCATGATATTAATTCAATGAAGTATACCAATTTCATAGAAGAATAAATTCGATGGAATCATTCAACACAAAAAAATATTTTAGAGTCCATGTAATTTCAACCATTCAATAGAAATAATGGGGGATACAAACCCTAATATAGGTTTATAAAACATTGGTTGGAATACCATGGGACACAGTAGATGATATCGATAATAACATGTATTCATATGAAGGATTGGAATTAAAAATCAGTATATTAATGAAGAGATATATGGTATGAATAAAAATGGATTTCCTTTCATAACCAACACCATAAATTAGGTATGAATAAAATGTGTATTCAATTGTAGATATCCTTGGTTAAACCACAATCATGACCGGTATAGTCACTTTGACACCATCCAAGTCATGTCTCATACAAGAATATATTTTTTTCTACACTCAATAAATGTTTTAGTAGCCACTCACCCTTACATGTAAATTGAACACTATAATTACATTTTTAACAAAAACCCTAGTTTAGGGAACTACATGGGGTTTTTCATTCTCCAAATTTCAAATGATTGATGGATCATTCCCTAGATGATAACTTGAAAAAAAAGAACAAATACTAGAACATAAACCAAACATGAGACATCTAATAAAGCTCCCCATTGATAAAAATGAAAACTAAACCATCATAATACATGGATACATTGATTTGATAAAAATTAATTTGATTAAATGGGTGGTATATATAATGAGTTTTGTTATCCAAAATAATAATAACTAACCCACCTTGTTAAAAATCGATTATATAATCCTAAATTTTTTAAATATAAGTGGTATACCAGAAAGGGGGATCCAAATATCCATGTGTAGGAACACAATTTCGTTTCAATTGAAATGATCAAGTCTAAATTGAATGAAAGAACCCATTTAGAACACAAGGAGTTGTTTTCAAGATGAAATCAATTATTCTTTATTCACCGAATGATTCATAAATTTATATGATCCCAGAATCCCTAAAATTTTCTATTCAAATAAAGATAATCAATTAATGGTGAGCATATAGAATGAATATACCATTCGTGACCCATACTGATATATGTAACCACAGTGATATGTAACAAATATAAAACATTATTAAATTTGATAGGGTAAATGAGAAGCATAGGAACACTATAATCATGCGAAGGGATGTTACAGAATTCATATATCTTGAGATTTTTAGGGAGAGGAAATGGTTACATTAAATTAATGAATGGAAAATATTGGGAACCTATAGGGTCCATGATGGAACCCACGTCCCCCTGTTGGAGGTGTGTCATATAGTAGTGGTTTTCATTGGTTTTAACCCCAAAAAATATTTTCCCTTTTTAATATTGCACATTGGTGACCACAAGGTTGTCTCTAGAGGAGGTTGAAATTAGAGATGTAAAACTGCCACTTTGTGTGTTATTTTTGAATAAAGAAAATATTGGTGGATTTTAGTAACAATTTATATTAGATTGTAATAATATCTTATCTTTAAGGAAATTGAAGCGAAAGGAAGAATAATAGATAGAAAAAAATGAGGGTTTCAAAATCAGATCAAAATAGTGGTCACAGACAATATTTATCCTAATGGACTCTCCCATCATCCTCATTTAAAATTCAATCATGATTGAATTTCTAAATGCACCCATGTACCTCTATGTGAACACTCTAACTTATATATATCTCATATAAAATCATAATATGATTATTTTCCCCCCTATTGATGTGATTCCATTACCTGATAATCTCCATGCAATAAAACCTATTCGAAAACACTATGATCAGTAGAAATATCATACCAATGACGTTTAAATACATAATTCGATTAATTTAACTCATAGAAGGACTAACCATCGAAACTATTTTTTTGAAATTAATAAATAATGAACGTAATCAGATTAATTCAATGATATATGTTCAAAATAAATTAACAAATATATGAAACATTTTGTTTCAAACATGAATGATAGTGTCCAATGACTGTTTCCATCTACAACCACTTGGGGTTTAGCCGTGCATCACTCAGACAACCTCCAACATATCCATTGTGGCCTCATTGGTCCACATATTGATCTAGAGTTAAATATCCTCTATGGAAAAGATAACAGAGGTGGATCATCTAGAGGTAGGGTGCTTCTTGGATGGTTTAGAATTATCTAAAACAATGGCCATGTGGTTCCATTTCTATTGAGACCAGTGGAAACATAATGCTATATTAATTTCATTCCCCGCATTGATCGGGTCATGATGTGTACATGGGGTACACAACTTCTAGCCTAGGTTTGTGTTCGATACCATGTCCCAAGAATCTCATATGATGGATTAACTGGATAAATCACTACAAGAGGTGTACAAAGGGTACAAAACTTGTACTTTCTCTTCACAGTGTGTTTTGATGTACTGCCATGTCCTCCTCAGACAATTATTTTTGAAATAGGCATAACATGTTCTTCCAGCACAGGATGTATATGAATTCTATTAATGTTTACTACCGAAATCAGTTTTCACACCACGAGGGAAGCTCAAAATGATAAGATTATGTTACCTATAATCATCAAATACATCAATCAATTAAAAATACTTAAAAGTCCAAAATGATGGAATTTTCACAATTAAGTTCGAATAAATTAATTATTCCAATAACAATGTAATTCACATAAAATTTCAAATTGGTTGGATTTAAATACATAAATTATATATGAAAAAGTTGGATATATTGTCTCTCTTCATTCCCCCACCCAGTTCATTTGGACTCCTAGAAAAATGTGCAGTAAATATTCAAATTGAAAACACATACCAGTGGAGCCCATAAATTTATCTTAATGAATTAAAAGATATCATTAATCAGTACAAACAAACATTTCAAAACTTCAATTCAGATCATTCCGTCTATTTTGAAATCCTTTCACTTCGTATGCACACAACACACTTAACTCTTAGTTATTTTCTCTTAACAAACAAATATAGATTTTTGAAAATGCATTTATTACCCCAAAACATGCATGAAAAACCATATGAATGATATATTTAAATATCACTTCTCAATGTGAACTATGAACATGTGATTATCATGAGAACTTTCATGAGGTTTTTCGGTGGGTTGGGGTAGGTAGGTTTCAAATGATAAAAATTTTGAGGCATTAAAAGGAGGGTTTTTGTCTTTTTGAAGAAAATAAATCCTTGATGCTTGTTATCAGTGATGTAAGGAATCCTTCGTACATTATCCCAATGACAATCAGATCCATTCATCACATTTCCATCACATTCCATCAGTCATTCAATAGTATATATGATATTTTTTGGATCTCATTTACTTTTAGAAAAATCTAGAGAGGGCACAACATCCTTCCAATGCGAGCACCAGACAAGGAAAACTACATTCCATTTTATAGCTCCAAATTGGAAAAAAAAACTCTGTATACTATGTTTCAACCAAAAATATTTTTTTCTAATCCTTGAATATAATAATAATGGAACACCCTATGTGGTAGTATAACATAAGTTATCCCCCCTGACTTGTTACATTAGTTCAACTAGATCATGCATTTATACTTCCAGAGTGGGTTGGATAAGAAAATTGGCTTGTAATGTTGCAATTCAAACATGTTGTAGATAGGTAATAATGGATTAAGAAAGAATAAATGAGAAATAAAAAAATAAATAAATACTAAGAACATTAAAAATTGCGATTCAAAATCCAATTCCACAATCATATTAATCATACATATCCCCGCCCCCATGTTTCAAAAGAAATAGATCATGTTTTGGTTCAAACATGTGTGGATTGGTTCCCTTAAGAGAAGAGGTGAATATGAAGATTATATAAAAATATCATTTAGAGATTCCACCTTAATGAAAATTTCAATAACAAAGATAGTTATTTGTGGAATGATATTCAAAAAACATATGAATTATCATGAATTTTCCAGTATATGGAACTAGATAAATTTTAATTTTCATCATATGTTTATGTTCAGTTTAAAATGATTAATTATTAATCTTCTTGGTATGAGCATTATAATTTGTTCAAGGAATTTGAAAACCCCAATTTTAAATAATCTACCAAAAAATTGAACGATAAATGTAAAAAAATTTAAAATGATGAATGTAGTGACACAAAATAATGGAGGGAAAATTTTAAATCAAAAAATTTCAATGGAAAGCACACAAAATATTATCCTACCCAAAACTATGCCTCCCCCGAAAATTATTTTTCTCAATGTCTTAATTTTGACGAAATTTTTTGTTATAGTGAAATTCAAGAAATTAAATACATTAAAAACAAATGATATGGAAAGACACAACCTTGAATTAATTGTATTCCACATCATGATGTTGAATCTTATCCCAAGGAGGATCATGATAATTATCTCTAAAAAGTTTCAATCGTGTGTCCAATGACTGTGAATGGAATTCCATTGTATTTTTCTTTTTTCTGTATGGACCCAAAAGGAAATTCATGTGTAAAAATGAATGGACCATACAATTTGTATCAAAATTTACCTAGGAACTGATTAAATCTGGAAGTGAACAGAAGATCATTATCTCCCTCATTAATGTTTTTACTGAGTATCATCCCATCATTAAATGAGTTTGTCAATTCATTATACCACATAGATATTTTTAAATGCATTTTTTCTTATCACCTTGAGCTCATAAAAACAAAATTTTATTTATTTTATAAAAGAAAATATATTCATGTTGAATGTTTTTATATCCCAAAATCATTTGTGTTCTAACAGCAATGGTATGAGAAATTATTTCCCTAGACCAAACTATACTGTGATATGTAAATTGTAGTTTTAAACATAGTTATCTAGGCATAGATAATATCATCACGTTTCAATCTCCAGTCCATCATCTTTTGGTTCAATGCTTTTCGATGAATTTGATTGATCCACCTATTGGATAACTTAGCTATTCCATTTGTTTTTGGATGATAGGGTATCGTTACTATTTGATGAACACTATATTTCATCATAAGAAATGCCAATTTTCTATTGAAAAAATGGGTACCTTAAGATGTAATCAGAACATTTCGGAATCCAAAGCATGAAAATAAATTTGATTTCAAAAATTTGGACACAATTTTTTCATCATTTGTTCATGTTGGAATAGCCTATACCAACATGGAAAGATAATAAACATAAAGAAGCATGTAATGATATCCAAATGAATTGGGAAATGGCCCCATGAAATCTATTCCCCTTCCTTCAAATACAGTACAAATAAATGAGGTTTTGGTGGCATCATTTTTCATTATGAAATTCTTCTATGGAAAAAACTATTTCTATATGTTCTGTAGAATTCTAAAGAATAGGTGTAGAACGTGGGCTAGTAGTAACCAAAATCAAGAAATTTTCTTACTACTCATTGTGGGACAAATTTTCCTCCCTAGTTGAATCTTTGAAAAAAAATCGACGGACTGAAATTCATAATTAAGAATGCATATCCTATTCATTTTATCACTACCGTTGTTACATAAATATTGATCAACCATGATGTTTCATATTGAATCACACAAGAGTTAATCAATTTGATTCTTCAAAAACAAGATGTTAAGTACATCAGAATACAAATAGTTTATAATATTAGCAAACCATTTTCTATAACCATGGAAATAAGTCAACTCCTAATCAAGAAAGGTTTTTTATTTAGTGGATAATATAAATATTTAAATTACCACCATTCGGTTTCATAATAAAATGATTAGAAAAAAGATTCTCACATCGTTTTATATCCTTTATTTCAACATCATCTGACAATAACATTTAATATCTAACAAATGTCTTGGTTTTTCATTGTGATTCATGATAAAAAAATTTATTACAGAATGATCTTTGAAGAAAATCACCTTAGTGCCCAATAGATAGGTTCTAATCTTTTCCAATGTAATGAAAACAATTAGCAATTACTTCTTGTTGTGTAGATTGAATAATAATGATCAAATTTTCCAGAGGAATATGAAATCACAAGATATTTCCACTCAAACCATGGATTTTACACTACCCCTATAGATATGTCATATGAATCGATCATTATTTCAAAGGGAACGCCCCACTTAGGTGGCAGAACAATGGGAGGGGTTATCAGTATTTGTTTGAACAAATGAATGGCCTTTTCAAAGATATCATACAATGAAAATGGGACATCTTTCTAGAGTAATATTGACAATGTATGTGGAAACATTATGAAATCATTCATGAATATACTATTGAAGAAATCATGGACAAGGTAGAATCTCACATATCTCATAGTTTTTTGTTATGGTAATTAATAAATGACCTCATCTTAGGATTGATCAATATGAGTTCCATTTATGGACACAACATGTACATGAATGATCCACTTAACAACCATAAAATGAAATTTTTCAAAATTCTGAAGAATATTCATTTCGATGAATATTTCAAGGACATGTTCCATGATTTTCAAAGAACACTTAAAAATGATCCATATATAGTGATGTCATACATAAAAACTAAAATTAATGTTTCCAAAAATTAAGAGAAGATGATCATCATAAACCATTGAAATGTTCCGATAGAAATACCTTAACCGAAGGGAAACCATCTGTATGGAAAATATCCAATGGGGGAACGTTATGGTGTGTTTCTCTTGATCCTATAGTAAAATGAAAATTCGGAAATATCCATACAATCCATTAAGAAAACATTAGTGTGTTTTCACAGCTAGTCTTTCAAGGCAATAATAAATGAATGGAAATGGGATGTGGCCTTCCCTAGTATCCAAACTAATCTTCCTATAATCCATTCGCACTCTCCATTTATTTTGATTTCGTACTGGGAAAAGATCTCCATATTCATTCTTTGAGATTTTAAATCCAATTTTCATAGCAACAACATGGACCAGACTCACCCATTGACTATCATATATTTGATAAATAATTCCTGTATCCAATAGAGAGGTAACTAATTTCCCTACAACCACCAAAATTATAGGTTTCAATATTCTTAAAAATCATCACATAGTTTTATTATCCTACCCTAGTAAAATTCTATACATGAAAACTTGGGGACTGCTTCATATTTGACCAGAGAGAGTATATCCAAAGGAATTATTTTAGGACCTATGGACTTCTATTAGTTGGTTCTATTGGTCCTTGACAAGTCATTGATATTATGATATAGAATTATTCATTATCACTATAAAAGGCATACTTGAGGATCTCCAGAAGTGGTTTCAATTCTAACACAAGTGGTGTTTTTTAATTGATCACAGGACACTGATCAGAAGTGAGATTTTCCAGTGAATCCCTAAATTCATCAAGGAGATCTCATATCATGTTGTAAAGTATTTTATTTATAAATTTAATGAAAATCTACTCAATGGATTCCAATAACTAGATTAGTGATTTCTAGAAATTCATCATCATCAATGCTAATATATTCACTGCCAACATCCCAATACTCTTCATAGTCATCAATTTCAACCTCTTGTTGATCTGATTCAATAAAAGAAAAATTTCACACATTTTTCTCATTAGTTTGTATTTCATCAAATGAAAAATCAGGTATGATTTCAGAAGAAAACCAATCATTCATTTTCACTTGGGGGAATGAAATATCCACAATTAGGTGTTTCATTGAGGGAAAAATATTGAAAATAACAATATCTCTAACAAATTCCAATAAATGTTTCCTTTTCTGAACATTCATGATTGACTTATAAATTTTAAAAATTGGCATGTCCATGATGAGTGAACCATTTGTGATGAACCAATCATCTTCCCTATCCAAAACACAAAAGTAAACAAGAAAAATTATATCTCCCACTTGATTTAAGAACATCATCTATAACTCCAATAGGATTTGGGGTACATAGGTTGGAAATTTGTATTGTAATTACATAGGGTTTTAAGTCTCCCACATGAAGAGATGAGTAGAAATAATGTGGAAGGGAATTTATTGTGGCCCCTATATCATGCATGAGATATTTGAATACACATTTCAAAATGGAACAGGGAATGGTAAATGTGCATCAGTCTTTACACTTGAATGGATGGTCATGATTACTCATGAATGAGATATTTATAACTATGTTGACCTAATTTCCTCCATTGAAAATTATCTTGTTGGTAGAAATTTCTATCAGAAACAAAGCATACCATTGAATTTTTTTACAGCATCGAGCAATGTAATTTTCACTTGGAATTTCATGAATGTTTCCAAAACCTCATAATCCATTTCTTTTTCAACACATGACATTACACGAGGTACACACCCTGTATATGGAAGTTATGGATTTAATGTTTCTATGGTATTCTATAAATGGTTTGGAGAAACATTAGAACCAAATGTACTCATTTGATCATTCCTTATTTATTCATATATGACTTCTTATCTTCATTTTGGGTTTTTATCACCTTCTAATTTATCCTCATTTTCATCAAGGGGGGATTCTCATCAATAATATTAGATGTAGTATTTATTTTTTACATTTCAAGGTTGTTCAATTTTTTGAAACTCTTATGTTCAGTTCACAGACATTTTCCTTTTCTAGTATCTCTCTAATTTACATGAAGTTGCTAGAGAAAAATTACAGTCCTTTTATTTTTCTAGTGTCTGAAATTAGAGGGAAGTAAACCCATTCAAGTAATCAATGTATTAAATATGTCTTTTTGTAAACCTCATTAATATTGTTCTTTGATTTTTGAGTGGACGGAGTAGGAAAATTTTTTATTAGAGAATGACAATTTTCTTTCTCATTGATATATCCTAGTTTAGAATTACTTGATTGTCCTTAGAAGAAGTTTCTTTTTTGTTTAGGCTAAAAAAAATTTCATTATTTTTTTGTTCAATCCTTAATTAAAATTTCCATTTTTTAGAAAAGGACTTTGTTGGTTTGATTGAAATTGTCTTCTAGGAAATACTACATTACATTTATCAGGAAGCTCATGAATTTGTGGGAATTGGCCACTGCAATGTTAATTAAATGAACAATTCCCACTGTGGACATGCAGTTGGAATGCTGATTCAGGTTTGGGTTGGGTCAGTGGGGTGTTAGATAACATCATTGATCTCACCATGGTGGTATGATTGGACAGTTGACATACAATTCTGTTTTTATCAAGACAATTAGTTGGGAATTATTGTGCATCGTTTACAGGATTAATGACTCTTTTTCAAAATTGAATGGAATTTTGGTCCATGTTTGCGATTTGAATTCATGCGGATATTGGTGTCATAAGGACTATAGATCATCCCATAGAAACATTGATCATTCTTCAATCAGTAAGAAAATGTACCACATAAAATTATGAATAATAGATTGTTTACTGATTTGATGGTGGGGGAAGCTAATGCAGAGTCTTACGAAACATTCCCAACACTCATGAAATGTTAATCATTGAGTTTTACTAATTCGAAAATTCTCCTTTCAAATTGAGGTAGTATTTCAGGCATGGAATAATTTTTCAGTGAAATTTTATTTGGTACATTTTAATCATTATTCAGGGTTGAATGGGAATAGAAGAACCAATCCTTAGAAAATCATTATAATGAAAAGGGTAACAACCTCAATTTAATCTGAATTGAATTGAATCAATGAGGATTCATGGTTACCTAAAGTCAACTATGCATTTGATGATGATTCTGGGGGACTTCTCTTGTAAGCCCAATTAACAATTGAATTTTTTGGATAAAACTGGATTTGATTTCGAATCATATAGGAGCTTGAGGATATTCCACAAGATTCTCATGGCTTTATTTGTAGAATGAAGGCAATTCCTTTAGGGTTCGGTCAACAACCACTGGGATTTTAGTTTTGAATGAGTTCTTACTAGTTGTATAAGCGGAGGACTCGTAACATGAAAGCTGGGTATTATGGGAAACTCAAAACTTGGAATGAAATCATAGATCTATTTCATGTTGTAAAGGTATCATGCTTGCATCATAGCTTCAGGTCATAAAAAACTAACAAAATGGAAATCAAATCATGTAACCACCCTGGAAATGATGGAAGTTGATATTATATATTTTTTCGTCATGATAAACTCAAACAATATTTTTCCCCTTTTAATGTTGAAAATGGAGACCACATTGTTGTCTCTTATGGAGGATGCAATTAGAGTTTCAAAATTGTCACTTTTGTTTTTTATTTTTGAAAGAATAGAAAATTGGTGGTTTAATAAAAAGATTGAAAACATTATATAAAAATAACTAATTTGGATCTAAATTGAAGATCAAAGTATAAACTTTATAACAAGTAATGATGCTTTGAAAAACAGATTAAAATATTGGTCGCTAACAAGAATTATCCTCTCGACCACATCCTCATTCTCATTTAAAATTATTTCACAATTGAATTTCTAACTGAACCACAAGGATCGATAGGTGAAAACTAATGTTTATATAGATATCATGTTGATATCTTAATATGATTCTTTTCCAATATATTGATGTGATTACATTACTTGATGATCTCCAAGTAATAAAACTTAATTGAATCAACTTTTCTCAACTAAAATATCATACCGAAGAACATTAAATGACGAACTCGATTAAATAGATTAACAGATAGAATAACCATCCAAAAACATTTGTTGAAAATCTTTTAGAATTAAAAAATTAAGATTCATATTTATTATATATGTTCAATATAAATTTAGAACATGATTACACATTATGTTTGCAACTCAGAAGACAATTTCTGTCATGTGTTGCCCTCTACAACCACTTGGGACATAGTTGTGCATCACTCGGAAAGCATCTTATATCTCTGTCGCATCCTTGAAAATATGCATAATGATCATGTTCTCAACCTCCTCCGTGGAATAGAATATGGTAGTGGATCATCTGGTGGTTGGGTGTTGCCTGGAAAGTTTAGAAAATCTACAAAACCGAGGCCAAGGGATTCCTTTTAAAGGAAGCCCTGTCAAAATGTTGGGCCTCATTAATTTCATTATTTATACATGTCTACTAGGTCGTGACGTCTAATTGGGGGTACATGACGTGTACCATATATCTATTTAATCCACATCATCTTGTAAAACTAGGATTTTGGTTTGACTTGTTGACTAATTACATGATGTTTACTTTCTCTTCATAGTGTGTTTGGAAGTCACGACAAGTCCTCTGCAGTACATTATTTATGTAATAGTTATGTTGTGTGTTGCCAATACACAATGTGTATGCATTCATCTTCTGTCTTCCAGCATTATTTCCTTTCCCCAAAATCCATTTTCGCACCGTGACGGATGTTCACAACACCAATATTCTGTTACATGTAATAAAATAATACATCAAACAACAAAAAATTCATAATGGTCTCAAATTAAAAAAAATTCAAAATTGATCTCATAATAATTTATTCCTCCAATAACAATGAAATTCAAATAAAATGTCAAAATGGTGGGGTTTGAATCCTTAAATTAGATATGAAAAATGTTAGAAATGTTTTCTCTATCAATTCCCACACACTGACCATTTGAAATAATTTATATAAGAGTAGTAAATAGTCAAAGTCAAATAACATAGTAATTATGTTTAATAATTTATCATAATGAATCAAAAGATATCATGACTCATTAAAATCAAACAACTAAAATTTTGAATTCAGATCATTAAATCCATTTCCTCAGCCTTCATCCTCTCATGCACACAACATGATTACCATTCATTTATTTTCTCTCAACACATGAAAATAGATTTTTGAAAAGGCTTTTCTTAGATAATAACATGCATCAATCACCATAGGCATGATAAATTTATAGACCATCACCTATTGTGAACCACAAACAAGTGATTTTTAGGTGGAATTTTAAAAGTTTCTTCTTGTGGGTTAGTGTTGGTGGGATTCAAATGTTAAAAATTATGATGCACTAAAAGGAGGGATTATATATTTTTGAAGAAAATTTTCACGTTTCTAATTATCACTTATGTATGGGATCATCCATAATTTCCTCTAAAGATAATTTACTCCATTTATCTCTTTTTCAATCCCATTCCATGAATATTTCAAAAGTAGATATAATATTTTTTCCTCACTTTTTTTTATAAATCTATAGACGGGGAACAACTTCGATCCATTATGAGATCTAGAAAAGTACAGATCCATTTCAATAGATATCTCCAAATGGGAACAACTCTTATATTAATATGTTATAATAACATAAATTTTTCTTTCAGTGGTTGAATACTCCCCTAAAGAACACCATCTGATGTAAAAAAACCTGATTCATATCCCCCCACACTTATGTTCAAATAGATCATTAATTTATACTTCTAGAGAGGGTTGTATATGGAATCTGGATGGAAATGTGGCTATCCTAATAGGGTCTACATTGATACTAAGTGCTCAAGAAATATAAAAATTTTAAGGCAAGACAAAACAAAATGGATGAACGGGAATAGAGGTATTCAAAATCAAATGCCTCTATTATTTTAATCATAAGTATTCTATAATTCATGTTTTTAAACAAATAGACCACGTTCTAGTTAAAACAAGCATGGAATGGTTCTCTTGGTAAAAGAGGGAAATGCAAAAAAGATTTTAAAATAGGGTTTAGAGGCCTCGCCAGAATGGGGATTTCAAATTAAAAGACATTGATATGTGGCCTTAAATTCAAAAAAGAAGAGGCCTTTAAAATTATTTGTAGAAAAAATAAAAATGAAATAGTTTAATTTATAACATTCATTAATGTTGAGTGTCAAATGATTTATTGGTCCACTGCTTCATAAGAGATTTAAAATTTTTCCATGGAATTTCAAAAACCAAATTTTAAATAAAAGGGCAAATTTTCATTGAAAATTGCAAATAATATTAAAATTATGAAAATAAAAAACACAAAAAAAGGGAAGAAAAATTGAATAAAATATATAAAAGTAAATCGCACAAAATTCGAACATACCATGAATTGTTCCACCCCCTACACTTATTATGTGCAATATCATCATTGTGCTAAAAATTTATGTGAGAATGAAATTCATGAAATTAATGTCATCACAAATATAAATGAGAAGTGAAGTCATGATCTGGCATCAATTGTATTTTGCATTAGGATGTTGAATCTCCTCCCCTTGAGGATCTTGAAAATTAACAATAAGTATTTTTATCTTGAGCCCATTGAATGTAAATGGCATCCCATTGTCTGGTTCACTTTTCTATATGTCACGAAACAGAAATACATGAGTAACAATGAATGGTACATACCATATGGAATGAAATTTACCAAGGAACAAATTCAATATGGCATTGAACAACCAATCATTATCTTCCTCCTTTATTTTTTTCAGAATCAACCCATCATGAAATGATTTGGTTAATTTTTTCAAAACATGGAGTTTTCATATTCATTTTTATTATCTCCTCCATCACCTCAACCAAAATTTTCATTGTTTTCTAGTAGACAACAAATTAATGTTTAATGTTTTTATATTCCAAAAATATTTTTGTTCTAACTCAACTATAAGGTGACAAGATTTTACATAGAATAGTATAAATGGTGAAATGCCAATGGGATTTTTGAAGGAAATCATATAGGCATATAGAACATCATCAAGTCTCAAACTCCAAACCATCTTATTTGGGTTCAGAGTTTTTTCTAGACATTGTTTGATCTCCATATTTGATAACTCAGTAATTCCATTTTTTAGATGATTGGGCATAGAGACCCTATGATGAACTCCATATTTATTCAAAATAGATTCCAATGTACTATTTCCAAAATGGTACCTTGATATGTAATAAAAAACATTGGGAATCCAAACCATTAAAATAAATTTCCTTTCCCAAAATTGGACAAAATTGTTGCATCATCTGTTCTTGTGGGAATAGACTCTACCCACATTTACACACAATCCACAGCATGATGGAAGTAAAGATATAAAATGGAAATAGGAAAAGGCCTCATGAAATCAATTCCCAAGATAATAAAAACATCACAATATGGATGAGGTTTTTGTGTAATCTCATTCCATTTGAAAAATTTTCCTTGGAATTTATAATTTCTAAAGGATCTATAGAATTCAAAATCATCTCTAACAATGGTGGGAAAGTATAAACCAATATGAATTAAAATTCTTATAGATTTTTTGGGCCAATATGTCTTCACACAGTCCAATGTGTGCAAAAATATAGGACGGATTGAAATTCATAATTTGGAATGCCTCTCGGAATAATTTGATTACATCCAATGTTCCACAAATTGGGAACATACATGAAGTAGTTCAATGAATCACTCATTAGTTTATCACATTGTGGTTTTGAAAAAATAGTGAGGATGTACATTGGAAGCTAAATAGTTCACAAGATTAGAAAACCATGTCCTTTATCATTGGAAAGAAAACAACTTCTCATCTACAAAGGTTTCATTAATTGGTCGACATATCAAATGTTTTCCACTCTCAACATTTGGAATCATACTCGAATGATCAGAAATAATGTTCTCACATTGTTTCATATCCTTTATTTCAAAACGAAACACTTATAATAGCATGATCCATTTCAATGTTATATGTTTTTTATCATGCGTGTTCATAAAAAATCACATTTCAGAGTTATCTATGAAAAAATACCCATAGATCCCAGAAGATATGATCTAAATTTGGTTAATTCAATGAAAATATCGAGCATCTCCTTTAATTTTTTGTTTATTTTGACTAACCATGGTCTAATTTTCTAGAGGCATAGGCAATCACATTATATTTATTATCCATCCTTTCACATGACACATCCCCTAGTGAAAAGTCATATGCATTGGTCATGATTTCAAATGGATGGTCCCCCTTGGGCCGTTGAACAATGTGAGTGGTTTTATATTTTTGTTTCAACTAATAAATATCCTTTTTAAAATTCTCATAAAATACACATGGGGAATATTTATTTGGTAATCTTGTCAATGGAAGTGCATATTTTATAAAACCCTTTATGAATCTTCTATATATCCTGCACGTCCTTGGAAGGTTCTATCATCTCTTATAGTTTTTTTGTATGGTAATGACGAAATGACCTCAACATTGGATTGATCAATCTAAATTCCATCGAGGGACACAACATGTCCAATAATGATCCCCTTACCAACCATAAGATGACATTTTTATAATTTAGACCAAGGTTCTATTGGATGAATGTTTCATGGACATGTGACTAGAATTCTAAAAAACCTTTAAAAGATTATCCATACACAATGAAGTTGTCCATAAACTCTTCTATGCAGGTATCCAATTTTTTTTTAATATTCTCATCATACACCTTCAAAAATTAATTGGAGGGTTACATAAACCGAAGGGGATCATTATGTATGAAAAATATCTAAACGGGAATTTAAAGGTAGTTTTCTTTTGATCCTCATGTGAAATGTGAATAAGGAAATATATATAGAATCCATAAGGAAAACAATTGTGGGTTTTCCTAGCTATTATTTTAATGTCTTGATCAAGGAATGGAAATTGGATGTGGTATTTTCTTGTAACCATATTGATATTCATATAATCAATGCACATTCTCCATTTATTTGGAAGACATTCTAGGAAAAGATCTCTAAGTTCATCCATTGTGACATTAAATCATATTTTCTTAGGAACAACATTGAATAGACTCACCCATTGACTATCAGATTTTTGATAAATAATTCCAACACCCAGTAGGGTGGTGATTTCATTCTTCACAACCACCAAAATTGATGGGTTCAGTATTCGTTGAAATTGTCTCAATTGTTTACCGTTCTCCTCTAATGAAATGATATGCATGCAAACTAAGGGATTGAATCCAGTTAGATCCTAGAGAGGCAATCCTATGGCATTCTTGTGGGACATGAGGACTTATAATAGTTGGTTCTATTTTTCCATTGTCCAATATTTTGATATTATGACAATGAATTTATCTCTATTTGAAATGAAGTCCTATATTTCGTTCTTCGGAAGTGGATTTAATTCTAACTCAACTAGCGTTTTTTTAATAATCAAAATATAGTGATAAGAAATGAGATTGTTCGGTGAATCTATGAATTCATCATGGATATCTCCATTCATGTTATCATGTATATAATTATGTGGGATATCTAAAACTTCTCTAGGGATACCACAATCATGTTCACTGGTTTCCATAAATTAGTTTTTATCAATGCTCAGATTTTCAATATAAACATACAATGAATCTTAACAGTATTCAATTACAACCCCTTGTTGATATGATGTCGTATCAGAAAAATATACAACTTTTAACTTATCTAATGGTATTTCAACAAATGAAAAATTAGTAATCATGTTATAGGAAAACCAATCGATCATGTTATCTTAGGGCGATGAATGATCATGGATTAGATGTTTCATTGAAGGAAAAACATTAAAATGAAAAATATCTTCTCCAAATTCTAGTGACTGTGTCCATTTGTGAACATTGATTATCACATTTGTAGTTATCAATAATTTTTCCCAAAGCATGATGGTAGCATGCGTGCTGAACTGGTCATCTTCAATTTCCAAAAAAAATTGGAACCAAAAAAGAAAAATTATTTCACTCACTTGAATGATAACATCCTCTATAACTCCATCAAGTTTGGTGGTACCTCGGTTGGAATGATAAATGATTATTCAAGATAGTTTAAAGTCTCTATATTGAAGTGATGAGTTGACAGAATGAGTCATGTCATTGATGGAGTCCCCTAAATCAAGAATAACATCTTTTATTTCACATTTCTTAATGGTATAGGAAATTGAAAATGTTCTGTTGTGTTTACACTTGACAACTAGAGAATGTTCAATCATTTATGAGGCTTTTCCCAATATGTTGACTATAAATACTCATTTTAGTGTTCTCTATTGGCACACCTATCATTCAAAAACAAATCATGCCATGGAATTTGTTTTACAACATTGAGAATATGATTTTTGATTTTTAATTTCCGGAATGATTCAAAATCCTCATTTTCCAGTTATTTTTTAGCACTTTTCATTACTAGTGGTTCAAACCTAGCATATGTAAGTAGTGTATTGATAGTTTCTGAGGTATTCTGTTAATGGTTTTGAGAAACATATGCACTGAACAACCTATTACAATCATTCTGAGTTTGTTCAAATAAAATATCCTCTCTTGAATACGTTTTTCTATCAACAACAGATTCTTCATAATTTTTCATCTGTGGTGGGATTCTCATAAAGAGTATCAGAAGTAGGATTGATGTTCTCAATTTTAGGTTTATTCAATTCTATTCCACTGCTATATTCAATTACAGTCCCATTTTCCCTTATAGTATCTATTGGATTTAATTGAGGTTATGAGGGGAAACTGAGACTCTTTTCATTTTTCATGTAACTAACATCATATGATTGTCAACCCATTTGAGTCATCAATGTAATGAGGATGTATTATTAATGTATATATGCTTCTTCAAGGATGTTCTAAATGTTTTGAGTGGAATGTGTAAGTTGAATGTTTCTTATAGAATAAGAACTATCTTTCTCATTAAAATATCCATGTTGAGAATTACATATTTGTCATTGGAAGAAGCCTCCTGGTTATTGAGGGTGATGAAATCATTCATTCGAGTTTTAGTTCCATCCCAGATTAGGATTTTTTGTTGTTTTTAAATATAGTTTTTTGGTTTGATTGAAATGGTATTCTAGGAAAAATAACATTGTAGTTCTTAGGAGGCTCTTTCATTTGTTGGATTTGGTCTCTAAAATTTCATTAGAAGAACAAATCCCACAGTGTAATTATAGTTGGAATGTTGTTATACATTTTGGTTGGGTCTGTGGGGTGTTAGACAACATCATTTACCTCTCCATGGTGGTACGATCAGATAGTTGACATGGAATTGTATTATTTTTAGACCAAAAGCATGGAATAACTATTCTATGTTGACATGAAGAAGGACCATTGTTCAAAATTACTGGGCGTTTTGGTCCATGTTTGTAATTATAATCCTACAGGAAGTTGGTGTCTTGTTGACAAAATCTATACCTACAGTAGCATCAATCATTCTTTTATCTATAAGACTTCGAACCTCATAAAATTTTTGAATCAAAAAAATTTCATCGATTTGATGGTGGGGGTAGCTAAAGCATAGTAGCATGAAACATTACAAGTAATCATGATAAATTTCTCCTTGAGTTGGTATGATTCCATAAATATCCATTATAATTGAGATAGTTCATGAGTTAGGGAAGAATGTTTGAAGGAAATTTTTCTTCAGTTCATTACAATCACTAAATATGTATGAATTGGAATAGATGTACCATTAATTAGGAAATCCTTCAAAATAAAAGGTAAATGAACTCAATTTCATATTATTGGCATTGACACAATGATGTTTCATGTTTATAAAAAGAAAATTGAACTCTTGAATTTATTTCTATTGGTCTTCTCCTGGAAAACCATTGAAATTTTTCTGTTGGTGGATGAATCTAGATTTTATTTAAAATACTACAGGTGCTTTGGATATTCTATAGGATTCTCTTGTTTTTCTTGTGTGATGAATCCAATTCCATTTGGGTTTTGTCTTCAACCATTAGAATTTCGGTTTCGACCGAATTCCTACTATGTGTACTAGTTATCGATTCTAAACAATAAACATGGGGATTATTGGAATCTCTAACCCCAGAATGAAATGTTCTATCTATTTCAGGGTCTAAAGGAAAAAAGTTTGGGCCATAGATTTGAGACAAAAAATACTAAATAATTAAAAATATTCTTAAGAATCTTCCCAAGAAATGGTTCTATTTAATAGTAGAGGATTTCATTCATGATTACCTTAATCATTTTTTCCCTTTTAATACATCATAGTTGTTACCACGAGGTTACCTTTTTAGGAGGATATAATTATAGTTGCAAAAATATCACTTTGTATTGTTATATTTTAATGAATAGGAAATTGGGGGATTTTATTAACAGTTTGAAAACAGAATGTAATAATAATAAATGTGCAATGAAATTGAATGGAAAGGATGATAATTAATCGTAAATAAAGTGGGTTTGAAAATCAGATTAAAACATGGGTTGTAGACAAGCTTCAACTTCTTGGACACTCTTCTCTTCCATAGTAAAAATGATTTCATAATTGAATTTCTTTAGGATCCCCATGGATCCCTAGGTGAAAAATAAATTCATTTATATATCATCCTAATGTCATAATATGATTTCTATCCCACTTATTTTAGTGATAACATTTCATAATGATCTCCATGTAATAAAACCTAATTGAATCCACAACTCTCAACAGAAATTTCTTGTTGAAGAAGAATAACTTTTTGAATTCGAATTATATAATTCATTGATAGAATATCAATCCATATAATTTTTTTAAAATTCTTAAAGAAATAAAAAATTAAAATTCATTCAATGATATATGTTAAAAAGAAATTATGAATGTAACTACACAATAAGTTTGAAACTCAGATGCCCATGTCTAATGGGTGTCTCTATATGAAACTACATGGAGCTTAGTCGTGTGTCACTTAGAAAACCTCTGATATTTAAATTGATGCTCTGATGGTTTTCTTCTTGATCTACAGATCAATTTATTTTTTGGAAATGAAGATGGTGGTGGATTGTCTTGGGGTTGGGCACTTCCTGGATGATTTGAATTTATCCAAAAAAGCGGACAAGGGTTTCCTTTTATAGGAAGCCCCATCGAAATGTCTGGCTACATTAATTACATTTTTTATTGTGTGTCGACCAGGATACAAGGTATACAATGGGTACAAGATGTGTACCCCCGATCTATTTTCTCCTTTGCGTCTCACGAATCTCAAACTCTGGTTTGACTGTTTGTCTCACAATACAACGTGTTCAAATGGTACACGACAGGAACATCATCTTCATGTTGTGTTCTGATGTCACGGATTGTCCAGTGTGGTAAATTATTTTTGAAACTATCACGATGTGTACTATAAGTACAATACTTATAGGCATTCTACATTAGTTTTCCTTCGTTTTTTTCTCCAAAAAACATTCTCACCATGATGATTCCATAACAAACAAACATGGAATATATTAGACAATTAAAAATACATAAATTTCCAAACTTATGGAATTTTAACAATTAATCTCAAAACATTTAACTATTACAAAAACGATGAAATTCAAAAAAACTATTTGATTGGTTGGGTTTAAATCATTAAATTAGTTATAGATGTCCTTGTAAATAGTATCTCTCTCAACCTCTATGCCACCCACATCATTGATCAAAGATAAAATAGATAGATACATATCATATTTTACTATATATTTTACAATGATTATTCATAAATAACATATAAATATAATTTTTAATTTCAATAAATTCTATTCTTATAGTGATATGCATGGTTTTACATTGTCGCAATAAATTTCTACATACCCCAATGTTTTTCATAAAAATAATTTCTCTTCCAAACTTCTGATTGATTATAATTTAATTTTTTCTTTTTCTCATTAAATATAAACTTTTATTCAACCATTTAATGTCCATATTTTTTATAACTCTTCAATATTTTTTTATACTATAAAATATTTCCTTGACATATTTGTTTTGAATTTTTTATGAATCAAAATCCTTTCTCATGGGTTTTATTTTGATTACGATTGATCTATGTTTTCATTCCAATGTGGAATGCTTTATTATAATCAGATTATAATATTAAGGGTGGGAAAAAAAATTTATCAATATTATTAATTGATTAAAATTATTTATTATGATATTATTATGCATGAAAAATATTACATCATTGTTCAAATTATATATGTGGTCTTTAAACAAAATGTTAAGATTTTTCATTATTATGTGTGTTCTATATTCCACTATTGATATTACTTGTTATTTTATTATGAATAAATTTTATATTATATAACATATTCATATCTACAATACCTCATGATATTCTTCATTCCTATGAAAATTAATGTATTTTTTCTCATATTTTATGATTACATGTAATACGTATTGATATAATTGTATATTTCATTGATTATGACTACCGTGTTTCCCTTCGGGTACAATAACATGGAATTCAATTCCTTAATTAGATGATGTGTTCCCTTAGATGATTATATATACTAATGAGATCATGAATGAATATATGAGGTCTATGATAACGGATTTAGTTAATGTATTATGGTTTCATATATTTTTATGACATAATATGTTCATATTTTTCAAACACAGTAAGAATATGATTATTTGAAGGGTGGTTATAATTAATTCATATGTAATTTATGATTTCTAAGGTATTGTTTTTCAATATAATGAAATATGCGTCTTGGAGGGAATAATGGAGCCTATCATCTACTCATATATAATGGATAATTTCAGATGATGTATTCATAATCCTGGTCAATCAATTGTTCAAGAATTTATAACATATGAGTTGCTATATGGGCTGTAAATATAATATGACCTATATTTATTTATTATTTTTTATAGATGTTTCATATGATAATTAATTCATTTATTTTATACAACTAGTGGTTATATGAATTAAGATATATTTGTTTTATTACAATGGTGCTTGATCATTTTGTATAAGGAGTATCACCGAATCATTGCAATAGGACACTCATTGATTACGATAAAAAATTTAGGAGTTAATATATTTTACATTGATAAAATGAAACAGGGGGTCACTTTTTTTATTTAATAAATGATTAATTATTCTTAATATTTTCAATGATCTTATCTAAATTATTTTATAGTTTATCTAAATTCTGTTTTGGATTGAAATTGTTACTGAATTACATATGATTTGATACATAGGGAACATTAGTATATCATTCCAAATGTGTTTGGAATAAAGACAATATTCGGTTTTGATATGGTTTCACATGTCATTATATATGATACAATATATGGTGAAATTATAAAATGTATATAATGGTTTAGTGTGACTTGGTTAATGTTGGATACATTCCTTAATGAAAATATGCATATGATGAAATTAGAAAATGTGTATTATATGATTTATGGATATCATATTTTATGATATATACATCACAAAAGTTATGCCAAACACATTGATGGTATTTAATTGGTTATAATATAATATATTATATCACTATACCTTTTTCTTATCATTCCATATGATATATTTATTTCATAATGAATTGAACTAAATAAATTGTATTTTATAATTATCAATGATAGTATACTGTTAAATTTTAACATTAATATGACTACCATTAAAACTGTAATTAATATATGTAATGCATGGGAGAATCGAAACAACAATTATTAGATACATACTTATTTGAAAAATATCATAAGTGTTGTAATAGAATCATTGTAGTCACATATTATATAATTTATGATTAAATTACACACAATCTTGATGATTTTCCATGATCCCTGTATAAATCATCCCGGTCATTAATATATTTTTATTCATTCATGATTTCATTTCATAAACTTGTGATGAATCCCTCAAATCATTCTTCTTTCCCATTTAATTTATCCCTATTTTAAATATCTATAATGGAATTTTTATTCTAAATCCATTACTTTTTCGGTGATTGGTTGTATCAGGTAAATGATGGTGGAGGGGATATTTTTTGAGAAATGAATGTTTTGTTTTATGGGAGATTTTTTTGTGTAGTTTTATTTGTTTTTTCATGGTTTATTATTGAAGATCACCTTTTTTCGTCGAATAAACATTATTATACTACACTTGAGTTACATATTGGGACCTTGATTTTATGGTTTTGGGGGTTCTTCCATTTTATGGTTTGTTGTGGAATAACATATAGGTTGTTCTAAGTTCCCTGGGTAGTTAATTTTATCATATGTATTTTCTTGGTCACTACCTTTTTGTAGCTAGGATACTCCATGAAGTAATGAGGATTTAATTCCATATTTTTTCTATTATAGGGACTACTGTAATATGGTGTCTTGGATATTAAAATGATTTCTTAGTTATTTCAGATCAATGGTTGAATGAGAGTAAATATTCTGAGATAAGGGGATTATTCATCCTCTGAAATATAATGGGTTGTTGGACATAGATCTATTATAGTATGGGAACACCTATTTTTTGGAGTTTTTCAACATAATTTCAAATAAATATATAGAAACCCCATTGAATATCACAAATTTCCAAACTCTTTTATCAATCCTTAATTGTTTAGAGGTGATCTATTAGAGACTCTTGATCCCCTTTTATAATATTATCACAATAATTCTAGAGATCTACATATGGATTATTTAAGGTAAGTTTTGATCAACTCATTTTATTTATTGTCCCTACAATTTCCTTATTCCATTCAAGGAGAGATCTATAGTCATTTTATTCTGTGTTTTTTAATAATTATTTATTGAACTAATAGATAGAATTATAACATTAAGATCCATGGGTTCCTCATGGGATATGTGTTTGAGAGTTCTATATTGGTTAGTCCATTTTCATTCATTGTACATCAAAAGCATTGGACCGAGTTAGGGAATTCATAACATATAAATATTTTATCTGTCAATGTGGAGCTTGAATTATTAATATTCTATAAGAGGAAAACTATGAATAAAATTAATGAATATAATAATTTTGTATACAATAATTTATTAATAATGGATGGGTGTTGTCATCACATGTGATGATTCATTTATTATGATTGGTTGACTCAACAGACTTATATGACATTTTGATTTAATTTTTTTTATATTTTATAGTACATGGAATATTTTACATGAATTTAATCGATATAGAACATTAAATGTGTGAAAACAGTGAATTTGAAATGAAGCATTTGATTTGAGTTGGCACACATTATTAAAACATCGTATCATGAAATGGGATGCATGGGAATGTATATAGGATAATTATAAATAAACATATCCAATTATTAATAGGTTACTTTTTTATTGAGTCATTTTCATATTGAAACAATTATTTCACAATATTATATTATATTTCTTCATGAAATTATTGTATGGGGATGTTTTAAATCATAACCATGATTTCATAATTTTGTATGCCTTGATGTTATGACCATATTTTCCCTTGTGTTTGTTGTGATGAAAAAAACATTTCTCTAAAATTAATATAACATAAGATTGGTGATCTCTTACAGTGATTTGTAATATGATACATGGTGTGGTTTGATATGTTGGAGAAGATTGAGATTTGAGTTTTAATATTCTGCTTATAAAATGGTTTCGACAGCATATAGATGTGAATAATGTTGGAATAATTGACAAATGTAATGATATTGGATTATCTATTTATTTTTCCATGGTATGGGGTTAATATTAGGTTGTTTTGTATGGATTAAGAGATTGGTTGATACATATTAATTATTTTTGGTTTTTTATTCATTTTCACTTGTTATATAATTATTATTACATTTGGACATATCGACACATTAAGAGTACATTTGGTAGTGTCCAAGAATACGAGATTTTATGAAATATTAGGGAATTTATGGTAATAAGATTTAATATTAATAAATATTCATTATTTTGGATCCATTTATTTCTATGGGATGAATGATATTTGGGTATGTCTTGAAATCTGAAATTTAAATGTGAATTATAAAATCACTCGAGATTTAATTAATTAATATTCATAGTTAAATTAAAATATATGTTCGGTTTGAATTAAAAAATATAAATTCATCTATTATAAATAGTTTAGTGATGATTTATATTATTTCATATTTAATTTGAATGAGAATATATTTTTAGACCAAGTAGTGGTAGCCAAGTTATCATGTAGTATATTAGAAATAATTTCAGTCTAGGTTAGAATTTTTTTAATTGACTAGATGTCTGTTATAATATAATTATCATTACTTGTATCATATATTTTACTACTTATGTCATTTGGGATGTCAAAACCCACAATAAAATTAGTCTCTGTTTTTATTTTCAAACATATAAGACGATATGGATACAAATGGTTGACTATTATCCAAAACAACATTCTCTTATGGGAAATGAATAATATGTAGTCATATCCATATTACGAAATATGAATGTATAGGTTATGTTATATAACATGATATGATCTCTCTTACCAACTCATAGAAATGTATAATCGAGTAATGTCTGTTTAAATTTATATAATACATGTGTATTTCACTTGTAATGTTCATGGTCTATTAGTGATTAATGTGTAATGTATGTTTACAATGTGTTACAGTTCGACCTAATTTTACAATCAATTTAGGGGGTATGAGAGGTAGATATGGTTCCCTAGAACAAACTTCAATATAATTTGTGATTACTTCTATTCATTGTTTTTAATATAAATAAAATTATTATCACCTCATGATTATATTACTATGTAACATATTAAGTGATAAAGTATTCTGAGTATCTATCACAATGAAAAACATATAACAGTTCTATGTTTTAATGAGAATAATTAAGTTAAATAAAATTATTCATGATTGTATATTCTATATATGGATTTTATATTTTTCTGGGATGAAAATAATAGAGGTTATAATTGGTGGAGACACATAGGAAATCAGGTTAAATTCTCATTGTGTATGACCTTGGTAATCTCTATAAATGTAGATTTTTAGAACATAAACCTCTAGTAAAAAAATAAAATATTATATATTTGACTAATAATAACTATCTATAGAGGTTGGTATTGATAATTTTATTTTAATATTATTATTAACAAATATTAGGAGTAACATACATTGATGAATTTAATAAAATCATGTTGAAATATTCATGTGATGATGTAGGATATGTTTGGTGCATTATGAAATATATTTTCATAAATAATAATTTAATAAATTATAATATCAATTAATTATTTAATGGATGATAATATCTCAGGATCATTTATGGTAATAGAATAGATTAAATTAATCTATGTAGATGTTGTTCTGTGGGAAAATTAATTTTTGAAAATTCTTGTAAAGATACATCGAGCACTAAGGATGATGACATAATCATGAAACATGCTTGATTAGTGGAATAAAGAAAAAGTAAATATATAAAAAATTGAGCATTCAGGTTTTTTTATGATGATTGAAAATTAATTTATGTATATATTTGTTTCAGGTAGTATTTATAGATTCTAACCAAAGAATTTAGTCATTTTACCTAACTTTATTCAAAGAATGGTTTAGAGGGTCACATAATAAAAATATCTAAATTAATCATTGAATTATTGTACGAATTTAAGATGTTATAAAAAAATATTAGTCATACATTATGGTTTATAGTTTTTCAATGCTTTTTAATATCTGATATTTAATCATATTTTATTTCAAATAATAAATATGTGAGTTTAATAATAATGCATATTTATTAATAATAATTACTTGATATTAAAATTATTATATTTATTTGTGAATAGTTTTATAATATTTCATTATAAAATTAATAGTAATTATTTGATGTGAATAAAATTAGAAGGTGGATAAACAGGCTGAGATTAATGGTCATGTTTGAAATGATATATTAGATATCAGATAACAACATTTTAATTTAATTTCAAAAATATAAATTTATGCACATTTATTGTTCACATCAAGAAAATAATAATATTATTTATATTATTATTACACATGGGGGTCCTTAATGATATAGAATTAGATAGGAACCTATTTGAAATTATTAACCCTTACCTAGCACCCTAAACACCTTCTTTTATTTCTTTCTAGTGTTAGACAATTGTTGTTATTTCAAAACTAGAGTGAATTATCTGAAGCCCAATAATATAGAACTCTTATAAATATTCCAATGAAATAGAGAACCAGTACTCTTTCACTCACATAATACATTAATAGATCATAAATTACCTCCCATTCATGATTTTTTTTATCAATAAACGATGACATAAGTGATCTGGATTGACCTAATAGTACTCGAAGATTATAAAGTCTCATTCTGGTATTTTTTATCATAGGTGGATCCCAACAAGATGGAGTATATACATCGATCTTATAGATTAATGATTTATCAAGAAGATTTTTTAAAGAAATCATCAATGAGGAATGCATTAAAAGGAAAAATAATTCTAAATCAACTGATAAATATATAATAATTTTTTAATAGTCAATAATTCATTGTTCAAGTTTTCATACACACTTAATTATTGACTAAATTTTGTTGGAAATGAATTTATTCAACATGTACATCTCGAATTATTCATTTACTATAACAAAAAGTTATGCAGGCTATTCCCAAGAGATTAATTCATTATTCCTTGAATATTTTTTTAATATAGAAGAAATCACATCATTAATAGAAAAATATTTCTTAATAATAGAATGGTAATATTCATTTTTTATCAATTTTTGTATTGGGTTATTTAATTTTAAAATAAATATATCAAATTCATCTCGTCTCTTCTTTATTCTTAGTCATATAGCCAAAAAAGATAAATTTACATAAAAAACATTTGAATACTCTCTTAGATGATGCTACAAATTATAGATGTATAACATAAATAAAATTATTATATTTGTCAAATTTCAAATACATACATATATGTAAATATAATTTTCACGTAGGCCATTATATGTAATTATTGAACATTCCAAAAAAAATTAACTTTATTTATGTTTTTTAAACATTGTAATTTCTATGAAATTATGAATTAGATAAAATACTGTGTGAAATTAAATAACCCAAACTACCACATTGAAAACCTGGTTATATCTCTTTCTTGGGATATTTCTTTGTCTTGTAAACAAATCATTGAGTGATTTCTCTGAAACCCAAATGAGATACTTCACAAGAAAACACTAAAAAACAGGACAACCACTTATACACCACTAACATATTCCATGGAGGTATCCTAAAAAATAATTCATCCATGATGATATATTTACTATAATAAATAATATAAAATAGAAGATATATTTATTGCCTAGTTTATATCATGTAGTTTCTATAATGGCATTTTTGGGTTTTTGAGCATGTGGGGATCACCACCATAGAGACTATATACGTTGATCAAATTACCAAGTTACTATATAATGAGAGAAGTCAATAAAATCACTAATGATGGAATATTTTATCAACACGGTAATTCAAAATACATATATTGATTAATTTTAAATTTTATTGGATGATCCCACCTTTTTGATAATGGAATTTATAGTAATATAATAGTGGTTATAATATCATTGGTCATTTTGTTCTTCACTAAATAAATCTTATATTACTCATCAGTTTTGAAAAAATTAATTTATTCCCTAGCTAATATGTGCTTCCATTATGCTGAAATCCTATAAATAAATGGTGATGTTGTATAATGAGTGATTTGGAGTTGATATTTACAAGGTGAGAGTATTATAAAGTCTACCAAATATTGAGAGATAAATATCAGTGATGCCCCAATGGTTAAACACTTTAAAAAATCACTAGATACAAAATGACAAGATATGGAAATATAATGCTTTAATATATCCAAACAAATGTGTTTTAAATAGATGGATAATTCCATAATTTACCAAACAGATTTATGTTGATCCCATTAGATAGAGGATTCCTTTGAAAAGAGGAACCAAAAATAGAATTATGTATTTGTACCGGAAATATTCCATTAGAAATATCTACCATAAATATAGTACACTACACATAAGTATTAATGGAAATGAAAAATATTGTAATTTCATTCATTATGATGATCCCAAAAATTTTTTTAGGATACATAAATATATATGATGTCATAGTTTTAATATATCATTAAGACTAATATTTAATAAAATATTAATGTAGAATGATGAATTTTATGTCGTTGGATGTTAAAAAAGAGGTTAACTGTGGTTTGAATTGATATGTAAAATAAAAATAGGATCCCAACTATATTTATTAATTTTTTATGAATTTAACTTATATAATTCATAAAAGGGTAACTAAGAATATGTTTTTTCTTGTGTGAAAAGGAGTCGAATTACTAACGTTTTATTAGAAAATAACATTTTTAGTAGCTGATCATGATTCCAAATGGTTGAAGGAGACGGTACCAGATGAATAGAGCATCGAAAAATGAATGATCATCAGGCCAAGGCACATAAAAAAGGGGAGAATTCAGCCAAGTATCATAAGAATGAGTAAATTATAAATATTAAAATAGGCTTAGATGTAACACAGAGTACAATATCTAAGAAATAACACTTCAATAAGGAGATATAGAGTCAACATAGAAGTTATTGAATTACTTGATAGAATACTATAACGCAATAATATAAGAAAATGTTCTATAGTTGATATTTTGTTCTTTTTCGGGACATTCTACCATTAGGGAGAAGTTTAAAGATGATAAAAAACATTATTGACTTATTTATGATCTTGAATATGTTGTAAAAAATGATGATGATCCAAATTTCTTGTGGGGTTATAAAATCCAAATAAGTATATCATTATTTAGTGGATCAATAAATCAGATGTAATATCATGTGTCTAGGTTGTAGGACTAGTTGGTTATGAATGTTTGGGCTGGGGGTATAACTAGCTGGGATTGAAAAGGGTTAATGAATTAAAATTATGGGTAATAACATATCTTAGAAAATATTTTATTGTTTGGGTGTATAAATAAGGGAATTATAATGAATAATTATTGAATTGTAGAACTAGTTACAACATATATTTTTTCAATCAGAAATTAATTTAGTTAAATAATCCATATTTGGGGTCGATAACCAATATAGAAATGTGAAGGACTTTTTTCTAAAAAATGTAATATCATTGATGATATCACATTATATTGGATTCATATGAGGATTGGTTTATGGATATATTTATTTGGATCAAAACTCTAAAATAATTTGTGGTTGAGTTATTAGAGGAACTCATATAAGGGAATGGATACCAGATTCACCCACCCCCCTCTCAGTGACAGACACTAAAACACAAAATTAACTAAATATCATAGATATGATTCATATTAATAATAAATCTATCTACCAAATATATAGAATATAAATCCAGTCCACAATAGTTGTGTTCGTGCATTTATTCTATATAACAGCCCCTCTTGGAAGAATATGAGGTTACACAATAATCAACCACTTTACAAGAAGTGATAGATATAGCTAAAATGATACCTCCTATTAATAATTATTCTTCGGGATCATATATTTATATTATAATCATAAAAATTTATAGAAGATAAAAATATTTATTTTTTAGGTCCCTCCCAAAGAATGTTTACAAAAAAATATTGGAATCTCCATCTATTACAGATGTTTTAGATAAGATAAGAATTAGTATTTGAGAAAAAATAGTTGTCTTGGGATAAATTTTTTAATGAATAATGAGAATATATAATTATTTCAAGACATATGATGATGAAATTCTTTCTGAATACATTATAAGAGTGAATGATATTTATTGAAATGTTAGAGGTTTTAATGTAATGTTTAATGATTTTATGATATTTTTGAAACTAATGAAAAATTTTATAGATATATTTAATTATAAGATGATAGTTTTATAAGATCAAGAGGTTGTATCTCTATATTACTTTTATAGTATTCATTTATCATGTCAATATATAAAAGAGAAATTCATTTAGAATAATCTTCAAGATTAAATATAATTTTATTCATTATTAAAAGGGATGTTCAGTGATAATGATATGGATAAATATTCTAGTGGTTCAATTTTGTGGAAGATGAAGTGGATTTCAAAAAAAATTACTATTCAATATAAGAGATAAAATAATTGAAATATTTAAGGGAACGGTATGCAGTATTTTAATTGATGGAATTTTAATGATACTTGAAATTTTGCAGAAAGCTATCCCAGTAAGAAGATAAATGATTTTGAGTTAGATATAATAGATAATAAGTATCATAAAGAGATGTGTAAGAAGCATATTGATGGAATTACCATTAAATAAGAAGAATAGATTGAGTATAACATAGTATGTTTATTCATCATCTACTATTAAATCCGAGTACCATTTAGACATCCTGGTTCATATTAGAAGATAATTTTCCTCATCAATAAGTGTTGATTATGGAGACAAAAATAGTATAATTTTAATGCACAGTAAAAGAGAATTTAGAAGAAAAAAACATTAGAGTAAATACACTACTTAATATGGAAAGGAAAACCTGATGAAATAATTCAAGTATTTAATTTTTTTGAATAATTAGAATAGAAAAAAATGAAATGAAACACAATGAAGAGATTAGTTATAAAAACCTAAATTTATGGATATGAAATGAAATATAAAACATCATGTTGAGATATTTTCCCGAAAAGGGAATAATAACAAGGAATATAGAATAATTATTCTAAAATGATAGGAAAAACAGTTGAAACCGAGTGAATTCAAGAAGAAGGAAAAAATTTAATGAATGGTTGGGATAGAAAGATGGAGAGTTTTTTTATACACACTCAAGGAGTCTTATAAATAAACGTGAGTTCATGAAATTTAAAGAATATATAACTAATATAGTAGAGGATTAACATGAATATTATCAACATGATGAAAATAATGATGTGTAGATGTTGTTTGATTAATTCTGCAACAAATCAAATGTACACCAACCATTAATATCAATGAAGTATCAAAATATATGATTGATTCAATAAGGATTAATATTGTTAACGATAAATTCTTTTCATCAAAATAAAGAGTATTACTCTACAAAATGATTATCCCTTTAGAAAATATGGCCTTATCTTGTAAAGATAAAATAAAATAAAATCTTTTACAAGATCAACTATCAATCTAAAATTTAAAAATTCAATGGACTATGCATGTGTTGTGGATTATTTCGTCACAAATCCTACACATATAAAAATTACATATCTATTTCATGGAATACTTATAAAACAAATGATTGTTATATTTATAATATAATAATAATAATTTATATAAGGACTAATAAGGAAGAAATAAATGTTCATAATGTGAGAAATACTTGACATCCAAGTATGTATTATAAAAATATACACACAGTATAATTGAATGGAAATAAATAGTTCTTAGTTACTTGGACAGATCAAAATGAAAATCATAGAAAGATGAAGAAAAACAAAAAAAATATTGTAAGAGGAAAAATAACAAAAAAAAGATCAAAATATAAGAATAGATTTTATGATATATGATAAATAGAATTCATTTTTATGATTTAGATGAAATGTGAATGGTGTGATAATGATGGGAATAGAACAATATATTTTATGGCTATCCTACCAACTTATTTGAAAATAATGGAATTTATTTTTCAACCATAATTGAATGAAGTTACATTGAAAACTAAAATTAAAATTATAGCTTAATATGATGACTAAATATATTAGAAGAAATACACATTGAAATCTGTGGAGGATTATTATAAATAATAATGAATATATCATTCAAAATCTATGAAGAGTAAAAATAATATGATTTTATTTTAAGTGGACTTGGAGTCTGAACATTTATTCTAAGGAATAACAAGGTTCCTAAAATCTTGAAATAAGTTAATTTTTATAAACTAACCTATAGGAAATTGAGGGATAATGTGTTAATGAAATGTTTATTAGATATATTAGTTTTATAGTCACTAGTTAAATATATCATTAACCATTATGATTATGATGATCAAGTAAGATGTTATACCCTTTATGTATATTGATTAACAATTTCAGGTCTGACTATAATAGTTTCCATATAAAATAACTTATGATAACTGAGAAGTTGAGATACATAGGGATTTGTGATTATACTCTTGAACTGGTTTGATATGTTTTTTGAGATGGTTGTATCTTAGATCATGTTAAATTTATTCGTATTTCCCTTTATATAATTCATATGGAATGAGATTGAGTATTTTTTTTCATTACAGATGTTTTATGAAGAACATTTATCACCTTGATTACATACTATTGATATCTACATTGGGATAACTATGGTATACATATATTTTTATAATCAAATATTAATTTTTAATAGATTCATGTGATACTATTATTCTCTCATATAATGTTTTTTAAATTAGTTTTGTAAATTAAATGTTCTTTGAAGACCCTTATTTTACTTGTTATAGTTGTTTTTCACTAATGGGGATAAATAAATGTGAACAGACAAATGGGGGAATAATTGAACAAACAAAATTTAACATCAATTATTTATATTTCTAATTTTTTTGAAGATATTGAAATAATGAGGGAGGTTTTTTTCTAATGTTTTTTGGATTTACTTATAAAAAATATTTCAAGATGTGTTTTCAGTGGAATATTAAATAGAGAAGTGTGAGTGAAGAGTTGTTTAATTGTATATAAAATTATTATAAATATTGATGTTGCATTCATGATATTTGGATTACTAAACATCACGACTGTGAAATGTTTTTTTCAGTTCAAATATGATACCTGAATGGGAGAGAGGGATTTTAACGACCCAATATTGAAGTAAAATGTTAATTTTCATAATGATCATAATTATATGTTTTTATATTAAAAATAAAACTGGAATAAAAATTAAAAAACCATAGGTCTATTTTTACAAATATCAATTAAAAATACTATATTATTTTTTCACGAGGTTACAAAGTTTTGACTATACAAAGGTTATGTTGAAAATATCACATATTATATGGTTAGATTGAGTAGTTCTGATCATACACTAGCTATAATTCAAGCCTCTTTGATGTTCATTATAATGGGGAAGTATACAATGACATATTAGATATAATGATATACAATTTCATTAGAAATTAAATAATGACGAAATTGGTTAGAGAAATAAAAGTTTCATCCATATTGAAAAAGGAGTAAAATTTTAGACATGAAGTTGAGTTAAAATAGATAGTGAGTAGTAGTAATTCTTAGAGATTGAGAGATATCATGTCTAATGAATTTCCAAATGACAGTATCATTGAGATTACATTTGGATAAAGAATAATTGAATGTGAAATTTCTGTTATAATAAAAATGGTTAAATGAGAGGCCACTAGATGAAGAATTATGATGTTATCAGATACATAAATGATGAATAAATCAACAATTGGTTTCATTGAAAATCATATTAAAATTGGTGAACCTAAAGTAGTATTATATATAGTCCATTGGATAAATCATCCATAATGTTAGTACAAAAGAAAAAAGTGTGAGAAGATTCAGATAAAAAAATGTATTGATATTAATTGTGAAAATGATGATATATTAATTCATTACAAATAAATTTATACCAGATTTATATAACCTTGATGTGATAATTGATTATGATATTTTACAAAACCACAATGATGAATATACAGTATAAAGTACATTGATGTTCCAAAGATGGTCAAAAAAGGATTGAATTGAATTGTAAAATTAAATATGTATCAAAGACATCATCCTTAATTTTCAGATGAATATCAAATATTAAAATTTGTATCTCCCGATTGAGAAAATTTTCTTTATTATTGAAAAAATATACCTCACTTCTATTTTTGGTGACAAAATCATTGTGACCGTTTTTAAATATTTTTCACCACGGTTGGTGATGTGGGTACTAGATGGATAGAAAACCAAATTAAAGAAGGATAATTATTAATAAAACCTCAAATAATTAAGAATAATATATATTAAAAACATAAAGAGTGAATTAGTAGGTGAACAATACATTGTGGAGGACCACAAAGATGTACATCGAACATGGAACAATAAACTGGGGAGAATTGAACAAAGCATACTAGATAGATAATTATTAAGTGAACATTTCCTATGGAATATTCCATTCAAATGTTATAAAAAATATATTTTGATCTTATACCCATCTATTTTTGTCTAGGGAGAGGATTTAATTCAAGAAAAAAAAACAGCGTATTTTAGGATCTTGATGTTGTAATATTCTAATAAAGGTGATTTGTCATTCTTGTATAAGAACAATGTATGATGATGATCCATGTCTACATGATCATATAAGAATAATTATGAGCCTATATTTGGGGTTTTTAACCAATTTATATAGAATATTCTTGATTGGTAATAACCATTTTTGAAGGAAATGGATAAAAGAACGATAGATGAGAGGTATAACCAAATTTACAAAAAGAGTTTAATGATGGGGTATAGAACTAGGGTCACTTAGAGGAATGATGAAATAAGTTTAAAAAATGTTGTTGCCAGTTCCTCTATATTCCAAAATGAATTTAATGGAATAATATATTTTGGTGGGGACATGTAGGTAACCAAGATGTTAAGGTGTAATACTTTACACTGATCCTAAAAAATATCATGTGATAAACTCTCATTATATTTGATGTGTTTTAGTTGAGGTTGACAAATATAATTGACTTAAATGAAACTATATATTGTTCCAAAAGATGAGTTCTGAGAATAATATTAAAAATAAATGGGATTATGGATTCTCCCTATCCCACTAAGTGATTTCACATTGATATGTAAAAGTCATACTCCAACATAATGATTTTTTTTATATTTTTTAAATTGACATTTATTTTTAGAGGTAACAACCAATAACCTCTTCCAAATAATATAAATTTATCAAATGATAATTAGAATTATTATTAAAATTGATAATCAATTAAATAAAATATTATAGTTTTAAAAATTCGTATAATAATAAAATATAATTATACTTACAAACTTATCATCAATCTTAGGGGACTCTTTTCATCAGAAATTCTATGTTATCTCCATTCTATGTAATCCTTATACCATGAGTGTTTAAACAATGACTACAATATCCAATGCAATTTAGAATCATTTTATGGGGTCTCTTTTCCCATAAATTACCCCTCTATGAACATTTAACTATCATTGCACATGTTATTCATTGAAAATTATAATTGTTTAGAAGTGGTTTCATAACCATCCCATTGTTCTAGTTTAGGGTCCAAGTTCCTTTTCTGTCTAGAAATTCCAAGGACCTATGATCATCTCCATTACATGTTTTATTCACAGTATTAACTATTCAATATAAGTGCCTATTAACTTCTTCATCAAATACCAAATATGACATAAAATATATATCATATAAGTAATCATTGGTAAAAAATTCAACCAATACCCTTTTGGATATTTAATATCCAGATTTTTTTAATTATCAATATAAATTACACACATTGTAATTAATATTGAATTACACAATTCATAATAAATTAATGGAATATGACACTCTACCTGTTTTTTATATGGTACTCTCTAGCTTTAGTTTCAATTTCCTTGTGAATATTTATTTCTATTCGAGAGAGGTACTAATTGAAATAAGATATGAATTCTGATGTGGGGGACAATTATTCTATAAATTCATCTCAATTTTATTATTTCCATATAATAATATGTCAATATATTCTTACCACTATATTATTTCATGATTCTAAATGAGATTTAACATCATCATATACAACTTAAAATACCACTTGATATATTAGAGAAGGCTCTTCTTCAAATTTATCTCCCTCTTTTGATTTCCGCCTATTTGTATTTTAAAAACACATATCTTGTCCATATGATTTCCTTCCACATTTATAGATTCTATAATATTCACAATTAGGGAAATAAAAAATTATCAATAATTTTTTACTAATTCCATGTGATTTTTGTAACTAAAAAACATCACATCATCATCTACAATCAACATGGTATCTTATTTCCCAAGAAGTGTGACATAAAACCCCCTTAAAAAATGTTTGAAATCATTTTATATAAGGAATAAAATAATTAATAGATATAAATTATAAAAAAACAACTTATGTGTTATTTTTGATTATCATTTTAAATTTCATGGAAACAAATTTTAATTATCATGAAATTTTCCAAAAAATGCACTCACTTGATCAAACAAATAAAAACATTTCAAATTCCAAGTATTCCCTATGTGGTTAGATAGTTTACACTTTATAAAATTAATATATATAAACATGTATTTGAATATAACAATAATTGAGTGAGATCAATATTAATCCAATAAATTTTCCTCATACTATCTACATTTATTTATTTAGGAAAATTTGACTGTTATTAGTAATATTATCACTTTTTAGATCTCCCCCTCATTGATACTCTCCTATATTAATAACCATATCTAACAATCATTAAAAGCATTCCAAATAAATATGTGGAGATTTTTTGTTACCTAGAATATCATTATCTTTAATAATGATGACTAGAATCATTTTTCAACTCAAAAACACATTTACTCCTATGTCTAAAAATTCTATACAACTACATGCTCACATCCCATTTTGATTTTTTTATTTTTATCAACCTTGAAAATTAATATATTTTTTAATAATAAAATGTATTCATAAATATAATCGGATCAGAAGACATAATAAATAAATTTATTCTCCTTATTTCCACTAGATCTATCTTTTTCGTGAAGTCTAACTAATTTAGAGAGAGAGATAGACAATATGTCAACACAAGATTGTTCTAATTCTAGAGTGTGGGTGGATTTTTTTATTGAATAATTTTATTCAATTTTATTGTATAGATTAATTATATGTTGGTGTATTTTTTTCATTTCAAATAGTCATCCCTATGAAATATAGTTATAGTAATTGTTTTTACCATCCAACATCTCAATATCTCATTTTGTTTTCCCTTCTTGTGTATATGATTTAATTTATCAAATAAAGTGTCAAAAACTAATCCAATATGACTATTTATCAGTTTTAGGGACTCTCTTTAATATTTTAGTTTTCTGAATAATTTCATTTCTCTCTTGGATATCTAGAAATGGTACATGGTGAGGTATTATTACTATAGTTGATGCATTTATTTCTTATTGTTTTTACTCCAAGGATACCTTACATCATTATCATATTTACTGAACTTTAATTCTTTAATTTATATCCCATGTATAAAATTTCATGTTCATTTACATTATACATATCATATTTTGGTTGTTTATTCTTCTAAGTACATCTATGATACCATTTATGATTTAACCAAAATTTATCAATGTAGTGACCAAATGATTTTCACAACTCATGGAAATTTTGTAAATTATCAAATCTATTATTTATAGAATGATTATTCATTATTTTTAAGGTATGATTATTTTGAGGAGGTTTATTCATTTTTACACACTAAATCCCACAATTCCCCTAGAATTATAGAACTTATACAGAATAAATCTTTGTGCCTGAAATAAATTTCCCATGGCCTAAATCTCTAAGGGAAGAAAAATCATCCAATAAGCCTTGTTCATTTTATCTAACAATCTGTATATTTAGATATTTTTTCTTCAAGATTCTGGATAGGAACACCAATAATAGACGATATTTTATGGGATCTATTCTTTTTCAAAATATGAGCAGATTCCATGACATATTGGTGGATATTCAGTTATTTTTATCCATTCACATATATAAAAATATTGATTTCAATCTGATACTCATATAAATTCCAAATTTTGTACTTGTTTATTTTTTTTCATTATAGAGAAATTTTTCAATAGATATAGATAGATGATACTAGCAATGATATATATATTTTTAGGCACTTTTTTAGCCTTATTGGTCTTAGGTATATTTTTTGAAATTTTGTATGGAAAGATATTTCATCTCATTATATTAATGGGATCAATATTTTTCTAATATATATTTTTTTTCAATTTATACATTTCAAGTCAAGGGTGTTATTCTTATCTTCCACTAATTTCAACCTATCATCTAAATCACTCTTAAAATAATAAATTTAATCTTCATGAATTATTTGGAATATCATCAAAAAAAATTTGGTCTTAATTTCCCATATTGATTTGAATTTATGTTTGCTAGATTAAATTAACATTAAGACCTTATTAAATTTATCCATTATTTTGACTAATTCATTCATAAAATTCATAAAAACTTTTTTTCTACATTTATTTCATTATAATTATTCATTGACTAAAGACATTATTTCAAAGTAAAGGATAACATATTCTAACATTTTGTGTGAGTGGAATAAGAATTATTTTTATTTTCTATTCCTTTTTACACTACATCAGCTTATTCATTTATTTGTGAAAATTCTTCAATATTCCATTTAATTTATTAAAAAATATATTCAAAAAATATGATATTTCCTTTCTCTATTAATTATCTTTTGAAATGAAATTCCCTAGTCACATATAAAATTCATAAAATTCGTTGATGAATCATTTAAAATAGGAGGATTGGAAGTAAAATGATTTTACTAACAAATGTTGAATATTCTGACTACCATCCTCTAATGGTGTTGCATCATAATTTTTTATTTATTTGCATATTTTACTCTCTCTTATATAAATTTATCTGTGCATTTATTGAGGCTTCCATGTCTATTTCATTTTTAATAGAAGTTGATTATTCAATCTGAGTCATAACATCAAAAATCTTAAATCATTATATCTTATACCTAATTAAGAAAATATGATAATTATCATATTACAATAAGAGTTAACTATAGACTCAAAAATCAATTTTTTATAATTTCAAATATCCAAATATTGGGAAGAAATTCATTGAAATGACTTGAGTTTCATAGTTGATCATGTTGACACACATATGACAAGGTGTGTCCAATGTGAACTAATTTTACCAAAACCTCACTTTTTCATCAAATCACTAATTCCCTTGGTTTTTAACAATTATAAATTTTAATGATGTAAATTAATTTCTTCAAATATTAACTTTACAAACACCTATTAGAAATTAACATGTTGAAAAAAATAAACCTGTATTTTTAAAAGCTTCATCCCTAATTTGGGAACCCTACTCATTTCTAATTTGAAATTAATTTATTAATGTATCATCTGCTATAGTATTATCATCAATTAAACGGGTTGGGTATGGATACTAAAAACAATTTTACAACCATATTACACTATTGTGGTATACATATAATGTTGTTGTCACACAAAAACTATATGACGCAAGTTAAGGGTTATTTATGCTACTTCTATTTCATATATGTCCAATTAGGTTTATTCATCCTTATTATTTATTATGTGGATCAAAATTTATTTAGGGATTTTCATACACCCACAATACTAATTGACTTCGTCAATATTGATTTTCTTTCAATGTCAATATTTTTTCAATAACAACTCATGAAAATCTACATATAAGGCTATCTATAACATCGTTTTCTCTATAGATTGTTTATCTTCCAAATCAAGTCATGCTATTCTTATTATTTAAGACATAGTAGATTACTCTGGATTGAAATAAATTATTTTATTTTCTATATGTTGTAGTCAATTTATTATCATGATTTCTCTCTTATTCTTCGGATATGACAGATGTTTTTCCTCAGATAAATAGATACTCAAGACAAAATTTTGATTAATATTTTATTTATCTTTTCTTCTCCTCGATAAACATAGATAATCATATTAATTTGTTTATAATTTTTTTAAACATTCATAAAAAATGTACCATAAATAGAATATATGATGATAAATAATACTTCATTTAAAAATTTACCATTATCAAACACCATGAATTAGGTTATAATATTTTCCCAAGTATTATATTTCTCATAAAGGTGTGTTCCAATAATGAATTTAATAAATACATTTTATTTAAGAATCATGCATGAATAAAATATTATTACATTCAACTACAAAAACATCATTTTCCCGTTTAAATTAAATTATATCAAGTAAAATTCACTTTTAAATATATATATATATATAAATGTAAAAAAATTATAAAAAACATATCTACATCATGAAACTCGTCCAGAAGTTTGGGAACATAAATAAAAAATAATATATCCTCAAATATGAAATATATACACAATAATAACTCTATGTTTCATACTTATCCCCACCATGTTTATCTCTAATCATAGATTTACAAATCAAAATGATGTTATAAACTAAAAATCATTGAATAAAAATAAATATATATTAATTTCAAAATTAATATAAAAGTATATAATCTAAATTTTTTTGTTTCTAATGATATTTTATATCTATGGATAATGACTAGATTCTACTACTCAATATTTGATTACACTGCAATGTTAGTTTTTTAGGTATATATCACAATTTAATATCTCATCATTCATAAAAATAAATTCAAATTCATCTAATTTAAAATGATGAAAATGGATTTTCATAGATCAAAAAAATGTTGATTTTCTATTTTTTGAATCCTTAGGTCGAGATATTCAAAGATTCATACTAACCAAAATAAATTATAATTCCGTATAACAAAACAAAATAATCATTAAAATTTAAAATAATTTTCAAGCATTATACTCAACCAATGAATTATATTATGGATTTCAGAGACATGTGATCAGTGAAAGGATCCTTACAATAATCACATTAACAATTTCCACTGATAGTAATTCATTACATTGAAATGGAATATTTTCCCTTAATTCATATAGGGGGGGTTATAAATAAATTTTTAAATTCATTAATTTAATCTAAAAGTCTTATAATGACTTCATGTTCATCAATCCATCGCCTAAATCCCGATAATAAACCTACGATTTAATAAAATAATAAAAAAATCCTTAAGCATTGGACATAATGATTTTTCAGGAACTTCCAAATGCATACTTGTATAAATAGATTTGAATTGAATTTGGATTGGCATGTGGATTCATTAAATTCATGTAGATTTTATCTAAACATCCTCAAATAATTATTGTAGATATTATAACAATTGAAAACTCTATATAACACATATATGTGGGTTTTGTACATTTTGAATGAAAATTTAAGATTACATAAGTTAATGTATCATCTTTATAAGTATGGGATATTATTAAATCAATCCTAATTAATTTATATTGAACTACTATAATTAATTAGATGTGTATAAATAGTTGATGAAGCAACCGAAAGGATTTTTACACGTTGTATTGATATACCTCTCAATCCCTCTATCATATATGAACATTGAAACATACATAAACTTGTTATTAACATATTATGAATGATACTAATTATTGGATCATTATCTTGTACATTTTTTATTTATCTTATAGGGAATCTATTTAACATTTCATTCCATGGTGTTTTGGAGTTATCCTGTTACATTTATTCAACCTTCAAGAAACACATTATCATGGCCTACTAATCACTTACTCACTGATGATATCATCTTCAATTTGACTAATTCATTAAAATTATATTGGAAAAAATATAATATAAATATTATTTGAGAAATTTAGATTGGACGTTATATGAGGAATTATTTTCATTGGAGGGGATTAAATATAAATATATAAGAATAATATCTATGGCTTGAGGTAGCTTTTTTATTAGTAATATGACTGTTCTGGTACTTGAGAGTTTGATTCATCATTCTTCATTATGTTTAACAAAATATGGTAGTTCTTAGATCTAATTTAAGAGGATGGGCATTGTTGTTTTCTAGAAAAGGTTATTTCCATATGATATTGAGCTCCAAACAATCATCGATTATTAGAATAGATCTGTAATCCCACATCATTTTCAACCACTACAGTAGTATCTTTAAATAAGTGGCTATGGTATAGTGCTGTAGTTTTTTTCTAATCATTGATGGATTGGTAGGGACGAATAAAACCGTGTTATTTCAATAATCCCAAGGGACATATCATATATATTATGTGGAGGAGTTTAGCATTGGTACCATAACAGATTTGGAGATAAAAGTGGTCAGATACATTCTATAGAGTTTTTGATAAATCAGTTATCTAAATGAAATATGGAATAAAATCTACTAATATTATTATTGGTTGTATTATTTATTTAATTTTTAAAAACTTTACAGAATTATTAGAAATTCCATAGTTTAATATACCAGACATTAAGTGTAGTGAGTTTTGATTCCCATGAAATTTTCTACTCTAATTGGATGATTTGTTATCGGGAATTTGTTTGTATATAATGCAAGTTGATTATAAGGAAAAATTACACTTTTGGAGATTTACAATGTTTGTGGATAATGATATGAAACAATAATTACACTCAAAAATATTAAATATTATTATAAAAAAATGCATACCATTTTAATTACCATCTATGTTAGAATCATAAAAGTTCGGTACCATTGGAATCCTAGATACATACAAATCAAACATATAAATGATTGACATAATATACAATTAATTTTTTCACAACCATATCCCTTCATAGACAAATCAAACGTAAAAATATTTCATCAAAACCTGGAAAAATGTAACACAGTAATGTGTGAGATTAGATTCTATGTAAGGGAAAATTGAGAAATCAATAAATGATATCATTAAGGGTAACATGAGTGTAATGTTTTGATTACATGAGACTACAATTTTAAAATAATACCCAAAAATTCATAGATCATAATGAATAGTCATGAAATGTATTTTGGTTTTTTATAAGACATGAATCCTTAATAGAATCGAAGAGCATGATTATGGAATGTGAAAAATTGTCTTAAAATCATGTCATAAAAGAATGTCATAAATGTGTGGAATTATCATGGTCAAAGAAATATTATTTTTAGGATTCCCACAATGATATCCCACAAATGATTTTGTTGGGCTAACCTCTACTGTACCTGCTTTTGGTGGGGGATCACATCCTTCCATCCTTTATGAGCTTGGGATAACCCCTAGTGCACCATTTGATATCATAAAACATTAATATTATTACAATATATTGGAGTTCTATAAATGATCCACATATCACCTAATATTAAACAATTCATATGTATGAAACAACACTAGGAACAAAATTGATCATTTAATCATAACATAACACACAAAAGAGAAACATTCATTCATTAATATTTCTTACTAATAATATTAAACCATCTAGAGAAATATTAATTGTGTTACCAATACATAAAATACAATGTGAAGTATATTTATCATAAACTGTTGTTATAATAGATGAATTTACCATTAAAATATCACCCAAAATTTATTATGGAAAATAAGATTTTAATTTTTAAACCACATATATAAAATCTAAAAAAATCTAAAAAGTTTTAGTATTATTTATGAAATAAAAATAGAATATTGTAAATCATTATTAAAATTAAATATAATTCATTGTTTTGGTAAAATAAAATCATGGTCAATTTTTTAAATTAATTATTTTGTTCCCAACTTTTGTAAAAATAAACTCATTCAAAAGAAGAAGATTCCATTTAATTTTTTAATATTAATATTAAGGTGGGTAAAAATATAATTAATTAATCATTTAAAAATAGTAATACCAATCATTATTTTTTTGATAATATTGATATAGAATAAATGAATACTGGAATGAATAGATAAATAATTGTGGTTATGCTTAAAAATTTATTTTATAATTTTGATACTTTAGGGAGAGAATTGTAAAAGGGAATCATGTACACATTATAAAAAATAGAGGAAATTATAATTAACAAAATTTCTAGAGAAATATCAAATAATTAATTATTATAAATTTATGAATAAATAGTCTTAGTGAGAACATAGATTGTAATATAAAACCCTTAGTTCATATATAACATATAAGAATTAAGTCCAATGATGGAAATAAATTCAAATGAAAATATAAATAGAAATAAAATTATGATATTCATTGTATAAAATATCAAAGTGTTTTGATTTTAATCATATAAAATAATAATGGTGGATAACATAACATTTTCATCAATGAAGTGAATTTTAGATTATAAACCCATAAAATTTTTGTAAATATCATTTTAAGAACCCTTGGATTACATATTTTCAAATGTAACATTTAATCCGATTATTTAATAAGTATCACTGATATAACATTTCAAATTATAAATATATAAACATTATAAAAATAAATAAGTGCTTAACCTAAAACATGCCTTAATGTAATAGTATTTTCATATATATCCCTAAGATAATATTTTAATTGATTCATAAGAAATATAACATAATATTTAATAAATACTGAATTTTTATAATTAAATATCATAAATATTTAAATACATATAATATCATATATTTTCCAGTTATTAAATTTCAAAAAATAATTATTATTTTTTTAAAAATCCACTTTTCCAAGTGTTAATTGATGTTTTATGATTTATTTTAGTTTTTATGTCCCAGTACATGAAATTTTTTTCTAGTTACATTAAATATTAAATTTTAATAGGTAAATATATATAATAGGTATTCAATATATAAATATTTTAAATTTACATAAATATATAGAATGAAAAATTAAATAAATTGTTTATTGTGATGGTACACTGAATGCACACATGAACAATTTGATGAAAAATTAATCACATAGTTTTGTGGAGGTGGTAGTCGACATGTACAAAAATGTGATACTTTTACATTCAATTTTGTGGAACAAAAGAGGATAATGGTTTTAAAGTAATAAAAACTATATTTAAACAGATTTATGATACAGGATAATTTATTTTATGGTATCTACCACATGTTTAAAGGAGTAATGGTAACAAATAAACAATAATGGATTCTATTAACATTATTACCTTTTCATCAAGAGACCCACATTTATTAGACATTATGATTTGATAGGATGAACTTAGGATAATTAAATAATTTATATGATAAAAGGAAATAATATATGAATGTGTAATTTATAGGTTTTTATGATATATAAGGAAAAAATATTTTTAACATGGTAGGGGATGAGGTTCCCTTTTTTTTGTGAAGGGAGAACAGACATTTAAATACAAAAAAAAATGCATTAAATTAAGGAATTACGAATATATAATGCATATAAATGGTTTGGAATTCAATTATTATTATGGAATAAATATAATGAAAAATAACATTTATATATGTTTTAGAGTAATTTGAAAACATATATTTCAGTTTAACTCCATTGTTAACTATTTTTTTCATAAGAGTGAAAACTAATATTTTTAGCGTGTATGGGTCATTAATTTTCTTCAAATGTGGAATGTTTCTCACAAATGGTAAATATATTAAACAACATACCATTTACCATTCCACATATCTTATATCAATATTTTTTAATTTTTATTTAATTAATTAAAATTATTATTTAACAAAAATCATTTAGAAACTAATTGTTGGAAATATTAAATTAAATACCAATTAATGTAATAAATATAACAAAATATTTTGGATTTATTATATTTTAACATCAATTATGGATTACAATTAATGATAAAATTTATGGGACACCAAAATTCCTGGATAGAATATTTATTTTAATGATTTAAATATTAATATATAGATTACATTATTACAGTCTTCCCAAGCACTAAGTCAACATTGTGTAAGAATTTATGAAAATTATTGAACCATAAATAATAAAAAATATATTATTATAATAAATTTTATTTATTTATGTTGAAAATAAATATATATATTCATTGACACATTTTATTGATCCCTATAAAAACATTTAATATAATGTTTTAAAAATAATGTGATATTTATTATTTATCCATTCCATAAAATAATAAAAAATTGATAATTAAAGGGTTGTTGAAATGAATTAAAATATTTTAAATTATAAGATATTTTATTTTTAAATAAACTCTTACAATATGATACAACAAAGTATTGTCGAGTTTTTAATCCCTTTCCCATAGTTTAAACCAAGTCTAACTTTTTTAGTGTTACCATAGGGACAATTCATTATAATATTTGTTATTTAGAACAACTAAAAAAATGTACAGATTTACCATAATAAAAAATACCTTTTAAAAACAAACAATAATTTTTTAGGATTAAATATATATATATGTTTTATGAATATATTTTATTATAAATTCTTAAAATAAAATGAAAAACTATTTTTTGAAAGATGTGTTTTTATGTCCAAAAATAGAATTTCTACCAAACTAAATTATAATGATTATTCATATATAATTATATAAGTTTTTTATAATTATAAGAGAGAAATTTATTGAACTAAAATTTTAAAATATAATGGTACTCTTAAATAACTTGGTTTTTTAAATGAAATGAATGTTTTTCAAAAATTGGTAAATTTAACTACTCATTTAATAAAAAATATTTTCTGAAAAATTAAAAATATGCCCTCATAGATTATATTGTATATGTGATTTGAAAATTTATATTCTTTTACTAGACTAAAATCTGAATGTGTTTTTAAAGGATTATTATATTTCATATGTATAAAAAGAAGTAAATTATATTTTGAGGGAAACATATGTTTTGTAGTTAAAAATGACTTCTAAAAATATGGTTGTTATTTATCATATATTAGTCAATATGTTTTTATTATATAATATATTTACATGTATTTTTTCCAATTTTGTAATTCCTATTCATGATAATATTAGAAGATCATGTTTATAATGTCCACACATAAATAATAAAATTTTTATTTTATATCATAGTTTTGTTAATAATAGGTTTTGTGTTTTTAGAATGCTATAATGCATAATATTAATTTAATATATTTATTGGTCATTTAAGATATAACCATACTATATGATCTAACACATATACTAACTTTATATAGTGTGTTATTATTGATTAATTTTTGTGGTCAGTTGTATTTCGTGATGTTGATGTGGAATATGACATTTTTTTTTCTGAGCAAGGCCCTTCAGTATGATAATGGATTTTCATGACCTTATCTTAAATGATGGAAATGGTGATATTGAGTTAAGTATGGGATCATATGATGAGTTTTCTAGGGATCCTTAATTGTAAACTGATTTCTTTTTAGAATAGGCTCCAACTATATCCCTTTGACATGTGATTATGATTTTGATGGTGTTATAGATGGGTATCCCTACAATCTTGATGTCACAGTATTTGTTGTATCCATTTGGGTTGTTGAAGATTCAAATTGAGATTGATGAAGTTGTAAAAATAGGTTATATTTTATCTAAGTGAAACATTTGTGTCCTATGATATTGTTTTTAATGTACGAATAATAGAGTCTGTGATTTTTTATCGATTACCATCCCTTGAATTAGGTGTCATTGAATAATTGAGAACTTCCGCAATGGATTAATGATATGTTTGATTTGTGGAAGTGAGAAAAATGGTTCTTAAGTAATTCTTAATTTATCATGATATCAATATATGTATCTAATGGATATTGATATCACAATTATAACCTTTAATTACTGTTATAGAAACTATGAATTCTGGGTGACCTAATTGATTGTTATGAATATTTTATTTTTCTTCATTGAATTGATGAATTCTGTGTTCAATGAAATCATTTATTTATTCAGGGTGGTTTTAATTAATGAAATTCTAGTGTATTATAAATCCAAATCAGAACATGAAGAGAATCTAAATGGAATTTTTTTGGATTCATAAGAATTATATGAGATTTAGAAATATATTTAGGTGTTTTCATGGTCCCTTGTGGTCCATTAATTTTCCAATAATAGTGTATGTTCATAGTGATTCAATAAATCAAAAAATATTTGAGGAAGTTGTTTCATGGGTAACCCCTAGTAAATTTATAGAGTATTGGATCTACTATGGTCATGTAGGCAATTACAAGATGATTGACCCGAATTTCTCTTATATTTAAACTACTATGAGGAGATTTTCTAGGTAGCATTATAATTTTAAATATACTAAAATTTGCTAGACTACTTGTCCATATTAGAATTTTGAGCTTGTGAGTTCTCTAGTAATATGTTTTCCTGAGGGATGTTCGTTTTAAGGCCTAATATGATGCTTAACATTTTTTATTGTGTTTTTATTTAATGTAGAATAAGTACCCTATCTCTTCTAGGTAATTCTAATTACAACTACATGACAATAACTATGCTACCCAAGATCATTGTATTATAGTGGTTGTTCGTTCTATGATATTATAGTGACATTACATCATTAGTATGTGGTATGTGGTATTAAAAATCAAAATAAGAATAGTTATATATTTTTAAAGCATTTTTTCAAAATGGGGGAACAATAAAAGAATGAATTTTCATATGATTATGACATGGATATTTCCTATACACTAGGGAATAAAAATAATGTGGTTGATGCACTGTGAAGGATGATTCATAGTTATTATTTTCTTGAATCTGGAAATACATGGAGATTTATAGAGGATTAATTAGATATTCACCTTGATATAGAGGGAGTGTAGGGTAGTGGATGCATATCTCAAATCATAGTAAAATCATCATTCATGCAGTAAGTGAAGGAATCCCGGCTAGGGAATTATATGTTAGTGTTTTGGTGATATATTAGTATTTATGGTCTTCTCTATGAGGGATGATCAAGATATGATAGTCATTAGCTTTTTCATTGTGAAGGAATTTATTCCATCAGTGATGCATGGGTGGATTATACATGATATAGTATTTTCTCCTGAGGTAGTATATTCTAGTGTACTATTGATTAATTATTCCATGAGTTTTCAATTTATGTTTACTGAAATGATGTTATTAGATTTTATGTTTTTTAGTGTTTGTTATTCCATAGGGTAAAGGGTAAGAACTATGTATTTGGTTTTTTTCATTGTTAATTTTATAATTTTATGTGGATGTGGGAGAACATCAAGATGGAATAAGTCCATAGTTTACCACAATATCAAATTGGATGTGATGGTAGATGGGTGATTATAGGCCATCAAAAAAATTTAGTATAATTCTTAATTATTATGAAGCCGAACAAATTATATATTTTATTGATTATGTATCAAAATGAGATAGTAATGCTCCCTGGGATTCTGAGGATAATCTTATTTGATTGTGATCGATGTTTTCTCTTAGTTTGTGTAGTGTTATCCAATGTACTTATCTCTCAACAATTCCTTAACAAGATTTTTAATTAGATGATATATGATAATAAAAATCATACTCTCTAGAATATCGATGGTTATTTTTCGCGCATGCTCTATATTTTAGTTATTCATAGGTGACGCACCCACCATTGGGGAAGTCTACTAATAATAAATTTTATCACTCCATCGTTGATATGGTACCGTTTAAGTAATTGTATAGCTGAATGTAAATATATGTTCTCTATTGGACCATGATTGTGGAGTTAACTATTCTAAAATAATAATTTCTTCAGAGCATGAGAATAAATGTGCTGGTGATTCATGTGTTGATGAAGACGGAGCATGATCATGTAAGTCCTATTATTGTAATACAAGTAATACAACGAAGTTAATATTTATATATAATATTCTCATGAAGGTATCTCATGGTCAAGGGCAGTAGATTTAGGGTCGTGGGAGTAAGATTTATCCCTATATTGTTGTATCTAATGAGTTTATGGAGGTTATTGTTAATATTTATTATAATTTAGCACTACCACCTAAGATAAACTAGATTCATTAAATCATTAACATTCAAAAACCTCACTGGTATCTCTATAACTAATCTCATTTCATTAAAAAGGGTGATATATATGTTTTATATGAAAATACTTTTGAGGAATAAACATTTGTGATATTGGATAATCAATATAATTTAATTCATGATCATGATATTCTATTGGTTTGATTCATATTGTGACCCAATTAAATGAAGGAGTGTACTTAGATTAGCGAGTCAAAGATGTGTTCTCAATAACTGATAAAATATTGTATATTTTTTAAAGTGATAATATATAAAACCATTGATGATTGATGGGAAAGATGATGTCATGTAGACATCATATCTTCATTATGATTGTTTTGTTCATTTCATTTTATTGAAATATCCTATATAGGTATCTCGTGATTTGGTTCGTTTTGGACCTTCACATCCTTTCATTCCAATGTTTTGAAATTTATTCTATGTAAATACAATAAATTGATAGGTTTATAATTTATTGGATTACTTCTTCTTGTCCCCACTATTTGTGATTTTTAGATGATTATTTGTCATGATTAGACCCAATGCGGACCTGTCTATGACTACCCCCTGTTTTCTTTCAATAATCCAGGGGTCGTTAACCTGTATCAAGAAGGCATATCAGACACATGATAAAATTGGGTTAAATTACCCATTAACCTAAAAGAATCATCAATAATACACAGTTATATAATTTATAAAACATATATCCATTGATAAATACATATAAAGTCCCACCATCCGATTAGTACATCATGTAATAAAAAAGATAAAATTAAAATCAGACCAAAATGAAAATTAGAAAAATATCAATTGATAATGTGGGTGAAGACATCAATCAATGAAACTATTAGAACACTCCTTAGATTGTTCATCTCACTGTGATCAACCTAGTCCTAGTCCTTCTAGGAAATTTTCAAATGGTCAGTCATCACCAAAATACACAACACATGTGGGTAAAGCCATTGTTGGGTGATTATAACAATACTTAGTAGGATACCCTAAAATCACTAAGAATATAAATCTAAAAATAATAATGATATCATCATATTAATTTTAAAATAGAACATATAAAAATAAGATCCGGATATTATCATAGTAGACACAAATTATCAAGGTAAGGTCACAATAGTAATGCTATTTTGGATTACTGCTTGAAGGATCCACATTGAACCCATAAAAGAGAACACACCCACCAAATATTATAGTAATGATGATGTTCATATAATATATATTTAAAAATAGGTTTTTTAGTAATAATTACATGAAAGTTTTCAAAAGTGATTGATAAATATAAAAGAGGTCAATTAAAAAACCATGGGATATACAAAAAACCCAATAATGATTTCCATACTCATTAGGGGATCAATTCCCATATAGTGATGGTCATGAATGTATCATGGACCCCACATGGTGAATGATTATGATAGATGATCTCAATTTGGAACTCACTGAAGGATTCCAACATATCTATGCATTAATATATTTCCTTTGAGGGGATCTCCATCCAATGCACAAGGCACGCCTCCCAACAAATACCTTAGAGAATAGATCAAGGGAACATACCATAAGAAAATATTTCAATTAGAAAGAGGATATGGGGAAACAACATTGATGGACTACATTATGTTTACTAGAATTAGAAGGAACATCCCTTCATCACTATGTCTTACTCATGTATCATGGTTCATGCCCATTTCTATTTCCATCTTGGAGTACACAACAATCTCTAGACCCTATACCTTTTACCATCTCCATATACATTGATGTAACAATGTTCACCTACCATGGAAATTCCCATGTCTGAGTAAATGTCTTTTTTTAGGCCATGTAATACTAGCCATATCATTGTACCCTCTGAGGTACATTCTGATCTACCAGTTAAGGGTCACACATCATTTGAAATTTATCAGAATCTCTATGATATTTTTATTTTTTTATGAAACACTAGCTCTACAACCATGGCCCACATGTCATGTATTCTTGGATCAGTCTCAATGTAGACAGATCTTTACAGATCGAATAGAGACATTTAAAAATTATTTTTTATACCCCCAATATTTAATCCTTCAACTAATCACAATATAAATCACTGATATATTTTGGAAGAGTGTCATCAGCACCACTCATTAGAATATGGCCTCTAAAATGGACTTGATAATGGTAATCACTAGTCGTTGTTGTTATTACGTACCTCTCTAAAATCATGAGTCCTTAATCCCTACCAAATTAATAATCTCTTTCGTTTTAGGTTGTCCCCAACATCGATCAGAGCTCCAATATGTAATCTTAATCCATTTCACCTATAAATGACTGTGTTATTATACATTATCCAGGTTTTTCGCACCACCGACCTAAATGAATGATAATGAATAATAAAATAAAAATAAGGAGATAAAATCATGAAACATGGAAGAAATGAACATTCATAATCACACTAAAATGATGAGTAATATGTATAATAAAATAATTAATTCCCCATAAAATCCTCGCAAAATATATCTACACCATCAATAAGATTGAACCATGAATAAATTCATTGGTCTATTTGTTCATGTTCAAATTAGGACAAAATTTTTTAGATAAATATAAATAAAATAACCATCCTACCATGTGATTTATCGATCAATAATGAAGAATGATCATACATCATTATCATTAGTAGGATCCCCATGTCGCGTTGCACATTGACCGTCGACCCTAGATTTGACCTAATTTCCATGAGAAAGATCATCTGAAACCCTCTCTAATGGGTCTACTTTTATGTGGATATCCCTAAAATTTAACGTAAAAGTACAATTATAGGACAAAACACATCTAGGTAAATTTGATTACAAAAACTAATTTATAAATTGTTCACCCCTAACTACACCCATCCCCAACATCTACAATGTTACAAGGTTGTGTCACACCAAGGGTAAAAACCATTCTATAAACTAAATGGAATCCATTTATTTTACATCTAATCCTCAATTTAATATTTATTAAAATTATTTTATGAAAACAACGAATTCATGATATTTATATATTTAATATATTTAAAAAATAAATTCTAGTAACATGCGCCTCAATATATCAAGATTTCATTGAACCTAGATAAAAAAATAATCAATTAAATATTTAAAATTATTATATGGAAATATTTTCTCATTAAATTCTCACCATCATGAGGATTTTCATCTTTAAATGACAAAAGAAAAGCCTAAAATAGAGATGTGGTTTCTAAGCACACGTATGGGTCTCCCACTCCAAGGTTATCTTCTAATGATTCTTGTGCTACTAGTAGTCATTATCCAATAGAAAGAATGATCCCTAGAGGATCCTCTCATGATGACCCTCGATATCTATTTGGTACACGGAAAAGGAAGATTCATCCTCAACATCAACTTCACCTCATTCAGTAACATGTGAAGAGTCATGAATGTACCTCCTTTTATGTGACACATCGATAAGGTTTTGGAGTTGATCGAAATGTGGTTGTAGATATATGTTGTACACCTACACACCAAATCTATCCCATATCTAGGAATAGATAAAGAATCATGAAGATATATTGAAATCCAAAAAAAATCTCCCAAACCCCTATCGAAGTGAAACACTTAGGAACAGATAGTCAACCTTCTCAATGACCCAAGGCCACCATCGACTGTCCACATAGATATTATGTTTCCATTCTGTAGTCATAATTCACTCATATATGGTCTGAACCATCCCTATAGTGGCTCACATCAACTCTAATTCCATATGTGCTATCTCTCTAGGGTCTGTCCTACAGATTTGAGACCTATTGGGTCTCCCATGAAAATTTATGACTGGATTCAGACGAATTGTGGAATGGATGCTATCTTTGTACACAAAATCAAACAATTGTAGGTGATACTCTCAATAATGGAAAAATAATAATATGAAAGATCAACGTAAATCCTCTAATTGATGAATAGTATTCTCAATTTGACTTCAATTATACAGGTGAAACATTGTGCTCAAATGAAATTGATTACCAAAGGCCTCATGTTTTCCCTTCCATAGTTGATATTTGAATAGAACAGCAGAGATAGAAATGATCATCGAGGGATCTCAAGTGAGTTAGAATATATCTGTGCTATAGAGGTGTTCAATGATCTATACTCAACTAAGATCTTGAATATCTACAATGTTGGACAACATTAAGAATTTGAATATGATATCCCAGAAGGAATCATTATCCTTTAACATATGTGGTTACCCCATAACAAAGTCTATGATTGTCGTATCATACTTTCACATTTTCACCATAATGGGTAGTGGATAACACATTGGAAATTGGTGTTAATCCTTCAATCTCTAACAATTAAGGCATTAAGTGATAAAATCAGCAAATCCCTTCTTTATCCTTGTAAAAAAATTATATTTTAACTCCTTGTAAATCATTAAAATAAATTAATAGACCACCATGGGATACGTTGGAAACTACAATGGATCCTCCTTACACCACTTCACTAGTACCATATTTTTAATTCTACGATTAATGATATTCTCTTAAAATTTATAAAATTCCTCTAGAGAACGTCTAGTGGATATAATGTTTTTGTATGATCAAAAATATGGTGCACCCAGTCCATGCCTCCATGAAAAAATGTATCATTTTTTGGTTAGAATACATAAAAAGGAGGTTGGTTTCCCCAAACATAATTAGAAATGATAACTTTAATGAGGAAAATTTCTCTAATCTGTAACTTAGAAACTACTAACAAAGTTCCCTCCTAAGGTCCTCTACTACTATGTTCCTCTTCCTATGAATATTTGAAAATATATAAGTCATAATACAAGAAGAAATATATCCACCACCTATTACTCAAGTCAATACCATTTTTGGAGTAGATCTAACTGATACTCTCATTGTATAAACTAACAATAAACATATTTCCACATAAGTAGATTTACCACATCATTAGAGTGTAGAATATTGTTGTTAACTCAATATCACGAGTTGCATATTTCTACTCATGTGGTCTCAACTAAAATGAATCGTAGGAAATCACAAAGAACCTCTTCATCATTACACAACCAAACCTGATCCCTAAGGACTCTCATAACACTAAACAAATTACACACTTCCTGGGAAATCACTAGATGAGATCTCTCATGATTATATTTCTCGACACATGGAATAACCACTAACACCACTTTGTCCACATGAAATTCATCTTATTTTGTTTCAATGATTTCATGAGAGATCACATCCTTGAGAAATAAGGTACTATTCAGCAATATTATCCTTCCAAATGAAGACTACACTATATATACGTTTGGATGATGGGTAAATTATAATCTAACATTGCCCTGGATTTTACTAGGACCACTAATACACTATCTAATAAGGTAACATTTAAAAATGTAGATCATTTTATATAAATAACTGTAACTTATAGAGAATTATATAAATATGGTTCTCTAATAGTATTATGAGATCCATCTATAGGTTTTTCAAATAATACTCCTTTGATGTTGAGTATACTAGGATATCGTCAATGAAGACTACCACAATCCCGTATAGGAAAATTTTTTAGACTTGGTTCCGGCGTCCTAAAATTATTGTTGGGGATATCTTAACACTTAATGGAAACACCAATATTTCATTGTGACCATAGAAGCATCTTAATGTCATCTTCTCTATATCATCATCCATTACTCAAAACTTGTAATAGCCTGATATAAGGTTAATCATTGAGAACCACCATGCCTCACTCAACTTATCGAAGTGGTAGTGAATACTCAGTAGTGGATACATATTCCATAGGGTCAACATGTTTAGGTTATGGAAAACCACCCACAACCTCGACCTCCCATCCTCCTTCTTATTTAATAAAACTATTTCTACACTAGGCAAACCATTATATATGAAAAATCCTTTCCAATAAATTTCCTCAAAATGCACCCTTAGATCAGGAATCTCTATTGGAGCCATAAGACATTCTAGTTCATATATTGGGTTCACACTGGGGTGTAGATCCTTGGACAATCTAAGTTCACATGGAAAAGGAGGAATTCGAATAAAAAACCAAAATAATTTTAATGAATCTCTTCATGTTAATCTCACATGGAACCTCATTCACAACAATTCTCCTTCCATATATTTTCTTAGGTCTCACTTCCATGCTAAATTAAAAAATAAAATTTTAAATTATTTGACATCCACTATCTGGCCCACCATCAGGAATACATTCATTTCTATTATTACTAACTCTATATAGATGGATATAAAAGACACTAATTTAAATTTTTGGCATGATAACTTGACTGGTACACCACTCATATCCTTGGTTCCTAACACTCGACCTCCGGAACATACTAATCTAACCATCATGGACATTTTAGAAATGAAAAATCCTTGCTTACACGACAATATAAGGAATGTTGTGGACATTTATACTTTCACTAATACTGATGATCTTCTAATTTTGGAACAAGGTCATAATGGTATTATTGATTCTAAAATCTATTCTAACCATTTATTCAAAAATGCTGATAATAATTTAATCGGATTAAAGTGTTTTAATAAAGAATTATTAAATCCCTTGAGACTAACTATCATTTGGCGTATTTCCCATGGTAGGATTCCCAGTGATATTTGTTTACAATCATTCAGATTAATCTATGTTCAAATGTTTCTTGTTTAATAGTCATTGTGAGGATATTAATCACCACTTATTTGTTGTGATACGATAGCAGCCCTTTGGCACTATATTTTTGATATTTTTGAGTGCAGTTGGTTTCCATGTAGCTCTATAACATCCCAGTTGCAGCGATGTGTGGATTTATCTGACTCCAAGAAAATCAGGAATATTTTTATTTCAGTTACATCAAAGCTCTTACTTGTGATCTGGTATTGAAAAAATGACAATATAAATACCAATAACTCATTTGAGGTTAATGCTGGTAAAATTAAAATACACTTTGCTATATGAAAGAATACTCTACATTAGAAGGATCATTGGAACAACTCGGTTATAGATCATGGGATTCTTAGGTGCATCAGTGTAGATGGTAGGAAAACTTGACCTAAATACACCATGTAAGTCTTTTAGCAAGATCCACCTCCAATTTGGATTAAAATTAACGTTGAAAGGGCTTATAAAGGCAAGCCAGGCCTCGTGGGATTTGGATCCATCTTCAGAAACCACACACACCAGGTTCTTGGCTGAATTTATGCATCCCGTTGCTTCACTTCTTCCCTAGAAGCTTAGATGATGAGTGTAATTCACACAACTTCTTTTTCCATGCTGCATAACTGGAACAACATTTGGATGGAGAAAAAATAAACTACTATAGTCCATTCCATTTGGAATGTCACCATTCACCTTGCTTATACTCTCATTCCACACAGGATGGACTATTTTCAACCTCTATCGGAACTCGACATCATTGTCACCCATACCTACAGGGATGAAAACAATCTCGCTGATGGACTTTCCAACATGGGAGTTAATCATGAGGTATCTTGGAGGGATGACCTTCCTCTTGAGTTACTCCCGCTTTAAGTCAGAGATGTTAAAAAACTCCTTACTTTAGACTCATGTAATCCTTTCTTATTCTTACATTTATAGTAATGTTTGTGTTTTGGTCTTTGACTAGAACACCTCCCTTAAAAAAGGTCTCTGAATCTATCATTAGATCACTACCATCAATGTTTGCACTTATTCCTGACCACTACCATAACAAACTGTCAACATATACTTAGTAAGTAAACTATAAACCCAAAAATCATAATCTAGTAACCAATTATATGTAAAAATTCATATATTTATCACATTGGTTTAGATGTATTTATGAAATAAATTCACAAGGATCTATGACCAAATGAAATGATAACTCACTATATCCATAGTGTATAATGGGAGGTTAGTGAACTTAGATTAATACTCATAAATTTTCTTAATACCTTGGTATAGTGGGAGAAGATATTAAATGAACAATAAACTCAACATATCTTGAGATAAATCCTCTAAAAATCTACTAAAAAAATGACCCTTCTAGAGTCAGCACATTTTATAAATGTTCCATTAAGCTCCATTATCATACTGAAGATCCATGATGTTGGAAAAAAATCAACACATCAATCTGGTATGCAGTTATGATGACAATATATAATAATCATGTAACTAACTCATTCCAATTCTTATCTGCATATGGTTTTGGGTTGCCTCAAAAAAAATGTAACTGTCCTTGAAAATCGTGAAGTTTACTCAACATATACATATCATCGTTCTGTACTGCCCATACAATCTTCTTCACATTGGTGGTGATATGTGTGGTGAACCACATGGAATTATCACACCATAAACAAGTCCTTGTATAAAAGAATCATTGCCAAGGGGTTCTACCTTATGAAGCTATTGTGGATCATACCAGGAAGACATCATGGAGGAATATTAAAATAAACAAGATATACAAAAATCAATGCATATATATGGAGAGATGAATCAAAAAGGACATTGAAACTACATTCTATTTGTATATGATACATGTAAAAATATTTTCTGCAAAAAATTCTTACATGAACCTAGTGAACCAAAAAAAAATTTGATTGTTGGTTTATTGATACATCAACTAATATGCGAAAATATGAGTCAATTCCTTATATACATGTTTGAATCAATTACTAATTTTTTCCAAAACAATCTCATGGGCATTGGTCTAAAGGTAGAACTATGTGCCCTGATTCCACTCTGTTAGGCCCTAACCCAATGGGTCATAAACCATGACTACTAAAAACCTACAACCAATAGCCTAGGGTCCAGAGACCAGTGTCATGTAGTCATATCACAAGAATGGGTGGATTCATCGTAATTTAATTTTACAAATGTACAAATATACAATCCCATACAATTATTAAATATAAATAAATGATAATCATTCATGCATACATAATAAATCACACCATTATAGCATGACAACAAGTACTGGATAGAAATATAACAGAATTTAATACCACAACAATGTAATTAAAAAATACCAACATGTAAAGTGTATAATGTCATTTTTTCAATGACACTGAAGGAACACTCCACAATCAATCCATCTCACTATTCTACATCTGGACATGGTCCCTCAAGGACACTATCAACTGTGATGTTGTCTTTATAAAACATGACATGTGAGGGAAAACACCATGATGTGGGTAGTATAATAATACCATGTAGGATACCCTTACAAATATTTACATGTAACATTTAGAAATACAATCATATCATCATAGGTGTATAATAACGACACATATATCATAATATTTAGATATACACATAGTAGACACAAAATCAAAATGTAATGTCACAATCAAAATGCATGCCTAGGATTATAGATCAATGGATCCATATAAATCTCATCCGGGTGAACATACACCATTAGTGAGATAGATCTGATGATGTCCATCCAAGTTGTCATGTTCATCGGGTCATTCCGTAAGAAAAACATTTCGGATGACTGAGTAGATCACTTCAGTGATATAAGATCACACATAATTCCATTGGATATACATAAAACTCCATAAATATTAAATTTCTTTGATAGGGGTCGACACCTACACAGTTTTGTTCTTGAAGACTCCAAGAACACCGCCTTGGTAAATGATGAAGATAGAGGATTTCACTCTCCAGCTAAATGAATTGTTCTAAAAACTCTATCTACAATTAAAGCTACTAAGAGTATTCCACCATCATATGAAGGGGATAGGAATCCATATTAAACCCTTAGTGAATAGATCATTGGAAAATACCGTAAAAAGACTATCTAACATGAAACCAAATCTTTAAACTCAACGATGGCCTTAAATTTATAATATAATCCCCAATTTATGTTTTTTCAACTTTTTGTTGAAAAATGATCCCCTGTGATATTTAATATATTAAATATATTGTTGAAATTATATCTAGTCCCATCGGGACACAAAAATATCCCACCATTTTAGTGCCTATAAATGGGAATTAATAAAAAAATTTTATAAATTAGTATATGAAAAATTCAATTTCATTACATTAAATGTATCATGGAATTGAAGGATCAGTGGAAGAGCTAATACGTATATTATTATTTTTTGGAGGATTGTGGTGGTGTGATTAGATTTGTTAAAGCCTAGTGCACTTTTAGAGTGTTTCGATTAATTTCGCTGAATTGACATTGCAGCTTTGTAATTGGGATGCATTGTGGAGCCCAAAACGGATGGTTTTGGTGGTTTCAAATTTGAGGGGTCACAACAGCATGGTGCATGAGTTTTTTCAAAAAAAAACGATGTGGATTGTTTTCATGGTTTTCCTATTTAATGAAACAATGGAATGGTGTAATGGATGCGATACAAATCCAAGGTGATATAATATCATGTATTATCCATTTTAATGATCGATGTGATATGGCATGTTGGATGCATGATAATGTATCCTATGTTATATTTAATTAATAGTTTATACATTAGTAAATGAGTTAGACAAGGATAAATTCAAAACAATATTTCTAGAGGCAAAATTGAAATTTTTCTATTATAACCTGGACACCCATATTGCACTATAGTTTTTATAGAAATTAAAACCAATATGTTGATTATAAATATGTTGCACCATACTCCCAACCAATATAAATTCATAAGTCCCTTGATGTTCCACAAATTTACTCCATATTTCATCATACCCTAGGGGAGTATTGGCTCTCATTAGTGTACCCATGATCAAATATTTAGGGATTTAAACCTAGGATTCTCTAAATCAAATTGTGGATGATCTGTGTTGAGTATCCATCACCCAATTTGGTTCTACCAATATCTATGTCTCCCTTCCACAAATTTATTTCTATTTAAACTAAGTTTTCATTGGGTTTTCTTCTTAAAAATTATTTACGGATGATTATTTTATAAAGATATACCAAGGAACTATTTATTACTTGTAGGAGAGGGGAATTGTACATCCATGCTAATCCCTTTCATTTGGGATAGGGAATATTGGAATCATTTTATCAATGTAGTGGATTCATGAATTTTCTCTCTATTTGTGGTCAATATATAATTTTAATGTTTATCCTCTATGATTTCATGGTCAATATTAAACAAAATAAATATAATAATATGTGATATTTGATTTGAATAATATTTGATTGGTGTTGTGATCTAAGGTTTTTTATCATTATTTATGATTGGTTTTCTCATGTGATTTTCAAGATAATGTTTTTTAGAATGGTATAATATATGTTTTTTTATTATTAAATTGCTATATTATATATTTAAATGTAATTATGTGAAAAATGAAAATAATTAATGATGCACAAGATTATATTTATCACACTTTTTTAATCCCACATATCATGAAAAAGGATTCTTTAGATTGTTCCATTGTTTATTATAAATATTGCTATTTGATGTTTAATATGATCCATAAATTGAATCCCTACCATAATTATTTAGTTTAATAATGATTTTTATATGAAATATTATTTTTCTAGAAGTAAATAACGGTGATTTTTTTTTAAAATCCAATAACTGATTTCATTAGCTTATATGGAATGTAATTGTAGACCTGGTTTCCCTTTGGATTTTTTCTTGTAAATATGTTTTTATACTATATATAACCTATTATGTAGAAAAAATTAAAGTGATTTTATATCTGAACAATGGGGTGGATGGGTAGGTTTGTTCATGGTGTATAATATGCTTTCCTTTTTTCATATAGTTTACTTATGGATATTTCTTAATGTGTTGAATGTTGAGATTATAGGCATATATTTGGAGATAATAAATCTTTGCAAAATTTCATTGAGATAGTGTTGATACTATGATAAATTTTAATTGTTGTGATCTAGGCATACCCATTTTAGAATTTATTGGATAATTTGATTATGTTACACTTTTTGGAGAATTCTTATGACCTTTGAGTTCATATATTCCTCGATAATATATTTGGTTAAGGCTATGATTATATTTGAATATGAAATGGTAATTAATTTTGTTGGAGGGATGTTAATGAAGAAATTTTGCATTTATTAGGGACTATGGATTTTTTTTAATGAATTGTCTAAGACAATGTATTGAAATAGGAAATTGAAATTTGATTTATCGAAAAATTCTAATTTAACAAAACAAATTGAATAGTAATTCAATATTTTACGAAGATGGTTAATAAAAAATTAATATTATAAAATTAGTAAAGTGTTAATGATGATAATTTTTTTTGTTTCTATTCTTGGAATAATAATAGCATTATAGTCCTTGCAATGCTAGTCAGGTTATCATATGGATTGTCAAAAATTGTTTTAGTCTATGGAAGGATAGTTTCCCATAGACTAGATCTGTTATAGGATATAATTTTGAGGTGTTTTTTCTTATTCTCATACTCATGAGTTGGTTGGTAAATAGATGAACATAATATATATTGGTTCTTAGTTTAATCAGATCATCTTTTATGTTGAGGATACAAATGGATAAGTATTGTCCTTCCCCTCTACCCATTTCATATACAGAATATGATATTGGCATATCTGGGTTATGATGGAATAAATTAGTATCTATGTTCTAATGTGGGATATTGGGGATCTTATTTACAAATATAAATGTATTTGTGGTCTATGGAAGATAATGTTTATATCATAAGATTATTTCACGTGTGTAATGTGTATAAAATATAATGGATAATGGTATAGTGTGTATTAATAGAGATTTATGATGGATCTCAGTTTTAAATTAAAATTCAAGGAATGAGATGGGGATTTTATGTTTTATGGTTTTTTTGATGTCTAGAATGACTATGGGAGTGCATAGGTGCACAAGGAAACAAGATGTCGGGTTGATGGAATGTTCCAAAAAATATTAGGAGCTAGCCAAATCCAGTCCTAAAAAAGAAATTATTAAATAAGTGACATAGAAATATTATGGGATAAAAAGTGATATTACAAAAATGAGAAACATCACACCACACATATCACCATCCTACATTATAGGATAATAATCTGAGGTCTTAAAAGTCCACATCATGTAAATTTCCATGAGCACCATCTCAAACAACATGTTCTCCACCTGATTTTCCTCCCTATATGCATGTGATATTACCATGATGAGTTGATTAGCATTTTTTGTGCACCCAATCAAATGGGGAATGATTATACAAGTTGTGTCACTTTTTTTAATCAAAGAATTCAAATCATTTTCCAAGTCAGATTCGATCCATTATAAATTCCATTTATAATGGGAATCATATCAAATTGCATTCACCATAGTGTGATGTTTAGATTCATTGTCAATACCACTCCCAGTGTAATGTTAAATGAATCCATTAAAATAACCATGGTTTTTATAAAATAATACTTCACATATTGAAGGCTCTAGAAATACAAAGGCTTCCAGATCAACAATAACCTTTTGTAATTGGTTAATTGGATAGATCCATATAATAAATTTAATCAATCAACAATTCTTTAATCGACCTACTACACCCTATAATATGAGAATATTTTGATCATTCTGACTATTATTTAGGCCTCTTGTTCTATGTGTGGAAGTAACATAGAACTCCATGTGTAAATCCATCAATCTCAGTCATGTAGAGTCCTTACCATAAAATAAATTTTATTTTTGGGAATTCCAAAAAGTTGAAATTATAGAACCAACTGATGTGAGTAGTAGATTCTAGATTTGTGCACTCCGGTCAAAAGAATCGATATTCTCTATGAATTCACGAAACTACATGTTTCTGCCATGTATTATCCCAAGTAGTGAGCTTGTGTAGTCCTTTAATTCATTGGCTAAAACACATGCCTTGAATATAAGGTTTATATATTTTTCATCATCAAGATAGATGGTACAGGTTAACGTAGTATAGTGACCAACATTTTTAGTTTTATCCTATGTGGGAATTATGGGAATCCATATACTCCATAAAATTTAATACCTAGAAGTTTGGATAAATAATTCCTTTAATTTCAATATCCAATTTGCTAGTGGATTGAAACCCCCATATTCCAGTTTATTGAACTCTTTTGTATTTGTAGTGCTCATTTATATGTATTTTATTTTGATATTTTGTTACCTATTATTTGTCTTATATATTCAGTAATACTAGTTTGTGATGAGATATTATTCACCATTATTTATTTTAGGATATCATGTTATGATCATTAATAGTGGAAAAAACAAATTTAATTTCCATATATTTATTGAACAATCAGACAAGCATTGAAATAGTGAATTTTTTATACTATAAAGGTAAATGGAAGGGAAACTTTATTATTTATCAATGATTAGGAAATTATGAGTATCAATGGATGTGCAATAAATTTATTGTTACCTCATATGAGATTACACCATCATTGGGGTAGCAGTTCCTAAAATAAGTATTCCCATACACTGGTAGGTGATATAGATCCTTCAAAATGGAGTGAATAGTAAAGAAACATAATGTATATTGATACATAAATGTTTCTATGAAATTTTTTATCACCACAACTATCATATCCTCCATCAATGAGTGAGGTATCCCTTTCCATTTTATAGGCATCCCTGATGAAATTGATGAATTTTTAACTTATTATGGACATTCTCTTTCATCAAATGTGATACATAAATTAAGTCTCGTTGATGAATGAATTGAAATCATTAAATGAACTCATGAATATACCTAAAAATATATTAATCATTTTTTAATACTGAAATAATCATCTGTAGAGTATTTATAGGTTCATGCTTCATATGAATTAAATCACAAGTCCATCATACTCTATAATACTGAAAAAAATATTCCTTAGATATTTTACAATGCATGTAAGTCATGCACTTCATTATCAGAAACATTGATATAATATCCAATTATTCTTGTCAGTATTACAATATGAATGAACAATAATTATGTTCACATTGAACAATAGCTCACTATAACAAAAATCCAATATGTTAATTGTATATAACACCAAAACACATTTTGAATCCATCCCAAAATATTTTTGGGATATTAATTTATTGAAATATATAATTTTGATAATAAATAAATTTTTAAAATCCCAATCATAAGAAATTGATATAATTCCATAACCATGATAACCATAGTATAATTGATAGAAAATAATAATCCTCTATTTTATTGATGTATTCACTGTGAAACATCTACTAAAGATGCTATGTGGTCGGGGTGGTCTACATCAAACATACTCAAATAGATATATGAACATGTCAAAAAGTGTTCATATTATACATCATATGTATACATATATAATACATTTACCTATGAAATTGATTAAACACTATAAATGATTAATTTTCAATCTAGTTAGGTCGTATCATACATCATTGATTCTCTAAAAAATATTGATCATGTTGTGGACTAAATCATATGTACTTCATATAAGAGGTGGGTAAATCACATGTTCATCATCCAAGTAATTTTTGAAATCATTTTGGACCCAACATAACATGAAAATATTTTCATTATTATTATAAGAACCCGGTTTTTGCTACGAAATACTTTGGAATATTCTTGATGATATTCCAGAGCCGCGCCTTCGGAAGGCGTGCGATTCCGAGCCACTGAGTGGACGAAATTAAACATTCAGTGCATTCACACTGGAATCACCAAATAAATGGGATAACTCCTAAACAGTGATTCGGATCAGGGACACGAGTGTATAGATGGGTCTGGAATGGGGTGTTTAACCTAGGAACGACATAAAACTTGTCGGCGCGGGACGTTTTGACCCCTTGATCTCTTTTGGAACATTATGCGGATAAATTAATTAATTAATTAATTCTTTTAATTGTTAAAACTTGAGTATCTCTTAAACGGTGGCTCGGATTTGAATCCCGAGGGAGTCGTTGAGTTTGGAGAGTGTTGTTTACCCTATGAGGGGTGTAAGTTTCGCGGGCGCGGGCCGTCTGTGAAAAATGGCCCCAGGGGCGTTTTCTTAATTTGGCGGCCTCGGGCACTAAGTTTAATAACTGTTGAACGGGGCCTCAGATTAAAATTATGAAACCCCCTTCGTGCTCGGGAGGAGGTGTTTACCCTAGGGGAGGCTTAACCTCGGCCCCGTCGAGTGTTTCGGGCATGGGATAAATTGGGGTTTAAATTAATTAAAAATATAATTAATTTCTTTTATTTAATCCCTAACCCCACCCATCTCCTCCCTCATTTCCCCCTCCCCGGGAAATCCTCCCCCCTCTCCTCCTCCATATCCGGCGAGGCGACTCCGGCAAGGCGGTCCAGTGAGACGCGACCACCCTGGCAGGTGGACGACGAAGCATCCGGGGAATCCCAACAAGGTAGGAGATTCTCGTTTTACATTTTAACCTCTCGTCCCTTGTTTCACGTTAAATTATGGTGTCGTTTTTTCTGTTTATCTTCGTACAGATCCCATAAATGAGTATTATAGAAACAGAGCAACCCAATGCACCCCTTGGATTTAAATTTGGAGCCCCGAGGCGTCCGTGGATGAAAATCAATCTTACCAGGTTTTTTAGTGTTTTCTGGTGACGTTATGGCCATCCGGGCGGCGGCGGCTAGGGTAGCTGGTGTCCGGCGGCTTCGCGCGCCGGCCCAACGGTCCAGGGTGTGCGGCACGACAGTCTTTAAGTAGTGGCAGGACAGTTTCCTCGAGGGCGTGTGAGTGGGGGCGGCCGGGGCTCGCGGTCGAGCGGCACGACAGACTGGCGCATAGCGTAGGCGAGAGGAGGAGCAACCGCGGATGCCCTCAGGCGAAGCCGGCGGAGAGGCGGTCTTGCGCGCGGTGCCTGTCGTGGCGGTCATCGGCAGCAGGTGCGACATTGGGGAGATGGACCAGCCCTTGGTCAGTCGTTGTAGAGGAAGGCCGGGGTCTTTAGACCCCAACTGGCAGACAAGAAGGACCCGCATCCTGTGGGTCCTGTTCTGGAGGAAGATGACCGGCCGAAGCCGGTCTGCAAGGGGGAGCAAGGACCCGCAAAGCACTGGTCCTGCTGGAGGCATGCAGACGAAGAAGACTGGCCCTCCTGGACTGCCTGGTTTTTGTTTAGAAATAAAAACTAATAAAAAAAAGGAAATAAAAAAAAGGTTATAATAATAATAATATTATATTATTACTATTATTATTATAAAATGATTTATATTTTAATAAATCATAGACCGGGTGTAGGATTTGGGAGCCGTCTGCAGCGATGCGCTCCTTAAATTACGATGAATATTTTTAGATGGTTTCGAGGAATTTTAATTCCCGAAATGAGGGGCTCGGAGGTGCGACGTTCCTTTAAGCGGACAAGCGTTTTTTCCAAGATTCTTGTTTTGGACGGCGCGGACGCTTCCGACGTCCGTTTTGAGCGCCGTCAGCGGCGTTCCGACCCTGGAACTGAGGCGGAAGCTTCCTGGGAATTTTCAGGCATTCAGGCCGAAGGTGAGGCGCGGGCCCCACGACCCGTCTTTTGAGCTGTGTGCAGATTTTAGCGACTTTTTCATTGGACGCCCGTTCGGGGCGTGCGAGCATTCATTTCTGGATGTTTTTTCAAGGGTATTGCAATGGTGCAATCCATCTGCACTAATTCGGCACGATGGTGCGGGGCCCACGAGGGCTGTTTGGGCGTCGACGGTGATTTTCCATCTTTATCACCGACCGACCGTTTTGGACAACTGAATAGTCCATCTTGTGTGCTTTTTTGAGAGGATCGTAATAGTGCGATCCGTTCGTTGTGTTTCGGGACCGGGTTGCGGGTCCCACGAAGCATCGCTCGTGTGAGGTGTGTCGTAATGCATCTTTTTCTATGGATATCCGTTGCACTCAAGTGAGTAGTGTTTTTGACGTGTTTTCCTGAGGGGATCGCAACTGTGTGATGCGCCCAACTGTTTTTGAGGCTGAGGCTCTGGATCACGGGACGTCGTTCGGGCGTGAGGCGGTATTGGTGACTTTTTCGTCGGATATCTGTTTGAGGAGAGTAAGTAGTCGATCTCAGGTGTTTTTCTGTGAGGATTACAACAGTATGATCCACTTGGTTGTGCGGAGACTCTTGCGCGATCTTGTGAAATGTGGAAATGTTACGTCGGGCCTTCACGTTGATGTCGGGTGCCATGTGCACAATAGCCCTTGGGCTGGAGACGAGGTATACTCTGGGAGTATACCAGAGCGCTTGGAGGTATGTCTGGTTTGTACCTGAGAACGTTTTTGTGCCCAGTTGGGGTTGACGCAGGGCCACACGTCATGTGGGCCTCATGTGCGTGTCATGTTCTGCTTTGCGTACTTTAACATCTCGCGACGTAGAGGGTCCCTCTGTGTGATTTTTTGACTAGCAGAGTGGAGTTTTTCCCCTGGTTCTATGATCATTTGTTGACCAGTTGGGTTGAGTGGTCTCCCCCTGGTTTCGTTCTCGATGGATCAGCTAGTAGCGGTGCTAGTGGCACCCCGTGATGGAACAGGCGCTGAAACTCTTTTGGGGTGAGTTGTTCTGGAGTTGGGTGGTTGCACGATACCCACTCCATGTTCGGTTGGCCAGTGTTGTACTCTCCAGTGGAGATGGCCAGAGCAGTTCTGAGTTTTACCCTCCAGTGGGGCTGGGCAGTGGGTTACTCATCGACTTCTGCGGGTTTACCCTGCACCAGGGCTGGGCAGTGGGTTGCTCACTGAATTCTAAGGTTTTACCCTTCAGTAGAGACTGGGCAGTGGGTCACTCGACGCTCTTAGGGTCTACCCTCCTGCAGAGACTGGGCAGTGGGTCACCCGACCAACTTAGTGTCTACCCTCCAGTAGAGACTGGGCAGTGGGTCACCCGATGACCTCTTAAGGTCTACCCTCCAGCACGGATGGGCAGTGGGTTTCCCATCGTCTAGTTCTAGGTCTACCCTCTAGCAAGGATGGGCAGTGAGTCACCTGTCAACTTATTCCAGGTCTACCCTCTAGGGGGGCTAGGCAGTGGGTCACCTGATGATGTATTAAGGTCTACCCTCTAGTGGGGCTCAGTAGTGGGTCTCCGGATGATGTATTATGGTTTACCCTCCAGTAGGGTTGGGCAGTGGGTCACCCAGTATATTATTATGGTTTACCCTCTAGTGGGACTGGACAGTGGGTCGCCTAATGATGTATTAGAGCTTACCCTCCAACAGGGCTGGGCAGTGGGTCACCCGATATCTGGTTATGAATTAGCCTCCAGCAGGGCTGGACAGTGGGACACCTGTTGGCATTCCAGGCATAGTCCTTTCTACTAGGCTAGCCTGTGGCTTTCCTCCGTGGTTATCGGAGTGGGACCCTTGGTTATACTGGTAAGTGTTGTGATGGCTTTGACTTTGAAAATACCTCTCGACTGCAAGGCAGTGACGATGTGTGTTTTGACTTTCCCTAGAACTTTCATGTACGGGGGGCACTTTCCCCACTGAGACGCATTCTAGTGACGTGATCTAAAACCGTACGAGCGAGTCAGTTCCACCCATAGCGGATAGTGTCGAGGTTTGGTGATTGAGCCCCTTGGCTTGTGGTTCGGGGCAGACGTGTGGGATGTTGGGCATCGATGGAGTTTACTTCTGGGTTTTGGCTACTCTTTTCTTGGGCCGAGCTACGGGATAGATAACCCCTTACGAGCTTGTTCGGGCTTCTTGACAGAGCATATATATGTATATACCTCGTACGAGTACCCACTCCTTGGGTTTTGGCTACTCTTCTTCCAGGAAAGGCGAAGACGCGTGGGGTATGCCACGTGCTTTCCGTGTCTAGCTTCTCGTGGTTGCACAAGTTTATTCTCCAGCTATAGGTAGCGAAGACTCGACGAGAATTTCATCCTCTCACCATTTCCAACTCCTTTTGTCTAGACGAGTCTGCCTTCTTTTCTCTTGGTGGGTTGAGCTGGACTCTCTGCTGTCACTCTTTACTGCACCCTCAGTTGGACTCCTTTACTTTCCATGTTCGCTCTACTGCTCACCCTTCGGTACCTCCTTTATTTCTCCCTCAAGACTTCGGGGTATCCTACTGAGTATTTTGATACTCAACACTGATTGGGATTTGCCCGCACTTGGTGTGCCCTTGCAGACGACAGACAGGTTGGTCGAGAATTTAGTGGAGCATAGGAGTTTGGGAGCATGGACCGCGTGTGGTGGTCATAGCCTGGTTCCAGGTGGGAGTCCCGTCAGCTGTCTTTTTGTTTACCTGTTGCTGGGTTGTGGCACTTTTCTAGTTGGGCACGTGTTTTACCCCTTTTTTCCTTTTCAGCACTTTACTTGTTCTGTTTAGAGGTCGATGCACATTTGTGGTATTTATATAGCAGTTGCCCTTTTCTTTACTTGTCTCTTCGTTTACACTACATTGTTGCATTGAGTGTTCTACGTGTGTGTGTACAGGTGCTTAGGCAAAGGCCTCCCCGAGTTGTTGTGCCTTTGGCGCTGGTCGCCAGCCCCTCGCCTATGGAGGCGGGCTTCGGGTAGTTGCGGCTCGAGCCCGGGTAGGGTTGGGTCGTGACAAAGTGGTATCAGTGGTGGTCTATTCCATGGGACGCTGTTCGAACGTCCCTAAATGAGGATTGCTAGGGATTTAGGGAAACAGTGTTAACGTATCTCGAGAGCGGCTCTCAGGCTAGGGAGTCCAGTGATGGTGCGGCGGCCGACGTATCCATTCACCAGGACCTTGATAACCTGCTTGTCGGCTCAGCATGCTAAGACACTTGTTGCAGGGAATTTTTTTTGTGAATCACATAAGACTGAGTCTTGAATGTCCTTCTTGAGTCAGCTCCCATTCGTTGTTGTTGTTGGTATATACATATATGATCATCTAACCACGGTACTCCTTAATAATATTTAGGATGTCTCTGGGAAGACAGCCAGCCAGGATACCAGCTTTGGTTCATGACGACGACCCTGTGAGCCCGAGAAACATTATATGACAAATAAAATTTTTAAACATTCCTAAAGAGCCCCTCTCCCCCCTTATAATAATCCCTCACCTCTTTCCAATTACTCAAATCTCTCAATCCCCATGGCTCTTCAAACCTCTACCCTATTATACTCTTAGATCCTTCTCTTCCTCCAAGAAGTCATCTCTTTTGTAGAAGGAAGTTCAAGTAAACCTTTTGGTTCAAACCCAAGGACGATACCCGATTTAAAGGTAATGTCTTCTATTAAGTTCGTTTATTTTATTTTACTTCTCCAACGCTCTAAAATATTTTAATTAAATTATTTTATAAAAACATCAGGATCCTAAATATATATGCTTTTAATGGGAATGATTAAAACTACACTTATACACACATCCATATAATGGATAAAGAACATATTGTTTCTAGGGACGGCGAACTACAGTTTCACCAAATGATGATTGTTCAATATTCCCCTACCACCTATTATGGTTTCCATTGTGATGGTACTGTATTTATTTGTGATATATATTATATTTATATTGCCTTTATGCTTCTTTATTTTCATTTATATCATACCGTTATGGTTTCTTTAATGGGTAAACACGATAATTTCATTTGAGGAAGTGCGGACTACCACACCCACAAAGTGATATGACTCATTCATGTCAGGCTTAAAATGTATAAAGGATGGATTTAATGAAATTATATATTATTTTATAATGGAATTATATTTTACCAATTTATCATTATGTTTTCATTCCATTAAATATGAAATAGAAATGAAAGTAGCGTTCATGCATACGTACGGCTTACCATATCTAGGAACGGTGCATTTCATTTCTTATCACAAAAAGTTGTGTATTATTATAAATACATATATATACAAGATATATATAATAAATAAGATATCTAAATCAGGAATATAATTTTGGTGAAAATGGTCTTTTGACCACATTGAAAACTTGAAATTATAAGGAGTACATTTGTACACAAGTACCAAACAACGAAAAAATGATCGTTATTAACATAAATGATAACATAATGTTTATGACATTTTAATAAGTGATTTAAATGAAATAATATACATAGAAAAGTTTTTTATTAATGTATAAATTACATTAGCTTATTTTTCAAGATATTAAATAACGAATGGGTCAAGTCAGACACGAGGTAAGGGATCTTCTTAATCCAATTTCCATTCTTTGGGTTAATCTTATACTTCTTATTTGTGCCTTGCTATGAATATGTCCTATATTGTATTTATATGTTATTTATGTTTAATTATAGTGAATACACATTATTGATCTATTTTATTTAAAAAATGATCTTTGTAAGGGACCTCAGCTCAATCTCCTTTCATTGAGGCATATTTTTATTTATAAATGACTTTCATTTAAAAAGTGTATATGTAATGTCCCAAAAATTAAGTATAATTGTTTTTAATTATATGGAATTGTTTAGAGGCTGTAAAATATGACAGAACCAGATTCTGATGCCTGGAGTGCCCAAAATGATCTGTCAAATTTGGTTAAGTTTTAATTAGCGCTCTTAAGCAGTTTTCCTGAAAAAGTGGAATAACAATTAAATTGAAAATTAGATCAGAAATCCAATGGATGTGTTGCGTTCAGGATGGCAGGTTAACCCTATGAGCGACATAAGTTTTTTCGGCATTGGCCTCCTCTGAGAAAACCCAAAAATGGCATAATCGTAAATAAAATTAAAAAAAATTATTTTTCAAATCCTTATAACTCACAAACTGTAACTCTGATTGAATATCTGAGACCACTACTGAACTCATTAGGGTATACTCACTTTAGGAAGATACTAACATTGGTCGGCGCGGTCCTCCAGTGAATGTTAGTTTTTAGCCGTAAATAAAATAATTATGTAACAATTATTTTATTGTAAAATTAATAACATCTAAATGATAACTCATATTTAAAAAATGAGAGTATCGTTGGGTTTTTTTTGGCATGTTTGACATAGAGAGAGCCTATCCTCGATAGGAACATGTAAAGTGTTAATGTTATAATTTTTATGAACTTTTATTTGTGTACGATCAGTGTACCTGCGAGCGGTGTTATATAAATTTTGAACTGGTGCTCAAAATTGAAATCTCAGGGCATTGTTGAACTCTCAGTGCTAATATTCACTTCAGGATACCATCACCTTGACAGCAGTAGCTCGAAGGTGAATGTTAGTATTTATGAATTTAATGGTAGAAATATCTTTCATTTTATTCTTAAAACCTCCTAATTGGTATGTGCATTGGTGGGGACCACTCTTGCTATGAAAATCCCCATCTTTAAATTTTAATGGTGGGGACCACCCAAACACCTGACCCCCTTGAACTCCTTCTTTAATGATGGAGGTGAATTTTGGTTTCCTCTAAATTAATTATGCCACCCTCATCATAATTAATGGGAAAAATACATTTAATAAGTTGGATGTTCATTTTATTGGGTTGAGGAAAATTATTGGAGAGGGTTGGAAAATCCATGGAGAATTTAGAAGAATTCTTCTTCTCCAATGAAAATTTATTCTCTAATAAATAACTTTCTCCTACGAAGAATGAGGAACCGACCCTGAGCCCAGATCAGAAGAGCGTTGTGGGAGCGACGAACGTTGACGCTCTACAACGACTTTGTCTTCTTTCTCACACCTCCACCTATGGAAGCATCAATGTATGGTTTTTTTGAATTCCCCCTAACCTGTTCTTGATGTTATTCATGATTCATGAAGTATTGAGCCGCATTCTACCTCACTAACGTGGAGGGTGTAGGCCAAATGAACAAGTCCCATCCTCTCCGCATCCTTTGTGGGTTTTGATGCAATCTTTGCGATGGAGGAGGATGGCGACCGGTGTAGGAGATTGGAACTAGTGGGACTTGAGAGCGGAAGCTGGCACCATGGCTTGCACCGCCGGGGAAGAGTTGCGGGCCATTGACCATGACATAGCAAGGGTGGAGACAGACACTCTAGCCAGCTGCATGAAGGGGATGGATGCATGCACCCGTGCTACCCAGCATGTAGGATTCAGGGCCTTATGACGCGACGCTGAGAGGAGGGTGGTCGGATCTCCGTCGGATGCCGGTGAAGGCGCGGCGAGTGACCGCTCCAAGTAGAGGAGGGGGTGGGACATCTGGGAAGCCACCACATGCCGCCGTAACCCCGTGGGCTGGGCCAGACCCAGTGGGTTGGGTCTACTCGGACCAGGTCCGGTCGTCCCAGGCCGGGTAGGAGTAGGTCGGACCAAACCCAGATCAACTTCGTCCATTTTCTTTATTTTCTCCATATCATGAGCTATGTGCGTCCATTGAACGAACTGTCTATGGTGCCAAAAACCATCGATCGAGACCATCCTTTTGGTATAACCCACTTGGGTTTTGGATAATATTGGGGTACGACCTGGTTGGATCGAACACAAATCCAACTAGGCCCTCGGGACTAAAAGGCCAATAGCTCATAGACCGGGTGTCCGATTGATGCACCGTCTGTTGCGTTGAGACCCCTATAATGTGGTGGTCCTTTATGATAATTCTTAATTGGAAATAGTGGAAGTTGGAATTTGAACATGTGGTATGAGTATCATACCCTCCTAGAGTTAATCAAGATTAGTGCGGGAACCTTTTAGCTTGCTATAACATGAGAAAGGGGTCTTATGTGGGTCTGTGTTTTAGGATCCTTTGTGGGTCTATGTTCGAGAGTCTCACTTGGGTCTGCTCTAGGAATCCGTGTCGGACTCCTCTAGGATCTCATGTGGTCCTGTTGTACTAGGATCCTATTTGAGTCTGATGTTGTACTAGGATCCTATGTTGGTCTGATGATTTAGGATCCAATGTTGGTCTGATGATTTAGTATCCTACATGGGTCTTCCTCTTAACAGAGTAAGATGATTTATTAGTAACATCTAATAATCTTTACTACTATACCTATGTTATACCAAATGTGAGATGAGTTCTTACCTTCATGGTAATACATTTCAGTGTGGTGTACCTATGTGGTTGTTTCCTTCGCGGTGTTTCCTTTGTGGTATTCTTCTGTGTGGTGTACTTGTGTGGTACTTTCCTTCATGGTGATACCTTTGTGGTATTCTTTTGTGTGGCATACCTATTAGGTACTTACCTTTGTGGTGATACCTTTGTTGTATTCTTCTTTATTGTGTACATATGTGGTATATTCATTTGTGGTGAAACGATGGTGGTATTCTTCTGTGTGGCGTACCTATGTGCTACATTCCTTCGTGGTGATACCTTTGTGGTATTCTACAATGTGGTGTAACTATGTGGTACTTTCCATCGTGGTGATACCATGGTGGTATTATTATGTGTGGAAAACATGTGTGGTTCTTTCTTTCACGGAGATACATTTCTAGAATTCTTCTATGTGGTATTACATTTGTGGTACTTACCATTATGGTGTTACCTTCTTGGTATTCTATCCTTAATGTAATAGTTGTGCATTGAGCTAATGAGTTGGTCCTTGTGTTTTCCTCATGAATGAGATGGGTTTACTTGATTGCATTGGTATATGTATGGGAATATTTCGAAATAGGGTTTTATGTTGTTTTAATGCTATGTGGTGTATACTTTTTGGATATTTTGAGTCCTTTGAGGGTCTCGGGATCCCTAAATAGTATCATTATACTCACACATACACAAGCTATGCCCCACACATTGTTGTGTTTGGTGCAGATGACAGAAATCGCTGACTGAGGAAGAGGGTGCTGGGACTGGAGGTAGCTCGGAGGTGGACCATAGACGAGGCATACCGCATAGACCACTGTTCGAGAGCTGTACCAACCCATTAGGTAGGATCCTTAGTGGGTGTTCATAGGAGAGATTTTAGTTTACTTGTACTTTTCTGTTTCCTTGTACTTTCTAGTTGGGCTTGTATTCAGGCACCTTTTTCCTTTTTATACAAGCACTTTTTAAAATACCATTTACTTTTGATCGTATCTTGATTTGTTCTTGGTTTTGTGTGTGTATACAGGTTATAAAGGTGATTCCTTCCCAATTTTTGGGAATACACATTTCAGTGCTAGTCTCTAGCCTCTGGCCTATAAAAGACAGGCTTGGGGTAGTCACGGCATGGGCCCTTGGGGATGGGTCATGATAGTATAAACTCCCTTGACATTTCATCTTAGTCAAATTGAATCTTTTCTACGAAGAGATTTACTAAACAGATAAAAAGGAAAGCTTCATTTTAACGTAAGTGATGATAATGACCTTTCCACTGTCGTGAGTATTATTTGATCATTCGCTTCCATAACAAGCGGTAATGTTTTTATTTGTAAAATAAATACCATACAATGTAGTACGTAATTTGGAATTGAAAATGGTTTTGATAATGGATTAGTTATGTCAATATATTTAAATGATATATTTTGATTTAATTTTTGAAATTTTATCTTTTCTTTATGTTTTTCTGTGTGTTATGAATGTGTTATGGTTCTTGGGCATTGTTTAATCATACGGGTGGTCCCGTGATAATCCTTAGGTGGGTGAGCCCGATATAGCTCTCTATTGTATTGGGTAATGCGACTAAGGAAAAGGTGAATGGTTATCCTAAGGGATTAATGTAATATAATGTGATGGGTATTCCCAATGTAACTCCATGCATTCCTGTGAAAGCTACAACGTAAGTATATTATGGGTGCCACAAGTTTCCTTTATGATTAGTGACGACTATATGATATTCATTAATCTTATGAATTCAGGAGGCTTGTTAAAAAGCTTATGTTATGTTTGTATTGATGAACTAATGTCTTCTCTCCTAGTTTTATAACCATTAAAAGTTTTTATGCTCATCCCATGTTTTGAAATTTTTTTCATAGGATATAAAGATGAATAGGGTCCAGAAAGGGATCATGGATAAGTTGTGATGTCTAAAACATGAAACTAGACATGAAACTTTTTTTAAGTTTTTATATTTTAAGAAAAAAATTGAAACTGAGTAAAAGTGTCTACTTTGTAATATTTTAGATGATATGTAATAGTTATGACCTAATTCTAAAAAACTCTAAAACTAAAAATATTCTAAATGTGAATTATCCAATTAATTCAATATTATGTAATATTTTATGCCTTAGTCCTTATAGTTGGTATTAGTGGTTGGTTTATACAACCTTATGTGCTAGAATATTGTTAAATTAATGTATATATAATAATTTTGGTAATATTGAAATGATATAGAATTTACATATTACCATGTTGTTTACCTTAAGATAATTCTGTGTTCATATTCGGTTTCCAAAGAGGAAACGTGGTTGCTATGATGGGAAGACATAAGGCGGAAGACAACCTTCCAAATCAGCAACCTTAGATGGTGAGAATCGTAACTCAACTATTTGTTGCAGTGATTGAATAGTTGACTTAGGCTATAAATGGTGGTGGTTTCAATCCATGATATCATCCAGATCAACCCAAGAAGAACATGTTAGTAATGGATCATTTAATGAGGAAGAATCCCCCATTATTAAAAGGATCATCTGACCATCTGCTAACTGAAGGGTGGATTAAAGCACTGGAGAATATTTTTGATGTCATTGGGTGTTCAAAACATCAAAAGGATAGTCTTGAAGTTTACCATTTTGAAGGTGAAGCCGATCAGTGGTGGTCGATGGGGAAAATTGTATGGATAGTGAGGAAATGGATGCTCTAAATTTGGTTGAATTCAATGTTATGTTTCTTGAGAATATTTTCATATGGTGGTTCGTCTTGGTATGGAAAAACAATTCATGGAATTGAGGAAGGAGGGTGACTTAGTGGAGGTTTATGAAGAAAAATTCATTCAATTGGAACAGTATTATCCAAATTTCGTATGATATCTTCATAGTAATATACACCATTTTCACTCATGATTAATGCCAATGTATCTATAGGATTTATATTCTTATTAGTTAGAAAGTCATGGAAAACATTTGTGATGTGGAGTGAAGGTGGAAATGGAGTTTTCCGATGATAATTTTTTAGACAAACAACATGATAAGAGGTTGAGGTGTCAAAAGAAATGCAATAAATATTCCAAAATGTCTGATGGTTTGAAACTTAATTTACAGTATGTGAAAATTGTTGTAAAATTCATGCTGGGGAATTTATTTTGAATTATGTTAAGTGCTACTGATGTGGTAAAATGGGGCATAAGGCACATAATAGCACTGAAAAAGATCAAGGTAATGGAATGAAAAAATCTGATTTATAGTCAGTAAAATGTATTAAGTTTAATGAAATGGCACATTATAAAAATGAGGGTCTAACTAAGAACACAACTATGGGAATGAAGCTAGACTACAAGTAGAAATGGGTGGTGATATCCTTTGAAACATCTTCAGTAGATGTTGGGCCATCAAATAAAGTAGTCTCATGTACACTGTTTTTTTGTTCAGATTATGCCAATATGATGATTGATTCAGGGTCTATGCACTATTTCATTTCTGAGATGTTTTTGATTAAATTGAGAATTCCATCTCATGATATGAATCCAGAAGTTATTTAAAAATCATAGGGGGAAATGTTGAGAAAAAAATAATTATAAGAACCTTCATGTCCTTTTTTGGAGAAAGAATCTACATAGAAACCTTATTGGTTTTCCTCTAGTAGAGTTTGACGTTATTTTGAGTATGGATTGGATTACCATTTGTCATTCTATGATTCAATGCAAAGAAAAAGTGGATTCCATTCAAAATTATTTTTAATTCGTTTTCTAGAATGGACCCTTACTTTTGATAACAAATCAGGATGCTAAGAAACTAGTAAAAGATGGAAATGAATGTTTTCATGAAAATATTGTGGAAAATAAATGAATTGTTCATATTAATGATGTGTCTGTGGTAAATGAGTACCATGAAATTTTTCTAGATGAGTTTCTTGGTATTTTAACTATTCAATAAGTTGAATTTACTATTGACTTAGTTCCTGATGTTAAAATAATTTCAAAACCCCCTTATCGAATGGATCAAATTAAACTTCTAGAGTTAAAGAAGAAATTGCACGAGTTATTAGATAAAGGTTTCATTCAAACTTGCACAACACCATGGGGATCTCCCGTCTTGTTTGTTAAAAAGAAATATTGCTCAATAAGCCTTTGAATTGAATATAGACCATTGAATAACATCACTCTTATGAACAAGTATCCCTTTCCTCATATCGATGATTTGTTTGATTAGATTCAGGTAGCTTAGTATTTTATGAATATTGATTTGAGGTCAGGGTACCATCCATTAAAATTAAAGGAAGAAGAAATTATGAACACCGCATTTCGTACTAGATATGGCTATTATGAATTTGTAGATACGCCTTTTGGGTTAACCAATCCACCTGCTCTATTCATGGATCTTATGAAAAGAATTTTCCCTGAGTTCTAAGATAAGTTTTTAGTTGTCTTCATTGTTGATATTTTGGATGAATTAAAATGTAAAGAGGTGAATTAAAGTCAATTATTGGTTGTCCTGCAAACCTTAAAAGAAAATAAATTGTATGGGAAATTAATCATGTGTGTGTTTTTGTAAAAAAAAATTACCTTGGTAACATTGTTATAAAAATGTCATAACCATTGATCCTGCTAAAACAAAAGTTATTGATGAATGGACAAGACCAAAAAATATAACATAGATACAGATTTTTCTTGGATAAGAGGATTATTACTGGAGTATTGTTGAAATTTTTAAACAGTTATCTTGCCCACTTCTTAAGTTACTCGAAAAGGTGTTATTTTCATTTGAGAAAAATAATGTGATGAGTGTTTTCTGGAATTGAAAAGACGATTGGTAAATGTTCTTGTCTTGGAACTAACTTCTAGAAATTTTGATTTGGTTATCTTCATTGATTCTTTATTAAAAGGACGTGGTTGTGTCCTAATGCAAAATGATCTAGTAACTTCTTATGCTTCATGTCAGTTGAAACCTCATGAGTTAAATTACCCTCTAAGTGATATGGAATTAGCTACTGTTGTTTTTGATTTAAAAAGTTGGAGGCATCCACTGTATGGAGTAAAATGTGAAATATGTACTGACCACCATTGTTTTGAGTACATATTCTGTCTGAAAGAATTATTCATGAGATAGAGGAGATGGTAGGAATTAATCAAGGATTCTGATTGCACGATCCATTTCTATCCGAAAAAAGAAAATAATGTGGATGATTCGTTGAGTCAAGAAAGTAACGATTCATTATAAAAGAAAATATTGGAATGGTATCCTTTGGTTTTTTATTTGAGTAAATTTGTAATGGATGTTGTTGGTGTCGGAATGTCCTATGTTTTGTTTCATGTGTCAGTTAATCATCTCTATCTAACAGAATTAAGCAAGCACATAAGGGTGACAATGAGTTGCATAAAAAGGTAGAGTTGGTTCAAAAGGGTATCATTCATGATTTTAAAATTGATAATGACTGTGTTTGGAGATTTGGAAGGAGATTACATGTTCATTTGGATTCAAAGTTAAATAATGAGTTTTTATGTGATGCTTATAGTTCAACATTTTCAGTTCATCTTTTCTGTAATAAGAAGAACATAGAAATTCGGGAGTATTACTGGTGGGATGGATTTATAAGAGATAAAACTGAATTAAATGTGATGTGTTTAACTTGTATATAGGTTAAATCAAAGGGGTCATTAACAAAAGGGATGCTTCAGTTTTTACCTGTTCTATAGTGGAAATGGGAAAATATATCCATGGACAACATTGTGGGATTACCAAATACATCTCAAGATAACAATGAAATCCAGTTTATTATTGATCGGTTGACTAATTATTCTCATTTACTTCCTATTGAGAAACTCTATCTATAGATCAACTTTCTTAGTTGTATGATAATGAGATAGCTTGGTTTCATGGAGATCCCATCTCCATTATATCTGATCATGATCCCCGGTTTACTTATAACTTTTTGAAAGGCATTAAGAAGTCTTTGGGCATTGAATTAAATTTTAGTACAACTTTTCATCCTCAATCATATGGGCTTTCAGAACAAACAATTCATACCATAGAGGATATGTCACATTCTTGCTGGATGGATTACCAGGGATTTTGGTACCAACATCGTTCATTGGTTCAATTTTTTTTATAATAACATTTTTCATTCCAGTATACAGATGTCACTATTTAAGTCATTATATGGGATGTGGTGTCGATCGCCAGGTTTTTGGGATTATGTAGGTGAACAAAATTTGATGGGTCCATAATTATAAGAAGAGATGGAAAAAAGTTATGTAGATTCAGAAGCACGTGAGAATTCCTCAGTGTAGGTAGAAAAGTTATGTTGATAACCGGAGGAAGGAAATTATTTGGAGGTACGCGATCATGTCTTTCTCAATGCTTCTCTATGGAAAAGTGTGATGTTTTTTGGTATGAAGGGAATGTTGAGTCTAAAGTTCATTTGACCTTTTGAAATCCTAGGGAATGTTGGATTAGTTACCTATAGCGTGGATTTACCTCAAACTATATCCCATATACACAATGTTTTTCATGTTTCAATGTGGAGAATGTATATGCCATATACATATAATAATTTGAGGCATGCGGTAGTTCCATTGGAAGAGAATCTCTATAATAAGGAATAACCCATCCATATTCTTGACCAAAGTGAGAAATTATTGCAGAATAAGTTAATTAATCAATTAAGGGTATTGTGGAAATACCATTTGTTGATGTGGAAACGTGGGAATCATAAAATGATAGGAGGGATAAATACCCCCACTTATTTGATACGTGAATAAAACTGCAGGGACACCAATTGCAAAAGGTGGGTTGAATGTTACATCCCAGGTAAACAATGAATATAACATTTCCATATTTATTAATATTTCAGAAAGAAATATTAATTATTCATTAAAATTTATTTCAATGTTGACGGCATACCTGATACACAACAATGAGTTTCTTGGAAATCTTATGTTGCAAACAATGTTGGGTCGTACTAAAAAAATAATATTATATTATTTTAAATGGTATTTAACACCTTTCCATTGTAATGGAAGGAATGAATAAACCTAACTAAAAATGATTATACATGTTGGATAAATGTATTTACATTTTTCCAATAAATTTTAGAGGCTTAAAATAAGAATGAATCTGAATTTAAGCATAAATACTCAAATATTCATTAAAAAGTCGATTTACAAATTTTTTATGGTGAACCCTCATTAAATCTACTTTTGGTCACTTTTATATGTTCAATTTGATTAAACAATATTATTATTTTAATTTGGATATAAAAATTTACTTTTGGTAAATTTTTGTATTTTTCTGATAAAATTCATTTTTTTATGAATTGGGAAAAATTTTATTTTAATTAAAAAATTGTTCTTAATATAATTTATTCATATGATTAGATTATATTTTTAATTGGTTTAAAAGTATAATAAGATTATATTTTTACCAATTAATCAAATTTTGTTCAATCTGAGTAATTTAACTTTGATAATGAACATAATCTAGTGTAAATCCGTTGATAGTTATTATATCATTAAAACCCGATTTTTGTTTTAACAACAGAAATTAATTGTAAATTACATTCTTCCACTTCTGTTATTTTAATTTGGAAAAATGTATACCATATTTGGAATCAAGAGGTACAAATTTTGTAAATATGTTACCTATATTTTTATACATTATGAATATTTACATCAGTAAATATTTTATTTACCATGGTTAAAGTGTAAATATGCTAAATAAAGGTAAAAAATAATAGTATATTAATATTAAATTACCCTAACATGTGTACTAAACATATTTTTTGATAAATGTCCGAACATGGGAATCCTTGGGTCGATTTTTGGACACCATGGGGCCTCTTGGGAGTGATGGTGACCATTTATATTAATTAATATAATGTAATGACAAAAAATGACATAATCATATATCTTTTAGTATATCAATTATTATAAGGGGTTATTTAAGTTATCTCTTCATCTATAAATATTTATATAAAATATAAAATTATTTCCTACATAATTTTATTTTTTTATAACATTTATAAATCATATAAATAATATTATTTACGACACAATAATGAGGCAATTTTTACCTCATTGTAGGATGATTTAAATAAATAATATTATAAAACATAAAACAATATCCAAAACCTATGTAATTCTTATCGGATGATTTTATTTAGAACAAGACTCATCTTATAATTGACTATAAAACTATGGTACCTTTATAATCTCAGAATATTTATAAAATATAATAATAATTTTAAACATTCCTAAAGAGCCACTCTCCGCCTTATAAAAAGACCACACTTCTAACCCATTTCTCACACCTGTATAGACCCATGCCTCATCCATACTATACCTAATTAAGCTCCCTAAATCCCTCTCTTCCACCTTGGAGAAATCCATTAGGTAGAAGGCAGTTCATGTAAACCTTTTGGTTCAAACAAATGGGAGATACCCGATTTAAAAGTAACGTCTTCTCTTAAGTTATTTTCTTTTATTTTACTTATCCATCCCTCTACACTTTTTTATTCCTTTATTTTATAAAAACACCTATTTCATCAATCTACTAGGTTTTTTGATGATAAATATTTGATCTACACTTACAGAAACCTCCATCTAATGGTTAAAGATCATATTGTTTATGTGGATGGTGAACTACTGCCTAACAAAATGATGATTGTTCAATCTTCTCTTACCCCATATTATGGTGGCCAATAAAATGGAAAAATATCTATATGTTATATATATTATATTTATATTTTTTATATTCTTCTGTATTTTTCGTTTAAAAAATACAATTATAGTTTCTATAGTGGGAAAATAGGATAATTTCATTTGAGAAAGTGCAGTCTACCGCCCCTCAAAGTGATATGACTCGTTCATCCCATACATGGAAATATATAAAGGATGGAGTTAATGAAATTATATATGATATTATACTAGAATTATAATATACCTATGTATAATTATGTATTTATTCAAATAAATATTAATTATAAATGAAAGTAGCGTTCAAGTGTATGTGCAGCTTACTATCTCCATGAACGGTGCATTTCATTTCTTATCCCCAATAGTTATGTACTATTATAAATACATATATATACTGGATATATATGATATAAATTATATCTACTCCTGAATATAATTATGGAGGTAATGGTATTTTGACGACAGGGATAACCTGTAATTATAAGGAGTTCATTTTTGACTCAAGTACCAAACAACAACAAAACAACCATTGTTAACTTAATTGATTGTAGAATGTTTATAATGGAGTAATAAGTTATATAAAATGAATAATAATCATGAAATGGTTTATTAATTAATTATAAATTATCTTTAGTGAAATATTCATGAGATTAAAGAACGAATCGGTCAAGTCAGCCACAAGGTATGGGAACTTCTAAACCCAATTTCAATTCATTGGGTTAATATTCTACTTATTGATTATTACATGCTATGATTAGTCCTATCATTTATTTATACTTTATTTATGGGTAATTATAGTTAATAAAATTTATCGTTCTATTTTATTTACTAAATCATATTTTTAAGGTACTTTGTCTCAATCTCCATTCATTAAGGAATAATTTTTCATACATGGATTTATTTTATACAGTGTATAAACACCTTAGAAATTTCATTTCATTGAACTGGAATAATTTTCTAAAAATTGTTTTTCTAATTGAAAAAGGAAATGTTTCTTTTTACTGTATTCAATGACAATGACCTTTCTGTGGTCATGAGTATTATTTGATCTTTGGCTTCCTTAACTAGATGTAATGTTTTTAAATGGAAAATAAATACACTATCCTCTTTTACTAATTTTGGTATTGAAAATGGTTTTGATAATGGATTTTTAATGTCAATATATTTAATGGATACACTTTTATTGAAATGTGGAAATTTTATCTTTCCTTTATGCTTTTGTTATTTGTTATGAATGTGTTATGCTTCTTGAGAATTTTTTACGCATGAGTGTGGTTCTGTGATAATCATTGGGCGGGTGAGCCTCAGATAGATCTCTAATGAATTGGGTAACAAGATGGAGATAAATGTTACTGTTTCTCCTACAATATTTAGGGAATATACAATGATTGTTATTCCAAATGTAACTCCATGCGAGGTTGTGAAATATACCACGTATGTATTTTATGTATGCAACAAGTTACATTTATGATTTTTGATTACTATGTGATATTCATAAATATTATGAATTCCCAAGGTATTTTAATGATAATATGTTATGTATGTATTGATGAACTAATGTTTTCCCTCACTGTTTTATAACCCATACTGTGTTATTTATGCCAATACCATGTTTTGAAATTTTTTCACCGCATATAAATATGAATATAGATTAGGATGTGACCAACGAAATGTCGTGCTATCTAATACATGGAACAAGACATGACTCTTTTGTTCAAGTGTTTTTTATTTTAAGGAAGAATTAAACTGGGTAGAAGTGTGTATTTTGTAATTTTAAGATGAAATTTTATATTTAAGTCCTAATTATCTAAAAATCTAAACCTGAAAAGATCCACATTGTGAGTTATCCATTTAATTGCAGAATATGTAATGTTTTAAAGCTGGGTCCTTATACTAACAGGTGGAACACTATAGCTAAATCTATACTCTGTATAAATGGTATCACCTTTTCAATATATTTGTATATAAAATATTAACAATAAAAGATAATTATTAACATATTATATACTATATCAATGTCTTAAATGATTAAAACTTGTTTTAAAAAAGTGACATTATCTGGAGTCTTTTTATGTATTGATTTTGCACTATTGAGGTATAATGATGATGGAATTATTACCAAGGAAAATTTAATATGGCTTATATATTTTAATTATATATAAATAAAAAAATCCAGACATGATCTTGAGACTTATGAAGAGTTTATCATAAATTGATAAACAATCCAATACCTATGCATAGACTCTTAGTGGTTATATTATCAAATCATTCAGCAACAGTCAGTCCCCATTCAAACAGTAATGCCACATATCAAACTCTTCTTCTCAAACGTCTCTTTGGGGATACCTCTTCAGGGAATCTACTTAGGGGATGCCCCTTATTGATTGCCTTTAAATTAAAAAAATTTCTCACATGCATGGGAGGGGGTCTACAGGTATGAAGTACATATCTTTTTTAAACAGAAACATAGGACCCTACATACTTATTTAGAGATGAATCCTAGGCCATCAATACTTTAAAATAAATGAAATTATTACAAAATAAATAACCACATTAAAAAAATAAGACATTTAATTTCAATTATGCATTGGTCGGTCATATGAAGAGCAGTCATTACACAACTTACCTAGTTTTTTGTTATACTTATTATATCTATTACTAGATGAAATACATATTATATATTAACATCTTTATAATATTTTATTAAATTAATTATAACTACTATAATTTAAAATTATTATTTATACAAAACCATTTTAATACCATTAAATAATGAATATTTTATATATTTCTTAATAAATTTAAATATGATACACATAACTAATATATTATTCATAAATTAGATAAAGCGTTTATAAAAATTATAATTTAATTTAATATTATATTCAAAATATCATATTTAATTTTCATAAACATTCAACATGAATTCATACAAAATTTTATATATAACATAATTATCATTCCTAACAATTCAATACAAATTCATACAAAAAACACATCATTGAAAAATTAAATCATACAAAAGACACTAATTTAAAAATCAATACATATATAATATAAAATTCATACACACAGACAATAATTGATAAATATTAAAAATAATATAAATAAATAATAAAAATAAATAAATAAATACAATTAAACAATTGAAAATTAATTTATAAATTTTACATTAATAAAAAAATAAAAAAAATCATTAAGAAAGAAATTTTCTAGGGCTTCGTATCAAAATTTAGAGGTGGAGAATGAAATTTTAGTCTGGGGAGACCCCTTTTATCGATTTTGTAAGTGGGATGTGCTAACGAGGTTCTAGCATCCTTCATTCCATCTTAATATGATGTTGGAACTCTGTTCACATAGCTTTTTCATAGAGAGATGCCAGAACAGAGTTCATGCAACCATTATAGAACTTGCAAAGGATGTGTGAACCCAATTCACGCATTCTCCGAGCAGAAGATGCTTGAATGGGGTTCGAGCATCTTGAAACCCATTTTAAAAAATATATCTAACCCTATACCTTTTTTATAAAAAACCCCATATATCAAAAAAAAACTCTCTAACAATACACATTAGGTAGTGGTGGAGGAACGCCTTGGAATTAAATGAAATGAAACATGAGAATTTTGAGCCTAAACCTCATTTGAATTTCCTAAAAAATCAGATGATGAAGATCCATCTATGACCTATTTTCCATCTTCCTTTATCTAATTGATCGGTGGGGATCACTAGAATTCAGTGAATGAAAATTATCATTATAGACAACCATCTTGATATGATAGCTATCAAGGTGTTACGGACGATGTCTACAACACCTAGTAAAAGATTTCTCTTCCATAATATAGTCCATATAGAGTTGTGGGGGGAGACATATAAATAATATATTTGTTCAATTCATCCATTCACTCATCCTCAAGGAGTATCTTTGAAGGAAGGGGATAATAATGATCATGGTTGATGCAGATCCATGCCACATATGATTCATTGTGTTGGAGAGTTTTGTCGTTTTCACCAAGAAAAGACATGAGAGTTTTTCTAATCCCACAGAAGAATCTGAGGTTCAACATTTGAAGGGATGAATGTAGAATAGAATTCCAAACATCCAAATGTGAAGAATCCAACCACAAATGGGAATCCATATACTATCAGAACAAGTGGTTGATCCACTAAACAAATGAATTGGGGATGAAACTAAAAACCATGTAAAAAATTTAATTGGAAGCTAAGACAATTAATACAGATCTTTTTATCATCTTTGAAACTCTATATATAGGTTTTATCACTCCCATAACTAAACATTGATTTTAAATATCCTTGTTTGTGGATTGTCCAATGCCAATCGTGCAACCAATGTTCCCAAGAGATGTCCTGATGGTTTCAAAAAAACAACAACTGAGATTAAAAGAGCAGTAAAGTCACCATTTAAAGGGGACTGATGGACCACCGTGTCCTCCAGGAATGGAAAGAAAATTGAAAACCGAGAAGAAAAAGTTACATTGAGGTCCAACTTAAATGTGGGAAAATCCAATGGATCATAGTTTTTGTTAGGATCCTTATTTCATAAAACCAATGAATCGTCAAAAACTGTATCAGGTGAAGAAATAGCAGCGGAAAAAATTGATAGTCGGGGATCTATGGATGATGGATGGTCAGATTCAATGGTCATAATATTCTCAACAAATGGCGGTGTGTGCAGTGCATTGTTTTCATTGTTAGATATTCAAACCTTTTAGTATGTAGGTAAAAAATGAGACCTATAATATCTATATCTAACATTCAATACATTTTTATGAGTACATGATACCCTTCATTATAACCATATAATATCATTATAAAACATTATACACTATGATTTCCATTGATTAGAGATAACAAAAAATCATTCCATGAGGGATATTTTCATTCGAATTCATGAAATGAAAATTAAAAAACAATAGAATGAATTATAAGAGATGCATAATTTAATTGTTAAACCATAATACATTTAGAACCATCATGTGTTTGAAATCTACAAATCCTATAATATCGCCGCATTATCATTGAATTACTAGTTTCCAAAAAGGAAATATTAAATTTTAATATATATATATATATATATATATATATATCTGAAGAGTAGTTCCTTGAATCACCACACACAAGGATTTATTATATAAGTTGGAACATTCAAATGATTTGTTATCTACTTTGGTGATTATGAGGTACCTTGGCTTGGGAAATGGCTCCAATGGTGTCACATTATGTCTTTATAACCCAATAACTAGTATTACCCACAAAAAATTCATTGGTGCGTATCACGATACAAAAAAAAATCAATTTTAATATCTTGTAATTTTATTTAATTTTCCACTACTTTCAAGTACACTGTGATTGACTATATTGATATATTCTATATCACATCACCATCATTTTGGAAAAACATGAAACCAAATTAGGGTTTCAAATAATTTCAATCTATTCCAAACTATCATCCATGTAAACATGTACACATATTTCATTATATCAACAAATGAATAATAAAATATCCTTAGTTCTTCTCATGATCTTATAGATGTTATTCACAATAACACATAGAATCGTGCTATGATTGGATTTTTCAATAAATATAATTAAGATAGAATATATAACATTAGGGCCAACACCAAACACATCATACATGATTGATCATGTGGAATATGTTAATGTAATTATATAAATAGTGACCATATATTATCATATATAGTTATTACATTATTTTTTTATGAATATTCCTTACATCACACAAAGAGACCCTTGAGGACCAAAATAGTTTTGTGTATTGGATACATGGAAACACAAACAAATGGTCCATAGGTAAACTACTTCATCTCCCATTATTTTTTTCAGAAATATAACCCTTATTTAACTAATTATATATAATTAATTTCATAATAACATAATGTAAAGAAACGTACAAAAGAGTGATCATATAAGCTCAGTAAGGGTAATTGAGGGAGATACATAATAATATCCTGAACAAAAGGGTATGAGAAAATGACAATATCATTTGAAAACCATAAGCTATATATCAATGATCATAATCATGAGCTATGAAATAAATATTACCATTTCATAAGACAAGAATCACAATGTAAAAAATGAAGATAATCTTTTGGAGAACAAAATTGGAATATGATATAAATATATGGGATACAAAAAAGCAAAGAATATAGTTCCTATAATACTAAAGGATAAATACCAATGCTATCATAGTCAAATGTGTTCACTCTCCATACCATTATAGTAGTCATGGACCACTCCTAAGACCATCATAGAAGAAAAATTCCCATTTGAATAGGGTTTACTCCCCAATACAGTCTTATTTTTCACATGAGATATAACTATATTCCCAATTAAAAGGACGGATATATAAGTTCAAATGATCTCATAATGAAATTCATACATAAGTTTTCAACAAGATCATAAATCATTCATAATATCTTAACCCATGCTGTGAAATGTGTTTTCTAAACATGTCATCATATCATAAACTATATAAAAGAGATGGGTTTCATTATAATATCTTCATAACATAACCCATCGAAAAAGCAGTTACATTTATATGCACTTTGTCTTGGTATAACCCATTGATGTGAAACAGATTTCATAAATAACTAATAATCATAAACATAAACCCTTCAGATAATGAGTAAGAATGGAATACTTGTATCATATCTCTATTAATGAATATATAGCATCAATGAAATTATTCTAAGATAGATAATTACTTTCAATGATAAATCACTTCAAATGTTTTCTCAGTGTGATAAATTTAATTTGAAAATATGTTTTTAAAACAATTTTTTTTTGAAAGTCCTACTATTTTAAAATTACCTTGAAAACATATAAAGGAATCAATAAAAATACTATAATGAATTTCTTAAAGAAAATATCCTTTCATCATTGAAAATTAATTTTTAGTAGATTTTCAAGATACATATTAATATGGTATAATTTATTAAATTTTTTAAAAATTATAAAACAAAATGAAAATAATTTTCATTGATAAAAAATTTTAAAAATGTTATGGGAACCTTGAAGACTTTGAGTGATTATCACAAAGAGAAATAGTATATATAACATGGATGTTAAAAACAACAATTCATTACACATTTTACTAAAATGGAAAGGAAACATTGTTTTGAAATGAAATGATTATTCATTTAAAAAAATTAAAATGTATGACATAAGTAATAATATGTATAAGAAATCATAGTGGAATTGTAAAACTATTTTGAAAACATTTATACAATACATGGTTTTAGACGAAAAAAGATTTATGAATGAAGAGATAAATTAAGTTGGATATTTATATAAAAATAAAGATTATTTTAAATAAAAAATAGTGTAAAAAATATTTTTATGAAAATATCATGAATAACCTGGAAGGAATAAATTTCTGAAGATTTATTGAGATACAAACCAAAAAAATGTAGCATCAGAAACATAATCATAAATAATCTCGATACACCATGAGATTTTAACCTAATATCCTTATATATTTTGTAACATTAAATTATAATAATAATGAAAGAATAAAAAAATGGAATAAATGAAATCATGACGATAATTAAATTCATTATAGTATTAATCAAAGGGTTCCTAAATACAAATCATGAAACAATATTGATGCCTAACATAACATATGTCTCAAAAAATTGAGCCAAAATCCCTTACCTTATGTCTTAAATTATGTCATACAAATTCAAACCACATATTTAATAAATATAATTAATAATGATATATATATATATATATATATCATACTATATATGTTTTTATTATTAATCGTTTATTAAAAAATCTATGTTAGCGTTTCATTTCGTGTAATTACCACTCCATTTTTCAAATATGTTTTTATTTGTACTTTTTTCATCTTAAAATGATCATGATTTATTCATCAAGAAATTTTTTATCATTATATAAATATCATATACATTCATTATATTTTTTTAGAGTAATCCATAAATTTTAGTGACTGGTAATGAAATGCATTGTTCATAGGGATGGTATGTCATATGTAAAGACACATAAATTTGAATGAAATTTTTTTCGTAAATTCATTGGAATTTTACGAGTCCGAAGTTTCTGACAGCGGCCGATTTCGCGACCTGGAGTGCCCGGAATGATCCGTCGATGTTTTGATAAGTTTAAATTAACCAGCGTATGCAGTTTTCCGGAAAAGTGTAATAACTCTTAAAAGGTTACTCAGATCAGAAATTTGAGCCACGGTTGTGCTCAGGATGGCGTGTTTACCCTAGTCATGACATATGTTTAGTCGGCGTGAGCCTCCCATGAGAAAACCCAATAATTGCATAACCGTAAATAAAATAATTAAATAAATTTATTTTATTTCTCAAATGCTTATCACTCACAAATGGTAACTCAGATTAAAAATCCAAGACCACCGCTGAACTCGTGAGGGTAAGCTTTCTTTTTGAAGATAATAACTTGGGTCAGCGTGGGCCACCATAAAATGTTAGTTTTTGGCCGCAAATAAAATAATTAATTGACAATTATTTTATTATAAAATTCATAACTTTTAAATGGTAACTCAGATTAGAAATCTGAGGGTAGCGTTGAGTTTTTTGGGCCCTTTTTCACCTAGGAGGACCCTAACCTTGACCATTGTGGGTCTAGGGTGGCTGTAAATTATTTTCCAAACTTTTTGTTTCTAGTACGTTCAGTAAAAGTACGTTTGGGATTTTATTACTTTTGAACTAGTGCTTGGAATTGAAATCTAAGGGCACCGTTGAACATGCAGTGCCAATATTCGTTTATGGAGACCATTACCGCAGATGGGTTTGGTCGAGAGTGGAAGTTAATTTTTTGGGGATTAAATAAAATGTATGTGTTCATAATTTTATTTTAGGTGGTGGTTATTTCCTCCAAAGGGATGTTGGGGGGATGGGCCCACACCCCACTTAACTTCCCATGGGAGGATATTTCGTGGTGGGGCCCACAAGAGAACCTAACCCCTCTTTAACTCCTTTAACCCCCATTAAACTCTTACACACCCCTTTGAATTAATAAGGCCACCACCCTTCATTTATTTAGGGTGAACACCCCACCTTGCCCCTCTCATTTATTATGAAAACTATCTAATTAATGAATTGAACATATTCAATTAATTTAATTCTAGCTTTTGAATTTTTAAAATCTTGTAAACAATAAAATAATGGGAGAGACAACTATTTTAGTTGGGTGGTGGAACATTGAGAAGTGTTTGGGAGAAACTCTTGGTTGAATATTTTCTCTCGAAGAAGAATGTCGTTCTTCAATAAAGAATGCTCCACGTCTCGATTAATGAGAAGCACCTCCTTCTACCTTCTTCAGTTGGGGCAAGAACGTGAGGCAAGGCCCCCGAGGAAGACCCATCATCCTTCCTCTTCGACCCCATTAAGGGAGAAGATGCCTCCCATGAATAACATCACCAACAACGACGCTTCCTCCTCGGATGCAGCCCAACTTCAACGAATCGATGTCGTCATCTACAAACGAACTTCGAATCGAGGTAGGGGGTTTTGTATAATTTTAAATGATTAAAATTATACCTCGTACTTAGATGAATTTTTGTATTCGCCTTTGGCCATTTTTATATCACCCAATGTGGAGGGAGCGTGACGAACCAACACGGCCCGACGACCCTCCGTTGTTTCTTGTTTGCGTTGACAACTAAGGCGGAGCTAGTAAGGCGCGATGCCAACATACCGCGCCCGCGGAAGAGGCCACGACCATGAGTCGACGATGGCTGAAGGTGGCGACAACCGAAGGTCGTGGCCAGGCCGAGCCGTGGCTGTGGATGACCGGCGCCATCCCGCCAGCCGCGTGGAAGAAACTGCGGAATGCAATCCATGGGCCGCTCAGACGAATCGAACTGGTCTGCAGCCTGCCAGCCATGTAGGAGGACTACGACACCGCTTGGCGTCATGCTGTGGAGAAGACCGCAGCCCGCGATCCGGGGGCCACTCGGCGGGCGAACTGGGCGGCCGCATGCTGGTCGTGCTGAAGGAAACTGTGGTGCTGCATGGCGCCTCATGGGAGGAATATCGGCCTACTATGTGGGCCGCTCGCACCGGACAAAACTGGATGGCTTCGGCCAGCCGGGCAAGGTGAGGCGGAGCCACTCGACGCTGCCGGGTGAACAGGAACGACCCACTCCGCGGGCCAGATCTATGGGTGTCCCATGCCCCACTGGGCTGGGCTGACCCCTAGTCAAGTCAGACCCCCTAAACAGGGCTGGGCCAACCACCAGCCTGGTCGGACGCGCCGAACCTGGTCGGGCGGACCAGCCAGCCCACTGGGCATGACGGGTTGGGCCCGTTGTGCTTAAATGTGAATAACTTCTAGACCGCACATCTGATCGACGCACCGTCTGCAGAACTGGGTCCCTTGCAACGATTCGATCCTTTTGTGATACACTATGTGAGTTTTGTATGACTTTGGAATATGGCTTGGTTTTGATCAAGCGTAAATCCAACTAGGCCCTGGAACAGAAATGCCAATAACTCTCAGACTGGTCATCCGACTGATGCATCGTCTGTCACATTGGGTTTCTTTTGATGAGATTGAACTTTGGGATACATCAGCTCAGGACTTCGTGTTGGTTAATATATCGAACCATTTTCTTGAGGAGCATACCCTCCCAGGATCGAGCGTGCTGTGTGGAGGAACCCTAGAGGTGGTTGCGACTGCGATGATGACTACAGTATTGGAATCATCTGTGGGTTGGACGAAGATGAAAACAGTACTGGAATCCTGTGTGGGTTCGACAGTTCTGAAAAAGTATCTAGTCTTGTATCCCGTGTGGGTCATACAGCTTAAATGAATCAGTAACTACATCGAATCATCTCTATTACTTTAGAATAGCTGGCCTATATCCTGTGTGGGTCTGATAGCTTAGATGAGATAACAGACGTGTATCATGTGTGGGTCTGATAGCTTATTTTTTCCTATATCTTGTTTGGGTCTGACGACATAGATGATCCAAGGGCTACATCTGATCATCTATATCTTTCTACTATTGTGGCATACCTGTGTGACTGAGTCATGTCTTTCAACCATTATCATCTTGGTGATTGACTTTACTTCTTATGTGGACTGGGTTGCGATTGGTCTCGAGAGTTGGAGTCGGGCTTAGATTGGTAACTTAGGTATATGTATGGGTATATACCTAAGTAGGGTTGGTTATTACCTCTTGGATGTATCTTTCTTCTTTGGTTTATCCCTAGTGGATATTGTAAGACCTTGCGGGTCTCGTGGCCTATAGCATCCCGCCATTTTCATTCATTACTATTACATCATTTTATAGGTAAACAACAAAATAGTATTACACATAGATTATCCAAAAGTTTAGTGTCATGGGAAAACTAATACCATACATAGAAATTACAACATCAAGCATAAACATTTATTTAATTTCTTATTCACTGGCTTCTTATTGTCACTTTTCCTCTCCTTAGTATATGTAGCCACCAGATGATATACATTAAAAGGGGTGAGATAAAAGCCCAATAAGAAGAGATATAAGAAGAATATTTCATGGGGTGAGCATAATAATGTCATAGGTAAAGAAACCATGAACATGAGAGGAACATAAATAAAAGACATGAAATGTGGTAATGCATAAAAATGAAACAGAATGTTTTAGTGGTTAACTACCACACATACTTGTGAACCAAGCTAGAATATTTTTCACAGATCATTTCACATATACTAATGAGATTCATCACATTACCCAATGCATTGGTGCACTGTATAATTCTAGGCGCACCCATCATTTTGAAACATCCATATTGCGTTATATAATTTCGGGTTCACCCATCACATCATAACATTATCATTATCATGATTTCCACAAAGAACACATATCAAAAGTGAACATAACTAACCCGTGTAAAGGAATTGGTTACATCTCATAAGAATAAATTCTTATGCTTTGGGTTCCCAAAAGAAATAGGGAACTACATACTTGATACATGAACCATCAAGCATGAATGAGATGTAAAAGTTGAATTCTTAAATGAGGAGTTCTTTTGGAAAAAATTTGGTTTGACCTAAAGTTAATTAGAAAACATGAATATCCAAGAAAATTTAATATAATTATTATGAAATGATCTTTATGGAGATTCCATATCAAAATGGAGTGAAAGTGGGAGAACCTGAAGGAAGAAAATTGAGTTCGAGATTTCCCCTTACCTCGTATCTGAATGCTTCCTTCTCTTTAATGTCCTATATAATGACATTATATTCATTAATTAGAAATTAAATAAACTTTTATACATTAATATAGTTCATTATGGTTTCATTATGTGATTTTATGTGCCTTTTAATGAGTTATTATGTTTAGAATCATTATTCGGGAATGTTTGTTTTTATGTTTTTCTTGAGTGGTTCACTTGTATTCTTAAATTGATGTCCGGGTAGAACGTCGGTAAACATCCAAAACTTATATTAAATGTAATTAATGATATTACAAGAGTTTAAATGATCTTATAATGAATTATATTAGATCCATGTGGATGAATCAATAGATAATAATTAAATGATTATTCTTTGGGTTAATTTGGGTGGTTTTTCGATCACAACAAACATGTTTTAATTTATCACTTAGTAATATGTTCATAAGTCAGTTACCGAACATTAAATAGGAAATAATACATATAAAATATTCTATTTAAAACATAACAATGGTTTCTTGACCAGATCTGATGGTAGAAATTGAAAAAGAAAACACATCGTTCTTGAAGGTGATAAATTAACACCTCACGAACAACATTCTGATCAATAAAATAAAATAAAGAGGGACAGGGAGGTTGGATGATATAATATCCCATTAGCATCATAAAATTCCATTATATGTATATTAATGGAGTTACAATACCATTTGGGTGAATATAGGTGGGGAGAGATCAAAAAATGAACTTCAACATGAAAAGAAATTAAAGGGGAAGAGGTTGAGAAATTATCTCTTGAATCCTTCTCTTGAGAACCCCCATTAGGGCCTATGTTTGGTATTTTGATGAGACCAGCAGCTCTTGAACGTGGGGGAGGGGATAGGTAGGATGTTTGGGCAGAGTTTAGATAAGTATTGGAGGTTGAAATCTTTGAGGGAATGAGGGTGTGAAGAGTGGTTTTTATAGTGGAGGGGAGGGGTAACTTTTGAATTTTTAATTCATTATTATATTATTTCCCTCAAGAAAACTAATAGTATTGTTTCATGTTACCCCTAATTGTAATGAATTCATGTGAGTTCGAACCATGTGGCCTTGCAACACTTGTGATGTCATGAAAAGTGTATTTAAATGTTAAATTATATATACGGTATTTTACCATATTTCACTATTCATCAAAAAATTCGAGTTTTTCAGAAAAATACCAAAAATTTACCCTAACCATTTTTTTAAGTGTAGAATTCAAAAAATGATGTCCATTTTGGAAAATTTATTTTTTAAATATTATTAATTTAATTTTTAAATAAATTCATTGTTAATTCGACAAATAACAATCTTCAATGTGCACATAGTTTTATTTCTCATTGAAAAATGAATTAAGATCTCATTATCTTATTTCCTTAAGAAAATAAAATAATAATATTATTTACTATTCATAAGGGTTATATTACTATTAATTTTACTATTCATAAGTGTATGTTACTATTCACACAAAAAAATTTTGTTCGATCATACTCCAAAAATAATCTTGAACACAATCGTGTATGTCAAAATTTCAAAATTCCAAATACAGAAGTAACAAACTTATGTTTAAAGGTCACTTAACACATAGTAGTTCATTATGTTGTTCATTCATGTGATTTTATGACATAATTTTATGAATGGAAATTTCATTGAAAAACATTGGGTCGTTACACGGTCCCTACTTAGTATTGTTATACTCACCCATGCACGGGCTATGCCCACACCTCATTGTGTTGGATGCAGACGACAGACTACAATGATGGACGCCGAGAGAACCACGAATGGATGGTACCTGGAGGTGGACCTTGAGATGAGTCAGCACACAGAGGAGACTGACGAACGTGTGTGCTGAGGTGGCCATCTGTACCTACCCTTCGGGTAGGAACCCCAGAATAACGGATGGTACACGGATGTGAGTGCTGAGGTGGCCATTTGATGCCGACAGTGTGACTCAACCCTTGTAGGTGAGAGTTACAGTTGGATCTCCTGGTAGTATCATCGAGGCCTTACGACGTTGTCCATGAAATGAATTAGTAACGTTCATGTCAGGATTGACTGTATTAGGAAAATGGTGTGGTTCATCCAGGGGATGAAACCAGATTTCTCTTTTCAGTATAGTATAAATATTAGCATCAATTTTTGAACATAGGCGAAGAATTGTGAAGTACAATTCTTCCAATTGACTAGTCTCACAAATAGTTTTTTGGGCGAACGTTTTAATGTGTACTCTGATCACAAGATACTCAGGTGTATCTTCTCTCAGAAGGGCTTGAACCTGAGATAGTAGTGATGGTTGAGTTCCTCCAGGACTACGACTATAAGATAGTCTATACTCCTGGGAAAGGGAACGTAGTAGTAGATTCGCTCAGCAGGAGATTTGGTATTCCGCTACTAGGAGAGGAGAAAGATCATCTAGCTTCCTTACATACATCCTTTGTTGATAGAGGTGGAGTACCCTATCTACAGTCTCTTACAGTCACACCCCCTCTTCTACTACGATTCAGGGAGGTGCAACATTGGAACACTGAATGTGAGACACAATGTGCTCAAATATCAATAGGGTAGGCACCAGATGGATTTTATGTTGGTGGGGAGCACGTAATCCTCTTCAGAGGACGTACCATGGTACCAGAATCACTTCAGGACGAGGTGTTGAGGAGTTCCACACATCTCCATTAGCGGTAAATCCAGGAGTGGCAACGATGTATCAGGACCTCAGATGACGGCACTGGTGGCCAGGTATGAAGAAGGCAATAGCAGAGTTTGACTCTCGAGGCCTCACTTGTCAACATGTGAAGGCGGAACATCAGGCACCAGCAGGATTGGATCATCCTTTAGAGGTCCCAAATTGTAAGGGGATGGGATATCTATGGGCTTTGTGATGGGTATTCCACGTACGTCTAGGGGACATGACTCTATTTGGGTGATCATTGACCGACTCACCAAGTCGGCCCACTTCCTACCGACCAGAGATGGTACGAGCTACCTCGAAGATGGTGGAGATAATCAAGGAGCAGATAAGGACTGCATAGGGTAGACATAAGTCATATGCTGTCCAGACACGAAGACCTCCGGAGTTTGAGGATGGAGACCACGTATTTCTACGGGTCTCTCCTCGACAAGGTCTACGATGATTTGGATGAGGCGGTAAGATATCTTCGAGATTCATCGGACCCTTCTAGGTCCTCATAAGAGTAGCCGAGGTGGGTTACTACTTGGCTCTTCCACCTCAGTTGCACTGGATGCACGATGACTTCCACATATCTCATATGAGGAGATACATGCACGGCCCGTCCCACGTCACTGACCACGGGGAGTTGGACATCGATGAAAGGACGACATTGATGGAGGTTCTAGTGGAGATTGAGGATCGATAGGAGTGGGTCCTGCATGGACGGTCGATTCCTCTGGTGCGAGTTCGATGGCAGCACAAGAACCTCCAGGAGAGCACATGGGAGCGGGAGGCCCTGATTCATGCTTAGTACCCCCATTTGATCCCTTGGTTTGTGTTGTAGCTTTATGGGGACGTAAAACCCTAAGGTGGGGGAAATGTAAAACCCGGAAATTTAAATTAATTTTTTTTCTTAAATTCAATGGAATTTTACGAGTCCGCATTTTCTAACGGTTCTAGATTCCAAGGGCCGGTGTTCCCGGATTAAATTTTTGAAGTTTTGTTCGGGTACATTCAGTAAACGTACAAGCTAGTTTTAATAACTTCTGAACAGGAACCCAGAATTAAAATCCGAGGGCTCCGTTGAGCTCGCAGAGTCGGTAATTTCTTAGTGAGACCTTCACCACAGTTGTGTTCTGAGGTGTATGGAAGATATTTTTCAGGGTTTTTAATTTAGTTGGACAAAAATAAAGTGTTAACATTATTTTTATTTGTGGTGGTTAAAAACACAAATTGGTGGTTGGTGGTGGGGGCCACCACATGATAACCACCCAAGAGATGTTATGGCGGTGGGTCCCACCTTCACATAACCTCCCTTGGGAGGATAATTATGGCGGGGACCACCCGGAAATAACCTCTCCATTAAATTGTATGTGTGGGGACCACCCAACGCCTATTAATGGAGGAGGATAAAAACCTCCTCAACTCTACATTAAATGCGGAGAAACTCCTCAACTCCACCACTTAATGTTTTCCAAACATTTATGGGGAGCCTCTTGACATCCTCCCCAATTAATGTGACACCACACAAGAATTAAATTGGTGGAGCTGGGTTTTAATTCTCTCATTTTAATTTTCGTGCTAACATTAAAATAATAATAAACCCTTATATTTCATTGGCATAATTCTCTTTTGTGGGAATTTCTTTTGTGGAGAGCTAAAAAGAGGAAATTCTCCCAAAGATGAACCGTTCTTGCAGCGAAGAACACGATAAATTATCCTTCCACTAAGGATCGAACCCAATATATTCTTTCTTAAATAAATGAAAAGGAAGGGGAGACGCCACCCATGAAGAACCTCACCAATGAAAACGTCACATCTTCCTGACATTGACGAAGTGACGCCACCATCTCGCGACTTCATCAAACAACACCGATTACTTTGTAGGGGTTTTGTTCTAGCAAAATATCATGTTCATTTTATCTTGTTCGGATTAAAAAAGATTTGATGTGCGGTTTTAAAAACAATTGGAGAATATCTCCTTCCTTCTTGTTGAGATAATTGTTGTCACTTTAAACGCTGAGGATGTGGGCCGACAGAACAAGGCCTGACATCTTTTGTCGATTTCTTCTCTCTTGGGGCGTTCTACGGCAAGGCGTTGAGGCAACGACGATGAAGGCGACAACTATGATGGATGCACTACCTGTGGCCTCTACGAATTGACCCACCCTCGTGGCGCACCGATCCTCCTGGACAAACATTGTCAGCCATGCGGTGCCCGACCTGCCTACCTGCGGTGTCCCCGTCTTGCTTCCCATGCCCCACTAGCGCACAGCCCAGCACCCCCACACCTCACTGGTGCACTGCCCAGCAACCCCATGCCCCGCTGGCGGCCTGCCTCATGCCCCCGCACCCTTGCCGGTGGCCTTCCCGGCCCCTGCCAACGGCCTTCCTAGCACCCCAGTGCGCTACCCGACACACCCGCACCCTATCGGCGACCTGCCCAGCCCCTACCAGTGCAACCGTGCTTAGCCGGCGGCCTACCCGGACCCTTCCGGAAACCTTCCCGGCACCCCGGCATGCTACCCAGCACACCTACGCCGAGCCGGCGGCCTACCCGGGACCTCTCGACGGCCTGCCCGGCGTCCCGGCGCCCCCGTGGCCCCCTGCCGCGGTCTTCCCGATGCCCCGGCGCGCTGCCCGCTCCCTAGTGTGTGGCCAGGATTGGGGGAGTCATGCTGATGAGCTTGGGGTAGTCAGGGCATGGTCGTGGCCTCTTCCTCTAGCACGGTGTGATGGCAACACACCTTACCGGCTCCGCCTCCAATGTCAAGGCAAACAAGAAACAACGGAGGGTCATCGGGTTGTGTTAGTTCGGCCCACGCCCTCTGCATTAGGTGATATCAAAATGGCCAAAGGTGAAAAAAAACATTCATCAGAGTATGAGATATAATTTTATTCATTAAAAAATATACAAAACCCTATACCTTGATTCGAAGTTCGAACGTCACCATCAACGAAGCTTCCTCCTCGGACACACCTCGACATCAACGAATCGACGCCGTCGTCCACAAAAGATCATTGAATCGAGGTAGGAGGTATTGTATAATTTTAAATGAGTAAAATTATACCTTTTACATTGATGAATGTTTGTGTTATCCTTTTTCCATTTTGATATCACCTAATGTCCAGGGCGCGGGCCGAACTAACATGGCCCAACGACCCTCCATTGTTTCTCGTTTGTGTTGACAATGGAGGCAGAGCCGGTAATGTGTGGTGCCATCGCACCGAGCGATGAAGAGGCCACAACCATGAGGCTGCAGCGTCCCATGGCCGTAGCCAGGCCGGGCTGCGGTAGTGGAAGACTGATGCCCTCACGCTGGACGCGTGGAAGAAACAGCGGCCCACAATCTGCGGGCTGCTCGGCGGGCGAATTAGTCAACCTCTTACCAGGCTAGCTGATGGAAACGCAGCGCCTCTTGGCTCAGTGTGGGAGGAACAGCGGCCCGCTGTGCGGGCCGATCATGCCAGACAAAACCGGCCAGCTTTTATCAGCCAGGCAGGGAGAGGTGGCGCCGCTCGGCGCTACCGAGCGAACCGAACCGGCCCGCTCCGCCGGCCAGGTCCGTAGGTGGGTCACGCACCACCGGGACGAGCTGACCCCCTAGATGGTTCAGACTCGCCCAACTGGGTCGGGCTGATCCAAATCCAGGTCAGAACCGCTGAACCAGGTCAGGTGGACCCGCCAGCCCCCTACGATTGACGGGGCTGGGCCCGTTTCGTTTAAACGTGAATAACTTCTGGACCACATGTCCGATTAACACGCTGTCTGCGGCACTCGAAACCTTGAGACGAGGTGATCCTTTTACAATACTCTATGTGAGTTTTGGACGAGGTTGGAAAATGTCCGGATTTGGTTCAAGAATAAATCCAACCGGGACCCTTGAACGGAAAAGCCAATAACTCTCAGACTGGGCGTCTGATTGACGTGTCATCTGCCGCGTTGGGTTTCATTTGATGAGACGGAACTTCAGGATACACCAACTTACGAATCCGTGATAGTTGATGTATCGACCCCTTTGCTCGAGGAGCTTACCCTCCTGGGATCAAGCGTGCTGTGTGCAGGAACCCTGGAGCTGGATGGGACTGTGATGCTGACTACCGTACTAGAATCCTTCGTGGGTTCGACGATGATGACAACTGTACCAGAATCTTGGGTTGGTTCGACATTTCTGAAAGAGTAGCTGGTCATGTATCCTGTGTGGGTCCGATAGCTTAGATGAACCAGTAACAACATCTGATCATCTCTATTACTCTATAATAGCTGGCATGTCTCCTATGTCAGTCCGATAGCTTAGACAAGATCGGTGGCATGTATCCTGTGTGGGTCCGAAATCATAGATGAGATAGCTGGCATGTATCTTGTGTGGGTCTGACAGCTTAATTGGTCATGTATCCTATGTGGGTCCGACATCTTATATGATCCAGTGGCTACATCTGATCATCTATATCTCTCCACAATTGTGGAATACCTATGTGAGTTGAGACATGTCTTTCAACCATTATCATCATGGTGATTGATTTACTTCCTGTGTGGACTGGGTTGCGATTGGGCACGAGAGTTGGAGTTGGGTTTAGATTGGTAACATAGGTATATGTTAGGAAATATATCTAAGTAGGGTAGGTTATTACTTCTTGGTTGTATCTTTATTCCATTGTTTATCCTTAGTAGATATTTTGAGACCTTACGGGTCTTGGGGTACCTACTGAGTATTGTTATACTCACCCCTACACGGGCAATGCACGCACCACATTATGTTGGATGTAGACGACGGACAGTGCTGACAGACGCCGAGAGTGCCACAACTGGACGGTACCTGGAGGTGGACCTTGCGACGAGTTAGAAATGTAGGAGACTAACTAACGTGAGTGATGAGGTGACCATATGTACCTACCCTTAAGGTAGGAACCCCTGTAGACTATCCAGGTGCTGCTCTTTATATCCAGTCGTTAGTCCCTTTTTACTTGTACTTGTTGTTCAGTTGGGTTTGTATACCGGCCCATTTACTTACCATGACACTCTTTTGTATTCAGTTTTACTTAGTGTTTACTTCCTGTGGTTTACTCTGTTGTGGTTGTTCACTTTTATTAAGGCAATGCTTTCCCAACATATAGAATTACGCCTTTGGTGCTAGTCGCCAGCCCCTGGCCTTTTGAAGGCGGGTTTTGGTTAGTCACGGAACGAGCCCCGAGGATGGGTCATGAAAAATGAACAATTCCAAATATGAAGTAGTGAGGATTTTGGATTATTTATTTTATACATGTGAATTTTACCCTTTTACTTTGGGGAATATATGTTGGATTATTGTTTGATCCTCTAACGCGGAGGGCACCGGCTAACGAACAATATCTAACCCTCTGCAAATATGTTCTTTATTCTCAGTTTGTTGGTTGATTGGTGAACAGAAGAGAAACCACGAAATGAGGTTGTCTCAGTGAAGAGAAAGACCCGAGGAGGCCATAGGAGCATATGGGAGGAAAAACAGACCGTCGAAATGACTCCGGGGGCCCACGGAGGAGCACGGCGGCGCGGGTCGCCGGTGCGGTGGCGCTGGTGACAGGAGGTGGTGGATGGAACCATCCAGACTCCGGGGGGAGGGGCGCCCCTCACGCACCACCGACGGAAGGTCATGGCGGCACCGGATGCGGTGACGGAATGGAACCCGAGTCCGCGGGTTCTGGCAGAGATGGGAGGCGCCAGTTGGCGCCGCTATTACATAAAACTGTGGGGCCACGCCCCCTGCTCCGCAGTCCGCCAGCTGGCCGAGCCGTCATCGGACACCAGGCCGGGCCACCTGCCAGTGGGCCGGGCCACCTGCCGGGATACCCGGGCCACCTGCCGTGATGGCCGGGCCGCCTACCGCACGGGCTGGGCTGCCCCCGCGCGGGCTGGTGCATAGCCATCGGGCCGGGCCTCACCCTACAGGGGCTGATCCAGACCCGGGGCGAGCCGATCGAGTTCGGGCCGATCTAGAAAGGGTTGGGCCGGGTCAGACCGAACCCAGTCCCCCCTCTTTGGACTACTTTTGGTTTTTTTTCCCATATCATGAGCTACGGACCTACGAGTGATGCACCGTCAGTTTTGTAGGATTCCTTGGATGGATACAATTGACTTGCTATATCACACTCAATGTTTGGGAGAGTTTTGGTATGGTCGGGTTGGTTTGATCCCGAAACTAACTGGGCCCTCGGAGCGGAAATTCATATAACTCTTAGATTGGGCATCCGATTGATGCACCGTCAATCGAGTTTGGTTTATTTTGATGAGACAGAACATCAGGATACATCTATTTTGGTCTTTATGATAGTTGATGTATCGACTCCTTTGCTTGAGAAGAGGACCCTCCCTGATTCGAGCATGCTTTGTGCGGGAACCCTAGAGATGGCTGCGATGACTACCATTCTGGAATCCTCTGTGGGTTCGACGACGACTAATATTGTACCTGTATCCAGTGTGGGTTTGAATGTTCTGACATAGTAGCTGTTCGTGTATCCAGTGTGGGTCATACAACATAGATGAATTAGTGACTACATATGATCATCTCTATTACTCTAGAATAGCTGGTTTGTATCCGGTGTGGGTCTGACAGCTTAGAAGACATAGCTACCACGTATCATGTTTGGGTTCGTCAACTTAAACGAGATAGGTGGAATGTATCCTTTGTGGGTTCGATAACTTAGCTGGTCCTGTATCATGTGTTGGTCCGACAGCTTAGATGATCTGGTGGATACTTCTAATCGTCTATATCTCTCTACAATTGTGGCATACCTGTGTGAGCGGAGTCGGGTCATTCAACCATTACCATCATGGTGATTTACTTTACATATTTTGTGGAATTGGTTTGTTCCTGGGCTCGAGAGTTGGATCCGGAGTAAGATTGGTAACTTAGGTATATGTATGGGAATATAACTAAGTAGGGTTGGTTGAGAGTTTGTGATTGTATCTTTATTATTTTCTTTATCCTTAGTGGATATTGTGAGACATTGTGTGTCTCAGGGTACCTACTGAGTGTCATTATACTCACCCATGCATGGGTTATTCCCGCACCTTGTTGGGTTGGATGCAGACGATGGACAATGCTGACGGAGGCAGAGAGTTCCACGACTGGATGGTACCCAGAGGTGGACTTTGAGACGAGTCGGCAAACATAGGAGACTGATGGACGTGAGTGCAGAGGTTTCTATATGTACCTACCATTCAGGTAGGAATTCCTGAAGGATAATCTTGGAGATGCTCTTTACATTAAGCTATTTTCCTCATTTTCTTGTACTTGTTGTTCATTTGTGTTTGTATACTGGCCCATTTACTTTCCATCACACTCTTTTGTATTCAGTTTTACTTAGAGTTTACTTCATTTGCGTACTCGGTTGTGGTTGTTTTCTTTTATATAGGCAATGGCTTCCCAGCTTAGGGATTTATGCATTTGGTGTTAGTTGCCTACCCCAAGCCAATGGAAGACGGTCATGGGGTAGTCACGGCACGGTGCCCCTCGCACAATGCCGGTAGAAGACCGTTGTGGCACCGGCCAGGGTGGCGGAGCATAACCCGTGTCTGCGGGTTCCGGGAGAGACGGCCGGTGCCAGTTGGCGCCGCCGTTACAGAAAACATGCATGGACGCACCCCCCACTTTGTGCTCGGCCTACTAGCCGAGCCATGGCTGGACACTTGGCTGGGCCCCTCGCTGCGTAGGCTAGGCCACTAGCCGCGTGAGCGGGGCCACCTGTGGCGTGGGCAAAGCCACCTACCGCGCGGGCTGGGCCGCATGTCGCGCGGGCTGGGCTGCAGCCACTGGGCCGAGCCGCATCCCTTGGGCCGAGCCGCGACCTATCAGGATGGACCTAGACCTGGGTCAGTTCGACCCAGTTCGGGCTAATCCAGGGTGGGTTGGGCCGGGTCAGACCAGACCTAGACCCCCCTCTTCGGACCACTTTTGGGTTTTCCCATAACATGAGCTACGGACCTCCGATTAACACACCATGAGTTGAATAGGATTACTTGGATTGAGATGGTCGATTCGGTATATCACACGCATGGTTTTGGAGATGTTGGCATAGGTCCAGGTTGGTTCGATCCCGAAACCAACCGAGCCCTCAGAGAAAAAACACTTAAAACTCTCAGACTGGGAGTCCAATTGACGCACTGTCTGTTGTGTTGGGATTATTTTGATGAGGCGTAACTTTGAGAAACATCAACTCTAGTATTTTTGATATTTGATGTATTGACCCCTTTTCTTGAGGAATGGACCCTCCCAGAATCGAGCGTTCTATTTGCGGGAACCCTTGAGCTGGTAGGGATGACTACCGTACTGGAATCCACCGTGGGTTCGACGACGATGACTACAGTACCAGAATCCTATGTGGGTTTGACAGTTATGACAGAGTAGCTGGTCCAGTATCATGTGTGGGTCTGATAGCTTAGATGAATCAGTGGCTACATCTGATCATCTCTATTAGTCTAGTATTGTTGGCATTTATCCTATGTGGGCCTGACAGCTTAGACGAGATAGCTGGCATGTATCCTATGTGGGTCTGACAGCTTAGCTGGTCCGGTATCCTGTGTGGGTCCGATAGCATAGAAGATCCAGTGGCTACATCTAATCATCTATATTTCTCTACAATTGTGGCATACCTATATGAGTTGAGTCATGTCTTTCCACCATTATCATCGTGGTGATTGATTTTACATCCTTTGTGGAATTGGTTTCTGCTTCGGCTTGAGAGTTGGAGCCGGACTGAGATTGGTATCTTAGGTATATGTATGGGCTTATACCTATGTAGGGTTAGTTGATACTTCGTGATTGTATCTTTCTTCTTTGGGGTTTATCCTTTTTGGATTTTCTGTGAACCTTGAGGGTCTCAGGGTCCCTACTAAGTATTGTTATACTCACCCCTGCATTGGCTATGCCCGCACCTCATTGTGTAGGTTGCAGACGATCGAGAGCGCCGACTGAGGTGGAGTGTACGAGGACTGGATGGTACTCGGCGGTGGACCTCACAACGAGTCTGTACCCTGAGGAGACAGATGGTTGTGGAGCACTAAGGAGGCTATCTGTAGCTACCCTTCATGTGGGTTCCGTGGTGGATGATCCAGGAGTAACTAGACACATTCCAACTGTTTGTCTTTTTAGTTATACCTATTTATCCTTTCCTTGTACTTTTTTGTTGGGCTTGTATTTCTGGCCCCTTTAATTTCAGCATACTTGTGATACCGTTTTTACTTATTTTATTCTTCTTCTTGTTCTATGTTTGTGTGTGTTTACGATTTATAAAGGCAATGACTTCCTAGTTTTTGGGAATTATGCCTTTGGTCCTAGTCGCCACCTCCTGGCCTATGGAAGGCGGGCTTGGGGTAGTCACGATACGGGCCTCGGGGGATGTGTCCTAACAAATTAGTATGTCCTAATGAACATTGCTTCCATTTTTTAGATAGATTGAAATAATAAAAATTAATTGATAAATATATTAAGAAAAGAATCAATTTTATATCATATAATTAAGATATAGTAATTAAACCCTTATTTAATACCTCCATTGTAATGCCTAAAAAATCACATGTCTTTGTGAGGTGGTAGTCCACCGTACACATGAGAAACATTATAGTCTTAAAAAAATTAGAGTATAAAAGATCATATAATATAGGAATTAGATAAGTATAATTGTCTCATTAATATAATATGTTAAAGAAATCAGTATGTCCAACATTGAGAGTTTTTAATGAAAAAACATATGATATTTGTTTGTGAGGTGGTAATGCATTGTACACATGAACAATGATTTTGTATCAAGTTTTTATGAAGTGGGGATGATTGTAGGTAATTAATCAAAAATGAAAAAAATATAAATATTTTTATTATACTGAATTTATTATATAAAAATTAAAAAATATTATTTGAATGAGGTGGATAATAAAACTATAATTGATGGCCACTACATCTTATTCGGATATCCAGCTTAGGTTTTCCCCAAAAGCCTCCATATGATGGGTTCATACACAATATAATGATTCATGGATGATATTAGAGAATTTTTCAATTTATATTTGAAGTATTTGGTCGATCCATATTTCTTGAGGGAGGAGAATAAGATAAGGGTGATGGTGTCCTTTTATAAGTGGGTATAATGAACCCTCAAGGAAACAACTTGGAGATTTACAAAAATAAAATAAAATAATACATTCAATCCCAATGAAAATTCTTCCTGATAACCATAGATTTGAAATTGTGAATTATAATATGGATATATGGTGAAAATGTATTTATAAAATGTATGGGGTCATTTGGACACTTATATTTTTAGTTTATCCCCTAGTAAACTATTTTTTCCCTTAACCATGGTAATGATTTTTTTCTTACATTACATTTCATTTTTATAAAAATAATGATGAAAATATTAGGTAAAATAAATTGTGATTATTATAAATATTAAATCCATCTTAAAAAATTATTTTATAGAGGAATAAAATTTCAATTTAAAATTAATACCAAATATTGGATGAGATGGTAGGTTTTTAATGAGAAAATGATCAGTTGTTTATAATGTTTTTATATCAAAATGCAATAAGAAATTGATTAAAAAGTCCTAGAGTGGATTAATTTATGAATCATTGAAATAATTATAAATTAATAGTAATTTAAAATATAATTAATATTAATAAATAAATTGAACAAAAGTGATTTTTAAAATTTAATATTATAATTCTTCACTATTCATCAAAAAATATTTTTTTTTCAAAAAACCAAAAATAACACCCTAATATACTTATACATTATGATTGCAATATTTTTTTTATTCAATGATATTAATTTTATAAAAATGTGGAAAAATAAATTTATAAGTTTTCTCATAATGAAATAATAATATTTTTATTTGAAAAAATTTTATTTTTGAATCTAATGATGACATTTTATAAAATTAATTTATTTTATATCTATATGTTTCTATTACGTAAAACCATTATAATTAATATTTATCAACTACTTATTGATAATAATATAGATATGTTTAACGTCCATATTATAATTTTTTTGTTTAAATAATTATGCATATAATATATCATATACATGTTAACGAACAATGTGGAGAGAACGCAACCTGGCAATATGTTGTGTATAGAACAAACATAAGATGCTGTTTTTGGGTAATTTATCAAATAAAAGAAATTTATTTTGTTCGAAAATTAATAATTCCAAAATAATTGATGTGTTAAATTCAATACTTTTTAAAACTAATTTCACCATCAAAATTATCCTCACAAATAAAAATAAATGTGGATACTTATGCATCATAATTTCCCATGGTTCCCACATAGAATCTTAAAACCAAATTATTAACCACCAAACATTTATTAAGAGAGTGTTATTGTTTCATAGGAACTAATATATATAAATAATAATCACCATTGGTCATTCCATATAAGAAGTATACTTCTCTAGTTGTATGATCACTGAGTCCAGTAAAACAGTTAGGTATGTACTTGTTTTTTAGAGACAAATGTAAAAAATTATGGACATGTGTGAGGTTTCGTATAAGCACAATGACATAATCTATGATTTTGTTATGATCAATAATTTTAATGGGACTATTATACCCAGGGATTAGATTCCATTTCATCCAAATACCTAGTAAATTCTTCCAGGGAGAAATTCCTGGTAACTTCTTGTCACAAACATCAAATTATAGATCACACATTTGAATTGTATCATAAATTTTCTACAAATAGAGATATTCCTTAATGTGTTACTAAAGTTATCTAGATATAGCTCAAATTTCATCATATATATTATGTCTTGACATTTTTTTGTTCTCCAACATCATTTTATAATGTTAGAGCTCAACATTTCATTCCGTAGAGGGATTCACAACGATGAATCTGAATTCTTGATTAAAATATATTTTTGTAAGTAAAATCAAATAGTAAATTTTTTTATCCCATTATCATTTTTATCCAAATATAAATATTTCTACTTATATTATATGGTTCTATTATTCCCTTAGACTAACCATCTATCTGTGGATGTTACATAGTGATGAAACTCAAATCTATATCAAGATCATGATAATGAATTCAATAGAAAATTGACGTAAACATTATATCCTAGTAATTGAAAATTTAATTTATTACTCCATTAATCCTTACAAATTATTTAATGTATGTACTAGAAATATAATTCCAAGAGATGTCATATCTGATAACGATAAAATGTATCGATGCAGTAATGTGACAAACATCAGCCAATATAGTATTACACGTTTTAGATATTTCATGGATTCATATGATAAAATACTGGGTGATCTTTTTCCATTTCAATTATGGTAAGGTTAATAGATGTGAAATGACATTATAACTATTTTTAACTGCCTTAAATTGTTGACATACCATGCACCACGATACAGATTTTATTATATATACCTTCATTCCATCAAAATAGATGTTCTCATTCAAATATCTAAACTATTTTTTTGCACCTACGTTTTATAGAGAATGAACAACTGTGAGATTCCTCTAAAAAATCAATCATCAAAATGGGTATGTACATAACACATAATTTTTTCTTTAACCTTATTATTCCATCATCATAAATGGTATGTTCAATAACATATCTAGAATTCTTTTGTATCTCTACATCTCTATTATTCAAAAAATTAATTACCACATGGATTGATCGTTAATCATTTTGTTGATAGAGAAAATATTTTTCTCCTTCCTTCCTGATATCCTGATATCTCCTTTGAAAATCAATAAATGTTGTATCCTTTTTAATTCTCGTGATGGATAAGAAATTAGAATCAATTCGACTACATAATTGGTCGTCACGTTCTCTTTTTGATGGTGGTAATGTATTAAGAATTCGTAATCATTTATCAGATCTAACTATCTTCATTATAACATATTCTACTACTTATATTTTAATATATAGTTTATGTTTTTATGATCGATATATTTATTTCACTATTCTCAAAATATATATAATTCCACCATATCAATAATGAAAAATTTATTTTAAATTACTCAAAATCAATAGTTGGGTATTTTTTTAATCAACCAAAAATTATCATGATGCATAACATATATCAATTCAATTGTACATAAGATAATATATGAAACCCTATATGGATGATTCACTATTCACTGGGAACCATTCTCTAAAATATGGTAATGTAATGATATGTTTAATGACTAATGTTCTATTTAGTTACATGGAATTATCCACACATTGATCATTATAAGGGAACTTGGATACCTTGTGAGTTTTCCTGGGGTGTTGATTATATAATCATGAAAAATTCCCTATATAATATTGGGAATATCCATCTAAAATACAAAGATGATGGATCTCATCAAACATTTATGGTCTTTTCCAACATTTAAAAGACTACATAATTGATGGATCTATTAATATATCATCTCATTAGAATATATAATCCAAAAAAACAAACCATTTAAGCCATAATTATCACTTTATAACTTTTTCATATAGATTCCCATTCATTAGTGTCATTATGAAAATTCTAAAGTGGTCATTATTCGATTATTATTCTTTAAATAGATTATGTTATCATATAAAATGAATATCAGAAAATGATCATTGTAATGTATAAAGACAGTATTCATTAAATCTATTAATATTGAGGGTGAAAAGTATGACTTGATGACATAAATGTCTATTAATATTGTTAAAATGTTATAAGGAATGTTATCTTGGGTATATAATCCTTCATGGACTGAAATTAGGGATATCTACAATGAAGGTAAATATTTGAAATGTATGGAGCTCAGCACAGACTATCAGACAAGACATTAGTACTGGGAAGAGTATTATTGTTCTAAATTGTGGTCTTGTTTAAATCCTAATAAAAAATTTGACGTTGCATTGATCAATATTTATTTTTTACAAAAATAATAGGTTGTCGTCATGGTGGCCCACATGGATGAATAGATCTATTATCCTGGTTTCTAATATTTTATTATCTAATTGATGAAACTCAATCAAGTTCATTCTATATGGAGTCTTTAAAATTGGTATGGAACTAGGAATGGGTTCTATTGAAATCATAAAATCAGAATTTTGAGGATTTCTAGGATCATATTATTTAAATATATTGAATAATTTATACAAAATAAGAATATTATTAATGTCAAATTTCTCCCAAACCATTTTAGATAAACACCAATTTTCAATGGGACTTAAGATCCCCACAAAGAATGTGATCTCCCTTGGTTGTTCTTACTTATCAAATATTGACCAATATTTATAGTTTTATTCGAATATAAAATTTATAATACCATCCAAGAAAATTGATGTCATATTTATGAAGATAAATTCAATCCATTCCCATGAAAGTATGAAAATAAACCCATGGTATAATGACAATATTTATTTAAATCACATTCTTCCAAACATTAATCTGAGTGGAATCAATGAAATCAGATTTTATCATCACACAATTAGGGGTTAACACATCTAATTATATATCTAAAATTTTGGGATGAATATTAATATATATACTAAATTATTCAGATGTGAATGAGTGGGTATATCTACATTCAAATAACATATTTGAAGTGATATACAATATTATATGTGTACCATTATCCACATCATTATCTCACCAATCATCAAAAATAATGATCACATGACATTTCCATTTTCTTATTATCTTATGAGTTTTTTTACATGGAACATCATCATTAACCTTTGAATATTTCCATTGGTTATCATAATTCCAATACTCCATGTTTCTTCCAACACTTTGAAAATAATTGTATGATCAAATTCTTCTCTCCAAAATTATTTAATATTCTCTTATATCCCATTTATCTATTATTATCCAATCAATGATATTGATACATAAATCAAACCGTAATTTCCTCCTTGATTGTAAATAAAATATTTACATAATATATAATTATGTTTCACAAGCCTAATTCATTTAAAAGGATTAAATTTATGCAACTAAAAAATCTATCATCCTTTCATTTAGATTTAAGATAATTCTATAAAAATTTGACGTATATCCTATAAAAGTTTCTCCAGAGGTACAAAAAAATTCATCACCCTATTAATTTTGTTCCTGGAACACATTACCAGTATTGATAAGAAGAATACATGAAATACAATTTTTGAAAAACTTGTTCATGATCTATCCCCAATATATGAGTGAATTTCATCATGTTTTCTTATATTTTGGTTATGATTACATCATTTATCTATATTAATATCTAAATTAATTTCATCTGAAATGAATTTTCATATTTCAAACACCTGATAATGGAAAATACCTTTTCATTAGGGATGATCCATTTTTTCAATAACTACTTGGTCAAATGATGAACACAATAAATGTGGATACTACCTCATAATATAATCATTATATTTTTGTTACCTATTTTGATCATCTAGAAGTACTACATGATTCATAGTAAGAGAATTTATGTGAGAATAACAATGATATTAAAAATTATATCTCCCATAACATTTGTTTGATCAATTAGAAAATCATGGAATTTTATTTCATAATAAACATTATAATATCTCCTTCATATTTCTTCCCTTAACTAAAATAATAATAATTGTATAATGGATAATAATTTTTATCAATAACTACATAATCAATAAAAATAACATATAACATATCTAACTCATGAAAAATTATTCAATATATTACACCTTAGTTTGATCTTAGTCTACTCAGAGTCATCATTTTTTTAAATCCTTATTTATATATCATAAATATTCTATGCATTTCCAATACATATCCCCCTAGTGTGTCAAACCTGTTGTGCCGCAAGTCATGTTGCCTTATGGTTAGTGACGATTGAATTTGGATCCATTCAACATTTTAGTTTTATTACCCCAAGGTACCTCTATTCTAAAGCTGCATCAACTTGTATTATCCAAAAAAGGATGAAAATTACATAAACCAACAATCTAATTTCATTGTAAAAATTTTAGGTTATTTTATTATACATTGAATCATCCATAAAATAATCCTTAGATATAACCTTTGGGATATCAATATGGTTTTATCTGTGGGTACCCAATTCTAGAATCCCATATCCAGTTCCAAAAACATGGTGTGTAATTTTTTTATTATAAAAAGTTACAGATAAAATTACACATCATGTCTCATCATAGTTGACCTTCTCAGTCTTGGTTCTTGAAAAGATGACACAGCTGATACATTTCTTCAAAACTAAATTAGATAAGCTTCAAAATGAAACCACCACATAGAAAAATAAAATATAAAAAATATACTATTATTTTAAAAATAAATTGAAAACATATGGTGAGATAAATAATGTCGAATAAGGGGTTTTAAAAAAAATAATGAAATTCCTTTTCAGAACATCATTTATAAAACATTACAAAAACATTTTCTTAAAAGGAATCAATATTTCATGTAGCATGTAATCAATATTTTTCAATAGGTTACTTGAAATAATTTTTAGGCAAATCTATTACACAAGATTTTATATTTTTATTTCAAAGCTATAGATAACAAACTTATCAAAGTATGCTTACTAGAACTAAAATTCAAGTAATGTTGTATATAGGACAAAAATTGATCATAATAATTTAAGGGTGACATGAAAGGATGAAGGTAAAAATTCTTACATGAAATAATAGATTCATAGAATTGAATATGTAACAATATCAATATTCACATAACTATTAAAATGAAAATTAGGAAAATGACAAATGTAATATTAATGATTGTATACAAGTTATGAAAATATAAGTTATACTATCTTTAAAAATAACATGCTATGTAAATTCATCATTAATCCATGTATTTATTATCATTATCAAAAGAATAATATTCCTAGTGAAGGTTATAATAATAGTTGAATAATCACATTATTGGTGAAATATTAATCACATATTGAGGAAATGAATACTTTCAGACAGACATAATCATTCTATAAAGGCCATGTGCCAAGACCATACGTAATTTTTCTATCAATGCCTCAATAAGAGACCATATTTTGTATCAAGATACCTGACGATGCATTGAGAGGATAAAGAGTGTCACACCTATCAAATAATTATTCCAATGAATTCCATATATGTCTAAATTTCTTTAAATAAAAGTCAACCATACCACAATGATATATTCAGTTATGTATTTTTTTCAATGATTACCATACCACATTGAATAATTTAATTAGGCCAATTATTAAATATGTCCCATACAACATTGAATAATTAAATTATGTCTCTTATTCAATGTTTTCCAAAATAGATTGTAGAATTAAATTCTTAAAACATTAATTATCATATGTTGTAAATCAATAATTAATTGTGAGGGATTTTCATATAAAATAATAACTCCTAAATTCAAAAACCCTTGTTACATGAAAGGATAGATTTTATGTACAAAAATATAGGTATTTTAATTCAAGATAGATATCATTTATATTTGTTTTATACTGATAATAATATATCCAAATAGATTAATTCATAAACAATACTAATAAATAGAATTCACTATAGAAGATATATAATGAGTAGAAATATAATAAGTATAAATGTAAAACAATCATTTCATGTCAGGTATTCATGTTAAATAATAAGAGATAACCACATTTCACTAAATTTTCATAAGCATATATATATATATATATATATATATATATATATTTAGGTTTATTGAACAAATGATTATTCAAACCATTTATCCTAAAATTATAAATTGAAATTCATGTAATGTTAATTTCAACAACACGGTGACAACTTCTTTTAAAACAATGAGGCAACTAATTTCAAAAAGTGTTTTGTTATTCATTTAACATATCAAATTATATTTGTGATATATTTATAAATTGATGTGGGTTTTAGAATTAGAATTAAATGAATACTTATATGTAAAATAATTTCATATATTTCAATGAAATAAATAATAATCGGATTATGATTAAAAATATTATACATAAATATATATATAAGGCCCCAGCCTTAAACCTTACTTAATCTTGAGTTATTACAAGATTACACATTGAGGATCTTTTCAGGTTTAGATTTTTAGAGAATTAGATAATGAAACTTGCATTACATTCCACATTTAAACAAAGTGGTTACATAAAATACAGTATTCATTCTTCCCATCAACGGAAACATATTTAAAATAAAACATGGATTCTTTCATGACAAATCCTTGAAACTATCATCACATTATGTACCTTTCCCTTGACCTGTGAAAAACATTTCAAAAACTTGGGATGAACATAAAAATCTCAGTAAGAGTTATAAAAATATGGAAAGGAAACATGAGTTCATATATACATTAGAATTAAATCATACTTTACCCATAAAACATAGGCATTTCAAATCATGAATAAATCATAGAAATCATAAGACATAAAAGGTATCAGGAGGCATTCATAACATTCTTACATAGGGAGTAACCCTCTTGGTTATGTTTGGAATACCCACCACAGTATATTCCCTAAATATCTTCAGAGAAACCTTAACGTTTCACTCCTTCGCGTTACCCAATGCATTCGAGAGCTATATCGGTCTCACCCACCCTTAGTTTATCACGGAACTGCCTGTTTTCATAACAATGCCCAAGAACCATAACATAAATGTATCACATAAAACATGCTTAAAGTAAACATAACATTTCCACATTTCAATCACAATATAACATTTTAGGATATTGAAATAATTAATCCATTCAAAAAGAAACCATTTCCAAAACCATTTAAAACATTTAATAAAGATATTTTTGAATCAAAGTGTCCCATACCACCTTGAAGTTTTTAAAATTTTAAACCATTAATATCCATATAAATAAATCCTTAAAAACACTTTTAAAACATGTATATTAATAAGAAAAAATAATTAAAACATTTAAAGCAATATTTTGGTTAAAGGGGTTCTACCAAAATTTGAGACACTTGAATACAATAATTGAGGAATAAAATTTAGTCAGAACATTATAATATCATGAAAATAAATGTATTCATGATATAATATTCCAAAGGACAGAATATACATCATATAATAGTGAATTGGTGCATAACAATAATGAAGTCTCAGTAGAAATGTCAAATGTGATGAATTCCCTTATAAAGAAGGTATCCTTAAATTAAGGATAATTCAATCTCAAAATTATGTCTGACAAATATAAATACACCAAATATAAGTGGATATTAAGTTTAAAACAATAAAATGTCATTCACACATATTCAAAAGATGACATATTCAATAACTACATGTTGAACCCAAAGAAATCGAAATTGGGTTAAAAAGTTCCCTTGGTAAAATTCGACAGCCTAACGACATCACTTCAAAATTCAGAAAAATGAGTTGATGAGAGATAAAAAGGGCATCTCATCAATTGGACATAAAATTTAAATCAATAAGTATATAAAAGAACATATCCCAACATAATAGTATGTGAATTAAAAGACATAACAAAAGATGTCTTTTAAAAAGAGGAGGGTGAAAGGTCCCCTTACCGAGTTGGGTAACTTTGGAAACGTACACCCCATGGAAGAAGGGTCATACAATGAAGATGTGAATACTCATAAATTAAATTATACTACACAAAGTGTATAATAATGGGTAGTACATACACCACTCAAAGGAAATTGTGGAAAATGTAGCATAAATCTCACGGGAATAAAAGTGAGATGAAAAATCCCTTACGAAAACTCGACAGCCTAACGACGCCACTTAAAACATCCAAAATGGATTGATGAGAGGGAATAGGGTCTCTCATCATATCAAAATAAAGTTTACAGAAAGATGAATACAAAAGAACATCCCCCAACATAACAAATAATAGCTTAAAAGAAGTGACATAAAGGATAGTACATAAAAAGAAAGAGAGAGGTTGGATCTCTTACAAAAATTCGGCAGCATAACGGCGCCACTCAAAACATCCAAAATGGATTGATGAGAGAGAATAGGGTCTCTCATCATATTAACATAAAAATTACAGTACGAGTAATATAAAAGAATATCACAATCACAATAAAGATGAGCTTAGAAGGAATGACATAAAAGAGTGTACTTAAAAAGAAAGGGAGGAGCAGGATCCCTTACCTCGGATCCGACTTGACTCGATCATTCTTTAATCTCCTGAATAATAAACTTGAGTTAATCTATACTTCATTAAGAACCATTTTTCAAGTTCATTATTCCTTTTATATCACTTATTACCATGTCATGAACACTATGATACTATTTATGTTAATAATATTTGTTTTGCCGAAATTTGGTTCTTAGGTCGAAAGTGGACTTCTTACAATTACATGTTCTTCATGTGGACAAATTTTCATTATATCCAGAATTGTATTCATTATGTAGATATCATATATATCATATATATCCAGTATATTCATGCATTTATAATATTACATAACATTTAGAGTTAAGAAATGAAATGCACCATTCATGGAGACGGTAAGCCGTACGTACGCATGAACGCTACTTCCATTTCTATTTTATATTTAATGGAATTAAAACATAATGATACATAATAGTATTTTAATTCCATTATGGTATCATATATTAAATATATACTTTATACGTACCACTTATGGTATTAACGAATCAAATCACTTTGAGGGGGCGGTAGTCCGCACTTCCTTAAATGAAGATATCGTGTTTACCCATAATGGAAACCATAAAGGTATGACATAAATGAAAAATACAGAAGCTTAAGTAAAACATAAACATATTAGAAATCATATATAAATATAGTTTCATCTTAATGGCCACCTTTTAAGGTGTTAGATGAATGTTGAACAATCATCGTTTCGGGAGGCATAAATTCGCCATCCACACAAACAGTATGTTCTTTAACCATTAGATATTGGTGTGTGTAAGTGTAGCTCTAATACTTCTTATAAAAACATCCTAGTATATTTTAGATACTAGATTTGTTACAAAATAAATGAATAAAAAGAGTCTAGGGGGTTGGAGAAGCAAAATAAAACAAAAGGACTCAAGGAAAGACATTACCTTAAAATCGGGTAACTCCCTTTGGTTTGAGCTCAAAGGCTTCCTTGGGAAGGATTCTGCCCAATGTGAGGCTTCAAGGAGTTAAAGAGGGATGTGTAGAGACAAAATGGGCAGGGGATGGCCGAGAAAAAGGCTTTGGAAGTGTGGGTAAGTAGGTAGAGGTGGGGGGCTTTTATAAGAGAAGAGGAGGGGCACTCTTGGAAAGGTATAAAATGTAACATTATTTCCAAATGAGTTTCGGATTTTAATGGTCCCGCATTGATGTGTTTCTAGGATAAGGTGATAAGGGTTCGAAATACACCCATACAATAGGTTTTGTACATTTTTAGGTATTAGATTTTACATTATCTTTCCATTTTATTTAAATCGTTAAATAATGAGGTCATCGCTGCATCATCATGATGTCATAAATAATTTAATTTATTTAATGTTTAAAAATTATAAAAAAACTATTATGATGTAGGAAATCGTTTTAGATTTACAATTAATATTTATATCCCAAATGATCATTTATTTAGACAAATTTAAAAATATTTTACATAGGTGATACATTCTTTTTCACATTTAACATTTTCTAAAAATAAATAGATAAAAAGTCACTTTCTCACAAAAGTGATTCCATGGGGCCCCCAAGTTTAGAACAAGGCATCCCATGGTCGGCCATGAGACAACCTGTAGCCTTATGACACATTTTGTGGTCATTTTATATTATTATTATATTATCTTATTATCATTAACTACCTGATTACTCATTAATCAAAATAATTAAAGATAATTACCATCGTTACTATTCATAATGTCCAAAAACAAAAGAGTCTTAATTACATAATTTGGACCTTCTGATTCCAAATATTTAATACATTTTACCAAATTCCAAACACATAAATTGCAATAATTAATTTTAAAAAAAAACTTCCCGTTGTCAAAATAAATAGCAGGTTTTTTAGAAACAATATTTATGAAAAGTTTGGCACTTGTTTATGCCGAATTCCAAAGTGAAATTAATCCAAATGACCATAATTGAATAAATGGTAAAAATATATTCTAATTAAAATTTAAAACAAATTAAAATGATAATATAACAATATGATTAAATTATATGAAAAAACAGTTTTGATGTAAAATGCAGTATTTTTCACTATTCATTGAAAAATGAACATAGTCAGAAAAATACCAAAAATTAACCCAATTTAAATTTCAATGTCCCAATCAAAAATAACATGCTTATTTTGAAAAATAGAGCTCATAAAATTGTCAAATGTTTGATTTAAAAATGTTTTTCCATCAAAAGGGTAGTAAACAATCTTTTTAAAAATACTAGTGTATTCAATGCTTAAGATTGGATTCATTTGTATTTTAAGCCTCTAAAATTTATTGGATAAAATTAAAAACATTTAACAAACATATTTAATCGTAAATTAGTTATTTATATTCATTCCTATAAATACAACGGCTATGTGTTAACTACCATTTAAAATAATATTATGTTATTATTAGAGTGCAACGTATGATTTCAAAGGAACTTGTTGTTGTATATTGGGTACGCCATCGAGCATAGTGTTCCCTTTAAATTAATATTAATATTTTATTCACAAATATGGATAAATGTGAAAATGTCATAATCTTTATTTACCTGGGGTATTACATCCTTCCCCCCTTTTGGGAATTGCATCCTCGCAATTATAAAACTGGTCTTGGAAACATATTTGAAAATCCCACATCGGAACAAGATTCGGTAAAACAATCACTTTAAAATAAAGAAAGAGAAGTATAAAGGTCACCCGAGTTAACCCATACTAGGATTGAAAGTATGAAAATATGGACATGGAGGAAAAAACAAATGGTCATGTTCTATTGGAGAGTGATAGAAAACATGTTTAGGAGAAAGTTAACCACATGAAAATCACAAACTTGTGATGGGTTAAGCGGTATTCGATTCCCCAGTAGGAATCGTTAATAGACAACATTTTTGTTTTAAGTTACTTTTTATTGAGGAATTTATTCATAAGGAAACATAATCACTTATCATGTTGACTTTCAAATTTTATTAGATTCCTCACACAAACTCATATTTTCTCCAAAAGAAGAGTATTTAGGAAGACTTGTTCACATTAAGAGTACTATAATCAACTTCTAGAGAATAAAATAATCCACAAAAGAGAACAATATACTTCTCAAGCTTTAGACATTAACGAAAACCAAAACCAAAATGGTTAGTACAAGATCAGATAATCCAGAAAAGGATAACCCTTTATAAAAAGAAAATCTATGCTTAATCTCCAAAATTTGTCCATCAAAACCCAAAGTTCAACAAGGACCATTCGATAAACAATTTGTCCATAAAATTCTTCAAAGTAAACCAATCTAAGATTGAAACCCAAATATTTGAAGGATTTAATCACATAGTCTTCCAATGTACAAATTAACTTTTATCTCCAAATAACATCAGTTGCTCTTAAAGTCTCGTATTGAAAAGTAATTAATCCTAATCACTTATCCTCCATGATAGGTTAATTATTTTCCATAGATAACCCAAAATCAACTTACTCTTAATTCATAAAAGCATCTAACTAAAAAATCAGTCAAACTAATCAGGGACTTCACGTAGTCCAGTGGTAGGTGATAAATACCAGTTGCACTTTGGTTATGGGTTTGATTCCCGCAGCTTTGTCCGACGCGACGGGTTGTCACACGGTCTACGTGTTTTCCCTTTTCCAAAACTATATAATTCTTAAAACATTTCCCAAAATGAGATAAAATCTTCAAAAATAAAAATAACATATTTTAACCTCAAGTTTATCTCATGCCTTTCACTTCCATCATAACATATAGTAACCCATAATTACCTCAAATGTAAGGATCATATAAACCCAAATGGTTCTTTATAACTATGTCCAAAAAAGAACAGATAACTATTCCTTGAATATAATTTTCATATATTAAACATCAGGGTTACACATACTATAAAAAGTCTTCTAATGTAACCACATCATCAAAAGAGACTTAATACTCTTAAGAATTTCACCATAACTCATGAAGCCCTTATATGTTGACTTCTTACTCATTCAACATTCTTCATGATCCATTAACCATTCCTCTCAAACTTATTCTGAAATACGTATTTCCTACAATCAAAATCATGATTCATATCCTAAGATTCCATAATAGGAAAACAATAGTTATGAAATAATCCATACCTTTGATTGGTCATTGTCTGTTTCTTCATCCTCAATCGGAATGGAATTAGGTATTGGTAAACGAACATTTGTACGATCTTGGTGATCCCATTCCTGAAACTTCTTCATAGGACATGTGTTTGCATAATGACCATGCACACCACATTTAAAACATTCAATTGATCCCTCAGAAAGAAATTCATTCTCTTTCCTTGATTAAACTAGATGCTTCTATTTTCCATGGCAGGTTCTCGCTTTATGACCTTCATTTCCACATCTATAGCATATTTCTGTCCCTTTGAAACATTTTCCTAGGTGTTTCTTTCCACATCTTTAACACATAGGTTTTTGAACACACTTACCTTTATGATTATTACCTGTACTTCCATAGGGATTTGTTTCTCGCATATATGATGCCTTAGAGAAATCACAAAGGTCTAGGTGGTCAATCATGAGTCCACATAGTTGGTTGAGGATAACCACAAGAGTTCTCATTGCAGCTTCCATATCATTCAGTTTCTTGCTCAAAAAACTGTCATAGTTTCCCTCACATCCACTGTTACATTGGTGCCTTCTAGATCCAGCCATTTACTAAAACCAAAAAGGTCATTGTGAGTATATCAACAAAACCATCTTGTACTAATGAGGAAGATAAGCACTAAGATATACTTAATCATTCACTTTATCTAAAACTAGGACTCTTTCTGAAATCCTAACCATTATGGTAATGTCACTTATGCTTAAAGAATACCCTAACCTCTAAAGTTATCAAAACCAACCTTTGATACCAACTATAAGGCCCCAACCTTAAACCTTACTTAATCTTGAGTTATTACAAGATTACACATTGAGGATCTTTTCAGGTTTAGAGTTTTAGAGAATTAGATCATGAAACATGCATTACATTCCACATTTAAACAAATTGGTTACATAAAAGATAGTATTCATTCTTCCCATCAATAGAAACATATTTAAAATAAAACACGGATTCTTTATTGACACATCCTTGACACTATCATCACATCATGTACCTTTCCCTTGACCTGTGAAAAACATTTCAAAAACTTGGGATGAGCATAAAAAGCTTAGTAAGAGTTATAAAAATATTTAAAGGAAACATGACTTCATATATACATTAGAATGAAATCATACTTTACCCATAAAACATAGGCATTTCAAATCATGAATAAATCATAGAAATCATAAGACATAAAAGGTATATTGAGGCATTCATAACATTCTTAAGTAGGGAGTAACCTTCTTGGTTACGTTTGGAATACCCACCACAGTATATTCCCTAAATATCTTCGGAGAAACCTTAACGTTTCACTCCTTCGCGTTACCCAATGCATTGGAGAGCTATATCGGGCTCACCCGCCCTTAGTTTATCACGGAACCACCCATTTTCATAACAATGCCCAAGAACCATAACATAAACGTATCTCATAAAACATTCATAAAGTAAAGACAACATTTCCACATTTCAATCACAATATAACATTTTAGGATATTGAAATAATAAATCCATTCAAAAAGAAACCATTTCCAAAACCATTTAAAACATTTAATAAAGAGATTTTTGAATCAAAGTGTCCCATACCACCTTGAAGCTTTTAAAATTTTAAACCATTAATATCCATATAAATAAATCCTTAAAACCACATTTAAAACATGGATATTAATAAGAATAAATAATTAAAACATTTAAAGTGATATTTTGGTTAAAGGGGTTCTACCAAAATTAGAGACACTTGAATACAATAATTAAGGAATAACATTTAGTCAGAACATTATAATATCATGAGAATAAATGTATTCATGATATAATATTCCAAAGGACATTATATACATCATATAAGAGTGAATTGGTTCATAACAACAATGAAGACTCCGTAGAAATGTCAAATGTGATGAATTCCCTTATAAAGAAGGTATCCTTAAATTAAGGATAATTAAATCTCAAAATTATGTGTGACAAATATAAATACACCCAATATAAGTGGATTTTATGTGTAAAACAATAAAAGGTCATTCACACATATTCAAAATATGACATATTCAATAACTACATGTTGAACCCAAAGAAATCGAAATTGGGTTAAAAAGTTCCCTTGGTAAAATTCGACAGTCTAACGGCATCACTTCAAAATTCAGAAAATGAGTTCATGAGAGATAAAAAGGGAATATCATAACTTGGAAATAATAGTTAATCAATAAGGATATAAAAGAACATATCCCAACATAATAGTATGTGAATTAATAGACATAACAAAAGAAGTCTTTTAGAAAGAGGAGGGTGAAAGGTCCCCTTACCGAGTTGGGTAACTTTCGAAACGTACACCCCATGGAATAAGGGTCATACAATGAAGATGTGAATACCCATAAATGAAATTATACTACACAAAGTGTATAATAATGGGAAGTACATACACCACTCAAAGGAAATTGTGGAAAATGTAGCTTAAATCTCACGGGAATAAAAGTGAGATGAAAAATCCCTTACGAAAACTCGGCAGCCTAACGGCGCCACTTAAAACTTCCAAAATGGATTGATAAGAGGAAATAGGGCCTCTCATTATATCAACATAAAGTTTACAGAAAGTGTAATACAAAAGAACATCCCCAACATAACAAATAGGAGTTTAAAAGAAGTGACATAAAGGAGAGTACTTAAAAAAAGAGAGAGGTTGGATCTCTTACGAAAATTTGGCCGCCTAACGACGCCACTCAAAACATCCAAAATGGATTTATGAGAGAGAATAGGTTCTCTCATCATATGAACATAAAAATTACAGTAAGAGTAATATAAAATAACATCCCAATCACAATAAATATGAGCTTAGATGGAATGACATAAAAGAGTGTACTTAAAAAAAGAGAGGCGCAGGATCCCTTACCTCGGGTCCGACTTGACTCGATCATTCTTTAATCTCATGAATAATAAACTTGAGTTAATATATACTTCCTTAAGAACAATTTTTCAAGTTCATTATTCATTTTATATAACTTATTACCATGTCATGAACACTATGTTACTATTTACGTTAATAATATTTGTTTTGCTAATATTTGGTTCGTAAGTCGAAAGTGGATTTCTTACAATTACATGTTTTTCGTGTGGCCAATTGTTCATTATATCCAGAATTTTATTCATGATTTAGATATCATATATATCATATATATCCAGTATATTCATGAATTTATAATATTACATAACATTTAGAGTTAAGAAATGAAATGCACCGTTCATGGAGACGGTAAGCCGTACGTACGCATGAACGCTACTTCCATTTCTATTTCATATTTAATGGAATTAAAACATAATGATACATAATAGTATTTTAATTCCAGTATGGTATCATATATTAAATATATCCTTTATAGGTACCACATATGGTATTAACGAATCAAATCACTTTGAGGGGGCGGTAGTCCGCACTTCCTTAAATGAAGATATCGCGTTTACCCATCATGGAAACCATAAAGGTATGCCATAAATGAAAAATACAGAAGCTTAAGTAAAAAAATAAACATATTAGATATCATATATAAATATAGTGTCATCTTAATGGCCACCTTTGAAGGTGTTAGAAGAATTTTGAACAATCATCGTTTCGGGAGGTAGAAATTCGCCATCCACAGAAACAGTATGTTCTTTAACCATTAGATGTTGGTGTGTGTATGTGTAGATCGAATTATTCTTATAACAACATCATAGTATATTGAGGATACTGGAGTTGTTACAAAAGAAATAAATAAAAAGAGTTTAGGGGGTTGGAGAAGCAAAATAAAACAAAAGGACTCAAGGGAAGACATTACCTTAAAATCGGGTAACTCCCTATGGTTTGAGCTCAAAGGATTTTTTGGGAAGGATTCTGCCCAAAGTGATGCTTCAAGGAGTTAGAGAGGTATGTGGAGAGACAAAATTGGCAGGGTTTGGCAGAACCAAAGGCTTTGGATGTGTGGGTAAGGAGGTAGAGGTGGGGGCCTTTTATAAGAGGAGAGGAGGGGCACTCTTGGAAAGGTATAAAATGTAACATTATTTCCGAATGAGTTTCGGATTTTAATGGTCCCACATTGATGTGTTTCGAGGATAAGGTGATAAGGGTTCGAAATCAACCCATCCAATAAGTTTTGGACATGTGTAGGTATTATATTTTACATTATCTTTCCATTTTATTTAAATCCTTAAATAATGAGGTCATCGATGCATCATCATGATGTCGTAAATAATTTAATTTATTTAATGTCTAAAAATTATAAAAAAAATACTATGATGTAGGAAATATTTTTATATTTACAATGAATATTTATAGTCCAAATGATCATTTATGTAGACAAAATTAAAAATATTTTACATAGGTGATACATTCTTTGTCACATTTAACATTTTTTAAAAATAAATAGATAAAAAGTCACTTTCTAACAAAAGTGATTTCATGGGCGCCCAAATTTGGCACAAGTCATCCCATGGTCGGCCATGAGACAACCAGTAGACTTAAGACAAATTTTGTGGTCATTTTGTATTATTATGATATTATCTTATTATGTTTAACTACAAGATTACTCATTAATCAAAATAATTAAAGATAATTACCGTCGTTACTATTCATAATGTCCAAAAACAATAGAGTCTTAATTAAATAATTTGGACCTTCTGACTCCAAATATGTAATTAATTTTACCAAATTACAAACACATAAATTTCAATAATTAATTTTAAAAAAACTTCTAGTTGTCAAAACAAATATCGGGTTTTTTAGAAACAATATTTATGAAAAGTTTGGCACTTGTTTATGCCTAATTACAAAGTGAAATTAATCCCAATGACCATAATTGAATTACATGGTAAAAATATATTCTAATTACTCTTTAAAACAAATTAAAAATATAATATATCCATATAATTAAATTATATGAAAAAGCAGTTTTGATGTAAAATGTAGTATTTTTCACTATTCATTGAAAAATGAACATTGTCAGAAAAATACCAAAAATTAACCCAATGTAAATTTCAATGTCCCAATCATAAATAATATGTTTATTTTTAAAAATATAGCTCATCAAATTGTCAAAAGTGTGATTTAAAAATGGTTTTCCATCAAAAGGGTAGTAAAACAATCTTTTTAAAAATACTAGTGTATTCAATGCTTAAGATTGGATTCATTTGTATTTTAAGCCTCTAAAATTTATTGGATAAAAGTTAAAACATTTAACAAACATATTTAATCATACATTAGTTATTTATATTTATTCCTGTCAATACAACGGCTATGTGTTAACTACCATTTAAAATAATATTATTTTATTATTACAGTGCAACGTATGATTTCAAAGGAACCTGTTGTTGTATATTGGGTACGCCATCGAGCATAGCGTTCCCTTTAAATTAATATTAATATTTTATTCAAAAATATGGATAAATGTGAAAATGTCATACTCATTATTTACCTGGGGTGTTACAATATATACATATATATGTGTATTAGTTTAGATACTCAAAACCTCTCTTAGTAAACAATTTTACATGTAATAAATGCATAAATACATCAATTAATTATTGATAATTATTAGTTGAAAACTCCAATATATTTTTAGTATTTTAAGATTATATAATACCATATATACCCAAAGTGTACACATGGGATTTTCATAACAAAAAAAGGTTTGTTAAAACCTTATAAGTGTCATGCACTTCAAAAACATTATTCAATCACTTAATAAAAAAATATAAAACATAATTCCAATTTTAAAATAAAATTCTATATATATATATAACCATATATTCAAAATTTGTATATATGGGTATTTCATATCAAATTTCATGCTAAAATATACCATACATGAATTATATATGTAATCAACTTCTTAACAATATTAATCATTCAAAATTAATGAAAGAGAATATGTTTGTTATATATATATATATATATATAAATGTATATACACATATAAGTATATATAGTTTAATAAAACAAAAACTAAATAGACATTTATATGATTCACATGAATAAATGACATCATTTAAATACGAATTTTCATCATTGGAAATTCATAAATATAAAATTTTATGGTATTTATATATGAAAGTATATAATCATATATGTATATATGGATTAATCCAAACAAAAATCAAAAATAAATCCTTAAATGAATTCTATGGATAAATAACATCATTTATATTATAAATCCATCATTTGAAAAAATATAAAATAGATTTGATTTGATTTATAAATAAATGTATAAATGTATATATGTATGTATATGGTTTAATCATACAAAAAATAAATTAAAACCCTTAGATGAATTAAATAAATAAGAAAAATCATTTAAATTCAATTTTTCATCATTCAAAAATAATAAAAACATGATAGGTTTATATTTTATGTAGATTTTTTTACATATTTGTATATATAGGTTAATCAAACAAAAACAAAACTAAACCCTTACCTGTCAACAAGTGAGATCAATTTTAGTAGTGGTTGGAGGAAGGATGAGGAGTGGAAACCCCATTGTATAAAGGTAATATATAAGGATTATATAAATGGTTTATATAAACTGTATAAATATAATTTTATATACTATTATTTATAATAAAAAATAAACAAATAGATCTGAATAAATTCAAATCAAAATATTTAGATAAAATAAATACAGTAATCCAAGAGGACCATGAATTAACTAGATTCTGAATATATATATATATATATATGTATATAACTTTTGTATAGTATATAAAAGATACACGATAAACCATTGTGATTCATTAAACTGATGCACCCTCAGTGGATTTGTGGAAAAAAATTAAAAAAGACTTGGTCTAAGGAGAGTGATAGGAGAACTAATGGGGGGACAAAAAATTATTAGAGAAGCGGGAACGACTACTAGTGTTTCATGAGGAAGAAGATGGAGAAATGGAAATGTGGAAAGGAATTGGGTGGTCAAGATTGATCTAGACTGATCGGAAGGATACAATGGCTTCAACGATTTTCAAAAACATTTGGATGGTGGAGACTGAATGTGGAATTTATCAGATGGACACAGGGAAAACAAATTTTTTAAAAACTGATGATTGGATGATTTCAACTTCTTCTCGATCAGAAGGTTGATGAAAATCGCGATAAAATGAATCGATCGGTGGAGTTCGATGGAGAAATTTTATTGAAAGATTTAGATCTCACGTGGTGAGATCGAATTGATCAGATTAAATTTCCCATAAAAAATGTGTACCACAGAAAAATGATGAGACATACTGGACCTCTTTATAAGTTTGGATGCCTATTCCTTCACATCAATGAAACAAACACCCACCCCACAGAGTCCTTACACTTGGGACCCCCACCAACAGGCTGTGGACCACCCTTACCCTTTCCAGTGTGAAACATGCCATACCCCAAATGTGCACTTCTCCAAGCCCTAAACACATTACCCGAGCACGACTCAGTGTGTGATACGCGGGCACTCTGCTTAGATTTGGTTACCACAGAGAGACTCCCACCGAACCTTAAGGGCGTGGCCTTCACGACATACCTTGGTTGTGTGGGTACTCACACAATGTTTTACTAAAAAACATCATTAATCACAAAGATTTTAAATAATATATATATATATATATATATATATATTAATTTATGTTTTATAAATAAAACTCACACAGAGATATATATATATATATATATTAATTTCCATATAAATTTTATTTTTATTATTAAACGAAAATCTAAATACATATTTTTTCCTTGATTTTTAGACAATTTTGAGTTTTTAATGAATTAGTAGTTCAAAATATAAACATTAACTTCAATAAAAAAAATTCAAAAATCTATATTCATTTTAACTCATATTAAATAATAAACCATTTTAATTAGTGTTATATTTTTTACATCCAAATAAGAAATAAATAATCAATTTGAAAACATATTTTAATTTAAAAGTAAATTACACTTTAATAAATTTCAAATATTTTAAAACATTTGAATTTCTCAATATTCTCAAATACATAAAATAGTAAAATATACAATAAAAACCTAATGATTATTAAATTTTATGATAGTTATCTAAACCAACAGACATCTAAATACACAAATGTTTTACAAAATTCATATTCTTTTTAAAGCCCATATGAATACGTGTTTATGGTGTTTCAACCATCAAAAAACAATTGGGTGAAGATGTTTCTCTACATCCCTGTGATAGTTAGTTTGATTTCCCGAGTTCTCTCCATAATGTTTTTCATTGTGATAGACCTAAATTATTTTCACTATGTTCTGAGTCTGTTTTTTATGTTTTGAGGCCTCCTAGTGATTTATATAAGTATTCTAGTAGGTAATCTAGGTTAGTGTTTGTATTTTGACATTAGTACAAATGCTTGGATTAAACATTTCTACTAAATAAAACATGTATAATTTTTATTCTCCATCTATTTATTTTGTAGGGCACAATTATTAAACAAAATAATAATAATAATACTAATAGTTGATGAGATATTAATATTACAAAAATAAACATCATTGGGGAGTCACATTATCCCAGAGTTAATAGAATTTCACCGGAATAATTTCCCCTTCATCTCCTAATTCCACAACACCTATGTAATCCATTAACCTCGATGTCCCTACAAGATATGTTTTATTTATTATTAATTAAAAAATTATATTTTAAAAAAATGTATACCTTAACAATTTCCACCACAGTGGATAATCATCGGATGACCTCATGTGGATTCCATGGGTAGTTTACAGTTCATCTATTTTCCTTTCCCAGATACATCATTACTAGTTAGGGTGAAACCTACACATAAAACAACTGGATTTCTAGAGGGAGTCACGGGAGGTATGGAGTTCATATATTTCGAAATGTAATCATTCCATATAGATTTATCGAACAATATCATGCCTAAGAGTTCTGATATCATAGAGTCTTAAATACAAACTCTAACTCAGAACCTGAAACAGATAAACTTCTTGATAGACACCCTCTATTTCAGCTTCCCGAAACATCCATAAGGATAGAAAATTTTAGGACAGAGTGAAATAGTGGAAGAGACCATCATGATAATTTCCCTTATTCATATACTCTAGAAATTTTGTATTCTCTATACTTTGATAGGCATAACTATATCTATAATTGTACTGACGTATATTTGGACTGATGGAAACTTGATAGAGGTGTTTTTAGGTTAGATACATGTTCATGAAAGGAAAGTAAGATTTTTAACACAACATGAAAAATATGTTCTCATGTAATTCAATATGGTTATAAATGATGATTTTTGAAAAAACATCACATTACAAGTAATAATTTTATGAAAAACTACAACGAAACAAAGATTAAAAAAATTTATTTCAATTCTAATTGTCTAGAATTTTTAATACCATTATTCTGATACCAACGGTGAGGACCCGAACCTAGAAACCCAGAGTTCATGCCTAAAACTGGGTGTGTAATTTTTTTATAAAATGAACCTGATAAAATTACACATCACGTCTCATCACAGAGGATATATTCACTATAGGTTTTGGAAAACCAGATACAGCTGATAGATTTATTCAAAACTAAATGATATAATATTTATAATGTAGCCACTGCATATACAAACTCAAAGATTAAAATTCAAATAATCTTGTAAAAATAAATTTATAATGTAGGGTGAGCACAAGAATTCCATGTAAGGGGTATTGAAACTAATTAATGAAATTACTTTTCAAAACATCCATTTAATATAAATACACAAAAAATCATAAAATGTATCAAAATTTCATATAGCACATCATCAGCATTTTTCAATGGTTACCTGAAATACTTTCAAGGAAAATATATTAAAAAGGAATTTCAATATATAATTTATAGCTATAGATGAAACAAACATCATAGTATGAATATTAGTAAAAAAATTCAAGTAATGTTTTATATAATCTAAAAATTGAACGAACTAATTTAATGGCGACATGGAATGATGCAAGTACAAATTCTTCCATGAAATAATACATTGAATTGATTTTATATGTAATAATATCATGATTCACTTATCAAGGAAAATGCAGTTCGAGAAATGATAGATGTTATATTCACTTCTATATCAATGCCCTGAAAATAGATGCTATACTTTCTTTATAAATGACATGCTAAGTAAATTCATCATTATTCCATGTGTATTTATTAACATTATTATAAGTTAACTTTTTTTTAACCAAGGATATCATACTTGGAGTGTAATTGAATGATTGATTTAATAGTAATCAAAAATTGTGGAAATGAATAATGTCGGGCAATCATAAACATTCTGTAAATGACTTGTACCAAGATCATACACAATCATTATGTCAAGGCCTCTTTCCAAGACCATAGATTTTATAATGAGACTTGCTGATGCATCGAGAGGGTATAGTTGGCCTCACCCATCACATTATCATTCCAATGCATTCCTCATATAACTAAATGTCATTAAATAAATGTATACCATAAAACTTTGATATATTCAATTATAACACTTAATCAAAGAGTCCCATAACACATTGAATAATTAAATTTTTCCTCTTATTCAATGTTTCCCATAACACTTTGAATAATTAAATTATATCTCTGAATCAATGTGCCCCATACCACATTGAATAATTAAATTCTAAATACTTAATTTATCATATGTGATAAATTAATAATAGATTAATTGGGTTTGACACATAAAATAAAAACACCTATTTTAAAAAACCATTGTTTCATGAATGTAAACATTTAATGTACTAAAATATATTCTTTTTAATTCAATATAGATATCCTAAAAAATTTCCACACACTGATTTATAGTAGATCCAAAAAAATTAAATCATAAAAATTAATAATTAATTGCACTCCTTGTGGAATATTCATCATGAATTGATATATAATAAGTATACATGTAAAAAATCATTTTAGGTGAGGTTCTAATTCCTGTGGAAAATAATTAAACACTTTTAACTACATGTTCTTATACATGTATATATATTTTTGTGTATTGAACAAAATAGTATTCCAAACTTTTTTCATAAATAAAAAAAATGAGATAACTGTAATTTGAATTGCAATATAAAGTTGATTACTTCTTTTAAAACACTAAAGAACACAAGAACAAAACAATGTTTTTTATTATATGCCAATATCAAATTGTATTTCTGATACATATATTAATATATTTGAGGTTGAAAATCACAATTAAAAGAATAAGTATAGGGGGAAAAAATTCTTATCATAGGAATAAGTAATGATTAATCGAAATAAAAACATAAACATTATATATAAATATATATACTTATACATATATTTAATTGGTCTGAAACTCTAAAACTCTCATAGTATACCTTTTTAAAATAATACATGAATACAAATTAGTTTTTTGCTGACAATAATTACATGGATGGCCGAAAATAGATTTGGTATTGAATATTATAAAAACCCATTTACACAAAAATAGTATACATGTGATTTTAATTACAAAAACATGGTTTGATAAACCTTTATTGGAATAATACTCTTCAAAAACATAATTACATCAATTAATATCAATTTTATGAAAACTGAATTCTGATTTCAAATTAAAATCTACCTATATATATAATCGTAAATACAGAAGGTATATATATAGGTTTTACATATCATATCGGAAGCTAAAATAACCCATATGTTAATTATAATAGTAAATAACACAATACCAATATTCATCATTCGAAATTCATGACACAAAATAGGTTTTTTATATACATATAAACGTATATAAATATATTATTATATATCCGTTTAATCAAACCACAACAAAATAGGACCTTACATGATTTACATGTATAAAGAACATTATTTAAATTGAAATGTTAATCATTCAAAAATAATAAAAATATTATAGTTTTTTATTTATATATATACATATATACATAAATATATATATATGTGTTAATAAAAAAAACTATAATAAACCCTTACATGAATTGTGTGAATAATGAACGACATTTAAATACAAATATTCATCATTCGAAAATAGAATATAAAATATTATAGGGTTTTTTTATAAATAAATGTGTATACATGTATATGTATTTATATGGTTTAATAAAATAGTAAACAAAATAAAACCATTGAATGATTTACATGCATTATGAACATCATTTAAATACAAATTTTCATCATTAAAAAATCATTAATATATAATAGGTTTGTATTTATATAAAAACAAATATACATATATATATATTTATGTTAATCAATAATAAACTACATAAAATCCTTATCTATCTTCAAGTGAGACCGAGTAGAGTATTGGTTGGAGGAAGGATGGGGAGAGGAAATCATGTAGGGTTATGATGAGAAAGAATGTTTATATAAACCATTTATATAAACTGAATAAATATAATTGTCAACAATATAGTTAAGCATTAAAATGTTGATAATGAGACCCAAATCAATTCTAATTCCATTATTTAAACAAAAAAAATCTGTAATCAATGTGGAATATGGAAAACCCATTATTCATATATATATATATTATAGAAATTATACATTATACAACCAGGTGTTTCAATAAATTAATGAACCCTAGTTAAAAAATGGAAAAAAAGCATTGTTCCGATGAGAGTGATTGGTGAACTCATAGGATGAGGAAAGAAAAATGGATTTGAGGGAGATATATACTAGTGTAGTGTGAGGAATAAGTTGAGGAAGGGAGATGTGGATAATAAATGGATTGTCAATATTGATCGGGCCTGATAAGATGAGTATGGTGGATTCTGCGATTTTAAAAACATACGGATGGGGGAGATTAAATGTGGCTTTGATCGAATGGTCACAAGGTAACCACAAATTTTAAGAAGGGGTGATTGGATGGTATTAACTCCATATTGATCAGAAAGTGGATGAAAACCACAGTAAAATGAAGTTGTTGGAGGTGTTCGAATGCGAGACTAGATCAAATGATTGAGATCTCACGTGGAGAGATAGAATGACTCAGATTACATTTCATATAAAATTTTTTCCCCACATCAAAACGAGGAGTGATCATGGGCCACCTTATAATGTTTGACACCTCTTCCATCACATTGATGACACAAACACACACATCACAGGGTCCTAAAAAATGGGGCCCCACTTGAGGGCCTCGGCCCACCATTACCTGCATTGATGTACAACATGACTCTCCTCCTACGTGTGCCTATCCAAGCCCTAGACACGAGCCCTGAGCGTGACTCAGCATGCACTATGTGGGTGTTCGTCTTATCTTTTTTTCCCACTTTAAGCCTCCAACCAGACCTTAAGGGCTTGGCCTTCGAGGATTCCATCAGTTGTGTGGGTAATCAACCAATGTTTTACCAAATCAAAACACCATTAATCAAAAAGAACATATAATATATATATATATATATATTAATGTTTTAAAAAATTAACAAATGTATATATATATATATATATATTAATTTTCATATATATGTGTGTGTGTTTTATTTTTTATGATTAAAAAATTCAAAATACCATTTATTTCATAAATTTTTATACAATTTTTAGTTTATAAATCATTATATGTTCGAAATATATATTTCCACTACAATTAAGAAATGTCAGAAATTTATATAAATAATTTTAAAATTAAAACCACGGTCATTACTATTATATTTCTAAAATACAAATATGAAATGCATCTTTAATGTGAAACCATATTTTCAAATTACAAAACAATATACATTATTTAATATATTAAATTTTAAAATATTTTAAATTCTTCATATACATTAATACATAAAATAAATGGAATACTTAAAATACCTTAAGCATATTATATTTTATGATCATTACCAAAAATAGCAGTTAACTAAATACAACAATGGCTAACAATCGTCTTATTTGTCCTCAAATCCATAAAAATACGTGTTTTGGGTGTTCAAAACATCAAAACCAAATTTAGTGAAGACTGATCTCTTCAACTCCTTGATTCTTAGTAAGGTTTCCATAGTTCCTTCCAAAATGTTTTTTCATTGTGACATACCCGAAGGATTTTATATATTTTCATTGTCTTTTTTATGTGTTTGGTGGTCTCCTTATGATTTTCAAAGGTCTTCTTGTATGTATTCTTGATTAGTGTTTGTCTTTTGACCTTATTTCCATTATATGGTTTTAGAATATCTATATAATAAAACATGTACTATTTTTATTCTATAATTATTTATTGTGGATGGTACCATTATTTAACAAAAAATGTAATTCTAATACTAATAATTAACAATATATTATTATTACAAAAATAAATATGATCGAGGAATCACATTCTCATCATAGATTCAAAAGGGTAATTAATGATAACATATAATATAGACTATAATGATGTATTGTTATAATACATATATATAATATCAATTTTTGGAATATACATTAGGTTACACCAAAACATTATTGTGGACCATAATAGTTCTGTGTATTTTGATACATGGAAGCACAAAAAATTGATCGATGGGTAAACATTGTCATATCCTAATATTATCATCATATCTAGAACCCTTATTTTACATATCAAATGTAATAAAAAAATTCACCAATTTTGGAATGGAAACATATGAAAGGATGAACATGGATTCTCAATAAGTGTATCCGAGGGAGATACGTAGGAAGAATATGAACACAAGTGTTGAGAACATGATAATAACATTTTTAAACCATACACTTCATATAAACAATAATTATAATGATTAATGGAAAAAATATTGTAAATTAATAAGTATTTACAGATAAGGGAATCAATGAACTTTATCTTGGATATCATAAAATTACCATAACACATTGATTAGTACCATACAATGTTTCTTAGATAAGCATATCTATAGGGGTGGAGGATCACTTCCAAGGATATTCTCTTAGTATGTCATTAATTTCAAAATCATAATAGTTATCTTGGTTCACTCATGAGAGCATCATAGTTGAAAGATTCACATTCTAAACTAGGTTCACTCCCCATTATAGTTCTACTTATCACATGATATGAGTATCTATACCCAATGTATGGAATGGAGATATAGGCCACCCACATATCATGATGAATGTGATTTTTATTTATTCTATAGGATAAGAAAATATTCATCATATCATTATCAATGAAATGAATTGGGTTTTATAAAAATTTATCTGTATCATAACCAGTTCAAAAGAGACAAGATTCATTAATTTTTCTATATTTTTTCATAGCACATCCCTAGGAAAATGAATCAGTTTTCAGAACAATGTTATAATGATATAAACCATTGAAGAGAACTAGGTTTTATAAATACTTTGTAATCATAAACAAACCCATTTAGAGAAGTAGTTAAAGTCGAATCCTTATATCATAACCTGGGTGAATCATATGTAACATCAACTAATTTAATATTATATTAAAAATGTTTTTGATAGATAAATCTTAACGAATGATTCATAATTGAGATAATTTTCAAAAAAATGTCTATTTAAAACAAAAAAATCAATATAAATTTATTTGGATGTAAAATTGATAAATTATTGAGGAATTTTTTAAAAATCAATTTAAAAAATTCTTAAGGAAAATATCTATTCCAATTTTGAAAACTCATTTAAAAACATTTTAAAAATCCTTTTTTTCTTTGGAATCATTTATATAAAATTAAAAAAGTACTAAATATTAATGAAAAAATATTGTTGAATTTAACATTAAAATAATATAATAGAATCATTATCTCATTGAGATGTCATGATAGTAACAAATACTTTTCATGCTATGCATATTAAAAACAATGATTAATTACCCATTTTTGGGTAATTTACGAGAAGACATTTTTTGGAAAAAGGCAAGAAGAATACTTTAAATTTTAATTTATTATTAAAATTTGGGAATGTTTTTCAAAAAAATAATAATATAATATTATAACACAATTTAATACATTTTTAGAAGGCATGGTTTCACAAGAAAACTCTTTTCTGATCAAGATAAGAACAAAGTGGAATTTTATTAAAAAAAATAAATTATTTTAAGTTCCAAAGATTTAAAAAATAATAAAATTAATTTATAACAACATTTATAGAAGAAGGATATGAAAGGATATAATAATTCATTATAGGTATGTGATAATATTTTTTCATCAAAAATAGAAGCATAAATAATCCTGAAAACATTGAAATTATAAGATAAAATCATACTCACTTAAATAAATTTGAATCTTAATTCCCTAAAATTAATAAAAAAAATGGATAATAAAATTTCATTAGTAAAATAAATTATTACTATTACATGTCATAGGGGATGTATATATATATCACAAATGAATATAACTGAATAACACAATGTACTTCTAAATGAATGAAAACTGAGTGGAAAACCCAATACCTACTTTATTAGATTATGTCATTCATTTTTTTTAAAAATATTAATAAAAAGAATTTATTATAAATAATATATATATATATATTCCATATTATATATGATTTTATAATTATCAATTTTTCAATAATTCTATTTTACTAATACATTTTGGTTAATAACACCATTTTTCGTATTTTATTAGACATTTAATTTTTGGTAAACATATATTTATCATGATGTTATAATTTTTATAATTTTATCCATGATATAAATAAAAATTATATTATTAATATATTTATTTAGAGAAATCCATAAAATTATTGATAGAAAATGAAATACATAGTTCTAGGAGACTATTGGTCGTACGTAATAATGAAGATGATTTCATTTTCATGATGAATTAAAAGAATTAAATTTAAATGATAACAAATAATTAAAAAATTATATAATATATATCAATATGTCCATTATAACAATCATTATCAACTTTAATTTAAATCGTGAACAAAATACATCACTTAGTGAAGCAGATGTTCACTGTATATATTAGAGACGCTATTGTATTCCCACAAAATAAAGAGTAAAACAATATTTTGGATATAATAATACATTAATAATAATTATAATATCATAAATATCATATATAAATTCAAAATAAATCCGTTAATATATCTAACACTAAGATGTGGTAATTAAAAAACAAATGATGTTGAATCACTAGGTGGTAGTCTGACTTACATAGAAATGATGATTTCGTAACCCATTTTATGGAAATTTATATGGATGACTATAATTGAAATATCATAAAAACATATATGTATATAGATGAAACTCAATTTTATTACATTATCATGTTAAAATAATTACTGATGGAGGGAGAAGAAAAAAAATCAAAATTCACATTCCTGAACATTACATCTTTTTCCAGTTTTTTCCACTGGATTGCTCCAAAATACACCAATAGAAGGAATTAGGTCCAAATTAAGGTTTCTAGGATGATAGAAGGGAATTTATAATTTTATTTTGGTCAATTTTGGTCGATCAAAATTTATTCATGGGTATGAATAATTGGATGGGGGTTGAGGAATTTTATAAGTGGGGGAAATGAACCCACATGGAAACTGCTTGGAAATTTACCAAAAGACTGCAAAATAATAATAAAAAATTAGAATAAAAAACGAATTAAATTGTCTCTAAATTAGAAAATTTTAATGGTATTCAGTATTTATGGCAAGAAAATTGGATATAAACATGTATTAGGTAATTATTTCCAAATATCATTTCAGTTTTACCCATGGTAAATGCATTATTACCTTAAACATGGTAATGAATTTTTACAGCATCAATAAGTAATTTTGGGTAAATTTTATTATAAATATAATAGATATTGAAATTATTATTATTCAAAATATAGAATAAATTTATATGAATTCCATTCACAAAAATTTCAAAATAAAATTAAAAATTAACCATGAAGACATGATTTGAAATCTAATTTTTAAAGAGAAAATGATTAAATTTTAACAAAGTGTTTATATAGAAATTAAATATGAAAATTATTAAAATGAATTAAATTATAGTAATGGGTGAATATTATAACTAATTATAAGTTATAAATTTTTTAGAAAATAACTTAACATTATAAAAAAATTAATCAAAAATATTTAATTTAATTTTTGTATTATAAACTATTCAAGAAAAAACGCAAATTTTCATAAATTTTAAAAAAAAATAACCCATTGAATACTTTTACATGTTGATTTAAATATAAAATTTTATTTTTTATGATTTATGTTTGGATTTTGGAAAAATTAGTTTTTTTTCAAAAAATTAATAAAAATACTTGTTTGTGAAAATTATATATTTTAAACATATAATTATATTAGAAAAAATTATACACATTATTATAAATTTTAATCCATCATTAAAATCCATTTTTTTTAATATTTATAATTTAGTTACAACTAATCATATCACTTTGTTTTGCAGATATGTTATAAAAATGGAATTTAAATAATTATATTAATAATATATTATGGTCTTCTGAAAATAGGGTGTTGCACACAATACAACGCAACCAAATGTCCATTATAGGGAATGGATAAAATGGTGTTGTGTGAAACATAAGATTTCAAAAAAAATTAATTTCTTCCAAAAATAATAATTAATAAAGTATCAATGTGTACAATGTCCATCCTTTCAAATTGTTTAAAAGGATGTAGAATCTTATGGAAATTCTTGACATGAAAAAATAATAAATCCCCCTTTTGATGTTCTTGATTCTACACTGATTTACAAATTTAACAATTTATGTTTTCTAATTGAGTGAATGAATCCTCTTAGATCATTAATTTTTTATCGTCATACATTTTATACTGGAATCTACAACCCTATATCCCATTTATAATTATTTACCTATCCACATGTTCATAGAGTCAAGTGTTAGGATTTTATATCTGATACAAAGTATTTTATCAATATAAAAAACCACAGTTACTACAAGTGTCTAAGAAATTAAATTGAATACAGAATAATCACCGATATTATTTATGAAAAATATCGATTATATCATCAAATTTGATATCATAACTCTATGAAGCCTACATCGATCCATAAATAGTCCCTTATAGCTTAAATTCCCTAGTAATCTCATCTGGATCATTTAATGTATTGGGAAGTATTGAATAAAATTCCTTATCTAAATTACAAATAAGGTGGTGGTTTTGAAATACATGTGATATATTTCAAGATAACATTGTATTCTATCTATAAAAATATCTAATTATTTTTTATAATCATAATAGTATAATTGGAGTATTCATAATAAATAACATAAATTTTCACATAACATTTTTTCCATTAGGAATTAATTATAGGCATTGAACCTTCAATACATACATGTTTGTTTTATTAAAATAAACATTCGAATAATGGGTCATGATGTTTTATTTGAATCCAAATGTTCCAGATTCGCTAACTGTAAATTTAGTATATTTTAGATACTATGCCTTTTAACTATTTCTCAATATAAGAACACTAGATGGAATTATAGTAGGTTATAGGTTCATTATCATAAACATTATACCATAATCATTGGAGGTGATATATATATATCATGTGCTTTTGATTAATCCTACTAGAATTGTGATAGTTTTTTATATATCAGATCATTAATATATCCATAATACTTTATGGAAATCACTAATCATCTATCATAAGGACATTTCATGTTTTTTTGTATAGAAGTTATATATGTTAAATATCCCCCCTATATAATCCTTGACTTATGTTTTCCTTTTAAATTAATTCACATCTAGAATCCATAAAAAATTTGTTAGTTGAATTATAGAAATATTATCCCATTGATTAATTGTGATGACCAAAAAAATTATAATTTTTTATATTTTGTGGTTATTTAATGAGAATCCAAAATAATCAAAAAATAAATATTTTTAAGATCATCATGTTATAATTTTTTTTCATTTATAATTGTTCTAGATGGAACACAATATTATAAAAATAAATATGTCATTAATGATTAATATAAATATGAAATAAGAAGGTTACATTTACTCATCAATAATAGGTGCATGGAATCAAAGGTATACATTCTCATGTCACAAACCCCATTATATTTAATAGATCTATGACGAATGAGTAATGATATAATTACAAAATGTTACACCCAAAGATTTCATAGTACGTTATTTCTTCAAAGTAATTCAAAAACATTCACTACACGCAACACCGAGTTCAAGCACACCACGACTTACCAAACTAGTCGTTCCAAAGTGGTTATGAATAAAATTAACTGAATTTTAAACTTTATATAATTCTTATAATTTTAGAATCCATATTATGAGATTCTTAGACATAATGTAAGAACAAAATCTATTTTTTTAAATAAAGAATGTATTTTTCCGATAATGCAATTTTGCCGCCTTTTGAGGGAGAACCTTTTTTTACCATTTAATCCATTGCTGGTCGTTGTAAGTAATTTCACTTTGAAATTGGACATAAATAAGTGTCAACCTCTTGATAGTGATTATTTCTTAAAAATACACCTTTTGGTTTTGACAATGATAATTAATTTTAAATTAATAAAGGAAACATCTATGTTTCGAATTTGGTAAAATAGACTTCATTTTTGAATTCATAATATAAAAATTAGCTTAGGGTAAATTTTCTCTGTTTTTTTGAAAGCTTTCAATTTTTGATGAATAGTGAAAAACGCTAAGTTATAGTTTAAAATCGAATTTTTATTTAAAAAATTTATTTATTTTATTTAAATTAATTTATGTCAAAATAGATACATAATAATTATATTAGTTCATTGTAATTAATTCGAGTCAGTTTATAAAAAATTTAGATATATAAAAATTTTATTTAACATTTCGCCGTCATTTACCCACCTCCTAGGAGAATTCCCAAATTCACATAAAACATAATTTTACCGCTTCTTTTAGTTGAATTTTGAAAATCTGAGAGACACAGTTAATATGAAGGAGTAAAATGTGGTTAAATAAGATAAAAATATTTTTTGGTGAATTGTAACTGTTCACTTTTATTTACCGTAGTTAATGGTAAATAGGGTAATTCAAGGTTAAAAGAATATTGTAATAACTCAAAAGTACCTTAACACATGTCATATCCTTATTTGATTAGTAATGGCCGACCATGGTCATATTTGGGTCTATTTTGGGACCCCATGGAGCCACTTATGAATGATAAGGAAACATTAGATTAATTAATTTAATGTAATGGAAAAATTAACATAAACAAAAATCTTCTAGTAATTAATTTTTATATAGTGTTATATAAAGAATATTTTTGACTATAAATATTAATTGGAAAGATATATAGATTTCCTACATCATGGAAGTTTTTTTATAATTTTTATACATCGTATAGATGAAATTATTTAGGACAATATAATGATGTAGTATTTTACTCATTAATAAATGATTTAAATAAATTAGATTATAAATATTAAAAAAATATTCAAAACATGTACAATTATTATTGGAGGATTTTATTTCGACCCTGAGTCATTTTAACATAGACTCAAATGATTTTTGTACCTTTATACACCAAATATCATTATATAATAAAATAATAGTTTCACACATTCCTAAAGAGCCCCTCCTCCCCCTTATAAAAGGAGACCACTTCAATCCAATTTCTAACACCTCTCAATCCTTTAGGATGGTCAAAAATCTGTAAAATTAAACTCCCTACATCCCTCTACTCCTCATAGAATCCTTAACTTAGGCAGAAGGAACATCAAAGAGTCCTTTTGGTTCAAACCAATGGAAGTTACCCAAATTAATGGTAACAATTTCTCTTAACATCTTTTCTTTTATTTTACTCCTCCAACCCCTAAAATATATTTATTACATTCTTTAATAACCAAACCAGTATCATCCATATAATAGTATGTATTTATGAGATGTATTTGAATTACACTTACGCACAACTCCATCTGATGGGTGATGAATATAATGTTTCTGTGGATGGAAAACTAAAGCCTCGTGAAACGATGATTGTTCAAATACCTCCTACCACCACACATGGTGGAAATTATGATGGAACTGTAATTATATATGATATATATTATGTTTAGGTTTTATTTATTATTCTGTATTTTTCTTTTATAGCATACCTTAATGGTTTTGATTATGGGTAAACGCGATAATTTCATTTGAGAAACTGCGGTTTACCGCCCCTCAATGTGATATTACTTGTTAATACCATATGTGGGATATATAAAGTATGGAGATAATGATATTATATATGATATTATACTGGAATTATAATATACTTATGTATCATTATGTTTTAAGTCCATTAAAATATGAAATAGAAATAAATGTAGCGTTCATGGGTACTTACGGCTTACCGTCTCCACGAACGGTGGATTTCAATCTTACCCCAAAATGATATGTACAATTATAAATACATGTATATATTGGATTTATATGATATATATGATATCAAAATCATGAATATCATTCTAGATATAATGATCTTTTGACCATGTGAAAAACATGTAACTATAAGGTGTTCATTTTTGACTCAAGTGCCAAATATTGACAAAATGAACGTTATTAACATAAATGATTACATAATGTTTATAACATAGTAATAAGTGATATAAAAAGAATAATACAATTGAAAATTATCTTAATAAAGTATAAATAACTGGAGTTTATTATTCAAGATATTAAAGAATGAACAGGTCAAGTCAGACATGAGGTAAGGGGTTTTCATCTCACTCCTTAATCGCGTGAGATTCATTCCATATTGCCACTATTAAATTTTGTGTTGTGTATGTAATGCACATAATTGTATTCTTTGTGTCATACACGTTAATTTATGTGTATTTATATATTCATCGTATGCTACTTCTTTCATGGGGTGTATGTTTCGTATGTTACTAAATTGTTAAGGGTTAATCCTACAATCACATTATTATCCGAGGTTGTTTTTACTTAAGTATCTACAGGGACATATTTATTATCCTCATCCAAGAACCATAAAACAGTTTTCAAAGGGATTATTTTTAATGGAAATTTTACTAAAACATCATTTTAAATGTTTTAAACATTTATTATTCTAAATCATTCTCATTAATTTCAATGTTTTAAAAATGGTTTTTAGGATTTATTTATATGGACATGAATGTTTTGAAACTGATAATTCCTTTCAAACATTTCAAAGTGGTATCGGACACATTGATTCAAAATTGTATTTAAATGTATTCCTTTTTAAATTGTCTAACATTTAAATGTATTCATGAAAAAGGGAGATTTCTCTCAAATATTTTTACAAAACATTTTCATCTATGTTAACATACTTTGATGTATTTTAAGCTTATTTGATGTTGATTTATTATGATACAAACCGTCAGTATTTTATTGAAGTTTTTGTGATATGTTTGACTTTGGATGTGTTATTCTTACACCATTAATTTTTTGTGGATAAATTATCGACATTTTGTATGATAGTTTTAATACGAATGATTTAGTTATGTTTAATCCTTTTTATATGAGGAATGAATTGGAATTAGTAAGTGACAGGTGGAGCCCGCTATAGCTCCTCGATTCATCGGTAGGTCTCATGAGAAAAATTAGGGTCTTGGCACAATGTCTTTACAAAAATATTATTCGTATTCTCGGCACAAGGCCTTGAATATGTGGTTATGATATTTTGGAATTATGCATTCCATCATTATAAAAGTGGCTATTGATATTGGATGTGATTATTCTACTAGTAGAATATCCATGTGAGTAAGTAAATGGAATTATTTTGATTTATATTTTCCATATTATGATGATGTTTATGTTGTAAATGATTTTTTTTTTGTTTTACACATTGCCTTAAATTTTTATGCTTATTTATGAATCTTTCTCCTGTATTCCATACCCGTAGTGAGCGTTTGAGCTCACCCCTTTATATGTATTATTTTTCCCAGGATTTCAAGAAGTGTATTGTGATTGATATGCAGGTTTAAGACAAGGGAATAATGTCATTCATAAAGGATTATTTATGTTTTTTTGTATGTAATTAAGTGTAATGTAACATTCGTGTATGTAATCTATCTTCCAAGACTTCTAAACCATTCGGTCCTTTGGGACATGATTCCTTGTAATCATAAAAATGTTATGTAATAATGCACCGACTCTCGGTAACTGGGGTCTGGGTGTTACAGTTGGAATCAGAGGAATTTTATCAATAACCTAGGAAGCTAGATTTAGATAAACACTTATTATAGAACATAAACTTAATATAGACTTTGAGGATTAGTATATATGGACTTCCTAGAATTTTGGTAATGTAGAGATTTTGTTATTTTTCCATGAAAATACATCCATGTTTGGATACGATCAGATAGAGGTGGCTATGGAAAAGATGTACATAGGGGTAAACCCCGAAAACACCCCTTTGAGATACACTTTAATAGGAACTGGTGCACGACAACGGGCCATGCTGCACTCTTGGTTACGACACTCCTAGGGGATATGCTTAGGATAATTATCGTTTTCTTTACAAACCACTATGAAGGGTTTATGAGTATATATCTCATCAAAGAAATAATTTTTGTGATTATGGATTATATCCATAAAATTTGTAATTTACGGTATGTATTTTAGATGTTTGGAATTATTAATTGTGATTCATAAACAGACCTAGTGTATGCCATTGTTTAGAAATGACACCTATTAAAAATATTGAGAACTCCAGCAATACGTATGATCCAAATAGTATAAAGGGTCATATAATTCATGGTATTAATCCAAAATTTAAAAGGGAAATATTCCCCCATGTATTCTCAACATATGAAGAAATAATATCATGTGTTAGTAAGATAAGTAAATAATTCATTGAGCCCTTTGGCATTGAAGGGAAGCGAGAGAAGAAAAAGAGGTAGAGATAATGATGTATAAATGGAATATGGGAAAGAAGGATTTTCCCATATGTGATAAATTTGGACATATTCACCTTGTTAAATGCTTCAAGGAAATTGGATTTTGTTATAAGTGTGGAGAAAAAGGACACCAAGCATGTGATTCCAAGGGTAAGAAAAAGTTTTCAAATGTAAAATGTTTCATCTGCAAGGTGTTAAGACAATACGCGAATCAATGTCCCAGTCATAAGAGTATACCGAAAATGATGTTATTGGATAATAATCCTGTTATGATACTAAATTAGAAGAAGATGAATGACTAGTGTTCTTGTGTTGTTATTATTGAATTATTTCTTTTGAGTGTTGTATCTACAGTATACAAATTATATAAATTTTGGTGATAAATATGGATTGTATTGCAGTACTATTTTATTGAGAATTTGAGGTTATATTGTTATAAGAAAAGTGACTTAATATTAAGCTAAACTTTTTGGAAAATAAATGGTTGAAGGAATGTTAATCCTTAATATGGTCCTGATAATGAGGTAGTGATTTTGGAATAAGAGATGGTTGATTTGGATAAATTATATTGGATATTTTTTACTACCTTGAAACTGATTAATGATTTTTTTATTCCATCATTGTTGGAGTTTACATAATTTTTGGATAGAAGGAGTATATACAGTATTCTATAAAGAATAAGGGAGCATGAATGTAATAAATACGGTTTTATGGTAATTCAAGATGTTTCAGTGTTTTAAAAGAATACATGATAAAGGTGTTCACATATTATTACTTGAAAAAAAGGAACCTTATTGTGTTTAACTTCCGTATAAATTTTGGACTGAGAGTTTTGATATACGTATATCAGATAAGTATAAAAGATGGAATGGATTAATTTTGAAATTTGATACTACTATTAAGGTTATTTTTGGACTGTTATAAAAAGGACAACCTAGAGGTCGGGCGACTACTAGTCACGTCCGGTAAGGCCGCGAGACTTGAATCCTCTACCGAAGAGCGACAAAGGTGCATCAACTACGAATGGACTACGTGATTTACTGGTTTGTATAATTTTTTTTTTTTAATATTATCCATAAAAATGATTTATAAAGTCATTATTTTTGGAACCTTATAGGATTTATGTAAATAAATTTTTTTTAAATCATTTAGAGTGAAAGATAAGTTTGTGGTAGGAATTAGTTGAAGGATGAAACTGTACTTGTCACGTGTATATATATATATATATTTCTTCTCTTATTCTATGAAGAAATAAATTTTTAAACTTCATGTAAGGTATATTAAAACTAAAGATGTGTTACTCTAATACCTTATGTTTTGTTGAACCGATGATATTTTAAATCATTATATATTGATGGCTTTGAGGCCCCCAATTCAACAATTTTTTGTGACTGATGACCTCAATCACTGCCTATAAATATTTACGTTTTTCCTCCAATTATGTGTCAATAATTTTCACCAATTTTCACCTAATTGAGATCATAATTTGGTGGTGACTTTTTCATTCCCCTTTTCCTATTATTAAGACTAAATTTTATGAACCCAATTTCCAATGTGGGTTTTCCCACAATGGTATTTTCTTTTTTCAACCATTTATTTTTAAAGAAAAATTTCAAATTGAAAGGATGAAATTTAGTTAAGGAGGGATGAATATAACACCCCATGATTTCATAGTACGTTATTTCTTCAAAATAATTCAATAACATGCACTACACGCAACCCCATGTTCATGCACACCACGACTTTCCAAACTAGTCGTCCCAAAGTGGTTATGAATAGTATTAACTGAATTTTAATCTTTATTTAATCCGTATAATTTTAGATTCCAGATTATGAGTTTCTTATTCATAATGTTAGAACAAATTCAATTTTTTATATAAAGGAATTATTTTTTAGAAAATGCAATTTTACCACCTTTTGAGGGCTATCCTTTTTTTAAATCCAATATTTTAGACTTTGATATATTCTATTTGACAAAATAAACTTGTTCTTTAGAATCGGGAGATAAAAATTTAGTTTTGATAAATTTTCTATATTTTCTGATAACATTCATATTTTGGTGAATAGTGGAAAATACTAATTTTTATTTAAAAACAACTTCTTAAATCGAAATAATTTATAGTGTTAAATTATAAATTTTAATGGTTTGGAAGTATAAATAGATTATATTTTTTTCATTTTATCAAATTATGGTCGTTGTAAGTAATTTCACTTTGAAATTGGACATAAATAAGTGTCAATATTTTGATAGTTATTATTTCTAATAAATATGCCTTTTGGTTTTGACAACGAAAATTACATTTAAATTAATAAATTAAAATTATATGTTTTTAATTTGGTAAAATAGACCTCCTTTTTGAATTTTTAATATCAAAATTATCTTAGGGTGAATTTTCTGTGTTTTTTCGAAAGCTTTCAATTTTTGATGAATAGTGAAAAACACTAAGTTATAGTTTAAAACTGAATTTATATTTGAATAATTATTTATTTTATTTAAATTAATTTATGTCCAAATAGATACATAATAATTATATAAGTTAATTTTAATTCATTGGAGTCAGTTTATAATAATTTTAGATATATAAAAATTTTATAGGTCTTTTCACCGTATTTAACCACCTTCTAGGAGAATTTCCAAATTCACATAAAAAATAACTTTTCCACTTCTGTGAGAGGAATTTAAGAAATCCAAGACACATGGGTAATATCAAGGAGTAAAATGTGGTTCAATAAGGAAAAAATAATTTTTAGTGAATAGTAACTTCTTACTTTTATTTACTGCGGTTAAAGGTAAATAGTGTAATTCAAGGTAAAAAGAATATTTCAATAATTCAAAATTATCTTAACACATGTACTAACCTTATTGAATGAGTAATTTCCGACCATGGGCATCTTTGGGTCAATTTTGGTACCCCATGGAGCCACTTATGAATGAAAATGACAATTTAGATTAATTAATTTAATGTAAAGGTAAAATTGAAATAAACAAAAACCTTTTAGTAATTAATATTTATATGGTGATATATAATAAAAAGTTTTGACATTAAATATTAATTGGAAACATAATTAGATTTACTACATCATTGTATTTTTTTTAAATTTTTAGACATTGAATAAATTAAATTATTTAGGACAATATAATGATGCAGTATTTACCTAATTAATAAATCATTTAAATAAATTAGATTATAAATATTAAAATAATATCCAAAACATGTCCAATTCTAATTGGATGATTTTATTTCGACCCCGAGTCATCTTATCTTCAACTCTAATGATTTAAAGCCCTTTAGAAACCGAATATCATTATATATTAAAATAATATTTTCACACATTCGTAAAGAGCCCCTCACCCCCCTTATAAAAGGAGACCACTTCTAACCAATTACTCACACCTCTCAAGCATTTAGGCATGTCCAAACTCTTCCAAATTAAGATCAATACATCCCTCTCCTACTCATAGAAGCCTTACATTAGGCAGAAGGCAATTTATGGATTCCATTTGGTTCAAACCAAAGAAAGTTGCACCAATTAAATGTAACAATTACTCTTAACTTATTTTGTTTTATTTTACTTCTCCAACACTTAAACTCATTTTATTACTTTATTTTATAAAAACACCAGTATAATTAATATATTATGATGTTTTTTGAGAAGGATTTTAATTACACTTACACACACCTCCATCTAATGGGTGAAGAACATAATGTCTCTGTGGATGGTAAACTAACGCCTCACGAAATGATGATTATTCATTAACCTCCTACCGCATCTCATGGTGTCCATTATTATAGAACTATAATTATATATGATATATATTATGTTTATGTTTTATTCATGATTCTTTATTTTTCTTTTATATCATACCTTAATGGTTTCCATTTTGTGTAAACACGATAATTTCATTTGAGAAAGTGCGAACTACTGCCCCCTCAAAGTGATATGACTCGTTAATACCATACGTAGGACGTATAAAGGATGGAGTTAATGATATTATATATTATATTATATTGTAATTATAATATTACTTTGTATAATTATGTTTTTTGTCCTTTAAAATAAGAAATAGAATTGAATGTAGCGTTCATGCGTACGTACTGCTTACCATCTCTATTAACGGTGCATTTTATTTTTACCCCAAAATGATATGTACTGTTATCACTACGCCAAAAATTGCAGGGGAAGAGCTACCCCTTTATGAGTGCTTCTTTTAGTAGCGCTGATAAAGGGTGGCTTTATCAGTGATGAAAAATTTTATATTTCAAAAAAAATATGGAAAAATAAATTATTCTTATATAATTATATTTATATCGATATAAATAAAATATATATTTTTTAAATATATTATGGATACGTATAAATAGACTATTACATTTAATATATATGAAATTTAGTGAATATGGCTTCTAAATATTTTAAAAAATAGTATTAATTAATAATTTTCTAATTATTATCTAATAAAAATCATTTAATAACAATTTGAGGACACAAAAAATCAAAACAATTAATAAATGATCTAAAATATGTTGAAAATGCAACTCAAACTTCAAATGGCCATAACTATTGATCCGGGTGTCCGTTTGAGATCTAAAACATATAAAATCAAAGCCTGCGACGAGATCTACATTTTAGTTATTGAGGAAAATCTTCTTTCACATTTCTTGAGGCCAAAAAATTCCCAGAAGCCCCCCAAAAATGACATTTTAGTCGGGATACCCCGATTTTTTAACATTCGAACAAGCATAACTTCTTATTCCGATATCTGATAGGCATGTACCACATATCATATCGAATATTGATTCATTTTCTTCGATTTGACTAGTTGTGGCATTGAAATGGGACTCAAGATTATAATTTATGGTCATTTTAACATTCTACGGCTTTTTAAATACACATATATATGTATTTATTCGTTAATATATATGTGTCTCAGTGTGTGTGAGTGTCTATGTGTGTGTCTGTGTGTTGTATATATGTATATATGTATTTATTTATTTATTTACATGTAAACACACATCAAAAATATATTTTTTCATAAATTCATTTAAAACTAATCTTATATGTACATTTTATGGATTTTGAAATACACATATATATGTATTTATTCGTAAATATTTATGTTTTTTTGTGTGTATGTGTCTCTATGTGTGTTTCTGTGTTTTATATATCTATGTTTTTATATATGTATGTATGTATGTATATATTTATTTATAAACACACATAAAAAACATATTTTTTTCAAAAATGTAAAACTAATCTTATATGTATATATTAATATACAAATAAATATACATATAAAAAATTAAACCAAAAAATATATATAAATATATTAATAAACGAATTAATATATATATACTAATATTTGAATAAATATATTTAATTAATATTAATATATATTAATATATGAATAAATATAACTATATATACAAATATATCATTAAATAGAGAACAAAACGAAATGGCTTAGTGGTAAAGGTGCAGTTGTGAAAGGGGGGAGGTCTCGGGTTCAAGTTCGGGTGGAAGTCAAGGGTGTGCGTGCGTGTATGAGGATGCGTGGGAAGGGAAGCGTGCGAGAGACCTCATAGCATAGATAATGTGGGGTGTGAATCCCTGATAAAATCACTCCCCGTATTATTCTAAATTTTGATTTTTTTTACCTTTATCTGCGCTAAAAAAAGCGCTGATAAAGGGGTTTGTTATCATTGCATTTTTAGCCCTGATAAATGGGGTATTTATCAACTCTTTCCAGAGTGCTGATAAAATGGACCCCCCTATATTAGTGCTGAGCTTTACAGCGCTTTTTTAGCGCTGTTAAAGCCCTTTTTAGCGCTGATATAGGCCGTTTTTTTAGTAATGTATAAATACAAGTATCTACAGGATATATATGATATATATGATATCTAAATCATGAATACCATTCTGTATATAATGATATTTTTACCATTTGAACAACTTGTAACTATAAGGTGTTCATTTTTGACTCAAGTGCCATATATCGACAAAACAAACGTTATTAACATAAATGATTACATAATGTATATAACATGGTAATAATTGATATAAAAGAAATAATAAATGTGAAAATGGTTCTTAAGTAAGTAGAAACTAACTTTAGTTTATTATTCAGGATATTAAAGAACGAACCGGTCAAGTTAGACACGAGGTAAGGGGTTTTCATCTCACTCCTTATTCACGCGAGATTCATTCTATATTGAAACTATTAAATTTTTTGTGGTGTATGTACTGCCCATAATTATATTTTTTGTGTAATACAATTTAATTTTTTTTATTTACATATTAATTGTATGATACTTATTTCATGGGGTGTATTTTTCATATGTTACCAAATTGGTAAGGGTTAATCTCACAATCTCATTATTATCGGAGGTTGTTTTTACATAAGTATCTACTGGGAAAAATTTATTATCCTCGTCCATGATTCATAAAAGTGCTTTCAAAGGGATTCTTTTTAAGGTAATTTTTACTAAAACATCATATTAAATGTTTTAATCATTTAATCTTCTAAATCATTCTCATTAATTTCAATGTTTTCAAACTGGTTTTTAAGGATTTATTTATATGGACATGAATGTTTTAAAAATGATAATTCCTTTCAAAAGTTTTAAAGTGGTATGGGAACCATTGATTCAAAAATTTATTTAAATGTATTCCTTTCAAAATTGTGTAACATTTAAATGTTTTAATGAAAAAGGTAGATTTCTCTCAAAGATTTTTCGAAAACATTTTCATCTATGTCAACATCCTTTCATGGGTTTTAAGCTTATTTGAATTTGATTTATTATGATAAAAAACATCCATATTTTATTGATTTTTTTGTGATATTTTTGACTTTTGTTGTGTTATTATTACACCATTCATGGTTTATGGATAAAGCATCGACATTTCGTATGATTGTTTTAATACGAATGTTTATGTTTTGTTTAAACATTTTCATATGAGGAATTCATTCGACTTAGTAAGTGATGGGTGGAGCCCACTATAGCTCCATGATGCATCGATAGGTCTCATGAGACAAACTAGGGTCTTGACACAAAGCCTTGAAAAAAATCTTATTTGGGGTCTTGGCACAAGGCCTTGACTATGTGGTTATGATAGTCTGACATTATGCATTCCATCATTATGAAAGTGGCTATTGATATTGCATGTGATTATTCCACTAGTAGAATATCCATGTTAGTAAGTAAATGGAATTATTGTGATTTATATATTCCATATTATTATGAATTTTATGTTGAAAAGGAATTTTTTATAGTTTTATACTTTTCCGTAAATTTTTATTCTTATTTATGAATGTTTTTTCTATATAGCTTACCATTACTGAGCGTTTGAGCTCACCCCTTTATATGTTTTATTTTTCCCAGGATTTCAAGAAGTGTATTGTGATTTATATGCAGGGTTAAGACAAGAGAATAATTCCATTTATAAAGGATTATTTATGCTGTTTTTTATGTTATAAATTGTAATATAACATTCATGTATGTGATCTATCTTCCAATATTTCTAAACTATTTGGTCATTCAGGACATGATTCCTTGTAATCATGCCAATGTTATGTAATAATGCACCAACTCTGGGTAACTAGGGTCAGGGAATTATAGTTGATATCAGATGAAGTTTAGCAATAACCATGGATGCTAGATTTAGATAAACCATAATTAGAGCACATAAACATAAGATAGACTTTGAGGATTATTGTAGAAGGACTTCCAAGAATTTTGTTAATGTAGAGATTTTGTGAGTTTTCCAAGAAAATGCATCCCTGTCTGGATACGAACAGGAAGAGGCAGCTCTGGCACAGATGTACCTAGGGTTAAAACCCGAAAACACCGCTTTGAGTTAGACTCGAACGGGAACAGGTGAACGACAACGGGCCTTGCTGCACTCTTGGTTATGACACTCCCGGGGGATATGCTTATGATAATTCTCATTTTCGTTACAAACCACTATAAAGGGTTTATGAGTATATATCTCCTCAAAGAAAACATTTTTGTGATTTTGCATTATATCCATAAACTTTTCAATATATGTTAGGTATTTTACATGTTTGGAATTATGAATTACGATTCATAAACTTACATAGTGTATGCCATTGTTTAGAAATGGCACCCATTAGAAGGAATGATAACTCCAGCAATACGTATGATCCAAATAGTAAGAAGGGTCATATCATTCATGGTATTATGCCAAAATTTAGAAGGGAAATATACTCCCATGTATTCTCCACATATAAAGAAATAATATCACGTGTTAGTAAGATAAGTAAGGAATTCACTAATTCCTATGACTTTGAAGGGAAGCAAGAGAATAAAATGATGGTAAAGATAAAGATGGATAAAGGGAATATGGGAAAGAAGGATTTTCCCATATGTGATAAATGTAGAAATAATCACCTAGGTAAATGCTTGAAGTAAATGGGAGTTTGTTATAAGTTTGGAGAAAAAGGACACAATGTATGTGATTGCAAGGGTAAGAAAAAGTTTTCAAATGTAAAATGCTTCATCTGCAAGGTTTTGAGACAATACGCGAATAAATGTCCCAGTCATAAGAGTATACCACAAATGATGTTATTTGATAATAATCAAAGTTATGATACTACCTCAGATGAAGATGAATGACTACTATTCTTATATTGTTGTTATTTAATTATTTCATTTGAGTGTTGTATCTATAGTATACTAGTTATATAAATTATGGTGATAAATAGGGATTGTACTGCAATACTATTCTATTGAGTATTTGAGATTATATGGTTCTAAAAAAAGTGACTATATAGTAATCTACACTTTTTGGAAAATAAATGGTTGAAGGAAAGGTAATCCTTAATATGGTCCTGATAATGGGGTAGTGATTTTTGAATAAGAGATGGATGATTTAGATAAATTATATTGGATATTTTTTACTACATTGAAACTGACTAACGATTTGTATATTGCATCATTGTTGGAGTTTACAACATTTTTGGATAGAAGGAGTATATCCAGTATTCTATAAGGTATAAGGGAGCATGAATGTAATAAATAAGGTTTTATGGTAATTTAGGATGTTGCAGTGTTTTAAACGAATACATGATGAAGGCGTTCACATGTTATTAAATGGAAAAAAGGATCCTCATTATGTTTAACATCCTTATAAATTTTGGATTGATAGTTTGGATATTAGTATTTCGGATAAGTATAATGGTTGGAATGGATTAAGTTTGAAATTGTATACTATTGTGAAGGTTACTTTGGTATTGTTATAAAAAGGACAACCTAGAGGTCGGGCGACTACTAGTCGTGTCCGGTAAGGCCGCGAGACTTGAATCTGAAACCGAAGAGAAACAAAGGTGCATTATCTTCGAATGGAATACGTGATGTACTGGTTTGTATAATTATTTTTTTAAAATAGATTTGAAAATGAATTATAATGTCATTATTTTTCAAACCATATAGGATTTAGGTAAATATATTTTTTTTTGAAATTGTTTGGAGTGATAGATGAGTTTGTGGTAGGAATTAGTTGAAGGATGAAACTCGACTAGTCATGTATATATATATATATATATCTCTAATATTATTATATGAAGAAATAAATTCTTAAACATTAGTTAAGGTATGTTAAAAATAATGATGTGTTATCCTAATACCTTATGTTTTTTTGAACCGATGATATTTTAAATTATCATAGATTGATGGCTTTGTGGCCCCCAATTCTACAATTGTTTGTGACTGATGACCTCAATCACTTCCTATAAATATTTACATTTTTCCTTGAATTATGGGACTCTAATTTCCACCAATTTTCTCCTAATGGAGATCATAATTTGGTGGTGACTTTTTCATTCCCATTTTCCTATTATTAAGACTAAATTTTATTAACCCAATTTCTGATATGGGTTTTCTCATAAAGGTATTTTCTATTTTCAACCTTTTATTTTCAAAAAAAATTTCAAATTGTGAGAACACAATTTATTTAAGGAGAGAAGAATGTGACACCCCAAGATTTCGTAGTACGTTATTTCTTCAATGTAATTCAATAACTTGCACTACATGCAACACAGAGATCAAGCACACCATGACTTACAAAACTAGTCGTTCCAAAGTGGTTATGAATAGTATTATCTGAATTTTAATCGTTATATAATACTAATAATTATATAATCCGTATTATGAGTTTCTTAGACATATTGTAAGAACAAATTCAATTTTTTTAGATAAAGGAAGTAATTTTTAGAAAATGCAATTTTACGGCCTTTTGAGGGAAAACCTTTTTTTAAATCCAATTTTTGACACTTTTAAATATTCAATTTGACAAAATAAACTTCTTCTCTAGAATCGGGATATAAAAATTTAGTTTTGATAAATTTTTAGTATTTTTCTGAAAACTTTCTTATTTTGGTGATTAGTGAAAAATACTAAATTTTAATTAAAAATAACTTTTTTTATCGAAATAATTTATAGTGATAAATTATACATTTTAATGGTTTGGAAGTACATATAGATTATATTTTTACCATTTAATCCAATTCTGGTCATTGTATGTAATTTCACTTTGAAATTAGATATAAATAAGTGTAAATCTTTTGAAAGTTATTATTTCATAAAAATACACATTTTGGTTTTGACAATAGGAATTAATATTAAATTAATAAATGAAACTTCTATTTTTCTAATTTATTAAAATATACTTCATTTATGAATTCGTAATATCAGAATTATCTTAGGGTGAATTTTCTGCGTTTTTCTGAAAACATTCAATTTTTGATGAATAGTGAAAAACACTAAGTTATAATTTAAAACCGAATTATTAATTAAATAATTATTAATTTTATATAAATTAATGTATTTCAAAATAGATACATAATACTTTTTTAATTTCATTTTAATTCATTCGAGCCAGTTTTAAATAATTTTAGATATATAAAAATTTTATTGAACTTTTCACCGTCTTTTACCCACCTCCTAGGAGAATTTCCAAATTAACATAAAACTAAATTTTACCACTTCAGTGAGTTGAATTTAGAAAATCTGAGAGAAACAGTTAATATCAAGGAGTAAAATGTGGTTCAATATGATAAAAATTATTTTTGGTGAATAGAAACTTTTTACTTTTATTTAACGCGGTTAAAGGTAAATAGGGTAATTCAAGGTAAAAAGAATATTGTAATAATTCAAAATTACCTTAAAACATGTCCTAACCTCATTTTATGAGTAATGGACGACCATGGGCATATTTGGGTCGATTTGGGGACCCCATGGAGCCACTTATGAATGATAATGACACTTTAGATTCATTAATTTAATGTTAAGGAAAAATTGACATAAACAAAAACCTTTTAGTAATTAATTTTTATATGTTGTTATATAAGGAATAATTTTTACTATAAATATTAATTGGAATGATTAAAATATTTCCAAAATCATGGTCTTAGTTTTCTAATTTTTAGACATCGAATAAATTAAATCATTTAGGACAATATAATGACGCAGTATTCACCTAAAAAATAAATGATTTTAATAAATTAGATTATAAATTTTGAAATAATATCCAAAACATGTCCAATTCTTATTGGATGATTTTATTTCTTCCATGAGTCATCTTATCGTCGACTATAATAATTTTTGGACCTTTATAAACTGAATATAATTATATAATAAAATAATATTTTCACACTTTCCTAAAGAGCCCCTCCTCCCCCTTATAAAAGGACACCACTTTTAACCAATTTATCACACCTCTCAAACCATTAGCCTCATCCAAACTCTGCCAAATTAATCTCACTACATACCTATACTCCTCATAGATGCCTTAACATAGGTAGAATTCACTTCAAGGAGTCCTTTTGTTTCAAACCAAAGGACGTTACCCAAATTAAAGCTAACAATTTCTCTTAACTTCTGTTCTTTTATTTTACTCCTCCAACCCCTAAAATCCTTTTATTACTTTCATTTATAACAACACCAGTACCCTAAATATGCTAGTATTTTTTTATGAGAACAATTTGAATTAAACTTACACTCACCTCCATATAATGGGTGACAAACATACTGTTTCTATGGATGGAAAACTAACGCCTCACGAAGCGATGATTGTCCAATTACCTCCTACCGCCTCTCATGGTGGCCATTAGATGGCACTGTAATTATATATGATATATATTATGTTTCTGTTTTCATCATGATTCTGTATTTTTCTTTTATATCATACCTTAATGGTTTCCATTATGGGTAAACACGATAATATCATTTTTGGAAGTGCGGACTACCTCCCCCTCAAAGTGATATGACTCGTTAATACCATAAATGGGACATATAAAGGATGTAGTTAATGATATTATATATGATATTATACTGGAATTATAATATACATATGTATCATTATGTTTTAAGTCCATTAAAATATAAAATAGAAATGAAGGTAGCATTCATGCGTACGTACGACTTACCGTCTCCATGAACAGTGCATTTCATTCTTACCCCAAAATGATATGTACTATTATAAATACATGTATATGTAGATATATATGATATATATGATATCTAAATCATGAATATCATTCTGGATATAATGATCTTTTGACCATGGGAACAACTTGTAACTATAAGGTGTTCATTTTTTACTCAAGGGCCAAATATCGACAAAACGAACGTTATTAACTTAAATGATTAAATAATGATTATAACATGGTAGTAAGTGACATAAAAAGGAAAATATACTTGAAAATGGTTCTTAAGAATGTATAAATTCACTTTATTTTATTATTCAGAACATTAAAGAAAGAACGGGACAAGTCAGACACGAGGTAAGGGGTTTTCATCTCACTCCTTATTCGCGTGAGATTCATTCCATATTGCAACTATTACCTTTTGTGTGGTGTATGTACTGCCCATAAATGTATTCATTATGTAATAAACTTTAATTTATATGTATTTACATATTCATTGTATGATTCTTCTTTCATGGCGTGAATGTTTCGTAAGTTACCAAATTGGTAAGGGATAATCTCACAATCTCATTATTATATGAGGTTGTTTTTACGTAAGTATCTGCTGGGACATATTTATTATCCTCATCCATATTTCATAAAAGAGTATTCAAAAGGGTTATTTTTAAGGGACGTTTTTCTAGAACATCATTTTAAATGTTTTATATATTTATTCTTCCAAATCAATCTCATTAATTTCAATGGTTTCAAAATGGTTTTTATAGATTTATTTATATGCACATGAATGTTTTAAAAATGATAATTCCTTTCAAAATATTCAATGTGGTATGGGAAATATTGATTAAAAAATTTATTTTAATGTCTTCCTTTCTAAGTTGTGTATCTTTTAAACATTTTCATGAAAAATGGATATTTCTCTCAATGATTTTTACAATACATTTTCATATATGCCAACATCCTTTGATGGATTTTAAGCTTATTTGATGTTGATTTATTATGATACAAAACTTCCATATTTTATTTATTTTTTTGTGATATGTTTGACTTTGGATGTGTTATTCTTACACCATTCATGGTATATTGATATGGTATTGACATTTCGTATGATAGTTTTACTACGAATGTTTCTATTATGATTAAACCTTTTCAAAAGAGAAATGCATTAGACATAGTATGTGATGGGTGGAGCCCGCTATAACTCCTCGATGCATCAGTAGGTCTCATGAGACAAACTAGTGTCTTGTCACAAGTCCTTGACAAAAATCTTATTTATAGTATTGGCACAAGGCCATGACTATGTGGTTATGATAGTATGTAATTCTGCATTCCGTCATTATGAATGTGGCTATTGATATTGCATTTGATTATTCGACTAGTATATTATCCATGTGAGTTAGTAAATGGAATTATTTTGATTTATATGTGCCATATTAATATGATTTTTATGTTGAAAAGGCTTGTGTTTTTGTTTTATTCATTTTCTTAAATGTTTATGATTATTTATGAAAGTTCTTGCTGTATTGATTACCCTTAATGAGCATTTTAGCTCACCCCTTTCAATGTTTTATTTTTTCAAGGATTCCAAGAAGTGTATTGTGATTGGTATTCAGGGTTAATCCAAGGGAATATTTCCATTCATAAATGATTATTTATGTTGTTTAGAATGTTAAAAAGTTTAATGTAAAATTCATGTATGTAATCTATCTTTCAAGACTGGTAAATCGTTTGGTCCTTCAGGATTTGATTCCTTGTAATCATTTCAATGTTATGTAATAATGCACCAAGTCTGGGTAACTGGAGTCGGGGCGTTACACAAAATCCCTTAGTTTATTTCACCGGATAATTTTTATATATGAATACCATTAAAAAATAAAATTTGATTGATATGGTTTTCTATACGCACCATCTAAGATAAAAAAATTTAGAATCCTTTTAATGAAAATATATATATTATGTATGACCATAAAAAATAGTACATTGAAGTAGAAATTATGAATAAGATGTCTCATGGGAATAATCTAGAATTTTTTTCCCAACTGATGCATTATGGGGTTTCAATGTTTTAATCAATCATTCACATTAGATGCCCAATTTTTTTCTTGGAATGAATACAATATTTTTTATCTTGAAACTTTGATTGGGGGGTAAATATTTTGTAAAATCGTCCACATCTATATCACCATATACTTTTTATTTCATAGAAAATACCAGTGGATCCTAAATTCATAACATGGTGTTGACCAGCTTTCCAAATGTAGTTGTTCAATTGGGGTTTCCGAACCAATGACTCATAGAAACTCACATTGGTCAAGGGGGTGGGAGGTTGGGCTCATCACACCATTTTTAAAGGGAAATTTTTTCCTACTATGGGACTCTGTTATAGATTTATGATATGTTAATGAATATCTTCCTTACTAGATATGTAACTAGTTACCCTAAATATGGGATCATGTTTTAAATCCTTCCATGTTGAAAGGGGGTCATTTATATATTCATTATATATATATATATATATATGTATTTTTCCTCATTAATTTACTATTAAAGGGTAGTTGGTTATAATTTTAATCCATATATATATAAAAATGAATGATTACTACTATATAAGTAGGTGATTAATCATTATATGATCGGATTGACCCTTTAGGAGGAATCCTACATTAACTACTTATAACAGGAATCCAAACCCGCATAGTCCATTGAAATTGTGATGATTAACATCATGTATAATGAACATATATGATGGAAACATGGAAATGGGTATTGAGATCATGCCTTAGGAAGTAATTATACATATCCTTATTATGGTATGAATTATATCCATCATAGTTAGATCATGCCCTTGGGACCTACCATGAGGTGAAATCCCATGAATGTGGGGAAGTAATATTATACTGTTGAATGGGGCTTACAATCTGAGGCTTCCATGGATGGGGTGAGTCATGATGTTAATCATAGTATAATTTCAAAACCATATGACTATATGATCCATTATCGGTGTGATAAACATGGAATAACAAGAGATCTATATCACCTAATATTGTTATGGGAAATCTGAATTGGTGTAGTCATAATGGGGTGTTTTAAATGGAGATTGAGGCTTAGGAAAGAATCATATGAATCACAGTTGAGGTTAGAATCAAAATTATCATAGTTTAGTTTCCATCTCAATCGACTGGTGGATGAGAAAAAATTGACATGTCCAAGGGAGATATTGGATCCTAGGGGTTATAATGTCAGATATATGGAGGAACATAAACCAACGTGGACTCCCATTATAGATCATACTTTTGGATGGTTTCTAACAAATAATCATTATAATAAGAAACATAAATCACATTGTTTAGTTATATTAACAATACTTTTAAGGATTTTAATTAATGTCATTTCCTTGAGAGATATTTGGTCCCAATGGATTGAATATTATAATTTTGGAGGGGCATACACTAAGGTAGATTCCACTTTGAAATCGGGCTATAAGAAGGCATCCTACTTTTCATTTTTATGAAATTGATTTATCAATGATTTTTTGGGGGTATGAATGAATATTTCCAATAGAAATGGTTATCAAATCCTAGTATTTCTACTGGACACACACTAATTCTCTTCCACAAATGTTTTTTTATTTTCTTCTATACATGTCTGAGGATGTCTAGATATAACCTGATTTCTAAGAAAATATGTCCAAAGTTAATCACATGATCTAGTGGACATTCCATAAAGACATAAAATGATTTGAATGGAATGCCTTTATTATATCTCATAATAATAGATTTCATGTTTGGGGGACATCCAATTATCATTATGAATTTTCCACATGACATCAAATGATCAAGGATGACATATCTGGAGGGTAATAAATGACATAGATAATATTTTTAGAGGGTTCCACACGACCATGATGAAACATTTGGATTTAATTTGATGATCAGGGATGAAATCTTTCGAGGGTGAAACATGTCCTAGATGACTATTTTGGAGGACATTAGAATATCAAGTCCATCATGTCGTGGTGAAATCACATGATATGGGTGACTATTCCTAGTGATACAATATAACATTGGAGATGTTTTTAGGGGACATCATAAGATTTGGATAGAATGAATAGAGGACATAAAGAGACTTTTTTGGTATCCCCATATGTTGATGAACGACTCTTTTGACATTCCAAATGGAACATATCATGTTCCAAATGCCATTTTAAAAGAGTTCCACATGACAAGGATAAATTGACCAGGTTTTGTCACATGATCGGGATTGTTCATGAAAAGAACATGAATTTATTCATATCTGTAATCCCATAAGTCTACCAAATTTTTCAGTCATTATTCTATCATTTATAATATTTTTTCCTCATGATTCTTTAGGTGTTATCTTATATGTAGTTTTTAGTGACCCAATCGACATACGAGACCTCATTTGCATAATCTGGATAACCTGACATCAATCCATTGCATGATCTATATGTGATTTCATTAATGGAACATTCATACTACATAGTCCCATAGGCCTTTTCCCTTGTTATATCTAGAAGAATACATTTTTAATAGCATGACTGGTCAGTCATAGAAGTCTAATCCAATGACCATGTATAATTTCCACCCATGGTTTGTGCGACTAATATTTTAAGTGTTCTGAAGGGAGCTTTTTTAAGAAAATCCCACTAGTTATTTTCCTCCTTATGTGGAATGTATCTCATATATATAATATAGAGATAGTGGATATATTTTTATATCGTTTGATTTGCATGATCTGATCAGGGGTCCCCTTTGGCACCAAATGATGATAGTGACCTCAAGAATGTTACTCCATAAAAATGTTTATTGGACCCCTACTGATTGAAGGGATTTATCCTAACCATGTTTATATGTGAGATAGAATTCAAAATGTTTGGTTGACATTATTATGGGTCTTCATGGGAATCGGAATCCTGTGGAAATGATTATGCATGATTGAAGATGAATTGTCTAGCCTCATTCGTGATAATATGATAGATTTTTTAGGGGGTCATTAGGATCATGATAGCATGTATATGGACCCTCGTAAGGTTATGATGGGTTATTGAGTGGAATTCATGGGATATATAGTGATCTACAATGGTGTATAACCCCATTCACATAATGATTTTCATATTATCCACTTGCATGTTTCTTCCACATTTTAAATTTGTAATCTACAAGGATTGTATCTCTCGTGTAGTTGTGTGTGTGAGGACGAGGAACATAACTATCCTTTTCTACAATGAATCATTTTAAAACTGATGGATCTTATAATTTTTTGTTACCATTCTCATGTATGACCCTTCTTCAAGTCTATGGCACTGAAGGGGAATCACATAATCAAACAGAAATGTCAATGTTCTTTGTATAATGGTGCTTTCCTATCAACATGTCATCAGGTGACAATTTTGACATATCGCTAAGGTATTCTTGAGGTCTTGTGGATCATAGGAGTACCTATCATGAATATAAACACAAATCTCTTTCCCAAAAGTATTATGATTTTTTAACCATTATTTTATAAAGTGGTTTTGGATGATTATCAGGTTCCAGTTAGTTGAAAAGTCGCATGATCGGAGGGACTAATCTTGAAACATAAATATGATCAACACCTATCATGAAAAACTCATAAGAACTGAAGGGAATATTAAATGGTATTCATGTGATCATAATTTGATCATTTCATGTGAATGAATCATTACCACGGCCATCCTAGTGTCCTGAGATCACATGACCGTATGAATGTTATGTGATCTATGTATTTTTGCATCCACCCCTTCAATTTTTAGCAGAAAATAATACCCCTTAAATCGAGTAATTCATCCTTTATGGATTTACCAATTCTCATTTTTTGTGTTAAAAATTTACAACCCTTAGGGAAGACTTTTTTTGGGATAGGTCCTTGATTCTAGGGAATTTAAATGACTTCCTGAGACTTTGGGAATGCTTCCAATCATTTTCCGCGGTGATGTTTGTTTTCATGCGAAAATTGTGTTTCCATAGAGAATCCCCACAAATAGTTGGATATGAAGTTACACATTCCTCTATAGAATCTAAATATCAAGAGCTCATGTGACTTCATTTGTCAAGTTATCACTTTGCAAAACCACATCACATGATCTTTTTTGCAAAACCTCTTAATGAGAACCAATCGCACTATCTATTTTTCAATATCAATTGATGAGAACTATTGTATGAAATATCCAAATGTTCTAACTCCAAAATTCTTATTTCTCTCATCACTTATTCTATCAATTCATGAATCGATTCTTTGTTATCGTATGAACACCCATGTCCTCAACCAAAAAACTATCTTTTGTTCATTGTAATATATTCTTGTTCAATCACATGATCTCTTGACCATTATGTTGTTCTCGAGAACAATTTTATGGCACATGATCAAAATTATAACAATAGATTACACAATTGTAATATTCCTCACTAGTAATGTGATTCATGATTCCTCAATGGATCAGATAGTTCATGAGACCAATATCAGGTCATGTAATCATTAATCTATTCAGGACTCATGTGATTCACATGTTGATGCCATTTTCATGAACTTTTTTATGGGAGTTACCCACTATTTTATATATACATATTATTATATATAGATGGATTCTTGTTCCTATAATTCTTCCACAATGTCCAGTTAGAGGGCTATGATTTCTGGGAATAATAATTCTATCCATTGGTATCATGTTTTCTATGAAAATGATGTTATGAAGAGGATTCTACAATAGGGACATAAAAACATTCTCTCATCACAATAGCTTCCCATGTGTGGATTTAGGAAACTAGATGATGATTTGATTACCTCTCAGGACCACAATCATCCATATTTTTGGTTATAATATTCCTTATATTACATTAAAACAGTGATTCATCAAGGAATTCAATTAGAGATGGGATAGTCCTAGGTGTTTTTTTGCATGTGGGATAACTCCCCTCAGTATCCAGATGGTTGTGATTTCGTACACAAGCCAATTGTTCAATGTTATAAATGAAAATTTGACTCCTCCATGAATGATTTGGGATGTGGATGAAGCTAGAAATAGGACATGCGGACTTGTGGATTATTTTTTATAAATGTGATTTTCCATTTTGGGCTACCAATATTAGCTCATAATTTCCAAATAATCCTTGGTCTATTCACCATTATGATACTGATTGGGAGTCAAAATTATGCATAGATCTTCTATCTAATATCCTTAAATAAAAAATTATCCCTTGGTTACCAATCTATAATTCATTCTATGTATATGATGGTGATGTTTGAATCATTATTTTTGATATCAACCAACTGAGTGAGATATCCCTACATAGGGAGATGTATGATGAGTTCCTTCCTCCCATAGATGTATGGGATGACCCTACAAAACTCTGGTCATAGATACAGACATGAAATCCATTGTTAAATAGAAACTAATAAAGGATAATAATATTCCTTCAATCATATCCACTAATAAATATATAAATATTATTTTCCATAGAGGTGTACTGCCAAGAGTTATATGCCCTCACCAATGTCCTTCTCAAAAGATTCTCGATAGTGACAACTCATATTGGAATTTCCAAAATTCTAAATAATATATTACATGGGGATACTGAGTGAGACCAGATATATTCATATTCTATATGATGGTGTGTTATATGGCCCTATCCTTGAACATGAGGATTTTCCTAACAAGGGACACATGCTTAGGAACTAGATTTGGAAAGCTAATGATGGAAGCTCAATTATATGAAGGGTTTAGAGACCCAATGATTGACGTACATGGAAATTACATTACTTTTGTGGAATACATAATACATAACAAAAACATACACCAAAGGACCATAATAGATTAGTGTCTTTGGAAACTCGTAATATAATCTTCAAATCGTGGTGAAAGATCCTCAACATCTCTCATAAAGATCTTCCTTTTTATTGTTACCTAAATCCTTTCCTTATATCCTGGGGAAAAGAAAACATAAAAAATGTTGAGTTCAAATGCTCAGTAAGGGCAAACACAGTGAACATAAAACAATCCATAATCATTTGAAATCAAAAACATGAACATCAAATTTAAACATCAAAATCTTGAGGAAAGACATAAATCGTGGAAGTACGTAAGGAATATATCATAAGGGAACATCAACCATGATAAAATATAATGGGAATAAAACATGTTATTGTGGCAACCATTCAGCACATGTTATGATTTCCATAGTATCCAAGGAATTGCTGCCAAGACCATCTTAGAGGACAAAGTCCCTTTCTGAATCGAGTTCACTCCTCGTTTCAGTCCTGTAACACTGAACCGGATTAACTTACCATTCCAGCCATGTCTATCTCATGAGATATAAATCTTTACCCAATGCATTGGAGGGAGATATTTGTCCCACCCATCTCATAATGAAATCATTCTTACTTGTTCCACAACATAAACATAAATCATTCAACATAACCCAAAGAATAAAATCGGTTTCATATACATCATCCCATCATCACATAATCCAAATAAAAGTAATGGATATCATTTCATAATAATAAAATTGAAACCATGTAAATCATGGATACATTATACTTGAAACATACACATATGAATTAATGTCATCTTAGATGGAAAAATGGGTTTGATAAAACACTTGAAAGGAATTCTTGAGGAAAATATCCTTTCTTCTTCAAAATCAATATATTTTCACAAAACGTCATGCAATTTTAAAAGAAATAGATTTTTTTTGGAAATAGTCATGAAATATTTTAGAGGAAAATTCATGAAAATAAGGCTTTATAAAACCGTAATAATCCTTTCATGCTGTATAAGATAAAAAAACATTCTCCTCGTACTTTTGTCGGAAAAGTCAAAGAGTACCTCGTAACATAAACAAAAGAATGATTCCTTACATACCATGTAGTAAAAGTCAAAATGGGTAAAAAGAACATTAAACATAAAAGAAAACACTTTTAGAAAACATAGACATGGATGATAACAATAACCCCAGTAAATACTTACGAATAATCAATCTCAGATAAGAATGAGATTGGAAAAGTTATCCCTTACCTTAGGTCCAATATGCTTCGTACGTATCCGAACCTCCTGTATAATGATTTAAATAATGTCATTTTCCTATTACAGAATCATAGTCATTGTTATGATATCATATGTGGGTCACTTATGACTTTATATTACCTGTTCTTTTGTACGTTCCATGTTAAACCTGCGTTTTGGGTAAAATCGTTTTATTTATCGTACATGTTTGGACTTGTTGTTCTTGATATTATTACTTATATCCCAATTTACATAATTCCAGAATGTAAAACATGATTTATAAGTAATATATATGAATCATATACATATATATATATACATATATATATATATGATAGATCGATAAATGGAATGAAATACACCGTTCTTTGAGACGGTAGGCCGTACGTACGCATGAATGTTGTTTTCGTTTCCTTGTTGAATTGAAGGGAATTAAGTAGATGAAATACATATATATATATATACATAAATACAGTATCATTATTATGTCACATATTTCATGATTACTTATTATATATACTTTATAATCATTCTTGAATGGTTAACATGGAGAGTGAATCTCATCGCGTCGTGGAGACGGTAGTCTATACGTAGGAACGGGCGATGATATCATTCCAATGATCGTGGAACTGTATGGAAGTGTATGTATAATATTTAAGAATCAATATCACTTTTCAATAATTATATACAGGTATTTATTTACACCATTATACCCATCCATGTAAGGTGGTGGTCAAAAACAGATTACACCACGGCGTGGAGACGGTATTCTGTACGTACGTACGCGCTGTGATTTTGTTTTTTTTAGGATGGATAGATGGTGAAATAGGGTTGTTTCATACCTTTAATAAAATATAAGTATATTATTTACACTTATGTCATTACTTAATAATGAAAAAACTAAGTAAGAAGAAGTAGAAGAAGAAATAAAGTTGAAAGAATCGGCAACAGACATTACCTCTTCTTTGAAGCGCCTCTTCTTAACCTCCTCTTAGGGCACTATAGATGGTATTTTAAGAAGAACAGAACCTCTAGGATGTTTCTAGGGAAATGAAGAAGAGAAATTGGCTGGGTTTTTCTGAGCATCATGGCGCAAAATGGTGGGAAGAGAAGAGGGAAGGGGTGCCCTTTTATAAGGGAGGAAAGGGGCACCTTTGAAAAAACTACAAATATAATTTTATTATAAAGACATATTCAGTTTTTAATAGTTCCAAATTGATTTATTTCGAAGCTAAGGTGGGGATGGGTCGAAATACTGTAATCCAATATAATTTAGACAAGTTTAGATTTCTATTTTAACCTTATCATTTAGATTTATCTTTATGTTAAATAATTTTACTTTTACCGTGTCTTCTTGTTTTATTACACTATAAGGTTAATAAACATAATATAACAAGACAAAAGAACCCCAAGATGTTTATTATTAATATATACAACTTTATCTAAGTCATTTGTTCGAACCATAGATTTTTAAGAATAAAATATCAATTAATAATTTAATATTTGTTTTAAAACCTATTTTATGTCAATTTTGACACAATTTGGTAATTGATTTTTTTAAAACTCATAACAGAATGTTTAGTTCAAAAACAGTTATGTAAATCAATAATAACATGTCATATTATCCTAGAAAACTACTTTAATTTATAAAAAGTCCCAAATTACATTTATTTGTGTATTTATATTATCAATTATTTTAATATTTCATTATTTAGGTAATGACTGCATCACCATTCTGTCATAAATAACATAAATTAATTAATATATGAAAATTATAAATAAAATAACATTAGGTAGGAAAACTTCTTATCCTTATAATGAATATTTATAGTTGATTTTATCTTATGTATAACCCTATATTAAAATTTAATTAGTTATTAAACATTGATTTTAACAATTTTAACCATTCATTAAATAAATTAATAATAAATGTCCTAATCTAATCCAAGTGGACCTAAATGGAATTATTTTATTCATAAGGTTGTTTTTGGTCTAATTATACTTATCTAATAGAATTAGGACATGTGTTAGGGTAATATTAATGTCATTTGTACCCTTAATTACCCTATTTACTTTTAACCGTGGTAAATAAAAGTAAAAAGTTACTATTCACCAAAAATTATTTTAATCTCATTGAACGAAATTTTAGTCCTTGATATTAATGGTGTCTCTCAGATTTTCGAAATTCAATTCAAATAAGTAGTAAAATATCATTTAAATGAAAAAGTCGGTTTTTTTAACTAACACTAACTGGTTTCACTATTCATCGAAAATTGACGATTTTCAGAAAAATACCAAAAATTCAGCCTAAGAATTATTTGATATTCCAAATTCAAAATTGATGTCTATTTTTCAAAATTCAAAACATAGAAGTGGATTTAATTAATTTTTTAATTAATTCCCGTTATCAAAACAAATAGTGTGTTTTTAAGAAACAAAAACTATCAAAAGATTGACAATTGTTTATATCCAATTTCAATGTGAAATTAATTCCAATGAACAACATTGTATTAAATGGTAAAAATATATTCTAATTACACATTAAAAACAATTAAAAATATAATCTAACAATATAAATTATTGAAATGAAAAAATTTGTTTTTAATTAAAATATAACATGTTTTTACTATTCATTAAAATATGAAAGTTATCAGAATAATATGAAAAATTTATCCAAAGTAAATTTTTATATCCTGATTCCAAGGAAGAATTTTATTTTGTCAAATTGAACTTAAATACATGTCAAAAACAAGATTTAAGGTGGGTGCGCCATCAAAAGGCGGTAAATCTACATTTTCTGAAAAATACTTATTTTACCCGAATTTTTTTTGTTCTTATACCATGTTCTATAAAATGTGTAAGATGAATAATAATGTTATAAAATTCAAAAGATAGTTAATACTATTTATAACGTCTAGTTCATAATAATATTATAACAATATATCGTTTTTAGTAAAACCCGGTATTGCATACAACACACGCTCTCAAGGAAGGTCATGATTGCGTATAATGCAAGCCAAGAATAGTGTTGTGTATACTACAAGATAATGCGGTGTTCCGTATAGTAAAATCTAATCTTGGTGTAGTGTATAATAGAAGATATGAAATAAACTAAAAATAATATATCTTATAAAATCTTGGGTTGTTACATTCTACCCCCTTGAAATGAATTTTTCCCTCAAAATTTGTCGGAGTTATAAATCATTTACTATTCATAGAATCCCACATCGTAAAAAGGAATACTAAAACATAATTTTAAAAACTAAAGTATGAAACATAACGGTTACCCAAAATAACTTATCACTGGGTTTCCATGTAGGAGAACATAGATGAAAATATGGATATGGAAAAGAAATCTAACCATCAAGTTGTGATGGAGAGTGGTAGAGAACATGGCTATGAAAAAGACAACAATAAAAAAGCCATTGATTTGTGATGATCTAAGGTACCATCTGATTTATCAGATATAAGGTCACTAGGACAACATTTTTGGTTTTCATGATCATTTACCTAAAGATGATGAATTAAAAGAAATACTTACATGATTTTGGTACCATATCATTGTTGTTTCGTGAATTGAACAATTTCCACTTCATCTCTTAATGAAATGAAGTTGAATTTGTTATTCGCGAAGTTTTAGCAGATCATGTGATAGAATTATGGGTCCTTCCATCTGTTTCAAACAAAATTTTAGCAAAAGTTATAAGTCTATCTTATGGTGAGATTAATCATATATGGTTCCAAAAATGGACTTATACATTATTTATTATACCACTTAACAAAATAAAACTAGTTTCCACTAACTAGGGACTTCCTGTAGGCCAGTGGTAGGCGATAAAGTCCTGTCACACATCAGTTGTGGGTTTGATTCCCACAGCCTTGTCCGACACAATGGGCTGTCGCCCATCCTGCAGGTTTTCCTTTTTCTAAAACTACACTATTATAACATTCTAGAACTAATATCGGAAAAAAGTTCTAGCCTTAAACAATACTAACTTATGTCTAACATAATTCATTCCAATCTTTAGGCTTATCCAAAATACTACTGTCCAATCTCTTATTATAGTGAAAACGATTACCTGAGAGTTCATATAACAAGCATGTTAATACCATCGTTGATCCCCATATATCATATGATATGTCTTTTTGGTAACATTCCAAACATTCGAAGGCCTTAATCACGTAATCCCTTGAAAAAAATGAATACCCATTGAACCTTAGTGAAAACATAATTGCAGTTAAAAGTTAACACTTTCCACATACCAAAATCCTTAAAATTCTATACACTCAAACCATGATATCACATACTCTTTATGTAAATAATGATCTCATGAATACTATCAAACATATTATTTTCTCATTATCCCTTCATTATGCGCATATCATATTCTATCCAAAAATATATGAATAACCTTTCAGGGTTACCAGTACCATTCAACATATAATTGAAATACTTTAGGAAAAACAATAGTGTAACAAACCGTAGATGATTCCTTATTCCATAGTACCATACATTATTCATTTATATACATAAAATCATTCCACTAAATTCTTAAACGACTAGCTGAGCTTCATCATTTCTTTGATATCATATTTCATTTGTAGTCTCCTCATCATCATCCACGTAAATACTACCCATATGACCATGCTGATTCTCTTCATGAGATTTTCCCATAGGGAATTGGTTTGCATAATTCTGATACATTACACATTTAAATCAACTAATCATTGTTGATGTCATAGCAATATGATTATCATTGTCCATTCTGTTAACTGAACCTTTTCTTTTGCAGTTACTGGCTTTGTGTCCTACTTTTCCACACCAAAAGCATCTTCCAGTTCCTTTGAAATCATCCCCCTGATGCCTCTTCCAACATGATTTACATGAGGTAAATTGAACTTTCATTCCTCTATGATCATCATGAAACTCCACATTCTCTTAATATCTGAGTCGGGAAACTTACCAAAGTTGAGATTATTGATCATATTAAGAGATTGATGATTAGGAATAATAACGATTTTTGGACTTCCAAATCCCTTTTCATTTGGTTTCTCATGAATAATATCATTCCATTTTCCATAATATCCTCCATTATCGAGGATCTTCCTATTTCCAGACATTTTTTAAAACCCAAAAAGAATGCAGTGAGAGGCAAAAATCATGCTCGGGAAACCAACATAGTAAAGGGGGAGTACCCTCAATATCTAAAATCTAAGGTTAAATTCTTATATCGTTACCGTAGTTATATGACTATATTCTATACGTATACTAATCCTTAGGGACATCCCTAGACATACCTTAGAAATATCTTTAGGGATCTCACTAACATTTTCGCATCCTAGTTTTGAAAGGCTGACTAATCCTTTCCTATGATACAAATTGTAGAGACCCAAAGCTTTACATACATGGACATTACATTACTTTTGCGGAATACTAAATACATAACAAAAACAGACACCAAAGGACTGTAATAGTTTAGTGTCTTTGGAAACTCGGAATATAATCTTCTAATCTTGGTGAAAGATCCTCAACATCAACCATAAAGATCTTCCTTTTTTTCATACCTAAAACCTTTCCTTATATCCCGGGGAAACGAAAACATAAAAAAGGGTTAGCTCAAATGCTTAGTAAGGTCAAATATAGTGAACATAAAACAATCCATAAACATTTGAAATCAAAAACATGAACATGAAATTTAAACATCAAAATCACGAGCAAAGACATAAATCGTGGAAGTACGTAAGGAATATATCATAATGGAACGTCAACCATGATAAAATATAATGGGAATAAAACATGTTATTCTGGCAACCATTCATCACATGTTATGATTTCCATAGTATCCAAGGCATTGCAGCCAGGACCATCTTAGTGGAAAAAGTCCCTTTCTAAATCGAGTCCACTCCTCATTTCAGTCCTGTAACACTGAACCAGATTAACTTACCATTTCATACATGCCTATCTCATGAGATATAAATCTTTACCCAATGCATTGGAGGGTGATTTAGGTCCCACCCACCTCACAATGAAATCATTCTTACTTTTTCCACAACAAAAACATAAATCATTCAACATAACCCAAATAATAAAATGGGTTTCATAAACATCATGTCATCAACACATAATCCATATAAAAGTAATGGTTATCATTTCATAATAATAAAATTTAAACCATGTAAGTCATAGAGAAATTAAACATGAAACATACACATATGAATTAATGTCATCTTAGATGGAAAAATGGTTTTGATAAAACACTTGAAATTAATTCTTGAGGAAAATATCCTTTCTTCTTCAAAATCAATTTCTTTTCACAAAACGTCATGCAATTTTAAAAGAAAGATATTTTGTTGGAAATAGTCATAAAATCTTTTGGAGGAAGATTAATGAAAATAAGGCTTTAAAAAATCATAATAATCCTTTCATGACATATATGTTAAAAAAACATTATCCTCATACTTTTGTCGAAAAAGTCAAAAAGAACCTCGTAACATAAACAAAAGAAAGATTCCTTACAGGCTATGTAGAAAAAGTAAAAATGGGTAAAAAGGACATTAAACATACATACAAACACTTTTATAAAACAAGGTCATGGATGATAACAATAACCCTTGTAAATACTTACGAGTAAACAATCTCGGATAAGAACGAGATTGGAAAAGTTATCCCCTATCTTAGGTCTGATATGCTTCGTACGTATCCGAACCTCCTGTATAACTATTTAAATAATGAAATTGTCTTATTAAAGAATCATATTCATTGTTATGATATCATATATGGTTCCCTTATGACATTATATTACCGGTTCTTTTGTAAATTCCATGTTAAAATAGTGTTTTGGGTAAAATCGTTTTATTTATCGTACATGTTGGGACTTGTTCTTCTTGATATTATTACTTATATCCTGATTTACTGAATTACAGAATGTAAAACATGATTTATATGTAATATATATTCAGCATATACATATATATTTACATATATATATATGATAGATCGATAAATGGAATGAAATACACCGTTCATGGAGACGGTAGGCAGTACGAACGCATGAACGCTGTTTTCGTTTCCTTATTAAATTGAATGGAATTAAGTAGATTACATACATATATATATATATACATAAATCCAGTAGCATTATTATGTCATATATTTCATGATTACATATTATATATACATTATAATCATTCTTGAATGGTTAACTTGGAGAGTGAATCTCATCGCGTCGTGGAGACGGTAGTTCGTACGTAGGCACGAGCGATGATATCATTCTCATGATCGTGGAATTGTATTGAAGTATATGTATAATATTTCAGAATCAATATAAATTTTCAATAATAATATATAGTTTTTTATTTACACCATTATACCCATCCATGTAAGGCGGTGGTCGAAAATAGATTACACCACGGGGTGGAGACAGTATTTCGTACGTACGCACGCGCGGTGATTTCATTTTCTGTAGGATGGATAGATGGTTAAATAGGGTTATTTCATACTTATAATAACATATCAGTATATTATTGAAAATTATGTTATTACTTCATAAAGAAACAACTAAATAAGATTAAGTAGAAGAAGAAACAAAGTTGAATGAATCGGCAATAGACATTACCTCTTCTTTGAAGCGCCTCTTCTTAACCTCCTCTTAGGGCACTAAAGATGGTATTTTAAGAAGACTAGAACCTCTAGGATGTTTCTAGGGAAGTGAAGAAGAGAAATTGGTAGGGGTTGGCCGAGAAGCAAGTCACAAAATGGTGTGAAAAGAAGATGGAAGGGGTTCCCTTTTATAATGGAGGAGAGGGACACCTTTGGAAAAACAAAAAAAAAATTTATTTTATTATAAAGTCATATTCGGTTTTTAATAGCTCAAAAATGATTTATTTAGATTCTAAGGTGGGGATGGGTATAAATACTCTCATCCAATAGAATTTATACATGTTTAGGTTTCTATTTTAACCTTATCATTTAGATTTAACATTAAGTTAAATAATTTTTCTTTTATTGTGTCTTCTTGTTTTCTTACACTATATGGTTAATAAACGTACTATAACAAGCCAAACGAACCAAAAGATATTTATTATTAATATATATAACCATATCTAAGTAATTAAGCCAATACATAGATTTTTAGGAATAAAATAACAATTAATAATATAATATTTGTTTTAAAAACTATTTTATATCAATTTTGACACTATTTAGTAATTGATTTTTGTGAAAATCATAACAGAATTATTAGTTAGAAAAAAGTTAATTAAATCAATAATAACATCTCATATTAACCTATAAAATTATTTTAATTCATTAAAAGTCCCAAATTACATTTATTTGGGTATTTATAATATCAATTATTTTAATATTTCATTATTTATGTAATGGCAGCATCACCATTGTGTCATAAATAACATAAAATATTTAATGCCTAAAAATTATAAATAAAATATAATTAGGTAGGAAAACGTTTTATATTTCTAATTAATATTTATAGTCTAATTTACCTTATTTATAACTTTATATTAAAAATTAGTTATTTATTAAACATTCATTTTAACAATTTTAACCCTTCTTTCAATAAATTAATAATAAATGTCCTAATCTATTCCAAGTGGACCTAAATGGACATATTTTCTTCCTAATGTTGTTTTTGGTCGAATTATACTTATAAAATAGAATTATGACACGTGTTATGGTAATATTAATATCATTTGTACCATTAATTACCGTATTTACTTTTAACCGTGGTAAATAAAAGTAAAAAGTTACTATTCACCAAAATATATTTTAATCTCATTGAACCACATTTTAGTCCTTGATATTAACGGTGTCTCTTGGATTTTTGATATTCAATTCACAGAAGTGGTAAAATTTCATTTAAATGAAAAATTCAGTTTTTTTAACTACCATTATGTGGTTTCACTATTCATCGAAAATTGAAGTTTTTCAGAAAAATACCAAAAAATCAGCCTAAGAATTATTTTATATTCCGAATTCAAAGTTGATGTCTATTTATCCAAATTAAAAACATATAAGTGGCATTAATTAATTTTAAAATTAAATCCAGTTATCAAAAAAAATAGCATGTTTTTAAGAAACAAAAACTATCAAAAGATTGATAATTGTTTATATCCAATTTCAAAGTGAAATTAATTGCAATGAACAAAATTGGATTAAATGGTTAAAATATATTCTAATTACACTTTAAAACCAATTAAAAAGGTAATATAACCATATAAATTAATGCGATGAAAAAATTTGTTTTTAATTAAAATATAGTGTGTTTTTACTATTCATTAAAATATGAAAGTTATCAGAATAATATGAATATTTTATCCAAAGTAAATTTTTATATCATGATTCCAAAGAAGAATTTTTTTTCAAATTGAACTTATATACATGCCAACAAAAGATTTAAGGTGGGTGCACTATCAAAAGGCGGCAAAACTACATTTTTGGAAAAATACTTATTTTACCCGAATAATTTATTTTATTATTATACCATGTTCTAGAAAATATGTAAGATGAATAATAATGTCATAAATATAAAAATATTTTCAATTCTATTTATAATGGCTAGTTCATAATAATATTATAACAATATATCATTGTTTAGTAAAACCCGGTATTGTGTACAACACACTCTATTGAGGAAGGTCGTGATTGTGTGTAATGCAAGCCTAGAATAGTGTTGTGTATACTATAAGATAATGCGGTGTTGCGTATAGTAGAATCTAATCTTGGAGTATTGTATAATAGAAGATATTAAACAAATTAAAAAGAATATATCTTATAAAATCTCGGTTTGTTACAAGGGGTAACCTATTAATATATAAATATGAACTATTACATGCCTATATGAGCTCCTAGGAAATATCCCCCATGAAAATTTACCCTATCGGATCATCAGTCATTTTTTCTTGTCATTCAGCAGGTTAGGGGTTCATTTTTTCGACAAAACAATTTTCAATACTATTGTAATCCAAAAGACCATATTCCACCCAAATATATTTAATATTTTAACGGGTGATGAAATAATGTTAAGCCCAAATGAGGTCTTGGAAAACATGATCTTATTTGATAATTTCATATTTATGGATTATCCCACACTGACTAGGCCTATTTTAGATATTGAAATTTGATATTCTAATGAATATTCATACAAAATCTATCATTGCGATGGGGTTCTAATGGACTATAAGGAAGAGATAAATGTTTTTGAGCCATATACCCCTTACCGTTTTCCCACCAACTCATTTGTGTACAAATAATTCTTTCATGCCCCCAGCTAGTGTGCGGGTAGAAATACAGCATGAAATGTTTCTCTATTTCTAACATACATTATCAAGATAATATAGAAAAGACGATATTATCCAACCACTTGTTGGTTCCTCTTAATTATTATTTATGATTATTTCTATACGGGGAAGAAATCCTACTTGGGTGGTGTGATAGATAGGCTGGTCTATCAGGTGGAAAAACCATGTGTTTCACTAAATGCATTTTTTAGAAACAATGGGGATGATAAAAGACTCCGAATATCCTTTGAGGTAGATTCCCCATCCTAGAAAATACCATCACATTAGTGGAAAATAATGTTTTGAGGAATAAGGTCATTCAATATAAAAAATGGATGATTCAACCGTTGATAGTAGAGAACATGATACATCCTCTCTTGGCTCTTCATCAGCTCAACAAACTATTCGGTATTCCGACATACCTTTTCAAAATCATTATAGAATCAGAAAAAATGATGGAAAATCTATAATTCAATTCACACCATGATCAAGAAGGCTCCTTTGAAAACATTATTTTACAAAGAGGATTGTCTTCGTAGCCTATTTCATAATTTTTGTGTGGGTAAATTTGACAATTATCCATTACATGACATCATGTGTCAAAATTTTGAAAAACAAAATCATTTGGATACTAGTGAATGGGGATTCAATGATGTCGATGATGGTGCTCCCATAGCCAATATAATTTGGGAAGCTTCAGAGTCATTATAACAGAGTCATCATATAATATCTGAGTAGTGTTTAAAAATGGATTTGTTGACCACATACATAGCAAGATTTGTGGAGGTCAAAACTCACTCAAAGTCTTGTATTTCGATGTAATCATCCTCATTAAAAAGAACAATTAGAATAGTTGATTTAATTAATTCTACTATTGATACTTTTCATGATTGGGAAATAGTAGATGAAGCATTGCTAGAGTCACTTAAGCTGTCATTTGATTCCTCTCATTAGACTCTCGAAGACATTGTAAATTCAGCACATAAAATTTTAATATAGATTGATCACCAATTATGTTTTTGATATAATCATTATAGAGGCTCCAAAATTTGGTGGTTAATCTTTTTTAACCTTATGAATGCACGAATTTTATGATTTTTTCATATGATTTTCATGTTCTCCTACATTAATGAGGCACCTGATGTTTTATTGACAAGATATTATTTAGATAATCATTGATACCCAAAATTATAATAATATTATTTAAAATCTAATGCCTATATTTTATTAATAAAATTCCAAAAAAAATTCAATAAATACCCCTAAATACCCAATGAAAAGAGATATATCATTGATGTATATTTTATAGTTTTCTTGAAACAACCTGATTTAATAATGGGTAATTTGGGTAATATATATGTCTCGTATAGAGAATTCTCTATCCATTGTTGATGTAAGTCGAATTAATGAGACCATCATGAATATTTAAGGGTAAAAATCATGATCCCTACAACATATATATCTTATTATTCACCGTGACATAATTCTCACCTATGATTCATATAAGTGTAGGGTTCATGGGTATTGACATGGATTTTTCTCTGGTTACACTTATAAAAATTTTCATGAAGACACGTTTTTTGACTTTTCTATTTTATGAGTGATCTATATTTCATGAAGAATGATAATAATTTTACATATAAGCGTAGTCTCAAATTTCATTTCGGGATTCCCATGTTAGGTTTTGAACCTAATGATAATTGAGTAATTTCTAGATGGATATTTATAGTCCTGAAAACTATAACATTTCTATTCTAGAGATTGTCGTCTTCTGGCGTGGACCTAATAATTCTATTTTTTATGTTCTCTTGGATTTTACTATCTATTCCTATAGTGTAGGATATTTTTTTCATGGACCTACGACGACTTTAGATTATGATCATTTATCTATGGTCTCTATTTTTGTAGATTAAGGCTTTTTAGTTCATGACATCTATTTCGATAGTTTATGGTCTTTTATAATGGAACTCTTATAACTGGAACCATTAAAATTTAAAATAATTTTTTTCAAGATTCATTATAAGGAACCGGAAATTCCATGTAATTTTTTTAAATAAATGGGAATTTTATGAGTCTGTGAAAATTGACGACGCGTGATTCCAATGCCCAGAGTGCCCAGAATGAATTTCTGAACTAATTTTCGGGTACATTCAGTCAACGTGCGAGCAGATTTCCTTAACTATTGAATCGGTGCCCAGAATTTAAATCTGAGGGAACCTTTGAACTCGCAGTGCCGGTATTCACTTAAGGATACCTTTACCTCGACCACAGTAGGTCGGGGGTTAAAGATAGTTTTAGGGTATTTCGTGGGAAAATAAAAATAAAATTATTTAACATTTTATTTTTCTTTTGAAACCACCAATGTGGATATTTCATAGGTGGGGACCACATGAACTAAAACCTCCCATGAGAGGATATGGAGGTGGGGACCACTGAGCCTAACCTCTCATGAGAGGTTATGGTGGTGGGTACCACCCGAGGTATAAAACCCCTTGAGCAACCTCATATGTTTGGGGGAGCCTCTTAAACTTCCCCACTTAAATGGTGCCAGAACCATAAATTTATTATGCCAACTTAGTTAGTTAATTTAGCCAATTCTATTTTAGTTATAACAAACTAAATAATAGATATCATAATCTATTATTTTGGGTTGCCTTTCATTATTGTGGAATTGGGAAAAAGGCTTGGAAAAGGGAAGAACTTTTGACACTTGGGAGAAAGATCTGCAACGAAGAACGCCGACACACAACTTCATCCTCAAGACATCCTCCAATTTGAATCATATTTAACAGACAACCATTTTCCCTCCTATTTAATATCAATAAGAAATCTTAAGAGGTAGGGGTATATTTCTATATGATTATCACTTCACATGTACTCCCTTTCTAATTCCTTTGCAGGATTGCGAATAGATATTGACAAGGGTTTTGGAGATTACTGTTTTTAAATATCTTCCATACTCATTCTTGATCAATGATTACATTGAGCCACTTTTTTCCACTCTAATAAAGATAGTGCGGGCCAAACAAACATGGAATGTCCTCTTCACAATTGTTGTGATGATATGTGGTGTACTTTGTGATAGAGGAAGGAGATAACCATAGTGGGTTTTTGGCACTGATGTGGCCTGAGAATGGTAGTCGGCACCTCTGCCAGCTGTGATGAAGACGATAGCCCAACATTGCCACCCTGCGGCACTACCGCCTGCATCCTCTGCACCGTTCCGTGGCCAAACTTCCCAGTGGCTAAGGCGCCACCCGGAGGCCAAGTCGCTTGGCGCAGCGCCCTCATGAAACCCCGCGGTCGAGCAGCTTCGGTCGAGCCACCCTGGGCCATGCCCTCACGGAACCCTGTGGACGAGCCTCTTCGGATGAGCCTCCCCACGCCACACCCTCGCAGCCCCCCACAGCCGAGCTACCTCGCACCGTGCCCACACGGAACCTTGCGACAAAGACGGTCTGGAAGAGCCGCCAGGAGCCGCGCCCTCGCAGCACCCCACGACCGCGCCACTCCGGCCGAGCTACCCCGAGCCACGCCCTCACAACACCTCACAGCCGAGCTGCTCCGGACTAGCCGCCCCATATCCTTGCACCCACACGACACCCCCGCAGCCAATCTAGCCCACTCCATCATGACACCCCCACGGCCTCGCGGCCCTCGTGGCCTGTTGGGCCGGAGCCAGCAGGACAGGCCACCCAATGGGTCTGGGCCAGACCCAATGGGATGGGCCGTCCAGCGGGCTCTTCCGGACCCCACGAGTTGATATGGGCCGACCCGAACCTAGTTGACTGAGGTCGGGTCAGGCCGGGTCGTTCCGACTGAGTCAGACTGGACCCAAACAACATACAACCCTATACTTTACTTGGGCCACAAATTTGGCATCAGACATCTGATTGACAAACCGCCAGTGGTGATGGGATGATTAGAGTGAGATACTACCTTTGGTATACCCCACTAGAGATTTGGATAACGAAGTGGTATGGTCATGTTGGATATAGCACGAATCCAACTTGGCCTTCCTGACTAAAAGCCTAATAACTCACAGACTCGCTGTCAGATTGATGCACCATCTGTTACTTTGAGACCTCTATGATGTGGTGATCCATTCAGATAATTTTTGTGGTACCTCATGGAAGTTGGAGAATCGACGATCGGTTTGGGTAGCAGATCCTCCCGGAGACGAGAGAGAACAGTATAGGAACCTAGTAGCTAGACATGATGAGACGACAGACTAGAGATCTTGTTTGGGTCATCTCCTAGCGATCTGGTGTGGGTCATCTCCTAGCGATCATGTGTGGGTCAGATCTAAGCGATCAGGTGTCGGTCAGCTCCTATCAATCCTCGGTGGGTCAGCCCCTAGCGTTCCTGTGTGGTTCATCTCCTAGAGATCCCATGTGGGTCAACTCCTAGCCATCCTGTGTGTGTTATATTCTACGATCATCTGTCGGTCAGCTCCTAGCGACCCTGTGTGGGTATACTCCAAGTGAGCCTCTTTGGATTATCTCCTAACGATCATGTGTGGATTAGCTCCTAGAAATTCTCTTTGGGTCAGCTTCTAGAGATCCTGTGTGGGTCAGAACCTAGTGATCCTTTGTGGGTCATCTCCTAGCGAGCATGTGTGGGTCAACTCCTAGCAATCCTTTGTGGGTCATCACCTATAGATTCAATGTGGGTCAGTAGTAGAGCCTCTTAATGGAGTATGATGATTTAGTAGCTAGAAATAATCATCTCTTCTATCGTACCTAAGTTATACCTGGTGTGAGCTGATTCTGTATCAGTATGGTACTTATCTTCATGATTTTCCTTCCTTGGTAGAACATTTGTGCCTGTCGATTTTGAGTTGGACCATGTGCTCCATCATGATTGAGATGGGCATACTTGATAACTTAGATATATGTATGGGAATATACCTAAGTAGAGTTTTCTCTAGATTACATTCCTTGTGGTTTATCCTGGGGGGATTTTTTTGAGACCTTGAGGGCCTCGGGGTCCCTACTAAGTATCGGTATACTCACCCCTACACAGTGTCTGCCCGCACTTTGTTGTGTTTGGTGTAGACGGTGGATAGTGCTGACTGTGGATGAGAGTACTAGGACTGGACAGTACTCGGAGGTGGACCAAACCCCATATCGTTACCCAGAGGGGATGGGAAGATGTGTAGTGCTGAGGAGGCAATTTGTACTTACCATTCTGGTAGGAACCTTGGAGGATGATCCAGTATCTATCTTTCTCTTTCTTCAGTTGTACGGTATTTCAGTTGTACTTGTACCTTTGCTATTGGGATTGTATATCAGCCCCTTTTACATTCCGAACTATTTTTCTTATAGCCTTTTCTTGTGTTCATATCTTGATGTGTACTTGGTTATGTGAGTTTACTAGTTTTAAAGGCAATTCCATCCGGGTTTTATGGAATACATCATTCTGTGGTAGTCGTCAGCCCCTGGCCTATGGAAGGCGAGCTTGGAGAAGTTGCGACACCAGCCCCGGTGAACGGTTTGTGACAACTTGGTATCATAGGAGTCGGTTCTACCATAGAACATAGGACTTTGATCATTCTTTTAACAAAAACATAATTATGGGTAGAGAGTGGGGTTATCATTTTAGGGAATCCAGTGTTGTTGCGGTAGGTGACATATCCATACACTAGGACCCTGACATCTAATTTATGACTTTGTGCATTAGAACACATATTACATGAGTGTTTTCCAATGTATTCATTATGATATTTTGAGTCAGGTCCCCATGTATAACTTATTAATAGTGGAACAACTATATCTTTTCAGGATGCCTCCACACAGACAGCCATCTAGGGTTTCGGGAGTAGTACGCACTGATATCCCACCAAAATACGAGGTCTCGGTGCAAGTCCCTATTGCAGTAGGGACACCCGTGGAGGAACCGACGGTACCATTACCCATTGGTCCATCGATTCCACCAGCCTCAGCAGTAGAGAGTGCACGCCGCTTGAGCATGTGGCACAAGTTCCAGTACAAGAGGTCACCCAAGTTCAGGGGAGAGATGGACCCACAGACAGTTCGGGACTGGTTGGAGGCTGTAGTGAGATCCTCTTGACTGTTAGTGACACCATTCGATATCATGGTAATAATTTCCACCATCTTTCTACAGGTACCATCAGTCAGATGGTGGAGCTTGTTGCTCTAGGTTCACAATGAGGCGACGCTTCTCTTGGCAGAATCTGAGATCCTGTTTCGGGCAGAGATTTTTCCAGTGAAACTTCACGCAGTGTGCATATAGAAGCTACTTCATCTGTAGTAAGAAAAAATGATTGCAGCTCAATACGAATAGAGGTTCTCCAATCTCTTACGCTACTTCATAGATATGGTGTGGGACCCATCCTTCTGGGCTCGATCCTTCAAGAAGGGACTCAGGAGAGAGATCAGGGCTTTGATGATCTCACACAACATCCCGACACAAGAAGGGGTGTTAGAGAGATCCCAATTGGTGGAGTGTTTCCATGATGAACAGTGAATTCCAGCAAGACTCGCCGCCAGTATTCAGGTAGAGGAGTCTTTTGCAGTTGGTAGCAGACAGATGTCAAATAGGTCCAAAAGGACCAGACCTACAGGTGGATGACTGCATGACTCAGGATCGGTTGTGTGGGGAACCCGAGGAGGAGCCCATCATACCAGGAGAAGGTAATGTTACACATGCGGCAGGCAAGGTCCCATGGTTCATGACTATCCAACCCGTCATACGAATGATCAACAGACTGTCAAAGAACCGCCTATACAAAGATAGAGGTTTGATAGACGAGATCCGCATGGAGTAGGAGGACATGGCAGAGGTTCTAGCTATGCAGTTGACGATAGGAGATGGTGTGATATATTTCCACCGCCACCACCATGATGTCCACCACGACCATAGGAAGCAGGTGGACATGGGTGAGTTCAGCTCCTGGAAGCTGAGGCTTATGATCACGGCGCTCCAAGGATGATATGAGGTATGATCTGTGTTTACTCCACCTTAGCATCAGTACATAGAGACACAGGTTCCAGACATTCATTTAAAGCAACTACCCTTTTTCAGATCTCGGAGTTTCTGATACTGTCATTGACTCGATCCTTACGTCTAGAAACTCCTAATGGAGTGGATTCGATGATTACGACCTTGTGTCGGTAGTGCGTTCATACTCTAGGAGGTGAGAGAATCGGCTAGGATCTCCTAGTAGTAGCGTAGAGGCCTTACGACATAATCTTGGGTATGGAATTGTTATCTACAATCCATGCTCAAATTGATTGTATTATGCGAAAAGTGTGGTGTGTTTGCACGTATGGAACTAGGTTTATGTTCACTGGAGAAATGGGACCCTTTGAATCACATTATGACTATATCGGAGGATGGTGTGGCCGATCACAAATCATATGGATAGCCTTACTCTCATAGCGGTTGATGTGGAGAGTCTGAGTTATCCTGTAGTGGTTTGCCAATACGCGGATGTCATTCCGGATGATGATCGGGGTCTACCTCCTCATAGAGAGTTGGAATTTTACATTGACTTGTTCCCCTGGACAACACCAATATCTACACCATCATATTGGATGGATCCCACAGAGCTTCATGAGCTACATGTATAGCTACTGGACTTCCAGGGGAAGGGATTCATCTGGCCTAGTGTATCTCCATGTGAAGCCCCAATTCTGTTCACCATGAAGGCAGTTGTGAGCTTGAGACTTCGTGTCGACTATCGGTGCCTGATCCTGGTGACCGTGAGGAACAAGTACCCACTTCTGAGTATTGATGACCTCTTTGATCAGCTGAAAGCAGCACCATGGTTCTCAAAGATATACCTGAGATCAGGTTATCACCAACTCAAAGTACGAGATGAGGATATGCAGATGACATCCTTCAAATGTATGTACGTCCACTAAGAGTTCTTGGTTATGCCATTCAGTTTAACCAACACTCCAGCAGTGTTCGTGGGACTCATGAACTTGATCTATCATCCATACCTTGATCAATTTGTAGTAGACTTCATCGACAAAATTATGATCTACTAGATTACTAAGGAGGAGCATGTCTATCATTTACAGGTATTACTGGACACACTCCGATAGAACTAGCTTTATGGTAAGATCTAAAAGTCCTAATTCTAGATCTACGAGGTTCACTTTCTCATACATGTCATATTGTAAGCTGGAGTTACAGAGGATCATGTGAAGATTGAGGTGGTACTTTCTTGGGAGCCACCCAGGAGTGTGATGGAGGAATGAAGTTTCCTGGGATTGGCTATATACTACCAGAGATTTGCTCTAGACTTTTCCAGAGTTGTAGCACCACTATCAGCCCTAACGGAGAATGGGAAATCCTTGGGGGTGGTCGAAGAGATGTGCGTATATTTTTCATCACCTGAGGAAGAGGCAGACTAGTGCCCCCATCTTTAGGCTTTCATAGGCGGTCGTATGATACGTAGTCTACTACGACGCTTTAGGGACCAGACTCGGAAGTGCCATGATGTAGGAGCGAGCAGTTATTGCAGATGGTTTTCGTCAGCAGATACAACACGAGAAGAACTACGCTACCCATGACCTAGAGTTATCAGCAGTGGTCTTTGACTTCAATATATGGGGACAGTACTTGATGGGTGAGAGTTTCACACTCTACCCAGATCACATGAGTCTCAGGAATATTTTCTCTTAGAAAGACATAAACCCAAGACAACGACATTGGCTTGAGTTACTCTAGTAATATGACATCGATAGATTCTATACTACTAGGAAGGGGGATGTTATATCAGTTCCAATTAGATGGAGATCTAGTATATAACTACTAGGTGAGGCGACGGAGCTACTAGCAGATTTGCAGATATCTGTTGTGGATATAGATAGAGAATCTTTTCTTCAGTCTCTTACAGTCACTCCCCCACATCATCAGGGAGTATGGGAGGTGCAGCCTGGGGACACTGACCATGATACATGACATGCTCATATATCCACAGAACATGCACTTGATGGATTTCTGCAGGTGGGGAGCCTTTTAGCCTCTTTAGAGAACGTACCATGGTACCAATGTCAATTAGTTAGGAAGTGTTGAGGGAGTTCTACACATCCCATTTAGCGGTAATTCCAGGAGTGGAGAAGAGGTACCATGATCTCCGATGACAGCACTGGTGGCTGGGAATGAAGAAAGTAGTTGCAAAGTTTCTCTAAAGGTACATCACTTGTCAGCATGTGAAGGCGGTGCATCAGGTACCAGCAGGCTTGGTTCAAACATTGGAGGTCCCAGAGTGGATAGGGATGGGATATCCATGGGCTTCATGATAGTACATCCACGTACATCTAGGGTTCATGACTCGATTCGGGTGATCGCTGACCCACTCACTATGTCGGCCCACTTCCGACCAATCAGAGAGCAGGGTTCAGTAGAGAGCATGCGACATCTCAATGTGCAGGAGATTGTGCTGCTACATGGAGTACCATCGATGATTTTCTCTGATCATGATACAAGTTTTACATCTCTGATATTGAAGGGGTTGCAGGAGAATTTTGTGACACAGCTTCATCTGAGCCCCCTTCTTTCTATCCTCAAACAGCTGACCATACTTAGTGGACCATTCAGACTGTCGAGAACATGCTACGTGCTTGTGTCCTCAGTATTGGTCACTGCTGGGAGGATAAAATTCCTTTGGGGGGGTTTTCATACTACAAAATATATCACTCCACCATTGGGATGGAATCTTTTGAGGCGGTGTACGAGTGGTCTTGAAAATCACCATTGTGCTGGACAGACCCAAGGGAGATAAAACTAGTGGGACCCGAGATGGTATGATCTACCACAGAAAAGGTGTGGATCATCTAGGATTGGATGAAGACTACACAGAGAAGGAAGAAGTCGTATGATGAGATGAGATGGAGACCTCTAGAGTATGATAATGGCGACCATGTTTTTCTACGGTTCTCACCTAGATGAGGTATTCAGAGATTTGTTTGAAGTAGAAATATATCTCCAATGTTCATTGGACCTTTTCAAGTCCTCAGCAGAGTTGGCAAGGTGGCTTACTGCTTATCTGTTCCACCTTAGTTGCACCGAGTGCATGAAATCTTCCACGTATCCCGGCTGAGGAGATATGTGAACGACACTTCTCACATCATCGACCATAGTGAGATGGACGCCGACGATGGGGAGACTTTTACGGATGTTCCAGTAGAGATTGAGGATTGACATGATCATGTCCTTCGTGGAGGGTCGATACCTCTGGTGCGCATTCACTAGAAGCATGAGATCCTCCAATAGAGCACATGGGAGCGGGTGACTCAGATTCATGCACAGTACCTCCACTTGTTTTACTAGTTTTGAGTTGTGGCTTATGGGGAAAAAAATCCCTGAGGTGGGGAGAATGTAATGACCTGGAATTTCAATGTTATTCTTTTTAAAGAAATGGGAATTTTACCAGTCTGCAATAATTTACGACATGTGATTATGATGCCCTGAGTTCCTGGAATGAATTTCTCAACTTTTTTCGGGTATGTTCATTAAATGTGCGAGCGGGTTTTTATAACTTTTGAACCGGTGCTCTAAATTGAAATATGAGGGCACCGTTGAACTCAAAATGCCAGTATTCTCTTATGGAGACCTTCACCTTGACTTTAGTAGGTTGACGTTGAAAGATAGTTTTTGTTCTTTTCATGGGAAAATAAATATAAAATTATTTATCATTTTATTTTTATTTTGAAACCACCCATGTGGATATTTTATAGGTCTGGACCACCTAAACGAAAACCTCCCATGAGAGGTTATGGAGGTTAGGACCACCGAGCCTATCCTCTAATGAGAGGTTATCATGGTGTGTACCACCCGATGTTTAAAACCCCTTGAACTCCCTTATAAGTGTGGGGAGCCTCTTAAACATCTAAAAATAAATAGTGCGACCCCCTTAAATTTATTATTCCATCAATGTTATTTAATTTTCCAATTTGAATTTTGTGCCAACAAACTAAATAATAGATAACATACTCTATTATTTTGGGCTACCGTTCATCTTGGTGGAATTGGGGGAAAAGGCAGGGAAAAGGGGTGAACATTGGAGACTTGGTAAAAAGATCTCCAACAATGAATGTGGATGAAATACTTCTTCCTTGGGATATCCTCCAATGTGGAACGTCTTCAATCGATATTCGTTCTTTCCTCCTCTTTGACATCAACAAGCAGTCAAACGAGGTAGGGGTTTATTTCAATATGATTATAACTTCCCATGTACCCCTTCTAAATCTTCAGTGTGATTCGGAATAGATATTCATGAGGGTTTTTGGGATTGTTGTTCTTAAATATATTATATTCACATTATTATTTCATGATAGCATTGAGACGCTTTCTACATCTCAAATGTGGAGAGTGTGGGCCAAACAAAAATGGAATGTCCTATCTGCAATTCTTGTAATGATATGTGGTTTACTTTTAGATGGAGGAAGACGACAATCGTAGCGTGTATTTGGCACTGATGACGCATGAGAATGGCGACTGGCACCACCACCGGCCGTGATGACGACAACGGCACAATGAAGCCACCCCGCTGTAACCGCCGCCACGTGGCCTCCACGACCCGTGGCACCACCGCCCGCAGCATCCGCTCCACATTACAGCCAAACCAACCCAAGGCCGAGCCGCTTCCCCATGGCCGAGCCACCCCGTGCCACACCCTTGAGGCTCCCCATGGTTTCAGCCCTACAGTCGAGCCACCCCATGCCGCGGCATTGCGGCACCCCGCGGCAGAGCCTCTCTAGCTGAGCCGCCCCGTACCACACCCTTGAGTCCCCCCATAGCCGAGCCCCCCCCCCCCCCCGCGCAGCACCCTCGCGGTGCCCCATGGCTGAGCCTCTCCAGCAGAGCCGCCCCGCGTCGTGCCATTGCGGCCCCTACGGCCGATCCGCTCTAGCCAACACGCCCTGCGGCCTCGTTCCCTCGTGGCACCCCAACGGCCAAGATACCCCGCACCCTCTCAACACCCCCATGGCCTCGCAGCTCTCGTGGACTGCCGGGCCATCTTGCAGGCCAGGCCGGACCCAGCGGGTCGGGCTGGATCGTTCCAACCGAGTCGGACCTCACTAAAACCAGATACGACCCTATACATTACTTGGGCCATAAATTTGGCACTGGATATCTAATTAACAAACTACCAGTGGTGATGGAAACCATGGAGCGAGAGGGTCACTTTGGTATACTCCACTAGTGATTTAGATAAGTATGTGGTATGGTCGGGTTGGATCAAACACGAATCCAACTGGCCACTCGGGACTAAAAGTCTAACAACTCAAAGACCGAGCATCCTATTGATGCATCATTGTTTCCCTCAGAATTTGGGGATGACCGCCGTTGATGGGAGGTACAAAAATTCTGATCGGTTTCTAAAGTGTTTGTTCATAGAACCAGAAACATCCAATTATTCCACATCCATTCGGACCTACTTTCCAAAGGTAGGTGCTCATTAGTTTGTGGACTGATGAGGCTTAGGAATTTATATTGGTCGAGAGGATGGGAGGTCGGACTCATCACACCTTTTTGAGGGGAATTATTGTCTACTCCGGGACTCTCTTTATAGATTTAGGTTATGTTCGTGAATCCTTATTACATTACCAAGTATAAAATGATCTTTCCTTCAGATCTGACAATCAATGATTAAATATGTATGAAATTTAGAGAATCTTTTGTATGTATTCGAGGTTCTTCATTGATAGAGAATCATCTATTTTTATTAGAGATTCTTGGTCAATGGTACGATTCGACACATTTATACAGAAGTATCTTGGTCATTATGATGACCATGATGGTTTTAAATCCACTCAGTGGGGAACTTGAAGTTTATTGTCATTCAGAAGGACATGGATTATTTTAGAGTTGGTATCGAACCCGAAGATGGGCTACCTACGTATCCTTTGTTTAGAAAAGGAATCAGAACCCACGTAGTTCGAGTAAGGGAGTATGATGTTTATGATTGAAGGCTCAAAGAAGGATGTCATAATTACTTTTACACTATAAGCTCATGTGAGTCATGCTCGATGTGAGAAACAAGAGGTATTGGTAAAAATTAGACAATTGTGCCATGAAAGATGCAATCATAAGAAATAATGTGAGGCTTATGTATGTATGACTGCCTAGATAAATGAAGGTTAGGATTTACACCAGGGAAGAAATCCAGGAACAGGTTCCATAATGGTATATGTGCTTCACAGAGATTTGAATACTCTAACTTGGGACTTACTTCTGAAAAGGAGGCCCAAATTAGGGGAGGACTTATGATTGGGTTTTCACTGCTGAGAAGGAATCCCAGATCAAAGGTAAATTAGGACTGGTTAAGAGGAATTAAGACTGGGGCTTACTTATGAAATGGAGGCCCAGGTTAATGAGGACTTGGGGCTTACTCCTAAAGAGGATGCCCAGATTTGAGAATTATGACTAGGGCTTATTCCTGAAAAGGAGGCCCAGGTTAAGGGACTTTTGGTTTGGGGCTTACTCCTGAGGAGGATGCCCAAATTTTGGGACTTTAAGAATTGGGGCTTACTCCTAAGGAGGATTCCCAAGTTAATAATTATGACTGGGGCTTACTCCTGAAAAGGAGGCCCAAATTTGAGACTGGAGCATACTCCTAAAAAGGAAGCCCAGGTTAGGGGATCTGGGGCTTACTCCTAAATAGGATGCCCAAATTAGAGGACTTGTGGCTGGGGATTATTCCTAAAAAAGAGACCCAGGTTAAGGATTCTCTCATCTTAAAGGATGAGGTTGAATGAATGAAATCTCAATCTTTTGTGACATAAAGATGTGTAAATCACTAGGCTTTGGGAGATATTCCATAGAGTTCCTTTCAGATAAGGAAGTCAAATCAATAAATCAAGCCATAAATGGATTTGAAGAGTGTCTTGAAGACTGAATCTTGAATAGGAAAGCAATAATTTATTAAGAGGGGTAAAATGGGCAAGAAAGGCACCCAAAAAGGCAGGGGCGCACAAGTCCTAGCAGGCACGCAGGTACTCATGGGCGTGCAGGTTTTGGCCGCGCAGGTATACGCCTGTGTGACACATGATGTACTTGCGCGACGGTTAACCAGCTGGGTAATACTTGAGCGACTCTTCATTAAAGCCTTTAGGATCCTCTTGAGGTTCTTCTATAAGAGGTGTGTGCATGATCTATTGAAAGAGTAAGGCGGCATGCAAGTGTGGTCCTCTTCCATTAAGGGTTGGCCGCTCAGGCGCGCAAGTGTTGATGAGTTTCAACAATTAGGCATTCCTCCCACTCTTTAGATCTTCCATTCTAGGTAATAAATTACCTTAGAAGTGTTTCAGAAGCTTTGAGAAGAGACTAGGGCGCCGGGAGCTCAAATCTGAGTTTCTGGAAAAAATCCTCCTCGAATGGGGGCCCACAGGGTCTATTTACAGGCAGGAGAAGACCTAGGGTGGTTATCACTTAGGTCGCGCAAGTCACTTGCGCGACCATAATGAGTCGCTCAAGTGGACTTTTGCGACTATGAGGAAAATTGCGCGACTTATAGGCAATCTTCTCCTTGTTCATCCCTTTTTCAGTTTTTTATATTTTCTTCAGAGGATGGATCAATTTTTGCTAAGTCATTTCCCTTTACATTCCTTTGGAATCTATGACGAAAAAGGAGCATCAACAAAAGTCCCCCCCTCATAGTTGGATCCGAAAGAAATGAGGATTTGACTCTGAGGAAATCAAAGATATCCAAAGGAAAGGTGGCGTGCATGTATTAATGGCGTAGAGGGCGGCGAGCAAGTGCGCATCGCCCAGGGCCTAAGCGCACTCGGTGTAGGCGTGCAGATAGGCCGCCTGGCCTATAAATATGGGGTTATTGGCCGCGCTTCGCATCTGATTCCGAATTCTCGATCTCTCGCCGCGCAAGTCATCTTCTTTCCGCTGTTTCCTCGCCATCGCGCTGCTGTCAAGGTAATTGGACTTGCGCGGTGAAAACATTTGCAACAAAAACTTTCGTGACATATTTAACACTTGCGCGGAACATTTATACTTGCGCACCTTAATGCGTTAGCAATTTTTTCGAATTTCTTTAACAAAGTTTATGAAAAATAAATCTATTTAAGAGTTAATTTATTTAACTATTATGTAGAATCAATGTCTCTTGGACCTGGAATAGTTGATGAACTGGCTAGCAAGCGGATAGATGATATGATGGACATCATTGGCCATGATTATTATAATTTCAAAGATATCACTCTTCAGGATTTGGCTAAGTATCTGAAGAAATATCACCGTGACTTCCCACAGAGCACTTATCTGCCTCTGTATGGCTATGGTCATCTATGAGAAGTCACCAATCCAGAAGCAAAGAACTATCATCCATTTTCGTTGTTCCAGAATTACACCACCTTTGCTTTAGAAAATATTTCAGGTGGAGGAGTATTTCTAAGTGTTGGAATAGTGGATAAGGCCTACGTGATGCATCATAGCCCTTGTAGACCAGATCTGAAAAATCATACACCTGAGCTGCAACCACATTGTAATCATTCAATCTTCTGAAATGCTCAGCTGGATCAATCCAAATGCTGGAAGAAAAGATGGGATATCCGTCCTGGGGGAGGCGTGAAGCCAACTTGGATGTGGGAATACTGGGTGTGACAAACCTGTGCAGAGTTTGTTGAGGATTTGAAGAGATTTGCAATATTCGAAGCTGTTTGGGTTGGGAAAACATATGTTTACAGACATGATAACTTCGTACCGGAGATACTCAGCCACTGGAGCCCAGCAACTAATTCATTCCATCTGACTCATGGAGAAGTAGGTATCAGTTTGTGGGATGTCCACAAGATTTCAGGGGCTCCAATTTTGAGCGATATGTATGATGAATTCACCCCTCCCAAGGTGACTTGGAATGATTCAGAGAAAACTCCTACTTTATCTCGGGAATTATTTATGATCTTCCACAGGCTCAAGAGTTCAGAGACCTCATTAACTCATTCTAGAAAGGATATTCATCCGGAGGAATGGATGAATATATTTCTTATTGAGAAGAAAGAGAGGGAGCCAAAGGAGAATGAGCCGAAATAAAAAGGATCCAAGAAAAATAAATCCAAGGATAACAGGCCCAAATGTCCTACCACCTGCCCAAAACCGGAGAAGAGGGGTGCTCCTGGCACATTCTGGCCAACTCTAGAAGTAGGAGAGTTCAAGAAGTGGGGATATGAAGTGAATCAAATAATCCAAAATAAGACTCGTCTGGTGGGCTTCTTGGCAATGTGGCTCAGTGTTTATCTCTTTCCAGTCAGGGATTCGAAGGGAGGCGTCAGGCCAGGGACCTTCGTCATTGCGGCAAAGATGGATGAGGGAAAAATGCTTGGGTTGGCTTCCCCCATTTTAGCAAAGATTCAGAGGTGATTACTTCATGTCTTCATGGGTAAATCTCCTTTATGAATAGTGGGACCATTACAAGTTTTATGGGGATGGATCGCCACTCACTTCAGGACTTATAATGTAGAGAATTGATTACAAATTCCTGGAAGTTCATTCAGGCCGTTAGTGCAAGAATTATCTGGAGTTTCTCCATTAGATGTTAATGCCTATAAAATGAATGTGAGGCTAAGCATGTTTAAGGAATTCAACTTCTTTCCCTATGGAATTCTTCCAACAGGGCGGTTTGTTGATGATGGAACAACCCATTTGGATTTGAGGGCATACAAGCTAGCTTGCAGGGATGGTGCGCTAGTTGCCAGGATTGATGGAAAAATCATCTACGAGGCCAACGCTCCATATAGATTTTCACGTCAATTTAGATGTTTTCAACAGATTTCTATATCTCCTCCCATTCATGTCCGGCTAGAGAAACATCTGATTGTTGCTCGGAAACTATGGTTGTTGATGTAAAGGGAGAATACTGGGGAAATATTTGATCTACTAGTTGAAAAAGTGGCACATAATTTGACTACATATTATGCCGAACACTGGATAGCATCATACCCCAAATGGATATTAAATCACCCAGTTTATCAGGTGGGGAAAAGGAAGAGGACTGTAGAGAAAGAAACCATTCCTCATGAAGGTGATGCTTCCCCACCTTAAGTTGATTCGACAGACTCCTCCTCTAGAACAAATTCACTAGATTCCCATGATGGGGATGATGAGGCACAACCAGCTGCAAAGTGGTTTCGTGCCCGATATAATCCTCAGGTCAGAATTAAAAGACCCACTCCATCAACTCCTGATGAGTTACGTCATTGTAGTAATATAATCACTACTACTTTATAAAGCAATAAGTCTTACTTTCTTATTCTTTATCTGTAGTTGCAGGAGCTGGGAAGAAATTGAAGTCAAAAATTGTAGGACCTTCCTCGCAGCCTTCATATCTAAGACCATAGGCTGTCCATCTATGGCAGAGTTTATATTGTGGTACTGAGACTGCCTCGCTGGATTTGTGTGAGGGCCTACAACTTCCCGGAATAGGGAATATTATGTCTCATACAAATCTTCAATGCGAGGATAACCCCTATGAAATGCATGCTTACATCAGATAGATGGAAATGCTCATATATGCCACTGATGAGTCTGTTCCTGTCACCAGGCAGGTGATGGAAATGATTGATCGTGGTGCCACTGTGGGGGCTGGTAGTTCTGGAGATGAGGAGTGGCATGAATATGTGGCTCCTAAAGATGTAGGTTTTCTTTCCTTATTTCCTTTGCAACATGATTTCAGTCGAAGATTTGTTACTTAAGGAAGCTATTTTCTTCATCATGCAGCTTGCAAAGAATGGAACAATGGTTCCTTCGCCACAATATAGCCCTGGTGGTACTGTCATCGGGGCTGCTACTGATTCTCCTAGAGAACCAGGCAAGATATCTCCAGGCCAGCAGGCCATGAATGAGGCACTGGACATATCCTTCCATTCGAAATTCCAAGTTCCAATAAGGGATACTACTGATACTCCCAAAAAACCAAATAAGCAAAGGCAATGAAGGAAGAATTCCATAGCTAAACGCTTCATTAGTAGTGGTAAGTCCTTCGAGTAATCATGAGTTTATACCCATGACCACATGGTTACTCATATTTTTGGGGATTGCAGGGGATTCTTCAATTTCCCCCTTGAGGAAAAGGACTGATCCTCCTTCAAAGACCACGGAGGGTGTTGTTGAACAATCACAGATCCAAGCTGAATTGGCTGCTTCTGGAGAAGAGCTAGCATCTATTCCCAATATCCCTCCTGCTACATTTTCAAGAAGAGAAGAACCTGTTTCTTGTAAGTCAACAATGCTTCATAAAAATGTTGAATGAAACACTGACTGATTTCTATTCTGTGATACTTCAGGTTCAACTCCTACATTAGAGCATCTGGCGATTTTTTCAACTGATGTTATGATTTTACCCGAAGATACTGTCCACGGTCAGGGGATGCAGGACGTAAGTTGTCAAGAAGACATACCAAACGCTCCCACTGGTGAGACTAACCAGGATTCTGAAATATCATTTGATGAAATGTTGAATCATGGCATGTCATTCGAAGAATTTTATGATCATGATATGTTGTCATGTGATTTAGAAGACCTTGGGTGTGAGTGTTATCCTTCGCCCAATAAATTTTCTTATAATTTACACTTCTAATCAAGACTGAAAATGATACACAGTTGCATCCATAGAAACTACTGAACTGCCAATGCCTGAAGATGGTGTGGACAATGATGTCAACCCTACCATTGCAGAAACATTATCTCAAGTAGAGCTAAACCTAGTAAACCCTCATGAGACCCATCTTGAAGATCCTGTTGAGACTAGGAAAGATGGGGAGGAGTCTTCTCAGGTTTCTGACCCACCGTCGGGTAAGGGATAACAATATCTGTGATTGTACTTCAAGATAATCGATTATTTTGTAATCCTTTTAAGCTAACCAAATCATTCAATTAATTATGAAGGGCTTTCAACTGCAGTGGCTATGTCTGGAGGTAAAGCCTTAGCCTCTTCTCCCATGGGAATTGAAAGCAAAGAAGCACATGTCAGGGGGGAAAGAACAAAACATGGAACTTCCTTAAGTGCATTAATCCCAGATTACCTGCCCCCCTGTGATGATGATGTTGAATCAGACCGAGAGATGCTTAAAGTGTTTATCTTTTCACGACACAAGGCATGGAAAAACATATGGAACATCATATCTGAGGTTCCTTTGGAATATTTATCATCGAAAATTCTTCGATTGTCCCCCCATTTTGTCATACTAGGACTTGGCGGTTTTGGATATGAAAAGATCCATACCACAGTGAAACAGATTATCTTCAGGAGGGAGTAGGAGAAAAAGTTCCACGAAGATATGAACAGGGTGAAATTTTCAGTTAACATTGGTGAATTTGAGGTTGCGGTGTCCCAATCTGAGGCTGATTATACTGCCAAGATGAAGGAGCTGAAGCATAAAATCAATGAAAAGGTCATCCAACAGATGCACCTTCAGCAACAGTTGGATGCTGTTAGTGGGGAACTTGACAAACTCAATAATTCACTGGAGGGAGTTCAAATGAATGGTATGAAGACCATTGCGGATGCCAGGAAATTACTCCAGCAGGCTGAAAAGATTGAAGTTGGTCGAGTTCATGAGCTTCAAGTAGCTGCTAATGATGCTCGGGATGTGGTTCATCAATTGAAGACTTATGCTGAAAGCCTCTTGTAATTCTTGAAAAAGATAATAGACTCAAGTCTTTGGATGTCCTTCTAACTCTTGTGCATCAATGAAAAACACTTTCACCTTCACTCATTTGTACCTGGATTCTCTTTTTCTACATGCTTTAGATTTTACCTAAGCCAATGGGCCTAGTAATCATAGTTTGATTTTTACTAGGATTAATGTAAATAACCCTACAAACTTCGAACCTTTTAATTGCTCGATGTTACCTAAATCATACAACAAAATGTATTTTTAGTGAGCTGGGAACTTGAATTTTATTCAGAGTTCCCATATCTTTTGTGGGTAGTTTAAAGTCATGCGCGTCGGGCATACAAAGGCTAATGTTTAAGGTCGAAATATCTTTGACTGAAATGAATTATAATTGACTCAATTCTTTGAAAATTCATCTGAAAACATATTACCCTAATCAAGTATGTGGGAAAATATTTAAGCTATGACTTAAGAATATTTGAATCTGAGTAATGATATGAAAAAGAGCTAAAACGAATTAGAAGAAGTAGTTTCCAAGAATGAAGTTACCATTATTTAACAAACCCGTTAGGGGGTTGAATTATGCAGGGCCACCTAAGGGCATTGGCTGCATAGTTAAATAAAATAGTATCTTTTGGCTAACAAGTCTGTTATGAAGACTGTTTATGCAAGGCCACCTCTGGGAACGTGCTGCATAGTCAGGAAAAAGAACTCTCAGAAATTTACTTTCCTAGTGCTAAAAGCTAGTGAAAGTTTATGGAGATTCAAATCTTCCAAAGTATAGAGTTTTTTGTATGGAAAGAGGTACTTGAATATGGAGAATATATTTCCAAACAAGATTATCGAAGAACTGGATGAATATCACTCCTACAAAGGTCTACCCTAAACATAGGGAAGGAGAATATAATCCATATACTTGAATACTTTCAGATCGTGAAAAAGGATATGGGACAAGTATGTTAAGGATGGATATTTTTGTGGATCCCTATATACTGTCATTTAAGACAAATAAGGAAAAAAGAGGCATTATTCCCAAGAATGAAGTTACCACTATCCGACAAACCAGTTAAGGGGTTCAATTATGCAGGGCCACCTAAGGGCATTGGATGCATAGTCAAATAATAGTATCTTTTGGATAACAAGTCTGTTATGTAGACTGTTTATGCAAGGCCACCTATGGGCACGTGCTGCATAGTCAGGAAAAAAGAACTCTCAGAAGTTTGACATTTTTGTGACTAGAAGTCATGAAAAGGGGTTATGAGGATCTGAAAATTTTTAAGGTTGGTATTATGACACATAAAGATGGGTATTGTTCAATGTGTACAGAGATACATAGATCAATGCTAACCATAATCATGTTGTGGCTGGGTCCTGAATTGAAATGTTGGACTTCACTACTTATCCAATAAGGATGAGAATCAATCCATACGTAGTTCATAAACTACATTTTAACGTCGTGTGAGACAAAAGGATTAGAGATCTTATATTAGGGTCATAGATCTTGGACCATTGTAAGAAATACACAATGTGTGTTTTCATGGGGACTTTTCATCCAAGGGACCAAAAGTGGAATTTGGGGTTAGGCCCAAAGACTTGGGGATGGATTCGAGGGACACTCGAATGTTCCTACGTATCCCATATGGATGGGAATCAATCCCATGTAGTTATAGAAATACCCTTTGTACAAATTTTGTTTGTACATATGAAGGGTGAAAGGGGGCTTTAGTACAATGATGGTTTAACCCAAGATAAAATGTTTAAGTGTTTCCATGTATGCATGTAGTATTTGAAATGTAACATGATTGAGAAATCAATGCAAATAATGGTTCCCTCTCAGGTGAGGGTATCAAATAAATTTGTAGTTTATTGTCATTCTGGACAAAAGTGTTGTATAGTTTAATGTCGTATAACAAGGACGAATGTGAACCAATGTAAAGATATTGATTATATGGGCATTTTTACGAATCAACGTTGTATGAGATGGAGGTGAACCAATGTGAAGAGATTGGTTTTGGGCTTGAACCTTGGGAGGTTGCCTACATACCCATCCTAGAAGGAAAGGATCAAAGTCTGTGTAGTTCAATTAATGAATGAATTAATGATCAAGTTGTTCTTGGGGACAACGACCTAAAAAATGATGTTAGGACTTACACATGGTTATCAGCCCAGAGAAAGTGTTAGGGTTGAGGTTTTCTCTAAGCTCACATGACTCATACTCGGTGTGAGAAAAAAGAGGTAGAAACAACCTTAACGATACACATTTTAACGTCATATAGGACCTATGAAGGGACTATTAAGTTTAAGGTCTTGTAGTTTGGACTATTAGTGCTGCACAGTTTAGTGTCATGTAGCAGGGACAAAGTACAGTTTAGCATCATGTAGTTAGGAAGATGGGGAAAATAGAGTTTAACATCATGTTGGAGGAAAGGGTGACTATGCAGTTTAATGTCATGCATTGAGGACAAAAGAGTACACCATTTATCGTCATGTTGGACGCATTGGGGATTTTTTCCACAGTTTAGCATCATATTGGATGAAATTGCAAATAGTTTAAGGTCATATGCATGGACCGTGGATGGTATAGTTTAATGTCATGCTGGACAAAAGTTTAGTTTAAGGTCATACCGGTCCTTTGATGATTATGTAGTTTAATGTATTTCTGGACGTAAGGTACTTTTATACAGTTTAGCGTCATGTAGTTAGGATGTCATAGTTTAACATCTTGCTGGACGTAAGGGACTTCTATATAGTTTAGTGTCATGTAGTCAGGACATTACAGTTTAACGTCTTGTTGTACGTAAGGGACTCGCAAATAGTTTAGGATCATATGCATGGACTGTTGATGATGCAGTTTAAGGTCATACAGGACCTAGTTGCAGTTTAAGGTCATACTGGACCATTTAGGGAACTTTTTCATAGTTTAATGTCAGGTGGGACGAAGTTGTAGATTAAGGTCATAACGGACCATTACTGTATAGTTTAACCTCATATAGAAAGGATGGACTGGTGCTACATAGTGTAGTGTCATGTTACAGGGACATCTGGTGCTGCACAGTTTAGTGTCATGTTGCAGGGACATCTGGCGCTGCACAGTTTATTGTCATGTTGTAGGGATATCTGGTGCTGCACAGTTTAGTGTCATGTTACATGGACATTACAGGAACTTTGCAGTGTATACAAAATACTTTTTCAAAAATTTGGCATTGGTTGGAGTAGTGACGAGTTCTCCATCCATCAAGATTAATGAATAAGCACCATTAGAGTAGACCCTATGTATTGAATAAGGTCCTTCACATTTTGGCTCAATCTTGGGAGGATTCTTTCCTGGTATCATTGGAGTTCTGATAACTAATACCAATTCTCCCTGAGTGAATGAACGAAGAAGAACTTTTTTGTTAAAAGCTCGTGCTATTCGATTCTGATAGATTTCCAAGTGGTGCAAAGTGCACAATCATTTCTCATCTAACCATTCTAATTCATTCAATCGCTTTTTAGATTTCTCATCTGTAGATGACTGATCGAAAATGGCTACTCTGAGCGAGGGTAATTGAACTTCAATGGGAAAGACGGCTTCCGTTCCATATACCAATGAATATGGAGTTGACCGAGTTTCAGTGCGGGTGGTAGTCCGATAATCCCATAAAGCATTAAAGATTTTATCAGGCCATGACCTCTTATCTTTATCCACCATCATTTGAAGTATTTTTTAATGAGTCTTGTTAAATGCTTCTATCTAGATGTTGGCCGCTACATGATACCAAGATTAATGGTTGGATTTTATGTTGTATTCTTGATACAACTTCTTCACCTCGGATGAACAGAAGTTGGTGCCATTATCTGTTAATATGGTATGAGAGACACCAAATCTTCTAATGATGTTAGACTTGATGAAGCTAACAATACATTTGGAACTGACTTCCTTGATAGGTATTTACTCTGCCCATTTGGAAAAGAAGTTAGTAGCAGTAAGAATTTACTTAAACTGCTTGGTCGTAGCCGAAGGGTAAGGTCCCACTACATCCATCCCCCATATGGAAAATGGCCACGAGTATTTTGCTTTATGAATCAACTCTAGAGGTTGATGAATGAAGTTCGCATGTACTTGGCATGAATGAAACTTCTTTGTGAAATCAACACAATCTCATATCATTGAAGGCCAAAAGTATCCAAGCCTTCGAATTTGATCAGACAATCTATGTCCAGACTGGTGGGCACCACAGACTCCTGCATGCACTTATTTCATGACAACCATTGTCTCTTCACCATCAATTCATCTGAAGAGAACTCCATCAAAACCACGTTTTTAGAGAATTTTTTCTAGGTGATCTGGGCTATCATAAAGAGTAAAATTAACCACACGTAGCTGGATTTGTTCTTTCTCAGCTCTTTCAGGTGGAAGTATTCCATTTTGAAGGTATTCCCGAATAGGTGTCATCCATCCTATAGTATGACCATACGGTTCAGGGATGGGACAAATTTCAGTAATTTCCTCTATTCTGATTTGAACATAAGGTGAAATTGCACGATGGTGGGCAATATTGATGGTTGTCTTGTCCCGATTTGGATCTTCCAGAGCTGTGGCTATATTAGCCAGCACATCAGCTTGAGAATTTTGTGATCTTGGGAAATACGAAAATGTCAGTTCTGAAGGGAATTCTGCCATTAACTATCTGACATAATCATAAAAATGGATTAGTTCTTATTTTCTGATGGCATAATCCCCGTTGAATTGTTTGATTACCATGTCTGAATCACCCTTCACCTTAAAGTGATTTACTTGTTCTTGAAGCGCTAATTTCAAGCCTACGATAAGAGCTTGGTATTATGCTTCATTATTGGTACCACATTACCACAATAATAAGGAATAAGGTAACACTTCCTTTTTTGGAGAAATGAACTCAATTCCTAATCCAACTTTGATGAATTTAGGATTTTCCATTTTCTTCCCTGTTGGACTTCTGGAAGAACCATCAAAATACATTTCCCATGCTGGAGGACTTTCTTGAATAGAGAAGACTTCCTCATCAGGGAGTTCAATATCTGAAGACGTGTCTTACACTAAAGGGTGTTTAGCCAATAAATCAGCTAGATCTTGGCCCTTTATCTCCTTTTGAGACACATACTGAATGTCGAATTGTTGCAAAATAACTACCCACCTTGCTAGACATCCTGTAAGCATTGGATGACCTAGGATGAATTTGAGCGGGTTATTGTGAGATACCAATTGGACCTCGTGATGTTGCAGGTAGTGTCTCAACTTCTGAACTGCAAAGATTAATGCCAGGCAGCATTTCTCAATACTTGAATACCGGGTTTTTTCATCAAGCATAGTTCAACTGAGATAGTAGAGGCTGTTTTCATTCCCAGCATCATTCTTTTGAGCAATAAAGGCACCTAATGATCGCTCTAGAGCTGTTTCGTAGAGGATAAGTGGTATTACTTCAATAGGTGGCATAAGTACAGGTGGACTCAAGAGGTATTTCTTGAGAATATAGAATGCTTCTTGACATTCTTTAGTCCACTGGTATGTGACTCCCTTCTTCATCAATTTGGTGAAGGGTAAACATTTGCCTGCTAAATTGGCGATGAAACACCGAATATAGGCTAAGTGTCCTTGAAGTCCTCTTAATTATTTCAAATTTTTAGGAAGTGACATAACAAGGTTTGAAGTGGTCTTCTCAGGATCAACTTCAATACCACGATGGCGTACAACAAAGCCGAGAAATTTTCCTGAGGTTACCCCAAACGCACATTTTAAGGGGTTCATCTTCAAATTATGTTGTCGAAGCTTGCAGAATATGACTTCCAAATCAGCCAAGTGATTAGAAAGTTTGTTGGATTTAACCACAAAATCTTCTACATAGCATTCAACAAATTTTGCTAAGAAGGGTTTGAAGATATGATGCATGGAGCGCTGATATGTTGTACATGCATTATTTATGCCAAAGGGCATTACCTGGTAGCAAAACACACCCTAAGGGGCTCTGAAGGCTGTTGATTCCTCATCTTCTGGGGCCATTCAGATCTGATTATGTCCAGAATATCCATCCATGAAGGAAAGTTCTTCACAGCCAGCTGTTGCATCAATTAAAAGTTCTGTAATCGGAACTAGGAAATCATCTTTATGAAAATGCTGATTAAGATATCTGAAATCGATGAAAACACTAATTTGTCCATTCTTCTTTGTCACAGGGACAATATTATCCAACCACTTGGGATACTGAACTTCTCTGATGAAGTTAGCGTTGATAAGCTTATCCACTTCAGCTTCAATTTTAGAAGCATAAGTTGGGTGTGTTCTTCTCGCGGATTGTTTAAATACTCGATGTTCTTCTGGTAAACCCAAATGATGAGTAGAAACAGCAGGATCAAGCCCGGTTATTTCTGTATAGTTCCAAGAAAAAATATCTCTATTTCACTTTAGAAAAGAAATATACATCTCTTGATCTTTAAGAGTCATGGCTGCACTGATTAATGTTGGGCGTGGATCTTCCATTGTACCCAGATTTATTTCTCTAAGTTCATCCACAGTGGTAGAGATACCCTCTTCAAATGCTGGAGGAGCATCTCTGAGATCTTCCTATTCTTCATCATCATGTGTTATTTCTTCTATTTCTACTTGCATAGTAGATGACAAAGCAAAATTTTCATGATCAGAAGATATGTCAAAATTTGCACATTTTGAAGAGGAAGCTTCCATTTTTTTGACCCTGTTGATGATGAAGGTCTTCATTTGTTAATAAATAGGAGATAATGGATTGAGAATCGACATCATTGTTCACCTCCAATGTTTCTATAACTTCTTCTGGCCTAATTGGTGAAGCATAGACTTGCTGGATTTCAGCAGATGAAATGAAGACGTCATCATTTGTGCTTTCATCACTGCTTGGTAGATTACCTATTTCTCCCATGTTGTCTGGCTCGATTGCCGTAATTGACATTATGGATCTTTCCATAAGAGTATTTTGATTTTATTATATCTTGTCAATTTGAATGATAGGAAACACATAATCTGTACGCACATGTGTAAATGGATTTACAGGAATTTTTTCCAATCCATATGGGGCATTAACTTTTTTAATTTCATTTGTTGTGGATTTCTCCTTTCCCTTCATGTGATAGAATTCCGCCTCAATGTATTGAGACTCACATGTCTTTAATGGGGACTTATCACCATATAATGTTCCAACTTGACCATCGAAACAGTATTTGAGACATTAATGGTATGATGAAGGGATAGCCACATGCTGATGTAGCCAAGGTCTTCCAAGCAAGACGTTGAAAGCTGAGTCTTGATCAACAATCATGAAATCCGAATTGGATACAAGATCTCCAAACTGAGTTCTGAGGGTAACTTTTCCTAGTGGTTCTTGTTCATTTTTATCATATCCTTGTAACATCATTGTAGAAGGAGATAAATCGGATTCTGTGAGGCCTAATCGACGAAGTGTACGAATGGGCATGAGGTTGACTCCTGAACCATTGTCAATGAAATCCCTTCGAATATCTACACCATTGACCTTTCTAGATAAATAAAAAGGACTAATATTTCCATGCACAACATCATCTTCATCTTTATCAGTAAAATATATTATTGCATGGCATTCTGCAGGATTATTCTCTATGTGATAGACTTCAGCTGCAACAATTTTAGTTTCAAACTCTTGAGGACTTGACAAAGCCTCTATGAGTGCTTCCCGAAGATCTTTTGACAGATTCAAAGCATCCAGAATTGATAACTTGGCTAGAACTTGGGCCAAGTGTTTCAATACATCATACTTTTGATCCAGAGGTCTGCGTTTCCCAACATGAATATGTGGTTTAGCAGGTACCTTGGAAGCAGATTCTTTGGAAGTTGATGCATCTTGTATTGGGATAGGAGTTGGCAACATCCTTGGTTTTGGAAGATTAGACCGATTATATCCATTTACATTCTGAGAGGAAGAAGATGGAACCTTCAATTGGTCTTCCAAAATAACTGTGGCAGGACAGAATTTGCTATTAGTAGAAGAACTTGTTTGTTCTTACTGAGCTCGCTGAAGAGATCTACCATGAGTTTCTGCTGCGTATACAGTTCTAGAAGGGGTAGAATTGGAATAGTGGCTTCTAAAAGATCCACGTCTTCCCCTGTATCCTAATCCTCTATAACTTCCTATGATTCCTCTATTTGATACAGGGAATTAAGGCTCATTGAAATCAAAACTGCGACTGGAATATGGATCTATTAACTGAATCATATTAACCGAACCAAAGATTAACTCTTCGTCTAATGAAGACTCTCCCTGATTAGCCTATTCAGGCTGTGCCATTTGGTGGGGCGGTGCCTGTGGCTTTAAAGTAGATGTCTTGAAGTCTTCCAAAGTCAAAGACGACTTAGGCTTTGACACATACCCATCCTCTTCTGATGCTTTTTCTTTCTTTGAATCATGTCGTTTCTTTGAGGACATTCCCTCTGATGAAGAGGGTTTTGTCGCAACATTCATGGAAGAAGACACAATTGGTTTCTTTAATTGTGTTCACAAAATAGCATGAGTTTGATTGATTGTCTTTCTAGCCATCCAATCATCATATTTCTGTGCATTTTTTATTTTGACTTCCTGCCATTCATTTTCCTCCTCTGAACTGTAGCAGTGACACATGCTACATGGGCTGAGGAGACTTTCAATGTGACCTGTCTGGAGCCGACCATCTTTTGCAACAGGTCATTGAAGAAAAAACACTCCTGGATGGGATGCCCCAACATTTGATGAAAAGGGCAACAATTAGGACGTTCTTCATCTCCTATCTTCTTTGGCCTCTTGGGCATTGGCAATTGAACAAAATTATTTTCCAGAGCTGAAATTAAATAACCAAGAACTTGTTCATTTCAGAAAGAGTTCGTTTTTCTCTTCAGATCCTCAAATTGTTTTTGTCTATGATCTTTTTGATTGTCTGGATGAAAAGGCCTTTGTTGTTGGCGCTCAGAAGGTGGATCCCTTCGAGAAGATGAAGGTTTTGATGTAGAAATAGGTATAGGTGCTTGATTAAGCGTAACTATAACAGTTTCTGCATTACCCATTCTCCTTCCTGGAGTTGATGGAATTACACGTGATTTAGCCATAGCCTGTATAAGGGAATCTTCAATCTACTGAGCGATTGAAGTAAGGTATCAACACCCTCCTATGTATTTCATAGGGATTACTGGCGGGCGTAATTCGTCATGCAGATTTGCCACACATATTGGCAACAATTCTTCTTGAGGTAGTTCTAAACTCAAGAAATATGTTAATCCCTTCCAGTGAGCAATGAAATCAGAGACTCTTTCATTCTCCCTTTACTTACAGTTTGTAAGATCGAAAACTGTTGTCTTTGGAAAAGTTGAGATGAACATAAGGTGGAATTTTTGGCGAAGATCCTCCCATCTGGTAATTGACCGGGATTGCAAGATTGTATACCAAACAAAATCCGGTCCTTGCAAGGTTCGCACGAAGCATCTGAGTTTCACTACTTCTTGCTGCTTCGGAGTTCCAATTATAGGATCGCAACAAGAGACGTAATGTGTCAAATGTTGCTCAGGATCGCCTGATCCATTGAAAATAGGGAATACAGGATTCCCAAAACTAGATGGAGGAGAAATTGAATCTACCCATTCAGGGTAAAATTTATTTTCTAGTTGAACTTGCACACGTTTCCCCTCCATAGTTTCTAACCGAGCTGTTAATGACTCAATAGTAGTTATTAACTTTGGAGAAACATCCGGTTGAACTTGGACTTGGGTAGGTGCAATGACTGGAGCTTGGGAAGATGTGTCGATTGGTGCTGCAACTGATGGTAGCACTGCCAACTATTGTTGCACTTGACCCGTAGGATTAGACCTGTGAGGGTGTACTGATAGAGGAGGATATTATTGATCCATCTTAGTAGCTAAAAAAAATTGATTTGGCTAACTGACTCTGACATTCTTAAGAAGAAGACTACTCTGAAGTAGTTTTTCATTCAACCTTCTTAATTCCTTCATTTCTTCCTCCTGTTGTGCAAACCTTTCCTCTAGTGAGAGCGATTGGCCTTCTCCAGAGGAAGGATATGTAACATGATTGTTTCCCCTCCCTTTGTTGGACCCTTTTCGGAGAGGGGGAAGTGGGTTACTCGAAGGATTACCTACATTATGAGTAATCTTTTAATTTCGTGTACGCACACCTTCTTCATTTATATCGGGGTGTGCAAATTCTTGAGAAGGAACCCCTTCATCTGAGTCCCCTGAGTGAGCCTCATCTGGTGGATCAACAACAATGACATTGATGACATTGAATGATGCATAACGCATCACATCCCTTCTATCAGCATTTCTGTGATATTTTCTTCTTCCATGTCTTTGATGAGACATTTCCTTTTGTTGATTCAATCCCTCGGGAACTTCTTGATGAACCGTAATTTGGAGGGAATCTCCTGATAATTTGGCTCTTCGTTACTCTTGAGGTTTCTTCCCTAATCGAGAAAAGACTGAATTTCTCTGAAGAGGGGATTGATGATTTGAAAAAGTCCCCAGTCCAGTGGACTGGGGTTGTTCCTGCTGTTCTCGCTCAACTCCCAGAATCCTTTTTGTTGATTCCAAGGGTTGGTTTAAAAGAGTCCCCAGTCTGGTGAGCTGGGGTGGCTCATGACATGCTATGTCTGATACTTTCTTGAAAGTCCTCCTGGTCTTGCGAACCTTAGTCTGGAAATTAGCTGGATGCATTAATCTGTATCTGCTTTTATCACCCAGTTCAAAAAACCATTGGATGATTTCCGACACTTCTATCACTTGGTGACGTGCTTGATCCAAACGATAGGCATGTTCAATATTCTTGTTTGCTTGATGCAAGAGTAATTCGACAACTTGTTCTCTGTATTCTTGATTTTGAGAGGAACTAGTTGAAGCCTATTCTTGGGCAAGCTTTTGATTACAAACAAATCCCATTGAATGTGGCCGACCATGGGAAATAACATTTCATGAGACCATTTTCAGCGGGATTTGCTTACTAGAGGCAACGTGAAATGCAGTGCTCCATGAACACCCCATCCTCTGACACAAATACTGGATGGGGCATTTGAAATTAGCTGACGCAATCATCTTAGTGCGCCTAAGCATGAACGTTGAAGGGATCTCTACTGCTTTTCAGGCTTTAGATATCGAGAGACTAATAGAGATGCCAAATCAATCTGACGTTGTGACCCTTCTATTATCTTAAGATGATTTTCATATTCATCATAAGATAATACTTTATTTTTCAACTGACAAAGTGTTTTCCATATGTTGAGACGAATATCATGAATTTCATCTTCCATTAAAATTTCTGGAATATTATACTGAGAGTCATCCCGAGGCCAAAACATGACTGGCACTTCACATTTCTCCAGTTGTTTTCTCATATTCAGCATTTCCTCTTTATCATTTGATGAAGATTATTCTACCTGATTTGACCAGAGTCGGTGTTTCCATGTTGGTTCATTGGATTCAACTGGATTGGTAGAGAAATCATTGATCAAACATGAAGATTCATGACTTAGGGGTGGTTCTGAGAATGACCTACACCCTGGGATATCTTCTGATTGAGAAATTATTTCACCTACTAGCGATGAAGCTTCAGACATGACTAGTTTCACATTTTCATGTTCCTCAATATAAGAGGGCTTTCTCGGCACTACATTGTCCACTGGAGTATTTTCCGAGAAATGTGCATTACTACTACGGAGAGGACTTTCGCAGCAAAATCCATCATCATGGGGAGGACCACCATAATGGGTTACAGCAAAAGATGATATCTTTTTCTCCTTGGTCTTATGACCACACAGAGGGTTCCTGTGGCTCTCATCTGAAGACGAAACTTCGAGATCGACCGAATTGTCAGGAAACAAGCTTCCAAGAGGAAGTGTCTGTTGAAGTCCTTCGGAATTAATGTTCCCACTATTGGGAACTGAGGGAGTAGAATCATGAATTCCAACAGATAATTGTCTGAGGGCTTCAAGAACTACAGCATCGAGCAAGGCCTTGTTACAGATTGGCACATGATCTCCTGACTGTGCTGGGCGGGTCTTTTTCTTAGACGCATACTTACTTGCCTTGGAAACCACTTGTTGACGAAAGTGGATCCTCTGAGCAGGTATATGTGCCTGATCAGGAAATATGACCTGGTTAGGCTGATGATCTCCTATCAAATCAGGTGTATGTTCCTGAGTTTCTTGTCCGTATGATATGGCGGAGTATGCCCCACAACCCTCTTGGACAGGAACAGGTGTGTGTGTCTGTTCCGGAGTGAATTGTTGATGTATCAGTCCACTGGTAGGAATAGATTTATGTGTCTTCCCCTGAGATGCCGCTGAAGTTGTTATAATATCCTGGCAGGCATCCAGAATATGAGCTGGGATTTTATTCTGCTCTTTCACGATTGATAGAATATTCTTGGTGACATTAGCTGCCGGAATGGGAATATACATCTATTCCAGGGTTGGAGCGGGTGATTGTGTCGGCTCTTGTCCTCCTTTTCCTGTTAGTGAATCCTGACATTACACAAGTGTGGGGGAAGAGATTTGATTCTGCCTCCTATTTGTTGTCGGGGCTTTCCGACTAACTTCTCTGAATTCTACCAAGCGAGAATGTTGGTAGGCTTGGTTAATATCAGCAGGGGTATGTGCCTGCTGATTGCACTTTTCCAAATGTGGTTGACGAGATCCCTCATATGTAGTCAGACGAGCCAACTGACTAGTTGATGATGTATAAACAGGTGTATGTTCCTTCCTTTAGTACTCCCCCATAATTTCTGGGCGGGATTGGCGTGATGATGCCAGATGAGTCTGCTGGACAGCGGGTTTAAAACGGGCAGGTATATGTGCCTACTCTTTTCTTGCCACCAAGTTAGGTTGGTGGACTTCTCCGGAGATGGCAGATATGAGAACCTGCTCACTGTTGACCAGATTCCGCCTCTGGTGGTTCGTCTTTCTTGCTCAGGTTCGAGGAACCTGAGCCGAACACCTGGAGTCGGTACCCTCATCATGTTGAGGGCGCACTGCTGCACGAGTCTGGCGGCGATTTTTGGTGGGAGCCCTCATGAAGGACTCCTGTCTGTTTAAATTAAGGTCTTAAGGGACCTGCTAATTCACCTCCCCAGAATAAGGGAGTGAATGGTGATTGCGTTCCGGGGATAATGACCCAAAACGGTTGGAGACGGTAGTCAGCACCGCCTGCTTCTTGATCATTGGTCATCATTGTCCGGACGACCGATGTGATTTCTTTACTTGGAGGGCTTGTCGGGAAGCCTCCAAAGTTGGGATGGTACTGTGTTGACGGTACTCCTTAACCAGTTCATTTGATAACCTGCGTTGAAGACATTGAGTAGGTGATATCTTCCTAAGAGCGGACGACAATCCAGCAGGAGTAGCAGCAGTGGAATTTGCAGCAGCAGTATTCACAGGTGTGAACTTGAGAGCTGCCATTCTAGTAATGCAAAAGATCTTGGGAAAAGAGTGAATGTTTCATATAACAAACGTAATCAAGATAAATTCAGCCACTACATCTTTTGGAAGAGCACATATGTCAATGATTGTTTTGGTTGGCCCTCTCATTGAGTTTTAAATAGGGGCCTAACAAATAGGTAAACATAATTTTAACTTGGTTAAGGATTCATGTCAGGTTCACCATTTTTTGTTTCCCTCGGAATCCGGGGATGACCGCCTTTTATGGGAGGTTCAAACATTCTGATCAGTTTCTAACGGGTTTGTTCATAGAACCAGAAACATCCAATGATTCCACATCCATTCGGACCTACTTTCTAAAGGTATGTTCTCATTAGTTTGTGGACTAATGAGGCTTAGGAAATTTCATTGGTCAAGAGGATGGGAGGTCGGACTCATCACACCTTTTTGAGGGGAATTATTGTCTACTCTAGGACCCTCTTTATAGATTTAAGTTATGTTCGTGAATCCTTATTACATTACCATGTACAAAATGAGCTTTCCTTCAGATCTGACAATCAATGATTAAATATGTAGGAAATTTATAGAATCTTTTGTATGTATTTGTGGTTCTTCATCGATAGAGAATCATCTGTATTTATTAGAGATTCTTGGTCAATGGTACCCTTTGACAGATTTATACAGAAGTCTCTTGGTCATTATGATGACCATGCTGGTTTTAAATCAACTCAGTGGGGCACATGAAGTTTATTGTCATTCAGAAGTACATGGATTATTTTAGAGTTGGGATCGAACCCGCAGATGTGCTACCTACATATACTTTGTTTAGAAAAGGAATCAGAACCCACGTAGTTCGAGTAAGGGAGTATGATGTTTATGATTGATGGCTCAAAGAAGGATGTCATAATTACTTTTACACTCTAAGCTCACGTGAGTCATACTCGGTGTGAGAAACAAGAGGTATTGGTAAAAATTAGACAATTGTGCCATGAAAGATGCAATCATAAGAAATAATATGGGGTTTATGTATGTATGACTGCCCAGATAAATGAATGTTAGGATTTACTTCAGGGAAGAAATCCAGGAACAGGGTCCATAAAGGTATATGTGCTTCACAGAGATTTGAATACACTAACTTGGGATTTACATCTGAAAAGGAGGCCCAAATTAGGAGAGGACTTATGATTGGGTTTTTACTCCTGAGAAAGAATCCAAGATCAAAGATAATTAGGACTGGTTAAGAGGAATAAAGACTGGGGATTACTCCTGAAAAGGAGGCCCAGGTTAATGAGGACTTGGGAGTTACTCCTAAGGAGGATGCCCAGATTTGAGAATTATGGCTGAGGATTATTCCTGAAATGGAGGCCCAGGTTAAGGGACATAAGGTTTGTGGATTACTCCTGAGGAGGATGCCCAAATTTTGGGACTTTAATAATTGGGGCTTACTCCTAAGGATGATTCCCATTCTAAGAATTATGACTGGGGCTTAGTCTTGAAAAGGATACCCAAATTTGAGACTGGGGCTTACTCCTAAAAAGTATGCCTAGGTTTGGGGATCTGTGGCTTACTCCTAAAGAGGATGCCCAAATTAGAGGACATATGACTGGGGATTATTCCTGAAAAAGAGACCCGGGTTAAGGATTCTCTCATCTTAAATGATGAGGTTGATTGAATGAAATCTCATTCTTTGGTGACATAAAGATGTGTAAATCATGAGGTTTTGAGAGATATTCCACAGAATTCTTTTCAGATAAAAACATCAAATCATGAAATCAAGCCCGAAATGGCTTTGAAGAGTGTCTTGATGACTGAATCTTGAATAGGAAAGTTGTAATGGCTTAATAGGGGTAAAATGGGAAAGAAACGAACCCAAAAAGGTAGGGGAGCGCAGGTCCTGGCAGGAACGCAGGTACTGCGTGGGCGCACAAGTTTTGGTCGCGCAGGTATACGCCTGCGCGACACATGATGTACTTTTGAGACAGTTAACCAGCAGGGTAATACATGAGCGACTCTTCATTAAAGCCTTTAGTATCCTCTTGAGGTTCTTTCAGAAGAGGGGTGCACACGATCTATTGAAGGAGTAAGACGACGAGAAAGTGTGGTCCTTTTCCCTTAACGGATGGCCACTCAGGCGTGCAAGTGTTGATGAGTTTCAACACTTAGTCCTTCCTCCCCCTCTTTAGATCTTCCATTCTAGGTAATAAATTTCCTTAGAAGTGTTTCAGATTCTTTGATAAGAGACAAGGGCACCAGGAGCTCAAATCTGAGTTTTTGGAAAAAATTCTCCCGAATGGGGGTCCCACAGGGTCTATTTATAGGTAAGAGAAGACCTCGGGCGGTTATCACTTAGGTCGCGCAAGTCAATTGTGTGACCATAATGAGTCGCGAAAGTAGACTTGCGCGACTATGAGGAAACTTTCGCGACTTATGGTCAATCTTCTCCTTGTTCATCCCTTTGTCGATTTTAGATAATTTCTTCAAAGGATGGATCAATTTTTGCTAAGTCATTTCCCTTTACATTCCTTTGGACTCTGTGATGAAAAAGGAGTGTCAAAATTCGTCTATTGCATTGATACACCAATGACGTGGGGGTCCTTTGAGATACTTCTTCATGGGACTTTGTGGCAGTTGGATTATCGACCAGTGGCTTGGGGATAAGATCCTACAGGAGATGAGCGAGCATAATTCGGGAACCCAGTAGCTGGCTGTGATGAGAAGACTGACTAGAGATCATGTGTGGGTCAGCTCCGAGTGGTCTTGTGGTGGTCATCCCCTAGAGATCATGTGTTGGATGACTCATAGAGATACTGTGTGGGTCTGCTCCTATCGATCCTATGTGGGACAGCTCCTAGAGATCCTGTGTGGGTCATGTCCAAGTGATCCAGTGTGGGTCATCTACTTGTGATCCGGTGTTGGTCTGCTCCAAGCGATCCTATGTGGGACTGCTCCAAGCCATCATATGTGGGTCAACTCCTAGTGATCCTTTTTGGGTCATCTCCAAGTGATCATGTCTAGGTCAAATCCTAGCGATCGTGTCTGGGTCATCTCCTAGAGATCCTGTTTGGGTCAGAACCTTGGGATCCTGTGTTGGTTAGCTCCTAGTGATCCTGTGTGGGTCAGCTCCTAGCGATCCTGTGTGAGTCAGCTCATTGAGATTTTTTGTGGGTCATTAGTAGAGCCTCTTAACATAGTAAGATGATTTAGTAGCTATAAATACTCATTTTTACTATTGTACCTATTTTATACCTGGTGTGAGCTGAGTCTGTAAATGTGTGGTACTTATCTTCTTGATTTTCCTTCCTTGGTGGAACATTTAAGCCTTGTGCTTTTGAGTTACACCTTGGGATTCCTCATGATTGAGATGGTCATACATTATAACATAGGTATATTTATGGGAAAATACCTAATTCAGGTTTTCATGAGTTTACTTGGTTTATGGATTATCCTAGGGGGATTTCGTGAGACCTTGAGGGTCTCGGGGTCCCTTCTGAGTATCGTTATACTCACCACTACATGGGCTATGCCCGCACTTCATTATGTTTGGTGCAGATGAAAGACATCATTGATTGATGATGAGAGTATTTGGACTGGACGGTACCCGGAGGTAGACCATATGGTGTGTCGGTACACAGAGGAGATGGGTGGACGTGGAGTGCTAAGGAGGTAGTTTGAACATACTCTTCAGGATGGAACCTCATAGGATGATTCAGTTGTAGTCCTTCTCTTTCTTCTATTGTATTTTATTTCTATTGTAATTGTACCTTTATTGATGGGCTTGTATACCAACCTCTTTAAATTTCATCACCCTTTAGGATATACATCTTGTTTGTGTTCATATCTTGTTTTACTCTTGGTTATGTGAGTTTACATGTTATAACGGAAATTCCTTCCCTATTTTAGAGAATACGCCTTTTAGTGCTAGTCACCAGCCCCTGGACAAAGGAAGGTGGTATTGGGGTAGTCAAGGCATGGGCCCTGGGGGACGTTTCATGAAATTTTTATTGGGATATGGTAAAGACATTTTCATCACAGATTAATTCCATTCGAAAAGGAAAAAAATCTGACATGTAGTTTACGTTTTTGTGGAAATGATGTTAATGACGAATATGGTATAGTGAAAACATGAATGGGATGATGAAAAAAAACCCTAAGGTGATGAATTACACCATTTTTCTAGGGAATAACGAGATTGTATTTCCTTTCATGTACAGAGGATATATGTATGGTTAGTAGGTCAATGAACATATGAAACCCAGTAATGGTAAATAGAGGTGTCCCCACTCTTTTAAAGGGGTCATAAATGATATTGGAGTTGATATTCTTTGAGGGTATAGTTATTATGGAATATGAGTCCACCCTAATATTTGGATTATGGATTGAGTAATTCATAAACCAAAAGGTCAAATCAAGGAACTTGGAATGGGGTAGATATTCTTGGGATGACCCATAACACCATAATGTTCTTGGTTTATGAAAAGTGATATCATTGTACAAAAGGATCATAGATCCTTTCTTTTAGTGAGGATATTACTCTGGTTGGTAGTACCCATATATTATGACTTTATATCATCGATAAACAGAGGTGTCCCATCACATTTTTTATGGAAACAATAGGTTTTTAATGGCTCAAAATTCTAGATTATTTTGTTGTAAGATTATAGAATTCAATCATGGAATGTTTTTGGATCTATAGGGGGTTTTGTCTTAGATGGGAAGCTCAGTACATCCACTCTATGTTTTTGGGTGTTGGGATATGGGACATAAATAGGATTGGTAAAGGAGTTTCACATTTTTGATTTGAGAATGTGTACAAAACATGGTGACATAAGATTTAGTATTTTGAATTTTCATAAATAGTATGGTTACCTGGAATGTTTGTTATGTTCCAATGTGGTGAAATCATGTAAGGGTAGACCCAAAACAACATATGGTGTTGGGTTCCACTCTAGTGACAGCAGGGATCAGAAAGACTAGAACTCCGATTTTTCCATGAAATGATTCATTTTGATGATGGTTCATAAATCATATACAGGATCCATGGGAATATATTCCTAGTCAAAAATGGTCTATTATGTTAAGGTATATTTTTTCCTATGCCAGGGATTTTTTGAGGGAACACAATTCACTCATATCAAGTTTTTTTTCTTATGGAAGACATAATATTATTGTAGGGTTTTAGAACCCTAATTTTTTTCCACCGAGTGTACATGTTATCTTAGATAAGAGATGTGAAAAAACATTATTATACCTATTTTATGGACAATTGGGGCCAATAAAACATGGATAAAATATTATTATTGATATTATGTAGGACTTATGAGCTTTATGAGACATTCATTCATGCTATTACTTTTGTATAAAATCTAGAGATAATGATTTTTGCGATTATAGACATTTTTTTAAAAGGCCTCATTGTTATGGTTTACATCCTAAAAAACTGTAGGCCACCTTCAATATTAATTTTAGGGTCTGGATATTAGGAACATAAAAATCTATAGCATATGTTAATACATATTTGAAAAAAATGAAATGATTTTTGTTGTAATTGATCACAAGGACCTAATGTAAAGGACACATTAAAAAAAACTAATTAAAATACATAGATTCATGTGTACTTAAACACCATTTTGTGTGGGAGGAGGAAAATGTTTTAAATTATGGAACATGATTATCTAGTCATGAGTAATGATATTGTAAAATCATACATGAGACAACCTAGAACACTATATTTTTCTGAGTTCTAATGTGGTGGCATCATGATCAAAAAGATCAGAATTCTGTCAACATATGGATAAATGTCTCTAGTGTGTATATATAATACCTTAGGCATAGATAGAGTGGTAAAAAAAGAGATATAATTTCTTTTCTATGGGCCACAGATGGTTTTCAATAACCCGAGCTGCCAAATAAATGATTTGTGATTTATGGTCCAAGGGGCATACAAGATAAAGGATGCATGCCATGCACTATTTGAATGGGGTCAAGCTCATGTGCTCATTTAACATTGAAAGATAATGATTCAAGATAACACATTTCAACATCATGTAGTGTAGTTTTTCCCATCATATGTTTTAACATCCTGGGAAATGGAAATTATTCTTGTAGTTTAATATCATAGGTCAATGATATTTCTAATTACTTTTAATTTAACATCATGTGGAAATGATATGGAAATTGATTTGAAAACTTTGAAAGATATCCTTGAGAACAAATTTCACTGGTCATGAAAATTTAGTTATAAGTAGAATATTTTATCAATGTATAGGATTATTGGTGAGTAGGAATATATCAGATCCCATATTGCATAGATTTATCCAGTGTACAAGAATGTTGTACATTGTTTTGAATGATTCATAAAGAGAATTAACTTGGGTAAGTCATCCCACTTTAAAATTGAAATATGCAACTTTTATTTTTTCTATTATGTGAAGGTATTTGGTTAGATAGTTTGATGTCATGAATCTTTTAAAAGGTATTGTAGTTTAGCTTCTTGTGATTTGGACATGTCCACTGATCTAAGATAAATTATAGTCCCATCATCTAGAGTCGATTTTCAAGTTAACAGGGCACACATGAGCCATTATTGGAATGAGAAACAATTGAAAATGGAATTGTAGATTAAGCTATGAAATAATGGGACTCATATTGTTCGCTGCATTTGTCCATCACATATGTGTCTAGGCATGAATTTTTATCTATTTATATATTTTTTCTAGAGCCATGAATAGATATTTGAGAATTTCTTTGTATCCTATGATGATAATAATCAAGCCAAATGTATCTCTTGTATGAAGGCTCCCATCCTTGATATGAACCATACTTAAGGATGTGGTAACATTATTTTTTTGTGGCTATATCCAATAACAAGTTAACCTTGGAGCACTACATATCATACAGTAATATGAATAATGAAAAATATAGTTATTATACATGAAAAAGATCCACAAAATATTGAACCATATGAAATGGGGTACATTATTCCCATTGATTGTTGTAGCTGGACACATTATTGGAGAATCAGTTGTTACTATGTATTCTTTTATGAAATGAATAAATCCATATGTATTTCTTGAGAAAACATTAGTTTCAATGTCACATTTCAAGGATTTAGGTTCCCTGAATTAAAATGTAAATTTTGTGGTTGATCCCAAGACTAGTGATACGGGTGGCACTATGTATCCAACACATGAATGAATCAAGAAAAACATTGTTAATTAATATATGTTTTTTAGGTGACCAACAACATTGATATTGATTTTCATGAGTTAGGTCCATAGTAATTTATAGTATTATGTCATGAATGTGAAATCAAACAAGACTACTAACATTATGCAGTGAGGACTATCATGTACATTTTAAGTTATCAAATTCTGGATTATATTAACCCATACATGAACTGGGTTTTCTCAATCTTGTGGGGAATCCCTTATCAAAATTCTTTAGCATACGCGAGATATTATCATTTTCAGAAACATGGAATTTAATGGTTTTCTCTCACCATATAGATGAAAATAATAAAAAAATACATTGGATTTTTTATTATCATGTGCTATCTAGAGAATGTTATAGGATATATGTTCCCTTACTTATCTCATTGGAATGATAATCAAGTTATACATTTTTTTGGAAAACCATGCAGTTTTGTGTCCTAAACCGAGGTAATCATCCATGAAGTGCAACGTCATGTGGGAAGAATGAATGTGATTTGACATAAAAAAATATCATCGTTAGACTCATAAATATGATTTAAGAATCACTAAATTTCATATATTGAATGATATCAAGCAGTAAATTTTTTTTAATTGTTGTCAACCATGTATTTTATCATCATGTGGAAAGGAATATAGATACTCAATGTGAAAAAGAATGATTATACATTTTCTTTAAATACAATGTTCGTTTAATGGGATAACTATATTATGGATAAACATATTATTTAGGATTTATGTGTCACTATATTTCCTGTGATTATGGGAACCAATCCATAAATAGTACTTGAATGGTATATGCTATATATAGGTACAACCCATATGTAGAAGGGGGTATTGTTACATCAAATTAATGAAGCTTATCCTAGAATTCAAGATCCTGGAATCATTCAATATTTTTTCATGTTAGGAATGATGAAACATGATGTTAATAAATGAGAAACACTCCATCCATGTATGAATCATATGTTTAGGAGGGAATTTTTCACATTGAAAGTTGTACTTAGACCATGGATTAGTGATATAGGTATCACTACATATCTTGTCATGACATTAATAAAGAAAAAAATATTTATTGAATCGATAATTTCCTATGTCTATATGTGTCACACACATGGATCAAGGCACATCATTTATATTTATTATATATCTATCTCATGTGTGATGAATCATTGTTGAGATGATGATTCCTCTAAATTATAACATCAGGATGTAAGGGCTTATTATATATAGTTTAATGAAATATGGCCTGAACTTCTTTTGACAAAATTAATGTCATGTGGGAAGGACTTATTTTATAAGATTAAAATCATGTGCACATGATTAGAAATGTTGTGACAGTTAACTTCTTTTCAATAGAAAAAAACAACAATAGATTGAATAATTGAATTTTTTTCTTAGGTGACCTCCCATTTTTGGCAGGCATGAGGGGTTCACCATCCATAGTGTCTAACATATAAGTTCCATTTTGATAGACCATTCGTAAAAAATAAATCCATTTCCATTTGGGATCCATTTTGGGAGGCATATATCATGGTATCAATAATGTTCAAATATCCAATAATATTTCTCTTTTAAAGATTGAATATAGGAAATCAGTTTTATTGATGGATAATGGAATATAATTAAAATTAAATTCATGGTCATGTAGTGTGTGAAACAATTATCATTGATCCTATCCAATAAATCCCACAATGTTTGGTATGTCTCAACATACAATTTATGTTTAAAAATGGTTATTCAATGTCTAGAGAAGATGAATTATTTGGGAAGAACTGTGTCAGTTCTATACATCAATGAATACAGAGTTTCTTGTGTATCTAAATGTGTGGTTGTATAGTAGGAAACTAAATAGTATACAATATGTATGTACCTGCTTTATTTTTTATATTCACCACCATATAATGTATTTTTTATTGAATCTTAATAAATTTCACTATTTCTTCATTTTCCACTATGTGATAACGGTATAAAGTGTTAGAGTTGTTGTATTTTTTATAATTTCCACAACATACTAGAACAGTAGTTGGTATTATTTCCCATTAGTGTCACATGAGGGAATCCAAATATGGTGATTATATTTTACTTCATGAAGTGGATTATATTATTAATCCTTACTTCGTTGTGGTGTATGGACTCATCCCAATTTGAAAAGATGTCAGTAGAAAAATGGATTAACTTAAACTGCTTTGTTGTGGCTAGGGGAAGTGACCCGAAAACCTCAAATCCCCACAAAGAAAATATCAATTAATACATAGTTTTATATAGAAATTATAATTTATAATTTATGTAGTTTTCATTAATATATCATGCATGAAATTTCATAGATAAATACACATTGACATGGATCATTGTTTCTCAATTTTAACTAGGACTCCTAATTTGGTGGGAGAGTTTGGGCCCTAACTGATGAGAACCGTATGAGGATTAATGGAATTTTTACATTATGGATGTATTATCAATTTATTATATGAATATTTGGATGATTATATCAATTAAATTCTAATATAGGTATTTTTATCATTTGACACATCTCGAAGGGTGATGTTCTTCCCTTGTCACAAAATTTGTTCTCTTAATGACATGTCTTCTCAGATAGTCCAATTTTGGACATAATGAATTATGGTCACCAACACTCCCACAAATGATATTGGTTCATCATTCTTGGGGTGTTTTTGATAAAATTTATTTCCTCATGGTCACATACTATGATCGATGAGACTATCCATTGGGGTGCTCTATCAAAGACCACTTTTTCATGATCAGGGAAGCCATAACTATTACTGCATTGGTCAATTTTTTAAATATGAGAATTATGCGACCCACATAAATGAGGAAAATTGGTTTTAAAAAGGATATATTATATTATCCATCTGACAAATCTGTTTATAGGGGCTAGTTCATCTATTTTCAGAGAATACTATGCATTGATATCATTTATTGATATCTTCGAATCCAATTTGATGTTCTTGTTGGAAAATTATAGAAGTAGGACTTCTTCCAAGTCAGTGAAGAGGGCATGGTATTTGACCTCATTATTCATGAAGCCATTATATGTTGATAATGAAAGGGAAAAAGTTCCTTGGTTGGGGAATGAAATTCAATATATAGACTAACTCTGTTGAGTTTCGAAATATCAACACTTTTGAAAATAGGACATCGTGAGGAACCATAAAAATGCATAACCCTTGTCTGGGGACTGTTATTGGTATAAAAATCATCAACGTGTGGACGTGCAGTATCCACATTTTTACATTATAGGGTGGGATATGATTCAAGGAATCCATCGATGGCCAAACATTTAAAAAGAACACTGGGAAAGGAACTAGATATCATACTACATAAAAATAACAACCAGTTGGGCTAACAAGCATGTCAATATACATAATCCTCAAATGAAAATGATTAATTCAATAAGAGAATCCATGGGTAATTCCGGTTATTTCATGTAATTCAATATATTTTTCACTGTAAAGATGAGAGTGAGGTTGTTCATACAAATATAATAATATTGTGTATCAGTACCAATAATTTTCTAGATGAGTTAGTAGACACTATTCTCATTCCCCAAATAATTTTTGTGTGTGAGGAGTGTACCATGCTATCAATCCATAGAGGCCCCAATTATGATTTGTGGATATAATTCCAATAGTGTCATTATTACTGATATGTGCATCATGTACTATTAGAGTATTTCGAAGGCTTCTAAGGAGTCTTCATTACATCGATAGGTCACTCCCATATCCATTTACATTTTTATGCGGGGAGATTTTTCATTTAGGATTTCAATAAAATTCTGATTAAATGATTGGTTACCTTGGATCCGGTTAGTTATTTGATATTTTGAGTGGTGATATAGCAAATATTTAACTGGTCTTTTCAAGGTACACCTCAATGTCATCGTGGTGTACTATAAGTCTAATGAATTTCCATGATGTTACTCTGGTATCTCATTTCATCATATTCACCTAAATACTATGCCAGCACCACTTTTTAAATACATTTTAATTATCTATGAGGTGATCACAGAACTTTTGATATTTTATGACAATGTATTCTACATTACATTACCCTATTCATAGAAATATGGACTTAATGATATGATTCATGGAGAATTGATACATATAGTCTGCATTCATTAACCTAATGGGGAAAAAAATAAAAAAAGTTCACGTTAGGTTCCCTAAAGGATATTGATTCCACTTCTACAGGGGACATCATTATTTTATTGATGCTCGAGTCTCCATCAATGATGAAATGGTGAACGAGTCTATCATTTTCATCTATCAAGAATTATGTTATCATAAATAGGAATTCATCATTTGGAAATTGTAGATTATGGTATATAAAATCAATGCAGACAAAAATATGGTTATTATTTTTAATTAATGAGATGATGTTATTCAAGATTATTTTTTATTAGAGTACTTATATAGAGTTTTCTTTGACCAATTTTTCAAATAGAAACTCTATGTATGTCGACTGAGAGGGGTGTGTCATTCTAGAAGCCATCGGGAAGGCTTCTTGAAAACACAATGGTCATTTGGAAATTCAAAATGGTGCATATCCACATCTAGGTTATGTATCAAAATTTATATATAGTTATATGTTAAAACATATCTATGTTCATTTATAAATTAATTGTACATTTCTTTCCCATTGTGTGGATTTGTGACCAAAATAAATGTTTTTTCTGGTTCTTGTTCTATTCTGAGATGTACGATTATAAACTCATCGATGGTGGTAGAGACATCTTCCTCGAATATGGGTGGGGCCTTCTAGAGGTCGTCCACTTCTTCTTCAACCACTGATTTTATGGAGGGAATTACACATATGATAGATAATATGAGGACACCTCTGTCATTTTTGAGATGATAGAGGGCATGGGAATATTCACTATATTCCTCAAATTATTGATACTTATTAGAGACATTTTAGAGATTATTTTCATTCATACATTCACTGGGGAATTGAGGATCATAGAAATATTTGATTAATTTTTCTACCTCATCCAAATTTATGGGTAGAAAACAATCATTGTCAGTCGTACATAAGATAATATCATGTAAAGTCCCAATGTCATTAGGAAATTCAACATAATTATCTTCATGGAACTTTTTTTCACTTCCCTTTAATATAATCCCCACCCAGCTTATGTGGCTTCCTTACAGTCATATAGTGTACTATAATAATTTAGTATAAATAAATTTCCATTGATTAGGTATTTCAAATTCTGATGAAACATTGAAGATACTTCCTCGTGATTGTGAATCCAAGGACTTATATGAATTAAATTAAATATATTTTTCTTCTAAATAAACATGAACTCAAAATTATATGTGGATCCCCAAACTGATATTTGAGCATGACCTTTTGGGGGTGTCTTTTATCTCTCTTACAATACCCTAGAATTGTCATTTGGTGGGAGATAAATATCATTTTCAGTATCCCAATGTTGATGAGAACAAATCTCGATATGTTTGATCTCAAAACCATTGTTAATTAGATCAATTAAAATGTAGATTTTATTAAGTTAACCTGAAATATAAAGGGGTATGATATGTCCATGGATGTCTTCCTTCTATTAATGTTCTATGAACGAAATGGAAACATGGAATTCTGATAAAATGGCCAACACTCGGTAAAAATAAAATTAAACAACTTATGAATTAAATAATTGTAGGCTCTTGTGGGCTTTGACAAGTACCTCTCTATGATCTTTTGAATGATGGCACATGTGAATTACTAAATCGAGATTTCATTGAAGGTGACTTGAGGCTAGTGGGCCACATGGCATCATCAAAATCTCCACGAATTACAAGGATTAGTGACTAGTAGTGTTGGACTAGGGTGTGTCCATGGGGAGATTATTCCCTCCTTAAAATATTGTTTCTCAATGGATAAATATTATATAATAGAAGATACGTAGAGTAATTGGTATGATTGAACTAATGTAACAATAGAAGTATAAATATGTAATAAAAAATCAACTATTAGTCATATTCAATACAAAAATTATGTTAATGATATTATATATATATATATATATAAATTTATAAATCATGGATATAGAGAAGATATAATACATTATATACAAAATAATCAAAAAATAATAAAAAACTATACCATGAAACCTGAGTACTAGCTCATCCATCCGCCACCATTTCCATCCTACGAAAATAAGAAATCCAGTGTCTGAAGTAATATGAATCTCTTTATCAACACATACATACATGTATTTTTGTTGGGTTCCAATTGAAGCTCAGATAGGGTGTGAAATAAATATCAGTACACAACCACCAATGTTTACTATAACATCATGTACTTGTAATATAAACTAAAACAGTGTGCAAGAATGCATATATAAAATTATGTCAGTATAGTAATGTAAATACCCATCTACCTACTTAAACCCTATGATGATGTCTAATCATGAAACTAGTTCATTTGTTAATAAAGTTATAGTTAATATAATTAGTTCACATTAGGCATATCTAGAACTAACAAACAGATATTATAGTAATAGTAGAGGTTCGAATGTGTAAAAATGAATCCATGATTACAATTATATTTTAGAGTTTCATAGGTTATAATAAAAGAATCCTAAACCTCAAGGGTCCCCATCATAATAGTAATGGTATCTTATATATATGGGTAGGAGTTTAATCCAAGGTGCATTATCCAAGGAATTCCCCAATAGTGTGACCTAACATAGATCAATGAATACATCTATGGTAAAATAAGATTATCTTGGGCAAGGACCAAGGATATAACCAAGGCATCTTGTGTCTATAGAATCCACACTAGATCCAAAGAATTTGTCTAATGTATCATATATTAGTGATGAAGGGATCCCATAGTGTCATACTAGGATCCATAAATATAAAAGGATTCTGTTCCAAGGTGGATATAAACCAAATAATCATGTATCCTTGAATCAGAATTGAATCCATGTGCATTAAGTAACACCCTCTTGAATAAAAAATCTAACTACTGTCTGACCAATCCATAGTAATTTCAAGGTCTATATAGATGCACATTCCATTTAGATTATTTATTTAATTACACCATGTAAATTACTTTTTCCATTTGGTATTCCATTTGTTTCAGGTGTATCCATAAATTGTTGTTACAAGGCTAGTGGGAATGAAACAATTTTATTTTATTATACTTAATTACATGGTTATCTCCTTTACTATCCATAACACGACTAGGATGAGATAAGTACATTAAAATATTTGAATCACATTTAATATAAACATCAACAAGTGATATCAATACTATATACCTTTTGATTAACCATTTAACATTGATTAATCATGTTTAAGAACTTACTATAGACATGTCGTGTAGGAAGTAAACAAGGTACCATCCATTAATCAATTTATATATTTAAATAAACTATTACCTTTAACAACCCCATGTCAAAATTAACCTGAAAATTTTCAATAATATTCAAAAAAGATACTAAATGAATTATTATAGAAACACCATATATGATGTGTTCAACGATGTTGTTGTATCCACCAATGATGAATAACATTATAGAATTTGTTATAGAATGAAGTTCTAACAACCATAAAAAAGGAAAATATATTAAACAGATGAAATCTGGTGAAATCATACCAACCAAATTCAATTTATAAAATGATTATTCCCGAGGAGTGAGTTATACACCACCTACCTCGTACTTATACAACCCTCTTCATCTAGTATCATCATATAATTAAACCTAGTTTGGAATAGATATAAAAGTAGATCAATTCCCTAAAAATAGTTCATATGATCATGCATGTAAATATTTTCACAGATATAAATAAAAATACCGAATGATTTAAATAAAATTATGAACAAACTAGTGTGAATCTAATATGATAGAAAGAGCAGCAATAAAACTCGTATTAGACAGTCATGATTAAAATCTATCAAAGAGGTATTTTGGATTATAAAAGGTAAGAGGAAGTTGTTTTATCCACTTGAGAGTAAATTCATGGAGAGGGTTAATATAATTATTTCATTAAGGAAAAAAATGTTGTCGATACCAAATGAACCATTCACATGGTTAGGATACACAGTTTGTCCTAAATGTGTGGAAACTGTATATTGTTTTCTATAAGAAGGTGCATATTTCATGGTTAGGAAACTCAATTAGAGAAACTATTCTCCATGTGTGAAAAATGACTCTGAAATTTACATGTAACATTCGGCACGATATTTTGGATCTAATTTAATTGTTTGGGAAAGTCGTTAACACTATATCCCTCAACATTTCATTATTGAACTACAAAATCTAACACAATGGAACCCCACCCATGTTTTATTCCTTCCATGTATCATTCCATATTCTCCCAAATGATGGAGTTCGAGCTCCATAAAATCTCTGTACACCCAAAAAACCTGACAATAATTCATAAAGAATCAAAATTAGGTCCATAAAATTAATTAAGGATCCAATCATGAGTAAAAACCAATTTTTATATAGTAATGACCCCTAAAATGAAAATATCCTTGAGTTCACATTCCGTAGGTTGTGAAACACCATATATGAAATACCTGAGATATTGGTCATGTACGTCGACCTACCACTCACATGTCTGGTATTGTATATGGTCATGCTTCTATAACACATATACTAGAGGAAAAATCTGACATTAGAGTGACTTCATGCTCAAATCGATGATGCAAGTAGGATTCTCCAAAAAATATGCATCATAATCAAAAAACACATACTCAGGATCAAAATTTTTAGATGGGTCGACAAGATTATGGTGAAGATATGAAATGTGGATGATGTCTTGCATGGAACAATACATATTAGGTAGTAGAAATGGATAGGCTACGACTCAAAACTCACAAGAATATCAAAAAACCTAAAATGGTTTAGATACATGTTCCATTGCCTTTGTATCTTTATATTCACTAGAATATGTGATAACAACATGAATAAACGATCTACAACCTCAAATAGTAGAGGTCCCCAACGATGATCTAATAAATATTTCATTATATACTATGCCATAATAATGTACTTCATAATCTGCTATACGTTCATTATAGTCTCAATCCCAAAATGAGGACCTAGAAGGGTTTCCACTCCTGCCTCTATCCCTCACATGGGTGAATGGAATGATCTACCATATAAGGACTCAATGGACCCATATAAATATTCACATGAAATATATTAATATAGTATAACTCGATCAAAGGGGTATGATTCTCCCAAAAACCACTAAAATTAGGAATTCATTCTCCAAGAATAACATCTAAACTCTCTATCATCAATTCTGACTGTCCAATTGTTTTTACATGAAAAGATGTGCTCAAGGGCACCGGTGTACCCATATTCTTTTTTAATCCCATCCAAAATAGTGATGTGAAACAAGAATACTGATACAACTATATAGTTTGAGTGACTCCATGTATTCTTATGATCTCACGGACATTCAATCATCCTAGTTCATAAAATTAAAATGCATCTCTCATAGGAATGATGTTTTCATCTTTCATCAGTATTTTAATGACAACCCATACAACATTGCTACCAAGAGGCCACATTAGTAATCTGTCTACAAAGTCATTGGAATCATATTCCCCTTTACAATCTAGGACATGAATTGGTTGTAACATTTCTGAAAGACTATAGTGACCCACCTTAAGATACTCCTAGGTGGAACAAAAATTGAATCAAATATTGGAATCAAATTCCTCAGTATATTTTTTATTGTCATGCATTAACATCCCACAAAGAGGTGTGGGACTCCCTCATCAACCCCACTCTAATATCTAGAGGAACCCAGGAACTTCTATGAATATGCTGAATGATGTCTCTATCCAAAAACAAACACAGGGTGAGCCATCTCCTAAAATACTCTCATGGGAAACCATGACCTCAGGATCTATTTTTTTTTGTCTCTTCACATTCTGATTGTGGGAAGAGGTAAAAACTAATGCTAAGAGATATTACCTCTTATGAAATTAATGAAACTCCACAGAATCTTAGAAAAAATGGCCATCAATTTCCATTTAACTATATTTTCCATGTGTCTTGTTCATGATCGTTCTATCTTAGCACATTAGCTACTACATTACCTTTTCCATTTGTATATGCTAAAAAAATAAAAAATTATGGGTGATATTTGACCGATATTCACTATTTGAGGTTAATTTCAAGATATTTAATGAAATATTTCAGGATATTTTGGTTCTTATACATCCCAATGAGCTCACCCTATAGATTTTACCTCCGACAATGTAATTTATGGAAAACAGAAGCTAGCTCATGGTTGCAGATCTGGAAAATAATATCATGTGTCCTCCACTAATGGGAGTTGTATGCAATGAATCTATCCTCTTCCATGAGCACTGCTACTAGGAAAATCCCCGAAGGATCACAAAACACATTAAAACCATTACTACTCTTTAGAAGAATCAAAATAGGTGTTAAGAGAAGCATTTTTTAACTCCTAAATGTTTTTGTCAAACTCTTCTGACAGTAAGATCTCAACACCCTTGTTTATAAGAATTTTAGTTGTTGAATAAAAGGGTCAAATGACCTTTTCAACCCACCTATAATATCCATACATCCCTAGGAAATGTCATTTATCAAACATGTTCTTGGGATACACCGCAAAAAAACACTCACCATCTCTAGGTTATCATAAACACCAATTCTAATATAATATGATTGAATAAGTGATATTTTCATATCTCAACTGGAACATAGTATGCTTGGAAAAGTTCTTATAATATATCAGGGTACTCATAAATATATTTCGGTTCTTTTCATGGACACAGTGTGTGATAAGATAACATGATTCCATCCACAATGACTATAAAAATAGAATCATGATATTAGTGGAACTCCCTATTAATTAGATCCAAGAAAATGTAATTTCAATTCTTGAGACCGAACAACATAAACAGGTAATCGTATAGAAAATTACTATTATAGAAAAATGTACATGTTATGTCTGATTTCATGAAAAGTTCCTAATGATAGCCCAATCTATGGTAACTCTCAAAAAACATATTAGATCCTATGATATTTTTAAGGGGATCATATTTTTGAGGCAGTGGATATTAGTTCATATCGGTATCATAGTTCCACTGTCTATAATCTTTGAATAGATGAAGGATCCAATATTTTATCCTTGCGAAAATCATGGGAGACCAACAAGAGGAATTTCTATTCTATATAAAACATTTGGCCTCTAAATCCTCTATCTACCACTTGATATCTTTTATCTTAGTAGGTTATATCCATTATTGAGGAATTGTCAATGTATATGATCTTTGAAAGAAATTAATCATAATGTCTACCTCAATATGAGTAGTTAATCTTGAAAAATCACTAGGAAGAAATCTCTGAAATGATCTAGTACAAGTATGAATTTGGATTGATGTAAACCTTGACCCCCTAATGATATTTGGAATTTATATAGACACCCCAACTATCCCATGATTCTCAAGTTCATCTCTTCTAACTGATACATCCCACAAACCCTTTGGTATAGAACTACTTCACACTGGTTATGTAAATGAATCTATGTCATGATAAGAGCCTACAAAGGCCCGATATGAAACAATCCAATATCACCTAACAATGACCTCGAGTCAAACCATATCTTGAAAATAGAGGATCAATAAGAATGGGTATCTTCCTATATTTGGGGGAAGTCTGTACAAGGGTGTATTCCATTGGACCTTACTACCAATAGTGTATCAAGGGACATTACCCAATAGTGATGCTATATTTTTAGTTCTAGAAATTCTAAGATATATAATGATGTGAAATAGTGTGAATAAACTATATCATATAAATTATTTAGTATAGTGGAGGCTATTATAATAATAAAGTTTACTATTGTTATTCCTGAGTCCTGATCATTGAGTATAATATGTAATCCATTCAACTAACTTGATCCATGGCCATGTTCTATATTTGGACTATTATGATGAAAACCTCCCTACTGGCACTACTGGTGATCCATATTCAGGATACCATAACCCTGACCACATCCATAGCCAATCCTTCATGATCTACTCTTACTCCTCACCGGAAAAAAAAAAAGAGAACCTACCCCAAAAGGTGGATCTAGTGAAAAACCATATCCAATAAAAGGTGATGGAAAGGTCCAAATAAAATTCATAAGACAACCCATATAGATAGAAAGATGACACAATATAGGGTATTGATCACAATTTGGCATCAGGATCCCTTTTCTTCAACACATGTGAAAAACTAAAGATCTTCCATCAAAGGTAATCAAGTTTCCACTACCGTAATGAAGAATTTTGAGGTCTATTTTTCTCACTGCTGGAGAAAATATTGTCCTCATACGCATATTATCGTCTATTCATGGTACATTGACCATCCCTCAAATTTTTCTCTTTGATAAAATACTAATTGACTATTTCAAGAAAATTAGGTAGGAAGAAATCATTTACCTTAGTACATATGTATTTCATGATCCCATCATCAACGAATAAGGAATTTGGATGGTCGTCAATTTTTTGGATTGGTAAAATTTACAATAGCTATGTTAAACATTAGAAAGTCTTTATAAATGATTGGGTACCCAGATCTAAATCCTTGAACTCTGAAGCTCTATCAAATCTCATCATCTATGGAAAAAACTGATCATAGAAGGTAATTTTAAAATCATATAACACCATGCCCTTGGAGAAACTAGCCCTGGTAAATACAACCCAATAATGCGTGTCAATATCCCAGAGCATGTATGTTTCAATCTATACCCTACACTCTATAGGAACATATCAATGTTCAATGATATATAATGTGGCCTCTAGACAGTACACAACCGCCTCTAGACCACCATCCCTCGAGAAGTAATGGGGATTCTACTGCTGGAAAATACATTCCATATCATCAATAATAGGTTCAGGACATAGAGCAACATTCATGGAATGCATAAGATTTAGGAAAATATCGTGAAGATTAGTGATAGTGCCTAGATCTAGTACAGTAGTAAATTCCTCATGTGGAACTCCTGGAGGTAAGACTAGTAGATTAGGGCCCACCACATTTGGAGTATGGTCATTGCCACCCTTAAATCATAGTTCAAAATGATTCCATGGTGTTATTGTTCTTGATATTCCAAGCACACTCCACATTAAAATCATGAATAAGGTATATATAAACAATATCCAACATTGAATGTATGAAAGGGTCACTTCTAATGGCATTCAACCCCAACTGCCCACTTAAGATTCTATGTATAGTTATCTTATCATGTAGATATTGTGGGTGTTATGTTAGATGAAGGGTTAACCGTACATAATTTAATCATTTACTGGAAACCATTTGATTCATATAATAATCAATATCATGTTTCAGTCTATTTCCTTTCATAAACATTACATTGTGGGAAAAGGATGTGAAACCTTGATATTTTTGAATCCATATTCACTCTAAGAGTTCTCATCTTCTTAAAAAATAAAAAAATATTTAAAATGGATTTCCATTCCTAGTGGATGAGGGGACATTCTCATTGTCACTAAAAACAACACCAATTTTATTTTAATCTAATTGACTGACTCGATAAATTTCCTTTTGAAACCCCTGAGGGCCCATAACTCATCAAGAATGGAATCTAGTAATCACTCAATCAAGTCTAATATTATCCCATGAATATGAAATCAAAAAACAATCACTATATATTAAAATTCATATCATTGACTGAAAATGGTTAAATTCAATGATATGTCATGGAAATATGCATTGAACTTGAATTCCAAGTGCTTATTCTGATGCATGTAATAATTATCTTTAACCTCATAACATCGGGACAAGGATGAAATGAAATTATCAATTAGAAGAATAATTAAAAACACCACATTTCATGTGATTCCCCCAATGGTGAAATCATATCAATAGTAATAGGATACATTTGAACAACAGTTAATATTTATGAAACTCAGAAAATACCCTAAGCATGGGTTCATAACTCCTACGAACATCATATGACCATGTTATATTCCTTCAAAATATTTGAATTATTGTCCCCAAATAGAAAATAATGATAGTAATCCTTCAATACCATGTTGTGACATCATGGACCGAGATTCCACTAATGGTGCCTCGAGCCCGGTGGGCCACATGGCCTTAATTGCATCTCCCCAAACACCCTAGGACGCCAACTAGTTGTAAGGGCCTGGTGGGTGTCTTTGCAGAGATGATAACACCATAAATAAAGTGTATCATTTTAGATAAATATAATATAAAATGAGATAAGTAGAAGAACTAATATTATTAATCATATAGCACTATATAAGAAGAAGGAAGTTACAATGAACTAATAAACAATAAATCATGTACACTGAAAAATATGATGATGATATTTTTCATTTATCATGAAATATGGAAAAAAAATTATTCAAATTAGCAAACAATACATGTTGTTCAAAAGTATAAAAAAAAATCCAAAACCTCTGCATATCATCATGAGATCTAGCTTGGCCATCAGCTATGAGCTCCTTCCAATAAAAGAAAGCCATCAACTATCGGAATCGATACACATACCTTTATGAACTCCTTAATAGATGTAATATTCCAGGGGTATAATGGAGGTTTAGTTATAGTGTCATAAAAATCTCATTATTCCACCACCAATGGTTTCTATAACAAAATATTACATTTAATATAAACAGAAATTGTTTGCAAACATTTATTTATAAATGTTAATAAACTAAGCTATGAAATATCCAATTACATCCTTCATCTCTCAGCAGTTGTCTAATGTTGTAACCAATTAATTTATTAATTATAATATAGTTTATATAAATATTTCATGCATGTTCATAGATATCACTAAAAAAATATGTTACTAATATTTGAGAATCCACAATGTGATTAGGAAACGATGATTATAATATTATATATGTTTTATGTTAATAACCACTGAAACCAATACCTCAAGTTTATCCAACATTTTAATACATATAATCTTTATATAGGTGTAAATGATTAATCCAAGGAGGATCATCCAAGGAATTCCATTATAGTGTTATCTGATAGAGTTTATAATATAAAACCATTGCAAAATGAAATAAGCTATAGTTATCCCATGGACGTAACCAAGGATCCTCATGTATACAAAATCCACACTAGATCCCAGGAGTGTACTAAAGGAATCAAGTAATAGTAAAGGAGGGATCTTATGGTGTCAAATATGGCATCCAATGATAGAAAATGATCATGATCAAGTTGGGTCCCAACCAAAGAAACTGACATCCTTTAATCAGAATGGAATAAATGTGAACTCAAGGAATTACTATGGGGATCCAAAATATAACATTATTTTGGCCAATCCTATTGTAATATCATGGTCCAAATTAATGGTACCTTCAATTTAATTCATTTATTTAACTAATCCATGTTAATTAATCATTCCATTTGACATGTCATTTGGTTCATGTCATTTCATTAAATATTGTGAAAAGGACATGGGGAATGAAACCATTTAATCCATTTCATATTTAATTACTTTGTTTTATCCTTTACATTCCATAACATGAAAAGGTTAAGATAGGTATGAAAAAAAAATTCAGTTCATTTATTATCATTATGGACAAGTGATATAACTACTATAAACATGGAAATTTTACATTTTACATTTATTAATAATATTTAAGAAATTACCTTACATGGTTCAAGTCGGTAGAAAACATGAAACAATCCATTTATCAATACATTGTTTTAATTAATAAAATTTCATTACTAATGTCATATAATAGCTCATTGGAATGGTGTCACTAATATGATCAAAATATACTAAAATTATAACTATAGAAACACCCTACATGGGGTTGTAGGTGTTGTGGACGTAACCACCAATGATGAATAACATATATAAAATAAGTATTAAAATAATGATCTGACAACTACAACCGGACATATAAATTATATATATAATTCCTGATAGAATCAGTGCATTTACAAAAAAAAATTATGAAAGGGTTATTCATTAGGAGTGAGTTATAGACCACCTACCTCAAACTGATACGACTCTCTTCATCTACTATCAACCTATAATTTTCCATCGATTAGAATATATATGGATAATTGATTAATTCAAAAAAATTATTGCATATTATCCTACATCTAAATATGTTCATCAATATAAAAAGAAAAATTAATGAATAAATGTAATTAAGATTTCACCCTTATACATCCAATGAGATAGAAAATGCTTCAATCAGAATTGGAATGGACGATTGGGATCATAAGATATCATAAATGGATAATTAGACTAAAAAATGGTAGGGGGAGGTGGTTTCTATGTTATAGAATAAATGGTAGGAGATGGTTTGTTTAATTATGGTTTTAAGAGAAAAGCGTTATTTCACCCAAATTCATCCTTCACATTAACTGGATGTCAAACCATGCTAAATATGTGCATGGTGATATGTTGGATGTGGAATATAAACATTTGGGGAATCATTCTCCAATCGTACTACATTACTCTAAAATGTTTTGGTATAAATTTCCATGATTGTGAGGACCAAATAATTTTTTTGGTAATATTTTTTAACCATTATCAATCCACTCTCTATCCATTCTTGGTTAATTATAAACAATAACCATGCTTTTCATGGTTTATTTAAATATAAAGACATCCTATTTTAGTCCAAATGTTAGGGTTTTCATCTCTAAAAATCTCCGGTATCCAAGGAAACCCTTACTGAATCACAAGGCAACCTCATCACGACTATAAAATAAAATTTTAAAAAATTTCAATGATCCATACATTAATGAAAATCAATGTTCATACAAAGAACATTATAGATTAAGTGATTTTATGGGATGTGAAATTTTGGATATATGATATTTTTTATTTTGAAGTAGTCTATGAAACATTTTCTTCGATTGGCATAGGTTTTGCAGATCATCCCCATTGACTAGGATAATCAAACAATCAGACTCCTTCTAAATGTTTGTTTCAGATGACTGGGTGTATATGAATGATGGTGGGTTAGGAGATACCTATATGTATCATCTTGTATTTATAGAATTATTTCCCTCTATTATTGGTTTATATCTATCTGGTGTGTGGATTTTTTAAGATATCATCTCCACTCATTCCCACACATTCCCATATAACCTCCACTCTATTGCCTTTGACCTCCATATCCACGGTCAGTTATGGGTAACTCAAAATCATAGGTGTATTAATCATCAATGAAGGATTATCAAAAGTGATTTATTTTAATAGAACAAAATATAATCTCTTCATATGATGAGGGTTTATTTTTTTGGGGATGTTCAAATGCTCCAGATGTTGTAGGAATTAAGGCTATAATAATCAGAGATTGGTTTGGACATGAATATGAATCCTCCTCTTCTATCTCATACTAATTAAAATTATTTTGTATTCCTCTTGGAGGAGTTTTTTATTTCACCTCATTAGATGATTGAACTATTGTGGGTTGGGGATTCTATTCTCTTAGTTTGTCATGATCTCAATTAGAATTTTTTCAAGTCCTCGAATTATCAAAAAAAAATCCATTAATAGACGATTTTTTTCCAATCAACAACTTCTTATTAATGTGAAATGGTTACACAATTCACCTATACTAGGGAGTTATCTATGTTCATCATTCTGGAATTGTAAAAATTTTAAAGGAAATATATGATGATGAAACAATCATGGATGATTTTACCCAACCTTGAAAACAAACAACAGTTGTTGAGATGATTATTTTGATGAAAAAAACTAAATTTTCTGGGGTGTTTATTCTTGGATTGATTATTTCCCATGGACTCAAGTATATAACCATTAAATTCAAATTTTATAAGGATTATAACTTATTCATCCATTACCCAAATCATGGGAGACTGTGATCTCTTTTTTTTAACTAGAAGAGGGAAATTTTGTTAATGATGCATCTCAACCAGAGGCGATGGGTGGTTATAGACTTTCCTATCTTAATGAATTGTAATTTCTACAAGTTAGAGGGTAAAAATTGAAATTTCTTTCTTGGTGATCAATTTCACTTAAATTGAGATCATGCTTAATATTTATCTTGATTCTACAATATCAAATATTCTAAACATTGTTTTTTTCACCAATTCAAAAATCCTATTGGGTTTTTCATTGGGATTAGATGTCCCTTCAGATCATCTTGATGGTTTTCAGATAGAGGTTATGAAATTTCCCCCACAAGAGAGGGATTATAATCAATGGATTAAACCATTCCATCACGATAAGAAGTCAATCACCATTATTTTCACATTTCATGTAGTTTTTTAGGTCGATAAATTTCATTTTCATTAATTTAGATTTTAAATAATAAAAGAATTTATTATTAAGATTTTCCAATCCTACAATAGATCCATCAGGAAGTCTACTATATAAAATAAAGTAAAGACCTACCAGAGTCTTTAAAAACACCATAGATTGTTCATCTCTTAATGATCTTGTGGTCCCATAATCATATCACATCATAAAATAAATAGTGATAGATACTACTCCGGATCACCCATAATGATGATTTTTGAGAAGTTAGTGTTGTCAAAATTAGGTTCATCCAATTATCCATCCATCCATATGGGATAAGGATTATTCATACGATAGATAGGCCAGGACCACCATTCCATGGCATCCATTTGAGATGCCATGGATTTAATGGAATTTATTAATTCAAGAGGTATTACATACTGAACCACCACTATTCTATAGGGAGTATGAAGGGAATGCTATAGTGGTCCTATTTTCCTTTCCAGCAGACCCATGATTTGCTTTAAGACTGAATGATCTCCCTATTAGGGGAGATGTTATCATCATAGTAGAGGGAAGTCATTATGTTCTTCAACACCATAATTTATATAGGCTGGTTTCCTTGATATAGAGCTGGTCAAATACTCAATTCCTACACATATAGGTATATTTAATCATTAATTATGTATGGGGTGAATCATATTTATCTTATCCAAAATAAGATACAAAATGTGAATAATCCCCCAGAGTATTTCCTCATTGGATTTTATTTTATTTTTTATCTCATTCTAATATTTTAAAAACTTCACCTCTGTGGAAGGAAATTAAGCTATTTTGTGTGATGAGTGTGATATGGAAACTTATTTCCCTTCCAAATTTTCATTGTTACTCTATATAAGGGGAAACTAAATATTTGTAGTTGTTGGGTTTTTGATTCAACTCTAGTCCACCCAGATTAAGCATATGTTGGTTCATCAAAATCAAATTCTTCTCATTTTATTATTTTTTGTACTACGACCCTATAAATTTTACTAATATTGAAAATTTTATTATGTATTAACAGTGACAAAATTCATATAGGTTCATTAGGAAATTATAGTTTTACAATTACTCTCAGTACAACATTGTGATTCTATTCTACTAGTATGAGGGTCTTTCTTCTGAACCCATTTCATAGTGGAACTTTATGTATTTCGATGATAGTATGGTTTGATTTCCCTCACCATTTGTTCATAACTTATCAACCTATGTGTAGTGTTCTTGAGTTATTTGTTATCATGATTCCTATATATGACCTAATTAGAAAAGGCCCATGATTTGTGGGTGGAATGAATTCGACACTAATGTTGATATTTTCCTCCCATTCTAGTGGAGGATTATTTTCTCTATAGTGATGATGAAAAATATTCATATAACCCTATTGAATGGGGATTATTTGTGATTTTAATTATATTTTTTATCATATTGTTGATGATCCAATAGTTCTGGTTGAGGATTTGAGGACCACTATGATGTGAATTGTGGAATAAAATCAACTATCATTATTGGATGGGGTTGATTTGAAACCACAACTACTTTAATAACAAACATTTCAGGATTTGATGAAACTGGTTATTACATTTGAGGTAAAAATTCCCCAATCATGTGGGATATGATTTGGTTGATGATTATGCCAATACATATTGAATCCCCATTGGTATTGACAATCCGAGAGGTGGTGTTCCTGGAAAAAATACTCCAAGCTCTGTGGTGTGGGATTTCTCTATGACACACACTATGATAGATACTACTATGAACTAATTGATTTTTGGAATCTTTTATCATGTATGATCTTGGTGAAATTATAACCAATGATTGGATCCATTTTCAATCAAATATTTTAAATTTTTCCAAAAAAAAACCCAGCATCCCTGTCTGAAATTCATTAATATTTTTGGGGACCCATTTACAATATAAGTTGGTAGACCTCTACCTTTGTTTGTGTTGTCTTAACACGATTAAAAAATGGTAATAATATTGTAGTGACTAGATGCATCACACATTACCTAGTCCCCTCATCATTTCATAGGCTATGATGTTATAGGCTTCAATATATGTGGGGTTCATCAATTATTGGTGTGCATGACATAATATTCACCGTAAAATACCCATACATGAATAAAAATACATGAAATATCATTGGAAATCAATTCCCAATGAGATATGATGAAATTATGGGATTTTTTTGTAGATTAGCGGTGTTCTTATCCCCATCAGGATCCTATGAGATGGAGATTATAATGATTTATAGATAATAATAGAGAATATTTATGGTCTGATGGGGATCCTCATATCCTAGATTTGGTAGGGTTCTTTCCTTTAACCAACTGAATTGTTTCCTAGATATTTTGGTATAATTCATTAATGTACTCCTTTTCTAGATAATCTAGGATCTCATAGTCAAATGTGGTTATGTCTTAGAACATGGTTGTACGGATGTTTCTGTATAACTCTCTCCATATACCAATTTCAACTTCTATATCATCAAACTTAGATGCCACTATTTGGATACACACCATATGTTACATAATGGGATCTTCTACATACCATGGTAAAGGGTTTCTAGTGGATGGTGGGGAACTTAATATTTTTGAAATTTATTTTTTGAGAACCTTTCTATTCAAGGGATTATGAATTTTTAGTACCTCTATATTTAGAAGATTAATTGAATTTGGAGGATTTCCTTTTCTAGTGGAGATATCACTATGTGGTGGTAGACCATGATGTTTTCTGGAGTAGAGTCCCTACAATCCATCTCCTCATTACCATGATTATAGATATTATGGTAATGATCAACATATTCTTCGATTGAAGAGTTTATAAACCCATGAGCCATAGAAAATATGCATCGAACATACTCTATGAAACTATAAATTTGATGGTCAAGGATAATTGCATTATTCTATGTCATTCATGAATTAAGACAACATAACTTTTATGGTTGTGTAGGGATATGATCCTACTATATTTTAGCCTAATGAATATGTTATTAACCATTCATTTCTGTAAGAGTATGATATTTCTAGAAAAAATATACTATGAAATACTGATTAGCAACATTGTTATCGATAGTATTAAATATTCCATCATTGTAGTTTTCCATATATTCCATTAAACTCTATATGAATCACGGATAAAAACATGTTCCAAATATTAATTCCCCAATTAAAAACATATTTGGAGCATCAATATGGGTGAAGGGATATGAGCCACTTCTTTTATTCACCTAGAATGATGCTGGTGTATTTTTTCGTCGATGGAAGTAGGGGAATGAACACTGTATTCCTAACCTACTAATAAATTCAATGTAGTTTCACTAACAGTAATACATTCTTATCCCGATGTGTGTGCTACTCTCACATGTTGGGCCCATATTGGAGATGGTATTTGAGCCTTATGTTGTGCCTTTGGAATATGTCGGTGGAATTTTGTGACAGGGGTATGAGCTGGTCCAATGGCATGTTCTTCTCTGACCTTGGGAACCTCAGTTGTAAAAGGAATAAGATCCTAGTCTAGTAACATTTTATTCATCAACGATAATTTTCCCATATAAACTTGTGCATATCCTAAGGAATGTGTATGTCTCACTTAGTGAGATGTGGTTGGAGTAGAAATATGATCCAAGCCTAGTTCCACGTCATTTTTTGGAATATACTGACAATCCTCCAAGGTGGGTGAAATTTTGTGTGCCTACTCTAATGTATCCACTAGTTCATTTTGATCAGAGTGTTTTGATTCCCTATCTATAGGAATATAAATATGCGCTAATACCACTATATGTACTAGTGTATTAAAATGTTTGTGGATTTCATCACCTATATCTAGAATATAATTACATTTCAGAAAAGCGTTCATGGAAATGTAATAAGACACGTTTTATTTATCTAATGCTTAAATTAATATAACTTCAATTGAATTTTTCATATAATTCCATTATTTTCATTATTGATTAACCATAATATGCTTATCATGTTCATGTGGGGTGGAAAGGATATGTGCCTCCCCCATTATTGATTCACGAATATGCCCATAGGCATTCTCTGAGTGATTAGGGATATCAGCTTCCACACTAGATAAAGAAGTAATATTCCTCTGAGATTCAACTACCTAAGTAAGGACAAATATGAAATTATAATTATAAAAATATTTTCATGCTCTATGTGACATCCATTTTCCCCGTGCATGAGATACGTAGGTGAAAATGTTTTAGGTGGTTCCCATAGTAGATAGATGAGGGGAACCTGTGGGACATAGTTGGTAACAAGGGTAGACATGATCCCTCTTCAGTATCCCATATACCATAAGGGAGCCACAATTGACTACATGATCCCTACACAGTAGATACTAATGATAGTGATTATCATTCTTTAGTGATTACCTTCTGAATTTTTTTTGTTGTGGTAATGAGTGCCACTTGATTCACTATATATTTTTTTAGGTTTTTTTGACTTGATGTTTTTTTCATTTGGAGAACCATTCATGTGGACTTGTGGGTTAGGATTATTCCATGTCAGTTGTATATCCATTACATTCTCAAATCAATGATTAATGTGTCACATGGGAAATTTCATTTTGAGACATTCAAGGGTTACAATCAATGTGGATATTACAGAATATTCATTGGAGGAATACCTGAACTCAAGTCATTTTTAGAATATTATGTATAATATTTAAGAGAAAAAGGAACAAATTCACCGATAAGTTCAGCATTTATATCTAGATTTTTAGTCAATTATATATGAGTTGGTACCTAAATTTTCAATTATTATTCCATCTCATTCCATTCTACTCATGTATATTTGACAGAGAGAGGATTGAATTATTTCATGAAGACCCCAGTTAAATATTATTAATAAATCATTTGTATTATATTTTAGAATCATGTTAGTTTCACCATTTTATTCTTGGAAAGAAACTTGATTTATTTTCCCAGTGTTTCGATTAGGTGGGGTTCTATTTTTTATAATCATGAACATCAGGATCTTCATTACTATTTTTTGGAAAGAATCAAGAATAGTTTTGTTGGATTGTTTCATTGTGGGGGGTTCAATATTCTATTCAATAATTAATATTTGGTTTGTTATTTCTTTTCATAGAAAATCCCAATGATTCTCATATCCATTAATTGGTATAGACATGATTTCCAATGGAATGTAGTCAATTGGTGTTTCAGAACCCATGACACTTATGGAATCATTGTAGTCAAGAGGATGGGAATTCAGGGTCCCGAAACCTTTTTTTGGGGGAATTTTATATCCTACTATATGACTCTCTAACAGATTTACGAGATGTTCATGATTCTCTCCATAATCCCGATAAAGAGCAATATGCCCTAAAAATGATCAACTATTGAATCCATCCATGTGTAGGGGGTTCTATTAATGAGTCCATTTATATGTGTCAAAGGATCATAATCAATTTCTCATTAAGTAGAATATACATATAATTTAGATCCATATATCCAAACACTATGGAAGTTCATACCATCGTAGGAGTTGATTAATATTTTGAGGATGGGATTGATCTTTTATGAGGAATCTCATATATCATACATATAATGTGAATCAAAACCCATATTTTTCATGGAATCATTGTATTTTAATATAATAAAAAAATGATATATGTGGTAAATTAATAAACATGTATTTAGCTCATGGCTTGGGAAGTTGTCCTACATATCCAAGTTGTATAATGAAATAGAGTCATCGTATTTCAATCGTATTCCGACGACATACTCTGAGATGGATGGCCTTGTTTTTTGGAGAATTCATATAATATTTCTGAATGTGGATAACATTATGAAGTTCCATAAATGTTGGTGAATCATGATTTGAATGAAATTATGATTAAAAGTCACTAAAACAACTAGATCTATGCTTATTTTGAGGAAAAAGTGATTGCATGTGTTTCTACTAATTGCTTATGGATCCAAGACATACACTCTTGGGAAAAACATATGAGTTGTATGATGAGGATGTCTAGATTTATGAAACAAACGTACATATATTTATTGTAGAAGGAATCAGAGTAATCATCGTTCATTTTCAATCTTAATCCGCCGGTGCATGAGAAAAAATTTGTAAGTCCATTAGAGATATGGGGTCATGATGGATAGAATGGTGGAGAAATAGGGGGACTCACACAGATGTGAATTCCCTGTAGATATAGGGCCTTAAGAAGACATCTAACATATTCACATTATAAAATAATCAATGTTCCAATATTCCAATAATCTTATAAATATGAAGATAGATGAGGATGAATGATATGTCCATGGGATGGATTGGGTCTCAATTTTTAGAATTTCAGATACATAGAGTGAATTACACCAAGGTGATGCCCATTTTATCATAGGACATAAGAAGTCTTCCTAGATATCTTTTGTACAGAAGGAATCATATTTTTGTAGTACATATGGGGTTATACCTAAATATATACACTAGATAAAGTTATCACAAGTAATGACATGAAGTTTTGTCATTATAAATTACCTTATTATAATTATACAAGATAGTTTGAATCCAATTAAATCAATTATAGAACACAATATAGTCATTAAAAATGATTAATGAATGAAATAATGTTGTATTTATAGATGTAAATGAACCTATATAGAATAAATATTAATGTTTCCCTTGGAATAGTAATTTCTCAATTAGAAATATTATACCATACAATGGAACGCTGACCTCACATATGAAAGAATATTTTTGGAAATTCTCTCAATGTAATACTGAAGCATATTTTGGTTGGTTGTGTTGGTTGAAATTGATGGTTTTCATGGAGTGTTGTTGAGTTTCATAGATGTTGTGGACAATCCAGGTTTTTAAAGAACCATGAGATAGGAAGGGAATATATGGCATAGCCATGTATTTAAATATGATGGGATTCTTGAACTGGATTTCACTTAGACTCAAAGGATGTTGATGGTGAGGTCTTCTATTAAGACGAGATTCACGAATAATACAGGTGAAGAGAATTGTGGTGATGCTTTGTGGAAGTGGCATAAAGGAATTTCCAGAATGCTTCGATAATACGAATAGCTCCACGATTTGAAAACATCTATGGTGCATCAAGATAATGAGAGAATTTTGGTGGGAATTTATGAGATTTTTAGTTAGAGATTATGTGACATTGACTTCGTGTTGAAGGTTCTAGAGTTAGTGGAATATCATATAAATAGGCCTCAACCACCTCAAGATTAGTAGAGAGTATTACATTAAAAATTCAAAGCTCTCAAATTGCAAAAGTGGTTCATGAAGGAAGTGTGCTTCAAAAGACATAGGAGATTCACATTGGCTAATATAGCTCTGCAAAAGTGGCGTGTTCCGTATTGGTTTAATGATCATCATACAAAAAGTTTCTTTGAGAAATCTTCATCATTTCAAAGGCTTGAACTATGCGAAGCAGTCTGCTATGTGAAGTAGTGAGCTCTACGAAGGTGTGTGCTTTTCGAGGAAGTAGGGATGTTGTGAAGGAAGTTTGAGATTTCCAAAATTGGGAGCTTTGCGAAATATGTATCTTCACGAAGGTATTTTAAAATTTTGTTTCCATGTATTTTGTGTAAAAGGGTTATTCATCATTGGATGAAATATGGACATCAATAGTGTATCAACATACAACATATGATTCATTCATTATTGATAGTGTCGAGACCTACAATCCATAAACTATGAGTGGATCTTCTAGAGAAGCAGTAAGCTCACATTAGTTGATAGATAAGTGAGTTCTAAAATTGTGAGTGGTTGTAAACTGGGATGGACAATTTTACCACATCAAACATGTGAACAAAAGTGAACTTATATTGGATTTAGTACATCATCAGTGTATTCTCCATGGTCATAGCCTAGTCAGGGTGAACCATGTAAAATTGTTCTATCATGTTCATGATTTAATTTTGGATCATACCCTTCAGTGGGATGTAGAGAGAAGGGAGTTTTTTCTAACAAAAAAAAGATCAGATGGGAAGTTTTTTATCTGTCAAACACTGATTCTCCCCCACTAAGGGAACAAATCCTTGTGGACCTAACAACTGGTATCAAAGGGAAATGTTGATATCAATTTATATCTCTCAAATGGAGGTCAACAATCAAAAAGAGAATATGATTTTTGATCAGATCAATTTTCCACTATGGAAGAATCTGATGCAATACTAATTCTGATCTTTCGGAATAGATGTGTTTATAGCTGTAATGCATGGTATAAAACCCGATATTTATAGTGGCGCTTTATCAGAAGCCGTGTGTAGAGAATAGGATGCTTATGAAAAATAAATCAATGATTTAGGGGGAGCCCTATACAATGCAATATATACCCAGTTGATGTCCAGAAAAACATCAGATTCCATGTGGGAATATGTATTGTATATATATGAAGGAGATACAAAGGATAGAGAGGCAAAAAATTTTGTTCTGTGTAACAAGCATGATGATTTTTGAGTAAACTAGAATTAGTTTGTTGTTGAATTCTTTGACTGAGTAAATACTTTTGTGGAAGATATTCGAGGTCTTGGAGAATTCATTGAAGAAACAAATATTAATAAGCACATATTAAGGAATCTTACTCCTCGGTTAAATTGGAATGTACCAGTACTGGAAGATAATGTTCCGAAAGAGCTGACACTGGACAATTTGAATGGAACATCCTATTTATATGAAATGAGGAATGATGACAATAAGGCTATAGAAATGGGGATTTCTAAGGAGGTGGTATTGAAGGAAATAAAGAAGGTCACCATTTAAGATTCTGAGGAAGATGAAGAGACAAATGAGGTGATGACATTTCATTCCTCAAATTTTAAATTAGGAAATAGAATGTTCAAGGGGGAACTTCCACTTTCTTATTTTCATTATGAAAAGGTTGTACACCATGCAACATGTTTCACTAAGATGTTTCAAGAAGAAGATGAAGACTAGGCCAAAATTACCATGATGAAGTTTTCAACCTATGTGAAAAACAAGAAATTGTTCAAGAGAAATTGCATTGAAATGAAGAATCTCCTTTAACAACAATGTGACAGTTTGGAAGAGACTAAGGTTGAGGATGTTGAAGATATTGACAACTGCAATGATCATGATGAAAATGCTCTAGTGGAGGTTTACAATAGTACTTATAAAAACGAAGAAACCGAAATTGATGAAGAAGAATTAATTGAAGGAAGTGTCGACATGGAAGATGAATTGGAAGCTACTACAGAAGAGATAGAAGTTTTGAGAGTGAAAATGAATAAACCCAACAAGGTGATACATGATTACAAAACTCTACATGAAACAACAGGAAGAAGATGAGTCTTAGATGGTTGAAGAAATTGAAAAATTATGTCTTATAGGCCAGAGAGATCAGTAAATGTTAATGGACAAAAGATCAAGGATGAAGAACAGAAGAGGGAGATCGATTTATGGAATAGCACTATGAAAGATAAATTCATGTGTATCTAAGAACATTAGGGAGAAGTTTACTATTTTCTAGAAATGGATAAGGATCTTGAAAAACTCTAGAATACTATTGCAACATTAGGAAAGTGGATAATTTAGAAAACCAAGAAGCTGAAAGTGGAGCATAATGGTTCTCAGGAATGGAAGCATCAAATACATTTAGATGTTAAGGCTGATGTGGATCTTGAATAAAAAAATATGTGGAAATTGAATACATAATGCAAGCACCATTTCTGAAATTGAATGTTTATTTGGGCACAAACCATAATAAGAATATTTATTGATCCCATGGGATAACTAGTAGTGTCGAAGGGACACATGGGAATTCACCCTATATCCAGTGTTATTGCTGTGGAAAGATGGTCTATTCACAATATTTGTGTTCAATAGCCAAAAAATATTGAAGGGTACAAGAGCAACATTTCCCTACAAACGGTGTTTAATTATTATATAAAATCTATTTAGGGACATTTATCTTGGTGTGAAGAATTTGGGAACAAGTCCAGATATTATAAATCAACCATGTATTGGAATGTGACATGGTATAATCGTTGTAGTCACAATCATCAAATCAACAATCCAACAGGTGAATTTAAAATTCAAAATCAATTTGCATCTCTGTAGGATGAATTTGGGCCATCACAATCTAAGTAATACCATGTTTTTAAAATTACACCAAACTTTTGGATAAAGACACAGATCAAAAACTAAAAAAATATGAGAAGATAGGGGTGGCAAAAATTTCCCTTGAAGAATCAAACCATTCTGGTGTATAATTCCTTGACAGTAGTTGTACATCTTACATGACTGGTAATAATGATCTTGTATAAGGAATACAATAGGGAAATGAAATATTTTTCATCTTTATAAATTATGACGGAATGAAGGTAATTGGCTCATAAAAGGCGAGGTTTGAGGTAAAAGTAATGAGACATGATGAAGTCATATTAGTAGATGGTCTCAGTCATAATTTTCATAGCATCAACTAACTATGGAACTTGGGGAGTTCTATAAGGTTTAGTAAGATTATGTGTATCAAAAAAGGAATATATGGAGAAGTAGTTTTATATGGAAAAATAACAAAGTGGAATCTATACATTATTAGCGGAGAAAAAGATATGTGTTTTTGTCTAGAGAAGAAGAAATCATGTTGTGACATAAATGACTAATTCATTAATGAAAACCTTCCCTAGACGATCTGGTTATGTGTGTTGTAGCTAGGGACCTCCCTGAGCTATCAAGGGTTCATACACATACGTGCGATGCATGCCAACAAGGGAATCTCATCAGAATGACATATAATGAAAAGGAAAAGAAGTCAACAAGAGTGATCAAATTGGTGCATGCTGATGTTTGTGGGAATATCACATCATGAATAATTTATGGAAAAAGGTACTATGTTATTTTCATTTATGACTATAGAATAATTATAAGTGTATTTGTTATTTCCCATAAGATTGATATGTTTTCCAGTATAATGTAGTACTAGAGGGAGAGTGAAAGAATGCTTGCACAAAATATTCTGATATTCGTACTAATAATACTATGGAATTCACAAATATTCAGATGAAAGAATACCTCGAAAAACATAGGATAATGCATCAAATTTCATCTATGATATCTCCCCATCAGAATTGAGTGTTTGAAAGGAGAAATTTGATAATCGAAACCACAGATAGAAAAATGCATATAGAAAAATTCCAATCAGAGTAGTTCTCAATGAAAGTAGTGTTGACCTCGGTCTACATTTCTAACAGAGCTCTATTGGGTCCGAAGGAAGGAAAGACTTCATATGAAATGTTTTACTCAAATTATCCAATATTGAAATACATTCGAATATTTTGAAGTTTTTTCTTTATGATAAAAAAAGAGAATCATCAGAAATTTTAGTCGCATGAAGATGAATGCATAATCATTTACAACTCAGGAAAAAGACAATCATAAAAATACATTATCGAGAGGATGAAAAAAGTTCTTGAGAAAAATGATGTAATTAATGTGGAAAATGGAGAAAATAATCAATATATTGTTGAACAAAATCTTGATAAGAATAATGAAGATGAACAAAACTCTAGAGGACTAGAAGTGGTCTATACTGATTTAAAAGAAGACACTCACGATGAGAAAGAGAAAATAAAATCATCATCAATACAGAATCCATGCAGTCGTGCTGAATTTGATTAGAAAAATATCATTCGTGACCAGTCAGCTACAGTTTATACAAGAAGAAATAAATTACTATAATATAAAAATTATCTATCTTAGGAAGATCCTAAAATCGTTTCTAATTCAGATGAATATGAAAACATGGATTATTCTATGAATGAAGAGCTAGATCCGATTGAGAAGAACTAGATGTTGGAGATTTTTTTAGGCCAACAAATAATAATGTCATCAGGACTCAATGGTTCTATCTCAACATGATGAATTAATATTTCATAGTGATTCGAAAAATAGAATTTCATTTGTGAAAAGGATACGCCTATATAGATGGAATATATGTTGATGAGACATTTGCACCTATTGAAAGGCCAGATAAAAGCAGATTATTCCTATCCATTGTAGTGCAACGAATGGTAAATGTGTTCCAGATGGTTTTCAAATCTATATTATTTAATGTGTATCTAGAGAAATAAGTGTATATCGATCATGTGTATGTTTTATCATTACTGAGGATTATGAAAATAGATTTCACCTGAAGAAATATTTATATGGGACGAAACAAGCACCAAGAGCATAATACTCAAGGAATGATTAGTATTTAAAGAAGATCAGTTTCCAACATGGTGGATTTGATTAAAATATCTATATTAACAACAACAGTAACCAATGGAAGATAGTGCCGGTTTATGGGGATGACATAATATTTTTCAGATCAGATAATGCTCAGTGCATATAGTTTTATGAATTAATGAAATGTGAGTCCGAAATGTCAATGATTGGAGAGATTATGTTTTTTCTTGTTTTAAAATTATAATGGGGAATGAATGTATCATTAATTTATCAATCCATATATTATAAGTAGGTTCTGAGATGATTTTTAACTGATAATTCTGTGGAGATGAAGACTCTTGTAGCTACCCAAATTAAATTATTAAAAGAAGATGATGGACTGGAAGTTAATATCATAGAATACGGGTAGATTATTAGAAATTTACTATACCTAATAGTGATGAGAGATGATATTTTTTTCCACATGCCATGAAGCTTGATATCAATGAATTACCAAGGAATTCCACATGCATTAATTGAAAAGAATAATTTGGTATATCAAAGGAACTGTGAATTTTTCTTCATGTATAACGAAAAATCCCAACAATAGTTGTTGCGATAAACAAATACAGATTGTGCTAATTAATCAAGTGACAAGAAATCAATGTCCGGAGCTGCTATGTATCTTGGTGGATTGGGTATTTGTTTTCTAAGAAAGTATCACAATTTCATTTTATTGAGAACCATTGAAGCTGAGTAAATTGTGTCCACTCATACCTGAAGAGTGTTATTATGGATGAAGCAACAGCTTAATGATATGGGTGTTGAAGTGTTGTCAGCGATTGTAATATAGTGTGATAACTCATGTGCAATAAATCATAGAAAAATCCAATCCACCTCTCAAGTACAAAGAACCATGATATAATGTATCATTTTATCACGGAGAAGGTTGAGAAAGGAATCATGATGTTGGAGTGTGTGCCTACTGAACAACAGGTTGTAGACATTCAGATAAAGGCCTTACCCATGTATACTTTTGAGAGGAATAAAATGGATCTGGTAGTTTAGTCAACTCCCCACACAAGAAAAATTGTTGATGTGGGAACCATCCCGACTACACGAGGTATGGTGTGTCTTTTTTTTTTGTGTTGATATTTGTTCTCTACTATGTTGAAAACCACAAAAGAGTCTCTATTTGGTTCATTGACATAGGGGGTGACATAGTTCCTTAAGGGGGAGAAAATGTGGCTAAAGAAGGGAGAATATTTCTTGGTCAAGGAAACATGGGAGAAGATGAAATGTGGAGAAGTGATATTAGGTGAGAAAAATAGGATAGAGGGAGTATGAGTTTTAAATATGATGATGCTTGATGTGAACAGTCAATAATTCGATATCATGACAGGTGAGGTTTGGGATGAAAGCAGTTTATTGGCATTAGTATGGTATCAATGATTGGTGTTATAAATAAAGTGATTCATTAATGAAAATTTCCTACTACTCTGGTTTCTCACGCTGAGCACTGCTCATTTGGGCTTATAGTATATTTTGAGTGAATCTTTGGCCGCTATCTAAATCATATGGTTTGAATGATTTCTGATGATGGAATGTCCATCAATGTGGTATCAATGTAATGATAATAATATTGAGAAGAGTTTTCAACAAACCCAATGGGGGAGATTATTGGGAAAAACCCCTAAATGTAACATTGCAGTATTTTTGGGTTAGTTGTGTTTGTGGACATTGTAGTTTTTCATAGTGAATTGTCGAGTTATAGAGATGCTATGGAAAATACATGTTGAAAATGAACCATGAAAAAATAACAGTTGACTTGGATGTGGAACAATAGAAAGGATACATGGTGGTCCCATTTTCCATTGATTTCCAAATATTTGGTGTCCAAAATTTGGAGTTTGGTGAGAATAGAGAAATGTGGATTTCGTTGAAGATATCATCAAAATATTGAATAGGAATGTGTTTCGCGAAGTTTATATTCTTGAAGTGGATTTACAGGATACTATAATAATTTTGGCGGTGAGCTCTACGATTACAATGAGCTTCATAAATATCAAAGGTGAATCGCATTGCGGAAATGATTTGTGGAGATAGTGAAATGGAATTAATGGAACACTCTGCGATTTTGACTAGATCCAGGATGTGAAAATTGACACAGTGACTCATGATATAGATTAAATTTCAGTGGGAAATTCGATGATTTTCGATTTTAGCTGACGTGGTGCTGACTTCACGCAGATAGTTCTCGGGATGGTGGAATCTTTTATAAATAAGCATGGATGCCCTCGAGAGATGTAGAGAGTTTTCCATAAAAAAATTCATACCACTCAAATCGCAATGGAGGTTTTCAAAGGTAGTGTGCTTTGAAGAATAGTGGAGCTTCGCAGAGGAAAATCTAGCTCCTTGAAAGAGGTGAGTTCCACTATGACTCTGCGAGCTTCGTGAAGGAAGTTTCTTTGTGAACGCTTGAGCTCCACGAAGGCTTAACCTCTGCAAATCTGTGATATCATGGAAGGTGTTTTCAATACGAAGAAGTAAGGACATCATGACGTCTTTTTTTTTTTGCTATGTGTAATTAGAGCTTTGCGAAGGATGGATTCTTGTGAAGTTATTTCCAATGGTTGTTACCCATTAATTGTGGTAACGACATATTCATAATTGGATGAAACATGGGCTTAAATAGTGAATCTGCATATAGTGGAGGATGCATTTATTAGTGATAATGAAGAGACCTATAGGCCTATAAATTGTGAGTGGATCTTATGAAGAAGTAGCAAACTCACTACAATTGAGAGGGTAGTGAGATCCCAAACAATGAGTGGTTGTAAACCAGGAGAGACAGTGAGTCCACATCGATCATGTCAACAGCAATGTGATTATAGTGGATTTGGAACATCCACACATCATAAGTTTATGATCACTGTTCGAAGCCCAGTGGGGGTAAACCAATTAAAATTATTGAGTTGTATGCCTGCATTAATTTTTTATCATACTCTGCACCATGAAGGAGAGAGAAGAGATATTTGTCTAATGATGAAACTTGATTAAAGGGTAAGTTGCTTTTATCTATTATACCCTTATTTACCTGTAGTGAGAGCATCTAGCCTAGTGCAGCTAAAATTATAAATAAAAAATTCGGATCTTATAAATATTAATTTTATATAATTATATCTTATTAGGATAATTAATTGTTTTAAAAATTGTTAATTAAGTGTTAGAATTTTTAAAAGTCATAAATATTTAATTTCAATTTTGGTGAATAATATAATAATTTAAAAACAATTTATAAAATGAATTCATAAATTAATTTTTTTTTTATTATATTAACGTATCATTATGAGATCATAATAATTTTTTCAAAGGTGATTAAATGAGTAATAATTTTAATAAATATATATATTTTTGACTAAATGTGGAATATTTTTTTAAATTAAATTTATAATATTTATAACATTATTTTCATAAAATGAAGTTCATTGAGGTATTTTACTGATCGAAAAATATTTAGGGATATTTTTTGGGATTTTTCTAAAATAGATATTATTTTGTGAATAGTAAAATAATATAATTTATGATAAAAGATAAATATGTGAATTGTGGATTAATAGATAATGTACGGCTGATTTAAGCCCAAAATATGGAAATATAATTCATTATTTTATTTTATTTTATGATAATTCTCAATCAATTCACAACCCTGATTCAAAATAAAAATCCAATGCAGAAAATAAAAAGATAACACCCCCGCTACTATAAAACCCACCACTCACCTCCTCTTCCATTCAAACATATCTAGCCTTGAGCCTTGTCCAAATTATAATAAAATAATCTCTCAAGCCCATAGCCAAATTCATGGATTTTTTTTCCTTAAAAAAATAAAATATCACACATTCTATGAAGGTATTTAAGATGAAGGAATCAAGAGGAAAAATCCTCTTCCATTTCTTTAAATTTAATTTCATTTTCTATTCTATTCTTTTTTATACTCATCTGGCCTCATACAAATTGAATGAAAAATATAGAAACTCACATATATTTTAATAATATTATGATGATTGAATAATAAATCATTAATACCTTATCCTTTCCCTTTTATTCTAGTATTGAAAAGGCCATTTTTGAGATGTTAATTTATAGCCTTTAAGGATGAAATTTTTTTGTTTTCAATAACTCCTCCAAGGATAGTCATAAAACCAATCATAAGGTTAAAAAATATTATAATATACATATTATAGACTTGAAAAGTTATATAATCATTATGTACTCATGATGTTTAATAATAAAACAAAACAGGTTCGTTGTGAGCAAAAATAAAACAAAATAATACAAATAATTATTAGAAACATCTTATTTAATGATTCAACCTCACCCAAAATGACCAAATGACTTATATAATCATTTAACAATGATTATTTTTATTAATAAATTTTAACATATTTTTTGGATTTCTATTTAAAATTTACATGAACAACCATATTCATATATAAGTGAACTAATCAAGAAAACTATGAAAATATACACTCCCAAATAATGAAATTGATCAATATAAATCATTAAAAAGGACATAAATGAAGTTAATAAAAATATAATAAATTTATTCAATGTTTAAATGTTTCTGGAATTGTTATGTAATTAACCTAATTTTATTATACTAGCGATTAATATAAAGTGAATAATTATTTCAGACATATGGTATGAGATCATTTTTTGTCCACTATTTTTCCATTAGGTTACTTTTTCCCTGTATTTTCCCAAATATTATTCTTCTGTAATTTTCTAAAATTAATATAAATTATACTAATATGTTCCAAATTATTGTATCTATGTCTTAACATCATTATAGTATTGGTAAATGCATGTTTTAAAATTATTCCCATCACAATTATTCCGGCTAAAATATCCAGATTAAAGGGAACCTCCTAATTTTATACAGATCTTCATTGAACTCTTTTATATATTTTAACCAATAATTATTTTTCAAAAAGAACTCATCATTCATGAAAAATCTATCTTGTTTCAATTATGGTTTTATAAAATTTATATTTCCATTTCCATTTTAAAGAAACTTGAATATTTTCCCACAAATAGTAGTAAAAGTTTTTATTTATAACATTTCTTAATCACTCGTTTAACTTCAATATGACATAACATAACAAGATATACATCGATGTTCCCATATGAATGTCCATTTACTATATAAATAAATCCTTTTATGGACCATTAAAATATTCCCTTTTTATATGCCTTGTAACATGATTATGATTCAAAATTCATTCCTTAGGTTTTCGGTATGTTAATGTTTAATTGATTATGTATGATTCCTTATGAGGAAAAAAAATTCATGATTATGTAATAATTGTTGCTATGAGAAAGTACAATATTTCATTGTGTAATGTTTAGTCCCACGATACATCATGTGCAATGGTCTTGGGGGATAGACTTGAATCGTGCTCCTCCATGTGTAATGAGCATTAACATTTTCTAAATTCATTTATTATGTTACATCCACATTAAAATAATTCATATATTATATGATCCTATGTTCAATATGTTTTCATTCCATAAGTTTAATCATGATCTAGGAATTATTATATCATTATTATTTTTCTTATAACCCATGTGGTATTCTTTATATCAATGATTATTCCCTAAAAATGTTTTTTAGCACATCACATTATTCATGTTATCCCTAGGTTATCCAATGATGATATAAGGGCTTAAAGTAATTCAGGATATCATAATACATGACGTATTAAAAAATTATTTTTTAGCCCAATGTTTTTAGTTTTATATACAATATCTTATAAAGGTAGAAGAATTTATGATCCTTTGTTTTTAATTTGATGTTTATTTATTCCTAAAATCATGTTACGATGTTTTAATAATGACCGGGTCAATATATTTGGTATTAGGGGAAGATATTTCTAATTTTGGATAGAAATAATATATAAATTTATAATGAACCTTAGGGATAATACTATGTTTAAGAGTACATCCCTAAATTTTAGTAAACATTGAATGTGTGATTTATTAAAAACAATACATATGTGTCAGGATACTGAAATTCGAGGTTGTTCTAACATGGATTTACCATTGAGTAACAACATTGAAAATGTGTTTTGAGACTCAACCGAGGTAACCCCATACAAGACACCGAGCCTTACTATGCACCATGTTTGACACCCAGGGGGGATTTGATTGTGAAAATTCAAAATCTCAAAATGAACCATTATTAAGTGAAAGAATCATAATTGACAATATGAATATTTTTAATAAGAAGATCATTGTTAAAAAAAAATTAAGACTAGGGGATTAGAACATACTATATAAATTTCTTTTTCGACTCTATACTTCTTTGTTCAAAGTCTTCATTTTATGACATGTATTCAAGATCCTGAATTTTACGTCCATTTTCATAGATAATTGATTAAAATAGAGGAACTCATTCAAATAATTAATGTGATATGAAATTTGATTATTTACATAACAATATTCCAAATATAATGGGAAATGGTTACAAAAACATCATGATAGTTATTTATCAACTAGCTGATGATATGAATAAAAACATGAATCATATGGAATGACAACATTCTCTTTTGATAGACTAATTTGTTGTCAAATACTTTATACTAAAAAGGCATCCCATGTTTTGAAGATCTACTAATCCCATCTTCATAGAACATTAGATTGACTCCATTGAAAATATATTCTCTACACTCCTATGCACATAATAAGAGAATTTTGGAAAGTATGTTTGTCATTATTTTGGGGAAGCAGATCATTTTATTATACTAAAAATGAACATAGTTTCCTATTTCAAAAATGATTCCATGGAATGTTAATATTTTATGAAAATATTTTCCAATAAATATTTTCTTTTAACCCTCCTTCAAAATATGGAAAGAGAATTCCATGGACAGAAGTATAAGGAAGATGAGTGAATCGGGGAATATGAAGAAACCATCACAAGGCTAGCAAGATATATCTAATGGCCTTCCATGAAACCCAAAATAATAGTAGATCACTTCGATAGTGGACTAATGTTGTTTTTACAAAAACTATTGGTGATTCAAGACAATTACCACTATGATAATATTTTATATTGTGACCTTAAGGGTTATATAGAGACAGGAGAATCTTAGTAGTGTCATGGACTAGTGAAAAAAGAAAAAATATAGTCTATTTTGGGTGGATCAAGAAACAAATTTGAGTATTGAACGATGGCCAAATATCCCTTGTGTTAACATTTTGGGAGGAATAATCCTGCAAATAATCATATTGGAGCCAAAAAATGCATAAAATTTGGATGAATAGGTCATATGGATAAGAAATTACCATGGAATATTAGGTATTTCAATTTTGTAGAAGAATAAAAGGATGTTTAGATCCATAAAAAACTATACTTCATTGTTTCAAGTGAAATGAAAATTTTATTTTTTCAAAAAAATCCCTAAACCAATGGTTTTCAGGGGAAATCAATCAAATAATACAAGGAAACAACAAGGTGTATATGCTATCACTACTCCAGAGGTGGAGCTAGAGAATGATTTTATGAAATATACACTACTAATTCATTCTATAATTTAGAATTTACTATTTTATTATGGTTCTATTTATTCATTCATATCATGAAATTTTTGTGGTTCTATATTGGATCACCTCAAAAAATAGAAATTGAGTTGTCTATCTGAACCTAAAATGAAGATTGTATAGAATACAATGTATATAACTGCCTCTAGTTACTGTTTATGGAATCAACCTCTATAAAAATATTTTCTTATTTTCGTTGGTAATGTTTTTTGGTGTGTTGTGCTTTGATTGGATATCATTATACACAAGAGTGCTTCACCATGGGGGGATCCCGTCCACTTCGTCAAGATGAATGATGGAACAATGCACCTCAATGTTGATTATCCTAGGCTTAAGAAAATGATGATAAAGAATAAGTTACCAGTTCCATTGATAGATGAATTGTTGGATCATCTACAGGTGGAGTGTTATTTCTCTATAGTATGAAATCATTGTGGATATCACCAACTTAATGTGAGGAAGGAATATATTCCCACATCATCCATTAAAATGTTGTATGGACACTATGACTTCATAGTGATTCCATTCAATCTCACTAATTTTCCAAAAATACTCATGGACACAATTAATATATTATTTAGAGATTACCACAACAAATTTTTGTTAGTATTTATTTATGATATTCGGATATACTCTAAGAGAAAGTAGGAAGATGAAGTGAATTTGAATATTATACTATAGAAATTGTGAATGGATAAATATATGAAAATTATAGAAAATGTGATTTTTTTATGGATGAAGTATAATTATTTGCATACTTTTCACTAGAAAAAGAATATCAACGGACCCTTACAAAACAGAAGAATCAAAGAGTGGCCTAGAACAACAACTATAATGGAGATTCACAGATGTATGGTTCTTGACAGGTATTGTAGATTATATTGGAAGACCCTATCAAATAATTAAATACCAATAAACATGATTAAATGTATTTGAGTGATATTTTTATAGACTCAAGAGTGTGAGGAATGAATTATGGAGTCACTAAGAGGATTATCAATTTGCTACTACTCACAGTCCTGAAAAATGATGAACTCTCTATGTTGTACAAGGATGCTTAAAAAGGTCTTAGGTTGTGTACTAATGAAAAATGATAAAGTAAAGGCCTATTCCTAATGGAAGTAGAAAATTCACGAGTTAAACTATCAAAATCATGCTCTGGTGTTAGAATATGTGATCACCGCATTGAAAATATAGAAAAATTATAATTATGGAGAGAAGTGTGAGATATATAATGATAACAATTGACTCAAATATATATTCACATTGAATAAGCATAACTTGAGATAAAGAATATTGTTTGATCTCATAAAATATTATGTCTTGTAAATACACTACCATCATTGTGATGAAAATTATTTGGTAGATGATATATGTTTAAAATATCCTACATTATTATCAATGATGAAAACTGAGAAGCATCCAAGCTCCATAGACACGAAATGAATGAAAAGGGGAATCATTATGTGAGGAAATCATTATTTCTTTCTCCAATTATATCTCAACCATACCCCATTTTATACACAAATGATGCTTAAAAATGATGTGAAAATTCCCAACTGGGGGGAACTTATGAGAAATGGGAAATACTCAGAGCTCCAAATGCATGTGGATGGAGTTGGTAGATTTGGACCAGGAATAGATGTAGCATCAAATCTGATGGTAAATAAAGATATAATGAATGATTCACGTAGATAAAAATTATCTATTCACCTAGTTATAACTAATATGTATTTATATCTCCTAGAAATATATTGGATGGACAATATGAAAATTGAGATCACTGAATACACATCACTATTCCTAATATGTTATCAAGTGAAGGGTGAATGAAAAAAAAATTCAAAATCGATGATGAAATAATAATCCATACCAACATGTATTTGGCGAAATATCAATATGGACATTGTAATTCAACATCTAAAGACATCTAGAAGAAAAAATGTTATATGGGATGTTTTTTATCATCGTACATAGGCAATGCACTTTATATCAATTTGAGAGAACATTTCAGTAGATCAAATTTCATTTATATAGATCCAATTATAGGAAATGATAAATGGAGTACCTCTATATATTGTATTTGATCGAGATCTGTAATTCACCTCGATTTTTTGTAAAAGAATCCAATATTCACTAAACATTGAGTTATAGTTTAATACAACCAATCATCCTCAAATGGATATCCAAACTGAATGAACTATTCAGATATGTTGAGAGTGTGTTCTGTGGAATTCCATGGTGGATGAGACCAACATATTACGTACATCGATTTCTCTTAAAAAAAAGAATCAACTCCAGCATTAAAATAGATGCATATAAAGCCCTTTATGGGAGATGGTTTAGAACACTAACATGTTGGGATGAAGTGTGCTATCATACACTGCTAGGACATTAAATGGTAGAAGAAATGGTCAAAAAGGTGAAAACAATTCGCAACCCATTACGGTATTCCAAATTTGATAGAATATGTTATGTGGACAATCATCGATGGAAACTCATGGATAAAGCTAGGGACATGGTATTCCTACATATATCTGCAATGAAGAGAGTTATGATATTTGAGAATAAAGGACAGTTAAGCCCAAGGTACATTATCCCCATAGATATCCTTGATCATGTCGGAACTATGACACAAATACAAGAAATACCAACAACCAAGTTTCATATAAATGATGAACTCCACATATCCCTCTGGAAGAAGTACACATTTGATCCCTCACATGTACTAATTTAATCGGTGTTATTGTTGGAGGATTAACTCTCTTACAGGGAGAATACAAGGAAGATAGAGATTATAGTGAAAATGTTCTACGCAGCAAGACCACTCACTTGGTCAATGTACATTGGGTTCAACATAAGTATGAAGTGGAAACATGGGAACCAATGAACTAAAAGAATGTGATGTTCCCAAACCTTTTTTCATCTTTGTGTGTAATAATATATTTCAAGGGAGAAATTTTATAATGGGTGTAGAATATAATGACCCAAAGTTTAATCAGTGGAAATTACCATATTATAATTTTTTTATATAATATAAATCACATTAATTCACATTCATAACATAATATAACCATTATAAATGAATAATTATTGAAATAAGTAGCATTTCTATAAGTTAAAGAACATATACCCTTGAAATAGAAAATAAAAATTTGTAATTTCAATGTTACCCTTATGAATAATATTCCATAAAATTGAATTGAACCCTTACCTTTGAAACTATTATCAAAATGTAAGTGTCTTATAAATCGTAAAATGACATAATTATATCATATTATTAGTAAAAAATGTTTAATAATATAAAAATTCATTGTTGGTATTTTAATCAGTCATGAAAATTGAATTAAATTTTTGGGGATTAATTTCATAATTCAAAACAAAATTAATTTTCACAAAATGAATTCATAAAATACTATTTTCTTATTTAAAAATTTTAAGATAACATTATGATAATTTATTTAATTTTTCAATGATTTATAATATCAATTGTAATTTTAAAATTTATATTTTATGAGTAAATTGTTATTTTAAATAAAAATAAATTTTATCATATATAGAAAACTATTTTCATTAAATTAATAATATTTATTAATTATAAACATAAATAAATTGTTTGCATAATTTTTTTTGGATTTTTCTAATATAGTTGAATTTCAGTGAATAATAAAGGATGTCAATCTACAATAAAAGATAAATAAATAAAATATGGAGTCCTAAATGATGTAAGGTAGATGTTTGCCCAAAATATAGAGATATACATCATTGTTTGATGATATTTGATGATAATGATATTTCTATTAATATTATTGAGGAAAAATAAAAAACTAATATTATAATTATTAGAAAACACCCCATCCTCCCAAAAAATTTCCACATGTCACCACCACTTATACGAACACCTCTCAAGCATTGTTACTTCTCTAAATTATTATAAAATATCCTCCCAAGGCCCTCCCCCACAACTAGGCTAATTTGGTTTTAATATAAAAAATAACCAATTCCATATTAAGGTTTTGAAGAAGAAGAAATCAATAGGTAAAACAATCATCCCTTTCTTTTAATTTCATTTTGAGTACATTTATTTCCTTTCGCCCCCTCACCTAACCTCATCCAAATGTTATAATAACTACACTGACTCAAATAAAATGGAATTTTATTATGGTTATGTAATTTTAAATCATCAATCCCCTCTTCTCACAGATATATTTTTGTAATGAGAACATCATTTTTATGGTGTAAATTTTTCGCCTTCAAGGGAAACAAATTTTCAATTTCCATTGATGCCATCATGTCTTATTCGAAAATAATTCCTAGGGTTAAAAAATTATAATATATATATATTAAATCCTATTTATTCTTATATAATCACTATATACTCGTGATGATAAATAATAACACCAAACAAGTTTGTAGTGAGTGAAAACTACCCAATGAAATCGAAACAACTATTAGTATTATTTTATCATGTGATTCATCATAACCAAAAATAATCAAATGAATTATATGATCACATAAATATCTTGATATTCATTAATAACTTATAACCTAAATTCTGGATTTTAGTTTCCGTTTGACATCAACATCCCTACTCTTATATAAGAAAAATATTCTCGAAATCTATGAAAACATGCACTTCTGAACAATGGTAATGAACACTATAACTCATCAAAATGACATTAAATTAACATTATATAATAATAGTAAAACATTACACATAGAATTGGTTATTTAATTATTCATTAAAGAATCTAATACTATTATTCCTGACATTATGATAATGTGTTGAACCGTTCTAGACTTATGTTAAGGGATCCTTTACAAACCCCTATTTTTTCCATTTGGATACACTTTATCTATCTTTACCCCAATGTAATTACTCGTTAATTTTATGAAATTATACTAAATTATCTCATTATTTTCCAAATTCATGTATGTATGTGGTATCAACCTTTTTTAATGGGTAAATATAGGTTTTCAAAATCGTTTCTTCTAAATTATTCTGGATAAGAATGTCCAATTAAAGGGAACCTCCTAATTTATTACCAATTTTAAAGTGTACAAAATATTATATTTTAAGATAGCACTATTAATTTAAAATCAATCATGTTTTTATGAAATACAATCATTGTTCTATTAAGTTTTTATACAAATACTTATGCCTTTTTTATTTTAAAGAATCATGGAAATATTTCTTTTATCCTTACTAAATGATTCAAATAAAAATATTATTAATCACACTTTTCACATCATTTTGACAACAATTATCATGATCTATACCTATATTCTTTTACTAATTACTATTTTTTAAAAACCAAAAATTCATAGAAACAATTATGATATTCCCTTTTGATATGCCTTTCGACATGATTGTGATACCTAATTTTTCCATGGGAAACACCTATGTTTGTGTTTGATTTCATATGTATGATTATTTATGAGTAAAAAATAATCATGAAATATTTTTGATGGGAATACCTAGATAGGGATCCAATGCATTGAGAAATTATTTGTCTCAAGAGACATCATGTGATAAAGTCTTGGTGGTTTTCCTAAACCTCTACTCATCTATGTTCAATGGGACTTGGCTCATGAAGATGTTGTGTTTTATGTTGTTTCCAAATAACTATGATTCCATGGTTATAAGATTCCATGTTCTATATTTTCTGATTCTTCATGTTTAATCATTTTCCATGCCTTATTATATCATAATGTAATCCCTTATAACTCATGTGTTATGATTCATTTTAACTTTATTCCCTTACAATGATTTTTAGCTTATCCATTTCCTCATGTTATCGCTATGATGTCATATGGAGATGTACATGATAAAAGGAAGTTAGGAGAACTTAATAGCTGATAAATAATATTTTTTTAGTACCATATTTCTATTTTTATGTACTTGGTCTTCCAAAAAAAATATAATTTAGAATAATTGGCTTGTAATTTATTGTTTATTTATTTAAAAAATCTTGTAATGATTTTTGTAAATGGTTAGGGACATTATATCACATCCCCAGACATATGATTCATATGTCCTAATTAAATTCCATAACATTTTATAGTCTACCTAACATGCCTGAGGATTCTGTGACATATCTTATTTTGCAAACTGAAAAATCAAAGACAATGATAACATGGGTCTGACATATCTAATGAAGGTCCACAAATATGAATGGAATTTCTAGATTAAATCACATAGTTAGTGTTCAAATATTTGGAGGACATCACATGCTCGTGATTAATTGAATGGAAGACCTTAGATGATCATGGATGACATATATGGCGGCTTACAGATGTCCTAGATACTTTTCTGAATGGAAACACATGACACTGATGAATTTTTTATAGGACATCCCATGATAAAAGATGATGTTTCTATAGGGTGACTCATTAAATGAATGCCTTTTTTAGAGGACAAAAAATGATCAAGTCCAACATGTTTTAAGGACATTGTATGATCATACAAACATTTCCCAGTACTTTTGAATAACTTGAGTGATGTATTTGGATGAAATCTCATTATTTGTATTTCATGGTCGGTGAATTTCATATGATATGGGTGGCATTTATGAACTATATCACACAAATCTCTTTTAATGAACTTGCAACATCACCTGATCCAAATGGAATGTGTAGATACTTTCACATGACACGAGAAACTAGTCATGGTGTTGTCGCATGATATTGTTAGGTTATACGAAGCACACGATTGTTAGAATTTATGTATTCTCAAAAATATTAACATATTTATGAGTCATTATTCCATAATTTATTGTATATGTGAATCATAGGATTCATGTAAAATATTATATTTTGTTTATTTCAGACACATTCATCATGAGGGACCTCTTTTTTATAAACCAATTAAAACTACAATGTTCATTCACCAGATCTAAAAGTGATCAAATAAAGTGAATATTCATACCTTGTGATCCCTTAGGACTTTACCCCGGTTTCACCAGGAGGTATACCATTTATATTAAGTAACTAGAAGATCAAAGAAGTTCTTTCATGTGCTCCCATATAGTTTTTCCCTATGGTCTTTGTTATTGATTTTATTTTTTTGTTGAGGTGGAAGGACTTATAGTCCCCACCACCCAATTTATATTCCACATTATGAGGTGAATATATCGAAAATCTGAGCTGTTTTTGTAGATGTATTTTTATATCTCATTATTTGCATGGTCCTATTCTGGGCCATCTATAGTGTTGTATGTTGACATCAACTATGATAATATTCCTCTATCTCCACTTTTATTGGTCCCCAATTGATCAAATGTATTTTTCCTCACATGTATTGTTTCTCAATGATAATTCATATATTAAGGGTGAAATTTATAAGGGTGTTCACATGAATAGGTTTCCCATTGAAATGATTTCTTGTGATTGAATATGACTTGTTTGGGTTAATTCGTCAGATTAAGATGACTTACCAAGGGTTCTCCTCGAGGGAATGAATATTTTTCTAAAGACCCCCATGAGTACATGTTTACCTATTGATGAGGTTTGGTGGGATCAATCATGATCACCTAAGGCACATAAAACTATTGACATAAAAATCATCATTTCTTATCATTAAAAGAATCTTTCTCCATTTCTACATTTTATTTTCCTCTTTATACTACATTGATAAATGATCGCATGAGTGGTTCGAGTGTCATTGAGGATAATAATTATCATTTTCTATGATTCATCATGTGACAAATGATCAATCATGTGAAACTATGGATTAATTTTCATGGACAACCATTCTACTTGTATGTGGCACTAAACGGTATCACATAATCAAATAAACATGTCTTCGTCATTCTCATATTGGTGTATTCATGAAAACATTCCCTTATATGAAAACATTGACATATCATTTGGGGTTTCGTGAGGTCATCCAGATCATAGGATTTCATTGCATGAATATCAACCTAACACTATGTAACGACATGTCCCCCGGGGCTCATGCTGTGACTACCCCAAGCTCTCCTTCAATAGGCAAGGGGCAGGAGACTTGCACCAATGGTGTAATTCCCTGAAACTGGGAAGGCATTACCTTTAAATCTTGTAAATGCACACAAACGAGCACCTAGATGGATACAAAACACTAATAAAACTATATAAAATATGATTGCTGAAAAGTAAAAGGGGCCCCAAATACAAACACAACTATAAAGTACATGGAACAAGAAATTCAAGTACAACTGAACAAAAGAAAAACTGTTGTCGAGTCATCCTCTAGGATTCGTACATGAAGGGTAGGTATAGATAGCCTCCTCAGCACTCCACGTCTGTCAGTCTCCTACATGTACTGACTCATCGTATGGTCCACCTCCAGTTACCATCTATTCCTGGTACTCTCAGCCACAGTCAGCATTATCTATCGTCTACATCCAACACAACAAGGTCTGGGCATATCCCATGCAGGGGTGAGTATAAAGATACTAAGTAGGGAACCCGAGACCCTCAAGATCTCACAAATCCACCAAGGGTAAACCAAAAAGTAAGGAATCAACAGATAACCCTACTTAGGTATATTCCCATACGTATACCTAAGTTATTAATTAATCCATCTCAATCATGAGGAAAACCCAAATGTACTGAATTAGCTCAACAAGGATTTTATTCATATTAATGGAACCTCGGATGTTAGAGAACTCATGCTCAATCGAGTATAGCGGGCCTTATGCATCACACAGAGGCTCTCCCATCAAACCTTGGACTGTTGAGGTACTCCTCATGTCGAGTACCATAGGTATGCTGTGTTACACATAGGTGCTCCCCACTGTGGGTTTGCCGCCACACCAAGGTGCTCCCCCTCATAGCCTACATAGGTAATCATCCTATCGAGTACCATGGGTCAGCCATATCACCAAGCATGCTCCTCCATCATGGGTCTTCCGCAACAACCAGGCACTCCCCACTGGGCTAGTAGAGTCTTTCAAAATCAAATGGTCAGTAGTTGTCAGGTCTCAACCAACTACTAGGTCTTCACACTCTGCTCGCTCATCACAGGAAGGATCAGCTCCAAGAGCTACTGATTTATACTCCAACTGTCATGAAGTCCCTTGAAGAAGTATTTGATAGGTTGACCATGTCATAGGGGTCTCAATGCAATAGATGATGCATTAATCAGATGCCCAGTTTGTGTGTTATTAGCCTTTCAGTCCCAGGGGCCTAGTTGGATTCATGCACGATCCAGCCTGACTGTATCTCAACTATACCCCAATCTCATGTGGGGTACATTCAATGGTACCGTGATGCTCCAAGATTACTAGGGAATCTTACAGTCATTCAAACGGACATCTGGTGCCAATGATATGTCCAAAAGAAAGTAAAGGGTTGTAGAGGGTCTGGGTCCGGCCCGACCTAGTCCGGATCGACCCATCCTGAACTGTTGGGTCTATCCAAGCCCGTTGGGTGGGACAACCCAATAGGTTCGTCCCAGACTGCTGTTCCTAGCCCTACAGGTCGTGAGGGGTTGCTGAGGGCAGCGAGGGTGCAGACTTGTCATGGGGGCGCGGATTGGATTCAGGCCGTTGTGAGTGCGGTTCGGTATGGAGGGTGCCGCATGGGTGACTCAGCCAAGAGTATGTCGCAAGAACGCAAGACAGTTCGGCCGGGGGTTCCGCGAGGGGTGTGTGAGGCCATCTCGGCCGGGGTTCTGTGAGGGGCACGGGAGGCCGGCTCAGCCTGGGCACCGTAAGGGGCGCCGAAGGACGGCTCAGCCGGGGCGCCGCCTGGGGCGTGGGAGGTCGGCTCCACCGGGGAGCCATGAGGGGCACGAGATTCCTACATGGAAGGCATGCTGTGAGGGAGTGGGTTTGGCCGGGTGCTCAGGAGGCTGACGGCTGCTACGGCCGTGGTGGCTCGGAAGGGTGCTGCGGTGCCGGGGTGGTCGGGGCTAGTTCGGTAGGAGGATGACATTTCTAGGGTAGCTCGCCCGCCCCGAGGTAGCTCGGTTAGAAGGGAAGAAACCGCAGGGGAAGTTCAGAAGCCTAAAGGTGGTGCAGTTCGGCCTGAGACAGCGAAGCTAGTACGACTGGGTCACCAAGCGGGCGGCGCGGGTCACAGAGGTCGTGGGGTAGTTTGGTCATTTCCTTCGTCACCCTTGTCGCCTTCCTATGTCTCGATGATCACCTAAAAAGTGTACGACAGAGGTTTCAGGCAATGTTGGTTTTTTCTGCACCCTCCGCGTTTAGGGTGGTAGAATTTAGCTCACACGAACGAAGCACAACAAACCCTCCAACAATTATGAAGCCCAAAACCCATAAAAGGAAAACATTTGCGGATCAACTAGTTAGAAGATGATATGTGTTCTTTGTTTTAGAAGGAAATAATAACAGGAATGTAAAATCAGACACAAAAATCCCTTACCTTTTTTGAAGATGGTTGACTTTGGCAGAAGAAGGAGGATGCCGATTCGTAGTTGACGAACACATCCTACATCGAAGGACGTTCCGAGAAACGAAGTCGAAGTCGAGGTCGTTTTTCATTGTCGAAGGCATTTCTCTTTGGCATTCATCATCGGTGGAGTTGTCTTTGTTAGGATCCTTCTCCCAAAATTTATCCTCTCCCTAGTTCCACCAAAATAAAATAATAGCATCAAATAATAGATTAATTTGTTGGAATAATACTCAAAATGGTTGAATTGATTAATGGAGAGTTGGCGCAAAAAATTGGTTCATTTGTAGAAATAATGTGGAGGAAACTCAAGAGTCTCCTCCACATTAATGAGGGTATTTGGATGTTTTTCTCTCCCCTCCCAATAATTGGGTGTCGGGTGGTCCCCACTCACAAATTCAAATTGGGAGATTTTTAGAACTTGGGTGGTCCTCACCACCATAACCTCTCATGAGTGGTCAAGGTGTGGTGGTCCCCACGAACAACTTCCTCATGGGTGGTTACTACAGAAAAAATAAATTAAAAAAGTGTTTATTTTATTTTATTGTTTCCATGTAAAACCCAAAAATGAACTTTCAGCCTTGACCAGCTGTCGTCGAGCTAAATCTCTTCTCATGCGAATACTGGTGCTGTGAGTTCAATGGTTCCCACCAATTTCAATTCTGAGCACCAGTTCAAAAGTTAAAAATACCCACTCATACTTTCAATGAACGTACCCGAACAAAACATCTGAAATTGATTTCGGGAACACCGGGGCTCAGAATCACGTGCCATCAAATTTCTTGGACTCATAAAAATCCATTTATTTTAAAAAAAATTAATTTGAAATTTTGGGTCTGTACATTCTCCCTACCTTAGGGCTTTACGTCCCCATAATCTTCAACTCAAACTAATGGATCAAGTGGGGGTACTGAGCGTGCATCTAAGCATCCCTACCCCATGTGCTCTCCTAGAGGTCCCCTTTCTGCCAGAGAATGCACACTAGAGGTATCGACTATCCTCAAAGGACCCGCTATTGTGGATCATCAATCTCTATTGGGACCTTCATAAAATTCACCCCATCGTCAACATACAAATCACCATGGTCGATGATGTGAGAATGGTCGTGCATGTATCCCCTCATTTGGGATATGTGGAAGACGTCATGCAAATAGTGCAACTGAGGTGGAAGAGATAAACAATATGAAACTTATCCAAATATGCAGAGGACCTAAAAAGGTCCGATTAATCTCAAAGATAACTTACCACCTTGGACAAATCACCACATACCTCAAAATGATGAGACCAGTAGAAAGACTTCGCCACTGTCCTTGAACACAAGAGGTTTCCGTCTCCTATCAGCATACAACTTCTTCCTGCTCTGTGCAGTCTTCATCTGCTCTTGTATGATCTGCATCTTCTTTATGGTAGCTCATACCATCTTTGGTCCCACTAGTGCTGACTCCGCTGGGTCAGTCCAGCAAAACGATGATCTTCATGGTCACCCGTACAATGCCTAAAAAGGTTCCATCCCAATGGGGGAGTGATATTTGTTGTTGTATGAAAATTCCATCAAAGTTAAGTGATCCTCCATGCCGCGACAGAAGTCTAGGACCCAAGCATGTAGAATGTCCACGTGGGACTGAATGGTCAGATCAGTCTGGACATCCGTCTGAGGATGGAAGGTAGTGCTCAAATGAAGATGCATTCTAAAAGCCTCCTGAATCCAATTCCATAGTGGGGATGTAAAACATGCCTCATGATTGGAGACAACTATCAAAGGTACTCCATGTATCCACACAATCTCCTGCACATAGAGTCATCCTGAGCCCTTTTCTGATCCCTGCACTCTGATCAGTAGGATGTTGGCCGACTTGGTGAGTCGATCAATGATAAACAAAATATAGTCATGTAACCTATATGTACATGGAAGACCCGTCACAAATTCCATGTATATCCCATCCAACTTCCACTATGGGACTTCTATAGTCTGAACTAAGCCAGCTGGTACACGATGCTCCGCCTTCGCATACTGACAAGTGAGGCTTGGAGATGCAAACTCTGCAACTGCCTTCTTTATTCCTGGCCACCAGTGCTATTGTTGGAGGTCCGGGTACATCTTCGCATCTCTTGTATGTAAAACTAAAGGGGATGTGTTGAACTCCCTCAAAATGTCCTCCTAAAGTGACACTGGTACCATAGTACATCCTCTAAAGAGGATGACGTGCTCCCCACCTTCAGAAAATCCATCAGGTGCATGCCCTGTAGAAATCTAAGCACATCGTGTCTCATTGTCAATGTCCTAATGTTGTGCCTCCCTGACTTGTTGAAGAAGTGGTAGATTTACTGTAAAATACTGAAGGAAGGCTGATCCATCTCTATAAAAAATGGATATCTGTATAGCAGCCAACTGCTCTGTCACCTCGCTTAGTAGTTGTATACCAGATCTCCTACTGAGTGCATATGAAACAATGTTCCCCTACCCAAGAGTATATACTATCTCGAAGTTATTGTCCTAGAATATCTCAAGACAATGTCATTTTCTCAGGTTCATGTCCTTCTCAGAGTAGATATTCATGAGAATATTGTGATTAGAGTATACTGTAAAACGCTCACCAATGAGTTACTATCGCCAAAACTTCCAGGGGAAGAAAATAGTAACAATCACTAGTTCAGGGGTAGTTTTTTTTTTATCATGTTATCTCAGATGTCGTGAACCATATGCAATCACTTCTCACTCGTACATCAAGACACATTCAATCCCAATACCTAATGTGTCGCATTAGAATATGTTCCCTAGGAATTCCTCTTGAAGCCTTAGGATGGGGGCACTAGTCAGCCTCTGCATCAACTCTTGAAAACTCCTATGGCATCTTTCCGACCACAAAATGGGTTTCCACTTCTTTGTAAAGGATAATAATAGTGCTACAACTCCATAGAAGACTGGAAAAATTCTATGATTGTATCCAGCCAAACCTAGGAAACTCCTTACCTCCATCACACATCTGGGTTGCTCCCAAGCAAGTATCACCTCAATATTCACTGAATCCACTGGAACTCCAGCCTCCGAGATGAAATTTCCTAGAAAGTGAATCTCTGGGATCCAGAATCCTAACTTTGAGAGCTTACCATAAAACGTGGGCACACGAAGTTTGTACAGTACTAACTAAAAATGATAGGCATGCTTCTCCCCAGTAGTTGAGTAGATCAGAATATTGTCAATGAAGAATACGACAATGATATTTAGTTATGGTTGAAATATCATGTCCATGAGTCCCATGACCACTACTGGGGAATTTGTTACACCGAATGTCATAACCAAGAAATCTTAGAGGTCGTACCGACATCTGAAGGCCATCTTATGCACATCCTCATCTTGATCTCTAAGCTAGTGATAGTCTGATCTGAGGTCTATCTTCGAGAACCATCGTACTACCTTCAGCTGATCAAAGTGGTCATCAATTATCGAAAGTGGGTACTTGTTCTTCACGGTCACCTGGGTCGGGCGACGGTAGTCGACACAAAGCTTCAAGCTCACATCTGCCTTCTTGGTGATCACAATCAGGGCTTCCCAAGGTGAAACAATGGGCCAGATTAATCCCTTCCCCTCTAAGTCCTCTAGATATACCCGCAACTCACGAAGCTCTATGGGAGCCATCTGATATGGTGGTGTAGATATCGTTTCCATCTCGAGGTACAAGTCAATTAAAAAGTCCACCAATCCTCCAAGAGTTAGACCTGGGACATCATCAGGGAAAACATCTGTGTACTATTCCACCACTACAGGATAACATAGACTCTCCACATCAACAACTCTTAGGGTAAGGATAGCCAATTGATGGGTGATTAGATGCACTCTCCTCCAAACATGTCCATCCTGTGCTGCAAAGGCTCCCTTCTCACCGATGAAAATAAACATGGTTCCATCCATGTGGACACACCACACTTTGAGACAAATACAGTCAATATGACCATGGATTATAAATAACCAGTCCATTCCAAAGATGATGGCGTAAGGCCTAAATTCTAGTACTAGAAGATCCCAGCCGAAGCTCTCACCTCCAAGTGAAGCATACTCTGCTAGCACCAGTTCGTAATCATCGAATCTACTCACGTAGGATTCTCTAGCAGTATGGATCATGCCAACAGCTCGGTCAGAATAACCTAGCCCCTAATGAGGGAAATTTAAATGAATGAGTTACAAGAACCAGTGTCTATATATACTGCATCAATGGTGGTGTAGTCACAAATCGTACCATGAATCATCTCTAGAGTGCCAAGATCACATTCCTCAGCTTCATGGAGCTGAGCTCTCCCCTTTCCACCTGAACCCTGCGGTTGGGGTGGAACTCCTAGTGGTGGTGGCAGTAACACCTCAAATTTTTGCCCATAGCCAGTTGCATGACAAGCTCCTCTGCCATGTGCGCCTGATCCCTGTGGACCACCTTGATCGAACCTCTATATCTACCTGAGCAGTCCTTCGACTACCTGCTGATCAATCGAATGGTATATCATACAGTCATAATCCATGTGACCCAACCTACCGCATACGTAACACTGAACACTCCAGGAATGACTGGCTCTGTCTCTGGTGCCCACACAACTAATCATGGGTCATGTGGTTGTACGCCTATAGGTATAGTCATCTTAGACCTCTGCGACATCTGTCTGCTACCAGCTGCAGAGGACTATGCTACGTGATGACTTAAAGTGGGTCTCGCTACAGGTGACTACTTAGCATGTAAACTCTACACCATGATGTCTCTCTCTAACCCCCCTTCCTGTGTTGTGATGCTGAGTGAGATCCTCGAAGCCCCGATCTCCCGCATGAGCCCCTGTTCAATGGTCCATGCCCTAATGAATGTGTCCCGCACCATATCTTTGGAGTAGCATGAGAGGTCTATGAACCTTTCTGAGTACTGAGCTATAATCATGATACCCAACTGCAGAAGATGTTGCTCTTTTATGCGCACTGCGCGAAGTGTTGCTGGGTCAAACTCTTCCCGAAGTAGGCTCTCTAAGTCTACCCAAATATGTGTCACCTCATCATGGACCTGGAACATCAATCTCCTCCATGTTACCGCTACGTCCTATAGAATGCTGTAAGAAAGTATCACCATGAGGTCGAAAAGTGTCCCTACCAGTAAGCAGACTCTCACCACAGCCTCCAGCAAATCCTTAGCTACCTTTGGGTTCATCTCTCCCTTGAACCTAGGTGGCCTCTGGCGCTGGAACTTGTGAAATGATCTGAAGAGGTTTGAACCATCTGTTGCTGGGGCTTCTGGCACCAGTGGCCCTACAGGGAGTGGTACCGCTGGTGCCTCCGCTGGAAAAGGGCCTTGCATTAAAGCCTAATCACTCGTGGGATATCAGTGCATACAACTCTCAGAACAGTAGACGACTATCTAAATGGAGGCATCCTTAAAATAAACATGAGTGGAACAGTTTAAAAGGGTATACCTGGTGAACTTACCTGGTGAGGTCACTTAAAGAAAACCTTTGAAAACACGCAGGCAATAATTTTTTTGAAGCACTATGTTGGGAAACAGAAATCAGGGTCCTGGTGTATGGATATGTCGGCCACTGCACCAATACTAGACTCCCTGAACCGAAAACCACACTCACAATAGTAAAGGGGTAATTTCCTAAAACTAGGAAGGAATTGGCTTTATATCCTATAAAAGAACACAAAAAAGCACCATGCTGGTTAAAAAACACTAAGCTAACTATATAACAAAAGACTGCTGAAAATTAAATGGGTCTTGAAGTTCAAGCCCAACTATAAAGTACAAGGAACTGGAAATACAAGTACAATTAAAGAAAGGAAATACAGATGCAGTGTCATCCTCTGGGATTTCTACCTGATATGTAGGTACAGAGTGCCTCCTCAGCACTCCACTTCTGTCAGTCTCCTTCATGTACCTACTTATCATAAGGTCCAGCTCCGGGTACCATCCAATATTGGTAATCTCATCCTCAGTCAGCGTTGTCCGTCGTCTTCATCCAACACAACAAGGTGTGGGAATAACCCATGAAGGGGTGAGTATAACGATACTCAGAAGGGACCCCGGGACCATCATGGTCTCACAAATTCACCATGGATAAAACGCAATGTAAGGAATCAACAGATAACCCTACGTAGGAATATTCCCTTACATATACCTATGTTATTAAGTAATTCATCTCAATCAGGAGGAAAACAGAAATGTACTACCTCAACAAAACCAGGATTTTATTCACATTATTTTTTCCTCGGCTGCTGGAGAACTCCTACTCAATCATGTATAGTGGGCCCGCCACATCACATAGAGGAACTTCCCACTATCCTTGGATTGCTGAGGTTATTCTATTATCAAGTACTATGGGTCTGCTGTGTCACACAGAGGCGCTCCCCACCGTGGGTCTGTCGCCACACCCAGGCGCTCCCCCTCATAGCCTGCAGAATTACTCCTCCTATCGAGTACTATGGGTCTGCAATGTCGCAAATCGTGCTCCACCATGGTGGGTCTACCGCCACAACCAAGTGCTCCACACTAGGCTAGTAGATTCTCTCAGAGTCAAATAGTCAGCAGTCATCAGGTCTTGGTCGGCTACTAGGTCTCTGCACTCTGCTCTTTCATCATTAGAAGGATCTGCTCCACGTGCTACTAGTCAATTCTCGAACTCTCACAAAGTCTCTCGAATAAGTTTCTCAAATTTCTGCAATATCATTTGGGTCTCAATGAAATAGAAGGTGCATCAATTGGATTTATGGTATGTGAGTTATTAGCTTTTTAGTCCAAGGTGCCCTGTTGGTTTCGTGCACAATCCAGCCTAGCCGTATCTCAAAAACACCACAAACTCTAGTCGGGTAGACTCAATGGGAATATCATGCTCTATGATTACTAGGGCCACTGATGGTTCATCAAACAGACATACAGTGCCAATGATATGGGCAACAGAAAGTAAAGGGTCGTAGTGGGCCTGGGACCGGTCCAACCCGGTCTAGGTTGACCCGGCTGGACCTGTTGGGTCTGGCCCTAACCATTGGGTAGGCCAGCCAATTAGGTTTGGCTCAGCCCGCTGGGCCCGACCGAGCGGGTGGAGTGGGGTCACGAAGGGTAGCAAGGGCACATACCAGATGTGAGAGAGCGGACTGGCCACTAGTCTGTGTCAGGGAGGTTCGGCCTGGAGGTTCCCACGTTGGTGACTCAGCCTGGAGGGTGTTGTGAGATTACGAACCTGTTCGGTCGGGGTGCTACGAGGGGCTTGGGAGGCCGGCTTGGCTGCTGCGCCATGTGGGTCGTAGGAGGCCGACTTATTCGGGGCGCGACGAGGGTCGCAGGGTCTGGCTCGGTCGGGGAGCCACGAGGGGCATGAGGGGCCCGCTCACCGGGACGCCTTGAGGGTGCGGGTTTGGATGGGGGCACGGTAGGCCTGTAGATGGCACGACCGGGGCAGCTCAGATTGGTGTCGTAGGGTCGGGGTCCCCGGGGCTGGTTTGGCCGGCAGACAGTGCGGCCAGGGTTGCTCGGCTGAACGGGCTTAAACCGTGGGGGCGGATCAAAAGCTGGCAGGCAGCGCGGTTAGGCCTGGGATGGTGGAGCCGTTTCGACCGGGGTGACGTGGGGTCAGCTTGGGCTACGGAGGCCACGGGGTGGCACAGCTGTTGTCTCCTTCCTCCGTCTCGAAGAACACCACAAAAGAGAACGTCAGAGGGATCATTCCATGTTGGTTTGGTATGTACCCTCCGTGTTTGGTGTGTTAGAATTTGTCTCAAATGAATGAAGCAAAACAAACCCTCCCATAATGATTAATCACAAAACCTGCAAAAGGAAAACATATGTTGATCAACTAGTTAGAAGTTGTCCACATTCTTTGTTTTAGAAGGAAAGAATCACAAGAACATAAAATCAGACACAAAAATCTACTACCTTTTTTAAAGTTGGTTGATGTTGGCACAAGAAGGTGGACGTCGATTCTTTGTAGATGAACACATCCTACATCGAAGGAAGTTCCAAGAAAGGAAGTCAAAGTTGAGGTCATTCTTCATAGTGTAAGGCATTCCATGTCGGCGTTCATCATCGGTGGAGCGTACATCATTGGGAGCCTTCTCCCAATATTGCTCCCAATATTTCTCCTCAGCCCAGTTCCCCAAAAATTAAATAATAGTCTCCAAATAATAGATTAAGTTGTTGGCATAATATTCAAAATAGTTGAATTGATTAAGGGAGAGTTGGAACAATCAATTGTTGTGTTGGCAGAATTAATGAGGATGAAGCTCAAGAGGCTCCCCCACATTAAGGATGTAGTCGAGATGTTTTCCTCTCCCCTCCCATTAATAGGAGGTCGGGTAGTCCCCTCTCCCAAATTCAAATTGGGTGGTTTTGAAAACTCAGGTGGTCCCCACCAACATAACCTCTCATGAGAGGTTAAGGTGTGGTGGTCCCCACCTAAAAATTCCACATGGGTGGTTACTACATATATAATAAAATAAATCAAGCTTTTATTTTATTTTATTGTTTCCAAGAAATCCCCAAAAAATAACTTTTACCCTTGAAAAACTTCCGTCTAGGTGAATGTATCCGTAAGAGAACACTGGCACTGGGTGTTCAACGGTGCCCTCAGATTTCAATTTCGAGCACCAGTTCATATGTTATAAAACCCCTCCTGTACCTTCATTGAACGTTCCCAAACAAAACTTCATAAATTTATTATGGGCACACCGGGATTGGAATAACGCGCCTTCAATTTTTGAGGACTCGTAAAATTCCCATTTATTTTAAAAAAAATTATGCAGAAATTATTCTTTGTTACACATTACTCTATTTAATGATTCCTCAATTTTTTAGTATTATATTATAAAGGGGTTACAGATGATTCTTAGGGATCTTTCGATGGACAAGTCACTTGATTGGAAAAATATATCTAGAAGTATATGCATGATCAGTGCTTGTTAGGATGCCCTTTCTAGAATATGAGTGATTATAAAAGGGGAATCACATAATGGTAAGTAGATCACACACTACGAGTGACCTTTTTATTCTAACATTACATGTTCATTCGGTTGTGTGTCCTCTTGAAGGATACACCATCAATGCATTTTGGCTTCCGCCCTTCCTATATTTTGAGAATAAAATAATACCCCATGTTTCTTGTATTTATTACATACTAGATTTTCAATTGGCTATTTGGAAGATTTCAAAATAGGAGAATCTTATTTATGAATTATTTATTAGATGAAAAATAAATGCTTCTTTTAATCAATAGAATTCATTTTGTATAGCTAAAACTTGTATGAAAAATATTTCGTACAGAAATATATTTGTTTCTAAAATATGTGTTTTGTTTCTGGTATCTATGAATAGTAAAATTAAAAGATAATATATTATGATTATAATATTATTTATACAATCCCAAAAAATTATTTAATAATTTATAGTAAATAGTAATAACAAATACTTAAAAAAATTTAAAAATCATTTTTCATCATGAATTTTTTTGTTCTATATTTTATGATTGTAAATAAAAATCGAATTACATAAATTTAAAATTCAAATTTGATAAAGATAATTTTAATTATTGATTATGAATATCATTATAAAATTAAGACAATTATTCTGTATTTATAGAAAATGGAATTATTTTGTGGTCAGTAATGAATAATATCATTTTTAAAAATATTACATATTTTATGAATTTACTATTGTATATATATGAATTGGAAATTAATGACCTTTTTTATATAAATAAATATGTTTATTATAAGTGAAAGTATTATTTCAAAAAAAAATTAATTTTTAAACCAATATAATATATGTTATAATATATGTAATGTCTCATCGGTAATTAGTTTTAGTACATTAAACATTTAAATGTTGAAAATTATTTTAATCTAATTGGTAAATTTAATAAAGGAATGGAAAAAAGAAATATTTTGGAATTAATTTGATGATGTTTCTCAATACCTTATATCTCCCTCACTTTTTTATTTCTTAATTTAGGATCTTGATGACTTTTTAAAATGTTCGTTCTTTATATAAAGATGAAATACAAAAAAATTGTAATTATCAAAACATTCAAATGGGGCCTCTCAGCACCCATTCATGGCACCCCTAATAATTTATTTTTCTCCTTAAACCCTAAAATTTTTAATACACCTAGAATGATATCTCTCTTAATTTATATTTTTTCGACATGATATAATCTTACTCTATTAATTTATAAGGTATTATAATGGAAATCTCAAAGTGATAAACATGATTAGTTATTTTTAATTAATATATATAATTTTATTTTTATTTTTCAGTAATAATTTTAAAATTAAAATGTTACATAATAAATAAAAGAAATATAATAAATATTGTTATTCAATAAAAATAATCTCAATCACCAATCATAATTTTTGTTAATAAAAACCACACTATAAATAAGGTGTTATATTTGCTATCTCCTCCAGGATGCAACATGTTATGGTTTCCTTAACAAGCATATAAGTACTTAATAAAAGGAGATTCTAATAAATAATTATTATATTTAAATGATTTCTATCACTCTAAATATATAAACCATGTTATAATTATCTCCCATTCAATGGTAGACTAAATCATTAATACTAGGTATATTTGGGCAATGACATATATGGATCAATTGATTTTAGTTTTTATAATCATAATTACAATAAATGGTTATTTTGAGGGTTATTTTAATGGATAATTGTTTAGTAATATAATTAAGGTTATGGTAAGTGATATTTTTTTTCCACTGAATTGTATTATTAAAAAAATGATTATTGTTAATTCGATCACTTAAATCGAATGTACTAAGAGACAAATAATTGATTATTTATAATTCACGACATCATATAAATTATAGTATCTTTATAAATCCCTATAATTTTTTATACCACAATAAAAATATCTAAATAAGAAAATTATGCATATATTATAATGACATTCCAACAAAACCTCCTCATAATCACCCATTAGTTTTTCAAGGTTCATGATTGGGTTGGTTTAACATCCCACTTGAACAATAATATATAGTTATATCATGGATTACTATGATAACCAATTTAATGTTCTAACATGATATAAATATTTATATAATTTTATTTCTTTATGTGAGTTTTATCATATTTTAACACATTCATTAAAAAACACATTTCAATCTTCATTAATTTTCAAAACATAATCATCACTGAGTTCATCATAATTTTTTTAACAAATAACTCTATGAAAAAAGGTATAAATTTACAACTATAAGGGAAAATATATTATTGTAATTTATATATCATTTCAATGATTTAATTTTTATAAATAATATATATTAATACCCCTTTTAATAATCTAGTTCTTTGTTACAAATATCACATAAATCTGGTGTTGAAAACTAGAAGAAAATGACTAATATATATATATATATATATATATAATGATATTAAATGAGGATTACATTTTTTTGATACTTATGAATAATATTATTATGTATTTAGTGATGTTAATGTAATTACTGATGATATTTGGGTCGACTGTCACATGAATTTTAACCAAGGTAAGGGTTTTCATCTCATATTCATCTCTTTGCAACCTGTTTGGTATTATGAATCAAATATAATTTATGTTATATATGTTATTTGAACATTAGTTATTATATTAGAAATTATATTTTAATAATTTTATATTACGTTAAACCCACCACCGTCTATTTCAATGGGTCTTTTAAAGTGTTTCACAAGTATTAAGGGTTTTTCATCAACAGAATTATGATTCATTGAGATATGATACATCAGATTCATGGTGATTTCTTTGAATATAGTTGTATTGACAAAATATCGCTTTATTTTTTATAAAATTATTCCTTTTAAGTCTTTGCATAAAAAAATCCATATCAATTATTTTTCTTCCAATGGATTTTGAAATTTGTTTTAACCTGGTCATATGATTTTGTGGTAACACAATTTTTATTCATTGCGATATTATCTTTCTGCTATACTAAAATCATATATGTATGTTAAATTATTCCATTCGATTTTATTATGTGGTATTCTCGCATTGCTTAAATTTTTTCACTATAAACTTATTTTGAATTATTTTTTGCACATTGAGTATATTGTTTGTATGGGAGACTTAAAACTAAAATCTCAATTACATGGTTATATTATATTTTTAGGAACATTATCCATCCATGGTTGAGTTATACCACCCATGTATTATATTATATGGTATAGTATAAGAAAATTTCAGGAAATTATGTTTTCATAAAAATAAACACATTGTTACTCTTCTTAAAATGTGATTTAAAAAAATTATTATTAAAATAATTAATGTGGTATAACATTCACATTGACATGTTTTGTATACCCTTTAAATTTACATTAATATAAACATAATGACTTTTTTATGGTCCATTATTAGATATTTATTTAATTTTAATGGTTCATAGTATATTTCAATTCTACTTTTCCAAATTTTCCTTTTAATATGTCATATCGATCAATATTTTTGATATATGATAAAAATTATTTCAAAATGATATATTAATATCTCAGTTCAATTTACCTTTTCATTTTCAAAATGATATTAACTTGTAGAGTTTATTATTTTTTATTTATCATATCACACAAACACAAATACAAACACACACACCCTTTAATTATTCTTTATTAAATTGTGTTTATTATCTTTTAAAAACATCCAAATATTTTATTTTTATTGTATATGTTCAAGTTATTCCTTTATTTTCAATGATGTGTAGTGATTACTCAATATAAAGTGAACATCAAATTTTAAATAATTTAGACTAGATGATTATCACCTTTAATTTATGTTATTATATTAACATGAATAAATTTATTAAAATTATGTATGTTGTTATTCAAATACGTATTAATTTTGGAATGTCTACTATGTATTGTTCATCTATCCTATATCATTATATGAATGGTTGTGATCAAGTTATCTATTTAATTGACAAGGGAATCAGTATCTATATTCATGATGAATAATCTCTATTAATTCAAGTTGATAATGTATTGAAATCTCATATTAGTAAAATATATATGATACCATGTTTTTATTCAATAAATGTTTCCTTATAGAATAATATGAAAAGTATTTTTTTACTCTTACAGTGAATTCAATGTACTTTATCAAGTCAAGGGTGGGGATCTGAATTATATAACACCTACATTCATTGAGAGGACTCATGATAAAAGTTGGGTTTTTGTGTATGTGTCTTCCCATAAAAAATTATTTATTGGAATAAGGAAATGATAAATATATCATGGTGTTTTCATTATTAGTTAAATCTTGAAGATTTCATTATTATAGATATCCATTTTTCATTTATAGACACAGTTATAGAATTCCAATAGTATCATGTTGATTATGAATTCTAGTATTTTACATATTCATACTATAATATTTTGGTAGTGATGTCTTCATTTGTATGTTTTTTATTTTCATCCATTTGAGGTCACAAACTCATTTATATAAATTTTTTGTACGTTATGACTATATGTAGTACAATTGAAATATTTATATGGATAACTTGTTTGTAGTAAATCATGGGAAATATTTAAGACTCAATATATATTGTGTAGTTTCATATATATTGTTAAAAATGACTTAATTATAAAAATAAAATGGAATTTATTAGATTATAAGGTTTTATGATTATATAATTAAATAAATATGAAAATATCCTTGAGTTGTAATAGACCAAATTAATAATTATATATTTCGTAAATATTTTGGGTTATAGAATTTATTTTATAGGTCGTATAAATGAATGTATGAAAAAACATTTCTTACATAATTGGTCCTCAAACTGTAGGTCTATGTAGTTATAGTTGAAATAAAAGGTAGTTTTTATATAACATTAGAGATTATGATGTTTGTTGATGATAATTTAAGGCTTTATAAGACAAGTTTAAACTTATGTTCATATGTATAGATAACCATTTTAGGTAATAATATAATTTAATGTTATGAAGATAAATCTAATTTTTATAGGGAGTAAGATAAGAGAAGTTCAGTAAACATACAAGGAATAATTATAATTATATAATGACAACCAAAATATTTTTAATTCCTTTAGTATGTTGTTTTCTAGATATTTTATTACTTTTTGATAATACAAGTGGATACATGATCTTCAACAACAGTACATTTGGATAATAACCACCAATATAATGTATTTGGTATTTACTGGATCATCACCTACAACAAAGAAGATATCGTAAATGCACATCTAGTTTGTCAGTACCATGTTATTTTATATGGTTCATTCCCATTATATTTATGATTTTTTATGGATTTCCATATATTTAAGATAAATGACAAAATAGGAATGCGAAAAAGGATAAAAATTATTGACACTTGTTTATTCATATTTTATACTATAAATTAATGTATTTTTTATATTATGTATAAAGGATATGTATTATCATTAGTGCATGAATTCTATGGATTTTAGTGTTTAGAATATTCTAAGAATGTTCATGGTAATTTTTTTGTGTCTATATAGAGTGTTGGGATAATATGCATGTGAGAAACCAAATCAATGTTTCATAATCTAGATCCACAACAATAGAGACCCAAAACTTGAAGTACATGGACATTTCATTACTTTTTTGGAATACTTAATACATAACAAAAATATACACACAAGGAACCTAATAGTTTAGTGTCTTTGGAATCTCAGAATATAAACTTCTAATCTTGTTGAAAGATCTTCAACAACTACCATAACGATCTTCCCCTTTTTGTTTCCTTACAGAAAACCTTTCTTTATTTCCTGGGGAAAATAAATCATAAAAAGGGTGAGCTCAAATGCTCAGTAAAGGAAAACATAGAGAACATAAAACAATCCATAAAAATTTGAAACCAAAAATTTGAGCATGAAATTTAATCATCAAAATCATGAGAAAAGAAATAAATAGTGGAAGTATGTAAGGAATATATCATAATCGAACATCAACCATGATAAAATATAATGGGAATAGAACATGTAATTGTGGAAACCATTCAGCACATTTTATGATTTCCATAGTAGCCAAGGAATTTCTGCCAAGATCATCTAAGTGGAAAAAGTCCCTTTCTAAATCGAGTTCACACCTCGTTTCAATCATGTAACACTGAACCATATTAACATACCATTCCAGCCATGTCTATATCATGATATATAAATCATTACACAATGCATTGTAGGGAGATATAGGTCCCACACATCTCATATTGAAATCATTCTTACTTGTCCCACAATATAAACATAAATCATTCATCATAACCCAAAGAATAAAATGGGATTCATAAACATCATTCCATCATCACATAACTCATATAAAAGAAATGGATATCATTTCATAATAAGAAAATTGAAACCATGTAAATCATAGATACATTATACTTGAAACATACACATATGAAATAATGTCATCTTAGATGCAAAATGGTTTTGATAAAGCACTTGAAATGAATTCTTGAGGAAAATATCCTTTCTTATTGAAAATCATTTTCTTTTAAAAAAATTCCAGAAATTTTAAAAGAAATAGATTTTGTTGAAAATAGACATGAAATCTTTTGGTGGAAGATTCATGAAAATAAGTCTTTATAAAACCATAAAAATCCTTTCATACCGTATGAGATAAAAAAACATTCTTCTCATACTTTTTCTAGAAAAGTTAAAAGGTAACTCGTAAAAGAATGATTCCATACATACCATGTAGTAAAAGTCAAAAATGGGTAAAAAAGACATTAAACACACATGAAACCATTCTTAGAAATTAGAGACATTGATGATAAATACAACCCCGGTAAATACTTACGAATAAACAATCTCGGATAAGAATGAGATTGGAATAATTAACCCTTACCTTAGGTCTGATAAGCTTTTTACGTGTCCGAACCTCCTGTATAATGATTTAAATAATGTGATTTACTTATTAATGAATCATATTCATTGTTATGATATCATATATGGTTCACTTATGACTTTATATTACCCGTTATTTTGTAAATTCCATGTTAAAGCAGCATTTTGGGTAAAATCGTTTCATTTATCGTATGTGTTTCGACTTGTTGTTCTTGATATTATTACTTATATACTAATTTACAAAATTCGAGAGTTTAAAATATCATTTATATATAATATATATTCCGAATATACATATATATACGATAGATCGATAAATGGAATGAAATACACCGTTCATGGAGACGATAGGCCGTACATACGCATGAACGTTGTTTTCGTTTCCTTATTGATTTGAATGAAACTAAATAGATGTCATATATATATATATAAATAAATAAAGTAAATTATTAATTCATATATTTCATTATTATTCATTATATAAACTTTATAATCATTCATGTATGGTTAACATGGAGAATGAATCTCATCGCATCTTGGAGACGGTAGTCCGTACATACGCACGAGCGATGATATCATTCCCATAATTATTGAATAGAACTAGAGTAGATGGTATAATATATCAGAATCAGTATGATGTTATAATAACCATATATAGTTATTCTTTACACCATTATACCCATCCATGTATGTTGTTGGTGGAAAAACAGATTACACCACAGCGTGGAGATGGTATTCCGTACGTACGCACGCGCGGTGATTTTGTTTTCTATAGGATGGATAGAAGATGAAATAGGGTTGTTTCATATTTATAATAACATATCAGTATATGAGGGATACTAATGTTGTTACCTAATAATGAAAAAACTAAAGAATAGGGAGTAGAAGAGGAATGGATCTTGATGAAAACGGTAGAAGGTATTACCTCTTTCTCGAAGTGCATCCTTTAAACATTCTCTTAGGGAACTAGAGTTGGTCTTTTGAGAATCCCAGTACCTCTATTAGGTTTATAAGGAAGTGGGGAAGTTAAATGGTCAGGGGTAGGCCGAGCTTGAAGGCTCAAATTGGTGTGAGGAGGAGAGGAAGGAGGTGCCCTTTTATAAGGGAGGAGAGAGGCAGCTTTGGAATCCTAAAAAATATTAGTTTAATATAAATTTAAACCCCCCATAAAAACCTCCAATAATGACTCAATTAGAATATAATATGAGATATGGTTGTAATCCCATCAACCAATAAAATTTATACATGTAGGGAATTTATTTTAAACATTATCAACTTGATTTATCCTTATTTAATCTATTAAATTTTATTTGTTGTAATAAGATTATAAATTTTAAATTGTTTTAAATAAATACTTATGTGATGTGAATTATCCACAATTATATAATTTATGAAATAATAGACTATATTAATTTTAATTTATAATTTTTAAATATTTTTGGGATTTTTAAACAATTTAATAATATGTTATTTTTATAAAATAACAATAGTGTCAATTTTGACACTATTGATTTATTTGAATTTAAATTAAATCCTCACGAAGGATATATTGAAAATAAAATATTTAATAGGTTACTAACATGTGATAGTAATCTAGAAAATAATTGGATTACATTAAATAGTTTATATAATATTTATTTTAATATTTTTAAAACCGTTTATTTGGTATATCTCTTAATAAAATAATTAGTACAACATTTTTGTATAATTATTTAATATACTTATTTTTTGCATAAAATTTAAAAATAAAATCCTTTTATGAATAAAAATATCAAATATTTTATAATAATAATTTTTCTCGAATTTATCATCTTAAAATAACAACATGAAAATTGTTATCATTATTAAATTATGAAGGTGACAACTTGGGAATGGGTTAAAATAAAATATTATAAGTGTCATAATCGCCTTAATAACGATACAAATGGTCAAAAATTCGGCCATTGGATGATAAGGGTTTATATATACACTAATAATAAGTTTTTTGCAGATTTTTGGGCCTTCTGTCATTTATAATATTTTAATAAAAAGTATATTATAGATTTTTCACTAAATAAATAATTTTTGCATCCTTAATGTATAAGGTAATAAGGTAATTAAATAAATCATACAAATTAAAAATAAATTACCATGATAAATAAAACCATTTTATAATTCAAATTATTATTTATAACCGAATTAATATTCTGTATAAACTTATATTAAAAATACTTTAATTATTAAAGTTGATTGAGACATATTTCACTTTCCTTTAAATAAAATAAACTAAAGGTCTTAATCTCCTCCAAGTGGGTTCCAATGAATTCTATTTCAACCCAAATATACCTTAGGACTAAATATAAGCAACCAATTATTTTAATACAAGTGTTAGGGTAATTTTATAATATTATATTTACCCTTAATTATCTGATTTACCTTTTACTATGGTAAATAAAATTTTCCGTAGTTACTATTCATAATGCCCAAAAATAAAAAGAAGCTTACTAACATAATTTGGACCCACTTATTCAAAATATGGAATCCATTTTTCTAAATTCAATACACAAATATTTCAGAAATTAATTTAAAATTAATCATGTTGTTAAGAAAACTTGTTTTAAAAGTAAAAAAATTGCAAAAGATTGAAATGTTTTTACCTATTAATTCAATGTAAAATTAATGGTAAGGACATAAATTATATTAAATGATAAAAATATATTATATTTATACATTAAAACCATTCAATATTATAATTTAACCATATAAATTATTGGGATGAAAAAAGTTGTTTTTAATTAAAATATAGCGTGTTTTTACTATTCATCAAAATATGAAAGTTACCAGAATAATATGAAAAATTAATCCAATGTAAATTTTTATTTCCTGATTCCAAATAAAAATTTTATTTTTTCAATTTGAACTGATAAACATGTAAAAAAATAGATTTAATGTGGGTGCGCCATCAAAAGGCGACAAAACTGCATTTTTTTAAAAATACTTATTTTACCCGAAAAATTTATTTGTTCTTATACCATGTTCAATAAAATATGTAAGATGAACAATAAGGTTATAGAATTAAATATTTAGTTAATACTATTCATAACGGCTAGTTCATAATAATATTATAATCATATATTGTTGTTTAGTGAAACCTGGTATTGCGTACAACACACGCTATCGAGGAAGGTCGTGATTGCGTGTAATGAAAGCCTAGTCAGGGTTGCGTGTACTGAAAGACTTATTTTTTGTTTTGTATAACAGAATCCAACCATATTTCATTTATAAATAGAATATATATATATATATATACACACTCAATGTTGCGTAGAATGACTATTATAAAACGAACATGAAATTGTGTCTTACACAATCTAAGAATAGTGTTGCGTATAATTCAAGCTAATACAATGTGTCGTATAGCACAAGATAGTCTTTTTGTAGAATAAAACACATGAAATTAAATAAATTAAAAATAATACTTATCAAAAAATATCAGGTTGTTAAATTCTACCCCCCTTAAAATGAAATTCGCCCTCGAAATTCATCGGGGTTATAAATCATTTACTATTCAAAGAAACCCACATCGTAAAAAGTAATACTAAAACATAATTTTAAAAACTAAAGTATGAAATGTATCGATTACCCAATGTAACTCATCACTGGGTTTCAATATAGGAGAACATAGGAGAAAATATGGATATAGAAGAAAAATCTAACCATCAAGTTCTGATGGAGAGTGGTAGAGAACATGGCTATGGAAAATCCAACAATCACAAAGCCATAGATTTTTCATGATCTAAGGTACCATCTGATTTAGCAGATATAAGGGAACTAGGACAACATTTTTGTTTTTCAAGATCATTTCCCAAAAGCTGAATAAATTGGAATTAGAAGAAATACATTCTCGATTTTGGTAGAGTCTCACCGTTTCTCATTCCTTAGACAATTTCCACTTCATCACTTAAAGAAATGAAGTTGAATTTTTTATTCGTGAAGTGTTAGTAGATCATGTGGTAGAATGATGGGTCATTCCATCTGTTTAAAACAAAAGGTCAGCAAATGTTATCATATATTTATAAGTCCATTTATGGTTAGGTTAATCATATACGATTCCAAAAATGAACTTATACTTCATATATCATATCGCTTAAAAAAATAAAACTACTTTCCACAAACCAAGGACTTCATGTATTCCAGTGGTAGGCGATAAAGGCTCGTCGCACTTCGTTTGTGGGTTCGATTTCCACAGCCTTGTCCGACACGACGGGTTGTCCCCCGTCTTGCCAGTTTTCCCTTTTTCTAAAACTACATTATAATAACATTCATGCAATAATATCTAAAAATAAAAGTCCTAGCCGTAAACAATACTATCTGAGGTCTGACATAACCCTTTCTAATCTTTAGACTTATCCAAAATACATCTGTCCAATCTCATAATGTATAGAAAATGATTACTGGAAAGGTCACATAACATGAATGTGAATAACATCATTTTATCATAAGATATATCTTGTTGGTCACATTCCAAACATGTGAATTCCTTAATCATGTGTTCTCTTGAAACATAAATTACCATAGAACCCTAGTGAAAACATGAATACTGTCAAAAGGTAACACTTTCCACATACCAAAATCCCAAAATTTCTATATACTCAAACCATGATATAAATTTTTCCATTTATTAGTCATGAGCTCAATTCATTTTCTCTTTATCCCTTCATTATCTGCTTATCATCTACTTTCCAAAATCATTTCAATCACATTTCATGGTTACCGGTACCATATTCTTATAGAAAACCAAAATGGACCAATACATAAATATTCCAATATTACACGATACTATATACAACATTATTTCGGAATCCCATTACATAAACACTTAATCATTCCACTACATCGTTGTCATATTCAACATCTCCAATAGTGATCGCATGTGACTTCCCTATGTGCTTTTCCTTAAGTGTTTTTTCTTGTCGATCATCATTAACCCTTGGATTAGGGCATTTATTAGCATAATGCCCCATTTCATTGCACTTGAAGCATTGAATTGTTGGTGGTGCGTTCTCGGAAGTCTTTTCTTTATCATTATTAAAACTTTTTCCATTACTTTGACACTCATCAACTCGATGAACTTCTTTTCCACACATAAAACATTTTATAGTCCCTTTATGAAAATTTCCACCACGCTTGTTTCCACACTTTGAGAATAAGGAAACATTCATCTTCTTTTCACCATTATTATGATATTTCTCCTTGAACTCCATCTTTCGTTTCTTATCAAAACCATGAGATGGATATGTAACACCAAAATCCATTTCTACATTGATAGCACAACGCACAATTTCATCATAGCTACTGAAGTCTCTTATAGCTGATGCCCTTCGAAGACTTTGTTTTAAGCCACTGAAGAATCGATCAACTTCACTTCGTATATACCAATAGATTCATCATCCTTTTTCTTTAGTTCAAGAAACTCCTTCTCCTTCTTTGTTTGAAGAATACGAGGGAAGTACTTGTTGAAAAACAAGTTCTTGAACTCGTTACATTTCATGGACTCAATTTCATATCTTGGTCTTGTATTCTTGATAAGATTCCACCCTTGATCAGCTTCATCTTCCAAATGATATACTTCTAAGATGACTTTATCATGTTCAAAATATTGAATAACTGAAAAAATATTTTCAGTGTTACTGATCCATTGTTAAGAAAAAAGTGGATCAGAAGACCCACAGAAAGAATGTGGACGTTGCCTCATGAAATACTCAATAGAATATTGTTTCCTTATCTTCTCATTTCGAAGTCCAGAATGATTCATAGCTTGTGTAAGTATAAAAATAATATTTTGCACTCTATCTCCCATGACATTGGTTTGTTCAAGAGGAAAATCATTGCATATTCCATTACATTGATCAACACAGTTCCTTCGGGTTCCAGCCATCGTCTAAATCCCAAAAATAATAGTGTGAGAGGAAAATACCATGCAAGGGGAAACAACATAATAAAGGGGGATTACCTTCAATATCTAATATCATCGATTTATTTCTATGATCGTTACTATAATTCTAGGATTATAACCTATACTTATACTTTACCATAGGGACATCCCTAGACATACCTTAGAAATATCTCTAGTGATCTCACTAAAGTTCTCGCATCCTAGTTTCCAAAGGTTGACTAAACCATTCCTTTGATACCAACTATAGAGACTCGAATCTTAACGTACATGGACATTATATTACTTTTTCGTAATAAATAATATATAATGAAAATAGACACACAAGGATCGTAATAGTTTAGTGTCTTTGGAAACTCGGAATATAAACTTCTAATCATGTTGAAAGATCTTAAAAAACTCCCATAACGATCTTCCCCTTTTTGTTTCCTTACATGAATCCTTACTTTATTTCGTGGGGAAAATAAAACATAAAAAGGGTGAGCTCAAATGCTCAGTAAGGGAAAACATAGAGAACATAAAACAATCCATAAAACTTTGAAAGAAAAAACATGAACATGAAATTTAAACATCAAAATATTGAGCAAAGACATAAATTTTCGAAGAACATAAGGCGTATATCCTAATGGAACATCAATCATGATAAAATATAATGGTAATAAAACATGTAATTGTGGAAACCATTCATCACATTTTAGGATTTCCATAGTATCCAAGGCATTTCTGCCAAGACCATCTTAGTGGACAAAGTCCCTTTCTGAATCGAGTTCACTCCTCGTTTAAGTCCTGTAACACTGAACTAGATTAACTTACCGTTCCAGCCATGTCTATATCATGAGATATAAATATTTACCCAATGCATTGGAGAGAGATATAGGTCCCACAAATCTCATAATTAAATCATTCTTATTTGTGCCACAACATAAACATAAAATCATTCATCAAAACCCAAAGAATAAAATGGGTTTCATAAACATCATTCCATCATCACATAATCCATATAAAATAAATCGATATCATTTCATAATAAGAAAAGTTAAACCATGTAAATGATAGAGACATTATACTTGAAACATACACATATGAAAAAATGTCATCTTATATAGAAAATTGTTTTGATAAAGCACTTGAAATGAATTCTTGAGGAAGATATCCTTTCTTCTTGAAAATAATTTTCATTCCACAAAATTCCATGAAATATTAAAAGAAATAGATTTTGTTGAAAATATTCATGAAATATTTTAGAGGAAGCTTCATGAAAATAAGTCTTTATAAAATCTTAAAAATCCTTTCATGCCGTATAATTTAAAAAAACATTCTTCTCGTACTTTTGCCGGAAAAGATAAAAAGTACCTCGTAAAAGAAGGATTTCATACATTCCATGTAGTAAAAGTAAAAAATGGGTAAAAATGACTTTACACATACATGAAACCATTCTTAGAAATGAGGGACGTTGATGATAAATATTACCCCAGTAAATACTTACGAATAAACAATCTCGGATAAAAATGAGATTGGAATAATTATCCCTTACCTTAGGTCTGATAATCTTTTTATGTGTCCGAACCTCCTGTATAATGATTTAAATAATGTCACTGACTTATTACAGAATCATATTCATTGTTATGATATATATGGTTCACATATGACTTTATATTACCCGTTCTTTTGTAAATTCCATGTTCAAGCAGCATTTTGGGGAAGATCGTTTCATTTATCGTACGTGTTTCGACTTGTTGTTCTTGATATTATTAATTATATACTGATTAAAAAAATTCCAAATTGTAAAAATTGATTTATATATAATATTTATTCAGAATATACATATATATATATATATGATAGATCGATAAATTGAATGAAATACACCATTCATGGAGACGGTAGGCCGTACATACGCATGAACGTTGTTTTCGTTTCCTTATTGAATTGAATAAAACTAAATATGTGACATAAACATATATATACATTAATCCAGTAGCATTATAATTTCATATATTTCATTACAATTAATTATATAAACTTTATGATCATTCATGTATAGTTAACAGAGAGAATGAATCTCATCGCGTCGTGGAGACGGTAGTCCGTACGTACGCACGAGCGATGATATCATTCCCAAAATTATTGAATATAATTGGAGTGGATGGTATAATATATCATAATCATAATGATGTTATAATAACCATATATAGTTATTATTTACACCATTATACCCATCCATGTAAGTTGTTGGTGGAAAAAAATATTACACCACAGCGTGGAGACGGTATTTCGTACGTACGCACGCGCAATGATTTTGTTTTCCGTAGGATGGGTAGAAGGTGAAATAGGGTTTTTTCATATTTATAATAACATATAATTATATGAGGCATACTTATGTTATTACTTAATAATGAAACAACTAAATAATAGGGAGTAGAATAAGAATGGAACTTGAATAAAACGGTAGAAGGTATTGCCTCTTTCTCGAAGTGCCTCCTTTAAACATTCTCTTAGGGCACTAGAGTTGGTCTTTTGAGAATACCAGCACCTATGGTAGGTTTATAAGGAAGTGGGGAAGTTAAATGGGCAGGTTTTGGCCGAGCTTGAAGGCTTAAATTGTTGTGATAAGGAGAGGGAGGAGGTTCCCTTTTATAAGGGAGGAGAGGGGTACCTTTGGAATCTTGAAACTATTAGTTTAATATAAATTTAAAACCCACATAAAAACCACCAAAAATGTCTCAATTCTATGATTAGATGAGATAGGATTGTAATCTCATCAACCAATAAAATTTATACATGTAGGTAATTTATTTTAAACATTATCAACTTGATTTATCCTTATTTAATCTATTAAATTTTATTTGTGGTAATATGATTTTAAATTTTAAATTGTTATAAATAATTACTTATGTTCTGTGAATTATCCAAAATTAGATAATTTATGACATTTTAGTCTATAAAAATTTCAATTTATAATTTTTTAATATTTTTGTGATTTTTAAACAATTTAATAATATGTTATTTTTATAAAATAACAATATAGTCAATTTTGAAACTATTCATTTATTTGAATTTAAATTAAATCCACACAAAGGATATATTCAAACTAAAATATTTAATAGGTTCCTAACCTGTCATAGTAATCACGAAAACTAGTGGAGTACATTAAATACTTCATATAATATTTATTTTAATATTTTTGAAACCATTTATTTGGTATATCTCTTAATAAAATAATTAGTACAACATTTTTATATAATTATTTAATATAATTATTTTTTGCATAAAAATTAAAAATAAAATCATTTGATGAAGATAAATATCAAATATTTTATAATAATAATTTTACTCAATTTTATCATCTTAAAATAACAACATGTAAATTTTTATCTTTATTAAATTATGAAGGTGACAACTTTGGAATCATTTAAAATAAAATATTATAAGTGTCATAATCACCTTAATAATGATCAAAATGGTCAAAAATTAGGCCAGTGGATGATTAGAGTTCATATATACACTAATAATATGTTTTGTGTAGATTTTGGGCCTTCTGACATGTATTACAATTTTAGTAAAAACTATATTATTGATTTTTCACTAAATAAATAATTTTTGCATCCTTAATGTATAAGATTATAAGGTGACTAAATAATTCTTAATAATTACAAATAAATTACCATGATAAAGAAAAACATTTTATAATTCAAATGTGCACTTATAACCGAATTTATATTCTCTATTAACTTATATTAAAAATACATTAATTATTAAAGTTGAGTAAGACATATTTCACTTTCCTTTAAATAAAATAAACTAAAGGTCTTAATCACCTTGATGTGGGTTCCAATGAATTCTATTTCTACCCAAATATGCCTTAGGAAGAAATATAAGCAACAAATAATATTAATACAAGTGTTAGGTTAATTTTATAATATTATATTTAACCTTAATTACTCGATTTACCTTTTACTATGGTAAATAAAATTTACCGTAGTTACTATTCATAATGCCCAAAAATAAAAAGTAGCTTATTAACATAATTTGGACCCACTGATTCCAAATATGGAATCCATTTTTCTAAATTCCATACACAAAATTTGCATAAATTAATTTAAAATTAATCCCATTGTTAAGAAAACGTGTTTTAAAAGTAAAAACATTGCAAAAGATTGAAATGTTTTTACCCATGAATTCAATGTAAAATTAATGGTAATGACATAAATTATATTAAATGGTAAAAATATATTCTATTTATTCTATAAAACCATTCAATATTATAATTTAACCGTATAAATTTCTACGATGAAAAAAGTTGTTTTTAATTAAAATATACCGTGTTTTTACTATTCATCAAAATATGAAAGTTACGACAATAATATGAAAAATTTATCCAAAGTAAATTTTAATTTCTTGATTCAAAAGTAGAATTTTATTTTTTCAAATTGAACTTATAAACATGTCAAAAACTAGATTTAATGTGGGTGCGCCATCAAAAGGTGGCAAAACTACATTTTTTAAAAAATACTTATTTTACCCGAAAAATTTATTTGTTCTTATACCATATTCTAGAAAATGTGTAGGATGAATAATAATGTTATAAAATTCAAAATATAGTTAATACTATTCATAACGGCTAGTTCATAATAATATTATAACCATATATTGTTGTTTAGTGAAACCCGGTATTGCGTACAACACACGCTATCGAGGAAGGTCGTGATTGCGTGTAATGCAAGCCAAGTCAGCGTTGCGTGTAGTGCAAGACTTATTTGTTTTTTGTATAATATAATCCAACCGTATTTCATTTATACATTGAATATATATATATATATATACACTCAATGTTGCTTAGAATGACTATTATAAAAGGAACTTGAAATTGTGTGTAACACAATCTAAGAATAGTGTTGCGTATACTTCAAACTAATACAGTGTGGCGAATAACACAAGATAATATTGTTGTAGCATAAAACACATGACATAAAATAAATTAAGAAGAATACCTATCATAAAATATTTGGATGTTACATTCTACCCCCCTTAAATTGAATTTCTCCCTCGAAATTTATCGGAGTTATAAATAGTTTACTATTCATAGAAACCCACATCGTAAAAAGGAATACTAAAACGTAATTTTTAAAACCAAAGTATGAAATGTATCGATTACCCAAAGTAACTCATCACTGGGTTTCCATATAAGTGAAAATAGGTGAAAATATGGATAAAGAAGAAAAAATCTAACCATCATGTTCTAATGGAGTGTGGTAGAGAACATGGAAATGAAAAAGCCAACAATCACAAAGCCATAGATTTGTCATGATCTAAGGTACCATCTGATTCATTGGATATAAGGGCACTAGGACAACATTTTTGGTTTTCAAGATCATTTCCCTAAAGTTGATGAAATTTTAATTAGAAGAAATGCATTCTTGATTTTGGTAGAGTCTCACCATTGGTCATTCCTTAGACAATTTACACTTTATCACTTAAAGAAATGAAGTTGAATTTCTCATTTGTGAAGTGTTAGCAGATCATGTGATAGAATGATGGGTCATTCCATATGTTTCAAACAAAAGGTTAGCAAAAGTTATCAAATATATATAATTACATCTATGGTTAGGTTAATCATATACAATTCCAAATATAAACTTATACTTCATATATAATTCCGCTTAATAAAATAAAACTACTTTCCACTAACCAGGGAATTCCTGTAGGCCAGTGGTAAGCAATAAAGGCATATCGCACTTTGGTTGTGGGTTCGATTTCCACAGCCTTGTCCGATGCGACGGGTTTTCGCACATCTTACAGGTTGTCTCTTTTTCTAAAACTACATTATAATAATATTCACGGAATAATATCGAAAAATAAAAGTCCTAGCCATAAACAATACTATCTGATGTCTGACACAACCCTTTCCAATCTTTAGACTTATCCAAAATACATATGTCCAATCTCATAATGTACAGAAAATGATTACTAGAAAGTCCACATAACAAGAACGTGAATAACATCATTTTATCATATGATATATCTTGTTGGTCACAATTAAAACATGTGAATTCCTTAATCATGTGTTCTCTTGGAACCAAAATTACCATAGAAACTTAGTGAAAACATGAATGCTGTCAAAAGGTAACTCTTTCCACATACCAAAATCCCAAAATTTCTATATACTCAAACCATGATATAACTTTTTCCTTTTATCAGTAATGACCTCATTTTATTTTCTCTTTATCCCTTCATTATGTGAAAATCATATGCTTTCAAAAATCATTTCAATCACTTTTCATGGTTACCGGTACCATATTCTTATTGAAAACCAAAATGGACCAATACATAAATATTCCAATATTCCACGATACTATATACATCATTATTTTGGAATCCCATTACATAAATACTTAATCATTCCACCACATCGTTGTCATATTCAACATCGCCAATAGTGATCACATGTGACTTCCCTTTGTCCTTTTCCTTAAGTGGTTTCTCATGTCGATAATCATTATCCCTTGGATTAGGAAATTGATTAGCATAATGCCCCATTTCATTTCACTTGAAACATTGAAGTGTTGGTGGTGCATTCTCTGCAATCTTTTCATTATCATTAGTAACCCTTTTTCCATTACTTCGACACTCAGCTTATCGATGACCTTCTTTTCCACACTTAAAACATTTTCTAGTCCCTTTAAGACAATCTCCACCATTCTTCTTTCCACACTTTGAGCATAAGAAAACATTCATCTTCTTTTCACCATTATTCTGAGATTTCTCCTTGAACTCCATCTTTCATTTCATGTCAAAACCATGAGATGGATATGTAACACCATCTTCCATTTCTACCTTGATAGCACAACACACAATTTTTTCATAACTACTGAAGTCTCTTATAGCTAATGCCCATCGAAAACTTGGTTTTAAGCCCCTGAAGAATCGATCAACTTCGCTTCGTATATACGAACAGATTCATCGTCCTTTTGCTTTAGTTTAATAAACTCCTTCTCCATCATTGTTCAAAGAATACGAGGGAAGCACTTATTGAAAAATAAGTTATTGAACTCGTCCAATTCCATGGACTCAATTTAATCTCTTGGCCTCGTATTCTTGATAAGATTCAACCATTTATCAACTTCACCTTCAAATGATATACTGCTTAGATGACTTCATCATGTTCAAAACATCGAAGAACTGAAAATTTCATTTCAGTGGTACTGATCCATTTTTCAGCAACAAGTGGATCAGAAGACCCACTGAAAGAAGGTGGACATTGCCTAATGAAGGACTCAATAGAATATTGTTCCCTTCTCTTCTCATTTGGATGTCCAGAATGATTCATATCTTGTGTAAGTATAGAAATAAGATTGTGCACTCCTTCTCCCATGACATTGGTTTGGTCAGGAGGAAAATCATTGCATTGTCCATTACATTGATCAACACGGTTCCTTCGGGTTCCAGCCATCGTCTAAGAGAAAAAATAATAGTGTAAGAGGCAAATACCGTGCTAGGGAAAACAACATAATAAAGGGAGAGTACCTTCAATATCTAATATCTTAAGTTTAATTCTAATATTGTTACCGTAATTCTAGGATTATAATCGATACATATACTTAACCTTATGAACATCCTTAGACATACCTTAGAAATATCTATAGGGATCTCACTAAAGTTATCGCATCCTAGTTTCCAAAGGTTGACTAAACCTTTCCTTTGATAACAACTATAGAGACTCGAAGCTTGACGTACATGGACATTACATTACTTTTGCAGAATACTTAATACATAAAAAAAATAGACACACAAGGATCGTAATAGTTAAGTGTCTTTGGAAACTCAGAATATAAACTTCTAATCATGTTGAAAGATCTTCAACAACTCCCATAACGATCTTCCCCTTTTTGTTTCCTTACCTAAAACCTTTCTTTATTTCCTCGGGAAAATAAAAAATAAAAATGGTGAGCACAAATGATCTGTAAGGTAAAACATATAGAACATAAAACAATCCATAAACATTTGAAACCGAAAACATGAACATGAAATTTAAACATCAAAATCTTGAGCAAAGACATAAATCGTGGAAGTACATAAGGTATAAATCATAATGTAACATCAACCATGATAAAATATAATGGGAATAAAACATGTAATTGTGGCAACCATTCAGAACATGTTATGATTTCCATAGTAGCCAAGGGATTTCGTCCAAGACCATCTTAGTGGAAAAAGTCCCTTTCTGAATCGAGTTCACTCCTCGTTTCAGTCCTGTAACACTGAACCAGATTAACTTAACGGTACATCCATGTCAATATCATGAGATATAAATCTTTACCCAATTCATTTTATGTAGATATAGTTCCCACCCATATCATAATTAAATCATTCTTACTTGTGCCACAACATAAACATAAATCGTTCATCATAACCCAAAGAATAAAATGGGTTTCATAAACATCATTCCATCATCACATAATCCATATAAAAGAAATGGATATCATTTCATAATAAGAAAAGTGAAACCATGTAAATCATAGAGACATTATACTTGAAACATACACATATGAAATAATGTCATCTTAGATGGAAAATGGTTTTGATAAAGCATTTGAAATGAATTCTTGGGGAAAATATCCTTTCTTCTTGAAAATCATTTTCATTTCACAAAATGACATGAAATTTTAAAAGAATGATATTTTGTTGAAAATAGTCATGAAATATTTTAGAGGATGATTCATGAAAATAAGGCTTTATAAAACCGTAAAAATCCTTTTATACCGTATAAGTTAAAAAAAACTTTTTTCTCGTACTTTTACCGGAAAAGTCAAAAAGTTCCTCGTAAAAGAAAGATTCCATACATACCATGTAGTAAAAGTCAAAAATGGGTAAAAAGGACTTTCAAAATACATGAAACCATTCATAGAAATCAGGGGCATTGATGATAAATATAACCCTAGTAAATACATACGAATAAACAATCTCGGATAAGAATGAGATTGGAATAATTATCCCTTACCTTAGATCCGATAAGCTTGGTACGTGTCCAAACCTCCTATATAATGATTTAAATAATGTTATTGACTTATTAAATAATCATGTTCATTGTTATGATATAATATATGGTTCACTTATGACTTTATATTACCCTTTCTTTTGTAATTTCCATGTTAAAGCAGTATTTTGGGTAAAATAGTTTCATTTATCATACGTGTTTCGACTTATTGTTCATGATATTATTACTTATATATAGATTTGAAAAATTAAAAAGTTTAAAACATGATTTATATATAATATATATTAATCATATACATATATATATATGATATATCTATAAATTGAATGAAATACACCGTTCATGGAGAACGGTAGAACGTACGTACGCATGAATGCTGTTTTCGTTTCCTTATTGAATTGAATGAAACTAAATAGATGACATACATATATATATATATATATATATAAATCCAGTAGAATTATTATCTCATATGTTTCATTATTATTCATTATATAAACTTTATGATAATTCATGTATGGTTAACATGGAGAATGAATCACATCGTGTCGTGAAGACGGTAGTCCGTACGTAAGCATGAGTGATGATATCATTCCCATAATTATTGAATAGAATTGGAGTGGATGGTATAATATATCAGAATCAGTATGAAGATATAATAACCATATACATTTATTCTTTACACCATTATAACCATCCATGTAATATGTTGGTGGAAAAATAGATTACACCACGGCGTGGAGACATTATTCCGTACGTACGCACACGCAGTGATTTTGTTTTCCATAGGATGGATAAAAGGTGAAATAGGGTTGTTTCATATTTATAATAACATATCTGTATATTAGGGATAATGATATTATTACTTCATAATGAAATAACTAAAGAAGCGGGAGTATAAGAAGAATGGAACTTGAAGAAAATGGTAGAAGGTATTACCGCTTTCTCGAAGTGCCTCCTTCAAAATTTCTCATAGGGCACTAGAGTTGGTCTTTTGAGAAGAACAGTAACCCTAGTAGGTTTCTAAGGATGTGGGTAAGTTAAATGTTTAGGGGTTGGCTGAGATGGAAAGCTAAAATTGGTGTGAGGAGGAGAGGGAGGAGGTTCCCTTTTATAAGGGAGGAGAGGGGCTCCTTTGGAATCTTCAAAAATATTAGTTTAATATAAATTTAAACCACACATAAAATCCTCCAAAAATGACTCAATTATAAGATTAGATTAGATAGGGTTTTAATATCATCAACCAATAAAATTTAGACATGTAGGAAATTTATTTTAAACATTATCAACATGATATATCATTATTTAATCTATTAAATTTTATTTGTGTTTATAAGACTATTAATTTTAAGTTATTATAAATAATTACTTATGTGCTTTGAATTATCCACAATTAGATAATTTATGATATTTTATACTATATAAATTTCAATTTATAATTTTTAAATATTTTTGTGATTTTTAAAAAATTTAATAATATGTTATTTTTATAAAATAACAATAGTTTCAATTTTGACACTATTCAATTATTTGAATTTACATTAAATTCACACAAAGGATATATTCAAACTAAAATATTTAATAGGTTACTAACAAGTCATAGTAATCTATTAAATTAGTGGAGTACATTAAATAGTTCATATAAAAATTATTTTAATATTTTTAAAACCATTTATTTGGTATATCTCTTAATAAAATAATTAGTACATCATTTTTGTATAATTATTTAATATACATATTTTTGCATAAAAATTAAAAATAAAATATTTTGATGAAGATAAATATAAAATATTTTATAATAATAATTTTACTCGAATTTATCATCTTAAAATAGCAACATTTAAATTGTTTTCTTTATTAAATTATGAAAGTTACAACTTTGGAATCATTTAAAATAAATATTATAAGTGTCATAATTTCCTTAACAAAGATCCAAATGGTCAAAAATTCGACCAGTGGATGATTAGGGTTTATATATACACTACTGATAAGTTTTGTGCATATTTTTGGGCCTTTTGACAAGTATTACTATTTCAATAAAAACAATATTATTTATTTTTCACTAAATAAATAATTGATGCATCATTAATGTATAAGATAATAAGGTAATTAAATAAATCATAAAAATTAAAAATAAATTACCATTATAATGAAAAACATTTTATCTTTAAAATGAGTATTTATAACCGAATATATATTCTTTATAAACTTATATTAAAAATACACAAATTATTAATGTTGAGTGAAACATATTTCACTTTCCTTTAAATAAAATAAACTAAAGGTCTTAATCACCTCCAAGTGGGTTCCAATGAATTCTATATCGACCCAAATATGCCTTAAAATGATATATAAGCCTCCAATTATATTAATACATGTGTTAGGGTAATTTTATAATATTATATTTATCCTTAATTACCCGATTTACCTTTTACTATGGTAAATAAAATTTACCGTAGTTACTATTCATAATGCCCAAAAATAAAAAGTAGCTTATTAAAATAATTTGGACCCACTGATTCCAAATGAGGAATCAATTTTTCTAAATTCAATACACAAAAGTTGCAGAAATTAATTTAAAATTAATCCCATTGTTAAGAAAACGTGTTTTAAAAGTAAAAACATTGGAAAAGATTGAAATGTTTTTACCTATGAATTTAATGTAAAATTAATGGTAATGAAATACATTATATTAAATGGTAAAAATATATTCTATTTATATTTTAAAACCAATAAATATTATAATTTAACCATATGAATTATTGTAAAGAAAAAAGTTGTTTTTAATTAAAATATAGCGTGTTTTTACTATTCATCAAAATATGAAAATTACCAGAATAATATGAAAATTTTATCCAAACTAAATTTTTATTTATGGATTCCAAAGAAGAATTTTATTTTGTCAAATCGAACTTATAAACATGTGAAAAATTAGATTTATAGTGGGTGCACCATCAAAAGGTGGAAAAACTGCATTTTTTGAAAAATACTTATTTTACCCGCAAAATTTATTTGTTCTTATACCATGTTCTAGAAAGTGTGTAAGATGAATAATAATGTTATAAAATTCAAAATTTCGTTAATGCTATTCATAAAGGCTAGTTCATAATAATATTATAACCATATATTATTGTTTAGTGAAACCCGGTATTGCGTACAACACACGCTATCGAGGAAGGTCACGATTGCGTGTAATAAAATCCAAGTCAGGGTTGCGTGTAGTGCAAGACTTCTTTGTTGTTTTGTATAACAGAATCCAAACATATTTCATTTATACACTGAATATATATATATATACACTCAACGGTGTGTAGAATGACTATTATAAAACGAACTTGAAATTATGTGTAACACAATCTAAGAATATTGTTGCGTATATTTCAAGCTAATATAGTGTGGAATATAGCACAAGATAATCTTGTTGTAGAAAAAAACACATGACATCAATAAATTAAAAAGAATAATTATTATAAAATATCAGGTTGTTACAATAACTATATAATATAAGAGTTATATTGGTTGAATTTAATTCTATATATGTTTGATTTGGGGAAAATTAGGTAACCATTATTGTGTTATAAAGATATAATTATTGTGGTTATATTTTACTATATTTGATTCTAATATTTTTTCTTACTTATCAACATTCATGTTAGCAGTTATTATTTTACTAATTATTGATTCCCAAAAAATTAATAATAGTAATGAATGTGAGGGACAATGCAGAGATTACCTACCCAATAAAATCATTAGAATTGATGCTAGTGTTAGACATCCTTTTATTATTCCAAACATTCTAGCATGAAACATATTTAACACTTCCAAAATAGTATAACTTCATAACACAGAAAAGAAGATACTGAGGGAGTCCAATGAATTTTTAAGAGATTAATATAATGAAGAGAAAAATTATTCAAACTACTACATGTAATAAATTTGTAATGAATAATGGTGGAGACTGCATAAAATGGACATTGATTTTTCAGAATTAAGAAAATCAATGTCCTAATAAAATTGATAAATTATGAAATATTCACCAACATCCATGTCAATAATGAAAATAAAATGCAACTAATACTAATGAATTAAATAGATTATTTTTAGTATTGATTTTTAATTTTCTTATGAAATTTATTTTTTCACCAAATTGTACCTTTTTATTATTAAATTAGAAAAACTAAGTGGTATTACTATCATATAAATCATTTTTAGGGTTTGTGGGAATTTATTCCTTAAGGATGATGATATTAATCCCTATTAATAATTATAATATTAATTAGAAATGGGATAACTCTCTTTTTAATTCTCTTATAATAATTTTTTTATAGATATACTCATTCCACATCCTAAAAAAGCCCCTAATCTTATAATAGTGTATGGTAAATTATGAGTTTCTCATAGATATTAAACTAAAATTATGAGGAATATTATCAGGATACGATTTATTTAATGTGGTTAATATAACATTGTTAAATTTATATATATTATTTCATTTAAATTATTTAATATATTTGATAGTTTATTTACTCTTCACCCCAAACATAATCTTAAATGAAATATATCTACAAAAATATTTAAATATTTATAACATGATATAAAAAATATCTATTGAATTATTGTTAATGAATGTGGTTTACATATTTTTAAAATAATTATAGAATGAAAACAATGGAAATGTTTAATGAATGAAATCCTACGATTATTGCTAAAACTACTAATAAAATATCTTATAGCTAAAAAGATATTTTGGAAATAGTTGTATTTATGTTAATGAAATAAATTTTATTTTGATTAAATAAAAAAAATTATCATGACAATATTAATTATATATCACTAAAAAATTAATTAATAAATTGAAAAGAAATTCTTATAAATAATATTTAATATTTTTAAATTAAATTTTATAAAATGAACAGTGGTCAACCATATATTTTGATTTTAATTAAATATTAAATTATCAATTTTTCGAAATATAAATTACTAATATGGGAATAACATTGCTGATATGAATTATTATATAATATTAAGATGAAATTTCGGATTTTTATAAAAATATTAATTTTTAGGTGATTAATGAAAAATTGTATTTTAAAAATAATTTAAATGTTTTGTAATTATTATTATATAAGTACGAATTGGAAATCAATGAAAATTTTATATATGAAAAAATATTTTATTTTTATATGTTTCAATATAATAAAAAAAATCTTCATTTTATTTGTAATCATAAAATCTTCACAAAAATTTTGTTTAATTCATTATACATTATTGTTTTCAAATTAGTTCATATAAATTTTATATATTGAATAAAATAAAATTAATTTAAAATTTATAATTAGCGGTTCCAGGTTCTCTAATAAGGAAAGTATTTGTTTTTTGAAAAAATCAACATACCTTAGGTAAAAACTAGTTACAATATTAAAATCTAAAATGATATGTGTAAAACATAATGGGTTAATGGGATATACTTGTGATACAAACTTAACAATAATTGACTGTATAAATAAGAGATATACTCTATCTATTATCCATTCACTTATATTTCAATATTGGACTAAAGTTCCATTTTTAAAATGTTTTACATTTATATAATGTTTAAATATTTACAAAAATACATTTTTCACAATAAATCAAAGGGGGCATATCACCACCCATCAAGTTACTTATAAAAATTATTTTTACTACACAAATCCTTCCCATGTTTGATTTTTATTAAACAATATCTTTATCTATTGACATTCTATCAACAAAAGGATTTTTTTTGTCATCAATTTTCATGGAATCGCCTTAGGAAATATCAATTCACTCAATAAGTGTTGTTATTTTTTTCATAACTTATTTATTATCATTTTTATATTCTAATTTTAATTTTCAAATACTTATAAAATTAATTTTTTAGTAATATAATTACTATAACTATTCTGTATAAATAATCATAAAAATCCATTCATATTATCTTAATAAGAAAAATGATACAATAATTAAAAATATTTGTTGACTACAACCTCAATGAGGAAACTTGATTTGATATCCATTACCACCATAATTGGATAACATAAATGGGGAATTTAAGGAATAATTATGATATAAATATCATTTTTATGATTCCAAAATAATAGAAAATATTTATACTCTCACATGTTTCCTGGAAATAGAATCCTCCAACCACATGTATGTTTAGGCGACCACCTCTTTGGAATGATAAATTTTCATTTTTATTTTCAAAAAAACATTCATGGATTATCATAGGGATTATATTAATGTATAATTATGATTTTAATGATATCATTTTGTCTTTGGTTTGGCATATATTATAAATAATTAATGATATTATCAAGAAACAATTATTATTTGTTCGATATTTCAATTTGTGTGAAATAAGTGTAAGATTATCACAACATTCTATTTGATGGATTTATATAAATTATATTGTATTTATTATTCTATATAATTATTATGTATCACACTAATACAATCCAAATAATATCATCATTATTCATTAACAATTATAAGAAAAATTAACTACCTAATAATAACCCATTAATCATGGTAGGTTTATGTAAATGTCAGTTTAACGACCCACTTGATAAATATTATGTATTTCTATAATCGATGGATTTGAATAAAATATTTACTTGTATAATATTAAATAAATATTTAAATTATTAATGTTTGGTTTTGGTACTTTTATGTCAATATTAATCCCCTTAATTATGAATCCGACTTACATTCAAAAAAAATCACTGAAACATGATCCTCGTACATTTTATTAACATGATTTGTAACCGAAAACAACATTAAATGATGTTATTCCTTTATAAATATTAATTAATATATATTATAGTACCTTGAATCTTCATATAATGATGGTACTTCGAAAAATGAAATATAACAACCCATCTTTTATGAATATAGTTCAAGGTGATAAATGATACATACACTGAGTTGTTAAAAAGGTAAAATATATCTAATATATCTATATATATATGAATATAATTATTATAAATTATTTTAATAAATTTTTATAATAATGAATATTGTTATAAAGAATGTATTTCATGAAAATAATTTAATTACTTTGGATATTTTGTGAATGTGCAATAATATTTAAGACAATGGAAGGGGTTTTGTATCTTAAATAATCTCATTCAGACATGTTTGGTATTATGAACCAAATTTTATTTATAAATTTCATATATTACCAATTTTAAAAATTATTTCATGAATTATATTTTAGACATTTTTTATGTTTATTTACAAGTACTCGATTTTTGGTGGTTTGAATAAATTGTTAGTCAATACGAAAGGGTTTTTCTTAGTATCAATTTTGATTCATTGAAATATGATACATATAACTATAAATGTTTCCATTTGGGTTCATATTGATTTAATATTCAATTAATTATCTATATATTATTTCCATGTAATTAATTGATCAAGGTAATCCATATACTAGTTTTTCGTCAAATGTATTTTGAATCAATTTTTACTACAGTCATATGAGTGCTTTGTAACTAAATTTTGGTTCCCTGAAATATTATCCTCACTTAAGATTATTTAATATATTATGGGTCAATTCAGCCCATTTATTATATTATATTATATTATATATTTTTTTACAATTTTATCACATAATCCCATTTTCAAATGATTCATGTTTCATGATGTTTGTTCCGCTTCAGTGATATTGTAAACTGAAGTCTCTATTCATAGAGTTATATTGTTTTACCAATAAATTCTACCTTACAATGTTATTAATAAAGTATGTTACATTGGAAATCCCCACCATTGGTGGTGGGGTGGTAAGGGTTTGGGGGGTAAGGGTTAGGTCATGGGGTCAAGTCTCTGGGCTTGCAATTTAATGTAATTTTCTTCCTTACATCATGTGCCGCTTTTGCGGTTGTACCCAATTTTTTAAGGTACATTGGGAATATTAAAAAAAATTCATATAACATTCAAATATTTTATAATCCTCTAACAATTTCTCAAATATAAGTATTCTATATTTTAAAGGGTATATTAATATATATATAATTTTTAAAATACTCATTTTCAATGGGTTTAATGGAAATATTTTAAAAGTGAAATACCCAAAACCAACCAGTGTTGTCGACAAATTGGACACTTGATTTTCACCGAAATAAGTCCAAAGAGGCATTCTTGATCCTCCCAATATAGAAACTAAGTATAAGAATCAATGTAATGTAATGGGAAAAATTTAGCCTAAAATAATATTTTTTTAAATAAGTAAGAGAACGAAATAAGAATTTGAAATGAAATAAAATGGAAAAAATTATTATGAGTCAATTGGTATCCAACATCTAAGGAACTGAATTTGATTTATGAGGGACCTGGAAATAAGAAAACCAAAACATGATAGAAGATATAAATGCATGATTTCTCCATGAGATACTTAGCATGGATGTTATTCATAAAAAATTTCATGTGACATACCATTATCATGAAATTAAATGTTGATAGATTAAAAATGTGATATATACAAATAGGGTTTTCTAGTTTATTAAAATATCCAACAATAAGTTGTCACTTAAATAAAAACCCATATCACATCCTATTATAAAAATTTTTTTTAATAAATAGAAAAAAATCAATTCTGTTATTTATGAAAATAACTTATTATAAAATAGTCGACAAGGCGTTGAAAAAATTTAGAGATGTTACCAAATAAGTAATTCGAAAAACAATGGAATGTAGCATATCAGTAAAATAATTTTCATTTAATCTTAGGCGCTGGTTGAGATAGCCTAGGAAACAACTAATATTCTAACTCAGAATCAATTTCTTCTAGCTCCATATATCATAAAATAGTTTCATAAATTCAGTGGAACCCTAACTATCATGAAAAAGGGACACATACTAAAATTAGTAAGGACATCTACTCTAGACTACTAGAAATTTCATATTTTCATCCTCAACAAATTGTGTACATAGGCTCTAACCTAACTACCCTTGGATTCCCAAGAATATATTTGGAGGAGATCTTTATCATGATATAATATACATATATAAATATATATATATATATATATATATAATTATTTAAAAAAAACACATCATTATCTCTAATGAAATCCCAAATTAAGTGCATAGACTTTTTAAGCCACAACAAAATTGAGAAGAAGACTCTATTTCTTGGAACACAGTAACAATAACAAAATTAACTTATATAACACAATCCCAAGTAAATAGGGAATACCTTAAGAGATATATTTCACATTAATATATCAAATTAAAGTTCCAATGAGGCCTCATAATCTTAGGAAAATACATTTAATTCTGTAACATGTGTAAAAATGTATTCTTAATATGAAGATCTAATGTGGAAATTTCAGTAATATATGAAAATATTAAAACCATTTTCAAGAGGATCAACCAAATTTACATGGAATATTTATATCTATTAACAATAAAATCACCCATATAAAATAACCACACTATAAAATAATGAAAATTAAACAATCAGACATAGGTAACCCATATAAAAACAAGGTTCCTTTGACGATGCCAATCTGAATCCATCCCAAAAAAGTCAAAGAGAGAAAAATAACATCTGTTTACACATAAAAACATAAGAAACTATATATATATATAAACCTAAATGTAGTGTATATATACCCCTCAATATCAGGGAATATGTATTAAGGGAATATATATATAATCCCTAACAAGGAATATGTCATTATGTAACCTTCATTAATGGTTCACGAAAAATAACTATAAAAAATATATTGAACTCAAAAAAAATGAAGTCAATAATTTAATTTGGTGGAAGAAAAAATAATGGATGTAACTATACCTACAACTAATTAAAAAAACATTGACTTCCATGGATGTGATAGAAATGTGTTAAACATAGCCACAAGAACCATTTGAACCATGAATCAACATATAGAATTATATAAACATAGTCACAGATAGGCTATTGAAAACAAAAACCATTATGAGAATAAAAAATAATATGAATCCTAATATGAAACAATAGGATACCTTACAATGATGAAAAAAAATCGAAGTTGGTGGCAATACAAAATCATAGTGGATAATAGAATGATGTTGTCTGAATGGAGGGGATTTTTCTATGTGATGCACACTACATAAAAAGAGGAGGGTTGTGGTATGTGATTGACAAGGGGAAGGGAGGAAATGAAATATAATAATGACATCAATTATAATAAATATAATAATAATTATCTAATGAAAACATTTTCTTTCTCATCTGACATTGTTTGGCCGAATGGCTAGGAAAATTGTGCACTAACCATGATACCCTCTCATGGCATCTAGATACCCCGTAAAAGTATGGTTCATAGATACGGAATCCATGAACAATTTGTGTGGTCTTCTCTATTAATAATTACTAGTGCACTAATATGGTTTGATCATAGTTTCTATAAAACATGTTCCAACAATGTGTCCATGCTGAAAAAATAATGAAATTTAAATTTAAACCTAGGTTTATCATGGAACTCAAAAAGGAGGATAAATACAATTTTTCAATTAAAAATATTTATTAATAATAAATAATATTGATAAAAATGCATTGTTTTTTTGTTACATTACATTTTAATGTGAATAAATAATATTAATTTATGTCAAAGATAAAAAAATTCCGAATGAATTTTTATGTTTCATATTATATTTCCATTTCTGTTATCAAAAGAATTTACCCAAATGGGTTTTCTGTTTTATGATTTATCATCTAATATATATATGATATAATTTGGGGTATTTTACTCATAATATCAAACAATTCAATTCTATTGATTCCATTAATCTCATTCTATTTTCAATGGAGTTTTTATTTATTTAAACACACTTCATTGTTTACTTATTGAATTTGATTTATATTCTTTTGAAACCACCCACCATATTTTTTTGGGATAATTTATCATCATTCTATTTATGTGTTAAATTATATTTTTACTCATTTCTCTCGATGGTGTTGAAATCATTTTTTACATAATTCAGATGCAATGAAGATCTCTAATAAATTATGACATTCCATTGAAATTGTGAAATTTATTTGTATTTCATAAGTTTTTATTAAAATATTGACTATTATTGGCTTCATGAAGATGTATTTTTTCAACCATCAACCTTATATCTCTAAATATAGAATGACCATTTCATTGTTATTTTTGACATTAGAAAAACAACCAATTTTCTAGAATAATATTGACTTCTAATATTAGTTGATTGTATATTGAAATTATGTGTCATTCACTATAGAATAATATGGTGTTATTAATAAATAGGTTATTTAGGATATTGTATGAAAACCCTTGTTGACTATTATCATGAATTCATTGGTCGTAATCCAGTAATGTGTAGGGACCATAATTATATAGCTTCTTAATTCATAAACAAGTCTCGAGAGACCAAAATGGTGCATCTTGTGTATTCATATTCCAGTAGTTGGAGATTTTATTAAAACAAGTCAATAGGATCAGGTTTTCATGGTCAGAAAGTACACATTCAATTACTATGAGATCAATATAATTGATATCCGTTATTTCAATTTTTAGGTTTATGTCATGCTCTTGGTATAATTTTAATTAAGTTTTCTTTTTTTTACATTTCCATGGAATTAAATTTATGTCATGAATTATTTACTTCTACCTTTTTCATATATTGAGAATTATAGAACCCCACATATAATATTTCAATTTCCCTAACTAATGAATACAAGTAGTACCTGTAGAATTTTGAGAAGAAGAAAAGGGGTAAAATAATTGTTTAGAAATAATGAATACCCACAATAGATTATGTAGTAACGTATATATAAGGTAAATTTTATTTATAAAAAGAGAATTATGTTTTTGAGTTTATCGTATTTCATAATTGTATAAATCATTAAATAAAAAGTTCATTGATCTATAAGCGATGAAATTAATCGAAATGTATTTTTTAAATAATGATGGTTAAATCTAGGAATTGGAGAACTGGTATGAGGGAACATATATAACATATGTTCTTATGGAACTAGATATTAGAGTGATATTATGTTGAATCACAATGTAGAACAAAAAATTATTGTCATAAGTACACACCTACATGATCTAATCATATGATCTCCATACTCATATCTTATAGATTCTATACCTTTTTATAAACCTCATTGACCTATTAAATAGCTACATAGATTATTTACATAAAAAAATTCTATAAATAATGAATAAATTCTTTAATAATGGTATTATTGTAAATAAAAAATAATTTTCCAAATTACTCATTTGTGCACAAAAATAACTATATATGAGATTAATTAGTCCTCTAATACTTTTACAGTTTCTACTAAAATAGGATTTTTTCATCTTTCCAAAAAAATGAATCAAAATTTTCAAACAATTTGTAAATAAAATATAACTAATAATCTGTCTCTATAGAATCAGTGGACGAATTTTTCATTCATATTAACAACATGATAATTATATCATTAAGTGTGATTAGTATCAACCCCAACCATCAAATTTTAAAAACAATGAATATTATAAAAAATTAAATGAATATTTAAAACATTTATAATATTACCTGTTACCAAAATCAACTGATTAATATATATATATGTACCAAATTATTTTCATAATAATAAATGAGAGTCTTTTGTTATTAAAAAAATTAATTAAAATCCAAATTTTATATATGATGTCGATAAACTAGTAGTTTTCCCATTTTATTATTAATACACATTTTATAATAAAATCAATAGTGAAAAATTATAATAAAAGTTCATTTCCATTACTGATAAAAATATATACTTCACCCTTTATTCCATAACTAATATAAATATATTTATTTTTATCTAGAAAAATGAATGATGCAGACATGGTATTTAAGAAATATGATTCAGAGTTGTTGGAATTGATCTCTATAAAATTCACATATGAATGATCAAAATATTTATCTATAAGAACTATTATCACCACTATATACTGTTCTCTAAAAATTATATAGTTCATATATATATATGTGATCCCTATAATATTGTCTTGTATTCTAACGTAACCTATAAAAAAGACATATCAATTCTTATGTATCACTTTTTATATCATGGATTCATGGGAGATTTCAATAATGGATGGTATTAGGATTAATAGTGTATGGATCAAGGAGTTTATTTCTATCTAGGTGGACATTGCTATTGAGACATTTACTAAATCTATGAAATAATTCAATGAATAAAGAGTGGGGGATAAGCATGTAGGCTTTATGTGCATAGATGAAGATACTCTATGTCTGTAGATAATGTGGTTTTAAAATTGGATTGTTTATCCATAATGAATGGGAATTTGGGCCTAATATTATCCACTATAAAATTCCATTGATATCCATTATTATTTGAGATTATAGTGTTTTGGGAGTTTGTAGAAGTACACTTTTATGGGAAATCGTGATTATAAGAATTTTAGGTATTTTATGACATCACATGAACTTAAAAATTATTGGATGCTCATATAAGTTTTTTATTATAATTGTGTTATTGACTATTATGCATGGAATCCCATGAAATAACCACATATATATTTTCTAAAAAAATCAATTATGTGGTTTACAAATGAAAAAATTTCACAAAATTTCTCCAATAATGTATCTAATGGTGGTATTAGTTTCCATTTTTCTTTTTATTAATGAATGTTTTATGTAACCAAAATCATTGGTATTTGGAACCATCAAGATAACATTTAATGGGGGAACATTACAATGATTATTAAAGGGTATTTTCAGTAAAATAACTTATTTATTGATGAAGAAAGCAGTAACTATTTTCATGATCTATTTCAGGAATAAAACCACAGGTTTTATTATGAGAAATGGGATTTTGGACATGGTAATCACTAAGGATCCATTCCCATTGTGAAATAACCAGAATGAAATTTGTAGAATATGGATTATTCTTGATCAATGGCATTCCTACTTTCAAGGATTTGACACCATCCCTAATGACATGATACTGCACATGAATCAATCCCTACATGATCATTCCATAATCATCCATCATCATAACTATGATTGAAGGGCATCCGTTCATCATTTCATATAATATTGTTTCTTCTTGTGGAATTAAGTCATCATAAACTTTTTTAAGAGCTCATGGGAAGAGAAAATTTTGGGCATTGCATGATCAGGAATTTATTGTAACGAACAGACCCATTCAAGACATAAATACCACTACCCAAAGCACACCTCCATAGGCTAAGAGAGATCGACAATTGAATAATGTAATAAATAATATGGGAGGCCTTTTATTCTGTAACTATACATAATCACACAATAACCTTCATCTATAATTGGAGAATAATAATAATAAATTTTTAAAAATATATGGAATAAACCCTACACATAAAAACTCTTGGGTGTAAATGTGTATGGTAATGTATAGAGTAAATGAAAAGGGAGAAACTCATGACCAAAAAAATGTGTAATTATAATAAAAATACATTAATGTAAATTCTATGAGATCCCATCTACAACTCTATAATATCTAACCATCATATTGAATCAGGTTAACACAATTATCCCTATGCTCTATGGTAATTAGGTACATGCTATCCGTTATCATCCAATGGAATGACCCATGATAGAAAATCCCATGTAGTTGGTGATTATATAAAATCAAATTAGAAAATCCCAAAATATTATTGCAAAACAATATACGAAATGGTATGAATAGACAAATCATCCCATTGAAATAGTTAAATTAAATTCCAAAATATGGTTAAATATATATGATCATGAAATAAACCGAGTAAAAGGGAGAAATGGAATGTCCATATCACAAAATATCATCGGAAATAAGTATTCAATCTTTTCCAATAGGTTCAACAGTTATTCCCAACATATTTCATGTATGTCACAAAAATCCTTCAATTCAATCCCCACCTCACCACTATGCCACACAATGGAGTGTAAAAATATTTAGGAATAGGAACAAAGACCTTGTACAATAGGAGGATTATTATATGATCTTATACTATCGATCCCTTGAATCCATAGGATTGTTACACTCTAGTTATAGATAAAAATTTCTCTAACAATATATGAGGGTTCCCTTAAAATGGTGGATAACCAATGCCCTAAATACATAGAAGGGTTCTACTCTAATTGTAGAATACTGATACCCTGGCTATACATGGAGTATCTAATACAGTTTTTGAGGAAATATTTCATAACACTGTAGGTGGGTTACACTATATTAGTGGATAGATTGAGGGACCATGCCCTATCTCTTCTGTAGAGATCCACTCTATGGGATTTGGATTGATGCCATGTCCAAATAGGTGGGGTCATCCATATGTAGAGAGTACATATTACCTATCATATTAGGATGGTTCCACTATGATGATGATTATTTTAAATTCACCCTTTTTCATCAGGGGTGTTCCACTCTTTTTTAGAGGACCAATTCTATTTACCAAGGGGATGGATCGACACTATTGTATCAATTATATCTGTATTATTGTTGAACACCACCTAAAAAAGTATCACACATGAAATATCATTAATCACATCTCAAAATGTAATAATTATTCCACCAACATATTCTATGTGGTGAAAAATTATCATAGTCTACTTGAAAACCAAAACTAGAGTCCAAAAGATTGAGATATGAAATGAAGAAGGTTCCTTAGAAATAAGGGCACTTGACGTGTGTTTCATGGATACTGACTGGTTGTTTACCAACCATAATATATCTCACCATCCATGTATACAAAAATGTTGTGTAAATGTGTCACACAATATGTCATATCCATCTAGGGTCCTGTCATGTCCTATTGTCCACGTTCTTTAATCGCACTTATACTGGTCTACTAAAATAATGTTGTGTCATTTAGCCTTGGGTCCTAGACATGTGTTTCTTTCATAGGGATTGTACACCCTGATAGGGTAACATTGATTGTGTGCTATCCAGATGGTGTGGGATCATTATATTTTACAAAACCGTAGAACCACTACTAGATTTTTATTACACTAAAAGTGTTCATCAGCCTATATGACACATAGTTTCTTCCCTAGAAAATCCATATATAATCAAAATGCTCCTGTTCTACACAAACCTCCATGAATCCTGGAACTTTATATCCCTCAATAGGGTGTAGTTGTCTTATGATATCATTTATGTACATCTGTGGGATAAAAAAAGAATTTGGCTCACATGTATGAACTCAATTTGCATTTCCATGTCTCCAATATTTTCTCATTGCCTCACCCGATTCATGATCCATAATGGGAATAAATGTACCCAAAAACAATTTAAATCAATCCAATATATTAAATACTTTCCTCTAACATGAATCCTCTATGAATCTTTATTTCTGATCATGCTCATAACTACCCAGAAATGCTGAACCATTTCCCTTTAGGCCATTGTTGATCAACATGAAAAAAATTTAGGATAAGAGCAATAAAAAAATTCAAAAAATCATTATCCATGATTTTTTATCAAATAAAATAGATTTTGGATATCTAGGGTGATAAAACAAAAGGAAATGATGATTAATTTAATAATAAATTGGAATCTAATACACTGGAATAAGAAATGGGCCAATTTAACCTAGATATTAGATATTGAATTGATCATGGAATTTTTTTTAATCCTAATGTTAAGAATGTAGAAATTAGGGGACTTAACTAAATACTTGGTCATTAATTAGTGATAAAATCTAAATCCAATAGAATATAAGATTCTTTGGGATTGATTCCCCTTGATTATGTTGGATATGGAAGCTCCTCGACATATGATTCCAATTCTTTAATGATAAATTGTTGAAATATCATCTATACGATCCATGGGTTATGTGGCTAACCCAATATATCATTCATAACAATATATTTTTAGGCAAAATTATGATAAAGTCTTCTATTAAAATAAAAGAATAGATTATTTATTTTATTTAATCACACTTACCAATGGATTATTTATTTGAATATCCCATGCCAACAGACAATAGTTTGTTCCCTATTAAACTACATAGTCCAAATTCAACAATGGTATATGATTTTCTATATGAGTCCCTATTTTATTGTTATACCATGATTTATTAAATCCCATTTTCATGTGATTTAAAATATATTTAAAATTTTTATTAATTTCATTCCTGAACACCATGATTTAAAATCAGGCACCATCTTAACAGCTGAATCAGATAATATTCCATTATATATTTCTATATCTAATATGAAAAAATAATGGCTCTATGCATTTCAAACGTTAAATTGTTTCTTCTTAAAAATAAAAATAATTTCAATAAGATGGGGTTATGGAGTCACCATTTCACTATTATACTATTAGGATCTCTCATGCCGGATCCCATGATGCCCCAATACCTATAAAAATGCAACAGTATATCCACTAAAAAGACCATACTGGTGATGCTATATATCCACTAGGTGCTATGTGAATATGGCTCTATCCTTGGTATCCATCTCCCCAACATCAATAACATTCATAGAGGAATGAAAGTATATTCTTAGGTGCAAACCATGGTAGAAGTTGTACACCCACTCCAACTGTGGCGGTAAGGCGAGGATGTAGGCATCCTCACCAAACCTCAACAAGATCCAGAATAACCTGATGAAGCTCATGGATTAAATTACTCGTAAAAAATCTCCAAAATCCTCAACATGGGGAGACTCTCTTGAAACAAAGTCTCTGATATTGATTGAAATGGTCATATGACCTCGATCCATATACAATTTGTGGATGCTATAAATTATTCACATCCCCTCATAGATCTCCATGACCTTCTATTTCATCTCAAACAATAACTATGTCCACACAATTGATGTCTAAGTAGTAACCATCCATAATAAGGGTGACATTGAGGGCCTCTCCTACATGGCCTTGAATAATTCCATTTTAATAGTGGATTGGTAGATATCAATGTAATTAAAATCCACCAATGTAATGTGACCCCCCCTGACCAGACAAACGTGTAACATGAATCCCTTAACATATCCTCCAAAACATTTATTCTGTACGCAATATTCCCATATATTTATTTTGTAAAAGACTATACTCATACTCATTTTTGTCCAAAATACCACATGCCTACCCCTCCACAACCATTACATGAACTAAACATCATGGTCAAATACCATCATCAAGGGAACCCCATGAAGGTGAATAATCTCTCATAAATACAACAAGAACATACCCTCCACCAAACTCTACTCCCATGATGCATGAATGGGAGATGAATTTATAAATCAGTCAACTATCACACAAATGGAGTCTCAGACTATTGATATCTGCATATTCCCTCTCAAAAACTAAATTGATATGTTGTCTCATTTCCACAATTTAATTTCAAGATAGTAGAACAATCATGTTTGAAACTTGTGATCATCATTTAACTTCTACCACATTACGCACAGAGATATGAACATTTCCATTAATTGGATCATGTTATCTCACCCTAATTTACACTAATGATATCTTTACATCTTCCCAATAATTGGATGTACATCCATTTGATATTTGAAAAACAATATCATCACCTTCAACCACATTGTGAAAAGGACCAACATATATCCATGGGAATAGATGACAAAATTCCATCCATTATTTTAAACATAATGTGAATCAATTAATGATATATAGTCACCTATGAACTCAAAGTCAATGTATCCCAACCGGAACACTATCACATATTGGGGGAGAAGAGGTTTGAACACCATTATTTTTATAAAATATTCACCCTCCTCATCTACCAGGATCATCTACAAAGAAAATAATTGATTAGATTCCTCCACTAAGCTATCCCAAAAATTCATTCTTTGGTCATCAAGATCCACATTTTCCTTTACATGATTATAAAATATCTCATATTCATAGTCCTAAAAAAAGTAAAACTAGATCCTATTTCCAAGGGTTTTTTCACTATGAGTGAATATGTAACAAAGACTCTAATTGTCTGAGTAAATAAAAAAGTATTCTCCAAAAAGATAGTACCATGACATCCTCAGAGAGAATAATATTTTCACCAACTCTAGGTCTTAAGTCCCATACTTATTTTATTGGGTATTCATTTATTTCATCCCATATATGATAATTTCATTTAAATTCATTAACAAACCCCTACACTTTTCCCTAGAGGCATAAAATTGTCCTATTAACTCCACAACCTAATACTATAGTCTCAATACATGTTCACTTGTTTTCCTCATCCTCAAATACTCAAAGACACCCCAAAACTAATAAATAAAGATAAAAACTTTCTACTTCCATGATAGGGTGGTAACAGTGTATAAAATATATGATAATTGTAACGCCCCGACCCTAGTTACCCAGATTCGATGCATTATTAGATAACACTGGCATGATCACAAGAAAGATCAAATCTCGAAAGACTGATTAGTTTAGCAACCTTGGAAACACTAGATATATCCATAAAGTTTTACATTACATCATAAAAATGATAACTACAACAAGATAGTCTTCATAGTCCACACTCTAATCCCCTCATACTATCCCTGCAGGTCATTCATAATTTACTTTTTCACATCCTAGGAAAAATAAGACATAGAAAAGGGGTGAGCTCAAATGCCCAGTAAGGATAACAATATAGCGGAAACTTTCATAAATAAGAATAAACATTTAAGGTAATGTATAAATAAAACAAAATCCTTTTTAAACTTGAACTTAAATAATGTATGGAAAAATAAAATTAAATAATTACATTTACTTATTCACATGGATATTCTTCTAATCGAATAATCACATGCAATATCAATAACAACTTTCATAATGATGGAATGCATAATGCCATACTATCATAACCACATAGCCAAGGCCCCGTGCCAAGACTAAAAATAATATTTTCCAAGGCCTTGTGCCAAGATAGTAGTGTGTCTCATGAGACATACCGATGCATCGAGGAGCTATAGCGGGCTCCACCCATCACATTTTATGTCCAATGCATTCCTCATATGAACAGGTTTAAACATAACATAAACATTTTTATTAAAACTAGAAAAAGAAATGTCAGTACTTTCTCCATAAACCAAGAATGGTATAAAATAACACATCCACAGTCAATCATATCACAAAACCTTCAATACAGTATAGAAGTTTTGTATCCAAATAAATCAACTTCAAATAATCTAAAATCCATCAAAGGATGTTGATATAGATGAAATCAAAACTCTTTTTAGAGAAATATCTTTTTCTATTTTGAAATCACTTAAGAGTTATATATTTATAAAATAAATCATTTTCTTTTAAAATATTCATATAAGCATGTAAGGAAATCTTCGATGATGTTATAATGGTGGAAAATTTCTGCACCTGCCGTATAAGTTAAAAAAACATTCTTACCTTAATTCAATCGAAAAGGTTAAAAAAGACCTTGTTTGGAAAACGAAGGAAATATTCATTTATAAACCACTTATAAAAGTAAAGAAGGGTATAAATTAATTTATCCCATAGTCTTTAAAATGGTATGAATTATTTTAAATACATTTTTAAGAAACATGGATGTGGATGATAAAGAAATCCCATTAGATTATTACGTATAAACAACCTCGGATAATGAAGAGATTGTGAAATAACCCTTACCATGTAATTTTCCTCGGTTGAAGGAAGGTTTTCCTACTGTATAATGGTGAAATAATTGTTATTAAATTATAAAATAATCATATACATTAATATTATATCATATATTATCTTTTAACATTTCTTTGATAATAATATCTTAGATTTATCGTCGTTTCGGGTGTTAACTTACTCGTTTTATTTTATATGTATTGTTACATAAGCCATGTTTGTTGTGGATAGTTTTTATATTGTTAATATCCATAATGATATCAAGTAATTAAACATTATTTTTAAATAATCAAATGATAATTATACTTGAATGGATACGGTGGAGAATGAATCTCGTTGCGTTCGTGGAGACGGTAGTCCGTATGTTCGCATGAGCAATAATATCATTCTTTTGATTTTAAAATAATATATAATCGGATGGTATATAATATATACAGAATAATTATCATGTTATATTTATTATTTAAATGAATTAAAAATCATTATTATACCCATCTAAATAATAATGTTTTGTATAACAATTACACAACGACGTGGAGACGGTAAGTCGTACGTACACACGTATGGTGAAATGTCATTCAAAGGATGGATAGAATACTAAAATATGGTTGTACCATGTTCATAATAACATAATAGTATATATAATATACTGGAGTTATTATTATATAATGGTAATAACAAAGAATGAAGAAGTGGAAGAATAAAGGAACTTGAAAAGGGGTGGTGAAATCATTCACTCTTCTTCAGGTTCTTCCTTTTGATATGATCAAAAGGGCACCATAGGTTGGATTTATGACTAATGGAAGGCCTAAAGGATGAAGTGAGGGATGTTGAGAGAGTATTTGGGCAGATTTTGGACGAGAAAAAATGTTTTGATGGTGTCAATTAATGAGAAGGGGGAGTGCCCTTTTATAAGAGGGGTGAGGGGCACCTTTGGAAAAGTTAGAAATATTATTTTACAATAAATTCATATTCGGTTTCTAATGGATTCAAAGTGGATTATTTAAAGTTTAAGGTGGGTATGGATCGAAAAACACTCAACCAATAGAATTTAGATAGGTTGGGGTCACTATATTAACCTTATCCTTACGTATTAACTCTTAGTTAATTAGTTTCACTTTTACAATGTCTCTTTGTATTTTTATATTATATGGTCAATAAACATACTATATACATCCAATAGACCCCCAAGTGGTCCTTTAATGATACACCAATCATGATATAAGTCTCTTGGCTGAAACATAGATTTTTATGAATTGAATATCAATTAACTATATAATATTTGTTTTAAAAATTCTTTTATGTCAATTTTGACACTATTTGGAAAATTGATTTTTGTGAAACTCATAACAGAATTATTACTTCGAAAAAAGTTAATTAAATCATTCCTAACATGTCATATTAACATAGAAAATTTGTTTAATTCATACAAATCCTCATATTATATTTATTTTGGTATTTAAAATATCAATTACTTTTATTTTTCACTATTATGGTAATTACTGCATCATCATTGTGTCATAAATAAATTAAATTTTTTAATGTCTAAAAATCATAAAAAAAAATACCATTATGTATGAAATCTTTTTATCTTTATAATTAATATTTATAGTCTAAATTCCATAATAGATAACCCTTTGTAAATTTTTTTTGTTAAAACATATATGCTTATGTCATTTTTGTATTTATTTTTACTTAATTAAAATATTGTGTCCCTATCACCTATAAGTGGCTCCATGGGGTCCCAAAATAGATCCAAAGATGACCATGGTCGGAAATTTATCCTCCAATAAGGTTAGGACACGTTTTAGGGTAATTTAGTATTACTATAATATTAATATTTAACCCTTATTTACCGAATTTACCTTTTAACCATAGTAAATAAAATATTTACCGAAGTAATTATTCAAAATGTCTAAAAATAAAAGTTACCTATTTACACAATTTGGAAATCCTGATTCCAAATATGGAATCGATTTTTCCAATTTCAGAACACATAAGTGGCAGAAATTAATTCAAAATTAATTGTCGTTGTCAAAACAAAAAGCGTGTTTTTAAGATATAATAACTATCGAAAAATTTATACTTGTTTATGTCCAGTTTAATTGTGAAATTATGTCCAATGACCAAAATAATATTAAATGGAAAAAATATATCCTAAATATACTTTAAAACCACTCAAATTCATAATTTATCACTATTAATTATTTTTATTAAAAAAGTTGTTTTTAATTAAAATTTAGTAATTTTCAATATTCATCAAAATATTAAAGTTATCCAAAAAGTACCAAAATTTCTCCTTAGGATAAATTTCATACTCTAAATCCAAAAATTAAGTCTATTTTGAGAGATAAAATTACTAAAATTTTAAAAAGTAGGTATTACTATTCATAACGACTAGTTTGATCGGTTGTGGTGTGTGTTAGAACTCGATGTTGCGTACAACACACGCTATAACATTATTCAAAGATAAGCATACCGTACAAGCTTGGGGTGTTACATTCTCCCCTCCTTAAAATAATTTAATCCTCGAAATTTATAGAATACTACCGCATGAAAAGACTCAGGTGTTTCTTCATCATAAGTTTCTCGGGTTCCCACGTTGCCTCTTCCATCGTATGGTTTCTCCATTGAACTTTTACCCGACGAGTCGTCCGGTTTCCCAGAACTTGTTCTCTCGTATCAAGAATCCTGATGTGCTCTTCGCAATAAGACAGATCGGGTTCCAGTTCTAATTCCTCATAGGTGAGTACATGTGTTGGGTCAGACATGTATTTCCTCAACAGAGATATGTGGAACACATCGTGAACTTTGGAGAGACTTGGCGGCATTGCTAATCGGTAAGCTACAACCCCAATTCGTTCTAGAATTTCGAAAGGTCCGATGTACCTGGGACTCAATTTACCCTTCTTACCAAAACGTATGACTCCCTTCCATGGAGATACCTTCAAGAAAACATGATCACTGACTTGAAATTCCAAATCCTTCCTTCAATTTTCAGCATAGCTCTCCTGCCTGCTTTGAGCTGCTTTGATATGGTTTTGGATTACCTTCACCTTTTCCATTGTTTCCTATGCCAGTTCTGGGCCTACAAGTTTTCTTTCACCAACGTCATCCCAACAGGTTGGTGTGTGACATCTCTTTCCATATAACTCTTCATATGGTGCCATAGGAATACTCGGATGGAAGCTATTGTTATAGGAAAATTCTACCGGAGGTAAATATTGATCCCACGTACCCTAAAAGTCATGTGAACAGGATCTCAACATGTCTTCTTAGGTTTGAATAGTTCATTATGAATGTCCATCTGTTTGAGGGTGGTGGGCAGTGCTCAAATGAAGTTCTGTATCTAAGGCTTTCTGAAAACATTTCCAGAATCTTGAAGTAAAACGGGGATCACGATTCGAAATAATCGATAGGGGTACTCCATGATGTCTCACAACTTCATCAATATATAGTCTTGCTAGACGTTCCAGTGGAAGATCATCTCTTATAAAAAGAAAACGTGTTGACTTGGTAAGAAGATCAATAATAAACCATATTTCATTGTTTCTTCAAGGAGTCTTTGGTAGCCCCATGACAAATTCCATCGTAATATTGTCCCATTTCCACTCTGGTATGGGAGGAGATAGCATGACTCCTCCAGGCTGTTTCCTTCCAGCATTCACTTGTTGACAAACCATACATCTTGACACAAAATCAGCAATTTCCCTCTTCATGTTGTCCCACCAAAAAATGTCCTACAAATCTATATACATTTTGGTGCTCCAAGGGTGTATAGAGAAATTGGAACTATGAGAATCGTCCAGTAATTCCATTTTTCTATTAGGTATATCAGGAACACAAAGTCTCTTCCCGAATTTCAAAATTCCTTCAATATACACAATGTCTTTCAATCTTCAATCTTTCACAGCTTTAATCTTCTTTTGAAATTCTTCATCATCGGTCTGAGAACTCTTAATCCATTCTAGTAAATATGGTTTGGAAACCATTTGAAAAAGAATTGATGTTTCACATTCCCTGGTTATTCCCATGTCCATCTTCACTAGATCCAGGAAAATTGGATCCCATACAATTCTCATATTTTTCAATACTCCATGGTCTTTTCTCCTCAACGAATCTGCCACCTTGTTTTCTTTCCCCAGGTGGTAGTGTATTGTAAAATCATAATCCTTGATTAATTCAATCCATCTCCTTTGCCTCATGTTGAGTTCTTTTGGTGATAAAATATACTTAAAACTCTTGTGATCAGTATAAATCTCACATTTTTCACCCTATAGGTAGTGCCTCATTATATTCAAAGCAAAGATCACAGTAGATAACTCGATATCATGAGTAGGATAGTTTTGTTCATGATTTTTCAACTATCGTGATGCATAGGAAATAACCCTATCATTCTGCATAATGACACATCCAGGTCCTTTCTTCAATGCGTCATTATAAATAACGAACTCATCATTACCCTATGGTAGAGTCAATATAGGAACATTGAATAATATTATCTTCAGTTATTCAAAACATTCATCACACTCTTTTTTCAAAACAAATTTAACCCCTTTACGTGTGAGCTTCATTAATGGGTTAGCCAATCGGGAAAAATTCTGGACGAAACGTCGATAATAACCTTCCAAACCAATAAAATTATGTACCTCAGTTGTACTCGTAGGTGCTGGCAATTCTTGGATTGCCTTGGTCTTAGAAGGATCAATAGAGAGTCCATCTTTAGAGACAATATGGCCAAGAAAAGAAATCTCTTGATTCTAGAATTCATACTTGCTAAACTTTCCATATAATTCATGTCTTCTCATAGACTTCAGGATAATGCGCAAGTGATTTTCATGATCTTCATAGCTTTTGGAGTATACCAAGATATAATCAATAAACACCACCAGAAATTCATCGAGATATTCTTTGAAAACTCTATTTATCAGATCCATGAATACAGAGGGTGCATTAGTCAATACAAAAGGAATTACTGTAAACTCATAATGCCCGTACCTGGTTCGAAATGCTGTCTTCAGAATTTCTTCCTTCTTCACACACAACTGATGGTATCCAGATCAAAGGAAAATCTTTGAAATGTATTGAGCTCCATGAAGTTGGTGAAATAAATCATCAATCTGAGGTAGGGGATACTTATTCTTTTTTTTATAGCATTTATCTCTCTGTAGTCGATACATAACCTCATAGATCCATGTTTCTTTTTAACAAAAAGAATAGGGGATCCACATGGGGAAACTCTAGGGAGAATAAATCCCTTATTACTCAATTCCTCTAGTTGTTTCGTTAGTTCAAATTATTCTACAGTGGCCATTCCATAAGGGGTCTTTGATATAGGCCTTGATCAGGGAATTAAATCAATGGAAAACTCAGCTTCTCGTTCTGGAGGATGTCCAGGTAAATCATCCGAAAACACATCTACATATTCATCCAAAATAGGTACATCCTCTATTTGAACATTCATTTCCTAAACCACTATAATTTCATCCTCTTCCTCACCAATAATTAAATTTGGTTGAGCTACTAAGGGTGGATCCAGATAAGAATTAGGTGGTGGTGATTCTGCTCTAAAGATAATGTGTTCCTTATCATCATCATCAAAAATCGTAACCTCCTTCTTCTTACAATAAATCTTCTCATCATGGTCTGATATCCAATATATGCCGGGGATTATATCAATCTCAATCAAAGGTATGACGATGAGATCAGTGGATAAAGAACATTTATGTGCTCTAATGGGGACTGATTCACAAAACATTGTTGTAATGATACTTCCCTTAGGAGATTTAACTGACAACTCCTTTGTTAAATCAAATTGAAATTATCTAATTTTCTTAGGAAACTGGGAAGATATGAAACAATGCGATGATCCAGAATCAAATAATGCATTTAATAAACTTGAAGAAACCATTAAATTACCTGCCACCATGTCTTTCGGAGCTTCTACCTCAGCAGTAGTGATAGCATAATCTTGGCCTTGATACCTTGGCCTTTTCTGAGGTAAGTTCCCATGACGCTTAGGAAATTCATTTTCATAATGTCCCATCTCCCTGTAATTGTATCATCAGACATCAGAAGCTTCCTTCTTCCCCTTGCAATCACGAGCTTGGTGGCCTTTTTCACCACACTTATAACGGACTGTCGTTCCTTTTAAGCAAGTACTGAGGTGTTTTTTCCCACATTTACTACAGGATGGATATTTAACTATTCCCTTCTTCCCTTTATACCCATTCCCAGAATGATCAGCACATCTTTTCTTCTCTTGGTTTGCATTAAAGTCATAAGACATAGATAAATCTTTTTCTGTCTTGATAGCACATGAGAAAATGTCTTCGTACGATGAGAAGGATTGTGAGACTAATTCTCAACAGAGAAATGGTTTTAACCCATCAAATAAATGATCAATCATACTTCTTGGGTTACGTATATAATCTCCAGCATACCTTGCTATGCTTGTAATGTTATCCTCATACATTGCGACATTCTCATCCTCCTTTTGTCTCAGACTCAAAAATTTCCTTTCCATATCTTCTCAATGGTCACGAGGAAAGTATTTTTCTAAAAACATATCTTTGAACTCCCTCCATTCCATATTTGATACATCATAATCTTCCTTCATGTTTTTAATCAACGACCACCAATGATCAGCATCTCCAGTGAGGGGGTAAACTGCCATGATAAATTTTTCCCATTCACTACATCCCAAAGCCTGAAATATTTTCTCTAGGGAACTTATCAATTGCTCAGCTACCAATGGATTTGTACTCCCATTGAACGTTGGTGGTTGTTTCCTCATGAAGCGATCTAAAATTGATCCTCCAGGTTGTGGATCAGGGTGATCCATACAGGTAAGGTTATTATTCATAACCTGAGTGAGTTGTCCCAGTATAGTGATTAGCTGATCGGCACCAGTTGCGTCACCAGCTCCACTATAATTATCTTGAGCAGGAGGGAAATCCCTACATTGAGTGTGTGCATTGATACAGTTTCCATTTCTTCCACTAGGCTCCATTTCTAAACAATGGCATAAACTAGATCAGTTTATCGATCAAAATACATAATTTTATACTTATAAAACACTTAACATAAATTGAACTATTTATGGATATAATCCATAATCAATAAAAAAAATATTTGAGGAAGTATATACTCATAATCCCTTCTTAATGATTTATAATGAAATTGAGAGTTATCCTAAGCATATCCCCCAGGAGTGTCGTAACCAAGAGTGCAGCAAGGCCCATTATTGTGCACCAGTTCCCGTTCGATTCTAGATCAAAGCGATGTTTTCAAGTTTCACCCCTAGGTACATATGTCCAGAGCCACCTCTACCTGCTCATATCCAGACAGGGATGTATTGCTCAGAAAACATACAAAATCTCTACAATACCAAAATTCTAGGAAGTTATTCTATACCAATCCTCAAAGCCCATCTAGCTTCCAAGGTTTGTATTAAACTTCCTCTGATACAAACTTTAACGCCCCGACCATAGTTACCCAGAGTTGGTGCATTATTAAATAACATTGGCATGATCACAGGAAAGATAAAATCTCGAAATACCGATTAGTTTAGTAGCCTTGGAAACACTAGATATATTCATAATGTTTTACATTACATCATAAAAATGATAACTACAAAAACATAGTCTCCACAGTCCACACTCTTATCCCCTCATACTATCCCTGTAGGTCATTTATAATTTACATCGTCTCATTCTAGGAAAAATAAAACATAGAAAAGGGGTGAGCTCAAATTCCCAGTAAGGATAACTATATAGCGGAAACTTTCATAAATAAGAATAAACATTTAAGGAAATGTATAACTAAAACAAAATCCTTTTTAAACATGAACATCAATATAGTATGGAAAAAATAAAATGAATTAATTCCATTTACTTATTCACAAGGATATTCTACTAATCGAATAATCATATGAAATATCAATAACCACTTTTATAATGATGGAATGCATAATGCCAGACTATCATAACCCCATATCCAAGGCCTCGTGTCAAGACTACAAATATGATTTTTCCAAGGCCTTATTCCAAGACACTATTTTGTCTCATGAGACCTATCGATGCATGGAGGAGCTATAGCGGGCTCGACCCGTCACATATTATGTTCAATGCATTCATCATATGAACAAGTTTAAACATAACATAAACATTTGTATTAAAACTAGCATACAAAATTTCAATACTTTCTCCATAAACCATTAATGGTATAAAAATAACACATCCACAGCCAAACATATCACAAAACCTTCAATAAAATATATAAGTTTTGTATCATAATAAATTAACTTCAAATAATCGTAAAATCCACCAAATGATGTTGACATAGATTAAATCAAAACTCTTTTTATAGAAATATCTCTTTCTATTTTGAAATCACATAAGAGTCATATATTTATAAAATAAATAATATTCTTTGAAAATATTCTTATAAGCTTGTAAGGGGAGCTTAGACTATTTTATAACAACGGAAAATTTCGGCACCCGCCATATAAGTTAAAAAAACATTCTTACCTTAATTCTTTCGAAAAGGTTAAAAAAGACCTTGAGTGGAAAATGAAGGAAATATTCCTTCATAAACCACTTATAAATGTCAACAAGGTTATAAATGACTTTATCCCATATTATTTAAAATGGTCATAATGAATTGAAAAACATTTTTAAGAAACATTAATGTGGATTATAAAGAAGTCCCAGTATATTATTACGTATAAACAACCTCGGATAATGAAAAGATTTTGAAATAACCCTTACCTTGTGATTTTCCTTGGTTGAGGGTTGGTTAAACTCATGTATAATGGTGAAATAGTTGTTATCAAATTATACAAGAATCATATACATTAATATGACATCATATATGATCTTTTAACATTGCTTCGTTAATAATATCTTAGAATTATCGTCGTTTCGGCTGTTAACTTACTCATTTTCTTTTATATGTTTTGTTACATAAGATGTGTTTGTTATGGATAGGTTGTATCTTATTAATATATAGAATGATATAAAGTCCTTAAAAATTATTTTTAAATCATCAAATGGTAATTATACTTGAATGGATACGATGGAGAATGAATCTCATCGCGTTCGTGGAGACGGTAGTCTGTACGTACGCACGAGCGACAAAATCATTCCTTTAAAATTAAAATAATATATAATTGGATGGTATATCATATATAAATAATCATTATCATGTTATATTTATTATTTACAAGAATTAAAAATCATTATTATACCCATCTAAATAATAATGTTTTGAATAACAATTACACCACGACGTGGAGATGGTAAGTCGTACGTACGCATGTATGGTGACATGTCATTCAAAGGATGGATAGAATACTGAAATATGGTTGTACCATGTTTATAATAACATCAATTTATATATAATATACTAGAGTTATTTTTTTATAATGGTAATAACAAAGTAAGAATAAGTGGAAGAAGAGAGTAACTTGAAAAAGGGTGGTAAAATCATTACCTTTTCTTTGAGTTCTTCCTTTTGATTTGATCAAAACGGCTCATTTGGATGGATTTATGACTAATGGAAGGCCTATATGACGACGTTAGGTAATTTTATTGAGTATTTGGGTAGTGTGTGGAAGAGAAAAATGGCTTTGAAGGTGTTAATTAATGAGAAGGGGGAGTGCCCTTTTATAAGAGGGGTGAGGGGCTACTTTGGAAAAGATTGAAATATTATTTTACAATAAATTCATATTCGGCTTCTAATGGCTCAAGAGTGGATTATTTAAATATTAAGGTGGGTATGGGTATAAAAACACTCAACCAATAGAATTTAGATAGATTGGGGTCATTATATTAACCTTATCTTTATGTATTAACTCTTAGTTAATGAGTTTCACTTTTACAATGTCTCATTGTATTTTTATATTATATGGTTAATAAACAAACTATATACATCCAAGAGTACCCACAAGTGGTCCATTAATGATACACATATCATGATATAAGTCTCTTGGCCGATCCGTTGATTTTTAGGAATTTAATATCAATTAATAATATAACATTAGTTTTAAAAACACTTTTATGTCAATTTTGACACTATTTGGAAAATTGATTTTTGTGAAACTCATAACAAAATTATTATTTCTAAAAAAGTTAATTACATCATTTATAACATGTCATATTAACCTATAAAATTAGTTTAATTCATAAAATGTCTCATATTATATTTATTTGGGTATTTATAATATCAATTATTTTTCTTTTTCACTATTATGATAATTATTGCATCATCATTGTGTCATAAATAAATTAAATTATATAATTTCTAAAAATTATAAATAAAATACCATTATGTATAAAATCTTTTTATATTTATAATGAATATTTATAGTCAAAAATCCAATATATATAACCCTTTGTAAAAATTGTTTTGATAAAACATATATGCTTATGTCATTTTTGTATTTATTTTAACTTAATTAAAATAAAGTGTCCCTATAACCTACAAGTGGATCCATGGGGTCCCAGAATCGACCCAAAGATTCCCATGGTCGGACATGTATCCAATAATAAGGTTAGGACACGTTTTAGGGTAATTTAGTATTACTATATTATTATTATTTTAAACCTTCTTTACAAAATTTACCCTTTAACCATGATAAATAAAATATTTACCGAAATAATTATTCAAAATGACTAAAAATAAAAGTTATCTATTTACACAATTTGTACATCCTGATTCCAAATATGGAATCCATTTTTCCAATTTCAGAACACAGAAGTGGCAGAAATTAATTCAAAATTAATTCCCGATGTCAAAACAAAAAGTGTGTTTTTAAGATATAATAACTATCAAAAAATTGATACTTGTTTATGTCGGTTTAATTGTGAAATTATGTCCAATGAACAACATTGTATTAAATGGTAAATATATTCTAAATATACTTTAAACCACTCAAATTCATAATTTATCACAATTAATTATTTTGATTAAAAAGTTGTTTTTAATTAAAATTTTGTAATTTTCACTATTCATCAAAATATTAAAGTTATCCGAAATGTAACAAAATTTCACCATAGGCTAAATTTGATACTCTGAATCCAAAAATGAAGTCCATTTTGAGAGATAAAGTTTCTGAAATTTTAAAAATTAGGTATTACTATTCATAACGGCTAGTTTGATCGGTTGTGGTATGTGTTAGAACTCGATGTTGCATACAAACACGCTATTGAATTATTCAAAGAGAAGTGTACTGTAGAATCATGGGGTGTTACAATCATTATACCAAAACCACATGTATTACCCACTTATTACAGGAAAACCTGACACCTATAACATTATCTAGGGTGGATCCCATGAAAACATTTCATTTTTCATCCCTAAGTAAACAACTAATAAATTCATTGAAATGAAATTCCTAATAAAGGTATCCTCATTGATCTAGAAGTAGATCCTCAGGATCTTGCTGTATTACATGTGTAATGAAATAAAAATCTATGACCCTCCTTAAGTTGTTTTCAATCTCTTAATCTATCACATAGTATATGAGTATGTCATAGATGAAGAGAGAATCAAATCACTTTTTGTAAGGCATGATCATATCATTCAACAAATTCATAGACACAACATGGGAATTAATCACCCTATAAGGCATAAATAGGAACAGAAAGACTCTATAAAAACAGGTAATTCTAGATTCATAATATCAACCTCATAAATTCCCAAATGGTTGTTAGAATATATAATATCGATCATAGAGAACCATCTAGTTAATCACAACTGATAAAAGATTTATCAAATCCATTTCATGGTGTACATTTTATTTACAATGGACTAGTTTATGTTATTATAATCTATGAAATGTAGAAATATCCATTTGAAATGGTGCATGAACATCACCAATGATTCCCATGGGGACACAATGGATATGATAAAACCAATACCTCAAAGGTCCTCTAACTAAAACCCAAACTCTCAGATCTTGGTAGGAGACTAATGATATGTCATAGAAGATTTTAAATATTTATTTGGGAGAAATTATATAAAAAATTACATCTCTCCACTATTTGGTATTCCTATAATGTCCTAAAAAACTACACATGAAATCATCCCTGATTGAAAAAATCTATAATACCTAATATCATGATGTGCCAAGGGATGAACTCTACAAATGATAGGTGATGGTTTTTATCCTTCTATATAGGAAATTGATGAATGTATCAATGGGATATTTCTTATCCTAAAGGGAGAATTCACATCCAATCAGTGATAATAAATCTAGCAAATATTGGATGAAAATATATCTCGAATCAGATCCTAGAATGCAAACCAATTCCCAAGAAGACATAATACAATCTCAATGTGATGAACTATAGGTACTATTAGAATCTATATTAACAAAACGATAGAATTAAATATTATTAGAAAAAATATATAGAAGAAGCATTCCCCTTAGGAACCTAAAGGCAAAGTTGTTGGTCTAAATCCTCAACTGGGACCCGCCATCTCTCACTCTAAGAATAAATAGATCATGTAATGACTCAAACCATTGCATACAATCGTGTAATATAGTGTATAATAATAATATATCATACTTATATTAATCATTTGAGCTTCTTGGTCATACACATCCATATCCTGCATCCACCCATGGCCCTAACCACCTACTCCTTGAGCCTAATGTGACCAGCATGGTAGTAGTGGTGTAAGGATATCATAAAATGTTCCCCCACCCATATCTCCTCCACATGGATCCCCTAATAATCATAAAATAGCACAAATTACCTAGTTCCCCCATCTATTCGACAAGGATATCCATTATCATGTATATACCTTGACCGTGGAGGTCTATCTATTATCTACCTACCAAATTCATCAAATTGTGTCGATCAAAAATGCACTATGATACCTCACACATAATATGAATATCCATATCCTTCTCTGGTATTTATTGTTCCATATCATTGCCCATTTTCATTAGGAACACATGTGTGAGTCTTTTCATTAAAAGATCTATTATGATCAGATGACCCCAACTAGAAGCTACTAGATATTGTAGGGGACCCACTCCATGATGCCTACAACCATATCCAGCTACATGGAGTCTATTTTAATGTAAGATATTCCTCACAAGTTCCCACTTCATCAATCTAATAAAATCATTAATTCATAAGGTTAACACATTGGCATTGATTTATCTATGAATACTGATCTCATACTTCACTGTATTAATGTTTTTTTCTCGAATCATGTTGATGTAGTAAGGAATATGGTCAATTAAGTTTATAAAATACTCAAAATATTATATCCCTTTATTATTCATCCTGAGAAGCTCATGAACCTGAACTTATCACAAGAATTTGGGATATTAATCCTAATGAAATAGCTATTGAAATTGATCTACGATGAATTTAGTCTCTTTATTATCTTTCCTCGCAAGGATCATCATTCACCTATCTTCTATTTGGAAATGAATAGATTCCAATTGAACAACATGATCATTATGAGTTCGAATAATTAAAAAAACATGGATAACTAACTCTTTTTAATACCCTTCAACTAGTGGACATAGATCATGACATAACTATTCTGTCCTATAGTGTGGGAACTCATGGTGTGTGTAAATCCTATAGGCATCCTAACCCTGCTCTGATAGTACTATCTTTTTATCAATAGGTGGAGGGTTCTACTACCTTTCAACCTATAGTAACTATCTAAAATGATTTCCCCTGATTTATAGACTCATCACTCATCAGATAGTCATCATGATCTAGAATTAGTAACCAATCTAGATATATTTGCAAAGGAATTTTAAAATTTTAATCAAGACATAGAATAATCTGATGATAACATATATACAGGGATATTACTCAATAAAGAATGTCAAAGACTCAACTATATATGATCCATATACCAATTTTCCCTATTACCAAGGTCTCAGTATATCTAGTCAGCAAGCATGTGATCAGAGTCATGATATATGGATATGTTAGATTTCACACCAACCCTTGGTTCCCTCGACATAGAGACACACTCGAGATGCTTTGAATCTTTTTCCACAAGTCCAAAAAAATCATCCTATGTGGAATCCTCTAAAAAATCTCAGGGAATGAACATACATTAAAACAATCTGTCATAAACCAACCCATCAAGGATCGATCCTCAACTATCCCATGCCAACATATATTGTACATGGTCTAGACAAATGTTCTAGAAGTAATATATAATATGGGAGGCCATTTACTAAGTAGTTTTACAAACCCACCCAACAATCCCATTACTAAATTGAAGATTAAAATTTAAAAATTATGAACCATATAGAAAATAAATTATTCATGTAAAACATATGTTGAGTATATTTGTAAGAAAACATAAACTGAAAATGAAAATGTTAAATACAATCCCAACTAGTAAAATGTCAATACCTGAAAATAGTTAGGAAGTAAATGATGAGATATCCAAGCTATGCATATTGGATATGAAATCATCGTATATAGTCAAGTAGATCGGGGTATCCCTATGTTCCATATTTATCACCACTAACACTTCCATCATCTGCAAAAGGAACTACATGAGTGGAAATATCAAATATAGGGGTGATTATATAAAAAATACTATTATTAACTGAATTATAGGGGTTAAATGAAAAGATACTTGATAATAATAGACAACTTGGACCATAACAATTACGAAATGAAATATGAAAATAATGATATATATATATATCTATTCTCATAAAAGAAACCTAATAGAATACTGAATGAGGTTTTCGATATAAATACCCATCTAGGAATAGAATTTTCAATATATTCATGGAGGTCAATCAATGATGCCCAATATCTCATGTGTTTTTTCAAAGAAGAATCCATGACCTTCTACACCTATACATTATATCACACAACCGAGCGGAAACAATCTATATGTAGGATACCCAAGCCTTAGTAAAACATGAGGGTTCCACTCGGATGGTAGATGTCCCATTCCACATCTCTATAAGAGGGTACCACTTTAGTGTTAAAGGACCCATTCCCTAAATACATAGGAGGTTTCTAATCAAATAGTAGGGAACCCATGACCCGAATCAACAAAAGGGTTCCTCTATAATTTTAGAGGACCCATTTTGTGAATTTGTAGGAGGGTATAACTATAAATCTATATTACCAATTTTTATACATCAAAGGAGGGTTGATATATAATGATTGATAGACAGAGGACCCATTCCCTTTCTCAGTAATGGTGTTCCACTCTAAGGATGGGGGAACCATACCCTATCCATGTAGTAGGGTATCAATCTATGGATAGAGATCCCAATCCATGTCCTAGAAATGGGGTTACACTATGGAGATTATTAGAGGGACCACAGTCTATTTTTTTGGTGTGTTACACTCTTTAATAGAGAACCCATGCCATGTCCCTCCAGTACAATTCCTATCTAATGAACCTCTCTAATCTATTATATTTTCAAGTGTGGTATAATGTATCATTTCACATAGAACATCTCACATGGAGTCTAAAAACACAATACAAAGTCCACCATTATGTTTATGAAGAAAACAAAATTAGGATATGTTACTCACAGGACACAATCTATATCCACAAAAAGAGATAAGAGAGCTATAGAGATCATAAAAAATGTTCCATGACTTGTAAGGGGACCCACATGACATGTAGTCAAGCCCTACTGCCTAGCCACTCAGAGTTCAATATTTAACATTTATAAAACCCTAGCTTTGTAGCCTTAGGGTTACTTAATAGTGTGTGTTCGTCATCATATATATTTTTATAGTCTATATATTCATAGTAATTCAAACTCTGCTCCATACAAAATAGTTCTAGGCCTAATTCTACTACTCCCACAACATTACAACTCGAAATTGTCACTAATAATCTCCATCCATCATTTCATATTATTCATTTTCTATAAAATATAATATTGATTTACTATAAAAACTTTCGATGTTCCACTGCATCTCTAGCCGTCATGCATTTCATCACTACTTGGTCGATCCAATTTGGTTATCAATAATATATGGTAACTTTCTCAATCAATCTATGATTCACCAATCCATTTTTCACTGGTGGATCTTCTGTGAATTTGGGGGTCTGAACTCTCTTTAACACACCCGACAATGTCGAATTGTGGACCCATAGGCCCATAGTGAAGAACATGAAGATTGATTAGCTGAAAATCATAATAATAATGGTTTTTTTGGAAAAGTGTTCTTATTCATAAATTATACTGGGGATATTTGGGGTGATAAAACATGGTACAATGTTGACTAAATTAACAATCAATCGACAACTAATACCGACACCATGTCATGTCTCAATTTAATGATGTTAAAAAGGAATTAATTGATCAAGATCAATATTTTTCAATATAAGGTTAAATAATTAAATGTGGAGTTCTACCTAAAATAATTATTTATTTAGTGAAGAATGTTTTCTCCAACATATGATAAGTTATATTGCATTTTCTACACCTCAATTCCCTAGGATCATAAAGCTCTATATCATGTGAACCTAAATCTCCAATGAAAGGTGGGGTGATTCCCCTCTCAATGGAGCTTGGGTCATGAAACTAACCATGGAGATCTACCCTATGAAATTAGTTATTATAGGTTTTAGTTTTATGTAACTAAATAAAACAAGAAAAAAACATTATTTATTTTATTTTAATCCACACCAATTTTCCGCAACATCTAAACATACTACATCGAAAAACATTAGGACATTCCTAAGTTAAAACACATATTCCTAATTCATCCATGGTCTCATATTTATAATATGTGATTTTTATTAAGAGTTATCTAATTATTTATTAAAACCAATATTCATGTGATATAAAATTTATTTAATATATTTATAAAAATAATTCCAAGATCACTGAGCCTCTAAATTTCTCATCGACTCATCACCTAGCTCCAAAAATATTTTTTCGATATATTTCAATGTCTTATAGATAAAAAACATGGTCTCTACATAAATTATCAGCCCAAATAGGTTGATAAAGAACCTATGTAGTGGAATCAATGACATAGAAAAAATCTATCATATAGAAAACCATGTGATACATTGATACTTTTGATGCAAGGATTCCATATTAACAGAGTGATGAAATATTCATTATCATGATATATATATATAATGTTATTTTCTAAGAATATGTTTGATGTTTATAGGGTTCTGAAGGAATGAAAGAGTGAACTCTTTCTAAAATATGAGTATTAAAAATATATATACTACCTGGATTTTTGGAAGTAAAAGAATTTAATTAGAAGAATTAATTAGCATCTCGAGGATGTGTCATACAACTGGTATGTGTAGGTCCTATGGAGTAAATATAGGAAACATTTGTTTGGTCTACATATTGGAACTCCAAAAATGAATGAAGGTGGATGTATGAGGGTTAGAATGGAGTGATAATTTCAATAAAACTTCCCTAGGTTTTTTTGGAGGATAGGTAAAATAAAGAATTAATGGGTTTTCTATGAGAAAAAATGATATTAAATTCATTTTATTTCATAACCCCATAATTTTATATATACATAGATTTTATATTATTTTCCTTTAACATGGATTCTTAGGAAATTATCATTTAATAGGTGGTTGACATAATTCATGACTTATTTATAGTACAACTACTTTTAAGGGAAACATTAGCATCTACTGTGATGTTGATTCTAATAGACAATGACATTCTTTTTAAATCCCTATAGATTAATTTGTAGTTTAAAATTTTCATCAATGTTACATAAATATATCTTTAAAATGATATTATGATAGGTATTCCAAGAATCATTTCATTCCTGAACCATTATAGAGTTCCATTTAATTTGGAATTCATCCTGGTACATTGTATGGCCTAAACCATGGGTTGAATCTTGTTACAAGGTATCAAAAATACATAATTTGAATGATTTTAACCATTAAAATAATCATAGTCATCCAACTGAAAAAAATAAATCTGAATTATCATGGACAAACATGGAATTAAAAATTGAGATTCATGGTTACAACATCAATCATTTATAAAAAGGGGACAAGAAAATGTTGCAATAAACTATCCAATAACTAGAATGAAATAATGTTAGGATCATCCTAAATCTACATCTACAACACATCTAATGGGAAACCAGTAGATTCCCAAACTGCCAACACCAAACACCCTTCCTTTTCCAATGTCAAACATCACCAACTCATCATAAACCCAAATTTTTATGTGGGTTGAGATAAAAATCCCAGTAAGATGACACCAAAAAAAGTGAATCCATGATATAAACATGATACGAATAATTAACATATATGTTTTATAAGACAAAATATACAATCATTTATATGGAAAACATTTTTAATGTAAAACGTTATTTCTATTGAAATAAATGAAAAATGAAACATAAGATGATGGTAGAAGGAATATCATAATTGAGAACTCAGAAACTATAAAACCATGTAGGCATTATCTCAATGGGACACCAATTACAACATATCTCTATAAAGCATGTTATAGTAACCACAACAAACGGCATTCTTCTACCGGATCCACAAGGAGGGGACACACAATGGGCCTAGTGATATCAAAGAATCATTATCATTTAGATAGTATTTTATCTTCAATAACAGTAGATAAGTCTAGGATGGGAAACTTTTTAGTCAACTAGCATAATATCCCTTGTTCCCGAACCAAGATACATTGGTTTCCCTTTGTGAACAATTTCTGTTTTACATATCACGTGCAACATTAGTTTCACATAAAAATAATACAAACCATATACACATGAATTATAAATCCCTACCTTCACAACAAATACAAAATTTATATAAAATTCACAACAAATCATATTATAACATCATCCTCACAACATTCATGATATATTATTTATCTTTCATAATTTATAAAGAACATTAAAATCCACAACATGGGTCAAACATTAAATACATGCAATTTACATTATAAAAATAATTTTCAAGCATTACTAAAATCAAAACACTTCAAAAAAACCATTCACTCCACTCACTAGAATCATAGAACATATTTAATCAGTCATACAATCCTATTAAATTTTATAAATAATGTTTAATCATGAAACCACCAAAGTCAATTAAAATGATTTCCAAAATTTGGTTGACCAAAACAACCACACATCCAGAGATACCAATTGAGGAAATATAAATCCATAAAAGTAGTTATTAATCTAAACAAATAGAGATCTAACCCTAAATAATAATCTCTTCCCAATGGAAAAAAGGAATCCTCTAATAATTAATTGAAGGAACCCTTGAAAAGTGGAAGAAACCAAGAAAAGAAGGACATTCATGGAGAATCATGGAGGTACAACACAAAAGTCACCCAAAAATAGAGTTCAAAGGGTGTTAAATGAGGAGGGGTAGATTATAGGGTGGAGAAACCTGAGTGAGGAGGGTTTTTTGTTTCTTTTTGAATCATGGGGAGAGAAACCATAAAAAATAATTTTGAATGATGTGGGCATGCCACACAGTTATTCCACATAGTTTTCGAAACTATGTGGCTACTATGTGACCATTATAGTCTATGCAGGGAATGTCACATGTTTTCCCCACATGGTTTTCAAGAGATTCACTAATAGTGTGATAATCCACATTATTAAAACAACACATGCCCAAACGGTTACTAGGAATGATATGTACAGTTTTACAGATCATCCGTAAACTATGTATCACCTATTGTTTACCCATGTTTTCTATTTTATCATAAAAAAGAAACGGAATAACAAATGGGATAATGAAGTTAAATTATAACTATAAAAATAAATAAAAATTAAATAATGGGCGTGACAAATAACCCCACCATGAAAACATTTTCCTCCCGAAAGTCAACTTGATAATGAATAAGAGAATTGAAATTGATACTTTATCTCAATTCAGGACACTGCTCCAAATATCATTCTTATCATTTCCATGGTTCCAGAAGAACCATACCATTAGAATAGACATGACATGAAGAACAATATCATGGGATTCTACAATACACACCGGACACTCAACCAAAGATAAATTAGTTTCATTTTCTAACTCCTCATATTTTTTCACATGAGACAAATCAGGGTTAAATATTCTAAATTGGGAGTGATGAATCATGTCATGAATATATGTCAACTATTAATGTAATAAAATATGTTATGCCACCATAATTATCTACTAAGTTATTTTAATAGGTCTGACATACATTGGTGTAAGCTTTAATTTCATTCCCAATCAATAGAGACCCAATTAAGGTTCCACATTCCAGAACACTCCATCTCACACATAATACCCAAGGCCTTAGATACACTGATTATAATAAGACATGTTGAGACTATCATCTATTAATAAACACTTCCTGAAAAACATGACCATCCCATATGGGACATCCAGTATGCGTATTCCCAATAGTGAGGTCTCACCCACCTCAGCCCAATAAAAATGTGATCGACACGACTGGACATAGAGAATATCAACAGTAGAAATCCAAATAGAGGAATGGAAACATTTAATAAATTAAAACTCTACCAATAAAAAATGGATATCCCACGATCCACTTAAATAAATGTCACATGAACAAGGCATGTTTCCAAGAATCACATATTCTTTTTTATGTCTAAAAACACATTTTAGGAATGTATGCCATGCTCAATTGAACCTAATAACCGAATTCATTTGTCCCAAGAAAACGAGATGTTATATGGGGTCCTCTTTCAGAAGTAATGGATGACGTTACACAAAAAAAATCACTACATCCTGAAATTATTATCGTCCAAACTCAATCACCTTTCATGAATCACTTATCAGATTGAAATTAGTCTATTTGGTAAAATGGGAAATCACTAGGAAAATAGAATTCCTTCCCTCAGTAGTAGCAGGATTGAAAAAAATTCCATCGATATCTCCTCCCACATCCTAGTAGAAATTGTGAGTGGAAAGGGAAAACCGGGGGAATTTGATTCTCTCCATATACCTAATGACATGTATATCACCTCAATATGAGGTTATCTATATCCCATTTCATTCTTGTCCACCAAAATATTCAATGCACATTTTAATACATCATGGTGGCTATTGGATGAATTGTACACTATGACTTGTGGTTGTCTGGAATCACAACCTTCTTCAGAGTTAACTACACCACAAATAGCCCAAGAAACATTAAACTCCTCCTAGAGAGAAAAAACAATAACAAGGTGTCTACCCATAACGAAAAGTCCGCATAAACTACTATCATATCCCATTACCAACCTATCATGTTGAATCATCTCCATAAGAGAAGGATCCAATAGAAATGTATCAAACAATTCACTTCCACTGTGCTCCTTGGTTTAAAAGTGAATCAGAGAAAAAAGCATCATCAAGGTCCACACAACAGTATACTTTTAGAATGCCTACAATGGTACCATTATGATCAAGTAATAATCCACAACTATTCCTCTAATTGGGGTATATAAAATATCTAAATCAAACCCATAATAGTACTCAATCTTTCAAAACTGCAATAGATATAGATATTTTTCTGAGAAAATATATTCTAGGCTCATTAGATAACAATAATCCATAATCACCATCCCAAAATAATAATGATTCCATGTTTTAGGGAACGCATGAATGATTCTAATTCTAGAACATGGGTAGAGTAATTCCTTTCATGTGGTTGGTGTTGGAAAGAACCATACCCAACCACATGATAATATTGAAATAGAATACATCAGATACCCATTTATATGGGATAAAAATAATAAATATATCACATTTCAGACTCTTGAATAATCAACATTGGAGCGAAAATCAATAGCTAATTTAGCCCCTTGAATGGAATTTGACAGTCAGTGGTCTAATCAAACACTCCTAATTTTCACGTGAGTGTCAAAAATGGTGAGTAACCTCAAGAGAAGTCTAGAATGAAGTTCATATATTGTCCGGCATGGAATAAAATGTATCTTAACTCAAACACATCATTCTATTTTTTTCCATGAAATAACTGCACTGATCATATTTGGGTCAACTGAAACACCTTGTTCTGAGATCAAATGACCCATAGAAAATAAAAATTTAATCAAAATGGCGGAATCAAAAAATCGTTCCTAATGGGGATGGTCACGAAATGATCCCTATATGATCAAAAATTGTCGTCCACACTCATGTTAGGATTCAGAATAAACTAGGATGTAATCCACAAATAATAAGAAAAATGAATCAATATACAGATGGAACACATTTTTTATATGTTCAGTAAAAACCACTAGATCATTTCTCAACCCTAAAGGCCTGTCTATTTACTCAAAATTCTTGTACGTTCATCTAAAATCCGTATTCAGGGTGTGTACATATTTCACCTCAACTTGGTGACACCTGAAATGAAATTATATCATATAAAACCTCATTTCAAATTTTAACTAATCAAACCCTATAATCATTTGTAGAGGGGGTTATAATTTCAGGATGGTCACCTTGTTCAACATCCAGCAATCAATACACAATAGGAAAGATCCATTAACCTTATTCACAAACAAGACACGGGCAGACCAAGATGAGATGCACAGATGAATGATTCATTTAGATTTCGAATAATCTCGAAATAACATTAATTGCTTGAACATAATGTGGGATATATGGTATGATGGTATAGATATCAGTAATGTAATTAGAACCATACATATAGAGAACTCTGCATCCCCATTCATAGTCAATCTATAAAAATAATTACGAAAATTCTCTGGAATGTCATCCACAACGGTTGGTGGGCTACCCTAACATGAACAATAATAGACCTATAAAGATAGATATGATAGTTTCATAATTATTTTACTCAATTCATTAAGTAGAGAACAATCAAAACCCAATAGAGGATCCCATTCACCATGAATGACCTAGGTTACTCCAATTTGGTACAATAAAACTCACTCACCGACTATAACAATCGATATGCACCTAAGAGAACACCATCAAATCCATATCAAGGATTACATCAATGTGGTACATATCCAATACTAGGAATGACCATTGCTACTCAATCCCTGACATAGTGAGTGCACAAGATGGACACATGAGACCCTTCACTCTCTTCTTACCATGATGCATCACTAAGGCCATCACATAAGACATGATCTGGGATAGCATATTATAAAATTTCACAGGATGGGAAAAGATAAATGTGAATAAAGAAATAATATAAGAAAATAATTACTATATGAATCAAAAAAATGGTACAACATACTGTCGAATGACCTACATCTGGTTCCACTAGTGGTTGGGCTGCAATATAGAGATTCTTCATCTCAACTAGAGTTTGAGTATAACTACTGACCTGCAGTTATGTACAGAACTGTCTCAAACCCAATAGGGATCCATTCATGCCACACTGACCACCAAATATTGATCCCACCATCTAAAAAACAATGGATGAGTTTAAATCCCAACGTATGGTTCAAATACCACACCACTCTGATATGGGATGGTCAAATTGAAAAAAAAATTTACAGGTCTCACATACCTCTGCACCTATGGAATGGTTTGGGATGATATTAGAACATAGGGTAAATGTGTACAATGTTCTCACACTGGTGACCCCCATCCAATCCAACATTAGATGGAATAGATAAAAAATTTTGGGATGGATGGAAAGAACTACGACCTTTCTTCTACCCCTTCTCATCTTGCTTCCTCTTTCTCTCTAACAATTTGGCACTACCTGCTGCTGACATAGCCCCAAAGGAACGATAAATTCCCTTATGTTTAATCTCCACCATAGAAGCATGGTCAACCACATAGGGATAGGTAATTATCATAAATATAAATACTTTAGAATAAATCTCTCTCCTCCACCACAAATCAAGACTCATAACAGTCATTTGTTCATGGGAACCGATTTCAGGTGCAAACAAAACTAAATCCACAAAATGGTTGGAATACAACATCATAGACTAGCCAACCCGAAGAAGATCCATAAAGTCAATAGATCTATCATAACCCAATACATATGGATAATAAGGATTATTAAAAACACAATTGATGTGTTTCCATCACATATGATCATTCTTTCACTCATTAAACATTGTATCCCACACCTCCAAATAAGATTTTCTAATAAGAATGAGGTGCATTTCACAAAGAAAACTTCAAGAGTATTGAGGAATTACAACATATTCTCTTTATTATAAATTCACTCCTCGGATTATTGAGGTTTTTTATTACCTCAGAAAAAATAGGATTTTTCATTATGATTTTTTAAAATTGTCCTTTAAAGGGCCATGTTCACATTCCTTTACTAGAGTAAGACTAGGACCCTCTCCATATCCCAACTCTTAAATGGAATGGACCATATCCTCCACTAATAAATGATATATTGGTGAGGAAGAACTCTTACCAACCTCTTCCCATGGCTATACATTAATTCTCTATGGGGTGATTTTTATACAAGAATTGACATCCATATAAAAAATATCAATAAAACCATAACCATATATTTTTTTAAGAAATATAATTTTAAAAAATAGTACCTACAAAAAAAAATCATACTCATAAAAATAGCATATAAAAACACCACTCCACCTCTATCCAGTGCCCTTATACAATTTTAAACCTATACATATCACCTGGACTAGATGTCAATAAATTCTGAACATCCCATGGCGTCTGGAGATCATTCACAAGGTATGTTATCCAGAACCTCTACCCAAAACCAGAACATCATGAACTGACATCCCTTGAACATGTATATCCCATCGCATTACAAAAAACATGTCCCAAAAGTGAACAACCTATTCTGGTACCATTTTTCATGAACTGATCCCGAGTTTCATCTTACTAGACACCTGATCCAGTCTGTGGCATATACCGAAGTGTTTCACTGATACCCATTGTCTTGAATCATTTGCGTGAGTATCAAAATTACATAATGATAACAAATTTACATTTATAAATAATCATATGGAATCATATATAAAAAATTGGCAAAACACTGAATAATAATAACTAACCATGACATTAAAATTAAAAATATTGGTATATAACATTAAATGAAACAATAAAGTTGATAAAAAAAGAACTTGAAAATATCTAAAAACCATCATGAAATAACAGGAAAATAATCCTCAATCCACCACTATAACACCTTCAATGGGATATCACTAGCATATTGATCAACGATCCCCATTCAATATTCATTTTATTATGTCAAACATATCTTTGACTACATACACGTAATGGTGTAAGTAGGGTGGGAGAAAAAGACTAGAAGAATGCCACTAAAAAATATATTCAATCATATAAATTTATAATATAAATTAAAAAGAACATTAAATAAATGAAAATAAATAATCATTTATATAAAAAATTGTTTTAAAGGAAATATAATTCCTTTTTAAATACGCAACAAAATGAACTGTTTGCAGATGGAATGAGAAATGTGACAAAAGAGGACTAAGTCATGAAAAGACCCTATATTAACTAACTCAATGGGGAACTAGGTACATCATAAATCTATGAAATGTGTAAATATTAGCACAAAAAATCATTCTAATGCATGAGACACTAGGAAGAAACACCCAATTGTCCTATTAGTCACCAATTATCTTTATCATTTAGTCAGTGTTGTTTCATCAATGATACAAGATGGAACAAAATTATCAAATTTAAATTCAATTATCAAACAATTACTATTACATAAAAATATTTATCAAGGTTTTCAATATTTCTCAATTTCCATTTCATATGTCACATGAAATATTAATTTCACATTAGCAGAATCCAAAAAATATAAACAAGCATGATAAATTCCTACGATCATAACCATAGCCACTATTAAATCCAATACTCATGAAAACCATTCTAAAAAATGTTTGTCACCACATTCATGATTTATTAATCATTTTTCAAAATTTATAATTAAGATTCAATATCCAAAAAAAATTTAACACTTTAAATACATCCAATTTCCGTTAGAAAAAAAACTTACACACTATATGCATATCAAAACCATTAAAAACACATTTCACCCCACACACATGAATCATAGAAGACATTTAAATACTCATGAAATCTTATCAAAATTGTCCAATAATGATTATGCATTGAACCACTTACCTCAAGTTTATAGATTTCTAGAATCTGGTCGAAATAGACAACTACACAACCAGAAATCACAATAAATGAAATAATGAACCTTAAAATCAATATAAATTAAAAAAAATAGATATATAACCCTAAACAAGACACCCAATAAACTAAAAAAATTAAACATCAATAAGGAAAATAAGGAGCCACAGAAAAGAGGAAGAAACCAACAAAAAGCATGATATACATGGAGAATCGTGTGGAAGACACACAAAAATATCCTAGAAAATGGAGTTCCAATTTTGAAGAGGGATTAGGGTGAGATATCAAGGGATGGTGAACCCCATATTGGAGGGATTGGGGGAGTTCATGTTTATAGTTATGGATGAATAAAAATAATATATCTAATTTTTAATCATCTGGAAATGCCCTATGTTTTGCCTATACAGTGTACCAAACCATGTGGAAATAATGCACCTATTTCTATCCTAGAAAGAATGTTATCATATTTTAAAAATAGTAAAATATTCATCTATAGAGAACAACACTTTATTACACAGTGATATTGGAAGCATTGCATGGTTACCCAATTTAGGAACTAACTATTTGTCACCTACTGTTTACCCAAATATTCTCATTTTCTCCAAAAAAACTATGGAGAATCCCATTTGGGAAATATAGAAAAAAAAATAAAAAAATCACTCAAAATGAAATCCTAGTTCTGAAAAATTCATTAGAAAATTGTGGATTCCTGAGGGGTCATAAAATAAAATGGGAATTCAGAGTAACCATGGAGAGAGAATATGAAACTAATAAAAGGAATATGGTATCTAACATCATGATAATAGATGAAATGAGAAATTATTAAAACTAGTTGGAGTGTGGATTCATCATTATGGTCAAGTGATTGTTTCTCTTCAACAAATGAGTGTGTGATTAATTCATTAGTTTTTATTCTTCACTATGGATTTTTATTACCAACATAGTGGGGAAATTTAATTTATTCATGACAATGTGTGGTTTATTAAAAGATTATACCTTTTTACATTATATCATTATCATTGAACATGTGAAGTTTTATAGAAGCGTCAAATGAGAGTTTACATTGAGTAATGTAATAGCCAATTGATATAGATAGAATATTCAAACTTTTTCCTATGACTTTTTTTGTAGTGATACATTTAATTAATTGTGGAAGGAAAATTAATATTGATTGATTTAATCATATAATTGAATCCTATTGTCGACGTATTGGTAAATGGATAAACTAATTTATGATGTGTGTTATTATTTCAGTATACTAATCATTGGAAAAATATATCATTCTGGACAATCTAGGAATTCTATAGAGAAACGCTTTGGTAGAGTATGTGAGATAACTGGTTTTAGATGTTTTGTATACAAATATATTCATTGAAGGAATAATTAATCAAATCATAGACTACATATGGTTCGAGATTAGTAGATTATTTTCATTATGAGGGATGATAAAATGGGGTAATAATATTCTCCTTTCCATAAAAATTGATATCCAGTCTGTTTTCAGGGTTCCAAAAGGAACCGTATGCTATTTTGAAAAATCATGTCAGCCTTCATCTAGGATGCAAATTTTTAGGGTTAATTTCACTAGGCCACTAGTTGTTGGATAGAGATTCCAAATGATAATAGAGGATATAACTAATTGATTATTTGAGATACCATATGGAGCGTGCAAGAAAGGGTTTCATGGAATATTATATAATGAAACCCTCTTTGGGATAAAATGATGATGTATAGTTATAGGATGTATGAGGGAGGTTGTGATGGATGATAATAATGAACATTATGACATATAGGATACATTATTGAGAAACTATAAATTTTGATGGATACGGTGAGATTCTTATTTTTTAATTAGAGATATTGAATATGTGATATATAACTATGTGGAAGTTATTATTTTTCCACTGGTTCATAATTACATATATATTGTTAATAGGGAAAATATTGCATCTTTATTTCATCAATGGGACAATATCTGAGTAGAAATAGGCAATCAATTGGATAATTTTCATGGATTATTATAAAAAATGTTTATCTTATCAATGATGGTTTCTAATTTAATTAGTTATATTGAATTATTCTCTCTTTCCTAGTAGGAAAACTACAATGATTAATGGGAGGATACTCTATGTTTTCATGAGAGTATTATTTAGTATATAATTTTTTTCAGTGGGATAATGATGATATTCATTCCCATAGACAATATTGTGATGATGAGAGGAATTTACCTAGAAAATCGATGTTTTTGATGTTCTAGAATGCTAACCAATATAGTAACAGAACCATATTTCATGGCTTGGTGTTTATAGTTGTATTCTGGGTACTATGGGAAGCTAGGAACAATGTGAAATAGGGAATATAGTTTTAATGCCCTGATATTAAGGTTTGGGTTAATGAACCGGTGGAAAAACATGGCTTAGTTATTCCTATAGGGTGGTTCATATAGTCTATCAGGGGAATACTCCATTTTATACATTTTTATATAAGGTTAGTAGATAAAAAAATTTAGGTCATTGGGATTTGTGGGAAACCCCTAATCCTAGATTGAAAGTGAATATCGATGACTCTTATTCTCATAGTGATATGAGGATAAATAGTTCATGATTCCCTAGGAGCAGGGATCATTAATTTTATCAGCTTTTAGGGCCTTTGAAACAGTAATGGGGAAGAGATAGGGGCACTACATAATGGCTTGTCATTATTAAGTATATATAAAATTATTGTCTTGGTTATGGTGTTTGATTCCAAAATATTGGTGAGATTCTTAAGGTAATGGGATCATTAATTTTAAATTACCCATTTTCACTAGTAGATGTAAGGTAATCATTCAATGAGATAAGGTTGTTCGCCACACATATAATAAATTTAACATTACAACCAAAAATATTCCATGTAAAGGGAGGTAATTATATAATGTTATTTATTATAAATGTTCATGTTCATTACCAATTGAATTCTTGTATTATAACTATGGGGAAACCATTTGTTTTTACCAATTCTTCCACATATATGATCAACTTCTTTGAATAAAAATTTTAATTTATGTCTGACTATGCATGCATGTTTTAAATGATTTAGTGTATAAATCCCAATTCTATCTACCAAAGAAATTTTTCCTCACCAAATTGATGTGTTTCCATTTAAACAATCCATTTTTTCTTTATTCATTAAAAAAATTAATTAAAACATAGTTATAAATTTCTTAATACAAAAAATAACTTTGGTACAATATATTATAGTGTAATGTATATAGGTATATTAAAATTACAATCATTACATGATTAAAAACAATTTAATAGATAATTAAACATTATCATTTCTAAAAAAATCATAATATTCTATTTTTTATGGTAGACCTATAATATTATACTCTCCCTACAATAATATTAGTCAATATATAATTCAATTATTTATATTTATAACGACCAATATTCATAAAATATATTTTACAATTATTAATAATCATATAACTCTGAAAACAAATTGACGTCAATATATTTGATAATTTTTTATTTTATGGAGAAAAATATTACATGCAATGCTTTTTCAAATATTCTAGAACTAATTTATCTTATTAATATAATAAAACAAATTATATAAATTTTATAAGTAATTTATAATCATATGAATAAATGTAATATACAACGAAATAAACAACATATTAATTTTTTGGGAAAATTAAAATTAATAATAACCATTCATATTTTATTTATTCATTAAAAATTTTATTTTTTAAATCCTAATCTTTATAATATATAAAAAATTATATATTATAGTTAATAATTTAATATTTTTCTAATTTTATTTCATGTTGGTTTTCTTATATATATTTGTCAAAAAAATAACACATATATATGGGATAGGAATTTATTTACAAAATATATTCTATGATATACCTTCTAACAACATGTTATGATTTAAATTAGTAAAAAAATTTGAAAATGTCTTATATTAATAATATTATTTTACAATTAGCGAAATATCAAATTTTCACTATGTGTTTATTTTTAATAAAAAAATATTTTATTTATCCCATGTTACAAAATCATATATCATTATCTATGATGATATATAAATCTATGGGTTCCATTAATGCCATAAATTATAATATGGTACTATATTATTCTACAATAGTATGAAATAAATGATATTAAATGTATTGTATTTATTAATTTCAGCACATATGAATGGAGATGAATAATTCTTCCCAAACTGCTGAATATAACATTTTTTTTCTTTTTGAACATGGGATTGATACCAAAAAATTATTTTAGGAATCCACCATATGATTATTATTATTAGATAAAAAACCATGTAATTTCTACAACAATCATTTAGAATAAATCATGCATGTAAGTGAACTATGTGTAGTTGAAATGTGAGAAAAATAACCTCCAAATTTTTTTGATATTGGATAGGATTGATGATTATAATGTTGAGAAATGGTATTACTACACATATTAAATTGTATTAACAGAACTAAAAATCATATTTGATAACATGGGGATTCATGAATGCTCAAATGTTTCCATGTGAATTTAACGAGGAATGATAAAAAAATTACAAATGAAGATAATTATAGATATAGTATAATGATAATTATTATAACCACAGTGAGCTCATAATTACTCTTTTGTGGGGAAACATCGTCTCATTTATTGGACTCTTTAATATATTGGAGAATTAAGAACTCATCGACCACATTGGGGGCCATTAAATCCCACCCATAAATTATGACATATTATTAAATTTATATACTAATACAATAAATTTATTAAAATAAAATATTATCCAATCAAAATAGATTAGAATATAATGAACAATGTTATAGGATTGGTAGATCTTTCATAATAAATATGAATATATAATGCCTCTATTATTATATTATTTAGGAACCAAAATCATAATATATTATATAATGATACATGACTGTCATATTATGTGATATCCAACTCATGGATAACATTTAATATGATCCAGTTTTAGAATACAATATGAATAACCTTTTTAAATTTATATATAACACACCTAACATCTGTAATGATTTGATTTCCTCTATTTATTCACTAGGATTTATGTCACATCATTTTCATTTTCTGTAGTAGTTTTATGAAGGATCCCACTGTGTAAAATTATAGGATCAATCCTATATTTATGGTCTTGTTTTCAGGTCAATATGACCTTGATAACAATCTATTTATGAGAATCGTGATCATAGTGTTTAATTAAGAGATGATGTTTCTCTTTGTTTCTTTATATTAATGGTTTATAGATTATTATCATATTGTAACATTTGAAAGGTGTTCCATTAATTTGTTTGCAGTGATTTTTTATTTATATAGTTTATTAGGGAATCTAATCCCTTGTAAATGAAATTATATGTTTATATAAATGGCTCCAAATTGTGGAATTTTTCAATCATTGTTCTACCCTCCAACCCGTGGCCTAATAAAGGCGAGAATTATGGGTAACTACAATACATACTACAATCCAAGGAGGGGTACTAGTGGATGTGGGAGGGGGGATGAAACTTTGTAACCTTGGATGTGAGGAGGATCTTTCCTAACCATTAGGTGAGTTAGGAAACAAATGTATATAACTATATTTTTATATATAGTTGGTTACTCTTTAGTGATCTTAAAAGACCATATATATTGAATAAGGAGACTAAAACATCATTAGTGAAAGTGACACATTATTTATTTATAGTATACATGGTATTACTATCACATAACTCTTTTTTCTTGTATATTTCTGGTTTTTAATATTGTATATTTATTTTTTCATGTGTTATTTAATTCGCATAAACTAATAACCTTTATACCATTAATAAAACATAGTCGTGACTTTTAATTATCTTGAGATTAGATATTAATTAATTTTTTAAATGTTCACCAAATTAATTATTGAATATTTTTGGATCCTTATTTAATTAATGATTTTTACATTGGTTGATAATAGAAGCAGTTTACGGGTCAGTGTATTAATGTATGGCACAGGTTTAGTAATCTCTAATTTTATAGGAATGGAGATGATGATTAATTAATTATAATTAACGGAAATAAAATAGTGAGATGATGTGTTTGTTATAGATTTTATTAATTCTAATTTTGGTTAGGGTATTCTATATAGTTCATCAAGTAATTTTTTTAAAGAAACGAATTAAAAAATATAGTGTAAAAATTATTACATCGCATTTTGATAAAAAATATTATAAATTAATAGAATTGTCAAACATATAAATATGTAGTGGTTAATTGGTTTTATATTATGAAAAAACATTTATATATAAAGAATATATCATGTGGAATTACATAAGTTAAATTAGGACTAGAAATAGTACTTTTTTTAAAATCACACATTTAACTATTCTTTTAACAAATAATCACAATTATACCATTTACCCTATAATGGATTATATATTGTTTTGTGATAATTCATTAATTTATCCATGTTCATTAATATTGTTATTACTTTATCATTTTTTATTCATTTTATAAAACTATTAAAAATTCATTCATTATATATCGATGATATTATACCCCCTAAAGGTGTAGTATCCCTTTATAAGTTTGCTATATTGTCCCTAGGTTGTACCATACGCCTTTGATGATGCTTAAAATGTGTTGGTATGTACAATATATATATATATATATATATATCGGTATTTGTGTGTGAATGTTTGTATATATACATCTAAATATATACATGTAAAATGTTACAAGACCTAAAATGGGATGGGAACTCTAGCTCACTAAATCTCATATTATTATCCATCCCAAAAAATGGATATAAATTTTCTATCCAGGAATGAAAATTGAGAATGGTGTGAATCATTCGACATTATATTCTATGTTTGAGGTCACCAAATCATAACACAAAAAAATATTTGATCATTTTTTGAGAAATATTAAATAAAAAACCCAAATATAAAAACATTATTATCACAATGGTTTAGTATATTTAGAGATTTGAAACATAATCAACATATTTAAAAAATATTTTCAACATAACCCAAAAATATTCTCTCTCATTGTACCTCTATTAAGTATTTATTAATTAAAACCATTATTTATATCTTTGGGAAATGGGGAACATAAGAAATATTGATATCATAAGTTTATTAAAGGTAAAACTAGAAGATATCAACCATTATCATATTATATAATATGATATGAATACGATTATGAGATAATGATCATAACATGTATTGTTATAAAAAATATTCCTCGATCTTATATTATGTTTCATTGTAGAATGCTTTATAATTTCAGATAAAAATATTCATAAGTATGATAAACTATAAATAATCAAAAATTATCTATGAGAACACATAATAAGAAAAAAATATATTCTTTTTTAATAAAAATAATAATAGAAAAATAATTTCTTTAGTCATGTATAAATTCTCATTTCATCATAATGGAATGATAATAATCCCAATCCCATCTTTTTCGTATTCATGGTTTTCCACTAAGGATATCATATTTGATAAAGACACCTTCTAAACTTATTTTACTCCACATTTCAGTCCATATTATCTCACGTGATAAAAATATTTACCTAATTCATTGGATGGATGACATGGACTCAGCCTTCAGGTAATGAAACCCATATATATATTATCCGCAAGATTATTATAAAATTCACCAATTCATCAAATCTTATGTATTGAAATGGAAATTTTTTTCAAATATATTTAATAAACACATTATCATAATCAATATAAGTAATATAAATTAGAGGTATCATTTAATCAAATTCTAATTGACGTATTTGAAAAAAAATATTTTGACATGGAAGAAAAATACATTTAAATTACGATAATAATGTTTCATTGAAAATATTGGAAAATATTTATTTTAATTTTTATATTTAAAACTAAATTTTCTTTTATTCTAAGAAATATATATTCTTGAGAATTATAATTTATAAAATGTAATGGAACCCTAAAATAAATTTTAACACATGATGGCAAGAGAAACTATTCTTGTGATAAATGGTAAAACAAATCTTCCTTTTACAATTTTAATAAATTTTCTAAAATTAACTAGTTAGGGAAAAAATAATATCAAAAAATGATTATGTACTAATGTATAGTAGTAAAATAATTTAAATGAAATTTTTAACAAATATAATAACATTCTTGAAAATAATTTAATTAATATGGACATGGAAGTAAAATTTCTCTAACCAAAGAGTAAATATTGTTTATATTTCATTAAAATCTATTATAATGTTTTCAATATACGAAACTGAGGTAAATTATGTGAATACATTAATAACATTATATGAAAAAATGAGAGGAAAATTTTTGTGGTTTAATATATAAGGATTTCATAATATCCATCATGGTAAATTTAATATAGGAAATCACGATTATAAATGGGATTTTAAATCAAATCCCTTATTATAGGTCCAATAATACCACATAAAATTTCAAAAAATTATGTATTATAATTTCATTTTTATTATTCATATATAATTGAACCTTTAATATATATATCATTACCATGTTATTTTAAATTGTTATTTTTATTAACAATTCATCATTAAAATTATTATTCAGGTGATAACATGTTTTTCTCTTATTTGATTCAGTTCAATAGAATCCATCCTTTAAATTTGGTAATGTTTTTTCCATCTAAATATTTTTAATTATATAATGAGTGTTGTATGTATGCATTATATATACTAATATAAACATTAAAATAATGTAGTGATGAAAAAATAATTACGTCAGTTTTTGGAGACAGTAGTTTGTATATAGTAATAAATTATGTTTCAACTATATATGAAATGGAAGAAGAGAAATGAAAATAATAATTATAAATTAATGAATTATTATGTAATCATAAATACCATATATATTAATCTAATATTTTATTATTACCCACATATTAAAATTGGTAAGAAAACTAGATCACATCGCTTTTTGGAGGTGGTTGCACATTTTTCTGCACGAGCGAGTTATCAATTTCGAATGGATGGGTTGGTATGATGGATAAAAATATATTATAATTATAAAATAATAATTATGTTATAAAAATAATTCATACACATTAAATTAAACTATATAACCACCCAAGAGATATGTTGATGAAAAATTATAGTCATCGCATCATGGAGATGTTAGTCAGTACGTATGATTAAGATATATTTTATTTTCCATTAGATATAAAGGAGAAAAAATAGATGAAAAATTAACGGAAAATCATACAAATATAGTGTATGTACTTATTAAACAATCAGGACATGCTTTTTGAGTATATATAGGTGATTAAAAAATAATTAAACATTTAAAATTTCCTTAAGAACATATATCTCTACATTGAGATACTTTTCTTTGAATCTCTTCTTAATGAAAATTGGGATATATTTTTATGAATATAATACCATATAGTTCATGTCAATGAATTATTATAATAAATTATTTAGGGTTTTTTTATGATAAATCGAACAATATGAGTGAAAATGGTTTAATATAATGTGCCATTTTAAATCTGAGGGTTGTGAAACATTTTTTTTTTGTTTAAAAATTATAAATATAATAAAGTCTCATTGATGGTAATGTGGATCCAATGTGAAAAAATTAATAATATGGGATGATATATTATGGATATATAATCATCAAATAATAATTATGGATGTTTTAGGTTATTTTATCCCTATCCTCTTCAGTTTAACCCTATTTTAACCCCTTTTATCCTTTAGGTAAGTGATAGTTTTTCTTCCATAATTACGATTTCAAAGGAGAAAATTAATTTTAACGCATTATGAATGTTTTATATTAAGAATAAAAATATTGAAAACATTTTATGGACAAAAATTAATATATTTTTATGAAACTAATTATAAAATAATTCTGAAAAAACTTATAAAATAGTTTTTTATAAAATTAAATTTATTAGAATGAAACTATATTTATTGTCATTTCGTAAATAGTAATAACCATTAAATGAATGTTAAAATATTTAATTTTTATATGTTAGCTATAAATTAGTTTAAAATAATTAACTAGTTGTGATATATTTAATTAATTAATATAAATTCATAATGCAAACATAAAAATAGTTTTTTAGAAAAATTCATTTTTTATATGTTGAAATTATTTTATTTTAATTTAAATCCAATTAATAACCAATGAATTAATTTTATAAATAATTTAATAAAAATTATATAGAGTATATTTAAAATAACTCATTACTACTAATCAATCATTAACACCCATTTCTCTTATGACATAAAGTTTTTTAAGAAATTTCATTTCATTTAAATATTTCATTACATGAAACTGAAAATTTAAATTAACTACAATATAATATCGATAAAGTTTTATTTAATGATAAAATTATCGCCAATACATTGAATTTTAGGGTACAAATAAGACTAATAATATTTTAAAAAATTTATGGATTATACAAGTATAAAATTAGTTCATTTGTTATTAATTTATTAGAAATTAAAATAATTATTTGAATGTAAAAGGACTTTTTTTATGAAAAAAAATTTTATTCACACAATACATTTTTAAAAAATAAAATTAATAGCTTTTTTCATGTTTATTAATAAAATATATTCAATATATATTATATAAAATATTTCATCATTTGTATATTATTTTTCAATTCATTCGATTGGTATTATTCCAATTTTTTGGATGAAATTTATATTGCTTAAAAATAGGGTTCCTCGGGATCTGTGCATTTAAATTTATATGAATTTCATCCAATTTTAGAAATTGAACACTAAAAAATAGCCATTCTAATTGGAATTATGAGATTCATATTTTTCAAATTTAACTATTTCACATTTGATCATATAAATAGTAACCATTGTAAAATTTTATAATGTTTTATTGGGTATGATATATAAAACATGGTTACAAAAGTGTGATATGTATTTAAAATTAATCTAACACATTATATTATCCTATTAAATGGTTTTATATCATAAAGTTTCCAACAAATATCATGAATATATGACGAAACAGTTCTATTTATATTTGATAACAACCATCATATAAATTTATGTAAAGAATAAATTCAAAATGTCAATATATTAAACTTAATATCATTAAACATTTTACATAATAAATAAAATTTTATATGTTCCTTTAAAAATATATATTTGATTAATAAATAATTTTTTTATTTGTACATTTTTTTAAAAATTTTAATGATTGAAAAATAATCATTATTAGTTAAACAATGAAAATATATTATTAACAAAACCAACAGAAAAATAAAATAAAATATTATAAAAAATATTAATAGAAGTGATTATTCATTTAATGATTAAAATTCAATTTTTTTAATAAAATAAAATTACAGATGTGTTAATTGTTTTACTTTGAAAAATAAATTTCATATATGTTGTTTATAATTTCAAACTGTTTGAGTAGTTATTAAAATGAATTAAATATTATTTAAAGAAAAATAAACTATTTAACTACTAAAATATCATATAATCTTGACACTGAACCAGAAGGATAATAAGTGGCCTAAAATTTAAACACATTTATATTTATGAAATAATTTATAAATTATTAGAAGAATTATAACCCTATAATATTAAAAAGTTAGAACCATGGTTTTGTTTAAAAATTATTAGCCACAGGGTTATGTAATGTATGGTTTCAAATGATAAAAAATCCATTATAAAAATTATTTTAAAAATATTGTTCAAATGTTTGATATTTTTATTTTATTTTTTTCCGTTAGATCAATTTTATTTAAAATTAATGTGTGATATATTATTATTTTTAGTAATTCAACATGTATTATTCCATTCATTATAATAATCCACAATTCTCTATTTTTATTACAACACATTAAACAAACTAAATCAACTAAAAAATTATACAAAACATCCCATGAATCCATAGAAAAATAATATAGGTTTTGTTCTTCCCAAAATACCATCCCTATGGCCCTTAAGTCGATATCTTGTGGTGATCCTTCAATGAAGAGGTTATCACATTATCTGATCATATTAGTTTTTTACAGCCTCATTAATATATTGTATATATATGGTATTTATCCTAAAATAATTACATTTGTATCCTCAATATACAGAATTTTTTTTATAATTATGAAATATCCTTTATCGACCAACATCTCATCCATGAAAAATGATAATGTCACTCATGAATATGTCTAAGTGACCACCTCCATCACGAGATCTAATTCATTTTTCATTTTATCCAAACAAGGATAATGAAAATATTAGATAATAAATATATGTAATATATAATATAAAATAATTAATATATAGAGTTAAAGTAGTATGTTCTTTCTATCATTCTATTCATTAAAATGTAAAAACAACGTTCATACATACATATAGTCTAACATGTCCATAAATGGAGTAATATAATTTTCTATCTCTTTAATTTATTGATGAAATTTAATATATATTTAATTCATATATATTATATTTATATCATTATTAAAAAAATATGGAATTTTGATAAAACTCTAAGGATTTTATCTATGAATCTGAAAATTTTATTAAATACAGTTATTACCTATAAATGAAAATTTCAATTGGGAATTATTACTAAAAGGGTAATAAAATTTCATAATTGTATCATATATTATATTATAATAAGATATTAAATTATTTTAATTTTTAATAATTTTTAATTTATTATACAAATGTTTAATGTTATTTTTAAGAAAGTCAAACTCAGAGAAGGATATTTATGTTACAATCAAATATTTTATTAAGATTTTATATTACTATGTTTCAAATGATAAAATTTCATGATATATCTGTGAAGAATGTATTTAATTTTATTATTCTCCACCTAATTATTTTGAATAAATTTTTTTCATTCACATTTTTCAGTTTATGTACAAACAAGAACAAAACTATTTTTTTAATTGAAAACTCAAATTATTTACCACTTTGATACAATATACACATTCTTCCATTATAATTTTTTCTAAAAAATATCAGTATTGATTTTATTATTATATAAGTTTTGTTTAAATTCATTTTAAATGTTATATTTATTTATTAAAAAAGTTTAAATGTAACATTCATGTATTTTTCAAAAAGATAATATTTTGACATTATATGAAAAAATGTGAATGAAATATAAGATTTAAAATACACAACATATACAGAATACATTAGTCTATATGACCTCTCTAGTCATTGATAATTACATAACATGTTTAAAATGATATTTTAAAGGAAAAAATTGTTCTTAATGTTGGGGAATTTTTTAGTTTTTTTAATAAGTGATTTCAAACTGGAATAATTATTTTACAAAAATAATTATTCAATGATATTTAAAAAGGATTATCATTATATGAAAAAATCTATTTATGTAATATATTCATCATTAGTTATGTGATAAAATTTTGTTGTATTTGTAAATTTATTAGACGGTTTGTAGTGAAGATGATTTAATATCAATGAAATCTATTTTATTTTTAAATAGGTCATGTTATGCTTCATTTTATTATAATACTGTGTCATATATATGAAGGGATTTATAATTGCGTGATGAGTGGCCCTGATATTATATATTATTTAAATTTTTTGGGTAATGATTAATGGTAATGAGCTAATAGTGTACATTTTAGGTTATTCCAGTGCAAAAAAATATATAGGATAGTTTATAAAATGACCGAAAAAGATTGTGCATTGGAGGTTATCACATGCATGATGATACTATATGAGAGGTCATCAAAATCCTAAAATATTATGTATTACATTATGTGATTAATTTACATAATATTAGTATGATTATGACCACACAACAGTGTATAAAAACGATTTATGAAATGATCATATTCAAATGTTATGTTCTCAGGGCCAATGTCCATTGATCCTTCTATGATTCATGTCTTATGAATATCTATGATTTATTCATCGAATCATGAATATGATCCATGATATAAAGGTTAATTTTTTTAAATGATAATATAATGATATCATAAAATTATGTTCATGGTATTCCTAATTGATAATTGTTATTTCCCTTTTTTTACCCTTATAGAGAATCCAATCTCTACCATTATTTTCTTTTCATTCCCTTGCATATTAAGAATTATTTAATTTATGATGTGTCATAGAAAGTTTTAGTTACAAAAAAATAATTGATTTACTATGTAGATATTTTATAATACATTTTTTTATATTTAACAATCTAATGACTCTAAACCACAATTATTTCGGTGAAGATCATAATGATTTAAAATGAATATACATATAAAATGATTAAATTTTTATTTATAAAACTTATCAGCCACTATAGTTGGTGTTAGTGAATTTTTAAGTCTCATTTTTAAAATATTATGAGAAAAATATAGTTATAAACCTTATGATATTCATAATTATAGTATAACGAACGATGTTATGGTAAAATATGACGTGTGATATTCCTATAAAAAATCACTATATGGATATTTCAAGATGTCATTTTTTAGAATATATTTATCTGGTTTTATTATCTATAACATTGTGGGTAAGGTATATATTGGACAGAATTTAATACTTTTTAGTGTTCGTATACTATTTACCTTTTTGAAAATCCATGGATATAAGCATTGAATAATTAACATTTTCATTGTAATACATTATGAATGATTTGAATTAATATTTATCAAGTATGGTATAGGGTAAACAAACAATGACATATATTGAATCAACAATATCTTGATTTAGTCAGTAAATGAATCATTTTTCATTATTATATGGTCCCTAATAGGATTATTGATTCTCATGCCATCATTTTTGTTTTACGTGAACTGGTTGAAAAAAGAATAACCAAGTTAACACCAAATTTTATGGAAACTACAATTATTTTACACATGATAATGAATTTATTAAGTGTTATATAATGAAAATTTTCATTTCTATAATTACAAATATTTCACATATTATATATCATTATGTTAATTCAGTCATGTAAAACATGTAAAACTATTATTTGGACTCATTCATGAGGAATCACACACCGTTATTTAGTGGGTCAATTGATCCCCCACATTCTGAGAACTGGATTAGTAAAATTGAAATGATATATAACATTATCAAGTGTTCCAGGGATGGAAATGTCAATTTGGATATCTTTTTTTTAATGGAGAAAGAGAGAAAAGGAATAACATTATCAAGAACATGAGATAACAAAAATAAATTAAATACATTAAGTGGGATGCATGTAGAATATTATTTTTAAACAATTACATTATTCATATTCTTATTTGAAAAATAGTGGAGGAATTCCATTTATTGTCGATGAAAAATTATGATTCTATAAATGGTTATGAGAAAAATATGGAATGACTTGTAAGGTATGCTTATGTTATTTTAATTAAACTATAAATTATGATTGATTAATTCTTCAGGGGAATAGAACCAAGTATCCAAACTGAATTATCCACATGGAACATATATAGTTATGAATAAATAAATTATGTAATACCATGAGAGTAATGGAGAATGGAGTTATACATCAATATCATGGTTTTGATTGGAATGGAAATTTGAAATTCAAATAAAATTATAATAATAAAAATCCTTATATGAAAGATGACGAAACAACAATTATTCACAATGTCTGGAAGCAGAGAATGTGAAAAATATATTAAGAGGACTATAAAATGAATTAACTATTAGAGGAAGGTCATTGGGTAATAAAATGATGATGTAATGGGAATATTATATCAAATGTTGGATTTTTTGAGCCACAAAATAATCTACCCACACTCAATTGTTTCCAATGTAAAAAATTTGATTATCATTCCTTTAATTTCTTAAAAAAATGTTCCATAAAGATGATAGAGAGCATAAACCAATTTATCCCAACCAAAGGGAATTATCTTATTATCACAATTTTATATGATATGTATTAAAAAATGGTTCATGATACCTTAACAATCCTATAGAGAAGGGATATCGTCTTGTTTGTTTTTAAATCTATCAATTCCTTTATAAATGAAGAATTTGATAAAGGTATCACTAAAAAAATCAATGATAAGTTGATGAATTCATACTAAAAACTCTAAGTATTATGTTATTCAGATATTATGTATATGATTCATCCCCATTTTATTATTGGGGAAATGTGTTTCACCCAATTCAATTATTCTCACTCTAGATAAATTTTATGTTATTTTATGGATATATTATAATTCATTCTATAAATACCTCGACCATAATATTGGTTTAATAGTTATGTTTGATACTATAAACTGAAATTTTGTCATATATTAGCGAGATAAGAATTATATAATTCAAATTGAAATTACATCCATAATATTGGTCTTCATTCTATTAAAAATGGGGAATTATCATAGATAGTGGGTGTGAAAATTCTATATCTGGAATATTTCTATTATATGAAAGTATATTGATACGATTATAGGTGAGTATCCCATTATTCCACTAAAATGTGATTATATGTTTTTAACAAAAAAAAATATAGTTAATCATATTGGTAAAGGAATATTTATTGAATGTAACCGATTGAGATGCCAGAATATATCAATATTCTCCAGGAGAATCTTGAAAGGGATTCATTCTTCCAGTTACATCACTTATGATTCACCTATTTTTTAGGAATAAAAATTGATCGATGGGGTTCTAGAATGATTATCTTGGACATAAAAAGATAAATATTAAGAAAATGTGTGCTCTAACCCATACAGATTACTTGTTTGGTCAACTATGCAGAGCTCAATTATTTTTCAAGATAGAAGTTCAGTCTAGATATCATCAATTAAATGTAAATAATGGTGATATAACAAATACTGTATTCTATAATAGGGTTGGAAATGGAAAATTTATAATGATTTATTTTGGACTTAATAGTTTACCAATTTCATTATTTAGTTATTAAATCGAATTTATATATTACAGTTGTTAGATTTTGGTAAACTTAATAGATAATATTCTATTAGTTTAAATTATTAAGGTTGATAATGTATACCAATTTGGTATTGTACTAAAGACCCCAAGCCTAGAGTGGCATTGCTGGTTCATATCTACCCAAATCCCCTAAATGGAGACCTTCCCCCTGAGGTGGTGTTGGTCCTTCCAATCCTGGGTGACGAAGATATATTTTCTTTCTACTTGGATTTTTGTACTCTTCGGCCTGCTGCAGATGTGGTTGGAGGTTTTTCTGGATGTGATGGGGTGCTCTTGGAATCATCTCTTGTGCTGGGGCTTTGAGCTGGTGATTGTGTGTTGGTTTGATCCGATTTTAATTTTTGAATTCAGAATGGATGGCTATTAGATTGAATGTTTATTGGATTCATGCATGCTTGGATGGTTTTTGAGACTTAGATTATGAAGATTCAGTTAGTCTTGATCTCAAAAAACAAACCTTAGTGGAGGATTCATATCATGTGGTTCTCCTATGCGTGCTCCATGGATTAGGATGTTTGATAGTGTATGGTGTCAGCCATCGGATTGGGCCTGTTCTTTGACACAGGACACTTTCTGGCCACACAGTCTTGCATCAGTGGTGAGATTTACATGTTTTTAAAATACTGAGGAGAGGTAGATCCATGGGGTCAGCCTGGTTTTATTTTCTTGACCTTTGGGTCGTGTGTTGTTTTAAATATTGAAGTCTTTTCGGTTTTCCACCCTTCTTCCCTTAAAAGGGGGATTATCTCAAAATAAAAAATCATCGGCCTTCTGGCCATTAAGGGAATGACATTTTTAGTATGCTTAGCTTCATAACTTATGAGTAATGTTTTGTGGCGAATTTCTCATAGCTATCTAATCCAGTCCCAAATTAAATTCCTAATAGAGCCTAGTTCCCTGGATAAAATTAATCTGAATTAAATATCAAGGAATATAAGAGAATGTTTTCTAAAAAACCATTGTTTAATTTTCCATATAGTGGAGAAGGATTTGATATATATTGTGATGAATCGATGAATGAATTATGATTAATCCTACTAAAGAGTGATAGATTGGTTGTTTATTCCTTATTAGAAATGAATGAACACATGATAATGTACCCAAATCAGGAAATATATATATATATTGGAATTTTTCATTAAATATAATTAGGAATTGTTAGTTTTGATTAAGATATGATATATATTCCGATCATAAAACATTAATGTATATATTCAATAGAAAATTTCTGCATATGCACCAAAGATAATGGTAAGAGTTTATTTTTCATTTTTTACATCTCAATACATTACCACCATAATAAAATGAACATGGTGTTAGATTCTATGAGTAGAAATGATCATGAAAGATTTTACATTAAGAGGAATAAAAATTTCAAATAATTCTGGATTTACAATGGATAGATCTAGAAGTCATGAAAGAATGGTAGAAATATTATCTTTCTCAAAGGAGTGTTCAATAATATATCTATGTGAGAATTAATGAGGTGTAGAAGGAACTAGTGGAATTGTTGAAATAAGATTGAAATATTCCAGAGTATAATATAATGGTGATGTAATGATAATTATTAGTGATTGAGTATATGTTATGTCCATACATGATTTTAATAAGGAACATTTGGATGATTCTTATAGTTCATATTTCTTGATTCATGTAGATTTATGAATATATATATATTTGTATTAAATACTTTTTCTAGTTGGGTATAATAAAGAGAAATAATTCGTAATATTAATCTCAAGTCATTGAATTTTTGAAATTTATGTCTAATTGGATGATTTCAAAGGGGATTTACATCCATTACCATTATGAGAATGAAAATAAAATAAAACTACTACGATTTGTTCACCACTTCCAAAAAAATTATCATGTCATAATTCTATTTGGGATAATGTTGATAATTAAATGTTGTTAGAAAAATAAGTTATATCTTTGAGGATTTCTGTATTTTTCATATTTTAAGAATAGAAATAAAATAATTTTTAAGTATTTTTGGAGTACCAAATTCTTTTACATCTGATCATGATTAAAAATTCAATTTAATGTTCCTAAAAATTCATTTTATAGATTTGAGTATTTGTATTTCTCATCATCCTAAGAAAAACACTTAGTCCATAAAAACAACAAAAACCATGGAGAAAATAAAATTATATTTCTATATAGATTTCTAAGGTATTTTTCATTAACATGTTTATACATTCTTGTTTTCTTAATATATTATAATTTAAAAGAGATTTCATATTGATCCATCTGAATCCATCTACAAATATAATTTTATATCTCTATTATGATGGGATTAAATTGGATAGATAAACTATTTGGAACAAATCTTGATTGAAATATTACATAGAAATTCAGATATCCATCAACATATCATGATAGATAAGAGTTGATGTAATTATTATATTAACAGTTGTAAATGAAAATTATAATTCAATGTTAGTGATAAGATACATTATGAGTTTTTTATGGAATGATTTTATGATATTCAATAATAATGGAATGATGAACTATAGGTTTAAAATACACATTGTGATTCTTGATTTTGTTTGGATAACAATTTATCCCTTGGGGATTAAACCAAAAATCTATCAAGAATACAATGTGTTTTATGAATGTCTATAGAAGAAGTACATATCTATTTCATCACATTTAAAAAAATAGAGGTCAAATGACTATATATTGAACTTTCATATGAATAATAATATTTATAAATATTTGATAATATAGATATAGTTCTAGGGACAAAGAACAGTCAACTGGTAAAAGATGAATGGGGGAATTATAAATTCAAATAAGTCACATGGGAACCCAATTTTTTTTAAAATATAGATATAATCCTTTTTTGTGTTAGATTGATGAAATATCAAGGGAAAATCATTATAAATATGGTAGAGAGGAAAAAAAACAAAACTTTTTATGACATAGTTCTCTATAAATTATATTTATCTCTTTAATTACACTCTTTACACATAACCCTGAATTTAAACTAACCACCGTATAAAATTTATATATTATTATAATTTAATATGGTATTTTTCAGCTTGCCATTGGGTTAGTAGGTATTAATATGAATAAAAAATTTATTAGAAATACATTTTTACAAATTTAATAAATAAATTCATTAATTATCAGATTATTATAATGAAAAATAAAAATAATTTGAATGTGATATGGGTGTTTTTATGGAAAAAATGCTATATGGAGAGAAATTATATTTATCAAAATAAATTTAAGTTATCTCTATTGGAGAGTTAATTTAATGAAATTTATTTTATATATATTTCATATGATTTATTAAAATTTATACATTATTATATATATGGATGGGATAATAAAATATATGTTTATGCCTAAAAAATAAAATTACTATAAAATTGTTTTCATCATGATTAACTCCTTTACATGTAAATTTTTTTGGTAGGTACATGAATCGAATGTTGTAAAATATTTCACATATTTGGAATCCAAAATTTCAAATTTGGTAAATTGTTCCGTTTTATTTTTTTATATTTATAATTGTAACATAGGTAATATATTAGAACATGGATAAGGGTAAACTAGATATAAAGTTTGAAATATGGGTTAAGGATTTAAAATTCCCCTAAAACATATATTTTTCCAATATTAGAGTCTAGATCATGTATTTCCATCCATTTTTTAAATATACCATATTTTGGTAACACTTTTCATTGAAGAATACCTTTATATTAATTTTATTAATGAATAAATACAAATTTTCACTCTCTTGAATTATATATATATATATTTTAACACAAGGATAAAAGAGGAATATTTTTTATTAATATTTACAATTTAAATAGAAATTATTTTTTTGTAATGGTAATTTATTTCTAATATTTAGTGTTTTAAACTAAAATAAATTCATAATGAACACTAATTATGTTTATTTTAAAATAATAGAAATATAAAATATTTTTCTAAAAAATATTTATCATTAATATAATTTTGATGGAAAAATATGATACATGATATTATTATATTACAATAACATATATGAGATGTGTCAATGGTTTATATTTTAATTCCATTGAATTCATATTTTTTTTCAAAGTCAATTCATGTGAATACTATAAAATATATAAAAATTATTTTTTAATATAAAAATAGTTAGTTTTAAGATTTATAAATCATAAAAACTGTGAATGTGAAAAATTAGGATTAATAATGTAATAAAATGGAAAATATTTGTCATTTATTACACTATTTTTACATTATAAGTTGAATTATAAACCTATAATATTAAAAATACATCAACATAGTTAACATTGATGTCGTTTAACAAAGTGTCTTAACCAATTGATAATTTTTAAAATGACACTTTAATATGTATAAATTTTGTTGGAATATGATAAATTAAAAGTATACTATTTATATTTTAATATCTGGACATTATTATGAATATTTATTCTGAATTAATTAGTTATAATTTTTAATATTCTTTTTTATTCAATGTGTCTTTTTCCTTCCATATAAATGGACACCCCTTATATATTTTATTTACTCGTAATTGATACATATAGCTCAACCAATCCCTACTAAGATCCATTAATAAAATATGAAGACACATTATAGATGTTTTTCCTTCCAATAATGAAACCCTAGGTAATTAAAGAGGATATCTAAATGAGTTCATTAAATGAATAGGGAATCTCCTTTACATGTCATGTTTTTTTCTACTTATTCTGCTACATCATAAAAATACATGTAATGTATAAAAATAATAATAAATTTAATATCCACAATATACAAAAATAATATTTTCAATATGAAGCCACGGTTTTCTATCCTCTTCACAAGAATTAATGAATGACAATGTCACTCATTCATGTTTTTTGGACTACCACTTCCAGGAAGTTATTCAATTTAATTTTCATTTATGATTTAAATTGATGATAATATGGATAAATTTAATTAGTATGTATTATATTCATGATATAGTAATGATTCTATATTAGTGGTCTATTTTTACCTTCCATTCGTTTCATTTTTCAAATGATGAAAGAACCATCCACGAGTACTTATGACGTATAGTGTCTATAATAGCATAATTAATTTCAAACTAAATATACTTTTGGGATGAATAATATTAATATATATAATTAATATATATTATATTTATATCATGATTAGATTTTTATAAATTATGTAATCATTATAAAATTATAATGACTGAAATGAACTAACAAAAAAGCTAATGGAAAATACATAGTTAAAACATATAAATAATGATTATTATTTTTAGGTATGAATAAATGGGTGTTAAAATGGAATTATTGTGTCATATATGATATTATAAGTATATAAATGTATCTGATATAGAATTATAACAAATTAACCATTTTTTCACAAAAGGATAAATTGATTTTACAAAAGATAAACTCATTCATGGAAATTTATGTTAAATGTCTTCAACTATATGGACTATTTATGATTAAGTTCCCGCTAATGAAAATTTATTATATATGAATCAATAATCTTTTAATTTTATACTAATGTCGTTATTTCCATATAATAAATTATTTACATTAGTTTTCCTCATTTTATGTTCTCAAGAGACATTATGAACTATTAATGGAAAAACTAAAATATTGAATAAAAAATATATTTTCAACCATATATATATTTTATAAAAAAATTATCCAGAATGTTTCTAAACTCCCCTAGAATTGTATAAATTCATTTTAACCCATGTTTGAATTTTTGAAAAACTATTGAAAAATAATAATAATGTGGTATTCCAAATTATTTTGTTTTCACATTATACTAAAAAATATATAGAGAAGTTTTATTTTAATTTCAAAAACATGAATGGAATTTACCACTATAATAATAGAACACAAAATTTAAAAATACTTCAAATGATTCTAATTTATTTAATATATTATTTTTTCATTAATATTTTGTTAGTTATTATATTTTTAATATACTAATTCAATGTTGAATGGGTAATTTTGTAAAGAAATGTTTCAATGAGATTTTAATTGTATAATTCATCGAAGATTAATTCCATTGACGTGAAATATACTTTATAAGGGATAATATCAAAGTATTACACCATTATTCATTCCCTTGATAGATTAAGGTTCTAATGATGAAATATCAATGATTCACATTGTGTTTTCCTAGTTTTATGTAATGATGAATATTTTTATGAGATTACATAATATATATGAATGAAAATATGATTATGTGGTAGGTGGGGCATAGAATTATATATAAATCCAATAAATGTGGAAATGATTATTGTCTATAAATTCAAAGTGTACATAGGTTTTTATCCCAATAATTAAAAATAGGGTACACATGATTCTATAACAACCTAAAAACATGTATAGAATTGTTTATCCCATGACTCAAATGATATGAATATCATTATGCGTAGACATGAAAAAATATTTATATTTTTATGATAATTACAAAAAAAATTCCATTCTTTTATGACATGATATTATTCTAATATGTCGTTCTCTTGTATCATGTTCTTTTATCCAATTATAATTAATGTCTTATTAACTACCAATAGTAACTAAATGACTGAATATTAGGTTAATATATTTACACGTCTCGGTTTTCAAATTATAATTTTTTTTTGATAATGTTATTCTAATGTTATGATTATGTGATCATTTATATCTCCATTTTTTACGCATAAGTGATTCTAATCACACCTATTATTATTGTTCATTTATCAATGTGATGAAAAATGATTTTATGTATGATGAGATTATAAAAGTTGATATTTATGATCAATTAAGTGGGAGATGATATAGATATTTTTTGACCCAGTTGTTTTTATATTAACTATTTATGATATGATAAAACTATATAATTATATTATGGATCATAATGATATGTAATGAATGTATTTAAAATTATGTATAATTTATTAATTAAATTTATGAGTCTCTATAAAATGTGTAGAAAATAGATTAGTCTATTAATAATAATATCTGAAAGGCATGAAATACATGAAAGGCATGCAATTTATATAACAATATATATATCATGAAATATCATGGTGTTACATTTAACCAAAAATTTATGAATTTATGTCCTAGAATACTATCACAACGATAAAATAACTGAAGTTAATATTAAATCATAACATCCCAAGGTTCCTATGCAGTTTCCTTAAATTTACGGGGTTTCCACAAATCATTATTTTGTTGATTGATCTTATATAAAAAATCATCCAACTTATAATCTCTAGTATCCGCAGACTGTTCAACATAATCAATTTCATTAAACAACATTACCACCTTGGATTTGAGTACATGTGAATGATCAGATATATTCTTCATCCAAAAGGATTCATGGAGTATATCATAATCAAGAGAGATTCTATGTAAGCACAAAGGCATTGTTTTTTTAATATAATCACTACTATTGATGGTAATGATATGAATATGTATAAAATAAATTACATCTCCAATATAATCCTTCCATAGAGATATATATTGGATCATATTATCAACAAATTTTAACTCTATATCTCAAGGATGATAACCAACAGAAATTTCATTATAAATTCATAACTTTCGTGATGTGCATATGAATTGATATAACTTTCACAACAATAACATTTCCTCTCCAAGGTCCCAATATCATTCAATCTCCATGTTCATTGCATCAAAATGTGGTTCTATGCATCCATGCATAAATGGATTTATAAGGATTCATTTGAATTATTGATTGAAATTTAGTATTATATGTAAACATAACAATTTAATGGAATTGATCCCAAATGGCCATGAATTCAATAGAACAAGATCTAAACATTTCATCTTCAACTTGAATAGTTATCCTAGACTAATAATTTTTATAAGGAATATTTTCAATGATAATGTTCAATTACATATTTAATTCATCCAAAAGAATTCACAAAAAAAATTTATGTAAACCGTGGATCATTATGAAATATGAATTAGATTGATACTCTATGAATCCTTTATAGTTCTATAAAATGACTGTTGGAGAGTTTATCAATATTGAAATATTCAATCTTGGTAATGAAATGTGCATTTTATCAATGTATACAAATACAACTGAAATGATGTTTTTCCCTTTATATTTTTCGCATGGGATTTTATGAACAAGTCCATGGAAATTTTTTCTTATTTCCATTTTGTTATGGGTATGGTTTGTAACATCCTCTTAGACATCATTTACTCATCCATAACATTCATAAATAAAATATTATGAGGTACATAATCTATTATATATGTTTTCATGTTTTTTTCCCACTAACAGTATTATTTATGATTTCAATACATATTCATACATCCATGAGGAAGTGATAATGATAAAATATGAGAAAAATCCAACATTTCCATCATTTTGTTGGTATTAATGTGAATATTACTTATTTCCTAAATATTATTAGTCTATCACAGTCATAGTTTTACTTAGGGATATTTACCTCCATCTTTATTACATGAACATATTCTGATTGAGTGTCTTTAATCCTTATATGGATGGATGGATGAACATTAGTATGATAAATATATAATCTACACAATTCCATTATGAGTTAATGATCATTATTATGTTGGTTAATATATAATTTTTATATTTCAGTCAACGTTATGGAAAAAACTAGAACATGATTCCAATTATAGAGCATTTTCCACCATGTTCACCTTCTAATGGTGGTATTGAATTAAGATGTCATAATCATTAATCAGATTCATCATTATTATTTAGTTCATATTAAAGTCCATCTATGTGAATATATGTTTTAGGTTTTAATAATAAATAAAAATCTCACATATCTCACTATAATGACGGTAAGTTAATATTTTTAATGTAACAACTGATGCATATATCACAAAATAATGAGTCAGGTAAATATTTATTCAATTAAATGATGTATAAGATAATTACATATTATTATACATGGAGACCCATATTATTCCATTCTATGATTCATCATATATATTAGAAACCCTTCTCCTGAAGGTTAGTTTGATCATAGGTTCTACAACCAACCTTCTATTCAGTTCCTTAAAACATTATTCACATTTATCAATCTATTCCTAGTGATTAAGTGTATACAATTAGATAAACATTATATTTTTATTATAAATAGATCGTTGTATTCAAAAAAACTCATGAAAACTATATATATCCGTCACTATGGTTGTTTTTGTTCTTTTCTCAATAATAGTTTTTAGGGAAGGATCCATCAATATAAACTCACATGAGATTATATGACCCATGAGGGAAACATTTTAGACCCATAACACACACATTATAAATATGAAAATGATATTATCTTTTATTTTGTAGATAAACATAATCATCAAATGATCTTTATCCACTTCCAATATCACAGAATATTAAAAGTTTTAATCTATAGAGAATACCAAGAACTAATCAACGTAAGCTACAAAAAAACAGTGGATTAAATTAAAAAATTTATTAGGTAATTAGTATGAATAAATGGAATCCCTACAAATTCATATTGTTCATACCTCATAAGTAGATTTTACTTGTATATATACTATTTTCACATACTATTATAGATATCTATAATGTGGTTCAATATTGTCAACGTATTGTTCCATATGTAGTTAATCAATGAAGTTTTCAATTTGTGGAATATTATAATTTTATTCAGTTTGATATTGTTAGGTTATCTATATTCAATTCACAGATGACTATATTTATAATAAAATTGTTTTGGATTACTCTATATTGATGCACTTGGTTATATGAATCCATTTTCTACTTTTTAATGGGGTTTAAAATTCAATTACTATAACTCAATATGGTCCACCTAATATATATTCCACCAACTTGGCTTATCACTATATATGATTTAATGTAAAAACTCGGTATTATGATTTAGTGGAAGTCTATGAATGCATTTATGAAATATATCATCATATTGTTAGGCAAAATGAATATATTCATTGTTATGTTACACCATAAACATTTGAGATATGCATCCCTGAGGATTAATTAGTAAGTCTCACTCAATGGATGTAATTTCCGTTAGTCATTCATATTATTCATCATATTGATATAAAATAATATATTTATTCAGAATATAAAATGAAAAATCACTTTAATTGAAAACGATTTGTGATTTATAAACCAAAATATGAACTAGTATCAAAATCATATCAAATTTCACTAAAGTGTAAATAATATGATTTTCATAGTGAAGGTGCATATAATGTATAAAATTAATGATACATCTATCAACTGTAGTATATGTGTTATGTAACTATTTTGATCAAATCCAGTTATTGTCATATAATAAATCATTAATTGGTATAGTGTTTGTCATTATTAAGGAATTGAATCATATAATACCCTAGTTCCCCATACATATTTCATTAATGTATTAATGATACCATTTGATGGACTCCATTTCCATATATTTAGCTATTTATTTTTTCCTCAGTAATTAATTTCTTTATCATAATGACCTATGAAACTATGGACCTCTATTCGGGATGTAAGATAATATTTAATACCCTAAGATCACAACCAATAGGATAGATGGTAGTAATTGAGACCGAGTAGGAATGTAACCCGTAGGTGAGGAATTGTCTTAGAGCTCATATTCATTCCAACACTCATATCCAATATTATATAATTATGAATGTAAATTACAATGTATAATAAATACAATAATTCATATATATTCCTCAATTAGAGTAATATAGAGTATTTGTAACCATATGTTCTAAAAATAGAACAACACAAAAGAGGAAATAATGTCCCACCTGCTCCCAAGTAGGGAAAAATATTAATGGAAACACCTATTTGAATCAAAATTATTACAGGCCAAAACTATTCATTTTCCTACTCCTAGTACTCCATGGATTCCTTCCAAAGGAATATCGTTTGAATAATACATAATACATATGAGTCAATACCATAAAAAATGACTATTACAATACAAGTTGGAATCCCTGAAATTATGAAACATAATAAATCCAGAGTATTCAAATCACCAATAAATATTCATTTTATTTATCATTTTTGACATAAAAATAAGAAATATACCCCAAATACACTCATAGAATACTCTAAGACTAAATATGTATCTACCATTCGTCAAAAAATCAGATTCTTCTGGGAGGTTCATGGTAATATTCACTTGTGAGAATACACTACAAGATACATTTTATCAATGTTGTAACTCATCCAAGAGATCATCCTCATCTGGTCATACTATATTAGTAATCAATGTAACTCTAATGATGATGAAATCCCAACAAGGTATCTCAACCAGGATTGTTTAGGGATTCCAAAGAGCCTACTGGATAAATAATGTAAATATATTGTGAACAAAGTGTACATTTTTGTCATAAAAATAATAAAACCAACTTATTGTATAATATATGATAGTGGATACATCATTTTTCATCACTAAGGGGTTACATAAACTCTATGTAAGATAAAACATTGTATAATGGTCATCATTATGCACTCAAGAAGTAATTATACACTATACCCCCATATAATTGGATCATTGAATCACACTCAATTGAAAATATTCAATAATTAAGAGATGAATGGCCTTACACCATCATTGAAAATGTACACCACATGTATCACCTTCTTCAGTTCTACCGTTATATAATTTCATATTTTCGTGTACCACTAGATGTCCCCCATGTACTCTGGTCATGCATGTCTACCTGTTACTGGTTACACCGACTATGTGTGAGTACAGGGTCGTGCCCATGTATTATAGATTCTCCCATGTTCTAGGCATCAAACATTCTCATGTGTCCTTAGTGGGACATATCATCTCGTTTCCACTATGTCACACAGTGTGTGACACATGTCACATGATAGGTGATACATTATTTGATGAGTAAAAACCAATTAATTTAGATTGGGACTCCATAAAACATGTTTTCTTTGTAGTACATATAGTATAATAAAGTGTTTTTCTATAACCCATAGTTTCTTCATTCATCTTATTATTTAAACACAACCACCACTTATCTAGCCATCAATCACACTCGTGATAATTGAATCAAGATTTAACCAAGCCTTCCTATTATAGTTATCCAGATTATGGCCCCAAAATCCAACCATGAATAACATTCATCATTGAACATCTTGATAACCAACCAAATAGTGAATTAAGAAACTATAATCAAATCAATACTACACTACTTCCATCTAATTCATCTACCATTATGTAATTCCTAGATCCAAACCTTTATCGACTAGTTTCACAAAAAAGAGAATGAAAAATGATATCTACTAGGATATCATAGGAATTCAAACCAAATAAACATTGATGAAAAAAACTGATGAATTTGGGAGAAACAAAAAATTTGTAACTACATTAATGAAAGTCCTATAATGTTTGTTTTAGCCTAGAATCATTAATGTTAGAATGAGAAATTAAGAGTAGTCAATTAAATTATAAAATTCCCAAAATGTATGAAGGTAAAACTATTAACTAGAAAACATGATATTCCTAAATATAAAATTATTCAAAAAATAGAAAACATTTAAAAAAGGAGAAATTAAAAAAATTTCCTACCGTTGGTTTGTATTTATCACTAATGAGGATTGAATATCTGTTCTCATCTATATAGAGATACACAAAATCCATTGGTATATAAGATGGTTGTTCCATTTTCCATCACCTTGATTCTACAATATCTCATATTATTTCTATTGGTTGTGTGGATAACCGAAAAAAATTGTATATATGAAGGAATATATATTATAGCATTCGATAAATTCTCTAAAAAATAAAAAATAAATATATTAACAAATTTATTTTATTATGTGCTCCTATGAATGATTCTTTTAAAAATGAATGATGATGAATATATTTATTTTACAACTATAGTAAAACCTATATCTTGACATCAATTATGTTATTATATAAATGATCTGATAGAAAGGTCATTATTTATTCAATTATTCAAAAAAATTGTGGACAGGTTATTCAATATGATTAATATTTATAAAATATGACAATTGAGCCTCTCGAGGGCCCAACATCTCACGTGTTCTAGACTGATGCATTAAAAAATATTATTTTTTATTCATTAAATAGTAAAATATAAAATTGTGATTTTATAAAATCCCCCCCAAATGGATTTTAGTCATGATAAGATTGATTTCCTTCAGAAAAATGCAACACCTTGAAATTATAGAGTATGAATATTGAATTTGATAGCTCGTATGACACGCAACACTAATAGTATGATGGAATATAATATCCCAATAACTTAAAATATATTTTATATTTTAAAAAAATTAAATATATTTTATTTATTTAAAATAATACACCATTGAGTTATATTTCACCATATGATAAATAGACTATCTTCGATAGCTTGCATAACACGAATTATTGAGTTTCACCAAATAAAAATATATTAATAAAATAGTTTTTTTAATATAATAAAAATACTTAAACTAGATGTTAAAATTAGATATTATAAATTTTATTAATTAAAATATTTTAACATATGATTTACACAATTATTATATGAATTAAAATCTTACCAATTAATTATAAATGAAAAGGTAAACAAATGGAATATAAAGTTTATATTATTACTATTAGGATCACTAAGTCGTTTTGTCTTAATAAATAAGATTGTTTAAAATAATAGAATTATTTTAATGAAATTTATAAGATATATATTCAATAAAATATTTTTAATAATTCTCTAATAGATTTGATAGACAAATGATAATAATAATCTTTATATTACACGTAAAAAACAGTATTATTATTATGACACTTTTATCACATTTTAATGGTGAACATATTGTGAATCTAATTTTTGACAAATTTATGAATCATATATGTCAAATAAACACATTATTTTAATTATAAGCATTAAAATTTTTTAAGGTTCATTTGGTGGGATTCTTTATGATTATTTTTGTATTGAATAGAAAAAAACAGTGATATTTAATTCAATGTTAGTTATTCATTTAATTAATTTATTTACATTAATTAAGTTTTAGATAGGTTTTATTGTTTAATTTGATATTATTTTTATCAATTAATCCAATTTATTTCATTTTAGTCCATTTTACATTGCAATTGAATTTGTAAAAAATTAATCTTTTGGATTCTTTTATTTTAAAAACCTGCATTGTCATCCCATCTGTGTGGTTAAATTTAAATTACTTTCCTCCACTTAAGTGTTTTTAATTAAAAAAAATGTTTGTAAATATGGAATAAAAATAATTTATAATTTATAATATGATCATCTTATGTTTTTACCAAAACATTTGTTAATGTAGTTAATATTAATTACATAGAGTATGATTAAATTCATCTTAACAAAGGTCTCAACCATAGTCATTTTGCCTAAAACGACCTAGAAACATGTTAAAAAGTTATTTTATAGAAATAATTTGACCCAATACTCACATTTGGTAAAATTTTCCCATTTTTCCACTTCAAAAAACAATTAGTGGTGTTCATTACTTTTAAAATATTACAATAGTGACACTCCACATCCATTATAGATGGCCTCATATCCTCCCACTTTCAAAAATCCCTTAAGTAACATAGGTTCAGCCACGAGGAGACCAATTCACTACCACCAATCCCTCTATTCTTTCATTATTCCTAACTTTGGGAATAAAGAAGCCCATGTAAGCCTTTCGATGCAATCTAAAAGGAGTTTCCCAAATAATAGGTATCATCTTTCTTAAAGATCTTTAAATTTATTTACATTATCCACTCTCTCCACTTTATTGTTACATGTGGGTATAAAAACACCAATATCCTCATTATAATAGTATATTTTATTCTATGGGTTGACCTAATGTTACACATGCCTCCATCTAATGGGTAACGAACATATTATTTACGTGTACAGAGAACTACCATCTCACAAAATAATGATTGTTCATTTTTCCATTTCGACCTCTCACGGTGACCATTAAGATGGAAAATATGAATATATATTTTATATATAATTATTAAAATGTCTTTAAGACTTTTTTATTCATTTACAACACGTATAATAATAACATCCATTTTGAATAACATTGATATCGTTGTTTGAGGTACTGCAAACTATGACCCACTCAATGAGATGTGATGTGTTCGCACTATACATGGAATGTATGTAGGATGATTTTATTTAAAAATATGTGAAATAAATATAATCTATAATCTATTCATGAAGAAATTAAATGTTTGTATATATATATATATATATTTCATTTCTATATAACCCATTCAACCAATTAAAAAGTGATAACATGTGGATGTGTGGAATTCCACCTCTTAGGCAAGTTGTGATTACATTATAATTAAAATATTTTTATTTATAATTAGATTTGTTAAAATAATATGTCTAAATGATAATTTTGAAAATATTTATGTCACATAACCACTTTCTATAATGATTAATGAATAATAGGAATGTTACTCATGGGTATGTACGACCTACCATCTCCATGATTACAAAATTGATAACCATATCTAATTATTGAATTTAAATGTATAATTAAAATAAAAATATATATTTATGTCATTATTATTATATGGGATATGTTATATAATGACCCCTTCGACCAGAGTTGACATAGAGATGTTTTTTGACACATAAATTGATTTTAGTCAAAACACTTGATGTAAACATAATTGATTATGTACTTGTAAAAAAGAAGGTAATATGTAACGCCCTGATCCCATAAGCCTGGAGTCTGTGCATTATTTTAATACATTTTCATGATTAGAAGAAATCATGTCCCTAAATACCAACAAATTTAGTTGTTTTGGAAAATAGATTACATACATGAACATTACATTACACATTCAAACATAAAACAAAACATAAATAATCCATTGAGAACACCATTAATACCATTGCTTAAAATTTCATATCAAACATAATACACTTCTTGTAATCATTGTAAAATAATACCTAATAAAGGTGTGATATCGAATGCGAAGTAAGGGTAAATAATTTATTGGAAGCTATAAACATTGAATGTAAGTTGTGTAATAAAAACAATTGCCTTTTGAACACGATCATGAACATAATATGGTGAAAATAAATCAATCATTACCATATAAACATGAACATGGATATTAAACTATTCGAATAATCACATGTCATAATTAAATTCATAATGATGGAATGCCTAACGCCGAAAATCATTTCCACATAGTCAAGGCCCCGTGTGAGGAATAAAAATAAATGTTTTTCCAAGGCCTTGTTCAAAAACACTGATTTATCTAATGAGACATACCGATGCATCGAGGGTCTATAGTGCACCCCACCCATCACTTATTAAGTCCATTGCATTCCTCATATTAAAATGTTGGAACATAACATAAACATTTGTATTAAACTAGCATACGAAATGTCAATATTTCAACCATAGACCATAAAGCATATAAAAATAGCACATCCATAGTCAAAAAATTCATAACTCATTCAATAAAATATGGATGATTTTATTATAAAAAATAAACCATAATCCCGAATAATATTCGTTAATGTATGATGACATAGTTGAAAATGATCAGTAAATTTTTTTGAGAGAAATATCTCTTTTTTTGAAATCATATAAAAGTCACAGATTTATAAAGGATGTAATTTAAAGAGATTTTTAATCAAACTATCACATACCACTTTGAATCTTTAGAATGAAATTATCATTTTAAAATAATCATGTCTGTATAAATAAATCCTTTAAAGCATTTCGAAATCATAGATATTAATGGGAATAATTTAGAAGAATAAATATTTAAAATTATTAGAAGGTTGTTTTAATTAAATAGTATATTAAAAAATAATTTTTAAATTTCATTAATTAATCATGGACATAGATAATAAATATGTCATAGAAAATACTTACACATAAATATTCTCAGATAATAATGATATTGATGAATTAACCATTACCTTATAATTTCCTTTGGCCGAGGGTACATTTAACATTCTTTATTATGACCATTGTATGTTATAAAATTATACAAGAACTATATTCACATTTATTATATCATATATGATTCATTTACGAATTTATATTACCCATTTATTAATGATCACCATATTAAATTTACAATTCAGGTAATAATCATTTTTGGTACATGTTTTAACTTTTTATTCGTGATCGTATCATTTAGATAATGATTTAAATACATACAGAATAAAAAATATGTTTTATACCTCATATATATTTAGAATATAAATATGTATAATATATATATATATATATATGAAATGTACGACACCATTTATGGAGACGGTGGCCCTTACGTACTCGTAAACATTGTTTCCATTTTCATATCGTATTGAACCAAGCTAAGTGAATAAGATATATGTATATACATATATATATATATTGATATATCTATATTAGAATAATTATTTCCTATATTACATATATGTTAATAATAATAATATTAATAATCATCGTTGACTGGTTAACATGGAAATGAATCTCATCACGTCGTTGATACTGTATGTCGTACCTACACGCAAGCGATGATATTACTTCTTTAATTATTAAATGGTGTGGAATTTAATGGTATATTTATTATACAGAGAAACTAACATGTTATTTTCATTATTTATATACATATTAATCATAATTATATCTATCCAAATAACAATGTTTTGAATAATAAATTACACCACGACGTGGAGACAGTAAGTCGTACGTATGCTCGCATGGTGACATTGTCATTCATAGGATATATAGTAAAATGAATCTGGTTGTACCATATTTATAATAACGTAAATATATGTAGAAGGTATTGGTGTTATTATTTTCGGTTGTAAATAACAAAGAAAGAGAGAGTGGAAGATGAAATGATCTTTGAAAGAGGTGATGAAATAATTACCTCTTCTTTGGGTGTTTACTTTTGATATGAACAAAAGGTATCCTAAAGATTGATTTCATCTAAAAGGAAGGCCTCGAGGATGATGTTAGGTATGTTTTAATGAGATTTGGAGCAGGTTTCACCTATCCCAATTGCCTTGTTGGAGTGGTTTGGAGATAAGAGGAAGTGCACTTTTATAAGAGAGATGTGGGTCACTTTAGGAAAAGATTGAATTATTATTTTATTATAAAAAAAAATCGATTTAAAATGGATCTAAATTGATTTAGTTTGAAGGTATCATAGTGATGGGTCAAAGTCCATACAACCAATAGGATTTAAACAAGTTTAGCTCACCATATTAACCCAATATTATCGATTTAACCCTTAGTTAATTAGTTTAACTTTAATCATGCCCTCTTGTGTTATTATAATAAATGGTTAATTAACATACTATTAAAAGACAAGTGAAAAAAGTGGCGATTTATTGACATATCTAATCTTATATATGTCCTTTGGCCTATCCTTTTATTTTTAGAGTATTTAATAATTAAATAAAATAGTATTTTTTTTAAAAACTCATTTATTCCATTTTCCACACTATTTAGTATGTGGGTTTTTTGAAAGACATAAAAACATATGTACATGGAAAAAAATTAAGTTAATCAACCCTAACATATCTTGTGGAACTAAAAAATTCATAGAATGTATCAAAAGTCTCAATTTAAAATTATTTTGATATTTAAACAACAATTATTTTAATCATTCATTAATAAATTAATTACACCCATATCATTGGGTCATAAATAAATTTAATTATATAATTTCTAAATATTAAATAAAAAAACCATGATGTAGGGAAAAAAAATTTATTTCTAATAACTATTTATATTAAAATTTTAATTATGTATCAACCTAAATTAAAAATGGTTTACTTATTAAACATTAAATTTTACACTTTTAACTCTTCTTTAAATAACATAAAAATAAATTCCATAATCTAACCCAAGTTGACCCATGAACTTCATTTTATTTTTATAAGGTTAATTTTTTTCTAAAAACACTTATCCAATAAAATTAGGACATGCGTTAGGTTAATTATAACATCATTTTTACCATTAATTACCCTATTTACTATTAATTATGTGAAATTAAATTAGAAAGTTACTATTAATCAAAAATTATTTTCATCTAATTGAACTACAAGTTACTTACTGATGTCAACAATGTATCTCGGATTTTTGAAATTTAGTTCACTATAGCGGTAAAATTGCGTTTTATGCATATTTTCAATTGTTCCTAGAAATTGTGTAAAAGATAGTAAAAAGTTCAATAACATTTTATATTTCTTAACATTTTATAATCTGACTCAAATGAATTAAATTGAAATTATGTATGTATTATGAATATATTTTTAATTAAAATAAATTTAAATAATATAAATAAGTATGTAAATAAAATGTCATTTTTAAACAATGACCCAATGTTTATCATTATTAATCAAAAATTGATGTTTTTCAAAAAAATACCAAAATTCACCATAAGCGTATTTTGATATTCTAAATCCAAAATTTATTACTATTTTACCAAATTCAATTCCTAGAAGTTCCATTAATAAATTAAAATTTAATTCTTGTTGTCAAAACCAGAAAGTAGGATTTTTAGAATTAAAAACTATCAGAAGACTTATATGTGTTTATGTCCAATTTAAAACCGAAATAACTTCATATCACAAAAATTGGATTAAATAATAAACATCATATCTAATTATACTTCAAAAACTATTATATTTTTATATTAACACTATAAATTATTTGAATTAAAAAAATAAGTTTTCAATTAAAATTTAGTATCTTTCACTATTGATCAAAATATGAAAGTTATCATAAAAACACCAAAAACATATCCACACTAAATATTTAGGTCCTGATTCTAATAAATAAATAAATTTCCTCATATTGAATATATTAATGTTTCATTGATTGGATATAAAAATGGTTCTCAATTAATAGGAGAAAAATTGATTTTTTTTAAAATAAATATTTTATCTAGAAAATTGAATTTTTTTTATATTATGTCTAAGAAAAAAATATGAATTTTAAAATTATATGGGGTATATATAAATAAAAAAATGTGGTTAGTAGTATTCATTACTTATTTTTAAATGGATAGTTTGATAGGTCATGGTCCGTTTGAACTCGGTGTTGCGCGCATCACATGCTATTGTATTATTCAAAGAGAAATGTACCATGGAAGCTTGGGGTGTTACATTATTCCCTCATTTAATAATTTTCTTCCCCACAATTTGAAATAGATGTTCGAAAATAAAAGGTAATAAATAGAAAATACCTTTGTGGAAAACCCACATCAGAAATAGGGTTAATATAATTACTCTTCAGAATAGGGAAAGTGAAATGAAAAAGTCACCTCCAAATTGGGATTTTGAATAAGAGAAAATTCATGGAAATTATATTTGGAGGGAAAACATAAATAATATTAGGGAGTGATAGAGGTCATCAATCACAAACAAGTGAATGGGGAATTGGGGGCCACAAAACCATAAATCTATGATGATTTAAAAAAACAATAGTTAAACAAAACATTGGGTATTATGATACATAATTTTTTGTTTTAAGATCATTTCCATAAAGGATAAAATTAATTTATATATTTAATAAGTAAAAAATTAATACTTGAAAAGTAGAGTCCCATTTATTAACTAATTTCTACTAAAAACTCATCTTTCACTCCAAAAGATAATAGAACTCAAAAATATTCTATTTATCATAATCATATAGGGTTAACAAATGAATATATAATTAATCAGTCATATCATTTTAAAGAAACTACAATATACAAACCAGGACATCACGTAGGCCAGTGGTAAGTGATGCACCCTTTCCACCCTTTGGTTGCGGGTTCAAATCTAGTGGTCAGGAAGGATGAAACAAGTTGTCACCAGACCTCCATGATGTCCTTTTTATAATAATCAAAAAATAATCATAATGAATATTTTAACCCTAAACAATAGTATTATAAGGACCAAGGCTTAAACCTTACTTAATTTTGAATTAAATGAATAATTCACATTGAGGATTTATTCAGGTTTATACTTTTAGAGAATTAGATCATAAATCATGAATTACATTCCACATTTAAACAACATGGTTACATAAATGATAGTACTCGTTTTTTCCCATCAACGAAAACATATTTAAAATAAAACATGGATTCTTTATTGACACTTCCTTGACACTATCATCATATCATGTACCTTTCCCTTGACCTATAAAAAACATTTCAAAAACATGGGATGAGCATAAAAAGCTCAGTAAGGGATATAAAAATATGGAAAGGAAACATGAGTACATTTATACATAAGAATGAAATCATACTTTACCCATAAAACATAAGAACATTAACATACCCCATAAAATCATGAATAAATCATATAAATCATAAGACATAAAGGTAACTTGAGGCATTCATAACATTCTTACATATGGAGTAACCCTCTTGGTTATGTTTGGAATACCCATCACAGCATATTCCCTAAATCTCTTCAGAGAAACCTTAACATTTAACCCATTCGCGTTGCCCAATGCATTGGAGAGCTATATTGGGCTCACCCGCCCTTATTTTTTCACGGAACCACCCGTCTTCATAATAATGCCCATGAACCATAACATAATCGTATCACATAAAACATGCATAAAGGAAAGATAACATTTCCACTTTTCAATCACAAGATATCAATACAACACATTGATATAAAAACATTATGAAAACCATTTTCAATACCAAATTAAAAGAGAAGTAAAACATGGTATATATTTTTCTTTAAAAAAAGGCATGGCTTGTAGAGGAAGCCGAAACTCAAATAATGGTCACGACGGAGGAGAAGTCATTGTCGCCGCATACGTATGACAAAAAAATTCCCTTTTGTCATTTAGTAAAACGCTTCGTATAAAAAAAGATTCATTTTAGATAAACGTAAAATTAAAATGGGTTTATACACCGAATAAAATATGGTTGTGTATAAAACAAAATATGCCTCAATGAATGGAGATTGAGACGAAGTCCCTTACAAAGACGATATCCTTGGATTAAGGATAAATCAATTACATAATTATGTGTGACAAACTAATACACCAAATATAAGTGGATATTAAGTGTAAAACAATCATAGGTTATTCACACATATTCATATAACGACATATTCAAGGAGTACAAGCTTATCCCAAAGAATCAAAATTGGGTTAAGTAGTTCCCTTGCAAAAATTTGACAGCCTAACGACATCACTACAAAATTTAGAAAATGAGTTGATGAGAGATAAAAAGGGTATCTCATCACATGTATGTAAAATATAAATCAATAAGGATATATATGAACATATCCCAACATAATATTATGTGAATTAAAAGACATGACAAATGAAGTCTTTTAAAATAAGAGGAGGGTGAAATGTCCCCTTACCGACATTGGTATCTTTCGAAACATACACCTCGTGAAAGAAGGACAATACAACATTGATGTAAATACACATAAATGAATGAATATTACACATTGATTAAAATAATGTGTAGTACATACACCACTCAAAGGAAATTGTGGAAAATGTAGGAAAAATCTCACGGGAATAAAAGTGAGATGAAAAATCACTTACGAAAACTCGGCAGCCTAACAGTGCCACATAAAAATTACAAAAAAGGATTGATGAGATCAAACAGGGTCTCTCATAATATTAACATAAAGTTTACTGCAAGAGGATTATCAAATAACATCCCCCAACATAACAAAGAGGAGTTTAAAATAAGTAACATAATGGAGAATACTTTAAAAGAAAGAGAGGGGTTAGATCTCTTATGAAAATTCGGCAGCCTAACGGCGCCACTCAAAACTTCCAAAATGGATTTATTAGAGAGAATAGGGTCTCTCATTATATGAACATAAAAATTACAGTAAGAGTAATATAAAAGAACATCCCAATCACAAGAAAGATGAGCTTAAAAGGAATGACATAAAAGAGTGTCCTTAAAAAGAAAGAGAGGAGTAGGATCCCTTAGCTCAAGTCAGACTTGTCTTGTTCGTTTCATTATATTCCTGAATAATAAACATTGTTCAAATTATAATTGGCTAAGGACCTCCTTTAAAGATTATTATTCAGTTCATATCAAATATTATAATGTTATAATAATTTTTTAATAATGTTAGTTCATATTAGACGTTTTTTCCGATGTTCGGTACATGAGTCAAAAATGAACTTGTTTGAAAAATGATTTCCCATGTAGTTATATGTAAATAATTTCCAGAATATTATTAATGATTAAAATATCATATATATCCATTAAATATTCATTTTATACTATTCCATATCATTTGGCGATAAAAAATGAAAAGCACCGTTCATGGAGACGGTAGGCCGTACGTACGCATGGACGCTACTTTCATTTTTTTTGTCATATTAATGTAATTAAAAATAAATTATATATATATATATTATAATTAAAGTATAATAGATATGTTATATAGGTCACATATGTTCATTAATTTCATTCTTTATACATTCCACGTATTGCATGTATGAGTCACATCACTAGAGGGGGCGGTAGTCCACACTTCCACATATGAAATTATTGCATTTTCACAACATGAAAAGAATAAAGGTATGTTTTAAATATAAAATACAGAATAATATAGTAAATATAAATACCATATATATCATATATAAAATACAGTGACATCATAATGGACACCTTTAAAGGTGTTAAAAGAATATTGAACAATCATCATTTCGTGAGGGAGAAAATCACCAACCACAGAAACAGTATGTTCTTTAACCATTAGACAAAGGTGTGTGTATGTTTAGCTCGAATAAATAACATAAAAACATCCTAGTATATTGAAGATTCTGGTGTTGTTACAATTGAAATGAATAAAAATATTTTATGGGGTTGGAGAAACAAAATAAAACATAAGAACACAAGAGAAACACTACCTTTAAAACGGGAATCTCTCTTTGATTTAACCTCAAAGGCTTCCTTGGAAAGGATTCTGCCGAAAGTGAGGCTTCAATGATGAATAGAGGGATGCGTAGAGATTAAATAATAAGGGTTTGGCAGATCCAAAGGCTTGAGAGGTGTGTGTAAGGTGGTAGAGGTGGGGGCCTTTTATAAGAGGAGAGGAGGGGCACTCTTGGAAAGTAAAGAAATGTTACTTTATTTTAAATTGATTTTCAGATTTAAAAGGACCCACATTGTTATAATTCGAGTATAAGGTTATAAGGGTTCGAAATATACCTATAAAATAGGTTTTTGACAAGTGTAGGTTTATATTTTTCATTATCTTTTCATTTTATTTAAATCGTTAAATAATGAGGTAATTGCTGCATCATCATGATGTCATGAATAATTTAATTTATATAATGTCTAACAATTATAAAAAAAATACTATGATGTAGGAAATCTTATTATATTTCCAATGAATATTTATAGTCAAACATATGGCTTGTATAACCCCATTTAAAAATATTTATAGTAAAACAACTCATGTTTCTGTCATTTTTACTTTTACATTAAATAAAAAGATATTAATGTCATTTTCCTTCCAAAGTGGCTCCATGGGGTCCCCAAGTTGACCCATGGATTGTCTTGGTCGCCCATGACACATCCAATAAGGGTAGGACATGTTTCAAGCTCATCTAAAATTATTAAAACATTATTTTTACCTTAAACAACACTAATTACCTCTAATTGCGATTAAAAACTTAAAAGTTACTATTCACCAAAAAAAATATTTTAATCCCATTGAACCACATTTTAATTATTAATGAAAACCATGTATGTAGGATTTTTTAAATTCACAACACAGAGGTGGTAAAATTTCATTTAAACAAAAAATCAGTTTTTTTAAGTACCACTTAGTGGTTTCACTATTCATCAAAAATTTAAGTTTTTCAGAAAAATACCAAAACATCACCCTAAGCTATATTTGATATTCCGAATTCAAAAATGATGTCTATTTTACAAAATTATAAACATATAAGTTACATTATTTAATTTAATAATTAATTCCCGCTGTCAGAGCAAATAGTGTGTTTTTATGAAACAATAAGTATCAAAAGATTGACACTAGTTTAAGTCCAATTTTAAAGTGAAATTAATTACAACGACCACTATTGGATTAAATGGTAAATATATATTCTAATTTTACTTTAGAAACAATTCAAAAGATAATCTAATCATATAAATAAATTAGATTAAAAAGAGGTTTTGAATTAAAATACAACAGTTTTCACTATTCATTAAAAAATGAACTTTATCGGAAAGATACCAAAAATTTACACAAAGTATATTTTGATGTCCCGATTCTAAATAATTATTTTATTTTTTCAAATATAACACATAAAATTGTCAAAAATTGTATTTAAAAGAGGTTCGCCATCAAAAGGCGGTTAGTCGACCTTTAAAAAAATATTAGAATGCTTACGCTTAAAAATGGATTCATTCGCATTTTTAATCCTCTAACATTTATTGTAAAGAGTAAAAATATTTGACATACATATATAATCATTTTTTAGTTAGTTATGTTCATTCCTGCCATTACAACGGCTAGGCGTTAACAACCATTTAAAATAATATTATTTTATTATTAGAGTGCAACGTAAGATTCCCAAGAAACTCGTTGTTACGTATTGGGTACGCCATTGAGCATAGAGTCCCCTTTAAAGTAATATTAATATTTTATTCACAAATATGGATAAATATAAAAATTCCATATTCTTTATCTACCTGGGTTGTTACATCCTTCCCCCCTTTTGGGAATTGCATCCTCGCAATTTTAAAATTGGGCTTGGAAACATCCTTTAAAGTCCCACATCGGAACAAGATTCGGTAAAACAGTCACTTTAAAATAAATAAAGATAAGTAAAAAGGTCACCTTAGTTAACCCATACTAGGATTCCATGTAGGAAAACATGGACAAGGAGGAGAAAACATAGGGTCATGTTCTGATGGGTAGTGATAGAAAACATGTTTACGAGAAAGTTAACCATAAGAAAATCGAAAACTTGTGATGGGTTAAACGGTATTCGATTCCCCAGTAGGAATAGTTAATAGACAACTTTTTTGTTTTAAGTTTATTTTTATTGAGAAATTTATTCATAAGGAAACATAATCACTTATCATGTTGACTTTCAACTTTTATTAGATTTCTTACACAAACTCATATTTTCTCAAAAAGATGAGTATTTAGGAAGACTTGTTCTCATTAAGAGTACTATAATCAACTTCTAGAGAATCACCTAATCCACAAAATAGAACTATATACTTCCCATGTCTTTAGACTTTAACCAAAACCAAAACTAAAAAGGTTAGTACAACATTAGATAATCCACAAATGGATAACCCTTTATAAAAATAAAATCTATTCTTAATCGCCAAAATTTGTCCAACAAAACCCAGAGTTCATCGAGGACCATTCGATAAACAATTTGAACATAAAATTATTCAAAGTAAACCAAACTAAGATTGAAACCCAAATATTTGAAGGATTTAGTCACATAGTCTTCCAAGTTAAATCGTAACATTTATCTCTAAACAACAACAGTTTCTCTTAAAGTCTTGTATTGAAAAGTAATTAACCTAATCACATATCCTCCATGATAGGTTAATAAATTTACATAGATAACCCAAAATCAACATACTATTAATTCAGAAAATCATCTAACTAAAATGAATCAGTCAAACTAACTAGGGACTTCACATAGTCCAGTGGTAGGCGATAAATACCAGATGCACTTTGGTTGTGGGTTCGATTCTCACAGCTTTGTCCGACGCAACGTGTTGTCACACAGTCTGCATGATTTCCTATTTATAAAACTCTAAAAATAACCCTAACATGTTTTAATCTCAATAGTTTCCTTATACCTATCATTTACATCCAAATTCATTACTATCTCAACATCTTAATTCTGGAAGTCTTATTTCCCCACCATAAGATAAAATAAAATGATTCCCAAAATGAATAACATCATACCTTGATCATGGCATCCACTTGGTTTCATCGTCATCTTGCTCACGTACGTAAAAGTCCCATGCATTACAACAATGATTTAGAGATCCTTCAAAATCATTTGCTTCCTCCATCCAAATACACCTTGTACAACATGGGTCATATGGGTGTTCACAGAAAAACAGTTTTGGAAAATAATCATGTATGACATATAATTCCAAAACATCTGATAAAACATGATTTCTATAAAATAGTCGGACATAATTTGAGTCGAAACTTTCTATTATGGGTCCGTTTAAAATACCATAAGTATGTGCTGATAGACTATATTTTAACAGAAAATATAAATAGGATGTGCAAGGGTCTCCTTCCTCAGCACCATTTTTAAAATCATAATATGCTTCAAATTCTTGTGATAAGGTAAAATATTTGAAAATACCTTGATAATATTTACCTTTCTTGAAAATATGAGAATATTGTGAAAATAGTATTTGTCTAAATACAACCCACACTACTGGAAAACTAACCTTTACCAACGGTTTGGAACCGTTGGTATAGCCTATACCAAGGGTTTTGAGAACCGTAGCCAAGTAAGCCGTTGGGATAGGACTATACCAACGGTTTTCCAAAAACCCTTGGTATAGACCTATACCAACGGTTTTGGAAACCCTTGGTATAGGTAATATGAAATCTATACCAATGGTAATGGAACCGTTGGTATATAAATTCCAAAAATAAAACATCCGCTGGGATTTGATCCCTGGACCCCTCATTTATAATCGAATGACTTAACCACTAAGCTAACATCACTTTTGTAAACATAATTTCATAAATATATATATGAACTGTTGGGAATGGTCAGCTCAAAACACACCCTTTCCCAACGGTTTTGGTGAACCGTTGGGAAAGGTCACTCTTTCCCAACAGTTTTGGTGAACCGTTGGGAAAGAGGCTCAAAACACACCCTTTCCCAACGGTTTGCCAAACCATTGGGAGAGGTGGGGAAATCTATGGTTTTCCCAATGGTTTTGGTGAACTATTGGGAAATGTTATCTATACCAATGGTTTTTACAAACCATTGGTATAGAAGTGTTGGGAAAGATTATCTTTCCAGTAGTGCCATGATCCACGATGATAATGAGTTATAGAGGAGGTGTTTGATATCTCTAACAACTACTTTCAAGTGAGTTGTATTCTAGAAAAAGATTCACAATCATCCGAACTTGACTTTGCAATAATTATTGCAAGCATGTCATCAGGAAGATCTAGGAATGTCGTTTGAGATCCTTCTCCTTCCATTCATAACCGACTTTACTTAACCTGAAAAAATTTATAAAACAAGGATTTAACTAAAATAATATATATAGGGACTAATCATGTGTCTAAAATAACTCTTAATCCCTAAACATGTCTAAACCAACCTCTAATACCAACTATAAGGCCCCAGCCTTAAACCTTACTTAATATTGAATTAAATGAATAATTCACATTGAGGATATTTTCAGGTTTTGAGTTTTAGAGAATTAGATCATAAATCATGAATTACATTCCACATTTAAACAAAGTGGTTACATAAAAGATAGTACTCGTTTTTTCCCCATCAAAGGAAACATATTTAAAATAAAACATGGATTCTTTCTTGACACATCCTTAAAACTATCATCATATCATATACCTTTCCATTGACCTGTGAAAAACATTTCAAAAACTTGGGATGAGCATAAAAAGCTCAGTAAGGGATATAAAAATATGGAAAGGAAACATGAGTACATGTATACAGAAGAATGAAATCATACTTTACCCATAAAACCAAAGCACTTTAACATACCCCATAAAATCATGAATAAATCATAGAAATCATAAGACATAAAGGTATCTTAAGGCATTCATAACATTGTTATATAGGAAGTAACCATCTTGGTTACGTTTGGAATACCCATCACAGTATATTCCCTAAATCTCTTCGGAGAAACCATAATGTTTAACCCCATCACGTTACCCAATGCATTGGAGAGCTATATCGATCTCACCCGCCCTTATTTGTTCATAGAACCACCCATCTATATAATAATTCCAATGAATCATAACATAATCATATCACATAAAACATGCATAAAGGAAACATAACATTTCCACTTTTCAATCACAATATATCAATACAACACATTGATATAAAAACATTATGAAAACCATTTTCAATACCAAAATAAAAGAAAAGTAAAACATGGTATTTATTTTTCATTAAAAAAATGTATTCCTTGTAGAGGAAGCTGAAACACAAATAATGGTCACGACGGCGGAGAAGTCGTTGTCGCCGCATACGTACGACAAAAACATTCCCTTTTGTCGTTGACTAAAACGATTCGTATAAAAAAAGATTCATTTTGGATAAACGTAAAAGTCAAAGGGGTTTATACACCGTATAAAAGAAGGTTGTGGATAAAAAAAATATTCCTCAATGAATGGAGATTGAGATAAAGTCCCTTACAAAGACTGTATCCTTGGATTAATGATAAATCAATTACATAATTATGTGTGACAAACTAATACACCAAATATAAGTGGATATTAAGTGTAAATGAATCAGAGGTTATTCACACATATTCATAGAACAACATATTCAAGGAGTACAAGCTTATCCCAAAGAATCAAAATTGGGTTAAGAAGTTCATTTGAAAAAATTTGACAGCCTAACGGCGTCACTACAGAATTCATAAAATGAGTTGATGAGAGATAAAAAGGGTATCTCATCACATGGACATAAAATTTAAATCAATAAGGATATAGAAGAACATATCCCAACATAATATTATGGGAATTAAAATACATAACAAAAGAAGTCTTTTAAAAAAAAGAGGAGGGTGAAAGGTTCCCTTACCGACATGGGTATCTTTTGAAACATACACCCCGTAAAAGAAGGAAAATAAAACATTGATGTAAATACTCATAAATGAAAGTATATTACACAATGATTAAAATAATGGGCAGTACATACACCAATCAATGTAAATTGTGATAAATGTAGCATAAATCTCACAGGAATAAAAGTGAGATGAAAAATCCCTTACGAAAACTCGGCAGCCTAACGACGCCACATAAAACATACAAAAATGGATTGATGATATAAAATAGGTTATCTCATCATATTAACATAAAGTTTACGGAAAGATTAATATCAAATAACATCCCCAACATAAAAAATAGGAGCTTAAAAGAAGTGACATAAAGGAGAGTACTTAAAATGAAATAGAGAGGTTAGATCTCTTACGAAAATCCGGCAGCCTAACGGCGCCACTCAAAACTTCCAAAATGAATTTATGATAGATAATAGGGTCTCTAATCATATGAACATAAAAATTACAGTAAGATTAATATAAAATAACATCCCAATCACAAGAAAGATGAGAATAAAAGGAATGTCATAAAAGAGTGTACATAAAAAGAAAGAGAGGAGTAGGATCCCTTACCTCAAGTCCGACTTGTCTTGTTCGTTTATTTATATTCCTGAATAATAAACATTGGTAAATTTATAATTGCCTAAGGAACTCCTTCAAATATTATTCTTGAGTTCATATCACATATTATAATGTTATAATAATTGTTTAATAATGTTAGTTCATATCAAACGTTTTTGCCGATGTTTGGTACATGAGTCAAAAATGAACTTGTTTGAAAAATGATTTTCCATGTAGTTATAAGTAAATAATTTCCAGAATATTATTAATGATTAAAATATCATATATATCCAGTAAATATTCATTTTATACTATTCCATATCATTTTTAGATAAAAAATGTATAGCACCATTCATGGAGACGGTAGGCCGTACGTACGGATGAACGCTACTTTCATTTTTTTTGTCATATTAATGGAATTAAAAATAAATTATATATATATATATATATTATAATTACAGTATAATATATATGTTATATAGGTCACATATTTTCATTAATTTCATTCTTTATACATTCCATGTATTGCATGTACGAGTCACATCACTTGAGGGGGCGGTAGACCACACTTCCACATATGAAATTATCGCATTTACACAACATGAAAAGAATAAAGGTATGTTTTAAATATAAAATACAGAAGCATATAGTAAAAATAATACCGTATATATCATATATAAAATACAGTAACATCATAATGGCCACCTTTAAAGGTGTTAAAAGAATATTGAACAATCATCGTTTTGTGAGGCAGAAAATTACCAACCACATAAACAGTATGTTCTTTAACCATTAGACGAATGTGTGTGTAAGTGTAGCTCATATACTTCACATAAAAACATCCTAGTATATTTAATATACTGGTGTTGTTAAAAAATAAAAGAATAAAAAGATTTTATGGGGTTGGAGAGACAAAATAAAACATAAGAACACAAGAGAAAACACTACCTTTAAAACAGGTATCTCTCTTTGATTTAAGCTCAAAGGCTTCCTTGGAAAGGATTATTCCCAAAGTGAGGATTAAATGATGAAGATATGGAAGTGTAGAGATGAAATGGGCAGGGTTTGGCCGATCCAAAGGCTTGAGAGGTGTGTGTATGGTGGTATATGTGGGGGACTTTTATAAGAAGAGAGGAGGGGAACTCTTGGAATGTAAATAAATGTTACATTATTTTAAAATGAGATTCAGATATAAAAGGTCCCACATTGATATAATTCTAGGATAAGGTGATAAGGGTTATAAATATACCCATACAATAGGTTTTTGACAAGTGTAGGTCTTATATTTTACATTATCGTTTCATTTTATTTAAATCGTTAAATAATGAGGTAATCGTTGTATCATCATGATGTCATAAATAATTTAATTAATTTAATGTATAAAAATTATAAAAAATTACTATGATGTAGTAAATATTATTATCTTTCCAATGACTAATTATAGTCAAACATCTGACTTGTATAACCCCATTTAAAAATTAGTATAGTAAAACAACTCAAGTTTGTGTCATTTTTACTTTTACATTAAATAAAAAGATATTAATGTCATTTTCCTTCCAAAGTGGCTCCATGGGGTCCCCAAGTTGACCCATGGATTTTCATGGTCGTCCATGACACATACAATAAGGGTAGGACATGTTTCAAGCTCATCTCATATTATTAAAACATTCTTTTTACCTTAAACTACACTAATTACCTCTAATCGCGATTAAAAACATAAAAGTTACTATTCACCAAAAAAATATTTTAATCCCATTGAACCACATTTTATTTCTTAATGACAACCATTTATGTCAGATTTTTGAAATTCAAAACACAGAGGTGGTAAAATTTCATTTAAACGAAAAATTAGTTTTTTAAGTATCACTTAGTGGTTTCACTATTCATCAAAAATTGATGTTTTTCAGAAAAATACCAAAACATCACCCTAAGCTATATTTGATATTCCAAATTCAAAAATGATGTCTATTTTATGAAATTATATATATATAAGTTACATTAATTAATTTAATAATTAATTCTCACTGTCAGAGCAAATAGCGTGTTTTTATGAAACAATAAGTATCAAAAAATCGACACTAGTTTAAGTCCAATTTCAAAGTGAAATTAATTCCAATGACCACTATTAGATTAAATGGTAAAAATATATTCTATTTTTACTTTAAAAACAATTCAATAGATAATCTAATCATATAAATAAATTATATTAAAAATAGGTTTTGAATTAAAATACAACATTTTTCACTATTCGTTAAAAAATGAACTTTATCGGAACGATACCAAAAATTTACAAAAAGTATATTTTGATGTCCCGATTATAAATAAGATTTTTATTTTTTCAAGTATAACACAAAAAATTGTCAAAAAGTGGATTTAAAAGAGGTTCGCCATCAAAAGGCGGTTAATCGACCTTTTAAAGAAGATTAGAATGATTACGCTAAAAATTGGATTCATTCACATTTTTAATCCTCTAACATTTATTGTAAAGAGTAAAAATATTTGACAAACATATATAATCATTTTGTAGTTAGTTCTGTTCATTCCCGCCATTACAACAACTAGGCGTTAACTACCATTTAAAAGAATATTATTTTATTATTAGATTGCAACGTAAGATTCCAAAGAAACTCGTTGTTGCGTATTGGGTACGCCATCGATCATAGAGTCCCCTTTAAAGTAATATTAATATATTATTCAAAAATATGGATAAATATAAAAATGTCATATTATTTATTTACCTGGGGTGTTACATCCTTCCCCCCTTTTGGGAATTGTGTCCTCACAATTTTAAAATTGGGCTTGGAAACATCCTTGAAAGTCCCGCATCGGAACAAGAGTCGGTAAAACAATCACTTTAAAATAAAGAAAGATAAGTACAGAGTTCACCTGAGTTAACCCATACTAGGATTCCATATAGGAAATCATGGACATGGAGGATAAAACATAGGGTCATGTTCTGATGGAGAGTGATAGAAAACGTGTTTAGGAGAAAGTTGACCACATGAAAATCACAAACTTGTGATGGGTTAAACAGTATTCGATTCCCCAGTAGGAAAAGTTAATATACAACATTTTTGTTTTAACTTTCTTTTTATTTAGGAATTTATTCATAAGGAATCATAATCATTTATCATGTTGACTTTCAACTTTTATTATATTTCTTACACAAACTCATATTTTCTCCAAAAGACGAGTATTTAGGAAGACTTGTTCACATTCATAGTACTATAATCAACTTCTAGAGAATCACCTAATCCACAAAAGTGAACTATATACTTCCCATGTATTTAGAATTTTACCAAAACCAAAACTAAAAAGGTTAGTACAACATCAGATAATCCAGAAAAGGATAACCCATTAAAAAAATAAAATCTATTCTTAATCTCCAAAATTTGTCCAACAAAACCCAGTGTTCAACGAGGACCATTCGATAAACAATTTGTCCATAAAATTCATAAAAGTAAACCAAACTATGATTGAAACCCAAATATTTGAAGGATTTATTCACATAGTCTTCCAAGTTAAATCTTAACATTTATCTCCAAACAACATCAGTTTCTCTTAAAGTCTCGTATTGAAAAGTAATTATCCTAATCACATATCCTCCATGATAGGTTAATAAATTTCCAAAGATAACCCAAAATAAACATACTATTAATTCATAAAATCATCTAACTAAAAATAATCAGTGAAACTAACCAGGGACATCACTTAGTCCAGTGGTAAGCGATAAATACCAGTTGCACTTTGGTTGTGTGTTCGATTCCCGCAGCTTTGTCCGACGCGATGGGTTGTCACACTGTTTGCGTGTTGTCCTTTTTATAAAACTCCAAAAATAACCCTAACATGTTTTAATTTCAATAGTTTCCTCATACCTATAATTTTCATCCAAATTCATTACGATATCAACATCTTAATTCTTGAAGTCTTATTTCACCACCATAAGATAAAATAAAATGATTCCCAAAATTAATTACATCATACCTTGATCATGGCGTCCACTCGGATTCATCTACATCTTGCTCACGTAGGTAGAAGTCCCATGCATTAGAAAAATGATTTAGAGACCCTTCAAAATCATTTTCTTCCTCCATCCAAATACACCTTGTACAACATGGGTCATATGGGTGTTCACAGAAAAACAGTTTTGGAAAATAATCATGTAAGACGTATAATTCCAAAACATCTGATAAAAAATTATTTCCATAAAATAGTCCGACAAAATTTGAGTTGAAACATTCTATTATTGTTCCTTTTAAAATACCATTAGTATGTGCTAAGAGACTATATTTTAAAAGAAAATATAAATAGGTTGTGCAAGGGTCTCCTTCCTTAGCACCATTTTTAAAATCATAATATGCTTCAAATTCTCGTGATAAGGTAAAATATTTGAAAATACCTTGATAATATTCACCTTTCTTGAAAATATGAGAATATTGTGAAAATAGTATTTGTCTAAATACAACCCATGATCCACGATGATAAAAATGTATAGTGGAGGTGTTTGATATCTAAAACAACTGCATGCATGTGATTTGTATGCTAGAAAAAGTTTCACAATCATCCGAAAATGAAATTGCAATAATTATTGCAAGCATTTCATTAGGAAGAGATAGGAATGTCATTTTAGATCCTTCTCCTTCCATTCATAACTGAATTTACTTGACCTGAAAAAAGTTATAAAACAAGGATTTAACTGAAATAATAGATATAGGGACTAGTCTTGTGTCTAACAAAAACTCCTAATCCCTAGAGTTGTCTAAACCGACCTCTGATACCAACTATAAGGCCCCAGCCTTAAACCTTACTTAATATTGAATTAAATGAATAATTCACATTGAGGATCTTTTCAGGTTTAGAGTTTTAGAGAATTAGATCATAAATCATGAATTGCATTCCACATTTAAACAAAGTGGTTACATAAAAGATAGTACGCGTTTTTCCCCATCAACGGAAACATATTTAAAATAAAACATGGATTCTTTTTTGAAACTTCCTTGACATTATCATCATATCATGTACCTTTCCCTTGAACTGTGAAAAACATTTCAAAAACTTGGGATGAGCATAAAAATCTCAGTAAGGGATATAAAAATATGGAAAGGAAACATGAGCACATGTATACATAAGAATGAAATCATACTTTACCCATAAGGCATAAGAACTTTAACATACCCCATAAAATCCTGAATAAATCATAGAAATCATAATACATAAAGGTAACTTGAGACATTCATAACATTCTTACGTAGGGAGTAACCCTCTTGGTTACGTTTGGAATAGCCATCACAGTATATTCCCTAAATCTCTTTGGAGAAACCATAACGTTTAACCCCTTCGTGTTACCCGATTAATTGTAGAGCTATATTGGGATCATCCACCCTTATGTTTTCATGGAACCACCCGTCATCATAATAATGCCCATGAACCATAACATAATCGTATCACATAAAACAAGCATAAAGGAAACATAGCATTTCCACTTTTCAATCACAAGATATCAATACAACACATTGATATAAAAACATTATGAAAACCATTTTCAATACCAAAATAAAAGAAAAGTAAAACATGGTATTTATTTTTCTTTAAAAAAATTTATGGATTGTAGAGGAAGCCAAAACTCAAATAATGGTCACGGCGGTGGAGAAGTTGTTGTCACATCATACGTACGACAAAAAAATTCCCTTTTGTCATTTAGTAAAACGCTTCGTATAAAAAAATATTCCTTTTGGATAAACATAAAAGTGAAAGGGGTTTACACACCGTATAATAGAAGGTTATGTATAAAACAAAATATGCCTCAATGAATGGAGATTGAGACGATGTCCCTTACAAAGATGGTATCCTTTGATTAAGGATAAATCAATTACATAATTATGTGTGACAAACTAATACACCAAATATAAGTGGATATTATGTGTCAAAAAATCAGAGGTTATTCACACATATTCATAGAACAACATATTCAAGGAGTACAAGCTTATCCCAAATAATCAAAATTGGGTTAAGAAGTTCCCTTGCAAAAATTTGACAGCCTAACAGCGTCACTACAAAATTCAGAAAATGAGTTGATGGGAGATAAAAAGGGTATCTCATCACTTGGAAATAAAATTTAAATCAATAAGGATATATAATAACATATCCCAAAATAATATTATGTGAATTAAAAGACCTAACAAAAGAATTCTTTTAAAAAAAGAGGAGGGTGAAAGGTTCCCTTACTAACATGGGTATCATTTGAAACATACACCCCGTGAAAGAAGGACAATAAAACATTGATGTAAATACTCATAATTGAAAGTATATTACACAATGAGTAAAATAATGGGCATTACATACACCACTAAAAGAAAATTGTGGCAAATGTAGCATTAATCTCACGGGAATAAAAGTGAGAAGAAAAATCCCTTACGAAAACTCGGCAGCCTAACGACGCCACTTAAAACTTAAAAAAATGGATTGATGAGATAAAATAGGGTATCTAATCATATTAAAATAATGTTTACAGAAATAGGAATATCAAATAACATCCCCCAACATAACAACGAAGATCTTAAAAGAAATGACATAAAGGAGAGTACATAAAAAGAAAGAGAGAGGTTAGATCTCTTAGGAAAATTCGGCAGCCTTACGGCGCCACTCAAAACATCCAAAATGGATTTATGAGAGAGAATATGGTCTCTCATCATATGAAAAAAAAATTTACAGTAAGAGTAATATAAAATGACATCCCAATCACAAGAAATATTAGCTTAAAAGTAATGACATAAAAGAGTGTACTTAAAAAAAGAGAGGAGTAGGATCCCTTACCTCAAGTCCGACTTGTCTTGTTCGTTTCATTATATTCCTGAATAATAAACTTTGGTAAATTTATAATTGCCTAAGTACATCCATTAAAGATTATTATTCATTTCATATCACATATTATAATGTTATAATAATGTTTTAATAATCTTAGTTTATATCAGACGTTTTTGCTGATGTTTGGTACATGAGTCAAAAATGAACTTGTTTGAAAAATGATTTCCAATATAGTTATAAGTAAATAATTTCAGAATATTATTAATGATTAAAATATCATATATATCCAGTAAATATTCATTTTATACTATTTCATTTCATTTTGAGATAAAAAATGAAAAGCACCGTTCATGGAGATGGTAGGTCGTACGTACGCATGAACGCTACTTTCATATTTTTTGTCATATTAATGGAATTAAAAATAAATGATATATATATATATATATTATAATTATAGTATAATATATATGTTATATAGGTCAAATATGTTCATTAATTTCATTCTTTATACATTCCATGTATTTCATGTACGAGTCATATCACTTGTGGGGGCGGTTGTCCACACTTTCTCATATGAAATTATCGCATTTGCACAACATGAAAAGAATAAAGGTATATTTTAAATATAAAATACATAAGGATATAGTAATCATAAATACCATATATATAATATATAAATTACAGTGACATAATAATGGCCACCTTTAATGGTGTTAAAATAATATTGAACAGTCATCGTTTCGTGAGGCAGAAAATCACCAACCACAGAAACAAAATGTTCTTTTACTATTAGATGAATGTGTGTGTAAGTGTAGCTCGAATACTTCACATAAAAACATCCTAGTATATTGAAGGTACTGGTTTTTTTACAAAATAAAAGAATAAAAAGATTTTAGGGGGTTGGAGAAACAAAATAAATATAAGAACTCAAGAGAAAACACTACCTTTAAAACGGATATCTCTCTTTGATTTAAGCTCAAAGGCTTCCATGCAAAGGATTATGCCCAAAATGAGGCTTCAATGATGAAGAGAGGGATCTGTAGAGATGAAATGGGTCGGGGTTGGCTGATACAAAGGCTTGAGCGGTGTGTGTGAGGTGGTAGAGGTGGGGGCTTTTTATAAGAGGAGGGGAGGGGCACTCTTGGAAAGTAAAGAAATGGTACTTTATTTTAAAATGAGTTTCGAATTTAAAAGGTCCCACATTGATATAATTCTAGGATAAGGTGATAGGGGTTCGAAATGTACCCATCTAATAGGTTTTTGACAAGTTTAGGTCTTAGAGTTTACATTATCTTTTCATTTTATTTAAATCGTTAAATAATGAGGTAATCGCTGCATCATCATGATGTCATAAATAATTTAATTTATATAATGTCTAACAATTATAAAAAAAATACTATGTTGTAAGAAATATTATTATATTTCCAATTACTATTTATAGTCAAACATCTGACTTGTATAACACCATTTAAAAATTTTTATAGTAAAACAACTAATGTTTGTGTCATTTTTACTTTTTCATTAAATAAAAAGATATTAATGTCATTTTCCTTCCAAAGTGGCTCCATGGAGTCCCCAAGCTGACCCATGGATTTTCTTGGTCGGCCATCACACATCCAATAAGGGTAGGATATGTGTCAAGCTCATCTCATATTATTAAAACATTATTTTTACCTTAAACTACACTAATTACCTCTAATCGCGATTAAAAACTTAAAAGTTACTATTCACCAAAAAAATATTTTAATCACAATGAACCACATTTTACTTCATAATCTCAACCATGAATGTCGGATTTTTGAAATTCAAAACACAGAGGTGGTAAAATTTCATTTAAACGAAAAATCAGTTTTTTAAGTACAACTTAGTGGTTTCACTATTCATCAAAAATTGAAGTTTTTCAGAAAAATAACAAAACATTACCCTAAGCTATATTTGATATTAAGAATTCCAAAATGATTTCTAATTTACAAAATTCAAAACTTATAAGTTACATTAATTAATTTAATAATTAATTCCCTCTGTCAGAGCAAATAGCGTGTTTTTATGAAACAATAAGTATCAAAAGATTGACAGTAGTTTAAGTCCAATTTCAAAGTGAAATTAATTCCAACGACCACTATTGGATTAAATGGTAAAAATATATTCTAATTTTACATTAGAAACAATTCAAAAGATAATCTAATCATATAAATAAATTAGATTAAAAAGAGGTTTTGAATTAAAATACAACAATTTTTCACTATTCATTAAAAATGAACTTTATCGGAAAGATACCAAAAATTTACACAAAGTATATTTTGATGTCCAGATTCTATATAATAATTTTATTTTGTCAAATATAACACATAAAATTGTCAAAAAAGTTGATTTCAAAGAGGTTTTCCATCAAAAGGCGGCTAATCGACCTTTTAAAGAATATAAGAATGTTTACGCATAAAATTAGATTTATTCACATTTTTAATCCTCTAACATTTATTGTAAAGTTTAAAAATATTTGACAAACACATATAATCATTTTGTAGTTAGTTCTGTTCATTCCCTCCATTACAACGGCTAGGCGATAACTACCATTTAAAATATTATTATTTTATTATTAGAGTGCAACGTAAGATTACCAAGAAACTCGTTGTTGCGTATTGGATATGCCATCGAGCATTGAGTCCCCTTTAAAGTAATGTTAATATTTTATTCACAAATAAGGATAAATATAAAAATGTCATATTCTTTATTTACCTGGGGTGTTACAAGTATCCAATTTCCAACATAATCCATTTTTTATCCAAAACACATCTGTCCAAATTCACTCTACAAGGACCCTAAATTACATTATCAATTGTAAGATCAGATTCCCAAAAAAACCAAATGCTTTTCTTATTTTCATGTACTGAAAATATTAATACCTTCATCATATCAATACCATAATGAAAACCACAAGTATTTCAGAAAAATCCTCATATATATAACCTTCTTCTTATAACAAGAATATAATTCTTGGATCCACAAATAGAAATACATTATTTATCCCACTTCAACCATTGTTACATATTAAGATTGTCCTTGATCCCTTGGCCTTTTCTGAGGTATGTTACCTTGGATCTTAGGACATTCATTTTCATAATTCTCCGTTTCTCTAAAATTGTTGACTTTAACATTGACATCCTCTTTCTTTCTCTTGCAATCACGAGCAGGATGGCCTTTTTCTACACATTTGTAAAGAAATATCATTCCTTTTAGGCAAGTAATGATGTGTTTCATCACTCAATTATCACATAAGGGAAAATCATTCTTTCCCTTTTTACCTTTATCTATCCCTTTATCCACCCTTCTCTTCTTCTCTTCCTTTACATTAATGTCATAAGACTTAGAGAAATCCTTTTCTATTTGGATAGCACACAAAATCATATCTTAATACAACAAGAAGTATTGTTAGACTAATGCATGACAGAAAAATGGTTTCAACTCATCAAATAATAAATCTATCGTACTACTTGGGTTACATATATAATCTGATTCATGAATTTCAAGCTTTATAATGTTTTCCTCATACATTGCAACATTCTTATACTGTTTTTTACTCAGGCTCAGAAATTTTATTTCTATATCCACTCAATGGACAAAAATAAGGTATTTTTCTTTAAAAAGTTATTTAAACTCCCTCCATTCAATATTTTATAATTATTTATCCTCCTTTGTGTATTGAATCAATGACCATCATTGCTCCACATCTCTTGTGAGGCGATAAACTCCCATGAAAACATTTTCCCTTTTTCTACTCCCCAAATAAAGAAAGAGTTTCTCTATGTAACATATCCATTTCTCATCTACAAATGGATTTGTTGTCCCATTGAATGTTGATGGTTGTTGCATCATGACGTATTATAACACTGCTCCTTAATGTTTCGGGTCTAGGTGCTCCATATGTGTAAGGTTATTATTCATAACCTGAGTGAGTTATCCAAATATGGTTATGTTATGATCAGCACCAGTTGTATCACCTACTCCACTATAATTAACTTCAATATGAGGGAAATCCCTAAACTAATAATGTGCGTTGATACAATTTAGCTTACTTTTTCTAGGAGCCATTTCTAAATAATGGAAGACACTAAATTTGTTTATGAATCACAACACATAATTCCAAACTAGTAATATACCTAACATAAATTGAAAAATTTATGCATATAATACCTATTAATAAAAAAATGTTTTCTTTGGGGAATTATTTACTCTTAAATTATTAATTATCATTTGCAACAAAATGTGAATTATCCTAAGAAAATCCCCCTAGAGTGTCGTAACCAAGAGTGTAGCATGCCTTATTGTCATGTTCCAAGATATCCCTGGTCATGCCTATAACTCCTAGTCATAGTTTTCACATCATGGAAGTTATGTCCCTAAGCCGCCACTACCTACTTGTATCCAGACAGGGATGTATTCTTTGGAAAATACAGAAAATCACTACATTATAAAAATTCTAATATGATCTTCTATACTAATCCTCAATTTTAATCATGGGGTAATGTTCTCTATCAAGATATTTTCTATATCCTGTTTCCAACGATTTTACTATACATTTTCTGATAACAAATGTAACGCCCTGACCCCATAATCCTGGAGCCAGAGCATTATTTTAAGACATTGTCATGATTACAAGGATTCATGTCCTGAAAGACTGATCAAATTAGCAATCTTGGAAAATAAATTTCATATATAAATGTTACATTACACATTCATACATAAAACACAACATAAATAATCCATTGATAATTCCATTATTCCCCTAGCTTAATCCTACATATCCAACATAATACACTTCATGGAATCCTGGGGAAAAGACATAAGAATGTGGGGTGCTCTAATGATCGATAAGGTTAAATAATTATGCAGAAGATATAAACAATTAAGGCAAGATGTATTATAAAAAAATAGCTTATTAACAATAAATTTGAACATAATATGGAGAAATTAAATCCCTCACTACCATATAAAAAAGATCATGGATACACTAATAGTCCAATAATCACAAGAAATAATTAATTCAATAATGGTGGAATTCTAAATATCATACATCATTACCATGTATTCAAGGCTTTGTGCCATGACTACAAATAATTTTTTTTCAAAGCCTTGTGACAAGACACTAATTTGTCTCATTAGACCAACTATTTATTAGAGGGATATAGAGGGACCCACCCTTCACTTACTATGTCCATTTCATTCCTCATATGAAAATTCTGAAACATAATATAAAAATTCTCAATAATAATAGCATACGAAAATGTCAATACATCAACCATAAAACATGATGGGTATAAATATAACACATACACATTCAAAAATATTATAACTAATTCAATAAAATATTAATTATTTTAGTTTAATAAATCAACCTTAATCATGAATAATATCTAGTAATGTATGTTGACATAGATGAAAATGATCAGTAAAACATTTTGAGATATATATCCCTTTTTGTGAAATCATTTAAAATTCAAACATTTATAATAGATGTCTATTAAAAGTGAATTTTGAATCGAAGTGTCCCATACCTATTTGAAACTTTTTAATGGAATAAACATTTTAAAATAGTCATGTCCATATAAATAAATCCTTAAATGCATATTGATAACATGGAGATTAATGAGAATGATTTAGAAGACAAAATATTTAAAACATTTAAAAGGATATTTTAGTTATATAGTACCTTAAAATTATAATTTTAAAATTCCTTTTATAAAACATGGATATAGATTATAAATATGTCCCATAAAATAAATACACATTAATAATATCAGATAATAATGAGATTGGGGAATTCACCCTTACCTTGCACCTTCTATTAGTCGAGGGTACGTTTAACCTCCTATATAAGGACCATAGTATGTTATTAAATTATACCAAAACCATATTCATATTTAATATATCCTACATTATTCATTTATGAATTTAAACTACCATTTAAATAATTATTTCCATGATAAATTTACATTTTGTGTAATAATCACTTTCATTGTCATATGTCGTTTGATATGTAATTCTTCATCGTATCATTTAGATTACGATTTAAAATCATACAGAATATATAAAATGATTTATATATTATACATATTTATAATATAAATATGTATAATAGATTTATATATGAAATTTAAGACACCATTAATGGATACAGAAGTTCGTACATACGCATAAATGTTGTGTCCATTTTCATATCGTATTAAACGGATGTAAGTGAATAATATATGTGTAAGTACACACACACACAAACATATATATATATATATCACCAATATAATTATTATTTCATATATTACATACTTTTTAATAATATATATTTTTAAAATCATCATTGAATGGTGAATGTGGAAATGAATCTCATTGCGTCATGGAGACGGTAAGTCGTACGTACACACGTGTGATGATATTATTTCCTAAATGTTTAAAAGTTGTAGAATCAGATGATATGTTAATTTTACAGATAAATTAGAGTTTTTTTAAATTATTTACATACATATTACTCATCATTATATCCATCCAAATAACATAGTGTTGAATTACAAATTACACCATGACGTAGAGACAGTAAGTCGTATGTACACATGCATTGTGACATTATCCTTCATAAGATTGATAAAATAATGAATATGGTTTTATAATATTGATAATATGATCAAATTATATATAATTTACTGTATTTATAATTATGGTATAGAAATAACCAATAATGTGAATGTGGTAAACGAACAGAATTTTGAAAGAGGTTATAAAATAATTGCTTCTTCTTGCGATGCTTCCTTTTGATTTGAACAAAAGGGATACATAAGTTTAATTTATGCTCAAAGGAAAGACTCTAGTATTATTTTTTGTATGTTTTTAGGAGATTTGGGAGGGTTTTAAAGAGTGAAATGTTGTTGAGGTGAGATTTTGAGAGAAGGGGAAGTACCCTTTTATAAGAGAGGTGAGGGTCACTTTTAGAAATGTTTGAAATATTATATTATTAAAAAGTCCTTTTCAATTTCAAATGGCACAAAATCGATTTATTTAGATTCTATGGTGGTTATGGGTAAAAATAATCACTACCAATAGGTTTTAGACATGTTTATGTCACCATATTAACCCTATCGTTCAGATTTAACTCTTAGTTAAATATATTATCTTTTACCATGTGCTCTGGTATTCTAAAAATAAATGGTTAATAAACATACAATTAAAATTCCAGAGTACACCTTGTGTTTAATTATTTACATATATAATCATATCTATATTATTGGCGTGATCCATGGACTTTAGGAGTATTTAATCATTTAATAAAGAAGAATTTTTTAAAAAAATTTCATTTATGTAAATTTTGAGACTATTGATTTTATGGTTTCAGTGAAAGACATAACAACATTATTTGTAACAACCCTATATTTTATGATAAGTATTCTTTTTAATATATTTTATGTCATGTGTTTTATGCTACAACAAGATTATCTTGTGTTATACGCCACACTGTATTAGCTTGAAGTATACGCAACACTATTCATAGATTGTGTTACACACAATTTCAAGTTCGTTTTATAATAGTCATTCTATGAAATATTGAGTGTATATATATATATATTCAATGTATAAATTAAATATGGTTTTATTCTTTTATAAATAACAACAAATAAGTCTTGCACTACACACAACCCTGACTTGACTTGCATTACATGCAATCACGACCTTCCTCGATAGTGTGTGTTGTACGCAATACCACGTTTAACTAAACAACAATATATGGTTATAATATTTTTATGAACTAGCCGTTATGAATAGTATTAACTAAATATTGAATTTTATAACATTATTATTCATCTTAAACATTTTATAGAACATGGTATAAGAACAAAGAAATTTTTTGGGTAAAATAAGTATTTTTCAAAAAATGTAGTTTTTCCAGCTTTTGATCGCACACCCACTTTAAATCTAGTTTTTGACATGTTTATAAGTTCAATTTTCAAAATAAAATACTTTTTTGGAATCAGGAAATAAAAATTTTCTTTGGATAAAATTTTCATATTATTCTGGTGACTTTCATATTTTGATGAATAGTAAAAACACGCAATATTTTAATTAAAAACAACTTTTTTAATCGCAATAATTTCTATGGATAAATTATAATATTGAATGGTTTTAAAGTATAAATAGAATATATTTTTACCATTTAATATAATGTATTTCATTACCATTAATTTTACATTGAACTCATAGGTAAAAACATTTCAATCTTTTGCAATGTTTTTACTTTTAAAACATGTTTTCTTAACAATGGGATTAATTTTAAATTAATTTCTGAAAGTTTTGTGTTTTGAATTTAGAAAAATGGATTCCATATTTTGAATAAGTGGTTCCAAATTATGTTAATAAGCTACTTTTTATTTTTGGACATTATGAATAGTAACTACGGTATATTTTATTTTCCATAGTAAAAGGTAAATCAGGTAATTAAGTGTAAATATAATATTATAAATTTACCCTAACACATTTATTAATATAATTGGATGCTTATATTTCGTCTGAAGGCATATTTGGGTCGAAATAAAATTCATTGCACCCACTTGGATGTAATTAAGACCTTTAGTTTATTTTATTTATTGAAAAGTGAAATATGTCTCACTCAACATTAATAATAAATGTATTTTTAATATAATTTTATACAGAATATAAAATCGGTTATAAATACTAATTTTAAAGATAAAATGTTTTTCTTTATCATGGTAATTTATTTGTAATTTTATGATTTATTTAATTACCTTATTATCTTATACATTAATGATGCAGAAATTATTCATTTTGTGAAAAATCAATAATATAGTTTTTATTGAAATAGTAATACATGTCAAAAGGCCCAAAAATCTGCAGAAAACTTATTAGTAGTGTATATATAAACCCTAATAATCCATCGGCCGAACTGTTGACCATTTGGATACTTATTAAGGTGATTATGACACTTATAATATTTTATTTTAAATGATTCCAAAGTTGTCACCTTCATACTTTAATAAAGATAAAAATTTACATGTTGTCATTTTAAGATGATAAATTCGAGTAAAATTATTATTATAAAATCTTTGATATTTATCTTCATCAGGGGATTTTATTTTTTATTTTTATGCAACAAATAAGTGTATTAAATAATTATACAAAAATGTTGTACTAATTATTTTAAAAAGAGATATACTAAATAAATGTTTTCAAAAATATTAAAATAAATATTATATGAACTATTTAATGTACTCAACTAATTTTATATATTAATATGACATTTTAGGAACCTATTAAATATTTTATTTTGAATATATCCTTTGTGTGGATTTAATTTAAATTCAATTAAATAAATAGTGTCAAAATTGACACTATTGTTATTTTATAAAAATAACATATTATTAAATTGATTAAAAATCACAAAAATATTTAAAAATTATAAATTTAAATTTATATATTCTAAAATGTCATAAATTATCTAATTTTGGATAATTCACAGCACATAATTAATTATTTATGACAATTTAAAATTTAGAATCTTATTACCACAAATAAAATTTAATAGATTAAATAAGGATAAATCAAGTTGATAATGTTTAAAATAAATTCCCTACTTGTATAAATTTTATTGGTTGAGGAGATTACAACCCTATCTCATCTAGTATTTTAATTGAGTCATTTTTGGAGGTTTTTATGTGGGGTTTAAATTTATATTAAACTAATATTTTTGAGGATTCTAAAGGTGCCCCTCTCCTCCCTTATAAAAGGGAACCACCTCCCTCTCCTCCTCACACCAATTTGAGCCTTCAAGGTCAGCCAAACCTAGAAAATTTCACATACCCACTTCCTTAGAAACCTACTATAGATACTGGTCTTATCAAAAGAACAACTCTGGTGCCCTAAGAGAATGTTTAAAGGAGGCACTTTGAGAAAGAGGTAATACCTTCTACAGTTTTCTCCAAGTTCCATTCTTATTATACTCTTTCTTATTTAGTTGTTTCATTATGAAGTAATAACATCAGTATCCCTCATATACTGATATGTTATTATAAATATTAAACAATCATATTTCACCTTCTATCCATCATATGGAAAACAAAATCACCACGTGTGCGTACGTACGGAATATCGTCTCCACGTCGTGGTGTTATATGTTTTTCCACCAACACCGTACATGGATGGGTATAATGTTGTAATGAATAACTATATATGTTTATTATAACATCATACTGATTCTGATATATTATACCATCCACTCCAATTCTATTCAATAATTATGGGAATGATATTATCGCTCGTCCGTACGTACGGACTACCATCTCCACGACGCGATGAGATTAATTCTCCATGTTAACAATACATGAATCATAATAATGTTTATATAATGAATAATAATGAAATATATGAAATAATAATGCTACAAGATTTATGTATATATATGTATGTATGTCATCTATTTAGTTTCATTCAATTCAATAAGGAAATGAAAACAACGTTCATGCGTACGTACGGCCTACCGTCTCCATGAATGGTGTATTTCATTCCATTTATCGTTATATCATATATATATGTATATGATGAATATATATTATATATAAATCATGTTTTACATTCTGGATATTTTTAAATCAGTATATAAGTAATAATATCAAGAACAACAAGTCGAAACACGTACGATAAATGAAACGATTTTACCCAAAATGCTGCTTTAACATGGAATTTACAAAAGAACGGGTAATATAAAGTCATAAGTGAACCATATATGATATCATAACAATTAATATGATTCTGTAATAAGTCAATGACATTATTTAAATCATTATACAGGAGGTTCGGACAGATACAAAGCTTATCAGACCTATGGTAAGGGATATTATTCCAATCTCATTCTTATCTGAGATTGATTATTTGTAAGTATTTACATGGGTTATATTTATCATCAATGTACCTGATTTATAAGAATGGTTTCATGTGTGTTTAGAGTCCTGTTTACCCATTTTTTACTTTTACTACATTGTATTTATGGAATCTTTATTTTACGAGGTACTTTTTGACTTTTCCGTCAAAAGTACAAGAAGAATGTTTTTTTAACTTATACGGAATGAAAGGATTTTTACGGTTTTTTAAAGCCTTATTTTCATGAGTATTACTCCAAAAAATTTCATCACTATTTTCAAAAAAATCTCTTTATTTTAAAATTTCTTGTCATTTTGTGAAAAGAAAATGATTTTCAAGAAGAAAGGATATTTTCCTCAAGAATTAATTTCAAGTGCTTTATCAAAACCATTTTCCATCTAAGATGACATTATTTCATATGTGTATGTTTCAAGTATATAATGTCTCTATTATTTACATGGTTTCACTTTTCATATTATGATTTTATATCCATTTCTTTTATATGGATTATTTGATGATGGAATGATGTTTATGAAACCCATTTTATTCTTTGGGTTATGATGAATGATTTATTTTTATGTTGTGGAACAAGTAAGAATGATTTCAGTAGGAGATGGGTGGGACATATATCTCCCTCTAATGCATTGGGTAAAGATTTATATCTCATGATATAGACATGGATGGAATGGTAATTTAATCAGGTTCAGTGTTACAGGACTGAAACGAGGAGTGAACTCGATTCAGAAAGGGACTTTGTCCACTAAGATGGTCTTGGCAGCAATGTGTTGGGTACTATGGAAATCATAACATGTGATGAATGGTTTTCACAATTACATGTTTTATTCCCATTATTTTTTATCATGGTTGATGTTCCATTATGATATATGCCTTACGTACTTCCATGATTTATGTCTTTGATCAAGATTTTTATGTTTAAATATCATGTTCATGTTTTTGATTTCAAATGTTTATGGATTGTTTTATGTTCTCTATGTTTTCCCTTACTGAGCATTTGAGCTCACCCTTTTTATTTTTTATTTTCCCCAAGATATAAATAAAGGTTTTAGGTATGGAAACAAAAAGTGGAAGATCGTTATGGGATTTGTTGAACATCTTTAATCGTGATAATAAGTTTATATTCCAAGTTTCCATAGACACTAAACTATTTCAATCCGTGTGTGTCTGATTTTGTTATGTATTAAGTATTTCGAAAAGGCAATGTAATGTCCATGTACGATATGCTTTGGGTCTCTATAGTTGGTATCAAAGGAAAGGTTTTGTCAAGCTTTGGAAACTAGGATGTGAGAACATTAGTGAGATCCCTAGAGATATTTCTAAGGTATGTCTAGGGATTTCCCTAAGGTTAACTATAAGTATAGGTATAATCCTAGAATTATGGTAAAGATCTTATAATTAAACCTAATATATTAGATATTGAAGGTACTCCCCTATTATTATGTTGTTTTCCCTATCATGGTATTTTACTCTCACACTATTATTTTTGGGATTTAGACGATTGCTGGAACCAGAAGGAACCATGTTGATCAATGTAATGGAAAATTCAATGAATTTCATCCTGACCAAACCAATGTCAATAGAGATGGAGTGCACAATCTTATTTCTATACTTAAAAAGCTATGAATCATTATGGACTTCCAAATGAGCAGAGAGGGGAACAATATTCTATTGAGTCCTTCATGAGGCAACGCCCACCTTTTTTTAGTGGGTCTTCTGTTCCAGTTGTTGCTAAACAATGGATTAGTACCACTGAAAAGATATTTTCAGTTCTTCAATGTTCTGAACATGATAATGTCATCTTAGCAGTATATCGTTTGGAAGGTGAAGCAGATCAAATGTGGAATCTTATCAAGAATAAGAGGCCAAGAGATGATATTGGGTCCATGGAATGGGGCGAGATCAAGAACTTATTTTTCAATAAGTACTTCCCTCGTATTCTTCGAAAAAAGATGGCGAAGGAGTTTCTTGAAATAATGAAAAAGGATGATGAATCTGTTGGTATATACAAAGGGAATTTTACAAGGCTTCCAAGGTATGAATCTGGCATAATCATCCAACCTGAATGTAAAGTTGATTGATTCTTCAATGTCTTAAAACCAAGTCTTCGAAGGGAATTAGCTATAAGTCACTTCAGTAGCTATGAGGAAATTGTGCGTTGTGATATCCAGGTAGAAATAGAAGTTGGTGTTACATATCCATATCATGGTTTTGACAAGAAACAAAATATGCAGTTCAAGGAGAAATCTCAAAATAATGGTGAAAAGAAGATGAATGTTTCCTTATGATCAAAGTGTGGAAAGAATCATGGTGGAGATTGTATTAAAGGGACTAGAAAATGTTTTAAGTTTGGAAAAGAAGGTCATCGAGCAGTTGAGTGTCGAAGTAATGGAAAAAGGGTTACTAATGATAAAGAAAAGACTGTAGATAATGCACCACCAACACTTCAATGCATCAAGTGTAATGAAATGGGGCATTATGCTAATCAATGCCCTAATCCAAGGGTTAATAATGATTGACATGAGCATCCACATAAGGCAAAGGACAATGGGAAGTCACATGCGATCACTATTGGTGATGTTGAATATGACAACGATGTGGTGGAATGATTAAGTGTTTATGTTATGGGATTCCAAAATAATGTTGCATATAGTATCGTGGAATATTGGAATATTTATGTATTGGTCCATTTCGGTTTTCTATAAGAATATGGTACCGGTAACCATGAAAAGTGATTGAAATGTTTTTGGAAAGAAGATGATAAGCACATAATTAAGGGATAAATAGAAAATGAAATGAGTTCATCACTGATAAAAGGAAAAATATATATCATGGTTTGAGTATATAGAAATTATGGGATTTTGGTATGTAGAAAGGGTTACCTTTTGACAGCATTCATGTTTTCACTAAGGTTCTATGGTAATTTCTATTTCAAGAGAACACATGATTAAGGAATTTAGATGTTTGTAATGTGACCTACAAGATATATTATATGATAAAAAGATGTTATTCGTGTTCTTGTTATGTGACCTTTCCAGTGATCATTTTCCGTACATTATGAGATTGGACAAATGTATTTTGGATAAGTCAAATGATTGGAAAGGGTTATGTCAGACATCAGATATTTTTGTTTAATGCTAGGACATTTATTTTTTGATATTATTGTATGAATGTTATTATAATGTAGTTTCAGAAAAAAGGACAACCAGCAAGACGGGCGACAACCCGTCGCATCGGACAAGGCTGTGGAAATCGAACCCACAACCGAAGTGCGACATGCCTTTATCGCCTACCACTGGCCTACAGGACGTCCCTGGTTAGTGGAAAGTAGTTTTATTTTATTATGCGGTATGATATATGAAGTATAAGATCATTTTTGGAATAATATATGATTAACCTAACCATAAATGGACTTATGTATATTTGATAACTTTTGCTAACCTTTTTTTGGAAACAGCTAGAATGACCCATAATTCTATCACATGATCTGCTAACACTTCAGTAATGAAAAATTCAACTTCATTTCTTTAAGAGATGAAGTGGAAATTGTCCAAGGAACGACCAATGGTGAGACTCAACCAAAATCAAGAACGTATTTCTTATAATTCCAATTTCATCAACTTTACGGAAATGATCTTGAAAACCAAAAAGTTTTTCCAAGTGCCCTTATATCCGATGAATCATATGGTACCTTAGATCATCACAAATCTATGGCTTTGTGACTTTTGGATTTTTCATAGCCATGTTCTCTACCACTCTCCATCAGAACATGATGGTTTGATTTTTCTTCCATATCCATATTTTCACCTATGTTCTCTTATATGGAAACCATGTGATGTGTTACATTGGGTAATCGATACATTTCATACATTAATTTTTAAAATTAATTTTTACTATTCTTTTTTACGATGTGGGTTTCTATGAATAGTAAACAATTTATATCCCCGACGAATTTCGAGGGTGAAATTCATTTTAAGGGGGGTAGAATGTAACAACCCGACATTTTATGATAAGTATTATTTTTAATTTATTTGATGTAATGTGTTTTATGCTACCACAATATCCTCTTGTGCTATACGCCACACTGTATTAGCTTGAAGTATACGCAACACTATTCTTAGATTGTCTTACACAAAATTTCAAGTTCGTTTTATAATAGTCATTCTACGCAACATTGAGTGTATATATATATATTGAATGTATAAATGAAATATGGTTGGATTATGTTACACAAAACAACAAATAAGCCTTGCACTACACGTAACCTTGATTTGGCTTGCATTACACGCAATCACGACCTTCCTCAATAGCATGTGTTGTACGCAATACAGAGTTTCAATAAACAACAATATATGGTTATAATATTATTATGAACTAGATGTTATTAATAATATTAACTAAATTATGAATTTTATAACATTATTATTTATCTTACACATTTTCAAGAATACGGTATACGAACAAATAAATTTTTCGGGTAAAATAAGTATTTTTCAAAAAATGTTGTTTTCCGCCTTTTGATGGTTCAGAAACTTTAAATCTATTTTTTGACATGTTTATAAGTTCAATTTTACAAAATAAAATTCTTTTTTGGAATCAGGAAATAAAAATTTACTTTGGATAATATTTTCATATTATTATGGTAGCTTTCATATTTTGATGAATAGTAAAAACACGCTATATTTTAATTAAAAACAACTTTTTTCATCAAAATAAATTATATGGTTAAATTATAATAATTAATGGTTTTAAAGTATAAATATAATATATATTTACCATTTAATATAATGGATTTCCTTACCATTAATTTTACATTGAATTCATAGGTAAAAACATTTCAATCTTTTGCAATGTTTTTACTTTTAAAACACGTTTTCTTAACAATGAGATTAATTTTAAATTAATTTCTAAAACTTGTGTTTATTGAACATAGAAAAATTCATTCCATATTTGTAATCAGTGGGTCCAAATTATGTCAATAAGCTACCTTTTTTGGGCATTATGAATAGTAACTACGGTAAAGTTTATTTACCGTAGTAAAAGGTAAATCGGGTAATTAAGGGTAAATATAATATTATAAAATTACCATAACACTTGTATTAATATAATTAGATTCTTATATTTTGTCCTAAGACATATTTGGGTCCAAATAAAATTCCTTAGAACCTACTTGGACGTGATTAAGAAATTTAGTTTATTTTATTTAAAGGAAAGTGAAATATGTCTCACTCAACTTTAATAATTAATATATGTTTAATATATGTTTATACAGAATATAAATTAGGTTATAAGTACTCATTTTAAAGATAAAATGTTTTTATTTATCATGGTAATTTATTTTATTTTTTATTATTTATTTAATTACGTTATTATCTTATACATTAATGATGCAGAAATTATTTAATTAGTGAAAAATCAATAATATAGTTTTTATTGAAATAGTAATACATGTCAAAAGGCCCAAAAATCTGAAAAAAACTGATTATAAGTGTATATATAAACCCTAATCATCCACGGGCAGAATATTTGACCATTTTGATCCTTATTAAGTCGATTATAACACTTATAATATTTTGTTTTAAATGATTCCAAAGTTGTCACATTCATAATTTAATAAAGATAACAATTTACATGTTGTTATTTCAAGATGATAAATTCGAGTAAAATTATTATTATAAAATATTTCATATTTATCTTCATAAAAGGATTTTATTTTTAATTTTTATGCAAAAAATAATTATATTAAATAATTATACAAAAATGTTATACTACTTATTTTATTAATAGATATACCAAATAAATGGTTTTAAAAATATTAAAATAAATATTATATGAACTATTTAACGTACTCCACTAATTTTATGGATTACTATGACATGTTATGAACCTATTAAATATTTTAGTTTGAATATATCCTATGTGTGGATTTAATTTAAATTCAAATAAATGAATAGTTTCAAAATTTACACTATTGTTATTTTATAAAAATAACATATTATTAAATTGTTTAAAAATCACAAAAATATTTAAAAATTATAAATTGAAATTTTTATAGTCTAAAATTTCATAAATTATCTAATTGTGGATAATTCACATCACATGAGTAATTATTTATAACAATTTAAAATTTAGAATCTTATTACCACAAATAAAATTTAATAGATTAAATAAGGATAAATCAAGTTGATAATATTTAAAATAAATTAAATACATGTATAAATTTTATTGGTTGATAATATTACAACCATATCTCATCTAATATTCTAATTGAGACATTTTTAGATGTTTTTATGTGGGGTTTAAATTTATATTAAACTAATATTTTTTAGGATTCCAAAGGTGCCCCTCTCCTCCCTTATAAAAGGGAACCTCCTCCCTCTCCTCATCACACCAATTTGAGCCTTCAAGCTCAGCCAACCCCTGCCCATTTCACTTCCCCAATTCCTTAGAAAACTAATATAGGTACTAGTCTTCTCAAAAGACCAGCTCTAGTGCCCTAAGAGAATGTTTAAAGGAGGCACTTCGAGAAAGATGTAATACCTTCTACCATTTTCTTCAAGTTCCATTCTTCTTTTACTCCATATTATTTATTTGTTTCATTATGAAGTAATAACATAAGTATCCCTAATATACTGATATGTTATTATAAATATGAAACAACCCTATTTCACCTTCTATCCATCCTATGGAAAACAAAATCACCGCGCGTGCGTACGTACGGAATACCGTCTCCACGCCGTGGTGTAATCTGTTTTCCCACCAACACCTTACATGGATGGGTATAATGGTGTAAATAATAACTATATATGGTTATTATAACATCATAATGATTCTGATATATTATACCATCCACTCCAATTCTATTCAATAATTATGGGAATGATATCATCGCTCGTGCGTACGTACGGACTACCGTCTCCACGACGCGATGAGATTCATTCTCCTTGTTAACCATACATGAATGATCATGTAGTTTATATAATTAATAATAATGAAATATATGAAATAATAATTCTACTGTATTTATATATATATATATATATATATGTCATCTATTTAGTTTCATTCAATTCAATAAGTAAATGAAAACAACATTCATGCGTACGTACGCCCTACCGTCTCCATGAACGGTGTATTTCATTCCATTTTTCGATCTATCATATATATATATGTATATGATGAATATATATTATATATAAATCATGTTTTACATTCTGTAATTTTTTAAATCAGTATATAAGTATTAATATCAAGAACAACAAGTCGAAACATGTACGATAAATGAAACGATTTTACCCAAAAGGCTGCTTTAACATGGAATTTACAAAAGAACAGGTAATATAAAGTCATAAGTAAACAATATATGATATCATAAAAATGAATTTGATTCTGTAATAAGTCAATGACATTATTTAAATCATTATATAGGAGGTTCGGACATGTACAAAGCTTATCAGAGCTAAGGTTAGGGATAATTATTCCAATCTCATTCTTATCCGAGATTGTTTATTCGTAAGTATTTATTGGGGTTATATTTATAATCAATGTCCCTGATATCTAAGAATGGTTTAATGTATTTTTATAGTACTTTTTACCCATTTTTTAATTTTACTACATGGTATGTATGGAATCATTATTTTACGAGTTACTTTTTAACTTTTCCTGCAAAAGTACGAGAAGAATTTTTTTTTAAATTATACGGCCTGAAAGGATTTTTACGGTTTTATAAAGCCTTATTTTTATGAATCATCCACCAAATGATTTTATTACTATTTTCAAAAAAATATCTTTCTTTTAAAATTGCATGGAATTTTGTGAAAATAAATTGATTTTTAATAAGAAAGGATATTTTCCTCAAGAATTCATTTAAAGTGCTTTATCAAAACCATTTTCCATATAATATGACATTATTTCATATGTGTATGTTTCAAGTATAATGTATCTATAATTTACATGGTTTCACATTTCTTATTATGAAATGACATCCATTTCTTTTATATGGATTATGTGATGATGGAATGATGTTTATGAAACCCATTTTATTCTTTGGTTTATGATGAATGATTTACGTTTATGTTGTGCCACAAGTAAGAAGGAGTTCATTATTAGATGGGTGGGACCAATATGTACCACCAATGCATTGGGTAAAGATTTATATCTCATGAGATAGACATGGATGGAATGGTAAGTTAATCTGATTAGTGTTATAGGACTGAAACAAGGAGTGAACTCGATTCAGAAAGGGACTTTGTCCACTAAGATGGTTTTGTCAGCAATGTCGTGGCTAATATGGAAATCATAACATGTGCTGAATGGTTTCAACAATTACATGTTTTATTCCCATTATATTTTATCATGGTTTATGTTCTATTATGATATATGCCTTACGTACTAACACAATTTATGTCTTTTCTCAATATTTTGATGTTTAAATTTCATGTTCATGTTTTTGCTTTCAAATTTTTATGGATTGTTTTATGTTCTCTATGTTTTCCCTTACTGAGCATTTGAGCTCACCCTTTTTATGTTTTATTTTCCCCAGGAAATAAAGAAAGGTTTTATGCAAGTAATCATAAAGGGGAAGATCGTGATCGGAGTTGTTGAAGATCTTTCAACATGATTAGAAGTTTATATTCTGAGTTTCCAAAGACACTAAATTATTACGGTCTTTGTGTGTTGGTTTTTGTTATGTATTAAGTATTCCGCAAAAGTAATGTAACATCCATGTACGTCATGCTTCAGGTCTCTACATTAAAACATCGAACAAAATTCAATGAATAAACCATAACATATCATATTAACCTACAAAATTAATGAAATTCATAAAAATATTCAATTTACTTTTTTTTGGTATTTATATCATCAATTATTTTAATCACCCATTAATAAATTAAGTACTGGATTATCATTGTGTCATAAATAAATTTAATTAATTATGTCTATAAATTATAAATAAAATACCATGGTGTAGGAAATTTATTTATCTTTCTAATTAATATTTATAGTTAAATTTATATTATTTATAACCCTATATTAAAAATTGTTTTTTGATTAAAAATTATATTTTAATCTTTAAACTCTTCATTATAGAAAATAACAATGAATGTCCGAATCAAATAAAAGTGGATCATATTTTATTGCTATGGATTATTTTTGATGAAAAACAATTATGCAATAGAATTATGATAGGTGTTAGGGTAATTATAACTTTATTTTTACCTTTAATTGCCCTATTTACTTTAAACTGTGGAAATTAAAATTGAATAGTTACTATTCACCAAAATTATTTTTTCATCTTATTTAATCACATATTAATTTCTGATGTCAATTGTTTGTCTCAAATTTTTGAAATTAAATTCACATAAGCGGTAATATTATGGTTTATGTAAATTGGGAAATATGCCTAAAAGGTGGGTAAAATACAGTAAAAAGGTAAAAAATTTAATATATTTATACTTATTATAAAATGAATCCAATTAATTAAATAGAACTTATATAGGTATTATTTATCTATTTATACTTAAAATAAATAGAAATAAAATAAATATTTATTTATTTACTATGTCTGTTTTAAACATTAATTTACTGTTTTTCAGTATTTCTTAAAAATTGATGGTTATTTGAAAAATACCAAAAATTATTCCAAATCTAATTTTGATATTATAAATAGAAAAATGATGTCTATTATTCAATATTCACAAAATATATGTTGTATTAATTAATTTGAAATTAATTCTAGTTGCCAATACCAGAAAACAGGGTTTTGAGAAGTAAAAACTATAAAAAGAATGATATGTGTTTAAGTCCAATTTAAATGTAAAATAACCTCCTATGACCAAAATAGAATTAAATTATAAAAATATAATCAAATTATTCTCCAAAGACATTAATATTTATAATTTTAAAATATAAATTATTTGAATTAAAAAAAGTTGTTTTCAATTAAAATTTATTATCTTTCACTACTGATCAAAAAATGAATGTTTTCATAAACACACCAAATATTTATCCAAAATAAAATATTATATCCCAGTTCTAAAGAAGAATTTAATTTCATCATATTGAATATATTATAGTGTCAGGTATATATTTAATAAGGATTATCCATTAAAAGGCAGAAATATTCATTTTTAAAAAATACTATTTTTATCTGAAAATTGAAATTTTCATTATATTATATCTAAGAAACACAAAAGATGAATGATAAATTATATGGGATATATATAAAATTAAAATTTTGGTTCTTACTATTCATAACTTATTTTTAAACAGCCGGTTTGATTGGTCGTGGTGCGTTTGAATTCGGTGTTGCGTACATCACACACTATAGTATTATTCAAAGAGAAATGTACCATTGATGCTTGTGGTGTTACATAATTTGTAAAATATAATAAATAATAAACATTAATTATATTCAAAATCATGTATAAAATTAACATATGTTTATTATAAAGTGTGATAATGGACATTCACATGAAAAGAAACACAATATAAGGGATTCTTGTATAATTTTCATTTCATAAGGAATACATATTTATTGTGAACCGAATTTATTATATATAAAATATGTAATAACACATTTAAATTTAATATCATGAAGAAATATATAGTCATAGTATTTTGTGTTTAAATTTTATTAATTATTTTATGGGGATTTGAGTTGAAACTTACCATGCTGAAAATAATTTCATAAATCAATTTCTTTTCATTGAGTTATAATACTTCCTCATCATGGTTAACATTCTATGATTATGTATTTAATCAATTTTTACTATATATTTATTTATATACATTTACCATATGTGGATTGACATTTGATACACATAATTTCATAATTGATTTATTTTTAAACTGATTTTATCTCTATTTCAAGGGGTTATTTCACAATCTCATATAATTTTTTATTTTTAGCACATGAATTCCCATTTGGCGATATTATTGGGAAATATTTCATCAATGCATTTCATTTTTATGTCCTTTGGGTGGGAATAAAATTTATCATGTTTAGTATAATGATTACACACTATGGGACTCAAAATGTATTATAAATTTTTAATAAAACATGACATTATTTCTATCTTTAGTCAAAGAACATGTTTTCCTCTAAAACATATTTTGTATTAAAAAAATTTCAAAAGTGTTTTTATGATGATTTGGTAAATAAATTTTAGCCCTTTTCATATTTTACCAATGATTTCAAGGAAATATTCATATCACTTTCTGTATTAATAATTATTATAACCATTAACCATTCAAAAAGGAATATTTATTTTACCTTGTTTAATGATTATAGATCAACCCTCCACCATTCCTTTGAATATCCGTTTCATGACTGAAATATTATTTATTAAATAAAATTTTTTTAAATATATTTTCAATGAAATGTTTTTTCAAAAGGACTTACAAAATAATAACATATTTTCCAGAAAAAATATTTTAAAATTTTTTTTTAATGTTTTTATATTTATTATCATCAAAAACTAATTATTTTTAATCAACATGTAATATTGTTTATTGATATATTAATTTTTATTCATTATGTGGATTATTATTTATTTCTCCATTGATAATGTTCTCATTCAAATAATTCAATCATTTTATCTTCCCCTTAAATTATTTAATCTCCATTGACCATTGAAAATTGAATTTAACACAATTATCCATTTTATATATAATTGGGGTAACTGTTTCCAAAATTTTATTGATCGCATTGTCGAGTGCATCCAATTATATGTATTGTGTACCAGAATTTCAGAAGTATAATTGTATCCCTCGGTCATCTCTTAATAGAGACATAGACAATTAATATAAAAAAATGGTTGTGATTATAAAAATGGAAGGGAAATGAGATTTTTGATAGCATAGGGATTAATAATTTCATATTACAAATGGAAAATAGAAATTGATAAAACAATGTAAAAAATAACCAAATTAATTAAGCATTATCTACCCAGGTAAATTTCAGGATGTACATCCTCAATCACATCAAGAGAAGAGGTACAAAGCCTTTAATCCCTTATTTGTAACACCCAGTATGATAATTTTACTGATTTTATGTTAAGATACCACTTAGGGTTCAGTTAGAACAACATAATTATTCAGTGGATACTATCGATGATTGAGTAATTTGTGGTCGAATTCATAACTGAAACTCACCAAGGAAACATACAAAGAACTTGATGTGTTGTCCAGTTTTTTATGTTATTTATTTTATGATACAATTACATAAATGTAAATTCCCTTGATAGTTCATATTTGACATCAATTTACCTATATGAACCACACAATCAACAAAATTGAATGAGGGAAAATAATGAATTAATGGTGTGTGAAACATCACATGAAAGGGTATGCCCAAACATGATCATCTGAGTATTATAACAACATAAACGTATTTAACTCAATTTCATAATATGATATGATGAATAAAAAAACAAAAAAAACTATAATAAATAATTATCATTCAATATAATAAAAACATGAAGCCCCAGATTACATAATATTCATCCCCGAGTGATCACATGGGGACTAGAAATATATTTTTGGGTAGGATGAAAATGATGATGAAGTAGTACTTCCAACTGACTCTAAAACAATTAGGTATAATTATTAGAATCTTTTTAACTCTGAAATGTAAGGAAAATTTATCATGTTCGTACATCCAAATGGGTGGCCCATAGTGCCAATTTTTTGGCCATGTCAGAGGTGGTTTTGGGTTGCCTGATTTCTAGAATCCAATTGGCCCTAGATTTGGGATGGATATATTTCCATTAATAACTTTTTACAATACGAAAACGTTATTGAAAAAAACTTCTTCTATCTCCTTGTAAAATCATATTTCTACATATTTCTTGTAATTATATATATTTCTAAAATATAGAGGCAATATGTTGACCGCATAAAGATTTATTTTATTTTACAAATTAGTTCGTATGGGACTCATAATTAAATAATTGGGTGTGGGTAACTTCTTAAATGTTTTATACAATACATATATATATATTAGATTATAAAATTTTAGCCCATTTTGTACACACATGTCTCATATCAATAAAAATATTGGGGCATGTTTTAATGGGATACCATACATTTTGGCCCATTTTCCATTATCAACATTGTGACCCCTCTGAATCACCTCCATCTCCAATGAAATTATCAAAACAAGTAAAATATCATTTTAATATTTTAAAATAAAAGCGTTATTTAATCAATAATGATGATAAATTTGTTATTAAAATTTTAATTTTTATTAACAAACTAATTTACTAAAAACGCTCTGCCAGAGGAAACCCTCTAACCATTTATTAATAAAAGAAAATCATAGCAGGTACAAATAGTCCAGAACAACTACATATCATAGAGGTCATACTCATCACTACCCCCTTTAGAGACTAAATCCGCTGAGTTATCAGTTTCCCACTATGAGATTTCATATTTTTTAAAAACCTTGGCATATTTCCTTTTGAAATTCAGCTTGTCCAAGGCCAGAAATTCCTTTGAGGATTGCATAGCCCAACATTCCCTCCCAACAGAAGATCTAGTGGAAACTGGCTTTGTAAGATAAGGATAATATTTCTTTGCTTTACACCATGGTGGGGCTGTCTGAGCACCTTCCTCCCCTTGCTGATTCAACCTTGCACCCTGAACAACGTTTATGTAAGATGGTCATACCACGCCACTATTCTTTTCCTTGTCTCTATCTGAGATATCACCCCAGTCTCCCAATATTTTCACATCTAGATAACCATCCTCTAACAAAGAGTCTGTCACCAACTCTGACTGCATGTAATTGCAAGACATCTCCTGAAAATTGGTCCAATGACCAGTATACCACACATCCTCATCCACAGACTGTCCAAAACTCACCATAACAGCAGCAGCAAAGCTCACCCCCTACAAAAGAACTAGATCATGCTTCTCCCCCACTATTGCAATGCAAATAACATCCTCCCGCTGGACCTGAATATTATCATCCAATAAGGCATGACATTGTGGCTGATCCACAAGGTTCTGCACATCTTCCTTAGCTGCAGAAAATTGCAAGAGGCCACCTTCCTCCCTTGCATCATTCTTATTGTCATGCAGTTTTTCCTCATTTTATATTTCCAGAAATCTATTTCCAGAAGAGATCATGATTCCCCTTCCTCCAGCATCCACTTCCTGCCCATCTATAGTATCTGCATTTGCAATGCCAAGATCAAACATCAAATGATCCAAGACCTGCTTAACTATTAGATCCTGGGGCCTATGCTCCACCATCATCACGAAGTTACCCTACAATGTGTTCTCAAGACCAGACTTGGCATCCTTAGCCGATGCTGTAACAAGTTCTCCCGCCTGGATCCACATCATTTCTTCTGAAGGGAAAACAGGTGTCACCTCAGAACCATTCCGGGTCATCCCCTGCATCAGCACTATTGACGTTGGCTCATATACCACTACATTTCCATCCACAGGCTATTTGACAAACCCCTATATGAGAGTTAATGACACTGTTTCCTCCATTTCTCCACTTCCATTTGTAGGTTCTCCCATCCATGTAGCCTGCTTAGCAACAACTTCATGCCCGACACACCCCACGCCCTCCTCATAAGTCAGCTTACCTCCCGCCTCACCCCCTCTTGCTGTCAAACCATCACCAAAGTGACCCATTCTCAAGTCCTTATCCATACTAGTAGCAGCACACCCTCCTCTGTGATTCGTCCCCAACACATTTGAGTATCCATTCATCCTGCCACTGTGACAGTTCAGTGCCAGATGACCACACCAGTTGCAAGACACAAAATAATGCATCTACGACTCAAAAACCACCTCTTGCATCCTGCAAAACTCCTGCTCATATGTAATCCAAACGCATCGGACTGGAAACAGTGTAGCATCAACTTTGACACAAATTCTATGGAAGATAGGATGACAAAGAGACTAAGTACGCCAATTAGAGAAATGATACCTACCAATCATGTTCCTAATTGCATAGAAGATAGAAGGATTCTGAAACGAGAGAGGCAACCCCAGAAGACTTACCCTGACCGTGAATGTCGAAGGGTCATGCTGCATGTGAAAGTCAAAACTCCGGAGGAATAGGTAGAAAGACGCTCCATTTCATCTTCGAGGGGCCTGGGACTAGGCATAGATTAAATCCTCCTCCGATCCAATGTGAATCCTGAAGTTATTTTGGTCAATCAAACCGACAACTGCACGCTCCTGCAGCTTCCAAGACTCAGAGATGAATTGATCAAAAGATTTGATCGAAGGCCGCTGGAGACAGAAGGAGGCCACCATTGTAAGTTTTAAAAGATCAGATGCACCATCAAGCTCCGCTAGAAGCCAAGAAATCTAGGGAGCCTCTTGGAAAAGAACAGGGACCTTCGGTGAAATAGATATTCTCGGGAATGGCAGAATAGAGCCAATATCCAACAGATTCTCCTCCGGTGGACAAAATCGCAAGTCTCCTCCCTCCGGTCGGGAGGGGGGAGCCGAAACCGGCAGCATTAGATCCAGGGTATCGGTCTGGAGGGAGAAGCAATGTAAGAGATCTTTAGTTATATCCTCAGATTCCAGTTCCAATTTAATACATTTCTATAATGGTGAAATAAAATATTGAATCATATTACGATATCATCCACACTCATAAAAATTTACACTCATTAAAAAAGTATAATATCTTAATAAATTCCTTTTCCTAAATCAATGTTCTGAAAAATACAATATTAATTTGAAAAGAAATTAATTATTTCTCATTTATGGAATTAATATTCCTATCATTTTTCTTCATTCAAATTTGTATTTGTTCAACTTCATTTGTTCACCAATGAAACATGTCACAACAAACCTCACATAGATATTTTCCCTCTACAATAAAGGAACAAATAATAGTGGAGTTATTCTCTTTCCTGATGTTAATGTTATATTAACATATGCTTTTCATGATTATTTGTTAACTAGTAACTGAAACTATAGTCTTACTCAATAGGTCCCACAAAATTTTGTTGTAAGGTTCAACAGTTGGTAGGATTTAATGTTTTAAAAAATATGAAGTAAAAGAAGACTGTTTAATATCTTATGTATAAAACATGTCATAATTTAACAAGTGGTAACAATTAATGTAGACACTCAACCACTCACAATGTATATCACCACCATCTCACTATCACCATTATAAATTTCTTTGGGTCACAACCATGTAGTGAATAATAATGAGTAAAAACTGTATTGTCTCCAATAATTTAATTTTTTCTATTTTTTTCCAACGTAAAAAACTATATTTTTTAATATAAAATTTATTTAGTGATAAATAGGGTAACATATGAAAAACAATTACGAAATATGGCTTTTGAAACCACTACCCAACTAAATCTTACGCACCGTTTATATCAACCCATAACAATGATCCTCTCCTTATAATTCCTATGGAAACCCCATATCACACACACTTGATGAAAATGAAAGAATAATATACACAAGATATGGTTCAGTAAGGATGAATTATATAGTAATGTGGCTACCTATAATGTATTTCATGTTCTCTATGGATTTTGAAGGTTATAATTTCATGGTGGCCGATAATAGAGGTCAGTTGTACATGGGGATTTTCAATGAATGATTTCATCTATCATCAATGGGGAATAGTCCAATATTATGTCTTAAAATAGAATCAAGGAAAATTCAAGCTACTCTACATGACTTGAGACAATTATGAAATTGATTAAAAGTAATAATTTAAAATAAATGGGTTAGAATGTCTTTTGGGTGGGTGATTAAAATATTTGTCAGTGCTAATGAGGAATGGAATTCAAAAATCCTTTAACAGCCTATGAATGATTGAAAAAAACAAATTCAAGAAAATGATTCTATATCAACATTAATTTTAAATTTCTTCCCAAAAACAATTGAATATTTCATATAAAAAAATCATTCATGAAAAATGATTTTGCATATTCATTATAAGATCAATGTTTAACAAAATTCACGAAGTAATGCAAAATATATCAAAAATGAAAACACATCTTTATTCAATTTTTTATTTTTATTAATCCTAACCATTACAAGTCTCCCTCAGCCACAACTATACAATACAATGTCCTTAATGAAATTATTTTAAATAAATACAAATGTATATAATGGTGGGAGAAGGGACAACCTGATAAGATGTATCATATATAGAATTTATTAGTTGGATTTCCACCATCAGATGATTTATAAAATCCTCATAGAAGTGTGTGATCCTATTCCTTTTAACAGAAAAGCTATATCCACTCTTCTCTTACAAAACCTATATATATAAAAAAGGCTAAACATTTGTAATTGTATAAGGACTAAACAATTGGGTACGAAGCATACCTCATTATATAATTAGCCTAGAATTATTCATGATATCCTTGTCACTGATATGAAATTTACATTAATGAATCATCCCATCATGGATAGACATTTTCATCAAATTTATAGATTCAGTGGTTCTCATATGAATCATGTCCAAATTATTCGAAATATTGTTACTCCAACTTCATATAAACACCTACATTTGAGACGATCCTATTACATTGTTAAGAATCCCAAATTTCGTAGTTCTCTTCCTCTAACAGGAGGTGAGAAGGCTTATCCTTACAAAATATTATATGAGGACATTCTGATTTTGGTTTTAGAAGCTGTAAAGTATGCCCAATTTGCATCATCCATGTGAAAACTCCAATATTTCCATTTTGGTTGTACCTTATTTCCCATGATTGGTGTAACATCAATATTTGAAATTTTTTATTTTCTGCTATTTTGGGGGTGATATGTTATGGTGAATTTATGAACAACCCCATGCTTACAAAGTAATATTTTCATGTTGCAATTGTAAAAATGTTAACCCTGGTCACTAATGCTAAATCTCGTTAAACTAATCATAATAATTATTTGGGACCCTACAAAATCAGAAGCCCTCAAGAGTCATCGGTCCTGGGGGTATTTTTTCCACCCATTTAGATAGATATTCAACATCCTATAAGATAAAGAAAATTAAAATTAAATTGGAAAATGCCCTATGAAGCCAACTCACCTTGCATTGAAGATCTCACAATATAACATGGGTATTTGGGGGAATTTCATTATCATTGGATTTATTCTATATGAATTTACATCGATTAGATGACCTAAAACAGTGATAGGAATCTCTATAAAATATTGGCCAATAAATTTCTTGAGTCAAGGTTCTTTCGAGCAGTTTGTTGAGAGCCAATGTGACCCCCACATGCCAGAGTGTGGTAGATGGTACAAACATAGGTGAACTCAAGGCCATGGACACAAATATGAGTATCATGGTCACTAAAAATTCTAAACAAATATGTTTCATCCATAATTTACCATCAAGAAACATGCTTATGTATTTGGGATTGTGAGGTGATGGAATTAGTGGGGACCCTAGATGTTTCTTGATATTTTACAATGTCATCATACCATGGGGTAATGACCACATCATCACAAAGGTTCTTTTGAGGGAATAATTATCCATAAGGGAGGTGTTATTTAACATGATGGTACAGTGCTGGGAAATTCGTACTAAGGTGGTTTGTTACTACATTTTCCAGTATTCTCGTATCTCTAATCTCATGGTCAATCTCTTGGAGGAGGATAATCCACCGAAAGAGGGGGTATTAGCTTCAGTTGTTTTGGAGAAAATGATGGGAAACATGATCAAAACAGATAATGATTGTTGACCTGCTAATATAAGATTATAATATTCCAAAGGAAAAATCAATAAAATGAATTTCTTTTTTAGTTGTTTTTTATTTTAATGGGTCATGGTCATGGGTATATGAGTAATATCCAATGAAATGAGGGTCCTTCTTAATGATTGATGAATAAACTACGCCGACATCAATGTTAGAGGCATCACACATAATCTTTATCGGGAGATACCAACATGGTTGTTGGATTATGTGAGATAATGTGAGACTCCTATTTAGTGAATAAAATAAATGAACACAATTTTTATCTAAATTAAAATTTTAATATTTTGGAAACAATCTAGAATGGGATATGTGATCTTACAAATGACTTTAATGAGTCGGTTGCAAAAACTAGCATGGTCCATGAAAGATCATACCTCATGAACACATTTTGTATATAGAAATGTTGAAATTAATTACATTTTTTATTTATACACAAGAATTCAATATTTTGAAATAACATGCTTAAGAACTATCCCCCATTATACCATGAAATTTCCTTTCTCATATTTTAATAAAATATATTTTTCTGGGAGATGAAAATTGATAGAATATAGTTGAGAATACAGTCATCAAAAGATGTTCTATAATCCCTGAAATAAACTATAAAAATATCCATGCAATTATATAGGCACTCAGATAATGTACTCATCATATATTTCTAAAATGTACATAGAGTGTTACACAGACCAAAATTCATAATTTTGTATGTATATGTTCTAGATGGATATGTAAATGATGACTTTTATTGATTCATAGGAGCTATATGTATATGAAAATAACCCGAATATCAATTATTGAATCAATAATTAATCTTACATGAAAATAATTCAAACATACTATAAGAACCCGGTTTTTGCTGTGAAAGACTTTGGAATATTCTTGATGATATTCCAGAGCAGCGCCTTCAGACGGCTTGCGATTCCGAGCCCCAGAGTGGCTAGAATTAAATTTTCAGTGCGTTCACACTGGAAAGGAAAAATAAATTTGATAACTCCCAAACGGTGCTCTGGATCAGAGATCCGAGTGTACGGATGGGTCAGGAATGGGGTGTTTACCCTAGGAACGACATAAAACATGTCGGCGCGGGATGTTTGGACCCCTCGCTCGCTTTTGGAACGTTAAACGGATTAAATAAATTTATTTAATTCGTTTAATGTTGAAACACAGGTATCTCTTAAACGGTGGCTCGGATTGGGAAATCGAGGGCACCGTTAAGTTCAGAGCGTGTCGTTAACCCTATGAGGGGTGTATGTTTTGCGGGCACGACCTGTCTGTGAAAAATGGTCCCAGGGGCATTTCTGTAATTTAGCGGCTTTTGACGTTAAATTTTATAACATTTGAACGGGGTCTCAGATTAAAATTCTGAGACATCCGTTGTGCTCGGGAGGTGGCATTTACCCTAGGGGAGGCTTAACCTCGACCTTGTTGAGGGTTTGGGTTCGCACCGACGGGCGGGTGGTTAAGCGTTTTCTATTTAAACACTTAACTCATCCACTTCCTCCCCTCTTCTCCCCTGGTGCCAGTAGCTCCCCCCAGCGAAGTAGGAATATCCCCTCCATCACCTCCTCCTCTCCAGCAAGGCGCAGCTACGATGGATCGCGGCGAAGCTTCGGGCGAAGCCCATCGAGGTAGGATTTGTCGTTTTCATTTTCCTTTCACCGAACCTACTTCGAGCTCATGTATTTGTATCGAAACTCTGTCTGATTATCGAGAAAATTACATGGTTTCTTATTAGTGTTTATTCCATTTCCAACACGTCTTTCATATTCGAATTCCGAGCCCCGTGGCGTCCGCAATCATCCACCGAAGTTGGCGGGTTTTCGGTTTCCGACGGGTTCAAGCGGCGGCGCGGCTTGGGCGGACGGCGCGGCAGCGGAGCACTTGGCATCGAGGGCGTCAGCGGGGCGGTGAGGGGGAGCATCCAGGTGAGGCCAGGGCGTGCGGCGCTGGCAGGTTTGCTGGGCATCGGCGCGAGGCAACGCTCACCGGAGCGCGACGGAGAACCGGGGTCGCAGCGCGCGCCCCCGCAGAGGAGGCACGACCTGCGTCGTGCGGCGACCGGCCTCAGCCGGTTGGCGGGGCGGTGGACCGGGTGCACCGCCGGCCCGCGCGGCTCAGTCGAGGGCCGGCCCAGGCCAGGCGGACCAGCCGGTGTAGGCCGGTCCAGCCCCAGGGGAATTGCCCCGTTGGTGGTTGGACACCCGTATTTTCCGCTACGGGTGTCCATTTTGAGTGTCATCTACGGCGGTGGAACTGTATCGACGAGGCGGAATTTTTGAGATGGTTTCTAGAATTTTTAATTCCCAAAACGAGGGGCCTTGGTGGTATGACACGTACGTCGAGGGGTTAGTCGTTTCTTCAGGGGATCTTGTTTTGGACGGTGCGGATGCGCCCAACGGCCGTTTTGAGCGTCGTCAGTGGTGTTGGGACCCTGGCATCGAGGCGGAGCTTTCCAAGGTGGGTTCAGGCATTGAGGCCGATGTTGAGGCACGGGTCCCACGACCCGTCTTTTGAGCTACGTGCAGCTTTTAGCGACTTTTTCCTCAGACCTCCGTTCGGGGCGTGCGAGCAGTTGATGTTGGGTGTTTTTTCGAGGGCATCGCATTGGCGCAGTCTGCCCGCTGTAATTCCGCACGATGGTGCATGCCTCATGAGGGCCGTTTCGGGGGTTGATGGTGATTTCCATCATTATCACCGGGGGACTGTTCTGGACATGTGAATAGTCCATTTCGTGTACTTTTTATAGAGGATCGCAACGGTGCAATCCGTTTGTGGTGTTTCGGGACCGGGATGTGGGTCCCACATGGCACTGCTTATGTGCGGTGCGCCGGGATGCACCTTTTTCTCTAGATATTCTTTTCACTCATGTGAGTAGTGCGTTTGATGTGTTTTCCCGAGGGGATCGAAATGGTCCGACATGCCCGACTGTTTTCGGGGCCGAGGCTCGGGATCACGGGACGCCGTTCGGGCGTGAGGCGGTGTTGGTGACTTTTTCCATCGGATATCCATTGGAGGTGAGTAAGTAGTCGATATCACATGTTTTTTTGTGAGGATTACAACGGTGCGATCCGTTTGGTTGTGCGGAGCCTCTTGCGTGATCTTGTTAAATGTGGAATAAAAAGGTGATCTGGTGGTGGTTCGTCCTACCATGTTTATAGCGGACCCTTGGCGTGTGATCGCGCACTCTTGGGAGAGTGATATATGTGGTTCAAAAGATGTGGTTTTCCATGCCTAGGCCTTTTAGGTGGTGTTGTTACGTCACGGCTTCGCGTTGACGCTGGGTGCCATGTGCACGATAGCCTTAGGGGTGGAGACGAGGTATACTCTAGGAGTATACGAGAGCGCATGGAAGTATGTGTGGTTGTTTGTACCTGAGGATGTTTGTGCGCTCAGTTGGGGTTTACTTGGGGCCACACGTCGTGTGGGACCCATGTGCGTGTCGTGTTCTGCTTTACATACATTGACCTCTTGCGACGTAGAGGGTCCCTCAGCGCTTGTTTGTTTGACCAGCAGGGTGGAGTATCCACTGGACTGGTGCTCTTTTGTCTGACCAGCAGGGTTGAGTGGTCTCCCCCTAGTATTGTACTCGATGGTTTGGCCGGTATAGATGGTTTGGTTCCTCTCCTTCTTCGGTTGTGAGGCGTTTCAGTACTGTGCCCTTTCACCGGACTGCGACATCGTCTTCGACTACGGGTCTTCGTGCAGCGTGGGCATTTTCCCCACTTTCTGGGATGATATGTCTCGGTCCGCTTTGACCATGACTCAGCGGATTGCAGAGGGATCACCTTGTGAGTCTTGGAGAGTTTCTCCCGTTGCTCCGTGTTCCCTGGTATAGCTTGTGGTTTCGGTGTGACCAACACTTTACGTAGGCACCGATCCTCTACCCAGGAGGTTGTTACCAGCATGGCTGAGGTTGTTCCAGCAGGGATGAGGTTGTTTCCAACAGAGCTGAAGTTGTTTCCAGCAGGGCTGAGGTTGTTTCTAGCAGAGCTGAGGTTGTTTCCAGCAGGGATGAGGTTGTTACCAGCAGGGCTAAGGTTGTTTCCAGCAGGGCTAAGGTTGTTACCAGCAGGGCTGAGGTTGTTTCCAGCAGGGCTGAGGTTGTTTCTAGCATGGCTGAGGTTGTTTCGAGTAGGGCTTACCAGTGGGTTACCATCCAACAGGAATGGCCAGTACAGCGGTGTTCACTGAGCAGTACCATCCAACAGGGATGGCCAGAGCAGTTCTGGGTTTACCTCCAGTTGGGCTGGGCAGTGGTCCCCGATGCCAGGCTTACCTCCAACGGGGCTGGGCAGTGGTCCCTGATGTCGGGCTTACCTCCAGCTCGGCTGGGCAGTGGTCCTCGATGTTGGGCTTACCTCCAGCGGGGCTGGGCAGTGGTCCCTGATGTCGGGCTTACCTCCAGCTCGGCTGGGCAGTGGTCCCCGATGCCGGGTTACCTCCAGTTGGGCTGGGCAGTGGTCCCGTCGCCGACTTTAGCCGGGTCGCCCTCCAGTGGATTACCCCTGCTACGGGACTGGGCAGTGTGGCACCCTTCGACTTTCTGGGCCTCCCTGTAGTGGGAACCCATTGACTTCCAGAGACCCTCCAGTGGGGCTGGGAAGGGGGTTGCCTGTTGACTTTGAGCAGACCTCTCGACTGTAGGGCAGTGACAAGTTGTGGTTGACGTTCCCCCAGAACTCTCAAGTACGAGTAGCGCTTTCTCCCTCCGAGACACGTCCTTGAAACGCGACCTAAAACTGTGCAGGCAAGTCAGTGCCACCCAGAGTGGATAGTGTCGAGGTGTGGTGATTGAGCACTTCACTTGTAGTTTGGGGCAGGCGTACGGGATGCTAGGCATCGATGGTGTTACTTTTGGGACTGTTGGATACTCTTTCTTGGGCTGAGCTACAAGATGGAGATCCCCTTACGGTCTTGTTTGGATTCTTGTTTGAGAATATGGACTTGTATATACCTTGTTATAGTACCCACTTCTTGGGTTTGGTTACTCTCATTCCGGGAGAGGCGAAGACACGCGGGGTATGCCACATGCTTTCTCTGTCTAGCTTCTCGTGGTAGGACGAGTCTACTCTCCTAATATAGGTAGTGAAGACTTGACGAGAAGTTCATCTTCTCACTATTTCCCGCTCCTTGTGTTTGGACGAGTCTACCTTATTTTCTGTTGTTGGGTTGAGCTGGACTCTTTACTGTACTCCTTACTCCCCTCTCTGTTGTGCTCCTTTACTTTTCCCTGTTCGCTCTACTGCTCACCCTTCGGTACCTCCTTTTTTGCTCCCTCGAGCCATCGGGGTATCCTACTGAGTATTTTTATACTCACCCCTGCTTGGGATTTTCCCACACATGGTGTGTCCTTATAGACGACGGACAGGTTGGTCGTGACTTCTGTGGAGCATAGGAGTTCGAAATCTTGGACCGCGTGCGGTGGTTGTAGCCGAGTTCCAGGTGGGAGACCTATCAGCTATTTGTTTTGTTTACATGTTGTCTGGTTGTGGTACTTTTCTGGTGGGGTGCGTGTTATTCCCCTTTTTCTTTTTCAGCACTTTACTTGTACTGTTTAGAGGTCAATGCACATTTTTGGTATTTATATACTAGTTTCCATTTTCTTTGCATGTCTTTTTTTTACTCAGCACTGTTGCATTGAGTGTGATGCGTGTGTGTGTACAGGTACTTTGGAAAAGGCCTCCCTGAGTTGTTGTGCCTTCGGCGCTGGTCGCCAGCCCCTGGCCTACGGAGGCGGGCTTGGGGTAGTTGCGGCTCGAGCCCGGGTAGGGTCGGGTCTTGACAAAGTGGTATCAGAGGTGGTTCGTTCCTTGGGACGTTGTGCAGATGTCCCTAAAAGAGGAATTGGTTAGGATATAGGGAAACAGTGTTAATGTGTCTCGAGAGCGGATCTCAGGCCAGGGAGTCCAGTAATGGTGCTGCGGCCGACATATCCATTCACCAGGACCTTGATAACCCGCTTGTCAACTCGGCATACTGAGACACTTGTTGCAGAGAATGTTTTGTTTGTGCAACACATAGGACTAAGTCTTGACTGTCCTTGAGTCAGCTCCCCATCGTTGTTGTTGTTGGTATATACATTATGCTCGTCTGACCGCGACACTCCATGATAATATTCAGGATGTCCCCACGAAGATAGCCGGCCAAGATACCAGCTTTGGTGCGTGACGACGACCTTGTGACCTACGAGGCCACGGTCAAGGACCCATCATGCGAGCCCCTTTTCTCCGGGTGGGCATGTAGCAACACCCCCACCTGTTGAGCAGTAGCCAGTTTCAGCATAGCAGGCCGAGCTTGAGTGTTGGTTGAGCGCTCTCCGTGAGTTCCAGTGGCAGAGACCGCTGAGGTTCAGTGGTGAGCCAGACACTCAGGCAGCAGAGGTTTTGCTCGAGGTAGTGGTTCGCCTTTTCAGTCTTGTGCAGATGCCGACAGATCAGAGAGAGGCCTTAGCCGCCACCCTTTTTCCTGGAGTAGCTTGGCCTTGGTGGAGTCTGGTGACTCAACTTCTTGACGAGCCATCACTTTCGTGGGGTGACTTTCGGTTGTTAATCCGTGAGGAGTTTTGCCCCTCCTGCTTGCACTCCATTCAGATTCAGGAGCTCCTGCAGTTTTAGCCGGGAGGGGTGACGGTGGTCGAGTACGCGGCTAGTTTTACAGACCATGCACGCTTATACCTGGACTTGTACCATGACGACAACATCTGAGTGTGGAAGTTTGAGCAGGGTCTCCGCCGAGATATTTGTGCTGTCATAGTACCCTTGGGCATTTCCACATATGTCGGGGTGCTAGAGAAGGAACTGGTGACAGAGGGCTTCCTGTCGCATTCTAGTGTTAGTGGTGGCAGCAGGCAAGTTGAAGCTGAGACGTCTGCAGCAGCTAGTGGGGTCGGAAGCAGAACCTCGACGCATGTGGCTTACTGAAAACCGGACTCAGGGGTGTGGTCGTACACCATAGTGGCGCCAGAGGGCACCAGTGCAGCCCAGAGAGAGTCGGTTCTATGCGTGTGACGGGTGAGGTCACCTGACACGAGACTGCCCAACCCGAGTTGGTGGGAGCTTCGGGCAGGCAGTAGGCGCACCACCACGATAGAGGCAGCACCATGATCGGAGTAGTACCAAGAGATGTGGTGCTAGAAGAGGAGCGGGAGGAGCTGATAGTGGGGGACGACTTTACGAGATCTCCCCATCACCACTAGGCGGTCCACGTCAGGCTCCGGGAGCTGACGATTGGGACCACAGATAGTCGTGAGCTTTGGATGTCTACGATCCTGTAGAGCATGGTATGGTGAGAGGTATCCCTTGCGACTCTTCTACATTTTTCAGTAGAATTGTTAGGCTCTGCGTGTGAAAAGATTTTCTCCCTGCTCCTTGTTTGAGGTTTTACCAGGGTGACGTAGGGCGTCGGGTGTAACCCTGTGTTGGTAAGGAAAAGGTGTGGGACCTTTTTCTCTAGTCGATGGGGTTGACTTCATCGCTTTCTGAGCATGTAAGAGAGCCTCGGTTGTGGAATCTTGCATGACCATATATCCTTGGATGTTCCACCATATGGATATTCTGAATGAGGGAATCACTAGGCCTTGTTCCAGGTGTGGGCGGTGATTCCAGTCGCGGCGTGCGACATAAGGGTTCGGTTAGGGAGGTGAGATAACCCCATGAGCCTTCGGGCAGTTTGAGACCATGCAAAGGAATGGCGAGGTGACCTAACACCTTTCCCTAACCCCAAAGTCTGGAGTGGGTGCACGATGTCGGCAATGGATGACCTATCATGAACAGATCAATCCTTTGGTCTGTGTGCGGTGACGCAGAGCTGTGTGTGGGTTCTCCTGGGTATGGGACAGCCAGGTGTAGGCTTAGTACCCTGGGTTGCTCCCATGTTTTTCTTTTCGGGGACGAAAATATTGAAGTAGGGAATGATGTAAGAACCCAGTTTTTACTGTGAAAGACTTTGGAATATTCTTGATGATATTCCAGAGCAGTGCCTTCAGATGTCATGCGATTCCAAGCCCCGAAGTTTCCGGGATTAAATTTTCAGTGCGTTCACACTGGAAATGCTAAATAAATGGGATAACTCCCAAATGGTGCTCCGGATCAGAGATCTGAGTGTACAGATGGGTCTGAAATGGGGTGTTTACCTAGGAACGACATAAATCTTGTCGGCGTGGGATGTTTGGACCCCTCTCCTGCTTCTGGAAGGTTAAACAGATTAAATAAATTTATTTAATTCATTTAATGGTGAAATGCAGGTATCACTTAAATGGTGGCTTAGATTGGGAAAACGATGGCACCGTTGAGTTCAGAGCGTGCCGTTTACCCTAGGAGGGGTGTAAGTTTTGCGGGTGCGACCCGTCTGTGAAAAATGGTCCCAGGGGCGTTTACGTAAATTAGCGGCTTCAGACGTTAAATTTTATAACTTTTGAACGGGGTCTCAGATTAAAATTCTGAGACCGCCATTGTGATTGGGAGGTGGTGTTTACCCTATGGGAGGCTTATCCTCGACCCTTCTGAGGGTTCGGGTTCAGACCGACGAGCGGGTGGTTAAGCGTTTTCTATTTAAACGCTTAACTGATCCACTTCCTCCCCTCTTCTCCCATAGCGCCAGCAGCTCCCCATAGTGAAGATGGAAGATCCCCTCCATCACCTCCTCCTCTCCGGCAAGGCGTGGCTCCGACGGATCGCGGCGAAGCTTCGGGCGAAGCCCCTCAAGGTAGGATTTGTCGTTTGCATTTTCCATTCACCGCACCTACATTGAGCTCATATATTTTTATTGAAACACTATCAGATTGTTGAGAAAATCCCATGGTTTCATATTAGGGTTTATTCCCTTTCCAACGCATCTTTAGGATTCGAATTCGGAGCCCCGTGGCGTCCGCAATCATCCGCCGAAGTTGGTGGGTTTTCAGTTTCCGGCGGGTTCGAGCGGCGGCGCGGCATGGGCGGACGGCGCGGCAGCGGGGCGCTTGGCGTCGAGGGAGTCAGTAGGGCGGCGAGGGGGAGCGTCCAGGCGAGGCCAGGGCATGCGGTGCTGGCTGTTTTGATGGGCGCCGGCACGAGGCAGCGCTCTCCGGAGCGCAACGGAGAACCGGGGTCGCGGCGCGCGACCCCGCGAAGGAGGCATGACCCGTGTCGTGCGGGTCGCCGCGCGGCGACCGGCTAAGGCCGAGTGGACCGACCGGTCTCGTGCGGGCGGACCGGCCGGTCCAGGCCGGTCTAGCCCCAGGGGCCTTGCCCCCTTGCTGTTCAGACACCCATATTTTACGCTATGGGTGTCCGTTTTGAGTGTCGTCTGCAGTGGTGGAACTGTATCGACGAGGCAGACATTTTGAGATGGTTTCGGGAATTTTTAATTCACGAAACGAGGGGCCTCGGTGGCGTGACACTTACGTCTAGGGTTAGTCGTTTCTTCGGTGGATCTTGTTTTGGACAGCGCAGACGCGTCTGATGTCTATTTTGAGCGCCGTCAGTGGCGTTGGGACCCTGGAATCGAGGCGGAGCTTTCCAGTGTGGTTTCAGGCATTGAGGCCGAATTTGAGGTGCGGGCCCCAAGGCCCGTCTTTTGAGCTGCGTGCAGCTTTTAGCGTCTTTTTCCTCGGACCTCCGTTCGGGGCGTGCGAGCAGTGGATGGTGGGTGTTTTTTCGAGGGCATCGCGTTGGCGTAGTATGCCCCTTGTAATTCCGCACGATGGTGCGGGCCTCGCGAGGGCTGTTTCGGGAGTTGACGGTGATTTCCAGGTTTATCACTGGGTGACCGTTCAGGACAAGTGAATAGTCCATTTCGTGTACTTTTTCGAGAGGATCGCAATGGTGCGATCCGTTCGTTGTGTTTCGGGTCCGGGATACGGGTCCCACGTGGCACCGCTTGTGTGCGGTGTGCCGAGATGCACCTTTTTCTCCGAATATTCATTTCACTCATGTGAGTAATGCTTTTGACGTGTTTTCCCGAGGGGATTGAAATGGTGCGACGCGCCCGACTATTTTCGGGGCCGAGGCTTGGGATCACGGGATGTCGTTCGGGCATGAGGAGGTGTTGGTGTCTTTTCCATCGGATATCCATTGGAGGCGAGTAAGTAGTTGATATCGTGTGTTTTTCCTCGAGGATTACAACGGGGAAATCCGTTTGGTTGTGCGGAGCCTCTTGCGCAATCTTGTAAAATGTGGAGTAAAAGGTGCTCTGGTGGTGGTTCGTCCTACCATGTTTGTAGCGGACCCTTGGCGTGTGATCGTTCAATCTTAGGAGAGTGATATAAATGGTTCACAAGATGTGGTTGGCCATGCCTGGGCCTTTGAGGTGGAGTTATTATGTCACGCCTTCGCGTTGACGCTTGGTGACGTGTGCCCGATAGCCTTAGGGCTGGAGACGAGGTATACTCTGGGAGTATACAGGAGTGCATAGAGGTACGTGTGGTTGTTTGTACCTGAGTATGTCTGTGCGCTCAGTTGGGGTTGACTTGGGGCCACACGTCGTGTGGGCCCCATGTGCGTGTCGTGTTCTGATTTACGTACTTTGACCTCTTGCGACGTAGAGGGTCCCTCTACGCTCGTTTGTTTGACCAGCACGGTGGAGTTTCACCTGGCTTGGCACTCTTTTGTCTGACCAACAGGGTTGAGTGGTCTCCCCCTGGTCTTGTACTTGATGGTTTGGCCGACAGAGATGGTTTGGTTCCTCTGCTTCTTCGGCTATGAGGGGTTTCAGTACTGTGCCCTTTCACCGGACTGCGACATCGTCTACGACTACAGGTGTTCATGCAGTGTGGGCGTTTTCCCAACATTATGAGATGAGATGTCTCAGTCCGCTTTGACAGTGACTCAGCGGATTGGAGAGGGATCGCCTTGTGAGGCCTGTGGAGTTTCTCCCATTGCTCCGTGTTCCCTTGTAGAGATTGTGGTTTCGGTGTGACCAACACATTACGCGGGCACCGACCCTCTACCCAGGAGGTTGTTACCATCAGGGCTGAGTTTTTTCCAGCTGGGCTGAGGTTGTTTCTATCAGGGCTAAGGTTGTTTGCAGCAGGGCTGAGGTTTTTTCCAGTAGAGCTGAGGTTGTTTCCAGTAGGGCTGAGGTTGTTACCAACAGGGCTGAGGTTGTTTCCAGAAGGGCTGAGGTTGTTACCAGCAGAGCTGAGGTTGTTTCTAGCAGGACTGAGGTTGTTTCTAGTATGGTTGAGGTTGTTTTGAGCAGGGCTCGCCAGTGGGTTACCATCCAGCAGGAATGGCCAACACAACGGTGTTCACCGAGCAATACCATCCAGTAGGGATGGCCAGAGCAGTTCCGGGTTTACCTTAGATGGGCTGGGCAGTGGTCCCCGATGTCGGGCTTACCTCCAGCGGGGCTGGGCAGTGGTCCATGATGCCGAGCTTACCACCAGCTGGGCTGGGTAGTGGTCCCCGATGCCGGGCTTACCTGCAGCGGGGATGGGCAGTAGTCCCTAATTCCGGGCTTACCTCCAGCTGGGCTGGGCAGTGGTCCCCGATGCCGGGTTACCTCCAGCTGGGCTGGGTAGTGGTCCCGTCAGTGAAATTAGCCGAGTCTCCCTCTAGTGGATTACCCTGCTATGGGACTAGGCAGTGTGGCACCCGTCAACTTTCCGGGCCTCCCTGTAGTGGGAACCTGTTGACTTCCAGAGACCCTCCAGCAGGGCTGGGCAGGGGGTCGCCTATCGACTTTGAGCAGACATATCGACTACGGGGCAATGACGAGTTGTGGTTGACGTTCCCCCAGAAATCTCAAGTACGAGGAGCGCTTTCCCCCACCGAGACGCGTCCTTGTAACGCAACCTTAAACCGTGCGGGCGAGTCAGTGCCGCCCAGAGCGGATAGTGTTGAGGTGCAGTGATTGAGCACTTGACTTGTAGTTTGGGGCAGGCGTGCGGGATGCTGGGCATCGATGGTGTTACTTCTTGGAATGTTGGATACTCTTTCTTGGGATGAGCTACGAGATAGAGATCCCCTTATGATCTTGTTTGGGATTCTTGTTTGAGCATATGGACTTGTATATACCTTGTTCTAGTACACAATTCTTGGGTTTTGTTACTCTCATTCTAGGAGAGGCGAAGACGCGCGGGTATGCCACGTGCTTTCCGTGTCTAGCTTCTCATGGTTGGACGAGTCTACTCTCCTGCTATAGGTAGTGAAGACTCGACTAGAATTTCATCTTCTCACTGTTTCCTGCTCCTTGTGTTTGGACGAGTCTACCTTCTTTTCTCTTGTTGGGTTGAGCTGGACTCCTTACTGTACTCCTTACTGCCCTCTCTATTTTTCTCCATTACTTTTCCCTGTTCGCTCTACTTCTCACCCTCCAGTACCTTTTTGGTTTCTCCCTCGACCCTTCGGGGTATCCTACTGAGTATTTTTATACTCACCCCTGCTTGGGATTTTCCCGCACTTGGTGTGCCCTTGCAGACGACGGACAGGTTGGTCGTGACATCAGTGGAGCATAGGAGTTTGGGAGCTTGAACCGCGTGCGGTGGTCGTAGCCGGGTTCCAGGCGGGAGACCCGTCAGCTATTTGTTTTGTTTACCTATTGCCGGGTTGTGGCACTTTTCTGGTTGGCTGTGTTTTTCCCCCTTTTCATTTTTAGCACTTTACTTGTACTATTTAGAGGTCAATGCACATTTGTGGTATTTATATAGCAGTTGCCCTTTTCTTTTCTTGCCTTTTCTTTTACTCTGCATTGTTTTATTGAGTGTGCTACATGTGTGTGTACATGTACTTAGGCAAAGGCCACCCTGAGTTGTTGTGCCTTCAGCACTAGTCGTCAGCCCCTGGCCTATGGAGGTGGGATTGGGGTAGTTGCGGCTCGAGCCCGGGTAGGGTCGGGTCGTGACACATACGATCATTGAACGGTTGGGGAAAGTGTTCCTTTTGCATTGCTGGAGTCAGTCGATGGTTTCCAATATAGACACACAAACGGTTTTGGATGTGTGTTGGAAACTATGAATTCCTTTCATTTTATAGCACTATTATACTATTTTTAGGCACAATTTGAACTAGGTAGTCACATTTAAAATTACATAATAGATAATTGATCCCAGAAGCATGTAATTTACTAAATTCCAATTTTACCACATCATGGTGAGTGGGTTTCATCCATAATTGAGAATTCCTTATGTGATTATCCTCATAATCCAAATGAATATGTTGAATACCATTATATGGGTTAATAATGATAATATTTTCCATAGGCCATCTTATCACAATTTTATATAAACTTAAAAGGTCAATCAGTTTTGATTAATATTATAAATAGAGGTTTTTTGATATAATGATGATATATTTCACAATACCCTGAAGATATATATATTATATATTTGATGGTAGAGGTTTTAATTCCAAAACCAATGGTTTTTGGATCAAGGGAAGGAATTTAGGGTGACTTATATCCATTAAACTATATATGTAATCATATTTATTTATTAAGGATAGAGAATCTATTTAAATGATATTTGCAGAATCATTGAATACCATGGTTACCTTCGAATAAACACACTGAACAAATAAAGAACAAAATTTACACATTTTATAACCCAAACAATAGTAATAACATGAATGAAAACTTTAATACTACAAGGATGAAGAAGATAAAAATAAATAAAATTATTGGATGAGGAGATAATAGTGTGTGCATGTTTCATTTGAGAGAACTTCCATCAAATATAAAGGAAAATAGTATTTTTCATAAATGGGGTGTTTTATGAATTCATAGTTTTTAGAACAAACGTTTTTTCTACCAAAACTCCATAGATCGTGTACAATTCATTAAATAGATTATTTTCCATACAATTATGATTATTGGACTCATAAAAATTATATTTTCATGTCATTTGGTTATAATATAGTCCATTACAGTATTTTATAAATCGTCTTTAAAGATGAAATTTTTTACTTTTACAAGGTTGTCCATAACCATACATCGTTATCACAGCGATGGTGTTCTCCAATTGTCCCACTTATGGTTGTAGGTATTGAATAGATGATTGTGTGGTCTATTTCGACTGGTGGTTTGGTGAATCCATTTACATCACCATTTATAAGGGGCTAGGTTCAAATTTTGTAGGAGGAGGTGGATTGTTCTGAGAATTTTAGGGAAAAAAATATTTCATACCTTCACATTATTTATACAATATTTTCAAGGGGTAGCTCGGGTTTTCTACTTATTTCTACAATAAATTATCATTCCACCATGCATTTTTATTTGGATTAACTGGTTCATACAGGATGGGTGGTGTATTTGGAAATAAACTCCCCAAGAATACTGCTTGACATGACTCAGACGAATCCTACTCTTGTGGGCACTGGTCAGAAAAATGAGAGTTATTAGGAAAATTACCAAAATTTAATGGAATAGAAGGAGTGTGTGAGTTACCTTGTTCATGATATTATTAAATATGAAGTTTCTTCATATCATCATATTTATTATATAACTTTTATTCTATGTTTTAATTACATACATCATGAACTCCAAAGGATGGTGGGAAAACACTTTTTCAAAATTATAGTTCATTTTGATCCTTGTTGGATATTATTTCATGAGCTATGGAAAGAGTTCTATCAACTAGGGAACCACCAACTATAACATATTTCGTTCTATATCCTTGGGTACAAGTCCCAAATATAAATATTGTATTAAATATTCTTCACTATTTAGGCGGTGGGGGAAACATGGGAATTGTTTTTTGAATATCCCCCAATGTTAACAATGAGTATCTATTTATGATTTCAATATTCAACAGATTTACTCTCTAATTGATGTAGTTCAGGAGGCAGGGAATAACATATCTAGATGTAGTAATTTATGTTCATTATAGCCCCCAATTGTGGTAGGAAGATAGTATAGGCAGTCTTTGGCTACACTATTGTGGTATAGTGGGAAGGCCCTAAACATAATTCAGTCCTCAAATACATTTTTGGGATTCATGGTGGAGCAGACATTGTGAAACTATTTGAGTTGTTTGAGAGGGTACTAACCTATAAGACAACCGAATTTTGAAATTAGGTGGCTGTGGCTAGATCTCAGGTCAATGATGGACACATCCTTGGGAAATTGGGCATATTCAGGTTGGTACTCCATAACCAGGGTGATCCGTTTTTTTAAGGTTCAGTTATTTCCTTCAATGCTTTGTTGGGTTTTTTTGGGTTTAATTATAGATCGGTTTTGGACCAAATGAGGTTCTACAAGGGATTTCTCAATGTTACTTGATTAACCTACTATAGATGAAATGATTTTTGAGGGAATAGTTTTTCAATTTCTATGTCAAAATCAAGTAGTTTTATTTTTTCTGATGAGGTCATACAAATAAGTTGGGAATGTTTTTTTCTTTTTTCTTTTTATTTATTTATTATGAATAAAATAAAATAACATATTAACAGTTAAAGGGGAAAATAAAATATAATTTTATACTAAATAATGAGAGAGAGATAAAGAAAACAAAGATAGATATTGAAAAAAACACACAAAAACCAACAAAATACATGAAATAATAATAAATTGTTGGTAGGGGGATACTAAATTTTTTAATAAGTAAATAAAAGAGTAAATAGGGAAAAATTATATGGGATCCCTGAACATTTCAACCAAATATGATCACATTGTTTTGTAGGTCAAATTAGATGTCTAGTTTACTACAAATTCTATAATATTTTGGTAACCTTTTGTAATATCTAAATGGATCCATAAATAATTAATTACAAAATAATATAGGGATTATAAAAAGTTATGGGGAATGGGATTTTTGTGAATCATGGTGTCCAATAGTTAAACATTCCAATGGAGAAAAGAAATTGATAAAAAATATAGAAATTAACAAAACTAATTAGGCTTGATCAACCTAGGGAATTATCATGATGCACATCCTTCATCACTTCAAGAGAAAGGGTATAGATATTTTAATCCATAGATTAAAAAAATTATTACGATAATATTTCTATGTTTATTCTAGTATAACTTCTAGGGTTAGTTCAAAAAAAAAAACAGCGATTCACTGGATATAGGCAATGATTAGGTGATTTTTGTTTGAATTTATAACCATAACTCACCAATGAAACTAATTAAGATCTCAATTTGTAATCCATGTTTCTATTTTTTTTATTTTTTATACCATGAAAATTGTGTACATGGCCCTGATAGTGCTTTTTTGAGTTTAACTAAGAAATATGAAAAAAAACCATAATTGAATAGGGGAAGAAAAAGGGATGAACGGTGTGTGAAACATCACATGAAAGGGTACCCCCAAAAAAATCATTTGTGTTTGAGTATAACGTAACAGTTTATAAATCAATAGAATAAGAATAATGGAAGAATAAAAACAACAACCAACAAATAATTTAAAAATATCATTCAATATAATAGAAACCTGAAGATCGAGATTAAATCACATTCCTCCCCTATTGATCACTAGGTGTTTAGAAATCTATAGGAGGGGAGGATGAAGAAGACGTTGAAATAGAACTTCCCATGTCCTCTAGAGATATTAGAGATTAAGATAAGTCTCATTTGGGACTCCAAAATGGTATCACCTTGCCTCTTGGTCAAACTTCCAAATGGGGTGCCCCAGTTTCTAATTTATAGGCAATTTGATTGTTGGTTTTTGGAAACCAAAACTAGTTAATAAAATTGGTCTATATCATGGGCTGGGAAGACAATCTTAAATCACTTTTGTAAAAACTAAAAAGTTATTTTTATATAGTTTTACTATATTCATGTAATTTATTATTCCATGTATTGTTTATAATTAGTGGTATTTATGAAATAAATAGGTAATGTTTTGACCACATGTAGATTCATTTTATTGTGTAAATTAGTTCGAATTGGACTACTAATTGATAAATTGGTCTTTGATTCCTTCAGAAAAGCTATATCCCAAGTAGATATTGATCGGATCAAGAAATTTCAACCCATTTGTATAAAATAATTTCTTGGAACATGAGAAATAGTAGACATGTTTTCATGGGATTCCATGTAGTTTGTCCCATTATCTTTTTGACTAATTATGGCCTCTCCACTTCACCTCCAACTTAAATGAAATCATCAAAACAAGTGGAATTACACTTTTTAATAGTTAAAATAACACTATTATTTAATCAATAATGAATTTAATTTTATTATTATAATTCAAATTTTTAATGCAAATCCATTTTAATACAATGATATAAGGGTTAAATAAATCATTGAATAGTTATAAGATCATATTACGTTTTACATAAAGTGTCAACATTGAAAATTATTTTATTTTTATTTAAATATTGATAATTACTTATTAATTATTCAATATGGGTATTAAATAAGTATTTTTTTTATATTATATGATGAATGATTTAGACATGTATAAATGGGTTGAGCCCATGCATTGTATAACTCATCGATGCTTAGAAAAATTTTCATAAGAAAAATATGCTATGTAAATTAAATAGATCTCTATCTTGTGTTTTAAACCATATGTTGAATGTTCATTATAGTATTGGATTTCCTGTTCTTTAGACATGACATCGATTAAGAAATCATGTCCCTCATTTCATTTTAGTTATTAATCCTCTATGAGATTTTGCATCGACAAATCAATCGAAGCATTTAAGCTCAGTTCGTTAATTAAATGTAATGTATTTCAATTTTTTAACTTTCATTTTTATTTTAAATATATAGTTATTTTAATGTCACATGTTATCAATTATTTAAATTTCCATGTTAATTTATTCTCATTATTTAATTACTAATTCCACATTGCATACCATTACTAAGCATTTTAGGTCTCCCTAACATCATTTAAATTCTACAGGTTGTGATGATGAAAAATTTAAATAGACTTTCAAGGGAAATTTTATTTCCTATATTAGGTGTTAGTTATGTATTTTATATTTCAAATATATTTTGGTAATAGTTTCTGTAACATGGGCTTACAAAACAGCTAAACTAATCAGTCATTCTGTAATGGATTCCTTGTTATCATGCTAATGTTATTGATAGATGACACATGATCTGGGCTGTCTAGGGTCGCATTTCTGTAGTTTATATCAGATGATGTTTAACCGGAAAATTGGAAACTAGATTTAGAAAACATATATTAGTGTGATAAAACCAATGATTGACATTCTGTATAAGTATACAACAACATTATAGAATTTTTTTACTGACAGATTTTGTAAATATTTCAAGAGACACATCCCTATCTAGACACTACATGTGGATGCGGATCATGAATAGTAGTACCTAGGAGTAAAAACTCCAATAATGCGTCTTTAACCTAACTATGGGAAACTAGGTATACAACAACATGACATACTGTGCTCCATAATTGACACTCATGGGGAAATTCATAAGATAATACATGTTTCAATTACAAAACACTGTGAATAATTTTAATAGATAATGAAAATTAATGATCATGGTTAAACCTAAGGGGTTTTAAATTTAAAACCATGATGTGATTATTTAGATGTAATATAAATGAGTATATATATTTCCCACTATGTCTATTTTTTCTCATAATATTATATCATGTTTTAGTAAATTGATGAATCCTAATGGATTAATATTTACATCGAACATCAATGACACAGTGGAGAAAATAAGAATCCAAATGAGGTGTTGAGAGGAGTGAAGGATTTTATATTTATTCCATATAAATTTTCCTAAAATTTGTTTAATAATATTTACCATTTCCCATTCCTGAATACTCCATGAAAAAGAAGTGTGGTTATCCCTAATATCTAGTGTAATGGAGACTACAAGGAAAATAAGGATTGATTTTTATCATCTGAAAAGTGTGGAAGGAGACACCTAGGAATTTTTTTCAATGGAATAATGAAATTGTTTTTTTGTGGGGAAAGAATGACATAAATATAAGGATTGACATAGAATAATAAAAATAAATATTGTTGGGAATGAACCTAATCCCAAGGATCAATTTATAGTTTATTTCCTTAATTGTATGGAACATAATCATTACCCTACACAATTCCCACTACTAAATGAAAAAATGTAGATATTGTAAGGATGTTTATAGGAAATAAATTAATGAAATTTTTATTTGTTGAGGATGTATTGAAAATCATAGTTAAGAGGTTTTTTAGTTATTAAATTTCAAGGTTGTCCATTAGATTTAATTTTCATGTTATATCAATATGGTTTTTGAATAAGACAACATGTATGCATGGTGACAACGTACAAATTATGAAATGTAAAAGAGGCATGAACCCATGTTCAAATGACGAAGAAGGGTTTTTCACCTACCATTTTCCAACACTATGTCTTTGTTTATGTGTAATAATTTATTCAATTTGTGAATAAATGGTAATGATGAACCACTAGTGTTACTTTTTTTGCATACAAATTAATATATTCACTGTATTAACAATAAGGAATTGTTAGAGTCAAATATTTAAAATTTTCACTCTTTTATTTTCCTAATTATCCATTAAATGATTTAGTACTTTAGAGATAAATGACATTTTTTGGGAAACCATTTCCCGGGGTAAGGGAAAGAATTTGAATTTGATAAAAGGAAAAAAGATGAAATTTTTATTATGAAATTGAAATCTATCCAGAAATTATAATTCCTTGTATTCATAGGCATGAATAGAATTACTAATTATAAGGAAGATGAATAAAATTAATGTGTTATCCTAGTACCATAATAGTTCTCATTTTGAAATGATAGCCTAATAAATAATCTAATATTTAATGCTATCATGCCCTCAACATTCTATTAGTGATTCACTTATTTGTGATTTATGTACTAAATCTCCCTTGTGAATATTTACCCTTTTCGTCTATGTATTTATATCTACATGGCATTGATTTTATCGTAGATAGAGACATAGTTATATGTTATTCCATGGGACCCATGTGGATCCCATTAATTCATTTATATAGGATGTTATATAAACCCTTCTCATGATGTGGTATTTTAAAATATGAAATATAAAAAAATTTATCACTTTGATAGAGTTTACATTGTGAGGAAGAAATTTAATTATGGTTGGGAGTATGTAACAACCCAAAATTCTAGAGTAATAATATTGAATTTAGTAGTGTGTATAAAAGTCCTCACCCAATGTGAAATGGTATATAATATCCTGATAATTTATAATATATTTTATATTTTATATAAATTAAATATATTTTATATAATTTAATACACACAACAATAAGTTATCTTTCATCAAATGCAAGAGATACTATCCTTGATAGCTTCAATTACACATAAGAGTCAGTTTACCCAATTAATACATTATTAATGAAATATTGTTATTCAATATAATAATACATAATCTAGGGATTAAAATTACAGGATATGAATATTTTCAACTAAATTATGAGAATATTAGTTTTAATCAAATAGAATATAAATTAACAGGTTTCCGATTAATTAGAAATGAAACTATATACCATTTGAATATAAATAAAATATTATTATTTATATGCTCACAATGAAATTTGGAATTAAAAAATTAAAATAATTAATTTTTTTAATTATATTAATGAATGAAATATGTTATATATTTTATGAAATATTCATTATAATCATCAAACATATTTGATAAACATAATATATGAAAAAATATTATATTACACGTAAAAAACAATATGTTTTTATTAAGTAACTTTTACCAACTTTTAATGGTGAACATATATAAAAATAATTTTTGAAACATTCATGATTATAATATGTGAAATAAAATTAAACATATAAATATACCACAAATATAATCTTATGGTAAATTGTTTTTATTTTCCATGAAAATTCATTTCTTATTTATTATAGAAAATTTTTATATTAAATTATAAAAATACTTTTTAATCTAATTTTTTATAAAGATATATTTTTTATTTTGGTTTTAATTTTTATTTAAATAATAATTTTATCAATTAATCCAATTTTTTTATTGTAATAAATTTTACTTTGAAACTAAATATAAAAACATAAAAATATTTTTGATGTTTTTACATTAAAACCCCACTAGTCGTTATGTCTGCATGCTTACAATAATATTAATTTTTTAACTATTTGTTTTGGTTTTGTCAAAATTGATTCCATATTTGGAATATTTATAATTTATGTTGCCTAATATGGTTAAATTGGCTTATTTCAAAATTATTAATGAATGTAAATAAATTTAACACGATTTATTAATGTTAAATTAATCTTAATAACGACATATAACACAAAAATAAGTCCTAAAAAGCCCTATACATATTACCGACACATATATGATGCTATATTTAGTCCTAATAATCCATTGTATATAATTTGGACACTTATTTTTGGATTGAAAATAAACCCACATTGTTTGGGTTCCTTTATTTTAAAATATTGTAGGAGTGCCACTCCTCTATTATAAAAGTCGTCATTTCCTCCCACTTACACACAACTCTCATTCCACATAGGTTGAGAAAATAACTCCCCAATTCACTATAATAAATACCATCTTTTCACCAAGAAATATCTCATAGGGATGTCATAAATCCATGTAATTATTTTTTGGGAAAACTAAACGGATTCAACTGAATAAGAGGTAACATATTTCACATTACTCATAAATTTTAATCATATTCTCTACTCGCTCAAAATTATTTTTTCAATGTTGGTGTAAAAAAATAAAGTATCATACATATATTAGTATGTTTTTATAAAAACAATTTAATTTACAGTTACACACACCTCCACCTAATGGATAACGAACATACTCCTTACATGTACAGAGAACTAGCATATCACGAAAAGAATACAGTTTATTTATCCATTCCCACCTGTCACAGAGGAAATTTTGATGGAAAAAATATTTATATATGTTATATTTTATATTTATTATTTCATTAATATTATTTATTACTTTTACAACAAATATATTTTTACTTTACATTATTTGTGAGAATGATAACATTGTTTGTGGAAGTGCAGACTATCACCCCCGCAAAGTGATGTGAGCCATTCAATATATACATCAAATATATGAAGATGGATTTATCTAAAAATATGTCACATCAAAAATACTTATATGATATTCATGATATAACTTCCTTTCAGTAAATGAGATATATATATATATATATATATTCTGTATTACCCAATCAAACATTTACAAAGTTATTATGTCGTTCCTCGTCGTATGAACTACTACACCCTCAACATGATGTATTTAATTTTACATCATAATAATTCAATATATAATTATATATTATTAAATAATTATGTATAGTGATCATTATTTAATGATTTATGTTTCCAAAGTTCATTTCTGTAATGATAATTGAAAAATGGGAATGTCACTCGTTTGTATTAAGGGCATACAATCACCATGATTATTACATCGATAACTATATTTAATGATCTATTAAAATATTATAAATAATTTATAAAATTTTTAATTATTTAATAAATGTTATTATGGAGTTCTCATATAATAACTGCTTTGATCAAAGTTGACCTACAAAAGTTATTATTGCCAGAAAAATGGAATTTTCTAAAACTCCCAATGTAAACATATGTAGATGTACACATAATGGTAATATGTTAAATAAAACTAATGAAAATAATTTAAAAATTTCTAAAAAAAAGTTTAAAATAAACATACATTTATTATAGATAATGTAAAAGGATATTCCCCTCAAAATAAAATCAGGGTTATGGATTGTTTTCTAATTTTCATTTGTGAGGTATACTAAATTGTATTGAACATAATTTCATATATATTGTGTATGTAATTATACATGTAAATGTAATATCATGACTAAAATTTTATTCATTGTATTTTTAGATTTAGATTTAAATAGAAATTTTAAATGTATTTTAAATAAAAGTCACCAATTTTAATAGAATGTCATAACTCAATTTCCATTCATTGTGTTATATTACACCCTTGTTATGGTTAATATTCTATGACTATGAGTGGAATAAATTTTTAGTATATATCATTTTATTTACACTTCACTTATATGGATTTTAATTTGATACAAATAGTATACTAATTGATTAATTTTTACAATGATGTTATTTTCTTTTCTGGGGTTTATGTCACAATCTCATATTATTTGATTGCATTACTACATGAATATTCATTTCACGAATTTATAATTAATCAATAAACTATTTCAGATTGGCCACTTATAGTTCTAAATGACCATTAATATGAAATAGTACAATTTTTACACTCTTTGGTACTCGCTAAATTTTGATTATGTTTTTATGTAAACCTAATTATATTTCACTATATTTTCAGTGAAGTTTTTTTTAAAAAGGTTGGGGCCGAATCCTCAATTTCTTATTAAAGCAATGAACTCTTTAGACTGGGTAGAGCGTGACCCATTATATAGCCCAAAGGCCCAAGGCCAAGTGTATTGAATACAAGGCTAGAAAGCCCATTTTTTGGCCCAAAGGACCCCTCGGTGAACAATACTTCTAAAATACCCTCACTACTACAGTACGTGCTATTGTACCGCCACCGCTACAGTGCCTGCTACAGTCCCTCCACCGCTGCTACAGTCCGCAGCTGCAACAGTACTGCTACAGTGACCAACTACAATACTGCTATAGTGCCCTGCTATAGTGCTACCGCTTGTTTGTAATGAAATTTTTTCCATTTTTTCTTTAACTAATATTTTCAAAGGAATATTCTTTTCACATTATAAACAGAGAATTTTTTTAAACTAATCATGCTAATGGACTATTATTTTTACCTCATATGACATTCATGGATATACCCATCATTTTTTCATTGAATATTCCATTTCATGTATGAATGGTGTCTTTTTTAAAGAAAATATTTTCAGAAGTTATTTTCATTTAATGTTTTTTTCAAAATGATTAAAAAAATGATATTTCCCCACGATTTCTTTTAAGATATATTTTTATAGAATTTCTATTCATCAATACAAAATCCATTTTTAATCAACTTGGGATATGTTGTGTTGATACATTTATTATTATTCCTTTATATTGTTTTTTATTTATTTGGACAAGTATAACATTCACATTCACATACTTGAATTTTTTATTCACCTTGAGATATTATTTCTTCATTTATTAACTATTATAGTTTATATTTTTTTAAAATAATATTATCATTAAGAGAATACTTTTCAACAGTCATATTTTCCCACAATCATAATTTTCCAATGTTCATATAATGGTAGAAACAAAATGGTCACATTTAGATTAAACTCAATTCATTAATAAAGGGATATAGTTTTGTGGTGCAACATAATATATCACACATTTTTGTGAAAATATTATCATTCAAAAAGATAGGGGATTTACATTATCCCCCTTTATGAAATTCCATCATTGTAATTTCATATCCTTCACATGATTGAGAAATGTTGTGGGTGCATTTAATCATTGTGTCATCATTCTCCCACATGGATTATTGATATTTATGGTTTCTCCGATGGGTAGTCATTTTTTCATAGAAACCTTTCCCTATAGTCTAGAATCTTCTTGTGATGCACCTAATAAGAGAGTTTTTGTTCGAGGTTTACCACCTAGGATTAGGTCCATGTGATGTGTCATGTTTTCCATTCATCAAGATTGATACCTGAATGCATGATGAACATTGGCATGATTTGTAGGATGTGAATGATTTTAGGTCACTGATACCACATGAGCATGGATTTCATAGGGGAAAATGTAACTAGGGAAGATATTCCATTTCATCCCAAACCTCATGACTCTCTTACATGGTTAAAGTCTATGGAATTATTTTTCACCAACTTCAATCTCCACATGCCTTTGATGATTTCTGACATAGCTCTTCATCCAACTCTAATAAGAAATTATGATTTTTTAGATGGAATGATCCTTTTCTGTCATCCTTCCCTCAAGATCATTCCCTAGAATATTTCTCTCAACAACATCATCCAACAAGTAGTAGTTATACATATCTTACCATATATGGATTCATACGGCGCCATTTGAGTGAATGAATGAAAGAATTTATTGTAAGAGAATTAAACTAATTTGATATGGTAATCCCATCAACAATTAAATTCTATTGAGCATGTTCTCATCATTTCATCGATTTTTCGAATAGTCCTCTCAAAATGTACATCATTTTGGGGGTGATGGACCGTACTAAAATTCAATACACTACTCAAATCATGTGGATGAATTCTCCATAATTTTGGTGTGAATCATGGCTCATGATATGATATCATAGAGAGTTGTACCCTATGATTCCTTCACACTACCCTCACATAAATCATGTCATGATGATCTAGAGTGAAATTTTCATGAATATAGATAAAATTGGTAGTTTTTGTTAGATGGTCCACTATAACCCATTATTCATTGACTACTTTGGAATTTATCAGAGGTCTAGTGACCAAGTCCATAGTGATATTATCCCACTTCCATTACAGTATGAGAAGTTGTTGTAATACCCATTTAGGGTGTTTTTTCTCTACCTACACATGCCAACACACTAGGTACCTTATTGTATAGTATGAAATATCACATAACATGTTATTCCACCAATAATGATCATGATGGTAATTATATATTTTAGTGATTATAGGATGCGTAGAGAATATAGAGCTACGGGACTTTTCCATCCTCATATTATTTATATGTGAAATATATGGGAGACAAAGTCTTGTATTGAATTTCAGTACAACTTCCTGATCAATATAGAAGTCTAGAAACTTCCAATACTTCCTAGAATCAAAACTATTATGTAATAATGGATATTATTTTATTGATTTTTTTGAACCTGTCTAGTAATGATAGTTTAGAAAATCATTCGTGATTGGGTGGATGAAGTCCCTTCCCTTAAGATACCCACTTCCTGTTTTACTACGTTGTTGATCGGTGGATATCTTTGAATCCACATCATTTCAAAAAAAATTGTGTCTTTCATACTTAAGGGGTCAATACAATTGTGATCTCTTCAAGGGTGATAATGAATTGAACAAGAAATGTATTTTAGAATTTCCAACAATTATATATGTCTCATTTTCAATTCATTTTAGGTGAAAATATATTATAACCATTGATAGTGTATGTGTAGATCACACATCTCTCCATAATGATAGTGCTTTTATAACATCCATGAAAATGAATTCTCGTAATCTCAAGATCTGTTCTATGATTATTATACTCATGAGGCTTTATCTGTCGAGATGAATATGAAATCAACATATCATTTTGCATGATGATGAACCAAATCCATTTTAGGGATGCATCACTAAAAATAATTAATCCTTCTATGATAGAGGGTAAAGATAATGTGGGTTTAGTATCCAATCTCTTCATCACCTCCTGAAATCATTAATCCCATTCATTTCTCTAAATAAACATAACCCATTTTTCTGTTTACATTACTAGTGAATTAGAAAATCATGATTTTTTTTTCAAAATCCTTTTATAATATATTGCTAAACCAAGTAAACTACGAATCTTAGTTATTGTTCTAGGATTAGGCCACTTTTCCACAACCACTATTTTTGTAGGGTCTACTAAAATTCCATCATTGGTTACAATGTTCCCCATGAAAGAAACATTATGTAACTAACACTCACACTTGATGAAGGTTCCAAATTACCTCTCCTTCCTTAGAGTTTTCAATATATCCCTTAGATGATCCCCATTATCATCAAGTGTGTAGTAACCAATATCTTCTTCAGCTCTTGAAAACGTTCATCGCATTCTTTTATCTAGAGTACTTAACCCATTTTTGAGTTAACAGTTATAGTGCTTTATAAACTAATGAAATGTTTTTCCAAATCCTTGTATAATATTTTGCTAAACCAAGGATACTATAAATCTCAGTTACAGTTATATGTTGAGGCCACTCTTCTACACCCATTTTCATTATAGGGTCAACTATTATTTCTTCATTTCTTACAATGTTCCCCAGGAATGACATAAGATGTAACAAAAAATCACACTTGATGAATGTTACAAATTACCTCTCCTTGCTCAAAGTTTTCAATCTATCCCTTATATTATCCTCATTATCCTCATTAATGTTTGAATGTGACAAATGTGTCTCGGTGACTACACTACCTCCCCGCCTTAACATGGTCGGCGGGTTCTATCCCACCAGGTACCACTAGTTCCCTTGTAGACATGTGTTTCCCAACTTGGGGTCCACCCATAGGCCTGAATGGGTAATCTGACAAATGATTGTCCCCACATGCCAAGACTTGTCCATACCAATGTGTTTTGTCCTCACTCACACACACCCAGGAAAACATCATAGATGGTCACCCATCTTAATAACCACCCCAAGCAAAGCATGTTTAACTGTTGAGTTCTAATCAGGTAGGATCCCAAAAAGGATGGTGCACCTTGTTGACATGAGTCATGTCATTTAGTAATTTATCCCTTTATCATTTTGGGCTGTTATAATCACCCCACTTTAAATTACGACGTCCTCGTTGTGGGCCCTACACCTCAACCCAGGAAGTGAACCGCATTTAAGTCTAGGTACCACCTCTGATACAAAATGTGACACCTAAGTCCCGGTGAAAACACAACCACCCCACCATAAATTGGTCATCGGGTCTAGGTTCACCAGGTACCACAAGTTTCCCCACTGACATGTGGTCCCCACCCTAGGGTCCACCCACGTTCCTGAACGGTTTATTTAACTAATGACTATACCAGCAGGCCAACACATTTCCATTCAATTGTTCTTTGTCCTCACTCACACAAACCCTAGGAAACATACCATAAGGTCACCCATCCTGATCACTACTCTAAGAAAAGCACGCATAACTGTGGGGTTCTAATTGGACAGGCTCCTGAAAATTAAGGTGCACCGTGTTGACATGAGTCATATAATTTAGTCATTTAACCCTTTATCATTTGTTGTGTTACATTGAATATATCCTCATATCTTCAATGAAAACTACTAAAAAATTATTATAGTAGACCTTATAGACCCTATTAATCAAAATCATAAAAATTGAAGGAGAATTAGTCAGCCAACGGTTATAAAAATGAACTAATAATTCCCATATCTTGATCAAAATGTGATCTAGTGTATATCATATTTCATTATTGTCAATCGATGATAACTAGATCAAAGATATATCTTGGATATGAATTGATCCCCAGAAATCTGTTCAAATAATCCATCATTTCTTGTAAATGGGTTTTTATTCTTCTACATTATCCCATTCTATTATTAGTAAACTATTCCTAGCTGCATTTATTCATCCATGTTCTACACAAAGTGAAATTTTTCTCTTTATGGATACGCACCCTATCGAATAAATTGCTTCTCCAATAGATCCTGGAGATTTTTATTTAATTCCTCCATCACTACATTCTCGATTGAATATGGGGTTTTTTATATTGGTTTGAATCGTAGAATAATTTCTATGGAATTCTATACCACTCTATCAGGTGGATGAATAAGAAACTCCTTAGGAAATATGTATATTTATTCATGAACGATGGGGAAATTCTTATTCCTTGTACTGACATTTACTTCTTCTTATTCCTCAATCAAATATATAACGAAGGATATAAGAAGTGCTTCCTATAAAATAAATGCCATGGTGTCTCTCCATGGAATATAATTGTAGGTTCTTAATTCTAAACAACTAATTTTTAAATACTTTTTCAATTGATCTTAGTATTACGCATTGAGAGTAAGTACACACCAAGTATAATATTTAATTCCAATAGGGGAAGGACTACTTCTTTTTTGATAAAATTTTTCTTACTAATATAAATACAATAGTTTCTAAATAGTGTTAAATCATGTATATTCCCTCTAGGATCCTTGACTGAAAACACTATATTTAGATGTCTAAGGATTGATTATCTATTATTTTCATTCATTGATGAAATGATGGAAATCATTGAACCAGAATAAAACAATGTACTTGTGAGTTTTGAGATAAAAAAATAGTACCTTCCACCATAACATTTGGATCTACAAAATCTTCCATTGTGATAAAATTAATAATGTCCTTTCTCTAAAGGAATTTGTTAAGGATGATAGTGATTCCCCTCTCCAACCATAGGATTTAAAAAGTGATTAGAAAAGTTCCAATAATATCCACACTCGAAGAATTGGTCTTTAGGTAGGGACTGGATTATCTTCCCATTGTCCATAGTTTTGAGAAGTAGATTCGTCATCTCAATACAACTATTCTGGGTGATATATAAATCTCTTCCACACTTGCAATAATTTCCTCTCTCAATTAGGTAGTTACCTGAATGATTTTCCCATATTTATTTCACTAGGGATGTGGCACTTTATTTCCTCGTCATATATTATCAATGATCTTCCACATGTTGGGATCCATTGATATCTTTTTTAATTTCATTTTTCAGAAAAGTACATCTCAATAAAACTCTAGTTTGACTTTCATACAACATCATGTGATATCGTCATTGATTTCCTAGTCTTAGTTGGATATATTATTCTATAGATGATGTCATATTACATGAACTAATATACCAAAAATACCATTAGGATCTGTGACCAAGCTAGATATGTAACATGAAATTCTTTTGAAGTTTACCTCATAGATTCCCATATATTCAATCTCCTTCTACTTGTGCAAGATAAATTAATTCTATATTTTCATTCTCATCAAATTAGGGAAATACTTATTGAAGAAGATACATTTTAAATATTCTGACATCATAAATTAAATCATCTATCTTGGAATCATGTTTTCATTTAGTGACTACCACTGATTAGATTCAACCTCTATGTGGAAAACTTCTCAGGTGACATTCTCTTGTTCAAATCTACTAATTATAGAATATATCTTTTATGTAGAGGTCATCCACTATTCCCAAATTAATGGGTCTGTATATCCACTGAACGTTGGTGGTCTTTGAAAGATAATTGAATCAAAATAATATTGGTACCTACTTGGTGAAAACAATATCTTATCCTGATTAATGTTATTTCCCATAACACAAATAAGTTGATTAGTAATTCTCATGAATGTTTCCCTTCTAGCTTCCATCGGAGGGCCTTCAGCACATCCTCCATTGCAGTCACCAATTCCATAGTTCCACTTATTTCCATCCATTTTCAATAATCAAGAAAAAATTAATGAGAATCTTGTTTCATTTAAGAAACATATAATTGAAATGGGTTTTTATGGCTAAAGGAAACAATCTTAAACATGTAATTTGTTATCCACAATTAAATTCTCTATTAATCATTCATATTGGATCATAAAAAGCATGTGATTTACTGTACATATCCCCCATGAGTTTCAAAAATAGAGTGTATTAAGACCTATTGAATTAACCAGTTCCCATTTGAGTCAATCTGAAAGCATATTCTTTTGGCCTTACTCCAAGGTACACTTGTTTAATATCCATATCCACATGTCCTTATCCGAATAAGCATTTCATTGTTCTGAAAAAACTTACATAATATTTATCCATAATAATATGAAGTTTATCTATATATAAATTTTTTGTTAGGTTTATTCCTAATGATTTAAAATCATAAATTTCTAAAATAACTAAGCAATATTTAGATTCAAATTATACCATCACACATTTTATTACATAACATTTCATTACAATTTATAAATAGTGGATCTTGAATGTTTAGTGTCTTGGAAATAAGGTACATATTAGATTAAAACATAATATACTATTATGTTCCATTTGAATGGAATGTTCATTCTTCATCCTATTTAAGATTATGGAATCTCATAACCTAGGGACATACATAAAAATAAAGTGTGATCATATGTAAAATGTAAGGGAAGACTGGGAAAATAGTAAACCTGTGAACATGAGAGATATTAATAAGAACATGAATAATATTCAAAAAGGAATGAGAAAGAGGCATATAAAATTAATAATAATGTGAATAATAAATTTATATTTTGGTTATACCAATAAATATAGTCATTCATTACCATATCACCATGTTTTGTCGCCAAGGTGTCATAAATATTTCCTAGTGTATTCAATAAGGTATCATAAAACATGTTATCCATAGAGATAAATTTCAATCACCTATGCATTAGAGAGCTAGATTTTTGAACACTTATTATGTAAATATTTTAATGTGAGCGACCAATATCCTAATAAATTATTTCATATGAAACCCATAGTGACAGAAATTAATATGTTTCATATCAAAATCATTGAATTTTAAAATGGTAATGACAACATGATCAATTTTTTATTTATAAACAACATAAAGGGAATGAGGGTTTTATATTTGTTATTTCAAGAATAAAATAAATAATTTTAATTATTTGATTCATAAACTTGTAAATTAATGTGTTTTCGTTATACTAATAAATATAAAATAATAATTTCAAGATAAAAGGGATAGTTTTTTAGACACAAATTATTCAGAACAATTGGAAGGAAACATGGTTTCATAAAACATTAAAAAAAGTGGTGAAATGGGTAAACATTTCATAAAAGTCTCATAATATAGTATATAGTCCAAATAAATATTATATAAGAACATGGTATGGAAATTTTAATGGAGTACCACATAAATGATAACATGTAATGAAAAGAGAATTTGGAAACTCGCTTACCTAGAAGAGAAACGTCAAATACTCTATGATTTGGACCTGGGGGCATGGGAATTATTTGGGAGGAATTATTGGGATGTAATACAATCATATCATGTATGGGACCTATTTTGGAATTAATGGAAATGATGTAATGGTATGGTATTTATTGAAAAGTGTAGGGAGTTTTATTATTAATTTCTGAAGACACCTCATTAGTGGTATTTGAAATACCATAGGCTTTCACATGGTATTTTCCAATCGTATTGGCCACATGAGAAATATATTGAGTTTCATTAATACATAATAGTAGGCCATAATTTTAAATTAATAATGATACAAATATTATTGAGCTATTATTTCATTAAATATACTAAAAAACTCAACTATATTTTTACTATTCATTGAAAACTAATGTATTTTATAAAATTCTGAAAAATTAACCATAATCTAATATCATCATTCTGAATTACAAATTTATATTTATATTATCATAATAATTACAAAACAATGATATATTTAACTTTTTAATATAAAAATAAATAATTATTTTTAATATTAACAGACAAAAAATCATACTGAAATGAAGAGTGAAGTTTTCAACACATGAAAAAATAAAATAATTTTATCATTATTTATTCAAAATGAATGTTTTTATAACACTATTTCATTATAATAAACATTATTAATAAAACAGTAGTTTAATATCATTTATATATTTCTGATAAAAACAATATTTACCTGAAATATCAATTTAGCAAATTCCATAGAAATTTTTATGAAATACTATTCTTAAAAAATAAATGATGTAGTAAAAATTCTATTAAAAAGGGAGTAAAAATGAATTAACTATGGTCTTTAAAAATAACCCCTTCAAACCGACAAATATGACCTATGTGTATGGATTGTGATGGTTATATACTATTTGGTTGTCATGGATACTTCCCCCATGTCTTAATCTCCATTAACTTGAACTTCAACTGTATGTAATTTTGTTCAAGATTAACGTGTTGATTTGTAGAGGCCCAAAGCATGACGTACATGGACATTACATTAATTTTTCGGAATACATAATACAAATCAAAAACCAACACTCAAGGACTGTAATAGTTTAGTGTCAATGGAAACTCGGAACATAATCTTCTAATCGTGGTTAATGATCTTCAACAACTCCCATAACAATCTTCCCCTTTTTCATTCCTTATCAAAAACCTTTCTTTATTTCTTGGGGAAAATAAAAAATAAAAACGGTGAGATAAAATTCTCAGTGAGGGAAAACATGGAGAACCTAAAATAATCTATAAACATTTGAATTCAAAAACATGAACATGAAATTTAAACATCAAAATCTTGTGCAAAGACATAAATCGTGGAAGTAAGTAAGGCATGGATCATAATGAAAGATTAATCATGATAAAATAGTATGGTAATTAAACATGTAATTGTGGCAAACCATTAAGCACATGATATTATTTCCATAGTAGCCAAGGCATTGCTGCCAAGACTATCTTAGTGGACAAAGTCCCTTTCTGAATCGAGTTCACTCCTCGTTTCAGTCCTGTATTACTGAACCGGTTTAACTTTTCGTTCCAGTCATGTCTATCTAATGAGATTCAAATCCTTACCCAATGCATTGGAAGGAGATATAGGTCCCACCCATCTCATAATGAAATCTTTCTTACTTGTGCCACAAAATAATCATAAAACATTCACCATATCCCAAAGAATAAAATGGGTTTCATAAAAATCATCCCATCATCTCATAATCCATATAAAACAAATGGAAATTTCATCATAAGAAAAGTGAAACCATTTAAATCATAGAGACATTAAACTTGAAACATACACATATGAAATATTTTCATCTTAGATGGAAAATGGTTTTGATAAAACATTTGAAATGAATTCTTGAGGAAAAAATATCCTTTCTTCTTCAAAATCAATTTCTTTTCACAAAACATCATGCTATTTTAAAAGAAGGATATATTATTGAAAATAGTCATAAAATATTTTGGAGGAAGCTTCATGAAAATAAGGCTTTGTAAATCCGTAAAAACCCTTTCATGTCGTATAAGTTTAAAAAAAACATTCTTCTCGTACTTTTGTCGGAAAAGTCAAAAAAGTACCTCATAACGTAAACAAAAGAAAGATTCCTTACATACCATGTAGTAAAAGTAAAAAAGTCAAAAATTTGTAAAAATTACATTAAACATACATGAATACACTTTTATAAAACATGGACATGGATGATAGCAATAACCCCAGTAAATACTTATGAATAAGCAATCTCGGATAAAAATGAGATTTGCAAAATTATCCCTTACCTTAGGTCTGATATGCTTCATATGTATCCAAAACTACTGTATAATGATTTAAAAAATGTCATTCACTTATTAAAGAATCATATTCATTGTTATTATATCATATATGGTTCACTTATGACTTTATATTACCCATTCTTTTGTAAATTCATGTTACATAGCGTTTTGGGTAAAATCATTTCATTTGTCGTTCGTGTTTTAACTAGTATTTATTCATATGATTACTTAGATCATGATTAATTACATTCAGAATGTAAAACATGATTTATATATAATATATATTCATAATATACATATATATAATAGATTGATAAATGGAAAGAAATACACCATTCATGGAGACGGTAGGCCGTACGTACGCATGAACGTTGTTTTTGATTCCTTATTGAATTGAATGGAATTATGTATATGTCATACATATATATGTACATAAATCCAGTAGCATTATTATGTCATATATTTCATTATTACTTATTATATATATACTTTATAATCATTCTTGATTTGATAAAATGGAAAATGAATCTCATCGCGTCGTGGAGACGGTAATCCGTACGTACACACGAGCGATGACATCGTTCCCATGGAATTGTATTGGAGTGTATGTATACTATTTCAGAATCAATAACACTTTACAATAATCATATATATTCATTATTTACACCATTATACCCATCCGAGTAAGGTGGTGGTGGAAAATAGATTACACCATGGCGTGGAGACGTTATTCCGTACGTACAAACGCGCGATGATTTCATTTTCTGTAGGATGGATAGATGGTCAAATAGGGTTGCTTCATACTTATAATAACATATCAGTATATGATTGATAATTATGTTATTACTTCCTAATTAAACAACTAAAGAAGAAGAAGTAGAAGAATAAATAAAGATGAAAGAATCGGTAACGGACATTACCTCTTCTTTGAAGCACCTCTTTGAGACCTACTCTTAGGGCACTAAAATTGGTCTTTGAATAAGACCAGGACCTATTGTATTTTTATAGGGAAGTGTAGAAGTTAATTTGGCAGGGGTTGGCCGAGCATGAAGGCTCAAAGTGGTGTGAGGAAGAGAGGGAGGAGGTGCCCTTTTATAAGGGTGGAGAGGGGCACCGTTGGAAATATAAGAAATATTATTTTATATTAAATCCCAACCCCACATAAAAACTTCCAAAATGACTCATATACGAATATTAGATGATATAGGGTTGTAATCTCATCAACCAATAAAATTTATACATGTTAGGAATTTATTTTAAACATTATCAACTTGATTTATCCTTATTTAATCAATTTAATTTTATTTGTGGTAATAACATTCAAAATTTTAAATTATAACAAATAATTACTTATTTGAGTGAATGTTCCATAATTGGATAATTTGTAACATTTTATACCATATAAATTTAAATTTATAATTTTTAAATATTTTTGTGATTTTTAAACAATTTTATAATATGTTATTTTTATAAAATAACAATAGTGTCAATTTTAACTCTATTCATATAATTGAATTTAAATAAAATATATACAGAAGATATGTTCGAAATAAAATCATTAATAGATTTATAAAAGGTCATATGTATCTAGAAAATTAGTGGAGCAAATTAAATCTATTTTATTATTTTTAAAACCATTTATTTGGTTTATCTCTTAATAAAATAATTACTACAACATTTTTGTATAATAATTTAATATACTTATTTGTTGAATAAAAATTAAAAATAAAATCCTATGATGAAGATAAATCTATTACCTTTCACAATAATAATTTTACTTGAATTTATCATCTTAAAATACCAATATTTAAATTGTTATATTTATTAAATTATGAAGGTGACATCTTTGACATCATTTAAAATAAAATAATATAAGTTTCATAATTGCTTTTATAAGGCTCCAAATGGTAAAATATTCAACCATTGGATGATTATGGTTTACATTTACATGACCAATACGTTTTGGTCAGGGTTTTGTGCCTTTTATGGTCACTATTAGTTTAATAAAAACTATATTCTGGATTTTTCAATAGATAAAAAATTTATGCATCAATATTGTGTCATAATTAATGATACTTATTTAATCCCTAAAATTTATAATTAAATTCATATGACTTAGATAATTTTATTAGCTTTCTAGAGACTATTCATGTTCGAAGTTTCATGGTGTTTATCACTAAATTAAAATTAATATACTTATAAGATTTAAGAGAGTGACATGTTGTCACTTTCTTTGGTTTTAAAAATAATTAAATTATTTTCAAAGAAACAAGTCCATAAAATGAATCTATTCTGACCCTTGGGTGATATGGGTAGACTTTTAGACATCCAATAGAATTTGGTAGGTGTTAGGGTAATTTTATAATCTTATATTTACCCTTAATTACTCGATTTACCTTTATCTATGGTAAATAAAATTTACCGTAGTTACTATTCATAATGCCCAAAAATAAAAAGTAGCTTATTAACGTAATTTGGACCCAATAATTCCAAATATGGAATCTCTTTTTCCAAATTCAATACACAAAAGTTGCAGAAATTAAATTAAAGTTAATCCCGTTGTCAAAAGAAAACGGGATTTTCTTTAAAACATTGCAAAAGATTGAATTGATTTAACCTACGAAATAAAGGTAAAATAAATGGTAATGACATAAATTATATTAAATGGTAAAAATATATTCCATTTATACTTTAAAACCATTCAATATTATAATTTTACTATATAAATAATTAAGATGAAAAAAGTTGTTTTTAATTAAAATATATCGTGTTTTTACTATTCATTAAAATATGAAAGTTATCAGAAAAATATCAAAACATTATCCAATGTAAATTTATATATCCTGATTCAAAATTATAATTTTATTTTGTAAAATTTAACTTATAAACATGTCAAAAACTATATTTAAAGTTGGTGCGCCATCAAAAGGCGGCAAAACTGCATTTTTTGAAAAATAGTTATTTTACTTGAAATTTTTTATTTTGTTCTTATGGCTTGTTATAGAAAATGTGTAAGATGAATAATAAGGTTATAAAATTCAAAATGTAGTTAATAATATTCATAACAGCTAGATCATTATAATATTAAAACCATATATCATTGTTTAGTGAAACCTGATATTGCGTACAACACACACTATCGAGGAAAGTCGTGATTGCGTGTAATGAAAGACAAGTCAGAGTTGCGTGTTGTGCAAGAATCATTCATTGTTTCGTATAACAGAATCCAACTATATTTCATTTATACATTTAATATATATATATACACTCAATGTTGCGTAGAATGACTATTATAAAACAAACTTGAAATTTTGTGTAACACAATCTAAGAATAGTGTTGTGTATACTGCAAGCTAATACGGTGTTGCATAAAGCCTAAGATAATCTTGTTGTAGCATACAACAGATGATATGAAATAAATTAAAAAGAATATATCTTATAAAATCTCGGGCTGTTACATTCTACCCCCCTTAAAATGAATTTGACCCTCGAAATTCATCGGGGTTATTAATGGTTTAATACTTGAAAGTTTCTTTAGTAGAAACCCACATCGTAAAAATGGAATACCAAAACCTGGCCTTCTAAACTGAAGTATGAAATGTAATGGTTACCCAAATTATCTAATCACTGGTTTTCCACATTGAAGAACATAGGTGAAAAAATATGGATATGGAAGAAAAATCTAACCATTAAGTTCTGATGGAGAGTGGTAGAGGACATGGCCATGAAAAAGCCAACAATCACAAAGCCATAAATTTGTGATGATCTAAGGTACCATCTGATTCATTGGATATAAGGGCACTAGGACATCATTTTTGTTTTTCAAGATCATTTCCCTAAGGTTGATGAATTAAAAGAAATACTTACATGATTTTGGTACAATATCAATGTTGTTCGTGAGTTGAACAATTTCCACTTCATCCCTTAATGAAATGAAGTTAAATTTGTGATTCGTGATGTGTTAGCAGATCATGTGTTAGAATGATGGATCATTCCATCGGTTTCAAATAAAAGGTTAGTAAAAGTTATAAGTCCATTTTATGGTAAGATTAATCGTATATGGTTCCAAAAATGAACATATACTTCATATATCATACCTCTTAATAAAATAAAAATAGTTTCTACTAATCAGGGACTTCCTTGTCCAATGCGATGGGTTGTCTCCCATCCAGCAGTTTGTCCTTTTTCTAAAACAACATTATAAATAATATCGGAAAAAATATGGCCTTAAACAATACTAACTTATGTCCAACATAATCCATTCCAATCATTAGTCTTATTTAAAATACTTCGATTCGAGCTCATAGTACAAAGAAAACGATTACTTGAAATTTCATCAACCAAACCTATGAATACCATAATTTATCCCCCATATATCTTGTTAGTCACATTCCAATCATGTGAATACCTTAATCATTATTCTCTTGAAAAATGAATACCCATTAAAGCTTTTTGAAAGCATGAATGCTATCAAGAGTTAACTCTTTCCACATAACAAAATCCAAAAATTCTTTATACTCAAACCATGATATAACCTTCTCCTTATATCAGTCATCAGCTCATGAATAATATCAAACATTTAATTTTCTCCTTATCCCTTCATTATGCGCATATCATCTACTTTCCAAAACTATCTGAATAAACTTTCATGGTTACTGGTACCTTTAATCATACACTTTCAAAACATAAGGAAAGAGAATAGTGTAACAATCCTTATATGTATCTTTATTCCATAGTACCATGAGATTACTTATACAACATTACACTTGATAAACATGTAATCATTCCACTGCCTTCATAAACCATTGACCGAGCATCAACAATTCTTTCATCTCGCATAACATTTTTAGTCTCTTCATCATCATCAACATAAATACTACCCATACGACCATACTGATTGTCTTCATGAGACTTTCCCTTAGGGAATTGGTTTGCATAATTCCCGTACGTTCCACATTTAAAACATTTAACCATTGTTGATGTCGTAGCAATACCATTATCATTGTCCATGGTGTTAACTAAACCTTTTCCTTTGCACTTACTGGCTTTGTGTCCTTCTTTTCTACACACAAAGCATCTTCCAGATCATTTGAAACATTCTCCTTGATGCCTCTTCCCACATGATTTACATAGGGGAAATTGAACTTTCTTTCCTCTATGATCATCATGAAACTCCATCTTTCTCTTATTAGCTGAGTCAGGAAACTTACCAAATTTGAGTTTATTGATCAAATTATGAGACTGATGATTCGGCATAATAATGATGTTTGGACTTCCAAATCCCGTTTCATTTTGTTTCTCAAGAATAATATCATTCCATTGTCCATCATATCCTCTATTAGCATGAATCATCCTCTTTACAGCCATTTTTTAAAACCCAAAAAGAATAGTGTGGGAGGAAAAAATCTTTCTAGGGAAAACAAAATATTAAAGGGGGAGTACCCTCAATATCTAACATCATAGGTTAAATTCTAAGCTCGTTACTATAGTTCTAGGACTATATCCTATACGTATAATTATCCTTAGGGACATCCCTAGACATACCTTAGAAATATCTATAGGGATCTCACTAACATTTTTTCATCCTAGTTTCCAAAGGTTAACTAAACATTTCCTCTAATACCAACTGTAGAGGCCCAAAGCATGACGTACATTGACATTGCATTACATTTTCGGAATACTTAATACATAAAAAAATCAACATTCAAGGAACGTAATATTTTAGTTTCTTTGGAAACTCAGAACATAATCTTCTAATCGTGGTGAAACATCTTCATCAACTCCCATAACAATCTTCCCTTTTTGTTTCCATACCTAAAAACTTTCTTTGTTTCCTGGGGATAAAAAATATAAAGGGTGAGCTCAAATGCTCAGTAATGGAAAAAAAATAGAAAATAAAACAATTTATAAACATTTGAAAGAAAAAAACATGAACATGAAATTTAAACATCAAAATCGTGACCAAAGACATAAATCTTGGAAGTAAGTAAGGCAAAGAACATAAAGAAACATTAATCATGATAAAATAGCATGGGAATTAAATATGTAATTGTGGAAAACCATTAATCACATGATATGATTTCCATAGTTTCCAAGGCATTGCTGCCAAGACTATCTTAGTGGACAAAGTCCCTTTATGAATCGAGTTCACTCCTCATTTCAGTCATGTATTACTGAACCGGTTTAACATGACATTCCATCCATGTATATCTCATGAGATATAAATCTTTACCCAATTCATTGAAGAGAGATATAGGTCCCACCAATCTTATAATGAAATCATTCTTACTTGGGAAACAAAATAAACTTAAAACATTCACCATAACCCAAAGAATAAAATGGGTTTCATAAACATCATCCCATCATCTCATAATCCATACAAAAAATGGACATTTCATCATAAGAAAAGTGAAACCATTTAAATCATAGAGACATTAAACATGAAACATACACATATGAAATAATTTCATCTTAGATGGTAAATGGTTTTGATAAAAAATTTGAAATGAATTCTTGAGGAAAATATCCTTTCTTCTTCAAAATCAATTTCTTTTCACAAAACATCATAAAATTTTAAAATAATGATATATTGTTGAAAATAGTCATGAAATCTTTTGGAGGAAGCTTCATTAAAATAGGGCTTTATAAAACCGTAAAAACCCTTTCATGTCGTCTAAGTTAAAAAAAACATTCTTCTCGTACTTTTGTCGGAAAAGTCAAAAAAGTACCTCATAACGTAAACAAAAGAACGATTCCTTACATACCATGTAGTAAAAGTCAAAAATTCAAAAATTTGTAAAAAGGAATTCAAACATACATGAATACACTTTTATAAAACATGGGCATGGATGATAGCAATAACCCCAGTAAATACTTACGAATAAGAAATCTTGGATAAAAATAAGATTTGCAAAATTATCCCTAACCTTAGGTCTGATATGCATCATACGTATCCAAAACTCCTGTATAATGATTTATATAATTCCATTTACTTATTACTGAATCATATTCATTGTTATTATATCATATTTGATTCACTTATGACTTTATATTACCTGTTCTTTTCTAAATTCATGTTAAAGTAGCGTTTTGGGTAAAATCATTTCATTTGTCTTTCGTGTTTTAACTTGTCATTATTCATATGATTATGTAGATCATGATTAATTACATCCATAATGTCAAACATGATTTATATATAATATATATTCAGAATATACATATATATAATAGATTGATAAATGGAAAGAAAAACATCGTTCATGGAGACGGTAGGTCGTACGTACGCATGAACGCTGATTTCGTTTCCTTATTTAATTGATTGGAATTAAGTATATGACATACATATATATATATGTACATAAATCCAGTATAATTATTATTTCATATATTTCATTATTACTTATTATATATAATTTATAATCATTCTTGAATTGTTAACGTGGAAAATGAATCTCATCGCGTCGTGGAGACGGTAATCCGTACGTACGCACGAGCGATGATATCGTTCCCATGAAACTATATTCGAGTGTATGTATACTATTTCAGAATCAATATCACTTTAAAATAATCATATATAGTCATTATTTACACCATTATACCCATCCTAGTAAGGTGGTGGTGGAAAATAGATTACACCACGGCATGGAGACAGTATTCCGTACGTACGCACATGCAGTGATTTCATTTTCCGTAGTATGGATAGATGGTGAAATAGGGTTGTTTCATACTTATAATAACATATCAATAAATGAGTGATACTGATGTTATTACTTCATAATGAAACAACTAAAGAAGAAGAAGTAGAAGAAGAAATAAAGTTGAATGAATCGGTAACGGACATTACCTCTTCTTTGAAGCGCCTCTTTGAGACCTCCTCTTAGGGCACTAAAATTGTTCTTTGAAGAAGATCAGGACATATAAGATGTTTCTAGGGAAGTGGAGAAGATAATTTGGCAGGGGTTGGCCGAGATTGAAGTCTCAAGGTGGTGTGAGAAAGAGAGGGAGGAGGTTCCCTTTTATGAGGTAGGAGAGGGGCACCTTTGGAAATATAAAAAATATTAGTTTATATTAAATACCAACCCCACATAAAAACTTCCAAAATGACTCATATCCGAAGATTAGATGAGATAGGGTTTTAATATCATCAACCAATATTATTTATACATTTTAGGAATTTATTTTAAACATTATCAACTTTGTTTATCCTTATTTAATCAATTTAATTTTATTTGTGGTAATAACATTCTAAATTTTAAATTATAACAAATAATTACTTATTTGTTGTGAATTGTCCATAATTGGATACTTAATTACATTTTAGACCTTATAAATTTAAATTTATAATTTTTAAATATTTTTGTGATTTTTAAACAATTTTATAATATGTTATTTTTATAAAATAACAATAGTGTCAATTTTGACATACTTCATTTAATTGAATTTAAATAAACTATATAAAGAAGATATGTTCTAAATAAAAGATTTAATAGATTCATGAAAGGTCATATGTCTCTAGAAAATTAGTGGAGCACATTAAATTTATTTTTTAATTTTTAAAACCAATTATTTGTTTTATCTCTTAATAAAATAATTACTACAACATTTTTGTATAATAATTTAATATACTTATTTGTTGAATAAAAATTAAAATTAAGATCCTATGATGAAGATAAAAATATTACCTTTAACAATAATACTTTTACTCTAATTTATCATCTTAAAATCCTAATATTTAAATTGTTATATTTATTATATTATGAAGGTGACAACTTTGGCATCATTTAAAATAAAATAATATAAGGGTCATAATCGCTTTTATAAGGCTCCAAATGGAAAAATATTCGACCATTTAATGATTATGGTTTAAATGTACATGACCAATAATTTTTTTTCAGGGTTTTGTGCATTTTATGGTCACTATTAGTTTAATAAAAACATTATTCTTGATTTTTTACTAGATAAACAATTTCTGCATCATTATTGTGTCACAATTAATGATAATTATTTAATCCCTAAAAATTATAATTAAATTCATATTATGTAGATAATTTGATTATCGTTATGGAGACTATTCATTTTCTTATGTTTCATGATGTTTATCCCTAAATTAAAATTAATATACTTATAAGATTTAAGAGAGTGACATGTTGTCACTTTCTTTGGTTTTAAAAATAATTAAATTATTTTCAAGGAAAAAATTCCATAAAATTTATATATTCCAACCCTTAGGTGATATGGGTAGATTTTATCCATCCAATAGAATTTGGTAGGTGTTAGGGTAATTTTATAATCTGATATTTACCCATAATTACCTGATTTACCTTTAACTATGGTGAATAAAATTTACCATAGTTACTATTCATAATGCCCAAAAATAAAAAGTAGCTTATTAGCATAATTTGTACCCACTGATTCCAAATATGGAATCTATTTTTCCAAATTCAATACACAAAAGTTTCTAAAATTAAATTAAAATTAATCCCGTTGTCGAAAGAAAACATATTTTTCTTTAAAACATTGCAAAAGATTGATTTGATTTAACCTACAAATTCAAGGTAAAATAAATGCTAATGACATACATTATATTAAGTGGTAAAAATATATTATATTTATACTTTAAAACCATTAAATATTATAATTTAACTATATAAATTATTACAATGAAAAAAGTTGTTTTTAATTTAAATATATCGTGTTTTACTATTCATTAAAATATGAAAGTTATCAGAAAAATATCAAAGCATTATCCAATGTAAATTTTTATATCCTGATTCAAAATTATAATATTATTTTTAAAAATTGAACTTATAAACATGTCAAAAACTAGATTTAAATTGGGTGCGCCATCAAAAGGCGACAACACTACATTTTTTTGAAGAATACTTATTTTACCCGAAAAAATTTATTTTGTTCTTATACCATGTTATAAAAAATGTGTAAGATGAATAATAAGGTTATAAAATTAAAAATGTAGTTAATACTATTCAATATGGCTAGCTCATAATAATATTATAACCATATATCATTGTTTAGTGAAACCTGATATTGCATACAACACATGCTATCGAGGAAAGTCTCGATTGCGTGTAATGCAAGCCAAGTCAGGGTTGCATGTTGTGAAAGAATCATTTGTTGTTTTGTATTACAGAATCCAACCATATTTCATTTATAAATTTAATATATATATATATACACACTCAATGTTGCGTAGAATGAATATTATAAAACAAACTTGAAATTATGTGTAACACAATCTAAGAATAGTGTTGCATATACTGTAAGCTAATACGGTGTTGCGTAAAGCGCAAGATAATTTTGTTGTAGTGTACAACAGAAGATATGAAATAACTTAAAAGTTATATATCTTAAAAAATCTCAGCTTGTTACATTATTCATGGTTTTTTCTTGGAACATAGAGATGCTAAGTGATTTTAAATCCATCCCAAGATCTAATAAATGGTCTTCTTATGTCCTGATTCTATTGGATGAGGACATTAACTATTATGTCTTCTTTAATTAACCATTATCATTTTTATTTATATACAATAATCATAATGTTAAGAGTATAGTTTCCAATAGTCATATTGACCAATGATCAATATTGAAAAACATTCATATAACGTTCTATCATCAATTTTCACATTTATATTATACTAAATTCATTAATAAAGGGATATATTTTGTTGTGTAATATAATATGACATATAATTTCATGAAACAATTATCATTAAAATTGGTTTGGTCATTAGATTTATTTTTATAATTTAAATGAAGAAATTTGAGAATATTATTAAATATTTTTATTTATATTTAGAGAAACCAGATTTTTTTGATTTATGTTGCATTAATTGAGATTTTTAATATCATTAGACAATTATAATATAAACAATGTGACAGTTTTGTTGTAAAAATATATTAAGGTTGTGGTTGTAGGTTTCCATTTAAAGCCCCAAATTTCTACATTGATATTCCATTCCAATATATCCATATTATTTCCCAGAGAAAAAGTATTCGCCTATGAGGTTTCAAATATGTAAAAAAGTAAGAGAAATATCTTACACATTTAGTGGTGTTGTGTTCTTCCATTTCATCTCATATATTTTTTTGTTTCATGCGTAAAAGGAATGGTTGTCAATAAAACATTAATATTGTGTAACTACTATAAACTATAAATTTACTATATAAAAAAAGACTCCCTAACATGCAAAAATGTTAGATCATCCCCCATATTTTAAAAAATATCAGTTTTTACTATCTAGTGATTGTTTAATGACTCGAATATATATATATAATCATGAACTCTAATTGTATCTCTTGCCCATTTTGGATATATATACAATTGTAAATTGTAAATTCTTTCTTCAAGGATACATAATTACATAGTTTATAAACATATAATCTCATCCAAATATAATTTATTAGAAATCTATCCAATAATAATTAAATAAATAAATACATAATACAACATAATTATTATTTATAGAAAAAATAACAAGGGAAATAAATTCTCAGACATTTCAGGAAGAACACTAGAAAATTCATTCAATTTTCAATGTTATCCTAACGATTAAATTAACATAAATAAAATCACATAAGGAAGAAAATAAAATAATCAATTAGTATTTATAGTATTTTATCCCTCAATGAGGGAACATATGGGGAATCCCATCATTGTTTCATTTTATTTTCAAAATAGGAATGTCCATTCCACATTTTATTTGATTCATAGAGAAAATACTTATGTAAAATTTAAATTTAGATGATATCTAGACATATAATGTGGACTTTTTCACTTCTACACTATCCATAAAATATAGTGAAAAGCTACATGATATATTTATTTCCTCCTTTAAAAGACTTCCTCCAACATGTATTATTGGATAAATCCCTACTTGATTTACATAGTTAGCAGTATAAACGGAATATTTGGAACAACCATATGAATTTCATTATTTCCTTGTAGATATGAGATAGTTTCCACTGTCCTCCTCCACTAATCATTCTCAGCCACCCCATTCATATTGGGATTCCCATGCTTTTGATTATGATACATAATTAACATTGTTTTCAAGGGTAATGGAAATAGTATAATTGATTACATTTATTTTTGAAATGGAGAACTAGAATAGAAGAAAAAATTAGTATTTATGCATCCTCAGCTGGTGGTTTTTACTCCCTCTATAGACTGCATATGTTTTATTATATAGTTAACAAATCATGTATTAGAACTGAATGAATAATTATGGACAAATGGCTCCTACATTAGAAAGAGATGTTCCAAAAAAAAATTCTTGTAACAAAATCACCATGATTATTTATTTCTCTCTAAAATATTGAATATCTTTACATGTTACATTGGAATAGTTTCACTCTATTTATTATAATCATTGGTTTAATTGAAACAAAATAACATTCCATGAAAATTACCTATATATAATACAGTGTTGATTTTGTATTGATAGTGAATGAATATAATGTATGTGGTTTAATAACTACAGATTTTTAACAAACAATGCAATATTTTGGTTCCATTATAGATCTGGACATGGGTATCACCTCTTATTTTCACTTATATCTCTAGGAATCTAATATTTATAAAATGAAAAATTAAAAAAAAATCAATTAAATAGTTTATTAACATAATATATATATTATAAAAAGAAAATAAATCATATAAATGTATTTTCAATGAATGATTTATATTTTAAAAGTAATGATTCTAATATGTGTAAAAAATTCAAAAAATTACACATTATTGTAAATTTTTTCAACACATTATTTTTTAAAACAGTAAATAGTTTAATGTAAATTTATTAAAAACTATTTTGGCTTGACATATTTGACACATAAAACAAAAAATTAGAGTAATAACTAATTAATAAATTTACAAATCACGAACCCTCACACCTAAACAATGAATTTCATAATGAATTAAACTTGATATTCATCAAATTTAATTCACTCCATGGAAATATTAATAAATATATTTTTATAAATGATTAAATCATTAATATTCTAAAATTAGTAAGAATAAAAATATGATTTTATTATACGTACCTCCTCAAATGTTTCTAAAAAATGTTATTACATGTTCATATTCTATAAACATCCTACATCCAAATTAAATTGATATGGAGAACCAAATTATTTATATATTATATGCACATCCTCACCCTACATTCCCATTTATGATTTGTAATATACCTTACACACATATTATTTAAATACATTATATATATATATATAATTATTTAATAATGATTTATTAAATATAGGATCTAAATTTTATAATAATATAGATGCATATGTCAAAACCAAAGAATAGAAGAAATATCAGAAAGGAAACCATTAATGATATTTTTATTCAATAAATAGTTTTGAAAATTTTTAACTAATGAATTACAATAACAAGAAACCCCATTGATTTTTTTTGATAACCAAGGAACATGCATTTTTTTGAAAAATCCAAATAGATTTGGGAACTCTTATTTATTTTGATAAATTTTTAAAAAAAATATTATTATTAATTTTATATACAAAATTTCTTGTATCATATTTCAAAATAGTAAACTATGTTTGTTATATATTATATACAATTACATGAAATTACTATAGCAATAAATATATTAAAATAAAATTTTAATATTCTGTCACTATATAAACTGATCAAAACACACTAGTAATGATATAAAAATACAATTAATTATGATAATTTAATAATTCTTATTTACATATAAAAATATGATTTAAAAATATATATGATAAAAAAAATTAAATCATTAAATAGAATCTTATGTAATATTCTTCCTGACATAGTAAACTAATTAGTAATCATGTAGGTACAAATTTCACGATTTCCCCTACAATTAGGCTAAAATATATTTTTAACTTATTTAACTAATGGATTTATCCAATATATATTCAATAATATCACATACATGGAAAATAAAAAAAAATGATAAATTGAAATAATGTAAATAATTAAACGTGTTGTCAAAATCCTCTACTATAAGAATGTTACCCTTAACACCATTTTGTATTTGAAATAATCTATCATCCAAAAAAAAGAGTGGGAATTAAACATATTTTTTTATGAAAAATAAAAAATTAACTAATTAAACTGTTCAAAATAATATTATAATGAATCAAAAATTAAAATCCCCAACTATTAGGTTCCATACTAACATGAATTTTGTGGATAGGCATCATATTTTCATTATAGGAAAACAGTACCTATAAGATGGGTGATTTGTTTACCTTATATGGATGAATGATTTCGGGGTTACACATGTTATCCACAAAATGACAATAAAAAAATGACATTTTATAGGCTTCATGGTGGTATCCTCAAGTGGAAATGATATAATTGGACCTTGTATCACCCCATTTCAAGTGTAATACATATGATAATCCCTAGTTTCATTGATTAATTTAATATTTGTTAATTTTATAGATAGTATAGATGATTATATGATTTAATCCATTTCTTATTCTAGATCATTGAAACCTCTAAACAAATACTCTATTTCAATCCACCCATCATTTTTTTATTTTTATTTTTTCACATATATTAACATCTTATTATGTAGGTTTTAAAAGATCTATCGGGTTTTAATCACTTCTTCATTCCCTTATTTTCTATTGGATATTACACAATGAAATTTTTATAGAAGATCTCATTTATTATCATTTACTGTTCATAAAATGTTTAGAAAATACATCTTTTTCTGAATTTATTTGCAGAGAAAAAATATTTATTTAGGATTCCATTTAAAATTGATAATACATTATCTAAACTACTATATGTGTGATTATCTCATTAAATGATCCTTTATTTAAGGAGATAAAATTCTTTAGGGTATTGTTTTCTTGTCATTGTTCTATCATAATGGAAAAATTGACTCCCAATGTCACAATATATATTTTATAAATTTTCCAAATAATCACCAAAACAAGAATGTGATTTATATAATTGAATTGAATTATAAGAAATACATAATTATAGGTAACTAATACTATAAAAACGGGATGATAATGATTTCAATAATATATATACACAATGATTCTTTTTTGATATTATATTATTATCATGTTTAATTTTTTTTTCATTATTTTCAATTTTTAATGATTTTTTATGTTTCCAATAACTCTATAAACTCAATTAAAATTCCAAAAAGTTATTCAATTAGTGTTAATGGTTTTAATGTATTATAGTATAAACTAAAAACCTTCTTGAATGAGTTTTGGTAAAATTAAATAAAGATACTTCTTAGAATATTGGCATGTTCATAGTTAATGGTGTTTGTTTCATGTTTCATTGGTTTTTAAAGTTAAAGAGTAGAAGTATTTGGTTGATAATGGGTAAAAATTTAGAAATATGTGAATGTATGATTGAGAATTTTCTATTATGGGATTGAAAACCAAAAACTAACATAAACATTGATTTACTATGAGTAATGTTGTAAATTGTTTCTATAAAATCCAAATAAGATTTCCAAACAGTCATGGTAACAACATATTTAACCAATTTTTCTAACATAGATGTACTATTTCATTCTATCGGTAATCCTTCCTACTATTGAAGTCATTGCTAGTAAGTTTTACATATATCCCTCTAGTAGAAATATAATGTTTACCCACCCAATTGTGTAATATGATATAACTTTATTCACCATATTATGTTTGTAGTTAGTGTTTCTATTCCTCTAAATGTTATGATTAAATATCCTAGATTTTTTTGGTTTTAGTACTCCACACCAGTAATTCTTGAGAAATTTTGTTATACCTCCATTAAATATTTGAAATATTATCTATTAAATTTTACACATAGTCAAAGGAAATTTTAAATAAAATAGAGACTCCAAATGAATTATGTAATCATCGATATAGGGTGAATATCATATACACATCTTTTATCAAAACAATAGATAATTTGAAATGAATTATTTTATGAGGTAGAATCATGCACCTCACAATCAGAATAGTTTATCCAAAGTAAATTTAATTAAAATCAATAACATATTTACTCAATTGAGAATTTATCAAAGAATCACAATAAAATATAGCAATGAATACATTTTTATAATAAGGAAAAATTACAGATGAAGAAATATAGATAAATTTTAATGATTATTAATGATCTCTTTCAACTAATTTATACACTTTATAAACATCCATTGTCTATATATGAATTTTTTCTTTCATCTTGTGTTAATGATTTTTTCAAATAATTTAACCATTGGAAAAAATACAAAATTTTCCACCTTATCCTCTATTTATGAAATTTCATCACTTTAATTACTATTTCATTGTTTTATTTCAACATATTAATGGTTAATTTAGATGATTAGTCTATGTGGATAGTGGGATTCTTCCTTCCACCAAATTTATCAATATGAGTGAGATACTCAATGATATGTTATTTTAATAACATTCTAGGCATTCCAACATTGTCTATTTCTAGTAAAATATCCAACTTAGATTTTTATTTTTATATGGTAAACATTTAATGAATTCTTTATACATGTTTCAATGCCACAATGACATATGATGATCACCGATGTCCTTATTATTCATCCCAATCATGCACTATAAATTATGAATTCCCATAATTGTGATGAAAATAAATATTTAAAAAGTTTCTAATGGTTGATTTTAATAGTGTATTTTTGGTCGATAGAAATTTAGATAAGGAACTATGTGTAACACAACATTGATCATGGATGTATGATCTGTTGGAAGCTATCAGCATCAGCATTGACTTTGCAAGGTTGTTTGTGGATACAACTCTGGTTAAGCTTTCCATGGTTAAAATTTTGTTCCACACTCGTGACTATAAGCTAGTGAGTATGTGAAATTTTCTATACACAATCTTATCAATTATCATTAATATTCACCTCTTATTTTTTTGTTTCTCATTGGGGTTCCTTAGATAAAAAAGATTTTTTAGAGGTCGTTATATCCTGGGGCGATTGCCCGAGATCATGAGATTATTAACAACATTAACATCAAATTCAGTAATTCAAATATGCATTTGAATCATTATATGAATAAATAATATGACATAATGAATGGGGGTTCATTATCAGGGTGCTTTAATGTATGAGCTTCTCTTCTTGGGATATAAATATTCTATTAAGATGTTTTGGATATTCTGGGATGACTGTTTCAATTAGGGGAAAACACATGTATTTTTTAAGGCATTTAGGGGTATTAGAAAAGGGGGACCTATCTATCCTACCCTCTTTACACTCATACACGATACTCTTAGAAATCAAAATAATAAAAAATTGTCCACATGTGATCTTCTTCCTTGCCGAAGGAGAATGAACCAACAATCAATCTCCCACATGATGTATGAAGATGATACTCGGATTTTCCTCAATGCTAGTGATAGAATGGATAGTGGTCTTATTAATTTTCTAGATGAATATAGTTTATAGAGTGGGAAAAATATGGACAAGGAAAAGTGTTGTTTTCAAAAATCAAATAAATTTGGTGATATGATGGTCGTATCCCTATACAAATTGTGAAACCAATCAAGAGGCTCTATAACCTTGAACTATATTGGATCTCCTATATCCCCTAGAAATATCTGAATTAAATATTGTGATGCAATCCATATAACAATCATGATACATGTGCAGGACTAGAAATCCATTTTCTATAATTTTTTGGTAGGATTACATTTATCAATATTGTGGTATTGGTATTCTGATAAATGTGCTCTCAGCCACCAATATTTCAAAGTGTTTGTTGCTGCTATTGACAAAATCTTGGAATACATTATTTAGGATGATCATATTGACTAGATCTTCTATTGGTCTTCGAGGGATAGATTGGCTAGACAGGTTCTTGAGGGTGGTATTAATGTTAGAAGACTATGGGATACGGTGCCCTACATGCATGATAAACATGCTTGGGTGGTTTTAGAGTGAAGTATTCTCTAGGATAAAATTTATTCCTTATAAGGGGAAGAATCTATGGAATTCAATAAATCTTCATAATCTTTATGTTATTTAAATCGTAGTATTATACCTATCATCCATAAACTTTCATGATGGATTATTGGGAGTATCGATATTTTTGTTCGATCCATAATTGGGAAGGGTCAGTTATTGTTTTTCTATGATGTCCAGTTCAAATGATATTTTTCATGGAGGAGAGTTGTTTTCCAAAATATATCTGCACTATTTTAAATACGTATCAAATAATGACTTTTGACTCTATTTTTTTAATATGGATCACGAAAAGTGAGTGTTCCCTACAATGAAATCTAGTATATTTTCCTGTAATGAGTTTCAAATTATTAATATTCCTCAGGGGGAAAAAGATACTAGAATAATTTGGTTTGTTGAAACAATATCCCCACAAAATTCAATATACTCATATGGGGAATCAAAATCCAACATATTCTCATAGATGTGAATATGAAAATAATGTTAATTAACCATGATTCTAAATTCCACTATTGGAGTCTAAATAAAGATGATAATTCTAATCAACTATTTTATTGAGGGTGAATGGTCCATTGCTGTTTAGATGTTTTTTTGTGAATTCTCAAACATCTCATGTTCATATGCTTCTAAAATACCTTTTTTGGATAAATGGATTCATGTTTTGATTGTTGTGGGCCCAAAAAAAGTCAAATCTGTGATTCATAGTGCAGGGTATTGGTGTATATGGGATTTAAGAAACAAGGATCGTTTTGAGGGTAATAATTCCAATGATAGATTTTTTATCATGATGAAATGATTTCTTCTGATTGACCTAGTTTGGGGCTCTAAAAATTCAAGTGATACTCCCTCCCTGTGGTACATGAAGAGATATGGTTATTTATTACCTTCTTTAAATCATGTAATAAGAGGGAATTGGGTTCATTGGTTACCACCTAACATGATTTTAAAACATGACTATGATGGTTCTTGTGTTTGTGGAATCATTCCAGGTGGTGGTTTAGAACGGGATGGTAGTTTTAGCATCCTGGTAATATTCCATACATTTTATGGGATTCGAAGTTCTATCCTGGTAGAGGCCAAGGCAATGAGTATGGGTTTCATGTAGATGTTCGGTGGAATATATTTCATAGTCAAATTGATACTGATTCCAAGATCATCAAGGATTCGATGAATGTAATGATTTCTTCTTACTTTTTCAATTGCTTATATTATCACGAAGTGTAGTGGAAACCATCACCATCACAACAACAAAATATTATTTATTAATGCATGGAAATAAGGTAACAATGTAGTAGATTATTTGGAATCCATGGTGGTGGCTGGTCAATGTACCAACATTTTATATATTTCTAGTTCTCTTCAAATGAATTCATATGTGTTGAACATGATTAGGGGAGACCATCTTGGTCTCCATTATATTAAGTCACTTTAATAATGTTTTCTATGAACTTCCCATATTCTTTTTTGTTGTGGGAGTTTTCCTTTTATAATAATAAATGAATCCTTGTGGAGTCTGATCGATGATTAATGATATAGAGAAACCACAATACATATCAGAGAGATAGATTCTGTTATATTTTCAATGATAGTGTGTTTTCTGTTATTCATTTCCCTATAAAATGGTGAATCCTTAAACATTAAAATTTAATTTTTTACCTTTATGTGTTTACTATTTGATATATATTTTAAAAGATTTCTTTTTTATGTGGTGTAATGGAGATGACATCCATTGTGGGAACAATATTTATTTTATTTGTGGGATTCTCTAGACATTTAATTCAATGATTAAATATAATGAAAAAAATACATTATTAAATATTATTATATTTTTAATCCAATAACATTAAATTTATCAATTATTTTCATTGGAGACACAAAAAAAGAGGATAATTTTTTGTATAAAAAATAAATGTCTAAATGAATTTATTAGGATAATTTAAATATTTATCAATGATATAAGTATCAAATAAATATTATTTAGTATGATAGAAAAATGTTGAAAACGAATGACTCAAAAATTACAAAAAAATAATTTAATAAATAATTACATTCCATGTTCATTGAAATGAGTGTGTAATAATCAAAAATATTTATTAAAAATATAATATGTTGGGTATGAAATGAAATCAATAAAAAAAATTGGAATAAATGATATGAATTATTATAATATAGATTTATCTTTTCCACTCTTCTCTTATACCCCATTTAGGTTACCAGATCATGGAATTTCTATTCATGATACATAAAGATATGTGAATCAATCCATTATGGTTATTATTTTTCCATTATTCAATCTATTTTGATAATAGATGATTGATGTGTCACTCGCTCACTAAATTTTGAAGGCTCACTTCTATTTATCTTTTTTATCTAATTTCTATTTTCCAATATGATTTCATTAAATATAGTTTTTTAATTAATTAAAAAATTTCTTAGGACACATTGATTACAATCCATGATGAAGGAAATTTTTCATATCATAACTGTATAAAGTCATGGAATTGTTTTTGTGTTCCATTTATCAATTAATCGATATTTGTTGGTATTAAGACGAAAATTTTTAGGATTTTTGTGATACATTATATATTTTATGATTATTTAGAATATGGGGTTTACTTCATTATTTTTTTTGTTTTAAATATTTAATATCAGTTATTTGTGTGGGTTTTATCTCAATTAATATAATTTCATGTTTGTGGATGCTGGGTTATTAAATTTGAATAGTTCTTTTATAGTTCCATATGATGGATGTTCCCTCTATTGGGGTAATAGTGAGTTCTATCAACCCCTGAGATGAATTGAGTTTTTATTTTTATTTTTATAAAATGTTATAAAAAACATTATAAAATAAAATATTAAATTCTGAAATTATAAAAGGTTTTTTAAGATAATGTCATTCATAGAACATTTAGTCATGAAAATATTTTTATAATTTGTTTAAATATTCTATAAATATTATTTATTTTCACTTTTTACAATGTTATTTAATAATTTTATACTTCATTAATTAGCATTCAATATTTTGATTCATATATGTTATTATAAGTGAATGATTGGTTTTATTATTGAAATAAAAAATAAATTCTAACAAATATATTTTTAGTATGATCACTCTGTATACATCTAACTATCAATTTTAGTATTCTCAAGAGAATCGATTGGTTTTTTAAAGAAAAAATATTTATATAAAATATTGTCAAACAATTACACACTCTTTAAGTATTTATTATGATTAAAAAAGAGAACTATTCAATTATACTGGTAACATTGTGAAAATATTCAACCTAATTTGGGTGGATAGTGTTTCTTTCTGATATAAATTACTCTAATATGATTGTGTTCATCTCTTTGTTGGATATTTTTCTCTCCTTTGAAAGAACACATTTTGTCTCGCACTCCCTAATCATTGATCAAACCAATATTGATTCTTAATAAATAATTATTTCAAAACCACAAACACATGTATTTTACATGGTCTCCAATAGTAGAATTCCTCATTGGATAAGACAATGAGGATGTTTCGATTTCAAAAAACCCATTATAATCACATTCTGTGTATAGAAAACTATTGACTAAGCGAACATCTTGGTGGGGGGGGGGGTGAATCACATGTCAATTTTTTCTTATTTACCATTTTTATAAGATTACCTTATCTAATGTCTTGAACCTATGAATTACTTAACTGGTACAGTTCTTGTTAGTTAAAATTCAATCATCACAATGATATTTAGACTAATAATTGAAAATAATAACTACACATATGGTTTTTTTGAGATTCATCTCCAATATGAATAACTAAAAATAAATGTGTTCGAATAATTTTAAGCCCGATGTTTTAAAACCACATTAATTTAATATAATCATAAGTTTAGGTAATTCAGTAAATTAGTGAGGGGATGTTATCGTAATAATCCTAATGTCAATTTCAACACATTTCATAGGACAACAACATTGGTACATATCATCCTACCTTGTGATATAGCATTCTACAAGATTAATATAGTCTCGCATGGAATATTTTATATGAATGGAACATAGTTCATAACTATACCCCTACAAACCATTAATTAGTTCTTTAATTTATAGGATTTTTCAACCAAAACATCATCCACGTTATAAATATTATCCAACGGGTCTCACTATGATTCATAATCGTATTGGATCCTCTCTCTTATAAGAGTTTTTATGCATACAATGATGACCATCAACAATATATATATATATATATATATATATATATATATATATATCCCAATAATTTTTCATACTCAATAGAAAATTGTAATCTTACCAATTTTGTATTATCTAATTTGATTCACATTTTATCAGATTAAAACAATACTAGGCATTCTCAATTCTACAAGAGTAAATTTTGTTATAATTTTACTATTAATAAAGGGATTCTAAATTCTCAGTAAAAACCACTTCATATCAAGTATATATTCATATTTTTTATGTCAAAATCAAATATATATATATAGTGATTATTATTTTCATAATATTCAAATATTTATTCTCTTGATAATTCAAAAGGTTATCTTTATCATCAAACACATTCATGATAATACATATATAAATTCCAACATGAATATTTATATTATTTGAGAATATTATATTTTCATTTACACTGAGTTATTTCAAATAACTATAAAATAATATTATATCTAATGTAAAATATTTTAATTGAACAGATACAATGCTCTTTGAAAAATTTGAAATATATTATCCTTGTCATCTCTAATGATCCCACAACAATAATCTATACTTAAAACTCAGAGATGCCATGTTTTATTTCCACACATGGTATATTAATACCTTCAGCCTCACCATATCCATAAATAAAATTAATATATTTATTTGGAATATCAACAAGTATTAATGACTTATATCTTCTAAAATGTGGAATGTTCATATATCGTATAGAAGTCATTATTTCCCACACCATATATATCTCCCTTAAAAGTCACAATAAAACAAAAACCAAATTTTTTATATATCATGTTTCTCATTTAACGTTCTCTCAATCATAACTATACATATCAGTATAAAGATATTTATATTACATATAATTCTGATTTTAAAATCAATAAGGATCAAAGATCATTTGAATCCATATGATGTTAATTCAATGATGTTTTTCACATGGAGCATCCATTACATTATTCATTTCTGAACCAGATAATGAGTATCAACATATACATATTAAATTCAAAAAAAATGTATAAAGTGATCAATTAAACCTCTTAAATATTTTATTTTTTCATTCTCTATTAAATTTATCATGATATATAAACAATGATTCTCAAAATTAAAACATAATTTTATATTCAATTATTATATAGATATTCTAGAATGTTGGAATTTCACACAGTTGATTCATTAAAAAATTGAATAAATACATTAATGATAATGAGGAAAACATCAAACCTTATGATGTAACTATTTAGATTGACTATATGGATAAAGAACATTAATAAACAACACCATCTAGAAAAAACATGTATATCATGAAATCTAATTATCTTTGATCGAACTTAGTTATTATCATTCGTATATCTAGATGGATTGGCCATATCATAAATCATATGAATAAATATGATCATGAATACAAAAAACCATTAGATAGACCATTCAAAAACACATTATATCAACCAATATAGTTTAAATGACAGTCAGGAATGTATACAATGGATCAACTATGAGAATAAAAACTAGAAGTATATGAATTAAAAATGGCTATCAAATGGGAATTCCAGGATAACATTTGAAATAGAGAATTCGGGTAGCCATGTCATAATCTAGTTCAAGTGAGGTATTTGTATGAAGAGTAGTTGTGGGGGAAAAATAATTAAATTACTCATCTAATTATTTTGAACCTAATTTAATTACAACAACAAAGATTCCCTCTATTTAAACTTAGTAATAGTAAATTACTATTGTAATATACAAAACAATAGTGTTTTTTAGGGAGAACATTTTGAAGAGAACTTGAAGAATTATACCAAATAATTATTTGTTGATCAGGGATAAATAAATTTTTCTTCACCAATGGATACCATAGACATCTGAAAAAATAATTATAAAGTATATTTCTTTTTTTTGTGATTGATCCATACCTATGGTATGGAGTTTTTTGTATTTGTTTAATCCATTTTTTAATTTGACTACAAACATGAAAAAATTATCCAAACATGTTGAGTCATGTGATTTCCATTGATATGCAAGTGTATTTTATATTCAATGAATAATGATAGTTAATTTATTTTTAATCAATTAAATTACAATATAATTATTGAATTTGTGAAAAAGGATTTAGTCCAAGAAATATAATGGATGATTTTCAACCCTCATGTTTTTGTTTTGTTCCTTTCTCCCCGTGTTCTATATGAATTCATCATTGATAATAAATTTTTATGGTGGTTTATGAAATACCATGTGAATGATCATTGTGTATTCGATCATTGTTATAATAGATCAATATCACAAGACTTAATTTGGGTTCAAGGACATGGATGTAGTATGAGAAAATGTCATAGGTCTTAGAATCAGATTGGGAATTATCATTTCATCAGATTAGATGGTCAAATGATGTAGTACTACTAGATGATTCTTAATAATTTTCGTTTCCATAATTGGTTCACCAATTACAATCATAATTCAGAAACCTTAGATCCACATTTCATAGTTGGTATTTGTGGATAGAACATTTGTGGGTGCATTGTGAGTGGAAACATTTAGAGACCCACATGTTCTGAAAACATTCCATGATACATGTTGTGTGGGATGAATGAATAGATGATATACAGACCCTCATTATGGTGTCTCAGGCTGTCCAAAAAATTAAATTCCACATGATACATATACCCCAATACATGATGTTTTACCTTGTTCTAGTTTCATAGTGTGTACCCCCAAGGATTATGATATCATACATGACCATATTACAACAAAATATCTAGGTACATGGGAAAGACTATAGTACACTTTCCCAAGAACAAGGAACATATGAATTACCAGAGTACACGAGCATAGGCCCATGGTACACGATTCTAGCTAAAGGATATGGGTTAATTTGTATGGCCAAGATAGAAAATGTAATCCAACTCAAGGTGGTGAATTTGTCTTGATAAATTTGAGTTCTATATTAAATTACATCTAGATGACTCGTTATACCATGTTATCCCTTGGTCCATCCCTATATGGGTTATGTGAGGAATCAAATCATTTTTATAAAATTTGACCCCCTCTATGGGATTAGTATTATATAAATTATATAATACTTATGTGTAGCCCATGGTTGTATCCCCGATCATTTTATATTTCTTATGTGGGGTTATGTGTCAAATTACCAATTTACCAGGGCATTATACACATTAACAAGTTTGTTTACTTAGGGTATAGACAAGAATCCCCCACAGGTTTGGATTGAGATCCCCTATCTACGTATTGATATTTTATGAGTTTTAGTACATATTAATTATTTAGAAGACATAATGACCTTGAATGTAATGTCCCTCATTTTGAACCAGACTAAAACCCAAAGGAATTTGAACTTTTTCGATTACTGAATTGGCAGTTTTTAAGACCAAGCATCAGAATGGAATTCTGAGAGTGGGAATGCATTGTTGATTTGGTTTTGGGCTTGGGAAAAGGCTTGAGAAGTTTCCTTAGTGTCTCGATGCATCTCAAGAGAATTGTTACCGGGAGAGAGGGTGGTTTTTAAAAGGTAGCGGAAGGCGCACGACCTGCACACGGTTTGACCAAACTGTGCGGCCAATTGCATGAAAATCGTGCGGCCTTATTTAAGGGGGAAGTGGATTGCACACGTGCTGGGCACGGTTTCCAAAACCGTGGGCCTAGCCCGTGTGAGGGATCACTCTTATGTAGAGGGTTCCGCATGGTTTGCGCATGGTTTCGCAAAACATGCGGGCCATTCTGTTTAATGAATTTGATTAAATTTAAAATAAAATTAAAGAAAAACATGAAAAAAATCCCTCCCTCACTTCCTCTCTTGCCAGACCTGCATGCAGCACCCAGGGAGCTATCCCTTTGAGCCGCGCGACGCCATCCTCCTACGACCTCATCCTTCCTCTGTTTTTATTGGATTTTATCTTGGTTTCTTCCCCTATCCTCCATTGTAAGTTCCCTCCTTCCATTTCCTCATGTTTTCCAACCAGATTTTTCCCTCTCCTTTGACCTACGGGATTCCGCCGAACCCTAGGTATTGGGGGTTTCCTAATTTCTATTTTTCCTTCATTTGAGGATTGTAAAAAGGTTGTCTCGGGACCCTTGGGTTCAAGTTTGGACCTCCACTGCTGAAGGCGAGGCAAATTCTGGCGGTTTCGGTTGCCAACTTGGTTCGAGGTGAGTTTTTTGTTACGCTTTTGGTTTCACTGCACCTAGAATAGTTCCTTTCAGTGTTTTAAGGTTTCTTGTATTAATCTGTTAGCGCATTGAAGGTTTTGGAGTGGTTTCGAGTCGCCAATGTAAAGGTGACTCGCCTATGTAGGAATAAGTCGTATGTGAAATCACATATTTATTGTGGGGGAGCAGTAGCGGCTCTTAGGTAGAAAGAGTCAAGAGATGTAGTGGACGGATGTATGCACCTTGAGGTAGGATCCCTCTTCTTGCCTCTTTAATTTATAGTAAAGTATTAAAGAGTTTAATAATACTTGTGCATTAGTATTTTAATTCTGTAAATTGGGTTTTTATTAGAAGTTTCTTAAAAAATAGTGTGAAATGAAGGATAAGATAAAACTATTTCTTGGTCACTAAACTAACTATTTAATAATAAAACCCCTCGATCATAGGTGCGCTGTCTCCAAGATAAAATGTTGTGATAAACTTTTTAAGATTTCCTTCTGGACTGCTGTGGTGCCTCTTTGATGCTTTGTATGTGAACATGCATTGTTGATACCAAGGGAATGAAATGGTTGTGCTACATGTTTTTGGGTCAATTATCCATGTTTAGGAAAATTGAGTAAGATGATAACCATAGTTGGATGACTTAGGAAGAAATGAAATTTTACCTCTAGAAGGTATCAAAGGGTGAAATAATGATATAAGTATCCCTTAAGATGGAATGATGAAACTAGGAAGGACCAGACTAGGGTGGTATCACAACACCATGGGACAACGTAAGGATCACAACTTATGTTAGTAAAATTAATGTGTGAATTTCTTAATTTAGATACTTAATATGGGTTTCCTTAAGTATGAATGTGAATGTGTTCTCTTATGTGTATATGGTGTGATTGTTTGAATGCTTATACGGTAATTCCATAAGCAGTATACTGTAGACATGTTTGTATTGTGAGTTCGTACAAGATGATGCCACATAATGAATGATAATAAATGTGAGTGCATGGTGAGGCCACCTAGTGACACATACGTGGTTTGATGGGAGGCAGTTATACCCCATTCCTGTGTAACAGTACATGTATGGAAGGGAGGAATTCTTACCCCTTGAAAGTTGACATCTATTGATGATTCCATGTCTGGAAGGGAGGTATTCTTACCCCTTGCTAGTTGACTTCTATTGATGATTACATGTCTAGAAGGGAGGAATTCTTACATATCTCTATTTTACTTCTGTTAATGATTACATGTTTGGAAGGGAGGAATTCTTACCACTTTCCAGTTGACTTCTGTTGATGATTGCATGTCTACATGGTAGGCAGTTATACCCCATGCCAGTATTTTGAGTGTGATATATGGGAAGCAGTTATACCCCATACCAGTTGAATAAATGTGATTGAATGGAGGCATTCTTACCCCTTGCCAAATGACTTATAGGGATGAGAGGCATTCCTACCTCATGCTTCTTTTTCTTATTAATGGGTGGGAGGCATTCTTACCCCCACACCATCTATGATCTAAATGCTTATATATATATATATATATATATATATACATGGTGACATGATCATGTTACTTAACCGACAACAAGCTGAAGTAGGTATAACCATCAGGTATCCCTTGGGAACCTGGATGAGTGTTATTTACTTAGGTAATTCTGCTTACTTATTTCTCCATACCTTCTCACTGGTTAATTATTATAAACTTTCTAGATTGGGATAGGCACCGGTGGTGCCGACCTGTTGAGGTTTATATCTCACACCCTACTCGGGCCGCCATTGCACTGGGGTACCTGAGTAGACCTTCTTGCATGCATGACCTAGGATGTGTGTTGTGCTATTTGTACATGAGGAGTTATGAGAAAAGGACCAAGCGGGAGCTAGGGATTCTCTGGGGAACGTTGTTGGGATTTTCTTTCTTTTCTTTTTGTATTTTTTATAAAGCATGTTGTATTGATTCCAAATTTCATAACTGTATCATCATCTGTACATGCATGAATTGTAAAGTGGTGTTTTCCACCTTTTATAAATTTGTTATTACCTATATTTTTCTTCTACCTTTAAATTGGTTACTACTTCCGCTATTGAATATTATTTAATCTGATAATACCGTTGTGTTACTCTGATATGAGAGTATAGTTTCTCCACTATCACCTCCCGAGTCCCTTGCTGCTAGTCGGCAGCCTCTGGCATACGGGGAGAAGTGCTTGAGACATGTGTCCTATCGGTCCGGCCATCGGTTCGATGGTAAGCCGGGCCGGGACAATACAAAGTGGTAAGAGAAGGTTTTTTTACTTTTCCTCATTATTTTGGGTTGGTAGACAGGAGAATAGTAAAGTGTCGGCGCATGGCTAATATCCATCTTGGGACTAATCACCCCACGTACGGGAAATGACCAATTGGCCAGGGTTGGGAATTGTTGTTCATGTTGTTTTCTAATAAAGTTGATATGATTTCACCTTGAGTGACTGTTGTATTTTATGCTACATATAGTTTATGAAATTCTTTGAATTTTACACTTGTCCTGAAATGGAAATAAAACTGCATTCCATGCATCATATTAGGTACATAGGAATTAACATGTCCTGCATGTGCCAGGCCATGTAGTTGCATCTTAGCTTTCTTGTATAATATGCTTAAGTGATTATATTCCATAGTTATGTGTTATAACATGCTTATGTGTTATAACATGTTCTGTTTTTACTTCTTATGATGGCATGTCTTGCTTTGGTTGTACCTGGGTTGTGAGTGAACGAGAACCAATTTTCGATTGTATGGTTTATGGGCGCCTTACAACCAGGAAGGGGTAACCCGTTTATTAAAACCATTCTGAGAATGATATGAATACGTTTTTACGGAAATTGATAAAAATGTAATTATGTGGAAATTAAAATGCTAAAGTAAATTGGTTTTGATTAAAAATGAGAGCCAAATGCCAGTTAATAAAGTCTATGGTAACATCATAGCTTGGTTAATGGCCTCCCATATACTTGGGATGTTGTATGTTTGCATGTTAAATTCTGGGTTGGAACCTGTTTTGGATAAAAAGGGGAGTCAATTTTGAATCCATGAAGTTTATGGGTTCTTCATGAATTGGGAAATGGCAACCCGTATTAAATGTAAAGGGTTTTTGTATTGTGAAATATGTAAATGGAAAGGGTTGCCTATTTATTCCAAATTGAATAGTTTTGGATAACTATTAATTCTGAAACTGGACCCAAGTAGGTATGTTGGAAAGTTTTCTATGAGATAACCCAGTTGGGGTGTTTGAATTTCAAAAGTAATTGAGTAAATTGCTTTGGGGTTTCTTTTTGAAGAACCCGAGATGGATAAAATGGGACCCTCATAGGTCGCCCTTAGTTTAAATGGTTTTTTATTGATAAATAAGGTATTTCTGTGAATGTTTGAGGTTCTTAAAAGGATTTTTTGTGAAAATTACCTGTTTTTATGTTCTGTGGTGGACGTTTATAAATTTTTAGTGTTTAAATGGGGTAAAATGTTATGGGTTTGGTAACGGAAACCGTGGTGGTGCGTTGAAACCCTAGAGTAAGGGGTAGTTTTGAGTTTCTCTTTGAAATTCCTTGAAATGGGACCGTAGGTGTTTCCTGTGGGCGTTGTTTCCTTAGCGGTGTTTTGGTGATTGGATTTTGAGGCTAGTGACTTATTTGGCATGACCTGTTGTTTGTGTTGATGTTGGATCTTCGTAAGGGGAGAGATCGTGGTTGGTAGCACCCTTTTCATTTTAATTCCTTGCTTTTACTGTGTGTTTTCTAATGTGAGGTGTTGTCTGGGTGCCGTTGTCCCTTGTTGGACTCCTTTTTTTCTAATGACACCCTTGTTTATATGGGTGGTCGTTGAGTTTTGACTATCGTTGCGGCTTCTGGTCATCTCCTCAGTAGAGTGTCCCGACGTTAAAGAATTATTTCATCCCAATGTTTGGGATGGATTTCGAATGACTCGTGTGTTTTGACATGTTGGTTTCCTTGTTTTGGATCTTCTTCGTTTATTTGGTGGTGTGATTGTGGCAGAGGAGCATCACACGATCATTTGCGGTGTTTTTGTACTAGCGCGCTTGTTCTAGGCTAGGTTATCACCTTTCCCTTAGACGACTAGGGAACTCCTAAGGGTGGGAGCATGTCGTGTCTAATCTGGTAAATGTGTCCTTTCACATGGAATGGATGCTTCTTGGTATGCCTTTGGAAATGGGTTGGTCGTGTCTGAATGCCTTGTGACATGAGAATTTAAAACGTGTGGATATGCCGGCATGTGATTCCGAGTTCCTTCCTTGATGTCGAACAGTTTTGGATCGACTGTTCTTCCTTACAGTAGTTTGGTATGATTAGCTGGAATATGTTTCAATCCTCTTGGTGTATTCTTCTTAGTGAAGAGCATGTCCCATATCTTGTCCTCGTTCTAGATACACTAAGAGAGCATTGGTCATATCTGCACTAATGCATAGAAGCTGTTGGGCTTAATTGTATGGTCCTCTTTTGACGTTGCACACAGGATGTGTTGTTTCCCTTATGGTTTGATCTTGGAATCATCATTGGATGTCCATTGTTGGCTTCATTGAACATGTTTGTGCTAAACTTAAGGTGCCTTGGAGAAAGGAATTGTGGGTTTGTTTGAAATACTTCGGCCGTTTAGGATGAGCATTCTTGTAAATAGTCAGGCAGAGATGGTTGAAATGAGGTTCTTTTTTAATGTCTGCAGTCGGTGACATACCATTCTCTGGCACATCGTCAGGTAGAGGCATGTGCGGTTTGTGTCTGTCGGTGCCTAATATGAACAACTGTCTCGAGATGGGCCTTAAGGTCTATGGGGAATCGACCGTTTGATCTATTTCAAATCACGCTATGAGCATCATGGGAACTCTTGGGGCGTGCTTTGAAATTCAATTCCCATAGTGGTCCGAATAGTAGTTTGGAGTTGGTTGCATAACGTTAAATATCAAAGGTGGGAATTACCTATGCCTAGATGCTTGGAGAGATGACGACGAGTTCGTGTCTCTAGGTAGATGGGCTCGGGGAGAGCTGTCTTGGTGTTTCATTCAACAAAACAAGCGTTGGATCGAGTATTGGCGGATTAAGCGCCATAGGGTTTAATGAAAGATTAAGGTTGTGTTGGACGGTTGTAAACACAACGTGATCGTTTTAACGAATCATCACGACCCTTGTAGGTTGGGTGATGTGTATGTTGTTCCCGATCACTTCTCGGGGATGGGAAGTTCTAAGGGGGGAAGGTTCTAAGGACCCAGGTTTTGAATCGTACTAAAACCCGAAGGAATTTGAACTTTTTTGAATACTAAACAGGACATTTTTAAGACCGAGCTTTGAAACGGAATTACGAGAGTGGGAACACTTTGTTGTTTTGTTTTTGGGCTTGGGCGAAGATCCGCGAAGTTTCCTTAGTGTCTCGATGGGTCTCGGGAGCTTCAGTACTGAGAGAGAGGCGTGTTTTTAAAAGGCAGAGGAAACTACATGGGCTGCTCATTGTTTTAACAAACCGTGAGGTCCATTGCAGGCAAACCATGTGGCTTTATATAACGGGGCAGTTGACTGTGCACAGTTTCCACACTGTTTCCCAAACCGTGCATCCTAGCCCGTTGGAGGGATCTCTCTTAGGCAGAGGGTGCCGCACGGTTTGCGCACGGTTTGGAAAACCATGCGGATCAAACCATGTTGTCTGATCTGTTTAAATAATTTTATTAAATTTAAAATAAAATAAAATAAAAACTTAAAAACAAATCCCACCCTCACTTCCTCTCTTTCCAGACCCACATGCAGCTCCCAGGGAGCTTCCCTTTTGATCCGTGTGACACACTCCTCCTACATCCTCCTCATTCCTCTATTTTCTTGGGATTTTCTCTTGGTTTCTTCTCCGATCCTCTGTGGTAAGTTCCCCCCTTCCATCTACTCTTGTTTTCCAGCTGTAGTTTTCCCTCTCTATTGTCCTATGAGATTTTTCCAAATCGTATGTTTTGGGGGTTTCTTAATTTATGTATTTCCTTCGTTCTAGGGTTGTACTGAGGTTATCTCGGGACCCTTGGGATTGAGTTTCAACATCTCCCACTGAAGGTGAGGCAGATCCGGGTAGTTTCTATTTCCGGATTTTGTTCGAGGGGAGGTATTTGTTACACATTGGGTTTCGCAGCCCCTAGAATGGTTCCTTTATGTTTTTTAAGGTTCCATGTATTTATCTGTTAGTGAGTTGAATGTTTTTGGTGGGGTTTGGAGTCACCAAGGTCAGGGTGACTCACCTGTGTAGGCATAGGTCGTATGTGAAATCACATAAGCCTCATGGGGGAGCAGTAGCGGCTCTTAGTTCGAAAGTGTCAAGAGCTGGAATGGATGGATGGATCCACCTTGAGGAAGGATCCCTATCCTTGCCTCTTTAATTTAAATTAATGTATTAAGGTGTTTAATACTACTTTTGCATTAGTATTTTAATTCTGCAAATCAATTTTTGATTAGACGGTGCTTGAAAAAGAGTGTGAAATGCCGGATAAGATAAAAGGGTTTCTTGTTCACTAAACTAACGATTTAATAATAAAATCCTTTGATCAGAGGTATTCTCTCATCAATATAAAAAGTCATGATATACTTTTTATGCTTTCCTACTAGATTGTTGTGGTGCCTCTTTCATGCTTTGTATGTGAACATGCTTTGTTGAGACAAATGGAATGAAATGGCTGTGATAGTTGTGTTTCTGACAATTTTCCATGTTTAGGAAAATTTAGTAAGATGATAACCATATTGGGATGACTTAAGACTAAATGACTTTTTAACTATAGAGTGTATCAAAGTGTTAAATAATGATTAACATATCCTTTATGATGTAATAGTGAAACTAGGAAGGTACAGACTAGGGTGGTACAACCACTCCTTGGTATAATGTAATGAGCATGGAATATGTTAGTAAATTGAATGTGTGAATATATTGATTTAGATACTTATGATGGGTTTCATTAAGTATGAACGTGAATGTGTTCTCTTATGTGTATGTGGTATGATTATTTTATTGATAATGTGGTAATTCCATAAGCAGTATACTATAGAAATTTTTGCATTGTGAGTTCGCACATGCTGATGCCACATAATGAATGATTACAAATGTGAGTGCATGATGAGGCCACCAAGTGACAGATAAATGGCTGGAAGGGAGGCAGTTATACCCCGTTCCTATGTGAGAGTACATGTCTGGAAGGGAGGTATTCTTACCCCTTTCCATTTAACTTCTATTGATTATTACATGTATGGAAGGGAGGTATTCTTACCCCTTGTCAGTTGACTTCTGTTTATGTTTAAATTTCTGGAAGGGAGGCATTCTTACCCCTTTCCAGTTGGCTTCTATTGATGATTACATGTATGGAAGGGTGGCATTCTTACCCCATTCCAGTTGACTTCTGTTGATGATTACATGTCTGTATGGGAGGTCATTATACCCCATGCCAGTATTATTAATGTGATAGATGGGAAGCAGTTATACCCCATAGTGGTTGAATGAATGTGATGGAAGGGAGCCATTCTTACCATTTTCCAGTTGACTTATTGGGACGAGATGTATTCCTTATTCATGACGTTTTTTCTTATTAATGGGTGGGAGGCATTCTTACCCCACTCCATCTATGATCTAAATTCTTATATATATATATATGGTGACACGGTCAGGTTATTTTACTGAAAATGATCCGAAGCAGGGGTAACTGTCAGGTGTCCCTTGGTAACCTGGATGGGTGTTATTTACATAGGTAATTCTTCTTACTTATTTCTCCAAACCTGCTCTCTGGTTAATTATTATGCACTATATAGATTGGGTTAGACATCGGTGATGCCAGCCTACTGTGATTTATATCTCACAACCTACTCTATCTGCTATTGCACTGGGGTACCCAAGTATACCTTCTTGCTTGTATGACCTAGGTTGTGTGTTGTGCTGTTTGTACATGAGGAGTTAGGACCAAAAGACCATGCAGGAGGATGGGATGCTCAAGAGAACACCTTCAGGATTTTTAGTCCTTTATTTTTGTATTTTTTAAGCATTATATATTGATTCATGCTTTCATAACTGTATCATCATCTGTAGATGAATGCATTGAAAACTGGCGTTTTCCACCTTTTATAAAATGGTTATTAAGTGTATTTTTCTTTTTTCCTTTCAATTGTTTACTACTTCTGCTATTGAATATTATTTACTCTGATAATACCGCTGTGTTACTCTGAAATGAGGGTATAGTCTCCCCACTATCACCTCTTGAGACCCTCACTGCTAGTTGGAAGCCTCTAGTGTATGGGTAGACGCACTTGAGGCCATGTGACCTACCGGTCCGGCCACCGGTTCAATGGTATGTCGGTTCGGGACATTACAATGAAACCTTATATGATCTCCACCAGTGATAGGATGTATCAAGGAGTGTGTTCTCCAGGAATAATGTAACCATGAATCCTCATGTATAATCTTATAATGAATGTATGGTTATTACCATACATTGAGAAATTATTTTTATCATGAGTATATATAATATTTTATTATTATGAATTATATTATTAATAAAATAAATTCATAATGATGATATGATCTATCTCTATTGATTCATTATGATTGATGGATTGGGGTATCCTTCTAGGTATTTTCAAACTCACCCTTTCATGGGTCTTCCCAAAGATGTCACATATTACAAATATGGAAATCCTTAAAATTGAATCTTTGGAGGACAATGAATAGGATTATAAATGTTCATTTAAAATGATCATATTTGGTTAATATTGTTTAATTTTTAGTAGTACTCAACTAATTTTAGAATTAATTATCCATTTTTATATTTTTGTGTGATTATATTGGAACCTTTATGTTTTCCCAAACATTGGTTGTACTCAGATGTGAGGTAATAATATAATCCTTCATTTTTTAGTTGAATTTTGTAATAAAACATTATGTGGGTATATAAAGGCATGTCCCTATTAATGGGTACTTTCAGATAAGGCCTTCCTTGATTGTTATATTTTTACCAGGAATAGGTCACCTATAATTGGGTAATTGGAGTTGGTTTTGGTGTACCACACATGGATTTCCAATATCCAGATATCCTCAATAAGTTATGTAATTATAGTGTTGTATTGATGATTTTTTTACATTAGAAAATAGTTTTAATTTTATTTAAATGTTAGGATTTGATTTTGGACCAGGGAAAAATTAATGTGTTTCTAGTTCGACCCTAATGCTTAAAGACCTATGGTTGGATCAACATCTGAAATATCAAATAACGAGGAGTCTAAAAAACATGCCAAATCGAAACTTATAGGCACTAATTGTAAGGGAAAATATTTTTCATGAATAATATATGATTTTTATTTATTCCATTCTCATCATTGTTCTTCCCCCATGATATAGTATTTAATGGTGGAACATCATCACCTTTTCAGGAATCATCCACAACAAATTCCAAATAGGATTCTAAAATAGGATGCGAGGATGATCTAACTTATGATGAGGGTTTTGTACATAGTCCTTGTTATGAGGTGGTAGCTTTGAGTGGTTTGGTAGTACTACCACAAGGAATTGAGTAGCAGTTTGTGGGGTTTCATTTGCTCGGGAGGATATGTTAAAAATTGGGGAAGGTAAAAATAAAATTGAGCTACAATTTTATTTTTAAGTGGTTATATCCATTGAGTGGAAGTTTGGGAACTACCCATGAGAGGTTAAGAGGGTGGTGGGGCCCACACGAACTCCACCTCTTCAAATTCTCTAAACCCCCATAAATCATCCCCTTTAACCCCCATGTATTACGTGATGTGACTTCCTTCACATTAAAGCATGCCATTTATTTTGGGAGTTAAGCCTTTGAATTTTAAAAATTTAAGTGCATGGCACGTTATAATAAAATAAGCATAACAATTATTTTATTTGGGGGTCATTTCATGGTGTTGGGTTTTTGAGAGGGGGAGCAATCTTCCTCTGAATAATTTCATCTTCCACGTTGATGAACGTGGATAATGCCACTCTCCGACGAAGAATGCCGACTCCAATGAAAGATGACATGTCTTTCTACTCCACTCCGCAGCCGGTGTGAGACGCCTCCCCACCTCGGACGATCTCCGTAAAGCATTTACGAAACCCTCTTCTGCGACGCCTTCTTCCGCGACGTTCAATTCCGCGACAAACCTCCGTTCAACCTTTTCTTTGAGGTAGGGGTTTGGTTTTATGTCGTGAATAATTTTGGGCGTTCATCATAAACTTTAGCTACATGTTATCAATTAATGGGAGGAGGCCGGACCGCACAAACACGTGTGACCCCCTCCCTTATTTTTTTGTTGTCCTTCATTTCAGTTTGGAACGGAGAAGCCGTGGTGCCTTCGCACCGCGCAGAAACCAGAGAACCTCGGCAAATCAGCGCAGTGTCGTCACGCCGTGCCGGGAAACCGTGAAGACACCGCAGCCAGAGCAGGCCACGACGGAGCGGCGCGGCGCCGTCATGCCGCGCCGGTCGGACCATGGCTGCGGCCTTTGGCCGCGACGGAGTAGGGAGCGGCGGCTAGCAACCGGCTGTCGGTGCCGGAACAGGAGGGCAGGACCGCGGGGTCCCGCGACAACAGCATGACAGGCCAGCCGGGCCGAATGAACGAAGAACTGGGGTTCGTAACCCCCGGCCGGCCGAAGGACCGACCCCCCACATGGGTGCCGCGGTTTGACAAACAGGGGGGCAATGCCCCCCCCCCCTCTTCCGCTCGGCCGTTACGGCTGAGCCGCCCGACGACGCTGGCCAGGACGAGCGCGCCAGGCCGGGCCGCCAGGCCACGCCATCGGGCCAGGCCGCGCTGGCCAGGCTAGGTCGCGCCCACCGGGCCAAGCCGCACCCTATGGGGCAGGAACCGGACCCAGGATGGGTCGACCCGGTTCGGGCCGACCTAGGGGGTATCGGGCCCGGTCGGACTGGGCCCGAACCCCATATTTCCGGACCTCTTTCCGTATTTTTCCCCTAACATGGGCTGTGAACCTCCGATCGACACACCGTCAGCTGAGATGCGATACTTGGATCGAGACGGTCGTTTCGGTATATTACACTCAAGGTTTCAGAGAACGTTGGGTTCGGCCGGGTTGGTTCGTACATGAAACCAACCAGGCCCTCGGAGTGGAAACACTTATAACATGAGCTTCGGACGTCCGATTGACGTGCCGTCAACTTTGATGGATTCCTCTTAGTGAGATGGACTTTTTGGCTTACTCCGCTCGAGGATTGAATGCAGTTGTAGTATGGTCGGGTTGGTTTTGACTTAAAAACCAACCAGGCCCCTGGGACGAAAAGGCCAATATCTCACAGACCAGATGTCTGATTGACGCGCCATCTGTGACATTGAGTTACTATTGACGATACAGAACTTTTGGATACATCAGCTCCGGAAATCGTGTCAGTTGATGTCTCAGCCCCTCAGCTCGTGTAGTGGACCCTCCCGAACGAGCTTGTTGTGTGCGGGAACACTAGAGCTGGCTGTGACTGTGACGACGATGAAGACAGTACGGGAATCCTCTTTGGGTTCAACAACGATGACTACAGCACGCAGCGATCCTCAGTGGATCAGTGTGACGGATCCTATGTGGGTCAGATCCTGTGTGGGCCTGCGCTCAGCGGTCCTGTGTGGGCCAGCGCATTCTGATCCTATGTGGGTCATTGCGGGGGCTAGGCACCTCTCGATTCTTTGTGGGTCATTGCGGGGGTGATTACCTATCGATCCTTTTTGGGTCATTGCGGGGGTCATTACCTATCAATCATGTGTGGGTCCGATGGCTTATATGAATCAGCAGCTACATCTGATCATCTCTATCGTCTTACGAAGAAGTGTACCTGTGTGAGCTGAGTCTTGACTTTCAATACTTATCTTTGATAATATTGACATGATATCCTGTGTGGATTACTTTATGTTTTCCTATGTGGATTGGGTTATGATTTCCTATGTGGATTGGGTTTTACTAGGGCTCCGATGTTGGAGCCGAACGAGAATTGAAGACTTAGGTATATGTATGGTCATATACCTAAGTAGTGACGAATGTTACTTCGTGATTGTATCTTTCCTTTGTGAATTATCCTTTGTGGATTCTGGGAGACCTTCGGGGGGTCTCGGGGTCCCTACTAAGTAGCATATACTCATCCCTGCACGGGCTATGCCCGCACTACATTGTGTTGGATGCAAACGACGGACAACACTGATCGTGGTTGAGGCTTGCAGAGCAGGTCGGTACCTGGAGGTGGACCACTGGGCGGGACGTACTCGGAGCGGACGGCTGGAACCGAGGAGCTGTGGAGGCTATCTATACCCACTCTTCAGGTGGTACTTCCAATGGATGGATCGACGTTGCGGATTTACTTTTCAGTTGATGTACTCCCTTTTTCAGTTGTACTTTAATTTCAGTTTGGGTTTGTATTCTGGCCCACATACTTTTCCACACTTTCTATTGTACCCAGTTCTACTTACTCTTTACTTATTCTTGATTTCATTGTGGTGTTTGTTTACTTTACAAAGGCAATGCCTTCCCTTTTTATCAGTAATTATTCCTTGGTGCTAGTCGCCAGCCCCTGGCCTATGGAAGGCGGGCTTGGGGTAGTCACAACACGAGCCCTGAGGATGGGTTGTGATAGATTGGTAGAAAATATGTGGCCACCATCAATGATCAGAGTTCATTATGATTAGTTCTGAATTTCATTGGTGATATTTGTGACATGAATAGATAAACGATTCATAAAAAACATTACAAATTTGATTCCAAGGGGTTATGGATAAATCCATAGTTACATGAGTTTGGTTTATCTGAAAAAATTATGTGTATACCAACCATTATGATTTTCGCGATTTAAGAGAAAAAAATCACATCCTGTGTATAACCCCATACATGATGTGTGACATAGTACAATAGGATCAACATGTTATCCAATGATACCCAAGAATAGTCTAATACATAGGAATAGTCATGGAATATTATCTTAGGAACAATTATGTACATGATCATGAAACGAATAGATGAACATGAGCCCCCAAGGTACATGGTCACAACCAGAGTATAAGGGAACATGCCATAGGACGTGGGTTGGATTTTTCTTTCCAAGTCAAGTGATTTACTCCTACTGAACACTGTATACTTAATCTAGGGAATTCTGATTAAAATTTTCACTTCTATCAATATGATTATCTATTTAGATTTTTAACCTGACATATTCCAATGATAGTACAATGAGGAAAGACATCATTTGAATTTGATATCAACCTTTATATGGGATTTTTCAAAACCAGTGGCATAATATACATCATGTAACATGATTGATGATTAGATATCACTTAGTCATTAATATATACATATTAGAATAATGTGACCAATATATTGAAGTGTTTTATCTACTTGTTGGATGGTTTACCATATAATTGGACATTAATCCCTCCAAAGACTTTGGGTGTGATTCCCTATACCTATATCAATATTTGCCAATGTCCTAATATATAATTTCATTATCTAATATCCTTTTGAGAATAACCTCTCAAAATATTTCTATTATTAATATAATGGGTTACAGGGTGAGATCTCCCAAATGAGTGTTACAATAATGCCTCAAATAGAATCCTACTATAGTAGTTTGGTTTTGTCTAAAATTTGAGACAGTGGGTCTATCATCTGTATAACTATTTTGTTATTATTATTTATCATAACCTAGTTGAAATAATTATATGATGACAAGTTGATCTCTTCATTAATTTTTTTTGGTTTATGATTTCCTGGTTTCCCATTTAGTGTTGTTATACTCACCCTAGTGTGGGAATTTCCATAACATATTCTGTATTATTAAGATGAAATTCCATATGAAACATCCCAAGTAGGACCATGAAAATGTGATATTTGTTTGAGATAGATTGATCTTGTTTAGTTCTAGGTGTTTCATATATAGTTTTTCCCTAATCATTTCATTAGGTTAGAATCTTTTACAATGTTGGTGGGATTTAATTTTTCAAATTACATTTTCCCATTTTTGTGTTGTGCATTCATGTAGGATATAGATTTATTCATGAATTTGGGAATTGGGTTTTTACCTATTAGAATCATCTTCATATTTATGTATGCATGTGTTTGTGATGTTATATTAGGAGAAGGTCCCCCATGTGAGTAATATGACTAGTTTGAAATTCTATACAGCCCCTAACCGAATAGGGGAAGGATTTTGTTGCCACACACGACATCCTGACATCCAAGAATTCATGGGTTGGATACATCATGATGGTTTTCTTGAATATTTATCATAATGGTCCTCATTTAACACAAAAAACGTCCTTCTTCCTTCTCTTCCATATATATTAGTCGAATATTAAAATTATTTATCCATTTATCTAATTCATATTGATTTATTTTTAAAATTATTACTTAAAATAAGTACAACTATACACATTGTAACATAAAATGTCCCCTTATTATTTATTTTTATAACCACCTAAATATTATAATCCAATACTAGTAAATTGACTGCCTTATATTATACCATTTACAAATAATGAATTAAATCGATGTTTATGGATGGAATATCATTAGTACTTACAGAAAAAATTTTCATAAAAACATTCCCCAAATCTTCTTCTCCTCCCAAATAAATATAAATTTCACATGGATTCATTTGGGAGAGAGGGATGGAACAATAGAAAAAAACATGGATCCTTCAATTTATATAATCTTATTATAGTTGGGATAATGTGATGTGTATGTAAAAAGGGACTTCATTGAAACTTCTAAAATATTCTCAAATAAGATACTGTACATGAACTATCTCTTTTTATGTAGGTATAAAAATATTTTCAATAAATACACTCCCACCTAAATAAATAGATCCAAAATTTTATTATCAAGGTATCAATTCGGGTTTTTTATGATATATATATAATCAACAAAAATCTATCTTTATAGACACAATTAGTAGTTTAAATCAAGGTATACAATTTAATTGAAAAACTAGAAACTAGAAATCTATATAGATCTATTAAGATGATTTTGATTCCCAAATATTTCAGAATTTAATGAATGAAAATATTATTATCTGGTGTATTAATGTACTGTGATCGTACAGATGAATCAAAATACAATGGAAGAATATTCATTATATCTTCCCCATATGGAGATGCACTCACTCAATACTTCATCATGTTTATCAATATATTCCATGAATTGGAATCATGTCTCACTATCTAGTAGTGAAATCCACATCAACACCACCATAATCATATATTTACATCAATAACATTCATGTCAGTATATAAATATGATTATTTTTATTGCGAGGGATTGATTCTATTTCCAATTATGAAACACTCGAATGAAGAGTAATTTAATCACATCCCAATGACTCTTTTCCATGATGATATAATTATTTGATATCTATCATGATAATAACAACATCAAATTTATATTGTGGGGATTTTATACATAGTATGGAATTCATCTGTTATCAAGTAAATATTTTGTGTGGAATTGGATGCTTTTCTTTAGCAAGAAATGTATTTTCGACCAATGGTGATTTATTCATTATCGTTTCTTATCTAGAATTTATTATTTAGATGGTAAAATGAGAATACATTTTATTGTAGAAAATCATATTTATTTCACCAATTACATGCATTGATTAATTATTATGGTCATTATTTTTGGATAACCTATCATACAATTTTTGTCCGTCTTGTGTAATGAGATATTTTCTTTTAGTTTTTCCACATATCATGGTATTATCAATTTTTCATGCTATTCCAAGTTGTTTATGAAAAATCCTTAGGAACTCTTTTCATAAATACTTATATTTCTTAGAGTTATAGCTTTTTTTCATTCATTTAGTTACCCTTTTTGGTTACTCCTCCCTTTCTTGGATTTGTTCAACCACTAAATAAGTGGTATATATCTCACAATCTTATTTTTTTGGCTATTTTTTTAGTTTTCATCCTATAATTTTGATTTCAATGTCCAATATTCATGGTATATATTGGGAAACCTTTTTTTATATTTGAATAATCTATTGTTTTTGCCATTTTTCAGAGGATTCTTATTATACTTTTTAGGATTTTTTTTAGAGATTTTATTATTTGTTGATTACATTTTAATAAATTATTTTCTTATATGATTGAATTAATTTTTTTCATGTAATTTTTGACGTGGACTTATGTAATAATTAATATATGAGATTTGATTGGTTAATATGTAATGGATTTACTAATATAAAGGACCACCTATATGTAAGTAGTAAAATTTGGTACAAAGAATTTCAAATATATTACCATTTGATTGGTTATTATTTTTCAATGAAATAATATTCTATTTTTTATGATTTATATATTATATAACTACAATCAACCTGTATTGAATAATAATTTAGTTTTAAATGTTGAAATTTTATTAAAAAATTATATGGCCAAATGATAAAATACTTATAATCACTAACAATTTACTTCAAAACATATAATTCTCAAATTGGTTTTAATATATATAGTTTTCATTTTTTACATTTAGGTTGATTGTTAAACCTTGTAAACCTATTTTGGAAAATGGTTGTATTTTTTATTCTATAATCCAACCTTAATATATTGGATAATTTCATAAAATATTTATTCATATATTATTTTTAAATATCGTTCTAATGGATTAAATTGTACTCGTGACATCATTTGTGTAAATATATTTACTAGAACAATTAGTCACATTTTTTATTTCATGTTCAGGAAAAATTATGTCTAGAGTTATATATCAATATCACCCAATATCAATAAATCATCTGATTCAATATTCACCTTTTTTTTTGATATTCTAGTGTTTTTCTCACCCTTAATAATGAGATGTAATGAAATCTTGTTATTTTTTATCTGAATTCTGGTTGAGTGTCCTTTATATATAATTATTACAAAAAAAAACTATGTTAATGAATGAATTACATGAAAAATATTTCAATTTTTACAATCTCAAAACCATTACATTTAAATTAAATTCGTCAAAAAGGTGAATTTTATATTTTAAGGGGTCACTGATTTTCCTTTGGTTTCTATAAAATTTATAGGAATATTTATAATTTATAATTATTTACATGTAAAACTGGTTACACCCAAATTTAATCTCTATGTAGATGTGGTAATTGTATAAAATTTATGGGTCGAATATAGAGGGACCGATGAAGTAATATATTGATAGTCTATGATATTAGGAGTATGGCTGTGTAGATGAAAGAATAAGGGTCAATTATAACAGAATAATTAAATATATAATTTAAAGAAAAATAGAAAACACATATTCAATTTAACTAACCAAATTTATAATGGTTGGATGATCCTAGATATTTTATAGTAATATAAATGATGTAATTGTTTATATAATATTTTTTTGTTCACTATTTTAAGAGGTATCCAGTCAATGAGGCAATTCCCTAACATCACTAAATGATTTTACTCATAAAAAATCCTCGGCTAAACACCAATCCACTATGTGGACCACATTTATTATAACTCTAATTATTTTGGTCGTAGTATCTCACAATGTGAGTACTTATTAATTCCAGTGAAGATGAAAAAATAATAATTCATTGAAATTTAGTCTCAAACATCACAACCAATTTTATAATTTTTTATCATCGTGTAACATCTAATAAACTAACAAGAAACTCCTCAGAATAAATCCACAAAAGTGTTATCCTTGTGTTTATTGAAGGCTCTCAAAAAAGGTAGATAATGTCTTAATGAAGTGGGATTAATGAAGTCAAAACAATTAAATAACAAAAAATCTACCATTGTGTGAGGAATTTCACAATAGTTGGTGTGAATACATTTACATGTTGATTCAATGGTATTATTGTGTTATGAATAAGGATAAAAATGAAAAAAATAAGTACATTTATTAATAAACTAATATGATTGAAAATAAATAAATGGAATAAATTAATATATATTTATTAAATGAAATCTTATTAATTCAATTGTTTGGAAAACAGTTATCCACCAATGCCATCCACATTAGATACATAAATATGAAATATTGGAGCATCATGTTGACCACCCATCAATCAATTCCATCCAATTTAATTAGGAAATTTATTAGTTTGAGGGAACGCGTTGGACATTTAAAATATGAACACATAAATAAGAACACATTAATCCTCCATTTGGACATTCCTATTTAATATTGAATAATAATTAATAGTTAGGATATGTAAAAGAGAAACATGATCCTCCCAATTTTCTTTAGTATCTGTCAAAATTTCTTTTCAAATGACTCATCCCTTCAAAAGGGATGATGGAATCAATGGTTAAATTTACGGGACATAAAATCTATCCCATAAAATAAATTCCATATATGGATCCAAGGATCTCCTAAAAACATCAAAATTAGTTAAATTGGACATTTAAACATTGAAAACAAACATAGAACCAATATCGATCCCTTTTTTGACGTATGAATTCAACATTGAAAATGGAAGAATTATATGGAGACATATACTATATATATAATATTCCATGCATCCTCACCTTACTGTCAAAATTTCCTACCAATTGGACAATTCATTACCATTTTGTTATGAAATTTTTTCTTACTTTAGGGGTCTTCAAATCTAGAAAAAAAATTAAATTTCAACATCAAATCAAAGGATCTCATTGAAAAATTCAGAATTAGTTCACTCTATAGTATTATGAAATGATCCCCTAATTTTTTTATCTTCAGTAAAAATTTTATCTTTATTGGGAATGACATGTGAGGTCCACTTTTATTATATGGATGTGAGGACCATTCTGCCTTTTCAAATATTTTCAATATTCATATTAAATAATTTCCATTATCCCATGTGATTCATTAATTGATCATAGAAGAAAAAAATTTCCCAGAAAATTGATCAATCATATCCTAAAATAACAAATTCAAAAAATTAATATATAATTGATTCCATTAAATATGATTTATTCGTAAAAAATTGATCCTTAAACAACAATAGCACATGTGATGAGTAATGATGTTAAATTTATGAAATTAAAAAAAAGGTGATTATAGACTTTGAAACACCTATATATTAAAATACAATCAATCAATATTCTCCACATTTCATGGATGATCAATAAAATCAAATTTAATCATAATTTTTTCAATTATTGAATTTTTTCATGATATCCGATGAGAAATGTATAAATGGAATCATACTATTATACATATTCATCACATTCCATTAAATTTGAGAGTATAAATATTCAATAGTTTTTATCAACTCATATTCTTAAAAATTATCAAAACATGACCATTCACGACATGCTTGGAAGATTATAAGTGGTGTGTTATAAGACCATATGAACCTCTAATAGTCGAGTGGCCAAAGAAAAGTGATGATAATATAATGGGACACCATTGAAAATACAACTACATGAATTCAAAAACATAAATCTATGCCACAATGTAGATATATAATGTAATAATGAAAATATATAGTGTAATATATGAGTCTAATAGTCTCTAAGAAAAACATAGTATAGTATAATTTTATAAAAAAATAAAAATGGTATAAAATACATCACCAAACAAAAATAAATTCCCATCATAGATGAAACTGAAAAAAATTGAAATAATGTGAGGCACCATATGTTGATATCTAGGTATAACCAACCAATGTTTATAATGAACCCACATATAACAAATCATCATTGATGTTAGAAGATATATCTCTTGTTTCTATATAAAACATGACATGTGTGGGAAATTCCCAAAGATGAATTGCTATATAAATACTCAATTGTAATCCCCCAAATCAAAAAAGGTAGAAATAGAATGATACAATATTAATTAGATCATACCAAAGAAATAGTGGAAAAACCAAATATATATTCTCCAAATGAAACTAACTAATTGAGAAAGGGGATTCCATATCCACATCCTATCCAAGGATTATGAATCTATATATAGCTCCAAATGTCCATATATGATTCCTATAATATATAGTGTCGGTTGAAGGAACCCTATTGAGGAACCACACCATACCATAATACTCAACATTCTAGGGGGAACATTATCTAATAAGGTACGTAGACCCTAGTATGATAGCGTGTAACAATATGTAGGTAGCAGACCAACTCCGTTGTGAAACTGCATGGGTTCCATATTGTTGATAGAAAAAACAACATGGTGCAATAGGGGGTGACACACTATTGGTAGACTACCATCATCATGGTATTATAAGAGTACTACAATTGGTAGTCACAAGTCCCATAGCTTGTCGGGGGTGGGAATCCCTAAACACCCTTATGATCCTCCCTAATCAGTTACATCATCAAGCATCAAATGAAAATAAATTCCTTCTCAAAAAACCTCAAACTCTATCTACAAATATTCCATAAATTTGACACTCTCATTCTACAAGGAAAACACAATAGAAGTTACATTCAAAGTCCAAAATATGCATTTTTGGTAGGATATAAAAATGATGGATGTCTATAGATGAAGTAACAAGTGTGTATAATGGGTCAAATGATGTGTGATATCACCTTTCCATGTGGTCATGTTGTCCTTAGGACATGTATATAGAGGATATGTCACAATACACATCTTGTAATGGTAGTACACAGTGTTTCCCATATAGTTAGGTCATCCAAGATCATCATCAACCTGTACCCATGTATACTATCACATGACTTTTTACAGGGTTGTGAATAGGTATCTTATACTAGTATGAGTACATGGATACTCCTGCATACTTTGGTCATTCGTATATTCAGGGATATGTTCATATTTGTGTACACATTCAGTACATGTCGTGCCTCTAAAAATTGGGGACATGGTCTGTTCTAGGTCTACAGGTGTTGTGATACATATATTCTCATAAACTATAACTATATTTTATTTTTGAATATATGGAATTAATTATTATACTAAAAACCATCTACTCTGTACTTTTGAATAAAACCATGAATTACACCACATGTCTCACCTCAAATTTTTCTTCTTCATGTCGCGCTTGGGGTCATAGATTTTAAAATGTCTGAACCAAATACATAATTGGATTAAATATTACATCCTCTCAATACTTGTATGGAAAAAAACTTCTCTTTGAAACACTTTCATCTATACCTGAGATCCACACTCAAGGGATTCATTACCCTCTATCCATATACCTTCAACTTCTTTCTTTAAATAACCACAAAATCACTATATTCGCAACCACCACGAATATGGGGGTTTGATCTCACTCAAACCCACCCTAGTATATTAGAACAAAAAACCAATAGGAAAATGAAAAATAATGTAGAAATTGGTGGAGATAAATTCAAATGAAAATGTTAATATACCATTAGACTGCGTGAGATTGGCGAAGGATCATTTGAAAAGGGAACCAAAGGTGATATCACAAAATACCAAAAATAAATTAAATTAAACTATTCAATTTATAGCGATGTGGTTAGGAGAGAGTTGGATAAATTCATATCGTATAAGTATATAATTATAAATCCACTATTATGAAAATAGAGTTTGGGTATATCCCTAAATAATGATCCGTTCCTCAATTTTGGACAAATCATTGTTGAATTATGCATTCATTATTGATGAATAAGATCCACTTCTATGAAAAACGTTCTCATTAACACACACTAAAATATAATTTATTACATAAACCATCACAATAAAAATCTCTAAGGATCAATAGGTCTAGTGTATTGGGAAATTAGGAACATTACATGAGATCTTAAGACATAATATACAACATCTTTTTTGAAAACATCGTTTATATGACCACATAATTTCTTCCTACAAAGAATTGCATGGGATAACCTATGGAAATACATTTGAAAAGTGTGAGATATAAATCCAAGTAATGGTGTAAACAAAAAATAACATGAAAATTAAAATACATGTTAGGAAATAGGCATATCAATGGATCATTAGATAAACATGAACAAAGTGGCATGATATATCATGATTATCAAAACATGGAGATATAACAACAACATTAATTATGATATTAGCATGATCCAAGGATAAATGCACCTGTAGAATGATTAAAACCACATTTATCTTTAATTATAATGAGTAAACCATCATTTCAATTGATTTATAATGATACTATCCTTTAACCAATTCAATAGAGCTCTATCTAGGTTCACCCTTCTTATTCACTTCATTTCATGAATAAGTGTGTCACATAGATCATGCTACATGGATTTATTAGTCATTATAATTTTTTCCACTAATAAGAGATCTGGAATACATATTTTTGAGTCCTCAAATAAATATTACATGTTCATAATGATGAATACCCTTCATAGAGATATGGTTATGTTATTCACATAAAAGATGTTTTGGCATGGGAAATGTTGTTGTAACTTCAACGTCATAACGATGTCAAATAGATATCATATAAAGGGTTAATGACATAGAAAGTTTTCCATAATAATTTATACATGAAATTGACTATATGGGGGTCATGTAACATAATATACCAACCTATGTAATGGAATTTACATGCATAATATAATTTAATTTATGAAATGTAACTGAGGAGAGAAAAATTGCTTACGGAATATCGGCATGGTAATGGGTGTACATTGGAAGAATTAATGAGAGATAAAGGGTTCTATCATCATTAAAACAAAATTTGGGAAGTATAGGGGTTGTTTGAAAACACACCCCAAAATTTTTAATTAAATATAAATGCGAATAACAATATAAGGAATCAGGGTCATAAATAAGGAAGGAAGGAAAATGAGGATCCATTACATGGAAGTGCGTGGCTTCAAGAGCATGATTAGATGATTCATGAGAGAATGGGGTACATTTAGAGGATTATATATATAGGAGGGATGAATAAGGATGTGATCCCTATGTTTTTAGTTATGATATGGGGGATCTGGGGTGGGATTATATATTAAAAGATAGTGGAATTCATTAATACTTCAGAAACTTAGTTTTTGGAATCTATATAATTTAATTTTAAAAACAACAATCCAGAACATAGTTTTTTCCAAATGGGAAGGGAAATATTATTATATGGCCAATGTTGGTTCATATCAAAATAATTAGGATGCTTATATTGTGGGGGGGAGTCACACTCTCAATGAAATAATTTTAAAAAGATAAAATATTTTATAAATAATAAAGGATTCAATAAGGCACCATAAATATAATCAAACTAATCAAAAATCACATTATTTTTTAGGTAATACATATATTTTCCGAATATACCTTTTATAATATTTTATGACATCACTATTAGGGTTTTATGATATCATAAAACACATTATATATTAAAACAATATTAAATATTTATCCAAAAAGTCTACTATCATAGAAAAATATGAAAACATCATTATTAGATAATATTGACATCCTAAATCCAAAAATGATATTCATATTATCTAATTTTTTTCTTCTAAATATGTTAATTTTTACTATTAAAATACAAACATCCATTTAAAAAAAATTCATGTGTTTTTAGAAAAATAGATTTCAAAGTTTAATAAAAATTACATTTGTATTCATAAAAAAATTGTAAAATAATGTATATTTAATAAAAATTAATTTAGTGATAATATTTTATTAAAATATTATTTAATTTATACAATTCATTACTTCATCTAAATAGATTTATTAATTGAATATTAATTAAAAATACTATTTTTCTTTAAAAACACATTTACAATTTAACAATAATAAAATGAATGTATATTGTTTATACAAAAATAATGCACATAATCATACTTCTATGGTGTTAGTACATAACCCTTTATAAAACCCTAATAAGTCCTAAGGGTATGGTGTGCGATTGTGACAGACTCTTGGTGTGGCTCGGAAAACATCACTCGAGTGGTAATCTCTATTAACTTCCACTTCATTTGTAGGTAGTTACATTCATGCATAATGTGTTGAATATCAGCTCTGTCTAGGTCAAGAGTGAACCCACTGATGCTACCTCCTTTCTGAGCTCCATCAAAGGGGCTTCATATGTTGCAATTCTATGGGATGAATTCAGCGATACCTTTGTCTAGGTAAATTGTATTTGTTAAGGCCTAGTATTTATACCAATCATTTGTTCATCGTACGATTGCTACATTAGCACTGGTAATAATTCATAAAAAAATTAAAATCCAAAAAAAATTCCATTTGTGTGTATATTCTTCATTTTTCCATTTTAAATAATAATACATTTAATTAGATCATGGGGAATTTTCATTAATAAAATATTGGGTTGTTACAATATTCCCACCTTGAGAAATTTCTACCTCAAAATTTACATTTCTCACAGTGAGATAGATGAGGGTAATTTTGCTTCATTACAACCTCTAATTCCCATTTTCTTCTTCTCACATGTGGTTTTGTCTCAACACATTGACAAAGGGGTATTGTCTTAATTCATAAAACATGTTCCCAATGATGTATGATCTTCACAGACATCTCTACATAGTAGAGGTCATTCTCCACAAATACCACATATATATTGACTACTTGTGATGGATTAGTTATGTACCTCCTCTGGAGAGAACATGGAATACATCATGTGTATGAAATAGGTTAAGTGGGATTTGTAGTTGATAGGTCACTACTCTAATACAAGCAGGTATCTCAAAAGGGATGATGTACCTTGGACTGCGCATTCCCTTTTTCCAAAAGCTCATAAATCTCCTCCATGGTGATATATAGATGAATAGAATGTCTCCAGCATCAATCTATAGGTTTGGTCGATGGTTATTATTATATATATTTTGTCGAATTTGAGCAGCTTTAATGTGCTGAAGGATTGTATTAATAATCTCTACCATTTCTTCAACCATTTCTAGAGCAATGAGATTACACTCCCAAATTTCATCCCAACATGTCATTTTTATGCACATCTTCCCAAAAAGGGCATTATATGGAGCCATTTGGATGCTTGAGTTTTAACTTTTATTATAATTGAACTAAACTATAGTACGATGTTTATACCATCCCCCATTGAAGTCCATTAAGAATTCTCTAAACATGTCCTCACATGTTTGTGTTCTCCACATAGATTGGCCATCAGTTTGATGATGATAATCCATAGTGAAATTCATGTAAGTATTCAGAGAATATTGGAGACTCTTCCTGATCATAGAAGAAAATCTTGGATCTCAATCGGTTTTAATTGACAGTTGTACTCAATGTAGCCTTTCCACTTCTATGATTTATATATGTGTCAGTTGATCCAGTGATAAATCCTCTCAAAATGAAATAAAGTGTGCTTTCATTGTAAAATGATCAACATTAACACATTTTGAATTATTTCCTTTAGATTTCATTGGATTTCCAGTGACAAAGCCCATGGTGATGTTATCACATTTTCATGTTGTTATGTCTAATGGTTGTATCATTCCCTTAGAATTATACTGCTCAACCATCACTTGCAGACATACCAAGAACATTGATGTATATTAAATTATCTCATTCTTCATGTAATTCCACTAATAATGATGTTGAAGATCTCGATGCATAATTGTGTTTCCTGAGTGAATGGCAAAATGTGAACTACATACATCATCCTAATTCTTTAACTCCAGAAAAGATGGAAAAAAAATTAAAGAACCAAATCTCACATTTCATTTTACACTAAAATTTATCTCAGAGGATTTCACTCTTATAATAGTTTCCACATTATTTTGAATTCCCACATCATACATTTAAGCATCCTTTAATAATTCCAAAAGAGATGGTTGAGGAAACTTTTCTGAAAGTACTGATGATTTTCCAGTCTTTTTTATTCCCATTTCCATCTTCATGTAATCTAATATGATTGTATCCTTTTCAATTCTCATTGATGAAATAGTTATTGTATCCTTTCTATAAATAGAATCTTCCGTATTTTTCTCTTTTCCCTGGTAGTATTGAATTGATTAGTTATAGTCATTGGTAAACTCTAACCATCATCGTTGGATTAAATTCATCTCTTTATATGTGAATATATACTTGAGGATTTTGTGATCCGAACATATTTCACACATCTTCCCAAAGTGGTATTTCCTCATAATTTGAAATTTGAAGATAACTATAGCCAACTCCAGATCATGTGTTAGATTGTTTTCCTCATTATCATCATATTTCATTGAATAATAGGAAATGACATTGTCATTTTAAATCAACACACATCACAAGGCCTTATTTGAAGCATCATGGAATACCATGAGAGGTTCTCCACTTGTGGGTAGTATGATCTAAAGTGTAGTGATAAGAATCCTTCTGACTCCTTGATGCTCTCTTCACATTCATCATGCTAAAAAACATAACTCTCATTCGAGTTATCTTTGTATGATTATTTTACAATTTTGAGAAATTTATCACAAATCAACGATAATATCAGGATAACCCCATTGATATATAGATATTCATCACCGATTATGGACTCGTCCATCCCTAAATTTAATTTTTATTGGAGGGATCCACATATATCCCATTGCATGAGATGATATGTCCCAAAAATGAGTCCTCCTTTAACCATAACTCACACTTATTGTACATTTCATTGATCATATCCTTTCAGAAGGTCTCTAATACAGTTCTCAGATACTCGTCTTGCTCCTCCATGGTTATGTAGTATATTAGAATATAGCCTATAATGACTACCAAAATGTTTTCATGGTAATATATAAAGACATTATTAATCAGGTCAATGAATATTACTCGAGCATTAGTGATTTTTAATGGAAATACAATGAATTCATAGTTACTGTACCATGTAAAAAATGCAGTCTTGGGGTTATCCTCCTTCTTCACCCTTAGATCATAATATCCTGACCGTAGATCCACATTAGAGATGTATTGTGATCCATATAGGTGAATGTACATTTCATCAATTCGTATTTATCATGATTTTTTAAGCTCATAGTAATCAATTCAAACACGCATTGACCCACCCTACTTCATAATGAAGAGGTCAGGTTCACCCCATGGAGAAGCACATGGGTGTATAAACCGTTTTTTCAAATTCTCCTATAGATTTTTCTTTTATCTCTTAAAGATACAAAACCAACATTGAATGAAGAGAAATGGATATTATAATCTCCAGATATATAATATCAATCAATAACTCAAAATATTTTATATCGGGAAAACAAGTAAATTCATCAGGAAACACTTTAGTGAATTCCATCAATATAGGCATGTCTTCGAGGATGGTTTCATCCTTGGACTCAAGCATCTGAGAAAGACACATGTTCTCAAAGGGAATAAATATCCACATATTAGATGATGGTCCTAAAGTAGATTGAACCTCCTCTTTACACTTCTACAGAATCAGGGGTCGATTCTCCATATGGAGAGTCATTTCCCTCTCATGAAAATTTATGTTGGCCTTATAAGGGGAAATACAATCCATGCCAATAATTGCATAAAAATACACTAGAGGTTGTGTAAATAAGATCATCAAGTAGTTCAATACACCTATTATGATATGTGAGGTGTTATATTCAGGGGAGGAAATTATTTCCACATTTTCCATTCTCACATACATTTACAATCCCATGATTTGTAGTTGTGTTAAAATAGTTCTACTAAAAATTCGGGGTATAAAAGAACACATTGATCTTGAATAAAAAATTATGTTCACTATCATGAATGAATAACATGCGTACATGTCAACACATTGTTTTTGGATTTCACATTATTAGTAGTGATGGAAAAATCTGACCTTTTATCCCATGGAGGTTGTTGGTTGCCTCTGAAAATCCTGGGAAAAGGTCACTAGTTGGTGTAGTGCACTGGTCTTTGTAGTAAAATCAATGAACAATGCGTCGAGCGTCAAATAGAGCATTCCATTCCACTATTGCAGTAGTGGGGTTCTCATGTCATGAAATAATGTCCAGGTTCTCTTCTCATCCACACTAAAATAATTTTTTTGTCCCTTCAAAAAAATTTTGGGGTGATTATTTTCATAGCTTTTGAAAGTGGGGTGCTGGAATTTCATAAAACCATTCTATTTATCCTTGTTACCACAAGGTTTAATGTCCAATTTACTCTTGTTATCCCCATGATATCCCTAAGATTCTCCGATCTCAATTTCGACATTGAGGGCACATCCGACAATATTATCATAGCTATTGAAGTCACTGATCGCGAGGTCATTCCATTGGCTAGGTATTATCCCAAAAAGGATGTTGTTTACCTTACATTAAAGGGTTTAGACCAAGCTGGAGGTGTGTCATGCAAGCCTTTTATGTTTTCCTCATATACTCTGATAGATTTATCATATTTTTACTTGAGTGAAAGGAAGTCCCATTCATTCCCAATTTGTACAGGTTGAGAAAATAGGAATCAGAACCCATCTTCCATAAATCCATTCATTAAAACGCCTAAATCACTAACTTAGGAATCATTTTTTTATCAATGTTAGCCATTTATCAGCTTCACAATCCATATTATAAGTATCTAGAAGAACTATCTTTTGTATGGACAATTGAAGGGTAGAGAAGATATTCTCAATGAGTTTATCCATTGCTTGGTGATTGAGGGATGAAATGATCCATTGAATATTGGAGGCCTTTTTCTCATGATGATCACGATTGCATCTTGTTTTTTCATATTGGGTGGGTGGATGATCCTATTGACCAATGATTCTATTCAAAACACGATTTAACTGATATAACATCCTGAAAAAGTTGTAGATTCCCACTCCCATCAGATTTGGAATCTCAGTTGAACAACCATCACATTGATCTTCAGATTAGTCGTAAGGTAGAGTCCTCATATTAATATCTATTGGTAAGAATAAAAGGAACGTTAGGGTAAACAAAAAAAGTGGAATCCAAAGACAAAAGGGATAAGTTAATAATTAAATTTACATTATTATCATAAGAAGTTATATGCTTCAATATATGTTATCCAAGATATACATCCCAATGTATATTCATTGTAACATAAAAAGTAAGTAATGAATAATATATAATCTTATCTATGTCTATTTATGAATTATATAGTGTTTTAGAGGCTTAAAATGGGAATAAATCCAATCTTTAGCCTAGAATTCTCTAATATTTTTAAAAGATTGTTTTAACACGTTTTGATGGCGAACCATTTTAAATCAATAATTTGACAATTTAATAATATCTATTTGTCAAAATAAACTTATTCTTTATTATTGGGACATTGAAATTTAATATGGATAAATTTTTGTTATTTTTCTGACAATGTTCATTTTTTAACGAATAGTGAAAAATACTGCATTTTACATCAAAATTGCTTTTTCATATAATTTAATTATATGGTTAGATTATTTTTTTAATTTGTTTTAAAGTGTAAATAGAATATATTTTACCATTTAATACAATACTGGTCATTATAAATAATTTCACTTTTGAATTGGGCATAAACTAATGCCAAACTTTTCATAGATATTGTTTAAAAAATACACGTTATTTTTTTTGACAACGGGAATTATTTTTAAATTAATTATTGAAATTTATGTGTTTGGAATTTGGTAAAATTGAATCCATATTTGGAATCAGAAGGTTTATATTATTTAATTAAGACTCTTTTGTTTTTGGACTTTGTGAATAGTAACAACGGTAATTATCGTCAATTATCTTGATTAATTAGTAATCGGGTAGTTAAAGATAATATAATAATATAATAATAATAAATAATGACATCAAAATGTGTCTTAATACTACTTTTTGTGTCATTTCCGACCATGGGATGCCTTGTACCAAACTTGGGGACCCCATGGAATCACTTTTGTGTGATAATGACTTTTTATGTTTTTATTTTTTTTAAAGAAAGTAAATATAACAAAGAGTGTATCACCTGAGTAAAACATTTTTACTTTGATATAAATAAATGATATTTTGGACTATAAATATTCATTGGAAATATAAAAATATTTCTTACATCATAGTTTTTTTTATATTTTTTATACATTATATAAATTAAATTATTTATGACATCATGATGATGCAACGATTGCCTCATTAATGAACGATTTATATAAAATGAAAAGATAATGTAAACACTAAGACATAAACTTGTCAAAAACCTATTGTATGGGTGGATTTTTAACCCTTATCACCTTATACTCTAAATAAATCAATGTGGGACCTTTAAAATCCGAAACTCATTTGAAAATAAAGTAACATTTATTACCTTTCCAAAAGTGCCCCTCCTCTCCTCTTATAAAAGGCCCCCACCTCTAACTCCTTACCCACACCTCTCAAGCCATTGGCTCGGCCATGATCTGCTCATTTTGTCTATCCACATCCCTCTATTCATCCTAGAAGCCTTACCATAGGCAGAAAGCTCTTCAAGAAACCCTTTTGGTTCAAACCAAGAGGAGTTACCCGATTCAAAGGTAAAGTCTTCTCTAATGCTCTTTTTTTTATTTTGCTTCACCAACCCCCTAAAATATTTTTATTCATTTCTTTTGGAAAAAAACCAGTATCTTAAATATACTAGGATGTTTTTATAAGAAGTATTCAAGCTACACATACACACACATACATCTAATGTTTAATGAACATACTGTTTCCGTGGAAGGCGAATTTCTGCCTCACGAAACGATGATTGTTCAACACTCATATAACAGCTTCAAAGGTGGACATTAATATGTCACTATATTTATATATGATATATACTATGTTTATGTTTTACATAATCTTCTGTATTTTTGATTTATGGCATACCATTATGGTTTCCATTATGGGCAAACACGATATCTTCATTTTAGGAAGTGCAGACTACCGCCCCCTCAAAGTGAGTTGATTCGTTAATACCATATGTGGTACATATAAAGGATAGATTTAATGATATTATATATTATATTATTCTATAATTATAATATAACTTTATATCATTATGATTTCACTCCATTAATTAAGAAATAGAAATGAAAGTGGAGTTCATGCGTACGTACGGCTTACCGTCTCCATGAATGGTGCATTTCATTTCATACCTCTAAATGTTATGTAATATTATAAATGCATGTATACGCTGGATATAAATTATATATATGATATCTATATCATGATTATAATTCTGGATATAATGGATATATTACCCCATGAACAACTTGTAATTATAAAGAGTTTATTTTTGACTCAAGTACTAACGATCGGCAAAACGACCATTATTAAAATAAGTAATTACATAGTGTTCATAACATGGTAATGAGTAATATAAAAGGAATAATTAACTTGAAAACGGTTCTTAATCAAGTATAAATTAACTCGTGTTTATTATTCAGGAGGTTAAGGAATGATCAAGTCAAGTCGGACCCGAGTTATGGGACTTCGTCTCAATCTCCTTTCATTGAGGCTTATTTTGTTTTTATACAAAACATTCTTTTATACAGTGTATAAAACCCTTTGAATTTTACATTTACTCAAAAAGAATATTTTTTATATGAATCGTTTTACTAAATGACAAAATGGAATGTTTTTGTCGTACGAATGCAGCGACAACAACTTCTCTGCCGCCGTGAACATTATTTGATCTTCGGCTTCCTCTACAAGCCATAAATTTTTTAAAAAATGAAAAATAAATACAATGTTTTACTTTTCATTTATTTTGGTATTGAAATTTGTTTTCATTATGTTTTTATTATATCAATGTGTTTTATTGATATCTTGTGATTGAAATGTGGAAATGTTATGTTTCCTTTATGCATGTTTTATGTGATACAATTATGTTATGGTTCTTGGGAATTGTTATAAAGACGAGTGGTTCTATGATAAACTAAGGGTGGGTGAGCCCGATATAGCTCTCCAATTCATTGGGTAACACGAAGGAGTTCAATGTTAAGGTTTCTTCGAAGAGATTTAGGCAATATACTATGATGGGTATTCCAAACGTAACCGTGAGGGTTACTCCATACGTAAGAATGTTATGAATGTCTCAAGTTACCTTTATGTCTTATGATTTCTATGAACTCTTCATGATTTGATGAGGTATGCTAAAGCGATTATGTTTTATGAGTAAAGTATGATTTCATACGTGGACTAAGGTTTTCATTTTGTACTTTTATATCCCTTACTGAGCTTTTTATGCTCATCCCATGTTTTTGAAATTATTTTCACAGGTCAAGGGAATGGTACATGATGTGATTATAGTTTCAAGGAAGTCTCAAGAAAGAATCCATGTTTTATTTTAAATATGTTTCTGTTTATGGGAAAAATGTGTACTATCTTTTATGTAACCACATTGTTTAAATGTGGAATGTAATGCATGTTTTATGATCTAATTCTCTAAAACTCTAAACCTGAAAAGATCCTCAACGTGTATTCTTGAAGTATCTCAGGATTAAGTAATGTTTCAGGTTGGGGCCTTATAGTTGGTATCAAATGTTAGTTTAGATAACTTTAGGAGTTATAATTTTATTAAATGATCATCCAAAAATATATTTTTTATGGTCAAATTGAAATGATATAGCATTTGAAGATTACCATGTTGCTTCATCTAAGACATGTTTGTTCAGAATGGTTTTCCGCAGAGGAAATAGGGATGCAGTGCTAGGAAGGCATACAGAATGAAATAACCTTCAGAATCTGCATCCTGAGATGGTCAGAATTGGAATTGAAAATTTTGTTGTAGTAATGGTGCAGTTGAATCAAGCGATAAATGGTGGCAGTATCCATGCACGAGATCAGCCAGATCAACTGCAGTGGAACATGTTAGTGGTGGGACATTTCATGAGGAAACATCCCCCACCATTCATAGGATCATCTGACTCTGTGCTAGATGATGGGTGGATTAATGATCTGGAGAATATTTTCAATGTCATGGGATATTCAGACAATCAAATGGTTAGTCTTTCTATTTACCGTTTGGAGGGTGAAGTAGATCGGTGGTGGTTGATGGTTTAAAATATCAGGGATGCTGATGAGATTGACGCTCTCGACTGGGATGAATTCAAAGGTATGTTTCTTGAGAAGTATTTTCCTAAGGCTGTTCGACTTAGGATGGAAAAAAAATCCCTAGAATTGAGGCAAGAGGAAGACTCAGTGGCTAACTATGAAGAAAGGTTCACTCGATTGACAATGTATGCTCCAAATTTTATCTGAGACCTTCATAGTAAAATCAATCGTTTTGACTCAGGATTAAAGACAAAATATCGATGGTCTTTAGATTCTCGCGAGTTTAAGAGTTATGAAAAGCTTGTTCGATGTGATGAGAATGTGGAAATGGAGTTTGTCGATGATCAAGTGTTCTATAACAACCATTAGAAGAAGATACCGAGTTGGCAGGAGAAAGGAAATAATTCTTAAAAAAGGTCTGATGGTAAGAAAACTAAGATTCCAGTTTGTGATAAATGTGGTAAAAGTCATTCTGGGGAATGTCTTCTAAATTCTGGAATGTGCTACCCATGTGTTAATATGGGACATAAGGCTCGTGATTGCACGGAAAAAATATCAGGGTGATGGTAAGACCAAATTTGATTTATAGTTAGTGAAATTTTTTAAGTGCAATGAGATGGGTCACTATGCAAAAGTGTGTCCGAAAAAGAGCTCAAGTGATGGGAAGCACATAGACTACAAGTAGAAAGGGGTGGTGAAATCCTTTTCAACTACATCAGCAGATGTCGGGCCATCAAATGAAGTTGTATCAAGTACTTTGTTTTTTTTCAGATTATGCCAGTGTGTTGTTTGATTCGGGGTCTACACATTCTTTCATCTCTGAAAACATTTCTAGTATAATAGGAATACCATCTCATGAAATGAATCCTGAAAATGTGGTAAAAACACCTGGGGGAAATGTTGAGGAAAAAATAATTTATAAGAATCTTCCTATCAATATCCATGGAAAGAACCTACTTTAAAACCATATTATTTTACCTCTAGTAGAGTTTGATGTTATCCTGGGTATGGATTGGCTCTCTATTTACCATGCTAAGATTGACTGTAGATATAATGAAGTTTCTTTTTAGAAAGACTTTCAGTTTGTGTACAAGAATGAACCATTACTGTTGATAACACGTCAAGAGGTAGAGAAACTTGTAAAAGATGGAAATTAATGTTACCTTGCACATATTGTTGAAAACAAGGGAACTGTTGAGATTAATGATGTGCCATTGGTAAATGAGTATCCTGATGTTTTTCCTGATGAGTTACTTGGAATAATACCAGATTGGGAAGTTGAGCTTACTGTTGACATAGTTCCTGATACTAAGCCAATTTCAAAACCCCCTTATCGAATGGATCAAATTGAACTTCTAGAGTTAAAGGAGCGATTGCAATATTTATTAGATAAAGGTTTCATTCGACCTAGCACATCACCATGGGGTGATCCTGTTTTATTTGTTAAATGGAAAGATGGTTCTATGAGACTTTGCATTGATTATAGAGCCTTGAATAACATCATTGTTAAGAACAAATATCCTTTTCCTCATATCGATGATTTGTTTGATCCCCTCCCAGAAGCTCAGTATTTTTCTAAGATTGACCTTAGATCAGGGTACCATCAGTTGAAGGTAAAAGAAGAATATCTTCCAAAGACCGCGTTTCGTAAAAGATATGACCATTATGAATTTGTAGTAATGCCTTTTGGGATAACCAATGCACCTGCTGTATTCATGGACCTAATGAATAGAATATTCCTTGAGTTCATGGATATGTTTATTGTTGTTTTCATTGATGATATTTTGGTGTTTTCTAAAAGAAAAGAGGATCATGAAAGTCATTTAAGGGTCATTTTGGAAACCATAAAAGAAAATAAATTTTATGGGAAATTCAGAAAGTGTGAGTTTTGGTTGCAACAAATTTCATTTCTTGGTTACATTGTTTTTAAAGATGGGATAACTTGTGATCCTAGAAAAACAAAGATTTTTGAAGAATGGACAAGACCCTCAAATGTTACTGAGATTCGCAGCATCCTTGGTTTGGCAGGCTATTAGCGAAGGATTGTTAGAAATTTTTCACGATTATCTATTCAAATGACTAAGCTAACTCGGAAGGGTGTTAATTTTATCTAGAAAAAATAATGTGATGATTGTTTTCAGGAACTGAAAAGAATATTGGTGAATGTACCAGTTTTTGCACTACCTTCCAAGAATGGGGAGTTTGTTATCTACAGTGATGCTTCATTGAAAGGACATGGTTGTGTCCTAATATAGAATGATAAGGTAATTTCTTATTCTTCACGACAGTTGAAAACTCATGAGGTAAATTACCCTACACATGATTTTGAATTAGCTTCTGTTGTTTTCGTTTTAAAAATTTGGAGGCATCATTTGTATGGAGTAAAGTGTGAAATATTTACCGATCAAAAAAGTTTAAAGTATATATTCACTCAGAAAGAATTGAAAATGAGACATAGGAGATGTTTAGAATTAATCAAGGATTATGATTGTTCAATTCATTACCATCCAGGAAAATCAAATAAAGTGGCTGATGCTTTGAGTCGAAAAAGTAATGCTTCATTAACAATGTTGTATTTGGAACGTGATCCTTTGGTTAAGTATTTGATGAACATTGGAAAAGAAGTTGTTGGTGTAGGATGTCCTTCTATTTTTTTTTCAGGTATCAGTGAAATCTTATCTATCATAAATAATTAAGAAAGAACAGAAGTAAGACCGTGAGTTACAGAAAAAGGTAGAGCTGGTTCAGAAGGGTAAGTTTCCTGAATTCAACATTGATAGTGATTGTGTTTTGAGATTTGGGAAGATATTGTGTGTGCCTTGTGATTCATAGTTGAGGAGAGATTTGTTATGTAAAGCTCATAGTTTTCCTTTTTCAGTTCATCTAGGCAGTACTAAGATGAATAGAGATCTTCAGGAGTATTACTGGTTGGAAGGAATGAAAAGGGATATTGCTGATTTTACTATGAAGAGTTTGACATGTCAACCGGTTAATGTAGAGAGGCAGTTACCGAAAATGATGCTTCAGCCTCTACCAGTACCAGAGTGGAAATGGGAGAATACATCCATGGACTCCTTTGTGGGATTGCCGAAGACACCTCGAGGTAATAATGCAATCTGGATTATTATTGATCACTTGACTAAATCTTCTCATTTCCTTGCTATACGGGATACTTTTTCCATAGATCAACGTTCCCATTTGTATCTTAAAGAGATATTCAGATTACATGGTGTTCCTCTCTCCATTGTATCTGACCGTGATCCAAGGTTCATTTCAAACTTTTGGAAAGGCTTTCAGAAGTCGTAGGGTACTGAATTAAATTTTAGTACAGCTTTTCATCCTCAATCATAAGGGAAGTCAGAACAAAAAATTCAGACTTTGGAGGATATGCTACGTACTTGTTCGATGGATTATCAGGGAAGTTGGGACCAAAATATTTCTTTGGTTTCATTTTATTATAATAACAGTTTTCATTCCAGTATACAGATGGAATCATTTGAGGCATTATATGGTAAGCGGTGTCGAACTCAAGCTTTCTGGGATGATGTGGGTGAATGGAAGTTTCTGGGACCAGAATTTGTAGAAGAGTTGGCAGAAAAAGTTCTGCTGATATAGAAACACATGAGAATTGCTCAGAGTAGGCAGAAGAGTTATGCAGACAATAGGAGGAGGGATCTCTCTTTTGAGGTAGGTGATCATGTTTTTTTTCAAAGTATCACCATGGAAATGTGTGATACAATTTGGTAAGAAAGGAAAGCTAAGTCCAAGGTTCATTAGACCATATAAAACTCTAGAGAGATTTGGATCAGTTTCATGCCGAGTGGCTTTACCTCCAAGTTTATCTCAGGTACACAATGTTTTTCTAGTTTAAATGTTAAGGAAGTACATGCCAGATCCATCTCATGTTTTGAGTGCAGAGGTAGTTCAGTTGGAAGAGAGTCTATCATATGAAGAACTACCAGTTCAGATTCTTGACCATAGGGAGAAAGTGTTGCGGAATAAGGTGATTCATCAAGTAAAGGTTTTTTGTAAAAACCACATGAGTGAAGAGGCAACATGGGAATTTGAATATGAAATGAGGGATAAATACATCCACTTATTCGATAAGTAAATAAATTGTGGGGATGCAATTTTCTAAAGGGGGAAGGATGTAAAATCCCAAGTAAATATTGAATAATAGATAATCTTATCTATGTCTATTTATTAATTTGATAGTGTTTTAGAGGATTAAAATGGGAATAAATCCAATCTTAAGCATAGAATTTTCTAATATTTTTAAAAGATTGTTTTACCGCCTTTTGATGGAGAACCATTTTTAAATCAATATTTTGACAATTTTATAATCTCAATTTGTCAAAATAAACTTATTATTTATGATTGAGACATGTAAATATACTTTGGAATTTTTTTTGGAATTTTTCTGACAATGTTCATCTTTTAATGAATAGTGAAAAATACTGCATTTTACATCAAAACTACTTTTTCATATAATTAAATTATATGGTTATATTATATTTTAAATTGGTTTTAAAGTGTTAATATAATATATTTTTACCATTTAATCCAATAGTGGTCATTAGAATTAATTTCACGTTGGAATTATGCATAAACTAATGCCAAACGTTTCATATATATTGTTTTAAAAAACCCCGCTATTTGTTTGGACAACCAGAATTATTTTTAAATTAATTATTGAAATTTATGTTTTTGTAATTTGGTAAAATGGATTCCATATATGGAATCATAAAGTCCAAAATATGTAATTAAGATTCTTTTGTTATTGGACTTTGTGAATAGTAACAAGGGTAATTATTGTTAATTATCTTGATTAATTAGTAATCGGGTAGTTAAGGATAATAAATTAATATCATAATAATAAAAAATGACACCAACATGTGTCCAAATACTACTGGTTGTGTCATGGACGACCAGGGGATGCATTGTCCCAAACATGGCGACCCCATGGAATCACTTTTGTGTGATAATGACTTTTTATCTTTTTATTTTCTTTAATGAAAGTAAATATAACATATAATGTATCACCTGAGTAAAACATTTTTAATTTTGTCTAAATAAATTATATTTTGGACTATAAATATTCATTGGAAAGATAAAAATATTTTTTACATCATATTATTTTGTTTTATAATTTTTAGACATAAATTAAATTAAATTATTTATGACATCATGATGATGCAGTGATTACCTCATTAATGAACGATTTAAATAAAATAAAAAGATAATGTAAAATCTAAGAGCTAAACTTGTCAAAAACCTATTGTATTGTGTATTTAGAACCGTTATCACCTTTTCCTCAAAATAAATCAATGTGAGACTTTAAAAATATGAAACTCATTTGAAAATAAAGTAACATTTATTACCTTTCCAAGAGTGCCCCTCCTATCCTCTTATAAAAGGTCCCCACCTCTACCTCCATACCCACACCTCTCAAGCCTTTGGATCGGCCAGGCTCTGCTCATTTTATCTATACACATCCCTCTATTCATCCTAGAAGCCTTAACTTAGGCAGAAAGATCTTCAAGAAACACTTTTGGTTCAATCCAAGAGGAGTTACCCAATTCAAAGGTAAAGTCTTCTCTAATACTCTTTTATTTTATTTTTCTTCTCCAACCCCCTAAAATATTTTTATTCATTTAATTTTTAACAACACTAGTATCTTAAATATACTAGGATTTTGTTATAAGAAGGATTCTAGCTACACTTACACACACCTACATCTAATAGTTAAAGAACATATTGTTTCCGTGGATGGCGAATTTCTGCCCCACGAAACGACGATTGTTCAACACTCATATAACACCTTCAAAGGTGGCTATTAAGATGTAACTATATTTATATATGATATATAATATTTTTATGTTTTACTTAAGCTTTTTTATTTTTCATTTATTTCATACCTTTATGGTTTCTATTATGGGTAAACGTGATATCTTCATTTTAGGAAGTGCGGAATACCTCCCCCTCAAAGTGATTTGATTCGTTAATACCATATGTGGTACATATAAAGGATATATTTAATGATATTATATATGATATTATACTCGAATTATAATATACCTTTATATCATTATGATTTCACTCCATTATGTAAGAAATAAAAATGAAAGTAGCGTTCATGCGTATGTACGACTTACCGTCTCCATCAATGGTGCATTTCATTTCATACCTCTAAATGTTATGTATTATTATAAATGCATGCATATACTGTATATATATATGATATATATGATATCTACATCATGAATATAATTCTGGATATAATGGATATTTTACCCCATGAACAACTTGTAATTATAAAGAGTTTATTTTTGACTCAATTACCAATGATCGACAAAACGACCATTATTAACATAAATAATTACATAGTGTTCATAACATGGTAATAAGTGATATAAAAGGAATAATGAAATTGAAAAAGGTTCTTAAGAAAGTATATATTAACTCAAGTTTATTATTCATGAGGTTAAAGAACGATCGAGTCAAGTTGGACCCGAGATATGGGACTTCGTCTCAACCTCCTTTCATTGAGGCTTATTTTGTTTTATACAAAACTTTTTTTATTCGGTGTATAAACCCCTTTGACTTTTACATTTACTAAAAAGGAATCTTTTTTATATGAATCATTTTACTAAATGAAAAATGGAAATGTTTTTGTCATACGTATGAAGCGACAATGACTTCTCCGCCACCATGACCATTATTTGAGCTTCGGCTTCCCCTACAAGCCATAATTTTTTATTTAAAATGAAAAATAAATACAATGTTTTACTTTTCATTTATTTTGGTATTGAAATTGGTTTTCATAACGTTTTTATTATATCATTATGTTGTATTGAGATCTTGTGATTGAAATGTGGAAATGATATGTTTCCTTTATGCATGTTTTATGTGATATGATTATTTTATGGTGCTTGGAATTGTTATGAAGAAGGTTGGTTCTAGGATAAACTAAGGGTGGGTGAGCCAAATATAGCTCTCCAATTCATTGGGTAATGGGAACGAGTTAAACGTTAAGGTTTCTCTGAAGGGATTTTGGGAATATACTGTGATGGGTATTACAAACGTAACCATGAGGGTTTCTCCCTACGTAAGAATGTTATGAATGCCTCAAGTTACCTTTATGCCATATGATTTATATGATTTATTCATGATTTTATGAGTTATGTTAAAGTGATTATGTTTTAGGAGTAAAGTACGATTTCATACATGGACTAATGTTTTCATTTCGTACTTTTATATCCCTTACTAAACTTTTTATGCTCATCCCATGTTTTTGAAATGAGTTTCATAGGTCAAGTGAAAGGTACATGATGTGATGATAGTGTCAAGGAAGTGTCAAGAAAGAATCCATGTTTTATTTTAAATATGTTTCCATTGATGGGAAAAATGAGTACTATCTATTATGTAACCACTTTGTTTAAATGTGGAATGTAAGGCATGTTTTATGATCTAATTCTCAAAAACTCTAAACCTGAAAAGATCCTCAACGTGTATTCTTGAAGTAATTCAAGATTAATTAATGTTTAAGGATGGGGCCTTATATTCATCATGGAATTTTTTTATTCCATTAAACATGGTTCATACTAAGCTAATGAATTAACCAAAGAAGATCCCCAATGTGTGTCCAAACAAAAGTTCCAAATGTCTAATTGATGTTTACCAGTTCCCATTTGAGTCGAGCATAATGTGGTGTTTTTGGGTTTTACCCCTAGATATATCATTTCTAGAGCCACCGATACTTTTTCTTATCAATACATGGATGTATTTTCTGGATAAACAACTTACTCAATACCCACCAAAATTATTTTATGTTTTTATTATTCATAGTCTTACGCCTTTTTCATTCACTAGGGTTCTTTAATCCTAATCCCAAAAATAACTAATCCTACCTTTTATACTAACTATAACAACCCCACTATTAATTACACACTTACACATGATTTATTACATAAACGGTAACTTATGAAAACTTTGAGGATCGAGAGGTCTAGTTTCTTTGGAAATTAAGAACATTACATGACAAGATAACAAAAAAACATAATTATTGAAAATTTCTTTTACATTAGCACAATATTCCTTCGTATGTAACATTGCATGGGATGAACTGAGGACATATATAAGTAAACAGTGAGCTATAAATCCAAGTAGGAGAATAAACAAGGAATAAAATGAATAATAAAATACATGTTAGGAAATAGGAGTATCAATGGTGTGTAAGATAAACATGATCATAATGGAATGAAATAGCATGGTAATCATAAAACAAAAATGTGGTGACGACATTTAACAAGACATTAGCTTGATCCCAGGCTCGTTTCACCTAGAGCATGAGTAAACTCTCATTAATCTTGTATTATCATGAGTGAACCCTCATTTCACTTGATGTATTTTGATATGACCATTACACATTGCATTAGAGTTCGATCAGGGAACACCTTTCTTAATCATTTCATTTCATGCATAAGTGTGCCACATAGATAATACAACATTAATTCATTAAAAATAAAAATTTATTCCACGAATAAGATATGTGGAACACATATATTTATGCCCTCAATCAACATGAACATGTTCATAAAGGTGAATACCATTGATAGAGAAATGAGTATGGTATTCACTCCCCTGATGTTTTTGGAATGGGAAATTTTGGTTTTACATTGGAAGTACAACCACATAAAATAGATGTTTTAAAATGGAATGATGAGAGATAAATGGATCTCTAATAATTTATATATGTAACAAAAAGTAAGGGTTTCATGGAACATAGTATGAAACGAAATATAATGTAATTTAGATACATAATATAAAATAATTGCTTTAATGTAAATGAGGATAGAGAAATCCCTTATAGAATTTCCGCATGGTAACAACTGTACATGGGAGGCATTAATGGGAGAGAAAGGGTTCTCTCATCATTAAGAAATAAAGAGGTAAGTATAGTGGGGGGGGGGGGTAAAATCATACCCCATCATTTTAAATAGAAAATAAATGGGGATAATAATATAATGAAACATGGATATAAACAAGTAAGGAATGAATGTGTGGATACTTTTCATGGAATGTGTGTCAATTAATGATCTTTAGGATGGGTTTCATGAGAGCTTGGGGTAACATGGGACGATTCTAGAGGGAGGAGGGTAGTGTAGGGACGTGCTCAAAGGATTTTTATTGAAGATAAGTGCGAGATTTGGTTGCTTTGTATAGGAAAATGTAGTGAAATTAATTAATATTTCAGTAACATATTTTTTGAAATTTTTAAAAATTAAATATTCAAAACCACAAGCCAAGAATGAAATATTTAAATGGTGTTTAATTTTTAAACAAAAATATAACTGTCTCGGAAAATAATGAAATATACATAATTATATAATTATGACATCCTGAATCTAAACAAAATATTTATTTTAACTAAATAACGATCTAAATATATTATTTTTTGCATTAAAAATAAAAACATATATTTATTGAATATTCATGGGTTTGAAAAAAATATATTTCAAACCATAATAAAAATTATAATTATATTAATACAAAATTATATGATCATTTTTATTTAATAAAAAATAATTTAGTAATAAAATTTAATTAACATATTATTTAATTATGAAAATCCATTAATACATCCAAATATATTTCCTAAATGAATATTATCTATGAATAATAAATGATATTAAAAAAATATTTACAAAGTAACAACATTAAAATGAATGTATATTATTTTTAAAAAACAATTCAAAAAATCATAGGATTAGGGTCCTGTTACATAACCCCTTATAACACCTTCATAAGACAAAAGGTAAAGGTGTGTTATGCTGACAGTCTACTGGGGTGGATTAGATAACATCACTACGCTTGTAATATCTATTAACTTCCACTTCTCTAGTAGGCAGTTCGGTTCAAGATTAATTTGTTGATGATCAGGTTGGGAATGGTCAAGAGTAAAGCCCAGACATGCTACCTTAATTCCGAGAATGGAAAAATGGGCTTTGTTTGGAGAAATTCAATTGGATGATGTCATCACATCCTTTGTTAGAGTAAATTGGATTATTTAAGGCTATATATATACTAATAATCTGATCACTATTCATCAACTATTTTAGAAAGTGTAACTATTATTAATTGATTATTAAAATCCAAAAACATAATTCCAAACAAGTGAATATGTTTTATATAACCATTTTACATAAAAAGAAATTCTATTAGATCAAGAGGAATATTAATTAAAAAAAGTGTGCATCATTACAACATAATTCTCTACCTCTCGAACCACCTTGGCCGAATTATAGTTTTTTATTCTTATACTAACCCACATTCATTGAATTTTTATTCCACCTTAATCATCAACCATTTTTATTTTAATAAACTATGAGATTACATATACCAAATTATAAATAGACTGTGAGTTAGATTAAGTTATTTTAGAAAATTTAATATTTTAAAAGAACCATCCCACACCTTTCTTCCATGGAATGTCTGGTGTTGATGATCTAAAGATAACAATGTGGGTAAATCAAACATTATGGATAATTCCATGGTATTAGATTTTACATCTAATGTACCAAATTATTGGAATACCAATTGAACGTAAATTATGGGAGTCAGTTCAATAGAATTTATTAATTCTATAAATATATTAAATTCGGGGTAGAAAGACACCCAAAAAATATAGTGACACTAATAAGAAATATAGATATACAAATTGAAATTTTCAATGGACTAATCAATTGAAATGAGAGTTATTAAATTATCCAATCCTTCAATTATTTTAATACTTAAAAGAAAAAGTTAAAAAAAAGTTTGGGTAGTAAGTCTATAATTTACTCTGATTCTCTCATGAGCTCTCCGATAAACACATGTGATGCTATGGATGACAAACAAAAGGGGTGATATGTCCAATTAAGATCATCTTCTACTGGTTCTTGATCTCCAATTAGTTCTCAAATATGGTGGATCCTTCAATGATTTTTAAGAAACACTATCAATAGCGTACATTGGTACATGTATTGATATCCTCAACATTAACATATCAAATATGTCATGCTATCAATCTAGCAGAGGGGGAATTTCTATGTGTTGTAAACATCTCCAACACTCTCTAGAATAATAAATTGCCTGATGAACCTACGAGATATATTAATTTCTTTCATAAATCATCTAAATCACCTTTTTAGGGAGACTCTTAGGAAATTATGCCATTGTTGACCAATCATTACGGTCCTACAATTTCAATCTACATAATATTATTATCTTCTCTAGGATTTCAACATTTCTTGTAGGACATTTGAACCTTCTGAATCACCTCCTTCACTATCACTAGCCCAACATTATATGAGTCTGAAAGTTATTACAATATAATGTAGAATTTAATTATCTCTTGTATAGGGACATAATGAGCTTTGATGATATTAAAATGATATATATTATTTTATGAAAACACAACAAATGGAATGTGATCCTCCCAAATATAGTTTATTTCCATCATGTGGGATCTCAATATATCAACCAACACCAAGAAATCCCACATGGTTGTCCTATCTATATAAATATGAAATTACATACTTATTATCAACTATGACCTAAATAAATCATCTAATAATCACCAAAAAATGAAATTAAATATAAATAATATCAATATATGTTCATATTTTTATCAAATAAAAATTAATAGTATATTGTTAAAAAAAATTCCCCATAATCTCGATAGAACACTACTATATAATATTATGAAATTACCCTGGCCTGGTATTTTGGGGATACAATAACTAAGAAAGAATAATGGAATACAGATTTATATAGAATTATGATCAGAAATACCAAGTATATTATGTCATATTATCCTTGAATGATCTCCATAGTCTCTTTGATCTAAACTAGAACTTGGTTCACAACAATCACCATCTAGGATGTGAGAGACCAAGTGACCAATCCAAATCTCATATTCCTCATTACAAAACATAAATGCATTATTAAGGTTCCTTGTATAAATTTTACCCAATAGGATTTGTATGAACAGTGGATCTGTCAAACTCACTCATAACCTCTGCACCTATCATGATTGGAATGAAAATATATCATAAAAAGTACAACATACTCAACTTTAGAGAATATATCATTAGAATATCATGAGGATATCATGTCATGTTGAAAATAAAATTATATGTTTCCCAAGATAGCCTCTCTCATACTATAAAGTATTAGAAGAGTAGTCACCATAAAACACTATAAATAGACCCCTCTTACCCACCAGGTTTCACTATAATGAATACAACTACTTAAACACTTCATCTTTTTAAAGATAATGAAAAATTGTTTGTCGAGTATTCTACCTCCTTCATTCCCTTGATAATAGTATAGACTATCTCAATGTCCTAGTATTACATGAACATAATCCAAAAAAATTAATTTAGTTTTATGTCACTATAATGGAAGATATATCTGAGACTATGGTGCATTGAGAAAACAATAAATTGATAACCCAGAAGACAGTTCCTCCACATCTTTAGGGAGGATACTACTAAAGAAAACTCCATGTTATGAGTCCAATAATTTTGTTCATGTAGTCCCGACTACATTAAACCATATTCTATCAAAACCCAAATCATCTTCCACATTCAACCATTCCAAGATCCTGATGCATTTCATAAAATAATGCACTTCATGGCCTCTTCTAGTAGTCCTAACATATGAAGACATGCCAGCCACAACATCAACTCCTCAAAGGCTACCAGAACATTTATTATCTAGGTAAATATTTTAAATTTCCATGTCATGTTTATCAAATTGGATTTAATACAAGAGAATTATTCCACAAAATACATTTTGTACCAATTTATGGAGAGGAAAATCAACATATTTGACATTATTTTTAGTTATGAAAAATGAACTGCATCATTATTCTCTAATATCATAGTTAAACCATGATCAGATAGGAAAACATCTAGATAGTAAACTATGTATATCTAAAAAAAGAACAATGAGATCTTATCATAAAACCAGTTCTCCTGGAGTTATTAGAAGACAATACCTAGATGCTATTAAATATCCTCTTCTTCTCTAGAGTAAATAAGGGCTTTCAGCACATGAAACGTATTTGTGAAGAAATCATAGTGTCCATAACAACATTGGAATATTATAAAAATAATATTATCCTTGAAAACACTGAACTGGTGGTAAAATAAATTGACATCAATATTAATGATCCAAATCATTCCACACAGCTTTTGGAAGAGGAAATAAATGATATTCAATGGGTATATTTTATTTATAAAATCTAAATACAATATATGATAATAAAAAATATTCAAGCACTCATCACCAATTTTTATGAGGATAAAATGATCTATGAAAGAGGTCTTTCTTATTCTGATAAAACAATTCTCTTGAATGTCATTCAATGGATTCATTTACACCCATTGAAAAATAGAATATATTAGATATTCCTATAAAATAATTAATTATATATTAGTGTATATGTATATATAGAAACACATATCCTACTGTAGATTTATTATCAAAATATATTTTATAATACATCAATGTAGTCCTCCACTACGGATAGACTAAAATTTCCTAATGATCCCACTAAACTGACGAATTATCTCACTAACTGTTAGGTAATTGGTCGATTCTTATTACACATAAATACAACTCGCTCGTCCATGATATCACTCTTCCATAGAAAGGAATATTCCATCCCATGCATCTAAAGGAATATAACTTACATGAATTGATAGTCATATTGACCAATCTAGGGACCATGAGTATATAAAAAATATGATTTCATAATGTTTCTTCATGGTGAAAAAGTGGTCCCATGATATACTCTATCCACTAAGGGCTATCATGCACTATAGTAAATTTTTCGATATCGAAAAATTATAATCAGTCAAATCCTATAAAAAATTGATGGGATTTGTATTTAATAGGGATAATAATATCTAGAAGGAGGGATATAGAGAAAACATAATTACATAAGAATGTATCATGAATTACAACAAACATGATTTGAAATGTCATAGTTTATAGGTCTATTCGTATCGTGGGGTCTCATTTTATATCCCAACATAGCCAAAATAATTCCTTAACAACAACCATTATCTCTCTAATCTGGGTGAGGTCCACCTAATGGTTGTGGTTTTAGTATCTCATATAATCATATTCCACTAGATTCTCCACACATTCGATATCTACCTTTACCTCTTCCATAACCTCCTCCTTTTAGGGCCCCTTGCACTAGTTCTAGAAATCCGTCATCATGGTTAAACCACAGCTGTTGAAGTCTATCCATTACCCACCATCCCTAGATAGAATTTAATTTGGGGAAATAAAATTTTATATTATCTAACCCATCATAATAAAAAAACATATAAATTCATGGATGTCTGGCTCTTCAATGTGATTATACTAAATAGATCAATGTGCTAGTTTCCAGGAAATGGATGGTCACCTATGAGAAGTCCCAGAATACTAGTGCCTGATAACTTTTAGAGACTAATCATTCTAATTAAAACAACCTATAGCACTAGTCTCCATTTTTTCCATCCTCTAGGAACCCCAGTATATCGAATTCTATAACTATTACTCCAACATAAATTATCCATTATAGGCAGACTAAATTAGAATATATATCTACATTGGTAAATCAATTAAAATAAACACCTAGAAGTAACCACATCATAAAATATTGACGGAGAAACATGTGAGGTGATTAAACCTTAATGAATAACAAGAAATGGTCATACCACACTACTATAGCTCATGAATATCTTGAATGAATATGAATAAAAAAATATGCTAGTAATCATCAGAACAGATCTTCTAGAATTATGAGAATTAGAGAATATTCTCATCACGGGTCTACATTATTAAAAATTACCACTTATCTTTTCCTCTATCTAAATTACAATCATTTAGTACAAAAATTTGACCAATCAAGGACAAAACATGATTAAATACTTTGATCATCATATCTAGAAAAATAATTTCCAGCTAGTTATGTAACACACCTTGGATCCTTAACAGTCATTGAAATTGGAAAAAAGTACTGATCTATGAATATGTGAATTCTCATCGTAGTAATATTGAATTATCTACTATTTCATAGGGATGGTTTATAAGATCCATCCTTCAATAGTGATGAAGTTGATCAGATGCATTTTCTTCTTATCGATCCTCATTAATCAAATCATTTTTCATTCTATATTATCAATTGTCCAATCAGGATTGATCATTTCACCTCATTAATCTACTAAGGATATGAAAATAAGAAATGAGATTTTATATTGCACCATATAAATATAAAGAGGATTAATATCGAATTTTTAAAATGGAATGAATAAATAAATATTTCATTTTATTAAATGCACCCACAAATTTCTATCTTATATGAATCGTATAACAATGATCATCCTTAGGTCACACCTATGGTAAAACCCATTCAACCAATTCAACCATTATCTCAGGTTTTTCATCCATCTTTTAAAACAATAGGAATATAAATTAAACTTAATTGTTATCATCACTAATATTTTAATTTAGTAATATTTTTAATCTATTAACTATGTAATCCTAAGATAACAATGTTGCATACCTACCCTAAGAATATATCTACATATATATATAACAATATTACAATGTATAATCTAAAAAATACTAGAGTGATTACAATAATATCAAATAATTGAACTTTTCTCATTAAAACGATGCATTTTCAGAAATTAATTTGATGAAAAATTATCCCCTAAGTCAAAATTACAGGGTTGTAGATCGTTCTAATCAATTTTCAACATATTTTTAATCTTTCATTCATATAAAATTTTTTATGTTCTTTTTGTTAATTTTTGGGATATTCTCATTAGTTTTAATACAGAAGGATTCAATTTACTCCTTCTATGGATATTATAATTTTTCAACCAATATGTGCTTTTTATAGGACCATTTAAAAAATATGAAAATTATTTATCCAATTTTTGGTGAATCATTCTTTGATACAAATTATAATTCTCATTGGAATACATATAATCATAATAGAGAGGGTATAAATCTGGGGTCTCTTTTTTAAATTTACTTTTATACATTGACTATCCCATGTTAAATGTTAAACATCTCTAAAATATATAAAGTATGTGTATTATTAGTGTTAATGATACTCTTACATTATAATTTAATGTAGAAATATAAAATAATAAGAAAAAATATGGATTTTAAAATGTCTACATCTACTAAAAAACATGCTTCTTTCTGAGCTCGAACTGTATAGCCTCAAAAAATTTAACATAAAATCTTTCTATTATGATCTAAAATGATATAATAATTTAAAACAAATATCTAAATTGTATAAACAATGTGACATTGTTTATATCACTCAATTTAATATCCTTATAACATGATTATATAATATACAACAACATAGACATATATCATATATGATTTAACCTAACTAGTACAAATTAGTCTCCATGAATATAATAGTGATCTACAGGGTTCCAATAGATACATTCAAATAGGCCTTCAACTAGTATGATGTGATCAAAAAATAATTATGAACATTTTCCTTATTCACATATTGTCCTTACTATGATTTATAATCGTAGTTTTTATTCTATATTCTAAGAGTAATATTGTGTTGGATAAAAAACTTCTAAATTTTCCACTCTCCCTTTTCCTATTTTCCTTCCCCAATACGTAGTGGTATACATAGATTTATTAGACTATATAATACTATTAATGTATTATTAATGTTACAATAGTATTAGGTTCTCTTTCCTCACCATATTGAATGGCATTATTTTTAGTTTAGCATCAAATGAATTCTCAATCCACAAAAACTATCATCATTATCATATACATGTAAAAAAAATATTTTATCACTTAAAAAAATCTTTTATATCCATTTAATGTTAATTTAATAATATTTTAATATTTATTCTTTTGAAATATCATTGTGTGATCCTCTACTAAAGGATATTTTTATGTGATGAAATATATATTTTCATGTATAAGATGAATATGATAGTTTTTTGATTGAGAATCCATTCGATGATAATGGTATAATAAATTATCCCGATTAGCTAATTTGTTAACCACATTTACTTGTAAATGGGTTATGTTTTCCTGGACAAAGGAATCTAAATAATGCTTCTATTAATTGAAGAAAATATTATTCAATTCATTTTTTTGACTCTACCATTAAGGAGACTGGGGTTTTTACATTATATTAAAGTAACAAAAAAGGTACTTCATTGGGTCCTAGTGAAAAATGATAATGTTATTTCATATGCATCATTTAAATTGATGACACATGTACCGAACTACCCAATACATGATCGAGAGTTAGTATCTCTAATAATAGATTTTAAATCAAGGAGACATTGTCACTATATAGAAATATGTGAGATATACATGGATTATAAGAGACTGAAATATATGTTCTCATTGAAAGAGCTCAACACGAGTCAACAATTATGACTTGAACTACTGAAATATTATGAATCCTCTATACAAAACCCGTTAGGGAATGAAAATATGGAAGAAAATGATTTAAGTAGGAAGTATCATAGTGTTATAACCCAAATGTGGATTAAGAAGGAACCAATGTTCCTAAACATATTACAGATGTATATGAAAATTTATAAGGATTGGGAGACATGAAAAATTTATTAAATTATAGAAAATATAAAATTATTATAGAGTATAAATAATTATAAATATTTTGATTGGGACATTTAGAATAAAATTAATGGAGTGAATGAAATAAATTTGGAACACATTTATTGGTGACATCTATATTATGACATTGGGGAAGTGACAATATGTTACATCTATATCTATGATAAAAAGGGAATTATTGAATGACACTCATTGATCAAATTTCACAACACACCCTAAAAGCATAAGGATGTATAGGGACATGAAAGAATATTTCTTGGGATAAAATGAATCATGAAATTACCAATTATGTGTCTTAGTTATTGGTTTCTCAATATGAAACTACTTTGAGGAAGCATCCAAAACAAGTCATGCACCAAATTCTTATTCATGTGAAGAAAGGGGATAAAATTACTATGGACATTGTCACAACACTACCAAAGGAGCCTAGAAATAATGATTAAATATGGTTTATCATTGAAAAAAATACCAAAATATATACAATTACATCATATAATAGATGATCTTGCTCTTGAGATCATGGTAAGGATCAACATTAATTATGTTTTATAACTTCATTGTTTTCCTCAAACAATATTTTCTGATCATGATCCTTTTTTTTAAATCGTAATTTAGAAAAATAGATTATAATAATCAAGGAACTTAGTGTAATTTGAGATCTCCCTGACATCCTCAAATCAATGGACATTGTGAAAGAAAAATTCAAACAATCGAAGAAATGTTGAGATCTATTTAAATTGGCTTTCAATGTATGTTGGATCGGTGCATACCATTGGAAGAGTTTTCCTATAGTGGTTGTTTCCATCCAAATATTCAAATGTAGTCGTTTGAAGCATTATATGGAATGATATTTTTTATACCACATGTTGGGATGATTTTGGTGTAAGTAAGGTCTTTATCCCAATACTTGTTGAATAGATTATGACAAATATAAAGGCAATACAAACTCATATTATATCTTCTCCATGTAGTTAAAAGAGAAATGCCGATAATTAGAGGAATGGTTTAGTGTTACATGTGGGTGTTCAGGTTTTTTTGCGAGTGTATCCATATATATGTGTTATTAGATTTGTTAAGAAGGGAAAACAAAGTTTCATTTACATCGAATGCTTCAAAATTAGTGAAAAGGTTAGGGTCATAGCTATCGTTTTACATTCTAGGAAAATATCTCAAAGGTACATGATGTGTTCGATTTATCATTGATAGTAAAATACATGTAAAAAATAATTAATTTATAATATATGATGAGATATATTTGGAACATAACCTTTAATATTTTTAATAAACCATACATATTATTGATACAAGAGATCTAGTATTGAGGGACCAGACGACTCATCTGGTGACGGTTCTCAGGAGAAATCACAAACTTAATGAAAAAACATTGGAACCAGTGGATTATATGAATGATAAGTACCCATATATATTTTAAGTTAATAACCATGAAATATCAATGATTTTTTTAGGATGTAATAATGTAGCACCCATATACTTTACCATATTTAATTTTTTAGTATAAATTTATTACACACAACAACCGATTTAAAAAAAACACTACTTTGTCATGATTTTTATACTCAATTTAATAGAAAAACATTTAGAGATTTGAATAGTAAATTTACTTATTATATATTCATATAAATACTTTTACAGTTATCTAATAAATTTTTGGTAGGCATATGATACGAACAGCCCCATATTACATATAAAATATTATATTTTTATAAACATAGTTTGCACACCTAGTAATGGAGAACCCATTTTAAATATAATTTTTGACACTATGATAAATTTAATATAGAAAATTAAACATCATATTTCGATTATAAACATAAAAATTACTTTACGGTGATTTTTAGGAATTTTATATTAATGTTTATTTTTTATTGAATAGTTAAAATTTTGAATTTTGATTCAGAACATCTTTTTCATATAATTTATTGATATTTTTTAATTTGTTTATTAAATTAGTATAAAAGTTTAATTAGGTCATATTTTTTTCAACGAAACCAATTTATTTAATTTTTATATATTTCCCTATGAAATTTACTATAAAAATAAAGAATTCTTTTGGATGTTTTTTCCTTAAAAACCGACATTATTTTCCGATTTGTTGGATTAAATTTAAATTATTTTATGCCACATATTATACTGGAATTTGGAAAAATGGATTCAATATAAGGATTTAGAATAATTTCTAATTTCTAATAATTTTAACGTTGTTCATAACTCAAATGGTTACTGAATGTAATTAAAATTTATTACAATTATGAAGGTATAATTTCACTTAATATGGTACAAAACCTCAATCATAAGGGACAAAATATCAATGAAAATATTCCAAAAGATATTTTATAGAAATATTTTTACCATATAATCCCTTTTATGTAATATTTTCTACTATAATGGAAAAATTAAAATTGAAAAATGTTTGTGGAATTCCTTTGTCCATATATTACAATAGTGTCGCACCTCCTCCACTATAAAATGATGGCCCCTTAACCCAAATCATCTAACCTCTCTAGACACATTGGCTAGAAAAATATCATAAAAATGTTCTCAACAACATCCATAAAAGCATTCTATAATCCTATACATGGAAATAAATCCCCCAATGAATCGTTAGTGTATAAAACACAAGAAGTTACCCAAATAAATTGGAAATGTCTTGTCTCAAGAGTTTAAGTTTTGTATCAATTGTCCACCAAATCTAATATATTTATTCAATGGCCTTGTAACATAACTACTATCCAATATATATTGTGATTTTTATGATATTTTTTTAACAATAGTTATACACACCTCTATATAATGGATATCAAACATACTTTTTAAGTGTACGTAAAACTACATCCACGTGAAATGATGATAGATCATTTTTCCCTTTACATAATCTCATGGTGGAAATTATGATGTTAATAATTATTTAAATAAGATATTTAAAATTTTTTATACATCAATAATTATTTTATGAATCATACCTCTATACATTTAATTTTTTTGTAAATATGACAATGTCGTTTGTCGAAGTGTGGACTATAAACTCTTAAAATCGATGTGATTCTTTCACACAATGCATTGAATGAATTACGGATATTTTGAATAAAATGTTGAACCTTTTATGAAATATATAAGATATAGGAATTATAATATAAAATTGTATATGTTAATTTTGATTATTTTAATAAGAAAATGTTATGAAAGTAGCATAATTGCGTACGTACGACCTACCATCTCTATTGATTGTTCATTTCTATTCTTATCTCCATAAATTTTACATTTTTATAAATAAATATTCACTGAATATATATTTATAATTATATTAAAGATTACATTCTTTATATTGGGAATCCCTTAAAAATTTTAAAATAACATCAAATAATAAGTCAAAAAAATACTTATGAAAAATAGGAAAATAAAACCCAAAATTGTAAAAAATAATTAATGATTGTTAAAAAATGAGTAATAATTTATTATAAGAAGTTAATATATGAAATTATGAATATTAGTATGGCTATATTATAATTTAGTAACTTATATTAATAAAATAAATATTATTATAAAAACCACCAAACAAAAGGATGTTTAAGGTAAGGGATTGAATCCCAATTTACATTCCTATGAGACATATTTGTTGTTCTGCACCATCCCACATTTATGTAGTGTATATAATGACATTTTAGATATAACAACATGAATATACTTATTATAATGATATTATAAATTTCATTTAATTTCATAATGTCATGGGGATTTTGAGATAAATTGTTTAATTTGGTATGAGACACATTGTAATGTTTAATGATTATTCTCCATAAGAATATTTTTAATGATTATTTTCTAATTCTCACATTCATTTATGATTGTTAAAACGTTCAAAACAAATTATTTTATTATAATTATTTTACATTTTACATATCCATTAATATCCTTTCTATCTTATTCTGAATATTTCTATTTCTTGATCCATATAACATTATATATATAGTGTTTGCATGGATATTTATCTGATAAAATGGGTAATTATTGATAAATCCATATCTGTTATTCAATTCCGAGATTTTATAAGGAATATTATCTTTTTATTAAATTTAATATTATATATAAGGAATTATTTGGATATGAAATGATGGGTTCTGGAGGGACATTATATAGTTCCTCGATTCATCAAAAGGGTCCAATAAGACAATAATGTTGGCCAAATTAGCATACTTTCTACCATTAGTTTTATATTGTCTCAAGGATGGATCTTGATAGTATAGGTCTTCATGTACCTATGTCATGAAATCCATTAATTATGAATTTAATTTATAGATAATTTAATACTTATTCATCAATGATATTTTTTGTCAACATATCTATAGATACATATAATTTTATGACATTGATATAATGGAATATGTTTTCTGTCAACCCATTACAAGTTTAACTTTCCTTATCTAGTTATCTTAATGGAATGTTTTATAATTTATTTACCTTTCCATGTTGATTTACATCCATTGATTCGTTATTTATTCCCTCTTTACTGACCATCACTGATCATTTTATCACACCCTTAATATGTTCTCTTTTCCCAGGTTATAAAGAAGAAATATTTGAATAAGCATTCACAGACAAAGTTTATTTTATTTTTATGTACCATTTATTTACATCCAATATTACAATGATATTTTTGTATCTTGTTTTGAATTTATATTTATTGGACTTCTAAACATAATGTTACTTTGGGATTTTATTCCTTATAATCATTCCAATGTAATAAATTAATAAACCAACATTGAGCTTAAGTGGTTAGGGAATTAATAAAAGACAATATTCATAAATGCATTTTAAAAGTATGATCAAAACTCTAGATTCAATTTTTCATGATGGAGGGAAGACATTATATTCAATAAGAGGAAGGATATTATTTTGAAATTAATGAATTTATAATTATAAAAAAATTTATATTTGGTTAATGAAAATAAAATTGAATTATATTTCATATAAGATAAATGTTAGGATTCAATTATAGAAATGATCATGGTTGATTTCTTATTTTTGATTATTATGTGATTTTTATTTGGATATATGATGATTTCTCATGAGTGAAATACATATATGTGGGGGACCAAAGTGTATAAAATTATAAAAATAATTCATTATTTTAATATTTATAGCCAAAAAAAGCGCTACTTTATGATTAATTTCCCAATTTTTAAATGTTGGTGATATTTGGTGATTAAATTACAAAATGGAATAATTTTGGATTTTATCATATTTATTTTTATTATCTATTTTTTCCATAAAATAATCTAGACTACCTAAAATTGTAGACTTCATTTCTCATCTTTACTAACAACATGTTCTACATTTAATTAAAATTGTCCAAAATCTAAATATATCATTGGAGGAAAAAAATTATCTAACAATCCATACCGTAAAAACTATGAATTGATCAAAAATCAAGAAAACATGATCATATATGTACAGACCCGACCCCAAATACCCAGGGGTGGTGGATTGTTTTATTACATTGAAATATAAATAAGTAATATTCATTCGGAGGTTTGGATTATTTTAATATCTTTTGAAAAAATATACATAAATAAATTGTTCAACAAAACATGGAAGGAAATACAATACCTATGTTATATTGGGAACATGCACATCCATATGTTTATCCATACTGGTCATTCATAACTATCTTATTAATTTCCAAAGAAAATGAAACATAATTAAGGGGTGATATAAAATTCTCTATAATTGTAAGAAATACAACAAAAATATCATAAACATAAACATGCGGCATGATGAATAAATAAAAACACATGACTATAAAAAATAATATTTAACAAAATATGGAAGGTATAAGAGCTGAATAGATAATTCATAACGAAACATAATCATGGGTATTACATTTGTTGAATAACCACATGAACTATCAATACCTGTTTTAGAATAAGGGAATGCTAATGCGTGAAATCATAACCATACCATCAAAGACTCATCCAGAGACCATAAAGGTATGGTTATTATTCACAACCTGAGTAATATTTATATGTATAGTTATTTGTTTCCCAATAACTGTCACCTAACAAGATCCAACATCATTATCTTTCATCAAAGGTAAATCCATACTTGTAACACGTTAATTTATTCAATTTCCATTCCTATTAGGTTTTATTTCCAAATAATGGAATATAATATATTAGGACATGAATCAAAATGTATAATATCAATATAGAAATACAATTTGCAAAAATGGAAATTCTATATAATGAAAATCTCAAAATCAGAAAACATGGTTTCTTTGTGGAAAATTTAATATTTAAATCATTCATTATGGATTGTAATTAAGATTTCATGTGTCCTATGAATATAGACCAGGAGCATAAAACCAAGCACATAGTAATTCCCAATGTCATGTACTAAGATTTCTCAGGTCATGCTTGAATCTCCTTGTTGGACATTTCATTCCTAGGTACATCTATTCCATAACCATGTCCAGTTGTAGTATCTAAGGAAGGTTGTATTTTATACAAATACCTACTTAACATATTCATTACCAATATTTCTTGATGTTCTTATATGTATATCTTCAAATAAAATCTTTGGTATTTGATACCTAATCATCATTTTCTAAATAATGTTTCCATGCTTTCTACTAAACTTCCACTAATAGATACTACAAGGACACGACCCAAATTACCCAGAGATTATGCATTATATTATTACATTGGAATATAAATGAGAATGTGTATCCCAAAGGATTGAGTAGTTTTTTATATTTGGAAACAAGATACCTACATAAATTATTCATTATAACTTGGAATGAAATACAACACATATGTTTTATTTGGAACATCCAAAACCATAAGTTTATCACATAAGGTCATTTATAATAAACGGTTTCATGTCCCAAAAATATTAAACATAATAAAGGGGTGACATAAAATTCATAGTAAGGGTAACCAATATAGTTTAATATATAATAAACATAAATATGAGGCATAGTGAATAACAAAAGACGCATCCCTTTAAAAAAGCATGAACATATTATTTTAGGATTAAGAGATGACTAAACAATTCCATAATAAAACATAATCATGTGTATTCTATTTATCTAATAATCACATGAACTATAAGTACATGTTTCATAATTAGGGAATGTATAATGCGGGACATCTTTACCATACATCAAGGCCTCGTGCCAAGACCATAAATATCCATTGTTTCATGGCCTCAAGGAAAGACCAATATCTATCTCATTCGACATAATGATGCACTAAAAGGATATAGTGCCCCCCCCAAACACATACTATGTCTAATTAATTCCTATTAATAATAGGGATAAACATAAATAACATATACATTAATGTTTATACTATCATATAAAATTCATTGAACATTAATCATAATCACGAAAAATTCGTAATAATTTGGTGAATCATATTTAAGATATCAAATATACAATCATACTAGTCATAAAACATTAAATTTAATAAGCTGTATTATATTCTAAAATATTAATCCCATTTAGACATAATAATCATGATGTGTTTTAAAATGTGTGAAAATAATCAATTAAAATCAAAGAGTAATCATGATAATAATAACATCTTCACATGGAAAACGAATATTTTATTTAGTAAAATATCTATATAAAACCAAAAGTGATTTTAGGAAGATTTATCATAATATATAGTGTCTCTTTGATAATAATTTCTTTTGAAAATATATTATATAGTTAACATTAAAATAGGTAATAATTTGAGAAATTCCATTGAATCAGGGTTGTATTACAGTATATTTATTTTGAATAGTCCTTTTAAAACATATAAATCCCCCTAAATTAAACTATGATTCATTTTGGTAAACATATATAGAAATTTATCACATAATATATTAATAGTAAATATTAATAAATAATAATTTAATTGAGTAATGAAGTGAATAAGAGTAACACGAATGAGAATGGAGGTTCAGGTAGAAATCCTTTACCTGAAGTCCGAAGGTGTTTCACACATGATCTTAACTACCTGAATAATTATATTTAGAATCATAAATTAATGATTCAAGAACATCCGATAAATTTAATATATTTATAATAATCATATTTCATTCATTCATGGCCTTTTAATAGTTTAAGAGATTCAATTTCATTGTTTGGTGGTGTTTTCTTACATGGTTTTCATGATTGGATAACTTATGTTCATGTGTGGATAAACATGTAGAATGTGAATGGTATACCATATTTGATATTATATGTTATTATTGAACACCCAGTATATTACATAGTTATAAATTTCAAATGGTAATTGAGAGTGAAGTTGAATCATTATATAAAATTATAATGATAATTGTTAAGGTTAATTGGATGTTTTCCATCCCTACAAAATCATTTTGATTTATAAATATATAGAATTTGTACAAATATATTATAGTACCTTAATTAATATATTATGTATATATATTATAGTTTGGATCAATGATAAAATGGTTTCATGAACAGAATTGAATATGGTAACAGAAATTGAAAACATGTCGTCCATGATTGTTATAAATTAACACATCCCAGATTGTGCTTCTATTTCTAGTATAATAAAAGGTAAATGGGGAGATGATGATGAATTATTATTTTATCATAAAAACATATCAATAATTTTTAGGTGATGTAATCTTAAAAACATTTTTATGATGGGAGGTGAAGAAAAATAAAATTAAGGAACTTCAAATAAAAAAATGAAAAAAGGAATTTACCTCTTGATGTATTCATCCTTTAGATATTTTTTAGTGAAGAGGTTTTGGTTTTTTTATGAGACCGATGGATATTGGATGTGGGGGAGGTTCTTAAAAATATATTTTGGTATAATTTTAATGATTCATAAGGATTTAGTGGAGGAAAGGGAAGTGGGAGTGAGTGTGGGGTATAATGGAGGGGAGGGGTGATTTGGGAATATCTTATTCATTATTTTATTATTTCCCTCAAGACAAACAATAGTATTGATTCATGTGACCCATAATAGTAATATATTCACATTACATTTTACCAAGTGTGATTAAATTATCCATGATGGTATTATTAGTTAATTTAACTGATAATGAATGTATACAGTAAATTAATGTATTTTACTATTCATCAAAAAGTTGAGTATCTCAGAAAAATCCCAAAAATTCACCCAAAAAATTATTCGACGTGTACAATTAAAAAATGAACACATTTTTAAAATAACATCCTAAATCAGTTTAATATATTTTTAAATGAAACCCATTATTTAATCAAAAAATTACAATTTTAAAACAATATTATATACATATCAGTTTGAAAAATTAATCAACATCTCATTATCAATTATCCTTATAACAATAAGATAATAATTGTTTTACTATTCACAAGGGTCGTATTACTATTCCCATGGATTTTTAAATAGTCTCATTGAATTATGTTTGCCTTATGAGACTCTAAAAATTTAACATCACGGGTAAATAAATCAATAATACATTCTATTTTTATTAATATTTTGTTAATAAAATATTAATTTTACTTTAAATGGGTTGCTATGTTCGATGGTGTACCCAATACGTAACAACACGTTTCTATGAAATCGTTCAACGCAAACTAATAATATTAAATTATTATTTTAAATAGTAGTTAAGTCTTATTCATGGTATTGGATAGAATGAACAAAACTAACTAAAATATGATTATAAATTTTTGTTAAATAGAAGATAGAGGCTTAAAATGTGAATGAATCTAATTTTAAGCAGATTTTATTTTAATAGGGAAATTTACCACCTTTTAATGGAGATCCATATTTAAATGTAGTTTGGTCACTTTTATATGTTTTATTTGACAAAATAAAATTATTCTATAGATTCAAGACATAAAAATTTGATTTGGTTAAATTTTTGGTATTTTTATGGTAAAGTTCATTTTGTTAATGAATTGTGAAAAGTACAGAATTTTTATTCAAAAGTACCTTTTGATATAATTTATTTATATGGTTATATTAACTTTTTAATTGGTTTTAAAGTGCAATAAGAATATATTTTTACCAATTAATCCAATTTTCATCATTTCAATTAATTTCACTTTGAAATTAGACATAAACATGAATCGATCTTTTGATAGTTATTGTTTCTTAAAAACCCGATATTTATTTTGACAACAGGAATAATTTTAATTTAATTAATGAAACATATATGATTTAAATTTTTGAAAATAGACATCATTTTTAAATTTGGAATGTCTAATATAGATTAGGATGAATTTTTGGTAGTTTTCTAAGAACTTCAATTTTTTATGAATAGTGAAACCACCAAGTAGTAGTTAAAAACTTACATTTTCATTTAAATAAAATTTTACCACTTATTTGGATTAAATTTCTAAAATATGACATACATGGTTATTATTAGTACGTAAAATTTGGTTCAATAAGATGAAATTAATTTTTGGTAAATAGTGATGTTTGACTTTTATTTACCGTAGTTAAAGGTAAATAGGGTAATTCAAGGTAAAAAGAATATTATAATAATACAAATTTTTACATAAAACATGTCTTAACATTATTTGGTGAGTAATTTAAGACAATGGGAATCCTTGGGAAGATTTGTTGACCCCATGGTGCCACTTGGGATTGATAATGACAAATTATTTTAATTAACATAAATTAAAGGAAAAAATGAAAAAAAAATATTTTCTAGTAAATAAATATTTACATGGGGTTACATAAGATATATTTTTGACTATAAATATTCATTTCAAATCTAAAAAGATATCATTCATCATATTTTTTTTAATATTTAGATATCAAATATGTTAAATTATTTATGACACAATAATGATGTTGTATTTACCTCATTAATATATGATTTAAATTAATATGATTATAAATATTAAAAAATATCCAAAACCAATCCGAATCTTATTTTATGAATTTATTTAGAGCATTATTCATCTTATATTGGAATTTAATTAGTTTTGGACCTTTAGAAACTGAAAATCATTCTATAATAAAATAATATTTTCACCCATTCCAAAAAAGCCCCTCCTCCCCCTTCTAAAAATCCCTCATTTCATACTCAATCATCACATCTTTCAAGCCCCTTATCTCATATTTACTCTAAACAAATAATCTCTCATGATCCCTATCATCCACCTAGAAGCCTTACCTTAGTCATAAGGCACTTCAAGAAGTCATTTGGGTTCAAACCGAAGAGAGTTTCCCAAAATAAAGGTAAGGATTCCTATTAACTTCTTTTCTTTTATTTTACTTCTCCAACCCCTAAACACTTTTTATTCTATTATTTAATAACATCACCAGTATCCTCAAAATAATAGGATGTTTTTATGAGATGTATTTGAACTACACTTACAAACAACTACATGTACTGGGTGATGAACATACTGTTTCTGTGGATGGAAAACTAACGCCTCACGAAACGATGATTGTTCGATTATCTCCTACCGCCTCTCATGTTATCCATTAAGATGAAACTATATTTATATTTAATATATATTAGGTTTATGTTTTCATTATTCTTATGTATTATTCTAATATATCATTCCATTATGGTTTCCATTACGGGTAAACAAGATAATTTCATTTGAGGAAGTGCGGACTACAGCCCCATCAAAGTGATATGACTTGTTAATAACACATGTGGGATGTATACATGATATTGTTAATGATATTATATATGATATTATACTTGAATAATAATTTACCTATGTATCATTATGTTTTAATTCCATTAATGTATGAAATAGAAATGAATGTAGCATTCATGCATACGTACTGTTTAACGTCTCCATGAATGGCGCATTTCATTTCTTATCCCCACAATGTCATGTACTATTATAAATACATATATATATATTGGATATATATGATGTATATGATATTTAAATCATGAATATCATTTTGGAGATAATGGACTATTCACCAAATGGACAACATGTAATTATATGGTGTTCATTTGTGACTCAAGTACCAAATATGGACGAAAGAACCATTATAAAAAAATGACAGCATAATTCTTATAACATGGTAATAATTTATATAAAAGGAATAATAAACTTTAAAAATGTTCTTAAGAAATTATAAAATCACTTTAATTTATTATTCAGGATATTAAGGAATGAACAGGTCACGTCGGACACGAGGTAAGGGACTTCATCTCAATCTCCTTTCATTGAGGCATATTTCGATAATATATACCTTCTTCGTTTACATGGTTTATATTAAAACCCTTTGATTTTTAATTTCATTTGGAGGAAATATTGTTTCTACAAATCATTTTACTAAACAATAAATGGAATGTTTTTATCATTTGGGGGCGAAAATGACATCTCTGTCATCGTAATCGTTATTTGGCATCCTCTATATGCATTAATGTTTTCTAATATGAAAAGGAAATCCCATATTCGGTTTTTGGTTTTTTCGGTGCTATAATTGGTTTTTGAAATGTATTGATTATTTAAATATCATGAAATTATATCATGTGATTTCAAATTAAATGTTATTAGTGAAATGTTTTTATTTGAAATATTTTATGTGATATGATTTTGTAATGGTACACGATCATTTGATGGGTGGTATCATGACAAACCAAATGAAGGGTGATTCCTTGATAAAATAGTTCAGGTGGTTATGTTATAACTTAAAATACATTGTGTATGGATGTTGGTTGTAAGGCAATTCCATTTAGTGATTTCTGTGGAAGTCGACCGTATGGTTATTCCACTTAACAATGTTTATGTCACAAATTACCATTATATGTTATGTGGTCTTTATATGGGTTTTATTGTAATATTTTGGTTACAAAAGGGTATGAAATTATATTTTATTCAGTGAATAGTATTTACTACAATATAAAGGTGAACTATATTACTCATGATATTGTATTCATGGTTCACATGATGTTTTGAATAACTAACAGTTTTCCTTCTTTGTGTATCCCATACTATGCTTTTTATGCTCATCCCATGTTTTTGAAATATTTTTCACATGTCATAAAGTGGAATAGGGTTAAGGATGGGATCAAGGAAATGTCATGTTCTCTAAAACATGGAACTAGACATGAATCTTTTTTCAAGAGTTTTTATTTTTCGATAAAAATGGAAACTGAGTAGATGTGTCTACATGTATTATTCACATCGTCATGTATATGTTATTGAATAGTTCTATAAAACTCTAAACCTAAGAAGATCCTCAATGAGGATTATTCATTTTAAGTCACAATTATGTAAATTTTTATATCCAAGTACTTTTCATGGTATCAGAGGTCTGTTTAGACAACATTAGAAGTTAGAATATAGTTAAATTAATATCCATAAATTATTTTAGTTTATGTTGTGATTGAAATGATATAGAATTTACAGATTACGATGTTTCTTCACCTAAGCTATTTCTATGTTCTTAATGTTTTTCCATAGAGGAAACAAGGCAGATATGATGGGACAACATCATGAGGAAGAAACCCTTCCAAATCTGCAACTTGAGATGGTCAAACTCAGAACAGAACAGTTTTATGCAGTGATGAAATAGTTAAATTAGGCTATAAATAGTGGTAGTATCCATGAACGAGATAAACTAGATCAACCACAGAGGAACATATTAGTAGTGGAGAATTTTAGGAGGCAATATCCCCCACCATTTAGAGGATAATCTTACCCTGAGCTAGCAGAATAGTGGATTAAAGCACTGAAGAAAATTTTCGATGTCATTGGTTGTTCAAAACATTAAAAGGTTTGTCTCACTGTTTACCATTTTGAAGGAGAAGCTGATCAATGGTGGTCAATGGTTAAACATATCAGGGATAGTGAGGATATTGATGCTCTTGTTTGGGATGAATTAAAAGGTATGTTCATTGAGGAATATTTTCCTAAAGTGTTTCGACTAAGGATGGAAAATCAATTAAGGTAATTGAGGAAGGAGGATGACTCAGTGGCTGTTTATGAAGTAATGTTCACTCGACTAGAAAGGTTTGCTCCAAATTACATCTGAGGTCTTGATATTAAGATAAATCGATTTTACTCAGGACTAAAACCACGATATCGAATAGCATTAGCCTCTATTGAGTTCAAAAGATATGAAAAACATGTTTGATGTGTGGAGAAGGTGGAAATGGATTTTTACGATGATTATATGTTCTTTGAAAAACAATCGAATAAGAGGTCCAGTGGGTTGGAAAAGGTAAATAATTCATCAATGAATCTGAAAGGTAAGAAAACTAAATATCCATTATTTGATAAGTGTGGTAAAAAGCATCATGTATAATGGTTTTTAATGTCTAGGAAGTTCTTATGGTGTGGTAAGTCAGGTCATATTGCACGTAACTGCAAGGAAAATGATCAATAAGGCAATGAAAAGCCAACGGTAAGATTTTTTCAGTGCAATGAAATGGGTCATTCTTCAAATGAGTGTCCAGTGAATAACTCAAATAAGGTAAAGTAACCAGACTAAAAGCATAAAGGGGTGGTGAAATCATTTTTAACTACATCAAGAGATGTTGGGCCATCAAATGAAGTAGTATTTGGTACACTGTTTGTTTGTTCAGATTATACCAATGTGTTGTTTGATTCAGGGTCTACATATTATTTCATTTATGAGAAGTTTTCTAGATAATTGTGAATTCCATCTCATGATATTAATCTTGTACTTATGGTAAAAACACTGGGGGGAAATGTTGAGAAAAAAAGATATTATAATATCCTTCCAGTCCTTGTTTGTGGGAATATTCTACCTGCAACACATAATGTTTTTTCATCTAGTTGAGTTCGATGTTATTTTGGGTATGGATTCGATTTCTGTTTATCAACCTATGATTGACTGCAGATCCAAAGGGGTTTCCTTTCCGAAACATTTTCTGTTTGTATACAAGAATGAACCCTTACTTTTGAAAACATATCTGGAAGCTGAGAAATTAGTAAAAGAAGGAAGTTAATGTTACCATGCACATATTGGTGAAAATAAAGGATGTGTGGAGATTAATGATGTTCTAGTGGTAAATGAGTACCTTGATGTGTTTCCTAATGAGTATCATGGTATTATACCTGATTGGGAAGTTGAATTTATTATTGATTTGGTTCCTGATGCTAAGATAATTTCAAAACCCCATTATTGAATGCCTCAAATGGATCATTTAGAATTAAATAAGAAATTTCAAGAGTTAATAGATAATGGTTTCATTCGACCAAGCACATCATTATGGGGTGCCCGAGTCATATTTATTAAAATGAATGATGGTCAATGAGACATTACATTGATTATAGAGATTTGAATAACATCACTGTTAAGAACTAGTATTATTTGCCTCATATAGATTATTTTTTTTATCAGGACCACGGAGCTCAGTATTTTTAGAAGATTGATTTGTGGTCCGGGTACCCCCAGGTGAATGTAAAGGAAACAAACTTTCATAAGACTTCATTTTGTACCAAATATGGACATTATGAATTTGCAGTTATGCCTTTTGGTTTAACCAATTCACCTGTTGTATTCATGGATCTTAGTAATAGAATTTTCTATGTGTTCATGGATAAGTTTTTGGTTGTGATCATTGATGATATTTTGGTTTATTATCAAATTAAATCGGAACATGAAAGTCATTTTAGGCGTGTCTTGAAAACCTTAAATTAAAAGAAACTATTTGTGAAATTCTGCAAGTGTGAGTTTTGGTTAAAGAAAATGTCATTCCTTGGACACGTTGTTTAAAAAAATTGCATAACAGTTGATCCTTCTAAATCAATGTTTGTTGAATAATGGAAAGACCCACCAAGATAATTGAGATCCATAGTTTTTGTGGATTAGCAGGTTATTATGAGAGGTTTGTTGAGAATTTTTCATGGTTATCTTGCCCACTAACTATGTTAACTCAAAAAGGTGTTATGTTCATTTGGAAAAAATAATGTGATGATTATTTTCAGGAATTGAAAATATGATTGGTGAATGCTCCATTTTTGGAACTTCCTTCCAAAAATGGTGAGTTTGTCATTTAAAGTGATGATTTGTTGAAAGGACATGGATGTGTCCATACGGAGAATGATCAGGCAATTGATTACACTTCACATTAGTTGAAACCTCATGAGTTAAATTACCCTACCAATTATTTGGAATTAGCAGCTGTTGTTTTTTTCTTTAAAAATTTGGAGGCATCAATTGTATGGAGTAAAATGTGAAATATATGTTGACCAAAAATGATTGAAGAATATATTAACTCAAAAATAATTGAACATTAAATAGAGGAGATGGTCGGAATTAGTCATGGATTATGATTACACAATTCATTACCATCCAAGAAAGGATAATAAAGTGGTTGATGCTTTGAGTCAAAAAGTTATTCTCTATTAACCATGATAAGTTTGGAACAAAATCCATTGGTTTTTGATTTGATGATCTTTGGCATAGAATTTTATGGTGCAGGAAAATATTCGGTTTTGTTTAAGGTATAATTGAAATCATCTCTATCTGACAAAATAAAGCATGTGCAGAAAGAAGACAGTGATTTGCAGAAAACTGTAGAGTTGGTTCACAATGGTATGTTTCCTAATTTTAACATTGATAAGGATTGTTTTATAAGGTTTGGAAGATATATTATGTGTACCTTGTGATTCAAAGTTGAAGAATGAGTTGTTATATGAAGCTCATAGTTCCTTGTTTTTAGTTCATCCCCGTAATACAATGATATACAGAGATATTTGAGAGTATTATTGGTGGGATGGAATGAAAAGAGATATTGCTCATTTTACTGTGAAGTGTTTGACTTGTCAATAGGTTAAAGCAGAATGGAAGTTACCAAAATGGATGCATGAGTCTTTACTGATGCCAGAGTGGAAATGGGAAAATATATCAATGGACATCATTGTGGGATTACCAAAGACACCTCGAGGAAATAATTAAATCTGGGTTATTGTGGATCAGATGTCTAAATCTGCACATTTCCTTCATATTTGAGATACTTTGTCCCTAGATAAACTTTCTCGTTTGTATGCTAAATGGATAGTCAAGTTGCTAATAGTCCCCCTCTCCATTGTATCTAATCATGATAGGTGGTTTACTTCTATCTTTTGGAAAGGTTTTCAGAAGTCATTGGGTAATGAATTAAATTTTAGTGCAGCTTCCGATCCCCAATTAGATGGGCAGTCAGAATAAACAATTCAGAGCCTGGAAGATATGCTATGTTCTAGTTCGCTGGATTACAAGGGATTTTGGGAACAATATCTTTCTTTGGTTGAATTTTCCTATAATAATATTTTTCAATCCAGTATATAGATGGATCCATTTGAAGAATTAATGGGAAAGCGTAGTTGAACTCCATCATTTTGGGATGAAGTTGGTGAAAGGAAGCTGATGGGGCTAGGATTGGATGAAGAGATTGAAGAAAAATTTTAATTGATTCATAAGAACCTGAGAACTGGTCAGAGCAGACAGAAATGTTATTCGGATAACTAGAGGAAATATATTTCTTTTGAGGTAGGTGATCATGTCTTTCTAATGGTTTCTCCAGGTAATTGTGTGATGTGTTTTGGTAAGAAATGAATATTGAGTCCAAGGTTTGTTAGACATTATGAAATCAGAGAGAAAATTAGACCTGTTGCATACATAGTGGATTTACCTCCATGTTTATCCCAGGTACATAATGTTTTTCTTTTTTCAATGTTGAGAAAGTATATTCTTGATCCATCTCATATTTGGAGTCCAGAGGTAGTTCTGTTGGAAGAGAATCTATCTTATGATGAACAAAGAGTCTATATTATTGACTATAGAGAGCAACGGTTGCGAATAAGGTCATTCACCATGTAATGGTTTTTTGGAATAACCATATGGTTGAAGAAGAAACATGGGAATCTGAAAATGCTATGAGGGATAAATACCCCCACTTATTTGATAAATGAAAAAAATTGTGACGATGCTATTTCCAAAAGGGTGGAAGGATGTAACATCCCAGGTAAATGATGAAATAATACATCATTTTTTATTAATATTTTGTGAATTGAATATTAATTATATATTAAAGGGTTTTCTATGTTCGATGGTGTACCCCATACACAACAATGGGTTTCTTTGAAATCATATGTTGCACACTATTAATATAGTAATATTATTTTAATTGGTTGTTAGCTCCTGAGAATTTGTATTGGCGGGAATGAATAAAACTAACTACAATATGATTATAAATGTTTGTTAAATAAAAGTTAGAGGCTTCAAATGTGAATGAATCAAATTTTAAGCATAATTTACTCTAAAATGATTATTTACCACCTTTTAATGGAGAATCATATTTAAATATTTTCTTGGTCACTTAAATGTTCTATATGAGAAAATAATATTTGTCCTTAGATTCGGGACATCTGAATTTACTTTGGGTAAATTTTTTGTAATTTTCTGGTAAAGTTCTTATTTTTAATCAATAGTAAAAAATGTTGTATTTTTATTCAAAAGTTCCTTTTATTCTAATTTATTTATATGGATATATTATATTTTTAATTGGTTTTAAATTTTAATTAAATTTTATTTTTACTAATTAATCCAATTTTGGTCATTGGAATTAATTTCATTTTGAATGTAGACATAAACAAGTATTGATCTTTTAATAGTTATTGTTTTTTAAAAAGATGCTATTTGTTTTGACAACGGAGATTAATTTTAAATTAATAATGAAATTAATTTTTTTTTTAATTTGGTAAAACATATTTCATTTATGAATTCATAATATCAAATATATCGTAGGCTGAATTTTTGGTAGTTTTATGAAACACAACAATTTTTGATGAATAGTGAAACCACAAAGTAGTTGTTCAATTCTGACATTTTAATCAAAATGAAATTATAATGGTACTATGGATTAAATTATGAAAATATGACATACATGGTTGTTATTAGTAAGTAAAATGTGGTTTAATAAGATGAAAATGATTTTTGGTGAATATTAACTGTTGACTTTTATTTACCATGATTAATGGTAAATAGGGTAATTCTATGTAAAAATAATGTTATAATAATAAAAATTTATCTTAACAGTTGTCCTAACATTATTTTTTGAGTCATTAACATCCATGGTCATCTTTCGGTTGATTTTTGGACCCCATGGTGCTACATGGGAGTGATAAGGACACATTATTTGAACTAACATAAATTAAAAGGAAAAATGTCATAAAGAAATAACTTTTAGTAGATAGATTTATACATGGGGATATATAAGAAATATTTTCAACTATAAACATTAATTGGAATGTGAAAGTTATTTCCTACATTATATAATTTTTTTTTAAATTTTTAGACATCAGTAGAATTAAATTATTAATGACACAAAAATGATGAAGTATTTATATCATTAATAAAATATTTAAATAAATATTATTATAACCATTAAAACAATATCCAAAACCTGTACAATTCTTATTGGATGATTTATTTTTGACCATGAGTCATCTTATCTTAGAAATTATTTAGTTTTGGAACATTAGAAACTGAATATCATTATTTAATAAAATAATATTTTAAAACTTTTCTAAATTTCCCCTCCCCCCTTATAAAAATCCCTCACTAATTACTCATTCCTCACCCCATTCATGCCCCTTGGCTGGTCCAAACCTAGACCAAATAATAATTACTGATCCCTATATACATCTTAGAAACCATTCCCTTGGAAGAAGGGTGTTCGAGAAGTCTATTTGGTTCAAACCAAAGGGAGTTACCCAATTATTGGTAACAATTCCTCATAACTTCTTTTCAATTATTTTACTTCTCCAACCAGTAAACTCTTTTTGTTCCTTTTATTCATAAAAATTCCAGAATCCTCAATATACATCTATGTTGTTATGAGAAGGATTTTAACTACACTTACAAACATGTCCATCTAATGGGTGGAGAACATACTCTTTCTGTGGATGTCAAACTAACGCCTCATGAAACGATGATTGTTCGATTATATCCTACCACATATCATGGTGGCCATTAAGACGAAACTATATTTATATATGATATATATTATGTTTTTGATTTATTTATGATTCTGTATTTTTATTTTATATCTTTATTTTATGGGATCCATTATGGGTAAACACGATAATTTCATTTGAGGAATTGCAGACTACCGCCTCTCCAGGTGATATGACTCATTAATGCCATATTTGGGACTTATAAAGGATAGTGATAACGATATTATATATTATATTATAATGGAATTATAATATACCTATGTATCATAAGGTTTTAATTCCATTAATGTATGAAATAGAAATTAAAGTAGCGTTCAGGCGTACGTACGACTTACCGTCTCCATGAACGGTGCATTTCATTTATTCTCTCCATAATGTTGTGTAAAATTATAAATACATATATATAATGTTTATATATGATGTATATTATATATAAATAATGAATACCATTTTGGATATAATGGACTATTGACCACATGGACAACTTGTAATTATACGGTGTTCATTTGTGACTGATGTACCAAATATCGACAAAACAACCATTATTTACTTAAATGATTACCTAATGTTTATAACATTGTAATAAGTGATATAAAAGGAATAATATAGTTCATAAGGGTTCTTAAGAATGTATAAATTAACTCTAGTTTATTATTCCTATGATTAAAGAAAGAACGGGTTGAGCCGGAGAAGAGGTATGGGACTTTGTCTCAATATCCTTTCATTGAGGAATATTCTGAAAATATATACCTTCTTATTTTAAAAGGTCTATAATAAAACACTTTGACTATTAATTTCATTCAAAGGGAATAATTGTTTTATGAAGTGTCTTACTAAATTTCAAATGGAATGTTTTTTTTCATTTGCGGGGACAGTGACCTATATATCACCGTAATCAATATTAGGCTTCCCCTATAAGCCGTAACATTTTCTAAAATGAAAAGGAAATGAATTATTCTGTTTTTGGTTGTTTTGGTATTGAAAATGGTTTTTGAAATGTATTAATTATTTTAATATCTTGTAATTATTTCTTCTTATTTCACATTTCATGTTTTTAGGGAAATGTTTATATTTGCAATATTTTATGTGTTATTATTTTATAATGGTACATCGAAATTTGACGGGTGGTGACATGATAATCCAAATGATGGGTGGTGTCGTGATAATCTAAGATGGGTGGTTACGTTATAACCTCTAATGCAATGGCTATGGAACTCCGTGGTATTTTTTTTCTATTTTGTGATATGTGTGGAAGTCTACCGTATGGTTATTCCAAATAATAATGTTTATGTACCAAGTTACCTTTATATGTTATGTTGTCTTTATATGGGTTTTATGGTAATATTTTGGTTAAAATGGTATTAAATGATCTTTTATTCAGTGAAGAGTATTTACAACTTTATAAAGGTGAAATGTATTACTTGTGACAACGTATTTATGGGTTACTTGTTGTTTTGAAAAACTAACAATTTTCCTTCTTTGTGTATCCCTTACTAAGCATTTATGCTCATCCCCCATTTTTAAATGTTTTTTCACCTGAGATAAAGTGGAATATGGTCAAGGGTGGGATCAAGGAAATGTAATGCCGTCTAAACCAAAGAACTATACATGATTCTTTTTATCAAATTTTTTCATTTATTGAAAAAATGGAAACTGATTAGATGTGCCTACATGTATTATTCAAGTCGCCATATATATGTTATGGCCTAATTCTCTAAAACTCTAAACCTAAAAAGATCTTCAATGTGAATTATTCGTTTTAATTAAATATTATGTAATTGTTTAAGGCTGGGTCCTTATAAAATACAACTATATATGTCAGTTTTTTCAAAATTCAAAACAAAGAGGTGGGAAAATATGTTTATGACTATATTATAACAATTTGTTTCTTTGTATATATTCAGTGTTTTATGCATTTAGTATTAAATTTATCTAAAAATTCATAAGATGGAAAATTATATCTCAATGAGAAATGGTACAATGGTACTCAAATTATATAAGGATACATATAAAAATTTATTAAGAACATTCATATATATATTTCCCCCCATTATTTGGCCTTATTTAATGTCATTAATGCTTCTGAAAATTTATAATTATATTAAAACTAGTCACATTGGAAAACTGAACTCCTTATAGTAAATCAGAAATAACTCCTATATTGGATGGCCAGTAATGTAGAAATTTTGAGGGTACATGAGATAGAGAAAACATAAAAATTAGTTTGAATAAAAAATATTCTAATTTTCCCATTTATTGTTCACTCCATGTGAACATTTCAAGATATAAAATTTTTATGTGAAAATGATTTATTTCATTCCATATGAATTTATTTCTCGCCTCAGATTCCGGTGGATACTAATTTTTAGGGAGAAATATGGACATATTTTTCTGTGAGTTATTAATATTATCAATTTATATTATAGTATATTCCTTCATATTCATTCTATTTAGTTTATTTTTTTCTCCCATCATACTTCTTTTTACATCCAAGTATTTGGAAAACTAACACCCACTATTGTTAATGTCGGGATGTGGTGGTGTATTTTTTTATATGATTTTTTTTATTTTTTTCCTATTTTAATATAAAAATTTATTAGTTGGTAAAGTTATTATTATGATAAGAATTACCACATTCTATAATATTGTATGCTTCCCATTATTTAAATATTTTTCTTTCTTGTTGATAAATATTCAATCAAATGATGTATTTAGGATTGGTTAATTAAATGGATGATATTACTAAAAGATGAATTCTTCTTGGTGTAGGTTAATGTAATTTTAACAAGAGTGTGAGGATTGAATGTTAATGATCCCCACATTGATTAAACCATCAATACCTATTTTGGATTACAGTGATTACACCAATCTGAATGCCGAGAGCAATAGTTTTTTTGAAACATCATTGTGTCTTTACATTTCATTACATCTTATTTTTATTTTCATATATTAATATTTATTGCATATATATTTCATTCATTTCAAATTCACCCAATCTATATTATTTTAATATTTTTATAATATTTATATTAAAAAATTTGACAATAGAATTATGGTGTGTTGTAAGTGGATCCCCTACGATCAACCCTATGGTGTTCCACAATGATAAATTATAATGTAAATAAGATTTTATTTGAATAGTTCTTCATGGAAAAAAATTATATCACCAATATCCAAAAATATCAAATTACATAATTTAAATTTGAATCCAACACTCTGTATGTTGTCATAAGACACCATAAAAATCTAAAAGACATTATGGTATTTGGGTTACGGTTGATTGTTATACTAATGAATTACAATTCATTGAAATTAAATAGTATTTATAACTAGACAATATTTCCATGATATATATTAAATAATTTTTTGTGTTTTATAGAGTTCATATTTTTATTGTGTTTGATATGGATCCAATGATTACGTTAAATTTATACTGATGTACTAAGAAAGCTATAGATGTGGAGTTTTGTTTTAGTACATCTTATCATCCTCTTGTAGATAATTATCATGAGAGGACCATTCAAACCCTATAAGATATTTTTATGTCCTATTCTATAGATTTCAAATGAGATTTTGATTGATACTATCATATAGTTGAGTTTTAATAAAAAATAGCTTTCCGTCAAAAATTCAGAATATTCCTCAATTATCCTCTTATAGAAATAAGGTTTGAAATAAAATCTATTAGGATAAAGTTAACAAATTAAATTTACAAAGATATATGTATATAATTAAATGTAATATAATTATATATTCTTTCCACAAAACTACAACTTATTAGAAATATGAAATAACCATTATTTTGACAAACATAAATTTGATTACTAGTTTAGTGTTGGTGATAATATATTCCCACAAATCAATCACTTGAATAATTAAATGGTATTATGAGTGAGTGGAAAGCTAATAAATATATATATTGGTCCTTACTAGATTATTTATAGAGTGGGGACTATATTTTATCTCTTGTAACACCATCCAATCGTCTCTCATGTCGGGATGTGTTCATGATATATATTTTGATGATGAATATACTTGATCCATGAAAAGTACTAAACTAATTGTATGTACCACTACAGCATGAACATTCCTATGAATATGAACTAATAAATATATTTTATTCTATTGATAAATATCTATGGAATAACATTACTCTCATGGTTAATGTACATTGGAAGAATTAGAAATTCATGGATGCTACAGGAGGACACGAGAATGCGACAAATCAAATTTATCCCCATTTCTATGTATCACAGTGATATAATTTAAAGATATTAATTCACTATAATGAAGTTATAATTCAACAACACAATAATTTATAATTATTTACTTTTAAATAAACTTGTCTAAATCTATAGATTTGCCGACATGTATCCTTGAGTTTATATCAACTGTGAAATAGTAAATTGTTATAACTAGACAAAAATTAGTAGGCCTGATAATTAATAAAAAGTTCAAAAATTTAATTTATATATGTATTCACCAGTTAAAATATTCTATCTTTTAACTAATAATAAATTAAATTATTTTTAGAAATGTGGGTTTTTCCTCTATAACATGTTTTCTTTAAAATTAGTCTTTTCGAATTTATTCATTTGAACATACAATCATATTAATTTATATAATATTTAGAAAATTTATTTTACAATAAAGTTTTTAATCTAGTAATATCATAATAACAATATAGTGATTTTTTTCATATATATCTAAAATTATTTATTTTTTCATGAATAGTGAAAATAATATTTTTTAATAAAAAATCATTTATTTTCTTTTAATACACCCATTATGTTTTTAGTTTATTGATAATTAAAAATATTAATCCATTAATCATAAATAATATTATTTATTAGAATGTAATAATCATATTACTTCATTTTTGTTTATATTTAAATATTTTTCACAAGAATACATTTAAAAAGATTTCTGATTAGATTGTGTTTTTATCATAAAAAACTAAATTACTAAAAATTAATAAATATATATAATTAATTTTATAGAAAATATTTATAATATAATAAATTATAACAATTTTTTACTATTACAGTGAATTGAGAGAGTCTAAATTTTTTTTTATTCTCAATAAATCAATATTTTATTCAAGTTTTCATTACATGTTTCATAGTTAATTAAAATTAAATTAATCCATTTAGAGAAATTGATTGTTTTATATAAATCCATATTTTAAATGATATTAATTAATATAATATAACAGGTCTATAATAATAATTCACCATAGAAAATACTATAAAAAATAATATTTTGTTACTACTTTTAGGGTTTAAAATGGTTTACTAGGGGGAGTTAACAATGATATAAGGGAATGATTTCCACAAAAACAAATATTATTCTTATTTTATAATAATATTTCATCCTTAACATATCATAAATTTTACTACCCATATATATGATTAAAATTTCCCATGTGAGAGACCTTATAGTGTTGAAACCATTTAACAAATTTCATGTGTTTAGTTCCTACCACATACAAAAGGGAACATATTTTAAATTATTATTCAAAAAATATTATCCTTCTATCTTATATAAAAACATATCGTAAACCTTCCTATAATAATTTCATTAATCTATGGAAATAATTAATTCATTTATGACTAATCATTCTAGGATTCTAGTATAAGACCAATGATATTAATTAATGATGAGATATAAATATTGACCAAGATCATTTGAATTTATTTATTCACCTAAATCGAATAAAAATGTGTAAAAAAAATAATTATTACAATGTTATTGTAAATATAATTATATATTTATATTGTTATTTTAAAATAATTTACCACCTCTTATCAATGAAAAAGGAGATGAAATAATTTCTTGTGCATTGGAGTAGACTACCATCTCTTTACAGGGATGCAATTAATTTTTCACAATCATGCTTAATGGTTGGATATTTTTATCTAATTAATATTTATATATGAAAATTATGTTATAAAAATGAATCTATAATGGGTAATTAATTTTCACCTTTCTTTCCATCCATCGAAAAATTGAAACATCACTCGTGCATAAGTACAAACTAAAATCTCTTTGTTTTCATTTAATTAAATTTACACCCCCAATTTATAATAATGATTATAATTATATATTTTATTTTTATATTTTATAATTATTTCATTATTAAATTTATATATATTATTAAAAAATTATCAATGTGCTTGTTCCTTTACATCCATGTCAAATCATACTAGAAAAAAGAACCAGTACACACCCAAACTGAAGATTATAATGAATGATGGATAATTATTGGGTATAGATATGTTATTAGAAATAAATATATGATTTTATAGGTATGAATTATGTTCAGTTGTTGATTTATAATAAAATATAAATTTATTATATCTAATGAATTATTTGTTATGAATCAATAAAATCTTGGGCTAAGGGTCTTTTGTAACAATGTCATTTTTATAGGGATTGTTTTTGATGGAATATTTTGATGACTAAATTATATGATATATCCATCCCAAATTATATTTATTTATCTATCCTTTGTTTTTTATTTTTATATCATTTATTCCTTTCATTTAACGTTCTTTATGTTCTAATCAATCCAAAATAAAATTATCAATGAAAACTGGAATTATTTGCCTCTTTAATTGGTAATATTTTTCATCTATTCGTTAATATTATTTATATATTTCAAAATAATGATTTTACTATTATATAAACACTAAATTTATTCATTTTTACCCATATTTTAGAAAAAATAATAAAGGATTGTTATAATATTCTTTTAAATTAATTAATGAGTTACTTATGAAATTTTATTGAAAATTAGAATTGTTTTTTTGCTCCAATTTATACTAGAGGAATATATTTCAACAACATCATGTATAACGATTTGTTAAATTATAATTTTATAATTTCATTGATTTTTTTAAAATAGAATGTTTTACATAATATTTTGTATTTTTTTATCTATAATAATAGATTTAAGAAAAATAGTTTATTTTCCTCATGAAATGTCATAGTGATCATTTGAAGTTATTTTCATTAATAACAAAGTCATTTGGTGTGTATTATTATTTATTAGGATATGAAAAAAAAATTAAATCTTTAACCATTCCATTGGTGTTCATTTATTATGTTGATGAAATTTATATAAAATCATTATCTATTGTATGTATTAAGATATAATTATATGTTGATTCTTATATGGTCCAATAAAAGAAATATTTATAGTTTTCATTATGTCACTTATGGGACAATAATTATTTAGATCTATCAAATATTGTTTAGATTAGAATATATCAGTTTATAACAAGGAATTTAATGGTGATAAAATATATTTCAGTTTGATACTATTTTTAATATTATATTATTTGGTGTGAAACTAGACAAATGACATGATGGAATGATGATTTAACCAAATTAACAATGTTAGTCCTTGAAGCGATCCATGAATTAAAAAAATATTTTTAATACTTATTTTTATACTAAATAATTTGTATTTGTATTTTGAATTTTTTTCATTTCTAATGACTTATTATTGATGATTTACCAATGTTTTTCATTGTTAATTTTATTTGATAATAAATTGTGATATGTTTCATGATGTTAATATAGGAATTGATTGGTATGATTTTATATTTTTATGTTCATTTTTTCATACAATTATTCTTGTCTTATATTCAACATTAAATGTCACAATGATCTTTTAATGATATTTTCATTAATAAAAAACATCATTTTATGTCTATTATGATTTACTGGGATATTATACAATTTTTCTATCTTTATCCTTTCCCTTGGTGTTTCATTATTATGATGATGGAATTTTTATAAAATCCAAATACATTACATTTATTAAGATATAAGCATATGATCATTATTATATTGCCTTACATCACACATAAGAATGGTTTTCAATATGTCACTGGGGGCCTAAAATTATATTGATCTCCTTTACAATGTATTGAAAAAGATATGTCATGGGATAATAAAGAATGGAATGGAGAGAGAATATAGAAAAATGTTGTAATTTATCTAATTATAGATTCGTAGGAGTGAAATTAGACTAAATGAATGATGGAATGAGGAGTCATCCTAATTCAAAATGTAAGTCTATGAAGCAATCCTTGAATAAGATATTTATTTTTAATACATATATTTATTCTACAAAATATGTATTATTTCTTCATATTTTCTCATATATCATTATTGATTAATGATTACTTACTAGTCTTATTTTTTGTTTATTTTAATTTAGAATACATTGTAATATGTTTCAAGATGATGATCTATGAATGGATTTGTCTGATTTTATATTGGTAAGTTCATGTTCCGAAACCATTATTCTTGTCTAATACTTAATTATGCTAATTTGTTACTATTATATATTTTTAAAATTATGGAGATACTTCTCTCACAATTTGTTATGTTTAACATCACCAAGTTATGATGAATGATAAAATTTGGAATTTATAATATGTTTGTTAGTTGTGAATAAAACAATGAGAAACGATTTTGATGATTTATATTCTAGCTTTTTATAGATCCATGTTTGTAATGAAACAAAACCATTATTGTTCTAGTGTGGATTATATTGATACTGAATAGTTGTTCACTAATAATATGTTGTATTAATGTATCCAATTTCTATGTCACTTAAATTAAGGAGGTATTATCAAGTATTTATTTTTTTTTCTTGAGTTATTCATATGTAATAATAGATCTAGAGTGGTTTCATTCATTAGTCAACAATAACCATTTTTTCTTCATATTTTCCACTTAATCATTATTCTTATATAACTCCATCAATGTAATGTTAACTCGTTTTACAGTATAACACTCCAAAAGTTATTATTTTAGGTTACCACTTCAGACATGGGATTATATTACATGATACAATAATCAATGTTGCTCTTAAATTTTATTCTTATATACGAACTATCATTGAATGATAAAATAATTATATAATGATGTGACTCTCATATATTAAAGATCAAAAATAAATTTCCAAATGTGTATATATATACTTATAATTTTCACTATGTCAATTTAATCCTGAATATATAGAGTTATACACATCATATAGTCCTTCAATTTAACATTTAGTGTCACACACCATTTCTAGATCAAAAATATAAAAAACATTTAGCATAATTTATATCCTATATATATAGATATCAGGGTATATTTATTTTCAAAACCCAATAACCATAACTATTTTAGTTCACACTTCTTCTTTAGTACTATATTTATCATTTCCAAGACAACATCACTATATGTGGTTCCCATATATAGTAACAATATCTGTCATTATACAATTCAGTGTAAAACACTATTTAATAAAATCAAATAAAAAATTATTATAAAAAATTCATCACATAATATACAAATTATAGCTTTTTCAATATATAATGATATTGAATTATATGTCAATTAATGATAAAAATCATGGGATAATATGATTCATCGATTATTATAAAGTCGATGGGATTGTAAGAATATAAATGAATGATTTAGTAACATGTTTTTTTGGAAAAAATATCTCTAATGTATATCTATAAATTATTTTTCTTTTAAATGATAATGTTTTTACTCGTTTGGTATGTTTAACAAGGGTATTATAATTTTGTATCGTTTAATTTTTTTAATGGGAGATATATTATATCTTCTTAAAGTGTGGATTTTAATTTATTATTTAATATTTATTTAATTTTTTTTTCTATAGTATTCATTTTCTATAAAATAATTAGTTAGCATTTATTATTTTAATACTTTTTATTATTTTCAGGGATTACGTTAGATCTAGAGGTCAAGAGTGGGTGTGGTTGAGTTGATATGATTAAAATTAATGCAATAATAGTGAAAATAAATGAATATTAATTTTATTTCTATGGATAAGTTTTGAAAAACAAAATTTCATAGCCTCTATATTTTTCCTGTTTCATGGTAAATACTATGGGTACCCCAAATTTTGAAGGGAAGTTAAAAATTAATTACAACCTCACTATCCTTGTGGACGAACCACTAATATATATATTTTAGGATAAGGTATTATATTCTATTACAAAAAATATACATTTTTTGGGGATATGAAAAACATGAGAATTAAATCTTATGTTTATCTAATAATTAAAATACAAATAAATATCACTATGGAAATAATTAAATGAAATATAATATTGTTATTTAAAATTATAACCAGTATTTGAAATAATTATTCTCCAAGTTAGACAATAATATTAGTAAAAATATAATATTTTATTTAATATGTATTATATTAATGTAGCAAGACAAATAATTTGGTTCAATGTGAGAATTTATGTTTAGATATTTTAATTATTAATTTATAAATGATTTCATAGATGGTATACTCATTTAGTTTTTAAACTACGAGTCTTATGAATTAAATTCAATAACATAATTCCCATTCAATTAATATAATATTTTCCCATCGGTGTATCTATTTTGTATTTATTCCAATATCTTACACTAGTAAAATATTATGGTGGTACTATTTTATATGGGAAAGAATAAAAAATAATTCTAATAAATCATGATTTTTGTTCTAATACGTTGTATAAAATTTTTCTGGTATCATTATTTCCATTTAGTCATTAAGGTTTCTTCCCCATGTATTATTGTCAGTTACGAGTCATGATATAATGTTAACGTCCCAACAATTTTCATATTGATTATCTCAATATACCATTATCTAAATTTCACTTTGTTGTGTTAGTATTTAATTTTGAATATTTATTCTTATAATGTCTCGTGTTAATCCATTATAGAATATAATTATGAAAAGGACACTATATTTACTTATAAAAATATCATTTGTTCATAAACCCTCCACTGTCTCTCACAATTATAAATTATACTTCTATCTATATCCTCTTAACCATAAAAAAATGTTTTGGATTTATGTTTTATTATTATTAACAATTATACTACATTTACAAAAATATTGTCTCTATATAGAAATTATTTATCTTCTCAAAGAAATAAAATTTAAATTAGTATTAATTTTATTATTAAATATATTAACTATTAATACAACCGTTAATATTAATTATCATGAATATTTTCATCTATAATTTTCCAAATTTGGGAATAAAATCAAAGGAGTTAGATTAATCAATTGAAATATAATGAAGTGACAATTAATACCACCCCAAATATAGTATCCCAGTGGTATCCTGTACATTATTATATTGGAACTTGTTTCATTTTAAAAAATCCCTAAATATTGGATAGTTTATTAGTCATGTACACCAATATACCTAATTGACTATTACATTACATTTAAAAAACATAACATACAAGTTAATAAATTCCTTGCAAACATCATTATTCTCTCTATTATATCATTACATTTATTTGATAGTAAACATGTTTGGATCATTTAAAAATGTACCATAAGTAAAGGGTGGTTTCATATTCAATGTAAGGGTTACATATTTTAGAAGATTTCATGAATAAATAATTCATAATCAAAATATGTAATTAAATAACTAAAAACCCACTAACTAAACACATGAATATAAAAAGAATCCGTGGATAATATCAAAGAGTGAATATATTCAAAAATAACACCATAATTTATAATGAAGTAAATGATATATATTATATATCATGATTTTAGACATCATGGAATCCTTACCATCAATACCTTGGAACCTGATATCATAATCTAGGGTGGGTATACACAAAAACCAAATTTTACAAGTTTATCAAAATGGGTTTTCTCATAAGACCAATAGATGAATCCATGGTATATCTATATATGGGTCTCCCAATCACTACATGGATTATTATTTCATAAAAAATTGTATATCAAATTAAATTCAAGAAAAATATTATTTATCAATAAATATTTTTAATGTTAAAATAATATGTAATGTTATTATTTACCCAGTCAATAAAAAACATTAGTAGTAAAACACCACAAGTAGTCACGGTATATAGTTTAGAATTTAATTATATATAAAATACAATGAATATTAAAATTTAATTTAAAATAATGTCAATAAAAAATAATATGAAAATCATTATTTTTTAAATATAATTTAAATAAATTAAATTAATTAATTATAAGAGATCACCTTAAATTCCATAGAAATGTTGTTTTAGTAACAAATTACACTCTTTTAGTGAATACAAGAAAATATATGTGAAACAAAAAATAAATTTTCATTAAAAATATTTATATTTAAATCAAATAATAACATGTTAAATAATCTAAATACCATAAAACATATAAGGAGACATGAGTTTTTGTTAATATCATATATGTTAAAATAACAATACATTAAATATTCCTAAAGAAATTATAAAATTCACCATTCTTAAATAGTTACAAATATTTTATTAAAATTGTTACAATATTATAGAACAATATAATATATAAATGTCTAATTATTTGATTAAAAAATATCTTTGGAAATAATATTTAGACAAGTTTAAAAACTGTAGGAATATATACCCATTCCAAAAGAAATATAGGATCATATTCTCATTTAAATAATACAATTCATAAATCATGTTACATAGAGATAAAAATTATGAATAATATTTATAAAATCATTAAATATAGATTTTTTTCATCATAGAACATATAATTAGTTTTATTTCATTGAAAATAAATGCAATTCCAGAATATGTTTTTTTAAAATAAACACTTACCTAATAGTTATGATCCATATTATAACCCCATGAAATAGTAAACATGAATTCAATCATTAATAATCATGAAAAATTTTATATTCATGTCAAATATGTTAAAGGGATAGTATAGAATAGGAGCCTCAGTAACCACATAACCTTTGATTTGTGTGGGAGGTCCATTATGTCATAGGCATGCCTCAACGAAGGATAAAAGATTCTAACTAGTCGTGTGAATCAAATTAGGTGATCATTGGAATATTAAACCCTCGGGTGTTAATAATATTAATATTAGTCTATATAATAACTACATTTCAAATCCATGTAATAAAAAATCAATGAAGAACTAATAAACTGCAAAAATAATAAGCTGAAAAATAACTACTATACATATCAGATATTGTGCACATTTCATGAAATTATTTAAAATTATACTTGCTTGAATTACCATATCGAATCATGCATGTACACTTAAAAAATAAAATCGAAACAATAAATATTCATTTAGGTATTTTTTGGTCTATCATCCAGTTATCCAGTGCACAACAACTTGCCCCTTCTTGCAAAGGTACATCTCAAGAGTCAGAACTCTTACTTGATATGATATCCACAATATGTTAACTTTTCTAGAGGGGCCCATGTAGGGTTTAATTTGGATCTTGTTATGAAACTATTAACATCTTCCCATCCAACAACCATATCTATATTAGTGTACTATTATGTAAATAAATAGAGACAACTCACACATAAATTTTTTGAAATTGACGTTTACATTTTCAATAGCTACAAAGAAGCGTTGAACTAATTTTTCCAACATCCTAAATGTAATGATGTATCCATTTTCATTCATTCCTTCATAATGACTCAATCCCCCATCCATTTTTAATTATCCCTTCTCCACGTTTCAAACAATACCACATGAATCACTTGTCAAAAAAAATTAGCATCACATCGGCAAACCCAAAACAACTTCACAAGTCCCTCATAATTCCAGCTGAACCTAAAATGACAAATCACCATCTCGATTTCCTATGGAATATTGATATTTGAAACATAAATAATAATCTACCATATACCTAATTAGAATGGATAAAATCATCCTCGTTTATGGTATCAAAATCCATCAACCATGGATTTGTATGGTGATAACATCATTCATGTATGATGGCCATCACCATCACCTATATATCAATATCTGTAGAGGCCAACCCCCACAACGAGTGGATAAAACAACCTCAATTATATATATAATATGTGAATGAAAATACAAAAACACTATTTCATAACAATAATTAGCGCTAATCAGCAACCATCCTATGCAACACAACCCATCTAAACTCCATTTCCATAAGAGAACATAATTTTCCAACACTGATATGTTCTTCACCATCGTACTCAACATAAAAAATCATGCCACCTCATTCCCAGTAATCAACATCACCCAAATTATCCCTTGTCTTTCTAATCACGTTTCCTTGGAAATCTTATTACAATATCACATCATTAAATTAATTAGATAATTATCACATCCTACCTAAAAAACCCAGGAACACATTTCACATGAATAAATCCATTTGAATTTCATATTATTTAATAAATATGGAGTTTCCCATTGAAATTATATAATAACATCATGATAATAAAATAATAACCTAAACACTCACACTCCAAAAACATCATGATTTCATATTAAATATGCATCCTATATAACCTATATTAACTATGATACATCTAGGAACCATATTCCATATGCTTATAGAAGGACACTTTCTAAAGGACAACAACTAATTCAATCTGTATTTAATGAAAATGAAGAATCAGAAAAAAAACATGGATTATGTAATATGATCATAGTTGGAAATTTTATTACAAATGTCATGATAAAATATGAATGGAATCATGTGGTCTATAATTCATATATGTAGGTATCGAACATAATAGATTGTTCATGATTCAAAGCTCGAATGGAGGAGGTTCATCAAATCCTAAGGTGGATGGGGAAGAGGGCTCCAATGAATGATTTTATGGTGAATCTAAAAGAAAAAAAGGAATATAATAATATAAAATTAAGTAGTTGACATCTATAATTTACAATTTTTAAGGATGTGAATGGTTAGGATTTAATATTTTTTATACCATGCAATATTAATGCATAGTGAAAATCCAAAGGGATCACCCCCTCACCTGGATGGGTTCATTGATTTCCATTACATGAATTGAAATTTAAAATAGTATAAAATTTTATAATGGTTCCTCACATGGTTTTATGGCCAACATGTATAGTTAGTCCAAGCTATTGTTCTATAGAAAATTGTTCACATAATAGTGCAACACAGTTTTCCAAAACCTTGCACCAACTATTCCTCTAGTGTTGTGTCTCATATAGTGTTGTTTTTTAATCCTCAAATTTCTAAAACTGGACTGAAACCCCAATACACTAGTTGGTAAATAATACCATCCAAAAAAATTTCACAAACACATTGTAATAAATAAAATTAGGTTTTGATGGTTAGAATCAATATTGTCATGTCCACTAAATAAATTTTTTATTTTTACCATGAAAATGATCAATCCATTCAAAAAATCTGGAATGTAAGACCTTTAACCATATAATATCTTATTTCCAATCTACGTTGTCTCATGATGAAATGATACTCCTCATACTCATCTAATAAAATTTCTTGGACTTCCTCTGTTAGTTAATCTTGTCCAATTCCTCGTATGAATCTCCCCAAATTAGGGATTACTATCTAGGTCAGTTATTAACCCATCTAATTCATTAATGGTTCCTGAAATGATCCCCATACATACATGTCCACACATGACAAGCCAATATTCATACATCACATCATATTCTCAATTAATTACTACATCATGCATGACACATATACATTATTATATGAAAACTTATTCCCAGATGAGGTCCCACATCAAATATACATATATAATTTCCATAAAAAATATAACGATTCTCACATTTTTCAGGAATAATAATTCATAACAAAACAAAATAAATGCATATAACTAGGACATAGCTATTAATGTCAGTGGATCCCTCACCCAATCTAACCGTTCCAGATCAACTGCATGCATTTGGCCAAAATTCAGACTTCCTGAAGCTTATAATCCCTCCAAACCATTTCCCACTACTAGTCTTTCACCCTAGTAATAGTTCTATTCATCCCTTCCATGGATTGTATGCATAGTATTATCTTTTATTTTGTCTTATGGTATCACTCCTTCTCATATATTTGATCCTTGATTTTAACCTAATCCCAGACAGCCAGTTATTCGAGACGTATTCTCCCAAAACCAATTAAGATGTACCATCTTCATAATTTCCAAAAACATATTTAGATTCTATTATTACTAGATTCAAACATGAAAAACATAACATATTATAAGTGTACAATTGGAAAACCTCACCCCTGTGGTCTAATTTATTTTCTAAACTAATTATATTCCTATGAATCCTCATGGAACCACTTTTTTTACTTGATGAATCAGTATTGGCATAACACAGTTCCATCACATGTATCAAATAAAAAATGATTATTAGACTCTCTAGGACTACCAGAGTATGATTCCATAACATTAATAATATGTTTAATCTGAAAATATTCACTAGAACCCTGATGAAATTTCTCATGTTATTAGTGAATCACCCTACCATGGATATTTAATAACCTAGCATAGAGGGCATAAAACATTATAAATTAGTGATCCTTGCAGCATAATCCATGAATGATGTGTCCACCTATGATATGTCCATGAACTCATAGTCTTTCTCTTCCATCAATTCATATTAGACAAAATGTTCAAAAACCTAGTATCAAAGTACATTCATATAACCCCTTCATACATTCTTCAATAATCCTATTCATCCCACTAACAATTTTTTGGAAATCACCATATATATATATAGTTAATTTCACCCTCTATGATGGGGGTTAATCTATCTAATCAAATATGGTCTTCACAGACTCGAACAAATTCTCTACTATGGGTGGTGTAACCTCAACATGAAGTAAAGGATGATGTTATGATGGGAACACATATGTTAGATAAAAAGTAGATGGAATAGAATGATGATTTCCCCTAAAAATATGATGTACGAACCCTACCATGATCATGGATATATAATCATACATCAATGGTCCAATATCGACCATATGATGCAGTTGACCCACCTGACATAGCCTTTACTTATAGATCATTCTCATTTTGACCCTGAGGGGAATCATCATGTTCATGCTCTAGTGGAACCACATTTCTACCCACCTGATGCTACAAACGAGTATATCTTCGGTGAATCACACTAAATATCAAAATATATTGTCAAAATTAATGATATAATTATATATAACACAAATATGGAAAAAATATGAGGTATCTCATCTCGGTCCCCTTATTCATCCATACAAATTCTATATAATAACTAATCTATCCTCTTTTCACCATGTAAATCTATATCATAGTTAGTTATAAAATCCCATGAATACCAAAATCACTACCCAAGGATGGTTGAGAAAAATTCCACTGAGAATCTATTTCAAAAAATTCAATTTAGTTTTTTTGTTTGATGTTTAAACATCACACCCAATTATTTTATTTATAACTACCCATAATAGATTCCATCCCATATATGTCAAACTAATAGTATCACATATAAATGTATAAGTAACAATATAACTCAGCTTTCATAGTATAATACCACTAAGTTTATAATTGGGGAAACACTATTTTACATGGTGCACACACCTGAAACAACACAATATCTTTTCTCATAATCATTGTTCAATATAAAAATCACATGAAAAAATTTCATTTGAACATAATTTAATATCATGATTCCAAAATCATCATCCCTATACATACATGAAAAAGGGAAATAATCTCAAAAACCAAAAACATCACACATACGTATACTAACCATGGTGTAAATTATTCAACAATAAACATGAAAAATAAGAATATGCATTTACCATCTATAGGAAATATATATATACCATAAAAATTTGGTTAAGGGCACCCAAAACTGAGAACATTACCTAGCTCCTACAATATCATAGTCTTTATAAAGTACTTATAAAAAAATTATTTCATTTAAACAATCCATAATTTAATATCACATATAATGCAGCTGAATTGTTTGATCAAATACCATTTTTTTTATTACGTTCTTATATATTGTTAAACATTGATCCAAGACAGAGGGATATTAGGCCTTAGTTTCACCTCCACAAAAGTCAATGTTTAATGACTAACAATTATTGTCTAATTTAGTTATTATTTGGAGAATATATGATCTGATGAATAATAATAATATTGGAGATTTTAATAAAGACTCCACAAAATCATGTATTCAATGTTCATAGGAATCAATACTAAATGTAACAATAAATATCCCAAAAATAAAAATATACATATGAGATAATTTTTACTTTTCATGAATGTTATAATAAAGAGAGAGGAAAGACCTTCCATGGATGGCCATATATGTGGTAAGGAAAAATCATAAAATAAGATCCAACCGTACTATGAATAACCACATATTCCAACTTATGTCCATCCCATTAAAATTAGTATTCAAATACTCCCCAAATTATAGCCCATGAGTCTAATCACTTTCCAGATCATGAAGCTATAAAATCGGTATGCCTCCTAAGGGGATAGTGATAGGTGTGAGTATGAACTCATTAAGACATCACTAACAAGTGTGTATCTTACTTCTATATTTTTAAATTTTTATCCATATGTAAATAAATTGAGAAAACTCACACATAAAATTACATATATCAATTTAATCTTCATCAATATCCTTAAATAGAAATTTAACAATTTCAGTGAAAAGATGTAATTGAATGACGTATCCATTGTTTGTTATTAAAATATAACCCCATGTATCTCATCCATGTATATTTCATCAATAATGCAATGATAAAAAGTACGACATCTACCACATGTCAAATAAAACAAGAATACCATCAACACAGCCATATCCAGATCACAGGACCCTTTGACATCTACTAGAACAAAATCCATTAGCTTGGTATTATGTAATCCAATTGAACAATGATTATAATTATTTGAAAAATTGATACCATTAGCCTAAATATAATGGTGATCCTAAAACCTCATATTATTGTTTCATACACCGTCATCCATGATATTATAGGATTATAAAATCCTCTATACCTAATGGTCATCACTATCACATATGAAAAAAATTATACGAAGGCCTCTATACACCAAAAGTGGTCAACACCAACCCACAATGTCAATTCCATTCTAAACGTGACTCCAACTACAATATCAGACAACAACAATTAGTGGAAATTATCATCCATCCTATGCCACAGTTTCTGGTGGAAATCCATCATCACATGTGAACATCATATCGCAATAATGGAATGACTATTACCATATTCCTCAACTCAATTATCCACATGACCTCATTAAATGTTTTAAAAATTACACCATTAATTATAGGATACACCCATCATGTTGAAATTTAACTCGCATATCCATATAACATGATTACATAAATATGATGACCGAAAAATCCTACATAACCCAAACTAGATCCCATTTCACATGAATTATTTAATTCAATGTTTAACATATTTAACAGAATTGGAATTACCAATTGAAAACATCCAATAAAATAAAAACAGAAGCATAACAAAAAGGATCAGAACTAAAACACCCTACACAAGCATATTAAAAAAACTACCCTACGAACACTTATAAATAAGTAGAATCATATTGAACATTTAGCTTATTTTTCATAGGTACTCAATTACTAATGAAAATAGTGTAAATAGAGATGCAATGGTTTAAAATGATGAATTAGAATGAAACCATTTAAATATAACATAAAGACTCATATGGGAACAATATTCTAGATTCCAAGATAAAATAATAATGGAAGAATGATGACTATAAGCCTTCCCTCTTGTAATCCACTAAACCAGAATATATTTTAATTAGAGATGAAATGTAAGAGGTCATGAAAACATAGTAAGATGCGGAAGAGAGCTTCAGTCGATTGAATATTGGTGAAATACAACGAGAATAAGAAGAAGAAAACGAACAATAAAAGATGTTAAAAACATTATTTTACATAAATTTAATGATTCACAAGGCTAGACTATGTTTTTTGACTAACCATGGGATTATCATTTTACGATCACTATCTTAAGGGATCACCTCCTCACATGACTATACCCAAATGATATAAAAAACATCCAATAATTTGAATTATTATGTATGTGTATCAAAGGGTTTTAAGTCAATTATTCACATTTTCAACACTAAATTCCAATAATGAATATTTTTCAAAATTTTATGCAAAAAAAATAGAAAAAAACAATCCCTTAACTTACCCCCAATATTGTGTCTCATTGATTATAGTATTCAATGCCCGATGCTTCTGAAATGAAACAAAATTCTAGATAATGTTTCTAGTAATTAACACCTATCCAAATAACAACACATAAAGACATTATAACTCTTATAATTATGTTTCAATGCATAAAATAGAAATTTGAACATTCATAAAACAAATGAAAAATTTCATCATAAATTTATGACACTGTCAAATTCATAGTTTATTAATGGTATTATATACACCATATCACAATAAATAGGTTTATAATACAAAATATGTCATAGAATAGTCGATATTGATGAAAAATACATTACATCGAGTTTAAATTTACTTTTATGTAATTTAGACCTCATTTATAATAAATTAAAAATTAGTAAAACTAAATAATATAACAATATATATTTCATTAATGTCACATATGAATCATTTATGAAATTTTATTTCCCTTTATTAATAGTATTTTATTATTGTCAATATTTCAGGTGTTATGTTCATCATATTTCATATGTGTTATGATTAATTTGTTTCTCACAATATGTATTTCTCATGTTTCTATCATATCCAAAATGTTATTTATGATATAAATATTATTTAAATAATATATATATATATATATTAATAAAATATATTCATTGAATAACAAATTATACCATTCTTCTAGACGCATGGTCGTACGTACACATAGTCACTATTTTCACTTCATGAGGGATTGAATTAAATATTGTTATATAATAATTAAACATTATAAGATAATTTTTCAATCATATATGTAAATTATATTCATTATTTATATCTTTATTACTATCTATATTAAGCGTAAATGAAAAATGAACCCCATCGCATCGTGGAGGTGGTATCCCATATATTTGTAGAGTCTAAATTTTAATTATCCAAGAGATGAAACTGTATTAAGAATGATATGATATTATAATTAAATATTATTAATTGATAAAAAAAATCATATATAATCATTAATCTAATTTCTATAACAATCCAGTTAATTTGGGGATTGGAAAAATTAACACACCAACACTTGGAGATGGTAAGCTATCCGAACACAATGAGTGTTATTTTCACTTTTCATCGAATAGAATAGAGATAGAAAATGGTTTTACAATATCCATAATAAAATATCTATATATTTTCGATACTCCTGTTAATACATTAGAGTTGCTATAGTATTCATAGATCATTTTGGAGAATAAATAATCTTGAATGGGTCGAAAATGATGATTACCATTTCATCAGTTAGATTCATTTAGATCCATTCGTCAATATCCATAGAACATTCATCTAAGTATTCTAGAATATCTACATAATTTATCGGTATGATTAAGAGAAAATTATTCAGGGTTTCGGTGAACTGTATAGATAAATGTAATTAAAAAAAATAGATAATGGGTGTCTTTTATAAGTGAGGGGATGGGAACTAATTGAATTACATAATGTGTTAAATGAATATATATTAATGTTCATATAATAATGAAACCAAATTGATATAATCATATGATAATATGAGGATGAGTTAAAATTCTATCATAAAATAATACGAAGGCATGTTTTGGTTAGGATTTCACACCATTGTCTTATTTGTAACCACATGATCACTATTTTTGATGATTTTCATGATAATAATGATTTCAAATTTTTAGGTTTAATGGATATAATAAACGGAATGTTACCATTAAAAGGACCATGGTTTAAATTTTCAAATATATTCCAATTGTTTGTTTTAAGATATATTTTTAATAATTTTAAACAATTTAGTAATGTATTCATTTTTTATAAAATAACATTAATATCATTTTTTGATATTTATATATATGAAATATTTTAAGGTAATATGTATCTAACTCATGAAAAATAGCTTCCAAAATACATATCATAGTATATAAAGATGATATGAAGTTATTATAATCACCCAATAAATTTTATATGTGCATATATAACCTTTTATTTAGTGTATTTTAGTTTAAGCCCTTGTTCATCCAATTTAATCCCTAAAAATGGTAACTATTTTTTAAAATTTAAAAGGATATAAATTTTAATCTAAGTGAAAAATTTGATCATAATGGAAATTAAATGAAATATTAGAACATTTTTTATCCTAATTTTCCACTCTCATTTTATTATATTATTTATATAAAATTATTATTTATAAAAAAAATATCATTAATTTATTTTTTAATGGTACTCAATTAATGTTATATTAATTCCATTAATATTGTAATGAAAATTAAAAAGATACCCATAACACATAACAAATATGATATATTGGTATATAGATTTTTTACAGTATAACAGCACATAAAATATTATTTTTAGTGTTTTAAATATTAATTAATTGATTTTTATAATTCCTGAAAAAGAATCTTGTCAGCAACGAGTATGAATATATGGATTTTATTTCATGACTAAAAATTTTATAAATAAAAATGTTAAAAAATCAGTATTTTATGATATAAAAATTTATAAATGATCATAGGTTGTTTGTGTCACTATTATAAAATAATATATATATTAAAATAAATAAACTAAAAATGTTGACTTTATATTTTGATTAAAAAAAAAGATAAAACAATTTTAAATTGAAAAGGTCATATAACTAAATTTTAGATGATTTTTGATGATATGGAATTATAGAATGATGATAAGTATATGTTTTTAAATTTATTATCACGCCTTATCAGTTTAGATTTAACCCAAATTAAACCATGACCCCTTTACTATGTTGATTAATTTTGTAAATATTAATATAAAAAATATCTAAAATAAAATGGACCTATTGATAAAATTGAATCCTCATTATTATGTATATGGAATAAATTTTTGATATTCAATATCTCTTAGAAGAGTTAATTAATTTAAAAAAAACAATCAAAATGTGAAACAATTGTATTCTAGAATAACTATTTTCATTGTTATGTTAAGTTTTTTAACAAAAATAAAAATTAAGTTAAATAAAATTAACAAAATTTTATTAACAGTAATATAAACTCAACCATTAATCTTATAAAATAATTTTCAATTATGTTTATTTTATAATTTATTGAAACTAATTTATAGTTCTCAAAAGATATCTATATTTTTCAATGTTCATTGAAAAATAAAACTTTTCATAAAATTATCAACCAATAGATTTACGTTAATTTTTGAATCCTAATTTATATTATTTATAATTTTCATGAAATATAATGCTTATAACATTCTCAATCAATTTTAATACTATAATGAAAAAGTAATAAAATATTTTTTGATAAAATTACAACGTTAATCAAAAAAATACTACTAAATTTTGATTTTAATATCCTATGAATTAATTAAGAAATAATGTTGGAAATTTATATATATTTCATAAATTTTGAAATAATACTAAATACTACTTATTCCAATTCCTGTTTTTAATGGTCGTATTTTATTTTAAATATTTCATTGTTTAATTAATTATGGTGTTGAGTATCCCTTTTTCAAAAGAAAAAAGTATAATTTTAAAATACCAAGATAAAAATTCTTATAAACTTATAAAAGCAATACCCTGACAATTTTATCTCAACCTTTTTTGGTTTATCAATTTTTAAAAATATACTTCGAATATAGAGATAATAATTTTTTTGTCGAAATATTAATTTGAGAATGATAATTTCTTCCTGAAATTCAGGGTATTCTAATTCCAAAATAAGTATAATATCAGTGGGAACATAAAATATAGACATGTATGAGTAGACTAATGTATATGAAATAATTGATAATGATAGAGATCATGATCAAATAATGATAATTACCTTAATAACATAAATATTGGCGGTGGAAAAGTACCATCTAATCATTATATTTTAACGTAAGTGGAAAACATTTTCATTTCTTGATGATTTTATTAATGATATTAGATGCTTTTATCATGATAAAGAACATGAATAAATATAATTTCATTATTTATTTCTACATCATTAAAACAAATTATTCCTTTTTCTCCGAATATATGAATTTCCATATCCATTATTCCTCATTGAAATGAATTTTCAGGATGAAATTTTCATGCCTAAATATCTAAAATTATATTTTAATGGATCATAAAATACAAAATTAAATTAAATTAATACCTTATTTATATAAAAATTTATCATAACTAAAAAGGTTAGAAAATTATATATAATTATTATAAATACATTATTCTCTTATACCAAAATAATGACTCCCATAGTACAATATAATTCATTCTATATATTTTTATCCTTAAATAAATAAAATGTTTTATTTGACCAAATTAAATAAATGATTTGAAATGATTTATCACATATTTATTATTAAGATAAACATTATCTGGTATCCTTAAAGAATATAAACTAGCTTATAAAGCCATATAACCAACACATGAATACTGTAAATCATACAAATAAATTGAATCATCATAAAATGACACTAGAAAAATAGATTATTTCACAAATTATCTTCATTTTTAATCACTATATAAAATTAAACTTTATCAATTATATTCCATAAATAAAACATTTTTGTAGTCTCCATCATAGATGATATTGAAATCAAATTACTAATCAATTTCAATTTAAGGAATACTATCCAATTTTTATTATCAATTTTGACTGATTATTTATCCAAATAAAAAAAATAAATACACAATATTTGGTATATATTATTTGTTATCATTATCTAAATAATGATTCCTCAAAAAATATCGGCTTATAATTACATCATTTTTATTGGTCATTGATAACATTCATCAAACGGTCGAATATCCTTATGGACAAACTATTGTAGAAAAGTCCTTATATTTTTTATGATTCATTTATCTATAATGTTACGGATATTACACATTTAGAAAATAATTCCCGAATCCCAATATAGGAAAATTTTTATCACTTCACCTCATTTATTAGGAAAACATTGATTTTTCCATATTCTATGAGTTAAACCTTGTATTTGGGTATTGAAGAAGATAAATCCATTGTTCCCCAATCAAAATAAATTGAATTATAATTGTCACATTAGGATTAACATAATATCTCTCAATTAAAATATTCAATTTCGATAATAAAATACTTATTATATGACCATAGATTCAAAATACAGTATATCTGACCATTACATTGAAATGTTATCCTAGGTTCAACATAAAAAATTCACGATCCTACATAAATTGAAATTTAAATAATCTATGTTTATAAAATATGACCATCCATAAAATTCCATATTTATATTATTTGATGTGTTTGGAAGCACATTTTAGTATCATTCGTTAATTATATATCACTATTTTTGATAAGGAATCATCCTAAAATATCATATTCTATATTCCATATCATTCATATTATTAGGATAAAGATAAATTTATTTCCAAAGATATTCAAAATTAATATGATTCAACATCATTCCATCAATTGAATAAATACTGATAAAATAATATAGTGAGATCCTTTTGTGTAATCATATAACCATGTAAAATCACTACAAAAATAATTTCTCATTCAATATATGGCTCTTTAGGTTAATCCTAATCCATCCATGATAATCATTTTTCCAGATCAGTCATTGTTTTTCCAAAAAAAATATGACCTAATACAGGAATATACCTATATCATTTCAAACTATATTCATAGTAAGGTATCATTCACTGTTACGTAGAATTATGGATGATGTATATTTTACCAATTCCATTCATGGATATTATATATCAATTCTTTTGTTTTAAAAATTTTTCAAATTGAAGTATCCATATAAGGATTTATTTCTAGCAAAATAATATAATCTAAAAAATTAGGATATTACCCTATTATTATAATTATACTTACATTATATAATTGGATTATGTTCCAAAATTTATGTTCTATTTAATCTTGTTCTCATGGATTTTATTAGTAATAGATAGAAAAAAACTATAATAACCATTACCTAATTATCCAATAACCAAAATCCGAATTATTAAATTCATAGTTAGTTCAAGAGATCACATCCTGTACCACCACATGATTTTATAAGATATATTCTTTTTAATTTCATTCATATCTTCTATTTTACGCTACACCAAGATTATCTTTCGCTATACACAACACCGTATTAGCTTGCTGTATACGCAACACTATTCTTGGATAATATTACCCACAATTTCAAGTTCGGTTGATAGTAGTTATTCTACGCAACATTGAGTGTATATATATATATATATTAAATGTATAAATTAAATATGGTTGAATTTTGATATACGCAACAACAAAGGAGTCTTGTACTACACGCAATCACGACCTTCCTCGATAGCGTGTGTTGTACGCAATACCAGGCTACACTAAACAACAATATATTGTTATAATATTATTATAAACTAGTTGTTATGAATATTTGTATCTATATTTTTAATTTTATGACATTATAATTCATCTTACACATTTTATATAACATGGTATGAGAACAAAATAATTTTTTCAGGTAAAATATGTATTTTTCAAAAAATACAGTTTTCCACCTTTTGATGGAGAACCCACATTAAATTTAGTATTTGGAATCAGGATATAAAAATTTACTTTGGATAAATTTTTCATATTATTCTGATAACTTTCATATTTTAATGAACTCTAAAAACTCTATATATTTTAATTAAAAACATCTTTTTTCATCGCAATAATTTATATGGTTAAATTATAATATTTAATGGTTTTAAATTATAAATAGAATATATTTTTACCATTTAATATAATTTATTTCATTACACTTAATTATACATTGAATTCATAGGTAAAAACATTTCAATCTTTGGAAATGTTTTAACTTTCAAAACCTGTTTTCTTGACAAAGGGAATAATATTAAATTAATTACTTCAACTTATGTGTTTCGAATTTTGAAAAATGGATTCCATATTTGAATTCAGTGGGTCCAAATTATGTTAATAGTTTACTTTTTTTTTGATATTATGAATAGTAACTACGGTAATTTTTATTTCCTGTAGTTAAAAGTAAATTGGGTAATTAAGGGTAAAAATAAGATTATAAAATTAACCTGACACCTGCCAAAATTTTATTGGATGACTAAAAGTCAAACCATATCACCTAAGGGTCGGAATAGAATCATTTTATGGACTTTTTACTATGAAAATAATTTATTTATTATTAAATCCAAAGAAAGTGACAACATGTCACTCTCTTAAATCTTATAAGTATAATAATTTTACTTATTGATAAACATCATGGTATTTGAAACATGAATAGTATCCTGAAATCTAATATAATTATCTACATCATGTGAATTTATTTATAATTTTTAATGATTAAATAATTATCATTAAAGGTGATAGAATAGTGATGTTGAAATTATTTTATTGATTGACATATCAAATAAATGGTTTTAAACATATTAAAATAAATATTATACGAACTATTTAATGTTCTCCACTAATTTTCTAGATACATATGAAATGTTATTAATCTATTAAAGCTTTTAGTTCAAACATATCTTATGTGTGGATTTTATTTAAATTCAAATTAATGAATAGTATCAAAATTGACACTATTGTTATTTTATAAAAATAACGTAATATATAATTGTATAAAAATCAAAAAAAAAATAAACAATTATAAATTAAAATTTATATGGTCTAAAATTTCATAAATAATCCAATTATGGACAATTCACAAAACATATGTAATTATTTATAACAATTTAAAATATAGAATCTTATAACCACAAATAAAATTAAATATATTAAATAAGTATAAATCATGTTGATAATGTTTAAAATAAATTACCAACATGTATAAATTTTATTGGTTGATGATATTACAACCCTATCTCATCTAAGTTCGTATTTGAGTCATTTTGGATGTTTTTATGTGGGTTTTGAATTTATTATAAATTAATATTTTTGAGGTTTCCAGAGGTACCCCTCTCCACCCTTATAAAAGGGAACCTGCTCCCTCTTCCATTTACACAATTTTGAGCCTTCATGCTCGGAAAAACACTTCCAATTTCCCTTATAAACATTATTAGAATCATTATAGAGGTTCCGTTCCCCTCAAAAGACCAACTCTATTGCCTTAAGAGGATGTAATGAAGAGGCACGTCAAAAAAGAGGTAATATCCTTTACCAATTCATTCCAATTTATTTCTTCGTCTACTTCTTATTATTTAATTGTTTCATCATGAAATAATAACATAAGTATCAATAATATACATATATTTAATTATAAATATGAAACAACCCTATTTCATCTTCTATCCATCCTATGGAAAGTAAAATCACCGCGCGTGCAAACGTACGGAATACCGTCTCCACGTCGTGGAGTAATTTGTTTTCCACCACCACCTTACTTGGATTGGTATAATGGTGTAAATAAATAACTATATAGGATGATTTTAATGTGATATTGATTATGATATATTATTCATACACTTTAATAGAATTCCACGATCATAGGAATGATATCATCGCTCGTGCGCACGTACGGACTACCGTCTCCACGAACGCGATGAGATTAATTTTCCATGATTAACCATTCAAGAATGATTATAAAGTATACATAATAAATAATAATTAAATATATTACTTAATAATTATACTGAATTTATGTACATATATGTTTCATTTACATAATTCCATTCAATACAACAAGAGAACAAAAACAACGGCCATGCGTACGTATGACCTATAGTCTCCATGAACGGTGTATTTCATTCCATTTATAATTCTAACATGTATATTTATATGATGAATATATAATATATATAAATCATGTTTTACATTCTTCAATTATGTAAATCAAGATATAAGTAACAATATCAAGAACAACATGTCGAAACATGTATGATAAATGAAACGATTTTACCCAAAACATTGCTTTAACATGGAATTTACAAAAGAAAGGGTAATATAAAGTCATATGTGAACCATATATGATATCATAACAATGTATATGATTCTTTAATAATCCAATGACATTATTTAAATCATTATACATGAGGTTCTAATACATACGAATCATATCGGACATAAGGTAAGGGATAATTTTTCAATCTCATTTTTATCCAAGATTTCTTATACATAAGCATTTAAAGGGGTTATATTTTTCATCCATTTCCATAAAAATGATTTTCATAAAGTTTTTAATATTCTTCCATGTATGATTAAAGTCATGTTTACCCATATTTTACATTTAAAATGTGTTATGGAAGGAATCTTTCTTTTGTTTACCATACAAGGAACTTTTTGACTTTTCTGTAAAAAGTATGAGGAGAATGATTTTTTAACTTATACGACATGAATGGATTTTTACGGTTTTACAATGCCTTAATTTCTTGATGCATACTCTACAAAATTTCATGAGAATTTTCAACATAATCCATTTCTTTCAAAATTGCATCCCACTTTGTGAAAAGAAAATGATTTTGAAGAAGAAAGGATATTTTCCTCACGAATTCATTTCACATGTTTTATCAAAACCATCTTTCATCTAAGAAGACATTATTTCATATGTGAATGTTTCATGTATAATGTCTCTATAATTTACATGGTTTCACTTTTCTTATGATGAAATGATATCCATTTGTATTATAGGGATTATGTTATGATGGGATGATGTTTATGAAACCCATTTTATTCTTTGGGTTTTGATGAATGATTTATGTTTATGTTGTGGCACACGTAAGAATGATTCCATTATGAGATGGGGGGACCTATATATCTCTCCAATTAATTGGGTAATGATTTATATCTCATGGGATAGATATAGCTGGAATGGTAAGTTAATCACTTTGATTGATACATGATTGGAACGAGGAGTGAACTCGATTCAGAAAGGGACTTTGTCCACTAAGATTGTCTTGGTAACAATGCCTTGGTTAATATGGAAATCATATCATGTTCTTAATTGACTCCACAATTACATGTTTTATTCCCAAGATATTTTGTCATTATTGATGTTCCATTATGATATATGCCTTACATACTTTCAATATTTATGTCTTTGCTCGAGATTTTTATGTTTAGATTTTATGTTTATGTTTTCATTACATTCAAATGTTTATGGATTGTTTTATGTTCTATATGTTTACCATTACTAAGTATTTGAGCTCACCCTTTTTATTTTTTGTTTTCCCCAGGATATACAGAATGGTTTTAGGTAAGAATAAAAAAGGGGATGATCTTTATGGGAGATGTTGAAGATCTTTCACCATGATTAGAAGATTATTTTTCCAAGTTACTGAAGACACTGAACTATTATGGTCCTTAAGTGTTGTTTTTTATGTATTAAGTATTCCGTAAAAGTAATGTAATGTCCATGTACGTCAGTTTTGAGATCTCTAAAGTTGGTATCGGAGGAAAGGTTTAGTTAACCTTAGGAAACTAGGATGCGAAAAAATTAGTGAGATCTCTAGATATATTTCTATGGTATGTTTTGGGATGTTCATATGGTTATGTATAAGTATAGGTTACAGTCCTAGAATTATGATAACGATCGTGAATAACCTGTGATTAAACCTAAGATGTTAGTGATTGAATGTACTCCCCTTGATTATGTTGTTTTCCTAGTATGATTTTTTCCTCTCACAATATTCATTTTGGGTTTTAGAAAAGGGATGGAAATAGGAAGATTCACGATAATGGAGGATTTGATGGACAATGGAATGATATTCATCATGAACAACCAAATGAAACGGGATTTGGATGTCCAAAAATCATTATTATGCCTAATCAAAAATCTCATAATATGATCAATAATCTCAACTTTGGTATGTTTCCTGACTCAGCTAAAAAGAGAAATATTGAGTTTCATGATGATCATAGAGGAATGAAAGTTCAATTACCATCATGTAAATCATGTGGTAAGAGGAATTAGGGAGAATAATACAAGGAACTGGAAGATTCTTTGGGTGTGGAAAAGAAGAACAAAAATCCAGTAATTGTAAAGGAAAAGGTTATATTCACACCATGGACAAGGATAATGTTATTGCTATGAAAAAAAACGGTTAAATGTTTTAAATGTGGAATGTATGGGAATTATGCAAACCAATTCTCTAAGGGAAAATATAATGATGAGAATCAGTATGGATGTATGGGTAGTATTCATGTTGATGATGATGAAGAGAGAACAAATGATATATGAGATGAATGAAATGATGAAGCTCAGTCAGTGGTTTAAGAAGGTAGTGGAATGATTGTATGTTTATCAAGAATAACACATGGTACTATGGAATAAAGAAAAATCTAAGGATTGATACACTGTTTTCCTTCCTTGAGTTTTTGAAAGTATATGATGAATGATAACAGTAACCATGAAAGGTTATTCAAATATTTTTGGAAGGTAGATGATATGTGCATAATGAAAGGATAAGGAGATAATGAGATGTTTGATAGTATTAATGAGATCATGAATGGTATACAGACATTGTGATATCATGGTTTGAGAATAAAGATTTTTGGGATTTTGGTATGTGGAAAGAGTTAAATTTTGACAACATTCATGTTTTCCCTAAGGATCAATGGGTATTCATTTTTCAAGAGAATACTTGATTAAGGTATTAACATGTTTGGAATTTGACCAACAAGATATATATATTTTATGATATATGGGAGATAAATTATTGTATTCAATGCTTGGTAGATGAACTTTCTTATAATCATTTTATTTATACTATGAGATTGGCCAGAAGTATTTTGGATAAACCTAAAGATTTAAATAGATTGTGTTCGACATCAGATAGTATTGTTTAAGGCTATAACATTTTTTTATGTTATAATAGTATAGTTTTTAAAAAAATGACAACTGATAGGATGGGCGACAACTCATCACATCAGACAAGGCTGCGGGAATCGAACCCACAACTGAAGTGCGGCATGTCTTTATCAACTACCATTGGCCTACATGATGTCCTTGGTTAGTAGAAACTAGATTTATTTTATTAAGAGGTATGATAGATGATGTATAAGTCTATTTCAGGAATCATATACGATTAACCTCACCATAGGTGGACTTATGTATATTTAATAACTTGTGCTAACCTTTTTGTGATAGAGAAAGATGGAATGACCTATCATTCTATCGTATGATCTACTAACACTTCAAGAATGAAAAATTCAACTTCATTTCATTAAGTAAGTGATGAAGTGGAAATTGTTCATGGAATGACCAATAATTATATTACACTGAAATCAAGTAATTATTTCTCCTTATGAAAAAAATAAATTAACTGTAGGTAAATGATCTTGAAAACCAAAAATGTTTTCATAGTACTCTCATATCCGACGAATCAAATGGTACCTTAGATCATCACAAATTTATGGCAGTGTGACTGTTGGATTTTTCATAGCCTTGTCCTCTACCACACTCCATCAGAACATGATGGTAATATTTCTCTTCCATATCCATATTTTCACCTATGTTTACCTATGTAGAAAACCAGTGATTAGTTAATTTGGGTAACTGTTACATTTCATACTTTAGTTTTTAATGATATGTTTTGGTATTCCTTTTTACAATGTGGGTTTCTATGAAAGAAACTCTCATGTAATAAACTATTTATAACCCCGATGAATTTCGAGGGAGAAATTCATTTTAAGGGGGGTAGAATGAAATACCCTGAGATTTTATAAGATTTTTTCATTTTAATTTCATTCATATCTTTTGTTGTATGATACCACAAGATTATCTTTCGCTATACACAACATTGTATTAGCTTGCAGTATATGCAACACAATTCTTAGATAGTGTTACACACAATTTTAGGTTCGGTTGATAGTAATTATTCTACACCACATTGACTGTGCTTATATATATTTATATATTTATATTCAATTTATAAATGAAATATGGTTGAATTTTATTATACGCAACAACAAATGGTTCCTTCACTACACGTAACCCTAACCTGGCTTTCATTACACACAATCGCGACCTTCCTCGATAGCATTTGTTGTACGCAATACCAGGTTTCACTAAACAATGATATATGGTTATAATATTATTATAAACTACTCATTATGAATAGTAGTATATATATTTTAAATTTTATGACATTATAATTCATCTTACACATTTTATATAATATTGTAGGAGAAGAAAATAAATTTTTCAGGTAAAATAAATATTTTTCAAAAAATGCATTTTTGCCGCATTTTGATGACACACCCACTATAAATTTTGTATTTGAAATTTTTATAAGTTCAATTTTACAAAATAAAATTTTTATTTGGAATCATGAAATAAAAATTCAATTTTGGATAAAATTTTCATATTATTCTGATAACTTTCATATTGTAATGAATAGTAAAAACACGCTACATATTAATTAAAAACAACTTTTTTCATCCCGATAATTCATATGGTAAAATTATTATATTGAATAGTTTTAAAGAATAAATAGAATATATTTTTACCATTTAATATAATTTAGGTCATTACTGTTAATTTTAAAATGAATTCACTTGTAAAAACATTTCAATCATTGGCAATGTTTTAACTTTTAAAACTCTTTTTTCATCACAATAGGAATAATTTTAAAATAATTATTGCAACATATGTGTTTTGAATTTTGAAAAATGAATTACATATTTTAATTCAGTGTATCCAAATTATGTTAATAGGATACTTTTATTTTTTTGATATTATGAATATTAACTACGATAATATTTATATACTGTAGTTGAAGGTAAATTGGGTAATTAAGAAGAAAATGAAGATTAGAAAATTACCCTAACACCTAAAAAAATTAAATTGGATGACTAATAGTCGACCCATATCACCTAAGGGTCGGAATAAATTCATTTTATAGAATTTTGACCACGAAAATAATTTAATTATTATTAAAACCCACGAAAGTGACAACATGTCACTCTCTTAAATCTTATAACTATAATAATTTTAATATAGTGATAAACTTAATGAAATTTCGAAAATGAATATTCTCCAAAAATGTAATAAAATTATCTACATCATATGAGTTTATTTTGAATTTTTAGGGATTAAATAATTATCGTTAAAGGTGACACAATATTGATGTCGAAATTATTTTATTGATTGAAATATCAAATATATGGTTTTAAAATTTTTAAAATAAATTTAATATGAACTATTTAATGTGCTCCACTAACATTATAGATAAATATTACATGTTTTTAATCTATTAATGCTTTTATTTCGAACATATCTTCTGTGTATATTTATTTACATTCAAATTAATGAATGGTGTCAAAATTGACACTATTGTTCTTTTATAAAAATAACACAATATACAATTGTTTAAAAATCACAAAAATATTTAACAATTATAATTTAAAATTTATGTGGTCTAAATTTTCATAAATAATCCAATTATGGACAATTAACAACACATATGTAATTATTTACAACAATTTAAAATTTAGAATATTATAACAACAAATAAAATTAAAAAGATTAAATAAGGATAAATAAAGTTGATAATGTTTAAAATAAATTACTCACATGTATCAATTTTATTGGTTGATTCGATTAAAACCCTATCTCATATAACTTAGGATTTGAGTCATTCTGGATGTTTTTATGTGGGGTTTGAATTTATTATAAATTAATATTCTTGAGGTTTCCAATGGTGCCCCTCTCCTCTCTTATAAATGGGAACCTCCTCCCTCTTCACTTTAGATATTTTAGATCCTTCATGCTCGGAAAAAACCTACCCATTTCCCTTCTCAACTTCTCTAGAAACATTATAGAGGTTTTTGTCTCCTAAAAATACCATCTCTAGTGCCTTAAGAGGAGGTTAGGAAGAGGGTCGTCAAAGAAGAGGTAATGTCCTTTACTGATCATTTCCAATTTATTTTTCTTCTAATTCGTCTTCATTATTTGTTTCATTATAAATTAATAACATAAGTATCACTCATATACTGATATGTTATTATAAATATGAAAAAACCCTATTTCATCTTCTATCCGTCCTATGAAAAACGAAATCATTGCGCGTGCGTACGCACAGAATATCGTCTCCACGCCGTGGAGTAATCTGTTTTCCACCACCACCATACTTGTATGGGTATAATGGTGTAAATAAATAACTATATATGATTATTTTAAAGTTATATTGATTCTGAAATATTATACATACACTTCAATACAATTCCACGATCATGGGAATGATATCATCACTCGTCTGTACGTACGGACTACTGTCTCCACGAATGCAATGAGATTCATTTTCTGTGATTAACCATTCAAGTATGATTATAAAGTATATATAATAAATAATCATGAAATATATTACATAAAAATGACACATGACTTATGTAAATATATGTTTCATTTATATAATTCCTTTTAATTTAATAATGAAATGAAAACAGCGTTCATGCGTACGTATGACCTACCGTCTCCATGAATGGTGTATTTCATTCCATTTATCGATCTATCATATATATTTATATTCTGATTATATATTATATATAAATCATTTTTTACTTTCTTTAATTAAGTAAATCAGTATATAAGTAATAATATCACAAAGAACATGTCGACACGTGTACGATAAATGAAACGATTTTACCCAAAACATTGCTTTAAATGGAATTTACAAAATAACGGGTAATATAAAGTCATAAGTGAACCATATATGATATCATAACAATGAATATGATTCTGTAATAAGTCAATGAAATTATTTTAATAATTATACAGGTGGTTCGGATACATACGAAACATATCGGACATAAGGTAAGGGATAATTTTTCAATTTCATTTTTATTTGAGATTGCATATACTTAAGTATTTACTGGGGTTATATTTTTCATCCATGTCCATAAAATTTTTTTCATAATGTTTTTAATATTCTAAAATGTATGTTTAAAGTCATTTTTCCTCTCTTTTACTTTTACTATGTGTAATGGAAGGACTAATTTTTTTGTTTACCATAAAAGGAACTTTTTGACTTTTCCGAAAAATGTACGAGGAGATAGTTTTTTTAACATATACGGCATGAACAGATTTTTATGTTTTCAAAATGCCTTATTTTCATGAAGCTTACTCAACAATATTTCATTACTATTTTCAACAAAATTCTTTTCTTTTAAAATTGCATGGCATTTTGTGAAAAGAAAATGATTTTGAAGAAGAAAGTATATTTTCCTCAAGAATTCATTTCAAGTGTTTTATAAAAACCATTTTTCATCTAAGATGACATTATTTAATATGTGTATGTTTCAAGTATAATGTCTATATGATTTAAATGGTTTTAATTTTCTTATGATGAAATGATATCCATTTTTTATATGGATTATGTTAGGATGGGATGATGTTTATGAAACCCATTTTATTTTTTGGGTTATGATGAATGATTTGTGTTTATATTGTGGCACATGTAAGAATGATTTCATTATGAGATGTCTGTGACCTATATATACCTCCAAGGAATTGGGTAAAGATTTATATCTCATGATATAGACATGGATTTCATGGTGAGTTAATCATTTTCAGTGATACATGATTGGAACGAGGAGTGAACTCGATTCAGAAAGGGATATTGACCACTAAGATGGTTTTGGGAGAAATTATTTGGCTACTATAGAAATCATATCATGAGATTAATGGATTCCACAATTACATGTTCTATTCCCATTCTATTTTATCATGATTGATGTTCCTTTATGATATATTCCTTACGTACTTCCATGATTTATGTCTTTTCTCAGGATTTTGATGTTTAGATTTTGTTTTCATATTTTCATTGCATTCAAATGATTATGGATTGTTTTATGATCTATATGTTTACCATTACTGAGAATTTGATCTCACCTTTTTATGTTTTCTTTTTCCCAGGATATAAAGAAAGGTTTTAGGTTAGAAAACAAAAGGGGAAGATCTTTATGGGAGATGTTGAAGAGCTTTCACCATGATTAGAATATTATTTTTCCGAGTTTTAAATGACACTAAACTATTATGGTCCTTGAGTTTTGGTTTTTTTATGTATTAATTATTCAAAAAAATTAATGTAATGTCCATGTATGTTAGGTTTGGGGTCTTTACAGTTGGTATCAGAGGAAATATTTTGTTAACCTTTTGAAACTAGTATGCGAAAAGTTTAGTGAGATCTCTAGAGACATTTCTATGGTTTGTCTAGGGATGTTTCCAAGGTTATGTATTAGTATAGGTTATAGTCCTTGAATTATTATAATGATTGTGAAAAACCTTTGATTAAACCTAAGATGTTAGAGATTGAAAGTACTCCCCTTGATTATGTTGTTTTCCTAGTATGATTTCTTCCTCTCACACTATTCTTTTGGGAATTAGAAAATTTTTTGAAATAGGAAGAATCACGATAATGGAGGATAAAATTTTCAATGGAATGGTATTCTTCATGAGAAACCAAATGAAACGGCATTTGGATGTCCAAAAATCGTTATTATGCCTAATAGGAAATCTCATAATATGATCAATAATCTCAACTTTGGTTAGATTCTTGACTCAGCTAATAAGAGAAAGATGGAGTTTCATGATGAATATAGAGGAATGAAAGTTCAATTTCCATCATGTAAATCATGTGGTAAGAGGCATCAGGGAGAATGTTTCAAAGGAAATGAAAGATGCTTTGGGTGTGGAAATGAAGGACACAAAGCTAGTAATTATAAAGGAAAAGGTTCATTTAACACCATGTACAAGGGTAATGGTATTACTAAGATATCAACAATGGTTAAATGTTTTAAATGTGGAATGTACGAAAATTATGCAAACCAATGCTCTAAGGTGAAATTTAATGAAGAGAATCATCATCGTCGTATGGGTAGTATTTATGTTGATGATAATGAAGAGACAACAAATGATATATAAAAGGAAAGAAATGATGAAGCTCAGTCATTTGTTTAAGAAGGTAGTGGAATGATTGTTTGTTTATCAAGAATAATGTCTGGTACTATGGAGGAATGAAAAATCTAAGGATTGTTACACAGTTGTCTTTCCTTGAGTTTTTAAAAGTATATGATGAATGGTACCGGTAACCATGAAAGGTTATTCAAATATTTTTGGAAAGTATATGATATGTTCATAATAATAGGATAAGGGGATAATGAGATGTTTGATAGATTTAATGGGTTCATGACTGGTATAAGGACAATGTGATATCATGGTTTGAGTATACAAATTTTTGGTATTTTGTTATGTCGAAAGAGTTAAATTTTGAAAACATTCATGTTTTCACTATGGTTCAATGTGTTGAGCAATGTATTGTTTTTAAACAAATCAAAATAATGTTTTTTAAAGGGGGAGATTATTTTAAATAATACTCTGTCTCTTTATGATGATTTTGATGCTCACAAATACCCTTAATTATTTACTAATTATTTCGTTGAGTATTTTGCAGGAATTTATTTTATATAACGAGATTTTATACTTCATTTATTCCGAGATCAATTTTAGCGTATTCTGGAATCACTGTAGCGCGAGATCAATTTTAGCGTGTTCTGGAATCACTGTAGCGCGAGATCAATTTTAGCGCGTACTGGAATCACTGTTCATACCCTACGTTGATGAACGTAACGTATGGATGAAAAGTTTACTTTTTATGTTATTTTGAAACATATGGTTAATGAACCTTACGTTGTTGAAAAGTATGGAAGAAGAACATTACGTTTGGAAGGAACCTTACGTTTTCATTGTTGAAAAGTATGGAAGAGAAACCGTACGTTAGTTTTCAGTGTTGAGTTTGTTTCTCAAAAGTATGGATCATCAACCTTACTTTTATAATCAACCGTACGTTCTTTGGAGAGTTGAAGCAAGACAAAGTATGGATGATCAACCCTACGTTTGAATACTGAAGAGAAAGTATGTATGTTCAACCTTACGTTCTGAACCTTACGTTTGTGAACCCTACGTTTGGAGCCACGTCATCAACCCTACGTTTGGCGTCGGGATATTTTTGACAGACGATATTTCCTTTTGAATTAGTCAATCAAGCGGATTATTAGGCGGATTTCGAGCTGATTCTTAAATACGACTTTGACTGAATCAAAGACGGTTTACAACGGATTAATGTTTGATTTAAACGGAGCTTTTTATGCCGACTCTTCAGGGGAGTTACAACGGCTCTGTTATTTCATTTAATATCGCGAATCTAAAGGAGATTTTCATGGATCTATTTATGCGGAAGATTTTCTCATATTTGAATATATATGTTCTATCTTGGAAACTTCGGATATATATATGCACGGGAAAGTGTGTGAAATATAGAATGATTGATCTTTTTGACGAGCAAGAAAACAGAGACTGTGTAAAAGCGTTCTTTTCTGGTGATCGAGAAGAAGCGTAAGACCTTTATTACTGAAGGAAGATCTTGATAGCAGATTCACGTGTTCTACATCGACTACCTGTTGTGAATCTACTGCTGCTGAAGTTGTGAAGTTTCTGGTAATATCTATTGCAACTGGATCGACTCAGAACTGTTTTGATTACGGATCTTTATTTTCTGAAGACGACGATCTATCTACTGTCAATTGCATTCTGTTGCAATTGTGAAGAACAACTGGAGAAGTGTTTCTTTATCGAAACCCTTTTATTTTTGAGTGATCAGCTTCTCGTTCTAAGCTGTGTGGGTTCGTGTTTGAACCAGGAAGGCTGTGTTTGCCTGAATCTTGTAAAGGTGTCAACTACCTGTACTCAGTTGTGGACGGGTCTGTGGAAACGAGGACCAGATAGTGAAAATCTCCAAGCTCGTGGATTTGAGCGTTGGTGGAGTGGACTAGGGGCCTTCTGTTCCCCGAACCACTATACATCCGTGTGTTCATGCTTTTACTTTTTCCGCTGCATATTTAATCGTGCAAAAGCATAGTGAACAGAATTTGTCTAAATTGAAGAGATTGTAATAATTTGAAAAAGACACAATTCACCCCCCTCTTGTGTATAATCCGTAGATTCAGATCCAACAATTGGTATCAAAGGAGGAGCTTCTTATTTCTAAAGTCCTATCAAGCTAGAAGTATTTAAAGATTATACATAGTGTATCATGGCTGATATGAGAGAGGGAATGTCAATGGTCAGAGCACCTTACTTTAATGGAGATAATTATGGCTGCTGGAAATCACGTATGATTATTTATCTGAAAAATCTTGGATACAGAGTCTATTCAAAGATTCTGACTCCCTATGAAATTCCTGAAAATCCCGATACATGGAGTGCTGCTACAGAGGCTGAGTATGACATAAATTCAAAAGCTATGAATGCAATCATCTGTGGTCTAGGACCAGACGAATTTAACAGAGTATCTCAATGCCCGACTGCATATGAAATGTGGCAAACAATAGCTGTTGCTTATGAAGGAACAGATAATGTAAGACAGATGAGATATGCAACTGCTAAGTTAAAATTCGATACTTTCAGAATGATTGAAGGAGAGAGCATCACTCAGATGAATGGAAGATTGACAGAAATTGTCAATAATATAACAGCTCTAGGAGAACCAATCAAGCAGGCTGATCAAGCGTTGAAGGTACTGAGAGTACTTCCTACTCGATGGAATGGAATCTCTGCAGCAATCAGACAATCAACTTCTGTTAAAGATCTAACTATGAGAGAACTGATTGGTACACTGATGATGTACGAAGCTGAAATGCAAGATGAGGTAAATGAGCATAAAGTCTACATAAAAAGGGAAAATACTGCTTTGAAAGTGACTTCTCAACAAAAGGATAGAAAGATGAAGAACAAAGAAGTGAGTGCTAAATCAGAAAGCTCTGATTCTTCAAATTCGGATGAAGAACTGGCACAGCTAGCCAGAAAATTCAGAAAGTTCTATAGTAAGAAGAAAGACTTCAAGAAATCCTTTAAAAAGGATAGCAAGGAAGTGAGATGTTATGAATGCAAAAAGATGGGACATATCAGACCAGATTGCCCAAAATTGAAAGATGCAAAGAAGAAGAAATTCTTCAAAAGAGATGATTATGAGCAGAAAGACAAGAAAGCTATGAAAGCTACTTGGAGTGTTTCTGAAGACTCAAGTAATTCTTCTGAATCATGCTCAGAGAAGGAGGAAGCCAATTTAAAAGCAAATATGTGTTTCATGGCTGAAACTGATGAGGTACACTCATACTATTCCTCTGACTCAAATAATGAATCAAACTCTGAAACAAGCCTCTCAAATAAAAAACTTGCAGCTTACTGCAATATGCTTGAAGAAAAGTATGACTCATTATTTAATAAATATAAATCTATAAAGAACTTGTACAAAGCTATTTCAGATGAGAGAAATACTTTGCTAAAACAACATAAGGAATTAATTGACAAATACAATTCTGCTGAATCAAATAAAGTTAATTTTGAATCAAAAATAAAAACTCTACAGGATGAAGTAGAATCTTATAAAACGGCTGCATTAATTTTTACAAAAGGAGAAAACACCTTAAATGAGATACTTGGAAAAACTGTAATTAAAAAGGAAAGGTTTGGAATTGGAAGTAAAGGAGAAAAACCTAAGTTATACAAAAATTATTTTGTTCCTAGCACTAAACAGGTTATTTGTAACTTCTGTGGAACAAGAGGTCATATAGCTAAAAACTGTTTTCTAAGACAACCTCAGATATGTGGAATTAAGAAAGCTTATATTTCCAACGATCTATATGATTCAATCAATTTTAAGAAAACAAAGCAAATCTGGATACCCAGATCACTGCTTGCTAACACTCCTGGACCCAACAAAATATGGGTACCAAAGCAATTTGTTTAAATGTCTTTGCAGGTAGCAGGTCACCAAAGAAAGAAAGAAATATGGTATATGGACAGTGGCTGCTCAAGACACATGAGTGGAACTTCAGCTAATTTCTCTTCTCTTACTCGAAAGGAAGGAGGACTTGTCACCTTTGGTGACAATGCCAAAGGAAAGATTATTGGTATTGGAACAGTTGGAGATCCAGAGACAGTCTCAATCAACAAAGTACTTTATGTACAAGGGTTAAAACACAATCTGATAAGTATCTCTCAACTCTGTGATGATGGATACACTGTTGATTTTACTAACAATAGTTGTACTGTTTCTAAAGATAAACTGTTTAAGTTTAGAGCACCCAGAACTGATAATGTTTATACTTTGGATTTGTATTCCTTGTGTAAACAACAAGTAAATTGCTTAACTGCTAATATAAGTGAATCCTGGATCTGGCATAGAAGACTTGGTCATTGCAATATATATGCTTTACATAAATTATCTAAGAAACATTTAGTTTCTGATTTGCCTAGTCTCAAATTTGAAAATGACAGATTCTGTGATGCATGTCAGCTTGGCAAGCAACACAAATCATCATTCAAATCTGTTAATAAAGTTGCTACAACTAAACCTCTAGAACTTATCCATATGGATTTGTTTGGACCTTCAAGAGTAGCAAGTTTAGCTGGTAAATTATATGTTTATGTATTAGTTGATGATTATTCTAGATTTACTTGGATTTTCTTTTTGAAATTTAAAAGTGAAGCTTTTAGTTTATTTGAAGGTTTTTGTAAATCTATTCAAAATGAAAAAGGTTTTAATATAATCTCATTGAGAAGTGATCATGGTGGAGAATTTGAGAACCAGGAATTTAATTCCTTTTGCTCAAACATGGGTATTAAACACACCTTCTCTGCTCCAAGAACACCTCAACAAAATGGGATTGTAGAAAGAAGAAATAGAACTATTCAAGAAATGGCTAGAACTATGTTAAATGAATATAGCCTACCTATATATTTCTGGGCAGAAGCTGTTAATACAGCTTGTTATATAATGAATAGAATTTTAATAAGACCTATTTTGAAAAAGACACCCTATGAACTATGGAATAACAGAAAACCTAAAGTAAATTACTTTAAAGTTTTTGGATGCAAGGTTTACATCCTGAATACCAAATATAATCTTGGTAAATTTGATCCAAAATCTGATAAAGGTATTTTCTTAGGATATTCTGCAACCTCCAAAGCTTATAGAGTCTATAATAAAAAGTCAAGGATTGTTGAAGAATCAGTTCATGTGAAATTTGATGAATCTGATCCTTTTGAGAAAAGGATAGAACAAATAGATGAACCTGATTCTAATGAAAACATGAGACCTGAGAATTTAAAGAATGATTTTGAAAATGATATAAAAGAAATTCAGTCCAGTTCAGAAGAACATGATACTGAAGAGCCTTTGAATGTAATGCCTAGACAGTCTAGAACCTCAAAGAATCACCCTTTAGAATCTGTGATAGGTGACTTAGAGACTGGTATTCAAACTAGAAGAAACTTTGGAAACATAGTTGAATTCTCTGCTTTCCTATCCCAACAAGAACCTAAGACCATAGAAGAAGCCTTAGATGATGAGAGCTGGGTAATAGCAATGCAAGATGAATTGAACCAGTTTAAGAGAAATAAGGTTTGGGAATTAGTTGAAAGACCACATGATTATCCAGTAATAGGAACTAAATGGGTCTTTAGGAATAAACAGGATGATCAAGGGATAATAACTAGAAATAAAGCAAGATTAGTAGCTAAAGGATATAATCAAGAAGAAGGAATAGATTATGATGAGACCTTTGCACCTGTAGCCAGGTTAGAAGCCATTAGAATCCTTTTAGCCTATGCATCTTATATGAATTTTAAATTATTTCAGATGGATGTTAAATCTGCCTTTTTAAATGGTTATTTAATGGAGGAAGTTTATGTTGAGCAACCTCCTGGTTTTGAAAGTTCTCAAAAACCAGATTCTGTTTTCAAACTTACTAAAGCTCTTTATGGCCTTAAACAAGCACCAAGAGCTTGGTATGAAAGACTAAGTTCTTTTCTTTTGAAAAATGATTTTACTGTTGGACTAGCAGATCCAACACTCTTTAAGAAAACTGTGAAAAATAATGTTTTGCTGGTTCAAATTTATGTTGATGATGTAATTTTTGGATCGACCAATAAAATTCTTTGTCATGAATTTTCAGAATTAATGCAAAAAGAATTTGAAATGAGTATGATGGGAGAATTAAATTTCTTTTTGGGTCTTCAAATATTTCAAAAAGATTTTGGAAATGTTTTAAATCAATGCAAATACATTACTGATTTACTTAAGAAATTTGGACTTGAAAACAGCAAGACATTTACAACTCCTATGTGTACTAATATAAAACTTGATTTGGATGAAACTGGAAAATCAGTGGACAACAAGTTATATAGAGGTATGATTGGTAGTTTGTTATATCTTACTGCTAGTAGACTAGATATAATGTATTCAGTATGTCTTTGTGCTCGATTTCAATCAAATCCCAAAGAATCTCATTTAACTGCTGTTAAACAAATTTTTAGATATTTAAAAGGTACTATTTATCAATCTCTGCTTTATCCAAAAACCTCTGATTTTAATTTAATTTCATATTCAGATGCAGACTTTGGAAGCTGTAGATTAGATAGGAAGAGTACTTCAGGAACATGTCACTTTTTAGGAAAGTCTTTAGTATCATGGTCTAGTAAGAAACAACACTCAGTTGCCCTGTCAACAGCCGAGGCAGAATATGTGTCTGCAGGTAGTTGCTGTGCACAGGTGTTGTGGATGAAAAACACTCTTATGGACTTTGGATTAAATTTCAATAATACGCCTATTTTATGTGATAATACTAGTGCAATTAATATTTCAAAAAATCCTATTAGTCATTCTAGAACTAAGCACATTGATATAAGACATCACTTTTTAAGAGATCATGTGTTAAAAAAGGATATATTTTTAGAATTTGTAAATACAGAAAATCAATTAGCAGATATTTTTACTAAACCACTTCCCACGGCAAGGTTTGAATTTATTAAGGGGGAGTTAGGTTTATTTAATTTTAAATAGTTTCTTTTTAATCTTATTCTGTTTTCGAATTCTACTTTTTTTTTGTTTCCCGCTATAAGTAATTTTATTTTGTTTTAAATAAAAGTAATGATTAGTGATTACACGGGAATCAAGGCTGTCAGAACCGTTTCACCTTCTAACCTGTTTTCACCTTTTTCGGAAACCCTTTCGAAAACCTAAAACCGCACATCTGCTCCAAAACCCTTTTCTGAATCTTCAAACCCTAAACTTACGAACCTTCAGAAATCGTTGTTGAAATGGCAAAGACTAAGCGTCCAGATGAAGCCGAGAGCAGTGCTGCAAAGAAATCTAAAGTAGTTGGTCGGAAGATACTGCAAGGTAAAGTCATCGATTTAGAATGGCTGTTTGAAACTAATTTGCTGTTGAAGCAAGCGCTATCGTTTCAAGGCCTTGAGCAAGCTTTTAATAGTGAAAACTCTGAGTTTCTTTATGAGGCAGAAATGAGACTTTTCTTTAGAACTGTTCAGTTTAGCCTTGGAGATACGGAGGATAGTTTATTGGCTCAAATAGAGGATAAGGACTTTTCCATATCATCTGTAGAGATAAGTCAAATTCTTAACTGCCCTCATGAAGGAGTTTTTCATTTTGATTTACGGAATATTGGAGATTCTGTACATAAGTCTGAAGACATTATGTCTTTTCTGTTTGGAACCAAAGTGATAAAGAAGATGTTTATTAAAGATTTGGAGCCTGATCAGAAAATCTTGGTAAAGTTTGTTCAGACTGGTTTAGCACCAAGGATGGCCGAGATGGAGAAAATTCTGTACCCTGACATGTATATAATGTATCTTTTGATGAGTGATATTAAGTTTAATTTTCCTCGATTTATGATAAGATATCTGAGATACTGCTGTCAGAGTGAAGCAAGAATGACCTTTTTCCCATATGGAAGGTTCATTTCTTTGTTGTTGTTTAAAAGAGGAATGATCAGATTGGTAAGTGCTGGGGTGAAATGTCACCACAGTAATGTTTTTAATGCTGGGACTTTGAGGAAAGTCGGATATTTCTGGAGCACTATTAAAGGAAAACTCTTACCTGTTGGAGCTGAGGAAGACTCGGAGAGTGCTCAGGCTCAACCTGCTAAGTCCAAGGAGGGACAAGCAGAATCAAGGGTTAGTACAGTGGCAAGGAGAATTCGCTTTGAGATGGAGGAAGTTGAGGAAGAGAGAAGTCAGGAAGGACTTCAATCTAGAAGGAAGAGGTCAATTGATGAAGAAATTATCTCTCCTGTCTTGAAATCTTCTGAACCTGTAATTTCTTATTCATTTGTGAGAGAAGCTGTTGTGGAGAGGACTGCACCGATAGAGGAACCAGTAGCTCAACCGGAAATTCAGCTAGAACCTCAAACTGCTGCTGTGGCTGTTGAAGAAGCAATTCCACAAGAACAACTTATGGAGGCAGTGCCTGGTGAAGAAGTGGCCCGACCTCAAGAAGTTCATGAAAATATTGTTCTTGATCATTCAGTAGAAGTCAGAGAGACTACTGTTCGTGATGAACACACTTCTGAAGTTAATACAGAAGTACTTCAGGAAGATTTTTCAGTGGAAGAGTTTCAAGCTTCAAAGAATAGTTCAGTGGATCAACCTTTTCAGGACAAAGAACAATCAGATGCAGATTCTTTACCCCTTGTCCTACTTCGTCAATCTGATTCTGGACATGAGAATCAAGCACAGGGTGCCCCTGATTCGAGAAAAGAAGAAGTTGTTGAGTTATACAAGCGTATTTCTCAGTTAGAATCTGAGAATGTTAGTCTCAGAAGTTCTCTGAACTTGGAGCAGTTAAAGTTTCAGAAGCTGAAAGAATCTACTGTTTCAAGACAGGAAGTAGATTTGTTTAAAACTGATATGTTGCATGCTGTTGATCAGTTGAAATCAGAGATGGTAACGAAAGATGATTTGTCTGAGATGAAGATTTACATGGAGAATAAATTTGAATCTGTTGCAAACAATGCTGTGAGTGGATCAGGTTCTTCACCTGATTTGATTCGAAGATTTCAAGCAATTACTGGAGCACTGAGCAATATAAGTGACAGATTACACGATCTTCAGTGTAATAGTGCCCCTTTGTCAGTTTTGCTGGATAATCAGAAATTTTTGGTAGATCAGTTGACATCTGGAGAGCAACCGATTAGGATTCTTTTGAATCAGTTATCAGAAAAGCTGGCTCTTTTTGTTGAAAAAGAAGAAAGAATGCATGAGTTTTTCAGAGTTAATTTGATTGAAGATATTCATATGACTCAGGAGAATAGGGATCTTATCATCAAGTTAGGAGATGGGATGATGAAGAGGCTTCGAGAACAGTTTACAGAGATCAAGACCGCAATTCAAAGGAGATAGACACCTTTTTCCCTGTCTTATCCCTACACCTTGATTCCTCTGTATATCACTGTCGTTTTTATATAATAGCTTGTGAATGAAAATTCTTTTCTTATCTTTTTTTTTTCTCGTTATTTATTGATTTATGATTAAGTTAGCCAGTATACAAAATTCACTTATTCATACCCAGTTAATTATAGCATTTACTTATAGTTCAGTGCAATATTGAATGTGTTCAAATCCGTAATTTTTCATTCTTTTTGATATCACAAAAAGGGGGAGAATTTGGATAAACACAACATTTAAATTCATTCGTTTCCTATGAAGAAATTTGGATATATAGGAGCATTTGGATATATACGACATTTATCTTTTATCTATTTGAAAATTTATTTTTATGTGAGAGTTATGGGGGAGAAATTTTATAGTTAAATATTGTTTTAATCCTTTCAAAATTCTAAAATTTTATAAAACTTTTTTTTCAATCAAGGTTGCAATTACATTAGTTCTATTATTTTATGGGTTTTGTGATCATCAAAAAGGGGGAGATTGTTGAGCAATGTATTGTTTTTAAACAAATCAAAATAATGTTTTTTAAAGGGGGAGATTATTTTAAATAATACTCTGTCTCTTTATGATGATTTTGATGCTCACAAATACCCTTAATTATTTACTAATTATTTCGTTGAGTATTTTGCAGGAATTTATTTTATATAACGAGATTTTATACTTCATTTATTCCGAGATCAATTTTAGCGTATTCTGGAATCACTGTAGCGCGAGATCAATTTTAGCGTGTTCTGGAATCACTGTAGCGCGAGATCAATTTTAGCGCGTACTGGAATCACTGTTCATACCCTACGTTGATGAACGTAACGTATGGATGAAAAGTTTACTTTTTATGTTATTTTGAAACGTATGGTTAATGAACCTTACGTTGTTGAAAAGTATGGAAGAAGAACATTACGTTTGGAAGGAACCTTACGTTTTCGTTGTTGAAAAGTATGGAAGAGAAACCGTACGTTAGTTTTCAGTGTTGAGTTTGTTTCTCAAAAGTATGGATCATCAACCTTACTTTTATAATCAACCGTACGTTCTTTGGAGAGTTGAAGCAAGACAAAGTATGGATGATCAACCCTACATTTGAATACTGAAGAGAAAGTATGTATGTTCAACCTTACGTTCTGAACCTTACGTTTGTGAACCCTACGTTTGGAGCCACGTCATCAACCCTACGTTTGGCGTCGGGATATTTTTGACAGACGATATTTCCTTTTGAATTAGTCAATCAAGCGGATTATTAGGCGGATTTCGAGCTGATTCTTAAATACGGCTTTGACTGAATCAAAGACGGTTTACAACGGATTAATGTTTGATTTAAACGGAGCTTTTTATGCCGACTCTTCAGGGGAGTTACAACGGCTCTGTTATTTCATTTAATATCGCGAATCTAAAGGAGATTTTCATGGATCTATTTATGCGGAAGATTTTCTCATATTTGAATATATATGTTCTATCTTGGAAACTTCGGATATATATATGCACGGGAAAGTGTGTGAAATATAGAATGATTGATCTTTTTGACGAGCAAGAAAACAGAGACTGTGTAAAAGCGTTCTTTTCTGGTGATCGAGAAGAAGCGTAAGACCTTTATTACTGAAGGAAGATCTTGATAGCAGATTCACGTGTTCTACATCGACTACCTGTTGTGAATCTACTGCTGCTGAAGTTGTGAAGTTTCTGGTAATATCTATTGCAACTGGATCGACTCAGAACTGTTTTGATTACGGATCTTTATTTTCTGAAGACGACGATCTATCTACTGTCAATTGCATTCTGTTGCAATTGTGAAGAACAACTGGAGAAGTGTTTCTTTATCGAAACCCTTTTATTTTTGAGTGATCAGCTTCTCGTTCTAAGCTGTGTGGGTTCGTGTTTGAACCAGGAAGGCTGTGTTTGCCTGAATCTTGTAAAGGTGTCAACTGCCTGTACTCAGTTGTGGACGGGTCTGTGGAAACGAGGACCAGATAGTGAAAATCGCCAAGCTCGTGGATTTGAGCGTTGGTGGAGTGGACTAGGGGCCTTCTGTTCCCCGAACCACTATACATCCGTGTGTTCATGCTTTTACTTTTTCCGCTGCATATTTAATCGTGCAAAAGCATAGTGAACAGAATTTGTCTAAATTGAAGAGATTGTAATAATTTGAAAAAGACACAATTCACCCCCCTCTTGTGTATAATCCGTAGATTCAGATCCAACACAATGGGTATTCATTTTTCAATAGAATATATGATTAAGGAATTAACATGTTTGTAATGTGACCAACAAGATATATATATCTTATGAAATACGGGAGATAAATTATTGTATTAAATTCTTGGTAGATGGTCTTTCTAGTAATCGTTTTATTTATACTATGAACATGGACAAAAGTATTTTGGATAAACCAAAAGATTGTAAAAGAATATGTTTGACATCTGATAGTATTGTTTAATGCTAGTTCTTTTTGTAATGTTATAATAGTATTGTTTAAAAAAATGTTCATCCCATAGGATGGGCAACAACCCATCGTGTCGGACAAGGCTGTGAGAATCTAACCCACAACCGAAGTGCAACGAACCTTTATCACCTAACATTGTCCTACATGACGTCCCTGGTTAGTAGAAACTAGTTTTATTTTATTATGCAATATGATAGATGATGCATATGTCCATTTTTGGAATCATATATGTTTAACCTCACCATAGATGGACTTATATATATTTAATAACTTGTGCTAACCTTTTTTTGATAGAGGCAGATGGAATGGCCTATCAATCCATCGAATGATCTACTAACACATCAAGAATGACAAATTCAACTTAATTTCTTCAAATAAGTAATGAAGTGGAAATTGTTCACGGAATGACCAACAATGATATTGCACTTAAATCTTGTAAGTATTTCTCCTTATGAAAAATATTCATCAAATTTTGGGAAATGATCTTGAAAACCAATATTTTTTCCTAGTACTATCATATCCGATGAATCAAATGGTACCGTAGATCATCATAAGTTTATGGCATTGTGACTATTTGCATTTTCATAGCCCTGCCCTCTACAACTCTCCATAAAAACATGATGGTAAAATTTCACTTCCATATCCATATTTTCACCTATTATCTCCTATGTTGAAACCCAATGATTAGTTAATTTGGGTAACCGTTACATTTCATACTTTATTTTTTAATGATATGTTTTTTTTTATTTTGTACGATGTGGGTTTCTATGAAAGAAACTCTCATGTAATAAACTATTTATAAACCCGACGAATTTCAAGGGAAAAATTCATTTTTAGGGGGGTAGAATGAAACACTCCAATATTTTATAAGATTTATTCCTTTTAATTTCTTTCATATCTTATGTTGTACACTACAATGAGATTATCTTTCACTATATGCAACATCGTATTAGTTTTCAGTATACGCGACACTATTCTTGGATAGTGTTATACACAATTTCAAGTTCTGTTGATAGTAGTAATTCTACGCTACTTTTAATGTATATATATACATATATTTTCAATGTGTAAATGAAATATGGTTGAATTTTGTTATACAAAACAACAAAAGATTCTTTCACTACATGAAACCCTGACATGGCTTGCATTACACACAATCACGACCTTCCTCGATAGCTTGTGTTGTACGCAATACCGGGTTTCACTAAACAATGATATATGGTCATTTTATTATTATAAACAAGTCGTTATGAATAGTAGTATCTACATTTGGAATTTTATGACATTATAATTTATCTTACACATTTTATATCACATGTTATGAGAACAAAATAAATTTTTCGGGTAAAATAATTATTTTTAACAAAATGCAGTTTTTCTGCATTTTGATGGAGCACCCACATTAAATTTAGTTTTTTACATGTTTATAAGTTAAATTTGAAAAAATAAAATTTTCCTTTGGAATAATTATATAAACATTTACATTGGATAAAATTTTCATATTATTCTGATAACATTCATATTTTAATGAATAGAAAATACAAGCTATATTTTAATTAAAAACAACTTTTTTTCATCAAAATAATTTATATGGTCAAATTATCATATTGAATAGTTTTAAAGTATAAATATAATATAGTTTTACCATTTAAAATAATTTATGTCATAAACATTAATTTTACATTGAATTTACAGGTAAAAACATTTCAATCTTTGGGAATGTTTTAACTTTTAAAACATGTTTTATTAACAACAGGATTAATTTTAAATTAATTACTGCAACTTCTGTGTTTTGAATTATCAAAAATGGATTCCATATTTGAATTCAGTGGGTCCAAATTATGTTAATATGTTACTTTTTTTATGAATAGTAACTATGGTAATTTTTATTTAATGTAGTTAAAGGTAAATTGGGTAATTAAGGGTAAATATAAGATTATAAAATTACCCTAACACCTGTAAAAATTCTATTGGATGACTAAAAGTTGTTGTCCCATATCACCTAAGGGTTGGAATGGATTTATTTTATGGACTTTTGACTAAGAAAATAATTTAATTATTATTAAAACTAAAGAAAGTGTCAACATGTCACTCTCTTAAATCTTATAAGTATAAAAATTTTAATTTAGTGATAAACTACATGAAATTTCAAACATGAATAGTCTACGAAAATATAATAAAATTATATACATCAAGTGAATTTATTTTAAATTTTTAGGGATGAAATATTTATCATTAAAGGTGACACAATAGTGATGTTGAAATTATTTTATTGATTGAAATATTAAATAAATGGTTTTCAAAATATTAAAATAAATATTATATGAACTATTTAATGTGATCCACTAATTTAATAGTTAAATATGACATGTTTTGAATCAATTAAAGCTTTTAGTTCGAAAATATCTTCTGTTTGGAATTTATTTAAATTCAAATAAATGAATAGTGTCAAAATTGTCACTATTGTTATTTTATGAAAATAACATAATATAATTTTTTTTAAAAATCATGAAAATATTTAAAAATTATAAATTAAAATTTATATGGTCTAAAATTTCATAAATAATCCAATTATGGAAAATTCACAACACATGATTAATTATGAATAACAATTTAAAATTTAGTATCTTATTACTAGAAATAAAAATAAATAATTTAAATAAGGATAAATCAAGTTGATTATGTTTAAAATAAATTACAAAAATTTATAAATTTTATTTGTATATGAGATTACAACCCTGTATCATCTATGTTCTGATTTGAGTCATTTTGGAAGTTTTTATGTGGGTTTTTAATTTATTATAAATTAATACATTTTGAGGTTTTCAAAGGTGCCCCTCTCCTCCCTTATAAAAGGGAACCTCCTCCATATTCTATTTAAACAATTTTGAACCTTTAAGCTCAGAAAAACCTTTCCCATTTCCCTTTTCAACTTCAATAGAAACATTATAGATGTTCTTGTCTCCTCAAAAGACCAACTCTAGTGCCTTAAGAGCATGTTAAGAGGAGGCGCGTCAAAGAAGAGGTAATATCCTTTACCGATTATTTCCTATTTATTTCTTCTTCTATTTATTTTCTTTATTTGTTTCATAATAAATTAATAAAATCAGTATCTCTCACATACTGATATGTTATTATAAATATGAAACAACCATATATCATCTTCTATCCATCCTACAGAAAAAAAAATCACCGCACGACCGTACATATGGAATACCGTCTCCACGCTATGGTATAATCTGTTTTCCACCACCACCATACATCGATGGGTATAATGGTGTAAATAAATAACTATATATAATTATTTTAATGTGATATTGATTCTGAAAAATTATACATAAACATCAATATAATTCCAACGTCATGGGAATGATATCATCGCTCGTGCGTATGTACTGACTACCATCTCCACGAATGCGATGAGATTCATTTTCCATGATTAACCTTTCAAGTATGATTATAAAGTATATATAATAAATAATCATGAAGGATATTACATAATAATTATACTGTAGTTTTGTACATATATGTTTCATTTATTTATTTCTTTTTAATTCAATAAGGAAACGAAAATAGTGTTCATGCATACGTACGACCTACCGTCTCCATGAACGGTGTCTTTCATTCCATTTATTGATCTATCATATATATTTATATATAGAATATATATTATATATAAATCGTTTTTTACATTATGGAATTATGTAAATCATGATATAAGTAATAATATCATGAACAACATGTTGAAACATGTACGATAAATGAAACGATTTTACCGAAAATGTTGCTTTAACATGAAATTTAGAAAAGAACGGTTAATATAAAGTCATAAGTGAACTATATATGATATCATAACAATGAATATGAATCTGAAATAAGTCAATAAAATTATTTAAATCATTATACAGGAGGTTCATATACATACGAATTATATCGTACATAAGGTAAGGGATAATTTTGCAATTTCATTTTTATCTGAGATTTCTTATACGTAAGTATTTACTGGGGTTATATTTTTCATCCATGTCCATAAAAATGTTTTTCATAAAGTTTTAAATATTCTTCCATGTTTTTTTAATGTCAATTTTTCCAATATTTTACATTTACAATATGTTTTGGAAGGAATCAATCTTTTGTTACCATATAATGAACTTTTGACTTTTTCGGAAAAAGTGTGAGAAGAATTTTTTTTAACATATATGGAATGAACGGATTTTTACGGCTTCAAAATGCCTTATTTTCATGAAGAATACAGTACAATAGTTCATGGCTATTTTCCACAAAATCAGTTTCTTTTAAAATTGCATGGCATTTTGTGAAAAGAAAATGATTTTGAAGAATAAAGGATATTTACCTCAAGAATTCATTTCAATTTTTTTTTATCAAAACCATTTTTCATCTAAGATGACATTATTTCATATGTGCATGTTTCATGTATAATGTCTCTATGATTTATATGGTTTCACATTTCTTATGGAGAAATGATATCCATTTGTTTTATATGGATTATGTTATGATGTGATGATGTTTATTAAACCCATTTTATTCATTGGGTTATGATGAATGATTTATGTTTATGTTGTGGAACAAGTAAGAATGATTTTATTATGAGATAGGAGGGAACTATATATCCCTCCAATGCATTGGGTAAAGATTTATTTCTCATGAGATAGACATGAATGTAATGGTATGTTAATCCGATTTAGTGATACATGACTGGAACGGGGAGTGAACTCGATTCAGAAAGGGACTTTTTCCACTAAGATGGTCTTGGAAGCAATGCATTGGCTACTATGGATATCATAACATGTGCTTAATGGATTCCACAATAACATGTTTTATTACAATGCTATTTTATCATGATTGATGTTCCATTATGATATATGGCTTACGTACTTACATGATTTATGTCTTTCCTCATGATTTTTATGTTTAGATTTTATGTTCAAGTTTTATTTGCATTCAAATGTTAATGGATTGTTTTATGTTCTCTATCTTTACACTTACTATGAATTAGAGCTCACCATTTTTATGTTTTATTTTCCCCAGGATATAAAAAAATGTTTTAGGTAAGAATACAAAAGGGGAAATCTTTATGGGAGATGTTGAAGATCTTTCACCATGATTTGAAGATTATTTTTCTGAGTTTCCAAAGACACTAAACTATTACGGTCCATGAGTGTTGGTTTTTGTTATGTATTATGTATTCCACAAAAGTAATGTAATGTCCATGTACATCAGGTTTGGGGTCTTTATAGTTGCTATCTGAGGAAAGGTTTAGTTAACCTTTGGAAACTAGGATGTGGGGACTATAGTGAGATCTCTAGAGATATTTCTAAGGTATGTAAAGGGATGTTCTGAAGGTTATGTATAAGTATAGGATAATGTCCTAGATTTATGATAACTATCATGAATAACCTATGATTAAACCTATGATGTTAGAGGTTGAATATACTCCCCTTGATTATGTTATATTCCTAGTACGATTTTTTCCTCTCACAATTTTCTTTTTGGGTTTTAGAAAATGGCTGGAAAGAGGAAGATTCATGAAAATGGAGTATTTGAGGGACAATGGAATTATATTTTTCATGATCAAGAAAATGAAATGGGATATGGAAGTCCAGACATCGTTATTATTCCTAATCAGAAATCTCATAATATGATCAATAATCTCCACATTAGTATGTTTCCTGACTCATCTAATAAGAGAAAGATAGAGTTTCTTGATGATCATAGAAGAAAGAAAGTTCAATTTCCATCATGTAAATCAGGTGGTAAGAGGCATCTGGCAGAATGTTTCAAAGGAACTGGAATATGCATTTGGTGTGGAAAAGAATTAAACAAATCCATTAATTATAATGGAAAATGTTTAGTTAACACCATGGACAAGGATAATGGTATTGCTAAGATATCAAAAATTGTTAAATGTTTTAAATGTGGAATTTACGGGCATTATGAAAACCTATGATCTGAGGGAAAATTTCAAGGAGAGAATCAACATGGTCGTATGGGTAGTATTTATGTTAAGGATTATAAAGAGACAACATATGATATGTGAGATGAAAGAAATTATGTAGCTCAGTCAGTGGTTTAAGAAGGTAGTGGAATGATTGTATGTTTATCAAGAATAATGTATGGTACTATGGAATGAAGAAAAATCTTAGGATTGTTACACTGTTTTGTTTCCTTGATTTTTTGAAAGTATATGATGAATGCTACTGGTAAGCATGAAAGGTTATTCAAATATTTTTGGAAGGTATATGATATTTGCATAATGAAAGGATAAGGAGATAATGAGATGTTTGATAGTATTAATGATCTCATGACTGGTATTAGGACAATGTGATAACATGGTTTGACTATACAGATTTTTGGGATTTTTGTATGTGGAAAGAGTTAGATTTTTACAACATTCGTGTTTTTACTAAGGTTCAATAAGTTTTCATTTTTCAATAGAATACATGATTATTGAATTCACATGTTTGGAAGGTGACCAATAAGATATATATATCTTATGATATATGGTAGGTAAATATAAAACATTAGAAAAGGGTTATCTTAGATACTACGTAAGGGTTGAAAATATAAAAAATAAGAAAGAATAACGAAGGAATATTAAATACTGAATATTAAACAATAAAATTCACATTCCATTAAATTAATATCATGAGAATGAAATTCATCCTAGAATAATATCAATGTAGAAGTATTAGTGAAAATAATAAATTAATTAAATATAATGGAAATGATTATTATTATCTTCTAGGATATATAACACTATGATATATTTTCTAAAAAGTTATTTTTCCAAGATATTTAATTGATGTATATACATTCACCAAAATCCCATTATAAATTTTTGGATAATTTTTATGTTTCCTGAGACCTATTGATACATATAATAGATATATATTAGTTGGCCTCAACTATTACTAATTTACCAATTCAATCCCAAAATATTATTAATTAATTTAATTCAGAAACATTATTGATTATTAATAAATATCTCTACAGACTAAATAATTCAAATTTTTTTGATTTCCCTGGTCAATTAGACATCCATAAAAGAAAAACACAACATGTATAATTGGTATATAGTTTATTAAAAAACCATATCAATGATACATAACATATGTATATTTATGATTAATATAATATCAAATGAAAACTTATCATAGGAATGATAATATTTCAATATAAGTATGATAACTATAAAAGTAATTGGATATAAATGGTGACCATTATTTTAATAGAAATATATATTTTTTAATAAATAAATATCATTTATTCAATAAAAGATAAATGAATATAAAAATTAAGGTAGGTTTTAATGAATATTATTTAACAATAAAACAATTGAAAAAATTTATTGTAATATAAATATAATAAAATATTTTTGGAGGGAGGTAATTCATTTTCCACAATATATAACAATAAAAATACTTTTTTAATATTTTGTAAAAAAATTAGACAAATATCCTTTAAAAAAATGTATAATTATTTCTTTTGAGTAATATAATTGTTAAATTATATTTTAAATTTTTTTAATAATTCATTTCCCTATTTAAGATGGTCTTTTGAAAAACAATTTTGTAAAATGTTAACGTAGATGAAAATTATACCAAATCCAAAAGTGAAATTATGTTAGATTTCCATTTAAATAGTAACTATCTTATTTCATGTTAAAAATAAAAAAAATTGTGGTATAAAATATTGAATCTCCTTAAATATATAATGTTTGTAGGATAAATTTATTATAATATTCCATTAATGAAATTAAATGAAATACTAAATAAATGAGGTTGTGAAATAAATTTTTACCTCATCGAAAACATTGAAATTATTACCCATTAAAAAATTAATCTTGAATTTAAACATTGACCATCATTATTAAATACATATTAATGTTAAAAAAATTATGTGGATGTATTTATGCCCAAAAAAATATGTGCATAATACCAAAAATATCTCAATGGAGTAGAAATTGAGACAATATCGCTTATCTCGTGTTCTGCATTCCACCTAAGTGGATTTGTACTCCTCTATAACTAATATAACATTATTATGAAAACATATGAAAAACATTTAAACATTTCATTATTGTAATAAGTTATTTATTTACAACATTTTCCAACATGTATGATGATAATCATTTATTATTATCATTATTAAAAGTGTTGATATATTTGTCTTTCATTGAATGTTTGGAGTAAGTAGTATAAGTTCATGAATAATTATATTTGTTAAATAAAATAATATATATTATTACATATATAAATGCCAAATAATATAAATATATATAGTCCTCCAAATAATATATAAATAGGAATATTAATTATACTATTCATGGATTTGGCAGGTCGTACATACACATGAATGATGATTACAAATTTTAGAGGGTGGAATATAAGATAGGTAAATAATAATTATTCAATATAGTGTAATTTATAAATAATATATATCCAATATATTCAATAAATTTATTTTTATTATCAACCATTTAAAAAAGAAATGACAAATTAATCACATCACTTCTCAATGGTGGTATTCTTCATATACACATGAGCGAAATTATCATTTTCTTGAAGATGGGAATGTAAGAAATAATATATGAAATTATAATTACAAATCATTATTTATTTCATAATTATTTAATATATTCATTAAATTCATCTTTATAACTATCAATGTATTTGGGGTTTGAAAAAAATAATTACACTACTCCATGGATATTGTAAGCAATTGGTACACAAAAGGGATGATATCACATTTCACATGATGAAAAAGAGATCAAAAAAGGGTATTTCATTTTAATAATAGAATATAATTTTATTTATAATAAGATATTTATTATTTTATAAATATTTTAATATATTTATTTGAATAGGAAGTTGAAATTTACATTAAAAAGTATGTAAATATGATTAACTACTCATTGGTAGACTTCAAATTGAACAAATATTAAGAAAAAATTTAATTTTTTAGAATTTATAGAAACTAATAATTTTATGGGAATATGTGAAGAAATTGTGGCTGTCTTTGGTTGATATATATTTCTAAATATGATTAAAATAAATGATAAAATATGTAATGTTTTTAATTGAGAGGAGGGGACCTCTTTGAATCACATAATATAATAAATTAATAAAAAAATATATTCATGACAAAATTATTCCAAATCGATATAATTCATATATAATATTATTATTAGAAAAATAAACTCATAAAATAATATTCAAACATGTTTTGTATTTTTATTCAGCATTGTAACTTCTTTTAACACTACATTAACAATTTTTACAATTACTGTGATTTTAATGATTATTACTCCTTAGGGGTCAATTTATTTACAATTAAATGTCATAATACCTCTAAATGAGAAATGTTTGATATATTAAACAATATATCACCAAATGGTTTAATATAGAAATTTTTATTGGTTTTAAATCATTTTAAAATTATATTATTTTGATAAAATATCAGTATTTCCATTTTAGGAAACACTATGATAATTCTAATATAATATGAATATTAATCTTGTAAACTATTTTGTAATATGAAATATGAGAAATTATAAGATGGAAAATTTATTTTTATAATTTTATGAGAAAATTTATACAGGTATAGATTTCATTTTAAACCATATTGTGTTGTTTAACCCCTGGGATTACCAGTTTTAATCGTAACCATGGTAACCAATTTTTTATTTTTAAATTGATAAAATAATATTTATAAGGGAAAACATTTCTCATAAATGAAACAACTACGAAAATTTTCACTATAAAATATCACAATTTTCAAATAATTTCTTTCATTTTAAATAATTTAATAAATCATTGCTTAACCCAAAATAACATTATTCTAATTTTTGATACTATGTATTATTTTAAAATTAATGTAATCGTTAAAATAATAGAATTATTATATAAATTATTAATAAATAAATAATATGATATATTAGTCTATGAAATTATAGGGATATAATAAATCGAGGAAAACTATTTATTTTTAGGTTTTTATTTTAATTTACCATATTACTATAATATTTTAAAATGAATTATATCAGTGTTTTGTAAAGATTTAATGTCTTTATTTGATCAATAAGAAATAAAAATCAATTAATATTTAAAAAATATATTTATAATAGTAAATAATTAGCTTTTATCCCTATAAATGAATATTACACATATTTATAGAAATAATTTTACATTTTTAAATTTATCACTTACCAAAATATTAGAATAATCAAAAATCAATTAAAAATATATATATATTATCTTATAAAAAATGTTTGGAATATTTTGGATGATTTTTTCTCGTCTAATTATATAATATCATTTTTTGAATTAATATTTTCTTCTTATCAAATAATATTTAAGCATAATAATCCCACATATCCTTTCCTGATGAGATATATTTTACCACATTTATTATCCATTATGCCTAAAAATAAATGTGACCATTTTTTTAAAAAAAAATCCTCCTAATTCCAAATATGGAATCCCTTTTCTTCATTAAATGAATTTAATTTTATGAAATTAATTTTATGTAATTGACGCAATATTTGGTGAATAAACTTTTTCAACATTTTTTTCCAGTAATAAAATTTTTTATACCAGAATCTGTATAAAATTTATTACAAACAAATTATTTAATTATTCATAATATAAATGATGAAATGTTATATTTTGGAACCATTTTATGGAAAATGATATTTTTAAATTCATGATAAAAAATGTAATAATTAAATAAAAATTATTATTTCTCATTATTCATTTTAAATTAAAAAATCACATAAACATTCACCAAAAAACTATCTACGATAATTTTGAAATTTTAAATAAATGTTTATATATTTTAAAAAAATATACCTCACAAAACAATGATAAGGTATAAATAATATTCTGTAGAAATTAAATAAGAACAAAATAGGAAGAAAATATATTTGTTTATGAGTAAATTAATTTATAAAAAAATTTCTTATTTGATAAAAAGTATAAAATTAATTTAGTTCGATATTTATAAATGCATTATAGATTTTTTTTCATAATCATAAATTCCTAAAAAAACTATGTTATAAGAGTCATATAATAATAATAATTATATTTCATCGATCATTTAATGTCTGTGTTTCTTATCTTATAAACTATCAAACATAATGTAATTTTAAAATATCAAGTTATTATAACCATGAAACTGATAAATTTCATAGTCTTGGTTTTTATATGAGTCAAAAAAAGTTGCATTGAATCTAAAACTATCTTGAGAAAAAAGATATAAGGAGTTATATTATCCACATACAGAATACCAAAACGTACATTATTTTAGAACTATAATGTAACACCTCAAGCTTCCATGGTATGTTTCCCTTTGAAAAATGCAATAACTTTCATTGTATGCATCTTCGAGATTCTACCACACTACGACCAATCAAACTAGTTGTTATGAATATTAATACCCACTTATTGAAATTCGATAAATTTTATTTTTCAAAATGGACATAATTTTTGAATTTGGAATATCAAAATTAGCTTAGGGTGAATTTGTGGTATTTTTCTGAAAACATTCAATTTTAGATGAATAGTGAAAAACACTACGTTATTGGTTAAAACCAAATATTATATTTAAATAATTAGTTATTTTATTTAAATTTAATTTATGTAAAAATAGATACATAATACCTATATATGTTCAATGTAATTCATTATATTCATTTAATAATACGTTTAGATATATAAAATTTTTAATTAACTTTTTACCGTCTTTTACCCACCTCCTTGGAGCATTTGCAAATTTGCATAAAAATTAATTTTACTACTTCTGTGAGTTGAATATAAAAAATATGAGACACACGGTTGACATCATCAAGGAAAATTAGGTTCAATGAGTTGAATTTAATTTTAGGTAAATAGTAATGTTTTACATTTATTTACCACGGATGAATGTAAATATGGTTATTAAGGGTAAAAATGATATTATAAATACCCTAACACATGTTCTTATTCTATTTGATAAGTGTAATTCGATGAAAAAAACCTCATGAATAAAAAATGATCCGCTTTGGTCCACATGGATTAAATTAGGACATTTATCATTAATTTACTTAAAGAATAGTTAAAAGGGATAAATTTAAATTTAATAACTAAAAATTTTTTAATATAGGGTTATCCATAAGATAAATTCTATTAAAAATAATAATTATAATTCTAAAAATATTTCCAACATAATGGTATTTTATTTATATTTTTTAGACATTAAATTATATAATTTATTTATGACACAATGATGATGCAGTAATTACCTTATTAGTGAAAGATTAAAATAATTGATATTAAAAACATCCAAATAAATGATATTTTAGATTATTGATGGAATCATCTAATTTTCTATGTTAATATGACATGTTCTGGTTTATTAAATAATTTTTATCGAAGTAATCATGTTTTTATGAGTTTTACAAATACAAAATACTAAATAGTTTAAAAATTACATATTTGAATTTTTAAAACAAATATTATATTATTAATTTATATAATATTGGTAAAAATATAATGATTGTCCAAAGGACATAAATATGGTTATATATATTAATAATATACTACATGGGGTTGTCTTGTATTGTTATTGTATGTTTGTTAACCATATAATTTAAAAAAACCTAGAGACATGGTAAATGTCCAACAATATAAATAAGAGTTAAATCTAAAAGATAAGGATGATATAGTGACCTAAACCTATCCAAAACCTATTGGTTCAGATTTTTTGACCCATCAACACCATCATAACAAAATAATTCTTTTTTGAGGCATTATAAATAGAAAATTATTTTATTAATAAATAATATATCATGCTTTTCCTAATGTGACCCGCACCTCTCTTATAAAAGGGTACTTCCCCTTCTCTTAATTTCACACCTCCAATGCCATTTGGCTCACCTAGACCCAATCCAAATATCCTCTAAGATTTACTCCCATCATACTAGAGTCCTTCTATTGGTTTGAAATCCAACCTATGGATCCCTTTTTATCGAATCATAAGGAATAACACAACGAAGAGGTAAATATTTCATCAAGTCATTCAAGTTCTTTTCATATTTCACTTCCTGTTTTTTTGTTGTTTCCATGCTAAAATAATGACTCCAGTATCTTCTATATACTATGATGTTATTATTAATATGTTACAACCAAATTCTGTATTCTATCCATCATATAAAATTCAATGTCACCATATGTGCATACGTGTGGCCTTTTGTCTCCATGTCGGGATGTAGTTTGTTATTCTAACACATTATTATTTTTCATGTGTATAATAATGAATATAACTGATTTTAATAATAAATAAAACATGTTAGTGGTTATGTATATATGATATAACATCAAATTTCATATTAATCCACCATCAGTGTAACGATATTTTCACTCGTGCATAAGTACAGATTTCTGTCTCCACGAACGCGATGAGATTCATTCCCCATCATAATCATTCGAGAATTATTTAAATTGTATGATTAAAAATAATGTATATGAACATAATATAATTCTATATATGAATCAAATACATCATATCCATAACAATCATGGCTTAGGTAACCAACCATATAAAGGAAAACGAATCAGTTAACACCAGAAATGATGATACTACTAAAATATTATTAACAATGAAATATTTGAGGAACATAAATGATATCATATTTATTTATAAGGTTGTTGTATAATTTCATATTAATGATTTAACTATTATATAGGTGGTTAACATACCATCTAGTAAGGAAAATTACAAGGTATGGGTTAATTTTACAATCTCTTTATTATCTGAGTTTTTTTACGTATGTTTCTACTGAGACCGCATTATCATCCACATCCATTTTTTGTTAAAAATGTATTTCAAAACATTTTAACTATTTTTTAGATTATGGGTTAAAGTAATTTATACCCTTTTTTAAATTTTCATAAAATGTTCTTGAAAGGATCTTTCCTTCTATTTCCAAACAGTGTACTTTATGACCTTTTCGAAAAATTAATGAAATAATGTCTTTTTTAACATATATGGAAGGTGTGTCTATTTTCCACCATTATATCATCGTCAAAGCATCCTATTAAAGCTTATTAGAATATTTTTAAATTACATTTTTTCTTTTATATTTATGTGACATTTAAATTATTTCAATATTAGAAAGGGGTATTATTTTCAAATAATTTTCATTTCATATATGTCTACATTCATTGATGGATTTTAAAATTGTATGAAGTTTATTTATAAAGATAAAAATCTTATATATTGTATTTAATGTTTTGTAATATGATTCACTATTGATGTTCTATTTTTACAACATTAATTGTTTATGAATAATGTATTGAAATTTCGTATGCTAGTATTAATGTGAATGATTATGTTATGTTTATTCCTTATCGTATGGGAAATGCATTGGACTTATTAAGTGATTGGTGGATCTTGCGATAGATCCTCGATGAATCGGTAGGTCTCATGGGAAAAACTAGTGTCTTGGATGAGGGCCTTGACAAAATCATTTTGGTAGTCTTCATGCAAGGCCTTAACAGTGTGGTTATTAAATCTAGCATAATTAATTCCATCATTATGAAAGTGGCTATTGATACTTCATGTGATTATTCAACTAGAATAATATCCATGAGAATATGGAAATGGATTTATTTGACATTATACTAGCCATATTATTCTGATGTTTATGTTTAAAAGGATTTTTTAGTCTTAAACGTTTCTTTAAATGTTTATCCTTATTTATAAAAGCTTCCACTATATTGTTATCCTTACTAAGCATTTGAACTAACCACTTTCTATGTTTTATTTTTCCTTGGATGTGAAGAAGTATTTTATGGTTGACCTACAAGTATATACTAAGGATATAAGTGTTTTTAAAAATTGGACAAAATGATGGTGATGTTTTTATTTCCTGTTGTAATGTAAAACTTATAAATGTATCTAGTACTTCTAAGGCTACTAAACTGATCGATCTTTCATCCAAAATTTTTCCCTGTTGGCTAACACAATTACCAAGGTCACACGTAAAGGGGATAAATTTTTTTGTTCAAAAGAGTGCAAAGAATGTTTTGATGAACTGAAGTAGAGATTAGTAAATTCTACTATATTGACTCTACCATCAGGGAATGATGGGTTTGTTATTTATAGTGATGCTTCAATGAAAGGACTTGTTTGTTTCCTTATGAAGAATGATAGAGTTGTTGTCTATGCATCACAATAGCTAAAAATTCATGATCCAAACTATCCAACTCGTGATCTGGAGGTATCATCTGTAATATGTTCTCTGAAAATATGTAGACACTATATCTATGGTGAAAAATGTGAGATTTATACTGATTAAAAGATTTTGATTTATATTTTTTCATAAAAATAACCCACAATGAGGCCGAGGTGATGGATTGAACTACACAAATATTCTGATTGAACTATACACTACCACATGGGGATGTAAAATAAGGGGGAAGATGTTTTGAGTAGAAATGATTATGGAGTTTTGAATCAAATGGTAGTTGAACGGGATAATATTTTCATGGATCTTGTAAATATGGATAAGGGAATAAACAGGGAAGGATAAACATCTATAATTTTTCAAATGGTTGTCAAACAATCATTACTAGAAAGGATAAAGAGTTCTCATACTGATGATGAGGTGTTTCAAAAGAAGAATAATGTTGTGAATTATGGGAGATTGAGTGACATCATATATGAAGATGGAATTTTGAAATTTTGGAAGAGACATTGTGTTCCTGATATACATGATATAAAAACGGAATTATTGGATGATGATCATAGATCCAATTTCACTATACACCCGGGTAGCACTAAGATGTATAGATATTTGAAGGAACATATTTGGTGGGACAACATAAAGAGGGAGATTGGTGATTTAATGCCATGATGTATGGTTTGTCAATAAGAGAATTTTTTATGGCATCATCCTGGAAGAGTTATGAATCCTCTTCCTATACTTATGTAGAAATGGGATAATATAATGATGTAATTTGACATGGGGCTACCAAACACTCCTAGAAGAAATGATGAAATATGGGTCATTATTGATCGTCTTTCCAGGCCTGAACATTTTCATGCTATAATAGAATATTTACCACTTGAATATATGGAAATAATTTAAATTAAGGAATTAGTAAGACTTCATGAAGTACAACTATCAATTATTTCTGATCGTGATCCCCATTTTACATTCATTTTCCCAAAAAGTCTTCAGAAGGCCCTGGATACTGATCTTCGTTTGAGAACATCCTAGCCCCCTCAAACCGAGAGACAATCAGGATGAACTATTCAAACCATAGAAGAAATGTTAAGGAATTTCTCACTTTACATTTTTGGTATGTGGGAACAATATTTTCCTCTGGTAGAATATTCTTATAAAATTAGCTTCCTTTCAATTATTCAGATGGCACCAAATGAAGCATTATATGGAAAAATATGTCACATAACAACTTTTTGGGATGATGTTGGTGAAAGATAACTCATAGGCCCAGAACGTGTTGAGAAAACAATGGAAAAGTTGAAGGTTATACAATCCCACATTAATGAATCTTAATGTAGGTAGAAGTTCTATGCTGATAACCGAAAGAAGGATTTTAAAATTTTCAAGTAAGAGATCATGTTTTCTTGAATGTATAACCATGAAGTGAGTTATATGACTCTATAAGAAGGGTAAATTAAGTCTTACGTACATCGGAACATTCAAAATTCTAGAATGAATTGGGTTTTTAGCTTACCATTTGGAAATTCCCCCAAGTCTCTAAAAATCTCATGATGTGTTCCTCATATAAAAATTATGAAAATAAATGTCTGATCCAACACATGAACTCACCTATGAAGAATTAGAACTGGAACCTGATCTGGCTTATATTGAAGAGGATATCAATATTCTTGATACTCGAGAAAAAATTTTGTGATACCGAACGACAAATCAGGTGAGTGTTCTTTGGAGAAATCAAATGATAGAAGAGTTAACATGGGAACCCGAGGAACATATGATGAATACCCACCTGAATATTTTTATACAGTAATATTCTATAAATTTTTAGGATGAAATTATTTTGAGAGGAGAATGTGACACCCCTAGCATCCATGGTATGTTTCCCATTGAATAATGCAATAGATTGCATTGTATGCAACATCTAGATTGTAACACATCGCGACCAATGAAACTAACCATTATGAATATTAATACCCAATTTTTGAAATTTTATAAATTTTATTTTTGAAATGGACTTTATTTTTGAATTCAGAATATCAAATTTTGCTGAGGGTGTATTTTCGGTATTTTTCTGAAAACAAACATTTTTAAATGAATAGTGAAAAACAATGCGTTATTGGTTAAAACCTAATTTTATATTAAAATAATTATTTATTTTATTTACATATATTTTATGTATAAATAAATACTTAGTACCTATATATTTTCAATGTAATTCATTGGAGTCATTTTATAATAAGTTTAGATATATAAAAATTTTATTCTATTTTTACTATCTTTTATCCACCTCCTTGGAGAATTTTAAAATTTTCTTAAAATATAATTTTACTGTATATGTGAGTTAAATTTAAAAAATCCAAGAGACACAATTGACAGCAGTATGTAATATGTGGTTCAATATGATGAAAATAATTTTTGGTGAACAGTAATGTTTTACTTTTATTTACCACGATTAAAAAAATAGGGTAATTAAGGGTAAAATTGATATTATAATTACCCTAAAACATATCCTAATTCTATTGGATAAGTGTAATTAGACTATATGAGGATCTATTGACTATTTATAGGAATTTTATTAACCATATAATATAAAAATACAAAAAGACATGGTAAATGTCAAACTTTTTAACTAATAGATAAATAAAATATATAAGGTTAATATTCTGACCTAAACTTGTATAAAACCTATTGGTTGAGAGGTTTTAGACCCATACCCACCATATCCTAGAAATAATTCATTTTTTAGCAATTAGAAAAAGAAAATTATTTTATTATTAAATAATATTTAAAGCATTTCCTAAAGTGACCGTCACCTCTAATATAAAAGGGTACATCCCCTTCAATTAATTTCACACCTATATAGCCATTTTGCTCGGCCCAAACCATCACACATGTCCTAAAAACATTCCCCATTTCATCCAAGAGGACATCCATTCGTCAGAAGGCCATATTAAGGAGCCTTATTTATCAAATCAAAAGGAAAAACTCGAAGAAAAAGTAAATATTTCATCACCTCTTTCAAGTTCTTTTCTTCTTGCACATCATATTTCTTTGTTGTTTCAATTATAAAATAATTAATCTAGATTCTTCTATATAATATGATGTTATTATAAATATGGTACAACCATATTCATTATTATATCCATCTTATAAACGATAAAGTCACCATATGTGCGTAGGTATGACTTACAGTCTCCACGTCGTGGTGTAGTTTGTTATTCAAACAATTCATTTGTTTGGATGGTAATAATAACGAATATAACTGATGAAAATAATATATATAACATTTTAATGATTCTATATATATGATATACCATCCAATTAAAAACTCTTTCACCAATAATAAAATGATATTGTCGCTCGTACCTATGTATGGATTACAGTCTCCACGAATGCGATGGGATTTATTCCCCATCATAATCATTCAAGAATAATTTTCTTTTTATGATTAAAAATAGTTTTTATTAACATAATATTATTTTTTATGAATACAATGTATCCTATCCATAACAATCATTTCTTACGTAACCAACCAAATAATGGAAAACATATCAGTTAACAACCGAAATTATGATACTACTAAAATATTATTTACATTGAAATATTATATGATCATTAATGATATCATATTTATGTATATGGTTATTGTATAATTTAATAACAATGTTTTAACTCTTATACAATAGGGTAACAGACCATCGACTAAGGAACTATACATGTTAAGGGTTACTTTTTCAATCTCATTATTATTTGTGGTTGTTTTTACGTAAGTATCTACTGAGAACTCATTGTCACCCACAACCATGTTTCTTGAAAATGTATTTCAAAATATTTTTACTATTTAGAAGTCTATGTTTTATATTCATTTATACTATTTTTTGACAATTTATAAAATGGATTGAAATTAATCTTTATGTCGGTTTCCAAACAAGGTACTTTATGACCTTTTCAACATTATTAAGGTAAGAATGACTTTTTTTAACTTATAAGGTGGGTGTGGCTATTATCCATCGTTATATCATCGTAGAAGCTTCCCATACAATCTTACAAGAATATTTTCAATAAAAATTCTTTCTTTTATAATTATGTTACTTTTAAATGATTTCAAAATAGAAAGGGGTATTTATTTCAAATAGTTTTCATTTCATCTATGTAAATATCCATTAATGGATTTTAAAATTGTGTGATGTTTATTTATTATGATACAAATTTTCCATATTGTATTGAGGTTTTGTGTTATGTTTGACCGTGTATGTGTTATTTCTACAACATTCATGGTTTCTGGATAAAGTATTGACATTTCGTTTCCCTGTTTTAATGCTAATGTTTATGTTATGTTTAAACCTTTTCAAAAGAGGAATGCATTAGACTTAATAAGTGATGGGTGGAGCTTGATATAGCTCCTCGATGCATTAGTAGGCCTACCGAGACAAACTAGTGTCTTGGAAAATGGAATTGACAAAATCTTATTTTTAGTCTTGGCACAAGGCCTTGACTATGTGGTTATGACGTCTGGAATTATGCATTTCATCATTATGAATGTGGATATTGATATTGAATTTATTATTAGACTAGTAGAATATACATGAAATTATGTAAATGGGATTATTTTATTTTTTTCATTGCCATATTATGTTAAAGATTACGTTTCAAAGGATTTTTTTTTAGTTTTATACATTGCCTTAAATGTTTATACTTATTTATGAAAGTTTTTTCTATATTTTTTATTATTACTGAGCATCTAAGATCACCCCATTATATGTTTTATTTTTTCCAGGACGTGATAAATTTTTTTTATGGATAACCTACAAGGATAGACTAAGTATATAAGTTGGTTTAAAATGGGAAAAAATGTTGTTGATGTTTTTATTTCATGATGTTATGAAAAATTTATGAAGGTATCTAGTACTTATAAGGTTACTAAATTGATCGAAAATTCGAGAATTTATTCCTTCAATCAACCCAATGTTATGTAATAATGCATCGACTCTTGGTAATTGGAATCGAAGTGTTACATATAATAAATGATAAAAACCAAAAATCAAAGAAACATAATGAATTTTATTCTTATAAAAAAAATTACACTGTAATGCATCCAATAATATAACAATTTTATACATGGATACAAATTTTTGGACCATTATAAACAACATTGGATCAAATTTATTCATTGATTGGGTTTTAATCAATGTAGAATTCCTTCTATAATTTATATTATCATTATAAAAAAATCATGTGATATAATATGATATGGTTCTCTAAAAAAATATTACACTCATAATTAGATGATGTAGGAAAAAATAAATGAATTATAAGATAATAAAAATGTTTACATGGCTGGGACTAAATATGAGTTCATTCCCCAGGATTCAATAGGATTTAATCCTAATCAAAAAACACTCGATAAGAATATATTGAAAAATTATAAGTTGTTAGGCCATGTATACTTTTATAACTAATCATTATTAGAAAATACACATCATATCATAGGTTTTATTGTCAACTAACAACTCATATTAAAATTAACACCTCCATATATTACAGTTTATTGGTAGATATATTATTCTTTATAAAATAATGATATATATTCCTCAATACAAAATAAATTATAATAAAAAAGATACAACAAAAAAATGAGGATTCCAAAAGACACATTATATATTTTTAGAGAAATTAATTGTTTCTAGTAATTTTTCTCTCAAAACACACAAAAAAATTAATTATATACTCCTATTAATCACATTATGAAAGGTTTTATATGGTTTTTCCAAAATCCCATATCACTCATCATCCTTCCCATATTATTCACATGTTGCATTGTGGATATCCTCTAACCCATATGAATACAAAATATTTTATGTCATTTTCATCCTTCTATTGAGCCATAATATTATTTCACTTTGTAGTAATTTTTTATCAGAATCATCAATAATATTTCAAGAATTTTCAATATATTAAAAATAATAATATTTAATGTATCTAATTTTTCTATAGAAATAATAATGATAATAGATCCATTTTTAGATTTATATTTGTTAGTTATTCTCTTTCAAAAAAGTTCAATAGTGATGAGTCTCCCAAGAATAATCCCAAATGATACCAAAACCAGTTACTTCTAATTTTATCCTGATATTTGAAAACAATATATCTAAAAAATAAATTCATTAATATCCATTATGAAACACTCAATAATATGTATTTTTAGGTCCAAAAAATTCCAAATTGTATATTCATTTTCATTTCACTTGTCGATCCCTGGATATCATTTGTTTAACCTTATTGTATAGTGATGTAAAAAAACAAGGCCTCAACAAAGGTAGATATATTGTCTTCTAGATAGAATATTTACTTGAAGAAAATCATCATTAATTATATAAATAATCACAATAAATTAATTATTAGGAAATAAAAATATATTTTCACATTCATATTTGTATTATTTTTTAATGTAGATAAAATTAAATTCAAGTTCATTATCTTTATTAAATTATCATGTTTATTTTAATTATTTTTTATGAATGTATCAATTATTATGAATAAATATTGAATACCAATAAATTTATAATTTTCCCACTATTTTTTTCATTATTATCTTTAGGTTTTTCCCATTATGTGTTTAATTCTAGAAATTATTATAAATTTTTATAATAATGGAACCATGTGATGTCCTAGAAGGTTTTTTAGCCTTATGATTACTTTTCTGAATATCTTTCTACCTTTTATAAACTTTAAAATATTTTAGGATAATTCTTATAAAGTTATGTCTCATCATTGCGCAGTTATGCATCAACCTATAAAACTTCTTGTTTAGGCCTTATGATGTCACATGGTCACTAAAACGAATGTTAAAAATGGTGTATCAATTTTAACATGATCCTTTAAAACATACTATGTCTGAACATAAAAACATATGGATATTTACTTAAAAATGATTAATGACCTAATGAATAAAATAATAAAAATCAAAATGATTTTTTTACGATTTTATACTATAACTATATCAAAAATCCCAATCATCTGGGAAACATCATGAAGATATGTACATTGAAACATATAAACTAAATGAATTATATAACCATATAAAATACATATAAAATCACATTTAGTAATTATACTCGATCTATTATAAACTAAAAAACACTTCAAACACATAGCTGTAAAAATATAAAATAATCCATTGTTCTTCAAAAAATCATCATATCATAGGACTTATTCTAAAAAACCTTTTTTTATTCACACATAATGCAGGTTTTGTCAACCCCTTTTCCTAGTCATTATCAATATACTCATTCTCATTAATTATATTATAAAACAATCTCTTAAATCAATAAATCACAACTATATCAAATGAGATGTATCATGGCACCACACTACTATTGAATGATGTTTTTATAAAGAATTTCTTATATTGATGACATTAATCTCTTAGGAATGTGATTATTATTATTTTTTACAATCTAGTTCTAATAATAAATTTTTTATTGTCTTTTCAAAATAACCATACCATTGGATTATAATAGAATTAGTGAATCCTACCATTACATAATTCATCACATATGAAACATTTTTTAGAGATGTGCCATATTTTTTGTCTCCACTTTAGAAAAAATAAACGAAATCCATGATAGGGAGGATGGGTGTACTTTTAAAAAATAAGTGAAATGAGATTTCTGAAAAAATAGTCATATATTAATTCTGAGAACCTATGGATTAACAATTATTAGTAATAATATTTTAAAATTTATATTATATCTTTAATATTAATTCCAAATCATGGAAATATTTATACAATGTTGATACTTGTAGGGTATTTAAATATATTCTTAGCTGCAACTCATGTTTTATATTTTAACAACATCCATATAATTTTACTATAAGAATATGTGATCTTTATGTATGAAACAATCATTATGGAAATATGAAATAAATTTATCTTAATTTTATTCTATGAAATTTAAACATCACAATGATATAATTTCCCACAAGATGGGTACATAGAATCAACAGAATCTAGATTTTCTTTAGAAATATTAAATCCTTAAAATGTCAAATAAAAAATGGTTCTATATGACAAGATGATATTTAATGAATTCAATTTGTATCAAAATATTCTTTTCATTAGAATTATTTTGTTACCCCTTGGGGTACATTAGAATTTTTTTACATAGTGTCACAATTAATAAAATATAAACACTGGAAGAATTTAAAAATAGATGGTCAGGAAATAATTTCTTATATTAATTTTTTTTAATATTTCCAACCACATTTTTGGTAAATTTAGTACAAAAAAAATTTAGAGTGAATTTATATTAAATATTCAATTCCAAAATACTAAAATACTATATATAATATTACTAATTGGATAGAAATATATATTTTGTCCCCTATAATATTTTAAATAATATAAAATAAGACGTATCACACGAAATTTACATTTAAATATGAATATTTATTTCCATAGTAAATTCCTCACAATGACATACTCTATCGTCCTCAATAATTATTAAAACAATATATATAGTTACTTTGAGAGTACTTATAGACAACACCTTCCAATAAAGATAAATAACTAAAATTAAAATTAAAATTGTCATGTCTCTCAAGAATATTTACAAATTGGGACACTAGGATCTATTGGAGAATTTGATACTATATAGATCATTTATAAGCATACCCAACATGATATCAAATTTATCAAGATGAAAAAACATATGTTATATGTTAAAAACATGTTCTTAAATATAACTTTTTTGGAAGATAAATTTCATGTAAATTTGACAAATGTTTTAATATTTTTTAGTATTCACATCTTTGATCTTCTATATTATCACATTCTGTTACGATAATAAAAATGCTTCTCAATAATTATCTTCATACATTTAATAATACTTCTTAAAAACCATCCAGGATTTATTCCATTATTTTTATCAATTCAGATTCATTATATCATGAAAACCAACGTGTTTCATAAAATGTTTTTGTTTTTAGGTCTTGGAACCTGAACTTATGTGGTGTTCCTCTGAATTTGACCTTATTCCTCATTCAATGAACCACTTCATTATAAAAGATCGACAACCTATGTGATAGATTATGGTTAAAATTGAGAGATAATAGGGGATATGTTATCATGTTGTAACCATCCTCCCTCTTAGGAAAAGTGATTATTATTATCATGTAATATTATCATAAAAATAATTCATCATTAATACTTGATTTTCATGCCAATTATTTTAAATACATAATCTATCACTAGTAGTATTTGAATTGACATCAACTAATAGATTCTCATTTCTTGTTTTCCCAAAAAAATTTGGGTAGTGTATTCTCATTTTTTCTAATCTAAAAATCTCATCCTCGTGATTTATAAAAACACATGTATAGCGTTTCTTGAGAAATATTTTGACATCATATCATTAAACATTATTTTATTTTTTAGTTTATTTGTATCCAATATAATAGAATTTCTAAGCCATTACTATACCCTTTTCAATATTTTATTAAATTCTACCCATATTTTTATTCTTTATATTCATATAATTAAAACATAAAATTAGATTAATGTTTTAATTTTTTTCTACTATATCACATCTCATATTGTGTCTTTTTAATTTTAGGTATGTATAATCAAATATTATGAGTGTTCATAGTAGTGAAAAAAAATTCAATCGAAAATAAAAAACAATATTTCTTACATGTATGAAGGTCCTTCCAATGTACACTAGAAATCAATTTTTTTCTTTTAAAAGCAAAATTCGTAGTGGGGTGTATGGTTAGATATATTGGTTTTCTACACCATTAATTTCAAGATAGTTCCAAAAATAAATTAATTTTTTTCCACTCAAATATCATACCATACCATCATTATATAGACAATAAGAACAATATCAATTTTTCTAATACGGATTTTAACCATATTAAGGGCCTATATTTTTTTATTTTATATAAAATATTTGTAATATATATATATATAGAAAATTAATGTAATAAAAAATATCACCGAAAGTTTAATTTATTCTAAAAAGAGAAAAACAATATGACAATATGAGTTTAAAGGTCTGGTACACAAAATATCCACCTTTTTGTTCGTACATGAAATACTATTCCATATTATAATGTTTCATAAAAATTACTTTACATTTTTTTGTGTGTTCATAAATCAAATCATATTTTGAAACATTACTATTTAAATTTTAGACTGGTTGGATATGTCTTCAATTAAATAAATTTTTTTATCCATGTAACTCAAGTGACATGATTCATAACGATTACCAATTTGATACAAGTTCAAATATTTTCTTTCACCTCATGTAATAAGTCTTCCATGTATATAATATTTTTGACGAAGGATGAATTCCTTTAAAATAACAACATTTCTTTAATCAAACAATTATAAAATAATATGAAAAATTTATTTCAACACATCCACAACAATCCATTTTAATATTTGAGTCCTTTAGATTCAATATTAATAGTTGAAGAACCAATTTTTCAATAAATCATGACACATCCTTCCTCAGGCCACAAACATAGTCATCATACCCCATGGGTATCGTATGTATCCTTGGTTTCCTACCCAATATACCAAATGATATTTCTCACTAGGTTTACATTTCAAACTAATGAATATATACAAAATAAAATAATAATTCTTTCAATGTGTTTGGTTCTCACAAAAAACTCACCATGAGAAACAACCTAGTAGGCCACCAATTATGATTACTACTCCATAGAAACAAGTCCTACCAAAGGATTTATAATGAGGTAGGATCTTGAAATGAATCATGAACCTAGTTGATCCATGTAATATTATTTTCATTTTATTTCTCACATTCCAATGAGTTTACCCTATTCACCCAATTAAAGACTAAAATCTTCATTGCGGACCCCCATATTTAATCACAGATAGTTCTTATACACTTCAAGTTGGGTATTGGATCCAATTTAATTATTCATTACATGTCCTTTACTAGGCCAAAAACCTAGTAATACAACCCCTTGGGTCTCCTGTAATTCCATCTACTACTTACTAGAAAACCCCAATCAATTAATCATTTGAGTTTCTCATATGACTAATAAATTTACCCCCAATAAAGCACTTGTTATTGAAGTGTTTTTAGCCACTATCATATAACACAAGATACATCCTATAAGGTAAACAAATGTGAACACTATTTCAGACAAAGAACACATAACTATTGATTTCTAATAAGTTAGGATCGTTTAATGAAATTTGAACCCTATTGAAATTTGTAATAACATTTAGACTTTTACGCCAAACATTTTAATTATGTTACATCTCCACAAATGTTAAAAACAAAACCAATTTTCATGGAACCTTATTCAATATCCTTTTCATTCCTTCAATGCCAATTCCACTTTTCATGACATCTCACCATGATTTATATTTTAAAATTAATCATCATTTTCTTAACAAAATAAATATATAGGTTTATTATTTATGTATATGCCATAGAAAATCTATTTCCCCTTAATATCAATTATAAATGTTTTAAAAAATTCAATTGTATTTTTAATATTTAGGATTCAGATAAATTAATACATATCTCTCTTTCTCAAGGTATTCACCCATTTTAAATTCATAATTTCTCTACCCTTGATTACATTAATCATATTGGTAAATACATTTTATTACACCATGTGTAGGAATTTTGACAAAATATTCTTCAACACTAATAGTAGTTGTTGAATCTTAATCATTAGAATAGCTATAATCCTATCCAGAAAAATGAACTTCATATTCGTTCTGCATCTATTTAGATACTCCTTGATCTAGATTTCTCCTCTATAAGGATGATTTTTTATCATTACTATCTATTCCTTATGGGGATTATATGGTTTCTAATAATCATGTTATACTATATTTTTTTTATATATATTGATTTATGTCTGCCACTATTATTATGAACAAACATAACATTCTAAAAATGATTTTGTATATTTTTATATGAATTTAGTATTCTTGTAATATATAATTTTTTAGATTATCCATCCTTAATTGAATAAAATGGTTAATGGAAAATTCAACTCATTTTCAACCCATTTTTTTAAGAAATATTTATTTAGTATATACCATTTCTAGTTAATTCATCATAAGCATTCCATCAATATTTTTTAAAACGTTTTTTCCCTTATCATCCTTCATAAATTATTTCATAAGTTATTCAATGAGTAAACTATTTCATTGGATTGGTTTTTCATTTTTATACATTCTCCGCATTAGAATTATTTAGATATGTATAACAGTTCAAAATCAATATTCACGTGAATTTCTTCTAAATTAGATATAATAATATTCAAGATGTACTTTTTAAAAATCATTAATCATCAATACATGAGTAAATATATTTCATTAATATTTATTAATAGAAATTTGTGACATTATAATGTTGATCATTCAATAATTGAATTCATGTTGGGGTATCTCCCCCATCATTACATATAAAATTTATTCAATCCCATATTGAGAATCTCTTAAAACTATCACCAATGTTTTCCACTACATTTGACATCCTTCACCATTTCATATTATAGGTTATTCATCTTATTCATCATCATTAATTTTATAACTCATCTTCTTTATACTATTAACTATAATAATTCACTATTAGTCAACCTTAGATTTATTCCAATAGATGTTCCCACACTTATTTAAAATTTCAATTCCAAAAAATTATATATATATATATATATATATATATATATATATATGAGTGTGACAGATGATTCACATTCGTTATTTTCCACATCATCATAATTATCATACTCACATAGTTATATCATATTCTTAATTTAATATTATATGTCTCATTGACTTAAAAACCCTATATTCATTCACATTCTTTTTAAATTCATTTAATTTTCACATTTCATAATAAATGAAGATATTCTGTATTATAAAATGTGAGAGACCATCCATATCATCTAGATTCGTTCTTTTAGAAACAATATGTGATTAAACGAACGTCATAATTTTATTCACAATGTATAAATCATTATATTTCAACTATATCCTTTTATGATGATCAATATATCATTGAATTATGTGATTTTTTCATCAAGGGATTCTTCCATAACCATGTTTAAGGATTAAAAAATTATTCCCATTCACCATAATATTAGAATATATTTTATTTAAAATTTAGTCAATCATTTTACTTATATAACATCCTATCACATTAATAAAAAACTTTTTAAAAAGTTATATAATAATGAAATTACATACATTCACATCATTTTTTGAATTTATTCTATCAATAACATAATTATTTACACCTATGGGTTTGAGTGGGAATACAATTATATCCACATTAAGAACAACAAACCATAATGAAAAATGGTATTATTCCATTATAATATTCTAACAATGGAATTTATTTCTAAACAATATAGGTACTCAACTACTATTGATTTAATTTATAATACATATCATACTAAAAAATGATTTAATCTAATATAGGAGACTTTTATCATGATTAAAATTTGTATTTTCTATTGTATCCATAGGCATAACTAATAGGGGTGAATTTTTGTGTCCATATTATTAATGTTTATTTTTTGAATATCCTATTAACAAATATGACACGTTAAATTTTTTTACATTATATTGAAAGATATCACTCAAACGTGGATGTAACATGTAAAAATTAAAGAAAATAACGGATTTTTTTTATCTATAATCAAATTGAATGTGAGAGTGTTATATATTATACACAGTGTATTGTCATATTAAATATATTTCGAACTAGATTAATTTTACCATACACAATTGGTTATGTTGTGTTTCATCCTATATCCAATTCTTCCCAAAAACTATATTTCATTTAATGGATTAAAATATATTACAAAATTTACAGTAAATAAAACAAATAAATTTTATTTTCTTTTAGTGAAACAAGATTCTTCCATAAATTAAGATAGACAATCCTATTTGATCCATTAAAAATATTAAAAATTATAAAACTCACCTTATCTAAAAACTCAATTGAAAATGATATCATTTTAGTGAAATAAGAAACATCCACTCACTTCTTGATAATATAATATAGAATAATGATTGTATAATCACATCAATAATAGAGTTCTTTTGATTTTGAGGTTTCTCAAAACACCCCAACATGGAATCCATTGTATCAAATTTTTCTTATAATCCAAGGTTGAGTTCCCTTACATAGATGGCTCATCAAATATTTCTACCCATTTTAACTGTTATATTAATTGAAAATTTTCATTCTTGATTAATGAATTTTCAATACATATAGGGTAATTAAAATTATTCAGTTTTTAAATATACCAAAATTGGAAATATTTGAGTTATGAAGCCTCTAAAAACAATGAATATTTATCATTTTTTGCATATTCATCTCTATGATATTTTGTATCTCATGAAACACATTCACATGGACCAATCACAAAATAATGTTATGATGATACAATATATTCACTTTTCATATAACAATCATAATTATTTATTAATAAATATATAGAAAACAAAAACATTGTTATCCATTGGAAACCATTAATATATATATATGTAATCATAATAAATACCCAGATACAGATTTTCAGTCTATTATATGGTCCATCATTGACACTTATATCATCAAACATCATGAATTATTATGAAAAACAGTGTCTTAATATCATAATATTTCTCAACATCTTGATAAATCACTCAGTAAATGAAATTAACATGATTCAAAATAATATTTTCATGTGATTAATGAACAAGGTGCTTAAAATCATAATTACAATCATATATTCCTTTATTTGTAAAATGGATCATATTTATTTATTGTTCATTATTATATAATTCATCTAATGTTGTATCTCTTTTTTCATAATAAAATGATAATAGATTATTCATATAACTAGAATGGTTATAAAATTTTGATTTTTATCCACCAATGATTGAAACATGAATAATTTGTTGGTTCTCCATCATCTAAATATAATTTTTTCAATTCATGGAAATATTTAATAGATTAGAATGATATAAATTTCATATAATGTTTTCTTCAAACATACACATTCCTTTATAAATTTATCATCTGATTATATAAAACTTTTGAAGTTGTAGAATAAATATTATGAAGTCATATAACAACATTACAAAGAACTATCTAATCCTTAACCACATCACATAAAAACCATATGATTCCTCAATTTTGTAAAAATATCCTTATGGAGGTATGTATCAACCATATTAACTTCAATTTAATCTTATAATGTCTACATTATGATCTTTTGAGAAATTTCCAATGGATATAGACCAACATTATGATGGAATTCTCAAATCTTTTATAGAACTACTTATGGGTCAGGATTTATTTTGGTTATAATAATTATCCTCATATGGATAACCAAATGTGATTATGTAGAATGAACCTTGGAATCATTTAAATAATATTACAAACTCCAAAAACCTCATGACCTCTTCAAATCTATCACGACCATCAAAAAACCATAAAACACATATGTAAATCATTCAATCAAACATTATGATTACTGCAATATAATTATTTCACCAGGAATTCCTTAGGTTAATAAAATATTATAGTAATAAAAAAATAGAAAAATTTAATTTTATAAAATATTTATATCATTAAAACAATAATGAATTAATTCAAGTACTTCCTCATGTAATAGAGATATTTCATCATTAGAAACTGAATTCTCAAACACATTCCTATTTGAGTTATAAAAAAATAATTTGTTAAATTATTAAATAAAACAATAGGGATTTATATATTATTGATATATGTAAATAAAAATGAATTATAATATTAAAATTGAAAATGATGAAAAATTGAATATCATTCATGATCATCCTTTTCCTTAGATTTTTTAAATAATTTAAACAGTCTTTATGAACACCTAATAACTATTTATCAATAAATGTTTCGTTAAATTTCATTTATAGATCACACATTTCCATTATATATTTCATTAAAAAAATTATTTCTCAAATAACTCAACATAAATCACAATATTTTAATGTTCTCATTATAATATTTTATTTTTTGGAACCTAAAATTATTTTTTGTTTCATCAAGAGATATTTTAAATATCTTCTTGAAATGAAATTCCAATAACTTCTACCATGTATAGAACACATTCTTTAATATAAATTCTAATTATGAATTTAATATACATACAATTTCAATAGATATTGGAATAATAACATCCACATATTACAGGTTGAGATTTACAGTTGTGGATTGAACTGGGCATAGCGAATGTATTTGGGTGGGATGATCATTTAAATTTATTTTATACAAAGGGGAAAATATATCACATCATCTTTTATAGATCATAAAATTTAATTTGTAACTAATTATTTAAATTATATAAATACATAAAATTTTTATAAATCTATTTTATTTTTTCAAATATTTAATGTTTTCAAACCAATCATTATTTTTCTTCTTGTCAATGCTTCATGGATCCTATGGTATATTTCTATTGTGAAATCCAAAAATACTACATAATCCATTAATATATATTCATAATGTTTTTGGTATAATGGAAAATGTGAAATAAATTATCACACGTCATCATATTGAAATACCATCACATTATTTCTATAAGAAAATGAAAAAAGAAGGATATTTCCATCTAATTCTCTATATATAACATGATATAATGATTGACCAAATAATCTTATGACATCAACCAAGACACAATTTATAACCTTTTCTAAAACATGTCCAAAATAAATGAATTTCAATAAGATCAGTTATTCATATTTATTTATAATAAATACTCAATATCAACCCTCACCTATATAATAATAAATTAATTATTAATTATGTTGATATAATTTATATTTATAAAAACAAATTTCACGAATACGTAATATAATTAAACATTTATAATTATTATTTAAAGGACACATTGTAATGTTTAAATATAATTAAATAAATAAATAAAATATTTATTTAATTTCTTTTTAAATACATTAGCCATGTCATTAATTGTAAATAATAATATATATTAATTTCAGTGACATGTTTTCATGACCTGTCCCCCATGACATGTGGCATGACTACACCATGCCAAACTTCCATATGCCAAGGACTGGTGACTAGCAACAAATTGGAATATCCCCAAATGGGAATTCATTTTACATTAAACTAGATCATACACACAAAGGTCAAACTGCTGAAAGGTAAACATTATGTTAAACAAATCTATCACTGAGAAACTAAAATAAGTACAATACAACTGAAACGGAAAAGGGGACAAAATACAATCCAAAAAATAAAAAAAAAATCACACCTTCCAAGGTCCATCTACTCAAAACCTATATGAAGTGTTGATGGATGATAGTCGGATGGATCCATATATGCGAGTCTCATTCATCTCGTCTCAATGTGCACAACATGGTCCTGCTCTACCAATGTCTCTTTCGACGCATCGATCACCAATACGAGGAACGACACCTGTGGGAGAAGCCCGTGTAGGGCCGAGTAACACATTACATAGTAGCGACCCCAAACTAGAAATGAAATACCACAATACAAGAAAAAAATGACAGATCACAAAGCAATGATTGCTCACACCAGGTATAACTCAACTATTCGGACGTATAATTACAATTTGTAAAGATGAACATTTATACTACATAGGTATTATTCATCAAGGAACACACATAACCTAAGACAATGTGATCATTGAGACCGGCTCTTCACATGGGCTTGCTAGATCATATAGAACTAGTTGTCTATGGGATAGTTGGATCACATAGATAGGATCGTCTCTAGGAAAGTTGGACCACTAAGACCCACATGTCTCTTGTACAGACATATCGGTTAAACCCACTCATCACTAGGCTACATGTATCATTAATAAATGATCATCTCTAGGCTAGTTTTAAAACTAAGACCTGCTACTCTGTTAGCCAGGTGGATCACTATGTCCCCCTCATCAAGTCATTTGGGTCTTAACCAGCCATATGATTCCTTCTCATAAAATGCTTTATTTTGGAAGGATCTACGCCTCAATGAAGTTGTCACATCCTAACTGCCACAAAATCATTCGTATATTATTCCCAAAAAAACATTTTCATCACTAGGGTCCCATATTCATAGATGCCACATAAATCAGACATCTGGTCTGAATGATATTGGAATTTTTTTAAATAGGGTATGGTGTTATCTAGGCCTGATCAATCTAGATCGAACTAACATGACCATCCAAGACAAGTGGTCCCACATGACCAGAACTACTGGGCTAACTCAACCCAATCCATTCAGGCTTGGGACAGGACAATTGGGCCTAGCTGGACCCATCTCATTTTGGTCATGTGTCTAGGTCTCTTGGTGTTCGAGTTACCAAGTTTCATCCATCCCAGCATAAAACTAGCTGGTCGGTTCATTCCTATCCCGGGTTGCCTAGAAAACTAGTTTTTCCCGTCGTCCTAGCAAAAAACAATGGGCCGACTTGCATTGAGCTCAGGAAATCCAGCATCCTTTTTCGTGCCACTGTGATAGCCCAATGCTAGGTAAGACATGCATCTCCAGCCGGCCCCATTGGGTGTGCCTATTCGAGCCACCTTGGACATTGTAGGCATTGTTTCGAAATTCTTCCAATGTAGATAAACTTAAAATCATCCATCCCCTCTATCATATGTTTCTGGTGTGATGTAGTCGAACTTGGGAAGAAAAGGACCTCCAAAAGTTTCCCCATTTGGATAGTGTTCTGTGCATATAATGAACTGCTGGGTGGGTTGTTCCTCTGATGTGTTTCCCGAATGAAGCCACCCTACCCCACCATAAATGGACACCATCGCATGTTGGTAGTGCTGCAACCGGTTCTGGCAACGCTAGTTGCATCTTTCAAGGACCACATGGTCCGCTCCGTTGGTCCTATTCTGAAACCATCTATGCCCTTGAGATTCATGGAATGCTGCCATCCCTACTACATCTTTGAGGTCGCCTCACCATATATTCATGGGAATCAACACAAAGAACAAATGATTTTCAAAATTGAACAAATATTACATTGTTCATGTTGCTCATATTTCATCTCATTAGTAGAAACACAATTCATATACATTTATAAATCACTATGATTTAGTATCACCTTTTTATTCCGCATATTTGACCATCACGTAGAACCATCGAACCAGAGGTCAACTTGTTTGTTACTTAACCCATGTTCATCATATTAAATGAATTAACATGTAAAAGGTATAATTCATTTCTAATAAAACCCCCTACATGTGATATGATCATTGGTCTACGAAGAATGGGATCACGTACCTATCTTCTTCATTATTGATATGAAACCCTCCATCACTTGTGATACATCATAGGATGAAGAATTTGTATTCATCATTCATCATATCCACCCACCAAAGCCTCAAAGATACACTAGGATTGTGCAAAAAATCATGAATTTTTTGTTAGGCTATTAATTAATCAACATGAATTATAATTTCTTTTAAATTGTGTAGAATCATCCTTACGTTGACTCTAAAATGTTGATCATCAATGAGAATCATCGTATCATCATCACTAACTGTAGTACTGCCCTGGTGTCCTCGTACCGCAGACCCAATGTCTTGGGACTGTCATATAGATGGTCTTTCCTGATTGGACCTCTGGGTCATTTTTCGACTACCCACCATGGATGAGTCGGCCACATATCTCCTTGGGGTTGCTCGCACAAAATTTCATGCTCTACGAATATTATCTCCACTATTAGATCTTTCTCCAGCACTCCATCATGCATATATATGCTAATAGAAATCATCAACGCCCTTATCTTTCATTAGATTCAATACTCGAAGGTCTGGGCTCAGAAAAAAGGGTCCCACACAATATCTTTAGAGTAAGAGGAGTTGTATGTGAACCTTGAAAAGTACTCAGTCACTATCATGATTACCAAATATAAGAAGAATTTCTCTACTATGAAAACATACCGCATATTCCAAGGGAAGAACCCAACCCTGAAAAGTATCTCAATGTTAGAACAGGTTAGGGTTACCTCCTAATGAGTCTGGATGGTCAGACACCACCATCTCCCTACTGAGTGCTACATAATTCATACTGCATGAACCCCCATCTAGTAAAGAGGTTTCCCTTACTATGATGAAGACTCACATCACCGCCTATAACCAATCTATAGTTTCAGGAGGATCCTTGTCTCCTATGATCCTGGTAGGGCTCTATAATTAGTTCTCGTGTAAGGTACTAAGTAATTATGTGTGCACAACTAGTAGCGACGATTGTAAATTCTGACCAATGGGTGTTGTTATTGCTAGTACACCACCTGAAGGTTCCATGTAAGGATGTGTTCAATCTAAAAAATCCCCATCACTCTATGGACAGTCTTTATGGTCACACAATAGAGTCATGGTTGCATGTCTGCATGGTGGCATCCTAAAAGATATCATGATGAACCACAGTCAATATATTATACATTTTTAGCTATCTCTGACTCTAAAAGATCAAGATTAATAACTGAAAGATGCATGGAACAGGTGTTTTCATGAAATGAGTTGGAAAGAAGAATTTAGGGTCCCAGTGTATAGATATCATGGCCACTGTACCAACCCAGGACTCTCTATTCTAAAATCAAAATGCGATACACATAACATTGTAGCCCCATTATAATTTACCCAATCATAGTTATTTTGTTAGTACAGTCCTACTCTAATACCACTTTGTCATGACCAATCACTTGGCGCTCGTGTCCGGACGACCTCAAGCCCGCCTTCCATTGTCCAGGTGCTGGAAACTATCACTTTATAGGAATATCCGAAAAGGGAATTCATTTTCATTTAATCCTATAAACTTAATCAAAGATCAAACAACGAAATGGTAAACACTATATAAATCAAAATTGTCACTGAGACAACTAAAATAAGTATAGTTCAATTGAAAAGTAAAAGGGGCCAGAATAAAACCAAAAACCAGAAATGAATTTACAACATCCAATGGAATTTTTGCTCTAATGCTACCTAAAGGGTTGAAGGATTGTAGAATTATGAAGTTATAGAAGTGTGTCCCATTCGTCCCATCTCACTGAGCACCATAAGCTCATGGTCCACCATGGTCTCCATCGACACATCGATCACCTGCATGGGACATGACATATGCAGCCGAAGCCCGTGGGGGGGTGACTAACACCATACATAGTAGGGACACAAAACCAAAATGGAAAGACTACAATTAGAGACCAAAAAACTAGTTTAAGAAGTAATGATATCTCCCACCATGTATAACTCAATGTATAGGATGTAAAATTATCAGTCATAAAGAAGAATATTCATACTACTGAGGGATTCATCATCTAGGCCTGATCATCAACTGGGATAGCATGATCACTAAGAACCACTCGCTTAAATGTATATTTGTATCACATTGAACATAAAATATCTTGGATAGTTGGAACACATAGACCCACTAGTCTATGGGCCTAGTAGATCACTATGACCCGCTCGTCTTTGGGAAAGATGGATCACTTACACCCACTCATCTTTGGTCCAGCAGGATCACTAAGACACTCTAAACTCATGGACATGTCGACCACTATGAACCTCTCATCTATAAGTCAAATATATCACTATGTCCCACTCCACTCTAGGAATATTGAATCACAATGACAAACTCATCATATCCTTCATGTCACTTCAAGCTGTATTATTCCTTATCATAGCATGTTTATTCTAGGAGATTCTAATTATCAGGAAATCAATAGCTTCTAAACGACCACAAAATCTCACATATATTATTCCCAATAGACCATTACATCACAAGGGTCCCAATGCCACTGATGGAGCATGAATCACAAGCTCGGTCTAAATGATATTGGTTTTTTAGTAAACATGGGACAATTGTGTCCAGACTGACCCAACCAACCTGGCTCAGGGGGTCCCTCATAAACCAACCATGTTCAGTTTATCCATCTAGATCTGGTTGGGTCTTGGTAGGCCTAGTCCATCCTGGTATCAAGGATAGGTCCATTGGATAATGCTAGACCCTACCCGGTTTTTTTTGTGGGTCCATTATGTCAGGTCTCCTAGCAACCCGATTTCATCGAGCCTGACCCACAACTGGCATGCCTGTTCTTTCCCAAACCAGGCCACCCAGTGGCCTCATATGTCCCTCTTAGGCGGCTCGGAAAATTCACCTGGCCTGCTTCAATCATAGGCTTCCCAGTGGCCCATTTTGGCCACAGGCCCAATCTTATGTCGGTTTCATCCTAATGTTCCAACCCAGCACGTTGGGCATGCTTGTCCAAGCAACCTATGAAACATAGGGAAATACATCCATGTTCCACATATGTGGCATGGTGGAGCCTTGTCCCTATCCTCTATCACGTCATCATGCCACGACCAATTGGCGTGAGGGGGACAGTCAGTTCTTGCGCACATGGTCCCGTGTGGACCACATGCCACATGTCACTAGTTTGGCAGCTCCTCCAATGCGGCATCCAAACAGTGCCGCCCTGCCGCATCATTGTGGCTAGAAGGGGCAAAAGCCTCCATCACACAGTCATCGATGCACCTGGAAGTAAATTCCATAGACCACCTAGTTCTCTCTGGTGGTCTGATTCTCTAACAATCTATAAAATCAAGCATATTTGATCACTTCTATCCCTATTAATGTCTCATGATCACCTGACTATCGATTAGGGGGCTCATTCATAAAGAACAGATGAATGACCAAATGGAACAAACCAGTATTTGTTTGGGTCGTCTTGTATTTTTTTCCGTTACTGCAAACATGAAGCATGTTCAATTATACATCACTAAGATTTAATATCCTCTTTTCCTCCACATATTTAACCATCAATCATGAATGATCAACCCACATGTTATCATATTTGTGGGTTAACTAGTGTTCGCCATTTTAATTGAATGAAATGGGAAAAGGGAGAATTCAATTCGAATAAAAACCCCATCCAAAGATATGATTAAAGTCTGAGAAAGAACAAGATCACATGTCTCTATTATTTATTCTTGGTCCACAACCCACTATTGCTAGTTATTTTTTGATGGGTGGAAAATGTTGTGTTCGTCATTCATAGTCGCCACCCACCAAAGATATAAAGAAATTCCTGTATTTTTCTAACAACCGTGCATTACAAGTTTTGTTGTTAATTGTCGAATGTGAATCATGTTTTCTTTTACGCTACATTGCAAAATTATTATAATGACTCGTTAATGAGTTTCTGCTATGAGATTCATCGTTTCCTCATCGTTGCACTATAACACTGATGTGTGACTAATCGACGATGAGAAAAACTATTAAAATAAATTTTTATGTTATTTTTTTTGAAAATTAATATAATTATCATTCTCCGTCAACCAATGTTGTTTGAGGTTAAGATCTTCTTAAGGGAAACATGCCCTCACGATCACAGTGGTACTCTTGGATTTCCAATCAGATATACCATTAATTAGTTATAATGATTTTAAAATAAAATAATTATTAATTATTTACTCTATTTAAGGCCAAAAAATACATTCCACTTTTCTTCCAAGCCAGCCAGGGTTTAGTACACTTTAAGAGAATCCTACCACTCTGAGTTCAATGTTTTCCTCAGATTTTTTATCCATGCATCGGTTTAAATGTTAGAAAAACCTGCTCACATATTTATTTAATAAAAATCAATATTTGTTAAAAAATACATTTCTACTACTGTAGGCCTTGGAATTATGTGATGTTTAATAGCTTGGTCTATAAATAATCCAATTTAATTTTCTAAAAATGTACATAGAAATAAAGGGTATTAAACATGTAATTATCTAATTTAAAATTCATGGGGGGATAGGGTAGTGTTTCACTATTGAGAGATTATTTAATTGGTGGATATGGTTTGAGCTCTATTATTTTATGTCTTACCTTTTGGTTTTTAATCCCCCCTTATATCACATCCATCTCATTTGGGTCCAAGAGTGTTTATGATTTAAATCAGGGATGTTTTTGACATTTATAGAAGTAGATATTCCATAAAAATATATTCCCACCAATGTGTGACAATAGTTATTTCCATAATTGGAATTTTTATACCCCTCATTATGTTGAGGTAGTATATCCTCACTAGACCTCTAATATAGAACGTGATTTGAAATTGTTTTCATCATCATATAATATTTAGTTTCCAAATTGGGACTTCCTATACTGGCTAACTAGTGATGTGCTTGGTTCCTTTGGCCTGTTACTTTGTTGAAGTTAAATTTGACCTATTTCATTGTAGTTATATTCTCATAATGGAGTTCTATCATATCAACATGGTATCTAGTTATGGAGTGATTTTTTAATTTATTTATCTAACCATTAAAAATGTGTAGGATGTAGAATTTCATATATTTCGAGTCGTGTTTTTTTCAATGGAGTTTTAATAGATTGTATGGAAATTATAACCGATAGAGTTGATGAGATTCCATGTAAATAATGGTATGTGATGGGAAAAAATATTTTGGGACCAGAATCGTCTCCCAAATGGTGGATTCCATAGAAAAGATTGAATGACACTATTACGAGATAATGTCTAGGTTTATATGTATGAAATTATTTCACAGGATCTGTTGTTATACATAAATGTGTTTAATATAAATTTATTTTTCTTATTTAGAGGCTCAAAATCACCACATCCTATATCAAATTTCTATAAAAAATTTTATTTCTATGAATTATACCATTATAATCCATATATACTATTACCCACATTGGTGGTTTACCTTCTTGATAGGATTTTGATTATATATGGATAATTTTTTATTATATTTATTTGACATACATGAATCTCTAGAATCCCATTTATTACACTATATATAAACGATGTTTGTTTCTGTTTCTCTACTTAACCAGGCCCTATTGATGTACATTGGGTATTTTAATTGTGTGAATTGATGTTATCTATCACTTCTTGTAAATTACATGAACATAGAAAAATATATATGGGGGTTATTTAATTAATTTGGAACTATATTCAATATATTTTATCCCAAATAACCATATTGTTTATTAGTCCTGTTAATTTAGATACATTCATGAATCTAAAATTATAATTGAAGAAATAAATTTCAACATACCATTTTTAAGAGAATATTTTTATTATCTATTTTCATATAGATTAAGATAAATCATTATAAAATTAATGATATAATTGAAAAATGAATCATAAGAGATGGGGAAGATCAAATTCCCTTTAAGGGAATGTGAATAAAAGAATATATCATATGTAAATATAGAATACGCTGTATGACAATGTAAATAAATCATAACACAATCTATTTATTAAATAACGTGATAGTAGAGTAATATGAAAGGAATTAATGATGATGAAATAATGCAATATAAATAATCACTTTAGGATTAAACGTATTCACAACTTTCATAATTATTCTGGTAATCATAAGGGAATCAGTAACTAAATACCTAAAAATATAATTAATAATACTAAAAAACATATAATTACTATTGATGCATCATGCATAGATATTGAAATAAAAAATAAGGACTCATAAAAAAACCAAACATTTTTTTAACACAAATATATTCATCATGTTGTTATGTAATTTATGGAATCCCTACCACATAATAAGTAAAATTAATTAATCATATAAATAAAAAATACACCATAATCATGATTCCTTAATAATCAAACAAAATAGTTTCCAAAAAAATAGAAAATATAATTTCAATAATTTTTACAATAGAATTTATTTTAAACCATTTATATGTGGAATAATAATGTTATCTCTACATTATATCTTATGATGAAAAATATTAAATACATAAATTTTTAATTGATTAATTAAAATTTCAGGAAATAAAATTACAAACAATCTGGAGAAAAATACATTTTCAACATTGAAAATAACATATGGAAACCAAAAAATTATAATATAATTTGCCAAAATATTTTCATTGAAATAACCATAGAATCTTATCATGGAAGATTGAAATAATTTTGAAGTCATCATGGAGTAAAATTCCATTAATTCCTTGTATATTAAAAGAAGAATTTGATTCAAATTTTCAATAGAAAGCGTAAACAATAAATCATTTAGAAAATGAAAAAAATATTACATCGAAATATTTTTGTTGAAATTAGAGAAGTAGAAAAGAATAATTCAAAAAAAATGGTTAATATTAAAATATTATTGAAATCATTTAAATAAAAATAGGGACATGAATGAATAGTATTTCTAATCGAATTGAAATAAAAATCTCTTTTATATAAGATAATTTCATTCCTTATTGTGAGCACATAAAGGATAAAAATGAAAATAAAATATGTAATTTTATTAAAAACCCATAGATTATTAAATTTATCATGATTAAGATATAAATATCGAATATTTCTCCAATATAATCCTCTAAAATAAATAATCCTGATTAATTATGGGATTTGGAAATTAATACTAATCACATTGGTATGTTTTAAATCCAAATATACATTGAATAATTAACATAAAATGAAACATTAATTACAAGGGATATAATTTTATTCATGCTATATCAATTATTAGGGGTAGTATACCCACCAGGTTAAATTATAATGTTGCGAATATAGAAAATCTCTCGTGGAAACAAATGTAAAAACAGAAACACTTACTCATATGTCATCATTGTAGTGAGAATTAATCATTGATGGTAGTATTATTAAAAACATGTAAATATCACATAGAATAGTTTTAAATATATCATAATAACATTGGTGTCCATTTCATAGAAAATCATGGAAATAGAATTTCAATGAATTAATAGTATTACCCATTGCTTATAAATCACGTTAAGAAAATATTTACCACTTTTTTGAATTCATTCATTTTTTGAACCAAAAGTATAAAATTTGAGATATACTAATCATGTAAAAATTAAATATTATCATATATGTCACACAGTATAATATTTTATTACAATCTTTTATCTCCCTAGAATTAACAATTCGTTATTAAAATCATTATTCTGCGTGATAAATGCTTCATTTTTTCATTTATTTTTTGTCCGTTAATTTTAGACCTTATAAATTAATCATGATTGAATAATATCTATAATGTTAATAATTATATATACCTAATATATATTAAATATATATATAGAATTATCAAAAAAAATAGGGATATAAAAATTAATTAGACACTTCATAGAGATAGTTGACCACCCATACCCTAGAATGGTGTTTTCATTTTTCAATAGATAGAATTTAAAAAAGTAAAATATTAATTAATTATCCTATAAAAATTATTATATATTATATAACATATATGTATATATTAAATCTATACTAATTACAATACATGCATGAAATATGTGAAATAATGATAACATTATTTCTTTGTAGTTGTAATCCACACATATGCACAAGAGATGATATAATTTTCCAATGGATAAGAATGTATGAGGGTATATATTATATATAATTATTGAATTGTAATTATTTAATTATCATAATATAAAAATATATCAATCATAATAACCATACATGAATGGTGGTTATGGAAAATTAATAATTTTACTGCGTATAGGTGACAGTCTACACATATGTGTGATCGATACATTCACATAAAATTTTAAAAAATGGGTGGATAATGGATGTTTCCTATGAATAATTACGTTTATGTAAATTTATTATATATAAGTTACTATTAAATTATAATTAATATATATTTATTTTTTGTATAAGGTGATGTAAAATGGATGTGAATGGTTAAGGTGATTTTCACTTCTATTAAAGAACTCCTTTATATATCCTATAAAAGACCCTAGGGTGGGTATTAAGTGATGATAAGAACTTATATAAAGTGGATAAAAAATTTCCAAAGTAACATATTTTGTTTTTCTGAGCTACAAGTGTCTATGTTTTACAAATAAGATAATGGAATGGTGTCCAGATATAAATGGGGAAGAAGAAACACTTTATGTTTCCAAAATGAATATAATATAATAATGTAATTCAATAACAAATGATTCCAAATATAAAAATATTATAATATACCAAATTATATAATCTGAATACCATAAAACAATAAAATTTTGAATGAATAATGTTTTTTAATAATATATTTTTTATTAACCCTATAGTTAAACAATTTTTTTCCATAAATGTAGTAAAAAATTTCTTAATATTAAATGTGTTTAATTTTATATATGAGTTAAAAATTTACTAATAAATTATAAACGAATTTATTTTTTTCACCATTTATCATCTTTTCGTTTCTATTTTATTATTCTTTTCATTTTTTAATTTTCAAATAAAAAATTTCATAAAAAAGTATTAATACTATCATTTTGAAACTGTTCATTTAATTTGACATTAAATATCCCATGATAATGATAGAATTAGAATATAATAAATTAAATTGTCCATAATATATAATATTTTTCTATCAAATTAGTTAAACTCAATGATACTTATAATTTATATTGCTTTTAAATATTTAAAAATCATTTTTTAACTTTTCAATTAATTGGATAATTGTTTTTTCAATATTGTGTAAGAATGTAAGGTAATAAATTTTTCATAAAATTTAAAACTAATACCATGATAGAATTTAAATTTTTTTTATAAAAAATATTTATTACTGAAAATGTCTAATTGTTATCCATATATAAAAAATTTATATATTAAAGTCAAGATTGTGATATTTTGAAAATTTATTCAATTAAAAAATATAAGTATAATTATCAAGATATATTGGCATTAAAATAACATATATTTGTATTAGGAAAAATATTGGTAAATTTTATCACAATCAATGAAATTAATATCATCTATTGGATTGATTTTGAGACATTGTACATGTTTTTCAACCTTGTTTGAATTGTTTTACCTTTACATTGTTGATAAACATTTATCAGAGTGACAATCTATAATATATAAAAAATATCAGTGATGAATTACAAAATATATCCCTCTTGATTATAATTATGATATAAATTATATTGAATCAATTTTTTTAAGAGTAATACAGAAAATTTTATTATTAATGGGTGATAAAAATGGAAAAATATTTTACTAAAAAATTCCAATTAAAGAATAAAATAAACTTATATCAAAATAATGATTCTAACGATTTCAAATTTAATAAAATAAATTATTATAATTAAAATTTATCCAACGTAAATTTAGTATAAATATTATAATATTGTATTATATATAAATTACAATATCTAATGAAAAAATAAGACTATTTGAAAAATATGAATTTATCCCTATCCACTAAAAAACATATATTTTAAAAAAACTAAACCTTCACCAAATAATAATATTCCTAATCAAATTAAAAATATTATGACCTTTTTAATAAATAATATTTTTTAAATTTTTATAAATTAATAAATATAATAAATTATATTTATAATAAAAATTATTATTTGAATAACATGTGTGGAATCAAAAAATGAATTAACTAGAAATTAATTACTTGTTTATTATAAATTATCCATTTTATTTTATATAAATCCTATATAAATATTTTATAATAATCTGGTTATTTTTATTCATACCTTGATTCATAATTTCTTCTTTATAAGGACGGAATTTAAATATTATTAATTTTAATAGTATTTTATATTTCATTTAAATTCAGTAATGTTTGTACCATATGCTGTAAATGAAATTAAAATAATTTAATGAGAAATAAATTAGAAAATTATTGGTTTTAACATTCTATACCTAAAATAAATTTCACCCTAAATTTTTTATCATGGCTATTAAATGATCTAAATTTGAAAAAACAATTATTAAAAACCCACCTCATAAGTAGGTATAAAAACATATTTTTAAATGGGAATGGGGGGAAAGAGGTTACCTGAAACATCTCACACTCACATTTCCAAAAATGGAGAACATTGGCGGGATGTTAAAATAATGATATGATAGAAAAAAATTACATCCAATGACTAGTAGTTAGTTTTATAGAACATTTTCATGAGAATTTTAATCCCCAAAAAACCGAGAATCAGTGATGGGTGAACATACAATAATTTTATTGGAAAATGATTTTAAATGATAAAATTTATATTTTTATATTTATTTCCCATTATTTAGTTATTGTTTTACTAACATGATGAAGAAAAATATAAAATGTACCTACATTATGTGTTTCTATTTTATATGACCAATTTCATCCTATGGTAGTAGGTCGACGAATTTCAAAACCAGTTATAATATACTGAAATGAATTTTCATTATTTTTTTTCATTCATGATATACTAGTATTATAATTTAATGTTTCATTAATTGTTTAAAACAATGATAAGAAACATCTTTTATATCTATGTTGTATCCAAATAAAAATATTTTTTCTCTAATAAAATAATATTAGCACATAATGTTTAAATTAACACATTACAAAAATATAAAACTTTATGAATACACCTCAATATGTCTATCCCTCTATGAAATTAATAAATATTGAAATGTATAAACTAAATTTAGAAAATATAATTAATATTAATAATAAATAATGTAATGTATCTCATAATGTAACTCATCCAACAGGCGAATAACTTGACTATATAATCGTATGAATCCTAGTAATAACATTAATTACCATATAATCTAAATGAAAAAATATATGCTTATACAAAATAACCACCTCTAATATTGTTAAAAAAAAGTGGGGGAATATATTTTATAAATTATTATATTCTATAAAATCCTTCATTGATAAAGTAATAAAATTTTTATTGATTACCTAATCAGTTTGAAGGTCAATAATATTGACCCACATTCATTAAAAATATTGTTCATCTGTCAAACTCATATAAACATTATTATCTCGAAATAAGTAATTTATTTAGGGCTTATATGTACATCAATCACATGATTTTCTATAAAATATCACATTATCGTTATATCTAATTCAATGTTATTCATCAGCAATGAATATATTCATGAATATTCCAAAAGAAAACCTACTAAAAATAGTCCTTACATGTTGAATTATACTAGTAAATATAATATCAATAATTAATCCGTTCACAACATAATTCACTAATCGCTATACAAAAACACTTCAATACTTTGTATTTAATGATTAGAAAAACATATTTCCTTCCATATTCTAGGATTTAAACCTTTTTTAGTCATTTTCATAAATAATTACATAGTTCCCCATAAATATGATATGTAATTATTTATAAATTTATTGAACTATGTCCATAATTTAATAATAGAAAACATTAAACCATTAAATTAATAAATTATTGCATGTTTTCATTCCAATATTATAGACTTAATGAAAATTGAACATTTATTCCTCTATGGTTATAACCAAATTAATATTAGTAATTTCTTGTTGTAATATTATTTAATGTGATATGAATTTCACCAACGTTTTATTCAAATAATAATCACAAACATTTATTGGGAATAATCACAAGTACTCACCATCCCTTATATCATTTAGTTTTATATGAGTAAAATCTATTATCTACAATAATATCCTTTACAATTAATCATCGTAGTTTTTTCCATTTTATAAAACCAAAAAAAACATGTTTGATAAAATATAATCATTTGGAGGGATAATGAAAATTCATTTAAATAATACCTAAAGACCAACATCTTATTTCGAATTTATGACTCCATAATGATTGAAATTAGTCATCAGTGGTATTAAAATATATATATATATATATATATATATGACATGATCTCATTACCCCATTAAATTATAGAATATCAAATAATAATATTTTCATTCAAAATAAATGAATATTTACCTTATCATAACTTTTGAATATATATTTATTTAATTAATATAACTTATAAATTCATATATAAAGAAATTATTCACTGATATCCTGAATAAATTTTATAATGAGTAAAATGTTGACTAAATATGAGAAAAATATCAAATATATTTTCCATCTCCTAAAAATTTTATCATTTAATTTTCTATCAACATAACATATAAAATAATTTCTAATATATTAAATTATAAATTCCTTCATAAACATTATATTTATATAAATATGTTGAGATTTTAGATATAATTTATTTAGGACTCTATAGACCATTAATATTAATGGTATTGGGTGTAACATACATTCCAAGAGTCGTATATAGCTACATAATAAGGTACCCTAAGGAAAATTAGAAATCACAATGATAACACTATAAAATTAAAAATATATATAATCTCATTGTTAATGGATATCTCATGAAATAATATGGGTACTTGTGCTATAATAATCTCTGTTTGTTTAATATTGTATTTAATTTCTTTGATGAACAAGAATATTAAAAAATTAATATGGTTTTATTTTGACTCTTCAATCTCAAACAAGGTACCTTATATATATTCTTCTATAATATTTGAGGGAAAAAATTCCTATTTACACTAAATTAATGTCATATAACTTATAAAAAGTGGATAATATGCCACCATTACATTAGAATATTTTGTTGTAATTTTCATTCATAAATCCAATTACAAAATTCATGATATGAATTTACAATCACACCATGTATAATGAGTAATATATAATTTCACATATTTAAATTGTAATGAAATATATAATATGAAAAATCCCTATTGGAAGGATTTTCATCATGACCTCCCCAATTGTAAATCACCTAGTGACAACTACATGAGAAGAAGTATTAATGATGAGGATCCCATCTCACGTCATAGTAAAATATTATCTATATCCTATAAGTTTGATGTATCTAGATAATATGACATATCATTTTTTAATAGTGTAATAAATTCTAATGGATCTTCATAATGAAAGGAACATTTATAAACTTGTGATTTAATAAATAGTATAATGAAATTATCAAATTAATTGTATTACAAATAATAAACAAGACATGATAAGGATAATATATTTATTAATATAAGATCCAATAAAAAGGGTTTAAATTAATTTTTATAGTAAATAAACTCAAAAGAACCCATATTTATACTGGAGAAAACACCCATAATTAATTACCTTATTACATATCAAGCGATTTTATTTCTTTTGCTATGTTTTAACTTTTTTCACATGGAGTACAATATTTAAATTTGAAAATACAATGATAACTATAACATATAATTCTAGAGTAAAACATATGTTTATATTGTATTTCCAAAACATGTTACCCAACTTATTTAGCTACATATAACGCTATGTTATATATTTTATAGATTCAGAAATAATAATTTATATTAATCTCCAATACGAAATTACACTCTAATCATCTAAATTGTGATTTTAGATCTCATAAGAACTATGTAAAATTTCAAATAAAATTATTATATCACTCTGTAGGGTGGGGGAAAGGATTAATTACTATGACCCTATTATATCACATTTTTTATATTTTTCTTTCACCTCATAATATTTAACCCAGTATATTGATTGAATTTAATTTATTTGATTATGAGCTTGTGTAAGACAAATCAATATGAAATTTAGCAAATAAATAATGAAATGAGCACACTTTATTTTTATAATATCCAATCCTAATGTTGAACTATAACGTATGTAGTGTTCAGGGAGAATTTAAGATACATACATCATTGATATAAACTCTCATTACAATAGTGTGAGAAGGAATCACCATTAAATAATCAACTAGATTAATGATATAATGCTAATGGAAAGAATAGGGTTGGATAACCAAAAAATCTATAACAAATATACTATGTCCCAACAACATACCTTGGAATTTATTTTACTAGATAACTCTATTATATAGTCCCCCAAATGTTTGGATTTAAACTATAGTAATTGATTCCAGACATAAAATTTCATCCTCAAAAATCAATTCATGATCATAAATAATCATAATCATAATCCAGAATCACTACAGTATTTTATTATTTCTTAATAAACAAAAATTAATTTTTGTATCATTATTATGAATCAAAAAAAGAAAAATAGTTCTTGTTGACTCAAGAATAAAAACATAAAATAATTATTAACTATTAATATCACTACACCTTATCATTCAAACACAATATTTATCAATAAGACACATAGAATTTAAATTAGGATACAATAGTGTCATCCACTCTTAACTATGTCTTATTCATGATATTATCATTCTTATTTGTCATATTATATGATAAAATGATATCATTAGAAATAATAAATATTATATAAGGATATCGTTGGGTTGTAATAGACTATTACCATTATTTTTTCATATAGAAATTTGATGATAATAATATGTAGGAAAACAACTCTTCTTTTGAATTATTAATATTCTCAACATTATTTTCATTACAAATAATTTTTAATATTATTGAATTATTAGTCATTTAAAATATATATCATCCATATATTCATAATTTTAAGTAAAATAACATATTTTATTTTCTTTAACTCAAAATTTATATTCTATATAATATTCATCATTTTATTCAAAAAAAATCATGAAGTCATGAATTTAAATTATACTATTAAAAAATTAATTATAATTCTGAAAAAGTTATTCTCACATTAAAAATGTACATATGAACTCACAATGAATGATGTAGTTTTTACCATAATAAATTTTTTAAAATTTTCTATTTTAAATCTTCCAATTATTACCGAATTATATAATAAAATAACTTTATTTTCTTTTCTAAAAACCATTCATGAATCATGAATAAATCTATTAAAAATCATGATATATAATATCTAATTTGTATCCTAGTATATTATGAATAAAACACCCATGAATAATTGAACCTAATACTATCTTAAAAATCTTCTATATACATGATAATATCATCCTCATAATTCATTAGAATCTCTCTAATAACTATAAATATTATGTTTGTGATTGAATAAATTCAAAATTAGATAAAATGTATTACCTATCAACACATCAGGTACTTTAAGATATTTCCACTCTAAAATATATTATATATCACTGTGATATTTTACGTATAAATTATTTTCATTATGTATCATAATATTGTTCAATCATTTTCTACATTGTATAATACTCTCTTACAATCATTTTATATATCACTAGGATATATCACTATGATATACAAAAAATCCATCACATAACATAGGTTTATCAGTTTGGTTTCACTTTTTCTATATTATATCATGATAAAAAACACACATATATTGTATTATAACATATATTATGTATTAAAATATGATTTACATTACCATATTAAAATTATATCTATTCATATCATCTATATGTATTGAGATATGTCCTATAAAAACATTATTATGTACCAAATGAAATTCATTATATTTTATAGTGTGAGATCTCAAAGAAATTTCTAATTCCTCAAATTCATCCTAATTTTATTCTCATATATATTCTATAGAAGTCTCTGTAACAATGTGATCTTATGTTTTTTATAACTTTTTATTCTAACTAATATTATATATAACCATTCTAAATTACTATAAATAAATAAAAAATTCAAGAACAACATTAAACCATCTCAAAAAATATTCATTCAATCATATAGAATATTAAATATATCTAACACATATCATAAAAAATCAAATAACAATAAGAATATATTAGACATTATAAAATATATTTAGCATAATTACAAATGTATTTTGAAAAAATAGTATACTCAATTTAAGTATTTTCCTTGGATTTCACTTCCTCATTTATTTTAGATTAAAACTAAAAATTATCGACTTATAATCCACGTGATTTTAACAATTTATTATCGAATCACTTATTCTTGAGAATATAGGGATTTGTTCTCAATATTCTATCATGCTTCACATGATATAATTAGTATCATAATTATCAAATTCATAATGAACGTTTTTTTATATGTATTCAATATCCCATAGCCAATTTTCATGAATATATTAAGATATTATTATATGAATAACCACATATATATATATGGGGATTCATTCAAATAAAAATATCAATCTTTATTTTAGTCACCTTTTCTATCATCTGCATTAAATTTTCTATGTGATAAAAATAATAGGTTTGACATACAATAGATCTAGAGGAACTCTAATATATATACCAAACTTTTAAATTAATCATTAATTGTGATTTTATTATCTACCAAAACACATTTACATTTTTCTTAATAAATATATCAAAAAAAATTCAAAAAATTATATCTTTTAATCATATTCCAATTCTGTACATCAATCTCAACCATTTGAATTTGGTTAAAAACCCATTTCAATTCATCAAAATTCATTTATTAAATCAATGTAAATATACCTGTTATTGATAAAAAAAATATTTTTATGTATAAGTAAGAATAATTTTTACACATAATTTAATATAAAATGTATTCATATTCCATTTAATAAAACCCAATCCATATGATAGAATGGTGGAATTAAATTTAACCTATATAATGATAAAAATTCAGAACTTTTTCTTAACATTTTTAATGCTTGGTGGTGAATAAAATATATAACAAAGGCATAAATGTTATCCATAATAGTAATCGTGATATTATTCCAACAATGATTCTGATGAATAAGTGATATTTATATATATTATTAGTAAATTTATAACCTACATTTGAGTCAAAAAACATTTCAAATAAATGAATTTTTTGCATGTTTTCTCAACTAAATATATCTTAATTTTACCAATAAGGAATTATTCAATTCCACACTCTAAAAAATATAATTATTTTCATTATATTATTATTAATATTCATAAAAAACATCAATTATGAATCCTTTAAAACATTTTATATAATATATATTCCCATGATATCATACTAAAACATGTTAACCATCATTAAGCACATCAATAGATTAATACCATTATTCTTCTTTATGAATGATCTTCATTAGAATATACTCCAATAATTTAATTTCAGATATATATGAAAATTATAAAATGTGTAAATAAATAATTATCTCCTTGATGGAAACTCTTCTCACCATTCAATTTTTATAGCATTCCATTTCTCTATAAAAATTCATCATTATCATATCATTAAATTAATGATTAAAATTAATGAATAATGTGTTTCTATGGAGATCCATTATAATATAAATATTGACATTATTTTATTCTAACTATACAAACAATTTTTATCATACCATAAGTTTGATAAAACTTCATTCTTCCTCCATCTTCGATTTTACTGATTTGAGTGTATTTTGGAATCTTTGTCTACTTTTTTTTAGTTATTTTTTTTATTTTATATTTTCAATTAATCTTTCAAGGATGATTCCTTATTATGTGATAGAGCCATAAAATTTTCCATTTATAGATATTTCAAAAAAATATTTATTCATTCCATTACTATATGATCCTCTTTCTTCATGTGTGGAATGTCAGTTTTTCACAAAAAGAAATTTTACTATGTGATATTACTGTTAACTTAACATCATTATTAAAAATTTCATTATATCTATAAAGATATGTTATAAATTTATTGAAGTTTTTATATACTATTTTATCCATTTAAATAAAATTTCCCTCCGCATTGATTCATATTTCACCAAACGATTTACAATAATTTCAACTCATTATTTACTATTTTCTTCCACCAAAAAACATCTAATTTCTGTACTTGGTTAATTTAATTGTCTTGATATAGGAAAATTTATTCTTTATTACTTATAAAATTTTTTCAACAATTTATATAACTACCTGGATTTTTATGGATTATTATTATTTTAAATATTTATAATTGCATAAATAGTTTACAATACATGCAAGTTTATGTTAATCCTCTTTTGCACGTGACACCATGTTTTAACAACCCACAATATAATATTAATCTTATTATTTAAATATTACTAATATAAAAAATAATTATATTTTTAACTATTAATATAAAAAAATTAATATTTTATTTATAATGTTTATACTAGATTAATATATATTGATTAAAAGTACATATTTGTTTTGGAATGACATTATATGGTTCAATAAAACAATTTTTTAGAAAACATTCACTATTACATTATATGAAAATCATCAAATTATTTTGTAAAATATATATAAAAAATGTTTTTAAATATAAAATTTATTTTTAAAATATACATGTTAAAATTACATTCGAGTGAATTTGAATGAATTTTATGAAAATATATTTTTTAAGGAATAATGATTAATAGTGATTTCTGTTACGAAAAATCATTTTCATTATAGAATTTAAAACATAGATATTATAGTAATATGGTTTCAAAAGTGTAATTATTTATATTATATAATATTTTTTCCAATGAAGTTCATTTTAATAAATTTCATGATGATTTTTTTCATTATAACCTGTTATAAATTAGGGAATTTACACATTTGAAAATAACATTCTCATAGAACTTAAGAGTTTAATTTTAATTAATATATTACAATTATAGGAATTTAATTTGGAAAAAATTATCCCTTATTTTAAATAAAAATTCAACATAATTTATAATATATATTTTTTTTAAATTATTAATATTATTGTAGAAAAAATTAATTGTCATGGTCAATGAAAACATTATATTTCTGGGGGCTTAAACTAAAACAAAATTGTGTGAAATGAACTAGTATCTTTTCTAGAACAAATATTAGTGCCATATAATGATGTCATCGCATATATAGTTCGATAATGATCCTATTATATCTATTTCCAAATTTTAAACGTTTTGTTAAAAAATTTATTTTTAATATTTTCAAAAGTTCCACTCATAATACCTACAAATGAACACCTCTATCCTATTATATTCACACATACAATACCGAATAGTTATGTACTTAAAATTAAAAATTCCTTTATAGATTCTCTCAAGAAATCATTTAATCCTTATTTTTTTGAAAATACATCTAATTATTGCTTTTCGGTGAAACATAAAGAGGTTACCTAATGTAGTGGTATCTTTCATCAATGTGAATTTTTATTTTATTTTTACCTATATATCCATAAAATCATATTAAACCACTAATATATAATGAAAACAATATATTAAATATAAATATTTGTTATTGTAACTCTATAATGAAATAAATAAATATATTATCTCCGTAAATTTTAAATAATAACGTATCATGTGTGTACAACATACTACTTCCTCACAAACTCAGGTGAAAGGTTTTCTACCAACAAATCTGACCTTTTATAATAATCATGGATATAACTTATCAATACGAAAAGTTCGATATAAATAAAAAATTTAAATATTAAATAACAAATATGTTATTTATTTACATTTAATCGTGGATAAAATAACATCAATCAAATATACATCAAACAAATTTCTTGAGAAGTGATGCGATTCATTTTTCACAAATTCTTTAAATAAAATGAAATTAAAATAAATATAATGAAAAAAAATTATATATATGAAATTAAAATGTTTATGGTTCTTTATTGTATTATTTTAATTTATTTATTTCATCTATTGAGAAAATGGAATCAATGTTCATGCATACATATGATATACAATCCCATGAGAAGTGTATTTCCTTTTCTTTCTATAACATATATGTATTGATATAAATAACAATATAATGAATATATATATATATATAATAGTTATAACATGGTACATATTATAATGATTATATAACCGCAATGAAATTTTGAGGAGAGAAAATACCAAATAAAAACAGACACAAAATTGATGTATTTATTCCTCAATACATGAATTTATCATGGCATTGTTTATAAATTGGAAGTAAAATGTCATAAGAAAATAATATATCATTAAATGAAATTATTTATTATTTGTTAATTGATTTAATATAACCATATTTGTATTATAGAGGATTATTGAATGTTTATTAATGATTTTCATACTTATGGCATTATATTTTTTTTCCATTTTCACTTTATTGATACATATGTTGTTTTATGATCTTATCATCATTTATGAGGTGTATATGTAACCTCATTTAAATGTAACACAATGAAATTATTTTTTAAACTCATATATAATGTTTCTATTAATCATATACATTAATGGGATTATCATTCGATGTTATAATTATGGTAATATTTTTATGACATGATCTATTTGTTTTTTCAGATTGTTTATTTTTATGATTTTAATGACAAAATATTATAATACATATATAAATACTCACATGAATTTTCATCTCATTGTTTTATACTCTGGTAATACAGATTCCACATTATTTTTATATCATTATTCACAGAAGTGTTCAGAATATTTTTTTTTATAAAAAATGTATTTTATTTCTCTCTTCATTCAAATATGATTTATCATAAAAATCATTGTTTATGAAATGATTTAATAATATTAAATTTAATGTTATTATATATTTTAATTTAATTTATAAAATAATTTTGCATCTCCACATTTTGAAATGAAATATTCTTTTCATTTACTGAGTGACATGATTTTAACATTTTCCAAAATTGGGTTAGGAATATAGTCAAAGCATAGAATAAGAAAAAATATATTAAAAAATCATAACCATTAAATTATTTAATTTTTATTTTATATGTCTCCAAGATTATTTGTTATGAAATTATTTTAAAATAATTTTTATTATCTTTTTGATATTCTTATAATTTAATGGATAATTTCACATGAAATAGTTTTAATTATATTTAATGCATCCCATTTAAGAATCGAATGTTATATTCAATGAAAATATGTTTTGAAATACTTATATTTTTAAAAAATTATTTAAAAGTGTAAAGGCTCTTGTCCACATGAAAAATTCCCTTTGATAATTCAATACTATTTTCTATGAATGATGATAGTATTGGATGGTACTTATGAATTTCTATAGATATGATTTTATGGCACAATTATTATTAATTTAATGGATCGTAAACATTTATTTTTATGAAATTTTTATGAATCCAATTAAATTTACTTGGATTATGATGCTGTTAATTGATGAAATGATAATGAAACCATTTTTATTTTTATAGGTTATGATGTAACAATATAATGAATATTATATGACAAAATGGAAAAAATTAGTATGTCATTAGTTATGAGATTTGTGGGTCCTATACCTCACTCAAAATACATTTGGTAATGCATTAATTAAATGTCCTGAGATATCGAATAGAAAAATTTTAATGGGATTGATACACTATGGGAAACATGTGAATGACAGTCCAATATGGGAAACATGTTAACCGTGATACATGATTGGAAATACATGATATTTCTTTATCCAATATATTTATAGTTTTTGTATTTAACCTTGAAATATTATATGGTTTACAATATTTACGACGATGAGACAATTATACGATGTTAACATATAATTCTTGATCGATTTATCAATGATTTATTAATCGAATGGACCATTTTAAATGAAAATGAAATGTTTTATTCCATGAATCAAGATTATGATCTATGACTATATGTGCATCAATATCATTATTTATGTTAATGATCATAAAAAAATAAAATTTACATTTTCTTTCATGTGATATTATATTTATATCAATTATATTTACCGTTAATGTGTATATGAGCTCACTAATTCTTAAATTTTCATCCCTAGGCTATGAAGAATTATTTAAGTAGGGTTTTCCAAAGAGGATTAATATTTGTGAAGATTGTTATGGGAGATAATAAAGAACATTCACCAAAATAATATATTAATTTTCTAGTCCAAAATAAAATAAACTATTGTGATATACATGCATGTGTTTATGATATACTAAATATTAATCTAAACAGAAGACATATTTTATTATGAAAATTATGGGTACTTATATTTTTTATTAATTTAATGGTTTAATAAAACATTATAAATGATGATGAGTAAATTATAGTGAAATACCAAGGGATAATTCTATTGGTATATCAATAGATATGTCTCTTGAGAAATCAATGGATATATTAAACTATATGAAATTGTCCTTGAATATAGTTTAATGATAGGAAGATTGGTTTATATGAAATTAAAAACATATTTTTATAAGGCATGGGGATTTTTATTTGGAACAATGGAACATATACTTAATAACACCAAAAGAGTGTATTCATGTGTACTTGATTATCTTTTGGTGCACAACAAAAATCATTTCTACACACCTAGTTTCACACTCATGGTAGATATGTTTGGGTAATTATAAAATCCATTTCAAACCATAATGATTGATTTGAAATAATAACACGAATTACATAGTATAATAATAAGGGTTTATAAAATTTAATGATTATTTCACTATTTAGTCATCCTATAAATTATTTTCATGATTGTGTGGTTTTATTCTAGGATATGCGTTTCAAAAATTATGTTTTTTTCATTCAATGGTTGGAACAAAAAGGATCCATGTTAATGATTAATGTGATAGAAAATTAAACGATATTACACCTAAGAAACCATATTATATGAGATCTATGATTAAAAGATATGTTTATATGATCAATAAATATTATATATTCATAAACCATTCTAAGAATCCAAAATTTCAAATGGAGGAACAATGTTCTGTTGAATCCTTCATCAGAAAACAACCACGTTATTTTAGTAGTTCTTTAGGTCTAATAGTATATAATATATGGATCAACACCATGGAGAATATATTTGTTGATTTTTAGTACTCATAACATTAAATGGTTTTATATTCTATATATTATATTGATAGTGGACCAGATCAATGGTGGAACCTGAGTATGTTTACCATCCAAGTGGAAGAAATTGAAACCAAGGAATTGGTTGAATCTATTGGTAATTATGAAGATAATTATATATTTATTACAATGTAGAATTATTTTTTTATTCATCAGTATGGAAAAAAATTGACTTAATCTTAGTTAGATTAAATCCATGTCTCTAAAACCCATTGGATACAAGTTCATTGTTGCTATAATGAATGTAAAATAAGGATTAGTTGTGTTCATTATTGAAATTCACATATAAAGTATGGATAATATTTTAATATTAATATTTAATATATGAATTATATGTTTAATGTTTTTATTATATGAGTTTTCAAAAAATGTTGTAATATCTATTTCAACTAAAAAAAGAATAGGAAGTTCATTCGATTAAAGAGAACTCTATAGAATTCGATTAATTACTAATGATTGTGTTAGAAAATTTTTTATTTGAAAATAGAAAAGTCAAATTGAAATCTGTGATTATCACTATTAACATTTATCTTTATAACAAAAGGAATATCAAGTCTAATAGAAACTGAAATTAATCACATGTTAGAATGAAATTTTATCCATCTACATTCCAAAATAATTATACGATGTATCATGGAATTTTCATCAATCAATTGGGGAAGTTATATAAATATGGATATTTGGATCATCATGCATGTGAATGTTAAAATGTTAATTACTATAGTTTTGTACAAAAGAGGATAATAGGATTCGAAATAATACTCCACTCAATCGGCAGATCACCAAATAGTAATTTTATATGAATTATTATAAAATGGTCCCAAATATGAATGTTTTTTATTATAAATGTCAATAGAATCATATTCCCAATGAAAATGGGAAATATCATATGTTCATGATATTTGACATCAGTTAAAATAATAATTTGTTGAATGGTACTCTTATAATAAAATATATAACATCTAATATTTTTTTTCTATTCTAACACTAAAGACCCTTTATTTTTAGAGTATTTTAAAAATTTATTGAATTTATTTTTTAATGATTAGATAAAGATTTACAAGTTAAAACAACTAATTTTATGATTGTTTAATTAAAATTTTATATTTCCTCTCCAATTTAAGATTTTTAGAATGTTCTTCATGAAAATCATTTAATGATCCATTGAATAGATTTTTATATGATTCACAAATAGCATTGGATTCAGATAATTCCAAATGAAATTAAATAATGGGGATCAATATTAATATTTATTATTCAATAATAACCCATGTAGGTTTGTCATTTCATGGATTAGTATAAAATTAATGAAGCTTGTTTATTTATAGTGTTTGGGGAGAACCACAACATTGTTGAAAAGCCTATTATTCAAGAGTTTGTTGATGTTTTTCCAAATGTTTCTTGATCTATTCCACCTTGTTTTTAAGTAGATATAAAAATATATATCAAACATAGTTCAACACATATTTCAATTAATATATATATATATATAATTTTCCATATTCAGTAGAATGAATTGAATAACTAAATCCATGAAAATATGGATAAGGTATTTATATTCCATAGTGCGTCTCCATGGGGTGAAATTGAATTCTATGTTAAAACTAAATATAGTGAAATCCATCATTTCATTTTTTATCAAGAATGTAGGAAGATCATTCTCAATGACATGTATCATCATCCTCGCATTGATGATTTCTGTTATCAACTATGAGTAGTTAAATAATTTTTCATTATTGATCTCAAAATTGGGAACTATATAATGGGGATAAAAATTTATTACATACCCAAGATGATAGAGTCCCAGATTCTTGCATATAATAATTTAATATATATATATATATATATATCCAGAGATAAGCACTGAAACAATGTGAAATTATGTGGCTTGATGTACCAGAAATTATATTTATTAAATTATTAAATATATATTACATTGATCGCATGGATATTCATAAAAATATACAAAATATTCTAAATAGTTTATGGGATCCAAAATATTGGACAACCGCTGTTTCAACAATGTGGGGTTTAGAAAAATAGAAACATAAAATGAGTCATTGTGATTTGTTTGACCCCTCACTCTGTGGCGGTGTGATTGATTAATTAATGTATTAATTAATTAATTATGTATTTTATTTAAAATGGAAATTATTATAATTATATCACCTTGGAAAACCATGATATGGTTGGCTTATAATTTCTGGAATTTTCCAATGGTAGCTTATTCCCCTCCCTTCGATGAATGATATGAAAACATCACAATCGATCAGATCTGAACTCATCAAACACTAAAATGGCATCGATAACATTGTAGAATTAATTCTTTATCGTTGATCTTTCTGAAATAGTTGTAGGACACATCCATTGGTATTTTTATTACCTTTATAAAATTATTGAGTAGATTGTTTGTTATTTTTTGATATATGCCCTTGTTCCACCATTTCCATTATCCTATGTATTGAAATATATACTATTTGAGTTATTTATCTATCCCTATATTCCCAATATTAATCATTGTACTTGAATGATATCGCAATGATGTTTAAATATTTGTATTTTTATTTTTCTCCCAATATTTCATAAAATTCTCCAATTGTTGGATCCTTTAGGTCCTAGATTGACATAACCAAGTAGTACTCAGCATGATTAGGCCACCATATTCGTTGTGGATTGGTGAAATGAGATCCAAATGATGTATAGAGATTAGATCCGAGAATGTTTTGAGATGTGGACATTCTATTGGATTCTATGAGTCAGAATATTCCAGGGTTGAGTTTGGGGGTGTATTTTGAATGAATGATGACACCCTTCCAAGTGATTGTAGCCGATACCAAACGAATGATAACCATCATGTTAAAATATGAGGAATATCCACTAAACTCAGAAGGGTTCATTGAATGATCCGATGTGAAATGAGGTGAATATTATATTTATACTCTACAGATCAACGATCATACATTCTATTAATGACTTGACTACACAATGTGTTCTAGTATGTACGCATGTCTTTTATCAACCCTTAGTGATTCCATAGCGGATTGAGAAAATCAAAGAATGATACCTCTTTTAATAATCCCTCAAACTCTATGTACCCCTTTCCAGGTTAGGCAACTCTTGTGATTAGTCTCATATATTGGAACCCATGTTAGAGTACACAGGGTTCGATACGTGGCCATTTACTCAGGTACACTGACACAACGAGTTTCACATGGCCCTTTTCCCAGTTATTTCATGTTATGCCATGTCCCCATAATAAAAATGTTGGTGCATAGTAATATTACATTGGAATGTTTATAATGAAACACATTCCAAATCACCGATCTGTTTAGAAGTTTTGTAAATACAGATTACATACATGATACTAATAATAGATTGATTAGTATGAAAAATACATCATATATATTAAAATTAAATAAACATTATCTTTTCAACTCATTTAATGGATTCCTTTTTATAACCTTGGAATGTTAAACATCATAAGGGTGATCTTAAATGCTCAATAAGGGTAATTAATGTAGAATAATTTGAGAGAGTGAAAATAAATTAACATTTCAAGGTAAATAACTAAATAAAAATTCTATTAAAATAATTATATAAGGAAAATAAAATATGGCATTATTGGAATCGAAAACACATTTCACTAAATCAATAAACCGAGATTAGAAAATATAAGGACGGAACCATATAACAATACATAATCTTGAATTTTAGTCATGAAGCCAATTCATTTCACATTTAGTATCATTTCAAGATTACAATTTTAGATAATTGGGACATTCTAAAAACATAACATTCCACATTTATAAAGATAAGATACCACAAATGAAATATCCATTTCATTCAAAGTATAAAACATTTAAAATAATAAATGATTTCATTAACCATTCGAAATAACATTCAACATGGATTCTATATTTTTCATAAACATACATTTAAACTGTGAAAATCCATTAAATTTGGTAAGAGAACAAAAATCTCAATAAGGGATACATGGATATTGAAATATACGTTAGTCCATGAATACTAGAATATGTATGAAATAATTTTAAAAAGGAATACTTATCACCCATATATACTTTGTGAAATAGGGTTTTTTAAAACAATTTTCGGAAAAATTAAATAAAATAAATAGATAAAATAATGTATCTTATAAAATTACATACATAATATTCTATCCCACTAAGCTACCTAATGATTTTTAACCCTCACAGCTACCTTAAAATGTAACCCTCTCAACTACATTATTTTGCATCTAATGTATTTATACTTATAATAATAGCATTTCAAACCTCCAATGTATACATACCCAATGCATTATAGGGAGATAAACATCCCACCCTTCATAAAACAATCCCATGAACCCTAACATAATCATACACCCTGAATAATTACACTAAAATATTGCATTTGAATTTTGAAAAAAAATCTAAAAGTGGATTTCAATAAAAATCCCATTAAAAATATCAGATAATTGACATGAGTCAAAATATAGTGGTGGAATATGTATATAATCTACCAATAAAAATAAATATACATAATATAAAAAAATATTCACATAAAAAATTTTAATACCAGATAATTAATGAAGTAGATGTTTATCTCAAATAATAGAAATTATGTTACGAATTCACTTACCTTGAGTTCATTATAGTTTAACCACGCTTAAACCTTTTGTATAATGTTGAAAGGGGTTTTACTAATATCATAAAGAAACATATTAATTGGTATAACACATTATATTATCATTTCATAACATAATTTCACTCTTATTTTATTATTATTTGGCTCCTCCCATTGTTTCAAGTGAGTTCTTTACAAGATTTCCATTCCAGATTGTATTTTTACTTTCTTATTGATTGGAAATGAAATTATACAAGTGGTATATGAATTTTACTCATATGTTTCCAGAATATTAAATGACTCCATAAATAACTTTGGTTATATGGTATTAGGATGAATAATTAGATAAATCATTAGTTATATCTGTTAAAATCATATTGGTGGTTCTTTGTAATCACGAAATAGTCTCATTATATAAGATAATATTACTTATAAATATTAACTCTAAAGATGAAATAGGCTATATCATAAATTTAAAAAAAAAATCAACCATTAAATTTTGTTTATGATCATCTTTGAATGAAGTAAGTGAGATTTAAAACACATTGACAATGATTTTGGTAAATCACCACATCAAGGATGGTGTTTTTCTTTTTTGAATGACAGGAAGAAGAGGGGAAGATAGATGATGAATGTTTTATATAAACATGATAACACCCAAAATATGTAATATTATGGTTCTTTCATGGATATTGGATATGGGGAGGTAAATAGTTTATAAGAAAATAAATTGAATTGAAATGAACACAATGGAAAATTAAAGAGGATTCTTACCTCATGATCTCTTCTACTTGAGATACTCTTTATAGGATTTTCATTTGAACTTTTGGTAACACTAGTTTGTTTTATAATTAGATATGACCTTTAGAATTTGGATTTGGTAAAACATAGATAATTCTATAATATATATAGGTGTGATAGAAATTGGGGATGAGTGTGGAACTTATAGTAAATGTGGTAGGGTATTAAATTAATTTCAAATGACACCTCATTACTTTTATTTTCAAAAGCAAGGTAATTTACATGGTTTTTTCCATTGTAATGGACACATGGGACACCTAATAATATATTTTTATCACCAAGAATTTACATGAATGACTACATAATTATGACATCATTATGATGTCATTGAACACCTGAAAACATAAACTGTATTTTTTACTATTCACTAAAAACTTATCTATCACCGAAAAATCCTAAAAAACACCCTATCGATTTTAAAATGTGTATATATTAAAATTGATTTCCATTTTTTTAAAATAATTTTCTTAATATCAATTATTTAATTTTATAAATAAATCATAATTTATTCAAAAATGAATAATTTTAAATCTACACATTTTAATATACTAATCACTACTGTAGATGATCGTCTTCAAAATTCACATCATTGAAGTGGGAATATTATGTCTGTTAGCTAGTATATAACTATATACATAAAAAATTATGATTCATAGATTCATTGTGTTTCATGGATTTAAAATTTATTTTTTTTAATCCTTGTTCTGTTACATTCTTCCCACCATTTGGAAACTATGTCTTCAAAATTTTATTTTCTTATAATAAAAGTGAGGGTACCTTTCCATCATAGAATTTTGAGATTCCCATGTTTCTTCTTCAACCGTGTGGTTTCACCACAAAACATTTTCTTGGTGGATTAACTTATTTCACAATACTTGTTCTCCTCCATCATGAATCCGAACTTGATTCTCTTCATATGAATAGTTCCCATCCAGATGAACTGCTTTTAGGCTCAAAATAATGGATGAATATAAGGACCCGACCTTAAAAAATACATAATATTGAATTAATTTAATAAACCACATTGAGGATCTTTTCAGGTTTTGAGTTTTAGAGAATTTATTCATAACTATTACATTTCTTTTGAAAAATTACAAAGTAGAAACTTCTACTCAGATACCATTTTTTCATAAACCAAACAATCTTGGAAAAAGGATTCATGTCTAGTTCTATGTTTAAGATAGAATGACTTTTATTTGATCCCATCATTGACCCTATTCATCTTTAAGCACTGTGAAAACTTTTCAAAACATGGGATGAGCATAAAGTGATCAGTAAGGGTTATAAAAAAACAATTAATTTTTTTTTCATAAATACATGCTAAATATGAACTCTTTTTCTTACCTCAGTAAATCATAAGATTTATGAAAGACAAATAGAAATCCAATATCATTAAGGTAATGTCACGACCCCCTCCCCACAAAGTGTACCCCACCTGGGCCGGCAATGTGAGAAGGGAGATAATGACCCCCCGAGTCCCGCCTCCAGTAGGCCCCGGGTTGGCGACTATCACCGAGGGTATAATACACACAAAAATAGGAGGCATTACCCTCTATGAGAATACATGCAGAAGAGAGAGATAGAATAGACTCCAATCAACTCCAACTCAGAACTGAAATATAAAAGGAAACCAAGTACATATATGAAATGTCATGCAAAAGTACTACAACTGAAAGGGGAAACTAAAAGTACCCAAAAGAAAGAAAAACGGCAGCGACCACAAGCCCGAACAGCTCCTCCTCCAACCGCAAGCTAGTGGTAACCAGCTTGATCTCCAACCTGCTCCAAGTGACCTGAAAAACAGTTTATATATACATAGGGTGTGTATAACAGTATACTTAGTAGGATCCTCCCCAAGCCTCTCGTGCAAAAGTAAAGAAAGCATGCTAAAGCCCAGTGAACAACAAGTGAAACTAACTCGTCACCTAAACAGGTATACTATGTTCCCAACCTCACCATGGCTACTCTCACCAAGTAACGCATACAAGAATATAGCATATAGTAAAGAATATCAAGGGTACCCCGCTACTACTTCCCCACTGGTTTGCCGCTTTTCCCCAACGACATACATCCTGTGCATCTCTCTCCAAAGGCTTGCCCACAGACACCTGGGATAAGCTCCACAATCTGCACCTCGTGCACCACATAAGCTTGCCCGCAGACACCTGGGCGAAGCACCACACCGTCCTCACAACCAAAGTAACCAGGTAGTTTCCGGGATCCACCACAACTCGTATAACGTGTATCAAACATCGGGTATAATACCTCAAGCCATTACAGCCCATACTCTGAGTAAGGATCCTCAAGCCATTATAGCCTATACACGTTACACCTATAGTAGTCCATAGGATACTATATCCAGAATATATGTGTGTGAAATAACCACAAGCCATTACAGCCGTCTACACACATATATGGGTAAAACTAACCACTGTTCCTACCAGCACAAAGATCTGCCAAGAGAAGAGAGCGGGGCCAAAGGGGGTAGTCAGCCATTCAACCTCCCATCAGAATGTTGGGGGAAAACACCCCCCTAAGGCTCAGAATCCCCGGGGTGTCAGTTGACCTTACCGACAGGGTGGAGTAGCGTATAGAAACACAAAAAGTACAGATAATATCAGTAACTCACATCCACACTATGGGCATTACCTAGTATTAGATACAACTGCAGCTAACGTCTCTCAGACTTCAGGCTGCTACTTCAAAGACTAGGTATCCTATAAGCACACAACCAATTGAAGAGCTTTATTAGATTACTCCATTATCATTTATCAGTTCCACTGTATATTAATTAATTCTTTAAACATTAATTAATAATGAACAATTCCACATTAAACTGAACTGGCATCACTTTCAAAAACAACTGCTCCTTTTTAAGATTCACATCACCTTTAAATTCCAGCATCTCCATCCCCGTGGATTTTCACCATTTAATCAAACATTCTTTACAGAATTACTTTTCCACATTCCCAGGAATTCTAGAAAAGCATCCTATGCTTCTAAACACAAAGGAGGCTCAAAACGGTGAGTAAATATACTACCCATCGAGTCTTTGCCACCTATATAGAGAGCATAGACACATCCTCCATCGAGAGGCTAAACACGGAAAGCACGTGGCATACCCCGCGTGTCTTCGCCTCCTTCGGAAAGAGGGTAAGCAAGACCAGCTGCCTTGAGCAGTGGGGAAAAGTAAAGCAGAAAAACAACCAAACCAAACCACCAACATCAAACCATCACATTCATCTCATACCATCACCCTTGGTGTCCTCCCCGACACCCATATGCATAAACCGATGCATCTCGCCACACTAGGCGTCATCCACTGCCACAACCACAAGTCTCCATGACTCCACATATCACAACAGCCATCCAGGCTCACATCACAGCACAAGCAGCAGGAAAAAAACGTCACAAAATGGTCTCTCAGCCCTTTAACAAGGAATTCAGCCTTCAAACACAATGAGCACTCAGAGCTCCAAACCACAAGGCATTCAGCCATACAAGCAAGTGGGTAACTCAGAACCCTTTTTGAAATTCCCACATAATCTGTTTTCTAATCCATATGGAATTGGCATATTTGTTATTCGTAGGTTCCAATCATGGATACCTAATCAGCAAGCTATCACAATTAAATAACCATGCTTACTTCCCTAATTTGATTATCCTCAAATTAGAACAACTACAACAACGACAATAACCAGATTAATTTACATGCCTCTTTATCTTTAGCCAATTAATTAACAACTAATTCAGGCTTTACGTTCATTATCAATTTCTATCATGAACGAACAACAAATCAAAGAAAACATAGATATCACTATATCTAGGAAAACATGAGGCAAACCGTTATCACGGTATAAAGCAACAACATGCGATCAACCAATTCTTTTAATCCAGTTCAAGTATTTAATTAGGTCAATTTCATTGTGATCCAAAGAGATAAATCATGCTAATTCTATGATTGCACATATACAATTAGAGAAGCCATGAATCCCCTACCTCGAATATTTCTTGACGTCCTTTATCCACACAACAGGTCATGATCCTCCCCTCGCGAAAACTGCATCCACCGGAGGATGCTTATATCAAAGATTGATCGACACAGCTCAGTTGCATCCAAAACATAACAGAACCAATCCTCGGGGTAAAGATTGATTGTGCAACTCCTACGGAAAGGATTGAATGGTTCTAGTTCCTCTTAATCGAGAACAAAGGGAAAGAACAAGGGAGAATGATATCTCATCCCTTTTTAAGATTTAAGGGGCGACGGTTTAAGATCCGGTTAATTCTCCATTAAAAACGGATCGCATTAACCCACGCGGTTGACCAAGTAAAACATTCCAAGCCTTATGAATAACTAATATAGGATTTATGGTATTTTAAACGGCCTTAAGAGCCCTTAAAATAAGGCTTTAAATGTATTTTATGTCAAAGGAAACCTCAAAAGGGGCAAAACTGTAGGAGTCTGGAAACACTGTTCACCCACCGTTACTGTACATGAAACCGATCTATGAAACTGATCTGTGAAACTGATCTGTCATACCGATCTATGAAACCGATCTGTGAAACCGATCTGTGAAACTGATCTGTCACACCGATCTGTGAAACCGATCTGTAAAACTGATCTGTGAAACCGATCTGTGAAACCGATCTGTGAAACTGATCTGTCACACCGATCTGTCACACCGATCTGTGAAACCGATCTGTCACACCGATCTGTGACACCGATCTGTGAAACTGATCAGTCACACCGATCTGTGAAACGGATCTGTCACACCGATCTGTGAAACCAATCTGTGAAACCGATCTGTCAGACCGATCTGTGAAACCGATCTATCACACCGATCTGTGAAACTGATCGCTGAGACCGATCTGTCAGACCGATCGGTGAGACCGATCTGTTACTGTTCATAAAACTGGAAACATTGTTCACCGAACTGGAAAATTGGCAAAGTGTTGGGGATAAGTCCCCTTGACCTCCCAGAAAACCTCCAACACCAACATTCCACAAAGTAATGGACCGTAGAGGTCCGGGCCATTACATTAGATACCTCTCAAAACTTTCTCGTCCTCGAGAATTAAAAATCAACCCAGAAGAAAAGAGGGGTCCGAACAACCACCCCATAAGATACCTCTCAGGGGAAAACCACCATGAGTTGTTTGAAAGCTGGAACAAAACTCTGACATCCGGGAACAAACAATCCATACCCAAAAAATTCATTCACAACATCACATCAAAGGTACATAAATAAAACATGAAAGGTCTAACCAGAGAGGAAACATCATTACATGAAAGGAGTTAAACATTAAACAACTCTGGGTACTGAGCATGCATCTGTGACTCACGCTCCCGGGTACTCTCCTCCATGCCACCGTGTCGCCACAAGACACAAACGAAGGGGATAGAACGCTCACGCAACACTTTCTCCTTGCGGTCTTGGATCTCCATAGGTTGCTCCTCGAAGGTTGCATCATCGTCACAACCAAGGACACCCAGTGTTACTTCCGAGCACGAATCGAACTGAAGCCTATCTCGACCTCCTCCAACCAGTCTTCTGTGACTGCATCTGAAACGGAGCCCTCGTACTTCTGTAGACTCTGGCACTGGAACTCTCGGAGTGTCTTCCTCCAAGTGTCATCGTCGTCAACCTCTACCCAGCGGCGATCTACTGGAACAGCCTGCTGGGAACCTTCTGCGCAAACCTGACGAGGACGTCGACCTGGAGCCATACCTGTAAAATAACAACCGTTAGAGCTCCAAAGCCTGGAATATGGAAGACTCAACATTAATTAATTAATTAATTGTTCTGTTTTATTAATTTTAGGTTACCTATCCCAAGGTCTACCCATTCAAACACAGGTGCAATGAATAATGATGCATGATCCTTTCCTAGGTCTCTACCCTGCAACCAGTATCACTTTGTTTAGTAGCCATCGTAAACTTAAAGGTCCGTGAAATAGATCATAGGGGGCCCTGAACGCCTATGTCTCTACCGGTCTCCAGTGTTTACCCCACTTGCGAAACATGAATGAAACCGTTGCCCTACCATCCCATGCATCCTCACCTGTGCCTAACTCCAAACTCCATCCTATCCCTCAACCAGAGCTCTGATACCACTCTGTCACGACCCCCTCCCCACAAAGTGTACCCCTCCTGGGCCGGCAATGTGAGAAGGGAGATAATGACCCCCGAGTCCCGCCTCCAGTAGGCCCCGGGTTGGAGACTAGCACCGAGGGTATAATACACACACAAATGGGAGGCATTACCCTCTAAGAGAACACATGCAGAAGAGAGAGATATAATAGACTCCAATCAACTCCAACTCAGAACTAAAATATAAAAGGAAACCAAGTACATATATGAAATGTCATGCAAAAGTACTACAACTGAAAGGGGAAACTAAAAGTACCCAAAAGAAAGAAAAACGACAGCGACCATAAGCCCGAACAACTCCTCCTCCAACCGCATGCTAGTGGTAACCAGCTTGATCTCCAACCTGCTCCAAGTGACCTGAAAAACAGTTTATATATACATAGGGTGAGTATAACAGTATACTCAGTAGGATCCTCCCCAAGCCTCTCGTGCAAAAGTAAAGAAAGCATGCTAAAGCCCAGTGAACAACAAGTGAAACTAACTCGTCACCTAAACAGGTATACTATGTTCCCAACCACACCATGGCTACTCTCACCAAGTAACGCATACAAGAATATAGCATATAGTAAAGAATATCAAGGGTACCCCGCTACTACTTCCCCACTAGTTTTCCTCTTTGACCCAACGACATACGTCCTGTGCATCTCTCTACAAAGGCTTGCCCGTAGACACCTGGGCTATGCTCCACAATCTGCACCTCGTGCACCACATAGGCTTGCCCGCAGACACCTGGGCGAAGCACCACACCGTCCTCACAACCAAAGTAACCAGGTAGTTTCCGGGAGCCACCACAGCTCGTATAACGTGTATCAAACATCGGGTATAATACCTCAAGCCATTACAGACCATACTCCGAGTAAGGATCCTCAAGCCATTATAGCCTATACACGTTACACCTATAGTAGTCCATAGGATACTATATCCAGAATATATGTGTGTGAAATAACCACAAGCCATTACAGCCCTCTACACACATATATGGGTAAAACTAACCACTGTGCCTACCAGCACAAAGTTCTACCAAGAGAAGAGATCGGGGCCAAAAGGGGGTAGTCAGCCATTCAACCTCCCATTAGAATGTTGGGGAAAACGCCCCCCCAAGGCTCAGAATCCCCGGGGTGTCAGTTGCCCTTACCGACAGGGTGGAGTAGCATATAGAAACACGAAAAGTACAGAATATATCAGAAACTCACATCCACACTATGGGCATTACCTAGTCTTAGATACAACTGCAGCTAACGTCTCTCAGACTCCAGGCTGCTACTTCAAAGACTAGGTATCCTATAAGCACACAACCAATTGAAGAGATTTATTAGATTACTCCATTTTCATTTATCAGTTCCACTCTACATTAATTAATTCTGTAAACATTAATTAAGAATGAACAATTCCACATTAAACTGAACTGGCATCACTTTCAAAAACAACTGCTCCTTTTTAAGATTCACATCACCTTTAAATTCCCGCATCTCCATCCCCGTGGATTTTCACCATTTAATCAAACATTCATTACAGAATTACTTTTCCACATTCCCAGGCATTCTAGAAAAGCATCCTATGCTTCTAAACACAAAGGAGGCTCAACACGGTGAGTAAATATACTACCCGTCGAGTCTTTGCCTCCTATAGAAAGAGCATAGACCCATCCTCCATCGGGAGGCTAAACACGGAAATCACGTGGCATACCCCGCGTGTCTTCGCCTCCTTCGGAAAGAGGGTAAGCAAGACCAGCTTCCTTGAGCAGTGGGGAAAAGTAAAGCAGAAAAACAACCAAACCAAACCACCAACATCAAACCATCACATTCATCTCATACCATCACCCTTGGTGTCCTCCCCAACACCCATATGCATAAACCGATGCATCTCGCCACACTAGGCGTCATCCGCTGCCATAACCACAAGTCTCCATGACTCCACATATCACCACAACCATCCAGGCTCACATCACAACACAAGCAGCAGGAAAACAAACATCACAAAATGGGCTCTCAGCCCTTTAACAAGGCATTCATCCTTCAAACACAATGAGCACTCAGAGCTCCAAACCACAAGGCATTCAGCCTTACAAGAAAGCGGGTAACTCAGAACCCTTTTTGAAATTCCCACATAATCTGTTTTCTAATCCATATGGAATTGGCATATTTGTTATTCGTAGGTTCCAATCATGGATACCTAATCAGCAAGATATCACAATTAAATAACCATGCTTACTTCCCTAATTTGATTATCCTCAAATTAGAACAACTACAACAACGACAATAACCAGATTAATTTACATGCCTCTTTATCTTTAGCAAATTAATTAACAACTAATTCCAGCTTTACGTTCATTATCAATTTCTATCATGAACAAACAAAAAATCAAAGAAAACATAGATATCACTATATCTAGGAAAACATGAGGCAAACCGTTATCACGGTATAAAGCAACAACATGCGATCAACCAATTATTTTAATCCGTTTCAAGTATTTAATTTGGTCAATTTCATTGTGATCCAAAGAGATAAATCATGCTAATTCTACGATTGCACATATAAAATTAGAGAAGCCATGAATCCCCTACCTCGAAGAGTTCTTGACGTCCTTTATCCACAAAACAGGTCATGATCCTCCCCTCGCGACAACTGCATCCACCGGAGGATGCTTATATCGAAGATTGATCGACACAGCTCAGTTGCATCCAAAACATAACAGAACCAATCCTCGGGGTAAAGATTGATTGTGCAAATCCTATGGAAAGTATTGAAAGGTTCTATTGCCTCTTAATCGAGAACAAAGGGAAAGAACAAGGGATAATGATATCTCGTCCCTTTTTAAGATTTAATGGGGCGACGGTTTAAGATCTGGTTATTTCTCCATTAAAAACGGATCGCATTAACCCACGCCGTTGACCAAGTAAAACATTCCAAGCCTTAGGAATAACTAATATAGGATTTATGGTATTTTAAACGGCCTTAAGAGCCCTTAAAATAAGGCTTTAAATGTATTTTACGTCAAAGGAAATGTCAAAAGGGGCAAAACTGTAGGTGTCTGGAAACAATGTTCACCCACCGTTACTGTACATGAAACCGATCTGTGATACCGATCTGTGAAACTGATCTGTGAAACTGATCTGTCACACCGATCTGTGAAACCGATCTGTGACACCGATCTGTGAAACTGATCTATCACACCGATCTGTGAAACCGATCTGTGAAACCGATCTGTGAAACCGATCTGTGAAACCGATCTGTGAAACTGATCTGTCACACCGATCTGTCACACCGATCTGTGAAACTGATCGGTGAGACCGATCTGTCACACCGATCTGTGACACCGATCTGTGAAACTGATCTGTCACACCGATCTGTGAAACCGATCTGTCACACCGATCTGTGAAATTGATCGGTCACACCGATCTGTGAAACCGATTTGTCAGACCGATCTGTGAAACTGATCGGTGAGACCGATCTGTGAAACCGATCTGTCAGACCGATCTGTGAAACCGATCTGTCACACCGATCTGTGACACTGATCGGTGAGACCGATCTGTTACTGTTCATAAAACTGGAAACAATGTTCACAGAACTGGAAAATTGGCAAAGTGTTGGGGATAAGTCCCCTTGACCTCCCAGAACACCTCCAACACCAAAATTCCACAAAGTAATGGACCGTAGAGGTCCGGGCCATTACATTAGACACCTCTCAAAACATTCTCGTCCTCGAGAATTAAAAACCAACCCAGAAGAAAAGAGGGGTCCGAACGACCACCCCATAAGATACCTCTCAGGGGAAAACCACCATGAGTTGTTCGAAAGCTAGAACAAAACTCTGACATCCAGGAACAAACAATCCATACCCAAACAATTCATTCACAACATCACATCAAAGGTACATAAATAAAACATGAAAGGTCTAACCAGAGAGGAAACATCATTACATGAAAGGAGTTAAACATTAAACAACTCTGGGTACTGAGCATGAATCTGTGACTCACGCTCCCAGGTACTCTCCTCCATGCCACCGTGTCTCCACAAGACACGAACTAAGGGGATATAACGCCCACGCAACACTTTCTCCTTGCGGTCTTGGATCTCCACAGGTCGCTCCTCGAAGGTTGCATCATCGTCACAACCAAGGACACCCAGTGTTCCTTCCGAGCACGAATCAAACTGATGCCTATCTCGACCTCCTCCAACCAGTCTTCTGTGACTACATCTGAAACGGAGCCCTCGTACTTCTGTAGACTCTGGCGCTGGAACTCTCGGAGTGTCTTCCTCCAAGTGTCATCGTCGTCAACCTCTACCCGGCGACGATCTTCTGAAACAGCCTGCTGGGCACCTTCTGCGCAAACCTGATGAGGACGTCGACCTGGAGCCATACCTTTAAAATAAAAACTATGAGAGATCCTAAGCCTGGAATATGGAAGACTCAACATTAATTAATTAATTGTTTTTTTATTAATTTTAGGTTACCTATCCCAAGGTCTACCCATTCAAACACAGGCGCAAAGAATAATGATGCATGATCCTTTCCTAGGTCTCTACCCTGCAACCAGTTTCACTTTGTTTAGTAGCCATCGTAAACTTAAAGGTCCGTGAAATAGATCATAGGGGGACCTGAACGCCTATGTCTCTGCCGGTCTCCAGTGTTTACCCCACTTGCTAAACATGAATGACACCGTTGCACTACCATCCCATGCATCCTCACCTGTGCCTAACTCCAAACTCCATCCTATCCATCAACCAGAGCTCTGATACCACTCTGTCACGACCCCCTCCCCACAAAGTGTACCCAGCCTAGGCCGGCAATGTGAGAAGAGAGATAATGACCCCCGAGTCCCGCCTCCAGTAGGCCCCGGGATGGCGACTTGCACAGAGGGTATAATATACACACAAATGGGAGGCATTATCCTCTAAGAGAACACATCTATAAGAGACAAATAGAATAGAATCCAATCAACTCCAACTCAGAACTAAAATATAAAAGGAAACCAAGTACATATATGAAATGTCATGAAAAAGTACTAAAACTGAAAGGGGAAACTAAAAGTACCCAAAAGAAAGAAAAACGACAGCGACCACAAGCCCGAACAGCTCCTCCTCCAACCGCAAGCTAGTGGTAACCAGCTTGATCTCCAACCTGCTCCAAGTGACCTGAAAAACAGTTTATATATACATAGGGTGAGTATAACATTATACTCAGTAGGATCCTCCCCAAGCCTCTCGTGCAAAAGTAAAGAAAGCATGCTAAAGCCCATTGAACAACAAGTGAAACTAACTCATCACTTAAACAGGTATACTATGTTCCCAACCTCACCATGGCTACTCTCACCAAGTAACGCATACAAGAATATAGCATATATTAAATAATATAAAGGGTACCCCGCTACTACTTCCCCACTGGTTTGCCGCTTTTCCCCAACGACATACGTCCTATGCATCTCTCTCCAAAGGCTTGCCCGTAGACACCTGGGCTAAGCTCCACAATCTGCACCTCGTGCACCACATAGGCTTGCCCGCAGACACCTGGGCGAAGCACCACACCGTCCTCACAACCAAAGTAACCATGTAGTTTCCAGGAGCCACCACAGCTCTTATAATGTGTATCAAACACCGGGTATAATACCTCAAGCCATTACAGCCCATACTCCGAGTACGGATCCTCAAGCCATTATAGCCTATACACGTTACACCTATAGTAGTCCATAGGATAATATATCATGAATATATGTGTGTGAAATAACCACAAGCCATTACAGCCCTCTACACACATATATGGGTAAAACTAACCACTGTGCCTACCAGCAAAAAGATCTACCAAGAGAAGAGAGCGGGGCCAAAAGGGGTAGTCAGCCATTCAACCTCCCATTAGAATGTTGGGGAAAACACCCCCCCAAGGCTCAGAATCCCCGGGGTGTCAGTTGCCCTTACCGACAGGGTGGAGTAGCGTATAGAAACACGAAAAGTACAGAATATATCAGAAACTCACATCCACACTATGGGCATTACCTAGTCTTAGATACAACTGCAGCTAACGTCTCTCAGACTCCAGGCTGCTACTTCAAAGACTAGGTATCCTATAAGCACACAACCAATTGAAGAGCTTTATTAGATTACTCCATTCTCATTTATCAGTTCCACTATACATTAATTAATTCTTTAAACATTAATTAAGAATGAACAATTCCACATTAAACTGAACTGGCATCATTTTCAAAAACAACTTCTCCTTTTTAAGATTCACATCACCTTTAAATTCCAGCATCTCCATCCCCGTGGATTTTCACCATTTAATCAAACATTCATTACAGAATTACTTTTCCACATTCCCAAGCATTCTAGAAAAGAATCCTATGCTTCTAAACACAAAGGAGGCTCAACACGGTGAGTAAATATACTACCCGTTGAGTCTTTGCCGCCTATAGAAAGAGCATAGACCCATCCTCCATCGGGAGGCTAAAAACGGAAATCACGTGGCATACCCCGAGTGTCTTCGCCTCCTTCGGAAAGAGGGTAAGCAAGACCAGCTGCCTTGAGCAGTGGGGAAAAGTAAAGTAGAAAAACAACCAAACCAAACCACCAACATCAAACCATCACATTCATCTCATACCATCACCCTTGGTGTCCTCCCCGACACCCATATGCATAAACCGATGCATCTCGCCACACTAGGCGTCATCCGCTACCACAACCACAAGTCTCCATGACTCCACATATCAAAACAGCCATCCAGGCTCACATCACAGCACAAGCAGCAGGAAAAAAAACATCACAAAATGGGCTCTCAGCCCTTTAACAAGGCATTCAGCCTTCAAAGACAATGAGCACTCAGAGCTCCAAACCACAAGGCATTCAGCCTTACGAGCAAGCGGGTAACTCAGAACCCTTTTTGAAATTCCCACATAATCTGTTTTCTAATCCATATGGAATTGGCATATTTGTTATTCGTAGGTTCCAATCATGGATACCTAATCAGCAAGATATCACAATTAAATAACCATGCTTACTTCCCTAATTTGATTATCCTCAAATTAGAACAACTACAACAACGACAATAACCATATTAATTTACATGCCTCTTTATCTTTAGCCAATTAATTAACAACTAATTCCAGCTTTACGTTCATTATCAATTTCTATCATGAACGAACAACAAATCAAAGAAAACATAGATATCACTATATCTAGGAAAACATGAGGCAAACCGTTTTCACGGTATAAAGCAACAACATGCGATCAACCAATTATTTTAATCCGGTTCAAGTATTTAATTATGTCAATTTCATTATGATCCAAGGAGATAAATCATGCTAATTCTACGATTGCACATATACAATTAGAGAATCCATGAATCCCCTACCTCGAATATTTCTTGACGTCCTTTATCCACAAAACAGGTCATGATCCTCCCCTCGTGACAACTACATCCACCGGAGGATGCTTATATCGAAGATTGATCGACACAGCTCAGTTGCATCCAAAACATAACAGAACCAATCCTCGGGGTAAAGATTGATTGTGCAACTCCTATGGAAAGGATTGAAAGGTTCTAGTGCCTCTTAATCGAGAACAAAGGGAAAGAACAAGGGAGAATGATATCTCGTCCCTTTTTAAGATTTAATGGGGCGACGGTTTAAGATCCGGTTATTTCTACATTAAAAACGGATCGCATTAACCCACGCGGTTGACCAAGTAAAACATTCCAAGCCTTAGGAATAACTAATATAGGATTTATGGTATTTTAAACGGCCTTAAGAGCCCTTAAAATAAGGCTTTAAATGTATTTTACATCAAAGGAAATGTCAAAAGGGGCAAAACTGTAGGAGTCTGGAAGCACTATTCACCCACCGTTACTGTACATGAAACCGATCTGTGAAACCGATCTGTGAAACTAATCTGTAAAACTGATCTGTCACACCGATCTGTGAAACGGATCTGTCACACCGATCTGTGAAACCGATCTGTGAAACCGATCTGTGAAACCGATCTATCACACCGATCTGTGAAACTGATCTGTCACACCGATCTGTGAAACCGATCTGTGAAACCGATCTGTCAGACCGATCTGTCGCACCGATCTGTGAAACTGATCGGTGAGACTGATCCGTTACTGTTCATAAAACTGGAAACACTGTTCACAGAACTGGAAAATTGGCAAAGTGTTGGGGATAAGTCCCCTTGACCTCCCAGAACACCTCCAACACCAAAATTCCACAAAGTAATGGACCGTAGAGGTCCGGGCCATTACAGGTAACTTGTGGCATCCATAACATGCTTACATTGTATCTATCATAGCTACATAGAGAGTTACATTAGAATACACATCATAGTATATTCCATGAATATCTTAAGATAAACATACACATTTAACTCTGTCACATTACCCAATGCATTAGAAAGCTATCTCGGGCTCACCCGCCCTAGGATTATCACAGAACCACCCATATACGTAAATAATTCCCAAGATCCATAACATGATCACAACACATTACAAAAGCATAAATGAAAGATAACATTTCCAAAATGCAATAAAAAATATCATTTCAAGAAAATGAAATAATAAAACAATTCTCAAAATCATTTTCAATACCAAAATACGTAAAAAGAGGATATGGTATTTATTTTTCCTTTTAAAATATTTCGGTCTTGTTAAGGACGCTAAAGATCAAATAATACTCACTGTGACAGAAAGGTTGTTGCCACCACTTACGTTAAAGAAACATTACCTTTTGTTGTTTAGTAAAATTCATTGTATAATAATATTCCCATTGATTGAAATTAAAATTAAATGGTTTTTGTACAACGTATAAACGGAAATCGTGTATTAAAAAATATGCCTCAATGAAAGAAGATTGAGACGAAGTCCCTTACCTCATGTCTGACTTGACGCGATCGTTCTTTACTCTCCTGAATAATATAATAAATTTTATTTATACTTGGTTGAGAACTTTTTTCATGTTTATTATTCCTTTTCTATCACTTATTACCATGTTATAAACATTATGTAATCATTTCATGTTAAAAATGGATGTTTTGACGATATTTGTTATTTGTGTCAAAAATGAACACCTATTATTTAGAAGTTGTCCATGTGGTCAATAACACATTATATCCATAATTATATTCTTTATTTACATATCATATATATCATATATATCCATTATATACGTGCATTTATAATAGTACATAACATTTGGTTGTAAGAAATGAAATGCACCATTCATGGAGACGGTAAGTCGTACGTACGCATGAACGCTACTTTAATTTACATTGGTTATTTTAATGGAATTAAAACATAATGATACATAGGTATATTATAATTCCAGTATAATATCATATATAATATCATTAACTACATCTTTTATACATCACACATATGGAATTAATGAGTAATATCACTTTGAGGGGGCGATAGTCCGCTCTTCCTCAAATGAAATTATCATGTTTACCCATAATGGAAACCCTACAGGTATGATATAAATGGAAGATATAGAATAAAAAAGAAAACATAAACATAATATATATCATATATAAATATAGTTTCATCACAATGGCAACCATGAGCGGCGGTAGGAGGTAATCGAACAATTGTCGTCTCGTGAGGCGTTAGTTTTCCATCCACAGAAACAATATGTTCTTCACCCATTAGATGGAGGTGTCTATAAGTGTAGTTCGGATCCTTATTATAACAACATCCTAGTATATTTATGATTCATATTTTGTTATAAAATTAAGTAATAAAAAGAGTTTAGGTGTTGGAGAAGTAAAATAAAAGAAAATAAGTTGAGAGAAATCGTTACTTTTAATTTGGGTAACTTCCTTTGGTTTGAACCAAAAGGACTTCTTGAAGTGATGTCTGCATAAGGAAAGGATTATAGGAGGAGGATAGGAATGTAATAATATTATGTTTTATGAGTTCGGTCGATCATAAAGGCTTTATAGGTGTTTGGAATTTGATAGAAATGGCCTCCTTTTAAAGGAGGCGAGTAGCTCTTTAATAATGTGTCAAAATATTATTTTATTATACAATGATATTCGGTTTCTAAAGGACCAAAAATCATTAAAGTGTAAGAAAAGATGACTAGTTGTATAAATAAAATAATCCAACAGGAATTGGAAAGGTTTGGATAATATTTTAATCAATACAATCTTATTTATTTAAATCATTTATTAATGAGGCAAATACACCATCATTTTTGTATAATGAAAAAATTAATTTATTCAATGTTTAAAAATTAAAAAAAAAATATTTTCATGTTTTAATTCTTCAAATTATTATAAAGAGAATTTATAGACTAATATATGACATATATTACACCATATAAAAATTAATTTACTAAATGATTTTTGTTTATGTCATTTTTTCCTTAAATTTAAATTAATTAATCTAATGTGTCATTGTCATTCATAAGTGGATCCATGGGGTCCCAAAATCGACCCTAAGATTCCCATGGTCATGAGTGACTCTACCAATAAGGTTTAGAAAAGTGTTAATGTTATTTATAATTTTTATTATATTCTTTTTACCTTGAATTGCACTATTTAACTTTAACTACGGTAAATAATAGTCAAAAGTTACTGTTCACCACTAGTTTTTTCATCTTATTGAACCACATTTTACTAACTAATAACAACCATGTATGTCTTATTTTTGAAATTAAATTCAAAAAAGTCGTAAAATTTCATATAAATGAAAATGTTAGTTTATTAACTGCAACTATGTGGTTTCAATATTAATCAAAAATTGATGTTTTTTAGAAAAATACCAAAAAATCAGCCAAAGCAATATTTGATATTCCGAATTCAAAAATGATGTCTGTTTTACCAATTTAAAAACATATAAGTGGAATTAATTAATTTAAAATTAATTCTCATTGTTAAAACAAATAGCTTGTTTTTAAGAAACAATAACTATCAAAAGATTGACACTTGGTTAGGTCCAATTTCAAGGTGAAACTAATTTGAAAGACCAACATTGGATTAAATGATAAAAATATATTCTAATTACACATTAAATATAATTTAAAAAAAATATTACCATATAAATAAATTATAATAAAATGTAGTTTTGAAATAAAATACTATATTTTTTGCTATTCATTAAACAAGAACGTTATCGGAAAAATACCAAAAATTTACAAAAAGTAAATTTTGATGTACCCAATTTAAAGAAGGTTCTTACTTGGTCAAATAGAATGTATTAATGTGACAAAAACTATATTTAACGAGGTCTCTTCATTAAAAGGCAGTAAATCGGCCTTTTAATGTAAATTATGTTTAAAATTAGATTCATTCACATTTTAATCCTCTATATTTTATTGGATAAATGTAAATAAATTTAACAATAATGTATAATAATATTTTAGTCAAATTAGTTAATTCTTGCTAAGAAAATGGCTTGGAGTTTACAACCATCTAAAATAATAATATTATATTATGAGTGTTCCATGTACGATTTCAAAGAAACTCGTTGTTACGTATCGGGTACGCTATTGAACATAGAAACCATTTTAAAGTAAAATTAATATTTAATTCACAAATAATAATATGTATGAAAATATCTCATTCACCATTTACATGGGATGTTACATCTTTCCCTCCTTTTGGAAGTTGCATCCTCGTAATTTTTATTCACTTATCAAAATAAGTGGGGGTATTTATCCCTCATAGCAATATCATATTCCCACGTAGTGTCTTCAATCATATTGTTTTTCCACAAAACCTTTACCAGATTATTTACATTATTCCGCAACACATTCTCTCTTCGGTCAAGAATCTGGACTGGTTGGTCTTCATAAGAGATATTCTCTTCCAACTGAACTACCTCTGGGATCAAAAAATGAGATGGATCTGGAATATATTTTCTCATTATTGAAAAATGAGAAAAATTGTGTACCTATGATAAACATATAGGTAAAGCCACTCTGTATTCAACTAATCCAACTTTCTCCAGGATCTCATAAGGTCCAATGAACCTCAGACTCATCTTTCCCTTCTTTCCAAAAAAACATCACACTTTTCCAGGGAGAAAATTTGAGAAAGACATGATCACCTCCCACAAAAGAAAGGTCCTTCATCCAGTTATCTGCACAACGTTTTTGTATGATCTAAGATGTTCTCATGTGATTCTAAATCAATTGAACTTTCTTTGCCATCTCTTCTACCAATTCTAGTCCAATCAGCTTACTTTCACCTACTTCATCCCAAAAAACTATAGTTCGACAATGCTTTCCATAAAATGACTCAAATAGAGACATATGAATACTGGAATGAAAACTACTATTATATGAAAATTCAACCGAATAAATATGTTGGTCCCAACTTCCCTGGTAATCTAGTGAGCATGCACGTAGCATTTCCTCCAAGGTCTGAATTGTTCGTTCTGATTGTCCATCTGATTGAGGATGAAATGCTTTACTAAAATTTAATTCATCACCCAACGACTACTGAAGGCCTTTCCAAAAGATAGAGGTAATCCTGGGATCACGATCAGATACAATAGAGAGGGGAACTCCATGCCACCTGACTATCTATTTAACATATAACTGAGAAAGTTGATCTAGAGACAAAGTATCTCGAATAGAAAGGAAATAAGTAGATTTAGTCAATCGATCAACTATAACCCATATTGCATTATTACCTCGAGATGTCTTTGGGAATCCCACAACAAAGTACATGGATATATTTCCCCATTTCAACACTGGCACCGGTAGTGGCTGAAGCATCCCTCTTGGTAACTGCCGCTCTGAATTAACCTGCTGACAAGTCAAACACTTCACAGTAAAGTCTATAATATCTCTTTTCATTCCATCCCACCAGTAATACTCTCGATGATCTATGTACATCTTAGTACTTCTAGGATGAACTGAAAATGGGGAACTAAGATCTTCACATAACAACTCTTTTTTCAACTGTGAATCACAAGGAACACATAATCTATTTCCAAATCTCAAAACACAATCATTATCAATGTTAAATATAGGAAACATACCCTTATGAACCAAATCTACCTTTTTCTGTAAATAACTATCTTCTTTATAAGCATGCATTATTTTGTCTGATATAGATGATTTTACTGACACCTGAAACCAAATAGAAGAATTTCATACACCAACAACATCTATGCCAAAGATCATCAAATCAAAAACCAATGGATCTCGTTCCAAACATAGCATGGTTAACGATACATTACATTATTGACCTAAAGCATCAGCCACTTTATTTTCTTTTCTCGGATGGTAATGGATCGTGCAAACATAATATTTGATTAATTCTATCCATCTCATCTGTCTCATGTTCAATTCATTTTGAGTGAATATATACTTTAAACATTTTTGGTCAGTATATATTTCACATTTTACTCCATGCAAATTATGCCTCCAAATTTTTAAAGAAAAAACAAAAGAAGATAATTCCAAATCATGTGTATGGTAATTTAACTCATGTGGTTTAAACGGAAATGAAGTATAAGTAATTAGCTGATCATTTTGAATAAGGACAAAACAAAGTCCTTTCAACGAAGAATCACTATAGATAACAAACTCACCATTTATGGATGGTAGTTCCAAAACAAGAGCATTCATCAATCTTGTTTTCAATTCCTGAAAAAAGTCATCACATTCTTTTGTCCAGATGAACATATCACTTTTTCGAGTTAATTTACTCCATGGACTAGATAACTGTGCAAAATTTTCATCAAACCTCTGGTATTAACCTACCAAACCCATAAAACTACGAATCTCTGTTATATTCGTGGGTCTTGGCCATTTTTCAACATCTTTTTTTGGCAGGATTAAAAGTTATGACATTTTTTGAAACAATGTGAACACGGAAAGATATTTTTTGTAACAAAAACTCACATTTTCTGAATTTCCCAAAAAATTTATTTCTGTTTAATGTTTTCAAGACAACCCTTAAATGAATTTCATGTTCCTCATTACTTTTAGAAATATCCAAAATATCAAAAATGAACAAAACAACAAACTTATCCAATAACTCATTGAAAATTGTAATCCTAAGATCCATTAATACAACATGTGCATTGGTTAAACCAAAGTCATAACTACAAATTTATAATGGCCATATCTTGTACGAAATGTGGTCTTCGGAATGTCTACATCCTTTACATTCAACTGATGGTACCCTGACCCCAAATCAATCATCGAAAAATTTTGATCTCCCTAGAGCTGATCAAACACATCATCCATATGAGGCAAAGGATACGTTTTCTTAACAGTGATGTTATTCAATGATATATAATCAATTCAAAGTATCGTTGAATCATCTTTATTTTTAAAAAACAATACAGGATCACCCCATGGTGATGTTCTAGGTTGAATGACACCTTTATCTAATAAATCTTTCAATTGCTTCTTTAACTCTAAAAGATAAATTTGAGCCATTAGATGAGGTGGTTTTGAAATTGGCATAGCATCAGGAACTAAGTCAATAGTAAATCTAACTTCCTGATCAGGTATAATACCAGGAAACTCATTAGAAAAAACATAGTGGTACTCGTTTACCATTGGCACATCACTAATCTGAATAGTTCCTTTATTTTCAACAATATGTACATGGTAACATTAATTTCCATCTTTTACTAGTTTCTCAGCTTCCTGATATTTAAAAAAAAAGAAAGGGCTCATTCTTGAACTCAAAATGTAAATCCTTATGAAAAGAAACCTCTTTATCTCTGCATTAAATATTAGCAAGATAAAAAGATAGCCAATACATGCCCAAAATAACATCAAACTCTACTAGAGGAAAAAAAATAACATTTACAGTTAGATTATTTCCACACACGAGGACATGAATGTTCTTATGTTTTCTTTTTGTCCCAACATTTCTTCGAGTTGTTTTTACCATATGTTCTGTATTCATATCATGAGATGGAATTCCCAATTTACTAGAAAAATTATAGGAAATGATAAAGTTTGTAGACCCTGAATCAATCAACACATTGGCATAATCTGAACAAACAAATAGTATACCTAACACTACTTCATTTGATGGCCCAACATCTGCTGAAGTAGTTGCAAAGGATTTCACCACCCCTTTCTACTTGTACTCTGGATACTTTCCTTCAGTTGAGTTTTTTGTTAGACACTCATTTTAATAATGAACCATTTCATTTCACTTAAAACATTTTACTGAATGTAAATCTGATTTTGTCTTAACAATACCCTGGTCTTTTTCAGTGCAATTAAGAGCCTAAGGTCCCATTTTACCTCATCGGTATCAATTACCCAAATTGAAAATACATTCCCCAGTAGGATTTTTACCAAATTTTTCACAAATAGTAAACTTAAGATTCATACCATCAGATTTGTTTGAGGAGTTCTTTCCTTTCACCTGCCACCTCGACCTCTTATTCTGTTACTTTTCAAAGAACACATGATCGTCATCAAACTCCATTTCCAAATTCTCCGCACAATGAACTAAGTTTTTCATAATATTTGAACTCACAAGAAGATGATTCCCTATAATAATTTGTCTTTAATCCTGAGTAAAAATGGTTGATTTTACTATCAAGATCTCGTATGAAATTTATAGCATACCTTTCCAGTCAAGTGATTTATTCTTTATAGGCACCACTGAATCATCCTCCTGCCTTAATTCCAGGAATTGTTTTTCCATCCTAAGACGAACCACCTTAGAAAAATATTTCGCATGAAATATACCTATGAATTCATCCCAATAGAGAGCATCAATCTCCTCGTTATACCTAATATTTTTCACCATTGACCAACACTGATCAACTTCACCTTCAAAACTGTAAATAGAGAGACTAAATAGTTGATGTTATGTTCAACCCCTAACATCGAAAATATTTTCCAGTGCTTCAATCCACCCTTCTACTAGCACCAGATCAGATGGTCCTCTGAATGTTGGGGGATGTTGCCTCATTAAATTCTCCACTACTGACATGTTCCCCTGTGGTTGATCTGGATGATCTTGTACATGGATACCAGCACCATTTATAGCCTGAGTCAACTATTCCATCAATGCAACAAACTGTTTAGTTACGATTCTGACCATCTTAGGTAGCTGATTTGGAAGGTTGTGTTTTCCACGACATGACCCATACTAGGTATAAAACTACAACTACCCCATGCCCGCCTCCATAGGCCAGGGGTAGTCGACTATCATCGAAGGCACAACAAACTCATGGAGGCCTTTTCCTAATAACCTAGACACACAGACACACACATAGCTAACTCAATGAAAAAGTGCAATGAAAAAGAAGAAATCAAGGTTCCACACTATTATAAAAAGAGAACCAAACAAAAATTCATCGACCTCTAATAGTACATGTACTTGATAAGTAAATCTGAAAGGGAATGGGGCCAAAATACACACCAACTAAAAAAGTGCAACAACCCAGCAATAGGTGAAAAAGTAAAATAGTTGGAAGAGTCCCACTCCTGAATCCCCTGTTATGACCACCGGATGTGGTCCAAGCACCCTGTATCCCAAGGCTCCTCTAATATCACGATCAACCTATCCATCATCTATAAGGGCATACCAAATGAGGGAAAGCCCAAGTAGGGGTGAGTATATGAATACTCAGTAGGATGCCCCGAAGGCTCGAGGGAGGAGAAAGACATGTATTGAATAGGAGAGCAGTAAGAGAGAAAAAGTTACAACAAGAGTAAACAAAAAGAGTACATATCCACCCAATAATAGATATGATCTCTCAAAGAAACTCAATCGAGAGAGTAAGGGGATATTCATCTCACATCTCACACAAGGTATATTCCCATACATATACCGAGGGAAACCAGATATACTCGTAACTCTGATCTATAGCCTAGAGAAAAGTTACCCAACCACATACCCATGCTAAGGATCTAGTTTGAATATTCCACAAAGCACTCATCTGGGATAAATCACTCCAGAAGTCTGATAGCTCTGATAATGTCCATCTAGCAAGCATTGTTCATCGGAAAAATCCTTGAGAGATAGCCACAGTCATTATGGGAGACACACTCATACGTGGGAAAGATCATGATAGATAGATACACTCATTACGGGAGACACACTTGTGAGTGTGGAAAGATCACAATACACAGATGAGGATCACTGCCAGGACCATAGTGGATACCACAACTCATCCAGATTCACTAGCTAGTTAGAGGATCAACGCCTAGTATAATTGGTCATGTCGATGCCTGACTCTACCTGTCATGAACCAAATTTGATCGCCACTGAAACTGCCAAAAAACATGGCCTGTGACAAGGCATGAAAGGCGTTATCGATCCCCATGGGCTGGTACAAGTCCCTAGGTATCATAAAATGATAATTTGGAATGATTTACTGATGTTTATAAACATAAAACAATAAACGGATCCAATAAAACGAATTAGGATTTTTCAAACCAAACAATGTTTTACAAAAATTCAGAACTGAAATATATAGTATAAAACAACTCACCAGGACTATAGAAAAGGTACAAAACCAAAAATGAACAGCCCAAGAACCTCAACATGGCAAAAGGAATCTCCCTCAATCCATCTCCACAACACCACATCATGAATGACCGGTGAGAACCTGAACTATTGGAAGAAAAGTTGTACCCAAACCTGCGACAACAAAAATAACCAAGTCAACATAATACCAAGGGTGTTATTAGGGTGTGATCCAATAACCAGTAGGATACCACCACTAAGAGATTCCATGTGATGATAATTCAATGTAGAAAATAATTCATGTTTTCAGAAACATGTAATTTCTAGTTACAATTTCTAAAAGATGAAACATAAAAAAAATCAGTTTACAAGTGGGCTAATTTAATGAATCAACACTTTTAAAATAAACTCAAAAGCTACTGAATTTTTTCAGCCAAATATTCCATATGCTGAAGGTAATTAAAAGGATATAATGAGCACAAGAAATAGGAAATAACCCCTAGGAACGAGTTAGTTGTGGGTCCCTGGTACCTCGTATCTCAGTGAGAGTAACCACAAACAAATATCCATTCTCGTGCACAAGCCACTAGTAGGGAACATACCCATAACCTAGTGGTCCCAAATTATCACCATAATAGTTTAGTTAGAGTTATAAGAATCAATCTTGCTAAGTGAGACTGAGGCCAAACCCCACAGATTCACTAGCATAGTAGTACACGTCCACCCACCTAGATTCCATGTTTTCCCTTTGTGCTCAAACAAGTTCAACAAGCCATGAAATATAGTTTTCAAATGAAAATATCACCTCCACATCACATATTAACCAAACAGCCCCATGTACATCACACAAGTAAAAAATTCCACTTTTCATTCAAATGAATTTTGAAATCAAACTGACACCAAAATTGCCCACAACACTTTTTGCATAACATTAACAATCCAACACATCCATTAACAATTTTATAAAGTCCCTAAAAATATTATAAACATCACATAACCGCCCAATCACATGTTTCATAAACCCTTTTTTATAAACGCAATCCATTTTTCACATCGCACTCACACAAATATCCCACATCATGTTCACACCTTTTTCACATTTTAGTAAATCCATTAATCATTTTTATAATACATTTCCAAGACGATACACATCACATGATAGAGTAGTTCACATTTAAAATTTTCCATTTGAAATTATAAAAAGTCCAAAACAGTTTTCCAATATGGTTTCACCTCTTACATAAATCATTAAACCATTCAAAACATTAATAAAACAATTCTATAGAGTGTACCAGTGCTTTTCAAATAAATCACATTTCAAAACTGTATATCAAGGACAAAATCACACCTAGACAAATTCAAAACCGAATTTTCTTCCCTAAAAACATTTATTTATCTACCCCCAAGTTTTATACAAACACTTAAAACAATACCACAAAAGATCCCCATGAAAATCACACGTTTTCAAAATCACTGTCAGGAAGTACAATAAAGTTTTACGACTTAAACCGATTACATACCCATTTTAAAATCTAATTTCACACCAATACCCTTCTAATTCAGAATTTTGAGCCCAAAAAAGATTTATTAAACCAATTTAATATGTTATAAAACACACCCAAACAATACACAATGAGTTACACATGAAAAACACCCAATTTTAAGCTAAAATGAAACTATAAAAATAAATGCTTAACCAAATCCAACATAAACAGTTTTCGCACCACCCAATTCATATTAGGAACATGAATAATAAGTAATTGAAGAAAACTAACTCATATAGAAATGATTACACATGTATCAACCTACCTTTTATGATGAAACCCTCAAAACATTCTGTGAAACATCAACCGCACCACCGCCGCACCTCAAGGAAGTTAAATCCTGCCCTACACCAAATTAGTTGACCAAAAAGACACCAAACAAACCCTAGGTTCGAACCTCAAATTCTGGACCTGAGAAACATCATGAAAGGGTAAATAATACCCTACGGAATGTGAAGGAATCAACGAAAGAAACACTTACTTGAAACATATTGAATTAAACGAAACAGATACAACTAAATTTGAATCTCCATGAAACCAAACCTCATATGGAGGATCTAATGGAGATAAGAAGGTCGCGTGGGGACTGAAATGAAGGGAAAATAGTAAAAATTAAAACATTTATGAATGAATCAACTTACCTTCTCAAATCTGGACGATTTGAGGAACCCTTATATGTTTTTCCCGACTCTAAAATGAAAATGAGGTCCAAAGTGGAAAAATAAATAATGGGGAAGAGTCTTGTTATTTTGGCTTCCGGTAGGAGGTGGAATCACAGGAATAGAGTAAAAAATGAGTATGTTATTAAACACATAATAAACAATTTAAAATTGTAAATGGCTCACAGGTTGGTTCAATTCCAAATTAATTCACTCAAACCCAAAATGCTAATGAGTTCAAAAATGGGTCCAAATGGACTTGGTGATTTGGATAGTTCCTAGTAGTAAATGTGGGAAGTGGAATGGAAGAATTATTTTAAAAAATGAAGGAGTTATAAAAGAAATAAAATTTATTTTTAAATCTGGAATTGGGCTCACAGTTTGGCCCAAATTTTTAAAACTATCCATTTCCACCAAAATGAATGGAAAACCCTCAAAACAAAGAAATAATGGAAATTAAATTAAAGATACCTTTAAAAGATGTCATGGATGTGACACTACCTAGGGTCAGGAATGGATATAGGATCTTTCTTGAGGCCTCTCGTAGGGATTCAAACTCTATAACAGAATGTCCTGCTAAAGGGGTCATACTCCTGTATAAGGAAATGATGCCTGGCCATTAGGGGAACGAGAAGAAGGGGAACTAACCCAAATAAAACTTGTCCAAGATATGGTGAACAAGATTACCATTCCATTTTCCAAAAAGTACATGATGTGTAGAAAATTTAAACGCCGTGTTGTCTGACCCTGGGTACTGCTCATGTACAACGACCCATGTCACAAGGCTGGTCGTGAAATATGAAACTACACGGTGTGTAAAAAGATAACACGTCATGTCTATGTATCTGGGGTCTGCCCCATGTATTCTAGACATGTACCCTTACATGGTCTCAACCCTTGTATGTCAAATCATGTAATTGGAACACAATGTGACCCATGAAACCGGCCTAGTCTAGCCGTGTGGTGGAGTATCGACTCCAAATATAGGAAAACCTTCTCGGAGGAAAACGGACCAGCACCCATGAGGTGGGGAGTCCTGTCTCTACCAAAGTAGATCCATGCCTTGAGTCATCAAGGGAGTATCCATCCTAAATCTCACTAAAAGAAACGCCCTAACTCCTCTCCTTAGGACATCAGTTATACCTCAATAGCCATGAAATTCTACAAGGGAGAAACCCGAAGGACCGCCATGTCATATGGGTTCCAACAGGGTAGACGATCCATCAATCTAGCACCCAATCTGTAAGTTATAGGAATTTTAGTATCGAGGGCCATGATGGATTCGTGTTCTATCCAACCAATCTGTACTTCAACAGACACTGGTTAACCAAACCCATCACACTATTGCAATACATATGGAAAACCACACCAGACGGACTTCCCATATGTCCAAAACGGATAGCCGGTAAAAATGTTGCATCTCACCGCAACACGTGTGATCAGGGCCTCATGGGGCCCGTGCTCGACCATGATAAAAATATCATAAATTGGTATTCAAATATTCATATAAGTCCCCAGCCTTAAACCTTACTTAATCTTGAGTTATTACAAGATTACACATTGAGGATCTTTTCAGGTTTAGAGTTTTAGAGAATTAGATCATGAAACTTGCATTACATTCCACATTTAAACAAAGTGGTTACATAAAAGACATTATTCATTCTTCCCATCAATGGAAACATATTTAAAATAAAACACGGTTCTTTTCTTGAAACATCCTTGAAAATATCATCACATCATGTACCTTTCCCTTGACCTGTAAAAAACATTTCAAAAAACTTGGGATGAGCATAAAAAGCTCAGTAAGAGTTATAAAAATATGGAACGGAAACATGAGTTCATATATACATTAGAATGAAATCATACTTTACCCATAAAACATAGGCATATCACATCATGAATAAATCATAGAAATCATAAGACATAAAAGGTATCTTGAGGCATTCATAACATTCTCACGTAGAGAGTAACCTTCTTGGTTACGTTTGGAATACCCACCACAGTATATTCCCTAAATCTCTTCAGAGAAACCTTAACGTTTCACTCCGTCGCGTTACCCAATACATTGGAGAGCTATATCGGGATCACCCACCCTTATTTTATCACGAAACCACCCATTTTCATAACAATGCCCAAGAACCATAACATAAATGTATCACATAAAACATGAATAAGGTAAACATAACGTTTCTACATTTCAAACACAATATAACATTTTAGGATATTGAAATAATGAATCCATTCAAAAAGGAAACCATTTACAAAACCTTTTAAAACATTTAATAAAGAGACTTTTGAATCAAAGTTTCCCATACCACCTTGAAACTTTTAAAATTTTAAACCATTAATATCCATATAAATAAATCCTTAAAACCATTTTGAAAACATGGATATTAATAAGAACAAATATTTAAAACATTTAAAGCGATATTTTGGTTAAAGGAGTTTTACCAAAATTAGAGACACTTGATTACAATAATTGAGGAATAAAATTTAGTCAGATTTTTATAATATCATGAGAATAAATGGATTCATGATATAATATTACAAAGGACAGTTTATAAACCATATAAGAGTGAATTGGTGCATAACAACAATGAAGTCTCAATAGAAATGTAAAATGAGATGAAATCCATTATAAAGAAGGTATCCTTAAATTAAGGACAAATCAATCTCATAATTATGTGTGAAAAATAAAAATACACCCAATATAAGTGGATATTAATTGTAAAATAATCAAAGTTCATTCACATATATTCAAAGGATGACATATTCAATAACTACATGTCGAACCCAAAGAAATCGAAATTGGGTTAAGAAGTTCCCTTGGTAAAATTCGACAGCCTATCGGCGTCACATAAAATTTTAAAAAAAGGGTTGATGAGAGAGATAAAGGGTATCTCATCACTTGGACAGAGAATTTAAATCAATTAGGATATATAAGAACATATACCAACATAATATTATGTGAATTAAAAGACATAACAAAAGAATTCTTTTACAAAAAGAGGAGGGTGAAAGGTCCCCTTACCGAGTTGGGTAACTTTCGAAACGTACACCCCATGGAAGAAGGGTCATACAATGAAGATTTGAATACCCATAAATGAAATTATACTACACAAAGTGTATAATAATGGGCAGTACATACACCACCCAAAGGAAATTTTGGAAAATGTAGCATAAATCTCACAGGAATAAAAGTGAGATGAAAATTCCCTTACGAAAACTCGGCAGCCTAACGGCGCCACTTAAAACATCCAAAATGGATTGATGAGAGGAAATAGGGTATCTCATAATATTACCATAAAATTTAGAGTGATAGGAATATAAAAGAACATCCCCCATCATAACAGATAGGAGCTTAAAAGAAGTGACATAAAGGAGAGTACTTAAAAAGAAAGAGAGAGGTTATATCTCTTACGAAAATTCGGCAGCCTAACGGCGTCACTCAAAATATCCAAAATGGATTGATGAGAGAGAATAGGGTCTCTAATCATTTGAACATAAAAATTACAGTAAGAGTAATATAAAAGAACATCCCAATCACAATACAGATGAGCTTAGATGGAATGACATAAAAGAGTGTACTTAAAAAGAAAGAGAGGAGTAGGATCCCTTACCTCGGGCCCGACTTGACTCGATCATTCTTTAATCTCCTGAATAATAAACATGAGTAAATTTATACTTCTTTAAGAACCTTTTTCAAGTTTATTATTCCTTTTATATCACTTATTACCATGTCATAAACAGTATGTAATCATTTAAGTTAATAATATTTGTTTTGCCGATATTTGGTTCTTAAGTCGAAAGTGGACTTCTTACAATTACATGTTGTTCGTGTGGAAAAATTTTCATTATATCCAGAATTGTATTAATGATGTAGATATCATATATATTATATATATCCATTATATTCATGCATTTATAATATTACATAACATTTAGAGTTAAGAAATGAAATGCACCGTTCATGAAGACGGTAAGCCGTACGTACGCATGAACGCTACTTCCATTTCTATTTCATATTTAATGAAATTAAAACATAATGATACCTAATAGTATTTTAATTCCAGTATGGTATCATATATAATATCATTAAATATATCCTTTATACGTACCACATATGGTATTAACGAATCAAATCACTTTGAGGGGGCGGTAGTCCGCACTTCCTTAAATGAAGATATCGCGTTTACCCATAATGGAAATCATAAAGGTATGACATAAATGAAAAATACAGAAGCTTAATTAAAAAATAAACATATTAGATATCATATATAAATATAGTGTCATATTAATGGCCACCTTTGAAGGTGTTAGAAGAATGTTGAACAATCATCGTTTCGGGAGGCAGAAATTCGCCATCCATGGAAACAGTACGTTCTTTAACCATTAGAAGTAGGTGTGTGTAAGTGTAGCTCGAATACTTATTATAAAAAAATCCTAGTATATTTAAGATACTTGAGTTGTTACAAAAGAAAAGAATAAAAAATGTTTAGGGGGTTGGAGAAGTAAAATAAAACAAAAGGACTCAAGTGAAGATATTACCTTAAAATCGGGTAACTTCCTTTGATTTGTGCTCAAAGGCTTCCTTGGAAAGGATTCTGCCCAAAAGTGAGGCTTCAAGGAGTAATAGAGGGATGTTGAGAGAAAAAATGGGAAGGGGTTGGCCGAGCCAAAGGTTTTGGGAGTGTGGGTAATGAGGTAGAGGTGGGGGCCTTTTATAAGAGGAGAGGACGAGCACTCTTGTAAAGTTTCAAAATGTTACTTTATTTTCAAAAGCATTTTTGATTTTAAAGGTCCCACATTGATATATTTCGAGGATAAGGTGATAAGGGTTATAAATCCACCCATACAATAGGTTTTTGACATGTTTAGGTCTTAGATTTTACATTATCTTTCCATTTTATTTAAATCGTTAAATAATGAGGTCATCGCTGCATCATCATGATGTCATAAATAATTTAATTTATTTAATGTCTAAAAATTATAAAAAAATATGATGATGTAGAAAATCTTTTTATATTTCCAATGACTATTTATAGTCAAATATATGACTTGTATAACCCTGTGTAAAAATTGTTTTAATAAAACATCTCATGTTTGTGTCATTTTTACTTTAACATTAAATAAAAAGATATTTATGTCATTTCCCAACCAAAGTGGCTCCATGGGGTCCCCAAGATGACCCATGTATTTTCTGGGTCTTCCATGACACATCCAATGAGTTTAGTACATGTGTCTAGGTCATTTCATTTTATGAAAACATTATTCTTACAATAAACTACACTAATTACCTCTAATCGCGATTAAAAACTTAATAAGTCACTATTCACCAAAAAATTATTTTTTCCAATTGAACCAAATTTTACTTCTTAATGAAAACCATTTATGTAGTATTTTTTAAATTCAAAACACAAAGATGGAAAATTTTCATTTAAACGGAAAAATCATTTTTTTTATAAGTACCACTTAGTGGTTTCACTATTCATCAAAAATTGAAGTTTTTCAGAAAAATCCCAAAAATTCACCCTAAGCTATATTTGATATTCCGAATTCAAAAATGAAGTCTTTTTTACAAAATTAAAAAAATATAAGTCACATTAATTAATTTAATAATTAACTCCCGCTGTCAGAGCAAATAGCGTGTTTTTATGAAACAATAAGTATCAAAAGATTGACACTAGTTTAAGTCTGATTTCAAAGTGAAATTAATTCCAAAGACCACTATTGGATTTAATGGTAAAAATATATTCTAATTTAACTCTAAAACCAATTCAAAAGATAATCTAATCATCTAAATAAATTAGATTTAAAAGAGGTTTTGAATTAAAATACAACATTTTACACTATTCATAAAAAAATGAACTTTATCGGAAAGATACCAAAAATTTACACAATGTAAATTTTGATGTCCCAATTATTAAAAAGAGTTTTATTTGGTCCATTAGAATCCATAAGAGTGAACAAAACTATAATTAATGACAGTTCTCCATCAAAAGGCGATAAGTGAACCTTTGGTGAAAACTAGGGCATATACGCCTAAAATTGAATTCTTTCTGTATTTTATGCCTTTATCTTTTATTGGATAAATGTAAAAACATTTAAAAACATATATAATCATATTTTATTTATTTGTATCCATTACCGCCAATACAACAGCTACATGTTAACTACCATTTAAAATAATAATATTTTATTATTAGAATGCAACGTAAGATTCCCAAAAAACTCGTTGTTGCATGTTGGGTACACCATCGAGCATAGAGTCCCCTATAAAGTCATATTAATATTTTATTCAAAAATATAGATAAATATGAAAATTTCATATTCTTTATTTACCTGGGGTGTTACATCCTTCCCCCCTTTTGGTAATTGCGTCCTCGCAATTTTTAAAATTGAGCTTGGAAACATCCTTGAAAGTCCCACATCAGAACAAGAGTCGATAAAGCAATCACTTTAAAATAAAGGAAGATAAGTACATAGGTCACCGGAGTTAACCCATACTAGGATTCCATGTAGAAAAACATGGTCATGGAAAAAATGCAAAGGGTCATGTTCTTGAGGGAGAGTGATAGTAAACATGTCTAGGAGAAAGTTAACCATAAGAAAATCCCAAACTTGTGATGGGTTAAACGATATTCGATTCCCCAGTAGGAAAAGCTAATAGACAACATTTTTGTTTTAAGTTACTTTTTATTGAGGAATTTTTTCATAAGAAAACATAATCACTTATCATGTTGACTTTCAACTTTTACTAGATTCCTTAATCAAACTCATATTTTTTTCCAAAAGACGAGTATTTAGGGAGACTTGTTCGCATTAAGAGTACTATAATCAACTTCTAGAGAGTCACCTAATCCACAAAAGAGAACTATATACTTCCCATGTCTTTAGACTTTAACCAAAACCAAAACCAAAAAGGTTAGTACAAGATCAGATAATCCAGAAAAGGATAACCCTTTATAAAAAGAAAATCTATTCTTAATCTCCAAAATTTGTCCAACAAAACCCAAAGTTCAACGAGGACCATTCTATAATCAATTTTTCCATAAAATTATTCAAAGTAAACCAAACTAAGATTGAAACCCAAATATTTGAAGGATTTAGTCACATAGTCTTCCAAGTTAATTCATAACATTTATCTTCAAACAACATCAGTTGCTCCTAAAGTCTCGTATTGAAAAGTAATTAACCTAATCACATATCCTCCATGATAGGTTAATCATTTTCATAAATAACCCAAAATCAACTTACTCTTAATTCATAAAATCATATAACTAAAAAGAATCAGTCAAACTAACCAGGGACTTCACGTAGTCCAGTGGTAGGCGATAAATACCAATCGCACTTTGGTTGTGGGTTCGATTCCCACAGCTTTGTCCGACGCGACGGGTAGTCACACGGTCTGCGTGTTTTCCTTTTTCCAAAACTATATAATTCTAAAATAATTCCCCAAAAAGGGATAAAATCATCAAAAATAACCATAACATAATTTAACCTCAATTTTATCTCATGCCTTTCACTTCAATCATAACATATAGTAACCCATAATTACTTCAAAAGTAAGGATCATATAATCCCAAATGGTTCTTTATAACTATGTACACAAAAGAAAAGATAACTATTCCTTGAATAAAATTTTCATATATTAAAATCAGGGTTACACATAATATAAAAAGTATTCTAATGTAACCCCATCATCAAAAGAGACTTAATACTCTTAAGAATTTCACCATAACTCTTGAGGCCCTTATATGTTGACATCTTACTCATTAAATATTCTTCATGATCCATTAACCATTCATTTCCAACTTATTCCGAAATACCTCTTTCCTACAAACAAAATCATGAATCATATCCTAAGATTCCAAAATAGGAAAACAATAGTCATGAAATAATACATACCTTTGATTGGTCATTGTCAGTTTCTTCATCCTCAATCGGAATGGCATTAGGTATTGGTAAATGAACATTTGTACGCTCTTGGTGATCCCATTCATGAAACTTCTTCATATGACATGTGTTTTCATAATGACCATGCACAGCACATTTAAAACATTAAATTGATCCCTCAGAAAGAACTTCTTTCCCTTTCCTCGAGTCAACTGGATGCTTCCTTTTTCCGTGGTAGGTTCTTGCTTTATGACCTTCATTTCCACATCTATAGCATATTTCTGTCCCTTTGAAACATTTTCCTATGTGTTCCATTCCACATCTTTGACACATAGGTTTTTGAACACACTTACCTTTATGATTATTACATGTACTTCCATAGGGATTTGTTTCTCACATATATTATGCCTTAGAGAAAACATCATGGTTTAGGTGGTCAATCATGACTCTAGATAGTTGGTTGAGGATAATCACAAGAGTTCTCATTGCAGCTCCAATATCATTCAGTTGCTTTCTCAAAAAACTGTCACAGTTTCCTTCACATCCTCTGTTACTTTGGTGCCTGCTAGATCTAGCCATTTACTAAAACCAAAAAGGTCAGTGTGAGTATATCAACAAAACCATCATGTACTAATGAGGAAGATAAACACTTAGATATACTTACTCATTCAGTTTATCTAAAACTAGGACTCTTTCTGAAATCTTAACCATTATGGTAATGTCACTTATGCTTAAAGAATACCCTAACCTCTAAAGTTATCTAAAGCGACCTCTGATACCAACTATAAGTCCCTAGCCTTAAACCTTACTTAATCTTGAGTTATTACAAGATTACACATTGGGGATCTTTTCAGGTTTAGAGTTTTAGAGAATTAGATCATGAAACTTGCATTACATTCCACATTTAATCAAAGTGGTTTCATAAAAGACAGTATTCATTCTTCCCATCAACGGAAACATATTTAAAATAAAACACGGATTATTTCTTGAAACATCCTTGACACTATCATCACATCATGTACCTTTCCCTTGACCTGTGAAAAACATTTCAAAAACTTGGGATGAGCATAAAAATCTCAGTAAGAGTTATAAAAATATGGAAAGGAAACATGAGTTCATATATACATTAGAATTAAATCATACTTTACCATAAAACATAGGCATATCAAATCATGAATAAATCATAGAAATCATAAGACATAAAAGGTATCTTGAGGCATTCATAACATTCTTACATAGGGAGTAACCCTCTTGGTTACGTTTGGAATACCCACCATAGTATATTTCCTAAATCTCTTCGGATAAACCTTAACGTTTCACTCCTTCACGTTACCCAATGCATTGGAGAGCTATATTGGGCTCACCCGCCCATAGTTTATCACGGAACCACCCGTTATCATAACAATGCCCAAGAACCATAACATAAACGTATCACATAAAACATGCATAAGGTAAACATAACATTTACACATTTCAATCACAATATAACATTTTAGGATATTGAAATAATGAATCCATTCAAAAAAGAAACCATTTCCAAAACTATTTAAAACATTTAATAAAGAGACTTTTGAATCAAAGTGTCCCATACCACCTTGAAGCTTTTAAAATTTTAAAGCATTAATATCCATATAAATAAATCCTTAAAACCATTTTGAAAACATGGATATTAATAAGAACAAATATTTAAAACATTTAAAGAGATATTTTGGTTAAAGGAGTTTTACCAAAATTAGAGACACTTGAATACAATAATTGAGGAATAACATTTAGTCAGAACTTTATAATATCATAAGAATAAATGGATTCAATATATAATATTCCAAAGGATAGTATATACACCATATAAGAGTGAATTGGTGCATAACAACAATGAAGTCTCGATAGAAATGTAAAATGAGATGAAATCCATTATAAAAAAGGTATCCTTAAATTAAGGATAAATCAATCTCATAATTATGTGTGAATAATATAAATACACCCAATATAAGTGGATATTAAGTGTAAAACAATCAAATATCATTCACACATATTCAAAGGATGACATATTCAATAACTACATGTTGAAACCAAAGAAATCGAAATTGGGTTAAGAAGTTCCCTTGGTAAAATTCGACAGCCTAACAGCGTCACATATAATTTTACAAAAAGGGTTGATGAGAGAGATAAAGGGGATCTCATCACATGGACATAAAATTTAAATCAATATGGATATAGAATAATATATCCCAACATAATATTATGTGAATTAAACGACATAACAAGAGAAGTCTTTTACAAAAAGAGGAGAGTGAAAGGTCCCCTTACCGAGTTGGGTAACTTTCGAAACCTACACCCCATGGAATAAGGGTCATACGACGAAGATGTGAATACCCATAAATGAAATTATACTACACAAAGTGTATAATAATGGGAAGTACATACACCACTCAAAGGAAATTGTGGCAAATGTAGCATAAATCTCACGGGAATAAAAGTGAGATGAAAAACCCCTTACGAAAACTCGGCAGCCTAACTGCGCCACTTAAAACATCCAAAATGGATTGATGAGAGGAAATAGGGTATCTCATCATATTACCATAAAATGTAGAGTTATAGGAATATAAAATAACATCCCCCATAATAACAAATAGGAGCATAAAATAAGTGACATAAAGGAGAGTACTTAAAAAGAAAGAGAGAGGTTATATCTCTTACGAAAATTCGGCAGCCTAACAGTGCCACTCAAAACTTCCAAAATGGATTGATGAGAGAGAATAGGGTCTCTCATCATTTGAACATAAAAATTAAAGTAAGATTAATATAAAAGAACATCCCAATCACAATACAGATGAGCTTAGAAGGAATGACATAAAAGAGTGTACTTAAAAAGAAAGAGAGGAGTAGGATCCCTTACCTCGGGTCCGACTTGACTCGATCGTTCTTTAATCTCCTGAATAATAAACATGAGTTAATTTATACTTCCTGAAGAACATTTTTCAAGTTTATTATTCCTTTTATATCACTTATTACCATGTCAAAACATTATGTAATCTTTTAAGTTAATAATATTTGTTTTGGAAATATTTGGTTCTTAAGTCGAAAGTGGACTTCTTACAATTACATGTTGTTCGTGTGGACAAATGTTCACTATATCCAGAATTTTATTCATGGTTTAGATATAATATATATTATATATATCCAGTATATTCCTGCATTTATAATATTACATAACATTTAGAGTTATGAAATGAAATGCACCGTTCATGGAGACGGTAAGCCGTAAGAACGCATGAATGCTACTTCCATTTCTATTTCATATTTAATGGAATTAAAACATAATGATACATAATAGTATTTTAATTAAAGTATGTTATCATATATAATATCATTAAATATATCCTTTATACATACCACATATGGTATTAACGGATCAAATCACTTTGAGGGGGCGGTAGTCCGCACTTCCTTAAATGAAGATATCGTGTTTACCCATAATGGAAACCATAAAGGTATGCCATAAATGAAAAATAAAGAAGCATAAGTAAAACATAAACATATTAGATATCATATATAAATAGAGTTTCATCTTAATTTTCACCTTTGAAGTTTTTAGAAGAATGTTGAACAATCATCGTTTCGGGAGGCAGAAATTCGCCATCCACGGAAACAGTATGTTCATTAACCATTAGATGTAGGTGTGTGTATGTGTAGCTCGAATACTTCTTATAACAACATCCTAATATATTGAAGATACTGGAGTTGTTACAAAAGAAAAGAATAAAAAAAGTTTTGGGGGTTGGAAAAGTAAAATAAAACAAAAGGACTCAAGTGAAGACATTACCTTAAAATCAGGAAACTTCCTTTGATTTGAGCTCGAAGGCTTCCTTGGAAAGGATTCTGCCCAATGTGAGGATTCAAGGAGTAATAGTGGGAAGTGGAGAGACAAAATGGTAAGGTTTTGGCCGAGACAAAGGCTTTGGGAGTGTGGGTAAGGAGGTAGAGGTGGGGGCCTTTTATAAGAGGAGAGGAGGGGCACTCTTGTAAAGTTACAAAATGTTACTTTATTTTCAAAAGAGTTTCGGATTTTAAAGGTCCCACATTTATTTATTTCTAAGATAACGTGATAAGGGTTCGAAATCCACAAATAAAATAGGTTTTGGACATGTTTAGGTCTTTGATTTTACATTATCTTTCCATTTTATTTAAATCGTTAAATAATGAGGTCATCGCTGCATCATCATGATGTCATAAATAATTTAATTTATTTAATGTCTAAAAATTATAAAAAAAATACAATGATGTAGGAAATATTTTTATCTTTCCAATGAATATTTATAGTCAAAAATATGACTTGTATAACCCCATGTAAAAATTGTTTTAATAAAAAATATCATGTTTGTGTCATTTTTACTTTAACATTAAATAAAAATATATTTATGTCATTTCCCAACCAAAGTGGCTCCATGGGGTCCCCAAGTTGACCCATGGATTGTCTTGGTCGGCCATGACACATCCAAAGAGGTTAGGACATGTGTCTAGGTCATTTCATTTTATTAAAACATTATTCTTACCATAAACTACACTAATTACCTCAAATCGCGATTAAAAACTTAATAAGTTACTATTCACCAAAAAATTATTTTTATCCCATTGAACCACATATTACTTCTTAATGAAAACCATTTATGTCGACTTTTTGAAATTAAAAACACAAATATGGAAAAATTTCAGTTAAATGGAAAAATCAGTTTTTATAAGTACCACTTAGTTGTTTCACTATTCATAAAAAATTGATGTTTTTCAGAAAAATCCCAAAAATTCACCCTAATCTATATTTGATATTACGAATTCAAAAATGAAGTCTTTTTTACAAAATTAAAAACATATAAGTCACATTAATTAATTTAATAATTAATTCCCGCTGTCAGAGCAAATAGCGTGTTTTTATGAAACAATAAGTATCAAAAGATTGACACTAGTTTAAGTCTGATTTCAAAGTGAAATTAATTCCAAAGACCACTATTGGATTTAATGGTAAAAATATATTATAATTTCACTCTAAAACCAATTCAAAAGATAATCTAATCATATAAATAAATTATATTAAAAAGAGGTTTTGAATTAAAATACAACATTTTACACTATTCATAAAAAATGAAATTTATCGGAAAGATACCAAAAATTTACACAAAGTAAATTTTGATGTCCCAATTCTTAAAAAGATTTTTATTTGGTCCAATAGAATTTATAAGAGTGAACAAAACTATATTTAATGACGGTTCTCCATCAAAAGGCGATAAGTGAACCTTTAGTGAAAACTAGGGCATATACGCCTAAAATTGAATTCTTTCCGTATTTTAAGCCTTTATATTTTATTGGATAAATGTAAAAACATTTAAAAACATATATAATCATATTTTAGTTATTTCTATCCATTCCCACCAATACAACGGCTATATGTTAACTGCCATTTAAAATAATATTATTTTATTATTAGAGTGCAACGTAAGATTCCCAAGAAACTCGTTGTTGCGTGTTGGGTACGCCATCGAGCATAGCGTCCCCTTTAAAATCATATTAATATTTTATTCACAAATATGGATAAATATGAAAATGTCATATTCTTTATTTACCTGGGGTGTTACAATTCCTCTTAATTTTAGGGTCGCAAAGTCACAGACAGTTCATCATTCTGACACCGTATCGAGGAGATATGTCAGATACAAGATCCCGTAATAATAATAGCATTAATATTATTGGGTGTATCGTGGACCTGAGCCACAAACAGAATTTAGTATCCAATATTATATTTTAATTGACCATCTTAGAGACATGGGCAAGTTTCAGCTGACATCCAATCAATCGGACGTCGCACAAATGAGATATGTTGGGTCAATGATTTATTTATATTATTAATTCTATTAATTCACGAGCATTTAGAGTACACAATCCGAAAACCCAAAAAAGAAATCCAATATTGGACTCATAAATTCCATCTTGATGTCAGGGTCGCACTGCCGCTAAAGGTTCGTGAAACCAAGGTCGCACAAAGAAGATACATTCTAAATACGGTTCTCCCAAAGAAATAATAACAACATTATTATATTATTGTTAATTTTTAAATTTAATTTAATTCCTCAAATTATCTCATCCAAAACTTCCACGCACCACCTATACTTGTGCCTCAATGACTCCGTGTGGCTCACCCCAAACCTCCATTCCTTTATCATTTTTATTATTATTTCCTTTATTATTTCATCACCTTGTAATCTCTCTCTCTAATCCCAATTATTATTCCACGATTTTCTCACGTACCAACAAAAGTGGCACTCGCCTTTCCTATACTCCATGCCCTACATGCCCCATCTCTTGTTAGATTTTATTAATTTTTTCAATCTTTTTAATTTTTATCCTTTCAAATTATATCTCTATCCAATCACCTCATCCACGGTTTTTATTACTGGAACCCAAATCGCATGGTGTCCCGCATGGACAGACCGCCGCCACCACCTCTAGATACATGCTCTTGTGCACCTCCAGCCAGCTGCATTGCCTGGACCCCTTTCACTCGCTGCCTTGAGACCGCACCCTGAAGACACGTTGAAATTTCATCATTATGATGCCCCTTATACGGTATGCTGCCTCTTTATTTTAACCCTGAATAATTTGACAAGCATAGATTCACGATCCTCAGGTCGATATCTCCACATTCGTATGTCGCGCTCGACGAAACATTAATGTTTTGACGCTCTTAATTTTTTGGCATGAAAGAACGCAGAGAGAACGTGTGAAAAATGAAATAAAAAAGGGGGTCATGGTCTATGTGCGGATTGATGGTCATGTTTTCTTGGCCATCATCATTGAGAATCATGAACACAAGTAATTAATAAATAAATAATTATCACACTTCTATATTTTCAATCTAAGGATAAATGAGAAGAAATAATTTATTCGACCCATTGTTTTTTGATCCGTGAATTAATTCATTTAATTCACATTCGTCATGAAAATTCAACCAGGTAATGAATTCACAAAGATAAATCCAACCTCAGGTTTGGATTGATCATTGGATAAGATCGTATTCTTCAAGATCCATTCAGGTTTGACGAGGATCACACTTGCACAATGATGTGAAGAAGATGTTGTGTTTGTCACACTTCGATTCGGTTGGATCTGAGGCTTCGTTGTTTTTCGTTCTTCATTCATCATCGAGAAGAGGATGAGAGGATAGGAAGAGAGGGTTTACTATCTCTGGAAAAAATGAATTATGAGGCCAACCCCCTTTAAACAAATAATTTATGACCTCTCACTAGTTTAAATGAAATAAATTAAATAACTAAATAAAAAATTATTTAATTGTTTAATTATTCTCTCGTGATGGCGCATATGCCAAACATCTGACACAGACAAAGGTTATACCTTTATTAGGGTAAAACATAAGTTCTAAGCACATGGGTGGCCTCAGATTTTTCATTTGAGTCCCTATTCGAGAGAAATTAAGGATTGAGATATTAAATGAATAAATTAATAATTTAATTAATCCATTTAATACATCGCCAATGAGTGAGGTGTCCGAACATCCCGCACCGACTTATTTCATGTCATGCCTAGTGGAAAAAACTGCATTCCAGACCAAAATGTGGTCTCATATTTCTGATTTGATCAATCATTTAAGAGATATCCCATTTTCTTCAGTCAACCGCGCATGTGTAATATAAAAACACTTAAAATTTTTATAAAATTAATTCCAGGAACACCGGGCCATAGAATTGCACGCCGTCTTAGAGCCCAACTCTGGAAATATTCTTACAAATATTTCAAAGATATAATAATGAAAAAACTGGGTCTCTACATTATTCCCTCCTTCAATCTTTTCATCCTAGAAAAGCAAAACCAGGGAACCACTCGAGATTCTGAGCCCACACATAGCTCTCTCGCTCATATGGAAGCATGTACATTTCTGTGCTGCCAAGGAATATGGACCAAAGGGTTGGTCCAACCTCATAAGGATTTCTTTAGTTGATGATGGCTATAGGAACAGACACATATCTCCTCAGTTGCGACATGTTTAAGTCATCGTATACACACTCAAAAAAATTTGGGGTAAGGCAAGGCGGTATGCAACATTTCAATCTCCCTGCACAGTCTCAAAATGACCTGATAGAACTCGATGGAATGTTTGCCTCCCATACTGAACATGTACATAACATGTCCTAGTTGGAATTAATGATTGTCACTGGAATAGGTTATCATGATTCCCTACCTCGTAATATCCATATGGTGAAACACCTAAGGATATCTGGTCACACAAGATTTCATAGTTGAGAAATCGCAACCGAGACTCTCTTAAATGCTCAAGAAGTGAACGAGTCATCACCATTGACTGAATAAATGTTTTACCATCTTGTTCCACTAGGGTCAGCAAAAGGAAAGTTAACTTCTATGAAACATCCTGAACAAGGTGAGTCTAGGACTTCCGACACTTCTCACTAAGGGAATCTGCTACATAATCACACCTTGATTGCAGAAGTCGGTAAGATTCTTCCACCATGCTTTCATTGCGCTGCCAGGGTTCCATATGACCGTATGCCTGTGAATGATCATGATAAGATCTCTTATGTTGAGATATCATCGTCTGGAATCTTGTAGCTGCAGTAGAATTCTCATCTCTATTGCGCTCACTTTCACAAATAGTTGTATGGAATGACTGGAAGCTCTATACCATTAGTTCTTACTCCTGCACCTCAGCAAAGGTGGGGATGAACAAGGGCACTATGATAGCTAGATCTCTCTACAGCGTCCCCTCTTGAATGAATGTTCTCTAAAACTATCTTTATATACTATTGGACCACCAACTCTATCCAAACCTCTACTGTCTGAGGGCCTGGCTTACTGCAGAACATTAATGGTATCTGGTGCTGGAACTTACGAAGTGCGCTCACCCTGCACACATCCTCATCCTGCTCAGATGGGGATATTTTCTTCTCAACAGGTAGGGGTACTTCTACCTTCTCACTTGGAAAAAGGGGCTCGCACGATGGGTCTTGAACTCATCTCTCGTCGCTCACAGAATCGTCGCCACGAACCGTACCTAGTATCCGGGATGGTTGTCATTGCGGAGACATCCTGAATGTTATCAAAGAGTACCGTGGTCAGATGAGCATATATATATATATATATAACAACAATAATGGGGATCAGACTCAAGAAGGACAATAGAAGACTCAATCCTATTTTATGTATGTACCATTGTTCCCTGCAATAGGTGTCTAAGCGTGTCGAGTCGACAAGCGCGTAATCAGGGTCCAGGGGAATGGATACGTCTACTACCCGTACCATCACTGGACTCCCTGGCCTAAGAGCCGCTCTCGAAGCACATAGACACTATTTCCCTAAACCCAACCAAGTCCATTATAGGGATACGTCTGGACAACGTCCCAAGTGTCAAACCACCTCTGATACCAGTCTGTCAGGACCTGACCTATACCAGGGCTCGAACCGAAACTACCCCAAGCCCGCCTCTATAGGACAGGGGCTGGTGACTAACAAAAAAGGCACAAAAAACATGGGGAGGCCATTTTACTAAGAACCTATAAAATCACACACAGCTAACTCAATGCAAAAGTGCAAAGAAAAAGAAGAAACCAAGGTTACACACTACTATAAAAAGGGAACCAAAAAAATCATCGATCTATAGTAGTACAAGTACAAGAAAAGTAAAGATGAAAGGGAAAGGGGAAAAAATACACACCCAACTAGAAAAGTTACACAACCTAGTAACATGTGAAAAAGTAAAACATCCGGAAGAGTCCCACTCCTGAATCCCATGTTAAGACCATATAACGTGGTCAAGACACCCTGTATCCCAAAGCTCCTCTGATGTCATGATTAACCTGTCTGTCGTCTACAAGGGAACGCCAAATTCGGGCAATGCCCAAGTAGGGGTTAGTATAATAATACTTTGTAGGATGCCCCGAATTCTTGAGGGACCAGCAAGAGATGTACTAAAGAGGAGACCAGTAAGAAAGAACAAGGTACAACAAGAGTGAACAAAAAGTGTACAACTCCACCCAATAATAGATATGATCGCTCAAAGAAACCCAAATGAAAGATTAAGGGGATCTTCATCTCACAGCTCACACAAGGTATATGCCCATACATATACCCAGTGCTACCAGATATACTCTTAACTCGGACCTATAGTCTACAGTCAAGTTCCAAAACCACATACCCACACAAGGGATCCAGTTCGATGATTCCACAAAGCACTCGTCCTGGAGAACTCACTCCATGAGTCTGATAGCTCTGATAACGTCCATCCGAGAAGCGACGTTCATAGGGAAAATCCACGAGAGACAGCCACACACATTACGAGAGACACACTCTTGAGTGGAAATATCAAGATAGATAGAGACACTCATTACGTGAGACACAATCTTGAGTGGGGAAAGATCATGATAGATAGACACACTCATTATAGGAGACACACTCTTGAGTGGGGAAAGATCACAATACATAGATGATGATCATTTCCAAGGCCATGGAGGATACCGCAACTCATCCGGATTCCCCGTGTAGGTAGAGGATCAATTCCTAGTAGAGTTGGTCATGTTGATGCCTGACTCTACCTAGGGTCAGAAATGGATAGAGGTTCTCACTCTGGGCCTCTCGGAGGGCTGCCGACTCTATCACAGAAAGTCTTGCTGAAGGGATCATACTCCTATAGAAGGAAACAATTCCATACCGTTAGTGGAATGAGAGGAATGGGCACTAACCCAAATGATACATGTCCAAGATACGGTGAACAAGTGGACAATGCCATTTTCAAAAAAGTACACGATGTGTAGAAAAGTTACAAGTTGGGTTGTCTGACCCTGGGTATTGCCCGTGTACAATGGCCTAGGTCATAAGGCTATGAGAAATGAAACTAAACTACATGTAAAAATATAACACGCCATGTCTATGTATATGGGGTCCGCCCCATGTACGCTGGCCATTTTCCCGTAGATGGTCTCAACCCATGTATGTCGACCAGGGTAATCAGAACACAAGGTGATCCATGAAACTGGTCTGGTCTGGCAGTGTGGTGGAGTATCGACTCCAAATACAGGAAAACCATCTCAGAGGAAGAGGAACCCGAACTCATGAAGTGGGGGGTCCCGTCTCTACCGGAGCAAAGGAGTAAGAAATACCCACGCCTTGATTCGTCAAGTGAGTAGACATCGTTATTCTCACTAAATGAAACTCCCTAGCTCTTCTCCTCAGGTCACCGGTCATACCTCCACCACTACGATGTTCCACAAGGGAGTAACCCAGAGGACCGACATGTCATAAGTGTTCCAAAAGGACATACGATGTATCAATCTAATGACCAGTCTATAATTTATAGGCATTTTAGTATCGAGGGCCTGATTGGATTCTTGTTCGATCAAACCCAGCCGTACATCAAACGAAATCGGTTAACCAAACTGGTCACACCATTGCGATCCATACAGTAAAACACACGAGACGGACTACCCATTTGTCCAAAACGGATAGCTGGTGAAAAATTTCCATTTCACGACAACACGTGCGAACCGGGCCTCGTGGGGCCCGTGCTTCTACCTCGACATAAATATCAAATATTGGCCTTTAAATATTCGTATTAATTTTACGGTCTCAATGTCACAAACATTTCGTCATTTCGACACCGTATGGGGGAGATATTTCAGATACAAGAACCCATAATAATTAAAAAATTATTATTATTGGGTGACTCATGGACTCGATCCACGAACCAGAATTTAGTATCCAAAATTAGACTTGAATCGACCATCTTAAATATAGGGTCACGTTTCCAGTGACGCCCAGTCTATCGGATGTCGCACACATGAGTTATGGTGGTTCAATGATTTAATAATAATATTAAATCTATTAAATCACGACCTTTTCGGGTACCCGATCCAAAAACCCAAAAAAGACATCCAATATTGGACTCATAAATTCTGTCTCGAAGTCAGGGTCGCACTGCTGCTGATGGTTCATGAAACCGAGGTCGCACTAAGAAGATACCATCAAAATACAGTTTTCCCAACGAAGTAATAATAACATTATTATATTATTATTATTTTTAATTTAATTTAATTCCTTATATTATCTCATCCAAAATATCCATGCACCACCTATACTAGCTCCTCCTTGACACCATGTGGAACGCCCCAAACCTCAATTATTTTATCATTTTTATTATTAATTCCTTTATTATTTCATCACCTTGTAATCTCTCTCTCCATTCCGATTTATTCTTCCACGATTACCTCACGTACCAACAAAAGTGGCACTCCACTTGAAAATACTCCATTCCCAACATTCCCTATCTCTTTATTGATTTTATTAATTTTTTTTCAATCTTTTTAATTTTTATCCCTTCAAATTATTTCTCTATCAAATCTCCTCATCCATAGTTTTTATTACTAGAACCCTAATCACATGGTTTCCTGCATGGCCAGACCACCACCACCACCTCCGTCTACACGCGCAGGCGTGCCTCAAGCCAGCTGCATCGCCTGGCCCCCATCCACTCGATACACCGAAATCTCACCGTAAAGACACGTTGAAATCACAACGTTACGTTGCCCATTCCTTTATCTGCTGCATTTTTGTTTTACCCTCGAAAATTTTGACTAGCGTAGATTCACGATCCTCAGGATGAGATCTCCATAATCGTATGTCGTGCTCAATGAAACATCGATGTTTTGACGATCTTAATTATTTGGTACAAATGAACACACAGAGAACATAAAAAGAATGAAATAAAAAAATGGGGTCATGGACTATGTGCGGATTTATTGTAATGTTTTTTGGCCATCATCTTTGAGAATCAAGAACACAAGTAATTGGTAAATAAATATTTATCAAACATCAAGATCATCAATCTCAAGATAAACGATAAGTAATAATTTATTCGACCCAAAGTTTTTTGATCCGTGAATTAATTCATTTAATTTGTGTTCGTAATGAAAATTCAAACGGGTAAGGAATTAACAATGATATATCCTACCTCAGGTTTGGATCGATCATTGGAGACGATCACATTCATCAAGATCCATTCAGTGTTGATGATGATCGAAAATGAACAATAGTGAGAAGAATATGTTGTTTTCTTCACTCTTTGATTCTCTTGGATCCGAGTATTCGTTGTTCTTCGTTCATCAATCATCAACGAGGAGAGGAGGAGAGGAGAGGAAGAGATGGTTTAGAGTCATTTTCAAAAATGAATTATGAGGCCAACCCCTCCAAAAAAAGAATTTATAACCTCTATCTTGGTTAATATAAATAAATTAAATAACTAAATAAACAATTATTTAATTATTTAATTATTCTCCCGTGATGGCACATATGCCAATCACATGAAGCAGGCAAAGGTTATACCTTTCATAGGGTAAAACCTATGTTCTGAGCACATCGTTGGTCTCAGATTTTTCATCTGAGTCCATGTTCTATATATATTCAGGTTCAAGATATTAAATGAATAAATTAATAATTTAATTTATCCATTTAATACATCGCCCACGATTGAGGGGTCTGAACATCCCGCACTGACTTATTATATATCACGCCTAGGGGAAACACTGCATTTCTGACAAAATCTGGATCTCAGATTTCCGATCTGATCAACAGTTTATGAAATATCCCATTATCTTTAGTTAACTGCACGTGCGTAATATAATAACACTTAACATTTTTATAAAATTAATTTTAGGCACACTGGGCCTTGGAATTGCACACCGTATCAGCTCCCAATAGTGGAAATATTCTTAGAAATTTTTCAATGTCTTATTAGGCCAAAAACTAGGCCTCTAGAGTCTTCCTCCTGATGTCGTCCCAACATAGCTTCCCTATTTCTTCGATGGAAAACCATTCTAAACACATCAATATCTTAGGCGAAGCAACATGGTAATATTTAAATGCATTATGATTTCTATATTAACATAAATTACTTTATGGATATTAATTTAACAATACCCTAACTCATATTGTTTTCTAAACCAACCTATGATACCAACTATAAAGACACAGCCTTAAAACATACATAATATTGAATTATTTTAATAATTCACCTTGACTATCTATTAAATATTAGAGTTTTAGAGAATTGGGTCATAACTATTACATTCTATTTCTAAAATTACAACGTAGAAACTTTTACATAGTTTCGATTTTTTCACAAAACAAAAACTCTAGGAAAAAAGAAACATGTCTTGTTTCATGTTTAAGATAGCATGAATTTTACCTGATCCCATCCTTGACCTTATTCATCTTTATGTTCTGTGAAAACATTTCAAAACATCGGACGAGCATAAAAACTTCAATAAGGGTTATAAAACAATGAATGAAAACATTTGATTATAAATACATAAAAAACAAGAACACTTTGACTTACCACATGAAATCAAAAGATTTATGAAAGACACATATAAATCATATATCATAAAGGTATCTTGTGGCATCCATAACATACTTACATTGTATCTATCACAGTTACATAGGGAGTTACATTGGAATACCCATCACAGTATATTAACTAAATCTCTTAGGAGAAACATCCACTTTTACCTCCGTTATGTTACCCAATGAATTGGGGAGCTATCTCGGGCTCACTTACCCTAGGTTTATCACGTACCCACCCATATACGCTAATAATTCCCAAGAACCATAACACGATAATAACACACAACAGAAGCATAATGGAAAGAAAAAATTTCCACATTATAATAACAAAATATCATTTCAAGATATTTAAATAATAAATCCATTATCAAAATCATTATAAATACCAAAATACGAAAAAAAAATTATATGGTTTTTATTATTCCTTTTAAAATCATTCCGACTTCTTAATGAAGCTAAAGATCAAATAATACTCGCAAAGGCAGAAATGTTGTTGTCACTACTTTCATTAAAAAACAATTTTTTAGACGTTTAGTAAAATTCTTCATATAAACAGATTCCATTTGAACGAAATGAAAATTCATAGGTGTTTATGTAGTGTATAAATGATAAGAATGTATTAAAACAAAATAAGCCTCATTGAAAGGAGATGGAGACGATGTCTCTTACCTCATTTCCGACTTTACTCGATCGTTCATTAATCTCCTAAATAATAATCTAATGTTAATTTATACTTATTAAATAACATTTTTCGTCACGAACCGTCCTCGGGGCCCGTGCCGTGACTACCCAAAGCCCGCCTTCCATAGGCTAGGGGATGGCGACTAGCACCAAAGGCGTAAATACCGATAACTGGGAAGGCATTACCTTTATAAAAGTAAACTAAACACCATAGAGTACAAGAAGAAGTAAAACACTAAGTACAAAAGGAAGTGCTGAAAAGTAAATGGGCTAGAATACAAACCCAACTGAAGTACAGATACAACTAAAAGAAAGTACAACCGAAAAAGACAATAGATGGAAGAACAGAAGTGGCTCCTGGGTCGTCCTCCTCAGATCCTACCTGAAGGGTATGTACAGATGGTGCAGCTCCTGGATTGTCCACCACAGATCCTACCTGAAGGGTACGTACAGATAGCGTAGCTCCTGGATCTTCCACGACGGATCATACCTGAAGGGTAGGTACAGATAGCTTCCACAACACTCTCACCCGGCAACCTCCTCCGTGTGTCGTCTCGTCGTGAATTCTACCTTCGGATTCTGACTCGTCGTGTGGTCCACCTACAGGTACCGACTCGTCATGTGGTCCACCTCCAGGTACCGTCCAGTCCTCGAACACTCGGCCTCCGTCAGCAATGCTCGTCATCTGCAACCAACACAATGAGGTGCGGGAATTGCCCGTGCAGGGGAGAGTATAAAGATACTCAGAAGGGATCTCGAGACCCTCAAGGTCTCACTCAAACCAACAAGGATAACCACAAATAAGATCTCAATAGATGACCTCTGCTTAGGTATATACCCAAACATATACCTAAGTTATCAAGCAACCCATCTAAATCATGAGAAAAACAATGATTATGAAATCAACGGATAACCACTACCCAGGTATATGCCCATACATATACCTAAGTTATCGAGTGACCCATATCAATCATGAGGTAAACACAAAGGTCATAGATTCAGCTCAAACCATGATTTTCATTATCAAAACTGTAACTACTGAAGAGCCCCGTCTTTGGAGTGTACAATGGTCCTGTAATGACTCGAGGTACAGCTCACTAACATAGGACTGTTGAGGTACCCCTCCTGTCAAGTACCGCGGGTCAGCCACCCAAACACAGTAGTGCTTCCCGTGGGGGTATGCCACCCAAAAATAGTAGTGCACACCCCCTAATAGCTTGTAGAGGTACTCTCCGGATGAGTACCGCGGGTCTGCACTGTCACACAGGTAGTGCTCTGTCTGCCATGGGTCTGAACCCAAACAAAGTAGTGCCCCGTCCACTGGTCTAGTCGACTCACTCCAGGTCGAGTCGGTCAAGTATTCGTCACGTCTCAGTCAGCTACACGGTCTCCGTACTCCGCACGCTCATCTCTGGGAGGGTCCTCTCCATGAGCTATAGATCGATACTCCAAGTATCTCAAAGTCCCACGAATAAGTATCTCAAGGACTGCCTCGTCATAGGGGTCTCAACGCAACAGACGACGCGTCAATAGGACGTCTGGTCTGTGAGTTATTAGCCATTTCGTCCTAGGGGCCCGGTTGGTTTCGAGTGCAAACCAACCCAGCCATATCTCAACTGTACCCCGAACTCTCATTGGCTATACTCATAGGGACCATTTCTCAACGTGATCACCAATGCCGCTGACGGTTTGTCAAACGGACGTCCGGTCTGAAAGTTATCAGCTTTTCCGTTCTAGGGGCCCAGTTGGATATTGGGTACAATCCCACCGGCCAAATTCCAACTACGTCCAAACCTCATGTTAAGCATGCCAAATGTTATGTCTCATCAATAGGAATTCAATGAAGTCGACAACACGTCAATCGGACGTCTGGAACCCATGATATAACCATTTCCGCTCCGAGGGCCCGGTTGGTTTCTTATTCAAACCAACCCGGTAATAGTCAAAGTTCTCTGAAACCCTTAGTTTAATGTACCGAAACGACCGCCTCAATCTAAGGATCGCTACGAAACTGACGGTACATCGATTGGAGGTTTATAGCCTAAGATATGGGCAAAACACTGAAAACAGTCAGAAATGGGGGTTTGGGCCGGCCCGGCCCAACCCACCCCCCCGGGTGGGCCCGACCCGGGTCCGGGTCTGGCCAATCTGAGCATTTCCCGGCCCGGCTGGCGCAGCCGGCCCAACTGGTGCGGTCCGGCCCAGCCGGCGCAGCTTGGCCTGGTGCGGGCGGCCTAGCCCAGTTCGGCCGGTCCGGCTCAGCGGGTGTCACGCGCACTGAGCGGGCGTGGGGGTGTGCTGCCCCCAGCCCATTGCACCAGACGCGGCGCAAGTTGCCGTGTCTTCCCCGGATGCCACGCGGTGTGCCGTTGCACCGCCATCTCTGGGCGGTCGGCCGCCGCCCCGGCTGGGCGCGCCGGCTGCACCTTCCACCGACCACCGGACACGCTCTGGTGGTCCGTTGTGTCCGCCATCTGCGTCGGCGGATCTCCCGGGATCCGCAATTTACTTTGAAGGTATCAAAACGCCCTTGCAGCCTGCTTCTTCGCTCATCAATTTGCGCACAACGATCAACCAGTGGAGTCTTTAATCGCCTCTATGGCGCCGACTCCGGTCGCGGTTCGTTCGGCCTCAAGGGCGCGGCGCGACGGCGCCGCGCTTCTTCTCCGCATTCTTTCTCGTTTCCACGCGGTTTCATTGCCCTGCACCGCCTTTGTTCATGCTGCAACGAATCAAAACAACAAAGGGGGAGGAGAGTCGGTCGTGCTCGTGCAGTCCGACCTCCTCCCGTTATGATGGTAACAAGCGGCTTAAAAGACGAAGAACAACAAGGTTTTTTCACGAACAAAAGAAATCAACCAAAATAGTTTTCTCCACAAATAAATATTCCCAACCCGCAAAAGAAATCATTTGCGGATCAACTTGAGGATGAGTTGATCCGAGTTCTTTGTTTTAAAAGGTAGGAAGCATGGGAATATAAAATTACACAAAATTAACACCAACCTCGAGCGTAGTTGAACGAATGCTCATCGCGAAAATGCACGTCACGAAAGAAGGCGTCACGGAATGGTGATCGTCATGTCGTGGTGAAAAGATTCGTCAGTGTCACGTCGTCGATCTCCGAGGATCCAGCATTCCCGACAACCTTCGTCGGAGGTCGGCGTTCTTCTCATTCTTCGACGAAGAACGAAGAACTTGAAGACTTCTTTTATTCTCCCGAAAAACTCAACACAAAAACTAAAAAATAATAAAATAATGGTTACCTTATTTTATTACACTCGCCAAACTTTTTAAAATTAAAAAACTAATCAAACAATTAACTCAATTAATTGCAACGTTTTAAACTGCCCAATTAATCGAGGTGTTTAATATTTAAAAAAAATGCACGAGTTGACTTTCATTAATTGGGGGGGTGTGGGTGCGTTACCTTAAACAAAGGTGGGGGTTTCGTGGAAGTTGAAAACGTGGGGCTCGTGTGGGCCCCACCCCAAAAATATCCTACATAGTGGAGTAGGATATATTGGGTCCCACTTCAACCACATAACTTAGGGTTAACAACTTAAGATAAAATAAATTGGTCACACCATTTTATTTTATTCATTTACTTAACTCGAATATTTAGTAAACACACCCGAGATAACAAAACACTGGAAAAGGTGTTCCTAAGCAATTACGGGCACTTCGAGTTCATCGGTGCCCTTGGATTTCAATTCCGAGCACCGGTTCAAATGTTAGAAAAACCAGCACGTTCGTTCACTGAACGTACCTGAGCCTAACTTCAGAAATTGATTCCAGGCACACCGGCCCTCGGAATCCGGCGCCGTCATAAACTTTGTTCTTGTAAAATCGCAAATAAATTTAAGAAAAAAAAATTTCCTTGAATTTTATGGGTCTTTACATTACTCCCACCTTAGGGCTTTATGTCCTCGTAATGCTTTAACACAAACTAGGGATAATAAAGCGGTATTGAGCACGCATCTGAGCCTTCTGATCTCACATGCTCACCTGGAGGTTTCCGTACTGCCAGTGAAAGTGCACCCAAGGAATAAACCATACTCATAGGATCCTCTCCTGTCGATCCTAGATCCCCACTGGAATCTCTGCGTATGTCGCCCTATCATCGATGTCCAACTCCCTGAGGTCGATGATGTGTCAAGGATCACGAACGTATCTCCTCAGTTGAGATACGTGGAAGTCATCATGCACCTGATGCAACTGAGGTGGATGGGTCAAGTGGTAAACCACCTCGCCTACCCTGTTGAGGACCTAGAAAGGTCCGCTGATTCTCAGAGATAACTTGCCGCCTTGGCCACATCTCTGTAAACCACGTCAAGGTGATACTCGTATAAGGACATGATCATCATACTCGAACTCTATAGGTCTCCAATTCCAGTTAGAACTGAAACTCAAAACAACTGCTGCCATGAGGGTAAGGTTGACCAACTCAAGAGTGATCAGTCGCACCCTCCTGTGCATGAAAGTATCATGTTCTGCCTGGGGTTTCCTTTTCGCCGACCAAGGAAAACCCATCCCGATGTCATAGTTAAACCACAACCTTTTTACTTAATACCGTCAACATGTGTATGAATTGTGATTTCCCAGTCCATACTCAAACCAATGTCGTAAGGCCTCGACGCTGCCACCAAGAGATTCCAACCAAAACTCTCTCCTCGAGGGTCTGACCACACCATCGGCGTATGTTTGATTATCGAGTATTCTCCCAAGGTATCTCCAGACGTGAGGGTCAAGTCTACGGCTTACCAGAAACTCTAGGTCTGGGACAATATTAATGGAAGGAAGGAATGATTCGTATCAATGTCTGTTACTACGGCAGCTAGTAGTGGACACATACTGTCTATCGAATCATTCTTAGAGCCATTGGGTCACTCTCCCTGACCGCATGTAGATACTCTCTTCCCCTTCTCTCTAGGTCCCTGATCCTCGCGGGGACAACAAAGGCGGGTGGTTGGAGCATGTTAAAACGTACACCACCACATGCTACTCTCTTAGATCTGCCTCCACGTCTGCTGCTTCGTAGACTCATCTCTCTATTAAGCTTCCTCTTATGGAAACATTTAACACGCCTGAGTCTCCAAGACTAGCATCGGTTTCCTGTTTCCTACTGCACTGTGCAGTCTTCATTCGCTCTTTGATGATCTACACCTTCGTTACCTACAATCTGAAAGAGATGCTAAAATTTCTCCTTTGCCGAAAAAAGAAACTCAGTCTCATCCCCTAGATAAACCACACCCATTGCCTAATACAATCAATCCTGAAATGAATTACATTCATTCCATGTATGAAGTCGTAAGGCCTCGACGTTACTACCAAGAGATATAGCTGTCACTCCCGCCTCCAATGGTCGAGTCACACCGTCGGCATCAGTGTGAGGTCACTGGGTCTCCTCCAGTAGAAAATATCGAAAGTGACGGTCAAGTAAACAGTTTTAACTGCGACCACTCAGTATCAACCAAGCAAAAGGACAGGAAAGAAAACATCACAAAGATAAGTGTATTTTTATTATTGCAGCTATTAGTACAGAGACGCGAATACAACATCAACGTGGAACTAGAAGTACATTGGACGTATACACTAGTTCTGCTCCGGTACACCTGCTCCAGGAGCTCTAATGCCTTTTCCACTGCTCGACTGTTGCTCAAGCACCTGCCACTGCTTTTGTCTCGGTTGCTCCTCCAATGCCTGCGGATCAACTGTGCGAGGATTCGGACAGTCACGTGCCAGGTGACCCTTCCTGCCGCAGGAGAAATGCTGACTGTTTTTGGAACGCCTGGCTCTGACCCCACCCCGGGTGCCCGGCACCACCGACCATAAATCCCGAGATCGCCCAACTGCTGGTCTGGTCCTCCTGGACCTCTGCATAATCTGTCTACTGCCTACAGATGACTCGACTACTAATAGAAAAACATGCGGCAAAGGCATCATCTCCTGAACACCCTCGGGTTGTAGAGATACTGGTACAAAATCCACCCTGATGAAGGTCTCAAACTCTCCCCATGTGAAGTTCATCTCATCGCAAAACTGGAATAAGAAGCTCCACCACCTGCCTGCTACTTCCTGAAGGATTCTGGCAGCAAAGATCACCATGAAGTCTGCTGGCGTCCCCACTAGCCTGAAGACTCTCACCACAGCCTCCATCCAATCCTCAGCCGCTTGTGGGTCCATTTCTTCCCGGAACCTGGGTGGCCTTTAGCGCTGGAACTCGTGCAGCGCGCTCAAGTGGCATGCATCTCCTACTGCTGGGGATGGTGGAATCGGTGGCCCAACGTATGGTAGTATCGTTGGTGCCTCCGCTGGTGCCTCAACTACAAGAGGGACCTGTACCGAAGCCTCATCACTCGGCAGGCTGTCAGTACGCACATCCCTCTAGGCTCTAGCTAGTCGTCCGTGAAAAGGAATCCTGAAAGAAACAACGTGACACGGTCAAACGATTATACCTGGTGAGCTTACCTGGTTTGAGCTGACTTTTAAAAACATCTGGAAACACACACGCAATCAGTGTTTTCGTGCACAAAGTAAAAAAATCAGTTGTCAGGGTCCTGGTGTATGGATACGTCGGCCGCCCGCGCCAACACTGAACTCCCTGAACTGAAAAGCACACTCGGTACCCTTAACACTATTTCTTCACCGAAAGAGAATACCATAGTTATAAGTTCTGCGGTAGAACCGACTCCTCTGCTAGCATTTTGTCACGACCCGTCCTCGGGGTCCATGTCGTGACTACCCCAAGCCCACCTTCCATCAGACATGGGATGGCGACTAGCCCCAATGTTGTAAATCCCGATAACTGGGAAGTCATTTCCTTTATAAAAGTAAAAAAAACACCACAAAGTACAAGCAGAAGTAAAACACTAAGTACAAATGGATGTGCTGAAAAGTAAATGGGCCAGAATACAAACCCAACTGAAGTACAACTACAACTAAACGAATGTACAACCGAAAAAGAAAAAATCTGGAAGAACGGAAGAAGCTCATGGTTCGTCCTCCTCGGATCATACTTGAATGGTAGGTATAGATTGCTCATCTCCTGGATCGCCCACCACATATCCTACTTGAAGGGTAGGTACAGATCGTGCAACTCCTGTATCATCGACCATGGATCCTACCTGAAGGGTAGGTACATATAGCCTCCATAACACTCTTGCCCGTCAACCTCCTCTGTGTGTCGTCTCATCGTGAATTCCACCTCCGGATACTAACTCGTCATGTGTTCCACCTCCGGGTACCGAATCGTGGTATGCTCCACCTCTGTGTACCGTCCAGTCCTCGAACACTCGGCCTCCGTCAGCACTGCTCGTCGTCTGCAACCAACAAAACGAGGTGCGGGCATAGCTTGTGCAGGGGTGAGTATAACGATACTCAGTAGGGACCCCGAGACCCTCAAGGTCTCACTGAAACCAACATGGAAAACCACAAAGAAGATCTCAACAGATAACCTATACTTAGGTATATACCCATACAAATACCTATGTTATCAAGTAACCCATCTCAATCATGAGGAAACACAAAGATTATGAAATCAACGGATAACCACTACCCTGGTATATTCCCATACATATACCTAAGTTATCAAGTGACCAATATCAATCATGAGGTAAACACAAAGGTCATAGATTCAGCTCAAACCAAGATTTTCATTATCGAAACCGTAACTGCTGAAGAGCCCCGTCTCTGGAGTGTACAGTGGTCCTATCACAACTCTAAGGTATTGCTCACTAACCTAATACTACTGAGGTACTCCTCCTGTCATGTACCACGAGTCAGCCACCCAAACACAGTAGTGCTTCCCACCGGGGTATGCCACCCAAACACAGTAGTGCACACCCCCTAATAGCCTGCAGAGGTACTCTCCGGACGAGTACCATGGGTCTGCACTGTCACACATGTAGTTCTACGTCCGCCATGGGTCTGCACCCGAACAAAGTAGTGCTATGTACACTGGGCTAGTCGACTCCCCCCAAGTCGAGTCGGTCAAGCAGTCATCAGGTCTCAGTCGGCTACACGGTCTCCGTACTCCGCATGCTCGTCTCTGGGAGGGTCCGCTCCACAATCTACAAGACAATACACCAATTATATCAAATTCCCATTAATAAGTATATCATAGTACTGCCTCGTCATACGGGTCTTAACGCAACAGACAGCGCGTCATTCGGACGCCCGGTCTGTGAGTTATTAGTCTTTTCGTCCCAGGGGCCCGGTTGGTTTCGTGTACCAACCAACCCGGTCGCATATCAACTATACCCCAAACTCTCATAGGGTATACTCATAGGGACCGTTTCTGAACATGATCACCAATGCCGCTGATGGTTCATCAAACGGATGTCCGGTCTGAAAGTTATCAGCTTTTTCGTTCTAGGGGCCTGGTTGGATTTCGGGTACAATCCAACCCGTCCATATTCCAACTGCGTCCAAACCTCAGCCGAAGTAGGCCAAAAGTTCCGTCTCATCAAGAACAATCCAACGAAGTCGATGGCACGTCAATCAAACGTCTAGAACCTAAGATATAATCGTTTTTGCGCCAAGGGACCGGTTGGTTTCGTGTTCGAACCAACCCGGCCGTACACAAAGTTCTCTAAAAACCTACATGTAATATATTGACATGACCATCTGGATTCAGGGATCACTATGCAACTGACGGTGCGTCGATCGGAGGTCCATAGCCCAAGATATTGGCAAAAGACTGAAAAAAGTCAGAAATGGGGGCCCGGGCCCGGGCCGGCCCGAACCGGGTTGACCCGACCCGGGTCCGGGTCCGGCCCATCAGGACGTGGCTCAGCCCGGCTAGCACGACCGGCCCAACCGGTGCAGCCTGGCTCGGCTCAGTGCGGCCTGTTCGGCTCCGCGGGTGTCGCGCGCGCTGAGCGGACGCGGGGGTGCGTTGCCCCTGGCCCTTTGCACCAGACACGGCGCGAGCTGCCGCGTCTTCCCCGTATCCTGCGTGGCCATGGGATCCGGTCGTCCCGCCGACGCCGCGACTTTAGCCGCGGTGTGCCGTGGCACCGCCGCACCAGCAGGCCCACTGGCAGCAACTTCCGCAGACCACCAGACGCACTCCGGTGGTCCGTTTTGTCCGTCGTCTGTGCATGCGGATCTCCAGGGATCCGCAGTTTACTACGAAGGATTCAAAACGACCTTGAGGCCTGCTTTTTCGCTCACCAATCTGCGAAAAACAATCAACCAGTGGATTCTTAAATCACCTTCATGGCCCCAACTCCGGTCACAGATCGTTCGGCTTCAAGGGCAAGGTGTGACGGCGCCGAGATTCTTCGCCGCGTTCTTTCTCGTGTCCATGCGGTGCCGTAGCACCACGCAGCCTTTGTTCGTGACGCAACGAATCAGAATAATAAAGGGGGAGGAGAGTCAGTCGTGTTTGTGAGGTCCGACCTACTCCCATTAATTTTGTAACAAGCGGCGCAAAAGATGAAGAACAACAAGGATATTTCACGAACAAAAGAGATCAACCGAAACAGTTTTCTCTGCAAATAAATATTCCCAACCCGGAAAAGAAATAATTCGTGGATCAACATGAGGATTAGTTGACACGAGTTATTTGTTTTAAAAGGAAGGAACCACGAGAATATAAACGTACACAAAATTAACCACTACCTCGAGCGTAGTTGAACGAAGGCTAGTCGCGGAATTGCACGTCGCGGAAGAAGGTGTCGCGGAAGGGGGATCATCGCGTCACGGAGAAAAGATTTGTCGGCATCGAGTCGTCAATCTCCGAGGATTCGGCATTCTTGTCGACATTCATCAGAGATTGGCGTTCTTCGTGTTCTTCACATTCTTCACATTTTTCGACGAAGAATGAAGATCTTCAAGACTTATCTTATTCTCCCCAAGAACTCAACACAACAACTCAACAATAATAAAATAAGGGTTACCTTATTTTATTACTCACGCTAAACGTTTTGAAATTCAAAAACTAATCAAACAAATAACTCAATTAATTGCAACGTTTTAAACTGCCCAATTAATAGAGGCGTTTAATATTTTAAAAAAACGCACGAGTTGACTTTCATTAATAGGGGGTGCTGGTGCGTTACCTTAAACAAAGGTGGGGGTTTCGTGGAAGTTGAAAAGGTGGGGATTGTGTGGGCCCCACCCCACAAATATCCGTCCTAGTGGAGTATGATATATTGGGTCCCAATTCAACCACTTAACTTAGGTTAAACAACTTAAGATAAAATAAATTGGTCGCACCATTTTATTTTATTCATTTACTTAACCCAAAAATTTAGTAACCACACCCGAGCAAACGCAACTCCAGAAAAGGTGTTCATAAGAAATTACCCGTGCTACGAGTTTATCGGTGCCCTCAGATTTCAATTCTGAGAACTGGTTCAAAAGTTAGAAAAACCCACTCGTTCGTTCACTGAACGTACCCAAGCCTAACTTCTAAAATTGATTCCGGGCACACCGGCCCTCGGAATCAGGTGCCATCAGAAACTGCGTTCTTGTAAAATCTCAATGAAATTCAATAAAAAAATATCCCTTGAATTTTATGGGTCTTTATATTTTTCATGTTTATTATTCCTTTTATATCACTTATAAACATGTTATAAACATTATGTAATCATTTCATGTTAAAAATGGTTTTTTTGTCGATATTTGGTACTTGAGTCCAAAATAAACACCATATATTTACATGTTGTCTGTGTGGTCAATAGTCCATTATATCCATAATTATATTCATGATTTAGATATCATATATATCATATATATCTAGTATATACATGTATTTATAATACTAAATTACATTTTGAGGTATGAAATGAAATGCACCTTTCACGAAGACCATAAGTCATACGTACGCATTAACGCTACTTTCATTTATATTTCTTATTGTAATGGAATTAAAACATAATTATAGATAGCTATATTATAATTACAGTATAATATCATATATAATATCATTTACTCCATCCTTTATATGTCCCACATATCGCATTAATGATTCATATAACATTGAGGGGGCGGTAGTCCACACTTCCTCAAATGAAATTGTCACGTTTAACCATAACAGAAACCATAAAGATATGATATAAATGGAAAATACATAAGAATAAAGAATAAATAAACATAATATATATCATATATAAATATAGTTCTATAATAATGGCCACCATGAGAGGCGGTAGGAGTTAATCGAACAATCATCCTCTCATGAGGCATTAGTTTTCCATCCACAAACACAATATGTTTTTCACCCATTAGATGGAGGTGTCTGTTAGTGTTGTTCTAATACATCTTATAAAAACATCCTAGTATATTTTTTATACTATTTTTGTTATAAAATAATGGAATAAAAAGATAATAGGGGTTGTATAAGTAAAATAAGAGAAAAAAAGTCAAGAGAAGTCATTACCTTAAATTTGGGTAACTTCCTTTGGTTTGAACCAAAAGGACTTCTTGAAGTGCCTTTTGCCTATGATAAGGCTTCTAGGATGAGGAGAGTGATGTATGGAGATTAATTGGGAAGATTTTGGATGAGCCTAAAGTCTTGAGTGGTGTGTGTAATTGGATAGAGATGGTCTCCTTTTATAAGGAGGAGGAGGGGCTCTTTAAGAAAGTGTTAAAATATTATTTTATTATATAATAATATTCTGTTATTATAGGTCCAAATATGATTATACTATAGTGTAATATGAACAATGGTCCAAATAAAATCATCCAATATGAATTTGAAAGGTGTTGGATAATATTTTAATCATTATAATCTTATTTATTTAAATCATTTATTAATGAGGTAAATATTGCATCATTTTTGTGTCATGAATAATTTAACATATTCGATGTCAAAAAATAATAAAAAATATAATATAATTATTAAATATTTTTATATTTCTAAATAATATTTATAGTCGAAAATATGACTTATATAAAAACATAAAAAAATTAATTTACTAAAAGATTTTTTAATTTCATTTTTGCCTTTACTTTAAATTAATTAATCTAAAGTGTCATTATCATTTATAAGTGGCTCCAGGGTGTCCTAAAATCCACCCAAAGATGCCCATTTCCATTAATGACTCATCCAATAATGTTTTTACATGTTTTAAGTCAATTTTGAATTATTACAAAATTCTTTTTACCTTGAATTACCCTATTTACCTTTAACCGTGGTAAATAAAAGTCAAAAGTTACTATTCACTGAAAAGCATTTTCATCTTATTGAACCACATTTTAAAAACTAATAACAACCTCATATGTCGTATTTTCGAAATTCACTTCACAGAAGTGGTAAAAACTCCTTTAAATGATAATGTCAGTTATTTAATTTCTACTAAGTGGTATCACAATTCATCAAAAATTGATGTTTTTCAGAAAAATACCAAAAATTCAGCCTAAGCTATATTTGATATTCTGAATTCAAAAATGTTTTCTATTTTAAAAAATTCTAAAGATGGATGTGGAATTAATTAAATTCAAATTCATTCCCTTTTTTAAAAAATTTCTTGTTTTTAAGAAGCAATAACTATCAAAAGATTGTTAGTTGTTGATGTTCAATTTCAAAGTGAAATTATTTCAAATTACCAACATTGGATTAAATGGAAAAAAATTCTAATTACACATTTAAACAAATTAAAAAAATAATCTAAAAATATAAATAAATTCGATTAAAATGCTGTTTTGAATCAAAATACAATATTTTTCACTATTCATTAAAAATGAATTTTATCCGAAAAATTCCAAAAATTTACACAAAGTAAACTTTGATATCACCATTATAAAGAAAGATTTTATTTGGTCAAATAGAATGTATTAAAGTTACAAACACTATATTTAAGGAGGGTTCAACATTAAAAGGTGGTAAATCAACCTTTCAATGTAAATTATTCTTAAAATTAGATTCATTCATATTTTAAGCCTATAACTTTTATTGGATAAATGTAAATACATTTAAAAAACATGTATAATCATATTTTAGTTAGTTTTTTTTCATTCCTGCCAACACAACAGCTAGTTATTAACTACCATTTAAAATAATAATATTATATTATAAGTGTGCAGTGAAGGATTTCAAAGAAACACGTCGTTGCGTTTCGAGTATGCAATCGAACATAGAAACCCTTTTAAAGTAAAATTAATATATAATTCAAAAAAATTAATTAGTATGATAATATATTATTCTTCATTTTCTTTGGATGTTACAAAGAATATGGAACATACATTATGAACAATGAAACAAGAAATACTTTTTGTGCCTAAGAAAAATTATAATGGAATTCTACTCGATAGGAGACTTCTTCAAAATTTTCCATGAATTAAAAATGTTAAATGAACCATGGACATATTATTCATTTATTACCAAAATTAATGACACATTTTCGTGGTTATATTCGAATAAAATCATGTTCCCATACCTCAAATAAAAAGTATTTCATCCCAATGTTTTCCTAAGTTTTCTACCGACTATTTGCTATCCACATGTGTTGCTTGATCACATTTACTTTATCAGCCACTTCCACTACTCATTATGGTTCCATGAACTTCCATTTCACAACTTCATCACATAAAATTGAGTTCAACACTTCTTCCCATACAGTGAATCAAAAGTTTCCATCTATATACATGTATGAAAACTATTATTATAATTATATTTCAGAAAATAAATATGTTGATCAGAACATCCTTAGTAATCCATTGAACCATCCTGAGGCATATCCATTAATTTTTTAATTAGCTGTTATGACTACCCATCTGATTGATGATGAAAATTTGTACATAAATTTAATTTTTTCCCAAATGACTTATGAAAGCCTTCCCAAATGTTAAATGTGACACTGGAATCCCAATCTGATACAATTGAAAGAGGCACTCCATGTAACCAAACAATATGTTTGTGGTATTGTCGATAAATCTAATCTAAAGAAATAATATATAAAATAAGATGGAAATGTTCAGAATTAGTCAATCTCTCAACTATCACACACTTTTATTTTTACATATAGAAGTTTTTTTTGTCCCACCATGATGTCCATATATTCATTTTCATATTTCTTCTCAAGAACTTGCAAGGGATGAAGCATCCACATGGGTAATTTTTACTCTTCTTTATCCTGTTGAAATGTCATACATTACACTATAAAATCAAGAGTATCATTTTTCATTCCATCACATATGCAATACAACCAAATGTATATGTACAACATTTCATTTATATGATGAATTTAAAATGAGAACTATGAGATTCAAAGAATAAATCATTCTTCAACTAGGAATCATAGGTAAAACAAAATATTTTTCCTCATATAAAACACAATAATTATAAATGTTAAATTCTAGAAACCTACATATTCTACCCAATTATACCATTTTCTATATCTCACAATGTTCCCTCTGTGCTTTCTTAATTTTTTTGAATAACGATGACTACACTAAAACCATAAAAAACAGAGTTATTTTAAGCACCAAAAACTTCAGTGAAAAAATTCAACAAATCAATTAATAAACTATCATCAATAACTAGGTAATCCCAGAAAACTATGAATTTTTGAAACATTGGTTGGACTGGGATATTAATTAAGCACATTTTTTGGTAGAATGAACTTAGATTCCTTCATTATATACAATTATCCAAAGAAATTAAATCTATTGCAACGTAAAATCACACTAGTTGAATTTTCTATAAAATTTCATATCCTATAGGGTCTGAAAAAACCATATATGTTCTCCATGATCCTATTTAATCTTTAAAAATACCATAATATCATCAAAAAACCAAAATAAAAACTAATACAAGAACTCATGAAATATTAATTTTCTAAGAACCATTAATCCAGTATGTGAATTAGTTAACCCAAACATTATAACAAAAAAATTCATTATTCCAATATCTAGTATGAAACACAATCATTGATGTGTATGATACTTTAACCTTTAAAGGATGGTACCCCATCCTCAGTTCTTCCTTCTAAAAATATTATTCTCCTTGGAGCTGATCATACAAGTCATTGATATGAAGAAATGGATACTTGTTTCTAATTGTGACTTTTTTGAAAGTTCTATAAATAATGAAATGTTTCACAAAACATTATTTCTTTTTTAACAAATAATACAGAATCACCCCAAGTGGAAATTTTTGGATGAATGAAGCCATCAATACTACAAAAATAGAAAAGGGAAGCGCTACCCTTTTATCAGTGCTAAAAAAAGAGATGATAAAAGGGGACTTTATCAGCTCTAAAAAATCGCTGATAAAGTGGGGAATTTAACAGTGCTAAAAAGAGCGGTTAAAAGTGACACTTTATCAGCGCTTTTATTAGCTCTGATAAAGGCCCCCCCTTTATCAGTTCTTTTTTTAGCGCTCTTAAAGGGGACCACTTATTTAGGGATTTTTTTAGTAGCACTGATAAAGGGGTGCTTCATCAGTGCTTTTTCGTAGCACTGGTGAATTGTATGTTTCTAAAAAAATATTTTTTCATGAAAAATATTATATTTTTATGTACGTATATTTATATTGATATAGATATAATATATATTTTTTAAATATACATATAAATATACCATTACATTTAATATAAAAGATATTTTGTGAAAGTGGTTTTAAAATATTTTAAAAATTATAATTAATTAATATTTTGATAATTATTATCAATTAAAAATAGTATAATAACAATTTGAGGACACAAAAAATCAAAACAATTAATAAAAGATCTAAAATAAGTTGAAAATGTAACTCTATCTTCAAACGGCCATAAATTTTGATCTGGGTGTCTGTTTGAGCTCTAAAGCAAATAAAATCAAAGCCTATGACGAGCTCTACACGCCTGTGACCAAAGTGAAGCTTCTGTCACATTTTTCGAGCCCAAAAAATGCCCATAAGGCCTCCAAAACTGAGTTTTTAGTCGGGATACCCCGATTTGATAAAATTCAAACATGTATAACTTCTGATCCGAATGTCCGTTAGGCCTGTACCACATATCATATCAAATATTGTTTCATTTGAATCTATTTGACTAGTTATAGAGTTGAAACAGGCTATTATATTTGAATTTGTGGTTGTTTTTACATTATATGGCCTTTCAAATACAAAAACATATATATATATATATATATATATATGTATTTATTCATAAATATATGTGTGTATGTGTGTTTGTCTTTGTGTGTGTGTTGTATATATGTATATATGTATATAAGTATTTATTAATTTATTTCTAAGCACACATAAAAAAACATATTTTATAGATGTATTTAAAACTAATCTATGAAAAATATATTAATACACAAATAAATATACCGATATAAAATTGTAACAAAAAATATATATATAAATATATATAAATATATATGAATATACGAATGAATATATATATATATATATATATTCTAATATATGAATAAACATGTATGTATTAATATAACTAAATATATTTATATTAATATGAATCTATATTAATTTAGAATTAAACATAACTATATATATAAATAAATAGATGTATCATTTCATAGAAAAAAACGAAATGGCTTAGTGGAAAAGGTGTTGGCGCGCAAGGGGGAGGTCGCGGGGTGGAGTTCAGGTGGATGTAAGGAAGTGCACACGCATGTGTGGGATGCGTGGGCTAGGGATGTGCACGATAGTGGGAGGGGCCACCTAGTTCTGATAAAGGGGGGGGGGGGGCAAGAGCTTCTAAAATCTCCCCCACCCCTGGGAATATAAGTTATATTATATATATATTTTTTAATTTTTTACCTTTATCAGTGCTTTTAAAAATTGCTGATAATAGGGTTTTTTATTAGCACTAACAAAAGGTACTGATAAAAGGGGTCTTTATCAGCTCTTTTATGAGCACTAATAAAAGGGACCTCCTCCCTTTATCTTCTCCTTGATTAACAGTGTTTTTTGAAGCGCTGTTAATTCACTTTTCTAGCGCTAATGAAATCCATATTTGTAGTAGTGCATTATCAAGTAACTCCTGTAACTAATTTTTAAATTCAATAAGTTCTATATGATCCTTTAGAAAAAGAGGGATTTGAAATTAGATTACCATCATGAACTAATTCAATCATGAATTTAACATCTTGATTAGATATAACAATTGGAATCTCATTAAGAAAAACATAAAGATATTAATTTACCATGGGAAACATGTTATTAAGAAAATTTACTTTTTTTTCAACAATATGAAAAATATAACATTCATTTCTATCTTTCAATAGTTTCTCAACATACTGATATGATATTAATTGAATGGGTTCAATTATCTATACAAATTGAAACTATTTATAATATATAACTCATTTATCTCTATAATCAATCTTAGTATGATAAAATGAAAGCAAATACATAACTAAAATGACATAAAACTACACTATGGAAAAACAACATGTTTTTCAGGTAAATTAATTCCACATACCATAATATAAATTTTTTTATATTACATATTTAATATAATATTCCTGAGGTGTTTTGGAAATACGAAAGAGTCACATTTGTTGAGGTGATATTTCCAATTTACCAGAAAATTTATTATAAATATTAGAATTTGTAAACCCCTTGACAAAAAATACATTAGAAATATCTGAGTGAACTATCAATGTACATGATACAACTTCATTGGATATCCAAACATCTGCTGAAGTAGTCACAAAATATATCACTACACCTTTATTATTATAGTCTGGAATCTTTTCATCATTCATATATCTCTTTGGGAAGGAATGTTCATAATTACCCATCACACCACATTTGAAACCCATTTTTGTTTGATTATCATGATTAGAATCAAGATTTTTTTCATAATAATCTCTATCCATAAGTCAAAACATACCACATTGAAAACAATTCCTAGTTTTGGTACGGCATTCCCCAAGGCATTTTTTTCAAACATTTCAAAAACTATAATCTAGAATGTCTTACCATCTATTTTCATTGATTTATTATTACCCATCACTTCAGTTTAGATCAATTTTTTTTCATGAATTCAAAGTCCACCTGATCATAAAAAATCCCCATTTCTACCATATTAGCCCATCATATAAGATTCATATAACTGCTAAACTCAGAGTAAGCCAATAACCTTCAATATATTGGCTTCAATGATGGGTAAAAATGGTTTATTTATCTATCTAGATCTAGAATAATATTTTGAGCATATCTCTCTATTTGGGTGAAGAATCCTTAATAAAAAATATTAAATAATACTATTTATTATTTAATTCATGGAAATTATTTTTCTCCAATAAATGAACCATCGTAGGAAAATATTTTTCAGGGAAAAGATATTGAAATTAATACAACTCTAAGGCTCCCTTCTCCTCTCTATACATGATATTATTGTCCATTGAACAATATTGATCGGCTTCACCATGAAAACAATAGGTGGAATGAAATTCAATTTTTTTATCTAAAAATCCATTAATGTCGAATATATTTCTGTGTGTTTTAATCCATCCTTCAGCAGGAACTGGGTTAGATGATCCACTGAATTTAGGAGGCTGATTCCTCATAGAATGTTCAACTATCGTCATGTTCTATTGTGGTAGATCTAGTTTCCCTTGTTTATTGACTCCACTAAAATTTATAGTAGGCATAAGTTGATCCATTACTATTAGAAATAAATCATTTAAATTACCTACCATTAAAGGTTACAGATTCTAAAGGATATCATTCTATCGGTGCCTTTCCAATCCAATTTCCATGTGTATTCTATGGAAAACCATTCTGAATAAACATATCATTGTCAAATCAACATGGAATCCTATAAATTATATAACTTTTCAAATTAAGAATAGATTAAAATTCATATATGGTACTCTTTTAACATAATCCAAACCCCCATTTTAATTTAACCATCCTCTAATACCAAATAAAAAGACCCATCCTTATTACATTACATAATCCTTACTTTTAGTCAAGAACTCACATCCTTTCACATTTACAATTTTTTCATGTTTATTGTTTTATGGAACTATGAAATAATACATTCATAACATTCCACATTTATATATAGTGGATACCAAATTTTTTTAATCCATTTCATTTAAAATAAGAATCATTAAAATAACGAGTATTCCTTGATAAATCTTCATAAAATTTAACATTTCTTTATTTATTTATCATTAAAATCCATACAACCTATGAAAATAATTTTAAAACATGATATGGGAAAAAATATCACAGTATAGATTTAAAAGGATGGAAGGAAAACATTAACCCATAAATACATCTATACATGTAAATCTTTTTCAAGAAGGCATACTTGTCACCCATATATACTAGCTTAATAAAATAGGAAATTACAATGATGTTTCCAAAAAATATAAATAATATAAATAAAACGATAATTATATCTCGGTTAATTAATAACATAATATTGAAACACTCCCAGATACCTTATTATTTGTAACCCTTACAGCTACCTGACATTGTAACCCTCACAACTATCTTATTATGTAACCATCACAGTTACACTAGTACTAACCATAAAAATGACTTCTCATGTAAAATTACCCTAGTATTTTGAGGGTGATATAGGTCCCACTACTAAAAGAAAAAAAATATAATTTACCAGAGCATAATTATAAAACATGAATAATTGATCAAAAATATTTGTTTCGAATTTATTAAAATTGATTTTTAAAAGTGGATTTTTAAATAAAATCCCCATTCAATTATCATATAAATTATGTGAGAATTAATTGAGTGGATGGAATATGTCTATAAACTACAAATACACAATAATAAACTATATATACATAGAATTCATCACACAATATATTTTGATACATGATGATTAATGATGTAAAAGGTTAACTCCAAGAATGGATATTGAAATAATAATTCTTTTACCTCAGGTGTTCAATACATCAAACATGTTGTAACTCATAAATAATTGTTAAAATAGTGTTATTAATATGTTATAGAAACATTTTAATTTTTATAAAACATTTTATGAATATTTCATGACATCATTTCACCCTTTAATGGTTATTATTTTCATTCTTCCATTGATTCAGGTGCATTCTTTACATGACTTCCATGGCCAGGTTGTATTTGATTTTTTTGTTGTATAGAAATGAAATTAAAGAAGTGGAATGAAATTGATTTTATATTTCTCCAGAATATTAAATGATTCCATAAATAATTTTGTTTATTTGGATTTAGGATGAACCATTGTTTAAATCTATAGTGATAACAGTTTAGATAATTTCAGTGGTTCAGTGATAATCTCTAAATAGTTTCATTATATTAAAAAATATTATTAACATATGATAAATAATGTACAGTAAAAGAATATAGAAAAAAATTAATAACTTTTTACACCATTTAAAAGGTTTCATGACCATCATTGAATGAATAAAAGGAAATTGGAAACACACCGTCTATGTTTTTGGTAAATCAGCACATCGCAAATAGTGTTTTAATTTTATGAATAAGAGGAACATTAGTGGAAGAATGATGATTAATTTTTTCCATAAACTTGATAAAATATATAATGTATATTATTCGTTTTCTTTAATACATATTTGATAAGGATAGGTTATGATATTATAACAAAAGGCATGTAATTGAAAAAGAAAATAGAATAACAAGATAAAGGAATCTTACCTCTTGATTTCTTCTCCTTGAGATCACCCATAAGGCCTTTTTTTGGAATTTTGGCGAGACCCGAAGGTCATGGACATGGGGAAGATCCTTAGGATGTGTATTGGGAATATCCAAGATAGTAAAAAAATATTTATAGGTGTTATAAGAATAGGGGGGCGGTATTTGTTGCGAATGTGGGGAGTTGTTAATTAATTTAACAGGACACCTCATTAGTGGTATTTGAATAACCATGTGCATGAAAATGATTTTTTACCATGGTTTTACCCATATAGGTATCCAAATCTCATATTTTAATCCCCAATAGTCAACACAAATGACTAACTCAAAATTACATCATTATGATGTCATTAAACTCTCGAAAACGCAAAACTCTATTTTTATTACTCAGCTGAAATTCAATTATCATTGAAAAATCCCACAAAACACTGTAAATTTTTTTCGATGAATAGAATATGAAATTTAAAAACATTTTTGCTACATAATTTCTAAAAATTTATTAATATTCAATTTAAGTAAAATCATATATTATTTGAAATATAACCATTTTAAAACTATAACTCATATTATATCAGCAGGAAAAATTCATCAGGTTCACATTATATTATAACTACAAAAAAAATAAAATAATAATATTATTTATTATTTATAAGTTTTATATTAATAGTCATATTACAATTCATAATGGTATATTACTATTTACCAAAAAAATTTGTTTTATAAGAAAACGAAAATCATAATGATCACAATCATATATTCCCATTTCTCGAAATTCAAATCACTAAAGCATCAGAATTATGTTTATAAACTGGTTTATAACTATTTCCAAAAAAGTGTTGTTTCATAGAGTCTTAATGTTTCATGAAATTAAATTTATTTTTTTATAAATAATTGGGTGTCTCAAAAAACATCAATGGTATTGTCAATGAAAAATAACATGGATAAATAATAACTGAACTATCTACAAAAAAATTCACACCTATGCTATTCTATAACATAAAATAGTGGCTTCCCGAAAAGAATATTTTACATTTAGGGATTCATGCCATGAAATTTATATTTTCATGGTATCATGCCAAAAATCTAATACATTCGAGGATTCATACCAAGAATATAATATTATCAATGCTACATATAAATAATCTAGTAATATAATTGCTCCATTCCAAGAATGTATTAATTTAAAGGCTTCAGTCCTAGAATCCCATACTTCCTTATAAACATGCAATGAATCTAACAATATTTTTGTGATCACAGTATGAATAATTTTATACAGTTCAGGATGTAATCTTATACATGAAAAATTATATGGAATTTTATATAAATTTCAAATGACAATTGATTAAAATAATGTTACTATTTCAATACATATTTAATAGTAACAAAACGATGTGATATGGAAATGATAACCATTAATGAAAATATTGTGGAAAATAATATTTAAACATTATAATGGTTCCCATAACACATGGAAATATTAAAATCATGTTCTCCATAATGGTATGAAATTAAATGAAACATATAATATCTTGAGAATAATATATTTTATGATATATAATTAAAATTCTACTAGATAAACTGTAACACCCCAAGTAAATAAAGAATATGAAATTTTCTTATTTATCCAAATTTGTGAATAAAATATTAATATGACATTAAAGGTGACTCTATGCTCGATGGTGTACCGAACACGCAACAACGAGTTTCTTGGGAATCTTACGTTGCACTCTAATAATAAAATAATATTATTTTAAATGGTAGTTAACATGTAGCCGTTGTATTGGCGGGAATGGATAGAAATAAATAAAATATGATTATATATGTTTTTAAATGTTTTTACATTTATCCAATAAAAGATAAAGGCTTATAATACGGAAAGAATTCAATTTTAGGCGTATATGCCCTAGTTTTCACTAAATGTTCACTTATCACCTTTTGATGGAGAACCGTCATTAAATATATCTTTGTTCACTCTTATAAATTCTATTGTACCAAATAAAACTCTTCTTTAGAATCGGGACATCAAAATTTACTTTGTGTAAATTTTTGGTATTTTTCCGATAAAGTTCTTTTTTTAATGAATAGTGTAAAATGTTGTATTTTAATTCAAAACCTCTTTTTAATCTAATTTCTTTATATGATTAGATTATCTTTTTAATTGGTTTTAAAGTGAAATTAGAATATATTTTTACCATTAAATCCAATAGTGGTCGTTGGAATTAATTTCACTTTAAAATCAGACTTTAACTAGTGTCAATCTTTTGATACTTATTGTTTTATAAAAACACGCTATTTGTCATGACAACGGGATTTAATTATTAATTTAATTAATGTGACTTATATGTTTTGAATTTTGTAAAATAGACTTCATTTTTGAATTCGGAATATCAAATATATCTTAGGGTGAATTTTTGGGAATTTTCTAAAAAACATCAATTTTTGATGAATAGTGAAACCACTAAGTGATATTTATAAAAACTGATTTTTCCATTAAAATGAAATTTTGCCATCTTTGTGTTTTGAATTTCAAAAATCCGACATACATGGTTGTCATTAAGAAGTAAAATGTGGTTCAATGGGATAAAAATAATTTTTTGGTGAATAGTAACTTATTAAGTTTTTAATCGCGATTAGTGGTAATTAGTGTAGTTTAAGGTAAAAATAATGCTTTAATAAAATTAGATGAGCTTGACACATGTCCTACCCTCATTGGTTGTGTCATGGCCGACCAAGACAAGCCATGGGTCAACTTGGGGACCCCATGGATCCACTTTGGATGGGAAATGACATAAATAACTTTTTATTTAATGTAAAAGTAAAAATGACACAAACATAATATGTTTTACAAAAACAATTTTTACATGGGGTTATAAAGATCAGATTTTTGATTATAAATAGTCATTGGAAAGAGAAAACGATTTACTACATGATAGTATTTTTTTATAATTTTTAGACTTTAAATAAATTAAATTATTTATGACATCATGGTGATGCAACGATGACCTCATTATTTAACGATTTAAATAAAATGGAAAGATAATGTAAAATCTAAAACCTACACATGGCCAAAACCAATTGGATGAGTGGATTTAGAAGACTTATCACCTTATCCTAGAATTATAGCAATGTGGGACCTTTTGAATCTGAAACTCTTTTTAAAATAAAGTAACTTATCTTTACTTTCCAAGAGTACCCCTCCTCTCCTCTTATAAAAGTCCCCCACCTCTACCTCCTTACCCACACTCCCAAAGCCTTTGGCTTGGCCAAAACCTACCCATTTTGTCTCTCCACATCTCTCTCCCCATCCTAGAGGAATCCCTTTGGGCAGAATCCTTTCAAAGGAAGCCTTTAGGCTCAAATCAAAAGGAGTTACACTTTTAAAGGTAATTCATTCTCTCCTGTTCATTTGTTTAATTTTGCTTCTCCAACCCCCTAAACTCTTTTTATTTACTTATTTTGTAACAATAACAGTGTATTCAATATAATAGGATGTTTTTATAAGATTTATTCGAGCTACACTCTCACAAAACTACATCAAATGGTTAAAGAACATACGGTTTCTGTGGATGGTGAAATTCTGCCTCCCGAAATGATGATTGTTCAATACTCATTTAACACCTTCAAAGGTGGCCATTATGATGTCACTATATTTATATATGATATATAATATGTTTATTTTTTCCTTAAGATTCTGTATTTTACATTTTGGGCATAACTTTATGGTTTCCATTATGGGTAAACGCGATAACTTCATTTAAGGAAGTGCGGACTACCGCCCCCTCAAAGTGATTTGATTCGTTATTACCATATGCGGTATGTATAAAGGGTATATTTAATGATATTATATATGATACAATACTTTAATTAAAATACTATTATGTATCATTATGTTTTAATTCCATAGAAATGGATGTAGCGTTCTTGCGTACGTACGGCTTACCGTCTCCATGAACGGTACATTTCATTTCTTATCTCAAAAGATTATGTACTATTATAAGTACATATATATAATGGATATATATGATATATGATAAATATAAATGATTAATATAATTCTGGAATTAAAATATACATACCTATCATATAGTTTTAATTCCATTAATACGACATAGAAATGAAAGTAGCGTTCATGCGTACGTACAGCTTACCATCTCCATGAACGGTGCATTTCATTTCTTTCCCCTAAATGATTATGTGATATTATAAATACATGTATATGCTGGATATATATGATATATATGATATCTAAATCAGTAATGTCATTATGGATATAAAGAACCTTTGACCACATGAACAACATGTAATTGTAAGAAGTCCACTTTCGACTTAAGAACCAAATATCGACAAAATAATCATTATTAACTTAATTATTACATAATGTTTATAACATAGAAATAAGTGATATAAAAGGAATAATAATCTTGAAAAAGGTTCTTAATCAAGTATAAATTAACTCAAGTTAATTATTCAGGAGATTAAAGAACGATCGAGTCAAGTCGGACCCGAGGTAAGGGATCCTACTCCTCTCTTTCTTTTTAAGTACACTCTTTTATGTCATTACTTTTAAGCTCATATTTCTTATGATTGGGATGTTCTTTTATATTACTCCTACTTTAATTATTATTTTCCTATTATGAGAGACCCTATTTCCTCTCATCAATCCATTTTAGAAGTTTTGAGTGGCGCCGTTAGGCTGCCGAGTTTTCATAAGAGATCTAACCTCTCCCTTTCTTTTTAAGTACTCTCCTTTATGTCACTTCTTTTAAGCTCATTTTTGTTATGTTGGGGGATGTTATTTTGTATTCCTCTTTCTTTAAACTTTATGTTGATATGACGAGAGACCCTATTTCCTCTCATCAATCCATTTTGGAAGTTTTATGTGGCGCCGTTAGGCTGCCGAGTTTTCGTAAGAGATTTTTCATCTCACTTTTCTTCCCATGAGATTTATGCTACGTTTGCCACAATTTCCATTGAGTGGTTTATGTACTTCCCATTATTACACTCCTTTTGTAAAATAACTCCATTTAGGGGTATTTAAATATTCATTGTATGAAACTTCTTCTATGGGGTGTACTTTTCGAAAGTTACCCAAGTCGGTAAGGGAACCTTTCACCCTCCTCATTTTAGAAGACTTCATTTGTTATGTCTTTTAATTGACATACTATTATGTTGGGATATGTTCTTCTATATCCTGATTGATTTAAATTTTATGTACAAGTGATGAGATTCCCTTTTTATCTCTCATCAACTCATTATTTGAATTTTTGAAGTAACGCCGTTAGGCTGTCGAATTTTACAAAGGGAACTTTTTATCCCAATTTCGATTTCTTTGGGTTCAACATGTAGTTATTTAATATGTTATCCATTGAATATGTGTGAATGGCCTTTTATTGTTTTACACTTAATATCCAATTATATTGGGTGTATTTTTATTTTTCACACATAATTTTGAGATTGATTTATCCTTAATTTAAGGATACCTTCTCTATAAGGGAATTCATCACATTTTACATCTCTATTGAGACTTCATTGTTTTTATGCACCAATTAACTCTTATATGGTGTATATTCTGTCCTTTGGAATATTATATCATGAATACATTTATTCTCATGATATTATAAAGTTCTGATTAAAAGTTATTCATCAATTATTGTATTCAAGTGTCTCTAATTTTGGTAAAAACCCTTTAACCAAAATATCACTTTAAATGTTTTAATGATTTGTTCTTATTAATATCCATGTTTTCAAAATTGTTTTAAGGATTTATTTATATAGATATTAATGGTTTAAAATGTTAAAAGCTTCAAGGTGGTATGGGACACTTTGATTCAAAAATCTCTTTATTAAATGTTTTAAATGGTTTTGGAAATGGTTTCTTTTTGAACCGATTCATTATTTCAATATACTAGAATGTTATATTGTGATTGAAATGTGGAAATGTTATGTTTCCTTTATGCATGTTTTATGTGATACGTTTATGTTATGGTTCTTGGGAATTGTTATGAAAACGGGTGGTTCCGTGATAAACTAAGGGCGGGTGAGCCCGATATAGCTCTCCAATGCATTGGGTAACACGAAGGAGTGAAATGTTAAGGTTTCTCTGAAGAGATTTAGGGAATATACTGTGATGGGTATTCCAAACGTAACCAATAGGGTTACTCCCTACGTAAGGATGTTATGAATGCCTCAAGTTACCTTTATGTCATTTGATTTCTATGATTTTATGAGGTATGTTAAAGTGCATATGTTTTATGGGTAAAGTATGATTTCATTCTTATGTATACATGTACTCATGATTCCTTTCCATATTTTTATATCCCTTACTGAGATTTTTATACTCATCCCAAGTTTTTGAAATGTTTTTCACAGGTCAAGGGAAGGGTACATGATGTGATGATAGTGTCAATGATGTGTTAAGAAAGAATCCATGTTTTATTTTAAATATGCTTCCGTTGATGGGATGAATGAATACTGTCTTTTATGTAACCACTTTGTCTAAATGTGGAATGTAATTCAAGTTTCATGATCTAATTCTCTAAAACTCTAAACCTGAAAAGATCTTCAATGTGTAATCTTGTAATAACTCAAGATTAAGTAAGGTTTAAGGCTGGGGCCTTATATAAACCACATAAAAGTAAAACATCCGGAAGAGTCCCACTTCTGAATCCCATGTTAAGACCATAGAACGTGGTCCAGACACCCCGTATCCCGAAGCTCCTCTGATGTCATGATTAACATGTCCGTCGTCTACAAGGGAACGCCAAATTCAGGCAAAGCCCAAGTAGGTGTGAGTCTAATAATACTTAGTAGGATGTCCCAAAGGCTTGAGGGAGCAGCAAGAGATGTACTAAAGAGGAGACCTGTAATAAAGAACAAGGTAAAACAAGAGTGAACAAAAAGTGTACAACTCCACCCAATAATAGATATGATCGCTCAAAGAAACCCAAATGAGAGATTAAGGGGATCTTCATCTCACATTTCACACAAGGTATATGCCCATACATATACCCAGTGCTACCAGATATACTCGTAACTTAGACATATAGTCTACAGTCAAGTTCCAAAACCACATACCCACACAAGGGATCCAGTTTGATGATTCCACAAAGAACTCGTCCGGGAGAACTCACTCCGTGAGTATGATAGCTCTGATAACGTCCATCCGAGAAGCGATGTTCATCGGGAAAATCCACAAGAGACAGCCACACACATTACGAGAGACACACTCTTGAGTGGGAAAGATCACGATAGATAGAGACACTCATTACATGACACACAGTCCTTAGTGGGGAAAGATCACGATAGATAGACACACTCATTATTGGAGACACACTCCTGAGTGGGAAAAGATCACAATACACAGATGAGGATCATTTCCAGGGCCATAGAGGATACCACAACTCATCTGGATTCACCGGGTAGGTAGAGGATCAATTCCTAGTAGAGTTGGTCATGTCGATGCCTGACTCTACCTTGGTTCAGGAATGTATAGAGGTTCTCACTCTGGGCCTCTCGGAGGGCTACCGACTCTATCATAGAAAGTCTTGCTGAAGGGATCATACTCCTATAGAACGAAGCAATTCCATACCATTAGTGGAATGAGAGGAAGGGGAACTAACCCAAATGATACATGTCCAAGATACGGTGAACAAGTAGACAATGCCATTTTCAAAAAAGTACACGACGTGTAGAAAAGTTACAAGTCGGGTTGTCTTACCCTGGGTATTGCCCGTGTACAATGGCCCAGGTCATAAGGCTGTGAGAAATGTAACTACATTACGTGTAAAAATACAACACGCCATGTCTATGTATATGGGGTCCGCCCCATGTACGCTGGCCATTTTCCCATAGATGGTCTCAACCAATGTATGTCAACCAGGGTAATCGGAACACAAGGTGACCCACGAAACTGGCCTGGTCTGGCCGTGTGGTGTAGTATCGACTGCAAATATAGGAAAACCATATCAGAGGAAGATGAACCTGAACTCATGAAGTGGGGGGTCCCGTCTCTACCGGAGCAAAGGAGTAATAAATACCCACGCCTTGATTCGTCAAGTGAGTAGACATCGTAACTCTCACTAAATGAAACTCCCTAGCTCTTCTCCTCAGGTCATCGGTCATACCTCCACCACTACGATGTTCAACAAGGGAGAAACCCAGAGGACTGAAATGTCATAAGGGTTCCAACATGACATACGGTGCATCAATCTGATGACCAGTCTATAAGTTATAGGCATTTTAGTATCGAGGGCCCGATTGGATTCTTGTTCGATCAAAACCACCCGTACTTCAAACGACATCGGTTAACCAAACTAGTCACACCGTTGTGATTCATACAGTAAAACACACGAGATGGACTACCCATTTTTCCAAAATGGATAGCTGGTGAAAAATTTCCATTTCACAGCAACACGTGCGAACCGGGCCTCGTGGGGCCCATGCTTCTACCTCGACATAAATATCAAATATTGGCTTTTATATATTCGTATTAATTTTACGGTCGCAATGTCACAAATAGTTCTTCATTCTGACACCGTATCAGGGAGATATTTCGGATACAAGAACCCATAATAATTAAAACATTATTATTATTGGGGGATTCACGGACTCGAGCCACGAACCAGAATTTAGTATCCAAAATTAGACTTGAATCGACCATCTTAAATATAGGGTCACGTTTCCAGGGACGTTTAGTCTATCGGACATCGCACACATGAGTTATGGTGGTTCAATGATTTAATAATAATATTAAATCTATTAAATCACGGCCTTTTCAGGTACCCGATCCAAAAACCCAAAAAAGACATCCAATATTGGACTCATAAATTCCATCTCGAAGTCAGGGTCGCACTGCTGCTGATGGTTCATGAAACTGAGGTCGCACTAAGAAGATACCATCAAAATACGGTTTTCCCAATGATGTAATAATAACATTATTATATTATTTTTTTTTAATTTAATTTAATTCCTTATATTATCTCATCCAAAATATCCATGCACCACCTATACTAGCTACTCCTTGACACCATGTGGAATGCCCCAAACCTCCATTCTTTTATCATTTTTATTATTATTTCCTTTATTATTTCATCACCTTGTAATCTCTCTCTCCATTCCCATTTATTCTTCCAAGATTACCTCACATACCAACAAAAGTGGTACTCCCCTTGAAATTACTCCATGCCCAACATGCCCTATCTCTTCATTGATTTTATTAATTTTTTTCAATCTTTTTAATTTTTATCCTTTCAAATTATTTCTCTATCCAATCTCCTCATCCACAGTTTTTATTACTGGAACCCTAATCACATGGTTTCCTGCATGGAGAGACCGCCACCACCACCTACGGCTACACGCGCAGGCGTGCCTCAAGCCAGTTGCATCACCTGGCCCCCGTCCACTCTCCACACCGAAATTGCACCGTAAAGACACGTTGAAATCACAACGTTACGTTCCCCCTTCCTCTATCCGCTGCATTTTCGTTTTACCTTCGAAAATTTTGACTAGCTTAGATTCACGATCCTCGGGATGAGATCTCCATAATCGTATGTCATGCTCAATGAAACATCGATGTTTTGACGAGCATAATTATTTGTCACAAATGAACACACAAAGAACGTAAGAAGAATGAAATAAAAAAAGGGGGTCAAGGACTATGTGCGGATTTATTGTAATGTTTTTTTCCATCATCTTTGAGAATCAAGAACACAAGTAATGGGTAAATAAATATTTATCAAACATCAAGATTTTCAATCTCAAGATAAATGAGAAGTAATAATTGATTCGACCCAATGTTTTTCGATCCGCGAATTAATTCATTTAATTTGTGTTCGTCATGAAAATTCAACCGGGTAAGGAATTAACAATGATATATCCTACCTCAGGTTTGGATCGATCATTGGAGAAGATCACATTCATCATGATCCATTCAGTGTTGATGAGGATTGAAAATGCACAATAGTGAGAAGAAGATGTTGTTTTCTTCACTCTTCGATTCTCTTGGATCTGAGTATTCGTTTTTCTTCGTTCGTCGATCATCAATGAGGAGAGGAGGAGCGGAGAGGAAGAGATGGTTTAGAGTCATTTTCAAAAATGAATTATGAGGCCAACCCCTCCAAACAAAGAATTTATAACCTCTCGCTTGGTTAATATAAATAAATTAAATAACTAAATAAACAATTATTTAATTATTCTCCCGTGATGGCACATATGCCAATCACCCGATGCAGAAAAAGGTTATACATTTGATATGGTAAAACCTATGTTCTGAGCTCATCGTTGGTCTCATATTTTTCATCCGAGTCCATGTTCTATAGATATTCAGGTTCAAGAAATTAAATGAATAAATTAATAGTTTAATTTATCCATTTAATACATCTCCCACGATCGAGGGGTCCGAACATCCCGCGCCGACATATTTTATAATGCGCCTAGGGGAAATACTGCATTTCTGACGAAATCATGATCTCAGATTTCCGATCTGATCAACAGTTTAAGAAATATCCTATTATCTTTAGTTAATCACACGTGCGTAATATAAAAACACTTAACATTTTTATAAAATTCATTGCAGGCACACTGGGCCTTGGAATTGCACACCGTATCAGCGCCCAACTCTGGAAATATTCTTAGAAATTTTTCAATGTCTTATTAGGCCAAAAACTGGGCCTCTAGAGTCTTCCTCCTGATGTCGTCCCAACATAGCTTCCCAATTTCTTCGATGAAAAACCATTCTAAACACATAAATATCTTAGGCGAAGCAACATGGTAATATGTAAATGCATTATGATTTATATATTAACATAAATTACTTTATGGATATTAATTTAACAATACCCTAACTCATATTGTTTTATAAACCAACCTCTGATACCAACTATAAAGACATAGCCTTAAAACATACATAATATTGAATTATGTTAATAATTCACCTTGACTATCTATTCAAGATTAGAGTTTTAGAGAATTAGGTCATAACTATTACATTTCATTTCAAAAATTACAACGTAGAAACTTTTACATTGTTTCCATTTTTTTCACAAAACAAAAACTCTTGGAAAAAAGAAACATGTCTAGTTTCATGTTTAAGATAGCATGACTTTTCCCTAATCCCATCCTTGACCCTATTCATCTTTATGTTCTGTGAAAACATTTCAAAACATCGGATGAGCATAAAAATATCAATAAGGGTTATAAAATGATGAATGAAATCATTTGATTATAAATACATTAAAAACATGAACTCTTTTACTTACCACATGAAATCAAAAGATTTATGAAAGACACATATAAATCATATATCGTAAAGGTACCTTGTGGCATCCATAACATACTTACATTGTAGCTATCACAGTTACATAGGGAGTTACATTGGAATACCCATCACAGTATATTCACTAATTCTCTTTGGAGAAACATCCACTTTTACCTCCGTCATGTTACCCAATGAATTGGGGAGCTATCTCAGGCTCACCCGCCCTAGGTTTATCACGGACCCACCCATATACGCTAATAATTCCCAAGAACCATAACACGATAATAACACATAACAGAAGCATAATGGACAGAAAACATTTCCACATTACAATAACAAAATATCATTTCAAGATATTTAAATAATAAATCCATTATCAAAATCATTTTAAATACCAAAAGACGAAAAAAAATTTATATGTTTTTTATTATTCCATTTAAAATCATTCCGGATTCTTAATGATTCTAAAGATCAAATAATACTCGCAGCGGCGGAAATGTCGTTGTCACTACTTTCGTTAAAAAACATTCTTTTTTGTCGTTTAGTAAAATGCTTCATATAAACAGATTCCCTTTGAACGAAATGAAAATTCATAGGTGTTTATGTAGCGTATAAATGATAACCATGTATTAAAACAAAATATGCCTCATTTAAAGGAGATGGAGATGAATTCTCTTACCTCATATCTGACTTTACTCGATCGTTCATTAATCTCCTAAATAATTATCTAATGTTAATTTCTACTTTATAAATAACCTTTTTTGTCACGAACCGTCCTTGGGGCCCATGCCGTGACTACCCCAATTCTGCCTTCCATAGGCTAGGGGATGGTGACTAGCACCAAAGGCGTAAATACCGATAACTGGGAAGAAATTACCTTTATAAAAGTAAACAAAACACCATAGTGTACAAGCGGAAGTAAAACACTAAGTACAAAAGGAAGTGCTGAAAAGTAAATGGGCCAGAATACAAACCCAACTGAAGTACAACTACAACTAAATAAAAGTACAACCGAAAAATAAAATAGCTGGATGAACGGAAGTAGCACTTGGGTCGTCCTCCTCAGATCCTACCTGAAGGGTATGTACAGATGGTGCAGCTCCTGGATTGTCCACCACGGATCCTACCTGAAGGGTACGTACAGATAGCGCAGCTCCTGGATCTTCCACCACGAATCCTACCTGAAGGGTAGGTACATATAGCCTCCACAATGCTCTCACCCGTCAACCTCATTCGTGTGTCGTCTCGTCGTGAATTCTACCTCCGGTTACTGACTCGTCGTGTGGTCCACCTACAGGTACCGACTCGTCATGTGGTCCACCTCCGGGTTCCGTACAGTCCTCAAACACTCTGCCTCCGTCAGCAATGCCCATCGTTTGCCACCAACACAACGAGGTGCGGGAATAGCCCGTGCAGGGGAGAGTATAACGATACTCAGTAGGGATCCCGAGACCCTCAAGGTCTCACTCAAACCAACAAGGATAACCACAAAGAAGATCTCAATAGATAACCTCTGCTTGGTATATACCCAAACATATACCTAAGTTACCAAGTATCCCATCTCAATCATGAGGAAACACAAAGATTATTAGATCAACGAATAACCACTACGCAGGTATATGCTCATACATATACCTAAGTTATCATGTGACCCATATCAATCATGAGGTAAACACAAAGGTCATAGATTCAGCTCAATCCAGGATTTTCATTATCGAAACTGTAACTACTGAAGAGCCCCGTCTCTAGAGTGTACAGTGGTCATGTCACGACTCGGAGGTACTGCTCACTAATCTAGGACTGCTGAGGTACTCCTCCTGTCGAGTACTGCGGGTCAGCCACCCAAACACAGTAGTGCTTCCCGTGGGGGTATGCCACCCAAACACAGTAGTGCACACCACCTAATAGCCTGCAGAGGTACTATTTGGACGAGTACCGTGGGTCTGCATTGTCACAGAGGTAGTGCTCCATCCTCCATGGGTCTGCACCCAAACAAAGTAGTTCCCGGTCCACTGGGCTAGTCGACTCACTCCACGTCGAGTCGGTCAAGCAGTCGTCAGGTCTCAGTCGGCTACACGGTCTCCGTACTCCGCACGCTCATCTCTGGGAGGGTCCTCTCCATGAGATATAGGTCGATAATATAAGTATCTCGAAGTCCCATTAATTAGTATCTCAATGAACCACCTCGTCATAGGGTTCTCAACGCAAGAGACGGCCCGTCAATCAGACGCCCGGTCTGTGAGTTATTAGCCTTTTCGTCCCAGGGGCCCGGTTGGTTTCGTGTGCAAAGCAACCCATCTGTATCTCAAATATACCCCGAACTCTCATAGGGTATACTCATAGGGACCATTTCTCAATGTGATAACCAACGCCACTGACGGTTCGTCAAACGGACGTCCGTTCTGAAAGTTATCATCTTTTCCGTTCTAGGGGGCCCGGTTGGATTTCGGGTGCAATCCAACTGGCCATATTCCAACTACGTACAAACCTCATGCGAAGCATGGAAAAAGTTCCATCTCATCCAGAGTAATTTAATGAAGTGGACAACATGTCAATCGGACGTCCGGAACCCATGATATAAGCATTTCCGCTCCGAGGGCCCGGTTGGTTTCGTGTTCAAACAAACACAGTCATACTCAAAGTTCTCTGAAACCCTGAGTTTAATATACCGAAACGACCGCCTCAATCTAAGGATCGATATGAAACTGACGGTACATCTATTGGAGGTTTATAGCCTATGATATGGGCAAAAACTGAAAATAGTCAGAAATGGGGGTCTGGGCCAGCCCGACCCAACCCACCCCCCGGGTGGGCCCGACCCATGTCTGGGTCTGGCCCATCTGGGCATGGCCCGACCCGGCTCAGTGCGGCCGGTTCGGCTCAGCGGGTGCCGCGCGTGCTGAGCGGACGTGGGGGTGCGTTGCCCCCGGCCCATTGCACCGGACGCGGCACGAGCTGCCGTGACTTCCCCAGATGTTGCGCAGTGCATCGTTGCACTGCCACCTCCGGGCGGCCGGCCGGCGCCGACCGCCGCCCTGGCTGGGCGCGCCGACAGCACCTTCCGTAGACCACCAGATGCGCTCTGGTGGTCCGTTTTGTCCACCGTCTACGCCGGCGGATCTCCCGGGATCTGCAATTAACTTCGAAGGTATCAAAACGCCCTTGCGGCCTGCTTCGTCGCTCATCAATTCGCGCACAACGATCAACCAGCAGAGTCTTCAATCGCCTCCGCGGCCCCGACTCCAGCCGCGGTTCGTTCGACCTCAACGGTGCGGCACGACGGCGCCACGCTTCTTCACTGCGTTCTTTCTCGTGTCCTCACGGTGCCGTTGCCCCGCACCACCTTTGTTCGTGCCACAATGAATAAAAACAACAATGGGGGGGGGGGGAGAGTCGGCCGTGTTCATGCGGTCCGACCTCCTCCCGTTAAGTTGGTAACAAGCGGCCTAAAAGACGAAGAAAAACAAGGATGTTTCACGAACAAAAGAAATCAACACAAATTGTTTTCTCCGCAAATAAATATACCCAACCCGCAAAAGAAATCATTAACGGATCAACTTGAGGATGAGTTGATCTGAGTTCTTTGTTTTAAAAGGAAGGAATAGTGGGAATATAAACATACACAAAATTAACCCCTACCTCGAGCGTAGTTGAACGAAGGATCATCGCGGAATTGCACGTCGCGGAAGAAGGCATCGCGGAAGGGGGATTGTCATGTCACGGAGAAAAGATTCGTCAGCGTCGCGTGGTCAATCTCCGAGGATCCGGCATTCCTGGCAACCTTCGTCGGAGGTCGGCGTTCTTCGCGTTCTTCGACGAAGAACGAAGAACTTGAAGACTTCTCTTATTCTCCCCAAAAACTCAACACAACAACTCAACAATAATAAAATAAGGGTTACATTATTTTATTACTCACGCCAAACTTTTTAAAATTAAAAAACGAATCAAAAAATTAACTTAATTAGTTGCAACGTTTTCAACCACCTAATTAATCGAGGTGTTTAATAATTAAAAAAAATGCACGAGTTGACTTTCATTAATTGTTGGGGAGGGGGTGCGGGTGCGTTACCTTAAACAAATGTGGGGGTTTTTTGGAAGTGGAAAAGGTGGGGCTCATGTGGGCCCCACCCCAGAAATATCCTACATAGTGGAGTAGGATATATTGGGTCCCACTTCAACTACTTAACTTAGGTTTAACAACTTAAGATAAAATAAATTGGTAGCACCATTTTATTTTATTAATTTACATAACCCGAAAATTTAGTAACCACACCCGAGCAAACACAACACTGGAAAAGGTGTTCCTACATAATTACCGGCACTTCGAGTTCATTGGTGCCCTCAGATTTCAATTCTGAGCACCGGTTCAAAAGTTAGAAAAACCTGCTTGTTCGTTCACTGAACGTACCCGAGCCTAACTTCAGAAATTGATTCCGGGCACACCGGCCCTCAGAATCAGGCGCCGTCAGAAACTGTGTTCTTGTAAAATCCAAAATAAACATATGAAAAAAAATTCCCCTTGACTTTTATGGGTCTTTACATTACTCCCACCTCCGGGATTTATGTCCTTGTAATGCTTTGACACAAACTTGGGATACCAAAGCGGTATTGAGCACGCATTTGAGCCTTCTGATCCCACATGCTCACCTGGTGGTTTCCGTACTGCCAGTGAAAGCGCACCTGAGGAATCAGCCATCCTCATAGGATCCTCTCCTATCGATCCTCGATCCCAACTGAAATCTCTGCGTATGTCGCCCTGTCATCGATGTCCAACTCCCTGAGGTCGATGATGTGTCAAGGATCACACAAGTATCTCCTCAGTTGAGATACGTGGAAGTCGTCGTGCACCTGGTGCAACTGAGGTGCTTGGGTCAAGTGGTAAGCCACCTCACCTACCCTGCTGAGGACCTATAAAGGTCCGCTGATCCTCAGAGATAACATGCCTCCTTGGCCACATCTCCATAAGCCTCATCGAGGTGAGACCCGTATAAGGAAGTGATCGTCATCCTCGAACTCTATAGGTCTCTTATTCATGTTAGAACTGAAACTCAAAACGACTGCTACCACGAGGGTAAGGTTGACCGACTCAAGGGTGATCGGTCGCTCCCTCATGTGCATGAGTTTATCATGTGCTTCCTGGGGATTCCATTTCGCCAACCAAGGAAAACCCATCCTGACATCGTAGTTAAACCACAACCTTTTTTCCTAATACCGTCAATTTGTGTATGAATTGTGATTTCCCAGTCCATACTCAAACCAATGTCATAAGGCCTCGACGCTGCCACCAAGATATTCCAACCGAAACTCTCTCCTCGAGGGTCTGACCACACCATCAGCGTATGTTTGATTTTCGAGTCTTCTCCCAAGGTATTTCCAGACGTGAGGGTCAAGGCTACGACTTACAGGAAACTCTAGGTCTGGGACAAGATTCGTGGAAGGAAGGAATTATTCGTATCAACGTCTATTACTACGGTAGCTAGTAGTGGACACAGACTGTCTCTCGAATCATTCATATATCCATTGGTTCACTCTCCCTAACCGCATGTATCTACTCTCTTCCCCTTCTCTCTAGGTCCCTGAGCCTCACGGGGACAACTAAGGCAGGTGGTTGGAGCATGTTAAAACGTACACCACCACATGCTGCTCTCCTAGCTCTGCCTCAACGTCTACTGCTTTGCAGACTCAACTCTCCTTTAAGATTACACTTATGGAAACATTTAAGATGCCCGAATCTCCTAGACTAGCATCGGTTTCATGTTTCCTACTACACTGTGCAGTCTTCATCCGCTCCTGGATGATCTGCACCTTCATTGCCTATGATCTGAAAGAGCTGCTAAAATTTCTCCTTTTCCAAAAAGAGAAACTCAGTCTCATCCCCTTGATGAACCACGCCCATTGCCCAATATAATCAATCCTGACAGGAATTGCATTCATTCCATGGATGACGTCGTAAGGCCTCAACGTTACTACCAAGAGATCTAGCAGTCACTCTCACTTCCAAGGGTCGAGTCACACTATCGGCATCAGTGTCAGGTCACTGGGTCTCCTCTAGTAGAAAATCTTGAAAGTGATGGTCAAGTCAACAGTTTTAACTAGGACCACTCAGTATCAACCAAGAAAAATGACAGGAAAGCAAACATCACAAACATAAGTGTATTTTTATTATTGAATCTCTTATTAAAAAGACGCTAATACAACATCAACGTGGAACTAGAAGTACATTGGACGTATACACTAGTTCCTCTCCTGTACACCTGCTCCTGGAGCTCTACTGCCATGTCCACTGCTCGACTGTTGCTCAAGCACCCGCCGCTGCTTCTGTCTCAGTGGCTCCTCCAATGACTGCGGATCAACTGTGCGAGGATTCGTACAGCCACGTTCCAGGTGACCACTCATGCCGCAGGAGAAACGCTGACCGTTTCTGGCATGCTTGGCTCTTACCCCACCCCGGGTGTCCCGCACCACCAATCCTAAATCTCGAGATCGCCCAACTGCTGGTCTAGTCCCCCTGGACCTCTGCATCATCTTTCTACTGCCTACAGATGACTCGGCTACTGATATAAAAACATGCGGCAAAGGCATCAGCTCCTGTACACACTCGGGGTGCAGAGATACTGGTACAAACTCCACCCTGAAGAAGGTCTCAAAGTCTCCCCATGTGAAGGTCATCTCATCGCAAAACTAGAACAAGCAGCTCCACCACCTGCCTGCTACTTCCTGAAGGAGGCTGGCAGCAAAGATCACCATGAAGTCTGCTGGCGTCCCCACTAGCCTGAAGACTCTTACCACATCCTCCAGCCAATCCTCAGCCACTTGTGGGTCCATCTCTCCCCAGAACCTAGGTGGCCTCTAGTGCTGGAACTCATGCAGCGCGCTCAAGTGGCATGCATCGCCTACTACTGTGGCTAGTGGCATCGGTGGCCCAACGTATGGTAGTACCGCTGGTGCCTCCGCTGGTGCCTCAACTACAAGAGGTCCCTGTACCGAAGCCTCGTCGCTCGGTAGGCTGTCAGTACGCGCATTCCTTTGGGCTCTAGATGGTCGTCTGTGAAAAGGAATCCTAAAATAAACAACGTGACATGGTCAAATGATTATACCTGGTGAGCTAACCTGGTTTGAGATGACTTTTAAAAACTTCTGGAAACACACACGCAATCAGTGTTTTCGTTCACAAAGTCAGAAATCAGTTGTCAGGGTCTTGGTGTATGGATACGTCGGCCACCCGCTCCAACACTGGATTCCCTGAACTGAAAACAACACTCGGTACCCTTAACACTATTGCTCCACCGAAAGAGAATACCATAGTTATAAGTTCTGCAATAGAACCGACTCCTCTGATAGCAATTTTTCACGACCCATCCTCGGGGCCCATGTTGTGACTACCCCAAGCCCTCCTTCCATAGGACATGGGCATGAGACTAGCACCAAAGGTGTAAATCCCGATAACTGGGAAGGAATTTCCTTTATAAAAGTAAACAAAACACCACAGAATACAAGCGGAAGTAAAACACTAAGTACAAAAGGAAGTGCTAAAAAGTAAATGGGCCAGAATACAAACTCAACTGAAGTACAACTACAACTAAACAAATTTACAACCGAAAAAGACAAAATCAGGAAGAACGGAAGCAGCTCATGGGTCATCCTCCTCAGATCCTACATGAAGGGTAGGTATAGATGGCGCAGCTCCTGGATCGTCCACTACGAATCCTACCTGAAGGGTAGGTATATATGGCACAACTCCTGGATCGTCCACCACGGATCCTACCTGAAGGGTAGGTATAGATAGCCTCCACAACACTCTCGCCCGTAAACACCTCAGTGTGTCGTCTCGTTGTGAAGTCCACCTCTGGATACTGACTCGTCGTGTGGTCCACCTACGGGTACCGACTCGTCGTGTGGTCCACCTCTGGGTACCGTCCAGTCCTCGAACACTCGGCCTCCTTTAGCACTGCCCGTCGTCTGCAACCAACACAACAAGGTGCAGGCATAACTCGTGCAGGGGTGAGTATAACGATACTCAGTAGGGACCCCGAGACCCTCAAGGTCTCACTGAAACAAACAAGGAAAACCACAAAGTAGATCTCAACAGATAACCTATACTTAGGTATATACCCATACATATACCTATGTTATCCAGTAACCCATCTCAATCATGAGGAAACACAAAGATTATGAAATCAACGGATAACCACTACCCTGTTATATTCCCATACATATACCTAAGTTATCAAGTGACCCATCTCAATCATGAGGTAAACACAAAGGTCATAGATTCATCTCAAACCAGGATTTTCATTATCGAAACCGTAACTGCTGAAGAGCCCCGTCTCTAGAGTGTACAATGGTCCTGTCACGACTCTAAGGTACTGCTAACTAACCTAATACAACTGAGGTACTCCTCCTGTCGAGTACCGCAGGTCAGCCACCCAAACACAGTAGTGCTTCCCACCAGGGTATGCCACCCAAACACAGTAGTGCACACACCCTAATAGCCTGCAGAGGTACTCTCCGGACGAGTACCGCGGGTCTGCACTGTCACACAAGTAGTTCTCCATCCTCCATGGGTCTGCACCCAAACAATGTAGTGCTATGTCCACTGGGCTAGTCGACTCACTCCAAGTCGATTCGGTCAAGCAGTCGTCAGGTCTCAGTCGGCTACACGGTCTCCGTACTCCGCATGCTCCTCTTTGGGAGGGTCCTCTCCATGAGATACAGGATGATACTCCATGTATATCCAAGTCCCACGAAGAAGTATCTCATAGTACCTCCTCGTTATACGGGTCTCAACGCAATAGACGACACGTCAATCGGACACCCGGTCTGTGTGTTAGTAGCCTTTTGTCCCAAGGGCCCGGTTGGTTTCGTGTGCCATCCAACCCGTCCATATCTCATCTATACCCCGAACTCACATAGGGTATACTCATAGGGACTGTTTCTCAATGTGATCACCAACGCCGCTGACGGTTCGTCAAACGGATGTCTGGTCTGAAAGTTATCAGATTTTCCGTTCTAGGGGCCCGGTTGGATTTCAGGTACAATCCAAACCGGCCATATTCCAACTGCATCCAAACCTTAGGTTAAGTATGAAAATGGTTCCGTCTCATCAAGAGGAATCCAAGGAAGTCGACGGCACGTCAATCAGATTCCCAGAACCCAAGATATAAGCGTTTTCGCGCCTAGGGACCGGTTGGTTTCGTGTTTGAACCAACCCGGCTGTACACAAAGTTTTCTGAAACCCTGAGTGTAATATACTGACATGACTGTCTCGGTCGAATATTTACTACGCAACTAACGGTGCGTCGATCGGAGGCCTGTAACCCAAGATATGGGCAAAAGACTGAAAATAGTCAGAAATGGGGGTCTGGGCCCGGGCCGGCCCGAACCGGGTCGACCCGACCCGGGTCCGGGTCCGGCCCATCAGGACGCGGCTCAGCCCAGCTGGCACGACCGACCCAACTGGTGCGGCCTGGCTTGACTCAGTGCGGCCTTTCCGGCTCCGCGGGTGCCGCGCGCGCTGAGCGGACGCGGGGGTGCGCTGCCCCCTGCCCATTGCACCAGACACGGCGCGAGCCGCCGCGTCTTCCCCGTATCCCGCGCGTCCACGGGATCCGGTCGTCCCGCCGCCGCCATGGATTTAGCCGCAGTAGCTCCTGCCGGCGACGTGCAGGGGCGCCGCCACGCCGGCAGGGCGCACCGGCATCACCTTCCGCGGACCGCCGGACGCGCTCCGGTGGTCCGTTTTGTCCGCCGTCTGCGCCTGCGGATCTCCAGGGATCCACAGTTTACTGAAAAGGTTTCAAAATGCCCTTGAGGCCTGCTTTGTAGCTCATCAATCCGCAAACAACAATCAACCAGTGGAGTCTTCAATCGCCTCCGCGACCCCGACTCCGGTCACGGATCGTTCGGCCTCAAGGGCACGGCGTGATGGAGCCGCGATTCTTCATCGCGTTCTTTCTCGTGTCTGTGCAGTGCCGTAGCACCACGCCGCCTCTGTTAGTGACGCAACGAATCAAAACAACAAAGGGGGAGGAGAGTCGGTCATGTTAGTGCGGTCCGACCTCCTCCCATTAAGTTGGTAACAAGCGGCCCAAAAGACGAAGAACAACAATGATTTTTCACGAACAAAAGAGATCAACCGAAACAGTTTTCTCCGCAAATAAATATTCCCAACACGGAAAAGAAATAATTCGCGGATCAACTTGAGGATGATTTGATCCAAGTTATTTGTTTTAAAAGTAAGGAACCACGAGAATATAAACTTACACAAAATTCACCCCTACCTCGAGCTTAGTTGAATGAAGGCTCGTCGCGGAATTGCACGTCGCGGAAGAAGGCATCGCGGAAGGGGGATCATCGCGTCACGGAGAAAATATATGTCGGCATCGCGTTGTCGATCTCCGAGGATCCGGCGTTCTTTTCTACCTTCATCGGAGATCAGCGTTCTTCGCGTTTTTCACATTTTTTGACGAAGAACGAAGAACTTCAAGACTTATCTTATTCTCCCCAAAAACACAACACAACAACTCAACAATAATAAAATAAGGGTTAACTTATTTTATTACTCACGCCAAACGTTTTAAAATTAAAAAATGAATCAAACAATTAACTCAATTAATTGCAACGTTTTAAACTACCCAATTGATAGAGGCATTTAATATTTTAAAAAAACGCATGATTTGACTTTCATTAATTGGGGGGGGGGGTGCGGGTGTGTTACCTTAAACAAAGGTGTGGGTTTCGTGGAAGTTGAAAAGGTGGGGCTTGTGTGAGCCCCACCCCACAAATATCCTACCTAGAGGAGTATGATATATTGGGTCCCACTTCAACCACTTAACTTAGGTTAAACAACTTAAGATAAAATAAATTGGTCGCACCATTTTATTTTATTCATTTACTTAACCCGAAAATTTAGTAACCACACCCGAGAAAACGCAACTCCAGAATATGTTTTCATAAGAAATTACCGGTGCTGAGAGTTCATCGGTGCCATCAGATTTCAATTCCGAGCACCGGTTCAAAATATAGAAAAACCCGCTCGTTTGTTCATTGAACATACCCGATCCTAACTTCTGAAATTGATTCCGGGCACACCGGCCCTTGGAATCAGGCGCCGTCAGAAACTGCGTTCTTGTAAAATCTCAAAGAAATTTAAGAATAAAAAATATCCCTTGAATTTTAAAATTCTTTACATTTTTCATGTTTATTATTCCTTTTATATCACTTATAATCATGTTATAAACATTATGTAATCATTTCAAGTTAAAAATGGTCTTTTTGTCGATATTTGGTACTTGAGTCAAAAATGAACACCATATATTTACATGTTGTCCAAGTGGTCAATAGTCCATTATATCCAGAATTATATTCATGATTTAGATATCATATATATCATATATATCTTGTATATACATGTATTTATAATACTACATTACATTTTGAGGTAAGAAATGAAATGCACCTTTCACGGAGACTATAAGCCGTACGTACGCATGAACACTACTTTCATTTATATTTCTTACTGTAATGGAATTAAAACATAATGATACATAGCTATATTATAATTCCAGTATAATATCATATATAATATCATTTACTCCATCCTTTATATTTCCCACATATGGCATTAATGATTCATATAACATTGAGGGGGCGGTAGTCCACACTTCCCCAAATGAAATTATCACGTTTAACCATAACGGAAACCATAAAGATATGATATAAATGGAAAATACATAAGAATAAAGAATAAGTAAACATAATATATATAATATATAAATATTTTTCTATAATAATGGCCACCATGAGAGGTGGTAGGAGTTAATCGAACAATCATCCTCTCGTGAGGCATTAGTTTTTCATCCACAAAGACATTATGTTTTTCACCCATTAGATGGATGTGTCTGTTAGTGTTGTTCTAATACATCTTATAACAATATCCTAGTATATTTTTGATACTATTTTTTTTATAAAATAATGGAATAAAAATATATTAGGGGTTGGATAAGTAATATAAAAGAAAAGAAGTTAAGAGAAGTCATTACCTTAAATTTGGGTAACTTCCTTTAGTTTGAACCAAAAGGACTTCTTGAAGTTCCTTCTGCCTATGATAAGGATTCTAGGATGAGGAGAGTGATGTAGGGAGATTAATTGGGATGATTTTGGATGATCCTAAAGTCTTGAGTGGTGTGTGTAACTGGATAGAGATGGTCTCCTTTTATAAGGAGGAGGAGGGGCTCTTTAAGAAAGTGTTAAAATATTATTTTATTATATAACAATATTCCATTTCTATAGGTCCAAATATCATTATACTATAGTATAAGATGACCAATGGTCCAAATAAAATCATCTAATAGGAATTTGAAAGGTTTTGGATAATATTTTAATCATTATAATCTTATTTATTTAAATCATTTATTAATGAGGTAATTATTGCATCATTTTTGTGTCATGAATAATTTAACATATTCGATGTCTAAAAATAATAAAAAATATTATATAATTTAGTAAATATTTTTATATTTCTAAAGAATATTTATAGTCGAAAATATGACTTATGTAAAAACATATAAAAATTAATTTACTAAAAGATTTTTTAATGTCATTTTTTCCTTTACTTTAAATTAATTAATCTAAAGTGTCATTATCATTTATAAGTGGCTCCAGGGTGTCCCCAAATCGACCCAAAGATTCCCATTTCCATTAATGACTCATCCAATAATGTTTTTACATGTTTTAAGTCAATTTTGAATTAATACAAAATTCTTTTTACCTTCAATTACCCTATTTACCATTAACCGTGGTAAATAAAAGTTAAAAGTTACTATTCACCGAAAATTATTTTCATCTTATTGAACCACATTTTACAAAATAATAACTACCTCGTGTGTCGTATTTTTGAAATTCACTTCACAAAAGTGGTAAAAAACCCTTTAAATGATAATGTCAGTTATTTAATTACTACTAAGTGGTTTCACAATTCATTAAAAATTGAAGTTTTTCAGAAAAATACCAAAAATTCAGCCGAAGCTATATTTGATATTATGAATTCAAAAAAGTTATCTATTTTAACAAATTATAAACATGTATGTGGAATTAATTAAATTTAAATTAATTCCCTTTTTAAAAATATGTCTTGTTTTTAAGAAGCAATAACTATCAAAAATTGACAGTTGTTGATGTCCAATTTCAAAGTGAAATTATTTTAAATGACCAACATTGGATTAAATGGAATTTTTTTTTCTAATTACACATTAAAACAAATTAAAAATATAATCTAACCATATAAATAAATTATATTAAAACACTGTTTTGAATCAAAATACAATACTTTTCACTATTCATTAAAAATGAATTTTATCGGAAAAATTCAAAAAAATTACAAAAAGTAAACTTTGATGTCCCCATTATAAAGAAAGATTTTACTTGGTTAAATAGAATGTATTAATGTGACCAAAACAATATTTAATGAGGGTTCACCATTAAAAGGTGGTAAATCAACCTTTCAATGTAAATTATGCTTAAAATTAGATTCATTCATATTTTAAGCCTATAACTTTTATTGGATAAATATAAATACATTTAAAAAACATGTATAATCATATTGTAGTTAGTTTTTTTTCATTCCTGCCAACACAAAAGCAATGTGTTAACTACCATTTAAAATAATAATATTATATTATAAGTTTGTAGTGTAGGATTTCAAAGAAACGCGTTGTTGCGTTTCGAGTATGCAATCGAACATAGAACCCCTTTTAAAGTAAAATTAATATATAATTCACAAAAATTAATTAGTATGATAATATATTATTCTTCATTTGCATGGGATGTTACAAAGAATATGGAACATACATTATGAAAAATGAAACAAGAAAAAAATTTTGTACCTAAGAAAAATTATAATGGAATTCTACTTGATAGGCGACTTCTTCAATATTTTCTAGGATTTAAAAATGTTAAATGAACCATGGAAATAGTATTCATTAAATACCAAAATTAATGACACATTTCCAAGGTTATCTTCCATGAAAATCATGTTCCCCTACCTCAAATAAAAAGTATTTCATCCCGTTGTTTTCCTAAGCTTTCTACCGACAATTTGATATCCACATGTGTTGCTTGATCACCTTTACTTTATCTGCCACTTCAACTACTAATTCTGGTTCCATGAACTTCCATTTCACAACTTCATCACATAAAATTGAGTTCAACACTTCTTCCCATACAATGAATCAAAATTTTCCATCTATATACATGTATGAAAACTATTTTTATAATTATATTTCAGAAAATAAATATGTTGATCAGAACTTCCTTAGTAATCCATTGAACCATCCAGAGGCATATCCATTAATTTTTGAATTAGCTATTATGACTGCCCATCTGATTGATGATGAAAATTTGTACATAAATTTAATTTTTCCCCAAATGACTTATAAAATCCTTCCCAAATGTTAAATGTGATACTGGAATCCCAGTCTGATACAATTGAAAGAGGCACTCCATGTAACCAAAAAATCTGTTTGTGGTATTGTCGATAAATCTAATCTAAAGAAATAATATATAAAATAAGATGGAAATGTTCAGAATTAGTCAATCTGTCAACTATCACACACTTTTATTATTAAATATAGAAGTATTATTTTTGTCCCACCACGATGTCCATATATTCATTTTCATATATCCACTCAAGCACTTGCAAGGGATGAAGCATCCACATGGGTAATTTTTACACTTCTTTAACCTATTGACATGTCATACATTACACTATAAAATCAATTGTGTCATTTTTCATTCCATCATATATGCAATACACCCAAATGTATATGTACAAAATTTTACTTATATGATGAATTTAAATTGATAACTATGAGATTCAAACAATAAATCATTCCTCAACTAGTAATCATAGGTAAAACAAAATATTTTTCCTCACATAAAAGACAATCATTATAAATGTTAAATTCTAGAATCCTACCTATTCTATCCAATTGTACCATTTTCTATAGCTCACAATGTTCCTTCTGTGCTTTCTTAATTTTTTTGAATAACGATGACTACACTAAAACCATAAAAAACAGAGTTATTTTTTGCACCAGAAAATTCAATGAAAAAATTCAACAAATAAATTAATAAACTATCATCAATAACTAGGTAATCCCAGAAAACTATGAATTTATGAAACACTGGTTGGACTGGGATATTAATTAAACACATTTTTTGGTAGAATGAACTTATATTACTTCATTATATACAATTATCCAAAGAAATTAAATCTATTGCAACCTAAAATAACACTAGTTGAATTTTCTATAAAATTTCATATCCTTTAGGGTTTGAAAAAAACCTTATATGTTCTCCATGCTCCTATTTAATCTTTAAAAATACCATAATATCATCAAAAAACCAAAATAAAAACTAATACAAGAACTCATGAAATATTAATTTTCTAAGAACCATTAATACAGTATGTGCATTAGTTAACCCAAACATTGTTACAAAAAATTCATTATTCCCATATCTAGTATGAAACACAATCATTGATATGTATGATACTTTTACCTTTAAAGGATGGTACCCTGACCTCAGTTCTTCCTTCTAAAAATATTATGCTCCTTGGAGTTGATCATACAAGTCATTGATATGAAGAAATGGATACTTGTTCCTAATTGTGAATTTTTTGAAAGCTCTATAAACAATTAAATGTTTCACCGAACAACATTTATTTTTTAACAAATAATACAAGAGAACCCCAAGTGGAAATGTTTGGATGAATAAAGCCATCACTACTACAAAAATGGAAAAGGGAAGCACTACCCTTTTATCAGAGCTAAAAAAGAGCTGATAAAGGGGGACTTTATCAGCTCTAAAAAATCACTGATAAAGGGGGGGATTTAACAGCGCTAAAAAGCGCGGTTAAAAGTGACCCTTTATCAACGCTTTTATTAGCTCTGATAAGGGCGCCCCCTTTATCAGTGCTTTTTTTAGTGCTCTTAAAGGGGACCACTTATTTAGGTATTTTTTTAGTAGCACTGATAAAGGGGTGCTTTATCAGTGCATTTTCCTAGCACTGACAAATTTTATGTTTCTAAAAAAGTATTTTTTCATGAAAAATATTATATTGTTATGTATGTAAATTTATATTGAAATAGATATAATATATATTTTTTAAATATATGTATAAATATACCATTACATTTAATATAAAATAAATTTAATGAAATTGGTTTTAAAATATTTTAAAAAATATAATTAATTAATAATTTGATAATTATTATCGATTAAAAATCGTATAATAACAATTTGAGGACACAAAAAATCAAAACAATTAATAAAAGATCTAAAATAAGTTGAAACTGTAACTCGATCTTCAAACGGCCATAAATTTTGATCTGGGTGTCTGTTTGAGCTGTAAAGCATATAAAATCGAAGCCTATGATGAGCTCTGCACGCCTGTGACCCATGTGAAGCTTCTGTCACATTTTTCGAGCCCAAAAAATGCCCATAAGGCCTCCAAAACTGAGTTTTTAGTCGGTATACCCCGATTTGATAAAATTCAAACATGTTTAACTTCTGATCCGGATTTCCGTTAGGCCTGTACCACATATCATATCGAATATTGTTTCATTTGAATCTATTTGACTAGTTATGGAGTTGAAACATGCTTTTATATTTGAAGTTTTGGTTTTTTACATTATATGGCCTTTCAAATACACAAATATATATATATATATATGTATTTATTCGTAAATATATGTTTGTATGTGTGTTTGTCGTTGTGTGTGTGTTGTATATATGTATATATGTATTTATTTATTTATTTATAAACACACATAAAAAACATATTTTATAGATGTATTTAAAACTAATCTATGAAAAATATATTTATACACAAATAAATATACCGATATAAAATTGTAACAATATATATATATATATATATAAATATATATGAATATACGAATGAATATATATATTCTAATATATGAATAAACATGCATGTATTAATATAACAAAATATATTTATATTAATATGAATCTATATTAATATAAAATTAAATATAACTATATATATAAATAAATAGATGTATCATTTCATAGAAAAAAAATGAAATGGCTTAGTGGAAAAGGTGCTGGCGCGCAAGGGGGAGGTCGCGGGGTGGAGTTTGGGTGGAAGCAAGGAAGTGCACACGCATGTGTGGGACGCGTGGGCAAGGGCTGCGCGTGGGAGTGGGAGGGGCCGCCTAGTTCTGATAAAGGGGGGGTCAAGAGCTTCTAAAACCTTCCCCACCCCCCGCAGATATAAATTATATTATATATATATATATTTTATTTTTTTACCTTTATTAGTGCTTTTAAAAATTGCTAATAATAGGGTTGTTTTATTAGCACTAACAAAAGGTACTGATAAAAGGGGCCTTTATCAGCTCTTTTCGGAGAACTGATAAAAGGGACCCCCCTTTATCTTCTCCTTGATTAACATCGCTTTTTGAAGCGCTATTAATTCACTTTTCTAGCGCTGATGAAATCCATATTTGTAGTAGTGCATTATCAAGTAACTCCTGTAACTAATTTTTAAATTCAATAAGATCTATATGATCCTTTAGAAAAAGAGGGATTTGAAATTAGATTAGAATCATGAACTAATTCAATCAAGAATTTAACTCCTCGATTAGATATAACAATTGGAATCTCATTATGAAAAACATAAAGATATTAATTTACCATGGGAAACTTTTTATTAAGAAAATTTACCTTGTTTTCAACAATAGGAAAAAGATAACATTCATTTCCATCTTTCAATAGTTTCTCAACATACTGATATGATATTAACTGAATGGGTTCAATTATCTATACAAATTGAAACTATTTATAATATATAACTCATTTATCTCTATAATCAATCTTAGTATGATAAAATGAAAGCAAAAACATAACTAAAATGACATAAAACTACACTATGGAAAAAACAACATGTTTTTCAGGTAAATTAATTCCACATACCATAATATAAATATTTTTATATGTCTTATTTAATATAATATTCCTGAGGTGTTTTGAAAATACGAAAGAGTCACATTTGTTGAGGTGATATTTCCAATTTACTAGAAAATTTATTAGAAATATTAGAATTTGTAAACCCCTTGTCAAAAAATACATTAGAAATGTCTTAGTGAACTATCAATGTACATGATACTACTTCATTGGATATCCAAATGTCTGCTGAAGTAGTCACAAAATATATCATTACACCTTTATTATTATTGTCTGGCAACTTTTCATCATTCATATATCTCTTTGGGAAGTAATGTTCATAATTACCCATCTCACCACATTTGAAACCCATTTTTGATTTATTATCATGATTAGAATCAAGATTTTTTTCATAATAATCTCTAACTATAAGTCAAAACATACCACATTGAAAACAATTCCTAGTTTTGGTACGACATTCCCCAAGGCATTTTTTCCATACATTTCAAAAACTATAATCTAGAATGTCTTACCATCTATTTTCATTGATTTATTCATACCCATCACTTCAATTTAGATCACTTTTTTCATGAATTCAAAGTCCACCTGATCATAAAAAATCTCCATTTCTACCATATTAGCCAATCGGATAAGATTCATATAACTTCTAAACTCAGAGTAAGCCAATAACCTTCAATATCTTGGCTTTAATGATGGGTAAAAATGGTTTATTTTTCTATCTAGATCTAGAATAATATTTTGAGAATATCTCTCTATTTGGGTGATGAATCCTTAATAAAAATATATTAAATAATACTATTTTTTATTTAATTCATGGAATTTATATTTCGTCAATAAATCAACCGTCGTAGGAAAATATTTTTCAAGGAAAATATATTGAAATTAATACAACTATAAGGCTCCCTTCTCCTCTCTATACATGATATTAATGTCCATTGAACAACATTGATCAGCTTCACCATGAAAACAATAGGTGGAATGAAATTCAATTTGTTTATCTGAACATCCTTTAATGTCGAATATATTTCTATGAGTTTTAATCCATACTTCAGCAACAACTGGGTTAGATGATCCACTGAATGTAGGAGGCTGATTCCTCATAGAATGTTCAACTGTCGTCATGTTCTATTGTGGTAGATCTAGTTTCCCTCGTTTATTGATTCCACTAAAATTTATAGTAGGCATAAGTTGACCCTTTACTATTAGAAAGAAATCTTTTAAATTACCTACCATTAAAGGTTACAGATTCTAAAGGATATCATTCTATCGGTGCCTTTCCAATCCAATGTCCATGTGTATTCTATGGAAAACCATTCTGAACAAACATATCATTGTGAAATCAACATGGAATCCTGTAAATTATATAACTTTTCAAGTTAAGAATAGATTAAAATTCATATATGGTACTCTTTTAACATACCCCAAACCCCCATTTTAATCTAAACCATCCTCTAATACCAAATAAAAAGACCCATCATTATTACATTACATAATCCTTAATTTTAGTCAAGAACTCACATCCTTTCACATTTACAATTTTTTCATGTTTATTGTTTTATGGAACTATGAAATAATACATTCATATCATTCCACCTTTATATATAGTGGTTACAATATTTTTTTAATCCATTTCATTTAAAATAAGAATCATTAAAAGAAAAAGTATTCCTTGATAAATCTTCGTAAAATTTAACATTTCTTTATTTATTTATCATTAAAATCCATACAACCTATGAAAATAATTTTAAAACATGATATGGGAACCAATATCACAGTATAGGATTTAAAAGGATGGAAAGAAAACATTAACCCATAAATACATCTATACGTGTAAATCATTTTCAACAAGGCATACTTGTCACCCATATATACTAGCTTAATAAAATAGGAAATTACAATGATGTTTCCACAAAACATTAATAAGATAAATAAAACCATAATTATATCTTTGTTAATTAATAATACAATATTGAAACACTCTCAGATACCTTATTATTTGTAACCCTTACAGCTACCTGACATTGTAACCCACACAACTATCTTATTATGTAACCATCACAGTTACACTAGGACTAACCATACGAATGACTTCTAATATAAAATTAAACTAGTATTTTGAGGGTGATATCGGTCCCACAACTCATAGAAAAAAAAAATATAATTTACCAAAGCATAATCATAAATCATGAATAATTGATAAAAAATATTTGTTTTGAATTTATTAAAACTGATTTTTAAAAGTGGATTTTAAAATAAAATCCCCATACAATTATCATATAAATTATGTGAGAATTAATTGAGTGGATGGAATATGTATATAAACTAAAAATACACATTAATAAACCATATATACATAGAAGTAATCACACAAAATATTTTGGTACATGATAATTAAGGATGTAAAAGGTTAACCAAAGAATGGATATTGAAATAATAATTCTTTTACCTCAGGTGTTCAATACATCAAACATGTTATAACTCATAAATAATGGTTAAAAGAGTTTTATTAATATGTTATAGAAACATTTTAATTTTTATAAAACATTTTATGAATATTTCATGACATCATTTCACCCTTTAATTGTTATTATTTTCATTCTTCCATTGTTTCATGTGCATTCTTTACATGACTTCCATGGCCAGGTTGTATTTGATTTTTTTGTTGTATAGAAATGAAATTAAAGAAGTGGAATGAAATTGATTTTATATTTTTCCAGAATATTAAATGATTCCAAAAATAATTTTGTTTATTTTGATTTAGGATGAACAATCGTTTAAATCTATAGTGATAACTGTTTAGATAATTTCAGTGGTTCATAGATAATCTCTAAATAGTTTCATTATATTAAAAAATATTATTAACATATGTTAAATAATGTACGTTAAAAGTATATATAAAAAAATTAATAAATTTTTACACCATTTAAAATGTTTTATGACCATCATTGAAGGAATAAAAGGAAATTGGAAACACATCATCTATGTTTTTGGTAAATCAGCACATCACAAATAGTGTTTTAATTTTATGAATAAGAGGAAAATTAGGGGAAGAATGATGATTAATTTGTTCAATAAACTTGATAAAATATATAATGTATATTATTTGTTGTCTTTAATACAGATTGGATAAGGATAGGTTAAGATATTATAACAAAAGGCATGTAATTGAAAAAGAAAATATAATAACAAGAAAGAGGAATCTTACCTCTTGATTTCTTCTCTATGAGATCCCCCATAAGGCCTTTTTTTGGCATTTTGGTGAGACCCGAAGGTCATGGACATGGAGAAGATCCTTTGGATGTGTATTGGGAATATCCAAGATAGTAAAAAAATATTTATAGGTGTTAGAGGAAGAGGGGGGAGGTATTTGTTGTGAATGTGGGGAGTTGTTAATTAATTTAACAGGACAACTCATTAGTGGTATTTGAATAACCATGTGCATGAAAATGATTTTTTACCATGGTTTTACCCACATAGGTCTCCAAATATCATATTTTAATCCCTAATAGCCAACACAAATGACTAACTCAAAATTACACCATTATGGTGTCATTAAACTCTCGAAAATGCAAAACTCTATTTTTATTACTTAGTAGAAATTAAATTATCATTGAAAAATCCCATACAACACTGTAAATGTTTTTCAATGAATAGAATATGAAATTTAAAACCATTTTTGCTACATAATTTCTAAAAATTGATTAATATTCATTTTAAATAAAATCATATTTTATTTGAAATATAACCATTTTAAAACTATAACTCATATTATATCACCGGGAAAAATTCACCAGGTTCACATTATATTATAACTACAAGAAAAATAAAAAATTAATATTATTTATTATTTATATGTTTTATATTAATATTCATATTACAATTCATAATGGTATATTACTATTGAACAAAAAATTTGGTTCTATAAGACAATGAAAGATATAATGATCACAATCATATATTCCCGTTTCTCGAAATTCAAATCACTAAAGCATCAGAATTATGTTTATAAACTGGTTTATAACTATTTCCAAAAAAAGGGTTGTTTCATAGAGTCTTAATGTTTCATGAATTTAAATTTATTTTTTTATAAATAATTGGGTGTCTCAAAAAACATCAATGGTATTGTCAATGAAAAATAACATGGATAAATAATAACTGAAATATCTACAAAGAAAATTCACACCTATGCTATTTTATAACATAAAATAGTGGCTTCCTGAAAAGGATAATTTACATTCAATGATTCATGCCATGAATATTATATTTTCAAGGTATCATGCCGAAAATCTAATACATTCAAGGATTCATACCAAGAATATAATATTATCAATGCTACATATAAATAATCTAATAATATAAAGGCTCCATTCCAAGAATGTATTAATTTCAAGGCTTCATTCCTAGAATCACATACTTTCTTATAAACATGCAAAGAATCTAATAATATTTTTGTGATCACAGTATGAATAATTTTATACAGTTCAGGATGTAATATTATCCATGAATAAATATATGGAAATTTTTATAAATTTCAAATGACAATTGATTAAATTAATTTTACTATTTCAATACATATTTAATAGTAACAAAACAATGTGATATGGAAATGATAACCATTAATAACAATATTGTGGAAAATAATATTTTTACATTATAATGTTTCCCATAACACATGGAAATATTAAAATCATGTTCTCCATAATGGTATGAAATTAAATGAAGCATATAATATCTTGAGAATAATATATTTTATGATATATAATTAAAATTCTACTAGATAAACCACATAAAAGTAAATTTTAACATAATAATAAATAAGTCTCAATGGAATGTAAATTGAGATGAAACTATCATACCTTAACATAGATATTGTTGTATGTTTTCTATTCTCAGGTATAGAGGTTTAGTGCATTAAAAGATATTTTAGATAAAATATAATTATTTAACAAATATTAAATATTACCTTATTATAATATTTAATTAACTATTTTTAACAGTCATTCATTATTCAACCTATTATCATTGTTACTTATCTAGTTTTGTCAATAATGATTTGACTTGTGATTTTTTGTTCGTTTTATTTAGATAATGATTTAATAATATAATGAATGTAATCCATGACATAATTTTAATATATATTCATTATATATGTATTAATTGTATTTCATAATATTAGTATATTAGAAATAAAGTACACTATTTAGGAATATGGTAGGCCGTACGTCTGCCTGAGTACACCATTCATTTACTTTTTTTAATAAAATAATGAAAACTAAATGAAGCATCTACATATTAAAATTTATGTTTGTTAGATTTTTTATAAATGATAAATATTTCTATCAAACTCATGCATTTTACGATTCATGTATTGAATAGATGAGTAGTGTAAATTTAGGTGGACGGGGGGGGGGGGGGGGGGGAGGGGGGGTTGTCCACAGTTCCTCAAAAAAATTATTGTATTTAGAGAAGATGGAATGAATAAATTTTTGGTTTAAATAAAAATTAATAAAGAATACAGATGTTAAATATATCATAGAAATCATATAGAAATATTGTGTCCAATATTCTGGATACCACAATTGTCAGAAAAGGAAAAATGACTAATCATAATTTTTTTAGGTAGTAGGTCAATATATAATGATATAGTATGTTCATTATAAATTATATGGAGGATACTAGTTTTCTTTTATAATCATATAATATGTATTTTTAGTGGTTGTAGAATAGAAATAAAATAATAGATCTTAAGAGAATATGTTACCTATTAATATAGAAACACATTATAGGTAGTACCAAAAGGATTACCTATATAGATTCATTCCAATATGATGGATTTTATATAGACTAGATGTATGTTGGGATAAAATTTGGTCCAATTTTGTATGATCCAATGTTTATTATGAGCTGTTAGGAAGGGGAAGTCTTTGACTTTATATAGTTGAAGGGGATTGAAACTCATGTAAATACCAAAATATATTCATTAATGGGTGTTACACAATACTTCATGTTATAATAAAAAGAAAAAAATATATTTAAAAGGGTATAATTTTTGATAAAAACATCCACAATAAAAAAATGTGTATTTTAATAATTTGGTCCCATAACTACTATTATTATACATTTTTATCATTTCTGTTTTTATTAAATCATTTAGTTTTCTAATATAATTAATTTAAAAATTAATACTAATATATGATGTGATATATTAGACAATATATATCCACTTAATTATTAATAATATATCTTATTTTTAGCAAAAAAAATCACATGTGATTTTGAAATTGTTTTTAAAATAAATGCATGCGACACGATAAAACCTTGTTCAAACAAAAATTATGTTATAAAAGTTTATATAATATATGGATCAAAATTTTAATTATAAATGATAAATTGGTAAATTACTAGAAAATATTTAATATTTTTTAACACATAAAAAATCCTGGGGATAATACCAAATTTTAAATAATTGTATGTCATTTAATAACATTTATTTATTATGAAATATCAATAAATAAAATCATGAAATTATTTAATTATTTTTTATTTTAATATATGAATATAATATTGGATTTAAAATCTATTAGGTTTACATTTTTTAACATGATACATTCATATATAATAATATGTTAATATAATAATTAAATCAATTAACATTACTTTTATAATATACAGTATAATTTATATTAATTTCTTATAAACTAAATAATCTATAAATTTGGTAAAAGGAGAAAATAAAAAAGGGAGTGATTGAGCTCACTGCCTCTTGATGATTCTTGTACCATAACTCACCCAAGAAGCATTTACCTGAATTTATTGTAATCGAATCATCATGTGATTCCACAGATGTCTTCGCCAAAGAGAATGAAGTTTTGCAAAAAGGATATATTGAATCATCTTTTTTCTTTATAATATTTCAAAGGGGGATTCTTTGTAATTATTGTGATCTGTTCTTTACATAAAATCATACTAACAGGATCAATTTCCCATGTATCTACTTCAGATGGTGATTTTTTATTTTCATTTAACATTTGTAAAAAATCAATCATCACACAATTTTTTTAATGAATGGTATCAAAGCTTTGAAACATGTATATTTTTCTTCCCATTTTGGTGATATTTTGGAATTTGATGACATTAATGGTGTGTGTATTTTAAGGGGTTTCTTCTAAATACTATTCCCTTTTATCAAGTCAAATGTTTGGGAAAGGATGATAGGATACATTAACCGTAGCCACCGAATATTCTGGATTCATGATTGGAAATTAAGCTTCAACTTGTATAATTTGAAGGATAGATATGCATATGCATGGATAAAAATATATGAATTTAATGGGGTTTTCTATAATGAAGAGATATTTTAGGATATTTCTTCAACTATTGAAATCCCTATTAGAATGTATTATATGACTAGGTTAGTCACATATGGTCATTATGGACGGGTTTTAGTGGAGGTTTATTTAAGATATTTGGTCATAGGTAGTGTGGTTTGATCAATTCCATAATATAAAATGTATCTTATGATGGAATATGATAAATGTCAATCCTTTTCTGCACATAATATAATGGTAGGTCATTCAAATGAAACATGTAGAATATATATTTTATTCAAAAACTGTTAGTCCAAAGGACATGATTTGAATCCCTATTAACAACTGTCCAATTCAATGAATACTGATATTAATATTAATGATGCATTGAAAATAATTAATACTATTGTTGGTTAGGATCAAGATAAAGTTAAGGATCCTACTGAAGTCCCACATAGTAATGAAATTGAAGGCCCCTCCCCCCCCCAAAAAAAATTGGTTTGACTGCAAATGATAATTCCGATATGGTCTAACATACTCAAAAGGCTCAATCATGGAATGATCACGTTAATGATGAGTGGATGGATGCTAGTGGAAATACATGTAATAATTTTTTAAATGATATCTACCTAAATGAAGGGGTTTCTAGGGATTTTCCATGAGAAAAAGTTGTGGATTTAGATGATAGTATAGAATTTTATGAACAAATTTTCCAATGGGAAGATAACTTCATTTATGGAAAGAGCATATTTTTGGGAAACATAAAAAATATTAGGAGAATAAAATATCGATGTAGTGATAGTAATGAAATATATGATTAAAAGGGATCCTCAAACAACTTATCTATAAACTCATGAGAATTTAAATGAGTGGGTATTTCAATCACCATATTTTATGAATGTTGGTGGATAATATGGATATATGGATTGGGTACACAATGTAGATTCTACAACCTCTTCTTCACCGCATATGGTGGTTGAGTTGATTCAAAATATACACGATACATTTAAAGATGAAATATTTAATTTAAATTTACAAATAAAAGATATGGGAATTCCTAAAAAACAACATATGTGAATGATATTACACCTCATGTTAAATACATGACTCCTGGTAATTGGAAAGACCCACTACATTTCATACTTTTTCCATCCTATTCATGTTTTCTGATGCATTCTAATGTCATGGATATTCATTTGGAAGACAATAAAGGGACACAATCTCTATCATCATGTAATTCCACTCTTAATTTGGGAATTCAATCATTTAGAGACTGGAAAATAATAGTCATTAATATTATAATAGGTAGAATTTCCCCCATTGACGACTCTGGTAAAACTAAAATTCATTCTCACAATGTAGCTATGCCTGATCAAGTTATAACTGAACATTTGGAAGCTATTACAAGGGTATCTGTTCTTCCATGAAACAATGCCTCTTTTAAAGCATTGATGGGTAATATGACATCGCATATATATAAAGAATATGGAATTTTCATTTTTAGTAATATTTGTAAATTAAATATTAATTTTACATTATAGTGGTTTCTATGTTCGATAGCGTACCCGATACACAACAACGGGTTTTTTGAAATCTTACGTTTCACACTAAAAATATAATATTATTATTTTAAATGGCAGTTAATTCTTAGCTGTTGTAATGGAATAAAAGAAACGAACTAATTAAAAAATGATTATACATGTTTGTTAAAAGTTTTTACATTTATCCAATAAAAGTTAGAGGCATAAAATGTGAAAGAATCTAGTTTTAAATATAATTTAATTTAAAAGATTACTTTACTGCCTTTTGATGGAGAACCCTAATTATATAGAGTTTTGTTCACTTTTATATGTTATATTTGAAAAAATAAGAATCTTATTTAGAATCGGAACATTAAAATTTACCTTGTGTAAAATTCTGGTATTTTTCTGATAAAATTCAATTTTAATGAATAGTGAAAAGTACTGTATTTTAATTCAAATATACATATTAATATAATTTATTTTGATGATTAGATTATATTTTCACTGGGTTTTAAAGTGTAATAAGATTATATTTTTACCATTATATTTAATGGTGGTCATTATAGTTAATTTCACATTGAAATTAGACATAGACAATTGTCAATATTTTGATAGATATTGTTTTTAAAAAACACGATATTTGTTTTGCCAACGGGAATTAATTTTAAATTAATTAATGCAAATTCAATTTTTAGAATTAGGTAAAATTGACATCATTTTTTAATTTGGAATAACAAATATAGGTTAGGCATAATTTTTTGTATTTTTCTAGAAAACATCAATTTTTGATGAATAGTGAAACCACATAGTAGTAGTTTAAAAAACAGTCTTTTTCATTTAACTGGAATTTTACCACTTCTGTGAACTGAATTTACAAAATCTTACATACATGGTTTTTATTAATAATTAAAATTTGGTTCAATAATATAAAAATAATTTTTGGGGAATAGTAACTTTTTACTTTTATTTACCACAATTAAAGGTAAATAGGGTAATTCATGGTAACAAGAATATTATAATAATACAAAATTACCTTAACACTTGTCCTAATCCTAATCGTTGAGTCATTTACGACCATAGTATGCTTTGGGTCAATTTTGGGACCCTATTGAGCCTCATGGGAGTGATAATGACACTTTAGATTAATTAACATAAAGTAATGGCAAAAATGACGAAAACAAATATCTTTTAATAAATTAATTTTACAAGGGTTTATAAAAATTATATTTCCGAATATCAATATTTATTGGAAAGCTATATAGATTTCCTATATCATGGTAATTTGTTTATAATTTTTAGAAAAAAAATAAATTAAATTATATATGACACAATAATGATGAGTATATACCTCATTAATAAATGATTTAAATATATGAGAATATATATATTAATATATAATCCATCACATGTCCAATTCTTATTGGATGATTTTATTTCGACTATGAGTCATCTTATCTTCATATTTAATTAGTTTTGGACTTTTAGAAACTGAATATCATATATAATAAAATAATATTTTCACACATTCCAATAGAGCCACTCCTCCATCTTATAAAAGGACACCACTTATAACCAAATCCTCTCACCTCTCTTGACTTTTGGCTCATCCATCCTCTTCCCAATAAAACTCTCTACATCCCTATCATCCTCTTAGAATCCCTAGATTAGGCAAAAGGTACTTCAAGAAGTCTTTTGGGTTCAAACCAAATGAAGTTACCCAAATTAAAGGTGACAATTTCTCTTAACTTTTTTTACTTCTCCAACACCTAAACTCTGTTTATTCCTTTATTTTATAAAAACAACAGTATCATGAATATACTATGGATGTTTTTATTATAATTATTAAAACTACACTTACACACACCTCCATATAATGGGTGATGAACATACTCTTTCTATGCATTGAAAACTAACACCTCACAAAACGATGATTGTTCGATTATCTCCAACCGCCTCTCATGGTGGTCATTAAGATGAAACTATATTTATATATGATATATATTATTTTTATGTTTACTCATGCTTCTATATTTGTCTATTATAGAATACCTTTATGGTTTCCATTATGGGTAAACACGATAATTTCAGTTGAGGAAGTGCAGAATACCACCCCCACAAAGTGATATGACACGTCAATGCCATATGTGGTACATATAAAGGATGGATTTAATGTTATTATATATTACATTATACTGTAATTATAATATAACTATGTATCATTTTGTTTTTATCCCATTAAAATAAGAAATACATTCATGAGTACGAATGACTTACCGTCTCCATGAAAGGTGCATTTCATTTCTTACCACCGTATGATATGTACTTTTCTAAATATATATGTACTAGATATATATGATATATATGATATCTAAATACTTAATTTCATTCTGGATATAATGGAATATTGACCACATGGACAACTTGAAAATATAAGGTGTTCATTTTTGACTCAAATAACAAATATCGACAAAATGAACTTTATTACCATCAATGATTACATAATGTTTATAAGAGGGTAATAAGTGATATAAAAGAATAATTAACTGGAAAAAGGATATTAATAAACAATAAATTATATTTATTTAATTATTCATGAGATTAAAGCATGATCGAGTCATGTTGGAAACAAGGTCAGTGATTTTTTACCTCACTTTAAATTTCGTGAGATTTCCAATTTTCGCCATTTATTTACTGAATGTGGTGTATTGTGTACTTCCATTTGATATATATTATCATTATTATCTTTATATTCATGTTATTCTGTGATTCATTCAGTGGTTGATAACTTTTGGTCATATGACTTGATTTATTACAACTTGGTAAGGGATTTTCTTCTCACATTTTATTCCAGTGAAATTCATTCTATATTGTCCACTATTTACTTTTCTGTGGTGTATATACTTCCCACTATTGTATTCATTGTTCATTATACATCAATTTATGGGTATTTACATATTCCTTTTATGATCCTTGATTAATGGGTTATATATTTCATAAGTTACGAAAATAGTAAGGGAACCATTTAACCCAATTTCCATTCCAAGGGTCAATCTTATAATTCATAATTATGCCATTCTATGATTATGTGTTGAATCTATATTTATTTATTTATGTTGTAATTTACACTACCCTTTGTGAGGATATACTTTTGATACACGTAATCACTCTATTGATAAATTTTCAAGTCATCGTTATGATCTTGATAAGAGTAATTTTATCTCGATTTCTATTCGTTGAGTTAAACATTCACTTCATTGGTTTCACCTTAAAAAGAACATGTGTGAATGTTCTATGATTGATTTACACTGAATATTAAATCATATTGAGTATATTTATATTTTTCACACATAATTATTTAATTTATTTATCCATTATCTATGGATACTGTCTTTATAAGAGATTTCTTCTCAATTTACATTCCCTTGAGACTTCATTGTTGTTATGCACCAATTCACTCTTATATGGTGCATATACTATCCTTTGGTATATTATATCTTGAATCCATTTATTCTCAGGATATTATAAAGTATTGATTAAATTTAATTCCTCAATTATTTTTATTTATGCATCTCTGAGTTTCTTAAAAAATATTTAACAAAAATACTGTTTTAAATGTTTTAATGATTTATTCTTCTAAATATTTCTCATTAATGTCCATTTTTAAAAATGGGTATTAGGATTTATTTATATAAACATTAATTTCTTCACATTATAATTCATTAAAAAGAATCATAGTGGTATGGTACACTTTGATACAAAAATATCTATTAAAATAGTTTTGAAAATGATTTAATAAGCATTGTTTATTTCAATATCTTGAGTTAATATATTGGAATTTGGATATGATATCTTTCATTTATACATGTTCTATGTGTTATGATTACGTTATGGTTATTGGGCATTGATAATGTATACGGGTGGTTCCGTGATAAACCTAGGGAGGGTGAGCCCAAGATAGCACTCTAATTCATTGGGTAACGTGATGGAGGTAAACGTGATGTTTCACCTAAGAGATTTAGGGAATATACCATGATGGGTATTCCATGATTAACGCCCTCTGTATCTATGATTGCAATAATGTATGTATGATATGAATTCCATAAGTAGCATTTATGATTTAGAATTTAGGTGTGTTATTCATAAATCATATGATTTGATAAGGTAAGTTATGATTGAAAAGTATGGTTTCATTGATTTGTATATATTGATGGGATAATGTTTTCCTTCCTTATTTTATAAAAATTATTGAGCTTTTTATGCTGATCCCATGTTTTTGAAATGTTTTCCATAGGACTTAAATATTAATAGGGTAAAATATGGGATCATGGAAATTTCATGGTGTTTAAAACAGGGAACTAAACATGTTTCTTTTTATGAGTTTTAATTTTATGAAAAAATGGATACTGAGTAGCAGTGTCTATATGTAATATTCTATTTGTTATGTAATAGTTATGGCCTAATTCTCTAAAAAACTAAATGTGAATGGATCCTTGATGTGAATTATTCATTTAATTCAAAATTATGTAATGTTTTAAGGCTGGGTCCTTATAGTTGGTTTCATAGTTCGTTTTAGACAACGTTAGAGGTCAGGGTATTATTTAAGCATAAGTGACATTACCATAATGGTTAGGATTTCATAAAAACTCATAGTTTTTTAGATAAAGTGATTGATTTTAAGATAACATGAATAATTATATCTTACTATTTACGATCCTCATAAGATATTATACGATGATTTTACTAATATAATCACACTAACCTTTTTGGTTTTAGTAAATTTCTAGATCTAGCAGGAACCAATATAACATTGTATGTGAATAAAAACTGTGACGTTTCTCTAAATGAGAAACTGAATGATATGGGAGTTGCAATGAGAACTCTTTTGGTTATTCTAAACTAGTTATTTGGAGTCGTGATTGACCACCTGAACCATAGTTATTCTTATAAGGCAAAATATATGTGAGGAAAAAATTCATACAGATGTTCAAGTAATAATAATAATCGTATGTCTGTTCAAAAACCAATATGTCACGGATGTGGAAATAAACACCTAAGAAAATGTTTCAATGTTACAAGAAGATTCTATAGATGTGGAAATGAAGGTTATAAATAAATATCCTTCCATGGAAAATGGAAGCATCCAGTTTACTCTAGGAAAGTCAATGACGTTATTTCTGATGGATAAAATGAATGTTTTAAATGTGGTGTTCATAGTAATTATACAAACACATGTACTACAATGATGTTTCAGAAATGGGATCACCAAGAGCGTAAAAATATATTTTTTACCAATACCAAATGACTTTTCGATTGAGAGTGAAGAAACTGACAGTGACCAATAAAAGGTATGGATAATTTCTTAACATATGTTATGATATGATCGAATATAAGGATAAGATTAATGAGTTTTTTGTTGGAAAGAAGTATTTCAGAATAAGTTTACAAGGAATGGTTAAAGGATCATGAATAATGTTGAATGACTATAAGTAATCATATAAGGGATTCAAGAGTTGTGGTATATTTTAGGATGGTGAAGTACTTAAATGTATTAAGGATATTTTGATGATGGGAATTACATGAGATGATTTTTTATACTATGTGTAAACCTGATGTTTGATATTTGAAAGTTTTATTCACGGAATAATTATCTTTTCTTTTTTTGGATATAGTTATAATGAACCATTTGGGTTGATATGATCCTTGAATTTTGAGGAAATTACAGGTTAATAAATTTTTGGGATGCACAATGAAAGTTAATAAATAACCTACATTGTTAAAATAAGTAATGGTTATTTTTTATGAATTTATCTCTTTTTTTGGGAATTTTATAAAATTTTATAGTTTATGAAAAAATGAAAATACATGGACCGTGTGACAACCTGTCACGTTGGAAAAAGCTTTGGGAATCTAACTCACAACCAAAGTGTGACTGGTATTTATCACCTAACACTGGACTAATTGAAGTAACTTTTTAGTATTACTAATTATTTTTAGTTAGATGATTTTATGAATCAATAATAAGTTGATTTTGAGTTATCTATGGATATTATTGACCTATCATTGAGGATATGTGATTAGGTTAATTACATTTCAATATGATACATCAAGAGTAACCGATGTTTTTTGGAGATAAATGTTACGATTTATCTAGGAAGACTATGTTATTTAATCATTTTGAGATTTGGGTTTCAATAAATGTTTGTATTACATTGAAAAATTTTATGGTAATAAATTTATTGAATGGTCATTGATGAACTTTGAGTTTTTCTTGACAAATTTTTGAAATTAAGAGTAGTTTTTATTTTTGTAAAAGATTATCCTTTTTGCGGATTATCTGATCTGGTGCAAACCATTTTGGTTTTGGTTAAGGTTTAAAGACATGGGAAATATATAGTTCATCTTTTGTGGATTATGTGATTCTCTCAATGATGATTATTGTACTCTTAATGTGAAAAAAGTCATCCTGAATACTCATCATTTGGAGAAAATATGAGTTTATGATAGAAATCTAGTAAAATATGAATGTCTATATGATAATTTATTATATATTCTTATGTTTTTAGTTAATATCACAAATAAATTCCTCAAGAAAATGTAACATAAATCTAAAACCTTGTATGTTAAATTTTCCTACAAGGGAATCAATGACTGTTTAACCCATCACATGATTGTGATTTTCTGGGGGTTAACAATCTCCTAAACATGTTTTCTATCACACTCCATCAGAACATGATGGTTTGAGTTCTACTCCATGTCCATGTTTTCCTGGAATCCTATAATATGTTGTATCGGGTAACCTTTGTACAACTATTCCTTTATTTTAATGTGATAGCTTTATTGACTCTTTTTCCGATGTAGGGCTTTCAATGAAGTTTCTGAGCCAAATTTTAAAATTGTTAGGACGCAATTCCCAGAAGGGGGAAGGATGTAACATCCTCGATAACTAAAGAATTTTAAATTTTCATATTTAATAATATTTTTGAATTAAATATTAATTTTACTTTAAAGGGGTTGCTATGTTCAATAGTGTACCCTATAAGAAACAATGGGTTTCTTTGAAATCTTACATTGCACACTAACAATATAATATTATTATTTTAAATGGTAGTTAACTCCTAGACATTTTAATGGAGGAAATGAACATATCTATCTACAAAATTTTTATACATTTTTTTATATGTTTTTACATTTATCCTATAAAATTTAGAGGCATAAAATGTGAAAGAATCTAATTTTAAGCATAATATACTTTAAAAGGATGATTTATCACCTTATAATTGAAAACCCTACCTAAGTATAATTTTGGTCACTTTTATATGTTCTATAATGACAAAATAAAATTCTTATTCAGAATCAGAACATTAATATTTACCTTGGGTTAATTTTTGGTATTTTTCTGATAAAATTCATTTTATAATGAATAGTAAAAAATACAGTATTTTAATTACAATCTACATTCTAATCTAATTTATTTTTAGGATTAGATTATATTTTTAATTGGTCTTAATGTGTAATTGGATTATATTTTCATCATTTAATATAATAGTGGACATTGAAATTAATTTCACTCTCAAATTGGATGTAAACAAGTGTTAATCTTTTGATAAATATTGTTTTTTAAAATACACGATATTTGTTTTGACAATGGGAATTAATTTTTAATTAATTAATGTAAATTATATTTTTTTAATTTGTTAAAATAGAAATAATTTTTGAATTTGGAATACCAAATATATCTTGGGATGAATTTTTTGAGTTTTTCTGAAAAACATCCCTTTTTGATGAATAGTGAAACCACTTAGTAGAAGATAAAAAACCGACTTTATCATTTATATTAAATTTAACCCCTTTTGTGAATTGAATTTCAAAAATCCTAAATACATGGTTGTTATTAATAAGTAAAATGTGGTTCAATAAGATTAATATAATTTTTTATTAATATTAACTTTTTACTTTTATTTATCGCGGTTGAAGGTAAATAGGGTAATTCAAGGTAAAAAGAATATTATAATAATAAAAAATTACCTTAACAATTTTCCTATCCTTATTGGTTGAGTTATTTATGACCATTTTCATATTTTTGTCAAATTTGGGACCCCATTGAACCAATTGGGAATGATAATGAAACTTTAGATTAATTAACTTAATGTAAAGGCAAAAATGACAAAAACAAATATCTTTTAGTATATTAATTTTTAAAAGGGGTTATATAAATTATCTTTCAGACTATCAAAATAAATTGTAAAAATAAAAGGATATCTTACATTATGGTATTTTTTTTATAATTTGTAGGCAAAAAATAAATTAAAGTATTTATGACACAATAATGATGAGTATTTACCTCATTAATAAATGATTTAAATATATAAGAAAATAAATATCAAAATAACATAAAAAACCTTTCCAATTATTATTGGATGATTTTATATTTACCATGAGTCATCTTATCTTAGAATTTAATTAGTTTTGGTCCTTTTGAAACTGAATATCATTATATAATAAAATAATATTTTAACACTTTTATAAAGAGCCCCTCCTCCCCCTTATAAAAGGACACCACTTATGACCAACTCCTCACACCACTCAAGCCATTTTCCTCCTCCAACCTCTGCCCAATTAATCTCCCTAAATCGCTATAATCCTCCTAGAAGCCTTACATGAGTCATAAGGTACTTCATAATTCCCTTTTGGTTAATACCAATGGAAGTTACCCAATTTAAACGTAATGATTTATCATAACTTCTTTTATTTTATTTTACATATCCAACCCCTAAACACTTTTTATTAATTTATTTTATAACTACACCAGTATACTTAACATACTAGGATGTTGTTATGATATGGATTCTATCTACACTTACACACAACTCCATTTAATGGGTGAAGAACACGTTGGTTCTGTGGATGGATAAATAACGACTCACGAAACAATGATTGTTTGATTATCTCCTACCGCCTCTCATGGTGTCCATTAATATGACTCTAAATTTATATATTATATATATATTATGTTTATGTTTTCTTCATGTTTATGTATTTTTCTTTTATATCATACCTTTATTGTTTCAATTATGGGTAAACACGATAATTTCATTTCAAAAAATGCATACAACCGCCCCCTCAAAGTGATATGACTCGTTAATGACATATGTGGGATGTATAAAGGATGGATATAATGATATTTTTTATGATATTATACAGGAATTATAATATTCCTACGTGTAATTATGTTTCAATTCCATTACAATAAGGAAAAACGTTTATGCATACGTACGGCTTACCGTCTCCATGAACGGTGTATTTCATTTCTTACCACCAAATGATATGTACTATTATAAATATTTATATATTGGATAGATATGATATATTTGATATCTAAATAATTAATTTCATTCTGGATATAATGGAATATTTACCACATGGAAAACATGTAAATATATGGTGTTCATTTTTTACTCAAGTACCAAATATCGAAAAAATGAACATTATTATCTTAAATGATTACATATTGTTTATAACCTGGTAATAAGTGATATAAAAGGAATAATAATATTGAAAATGGTTCTTAAGAAAGTATAAATTATCCTTAGTTGATTATTCATGAGATTAAATATCCTTCGAGTCAAGTCGGACCCGAGGTAAGGGATTTCTTATCTCACTTTCAATTCCGTGAGATTTCCATCATTTGCCACTAATTTATTGAATGTGTTGTATTGTGTTCTACCATTTCATATATATTATCATGATTCTCTTTATATTTATGTTATTCTGTGTATCATTTTGTGGTTGTTAACATTTGGTCATAAGACTTGATTTATTACAACGTGGTAAGAGATTTTCATCTCACTTTTTATTTACATGAGATTCATGCTATATTAGAACTATTTCATTTTGTGTGGTGTATATACTACCTATGATTGTATTAATTGTGTATTATACATCATTGTATGGGTATTTACATCTTCATTTTCTGAATTTTGAAGTGACGCCATAAGGCTATCGAATTTTTACAAGGGAACATCTTAACCCAATTTTGATTTCTTTGGGTTCAACTTGTACTTCTTGAACATGTCATCCTATGAATATGTGTGAATGACCTCTGATTGTTTCACACTTAATATCCACTTATATTGGGTGTCTTTTTATTTCTCACACATAATTATGTGATAGATTTATCCTTAATTTAAGGATACCATCTTTATAATGGATTTCATCTCAATTTACATTCCATTGAGAATTCATTGTTGTTATGCACCAATTAACTCTTATATGGTGTATATAATGTCCTTTGGAATATTATATCATGAATCCATTTATTATCATGAAATTATAATGTTCTGATTAAATTTTATTCCTCAATTATTTGTATTCAAGCTTCTCTCATTTTGTAAAAAACTATTTAACTAAAATTTCGTTTTAAATGTTTTAACAATTTATTCTTCTAAATAATTCTCATTAATTTGCTTGTTTTAAAAATGGTTTTTAGGATTAATTTATATGGAAATTAATTTTTTGAAATGATAATTCATTTTAAAGCATCAAAGGGGTATGGGACACTTCGATTCAAAAATATCTTTTTAAAAGGTTCTGAAAATGATTTGATAAAGCATTGATTATTTCAATATCTTGATTTGGTATATTGGAATGTGGAAATGTTATCTTTCCTTTATACTTGTTTTATGTGTTATGATTATGTTATGGTTATTGGGAATTTATTAGGTATATAGGTGGTTCCGTGATAAACCTTGGGTGGTTGATCCCGAGATAGATCTCCAACGAAGTGGGTAACGTGACTGAGGTAAACGTGATATTTCTTCTAAGATATTTAGGGAATATAATGTGATGGGTATTCCAAGTGTAACTCCCTATGTATATATGATAGCTACAATGTAATTTTGATATATATTCCACAAGTAGACTTTATGATTTAGGATTTTTATGTGTTATTCATAAATCTTATGATTTCCTAAGGTATGTTAATATTGAAAACTATGGTTTCATTGATTAGTAATTATTGATTGGATAATGATTTCCTTCCTTATTTTATAACTCTTAGTGAGCTTTTTATGCTCATCAAAAGTTTTTTAAATGTTTTCCACAGGACTTAAAGAAGAATAGGGTCAAGGATGGGATCACGGAAAAGACATGTTGTCTAAAACCTGGAACTAAATATGTTTCTTTTTAAGAGATTTTATTTTATGAAAAGATGGATACTAAGTAGTAGCATCTACATGTAATATTCAAGTTGTTATGTAATCGTTATGGCCTAATTCTCTAAAACACTAAACATGAAAATATTCTCAATGTGAATTATTCATTTAATTCAATATTATGTAATGTTTTAAGGCCAGGTCATTATAGTTGGATTCAGAGGTTAGTTTAGATAACTTTAGAGTTTAGGTTATTTTTTAAGCATAAGTGACATTACCATAATTGTTAGGATTTCAGAAAGATTCATTGTTTTTTAGATAAGTTAAATTTTTTTTAGATAACATTAATAATTTTATCTTATTATTTACCATCCAAATAAAATATTATATGATTATTTTAATGATATACTCAAACTCACCTTTTTGGTTTTAGAAAATGGATAGATCTAGAAGGAACCAAAGTAATAGTGGATGTGAAGAAAACTATGATCTTTTTCTAAAAGATAAATTGAATAATATGGGATCTACAATGGGAACTCTTGTGGTTATTCCCAACCAGCTATGTGTAGTAACGATTGACCACCTGGACCTTAGTGATTGTTATAAAGAAACATATATGTGAGAAATAAATATCTACGAATGTTCTTGTAAAAATAAAAAAGGTAAGTATGTTAAAAAACCTACGTGTCATGGATGTGGAAAGAAACACATATGAAAATGATTCAAAGGTACATAAATATGCTATAGATTTGGAAATGAATGTCATAAATCTACAACCTGCCATGAAAAAAGATGTATCCAATTGAATCTAGGAAAGGGAAAGAAGTTCTTTCTGAGGGATAAATTGAATGTTCTAAATGTGGTGTGCATGGTCATTATACAAACACATGTCCTACGAAGAAGTTTCAGGAATGGGATCACCAGGATCATACACATATTTTTTTACCAATACATTATATCATTCTGATTAGGGATGAAGAAACTGACCATGACCAATGAATGGTATAGATTATTTATTTACATATGTTATGATATTATTGATTCTTTGGATATGATTCAGGATTTTGTTTGTAGGAAAGAAGTATTTCTGAATAATCTGAAAAGGTATGGGTAATGGATCATGAAGAATGTTGAATCAGTAAGAAGTCAACATATAATGGATTCAAGAGTTATGGTAGATTTTAGGATGGTGAATTGCTTAAATGTGTTAAGTCTCTTATGATGATGAGAATAACATTTGATGACTTTTTCTAGTATGTTTAAGCCTGATGTTTGATTTATGAAAATTTTATTCTAGGAATAATTATATTTTCTTTTGTGGATATAGATATAAAGATCCATTTGGGATTATATGATCCTTTAATTTGAGGAAATTACAGGATGATACATTTTTGCGATGCACAATGAATGTTATTAGATAACCATCATGGTTAAAATATGTTATTGTTATTTTTGATGAATTTATCTCTTTTTCGGAATGTTATAAAATTAAATTATTTTTGAAATATGGATAACATGTGAACCGTGTGATAACCCGTAATGTTGGACAAAGCTCTGGGAATCAAACCCCCAACCAATGTGCAACTGCTATTTATCTCTTAGAACTAGACTACATGAATTCCTGGGTTAGTATGACTAATTATTCCTAGTAAGATGATTTTATGAATCAAGAATATGTTGTTTTTGGGTTATCTATGGATATGATTAAACTATCATGGAGGATATTTGATTATGTTAATTACTTTTCAATATTAGACTTTAAGAGTAACTGATGTTATTTGGAGATAAATGTTAACATTTATCTTGGATGACTATTTCATTAAATCCTTTTGAGATTTGGGTTTCAATCATAGTTTGAATTACTTTTATGAATTTTATGTACAACTTTTTATTGAATTGTCTTTGATGAACATTGAGTTTTCTTTGACAAATTTTGGAGATTAAGAGTAGTTTTTATTTTTGTAAAAGATTATACTTTTTTGAGGATTATCTGATCTGGTGAAAACCATTTTGGTTTTGGTTAAGGTCTAAAGACATGGTAAATATATAGTTAATCTTTTTTGAATTATGTAATTCTCTTGAAGTTGATTATAGCGCTCTTAGTGTGAAAAATATTAATCTTGATTACTCGTCGTTTGGAGAAAATTTGAGTTTATGTTAGAAATATAATAAAAGATGAAACTATACATGACATGTAAGTATATTTACTTATGTTTTTAGTTATGTTCATAAATAAATTTCTCAATGAAAAGTAACTTAAAACAAAAACCTTGCCTGTTAACTTTTCTTACTGGGGAATCAAAGTCTATTTAACCCATCACAACTTTGTGATTTTCTGGTGGTTAACTTTCCCCTAAACATGTTTTCTATCACTCTCCATCAGAACATGATGGTTTGTAGTCTCCTCCATATCCAAGTTTTCATGTAATCCTAGTATCTGTTGTCTCAGGTAACCTTTATACATCCCTTCCTTTATTTTAAAGTGATAGTTTTATTGATTCTTTTGCCGATGTAGGGCTTTTAATAAGTTTCGGTGCCCATTTTTAAAATTGTGAGTATGCAATTCCCAAAAGGGAGGAAGGATTTAACATCCTAGATAAATAAAGAATATGAAAATCTAATATTTATGAATATTTGTGAATTAAATATTAATTTTACTTTAAATGGGTTTCTATGTTCGATAGCGTACCCGATACGCAACAATGGGTTTCTTTGAAATCTGACGTTTCACACCAACAATATAATATCATTATTTTAAATGGTAGTAAATGGCTAACCATTGTAATGGCTGAAATGAACATAAATAACTACAAAATGATTATACATGTTTGTTAAATGTTTTTACATTTATCCCATAAATGTTAGAGGATTAAAATTTGAATGAATCAAATTTTAAACATAATTAACTTTAAAAGGTTGACTTACCACATTTTGATGCCGAACCCCCCTTAAATATAGTTTGTGTCACTTTTATATGTTCTATTTTGACAAAATAAAATTATTCTTTAGAATATGAACATTAAAATTTACCTTGGGAATGTTTTCTTCTTTTTCTTATTAAATTCAATTTTTAATAAATAGTGAAACATACTGTATTTTAATTCCAATGTACATTTATAATAAATTATTTTTATGATTATATTATCATTTTAATTTGTTTTAATGTTTAATTAGATTATATTTTTACCATTTAATCTAATGCGGGTCATTGGAAATAATTTCTTTTTTGATATTGGATAGAAAAAAGTGTCAATCTTTTGATAGGTATTGTTTTTTTTAAAAACACGCTATTTGTTTTGACAACTGTAATTAATTTTAAATTAATTAATGCAAATAATATGTTTTGAATTTTGTAAAATAGAAATCATTTTTTAATTTTGAATACCAAATATAGCTTAGGGTTATTTTTTGGTATTTTTCAGGAAAACTTCAATATTTGATGAATAGTGAAACCACTTAGTAGTAGTTAAAAAAACAGACTATTTCATTTAAATGAAATTTTACCACTTCAATGAATTAAATTTCAAAAATATGACATAAAAGATTGTTATTAATAAGTAAAATGTGGTTCAATAAGATGGAAATAATATTTGGTGAATAGTAACTTTTTACTTTTATTACCACGGTTAAAGATAAATTGGGTAATTCAAGGTAAAAAGAATATTATGATAATAAAAAATTAACTTAACACTTGTCATAACCTTTTTGGTTGAGTCATTTTCGAACATGGGCATATTTGGGTAAATTTTGGGACCCCATTGATGTAACACCCAAAGTTTCCACGATACGCTTCTATTTAAATATTACTGTAGCGTGTGTTGTACGCAACTTCAAGTTCTAACACTCACCACAACCAATCAAACTAGCTGTTATGAATAATAATACCAATGTTTTGAAATTTGAAAAATTTTACCATTCAAAATGGACTTCATTTTTGGATTCGGAATATCGAAATCATCTTAGGGTTATATTTTGGTATTTTTATGAAAACATTCAATTTTTGATGCATAGTGAAAAAACCCAGAGTTATAGTTTAAAAACGAATTTTTATTTAAATAATTATTTATTTTATTTAAATTTAATTAAGTTTAAAATAGATACATAATACATATATATGTTCAATGTAATTAATTGAAGTTAGTCTAGAATAATTTTAGATATATAAAAATTTTATTGAACTTTTCACAGTCTTTTACACATCTCCTAGAAGAATTTACAAATTCATATAAAACATAATTTTACCACTTCTATGAGTGGAATTTCAAAAATCCAAGAGACATGGTTAATATCAAATAGTAAAATGTGGTTCAATAAGATAAAAATAATTTTGGGTGAATAGTAACATTTTACTTTTATTTACCACAGTTAAATGTAAATAGGGTAATTAAGGGTAAAAATGATATTATTATTACCTAACACATGTCCAAATTCTATTGGATAAATATGATTCGACCGAAAAAAACCTTAGGAATAAAATTTGAACCTCTTTGGTCCACTTGGATTAGATTAGGACAATTATTATTATTTAATTCAAATAAGAGTTAAAAGAGTTAAAATGAATGTTTAATAACTAAAACATTTTTAACATAGGGTTATACATAAGATAAATTAGATTATAAATATTCATTAGAAATATAAAAATATTTCCTAAATATTGGTATTTTATTTATCAATATTAGACATTAAATAATGTAATTTATTTTTGACATAACGGTGATGTCGTAATTACAGAATTAATAAAATATTAAAATAATTGATATTATAAATATCTAAAATAATGAAATTTGGATTTTTTATTAATTAAACTAATTTTATAGGATAATATGAAATTTTAGGATTGAATAAATGAATTTATTTTGAATTAATAATGTTGTTATGAGTTTAAAAAAAATCAATTATTAAATAGTGTCAAAATTGACATAAAGGTGTATTTAAGAAAAATATTATATTATTAATTGTTATTGTATTCCTAAAAATATAAGGATCGGACAAATGACTTAGATATGGTTTTATACATTAATAATGAACCACTTTTGGTTCTCTTGGCTTGTTATAATATGTTTATTAACCATATAATATAAAAATACAAAGAGACATGGTAAATGTTAAAGTATTTAACTAAGAATTTTATATAAATTATAATGTTAATATAGTGACCCAAACCTATCCAAACTCTATTGGATGAAAGGATATCGACCAATCATCACAATATCCTAGAAATAAGTCACATTATAGGCATTATAATATGAATATTAATTTATTATAAAATAATATTTTATGTTTTTCCTAAGGTTCCCCTCACCCCTCTTATAAAAGGAAACCCACCCTTCCCTCTAATTAAAACCTTCGAAGCCTTTTGGTTCAGCCAAACCCAGCCAAAATATCCTCTCAACTTCCCTTACTTCATCCTATAGGAATTCCTTTAGTCAGAAAGCATAATTAAGGAGCCCTTTTGATCAAATGAAAAGGAAGAACCCGAAGAAGAGATAAAATCTCACCACCTCTTTCAAGTTCCATTCTTTATCCACATTATTTTTCCTTGTTGTTTCCATTATAAAATAATAACTCCAGTATCTTCTATATACTGTGATGTTATTATAAATTTGTTACAACCATATTCAGTATTATATCCATCCTTTTAATAACATGTCACCATACGTGCGTACGTACGACTTACCGTCTCCACATCGTGGTGTAATTGTTATTCAAAACAATATTATTTAGATGGGTATGATAATGATGTGTAATTGAAGTAAATAATTAATAAAACATTATAATTATTCTCTATATATGATATATCTTCCAATTATATATGACTTTAATATCGAAATATTGATATTGTCGCTTATGAGTACGTACGGACTACCGTCTCCACGAACACGATGAGATTATTTCCCCATCGTATCAATTCAAGAATAATTTTCATTTGATGATTAAAAATAATGTTTAAGGACATGATATAATTCTTGATATTAATAATATACAACTTATGGATAACATACATGGCTTATGTAACAAATCATATAAAATAAAATGAGTAAGTGAACACCCGAAACAATGATAATAATAAAATATTATTAACAAAGCAATATTAAAAGATCAGATATGATATCATATTTATGTATATGATTCTTGTATAATTTAAAAAAATGATTTAACTATTATACAAGAGGTTATCCTACCCCCGACCAAGGAAATGTACTAGGTAATGGGTTTCTTATCTCACTTTTAATTCTGTGAGATTTCCATTGTTCACCACATATTTATTGCAATTGGTGTATTTTGTATTGCCATTTGATATATATATATATATATATATTAACATGATTATCTTTATATTCATGATATTCTATGATTAATTTTTTGATTATTCAATACTGTTCATTGGACTTTATTGATTACTATAGGGTAATGGTTAATTTCAAAATCTCTTCATTATCCGAGGTTGTTTATCTTATCTACTAGGACCTCTTTATAATCCCCATCTATGTTTCTTTAAAATGTATTTCAAAACATTCTTACTATTTTATAGACTATGGTTTGAAGTCATTTATAACCTTGTTTTAATTTTTATAAGATGTTTATAAAGTAATCCTTACATCATTTTCCAAAAAAGGACCTTTTTAACATTTTCGATAGAATTAAAGTAAGAATGTCTTTTTTTATCTTATACGGCGAGTGCGTCTATTTTACTCCATTATCAAATTTCTGAAGTATCCCTTACAAGATAATAAGAATATTTTCAAAATAAATGTTTTCTTTAATAATTATGTAACTTTTTAATGATTTTAAAAAATAGGTATCCCTCTCAAAAAGTTTTGATTTCATCTATGTCAACATCCTTTTATGAATTTTAAACATATTTGATTTTGATTTATTATGTCAAAAAACATCCATATTTTATTGATGGTTTTGTGATATGTTTGACTGTGAGTTTGTTATTTTTATACCCTTAATTGTATATGAAAAAATTATTGGCATTTCATATTATAGTTTTAATATGAATGTTTTTGTAAGGTTTAAATTTGTTCATTTGAAGAATGCATTGGACTTTGTATGTTACGGGTGGAGCCCTCTATAGCTCGTCGATGCATCAGTAGGTCACATGAGACAAACTAGTGTCTTGACACTAGGCCTTGACAACATCTTATTTGTATTTTTGGCATAAGGCCTTGACTATGTGGTTATGATAGTATGGGATTATGGATTCCATCATTATGAAAGTGGTTATTGATATTGCATGTGATTATTCGACTTGTACAATATCCATGTGAATAAGTAAGGGGAATTATTTCAGTTTATTTCTACCATATTATGCTAAAAATCATGTTTAAAATGCTTCTGTTTTAGTTATACATTTCTATAAATGTTTAAGCTTATTTATCAATGTTTTCTCTATATTGTTATCCTTACAGAGCATTTGAGCTCACCCCTTTCTATGTTTTATTTTTCCCAGGATGTGAAGAATTATTTTATGAATGACCTGTAGGGATAGTCTAAGGGGATATGAGTGTGTACTATGGTGACTATTGTGTTGCAGTTTTTTCAATTTACGACGTAATGTAAGACTTATTAATGTATCTAGTGTTTCCAATGCTACTAAACTAATTGGCCTTTCGAGACATGATCATTTCCGATCATGACAATGTTATGTAATAATGCACCAACTCTAGGTAACTGGGGTCAGGGCGTTACAGTTGGTATCATAGAATGTTCAGTACAAACCTTGGAAGCTAAGTTTAGATAAACTCGGATTAGAGAACATAGACCAAAGATTGACTTTAAGGATTAGTATAGAATAACTTCCTAATATTTGGTATTGTAGATATTTTGTGAGTTTTCCATGAAATGCATCCCTCTCTTGATACGAGCAGGTAGAGGTGTCTCTCGCACTGATGTACCTAGAGGTAAAACCCGAAAACACTGCTATGAGCTAGACTCGAACAAGAACTGGTGCACGAAAACGGGCCATACTGCACACTTGGTTACGGCACTCTCGGGGGATACACTTAGGATAATCTCCATTTTCTTTTCAAACCATTATTAAGGTTTAATAATTATATACTTCCTAAAATAATTTTTTTATTATTATGGATTATATCCATAAATAGTTCAATTTCTGTTAAGCCTTTTAAAAGTATGGAATTATGTATTTTGATTCACAAATTGATCTAGTTTATGCCATTGTTTAGAAATGGAGCTTAGTTGAAGGAATGTAAACCATATCAATTCCCGCACTCCAAGTAGGGATTTCACTCCTACTCAAGATAATTATAGTGGACATGGTGACGCAACTGGTGTTGATCAGCTAATCACCATACTGGGACAACTCACCTAGGTTATGAAAATAACCTTACCCGGATGTAGAACCCTAATTAGTAGTGTGGTGGATCAATGTTAGATCACTTCATGAGGAATCAACCAACAACATTCAATGTGGGTACGAATCCACTAGTAGTTGAGCAGTGGATAAATTCCATAGAGAAAATATTCCACACCTTGGGGAGTAGCGAAATGGAAAAAGTTTTCATGACAGTTTACCGCCTCACTAGAGATGCTGATCAATGGTGGTCATTGATTCAAAAAATGAAAGAAGATGATGATGTATCAAATATGGAATGGAGGGAGTTTAAAGATATTTTCTTAGAAAAATACTTTCCCCATGACCATCGAGTGGACATGGGAAGACACTTTCTGAGTCGGAGGCAATATGAGGATGAGAATGTTGCAAAGTATGAGTCTAACATTACAAGGTTAGCAAGGCATGCTGCAGATTATATACATAACCCATGAAGTATGATTGATCATTTCTTTGATGGGTTAAAACCATTTCTCTGTCGAGAATTAGTCTCACAATCCTTCTCGTCGTACGAAAATATTGTCACATGTGCTATCAAGACAGAAAAGGAATTCCCTATGTCTTACGAAATTTAATGCAAAGAAAGAGAAGAAGATATTTGCTTATCACTCCAGAAATGGAAATTAGATGAAGAAGGGAAAAGTTTAATATCCCTACTGTAGTAAATGTAGGAATATACACACTGGTACTTGTTTGAAGGGAATGAGAGTCTGTTACAACTGTGGTGAAAAAGGCCACCAAGATCGTGATTGCAAAGGGAAGAATGATATTACTGATTTTCAATGCTACAATTGTAGGGATATGGGAAATTATGAAAATGAATGTCCTAAGCGTCAGGGGAACTTACCTTAGAAAAGGCCAGGGTATCATGTCCAAGATTTTTCTATCACTACTGCTGTTGTAGAAGCTCTGAAAGACGTGGTGGATGGCAATTTAATGGTTTCATCCAGTTTAGAAAATGCATTCTTTGATTCTAGATCATCGCATTGTTTCATATCTTCCCAGTTTTCTATGAAAATTAGATATTTTCAATTTTATTTAACAATGGAGTTGTCAGTCAAACTCCTAAGGGTAGTATAATCGCAACAAAGTTTTGTGAATTCATTCCCATTAGAGCATATAAATGTTCTTTATCTGCTAATATCATCATCATACCTATGATTGAGTTTGATATAATCCTCAGTATGGATTGTCTTTCATACTATGATGTGAAGATTTATTGTTAGAAGAATGAGGTTGCGATTTTTGATGATGATGATAAGGAACATGTTATCTTTAGAGTAGAATCATCACCACATAATTCTTATCAAGATCCACCCCCAGTAGCTCAACTAAATTCATTTATTGGGGAGAAAGAGAATGGAATAGATCTGGGTGATGAAAGGAATGTTCAAATAGAGGATGTAACTATTTTCAAAGAATATGTTGATGATTTTCTAGAGAATTTACCTAGATATCCTCCAGAAGGAGAAATTGAGTTTTCCATTGATTTAATTACTCGATCAAGGCCCATATAGAAGACAGCTTATAGAATGGCCATTGTTAAATTAGTGGAACTGAAGAAACAATTAGAGAAACATAGTAATAAGGGATTTATTCTCCCTACTGTTTCTCCATGGGGAGCCCTTGTCCTCTTTGTTAAGAAGAAAGGTGGATCTATGAGGATATGTATCATCTACATGGAAATCAATTCTATAACAATAATGGACAAGTATCCCCTACCTTACATTGATGATTTATTAGACCAACTACATAGAGCTAAATAATTTTCAAAACTGTCCTTCGATCTGGATACCATCAGTTGTGTGTGAAGAAGGAAGACATTCCAAAAACAGCATTTCGAACCAGGTACGGGCATTATGAGTTTACAGTAATTGCTTTTGGACAGACTATTTCACCCTCTATATTCATTGATCTAATGAATAGAGTTTTCAAGGAATATCTTGATGACATTATTGTGGTATTTATTGATTATATATTGGTATACTCCAAAAGTTACAACGATCCTGAAAATCACCTGCACATTATATTGATTACTCCGAGAAGACATTAATTTTATGGGAAGTTTAGCATGTGTGAATTCTGGCATCACGAGATTTCCATCATAGGCCATATTGTATATAAAGATAGAATCTCTGTTGATCCTTCTAATACAAGAGGAATCCAAGAATGGCCAGAACTAGCGAGTATAAACTAGGTACACAGTTTTATTGTTTTAGCTGGTGATTATCGACGTTTCGTCTAGAATTTTTCATGATTGGATAACCCATTAATGAAGCTCAAACGTAAAGGGGTTAATTTTTTTGGAAAAAAAGAGTTCAAATAATGGTTTGAAGAACTGAAGAGAAGATTAGTCAATGCCCCTATATTGACTCTTCCATCAGTGAATGATGTGTTCGTTATTTATAGTGATGCATCGAAGAAAGAACATGGGTTTTTCCTTATGCAGAATGATAGGGCCATTTCCTATGCATCACGGCAACTAAAAATTCATGAGTAAAACTATCCGACTTATGATCTTGAGTTAGATCCTATAATCTTTTCATTCAGTATTTTGAGACACTATCTCTATGGTGAAAAATGTGATATTTATACTGATCACAATATTTTGAAGTATATTTTCACACATAAAGAACTCAACATGAGGCAAAGGAGATGGCTTGAACTACTCAAGGATTATGATTGCACGATACACTACCACCCGGGGAATGAAAATAAGGTGGAAAATGCTTTGAGAAGAAAGGATCATGGAGTTTTGAACAAGATGAGAGTTGGAAGGGATCCTATTTTCATGGATCTAGTATGTTGAAAATGGGAATAACCATGGAAGGTGAAACATAAATTCTTTTCAAAATGGTTTCCAATCCATCTTTAATAGAATGGATTAAGAGTTCTCAGACCGATGATGAAGAGTTTCAAAAGAATATTAAAGATGTGAATGATGGGACATTGAGTGGATTTGTGTATGAAGATGGAATTTTGAAATTTGGGAAGAGACTTTGTGCTCCCAATATACCTGATCTAAAAAGATAAATGTTGGATGATTCTCACAGTTCCAATTTCTCTATACACACTTGGAGGACCAAAATGTATAGAGACTTGAAAGAACATTTTTGGTGGGACAACATGAAGAGGGAGATTGCAGATATTGTGTCAAGATGTATGGTTTTTCCATAAGTGAAAGCTGGAAGGCAACAACATGGAGGAGTCATGCACCATGTTCCCATACCTGAGGGGAAATTAGATTATATTACAATGGAATTTTTCATGGGGCTACCGAAAAATCCTAGGGGGAATGATGCAACATGGGTCATTGTTGATTGTCTTACCAAGTCAGCACATTTTCATGCTATATGATAAGATCTACCACTTGAACGTCTAAAAAGTAACTCGTAACGTAAACAAAAGAAAGATTCCTTATATACCATGTATTAAAAGTCAAAAATGGATATAAAGCACTTTAAACATACATGAAACCATTTTTAGAAAATATGGACATGGATGATAGATATAACCCTAGTGAATACTTACAAATAAACAATCTCAGATAAAAATGAGATTGGAAAAGTTATCCCTTACCTTATATCTGATATGCTTCGTATGTATCCGAACCTCCTCTTCTTCGACACACCTCTTTGAAACTTTCTCTTAGGGCACTAAAATTGGTCTCTGAAGAAGACCAGGACCTCAGTAATATTACTAGGGAAGTTGAGAAAGGAAATGTGCAGGGTTTGGATGAGCTTGAAGGCTCAATGTTGTGTATATATGAGAGGGAGGAGGTTCTCTTTTATAAGTGAAGTGAGAGGCACCTTTGGAAATCTTAAAAATATTAATTTATAATAAATCTAACCCCACTTAAAAACCTCCAAAAATGACTCATATTCGAATATATGATGACATATGGTTGTAATCCTATCAACCAATAAAATTTAGCCATGTAGGGAATTTATTTTAAACATTATAAACTTGATTTATCCTTATTTAATCTATTAAATTTTATTTGTAGTAATAAGATTCTAAATTTTAGATTGTTATAAATAATTACTTATGTGCTGTGAATTATCCATAATTAGATACTTTATGACATTTTAGACTATATAAATTTCAATTTATAGTTTATAATTATTTTTTTCTAAACAATTTAATAATATGTTATTTTTATAAAATAACGATAGTGTCAATTTTGACACTATTCATTTATTTGAATTTTAATAAAATCCACACGGAGGATATATTCAAAATAAAATATTTAATAGGTTCCTAACATGTAATAGTAATCTAGAATATTAGTGGTTCACATCAAATAGTTCATATAATATTTATTTTACTATTTTTAAAACCATTTATTTGATATTGCTCTTAATAAAATTATTACTACAACATTTTTGTATAATTATTAAATATAATTATTTGTTTCATAAAATTTATAAATAAAATACTAGGATGAATATAACTCTTATATATTTCATAATAATTCATTTATTCGGATTTATCTTCTAAGACACCCATCTTTTAAAATGTTATATTTATTAAATTACGAAGGTGAAAACATTGACATTATTTAAAATAAAATAATACAAGTTTCATAATCACTTTTATAAGCCTCCAAACGGTTATATATTAATTCATTGGATGCCTATGGTGTATATATAAACTACCAATGCTTTTTTGTCAGGTTTTTGGGCATTTTAATGGGTATTATTATTTCAATAGAAACTATATTACTGATTTTTCACTTAATAAATAATTTCGGTGTCATTAATGTATTACCATTAATGGAAATTAGTTAATCCATAAAAATTATAAATAAATTATCATGATGTATATAATTTTATTAGCTTTCCGTATACTATTAATTTTTGAAGTTTTATGAAGTTTATCACTAAATTAAAATTATTATACTTATAAGATTTAAGAGAGTGATATGTTGTCACTTTCTTTGGTTTTAATAATAATTAAATTATTTTTATGGTCAAAAGTACATAAAATTAATCTAATCCGACTCTTAGGTGATATGGGTCGACTTTTAGTCATCCAATATAATTTTTTCATGGGTTAGGGTAATTTTATAATATTATATTTACACTTAATTACCCGATTTATCTTTAACTACGGTAAATAAAATTTAGCATAGTTACTCTTCATAAATCCCAAAAATAAAAAGAATCCTATTAACATAATTTGGACCCACTAATTCCAAATATTGAATCCATTTTTTTTCAAATTAAATACACAAAAGTTGATGAAAATAAATTAAAAATAATATCGTTGTTGAATGAAAATGAGTTTTTGATTAAAACATTGTAAAAGATTGATTTGATTTAACATACGAATTCAATGTAAAATCAACGATAATGATATAAATTATATTAAATGGTAAAAATATATTCTATTTATACTTTAAAACATTCAATATTATAATTTAAACATATAAATTATTACGATGAAAAAAGTGGTTTTTAATTAAAATATAGCGTGTTTTTACTATTCATTAAAATATGAAAGTTATCAGAAAAAAATCAAAACATTATCCAATGTATATTTTTAAATCCTGTTTAAAAATAATAATTTTATTTTGTAATATTTAACTTATAAACATGTAAAAAACTATGTTTAAATTGGGTGCGCCATCAAAAGGCGGCAAAACTGCATTTTTTTAAAAACACTTATTTTACCCAAAAAAAAGTTATTTTGTTCTCATACCATGTTCTAGAAAATGTGTAAGATGAATAATAATGTTATAAAATTAAAAATGTAGTTAATACTATTCATAACGGCTAGTTTGTGATAATAGTATTAACATATATCGTTGTTTAGTGAAACCCGGTATTGCGTACAACACACGCTCTCGAGGAAGGTTGCGATTGCATGTAATGCAAGCCAAATTAGGGTGGCGTGTAGTGAAAGAATCCATTGTTGTTGCGTATAAAAAAATAAAACCATATTTCATTTATACATTGAATATATATATATATATACACATACACACTCAATGTTGCGTAGAATAACAACTATCAAACAAACTTGAAATTTTGTGTAACACGATCCATGAATAACGTTGCGTATACTGCATGCTTATATGGTGTGTCATATATCACAAGATAATCATGGTGTATCGTACAAAAAAAGATATGAAATAAATTAAAAAGAATATATCTTATAAAATATCGGGTTGTTATATTCTTCCCCCCTTAAAATGAATTTCGCCCTCAAAATTCGTCGGTGTTATACATGGGTTTCTACATTAAAGTTTCTATAATTGCAACACACATCATAAAATGAAATAGAAAATCATAACATTAAAAACTAAATTATGAAACGTAACGGTTACCCAAATTAACTAATCACTGGGTTCCCACATACGAGGACATAGGTGAAAATATGGATATGGAAGAAAAACCTAACCATCATGATTTGATGGAGAGTGGTAGAGAACATGGCTATGAAAAAGCCAACAATAACAAAGCCATGAATTTGTAATGTTCTAAGGTACCATCTGATTCATCAGATATGAGAGCACTGGGACAACATTTTTGGTTTTCAATTTCATTTCCCTAAAGTTAAAGATTTTGATTTAGAAGAAATACATGGTTGATTTTGGTACAATATCACTGTTTTTCGTGCTTTTAACAATTTCCACTTCATCTCTTAAATAAATGAAGTTGAATTTGTTATTCGTGACGTGGTAATAGGCCATGTGATAGAATGATGGGTCATTCCATCTATATCAAACAAAAGGTTAGAAAAAGATATCAAATATACATAAGTCCATCTATGGTGAGGTTAATAATATACGATTCTAAAAATGAACTTATACTTCATATATCATACATCTTAATAAAATAAAACTAGTTTCTACTGACCAAGGTCATCCTGTAGGCTAGTGGTAGGCAATAATGGCCTATGGCACTTAGTTTGTGAGTTCGATTCCCACAGCCTTGTCCGATGCGACGGGTTGACGTCCGTGCTGCATGTTATCCATTTTCTAAAACTATACTATCATAACATTTCATAAATAAAAAGTTATATCCTTAACCAATACTATATGATGTCAATTCCAACCATTAGGCTTATCGAAAATACTTCTGTCTGATTATTAGAAATTTCATCTATCGATCATGTGAATTCCTTCATTTGTCCACCATATATCATATGATATATCTTTTTGGTCACATTTCCAACATGTGAATACCATAATCATGTATTCTTTTGAAACATGAATTACCAATGAACCTTAGTGAAAAACATGAATTCTATCAAAAGTTAACTCTTTCTACATACCAAAATCCCAAAATTTCGATATACTCAAAAATTGGTATCACATTGTCCTTATATCATTCATGAGCTCATGAATACTATCAAACATATTATTTTCTCCAAATCCATTAATTATGCGCATATCATCTGATTTCAAAAAATATTTCAGTCACTTTTCATAGTTACCAATACCATTCAACATATACATACAAATAATTTAGGAAAAACAATAGTGTAACAATCCTTAGCTGATTCTTTATTCCATAGTATCATACATTATTCTTTATAAACATACAATCATTCCACTAACTTCTTAAATCACTGACTGAGCTTCATAATTTGATTCATCTCATATTTCATTTGTAGTCTCTTCATCATCATACACATAAATACTACCCATATGACCATGCTGATTCTCTTCAGGATATTTTCCATTAAGGAATTGGTTTGCATAATTCCCATACATTCCACATTTAAAACATCTAATCATTGTTGATGTCGTAGCAATACCATTTTCCTTGTCCATGCTGTTAACTGAACCTCTTTCCTTTGCACTTACTGGATTTGTGTCCTTCTTTTCCACACCCAAAGCATCTTCCAGTTCCTTTGAAACAATCTCTGTGATCCCTCTTCCCACATGATTTACGTGATGGAAATTGAACATTATTTCCTCTATGATCATCATGAAACTCTATCTTTAACTTATTATCTGAGGTGGTAAACATTCCAATGTTGAGATTATTGATCATATTATGAGATGGCTGATTTGGTATAATAATGATGTTTGGACTTCCAAATCCCATTTCACTTGGTTTCTCATGAAGAATATCATTCCATTGTCTGTCTTATCCTCCATTATCATGAATCTTCCTGTTTCCAGCCATTTTCTAAAACCCAAAAAGAATAGTGTGAGAGGAAAAAATCATGTTAGGGAAAACAACATAGTAAAGGGAGAATACCCTCAATATCTAACATCTTAGGTTAAATTATAAGATCGTAAATATAGTTCTTGGACTATATCCTATACATATACTCATCCTTAGGGACATCCCTGAACATACCTTAGAAATATTTCTAGGGATCTCACTAACATGTTCGCATCTTTGTTTCCAATGGTTGACTAAACCTTTCCTCTGATACCAACTGTAGAGACCCAAAGCAGGACGTACATGGACATTACATTACTTTTGAGGAATACTTAATACATAACAAAACCAAACACACAAGGATAGTAATAGTTTAATGTCATTGGAAACACGGAATATAATTTTCTAATCATGGTGAAAGATCCTCAACATCTCTATTAATGATCTTCCCCTTTTGTTTTCTTACCTAAAACCTTTCTTTAAATCCTGGGAAAAAAAACATATAATGGGTGAGCTCAGATGCTCAGTAAGGGTAAACATAGAGAACATAAAACAATACTTAGACATTTGAATGTAAAAACAAGATCATAAAATCTAAACATCAAAATCTTGAGCAATGACATAAAACATGGCAGTACGTAAGACATAGATCATGATGAAACATTAATCATGATAAATTAGCATGGGAACTAAACATGTAATTGTGCCATACATTACACACATGTTATTATTTCCATAGTATCCAAGGCATTGCTGCCAATACCATCTTAGTGGACAAAGACCCTTTCTAAATCGAGTTCACTCGTCATTCCAGTCCCGTATTACTAAACCAGTTTAACTTTTCATTCCAGCCATGTCTATCTCATGAGATATAAATCTTTACCCAATTCATTGGAGGGATGTATAGGTCTCACCCATCTCATATTGAAATCATTCTGACATGTGCCAAAAAATAAACATACATCATTCAGAATAACCCAACGAATAAAATGGGTTTCATAAACATAATCCCATCATCACATAATCCATATAAAAGAAATGGATATCATTTCATAATAAGAAAAGTGAAACCATGTAATTCATAGAGACATTATACTTGAAACATACACATATGAAATAATGTAATCTTAGATGGAAAATGGTTTTGATAAAACACTTGAAATGAATTCTTGAGGAAAATATCCTTTCTTCTTTAAAATCATTTTATTTTCACAAAATGTCATGCATTTTTAAAAGAAAAGGATTTTGTTGAAAATAGTCATTAAATATTTTTGAGTAAGATTCATGAAAATAAGGCTTTATAAAACCGTAAAAATCGTTTCACGATGTATATGTTAAAAAAACATTCATCTCATAGTTTTTCTGAAAAAGTCAAAAAAAGTACCTCGTAACGTAAACAAAAGAATGATTCCTAACATACCATGTAGTAAAAGTCAAAAATGGGTCAAAAGGACTTTAAACATACATGAAAACATTTTTAGAAAATAGGTACATGGATGATAGATATAACCCTAGTAAATACTTTCAAATAAATATTCTCGGATAAAAATGAGATTGGAAAAGTTATCCTTTACCTTATGTCTGATATGCTTCGTATGTATCTGAACCTCCTCTTCTTCGACACGCCTCTTCGAAACCTCCTCTTAGGGCACTAAAATTTGTCTTTGAAGAAGACCTGGACCTCAATAATTTTTCTAGGGAAGTTGAGAAGGGAAATGGGCAGGGTTCGGCCGAGCTTGAAGGCTCAATGTTGTGTAAAGATGAGAGGGAGGAGGTTCCCTTTTATAAGGGAGGATAGGGGCACCTTTGGAAATCATAAAAATATTAATTTATACTAAATCTAACCCCACATAAAAACCTCCAAAAAATGAATCATATTCAAATATTATATTATATAGGGTTGTAATCACATCAACCAATAAAATTTAGACATGTAGGGAATTTATTTTAAACATTATCAACTTGATTTATCCTTATTTAATCTATTTAATTTTATTGGTCGTAATAAGATTATAAATTTTATATTTTTATAAATAATTACTTATGTGCTGTGAACTATCCATAATTAGATAATTTATGACATTTTAGACTATATAAATTTCAATTTATAAATTGTAAATATTTTTGTGATTTTTAAACAGTTTAATAATATGTTATTTTTATAAAATATCGATAGTTTAAATTTTGACACTATTCATTTATTTGAATTTAAATAGAATCCCCATAGAGGATATATTCAAAATAAAATATTTAATAGGTTCCTAACATGTCATAGTAATCTATAAAATTAGTGGAGCACATCAAATAGTTCATAAAATATTTATTTTACTATTTGTAAAACCATTTATTTGATATTTCTCTTAATAAAATAATTACTACAACATTTTTTTATAATTAATAAATATACTTAGTTGTTGCATAAGAATTATAAATAAATTTCTAGTATGAAGATAAATCTTATATATTTCAAAGTAATACATTAATTCAGATTTATCTTCTAAAACACCAATCTTATAAAATGTAATATTTATTAAATTATGATGGTGAAAACTTTGACATTATTTAAAAAATAATAATATAAGTGTCATAATCACTTTTATAAGACTCCAAACGGTTAAATATTAGGTCATTGGATGCCTATGGTGTAGATATACACTACCAATAAATTTTGGTCAGGTTTTTGGGACTTTTAATGGGTATTGTTATCTCAAAAAAACTATATTACTGATTTTTCACTTAATAAATAATTTCTGCGTCATTAATGTATCACTATTAATGACATTTATTTATTCCCTAAAAATTATAAATAAATTATCATGATGTAGATAATTTTATTATATTTCTGGAGACTATTCATTGTTGAAGTTTTATGAAGTTTATCACTAAATTAAAATTATTATACTTATAAGATTTGAGAGAGTGACATGTTGTCACTTTCATTGGTTTTAATAATAAATAATTTTTTTTTAGGGTCAAAAGTCCATAAAATGAGTCTAATCCGACCCTTATGTAATATGGGTCTACTTTTAGTTATCCAATAGAATTTTGGAATGTGTTAGAGTAATTTTATAATATTATATTTACCCTTAATTACCCGATTTACCCTTAACTATGGTAAATAAAATTTACCGTAGTTACTATTCAGACTTCCCAAAAATAAAAAGTATCCTATTAAAATAATATGGACTACCTGATTCCAAATATGGAATCCATTTTTTCAAATTCAATACAAAAAAGTTGCATAAATTGAATTAAAATTAATCTCGTTGTCAAACGAAAACGTGATTTTGTTCAAAACATTGCGAATGATTGAATTGATTTAACCTATAATTCAATGTAAAATCAATTTTAATGACATAAATTATATTAAATGGTAAAAATATATTCTATTTATACTTTAAAACCATACAATATTACAATTTATCCATATAAATTATTATGATGAAAAAAGTTGTTTTTAATTAAAATATAGCGTGTTTTTGCTAATCATTAATATATAAAATTTATCAGGAAAATATCAAAACATTATCCAATGTAAATTTTTATATCCTGATTCAAAATTATATTTTTATTTTGTAAAATTGAACTTATAAACAAGTCAAAAACTAGAATAAAAGTGGGTGCGCCATTAAAAGGTGGAAAAACTGCATTTTTTGAAAAATAATTATTTTACAAAATAAAATTTATTTTGATCTCATACCTTGTTCTAGAATATGTGTAAGATGAATAATAATGTTCTAACATTTAAATTTTAGTCAATACTATTCATACCAGCTGGTTCATGATAATATTATAACCATATATCGTTGTTTAGTGAAACCGGGTATTGTGTACAACACATGCTATCGAGGAAGGTCGTGATTGCGTGTAATGCAAGCCAAATCAGGGTTGCGTGAAGTGCAAGACTCCTTTTTGGTTGCGTATAACATAATAAAACCATATTTAATTTATACATTGAATATATATATATATATATACATACACACTCAATGTTGCGTAGAATAACAACTATCAAACAAACTTGAAATTGTGTGTAACATGATCCAAGAATAATGTTGCGTATACTGCAAGCTAATACGATGATGCGTATAGCGCAAGAAAATCTTGTTGTATCGTAAAACATAAGATATGAAAGAAAATAAAAAGAATATATCTTATAAAATCCCGGGTTGTTACAGAAATAGTAAATAAACACATTATACATAAAAATATTAAATACACCACATCCTTAAAACTCATTCAACAGGTTCCTCTTCATAAAATATGGAAATAAAACACAATAAGCATGAGGTCAAATTCCAATTTAGGGAATGAAGTGTGGATGAAATAATGGAACAATGAGATTAAATCAACACGCAAATGTAAATATATGATAACTATTTCCATTGAAATAACTAGATAATGGAAAATTAATACTACAAGGTAAGAATCTAAAACAAATTCCACTTATTCAATAAATTGAAAATAAAAAACATTCATAGATTTGTCGATGAAAAATATCATGCATACACAACAACTAAAATATCTATTAAGGTAATTCATAACTGTGGACATCTATAGAATACCATGAGGCATCATACCAAGGATTTACTATGTTAAGAGATAAATGTCATGTAACTAATACATTAATGGATTCATCCAAAGAATATAATAAATTCCAGGATTCAATCCTAGAATATTAAAAATTCACTGATTAATTACATGAATCTAATATGGTCATTTCATTATTCAATGAATATAATACTTTCAAGGCTTCATGTAAATAATATCAAACATTCGAGGAAAAATTCCAAGAATCTAATAGATTTAAATTTATCTCCAAATGAAAAATATTATATAGTTTAGAAATAATCATATCCATTATAAATTATATCAGTATATAAGTAAAGTTACAATGAAATTTTTTAAAATGATTGTGATTGTTCCAAGATAAAGTAATAAAAAAAATTGTAGTGAGATTTCAATGTTAACCATTAATAACAATCTTAAAGAGAATAATCATTTAAAATTATTAAGTGGCCCATATAACTTTGTGAAATTTGAATCATAATGTCCGAAGTATTATGAAATTTAATAAAACAAATAACATCATTATAAAAATAAGATTCATGATATAACCTGAAAAGGTATTATATGCATGTCATAAAAGTTAATTGGCACATAATAATAAATAAATCTCAATAGAAGGTAAATTTAGATCAAATTCCTTTACTATAACCTTAATTTTGTTGTTTGACATATATAAGATTGTATAATAGATTATGATTTGTTAAAATCTTATAAGAGAACTATAATATTGATAATAATATCATATATTAATTTTTCAAAATATTTTATTACCCGCTTATTAACACTAATTCATTATTTTAATAATTTGTGGTGTTAATTTCCTAGTTTTCTCATGTTTGATATGGCCTGTGATTTTTTGTTCCTTTTAATTATATGATTATTTAATCATATCCATAATTTAATCCAAGTCTTAATTATCATATATATATATATATGTTTTTTAGTAGTCCATAATATTAGATGATTACAAATGAACAACACCACTCTTGGAGATGGTAGGTAGTGTGTTTGCATGAATGCTACCTTCATTTAATTTTAGTATTAAAATAATGAAAAATAAATGATAAGTATTAATATTTAAATTTCATTACAATATCTATCTTATTAATTTTTTAGACTTATTAAAACCATACTTTATATGTTCTATGAATGGAATGAATGAGTCACGTCGCATTGACTGGGCGGGAGGCCACACCTCCCCAAACAAACATTTCTCAATTACACAAGGTTTTAAACCAAATGATATGTTAAAATAAAAAATTATTAGATCATAAAGGCATTATAAATATGATATATATCCTATATAAATATATATTCCATAATAATAGATACCATGAAAGGAGTTAATGAAAAAATGAACAATCATTGTTTCATGAGGCATTAGTTCACCGTACACAAAAAAATTTTCTCAGTTAACCATAACATAGAGAAGTGTGTAACTGTTGATCATAACATTTAAAAAATACTTGTATATTTATGATGCTATTTTTTATATAATCTTATAAAAAGTAGATTTTACGGGGAGTACAATGGAAATTAATCTAGAGATCAAGAGAGAAGACGTTTCATCTTAATAGGGTAACTCCTTTTGGTTTGTACCAAAAGGATTCCTTGTATTGATTCATGTTGACTAGGAAGCTTCTAGGTTGATAGGATGGGTGTTTTTAGATTATTATTGATGATTTTGTATTATATGTGTGTTTAGTGGTGTGATGTTGTGATAGTGTGTTTTCCTTTTTATATTGGAGGGGGAGTGTCCCTTTTGTAAATATCAAATGGTATTCCTTTATGGGGTATACATTGAATAAAGTGAATAAAAAATGTTAAAAAATATAATGAAGATAAATAATTTTCTATTAAAACCTCTATCACACAATAATTTTTCTATTCTAATAAATTGGTTTTTTAACTTCTATAATAATCAAATTTTATAATTTATGTTTTTTTATAGTGTCTAGTTTTCTATAATAATTAATATTAACCTTAATTATAAAATTAGTGTTATTTATGGGAAACTATAAAGACACTTAATTATTAATATGATATATAATTTATAAAGTATAATTACCATGTGTTTATAAAATTAATTTTTAATCAAGTGCATGTGAAGCGCTGAAACACATCTTAAACCCAAAAAAAGTCAAGAATATATTTCAATATGTGGGTCAATATGTTAATTTAAACAGATAAATTGGTACATTAATATACCATATATAATATTAATTAAAACATAAAATCACTTTTTTAGTATATATGTTAATTATTATTTCGAAATCATTTTACAAAGATTCAATTATTGTTAAATAACAATAATGTAAATTTTGACATTATTTATTTAGTATTAATTCTAAAATATGAATAATATATTTGAATTCAATTGTATTAGATTAAAATATGTTAATAATAACATATTAATATAAAAATTATTAAATAATATAATTTAATCAATTATGATCACATTTAAAATATATAATACCATTTATTTAGTTAATTATTTTCTATATAATTAGTACATTTGTACGACCTTATTATTTTAACTAACTAATCACTATATAAAAACAATTGATAAATTATTATGATAAAATAAACCATATATCATTAAAAAGTATTTTTATTGCTTAAAATATAAATTTTTACAAGTCGTAATGTTTTAAAATGTTAATGGAAAGGAAAGTCCCCATTTTTCCTTTTTTCCAAACATAAACTTTTATATAGGACATGTTCCTTTAATTATATCCCAATAACAACTAAAATTAAAACCAATTGGGTACATGGCCAAATTAATTGAATAAATTTTTTTTTGATAGTTTTCATGATCCTTTTTGTCCTTAATATTATGTTTTATTCCTTTATTAAGATGAATTATACCTTAATCACAACAATTAATTATAGTCAATTTTGCTAATATTTTGTTTAAATATTTCAATTAATAATTCCTCCCCACAAATATTATAATTATTACAATATTTAATTTTAATTATGTATAACTAAAATTACCTAAGAGCGGAAATTAAGATTAAATCTAATTCGAAAGATGTGCTGAGAATGTGGGGTTTCGAGAAAAAAACTCAAAAGTTCAAAATGTTTTTATATACAATTTAAATATAAATATTATTTGAATATTATAAATTGTATAAATATGTTAAAATACAATCTATTGTGACTATAAAATAGTCCTACAATATAATTTAGCACAAATAATTATTTAAATAAAAAGGTAGTTTGAATTATATTGCTGTAATTTACATATTCTTCAATAAATGATGTTTCTCAGAAAAATCCAAAAAAGTATCAGTAACATAAAATTAACATTATGATTTAAAAAATTATGTAATGTATTATAAATAAAATTCATAAAAATATCAAAATATATTTCTTTGATAGATTCTCTATTAAATGGTGGAAAAACTCAGTCTTGCATGTAACACATGTTTATTAAATGTTATACGTATCTTAAGTTTATCATTGGGATTCAAATAAATGTATAAATAATAATATTATTATAACATGATGAAATTTTAATTTAATATGGATTTCTTTCCAAATTTACTAGTCCACCTACATGGCATGTAAAATTGTACTAACAAGAACCTATGTTACAGCCAGGGAAATGGCCAGTCTTTAATGCGGGACCACGAACCACATGGGCCCCCAAATACATAGTTTCCCTATTTCATCTAATGAGTAAACATCCTTGTTTCATATATCATTCATTTGATCATTAATTAATGCATGTGAGTAGCTTATGTCAGGGGTTTTTAGCGTAGAATGTTATGGTTCTCAAAGGTGTGGGTTTTGAGATAAGATGTAGAATGTTAGGGGATTTTAACCATCTACGGAGACCCATGTGACAATTATGGTCAGGAAGGATCTCCAATGATATAAACCTTAGTAGAACCCACCAGTTGTCTTGGGAATGGGTCCTCGTTTACATCTAGAGTTGTACTATCTAGTTGAGCAATGCATGGATTCTATAGAGATTTATAATTGATTACCTTTATCCAGGAAGGGTATGGTTCCTCGATAACAGTCATAGTGGAACCCTCTAGCTAGTCAATTCATGGTTCCACAACTAACACCTAGAGTGGAATCATCCTATTGTCACATTACTTGGGTCCTTTACAAACTGCTAGAGTGGAACCCTCCTATCATCTAATGGAATGGGTGAACCACATACATCTAGAGTGGAACCATACATTTTGGGCCATACATGGGTATTATAACATTATAGTGGATCCCTCCATAATAGATATCCATGGACCTCGTTCGATTATTAGAGTGTAACCATACACTTGTACCATGTAATGGTCCCTCTATAAATAATTTTTGGCCCATAGACTACGCATCATATTTATGAGAGGTTGTTGTACACAGAATTTTACTCAAGAGGAAGACTGCTTATTTCCCTAACAAGACATATTTTTTTGACATGAACATACCATTCAATTGAGTATGTTCTTACCTGAGATGATTGTTTTGATGTTCAGTGATTGATTACCTTAGACTTGTTCATTAAAGGAAGAATTATGAGATGTTGGGAATCTTTGATGGGTATATGGAACAATTGTATACTCTCTTCATTGGATGATGAATGAGATATAGGTCCCCTTAATCGCTTTTTTGGGATTCATTATATGAGCATATATATCTATAAAAATTATTCCATATCAATCATTTGGATTTGAATTCTCACCTTACATGATATGTTAAGATGCACAACGTATTCAATTTTCATTCTATGTCTAACATCTCACAGTTGGGTGAGCCAAATCATATGCTATAGGCAGAGCTGGCTTGATTGGTAGATTATTCAATAAAAGTGTATATCCCTTTTTTTTCTTAGATGTGGCTTCATTCAGTCATGTTTAAATTATATACACACTATTATTTTACCATGTTCATATGATATATTTCTCATTTAGTGAATCTATTATTTTTCATCCTTCAGCTTTTGAGGTGTCCTACTATTAATGTTATTACTCACCCTGGCATGGCCATCTACCACACCATTGGATTCTTATGTAGAAAGATGACTGGATGACAATGTCTACATAAGAACATAAGGATACATGTCTCTTGGAATACATACAGTGGTCAATGATTTTCATTCACGAGATTCTCTCAAACATATATTTACTTTTTCCAATTTTCTAGTTGGTAGGGACATATTTTTCATTGGGTATGTATTTTTGTCGTTCCCTAATGTATCTCTTCTATTTTTACACACTTTTATGTGATGAGTGGGAACCCTCATAGTTAACCAGTTTAGACTCCAAAATAGGATACAATATTTTTAAAGAAGTGTTTGATCCAATTTGAATCAATATCCCTAAAATATTTCAAGGGAATATAATTTACATTAGTTACATTATTGTTAATTAAGATATCTTTATAATGATACACCATGTAGTCCCACAATTTCATCTATTACTCAATGTTAATCTTCCCCATGATGATAAGTCTAACACATATGGGGCCATTCTTATCAATACACCCACCTTTATCTTTGTTAGTGTCCACTCTTTGCAATCTAACCATCATATGGTCAACCTCTTTCTTAGACACCTAAATCCTCAAAACCTCCTCCACCATTTCTTCACCCGAGTTCGTGATCTATTCCATGTTTCCTATAACTAAATCATTCAATGCTTGAGGGTATTTAAGAGATCCTCCCAAACTAAGTTTTACAAGAGGATGCGATGGATCCTCTATTTTTATATCCACTAATTGGAGGTGTCTATCCTCAGACAGGTCTCATTCATCTCTTCTGAAACACCTTGAGGAGTTTGAAAATCATAAGAGATAACATTTACCTATAAACCACATTTTCATTCTATGGGGAATTAGTATCTCATATTTGATGATCCCCTTGTCACATATTAATATCTAGTGATAATATTAGTTTGATTTAAAGGCTTTTTGGGGTGACCGTGTATCCATTGGTCTAGGAATGTATGAGTTGTACATTCGTCTCTTGGATTTTGGCTTCTTAGGCACATAACAGTTCCCTAGGACCATGTTTTTTTATTTCCCTTCTTCCTAATTGGACTGTTTGAACCTTTGTTGTATAATTTTATATCTCTATCATATATATATTATAATTGAAAATTTGTGTTTCATACCCCTCCACTGTCCCTCTTTCCATCAAATAAGATATTCATGTGTAGATTGGATGAAGTCCTCAAATTCATCTATAAACTGCCACCACGTGTTGGATACTCCAACATTAGACCATCCATAGAACCCCCGACCAGTTCACCTATAATTTTAAGACATTTTAATACTTTCTACTTGAATTTTCGTCACATGTGTGTACGATTTTGAGGTTGCATCATCCGTAGAATTAAAACACCGGCACCAACTAACCTAAATTTATCATTTTTATTCCCTTGTGGTCCTACCATATCCTCGACCAGGTTAATAATAACATATTCCACCATTGGGTTACCCTATATACTCTTCCCATGAACCATAACATCCTAGGAATTATCCTTTAATGTACCTAGATATGGTTTCTCTATTCGGCCTTCCCCAGAGCCAGTGGCCTGGATAACGTCACTACCTCTACGACCTGTGTCCATCTACCTCCCTCTTTTATAGACTAATACGCCATGTATTGGTTTCTTACATGATGGATATAAGTCAATTCACGACTCATAGATGACAAGTTTCATTCATTGAAAATTATCCCCCATAGCATGCAACATGAGATCGACTGAACATCAAGATTTATCGACCTCTAAATTTTTTTTAGTGGAAAACAAGTGGACACACAGAAATTGTTATTCTATCAGAACACATGTATCGTTATAATATTGTAATTATCATTTTGAAAATTTAATGAATTTTTAATTCTAATTGTAGTTTAGGGAGACTAACCCGAAATTATATTTTTAGGGTTTATTAGTTCATAATATAATTGAATGACCACCTAATAAGAGAGAAGCTGGACTAATTACAGGAGTAGGGAGCACTGGACCCTACCTTGATTATAGGAACCTCAATTTTCCAAATGAATCATGACATGATTTCTATTAGACCCACTACTATGTGATCTTGTAAGCCTCAAAAACTAAAAACATGAATTTTGAATATATCCATTGATGACCAATGTTAATTAAATTAAGCAATGAGAGTATGGATAAAGATAGACATTGCTTCAAAAAACATCACAGGAGTGATAGGAAGGTTAGGGGGTCTTCCAAAATGATCTTTAACATTCGAGCAAAATGAGATATGGGTAATAGGAGGGAAGAAATCAAGTTAGGAGAATAGTGTGATCATTTTAGATACACCTTGAGGAAATGGAAATTGTCACTCCCCCTATCACGAGGGATGGACCAGAATGAGGACCATCGAATCAATGTTCCATCAGAACCCTTTATCTTAGTAAGATGAGATCCTCTTTTCCTTTCATTGGGATATTTATTTTCCCCATTACCATATAGTTTACAATACCTTACTTTTGTAATATATAGATGTTTATGAATGTTTTGATTACATTAGAGAATTTATTCATATTTTCTTATTAATGTATTCACTTTTTTATAGATTTTCTAGTGTGTGTGTGTAAAGGTAATTAGGAAAAGGCCATCATAAGTGTGTTTTTCCTTCAGGGATTTTCACTACACAAGGAAAATAGAGTTGGGTATGGGGAATTTGCAACTAGATCCCAGGAATCGGTCAGGTCGTGAAATATTAGTATCAGATAATGATAATTCCTTAGGATATTGTTAATAATTATCCTCTTAAATAGGATTGGTTGGTTGTATTGAATCATTATAAATGTATCTTGAGTGTGGAACTCGGGAAAGAGAATCTAGTTATAGTGTGATGACCGACATACCCATTCACGAGGACCATGACAAATCTCTTTTCAACTTAGCATGTTGAGAAATTTTTTGTTGGGATAATGTTACATGATTCATTGTCGATTGAGTCATTGAAAATACCTCATGAGTTAGATAGCCAATATATATATATATATATATATATATGTGTGCTTCTCTAACTATATAAATCCATATTAACATTCATGACACCTCTATGACAACCAACAGCCGTGACACCTGCTCCTGTTCGTAATGAAGAACCTATGAGAGATGATTCATAAATTCAGGGTCCATCCCATTATCCCCTACCCCTAGTTGGGTAGGTAGAAACATGTCAACATGTTGAACATACGATCATTCCAGAATAGGTGGATGGGGATGAATGAATTCCTATAAAACTCAGTGAGTTCTATCGTTGGATACCACTAAGCGTCTATGGAGATCTAGATTCCATGGATGTATTTTTTATAGAGTATGTGGTCCGTACATTCATGATTTTTTTGACGTGATAATGTATAGGGGGGAACATGAAGACATCGTTTTCCATAGATCAGTTGGATATTGGGGGGGCTTAATTCCATAGATGCATCATGTGTTAGGAATCACATGGAACATCTTCCAGTAGTTGTGTAAGGAAGAATATACCCCTCCAACCTATGATTAAATTTAATATACATGATTTTGGAGATAAATATTGGAGGTATTATTGTGACTAAGTATGTAGAGGCATGTATAGGCCATACACATTACTCCCTTGACATGATCCATGATGGAAACATCCAAGCACAAAGGATTTTGTAGGGACACCATAGACAAATTCAAGTTAGTGGAATTCCCTTAGGCATCGACACCTTTTTCATGGTAATAGAATGGGATATAATTATTGATAGATTTATAATAGATGGATAAATGATATAAGGAGATGAAATTTGGCACCGGATAGTTATGTCATCTATTTCATCCCGCAGATTATGGGCACTATGATCATGGAATAGGAGATCCATCCATGACCAGAATCATGTGCATGGTATGAGGCAGCATAGAGTACCATGGTATCATACATATGGGTATTTATTTTCTTGTGATTGGATAGGTCACATGGAATTATACATCCTGGCCATTCATATAGTGTTTCTGATGATGATTGTTATTTGACTGTCATGAAACAGGCAATGTTGTTGTAACATAAATTATAGGAATAGATAGTGTGGTCCCCAATTTTGAGGAGCAAGAAGAAAATAATTCAGAGCTATGGGTAGTGGATTCTATTATGAGGAACTTCCACCACCACTACCAGGACTCCTATCTCAGGATGAGGGACCTAGTGGCTGGGTCCATAGAATGATATATATAGTAGTTGACTACTTCCTCACCACACACGAGATGATTTTAGATTTGATATGATTTTATTATACTCATTTCACTAAATTTTCTAAAATGATCTAATAATTCCTTTGAATGATAAATTATGGTGTGAGAGCTACATATCCTTATTGAGTCACTTACACAATAGCTAAGAAGTGGGTTTCCAATAAAGAATTTTTCTCGTGTATCATTCATCTCCTGAAAGTGTATGCTATCTCTTGTATGATAGTTGTTAACGTGGGATATTTTGGTCATAATTATGGAATATTATGATTTCACCTTGGTTAAGGATTGTATTTTCATTTCTAGTTATTCACACTGAAGATATATCAGATTCCTACCCACTAATGTGATTATATTCTCCATTTCTAGAGACAAAGTTCTCATTGAAATTTTTGGGGATGTCATGACTATAAGGTTATAGTATATCACTCATTTGTTGGCTAGTGTATCCTTTGGTGAAATAGTTACTTAAGGCATCTGTGATCCCTTAGTTTTGGATGATTATATGTATTCCCTCCCCAAAGATGTTTTTTGAATACCTTAGTAGATTTAGATGGTTCTTTCCATTGACATGTATCCTATGACTGCACCATTATTTTTTTAAAAATATTTGATATAACCTTCCATCCTATGGGCATGGAATTAATTTTGGAGGACCTTCATGAGAAAATTTCTCATCATACCTACTGTGTCCACATAGGAATCATTTGTATTGTTCATCAGAAAATAGTACTAGAGATTGCTGATTTCCGATGATAATCATCACCCGAACCAGGACACGATATAGAAGAAGTTCCATTTAGGGATATACAACCACTTTGATCAGTTTAAAGGTGTGATAAGGTTCCCAATGAAAAATATATGATCCAAATAAATTTTTTTTACAGTTTCTGAAGGTAGGTATTTTAAAGATAGCTTTCTATTATCCCTTTACACACTATGAGTTCATAGTGATTCCAACTGTTGTGACGAATTCCCCCATCATGTTTAAATATTTTTTGAACTATGACTTATAACTCTTCGTAAAAATATTTATTACTGTGTTCATATATGACATACACATATAATATGAATCAAATGTGGTGAATTTAGTGATGTTAATATTGGTTGTAGGCATTCATTGTGAGCCGTAGTTTTACAAAGACTTCTCGATGTGCTAGTTCATGATTCATGAGGATATAGATATAGGCCATGTCAACTATAAAAATGCTTTATCCCTAGATAAAGTCATGATTAATGTCTTTATTTCATAGCATCCAATAATGAACTTTTCAAATGTGAGAAGATTCCCTGCCTTGGTAGGGTACTATAAGAAATTTTGGGCAGACATTACTAGAATCTAAGCCACCTTGACACCTCTAATGGGGAAAGGGTAGTCATTTATGTTTTTTGAATAGATATATATGTTATTTGATTGGTATAGGTATACGTTTATGATTTATCCAATGATGGTAATATTAATGGAATTCATTGAGATCATAAAGTATTTTGATACCTTAGAAACTAGGGTCAGTTTCCTATTCACATAATATTTGGCAGTTATCACATAACGGTCAACCTAGTTGAGATCAAATGAGAAAAATAGAATCTGGAACTAGATTTGGATGTTTTACAATTCTCTCTATAGATATGGAGGAAATACCTTTTTGGAGGTTTCTTTATGGTTTAATAATACCACTTCTATCTCATGTATGTCTTCATGCATAGAGACATGAGACTATGATATCAATGATGGTTGGAGTTAATTCATGAGTACAAAATCAATATATTCTTTACAAAATTTATGGTAAACATAGTATAAGATTCAATTAGTTGGATGTCCCATGATTTTTTAGTGTTGGAACATCATAACTATTAGCTCCCCTCCATCTGAACATAGTGGAGTAGGTGGGTACAAGTTATCACTAGTCGATGGAGTTTTATCATTCACATATTGTGTGAGTGAGAGTGTCCAAGATGGGTATAATTTACTATGAGGTTCTACATGATCATATATCCATAAGAGACTCAAAATAATGATGTTATTAATTAGGGAAACATGTAATATTGTTATAAGTGTAAATAGTTGTTCCACTAACATTACATTTGTTGGATATATGGGCATCCCACACTTCTCCCCTAGTTTTACATATAATTGTGGGGAATATCTAAAAAAAAATCAGTAGCTGTTCTTGTTGTCGAACATAAGGAAAATATTTTATGAGTTTTTCAATTTTTTCCTCATATGATAGTAATTAAAGGCAAAACATGATGTTCAATATGGTTTTTCGTAGCCTATTGAGATCATGGAGTGGAAGTGATATGACCTAACATTGGACATTGTTATAGGTCCTACACCCACATAAATGATCCATGAAACCATCTAGGTGATATTTAACCAACTAAGGATATCAACACACTTCCATTCTATCAATGATTTATGTTTGGGGGATATTTTATGGTAGATGTACGTATAAGATACTATTCTCCATCATGGGGTTCCATCGATGATGGTATCATATTATGATGAATCGTTTACATAATTTTTGTGGGTGGATGACATGGTGATTTTGGTACCTAGTTTCATATGATTACAACATTTCACCCCAAACCAATGGCTAGAATGGGATCACTATTCACATTCTAGTGGATATATTGATGGCCTATGTGTTGGACATTGACCAATGCTAGGAGAATCACCTATCCTTGGTAGTGTTCGCGTATGACAATATCTACTATTCTAAAATAGGCATGTCTCTATTTCATACCATGAATGGGAGACCATGTAGGTCACCCATATCCTGGATTGTGAATGGATTGTCATTTATTGTGGGTGGTAGATGGTACATGAGATTATGAAGATAGTCCTGGTAATCCATGAGTTGATGAGGATGGAACAAATTAGAAAAAATATTATTCAAATATCCATCGTATGTCCTTGGAGTTTGAAAAAGGAGACATGTTTTCATAAGAATCTCAAAATGATGATGACTGTGAAGGTTTAATTGGGGAGCCATGTTATACTCTAGTTATATCAAGAAATTCTAGATCATGATGAGCATTGGAAATTGTAAGAACCCAGATCTTCATTTCAGGTAATTTTTCCTTTTCTGGTCATTTTTGAGAAAAAGAGGAAAATATAGATATTTTCAAAGTAAACATCATGCACTTTATATGTACACGTCATGTACTTCGATGCTGTGAAAGGCCTTGTGATGGCCGTGTCTGAGCCACACACACGGTGTTTAGGGGCGATGTGGAGGCCGCTTAATGTGGAGTACGGAAAGGCCTAGTACACACCGTGTACCCCAGAAGTACACGCTGTGTACTTTTTTCCTTTAATGGACCGGAGTCGCTCCTAATCGACAAAATCATCTTCTTCTCTAGTTTCATAGACTGAGAGAATCCCATATGGCTGTGAACATCTTCCGAGCCCCCGATCCTCTATCTATTTTCCAAATAGACTGCCGTCAATTGCGTTGGAACCGCAATGGTGAGATCCTCCTTCTTCTGGAGTTTCATTCCATGATTATCCCACTTTCTCAAGATATCATGGGGTGAATGTTTTGTGCATTATCATAAATCTATTCTATTATAAGGCGAATCATGCCTCGTGGTTCATGTATATTGACGTCCTAGCATCAAGGTAGGTGGTTTGTACCTTACCTTTTGAATTCATTGAGTTTTATGTGCAATATCCACCAATACCCGTGAACGGGGTATTTTGTGTTTACCGTTTTTACCCTATTGTTTTCCTACCTTTATTTTATGCTGGTGTATATGTAATTTGATCATGTTTGAGGATAATTGTTGTTATTGGATGTTTTTCCCATGCCTTGTTCTATTTACGAACTTTGGGTCTTGTTAGCCTTTGGCCATTATACCTGTTTTCCATGCCTTGTGACCGTAAGATGGAATGATATTCTTGACATGCTTTTTATTCAGTAGACTGATTATCCAAGAAGCTCTATAAGAGTACTTAGGCCTTATAGAATAATAATGCACTGACTAGCACCAGACCATGAGAACCTGGTGCTATAGACAATCAGGGATAGACCGAGTGAGCTTCCTAGAGATTCATGGACATTATAAACTATAAGGGATAGACCGAGTGAGCTTCCCAGGGTGTCTTGGACAATATAGGATATAAGGGATAGACTGACTGAGCTTCCCAGAGATTCTTGGATATTATAGAATACATGAGGTTAGACCGAATGAGTTTCTTCAGAGAGTCTTTACTTATTTGAATTTCCTTAACCCATTCTAGGGTAAAGGAGGAATTGAGCGAGCGAGCTTCCTCAACGAGTTTTTGATAGACATGATACTATAAGAGGATTGACTAAGTGAGCTTCCGTAGAGAGTTTCTAGACCTTGGGGCTATACGAGGTTTGGACCGTGTGATCTTCCTTAGAGAGTCCCTAACTACCCTAGACTATAAGGGGAATTGACCAAGCAAGCTTCCCCAGAGAGTCTTATAATTTCGTATGACTAAACGAGAGGGGTTAGTCTGAGTGAATAGCCGAGAGGGTTGTTGGTACTACTTGGATAAGACCAGAGGGGTTGGCAGCGAGTACTTCCCAGAGGGGTTCCTTTTGTTGTTAGCTGTTTTCTTCACTACTGCCTGTTGATTTCTGAATTGATCGCTTTTTTATATCATCCTATTACTTATTACTAATTAATTCCTTTTGTTTACTATTATTATTTAATGCATACCATACTATTACCTTACATATGCTCACTAGCTATTAGGCACAAATCTTCAGGTGGTTGCCTACTGGGATTTTGTCTCACATCCTGTTTGGCCCAAGCTTTTGGGCGAAAACTGACTATGTTTTTGCGAGTATAGACAAGGGAAAGAAACATTAAACTTCGCGTACTTGATTTCTTTGGAGTAGGAGAGCATGGTACCATGCATAGGATTGTGATGCTGCATAGCTTTTTATCTTTTCTTTTGTACTTGATTTGGTACTGTTTGTATTTCCAGCATTGTGGCATGTTTGGATGCTTTCCATGATATGTATCCTGAACCATTTTATATATGCCTATGTTCTCCAGTTTTTATTGTTTAGTCTTCCACGGTTTATTATTGTTGGACATTTACTGCTTCCGTTATTGCATGTTTTGTTTACTTCTGCTATGTGCTCTGCCAATGAGGGCATAGTTTCCCCACTATCACACCCAAGGCACTCGCTTCTAGTCGGCAGTCTCTGGAATTTTGGTAAATGCGCTTGAGGCCATGTGACATACCGGGTCTGGGGTGCCTCTGGGTGGCTTCCGGAACATGGGTGTTACAAAGTGGTATCAGAGGAATTATTTTTTCTTGATTTAATGTTTGGAGCATCTTGCCAGGGATATGACAGATTCAGTACTTGGTAATAAGCTGTGCCTAAGAGTAGCTAACCCATGTATAGGAAAAATCGAATCTAAATTGTTTATTGCAGTTTTCTAGTTTTTAGATTTTACGATTGATATGATTTCACCTAGATTAATTCAAATGCCTTGTGTTGTTTTTTGTTGTGCTATTGCGGTTCTATTTCTGTCGCAACCCGATGAGATGAGGGTATGAAATCTAATGCAGCATATATTCACTTGTTAAAAATCACATGCCATGCATTCTTGCAATGCCATATATGGTTCATTAGAGATTTCATGTTGTTGTGATAGACATTGTGTAGATTATTCATGCTGTTGTGATAGATGATTTGATAGAATCCCTCCAGTTTGATAGAGAAATTTTTCGTATTATAGATTTCTAAAATGAATTCCAAATTTTGGTTCTTGAGGTTTAATGGGCCCTCATGAATTGGAACATGGTAGATCGTTGACTTGTTTCCTTTGTATAAGATATGTTGGAAATTACAAGCGTTGATTCTCAAGGAGTATGAGCCCTCAGAGATCGGAATTTGGCACCTCAAAGTTTTTTTCCCGGTTATCTGGCCTTCGGAGCAGTTTCTGAGATACTGCCTAGAAAAACCAAGAATACAAGGCATGTTCATTATGACTACACACCGTGAGGTTTTTAAACTGTGTCACTAATTTTGTGGGAAGAAACACGGGGTTGTAGTGAAGACTTCAGGAACACGCCGTGTACGGTAGTTACATGGCGTGTAGTATTGAGCTGTGTACCCGGCCATGTCACTAACAACCTGGGCCATGGAAGCTTGTGTAGTACACATTTTATTTGGTATGAACACACAATGTAGCCTTGTTCTAGTTACCTGGCCATGTCACAAACAACCCAGGTCGATATTTTTTTCTCCTATACACGTCCTGTTTTTTTGGAACACTCTGTGTAAGGGTCAGCAGTGTATCTTGCCATGTAACTAACAACACGGCTCGCCGAAACCTTGTCTAGTACATGCCGCATCCTTAGTGAACACGCCATGTAGTCTAGGGTTATGAGGACTGTGTGAGTTAGCCGTGAAAAGAGACTCGAGCAGGGGAATGGTGTTCAACTACACATCGTGCAGTTTTATACAAGTTGTGTAGTCGTGTTTAGTAAAACATTTGTGTTTCATTCTCCTGTTCCTATTTTATACACTTTTTTTCTCTATCCATGATAATCCTAATCTAATGTGTTCTTTTGATCTTTTAGAGATATTCCTCCGAGATGTCCTATGGTTGTACTTCAGCTTCCAGACGGTCATCAGACACCGGATATGGAAGGTCAAAGACCTCTTGCAGATCCTCCTGTTGTGACAGCCTTGGCACTAGCAGTTATACCCATTGCAGGTACCAATGTGTAGTTCAGGGTGGACTTAATGAGGATGATTAAGACCATTCAGGTAGTGCCGCCTCCTTCCACATCGATGGACAAGTTGACGTGGGTTTTCCAGTAGCAGTATCCTCCTACTTTTTTAGGGGATAGAGGAACCCAGGCTGCAGAGTCGGGGCTAGAGGCCACACTGATGATCATCGAGTATCTGGAGATACCTCTAAAAAAATGGACAAATCTGGCTACTTATATGCTCCAACACACCGCCAAGAGGCGGTGTGAGGTGATCTCACAGTCAGGGCACCAGCAGAGTATGAATTGGCATGATTTTGTTCGCATCTTCTACGATTACTTCTACCTGGAGACCTTGATTGCCGATCATGCTTGGGAGTTTATGAGTCTAGAGCAGGGTACTATTCCTGTTATGGAGTAGTCATCTCGCTTTGCTGAGATGAAGCGCTTTATAAAGATTCTAACAGGTGTTGAGTTGTTCCTTGCTAAGAATATTGAGGACGGTCTTAGGCCGGAGATCTGTTCCTAGGTGAATATCTTCAGGTTGACTTCGATGAACTCTATCGTCAACCACGTGCTGATCACTGAGCATAATCTGAGAGATTTTGGAGTAGTGGGCCAGGGCGGTTCAACATCTAGTGTCGTTGATCCTCCTACTGCTAGCAGGAAGCACCGTAGATAGTCTGCTCGAGGAGATCGGAGTATGCAGGATGTATCATCGGGCAGCCAGGTTTTAACCAACCATTGTGGTAGGAGTGGGCATACTAGGCCTCAGTTCTATAGAGAACCGATGGAGTGATGATCTTGCATCAAGATGGGCCATCATCAACATTTTTGTCAGATCATCTCACTTAGATCTAGTGGTAAGGGTTCTTCTATGACCCCGCGTTAAGGGAATGCATCACCAGTGTCTCACCAGTCTGGGAACTAGAGTTCTTCCGGCCGTTTAGGATGAGGTGGAGTTCGCGACCATGATGGTCAGTCACCAGGATACTAGCAAAATTACAGTGGATCAGATCAGAGTGGTCCGCTAGGGGAGCAGGGCTGCGGTACAGGACAAACATTCACCATGGAGCAGACCTATCATGAGTAGGATCTAAGCCCTTGTATAGTTCAAGGTATGATATTAGTAGCCTCAGTTTTATCTTCAACCCTTTTTAATACTGGTTCTTCTCATAGCTTTATCTCTGATACTGTTGTGGAGAACCTTGGGCTCTATATCTTTTTGTCTGCCAACATGTTTACCCTTGATACACCATTGGGAATGAGGACGTCTAGAATACATCAGTGCAGAGAGTGCCCTCTTGAGGTTGCAGGGTGTCACTTCTTAGGGGACGTCTATGTCCTAGAGATTACATGATATGATGTCATTCTCAGTATGGACTGTTTAGTTCCCTTCAAGGCAGTCATTGATTTTAATTGCCGCAGGGTGAGTTTCGTATCACCATAGGGAAGATATTTTCTTCACAGAGGCGAGTGGGATGTCCTGGATGGTAGAGCTAGACTAGATCATCATGGGCTAAGAGGAGTTACATCCCAGATTGGTAGTATTTATCTGTATGACCAGGGGAGTTCGAAGTTAGACTTTCCTCCAGTGGTGGATAGTTTCAGGGATGTCTTTACAGAGGACATTTCAGGTTTTCCTCTGGAGCGTGAGTTAGACATATCGATTGAGCCCATTCCAGGAGCAGCACCAGTGTCCATTACTCCTTATAGGATTACTACACCTGAGTTGCAGGATCTCAAGAAGTAGTTGGAGGAGTTGCAGGAAACATGATTCATCCGACCCAGAACATCTCCTTGGGGTTCACCTATCCTATTTGTGAAAAAGGCAGACGACACCATTAGGATTTGAGTGGATTATCAGAAAGCTGAACCAGTTAACAGTCAAGAACCGATATCCCTTTCCGAGGATAAATAAACACTTTGATCAGCTTCGAGGAGCCCGGGTGTTCTCAAAGTTTGATTTGAGGTCTGGTTATCATCAGTTGTTTGTTAGACCAAAAGATATACCTATATAAACATTCAGTAGTAGGTATGGTATATACGAGTACACGGTCATGCCATTTGGTCTCAAGAATGCACTAGAAGATTTTATGGTACTGATGAACTGAGTGTTCCATCCGTACCTGTATTCCTTCATTGTGGTTTTCGTGGACGACATCTTGGTGTACACTCACACTCAACACCACCATGCTACCCATCTTGAGATTGTTCTGAGTACCCTGAGAGAGGATCAGTTATATGCTAAGCTCTCGAAATGCCACTTTGGATTAATCAGATTCACTTATTGGGTCACGTTATCTCAGAGACAGGAGTATCAGTAGAACCAGAGAAAGTGAGGTTTATTGTTTCCTGGGAGCGGCCGAAGAATTTATTTGAGTTGAGGAGTTTTCTAGGGATGACAGGATACTACAGTTATTGAATAGAAGACTTTTCCACCATGAAGCACCAATAACTGGTCGGACCATGAAAGGTGTCAAGTTCTTAAGGTCATATTCTTGTGAGACAGCCTTTCATGAGATGAAATGGAGGTTGACGTCAGCACCGATACTAGTCCTTCCAGAGATGGGAACACTCAATACAATCTACTGTGATGCTTCAGGTGTCAGACTGGGAGTTGTGCTTATGCCGGGAGATGGAGTCATAGCGTATGGGTCTCGGCAGTTGAGGCCACACAAGAGGAACTACCTGATGCAACATCTGGAGTTGGCAGTTGTTGTTCATGCCTGACGCTACTGGAGACATTACCATCTGGGAGAGAAATTTGTCGTTTTCACCGACCACAGGATTCTCAAGTACATATTCACTCAACATGATCTGAATATGGGACAATGTAGGTGGTTTGAGTATCTTCAGTCTTTCGAATTTGAGCTTGCCTATATGCCAGGAAAGGGAAATGCAGTGGATGATGCATTGAGCAGGAGAAATCAGATTCAGGCAGGTCAAGAGGCCATCAGTGAGTGGCAACTTATGAATATGTTCTCTAAGATTCATTTAGAGGTTCACAAAAAATACGGGAAGACATTTCCATCTTCTTTAGCTGTTACCTCTACCCTTCTTGATTGGGTACGGATTAGGCAGCTATCAGACTCAGAAGGCCTAGTCCTATGGGAGAGTGTGTTAGGAGAGGACCCTCTTCCTGGATAGAAATTGGGCGAGGATGAGATCTTGAATTTCCAGGGACGCGTATGTGTGCAAGTAGACATATGCGAGGAACTGATGCGGGATTTTCATTCTTCAATTTGGGCAGTTCGTCCTGATGTCACCAAGATGTATCGTGATCTACACCTCCAGTACTGGTGGCCAGGTATGAAGAGAGATGTTTCTAGGTTCATCATGAGATGGTCTTCTTGTCAGCAGGGGAAAGTGGAGCATCAGCGACCAACCGGGCTTTTAGAGCAGTTACCCATTCACGAGTAGTAGTGGAATGATTTCACGATGTACTTCATTACCGGGTTACGGAGGTCAACTCGAGGGAGTGATGCTGGTTGGGTTTTTTTCGACATGCTTATGATGGTTTATCACTTCTTCCTGATCAAGGAGACCATCAGTGTTGATGAGCTGGGGTAGTTGTACATACGAGAGATTTTACGTCTGCATGGAGTTCCACACTCCATTATTTCAGACAGGGATGCGTGTTTTACTTCTCGGTTCTGGAAGGGGCCTCAGAAGGTTTTGGGTACACATGTACTTTTGAGTACATCATACCATCCCCAGATAGATGGCCAGTCTAATCGTTCGATCCAGGTGCTTGAGGATATGCTCCAAACCTACATTCTAGGATTTGAATGTTCTTGGAAAAAGCATATTCCTTTTGTGGATTTTTCCTATACCAACAGTTTTCAGAAGATTATTCAGATGTCACCTTATGAGGCATTGTACGGTAGGCCATGCCGAACACCTTTGTGCCGGCTGGAGGCAGGAGAGGAAAATTTGCTAGGACCCCACCTTGTTTTGGAGACCACATAGAAGATAGAGTTGATTCAGAAGATATTGGCTACAGAACAATATCGATAGAAGTCTTATGCTGATCAGCTGAGATGACCTCTGGAGTTCGAGGTCGGGGATCAGGTTTTCCTGTGTGCCACACCGAGGTTAAGACACAAGAGGATTCAGAGACCGGGTAAGCATTCCCCATGGAACTTCAGTTCGTTTGAGGTGTTGGAGAGAGTTGGTCTTGTTTCTTAACGGTTGCAGTTATCTCAGTGGTACTAGGATATGCAGGATGTCTTCCACATCTCTCAGCTCCAACGTTACGTTTCAGACCTATCTCATGTCTTTCATCCCGAGGAGGTTGAGCTCGAAGAGGATGTGTCATTTGTTGAGCATCCTATCTGGATTTTCGATCATAGTACAAAGGTTCTCTATGGCCAGTCAGTTCCTCTGGTACGGGTGATATGGTAGCAAGGGCAAGTACAAGATGAGACCTAGGAGAGGGAGGCCGATGTATGATCTCAGTGGCCAGTGCTGTTCGTGGTTTCTTCTTCAACTCCACACTAAGAAATTTTGGGGATGAATTTCTCTAAGGGGGTATGTTTTTAAGAACTCGGATCATCATTTCTAGTATTTTTTTCCTCTTTTGGTCATTTTTGAGAAAAACACGAAAATCTGGAAATTTTCAATGTACACGTTGTGTACTTTATAAGTACATACATTGTACATCGATGCCACGCAATGCTGTGTGCGGCCCATGTCCGGGCCGCACACATGGTGTGTAGGGGTGATGTAGAGGCCGCTTAAAGTGGAGTACAGAAAGGCCTAGTACACGCCCTATGCCCCATAAGTACACGCTATGTACTTTCATTTTTTCATTAAACGGACTGGGGTCGTGCCTAATCGATATAATCGTCTTCTTCTCCCAGTTCTTCAACTGAGATCATCTCGTATGGCTTTGAACATACTCCGTGCCACCGAGCCTCCAGCTGTTTACCAAATCAACCACTGTAAATTGCGTTGGAACTGCAGCGTTGATCACTTCCTTCTTCATAAGTTTCATTCCATGATTTTCCCTCTTTCTCACGATATCATGGGTTTAAAGTTTTGTGCATTTTCAAATATCTATGTCGTTATAAGGATAATCAAGCCTCGTGGTTCATGTATATTGATCTCCTAGCATCAAGGTATGTGGTTTGTGCCTAACCATTGAATTTTTTAGTTTTATGTGCAATTTCCACCAATACCCGTGAACGGGGTATTGCATGTTTACTATTTTTCTCCTGTTGTTTTCTTCTTTTATTGTATGATTATGTAGAGGATATTTGATCACATTTGAGGAAAATTACGGTTATTGGATGTTTTTCCCATGCCTTGTTCTGTTTACGACCTTTGGGTATTGTTATCCATTGGTCGTTATGCCTGATTTCCATGCCTTGTGACAGTAGGATGGAATGATATTATTGACATGCTCTTTATTCGGTAGAATGGTATTCCAAGTAACTATATAGGTTCACTTTGTCCTTATAGAATTATTATGCACTGACTGGGACAATACAGTGAGATCCTGGTGCTATAGACAATAAGGGATAGATCAAGTGAGCTTCCAAGAGAGTCTTGGATATTATAGACTATAAGGTATAGACTAATTGAGCTTCCCATGGAGTCTTGGACATTATAGTCTACATGGGATCATCCGAGTTAGAATCCATGAGAGTCTAGGATATTATACACTACATGAGGGGAGACAGAGTGAGCTTCCTTAGAGAGTCTTTACTTGTTTGAATTTACATAACCCATTCAAGGATATAAAATGAATTGACCGAGTGAGCTTCCTCATAGAGTATCTAGACATTGGGTCTACAAGAGGGTTAGACCGCATGATCTTCCTGAGAGAGTCCCTGAATACCCTATACTATAAGGGGAATTGACCAAGCGAGCTTCCCTAGAGAGTCCTTTAATATCGTATGACCAAACCAGAGGGGCTAGGCTGAGTTGACTTCCCATAGGGTTATTGGTTCTTCTTGGATAGGACCAGAGGGGTTGGCTGCGAGTACTTCCCAGAGGGTTTCCTTTTGTTGTTAGCTAATTTCTTCACTACTTCTTGTTGATTTTTGAATTGATCACTATTGTATATCATCTTGTTACTACATACTGATTACTGCATGCTGTTTACAATTACTGTTTTCTGCTTACTGTACTATTACCTACCATATGCTCGCTGACTGTTAAGAACAGATCTTTGGGTGGTTGTCTACTAAGATTTAGTCTCCCACCCTATTTGGGAAATGATTTTGGGCCCAAACAGACTATGTTGTTTTAGGTATAGACAAGGGAAAGAGCCCTTCTACTTCAAGAACATGATTGCTTTGGAGAAGGAGAGCATGGGACCAAGCTTAGGCTTGCGATGCTGCAGAACTGTTTATCTTTTCTTTTGTACTTGTTTACTACTATTTATATTTCCAGCATTGTGACATGTTTTACAGATTTCCTAGATATTTATCATGAATCATTTTATATATACATTTGTGCTCCAGTAGTTATTGTTTAGTCTTCTGATGTTTATTGTTGATGGACGTTTACTTCTTTCGCTATTTCTTGTTTTTTTTCTTCCGATGTGTGCTCTTCCAATGATGGAATAGTTTCCCCACTATCACACCTAAGGCCATCAATGCTAGTCGGCTTCCTCTGGAATTTTGGGAAATGTTCCTGATGCCATGTGACCAACCGGGTACGGGGCGCCTCTGAGCAGCTTCTGGAACTAGGGCGTTACAGAAATGCTTCATATAGCCTCTCCCTATAACCAAAGCTGTTACAAGTTGAAGAAATATTCAACATGTCAAAGATGAGACGATACATCCATGACCCTATGCATGTCATTGTCAAGGGAATGATTGGAAATGAGAAATGACCTGCGTACCTTGGTAGATCATCTAATGACGCTCAATGACTTATTGGTGCAGAATTTATTTGGACTATCCATCCCTTTGGGTCATGTGTTGTGGCACCATAGAAACATGTTGTAGAGTTCCTCGAATCGTGAATGATAGTTGTGGTAACAGTATCCTATGTTGTTTTACTAGTTTAACTCTTTGTTGATGAACATCCTCAAGAAGGGAATTTCGAAGAGATCCAATTTGATTGTAAAAAATTTAAATATTTCTATATATATATATATATCTAGGCACTCAAATGATGTGAGATTTCGAGACCCGATGATCCTTGTAATAATTTCATAAAAATATTTTACAAATTTTATATTGTCCCATATATTTTCATAAAGAAAATTTTATATTTTATATGTATGATCGCATTGGAGATATGAGATAATGGATGGGTGTAAAACATAGTGGAAACCCTAGGAGCAATATAAAATAAATTGGTGTGGGACAATGAGACTCCATACTCATAGGTGGAGAGATTAACGAATTAATGAATTAATAATGTAATTAATTAATTTATTTTCTATGAAATTGATATGATTATATATATATATATGTGTTAAAAATTTCTGGGGTTGGAAAATAATTTCGTGAATTCATGGGGGAGAGATCATTCCTCTTCCATTTGATGAATGTTAATGAAACATAATAATCATTTGGATCATGATGCATCTAATATTGGAGATAATTACAATTAATTGAATAATTAGTTCTCCATCATAGATTTATCCAAAGTTGATGTTGGAATCGCCAATTGGTATATTTAATCCCTTGATTATATTACTGATTATATCATTTTTTCTTTTGCGATATGTTCCCTTGTTGCTTCCATCATATGATCTTATTTATAAAAATTTAATTTTATTTGAGATTTTTTTCCAACCCTGTATGCCAGTTTATTATTTTTGGGTATAAATTCTAGGAAATTTCATTAATCCATAAATTTGATTATTTTATCCCCATTTATCTTAGAATTATTCAACATTTAGATCCCTACATTCTCAGTTCAGCTTTATATGGAGGTTTCGAGCTCTATTGGGCACCCAGATTTGTTGAGGATTGGTGAAATGAGAACAAATTAATAATTGGGAATATTATGGTATATTTATTATAAATTATACATTTTGAGGATGGATCTTTAATGGTTGAGGCCACATTAGCATGTGGAATTGACAATGAAACCATTCCTGGAGAACGAAGCTAATTTTCAATGAGCATTGGCCAGAATGTATTACTCAAGAATAGATTTGATCATCTATAAATGATTTGAGGAAATATCTATAAATAATTGATGTGAATTGGATAGATCTACCACAAGGATCATGTTTTCATTAGTTTATTAAATGTCCCACCAACATGAAACGTCCTAGGATGAACACATCATGTATTATCCCTTAGTGTCAAGACATGGTTTTTGTGAAAAGATTAGGATTCCATATCATAGAGTCCGACAAGCCCTAACTTATATCACATTCCTAGAAGGAAACCCCATGTGATGCATCCCAAGGATATGAACCCATGTATGATTACACGTGGTTCGATACATGGCCTTGTACTGTGGTACATGAAAACCCCTATTAGCACATGACCCTAGTCCATGTTTCCCACGAAAAACAATGCTGTCCACCAAAAAATTCTATAATATTGTATGGACCAGAACCCTTGTTTTTTATAGGGACGTGATCATGATTTAAAGAGGGTCCAAACATTATTTGTTCACCTTCACACATTGTACTCCCCCCATTTGATCCATTTTGGAAACATCCAAATATTGTTTTCCCTATGTTTGGACTAGGATTTTCATTCATGGGTATTCTATCAAGTGTATGTTTTCATATAAAATGTGATGATTCCCTTGGTTTTGAAATTTTATATATTATGTGGAATGTTACTAAATTATCTCATTTGGAGGTGTCCTTGGAGATGATAATGGTCTAGTTGGTTCACCCAAAATGAACTCCGAAGTGGATCACTGTAGCTGGGTTGGGTATGGGTCCTCGATGAAACTTAGAGTTGAATCCTCTAGACGAGCTGGGCATGTCAGATTAGAAACCAGAAGCAATGTTTGGTATGTGTCCATAATGACATTTAGTGTGGACCCCCCCAGTTGGGAATGACATGGGTCCTATACCGACCCCTTGAGTGGAACACTCTTATCAGCACATGGAATGGTTCTATTATATACTCATAGAGTGGAACCATCATGTTATCTTATGGCATTGGTCCTCTATATACTATATTGTGGATCCCTCTAGTTTTGTCATTCATGGGTCATATGATATCATAGTAGAACCCTCTTGCTAAATTGGGCATGGGTCCTCCATCTACTATAATAGTGAAAAGAACTTATTGTACCAGTTCATGGGTCCCCTGCATATATTTTTTACCCTAAAATTTAATTCACAATTACAAAAAAAATGGTTTGATGTAGTTTTTTACACACAAGGAAGAGAGACACTTTCCCCATTGAGACATGTTTTTGTTAAATGACCAAAACCTAGTGGGAGATTAAATTCTACCAATAGTTGATTGTATTGAAGTGAATTGAATGAGTCCCATAGACTTGTGTTTTTTATGGAAGTGGTCTGGGATGCTGAGCATCGATGATGGACTTTTGGATGTTTGGATACAGTACTTCTCGGTTTGATCTATGAGATGGAGATCCCATTAATCTATAGATTGGGATTATTTGACTATGAATATATATGTATATAATTTAATCTATATCAAAACCATGGATTTCGAATATATCTATCATGGATAGGTGAAGATGTGTGGGGTATTCCATGTGCTATTGGTGTCCTGCTTTTAATTGTTGGATGTCCATACTGTCATACTATTGGTAGAGATGGTTCGATGAGTATTTCATATCCTCACCGTATTTAACCAATTTTTTTGGATGATCATACTTTCACTCTTGTTGTGATGAGTTTTATACTATAACTATACCTTTTTAAATATAAATATTTCTATTCCAATGTATATATATTTTCTCCCCCATTGGATTTCTGTGTGTCCTACTCAATATGTCTATGTTTACCCATATATGGGATTTCCCCACAAGAGTCATTCCTTATGAATTTGATGGATCTGTAGAGCATTAAAATAGTGTACCATAGGTATAATATGTGATTAGAACATATATGAAAGTATTATATTGGTATTAAAATTCCAGAAACTCAAATCTATTAATGGTTTTACATTTTTTTATTAGGTAGAGACTCATTTCTGGATGGCTGTGTATTTTTTCCCATTACCTTCATGTTTAGTGTACCATACTTTAGTACTATCTTAATATTCATGCATGTTTGTTTTAAATTAGAGTATTATTTCACTTTTCACTATTTCCATTTCACTTCATTATGTATTTAGTTGTGTCCATGTGTAAATGTTTGTAGGAAAAGTCCTCCCTGACTTTTTTGTGCCTTCAGCGCTTGATGCCACCCTCTGTCCAATGGAGGTCTGCTTGGGTTGTTGTGGATTGATCCCTGACATGGTTCTATTTGAGAATAATAAATACTTCCATACATGGTATAGACATAATGTATTTATAATGATATCATTTGGAATTTAATAATATTCTTATATCATCATATATTTAATCAATAGTGTCTTTGTAGATTATCTTAGTTGGTTTGTGGTATTCTGTATAGATTATATTATTCTTTACCCAAGTGAATACAAAAAAATCTAGGTTTTGTTCTATGTATTATATGGTAGGATAATATGTTGGAAAAATTTAACACGTATGAATTATTGATTTTGAATGATTCATTATTTGGTAATATAATATCATATGATGCTATTTTAGTGGATCCTTCAATGTCAAAAGTTATTGAAAGAAGTTCTAGGTCAACCATATTGATTAAGATCCATATAATTATTAGTATCAAAAAATATTATCAATTATTTGTGGAGAATTTTCCCCAATTTTATAACAAAATCACCATGTTCTCTTAGAATAAAGTTATGTTCCATTAGGATGATGATTGAGAGGAAAATTTCTCAGAACTGAATAGAAGATTATTCTGTACACAAGTTTATACATTATCCTGTAGTGGAGATGGGTCATAAATATATATTGATTAGTAAATGTAGTGGCTATGAATATTTATTATCCATATTAAAATGGTTATAGATTACGAATCTTGATAATTTTCTATTGATTAGATAAATTCATCAAATCAATATTAGAAGTTAGTTGTGTTAAAATTTTCATTAATGATATGGAAGATTTATCATTCTGTAAAATGGTGTGATATATATAATGATTGACAATATTTATATTCTAGATTCACATAGATGGTATTGAACATGATCTAGGGATGATTTTTAGAGCCTATTATCTCTTATTATTAATCAATTTGATAACACCCTCAGAATGAAAACAAGACGATCAATGATTTACATATAAAGGATAAATCTAAAAATCAATGATTTTGATCACAAAAAATTAAGTATTTCTAGATTTTCAAATGATGAATTTGGATATATAGAGAAAAGAATAAAGATCATATCTTTCTTAACTATTTTTTAAACCATAAATCCATGTGTGGAATAAAGAGGCATGAAAGGAAGATATCGATATGTAGAATATGTTGAGAAATCTTCCTTAGATCGGTCAGGATTGTGATGGAATGATAGGGATCGTAGAGAATTCCGGTGATTGATCAAGATCTAATTTTAATAATTATATATTGATAGAGGTTAAAAATTCATCATTATATATTCATCCTTTGGGTAAAAATATGTATCGATATCTGAATGTTTATTTCTTATGGGATGAAATGAAGAGATATATTACAAAGCACGTATCATGGTGTTTGTTTTATCACCAAGATAATATTTAAAGACTAAACATTAATTATACATAAAACCCATTTACAATTAAATATTGGAAATGGCTAAAAATATTCAATAATTTTATTTTCTAACTCTTAAACACAAAAATGGAATATGTCTTATTGGGATATTAACAATTTTCATATAATGATAGAACACTTGATAAAAATTAGAGAAGGATTATTTCTTTATCATATTTATAGAATATACATTTTATGGGAGGTATTTTTATATTGAGTGATGCATTATATTGAATCTGATCAGGATGTGAGGCATACCTCAATGTTTTGGACATGTATTGAATATGATCTGGATCTAGTTCTATATTTTAACACTGCATATCATATGATGAATGATGGTTACTCTGAGAGAAAAAATAAAATACCTATAAGTTATTCTAAGATACAAATATATGAATTTATATAGTTTTTGGGGTAAATAAATTCCTTCAGTTTAGTTTTAGTGAGACAAATGCTTTCACCTGATCATTAAAAAGAATCCTTTTGATCCCCTATATGTAATAAAGTGTATATCTCCAATGTGATGGAATGAATTAATAGATGAAAAAAATTTAGGACTAAGAAATTTGATGAAATGGTGGAGTAGGATATATCCATTCAATAAAACTTCATTGAAAGACAAAATTGGAAGAATAGTTATACTAAAAATCATGGATTTTATTATGAATTAAAAATTCATGATAAGGTATTCCAGTGAATATATCTATTGAATTTGATTAGGTTGTTTTTAAATAAGTGAACATTAATCCCAAGATACATTAGTACTTTTTTATTCCATATCATATTTGGATAATATCTTATCATTTGGACCTTCCACCAAATATCTGACATGTTCATGATCTATTCCATGTATCACTCTTATGACAGTACATTCCCACTCCTTCATATGTATTAATCTCTATGGTCATACTGATGGAGTAGGATATTTTTTATGAGGAAAAACATGTGGTTATTTTTTATTATAAAGACAATGTTTTGTGAAAAAATATATCTCCCATGTCGTTGATGGTGGAACCAATTGTTTGAAGAAGCTATAGGAAAACTGAAGAAATAATTAAGAAAATGTATCTTTATTTTTTGTGTTGCGGTTATGATTTTTAAGGGTGAAATAAATTTTACCAGGGGACGAATTTAACATAAATGATTTTATTAATTAATTTTTCAATTGAATTAAATTAATTTTATTTCATTCATTTCCCACAACACTTATTTTAGTATATAAAGCACATGAACATAATAATTTGACAAACCATGATATATTTTTAATATTATTATTTATGCAAGATCGTTATAAAATATATATTAAAATGTTATTTATGAATAGAAATAATTAAATTTTAAAACAATTTTATATTGGATTTATATAAATAATATATAATGATTAAATCTAATTCATTTTTTATAAATTTCTATCATTGTTTTGAAAATTATAATTTTTAAACAATTTTTGTCCTTAAAAAATTATAAATAACATTACAAGTAATTTTGAAAATTATAATAAAAGGTGTTTTATGAAATAAAATAATTTTTTTAAATATAGATTTCAAAATTAGATTGGATAAAAATTTTAGCATCCAAATAATATATGGAATATATCATTTTCATATTTACTAATATTTGTTAATTAAAATTTAATTTTTCTATAAAGGGGATGCTATGTTCTATAGCGTACCTGATTCGAATCAAAGAGTTTATTTGAAATCATACATTCCACCCAACATGGAGAAACACCGAAAAATAAAAAAATAGTATAATATTATTTAAAATGGCAGTTAACACCTATCTATTTTAATTGCGGAATGGAAATAAGAAACTAAAATATGATTATATATTTTTGTTAAATATTTTTACATTTATCCAATAAATTTCACAGGCTTAAAATAAGAACGATTTCAATTTTATACATAAATATTCTAATATTCATTAAAATAATGATTTACCACCTTTTAATGGAGATGCCCATTGAAATCTATTTTGGTCACTTTTATATGTTCCCTTTGACAAAATAAAATTATTTTTTTAGAATTCGGACATCAAAATTTACTTTGGGTATATTTTTGGTATTTTTCTAATATAATTTATTTTTTATTGAATATTGAAAAATACTGTATTTTAATTCAAAAATGCATTTTAATCTAATTTATCTAAAAGGATATATTATATTTTTATAATTTTTAAATTTATTTATATTATTTTTTACAATTTAATATAATGTTGTTCATTGGAAGTATTTTCACTATGAAATTAGACAAATATATATATGTCAATATTTTGATAGAAATTATTTATTAAAAACACACTTTTTTTATTGGGAGTAGGAATTAATTTTAAATTAATTTCTGCCACATTTATCAAATGAATTTTAAAGAATGGATTACATATGTGGAATCTGGAGGTCCAAATTGTGCTAATAGGTGACTTATATTGTTAGACATTAAGAATTTTTACTTTAGTACAAATTTAATTTACCATGGTTAAAGGGTAAATATGTTAAATAAGGGTAACAAAATAAAATTATAATAGTAATAAATTATAATAACAAGTTTTTAATCCAATTGGTTGATACAATTCCGACCATGAGAATCCTTGGGTCAGTTTTGGGACCCCATGTAGCCACTTGGGATTGATAATGACCCATTTTTTAATTAATTTAATGTATAGACAAAATGGAATAAAAATATATCATTTAGTAAATCAATTTTCAAATGGGGTTTTATAAGTTATCTCTACAACAATAAATATTAATTTTAACGAAAAAAATATTTCCTATATCATGGTATTTTTTTATAAATTTTAGAGGCCATGTAAATTTTATTATTAATGACACAACAATGATGTATTGATTACCTCATTAATGGATTATTTAAATAAATAAGATTATAAATTTTAAAAAAATATCCCAAACCTGTCTAATTTTTATTGGATTATTTTATTTAGAATATTAGTAATCTTATCGTTGACTTTAACAGGTTTTGGACTTTTTGATATTGAAGATAAGTTTATAATAAAATAATATTTTCAAACCTTACTAAAGAACCCCTACTCCTCCTTATAAAAGGATACCACTTCTAACTCATTCCTCACGCCTCTCAAGCGACATGGATCAACAATTTTTTTTGAAATAACCTCCCCACTTCCCTATCTTCCTCTTAGAAGCCTTACTATAGTTAGAATGCACTTAAAGAAATCGTTTTGGTTTATACCAAAGGGAGTTACCCGATTTAATGGTACGCTATTCATTAAAGTTTTATCTTTTATTTTACATCTCCAACCCCTAAAATCTTTTTATTGTTTTATTTTATAACAAAAAAATTATCATCAATATACTTGGTTGTTGTTATGATATTTTTTGAACTACTTTTATAGACACCTCTCTCTAATGGGTATTGAACATACTATTTATGTGGACGACGGACTACATCCTCACAAAATGATGATTATTCACTATTTTCCTACAACATCTTATTGATGACATTAATATGGAACTATATTTATATGTGATATATATTATATTTATATTTTTTCTTTCATTTGGTATTTTTCATTTATATAATACCTATATGGTTTCCATAGTTGGTAAATATGATAATTTCATTTGAGGTAGTGTGGACTACCGCACCCTCAAACTAATATGAATCATTCATTCCATTTGTGTGATGTATTAAGGATGGAGTTAATGAAATTATAAACGATATTGTAATGTAATTTTAACATACCTATGTATATTTATGTTTTCAATCCATGAAAATAAGTAATTTAAATTAATGTAGTGTTCATGTGTACGTACGGCTTACAATCTCCACGAACATTGCATTTCATTTACTTTCATCAAATGTTATGTACTATTACAAATACATATATATACATGTTATATGTGATATATCTTATATCTAAATCATGAATATAATTGTGATGATAATGGTCCTTTTACCACATGAAAAACTATTAATTATAAAAAATTCTATTTTAGTCCGATATAGACAAAAAATACATCATTAACATAAATGATTACATAATGTTTATAACTTGGTAATAAGGGATATAAAAGGAAAATAAACATGTAAATTGATCTTATGAAATTAGAAATTATCTTTAGTTTATTATTCCAGAGATTGAAGAATGACTGGGTCAAATCGGTCAGGAGGTAAGTGGTTTCTTATCTCTCTTTTAATTCCATGAGATTTCCATTGTTCGCCACATATTTCATGCATGTGGGGTATTGTGTACATCCAGTTGATATATATTGTCATAATTATCTTTATATTTATGGCATTATGTGATCCATTTTTTTTATTAACTTTTGGTCATACAACTTAATCGATAATAATGCCGCAAGTGGTTTTCATCTCACTTTTTATTCCCGTGAGATTCATGCCATATTTTACCATATCTCCTTTTGTGTAGTGTATGTACTTCCCATTAGTGTGTAATTTTTGTAATATAATTTCATTTATGGGTAACTAAATCTTATTTGTATGATCTATCTTTTATGTGGTGTGTGTTTCATAAGTTAACAAATCAATAAGGGAAACGTTCACCCTCCTCATTTGAAAAGTCTACTTTTAGTTATGACGTTTCATATACATATTTTTAGGTTGGGATATGTTCTTCATTAACCTTATTGTTGTAAATTTTTTGACCAGGTGACGAGATACCCTTTTTTCTATCATCAACTCATTTTTTTAATTTTAATGTGACACCATTAGGATGTTGAATTTCGTTAAGATAACTTCTTAAAAAAAATTGAATTCATTAGGGGTAAAACTTCTACTTATTGATTATGTCATAATATGAAAATTTATTAATGTCCTATGATTGATTGTCACCCAATATCCAATTACATCGGTAATATTCTTATTTTTCACACATTATCATGTCCTTTAATTGTCCATAACCTAAGGTTATGATCTATATAAGAGACATTTCCTCAATTTACATTCCATTGAAACTTATTTGTCGTTATACACCAATTCACATTTATGTGGTGTTTTTACTTCCATTTTACATATTATATCATGAATATCTTATTCGCATGATATTATAATTTTTTGATTAATGTTATTCCTCTATTATTTGTATTCAAGTGTCTGTCGTTTGGTTATGAACTCTTTAACTAAAATATCATTTTAAAAGTTTTGATGATTTATTCTTATAAGTCATTCACATTAAAGTCCATGTCTTAAAAATTATTTTAAGGATTTATTTATATGTACATAATTTTTTTTAAAGTTTAAATTACATTCAAAAGATTTAATGTGGTATGTGACACTTTGATTCAAAAATCACTTCATTGAATGTTTTAAATGTTTTAGAAAATGGTGGTATAATGTATTGTTTATTTCAATATCTTTATTTCATATATTGTGATTATAATGTGGAAATATTATATTTCCAATATTTTTGTGTTATGTGTAATGAAAATGTTATGGTTATTGGGAATTTTTTGTGTATATGGGTGGATATTTTATAAACCTAGGGCGTGTGGGCTTGAGATATCTCTCCAATGCAATAGATAACATGATAGAGGTAAACATTATTGTTTCACATAAGAGATTTATAGAATATAATACGATGGGTATTCCAAACGTAACTATGTACATAGCTATGATAACTACAATGTACGTATGTTATGCATGCCACAAGTAACAATTATGATTTATGACTTTAGTTTGTCATTCATAAAACATATGATTTCACAAGGTATATTAATATTGAAATGTATGGTTTCTTTGATTTTTATTTATTTATGGGCTAATGTTTTATTTCGTTATTCTATAACACTTAATGAGATTTCTTTCTCATCCCATGTTTTTTAAATCATTATTATAGGAGATAAAGTGGAATAACATCATGGATGTTATCATGGAAATGACATGTTGTCTAAAACATGGAACTAGACATGTTTATTTTTTAGAGTTTTTTTTTAAATGGATACTGAGTAGTAGTGTCTACAGGTAATTTTCAAGTTGATATATAATTATTATGGCCCAATTCTCTAAAACTCTAATCCTAAAAGGACCCTCAATGTTAATTATTCATATAATTCAAAATTACGTAATATTTTAAGGTAGGGTCCTTATTGAAATTTGGAAAACAATTCTAAAAAGATTAAATTTTTATTGAGTATTTTAAAGTAATATTTTCTATAAAAAATGTCATTTATAACATTTAAAAAATATTATCATTTTAGAATTAAATGTTTTATTATTTTATATTTGATAATTAAATTTAATTGCTTTTAACAATTTCAATATTTAATTGGGATAATAAAAAATTATATACTGATGTGAAACTTCACATTTGGAAAATGGTTTCCTCTTCATGATTGTGAGTAAAATAAAAAAATAAATTCATCAAATAATAAGATTTTATTTAGTGAAAATGGATCCCTTATTTGGAATTATAAAAATATATCTTCTAATATGTTTAAATTAATTTTTTTTCATTATGAATTGTAAAATTTTAAAAAATTAATTACGACGGTTAAGTTGAAAATGGTTTTACCAAGGGGATGTTTACAAAAAAGATATGGTTTAAAATTAAATAGATAAATCCAAAAAATAAATTGTATTGAAATATTTCATCTATATTGATTATAATGTTTTTAAATTTCTCATCATTGATCCTTGATCCTATGAAAAATTTGTGTACCCCATTTTTATAAAAAAATTATATGTTGTCCACTATCCTCACTAATAAAATGCCACCCTCTACAATCATCATTACAAATACAAAACCATTTAGTTTGTAAAATAACAACCAAAATACCTTAATGAATTCACTAATATCATCCTAGAATCCTTATCATTATCATATATACTACTTTGTATGGATTGCTTTGTAGTCATCAGGAGGTTACACAAAGAATTTGTAAATATATTCAATTTGAATTTTAATATTATTCATTACTCCGCCCTATTGAAAATATTGTTAAACAATTCCAAAATAATAAAACAGTATATTCCATATATTATGATGTTATTATACTTTTTTCCAGAGGTACATCCATATAATATTCAATGAAATGTAAAATGAATACATCACACATATTTATGTTGAACTACGACCTCACAAACATATGAAAATGTTTTCCATAAATACATCCCACATATCAGAATGATAAGGTATATCATGTACATATATATATATATGTTATTTTTAATATAAATATACTTATTGATATTTTATATCAAATAAACAATATTACATTATATTCAATGTGGGATATGATAAAGTGATTTATTAATATAGTAGACTACCTCTAGCCGAAGCGATGTGACTCAATTTTCACTAACACTTTTAATGAAAGGGAAATATGATAAATTTAATTAATATATGTGAAATATATTAAATAAAAATGAATTTTAAATTTTAGATACATTATTTATCTTTTTTTCATGACATATATCATGAAAATTAAAACAACTCCCATGCATACGTATGTCGAACTATTTCCATAAAGAGTGCTTTTCATTTTTAGTCTTTATAATTTGTTGAAAACTATAAATACATATATAATTAATATATATTATATTTATATCATGTGTTTTTTGGGGTTATTTAATCATGTTTAGTGTAATATGAATGAAAGAACTAAAAAAATCCATACATGGAAAACAACGAATTTATTACCCAATGCATAACTTTTACATGAAGTTGTTAATAAAAGGTAGTCAACGTGACTAAATTAAGGCATGTAGCATATGATATAAATATTTATATGGTAATTTTAATATAAATATAATAAACAAATATTTAATTTAAGGTAGGATGAAACATGTATAATCTTTTTCTATATATGTGGTATGGGATTTATGAAAAAAAAATTTGTGACATATGTTCTGTTTTCACCAATATTATTTTGTGAGATGTATATTCATCAAATTTACCATGTAATATCCTGAATTTATTTATTATCATGTTATTCCTAGTTTCTTTTATTTTTATTCATTAAGGGGGCTTATGATTCAATATAACCAATGTATTTGAGTTTTATGACACAACCTCATCATTTATCAAGATTATTTATATTTAATATTTTGATAATGAGAAATTATAATCATTAAAAAAACAAATATATTTAATTTATTATCCAATAATTTCTTAAATATAATATGGGTTATATAGTTATTTTCATCTCATTGTGTACTCAAGAGTTCAAAATATTTTTTTAATAAATTATTGTTCTATTTCTCTCTTCAGTGGAAAATGAATTATATTCATATGTTAATGTTTAAAAAAATAAATGATGTTTTGATGATAATTCATTATTGATTATAATAATATGAATATATTTATTACTTCTAAATAAATTAATACGAGTATTCTTATCTCTTTATAAACCAGTTCATTTTGACTTTTAACAAAAAAAAGTGAAAGGAATCTTTGTTTTAACGCATACAACATGAATGAAATATTCAATATTAATTACCACTAAATTATAATAGATTTATTTATATATTTAAATTATTATTTTCCTAGAAAATATTTACAATCTACTTTTTGTTTTTACATACTTTTAAAATTTAACATATATTTTCCTCACGAAATGTTTTAAATTGATTTTATATTTTCCATTAAATTATTCCAAGTTTATTTTCAATTAAAATTATTTTTAAAATAACATATATTTTAAAAAGTGTATTTAATTGTTTAAAGTCAATATTTGACAATAAATGTTCATTGTGATATTAGCATATATATTTTTGTCTATTATAATGTACATGGAATCTACATATGCTTTACAAGGGGTAAAAATGAATTATATAGACCTTATTAATTTAACATATTATTATGTTTTATGATGAAGTTTTTTTATAAAATACATTTATTTTTTATGGGATATTACATGGGTAATTAATGAAGTGTTAATGGAACTAATTTTCTATATAAACAGTTTGTGTTGTGAGGACATGATGAGTTTTTTAATTGGTTTTCATTATGATATCTGTGAGTCCAATATATTCATATAATGCATTGGGTAAATATTAATATCTCATGAGATAAAAAATGAATACAAATAAATATGAATGATCCACTAAGAGAAATAAGTGATTTCAAATCCACTATGAGAAATATGTTTGTTTTGATCCATAATAGAAATTATGTGATTATTTATAATTCACTCGGTTTATGGTATTTGTAGTAAAAATTGACATAAAAATATACTTATATTTCTTTGATGATTCCAAACATGTTTGAATTGAGAATATGGTTCCTGATTAATGTATTAAGATTTATCACACTTAGGGACCATGGTTTAAAAAATGATACATTTCCAATCTATAAATCATGTTTACAGTCATTGATAGGTTGGGTTGGTTGATAATTTGTTGTGATCATTATCAGTTACATTTATTCATATATTGTGATTTTATATTATCATATAATGATATCTATTATGTTTAACTTTATTGATTATATGATATCAATATTTTTTATGATTCATTACCATGGTTATTAATAACTGTTTTGATAGGTTATTCTTAATTGGAGTAATATTTTATAATATCATTGTGGGAGATGATAATGTTTTCTCATGAAATAATAAGATTTTTTATAGTCTCCAAATTCACAAAACTATTATGATCCTTGAGTGTGTTCTTGTGAAATGTATTAAATATTTATCAAAAAATATATCTCCCTAATGAATGTAAATACTTGGTTCATTGAGTATATGATGTTGACCATTATTCTAAAATATTAGAAATTACTACATGGAATAAAATCATGTCAACATTATTTATAGCCGTAGTTCTATAAAAAAAATTATTTATTTTATCCCTTGCAATACTTGATTTTTTTTCACCCCAGTTTCATCATATTTTTTGTTATTTTCAGACCATAAATATATGAATCATTATTTTTAGGTATATTCCATAATTAGTGATCAGAAGGTCAATTTTTAATTATATTCTACACATCTATTAGTGATTTCAAACTTATTTGAAATTAATATAATTTCCATTTATTATGTAATTTTGTATGGTAGAAAAAGATTATTAAATTTTATAGATATAAACCCACATATCCTAGGTCCATTATAATATTTTAGAACTAATTATTTATCCAACAATTATATTACCTTGTCTCTAAACATTACAAAATCAAAACAATTAAAAATTATACATAATACTTTTATTTTATTTATTGAATGATATGATTTTATAGCTTTAGTTTTTTGAAAAATACAATAGTTATTTTAATCTCATATTCGCGATAAATGATCATAAATATTTCCCACATACACCTTTGCTATTGGGGTGTGTTTTTGAAAATTTTTATTTATTGAAATATATCTAGAATGTAATTTGTGTCATATACAAGATAATGGAACCACATTAGTACAAATTTTTTTATTGGGATGATGTGTTTCATTCTTCCCTTGATATTATAGTATATAGATTTTTAGTTAATATAATGATCTCGATAACAATTATGTGATTCATTTTTTGATGAAACACTATTATCATAAATTTTAATGGATTTTTTATTCATTTAATAATAGTTTTTAAGTATTCTAACTCTGCTGATTTTAGATTTATCTGTTATATTTCAAATTTATGAATCATTTTGTTTAGTGTTTAATTTTTCAGAACAATATTATCTCAAATCTTCATCCAAAATAATTCTTATCCAAATTCTTTCATCTAATTTCATGTGATGACGTTTCAAGGTCTCAAATTCTTTATGATTTGAATTCCAATTTTACATATTTACATGAATAGTTTCTTTCAACGTTTCCTCTATATCACATATCTTATCATCATATATTTTAAATACATTGGATTTATCCTCAATAGTTATTTATAATAATTTATCTGTCATACATAATTTTATTTTATTAAATATTATGGATTTCCTCATAAACAAAACATTTTATATGAGAGTGTTATACATTTGTATCAATATTATCAACACTCTTTTTAAATCATATACATTTATCAATACCTATAACATTTAATCCTACTATTAATTTATTTATATAAGTATTAAAGTGAAAAATTAATTTGGTATATTTACAGAATACATTAAATTAGCATAAAATTTTGTATGTGACTAATTCGATATATATTTATATTATTTGGAACATTATATTTAAATAAGATCAATATAATTATATTTAATAGATAATGTTCCCCATTAATTACCTTTAATAAGTGACATAATTTTATTTGTACTTGGATTTTTTATGATATCATTTCACCAATATTTATACACATCATCTGTGTTTTCATTGAAACATAAATGATAGTATTGTAATGGATGGAAATTATATTCTCCCACTATAGTAACTAATAACCTTTATTAAATCATACAAAAAATTGTATCTATAAAAGAACCTGGATTTAAAAATTGTACAATAATTTTTAATATTGGATGAGATTTAATATAACTAATAATAACATATATGATCATTAAATCAATATGTGATAGCTGGGGAAGTTTTATTGTGACGACATAATTTTTAATGCATTCCTCTTCTAATTAAACTCTTCGATATTGATCATTTATACTAGATAAGTTGAATTGTTTTTCTTTTGAGTAATCATGTCACAAAACAACATGAAAACATTTATTTTAATAATGATATTAGAATATGATGTTTTTATGATGTTCAAATATATATGTGATTATTTTCAATACTATGTTCGGGATTTTTCAAATATGTAGATATCAATAATATTGAAAATTTATTACAATTGTGTAATATGTATCATGATTATATAATCAATAACACTGAATAATTTACTGTAGAGGAATCCTTAGAATAGGATTGAAATCCACATCCATGTAAAATCACAGGCATCAAATAGTAGGGGAAGAGTTTGGAGTTTTCTAGATCCCCCAAATATACAATATTCTGACTAATTTGGATAATATTTGAACATATTCCTATATTTATAAATAGTTTTTTAAAAATACCTGAAAATGATTTCCAATCTACTATGGTTTTTTAGTACATCATAATATTCTATCTATCTCCCTCTAATTTTTTCCATCGAATAAAAATCAGTCTTCAAATACAAAAAATTAAACAGATATTTATAGTCTCATGTCTCATAATATAAAATCTTTATTCATAATTAAAATTGATAACATTTCTCACTCAAATCCTATCATCTTTTTTAATATTATAATCTCATAAAATTGGAATTCAGATTCATTTGTTTAATCCATACCCAATTATATCATCACCAAATTCCTCTTCATTGTATTATATGATATATTGATATATAACATGTATATATATGATATAGGGGTATCAAAGCATGAGAATTATTCCATGATTCCACATCTAATTATTCTCAATAAAAAGTAACAAGAGATAAATAATCATATCCTCATATAAATTCTCCTTCTCTTCATCGTTTTATTCCATTCAGTACATATTTTATTCATTAGAAATTAACTATATGTTTTTACCGATAATACTCATTGATATATACAAGATACATAAAATAACAATGCTTTTGTTTCAATCCCACTTTATCCCATGACAACCATTCCTTTCCTATATTATATTTATAAAATATTAGGAAAATTAATTCTATAATTTTAATATTGAATAATAATTTAAATTAATAAATAATTACAATCCATGTAATAATAGTGAAAAATATATTTGGATAAAATATATATTCTAGGTCATTATTAATGATTATAATTATCTTATTTGACATGAATGAATCATCATACATTAATCTCATTAATAGTAACAACATTTCTCAATTAATCTCACATTTATCAATGATTGGCTCTATAGAAAAAACATTTGTAATACCCTAATATATTGAAATATATTTTTAATTAAAAACATCATTCATTAATAACCGTCATCTCACACAACACAAAACCTAAATGAGCCACAATATAGTAAATGCATATTTCAATGAATATATAATTTGAATAAAAACTCTAGTAAATAAAATGATATCAATCAATTAAAACATATAATTTTATGTACAAATATTTAATAATATTACATATAAAAAAGAAGTTTCAATAAAAAATAACTCCATAAAGGGTCCATAAGTCAAATCACAAACATTACAATGATTATTATGAAAAAATATTATATTACAATATATAAAATTATATATTATCAATCATTTAAAACAAAATTTATATAAAATTTATTAGTGTGTTTTAATATATCTAGATGTAAGTGTTTCTTTGAATAATATAAAATGTCTTTCATCATCTAATATTATGGTTCAGTAAACTAATCAATAAAAAATTATTATTTTGAATTTAGAAAACGAATGTCTATCAACTAATGAATTATTTACCAATCAAATAGACCATATAATTGTTTATTTTTTATTAATTTCTTAATAATAAATTTCAGTTTTATAAATATATTTCATAAATAGAACATATATTTTTTATTGTATTATTTTTAACAAAATGTAAATCAATTAAATTTTTAATTTTTTCTTCATCATAAATGTAAATATTAAAAAATCCATTTTCAATAAATGTACTTTTCACATTAAAGGTGAAATTGATAAATTTTTTTTTATTACACATATTAATTTTAAAAAGTAACATAAAGATACCATGTGGAATCAATTGTTATAAATTATTTAATACTATCTATATTTGGTATTAAATGTAAATTAAATATGTAAAACATAGATTCTGAAGTAATAATAATAATGTTAAAATTGAAAATAATATTAGTAATGGATATAAAAACAATTTTTTTTAATTGAATTGATAAAAGATGATTGAACTTATTTCATGCCTAATCCAATATAGTATTTTTTTTGCCATGTGAAATGTGAATCTTGTGATCTCATTCTATTATGTAGAAAAAATTTCGACAAAACCATTCACATCACCTATAACAGGGAAGTGTCCCCATCCATAAAAAAATATAAAATAAATAATTACAACATTTAAATTCCATAAAATTTCCATTCCATATAATTCCCTTTTACTTTTTTTTATCTTTAGATGATAACATTTTATTTTATGCCATTTATTTCACTATAATTCTCTTGTGGAAAACTCAATCCCTTAACACGAGTACTCATTTAATGATTTTTTTTATTTTATGTTATATATTAAAATATAAGTCTTATTTTAAAAAATAATCGCATCAATATTTATATTATAATTAATTCCATTTATCTATGGTAACATATATTTACCTACATCACCCTATTCCATTAATAAAAAATGAAACTATCAATCGTGTGTTGTGCGAATTCTATCTCCATGAAGTGACAAGTCATGTTTATCACCACCTCCTTTATTCTATAATTATTATGTTGAAATTTATCATTATTATTAAATATATAATATAATTTTTTTTATTAATTTTTAAAATACAATCCAACTTATTTTAATCTCTCTTATAGTGAAAAAATATTTACCTTGAGATTTGTGGATGTCAATCCCCAGGATTAAATGTATCTCATTTTTCATATAGTATATCAATTATTTATTCAAAAAATATTAATATTTTATTCAACGACATTAATGTATTAAAATAGTATCATTAATCACAGAAATAGTTTTATTATTCCCAACTAATTTACATTCATAATATTATTCAAATATTAAATTTGATAAGATCATTTTTTGGCTCTGTCTAATAACCTACATGAAATATTCAACAAAATAATTTATAAAATGACTATAATAACATTATTACTTATAAAATATAAACTAAATAACTATATAATTTGTATAATAAAGTCATGAAGCTGTAAATTTAAAATTAATCTTATTAATTAGCAGACTATTGTTTATTTGTTAATGATCATCAGAACATGATTTTATCCCTTTTTTATATAATAACTATAAATAAATCAGTCAATTAATGAATTTATAGAATAATAACAGTTCATGATACATCAATTATATTATCAATTTCATTTATTAATTATTAAATTTGGCATAAGATCATATAACAACACAATTATTATAAAACTATTTCATAATGATCTATAATTCTCGTACGTGATACTTGAAATAGATAATAATTAAATAATATATATGTTGAGAATAAATAAAATTTTTCTGCAAGGTTTTATAGAAATCAATTTGGTTCATTAATTGGATACTAATATAGTTTTTTGTTATATAAAATATTAATTCTCTTTATATTAAATATTTTATTAAAAATAATTTCGTTACCTAAAATATATTTTATTGATACATGTTTCTTATTTTGAAACAAGATGTATATAATATAGTGTGATGTGTTCCTAATGAATTTATATAACAAAAATAATATAATTACCAGTATCTAAGAGAACAATTTTCTTCTTTATTTAAATGGAATTTTATTTTTTATATTTCATTGTTGTATGTGTTTTTTAGTTAACTCATTTCAATGATTTTCCATACTTCATGAACAATAAAAAAAACTTTTTTATTATGATGTATGATTTTATCAAATTATTGTTTCCCTTTAAATATATTAAATGTTAATCTTTTGGTTATAATAATCCTCCTCTATAAATTACATTGCAATATATTGAATGATAATATTGAGATTAATTATTATCCTCTTTAATGAGAGTTTCTATTAATTATTCTTATTTTCTATTAATAATAATTACATCCTTTATATATTGAAAATATTTATTTATTATGTAATTTTACATTCATCATTCCCTTATACTATTTAAAAAATGATAATTTATTACTCTTTTTATTATTTGGGTTTTCCAAAATTTTATTTTATACATTTTTTATCCATTTTGAAATCAAATGTCTTATCTTCCACTACACATTAATATTGATATCGATTATTTAATTATTTAGATATATTATTGGCAATAATTTTCTAATGTCTTTACTTTATTAATATTTCACTTCTATTTTTTGAAACAATTAATTTTTTAAAATCTCTTTTATTAAATATTTTTTTTACATATAAAATTTTTCAAAATTGTTTCTCTTCAATATTTTGAATATGTTATGTATTTTAAAGGTGTTAGAATGAAGCATGACATAAAACCATTAATTTTTTTAATTCCTTCATATAGTTATAAAAAACATAAATTCATAGAATTTAAATTTAATATTAATATAAATTATTTTTTAGGAAATGATAATAATAAAATATGAAATATCTTTTATGATTTCACTATCATTTATATTGGTCTATAAAGTATTTATTTTCTTGGAAATTATTTTTCATGAAACTACAGTTAAATTTTATTATCAAATAATATTTTTGGGTTGTTGATTTGTGTGTGTCATACATATAATTTTTTATGGTTAATTTTTGTGAGACAATTGAAAAATGTTGTGAAACTTATTTTTCTCTCCCTGGGTTCATTATAAGGATGTTAATGTATTGTTTAAATAGAAAAACATTTTTATGAATAATGATGGGTGGGGTCCCACTAAAAATCCAATGGATTTTTAATGTATTATAAATTAATAGATAAATAGAGGAATTGAGTATAGATTATCTCTTTACTATGATAATAAGGAAGTGATACATGATTTATTATGTTATGTGAATAAGGTAGATATTCCTTCTCTTTAATAATTATTATTATGTTGTGATTTCAAAACACTATTAGAATCATGTAGTGATGCTTGACTAAAAATAATATGCGAAATTTATAATGCATTCTACTCCATTATTTTATGATTCATATAATGATTTTAGTTTAATTTATTACTTTTATGCATTATTTACATGAAATTACATATCATTGGAATATGGTTATGCTCCATGAGTCCTGATAAATATAAAATGTTTCAACAATATCATTATATGGTGTATATTTATTTTTCAATAATATATGACTAGTTATCAGGCATTATATGAGACATTTTATGTTCCAAATTCATATCTATATGTTTTTCTCCATGATCATCTTTTATTACATAATTATGATCTAATGCTCAATGATATGTGGAGTTTTTGTCCCTTGAAAATTAACTAAGTTCAAACTATTCTTATGTTTTTTAATCAAAAACATGTAAAACGTTATTAACAACTAAATTTTTATTACGAACACTTTTATGGTTCAATTATGGAGAATATTTGCCATGATTTATAGAATTGGTTGTATATGTAAATAATATTCCATCACAATAATCCTTCAGTACTATATTTAGTGAATTTTTATTAATGGAATTTTTGTTATTGTAAAATAATTAAATATTTATATTTATTTTTCTTTCCCCTCATGAATTGGTACAAATAAAGGTTTTAGTTATATTCTGAATTGTCTTAAATGACATTAGTGAAAACCATAATAATATGTTGAAGGGATAACAATATATTTGGGATATCTTAATAAAAGTTTTCTTAGGTATTGTATTTCTGTTTTCCTAATAATAAAATCCCATTTTGAATAAGATAATTGGATACATTACATGTCATATATTTAATTGGGGGTGGTATCCCTGAAAATGGAATGTAGCTTATTATCTAAATCATCATATAGTGCACAAAAAATATTCATAATTATACTAATGTTTTGATACTCCTTATGTATACTCATGGGTTAATCACATTCTCCTTACATGTACATATGAAAGATTTATCATGTATTGTAATTTGGAGTAGGAACATTAGAGAACTATTTAAAAAATAAAACTAAATTTAAAATAGATTTATTTATATTGATTTAATAACTATGATGATGGTTTTGAAGTGAATAGGATTTCAATTTTATGTTATACATGATATTATTTATGATAATATCCTTATAATGTTTATTTTTTATTTACTATGTTAACTACTTATGGTTTTATTAATGTATGGTTAAAGGAGAATTATTGTTAACAATGGTTTGAAGGGAAAATTGTGAGTCTACAAATTGGATAAAATATTTTTGAATAACAATTTAAATGTATAGGTAAATTATAAGTTAAATATTTCGAGTTATGAATTATAAAAAAATACAGCATCGATTTAGAAAACAATTTAAGTGATTATTTATATCATCCCACATTTGGTAATGTCCACAAGCCATTAGTCAAACTTATAATCAACTAATTTATGATAAATTAATCTATTTCTTGGAATATATAATTTACATTCACTAGTTCTATAATCATTGATGGTTTTTCGATTCGTTTATGAAATAGAAGATGAAGTTGGCAATTAGTGGTAACTTATTATTAATTCAGTGTAAAAGAGGGTAATATAATATCATGAATTGGTGGTGTTAAAAAATTTCTTCACCAAATATTTTTCATTAACTATTTTGATGAATGTTGATAAATAATATCTAGTGAAAAAAGAGAAAAAATATGAATATATTAGAACACGTGTAGAAGAGTTCACAATACTCAAAAGGCATGTAAAATCCCAGGTACACATAACATAAGTTTTGTTCATTATGAAATTAATTAGTTTAATCATGTTTAAATTTATAAGGAAATAAGTGACATTAATAAAATATAATAAATTTATACTATTGTAAAGGTAACATAATTTTTGGAATAGTAACATGAAATTTAGGAATAGTCAATTGTCTAATAGAATAGCAACCTCATCTATTATAGTATATATAAAGTATTCATATCTTATATGTGTAATAATAATAGATTTGGACCATCGAATAAGTAAATATATGTTCTAAAATTGATAAATTAAATGTTGGTACTTTATTAACTTATAAATATTTAATTATAATTTTATAATTAATTTAATGAATTGAAAAACAATTATTTTCATAAAAGAGATTAAAATATTATAATTCCATTACCATAGGATATTAAGATAATTTTATGAGACTTTAATTATTATTTTTTGAGTGTCATAAAATTAGTTTTAATTTTAAAAAAATATATTTTTCAAATAAATTATGATTCAAATTAAATTTATATTTAATTTTTTAAGAAAATTATTTAAAAAAAATGGATTTCATCTTTGAATTCAATCTGTCGAAAAATGATGGGAGATATTATTTAGAATTTTTCTATATCACTTAAAATTTTTATGAATAGTAAAATACAATAATTTTATATATATATAAATTTTAGGATATATAAACTATTATTGGATTCATGAATTATTAATGTACCATAATCTCTTAAATTCACTTCATTATTTTAAAATATTTTATGAGATTTCACATATTGTTTTTATTATTGAGAAAAATTAATTTATTAATCTATTTAATATTGAGATAACACACCTCCCCTCAACTATAAATACCATATATCATCACCCCATCTCCTCATACATAAAATAAATTTATCGTTTATAATTTCATTCTAGTTACCCTCCAATGCTTCTTAACTATGTCCAAGCTCGACCTCACAAAAAGGGTAAAACCAAGGGCCTTAAGGAAGATAAAAAGGAGGAGGATTCAAGTGGTAAAAATCATATTTCATTTTATATTCTATTCATTTTTTTATTATACACTTTTCACCCCCCTTATTGAAGAGGCTTGAAATCAACATTATATTATATATAATATATTTTTATCATGCTTATGGATAAACTAATTTTCAAATTTCTTATATTCACCATTTATTCTAATAATTAAAATGTCATCCATGATGTGTTCATTTTCCATCATCATGGATGATGTGTTTTAATTACTATTTCCTCTTTCAGGGCTGTTCAGAAAACCAATAATATTGTTAAATCATTTATAATTATACAAATTATTTGTTATATTATGTTTTGGAACAATGTTGAATGAAAATATTAATTAATAAATCGAATGTGGTTCATAATAATCACATTGTACCAATAAAAACCAACATTCATCTCTAATGTTTTTTGTAATGATTCACATATATAATGATAAATAATGACATAAAAATTATGGATGTTTATTAATAAAATGTAATTTCAGTTCTATATTTCTTATCCCTTCCGACTAGTAAGTCCCTAAATATCCAACTATGATAACCCAGAAATAAATGCACCCGAAACAATGAAAATAAAAAGACCATGAACGAAGGGGTTGAATGATGTTATGATAATATCATATAATTAATTATAATTATCAATATTTTTCTTTGTTATATTTATAACATCCTTATTTCAATAATATATGTGTTTTAGAAACATTTGATATAAAATGCTCCTGGGGTATGGGATGTCATAACTTAATTTCAATTCTTTGGGTTGGCCTTATACTTCATTAATATATGGTACTATGTTAAGGATTTAAATAAATTTTGATTATATTATGTTTTATTTTTTGGGATTTAAATTGTATAGACATATTTTTTTAATTATTTTGATTCTCATATCAATCAAATGATATTTTTAAGGGAAATTCCATTTGAAATACTCTTTTAAAATTCTATTATTATAAATATCATAATGTATGTTTTTATGCTAGTATTTTCATTTTATGATTCTTTTTATAGCTCGTAGAAATTTTTTAAGGATTAAGGTTGGGTCCTATATCTACCTCCAATTCAATGGGTATGTTTATGTTGTTTGATGAATGTATGGTTACTCCAAGTGTATCTATAATGGTTACACGGTAATGTAGTCATGAGAGTGACATAATACGGTATCCATGAGGGTTACATTGTATCATTTTCATGATTATTAGAAATCATAATTTTGGCATGAGGGTGAAAATATTGACTACGTAATTCCACTTGTTTCCTTTATAGTATTATTTATGATTCTTATGTTTTATGGAAATCTCAATTATTCATGATGTATCTCTATGATACTTCTTTGGTGAGAAGTATGTCTTTTTGATAATGATTTCAAATATTTGTACGTAATCATTTAGTAGTTTTTTATCTAAATATTTTTATATCCTATATTGATATTATTTTCTCGTACCATGTTATTAATTTTTTTCTTAGGGTTTTAGAATGGGTAATGGAAATGGAGATGCCAAGACGAATGTTGTAAAGAATTATAATAAAAATATTTAATGTTTTTATAAAAATAATATGAAAAAAATGATATTTTTTAGTTGTACACACATTTTATTTTTAGTGGTTGATATGTATGAATTATTTCCTAATTACCTAAAATTAGGATCTGGAATGATCCTTGGGAATTTGAAGAAGAAAATTCTTATGAAATTTACAATATTATGTAATGTTTTAGTCTGATTCCTTATAATTTTTACAAAAAATGATTTCTATTCTTATATTTGTTTGGTTGTTGTAAATAGAATATCCTAATTGTTTTTTATATTATTTTTAATTTGAAATTATATATCATTTGAATATTAAAATGTTACTTAATCTATGATATGATTGTTCATAATTATTTTCAAATGGATAAATAGGGAATCCGAAGTAGGAAGGAACAAAGAGTCCGATATTTTTGTGTTTCCACAACATAGAATGGTGGAAACCAGAACAAAAAAATGTTTAATTGTTAAGGCTTAGTTCATGCAGATTATAAATGGAGGTGAAACCCATGAAAGTGAACAACCATATATACCACAATGGTATAAGACAATTGTGAAAACTTTTATGAGATGACACCCTACTACTTTCAGTGGATCTTCTGGTCAAGTGTTAGATGAAGGAAGTATTTGATCCCTTGAAATTATATTTTATTTCACAGGGTTTGAATATAATATGATGTTTAGTCCTTATGCCTATTTTATAGAAGGATAAAATGACCACATATGGTCAATGGTCGATAATCTCTCGGATATTGATGAGATTGATTCAATTGAATGAGACGAATCTATGAATCTGCAAGAAAAAAAATATTCCTATGTTGGTTCTACATGTTATGTAATATAAATTCGGTAAAATTGAAATGAAAATGGGGACGATTTAGTGGATTTTTATGAAGAAAAAATCAAATATTTTTTATAGTACCCTCCAAATCATATTTTGGAAATTGATAGAAAAATATATCATTTTTTACTCTAGATTGAAGCAATGATATAAAATGGAATTTTCCTCCAGTCAATTATAATGTTATGAAAAAAATTTACATTGTGTTGGGGGAATATAAATGGAGTTTTTGATGACCACATGTACTTTTACTTCATCCTGGAGATGATTCCAGATGGAATGTGATGTGTAATAATCAATCCATGAATTTTGATGGTATGAAATTCCAGTATCAATTTATTGAAAAGTGATGTAAAAATCATAATAGGTAATTATAAAATAAAATTGGGAAGTGTGTTTTTATATTATATGTATGATCTTTTGGGCCGAGATTGCAATGAAAATGATATTAATATTAATTTTTATAGGAAAACTACAAATTTTTTTATGTGTGGGGAGACAAGTCATTATAAATATAAATTCCCTAAAAAATATTTGATTTTTAGAAAGATGATTGTCTATAAGATGAAAGGTGCAGTGAGATCCATTGAGTATACTACCGAAGATGTTAGTCAATCCAATAAAGGGGTAGGAAGTACTTTTTTACTCATATTTTCCTAATTTCTTGTTTGTATGGGTTCAACCCATTATTTAATTTTTGGGAAATTTTCTACTAAATTAAAAAATTCACCACAAGACATGAGACATGTACTTATGGGTAAATCAGTAGGAGAAAATATTACAGGAAAAAGAATTAATAATAATCAACATGTTATTGTCTTTAAAAAGAAATTATATAGAAATCATTTTGTTTTTCAACAATACAGATTGATGTAATGTTGGGTATGAATTGTTTTTTATTATCATACAATAATTTATTATAGATCTAAATAAGTATTTATTTACAATGATTTTTAGTTTATATAAAAAAGTAAAATCATAAAATAGATAATAATTCAAGTGAAATAGAAACTAAAAAAATGAAAATGAAATTTATCGTTATCATATTGTTTAACATAATGGAACTATTCTGATTAATGATGTGCTGGTATTAAATGAGTACCTTGATATTTATCATTATGATTTGGTTGGGGTTTGAGCTGATCGGGAAGTTGAATTCAACAGTGAAATTGTTCTTGACGCTAAATCAATTTTAAATATCCCATAATGAATCACTCAAGTGGAACATCTATAAAATAGAAATCAATTTTATGATTTACTTGATAATGTTATCCTTCATCCTAGAACAAGACCATTGGGTAGTTCTATTTTTTGAATTAAAAAATATTGTTCCATGAGACTTTTCATTGATTATTGAGCTAAAAGTAACAATAATTTTAATAATAATTATCATTTTCCTCGTATTGATGACCTGTTCGATCAAATCTATAGGGAGTTCTATATTTTTCAATGATTGTCTAGAGATCTGGGTACCATTAGTTAAAGGGGAATGATACCGTATTTTTTAAACCATCATTTCATACTATATAGGATAATTATGAATTTTTTAATTGTTTTTGGCTTAACAAGTTCCCCTAATGTATTCATGTATCCTATTAAAATAATATTTTGTGAATAATTAGATATGTTTTCTATTTTTTATTGATTATATTGTATTCATTTATGAATGTTATGAGGATCTTGATAATCATTAAGGGGTTGTCTTCAAAACACTCAATGAAATGATGATATATATGAAATTTATAATTTGTGATTTATGGATACAATGTATTACTTTTCTTGGGGAAATTTTAAATAATAATAGAATAATACTAAATATAACCAAAACAAAAGTGGTTTATGAATGAAAAAGATATAAAAATGATTCATAGATTCATAAGTTTCTTGTAGTAGATGTTTATTACCAATGGGATGTTAAAAACATTACAAGGATATCTAGAATTCAAACTATGTTGTCAAAAAAATGGGTGAAATTTTTTTTATTGAAGAATGAGATCTTAGTTTTACCAAACTAAAGATGACATCAGTGAATAATCCACTTTTGGTGATTTCATATTAAAGTGGTGAATTTCTCGTCAGCCTTGATATTTTAATAAAGGGATTTGTTTATATTCCATTACATAATGATTAGGTAATAAATTAATAATTTAAGAAAGTAAATCCACCAGAGTTAAATTATAATAAAAAGATTTGTAATTAGAGTACGTTGTTTTCACATTTAATATTTGGAGGAAATATTTATATTGAGCCTAATGTAAAACATATACAGACCATAAATGTATGATGTATATTCTAAATCAAAAAGAATTTAACATGTGGAAAATAATATGGAATGAACTGATAATGGTTTGTGATTTCATGATGAATTTCATTTCTAGAATGTAAACTATGTTTCTTATGCTTTGAGTTGAAAACATCATGCATCATTATCTTTGTTATATTTTGAACATGTCCCATTGATTAATTATTTGATGAGTTTTTTCCTGGATTTAGTTGTTGTTCAAAGATCCTCTATTTTGTATTAGGTTTTAGTGCTCTCATCGAAATCATACCGAATTAATAAAGTGAAAAAGAATGATAGAAAGTTACCAAAAAAGGAAGAATTCATTAAAATGGGATCATTTCCATAATTTCACACTGATAAATACTGTGTTTTGTAATATATATTGATATTATGTGTGGCTTGTGATTCACATTTTAATAAATAGTTGTTAATTGAATCTCATAGTTTTCATTTTTATGTTCTTTCCTGTATTATTTTAATGTATAGATTCCAAAGGGGGTATTTTGGGGGTGATGGAAAGAAAATATATATTGTAGATATTATAGTGAAATATTTGAGAAGTAAATATGTTAATATAGGTAGAAAACTACTTAATAGGATGCTTCTAAATTTTCAAATTCCATAGTTGAAATGTAGAAATATATCTAGGGACTTTATGGAGGGACAACCAATGACTTCTCAAGGTAACAATGTGACATAGGTTATTATTGATCTGATAACTATATTTGTAAATTTTCTTTCCTATTCAAGACAATTATTATCTAGATCATCATTCTTGATGTACGTCAAAGAGATTATTAGATTACAGAGAGTTCCTCTGTCCATTGTATCTAACCGTGACCCCAGGTTCAATTCTATCTTTTTAAATTGGCTTCATAAAACATTGATATATAAATTAAATTGGATCATTTCATTTCATCCCCAATATGATTGAAAGACAGTGTAAAAAAATCATACCTTATAAAAATGCATCTAACTTGTCCAATGGATAACTTGGTATGATGTGACAAACATCATGGTTTACTGGAATTATCTTCTAATAACTTGTTTCATTCTAGTATAAATATGAAAACAGTAGATGAATTATTTTGAATGTAGAGTCAAAATACGTCATTTTTTGGATAAAGTTGGGGAAACTATGATTATGGGAAAAATTCAGATGATGAAGTGATTGAGAAAGTGAAGATGCTTCAGCAAAACTTTATTAAATCTCAGAGATGGCAAAAACGTTATGCACGTAATAAGAAGAATGAAATTTCATTCGATGTTGGTGAATATTTTTTTCAAAAAATATGACCATGGTAATAATTTATGTTTTTTTAGGTATTGAAATATAATTAAAATTATCATTTTACCTTATGAAATCCTAGATAAATGGTTCCAATCATCTATCATGAATTTTTCCTTCATCTTTATTACAGTAACATAATATTTTTTTGTTTCGATGTTGCGAAATTGTGTTCCTGATTCATCTAATGTTTTGTACTTAGAAGTAGTTCAGATAGAAGAGAATCTTTCTTATGATCATAATCTTATTCAAATTCTTGATCATAGAGAGATTTTATTTTTCAAAATTGTAATATATAAGGTTATGGTTTTGGGGAGAAACCACATTGTTGAATAAGAAAAAAGGTAATCTAAAAATGATATAATGGAATGATATCCTCACATTGTTAATATGTAAAAAAGGGAGAGGAAAAAATTTCTAGAATGTTGGGATAATGTAATAACCCAAGTAATTATAAAATAATTTGTTTTTATTCAATAATTATATAGTTAATTAAAAAAAATTAGAAATTATATAATAAATATTTATAGAAATTAATGAATTTATACTGATGGAATAGTTAGATGACTGTAGGAATAGTAAGATGAACATTTGGATTAGTAATTTGGAAAACAATATAGTAACATCACAAATGAGAGTATAAATAAATTTTTGTACATTATAAGTGTAATCAGGATCAATTTACATCAAGGAGTAATTCAATAATGTTTTCCAACATTTTAAATTATTTATTGATATTTTTGTCTGTCAAATATATTTATAAAAAAAATTTATAATTAATTTAATGATTTAAAAGAAAATATATTTTTATAAAATCGTTTTATAAATTGTAATTTAATTGATGTACATCTATAAGATAATTTAATGTGTCCTTAATTAGTTTTTCCAAATTTTTATATAATTTGTTATAAATTTTAAAATTAATTTTTTTCAAATAAATTATAATTATAATTAAAATTATATTTATCATATTTTTAATGAAAAATTAAAAAAATGTAGTCCATTTTTTAATTCTACACCTCAAAAATTTTCAGGAATAATTTTTTGGATTTTACAGAAATTCTAAAATTATTGGTGAATAGTAAAATATGTTAATTTATAGTATGTATATATTATAAGATAAATAAATTATTCCATCAGCCATGAATAATGTAATAATGATAATCTTTATAAATCACAATTATATTGATATATTTGATGTTAATTTTAATACAATTCATTATCACTATCGAAATTACTAAACCAATGAATAGAATAATGTGAAAACACCACTCTCCTCCAATATTAATACCACTCCTCATCACCTATTCATTACAAACCTAAAAACATTTATTTTTCTTAATTGCTATCTAATTCCATTCCAAATCATCTTACACATGTCTAAGACCATCTACTCACACCGAAATATCGAAAACTAGGACCTTTAAGAGGTACTCAAGGAGGAATATTCAATATGTAAAAATTCTCTTTCATTTTTCTTATTTTCATTTAAGTTGATTTTCCATTCTTATAATCTATCCACATACTCTTATTCCAGACAAATGAAAACCACAGTGTGAAATAAATTCTATAATTTTTTAATGATTATGAAAATATTCATCATCATAATTATTCCCATATTCCATTTATTCTTAAAATAAAATCACTATTAGTGATGGGTCGATTAATCAACATTATGGGCTATGTGTTTCCAATATACATCTTTTCCTTCATGTATGGTCATGAAAATATTTATATGGTTAAAAAATATTTTACTATTCATTTTATATGATATATTATGGTTTGGAACCATAATGTCTACATAATTTTAATTAATAAATCAAAAGTGGTTCTAAATTATCAAAATTGACCAAAATAAACTATCATTTATCACTAATTTTATATCATAACATTCACTGACATACCATATAACCAAAATTATATATAAGAAAGTAAAATATTTTTTTTATTAATAAAATATAATTTCAATTATGGTGTTTATATCCCTTTTGACATGAAAATCAATAATAAAACAATCTAGGAAACCATGGAAAAAATGCACCTAGTGAAATGATAGAAAAAAAATATTATTAATAAATTGGCTGAATGTTCTTTTCCTAACATCATATATGAAACTATTAATTTGAATATTGTTCAGTATTAAATTAATATAAGTATTTAAACAAATATACATGAGTTTTTAACATGTTTGATGTAAGATGAACCTGATGTTAGGGAATTCTTAACCTAATTTCCTTTTGTTTAGTTAACATTCTACTACATTAATTATGTGGTACTATCATTATTTGTGTAATTAGATTTATTTAATATTATAATTTATTTTTTATTGTGTATAATCATATTCATTTCATTATATTAATCCTCACATCTGTTATATGATATTTATAAAGGGGTTTTCTTTAAAAATCCTCTTTTAATCATCTATTTTCATAAAATCTGAAAAGAATTTTCTTATTAAATTATAATCCATTTATGAATATGATATCATTCTTGGTAATTGAATAGGATTAATGGTGGTACTATTATCACCCTCTAATAAATTGGGTATGTTTATGTTGGGGATTTACCATATTCTTACTACAAGTGTAACTATGATGGTTACAACATAAGATAGCTAGGACAATTACATCATAAGGTAGATGTAAGGGTTACATTGTAAAGTATCTATAAAGGTTAAAATTCATATGAAAACCATGAGGGTTATAACATTAAGTAATTAAATCCAATAGTTACCTTTATGGTATAATTATTTTTTTATGTTGTATGGAAATATCATGTTTCACTAAGTAACTATAAGATACATATTATATGAGAAGTATGTATTTTTGAGAATGATTTCATTTGTTTATAATTATTTATAAACTAATGGTTTACACAATTCTTATCATATACTTTACTAGATTTTTTTCTCATCCCGCGATTTCAAATGTTTTCCCTCCTTTTAAGGTAAGCCTGTAGTTTTGAATTCCACCCTCAGAAAATGAAAAAAATGTTATTTAATTTAAAAAATATTGTCCTTTCAATGTATTGAGCTACCATGTATTACAATATAAATGAAGAAGTTGTTCAATGCAGTTTTAATGAATAGTTGTGGTATAGATACTATAATAATAATAAAGACAAAAAAGAAAAACAAGATATTATAGAAATAATGAGGATGAAAGTTATTAATGAATGATTTTATAATTACAAAAATTCCCATAATGTAGTAAAAATAACCATGGAAATTATCTAAATTCTTTGATAATATGTATCATGTATAGAATATATAATATTACCAAAGAAAAAAACTAATGATGAGGATAAACTACCATTAAAACAAAATATGACATGATGTCCCCTTCATACCCAACACTGACTCTCCAACGATTCAATTATAAAGTGTTTTGGAATTATTCAAATCCATGATTTTATATAATATTTTATGTGGATAATATGCCTAATATATCATTTAATTCAAGGGAACTAGGTAAATCACATGATATCACTACCATTGAGTTGGATCATGCTAATTATGAATTAACAAACATATACTCTATGTTTGGAACATATTGATCCGTTCATATTCAATATACCACTGTTTTTATAGAATATTTTCTTAGATAATTAAATAACTAACCTATAAATTCAGTTATAAAATATAAGATGTATTTTTTTATTGATTTTATTCTATTTTGATATTTTTAGAGGCGATCCATGTGAAAATCGTAATATCATTATTTCAGATGAATTCGATATTAATTGGTACACATTATTTTGAAAGAAATGTTTTTATTTATAAAATTTATTTCACATTTCATAAAAACCAATGATACAATTTAAATAAAATTATTATTATGAAAAATAGTAAAAGAAAATTATATAATCCAGGTCTTGATTCAAAATTAGAAGTCTCTTGGATTAAATGGTTAGAGAGAATATCAATGATATGGATAAGAATTTTCTAAGGGAATCCATATGTTTTATAATCTTGTAAGGTCTATATATATCTATAAATTGAATCATGAGTCATCTCTACATTTTATATACCCTTAGATACAATCCATAGTAAATTATAATGAAAATTATGATGATTTGATTTATTTAGGGGGAGTGATATATCACTATGAAATTTCATAATCAATTTTTCAGTTGCTAAATAATTTGCCTAATAATTTTATTCACACATAAAACACAAATAGAAAATCTGTATCATATTAGATAAACTTGTTTAATTGATTTTATAATTAATTAAAAAACTATTAATAAAATGATAGAAACAAATTCATAGTTATTATGTTAGTATTAAAATAAAATATAATGATTTAATATTGAAAAGTGAATGTTAATGCTCAAATTACTAAATAAAGTCTTAATATATTAATATTACTTTTTTTAAATTATTATTATTATAACATACGATTTTGAAATTTCTGAAATTATATGTTATCGATCATTATATAAGAATCATTTATGGAAAAATATCTGGAATATTTAATGTTAAAAAATTATATTTTCCAATAAAACGTGTTTAAATTTTATTTTTTATTTTCATTTTATTATAAATAATAAATATAGGTTTTTTTAGAAACATATAAAAGAAATATTATATTTAACATTTAATCATTATATTATAATTTTTTTTTATTTTTATGACATATATGATTTTCAGGAGAATAGTTAAAAGTAAAATTATTACTAAAATAATTGTATTTATGACCAATTCAATAGGTGAAATTTTTAAACAAGAAAAGAATGTTTCCTGAAAAAAATATTTATTAATATGAAAAAATATATATTTTATATACTGTTCTGTATTTATAAAAACTAGGTTAAACATATTAAGTAACATTTTTTTCAAAAAAATAATCACATTTTTATTTTATTGTTATTACATATTATTTTTGTTAACATTCAGTTTCTGCTTGTTAATAATGTGACATAAAATATTTATTATTGTAATAAACTAATATACATCCGGAAAATTAAATACATTTATAATTTATTTTCCACAAATAAATTCTAATCTTAAAATTAACAATTTTATAAATTTTCTTATACATATTATAAGTGGTGGGGATTTATTTAATTATACATAAACATATAAATTTTATACTATAAACTGAATTTCAAATTTTTAATAAATATAAAACAATTATTTAATAACATCCATTTTATTTTTTGGCATTAAACATAAATTAAATAAAACAAAAATATATCATTGTTAAAAAAAATCATGGAATATTTTCCATTTAATGTGTAATAGACTTAAAAAAACATATGAATATATTTTCTAATATTACTATTTAGGTCCTATAAAAAACTTATTTTTATAAAATCTATTACATTTCCATTTATAGAGACATTATTCATTTGAAACTCATGATATATTTATATTAAGATGAATTTTAAATAAAATTGAATTAAAATTACTTATAAAATGGAATCATACCACTATGTATAGACCACTCAATGGTTTTAGATTCCATGTAATATTATAAAATTTTCATTACACTAAAATAAATTTTCACTTAATCTAGCTTCTGAGAGAAATACAATATCCAAGGCTCTGTAATCCATTGTTTTCACAGAGCTAAATATCCCGTCCTCATTTCAATTACTCGTATTTCTAAATGTCTTTCAATTTTATTTTTCTCATTCAGTTATAATTTCCAAATTCAAATATAATGATATAAATATTTAATATAAATAAATATATTAATTTAAGGGAATAATTGTTCAACACATTTTCACCTTTTAAATTACGAAAATCGAAACCATCATTCACATATTTAGTAGTCCACATCTCCATGAAATGTAAATGTTAGTTGCGCATTGTGCTGACCGACACCTCCACAAAAAAACATATCATATTTTCATTTATATTCTATTTATTTTTTATAATTAAATTAAATTATTTTTTAAATCATTGAATTTTTCTATATACCACAATTATTTTTTTAATAGTGTTATTATTTATAAACAAATCACTTTTATATTCTTAATTATCCTTTAATTATGGATTCTTATTTCATTGTTTATCCTACCCACCTACATGAACTATTATATAAAATAATATCATTTATTTATATGAAAACCTTGTTATAGATTATATGTGACACAAATAAGTAAATATTTATTGGATAAGGGTTCTGCAGTGGTAGTATTAATATTAAATTCATTAATTATGATAACATCATTCATTTGTTAAGGATCAATAAAAAACAATTATTTCAAATTTAATCCTTAGGAATCAAGAAGAAAAAATCATTGAAAAAAACATGAACATGATAACATCATATAAAACATCAATTAATTTACCTTTAAGTATCATTTAATTATGAAATTTGGATGAATAATGTAAATCCATAACCCGATTACAAAACTGGTTTAAAACTATCATGATTGCTCTAACAAGATATCGAAAATAGATTATAACAATATGTCATAAATGTATATTATTGTCATAAATATTATTATATTAATTAATAAGGTTCATAAATAATTTATTAGATTATTTATTTTTATACAGATGATTCCAGTGCTTTAATAGATGTCATGAATTTTGTAAAGGGGGTTATCTATCTTATACAATATTTTTAGAGACATCTTTCTTATTATTAATCAACATATCCATTGATATGGTTTCATTACTAGAAATTATTTTTATTAAGTTATTTATGTAATTAAGTAGTTTTCTATAACCTTCCATTTTTCACTATTTAATAGACTATTGATTCAAATGATTGAAATGTTTTAAGTGTTTTTATTATATGAATTCTCTTAATTGAGTTATAATACATCATATTAAACATAGTTATTCTTACAATTTTTTTTTTCAATCCTAATATTTCATTTAGTTATTATTTATATTTATATATTTTGAAAATTGATATCTTGATTCAAATATTCCAACATAATGAATTTCATTCCAAAAAAAAATATCATTTATTTTAAAATTTACCATTACCGATAATGACTATTTCAATTTATTGTCAATTTTTTCATTTCTCAAATAAATTATCATTTATAGAATGAAATATAATAATTAATTTTTATTTGAAATTAATATTTATATTATCATATTTTCATAATGTGTTTTATTGTTATTTTATGTCTTGGGTTTTTAAAAAAGTCATTTCAAAGCCTTTCCGACAATTTCAATATCAAATGTTTTATCACCCACACTAAATTTATTTTGATTCACATTATGTCTTAACAAGGGTTTATTACTGATGTCAGTTTTCAAAATTGTGTTATTAAAAGTATTTCAAATAATTTTTTTGAATCCTTTATAAATTTGAAGGCTCTATTACAAATTAATTTTTTTTTCATGTGAAATAATGAAGAAAACCACTTAATAAATTTGAAACCATTGTGTATTTTCAAAACTTATTATTGAGATTTAAATTGATATATTGAATTTTATAATTTATTTATTTTTTTAATAAAAATATTCATCTTCCAAAATGACTTATAATGTGATTATTAAAATATATTTTACAATAAATATATATATTATTTCTAAAAAATACATTTTTATTTTCCTACATTTTCAGAGTATTTTTAATGGAATTATTTGAATGGTTGTTAATTTTTATTATCCATTACATAAATTATCATATGAAATACTATTTTTGGGTGATTGAACTATGGGATTCACCTATTTGAATTTTTAGTGGAATTTTTTGGACACCCTAAATAAATGTTTTAAAACAAAATTTTCATCCCCCATGTTCTTTTTGAGTGATTATTTATTTTTTCTATGTTGCACATATATATTTGGATGATTATGAGTATGTTCCTATATTTCCATCAAATGTATTGGTAAAGGATTAATATTACATGATATAATTTATTGAATAAATTATTAATTCTCATTAAATTTTGAAAATCCAAAAGTGATACTTCTTATATTAGGATACCTAATTTTAGTAGTGATACCTTCTCCACTATAATTAGGAGAATCATGTAGTTAGGAATTCCCCACAATTTTAAAAATGTAGTGATTACATATCAACTATTTTTTGGGAAATGATTAATGATTCACACTATTATTTTATGATTTAGAATCCTATATCAATATCATTTTATACATTTATACATTATTTCTATGAAATTACATATCATTATATAGGTAATTTCTACATCTCATATATTTATTACCTTAGCTTTCCCAAATTTTATTCCATCATGAATGATTCTATTTTCATATTACATGTATTTTTCTCATGGAATATAGAAAATAATTATAAATCCATTATACATTTTATAATATATTTATCTTCGATCATATGTTCTCATATTCATGTCATATTTCTATTTATGAAATATAGATAAGTTTTTCATTTACTATGTATTTGATCTCTCTGCTCTTTTTTTATTCCTATTATTTTGATAATCAGTATAATATATAATATATCTATAAGGGATACTATTTTTTTGGATAATGTAGAAATATTCTAATAATTTTTAAATATTTTATTTTATGTTGGTTAATATTCATAGACACTAAAGATATTTTTATCCAATATATCAAATTATTTATGAATAGATGATTAATCATGATAAATAATAAAATTAATTTGTTTATTTAGTTTGGTTCCCCATAGTTTGTATCAAATGAGGGTATAATTACTTATGGGAATATATTAGAGAAATTAACTGTGAATCATAATGTTAAGTCTATGTGATATGTTTATGTACATGATAACATCTCTAAATTTTGGTAAAGTACATATTTTGTTGTTTTCATGGAACTATAATTTCATTCTGCATAATACAAGTGGATGTAATTATTGAAATTTATGCATCTATGGTTAATGACAAAGAAAATATCATATTATATATTTACATAATATTCAACTTCATATTTATAAAGAGTCTTATATAGACACATATATTAAAATACATAGTGTATATTCTTTAGATAATTTCATATTTTAAAATTTTGTTATGATTGATTTAGTTTTTATGTAATCTGGTTTTGTAATGTGAGATATAAAAATAAAAATATATGAATATTTAATCAAGAGTGGTTTAGGATCAACAAAATGATAATGTGGTGGTTTCATAGAGTAAAATATTATTAAATTTAATTTTATATGGTATTTTTTATGATAATTCAACTATTATGTAAATTTTTCATTGACCATGATTACCCCTTTTGATTATAGTAATGTACATCCTATTAAAAAAATGGAATTACTGTAAATGTAATATTTTTCCTATTGGGATCACATATGATATGGGATAAAGAGAACAATATCTTATGGATATAATTGATGAATTCACCCATGATATGAAATAGTTCAAATTCCATTTTGAACTACAAAATTACTAGGTAAGGATATTCTTGATATTTATAATTTTATGTGGAAAAAGTTCACATGCCATTCCAAAGGGCCCCATTCCATGAATCCACAATCTCGCCTCCAATTGGACTGGATCTATAGAGTAATGATGAGTAGGAATATTACTGATGTGGGAGACCATAACCTCATTACCTATACAAACACACATGTCTCTAAGTCAATAAAATGATAAAATGTATAAACAACAGAACACACATGGATGTATACAACTAAATCACATAACTAAATTATGATAATAAGATAATAAATGAAAAGAATTCCATTTACAATCCCACCATAAAAGGATTAAAATTTTACAAATATAATATACAAATGGGAATACTGTCAGAATACCATATTAACATAGCCGTGTTTGCACAATCTCTCTTGGAACCATCTGGTTTGGCCTAATAGTGACTCTATAAAAAGGATGATCATCTTCCAAAAGTCATGAATTATGTTTGAAAATATGTCACTATTTTTATTATAAAAACACTATGTTGTACCACAAGATAATACAAATCACAAATAAAAAATATAGTTAACTTTACACATTTGTATATATATAGTATATATAAATAAAATATCTAGATATTCTAAACAAATAAACATAGTTTAAATATATTTAATAACTGTAATTCTAGCCTAGTATTTCTACTTGAAGGTTCCCTGATGTACTTCTCTATGATAAGGAACTTCTGAGTTTCATAAAACTTATGACATTTATCCAATAGGTAGTTCTTGTTGGGTATCTCCCTTTTAAGTAAATACTAGAATTACAAATAGACAAGATAAATAGATTTGGATCACTCCCAAGTCCATGGGGAATACCTCCCATTCAATATAGTTTATCCTTATTTATAGATTATCAGTGCATGTATAGTTTTGGTCAAAATGACACCATGAAAAACACCTTGTGTGTGAAGATGAATAAAATTTATTACTCCTTGAATCATGGAAGGATTGCAATAACTCCATCCATGATATCATGTTGAACAGATCAATGTCCTATATGTAATAGAAGATTCAATACTATCCCTTTAGGAAAGGATATATTGATCATACCCAAATGGAAAATGTCTACGATACTGATGAAAAGTGCTCTAAGACATATTTTATATATTACACAGTGTGTAAAAGCGGTCACACAACATGTCCCTTGACACCGAGTCCAACCTATGTAAAAGTATGGTTTCTTATTAACATGTCTTTGTAATGGTACAAGGCATATTAGTTAAATATTTAATCTAACAAAGTAATAGTATATGGCTTCACCCAATTAATCATCTTGGCCATATCCAGGTAGTGGATTACATGGTGTGCTCCAACCTGTGTACACCAACCCATGCCAATGTTCCCTATAAGGTACACAACAAGTCATTGGATAAATACCAAATTTCATGTCATAGGGTTACATGTTCTGTGATACATAACATTCATAGAACCCATATCTTCCCTTAGGTGTGGACTACACATAATGTGGACGATAGTTATATGCTGTATGACTTGGGAATTTTTTGAAACTCCGATATAGTTTCTGTATCCCTAGACATTCCTCCATCCTTCGACCTGATGATTACCTTAGTGATAAATCATGAATCGAACTATACAGAGTCATTACATCATAGCATAATATGATTCTATACATTGATTCATTTGCGAAACGATATCATTAACCATTCTTCATTTCATTAGAAATAAGAAGAATTTTGGTATCCAAAACTTTTTTGATCACCTCCACTTCCATTGTCACTACACCATCTTTTCATCTAGATCCTAGTATTCAATCCAATAATTGGGTGGGAAAATACCTATTTATCATGATATGTTGAAAAATTGGCCAAAAGAATAATTTCGGCAATGAACTAAAAATTGGGGGAGAAATAAAAAACTAAAAAAATAAAAATCCTTGTCCATTGATATTATTATTTATTGATCGATAACCATTATAATAACAATAATAAATAAATATTCACAAAGTAAATTTATAGATAAAACCCCCATAAGTAAACACATCCTGCAAGATAACTGATTCGTGAATAATTGTATTTTTTTGAATAAATATTGATAATCATTAAAATTAGGAAAGGGGAAATAATTCCAAATAAAATATATCCTATATTGATTTGGATTGATTATTGATTATGAATAAATCTATGTCGTTATTGTTGGAGTGGTCCTTCACTTCCATCGCTCATCGATCGTTATTCTCTAATGTGATCATCGTCTTCCAATGGAATCTCATTCCATGCTCTCTAATAGTCCAATATTTATCTATAGGGTTATGTGGGTAGCAAATAAAATTTTCAAATAGAGTGTTCTTAAATAATAAACTTGCTTATTTCATAAATTAATAATAAATTATATTATTTTTATTCATTTTATTCCAATTATGACCATAATGAATTTGCTACAAACTCCACCAAAACGACTAAGTTTATGACACTCCTAGTGTGAAACCATTATTCATAACTCAATATATTTCTTATATTTCAAATATAGGCCCATGTTTATATTTTATTCAACATTATGAGGGAATATTCCCCAATATATTTAATATATTCATAATATATCATATTCTTATCCTGGTAACACCAGGACTTAGAATCACACACTATCCCAGTTCCTGGTCTTGAAAATAATCCCTGAATTATATGAAATAATAAATCGGAAAATACATGTCATTAAATTCTCCCCACCTTATGGATTTACATAATTCCTAAACAATGGATATAAGAATAAATTTTGGTACTAGGAATGAATCTGAGACTACCACACCCTTGTGATCTCATGAAGATTCACAAACTATTATCTAGAATGAATTTATGGAATAAATCCCAATTAATATATCATATTCTACTAAAACATGATCTTTACTAGGTAGTTGACAGTTTTATAGACATACATGATATCCAACACACCATAGTCAATAACATTTTTTGGGTCATGAACATACAAATTTAGAAAAGGTGCATGTACCATGTTGTGTACATAGTCTAACTACGAAGGATGAGTTATACAACACACCACTATTCTAACTCTATACATTATTTGGAATGTGCAAATGAATCTCTGAGATAGCATGATACACATGATAAATATTTGTAATCCAAATTGAGGGGAACATGTAGGAATACATTATTTCCCTCCAACAATATTTAACACCTCCTTGATCTATCCACATAACTATTTTGATGGACTTATGTAGTCTTCACCTATGCCTATATGATATGCATTTATTTAGTAGTTTCTCTCACAAATGTTTGTCCCATGATTGAAGTCTCCCCTGTAATAATCAAACAATGTGATGACCTAGAGGGTAACATTTTTTAATCCTAATATGTTTCCATACCAAGAGTGGAATGCTATCAATTATTGTATTTAAAATATAATAGTGGTTGTTGATCATCCCAAATATGTCCAAAGTGAAACAGACAAGATCACATCATGTCCTCATGATCCTATATGGTTTTATCAGTCTGACAATCTGTTGGGGGGTAAAATGTTTTTCTCAACCTTAACAGATTACCAAACACATAATGTACCCATTTCAAAAACATGATGTAAAGAAAGAATTATGTTTAAAAAATAACATTGAACGAACTCCATGGAATCAGAATATCTCTTGCATGTAGATGCATCCCAAAATCTCTATAGAACTCTTCTAAATTAATGATATTATGTGGGCCGACATGGTGATTTAGTCATTTATCACGATGATGCCAATGAGATTACTGTATAGAAATGGTGATTTCATCATGTTTTCTGTGTATATCCAATCCAACATCATGTTTTGAATATCAAGGGTTGGAGCTAAACCCACTTGTACATAGTGATCAACCTTCAATTGGTGATTATTAAATAATGTAGAAAAATGCAACTCCTTTCTTCATTTATGGTCAACAATGATAAAACTCGAGGACTTGGTATAGTTTTTACAAACATAGATTTAACTATATTGGATATATATGAATCATTACCATAACCTCCTCACTCAATTTCCAAGGATCCAGCTTGTCTCATATGAAAAGAATTACATATTCCCCACATTCACAAAAAATTAGAGAGAATGACCACAAGATGTTTTACTACATAGTGTCTCATGTACAATATGTCAATTTTTATCCTTCCAGACATACTACAAGGGAATCGGGTTGACAACCATCAACTTATGCTAAGCTACTCTGTCACCATCATCATAGGATAACTATAATGAGGAAAACTTCTATGACACCTTGATTAGAAAATATTTACAAGATCCCTTCCTGAGAGAATCTACTTCAATGCTCCCCTTCATAGTATTATAATCAATTTTAATGTTCTAATCCTGAAGAAACTCTAGGTATTACCTCTTAATCATGAGAAGATCTTCATGATATAATATTTACATGGGAATATGCTGATTAGAATCGATGATAAATTTATCTCTCCCATGAGGTTGTGTGGACACATATTTAATACCAAAATACATATGATCACTTAATATAATGGGTCACATAGTTCTTCTCATGTATTCTCAACTAACATGAACTACATTTAATCACTACTTACCTCTCCATTAAAAGAACTCATCCACGACCATTTCCTAATGCATTGCAGAACACTACATAATCAAAAAACACATATGAATAACTCAAGATGAGATATATTTTAAAAATATGTCTCAACAAATGAAAATCCTACTAAAACCACTCCATACTCATGATGGGATTCCCCTATTGTGTCAACAATTTCTTAGGTGATAATATATTAGATAAATTATGTATGAATATATTATAATATATTTTTTACCTAAGGAAACCATCCATGTCCCCAATTCACTTATTTGGATACCAATATAACAATGCATCAACCCTGGAAAAGTATACTCCCACTCCATTCATTATGATAACATGTCCCAAAAAGTGAAATATTTGAATCCTAAACGGGAACATTGATATATTTTGGTAAATCATATGCTCTATGTGTAAGTCTAGAACCATCTTAAAGATTCTCCTGTTCCCCCCGTCAACACTGAGTATACTATTATTTCCTCCTTGAATACTTTCATGAACTATTCTATGAAACTACGAAAGATATAGTTCATGAGTCCCAAGATCATAATTTGGGAATTCATCAAACCAAAGGGAATTAACATTTTCTGAATGTGACATTAGTGACATATGAATGTCATCATAAGTATATCCTCAACCTGTAATCACCACATGAGATAGAAGTACCTCAAGTAAACAAATGAGAACCAACATTCCCATATCAACTGATAAAATAGGCCACAAATCCATTTTAGTGAATACATTCATGTCACAATCATCTAGTTCATGAACAAGTTGTCCACGGATAACCACAATATCATATCATGTAACATGGTAAATAAAACTAGGGTTTCCTAGTGTAAAACATTTGGTATAAAAAGTCTCTTTTTCTACATGACCTCCAAATACACCCACATATCATGATGCTATGAAGGATCCATATGATATGCAAGAAATAATATTGTCTTCATCCAGGTGTAGAGCTAAATGTAGAAGTCTATATCCCAGTCGGGAGATTATCCTTGATCATATTCAGGGAATACATCCCCATAATACACTACCACTATAGAAAACCAGGAATTCATGAAATCCATTACAACAAGGGTCATGCTAGCCAACTGAAGTGTAAACATACGAAACCACTATTACAAGATTCCATCACGGACATCCTGGTCTCCTTTTTCACCATAAAAAACATAGATCTGTCATTATTGTATCAATCAACCATCTAACAGAAATAGTAAATCTCCGCATGAACTTTAGATAAAATTTTCATTAAATGGATTCCATTTGAAGGAATTATTACATATAAACATATGTCCCTATATAATACCATACCAATAAGAGTTATTTCACACTATCAGTGCATGTTTGCTCTTGAGGAGTCATCTATATCAAGTGTCACCATGGGAAACGGTTGAGCCATGGGCACATACAGAATCTACACTTCTCATACAATGTACATGGAAAAAATTTAATAACTATAACCTATTTTTATTAAAATTTCATCTATGTTAGAAAAGTCACAAATATTTTCCTAAATAATTCCTAGAACCTTTGGTTGGTTTGCATATACTGACAGCCACTATCTTCACCCCTTAACATCTAGCTCCCTTTTCCAGGAATGGAAAACCTGGTGGTGGTGATGTTAATATTTCAAATCTTATACCATCTCATACTACTTACATATCACATATTCCATAGCCTCCACCCTATAAAAGTATTTTCTCCTTCCAGACCTCTATGTCAGAGGCCCATCCATAGTCTCTCATCCTACAATACATAAGGTCATATATCTCACTCATGATATCCCTTACCACCAACGTAGGGGAACTAATTCTTTATATTAAGGTTAGATTCATCATGAGAGGCCTTAATCACAGATCGTTTATCCATGAACATCCTTCAGAAATGTCTCACACATTTAGGTCCCATGGATTGAGAGTAGCCAACTATAATGGAGGTCTCAACTTTTGTGTGCCAGCTACCAACAACTATTAGAGGTATATACATATCCAAAAAACAATCTTCCACAATATAACATTTTATAACCCTATAATATGTGGGAATTAATATAGAAAAATTAATATATTTCTATTTGACGATCTAAATCAATGTTTGAAGCCCTGATGAAGTATTCAAATTCCATATTAATCTAGTACATATAATTGTTTTTAAACCACGATGAATAATTTTTTACTGTCATGGTACACTACCTGAGTGATAGAATCTCCTAAAAACACACAACCCTTAGTGTAGTTGAATAAAACTACTCTCTGAAATTTTACTAAAACTATACTCATAAAAGAGGTTTGTCATCGTATGACTTGGTTACGCACCCCAACATCAACCTACCGAACCTTGGAAAGGGACCACTACTAACAGTACCATATGATTTACTAGTGATTGAAACTGATATAAAAATCAGGTCACCACCTTAGGCCAGTCCTCAGCTTCATATGGTTCATGGTTTCCTTAGAAGATGAATGTTATCTTCCAATAAAAGGCAAGAACCCTGCATAGCCTAAAAAAATCATCAACTGGTACATCGAAAACTGCTTGGTAATCAATATGTATTGGTATAGGTGGTAAACCACCTGGTAGTAATATATCTATAATGGGTCCCCATATTGAGTCCTCATCACTGAGGGAATTAAACTAATGAACATGATACTAATTAGTCGATTGAATAAATCATAGAGGAATCCATAAATGAACAAGACACACCCCATTCAATTAATACATATTGAATGTTGATTATAGAAGGATATTGAATCCACATCCCATACCTATATGATTCATGTACCATTATTTTTCTTGCAACCAGTGTTCTAATGTTTTGAGTACAAAATAAGGTGATTAGAGTCTAGGTGTATAGATATATTTGCCAGCACACGAACACTGAAGTCCCTAGAATGAATTTTTTTAATAAAACAAATAAAATTGTGTCCCCAAAACATACACCCAGAATAATATCTTGAGGTACAACTAACTTACCTTTGATGTCACTATATCCTGACCCATCCAAATATGTCTCATTCTATGAATCCCAATTCCCACCTCCAATAGGCTAGGTGATGGAGACTATCCATGAGTAGGAATATCAATATCAATAAAGTACTTAAAATGAATATGTTCACATACACACACTTCTTGAGGACAATAAAAGGATGAGAAAAAATGAACAACCATGCAAAGATATATCTATATCACATAAAAACAACGATAAGATTTAAAGGAATGTAAAAACATCGAAATAAAAGAACATCGTATGAAAACACTTCCATAATTAATGTAAAAATAGGACTACTCATTAATTTCCCCAAGGAAACTCCATAACCTATATGGTACTTTTAAGAACCATGTTATCCAAATCCCTCATGGACGTTGTCAGATGGTCAATCATTTTCATATGTTAGGACACATTGTTGTAAAGACTATGAATGGACTAGTTTAACAATACAAAGATATACACCATGTTTAAAAAATTTCCCAAAAAAATTATATAATCAAACATAAATTGTTATATGTCTACATAAAATACAATAAGAATATCATGATATAATCATACAATTGTGGTCCATGTAGGGGATTTCATGTTTTGATCTAACTCATTTTCACATCCCGTGTCTATGTGTCCCCCATGGTACATAAAGGAGAATTTAGAGAGATTAAACAAGGCATGTGAGAGTGTCTCATGTTGTGTGATAGTTAAATATCTCCATAACCAAGGTCATAGCTTAATGACCCACAAAGAATATTGCTCTGATTTATATAGCATGCATTGTGGTGAATTATTGAAAATCAAATCGGGTTACTAGGTCATGTACATTCCTCAAACCTTCAATTAAATGACTGAATCACTATAAAATCATGAATCCCGACCCATAGGTTCATTTAATTGTTGATTAACAATTTTAGGCAATTTTTTTTGTAAAATGTTATTTTTCATTAATCATCATTATTGGCCAAGGAATAAGATATATGTTGTCCAAAAAATCTTATTCATTCATGTTTCTATCACCACACCAATATTATATAATGTCGATATTTAATCTATGATATATGATCATTTCATTAAGAAATAAATGTGAAATTATTAATTCTTATAGATGCGTAAATCATCTGGATAAAATAAAGAACTCCATCAGTGAATGAATAATACATCGTTAAATGAACAACCACAACCATGGGGAAAAAAGCATAGTCATCATTCATGTTGGACTTGATATGTCACTATTATAATATAAAAAAATACAACCTAATTCTATGATCAAATACCCAAATAATAAACCCTCACATAAGTGGACTGATCCACAAATCAATTTTTTTCCACTTGATTCATGTTCCTCATAGATGTCATTAATGGGAATAATTAATCAAAATAATCAAATGACCTACCCAGATTTCAGTCGATCCATGAAGAATAATGAAATTGTGTTATGATTTTTAAAAATATCATTTTATCACATCCACCACTAACCACTAAACTCTGATTTGATCATCATTCTCCAACATAATCTTATTCCACACTCTCCAACAGTTCTCTAATGATTTATTTGGTTATGTGGTTATCCATGAAAATTTTCAATATTCATATATTTAAATACTGAACTCTATTGTTTCATCAGTGGATATATTTATTAATTTGATATACTAATTTTATCATGTTATCACTCACAATAAATTTTCAATAAACATCCCATGCTCACTATGGAAACGTCACACCTAGTGTAAAATCATATTTTGAAGTCAACTATACCATTAGATTTTCTAACATGGACACTATATTGATTTCAAAATAGTATTTCACTAAAACAAATCGTGAATCATATTTACAATATTTAATTAATATCAAACCACTATTCTATTAACACTATTCCAAAAATACTCAAACCAAATTAGTGCATGGTCTCTAAAATAATCCACACTATATCCAAAAAAACATGGAAAATCAGAGTCATTTTAAAATTTTCACCAGCCTTTATCACTTCATAAATTCCAATAATTTTGAATACATGTATAAATGTGTTGGATAATATATTTTATATTAACCAGTGATCATAATATGAGAAGGTAACTCTAGAATATATTAAATAGATAGTGATGTTGAAATATAGTGTACCCTCGTTAAGAATATAGGTGAATAGGTGGATATATACTATACGAAAATAGAGGAGTTATAGAAAATATTAGTCACTGAATATTATTTAATCACATTACATGATAATTGAGTGATAATTTCTACTGGTGAAAAAGATGGATTTTGAATCCATTTGAAGCTAAGATTCAAAATTCATGAATATTTTAGAGTAAAACGCTATTTTTGTTAATAACCCATTAAGTTAGAAGAATTTATTCTTTAATGTGATTAGCCATGGTGTTTGAGTGAAATCAGATATAATAAATTGTAGAAATTACAAATAATTTGTTATGCATGATTAAAGTGAATAGGGATGCTATGGAATCTTATTAATTTTAATAAAAGAATAAAAATAATTGTAATATGGAATCCTAGAGGATAAATTACATTGAGAAAAGAATGTACAATTACATTGAATCTATATATGCGGTAATGGGAAACTATTTAAAAGATTTAATTTTATATGAATATAATTCAAGTGTGGTAGAGCTAGAAATCATACCCACAACCACCAAAGGAATGATAAATATCAAATTAATACCCCATGTTATGATAATGTCCCGTCAGAAACACCACCCACATTATAGATATTCACAATAAATTATATTGAGAATTATGGAAATATATTCCCTAATATAAGTGATAAAATGGATAATAGAACACATAAATCTTATAATCCTATGGAAAATTGATAATCATTTTCAATAAATACATATTAAATTTATCTTGATAATTAACGCGCAATTATCCTTTCTTATATTTTTTGAGTGTCTTATTGTTTTTTGTTTAGAAACACACTCGTTTCTATAGAAAATATTCATAGGAAAAAATTCTCCACCATATTTATTTGAATGTTGATGTGTACATCTAGTTGTATAATTGTTGTACTCCATGTTGATGTACATGGGATTTTTCTTTATGAAAATATCATTATACTTCTATTAGTTGAATTTATTATCATTCGTTCTTTCAACATAGAGGTAAATAAAATATTTTGAATATAGATATCACATTTAATATCATCTAATGGTACTGTATAATTGAATGGATGATTATAAAATACCATAGAATTTAATTTTATAATGTGGGTATCAATGAAAATTAAATATAGATACATGGATTTAATAGTTTGTGAAAAACGAAATTATAGCGATAATATTATTCTAAAGAGAATGATATATTTCCTAAGTTGGTAAGGTTGATATCTATCTTGAAATTATATCTTGAGAAATGAAAATATTTCAGTTACTGATATATATTTTATTTTGAAGGTGGTAATTGAAATTTTGAGTTGTCAATTTATTTAGTGGAGGGTGGGAATGTTACAAATTGATATCTAAAAATATGTTATCATTTTTATAAAAATTGTGTTCAACTAAGTTATTCAATGTAAACACTAAACAAAAATGAAATGCACTATATTCGGGGAAAATTATCCAAAAAAATATGATGACAAAAACTTTTATTATATAATACTATATTAATAATTTGAAATTTCATGTGTAATTTGTGAAAATTACTATTATGATTTATTATTAAAAAATGATTGTTCTTTCTTAGATACAAATTTAAAGAGCTAATAAATTGAATTTACAACCATTAAATGATAATAATGATAATATATGAAATTAATAAAAAAAGTAGTATATTATAATTCATGAAATATTTATTTTTTGGGTAAAAATATTAAAAAATTATTATTTTCAAATTTTATATTCTTCACTAAAACAAATTTTCCTCAAATTTCATATTTTCATTTAATATTTAGATTTTTTGGTTTTTATAATAAATTAGGTAAATATTTTAAAATTTAAAATACTAAAATTCAAATTTATCATAGTATGAATTTATTATATTATTCAGAAATTATTTAATTTTTTCTGATTAATAAAAAATAAATTTTTTACTAAAATCATGTTGTTTAATAATATATTTGGAATTAAGTGTAACATATTTCTTTGTTAAAAGTGAATTATGGTGTGAAAATATTGAATTATATATATAATGTTAAATATATGAAACCCATGTTTCACAATATAATTAACATTTCACAATAAATAATAATTAAATTATATTTTTTATAACATATATTATATTTTGATAATATATGTTTTTGATTACTATGAAGGGACCCCAAAAATTTTATATAATAATAAAACACTATTTATAATTAAAATAATAGATATTTTTAATTTAATCCTATATATATATTTTAAGATGAAAAAAATACTTTTTTTCATAAATTGGATTTTTACGCATCATGTTTTATACTAATAGAATTAATTTTTATATATATAGAAATATAAGTTGATAAAATTTATTTAAAAATATAAATTTATATGTCAAAATTATATAATAAGGTCAACTATAGATGTATTAAATATTAATTAGTTAGGTAAAAATTTGATACCACTATTAATCCTAAAATGGTATTAGTGACAATTATAAGTGTAAATAGAAACATAATCCCCACCCCATTATTTTACATTAATCATTCATTTTACTAGTTAAACATTTAGCCTATTTATTTTAGCATGATAAATTTGAAAAATATTCAATTCTAACCACTTATAAAATGGGAAACTCCCAACACCTTCAAGGACATTAATGGAATTTTGTTTCCCCTAAAAACTATAAATGTTTTGCATATCCTAAAATATAAATTCAATTCCTTTAACTTAAATTTACAAGATATTATCCAATGACCCAAATATAAAAGGATAATTCCAAGAAGAAACTCATGTCCTCCACATGTGTACTAATTTTTTCTAAAATCATTTCATATTTAGTATATTTAGGGGTTTATAACATCTGAAATCATGTTTATTGCCATCAAAATTTTTGTATATTGAATATTAGTATTCTTACGAATTAATTATCAACCACCAATCCTCGTTTACTTTATGAAATATGAAACCATTATTCATGTCTTACTCCATGATGTGACGACTTCTATTTTTATCCACCACATCTCTTTTCTTATTATATTGGTAAATTTTTTGAATAAATTAAAAATGTATAATATAATAATTTTTATTATTAAAATTAAAATTAATTTCCACCTTAATTATATGATTTTAATTATGGATTAATAATTATAAGAGTGCATGATAGAAACTACTACAAACATGAAGTAAATTATCTCATTTGTTTGTTGTATAATATAATTTAATTTAATATCATAAAATAATATTCCCCAAAATTAAATTATATTAATAATAAGATATTTATTATATTATTAATTATATTATTAATAAATAATTCACTTTCATAATCATACTAATATAATAATTATGATATGCTCAGGTTTGGCTTAGTTTACCCACTTACATAAACAATGATATAATATAATATCATGGAAACCATTGGTAACTTAATTAATGATCATAATGGGTAAAAATAAGTAATAAAAGATATATTTCATCAGAATATTAACATTATTTTGTTTACTTTTAATTAATAAACATGAATTATATTGTAAATAATTAATGAAAAATTATTGTCCAAAATTATTAATATTGGAAACATAATCAATCATTTAATTGAATATGTTAAATATTCATAAATTATTATAAATACTAAATTCCATTACCTTGTATGATTTGTAAATTTTGAAATTTTATATACTAATGAAGCTCACACAACTATTATGATCAAATTTTAAAATGATAAAAAATAATCATTCTATAAATTGATAATAGATAACTGATAACTGGTATATGTATATTTATATATAGTAAATATAAATAATATTTTTAATCGTTTATATAAATATATTATATTCATAAATAGGTTATTATGTTTTTAATTTTTTTACACATGTTAATTAATTTCAATAAATGATGATTATAATGAAGGATAGGGGTTGTTTTCAAAAATTTAATTTCTAAATAAATATTTCATATTGTTCACCATGAAATCCTTGATATAGTGAAAATACAAGAAAGTGATTTTATTTTAACAAATTAATCTAATTTTATTAATTTGAAGACATATATAACGATCTTTCATTAAATATCCATCAATTCAAATGATATAGATTTGGTAAGGGTTTTTATTAACTCATCCCGATGATTGATTTTTAATTATTATTTATGAAATTATTTCTTTCAAAATTAGTTATTTTCATTTATAATTCATTCAATTGTTGGTTATAATTCTATATATAGAAGATGATATGAGGTATTAAATTCTTCCACACTGATGAATTTTCATCAAATTAAATATACACCATTTTAGATAATAATCCACATGAATTTTTATGATGGTTTCGCATAAATGATCATATATTCAATTCCCAAAAATTTTATCCATTGTATTTTTAAATTGGATTTTTATTACTAAATTATTGATGTTACTATTTAAAAAGGTATTCAAGTATATATTTTTCATCATTTCAAAATCTGATGATGAATCTTCCACTAATCATTTCATTAGACAACAATTTTATCATTTGAAGGATTTATTATTGAAGTTATCACATAAAAAATATATTCCATCCAATTAATTAAATCTCCATTCTAAAAACATTATATATTTTCATTCAAACATTATTAATGATTATTTATAAAAATAATTATATTGTACATTATTTCACATTCAATGTGTGAATCCTTTAATATTAATAATGATTTAATAATGAGACATCAATAAAAATATAGATTTTAAAAGGACATTATTTCATTATATAAAACATGAAATTTTAAAAAATGACATTTAATGTGACTATAAAATCATTTTTTATAAAAAATAAAAAAACCATTTTAAAAAACAATACATTAATTCACTACTATTTCAGGTTCGTATATAAATAATTTATTTACCTAGATTTTCTCTTTTATTAAAAATTGTCTAAATTATATAATGATAGAATATTGTTTTTGTTATAATGTTTCAGGTATTAACAATTTACATTATTGATGTTTTTTTGTGATACTATATTGAAATATTGCAAAACATTTTTTTCAAAGGGTTAATGACTATGTGATTAAATATTATTTTTCATGTGGCACATGCATGTATTCAAAATCAACGATGGGGTTTAGTTGGAGGTTCTATCTATAGACAATGCACCCATGGTGGGTGTTCAATTAAAATTTCATTTAATTTTGTGTTACAGTAAACCACAATAGTTAAAATTTAACAATATATTAGTAACTTATTATAATATATACACATAGGTTTTTACATTCTATTAGGATAATTTCACCAATTATACTGTTGATCATCTAAATCCATTTTAGGTTTCCTTCGTTTCATTGGATGGATTAATGTGTCGAATCCCACTAGTGGAGATCCACATGTGATAATTTGGTCTATGATATATGCCTTGAAATTTTATTGTTCTAGTGAAACAAATAAATTATTTTCCACTATTATTCTTGATCAATCCAACATACATCTAGGTTGATGGAGTTCTTCTCATATTGGGAGGAATAGAGTTGAAACAATACGTGAAGAGAACTTTGTTATGTGAAATTATTCTCTATTAACAATATTCAATTAACCATATAGAGTAGATATAACCATGTATTTATAAATAATGGGTTTAGGATAAAACATGATTTAATTATATAACACCCCTTAATTAATTTTATATTCAATATTAATCCCCATTCTATATAGTTATCATATTATAATTTTTGTTTAAAGTGATTATTTAAATTGTGTAATTAAAAATATTATTTTACCATATTGTAAATTAATATTTATCCCTGGAATGGTCTAGTTCCATTCAAACACTTCAGAATATATTGAATACAAGAATAAATATTTAATTAAATATTTCATTGATAAATAAATATTTTTGATTGATAAAAACAGATTATAAATGATTATCATAATTGAGAATGATATTCAGTAAAATAATTAAATTCAAAAATAATTTAGTCATGATCAATGGATTAAAATAATGTGTGACCCTCTTGTATGCATTCTCATTAGAATTAGTCTAGATTGTGTGAAGTCCAATATTACAATCAACCACAGGTAAAGGAAAACATGAGAAATAAATTAAAATCTCAAAAACAAAAAACACTAATTAACTGTCAAAAATTTATATAATCAAATTTTCACAAAATACCATCAATCATTTTGCACAACATTTTCATCAACATTTTTTTATTACTATGTCTTTGATTAATTATCTATAATAAACACATTGATATATCCTAAATGTGGAATGTAATCTGATGGTTCCATTTCAATAAAAGGGCCGAGATATTAACTACAATTATAATGTAATGGATAAACCCTACATAAAATTATCCATAAATAACATGCAATTCCTGATGCACCCAACATTCCTCACATCCTGAAAACATATGTCATGATAGTTTTCATGATCAAATATAAGTGTGCTAGTTAGAAAAACATTTAATTAAGAAATTAATTACTATGTACCATTTTATATTCCAACATATAATAATATATGATGACATGAAGAAATTTAGAATTTCAAATGGATTGTATTTTATCAAAGTCTTCCCACTTCTAGATTACCATATGTGAGTATCATGAGAATAATCCATAAGAAAATTTGAGTAATCACACCGAAAGGATATATATGATGTATGATATCATAATTTTTTATCCAAATGTAGAACTATATTTCAATATTTTGTCATGGAAGTTCATTATTCTTGTCATTTCATGGAAATTATTTGAACATATCAATGTGACAGATACCCTAGGATATTAATACAAGAAATTTAGGAATAAAAAAAATTAAACAAAATGCTTTATTTATATTTAATTAAAAGAGTATATTGCTAATAAAATTACAATTACTCTGTCCTAGGACACCAACTCCATCATACTCCAAAATTATAATAGGACAACTAAAAATAAAGTTTTGTCTACTAAATAACATTAGATAATCATGTTTATATTAATCCAATGCATTTTCCAATTGGTCTTCTTGTTGGTTTCTAATAAATTACATCTTCCGATAACCTCATCTCTCAAAAGAAAATCCCCCACGAGATGATACTTATGAAGTATATTCTTTCTCTTCTGATATGAACCTAGCTCGTTAACATATGCCACTACCCAAATTTTTTTAAAATATATGATTGTTGGATATTTATATCTAGGTAAAATTTCAAAATCATAAATTAAGTTCCATAACAGAATGTATTCGTAGTAGCCTGAAATGTATAATTACACTTGTAATATAATATATATCAACCAGTACAACATTTTCTACTCATCCATCCTATGTAACATCAAATTAAATTTAATATTTTTTCCATTTTAAATTTCAAATCACATTGGAATGATTGTAATCAAGATTATCTATATCCTCTCATATCTTGTTCTTCATCTCATACATAGACTAGAAACATGTACTCAGTATGCCTTATATACATACAAATTATTTATACATCCATCGAATTATGGTCGCATAGTACATGATCATATCTCCTTAAAAAAGAAGTTATGTGAGACAACCATCATTGTATATATCATAACATACATGATTGATCCATTCAAAAATTCATGTAGATACCTTATATTTATATTTTTTTTCATTATGTGACTAAGGAGAATTTTTATAGGAAATAGTTATTCCATCTAATAATAGAAACAAAACCATATTGGATTGTACCATTATGAATCTTTTTAAAATTTGTTCAATGTATATACCATGGTTTAGGATAATGATCCTCTCGGATCAATCATGATAGATCTTTATACTAAAAATATATTCCACCTCTCATTTGACCTTCCCGAAGAAGCATTTATTCAACTAGGATTTATCTTATAATAATACTATAATTTTTTTAATAATATGTAATATTTCAAATACATTTACTATAAATAAAACAACCACACTAACATTTAACAATTTATATATATAAGGATCACATTCAATATCAATGAAATAAAATTTTAGTATGGATTCATAAATATAAATTTCCAGAAACATGTTTCATTCATTAACCCAAAATAGGTATTATCAAATTTTCATAACCATTTAGATTAATTTTGATTCCCAAAACCATTATTTATAATTATGTAAACATATTCATGATAGTTCCCATTATAGATGGAAATTTTGAGATTCGTTATCAATATATCATAATAATGGAATGCTAAAGTTGAATGTTGAATTCATTTGTATTTAATCATTTAAAATGTTAATAATGATTCATCATAGTATATTACTTAATATTATTCATAACCTTTTACAATATATAATGGCTAATAGGAACTGACTTTTCCATCCATTTTCAATTTCTTATCGACTAACCATTTATGATTAATAGCATTTACACCCACTAAAGGATCAACATAAAACCATAATTTTTTTCTAATATATGGATTTCATATTAAGAATCACAACTTCTTTCCACCGGGAAATATTTTTTAAAATTACTACATCCATTTAGGTTAAATGATCATTATTATCAATTAATAATAATTCAAAATTCCCTTGGACTAGAAAACAATATTCTTCTTGTTCTATAACATCTCTTGTTGTCCTATATTGTATATCTGTCTATAGAACATTGTCTTTTTCCACATGTCATTGTGGAATATGTTATTGTTTCAACTCATGTGTACCATGAGACTCGATATCATCAAAGAATATGTCATTATTACTATCTAGTTTTGATCTGTTATCCCATTAAATGAATTTACAAAATATTTCAACAATTATGTTTCTGTATATGGAATTGTATTAGTAATATCTAATCGATTAATTGGGTATACCTATAAAGAAACACATTGGGAATCATATTTCAATTTTATTGAATAACTAACACTTAAAAATGTTTCACAACCATACCCATGAGTGTTAGACAACTCATGATTCATTCCATTCATCTACTATCATAGGATACCATATGATACTTTTGAGGGACATTATATTAGAATTCATAATATTGGTAGTGCCACAAAAACACAAAAGGAAAATAGAAAAATTAGATGACTCATCATTGATCTAAAAGTGTCTAATAAGGTATAATTCATCATATCCATTACACCATTCTACTAATACCTATTAAAAGGAGTGAGTATTAATATATCCTATACTATGCTAAATAATCGAAGAGGACATTATGAAGATATTATCCACCTTCATATTAGTGGTATTGATTAATAATCAAATAATTATATTTAATTACATTATTCATGTATTTCTTAAATCTATTACTGGAATGTGACATATAACTCATGAATTAAACATATACATATCTTCTATAATCATCCTTTAAAGTAATGAAGTATGAGTACCAAAATCATATTCAAAATGTCATGTTACACATATATTTATAGGAAATAATTAATTTAGATATTTTTCCTTTTTACATTTTACAATTAATGAGGCGCTGGTTATTGTTCCTTATAACAATTCTGGAGATTAACCAAGCGTTTTTAGTAGAAAAAGAATGTATCTATCCAACAAGATGTAATTTTTTCCACCGTTATTATTTACATGACCTAAAAAGTGATTATAGAATTTGTTGTGGTATAAGTTAGGTCATGTTGTTTCATTATCTATATCCGTTAATTTGATATTTTAATTATATAGATAAACACTATATTTTTAATTTTTATTTCATAACAAATACTATCTATATAAATAAAGCATCAATTAAAACGAAACATGAAAAAAAATCCATCTATATCATGATTGGTTGGATGAATAATTTATATGGTATAAAAAATAAAAAAATGAAAATCCCTTCAATAAAATATCATTATTTTTCTTAATAAGAGGATATAATATATGATTTAAAAAAAAATATTTTTCTTCATTAGAGGTTCTTAGATCCACCTCCCCTCAGTCGATCACTATGTATCTACTTGGAAAATATATTTGAAACAATATTTTATCATGATAATCTATATATATTTCAAAATTTATAGGAAAATATAATTTTAACTAGATGATAATCACAAATGAAGATTCGCCTTTCATATTAGGCATTGTGTATTTTTCTATCTAGTGCCCCATATTTCCACATGTGAAACAAATATCATCCTAATCCCTTGTTTCACCATTGATCGTTCTTTTAATGGAATGATGTAAAGAAGATTTAGGCTTAAATATATTCACATTGACTTCTAATTTTTTCACTCTATGTATAGACGCAATTTTATTTTTCCTCTCCATTTCTACAAGAAAATGTCCATTGAGATAATATTTAAGAGAATTCGAAATATTTTTTAAATTAAATATAACAGGAATAGTCAACATGATATGAGTGAGTGATTAATAAATGGTATTGGTGCATAGTCCTTTAGGGATTTTAATCCCAAGAACATATATGGTTTCAATGTGTCAAATGAGATTGAGTACATGAGAAAAATCTCACACTCCCCCTAATTTTACTCTGAAAGAGTGCCATGGATATCTCGAATCATTCATTGGATTATAACATATGATATATACAATGATGATGCTTTAAAGTTTAACAAGAATCCATTTTTTTGCTTCTTGAGTTCACTGGAAATTGATGATAGCATCAAACATTAAAATTCAACCAATTCATAAATTTTTTTAATAGAAAATGAATTGTTCATCACTTAACTCCTTGGTTGGAGGATTACTCAATGAGGATTCTTGTATGTATAAATTCTAACCACATTGCATCACACCCCAAAGGAAGATAATCCAATATTAAATTATATCTAGTGTGAAAAATGTTCATTAGATAATATATATTGACGTAATTGGGTTGATGAATAAATTTTACTTATTTACAATTTTAATAGATTATTATTAGTAATTTTTTTATTACAAATTATGTTGTATATAACAAAATTTAGTTTAGATAAAATCCCATTATTTTAAAAATTCTTAATATCCCTCACCATTGATGTTATAATGTCTAGTTTCTAGTAAATTATATAGGCAATGATCTAGATGCTTCTTTTCATAACTCCTATGTCGGGTTAGGAAGCTATTTGAAGGTATTTAAGTAGAAATCTTTTTCCTGACTGTGGTTTGGCATTTTCAGGATCAGTTGAATGGTCTATCCATTATAGAATTCATTACTTGTATATCAAATAAACATGAATCCTTGTTATAACAAATCAAGATAAGGTTACGTGGCTTTATTAATGATGTTTTTGTAATCCCATAACCTTCCACATAACACCATATTAAAATTAACCAGCCTAATGATGATTGGTAGAACACTTTATTATATGGATTTTATAACAAATCAATTGAAGGATGTTCATTTTTGTCATTTTTTAGTTGATTGACCATAATTTATTAGCAAAATATTTTCCATGTTTCATCCATTACATGAACTTTTAATATTATTTAGAATTTTCTTAATTAATTAACCATATTAAAAATCAGTTTTTTTCACATTACATTGATTTTAATTGAATATTTTCTCATTAATTGATTAATTTATATAACATTGGAATTGCATCAAAAAATTTAATACTATATAGACATAAAAAATTAAATAGGTAAATTACAACGTCATTGTTTTATAAAATGGATGATTTATTGAGTAGATAATAAACTAATTAATAGTTAGGGGAATATATCATTAAGCTCATCACTGAAAGTGTTGTTGAATTCCACATTTCCAATTGTGTATCAATTGGGTTTTCATCAATATGGTTCTATTTTTATTCTACTCCACATTTCATAGAATACACCATTATTTACATGTTTATATAAGTCGTACAATTTTGATTGAACTATTTGATTGTTTTGGGGAATTACAAAATAGTCTTGTACACATATATCCTATCTGATTATGGAGGGAGGGATGACTCACATGACAACAAATATAATCTAATATTAAAAATTTTAAAACCAATGAGTAAATTAAATGAAAAGATAAAAGGCATCATTAAACATGATGAAACTCATTAATAATCATATATTTTACTATTATGACAAATTATACATTATTAATTTTCAATTTTCATTAATTATATATTAATATAGAAAATTTTATTGTATTAAATAATTTTATTTTAAAAAATTTATGATTCCCTCTCATCATAATGATAATATTATTTCCTTTAGAGATACTCATCATAAACATATTAATTTCAAATATATAACAATAAAAAATAAATATATATTTTTACTGTAAAATATTTGAAAATAGTATATTAAATAAAATCATTATTATAATGTAAAATAGAATAGGATAAAATAAGTACAATACCATTTTAATTCTGAAAATATAAATTTAGTGTAACTTTATATATAACTATTATTAGAAGATTATCACGACTATAAAATCCCTCTAAATGCTCAGTATCAAGGAAGTGATATATATATTCTATATGTATTGTAAAATTTGGTGTTTCTTGACTTTACCCATGGTTGTGTACTAATTATAAACATGAAATGTGTTCTGATATCCATGTGTTTTTGAATCCCACAACAAAACACAATATGTTTTTCATATGGGGGTCTATACAATGTTTATATTATAGTGAAATTAAATTTATTATTCAATATCTATGACAACATTACAAGACGACACAAAATTAATTTATTTTTAGTATTTGATTTAATGAAAAATATATCAGGTATATTGGCTACTTGGAGTGTGCTTCATCAGTTCTCTAAGAATTCAGTCTCATCTGATTTTGACTTTGTATTTGTAGAAATGTTATTCATGAATTTCTACACTATACCATGATGAACAATTTTTATTTACACTAACAACACACCATGTAATTCATTTTACCTAGTGTGAGGATGTCCTGGACTACATGTGGTGCGAAATAAATGAACCATGTATAATTACATCTCAAAATGGATTATATATCACTACATTCCCATGTGATGTTTAACACAAGAATTTGATTTGAACTCCATCTATATGACATATAATACAATTTTATCTATATAGAGTCTTAAACTTGTTCCCAATGGAATTTATTTTCATTCCAAAACAATTCATTATTTTAGGAAATTTTGAATTATTATTAAATAATTTAAATTTTCAATGTCATGGTAATTTACAAATTAGAATAAATAACGAATAATATTGAAATGAAAATATGTCTAATAATTTATATAATGATCATAAAAAAAATAATTATAAAATTCAAATGGGAACGCATTGAAATCACATTGGTGTTTTGGGAATAGTGTTAGTTCATATAGTGGAAATTAAAAAAAATTATTTTTGTTTAGAGATTATTGTAACACAAGTAGGGGATTGTTTATGTTGTATATATAATAGATTTCTTTAGATATGATAAAATTATTACAACATATTAGAATCCTTTATATGATAATGTTTTTGATAATTTGAAACCCATTCAGACTACCAAAATTAATCTATAAGGTTTCATGTGTAGAATGTCTATTGTGTGGATCGACATGTTCTTCTTTTATATCCTAGAAATTACAATTGATTTATATGTTCAAAATCCATGAATAATTCATATATCAGTATTTATATTGTTCAATAAAATATCCATTGTGATTGAAGGATTTCTTTTTATTTTTCTTCATGTGGATATTGGTGGGGCATTAGATAGAGAAAGACATAGGTAGAAGATTGTTGTGTGCAACAATTTACTATTACTAATTTTTGAATATCCCTACAATAAAGATATAAAAATATATTAAATTTATATGATTTGGTTAAAATATTTTTAATTTTTCTAACAACCCCTTAATAATTTTATTATCTTTATTAGACCCTATGAAAAAATAATAATAACATTATTACTATTTTATGGCGCCCATTAATACTTGTTTTATATAAATTTTATTACTAGATTGTATAATAAATATTATCATGGACGTGCTAAAGGTCTATTAAAACTCCTATAAATTTATAATTTAGCAAATAAATATTTAAATAAATAGTTCATTCATCATCAAATAATTGTGATTGATAAATGTTTAACAAAAATTTTCATCGGTTTTAAGAATTATTCTAATTGTTATAATTAGATGAAAGTTTAATTTTATTGAAATAAAAGATAACACATTCTGTGGGACCTGAATGGATTAATTCATAATATAATTACATCGTCATTCTTAAAGGCCATGATTACTATTATGATATTTTTACAATACCATATATGTTGATATTAATGTCTCAAAAATGACAGCCACATACAAATCCTCCTTGTCTAATATGATCTCTTTGTCACATATCTCACCATGCATGCGGCATATCTATGTTTTTAACATATGTTATTGTTATTTCATTCATGTAATATTTTAAATAAAAACATCAATAACATTGTTCCATGAATTTAACGTGAAGTTTTCATTCTTATCAATATGTATATACGTCAACTTCCATAATGATGGAAGTGAAAATCCTTAAATAATTCATTAATATAATTTAATTTAGGATGCAACCATTGTACAATACTTATTTGAATCCAATGAAATGAATATTTTCATCTATAAATATCTTTTCAGATGTGAATTAATGAATTAATAATAATCATAAATTCGATGAACCATTATACAAAGCCGTAGACAGGAATATCTAATGACACCAAAACATATGAAATTGATTTTAGTTAGTCTACAATAATTATATCCATTCTATGATATTAACAAATGAAGAAATAATTTTAGGAACTCTCATCAATTTATGACTACACATACCATAAAATTAAATATAATTTGTTCCTTATCTTACTATATTATTTGAAAATAGATTTGTATTTAAGAATATCATCTTGGACCATTATGGTTCTCATCATATCGGGAACTGAAAAATCCATGTAAATTTGACTGATACCCTAGGTCATTATTATACTAGTATTAAAAAATAATAATAATTATGTAATAATATGATTTATTAATATAAACATTATTGAATATTCATTTAATCAATGTATATTTATTAGTTCATTGGATTTGCGATTTCATTGTCTCAACAACACTCTAATTTTATGAAAATTTGGATGATCACAAACTCACTTATTTTTTCTACTAATATTTTTGAGAGAGTTTTAAAAAAATTATATTCTATTTAAAAGGAATATAATATTCAGATAATTACTATAGAAATACTATTTCAATCCCATTGTTATGTTGTAAGAGATAACTATTGCGTATGATATCGTCCAAATGTTACACTGGAAGAGCTATAATGTGAAATGGTTTCAACTCTACGTTATAATAATAAGTTTTCATATGGATTGAAATCCTTATTTTTTGAAAATAGAATTGTGTATGGATCAGAATCCCTACGTTGGTGTTCAGATATAATACTCATACATTTGGATCCATAATTTTATCATATGGTTAATCAAGGTTATGTTTTGGATTCTATCCTAAATGTTTTAATGTATGGATTATCATCCATGTGCTAATTTTATTATTATGTTATGAAAAGATGAAATTATGGTTATGGAAGACTATATTTAATGGATACCAATTCTACATGAAGGACACCTATACTATGTGAAGGAACCCTTTGCTCGACATATCATCTATACATTGTGTTCTAAATGGAGATGTTTTTCAAGACAGGTTTTCAATACAATATTGCTGCAACGATCGAGTCATAATTAAAGAACGATTCAAGGATCGTTTTGATTATATCAAAAATTCCATACCATTGACTAAAATTTATACTATTTCAATGAGTTGTTAAGAATCTCTTATTCAATTGGTATTTTATGTTTTTTAATCACCCATCATATTGTTTTAGATATTTAATACTAAAGAAAGCTATCTATTCTATATATTTCCTCAAAGGATCTCTTTAAAAAATATTCATGTGATATGAAATTCATATATGAAAATATATTATTGAAATTATATTTTTTAGTGATACTGCAATGAATGATCGATTTTGAAATAATCTACACTTTGGATATATACGTGTTAAATCTTTTACTACTATAAGATATTATTTCATGAATAATATGATCCCTCATTTATCAGTTGCTTCTTCATAAACTACGATGAACCACACGAACCATTCAAATAAAATTATTTTTATTTATTGGAGTTTGAACTACTCATAATCAATTGTGGTGGAGTATCAGCTTCCCAATAAAAGATGTGGATAACTTTTCTTCTATTATAAAACCAGAATACATTATTAATAATATTATGATAAATGTGTCAACTACCTGAACAAATTTTTATATTTATTTTCTTGTGAAAACAGGACTAATCAAGTTAATGATTCCAAGATCGTAGAGAAGGTGATTTGTAGAGGGGACTAGGGGTTTTTTGTGCCCAAAACCACTATAAAAAGTTGTGTTCTTTATTATTGTTTTTCTATTGTATGCCTTTTTATATATGTAAATAGTTAACATCCTAATAAATCATTTTGGGTGTCAAAATACGGAATTGTGGATGAATATTGAAAAGAAAAATTCACCCCTTCTCATGTTTCTTTATTTATTCTATCCCAATAACTGTTATTAGTGGAGTTATTTTTGGTAAAATACTTAGCAATGTAAATTTATAAGGTCTATAAAAATATGTAAATGGACTGTCCAATAGATGTAATGTCAATGGTATTTTCTCCATATTTCGTTGGTGAAAAATAATGATGTTTCAAATAATTAATGATTATTTATCATAAAAATCATGGATTCTAGGACTTCTAAAAAATCATTACTCGTTATAATTTTATTGAGAACCCATATAAATGGACTTCTGAACAAGATTCTGAGTATGAAACAAATTCTGAAGTAATGAATTCTATCAATTTTTCTCTTGGACAAAATGAATTCAATCATGTATCAAAATTTCCAACTTTCTAAGAGATGAGGATAACTATTACAGTTTCTTGTGAAGGAACGAATACTGATAGATAGGTGTTATATATTACAAATAAACTAAATTTAGAAACATTTTTAATGTTGTATGGTTAATGCTTCACATGGATGAATAGAAGGATCACAAAATATTCCAAAAAATTAAAACCTTTGGTGAACCAATCAAAAACTAAAAGCACAATTTAAAATTACTGAGCGTACTAACATTTAAATAGAGTGAAATATCGGCTACAATTCATCATTCATCACCTACCAATGATCTGATAATGAATGAACTAATTTGATCAATGATGATGTGTGTAGAAGAATTGGTTGTTGAAGCAAATGATTATAGGATTATTATAAATAAGGGAAATATTATTTCATATGTGACATCTAATTAGAATAGATTAATATCAATGCATGATGTCAGTGAAGTGAAAAATTTATATTCCATATATTTGGAAATGGAATTTGATCAAATAAGAGGAATATCAAATATGATTTACAAAAATAAAATAGGATTAAGAAAATCATTAAGGAATAGTGAAAAAGAAGCACGATTTGTTAGATGCTAAGAAGGAATGATTTTTGGTAATCTCAAACATAATTTTCCTCTACTGAATGATGAATTCAATATGGGAGAAAAGAGATACTAGAAGAAAATATTATTATAAAAATTAAAGTTAAAGGAAATTAAAGATACATTTAGTATATCTTAAGACTATATCGGCACATCAATGATTTGATATGAAAAATGAAAATCATATTTACAATCCAATATTAGATTTAGGGACGAAGTGGAAATTTTACATGCATTTTACTCTTTAGATTATGATTCTATTACATTCTCAAAGGAAAAATTTTCATCATATTTTTCTATGTTAGAAGAAAAATATGTTTCCATAATAATGAAAAATTAATTGTTGAAAGACATTCATAATGTTTTTTAGTTGTAATTGATTCCATGCTAAAACATCATCAAGAGGTAATTGAAAAATTAAATTCCTCAACATCAAATGGTATCAACCATGAAATAGTATATCTTGGAATTGTAGGGTGAATGCATTTTCTATAAAAAGACTTCCCATTTATTTACTAAAGGGGGAAATAATATAAATGAAATTCATCAATTGAATTTAATTAAAAGTAAATGGCATAAAATCATATGTAATAGGGAAAAATAAAAATTTTATAAAAAATATTTTGTCCCCAAATATATAAAGGCTATCTGTTATCACTATGGAACAAAAGGAAATTACCATAAAAATTACAAATTGAAAAATAAAATAGTTATTTTTCTCAAAATATCCTTTATTTAAAAAACCATATCCTGAGAAATTAATGAGAAAAATGGAAAAATAATGTAGATCTAGATTCCCAGATCATTTCTTGCTATCACTCTAAGAACCCGAATGGTATGGGTATGAAAAAAAATACATTTTTTAGGAAATAGTTAATAAAAAAGAAAATTCATTTGGTATACAGGATGTGGATGTTACGGGAATATTAGTGGGGAATAAATGATGATTCATACACTAACTTATGTGGATGGAGGATTAGTCACTTTTTGTGAGAATTCCGGAGGAAAAGTTGTCGGAGACTTAAATATTGGATATCCATATAATATCTCCATAAATATTTTATTTTATGTACAACTTATAATGAAAAAACTAATATATTTCTATGAACTCTCTACTGATGTATTTTTTTTGATTTTATATCAATTCCTACTCCATGGTTAAAGATATGTTTCTTATATTTAGAGCACAAAGAATAGATAATCATTATAATTGGATTTAAATTCCATATATTAACAAATATTGATTGTTTATCTACTATGAAAAATGAATAGTTTTTTTGGAATAAAAGATGTGGAAACTATTATATATATTCATTACATAAATTCTTATAGAAATATCTTGATTCTAATTTTCATAGTATTATTTTTTACCATGATAGATTTTGTGATTCCAGCCAAATGGGAAAGCATCAGAAATAATCATTCAAATCCACTAACAATTTTACAAAATATTAAAAATTATTACTTATACATATGGATTTTTTAGACCACTATGAGTCTCATTTTTATATGATAAAGAATATGTTTTTATTTTGTTAGATGACTTTTCTAGGATTAATTGGTTTTTTTCTAATACTCTACAATAATGTTTTCACTTTTTTAGAGAGTTTTTTGTAAAACTGTTCAAAATAAAAACTTTTTTATAATAATTTCTCTAAGAAGATACCTTGATAACGAATTTTAGAATTAATAATTCAATTTTTTTCACATATATTTTTATTGAACACAGATTTTCAGCCCCAATAAGACCTCATCAAAATGGAAATTTTGGAAGGATAAATAAAAATATTCATGAAATGGCATTGAATGTGCTGAATGAATACAATGTACCTAACTATCATTGGGAGAAGAAATATGAACAACCAATTATATCATGAATATATTTTTAATCCACCAATATTCAAAAAAACACATTATGATCTTTGGGATATGAGAAAACAAAAAGTGAATTACATTAATGTTTTTGAATGCAAGGTGTATATATTGAATACTAAGGAAAACCATGGTATGCTCGATCCAAAGGCAGAATAAGGTATCTTTTTATGATATCATACAACCTCTAAATATTATATAATGTTTACTAAAAAGTAATGGATTTTTGATGAATTAGGTCATGTGATGTTTGATGAAACTATCCATTTCATTAAATAGAAATATCAAACTGATGATGTTACCGAATCTTTTTATAACATGAGACTTAAAACCCATATATATGATTTTAATTTTGATATTAATATAATAATTATTGTTCAGAATAGAAAGATACTGAATAACCTGATAGTGTATTTCATAAATAGTCTAAAATTATAAAGAAAAGTCATTTAGAAACTATTTTCATTGACATAGAATCAACAATTATAAATAAAAGAATTGAAAGAATCCAATTATAATTCTCTTCCACTCTATCTGAGATAGAATGTAATTCTAATTAAAAATAATTATATTATAAGAGATGGATATTCACAATGAAATAAGAGATAATGTATTTCAAATTGAATGGTGTTTGGGAACTAGTAGAGAGACAAAACAATTATCCTGTTTTAAGAACCAAGTGGGTCTTTAAATATAAACAGGATGATAAAGGGATTATATCCCAATATAAGGCCAGATTAGTTGCTAAAGGATATAATCAGGCTTATGGTATATGTTATCATTATACATTTACTATATAGCTAGGAATAAAATATAATAATTCATTTAGCTTATGCATCTCAAAATATTTTCAATTTATATTTTGTGGATGTTAAATAAATCTTTCTTAATAGTTATTTAATAGAGGACGTTAATATTGAAAAACATCCATGTTTTGGAAATCCTCCAAAACCATTCATTGTTTTTAAACACACTTAAGATCTATATCTCCTTAATTACGCATCAAGAACCTAGTTTGATTGATTATTTTATTTTTATTTGAAAACATGATTTAAAATAGGATTAGAAGATCCAAAACATTTCATTAAGGATATTTTTCAAATATTTTATTATTGCAAATTAAATTTAATGATGTTTTTTTCGGTTAATCTAATAAAAATATTTATCTAGATTTTTCAAATTTAATGCAAAAATAATTTGTAGTGAGTATTATGGGAGAAATAATTTTCTTTTTAGGGTTTTATATTTACAAAAAAATATATTGGAAATATTTTAATCAAGTTACATATATTGTTTATTTATTGTAAATGTTTGAAATTTATAACAACAAAAAAAAATACATATACAATGTATTCCAATAATTTAAATGATTTCACTAAAGAAGGAAAAACAATTAACTACAAGTTATATTGATTTATAAATGGTTGTTTGTTATATCTAATTTCTAGATGAACTAAAATTATGTTTTCTATATGTTTTTTATATTTATTTCAACTGAATACAAAATAGTCCCATCAGTCTATTATTAATATATTAATTATATATTTAAAATGATCATTTTTTCAATTCTTCTTGTCAACAAAACATATGATTTTAATTTAATTTCATATTCAGATGTAGAATTTGGAGTTTGTATATTAGATATAAATATTACTTTTGAAACCTATAACATTAAAATAATATAATTTTTTTCATGGTCTTGTAAGAAACAACACTCATTTTCCCATTCAACCGATGAGGTATAACATGTATTGGTCGTAGATGATGTGCCCATGATCTATGGATTAAAAACACACTAGTGGACACTGAAATAAAATTTAATATTATACATATTTTATGTGATAATACTAATGATATTAATTTTTCCAAAAATCTTATATATCTTTATATGAATAAGAAAATTGATTTATGACATCATTTTCTATGATATCATATCTATAAAAATATATATCATTAGATTTTGTTAATATCAAATACCTGATAGATTCCATTTTTACTAAACCACATCCAAGTGATACATCTGGTATATTGTGGAGGATTTAGGAATATTTTTGTTTAACTTATTGTTTATTAACTTATTTCATGTAACTATATATCTACTTTAGCAATCATTGTTTAATTTGTTTTATTCAATTATGTTTTAAATTAAAATTTCAATTTTTTTTATATTTGTTATTTAAAAATTAATAACTAATGTGTACATTTTCAATCAGCTTAAGAAGATAATTTTCATTCCCTTTCTCTCTTTCTCCACTCCTACACATCCTTTTAGTTTACAAACCTTCTTTCGATTACTATTTTCTGAAATCATAAACCATCAATCCCATTAATCTATAAACCTGCAGTGATGAAAAAATCATGATGATCTATTGAAATTGAGTTGGAAAATAATTTTAACGATTTTGTGAAATCCATAAAAGTTCATCATCAAAAGATAATTGATTTTGTTTATTTAGATTATATAAATAATTTTATAAAGGGAGTATTGTGATTTCAAGGATTGGTTTATACATTTGGAGAAGATAATATTCCTATGGTTTTCAACAGTGAGGTAAATTAGTTTTGCTGAAATGCTTCATTTATTCATAGTTTGGAAGAGTATTAAATTTTCTATATGACTAATGATTATGTGATTTCATTGTCATATGTCGTATGGGATGAGATGATACATTTTAACTAGGAGGGGGAGTTATAGTTTGATTGATGGAAAATCAGTAATGGAAGACATTCTTTATAATGAATTATGTTTTCTTTTTTGGAATGATAATTGACCCTAGGGTAATGGAAAATGAACTTCCCCCTTTTCATCATGTTTTTATGAATTTCATTCAATAAAGAATTTTTCCTTAGAGTGCTGAGCTAGATAATGTCCAATAACATTATACATATATCTTTTTTTGATTCTGAATCACATAATTATTAATTACTGCTAGTTTATAAAAATATATCAAAGGCATTATTTCAACATTGATGTGAAGATGAGATATTATCCCTATGGATGGATTATTTAATTTTCACTATAAATGAATGAAAAAATTTCCAATATGTTTTATGGAAAGACATGTCACCACAACAACACATTTAATGCAGGAACTATTATGAAGCTTATATTTTTTTAGAGGAATAATTGTAATTTTCTATATTGTAGTTGGTGTAGAATAATAATAGAATTCATTGGTTGTAGCTCTGTTGGAGAAATTAATAATTCTATTATATTGTTCAATTCATCAGAGGCCTGATGAATAATTAAATTACAGGCTAGAATAATCTCTTAATATGAAAATAATAATTAAATTTTTTATTAAGGAGCCAATGGATAAACCCCAAGAGTATGTATGTATTATAATCCAGTGGATGGGAAATTTGACTAAGAGGCCCAAATTCAAAAACATATCAGTGATGGTTTTCACGATACCCAAACTCTTGTGGATCTAGATTATGATGCTTTTGGAGGATCAGCATTAGGAAAAAAAATTAGTTTGTAATAAAGATCCAGGTTTGGCCTTAGTGTATGTACATTAAATGGAAGTTATTCCTCAACATGAAACTCCATCAAATGATTATTTTTATTCATAGGCTGATGCCTTATTTATAAAGATCAAAACATAGGAGGCTTGCAATTTTTTTTCTTAGAGAACAGTTAGGGGGTGAGAAAATCATATTTTTAGAATACATGGTTTCACCATTCTCATGATTGGAGATTGATCTTTAGAGGATCAATTTATGGGAATTCAAATAAAATAAAATTTCAATTGGAGACCTTAATGAACACATCAATAATATATCTAGAGAGTTCAGTTTTTTGAGATATGAATATATTATGAAATTAATGTTTGATGAGTTTAAGCGGTTTATATGGAGATAATTTCAGTATCCTAGTTAAAATAGTCAAGTATCAACCTCCATTCAATAGACACCCCCAAAACTGATTAGAATGTTTGAAGCTATTACATCAGTACAATATAAGATCAATAATATTCTACAAACTCTTTAGTATGATAGTACTACATTAAAGGTGTTGTTGGAAAAAAGTCATCTAATTAGTCAATTATCTTCTAGTGAATCGTGGTTGGGATCAGTGCTTAATAAAATTAAGGACTACATGACCTTGATCAATCAGTTAATGGAATCTATGAATGATTTTGTAATGGTCCTAATGGTTGAGAATTTTAATGATTGAAATGATTTAAATATTCTTATTTAGTAATGGTCAAAAGTCTTGAATTACAATTTCCATATTATGTTTTTGAATTTTCATAATATTATCATTATAGATCAATTCCATAATCATTCTTATAAACCCTCTATCATAAATAATTAAAACCAATGAGCTTTATTATAATGACCCTTTCATTTAATAAAGTTTATACCTTATTTTTTCAAAACATTTAATAATTTTGCGAGCTGAATTTATATTATCGTTAATTTTTTAGTATCTTTTAGTGTCATTCAATATTTAAACTACCAATATAAGATTTATTTTTCTTATGTATTTTTTTATAAACAATTCATTTATCTGTCATTGTTACATTGAATGTGCTTTATTTCATTTATTCATTAAACCCTTCTTTTTTATATCTCAAAAGGGAGAGAACATTTAATAAAAGTTTGAATATTTGTAATAAAATTTATTTATAATTTCCCTACAGACTATGGGGAGATGTTAGAATAAAATACTTCGAAACCACAACATTTAATTATATATAATATTAATTTTACAAGTGTCCATTTTCCATAATAGAAATTATATTGTGAAATCGAAATATGAAAATATTTTCAATATCTATTTATTTATGATTGTAAAAAAATTAATTAATTTTTTTTATTAATTATGTTATGGGTATTGTGATCACTAAAAAGGGGGACACCATGGGGAATTTGTTTTCTCAGCAATACTATATAATTTTATGATGATTTTGATAATAAAAAATAACATTGTTATTATATAATAAATATTTAATAAGTTAGTTTTATGGGAAATTATATTCTATATAAAATGAAATTTCCCATTCATAAATTACTGTGGAAGTACTGTTTAATTCATTACGTTATGATTGAATAGCTAATTATTGTTTATGCTATCAACCATATGTTAAATATGAAGAGCTAACACTTGAGTATAATAACAATCCTGTATTATTCTAATCGGTTATTTGGATGGATTGACGCCCATAAATATAGAAAATTGCCATTTTTTTATTAGAAACCCTACATTGGAGTATTAATTTTGTGATTGTACACTGTATTCATGAATTTTTACACATGGTTAATAAATTCTCTGTTTGAGATATTATGCCAATAAAGTAACTTTACGGAGTATCATCCCAACACTACATCGTTCCCAACATTATGTAAAGTTGATCATATTGATATGGAAAACTATTTTGAATAGAACCCTATTCTATGTGAAGGAACCATATGCTACACAATCATACCCTATGATACACATCTCAATAATAAATTATGTTATCAATGATGATGTTTTTCTAGCTTTACATTCAATGTGAGATTGCTGCAAAGGTAAGGTAAGAATTAAACACCTATTGAATTATCAATTTGATACTTTCAATGAACCGTGTTCAATGGAGAAAATACCTCATATACCTAATGGTATTTTTGAATATCTTGGTCAATTGGAATTTGAATTTGTATGATCAATAGTTCTATTCATTTGGATCTGGAATACCAAAGTAAGCTAGTTGTTCAGTATAGTTCCTCAAAATATCTCATCAAAAAATTATGTATGATATGATATTAACATATGTGAATTAATTTTTTTAAATTACATTTCACAATGTTGCTGTAATGAATGATCGATTCTATGAGAAGCAACACATTGGAGATAAAAATGTTCAATCATTTAATATTGTAAAATTACTACTACTATATAGTTGATAACATATTGAAGATCATTTTTCCACGTGGATTTCTTCAAACTGTATATTTTTTAATGATATTTTTTCTGAATAAGAAGTGATATTATCTACTTTTTGTTGCTACTTCAAGTGTGAAGAACATCTTAAACCTTTAAAATAAAAAACTTTTGATTTATTATAATTTCTATAACTCAAACTCTGTTTTGGTCGAGTGTCATCTTCTTGATCTATGATGTGGATAACTGGATCACTATTATTGAATCAGAAGGATTTTTTATTATTTTTATTTTAATGGTTTTAAATTGCTAAACTCGATTATAAATTTATGCTCTTGTGATCAGTGGACCATTCTAGTGAATTTTTTCAATCATGTAGAGTGAGTGGTTAAAAGAGTAGAATACATGATATTTGTTCCCCAAACCACAATGAAAAGTTATGTTCATTTTTTTATCTTATATATATTTTTTATACATATATAAAAACTAAATATCTTTATGAATCGTAGTTAGAATCAAAATCCAGAATTGTGGATGATTTTTTAAAATACACAACTCACCTCATCTAGGGATACTTTTCTTATTCAAAAATTAAAATAGGAAAATAACTCAAAGACATATGTCACAACCTCTGTATTGGTTATGGATTCATATCTAATGAGATAATTATGGGAATAGAGTATTAACACTCACTACACTATGGAAATCAAGAAGTGATACCAACTCTACTATGATAAGGGAATCATGTTGAAATTCCTAATCCACTCGATTTACGGTTATTTGGTAGTGATTATTACCTCACACTGTCATGGAAATGGTTAATGATTCCCAATATAATATTTTACAATTTATATTACAATGTATGTGCAATATTTTACATTAATGATTAATTAAAATTACATGTCATGTCATTATTCCATTTATTATAATACATGGATTGTTTTTATTGCCTCAATTGAAATATATTTATGTCATATAATATGTCAATATTTTGATATAAAATCTCTTTTTTATAATATTTCACAGAAAATTCTTATTCTCAGAAAATATATTTATCATGATCTTTTTCCATCTTCATGTTTTTCATTTTCATATGACTTTCCCTTGATGAAATGTTTATGCGTTTTTTCCTTTGTGAAAATTTAACCTTTCTCCATTCTTATTTTTACATTCCTTGAGTTATAATAGTGATTATAACCTCTATTTTGTACTGAAATTAGTATAATATCATTAGATTTTTTTTTTAAAAAATACATGTTTTGTAAAAATTAGTTTTATATTTATGTACTCATTATATAAGCTTATCCTTCCATTATATGGTTTGTGTTAATATTTTTAAATTAAACTATTATTAATATTAATTTAGGAATAAATGTGTTTTTATTTAACTTTGGTTAGCTCAATAATGATATATGATACCTTTTGAACATATTAAAATCATATCAACTCATTACCTAATAATATAAAAATCATTAAACTATTGATACCATGAAAAGAGAATTACATTCATATCCATTCAATGATTTCAAATATCAAATGCATTCAATACAATATCAGTTAAACTATCAATGATAATATTACATGTTATGAAATTTTTTAGGCATGTTATTGTATATATTTCTCACCAGAACTAATATATTAAACATAATTTAATAAGAAATTTCAATACTGAAATATTTTTAATAGAAGTGTGATAAATTATATATCTTTTATCAATATTATGGATCTCAATTCGCTTTTTTAACTTTCAATATTTAAATTTCCACTCATATTAACATTTTTTAAATTGATGATGGGAATAACTGACCTGGGTCGCCATCCAAATTAGTACATGGACCAATCTTCCACATACCCGAGGGGCACCCTTTACCTTAATTGTATTATGAAAATAATTATGGGCATCATCACATAATCAGAATGAAATATTTCACATTATAAATAGATAAAAATTGAACAACCATTATGAATTCCAAAATATAATATATTTACATCTGTTTCCATGAATAACATCCTTACCAGAACAAATAATAATAATAAATATATTGAATAATAATAATAAATATATAAATTATCATATATAAATAAAATTAATATATATATATATATATATGAATTGGATGATAAAACATACATGGAAAATAAAATGAAAGTAGCCAATATCATCTTCATGTGACATTATAATCATCATTACCCCCAAAAAAACCAACTCACTCAATCAATTAACCAAAACCATATCATGATCCTATAAAATATATTGGGCCGACTAAAATTGTGTGGAACATGATAGGTATGATGAAAAAAATAGTATGTAAGAATCATATATTCCATAAACATTATTTCTCAATATATAATATAAACACTATTTGGAATATATCAGTAAATATTAGGAATAATCCAAATGAAATACAGAAAAATACAATAAAAATGATTCTTTTTACAATATTCATGATTAATATAATTTTTTTTAGAAAAAATATTTCATAAATAATTTTGTTTCATATAATAGTTTTGAAACCCCACCGGTGGATATGTATGTTATCATTAAATAAACCACCAAACTCACAGTAACATATATTAATGAAAATTAAAACAAAAGTGAACATACATAATTAAATCATTTTCATAAAATTATTTAAACAACCACATTATAAAATTAATTATATAGGGTAGGGAAATGAAAATTCAATGGATGTGTATTGAAACCAAACTAGTATATAGGTAGTAGTATGATGTACGTAATGAAATGAAATTTATAATTATCTAATGAATATACATAATATGTACATGGATGGAAACATAATCAATAATATTGATTAAACCCTTTGTAAATATCCAACAAGAATTACCCCATCTATCCGTTCTTCTGTATCTCCCCCTTGGTCTCTTACATCATGAAGGATATAGTCTATGTAATCAAGACGAAATATATTTTTTCACATTCCTCAAAATGAATAATATAATAATATGATGATATTAGTATAAAATCAAGGATAGGTATCAAAAGAACATAAAATATTTCAATTAAATAACATAATAATATAACATATATGTTAATCCCACATCTCAACCCCATCCATTGAAATCAACAATATAAAATAGAGACATCATCCATGAAGTTGGACATATTTCCAAAAGAATCATTAAAAAATTCCAATCCAATCATTGTAATAGAAACAAATAATTATACATTAAGAAAATTCATTTTATAAAATATATTTGAATTTCCAATGGAATTAATTAATAAACATTATTTATGTGAAAATTTTTATAATAAGTAAATATTTAGAAAATAATTTTTTAAAACCAATTTTAATAAAAACATTTTACTGTCAAAAAACTCTTTTTATTAATCCATTTAATTGGGAATAATCACATTTTACTACAATATATGATGCATTTGGAAACACAAAATCAATTTTAGAATATAATCCTTATATGGCCACCACATGATAATCTCAAAAATATATGACCAAAAACCTGAAAATGATATATTACAGATATAGTTTTTTATTCCATAATATTAATATATCATTGTTTTTTCATCGAGTCTCTATGGAAAACAACCAAATTATGGAATTCATGTAACCCTTAAAACTGACTTAAAATTTCATACAAATCCACTAAGACACCAAATAATGATTAATAAAAAAATCCATCATTCATTATTTAAATACTAACTTACTTATTTTCTACATGTTCAAACAAAAATTTAAATAACCAAGAACCATTATGAATGGATTACACATATTTTTATAAACATCTAGTATATTTTCACATTTGGTACAAAGGAAGAATTTTTTAAAACTATAGAATACCATGATTTAAGCCAAAAAAATTAACATAAGAGGCATTATAAAATTAATTAATATGATTAAAAACCAAAATAATTAAATTTTGAGGAATTTATTAGGAAAAAGGATCTCATAACATGATATAGAATGGTAATCAATGGAAACCCAATCCTAAAAAGTTTTCAGATGTGAAGAAACCCCTGAATATGGAAAAAAACAATACCAAAGAACTATATGCTCTAGAAAAAATAAAATGAAATAAAAAACATTGTTCATACCTCACCATAGGGTACCATAATTAAGTATAAAATAAATTTAGTGATGTTTAAATAATAAGATGAAGGAGGTAGAGGATAAATAATGGCATACCTATGAAGGAACTACCAAATATTATTATATTAAAGAAACATAAGAATTAATGTTGAAGCTCAGGGAGGCCAACAATAGTCATCATAGGTATATTTGAGTGATGTGGAGTGGGAGGAATCCTTTTGAAAAAAAAATCAAATACATAATAACATGGGTAATAATTTTATTTAATGATATGGCCATGTTTTTTGATTTGACTACACAAATTCCTAGACAATGAAACAATAGTGTGTTATGTTATGGTTAGAAATACAACATGTGCATTGCTAAGTATCATAAAATAAGAACCATGATAAAATATTTAAAAACATATATATTGAAATTATTATCACTCTTCATCAACTGCTAAAATTTTTCCACTAATTCCATGAAACTTTTCCACTAATTTATACAAATGATATTCACCTGAATATTTTCACAAGAGTTTCATAGAGTTTGAACACAAACATGAATCCTCACGCAATCATAAACATAAATGAATAAATAGAACTTAGAATCCCATTATAAAATGGTTGTCACATAGTTTCTTCTAATCTTTTCACACTGACTGGGAAAAATGGAAAATTACTTCATGAACTCGGGAAACACAAAATTTTCAATATAATTGAACATGAAATTTAATAATATAAATAAAGGAAATGAAATGAATAATGTAATAATTTATATAATATTCATGGTGTGAAGATGGAGATATACTATGTATCCTCAAAATACAATGTGTAAGTTAGTGTATTTTTAATATTTCTATACTTTATCATGAACTCTTGCACACATATCCCATATTCCCACATATCATCATTATCGATGCATGGTTTTTATTTTTTTCATTTTCATGAGACATGAAAAATTCCTTCTATATGAAATTACATATATCATGTACCATCAAACAATCATACATTCCGTATAAAATATATTACTCAACATTGTTTTAGATCTGTATATATTTTTCAATTATAAACATCCAATAAAATGTTATTCTTATGTATAATAATAATATTATTATTAAATTTTATTGGGAGCACAATAAAATGGAAAATATTATGTTCTAATGGATATTATATATTCTTTTTTCAAACTATGTCTTCCAACTAACAATTTATGAAAATCTTTTAATTATCTCAGAGCCTATTTAATGATTTATAGGGAATTTATATTAACACTAAAACATATGAAAATAATGTAAATATATTTGGGGATATTTAAAAAATTACAGTACCACTCAGTCAAAATTTCTAAATCCACATGTAGAATTTGGATACTCAATAAAATTCATTCCATCAAACTTTACACACTAAACAGTTTCACATTATGACTAATTATTCTTCAATAATAATTTACGTGAAATTAATGATTTATTATAGGATCGCTAAATCCAAGTAACATAAATATGGTCCTTAAATCTTCTAACACTCACTAAAAATATTTTATGGATGCTTTTTCTCAACATAAAAAAGAACATGGGGTAAAATTTCTACAATATATTATCATGAATTTTATTTAATATAATAAAATTTCAATAAAACAATCAATAGATATTTATTCGTCTTTATCTCTAGATTTTTCTCAAATGTTTTATTTATCCACGTTTTATAGCATATAAATGAATCATAGTTAGAAAATAATGTTTCATGTAGCACATATTAGTGATCCACATATAGTCTTGTAAATTTTTCAAATCATTTAACAAACTCATTCATTTAGATATTAAAAGTCACAAGTTACATAAAACAACTTCTCCACTATAATATATGATGAATAACAACAAAAAATGAATAATTTTTTTTAAATAAAATTGGTAACTTCAGTATCCCCATTTGAATTTATTATTAATAACCATTTCAACTATATCAATTTTTATTCTAGTTTAAATATATTCCACAACATTATTGATAATAATGGAAAATATATAACATTAAATGAGTGTTTATATCATCTAATGAATCTAAATGTCTTATTATTCAATATTAGAGAACACTACTGAATTTAGTGAAGAGTGAAATAAAATTACCCATATATAATGACCCAAATATTAATCATCTATAAATATAAATGGGAAATAATAAGCATAGAAAATAATAATTACTAAATAATACATCAAATAATTTTATAATTCTATTCAATATTCCACACTATTATATATTCCTCTTACAATGGGGTCAATATGAATTTTTAGGAATCATTAACTAACAATCAACATTGAAAATTGAAAAAAAACCCATCATGTACAATGATGTTTTCCCAAAAATAGTTGAGTTCCTATTTTAATAATATAGTTAAATTCCAAAATCAATTAATAAAATGAATTTCATTATAAGTGTATTAGAGATTACTGTTAATAAACCTTATTAATGAAAGAATTATTTATCCTAACAAATATTATTGATTAACATCATATTATATAGATTCATTTATATATTTTTAAATACCACATAAGGAATAGAATTCATATTTATAGACCGGGATGATATTCTATAGAATATTCCTCCAGCACATCATTTCATTTACTATTGTTAAATTTCCAGGAGGAAACATGAAAGGAATATAATGATGGATAACTATTATTGATTTATTCATTCCTCAAAATCCTCAATATTGTTTTATAAACATCACATATAATTCATTATATATAGATTATTCGGAAAAGTTTATATAAAAAATTTGGATATATATATCTCATTATTCATAGAATTTGGCAATATATTATCTTCTCTATTGAAACATTCTATTTCTATTAACAACCATTTGAAAACACATCATGTATGGTCTTCTATTAGATTTCTTCATGTTATTTATTCACTATGGTGTTTATATTATATTTATCATTCATTCATTTTGAATCTTTATATTTCATATTAAAAGGATGATTAAATTTTTATGGTTTCTAAATTATCTTTTCCATGTATAATTGTACTTACCAAATAATCATTAATTTTATTTTAACATATTTTTTAATTATCATGGTTTCATTTTTGGTACCGAATGCATAGGGTTCGTTATCAATCATTATGAAAATATTGATAAACAGAGGTGTCACTGTTTGGAATTTACATGAGTATTGTCCAGTATGTTTTAACAATCCATATTTGTATCATCCAATTAACAACATTTATTTTTTATAATATTTTTTTGTTTCAATTTTTATTTGGGATAGTTTTTGGACTCCAAATGATGGATGCAATTTCTTTTTGGAAAATGTTATAATTTTTGAGGATGTATGTTTTAATTAATCAATGGACTTTAGGTATTGCATTGAAAAATGATTTTATGGGCTAACATCATGTTCGTAGAAGACCATTTGTTGGTTGGGAGTCTCATGAGAATATGTATTTTTCATTATTTACCTGATAACTAAAGTCTATGTAATTTTATTACATTCCATGTATTGGAAAAAGGATGATGTTTTTAGTACGGATCAATAAATTACACCCAAAAACATCATTAAGATTTTTCACATTGTGTGAAGTGTCTAAAAATCATGTAATGAGTATCAGGATTGTGTAGTGTAATAGAACTAGGCACGATGATTATATGTTATGAATATTTTATATTTTATTTTATAGTGAAATTGTGATTTTTATAATGAGGAAATTTATTGTTCATCTGTTTCATGTAATATCTATTATATAATAGAAATAGGTATTCAAAATAGTAAAATTATACTGATTTTTAATTTATAGTATATTTCACTACTAATCTATACATTATTCAACATTACAATATTACATCATGACATAGTAGCTCTCTCATGTGATTTTTCAGGCTTCATCACCTTCGAGATAATTTTTTCCAGAGACTGATCATCATTTCAATTGTTGTGATTTTTTTAGGGTATGTATTATATTTCTTCATTATCTGTTTTTAATCATTGTAACATCCTTGATATATGTTGTTGAAACACATGATATATGTTGAAAATATTATTTGTCCATTAATGATCCCATGTGTGATCGTCCAATGATGGATAATTCTTTTTTTGGTTATAGTGATACACAAGATATTAATTGAGGTTTGTTTTGTTATGTCCTCTCCATCAACAATTTTTCTCAATGAATTTATTATGAGATATGAGTATTGAATCTAATAAAACATTTTATGGCATTTAATTTCTCTATATTGGTGGATTGAATTGCAGGTGTGTTCAACTAAACATTGAGTTAAGAGTCTTAGTAAATATCATATTGTTTTTGAAATATATTTCTAGAGTTTTGATAATTTTTTTAGAAATAAATTGGATTGATTTATTAATGAATCTTATGGTGAAATTTGTTTTTTGATAAAATATGGAGGTTCCCACTCCCTCAAAAATTAATTATTATTTTCTATGCATTGTGAATTGGATATAAAATGGTTTTCAACGAGTATTTTTAATTAAATTGTTTGGAAATTGTAGAACATGAGTATCAATTGGCATTTATGTGGATGGTGTCACTTATGGACATCATCCATGATTTTTTAGTGGGTTTACTTGTGATGTGTTCCTCTATTTTAGAGTCTTGTTGATATAGGGAATTGATATTGAAATCATTAAGAGGTCCACTCAGGTGTGTTATTCAATATCCTAATAACAACTCTCTAGGGAATTTATTTGGCATATTGGGGGTTTAATTAGGGGTTGTTCCGAATTTCCAAAGTATTGTGGTCTTTGGACTTGTCAGTGAACTAGAAATTGATTGAAAAATGAGTAGTCTACTAGCCTGACCTAAATGAATCCTTGGCCTCATGATACGTATTTTTTTGATTGAACTATTTTATCTTATACTAACATGTATTTTGAAATGACATGTGATGCATGCCTTGATCTTTTTTAGAAGTGGAATTTTAATGCCATAATATGAAATTGATATAATAAAAATTAAATTATTTATCATTTCATTTTTTTATGGATCACAAAGTTCTAATTAACATACGAAGACTATTTATGGAACAATTAGGTCAGATATTACTGAGCATGTTGGATCACATGCTGTGAACCCCTTCAGTGGAGAATATAAAAATTTATTAATTTGATATAAGTAATGAATGGAAATATGGTGAGGTTTTAAGGTTTTATGTTCGCTTTGTCAGGGGATATGGTGATGAGATAGTGGGAGCTTCAACACATCATCAAATGTGATACTTAGTTCTGATTTTTTGGTCCTTTGATGTTATAAATTTACATTGGTTTGTTCTTATTTATTTTTAATATTTTTCTACTATATTATTCTAGTTATATAATATTTTTATCTATTTAAATTAATATCTCTAATATATATATGTGAAATGTTTTCTTGTAATGTTGGGAGGAACTATTCCCTCAGTTTTTTCTCTAATTCCCAATATCTAGTCTCAAAACAGGGAATAAGAAACACCGTTATGTTATTTAGATTATTTGGTAGAATACTAGTTTGATAGGGTATCCACAATGGGTTTAACATCATTTGGTAGCAGAAATATGAATTTCATCATGATTCCTTCTCATGGGATGTTTCGTAAAATTGGAATAGTATTTTTGGGACTTGAGAGGTAGGTTGCAGTGTGTACCTGGCTTGAACATTCCATGAAAAAACTCAAGATACCAAGGGAAGTAGGGATCTATGTCCCCAATTTTGAGTTATTTATCTTAATATCAGTTTTCTTGTATATATTTCTTGTTTGAAAAGAGATTATTTTGTGTCCTGATCATTTATACTATTTAGGAGTGTTACATAATTTCATTAATAAATCTTCAGTGGGATTCATAGGATGGAGTTGCAGATTCTCATAAATGAATATTCATATAGAAAATAATCATATAATTGTTATGATGATAGAAGTTTTTTGGTTCAATCTAATGTAAAACACATCCAAAACATAGTTATTGTGGTCCTTCTGGGATATAATGCCAAGAGTTATCGATCACAGAAAGATTAATGTTAGAATCCATTATCTGTTTGGGGTAAGAATGAATCTCAGAAGGTGTATGATATGATTAGTAGAATTAATAATTTATTTTATTTACTTGGTATAAATTACTATATAAACATGAAGTGTATATTATTAAGACTCAAGTTTCTACGAGTAAAATATTTTTATTACATGGTATGAAACTATCTGACCATTATTTTGGAATAAATGGATTTATGAATCTCTTCAACTGGAAATTTTTTTATAGCCAATAATAATGGATAAGTCTCTAGAGATCCTTTCATTTCAATAGAGTGAACATTTAGGGATTTTATTCACTAATCATATTGTTGAAATTGGACATTTTTGAAGATTTATTAATCTATAACTAGATGAGGCCTCTTAAATACCTATAGGGGTTGCGACGAAATGTCATATCACTTATGTTTATGTTGAAAATTTCATCAAATGTGGAGGTTGTAGACACAGTAATGATGGAAGAGACCTAACCAAAAATATTTTTTTTCAACATGAATATTAATTGATAAAGTGTGAAACCTCACAAGAGAATAAAAGGTGGTCTTTTAACAAATAAGGAAATTAAAAAACTTAAATAAAAGGATAATATTATTATAACACTCCATTCTACATAATCCCCATTATTGATCAGTTACCTTAGAATAAGGGTTTTCCTTGATGACTTCTTCACAGTTATGGGAAAATCTATCTCATGTAAGAATATATTTCATCATGTTAATATAATTTATATTTAATATCCTTACTAAAATTTGATTTGTTTATTTATCCATTTGATGATAATTGATATCAAAATGTATCATTATTTCATTGATATTATCATTCTCATGCTTTGTATCAATTAAATTAAATTAACATTTAGAAATTTATTGTTTTTTGTGGAGAGTGAGTTCCAAGCAGTTTTCTTATTTAAATTCTTATTTTTTCCTTCAAATTTGAATTTTTGATAGGAGCTACATCTTGTGACTCTACCTTTTTGGAATTTTCACCATACTATTATACATTGGGGACCTCAACCTTAGACAATTAATTGACCTCATGGATATTAGTGTGCGTCTCATGAGACTATCCATACATGTTATCTTTTCCATGTTTTTTCTTATTAAACCCACCATTTTTTAACCTCTCAATATTGTCTTGGGTTAATAAAAAAACTTATGCATGTTTTATTTTCTTCAACAATGCACTGAGCGAATCACTATGTCATAGTTTCTTGTCTTCCACTTCTTCCTATGAGGAGTATATAGGCCTTTTATGTGATCTCATTAAAAATAGTCAATTGTGAATTGGATGGTAGAATCCTCATCTATCATGAAAAAATTAGTCTCACCATTATAATCTGGTAATGAGTCTATTACATGGGATCCTACCTATGTGCTAACCAAATCCATGGAATCGTTTTTCTCCTTTTCGCACATATGAATAACATTCCTCTATACATCCAGAAAAGACACCTAAAAATGCATAAATCCATTATTTCAATGTAATCATGAATATTAACTATTTTTTGTTGTTAATAAAGATAATGAGGCTCATGTAATTGATCCACAAAATCATAAAAAAGAATATGAAAATGTCCAAAGATAAGGGAATGACACCAGTTAGAAGGCTCCCGCAACAGAGCCACAATGTCTACTGCATGTAGTACAAATTCCATCACTATAGAAGAGTGGGTGAAAATGTTGAGAAATATCCAACAATCACCACATCAACCCCTAGAAGACACCATGCGAGTGTTAGAAAAACCAAATTGGAAGAGGGATAGAACCATGGATGCCCCACCGTTGGCATAGACTGAAGAGTCTCTTTGAACACATACCTCAAACTATATGGAATCTCAGACTCCCTCGGGAATGATAATGGATACTAAACCCATTGTTCAACAGAAGAACCCTTGGTTCCTAAAAAATTCCCCCATCAGGTAGCAAGATTCTTAGCACCATTTTATAATAATGAGTGTTCATCAAATAAAATACTTATAGAATATGGTCCAATATATTTTATGTAAAACAAAAAAAACTTAATCCACAAATTGGAGGCTATAGAGTTCATCATTATCCTTGACCCAGACTTCCTCGATGGCGGGGATTTGAGATGAATACATCCATGCAGAGCTAAGGCACAATAAGATATCCAAGAGTTCTGGATCTATCATCAAAAATAAGGAATATTCCATTGTGGTTAATGAGCATATGTGAAATAGAGGGATACTAAAACTAAAGGGGAATACCTCAAAAATTGACCCTTATCTATGTGATGGAGGAATCCCACTTCTAATGAACAATGTAGATGTACCATAGAATAATTATTTTGTTTCATTGGTAGGAACATTAACCCTGGTAACATGAAGTAACAAAAACATCAACACTGGAAAAATCAAGAAGGAAGTGGCGAGGAACCAAAATAAAAAAAAACATGATCTTGTAGGGGAACGATCAAATGATGATGTGTTAAAAATAGTTGAATCCCACATCCATTGCAGAAGAAGTGGGTTCTTGGATCGGCCATAGCCACCACATGACGATGGTGTTCCGCCTACTAGTGTTCCATGGGGAGGTTTTCCTAGAGTCTCTTCCCAAATGAACTGATTGAAGAGATTAATGTGAAATGTAGTGTTGGTAATTATGCATAGTCATTTACTTGAAAGATATATGATCAGTTTCTTAATGGGGAAAAATATGACTTATAAATTCAATCTCATGAGTGGTTGATGTTGTTCTATGTGTTAGGTATCTTTTACACCGTTACTTTTATGTAGTTGTTTTCCCCTGAATAGATACTAGGGAACAAGGTTGGATACACCATAAATTCTGTTACCTCACCTATGATGATGTGTAATAATAGTTAATATTTTCTCTATATACATAATTTCTGTTAGAAAATGTAAAATTCCACATTATGGTTAGGGATCATCATCTTTAAAGGACACTACGACACAATCAGATTCATCGAGACGGATTGTGATGTTAGTCTGTGCAGAGGGATATTGGAATCATTAACATGTCTCATTTATTATAGACTATAGAAGTTCTTAGGTGTTTCTGGGAGATAGGGATATGAGTTTTGGTCCTTCAACACCTATATATAGAGATATAATTGTTTTAATATTATTTAAATGTTTATCCCTCTTAAATTTATTTTATTATTGACCATCCCACTGTGGTTCATGTCTTTATAGACAATTTCTCAGATGATTTCTATAAAATTACAATATATAGCGAAGTAGCAATTATTATTTATATAGTTTATGGTATGTTGTTGAATTCAAAACCTTCTTATCACATGTTATCTGTAGATCTGATTATAATCATGATAATGATTCATGACTAGTTGTCACATTGTTTTTTATCACTAGTTCGTTTCTATTGGAATCCCATGTGATCATTTCTATGAACAGATATGGTACACTATAATTTTTCATTGACAATAAGAATTTGAACCATGTAATGATTAAGTATATTTATCCATTTCCTTGTTTGGATGATATTTTTGATCATTTAATTTTTTAATTGGTTTTCAAATATTGATCTCTTGTCAGGTTATAACCAACAAAGCATTCTGAAGTCTGAAACAACGACGATCTATGTTGAGAGATGAAATTGCCATTTCACATATCTAGTGTTGTTTTATGGTCTGACTAGAACACCTATAGTTTTTATGGATTTAATGAATTATATATTCTATTAGTGTCATGTAAATCTTTTTATTGTGAGCATGGATGGTATCATTGTTTGTTTGAGATCCCAATGTGAGAAATATCACTATTCCTGTTTCATTCTATAAATACAATAGAGTCATTGTTTGAATGTATAAATTTGGAAAGTAAATTTCTAGAACCAAAACCCGAAGTTACAATGGTTATTTATTTTTGAGAATATATTATTAATTGATCTTGGAAAAGGGAAGGCTATTTTTTCATGGTAAGAGATACCTAGAATCTATGAGATTGTTAGATGCAGTGTTCTAGTTGGGTACTACTGAGGATTATTCATTGATTTCTCAATGTTGGTATAAATTTTTACTTTTATCACAACTAATGGTGTGAAATTTATATTGGACTCTAATTGATAGTGCAATAGAGATGTGATAAAATTAATTATGAGATAACGTCTTATTCTAATATTATATGATAAATGTAAGTGTTTTTTGAATTTCTATGATGCATGTAATGATTCTTTGGGATGCAATATTTTTGATAGCAAGAATGAAATCATTACCTTTCTTTGAGACTACACAAATTGTTTATTTTATAAAATTTAAACAAACTACATAAAATATTAAACATCACATATCCAAGCCTTGAACCCACAAGGATGATCTGTATGTTCTAAATTTATTAATGTAATAGATTATGCGATTTTTTTTAAAGAAAGAATAATATATCAAGGATTGGGATTTAATGTAAATTGAGAATCAAGAAAGGATGTTGGATTTCAGGATTATGCACTAGGAATTCAATTGATAATGCAATTTTTAAGACATAGTGTTAGAATTGGGTATGAAGGGATCCTTAGACTAGGTACCCTGAACAAATCCTAATATTACACCACTAGAATGGTCATAAAAAAATTAATTCACTAACTAGGATACCAAAAACCATATTTACATAAAAAACCCATATTGCATAATGTTAATGAAAAAAATCGGCTAATAAATTATTCAAATTAATTGATTATCATCATAAAGAAATAATGGGCATTAAATATGAAAATATGATGAATTGGAAATGTCAAAACGAGTTGACATAATCCATAACATAAATAATAATAAAAAATGACACCTATTAGCATAACACACTAAATTCACATCACATGAAAAAAATACTTGCTCATGATGTGAATGATGAGAATTCAAAACATGTATTCTTGAGGATGAATACCCTTGAATAATTGTAATGAAGTAGTGTTAAAGAATATTACTCTATCAACTAGAATATGAACACTGACATCACCCTTTGTCCTCTAGTTATGGATATTTTACGCTGTAAGAATGATAGATTAATATGAATTTTTTTCTATAAAACCATCATATACATCGTGTTTAATTATTCCATCCATCAAACAATTCACAATATGTAATAATTTACACATCATGGAAACCATATCAGCAATGATGTTTTTAAATATTTTATTTCCAAAACATTCATGAATTTTTTTTTATATTTAATATGAAACTTATTTCTATAATATCTAATAGAATCAAGAAATGTACTGAGCACCAATAGTTTTGTGATGAATTCTCATCATGTAATTAAAGACATGATGTCCAAATAATTTCTACAGTTTTCTAGTTTTTTATACTATTTAAACATCTAGTGTCACACCACAACGGGTTCTCATTATTCGAAGTTTCATTAATCTCATAACTTCTCCGATTTGTTTTAGTTTTCAAAATATTATTTGTTTCCTCCAATAAAACTAATAAATGCCAATCCATTCAATAATTGTCAGTATTATTCATTTCAATACTCAAATCATTACATTAAAATAAAACAAAAAAATGCATGAAATAAAAATAACAATTATGTATGATGATCATAAGCCGGATTATACTTCTCAACATCTCCAACATGAAAATAATAATTAAAACACTAATTATTAATCACAACAGAAATAGAAAATATTTCTTACTGATTGTTTATGATCAGAACACATCCCAAATATTAATTTAAATTTAGATCCATTACAAAAGTTCCATATCTAAAAATTCCTTCAAAAAATAATTTGTTTTAATTTTCCATAGAAAAAATAAATTATAGTGGGGACCCAACCCTTGAAAAAATATTTTATTTTCTATGTCTATTAGATTTTTCAACAGGACAGGTCACCCATAAAAATTAATTATATTTGTTGGGAGCACAGTCCTATCTTAGATAATGAATGAATTTAAAATAAGAATCATAATAAATTTATTAAATTTATTTTCATTATAAAAAAATGAAAAATAAATAATAAAAAAAATTTAAAAAAAATAAAAAATTTAAAAATAATAAAATGAACACAATATATAGAACATTAAATATCTAAATTACCTATGATATTATAAAAATTATCTTCATTAAAATTTTTATCATATTAAATGTCTCCAAAAAATACCTAATTCACTGGGGAGGGGGTGATTCAATTGTACGAGGTGGTGGAGGGGACTCCATACATATACCATGATCCACATATCAACTGTACTCTATCATCTTATCATACATCTTGTAATGAGATCAATTTTTATCCTCCAGATGTTTCTCAAGATGTTGAAATAACTATTCATAATCTCTTCATAGGGTATCTATAACCTCATCCTAATATCATATATATTCCTCATACAGAATAGATGTTAATGTAAACTCTCCATGAGATACCTTATACATGAAAATATGAAACACTGTTATTTCATAATAGAAGGAGAGTGTCAATAGGAAACTAATACCAATAACTCAAACATTTTTCAACACATAAAGATTCATCTTGATTCATGTTACCTCATCAATTTCTAGTGCACATGTGGATATCAGTGGATTATTCCGGCGATCACTTATCTTGTTCGCGGCCCACCCCTCTTACTTTGAAAATGTTGTTCTGGGATTTGCGATGCTGTCAGATTGTGACCTCCATCCTTAAGACCGGCATTTGATGGTCGCTTTTTTCACCAGAATTCTCTTCAGAGCGTTCGTGGGTTCGTGATTCTTGGTGGTGTGGTGTCGTTCGATAGTTTGTTTCAGCATTTGAGGGTTGTTCTACAGTGGATTCAGTGCTTCAAAGGTTCGAAGGGGTCTTCTTCGGCAGTTTTGTTGATGGTGATGGGATCTGGTGTTTGGTCTGTTCGATTTGGGGTGTCATTCACCTAGAGTTACTGGATTTCTGGAGGCCGATCTTGTGGGTGATCTTCTCTAAGAGTTTATTCTTTGTGGTTTGGATGACCACCATCTACGGGTGCTTGTGGTGGACGATGTTGATTTTGATGGTGAAGAGCTGCTTCAACCAATATCAACGATGTTGGATCGAGAAGCGGACAGTGATTTTGATGGGGATGATTTTCTCTAGGAGGCTCTTCTGGCAATACTGTATTTCATGACGTTTTGGTGGGTGATTTGGTTGTTGGGAAGGGTGTTTTCCGGTGACTGGTGTGATGTTTGTATGGTGACGATGATGGCGCTTGATGACATCGATGGTTTCTTCTCTGATGGTGAGGATGGCGTTCCGGATAACTCTTATGATGGAAGCGACGTGACCTCTTGTGGTTCGAGGTCATGATGATTTGTGGATAGGCTCATGGATCGAGGTGGAATTTGTGGTCGTTTTGAAATTTGGACTTTTAATTTTGAATGAAGATTTTTTTAATTTTTTATGTGGTGTGGTTTTAGAGGACGTGGGAGACACTGCTGTCTCTCTATGTATAGTTCTCACTTTCACAAAAGTGACCTTTATATATAATGAAAAAAATGGATTGAGGAAGTAAAAAAAATCTATTTCTATAAACCACCAGCAGTATATCTAGTGACAAGATCAGTTTATATCCACTTATAAACACTATGAATAGAAATATTGGAATGAAATGTTACCTATGTAAATAATAAAATAAATTTTTTACATTTATAGTATTATAAAATATTTAATAACATTACAGAGTATACATAGTTGATCTTAATTTCCATTTGACTACCATTTCAATACGGGACCCACTACCCCCCTATATTTTTACAACGTGAGGATGATCTCCAAGGAATACTATTTGGCCTAATGTATTATCACAATCCATCCCAAACAAGAGTAGTAATATAATCTGGTCAATGATTTTAGAAAGACAGATAATAAATACAGACTCCATATTCCTTCCGGATTCCATTAACTATATATTTCAACAAAAAATAAGAACATAGTCAAAGATACATGCATCCAAGATACATGTTCCCATGATATCAATGATGGGATAAAATAAAATGTAAAAAATAATTAATATAATTTTATTAATTAGGTAAATTTAAAAATACACATTATATTTTTTTCCATTCAACAATCAAACATATGGTTGTTGATATAAATAGGAATTGATCCCATGTCACCCAAGATCATGAAAATAATCCATAGAATAGAACTCACCTTTTCAGAATATATATAAAAATGTCGTAAAATAAAATAAATTATAAAAAATACTAAAAAGTAAATTAATGAAAATTAGTCATATTTATATTTTACTGAACAACACATGTAAACATACCACTATATGAATGGGTAGAAATAACGATGTTGACATCACTCAATAATGGGGTCAGGAATTATCAATCTGGCAAGACTATGACCCATTTGGCTTGCTAAATTTCCTGGAACATGAGGTGCATCTTATAAACCACCTCGTTAATAACCAAGAATTTTAGCCTCCAAAATCTTACATATCATATTATCAAATGTCTCATCATCCAAATAAATATGAATATCATGTTTTCATCAAATAATTATATATGTGTATTATTAATATATATAATGACTATATTTTTTTAATTATGTCATTATTATTATTCATAATTATTTTTTAATAAGACTATGTCAACGTATTCATCTTCCGCGTCAGTATAATAAATTTTTATGTAGGTTATGCTTCTTCACCTCTTAATAATTAATATTTATTTGTTATATCATCATCATCACCATCAACAATGTCATGTAACATTGAGGATTCATCATTGAAATTGATGAATCATTATTGAAAAGTTGTATTTAGAGAAATATCTTGATTATATTCAATTGAAGGAAATTCAACAGAAAAATAAACACTATTCATAAATTGATTTTCAGGGGATTAATTTTTAATAATTCTCCTTTAATCAAATAACTCTCATGATGAAACATAATAATCTATATAATAAATATGATCTCCATGAGGATCGAAAAGAAATTTTTAATTTTAATATTGATGTATGTTCAATTTAATTTAATCTATTCCATGGAATCGATGAACTCAAAATCCAATTTTAGTAAAAAACCAATGTAATATAAACATCGTTATATAATTTTTTCTCAGATAGCATAGTTCAATTATTTCACCCAGGATTCCATAAAAATAACATCCAATTTCTCATCAATGATATCCTCCAAAGAATACATCATTATTCATTTCATTTTATTTTCTATTTCCTATATTGGAAATCAAAAACAATTTCCCTCATATTCATTATAAGACATAAGTATATTGTATGTGGTGTTAAATAATTCACAATATATGCTATACATTTTATTTTTATGCATGGATATGTATGAAATTGAAGAATAATTAGAAATATAAATAATAATAAATTGATATCTTATATTTAATAATAAATAAATTACATTTAAATTATCTAAAATTATTAGGAACAATTATATTTCTGACATTTTTCAAGGAATGATGGTGTAATTTGAGGAAAAGATTTCTTTTAATGATCATAATATAATCATTAAATAATATTATATTAATCTACAATAATATTACAAATAAAAAGTTTATAGTGTAACTCATTGTACCAATTATGAAATTTCATCTTATTTGTATAGAACATATGTATGATCCCTATGAGGTTAATCATATAAAATCCCACATTAATGAACTCCACCAAATAAATGATTAGATTGATTGAATCCCAATAAATGAATGATAATTTTATATTCAACAATTCACTATTTAAAGAAAAATTCAGTTATGTTTTGATGGATATTTACGTAGGAAATAATGGGTGTATAAAAAAGAAATTATCACCTATAAACAAGATTATGGAATTGACTGACCAACTAATTCATTTTTACACACTATTTTATCCAATTTTGTCATGTATATCTTATATGGGTATATCAATCCAAATTATAACATCCCATTAAAATATTGATTCATTAGAATATTTAATATTAAATTATCCATTTAATCCATGAAATATGATTGAAAAATATCTTACACTGTATATAAAATTAATACATCTTGATTCAGTCTTCATATTTGATCTATAGTCTATTATCAGGTAAAAAATTGTCCCGAAAAAATATTACATTTCATTTATGATATCCCTTACAAAGTAATTTAGGAAAACTATAAATATAATTAGTAGAAGTATTTTATGTAAAACATAAAAATCATGAATTCAATAATATATTAATATGACTATTTCTAAAAAGTCTATTAACATTGTTGTCATAACAATCTGATGGCCTCAAATATTAAATCCACATACAAATTATTAAATTATTAAATTATAATTTTTATATCAAATTTCTAATAGAATAAAATATATTATCATTCATTCTCAAACCACTTAATTTCTATTTATCCAAAAATTCCAAAAAATATTTAATCATGCCTTTACATTATATTTGGGCTTGCATGGATTTTCTAAATGTGTGTAAATTTTATTATTAAAATAGTTCTCAATATGCGTGAAATATTACATGTAATATTACAAGAAATCAGACTAACATTAGAAATCTAAAAAAATTATCCATATAATATAATTATTCACTTTCCAAAATATATCTTATTTTGATTGTTTATAGTTAGTCCATGGTTAATTGGATGGCAATGAGGATACAATAGATTTTTATTTAATACAAGAGATCATTACATGAGGTCCATTCATTTCAATTGTACATTTTATAAATTATTTCTATTACTTTATAAATGATAATCAATAGGCATAAATCTATGATGGAATTTGTAGAAACACGGATTTTTTCCCTTAAATATAATAAAACCTTTGTTATTAGTAATACAATACAATAATGATTTTGATCAATGAGTGCACTTTCTATGATAAATTCTATATGTTTAGAATTCACTAATTATCCATAGTAGTGCATATTTAAGTAAGAAAATATTTATTGGAATAACATTATCTATGATAACACAATTATTCAATAATTTATATAACTCATCAATCATTAGCATCAAATAAAAACAATATTATCTTATGAATGACATCAAATTTATAATTGCAGAAATTATTTTGAATCTTTCATAAAAATTCAACGAGGTAAATTTTATTTAGTTATGAATATAAGAAAAAAAATAATATTTTCTTCCTTACAAAAAATTAACCAAATTCATCAGTAGAAACACCCAAGAAAACGTTACAATATTATGATGAAAAATAAGGATACCCATTGTCAAAATATTTCAATAAATCTCCATTAAAATTATAATTTATGCTTTTTCCTTTTCAAAAATTTTATTTGATGAATGCCATCAATTGAAATTGGATCAGAGACATAAATAATAGTATAATCATTGTATAATCATGAAATACCACAATTGTTTAATGAGAATAAATACATACATCCCTTGATGAGCCTCATTATGAATTGATTTTACAAATATTAGAAAACTAAAAAATGAATAATATTCTACAAAATATAAGAAAAAAACAATTTAAAATGGGAAATCATTGGATAAATATGAACTGAAATATGAACCTTCCTCTTGAACTCATATAAATTGGTAGGCATCCCATTTCCTTTTGGAAACATGATTTAACCCAAGAGAATATCTGATCAAAACATATATTTTCCATTTTATTATCTAATCTAATCACAATATTTAATATTTCCACTTAAATATTTTTTATCTTTGAAACAGGTTATAAAATATCTTCAACTGACTTAAGAAACTCATAAAAATAATATTTCCATAACAAAGGAGTTAAATATTTATCATTTTAGTGTTTGTTAAAATGATGGGCCAAAAAACATATGTATTGAATAATTATAAGGTGATGTATTTTTAAATTATTTATTATTCTCCTCAATAAAACATGTTTGGATATGTTTTTTCCAAAAGAACAAATCATTATGAAATAAAAAAATTTAATAGATTCCCCCTTCATTGAAATATGTTTAGAATATCCACAGATCAAATTTCAGTCATTGAACCCTAATTATCCCTTCGAATAAAAATCATTCATAGATAATGAAAATAATAAAATATATTAATAATTACCAATATATATATATATATATAAATTATTCATACTAGATTTGTTTGGTTTTATATGTTATTATATCCAATTGTTATCGTGAGGTGAATAATATTTCATACAACCATCTTTTATATTTTTTAGGAAAATAGAAAATATAAGTATTCAATATAATTAATCTAATATAAAGAATATACCACCCAAAATAATAGAAATCATAATAATTAGAAGTTACTAGTAATTATTATCAATTCAATGTAATTAACACAAATTCTTTGTGAATTTAAATCCTACATTTTTTTCAATTTACCACTAAATATTTCTAAATACCATTGATTACAATTAATTTAAATAAATGTCCATCATAGTGGAATGAGTAAAAATGTTTATAATGTGATGAATATAGTTTTAGAGTGAATGAATTACAATTCCCCTATATTTATATTGTTTAGAGGAGAGAAAGCCGTTAGCAATCTTGAGTGATTACCCATTACTGGCTCCCCTCCAAATCGACATAACATTGGGGACCTGAAATTGTTTATCTCCATTATCACATTAATATCTCTATACATCCACAGAGTGAATAAGGGAGTATAATGGATGTAATAGATAATAGACGAAACTTTTTTGGCACTACTGGACTCTGAATGATTCCTAAAGAAAAGAAAAATGATAGACCTAGGAGTGGTTGATGATGAAGAATATATCCAAGATAATAATGAATCTCTTAGTGTACTATAAATTTTCTTTGATTAAATATATCATCATTTGAATAAAATTTATTACTGATAATAATTCATTTACATTAAAATTATACATAAAATATTATTTTATCATGATTATACTTTGGTCCCATAAATGGGAATTCTCACTAATCCAGTCATTGTTATTACAAACATCTGTTTCATCTTTAATCACTCGTAGTTTTACTCATAAACATCTCTCCCCAAAACCATATATACTTCATGACACCATAATTTTTTTAATATATTTTTTCCTCATCCCCATCTATATATGATTCCATTATGCTTCTTATTCATACGCCAATTAATATTTATGTTTTGTTTTGGTTAATTTTGTTAATTTTGGTTAATTTTTGTTTATTCAATCTAGTAGTTATAATTTTTTGTTAATTTTTTTTAGAAGTAGTTATTTTTTCTATTTATTTCTCATTACTAATAATATATAGTAATTACAGCTCATTATAGAAAATTTTAAATAAATACATCTAATTTTCAATTTTTTGTTCTAATTACCAATCATTGTTAGTAAATTTATCAAATTAATTCTCTTTACCTATATGATTTTACAAATTATCTCCCATTGAATTTTTTTTATTACCAATAAGTGTTTGTATTTGATACTAATTACATTTCCTTAACACTAATTTATACTAATTTTAACTCATTACGTGTTATTTTTACGTATTAACAATCATTAATTTTTTTTATTAATTACCACTCTATAATAGATTTTTACTAATTAATGCACATTACTAGTATTTATTACTAATTTATTTTTATTACAGATAATTTTTACTAGTGACTACTAATTTTAATTAATTACCAATAATTAATGATTCATTTTATTAATTACAAATAATTTGTACTAATTTTTAATTATGACCAATTACAACAATTATTTTTAAAATTACCTTTAATTATCATATATTTTTTATAATTATCACTTATTAGTGATAAGTTTTATAAATTAAGGCTCATAACCATTAATTTTTACCAATTATCTATCATTTATACTATTTTATTTCTAATTTACACCAATTTACCATAATTATTACTAATTCTATATCATTTTGACTAATTTTTACTAACTACATGTCTTTTAAGCTATTTTTTATTCATTATCACTCATTGCAACAAAATAGTACTCAATACTACTAATTTCTGCGGATTTTTACTATATAGAACTCATAATTAAAAACATATACAAAATTACACTAAATATACACAAAATTTACTCACTACTTCTCATTTTTGATAATTTTATGGGATTACCATGCACTTCACCACATTTTAACTAATTAAAATTCATCCCTTGCATGTAAAACTAATTGACGCTCATTTTTTTACATTTATCTATTTATTACACACTTATAATAAATTTTTATAAACTTTAATCATTTCCATAAATATTTAATAAAATTCACTTACTTAATCTATTATTTTAAAAATACATTTAATTTCATCTAATTTAAACCAATTTAGGCCCATTACCCCTCATTTCTACTAATTAGAAAATCATTATACTAATTACCGAAAATTTATAAGTATTACAACGAATTTAAAATAGTGTGGCATTAGTTTTATTAATTAACACTACGGTTTACTAGTTACCCCTAATTGTTACTAATTTTTTTATAAATTATTAATATTTATATTAATTAAAAAAATAGTGGTATTTACTATTATTGACTAATTGCTTTTTATTATTTGATATTAGAGTAAAATATTATTTATTACTACTATGATCTAAGAATTTTTCTTTAGTTATTTGAATTAATTTTGTTTATCTATAAATTAAATGTATATAATAGTAATAATAAATACATATAGATAATTTGAAGTAATTACAGATTATCAAAACTAATTAACACTAATTAAAAAAATACTAATAATTAAAAAAAACGGATCTAGTTAAATGTTATTACTAGTTCATAAAATAGATTATTTATTATTACAAATAATTACATCTATTAAGAACTAATCGCTTATAATTATTAATAAAAACATAAAATAAAAAATAAATTAAATAAGTTATAAATTAAAAACAATTAACAAGTTTCAAAAAAATGATTCATTTATAAGATATAAATATGAAAGTTTTATTCCATATATTCATTAAAAATATTGGTGGATGTAATTAATAGGATATTATAGAATATGATAGGAGAGTACAACATAGATAATAAAGGTAAATGAGAGGGGGAAAATTGGATGGGGGTGTATATATATATGTTTGATTAGTTATATGAAAATTTAGGATAATTATTACATTATAAAAAGTATTAATTTTGATATGCCACATCCGATATTGTTCCCACCATAAATAAATGTATCAAAAATGTAATTCTTTTTGTGTGTAACCCACTGTATAAAATCGTACATCGACACATTATTTTTGATGATTAAAAAAATTCACATTGAAAATAATAATAACAAGAATAATATTTTTTTTGGGAGTAAACACCCATCACAAATCACAATTCCCACAATTTTTGGTAGCGACATGCCAATGGTAACATTGAAGTAAAACCTTTCCCATCACAAGTTTTTTTTATATATGATTATTTTCTACATGAAAATAAATACATCACAAATAGTCCCATTGAAAAGACTATTTGTGACAGACGATGGACCATTAACAAATAGCCCATCCCAAAAATGGAATTTTCCATGATTGTAGAACATAGAACTATTATTATTGTGTTTTAATGATGTGGAAACTATCTATATGGGTAGAGTTTATCAGTCTCTTTTAATAAACGAGATTCAATGTAATATATTTTCATAGATGGAAATTAATATATAAAAATTGTGATGGATGTAGTATATTTAGATGATTAAAATCAACATTACCTACACCCTGGGGTGTGGAATATAATTACATACACTCTTAGTAGTAATTTTCCATAATAGGATATTCTATAATGGATGTATAAGTAGTTCCATATGTGACTAGTTTCTTAATTTCACTAAGCGGATCATAAGGATGATTCATTTTTATTTATAGAAAATGCATAGTTATCATCATCTATCATTGTGTATATTTAATAATGTAATAAATTACATGTTGAGATTAGCGGAATTTGTGAAATACTCTATGATGGGATGAAATTTTAAAGTTAGTATCCCAATTCACATGGTATTCTTAATTTATGGGAACTATTTTTCATCCTAGCATATGTTATGGGCTTAGTTTTTTTTGAATTTCATTATTATTCACGAGCCATTAATCTGTGCCCTATGAATATGTATTAATGCCTATGTTAATGATAACAGTGGATGGATATGAGGAGAGAAAATTTTTTATTATGATTACCTCTTTCATACCTACCAACTGATAATTTTAGAGCATCAAAACTATCAGGTTTGATCTATATTATTCTAATTCTTGACTGGATATGGGATGTGGTGTCCATGAACATTTTTGGTAGAGTAACACAGACTAACTATGGGAGGAATGCTCTCTGTGTGGTGATAGATCTGTCAACAGTTTCATATTAGATCATTTTGATCATGGAAAATACTAATTTTGATGATCTGGGTATGCTATATGTGTAGAATATCCCGAGGTAACATGGGTTCCTTCTTACATTGTTCTATAGATGGATCCTAGTGTTGCTTCATGTTTCTACATGCCTCTCTAAGTGGTGATGGGGAATTAGGTCAAGTTAGGTAAAACATACCATCCATAGAATTATGGTCATATGAAGAGTTATATTCAAAGCATGGGGTATATTAGATTCACCAATATCATGGGTTTTCGGGGATAATGGCACCACAATCTAGGACTGGTTGTGTTTTAATATAATTTTAGTTATCGATTATCGATCATAATGACTCTCTTTGAGGGATTATATGATTTTCCTTACAGATAACCTATTTTTTGGGTATAGGTGGATGAATCGTACGTGGTTCAAATTTTTCATGATCAAGTGACAACATTTTGGATTTACTATATACGTCAATGTAAGGTAAATTCTCATAGTCAACCGAAATCTTATATAGATGAATAATATATCCCAATAGTGTGTTTGGTGGGGGACTATATTTTCATGAATGTTTCTCCGTGGTTTGGTCACTGTCATCATGGAGGGTATTTATGATTGGATATGAGATATGTTGGACCATTTTAGATCACACATAATCTTGTGCAGGTTGGTAATTAGTATTCATTATTTATTCAGTTGAGAATAATTCATGATGTATTTAACTTATCACAGCTCAGTAAATACCATCTAAAACCCTATGACAATTTTTGTTTGACTGGTATTGATTTGTAGAAAAAATTGTTTATTATGGGAAATATAGTGGATATTTTTGACATTCATAAGAAATAATTACATGTATATTTGAATATATTTGACATAGTGTAATAGGGAAATTGATCAGTTTCTCATTAGACATGGGATACTGAGTCAATGATGTGGGAGAAATGGTCTTGAATCTTATTCATACATCCTTCATAATGGTTTCCAACCGAAGAAGATATTTTTCTTGGGAAAATTGCCTAATGTTTGGGTATATATTTTTAGTCAATGAAGTTGGGGTTTAAAGGAGTAAATTGATTTGGGGGTTATCTTTGATTTTAAAAGACTACTGGTGTTGGCTTTGAATTTTTAATCAAATTATTTTTCTAATTTCCTAATAGAGAAATAAAAACTATATATTGTATATATATATTTTATATTGTGTTTACACTCTATGTATTGGTCCCCAGAGTGATGTCTAGTGTTTGGTTTTATTCCTGATGCTCTTACACGCCATCAGAGGTTTACATGTAGTGTAAATAGTTTACACATCATGTAAGGGGATCAAGGAAGATTTCGTGAACATGTACAATGAGTGGGGAATTAAATACAAGAACATATTACATTGCGTTTAATTTTATCTTAATTATTTTTAAAATGTGATGAATCATGTTTTTTCAGATATTTTGGTTTTGTGGATTACACGATGTTAAAAGTGATTTCACACTCTGAAATTATTAGGTGTTGGTATTTTTAGTGTTCTTCATGTATGGTTATAATTTTATTGAGACATAGCCTATTCCCATATAACCAATGAGATTTACCAAATAATTTTGGATACCTCCTCTTCTTCTAAATTGATTCAATCTGTTTTTGATCCCTGTTCTTGTAGCAGTGTGTTTCACAGTGAGTGTAATCCATCTCTTTCTTCATTATCACTAATCATGGTAGCACCATTAGGTTTTTTATTGGAAATATTTATTTTTATGATAATATTCTATATCCTTTCTAGATCGCTTGTTCAATTTTTATACAGAAGATAACCCTACTATTGTTTGTGGGATGGCATGTAACGTTCGTCGAGGTATGTAATTTTTTGTCCTCTATGTCGACCATTTTTCATGTTAAATTGATACTATGATGTGTGTATTTATTATAGTATATCAATTATTTATTTTCATTCCTCATTTTTAGTTGATTCTCATATAGGAATGTCTGACCCATGTAAGAGGATGGATGTTCCATCTCTATAGTATATTTTATGAACTATAATTCTCTAGTTTTGATAAATTGTTTTAAATATGATTTCTTCATGATTTATTGAGGTATGTTCATGTGTTCAATGTGTTTTTGATAAAATGACGTTTTTAATATTTTTTGAAAATGATTTTTTATGAAATTAATTTGAAATGGACTTTTGATGGGTTATCAAAGGATGGATTGAATGAAATTTTTTGTAAAATGTAGCACATGGGAAGCCTTGATTACAATGGTGTATGGTGTTTCATATATCTATCATTCATGTATTTTTGGGGGGGCACTCAATGAGTACTACTCTATTTTTGTGTCCTTATAATCTTGGTAATTTATATTCAAATCATTTGGTGGTTCACAGATGAGGTGTTACACTATTTCATATTTTCTATATTTTAGTGGATTGATACAGACATCATTGGTGTGGGTTCACTATTGGGGGTTTAATATTCTCTGTATGATAGTGTTTAATAGAATTTTTTTCCCTCATATTATTATTGTATTATGAGTATTCTACTAGCCAGATCAGTATTTGAAATGTCCCAATTATTTCCATTGGCTTCAGAGAATATGAGTCATTACATGGCCTTTAGGAAATCCTGAAGACACCGACAACTAGATATAAATTACTAAGGGATTCAAATAAAAGTGGAGGATAATTTAACATTTTCAAAATAAAAACACTAACCAAAGAAACCACTACCAAACATCACACTATATGATGCATGAACAAATGACAGGAAACTCAACAACTTCACATATCTCAAAACCACATGAATGTTTACCAAAAAGGTAGGAAAAACAGTAAAATAGTAAACAACAGAAAACAAACAAATAAAACTTTTTGACATCAAGCCACCATTCTACATAATCTATATAACCTATAATCACGATACAACAAATGTATTATGAGGTCATGGAACCAACTTGTGATAAAATACCTTTTACCATGTTTTAGATGAGTGAATCTGCAAAATAACCTTTGTTCCAAATTAGGGTTCAGTATAAAACAATGTAGGCTTTACCCATGGACATCCCTAGTAAAGCCACTATGATATAAACATTAGATAAATTAATTTTAAATTGATTACATAAAATAATTTCTCAAAACATTTTATGACAACATATCAAAAAAATTCCCAAAAATATTTATAACCAAAATCATACAAGTTCCAAGGAAACGAATTTTCCAGAAATTTAACTTTCCATAACAATAACTAAAAAATTCCTTGAAAACATTTGTCAATAATCCTTTGTAATTCCCAATCTATTCTAATTATCGACACAACCAACCATTCATGCTGGATGATGACAATAACAAACTGATCAGCTGTTTTTGGTCAATCAACCACGATGTCAAATGTTAATTATTACCCATGTAAAATTTGAACATTGGAACCTAGGAAAATTCCTTATTACATAAAATAAAAATAAATATAACACAAAAAAACCTCAAATATGCTCATGGATCATGCCAGAACACCTTTTAAATAAAAAAACATTTTATTAAAAACCATTTACACCAAAACCATTTAAATTCCAAGCTATTAAAATTATACAACCTTTCTACTTAAAAACCCTTTCTAATAAAAAATGATTCAGTTATAGTTAATCCATAATCTTAAATCACCTCTCTACTATCATGAAACTAAATCACATTCCAAAATAATTCATGCAGATCACACAATTTCCCAAAAAACCATAAATCATCAGTAGAGAAGATATATTAAATTATTTTTAATTATGACCCATCACTCGAGGCCCGTATCTTGACTACCCCAAACCCTGCTTCCATAGGCCTGGAGCTGGAAACTAGCACCAAATGAGTAATTCCCTAAAACTGGGAAGGAATTACCTTTATAAATAGTAAACACGCACAACCAGAGTACAAGAGGAAGCAAACACTAAGTAAAAGTTATATAACAAGTGTACTGAAAGTAATGTGGGGGAAGAATACAAGCCCAACTATAAAGTAAAAATATAACTAAAATAAATTACTACTAAAAAGGGACAAACAATAGAAAGGTGAAAGTAGCTCCTGGATTGTCCTCTGGGGATCCCTGCTGAAGGGTAGGTACAGACGACCTCCATAGCACTCCACTTCCATCAGACTCCACCGTGTACCGATATGTCGAAAGGTCCTCCCCCGGGTACCATCCAATCCAGGTGCTCTCAGCCTCCGTCAGCGCTATCTGTCGTCTGAATCCAACACAACGAGGTGCGGGCATAGCCCATGGAGGTGTGAGTATAATGATACTCATTAGGGACCCCAAGACCCTCAAGGATTCACAAAATCCAACAAGGATAATCCTCAAAGTATGAAATCAACAGATAACCATTATTTAGGTATATGACCATATATATATACCTAGGTTTTCATGTAACCCATCTCAATCATCAGGAAAACACAAAGGTCATTGACTCAGCTCAAACCTGTATTTTCATTATCAAAACCATGGTAGATGGAGAACTCCTCCTCTATTGTGTACAGTGGGTCTGTTGCGACACAAAGGTGCTTCACACTATCCTTGGACTGCTGAGGTACTCCTCCGGTCGAATATCGTGGGTCTCCTACCAACTACCAAGTGATCCGTCTACTGTGGGTCTACCGCCAAATACTGGGAGCTCCCCCTAATAGCTTCCAGAGGTACTCCTCCTATCGAGTACCATGGGTCTGCCACAAAATAACGGGCACTCCTCCACCATGGGTCTGCCGCCAACTACCAGGTGCTCCCCACTGGGCTAGTCAGATCACTCCGAGTCGAATTGGTCAAGCAGTCGTCAGGTCTGTCAGCTACTAGGTCTCTGCACTCTGTATGCCCGTCCCTGGGAGGATCCGCTCCACGAGCTACTAGTAGATACTCTAAATGTCATGAAGTCTCATGTATATGTATCTCAATGTACTGTCACATAATAGGTGTCTCAACTCAACAAATGCCGCGTCAATCGGACGCCCCGGTCTGTGAGTTATTGGCATGTCTGTCCTAGGGCCCCGGTTGGTTTTTAGGTTCAATCCAACCCGACCATACTCCAAATGTGTCCAAAACACATGTGGGATATACCAATGGAACCGTCTCACTCTTAGACTTCTGTCGCCACAGATGGTTCGTCGATCGGACGCCCATAGCCCAAGGTATGGGAGAAATGGTGTTTTTGGGTCTAACGTGTCCGGATTGGGGTCTGACCCGGTTTGCGAGTCCGACCCATCCCGAAGGCGGCCCGGCCCAAAAGCGCAGCCCAGCCCATATGACTGGTAGTGTGGCCCGACCTAGATGGTCGTGTGGCCCGGCCAGGCTCACAATGTGGCCCGGTCGGGCTGGCCATATGACCCGGCCCAGCAGGGCGTGTGGCCTGGTCATGTTACCCGGTCGGCTGGTCGTGTGGCCCGGTGGCAAGCCATGTGGTAAGAAATTTCTTTCTGCGTCTGGATGGCACATTTCCCAGCTAGCCCCGTAGTGGGGGGGGGGGGGGGGGGGGTGCACACCCCCCTTGGTTCGTAACGTACGGCACATGGAGCTGACCCTTGTAACTGTGGGACCTGAAGGGTCCCGCCTGTGTAGCATGCAACTGCGGCCGGCTCCGTCGGCTGCCCTCCCCTGTCCACCATGGCCTTCGGTCATGGGTCTTCTCTGGCCTGGCGCAACGACACCATGCCCCTGCTCTCATACAGCGCCCCTCAGCCACAACCCGCCTTGGTCGCAGTCTCCTGCTGCCCTCTGCGTGACGCAATGGCACTGCGCGCCTCCACCGCGGCCCGACGTCGTCGTGCCTCACCTCTGCGTATTGAGGTGGTGTCGTGCCCTCTTAGAGACCCAACGACCTTTGTGCTTCCAATTTCTTTAACGTCCGGCCCGTCGCCGGCCGCCGTTGTTCGCTGCATTCCTTTCCTCCTTCATCAACAAACAAGATCATCCAAAGGGTGAGGGTCTGCAGTGTTGGTGTGGTCTGAACCCCACATGTTATGTTGATAACATTCGGCATAACAAATACGAAAATATTAATGACAAATAACAAGAACAAAACAACTCAAATCCTCCTACCTCGCTTGTTGTTGATCGTTGATGAAGTCACATGATGGCAGAGTCGTTTCCCCAACGTCGGAAGAGGAAGATTTCAGAGAAGACGAGTCGAAGATGACATCGTCGGCATTCTTAATGGGCGATGGTGCATCCACTTCCTTTCCCCGATCAAAGAAGGAATTATATGGCCTTCGTCATTCTTCGGTGGAAGGATCGTTCTTCACGTTCTTCGTTTAGAGGATGAATTTATCCTTAAAGTCCAACAAAAATGAATTTCCAACCAAATGAAATAATAGCTTTGTCTATTATTTAATCATTATCTTGAATTCAAATTATTTCAAAATTTGAATTAATTAAACAAGGGGTTTAAATTAATTCTAAGTGGGTGGGAACATTTAATTAGTGGGTGAAGTTCAATGGATTTCCCCCCACTTTATGGAGAGTTATAACGGGTTAATGCCCGTGTGGTCCCCATGGTAAATATCCTCCCCTGGAGGTTATGTGCAAGAGGGACCCACCTACATAACCTCTCATGGGATGTTATGGTGTGGTGGTCCCCACCACTTATCTCCTCTTTGATCTTATAACCACCAAGAAATAAAAATAAGCTATCACGTTATTTTTATTTATCTTTTTTAAAGAACCCCAAAAACTATCATCCATTCTCGTTAAAACGCAACTATAGTGAAAGTCTGCTTATGAGAGAACCGGTGATGCGATTCAATGGTGCCCTCAGATTTCATTTATGAGCACCGATTCAAATGATATAAAATCCTGCTCGTACATTTACTGAACGTACCTGAACATTAATTTTGAAATTGATTCCGGGCACACCGGGCCTCGGAATGCAGCGCCATCAGTTTTCACAGACTCGTAAAATTACCTTGTATTTTAAAATAATTCCTATTGGAATTCTAAGTCTTTAAATTCTCCCCACCATAGGGATATACATCCCCATAATATACAAATAGAACAAAGGGTGCATATGAGGGTACTGAGAACACATTTGAGCCTCCCACTCCCATGTGCTCTCCTGGAGGTTACCGTGCTTCCAGCGAATGCGCACCAGAGGTATCGACCAACCACATATGAGCGACTACTGTCGATACTCAATTTCCACTGGAACCTCCCTGAATGTATCCTCGTCATCGATGTCTAGATCCCCATGGTAGATGACGTGGAATGGGTCTTGCAGGTATCTCCTTAGCTGAGATACGTGGAAGACGTCCTACACCTGGTGCAACTGAGGTGGAAGATCTAAGGAGTAAGCCACCTTTCCTACTCTGTTGAGGACCTGGAAAGGTCCAATGAATCACAGATATAACTTTCCACCTTGGGAAAATCTCTGTAGGCATCATCATGGTGAGACTCGTAGGAATACATGGTCGCCATTCTCGAACTCCAGAGGTCCTCGTCTCCTATCAGCATATGATTTCTGTCTACTCTTTGTAGTCATCATCTACACATGGATGATCTGCACCTCCTTGGTGGTAGCCCATACCATCTATGGTACCACTTGTGCTGACTCTTCTATGTCTGTCCCGTAGAGTGGCGATCTGTATGGTCGGCCATACAAGTCCTCAAAAGATGTCATTCCGATGGTGGTGTGACAAATGTTGGTGTGGGAAAACTCTACCAATGGAAATAGATACTCCTAACTATGATATAAGTTGAGGAAACATCCATTAATCATGTCCTCAATGGTCTAGATAGTCCTCTCGGTATGATCATCTTTCTGAGGATGGAAGGCAGTGCTCTAGCGGTGATGTGTCCCGAATGATTTCTACAACCCCTTCAATAGTTCGGAAATAAAACGAGTGTCACGATCAGAGACAATCAAAGAAGGTACACCATGTAACTGCAGAATCTCCTTCACATAGAGGAATCTCAAGCTCTCTACTGAGCCCTGCTATCTGATCGGTAGGAAGTTGGACGACTTAGTGAGTAGGTTAACAATTACCCAATTCATGTCGTAATTCATGGATGTACGTGGAAGACCTATAAAAAAGTCCATGTATATCCCATCCCAAAACCACTCTGGGAAATCAAAGGGATGAACCAATCCTGTTGGTACCTGGTTCTTTGCCTTCACATGCTGGAAAATGAGTCACTATGAGAAAAACTTTGCTACTAACTTCTTCATACCTGGACACCATTGTTGTGGTCAAAGGTTCTGGTACATCTTTGCCACCCATGGATGTAATGCTAGAGGGGAAGTGTGAAATTACTTCAACACCTCATCCAGATGTGAAACTGGTAACATGATATGTCTACTAAAGTGGATGACATGCTCCCCACCTTCAGATAATCCATCGGCTGCCTGCCATATGAATATCTGAGCAAGTCGTGTCTCGCTGTCAGCGTCCCCACACTGCGCCTCCCTGACTCACTGAAGAAGTAGAAGAGTGACTGTAAGAGAGAAAAGATAGTCTTCTCCATCCCTATCCACAAAGGATATCTGTAAGGCAGCTAGCTGCTCTATCACCTATCCTAGCAGCTGAATTCCAGTCCTCCTGCTGGGCGTATCCACAAAAATGTTCCCCTTACCATAATTATAGACTATCATGATGTCATAGTCTTGGAGGATCTCAACTCATCGCTGCTGTATCAAGTTCATTTCCTTCAGAGAGAAGATATACTTGAGACTCTTGTGATTAGAGTACACCGTAAAACATTCACCCATCATATAGTGCTGCCAAATCATTTAGGCGAAGACCACTGTTTCTAACTCTAAGTCATGGGTAGTGTAGTTCTGCTAATGTTTTCCCGGCTGCAAACAACCATATGCGATCACTTCTTACTCCCACATCAGGGCACATCGATGTCTGATTCCAGATGCATCGCAGTAAACTATGTACCCTACGCCCTCCTTTGGAAGCCTTAAGACGGGGGCACTAGTCAGTCTCTGCCTCAGCTCCAAAAACCAGTTTTTGGCATCTCTCCAACCACATGAAGGATTTACCCATCTTCATCAAGGCTGGTAGCGGTGCATCAACTCTGGAGAAATCTAGAACAAATCTCTGGTAGTATCCATTCAAACCTAGGAAACTCCGTACCTTCGTCACACACCTGGGTGGCTCCCACGCATGTACCACCTAGATCTTTGTTGGATCCACTGCAACTCCAGCCTCAGAGATGTCGTGTCCCAAAAAGGGAACCGCTCGAATCCAAAACTGAAACATTGAGATAATACCATAAAGCTGGTGATCTCGGAGTGTGTCTAGTACTACACATAAATGGTAGGCATGATCCTCCTCAATAGTCGAGTGAATTATAATTTCGTCGATGAAGACTACGATGATGATATTGAGGTAAGGCAGGAAGATCCAGTTCATGGAACTCATGAACACTACTAGAGAATTGGTTAGGACAAAGGGTATAATGAAGAACTCATAGTGGTCATAACGACACCTAAAAGTTGTCTTATTCACATCCTCGTCTTGAACTCTAAGCCGGTGGTAGCTTGATCTGAGGTCTATCTTCGAGAACCATCGTGCTCCCATGAGCTCATTAAAGAGGTCTTCAATCCTCGGAAGTGGGTACTTGTTCTTCACGGTTACCTGTTACAGGTGATGATAGTCGACACATAGCCTCAAGCTCCCTTCTTCCTTCTTGGCGTACAGAATCGGGGTTTCCCTGGGAGAAACACTAGGCCAGATCAAACCCTTCCACTGCAAGTCCTCCAGCTGTACCCTCATATCGCGATGCTCAGCGGGATCAATTTGATATGCTGGAGTAGATATTTGTTCCTTCTCGAGGTACATGTCAATTTAGAAGTCCACCTCTCTCTGAGGAGTTAGTACTGGAACACCGTCAGGGAAAACATCCGAGTACAGGTCCACCACTATAGGATAAGTTGGACTCTCCACACCAACTGCTCCGTGGGTAAGGCCAGATAGTCTGTGAGTGATCGGCTGCAACCTCCTTCGAGTATGTATGTCTTATGCTAGAAAGGTTCCCTTCTCTCCGGTGAAGGTGAACCTGGTCTCAGCCGTGCGCACACACTGCACTATTCACCTATTACAGTCGATCTGAGAACGGACTGTTGATAACTTTTCCATACCCAAGATGACGTCGTAAGGCCACGACGCCACTACTAGGATATCCCAACTGAAGCTCTCGCCTCCTAGAATAAGCTCACATTGCTGGTACTAGTGCGTAATCATCGAGTCTGCTCTAGTAGGAGTATCTAGCCGTGACGATCGATCCAACAGTTCCATCGGAATCTTTGAGCTCCGAATGAGGGAAGTGGAAAAGAAAGAGTGAATGGTACATGTGTCTATAAGAACTGCATCTGTCATTTAATAGAAACGTATCATACCTAAAATCATATTCATCGCGTCGTGATCATAGGCCTAAGGTGACTGAAGTTGTGCTATGCGTTGTCCACCTACTCCATGCTGTCAGGATGGACCTCATGGTGGTGGGAGAGGTAGCACCTCGTATCGTTTTCCATAGCCAGTTTCACATCAAGCTCCTCTACCATGATTACCTCCACCCTGTGGAACAACTCGATCGAGCCTTTACCTCTGCCTGGGAGGTCCCTCAACTGTCTTTTGATTATCAGTACGGCGGGTTGGATAGTCACGTGCCATGTGACCAAGCCCGCCGCAGTAGTAACACTATCTTCTCCTGACATGACTAGATCTGTCTCCACTATGGGTGCCCCGCACAACCGATTCGGAGACTTGTCGTTGACCACCTGTAGGTATGGTCCTCTTGGACCTCTGTGTCATCTGTCTACTGCTAGCTGCATAAGACTCTGTTGCAAGTCGACTAGTGGTGGGTCTCGCGGCTAGAGACTGCTCAGCAATGAAACTCTCCACTATGAGGGCTCTCTCCGACACCCCTGTCTGCGTCGGGATGTTGTGGGAGAAAACTAAAGATATGATCTCTCGCTTGTGTCCCTACTCAATGGTCTGGGCCATGAAGAAAAGGTCCAATAACATATCAATTCTATAGCACGAGAGTTCAGTGAACCTCGCTGAGTACTGAGCTACACTAATGTTTCCATGTTGCAGATGAAGTAGCTCATGTATATGCACCGCTCAAGGGGTGGCTGGTACAAACTCCACCTGGAAAAGGATCTCGAAGTCTTCCCTTAGAAGAGTCACCTCATCATTCATCTAGAGTCTCATGCTCCACCATCTTCCTGATGCTGCCTAAAGGAGGCTGGCAGCAAGGATCACCATGAAGTCGAATGGGGTCCAAACCTGTCTAAAGACTCTCACCACAACCTCCATCTAATCCTCAGCTTCCTGAGGGTCTGTCTCTCCACTGAACATGGGTGGATTCTAGCACTGTAACTGATGTAGTGTGCTCATGCGACGTGCACTATCTTCTACTGGGGCTGCTGGAATCGGTGGCCCAACGGGAAGTAGTATCGTGGGTGCCTCTTCTGGTGCCACAATTGGAAGAGGACCATGTACTGAGGTCTCATTGCTCGGTGGGCTGTCAATACATACAACTCTCGGGGCACTAACTGGTAATCCGCAAGGAGGCATCCTGAAAGAAATAGATGTGACACTGTCAAATGATTATACCTGGTGAGCTGACCTGGTTTGAAATGAAAATCTTTTGAAACACACACGCAATCAGTGTTTTTTGTGCACTAGGTCAGAAAATTAGTTGTCAACGTCCTGGTGTACGGATATGTCTTCCACCGCACTAACAATAGACTCCTTAAACTGAAAACCACACTCGTTATTCCTAACACTATTTCTTCATAGAAAACAAATATCAGAGTCCTATGTTATGTGGTATAACTGACTCCTTTGATACCAATTTGTCACGACCCGGTCCCTAGGGCCCGTATCGTGACTGCCCCACGCCCGAATTCCATAGGCCAGGGGCTAGCGACATAGTACCAAAGGTGTAATTCTCTAAAACAGGGAAGGAATTGCATTTATAAATTTCAAACACACAAAAAAAGAGTATAAGAGAAAGCAAACACTATTTAAAATCTGTATAACAAATGTATGGAATGTAATGGGTGGGATAGAATACAAGCCCAACTGTAATGTACAAATAAAACTGAAAGAAAGTACAACCGAAAAGGGAAAAACAAAAGAAAGGAGAAAGTAGCTCCTAGATCATCCTCCAGGGTTCCTACCTAAAGGGTAGTTATAGATAGACTCCACAAAACTCCTTGTCTGTCAGACTCCATAGTGTACCAATACGTCGTAAGGTCCTCCTCCGTGTATCGTCTAGTCCTGGGGATCACGCCCTCCGTCAGTGTTGTCCGTTGTCTGCATCCAACACAATGAGGTGCGTGGCATAGATCGTGCATGGGTGAGTATAACGATACTTAGTAGGGTCCAAGAGACCTTCAAGTTCTCAAAAAATACAACATGTATAAACCACTAAGTATGAAATCAACGGATTACCATTACATTGGAATATTCCCATACATATATATAGTTATCAAAAAATCCATCTCAATCATGAGGAAAACAAAAAGGTCATTGACTCAGCTAAAACATGGATTTTCATTATCGAAACCACAACTGCTGGAGAACTCCTCCTCTGTCGAGTATAGTGGGCCTGTCGTGACACCTAGACTCTTCTCTCTAACCGTGGAATGCTGAGGTACTCCACATGTCGAGTATCGCGGGTCTGCTGCCAACTACTAGGTGATCTATCTACTTTTGGTCTGCCTCCAAATACCAGGCACTCCCCCTAATAGCCTGTAGAGGTAATCCTCCTATCGAGTACTGCAGGTCAACCGCAAAAAACTGGGCACTCCTCCACCATGGGACTGCCGCCAACTACCATGTGCTCCCCACTGGGCTAATCGAATCACTCTGAGCCGAATCGGTCAAGAAGTCATCAGGTCTATCAGATACTAGGTATCTGCAATCTATACACTAGTCTCTGGGAGGATCCTCTCCATGAACTACTTGTCGATACACCAAATGTCACGATGGCTTAGGCGGAAGTATCCCAAATAACCGCCATGTCATAGGTGTCTCAATGCAACAGATGGCGCGCCAATCGAACGCCCGGTCTGTGAGTTATTATCATTTCTGTCCTAGGGGCCTGGTTGGTTTTTAGGTTCAATCCAACCCGACCGTACTCCAACTGTGTCAAAAAATCATGTGGGATATGTAAATGGAACCATATCACTTGATGCTTTCCATCTTTGTAGATGGTTTGTCGATCGGACGCCTGAAGCCCATGTTATTTGTGTAAAGTTGTATTCGGTTTTGAAGGGTCTGGACTGGGGTCTGACCTGGTCCATGGGTCCACCTCGGCCCGAAGGCGGCATGACCCAAAGGAGGCACAGCCCAAAGGCGGCCCGACCCGTGGGTGGCCCGACTCGAAGGCGGCCCTGCCTGAAGGCGCAACCCGGCCCGGTTGGCAAGTCGTGTGGCCCGACCCAGTTGGTTGGCCGTGGGGCCCTGCCCGGTAGGCCGTGTGGCCTGGATGTGTGGCCTGACGGTGGGTTGTGGGGATGGGCCTGGTCGGCCGAGGCTAGTTGGCCTCATCGCCTGGATGGCCACACTGAACGGCCATGTTAGCCATGCCGTGGGGGGGGGGGGGGTGTCGCACCGCCATTTGTTCGTAATGGCCAGCGCATGGCACTGACCCCTATAACCGTGGGACCCGAAGGGTCCCTCCAGTGTAGGGTGCACCAGCGGTCTGCACAACCTGCCGCCCTCCCCTGTCCACCGTGGCCATAGGCCGCATGACTTCTCTGGTGGGGTGCGATGGCGCCGCTCCCCTTCTCTCCTATCGCGGGCCGCAGGCCTATACCACTGGTGTGGTGTGAAAACGTTGCGCCCCTCCGCCATGGCCCTCTATGGTCGCGACCTCCTACTACCCTTCCCGCGGCGGCGCGTGCCTCCGCTGGGACCTGACGTGGTCATGACCCTCCTCCACATAGCGAGGTAGTGTTGCACCCTGTTGGTGATCCGACGGCCTTTGCGCTACATGTTTCTTTTGTTTCTGGCCCATCGCCAGCTGCCATTGTTCGTCGTGGTCCATTCCTCCATCTTCAATAAAAAAGATCAACCAAAGGGGGAGGGTATGTTGTGTTTGTGCAGTCTGAACCCCCCATGTTATGTTGATAACATTCGGAAATAATGAGTACCAAAATATTACTGATGTATAACAGGGACAAAACAACTCAAATCCCCCAACCTCGCTTGTCGTTGATCATTGACGAAGTCACGAGATGGAAACATTGATTCGTTAACATCGGAAGAGGAAGGGTTCGGAGTAGTCGAGTCGAAGACAATGTCGTCAACGTTCTTCATGAGTGGTAGTGCTTCCACTTCATTGCCCTGGCCAATGAAGGAAGAAGATGATTTTCGCCATTCTTCAGTGGAAGGATCATTCTTCGGGTTCTTCATTGAGAGGATTAATTTCTCTCTCAATTCCCACCCAAATGAATTGCCAACCAAATGAAATAATAACATTGTCTTTTATTTAATCGTTGTCTGGAATTCAAAAGAATTAAAAAGTTGAATTAATTAAACGAGGGGGTTCAATTAATTCTATGTGGGTGGCACATTTAATTAGTGGGGTATGTTCAAGGGTTTCCCCCACATTATGGAGAGTTACAAGTGGTTAAAACCCGTGTGGTCCCCACGCAGAATATCATCCCTAGGGATGTTATGTGCGGGTTGGCCCATCCTCTATAACCTCTCATGGGAGGTTATGGTGTGGGGGACCCCACCACTAAACTCCTCTTGGAGCTTATAACCACCAAGAAATAAAAATAAGCTGTTACCTTATTTTTATTTAATTTTATTAATGAAACCAAAAAACTATCATCCATTCTTGTTAAAACACAACTACGGTGAAATACTTCATAAGTGATAACCTAAGCTGTGAGTTCAACAGTGCTATTAGATTTCAATTCTGAGCACCAATTCAAAAGTTATTAAAAACCACTGGTACATTTACTGAACGTACCCGAACAAAACATTAGAAGTTGATTCTGGGCACACAGGTCATCGGAATGAAGCGACATTAGTTTTCACAGACTCATAAAATTCCCATGTATTTTAAAAAATAATTTTCATGGGAATTTTGGGTCTTTACATTTTAAATATATATTAGATTCAAATAAACATATTTGAAACAATGAATGTTAATTATAGTATGTAGAGTTGGGTGTTATACCACCTACCTCTATTGTTTTGGATAAAACTGACAATGAATGATTAAAGCTCAAGAAATCGTGTAGGATCTCCCAAATAACTACCCTTGATATCTTCCCCTACAATAAAAAATACTTAAATATCATAATATATAGAATCCCCCACATATTTATAACAACGTCGAGCATATATCTGAAAATGAAATAGGTCATGGGATGTAGATATTTGAAGTTCCATGAAACGAGACAAAAATGATAAAATAATGTCTCTTACTGTGAGAATCAGGTTGAAAACACCAAGGGAGGTCTCCATATCAGTTAAAAAAAGCATTAGATAGGTTCCAAACCTTAAATAGAGAGATAATTAAAATGTTTTCCATTTTATGATAGAAAACAATAAATTAGGGGGAAAATAGTAAGATCCAAAAAATATGATATTAATTTTTCCCTGGGAATTGTTAGACTGCATTGTTTGATAAATTGTGTGCTTACAATGCATTAGATTCTACCATGTGGAACCCATGAAAGTCCTCCCCCCACAGTATCCATAATTATAATCACACTATGCATAATCCACTACCTAAAAAATTCAACAGTTCACAGTTTCTCCTAGGATGTCTTCATAGTTTAGACAAATCCGGTGCTGCCCATGCACATCTACTTTATCGAAAAAAGAATATTGAATGTTTACCAAACCATCCCAACCATCACCCATATAGTAAAAAAATAAATTAAGGTAAACATAATAGAAACCAAGTGTATTAAATTATCCCCACCATTGGCCTTTACATCCACTAAATGTAGAAATCCATTGCTTCCCTGAAAGAGTTCCATCCATTCATCTTTGATTTGATTCTCACATTCACCAGCCTCTTCTTGACTCTCACTATGTTTCCAAAAGACCGACAGTAGAACGATTATTTTTTCATGAAAGACATTACCATGTCTATCCAAAATCGTCACTGGGATATGATGCTTCAAAACACCTGGCTATAGGTTAGCATTATCAAATCTATTCACATGGCCAGGATTAGGGTGATACTTTTTCAAGAGAGATACATGAAACACGTTATGTTAAACATTGAACCGTTGTTGAAATACCAACCGATATTACACCTCTGAAACACATTTCAATATCTCTAAATGTCCAATGTATCATGGAAATACGTTTAAATGAGTTCCCAACTGATGATGTCCATGTATTGGAGTGATCCTTAAGAACACATGATCACTCCCCACGAATGAAAATGGTCATCAACGCTTATCTGTATAATATTGTGGATGACTATGTAGTCCCCATCCTCTTTCTAATAAACTAAATCATCGTTATCATTTCTTGGAAAAGACATGGACCAACTAGTGAAGTATCATATATTTACACCCAACATAGTGGAGAAAGAAAAGGATGATCACACAGTTCTTCAAACGAATCCATATGTATCAAGGAATGATATTTATTATTATATGAGAACTAAAATAAGGTTTGAAGCTCCTTCTATTAGACCAAAATCCATTACAAAAACCGACTACTTGTATTCCAACATATGTATCATCTATTTTTACCATCCATCCATATGAGGATGATATACCATACACATATTCAACTCTGTTCTCATTGAATTTTGGAAGGATTTCCAAAAATGTGATGTGATGTAGGGATCTATGTCTGATGAGATCAAAATGGGTATGTCATGTCTCTTTACCACATATCTAATATATGTTTTGGATATATCCCCCACTATATTTTTTTCATGAATTTGTATGAAATGAGGTGACATGGAAAACGGATGCACTATAACACAAATGTAATTGTGTTTCCCATCCACTATTAGGAGAACTGTAACAATATAAATCACTATCTCCTCCCATTTTCACACCTAAATCTGCAAAGAATACAATTTAGACTTTGGTATCTGATGCTCGGCATTAACCTACTGAAAATTTAAGCAGAGTGAGGCAAATTTGACCACCTTGTTTTCATGCCACTCCACCAAAATTATTTCATCCATGCCTTGTACATATTCTATGTTCCTAGATGTACAAACCATATAGAATGGTGGAATGCATGGATGAGTTGTTATAGGAAAACCATAGGAACAAAAATCTTATTTTTAATCCACAAAACCACACTCCAATCACATTTCCGTCCATCAATAGTCTCCCCACCATTGGGTTTCGAACTCACAACTGAGTTTTTTGCATCCCAAATATTTTTATCTGTAACAATTTTTTCAAATCATGAAGAGGAATAAATGAATAGAAAACCACAACATATCATTTGTTATCACATTTCACATGCATGTCAGTTAGAACTAATGTGGACCGGGATTCAAATAAAGCTTCTTTTTTCTAAATAAACATATGATTGTATGGTCCTTGTAAAAGTAACATAATCCACTTTTCTAGAAATATTCATTAGTTAAATGTCAAAGATCTAGACATACCCCATATGTCTCCATTGGTGATGAATCATATCTCATTGTGAGGAAAAAAATGGATTTATGCTCAGTGAACACAAAAAAAATCAACATAGAGATAGTGAGACCAAGTCTTCAATTCATGTTCAACGTAATCTAATACCATTTCTTGTTTTGGATAATTATTCTCATGCACAATCAAATGCATTTCACTACTACCAAAAGCATGGTGTCATTTTATGAGAATACATCCTAACCCAGTTATCGAAGCATCATATTACACCACATAACCCTATCCAAATTATAGATAAGTCATGATGTGTGTCATTGTAAGTCCATATTTTAGATCATTAGAAGACATAGGGTATTCCTTAGTCTATAAGAATGGTACGTTATTCATTATCAATGATTTAATCAGTAAAGCTCTCCATAAATAGCACAAATAAATCATCATTAATAACATCCTAGGCCATGAATGATTCATATATCAAAGGAATTATTCATCTGTTTCCAAGAGCTACCAGCTTCTCTCTTCACTTGATCCTCTATAAAACCTTTTTCATAAATTTTATTGTTTGGAATGTGTACCTATTATATCAAATAATCAAACTATTTAAATTTGGATGAAAAATTATTGTCATTAAATATTTTCATCACTACCACCATCTGTTTCTTATGATCAACCATTTCCCTTGAATAATCCAATATATTATCCAAAAAAAGCATAAAAAAGTGACCATATATCACTAAAATATACAATTCATCAATCCCATGAAGAATGCTGGATTTTGTTTTACACCAAAATAAATTTCTAATTTTTATAGTGGCGATATGTGCTTCTGAATGCGGTTTTCAGAATATATTCCTTCGGAATTCACAATTCATGCTATCCTAATATAAAATCATTTCTAGTGAACCAATAAGCTCTCATAAATTGATCTAATAGATCACCAATGAGAGGAAGTGTACACCAATTCATTAACGTAACATTGTTAATCTTATGATAAGACACAGACAAACATAGAGTTCTATTTTATTTCTTCACAAACAAGAATGTGTTTCCCATAGGGAAGTACATGGACAAATGAAAAAATTTCTTTCTAATTATTCCAATCTCACATTAAATTAAATTTATTCTATTGGTTCCCTCTAATAAGAAATCAGAAAAATAGGATGGGTTCATGGAATGATATCAATTAAACCACACATATCTTATAGTTGGTAACCCTGAGAAGTTATAGGGATAGACGTTATTAAATTTATCTAAAATAACTAGAAAACAATCTTCCTCAATCTATTCCATTGATTCAAAAGTCATCACTTCCAACTGGTAAGATATTATTCCCGCTATTTCTAAAAACAAGCTAAATGCAATATTATTTGTAATCTTATATACTCTAAAGAGATGCTTGACAACATCCTCAGTCATCAATCTAATTGTCCTCTTTTTATATTCGATGTGAGTAGTGAAAATTTTCAGCCAATCCATTTCCATGATTACATTATATAAAACCATAACCAATAATGATAAGTCTCACATCATCTCAACTCTGTCAATAGTTGTAGAACATTATCTATACACAAATTATCTACATTCCTCTTTCACCTAGAAGAGTTTGTATTTTTATCACAGAAGGCATCGTATACTGTTATACACATTGAAATTCAATAGAATGGGAAGAAATGATGGAATATGTGGACCTAGTATCAAATAAGTCTTTCATAAGGGTGGAATTTTAAATAATCATAACAATCACAATAATTTTTCCATCCTGATCATCCAAAACCATATGCTCAACTCTGTACAATTTCATCATCAATGTACTATGCACCTGTTTTCCTTATAAAGATTTCCCTTACTGAGGAGTCAAGGTATCCCTAGAATCAGCATGACAATCTTTGATTTACTGATGTGGAATAGTGTGTTGTCCATGACATGTCGAGGCAATGATGCCTTTGTCACCTGATTAGTGTCCCAAGCACCTAGCCTCAGAGCAATGTGACAAAATCACTTAAGATATCCTATCATTTTGTAGTTATGGCATGATCTTATTCATGTTATACATTTTCACTTAATGTGGTTAAGGGAACAACATTGGTTGAATCCCACATCAATATTTGGTCATAGATGAAGAATAATTGATCCAACTATTTGATTCTACATTTCCCTCCCACCTTGGAAATATTTTCCACTCATCTTCATGCTCCCTTCATTCATGTTCCCAACATTTACTATAGGTACCATCATACATCCTCCTACAATAGCACCCAAAATGTCTTATTCATCTAATGATTCTCTATTAAAAATCTCTAAATATTTTTTAATACAACTAACCACAATCTTCTATTTATTATCCTAAATTAAATCCGATTCGATGATGAATTCCTTCAAGGCCTCAATTACTGCATCATCTAGAGAAAATCACACAAAGTGCATGAATATAACCACATTTTATATGAAGATGATATTTTCCTACATCAGTATGAAGAATTATATCATCCTTTGGATCCTGATTGTGTAAGGATGTATATTTTTGTTAAAACATTCCTCAATATCCTCCCAAATAAGTCTCTAATACAATTTATCCTGCCCCGCCAAATCTCATAACTTGCAGGTGAGATATTATATAATATAAGCTAGCATCCTGGCATTCATCTCTGATGGTGTGACTTTGATATCAATGATTTGATTCATCCTATTCAACCAGTCCTCTTTTTCTGGTTCAGAATCACCTCGTAAGATGGGCGAATTCGGCTTCACGAACTAGATGGAATGATACCCATGTCATCACCCATCCCTTCAGTTTCCCATATCCACATATTTAAATTATTAAATGATACTCTGAACTAACTCTTTTTTCGCCTATGTCTCAGGTGAAACCATGTTCTCCACTGCTTCACATGTTTGGTTTCTACGATGCCTATCAGGTTCTATTTTACAATCAGAAAACAAATTTCTAAGTCTCACTCCCTAGAAACATATGTCATAGTATATAAAATTATATCACATCAATAATAACATCAATGTTTTCAAATCAATACATTTTACACATTAATCCATTTTTATGAAACTATTTTTTTCTTTTGAAAATCATACCATCATCAAAATACATCAATCATGCCCCTTTTCAAAGACATTCAATTGATTTGAATGTCTTTTTTTTCAAAAAATTACACATTTTTACAAATTAAGAATCATTAATTTAACTGGAATATTAAATCCTTGTGAAAATTATTACCACTGAAAGGTATGAAATGCTCTTCTCAATGGTTATACCAATGAAAACGTGACTCTGAGATCATATGTGTGTTTCCAAAACACATATGTTCCTAACAATATGATAACTTAATATTCTGAATAAATGGGTTAGCTACACCATTTTATTCTATAAATTTCACTTTCTAACAATTTTACTAATTTCTATCTTCACAATCCAAGGAATATGAAAGGGAGAATCGACTAGAAGTCCATTAAACTATAAACATTTTATTATGGAGGGACCAAACAAGCTAATACCATTTGTAAAATCCTGCTTATTTCCGTTGGCTTGATAGTACACCGAGTCATTACATTACCATAAGAGACTTTCCCAAGACTCCAAAGGATGGAAAGAAAAGCCATAGGGTTTCAAATATAAGTGGGGGATGATTTACCCTTTTTGTAAAAAAATAACCCAACAAATCACATCCAAACAACTCACTAAATGAAACATGAAAAAAATCAAATTCAAATAAAATACATATAATATCCAAAAACCATATGAATGTGTACCATAGTGAAATAAAAAACCTTTAGAAAAGTTAAAAACACAACAAAAGACTCCATGGTGTCCAGAAGACTCCTTGCTCCACATGCACCATGTCCACAAATCATCATGAAACCCTTATATCATGAAGTGGAGCTACAAACGTGTGATACTTCACCTTTTCCCGTGTCTTAGAGGATAACATTTTCAAAAGCACCAAAGTTCCAAATTTGTGGTGAGTATAAAACATAGTAGGTTTTCTGAAATTAATTCCCAACTCATTTCACTCAGATAAATGAGTTAGAAACAATTACATAAAATAGTTTATATAAATAAATTTCTCCAAATAGTTTATATCTAAATATCACCATTATTCTAAAAACTATTTATAAACAAATGCATACAACTACAAAAGAAAGCAATTATATAGAATGTTATTTTATATGTAAAAACTACAAATACATTTATTTAAAACCATCTCTCAATATTTATTTTTTCATAACTAGGACATTCGACACATAAACACAATCAACCATGCTTGCTTTATGATGACAGTTGTGTATTCATGAGTAGTTTCTCATCGATCTACCATCTCATCAGAAGGTAATTATTTCCCATGTGACATTTAACCATTGGAAACTAGGTTCATATTTTAAGAAATAACCCTATATAAAAAATCTACACACACACTATGTTCCCCCACATATCAGTCCAATAAAAACCTTCCAATAAAAAGGCCTTTTTATTGAAAACCAATTCCACCAAAAGGATTACAAAGAAAAACCATTTTAATAAATCAACTATTTGATGAAAATCTTGTTTTTCATCAATTTATTTTTCACTTCCAACAAATCTCTAATATAAAATCACCATTTTAAATTTAGGACCCAGAATCACATTACGCCACAATTCAGCAAGATCAGTCAATTTCACCCAAAGCAATAAATCATCTATAGAGAAGATTTATTCCAAGCTATTAAAAATAAATTAAATTCAAATAATAAAATTTTAAACTAATACATATGATTCTAGAAATTAGAGTTGAGAGAGAAGCCACCTACATCAAGGGTTTTTGCAAAAACATACAACGGAGGAAGAATGCACTAGAAATTGGGTTGAGACACCCAAAAAATGGCCATAGATATATTATTATACCTTCAATGGAAATGAATATAATAATATATTAAATACCCCAAGATATATCTTTCCATAATAGGTGTAGATCTGAAAAATAAAGTGGATAGGAGACATTGTTCTATGTAGATCTAAGAAACAAGACAAGAACGATGAAGAACATCACTTACCTTGAGAATCAGTCTTGAAACATAAAGAGAGGGATCCAGATCAGTGAAAAATTCCTTGGAGATGTTCCCCAACAATCAATGAAGATAAATCTAGAATTTGGGACATTCAGGGGGAAAAGAGAATATAGTATAAAAATTGATTATGATCAGAAAAAAATTAGATCATGTGTTTTCCTTGTGGACAGTAATACCCCATAGTTAGACTAATAATTCCATAACCATATGTTAGAAACTTCCATAAGGAACCCATGAATGAACTCCTCACATGGTCTCTCTAATCATTCTCAAACTATGCTAAAGCCACTACATAAAAACTGAATCTCCTCACAGTTTCTCCAAGTTTGTTAGTATTGTTTTGGAAAACTATTTACAGCACATACACATATTCTTTATCCCCAAATACTTATTCATCATTCACCAAACTCTCCATCAATCACCTTAACATTAAAATAATTATGTAAGTGTTATATACTAGAAACATGGTGTACTATAATAGTGATCGTTGATTGGATGTTACCTTGGATCAGCCTTGTATTGTTTTAGATTGTAATACTAAGGATTTGGTTATTATTTGTGATGCATTCATTGATTTGATTTGAAAATATTCAATTATATGATATTAATTTAAAAATCTATATCATTATTATTTTAGAAATATGGAAAATGTGAAATTTAATGTTTTTCAATGCATTTGAAAAGAATTTAATTTTTTTATCATACCTTGTTTTATTTGAAGATTATCATGTTTGTATTTATTGTGCACAGATGTATTATTGAACACATGGGGTAGATCCAACTATAACTATTATCTCAAAGCATCGATATCACATCAGAGATGAATTAACCATTTAATGTTCTTCTATGAATGTAAATTGATGGATATGTTATGTTTTATGAGTTTTTATTATATTTTCTTTGTATATGGTCGTATGATGTTAGGAGTTTCCCCACACATTTACATGGATTAGTAAATTTTAGTTTTAAATAACCTTAGATTATGTACTTGTACATTATGGTGTTTTTTATTAAATGTGAAATAATCGTTTTAGTTTATTTTTTCAGGTATTTCATTTGTTTATCTCTTCCACTATTTCTCTATAATTCATATATATACTTCATATTTTCACATTAGGTTTGGAAAAAAAATTTCCCCTTGATTTATTGTTTCATGAAATGATGATAGTTGACATCAAATGATGATTGTGAACACCCTTTGGGTAGGTAGATTTTTCGGTTGATACCTTTTTGAGAGGTTATCAAGGTCAGTATTTGAAAAATATAGTATATTACACAACTTTATGATATGCTTCTTCAAAAACATCCAAAACATTTAAGGTCATTCTTCACAAATTTCTTCTACCTAGCCAATTATCTAATATCTCTATCATATTGATTGAATTTGTGGTGAAATAATTATTACTCAATTAAATTTCATGAGATTTAAAAAATGGTATATGATTTCAATACGTCATCCACATTAAACGAATCATTTCCTTGAAGTAGTGTCTACAATAAAATTGATGTTAGGTGTAGTTTTCTCAAATAATTTTATATATCATTCACCACATGGATTTCACTCTTAACTATCTCAATTTTATCATCATCTATTATTATATTTAATTCCAATCACCATATGTATAATTTTTATAGGGACATTCTAACCTTCATTATAGTAATTTCTATTCTTGGTATATTTTTCAAGATTTAATACCTATTTTAACACAATCAATTATTCATATTCTATTTACATTTATTTTTTCCTAGTTTAATTTCCAATTACTTTAGATATTTTCTCCCTTCATGTAATGAATTATATAATTTTTTATAATAAAAATATAATCTTATATTATATGTAAATATTTCTAAATAATCCAAAACAAAATGAATGGTTCATAAATATTGTTTATTTTATATTATATGTAGTCATTAAAATAATGATTAATTAATTTTTTTGATTAGAAAACATGTTATTTTGATATTCTATTGATTAAAATTTATATTGTTGTTCTCAACATCATTGCTTATTTTATGTTAGTTTTCTTAGCATTTCTAAACCCATTCACATAAAAAATTTCATTTGTAGACTATACTAGAAATGTAATAAAAAATAATAAATAAAAATTTCTAGAACAAGGATATGGAATATCAAACACAATAAAGCTGATATATCATTATATTTTTTCCCTCACTTCATTACACTAATGTATGTTTTATTGAATCAAGACACCATCCAGAAACTTTAATTGGTTCATTTATTCTTTTCATAGTTTTTTTGGGATATTTTACATGTACTGATTCTCGATCTCTTTGATTTATATTCAATTAAATGTACAATTATGTTAGGGGATGTCTTTTCAAGATAATATAATATATTACTTTTCAATAATTTATTTTTTATATTTCTATTCTAATTATCATGTTTTTTTCATGTTTGTGATTAATAAATATTTTCATGTTTAAATCATTAATATTTAATTTAAAATAGGGAATCCTTAACAAAAAAAGTAGATATGTTAGTTTCTTATCAATAATAGTTATTCTATTTTTATATTTAACGTAACTAATATTTCCAAAAAATACTCATTATAAACTAAAATTATTATCCATAAAAACTATTATTTTAATTATAATTTAGGATTGTTCAATGAACATCATATAACATATTAGTGTGTCCTGAATTTCATTAATACCAGTAAACCCTATTTCCAAAGCATTTTTTCTATATCATGTTTTCCTTTATGTCGAACAGATCCTTGACCCATTTAATTGATAACTACAACATAAAAATTTTCTTGTAATACTTTACATCTGGGTAAAATTTATTAAGTTAATAATTTTCTACACACTCATTATAGACTAGAAATGTTCCTTCACTAGTATTGTTATCAATAAAATAAACTGACATAACCCCCGATTAATTAACATTAATTACAATTATAAAATCTTTCTAATTTGAAATATTTTACAATTATTTTTCATTCCTCTAGTTCTTCTTAAAGGATTTGAATGAAAGATTTTTCTTAGTATTAAATGGGATGTAGAATGAATTCTCTATACGATAAAAATAATATCATTATTTATATATTTATTAAATTTTAATATAAAATATTATTTTAATGAAATGAAATGGTCCAATCTGAAGAATCCTGGATTATTTTTCATACCACATGAAATACCTAGTATGATAAATCTTTCAGTTTGAGTTTGGGGGAAGGGGGAATCAAAATGATTGTATTTTAGGTAAGTAAATAATTTTTATGACCTGTTAATATTTAATCATATTCACCTATTTAGATGCATGGTTGTGATTATTATTTCCCAACACAATGAACAGCAATAAAATCTTTTATATAAAAAAGTAAGAGTCTTATGGTATTTTTATATGGTTTGATATTCATATTGGATTCTATTCCTCACTAAATTATCTCCAAGAAACATATTTCACTAACATTAAAATTTTATTAATGTTGTTTGGTTTGGAATCATCCTCAAATCATAGCTTCAATAATGATTTTACACTAGTGGAATCCATAGTGAAATGATGATGTTCACTTACCATGGAAAATCATAATCTCCAAATAGAAGGGGATTGCATTAGATTATAGTAGAGATCATTATTCTCAAAATGTCCCACTCACAATCATGAACATGATAACAAATCATATTAAAGACTTCACAGAATTTTAATAATAATACCATTTTCATGAAAAAAATTTCTTCAAATTCTAATGTATATTTTTATATAAAATAATCCATTTCAAGAAATTTTATTTCATATTTTAAAACTCAATACTTATAAAATATTGGGATTGTTTTCCTTACTCACTAATACACATGATTCCTCTAAAACAGACTCAATCCAAAAATATTAATAATGAAGCAGCAATGCTAGGATTCAAAATATCTATAATATTTTTATTTATTATGAACACATTATTCAATATTGGGTCATCATATGGAATTATTTCAAGTTTATAAGGATTTCACATTGAAGGAAATAATTCATGGTAACATTAAATTGTATTCACAATGATGATAAATAGATATACATGTAAAAGACATCATCGACATTCTTATTTTCATTCTTGAATACAAAATATTTAACCGAATTCTTGTATCAGTTATCAGTAAATCAATCTATTAATTACATAAAGGATATTTTGTAAGATTTTATATTAGTTAATAATTTACTATTATTAAATGTATTTATTATTCTACTATATTTTATTCATATAATATCATGAAAATTATTTCTATAAATGTAATGTAGAAAACAATCATTAAATTTTTAAACGGTTATTCTTCATTTAAAATCATCAATAATCTAACACACATAAAATTTTCTACATTAATTACATTAAATAATTCAATAGTTTGGAATGATTTATCAAAAAAAATAATACATAATAAATGTTATATATATATATATATAAATATAACATTTAAATATTTAGGCACAATCACAAATGAATTGTTTTTTCAATTAAAATAAATAAATATTTTTAATCACTTTATGAAATATGTGTATATAAAAAAATGAATACATATAAAATGAATGTAATTGTATTAGTTTAGATAAATTACTTTTAAGATCAATTAATTGTTTGAAATTTATTTTCTCAAGTTGATATTTTTTAGGATATTAATTTATATTACAAGAAATTATTGATTAATGATGATTAAATATGTTTTGAGATAACAATTTTTTAATATAAATATAATTTCTAATTTATATGATATATTAATAATAAAATATACTATTAAAAAAATAAGTTTAATAAATATATGTTTTTAATATATATTATAATTTTTTAAATGATGAATTTATAGATTCATTTAGTAAATTTTTTAAAAATAAAACACATTTTTAATTTTTTATATCAATATTATATTATGATGAATTAAAGGGCTTTTTCTAAAATATTTCTTTTTATAAATTATTGAAAAATATAAATTTTGAAGAAAATTGTGAATTTTATAACATTATAATAACATATGAATGGATTAAATGTTTTTGAATCCTTTTTTAAAAAATTCTATATATTTATAAATAAAATAAAACATATAAAATTAATGTTTAGTTTTTTTAAATATCTTTTATATATTTCAGGAATGCTGAGTTATAATTTACTCAACAATCAATTTTCTCCCCCTGTAATAAAAATTATATTTCATCACTTATAGAACAATAATATATTAAAATAGAATTTATATTTTTAATAAAAAGTATCATATTATGAAACATGTTAAAATTCTATTTTTCATAGAAAATTGTGATTTCTTATATAAAAATTAATTTTCATGATGATGGAAAAATATTATTTTCAATGAATTGATTTAATAAAAATGTTTAATTTTATTATAAAAAATAAAATATTATATTTCAAATTATATAACTGTTAATATTTGAAAAATAATAAAAATTAAATTTATCATTCCAATAATTGGTAAACAATTATAAATAATAATGAGTGCACAAAATGATGAAAATTATGTTTTTTTACAAATTTATATATATTTATATATAGAAATGATAAATTTCAATATCAATTTCCAAATACATATAAATGATATTAAATAAAAATAGGATTAATTTTTTTTCATAACAACTAAATATTTTAATGTTGATTATTTTTAATTTTCAGTAAACTAGTAGTTATTTATTAAAAAACTATTTACCAACATAAATATAGAAAAAAATAAAAGAATAAAAATAAGAAAAATATCATCGATAATTTTTAAAACATTTTTGTAAATAAATTTTAATTTTTTTGAAAACCTAAAATAAAAATAATCAATTATTTAATTTTTTTTTTGATCCATAAATAGTGGAATGATATAATTGAAAATTAAATGGTATTCTCAAAAGTGTTGGTATTCACATATAAAATGGTACACATACACCTTATTATTACAGAATTTTACAATAATATTCATTTATTAAAATATATTATTTTTATCCTATTGGATAACTCTATAATATTCATATTCTTATAGTCTAAATTCGTTATCTATATCCCATTATTTTCAAGGTTACATTCAGTGTAATTTTGAAGATACATATGTGAGTATTATATAATCCTAAACATTTTCAACAAATCATTCTATTCTAATAATATAATTACCTGAGTGTTATGAAAACCTAAATATCATTGATAAACAATATTTTTAGAATATTAATTTTATAAAAATTAATTATTCATTTCCAAACACTAAAAAACAAAATAAACATAACCATGAAATGTTCATAATAATCCCTCAATGAATGGACGTTTTTTATTTTCCATATTCATTTTAATTATTCATAAAATAACAAGAAAAAGTAATTTAGTAAATTAAAATGTCCTAAATAATATTAATATCCTTTTTATAATGATATTATACACTTCTACAGCCATACCACCCATTGAGATACAACATATTCATTCTAAATTTATTTTAACCACCTACATTAATAATGTTAGAAATATAAATCTTTTATTAATAAGGGAAAATAATTATAATATTATTATAAGTAAAAAGTAATCTAAAATGGATTTTTGTTCTATAATTATATTCTTATGCAATAAAAATATTATTAAACTATCATCCTTGATAGATAAAATTATTATTATAAGTCAAATCTGATTCTATTTTAACAAAAACATAATAAATAAATTGTTAATAAATTAATATAATATATAAATAAAAGGGATATATAATTTAAATATATTTCAATAATTTTCTAAATATGGTATCTAATAAAACTAATTTGAATATATTTTTTATTCACAAGTGTAAAATGAATATGAACCAAGTTAATAGTTTATTTTTAATTTACTCTCTTTGAGATTTGTTTTGTGTTGTGGACTTATTATCATTTATTATGTGTATATTATAACTATTTGAGATATAATATCATTATTTATATTTTAATCATTTAATTAACTACTGAATTACAAGCTCAATTTTTACGGATTTATTAATATAACATTACTCAATTAGTAGCATGATTTTCTGAAAAAATAATTCCCTGTGAATGTTTTTTTTATTCACCAAGTTTTCGATTGAATTGTGTATTCAACTATAATTAATATATATTTATAATTACGTTATTTTTAAAGTGTGAAAAATTTCTATATTCGTTGTCTTTTTATCTAATAGATTTTACATAGTTCTTATACGAGTTTTAAAGCCTACATGTATCTTAATTTTCATTCATTGAGTCACAATGAACTTATTCTATATAAAAGAAAAGAAAATGTTACAAATTTATTATTTTTTGGGTAATATATCATTTATGTGAGATTACATTAGTTCCAAAAAATACCTATTTTTAAAATATTTAAATCTTTATGCACTATGTTTCTCATTGGTGATATTGATAATTCAAGTCAATATTCATTTAATAATATTGTTTTCTTAGGAACTTATATTTATCCAATTTTTGGTTCACAAATCCTTATAGGGTCATATATGTTTTTCAAGTAATACTATTTTTTTAAAAAATTATTTAAAAAACTTAATACCCTATTTAAAAATAAGACATTAAATAACGATAATTTCATTATGTTAAAGCATTTCCTTTCATAATAAAATGATTTATATTGGGCTGCAAATTTCATTTAAAATACATACGTCATCTTTTTAGGATCCATTTTGGATAATATTTTTAATATTAAATGTTTTCAAAATATTATAGGTCACCATAAATAATGTTACATACATATGTGACATTAATATTTATATTTTACATTTATGTAAAATATTTTTCCTAAAAGATCATTTCTGTTTTCACCACTGTTATCCGTTTCATACTCAAAAGGATTTTTAATCATTTTATTTGCGTTATAAGATTTATTATCTAATAGAAACACAAATTAACACTCTAATATATATATATTTAACATGGAGGATATATCTTGCGGTATAAAACAATTTGATTTTTGTTAATTTTAGGTGATATAATTTTAATAATTATAAATCATGGATTATATATATATATAAATTATTATGACAATCCTTTTTTTAATATGGGATTATATTATTTTTCAACCATCCACCTACTCCATATAGACTGATTATGATCATGCTATTCCAGCATTCAATTATCATTGTTCCACTAATCTATATTATGTTATCTTTTGGGAGGATTATATACAAGTAAAATAATTTATTTCTTCTAAACTATTAAAAATAAGAATACTGTTAATTTGGATATAGTTTCTTATTTATTATTGTTTCATGTTGAATTGGTATTATTTAACCACCCACCCTCTTCAAGCAGATGGGTTATGATCTTGTTATCCAATAAAATGGCATGTTGAAATGAATTAGAATTAAATATGTTTTTATTCCAACAATGATGATCATTGGGATACTGAAATGGTATTATTTGACCACACAACATATTTCAATAGATGGTGTATGGATACTGTGGCGGGTCATTCAGGGAGACTTAGTTTCCCTTTGGGCGTGCAAGGTGGGGTAATGGGTTTCCTCTTCCCATAAAAACTAGAGGGTCTATGATTTCATTTAATAAGAGGCTTCGACCCCAATTTTCTTTTAAAAAATGTTATTTCTTTTCATTAAATTTTAAATATATATGGTGTTTTATATTTTATTATTTTATTATACATGACTATTAGAAAACGAGAGTATTTAATGTTTAGAAATTTCACGTATAATTATTTCCATATACATAAAAAAGTGGTTGTTGGGAAATGACATTATATATCACCTTTATCAATTTCAAAGTCTCATGAATGAAGTTTAGCTATTATTATAATGATTCCCTTCTTAGAATAATCCATTTTATTCATACTATGTTCATTATATCTAAGGTTGTCCATACTCAATATATAATTTGAAATTAGTTTTCTGGCATTAATAATTTCATCACTATGGTAAAAATTTCGGTCAAACAATTGATGGTTTCATTTCCAATGATATCCATTATAATATCATGATTTCAGTTTTTGTATACTATGCCATAATGATTAATTATTCATTAATTCCATAACATTTATTCCATTATAATCCCATCATTTCTCAATTTCTATTTTTTCCAAACAGAAATGTGGATCTCTTATCTTTTTTAATGTTCCATTTATATATATTTGATGAACATTCATACAAATTATATGTATAATATAATATTTTGTTTAAACAATTTGTGGGATATGATGAATAAATACAGATTAATAGTTTTCAATTTATATATGAGGAATTAATTTCCATCACTTGAAAAAGAAATAGTCTTTATTAGGTTATGATTTTTCTTATTTATCCATTTCTATTAAAATAAAATCCCTCAACAATGTGTATAACAAAATAATTCGTTTATGAAATTTAATTATAGAATAGTTATGTATGGGTATCTATAGTCGGTATCAAATCCATTATGTAATGAATTTTTTCATTATAAAATATATAGGGATGTCAGTCTATGGTGTCACTATTGAAATCATAGATTTGTTTAGATATCATTTGGGATTATGAGGTTTCTAAGGATATTTTAATGACTGATACATTATGGTTGATATATTTTCAATATACCATATAACCCTTTGTGTTATTATATAATTTAATGTTATAGAATATTTATTTTTTTATAAGAGAACATTATTGATTGTCTTATTAATTAGTCTATGTATATGATTATATATAAATATTTTTTAAAACGTTATTATATGGTTTTATAAGAAATTACATCCTTTTATGAATAAATTTAAGTGGATGCATCTATGATTTAAATACATCTATATGTAATCACCTTGAAGGAGGCTTATTTTGAATTAGCTGAATCTTCAATCTAGTGCATGGAGATGAGGTCGATGTCTAAACCCCAATATTCTATTTACAGGTTGATATTATTTTGTTAGTTAAATTCTATATATGTTCCATGATAATGTATTTATTTCTTAATTACAATTATATATTAAGTTTATTAGTAATATTTAACATAACGTATTGTAACGTAGATCGACCACTTTGTAACATATTATGAAATGAGTGTTTCTCAAGGGAATAAATATTAGTATTTAGTTTTCATATTCAAATGAAAATCTAAACTATGTTTTTTATAAAAAATTATTTCTTTAGTATTTGGTTCAAACATTTTCACTTCAATGATGTTGATATTGGTATGCATCTAAAATCCACTCTCTCATTTAATTGAATAAGAAAACATCCATAAATGGTCTCGAACTACATTATATAAATATTTTGATAGAAAATGTGTGTTTTATAGACTTTTCTATGGTTGTACGGTTGATATAATATTATAAATTAAATATTTATACAATTATCAATTTTTATTATCAATTTAATGTTATTGAATATATTGTAATATATTTAATAATTCGTGAGGTTTATGTGTATCATATTAGAAATATTCATCATTTTTAATAAATCAATGGGATTGAAAAATATATTATATTGTATCAAATAGTATTAAAAGTGATTTTGTGAATGGTTTATATATTTGGGACAAATATTAAAGAATGATTAATTTATGTATGTGTAAATATTAGGATTAGCATATTCGTGTTGTCGAGGTAGAAAAGGGATTATTGATTTTGATAAATGTTAATTATATAATATTTTAATTTTTTATTTATATAAAGGAAAATTAATTCAAAATATTTATGTTGATGATTATATAATTTGTGGGATTATAATATATATTCATAAGTTTCTGAATTTACGATGAATTGATTTATTTTTTCAACGTATAATAATTTAATTAATTTTTTAAAAAATATATAATCATTTTCTTCCATTAAAATGAAAATTGTTTTGTGAATGGAATGATATAGTGAATATTTTATTATGTTAGGTATCACTGGGTAATTTAATTATAGATTTCTCTTTAGATAAATTTTATTTAATTGTATTTCATTATAGAAGTAAGAAAGTGAGTAAACCAATTTATAAATATTAATATATAAATGTTCTAAATAAGACGTAGTGGTAAAATGTTCATGTATGGTTTGGAATAACCATATAATGAATAATAATAATAAAATAATAACATAATATTAATCCACAATAAAATTTGGACTAAATTATTAGTTAAATAAATTTATGATTCAAAAATATTTTGTCCTTATAAATCGAGTTAATTTATTTTTTTTATAATTTTTATATTTATTTTATAAATCCTTAAAAATTTATTTGGAAAAATTACACCCTTTATGAAATCATCGCATAAAAATATATTTTAAAAATGTTCATTATTTTTAGTAATATAATGATTTTAAAGAGATTATTATAAAATATTCATTTTTATTAAAAATAATATTCTTTATTTCATGTATTTAAAAATATTCATTTTATTAATAAGTCAAAACATAATAATATTTCCAATTATATTATTAATGTAGTTTACTAGTAGGAACTAAATTTATATTAGTTTTTAATAATAGTTTTATATTTGTGAATTTTTTTTGGAACACATATTTTTATCATTTTCTTCTTTTTATAAAAAATATTCCATATTCGAAAGCAAAATAATTAATAAAATTGAATACATTCGTCTAAATTGTACATTGTTATAAAGAGTAACCAGAGTAAATCATTGTCAAATTGGTAATAGATTTAAAATTAGGTTAAAGATATTGGAAAATGAATCAAAAAATCTCTACCAAAATTCAAATATCTAATTTTATGAATAGTGTTGAAAATAAGATAAATTATTTCAAATTAAAATAATTTATTTTAATTTACTATTATATATTTGGGGGAACCAGGATGCTATTTATGAAGATAGGATTTATTTCATTCCAAATAAAATATTTTTAATGGGTCATTACATATAATGTAATGGTTGGAAGAATCCATTCCGTTTGGGATCACTAAAAAAAGAAAAAAAGCTTATTTATTTTTACAATAAAATTGTGTAAATTATTTTTTGACTAAATTTCAGTGTAAATTTTTTTTAATATCAAATTTTCTATTATCATATATTACTATTTTCAGGTGTTATGGGTTAATATATTAAATGTAATTTTCCCCATATTTAAATAATATATAATATAAATGATTCGGAATTTGGAATCGAAATTTCAATTTTTATTAGAACCATTTTATTTTTAATAATGTTATTATGTTATTTTAGTTAAAAGATGAGGTATCCAACCTAATGTTAATATAAATTTAATTTGGAATAACATTGACATTTTTTTAATATGTATCCATGAATTATCCATAGATTATTGTTAGATTTTATTTAGAACCTGTTACCTCATTTTTTCTAAAATTTGGTTATTATTTATTAGTTTTTTAGACAATTTAATATATTATTTAATATATTATGTAATACAAAGTGATTCCTCTCAAATAATTATAAAATTGAATCCCTCCATTACCTTCAATACACCATATATTGAAAAATTTATCAACCATCACATTCTTATTTTCTTCTCACAATACATATCCATAAAGACGTTTCACATATTTTCATAAAACACCATTATAAGGGTCATTGACTAAGGACCTAAAGGAGGCATATCATAGAATAATGAATCATTTTACGAGGCCAAATTAAATTTACTTATTTTCCTAACTCCTCTAAATATGTTGTATTTATAATGAAATATTATATGTAGTGTCAAAAATATTGTTAACTACTACTTTTATTATAACACCTACATTATTCTACATTTTCTCATCCAATGACAACTCAATTTATCACACATGTGTACTAGTGGAAGACTGCCTCCACGTAGAGATACTATGAATTAGACATGATCATATTTCATTAATTTTTATTATTGTGGGTTTTAATATTTTTATTCTAAATTATGAAATAATAATTATATTATACTTATAATATTATATATACCTTCATATCGTCTATTCTGATTGAATATAATAATGTCAATCGCATGCACATTCAGATTACCATATCCACATTGAGATGTTATTTTGATTTTCTTTTAATATATAATTTTTTATAAATGATTATATATTTTATAGATATTTGAAATTTATAATATATTATTGGTTTTATATAGGTCATATGATATTTTTCATTATTTTATTATTTTCATTAGAAAATAAAAAAAATGATCATGCGTACCTATAAACTACCATCTCTATGAATAATGTAATCCTTTTTATCTAAAAATTTTAGATATAATTATATATATATGTATATATATATGAAATATATATTATTTTTACATAATATATAACTTTTTGATAACGATTTATCTGTGACCAGTTTATATGAGATAGAACTGTCCAATGAAAATGTCAGAAAAAGATTTTATGGTGCAGAATAATTATTTTAATAAAGAATTGTTAAAAATTTAGAGATTAAAATACATAATTTAATAAAATATGGTATGTTTGAGAATTTTTCTGGATATTATGTATAATTAATCAATAGTTATTAAATATGATGTTTGAATGAAAATTAAGAATAATAATACATGATTAAATGGATGATTGATTAACTTAAATTAAAATTGGTAATTTTAATTTATGAGTTTTACTTATATATAATATAGTATATTTATCCAATCAAACAAATTAATTACTATTAAACACTTTTTATTATGAATTCTTCTTGTAGTTATACAATTTTCCCCTTTCTTAAGCTTAAATTGATTTGAATTTTTTTTTTGAGAAAATGTTAATCCATTCACTTATTGATTAAAAATAATTGGCTTCTAATGAAATTACTTTTAAAAAATGTTTTCATGAATGTATTAATATTATCATATTAATTTTTAAATAAATTTGTAATCAGGTTTCATATTTTATAAAAATTTATCTACACAATATTCATGTCATTTTCTGAATGAGGTACCTTTTTATTATTACCAATAATGTAAGATGAATATCTATTTTAATAATACATGAAATCCTTGGAATAACCCCACTATAATTAGTTCTAACCAAATTAATTATTATTTAACAGATTGTTAATATTTTTTTTAAAAAAATTCAATAATATTTTGTAAATATTTGAATTTTAATGAAATGATTGATAAATAAAAATCATATTTTTCAATTGAATTATTGTGATATTCATTTAATAAAAAATATCATCTATGATAATAATGTAACACTATGATTTAATGGGATTATGATTCAATGGAACCATAAATATTGTTTTATCTAGTTTATATATGATTATGATGATGATATATTTATGAAACCTGGTTATTTTCAAGGGTTGATTCTTTAATTAAAAAAGAAATGTGTTAAGATATTGTGAAATTTATAGGAAGGTATTATGTATTTTTAGTTGTTCTCCCCTTCATTTTCATTTTATGGATTGTTTAATGTGATAATTATAAATCATGAGATTATTATGAAAACCATATATATGATTTCGAAAATCAATTTCCACATATTGATATGTGGGTATGATTTTATTCTAGATATGTTCATGTGGAAATTCATGGAAATTATTTTGAATAACTATGTTTATAATTGTATCTGTGAATATGATAAATTAAAAACAATTATCACTGGATTGTGAATGGTTATAACATCGTTTAGATATTATTACGTGATTTATTTTCACATTCTAATGATTCCATGGGCATAAATTATGACTCCTAGATGTGGATTACTGCTTTGTGGACCATATTATTAATTCTTATACACATGAATTGATTTCTATGTATACAATAAATGATATATTATAATTTATTAATATTTTAACATTTTAATATTAATATTAAAATTTTATCATACACATATACATATTTTATCCTCAAAGTATTGATATCTCTCATTTTTACACTTTTGGAGTTTCCACACTAGCACTTCCTTATGTTTCATTTCCCATGGAAATAAATAAAGGATACATGTAAGATATGTATAAGAAGAATATTAATTGGAATGATATATTTAGTATATTTTTAAAATATATCATAAATTTTACGACTCTGTTTCGAGTCTTCTCGCTAAACCTTAATGGTCAGCAGGTCTATATTATTATGAAATGACTGGAATATTATTCTAAATTGACCTCATATTAAAGTATGTAGTTTTTAAAAAACATCAGTTGGTATATGAGGTGTGGTTTAGTTTATTTATGGGTATTAGTCTTATTAAATTCATGATAATATCATTAATATAATACAATGTAAATTATAACTTCATTATTTTTTTTATGAAAGACATTATGTGGTTTCAATAAAAATACATCATGTTGTGGATACTAAAATTGGATTTTGATATGGAAAAAATTTATCTTCGGGTTATAACCCCAAAATAGTTGTTACTCTTGAAAGAGATGAGTAATTTTTAATGATATAAAAAATAATTAATTTGAAATTAATTTAATAATTAATTTTAAAAAATGGAAAAAATGCTGATATTTTTATTAAATATAATAATAATGTTATAATAATAATATTCATAATAATAATTTTTTATTACTATAATTATGATGATGATTATTATTTTTATTTAGGTTTTTGTATTGATGTCCCCAAGAGGTTTCACTATCTTTCTTCACTCACCGTGTGGGCCCCTCTCGAGGACCCGATGCTGCACATGACCCCCTTTAACCAGATCCTTGTCTGATGGTAGTATTCCCATTTTTCAAATGGAATATCCATTTATACTTCATTGTATGCATCCTTCTCCATTATCTACCCAGTATTGGTTATTTGTCAATCTATTCGTCACCCAGTTAGTTTGGGGTGATATATAGGTATTAGGTTACCTGGTTTGTCTTTTTTTATTCCTTGAACAGGACATTCTAATGGCCTCTAATTTCGGGTTCATCCATGTCCCGGAAACCGCCACTAAAGGTGAGGTGGTTCCTGATGTTTTTGTTAACCACCTTCATGTGAGGTGAGCTTTTCATCCATCCATTTGGTTTCAAACCATCTAAATTATGTTCTATAATTGTTTTAAAATTCATATAAATTATTTTTTTGTGTTTTGGACCATACTGTGTCTTTTAATGTCACAATAGTCTTAGACGACTTTCAATATTATGAATAGGTAATTATGAGTATTTATGTTAGTTCCACCATTATTTGTATATTAATCAATTGAAGAGAATATATATGTATTGGGCTTGGTGTGCATATGTATATATATACATATATATACAAAATTCATATAATGGTGTATGGAGATCGTTGTATTCATATAATCATATATGTAATGATCACCTTAAACATATTAATGGACTTTGTGAATAGGTTCATAGGGTATTGTTGTCCTTATGGGTATGGAATTAGTCATAAGCTCAGTGGAGGTAAAAAAAACTAATAAATACAAAACTCATAATGTTGAATGGTTCCATTGGGTTCCACCCTATGGTAGGATCATATTACCTTTCCAATTAATCATATAAATCCATTAATTAATTGATTACATTTAATTTTTTTTTTTAATTAATGCATCTTGTTTTAGATTAAATTCTTCCATTTAATTAGTCAATGATATTATAATAGTTGAAAATTTATTTTTTATAAAAAAATTCACATTTTTTATAAAAAAACCTCAAATGGATTTTCAATTCCTTCAAGATATAAATGTAGTGATAATCGTGTATGATTTCCAACCATAATACATTGGTGTCTCATGATTCTTGATATTATAATTGTAAAAAGGCATGTTCGGGTGCTTAGCCCTTCATGATTAATTTTCCCATGTTGACCGATTACTTATTTTCATGAAACCACTCATTATAAGAACCCTTGATAAGAAGTTATGATATATATATACGGGATAAATTTTTTTTAAGGAAAATAGAATGATTATAATGGATTATTCCTGTGTTTAGTTTTTTTAGAGTAGTAAATATGATTCCATTCGTTGAAATTTATTCCATAAATAAAATTTTAAATGTTTTGGAAAATTGATTTTGATGACTTTTATTAGGATGACACAAACCAAATTGGATTCCTTGAATCAATTGTTCTGTCAAAAAAAAATTATTTTCATGTATCAAATGGTTTAAATTTAATTGAACATGACTATTGAAATTCATAAGAGGTATTTCTTATCAGAAATATTTTAAAAATAATTTCATGAATTGAATTAAATATAGTGCTCCACAAATATTGTTATCTCCATTTATTTAAATGTGATAAAATGACCTGCATTTTGGAGGCATGTATATACCATGTTTCATTTTCTAGTATCCCAGTGATTATGACCGTTTTTCATGTTTAGAACTATGATTAGTGGTTTAAATTATATACTTATTTAGTGAGAATTCATTTGAACATTTATTAGACTCTGAAATGGGATAATATTAATTAAAATTATCTTATTATCCATGTATTCCAAATAAAATAAACATCAATTTATGGGCATTTTAAAAATTGAACACATTTCTCATCTGAACTACAATTAATGTTTAATGTGATAATTTCAGTGCCAAAAAATTTTGAAACCATTTCTGGTGACCGATGTAAGTAGCTTAGATAATCAACTTCTTTTCTCACATCAAATTCTATATTCGAACTCTAATTCATCTTCCATATATCCATTTATGTTTCCCTATTTCCGAAGAATCCCAAAACTGAATTTCAATCGACTCTAATGGATGATTTTGTACAATAAACATTCATAAAAAAATGATATACTCCAATGGGAAATGAATATTGGTATGAAACTCATATTGTGAGTTTCATTGGCCAATCCAATAATAATATCACAACATATAGATGCGATGTACAATCACATGGATGATGATATTTTCAAGGATCAATTTGTAGCCCTTCCAAGAATTATTGAATGTACAAATCCTTAGTATGTATTACAAGACAAATCTCTTATCCAGCCTAATCCCAAACCACTTCTTGATCAATTTTTCGAGAAAATGGAGAAAACAAATTTAATGTTCCACTATTGATATTGTAATTAAAAATAATGAAAATTAATATTGAACCCATTCCCACATAGATTATACAATACTCATATTTGATAAAGAATCTTGTTACATAGAAAACCATCATTAATTTATAGAAGATCCATCCATTGGAATTGTGATATATAATGAAAATTGGGGAATTGTTGAAGAGTCATTAAATTATATAGAAACTGGTTTTTTTGGATTCACAGGTGGGTAATTTTTCATCATGGATTGAGTGTTATCATATTATACCCATTGATTATTTTCATGACCATTGTTCACTAATCAATTATAAGAGATAAAATTAATTGGTTCCATCCAAAATCATGAAATTCAATTACCTTGTTTTTCTAATGAAACATTTTTTTTCAAAATGAACAAATTCATTCAAAAAAATTGGAGAAGAAAAATATTTTGACTCAAATTTCAATTCTTCCATTGAATATATCACTCATCCCAAACATAAAATAATTTTCTTTTCTTCCCAAATCAAGTATCCTATTATAGGTCATAAAAAAGACATTCTATTTGTCATTCATTCAACCTAGGAAACCAATACTGTTGGAATGATAAATGATGTAATAAGAAATACAACAGAAGAAACCAAATTAATCTTTAATGATATTAATTGTACTTTCACTATCATTGATGAACATGGTATTGTACAAAAAAAATAAAAAATAAAAATACTCAATAAAAATAATAAATAATCTGAAAAAAATATTGTATTAAATTTTTTAAATGATGGTCTTGGATAATTATGGGGTTTAAAGTCCAGTTAGAGACGTTAAATTAATCACTTTCCAAGAGACGACCCAACATCTATTGTTGTTTTTTCATATTTTAGTGTTTTTTTTTCATGGGATCCCCTTGGGGTTTCAAATGTGATCTAATATTTATTGTTTATGAGATTTATGTGTTCATTAAATTTAGTATTTCAAATTATATCCCATTTCTTAAAATGTTCAAACCCAGCAATCAATCCTCCCCAATGAGATACATGTGACATGGAGACAAATTAATAAATATCATATTGTATGATCATAAAATACAAACCAATAGGATAAATTCCATGGTATAATTTCAAATCACATCTGGCCTATTTTAATCCCTATAATAATATCCCACATTTCCTCTAATTCATATCTGAATGAATTTTGATTATATGTGGGGGGATTGAAAATCATTGATTTTAAAAAATATCCCATTATGAAAAAAAACTCAATTCATTGAAAGAATATATTCATTGTCCTTTTATGCATTCATTTATATTATGAAACATTAAAAGTGAATTTAAAATGATTTTTTATTCCATTATTATATTTTGGATGCATGTTTATGTTCACGAACATTGTTTTTAGAAAGTGTGGCTATCCAATGTTATTTTTCACAAATTAAAATTCAATCCCCTAGATAATAATGACACAATTAGTAACCATTGTATATTGTGTGTATGTTTTAGTTCATGGGTCATATTCATCATATAATATGGTTCAAGGATTTTATTATTTTAATTTTTGAATAAAAAAAGTGGAAACAATTACCACATAGAGCATTATTTTTTCCAAATGTGTGGTGTTAGGCACTTGTGGATTGTGACTATATAGTGTTATAGCACATATTTAGGATGTATATCTATATTTTAGATTATGGAACTGACAATATGTGTGGATTCTGACAGTTGTGGATCATGACTCTATTTTTTTCTTTCCCCATGTAATTTTTTTCACATCAATTATGGTTCAAAAAAAAAAATTATCGATACTCATCATAAATTTAACCTGATTCTCATTTAGTTCTTCTATTTTTCTCCCCTTGAAAAAATTGGGTCCCATGACTTTTGTGAGTCACAACACATCATCTTAAAAAATTGAAATCGGATAAAATGTGTAAATTAATTTGAACAACGTGATAGACTTTGGTTTCCAATATTCTTGAGGAATTGTCTTCTGCAAAATGATTTTGAAACGATTCATGATTTTTTGGAATCATGTCAATTTGTGAGAAATTTATAATAAAATGTTTTTTAAATGGAATTTAATTTCATATTTTTGAGATACATTTTTCTCAGATCTAGAAAAACACATGTTGGGGGGTTTGATTAGCCCCTGAAATTGGGTAATATTCATTGATTATATCTTCATATTTACATGATTTGTATCCCATAATCATTAATTTTAATACATTTTATAAATTGAACTTCATTTATCATCTCAATTGAAATTCATTTTTAATGTGATAATATTAACAGAACCACACTTTGATTTTAATTTTGTGTTAAATTCATTATGCCATTTGGATTGATTAATGTATATTTTTTGGGATAGCTTGATTAATTGTTGGCTCAGAGTGCATGTATGATAACATGATTTGTGTATATGATTTCCATGTGATTAATATTTTTATGTTTTACTAGAGATATTCCATGAAAACAATAATTTACATGATGCAGAGTTGGAGTGAAAATGGGTTATGTAATAACTTCTAATGGATGGATTCCCATTCTCAGGTATTTATTCAATGATGCATCAGTGTAGTAGTATTTTATGCTTTCCAGGAAAGATCTCCATCTAGAATTCTATTATACTATTGGGTGATACTTGTTATGTAAGCGGGAACTCTGGATGGACCCATTGAAATGATGGTTATGTGAACCCATGTGTGTTATTCAGTCCCACACATGTGATGCCAATGATAGACCCACAGATTGCATACTCTGAGAGATAATTGGTCCTCTGAAAGGAATAAATTGAACGAGGTTGGTAGTATTATATATTTTGAATGGTTGTACCACATCGATACCTCAAAGAAGGACTTAGACTCCACATCTGGATTTGATCAATTATTTGAACTACATTGATTGATATCTCGGGATAATTAATTTTGCTCTTAATTTTTCTTCTATTTATATTATATCCTGTAATTTTGACATTTTTCACATTCTAATTAGCATAATTATTTTATGACATGGTAATTCGATCCAATACTATTAAAAATCATGGGGTGTAATTATTTGACATTCCTTTTTTTAAAGGTGGGGGAAGACCCCAAATTAATTTATTAAAATCAAAAGTTCAGAGAGACATCAAGCAAGCCAAAATCAAAAGCAATCAAAACAGAACGATGTTTTCAAGAACCCCTTTCTGGGGGACCAATCTTCTTTCTGATTTTCTCCATGATGATCTTCTCCTTAGTCCGAATCTCATGCCAGAGATCTATATTGACGCGCTCATGCCCACACCCCTCCCTCTCCCTCCATTGTATTTGGATTCTATTTCTGCATATTGTCGTAGAATGGTTTCTAAGCCCTCATTAGAGCTATTGATATTTATATATCACACCCTGATCAGGTACCCATGGTAGCTGAGTTGACCTTATAATTATAGCATTTATAATGATTTTTTATTTCTTGTAATTTGATGTTTAGAGAAAAGGACAGAGCATAAACTAGGCATGATTATTTTGATCCCCTGTGGGACATTGCTATTATTTCATCCGAATAGTACTATTTTGTCAAGATTGTTGTACTATATACATGTTTTATTTTTTTTTCAACACCATGACATGATTTCTTCTTGTATATAATCATTCGTTTTCAACTTTTATTTATTCATTAATTATTTTATTTTTATGCATTATAAATTATTCATTACTAAATATTTTATTTAAGGTTTTTTTCTTCTCCTATGTATTATATATTGTTATTCACGTCGTATACCTAAATCTATAGGGACATAGTATACCCACGGACACAGACAATGTCTTCAATACTAGTTAGCAACCTCGTGCATTTTGGGAGATGCACTTGATCTCATGAGACTCACTGGTCAGACCCCCTCTCTTAGATGTGAACATGGTTGGGATGTTCTAAAGTGGTGTCATAGTAGTTATTATCATTATTTCTTAAAATTTTTGGTTGGTTGAATGGATAGTTTGAATGTGTTGGCACATGATTAATAGGAAATATTGGGACTGATCACCCCATATATGTGAATTGACCAATTGTCTAGGAGTGGGAATTGATGATCATGATTTTCAATATTACAGTTGTTATGATCGAACCTAGAGTGACTGGTATATTTTTCTGTAACTTATAAATTTATGGAGTTTATGGTATTTTAACAATGTCTTGTTATGATATGGATGAGACATTACATGCAACATAATAAAACATATGGATTCATATGTTGTTCATATTCTATGTCATGTAGCTCCATTCAAAATTTTTGCAGTAATTTTATTGATTCCCTTGAATGTCATTACATGTTGTTATGTTTATTAAAATTCCTACTTGTATAACATACATTTGTGTTAATTTTCCATCATTATCTACCTAGAGAATGACTTTCCACTAATAAGTTCTTTTTATGACATTATTTTTTTTATGTAATTTCTTTCTTGGGATAAATTAGTTTGTCAAAATTTAGTGGCATTCAAATTCCACCTATAATGAATATGGTCTCATTATGGATTGGTAGATAGATTCCCATATGACTCATCTATTGAACATATGAAAATTGTATTATGAAATGGTTTTAAATGTAAATGTAATGGAAATGTAACTAATAGTGGGGTCATATGTTTAAGTCACTCGTATAAGGGAATAAAATGATAATTTGAGCTACCATGGAATTTAAGAACATGAATTTTCTGTTGGATCTCCATTTATTAGTAATGTATTAGATAGTCAGCTTTTGATCCCAGTGAATTCATTTAGAAAGAACAGGTGATGGATTCGAGACATGTTATTTTAAGGTTATTTCTCATGTAGGTATAACCCTTATAACAAAAAATTCATTCTTATGAAAAAAATGTTTCCCCCTTTTGGTGCCTCTCATGTCATGATTACCCTATTAGTACCCCTTTTCATAAAAAATACACTCTTATTCAGATTTATGGTCATGTATTTCTTGGTATTTGATATGGGTGTCGACATTGAGTAATGATCCTTTCCATCTAGTTATAAATTCCTTGGCCATGGTTGGTTGTTTTGTAAGTGACTTGACAATCTCATCCTCCTCATGGATGGAAAAATTAGTATTATTGAACATATTCATAGATCATATCAAGAGTAGAGTTACATGACCATTAAATAAACAAGTTCCTACCAATTCATGGGTGGACATTCTCTTGACTAATATGTTTTGATATGCTAATCGAATTGATTATGTTTTCCTTGATTAATTTATTGATTCTTGTGAGTGTGACATGGAGGAGAATCACATGTTCATTTAATGTGAATCTAACAATCCATTATTTCGAGTGGCCAGTATTTTTTCTATATCATCATCGACTTGGAGACACCGTAGATAGGGTGCATCAGATTGGTTATAGTGAATATATCCTTCCACGTAGAAGAAGCATAACCAAAATGTCCCATTTGGAAATTGTTGTTATTTCTTAATAAACATTTAAGTATGGTTAGTTTTGTAAATCTTGGTAAATTCATGGTGTCCCAAGTCAATGTGGATTTTTGTGTATGAATCTTTTTAAAACAATATTGTTCATGGAGGACATCGGTGGTTAGACTTAATCAATGTTGTGATTCTTTGAGTGGGTAAGCATTATGATTTGTTGGTGATGGTGCATTGACATGTTAAGTCGGGTTTATTTTTTGAAATCAACTAGTTGTGGTTTGAATGTGTTCTTCTTTTTAATCATAAAACCCACATATTGAATGATTAATAATGATGATCATGTAATTTATCTTGACATTATCATATATTCACTATGGGAGAATCAGTCATATGTCACGATAATCCATTAAAATCTAATGATTTTGTTTTGTTCATCTCTTTCAATTTTTCATACTAGATGTATGGTTTCCATTGTGCATTGGTTAGGAATTTAATTTGAGGTCAGTTATGTACTAATGTGGAGGTGTTCGAGTTGAATGTGGGATGTATTAAATGATGAAATCACAATTATGTTTGTAAAATTCCTATCTTTTATGTTGGGCATCTTCTTGAATGGTCAAAAGGATTGGCCTAACTAGTTTTCTATCTGGTTCAATGGATCATCAAGTGTAGGACCATTTTTGGAACATCGCCAGCTGAGGTGTGTGCGGGTTCTATCAACAAAGACTATTCATCAAAAAATGGTTCGACATGGGCTTTGATTTTGATGGTTAATCAACCAATTTTTCAATTCTGGAAATCATTGGAGAAGCATCACAATAATTATTATGGGAGTGTATTATAGGAAATTCGATTGGTGGATGGTGTCTCTAGATAAATAGGTTCGGGTCAGCATTGTCTTGGTGTTTTGGTTGGAAAATGTATGTTTCCCCGATCTTCAACAACAAAAGAGTATTGTGATTATGAACTAAATAATTGAATGTTGTTTTTTCGGAAATTAAAAACGAAACATTTAGTGAGTCATCATGACCACTAAATAATAGATGATGTTTTTGTTATTCTGGTAGGCTTCTTGGGGATGATAGTTTCAATTGTGGGAATTTTGTAGCATGATGTGTTTTGAATTAGATGGAAAAAATATTTATGGGAATTGAATATTTTTCATTTATTGCACATTAATTTTAAAACGATTATTATGAATGAAATTTTGGATGCTGAACTCTTGAAGGTTATGAGTTCATTTTAATGAAATTAAAAATAATTAATTTTTAATTTAAATAAAAATTAAATGAGAAAAATGGAAAAATGAATGATTGTGTTAATAGTAATATTATTAATATTATAAAAATAATAACTATAAATTTTTATGATGATTTTGATGATGATGATGATTATTATTTAGTATTAATATTTGTGCACCTAAAGTCGGGTCACCCTCTTCCATCACCCATCGCATGAGCCCCCTGGTTGATACCTACAGTTCGCAACACCCTTCACTAGGCTCTCTCGCTTTTCACCACATGAAACTCATTTTTCATGAATATCTCGTGATCCATATTGATATCCTCTATCCTCCATTATCCTACCGAATTGTTGCCATTTTCGGTGTATTCATCAGTATGCGAGGTTTAAACATACCATAGGTATGGGGTAAAATATTTTCTCATTGGTTCTTCCTTAGATATGGTGTTCTAATGTATTTTTGGATCTTGTTCATTTATGTTATGGAAACAACTGATGTAGGAGAGTCTATTCAAGGTGTTTCAATTCACTTACCCCATCCGAGGTTACATTTTCATCCTAAATATTTTTTAGTAGCTTTATAATTATGGTAATAAAATGTTTTATGGTTTGTAGTTATTTTCTTGTAGTGTGTTGGACCCATCCATGTAATTTAGAGTCACGAGTGTTTAAGGAGAATTTCCTGTATATGCATAGGTAAGTATTTATATATATGTAAGTTCCCTTATAATGTGTATACTCATCAATGGTAGTGAATATATAACAATATGTCTAGGTGTGCCTATGTATATACATAGAAAATTCATTCATATGTTTGTGGATATGGGTGTATTCATATAAGAATATATATAGGGATCCCCATACACATATTCATGGGACATCATGAATAGATGTAGAGGGGATAAGTGTCCATATGTTTATTCAATGGTTAATATTCTTCGTTGTGGTTGAAACATCTTCTAGTTGGAAATAAAAAATAGAAAAAATATTCTGGTTGGTTCCACCCTGATGTAGGATCACAATTTCCTTCCCTATAATCATATTAATCCATCTATTAATTGATTAATATTAATTGACTATAATTATTACTTCTAGTTTTAGATTAAATTATTCCTTTGAATAATTCAATGAAATTCTTAATGGCGATTAATGATTGTTTATAAAAAAAATCCATGTTTATTAATAAAATACCTCTAAAGTAGGCTCGTAGCATTGAAGATAAAATGTATTGATGGACCATTATATATTCCATCTACAATGACTTGGCTTCTCGTTATGATTGATGTAATAATTTTAAATGGAATTTTTCGGTTCTTATCCCTTTTTGTTTTATTTCCCCATGTAGACACTTCCCATATTTCATTGACTCCACTCCTTACATCAGCCCTTGAAAATTAGTGGTGTCTATTATGCTTATTCCAGAATTTAGTGGTGTCTATTATATACATTCCTGTTGATCCATCAATGTATCTTAGTGTTTACTTTTGTATTTACTACCTTATGTATATTGAAGGCTGAATGTATATTATTTGGAGGGATTGAATAACTTGTGGATCATTGGGACTGTTTAATATTATTATTTATTTATATACAATCCATGTGATTAATGTATTGATGTTTCCTGTTAAATGTGTTTTGGAACCTATAGATTGGTTGATGTTGGGTCGGTGAGAATATGGTTTCCCTATTGAGTTCTCATCAATGGAATGCCATTCATGGGTGGATAAACAATGATTCCTCAGGGATGAAGTGTTCCAGGCTCACCACACAAGGGATCCCCTCGGAATTCTATTATACTATCAGGTCGCATCGGTTTCCCTAAAAGGGAAATGCTGGATTCGATTATTAGAATAATGGAAATTTCAAGACTCGGTTGATACAATGTCCTTTACGTGTGATTCAAGGGATCAACTAACAGTGACCATACCACAATCGATACGTTGTCCTTTGAAAGGATTTCCTAGGATGAGATTGATCGAATTGGACATTTTGAATAGATGTACCACAGTGATCCCCGAGGTATGGTCTTAGACACGACTACTAGTTTTGATGAGTGGCATGAATTTTATTTATGGATTTAATTGGTTATTTCATTGTTCTATACATGTTGCATCTATTTATAGTAGAGAATGTAAATGTGAGTTTTTAGTCATTATTATTACCATACCGATGTATTAAAATGGGAACTAGACCCCAAGCCTATGAAAATGATTGGGGTGCACTACCATTAGTTTTCATATTAATTTTGGAAATAGTATGCATATTATTTTATCACATGTACCTATTTTATAATTTATGGGTTTCTCTAAGGTAGGTGTTTTGGGATTGTAGCCCATTTTGGAACCCATACCAAGTAGATATTATTAATTACTTTTATCACACTGCATTTATTTTATATAAAACACTTATAAATTTATATTTATTTTTCTTAGGGGGGGCTTGACATTATGTGTTCCCAAAAACTGTGATTTAAAACTCACACCCTGATTGGGGACCCTTATTACCTGAGTATAACGTATAATTGTGTGATCTAGTTTGACCATAATATTTCTTGTACCAAGTAATTTGGGGAAAAGGTAAAAGCTGGATCTTAGGATGCTCATGAAAATCACTCATGGAGCTTTGATTTCCTTCCATCATTATATTCATTTTTGGTCAAGCATGTTATATTATTTACCTCTTTTAGTTATATATCATCACCCCAACAACAAATAAACTCTTTTATAATCTTGCATTGTATATTTTTATTAAACTGTTAATTATTGTCATACATGGTTTTATGACTGATTTATTACTATTTCTATTGTTGTATGTTATTTTTAATCTTATTATATCTATTATATATTTTTATTCAATGTGAATACTAAAAATATTGGAGGAAAAAGTCACCTCATTAAAATACCCTAGGCCCTCACTGGAATTCGGAAGCCTCTTGAATATGGGGAGATGTACTTCAGGTCATGCAACTAAACAGTCTGACCACTCTCTTAGTTTTGGCTCGGTCTAGGACATTACACTTATAGTTCTCTTAGTATTAAACTCTTAATGGATATCCTTGGGTTATGTAAAATTTTATATATCATCTATTATGATGGATCTAAATAGATGATTTCCACCGAAGATATTGGAAAAAACATGTAACATGTCGATAAGAAGGTGTCATATTTTTCAATATAATAATATTATTTCTCGTGAAATATATTATTTAGTAATCTAATTATTGTTTATTAATTCTTAAAAAAAAATTTTTCTAGTAAATTTATTGAGTAATAAAAAATTATTTTAATAATAAGAGTGATTTTCAATTAAATGACAATACTCAATAGAATTACTCAGAATGAGTTATAGAATTTCAAGAAGTAACATTATAATACTAATGATTATGGATTCATATTCCATAGTCTCTCACAATGGGTTAAAACTATAATTATTATATGGATAATATATGGGTTTTTGCATCATTTAATTTTTTATTGGGATCACAATAATACCATTATAAAAAAAATCTGTTCCTATAACCTGTATTAATGATTTCATAGATTAAATATGATGATTTAAATAAATTAATAATATTTTTCCCAATTTTTAGTTTCATTTATTGGGGTTTATAAATGAGGATACAACCAGGAATGCCTTCTATACACGGTATGATCGTTATAAATTTATAGTTATTATATTTTTGACATATTAATTATCATAGTATCATCGTAGTTATAATGAATATAGAGTTTATATATTTACATGATTATATTTTTTATGTATTTATAAATGATAAACTATTAATTTCAATGACAAAAAAATAATCATGATATTTTGAGAGTAATTATTACAACCAACAAGTAGGAGTACTTTTATGAATAATTTACAAATATGGAATTTTGGAACCAAAAGGATTAATTCTGGGGTCATATATGTTCATTTTGGGTATTCTAGTGGATTCATAAATGATCTATGTTATAGAGAAATGTACTAGGAAAATAATATTCAATAATTTAGGTAGTTTCCATAGTTTTTATGGATTCAAATGATTATATCATAGGAATTTCTCATTACTATCAACTAAAATCCCTAAGATAACTCAAAATGGTGTCTTGATCATATAGATTGATGAATTTAATGGTAATTTCCAGGGGATATGTGAATTATGATCCCTTAACAAAGTTCGACAATACCATGTAGAATATATGGGTTTGTGATCTAGAGTGATGTATCAAGTAAGGGAATGGGATATATCATCATGTAGTATAATACAGTGGGATAATATTCCTTCCTCCAAATGAAAATAGATGAGGAAAATTACAAAACTCATGGATTGGAGTTCGAGTTATTATTTATTGTTCCAAGGAAATGATTTTTTTTTTATTTTTGTTGAATTTTGTGATAGATATAAAAATAATAAAATCATTAACCATATAATCACATAGAATGAGTTGAATATTCTCAAGAGAAGATGTTGGGAATTGAATAATGATCCAGATATCTAAAAACATTACAAACCTAGGACGGTGATTAAGTGGAAAATATAAATATACAAAATGAACATTGTTTATATTCGATGAAGAGTATTCATGGTAATTTAATAAAAATGGATGTATATAGAATAGAAGGTGAAATATATTGGAAATGTAAAAAATATAATCATTTTTATAATTATTGTTCAATCAAGTATCCAAGTGTTGATTAAATAGCCCTAGTATGAACATCTAAAACAAAAAACCTGGTGAGAAAAGTAAATGTGTTAAAAAATGATTAATATAGAATTAAAAGGCTCAAAAATCAAGTATTTGACCAATAAAAACCATATTTGAAGAATTATTTTTTTATTATGTCCATAAATTATCATTCTCTATTGATCCTAGAATAAAAATGATATATAGAGATTTAAAAGATTATTATTGGGGAAAAACATGAAGAGAGATATTTTAGAGTATGTTTCATAGTTATTGGTATGCAGAATGTTAATGATAAGAAATATAATACAAAAGTGATGTTATAAAAATTACCCATATTTGGATGTAAATGTGAAAATGTCCCCATGTATTTTTTCATTAGTCACCGCAAAAGTACAATAATACATAATGGTATTTGGGATGTATTCAATCAATATATGATGTTATCATTGTTCATTTCACCCTGATAATACTTCAATATTGATATAATTTATATAATATAAATTTATAACATGGTGTGGATTAATGGAGAATGGAATTCTGTTAACTATGTTTGATATATGAGTATTTCCATGATGTTCGGTCGAAGTATACGAAAGGATTTGAATTTAGTGTTATCTTTTAGTAATTCCTATAATAATCAAAATTTTGATCAATTAGAGATTCCCTTAATTTCCTATATTATATATTTTGATAAATTTAATTTTATATTAAATTGGGTGGTGATCATTGCATCCCTCTATTAATTTTTTCATTCAGAAATAGATTTCATGCAATCATTAAGATGAAACCTTATAAAGGATGCTATGGAAGGGAAGTGATGATCTCCAATGTGTTGAGATTAAAAAGAATATGTAAATAATTAATGAAAAAATCAAGATTAGGATATGATATAGAAATTTAGATACATTTAGTAGATTAAAATGGTAGGTCATTGTCGATATAACTTCAATATTGAAAATAATCGAGGATATCATGAGTATGAATTTGGTGACCAGGTATTTTTTTTGATATATCAATGGAATAAAAATTAGATTATTTTAAATACGGTTATATATGTATATAGTTCCCTTTTAAATTTGTGATCGTATTGGGAGAGTATCTTATTATTTTTCACTTTCAGCAAATTTCTCGGAAGTTCATGATGTGTTCCATGTATATATCACAAGAAACTATATACATAATAAATAAAATATATTGAAATCAGAGGTCATACCACTAGAATAATACCAATATTAAGATGATAAACTAGTGTATAATTTATATCATAGAGTGAATATATAATGAAAAATGACCAGTTACCTTGTCTTGCATTTGGGGAGCAACTATTAGATATAAGAAGATATGGGGGGCCCTGATGATATGACGAGGAAAAAATAACCTTATTTGTTTTTATCAATGAGATATATTTTTTATGGGGGAATTATTATAATGGGTATTGATGTAAACCCATTAGATTTTATGTTTCATCTCTCATTAAATAAATTTTATTTTTTTATCTTTGTTTATATGCAACAACGAGTTTAAGTGAACGATGATGTAAATATTATTATTTCAACCTGACCATTATATCCATGTTGTGAAAATTAATTGAATGAATTGTAATATCTACAAAATGAAAAATATTTCTAAATGTTTTATATAATTTAATACATACTCAATTTTTTGTAAAATCATTTTATGCATCAAAAATAGAATTTTATTAAAAAAAATTTAATGATTTTTGTGACAAAATTTGATAATTAATATATTGCCGATACAGTTATTATATTTGAAAATTTTATTTAATTATATGATTAATAATAGAAAAATTATCATAGTTTTATATTTACGGATTTATCACAAAAGATTTTGATTACTGTTAATAATGATTAATATTGATTTTAATGAAAGAAAATTATTTATTTTATGACTGTTAAATGAGAATTTTTTTAAATAATTTCAATATAATATTAATTTAATTATATTTTTAATTATATAATTAATTTCATTGAAAAAAATTTAATGTTTTTTTATGTATTTTTTATTAAAACATATAAAAAACTTAGTTTAATTGTGTTATGATGCTTCAATTTTAAGTAGTTGTTTTCATCAAGTTGGAATTTAATTTTAAATAATGTATTCGATATTATTAATTATCAAAATTAATATAATATTATTTTTTCAATATAATTTTCTTTAATAATAAATGGTATCATAATAATTATTTATCACCTTAGTGAAAGAGGTATATTTAATTCAAAACAATTCAATAATGCATTGAAATATTATAAAACTTGAATTTATCCAATTTAATGGGTCTATTTTGACCAAATATATTTATAATGTGTCAACCAAATATTTTTTTTCTAATTTTAGAAACATATATGTACTTTTGTGAGGATATATTCTATTTTATCCAAATTAAAAAATGTTTTTTCTCTACATGTATAATGAAATTGTAAGAAAATTTTATATTGTTTTGCATGGTCATAGAGACTAAAAAATTTAATTAATTTATTATGTATCAAAAAATTCATGGAAACATATTTATTACTCTATTTCAATGTAAAAATATTTTCACTCATAAATCAATTATTTTCATAATAATTGTTTTCTTAGGTGTTTTTCTTATATTAATTGTAAATTATTTATATAATAGAAATAAAACATGAAAAAATTGAATAATTTTTTGGAATTATCATTTTCATATTTATCAGTCCCCTTTTATTTATTCATATAAATGTTTTGTAAATTTAACCATTTGAGTTATTATAGTTGAGGTTAACATGTGATTAAATAGGTTAAAATATGAGATAAATCCTGAAAAGTACTCAAAATATTACCAAATATGATTTTTGTAGTTTATCGAAGAATTATATAATATTATATTTGAATTTTATTTTCCATGGTACCACATTACATTATATTATATATATTGTTTAATCTTTTAATAAATTTCAAATATATTCTCTCCCCACACAGAAATGGAAACAACTTATTTATCTTCATTAAACTATATTGTTCTATATTTTTCTTTCGTGCCATGAATATTTATCTTATAAACATAAAAATATTTCTTCTAGGATATTTCCATCATAAATGACCACTCCACTGTTTCTTTAGATTGGATTTAAGGAATTACTATCAAAGAAAGAGAAATTGGCTAACCCGACCTCATTAAATTTAATTCTATTATCTCCTCTTATAAATATTTTTAATCAACATAGTTTAATAAATAAAATAATAAGTATAATAAAATGTTATTTTGATAATATAACTCCCATTATTCACCCTTTTTTCAATCAAATCAGAATTGATGTTATCACTCCTGTGAACATATAGAGTACATCATCCATGTATTGATAGACTCGATTTTCCTTTTAAATATTTCATTAATATTTATTATGATCTGTTTAATGATTATACATGATATTCTTGATATAATAATTATTCAATAATTTTAATATCATATATACCTTCATAACTTCTTATATAAATTGGAAATTTATAATATCGCTCATGCATAGGACTGGATTACAACATATGCAAAGCAATGTGATTATATTTTATTTTTCACCCTACAAGAATTGTAATAAAGATAGATTTAATATATATTTATATTATATATATTATAAATATATTTACATTGGAATTTTAAATTAATATTAATATTTCATTTATTTTTACATTCAAAATGAAAACAACATCAATGAATACATTTCACCTACCATCTCCATGAATAGAGTAAATCACATTCCTATCACTTAAATTTGTGGGTATTTAAATATGAAAATATAGTGAATACATATGATATCTATTACAAAAATAAAATTATTGAGATGATTGATCATTTTTCAATGTACTTGGACCAAAACAACTAAACAAAAACATTCCAGATTGAAAATGAATATACCTCCCAGAACGTATATGTCATTATAGAATTTTTAATAAAAAAAGATATTATTTTATATATAAATAATATATGGTATTAATGAATATGGATATGGAGTACATGTAAAAAAAATTTATTTATTATAAATTATTTTTTAATGTGTTTAAATCATGAAGTGACATGTAATCTGGGATTCATGTTCCCATTCTATCTTAATGGGCAGTGTTTATAATTGAATTTAAATTGTGAAAATTATATTGTCTTTATATAATATAAATTATTAATATTATAATAAGATATTTTTCATAGATATTTTAATAAACTATTTTACACATTTTGGAACTTATAATCAAGGTTAAATAACTATTTTCCAAACAAATATTTTATTTCCACTTTATGTGTAAATATTTTTCACCTATGTCTGTATTTTCATTGAAATGTTTTTTCAGAATGTTCTATTATTCAAATATGATTAATTAATGTAATTTTACATTGTTTTATATTTTATAAAATATACAGAAGTAATAATAATTTTTTTTAAATAATGTACTTTTTCATTTTTTCAAAAAATGTTAATGGAATCTTTATTTTCAATATACATAAAAATAATGGAATTTCAAGAAATCATGATAAATCAAAGCATTGTAGATTAGTCTAAAATTTTCCATGGTACATTTCAAAGATAATTTTTTACAAAATGTTTTGAAAATTGTTATGTTTTAATGAAGTGACTTCAAAATAAATATGATATTTTCCTCAATAATTATTTTATAAATAAATTAAATAATTTATTCAATATATGATATCAATAATCATTTTGATTTTTGCATGAATTATTTTTTGAAATTTTATAGATAATTATTTTTAAAGGGTTCTTAGATTATGTGAGAATCGATGGTCTTGTGTTCTCGAAAAAATGTTTAAAATATATAAAAAAATTATATAGCACATTATCAAATATTTTCTGAAAATATAGTGTAAAAACTACATGAGGAATCAGAACAAAAAATATAATGGATCCATCATGTTGAATTAATGGGTTTTCCAATAGTCGTGACACAATATTTCATAATGTGGATCATTTGTGGGAATGAATTTAAGGGAATAGTCAACGAAGAAATTAATAAAATTTACTTTTTTAATCCATTACCACTAAACGAATTGGAATTGATTTCCTAATCATGCATATGAAAAATTTGTGACGTTATCTACATAAAGCCTTAAATCATTGGGGAGACTATGGAGGGAATAAATGTAGATTCTGTTGGAGGAGGATGACGGAATTGAATATCAATGGCTACTATGAGATGGAATTACAGAATGAAAAAAATGAGCATAGATCTGATACATTCTTCATGAGTGATTGATCAAAATCTTGTTAGGATGTATTTATATGATTTTATCCCCATTATACATTACGATGACGAAATAGAATTAATCATCAAATATATTGATCTATTGGTCATGTGTATTATGGGATTGGTTAGTATTATTTTTGAATATGGGATTTTTTTTTCATTTTTAATATCTTTTTTGTTCATAATTATAAGGGTAAGAATCCATGGTTGATAACGAAATAAATATAAATCCATTACTCAAGAATATTCCTTGTTCTTTTTATCATATTTCTTCACTCGTCTTGAGAAGATCCATCAGCACGTTGTTAGATATTATTTGAAGCATTGATCATTGCTCACAAATTTTTTAGTCCAATAAATCAATATCAAAGATTCATTATTCACACGGTGTGACCATTGAATGATGATGTAAGTGGTAATATATCATACAATGCTTATACCTAGTTTTTGGGTTCTTTTTTGTGAAACAATGAACAAAAGTAATTTTTATTTTCCAAATTAATTGGATGATCATATTTTGATGGTTTGATGATGGAAATGCCATATTACTAAATTCATTTATTCTAACATGGGTCATGGATGGATTGGTTTCATTAGTATCGAAGGATATTCATGACAATATATATGAAAATGCAGAAATATTAGATCTACACAAAGCGTATTATTATGAAACACAATATCTAAGACCCTTCTAGATTTGTCTATGGTTTCAGAATGGATTTACGAATCACACGGTGTGTGGCCCTTTAACATTGTGCATGGTACCCTTTTGTTAACTAATAATGTTCCTCATAGGGTACATTGGAATGAAATGAGGTACAGGTCCATGGAAACACTTGGTTCCTCTACCTGGACATCGAAAACCAGGTGGTACACGGGTTAATCCATATACTGTAACACATGCATATGTACACATGAATCATCATGATGTGTACTTATACACAAAAAAAGATGCTAAATGTTTTACAACATGAGGACTCAGGGAAAATGGTTCTTGTCATGTACTCATTAAATGTTTTATTAGATCCATTTTCCTCTATATCATGTATAATATTAGTTCATGTTGTGTTTATTTTATCCTTTTCCCTAATGGTTATTATGGAATCAATTAATACCAATAGTATGGCGATATCTTCAGCATGAGTTATTAGATAATGTTTTTTGATCCACATGTCACTCCTAGAGTGATATCCCCCCAATTTTTCATTTCGTTGGTGGAGTTATTGGTATCACCATGATAAACACTACCTGAGAACTGATACTCAACACAGTTGGTAAATCTAGAATTATTTTTTGTTATTACCCATTTTAATGTGGGAAATCTTCATCATTGTATTGTATCTCTATAGACATCGACCACATACAATTAAAGGATATTGTTGACTAGCACAACCTCTGAAACGTAAATAATTAATGTTATCTGACTCCGGGAGTGTGTTCTCATAGAAGAGTGACGTGTAAAATCAACATGATGTAATCTAAGGATGGCATTATGGATGTGACCTTACTTTTAGAATGCATACCTTTTTATAAATGTACATGTATTTTATTTTTATATGTTTTTTAGAAATACACCTATTTAGAGTTTTATTTTAGTCATTTTTTATATTTTTTTGGTTTCAAGGTGTCCTTATGGGTATTGTTATACCTAACCCTAATGGAATTTTCCCACACGTGCCATGTCTTTTGTAGATGATAAACCATTTTATAGATTCCTAAAAAGACTAAAACCAAAAAATTATTAGGGAGGCCATATGGGATGAGCTGATTTCCTATTTTATATTGATAGTACTCCCAATCATTAATTTCATGTATCACATGATATGAATATCTTTTTTGTTGGACTGAATTTGTCCCTATATACATTCCATTACATCCTATCATACCCTGTTTGTGGTACTAGATGTATGAATTCATTTTTTTTGTTTATTTTTTTACATTTGAGCATTTTAGATAGTTGGAGATGAGTGTGTGTGTGTGTGTGTACATGTATTTAGTCTTAGTCCACCAATGATTTTGAAATTCAAACTTATAGGTAATCACCAGCCTCAGGCCAAATGGAGGATGGCTTAGGGAGTCACATCATGGACCCCATTGGGAATTGAAATGATATAGTCGTATCAAAGGAGTCGGTTATACCATAGGATTGGAGTGTATGATTTTTGGTTTGGGGAAAATTTTAATGGTTTTGAGGATGACATTCAATCCAGGTACACTAGTGTTGGTGTGTCGGAAGACAAATCCTTAAACACAATGGCTCTGATCAACATCAATTCAACTTCTTATATGATAAAACTGTATATTGGGAATGAAATGTTACATTCATTATACAGGAATGGGTTGTGCTTTACCTATCCCTATTGAGCCATCTATCAAGATACACTAATTCACCATGAAACATCTTGTTTACGTTAAGGCCGACAATGTGGCATTTTATAGCTTAGATTCAATATCTATATTATGAGTATTATCCTCACAGTGATGAGGGATCAGTACTTGGAAATCTTAGAGTTGTTTTCCATCTCGGTGATTCCCCATCTATACCCCCACCTGTAGAGAAGAATATCGTCCCTACAGTAATTGTGGATGAGGTTCTCATGCTGAGAGCGCATCATGAGTTTCATTAATAGTGACTCCTCAGATTATGACATGATCCATACCCATAAGAGGAAGAGGACTCGCTTTAGGTGGTGAAAAGTGTTCTCTATCTAGTCTGGAAACTACCAATCATGATTGTGGTTCTCGCAGTGAACCTTCTACATGTCTCTTCAGGGTGATTGTCAGGATTGGTGACCATGTCATAAAATGTGGTGAATAAATCGTGGTTTTAGTTTTAAATCATTTTAAAAGAAGATTCTCTCTATATAATCATAGGCCTATACATATCCTGGATATTTTTCAACTCTAACAAGGAATCATGATAGTAATTGAGTATTTTTCGAGGTTAACCAACCTCTCCATATACATGATGTATATGGTTCATGGTATTTTATTTCTTGATCATACCAATAAAATATTTTTTATTAATAGTAATATGTTAAATAATTATACTTATATGGATTACCATCTATGATGAGGTTCTAGAGAATGTTCTGTTGGTTTAGAGTCTCTTGGTTGAGTAGAGGTAAACAATGGTTTCTCGAAGGGGGTAACTAGTAGTACAAAAATAGGCAGATGGAAGAAAGAATCATTCTTAGAGACAATGATGTGCCTGATGATTCTAGGGGATATCATCGGACATATGTTTTTTGGTTCAAGGTCACATAGATAGGTTCATTCATTGTCAAGAGAGGTGGTGCTACACTGGTGATCATAGGGGGCATCAAACATGAGATTGTGTGACCCAACATGTGGTTGATAGAGAGATAGTATATAAATAACCATATTTGAGGGAGAAAAAGGAAAATATAATTATTAATTGTGGAATACATGAAAAAATGGATGGGAAAAATATAGTGGTGGTTGGATCATTGAATAATAATCAACAATACATCTAGATGGTCCACACTAGGATTGTGGAGTTGGAGGATATGGATAAGTACAAAAGAAAGAATTCATGTATAAGGAACTATATGCACAATGAATGAATAGAGGTATGATATTTGACATTAATAAAATAGTATTTTTAATGACATTCAATGGCTTATGTTATTACATTATTTCCAAATTACCAGTATGAGACTTAGTGATTCTGGCTCAGCACTTGACATGAACCTTGAACTTGGAGAATTGTACTAAAGATCAATCATGGATCAAAATGTGTTTCTGATAGAGTGACCTAATACCAAGAGGTAATAGTTATTATTGGTATCTCTTTTTACTAATGATGATGGCTTACAACTTCATTCTCTGTAAGGAATGGATATCTACTTTTCATGCCCATATTTACTATTTTAGGGGAAGATGTAGTGTGTCCATAGTGATGGTTTCATGATTTCCATTGTGGGTGAAGATAAATTCCATGCAGTGTATAAGGTAATCATGCATAAGAGTGAAAATATTATTATCCATTATTTGAAATGAATGACCCTTAATGTAGTAGATGTTATTAGTTTCCAGTTTCAAGCAATGTTGGTTGCATATGAGGATTTATTTTCTATGGATGTTCTAATATTATCTCTATAAATATAGATAGAATTACTCATTGATCTAATCCTTTTGAATACTATGATATCATCACTATCAAATTACATAGAATCATAATTGCTTCATGAGCTGATGGAGAATTTGGATGACTTGTAGAGGAGGGGATTTGTAATCCTAGTTCTTCACCCTGGGAATCACTTGTACTATACTCCAAGAAAGTGGATGGGATAATGAGGTAATATGTGTATAACTGATGATTAAATCAGGTGGCCTTGACAAAATGTGTCCACTGACTAGGATCAATTAATAATTTAATCATCAGAGAGGGGAATGATGGTTCTCGAAGGATGATCTTGGGTTAGGCTTTCTTCATTTGTGAGTGCATGTTTATTATATCAAAAAGTCAACATTAATATTTTTCAATGTTCACAATGAGTTCAAGATGGTGCCCTTTAACATGATGAATTCCCAGTATAGTTTATAGGACTCATTAACAGGATAATTCCCCCATTATTATAATGGTTTGTTGTAATCATATTTAACGATATCCTTGTATACTCATCGATAATTTTGGAGCATGTGATATAATTGAGGATGGATCTAAAAATTCTCCAACTTCACCATCTTTATGGGAAAATATCAATGTTCATGTTTTAGATTTAGGAGGTCTTCTTTCTAAGACATGTTATATCAACATATGGTTTGGAAGTGTACCCAATGATTGTCATGGTAGTGATAGATTCATTGATACCCAATAGTGTAATGGTGTTGTGGAGTTCCCTAGGTTTAGAAGGATATAAATGGAGATTCACAAAAAATTTCAATATGATATAATCTCTAAATATTTCATTGATCTAAAAGGGTAAACCAATCATGTGGATAGAGTGGTTCTAGTATTCATTTCAAATGATAATGTAGTGATTGATGAGCGATACCATCTTGATATAAATAGAGGATGATGTTTAGTATATAGTGTTATACAATGCATCAGTAACCAGGCTTGGTTGTGCTCTAATGAAGCATTTGGTGGTGATTTCATGTGGTTCATGTTAATTGAGACCACATGAGTATAACTACATAAACCATGATCTTCTGTTAGAAGTGGTAGTCTTCATATTAAGGATTTAGTGACAATACCTGATGGGAATGTTGTTTGTCTTGTATTCTGAACAAAAGAAATTAACTTATATGTTCTATTGGATGGATCATAAATTGAGATAGATGATATGGATATAATTCCTCTAGTATATGATATTGAGATTGACTATAATCTTTGGAAGGGGGACATGGTTGTAGCTTCTCTCATTAGGAGATCCAGTTCATTATTTCTAAATAGGGAGTAAGAACTATTGGAATCATTGTAGATTTTCAATGTATATGGAAATGTGGAGTAAAACCTCTAGTCATAGTTATTTTTCCAATAGATTTTTAATTCTTCACAGTGGCATGACATTGTAATACTGACTATGAGACCCTAGAAACTCTTATATCTATTTTACATGCTCCTACTAGATTTGATAATTATGGGGATCATATAGTTATTTTTAGTGGATTTATTGTTGTAGAAATAACATTGGGGTAGATGGATCTATGATTGTTTCGTACATATACATTTGTAGTAAATATTTTCTTTAGAATGATATACATGGACCTATATTGCCAGTTTTGGTGGCTGGTGTTGAGGAATGGAGTTGTTGAGTTTGTTTATCTATAACATACAAGTCATCAAGTGATGGTTGAGCATGATGTTCTAGTTCAGTTCGATCAACCCCTCATTGTTCCATTGTGGATCTGGGAGAATATATAAGTGGTATTTATGATATAATTATCATATATTTCTAGAATATATGATTCCATATAGTCTATCAATGACCAAATCAGCATTTTGACAATATTCCAGGCTATTCAGGGATGGATATTAGAAGAGATGTGAGGAAAAATCTATGTACAGATGATTGTATGACTACTTGGTATTTCATATATGATACATTTATTCTATTATTCTCAAATAAAATATCAATTATTTGAGGGATTTTTGTTTGAATTTGAGCTTTCTTTACTAATTAGAACACTGTTTCACCCAGAGAATGTTGGCTAGACAGAGTATGCAATTCAGGTTTCGGTGGACATAATGCAATCATTCCTGATAAAATTTTTACATAGTTGAGAGGATCTATTACGACTAGTGTTGTTTATTTGGATCAATTGATATCATTCAAAAATTGTAATGGGTCCATTCAAGGCCACTTATATATGACATTGAATGTCATCACATTATTGGACTAACCCAAGGGTGTCGGCAGTCATGGGTCAAGAGTTGGTGCTTTCCACTATAGAGAAGTTTAAGATCACCAATGAGTATATGAAGACTAAAAAGATCCTTAAAAATTCATATATGGATATAAAATAGATGCAGTTTATGTTTGATGATCAGTTTTATGCATTCATATGGGTTTCACCTCAACATGGAATATTGATATTTTGCCTGTGTGGGGATCTATATTTGTGAATCGTTGTCCCTTTCCAGATTCAGTGTAGATTTGGTGATGTGGAATACATCATAGATATACATCCTCTATTATATTAGGTAAAAATTGTCTTCCATCTGTCACAGTAGATGAGTTACATTAATGGACCATAATAAAAGATTAACTAGGTCGAGCTAGATATCAAAGATGAGGTTATATTTGATGAGTATCAGGTTTCAATGAAGGATCAGATGGGGAGGATTTTTCATTGGTGGGTGTTCCCATTAGTGCATGTTTGATGTCTTCATGGGAATCTCCAATTGAGAATTTGGGATTGGGATTCTCATATTTGTTCTCAGTACCCATATCACTATTTATATACATGTAATTTGGAATTTTCATATGTAAATCACCATAGAAGGTATAATGTTTTGACCTGGATTTTTCAATGTATTTTTTTGGATATAGAATAATTTATTTTTGAGACCGCCAAATGATATGGGGTGTGGGACTAATGGAAAGTGTACCATGAATAAATAACTAAAATTAATAAAAAAATATTAAATAACATAAGATATATTTTCCTGACAAAGTGGAATGACACCATAAGAAGAGATCATATTGGAAATTTTAGGGCACCATTGAATTAAATGATTTAGTCTTACCCTATGAGTAATGAAAAAGTTTTTTGGTATGGAGAGATTGTGGAAAATACATCATGGTAATATATGAAAAAATAATTGACATAATATACATATTTCATCTTTTACAATTTAATGAAATATGAATTCTCTTTTACTTAATGCTTATGGAATATTTCTAGGGTAATCCACATAATGATACACTTTTTTGGTGAGATTTTTTATAGATAACACCATAAGATAAATATATGATCGATGATCTATGATCTTTGTGAGATAGAATCCAATATTCTTGGGAACAATCGCAATGTGACTCATTTCATCCTTAGTGATCATCCCGAATTGAGTTATGATGTTTTTTTCAAACAATTACATATTAGTATTCATTTTCAATGATTAACTACAATCAATGAGTGAAAAAATTGATATAATGGCCCATTATATTACAATATAGGAATTTTTTTTAATAATTTTGGAATTTATTTTTGGTTTTAGAATATATCTTCCTTCATTATTATAAAAACAACAATTCATTGTTGAAAGAAAACATCAACGGATTTCTATTCCTATTGGATATTATATTTATTAAATACCCTTTCATTAAATAGAAAGAGATATCATGTGAATCATAGTTACACAATAGCAATGGAATCAACCATTGTAGACCAATTTCATAGATCATGATTCGATATCCTAGATCTGGAATCATCATGACATGAATGTGGTGAGACAATAGAGGCGATAGTGGATCAGAGGATGATTATATCTGATTATTATGTTATTCAGTGTTCAACAATGAAAAACATTCTACTTTGTTTTAAAAATTAATATTATTTTTATATATCAAAGTTTTGAATATGGTAAGCCTATATAATTATGCTCCATTATTTATTCAAGTAGAACATCATGATTGGTTACATGAAAAGTAATGAAGAACCATGTTTTAATATCTATAAATACATATATTTTTTATCCTGAAAACATATATTCTAGAGCTACATATAATGTATCTCCCTCCTAGTGGTGGATATGGTTGTGTATGGGACTTATGTATACACTTAATGTGACCATATCACAATGAATGTGCCCCCATTTTTTATGTTTTAATGTACCTCATAGGGTACATAAGAATTTTCTAAGGTACATTCCATGCATAAATTATGTACATCTACCCAGAAACAAGTAACCATGTGGTACACGGGTTATACCATGTATTAGAACATGGTCATAAGTACTCTCTTATTATCAGTTTGTGGTCCACTTCTCTGATATGGTTATGGGACCTCATACAAGGGAATGATTTGGGGCCATTTTAAATCATTATTTAATCCATCATAGTTATCTTGGATCCATTTTAATTTTCATATTTTAAATGATTTTTTATTATTCATAACCAATATTAAATTCCATCTGAGTTTTTATGGTATCACATCGTGGAAGTATGATGATGGTCCATTAAGCATAAATTCATGGATTGATATGTTGGAATCCATTATGAGTCCTGGATTGAAATCCTCTATCATCTTTATACTCTAGTTGGATTCTATAGTATCATCATGAACAACAATATGCATGCATTGTTCCTCTACATATCGATTTATTTATAATTGACTTGTTTAAAAACTCATTTTTTGGAGTGATCAGTATCTACGTATCATATCTCTTAATACTTCTATTGTGTACTACATATTGAGAGACACAAAGAACACTACTTATTAGATAGACATAACTTGTTCTAATAGGATGATGTACTATGTTCTCTTATATGAGTGTTTTCTGCATCCTTCAACTTCAAATCCTATGATGGAATTATGGTTTTGACCTTACCTTGAGATTATGTTACTTATTTGATTATATCTATTTAATATTTTCATATTCATTATATTAATATATTTTTGGAGAGTTTACTGTTACTATTTTTTTATTCATTGTTGTTTCAGGGTGTCTTATTTGGTATTTTTATACTTACCACTACACAAGAATTATCATCACTAGTCGTGACTTTTGAAGATGATAATCCTTTTGAAAAATTATTTCAGGGACATAGAATAGGTTGTTCGTAGAGAGGATAGATATACTGAGTTGTTATTATATGGTACCATGATAGTATTAACCATATTTACATTCAATGAGGTCTAGTTTTTTAGACACTTTTTGGTGAGAATTTATTTAACCTATGTGTTTTCCTTATTTTAATACACTGATTGTGAGATTAGATGTCTGAATACATGTTTTATTTCCTTAATTATAAATTTAATCATTTTATTGAATGATATATTCATCTGTGTGTATAGGTACTAATGTTATGGAATCCCATGCTAGTTAAATCCTTATTCAACACTAGTTGCCACCCCATAACCAATTAGATGGAGGCTTTGAGATTATTTGTGAAAGACCCATTATGAAGGGTCATTAAAGAGTGGTATAATTGGATTTATTTCATCATTATAACAAGAGTCTATCAGACTGACATTGGATAAAATGTAATGTGTTTTGAGTTTGGATATCTGGATAGGGACTCTAGTGTTGGGGTGGTGGTCGGCGTATCCATACACGAGGACATTGATCACCTAAAATTTACTCAGTACCTGAGATCCTAAATCCATTATCAAGTTAGACATCAACCAAGTATATTCCAAATATATTCCTAGTTATCATATTTTATATTTTCATTAGGGGACTGAGAAGGCATTAAGAGGATACCTATAATTGCGATGTCATAGATTTGCTGGACTTTCTGCATTAGTTGGATTTTTCGATAGGATGAAGGAGGATTTCATTCAATGTGATTGGGATACATGACATGTATTGGTTGCTTTGTGGAAGTAGTGGAATATGTCATTATGTGTAATGTTTCACAATGTGAATGTCGGTGTCATTCCATGTATGTCTTAAATAATGGTTTTTATTCTGAGGTTACATGTTTTTCAGTGTACTTTAATATTGTTGAATTAATAATGTGAATTAGAGTTTCAAATCATGTAATTCCCTATGTAGGTATGTTTTATGGTACCTCATTGGTTTTTTGTTCCCATTCTATAACATTCTTTCATTTTCCCTTGAACAAAATCTCTCCTTTAGTGAATATTGGAGACATCATTCCTTATAAAAGGAACTATTTGAAATTCGATATTTTTAGCGATTGTGGAGCATCACTCTGGGTGAGTAATCATTATGATTGTTGATTGTTTTTTTATGGTAGAACCATTGGTTTGTGTTATCATATCTATCGATCAATGGTGGTATTTTCTCTCTTCCACTTCCATGTTTTGTAGTGAGATCCCATTCTGGAGGCCATTCCCTTGATAGTTGTGATGTGGGTGGATTTTGTTCCTGAGGTATGTGGTTTCCTATTATCATCTTATGCGTTTACATTCCAATTGTATAAATATTGTAATGAGGATTGGATTCTAGATTCTTAATTGGTGATGTTGGGTATTGGTTTCTGGGGATTCCTTTGTGGGCATGTGTGGAACGAGCATTGAGGTAGGTGGTTCAATATCTAGAATATGTTAATTAGCTTGATTACTCATTCATTATAAATTGATTTATCAAATTGGAAGGAACTTTTGCATGTTTCAAAAATCAGTTTTTTAATATTAATGGGTTTTCCTTGGCATTTGATAAATGAAAAAGGAAATGGGTACTTTTAAAATATTAAAATTGATTTATGAAAATGATCACATTGGTTGCCTTTTTTACATAGTTATAAGGTATATCTTGGGACCATTATCCATTTTTGTTTATTATCATGAGTTTTGATCATATATATTTCTTGTATTTCCCAGTACCATTATTCATGGGGGCGAATATTGAAAATTGGGATGGGTTTACTCATTGGGTATTCCTCTTCTACATAATCCTATCTTCATTATAATTGAATTATGAAAATGATTTTTGATTGTATGAGTAATCTTCTAGTATGACCTATATTTATCATTGGTGATGATGAATGTTCTGCTGCATTTGTTTTAGACTACATGTCTTTCCTATCTATCTTTGATATACATTTTATACAAGCTTTTTTTAGAACTATAAAAAATCGTAATGTGTACCATGTTTTGTATAAAACATATTTAATACTTATCATTCCATATTTTACTGAATAAAATTATTCAAGATTTTATACATAGAATTTATATAGAACACTTGGGTGGGATCCAATTGAGCTTGTTATCATATACCATGCACACCGCTTTAGTGTTGTATAGACCATTTTATTTCATTCAATGAAGGAAAAGGAAAGGAACCACTGTGAGGGGGTGAGGATCTTGTTAGCTCATTTTTGGTAGCTGGTAGTGAGATGATTGGAGTTTTTCAACCCCATTTTATGGGGTAGATTTCTTATTTAGGTCCATGTTGTTGGACTTGTTTTTGGAGATTTTACCACTTTTGCAGTTCATCATTTTTTACTATCATTTTTCTGTAATTATATATATATATATATTACATTATTCTTTTTCTGTATCTTTATTAATGTGTATATATATATATTCCATCATTTTGAACATGTTGGAAACAATTGATCACTCTGGTGTGTTTTTCAATGCTCGGGTGAATTTCTCCAGCCTGTGGGGATCATGAATTCCTTTCGGGAATGTAACACAATGGTTTGGGTGTTTGGACTATGGGTAAGCCAAGATGGTTTGTAAAAATTTTATATCGGAGGAGGAAATTCTTCAACAACCCCTCAAGGATGAAATTTATATGATTAGAGATTGGATTTTTGAGACATGGGTTTTAGGTTTTGATATTTTCATGTCCATATATGGTAGTAACAATACTCATGTTTAATTGGAATGTTGGGATATGTTTTTCTAGAATTGTATTTTTTTAAATATCAGTTTCTACTTATGGGTTTTCAAAATTGAATTTAGATATCTTTTGTAGTTTGATCGTTCTATGGTTTTGGGGTGTTGTTGTATGCCTCTGAGATGTCTTCCATTAGTGATTCAAGAGGGTGATACTAAATCTCCTCAAGTTAATAAGCCTATAGATAATGATATATTTGAGGCTATCATATGGGAATTATGTACTATCGATCATGATTTACTGCATGTTTTGAACACTATAATGAAGGTACAATAGAAAATTGGAAGAGAGAGAGAGATAGAGATCACAAGAATATATGAACTTGAATCCATTTTACATTATGGGAGAGACTGGACCTTCAGAGGCAATGGACTGGTTGGAAAAAATTTATAAAATCATATACATTCTGGAAACCACTGAGAATATTATGTTAATGTGTGTAGTATTCAGGCCCAGGGGTTCTGATATGTGATTGTGATAATCATTTCAGCATCCATTTATACCCTTGGATGAGGATTTTATGGGATTCAAAACCCTACTCATTTAGAAGTATTTCCTATAATCCTTGATCCTGGGAAAAAATTATGGATTCATGTCATTATAATAGGTGTGTTTTCTTACTATCAATAAACAATAATCAAATTTCTTTGGTTGTTTGTTTTGCAATGGATGTTGTGAGGAATGACAAGTTAAAGGCATAGAAGTACCTGCATGGATTGATATTGGTCTTCAGATCATATAAATTCATGATGTAATATTCTACCTATTTGGAGAATGTAGATTGATCTATGATGAAACAGATTCATATGGAAGACAAGTTTTATTTTCACAACCCTTCACTTACATCTAGTGGCAGTTTCAGTGGCATTCATGGGAAGAAAACATTTTGGAAACATCATCACATAAATTGTGGTCGATGGTCTCAATAGAAATCCTCCTTTACACTATCTATTGTATCTAGAATTGTATCTAGGACCTTCTAATTTTTTTGTTAAAGGAGAACGCACATCACATTCAGTTCCTATTACCAGGATGATTTGAAATAGATGTGGAAATATTGGTCAAATACAATGCATCTGTTAGGTCATGATTATTCCTTGGTATGGTTATGGTTCATTGGGTCCAAAGGCTAATGTTGTGTATTTAGAAGCATTAATGACTACAAGACTCAAGCCGTAGGGCTTAAGAGTAAATTATTTTCACGAAATTTATGATTGTTTTAGTGGAAGTCAATGTATGTCGGCCAATAGTGATTGGTAATGTCCATATTGCATCTTCCTTATCAATTCCATTATTCTAAACTTGTGTCTCCAACAATATTATATTTTCTCTTTTTTTAAGTAATTTTAATCATTGAACAAAACGTTTGTTCATTACAATGGAGATATCAACACGAATTAGTATGAGGAATGAGTAGGGTTTTTAGTGTCCTTATTTTTTAACAATTTCTAATACGGATTTGGTCTATGATTTTGTCTTTTTGAAATGGATCTGTTCAACATCATCATCGGTATGGATTGAATTGTGTTTCATCCAGATGACGTTGATTTTTATCATCATCAAGATTTCATTTCATTTATTCGATGAGAAGTATCATGTGTATCCTAGGGTGTGGGGAATGATTTCATGACTTGCTGGATCTCCCATCCCAGAGTTTAAAAGATTGTTGTTTTCTATTAGGAATGAACCTGATGACTATTCTTCTTTGTTGGTATTCCCATCATCGTTTGATAATTTTTTTTACATTTTCCATGTTGAATTTTCTTTTCATTCTCTAAACAGATAGAGAGTATTTACAATTCTCCTAGTTCTAGGTATGCATCCAATATTTATACCATTATATCCTACGATCCCAACTACGCTGAAGGAGATCAATATTCAGTGGGATTCCCTATTGGAAAATGGTTTTGTTCACACTATAATTTCAACATGGGAAACCTCATTGTGAATTTACAAGAAATAAAATGGTTCAAAATTGTAATTTTTGGACTATCAAAAGATGAAGTGTTAGATGGTTAAGTAAAAATATCTTTTTCATTATTTGGTGGATCTGCTTGATCAGTTATATTTGGTGATGTGGATTTCCAAGATTGAACATCATTTGGATTATCATCAGCTTAGAGTTTCAGAGTCAGATATACCGAAGACCTCATTCCGAATTAGGTATTGCCACTATGAATATCTTGTGATTCCTTTTGGATAGATTAATGATCATTTAGATTTTATGAATTTTATGAGTTAGATTTTACATAAATATCTATACTATTTTATGGTAGTGTTCTGGAATGTTATTTTTCTTTTTTCTATATCCATCCATGAGAATGAGAACCATATGATGATAGTAATAGATATTTAGATAAGACACTATTTGTATAAAAATCATTTAATTTGAAATTTTGGGATTCAAAAAATTGTTTTATGAGGCCTCTAGATATCTGAAAAAGGATTTTCCATTGATCCTGAGAAGGTGATGGTTTTCTGGACCTAGAAGGAACCACATAACATCATTGAAATATGAAGCATCCATGGTCATACTAGATACTACTAATTTTTTTAGTATTTGTCTTTTTTGGAATATTTAATTACTACTCTTACGTGGAAAGCAGTTTCATTCACATGGGATGTGAGGTTTCATTATTCTTTTGATGTATTGAAACAAATTATGACACCACCTCCTATTCAGATCTCCCCTAATAAAGGTAATGGATACATGTTGTTCAAGGATTATTTGGATACAAGTATGGGATTCATTCATATGTAGGATGACCCCGTGGTAGTATTCAACTACCATCTACTTAGAAAATATGAAAAAAATTACCCGACTCATGATTTTGATCTCATCTCAATCATACATATGATCAAATGTCAGTGACACTATCTTTTTGGGGAGATGTTCATAGTATTTTCTGACAATAATATTATGAGCTATATATTCTAATATAAATACTTGAATCTCAACCATATATGGTGTGTTGAATACCTTCTTACATTTTACAATGATATCACCAAAACATTAGGAAAGGGAAATGATGTTGAAGATTATCTTAGGAGGAATGTACCATCACATGCTATTCTAGAATCTAAAGAAGAGTGGATCATTGATGGTATTTCTCTTTGTTTTAGTTGGAAACAAAGGGGGATGTTTCAAGATATATTTTTATCAGTGTTTTGTTTTCCTCATCTCTCCTAGGTTATTTTTTGTGGATCCAACTAATGGATGATGGGATTCAGAATAGTCGGGATATCTATTATGATGGAGAGACTATTTTTGGTTGTTCACTCTATTAAGATGTTATGCTATACTTCATGAAGTGAGTGGTGGTACCCACATCTGAATGAATATTAGTCTAGTTTTACTATCATAACACTTCTTGGTCCATTGATCATGGAACTATGAGGATGTATTTTGAAATGAGGCAGCAATTCTAGTGGTCAGTTATGATGTGTGATGTCACAGATTTTGTGTCTCACTATTTCACATTTTAATATATAAATCCATATCACTTGAAACCTTCTAGTCTACTTCATCCTCTTCATATGTCGATTTTGAAATGGGATGATTTCTACCTGGATTTGTTTTTGGATTACCTTGGAATCATATAGAGGGGAATTCTATATGGTTTGTTGTTGATTGGTTTATGATGTTTGGTCATTTCATTATGATCAAATACACCACTAAAGATTAATATCTAGTAAATATGAATGAGTAGGGTATTGTGATGTTACATGGGAATCATTCATCGATTTATTAGAATAGGGATCTAATGGATTACATCATGGTTATAGAGGAGTATTCTAGAATAAATGGGAACTCATGTCATGTTCATAATGAATTACAATCCATATACAGATGTTCAGATGGAGAATGTTATTTAAATCCTTGAGGATATGCTACGTGCTAGGGTCATGGTTTTCATAGGATCATGGGAAACCAAACAAGGATTGGTTGAGTTTTTTATAATAAAAAATTATCAATTTTCAATCAGAATTTCACCCTATGAGGTGGTGTATGGTTACCCATGTAGATCACCACATTGATGGGATTAGGTTGTATTTGTATCTTTTGGTGGGAAAAAATTGTTTTAGGAGACACCCACGATGACTCAAGATGTACATTGGTGTCTGATAATGTTGAAAACTCGACAGAAATTCTATGTATATTATGGCTGTCAACCACTAGATTTTATTAGAGGTGACTTGGTTTTCTATAATGATTATCTTTGGTTGGGTCATCATCGACTTGGAAAATAGAGAATGATATGTTTGAGATATGTTGTAACATTTGAGGTCACAGAGTTGCTCAAAAAAAATTCATATAAATTATAATTTCTAGTTTTTTTGATGGGTATTAATGATGTCTTAGACATTTCTTATTTGGAAATTCAATCCTAATCACAAACTTTTTCTATGTTTGGATGAAGTTGAGTTAGAGGAAGATATCTCTATTCTAGAGGAACAACTTCAGATTTTTGAATCTCATGTGAAAGTCATACAATAGATGTCTAAATTTATGGTCATATTTCTATGGAAAGAATGATCAAATATTTATTATACTTGGGTTCAATAGTTGTTGAGTAGGGTACAGTGGGATTATATTTTTTCATGGATTACATCTTTCATATGAATTCCCAGGGCAAGAAATTCATTATTGTGGAGAGTTTGTGACATCCCATTACCCATCTATCGGGTATGTTCTAGACCATATCATGATTATAATTTTTATCATTGTTTATAGAGGATCAAGATGGTATTTGGATGATACCTATATTTGACAAGTCCTCGACCTATTGGAAATTCTGATTGAAGATTATTATTTTTGTGGGATGAAGGAGAATTTTTCACCATGTTATTAGATTACAATATGGTTAATGTATTATGGTTTCTAGTCATGAAAGTTTCCATAATGTGAAATGTTACCCATTGTGAATTTTATTTTCACACGGTCGATGTTTTAAATAACTGATTTTTCATCATAGGTGATTTTCGTAGGAATTCATAAACATTAAGAAATTAATGATGTGAATTGGAGTTTCATGTCATATAATACCTTGAGCAAGAATGTTTTAGGATTTAACTCAGGTTTTACATTCCCATATGATCACATGACTTTCATTTTTCTCTAACCAAGGATCATATCTTGTGAGTTTTGGAGACAACGTGCCTTTATGATTGATCCATTCAATGTTTAATATCATAGTGAATGTAGTGCGTCTCTCTGTTTGAGTAATATTTCCTTTTATTCATTGATTTTTGTCATGGTAGATACCATAGGTCAAACTATCAGATCTTTTGATATAATTTAGTTTTCAATCTTTTCCTCTTCGACAAAATATTTTGTAATCCTATTCCCAAGGTTGTTCTATTGTTGGTCATGGTGCATCATGCATTTGTTCGTGATCTACGTGGTTTAATTTTATCCATAGACACTTTTATTTAAAAATTTGATCAATAGATAATTGAATATTGAATTCTAGAGTCTCACAGAAAATTGTTCGGTTTCATTGTAGGTGCATTTTATTGTTGTCATGTGTGACTCGAGCATTGAGGTAGTTGGTTTTGTCAATATTCTATGATAAGTATCCAAATTTCTCGTTATTTATAAAATTATTTATAAAATTTGAATGACTGATTGTCTGTGTTGAATGAAAAATGTGATGTGAAATTATTTTTTTCCTGCTTTTTGATAAATAAAATGGAAATGGGTACTTTTGACACAATTTAATTGATTTGAAAAAATAATAACATAGGTTTCCATGGGTACATACGTGGAAGGTTTATCTTGAGGCCATAATACATTTTTTATTAACAAGTGGTTTTCAGAATGTCATTTTTTTATTTCCTTGGATAGTTTCCCAAAGAGTCAAATATAGACATTTTTGGTGTGTTTACTAATGTGGTATTCCTCTTCTTCCTAGGCATGTGTTCTAGGAACTAGAATGTTCCCATCATTAATTATGGTATGAGTAGCCTAGTAGTCTGACATATAGTGATCCTTGGTACAAATTCCAATGATTATTTTTTCTTTTTTGTATAACATGAATTTTTTTGTTAGCCTTGATATGCATGTTTTAACTACATTTGTTATGAAATGTTAAAAATGAAAACGTTTATTAGTGTTGTCTCTAAAACATCTTTAATCCATATCAATACATATTATATTTACAATATTCATATAAGAATTTTTATAAAGATACATGATATTTAAGATTAGGTATGGATCTGACTATGTTCGTTATATATCACCCAATGTACCTACTAAGTGGTGTATAGACCATTGTATGTCTTCCAATGAAGGGAAAGGAAAGGTTCCCTAGTGAGATGGTGAGGATCAAGTCAACATGTATTCGGTAACTAGTTCTTAGATGGTGGGAGTTTAACTATGCCATTGCATGAAGTTTTTTTTCATGGTCCTTGTAGTTGGATATGTTTTTATTCCCTTAACTACATTTGCAGTTGTACTTTTTTTCACACTTTTTTAAATTATGGAATATATATTCCTTTAGTATTATAATGTCTCTTTCTTTCAATGTACACATATATTCAAAGTGTTCGATCATAATGGGAGAAATCATTCCATCTTTTGTTCTGTTTGACATTAGAGTTATTATTGCCAGTCCACTATGATTAAGAAGCAATTTGGGTATTTAACAGAATGGGTTGAGTTCCCTATTTGAGGGTTACCCAATTTGGTTTTTCACAATTTTGTGTAGGTATCAAATGGTACAAGAATTATATAGGAATAAGATGTTGATTACATTTCCTTCTTTAGTCAACTCTCTATTTCTATTTATTGAACATAGAACATCGTGTTTACATTAAGGATGAATGTGTAATGTATTTCATCTTTGATTTATCTTCAGTATCATAAGGATGACCACCATAGTGATGAGGAATTGATACAAGGACCCATTTTAGAGGTGATAAAACAATTTTTAGCCCCATCTATACCACATCCTATAATGATGTATATGGAAACTATATTACCATAATATGATGTTCATAGGATTAGTGCACATGATAAAAATTATTGAAAATGAAACAACAGGTTTTGGGGTGATCTCATCCCAATAGAGGGTGAGGATATGATTGACGTGATGGAATGGTTTTCTATCTATTCAGTACACCTGTACACCAAATGGTGTTCCTAGTAATGAGCATTCATCATGGCCCAAAATGAATATTATGGGGTTTGGTTACCCAATCGTATGAAGAGGTAACTCTAGAATGATTTGATTTTGAAAATCATTCAAAATATGAGTTGTCTCAATATAATATAATGGATATATATCACTGGGATATAATCTAGGTCTAGAAGTGTAGAAAATAATATCTGATTATTCATTGATGTTCACCAACTTCTCAGGATTATCGACAGATATTGTGCAGGATCTGATATTTCGTGCTCAGAACATCATTTGAGGACTGAATAGAAACATTCTAGAAACTATTATTATTATATGGATTCAAAAATGTAATACGGTGAAGGAGTGATCATTTTTTGTATAGGGTTTTGTAAATAAATAGATGTATAATGTGGGTTTCAATATTGGGAATATAAGAGAAATTAATTAGGCCATTGAGAGATTATGTTTGTCTTAGGTATGTTTGTGTACATTTAGATTATGGAGGAGGTTTCAGAACAATAGTTCTGTGGTTCAGGGATCACAGAATGGTTTCAATTTACCTAGAAAGAGTCTATGATATTAATGGTTTAAGATAATATATCTTTCAAAATATTTTATTACCTTACATAAGGCTAATATGGGGATAATGGATTGAATTTTAAGGAAAAGGGACCATTTGGAATAGAATGGTATATAGTATTTAAGAAGAAATAGAGGAACTATGAGTGAAGTTGTAGGTGGTTGACACCTTGACCTGTTTCCACCTCCACCCCCAGGAGGTCTATGCCAGCACCACATAACTGAATTAAAACAATTGGAACATTTGTATATGGTAATGGATTATGAAATTTATTCTTTGAGAATAATTTTGAATAATTATTAATGTATTTTTACCTTATCTGATGTTATGATCGATAGATGTTGTAGTCATTCATTTATATCAAAATATATAGTTTGATAAACATTGAATCTAATTGATCGAATGTCTAATCCAATTATAATGGCTTCTCCAACTATATAAGAAATATTGAAAAGAAACAATTATCGACAGTGTTACATGACTATTGAAGGAAGTAGTTTCTTCGGGATGTCAATGTAGTAGTGATGAGGCCTTTAAATTTCATCTTATGTAAGAAATTATTATCTATAGCTCAAACACGTATTGTCAGTTTTATGAGGAGAAAGTGGAGTTTATGTATTCAAGATACTTTTTTGTCCATTTCATGGGAGGTGGAATCCCAAGAATCATAGAATGGACTCATCCATAGGAAGATGCAACCAATTATTCATCAGTATCCTAGCATGGACACTTGTGTATTTTATGTTATGCGTTTTAGGTTTTTTGAATTAGTGCCAAAAAATGGGGATGTATTTCAAAAGAATGCTCCATGATTACCTCCCTTACAATAGATAAACATATCTGTTGATCTACACCACTGGGATGACCTCAATATTTATGTCATAGTATCATATTGGACCCACAATTATTCTCATAATGAGGGTGTATTTTGATATTTTTTTGAGGAATGAATTTGATATACACAATATTTCTCCTTTTCATGATACAGTTTTGTTCGAAAATAAGGTATACCTGAGAATGTGGTTATGTGTGGGATTCCTGTGAATTGACCTAGTGACAATGAAGAAAATTTTCCATCTAGATAGAATAGATTAACTCTCTTATTAGTTGAGAGGGAATGATGGTTCATAAAAGACAACCTCAGGTCATGATATCACTATTTTCATACGTGGGATGAAGACATTCAATGATGACATAAAATGTGTTCCATAGAATTCTCCATATCAATAACTGAGCAGAAAAGAAAAAATGAATTTTTGGATAAAATATCAATTTTTAAGCATGTTCGTCAGAACTTGTCCCCTGGATTTTTTGAAATGAATAACTGTATAAACATTATCAAATATGTGCATGAAAAAATAATGTATCCCATTAATATGAATGATATTCAATATGTTTTATTAAAATGACATATATGATCATTTATTTCTTAAAAATTAATTTTCTTATAATGTTCTTTTTCTTTTCTATGAAATTCATTTTCTTGAAATGTTTTGTTAATGAAGACAAATTATTTTAGAAATTTATAATTTGATGAAAATACATTAGTTATTAAATTATATTAAATATTTGTAATAATATATTATATTTGAAATTTGCATTTAAAAATAATTTTTGATCACTATATTATATTCATATTATTCAATAATAGAATTTATAGGTTTCGAAATATAAACATTAAAAAATAAAATGCAATATTGGAATTATTAAAAAAATTATCAAAAAATGAATTTTGGGGGTATAACGATATAATTGTATTATAAGTGAATTTTGAAAAAAAAAATCGATTTATCTAATAATTTCCACATGTTAAAATTATCATAATACAAGAAAAAATATATTTTTTAGAAACATTTTTATATAATAGTGAAATATTTATAATTATAATATATCAATTAACATTACAATGTTTTTTAATCCTTTTTAATAATTATGAAATGTTAAGTAATATTTTCATCTAAAATCTATTTTTATTATCTTATGTTAAAAATTAATTTTCATCATATTTAAATAATATATATAAAAATTGATTCCATATTTCAGATCAATACCATCATATAAATTTAAATGTTGAATTTAAATTTTGCGGAGTCAAGTAAAATTAGAAATATTAAAATTAAATGGATAATATAATTAATTGAATGGATCAAAGACCAAATACTTCTATTCAAATTTATGATAATATATATTTTTACTAGATTGAACGAGAACCATTACATGGACTGTAGGCCTAGAGAGACAAGGCCAAGTATATGTAATGAATTCTAATAGGAATAAGGACTACTACATTATCTAATTTACTAACAAAAATACTACACTAAAACAACCCCCAATCAGAATTCATTTCATTGATCAACTAAATATGCACAACATGAATGGAATAAAAAATATCATTTCATAGTGCAGAGATGCACAATTCTGAGCACTGAGGGGATGGATTACATAACCTCTATTCATTCCAAATCCTTTAAAACATACTTCAGTATCCACTCCATTCTGTAATACCTATTTGGGGGCATTCTCCAATATGGTATACCTGACTGATCCATTTAATTATGACCATATCGAATGAAATACCCTGAACAAATGTATTTAGTAGCCCAATAGGATATATGGTCTAATGATATAAGGTGTCTGACAGGCCATGTGTCTTAGAGCCCCCAATATATGGCATATATTCTAAATGTTAGTGAATAGTTATAAGGCTATAATAACCATTGTATTAAAATCATCATTGTGTTCATTGGTAACTAAAAAATTATCCACTTATTAGTTTTTATCATGGGTTATTTATATGATGGATTACCATACATACCACTCATGCACTATCCAAATTGTGACAATTATTGTGATAAAAATGTTATTTTGAAATAATTGTTTCTTTAATATTGTGTAATTTTTTTCAAATATAAATAATTAATACGTTTTTATATTTTATTAAAATATTATTCTTAACAATATATATAATTTTGTTGAAATGTGGTTAAATTTTTGGAAATGTAAATAATATTAGATGCATATAATGATGAAATAAATATTTTCAATTTGTTTCTATATATATTATTTTTTAAAAGAAAACATCAGGTTGACATATTTATAAATTAATTTTGATTTAATGGTTAATAATATTTTGTATCATATATAATTTTGATTATAGGGGATATTTATTATATTTTTAATACATATATTACTTATTTAAAAACTAGTAACTATGGTAAAGATAGAAATATGTAAAACTAAATCATAAAAATTGTCATCCTTGTTGTTTGAAAAGTGTTTTAATTACTTGTGTGAGGATTTATCAACTCATTATCATAATAAAATAAAATATTATTAACATTCTATGTCTTTTAACATTTAATAGTTAATGATTTCATTGAATATAATATGGGGTTTTCAAAAAATCAATTTGTATCACTTATAAAAAGGGAAAAACAAACCATTTCATTATACACACATTCCTTCAAATTATTTCCAAAGACACTAAAAATTTTATTCAACAATATTATTCTCACATGGTCAAACTCCAATTCCCTCAATTAGTTTTCTTAATATCATAATTTAATAAGAGACTATATGGAAATATTTATGTGTACCAAATTGGGTATTACACAATCCATAAAACAATTATCTTAATATTTTTCTTCCAAACCTCTATTTAATATAGTAATATCATATATAATGTATATTTATAATGATTTTCTATTTTTATATTAATTTTCAATCCATTATTTATTTACTTCCATCAACATTGAAATGCCAATTATTATTAACTATGTGGTGTACATACTACAACATTCATAGAGTACTATTTTCCATTAGTAATCATGATTTTTGTTAATTCTAATAGCACCAAAAAATTCAATTAAAAAATAAAAAAATAAAAAAAAACCCTTATTATTATGTTATAATAATATTTTACACAGTACTCTATATACCCACCCAACATGATATAATGTGTTCATATTTTGGGTTTCATTAACAACATTTTTGAATATTTCCAAATATCTCTATCACGAATGACTATATTAACTTATATTCTGATATTATTATATGATGAAAAATTAAAGGATTAGTTTTTTACGAAAATTCATATATTTTGTATTGATATTATTATATAAATATCATCTTTGATTACTATATTTTTTAAACTAATCTGACACTGACTCAATTTTCACATTTATATAAGAAAACATCATTAAATATATAATTAAAATATGATAATAAATTATCAATAATAAATGAAATATCAGTTAATCTGTTTCATACGATAGAATATAATAATAACAACATTATTATTTATTATATTAATATCATGCATAGAATGAATGCAGATCATAGTACTGGGTTTTATCTCTCATTCCATTATTTCAGGATTGTTTGGTATTATTAAAAAAACATTCAATTATGTGTTTTATCTACTACATGTTTGAGACATAATATCATGAAATATATTTTAATAATGATAATTTAAGTACAATTACATTATTACTATTTTATGGGAGTTAAATTATGATGATACTCAATAAGAATGGGTTCCATTTCATAGAATTTAAATCCTTGATAGGTGTTTATATTATGCAGCATGAGTTATTTTAATTTTTTTATTAAAATCCTAGGGATATATCAGTATCATAAATTTTTTTTCAGGGTAAATATTATTCTAAATTAGTCACTTTTTTCAAACATATATTACCCGGTTGACACTCCAATTTTAAATCATTTATGTAATTAAATTTAAATTATTGTGATACAATTAACGTTTTAAAAAATAGTTGATTAAATTATAAAAATTAATATATTATATGGTATACTGTATTTTATATTTATTTCAAATCATTTCAAATATTACACAATTTAAAAATATTTATTACTTCAAGGAGTATATTCTCATAAGGGCTCTTGATTACTCATGTATCCATTCTTTGAAAAATATGTTTTCATCATGAAATTCATTTCTCCATGAAAGGGTTTTCCATCAAAAATGTTATATTCTGTGTTTATTTATAACCCTCTTTGTTAAATTATTTTTTAACAAAAAGGTAAAATTAATCATTTTATAATTTGGGGATACGAATGTTAATTTCATTATTTAAAAATGGTATTTTTTATTATGAAATAATTTTCCTAGGATACAAATTCCCAATATAATAATTTAAATTAATTGTTGGGATTTATTAATAATTATTATAATGAAATTTAATTTATTTATAAATCATTCTCTACAAAATTAAAAAATATTTTATTTAATTTTCCTTTCATGTTTTTCTTGGATATTATGGTTAATAATGTTTTGTAGTTTTTTTAATGTTTTCACAATCATTTTCAAATAAAAATTAAAAATAGATTTATACTCATTGGAATTATGGTAATTTATTTATTCACTAATAAAAAACTCATATAAAAAATACACACACATAGACACACACACATACATATATATTATTTTGTGGGGATTTAACACATTGTATTAAAAATTACATTATTTATCCATTATTATGTAATATGATTTGAGAAAAATATTATTCACTTGTGTATTTAATAGTTTTCAATATACATCTTTGATTCCATTTTTAAACTATTGTAATGTTATTTTTGAAACAATCCAATTTTTTTATTGGATAAATTATTATTAGGATTTTGTAGTATTGAAATAAAAATATAACACTAATAAATTGGGTTTTAGAATCAGTGATTCATAAAAATAAATATATTTCATTTATTAATTGGGGAACTATTTAAAATGCATATATTAGTAATTTTGATATTTTTATTTATTTAATAAACTTAAATTTTACATAATATTGTTTAACTATACATATTATTTCTCATATGTGGTAATGAACAATTTAGACTGTTTATTTATATGGGGAAAACAATTATCATTATATATAATATTATTCCAATGTAGATGATTATTGTTATGTTAACTGTCTGTTTGATCAACCTAATTCTTTTTATAGATGGATAATTATTGTGTTACCCCTCATATTTACATAGGGAAATTTATTTACATTCAAAATGCTCTCTATCTAATAAAGATCAATGTATTATTTGTTACTATATATTATTATTAACTATCTAAACTATTTAATACATTATACATAAATAAATTTTGATTGCGGGGGGGGGGGGGGGAGAGACATAATATAACACCTCATTTTATTTTTCGGTCACTTGAAGCAATCATATTTGAAAATTTTGGTCTTTGGATAAATAAAATAATTATTTAATTAACATCACAAGGATTTTGTATTTGATCCTAATATCGGGGACTATAGTATTAAATTTGTTTTCAACAAGTATAAATTTTATTAGTATGGAATAAATTATTTATATAAATGTGATATTTTAATTTCAATATATTTTTCATGAATATGTCATGATTTCTGTTTCATAACATCAGGCATTATTTTTTTTCAATTCACACCATCATATTTTTTCAATAATTTCCATTGTTTATTGTTTTTCGGGATTGATCATTTGACTATGCCACTTCTTATGTTTCAATTTTTTATGGTTATAAAAAATATTATTTCCCATGCAATATATGATAGGGTGGATTTTATGAATATATTTTAAGATTTTTTTAAAAATTATATTTGATTAATTAGTTTATTATATAAAAGAAAAATGTCCACTATTTTAGATATAAATGGGATTTATTATGTCATAATTTTGTATATTTAACTATAGTTCTCAACCGAAATGTTTTGGGGAATTTATGTAATCCAATAATTTATTTAACTCATGATGTTATGGGAATTTTTTGTCCAAAAATCTATAGTAGGTATGAAATCCAATATTTAATGTATATACTCAATTAATAATATCCGAGAGTTACTGTTCAAGGAATCCAAAAAGACATACCGGAAGAAATATATAGTCTTGATATATAATAATTATTTCAAATTACTTATTTGGTTGAAAAAAATTCTCTGAAAATGATCTTATAATAACTAATGATTTTATTCTACACTAATCTTAGCTTGAATCATGGATGGATCTATAATAGAATCACGATATATGAAATCTAAAGTAAATGATAGGATCATTTGAATTAATAACCTAGTATTCCCACATTACATAAATATTCAATTTATAAAAAAGAAATAAATATTTTCACATAATCATTTATAGGCATGAAACATCCTATGAAAGAAGAAATACATTTTATTGACACTTCATATGAATGGTACATATTCTCAAATATCACAATCATGAATTTTCAAATATTCAATTTTAGATATAAAATATTACATATAATTATTTATTATTAATTATTAAATCTGTAAACTATAATATATTAGATATCGACATGATATATAATTCATGCTCCTTGTGCATTTCGTTTCATAATATGGATTCCCAGTTCAATAAATTACAGAATCATCATGGAACAAATTATACATATTAACTTACAACCATTTATATCATCCACATATCATATTTATCAAATTTTGGATTTTAACTATATCATATTAAACCACACTCTCTAACACATTTCCTTGGTATTCGATAATATCTTTTGTTCCTAAATAAGATATTTAATTTTCAATATTTTAAAGAGGTTCAAAAAAAATATTAATTATATATTAAGATATATCTTTTACAAAAAAAATCATATGCACCATATGAAAATGTTATGTATCATAGTCTAAATTATTTTGTAATTCTCTAAAATATCATTTTTATAACAATGGACTTCCAAAATACAATCATAATATTATTATATGTCAAAATTGTTTATAATTCATTGACAATATTATATTGTGAGTGATTTAACATATAGAGTTTCAAAATTATCACCACAAAAAAAAAATTAGACAACGTATTCAAATCATCTCAATGGTTATTCAACCATACTTATGGAATCCACAATCATTCAAATAAATCAGAGAACAATTTACATGAATTTTTCAATATATATATACATTTTTTGAAATCATATTATAACAAATTAAAAAATAATATTTCACTATACATTTTTCCCATTATTTTAATTCATTGAAAAATAATCTATGTAAAAAAATATAGATGAAAAATAAACCTTCTCAAATTATAATCCATATGGATTATTAAATTAATTGTCGATATGTTCATTCTTGATAAGACTATGATTGTTTATAAATATTACAACAAGCATCACACAAAATTTCTGGTATCTGGATTCTCAAAATTAGGAAGAAATTATTTTATATGTTTCTTGAATATTCAAGAAGTAATTTTTATGAATATATTATTAGAAAAGAACAGTAATCATAAAATTTATAGGGTAATTAATTCTATGTTGCATCTCAAACTCTTTCTTCAATCAATTTTTAAAAATTAGGAACACCCATCTATGAAAAAATCATTGGTAGGAAGTATATATAAGAGATATATTTGAACACAATGATATATCTCAAAATCCTTAACCACATTATTCATTAATATCTATATCATCATACATGATATATTGGATTTTTTAAAAATTTATATGTTCAAAAATATAAATATTAAACTCCCTTTATCCCAATTTGATTGGAATATTAATTCTAGAATCTGGATATAAATCACCTAAAAAATAATTTATTTTATTTTTTATATAAAAGGAACATATCTTATAGAAAAATAATGCATTTTTGTATAGATTGGAATATATATTCTTACAGTTATCATAGTCTACCTTGTAAATAACATTTTATAAATGATATATTATATAAATGAGATGAAATTAATTTAACTAATCTTTTATGATGTGTGGAATATGAAATAACCATCCCCTGATTTTTCTGTCTTGAATATTTTGACATCATTGATATATATCTAATATTTCCTAATTAAAAATAATCTAAGGTATATTTTTATTATCTCAAGTTTCTAATAATACTGTATTCTCTATCATTTTATTTCATAATAAATCATTTGACTTACCCAATCAAAACTAGTTGTGTGAGAAGAATACTTATTCAATAAATAATATATACATGAAATATATTAATAGGAAAACATTTTCACTCCCATAAACTTCGGTAGACCCAAAAATTTACTACCTTCTATATTAATAATGTTTACCATTTCTCAAAACATTACATGTATCCTTAACTGTGGAATGGAACAACATGTATCATTTTTTCCCATTACATACACTGTTAACCTATAGAGTTTGTTGTCACTTATGTTTATCATTTTACAATTATAATAATAGATTTAATATTACTTTATAAAATTTTGGTTTCTTGAACATCAACTACAATGATGCCTATATATCTACCACAATCACTATTAAAGATGTGATCTAACTCTATAAAATATATTCTACATCTAAGATAATTTAATAATATAAATAAATATATTTTGATGATTATTTTATGTTATAAATAAAAATAATAATTAGTTTTCATATTCATATTCACAGATTTTGTAGTCATGTGTGTCCTACTATAACACATACAAGATCGCATTTAAAACCATTATTATAAAATAGGTTATGTGTGTGTGTATAATTATTTATAACCAATGTTCCCAAAAAAACTATAGATCTATTAAATTTTTCCACATCATTGTTATATTGGGTAAGATAGTTTCTATGATACACTGATGAGAGTATCTTTATATTATTACCATGTTGATTCTATAAGTAACCATTATATTCCTATATAACATAATCGAATAAAATCTCTTCCCCATTAATTAGATATATATATATATATATATATTAAAAGTAATAGTGTGTGAGGATTCCTTCAACATAGATTTTATATTTTTTATTCTTTAGTAATTTAATACACATGGTTTATTATTCCAATAATATATTTTATATATTTTATATGTGTTTTACTATAACATATAATGATATTTTATTTCGGGACATTAAATAAATATAATTTTCTACAGATTTTTTTTATTTTATGGTTATGACTAGTACATAATGAATGTTTAAAAATATATTAATAATTATATATAGAAATAGGAAATCCTAGTATTCCAAAATTAATATACCAAAGCCACACTCCCATAAAAACATGAAGATCCAATTCAATTATATCAATAATTTTAAATTTATTATGATTATTTGTATGAATTATAATTTATAAGAGATAATGTTAATTTACTACTAAAAATTTGAAAATATAAATTTTTAATTTTAATAATGCGTATAATTATTTCATCTCCATACTTCTCTAGTACATTCTAATTTATCACCCAATGTCCTTCCTTAAAAACGAATAAAATAAATGATGATTATTTCTCAATTATCTCCCTCTAAAAATTTTTATTACTAATAGAAATTTTCATAAATCCAAAGAAAAGAGATGATATGATCTATTAATAACATCCTATAATCAAGAATCCTAAATTATCCAAGCTATCTTTTTATCATATTATCATGAGTGCATATGGTGTTTCTAGAGTATCCACTCTTAATATTAATGTGAATAATGATTTTGGGATTTTTCATTTCTCTTCTATATCACTCTAATTTCAATAATCAAATACATAATGCATCATTGTGTATAAATAATTATATTCAAATAGTTTTTTCAGCTCAATTACCATTTATATTAGATAACTTTATTAAATATGCAATGTGTCATCCATGTTTCCCCATTGAATATCAACCTTATCATTAGAGGATTAAAATTGAGGATCAGAATGCATTTTGTATTCCCTTTTACAAAATTTAATTTATTATCATTTTATGAATCTAACGATCATGTATTAGTAACGAAAAAATATACTGATGAAATATCTTCTATCCAAAATAAGTCACAAAAAAAATTAATTCATTCTGAAAATATTAATTTTTTTAATGAATAAAATTAATATATTATTACAATATATTTATTACAAATTATGAAATTATTGATAAATAAATCATCTGTGTCTATAAATATTTTACAAAATCCCCCTAAAACCCTTATATTTGTATTTATGATATCCAATTATATTTATATTCCAGTGGATGAGGTCCTTACATATCCTATAATAACAATAGAAGTTATTGTAAAATAAATTAATAATAATGTTGTAGTATTTATTAATATAAATTAATTCAAATTATAGTTCATTGATATATTAATTATACTCTATTCTATGAAAAATAATACGATAATATAAAAAAATTCAACAGTATAATTTTACAATGGATACAACCCTTGATATAATGTAGTTATATAAACCCAAAAAAAATAATTAGAAATCCTCAATAATTAGAAAATACACAAATAAGGAACTAAATGTTTTGGGGAATATGTTTGTATTCCTCATGCTGTAAATGATTTTGGAAAATGAAATTTTATTATCTTTGTGAGAATATTTTAGTCTTATAATTTCATAACATATCTAATTTTATCGTCATATTCAAGTCAATTACCTTATACAATAATATTAATAATTAAAAAACTATTCAATATTAAAGAATAATTTTTTAATGAATGGAAATATTATCTCATAAAATTATAAATTATTCTATGTTAACACATTAAATAAATAAACAAGAATTCAGGTAAAAAATTCATTATATGCATTATTCAATTTTTAAAACGATTCCTATCAATTTAAAAACTCTACTGTTGAAATCACATTAAAATATAAATCATGAAATGATAAATAAATGTAAATTTTCCTAAACTATATTGTACGGGTTGTTTTTAGGATGGATAATAAACCATGTAGTACCCTTGTGGTGGATCTCCTTCTATCATGGTTTATTTATGTTACAATAAACTATTTTCTATAAAGAATATCATTTCATTGAATTTATATTTAGTAACACAACTATTTCATATTATATAGTATATATTTCTTATATGTGTATACTCACACGTTGTTATGGTGATATTACGTAGAAGAAAATTTAATAAATAATTAAAAATTGACATATCAGACCTTAAAATTTAAATGATTGATGGATGGAACATAAGTCAACATGATTGATTTCGAAATAATAATAATAAATTTAAAAAATTTATATTTTTAATTATACTAAATAAATAAATTCAATCATATACTACATGATCCAGCTGAAGATCATTCACATTTCAATAAATAATAACAATGACTATAATTATATTAAATATTTATGGACCGTGAATAATTAAAAATTATTAATTTTTTTTATTAATTTATTATCTCCACTAATAATTATCTAGATCCCATAAAAAATCATAAAATTTAATTATTATTTTTTAGAACTAATATATGACTATTAATATATAAATTTATATACAAAAGAAATGTTACTATTAATATATATATATATAATAAAATATAAAATAAATGTTATTTATCTTACCGATGGAATCATGGTTGAGTTGATTTAAATTATCCCCACCGCTTAATTGTTTATAAAAATATTTTTATATTGTATTATATGATTATTTATTAAATGCAATGTCAATCCAAAAGTAAAGGGGTTTGACTATAATTCAATGAATGTTTGTATATTAATAATTATACACAAATAAACACCCCAACACACACATGCACATATATTAAATTTATTTACCCTATCAATAATTTAGAATGCACATTAATATTTTAAAAAAAACTATAATAGTTTTATTTGTATTATTTTATATTAATAAAATAAAATATTAAATTGTGTAATTTGGTTCCTGTAATTAAAATAATAATTCTCTTGAATGATAAAATTTATTCCCATATGGTCTACGTCCTTTGAACATAAACTAAACCCTCATGAAAAAGTTAAAAAATAATAATTACAATAACAATTACTAATTACCATGATTTGTCAATACCACATGAAGTATTCGAGAAAAGAAGAAATAGATGGGCTAGATGATTCTTTGAAAATTTTCATTATATTATCGATAATGATTTCACAACTCATTTAATAGTACTATCTCATATAAAAAATTAAATATTTATAAATATAACGTAGAATATTTTACTTCTCAATTTTATTTCCCCTCATCAATTACATCATTAATTCTATAAGAAATCATCATTATGTTATTGGTTCTTTTATAATCAATATAATAATTCATATTAATAAATATTTTTGAGTTCCAAAAAACCCCAAGCACCATTCAATATATCTTAGGCACTAGCTTGAGGTAATCATGTTCTAAAATATTTCTCCCATTATGACTTAAAATAATCTTTTACCTTCTACATCAATGAATATGAGAGAAGAGGGAAGTTCATATTCAATTATCTCTCTAAAATTTGTGGTGGGGGTGATTTTAATGCTCCGATACATTTCCAATGTCAACTCTGGAATATTTTCTTATATTATTTTGTAGTTTTTGAATACCATTAATTTGGATTTGCAGTTTGAGGTACGTTTGGGAGAGTTTTTAAGAAAACATTAGAGAGACGTGGCTGTGAATGGTATGTGCATGGTTTGAAAATCTATGCACCATAAACTAGGTAACCAAGTGAACCATATAATTCAATACAATGTGGTCAACACTATTGCCACATGGATTAACCTAACTGTATCCCCTGACCTAGGAAAACTATTCGAAAAAATTTTTAATATTCAAAAAATAGTTTTTAAATCACTCGAACAACTAAGACTGCACTATTTTTACATAGCCCCATGATTGAAAAATTTGGGGATATAACATATATTTCTATTAGGATTCCAAGGCATTATGAACACCATTTATCGAGATCTAAATCCTGAATTGTAGATCCTCTCTCTTATTCGTATATGGATTTCATCATGTTGTTTCTCCCATTCTTTTCTCTATCTTCATTTGATAATTTAATGGAAGACATCCATTCTTTCCAAATATCTAAACCCAAGTGTTGTGATCTAGAACTAGGATTGTGTATCTAAATCTAGATTAGTAAGATCCTGATGCCTTTGTTATTAATTTGGGTTTAGGGATGTTGATCTGGATCATGATCGATGTCATTGTGCCTCTCAGATATTGTGGATTCCTGTTTCTCTAAAATCTATAAACAAACCAAGGTAGGTGGCCTAAATAAAAATTTCATAATCATGGATTTGATATGTGTATGTGAGATTATATATATTAAAGCTTCCCTTGATAAATAATTTCTTAATTTGATGTAAATAGGAATGTGGAATTAATATGTGGTAGCCTAAATGAATAATTGACAATTTAATCAAGGGGAAAAGTGGTTATCCTAATAGATGATTGAATTGGGGAATTTGTAATGATTTGAAAAATTATAATTGTGATATATAATGTGGTTTTGTTTGAGAAAATTAATTATGATATGATAATTGGATATGCAAGATAATTAATGGAAAATAAATTTTGTCCCATGTTTTTTATTAAGAATATTAATTGTGATATTAGTTATAACATGTTGAGAATTGGTTTTTTCGTTAATTATCAATAATTTATCATAGAATGAGATTAATTTTGTTTAATTAACTAATTGAGGGATTAATTAATGGTTTAATTAGTTAGTTAATTTTTGGGACAAATAATGGACCTTTATATATCTTACTAATCATTGGATAAGTAATTTAATGATTTGATTAATTCATCGGAATTAGTGAATGATTTAAATGATTGAGAATGTGGGTGCCTGAAATTCGGTTCTAGACCGAGTGATAATTTGGGACTTGGACATATCGTTCCTCCCCAATAGTTATCTATGTCCATTAGATGTTTTTTTATACCTGGAGATATTTAACTAATTTAATGAGGGGTGTTAGTCATGGCGATCTACACCGAATGAGGTTTTGGGTGCTTGACATGGCATTGAAATCCAAATGAATGACAATATTAAATTCTGATTTAAATGATATATATGAATTAAATCCAATTCTAGTGTGATTATTAATGATTAAATATCATGGTGATTACTGTTTAATTATTCATTGAATTTATTTCTTCAATTAATTACATTAACTCTATTTTGATTGGACATGATTTAGTCACAATTGGTGGTGTCCAACTGAGTTGTACTCACACCCAATTCAGGAAGAATGATATGCAATTGAGATGACATTGTTATAGAATTAAAGGATAAGGGAAAGGCCATGTGATAAATTTATATTTTGGAATAGATCATGGTTGATGGATCTAGACATGGATCATGACCCTCTTTGGAGTCATGTTATCATTATTTTTAGATTCAATATTTAAACATGACACTTGAATGGTCATTGAATGCTTTTTGTTTTTAGTAGATTATTTTATTTTCTGTATTGACTATCATGTGAATATTCATTTCATTCATATTGTTTTTTCTTGTAGTTTAGGGAGTGTTAGAAATGAGACTAGGTAGAGTCGGGAATTGTTAAGTGACTCTTTCATGGGAGTTGCAAACCTATTTATTGTGGAAATCCGAGCACTCAGGGTGGGATTATTGTGATTGTTGTTTTTTGTTATTGTTGGATATTATTTCACATAGGGTGGCATACATGTGGTGTGATGTGATATATTTTTTACAATTGACGAACTTTTATTTGTATCCAAAAGAGGCACAAGTTTTGAGTCTACATGCATCATTGTAGTCACTCGAGATTATTGTGACATGAATCATTTATGGAACTCATGAGAAATTAGGTTATTGGTATGCTGGTTATCTTGAACTATTTTCCTTATGGTGATATTTAAATATTGATTCAAAATGAGAATAAATGGGATTCTAATGAGAATCATAAATAATTATTTGGGATTGATTAATTAATGAAAGAATTAATTAATATTATATTATGTAATTAAATAAAGGTTGAATTAATAAATTACAATGTGAATACCTTGCTGACCAAGACTAAAGAATATGATGGTAATGGGTAGTGATAAGCCCTCATCATTAACCATATGTCATGAAATTAGAATGTATATAATGAATATTATTTTTTATATTTTTACTCATATGTAAATTAAATAATTTATCATTATGATACCAAATACATATGTATGTCTTTATAGAGATATACCTCCAGGATGCATGTTTAGAGGGATAACAAGGGGTTTGGCACAGAATGAACTGCCAGACAGGAAACATGAGGCACTGTTAGTTCTAGAAGAGGAGGTAGTGGAGAAGTTCTAGCTGATCAATTCTCGTTTCATGCAATTCATGGATAGAGGTCGAGGGCAGGTTCTAAAAATCATTTCTGAGTTTACAATGGTTATTAGCTAGTGAACCCACCGAATTTTACTAGGGAGGGTGGACCTAAGGGATATGATTTGTATATTGAATCCACAGAGGTGATACGTGACCATTTGGAAACTCTAACTGAGATGAGGTTTATGTTGGTAGCTTATATGATACGGGGGTTAGCTTAGCATTGGTGGGACATTAATTATGATTTGGAATGACTAATGATATGTTATAGATGGAAATTTTATAGATGTTCTTGGATAACTTCTATCTAGAGAAAGTGAGAATAGAAAATGATTCTGAGTTTATACTTCTGACATAGGGAAGCATATCCATAATGTATTTCAATTAATGTTTCACAAATTAACAGTTATTCTCTCTATCATTTGTAGAAGATGATGATATTAAGAAAAATTATTTTTGTATGGACATAAGTGTGAGGTTATGTCCAAGGGGAATACATTTTGGATGAAAAATTTCTCAGAATAAGTGAACCAGTCTGTCTATTCGGAGGAGAACCTGAAGGAGGCTTCCATTATAGGACTATAATTTTTCATTGGATTATCAGGGAGTGTTCCTTCTGAAATAAAAAATAGTTATTATGACAACCTTTTTCATTATAGAGGAATGAATTATGGACAGTGATGTGTAACATTTGCACTGGACCTTAGTCATGTTTTTTCCACCAATGTGGTAGCTGGGACACTATCACAATGATTTTCCTCAACCACCAGTGGATGGTGGGTTTTGTAGCAACATGGGGGACCCATAGAAGTCTTGTTGGATGAAGCATCAGGCTGGTGTTATAGTAGAAGCTATGTAGTGATATAGTGTGGTTTGGGGGTCTTCTACAACATATATGATTAGAAATTTTAGTTCTACTGGAAGTGGCAGTGGAGGGAGTGGACGTGGTGAATCAGGGGATAAGAGCCCGTAACAATAGATTGGTGCTACTCAGGGGAGCCTGGCGATGCAATAGGGAAGATGGTCATGATAGTTACATGTAGTGAAACCTACACTCATTGATAGTGAGGTTGGTCCATCGACAATGATAGGTTATATTTTATTATCATATTCTTTATTAAGTGTATTTTTTAATACCGCTTCCTATTATTCCATTATATCTACAAATATTTTTAATGGTTTGAGTTTGGAGGTGGTATTTGTAAATGGAGTAATGAATATCAATACAGAATTAGGAAAACTATATATAATTATCATTCTTCAGAAGGGATGTTATCCAGAGATCATAGAGTATCATTTTTTTTCGGATCACTATGTCCTTCATGTGATGGGATTCGATATGATTATGTGTATGGATTCGTTAGTTGCATACATATCCCGCATAAATTGATACCATAAGGGAGGGACCATTTTTCATCATAATGGTGACCAGTATGTTCATCATGGAGAATGTGATATCCCTGCGAGATGATCTAATATAATTTCTCATCAACATGGGGATCTCATAGCCCACATTTATAGTATTTTTCTATACAATAGATATTGTACGAGTGGTGTCCTTCAATGAGTAGTGGAACTATTTTAGAATGATTTTTCCGAAGACTTCATAGGAATTCCACTTGAGAGAGATGTGGAGATAAATATTGATAGCATGATAGGTGCTGATCCAGTATCTACTCCAACTTACGGAATGGAATAAACTGATTTTCATGATCTAAATACCGAATTGGAGTAATTGAATGATATAGGGGTTATTCTTCCACATATGTTTCCTTGGGTACCACTTGTGTTAATTTCAATGAAGTATGACAGGGTTTTACACTTTTGACTCAATTACATAAATTTGAATAAAATTACCATGATAACAAGTTTCTACTTCAATGAATCGATGATCTATTTGAACAGCAGAAGGGGATTGTGTGTGATCAATGATCTATTTGAGATTAGGATATAATCAGATGAGTGTTCGAGCTTCTAATATACCCAGAACTTCTTGCAGAAGTAAGTGTGGCCATTATTAGTTTTTTCGCAATACTGGTTGGGTTAAATATTTCTACAGTAGTGTTTATGGCCATAATTTACATGAGAATTCCTCAGTACCTAGATAAATTTTTGGGGGTGTTGGTAGATGACATCATGTTGTACTCTATGTATCATGATAATCATTCCCAACATCATGGAATCGTCTAGATTACACTGATAGAGAATTGTTCATAAGGTAAGCTAGGTTATTGTCAATTATCAATTAACCAGGTACACTTTTTGGGGAACATCATCTTTGGGGAAGTTGTGGAAAAAGACCCAAAATAGTTATTAGACGTTCTTTATGGGGAGAATCCAAAATTTGTTTTCTATATCTGACATTTTTTGGGATTAGATGGATATTACGAGAAGATTATATAGGTCTTTTCGTGATTGATTGTGGAACATTTATGTTTGATAATGAACGGGGTGATATTTGAAAGGTATGAATCATGCGAGAATTATTTCCAATTATTGGAGAAGGATATGAAATCAGAACCAATTTTGATCTTAGCTGAGTCTGGTGAGGAGTACATGGTGAATTCTAATAATTCTATGATCGATCATGGAAATTTATAGATGTATGTGGATCAAGTCATTACTTATTTGTCTCATCTATTGAGGAAACATGAACAGAATTATCCTACAAACAACATCGAGATGGATTCTATGGATTATGCCCATAAGTGATAGAGATACTATCTTTGGGTGGAAAATATTATAGTTTTTAGATATCATAAAATCTGGATGTATAACATTTCACAGTGGGACTTAAATCATAAGCAGTGAAGATTGGTATAGTATATGAAATCATTTTATTTTGAACTAAAATATAAACCTAGAAATTGGAAGACTGTGGCAGATTCCTTAAGAAAAAAATTAGATACATAGATGTACATGAAACTATTGTAGACTAGAAGATGATAGTTTTGAAGAATGCAATACATGTGTAAATTTAGAAGAGTTAGGTGAGGATTATTCTGGTTTTATTAGCAGTGGAATCCACCCATGGGAGATGCATTAGGGGGCATAAGAATGAGGATCCATAGTGTATTCCCTTATAGTAAATTCATGAATGTGTGTAGAAACCTTCCGACTAGATGATATAAAAGGTTGAGATCTTTTTGGTGAAAATTGGGTTGTTGTGCCTATGAGTATGTTAATGAAACTCACGAGAGAATTCCATTCAATGAATTTGGAAGTATAACCTAGGATATAAAAAAATTAACCGTGACCTATAATGACAATTTTGATATCTAGGTATGAAAAAATAGATAGTAGGTATTGTGACATGATGTTTCACCTGTTAGAAGGTGGAGGTAGATAATCAATGACTTCGATGACTTATTATGTTTTTGCATTTTCTGAAATGGATGAAAGAATATGTGAATGTGTATATTTTGGCAGTTTATCCAATGATATTAAGAGAGAATATCTCTATTTTGGTCATTTTTGATCAAATGGTGATGTTATGACATTTATTACCTTTAAGGGAAACCATAAAATTAGTAGAGTTTGGAGAGTTTTTTATTCAGAAAATAGTTTATTTGCATGGGATACCGAGGAATATAGTTTTAGAACATGATTCATGCTTTACCTCAACCTTCTGGAAGGTCCTAAAGAAGGTTCATGGGACACATGTTTTGTTGAGAACAAATTTCTGTTGTACCTCTCGTTCCCCTCGTTGTTTGATTTTCATGATCACAATCACCTTATTATTTGTCTAACCTTGTTTTTAAGTGTTGTGGATTATAGGCAATTGATTGCCAAAGAATTGGCCCAAGAAAGTTGGCAAAATGGACTGAATTGCAGTCCACCGGCCAACCGGTGTGATAGCACCGGCCAGCCGGTGGACCTGGCAGAGGCATTGCCCACTGCCAGGTTCCACCGGTCAGCCGGTGGCTCTGTCACCGGTCAGCCGGTGGCACCCAGATGAATAGTAAGAGCTACTGTCTCTCCACCGGCCAGCCGGTGGCTCCTCCACCGGTCAGCCGGTGGAGCCTGGACCAAAACTCTTCCCCTCTGCCAAGGCACCGGCCAGCCGGTGGAGCTGTACCGGCCAGCCGGTAGCCCAGTCAAACTAGCCGTTGCAGTTCGACCAGGCTGGCCCACTTGGCCTCCAACGGCTCTTTAAGCCTCTCCAACGGCTCCGAAGGCCCCCAATGGGTTCCATGCCTATAAATAAAGGCCAAGGAAGCCCCGGACACCTACCGGATCAAATACCAAGCGCTCGGACATATTGTTGAACATTTGGCGAACCTCCGGCGCTCCACCTTCAAGGATCCTCAAGTGCTCCAACCAATTTCCAATCCAAGGAGCACCTCAAGAAGCTTGGGAGAGCACGCTACATCAACTCCATCATACTTTGGCGCCCAAGACTTCTCCAAATACGGTTTTTCATTGTTTTATTTATTTTGAGCTTAAATTTGGGTTTGTGCCTACAAACCCCAAACTCTTTCTTCATCCCCCTTTCTTTTGGGTTTCACATCACCATTAAGGTGTGAAGAGGTTTCTTCAAGCCTTTCCTTTTAAAAGGCTTGTGTCAAAGGTGAGCTAGCCTTCACCCGTAAAAAGGCTAGTGGGTTCTTGCTAAACCATTAAAAGCAAGTGGGTTCTTGCTCAACCATCAAAAGCAAGCTATAATAGGCCCTAGTGCTACCTCAAAGCCTAGTGGGTTTCTTGCTAAAACCATTGAAAAGCAAGCGGTAGAATCTCTCAACGGTTGAGTTGGGAGCGGAGACGTAGGCCGGGTTTTGGCCGAACTCCGTTATCAATTTCTTGTGTGATTGCCTCTTTATTTCCGCTGCATTCTTTACTTTGATTTTAATTTGTTAATCATTTTTTTTAAAAGGCAATTCACCCCCCCTCTTGCCATCCTTCCCGCTTTTTGTTCCGATTTAACAATTGGTATCAGAGGAAGTATTTGAGTAATACCCTAACCAGTTTCAAATTAAAGATCCTTTTTGATGGCATCTACCTCTTTCGCCCCCGAGGGCTACTCATTGGGTCGGGCTCCATTTTTTGATGGGACCGACTACACTTATTGGAAAACCCGCATGACTACCTTTCTTAGAAGCATAGGATATCCTATTTAAAAAATTTTCATGCAAGGTTATACTTTGTCTACCCCCGACGAATCCAAATGGACCCCCGCTGATATTAGAAATTTTGAGCTTGATGGCAAAGCCATGAATGCTCTTCATTGCGGGTTAGATAGAAATGAATTTAATCGTGTATCCACTTGCACATCTTCACATGAAATTTGGAAGCATTTAGAAGTGACCCATGAAGGCACTAATAAAGTCAAAGATACCAGATTAGATATGTATAGACAAGACTTTGAATCTTTTTCAATGCATCCAAATGAGTCTATTTCTGAAATGTTTACACGCTTCACTGACGTTTGCAATGGTAGAAAATCTCTTGGTGATGATGTTTCAGCTGAAGCAATGGTCAAGAAGATTCTATGGGTCCTTCCGAGCTCATGGGCACCTAAAGTGACGGCAATCCAAGAAGATAAGGATGTCAAAAACATTCCGGTCGAGGAGCTCATCGGATCCCTAATGACGTACGAGATCACCATGAGGAGGCAAGCTCAAAAGGAGGGCACACCAATCAAGACACCAAAGAACATCACCCTCAAGGTACAAAAAGAAGTAAGCTCCTCCTCCTCCTCATCATCTTCATCTTCTTCATCTTCAAGCGGCGACTCGGAAATGGAGAATCTCGCCCGCCAAATGCACAAATTTATGAAGAAGCACAAGAAGAAAAAATCTCGCAAGGCGCGAAAGCAAGAACCCACCGCAAGATCCGAGCCCAAGGTAAAATGCTACGGGTGCGGCGAAAAGGGCCATTACAAGCCCGATTGCCCACTCAACAAAAAACGGGCCACGCCAAAGGAAAAAGGAAAGAAAAAGGTCCTTAAGGCCACATGGAGTGACACCTCATCCTCCTCCTCCTCCTCGAGCGACAACGGTACGAAATGCCTAATGGCATGTCATGAGGTAACATCTTCCGACTCCTCATCCTCTTGTTCTTCAAATTCAAATTCTTTAAATCATTTATCCTATGAGGATCTCCAATACGCTAGAGACCAATTAGAAAATGGTTTTCATGAGCTTTCTTCAAAATTTGTTTCTTTGAAAAAGAATTTCAAAAAACTTTCCTCCGAAAAAGAACAACTTCTCAAAGAGAAGGAGGAACTTTCCCTAAAAATCCAAAATTTCCCAAATGTCAATTCTTTGGAATCAACCATCAAGGACCTTAGAGAATCCTTAGCCAAGTTCACCCAAGGTGAACAAAATTTGTCCAAACTCTTAGGTTCTCAACGAGTATCTAGAACCACCAATAGACTTGGCTACACCAACCAAGCCTCCTCCTCCCGTGCACCCACTGTTTTTGTAAGGGGGAGCTCTAGTTATAAATTTTTCAATTACTGTAAAAAACCCGGGCACCTAATTTATGAATGCGATTGCAAAAATGCCCGTTACGGCCAACCCAAATCTATTTTCTATTCCGATGAGTTCTATAGGAGAAGACCCGCCATGAGACAAGTATGGATTGAAAAATCCCTTCTAGCGAGTCTCTCCGGGCCTAAAATTGTCTCTTTTCAAAATCCCTCTCCCCGGTGATTTGTTGTTTTTATTTAGGGGGAGTTAGGTTTGTTTAAGCTTTTTGTTTTATTCAAAACTTTCGATTCAAACATTCAATTTCAACACTTGGTATCAAATTTTTCAATTCAAAATTTTCTTCAATTCAAAACTTTCAATTCAAACTGTTATTCAATTTTTCATTTCAAAATTTTTGATTCAAAACTTTCAATTCAAATTTCAGAAATTTCAATTGGTTTAAAATCTTTTTCCCTCAATCAAGTTTTATGCCCCATTCTATTTTGATAATCACAAAGGGGGAGAAATTTCTTGTTTGATTGGGGGAGAATCCTTTTCATCATGCTTTGATTTATTTTCAAATTATCCTTTAAGCATGCCTTTAATTTCAGTATTTTACTTTGATTGTTTCGGTGATTGTGATCATCAAAATAGGGGGAGATTGTTGTACCTCTCATTCCCCTCCTTGTTTGATTTTCATGATCACAATCACCTTATTATTTGTCTAACCTTGTTTTTAAGTGTTTTGGATGATAGGCAATTGATTGCCAAAGAATTGGCCCAAGAAAGTTGGCAAAATGGACTGAATTGCAGTCCACCGGCCAACCGGTGTGATAGCACCGGCCAGCCGTTGGACCTGGCAGAGGCATTGCCCACTGCCAGGTTCCACCGGTCAGCCGGTGGCTCTGTCACCGGTCAGCCGGTGGCACCCAGATGATTAGCAAGAGCTACTGTCTCCCCACCGGCCAGCCGGTGGCTCCTCCACCGGTCAGCCGGTGGAGCCTGGACCAAAACTCTTCCCCTCTGCCAAGGCACTGGCCAGCCGGTGGAGCTGTACCGGCCAGCCGGTAGCCCAGTCAAACTAGCCGTTGCAGTTTGACCAGGCTGGCCCACTTGGCCTCCAACGGCTCTTTAAGCCTCTCCAACGGCTCCGAAGGCCCCCAATGGGTTCCATGCCTATAAATAAAGGCCAAGGAAGCCCCGGACACCTACCGGATCAAATACCAAGCGCTCAGACATATTGTTGAACATTTGGCGAACCTCCGGCGCTCCACCTTCAAGGATCCTCAAGTGCTCCAACCAATTTCCAATCCAAGGAGCACCTCAAGAAGCTTGGGAGAGCACGCTACATCAACTCCATCATACTTTGGCGCCCAAGACTTCTCCAAATACGGTTTTTCATTGTTTTATTTATTTTGAGCTTAAATTTGGGTTTGTGCCTACAAACCCCAAACTCTTTCTTCATCCCCCTTTCTTTTGGGTTTCACATCACCATTAAGGTGTGAAGAGGTTTCTTCAAGCCTTTCCTTTTAAAAGGCTTGTGTCAAAGGTGAGCTAGCCTTCACCCGTAAAAAGGCTAGTGGGTTCTTGCTAAACCATTAAAAGCAAGTGGGTTCTTGCTCAACCATCAAAAGCAAGTTGTAATAGGTCCTAGTGCTACCTCAAAGCCTAGTGGTTTTCTTGCTAAAACCATTGAAAAGCAAGCGGTAGAATCTCTCAACGGTTGAGTTGGGAGCGGAGACGTAGGCCGGGTTTTGGCCGAACTCCGTTATCAATTTCTTGTGTGATTGCCTCTTTATTTCCGCTGCATTCTTTACTTTGATTTTAATTTGTTAATCATTTTTTTTAAAAGGCAATTCACCCCCCTCTTTCCATCCTTCCCGCTTTTTGTTCCGATTTAACAATTGGTATCAGAGGAAGTATTTGAGTAATACCCTAACCGGTTTCAAATTAAAGATCCTTTTTGATGGCATCTACCTCTTTCGCCCCCGAGGGCTACTCATTGGGTCGGGCTCCATTTTTTGATGGGACCGACTACACTTATTGGAAAACCCGCATGACTACCTTTCTTAGAAGCATAGTATATCCTATTTACAAAATTGTCATGCAAGGTTATACTTTGTCTACCCCCGACGAATCCAAATGGACCCCCGCCGATATTAGAAATTTTGAGCTTGATGGCAAAGCCATGAATGCTCTTCATTGCGGGTTAGATAGAAATGAATTTAATCGTGTATCCACTTGCACATCTTCACATGAAATTTGGAAGCTTTTAGAAGTGACCCATGAAGGCACTAATAAATTCAAAGATACCAGATTAGATATGTATAGACAAGACTTCGAATCTTTTTCAATGCATCCAAATGAGTCTATTTCTGAAATGTTTACACGCTTCACTGACGTTTGCAATGGTAGAAAATCTCTTGGTGATGATGTTTCAGCTGAAGAAATGGTCAAGAAGATTCTATGGGTCCTTCCGAGCTCATGGGCACCTAAAGTGACGCAATCCAAGAAGATAAGGATGTCAAAAACATTCCGGTCGAGGAGCTCATCGGATCCCTAATGACGTACGAGATCACCATGAGGAGGCAAGCTCAAAAGGAGGGCACACCAATCAAGACACCAAAGAACATCGCCCTCAAGGTACAAAAAGAAGTAAGCTCCTCCTCCTCATCATCATCTTCATCTTCTTCATCTTCAAGCGGCGACTCGGAAATGGAGAATCTCGCCCGCCAAATGCACAAATTTATGAAGAAGCACAAGAAGAAAAAATATCGCAAGGCGCGAAAGCAAGAACCCACCGCAAGATCCGAGCCCAAGGTAAAATGCTACGGGTGCGGCGAAAAGGGCCATTACAAGCCCGATTTCCCACTCAACAAAAAACGGGCCACGCCAAAGGAAAAAGGAAAGAAAAAGGTCCTTAAGGCCACATGGAGTGACACCTCATCCTCCTCCTCCTCCTCGAGCGACAACGGTACGAAATGCCTAATGGCATGTCATGAGGTAACATCTTCCGACTCCTCATCCTCTTGTTCTTCAAATTCAAATTCTTTAAATCATTTATCCTATGAGGATCTCCAATATGCTAGAGACCAATTAGAAAATGGTTTTCATGAGCTTTCTTCAAAATTTGTTTCTTTGAAAAAGAATTTCAAAAAACTTTCCTCCGAAAAAGAACAACTTCTCAAAGAGAAGGAGGAACTTTCCCTAAAAATCCAAAATTTCCCAAATGTCGATTCTTTGGAATCAACCATCAAGGACCTTAGAGAATCCTTAGCCAAGTTCACCCAAGGTGAACAAAATTTGTCCAAACTCTTAGGTTCTCAACGAGTATCTAGAACCACCAATGGACTTGGCTACACCAACCAAGCCTCCTCCTCTCGTGCACCCACTGTTTTTGTAAGGGGGAGCTCTAGTTATAAATTTTTCAATTATTGTAAAAAACCCGGGCACCTAATTTATGAATGTGATTGCAAAAATGCCCGTTACGGCCAACCCAAATCTATTTTCTATTCCGATAAGTTCTATAGGAGAAGACCCGCCATGAGACAAGTATGGATTGAAAAATCCCTTCTAGCGAGTCTCTCCGGGCCTAAAATTGTCTCTTTTCAAAATCCCTCTCCCCGGTGATTTGTTGTTTTTATTTAGGGGGAGTTAGGTTTGTTTAAGCTTTTTGTTTTATTCAAAACTTTCGATTCAAACTTTCAATTTCAACACTTGGTATCAAATTTTTCAATTCAAAATTTTCTTCAATTCAAAACTTTCAATTCAAACTGTTATTCAATTTTTCATTTCAAAATTTTTGATTCAAAACTTTCAATTCAAATTTCAGAAATTTCAATTTGTTTAAAATCTTTTTCCCTCAATCAAGTTTTATGCCCCATTCTATTTTGATAATCACAAAGGGGGAGAAATTTCTTGATTGATTGGGGGAGAATCCTTTTCATCATGCTTTGATTTATTTTCAAATTATCCTTTAAGCATGCCTTTAATTTCAGTATTTTACTTTGATTGTTTCGGTGATTGTGATCATCAAAATAGGGGGAGATTGTTGTACCTCTCATTCCCCTAGTTGTTTGATTTTCATGATCACAATCACCTTATTATTTGTCTAACCTTGTTTTTAAGTGTTGTGGATGATAGGCAATTGATTGCCAAAGAATTGGCCCAAGAAAGTTGGCAAAATGGACTGAATTGCAGTCCACCGGCCAACCGGTGTGATAGCACCGGCCAGCCGGTGGACCTGGCAGAGGCATTGCCCACTGCCAGGTTCCACCGGTCAGCCGGTGGCTCTGTCACCGGTCAGCCGGTGGCACCCAGATGAATAGCAAGAGCTACTGTCTCCCCACCGGCCAGCCGGTGGCTCCTCCACCAGTCAGCCGGTGGAGCCTGGACCAAAACTCTTCCCCTCTGCCAAGGCACCGGCCAGCCGGTGGAGCTGTACCGGCCAGCCGGTAGCCCAGTCAAACTAGCCGTTGCAGTTTGACCAGGCTGGCCCACTTGGCCTCCAACGGCTCTTTAAGCCTCTCCAACGGCTCCGAAGGCCCCCAATGGGTTCCATGCCTATAAATAAAGGCCAAGGAAGCCCCGGACACCTACCAGATCAAATACCAAGCGCTCGGACATATTGTTGAACATTTGGCGAACCTCCGGCGCTCCACCTTCAAGGATCCTCAAGTGCTCCAACCAATTTCCAATCCAAGGAACACCTCAAGAAGCTTGGGAGAGCACACTACATCAACTCCATCATACTTTGGCGCCTAAGACTTCTCCAAATACAGTTTTTCATTGTTTTATTTATTTTGAGCTTAAATTTGGGTTTGTGCCTACAAACCCCAAACTATTTCTTCTTCCCCCTTTCTTTTGGGTTTCACATCACCATTAAGGTGTGAAGAGGTTTCTTCAAGCCTTTCCTTTTAAAAGGCTTGTGTCAAAGGTGAGCTAGCCTTCACCCGTAAAAAGGGTAGTGGGTTCTTGCTAAACCATTAAAAGCAAGTGGGTTCTTGCTCAACCATCAAAAGCAAGCTGTAATAGGTCCTAGTGATACCTCAAAGCCTAGTGGGTTTCTTGCTAAAACCATTGAAAAGCAAGCGGTAGAATCTCTCAACGGTTGAGTTGGGAGCGGAGACGTAGGCCGGGTTTTGGCCGAACTCCGTTATCAATTTCTTGTGTGATTGCCTCTTTATTTCCGCTGCATTCTTTACTTTGATTTTAATTTGTTAATCATTTTTTTAAAAGGCAATTCACCCCCCCTCTTTCCATCCTTCCCGTATTTCTTCGACCCAACAATTTCCACCAAAAATTAACGGGTAGGTGGAGTATAACGTTGATGTGTTTAAGGATATAATGGGGGAATTTTTGCATGAAATGGTTGGTTCCCAGGAGAATCAATTGGATTTAGAGGAGTTCCCATATAAATATTTTTATTATGAAACAATATATGGAACCATATGATATACATTATGGTCGACCTCATAGATCACCACTATTTTGGATAGTGGGGGTGAGTCGATGTTGTTGGGACTTAGTGTCATCTCAGATTCGTCTAATATTGAGCAGTTGATTCAAAAATGTATGGCGACAGCTCAGAGTAGAAATAAGTCCTATACTGATAGACTGAGATGGCCAATAAAGATTATAAAGGATGATCCTATATTCCATCGGGTGTCACCTAGGATGGGTCTCCAAATGATACAGAGGTAGGGAAAATTGGAACCCATGTATGTATGACCGTTTGAGGTATTAGGCTGCATCATGCTGATGTCATAGCAATTAGATCATCCAAAGAAATGCATCACTATACATTATGGTTTCTATGTGTCAAAACAATTGAAGTATCACCCTAGACCCTTCTCATGTGATAGATGTGGATGAGGTTGACCATGATATAAATGCATCCTTTTAGGCTCATCCATCGAGGGATCAATTGCGTAATATTTTTGGCTAAGAATCATAGTGATTTTTTGAAGAGAAACTCGAGGACATGGTATTATAAGGTGGGAGATTATAGGACCTAGATCATTTTTTAATTCATCATGAGCCCATTTTCTGGTATTTTTTTCTATTTCCATATACCATTATTTTGGAGTTTTTGTTTGAGGTGAGATTGGGTGTGTTTTGAAGAATCCTTTATAGATTGGGGGCTTGACACAGTTTTCACACGCTATGAAAAACCATGTTCCAAATACCTTGTAACCATTCGAATCATGAATACATGGAAAAATGGGTCTTCATGGTTGGAAAAAGTTTTACCCAAACTATATTCCCCATCATAGTAAAACCAGGGGAATATGTTTTTATAATCTAGAAAATAGTTTTAAATCACTTGAACACTCATAACCCCTATATTTTGACATAAGATCAAGATTGATGGATTTGTGGTGATGAGAGATCATTTTTAGGGATTCCAAGGTGATTTGAACACCGTTAATCAAAATCTAATTCCTTGAATGATGATCCGCTCTCTTCCTCGTATGTGGATTTCTTCCTGTTTCTTATCTCATTCATTCCTCTATGATTCTTTGATTTTTTCATGCATTATATCTATAGTTTCAATATATCTATTTGTTGGGATATAGATCTATGATTGTAGATCTAGAACTATATTTTTAGGTTTTTTATTCCCTTGTTATTTATTTTGTGTTTAGGGATTAATATCTGGATCATTATTGATGTCGTTGTACTATAATGATTTTATGAATTTCCACCGGGAAAACATCCATCAATAAATCAATGTAGGTTGTATAAATTGAACTCCTATAGTCATGGATTTGAAATGTGTATGTGAGATTATTTATTTTCTGGCTTCAATTGATAATAAATAACCTACGGTGAAGTAATTATGAATGTTCAATTGACTTTTGGTTTCCTAGAAGATTAATTAATGATATAATAATGGGGAAATGGGTCAATCCAAATATATTATACATTTTGGGGAATTTTTTAATGATGTGAGATTTTGAAATTTAGATATTGATTTTGGTTGTGTTTGATATAATTAATCATGGGGAATTAATTATGAGATGGTGATTGGATTTGTGAGATAATTAACAGTGAATTATTTTTTTTGTGATGATGTTGATTAAGATAACTAAATTGTAGATTAATTATGACATGTTGAGTTTTTTTTGGGATAATTAATTTTGGAGAATTAATTATGGAATGAGGTTATTGTTGATTTAATAATTAGTTGATAAATTAATTAATTAATTGTGTATTTTGTTAATTGTTGGGTTATCTAATGGACATTGACATGTTTAACTAATCATAGGATTAGTAAGAGAATGATGTGGTTAATTATTTGAATTAATGATTGAATTAAATGATTATATAGTGGGTTCTAGACATGGTGTTCTAGACCGATTGAGATGTTGGGCATTGAACCTGGATTTCCTCACCAATAGTTATCCCCAAGGTGGAGATGTGGGGTGTTAGACAAGGAAATATGCACCAAATGTAATGAGGGGTTAAGATATAGAGATCTACAATATGTGATATTTTGGATGCTAGACATGGTATTCAACCCCAAATGAATGACAATAATTAATTGTGATATAAATGTGAGACATTAATTAAAACCGAGTCTAATGTGATGATTATATAATCAATGACATTTTTTTAATACTTTATTATTTATTGAATTTATGGCTTCATATAATTAAATACACTATATTTTGATTGGACTTGTTTGGGAAACTATTTTTTGTGGCCTTTTGAGTTGTACTCACACCCAATTTGGGATGCTATATCATAACCAGAGCAGACTCTGTCGTTTCGAGATAGGATAAGGGAAAGTCCCTGGGATAGATTCTTTTTTGGGAATTGAACTTTGTTGAGGAAACCGAACGTGTTTCCATAAACACTTCAGGGGTTTTGTCCCTTTATTTTCAGTTTCAATGTACAAAGATGACACTTTCATTATCATATCATGATTTCCCCTTTTAGATGAGTATTGAATTTCTTGTTTTGACTATAATGTGAATTGGTTTTGTTCTTGTTATTTATATACATCCTCGCTTGTTTATTTTTGTTGTATTATATTTGGGGTTTGTCTATTAAATAAAGGTATGGGATTCCCATGACTGACTTTGAAGAACCTAGATTCTAGTTGGCACGCTCTAGCATATGAGGAGGCCCACTGTAGGGCATGTGACCAACTGGATCATGGTAGTTTTTAGTGAAACCTAGGTTGGTATGTGACAAGAATTACTTAATAATTTCATATCATCAATCATGGAACACATTTTTTTGTTTCATAAATTATTTCATTATTAAAATAATAATAAATTACGTTATTCTAACTTAATCCTTACAAAAACAAAATCAATATTTACTTAAATAATAATAATAAAACTATAATATTATATTCGAGTGAAATAAAAAAAATTAACATTTCCCGTAAATATTAATAATAAAAATAATAATAATAATAATTATTATAATTATTATATAAGGTTATAGGTACTATATAAATTTCATTTCCTTAGTAAATAAATTATTTTTTTATAATATGAAAATATATTGCACCTATAAGAACTTTAAATTAATTATAATCAATAATTTTGGAGATTCGTAATTATCTAAAAGGATTTATTATGTAAATAACTATATATTTAAATAATATTTGAATATTTTTAATTGTCAACTCAATACATCAAAAATGCAACTATAAAATTACTGATCATCGAATAATAAAATACTATTATGATAAAATTAATATTTCCTTTACGAAAAATGTAATAAACAAGATTTTAAATTAAATTAAGACGAAAATAAATAATTAAATAAATATTAAATTCACCCATATCATTGTTAATAATTATATTAATTTTCTCTTATGAATTTAAAAGATATAAAATTTGAATGTATTTTATTTATTTAGAATAATGTAATGTTTTAATTTTTAATAAATTTACCTTGCTGAAATATTATTTTATATATCACGTAGTATTTACTCTAAAACATTATACATAATAGAATTTAATAATATTAGGGACACATTTAATTTGTATCATTTTAGTCTTATTTTTTAATGGAAGAAGGCCTAACCAATAGAATAATATAAGTACATATAATCACATTACAGAATATATAATGAAAAATCAATTAATAACATAAAAACCTTTTAAAATTAGTAAATTTTTATATAATCCCTTTATTAACCTTTATACAATCAAATATGATACATAAAGGTATCATAACCCTTCTGGGTTGACCTATCGTTCTTTTTCATCATGAGATGAACTTTTTCATATACAATACAGAACAAGGAATTTAATCCGAAAAGACAATAATAATTAAATTGTTTTAAATATCTTATTCCATTTACTAGAAAGGCTAAATAATATATTTTTCATTATAATAATGTAACATCACATATGAAATATAGAACATATAAAATAATCCAATGATCATTTTTTGAAACAACCCTAAAATATGAAGTATGAATTCTTGGCTCAAATTTAGATTTTAATTATTCATAATCGGATAATTTTTGTTCTGTAAGAAGGTGTTAATTGTTATGACAAGCTAAATAATGTAAAAATACTCACCCATATATCTTGTGTAGTTGAATAATACATGGTACTCAGTGTATGAAATCTAGGTACCTTGTGGGGAAGGTTTTAGCCCAAAAGTATAGGGATCCCAACTATAATGAATATGGGTGACCTCAAGGTGACTAATGATGTACTATGTACAAGGTATATGTAGAATGTGTGTTTACACACTATATGATATTTTTAAGTGATGTTAAAAAGTATTCATAATAATACCTCTTTAACCATCACGTATTCATTCCTAGAAAACTATTCGATTATTCCTCAATTTTTGGATCCCCCGCGTCCTCCAAAGATCATATAAGCTATCATCTTCCAAATATTAATTTTCATTGGGTGTGGATGTCACTCCATGTTTATTCTGAAAAATATTTCTTCCTAAATGTGTCATTACCCTTTCTTTTCACTATTTTCCATATAAAATCCTATATTTATTAATTTTGTAAAAAACTATGGATTCAATGGTTAATTATTAAGCATGATGATATAGATCAATTACAGAGATACATTATTGTAATGTGGGAAGTTTATATGTTTTTATTATTTTTTATATATGGTTCAACATGCGGTGTAAATTCTGGGGCCTTAATTTTTTGGATATTATTATTCATTTTGAATTAAAGTTGTTGCGGGATTCTGTATTTTTTAAATGCACCATAGATGTGTAATTTGGGGGAAATTGATAATTTTTTCAGGAATGTGGTTGAATTATCCACATGGATTATTTGACATATGCGTGAGAAGTATTGTCTCTATTGATCTTTGGATGAGCTTGTTGGTTAGTGGACTGTTTAGTGAGATGAATTTCATAAAATATTATGGTGTTGGGTGTGGATTATTTAATAAGGTATATGTCCAAGGGGGTTGAGTTAAGAATGTATAAGGGTTATCCTTATGATGTCATTATGCATGTGGAGTCTTTTTAGTGAAGTAGATAATCTTAGGGAATTGTGGGATATATTTTAAACTATACTACATATTATATTTTTCATGGAATAAATGTACATATGACAATATACTAAGTTATATGATGATTTTGGTTAATTTCATTCTGAAACCAATCAATCAGTGAGATATTTTCAACATTGGATTATGTGTTTTGGTTTCAACCTGAGTGATTGGGTGATGGAACCCATATGGTATTGTTTGAACCACATTAAATGATATGGTGTTCTTCTAGGAACTGATTTTTGATTTTCCTCAATTGACAGGGTATCAATCATGAAATGAGATACATATATACCTTGAGATGAATCCTCATTTACCCTGTGGAAGAAATAGGAATAAAAAACATCATTGGGGTTTGGATTGTTCATGAGGACTTAACATGGGTGATGAGATTCGGTCAATTTTTAATTTATTTTCATGATTTCTTACACTCTCATATATCTCAAACACTTATTACATTGATGAATTGGTGGTTCCCTAATGTGTATAATAACCCACTTCATATATGGAAACCTAGATGCACTTATAGATATTGTTGTTATGAATATATATAAGTGAAAGGGTATTATTTTAGAATATAGTATTGATTTAGAAGGTTAAAGATATAGGTAATTTCCCAAAATTATACTCTAATCATATAGATCAACCAAATATGTTTTTAATAATTGTTTTATATAATGTTTAAGGATCACCCATCCAAGGGAATCCATTCAATTGTAGATTAATAACTGGAATGTATCCATTTTTTATCACATGTGATGTATTTATAAGGTTGGGTACCACAACAATTATATATTATATTATATTTTTCTATTGATTGTCATACATTTATTTATTATGGTTGTTGAAATCATGGGAATAATCTCCAAAAAATATGGATTTGGAGCACACTACTAGTTAGTAGCATCATTCTTATGGGGGGGACACACGTGAGAAAATATGGTGGAATGGATTAGTTCTGGTGAACTAATAATGTTTTCTTATAAAATGGTATCAACGTCCAATTTTTCCCCTTTTTTAGAATAGAGAAATGAGATATAATAATTTGGTAGACTATTATGTTGATCTTCATCGAACACATATATAATTTAATTTCATGTTTCCATGTATGAGGTAGTACATTTAGTGTTTCTTCTATTATAATTTTTTTAGTGATGTCATGACATGTGGATTTAATTGTTTCTACTTTTGAATGTGGTGATAAGAGATTTTTGGTTTAAAAATCATGATTCAACATAAACATTAACATTCCATCATCCTAATTGTCTGTTACTATGAGGAGTTTATCATAATTTACATTAATCATTTATATATTTTATGTTTTTGAAAAAAAATTAATTATGGAATGCAAATAATTGTACATTTTTATCTCGATGATTTTATTTATATAATGGTTACTAATATTCAATTGGATGTGGTGATAGAATAGATCATAGGAGAGTAGTATCTTGGTATTTTTAGTGTCTTCCTAGTACACCATTTGGGTTCATGTATTATAGTTATTGTATTGTGAGTTCATATTGAATCACGGATTATAAAAAGAATTTATGTTATTAAAGTAGTTATAAGTCTTTATCTTGTAATTTTGTGATGACATTAATCAATGAAATTTATTATTAATTAAATTTATAATGATGAGAAGTCCCACAATGTTCATAAGGAACATTATATACCATGTGATTTTTTTTATAATAGATATATGTATTCCCTTCAATATTGATTATATGTTTAAATATATTATCAATTATATAATGGGGTGTTCTATAGAGTATCAACTTGAGGGATGGGTGTGAATTAGGGTGGAATTATTGTGTTGGAATTTTTTCTATAATATCAATATTTAACATCCTATATATTTACCTCGAATGTGTGGTTCTCATGATTTAAATGAGTACATTCTGTATATATATGTTTTCATTGAGAATTCATGGTCACCCAATGATAAAAATATTATTTTTTTAGTGAAATAATTCTAGGACCCACCAGATGATAGTGTGGAGTAATTTATCATGACTATACACATGGAGTCTTATTATGTTTTTCAATTAATGAATTCATGTTCAATTATTTTTATATAAAAACGAAATCTAGAATAATATTATTATCATTTTAAGAATCATCTTTTAAAATCACCGTTAGTCATACACAACATGTTATATTTATTTACATTTCCATAGTATTTTATTACTAGAAAATAAGTGACAAAATTCTAGAGGGATTGAGGGAAAACTCTAAAATGTTGTGATCCACTATAGGTGGATGTTTAATATAACATCATACAGTTATCTCATCCCAATTTCTCTTAATATTTTGAATGCCCCGATAGTTTATAGTTAATTATTCTATTTTCCATTCAATAGTTTCTATAGGGTGGAGTTTCTTGTAGTGTTAGTGGTACCATTTGTTATGGTATGAATTGAAGATCAAATTTGATGTGATGGGGTGTTGGGTGGTATTAATGGATGGGTATTTGTTCTCAAAATCTTATCAAAATATTATTTCCCCTAATTTTCTATGAATATATAATAATATGTTATTTTTATAGTACACGTATTTGTCTATCGAGGGAGTCCCATGCACGAACCAAGATGGGTAACCATTATGGAATTGATTCAAGGAGGTATCATTTTGGTTTATGAAAAGCTTCAATGTGGATATAGTATTCAGGAGAATAGGTATGGGATATTATATTGATAACATGTTTTTATTCTTATTGTATAACACATTCATATAACCATGGGGATTTGCTGAAGTAGTGGACAAAAAATGCCAGAATTGTTGGTTCATTATTTCTTTTATGGATTTTGAAGTTAGGTTCATGGTTCTAATTCAAGTAGAGTATATTATTTTATACTATCTTCCAAATTATAATTTATTAATCCATTCTATAATGATATGAATGTTTTTATTTGATTTTACACATTCAAATTCCATTTTGACATATGAGTGTTTAATTCCATTATCTATGAATTATGTACAGTTCAGGGTAATCTTTAGAGATATCCTATAGTATGATGAATATTGATACAGTAATATAAATTTAGTAATAATATATTAACTGATTCATAGTGTGTACTATAGTGATTAGTGAGTATAATTCATTTTGATATCTAAATTCATTAGATATAAAGTGACATTATTTTCATTTTTATATTGACTAGATGATGAGGTTTTGATAATTAATTGATTTCTATAATTATTAAGTGTGTTTTAATTCAATATTATTGAAGGATTTTATAATCATGTAGAAATGATATTTGGACATGGGTAGACTTAAACATGATCAAAATAAAAAAACCAATTAAAACAAATGTGTAGAGTGTGATTCATAGAGAAAATTGGGAGAATATTACACAAATATTTTCCAAATTATTGGACTATTTATAGTATTATTTACCTTATATATCTCATGGTTATTTATATAGAGTTATTTTTGTTCTAAATAATAACATTTATTTAGAATATTCCTCTTCAATACCTTATAATCATACAAAACTGGATGCTTTTTAAGAGTTGAATGTACAAAAAAAATAAAGATACATAAAAAGATTTTATTCAACCATATACTATTTTGGTTCATTAATTAAAACCAACTAACAATATACATTGTAATACTTGTATTTTCTAATACAGGTATATTAATTAGTATTTTATTTAATGATTTGAATTTTATTTCATAACATTGAGGTTATAATGTCTTAAATGTTTCTACCAAATCAAAAGGATATAACTACTCCCTTAAATAATGATATTATTGAAATGATATAGAAATACTACAAAATATATATCATATAGTTGGGTTAAATTTATTTATAAGAAATAATTTTTTATTATCATGTGATTGAGGTTCATAAAATGTTGACAGTTCTATTAAATTTTACTCCATGTAATCTCTATAAAAGGGGTGAGGATATATTCAAAAATATTATGTCCATACTTTTTATTATTTATTTGATATTTGTATCTCTATTTTTTATAATTTTAACTTATAAATGAGAATATTATTAATTTTTTTCATGGATTATGTAATTTTATATATTAATGAAAAACATGACGATATATTATAATGATAGGTTATAAATTACTTGGTGTATCTAATGTTATAGTATATTAATGAATATTTCTATAATTGTTTCTCCCTTTACCATACCAGAAGATAATATCATCGGCCCTTTTATTGATATGGATCATTATAATTATTTAAATATCCATGGCCATTTATTGATGTGTTAATTTTTTTTAGTAAATGCATAATATATCAAGAATATATTTTTGTTAAACAATTAAGAAACTATATTATAGAGATACCTTGAAAAATGGAATATATTAAACAATATTATATTGTATGTGGTTGTCTTAATTTTGAAACTATCTTATTACTCTAGGGATTATATGATGTGTTATAGGATTAAAATCTTGTAAATTAGGCTATCCCAGCAAATGAATCGGATATATATGCATAATGATTTCCAATATTGGTAAATTATGAAATTCAAATAAATATAATATGAGTTAAATAATTAAAAAAATTTAATATCCTATAGAATGAAGAAGAATAGAAATTCATGTATTGGTGATCACATAAATTCAATCACATTTGGTTTAATTCCAAATATTCAGTAGTTTAATATAAATTAATCATTGATTCCTTGTATGTTAACCGAAATTTTATTTTTGTATATTTATTTATTCATAATGAAATAAATAAATATTTAATTTTTTAATAAAAATTTGTTTATTTATGTGAATGTTATAATATATATATTTTCCTATTTTTAATATATAATAATTATTTATTTATTTATTAACTTAATAATATTATGATATATATATACATAGGTATTCAATTTTGGATTCTACTAAGTATGATTTATGGGCCATGTTAATGGCCCGATGGGAATTCTATATATGATTTGATATAAATTAAATTAAAATCTATTAATTTATAAAATAATTGATAAATAAATATATGTGGTTTTTCACCAAGCATGGGATATATTAATTATAATAACAATTTTATTTAATATTGGGTTGAAATTGTGTAAATAATAGTTAGGGAATATGTCAACTAAAAATTGACTAATCTTAATTTTAGGAAACAACAAATAACATTACTAGTGGTATGATGTTAATTAGTAAATATAGGTTCTACCTATAGATAACCAATCCTAAATGATCTAGATAACATAAGGAGATCATCACCCCCACCCTATCCAAAATGAGATAATAGGAATGTATAATTAATGAAAAAAATTTATTCTTGACAGATTCAATGGTTAAGAATGAAAGATGATTTATACATCCATGCTAGATCTAAAATATCGACTTGATAATATTTGATTTTTTTAGAGAATGAATAGATACAGTATGATGAATTATGAATTGGAATATTCATTGAAATAAAAGTATTAAAATTAGGCCAACCATATTTATTAATAAGAGATGATTTAACAATCATTAGAAATGTTAATTATAAAATTTAATTATATATTATTTGTGAAAAAATTTATTTTTTATATATTAGGGTATCGTATTCCTAGTTATTTATATTTATCCGAAAAAAATAATGAAAATATAGTTCTACCCCTAACATTTTTTTGGGAATCATATTCCTCGAGTGGTATTAAAGTGGCCAAATATTAATTTTTAATTATTTACTATTTTTTTATTATGTATACATTTCATTATTTTGTTTTCATTTCAAATTTTACTAATTTTATATCGGTGGTCTATATAATATCATTTCACAATTTCATATGACCAAGAACATGCCAATAATATATGAAAATCACTTAATGATCTCATCTGTATTTCCCAATGATTATAGATAGAATACATTCGAACATGTTTTCTAACTGAAATATATACATCTTGTAGCCAACGTCAACCAAAAATGGATAGTCCTTGTAAATCATGACACTTCATGTAGGGGTTTGGATCACGGTATTATTACAAACTAATAATTTATATCAATTTTGGATGACATATGATATGGGTATTTAATGTGAATGTGTTATTTATTCTTTATAACTTGATCGGTTACATCCCCACTAGAATAATGGAAACTACGTAGTTAATGAACATTAAATGTAGGGAATATAGTCCCATTAATCATGCAACAATTAGACAGAATTTAATAAAATATATCTTATATGAATAATTTTGTCAATGTGATGTTATGTGTATTGGTATATATATATCTTTTATTACGTAATTAACCTCATGAGATATAAACTGAGACCCTATGCATGTAAAATGGGTGGTGTAACATCCTGAGTTTTATAAATATTTTTGTATAAATTAAGATTCATTTATATAGTTCATTTAATACTAAACTGTGTTAATAATATTTATATTCTATGATAAAATAATCTTGTGGTATATGCAACATCGACTTGGCTTGGGTCCAACAAAATGTAGAGTTTCTATGAAACAAAATATTATAATTATAATTATCTAAATGTGATAGTTATTATAGATCCATCAAACATTGTAATATTGATAATAACGACGAATTTTCAAATTTTATTTGTGATTGATTTATATAAATAAATCATTTTGATAATAAAACATAATTTTTTTTGTAACGTCTATTTATTTTGAAAAATTCTATTTTTTTAAAAGAAAAGTTTTTTATGTCATTAACAGATCATTAATAAAATTATATATTGAAAAATATAGAAAATATATTTCATTAATTAATCATTTTTTAATTCATGTTTCCAAAATTAACTACTCGTGAGTTTAACGATCATTCTTAAAAACAACAATATTTGATGAGTAGTGAAAAATAGGGAATTTAAATTTAAAACTAAAATTTAAGTAAATATATATATATTAGTAAAATATTTTTTTATTTGTTTTGTAATGTTTAATTATTTTTAATATACATAAATAAATCAAATTTATCTCAATGGATTAAATTTTACAATGAAATTTGGATGTTGACGCAGTTCAATCTTTTGGTCATTTATCCTCTAACACCAACTAGCTCTCATTTTCAGATAGATAAATTTTATGTTATTTTAAACCACATATTTGAAATGAATTTTTAAAAATAGATATATATTTATTTTTTAAAAAATAGAATTTTTTTTTTAAAAACAACTAAATTTTGTATTAAAAAATATTAGTGAAATTAGTTAAAATTAATTGTAGTTATTATATTTAGAACAATATTACTTAATGATTAAACATTAAGTATAAAGTGTATAGAATAACCAAAACAAATAAAACACTAATTTTATGGATATTTTTAGTCACTCGACATCATATGAAGTATTTTTATGATTCATTTATAAACTATTCCATCAATTTAACCAATATTATAAATTGTGTAACGAAATTGAAAAAAAAAGTACCTTCGGTAGCAATAATATTTATAAAACCTTGGATTATGGAAAAAGATAATAATGTTTGGTAAGAAATAATATAATTTTAATATAAATTATTTATTTGTGTCCTAATAATTTATATTTTTTAGGTATAATTTAATTACATTAAGTTGAGAAAAAATTATAATCCATGGAATATTTAAAGAATAAATAAATAAATAAATGATATTCTATGAAATGGTTTAAAATTAATAAAAATATTATCTTATTATAAGATATTTATATTTTTAAATAAATATCAAATATATTCTGTTAAGGTTACTAATGATTTTTTATAGTGATCATATTGAACAATAAATTGTTAATACATTATTAGCATAGTTGGGGTTAAAGTTGTTTTTTTTGAGTTACATGCATTTTTACTAAAATTAATTTCCATACTGTATGGTATTTTATTTTATAAATTAAATGAAATAATTTAGAATTAGTTGGTATAAATTTTCATAATTCATTGATGTCAATTAATTCTCCATGAATTAATTACATTAGATAGAAAACTAGAAACCAACATGAAAAGAAAAATGAAAAAATAATCTAATGTATGGAATAAGTGGAAAATGTGAAATTTATTTCTTTTTTTTTGCGGAGTGAGTTTTTATAAAAAATAATTCCATTATAATTAATTTTGTATAAAAATTACAAATGAGACACCTCCCATGAGTGTTTTCATTTTTATATTTACAAAAATACAAATCCCCCATATCTAAAAAAAGATATTCACCCTTACTTTATCATCACACCTCTCAAGACATATTCCTCATCCAATGAAAAAAATAAAAATCTTTAAAAATCTTTCATATCATTATAGATTCCTATATTTTTTAATATGTCCTTCCAAGGAATCAATTTGGGGTAAACCGAAGGGATTTAACTGAAAAGTCGTAACATTCCTCAACATCCATTTATGTTTTATTTCTTTCTCCACCAACTAAATTATTCTTATTTCACGGATATATATTAACATAATTATCAACAATTTACTCACTTGTTTTAATGTATTATTAATAGTTTTAAGAAATAAATACTATGTTCGATAGCGTACAAGACACACCACATCTAGCTTTAGTGAAAAAAACAAAGATAATTATTTTAATGTCACCATTATAACATAGTCATTAGATTATATTGAATGATAAATATTAAATATATATTTAAAATAGTGTTTATAAAATTTTAAATGACGAATAATTGGATATTAAATAAACTAATAATGAAAATAAAAACAAATTTAATATAAAGGATGTGTTTTTCTAAAAAACTATTTAAATTTATGAAAGTTTATTTATACCAAAAAATTAATAAATAACTACTTTGTATTGTATTAATGAATATAAATTAAACATATCCATATTTAGTTTTTATATTTCTAATATAAGAAAAAAACTCATATTTTAATAATAAAATAATTATTATTTAAAAAAAAATTATTTTAACCGCATTATGATGGGGAAATTAAAATAAATATACATTTTTTCATTTTTTTAAATTCTAATTGAAAAAATAAAATTCATATATGAAAGTGGGACATGAAATTTTAATATAAATAATTTGAAGATATTTTTCTAATAATATAAATTTTTAATGAATAGTGAATTTTTTTTATTTTAATTCATATTTAAGTATCATCTAATTTATTAATATTGTCATGACCCGTCCCCTGGGGCCCGTATCGTGACTACCCCAAACCCGCCTTCCATAGGCCAAGGGCTGGTGACTAGCACCAAAGGCGTAATTCCCTAATACTATGAAGGCATTGCCTTTATAAATCGTATACACACACAACCAGAGTACAAGAGGATGAATACACTATGTAAAAGTTGTATAACAAGTGTACTAAATGATATGTTGTGCTAGAATACAATCCCAACTGTAATGTACAATTACAACTAAAAACAAGTACAACTGAAAAGGGAGAAACATATAAAAGGTGAAAGCATCTCCTAGATTGTCCTCTTGTGTTCCCACCTAAAGGGTAGGTACATATGGCCTCCACAACAATCCACATCCTTCAGACTCCACTGCATACTTAAACGTCACAAGGTCCTCCTTCGGGTACCTTCCAGTCCTGGCATTCTCGGCCTTCGTCAGTGGTGTCCATTGTCTACATCCAACACAACGTGGTGCGGGCATAGCTCGTGGAGGGGTGAGTATAACGATACTCACTAGGGACCTCGAGACCCTCATGGTCTCACAAAATCAAAAAAGGATAAACCAAAATTTATGAAATAAATGGATATCCATTACATAGGTAAATACCCATGCATATACCTATGTTATCAAGTAGCCCGTCTCAATCATGAGGAAGTCACAAAGGTCATTGACTCAGCTCAAACCAGGAGTTTTGTTATCAAAACCATGACTGTAGGAGAACTACTACTCTTTCGAGAACAGTGGCCCTATCATGACACTGAGGCACTTCTCACTAACCTTGGACTACTGAGGTACTCCTCATGTCGAGTACCTCGGGTCTGCGTCCAACTACCAGGTTCTCTGTCCGCTGTGAGTCTACCACCAAATACCGAGTGCTCTCCCTAATTGCATGCGGAGGTACTCCTCCTGTCGAGTACAACAGGTCTGAAATCAAATACTGGGCTCTCCTCCACCATGGTTATACCTCCAACTACCAGGAGTGACCCATTAGGCTAGTCGAATAACTCCGAGTCGAATCAGTCAAACAGTCATCAGGTCTGTCAGCTACTAGGTCTCTGGACTCTGTACGCTCGTCTCTGGGAGGATCCACTCCAAAAGCTACTGGTCAATACTCTAAATGTCACGAAGTCTCACGTGGAAGTATCTCAAAGGATCTCCACATCATAGGGGTCTCAACACAACAGACGGCGCATCAATCAGACATTTGGTCTGTGATTTATTATCATTTTAGTCCCAGGGACCCAGTTGGTTTCGTGTATGAACCAACCTGACCATATCTCAAGTATACCCCAAACTCTCGTGGGGTTTTCTGAAATGGACGGCTTCATTCAATGAATAACGGTTCCGCTAACGGTTCATCAAATGGATGCATGTAGCCCGAGTTATGGTTGATTTGGTGTAATCGGGTCTGACGGGTTCGACTCCGGTCTGACCAAATTGGACCGACCCAACCCGACCCGACCCGGGTTCGGAATGGGTCCATCCCGGTCCATGGGTCTGACCCGACCCAAAGGGGTGGTCTGGCCCATAGGGGTAGCCCAGCCCAAAGGTAAGGCCTGACCTGTTGGGGTGGCCCGACATGAAGGGTGGCCCGACCCGAAGGGGCGGCCCGGCCCGGCGGCCCACATGGCCTGGTGGCGGCCCTCATGGCCAGGTGGCAGCCCGTGAGGCCTGGCTGGTTGGCAGCCCACGCGACCTAGCTGGAGGGCCTACGTGGCCTGGATGGCCATGTGTGGGAGGGGGTGTTGCGCCCCCATTGTCCGAAATGACCGGCACGAGGCATCGGCCCCTGGTAACCGCGTGACCCAAAGGTTCCCGCCTGTAGCGCGCACTGATGGCCGGCTCACCCGGCCGCCCTCTCATGTCCGCCATGTCCTAAGGCCACGGTCCTCCTCCACCAGCGTGGTGCGTCTCCACCACGCCCCTCCGCCACGACCTGCCCTAGTGGTGACTCCCTACGGCTCTGTGCGGCGCAATGGTGTCGTGCCACCATCCGACCATTGCGGCCCTTATGGACATTGCCATTTTCTTACGGCACGGTGCAACAAAACAACAACCCTCATGAACTGCCATGGCCCACCAGGCCACGGCTTGGTTCACTAAGCGTCCATGTGGTGTTTCACCATTGTGGCGAACTGGCGGCCTTGTGCCACCAGCTTCTTCATGGATGGCTCATTACCAGTCACTGTGTGTACTGCCTCCATCGTCAATGAATAATAACAAACAATAGGGGAGGGTCATGCCGTGTTTGTGCGGTCTGATCCCCTCTCGTTACTGTGATATCATTCGGTTCTCATACCAGAAATTTATATGAGGAAGAACAAGTACAAAACAAATCAAAAACCATACCTTGATTTTCACTCGTTGACGAAGTCGCGGGAAGAAGACGTTGTTCCGTTAATGTCGTAGAGAAGATGATTAAGTCGAGGAGGAAGGATTCCGGGAAGACTATTCGAGATGACATCATTGACATTCTTCATGGGATGCGGTGTTTCCTCTACTATCTCTGGTTGAAGAGGGAGATGACGGTGCTCGTCGTTCTTCAGTGGAAGGAGCATTCATCATGTTATTCATTGAGAGGATTATGTTCACTCTCAAGTCCCACCCAAATTAATTATGACAACACCAAAAATAATAGACATACTGTTATTTTAATTATTGGAACGAATTCAAAAGAATTATAAATGGATCTAATTAATTAAATTTCAAGGGATTAATAAATTAATTTTGAGAGAGTTGGAACATTAATGTGAAGTGGTAATGTGGAGAGTTTAACCCACATAAATGGGGGGTTAGAGGTGTTCTAAATGTAATGGGGAGTTAGAATAGTTAAGAAACCGGTGTGAGCCACAATAAATAAAATCCTCCCATGGGAGGTTATGTGTGGGTGGCCCCAACAAATAACCACCACTTGGAGGTTTTAACCACCAAAAAATAAAATAATGTTAAAACGTTATCATTATTCAATTTAATAAAAAAACTCCAAAACTAACTTCCACTCCCGATAAATCACAACTGTGGTGAAGGTCTCACTATGAAATCAATGACACTGTGAATTCAATGGTGCTGTTGGATTTAAATTCCGAGCATCGGTTTAGAAGTTATAAAATTCTGAACATATGTTTACTGAACATATCTGAAAAAACATCAGAAATTGATTCTGGGCAGACCGGGCCTGGGAATCAAGCGCCGTTAGAAACTACGGACTGGTAAAATTACCATGTATTAAAAAACATTTCACAGGAAATCCAGATCATTTTATTCTCCCCAACTCTGGGCTTTATGTCCCCATAAGCTACAACACGTACTAAGGGAAGAAATGGGGGTAATGAGCACACATTTGAGCCTCCCGCTCCCATATGCTCTCCTGGAGGTTCCCATGCTACCAACGAATGAACACCAGAGGTATCGACCATCTACGTAAGACCTTCTCCTATCAATCCTCAATATCCATTGGAATATCCATGAAAGACACCTCTTCATTGATGTCTAGATCTATTTGATAGATGACATGAGAAGGTTCATGCACGTATCACCTCAGCTGAGATACGTAGAAGACATCGAGCACCCGATATAGCTGAGGTGGAAGAGCGAAGAAGTAAGCCACCTCGCCTACTCTGTTAAGGACCTAGATTTGTCTGATGAACTGCAGAGATAACTTTCCACCTCGGCCAAATCTCCATATACCTCATTGAGGTGAGACACATAAGAAAACATTGATTTCATCCTCAAACTCCAGAGGTGTCCGTCTCCTTTCAGCATAATTCTTCTTCCTATTCTGTGCATTCTTCATCCTATCCTAGAAGATCTGCACCTTCTCTGTGGTAGCTCATAGCATCTATGGTCCCACTAGTGTTGACACCCCTGGTCATGTCCAACATAGTGGAGATCTTCAAGGTCATCCATACAAATCCTTGAATGGTTCCTTGCCGATGGTGGAGTGAAAGTTGTTGTTGTAGTAAAACTCCACCAAAGGCAAGTAACCCTCCCAACTTCAATTGAAGTCATGGACATAAGAACGATGCTTTTCCTCGAAGGTCTAGATGGTAAGCTTGGTCTGACCATCAGTCTTAAGATGGAAGTAGGTGCTCAGGCGGAACTGTGTCCCAAAAGCTTCCTTCAACCCCTTCCATAACCGAGAAGTAAATCGGGTGTCACGGTTAGAGAAATCGAGGAAGGTAATCCGTGAAAACGCACAATCTTATAAAAGTAGAGGCATCCCACACTTTCTACTTAGCCCTTCTATTTGATCGGTTGGAAGTGGGCCGACTTGGTGAGTTTGTCGACAATCACCCAAATTGAGTCGTGACCCCTGGATTTATATGGAAGACTGGTCACGAATTCCATTGATATCACATCCCACATCCACTCAGGGACCTCTAAAGGATGAACCAAGCCTGTTGGTACCTTGTGCTCTACCTTCACTTGTTGAGAAGTGAGGAACCATGAGACAAGCTCTGCTACTACCTTCTTCATACCTGGCCACCAGTGCTGTCGTCGAAGGTCCTGGTACATCCTCGCCACTCCCAGATGTACCGCTATAGGGGAGGTGTGGAACTAACTCAACACATCCTACTGAAGTGCAACTTGTACCATGGTACTCCCTCTAAAGAGGATGATGTGCTCTCCACCTTCATAAATTCCATCTTGTGCATGACCTTTGGATATCTGAGCATGTCTTTCTCGCAATCAGTGTCCCCATGCAGCGCTGCCCTGACTCGTTGAAGAAGTAGAGGAGTGTCTGTAAGAGACTAAAGGTAGGCTGCTCCATCCCTTTCCAAAAAAGATATATGTAAGGAAACCAGTTGCTCTATCACCTCTCCTAGTAGTTGAATACCAGAATCCTACTAAGAGAAACCGCAACAACATTCTGATTCCCAAGAGAATAGACTATATCACTGTCATAGTCCTGGAGGACCTCTAGCCAATGTCGCTATCTCAGGTTCATGTCCTTCTGAGAGATGATATACCTGTAACTCGTGTGATCAGAGTTCACGGTTAAACATTCATCTATTAGATAGTGGCACCACATCTTCAAGGTGAAGAGAACTACTCCTAACTCCCAGTCATGGGTTGCATTGTTCTGCTCGTGCTGTCTCAGCTGCCGAGAACCATACGCGATCACTGATCTCTCTTATATTAGAACACACCCGAGTCTGGTCCCTGATGCATTGAATTAGACTATGTACCCTATTCCTTCCTCAGGAATCCTCAAGATGGGGGGCACTAGTCAGCCTCTACCTTAGCTCCTGAAAGCTATGCTGGTATCTCTACGACCACACGAAGGGTTTCCCCATCTTCGTCAAGGCTGAAAGTGGTTTTGTGACTCTGGAGAATTCTGGAACGAATCTCCAAAAGTATCCATCCAACCCCAAGAAACAAAGAACCTCCATCACACTCTTGGGTGTCTCCCAAGCAGGCTTTGACTCAATCTTCACCGGATCCACTACAACTCCAGCCTTTGAGATGAAGTGCCCCAATAAGTGAACCTCTCTGAGTACTGAGCTACACTCATGCCGCCCAGCTTCACATGAAGTAGATCCTATATCTACATTGCATGAAGGGTGGCTGGTACAAACTACTCCCAAAACAAGACCTCTATGTCTACACATAGGTGTGTCTCCTCTTCATGCATTTGGAGCATCAGGATCCACCATCTGCCTGCTTCTTCCGGAAGGAGGCTGGAAGAAAGAATCACCATGAAGTCGGCTAGTGTCCCTACAACTATGAAGAATCTCTCTACAGACTCTAGCCAATCCTCAGCTGCCAGCAGTTATGTCTCTCCCCTGAAACTGGGTGGCCTCTGGCACTGGAACTCGTGCAGCACACTCAAGTGGTGTGCACTCTCTATTACTGGGGATGGTGGCATCAGTGCCCCAGCATAAATTAGTACCGATGGTGCCTCCAGTGGTACCTCAACTATAAGAGGGCCATGTACTAATCCCTCATCACTCGGCAGGCTATCATTACATACTACTCTCGGGGATCTAACTAGTCTCCCACATGGAGGCATCCTGGATGAAACAGATGTGACAAGGTCAAAAGTCTAAACCTAGTTAGCTGACCGGGTTTGAGGAGACACAAATAAAACTTTTTAAAACACACATGCAATCAGTGTTTTCAAATACTATGTCAGAAATAATTAGTCAGGGTCCTGGTGTATGGATATGTCGGTCGAAACACCAACACTGGAGTCCCTGAACTGAAAACCACACTCAGTACCCTTAACACTACTGCATCATAGAAAAGAATTTTTAGAGTCATGAGTTCTGTGGTATAACCGAATCCTCAGATACCACATTGTCATGACCCGTCCACGAAGGCCCTTATTATGACTACCCTATGCCAGCCTTCCATAGGCCAAGGGCTGGTGACTACAACAAAATGCACAATTCCCTAAAACTGGGAAGGCATTGCATTTATAAATCATATACACACACAACCAGTGTACCAGAAGAAGAAAAAACTAAGTAAAAACTGTATAACAAGTGTACTGAACGTATTGGGGGGCCATAATACAAGCCCAATTGTAAAGTACAAATACAACTGAAAACAGGTAAAACTGAAAATGGACAGACAACTGAAAGGATAAAGAATATCCTGGATCATCCTCTGGGGTTCCTACCTGAAGGGTAGGTACAGATGGCCTCCACATCACTCCACGTCTGTCAGAATCCCCCACGTACTGATACGTCGTAAGGTCCTCCTTCAGGTACCATCCAGTCCTGCCACTCTCGGCCTCTATTAGCACTGTTCGTAGTCTGCATCCAACACAACGAGGTTTGGGCATAGCCCGTGTAGGGGTAAGTATAACGATACTCAGTAGGGACCCCAGGAACCTCAGGGTCTCACAATATCCAACAATGATAAACCATAATGTATGAAATCAAAGGATAACCATTAGTTAGATATATTCCCAAACATATACCTAGGTTATCAAGTAACCCATCTCAATAATGAGTAATACACAAAGGACATCGACTAAGCTCAAACCAGGATTTTCATTATCAAAACCATGGATGTTGGAGAACTCATCCTCTTTCGATAATAGTGGGCATGTTGCAACACCGAGTAACTTCTCACTAACCTTGGACTGTTGAGGTAATCCTCCTGTTGAGTATTGCGGGTCTGCTGCCAACTAACAGGCACTTTGTCCGCTGTGGGTCTACCGCTAAATATAGGGTGCTCCCCCTAATAGCCTGTAGAGGTAAACCTCCTGTCGAGTACCATGGGTATTCTAGAAAATATCGAACGATCCTCTTCCATGGGGATACTGGAAACTACTAGGTGCTCCCCACTGGGCTAGTCGAGTCACTCTGAGTTTAATCTGTCACGCAGTCATCATGTATGTTAGCTACTAGGTCTCCACACTCTATTCGCTTGTCTCTATGACGATCCACTCCACGAGCTACTAGTCGATACTCCAAATGTCCCTGAGTTTAATGTAGATTAATCTCAAAGGAACTTCACGTCATTGTGGTCTCAAAGCAGTAGACGACGTGTCAATCGGACGTCCGGTCTGTGAGTTATTAGCTTTTTAGTCCAGGGGGGCCGGTTGGTTTCCAGTACAAACCAGCCTAACCATATCTAAACTATTCCTCGAACTCTCGTGGGGTGTTCTAAAATGGATTTCTTTGTTCCATGAATATAGGCCCCACTGACGATTCGTCAAACGGACACCCGTAGCCCTAGTTATGGGAAATTAGGTGTAATCGGGTCTGACGGGTTCGGGTCCGGTCCGTCCCAGTTGGATAGACCTGACCGGACCCGACCTAGGTCCGGACTAGGGTCCGACTCATTCCTTGGATCTGACCCGACCCAAAGGGGCGTACCGGCCCCAAGGTACATCCTGGACCATTCAGGCGACCCGAACTGATAGCGGCCCATCCAGTAGGGCAGCCCAACCCAAAGGGCCAGCCTAGCCCGGTGGCCCGCTTGGCCTAGTGGCGGCCCTCTTGGCCAGGTGGCGGCCTGTGTGGCCAATTTGGATTGCAGCTCGCGTGGCCTGGCTAGCCACACGTGGGAGGGGGTTTCCATGCCCCCTTTTGACTGTAACGGCCGGTGCAAGGTGCCGACCCCTGGTAACTACGGGACCTAATGGTTCCGGCATGGAGCACGCCCTAGCGGGCGGCTCAGCCGACCACCCTCTACTATCAGCCGCGGCCTAAAGCCGCGGTCCTGCACCACCGGCGCGGCGCAACGGCGTCGCGCCCATCTACCGCGGCCCGACCTGGCCACGACTCTCTGCTTCTCCGCACAGTGTGGCGGTGTCGCTCCCCAGTCCAACCACTACAACACTCTTGGCCATGACCCTTTTCATCTGGTGCGGTGCGACGGTACCGGGCCCCTCTGGCACTGCCACGGCCCGCATGGATGAGCATAATTTCACTATGCGGCACTGCAGTGAAGCACTGTTGTGGTGAGCCGATGGCCTTGAACCGCAAGATTCTTTGCGACGAGCTCATGGTCGGTCACCGCGTGTACCGCCTCCGTCATCAATGAACAAGAAAAATCAAAATGGGAGGGTCGGGCCATGTTCGTGCGGTCCGAACCCTCCTCATTTTGGTGATATCATTCAGTTCTCATGCCCGAAATTTGTACAATAAAGAAAGAGTAAAAAACAATTCAAACCCCTGACCTCGATTGTCACTCATTGACGAACTCGCGGGAAGCGGACATCATTCTCTTAATGATAGGTAGAAGACGAAGAAGTCAAGGTGGAAGGATTTGGGGAAGACGAGTCAGGATGACATCCACAACATTCTTCGTGGGTGGAATTGTTTCCTCTACTTGCTCTAGTAGTAGAGGGAGATGATAGTGCTCATCGTTCTTTGGTAGAAGGAGCGGTCTTCATGTTCTTCACTGAGAGGATAATGTTCTCTCTAAAATCTCACCGAAATGAATTATGCCAACACCAAAAATAATAGACATACTATTATTTTAATGGATGAAAAGAATTCAAAAGAATTCAAAATGGAGCTAATTAATTAATTGAAATTTTTTAATTAATTCATTTTTAGAGAGTTGGCACATTAATGTAAAGGGGGAAGGTGGACAGAATAACTCATATAAATGGGGGGGGGGGTGGAGGTGTTCAAAATTTATTGGGGAGTTAGAAAAGTTAAGAAACATCTGTGGGCCCCACTAAATAAAATCCTCCTAAGAGAGGTTATGTGCAGGTGGCCCCCACCACTAACCTCCACATGGAGGTTTTAACCACCAAAAAAGAAAATACTGTTAAAACTTTTACTTTATTCAATTTAATTAAAACCCGCAAAAACTTACTTCCACTCCTGATAAAACGTAAATGCGGTGAGGGTCTCACTACGCAATTGCTAACGCTTTGATTTCAACGGTGCCCTCAGAATTCGATTCTGAGAACTGGTTTAGAAGTTATAAAATTCTAAACATACGTTTACTGAACATACTCAAAAAAAACTTCAAAAATTGATTCCAGGCACACTAGCCTCAGAATGAAGTGTTGTCAGAAACTGTGTACTTGTAAAATTCCCATGTATTGAAAAACATTCCACTAGAAATCCGGGTCATTAAAAATATAATTAGACTATCCTTTTAAAAGGTTTTAATGTATATTTATATTAATATTTTATCATTTAATAAAATTTTGTTCATTGGAATAAATTTTATATGGAAATTTGAAATAAAATCATTGAGAACTTTTGAACATTTCACATTAAATACCATTTTTACTATTTCATCAATGAGATTAATTTTTCATTAATTTTTCCAAAATATTCATTTTGAATTTCGAAGAATGTATTCCATATTTTTAATCATATGTTTTGAATTATTGAAATAGATTAGTTTTTTTCATTATAATAAGTAACATTAGATGTTATTTTTATTACAATGATTAAGGGTAAATTATGTAATTGAAAATTTAAATTATATTATTAATATTATAAAATTACCCTATTTGTTTTATTAATATTATTTTATGAGTTATATTTGACTAATAATATAATTTTTAAAAAATTTGGCCTTTGGAATCCACATGGTTGTGGTTAAGACATTTGTATCTTTTGATTTAATTTAAAGACAATGATGTCATAATCATGTCTATAATTAAAAAAAATAAAAATATGCTTTTATATAAGTTATATCGTCAATTATTAATAATAATTATAAATATAATGTGATTACCATCATCATGGATATTTATTTATAATTTTTTGTAAATATATTATTATATTTAATGGGGACACAAGGATGATGGAGTAATTTCATAATTAATGAAAGATTAAAATAAATGATATTATATATACTTAAATAAATATATTTGTAAATACATGTTGCCATCCAAGAATTTTATTGCTTAATTATACTTGTTTTTTATGATTAAATTGTGTGGTTTTGAACTTATCTGTCTAATATGATATTATTATAAAATAAACAAATTAATGTCTTGAAAAATGACATAATATTTATTTTAAATATAGAATATTTTATTAATTGCTACCAAATTTTTAAAAATAAAACATTCAACCTTCAATTTTTGACAATTTAAAAAATTATTTAATAAATATTTTATCGTTTATTTTCCATGTTATGGTAGTTATTTTAATAATTCAAAAAGAAACCATCCCCTCCCCTATATATGTGAACTCATTAATCTCTATTCATTACACTTCAAAAACCTTTTGTTAGACATGAACTACCACCCCGACATCCTAGAATAACTCCCCACATTATTTATTCCTCATTTTAGGTAAAAAAACGTCCATAATGGTTATTAGGTGTCAATAAAATGGGATCGTCCAAATGAAATGTATTGTTTTTATTTATGTTATTATATTTTATTTCTTCATCCATTTATTTAAAATATTATTTAATCATGACGATGTATTTACTATAATATCATAAATATACGTTCATATTATTATGTAATTATAATAACCGAAATGCATATCTAATTTAATCAAATGGGAAATGAACATCTCGTTCATGTGTACGACTAACTAGCACAGTGTAAATAGTTATAAATCATATTTCAATACCATCTATCAATAGTTTTTATAATTATGTAATTAATGACTATATTAGATAAAAATTAATTATTTATCATTATATGTGAAAAAAATATCAACTGTGTTCTTTTTTCCCTACACGCAAAAATAATAATGTGGTTTGTGAGTACATGTGAACTATCACCTCCACGAAGTGATGATATTTATTCTTCTTCACCACATCACAAATATGATATATATATATATATAAATGTATATTTAAATAAAAAATAAATATAAATTATATTATGGTAATTATATTGGGATTAAATATAGTTTACCTTATATTAATAATAGTCATTGAAATACTAAACAGTTATTAATTTGGACATATGAATTACCGTCTCTATGATGGTAACATTTTTTATATTAAATAAATTTTTTTAATAATAATATTAAAATGTATAATTTATATTTAAATTTTTTTATAATGCCATTTGTTTGATTTTTGAGATATTTTACTTTTTACGTAATGGACACTTTAATTAAAAAATCATTTTAAATGTTTTAAATATTAATTCTTCTAAATAAATATCAATAATTTAAATGTTTTAAAAATGGATTTATGTATTTATTTATAATGAAATGAATGCTTTAAAATTATAATTAATTTAAAAAATTCAAATTTGTTATGGGAAATTATGATTAAAAATGATATTTTTATGTGTTTTAATTTTGTTTTAAAAAGGGATTGATTATTTCAATTATATTTATTGTTTTTTGACACATTCATCATGAATAAATTTTCACTCTTAATTTTATACATAATTGATTTATGTTCAATTTACTTTTTAAAACTTATATATTCATGTACATAGTTTTGTTTTATTATAGAACAATTTTTTAAAAATTAAATTTGATATCAAAGTTGAATAGTATTTAGTATTTTTTGTGTTTTTATGTGGTGTGGCAATGTTTTTGTTCAACATAATTTCCTATTTATACTATTGGTTTTGTGAAAATCATAGGGCAGGCGTTCTATTCATATATCTCCATTACATTGTGTAATAAGACAGAGTTATTTAGTTTGGGTTCTCCTAAATGATATTTTAAATATAAATAGATGGTTATTCCAAAAAATAACTATGAAGGTTAATTAAAATGATGATAGTAAATATAAATTGTAATAATGATATGGATTCCAAAATCTACCTATATGATTTATTATTTCTTTCAGTTTTATAGGAATCATATTATTTCATGATGTATGCTAAATGTGGTTTTATGGTTAGAAGGTATGATTTTGTTAAAATGTTATCATTAGATTAAAATACTCTTAGAATAAGAGTATCATTTCATATTTTATATCAATTACTAGTATATTTTTTGCCATACAAGATTTTAATTTTTTTTTCCTTTGGGTATATAAATGAGTAATTGGAATGAATAATTCATGATGATTGTTATGATGATTTTTTTTCTAGGATAATAAATCATATTTTATTTTAAAATGTTGTAGATTATGAAAAATTAGATCATGAGTAGACTTGCCTACTTTTTAATAATTTTTTAATTATGAAATAGTGATGACATATTTCATAAAAACTCAAAACCTGAAAAAAAATCCCCAATGTGAATGAATGTAAATTATTGACTTCACTCAAGATTATGTAATGGTTAATGTTGTGGCCATATTGTTAGTACTACATGATGCTTTAGACAATATTTGAGATTAATATATTTCTTAATAGTTAGGGGTATCATCATGAGTTTATTATTTTAATGTGGAAAATTATGTCAATGTCATAGAAAATAATATTGACTCTTTATGTGATTAAATATCTAGGGGTCAAATGATATTTTTGGAGACTTTTACCTTTGAGGTAATTATGGGTTGTACTTTTTGTATGGAAAATGATAGTTATAAGGTAAACATTGAAGATAAAAAATATTATTGTTATTTTTTATTACATTATCATAAATTTTTTATTTTATTATAATCATATTGTTAAAAAGAATGTATCAGATAGTTGTATGCACATTGCATTAGATAAGGTCATTAGAATTAAACACACAATCTATGGGCGAAAAGAGTGAATTAATTTCCACTAGCCTACATGATTTCCCAGATTTTTATGGAATTTTATTTTTATTAAAATTCATTTATGGTTTTAGAATAAGTTGATTTGGGAACTAATGTTTTATCAAATGGATATGCTTGATATTAAAAAAGGATTTTTGGATTTCGAGATAACTATTATTTTGGAGGATGTTCCATATTATTGGATCTATATATGATTATGTAAAATAAAATACTATGATATTATAATTGATTGATAAATGTTGAAATATATTTTAAAAGAATCTATTATATAGATGTGAAAATATATTTATTATTTTTTATCGAAATAATTATCATATCATAGAAATTACGTTATTTAGGAAATTAAATTTTATCATTCAGAGTGATTGATGTTATTTGGAGAAAAATGTAAAAATTTTCTTATAGTATTCTCTGAAAATTTCCTTTTGGTTTTTCAATAGTGTATAATATTTTTGAGGTATTTTAATGAGAGTTTAATGATCTTTGTTAAACACTAGGATTCATTATTTAATTTTTGATATTAAAAGAAGTCATTATTCTTTTAAAATTTATTATATTTTTGAATTATCTAATGTTATCATAAACTATTTGGTTTCCTGATAATGGTTCTAGACATGATGAATAGATATATACACTGTTGTTTATTTTATAATTCCCTAAAAGGTAATGTGGTCTGCAAAATTCATAATGAAAAATGAGTTTGTAGTGGAAATTGATTAAATATGGAACATCCTCCAAAACCATTTCCGTTAACTTTTACTACTATAAAATCTATGACCATTTAACTCTAGAAAAATTTGTTTTATATTAATTATTAAAATTATCCAGAAATTTTTCATTAATCACCATCAAAACATGATTCTTAGTTTTCTCTTTCATATCCATGTTTTCTTATATGAATCCCTAGTTTGTGTTATCACATGTGACGTTCTCCCATTCTTTTCATTCTTTTAATGTGGATGTTTTCTCAATCCTTATTCCCATGTGTGATTTTAATATAGGTATTTTAAGAACTCGTAAATTCGTTACTGACCCAAAATTCAAATTTCAATGATGAAATTTGGAAAATGGGGGGGGGGGTTAGAATGTAACATAAAATATTTTAATAAACAAACATTACGTTCAATAGAAAACACGATACACCATATTGAGCTTAAGAGAAATAAGAAAATATTATTATTTAAATGATAAAAATATAAATTATCTATTTGAATGATGTGAATCAAAATTATTAACTAAATAATTAAATTAGTGTATAAAAAAGTTTATATAATGATTCAATATCATGTAATTAATTATAAACTAAAAAAATCAATTGAATATAATTTATATATTTTGTTGAAAGATTATTTAAATTTGTGAAAGTGTGATTCATGCCAATAAGTTAGTAAAACACAATAGATGGATTATATTATGTAACTATAAATTAAATATAATGTTAAAAATTTATCTTAAGTATTTCATGATTTGAATATAATAAAAAATCCAATTTCAATATTAAAATAAGTATTTTTCAAAAATAAAATTATTACCGACTTCTTATGGAGACCCAATTTTAATCTAAATTTTTTATTTTCTTAAAAAATTTATTTTATAACATGAACATTTTATATGGTATCATCACATTAAATTTTACTGTGGATAAATTTTCTATATTTTTCTAAAAATATTCATTTTTTATGATTAGTGAAAAATACATCATTTAAATTGATAACACATATTTTATCTTCATTATTTATATAAATAGATTATAAAATTACATGGATTAATGATACAATTACTTTATTATTTTATCATTTAATCCAATTTAGTTAATTGGAATCAATTTCATGATTAAACTGGACTTAAAATTTATGTAAACTTTTGAATGTTTAACATTAAAAAAATGTTTCCTCATTTTGATAAACAAATTAATTTTTAATAAATTTTTACATATTATGTGTCTTGAATTTGGGAAAATGGTTTTCATATTATTAATTATAAGGTTAAAATTATATAAATATGAACCTTTTATTTTTAATATTATGAAAAGAGACATTAATAATTATTTTTATTATCACAGTTAAGGGTAAATAGGGTAGTTAAAAGTTAAAATAATATTACAAATACTATAAAACTACAATAATAGATGTCATAATATTTTTCGATGAGTTATTTTTCAATAGAAAAATCTTCAGGACAATATTTTCTTCTGAAGACACTTCTGTATGATTATGAATTTTATTAAATTATATTTAATGTAATGACCAAGATGTCATAATTATGTCTCTTATTACTAAAATAATTGAAATTTGTGGGTAACCTTATCCATGATGGTAACTTTTTCATTTTCTGTATTCATATTTAGTGATTTTATTTAATTTTATAATTGATATATAATATTAATTATTATGTCATGAATATTATTCATGATATAATGGACTTATGAACACATGTTCTATTGAAATCATACCATGATAATTTTAGAAAATATTACAGAATTTTGACAAAACCTTCGATATGAAGAAAAAATGTTAAATAATTGTCATAAAATTTTCATATGTTATATAAAGGGATTAATAAACATGAAAAATTTCTCCGGAAAAATGAAATTAACCAACATTTACTTTTTAGAAATATAAATATTGTACAAGATGAGCTAGACTCCATGTATGGGACTCCTTAAACAAAACAATGTTTTAATTGTTTTAACAATTTTTTATTGTAAATCATTCTCATTAATTTTCAGGGTTTAATATTTGGTATAACGAATTATTTATATGGAAATGAATATATTAAAATGTTAGTCCCTTTAAAAAATTTCAATGTTGTATGGGAAATATTGATTAGAAAAAATATTATTTATAAATTTATTATTTGTATTTTGAAAATTCATTCTTTATTTAAGTAACTTGTGATATTTTTTAAAATATTCTTATTAAACTGAATATCGATATGTTATATGTAATTAATGTTTTGATGATTATGTTACAATTTTACACTTTTTTTCAATTAATGTATTTTGTTTTTTGACCATGTTACTTTATATTAATGAATTATTATTTCAAAATGAAAATGTTATTATTAATTTATGCATGAATTATGTGGTGTCATTATGTTTACGTAACATGAATTTTTTTTATATGTATGGGTGGTTATGTGATCAACTAATGGTTGGTGATCAGATGATATCTCTCCATTTCATTGGGTAATGGGAATGAGTTAACTCATTGGTTTTCCCCAATGATATTTTGGGAATATATTATGATGTGTATTTTAAATATAACTATGATGGTTGCAACCGATTTATATGCGAAATATAAAATGTAAGAATTATATGGATTCCACATGATACCATTGTTATTTACGATATCTAGAGGTTTTATAAGCATATTATGAATCAAGATGTAAGATAAATGGATTATGTTTCAGGGGTGAAGTGTATAATTGTTTGAAAATGTATTCGTGAGTTAAATAAAATTATTGTACTACTAGTTCAATTCTTTTTTATATATTCATAATTATAGAATGTTTGTGAATTTCATAGAAAAACAGCCTCATGTGCCTGATGAATTTAAAATCATTCCATCCATTTCTCCTCCAACTGCCCCATCACATGCGGGGGTTTAGGTGGCATCGTAGATCGATTTAAGAGCTTCAGCCTCCTATTTGTTGTATTCCACATACGGTCCCACTCATCCTTTCTTCTAAAGATCATTGTTGTGTCAGGTCATTCATGTAATCCCTTTAAAGACCTATATTAACCCTCCTCATCCCAGTTACACAATGGTACGCACTATACCCCGTTATTTGATAGGGATGGTGCTCGTCTGATGGTGGAGATCTAGAGGAATCCTTTTCCAATGCTATTGGTTTCCAAAAATGGTACATCATGTCTCGGTATGGTTAGGTAAATCATATAATCCTATCGTTAATTCATTTTGTGTATTCCTAGGGGCTCCCTCTTTATGAAACGGTTTTGAATGTGCATAGACATTCTTTTTTCATGGATTTCAAGTATGCATGGACATTGTCATTGATTTTTGTAAAGACTGTAAGCTAATGGTCTGATGGCATATCAGTTTGGCTAGGTGGTGATGAGGAACATAATGGGCGGGTAATTTCTAATTCTCTAGTGTGGTTAAGAATTTTTGGATTTCTCCTTCCTTTCTAAAATGGAGTTCATCACATGAATATATAGAACTCTCTTGGGTGTATACTATTTGTGGACTACAGTATGTGGTTTTGTGTGGATGCTTATGTTTCTCTCATATGCTTAGAGATGGGTATCCTTATACCCCTTCCTAGGAATATAAAATTGAATGTGTCCTAGGAGATCGACTGGAACCAAGATGTTTTTAATCTAGTTCTACCATGGATTTGTTCCTTTTTCTCCCAATTGGGACAGTGAATGTGGGTGTACAATAAATTGAGGCATGGTGGGTGTCACCAGGAGGTCCATCCTCCCAGAGAAATTGAAAATATGGCTTTGGCTATGCATGAAACTCATGTTTCTCTTCTAGAATCAATTCAGGATCCTTCCATAGACAATAGGGTGATATATGTAGATGTTCTACCCATATCAGAATCTATAAGTAGCCTATTGGAATAGACATTCAGAATCATATTCTCAACCCTATCTATGCTCTAGGAGCTATTAAATGAGACCATGATTGTTACTTCATATGTAGTCATGAAAACTATAATTTTAGAATTATATTGATTCCTCATGTAACTTTTTTTATTTATTCTATGTGATTTATAGTGAACATTGGATTTTATGAGTTTTGATAAATTGAATATGTTTAATGGGTCCAAGGTATGATTTAGTGAAATGTTTTCATGAGTTTAAAATATTCATGGAAATATTGTTTTATTACTTTATTCATATCCCTTATTGATATTTTTGTGTTCCCACCATAATTTTTAGATTATTTGAAAAGATTATATGAATGGTTAAGTGAACACATGATGTCAATATTATTTCTATTATGATATTTATAAAGAAAATTTAATCATATATTATTTTAAAATGTTTTAGATTATCAATAAATGTATATTTTGTAAAAATGTATACTTTTAATTATTTTATTATTTATGTAATTGTCATAGAATAATTCTTTCAAACTATAGACCTGAAAATTTCTGTGATGAGAATGAATTTAAATTTTTTACTTAACTAAAGATTATGTAACATTTATAGTTAGGACGTTGCATTTGGTATCATCGGTTGGTATAGATAATTTAGAGATAAAAATGTTATTATAATATTTTTTTATATCATCATTAGTTTATAATTTTATTGTTGAACATAATTTCAATTTTTTATAAACCCCTATTGATTATTTATGATATGAAATTTTAAGGGGAATATTTTTATTTTTAGAGACTATCAGCATTGTAGTAATTATTGGTTATTACATTTTGGGATGTAAAATAAATGTTATAAGATAAACATTGAAGACAAAACATGTATTTATTATGTTTGAGTACATTATATTATTTTTCAAATGTTATAAAAATTAAACAGTTTTTGGAAAAGGAAAAACCAAAAGATGGGTGTAATACCATCAAATCAGACATGGTGATGGGAATTGAACACATAACAAAAGGGATAAAAGGGTAATTCACATTCGACATTCATAATTGAATTCCCTCGTAAGAATGATTGTTTATTTCAAGTTAAAAGAGTTTATTTATTAAGAATATTTTGATTTTTGGAACTTATATATCATCAAATGGATATCATTGGTTTTTGAAAATGTTTTTGGGATTAGGTGGTAAATGTTATATTGGATGATGTTGCATATATTTGGAATATTATATGATTAAGGTAAATACAATACTATGGGATTTTAATGGAGGATTAAATATATAATTATAGTTTGAAATAATACATTATTTAATTATATACATATGGCGATTTATGTTATAATTGAAAACTATTAACATGTCGTGGAGATTATGTGATTTAGAACCCTAAATATTTAGTATGAGATATTATGATTGATTGATGTGATTTGGAGAAGAGTGGTAATATTTATTCTATATTATTATATGATCATGACATTTTTTGGGATTAAATAATCTAAATTTTTTTGAGGAATTTTAAGGACAGTTTAAGGATCTATGTAGTTCGTTGGTTATTTTTTTTATTTTTGGAGAATAAATGCATTCATTTTTCTTTTATAGATTATAATATTTAGGGATTATATTATTTTATCCTAACATTTTTTATTTTTGTTAAATTTTCAAAACATTATAAATAGATTGTCAATCTTTTGATGATTATGTGATTCTCTAGAAGTTGATACAGACCTGAAAAATTCATCTTGAAAAAAAGGATGAGTTTAGGGTCAAAATTGATTAAAGGATGAATCAATAATTTACATTATGGTATAATTAAATATGATATTATCATAGGTTATAAATTAATTCCATAACTCTAATAGAAGGTTCTTCAAACAATAACTATTTCTATTTACATTTTGTAATATGTATCATAGTTTGTTTAACTTATCATGTTTAATGGTTTTTTAATTTTTTAACATTCTGTGAATAATTATTTATCTACACAACATCACCAATGGATTGAAAGAACCCGGTTTTTGCTGTGAAATTCTTTGGAATATTCTTGATGATATTCTAGTGTAGCGCCTTCAGACGGTGTGCAATTCTGAGCCCCAGAGTGGCCGGAATTAAATTTTCAGTGTGTTCACAATAGAAACGCCACATAAATGGGATAACTCCTGAACAGAGCTCCAGATCAGAGATCCGAGTGTACGAATGGGTCCAGAATGGGGTGTTTACCTTGGGAACGACATAAAATTTGTCGGCACATGATGTTTGGAACCCTCGCTCTCTTTCACAAGGTTAAAAATATAAATTAATTAATTAATTTATTCGTTTAATGTTGAAATGTAGGTATCTCTTAAACGGTGGATCAGATTGGAAAACCGAGGGCACTGTTGAGTTCGGATTGTGCCGTTTACCCTAGGAGGGGTGTAAGTTTTGCAGGCGCGGGCTGTCTGTGAAAAATGGCCCCAGGGGCGTTTTCGTAATTTGGCGGCTTTGGGCGTTCAGCATTATAATTTTTAAAACGGAATCTCGGAATCATATTCTGAGACCACCGTTGTGCTCGGGGGGTGGTGTTTACCCAAGGGGAGGTTAAATTTTGACCTCGCCAAATGTTTCAAACGCTGGTTAAATTTGGGGGGTTTTTTAATTAATTAAAATTTAATTAATTCCCCCTTAAATAAACAAACACCCCTCCCCCTTCTCCGTTGAACCCCCTGGTGAAACCCCAACCCTCTCCTTCTCTATCTACATCAAGACGGTCTGGCGAGGCGACTCCGGCGAGGTGCAGTGATGCCGGCGGATCGTCGCGATGCTTCGGGCGAAGCCCCACGAGGTAGGATTTGTCGTTTGCATTTTTCATTCACCGCACCTACTTCGAGCTCAAACTATTGTATCGAACCCCTGTCTAATTATCGAGAAAATCCCATGAATTCATATTACGTTTCCCATTCTTCCCATCACTTCCTTCGGATCGAAAATCTGAGTTCGGAGATGATCGAAAGCACCCGCCAAAGTTTGTGGGTTTTGGAGTTTTGCGGCAGCAGCACGGTGGCCCGGGGAACTCTGGTGCGGCGGCAGCGGGCGCTGGCGGCGATGGCGTGCGGTAGCAGGCAGCTGCGGACGGCATGCCGGGGGCGGCAGGGCTCCCTGGGTGATACGGTGGGCGACCGGGGTTCCGCGCGGTGGCGCTGGCGTAGGGCAAAGAGGAGGGGGTCGCGGGGTGCACGACCCCGTGCGGCGTGACCGCAACCCGCATGTCACGGTTCGCTACGGGCGTTCGTTTTGCATGCCATCAGTGGCATTGCGGACCTTGCATTGAGGGGAACATTTTGAGATGGGTTTGGGAATTTTTAATTCCCTAAAATAACGGCCTCTGAGGCGCGACGCGTCTTTAAGTGGACGAGCATTTTTCCCGAGATTTTTGTTTTGGATGGCACGAATGTGTCTGACGTCCGATTTAAACGTCGTCAGTGGCATTGGGACCCTGGCACCGAGGCGGAGCTTTCCAGGGTTGTTCCGGGCATTGAAGCCAGAGTTGCGGCGTGGGCCCCACGGCCCGTCCTTCGAGCTGCGTGCATCTTTTAGCAACTTTTTCCTCAGACGTCCGTTCAGAGTGTGCGAGCAGTCGATGTTGGGTGTTTTTCTGGGGGCATCGCGTTGGCGTAGTCTGCCCGTTGTATTTCTGCATGATGGTGTTGGCCCATCGAGGGCCGTTTGGGCGTCAACGGTGATTTTCCATCTTAATCACCGGGAGACCATTTTGGACAAGTGGATAGTCCATCTTGTGTGATTTTTCGAGAGGATCACAACGGTGCGATCCGTCCGTTGAGATTCGGGACCGGGGTGCAGGTCCCGCGTGGTACCGCTCGTGCGCGGGGTGGTCGAATGAATCTTTTTCTTCGGATATTCATTGAACTCATGCGAGTAGTGCTTTTTACGTGTTTTCATGAGGTGATCGCAATGGTGCACTGCGCCCGACTATTTTCGAGGCTGAGGCTCGGGATCACGGGACGACGTTCGGGCGTGAGTCGGTGTTGGTGTCTTTTCTGTCGGACATCCGTTGGAGGCGAGTAAGTAGTTGATCTCATGTGTTTTTTCGCAAGGATTACAACGGTGCAATCCGTTTGGTTGTGCGGAGCCTCTTGCACGATCTTGTTGAATGTGGAAGTGTGAAAGGCACTCTGTTGGAAGTTCTTCTCGCCGTGTTTGCAGAGAAACCTTGGCGTGTGATTGTGTGCACTCCCATGTGAGTGAAAAATATGTGGTTGGTTGTGCCTCAGCCGATGAGGTGGTAGGTTGGAGTTGTTACGTCACACCTTCGCGTTGACGTTGGGTGCCATGTGCATGATAGCCTTAGGGATAGAGACGAGGTATAATCTGGGAGTATACGAGAGCGCTTGGATGTACGTGTAGTTGTTTGTACATGAGGATGTTTGTGCACTCAGTTGGCGTTGACTTGGGGCCACAGGTTGTGTGGGCCCCACATGTGTGTCGTGTTCTGCTTTGTGTACTTTGACATCTCACAACGTAGAGGGTCCCTCTGTGCTCATTTGTTTGACCAGTAGGGTGGAGTTTTCCCCAGGTTTTGTGCTCGTTTGTTTGACCAGCAGGGTGAAGTTTTCCCCTCTCTTTGTGCTAGTTTGTTTGACCAACAGGGTGGAGTTTTCCCCCGGCTTTGTGTTCGTTGGTTTGACTAGCAGGATGGAGCTTCCCCTGGCCTGGTGCTATTTTGTTTGACCAGTAGGGTTGAGTGGTTTTCCCTTGGTCCTCTTCTCGATGGTTTGGCCGACAGAGATGGTTTTCTTCCTCTGTTTCTTCAACTGTGAGTGGTTTCAGTACTGTGCACTTTCACCGGTATGCAGCACCGTTTGTGGCTACGAGTTTCTGTGCAGTGTGGGTGTAGTCCCCACTCTCTAGGATGAGATTTCTCGGTCCGCTTCTATAGTGACTCAGCAGATTGGAGCGTGATCGCCTTGTGAGGCCTAGGGAGTTCCTCCCATTGCTCTGTGTTCCCAGGTTGAGTTTGTGGATTCTGTGTGACCAACACTTTACGCGGGTATCGATCCTCAACCCAGGAGGTTGTTTCCAGCAGGGCTGAGGTTGTTTTCAGTAGGGATGAGGTTGTTCCAGCAGGGTTTAGGTTGTTCCAGCAGGGCTGAGGTTGTTCCAGCGGGGCTGAGGTTGTTTCCAGCAGGGCTGAGGTTGTTTCCAACATGGCTGAGGTTGTTTCCAGCAGGGATGAGGTTGTTTCCAGTAGGCCTGAGGTTGTTTCGAGTAGGGCTTGCCAGTGGGTTACCATCCAGCAGGGATGGCCAGTACAGCGGTGTTCACCGTGCATTACCATCCAGCAGGGATGGCCAGAGCAGTTCCTGGCTTACATTCAGCTAGGCTGGGCAGTGGTCCCCGATGCCGGGCTTACCACCAGTGGGGCTGGGCAGTGGTCCTCGATGATGGGCTTACCTCCAGTGGGGCTGGGCAGTGGTCCCTGATGGCGGGCTTACCTCCCGCTAGGCTGGGCAGTGGTCCCTGATGTCGGGTTACCTCCAGCTGGGCTGGGAAGTGGTCCCGTCGCTGACATTAGCCGGGTCGCCCTCCAGTGGAATACCATGTTACGGGACTGGGCAGTGTGGCACCCGTCGACTTTTCAGGTCTCCCTGTAGTGGGAACCTGTTGACATCCAGGGATCTTCCAGCGGGGCTGGGTAGGGGGTCGCCTGTCGACTTTGAGAAAACTTCTCGACTGCGGGGTAGTGATGAGTTGTGGTTGACGTTCCCCCAGAACTCTCAAGTATGAGGAGCGCTTTCCCCCACCAAGACGCATCCTTGGGATGCGACCTAAAACCGTGTGAACGAGTCAGTGCCACCCAGAGAAGATAGTTTCGAGGTGCAGTGATTCATCACTTGACTTGTAGTTTGGGGAAGACGTGCTGGATGTTGGGCATCGATGGTGTTACTTCTGGGACTGTTGGCTACTCTTTCTTGGGCTGAGCTACGGGATGGAGATCCCCTTACTATCTTGTTTGGGCTTCTTGTTTGAGCATATGGACCTGTATGTACCTTGTTCTAGTACCCACTTCTCAGGTTTAGTTACTCTCCTTCCGGGAGAGGCGAAGACGCGCGAGGTATGCCACATGCTTTCAGTGTCTAGCTTCTCGTGGTTGGACGAGTCTACTCTCCTGCTATAGGTAGCGAAGACTCTATGATAAGTTCATCTTCTCACCGTTTCCAGATCCTTGTGTTTGGATGAGTCTACCATCTTTCATCTTGTTGGGTTGAGCTGGACTCTTTACTGTACTCCTTACTTCCATCTATGTTGTTCTCATTTACTTTCCCCCGTTCGCTCTATTGCTCCCCATTCGGTACCTCCTTTGTTGCTCTCTCGAGCCTTCATGGTATCCTAATGAGTATTTTTATACTCACCCCTGCATGGGATTTTCCTGCACATGGTGTGCCCTTGCAGACGACGGACAGGTTGGTCGTGACTTCAGTGAAGCATAGGAGTTCAGGAGCTTGGACCGCGTGCGGTGGTCATAGCCGGGTTCCAGGTGGGAGACCCGTCAGCTGTTTGTTTTGTTTACCTATGGTCGGGTTGTGGCGCTTTTCTTGGTTGGGAGCGTTTTTCCCCTTTTTCCTTTTCAGCACTTTACTTGTACTATTTAGAGGTCGATGCACATTTGTGGTATTTACATAGCAGTTTCCCTTTTTTTCTTGTCTTTTCTTTTACTCTGCAATGTTTCATTGAGTGTGTTGCGTGTGTGTGTATAGGTATTTAGTAAAAGGCCTCCCCAAGTTCTTGTGCCTTCGGCGTTGTTCGCCACCCCCGGGCCTATGGAGGTGGGATTGGGGTAGTTGCGGCTCGAGCCCGGGTAGGGTCGGGTCGTGACAAAGTTGTATCAGATGTGGTTTATTTCTTGGGATGTTTTTTGGAAGTCCCTATAAAGGAATTGGTTGGGATTTAGGGGAACAATGTTACCGTGTCTAGCGAGCGGCTCTCAGGCTAGGGAGTCCAGTGATGGTGCGGCGACCGACGTATACATTCAACAGGACCTTGATAACCCGCTTGTCGACTCGGAATGCTGAGACACTTATTGTAAGGAAAAATTGGTTTCTGTGTCACATAGGATTGAGTCTTTGACTGTCCATCTTGAGTCAGCTCCCTATCGTTTCTATTGGTATATACATATATACTTATCTGAATGCGGCACTCCTTGATAATTTTCAGGATGTCTCTGTGAGGACAGTAAGCCAGGATACCAGCTTTGGTTCGTGATGACGACCCTATGAGCTACAAGGCCATAGTCCAGGACCCAACATGCAAGCCCCTTTCTCAGGGTGGTCCGGTAGTAGCACCCCCACCTATTGAGCAGTAGGAAGTTTCAGCAGAGAAGGCTGAGCTTGAGCGTAGGTTGAGCGCGCTCCATGAGTTCTAGGGGTAGAGACCACTGAGGTTCAGTGGTGAGCCAGAACCTCAAGCAGTAGAGGTTTGGCTCGAGGCATTGGTTCTCCTTTTCAGGCTTGTTCAGACGCCGACAGATCAGAGAGTGGCTTTGGCAGCCAGCATTTTTTGTGGAGCAGCTCGGTGTTGGTGGAGTCTGGTGACTCAACTTCTTGATGAGTCGTCACATTCATGGGGCGACTTCCAGTTGTTGTTTCACGAGGAGTTTTTTCCCTCCTTGTTCTCCATTTGGATCCAGGAGCTCCTGCAGTTTTAGCAGGGATAGATGACGATGGCCAAGTATGCGGATAGTTTTGCAGACCGTGCATGCTTTTACCCAGACATGGTCCATGACGACAACATCTGAGAGTGGATGTTTGAGCAGGGTCTCCGCCAAGAGATTCGTGCTGTCATAGTACCCTTGGGTATTTCCACATATATTTGGGAGTGAGAGAAGGTGCTGGTGACAGAGGGATTCCTGTCACGTTCTGGAGTTGGTGGTGCCAGGAGGCACATTGGAGCAGGGACGTCTGCCGCAGCTAGTGGGCGTCGGCAAGCAGAACCTCGACGCAGGTGGCTTACTGACAACCGAACTCAGGGGCATGGTCGTACACCACAGTGGCACCGGAGGGCACCCGTGCAGCCCAGGGAGAGTCGGTGTTATTATTGTGACAGGCGAGGTCACTTGGCACGAGACTGCCCGCCCCGAGTTGCTGAGAGCTTCGGGCAGGCAGCAGGCGCACCACAACGGTAGAGGTAGCGCCGTGATCGGAGTAGTACCCAGATAGGTGGTTCTAGTAGAGGAGCGGGAGGAGCTGGTAGTGGGGGACGAATTTACGAGATCTCCCCCGTCACTACTAGGTGGTCCACGTCAGGCTCCGGGAGCTGACGGTAGGTACCACAGACAGCCGCGAGCTTTGGATGTCTACGATCCTGCAGAGCATGGGATGGGGAGAGGTACCCCTTGAGACTCTTCTACTTTGTTGCAGTATAATTGTTAGGCTCTGTGTGTGAAAGGCTTCTCTCGCTGCTCCTTGTTTGAGGTGTAACCAGGGTGACGCAGGGCGTCGGGTGTAACCCTGTCTTAGTATGGAAAAAGGTGTGACACCTTTTCCTTTAGTCGATGGTGTTGACTCATTCACCGTTTGAGCGTGTAAGAGAGCATCGACTATGGAACCTTTCGTGACCAGATATCCTTGGGTGTTTCACCATATAGATATTCTGAAGGAGGGAATCATCGGGCCTTGTTTCAGGTGTGAGGGGTGATTCCAGTCGCGGCGTGCGACCTAGAGTTTCGTTCGGGTAGGTGAGCTACTCCCGAGATCCTTCAGGCCATTTGAGACTGTGCAAAGGGATGGCGAGGATCCCTACCGCCTTTCCCTTACCCCAATGTCTGGAGTGGGTGCACGACATCAGCAATGGCCGACCTCGCGTGAACGGATCAATCCTTTGGTTTGTGTGTGGTGACGAAGAGCTGTGCGTGGGTTCTTCTGGGTATGGGCAAGCCAGTTGTGGGCTTAGTACCATGTGTTTCTACCTAGTTTTTCTTTTTGGGGATGAAAAAAATGAAGAAGGGAATGATGTAAGGACCCGGTTTTTTCTGTGAAAGACTTTGGAATATTCTTGATGATATTCCAGTGCAGCGCCTTCAGACGGCATGCAATTATGAGCCATAGGGTGGCCGGAATTAAATTTTCACTACGTTCACACTGGAAACACAAAATAAATGGGATAACTCCTGAACGGAGCTCTGGATTAGACATCTGAGTGTATGGATGGGTCCGGAATGGGGTGTTTACCCTGGGAACGTCATAAAATGTGTTTGCACGGGATGTTTGGACCCCTCGTTCGCTTTCGGAAGGTTGAACATATAAATTAATTAATTTATTTATTCATTTAATGCTGAAACATAGGTATCTCTTAAACGGTCACTCGGATTGGAAAACCAAGGGCACTGTTGAGTTCGTAGCGTGCCGTTAAACCTAGGAGGGGTGTATGTTTTGTGGGCGTGGGTCGTCTGTGAAAAATGGCCCCAGGGGCGTTTTCGTAATTTGGCATCTTTGGGCATTCATCTTTATAAATTTTAAAACGAAAGCTCGGAATCAAATTATGAGACCACCGTTGTGCTCGGGAGGTGGTTTTTACTGAAGGGGAGGTCAAATTTCGACGTCGCCAAATTTTTCAGACGCGGGTTAAATTTGGGGGTTTTTAATTAATTAAAATTTAATTAATTCCCCCTTACGTAAACAAACACCCCTCCCCCTTCTCCCTTCAACCCCCTGGAAAAACGCCTCCCCTATCCTCCGCCATCTCCGGCGAGACGTTCTGGCGAGGCGACTCCAGCGAGGTGCGGTGATGCCAGCGGATCATCGCGAAGCATAGGGCGAAGCCCCACGAGGTAGGATTTGTCGTTTTCATTTTTCATTCACCGCACCTAATTCGAGGTCAAACTATTGTATCGAACCCATTTTGAATTATGGAGAAAACCCCATGAATGTGTAGTACATTTTCCGTTCTTCCCATCACTTCCTTCGGATCGAAAATACGAGTTCAGAGATGATTGCAAGAACCCGTCGAAGTTTGCGGGTTTTGGTGTATTGCAGCGACAGAACGGTGGTCGGGGGAGATCTGGTGCGGCGGCAGCGGGCGCTGACGGTGCCGGCGTACGGCAGCAGGCGGCCGCGGATGGTAGGTTGGGGGCGGCGGGGCTCCCTGGGTGAGACGGCGGGCGGCCGGGGTTCCGCGCGGCGGCACCGGTGTAGGGCAAGGAGGATGGGGCCACGGGGTGCGCGACCTCGTGCGGCGCGACCGCGACCCGCATTTCGCGGGTCACTGCGGAAGAAGCGGAGACCGGCCTTGACGGACAGTCGGTGGCGACAGGCCGCGGTTAGCTGTCCGCTAGCCGGCTGTGGGCGGACCGGCCGGAACGGGCTGGTCGGGCCCAAGGGAGTTTCCCCCTTCGGAATTTCCGACGCCTGTAGATTTTGCTACGGGCGTCCGTTTTGCGCACCGTTAGCGGCAGCGTATACCTTGCATGGAGGGAAAAAATTTGAAATGGTTTCAGGAATTTTTAATTCCTGGAACGAGGGGCCTTATAGGTGCGACGCATCTTTACGTGGACGAGCGTTTTTACTGAGATTTTTGTTTTGGACGGCACAGATGCGTCTGGAGTCCGATTTAAACGACGTCAGTGGAATTGGGACCTTGGCAACGAGGCGGAGCATTCCATGGTGGTTCCGAGCGTTGAAGCCAGAGTTGTGTCATGGGCCCCACGGCCCGTCTTTTGAGCTGCGTGCAGCTTTTAGAAACTTTTTCCTCGGATGTCCGTTCGGGGCATGTGAGCAGTCAATGTTGGGTGTTTTTATGAGGGCATCGCGTTGGCACAGTCTGCCTGTTTTATTTCAGTGTGATGGTGTGGGCCCCGCGAGGGCCATTTGGGAGTCGACGGTGATTTTCTATCTTAATCACAGGGAGACCGTTTTGGACAAGTGGATAGTCCATCTTGTCTGCTTTTTCGAGAGGATCGCAACGGTGTGATCTGTCCGTTCATTTTCGGGACCGGGGTGCCGGCCCCGCGTGGTACCGCTCGTGTGCGGGGCGCCGGAATGCATATTTTTCTCCGGATGTTCGTTGCAATCTTGTGAGTAGTGCTTTTGACGTGTTTTCCCAAGGGGATCGCAATGGTGAGATGTGCCCGACTGTTTTCGAGGCCGAGGCTCGGGATCACGCGACGTCGTTCGGGCGTGAGGCGGTATTGGTTACTTTTCCGTCGGACATCCATTGGAGGCGAATAAGTAGTTGATCTCTCTTCTTTTTCCGCGAGGATTAAAATGGTGTGATCTGTTTGGTTGTGCGGAGCCTCTTGCGCGATCTTGTTGAAGGTGTAAGTGTGAAAGGCGCTTTGGTGGAAGTTCTTCTCGCCATGTTTGCAGAGAACCCTTGGCGTGTGATCGCGTGCACTCCCATGTGAGTGAAAAAGATGTGGTTGGATGTGCCTCTTCCAATGAGGTGGCAGGTTGGAGTTGTTATGTCATGCCTTCGCATTGACGTTGGGTGCTGGGTGCATGATATCCTTAGTGCTGGAGATGAGGTATACTCTAGGAGTATATGGGAGCGCTTGGAGGTACGTGTGGTTGTTTGTACCTGAGGGTGTTTGTGCGCTCAGTTGGGGTTGACTTGGGGCCACATGTCGTGTGGGCCCCACTGGTGTGTCGTGTTCTACATTACGTACTTTGACCTCTCGCGACGTAGAGGGTCCCTCTGTGCTCGTTTGTTTGACCAGTAGGGTGGAGTTTTCCCCTGTCTTTGTGCTTGTTTGTTTGACCAGCAGGGTGGAGTTTTCTCCTGGATTTGTGCTCGTTTGTTTGACCAGCATGGCGGAATTTTCCCCTGGATTTGTGCTCGTTTTTTTGACCAACAGGGTGGAGTTTCCCTTGGCCTGGTGCTCTTTTGTTTGACCAGCAGGGTTGAGTGGTTTTCTCATGGTCCTCTTCTCGATGGTTTGGCCGACAGAGATGGTTTGCTTCCTCTATTTATTCAGCTGTGAGGGGTTTTAGTATTGTCTCCTTTCACCGGTCTGCGGAACCGTTTGCAGCTATGGGTGTCCATGCAGCGTGGGTGTTTTCCCAACTCTCTAGGATGAGATATCTTAGTCCACTTCGACAGTGAATCAACGGATTGGTGCGTGATCGCCTGTTGAGGCCTGGGGAGTTTCTCCCGTTGCTCCGTGCACCCTGGTAGAGTTTGTGGATTCGTAGAGGGAAACACTTTACGCAGGCATCGATCCTCTACCCAGGAGATTGTTTCCAGCAGGGCTGAGGTTCTTTCCCGCAGGGATGAAGTTGTTCCAGCAGGGATGAGGATTTTCCAACAAGGCTGAGGTTGTTCCAACAGGGATGAGGATGTTTCCAGTAGGGCTGAGGTTGTTTCCAGCAGGGCTGAGGATGTTTTCAGTATGGCTGAGGTTGTTTCCAGTAGGGAAGAGGTTGTTTCAAGCAGGGCTCGCTAGTGGGTTACCATCTAGTAGGGATGGCCAGTACAGCGGTGTTCACTAAGTAGTACCATCCAACAGGGATGGCCAGAGCAGTTCCGGGCTTACCTCCAGGTGGGCTGGGCAGTGGTCCCTGATGCCGGGCATACCTCCAGCGGGGCTAGGCAGTGGTCCTTGATGTCGGGCTTACCTCCAGTGGGGATGGGCAGTGGTCCCCGATGCGGGGCTTACCTCCATCTGGGTTGGCCAGTGGTCCCCGATGCCGGGTTACCTCCAGCTGGGCTGGGCAGTGGTCCTGTCACTGACTTTAGCCGGGTCTCCCTCCAGTGGATTACCTTGTTACGGGACTGGGAAGTGTGGCACATGTCAACATTCCAGGTCTCCCTATAGTGGGAACCCGTTGACTTCCAGGGATCCTCCAGCGGGGCTGGGCAGGGGGTCGCCTACCGACTTTGAGCAGACTTCTCGACTGCGGGGCAGTGACGAGTTGTGGATGATGTTCCCCCAGAACTCTCAAGTACGAGGAGCGCTTTCCCCCATGGAGACACTTCCTTGGAACGCGACCTAAAACTATGTGGGCGAGTCAGTGTCGCCCAGAGTGGATAGTATCAAGGTGCAGTGATTGCGCACTTGACTTGTAGTTTGGGGCAGACGTGCGGGATGCTGGGCATTGATGGTGTAACTTCTGGGACTGTTGGATACTCTTTCCTGGGATGATCTACGGGATGGAGATCCCCTTACGATCTTGTTTGGGCTTCTTGTTTGAGAATATGAACTTGTATATACCTTGTTCTAGTACCCACTTCTTGGGTTTGGTTACTCTCCTTTTGGGAGAGGTGAAGACGCATGAGGTATTCCATTTACTTTCCGTGTCTAGCTTCTCGTGGTTGGATGAGTCTACTCTCCTGCTATAGGTAGCGAAGACTCGACGAGGAGTTCAGCTTCTCACCATTTACAACTCCTTGTGTTTGGATGAGTCTAACTTCTTTCCTCTTGTTGGGTTGATTTGGACTCTTTACTGTACTCCTTCTTTCCCTCTCTGTTGTGCTCCTTTACTTTTCCCTGTCCGCTCTACTACTCACCCTTCGGTACCTCCTTTGTTTCTCCCTCGAGCCTTCGAGGTATCCTACTGAGTATTTTTATACTCATCCCTTCTTGGGCTTTGCCCGAACTTGGTGTGCCCTTGCAGACGACGGACAGGTTGGTCATGACTTCAGTGGAGCATAGGAGTTCGGGATCTTGGACCGCGTGCGGTGGTCGTAGCCAGGTTCCAGGTGGGAGACCCGTTAGCTGTTTGTTTTGTTTAAATGTTGCCGAGTTGTGGATCTTTTCTTGGTTGGGTGCATGTTTTGCGTCTTTTTCTTTTTCAGCAATTTACTTGTACTGTTTAGAGGTTGATGCACATTTGTGGTATTTGCATAGCAGTTTCCCATTTCTATGCTTGTCTTTTCTTTTACTCTGCACTATTGCATTGAGTGTGTTGTGTGTGTGTACATGTACTTAGGCAAAGGCCTCCACGAGTTTTTCTTCTTTCGGCGCTGGTCTCCAGCCCCTGGCCTATGGAGGCGGGCTTAGGGTAGTTGCGGATCGATCCCGGGTAGGGTCGGTCGAGACCATGATGGCTATTTATCTCATTCATATCTGTGTATTCCAACATGATGTCCTAGATTTTTTTATCTCATTTCACTTTCTTATAGTTCGTTCCTTTTTTAATTGTGAATATTTTGTTAATCATTTTTCAGATGAGGTATCACAATAAAAATATATTATAAAGTAATTAAATAGTCACCGACTCAAAATTAAAATTTTGAGGATGAAATTATCATAAGGTTGGATAATGTATCATCAGGTTAATTAAGTATGAAACACTATGTTCAATAGCGTACATGATATACCACATCGATCATAAGTGAAAAAACTAAATATTATTATTTAAATTTTGCCATTATATCTGAGACATTGGAATTGGGGAACTAATTATATTAACTAAATAATTATTATACTTTTTACACATTTTTATATAATGATTAATTTTATTTTATATTTATTAGAAATTAAAAAAACCAAACAAATATAAATAAAGTGTTTTTCTCAAATAATAATTAAATGATCAGAAGTGTGTTTTATACAATCTATTTATTAAATAGATCTTTTTTATTATATTAATGAAATATAAATTCAATATAACATTTAAAATTCATCTTATGTTTTTTATAATACTAATATAAAAACAAACATGATTTTAAGAGTAAAAGTGGTAATTTTCAATAAAAAATGCATATTTACAGTCTTTTGATGGGGAACCCATTATAAATATAGTTTTTTTTGATTTAATAATTTATATTTAAATATATTAAATTATTATATTGAATATTGACATAAAATTCTACCTGTAATAATTTTTGGTAATTTTTTAAAATATTCATTTTTTCATGAATAGTGAAAAATATTACATTTTAATTCCAAACTAGCATTTCATCTAATTGAGTTATTTTATTTGAATATATATATATATATATATATATTTATTATGGTGTTGTGAGATTATTATTTTTATCATTTGTTCAATTTAATTCATTTAATCAATTTTACATTAAATTTGAAAATAAAAACTATGTGATCTTATAAACATTTTTCATTGAAAACTTATTTTCTCATATCATAAATGGGATTATTTATTAAATAATTTCAACAAATTATGTGTTTACAGTTTGGAACAACTAATCCATATTCTAATTCATAAGGATAAATATTTATAATTATTCCCTTTTATTTATTGGCATTATAAATAGTATCATTAGTAATTATTTTTATTACCATTGTTTAGGGAAAATAATGTAATTAATTGTTAAAATAATTTTATAAATTTTATAAAACTACCCAAAAACTTTTCCTTATATTATTAGATGATATTTTTTGACCAAATTTACATTTGTGTTGAAAAGGTTTCCTTTGGAAGCCAAATGGTTGTAATTGTGGCATTTATTACATTTTATTTAATGTAGTGACAATTATTTCATATTCATGTCTATTAATAATATTTTTTTACTATGGTGTAATATATGGGATATACTAGAAATATTAAAATATTATATACTGCTTGGTAATTTATATATAATTTTTAGTATTTATATTATTATATTAAACATTTACAAAATGATGATGCAATAATTTCTTATTTTAAGAAATAAAATAAAATAAATGATATTATGTATATTAAAAAAATTATATTTTTCCATAGTTGATGTCATCAACGAATTTTCTGTATTATATTGAAATGATGGTGATTATTAAAAGGTGTTGGTTAGAAATTATCTTTCTGTTATGAAATTATTATAATGAGAACTTATAAATACTATCAATACTGACATTATTTATATGTTAAAATATAAAATATTTATGTAAATGATATAAAATTATAAAAATATTTTTTCGTCCAAATATATTAGATATGTCCAAAAATTTTATTAATGACTAATGAATTTGTAGTTATTCAAACTACAATAAATGTATTACCTCTTAAATTATATATTAACTTGTAAATGGTATGATATAATTGGCTGAAAACCTAAAGATTAAGAATAAAAAATTATTCAAACCTAAATTATTCTTTTTTGATGAATGGATTTCATCCAATAGTAATCATATATTTTTACTATATAAATTATTACCAATTTTTAATTGGAAAATAATTTAGATTTATTTAATACTTTTAATAATTCTATGAGTTCTCATACACTCCCCTATAAAGGGGACACACGCATCAGAATTACATACACATAAAAACAAATTTTATTCATCCATGATCTTCCATAATCCCTTTATATAATACATCATCCCATTATAAAGGCCTTCTATTTTTGCATGACACCATCCTTAGAGGTGTTACGCTTTTATGAAAAGGCGATTGTCTTAAGGAAATGTATCATTTTTATTTAAGTGTTTCTATTTTATTTCTTCTTCATTTCCACCAAATATTTTCCAACCACGATAATAAAATAACTCAATTATCCTTGATATATTGAGATTTTATTATTTTAATCCAATAAACAAAACCCATTTCCAATTTCCTCAAAGGGGAAATAAACTTCTCATCCATGTGTACGTCGGACTACCACCTTGAAAACAGATATAGTTCATTTTTAATTACTATATATCAAAAATGGTTATAATAATAAAATAAATCTTATTATATGATATAAATTACATGTATATCATTTTATTTTAATATTATATATATTACCTTCTTATTTTAAATTAATATAAAATTGTTAACATCATTCATGAATTCGTGGGAACTATCATATCCACAATGCAATTTGATTCATTATTCTTCACAACATCACATATCTCATATATAAATAAATAAATTTAAATGATTAACAAGATATAAATGATGTTATTATCATTATTTATGGATAAAATAATATTTAAATTCTTTTCATAATGATTATTGTTAAATGAATATGTTACTGATGTGTACGTACGACTTACCATCTCCAGGGTGGTAATCGTGTTCTTTTTTCATATACATATTTAATGAATGGTTTTAATGCTATAATTGATTTATAAAAGATATATTTTTCAATAATATTATTCTATAGATAAATTAATATTTATCATAAATACTATTGACATCAAACCAATTTCATTTTTCTCTCAAGTACCGAATATTAGCAAAATGATTGATATGTACCTAAAAATTAAGTAATTTAATGTACATTATAATAACTAATATAAAGAGAATAATAATATCGGAATTGGTTCTAAATAAAACAAAAATATACATGTGTTTACTATTTAGGAATATAAACATTTTTCGTCATGATTCAGATTCAGTTCTAGGGACTATTTAACTAAAACATTATTTCAAATGTTTTAATGATATATTCTTCTAAATATTTCTCACTATTGTACATGTATTCAAAATGTTTTTGAGGATTTATTTTATGGAAATGAATTAATTAAAATTATAATCCCATTTTAAATTTCTTTCATTCAGTAATGCTATTTTTAAATGCTTTAATTTTGTTTTAAAACTATATTAATTATTTCAATCACATTCAATGTTTTGTAATCATATATTCTTAGAACCCAATATCTATCATTTATGTTTCCATAATATTTTGATTTTTAATTTTTATATATGCACATTTTTTTTAAAATTAATGTGTACATATTTATTAGTGTGTGGATTTTCAAAATCGATGTTCTATATCAATGTGGAAATGATATTATTATTTTATGCATAATTTAGGAGTCATGTTTTTGTTTTTGTTCTTGGATATTTGTTATCTATATGGTTGGTTCCCATATAATCTGTGGGAGGTTGAGCATCTATTATTTGTCACATAATTTGGGTAATGAGATGGAGTTTACTGGTTGGTATTCTCCTAAGTGATTTACTTAATATAGATTGATGGGTATTCCTAATGTATCCATGAGGGTTACTCACTTTTTAGTAATGACAGAAAGAATGTATGATTGATATAGTTGCCACAAGTAACATTTATTATTTATTAATTCTATTAGTTTTATAAAAATGTTATGATTTTATGGGGTATGATAAAGGGTTAATGATTTATTGATGAAAATAATAATTATTTTTAAATGATTGCATGAATTTAAAATAATCATGGACCAATTGATTATTTACTTATATTATATCCATTATTTATATTTTCTTCCCTTCCCTTGTTTTTATATGATTTACATAGGGTATATATATGGGTAATATAATGTAATAATTCTATAATAAAGATATTGAATATTTTTAACAACAATAATAAATCATGTTTTACATTAAAAAATTGATGATTATTAAAAAACATTAATAGAGATTATACATCCCTGCATTGATATATTTGAGTCCCTATGCAATTATGATGGCCTAATTCGTTAAATCACTAAATCTAAAAATAAATTTAATGGTAGAGAATTTAAATTCTTATAATATCTTAATATTATTTATTGTTTAATTCTTGGATTTAAATTTAATATTAAGGGGTTAAAATACAACTAAACTCACATCCATTAAATGGGTAAAAATATTACTATTTGTGTATGAATAACTATAGCCTCATAAAATAATTTCATTCATTTTTTACATTTCCAACTCTAATAGTAGTAAAATATTAGGGAAACACTATTTTTATATTATTTATATGATATTTTTGGTTTCGTTATCCTTCTTTTATTTTTCTATTAATTATACCTTCATGGTTTCAAATTTTTTTGTAAATATGATAACTTCATTGCTGAATGTGTGGAATACCGCATCCTCCACGAAATTTCAATCATTTAAACATTGCAAGAAACATACTATTGATCGGTTTAGTAAATGTATATCAATTGTATGAAATAATAAATCTACACGAATTAATATATATATATATATATATCTCAATTACCTTATTTCATTTAATATGATAAGAAAATGGAAACAACATTCATGCCTATGTAGGATTTACCATCTCCACGAAAAATGTGTTCAATTTCATATTTACATATTTTATTGATTATAATAAATATTTGAATAATTAATAGATATTACATTTATATAGTTCTTTTAATTATATAAATAATTAAATCATTGTCTATATAAGAGGATAAAGAATAAAAAGTCAAATCATATATGAAAAACTAAGCATATATTAACAGAAATGAAACATTAACCTAGAATTGTTAATAAATGAGAAATATAAAGTCATAATAAAACTAAATACGTAATTAGATATTAAAATAAAGTTATTTATTATATTTATTATAAATTTATATTTATTATTCAAGTTTTTTTAATTTTAATGAATAAATTAAAGTCTTCATGTTTGGTTTTTCCCGTCACACATTTTCTATTGTGTGATTTATACCCAATTCACCACTCATATATTTTTTTGTTGTATATAATTGAAATGAACATAATCTATGATTACTATGATTAAATTAATTGTTATTTAAATATTAATTTATGAACTCTCAATCGAGGGGTTTATGTTTCAAATGATACAAAAATTTTAATGTAATTTTGTCAAATGATAACTTCTTTGAGACATATGTTTTGTTATCACCATATATTATTTTACAAGGTGTAGAAACAACCATTGTATTTTTTATCTATTGATTTTAATTATTTTAATGATATTAAAAACATTATTTAATATAAATTTATATAACATGGAGTATTATGCAATGTTACCATGTTGAAAGAGTTTTTTTCTACAATCATATAATGTATAATGCTTAATTTTTATTATTCATTCATTGATTAAATATTATGATCAATCACTCAATTACTCACAAGAATTTTATTATCCTATTTATATTCAAGATATGTTCATTTAATGGAAAAATTTTCCACTGTTTGTTTTTTAAAACAATTAATATAATTTCTGTAAGAAAATATTTCTTAATTTCCCATTTTAGTAAAAATTTATTTTATTAAAAAAATTATTTTTCAAAAAAAATTATAAAAAAAATATCTTAATATCATATTCAATGAAAATTCATTTAAAAATGTATTTAATTTTAAAATGTTTTTAATATTAATTTCTAATCATAATTAATTTTTTTATGGTTATTATAAATACTTTTTCAAAATGTCTTCTGTTTATGAAAAATGTTATCAAAGAGAAAGGGATATTTTCATCATTACAATTTTTTAAATGATATTTCTACATTATTTTCTATTTTTGATAACTTAATTTATCATATTTAATGATTTTTGGGTTATATGACCTGATGAACTCATTCATATTCTTTATTTTAATGGATTATGTAAATGATGGCATGTTTCTAATGAATCATGTTTCAGTTCTATTGGTTATACCATGAAAAACTGCTCTGGAAACTCACTCAGTATCATGGTATATTCAATGATGAAATGATTTTCCATAATATATAACATTAATATGTAATTATATGAAAATATTTTTATAATATCCATTTTATTTCCTATATTAGGATATATGAAACCCATCAATTTTATGGGAAATGATACGATGATTGTTTTATTATTTGGTAGCACATGGATGTATGTTTTATTAATGGATTGGTGGGAAATATATATCCATACAATGAATATGGTAAGTTTGGATGAAACATGAGTATATATTTTATGTGTTAGTCGGATATCATGTTCACAATGTTAAGAGTGAACATTGTTATGTGTACACAATGTTATGTGTGTACCTGATTACATGTTCATAATCTTTTGAATGGACCTAGTTTAATGTCAAATTTTTTATGCATTAACATGATTAGAAGTTCAAAATTTAATGCCAGAAACTAATTAGATATTAAAAAATTTATTCATGTTCCTAGTTTCATGACCATAATTTTATACACGAACAAAAAACAATTCCAACAAGGTTATCCATGAACATAATTTCATGTCTATAATGTTATGTGAGATCCTGATACAATGTTTACAATGTTTTGTGTGAACTCGATAACATGATAACAATGTTATGAATGAACCATATAATTTATTAACAATTTTGTGCATTGATCTGGATTCATTCCCATATGTTTAATTGAGGAAATTTTTACTTTTCATAATGTAATGAGTCAAACTGTAAATATTAACATAGGTTCACAATTTTTAGGTTGATTTTTATGAAACAAGTCTATGTATTAATCCTATGTTATGATTTTAGGACTCATTTACTTGGATTTATGTGTCACCCATGTCTTATGATCACTCATTCTTTATTCATGGATTTATTTTTATGATATTTGATAATTAGGTAATTATAATATAGTTAAATGAGCATCATCTCCTACACTTTTTCTCTTGTTATGCCTACATATCTCCCTTATTTAGCCTTATGGAGAATTTATGATAATACCTTTAAAATGATTCCTTTCCATAGGTTATTAATTTCTTTATAGTATTATTAATAATGTGGAATATATTTATGGAATATTTAAATGTCCATTAAATAATTTGATGAATTCCATCCATGTTTACAAAAACACAATCGTATTATGGTCTATAAGAAGGTACTTTCATAATGTTCTGAATATTTTTCTTGATTTATGTAATATCTATGTATGTGAAGCCCGAGTCACTATATTTGGTACCAAAGGATTGTTCTGGTCATCCTTTCTAATCCAGGATAATAAATATTCGGTGTGAAACTCAGGGATACTTCTAAGGATACGTATTTTTATATAGGTAAGGATACTCTATATGTTTAATAGAATTAAAAGAATCGATCCACATTTAGGATTCATATATGTAATATTTCACTATTACATGCTTTTTTAGGATAATTGATTCTTCTATATTGATTTATGGGTTTATTAAATTTTGGGAATTAGAATGAGAATGGTTGACAATGAATTTATTTTGTTGTAGAATATAAGATAATTTTAAAAATTTATTTCCAATAGGAGAATATCATGAAGATAATCCAGAAGGTGGTACATGTATTTGTTATAATACCGAAGATAAAGGGACATAAAATGACATGTGAAAGCTATGGCATGCTATAATAATATTTTATTACATTAAACATAAGAAGTCTTATTATATTGTGTTTGTGGAACCTTATGATATGATCCATATTTTAAATTCAATTAAATGGTTATTATGGAAGATGGAAATGGAACATGGGTAATGGATTTTGAATAATGTTGTAAAAATGAAGTAATTTTTTTTGGAATTCAAATTCTATGATATATGCATCATGAAATATATACGTATTTATCAGTATGTTCATTTTATTAAGGATTTGAATGAATTTTTTAAAGGGTATGTTGACATAAAAAAGTAGTTTAGTCGATTGGTGATTTTTAATTAATTGAAGATGACCACAAATGTATTTTTGATATAGTGAAACGTGTTTCTATCATGGATATAGAGATGATTTATTTTGATAAAATAAATTAGATCATGTCAACAACCCTTGAACTGATTCAGTATTTGGGGACAATTTGATTTAGGTTTTAATAGATTATGTTTAAAACTTCATGAATTAAAATAATGTATTCAATAATATTTATAATAATTAATAAATATTCTTTTTAATGTGGTTTTATGGTTATTCATGTTAATACCGTGTTTCTAGATAATACCTGATAAAGATATTAACATTTTTGGAATGTGACAACAAATGGATACCTTATGAAAAATAGGGATCAATGATAATTTTGTTTAGTTAACTTATTTTTATTATCATGGATTTCAATCCATCGGAAGGGTCACAATGTTAACCATTTATTAGATGGTTTTTTTATTCATTTAAGAGTTTTTAGAGATAAATGTATTATGTAACCATAAGATGATGTTGGAATATTTGATAACAAATTTTATCCTCTTTTCTGTTATGAAATGTAAATATAGATGTGATGACCTATCGTTGAATATATGGATCTCGTGATATCATAGTACTTTATGAATGATAAATTCACTTCCATATAATTGAATAAAATACGAAGTGGAAATTTGTCAAGGAATAAAAAAAATAGAGAGATTTTTATTATTTAAAGGAAATTAAATCATGTAATTGTATATTTTAATGAAAATGATTTAACATTAGGAAAATTTCCTTGAAATAAAATTTTTCCCAATAGTAATTATTTTTTATGGTATCAATGATCTCTTTTACACTTCTATTGTTTATGGTCTTGTGATTTTGACTTTCTATAGATCACCCACTTTTTATGGTCAGTGATCTTTATGAATATCTATATTTATTCATGATATTATCACATTCCCAATATTCACTATGAAACAATGTTATCCAATATTGAAAAAATGTTATAAAATACATTGGGTAAAAATTAGGGTTCCAATTATAACTATTTAATAGGCATTTTAGTTTTCAATTTTACAATGTAGGTTTTTAAAAATAGAACATTCAATTGTAAATCCATTGAATGGCCAAATTAATTTTAGTGTGAAATTTGTTTTTAGGAGGGTATAATGTAACATCCTAAGTTTTCAGGAATTTATTATACATTAACATTAATTTATGTATTTCACTGTATAGTAATTCATGTTACACATTCATTATATTCTAAACCAATATATCATTCCCAACATGTAACACCATCACAGATTACATTACACACAACAATGATTTTATATAGAAAAATAAAAATTTTATTGTGAATATATTATTATGGAAAAATAGAAAAATCAGATGGTTCACCTAAAATAACACAAAACGAAACAACACAATTATTGAATGATAACATTAGTCTATTAGAATAATTATCGCAAAATTGTTTCTAGGTGAGGGAGGTAACCAATGATTCTGGATCATCATTTCTTAGGTCATAAAATATGAAATTCCACATTATCCACTGTTTTAATGTACTCCACTTTTTCATTATTTCCATTACTGAATCCTATTATTTTTATAATGTATTTTTTCTTAATCCATTTACACTTATCATTGTTAAAATAAATGATAACCAACCTTCATATTATCAAATTAGAATCCTATATTTTGTAATTTATCATAAGAAAATCCTACATTATTTATTATATAATATGTACTTGAAACTCTAATGTTTTCATAGTGTCCATCATTCCGTCATGCTTCTATTCTATGAGATCCCCATTGAAGAGGAAAGACACATCATTCGTAACCTCAACATGATCAGTTTTTCCAAGAACAATGATATCACTTCCCATTGTCATGGATTTCAACCATTTAGATGATCAAGCCTCTATTATTAAGGGTAAATAGAAATAATCATTTTAGCATTTTATATTTCCTCTTTGGCCCATCATCCTCCTTAGACAGAGAAACCATCTACCTTGAATGACTTCAAAAGTTTTTCATGAGAATTTTGAAGATGACTCACCACTAGTCACATCCTTGAGGATTAACATCTCAACATTGGAATAATCTTCGTAATCATCTATATACTACTCAACTTAATGATAACTATATACTCCATTAATGTAATTTCACAATATAATTGGATGAATCTAAATCCTCATAATTGACCTGATCATGATCTCACCCCTATAATCATCTCATGAAACTTTCCTCAGGTTGATCCATCCTATCTCGAAGCAGTATACACCCATACATCGCTTCAAAATGTCTCAATATCCGATGAACCATATCTTCCAATGGTTCCATACCATAAAATACCTTCTTTTACTTATGATAAATTCTTTGGAGTACTTGAACCATCCTTATCTACCTCTCCTATCTTGAAATCATGATTGATTCCACTAAAAGAAACACCATGGGAGCCCTAGATTGACATGCATGGAAAAGAATCCATAACACATTTTCTTATAGAAATATCCAAAATTATTCCCCCTAGTGGTGCATTGTCACGATAAAAATACATAGGATCGACCAGATTCATATTCAATATACTGAATTTGTCATATACCAGTGTAATACCCTCATTTTTCTTGCATTGTATATTTTTTGGAATAAATGGATCAATAGATAATCAAAATTAAATAAATCTAGTATGAACATCACTTACACCAATATAACCACCAAATCATAATATACATAGATGTTAAGTCACTATTGTAAAGTACATAAACAAATACAAAAAATGTATTCCCAAATATCATATTATTTTAGTATGCTTGGAAACATGTAATCATAAGAAATTATATATAAGTGAGGTACATTATCTACCACTGGGTTATTATTGACATGAAAACTTTTTAGATGCATCATAATTAATATAAATATTGATAACCGATGGAAGGAAACATAAAAGGGGTGATATAAAATTATGAATTAATGGTAAAAAATAGTAACACGTATTATAAACATGATCATAGGGTTATGATAACACGATCATATAAATATTAGAACATACCCTACATATTGAAGATCATAAAAAGGAATCATGACATAATAATTAAATGTTAATATGAAATGAATCATTAGGAATTTAATAACATAATCCATGAAAACAAAAAATTATAATAACACCTGGAAATTGAACAAAATAATATGAAAATATTCTGATTCCTATTATATTCAAGGAGTCATTTCCAAGGCAATCTCAATAATGTGGGTTCACTTACCATACTATATTGGTATTCATGGTTAACACCCATGTCCATCTTAGTACTGTGATTTCACTCTTCATACCATATTAGTAGTCATGATTCACTCCCATATCTATCTTAGTAGTCAAGATTCTCCCCTAATTTCATCTTTTTCTATCTCATGAGATACGAATAATAAACCAAATGCATTGGAGGACGATATATGTCCCACTAATATAATAATGAAATCAATCATTCATGTTCCCAAATATCAAAAAAATAAAATATTAACCTAGAAAATGAAACTTCTTTCATAATGATCAAATCATACCAGAGAATATGAAAAAAAAATTATAATCATTTTATCTAGGAATAACACAGGAAAAGAAGTCTATTTCACAAGCATATAACTCATTGAAGAGAAAAATATTTTGTAATATCATGACATAAAATTCCAACAATTAAATAAAATAATATAAATGGATTCATTTTACCATTTATGTAGAGAGGAATGAGTAACACCAATATTTTCTATCCTATATGGGAAATATTTTTGTAAGATATTTTATAAACACAACATATAGAAATGATCATTTACCATTTGAAAAATACCTCTTAAAACAAAAACCTTTTGAAAATAATTTTTATGAAAATAATCATGAATAATATTAATGTAATCTTCTTAGAAAACTAAATACTTGTGCCTATGAATACTATTATAGGAGTATGAACACATTTTGAAAAATATTTTCCCCGAATACATTTAAAATTCAGATAAAGAAATCACGAAACATAAACCCTGTTAATAAGGTTTTGTAGAGGTGATATGTGAATAATAATCAATATATTAGTAATTGTCATATAATAAATTCATTATTAGTATAGACACTATAAAAATGATAATAGTGGAGAATATGGAAAGTATCTAATATATTTAAAAATTTAAATAAAAATCTATTACATTGAGTCCGACTTATCACATGGGTATTTATATTCATGAATAAAAATATTATGTTAATTTGTTTCATTATTACCATTTTCATTCTTATTATTACTTTTAATTCACTTATTACTATGTTTTATAAAACTACATATAAAATTAATTTGAGGATGGGTGTTTTGAACAAATTTTGTTCATGTCTAAATAATGACCTTTGTTCGACGACTACGATCAAAGTGGTCACCGTATAAACATATAATGAATAATAATAATAAAATAATTATTAAAATTATACATTAAAAATAATTTGAAAACCAATAAATAAATATTGTTCTAAAAAATGAATCGGTGTTACAACTATTGAGAAAGTAGGTCATACATACGAATGAGTAATGTTACCATTTCACAATGGTAATTATTAAAAGAAGAATTTTCACCATAATCTTTCAATAATGATTACTATATCATTAATAACATATTAATTAATTATAATTACTTATATATATAGTTATTACACTGTAAATTAAATCATATCATGTAGAGGAGGTGGTAGTCCACACGTCCACAAATGAAATTATGACTTTGAAGTGTGTGAAATTGATATACAGAAAATGGTATATAAAATATTTGCAGAATTATATTGAGATAAATAATATTATATAGTTTTTATATAATATAATTATAATAAAACCCATTCATTTTACATTATATTCAGTTTTATAATGAGTCGTATTGTATTGAGGGCGGTGGTCCACACATCATAAAACAGATGTATCCTAACTACATAATATTGAATGAATAATGATATGAATTATAATATAATTATATATAGCTAAATAAATTGTAAATATCATAAATATTATATAAAAATATATTTTACCACAAAATTCCAACCATGAGAGGCTATAAGGACCCAGCCTTAAACCTTACCTAATCTTGAGTTAATACAAGATTACACATTGAGGATCTTTTCAGGTTTAGAGTTTTAGAGAATTAGATCATAAACTTGCATTACATTCCACATTTAAAAAAAGTGGTTACATAAAATATATTATTCATTTTTTTCCATCAACGGAAACATATTTGAAATAAAACATGGATTCTTTCTTGACACGTCCTTGACACTATCATCATATCATGTACCTTTCCCTTGATCTGTGAAAAACATTTCAAAAACATGGGATGAGTATAAAAAGATCAGTAAGGGATATAAAAATATATGGAAAGGAAACATGAGTACATATACACATAAGAATCAATGAAATCATAAATTACTCATAAAACATAAGTACTTTAACATACCTCATCAAATCATGAATAAATCATAGAAATCATAAGACATAAATGTAACATGAGGCATTCATAACATTCTTACATAGGGAGTAACCCTCTTGGTTACATTTGGAATAACCACCACAGTATATTCCCTAAATATCTTTAGAGAAACCTTAACGTTTCACTCCTTCATATTACCCAATGCATTGGAGAGCTATATCTGGCCCACCCACCCTTAGTTTATCATGGAACAACCCGTCTTCATAACAATTCCCATGTACCATAACATAATCTTATCACATAAACCATGCATAAAGGAAACATAACATTTCCACCTTTCAATAACAAGATATCAATACAACACATTGATATAAAAACACTATGAAAACCATTTTCAATACCAAAATAAAATAAAAGTAAAACATTTTATTTATTTTTCTTTTAATTAGAAGGTATGGCTTGTAGAGGAAGTTGAAACTCAAATAATGGTCACGGTGGCGGAGAAGTCGTTGTCGCCGCATACGTACGACAATAAAACATTTCTTTTGTTGTTTAGTAAAATGATTTGTATAAAAAACATTATTTTTGAATAAGAATAAAAGTCAAAGGGGTTTATACACCGTATAAAATAATGTTGTGTATAAAACAAAATATGCCTCAATGAAAGGAGATTGAGACGGATTCCCATACAAAGACGGTATCCTTGGTTTAAGGATAAATCAATTACATAATTATGTGTGACAAACGAATACAACAAATATAAGTGGATATTAAGTGTAAAAAAATCAGAGGTTATTCATGCATATTCAAAGAACTACATATTCAAGGAGTAAAAATTTATCCCAAAGAATCAAATTTGGGTTAAGAAGTTCCCTTGCAAAAATTTGACAGCCTAATGACGTCACTACAAAATTCAGAAAATGAGTTGATGAGAGATAAAAAGGGTATCTCATCACATGGAAAAAAAAATTTAAATCAATAAGGATATATAAGAACATATACCAACATTATAGTATGTGAATTAATAGACATAACAAAATATGTTTTTTAAAAAGGGGAGGGTGAATGGTTCCCTTATCGACATGGGTATCTTTCAAAACATACACCCAGTGAAAGAAGGAAAATACAACATTGATGTAAATACTCATAAATGAACGTATATTACTCAATGAGTAAAATAATGGGTAGTACAAACACCAATCAAAGGAAATTGTGTCAAATGTAGCATAAATCTCATGGGAATAAAAGTGAGATGAAAAATCCCTTACGAAAACTCGACAGCCTAACGACGCCACTTAAAACGTACAAAAATTGATTGATGTGATCAAGTAGGGTCTCTCATCATATTAAAATAAAGTTTAATGAAAGAGGTATATAAAATAACATCCCCTAACATAACAAAGAGGAGCTAAGAATAAGTGACATAAAGGAGATTACATGGACAGAAAGGGAGAGGTTAGATCTCTTACGAAAATTCGGCAGCCTAATGGCGCCACTCAAAACTTCCAAAATGTATTGATGAGAGAGAATAGGGTCTCTCATCATATAAAAATAAAAATTACAGTAATAGTAATATAAAATAACATCCCCATAACAAGAAATATGTGCTTTAAAAGGAATGACATAAAAGAGCGTACTTAAAAAGAAAGGGAGGAGTAGGATCCCTTACTTCAAGTCGAACTTGTCTTGTTCGTTACTTTATATTCCTGAATAATAATATTAGTTAAATTTAAAATTTCTTAATTACCTCCTATAAAGATTATTATTCAGTTCATATCACATATTTTAATTTTATAAATATTGATTAATAATATGAGTTCATATCAGACGTTTTTGTCGATGTTTGGTACATGAGTCAAAAATGAACTTGTTTGAAAAATGATTGTCAATGTAGTTATAAGTAAATAATTTCCCGAATAGTATTAATGATTAAAATATAATATATATCCAGTACATATTCATTTTATAATATTCCATATCATTTGGAGATAAAAAATGAAAAGCACCGTTCATGGAGACGGTAGGCCGTACGTACGCATTAACGCTACTTTCATTTTTTCTTTGTCATATTAATGGAATTAAAAATAAATGATATATATATATATATATATTATAATTCCAGTATAATATATATGTTATATAGGTCACATATGTTCTATAATTTCATTCGTTATACATTCAATGTGTTGCATGTACGAGTCACATCACTTGATGGGGCGGTAGTCCACACTTCTTCATATGAAATTATCGCATTTACACAACATGAAAAGAATAAAGGTATGGTTTTAATATAAAATACAGAATCATATAGTAAAAATATAAACCATATATATCATATATAAAATACAGTTCCCTCATAATGGCCACTTTTAAAGGTGTTAAAAGAATATTGAACAATCATCGTTTCATGAGGCAGAAAATTGCCAACCATAGAAACAGTATGTTCTTTAACCATTAGACGAAGGTGTGTGTAAGTGTAGCTCGAATCCATCTTATAAAAACATCCTAGTATATTGAAGATACTTGATTTGTTACAAAAGAAATGAATAAAAAGATTTTAGGGGGTTGGAGAAGAAAAATAAAACAAAAGAACACAAGTGAAGACATTACATTAAAATCGGGTAACTCCCTTTGGTTTGAGCTCAAAGGATTCCTTGGGAAGAAATCTTCCAAAAGTGAGGCTTCAAGGAGTTATAGAGGGATGTGTAGAGACAAAATGGGAATGGTTTGGCCGAGCCAGAGGCTTTGGATGTGTGGGTAAGGAGGTAGGGGTGGGGGCCTTTTATAAGAGGAGAGGATGGACACTCATGGAATGTAAGGAAATGTTACTTTATTTTAGAATGAGTTTCGGATTTTAATGGACCCACATTGATGTGTTTCTTGGATAAGGTGATAAGGGTTAGAAATACACCCATCCAATAGGTTTTGGACATGTGTAGGTCTTAGATTATATATTAACATTCCATTTTATTTAAATCGTTAAATAATGGGGTCATCGCTACATCATCATGATGTCATAAATAATTTAATTTATTTAATGTCTAGAAATTATAAAAAAACTACTATGATGTAGTAAATATGTTTATCTTTCCAATGACTATTTATAGTCGAATATCTGACCTGTGTAACCCCATAGAAAAATTGTTTTAGTAATACATCTTATGTTTGTGTCATTTTTACTTTAACATTAAATAAAAATGTATTTATGAAATTTTCCAACCAAAGTGGCTCCATAGGGTCCCCAAGTTGACCAATTGATTGTCTGGGTCGTCCATGACACATCCAATGAGGGTAGGACATGTTTCTAGGTCATTTAATTTTATTAAAACTTTATTTTTACCTTAAACTACACTAATTACCTCTAACCGCGATTAAAAACTAAAAATTTATTATTCATCAAAAAATTATTTTAATCATATTGAACCAAATTTTACTTATTAATGACAACCATGTTTGTCAGATTTTTGAAAATAAAGTCACAGAAGTGGAAATGTTTCATTTAAATGAAAAATCAGTTTCTTTAACTACCACTTAGTGGTTTCACTATTCATCAAAAATTGAAGTTTTTCAGAAAATTACCAAATATTAACCCTAATCTATATTTGATATTCCGAATTAAAAAACGATGTCTATTTTAAAAAATTAAAAACATATAAGTTTCATTAATTAATTTAACAATTAATTCCCACTGTCAAAACAAATAGTGAGTTTTTATAACACAAAATGTATCAAAAGATTGACACTAGTTTAAGTCCGATTTCAAAGTGAAAATAATTCCAACGACCACTATTGGATTAAATGGTAAAAATATATTATAATTTCACTTTAAAACCAATTCAAAATATAATATAATCATATAAATAAATTATACTAAAAAGAGGTTTTGAATTAAAATACAACATTTTTCACTATTCATTAAAAATTGAACTTTTTCGGAAAAATACCAAAAATTTACACAATGTAAATTTTGATGTCCCGATTCTAAAGAAGAATTTTATTTTTTCAAATATATCACATAAAATTTTCAAAAAGTCGATTTAAAAGAGGTTCGCCATCAAAAGGCAGTTAATCGACCTTTTAAAGAATATTAGAATGTTTACGCTTAAAATTGGATTCATTCGCATTTTTAATCCTCTAACATTTATTGTAAAAAGTAAAAATATTTGACAAACATATATAATCATTTTTTAGTTAGTTCTGTTCATTACCGCCATTACAACGGCTAGGCATTAACTACTATTTAAAATAATATTATTTTATTATTAGAGTGCAATGTAAGATTCCCAAGAAACTCGTTGTTGCGTGTTGGGTACGCCATCGAGCATAGCATCCCCTTTAAAGTCATATTAATATTTTATTCACAAATATGGATAAATGTGAAAATTTCATACTCTTTACTTACCTGGGGTGTTACATCCATCCCCCCTTTTGGGAATTGCGTCCTCGAAATTTTAAAATTGGGCTTGGAAACATCCTTTAAAGTCCCACATCGGAAGAAGAGTAGGTAAAAAAATCACTTTAAAATAAAGGATGATAAGTACAGAGGTCACCCGAGTTAACCCATACTAGGATTCCATGTAGGAAAACATGAACATGGAGGAGAAAACATATAGTCATGTTTTGATGGAGAGTGATAGAAAACATGTTTAGGAGAAAGTTAACCACAAGAAAATCACAAACTTGTGATGGGTTAAACGGTATTCGGTTCCCCGGTAGGAAAAGTTAACAGTCAACATTTTTGATTTAAGTTAATCTTCATTTAGGAATTTATTTTTGAGCTTAACTAAATCTTAATGTAACATACATACATGTCACGTAGACTTTCAACTTTTACTATATTCCTTAATCAAACTCATATTTTCTATAAAAGATGAGTATTTAGGAAGACTTGTTCGCATTAAGAGTACTATAATCAACCTCTTGAGAATCACCTAATCCACAAAAGAGAACTATATATTTCTCAAGTCTTTAGACAAAATACAAAACCAAAAATGTTAGTATGAGGTCAGATAATCCACAAAATTATAATCCTTTATAAAAATAAAATCTATTCTTAATCTCCAAATTTTTTCCAACAAGACCCAAAGTTCAATGAGGACCATTCGATAAACAATTTTTCCATAAAATTATTCAAAGTAAACCAAACTATGATTGAAACCCAAATATTTGAAGAATTTAATCACATAGTCTTCCAAGTTAAATCGTAACATTTATCTCCAAACAACATCAGTTGCTCTTAATGTCTCATGTTGAAAATTAATTAACCTAATCACATATCCTCCATGATAGGTTAATAAATTTCTATAGATAACCCAAAATCAACTTACTCTTAATTTATAAAATCATATAACTAAAAAGAATCAATCAAACTAACCAGGGACTTCACGTAGTCCAGTGTTAGGCGATAGATACTAGTCGCACTTTGGTTGTGGGTTTGATTCTTGTAGCTTTGTCCAACACGACGGGTTGTCACACGGTCTCCATGTTTTCCTTTTTCCAAAACTATATAATTCTTAAAACATTCCCCAAAACGAGATAAAATCATAAAAAAAATTCATAACATATTTTAAACTCAAGGTTATCTCATGCCTTTAATTTTATATCATAACATATAATAACCCATAATTACCTCAAAAGTAAGGATCATATAAACTCTAATGGTTACCTTTATAATTATTACCTGAACTTCCACATCGATTGACCATCTCGTACATGATGCATTACAGAACATACCACGGTTCAAGTGGTTGATCATGACTTCTTGATAGTTGGTTTAGAACAACCACGAGTTTCCTCATTGAAGCCCCCATTTTATCTAGTATCCTAATCAGAGAACCACCACAGTTTCCTTCAAACCTGTTGTCTCTTTGGTGCTTGCTAGATCCATCCATTCACTAAAAATAGAAATTTCAGTGTGAGTATGTTGACGCCGAAAAAAGTCCGTAACTCTCAGAGGAAGTTTCGGAATGACAAAACGAAGTCTTATTCGGAATCAGAGGCCCGATCCGGAGGCCCAGGATGTGGTGCGCAAAATAAAGGAGGCTCCACGCAAAAATTTTTTCTGCACACATAGAATCACCAGGTTTCGCGGAATTGAGCCGTTGAGGCGTGCGATCTTTGTGCGCCCTGGTTCTCCATGGTGTGCCTTTGCTCGCCAGCTGTGCTCGGTGTGAAGAATTTCGCATGCTGCCTGGATTCCGCGCCGGAGGTCGCCTATAAATAGAAGGTGACCTCGAATGATTTGGGGTTTGAGGAATCCGAAGTGACTCCTGTGCACGCAATTCGGCTCCCCCCGCGCGCAAGATGACTTCCAGGTAAACCCTCATTTCACGCAACCTTGCCCCGGAGATCACCTTTGCATGCAACTCCACCGACATCAGTGAATTTTCCCCCTCCCCTGTGTTCCAGTCTTACGTGCAATCCATGTCTCTTGCGCGCAATACCCTGCCGTATGCGCAATACCCTGCGCATATTTCCCTCTCCGCGCGCAATTCCTTTGCTCCAATTGCACGCCGTCCCGGTCCATTTCCCGCAAACCTTCCCTTTTGCACGCAAAGCCCAAGACCCCTCACCTTGACGCCCCTTGGCTGCCCCCTGAACCGGCACGTGATGTCTCCCCTACCGGGCATGTGCGCCATGCATTGTTTTTCTGTACGGCCTTCCAGGCTAATGCGAAGTAACTTCAAGGTCCCTTGGGCCATGTTTCCCGTTGCGTTGCTTTGCCTTATGCTTCTCCGCTCAGGCACACTAACGGCTATTGGATCTTCGCATAGCCACGCTAACGTGGATCCCCCGGTGGTTCTCCCTACGGCCCCCCTTCATTGTGGCCTTGCTGATGACTTCCCTTCCACAAGGGGTAGAGGGCGTTGGGCATGTAAGCCCTAGGGGTGTGGAGCGAACCCACCTCGTCCAAGCTGCAGGACGTTAAACTGCTATGCACCTCGTCCTTAACACAAGATGTTAAACTGTGGTCCGACCCCATGCTTCATACGCAGGCCCCCCCAGCTCGGACATGTTTTACGCCACTCGACTCCCTGGGAATGGACTCATCCTCACATGGAATGAGATCCTCCTTGTCGGGGCGGTGTTTTTCCGCGGGGGAAGGGCTGCCTCAGAGCGTAAGCCCCTGTCCTTTATTGCGGATCATTGCACACGTGCATCTCCGTACTTCCGCCCTGCCAAGGCCGGTGGAGTACTTTTCCCCCTGCGCTTTGTCGCACCACGGGCCTCCACCCTGGAGTAAGCCCCGACACCAAGGGCCGCTAACCACACGTAAGCCCCTATTTCCTCTTTGGGCCGCTCAATGAGTAATCCCCATTCCGCTTCTCACGGACGCACCCTTCGCAACGTGATCGTATGGTCCCTGCTGCCTCTTGTTTCCCGCACCGAGCATGACCCACGTGGTCTTAGAGCATGCATCGACCATGAAATCCTCTTATGGGCTTCCCCAGAGCGTAAGCCCCATCCCAGTGAACTACGTGGACTTTGATCCGTGCTAACGCACGGTACGTAGGAAGCCTCCACGAGGTTCAAGCCCACCACCCGGTCATCCCCACCTCTCCATGTCGGTTCTCTGAACACCTTGGGCCACCTTAGAGCGTAATCCCCAAACCCTTCATCCCGCATGACATTAAACTGTATTCCATCCCTCATGATGTTAAACTGTATTCTGTCCCGCATGACGTTAAACTGTATCACATCCCGCATGATGTTAAACTTTATTCTGTCCCGCATGACATTAAACTGTATTCCGTCCTGCATGACGTTAAACTGTATCGCGTCCCGCATGATGTTAAACTGTATCTCCCCTCTTGGGCCGTCTCAGAACATAAGCCCCATGTCTCACTCCACCATCCATCCTAATCCTTACCCGGGCCGCCACATCCCGGTGAGATCATGCCACCCCATCCCACTCCGTGACACCCGGGAGGCCGACCACGTGCTGGCCCCAACATCGGTGTTCCCCCCTGGGGATCATTTAACCCGATCCGTCTCCGCAAGATGTTAAACTCGCGACATACCTCGTTTTAAACATGGGAAGCTGAGGAAAACATCAGATGGTACATATTCCTCGCGTTCGATGCGGGATACCTCGGGCTTCCGCGCCCTCGAGAAGCCCTGTGATGAGGGACCGAAAACAAACATCCTGACGACGCCGCAACGTGACCATTCTCCTCACCGAAGGTTGTTGTCCCGACAAGACACCTTAGAGTGTCTTGATAGAAGCATTGTAATTAACTGGATTCCATGTAGATATGGAACCAGGAATGATCTTCACGAACCCGTCTTAAATCTATGAGGGAGACACGGACTAGGTGACCAGTTCCAAGGAGGAATCCATGGAAGGAATAGCCAACATCCCATCATCCCTGTTTCGATCAAAGAGCAGACATCCATGAACAAGGAACGGATTTCACCTTCCTTTGGAAAGTGGGAATGCGGGGCAAAAAGCAGCGCATCCTCCCCCACAGACGGATGTGCGCGCCCCGGCGAAAGCGTCAAAAACAAAAAATGGTGAACCCGACGTGAAGCTATTCTCCTAAACACGGGGAATGGTAGCCGTTGGGGCATCAGATCCACAAAAAATTGTGAACCCGACATGTCACCAGGTCCGGGTAACCCTCACCGGGACATGAACCCGCTAGGGGTTGAGGCGGTCAGGACGTTGACTACTCCGTTCTGTGACGTCGTCAACGTGGATTCGTCTCGCCAACCATGGAAGACGGAATGATGATGGGCCTTGGTTATTGATCTCCTTTCCTGTTGAAGCTAATGGGTTCATATCCCTGTTTCCAGGAATCAGATCACTGCATTCGAAGCTCGATCGACACCTGCCCACCGGCGCAGGGGCAGGGGCAGTACCGACCCGGCTACCCCGCGCGGTCCCACCTATTCGGCGGTTTCTCCGGCTTTGACCGTCATAGAAACTGGGCGCTTGTGCCCCCTCTCCCCATCAAAAATCATCGAAAAGAGGGTGATCAATAACCTGGTTCGTAGGTATGACGAGGAAGGGGTCATCCCCACCAGGGGCATGGCCGCTTGGATCTAGAGGCGATCGCACCACACCACCATCACCGCCCTTGAGGGCCGCGCAGGGAGCCGCCGCTCTCCACGCCGATGTTCAACCGCTTCAAGAACCTATACCTAGAGCGCTTTGACACATCCTTCCCCAACGCCAATGAGGTGGGGGTGTCCGGGTCCACCCTATCGGTGATCCATCCCAGGGGTTAACGGAAAGAACCCCCGCCAGGATGCATCGACGTCGTCGCCCGACTTACCCAGCCGAGGAGCAGGCAATCTTCATGACCACACCTCCGGTTCCGGCCCATCTGACTCGACGCCAGCGTCGGGCGCGAGTGGGAGAGAATGCACGCCCTGGGGAACCAACATCAACAACAACTGTGGCCCGAGCCACTGCTGACTCCTATTACCAGGTCCCCGCGCATGGTGAGCAAGGGAAACCACGTGCCCAACTTGGATCGAAACCCCGACCACCCTGCAGGCAGGTTGGGTCGAATCTCCCGGTCGTAGACACTGGCAATGGCCACTGCGGACCAATCCGCGGTAGTGCCGCTATCCATGAGGGCTCATTCAGTGCCACCGATCTGGGAAGCTGAAATCTTCTTCGTGGTGGCTATGCTCTGGGTATGACTCCTTCAAGCGCCCACTGCATGGGGTATGTGGTCACTCCCCCTACTACCGGCCATGAGCATGGATCCGTTGTGTATCCAGTCACACACTCACTTGGAGGTCCTCCCCATGTCCCTTTCGACATCTATCCCGGTGCTTCTCGCACCCCGGCGTTCAGTCCCCTCTGCCCCAGATCTATTGTGGCCAATAGACCCCAGGACGGAAATCGTCCTTACCCTGAGGAGCTACCAAGGGGCAGGAAGGCTGGGCATCGTCGCCGTGGGAGGAATGTTAGGGGAGTCTGGACGGGAATCAGACCAGTCCGCTTCTCGGATTTGGAGGCAGAGTTTGACTCGACGATGGAACCTCCCCCCCAACCCTTCGAGTTGAGGGCATGGGTGGGGATGCGGCGCATCAGTCTCATACTCCACGAATGCGAGATTCGTATGATTCCCTCCTCCCTTCGAAGGTATATCCATGAGGACAAGGACTTGGCATACCGCCTGGTATCAAGCCCGCAGTTGCCGCTGACCTCCTCGGAAGAACCTCCTACCCCTGTTAGGGAGGGTGAGGAACTTTTCTGGGGACCGACGGAAGAATCGCGAGGCGAAACACCCTCGGCGAGCACCGACGCTGTGACAGGAGTCCAATCCACCGGCCCATCCTATCGCGACGTGGAAGCCATGGCACTACAACCCCTGGAGGAAGACCAAGTGATCGGCGGCCAATCGCCTGTTCGCCGTATTCCCCACCGGCCAGCCCACCGCCCCGATGGCCTGCCTCAGCGCCATTGCCAATTCCCCGACTTTCCTCAGTGGAAGAGCAGGGGCGGAAACATCCGGACCCCAAACCGGAGCTGTGGAGCTTCTGGACCGTTCATGCAGTGGGCCACTTCCCTGAGAAGTTTTGGCCGGTCGCAGAATCGAGTTTTGATGTGCCGGAGTCACTCAACCTGGTAGAGTTTGAATGCTTCCGCCAGATTCTTCAGGTAACTCACTCCCCCCCATCAGCTAGCACCTTATCCCGGGAGCCAAGTTCATCTCGAGGAGATTGGTGTGCAGTGCCACCGGGTCGACCTAGCAGTACTCCCTGCGGTCTGGCACCCCGAGTCGTTGGACCACCATGAGGCCCTTCAACAAAAATTTGTCCAGAGTTTTCAAGTACTCCGTAGAGTTATTGAGGAGGCCACCCCCCATGCGCACGTCCGCGAGTGGGGGAAGTATGCTGCTCTCCTCTTTTGTGCGATCTGTCGGCAGCCCGATCCACTGTGAGGCCCTGAGGGAATGTCACCAAGGGCAGTAGCAATCAACATGGATGAACGATAAGATGAGGGAAACATTATTGAGCCCCTCGACGGAGACTCACCCCCCATGGACAGGCTGCTACTGGACCAATCTGGGAGGATTACTCGCCAATAGAGGAGCCTCCTAGGCCTTCCTGTACCAACAGAGGCACTGGTGTTGGGCCGAAACATCGGCAAGGGTAAAGAGCCCGTCGGTTCTTTCAAACTCACCGACCCATCTTCCTTAGTGCAGAAGGTAGAGGAAGATCCCGAGATGGCCACGCTGCGCCAACAACTAGCCGAGCAAAAGAGGCTGGTTGATGAGCTCCTGGCCGAACGCATTGCAGAGCGGCGGTCTGACTACGACAACCCTAGACCAGGATAGCAGGGGCAGGATCATCTACCCCTTGTTGAGATCACCCCGGGAAATCGTGACCGTGTCGTGTTCGCCGACATGGGAGACACTGGAGCCCATGGTAAGAGGCATGATATGTTTCGCCGAACGCTCCCGAACGGCGAGACAACCTGGGGGACCCTACTCGATTTCATCTTGCCTCTCCGAGAGTCACTCCGCCAGCTGCCCCCCGAGCCGCTGAGCACGACTATCATATCGAAGAGCCTGGAAATGCGCTTGTGGTTAGAGATCCCCATCAGGATAAGAATCTGAATCCGAATGATCTGATGGAAGTACTCATCGCTCACTTGGAGGCCCTCGAAACTCGGCAAGTGGCAATCCCACCGGATGGCAAGACGTACCACGCATGGGTGGTCGACATTCTGGCCCCGTCAGGATTTGGGAACCCCACTTTTTCCCCCTTTAACGGGACCGAAGACCCGCCAAAACAGTTGGACCACTTAGACTCTAGGTGTGGGCCTCTGTTAGGGACTCCGGTGCAGCATGAGCCTGCCAAGCTCCGGTGCTTAATTCAGAAATTGGAAGGACCAGCATTCGTCTAGTACATCCAGCTCCCTATTGGATCAGTGACTAGGTGGGAGGACCTTCGCCAACAATTCCTCTACCAGTTCAGTTCCACAACCCGGAAGACGAACATTGCAGACCTCTTTAGGTGCAAGCAATGGCCCGACGAGCGAGTCACAGACTTCGTCGCCCGGTGGAAGGGGCTCACGTACTCCCTTGACAAGCCACTGACTCAGGAGCAATTACATACGATGTGTGTGGGGAACATCTAGTTAGAGTTGGTTCCTTCCCTGATCATGCAGAATTACCCTGGAGGGTTCCGGGACTTCTCTGATAAGGCTCAGCGCCTCGAAGAAGCCATGCAACAGGCCGGTCAGGCACGCCCGCTGCCTTCTATAATCTCGGCAAAGAGAGCCGCCAGAGCTGAGCCCACTACTATGGCGCAGATAGAGGCCCCCAGACAGCTAGAGTTGCTTCCGGTGAGGCCATCTCAGCAGGTTCATAGGGGTCACCCCCACAGCCTCTGGCCCAGCAGCGACCGCCTCAAAATCGGCAGGCGCCTCCGCGTAACGCACCGCCACCACCTAGGCGAGGTAATCCGGCTCCGCCTCCTCGGCCTGCTCCTCTGGCCCATGTCCATGGTCAGCCCCCAAGAGTCCCCTTTCTAAATAGAAGGAATCAGGATTACTGGTTTGGTGAGGCCCAGGTCCCTGGTTATTTCCATAGCGCCTTGGAGTAGAGGATCGTGCGACTGCCTCAGTGCCGGAAGCCAGAAGAGGCCTGTCTCACAGATCACCCTAAATACTGCCCTTATCACCGGTTCCTGGGACACACCATCCAGCAATGCAATGTGTTCAAGGACTGGCTCCATGACCAGATTGACAACAACATAGTCAGGTTGGGAACAACCCCAGCACATGTGGCATGTGTCTTCGTGGGATCATATGGCAGTAGTGACGACGGGGATGGGTGGGAACAGGTTTCCGACCATGGGTCCCGAATGTAAAATGACTTGATGGCCCACAGGACAGTCACTCATGCCCATGGAATCATCCGTGCCTGCCTGGATCAGCCAGAGCCCTCGGAGTCTGCGAGCGCCGCTTCGGCATCGTCGTCCCAGCCTACTTCTTCCCAGAAGAGTAGGCGGTGGCGGAAGAAGAAAGAACGCGCCCTGCAATTGTCGTCATCTTCTCGCACGCTTGGCGATTTCATGCCCCCGGAAATGGGGATCCCTCTGAGACCCCGTCTGGTAATGGATGACTCCTCGACCGAGAGCCCGGGGTACACTCCGGTTAACACCGTAGAGTTGGTAAATCCCTTTGTGGCTCCCTACGACAAGGAGTGCCAGGTGGACCTCTCTGAGAGCCTGGGTTATGCTCCGGTTAACACCGTAGAGTTGGTAAATCCCTTTGTCCCTCCCGACGACGAGGAGCGCCAGGTGGACCTCCCCAATCTCCCCAGTCATCGCCAACGTCGACAGAGCCATGGATACGTGAACTGCTGAGGAACGACAGCCGTCACCTCCAGTCAGGATGTGCATGCTACCGAGACCAGGCAGCATGCCCGGTATAGAGAGCAGCACTCGCGGCTCCCTCACCCGGTGACAACATGTTCGCTTCCACCACCGTTTGTGTTGCTGGATCAGGTGGAACCACTTTTCCCGCGTCGCAACCAGCCCTGCCACTGGCCGACTATGGCCTTCCGGTCCTAGAATGGCAGCCCCCTCCCGGGCATCAGCCGGTGAACAACGGGACGTGCCTAGTAATAGTCAGTCACCGGTCCCGCTAGTAGGGCCCGTCATTCCCCCAATCGCAGAGCGACCTCCTGTAAGTAGAAGCTCACGTTTGTCATGAAAGTATGATGTCATGAAGCATCTTGCTGGCATTCCAACAAGACTTTCCATCCTTGAGGCCCTCGTCCTATCGTCTGAAATGCGTGAGGTGCTTGCCGAGGCTTTAAGGAGCCCCCTCCAATTTGAAGCAGAGGTCGCGGCCGCTGAAGCCTTCCACACCGAGGTGATTAAGGACGCCGAATGTCAGGAGGTTATCTCATTATCCAGTGAAGATGAAGACCCTCCCATACAGGGGGACATTCGCCTGTTGTACATCACCAGCCAGTTCAATGGCGTGGAAGTCCATCGCTGTCTTGTCGGCACAGGTTCTGTGATTAAATTGATCCCAACTCGGACATTGTGAATGCTGGGGTTGTCCGAGCATGATTTAACTCCCTCTGACCTCAGAATACAGGGGTATGACAGGACCGAGCAGACTCCACTCGGCAAGATTCCTCTGAAGACCCAGTTCGGCGGCTTAATTTCCAATACTGGATTCATGGTTGTCTCTCAGGGCACTGCCTACAACGCATTGATGGGAAGGTCGTGGCTCCATTTTCACGCAGCGGTTCCCTCATCATATCATCAGTGCCTCAAATACTCCCTTAAGGGTCGAGTGGGTGTGCTCCAAGGAGATGTGTCTCTGTTTGCCTCTTGTGAAGCTCGTTACTTGGACGCTGACTATTACAAGAGCAGGGACAAGAAAATCCTTGCAGGTGAGGTTGAGCCCGCCGCTGTCGCGGGTGATCCCTGGGTAGGTTTGGATGACGCATATGTCTTCCTAATCCATCAGTAGGAGGCCACGACTCCCGATATGGGAGAGTGATTTTTTGTCTCGGGTACCAGAGGAATAAATATTTCCAGGTCTATGCGACGACGGGAAATCACCTCGTACTCTTACACCAACCAAGACCAGGTGATCCCCGAGCCTCCTACCCCCGTACGATTTCGGGACGTTGGGCTCATGGCAACGGCAGTACGTCATACGTGCCTGTTTCGCTGAGCCGGGATCGACCGGCTCAAGACAACACGTCACCACTACTTCGATGTCATAAAGTGTGTCCTCTTAGGCCGCAGGCCAGATGGGATTGGATCAACTGCCTTCGTCGCCATGGTCTCCGCGGTGCATGGGTCTCCCGTCGTGATGACCTCTGCCGCCCAAGCCGGTGCCAGCTCCCCATCCGGTTCAAGCAGCCCCAAAACAGCTCCCCCTATTGACGATCCTTCCAAAAGCAGAGAAGAAGACATCGAAGATGATTCTCCTGCCTTTGAGGAGGGCGTCTCTGCCATGGTCAGCGAGCTAGTACAGGTGAACCTCGGTAGTGAGGCGGACCCGAGAACCACCTTGGTCAGTGCCGCTATGCCTCCCGAGGAATGGAAACAGTACATAGACTTCCTCAGACAGCACCGTGATGTTTTTTCCTGAAGTTCTGACGAGATTCTGGGACTAGATCCCCATGTATTCGTCCACCGCCTTGGCCTCCCAGCAAACCATCACGGGGCCAAGCAGCCTCCCAGAAAAATGAACTCCTTTCATGGTGCCATGGTTGAGGCCGAAGTTGATAAGCTCATTAAGGCCAAATTTGTCAAGGATGTCCAGTACCCCAGGTGGCTAGCCAAAATTGTGCCCGTCAGGAAGAAGAACGGGAAGATCAAGGTCTGCATCGACTTCAGCGATCTTAATCTCCACTGTCCGAAGGATGAATTTACCCTTCCCATGACAGAGCTGTTGATCGATTCAACGGACGGGTTCCAAGCCCTCTCTTTCGTGGATGGGTACTCCGGGTACAAGCAGATTGGGATGGCCCCCGAGGATGAAGAGTTCACTGCCTTCAGGGCCCCCCAGTGCAGTTTCTGCTATCGGGTTATGCCCTTCGGCCTGTAGAACGCGGGTGCCACCTATCAATGGGCTATGCACCGCATGTTCAAGCAGATCCTTGGGACGCTGGTGGAGTGCTATGAAGATGACCTGGTGGTTAAATCTCGTCAGCGCCAGGACCATCTCAACGACCTTGAGAAAGTGTTCGGTTTTCTCCGTTCTCACCACTTGAAGATGAACCCATTGAAGTGTGACTTCGGGGTCACCTCCAGAAAGTTTCTTGGCTTCATCGTTAGGTATCGAGGTATCGAGATAGACCCCGAGAAGATCAAGGCCATCAGTCAGATGCTTCCCCAAATAATATTCGGGAGCTTCGAGGCCTCCAAGGCCACTTAGCCTATATACGCCGATTCATTGCGAATCTGGCCGGAAAGTGTAAGCCCTTTTCTCGGCTAATGAAGAAAGGAGCCACCTATGGGTGGGATGAAGAGTGTGAGACCTCTTTTGAGGAAATCAACCAGTACCTTCTTGAACCACCGGTCCTGGTGCCACCCATTCCAGGAAAGCTGCTGGTCCTTTACGTGACCGCCCTGGAGTGATCCCTCGGTGCCCTTCTCGCCTAGAAGAACAACGAGGGAATGGAGAATAGCCTCTAATACCTCAGCTGCATGCTCCTCGACGCGGAAGTTAGATACTCTCCCATCGAGAAGAGCTACCTGGCGCTCATATTCACCGTACAAGAATTTGTGGCACTACTTGCAGCACCACGAGGTACAGCTGGTCTCTCGGGTAGACCCGTTGAAATACATCCTGAGCTGGCCTATGTTGACCGGCCGATTGGCACGCTGGGCGGTGATCCTCTAGCAGTTCGACATTAGGTTCGTACCTCAGAAGGCCGTCAAAGGTCAGGCGTTGGCCGACTTCTTAGCTACCCACCCAACCTCCGTGGACCAGCCACTGGATTTGGGCTTTCCTGATGAGGCAATCCTCTCAGTCGATCACACCACCCCATGCTGGAAGATGCACTTTGATGGCGCCTCCCGAATCCCTATCGGTAGAAGGCTCAAAGATACTAGGTTTAATAGAGTGGGCCTACGTATCGTCTTCATCACCCCAGAGCAAGCCATTCTTCCATATTCGTTCTTGTTGTCAGAAGGCTGCACCAATAATGAGGCAGAATATCATGCCCTTATCACTGGTCTCGAGTTGGCTCTTGAGGTTAACGTACCCCACCTGTATGTCAATGGGGACTCTGAGCTGGTCATCAAGAAGGTTAATGGTGACTATGCTATCAGGAAGCCGGAACTCATGTCATTTCTGGAGTGCACCCTCCATCTAATGGCTAAGTTCCCCTCCCAACCAGATGTCATTCACATTCCCCAGTCGCAGAACAGTCGAGCAGATGCTTCGGCCAGCCTGGCTGCATCACTCGCGGAGCCCGAACAGGATGACCTAATCATCCACGTGGCGCACTGAAGAGTCATTTCTCCTGTTATCCTGGAGGGCGATCATGGCCCGCGAGAGAACCATCTCACTGCTGGTGCCCCCGCGTCAGGACCCCTCGGGGCTTCAGGTGTGGTGATAGAGACAGTTCCTAACTGGAGAACACCCTTTGTTGAATATCTCCAGCACGGTAGTCTTCCGATGGACCGAGAAGAGCAGGACCAAATCTGGCGCCGCGCGCCGCAATTCACCCTTCAAAGCGGTCCCAGCCGTGAGAAGCTCCTTTAATGGCATGGGTTTGACGGTTTTCTCCTCCGTTGTCTTCAAGGAGTGGAGATCCCACAGGTCAAGCAGGAAGTGCACGCTGGCTCCTGTGGCGCCCACCAGGCCGGGTCGAAGTTGTCCCACTAGATTAGGAGACTGGGATACTTCTGGACCTCCATGATCCACCACTGCATCGAGTACACCAAGAGGTGTCATGCGTTCCAAGTTCATGCTAACTTTGTGCATTGGCAACAGGAGCCTCTCCATACTACTAATTATTCTTGGCCCTTTACGGTCTGGGGTTTGGATTTCGTAGGGCCTTACCCGCCGGTGACGGCCCGCCAGTGCCAGTTCATCTTAACCGCCACAGATTTCTTCTCAAAGTGGGCAGAGGCCGCCCCGCTCAGGGAAGTCAAGGCTGGTTCTATCGTCAACTCCGTGAGATCCAATATCATTCACTAGTTTGGAATACCTCACACTATCCTCATAGATAACGAAACCAACTTCCAGGCGGCCGAGCTGAAACGATTGTACGCCAAGTACAACATTCGCTCTAACCACACCTCCCGCTATCATGCGCAGGCGAATGGACAGATTGAGGCGTTTAACAAAACCCTCTATAACATTCTGCCAAAAAATGGTTGGTCAGAACAATAAAAGTTGGCCGGGCAAGCTCCCCAACGCCCTCTGGGCTTATAGGAAGATGACTCGCAATTCCACCCAGGTGACTCCGTATTCCCTGGTATATGGAGCTGAGGTTGTCCTTCCCATCGTGGTCCAGCTGCCCTCATTACGCACGGCGGTCTACGACCAACAAGCGCCGGACAGAGTTGACGAGATCCGTCTAGCCGAATTAGAAGCACTGGACGGAAGTAGGCTTCGCGCTTTACATAACTTGGAAAGGCATCAGAGCAGGATGTCTCGAGCTTTCGATAAGACGGTTCGCCTCCGCTCCTTCTTACAAGGTGACCTGGTGCTGGCTCTTAGAGCACTAATGATTTCCGGGAGGAAACCACCCAAGTTGGAGCCCAAGTGGGAGGGGCCTTTTATTGTCCATAAGGTCTATCCCAATGGAGCGTACTCCCTGGTGTCTATGGATGGTGAGCGTATCACTCCTCCCACCAACGCCAGGTTCCTCAAGAAGTACTTTGCCTAGACTGTCTGGTCCTGCATGACCTTAAACTGTATGGTCCTACACGACCTTAAACTACACTCCGCCCTACATTTGGGCTCCATGGTCCGAGCACTAAGACCTAAAACTAAGATCCTATTTTGGTTCTGCCCTTTTCTTAGTCCGAGCTCTAAGACCTAAAACTAAGATCCATATTTTTTCCAACATGACATTAAACTGTATTTCCAGAACTACGTGTGGCTTGATTCCCATCCTTATGGGATACGTAGGACCACCTGAACACCTAGATTTCAGGTCCAGCCCCATCTCTTAGGAAATCCCACAATCTCCTGGTGCCTAGGGTGTTTGGCATTACGCCCCCTCTTTTTCCTAGGGATCCGCCATATTTTGGCCACTCTCGGACTGAGCCCTCTGACCCTTTCCAATGGTCTTCTGATGTGATCAAGGAACTCTGGTCTAGAACATGGAGTTCCAGATTCGACTTAGGCAAGTTCCACCCACTTTCCAAGCTTCGTGTTCCCATTCATTCAGGCCCCCTTCGTCCTTCATACCCGGAGGGACCCCCAAGAACGGCCTGGATACAACGCCAAAGGGCTCTCCTACCATCATCGGCCAACGCCCCCAAGGGTTTCAGACAAAAAATTGAAACAAATCCCACGTTGTGAACATGGTCAGCGGTTGATGCTCATTTGTTTGTCCTCGTGTCTAACACGATAGGATGCTGCATTGCGAACATGGTCAGCAGTAATCCTCAGTCGTCACGCCGGCTTCACCAGGCCCTGAATGTTGGTGGCATGGTTCATGTCATGTTCTGCCCCACTGCATCAAGGTGGAATCTCGACACACCTTGTACTAACCCTCAGTACACCGCCACACATCAGACATACCCTCAGTACACCGCCACACATCAGACACTCCTTGACCCTCATCCCCTTGGGGAGTGAGGAGTCGCCCAGACATTGCGTTTTGAGCCCAGCATAGCTAGGAGCTACCATCTCCTGCCCCTCCCTGATTTCCGAACCCTCGTAGGCCCCTTTGCCCGAGGGTCCTCTCTCAGTTGGTCCAAACCATATGACCTTAAACTGTGTTGTTGGTCCAAAACATATGACCTTAAAATGTGTTGTTGGTCCAAACCATATGACCTTAAACTGTGTTGTTGGTCCAAACCATATGACCTTAAACTGTGTTATTGGTCCAAACCATATGACCTTAAACTGTGTTGTTGGTCCAAACCATATGACCTTAAACTGTGTTGTTGGTCCAAACCATATGACCTTAAACTGTGTTGTTGGTCCAAACCATATGACTTTAAACTGTGTTGTTGGTCCAAACCATATGACCTTAAACTGTGTTGTTGGTCCAAACCATATGACCTTAAACTGTGTTGTTGGTCCAAAACATATGACCTTAAAATATGTTGTTGGTCCAAACCATATGACCTTAAACTGTGTTGTTGGTCCAAACCATATGACCTGAAACTGTGTTGTTGGTCCAAACCATATGACCTTAAACTGTGTTGTTGGTCCACACCATATGACCTTAAACTGTGTTGTTGGTCCAAACCATAGGACCTCAAACTGTGTTGTTGGTCCTATCACACGATCCTAAACTGTGACATTATCGTCATGGCTGCACGACGAAAACGGCTATGCATTGTGGTGACCTCGTTGTAGAGGACGTCACGTTGGGTATTGGTCTTGTGCCATGCCATTTGTCAACGCCTATCACGGCTTCATGCTTGTGGCGACACCGTGTCCTACTACTCTAGGTCTATCGCTTCACAACATAAAATCCACTCACCTTAAAGGACAAACAAGATTTATCAAATTCCGCTTCGTTTAGTGCAAGGGCCACGCCCGCACTCCCCTTTTCCCTTGGCACTGGTATCTTACCTTGTCACCTTCCAGAACTACGTGTGGCTTGATTCTTATCCTTATGAGATACGTAGGAATGCCTGGGGCACTTCCCCACGTGTCCAGCCTACCTTCGTTTTCGGTCCCTCGACTCGAGCATTTCCCCGGAGAGAGCATGGTAATTTGGGCTTAGGTCCTCATTCACGACAGATTTTGTAAATGTTGTGCCATGTATCTGTTTCTCCCTTTTCCCATCTCCACGATCCGAGCTCTAAGACCTAAAACTAGGATCCTCTCAGTCCGAGCTCTAAGACCTAAAACTAAGATCCTCTCGGTCCGAGCTCTAAGACCTAAAACTAAGATCCTCTCGGTCCGAGCTTTAAGACCTAAAACTAAGATCCTCTCGGTCCGAGCTCTAAGACCTAAAACTAAGATCCTCTTGGTCCGAGATCTAACACCTAAAACTAAGATCCTCTCAGTCCGAGCTCTAAGACCTAAAACTAAGATCCTCTCGGTCCGAGCTCTAAGACCTAAAACTAAGATCCATATTTCGTCCTGCATGACGTTAAACTGTATTTTGTCCTGCATGACGTTAAATTGTATTCCATCCCGCAAGACGTTAAACATTATTTTCAAGAACTATATGTGGCTTGATTATCATCCTTATGAGATAGGTAGGACCGCCCAAACATTTCGTCTTCGGTCCAGCCCCAGGGATTACTAAACCCCGTCCTTCCTTATTGTCGGCCACTTGGCCCCACTTCATGGGAAGTGGAGTAATCGGGATATCTACCCCGAGAATGTTCGGGATGCCCCATGGTAATAATGGGAAGTGGAAGTTCTCTTGACAAAGAGGCCCTGCCTGGAAATTGGGACGACCCGTGATCAGGTCGGTACGTCCGCCTAATGCGCCTTCGCCATGGTGGCACAATTTCGGGAGTGTTGGACTCTGTTCGAACAAACCACCACTTCACCATCCACGCCTTGCGTCCCCCCTTATTCGGATCCTCATTTCCTTTTGTGTTTGAAGGGACCCCCTAACAGTATGTATGCTCGACCTATTTTTCGCCTACTGTCCTGGGCCAACGTTCCGGAAAACTAATCATGTTTTACGGGACCCCCTAACATTATGGATGATCGAACTATGGTCTGCCTACTGTCTTGGGCCAACATTCCAGAAAACTGACCAACGATATTTGAGTTAGGCCCCATGTTGCGAAAATGGTCAGTGGTCAGCCCTCATTTATTGTCCCCCCATTCCAGGACAACGTGATATGGATGATGTGTTTCTGCCACGGTTGACAGTTATCCTCCATGGTTGTGCCCCATTGGGTTCCGAATTTGGGCATTGTGAATCACCCTTCCTCTCCATTGCCCTGTGTTCGGATGGATTTCAATGCCCACGGCATTTCCCCGATTGTGTGTAAGAGCACATTGAGAAGTCGACACATCAATCGGCTCAGGGTTCTCATCAGAAGTCCATGCCCAATTTTGGATGCCTGAAGCTTGGTCAATGCCCCACAGTTGAACGAAATGATGGTACGAGCATCTTCTTCTTCTTGCATTGGGCACGACCCACAGGAGCCTAGGGATGTGTTTTTATTCGTTTCGAAATTATGGTTGAGTGCATTAAACCATGGGTACAAATGAATGGATTTGGCCACATATCGGATTGAGACGATGAGCAGTACAAGCATAAAGTTAATGAGATGGAAAAAACAAAGCCCTTAGTGATTAGTGTGCTGAAGCGATCTTTCCAGCGCTGCTACCCTCTGGCTGGTAGCCTCCAAGACCGCTTCTCTCTCTTTGAAGACTCTCTCCTAATTGGCCACCATAGAGCGTAGCTCGCCAGCCCTAGCTTGTGCCTGCGCCCACTCGGTTTGAAGTACGGTCATCTGGTTACTCGCCTCTACTAGTTGATCCTGCGCATTAACCAGCTGGGCCGTCTGTTGCTCCACGAGATCAGAGCATGTTATGATGAAGGCCTCCTTATCTGCCACCTGACCTTCGAGGTGCCGGACTTTCTGCTCCACCCTCAGCAGCGCTTGAGTGCTATCCAATCCTTCCCGGCACTTGGAAATGTCGGTGTGCCGGCTGCTCTTGTGTATCTTCTCGTCCATGTAATCACGGACCATCAGATGAATGTGCTGAGCATCAGCCCCTCCGGCACACAGGAAGCGCAGCCAGGTATGAAGTGATCAAATCCGCCTCATCCAATCCGACTAGGGATTCCTAAGGAAGCTCTAGATACACTTCCACCCTTTGCGCCATGTCAAATTTAGCATAAATCTCACGGGAATAAAAGTGAGATGAAAAATACGTTATGAAAACTCGGCATCCTAACGACGCCACTTAAAACGTACAAAAATTGATTGATGAGATCAAATAGGGTATCTCATCATATTGACATAAATTTTAAAGAAAGAGGAATATAAAATAACATCCCCCCACATAACAAAGAGTAGCTTAAAAGAAGTGACATAAAGGAGAGTACCTAAAAAGAAAGAGAGAGGTTAGATCCCTTACGAAAATTTGGCAGCTAAACGGCGCCACTCAAAACTTCCAAAATTGATTGAAGAGAGAAAATATGGTCTCTAATCATATGAACATAAAAATTATAGTAATATTAATATAAAAGAACATCACCATAACAATAAAGAGGATCTTTAAAAGGAATGACATAAAAGAGCGTACTTAAAAAGAAAGAGAGGAGTAGGATCCCTTACTTCAAGTCCAACTTGTCTTGTTCATTTCTTTATATTCCTGAATAATAAACGTTGGTCAATTTATAATTTATTAAGGACCTCCGATAAATATTATTATTCAGTTCATGTCACATACATTAATGTTATAATAATTTCTTAATAATATGAGTTCATATTAGACGTTTTTGTCGATGTTTGGTACATGAGTCAAAAATGAACTTGTTTGAAAAATGATTTTCTATGTAGTTATAAGTAAATAATTTCCAGAATAGTATTAATTATTAAAATATCATATATATCCAGTAAATATTCATTTTATACTATTCCATATCATTTGGAGATAAAAAACGAAAAGCACCATTCATGGAGACGGTAGGCCGTACGTACGCATGAACGCTACTTTCATTTTTTCTTTGTCATATTAATGGAATTAAAAATAAATGATATATATATTTATTATAATTCCAGTATAATATATATGTTATATAGGTCAAATATGTTCATTAATTACATTATTTATACATTCCATGTATTGCATGTACGAGTCACATCACTTGAGGGGGCGGTAGTCCACACTTCCTCATATGAAATTATCGCATTTACACAACATGAAAAGAATAAAGATATGGTTTAAATATAAAGTAAAGAAGCATATAGTAAACATAAATACCATATATATCATATATAAAATATAGTTACATCATAATGGCCACCTTTAAAGGTGTTAAAAGAATATTGAACAATCATCGTTTCGTGAGGCAGAAAATCGCCAACAACAGAAACTGTATGTTCTTTAACCATTAGACGAAGGTGTGTGTAAGTGTAGCTAGAATACATCTTATGAAAACATCCTAGTATATTTAATATACTGTAGTTGTTACAAAATAAATTAATAAAAAGAGTTTAGGCGGTTGGAGAAGCAAAATAAAACAAAAGGACACAAGTGAAGACATTACCTTAAATCGGGTAACTCCCTTTGGTTTGAGCTCAAAGGCTTCCTTGGGAAGACTTCTGCCCAAAGTGAGGCTTCAAGGAGTTATATAGGGATGTGGAGAGACAAAATGGGCAGGGTTTGGCCGATCCAAAGTCTTTGAAAGTGTGGGTAAGGAGGTAGAGGTGGGGGCCTTTTATAAGAGGAGAGGAGGGGAACTCTTGGAATGTAAGGAAATGTTACTTTATTTTAGAATGATTTTCGGATTTTAATGGTCCCACATTTATGTGTTTCGAGGAGAAGGAGACAAGGGTTCGAAATACACCCATCCAATAGGTTTTGGACATGTGTAGTTCTTATATTTTACATCATCTTTCCATTTTATTTAAATCGTTAAATAATAGGGTCATCGCTGCATCATCGTGATGTCATAAATAATTTAATTCATTTAATGTCTAAAAATTATAAAACAAATACTATGATTTAGGGAATCTTTTTAGATTTCCAATTACTATCTATAGTCAAACATATGACTTGTATAACCCAATGTAAAAATTGTTTTAGTAAAACATCTCAGGTTTGTGTCATTTTTACTTTAACATTAAATAAAAAGGTATTTATGTCATTTTCCAACCAAAGTGGTTCCATTGGGTCCCCAAGTTGACCCATGGATTGTCTTGGTCGTCCATGACACATCCAATGAGGGTATGACAAGTGTCTAGGTCATTTCATTTTATTAAAACATTATTTTTACCTTAAACTGCACTAATTACCTCTAATCGCGATTAAAAAAGTAAAAGTTACTATTCACAGAAAAAAATTATTTTAATATCATTGAACCACATTTAAATTCATAATGACAACCATGTATATCGGATTTTTGAAAATCAAATCACAGAAGTGGCAAAGTTTCAATTAAACGAAAAATCAGTTTCTTTAACTAGCACTTAGTGGTTTCACTATTCATCAAAAATTGATGTTTTTCAGAAAATTACCAAAAATTCACCCTAAGCTATATTTGATATTCCTAATTCAAAAATTATGTCTATTTTAAAAAATTGAAAACATATAATTTGAATTAATTAATTTAATAATTAAATCATGTTGTCAAAACAAATTGCGTGTTTTTATGAAACAAAATGAATCAAAAGATTGACACTAGTTTAAGTCCGATTTCAAAGTGAAATTAATTACAACGACCACTAATGGATTAAATGGTAAAAATATATTCAAATTTAACTTTAAAAACAATTCAAAAGAAAATCTAATCATATAAATAAATTATATTAAAAATTTGATTTGAATTAAAATAAACATTTTTCACTATTCATTAAAAATTGAACTTTTTCAGAAAAATACCAAAAAATTACAAAAAGTAAATTTTGATGTCTCGATTCTAAAGAAGAATTTTATTTTGTCAAATATAACCCATAAAATTGTCAAAAAGTGGATTTAAAAGAGGTTCACATTTAAAAGGCGGTTAATCGACCTTTTAAAGAATATTAGAATGTTTACACTTAAAATTAGATTCATTCACATTTTCAATCCTCTAACATTTATTGTAAAAAGTAAAAATATTTGAAAAAAATATATATTCATTTTTTAGTTAGTTCTGTTCATTCCCGCCATTTCAAGATCTTGGCGTTAACTACTATTTAAAATAATATTTTTTTATTATTAGAGTGCAACGTAAGATTTCCAAGAAACTCATTGTTGCGTGTTGGGTTTTCCATCGAGCATAGGGTCCCCTTTAAAATCATATTAATATTTTATTCACAATATGGATAAATGTGAAAATTTCATACTCTTTATTTACCTGGGGTGTTACAGAGGCGGTATAAGAAGAATGAATAATCATCATTTTGTGAAGTGGTAGTTCACTATAAACATATTCAGTATGTTAGTTACCCATTAGATTGAACTGAGTGTATGTGTAGGTTTAAATAATAACACAAAAAAATAATTATATTGATTATTATATTGTTTTTAAAAATAATAATATAAGGTCGATGTTGGGTATAATAAATTAAATGAATATAATAAATCCTAAGGGAATATGTTACATATTTTTCGGGTAACTCCTATTGGTTTTCAAGAACGGATTTATGAAGATTTTATTCATTACATAATGAGTATTCAAGTAATATGTGTGTTATTATTGTGAGAATTTTGGGAATTTTTGGTTGAGAAAATTTTTCTTAACTTGTATGAGGATGTGGGAGGATGTGGGGGGGGGGGGGGGGTTATTTTGGAGGATAAGTGGCTCTCTTTTTATATTTTTGAAATTGAAAACCCCTCCAATATTTTTTAAGGTAGATCAAATATTGGGCCAAAGTTGATAAAAGTTAAAATATGTTTTATATATGGTTATAAAATGTATTTTTCAAAACTCAATAGGTCGTTTTGGCCATTAGGGTTATGATTTAGTCCCTTATTAAGCATAATGTAACCTTTCTAGTTGTAATTAAATTTAATTACATTCACAAATTTGTTGAGTAAAAACTATAGTTACCTTTTTATAAATTAAGAATTATTATGATTCCAAATAAGGGATCCATTTTATAAAATTATAAACATAAATTTTGTAGAATTTAATTTAAATACATCCACTCATATGAGATGATAATTTAGTGTTTTAATGTAAAAATGTTTAAAAGATTACTATGATTTATAGTTAATTTAAAATAAAAATAAAAACAATTTCCTAATTTGTATTGATTTAAAAATAAATTATATTTTATTTTTTAAAACAAAATTGAAATATAATTTCACTATATATATATTAATTAGAAAAAAAGTAGATTTAAAATTAAAATAAAGTTTTTAATATATTAATTAAAAAGATAAACATGATAGAAAATTCAATAAATTAACCGTAAAATAATTTTTATGTTTATATTTCTAATTTAAAATTTACTTTTACATGTAATTTTTATAATACATCTAATACTTCTAAATACAATAGGTTCTTAATTAATTTGAGTTAAAATATCATTAATAAAAATATTTAGTTTTACGTGTTAAATTTGGAGTATTCTTATAATATTGCTATAAAATCTATTAAATGAATATTGAGAATAATATCATGGATATATAAAATATATAAAAAATTAAAATTAATTGATATTTTTAAATAATTTTATTATTTCGATTAAAATGACTTTGTAAGTAAAATAATACTATTCTATAATAAAATGACAATTATATTCAATGGGATATTATATTCCTTGGTGAATATTTTTCAACTAATTAATTAATTTTATAGTTTCGGAAACCGCATATTATATATGTTAGTTAATAAAATTAATAAAATATAATCTAATGTCTATGTAATATATTATTATATTAAATGAAAATATTTTAAAAAATTTAATATTATTCTATTAGACGCGATATTGCATGTTACAGAAGTAATTGAGGATAGTGAGTCTTTTATGAAACGTAACCTAAACTTAGTGTTCGGTGTATGTAATGATAAATTTTTTGTTGTGAGTAAGGGTCGATTAACAAGGCATTGAATGATCCAATATAGTTCTCTAATATATCAAATTATATATTTAGTGTCATGTGGAATAGAAAAAAACATTAAATAGACTCATTTAATTTAACAAAAGTATTTCATAAAGTATCTAATTATCAAATTCTACCCCCTTTAAAATGAATATCATCATATATATTTAGTAGGGTTATCAATGGTTTAATGATTGAACATTAATTTCATTGAAACCCACATTAGAAAAATGAATAACAAAAAATCCATTAAAAAGTAATTTCAACCCATAAAGGTTACCCAAAGTAACTCTATGCTAGGTTACCACATAGGTGAACAATGAAGGAAAGGGAAAACATAGACATGGAGAAAGTGAATATATATTATGAGGAGATATTAGTCATTAATAACAAATAAGGTATATATTCCTCAATTTATTTTATTTAAAAAAATCGCACATTAATCAATACATCATGTCGACAAATGGTATGCATGAAACCCTTTTCTTCCTTCAGTTATGGGTTTAGGGCTAGCGTCCTTTCCAAACATGATTAATTGTTCCCCATCATATAATATATCATTTTCTAAAACTAAAATAATATAATTTCACAAATATAGATTACTTACATTGTTGAATTATGCTTACTCACTATATATACTTTTAACTATGATTTTCAATATAAACTATCATCATAAATTCTTCATAAGATTATTAATTTAATCATTCTATAACAGGTTATCCTTATAACCCTTCCAATAGATGAAAATTGAAATTTTTTGATCAAAAGTCACAATATTATCTCACTATTTGTACCCTCATATATAATAATCTATCATTAGTTTTTCAGATTAAAAAAATTTCTATCCCCCCATTATATAATCTCCTAAAACATGGTAATAACGTGAATTACAATTAATATTTTTTCAATAAATGAATGATTACAAATTATAAGGGTTATTGGATATATTCCTAAAATACAAGAATTTTTAATCTTCATCCACGATGTCATATACTTGTTTTTCAGGCAATAAATATTCAAATTAAGGTAATTAGTGTTATCTATTTTTTATTATCCAAATCAATAATCTCTTTATCGAGGAAAACAAAAATTTTATCAGCTTCATGATTTCAATAATGGTATAATTTTCTTTAATCAAAATAACACTTTTCTGTGACATCAACACCATTAAATATATTTTTTCCATCCTTAAATAAATATTATATTGAAAATACATAAATTTTCAAGATCAATGAAATATAATCAATGAAATCCAAATCATAATTATGTTATTCATCAATGATTATTCTTAAAACACTAATCGTGATTCATGAAAATATTACTCAACACCTATTTCATATAATATTAAAAATGAATCATTTCACATGGTTCATCATCCTTAATATAATCATTCCTCTAATTATTAATTTAAATAATTTATGTTTAAAATCAAATACCATTGATATGTTCCTTATAGTCTCCTTATCATCAGAAATATAACCAATACTCATAACACCTTATCAACTCACTTTATGAGTTTTACACTTGGGAAATATATTTTTATTTTACCTACAATTTTCACATCTAAAACATTAAATATGTACCATATTCCTTATAGTTCCCACCATTGTCTAAAACCATAAACTACAGGGTGAGAAAAACATATCACATAATAAAACAACATAACAATGAAAAATTACTCTTTGGATTTCTGAATTAAAAAAACTACATTTTAATCTATGAATCCATTGGTCTATCCTAGGATATTCATATTAATCCTCTATTCAAATCCTTAATAATTGTTTTTTAAGAGTTAGTTAATTTTCAGAGCATATTCCCTGAGAGTATCAAACTAGTTGTTTAGAAAGGCACGTTTTCATGTACAAAATTACCATGAATTTGGCCTAGGACATCTTATCACTATTCATAGACATATGTTCATTTGTGCCGATGAAAAAAATTGAGGAATCAAAATAAATTTATATTTCTAGGAGACAATAGAATTTATCATATACCAAAATTCCAAGATATTTTCAAATACTATTAATTATACTTATACATATATTTAAATATATCTATAGAGTTCTTACTCTAATTTTCTCATCCTAGTTTCCTATGGACAACTAAAACATAAATATTATTCAAAGTATAATGACCATGTATTAATGTATATAAACATTAAATCCGTTTTAAGGAATATGTCACATGTTATAAAAAATATTCCTAAATAATGTATTAGTCAAGTACCCTAAGAAACATGGAAACATTTTCAATTTGACATAAGTGAGCTATATTATCTCCTAAAGGGTTCTTCTTTCCAAAAACCTTTTTTAGAGACATCATAAATAACAAATATTTTAATAACTATGGGAATGACATATAAAAAATGAGAGATCTCATGTTATTATTAAGGGTATAAAATGGGTACATATAAGAATAAAAATGAAAATTAGGGCATGAGAACATGTACATCTGTATTAAAGATCATACCATTCATATAAAATAATATAAACTAAAATCATGGAATAATTCTTTTTAGTTCATAAGACATGAATAATATTGAAATGAATAACAGAAGACAAGAAATCATAAAATATGAATAAAATATGTAATTGTAAAAAACACAAAAGCATATAATATGATTTCCATATTAGCAACAGAATCACCTATATAACAATTTTAGTTGTATGTGTACACTCTTTCTATCATCTTGGTAGTCATGGTAAAATACCATGGCCATCATAGTAGCATGATTTCACATTTTATACCATCATGGTAGTCTTGGTACACTCCCAAATATATCAATGTATTCATGGTTCACTCTTGGGACCATCATAATACATCTCATGTGATATTAATATTTACAAAATGCATTGGCTGAAGATATAATTACCGCCATATAATAATTAAATCATACATAAATGAGGCTTAAAATTGTAAACAGTCATATCATATCCCATGAAATTAACTATATGTCATAAAATGGAAATCACACCTTAACATATTGAAAAATAAAAAGTTTTCATAATCATTTCATCAAAGCATAACCTAATTAAAGAAGCTAGTTTAACATAAATATAAATCATTAATGGGAATTTTATTTCATAAAAATAATTCCATAAATCATAAAACATTCAGATAATTTTTTTAATGGATACATTTTAAAATTCCCACTAAATTGAATGAGTAAGACCAATTGATTTTATCTTAGATGATAAAAAATATTGATATTTAAAAAAACATGACGAAATTATACTTTATTCTCTAAAAAATTCATTTTAAAATTTTAAAAATTTATAAATAATATTTTCATTAAAATAACATAATAAATTTATAACGTAATCCTTGAGAAAAAATTTAATTAGTTTTTCCATTCAAAACATTTTGTGGAGGTTGAAAACTATTTAAATCTTATTTTTCCTTATAAAATTATAAAAGACTCTAAAAAAAAATTTGCAACATATTACCCATTAATTAAAGACAATAAATTTTAAATGTTAATACCCATAAATTTAATAATCACCATCATATAAAAAATTCATGAATATTTTATACACCAAAAAAAAAGAAAATAATTGTGTACATGGAATGTACCTCAATGATATAAAAATAGAGATGAAATTCCATTATCTTGAGACTGACTTGTCACATGTGTCATTATATTCTTGAATAATAAACTTATTTTAAGTAATTATAGGAATTATAATATCTTTTAATTTTATTATTAAATCTACTTCGCTTATTACAATGTTTTATTGAACTAATGGAACATTTAATTTATCTCGAGTAATTTTGTCCTAGTTCTATTCATGTGTTATGAAATTATTTGGTTGGATGAATATGTTCAAAGGGGTCAACATATTAAAACCTCCAAAATAATAATTATGAAATAATATTATTATTTATACATTAATTTTACTTTTAAAAAAATTAAATATAATTGGGAAAAATGAATAAATGATAAATCAGGGAGATGTTAAGTCGTAAATAGGAAAGAGTAAAATTCCCATTTATCAATGTTCATAATGTAAATAAGTAAAGTAAAATTAATATTTAATTATTGATAATTATATCATAAATAGAATATTATTTAATCATATATAATTACATATATAATTTTTTTGATGTAAAAGTAATTGAAACTTGTCGAGGAGGAAGTAGTCCTCATATCAAAAAAAAAACATTATCACATTATAAATATGTAAAGGGTAATAATGAAAATGGTATAAATTATATTTACAGAATGGGAATTAACAAATAAAAAACATATATAGGTTTTTTATGGCATATCTCTTTAATTAAATTGTCCTCTATATATTCCATTTTTTTTGTGAATTAATAATAATGTTTTGAGGGGGGTGTGGTCCCCAATGTATCAAATGAAATTATTTTATATACTAAAGGAGTAATTTATAAAGATATATGTTTTAATGTATTTAAATATGATTGAAGACATTATAAATAATATAAAAAATATATGAAAATACTATTTCCATCATAATTCCAACCATAATAAATGGTATGGGATGAATTGGCAATTATCGTTTTCTAAGGCAGTTGTTCGCCGTACCCATAATTAATATATTCATTACAAATTAGAAGCATGTTTCAATTTGTGTAAATATGATTCATAGCATAAAAATATCTCATTATATTTAGGAAATATTTTTTATTTATAATAAGGGAATAATGATATTGGAGGGAATGTTGACATAAAATCAGATAATGAATATTGAGGGAGGATGTTACCAATACTTTAAGTAAATCCTTTTGGTTATCATAAAGGGAAATACATGGATAAAATTATTACCATTAGAAGAATTCAATGAGAATTTTTTGGTTGATAGAGGGATATTTGGGTAGATTTTTTTCAATCTAATGTGGCTTGAAAGGTGTGATGATGTGGGAGGAAAGGAGGCCTTTTAAAGTGGACGAGGAGAGGTACTAATATAATATTTTGGATATAGGAAACTCCACCCACGTTTGTTTATTGAATGTGGATCCAATAATTCTAAAAATTGCATAAAATTTTGAATATGGCATAAAAATTAATAGATAATGGATTAGGGAATGTTTATAAGTCTTTTTGGGACTTACAGATATGGTTTATTAATTTATTAATTTTAAATTAGCCTTACTCATTATAAATAATATTAATTAAATTCGCTGATATATTTTTAAAATTAATGTTAAAATTTTTATAGATTAAAAATAATTATTATTAAAAAATATAAAATCAATATTTTCAACTTATAAACCTCGAAGTGAAAAAAATTAATTAAAATATAATCCCATAGACTAGATCACAATGCATGTTTTAACGTAAAAGAATTTAATTGTTTTCAAAGCATTTATAGTAAATTTTGAAGTTAAGTAGATTTCAATGTCCAAAATTTTATTTCATGACAAAAAAATAATTTATATACACATAATAACCAACATAACTTATAAATTATCTATATTTAAAAATTTGATTAAAATTAATTTTAGAATTTAAATTCATTATTTTTTAATATTCATTAAAAAATAAAACACCATAGAATAATGAATTTAATAAAAAAAAATTAATGTCTATTATTTAAAATAAAATGTTAATTTAATTGATAAAAAAGGTTATTAGTTTTCCAAAATATAGATTAATGACATGTTCTTCCATAAATTTGGTTAAATTCCCTTAATAAAAATATGTGGTGTTTGTGTTAAATTTGATTTATTCCTAAATTGTGCCTATAATATATAATGGATGTATATCATAAATATTTCATAGTATATTTAATATATATATAAGATTATAATAATTTTTTAATTTTAATTAACAGTCTTTTTTAGTAAAAAAATATCAAAATAAGAATAAGAATACATTAAAAATAAATAATCATATTTTATTCAATTAGTTCTTATATTTATTTTTAAATAATTTGTAACTAATTTGTTCATAATAATTTTTTTAAAATAAACATATTTTAATTAGATAGTTCAGAATATTCCTAAAACATAATTTAATCTCTAGTTTTTATATTGTTATTCTAGAAAATGTTATTTTTATTAGTATATTATTTTTCGTTATCACTCGTTCCTGCATGTTACGCAATCTATCAAGAGTGCCAATATAGTATGAAACATACGCTATCTTCTGTGTTCCATTTATATAAATATAACATTTATTATTCATGTAGTGGATTTTTAAGTAGCCATTGATTGATCCAAACATTGTTCTATAATATAATAAAATTTATATTTATAGTTCGGGGAAATTAAAACAAATATTAAAGAGGTTAAATTAATTAAAAAATATATATTTCTAAAATATATAGAGTGTTACCACCATAACCCAATACCTTAATAATGAATATGAATTAAATATATATCAAATTGTCTCTGTTCTTGATCCTACACCCACATGATTCTGTTGAGTGGTACATTTTCGTAAAGGAAGAGAATAAATCAAACAATGATTCAAACACAAAAACACGTTCACATTGAAACACATCTCCATATAAAATCCAAAATTACTAAAATTATAATATTGATACACATACATCCACAAATATATTTGGATAAAAAATATGGAAAACTAAATAATTTTTGTTGTTAGAACACCAATACATCCCAATTAGCATTCCTAGTATTCGCAAAATGACATGCTTCCAAAACGGAAAGGTATGCTCAAGGAAACTCACCCAAATCACAAATTATGGGATGTCACAAATCAGATAACATTCTTATGAAGAAATAAAAAGGTATTAAAAAATTATGTAGAATCTATATGTTGAACTATACCAAGACTTATCAAAACATCTTATGATGTAAAATGAACAATATTATTCTTATTATCATGGTTCCAAAATGTTACTCAATCATGTAAACCAATGGACTTGAAAATAATCCTATAGAATGAATCTAATGATTTAAGATAATACATAAACCATGAAATAAATGTATGATTTAGAGGAACTGAATCCTCGTAGGAATATGAGGATCAGATAAAAAGAAGAGGAAACCCATTGAATAGATCAGAGACTTTTGGGATAAGCAAGATTTAGATGAACGATTAAAGGAAGTTGGGTTTGGAAATGGGGGAGACAGAGAGAGATGTAGCTACCAATATGGAATTTTGAGGTACACCCACTCTATGAAAGCGATTTACTAGAATGCCAAACATAAAAATAATAGGTTTGTAGCCAGTATTGTAGAAACCCTTACTCGAGTGCACCACCCCTTCTGCATTTTCTATGATACAATATTTTAAAATTATATTTATTTAAATGAGATAGTTATAAAATATCCATTAAAAATAGTAGTGTGAATATAAAAACCTAATGAAAACTTTTTTATTTATAAATTTTCTATAAATATTATATTATGATAATATGAAAAAATTAATTTATTTATGTGTTTGAAATTAATATATTTAAAAAAGTTTTATATTTTTTGTACTTATGTGACTAATAAAAAAAGTATCATTGTAATAATTAATAAACTACAATATATAATATAAAATTAGATTCCAAATTCAAAATTTCAAATTTATTTTAGGATGAATATTATAGATGTTGTCAGAAAAACATAATTTTTAGATGAATAGTAAAAAATACTACATTTTATTTAAAAAAATATATTTCATATAATATTTTTTATATATGATTTATATTATAATTTATATTAAATTATAATTTGAAAAATTACATGTCATTAAATAAAATTTATGATATTGTATTAAATTTCACCATTAAGTTTGATATAGAATCATTTCAATCTTTTAAAAATTTCTCTTTAAGTACCAGATGACTCACATCGTCAGTAGGCATAATGTAAAATTAAATCTAACCACATGTGAGAATGAAATTTTTAAAAAAACAAATACTTATTTTGAACCATTATGAACTTTATTTTATAATATGTTTAAAAAAATTGGACTAAATTTTTATTGAAATTATTTAAATGAAATTAAATTTACTAAGGTTATAAAATGAATTATAAATAATTTAACTTATAACATATGTAGTATAAATGGACCAAAACATTTCCAAACCCCATTTGAAATACATATAGAGACCATAATGTAATTTTTATATATATTTATGTGTTATTGAGATACTATTTTTTAAAGGATTACTATATAATATAATATATATGAAAAAGGATAAAAGAAACCATCCATCCATTTAACACTTATAATGATTTAGTGTTTGGAAGAAGATTCATCTATTTGGATATAATTAGGACTTGGAAATATAATATAGTTGTTGTTATCATAGGAATTTATATATAATTTTTACTCTTTATAAAATTATAGGAAATTCACATAAAATGGAAATCATGGAATATTTGTATAATAATTAAATAAATAAATGATACTTTGTTAAATAATTTAAACTTTATAGAAAAATTTAAACTAGAAAGTGATTTCTAATTGATAAAAAAATATAAAATATGGACCACTAATTTTATAACTGATACTTTATAAAAAACATATTGACCCATAAATAGTAAAACATTGTTGCCACATTTTGCGTTAATGAAGTGTTTTTATACATTACAACTGTGTCGGTTAAAAATAATTTCAAAAACATATTGGTTTTTTATTTTGTGAATTAAATATAATATTTTATAATCATTGGTTATGAATTTTCATAAAATTATATCATTAATAGTTCTAAAGGATGAATTACAAAGGAAATATAAATATCTACATAAATGAAAACCCAAAATAGAAAAAATAAAAAAACATAATGACAGTATAACAAATGATAAAACAATATAATTTTTTTGGGTGATTCATTTTATTGAAATATAATTTTATATAATAAATTATTTTTCATTTTAGATGAACATGGGGTAATGGAGGCCTCCCAATAGTGTTGAAAATTTTTATTAACAGGAATGCTACTTCCCAGGCACTGTAAAAGTCATTTACCCATAACATTTAATCACACATCTCAGACCAAATGTCTTGTTGAAAACATAAAAAAATATCACAATATCCCTCCTATAACCTTTTAGTCTTCATGTTTGGTATAATTTCAACCATGGAATTCCTTTGGTTCAAAGCAAAAGTAGTTTCCCAAAAAGGTTTTAACATTATTCAACATCCATTTATGTATTATTTATTTAACAATCTATTAATATATTCTTATTTCCTAATTATATATTAAAATAATTAGATTAAATATACTTAATTTTTTTTCTATCATGGTTTTTAAATACACCCACACAGACACTTCCATCAAATTGGAAGTGAAATTATTGTTCATGAATGGTGAAATACAGCCTCTTGAAACAACGTATTCTATTTTTTCCGGTACCACATCTCTCTTTTGGGAATTATAATACACATAATATTTTTTTTATAACTATATATTTATATATATTTATTTATAATAAAATTGTTCTTATTTATTATTATATAACCTTATCTACATGGTTTACATTTTTGTATATATGATAACATCGTTTCTGGATGTGTGGATTAACGAATCCTCAAAGTGATGTGATTCATTCACACATTGCATTTAAATTATTGAAGATGGTATTTGTAAATTTATTATATATTTATGACATAATTATTATATTGTAATTCTAATATATATACATATATACATATTTTTATTTTACTTTATTTCTTTCAATATGACTATAAAACAGAAATATTTTTCATTTTTACGTACAACCTACCATCTCTGTGAACAGTGTATTCGATTCCAATATTAAAATATTTTAAATTATTATAATTATTTATATATATAATATATATGTTATTTATATCTTCTCTTAAATTATGTAAATATGTAAATCTAAATAAAAAATAAGAGGATCAAGAATATCATGTCAAAACATATATGGAAAAAAATTGATATTACTAGAAACATAACATTTTCATAGAATTGAAAATAAAAGGGAAGTGAAAAATAATAAGAATGTATTATATTATATTATATAATTGAGTATTTTCTATTAATTAAGCATAATAATATAATTTTTATTAAATAATAGGTTTTAACATGTGCATAAAAATTCATGAGTAAGGTTAATGGTTGTCACTTCTCCCTTCTGTTTCTGTGATATTTATGTCTTCTTCACTACATGTTTATATTGTGTGGTTTATATAATAATGATTAAAGAATAATGTGATTATAAAAATGAAATTTATTTTTATTTACACATCCATTTTATGATCGCTTTATCAACTTTTTATGTTTCAGAAGTTACCTATTTGAAAATGTTTTGCCTCAATGTTTCCTTCATTGAAACACATGTTTTATTATAAACCTATATTATTTTAAGAGGAAAATATACGTCCATTAGAAATTTTATAGAATGAATATAATAATTTTTATGACATTTTAATCTTAATGTATAGTCATCTTTTTACATGGGAATCGTGATTCATAGTTTCCATGTGGTAAGAGTTTATTGCGAAAATCCCATATTTTTGCATGATTATTTATGAATATGATTTCATTAATGAAATAATATGATCTATATCTAAATAAATCATATAAATTTTATTATAATTAAGTAACTATACATATAATTATGTTATTGTACAATTTTACAATAATTGGTAATAATAATTATTTAGGAACACTTTTTAATAATGCCTAACATAATTTCACTATATGATCATAAATGGATTTTTTTTTCAAAAAACATGTTTTGTAAAAATATTATTAATAATATTTAAAATGATATTTTATTTAATAAATAACATGAAAATAATTAAAAAAAATATTCCTTACAAAATGATTAAAATTTATATCAATGATCTATTTTTTTGTTTTCGTGGATTATTTTACAAAAAAAAGAATTTTAAAATTGATTTATTATTTGATAATCATTTTCAAATTGGTGGGGAAATGTTCCATAAGAAATGATTATAATGATTCTTTAAATATTATTTTTTCATATAATATTAATCCCTTTAATATAGTTTACTATTTATTGTTTATATGGTCCAATGGAACCTCTATTATTCTTTCTCTGAATGGAAAATGTTTTTTGTAAAAATCTTTTTATAAAACCCATTTATCTTCCATGAGTTATAAATTGATAAAAATATTATGAAACCTAATTACATTCCATGGTTATTTTATTACTGAATTTATTTTAACTATATATATTTTCCACAATTTATGATAGGATGATGTTTTTAAAATATCTAGTTAATTATATGGATTATGATATATGAAAACCATATTTTTTCTGGTCATGATATGACCAATGTTTTTTATTTAATATAACATTAATTTATGATTTTATAAAGTGATGGGTGAAACCAATATATCCCTCCAATTAAATTCATAAGGATCGATGACTTAAGAGTATATATTTAATGTGTTTTTTTATTTACAAGTTCACAATTTTATGTATTATCCATATTAAGTGTTCATAATGTCATGCATAAACCTAAATAAAAGTTCCAATATGTTAGTAATGGATTGGATTCTTTTCAATATGTTTATGCGTGAACCATATTTCAGGTTCACATTTTTATGTGTGTACCAAATTACATGTTTATAATGTTATGTGTGTAGCTCATTACATGTTCAGAATGATATGAGGGAACCATATTACATGATAACAATTCAATACATTGACCAAGTTTCATGTGAATAAGTTTTACTAAAGACCTGATTTCATGTCCAATCATATTGAGTGAACATGTTTCAATTTTCACATGATTACAATATTAAAATTTTATGTGTATTTCACTTGTCTGTATCATATTATAATGTTATGGACTGATGACTAATGTACATTGGTATCCATTTAATTTTTTTCATATAAACTACCAATCATTATTAATTGATTCTTGTTTTTTATCATTAATATGCATGGTATGATTTTACAGTGTAACGATTATGTTCTCATACCATCATTCTCATGTTATTATAACATATCATTCTTTTTTACCCAAAAAATGAAACTAATCACACCCACTCTTATGTTTATTTTCCAAAACTTATGAATAATAGATTTTTTAGGCGTAATAAAGTGTAAAATCATTATGGGTGTTGTGAAGGATCATTCAAAAGATTATAATAACTTGTTCATGATTCCAAAGACACAAACTACTACATTCCTCAGTAATGTAATTTTAAAATGCGATTAATATACACTTATAATGATGATATTTCCATATATTATAAGCCCTTGTCACTATAGGTGGATAATAACAAATCAAATTACATGTGGTTGGTTTAATGTGATATGCATCATCTCTACACACCATGTAATTTTTGCTAACTATTGTAATGAACAAAATGAGAAAATAATGTCATCAGATTGAACAGAATGTTAAAATTTATTAATAATGTTAAAAACAAAAATATATGATGTATATATTTCAACTAATGCATTGTGATGTGGTTACCACACTGATTTACACCATGACATTTTCTATAGATCATGTGTTATATTAAATTACAAATAAATTTATTTCAATATATATTTTTGAACAAACATGATTTTTTTAGATTTCATATAGTCCTTGTACATTATGATAATCACTGGATGTACACATCACATTTGTATTGTCAAGTCATGTGTCCATATAGTCAATATAGAGTGAAAATTCTAACCTAATGAAAAACACTCCATCTTTATCATGACGCACGATTTATGTATGATTTATATTAAAATGAACATATGAAAAGATATTCAAACAATTTTTAATGTGATAGAACATGACAAGTAAGAGTTAAACTACATAAATCTGTTAATGTAGAAGGGAACATAACTTTATTCCATCAACTCACTTCATTTACATAAATAGTTTTAATTAAAAATAATTTTCTATATTTATTTTAATATTGATTCAATTTTATCTTATTGAACTGCTTGAATATAATATAAAAAATTATTAAATTACTATATATGTTGGTTAGATATTAATTAGATAAAAATATCATAACAATGAAATAAAATAATGATAACAATTTTCAAGAACAAAGTCACTCATTTCATATGTTGTCATGAGTTATACCAACCTAACCATGTGTTGCGGTTTTAAATAATTTTTTTTACTTACTACTTGTTTTTTATAGTATATAATCTATAAAATTAGAAATAATGATATGTATATCATCCCTTCTTCCAAATTATTCATGTTCCTAATTTCACATTGTATTTATTATGTGGACTCAAAATCATGACCCTTAACTTGTGTGTGAGTACGTGTATGAAAATTATGGAGAACCCATGAGAGAGGTGATGGTTTAATATCAACCAATGATATTCATATAATAAATGTGAAATTATAGAAAATGAGACCAAATATTCGCTAGGATCAATTATAATTGTGTCAAGAGTACGTTGATCATCAACTTTATAATGTAACCAACAGTTGGTGCTTGATATCATGGAATATAAATATGTTATTTTACATTATCATGATTATTTATTTATGTTGATTATGATTATTTAAAAGAATAAAATGATCACTTAATGTAAATAAGTAATATTAATTCTATGATTATATAAACTAAAAAATGATCCTAAATAGTTTCTCCATGATATGGAAAAGTAATTAAAAAACACCCATAATATGAAAAATAATTTAATATCTATGTAATGAAAATATTATTATGAAGATAAAAAACCCATGATGATGATATTAATACATAAAATTCATCCATTACATGAGTTCAGAATGAAACCACAATTGAATGTACTTTCATGACAAATGATATGATGTTTTTAGTTATTGAGTAGATCCAATCAAGGTTTGGGAATGAAATATCAGATACAGAATCATGGATTGAATTTATTAATGAGACCGAGTTTAACTAGTCAGAATGTATTAGAAAAATCTCAATTAATATTTCTATAATTGGTATTTTGGTCAAATTTTAAAAAACATTATAGTTTTTGGAATCATAAGGAAATGTTTTGTAAATACATTTAAGTGATTTGTTAGGAACTCTCCGTGGATAATTAGAAGTGTAATAATGTTTTTTTCAACATGATTATAAAAAGGATAAGGTATTATGAATAAAATGGTGAGGTTCATTTTGGTTTGATAAAATGATTGTTGACAAATGAAATAAAATTTATTACATCAAATTTTGAAATCAATGTATTTTATAATATCAGGTTATACATTATAATGAAAATTATTAAACAAAGGTGTGAGATAATTGTGAAAATCTATTAAAATATACCATGTCCTTACTATAATAAATTTTGAACAATGTTATTTTCCATCATTCACAATAGTACTATATGGAATTTTATACTATGTACAGGAGTCCATTATTTATGATCATACACATCACTATGAAATTATCATCAAAATGATTTTTATATGGGATATTTAAGGTATTATATTGATGTCCATTGTATAATTTCATCATCTATTTTCAATGAGATTATTATTTTATATAATGTCATTGATAAAATACAATGATATCTCTTTCTGATATCTAATGACTAGGAAATAAGGGATTAATATATTAGTGTTTCTATGTACTGTATACTAGTCTAAACTAGGTTTTGTGTACTATTATAGTGAACCTAAATTCAATATATTTAATCACACAAGTCAAATAAAGAATTTATTATTGTATATGAATATGTAATTAAATATAATTGTAATATTATCATCTTTATAAACCATATATTGAATATACATTATTATATACAATATTAAAAAATGGATAATATGTTCATGAAAATGGTACTATTATTTTTTAGGTTGATTTACATTATTGGGGAATTAGTTCATCTTTATGTATGATGAAAAAATTAAGGATCGGGGTAAATATCCAATGAGAATTAAAAATTCATTAGTTATAAAAAAAATTCCAATGTCATCATCTTTAGTATATTTTCATATCATGTTGATAAAACATTCACAAGATGATGAAAAAATAATAATTTATCAAGAGAAAAAAAATATTCTACATCACATATATTTTTCATTTTATATAACATTTTTATATATTATTATTTTTTATTAATTAAAATATCTAGTTCATAGACATGTATTATTAAATAAGAACAATGTTTTTTTAATACGTTCCCCAACATATTTTGAAATATCTATGATGTTTAGAATGGGTGATTTCTATGTTAGAAAAAAGCAGGACACTACTTCATATATTCATGTTGTTTAATTTTTGTTATTATATATGTTTTTATTGAGTATTACCAAAGCATTTATCTTATTGTCTATTTGGAATAAATGAAACATTATTTTATTATTGATATAATTTTTTTTCCATATATAAAATATAGTTTGGTATTTCATGAATTAAATAATAAAAAACTAATTAATGAATATAGAATATAAGATATAATTTTCACATTTATATTCACTATGAGATGACTTATTTACATGAATTATAATCAAATTTTCGTGAATATTCTATGGGGACTATATTGAGACTTAGAATTGAAAATAAAATAATATTATTGACATACAAAATTATTATGCTTGAGATAAATAAACTATTATAAATAAAGAAACACCATAAATAATCTAATTTTAATATACAATGATTGTGTGAACTAATATTTGGGGAATCTATACGTAAAATAATATAAATGAGGAGATTACATTATGATATTTTAGAAATTGTAGTAGAGAATGGAATACACATAGTAATAGAAATTGGATCATCTGGCAAAGAATTTCAAGGAATACCATTTCCCTTTATTTATTTATTTTATAAAAGTTGAGTATATAAATTCTAGAACACAAATTACCTTATACACATCAATGACTATATAGTAATATAAGAATTGAAGAAGAGGATATTAGTATTCTGGGAATGTCTTCCATATTGAATATAATGGTATTTTTTAAAATATATTCCTATAATTGAACATTGTGACAACAAAATTAACAAGTGGATATCAAATTGGTTGATATATAATAATAATTCATTATTTCCCATGCTTCGGGGTTTGACAAGAACTTTTTTTAATGTTGGATTTATCTACATACATAATATATATATATATATACATTAATATTTGTAAATTATCTTATAACTAATAAACATAATTATGTCCACATGATTGAAAAATATTAGTAAAGACTAAAAAAATTTATTTTATGTGGGAGAAATATTATTTTGAGTTAAAGGAATTATACATGTCTCTATTGTGGTTATGGATTTATAGGTGCATCAGTTGGAATAGTATCACTAAACTTTGCTACAACAAGTTGTGGGAATTTTTCATTATTTACATAATATAATGTTAAGTCAAAATATAATATATGATATTATATTCACAAAAAATGTGGAAATATTATTTTATATGAATAATGAATCTTATTAAGATGTTGTAAATATAAACTAGATTTTATTGAAATGTTAAAATGAATTCTAAAAAGGATCAGTTTGACAATGTTTACATCTATATTTTGTTAGCTTCACTAATTAATTGAATTTTATTAGTGGTAAGTCAATAGATAATAGATACAGATTTTATAATCTGGATCTAATAATGAATGAGAGACTATGGCTATTAATATTTATGTCTATAAAATGTTGATGGAAAATATGACACAACTCATCATTCTAAATTCCATTGGAGTTTATCTTTCTATATCAGTATTCCATGATAAATATATTCAGGATTGGATTTCCAGGAATCCTTACATAGAATAAATGATATTGAAAATATCTATATAATGTGACTAGAAAAGATTCTAATTTTAATGTAATATAATATGATATATATGTTATAAAAATAACTTATAGAGAGATGAAACTATATTTATAATAGAATATTCAATTTATATAGCATGTGGTTCTATTTATTTATGAATAAAAGAGGTCAATGTTCCTTGATGTGGATAATGGACATTCAATTGCTTTTCCAGATAAATATTTTTATAACATATGGAAAATAGAAGTTTATAATTTCTAATAATTATGACATAGAATAATTTCCCCGATATAGATTAAATAGGATACCCAAATTATAAGAAAATTGATATACATTTATAGATATATTTTTAATCTTATATCAATTCATCATACAAACATTCCCTTTTAAAAAACTGATGATTGAAAAAAAAGGCCAAAATTTATCACATACCACATGGCCTAAAATCTCTCCAAATAAATTTGTAAATGAACAAGGGGATATTTTATGATGAATATTTATATATTATTTCGAGTATATTTTAAATTATCGTCCCATAAATTATAATTATTTTGGTTAGGTAATTAATATTTATAAGGAAAATGGTGAAATATCATATTGAGTTAATAAAAATCTACATTCTTTCAATTGTAACTATAAAAAAGAATGTGATAAAATGGAAATTGAAGAGTTTATAACAAATTGAGAAGTGGGAATACTAGTTTTAACGGGATATTTAACACTTCATTCATTAGATAATTGGGATCTTGTATCACAATAATGATATGGAAGTATGAATCACAATATTATTACATTAATGGTTTCCATATATCCATATATTAATTATATTGTGGCTTCTGTTGTTTCGTATTATGTCTTTTAGAAATGACTTATTATATGAGATAATGTCACTAATGATGTAAAATGTTAACTATGGTCATGTAGTTAATACCAACTGATATCATCCCTTGGGAAATATTATTAGAGGGTATAATTCACATAAAAATGAAAAAATAGATTAATAAGATATGATCAATAATTGTAATATTGTATTGATAAAATCATTTCTATCATATGAGGCGGTCATGCTCGTTTCTAATTGGATATAGAGTAAATGGGATCCTTCTAGTGTTGGTTTCCTAAAACCCACTGACATTTTTCTTTCAATAAGATAAATATTAAATTACGTAAATATTAATTGTAAATAATAACATAAAAATTGATTTATTATATAACATTCATGAAATAATTCTATAACAATATTAGACTCATGAATCTCTTATAGTATCTCCTTGTTATATTGAGATTCTACAACTTCCATAAAAAATATTAATCATATTTCATGTTATTGGATTAAATATATATAACAATAGAGAATATAAATTTGGATATAAGGTGTTAAATGGTTATAACACATTGATACAAAGTATCTTGATGTTCGAATAAGTAAATCTATAAAAGAGTATGTTGTGAGTATGGAAACTCTTTATAAATTCTTCAAGATATATATTAAATTGAATTTCCCTATTCTTTTATATGTTAATTATATAATCTAAAATATATTATTAGTTTCATAATTAATCCTGTACTATATTGTATAGATGAAAAATGAGACTAAATATTCTCACAGAGAGGTAGGATATGTAGGTTGTTCATTAGTGATTTTCCAATGACGAATATACCAATAAAGGATTTATAAATTATGAAAATTGTAATTTCATTTCACAAAGTCCTTTCATAGAAATGGTAATGAAACATTATGTACATGTACATGATGTGTTATCTATGAATTCATTTCATGGGATCAAATAAATATCATTCCAACAAATTTTTTCATGAGACAAGTATAAAACAAACAATATGAGATATCAGTACAATGATATAATATTTTAGAGTAAATGTTCTTCTGAGGTTTTTTTACATTTACAAACATTATTCTTTCATAATATGTTTCTTGATTTTTTATTTGATTATATAATTAGATTTGAGGCCAACAAACCTAATGCCTCTATGAAAGATGCTAATAGGTCCAAATAGAAAATATACTCCAGATCAAAATTAAATAATATTATAATTTAACAATTACAATAAATATATTTCTCCATCCCAAGGAATATTATATAATCAAGTTCTGTGGGTTTTAAAAATTCAGTAATCAATTATTCTTTTATGAAAACTAGTCATCATAATTTTAAATAAATATTATTTTCTAGCAATAAAATATAATTTCTATTTCTCCCGTTTTTAATATTAAAAACTCAAATATATATATATATATCAAATAAACATGTACTCCCTAATTAATTAATATTATATTTATTTATTTAGTCGATGAATACCATGATTATATTCATTTACGCAAATAAATATTTATTATTCATGAATTCATAAATTATAATGAAGGAAAAGATGAGTTTGGTTCATGATGAAAATTATATATTTTCATTAAACTATTGAAAATAAATATTCATAAACTTTTTTAATAAATGATTTTAAAAAACACGAGAGTTTGTTCTCATAATAGAATAACATATTATTGTTATTATTATAAATGGTGTTTACATAGAAAAATGTAATTTGTTAAGGACCACTATGAAATAAAAAATTTTCTATCCATAATTATAAAACTATATAATCTCAAACATATCATATATCGATATTACATATTTCTAAATAATATTCATTGTATCACAAAAATAAATACTTAGGATAGATTTAATGGTATTTTTCACTGTTATACATTATCTATAAATATATTATTCATGTTAAATCATTTTTTCCTATAACTTAATTTGTTACATATAGTTCCATTATATATTAATCATACTTTATACCCTTTTTCATATCCGACAGAAAAATAAAAACATAATAAGCGATGAGGTGAGATAGATAGAAAGGGTATACATTAGAGATATCAATAAGCAATCAAATATTTCAATATATGAGAGAAATTCATTGTGATCAGGTGATTATCCATGGAGAATCATAAAAAATATATAGAACATATTCAGTAGTCATGACCTAAAACCATAATACTCTACAAGATGGGGGAATCATAAAAAATAACTCATGATAAATGAGTTCTTATGATAATAAAAATCATTTCATAAGTACCTAGAGTCATCCTAAACATTGAAAATCTATTATATGTGATGTTTAATTATACATTCCATCATATCAAAATGGGTAATGAATCACCACATGATTCCCATATCATTATGGATCAGTTGTGATAATATGATTCCCACAATGGATCGAGTACATAACCACATTTCCAATTATTATCCCATGGTATAATTTTTTCAGTGGTTACATGTGGGTGATATATAATATCTGGACCACCCATCACAAAATGAAAACCATATATATATGTTCCCCACTATCCTCAACAATTCAACATATCATCATATAATTAACCATGTTAAATAAATGTGTCATATAAAAATGTAATCATTTTCACAATAAACCATCTACTGAATTAATAAATATGGATTAATAAGATCATATAAATATTAAAGAATAATAATCCATAGAGTTTGTGTATAGACCCTTAAAATTCAAGGGAAATTTTTTCTTAATTTTCATTGGGATTTTACAAGAATGCAGTTTCTAACGGCACCTGATTCCGAGGCCCAGTGTTCCCGGAATCATTTTTTCCAATGTTCAGCTTGGGTATGTTCAGTGAACGAATGGGCAGGTTTTCCTAACTTTTGAATGAGTGCTCGGAATCGAAATCTGAGAGCACAATGAAACCGCAGCGCTGGTTATTACTTAAGAACCCCTTTTCCGGAGTCGTGTTTGCTCGGGTGAGGTTATTAATTAAATGGGTTAACTAAAGAATAAAATAAAATCTTGTGTTACAAATTTTATTTTTATTCTAGGTAGTTTAAACCATTTCTTGGTGGTTGGAGTGGGACCCACTAATATACTAACTCCACTAGGTATGATATTAGTGAGGTGGGGCCAAAATCAGCCACACCCACTTTATTTACTTTTTACCTCCCACGTGCATTTAATTTGGTAACTCACCTGCACCCCCTCTTAAATGACAGGTCAACTTTCGTGTTTAATTGGATTATTAAATGCCTCATTAATTGGTCAACGCACATTAATTAAATCATGTTTTAATTTTGAATTTCAAATAAGGGATGGGATGAGTAATAAAATAAGGAAATGCCTTATTTTATTATTGTAGTTTCGTTTTGCGAGAAGGATTGGAGAGGAATTTCTCAAGCCTTGGAATCCTCATCTTCCTCCTTGAAGAACACGAAGAACACACCGTCACCGACGAAGAACTCTGACCTACGACGAAGGACGACGAGTAACACTGATTTCTCGGAGATAGACGACGCGACACCATGTACCGCGACACCAAAGATCCTTTTCTCCGCAACACTGTGTACCGCGATGCCGACGATCCTCCTTCCGCAACGTCGTCTTCCGCGACGTCCCTTTCCCGTGACAAACCTCATTAAACGAATTCATAGAGGTAGGGGGATTGGTTTAATTTAATTTATGTGGATTATATCCTCGGCATATGATTAAATTGTCGAAAGTCATTTGAACCACTAACGTGGTGGGTGCGGACCAACGAACAAGTCCGAACACACCGATTCTCTGTTCTTGATGCGTGAAATGTTGTGCGACGATGAAATGGGACCGTTGAGCGATTGGATGTTGTCGCAGTAATATACGGGTCCCGAGACGACCCAGGCGCTGACGAGAGCAAGAACGGACCACCGGAGTGGCTCCAGTGGCCCGCGAACTTCACCGGCGGTGCGGGACGCCGGCGGCCGGCACCGGCCGGCCGCCTAGAGGCACCAACGTCCCAGCGCGCCGCCTGGAGGGACAGCCGCAGCTGAAGCAGCGGCCATAGGCGACCAGTATACTGCAGCCATAGAGGACCCGGGGGAGACGCGGTGCCCATTGCCATGTCCGCTGTCAAAGGAGAGGCCCCCACGTGGGGGTCGCGGTTCCAATCAAGGGGGAAGCCCCCCCCCTTTCCGCTCAGCTCGGCGTTGGCCGAGCTGGCCACGCGGGCCATGCACGCACGGTGGGCCAACTGGCCGCCCGGGCCGGGCCGAGCCACGAGCTAATGGGCCAGACCTGGACCCGGTTTGGGTTGACCCGGTTCGGGCCGACCCAGGGGGTCTCGGGCCGGGTTGGTCTGGGCCCAAAACCCCCTAAAACCAGATAGGTTCGTTCTTTTTCCCATATCGTGGGCTACGTGCCTCCAATCGATGCACCATTAGTTGCGATGTGATCCTTGGATCGAGAGGGTCATTTTGGTATATTACACTGAAGGTTTCAGAGAACATTGTGTATGGACGGGTTGGTTCCAACACGGAACCAACCGGGCCCTCGGAGCGGAAATGCTTATAACATGAGCTTTGAACGTAAGATTGAAGTGTCATCGAAATTATTGGATTCTTCTTAGTGAGAAAGACGTTTTGGATTACTCCACTCGATTTTTGGAGGCAGTTGGAGTGTGGCCGGGTTGGTTTTGACTTTTAAAACAATCGGGCCCCTAGAAAGAAAAAGGCTAATAACTCTCAGACTGTGCGTCCGATTGACGCGCCGTCTATCACGTTGAGTTCCTCTTGTCAAGACGGAACCATGGGATACAAAAAATATGGACTACATGTCAATTGATGTATCAAACCCCATGGATCGCGGAGCTTACCCTCCCAGAATCGAGCATGATGTGTGCCGGAACCCTAGAGCTGGCTGTGACTGCGATGAAGACTACACTAAAATCCTACGTGGGTTCCGTAGTGATAAAGACCGTACTAAAATCTTCTTTGGGTTCGACGGTGATGAAGATTGCACTGAAATCCTATGTGGGTTCGACAATGGTGAAGGCCGTACTGAAATCCTCTGTGGGTTCGATGGGGATGAATACTGCACTGAAATCCTACGTGGGATCGGTAGTGATGAAGAACGTACTGAAATCCTCTGTGGGTTCTACGGAGACGAAGACTGCACTGATATCCTATGTGGGTTCGGAAGCAGTGAAGACCGCACTAAAATCCTCCGTAGGTTCAACGACGATGACTACTTTTCTTCTTTCCTACGTGGGTTTGGAAGTGTTTGACTGTGTTTTTTCTATCCTATGTGGGTCTGGTAGAGTAGCTGGTCTGTATCATTTTTGGGTCTGACAGCTTAGAAGGTTTAGTATCCTATGTGGGTCCAAGTATAGATGAATTAGTGGCTATATCTGATCATATCTATCACCTTACGAAGAAGTATATCCGTGTGAGCTGTGTCTTGAAATTCAATAAATATCTTTGATATGATTGACTTGCTTTACTATGTGGATTGGGTTGTGTTATCCAGTGTGGTTTGGGTTGAACTATCCTGTGTGGATGTGATCGAACATGGGATCGGGTGTTGGAGCCGAACTAGAACTGATGACTTAGGTATATGTATGGGAATATACCTAAGTAGTGTTGGATGCTACTTCGTGATTGTATCTTTCCTTTGTGGATTATCCTTTGTGGATTCTGGGAGACGTTTGGGGGTCTCGGGGTCCCTACTGAGGAGAGTATACTCACCCTTACACGGGCTATGCCCGCACTACGTTGTGTTTGATGCAGATGACGGACATCGCTGATCGTGGTTGAGGCTTGTGGAGCAAGTCGGTACCTGGAGGTGGACAACTGGGGGGAACTTACACGAAGCGGACAGCTGGACACAAGGGGATAAGGAGGCTATCTGTACCCACCCTTCATGTGGGACTTCCAGTGCACGGCTCGACGATGCTACTTTACGTTTTGTTGTTGTACTTTCTTTCTAGTTGTACTTACTTTCAGTTTGGGTTTGTATTCCGGCCCACTTACTTTTCCTCCCTACTTTTGTACCCAGTTTAACTTTGTGTTTACTTCTGCTTGCATATTTTGTGGTGTTTGTTTACTTTATAAAGGAACTGCCTTCCCCTTTTGTCGGGATTTACGCCTTGGTGCTAGTCGTCATCCCCTGGCCTATTGGAGGCGGGCATGGGGTAGTCACGACATGGGCCCCTAGGACAGTTCATGAAAAATTGGAATTAGAGGTGTTCGATTCTACCGTAGAACTCTGGACTCTGATCTTTCTTCTATGTGAAGCAATAATGATAAGGGTATTGAGTGTGGTTATCAGTCCAGTGAATCCAGTGTTGGTGCGGCAGCTGACGTATCCGTACACCAGGACCCTGAATTCTGATTTCTAACTCAATGCATGATAAAATTGATTGCATGTGTGTTTCAAAAGTTTTCATTGTTATTACTTTCTGTCAGCACACCAGGTATACAGTTTTGACCGTGGCACACCTGTTTCTTTTCAGGATGGCCCCACGATGGCAGCCAACTAGGGTTATGAGCTTCGAGCGAGAAGACAGCCCAACGAGCGACGAGGCCTCGGTGTAGGGCCCTTTGACAATGGAGGCATCGACGGTCCCTCTACCCGCCGAGCCACAGATTCTACCAGCCCCAGCCATTGATAGCGCACATCGCCTTAGTGGACTGCACGAGTTTCAGTGTCAGAGACTGCCCAAGTTCCGCAGGGAGATGGACCCTCATGTAGCTGAGGATTGACTAGAGGCGGTTGTGTGAGTTTTCAGGTTAGTGGGGACACCATATGACCTCATGGTGATCCTCGCAGTGAGCCTCCTGCACGCGACAACAGAAATATGGTGGATATTGATGCTCCAGGTGCACGACGAGGCATCACTCCTCTGGACGGAATTTGAGAGCCTCTTCCACTCGAAGTTATTCCCAGCCACCCTCCGTGCGGTGCACATCCAGATGCTTCAACAGCTGCAACATGGCAGATTGACGGTCACCCAGTACTCCGAGAGATTTACCGACCTCTCGCGCTATTTGACAGATATGGTACGGGAACCAATCTTCCGGGACCAAACCTTCGAGTAGGAACTGAGGCATGAGATCAGGGCATCAGTGATCTCCCTCAGCATTCCAACAGAGGAAGGAGTACTGGAGAGAGCTCTTCTCATTGAGAGCTTTCTTGATGAGCCTACGCCAGCAGCGAGACCTACCGCAGGGCGGCACATAGCAGAGTCGTATGCAACTGGTAGTCGACAGATGTCACAGGGGTCCAGGCGGATCGGAACATCAGGCAGACGACCTCAGGACACTGGCTCAGAGGTGAGGGGCACATGGCGCAGCGCCAGCCTTCCGAGGAGCAGGTAGTGTTACGCATGCGGCGGGCATGGCCACAATGCTAGTGACTGCCTGACCCGCCGTGCAGAGGAGTAGCAGACAGTTGAGGGGCCACCCAGGAAGAGGTAGAGGGTCTACGTGGCGGTCTGCTGGGAGAAGGCGGACGAGGCAGGGGAGCTGGCCAAGCCGCAGGTGGTGGGTGACCCTTTCAGGATTTACCACCACCACCACCAGTAGGTCCACCCTGACCACAGGGAGCTAGCGGGAACAGACAGGCTCTGCTTCAGGCAGCGGAGGCCTACGACCATGGCGCGCTAGAGATGATTCTAGGTATTATCTATGTCTACTCCACCCTTTCTGCAGTTCTTATAGACACCGGAGGGAGTCATTATTTTATTTTCGCTGCCCTTGTTCGGAGATCAGAGATTCCGACAGAGCCGTTGCCTCAATCCTTACAGCTAGATCCTCCTACGGGAGCAGACTCAATGATTACGCACTAGTGACGGTAGTGTGAGTGTACTCTAGGAGGCAAGAGCTTCGGATCGGATCTTCTTGTAGCGGCGTCAAGGCCTTAACACATCATCTTGGTAATGGATTGGTTATCTACAGTCCATGCTCAGATCGACTATTTTGGCGCAATGTACGGTGTGTACGCACCGACGGGAGCAGGTTCACCTTCACCGGTGAGAAGGGAGCCTTTGCAGCACAGGACGGACTCACACAGAGGAGAGGATGTCCTATCACTCATCAGTTATCTAGCCTCATCCTAGGACCAGTTGACGTGCAGAGTCCTAGTTTTCTTGTAGTGGTGGATCAGTATGCAGACGTTTTCCCTGACGACGTTCTAGGACTACCTTCTCGCAGAGAGGTAGACTTTTATATTGACATGTACCTCAGGATAGCCCCGATATCCACTCCAGCATATCAGATGACCCCCACTAAGCTTCGAGAGATACAGGTACAGTTGGAGGACTTGCAGGGAAAGGGATTATTCCAACCCAGTGTTTCACCCTGGGCTTCCCCGATATTGTTCACCAATAAGGCGGATGAGACCTTGCAACTTTGTGTCGACTATCGTCGCCTGAACCAGGTGACCGTGAGGAACATGTATCCGCTACCGGGGATTGACGACCTCTTTGATCAGCTCAAGGGAGCACTTTGGTTCTCGAAGATAGTCCTCAGGTCATGCTATCATCAGCTCAGAGTTCGAGACGAGGACGCTGCAAGCATGGTGGGCTTATCATATGATAGAGAGGCTGAATATTGTTCACACAAACTGCCGGATGATCATGGAAGTTTCAACGAAGTGAAGGAATTAAAATGCCTTGGACACAATGATGATAAAACAAAGAAGATTTCTCTATATCCACCAAAAACCGGATGTTGCAGTTGTGGGTTCATGGATTTTTTGTACTGAGGAGAGGTGATATGGAAAATCTTAAGAAGAGTGATATTTACATCTTGGATTTCTTGGTAAATCTAAGAAAGATCAACCTGATGAGGCACATTCTTATTAAAATTCAGAATATAAAGAATGGTACCCAGAAAGCCCAAATTATTATGTATCCTACTCTCCTCTCTAAGCTTATTATTGGTTGTCATGATTCATTAAAGGTTTCTTGCACATCATAAATCAGGAATTGTAAGGTGATGCAGATAAGTGAAGACACCTTAAAGAGGATGAAAATTTCTTTTTCAAAAAATTCCGGAGAGTTCTACGATCTTCCATAGGAGGAGACAGAAGCCGGTATAGAAAATATAGAGAAATTTGAACCATCTAAGTAGACATGGAAGAAGAAGAAGCTGAAGGAAGTTCAAGCTGAAGGAAAAACAGTTAAGTCTAAGGAATCCCAATCTACACCAACCAAGCCAAGGAAACAAAAAGAATACCCAGATGAAGTGGTGGCTATGTGGAGAGAGATCAAAGATAAGAGAAAGGAAGGGGAACCTCAGTTTGGATTAGACCCTGCTGAGGCTAAGGCCTTAAAAGATAAAGAGTATGATGATTTAGAGAGGCAAGAAAAAGAGAATAAAATGAAGAAAAATATGTCTGAAGCTGAAGTTGTTCAATATCTATTGAAATATATAGAAGTAAACTCTGAGAATATTCCTATTCCGGAAACCATTGATGTCCAACCATTACCAGAGACCCCTGGGAAGAAGTACTTCACTCCGAAAAATACTAAAGAGAAACATGTTGTCGAAGATGTAGAGAATCAAGTTTGTGAATAAGTATAGGAAGAGGTTGTTGAATAAATTGAAGAAGAAGAAGAAGTAAATGTAGGAAGTGATGATCTAGGTGACTTGATTAAACACGTTGAGGATTATCAAGAAAAGGATGAATCCTCAAAGCTAGTCACTCCAGGAAAGGGATATGAAAAAGATGGTAATAGACATGATGTCGAGGAAGAAGAGGAATAGAATGAGTTGCTTGAGGACGAAATATTTGAAAATCACTTTCTTGAAGAAGGAGTTGAGAAGGAGAAACCAGATGTAGATAAGATTGTTCAACTATCTAAAAGCGATGAAGAATCTCCTGATGAGGATGTTCAGAATGTTGATAAGGGTAAGCAACTGCTTATGGACACCCCAACAAATATGTTATAAGAATGAAGGAGGTTGTTCGTTCTTCTAGAAGGAATTTAGAAAAATTCTAGAAAAAAATCCCCAAGAAAAGGGTCAGTTTCGAAATCATCAGCAATGGGCCATGACTTTGTGGTTAAGTATTTGAAAATGCTGGGGGAAACCATTCTGATCATTCCCACTATAGACTCCAAATACAAGATGCTTCAATATATCATGAATCAAAATTCATAATCCTTATCTATGGTAATGGATAAGTGTGCGAAGTTTGAAGAAAATCATATAAATTTCCTTATCAATTATGAGGTTCATAGGAAATCAGGCAGCAAAGTCACTCTGTGGTAAAAAAAGGTTGATGATGACCTTCCTGAGTTTGATAATTTTTAGAATGAGGTAAAATATGATTGTGATACCAATGATGTAAAGATAAATAATCTTCAAGAAAAGATGATCCTAGAGAAAAATTCTTGTAATCAACAAGTGAAGGACTTGAATGGGAAGGTTAAATCACTTTCTCAAATTTTTAAAAGGGATAGAGATCTCCGGATTGAGCTCAGAGAAAAACGTGTAAAGAAAGATGAGTTAGTGAAGATGCAGGAAGAGGCCATGAAGGCTTAGGAATAAGTGATGAAAGCTGAATAAAAAGGATCACAGCTTTGGAGAGGCAAGCTGAGGTGGATCAGAAAGATTTGAAGAAACTAAAAACTCTCCTAACGAAGTTATTTCCAAAGGAGAACGAAGACAAATGAACTCAATCCGATCTTTTTTGCATTATATTTTCATTGAAAAAATTATTTCAAATCTAATGAAATCTATGGTTGTTTGTATCTGGTGTTATTATGTACTAAGGATTCATGTACTTTATTACATTTCCATTCCCTAAATTCTTTTTTAAAATAAAAAAGGGGGAGAAGGAAATAGAACTACTAAAAAGTGGGAGAAGGAAAAATCTCTAATAAATATCCCTAAGTATGTTGGAGCTTATCCAAGGGTGTGTTTCTCATTATGATGTTTTCTATTCCCATGATAATAAAAACTCCATTCCGGAAATCCAGAATACAATCCTTAATGTTCCAAAGCCTAAGGGGGAGTTAGTTGTATTTACCATAATCAATAAACAAATAGATATACATTTTAATTTCAAAGCTTAAAGAATGTTTTCTAAGTTCTTATATTCTTTTTCGTAAGGTTGTTTGTGATTTCTAAAAAGTGGGAGATTGTTGAGTCAATAAAGTTTTCATTATGACTTTTCCATTAATTCTTGTTTTCAAAATCACAAACACCTTATCCTTAAGAAAAACCATATTTTACATATGTAAGGAAAATGTACTTCTTTAAGGAAATATACCCATACCTACATTTTCATATTTATATCATAAATTTCTCTAAGTATAAAAATAGGATTAAAGTCCAAAAACTCATAATCATATAAATACTTAGATTTAAGGTATTTTGTTTCTCATTACAAATTCCTATTACAAATTCTTATTACAAATTCCAATGATGAATTCTCATTACAAATTCTGATGATGAATTATCATTCTGAATTCTGTTGATGGATTCTCATTACGAATTTTTTTGACGGATTCTCATTACGAATTCTGATTATGAATTCTCATTACGAATTCTGATGATGAATTCTCATTACGAATTCTATTAACGGATTCTCATTAAGAATTCTGATAACGAATTCTCATTATGAATTCTGATGATAAATTTTCATTACGAATTCTGTTGATGGATTCTCATTATGAATTCTGATTAGGAATTATCATTATGAATTCCTTAGTAATACAGAATCCGAACATCTCTATATTATAGACTCTGAATTCCTTTTTTGTTTATACTACAAACTTTTATTTTTCATACATTACGAACTTCAGTTTTACTTATTCTTACACTTGTTACATTACAAAACAATTTCGTGTATTCAGTTATTGACTAACTGCTATTTGAGTGACACATTTACATGTCCCTCTTAAATTAAAGGAAAATATCCCCATTGGAGGAGGGATACAACTGTTGCTATCGAGCTTATAAATAGGAGGTCATTTGAAAGATATCAACAACAATTTGATCACTCTAGAGACCATATGCTGTTAAGGTGATTTCTAGAGAGAGAAGTTTTTTCATGACTTGTATGTACTGAACTGCTCGTTCAGATTTCTTCATGCGATTCCAAATGTTTGTGATTACATTCGATGGCTTCCAGGGATTGGAATACAGCGGTTCTGACTACCTTGATGTTCGAGGACTTCCATGCTGAGGAAGATATTGGTTCCAACTTCCTTGAAGTTGAGGGATTACGGGGATAACAAGACAGAGACTCCGATCATTGTATCGAGGGATTACCTGGGTGTGGGTAAGATAGAAATTCATGAAAGTATAAATCAAGGGACCTTTATCCAAGGTTGTTGGATACCCTTCTCTTTGGGTTAATAGATTTATATCTTGTTACTTGTTTTTGTTACAAGATTATCTTTTCCACTACATATTGTATGTTTATGAAAGTATAACAATCTAATACTTCATTACACATTTATACAATGATTCAGTTAGATTCTATATGCTTTAAGGTAGAATATATTAATGTAAACTTTGGTTAAGTTTCATTTTCCATATCCATATTTCCAGAACCGTTTTTTTAATAACGTTCTAGATTTAATAAACTTTATAGAACTAGAAGTCTGTAACTTCATACTTTTTCCCAATCATTCAATTAATGTTAGAGGTATTGTGAAATTTTCTTAGTTTAACTTTGTTAAATGTAGATATTTCCATGTTTTTGGAAATTTTTAAAGTGTACAATTCACCCCTCCTCTTGTATATTGAGCATCTACATTATTATTTTGATCCTACACCCTTAAAAATTGAATAAATTAATTATTGGATGAGGGAAATATATATGAATAATTTTTTAATTTTCAAAGGATTTTATGGGGTCTATCATTGATTTATGAGAAATTTATCTTGATTATAAAACCATATAGCCAACGTAACTCAGATGGGAGTATGATATTCATGAAGGATGAATGTTATGAGACCTTCAATGATATGTATAAAAGTCTTATCACATCCTCTAAGATCACATTATCCATTTTTGGTGTAAAATTTATATAATTATCAGATGGCTCGAATATGGGATTGGGATGTGTGTTGATGTATAATAATAATGTCTTTTAGAAGGTTTCAAAGATGATGATTGTTCCAAAACTGAAATACCTAACAGTTGATCTAGATTTTACTCTAATAATATCTACTTTGAAAATAAGGTGGAATTATCTCATTGGGTAGAAGTGTAAAATATATGTGGATCAAAATATTTTCATGTATATAATCGCATAGAAATAGATGAATTTGTGCCAATGTGGATGGAAAAAATATAATAAAATACTATATATACTCATTTAACTATGATCAAGATAATGAAAATAATTTGGAATATTATCTATATATAATTGATCAATAAATTATATAATTTATGAAGATCGAGATGGATTAGACCTTATTGAACATCAAAATTATAGACATGGGAATCATATGGCACTTAACATCATTAATCTATTCAATGTTATCTTATCAATCATACCTCATGGATTTGATAATAAATTACTAATGGGTTAGTGTGTGATTTTAAAAGCATGTGGAGACTAAGTAAATAAGGAAATTCAATGAGCTTAATGTTAATGAAAATGGGGTAGTGGGATTTGTGTCAAGACAAAGTGTACCTTCCAATCCTGAGTTAGAGAACGATATGAATGATAATCCACATAGATCTTCCATCTCCATCATCCCATGATTCATAATAATGTGTTAAGATACTGTAGAACACTATTTGAGGGAAATTTTTCATAAAGAGATCGAGAAATATACCCCAATATTTTGGGTTTGTATGAGACTAATGGGGGATGGATACAAATTCAAGGGAATGATTCATCCATTACCCATACCTACATATAAATGTGAAAACATCTTGATGGGATTTTTCACTAGTCTTCCAAAGACGTAAATACAGAATAATCTTATGTGGGATTCTTTATCGTATTCCCAATACATTGTACATAAATGTGAGTTGAGATGATTTCTCACTCGATCAACTTGTAAGGATATTCAATAGAGATGTGGTTAGGATGCAAGGAACACAACTATCAATTTTATCTAATCAAGATCCATGATTCACCATTAGTTTCTAGAATAGTCTCTAACATGTCCTAAATACCGATTTTAACATCATTATTGTTTATCACCATCAATCTGATTTCCAATCTGAGTAGACTATCCTACCACATGAGTACGTGTAGAAACAATGGTCATTTTCTTTCTATTCGGATGTGACAAACATATTCTTTGGTTCAATATATCATACAACAAGTGTTTCCAATCGAGGATACAAATTTTCCCCTATAAAGTTTTTTATAGTAAGAGGTGTAGAACACCATCATGTTGGGATGATGTATTTGAAAAAAATCTTATATTTCCTTATATTGATGAGGAAATAGTGGAATATGTTAAAACCATTTATCAATATGATAAGGCTTCTTAGAGTCTACAGAAGTGTACTGTAGACAATAGTTAATGGGCTTTAGTGTTTGATGATGGGGACACTGTATTCCTCCTTATATATCCATTGAATAATTTGATGAGATTTATTGGAAAGGGGAATCATAATCCCAAAATCATTGACCTCTTTTAGATCTACTATCGTATCAGAACGGTGGTCTAACAACATGAACTCCCACCCAATCTATCTCTTATACAATATTCATTCAATCTACCCTCTTGATAATGTACATTCCAGAACTCTCACATGTACTCATTCTAGTAGTGGTATTCATGGAGAATGATATCTTATATGTTTGTCAGTAGTGAAGATCATAGATTATAGATACTACGTTCTAATAAAAAAATAAAATTCACCATGTACTAGAGTTTTGGATGAACCAATACTTTGATGATGTGATGTGGGACCTGAAGGAAGTGATGAAAGATAGTTATCCTCACATGACATAGAGTCAGAAAAGATAATTTGGTGAGTGAAATTTCATAAGGGGGGAAATTGTATCGATCCAAACTGTTATAAATAAAATTCCCATTTTTGATTCATTTTAATGTGTTATTATGTATTATAGTTATTAAAAAATGGACATATTTTTTATTATTAGATCCTATCTAAAATACAGCTACATATCATTTCCATTTATAATATGGCAGGTGAACCTTGATTACGTGTTGATGATAAATATTGGGTTTCATAAAATCCAACCAACAATTATAAAGAATGTGATGCCCTTGACATGTATGATCAAACCATATGAAGCCCATTTATTTGGATTCTGAGGGATATAACATCTCTAAAATTTTCCATTGACCATGGCCATTCTGTGATACAATATCATAAGCATGACAAAACATGATTCAGGGAGATTTTCATGCTCGTCTATATCATTTCACAAACCATGTATTCCTAACCCCTAATTGAATGATTTACCATATCACACATTACTCGTACAATGTATTATAATATATTAAGGTAATATGTATCGACACCCTTATGATATGAATATCAACATTATTATTTATATAATAATGCTTCCTTTTTAATCCAATTATTGTTATCTCATAAATTATTTTAATTTTGATACAATAAAACAAAATACTATGTTTTGGTAATATTTGAATTCATTTTAGGAATTTATGTTGATAAATTAAAGTATTTTGGAAATAAATGTTATTTTAATAAAAAAATCATTCATTAATATCAATTAAATATAAATGTTCATATAAATTTTATGATCTCAAATGAAATTTTTATAGGGGTTTCTAAAAATGTAATTGTCAAAAAACACAACATTTCATAATAAATTATGTTTTTGTAAAGTTAGAATTAAAATTTTTATAAAATTATTTATATTAATTGAAAAATTAGTTTTTTATTTATTATGTTGAAATTATCTGATGATTAAATTTTCATTATTTCTGGAGATAATTAAATTTTTCTATAAAAATTAAATTCTATATAAATATATTTTTGTATTATGACATTATAATGAGTGAGAGGTGATGTAATACATACTATAAATGTTTTCAATGACTGAGTTTACATTTTTAGTTTAATATATTTTGATTTTATGTTTATTTGGTTAATTTTAAATGGACTTAATGAATCCTTAAAAATAATTAATCTATTTTACAATTCTAAAGTCAATTGTTTAGGAATATGAATCACATCCACGTAATCAGTGGTGTTGTTTTATTAATGTATCCCCTTTTAATTATAAAATAACAAAAAAAATCCCATTTTGTTGAAACCATTAGAGAAACCATTGAAACATTTTTTTTGGATGTTTTATTATAGTGTGAAACACCTACATTTGAGAAATAATAAATAAAACCCCACTAATTAGCTATAAAAACACTCCAGTGTACACATTTAATATCATTTCAAATATTTGGATCATAATAATATTCTTCCCTCACGTCCCTAGAGTACTTCCATAGTGCCCCCATGATCTTAATAATCTCCTCCCAAGCCTTTGTAGTGACACATTGATTTAAGGGATCCTTTCCTTCTATCAGTTATTCATGTTTATTTTTTAACATATATCTTTTATTTCTAATTCCTAATGGTGGGATATGTCTATAAAATGTCATATTAATTACCATTTCATTTCCAAAGGTTGAGAGTCCCATTTCTCTTTCATCAATCCATTTTATAATTTACTATTTTCTTGTATTTGTGCTATCCTAATATAATTCTGATTTTTATATACTAAATAAATTATGTAGTGGCTACCATAACAATATATAATAAACAATGTTCATATTAATAATCTTATACTACATTGAATTAGGACATACATGTATATATTCCAAACACTATGATTGTGAAATAAAATCATTTGATAAATGATTCCATGTTTGGTGATCTATATGGTATTGTTTAGAATGAGAATGAAATAAATGTGATAGGTGTGACTGAAATTACATATAAATATATTGTATTCTATAATGTTTAATCTCAAGAGACATCATGTTGGAATAGTTAGTGATCCTGATATTATTTCAGAAATTTTCCCAACATGATGTCTTGGAATTTATCCTTGTTCATTTTTTTAATGAAATGTTTAATATTGTTTCCCCATTTACCATGTAATGATTATCATGATATGTCAATCCTTATTATTCATGTTTATGATTCTCACACCTCTTATGCATCGTTGTTATTTCTAATGTATAATATGTATTATATTATTCATTTTATTCCATTTTATTCGATTTTTATTCTCATTATTGGATTTATCCCACAACACATTCATCCATATGTCCCCATGTTATCACATTTAGTTTTATGTGCATGAATATTAAGAATTTTGTCAATAAATATGTTGTTTTCATGTTTAACATTGTTTTCTAATATACCTAATTTTCAATGTCACTAGGTTAATTGATCATTAATGTTGTATTATATGTACATTTATTTAATACATAACTATTTAATATCTAATAATGAGACAGATTGTGATGAACAATAAATGTGGGGTCTAAGAAAAAACCATAAAATCAGTGAATCTGATCCTCCCGTGAGAAAAGAATGATGCTGAGCTTCTTGTTTCTGACGATCTATTCCTGATATAAAATTATTATTCTAGAAAAAAATAAATATTTCATGTTTTCGTGGTGAAAAGTCATAATGTGGATGTTTCAGCAACTCACAACGATTTAATTATGAATTTTGGATACATTGAAAAGGTTGCATGGAATCTTTTCTTATTAGAATTTATTTCTTCTCTACCATGTAGGTTTATTAGTTAGGCAAAAAATTATTATTTCTCTATTGATTGATACTTTGTTGAGGAGAATTTTAGTCATTGAAAATTATCACTCATTGTGTGAGTTTATATCCCATGAAGTAAAAAATTCATATGTTCAATTATCTCGCTCAATGAATATCTAAAATCAGTGGTTTTGATTTCTCTAGGATTAGAGTTAAAGGGATTAGGTGCTATCATTTTACCCTTCACTATGATGAGTGAATGTGGGGATCATGGAACAATAGATCTGTAAATATGAATCATATATTTTATAGAATTTAGTATTTGGAATGAAATTTTGATCCTGATAATTTTAGGAATACTCATGCTCATGTATTGTAACAAATTTGAATTATAAATCGGTTATAATGACATCCCATAATTCTATAAGATATTGCCTCCTCTATTCACCATCCAAAAATAATTTATAGGTGATAGATAATACTTGGGAGGGTGAATATGCAGTGATACACATGAACATTAACATTTATTCTATATTAGACGAGGTTTTAGTGATGAAAATGATGATTGCCAATATTTATTTACGATTCACTATTAGTGGAAGGAAAATTTCACTCTTAATTAGAATATCATTTTATATTTCATTCATTATTGACACATGAATATAGTTTGTATATTATTAATGATCATAGGAATTGATGATAGAAATTATAGGAGTAGAAAAGATAAGGATAAAATAATATGTCATTTTTTGTGCCCTTGATCATGGACTTTCGAATTATGTACACACTGATTAGGATATGACCAATGATCATAATCATGTGACAAATTTCATTGAAAATTTTGTTCTTAATAGATATTATTTTTTATGTATGATAAGAAAGTGGAATCATCCATCTATATTCAGGTTTTTATTAAGGTAATAATTTGTTATGAGGATATTATTACTGAGGAAGAGGTTTTTGGATATTGGCCAGCCTAACATTGACACTCTCTACACTGGCCAAAAGGGCACTGAACTGGTTACTAATGGTATCCTTCCATATGCTGATAAAGCGAGTAATGAAATGGGTACATATCCTACTTATTTGGAACCTATTAGAGATAATATTTAGAATCCCAAATTGTTTGTTCCTTAGTTTATAATGGATCATCCTAGTGATAGAAAATAGGGAATCCTATACCCCTCATCTGAACCAGATTGTATTTTGGAACAACCTGCCACTGGAGAGATTATTTCACATTGTGACAATGATTATGGCCTTTTTAGTGATAAGGAGGTAAATGGTTGGGGGATAAAAAATCAACTTCACACATGTAGCAACATATAATATAGTATGAATACTAACTCTTATTTAGGTCTCTCGGGATTCATTTTTTACCCTAAATAAATACACTAATTTAAATTTTGTATTTTGGTAGGTTGACATTGAGGACCTTTCTTATGATTGAAAATACTCACTATGAAAGTATCTCTTCCATTATACCTATTATTTCTAGCATCCTAGCATCTGATTCAAAATTTTAACTACATTTTTTGGTCATGGGGAATCTACCTTAGGAAAAGGAAAGAAGATAAATATTAGTATTAAATGTAAACAAGGAAAAAGTAAACAACAAATGGTCCTTATAAAAGGATTGGGTCCCTCCATAAATGATTATCTTTTAGTATAATTTCTAGGGGATTGAAAACTCTCCTAGGTCATTGTCAATAAGAATTTAATTTTGAAAAAAAAACCCATGATTCATAGGCATTCTAAACAAAAAAACATTTTATAATTAGAAATGGTTCAGTTTTTATGCCCATGGTTATTATTCTATTTCTCATAACCATAAAAGGGCTGCTACAGAATACCATTGAATTTTAAACCATGATAACATCTTTATTAAATCCTTTTTTCATACTCAACAATAACTAAATTTTTCTATGTGGATTACTAGTATTAACAACTATATTACTTATTTATATGTTTTTAATTAGTATACAAGAAGAATGAATCACTAGATTGGTAATTAATGATTATCTGAGAACATGTGATAGAGAAGGGAAATACATGGTGACTTAAAACTATGTCATGTCTAGATGAGAAGACTAGAAATAACATTGTAAAGATATGTTTTTATGAAATCATATCTTGTATTAATACGTGTGGTATAGTTGAGGTTATTATAGATGGAGCATGTTATACTTGGAGGAGGTGCACTGTAAATGAGAGATAAGTTTGGAAAATTGATATATAAGTTCTATAGGTGGATGAATTGAATAAGGATGGTGATGTATTTGTAATCACACATTATAATATTCAATTTGATTGCATTCATATTAGGATGGACATTTTTATCAATAATTTAAATCTAACAATGTTTCCTTTTATTTGAATAAATTCTTGTATTGTGATCCATGGATGTAGGGAAGTCAACATATATGCCTGTATGGTATATTTCATTATTTGCATTTTACAAATAAATTCACTAAAACCTAGGATTGTCAATGAAAGAGTTTTGGTATGGAGAAAATTATCCATCTAAAATGCTGATCTTGAAAAAAAAATTAAAAATATCATCTTGTTCTATGTTATACATAAGCCTAAATCAAGAGGTCCATTATTGTGATGAGATTAATTCAATATCCAAATATGATGATTTTTTTCACAAATGGAAAATATTTTCCTAGATTAATTAACCACAAATTGGTATAATTAAGTAGACATGAACTCTAGATAAATATTTTTCATTCATTGGAAAAATAATACAAAATGTGGGCTCAATGCACTTGAGAATAATGGGGATTATTTTATATCTAAAAATGAAATTTATAATTTTTTGAGAATATACTTTTAGGATCTTTATAATGAAAAGGGGGATTTTGAAACCCAAGTGATGGTCAGAAATATCACTCCTACTATTGATGAATTCCAAAATAGAAAGCATAATCATGCACCAAATTCAATGGAATTCAGGGAACTTCACTTCTGTCTATACATTGATAGTGTTAAAATCGAAATTGTTGTTATAGTCAATTATTCATATTTTATAGGGACATTTCACACATTTATATTCATAATTATTTTATATAATTCATTATTCGTGAATTAATTTTGTACGTAGTGAATGAAAAAAAATCACTGATTCCAAAAGAAGGGAATGATCATGATATCCGGGATTTCAAACATGTGGTTATTAGGAACTCAATTACAAATGTCAATAGAATGTTTGGATTTATTATATTTTAATAGAGTGCCAAGGTTTTCATTAGGTATAATAATTTTTGATTTTTACCATAATAGAATATTTAAAAATGAATTTGTAAAACATCAAATTATGTTAAAATCCTTAGAATGAATTGGATGAATGGAAATATGGCTCATAAGATAGATATCTCCAAGTATACTTACACAATAATATTGTTTTTTATATTATCCATTATGATAATAAATGGGTCTTCCATGGACTAAATCAATTTGTTCATTTTCTTCCAAATTTTATTCATGATCACTTTGATTATCAACGAGTCACCAATGGGTTTTTTTCTGTGCTATATTTGGGTGAGATAAGGGATCCTTATATGGACTTCCCATTATTTTTATTGAGGAATACTTGATTATTTTTCCCAATGATAATGTGATTTCTGGCTTATATCATCAAATGAATGTTGTAAGGGCACATTTTCACCCTCATATGTTATTTACACTGATTATTTTAATATTATTATAATTCCTGATAAAAAATCAATATTAAAGCTATTTTTGATAATTAGGAAGAACTTTCTAATCAACTTATTAATTAAAGAAAATACTCTATGATTTATAGAGGTGGGGTGACCAAATACTAACAATGTTAATGGAAATGAATCATGGTGATAATAAAGGGTTCATTCCCTTTATTTATGAAGGTGTTCTAAGCTTCTAGGGTAGAGTCAAAAGTTGTAACATAGATAACATCTTATCAAGAATTATATGTAAAAGGGAAACTTGGAAAATAAAAAATATTTCTCAGTAAGGGATGGTCTCCCATGATAATTATATGATAACATATAAGTTTCTTTATATCCATCCCATGTATAGATATCAAAATACTCATCTGAAAGTGATAATGATTCAGATTCTTATTTTTGTCATGACATGATATATTCAATGAGAGGAAACTGATCATAGTGGGCTAGAAAGAATGTGTTAATATTGGGGAAATGGGTGGAATGGAATTAAAGATTCTCACATTCTTTAATAAAATACTCAAAAAAATATCACGTGAAATATCCTTACATCCAACAACACATCAATGTAATATATCTCGCAGATCATTGTTAATGAACATTAAAATGGATACTCTATTTATATATTATCATTTATTTAAACAATAATTATACATCCCTATAACAGAATTATTCAATGATCAAAGTGGATGGATTCTAATTTTTTAACTTTTCTGTTGGAAAACTACATAGATCCCTGTCCATATTATAGTTCATATGGAATTACCCGAAAATGTGAATGCTCTCTCTGTTTCCTAGAATTTATTACATTTTAATTGAACTTGACTTGTTACCAGATCTTCTAACATTGGTGTTTAGTTGGTATGATTATGCTGATATGAATATAGTCATTTGGAAACCATGCTTTATAGGGATCATCAGTATGATGGACTATTATATATTCAATAATGGTAGATTTATGGAAATATATTATAGTATATTAGCAAAAATTAATCACTCTATTCTACTGACTGCTTATCAACTACTCTGAATAATTTCGAGGAATATTATTACCCAACACTATCTTGTTCAATATGCAGGTAAAATACATTCTTATGACTAATATCTCTTCCTTAGTGGAGATAAGTCCATTTATCAGTTATTTTTGTCATTATCCTTCACATTCAGGTAAATGAAATATATACAAAACATCATTTACAAGTTTCTTTCTTCTTGGTTCATCAAATAGCTCTTGATATCTGTCATTCAATAAAGATATAGTGATTAGGTGTAGGCTCATCTATTGTCCACTACATCTACTAAATTATCTTTTATATAGATTTAATTGAATTCCTTGGCTATTTATATTTATTTTTTTTGATTATATCATGGACATAATGAAATACACATTAGAGATATGATTGAATTTATGATCTAAAGTGGATATTAGATTAAGGTGTTCACTAATATATTCATTTTAAAATTTATTAGTGTTAATTTTAGGATCAATAAACAATTGGTGACTAATCCTATTTTATGGTTACCCCTGATTCCTAAATGGAAAACATCAGTGTGGATGGGAAAAAATTAGGGGAATGATAACCCTCTGGTTATGATCAAATCTCTTGAATCTATTAATGAATGGTTAGTATCTTTTATTATAACATTATTGTGAGTGGGAATGCAATTTATGATGAGTTCTGATCACAAATGAAGGTGTTAAGGTATTTTATTCATAATGGTTGGAGAAATATATTTGTTGAATATAAATAATGTGTGGAAATTTAAATAATTATTAGTAACTTCATGAATGTTCCATGGAATATGATTTTATTTTTGATTTATTGTCTACAAAATTTTGATAAGATTCATATTTTTGTTATAGATGTCTACTAAGAAGAAAATGAATTTGATGATTCTCTTTTTGTTATAGATGTCACTGAAGGAAGTTTTCCTCTCAATATCATTGATTTTATGATGAAATAATCTAATGTGCCATCAAAATAAAGAAGGAATTTTTTGAAAACAATATATTAAAAAATAATGAAGGAAATAATATATAATTTGGAAACCCAAATATAGGGAAATCCATAAATAATAAGATGATATGCTAAAATTTACATCATTTAAAAATTTTAGAATGAAACATCCTAGGATGTTCTTGAAAGGAATTGGAGTGTGTTACTTGGGCATAAATACGGGGAATAAAGGTCATAAATTAATGGGGAAGAAATATAAAATTCTGTTATATGTCATAGATATAATGAAATGTGGAATTATTCACAAAAATGTCCAATGTGTCATTAGAATCCCATCTTGTAGACTCCAATGGGAGAAATCGATGTTTATTTTATCACTACAACTAAGGTGGAAGTACCCAATGATGTGGTGGAAGGAACATTATTCCTATATTATAATTTATTTAAATTTTTCTTTGAAATATATACTTAAAATATTATATATACACCATTTTATCCAAGAAAATTCATCATTACAAATTTATTTTATGATGGTATTTTTGTTCAAAACTCATAGGGGAAGCCTCACATTAATAAAATGTTTTTTTAAGTCTCCATTCTTTCATATAAAAATTATATATCTATTAACATTTTTACAATACATATGTATTATTTTGTTAAAATCCCTTATGTGGTTTTCCTTTCAAAATAAGAATAATAAAATTACTAGAGGGTGAAGAAAATTTTTATTCGTGTTGAAGATGAAGATTATCCAACATTTAGACATTCGACTTCATAGATTTTGTCATATTTAGAGCCACCAACAATAGAAATATAATTATATTTTTTTGGGGGATAATAGAATAAAAAATATGGATGAAAATGTATTCTTTAAATGGGGAATATACCTATGTTATGGGAAAATATTGTTTCATTTATTTAGAAATTACCTAAACATCCCCCAAAGCATGTTGTCGAATTTCTAATTGATATAACAATTGATTCAATTAATATATAAAATAATCCCAAGAGAATGGAAATTTTGGAATTAGTGGAGTTGAGAAAGAAAATTAGTGTTTGATGGTAAAGGATTTATTCATTGATGCCTTTCACCAATTGGATCTCATGTTCCTATCTAAAATATGAATGATATATCCATGATATTTTTAATTTATTATATGAAATTTAGAACTATTTTTATGTAGAAAAAATATAATTTTCTATTTATTAATGAATTATTATATAATCTTTATGTATTATAATAGTTTTCAAATAATTACCCTTAATTTTTGTAACAGAATTTTAATTTATTTAAAGAATAAATTCAAATGACAAAAATCCATAAGAAGTATGGTCCATACGAGTTTATAGAATTTCTATTTGGATTGACTAATTCAACCATTTATTAATTTTCTAATGTACATAGTATTCATGGAATATCTTGACGAGTTTGTCTACTATTTGTTTATGATATTTTTTTTGTTTTATAAAAGCTACACAGACCATGATAATCATTTTTAAATCATTTTGGGACTCTTACAATGAATGTGTTATTTGGGAAATTCATTATGTGAGGTGAAAAATTTATGATGGTTATTTTAATAGCCATATATTCTCCAAATAAGGAATCATTGAAGATTATATAATGACTAGTTAGAAAATGTCCTATAATAAGAAATATAAATGAGGTATATAGTTTCATTTGTTTTTATATTATCATTGATTATTCATTTATAATTTTTCCTTATTGTCTAACCCATTAAAAAATGTTATGCAAGAAGTCATAGTGTTTTTTTATAAAAAGAATTGTGAATAACATTTTGATGAACTAAATAAGATATTCTTCATTTCTTAAATAAAATCTTGATATATTTTTACTAATAAATAATTATCATGTTTTTTAATATACATTAAGGAATTTGAAGAATCATGAAAATAACTATCCAACACACGATCATGTGTTGGAATATATTATATTTTCATTGAATATATTGATACAATGCCTCTAATATGAAAATTTTGAGTTATAAAAGGATCATAATATAATAAATTACATATTTTAATTGAAATATCTCACCATGTTGGAAACGAGATAGTTTTATCAGTTCATGTATTGGGATTGTGAAATACACTAGCACACAAGAAAACAAAATAAAGTAGTATTGAAAGGATTATTAAAGATCATAGCATATTTTCCTAAATAAGGTTTGAGAGGGATACAATGTGCATGGATCCCATGACGTTATATACATGAATTATTAAGGAATGAGATAAATCCTTAACTGATCTAAGGATATTGAATCCAAAATTATTTTAAATGATATAACACCCAAATATTAATAAAAGAACATTCTTAAGAAGGATAATTATTTAAATGAATGGATATGAAAACACTATTTTTTAAGACGGAGTTTGGAGATTTGGGATGAGATCATAAGTCCCATCTAGACATGATTTTAAAAAATGGATTGTTTGATGATTTTCAAATATCATATTTTCTATACACCATGGTATCATAGTGATTGAATGGAATTTGCGGTAATTTTTCGGGCAGGACAATATGAAATGGGAAATTATTTATTATATGTATATATTTTTGGGCTTGAATATAAGTTAATTGCAATAGAAAATATCATAGAGGAGTCATGGAACCTCTTCTTAATTTTTTTTGGAAATGGTATGATTTAAATATGGACTTTTTTATAAGACTACCAACAACTCCTAGATTAAATTATCTAGCATGGGTTATCACTCATCGCCTATCGAAATTTGAAAATTTTCAATATATAAGATAATTTTAATCTCTAGAAAACCATGTATGGATATATAATATTGATGTTTTATCCCTTCATGGTGCTCTTCTTTTAATTTTTCCTTATCAAAATCCGAATTTGCAATGAAATTATTAATGATTCTTTTGAAATATCTTGATATTACGTTTTAATTGAAGACTAGATACCATCCTAATATTGATTTATAGTCCCAAATGACTATAAAATCATGGGAGGAAATAGTTAGATCATTCTAACAAGACTTTTATGGTGTAAAAGATAATTATTTACACTCAATGGATTTTTCCTGTAACAATATATCACATTATTGTATTCTAATTGAACTATATGCGGTATTATAAGTAACCTAAATAGTTTGGATGAATTTTGTGAATGTAAGATCATATGCAGATTTTTTATTATAGAGATCAGGATAAATATAACAGATATTTATGAGTTTATGAAAGAAACTCAATGTTTTAAAAAGTGTTATGTGAATAATTATAGGAATGAATTGGAATTCAATTTGGTAGATCATGATTCATGAAATTATATTAATTGAAGGATTTTATAATGTTCTATACGAAAGGTAAAATGATACCTATATAATTTGGATCCTATAATATTATTTAGAGATTTTCTTTTAATTTTAATCATCTCTAAATTCCACAATGTCTCTCAGAAGTAAAAGAATGTATTAATATATAACTATCATGGAAGTACATTTCAATGCATGTTATCACCTCTAGTAGAATATTGTTGTAATATGATATATGTTATAGATTTAAACCAATAATTTTTTTGATACTATATAAATGTTATTTTGGAATAATATAAATTTTCTAGTAAAGGAACATTAGGGAAATCACAAAATGGTGGAATAAATAGGGGAACTATAGGATATTATGAAGAATTACTATAATAATCATTTTAGAAGGTAATATAAATTTATTTTAATTGGTGTAATTTTAGAATGACGGAAAAAAGTGACACCACAAGACTTTAATATATATATATATATATTATAATAAATATAATTTCCTCAATACAAGGAAACGCATAAAACACAGGGTTGAAAACATACATAATAATATACTAATACATTATTTAATAATGAGGAATACAAAAAAAAACAATTAAATTAGAGGGTATGAATAAAACACATTATAGTATATAAATAATATACTTTATTTTTTTTTAATATATTTAACATAAATAAAAATAAAAATTATATAGAAAGTCAATAATTTTTTTTGGGAAAAATTAATATTTCAAAAGTACAGTTCAATCGAACATTGAATACATAATTTAATAATTTATTTTACCACATGATTTTTTTTTAAATTTTTTTTTAATATAGAGTATAAAAATTATTTTTGGGTGATTTTTTTTGTTTTAAAAAAATGATTCACTTTTTGATGAATTGTTTGAAATAATGAATTTAATTGAAAACATCATTTTTATTTAAATCATTAATATTGTTAATTAATATTAAGAATTTTTTTCAAAAGAAATTATAATATTATATTTATTAAAATTATATAATTTATTTATTGTTAATAGTTTTCAGGTTAAACGATCATATACAAAATTTTAATACTTTTGAACATTTCATATTCGATAAAATATTTTTTTTTCATGACTGCATGATTAAAATTAATTTAATATTTTCCACATATGTTATTGGAATTTGTAAAACTAGATTCCAAATTTGGAATTATAATAATTCATATTATATAATAATGTCTAATTAATAATCTACAAAATGAAATAGTAGAAAATGTAAAAATTATTTATTGGGAAAAAGGTTGAAATTGGTTTACTAAGAGGATAAACTAAAATGAGGATGATAAAAATACCTAAAAACCAACACACTTATTATTATATGACTATATTTAAAACATATATATCTAATGTAGCAATTTAGTTTCATTTAAGATTCATTTTGCATGTGAATGACTTTATCATTTGGGATTCTCATCCTAAATTACAATATAACGACAATGGAAGAACCTAATCCATCTTAAATATGGGGAATCACTTAAAACACATATTTAAAAGTTGAAATACCATTGGATAATCCATACCAATAACTGTTATTTACCATACATACTTATTAACATGTATATCTTATTGTCTTTCCAAAAGGCCATCCAAACATTGCATATGAGTAGAGTGAAAGGACGTCTCTATTTGAATATGTAAGTATCTTAACATAGATCACTCATTTTCATTATAATTTTTCAACATTCAAGTATTACATAACACCTATAGTATGATTAGAAATTTACCTCCAATATAATTAGTTGTTTTTTTTATTTCATATTATTTATCAATTTCATCTTCTTTAAAATTGGAAATGAAATCATCGACCATGTGTATGATAGACTTCTACCTTACGAATTGATGTAGATAATTTTCTATCAACACTATTAAAGGAGGGATGTATTAATGGTTTTAAGAAAAATATGCGATATATATGATTTTGTTATACATTGTTAATTTTTTTCTCTTATATACTATTTTACATTCCATGATGTTCATAATACGATAATTTTTCTTGTGTGTACGATAGAAAAAATCCTCAGGAAGCAATTGGATTCATTTTTAACTATTCTTTAAATATAAATTAATAATTTTAAAATAATTAAAATAAAATATGTATATTTGATGTGATATTTATTCTATAAAAATTAATATATAAGTATATTACTTAACCATTCACTCATTAAGGGATGGATTATGTTTCTTGTGTTTAGATATGACTAAAAATTTCCACAAAGTGATGTGATGCATTTTCCATGTTAAATATTAATAAATGGTAATAATAATTTATTTAATGAGTAAATATGATGTTTATAAAAATAATATAATTAATGTGACAATTAATATATATGATATTATCATTTTTAAGAACATTCACTATAAAACCAGCAAATGAAAACAAGGCAGTTTAGACACAAAATAATGTCACTAAGGAAATATTTTTTAAAAGAATTGGTTTAATGTAATAAGTGTATCATATTTGATATTATATATTTAAATATTGTAATAATAAAATTAAAAACATTATAAATCATTTTATAATGTATTCTAAATCATGTTTAAAAAATATAATGTGTACGGTATTAGATTTTGTCTTAATTTACATTCCATTAATGATTATTTGTTATTTTGAAACAATTAACATTTACATGGGGTAAATATTGTCCCTTTTACCTGTAATATCATTATTAATAAATAATTATAGTAATTTTATGTAAAATAATAATTATCTAATCCATGTATATTATACATGAATATTAATAATTGGTAAATGTAATGGAACTGTCTCGCAATCATTTGCGATTATTATCCTTCTTTTGAATCAATCACATTATTATGATCATTTTTCACATGAAATTGCATTTATGTTAAATATGTATATTATTTTATAATAGATATGATTATTTTCTATGCCATAGACCATTTTGAAATACCTTTTTTTCAATGAATGTTGTTTTATTAACTGGGGATATATTGATCAATCAATACCATTTAATCATTATTGATATTTTATGAAAAGTTATATTGAATCATGAATAAAATTTATTATTTCATATATGTGAAATGTTATGTACCGTCATTATTGGGTGGGTCTAGAAAATATATAGCCATTAAATTCATCTTTAGGTATCATTATACAAATAAATACTTCAAAATTAATTGGGTTATACATTTAGCTTAATGTGAATTGGTGAAGTGCATGATGGTATAGGTTTCATGAAACCTATGATCATGAAATCCAATATATAATAAAATATTCATTGAGAATTCAATAAATATTGTTATCCTAGATATTTTCAAAATGATGTTTTCATGGGATGAATTTCAATTTCAAAATATTTATTAAATGTAGGTTTTTTCAGTTATTTACCACTACATATATCTCATTATTTATCTATTTAAATAGATAATTTATTTAAATTGAATATATTTTATATTATTTACAATTCCATATAAATAATTATTTATTTATTTATATGAATCCATTGAATATAAAATTTACTAATATTTTCAGATCAACCTTATTTATCATTCATTCAACTTCATATAAGGAAGGGATCCTTAAAAAAAATTTCATGGATCCATTTTATTTTTCAGTTATTTAATCTATATTATTTTTTATTTCCCATATAAAATGGTTATCATATATATGTCTCATTATCCAATACTATAAAATTGTTTCAAACTTTTAGATATAATTTATTTTATATATGCTAATATAATAATGAAATCACCTACTTCAGCTATGGGGGATGGGGACATTAAAAACAACCTCAATTAATCTCATATATCTATAAATGGGATATTGAATCATCATTTATGTAAACAGAGGAGTACTGCATTTTGAACAGATGTAATTATTTTTTCATAATCATCTTTCTATGATTGTTATAATTATTTATCTATAGTATATATATGATATTTCAGCCATATTTACACTTTTGTATTTATGATATCATATATACCTTAATTATTATTCCTTATGTGGGGGATATGATAACATCATTTGTGAATATGGAGGACTACCACACCTTGATGGGATGTGATTTATTTTCTAATAACACTATACATGGATGGTATTAAGGATTGAAAAAATGAATATATCTGATTTAATGTAAATAATCAAAATATTCATTAATATTTATCATTCTAGCCATTTCACTAACTATAAAATCATACGGTCATTTGTGTACATGTAGACCACCGCCTATATAAAGAGACATGACTATATTTTTATCACCAGGAGACATGGATGATATATAAAATTATATTTGAAGACATAATATGATATTTATAACATTATCATAATTCTATAGTGTATAATAACTAATTACATTCATTCAATAATGATCATTGAAAAATGAGAAATTAATTAATATATATATATGACCTACCATCTCCATGATCATATTGTACATACATTATAAATTATATATATAATGATAAGTTTTAGAATTAGGTGGGATGAACAAATATTTTAATTATGTTAACATTTTTGATTTGTCGATGTTTAAATAATGAATGTATTTCCAAGAGTAAACCTACCAATGTAGGATTGAATCATTGAGCCAAACATTCAAAAAACTATTAATGTGGACATATTTGATTTGTGTTTTAATATGTAAATAGAAAATAATATGAAAATTATTTATATAGGTGGTATTAATCATTTAAAAGGTTATTAATATTTTAAAAACTGATATATGGTTATTAAATGTAATTTAAGGATGCACATCTTATGTATGACCTTGCGTTAAGGATTTTCTCATCTAAATTTATATTTCATTGAGAAAAAAGAAATATTGACCACTTGTTATATTTTTGTTGTTTATATAAATTACCAATTTACATTTAATATCATGAAAAATTAATTTATTTGGTATTTATTTTTTCAAATATAAATATTCCATCAATGGTGATTTGTATCGAATGATACAGACTAGTAAAAAAATCCTAAGTCAGTATCTTATTATTCTGTTATATTACTTCTTATTTACATTCAATATTAAATTATTATGTGTGTGATCATTTTTTGAATGTTTAATGTTTTAATTACAATCTATATAAATTGATTTATTATTTATATAAAAAAATCATCTTATTGATTTATTCTAATTTCATCATTGCTATCGTTGTATGTGACTTCGACTACAAATTATTATATTTCAGGAATATTTTGATTTTATTCATATATAATATTTATTGAGGGGTATATATTCCCTCATTGGAATTTCAAATCATGTATATATCTATTATAATTACATATAATGTTTTTTATTTTTAATATGCCATGGGTATTATGATTAAAAAATTTATAGTGGTAGTGTAATTTTTTTTAAAATCCTCTTTTAATGTAACCTTGTCAACTATTTTTAGAATTCAATATATTTTATTCAAAAATAAATCAACCAAAGAATTTCACATGACCATAAATACACCGAAAATTTATACTTCCTCTATATTTATTAACTATTTTTTTAATGATACTCTTTAATTTTAATGTGCAAGGTTATTAGATTTTACAAATAGATTATTATAAAAAATATTATTATGAAATTTCAACATCATTTCTATCACTATTTGAAAATAAATTTTATTTCAATGCTTTTTTTTCAAAAAAATATTACAAATTGTTTTCTATTATCTTTTAATATCATAAAAACCCATAATTTTGATTTATCATAATTTACAAAAATTAATCTTCATATAGTTTTCCAAATAATCCACATTTATATTTCTCTTATATTGTGAAAAGAATAATTGTTTTAACCTATATTTAATGAATGGATATTCCATTCATCATGACCATTATTTTTATTAATAATTCATACAAAATTATCCATTATTATTTTTAAATAAAATTCCATTCAAAATTAATTATTAACGTTTTGTTTTTTAATGTTAATTTTCAAAATAAATGGTTATTTCCCTCCAAAAGTTATTAATTATTTTTAATTGTATTTTAATTCATTAATACAAAAAACTGAATTGTGAATTATTATACAATGTGGATATTTTCCTCATAATTCCATCTAAGTTAATTATATATATTTGTTATGATTTTTTCAAAGACACTATTATGAAATATTATTTTATATAATGAGGTAATCATGTTTACTGGAGATTATTATTGAAAAAATTCTATCCCTCTATGTTAATCATGTTTCGAAGTGAATTTTTTGGATCCCATTTCTTTTCCATGAGATAATAATTTTTATAAGTAAAATTTTATTATATCTATTTTAGAATGAAATTTATGTTGTATATGCATTATTTATGGTTCATGGGAATTATTATATGATCATTAATCCCATATTGTGATGGGATATACCATATAACTTATTGATGGTTGTTCATAGACATCACCAAAATTAATTGGGTATAGAGGAAAAAATTGATTACTCAATTTTTATTTTTTATATGGTTTTTATAAATTTTATATGAAGATTATGTTCTAGAATACTAACATGATTTCATTCTGTTTTTTTAGTAATAATGTGTATGTTGATCCAGATTGATATAAAATGGATCATGATATTTTATTTTTATATCACAATCATTATAAAATCCTTTTCCCCTATTTTAATGTTTTATAATCCATGCATTTATTGTATGTGTATTCCAATTGAATAAAAATTCATTTTTATCATGTCATCAAACCATTTTCCTCTTCTTATACATTTGGATGCAATTTAATTGTTAATGCTTATGTTTACACATACAGAGACTATGAGCTCAGACTTATATTTTTCTTGTCCCCATGTTATTATTTATGATGATTAGTGAAGTATGAATATAATAGTTTAATATGTATAATGTTGATAACCTAATTTGTAATATGAAATTATTGGTATAGTTTGAGACAATGTTTATCATCATGAAATACAACTTAAAGAACCCATATTGTTGTGAGATTTTCTTAATTCTATAAAACGTTTTTGTAAAATGGTACATCATAATATAAGTGATTCAATATTTACTTTTTGGTTTATTAATATTTTGATGGAAACAATTATCACACTATTATTATTAACATATCTGGAAATGTAATATTCATGTTTTTTTAAAAAATATAGATATGTAGGTTTGGGTCATTATAAGAATTATGAACATTTAATGTTTTAGGGAGCCCAATAAAAAATACATGGTGATTTTTTTACAATTCCATTCTCATATTGGTAACAATAATAACATCATTTCAGTGTTATTTCTCTTAGACATCACATGCTAACATACCAGAAATCAAGATTCATACTACAAAATATACATTTCAATGTTTTCACATCAAAAAAGTTCATTTACATTGCTCCACATATTAATATTTTCATGTTTAATAGTTATTAATGAACTAACTTATTTATCCATCAACACCACATTCATCATTATAATTGATTGGACATGTATGTTTTTTCAAAACATTATCATTACATCATGATCATGAATAAACTCCAGACCATTTATATACATCTTTTAGCGTTTCACATCCCCATTAAACCCATATTTAATCCAAAAATGGATTAATAATGGATAATTAAACTATAAATGACATCAACTATCCCATATCCTCGTTATTTCATGATAAATCTATTTCAAATCCAAAAATATTAAAATACTTTTACTCTAAATCACAGAATGATTAGAATTTTATTTTTGATTCAGAGCATTATCGACAATGTTTTCATTATTATGGTTGAAGTGAAATTAGAATTCATAATCATTAATCAATTAAAACTATGTACTTTGTTCAATATTAAACTATTTTTTCAGGAATATATATTTATATAAATTATAATATATATATCCCACATCTTTATTCATAATGATATGGTATCTAAATTTTCTTTTAACGATGTACCACCAAAAGCACAAGTTCTTTATTCATCTAATTGGTATCTCAAATTTTCCAGTGGTGGTTTTTGTAATCTATCACCCAATTATTTGGAATAAAGAATCTTCCAAATCACTAATTTTTCAATATAATTTCATACCCTTCTTGACTAAATTGTATAATTATTATTGGTATAGTAGCCAAATTTTTCATTAGATCCCCAATACCCTCTTCACATTCATTTACCCATAATAACATAATGGCCATTCATGCCAAATTTTTTTAGATTAATTAGTCATTATAAATATTACCAAATGTTTTAGTGTAAACCAATAATAAAAAAATATATTGATCTTAGTAGCCTTGATTGTACAAATTTATTTATCAATAACATCTATCAATAAAGGATCCTCCAATATACCATCACATGAGATTATATTCCCAAATAATACATCATTATGCATCCAAAATTCACCCTCTAAAAATTTTGAATATAGAATATACATCCACATTGTATTCATCACACTCATAACATGTTTTTTAATCTATTCCATGATCTGTAAATATATAATAATATCATCATTATGTACTATAAAAATATATTAAGTTACACTTTCATTAAATTATTAAATTAATTAATTAAATTATAATATGAATGAGTATGTGTAAATGGAATAACAACAAATTCATAATTCCATTAATCAGAAATAAAATTCATCGTTAGGCCATTCTTTTTGTATTCAATTAAAAATATCATGAATAATGACAAATCCTTGAAATGTATAGATTTTTACAATGTTGATCAAACAATTCCATAATCCATGGTAGACGATACATGTTATGGATACTGAGGCTGTAATGTTCATGATAATAAATGAAAATATCCACTATCACCTATTTATTATACGCTAAAATAATTGGTGCACCACATAGTGAAAAACATGGGATTTGGAATAACTTATTGATATTCTCTTGGAGTATCTTTTTCAACTCCTACAACAAAATAAGAAATTTTTTTCTATTCATTTAAGTAATAGTAGAATATTTAATGATTTATATTGAAAGATAAAATTAAAAAATTTAGTGTAATACCTAGAAGACATTATGGAAATACATTAGCATAATCGCAAAAAATTGAAATATTTTCTATGATTAGTTTCTCCCAAAATATTGTTGAGAAATATTGGTCATGTAAATTATGCAAGACCCATATAATGAATGAAATATGGAGTGGAAAATATTATAGTTCATCAATATAAATGATAATTATATATTGATTTGGAATATTTAATGACAGTTACATACTATATATATTTGTAGGGGATCTATATATATATGTTCAATTCATTCCCTATTTTACATCTTATTGTTCTTGAGGGAATGTCACATGATTTATTTGTATAATATTTCCAAATAGAACTACCAATTATAAACTATAGGTTTGAGTAGAAATAATTGCTCAATTAGGTATTTTTACTTCAAACTCAATATTAAAACATTAATGATGTGAAGGAATATAACAATGGTGTTTTGATGATATATATTATCATATATGACTAATCTATTTTAAGTGAAATCAATACATGATCATTCCTATAACCATTGAAACATCAATTGAATATCATCATTTCATTACTAAAAATAGTAAAAGTTAAAATAAACATGTTGAGTAACCATAAAATTACATAAAATAATTAAGAGGATATCTATATCATGGAACCCTATTTAAAATATATTAATCCTTTGTATAAGAAAATTTCATTCCATTTTATCATCTCATTAAATCATTCATAATTTACTAAAATGTAAATATGATATATCCTAAGCACATTGTTATGGAATTTTCTGCTTGTTGTGTAGTCTTAGGTCCACTAATTATGAAATAATGATGATTTATATAATACCTAATACAATCATTTTTTTGTTCATTCCCCTACATTAGGTTTTTACAAAGTCACATCCACATGGAAATAACATGACAACAATGCATATCCTTGGAAAACACACAATCTCTACATTAGAAAAGCATTGGGATATCATGATATATTTATATTTCTCCATATATTTTCATAAAAGATCACTTATCATAATATTAAAAAATAAATAAACCCCTCTCAGATAGATATTATATAGATCCTAGCCTATGATACAAAGGTATTATATCTCATGGAGAAAAATTAAACATGTCTAAAAAATAATCATGCCCTGTAACCATACTGGTTTATTCAACATAGACACTATATACATAATAATCATATTTAGGTAAATTTTTTATAATCTAAAACATTATTCAATACATATTAAACCTATATAGACTCATCATACTTAGTACAATTCATCACGACCTGGGAAAATTTGTCAATTCAATAAAGTATGACATAAGATTCTTAGTATTGGTGAAAATAAGAGATATCAGTGAATGATCATATGTAAAAGTATCATGTTCAGAAATGTATGAGAAAATATTATAATTAATTTGGTATTATTAATGAATAATTCATTTATTATAACCACGAGTGATGAAATGAATCTTCAATATGACAAAAGATTAGTGTTATTTTTAAAAAATTTAGAATGATCCCTTTTTTAAGTAATATGAATAATTTATTTTTAATTGGCGTGGATCAATCATAGGATTATAAAATACATAATTTTATCATGAGAAATAATTATTTACACAATTCATTGTAAGAATATATAATATTGGTCCCATATTCCTCACAATGGAAACCATATATATATGTTCCCTGAGATCAGAAAACATTATTCGTATCATGATAGAATAACTCATGGAAAATAAATTGATTTGGTAATCATTTAACCCAAATGAAAAAACCCCATAATGAGAATTAATTGATATGTTATCAATTAATCGTGTCTCCAAAATTTAATAAATATCATTATTGCATAAAAATATAGATTGAAAATAAATTTAACATATCATTTTAATATTTATTTAAAGACTTGAAAAATAAAATTTTTTTGTAGCATTTAATTTTTTTAAGTTGTTATAACACTCTTATTGTAAAATGAACATTAAAAATTATGATTTAAACAAAAATGAAAATGATGTTCATTATGGAAGGAAGATATACTAATGGTGAATATGTTAAAAACATTCATTTCATGCAATTATAAACAGTCAAACAATGAATTTTTTGGAAAACAATTATGATGATATAATTTTATATATTTATAAATAATGAAATGGTTATAAAAAATACATTTTAATAAATATATTATATATTCAAATTAATAAATGAATTTTTAATATTATAGACACAAGATAAATTTTTCATCAACCAAAGATGAAATATTGTTATCTTTTCCTTGAAAACACTTTCTAGATAATTTTATGTACTAAATACTGAAAAATATTTGTAATAAATTTAAATTATAGAAATAACTATTGGATAAAATATATATCGATTCAATGGGATAGAACAATATAATTTTAGTAAATATATATTTTATGTAGATAGCCTCCAAAAGAAGTATGATTATAAGATAAACCCATACATCAAGGCCCACTATCATCATAAGTGATGTAACATGATATGATATAAATATTAATATATTATAATACATAAGGATAATAATATTGATAAATATAATATGTTTTATAATCCACTTATAAAATTTGAAAACTATTTTATATTAATTATTTATTGAAATATACGTTTCAATGTGTTCGTTATATTATCAGTCTTGTATTGTTGATTTGGTAGTTATAGACATTGAATCATGGATATGATTCCGTAATCTACTAAATTTAAATCATGATGTAAATATCATATATATATATATATAATCTTCTATAAAATTTATAGAATAAATATTAATTACATTATTCATGGACATGGTAGTCCATAGATATGAATGAACACTATTTTTTTCTTCTAACTCAAAAAAAACAAATATCTATAAATTTTTATCATTTTGGACTAATAATGATGTTATAAATATAAAATATATTCATCAAAACCCTAATTTTAATAATCCTCATATTTTGATTATGGAAAATGATTTATTTATCTAATTAGAGGGTATTATCACCAAAAAAATGTGCAATAATTTAAATTAAAATTTAATGGAAAAAGTGAAAAAATATTTGTGACATAATCATAAAAACATCTATATATATTTATATATGATTATATACATTATTGTGGATAAAACGTTATTATTTATGGTATAGAATGAAATAAAATTTATTCTACATGGTTATGAGTTATATATCATCATAGAGAAACTGTTCTATCTTACATCTGATTCCTTGAAGGGTTGATATGGTGATTAAAAAAATTCATTTGTGACATGTGGAGTGATTTATGAATGTATATGGGTATAGTTTTTCTATGATAAGGGTCTCATGATGTGCGGGGAAGATTGGATAGGTGGTCTACTTTTATAAGTAAGTGATATGACACACACTGAATATTAAAAAAAATAGAGTTCATTAATAAATTATTCAATAAGTATTTTAAAATGGAAAATATTATAATAAGAGATGAGATATAAATAAACAATAACCATATAATAGAAATTATGAAATCATTTATTTAATTTTGGATCATTTTAGAATAGATTTTACCTTTTTAAATCATTTTAAAATTTACCAAGGTAACTTTTTATTTAGAAATGTTATTATTCATGATGAAAAATAATTTGATGTGGATGTAGTATCATGATTGAAAATTATAATTATAAATATGATATTAATTTCATCTAAATATGTTTCTATAATTTCATTTCATGATAAAATATTTGATAAAAAAATTAATTATTTTAATTTTATTTAAAATTATTGAATATATATTTAGTAATTTATTCATATTTTTAATAAAAAACATATTGTAAATGATAAAAAAATTGATTAAAATATCATCAAATTCACTATAACGTGTTTTTTTTGAAAAATAATTATCATAACATAGTTTTTGGTGAAAAAATGATGATCCTTGTTTAAATGGAGCCTCCATGTATTGAAAATATGTTTCTACAAAAAATATATTATTCAGGATGGGAATGAAACATAACGAGGGAATATAATAAAAGGGATAATGAGAAGTAATCCCATTTCAGAGAGGGTGGGGGTTGACACTTTTATTTCTTAAAACCATATCTAATGTGGTGAAACATCCAGGACAGACCTTGTATACAATTCATTCAATGTTGAATTTGACTGATGGAATGAAATAATAACTATGGATCCATTTAATTCCATGATAAAACTACCACTTTTTATTATTTTAGTTTAAATATATATATCCAATATTTTCTATATAGATTTATATAAATATGAAGATTTATAATTTCATTCACTGATACTTCCAATGACTACTGATTAGGGATATAGTTTTCACTAAACATGGTCCTCCAAAATTTCTCTAGAAAATTTTAAATTTTTGATTTTTGATTTCTTTGAATCCTTTGCCCAAAAATAATTTGATGAAGTTGTATGTATAGAAATATTTTATTTTGATGTAGCTAATGGTAGAAGGTTTTATTTTATTTTCATTTCATTATTTAATTCTTGATTCATTTCTTTGATTAATTGAATATCATCTCTGATTTCTATGATTTTATTTCCAAAATGACCATCACCAAAAAGAATTATAATGTTTCCCTTTATTAATTATTGAAGTATTTATGTTATAATGAGTATAACAGGTATTTGATCTCTATTATTCACTTACTCTCTATTCTGATCTGTGTTGTGACTTATATGGTACAAACTATTATGTTGCGACCTTATAGCCAATGCATTTCTATTAGAGTCAACTGCGTCAACCCGAAGCAAGATTAGGATACAGAAACTAACAAAAATAAGAGATATAATTCAATCTAAACAATGTACCCCAATAAATATTCATACTAGTAGAAAAAAAATCACAAACCCCCACCATTACATAAAACCATCAAATATACATACTAATAAAAAAAATCCTAACACCACAATCAAGATACCCTATGGAAAACCGTCAACAATTTCACAACCATCAATTCGACATCAACTATAGAATTCTCACATTGAGGGGATGAAACCCAATCGTAAATATTTTAAGAAAGAAATTGAATATTCTCATGGACAATATAAATAAAATGAAATAAAAAATATATTAATATAAAATAAAAAACCCAAAATAAAATTTCAAAATGATATCAAACATGATGTGGAAATGATATTGCATCTTTATACACCATTGATCCTGGAATAATATGACCTGTAAGGGATAGTGTGGTAGATGATTTTACAAATTTTATAAAAATTCACTAAGAATATGAAATTAAAAAGGTGAGGGTAAAGATTGGATAAGGAAAAATGAAACACCAAAAAAAGGAATCATAAGTTATTTAAATAAATACACACACCATTTCCATCAACGATGATGAAATAAAATATATTTCCAGAAGAACTGATTCAAAAATAAATTATAGACAACATTCAAATAGTGAAAATCAATCTCCCAAACCTTACACAAAAAAAAAATTCAATGATATATATTTTTTGAAATATATTTGAACGATTAAGGGAATTCTTCAATGGAACGAGGGGATCAGCTTGGTATTATGATTCCCAAAACATATCAAACAACATAGTACAACAAATTGTGATGATCTGTGCATGTTTTTCATTTAATTTACCCTTGGATATTTGAATTTATCTATTGATTTATGTGATCATGGTACATAAATTAATGAATTTACACAATCTTCATAACCATATATTTATAAGGGACACTAGAATCCCATAATTTTGGTAGTTAATAAAGTAACTAGATCCTAAGTATTCCTTGAATGTGTTCATGATGATGCTGTTGTGAAATTCAACGAGATTTTATTCCCAACTGACTTATATACCCCTTAAATAATATTTTTGAATAATTTATATAAATTCCATAAAAATAATTGATGGATATTTCAAAAGAAAATATATAATAAATTTGATTAGTATTATGTGATATCTCTAGAATAAATCCTAAAATATTCCAACATATAATTCATTATGTGCGATATTCCAAAACCATTAAGAAAACACAAATGAGGTTAAATCCCACGAAAATATAATTTCTAAAATAATGAGATTTATATGTTCTTGGATTCAAGGATCATATATCCCATTTATGATTAATAGTGGGTTAGTCCCATTCATGTAGTACCAGAAAAATCAGTCTCAACCACTATGAGAAATGAAAAGAATTAATTAATACATGTGAGAATTTAGAATATCTAGGGAGTGTGTATAGATTTTAGGATGTTGAATCCTATCACTCAGAGAACTATTTTACCCATACTACCCATCGACAATATTTTTAAAATATTTTAATGTAGAACTCATTATTATTTGTTGGAATGATTTTCTTCTTATTTCAATGTGCCCATTTATCCTGAGGATCAAGATAAGACTGCCATTACAAGTCACTTTCGAAAATAATCATATAACGTGATAGAATATGGATTATGTAATCCACCATTTAAATTTCATTGGTCTATAGTAAGTATATTTTCAAATCACATTGCATATTTTTTTAGTTTTATGATTATTTAAAGGTCATTAGAAGTTGTTTTTTTCAATTGTTTATAAAAACAGGAAAAATTTATCAAAAACTACATTGAAAATAATATTATTTTATATTTTCAATTTTTTAATTTTAGGGTTAGGTACGGATGTTTCCGTTGGAATTTCATTTAAAAAAATTAATTTATTTAGATAAATAAAAAAATTATGTGATAAATTAAATTCTTTTACCAACTTTTGTGAAACATGATAGATTATTTGTTTAAGTGTTTTATCAAATATTTTTGTACGATTTATCTATAACACCCCTTGATTTCATATTACGTAATCTCATCAAATTAATTCAATAACTTGAGATAAAAGAAACACCATGTTTGAGCATACCATGACCTAATAAACATGCCTTTAAAAATGATGTTATGAATGTATTTTTTGAATTTTCAATTTTATATAATCCATATGATTTTATATTCCAGATTATGTGTTTCTTTGTCATAATATAAGAACAAATTTATTTCTTTCTAACAAAAGAAGTATTTTTCAGTAAATGAAATTTTATATCCTTTTAATGGAGAACCTTTTTTAAACCCAATATTTTACCTGCATATATATTCAATCTAATGAAATTTAATTATTCTTTAGAATTGGGATAAAAAAATTTACTTTGGGTACATTTTTGTATTTTTCTAATAACATTCATATTTTGTTGAATAATGAAAAATTCTAAAATTAATTTAAATCAACATTTCTAATAGAAATAATTTATATGTTTAAGTTATGAATTTCAATGGTTTATAAGTATAATTAGATCAAATTTTTATAATTTAATATAGAGTAGATCATTTTATGTAATGTCACATTTAAATTTGACATTGACACAGTTAATCTTTGGATAGTTTTTACTTTTTTAAAAATTCCTTTTTTGTTTTCATAATAGGAATTGAATTTAAATTAATTAATGAATCTTAAATGTTTTAAATTTGGTAAATTATATTTCATTTTTGTATTCGGAATATCAAAATTAGTTTGGGTGAATTTTTTGAATTTTTATGAAAAAATACTTGTTTTGTCGAATAGTGAAAAACTCTACGTTATTATTTAAAACCGTCCTTTTATTTAAATAATTACTTATTTTATATTTATATTTTTATGTAAAAATAAATTTATAATAAATTTAAATGTTCAATGTAATCTATTAGAGTCATTTTATATTAAAATTAGATTTGTAAAATTTTATTTAACTTTTTAACATCTTTTACCCACCTTCTAGGCACATTGGAAAATTTGTATATTATTTTCTTTTATCGGTTCTGTCAATTGAATTTCAAAAAACTGAGAGACGCTGTTGAAATCAGTTGTATAATGTGGTTCAATAAGATGAATATATATTTTGGTGAATAGTAATTTTTGACTTTTATTTACCATAGTTAATAATGAATTTGGAAATTAAAGCAACAAATGATATTATAATTATCCAAATACATGTCCTAATTCTATTAGATAAATGTATTTAGACCAAAACCAGCCATAAGAATAAAATATGATCCTTTTGGTCCTCTTGGATTCGATTAGGAAATTTATATTTTTTTATAAAAGGAAGAGTTAAAATTATTAAATTCAATGTTGAATAACCAAAACATTTTTAATATAGGGTTATACATATGATAAACTCAACCATAAATATTAATTATAATCCTATATTGATTTATTAAATAAATCTATTTTATTTATAATTTTATATATTAAATAATTAAAATTATTTTTTACACAATGATGATGCATTAATTACATAATCAATGAAATATTAAAATAATTGATATTATAAATATAATAATAAATTTAAATTGATGCTTTTGATACCATTCCAAACATTTATAGGTTTTTATGATATGTTACGATTGGTTGAATAATTTTTTTATGTGATAAATTGTTTATGACTTTAACAAAAACAAAATACCAAATTGTGTCAAAATTGACTTAAATGGGTTTTAAAACAAATACAATATTATTAATGGATATAATATTTCTAAAAAATCAAAGGATTGTCCAAGGGACTAATATAAGTTTAGATATATCAATAATAAACCCCTATGGGTTCACTTAGATTTTTATATTTAGTTTATTAACAATTTATTATAATAATACAAGAGGACATGGTAAAAGTTATACTATTTATATAATAGATAAATATAAAAGATATGGTTAATATTGTGACCTAAACATGTCTACAACTTATTGTATGAGATTACTTTGATCCATCCCCGCCATATATTATAAGAAATTTTTTGGATCCCTTAGAAACTGAAAATGATTTTATAATTAAATAATATTTCAAACATTTCCAAAAGTGACTCTGACATCTCTTTTAAAAGGGTACTTCCCCTTCCCTCAAAATAAAACCTCCAAAGCAATTTGGATCGGCCAAACCCTACCCAAATATCTATCCATATTCCCTCACATCATTATACAATCATTTCCATTTGCATAAAGCCATCCTATAGTGCGCTTTTTTCAATTCAAAAGGAAACACCAAAAGAATTGTTAATTAATTTTATCACCACATTCAAAGTTCTTTTCTTCTTCTACTTTCTCGTTCATTGTAATTTCCACACCAAAATAATAACTACAGTACCTTCTACATAATATGATGTTATAATAAATATGTTACATCAAAACTCATTACTCAACCGATTCTATGAAGGATAATGTCACCAGACATGCGTATGTACAACTTATAATCTTCACGCTATGGTGTAATTTTACATTCCACACAATGTTATTTGGATGGATATAATGACGAGTATTATGTATATAAACAATGAAAATAACATACTAATTACTCTATTAAATAAATTTACCATCTAATTATACTATATTTTATCAATAAAAGAAATAATATTGTCGCTTATGGGTACGTACGACGTGCCAACTCCATGAAGCGATAAGATTCATTTCTAGGTTCACCATTCAACGATGATTATAAAAATATATATTTTTAAAAACTGTGTAATATAGGGAATAATAATTCTATTATAGATATATATATATATATATACTTATATATTTCTTATTCCCATAATTCTGCTCAATACGATGTGATAACAGAAACAACGATTATGTGTACGTACGACCTACTGTCTTCAGAAATGGTGTTTTCCATTTCAAATATCTATTTATAATACATATTAATATTAAAAATATATATTACATACAATCATTTTTTATATTCTGGATATATTTAAATCATGATCTAAATGATACGATCAAAAATAACAACTTAAAACCCGTATGATAATGAAATATATTATTAACCGAAATGTTATTTTATCACAGAAATCATTATTAAATGGGTAGTATAATGTCATAAATGAATCATTTATGATATAATAAATATGAATATGGATTTTTGAAAATTTAATAACATTCAATGTTCATTATACAAGAGGTTAAATGTACCCTCAACCGACGTAATGTGCAAGGTAAGGGTTAATTCCACAATCTCATTATTATCTAAGGTTGTTTCTATGTAAGTATTTTATAGGAAATACATATTATCCATGTCCATGTTTCATAAAAGGAATTTGAAATTATTTCTTTTAAGGTACACTTTTGCTAAAAAAATCCTTTTCAATGTTTAAACATTTATTCTTCTAAATCAATATCATTAATGTCCATTTTTTTCAAAATGGATTTAAGGATTTAATTATATGGAGATGATTGATTAAAATGTAAATTCCTTTCAAATGTTTCAATGTGGTATGGGGAAATTGGATTAAAAAATAACTTTTAAATGACTTTATTTATAAATGTTTGACTTTTAAATTATTTCAAAAAAGGGATATTACTCTAAAATAGATTTAATGATCATTTTCAACTATGACCAAATTATTTGCTTGATATTATTCTTCATTACTGTTGATTTACTATATTACAATATTAAATATTGTATCTAATGATTTTTGATAGGAATGACTGTGGGTGTGCTATTTTTATACCTTTCATGGTTTATGGTTGAAGTATTGACATTTTGTATACTAGTTTTAATATGAATGTTTTTGTTATGTTTCATCATCTTCAAATTAGTTATACAATGGACGTAATAAGTGATGGGTAGGGCCAACTATAGACCCTAGATGAATTGGTAGGTCTCTTGAGACAAACAAGTGTATTGGAACAAGGCCTGGAATAAAATTTTATTAATAGTCCTGTCACGAGGACTTGAATATGTTATAACGTAATCTACCATTGGGCATTTCTTCATTATGAAATTAATTATTACATGTGATTATTTCACTAGTAGAATATCCATGTGCAGGTTTATAAGTTAATGTTAAATTTATTTTCTCAATATTATGTTAACGTTTATTTTTAAAAGCATGTGGTTTTTATTACATATATTACATAAGATGTTTATAACTTCCTCTAAATTATTTACACATACGGAGTATCAGAGCTCATCCCTTTCTTATGTTTGGTTTTCCCACAATTCCTAGAATTAGATTATGTTTGATATACATAGTTATGATTGGTGAATAGTATAATTTTCAAATGATTATTTATGTTGTGTTTTATGTTTGAATGTGTAATGTAATTTTCCTTTATGTAATCTATTTTCCAAAGCTACTAAACTGATGGGTCCATCATGACTTGATTCCATATAATCATGCCAATGTATTAAAATTAAGCACCGGCTCTAGGATTCTAGGGTCAGGGAGTTATAGTTGGTATCAGGGAATGTTTAGAACAAACCTTGGAGTCTTGATTTAGAAAAACTAGGATTATAGAACATTACGCTAGGATATGAATTGATGATTAGTATATAAGAACATCCTAGAATTTTGGTAATTTATAGATTTTGGGTATTTTCTAAACAATACATCCATGTATTGTTATTAGAAGGTAATGGAGACTCTGGCATAGATGTACCTAAGAGTGAGAACTCAGACAAGGAGTTTCAGGCTTGACCTTGGGTATCCGGGTACACGGCAATGGGACTTATTACACTCTTGGTTATGAAAGACCTATGGGATACTCATAAGATACATAATATTTTCATTACAAGAAATTATGAAAGATTTAGGTGTAAATAGTTATTTAAATATTTTTTTATTAATATGAAATATATCCATAAGATATTAAATTTACGTTACATATTTTACAACATTGGAAATATGCATTGTGATTCATAAACTAACCATGTTTATTCCATTATATAAAAATGGCCCCCACTAGAAGGAATTAGATCTCCAAAAATTCGCATAATACAAAGAGTAAGAAGGATCATATCATTCAGTGTATTAAAAATCCATTTATAAGAGAAATATTCTCCCATATATTCTCATCAAATGACAAAATAATATCATTTGTTAATAAGATAAGAAAAGAATTCTGTGAGTTCTATGGATTTTACGGAAATAAGTAGAAGTAACGGATGGAAGAGTGAAAGACGTATAAAGGTAAGAGGGGAATGAAGGATTTTACCATACGAGATAACTGTGGAGAGAATCACCACGGTAAATTCATGAAGGGAATGGTATTTTCATATATGATTGGATAAAAAGGAAACCAAGTACGAGACTGAAAGAGTAATAAAATTGTTTCAAATGTACAATGATTTATCTATAAGAATTAGGAAAAATTTGAATCAATGTCCAAATCATTAGATTCTTCCCCAAATGATGTTATTGGATAATAATCAAGTTATGATACTACCACAGATGGAGAGTAATTAATTGTGTTCTGATGTTGTTATTAATTTTTTTTTCATTTGAGTGTTGTATCAACGATGTACATGTAATATGAATTATGGAAATAAATGAGGATTTTTTTATAGTGATTCTTCATTTATTATTTGAGATTATTCAGTATTAAGAAAAAGTGACTCAATAGAAAGATAATCTATTTAGAGAATATATTATTGATTGAATTGTTAACTTTAATATGGATTGATATTGAGATGCTGATTTTGGAATAAGATATGATTGATTTGGATAAATTATATTCGATATTCATGACTTCATTAAAACATATTTATATTTTTTTAAACCATTATGGTTGGAGTTTAAAACATATTTGGATATACGAAGTATATCTGGTATTCTATAAGGCATAAGAGAGCATAAATGTGACCAATAATGTTTAATGGTAATTCATAGTGTTACCATGTTTTAAACGAACTCATGATGAATGTATTCACATGTAATTATGTGGAAAAAATGATCTTCATTTTTTATCATTCTTCTAAATTTAGTTCTTTGAGTTTCGATAGAATTTTTTTGGATAATTCTATAGGTTATAATAGATTATGTTTGACATTTTATACTATTGATAAGGTTAATGCATTTCTTATGTTAATTTTTTTGTTAATATTAAAAAAACCTGGAGGTCGGGCCACAACCCATTGCATGCAGTGAGGCCATGAGACATGAACCCCCAACCAATGGGAGCTAAGGGTGAATCACTTTCCAATGGACTACGTAATGTATGGGTTTGTATATTTTTTTAAATAGTCTAAAAAATTAATAATATGTTCATTATTTTTGGAACCTTATGATTTGTATTAACAGAATATTTTTGAATACTATTATCTTTTAGAGTGAAATATGAGTTTGTGGTATATATTTGTTGATGTATGAAACTAAACCTATAATTTATATTTTTGCTTATAATTTTATGAATAATTAAATTGTAAATCATTATGGAAGGGATCTTAAAACAAATAACGTTTAATATTTTTTTTAAAGGATGGTGCCGAAGCTTCATTTTTATTAGTAAATCAAAGCAAAGACCTCTTTTAACATGGTAGAAGGAAACCCATTACATAGCCCGAAGTCCTAGTGGGCTTGTAGCCCATTACATAGCCCATGGGCCCAAATATTTGGCCCAATTCCCATTCTGTGAATAGTACCCCCCCCTTCTACAGTCCTGCACAGTATTTCCGCCACTACAATTCCATGTCGCCGCTACAATACCCACTAATGAACAATGTCTTCTTATGATTTGATGAACAGATGATATTTTAAATCATCATATATTTATGCATTTTAGGCCCTCAATTATACATTTTTTTGTGATTTATGTTCTCAATCACTCTCTATAAATGTTAATGTTCTTCTTCCTATTATATGTCTCTAATTTTCAGATATGATCTATTAATATTGATCATAATCTTGTGGGTACATTTTCATTTCTATTCCATCCTATTAAGACTAAATTTTAATAGTCAAATTTACGATGTGGGTTTTCCAAAAATGTATTTTTTTATTTTTTATTTTTTATTTTCAAAGAAAAGTTTCATATTTAGAGGAAAATATTTATTAAAGGACGTGATAATATGGCTTCCAAAGAATTCATAGTAACTTATCACTTTAAATTAATTCAATAACTTGCGCTACACGCACCACTGAGTTCGAGTGCACCACAACTTACCCAACTAGCCTTTAAAAAACAGGTTATGAATGTATCAAATGAATTATGAATTTAGAATAATCTATATTATTTTAAAATCCATATTATGAGTTTCTTAGATAGTGTATAAGAACAAATTCATTTTTTCAGATAAAAGTAGTATTTCATAAAAAATATAATTTTACCTCCTTTTAATGGAGAACCTTTTTTAAAAAAAATATTTGAAACATTTATATATTAAATTTATTGAAAATAAATTATTCTTTAATAAAAGGACCTAAAAATTTATTTTGGAAGAATTTTTGGCACTTTTATGATTACATTCATATTTTGATGAAAATTGAAAAATACCAAATTTTATTTGAGAACAAATTTTTAAATTGAAATAAAATATAGTGTTAAATAATGCATTGGAATTTTTTGGAAGTATAATTAGTGTATATTTTAATCATTTAATACAATTTATATAATTATAGGTATTTTCACATTAAACTTTTACAAAAATACATGTTATTCTTTTAATAGTATTTACTTTTTAAAAACCCAGTTTTTTTGGATTTGAGAATGGGAAATAATTTTAAATTAATTAATTCCTATTCTATGTTTTGAATATGGTAATATAGAGTTCAATTTTGAATTTTAAATATCAAATTATTCTTAGGGTGTATTTCTAGTGTTTTTCAGAAAACAATAATTTTTTTATGAATAGTAAAAAACACAATATTATTGTTTAAAACCAACTTTTTGTTTGATTAATTATTCATTTTAATTATATCTATTTGAAGTATAAATAAATATATAATACATATGAATTTTCAATTTAATTCATTTGAGAAATTTATAATTAAATTAGATGTATAAATTTGAATTGAACTTTTTAACATTTTTACCAATCTTCTAGGAAAAATAGTTAATTTGCATAAAATGTTATTTTACAACTTATTTTAACTGAATTTCAAAAATCCCAGCAAAATCGTTGACATAAATATTTAAAATTTGGTTCAACAATATGAATATAGTTTGTGGTGAATTTTAAAATTTGACTTTTATATACACCAATTAAAAAAATAGGGTAATTAAATGTAAATATGATATTATAATTACCATAACACATGTTCTAATTCAATTTTATTAATGTATTTTGACCAAAACCAATATTAGGAATAAAATATTATCCTTCTGGTCCAATTGGATTAGATTGGGATGTTAATTTTTATTTTATTTAAAGAAGAGTTAAATGTGTTAAATTCAATGTTTAATAACTAAACCATTTTTAATATACAATAATACATAAGATAAATTAGACTATAAATATTAATTATAAATCTAAATAAAATTTCTACATAATGTTATTTTCTTTATAAATTTTAGATATTAAATAATTAAATTTATTTTGGACCAATAATGATATAGTGATTACATTATCAATGAAAGGTTAAAATAATCGATATAATAAATATAAGAATAAAAGTAAATTGAGGATTTTGATTCCATCAACGAATTTTCATGGATAAAATGACAGTTTAGGGTTTATTAAATGATTTTTATGTGAATTTTTTTATTAATTAATCAAAAAAAATACTAAATAATGACAAAAAATGGAAAATAATGAGTTTTTAAATCAAATATTATATTATTAATTGATATAATATTTCTTAATATTTAAGGTTCTTCCAATGGACATCGATAATTTTAAATATATAAATAATGAACCACTTGGGTTCTCTTGCATTTTTATAGTAGTTTTATTAACCATTTATTATAATAATACTAGAGGGCATAGTAAATGTTAAACTACTTAATGAAGAGTTAAATATAAAAGGTATGGATAATATGGTGACCTAAACATTTATAAAACCTATTGGTAGAGATTATTGAGGCCCATCCACACCTTTGATTCAAAATAAATCAATTTGGCACCAATATAAACCGAATATGATTTAATAATAAAATATCATTTCAAACTTTTTCTAATGTGACCCTCACCTCTCTTATAAAAGGGTACATTCACTTCTCTAAAAATCACACCACCAACGACATTTGGCTAGGCAAAAACATCCAAAAGTCTCCTCAAAATTTACCTAACATCATCATAGATGACATCCCTTGAGCATAAATCCAACCCAACGAGCTCTTTTGTTCAAATCAATAAGAAACACCTAAAGAGGTGGTAATTCTTTTATCACCACTTTCAATGTTCTTTTCTTATTCCACTTTCTCATTCATTGTTATTTCCATTCCCAAATATTATTTCCAGTAACTTTTATGTACTGTGATGTTTTTATAAATATGTTGCATCCATACACATTATTTTATCCATCCTATGAATGATATTTTCACTATGCGTGCGTAGGTAGTGCTTATCGTCTCAACTCCATTGTGTAATTTGTTATTCACCACTACGTTATTTGGATTAATATAATGATGATTAATATGTATATAAATAATGAAAACATCATTTTAATTTCTTTGTAAAATTAATATAACATCTAATTCCACATCATTTAATCGTTACAGAAATTATATCATTGCTCGTGTGTATGTAAGACTTATCATCTCCACGACACGATGAGATTCATTTGCTGGTTCACCATTCAACAATAATAATAAAAATTCATATTTATAAACAACTATGTAATTTATGAAATAATAATTGTACTGGAGATATATATATGAGTGAGAGAGAGAGAGTGTGTGTTTGTGTACTTACATATATCTTATTCACATGCATCTATTCAATACGATATTAAAATGGAAATAACATTTACGTGTATGTACGTCCTACCGTCTTCTTGAATGGTGTCTTCCATTTCATATATCTATATTGAATACATATTTTTATTATATATATATATATTATATAAATCATGTTTTAAATTTTCATTTATTTAAATCCTGATCTAAATGATACAATCAAAAGTTACATGTTAAAATATGTACGTTAAACAAAGAAATTATTAACCTAAATGTTAAATTAACATGGAAGTCATTATTAAATAGTTTCTATGAAGAGATAAATGGTTAATGTATGATATTATAATTATGAATACGGTTTTTTTATAATTTTATATCATCCTATGATCATTATGAAGAAGGTTAAACATACCCTCGACTAAAGGAAAGTGCAAGTTAAGGGTTAATTCCTCAATCTCATTATTATTTGAGATTGTTTATGTGTAAGTATTTTATGGGAATTATTTATAATCCAAGTAATTATATCATAAAATACATTTCAAAATGATTCTTATATTGTAATAAATAACTATGACATCAATTAAAATTTTTCAAATATTTATTCTTCTATATAATTATCATTAATGACCTATTTTTTAAAATTGGTTTATGGTTTATTTATAAGGACATGATTGTTTAAAAAATTTATTCACATTCAAACGTTTCAAAGTGTCTTGGGATACATTGATTCAAAAATCCCTATTAAATAAATTCCTATATTAATGTTTAAATTTTAAATTATTTCTCAAAAAAATTGATATTTCTCTCCAAAATATTTAAAGATTATTTTCGACAACGTCAACATTATTTACTAGATATTATTCTTGAATAAGTTTGATTTATTATTACAAAATATTCCCTATTACATCGAATGAGTTGTGATATATTTCACTATAGATTTGTAGTTATTATACCCTTCATGGTTTATGGTTTAATTATTAACATTTCATATGCCATTTTTAATACAAATCATTATGTTTTTTTTCAACATTATTATATGAGTAATGTAGTAGACATAATAAGTGATATATGGGGCCCCATATATCCCCTCAATGTATCAATAGGTCTCATGTGACAACCATTTTTCTTGGAATATTTCCATGACAAAAAAGTTATTTGTAGTCTTGGTATGATGACTTGACTTTGTGGAAATGATATCCACCATTTGGAACTCCCTCATTATGAAATTAATTATTACATGTGATAGTTCAACTAGTACAATATCCCTATTCATGTTCATTTGATAATATTTTATTAATATTCTCTATATTATTTTCATGTTTATTTTCAAAATTTTGTATTTTTTATTACAAATATTTCCTTAAATGTTTATAGCATTTGCTAAATTGTTTACCCTAACTGGGCATCTGAGCTCACCATTTTCTTATGCCAGGTTATCCTAGGATTCATTGAAGTGTATTATTATTGATATGTATGATTAATCTAGGGGAATTTTTGCATTCTCAATGAATAATATTATATGTGTTTTAGGTTTGAATTTGTAATGTAACATTCATGAATGTAATCTATTTATCATGAATACTAATATGATCAGTTCTTCAGTACTTGATTCATTGTAATCATTCCAATTTATAAAAACACTTCACTAAATCTGGGATTATGGGGTCGCAGCGTTACATAATTTCCCAATAAATACATTAAATTTGAGGGATTATATTTTTTATTCCAATGGTTCATCTATGGAATCCAATTTTTAGTTAAATATGAGATTTATTTTGCAACCGTTGTTATAGCCACAAAATTGGAAAGAACCATTGTAGATACTATATGATACTTCAAATCATAATAGCAGAGCAAAATATTCATAGTGAATTCAAGGGAAACCAAAAATAGTTGGATATTCCTTTTGAACCATTGATATGTCCCAATTATTTTACACAAACCTAGAAAAGTAAATAATGGTATTTTTATTTTCTTTATAATGATTATGATCAAATATTAGTGGTACAAAAATAACATTTTTTTCATGTAAATCTTAGGTACATGATAATGATGGAAAATGTTAAACTAAGGATAGTGTGATGATTTATACTATTGTAGGAGTTAAATATTTAAATCAATGATAGAAATTTATTTGAGAAATATGTGGTTGATCACTAAAATGGGCTTCCAATCAATTCTGAAGTAGGAACTATAGATAATGTCCCATTATATGTCCATATTATATGATGGAAATTGTAAATTGAAGGAAAATTTCTTATTAATTATAACAAGGACAATAATTGGATAACATATAATGTCACATCTAATTTAAATTACAATTACATTTAATAACTGACATCTGAATCTAGATATTACATTTGGGAAGATTCGTTTATTTTGAATATTTTCAAAGATCAAGTAATAAGAAAAGTTTTCCTCGAAGTGAAATTGACTCTATCATTGGGTATCATAAAAATATATCTTGTTGAATCCCATTTGGATCTGAAATTACAGTATTGAGGATTATAATTTTTTATTTGTTTTTTAAAAACATTTTATTAATGATCAATAATTATTCAAAAGTTTTCAGCAGTTTCTATTTTTTGGAAATATTTCTGAGAGAGAAGAAATTACTAGAAATTCACATATGTTTTGTGAGATTTTTTAAGAATGTAAAATATATTTTATAGAACCATTCAAAATTTCAAATAGAAATTCGTATAACATTCTTAGAGTTTATTGTGATTCAAAATGGGTGGAGGTAAAAGCCACAGAGAATGACGATTATATAGTTGTTTTCTGATTTTTGCAGGGGTAATATATTGTGTATGTTTGGAATTCCTAAAGATATCATCATTAATTAAGGGAATCAAATTTTTAGTAGTATAATTCAGGCGTTTATGAAATATGTTGGTTGAATCATAAAACACAATTCACTACCATCCATAGACTAATAGACATTATGATGTATACAACATGGAAATAAATGAAATTATAGAATGAATATTAATTTAAATGTGAAGGATTATAAAAAAAGATATGGAATACATTATGGTATTATTGGTTAGCCTACAGATTCCCAATTAGAATTATTCACTATAGTTATATTTACGGAAAAAACATACACTTTCTTATGGAATTTCATTATGACGCATATTGTGTTATGTGAATGATTAAATTGGGTCCTATTATTTTAGGGAAAGATAGAAGATTCTTGTTGTAGGAGATAAAGGAAATTTGATGGGATGTTTCTTAAAAATAAAGTATCAAAAAAGAGTTAAGAATTGTTACTCATGAAAAAAATACAAAAAAGTAGATTCATCATATAAATAATGTGATGTTATTCAACTCAATACTCGCCCTCATGCTTGGTAAACATCCTGAAAAATGGGAAGGTCCATTTATATTTACTCACATATATCATATCAGTGTTGTGAATATTTTAATGGATGGAGAGAATGATCCCATCATTTTAAATGTATTGAGACTAACGAAATTTCATGAAAACACTAAATCCGAGCTAGTGGATGATTTTACCCTCCTCCAAAAATTTTATCAATAAAATTCATCAGGTTGTACCAGTCTATAAAAAATACTTCTTCTAGGATCTAATTTTGTATACACTTTTATCTTAAAATATAAATCAATTTTCTGATGAAATTAGAAAATTTATTTTGGGGGGGGGGACCTTTGTTGTTTTGGATTTATAATTTTCATTTTAATTTTATATTTATTTATAATAATAAAGGGTTTGAAATTTTTGTGTGTTTTAATTTAATTTTTACATTTTCTAAGATGTTTAGATAACAATGTTACCACTTCAGATTTACTATATGTTTAATATTTTAGATTAATTCTACAAATTACAATTTTTCTTGTTGATGTACATGGGGATTTTCATGATTAATCCGATGTATTTTGAATCTCGTGTTATGACTCATTTCCATTATATTTTAAATCACATTCATATGAGGGTCGTATAAACTTATTTTTGTAAGACATTATTTTTATGTTAAATACATTCACCTAACTTCTTGATAGATCTAAACAATTCATGTTTTATGATGAATTTTATTTAATCCTATCAAAACAGGGGGGTTTAATGTAATTTGGTTATAAAAGACTAAGCCATTTCATTAATTTTAAATACCATTTTTCATGAAATACATTTTATTATTGAATTCCATTTATATAAAATCCTTGTATCCCATAATGTTAATGAAAATCATGTTTGTTTATAAATAATATATGTAGATTTTCCCTATACAACAAACTCTTGAAATGAAATAACATAATCATGTCAATCATAAGCATGTGGGGGATGTGTTTTTTTGTGATACCTCATTAAGTGAGATAATGGGTGGAAAAGAAAATGTGGAACGGAAGATTTTACTTTTTAAAAAATATAATTATATTGAATTATTTACCTTTCCCAAAATTTCATGATAAAATAATTTAGGCCATTCGGGAGCTTCTAAAGGAGAAACAATGTTGTTTATATCTTTGTATTATCATAAAAGGTAATATGATAAATATAATGAATTGGATAATGTATTATATTCATTTGAAAAAAAAATTTATATTATATTGGAACTAATATTTTGTTATGTGACTATATATGAGAGCATAATTGATTTAAAATTTGAATCGTGCAATTTTTCACCAAAAAAAGTGGACCCTCCTTGTTTAGCCAAATAATATTTTACATCATAATCCTACAAAAAGAAATACAAAGAAAAAACATCAAATTCCCAATGATTATCAAATTATAATAATATAAATTAGGTAGTGATGTAAAAATTTATTATTCCAAATGAGACTCATTCAGGATTTGGATCTGATAGGCTTTGCAAAAATTTTGAAATTTCTACAATGATAGAATATTCATGCCAGGTTAGTGATTTTTGTGCGTGGGATGAGAGATAAAGTTTAAATATATTATATAAATTTTATAAAAAACTTTAACTACCTATTTTATAAGAGGTGTTATAACATTTGATTATTTTTGAAATATTTTTGGATCTTAAGAGTATTTTATTTTAATTTTCATGGATTTAACAATTACTAATCCAGGAGTCCAGGTTTTTGGTGTTTTGGTATTTTTAGAGATAATATTTTCCTCATTTTTATATGTATATAAATTATTTAATACCTCCCATTTAACCAATATTAGTGAATTTCGATTAATTTTTTATTTTTGGTTAGTTTTGGGATAATATGAGAAAATTGATTACATCTATATTTTTAATATATTTTAATCTCATTGATATTTCAGAAATTACATTTAAAATAAAAATCTATTTTTTTTATTTTCAGGATTTATATCATTTTTGGATAAAAATTACTTTTTGGAACAAAAATCTGATTTAGTCATCTAAATAACGAAAAATATCAACCAATTTAGAAAATCACAATGGCCGACATTTTGAACCCAACATTGATAATTATGAATTATATAAGATAAAATTCTCTAATTATGGTTATTAAAATTGGATTTGTAAGACTAATCAATGGTTCTATTTTCAATTAAATTACATAGAGTTAATCACTAGTTATGATATTTACTTCATGGTAAATTATGAAGGAAATGTTCTGGAATCCTTAACCAACAAAATTATCACAAATGTAAGTATTCCATAACATATATTTTAAGAGTCAAATTAATTATATATTTTAATTGGTGATAGATAATTCAATTTATCATAACATAATTTAAGGTACATTGGCTTGATTCATAGTCAATATTCTCTAAATGAGAAAGAATATTTGTAGGAAATACTATATAGAAACACTTTAATTCCTTTATTTTCACTATTCTATTTTTATTTTTATTTTAATTTGTTATTCATTTCTATTCATATCTATTACCCATTACATTATGGGGTAAAAATTTTTGTGATTTTTTTAATATTATTTTTCAATTATTTAATTCATGAGTTCTGTGACAAAATTGAATGAAATCTATTTCTCTCCTGATTATTATTGTATTCAATTTCATAAATTTTTTTTAATATAATGTACGATCATATTTATTATTTTATTTTATCAATGATTTTTTCTTCATCCAATGATCATTATCTCCCTCAACTAGGTTTTAGTTATGTATGATGGAATATCCCACGAATTAATAGTGATGAACATGATGATAATTAGAATAAATGAATGGGTAGTTGTGGTTCTTGACTGTTTTTATATATAAGACCCGATCGGGAGTTATTGGAGTCAATTGAGGATGTGAATTGAAACAATACATCATAGGGAATGAATGTATACTATACAATGATCATGGTAATGTTTTATCACACTGTTAACATTTAAAAAATAGAGTCCGATGAAATGATCATTGAATCCTTCATAAATCATCGTAGAATAAGATGATTGAATTAAATTTAATAAGGAATAAATCTAAATTGGTTAACATAACTCAATCTAATAACCCTTCTCATACCATATATTTTATTCACGTGATATTCAAATTCCATTTTAATCATTTTTATAATATATTTTTATTTTTTCCTTTCATTATAAAATAATATTTTTGAAAGAAATACAATTAATCTATAATAAAATAGAGGCAAATAACATTAGGTGAAATTTTATTTGAGACACCACATTGGGTTAATTACTATATGATTCTTATGTAATATAAAATATTTTATTCCATGGTTAATGATAGATGTGTATCACCATCCTATGTGGAAATTTATTCCCAAGATCCACTCAGGAATTTATTAGATTAAAATTTTGATTAATTAAATCAATGTCAAAATCTATTGTGGTATATAAATAGATAGATACGAGGTTTTATCCAGGTATTAAACTGAAAAAAATCATGTAGAGAGAAGCCACACTATTTAGTGGTATACGCTATTATTCATCTCCAATTTTAATTCATGATTTTTTGTTTTATTTTTTCCCATACTCCCACATCACTAGGATGAAGGGATAAATACATCCATGTGCTAGTTGGAAGACCCCATAAGGGGAATCTTTTTTTATTTATATATTTAATTGTATTAAAGATAGATTTCGTAAATTAATTTAATATCATCTCTATTATCATTATTTTAATTTTTATATTGACCAAAAATGAAAAAATCAAGAAGTAAACCTCATTAAAATATTGCAATAGGAAACATAAATTAGGCATTACAATGGATTTTTATGCATTATAATGAATTGAAAAAAATGGAGACAAAAAAATTATGATATAACATAAAAAAAATTGAACTGTGAAATTACATTACCGAGGAGGTGACCATAGTATAATTCAGTCTACCTCATATTGAATATAACATGACTCAGGATTTGACAATTCAAAATTAATATCAAACAAAACTAGATTACTAAATAAAAAAAATTCTTTATAAATTGGAAATAAAACCACATTTACAATTTATGCCACATCAATTATTTAAAAAACTATTTTTTTAACAACTATGTATAAAATAATAAATTTACAATTTTCATTACATTTTCCATAATATTTGAATTCATTTAATTATTTTCTCTATGAATTAACTTTAATTATCACTATCATTCAATTTTAAAATAATGAGTGTAGTTCGTGTCTATGATTTTATTAACACCATGTATGGAATTAAAAACACCTCATAGATGATCAAAATTCTATAACCAGAACAAATTTAAATAAAAAATATAATTTAAATGAGTTAATAAAAAATTTCCAATATAGAAACATTTTAAAATATAATTTTTTCTCTTCAAAATAATGATATATAATTTTGAATGAAATTAATTGTTTTATTATTAATGAAAATGAATATAGGAAATTTTAATGTTAATTCGAGACAAAATAGGTCTTGGTAAATGCATGAGAGGAGAATATTGGTTCCAATAAAAATAATATTATTTCTGAATTCATTGAAAAATTATTTATCAATGAATAACCCTAACATTTATCCTCATACAAATATAACCATGATTATTTCAAATTTGGTATTTTTTTTAAAATTATGATATCTAAAAATAAAAAAATATAATTATAATATTCATGAAAAAATAAATTTAAGAAATTAAAAAAAATGGATGAATGAAATTTAGTTACATTAAATTGAGTAATTATTTCTTAACATGTATTTAAAACATTTGGCATATTTAGAACCTATAAACATATTTTTTTCAAATACAGTTATATTATTAATAAAACTAATTTAATTTTATTTAAAATGGTATATTATATCACATTTATTTTCGACACAAGATTCATTTTTATTTTTTCTATAAATAAAAAATAATTTTTTACAGAAAAATATATGATAAAATCATAGAGATGATTCAAGAAAGAATAATATATAAATTATAGGGTTACAAAAACATTCATGAACAATGGAATCTCACTAGATTCACTACTGAAAAAATACCCTATACCAACGGTTTGGAACCGTTGGTATAGGTCCCCAAACCGTTGGTATAAGCTATACCAACGGTTTGGAGGACCGTTGGCAAGTAAGCCGTGACAATAGGTCTATACCAACGATTTGGGGAAAACCGTTGGTATAGGGTCTATACCAACGATTTTCAAAACCGTTGGTATAAGTAATTTGAAAATCTATACCAACGGTTATCAAAACTGTTGGTATATGTATTTCAAAAAAGAAACATCCGGTGGGATTTGATCTCAGGACCTATAGTTTATAACTGAATGACATAACCACTTAGCTAACATGACTTTTGTTAAAATAATTTCATAAATATATATATGTATTGTTCAAATTATTTTAAATTTTGATTTATATAATGTTCTCTGTAGGTAGATTCCAAAAAAAATCAAACGACCTTTCCCAACGGTTTTCAAAACCGTTGGGAAAGGTCTTGCTTTTTTTTCAAAATTTTGGTTGAAGGTTGATTTCTGGAGCCATTCCCAACGGTTTTCCCAAACCGTTGGGAAAGGGGGTCCAGAATTCAACCTTTCCCAACAGTTTGGGAAAACCGTTGGGATATGCTAACCTTTCCCAATGGTTTTCCCAAACCGTTGGGAAAGGGGGTCCAGAATTCAACCTTCCCCAACAGTTTGGGAAAACCATTGGGAAAGGTGGCCAAAAATTGGGCTTTCCCAATGGTTTGTCCAAACCATTAGGAAAAGGTAACTATAACAACGGTTTTTAAGAACCGTTGGTATAAAAGCGTTAGGGAAAATCATTTTTCCAGTAGTGATTAAAAATTTGTATACTCATCTATAGAATGAGAGATGATCATGGACCCCCACCCCTATATGGAACTAAATGAAAATGAATACCCTTTAATCAATGAGGGGATTCTATTTGAAATAATGATGAATAGAACATGATGATTGATACATGATCTCTAGGATATAAACATTAAAAAATAATGTTATGAGATTCATAGAGCAGTAGTTGATATTCGTAGTTGAATTTTTCCTAAAATTCATCATTACAATTATATTAAAATAATTAGGTAAACTAAATTCATTACTGATAAAATAATTATTATACTGATAGAATTACTTTCATATTGAATAATTATATATGATATGTTAAAATATTCTCTCATTGAATAAATTGGTGATGTGTACATAATGTTCAATGGATTAATCTGATGAATCTATTGAAAATTATAGTTAATCAATGTGCCTAATACTTCTACTAATCCCAATGAACATAATTTAATTGTCTAATTGTGTCACCTAGATTTGTTTCAAATATGGATGGTGGTATAATTTTATTTTTCATGGATTATAAAATACGAATGATGTAATAATGAAGAAAAATTAACTGTCTTAGATATACGACCAATTTGGAATGTTCAAGGGATTTCAATAGCTCAACATGAAATATAATAGATCATGGAACCATTTTTTGGTATTTAGATGGTGGATATAAATACAGGGTTTTAGAAAATATATTTTCTATATTATTATATTATATTATTATTTGGTTTTATGTATGAACTATTAGTGTTTAAGAGTCTCCTCAACTAGAAATTTATTCCTTTCCAAAATTCATAATTTTTTTATTTAAGATACTTGTAGTTACTATTAGAGAAATCCATTTTATGATAAAAACATAGTGGTTGAATTAAAAATGATTTATGATCAATGCATTTAAAATGAGTAATATAACTATTTCTAATAGACATAAGAGGTTCACGTGATCAGATATATGATATCAAGGTTTTTATTCTTATTGGATTTATAGATATTTTTTGTAGTGATGTCATTGGGGTGAAAGTATAATTTTTTAATGAATATAAATTTTATAGGATTGAGTGTTTAGTATTACTGTTTTATTCAAGATATCTCTAACATAGAAACACCTAGATGAAGATTTCCATGAATGGTGTGATAATTTGTTTCTATTAATCCATGTTAAATTACCACCCATTATTTGAAATATAGATTGATATGTAGTTAGATTTTTTTTATATGAGTTTTAATAATGGATATACTATATAATGTAATTTCTATTGGATTGTTATGGTTTCTATTTTCATGTATGGATATTGAGGGTCACATATAGACATCATCAGTTATGAAATCATTAGTGTAACTTCTCTAAAAATGATGGGGGTGTAGCCAATTATAGGTTAGGCCCTGAGGTTTTGGATTCATTATATCTTTTGTGTGGGATTTTTTATCAATCCTCACCCCAAAAACATGTGGTATGTATTATATATGTAGAATAAGATCCTATGATAATGAAATTGGGAGGATTATCCATATAAATATAATATTGAGATAGAATAAAACATTTTCGTTGAATTCTGTAGAATAAGTAAACAATTTGTAGATAAACGAGGGGTGATTTTGGGTGTACTGTGAGGTTTGTAAGATTAGTATCTTAAATATTGATTGGTTTAGAGATATATTATAGAGCCATGTGTACATGATTCTTCTCCATTTGTTAATTAACTCCCCATTGGTGAATTATATAATAGAGATAAAGGATTCTATTTTTATTTATTAAATGATGTAGAAACGGTTTATGGGAGGAGAAACTACCCTTGGATGGCTTAATGATGAGGATGGGATTACTTACATCCATGTATAGGTGGTATAACCTTATTCCATAGGGGATGAGTAAATAAATTTCATTGATTAATCACATTAAATTTTTCACCAATGTATAACTATAACACACCTTGTTATCATAAACCATTTCAAGTGTCTTGTTATGTGGAAACAAATTTATTATTATTTTTATTTTTATATCACCAACCAAAGGATTTAACTGGGAAATTAATGACCTTGTGGTTCACATTAATCCCTTATATTTCAATTACAATAGTGTTATGGTGTATCATTTAATTTCATCCTTGGATTCCCAAGACATCTAGGGGTAGTGATTTAGAGTGAGTTAAATTGGAATAAATAAAAAAGGTAATGAAATTATTTCCATTATGAGATACATTTCTAGTTAATGAGATGTGAAAATTATATTTTTGTTTAAACTATGATTTCATGATATAGAAATGTGCACAATGTCATATCAGGATTCAGATATTAATTTGTTATTTGGTCATCGACAAAAGAAGGCCATATGATCTCAGCTTAAACCAAGAACGTTAAATCCCATATATATAGACAACATATCATATTGAATATTTTTTAATATCGAAGATATGATCTTGGAAAAAATAATTATTTTTAAGTTATAACACTATGTAAATTTATATATAATAGAGTTTTCATATACCAAATAAATTCAAGAGTTTATCCAATTAAATAATTTTATATAATTTTATACGGACTTGTTCAAAAAAACATTTTTTTCATATATATAAGAAAATTATAATTGATTGGGTAGATCATAGTGGGAGATGTTATTAGGTGGATGAAATTGATTATGAATTGGATGGGTACTTCTGAAAAATATAAGTGCTCTTATACTAAAAATAGGTGAATAATATTTGATTTAATATCTGGGATTGTTTATTCTTATTATAATAAAATTAGCCGGTGGATCAACATATAATTATGTAGTGGAATATTATACCATGATATGGAGTTTTTTTAATATTACAAGAAAGAACATGGATGTGTCATACCAATTAGATCGTTCTCTATGAAATAGATGCATGAATTATTTTTTCACATATCCCATATCCTAATGTCTATAATATAATTAAATTACATATTATATGGTTATTGTTATGATTTATAGTTGGATTGGTTGATTATGGAGCACTTGGGGTGTATTGTTGACAATAGAGATTAAATGAAATGGGGAAACAAAATATTTTTTACCTAGTGATTGGTAGTAAATGGGTATCCAAGATTATACCTAGGATTGGTAGTTATAGGTATAGGCCCATTACCCATTTTTATCATGTGGAGATCGAAAGATATTCTTCTTGGGTATGAAATACCATTATGTTCAGTTTTTGTTAAAACACTTAAATTTTAATAATTCATTAAAGTAATATTTTTATCATTAGTTTATGGAGAGACATTAGCAAACTACTATTGCATTAAATGATTTCTTATAGATAATCATGATTAAGGAAAACATTTACATGATAAATAATTTCTTATGTTTTCATTTTTTATTTACTTCCACATATTCCCCTTTGAATAGTATTTTACCATCCAATATTCCATCTGTAATGACAATTCATTTTGGACTCAATTTTAAGCTCTCATTGGATTCCATAAGTCTTTTATGATATATACTTAATTTTTCTTTGTTCCATTGCTTTATATGGTTTAAAAATTAAATCTCTAAGTAGGTATTTCATCCTGAAAAATAAATCATTGACCATTTACCAGTTTTTCATACGAATGTCCCAATTATTTTTTATGTCTTAATGTATAGATTTGGTGGATCATGATTGAATATGGCGATGTGGATTCATGAGTTAGCCTCTACAGTAATGAGGATTGAATTATAATCATTGATTCAAATTGTTTGCATCATTTTATGGGCTTCTGTTCATAAATATATGTTCATTTACCTAATATTATCCTATATTGTCGATCAATGTGCCCACACAAATCAAAAATAAAATAATTAACCCTAAAGTGATTTTTTATTGAGTGATAAATATTAGGATTAATTAAAAATATATTTTCCAAATGGATTGAGGATGATCATTCAAATTATATTGGGTTATATTAGTGGGATCTATCAATAATCAGTTTTGTTTTGGTTTGGATAATGGCTTCTATTATTGGGTTGGGGGTAGAATTTTTTCAAATGTGTTGGTGTTGATTGTGGGGGGCATGGATAGTGGTAAAAACAGAGAGGTCTTATGATGATGTTTGAAAAATAAGAAATCCTTTATACTTCCTTATCTTTGTGGTGTCCTATTTTCGATAGTGATTAACAATATGGAGTTATATAATTACCTAGTATATGAAAATCTGATTGTATATGGATTGGAATAAATATGTTAATTAATATATCAGTGGTGAGAGGTTGGGGTCATATGATATAGTAATTTATCCACACCCTATATGAGTTGGTGTTTTATTTGGAAATATGGGTATGGTTCTTACCTGATTTAGTAATCGTTGGAACTAATATTAATAGGTTTTACTATAACCCCACATAGTTAAACATTACATAAAAATGAATTTTTGATGATTAATTTTATTTATTTCACCTTTAAGATATTTTCATGATTAGATTACCATAGTATTAGGCCATAACTATTACAAAATAACTCAAAATTTACAATGCATACACGTCTACTATATCATTTTATTTCAAAACAAGAAAATTTCTTTTAAAAAAATTATTTTTTTGAAAAAAATTATCTTGAATCCACAATTTATCTTATACTTCCATATACCATGTGAAATACATTACAGAAACATGGGATGATCATAAAAATATTAGTATGGGATATAAATTAATGAATGAAAACAGTTGTCCATTGATACATTTAAATCAATGAATTCATACTTTTTACTAATAAAACGTATTCTATTTTTGATACTTCATAATATAATATGATTTATGAATATCTCATAGATATCATCAATCATAATAGTATCTTTTGGGAACCATAAAATACTTTCATTTTAGATTTCAGAACTGTATATGGAGTAACCTTAATAGTTAAATTTGGAATACCCATCCCTGTATATTCCCTAAATAACTTAGAAAAAACCGAAATGATTACCTTTGTCATGTTACCAAATCCATTTTTGTTCTATCTTGTGATATCCTGCCCACAGTTTAACACATAACCACTGGTATACAAAAACAATTCCCAAGAACTATAACATAATGAGAACATGTAAAATAAGCATAAAGGAATGATAACATTTCAACATTGCAATAACAATATATTATTTCAATACAATGACATAATCAATTATTTTTAAAATCCATTTTCAATAAAAAATTATAGAAAAAGGTTATGGGGTATTTATTTTCCATTTAAAAACCATACGACTTTATAAAGAATCGAAATGTTAAATAATGTTCGCTTTAGAGAAATAGTCATTATCACCACATATGTTAAAAAGTAATTTTTTTTTTTCATTTAGTACTATGATTTGTAAAAAAATATTCATTTTGAAAAACATTGAATTAAATTAAAATTAAAAGGGTATAAGTATACATTTTAAAAAATAATGCCATGTATAATCCAAAATATGCATCAATGAATGGATATTTAGAACAACTTCCATACCATGAGTCCAAATCATCATGTATATTTCGTGTTCTAACAGAATAAAAATAATCGTAAGATAATTTATACATATTTTAAAACCATTCTATTTGATTATTAATTTTTATCTCTTATTACCTTTTTATAAAAATCACATAATTATTCAATTTCTTATCAGTCATTTTGTCGATATTTGGCACACGAGTCAAAAATGAACTTTTTTCTATAAATTTTCCATGTTTTGAAATGTATATTATCTACAAAATATTATTGATGATTTAAATATCATATTGTTCTAGTATATATATTTTCACAATGGTCTATAATATTTGGAAATAATAAATGAAATGAACCATTCATGGATAGGGTAGGTCGTACGTACGCATGAACACTTCTTTTATTTAATTGTAGAATAAAAGAAATTAATATTAAATGATTCATAGGTATGTTATATTTACATAATAACTTCTATGCTATATATTATTAATTTTTTCATTAATTCAACATTTTATAGATTCCATGTATGGAATTAATGAGTCGTATCACATTGAGGGGGTGGTTGTCTAGATTTTTTCAAATGAAATTATCGTATTTACACATTATGAAAATAATAAAGAATGTTGTAAATAAAAAGTACCAAAGAATATAGACAATATAAATATAATATATATTGTATATAAATATAATGACCTCATATGGGCCTCCATGATAGGTGGTTGGATAAAATTGAATAATCAACGTTTCCGGAGATAGTATTACGTCGTATAGAGAAACGGAATGTTCGTATCCATTAGATGGAGTTTCTTGTATTTGTAGTTATAATACTACTCATAAAACATTCTAGTGTATTGAGTATACTAGTTTTGTTATGTTATCATAAAATAATAATAACGCAGGTATTAGAGACAAAAAATAAACGAAAGGAACTTAAGAGAAGACATTACCTATAAATTTGGTAAATTCTTTTTGTTGGAGCCAAAACGCTTTCTTGAATTGCCGTAATCCCAATGTAAGTATTATAGAATTAATTTAGGTATTCTGGGAGAATATTTGATAATATTTTGGAATTTCCTAGGGTCTTGAGATATGTGAGTATGTGGGTAGAGGTGGTGTCGTTTTATTAGATGGACGAGGTTTACTGTAGGAAGGTTTAGAAATTATAATTTTTTCAAATTAAATATCTATTAATAGTGGTCCAAAACTCATTTAATTCAAATATATGATGATTTTGTTTTGAAAAAAAATCATCCTATATTTATTATACAGTACTTTAATATTTTAATATCCATGTCATTTTTTGTTTAAACCTTATTTTACCCATTTAAATATTATAGTGATACCATGTTATTTACACGTTGTTGGTTAATGTAAATACCATATCATATCAAAATACAAAAAAAATTTTATGACATATTTGAACTTATCAAAACCATTTGGACAATTTATATATTTTTATTATTTTAATATCATTTAATAAACTATTTTAGATTTTATGTTTTGATTTATATAAATTTAAGACACTATTCATACATGAATTTTTTCCAAATTCATAACAACTTGATTCGGTTGAAAAAAACATTTAATCCATCCTAAAATGCCATATTATGATAAATAATTTCTTGATGACATTATGTATGTAAAATAATATTTATTTTAATAATTAGTATATAATATTTTGAATCCTCTATTAATGAAGCAATCAATGCATCCTCATTGTGTCATTATTAAAATTATTTATATAATTTCATAAAATTAAAATTAAAATAATACTATTTAGGATATATTTTTATATATTTAATTACTATTTATTCTAAAAATAGTTCTATTATATATCCATATATTAATTTTTTTTAATAAAGTTACATGTTTATGTTATAATTTTTTACATTAAATAAATTATTATAAAATATACTTATTATAACAATGTGGCTCCATGGGGTCCCAAAATCGACCTAATTATTCCCGTGGTTGGAAATATCAAAATAAATAAAAATTGGAGATGTGTTAGGATAGTTTAATATTATTATAATATTATTTTTTTAACATTACTTACAAGATTTACCATTTAACCATGGTAAATAAAAATAATTACTGAAGTTAATACTCATAATATCAAAAAATAAATGGTACTTATTTCTAAAATTTGGCCATCTACGTACAAGTACAGAATCCATTTTTAAAAATTAAAAACTCGTAATTTACAATAAATTAATATAAAATTAATTCCTGATGTGAAAACAAAAAAACATGTTTTTAATAAATAAAAACGTCTAAAAGATTGAAAAGTGTTTCTGTCTAATTTCAATATAAAATTACATATAATGACCAAAATTGGATTAAATTATAAAATAATAATCTAATTACATTAAAACAAAATTTAATTAACAATATATCTATATAAATAAATTAGATGAAAATGCATTTTAGAATTAAACCGTAGTATTTATCACTATTTATTTAAAAATATTAATTTCATTAGAAAAATTCCAAAATTTCATCCATGGTAAATTTTGATGTCCCTCATCTAAAGAATAATTTTATTTTTTATATTATATCATATTAAAGTGATAAAAACATGATTTAAAAAGGAATATCCTTTAAAAGGGGAAAAATTAACTTTCATAAAATATTAGAGTACTTTATGCATAAAATCATAATAATTCTTATTTTAAGCCTCTCAAATTTATTGGTAAAATGAAAAAAATTAACAAAGATGTATAATAATATTTTTGTATGTTCCATTCATTCCTGCAAAATACAATTGTGAGACATTAACTACAATTTACAATAATAATACTCTAATATTATTTTTTGGTATAAGTCAATGTTTTTTGAAACATATGATTTTAGGGAAACCAATTGTTTTGTGTCAAGTAACCTATCCAAAAAACCTCCCCTTTAACATAGAATTATTATAATATTCATAAATATTAATAGATATAAAAAAGTATTATTTTACAATTACCTGGGATACTACATTGACCATCAATGAAGGATAGATTATTGGTATGGTATATATTTTTCATCCATTGAAATTATGAAAATACAGAAGTTAGGATCTAAGATTCTCCCATTCATGGGATGAAACTTTTTCTAAATTGGTCCAAAATAGTTATGTTTGGGGTTCATTGACGCCTTATATGCATACAAAAAATAGACATTGGTTTTTTTATTGTTATTTATTTATTTATTTATTTATATCAGGGAAGGAATACTGATATACAATCCATAAATTATCTATGGGCATGTTAGCGGTATCCTATATAATTTTATAACCCATATCTTACATTGGCACTATGTTGCGGGTGAAAAATTTATTTCTAATGCTACCTTGAATGTATAGGTAAATATTTTAAATTTTGATCTAGTGTAGTGGGATTGGGATACTAGAAATTCTATGACTCATTGGTATCATTCTACAGATACGACTATTTATTATTATTTATTATTTTATATTGAATTATATATATCACATCATATGGTGGTCATTTTTTATTGTAGATAAATGATATTCATGTATCTATTTTTTATAGAATTGGATTTAATTGTTTTTTCATCTACAAGAACATTAATTTTCATTAATCTATTGTATACTACTTATTTATCTAAATTTATTTGTAATTATTATTAATATAGAGGAAGACTTTCTAAATTTAAATATTTTGGATCTGTATAATAAATAAATGACTCTAGCATACCAAGTTCCACACTTGATGCCTTAGGGATTATCTATTCTATCATAGTGAACCATACCATAGTGTTACATTTGAACTATATATTTTAATCCATACATTAGTGAATGTGAATGATGAAATAAATTATTAATGATCTCATGTATATGGATAAAAATAGATAGTATAAGATATGAATTATATTTAATTATATAATATGTTAAATTATAATTAGATGGTATTCTGATTTGAAATACCTTTTTTGAGACTCCAATGGGTAAAATTCCAGAGAATATGTTTAATTGATTATCATTTTACAATAATTAAAATATATTCCTATTTTATTTTCTCTTGGTGTGATATATATAGACCATAAGGAATTTTATATAGGAATATTAAATTGAAATAACTAGGATTATATTGTAGTGTAGAATTTATATAATTGTTCAGTGTTGTAACTACATAATGTATATTGTCTTATTAATCTTAAATTTCCGAATAAACATTGTGTGACTTAGAAAAAGAATGTATTTATGAATTATATAGCGATTAAATGTATTAATATAGTTGATCAGAGGGAAAAAATTACATTGGGTGATATAATAAAAGAATGATTTCTAAAAATCTAATAATCCACCTCATCATCAATACTAATTATAACAACTCTTAGATTATTAATTAAAATAATTAACAATGATCTCATTCCAAATCATTTTCAGATTGTTTTTATATTTATATGGTGTATATATAGTATTATTCTACTTATTTTGTTGGATATATTAAATTTATCCAATCAAGAAATAGACATTATAGATTCTCCACTTTTAATCTATTATTTAATTCTATACATATTCAATTTTATTTTGATATGGGGGTTCATTTTTATCACTTTTATAGATATATTTATTTCATTGATATGATTATTATATTATATGTTTATAAAAATATTTATATTTATAAAAATCAACTATAGTTTTTAATGTCTTGAAATATAGGTACTAAATAACCTCTTTTTTTAATTCTGAAAATGATATAAATTGTTTTTAAATATTGGGTTTCAATGTTAATGTAAATTCCAATAAAAATTTTATCAAAATTTATCTATGAATATATAAAAAAAATACAAATATGTCAAATAAATTTTTATTCTATTTTTAAAATATTAACTTGTCTTTATATGAATATAAATACACATGAATTTCTAGAGTTTCCTTATTTTAATCATTTTCCAATCAGAACTCATCATTGAAATTATTAATATTAATATCAAAAGTCCATTGATATGATGTACTCTATAAATTTTTGATCTATATTTTTTACTAAATCAATTTCCTTATGGAGTAGGTAAGGACACAAAAATATCTCATTTTGTCTATCTAAGAGGAAAATAAAAAAAATTTCTCACATTATTGTTTGTTGGATAATCCAATGGATTAAAATCCATGAATAATCAAATTATGTAATCAATATAATAAATATTTGTGTAGAATCGTACCCCATATTCCCATATTTGTTTGTTATAACATTACACTGTCACTATATATAATGATAATGATCTATAAGGGGTTAATAGAATAGTATTCATGGAAATATACATACGTACTTGAATATAAAATAAGAATATAAAAAATAAAACACAATATTTTATTTATGTTATTTAAACCATTTATACATTTTAAAAATACATGTATATCAATAATAATACACATTACGTGGTAATGGGGAAAAGAAAACATATGGAAGAGTTTTGTATTATTACTTAGAATGGGAGTATGCATAGTATAGTATATCATGAACATGTAAGGTATAAGTAACATGGAACGGTAAATAAATATAACACACCCCCTTTAATGAATTACATGAACCTGAAGGAAAATTTGGCCAAAATAAATTATTATCAAAATAATTAAATATAAATAACCACATGACATTGAATCAAATACAATGATATTTTATCTAATCAAATAATCACAAGGACATCAATAACTAATCTCATAATGTGGCAATTTGTAATCATGAATATCATAAAAAAAAGTCATGATATCATGCAAAAACATTTAATAGTAATTGGTGAGTCCAGGGACAAACACCCATTCACGATTTTTTCATGAGACCTACAGGTGCATCTAGGGTCTATAGAAGGCCACACCCATTACATAAGTAATTGTTATACTTTGAATATCGAGGAATGTATCTCATGAAATATTAATCATTTATATGATGAGACACGTTCATATGAATTTGATATGATACGAGGATAAAGATGTAAATTTGTATGTATATTATTCTATTTCCTTATGGATAACAGGATTTGTGGTTTGAATGAGGTATTTTATAGAGTCTATGATTTATCATCGATCATGTAATGTTTTTTATCTATGGGAGTCGCTTAGTTAATGGTTTTCTAAAAATCAATTTCAGTGAATGAATTCTATTTTGGCATGTGAAGAATCACACCATGTAATTATTAATTATTTCATGTTTATATTTTTTTATTGGAATTATAAAAATATCAAGAACCATCCAAGGACTTAAGGAATTAAGGATGGGTGGAAATGATATTTCTTTTCAATGAAATTGTCTGGTCATTTCATGGATAGTCATCTAGGGGTGTTCTATCTAGTTTTTTTTATTTAACATTGGTTTGATTGAGATGTGAATATATTTTTTCAATGCACCATCTTAATTTCATCTAAAATCGGTAGTTCTGATGGGAGGAACACCATCTCTTATTATTGGCCATCAATAGTATAGAAATATGATGGCATGGATTATATAGATAGTAATATAAAGGTCATTGAAGTTATCAAATATTAGTAAATTTGAATGTGTTTGAGCACCGTATATGAAATTCAAACTTGATGGTCAGCTAGTAGATTGAGTTATGACGCATTATATTACACATGAATATAGTTATGTTAGAAAATATGAATTATTTATACAATGTACAACATTGTTAATCAGTTGTAAATTAAAAATTGAGATATATGAGATTAATGTTTTAGGTCCTATGAGACTTCATCAGGATGATAAAAACAATGGTGGTGTGGTTATTAAACCTAATTCATTTTATGTTTCTATATCTAAAATGAAAAATTAATTTTTGGTCTTTTAGAAAATTTACAGTTTTCAGAATTGAAATTTATGTTGGAATTCCAAAATATTTTTAATCCTAGGTTGATACATTTAGATAAGGATCTATAGATGACTTTATTATAAGGAGAATTTTAGGAGAATATGATGTATGTTGGAACTTCTGAAAATGGTTTTACCCACTCAAATGATTAAAATGTGGTTGGTATAAATTAAAGGGTATACCATTTTGGTCAGATTTCATATAGTAATTGAAATATCTTTTGGATCATTGATATAAATAACTATAAAAATTATATAATTCATATTTAATCACGTTTTCATGGTTAGAGTACATTTAGAAATACAATATTCCCAAACTGTCCAATAGGGATTGATTAAGATCATTCCTAGAAACAATTTAATATTATTTTGAAAAATTTGAGGAAATAATATATGGGAATCTTTATTTCATTAGGAATGTAGAAATGAATATTTTGACTTTAGACTTTGAACCCCCACCCATCATTATTCTCCATAATCTACATCCAATCAATAGATCATCCTTATCCCATTCTCCATCGATCCCCCTTGGATTTCAGATGTTTCAATGTTGTTATTTCATGATTTGACGTATGACCTACCCCAATATTTATTCTTTTTTACTCTTTAGGTTTCACATTTTTATTTAGGGGACATGGATTACAATTTAGAAATTATTTCTTTAAAATCATTATATAAATCACCATGTTTGTACCGGTTATTTCTTGGAATAAATAAGGGACACCTCCCTAAAAAGAATAGACATTGTTTTACAATTTCAATATAAATATATATTATCTAATAATTTTTTATAAGGGTATTTGAATAAATTAGTTGAAATTTTGTATTGGTTCAGTATCAGTGGATGAGTATTTATCAGAGGATGGTTTCATGATTATATAATGGAACTTTCATGAGTGGTTGGTAAAATTTTATGTAACTGAAATCCACCTAATTGTATTATATAAATTTATACATATTGATTATAAAAGTGGGATTTGAGATACAAGAACCCCATGATAGGCATAAATTAAATGAAATGAGTGGGACATAACCTGACATATGATGGGTTCCTTAGGTACCATTAATAAGGATTGATGATGCATAAGGAATTTTTTTTGGGAAATCTATTGAATAATAATGAGATTCCAAAAATAATTATACCTCATTATGATGAGTGTTTGAGACATATCCTCTACATATATTCCTTCTATAATGAACATTTTTGAGGAATCTCCACTGGTGAGGAAAAACAAGGATACATCATTAGTAGGTTTGTTCACATGATCTCATTGTAAGAATGACATATAATATAAATATTCTATTCCACACCCTAAGGTATTGAAGAGGGTTTAAACAGCGTGTAGGACCATACATATCTGAATTATTTCCCACCCTCACCAGTCTCTATGGGAATATTTATGATGTCACAATCAAAAATTCAATTCAGAATATTTGTTTTCTCTGTATCAGGGTTCCATGTTACCTATGTCTAATACATGGTGAATCCCATTAAAACTATCTATGTACTAATTTGAAATTCATGATGCACATGTTTTCAGGCCTAGATGTTATATATTACCAATGAGATACAAAATTGAAATCCCATGTAACATCACTCGAGCCCAATCTGGGATCCTCCTAATTATTCAGTTTTCCTTGCAGTGTGAGGATGCAAAATTAATTAAATGTCACCACCCACAGCCAAACAATATGGAACTTTTTTTAACTCGAACATATTAGATTCTATCATGTGTGTATCAATCCAATTTTTCACAATGAAAAATCCCAACTAGTTCTAGTGAATTATTCTTTAGGTTCGTATAGAGTAATTTTCATGACCATGATAGGAAAACCTTATGTCATGAATATGGTTCCATTATTTTCTGAGATTCAACTTTTTTAATGGTTGTTGATATAAATAGTTTTTATGATCTGAAAAAAATAAATTAATAGGTGACATCAAATTGAAGGAAATCCATATTTTCATCTCCTTGATGCCAAAAAATGGTTTTACTGACATTGGTTATACATGATACATCATTACATTTTACTACCACATTAGAGCATAACACTGATCCTAGTATCACCATGATCATTTCCTTTAATATTTCTCTAAAATATATAAGTACCTAAATTATGTGGTAACATAAATTAGGTGAAGTGTTTATGATCAATCTCCACTCATGGGTACTTTTCCTTCTAGATAGAATCTTAGTGCTTGATTCTCATTCTCACAGTAGTGGATAATCATATTTGTTTGTCGTGATGGTATGTGTGAATCATGAAATAACACTTCCAATAAAAATTCATTTATGGGGAACTAAAAATAACCCTCAAAGTGTCATAGAATATATCTTGTCTTTGATCATGAAACACACCCCACACATGATCAATTAACATTAATGTAGATTTGTGGAAATTTTAATTGTTGGAATCTATTTGGAAATATTATTTTTCGATAAGACCATGTTCTACAACTTCTAAAACAGGATGTAAATTCAATTCAAAATATTATATAGATTAGAGGGGATAGAATATGAGTGATTGATTGTTAAATGTATGTATAGAGGTTATCAGAATAAAACAAATTCATCCTTATAATAGAGAGAATATGTGGGTTATTATACACAGTATTAGGATGGACCAATAGTTTTTTACTAATGATAGATTAGTGGAAGATGGCAGGGAAAAAATCCAATTTTAAATAAATTCCTTAGGTCCTAAAAAACTTATGTAAGGTGAATACCTAAGGGTATGTAATGATCTTATGCATGGGGTGGGGTTTCATGAAATTTAATCTTATGAATATGTCATAATTAGAATAGTACATGAAGAGGATAATATTTATGAGGACATGGAAGGGAATTACAATGAATGTGTGTTAGTACCATGCAACTTCTCTAGATCCTTCTATAGGGATTTAAGGGATCTTATCAGGATGGAAATGGTTACTATAGATTAGTAGAATTTTAGGGGAAGTTACCTATGTGGAATGTTCTACCATATTAGTACTCATTCCCATGATCAAAGACCCATAATATATCTATAATTATCATCTGGTAATAAATTTAAATCTTCCATATTAGGTTATCACTACTGTAATAAATCGAAATGTTTCTACACATAACTCTTCATTGATAAATGGTGACCAACAAGGTTTTTTGTGGGTGTACTATTCTTGTGGGGATCAATGTTTCTTAGGAAGTTATTAGTGGAATCGACTAAGTGGTACTCTACTGAAATAATGAAATCATGATGGATATAAAAAAATCATTTGACATAATTCTTTGGAATTTTATCATCAATGTGTTATATATAATTTTATTCACCACCCAATCCAATGATCATATATTTTTTTAGATCCTATTAACACTAAATTTTATTCATGGGGGAAAATAATTTTTTCTCAAAGCTATCTGAGGGATAAGACATTGTGGTCTTTCGTCCCCAAACATACAGAAGATCACAAAATATGTTTTTAATCTCCCTATCAACCAGAGTATCCTCTGGGGGGGGGGGGGGGGGTTCTTAAATAGATATATAGGATGTTCTCTCATAAAATATCCCAAAGTATATTTACTAATGATAATATAATTTCTTAAAATTACTCCATGATATCAGTCAATGGAGTCAATAAATTCCATGAGGACTATTGAAAATGGAGTTGTTATATTTTCAAATAATGATAAAGTAGATTCTATATTTATAGAAGGTTATAAAATGGAATGATCTCCTCACTCATTAATCATCATTACATTAATATAAGAAACATCCCTATAGATTAAATTAAATCATCAATTTATTAGGGAATTCCTTGTATACAACATTTTGATAATTTTTTTGATAATATAACAATGATAATATTGAATTGGGAAAATTGATACACATTATTTGGAGCATAATTACTCTGGTAAATAATGTTATTTCAACTATTACGACCCATTCCATCTTTTATACTTATGATCCAATGGAATTCAGGTCTAATATTGATAATATTGTAGTATAATTTATATTGGATTCTCATTCTGACAAAAAATATAACAACTCCTTAGGGGGATGAATATATATGACTACATAAGAGGGAGTTATCATTTTCAATTACAATTAAAATAGGCATATATGGATACATGCATGCTAGCATGGGATTTATTAGTGGGGAAACGTTATGGGCTCTGTTTATGGAAAGGAAATACAGTTGCCATATGGATATGGTAAGAGGATGCCCACATTCTATACGGTATTCATTCATCCTCTTCTCTCGTACCTCCATGAAAATATTTAATTGTTATTTGGTAGGAGTATATTATGATTTATCTTTATAATTGGGTTACATCCATTCACTAGTTCCCTGAATTCTTGATTATAAATATAACCTCCATGAGTTCATGCATGAATCATAAAATTTTTCAACACTATTTATGGAATGAAACAGTGTGATTATTAGACCTCAATAATATGGAAACCAATCTATAAATGCAAGTTGTAACGGTACAATCAGTAGTATAATTAATGATGAAGTATTTCAGAATGATTTTGATACCACTGTTCCACATGGATAGTTAGGTTTAGGTGAAATTGTGTAAGGAGATTCTCGAGAAATAAAATTTTATCACATACTGAATAATGAACTAGGAAGTTAAAAATAATGAATATGTTAAACTTCTTGGAATTAATATCGTGTCCATGTTCTCATGTTGTGGGGGATAATGGTATGAGATCTAAGAGATTTGGTTCTACGATATATACTGCTATCATATAATGAGTTGTGTGTTTGTTGATTTCATAAGAATTTCTTCCCATGGAATACAAGGATCTAATTTCATGGGGTAATGGTTCTGGAGAGAATGATAATACATAGTGTAGTGGATGGTAAGCCCATTTGGAAAAATAGAAAGATTTTGTAACATTTAGTATGTGTGTAACACTATTATGGGTGAAAACACATCGGGCACTGAATGGGAGATATCTGTGGAAATAGAAACCCGATGGCCAATATGAATCAACTAATTAAAAATTTGGATGTAGTTCTGACTCATAAACTGATAATTGTAGGATGTCCCTCCACCCAATGTACCAAAAATGAAAATCATATTTTTTTGATTTCTTATAAATATCTCCTCTGTATTTCATATCTCTACATGGATGTCTTATTTTTTATGGGATCCATTAGGGGAGGAGTTTTGGGATGATATCATTTGGGGGATTCCATTCTCAAATTAACAGTGTATTTTTGGAAATTATGCTTCCATAAATGAATAAGAAACAGTGCTGATCACATGATACCATTAATTATAAAAAACAATATCATAATGGTAGATGTTGAAATAGATTCCATGTGTCTATAAAACTCCCTACTTCGTATAGGTTCCATCCATTAGATTTTTCAATAATTATTAGACAGTAAAGGGGTTTTTTTAAAAACAGGATGAGTATCTTCCAAACCTGGAGACAGTGAAACAATTTAATGAACTTCCATGAATAAAATTCAGACATATGTGTAAGGGCCAATTTCTTTTATATTTGGATCTCTCTAATGACTAAGGCGGTGGATCTATAATAAGAACATCAACAAGTGTGTCATTATATTTTTCCTCTCTAAATCACAGTTTTCATTATTACATGCATTAATTTTGTTCTCTCTTTATGTGAGGAAATTCATTTCATTGAAAATAAAAATATGTTGATGACCATTATATTCAATCTCATTGATATCTTTCGGAACAAGAAGGACTAAATTGAAAATAGTATAGAAAATATTAAAAATTAGACATTAAATTAGTGGGTATCTATAAATATATGTATCTTCCATGTAATTTTTTTAATTAAATGGAATTGTTAGAAGTCTTTGAAAATTGAGGGCATGTGATTCCAATGCCCGATGTTCCTAGAATGAATATTTTATATTTGTTTATGGTAGTTTCATTAAATGTGCGAGTAGTGTTTTCTATTTTTTTGAACCGGTGCACATATTAAAAATCAAAGGGCACTATTGAATCTGCTATGCTGAGATTCGCATAAGGGATGGGTCTCTTCTACCTCATTAAGTATAGAGAAAAATATAGATTTTGGAATTTTTAAAGTATTAATAAAATAACATTGTTATTTCATTTATTTCCTTCTTTTCATCCAACAAACAATCATGTAATGACCCATCCCCTGGGGCCTGTGTCGTGACAACCTCAAGATAGCCTTCTATAGGACAGTGGCAGGTGTGTAGCACCAAAAGGCATATTACCTAAAATGGGAAATCATTGACATTGTAACCTGTATACTCACAGAAACCAAGCACGCAATAAGATACAAGCACTATGTAAACATTATATTAAATAGGGTGTATTCATAAAGTAAAGGGGCCAGAATACAGGACAAACAGAAAAGTATTAGTAAAACATGAAGGTACAAGTAAAACAGGAAACAACTCCTGTGAACACCCGCCAAGGATCCTACCCAAAGGGTAGGTACATCTCTTGATTGGTTGTCTCTACGGTACACCTTGTCTAATGACTACATCCAATCAGTGCCCAGTCCTGGTACCCTCGTCCTTAGTCAGCGTTGGCTATCGTTTGAACAAGACACAACATGGTGCATTGGAAGACAGTGTAGGGGTGAGTATAACAATACTCAGTAGGGACCCTGAGACCCCAGAGGTTCTCTCAAAATATACAAGTAATAAATAATAAAGTAAGACATCTACTCTACTAAAGTATTTTCCCATACATAAACCTATGTTATCAAGATATACTGGTCCCATAGATGAGGGGACAATCTCAAAACAACAACACCACGCCGGTAAAAGTACCACACATGTATCACCATGATGATAAAAGTACCACACAGGTAAAATACTTTTTTCAAATACAGTCTTAACTCAAACCAGGTTTCTAGTGAAGTATAAAAATACATATGATTAGTCACGAAGCAGAATCATCCCATTCTATCAAGAGGAATTTTTTCTAACCATTTGGTGTCTGACCCATAGGGGATCAATACTTACTAAGCCACGCAATGACCCACATAGGATCTGTCCCACAAGATACTTCTGAAGTCAATTCATCATTCTTCATTCCAAGTCATTCAACGTTGTAGGATATTTCTCCAAAGGTTTTATCAAGTTCTCCATTACACTGAAAATGATTTCTCCCACGAATTCTATGATGCCAAAATAATAAGATTATCTGTATTAATAAAACCAATAATTTTGGAATATTAATAGTGTTGAATATGGAACATTAACATGGGGGAATTCCAAGGGTTAACATAATATTAAGTGGAGTTTAGGTGGTCCCCACAACCAAATTCAAAATTAGAGGTCTCAATTTCAAAAATAAAATAGTGAATGATTATTTTATTATCTCCAACAAAATGTCTAAAAACTAATTTACACCCTCAACATACAATGGTCAATGTGAAGGTATCCTTAACAGAATATCAGCACTGTGAGTTCAATGATGTCCTCTCATATAAATTCTGAGCACCAGTTCCAAAGTTACAAAATATTTCTCATGCCATTACTGAACGTACCCGAAAAAATGCTCAAAAATTAAATCTGAGCACACCAGGCCTCAGAATATTATGCCCCCATTTTTCATGGAGTCATAGTATTCCCATATAATTAAAACAATTATGCAAAATTTCATATCTTTATAAAGTGAAAGTGGTGGGACCAACAACACGTCAATCCATTAAATGGTTTGACTCCTCAAATCCATTGTAATTGCACTATTGTAATTAAGAATTTAAATATTAAATGAACACCCATAAAATTTCAAAGGTGTTACTCACCCTCCACCTCTCCTATTTTTATGGAGCTTCGGCAGAGTTATTGTCACAATTTCACCTGGTGACAATGTTCTGATAAAGTGTCGCTACACCAATCACTTGGAGGACAGAACAAGATCTTGTGAGTAGTGAAAAGTTCCACCGAATCTTGAACATTGGAAGAATGATTTGGAGGTGTTGTTGGCATCTTGTTGTAGTGACGACGAATACCGACTCAACATTAATCGAGAAGTTCTATAACAATATTGATGTATGGTTTATTTCGTTTCTAAATTACAGAGGGGATGTAAGGTACTTTATCAACACATCTACTAGTAGATCCAATGGTACAATGGTGCATCCTCTAATGATGATGATGTGCTCCCCACTGTTAGAAAATTCATCAGGTGCATGTCCGATCAAAATATGATCACATCATGCCTCGCTGTCAATGTCCCCATATTGTGCCTCCAGAACTCACTGAAGAAGTGGGCGACTAACAGTCATAGACAAGAGGTATGCTTCTCCATTTCTATCCACAAACGATATTTTCAACCCTGTTAGCTTCTCTGTCACCTCCCTCAGCATCTACAGACCAGACTTCATGCTGAGTGTGTCATCCACTACGTTCCATTTACTAGGATTATAGACTATCTCAAATTCATAGTCCAGGAGGAACTATATAAATCATCGATGTCTCATGTTTAGGTCCTTCTATGAGAAGATTTACATAAGAATCTATTGATCAGAGTAGACTTTAAAAAAACAAAATTTTGAAATTTCTCCACGTCATCAAGGAGATGACTACTACTGCTAGAATTTATGCCGTGGGTATTGTAGTTATGCTCAAGATGTCTCAGCTCTCATGAACCATAACTGATCACATATCGCTCCATCATCAGGACAAATCCTTGTCTGTTCCCAGATGTGTTGCAGAATATTAAATACCCAAGGCTCGCTTCTTGTGGCATCAACATGGTGGAACTCGTCAGTCTCTCCATCAACTCTAGATGACGCTACTGCCATATCCTCATCCACACAAAGGGATTTTCCTTCTATGTCAATGCTGAAAATGCTACCACAACTTTAGAATAGTCGGGTATGATTATCTGATAGTACCCAACAAATACCATGAAACTCTACACCTCAGTCACACTCCAGGGTGGCTCTCTAGATAGCACAACCTCTATCTTTGCAGGATGTACTGGAACTGCAGCCACTAAGATAACATGTTTGAACAATTAAACCACTTGAATCAAGAACTAGCCCTTTGAAAAATTACTATAATGCTGGTCCTCATAGAGTGTATCCAAAACTATATAAAAATGATAGTAATGCCCCTCCTATGTCACTGAGTACACCAATATGTCATCAATGAAAATGAAAAAAACATGATCGAGGCATCGCAGTAAGATTCTACTCACGAGTTCCATGAACATTTCATGGGCGTTGGTCATGCCAAAGGGTATAACCAATAAGTTGTTGTAGACAAAAAAATCTAATGGTTATCTTCTACACATCCTCATCTCGTATCATGAGATGATGAAAGCTAGATCTGAGGCCTATAATAAAAAACCATTTAACTCCCATCAACTGATCAAAGATATCTTCAATCCTTAGTAATGGAAACTTGTTCATCACAATTATCTGGTTCAGGAACTGATAATCTACAAAGAGTATAAAACTCCCATATTCCTTATTGGCCAACAAAAACAAGGCTTCCCATGGAGAAACATGGGGCCCTATGAACACCATTATCTGCAAGTCCTCCAACTGTACCTATAACTCACGAAGCTCCACGGGAGCCATTAGATATGTTGGTGTAGATAATGGTGTTGCATCGGGGTATAGGTTGATGTAAATTTATAACTATCTATGTGGAGGTAGTCCCGAAAGATCATTAGGAAAGACAACATGTAACTGGTCCACATTATTGGATAACTCAGACTCTCAACATGAACTAATCCGAGTGTAAGGCTAGCCATTTTTTATAGGATAGGCTTTACCCTCATAAAAAAATTTCCATCTATTGTTTCAAAGTATCCATTCACATCGATGAAGGAAAACTATTTTCCATTCTCATGGAAACACCACACATTGTGCCATATGAGCATGGATTTTGGATGAGAAATCAATACCCAAAATTATGTCGTAATGCCACAATGTCGCTACTATAAGATCACAGTCGACGGTCTTGCCTCCAAGAGAAAGTTCACACTACTATAACATGTTTGTAATCGTCGAATCATCTCCTGTATGAGTCTCTAGTAGTAAGGATCGAGCCAATGGCTCTTTTGGAATCTTCGTGCTCTAAACAAGGGTCGTGGAAATAAAATAGTTTCTGCCACCTATATCTATAAGTACTACAACAATGGTGGAATAGAAAAAAATCGATCCTCTAATCATCTCCGTAGTTTGGTGGTCATAGTAATCAGCTTACTTGAGAAAAACTCATCCATTTACTCCTGCTCACTGTGGTTGTGGGGGACCACGAGGAGGTGGTAGTGACATTACCTCAAATTACTGTACACCGCCTGCTACACGGCTAACTCTTCTGCCACTTCTTCCACCCTAAGAACCTCCTCACTCAAAACTCTACCTTTGATTCAATGGTTCCTTGACCCTCTGTTGGTCGTCCGTAAAACAGTTTGAGCAGTCACGAGCTATGTGACCCTACCCACCACACGAGTAGCACTGCCTAATCCTCAATTGTCTTCCCTTGTCCCATGATCCCCTCACCACCGACCATATATCCTGAGGTCATCCCCTAAGGGTCTGGCCCGCTTGGTCCCCTACGTCATCTATCTATTGCCAGTTTTGGATGACTCTGCTACATGACATCCTATGGTGGCTCACACTGTCAGTTCCTTCTCATCTAAGAAGCTATCCACAAAAAGTGCACACTATAGCACCCCAGACTGTGTCAGAATGCCGAGCGCTATCAACGAAGAAATAGGGCTCTAATATTTTCTACGGGGAATTAGTTTTATGTGTACTGAATGTGGCTTTCATTTGGGGGAATCCTGTGTTGGTGCAATGGACAACGTTTCCATACACCAGGACAATGAATTAGGTTCCAGTAGGCATAGCACAACTACTAGAGGTGCTAGAGTGGAAGTGGGATAGTGTCTCCCTGGATTTTGAGATAGGGCTTCCATATACATCCTTGGGACATGATTCTATCTGGGCGAACTTTGACTGAATCACTAAGTATTCCCACTTCTTACCCATCAGAGAGTAGGGATTAGTAGAGAGCGTTGGATGCCTCTATGTACAAGAGATCGTACGACAACATGTGGTTCATTCAAAGATCATCTCTGACTGCGAAATGTGTTTTATATCCTGATTGTAGAAGGGATCATAGGAGGCATTCCAGACTCAGATATGCTTGAGCACCACCTTTTACCCATAGACGGATGGTCAGACATTGCAGACCATTTAGACATTGGAGGACATGTTATGTGCATGCATCCTAGATTTTGGCTATAGTTGGGAGGATCACTTTCCCTGGATGGAGTGTTCATACAACAATAGCTATCACTGCAAAATTCGTATGAAACCATTATAGGACTTACAGTCGACCATTCATATCACTTTTATGCTCGATTAACCCAGGAGAGTCCACACTTATTGGTCCAGAGTTGGTATGAAATACCACTAAGAAGGTTCATATCATCTAAGAGTTGGGGAAGACTACACATAGCAGACAAATGTCTTATGCTTATTGGAGACGGAGGACCATTGAGTTCGACGAGGGAGACAAAATAATCTTACGGTTCCTTCCCTGATGATGTTTGCAAATATTTGATTGAGGGAGAAAACTATCACCATGGCTTATCAGAACATTTTTTATACATCAGAGGATTAGTGATGTAGCATACCACTTGGTCATACCACTACAGTTGGGGAGGGTGCACAACGTCTTCCACAAATCCCAGTTGAGGAGATATGTGCATGTCCCACCTCACCACATCGACCATGTCTAGGTAGACTTTAATAACGGGGTGACTTTTAGAGAGGTTCTAGAAGAGAGTGAGGATTGAAAAGAGAAGGTCCTTCGTGGATGATCGATACCTCTGGTGCACATTTGACGGGAGCACGAGAACCTCCCAGAGATCACATGGGAGTAGGAAGCTCAAATTATTTCTTAGTACACCCATTTGTTTTGTTATTATTAGTTGTGGATTTCAGAGATGAAAATCCCGATGAAGGGGAGAATTTAAAGACTGAAATTTTCCATGAATGTTTTTTAATTACATGAAATTGTTACGAGTCTATGAAAATCGATGGCACATGATTCCAAGGACTGATGTGGATAAAATTAATTTCTAAACATTTGTAAATGTACATTTAGTAATGGTGAAAACATTATATTCTATATTTTAAACCAGTGCTTAGGTTAAAAATCATAGGGCACCGTCGAATCTGCAGCACCGATATTCACTTCAGAGAGGCATCACATTTACCATAGTATGTTTGGTGAAATTTTTTTTTGTCGGGCTTTGTAAAATAATAAAAAAAAATAAAATTTTTATTTTATTTCATTCTTTCTTTTCCCATGATGGAAAAGAATTAGTGGCAGAACTAATGACATGTCAAGCCATTAAATGTATTGTATCCTCAAATCCTCTATAGTGTCACTAATAGAATTAGGAAGGATATAATTAAATGGCCCCTCATTAAATTCTACAAGTGTTATTCACCACACCCTTATCATATTTATATGATTCTTTGGGATAGGTATTCACATGGCTTTATCATGTGAATTTTTTTTGATTGTGTGTCGCAACGCCTTTCACATGTAGAATAGAACCGGATCCGGTGAGTGGTGAAGAGCACCACCAAGTCACGAACTGATAAATTATTGTTGAATGACATCATTGGAGGGTGGTTGTGGGACGAGGAACACCAACTCTTATCGAATGTGATGTTCTCAAAAGATCATGAGGTAGGGATTATTTCTTGTCTAAATTCTAGTGCAGATGTGTCATTAATATATCAACTTACTTTCAAGATAATGTGGAAGGAAGGTTACAAATAAAAAAGACCAGGCCATAGAGCCACTTGACTTACTTTTTCATTCTCAATGGAAGACTGCTTACGTGACACCGCTGACCGGTGATGGAAAATGATGGTGGTGGCTAGCTGGCTATTCGTGATGGAGGTGGTGCATAGTCAAGCGCCACAAGTGGTCCCTGCAGCCCTATAATGCGGAGGTTAGTAGAGAACCTGACACCAGCTAACCGAGGAGGTGATGTGGTGTGCCCTCACGCTCCACCAACGGATAAGGGCCACAGGTTTTAAGCTACGAAAGTCAAGTAGGGTGGCTGGAACTAGTATCCAATAAGAGGCGGAGCAGCACACAATAGTGTACCACCGACATAGCGGGTCGTAGAAGAAGGGAACATCACTATGTGGGTCCCACCGGGATTCTAGACGGTGCCCTTTTTCACTGCCACTTCACAATCCGAATGTCCACTTGGTGGTTCAGGATAACTAGCGTGACTCCCCCCCTCCCCACCCCAAACCCACCCCCTTGTGTCAGCTAGGGCATGCCATAGATGCCCATCATGATGCACCACCACGGGCCGATATGCCTGCACCTAGCGGGTCGTGCCTCTGCGGTCCAGGTCATGCAAGCCCAGTGGGCTATGCCCTTGAATGCTGGGTTGCGCTCCCCAGCTGGCCGTGCCGGACGGTGGCCCCACCCATCTGGGTCAGACTCGGACCAGGTCGATCCATCCAAGTTAGACCAGACCCATGACTTTCCAGGAATTTTTCTGCAATTGGACCATTACATGAAATGTTGTGTCAGTAAAATGAACCATCTACAGCGTTGGGACCCTTGGAGCATGGCAGTCATTTTGGTATACTCCACTAGGGTTTTGTATAATGTTTTAGTGTGGCTGGGTTGGTTCAAACCCGAATAAAACTGGGCCCTTGGAACTAAAATGATTAAAAATCAACAACCGGGCATCTGATTTACGTGCCATATGTCACATTAGAATCCTTATGACTTGGCGGTCCATTGGGAAATATCATCATGGAGTTTAGTGGCGGTTTAGATAAGACTAATCGATTGATGAGGAGTTCTCCTATAATCATGCATATCATGAGTTGGAATCCAGTGGATGACAATGAGGCAGAGGTTGGAGACATATCATATGATGGTTAGTACCGAGTGATCCTATGTGGGTCAGCACCAATCCTATGTGGGTATGTTCTCCACGATTTTGTGTGGGTCAGATCCAATGTGGGTTAGTGCTAAACAATCTTATGTGGGTCTGCACATACTAATCAACTGTGGGTCAGATCCTATGTGGGACATTGTGGTGGTTAGTACCTATTGACTCTAGGCTGGTCAGATCCAATCTGGATGATTGCGAGGGTTAGTACCTATTGGTCCTATGTGGGTCAGATTCCGTATGGAAATCAACTGTGACTCTTGATAGAATAAGATGATCTAGTATCATGACTAATCATCAGTGCATCTATAATACAATAATACCTAGTTTGTAATGAGTCTTTTACCTTCGTGGTGATACCTATGTTGTATTATTACCTTTGTGGTGTTATCTTTGTAGTGTTACATGTGTTGTAATTTTACCTTCACGGTGTTATCATTTTTGAGATAACTAGGCGGTAATTTTACAATTGTTGTGTTATCTTCGTGGACATATCTGTGTTGTACTTTTACCTTTTTGGTGTTACCTTCACAATGTTACCTTGGTGATATTCATTCCTCTTGAATGAGACGAGTATATCATGATATCTTTGGTAAGTGTTTGGGAATATACCTAAGTATAGTTTTTTGCGCCTTCATGTTTGTGGTTGAGGTCTTCCCTTGGGGATATTCCTTTGTTGAACACTATATTACATTCGAAGGTCTCAGGTCCCTATTGTGTATCATTATACTCACCCCTAAATGAGCTATGCCAACACCTTGCTGAGTCTTATTCATATGACTAACATCATTAATCGAGGATGTGGGATCTAGGATGTTTTGGTGCTTGAAAGTGGACCTTTGACGTGATGTTCGACAGTGACTACTGATCTTGAGTTGTACCTACCCTTCAGGATGGATCCTCATCGGACGATCCAAGAGATGTTTTTCCCTTTTTAGTTGTACTTGTCATTTCATATTGGGATTATATTTTGGACCCTTTATATTCAACACACTATTAAACTACAGCAGTTTACTTATTTTTTCTCTTCCTGTACTCGTGGATTTGTGTGTTTGTACAGGTTTAAATACAATTCCTTCCCATTATAGGGACACTCCATTCTGGTGCTAGTCACCAGCCCCTAGCCACTGGAAGGCGGGCTGAGGGTAGTCATGGCATGGGCCCCGAATGATGGTTCATTCCAGTATCAACAATACACATTAAACTATTATATTTATATTTATTTAACATTTAAAAATATAAATTTATTGGATATATGTTTATTAGATACAAAAAAGATACATTTAAATGTGAAATAATTCATGAAATAATATTTTTTCAGATGAAACTATTATGTCGTCATTTAGAAATATGTGTTATAATTAATTTTTATAAATATTGAAAAAATTATTTCATATAATAAAATTCAATTTAGAAATCAAAATTTTAGAATTTTCTTGAAGTGAAACAATTAATGTTCATTGAAAATAGAAAATGCATAATGATTATTGAAAAATATTATTTTTTATTAATAAAATATTTTTTTATATAATTTTAAAACATAAAAAATCATTAAAGATGGTTTAAAAATAGATTAAATATATATCAATTATTCACGTTTATTTTATTTTAATCAGTTTTATTTTGAATTTTAATATTAATATTTTTCAAACTTATAATCTTCTGTATCGTTGAAATGTAGATTTTTTATCACATCTAGAGGATAAAATTTTAATTAAATTTTCTAAATATGTGAGTTGAAATAGGAAAAGTTTCACGACTATTTAGAACCAAAATAATATATATTATTCATTAATCACAACATAATAATTTACCATAATAATTCGTTAAAGTGGTATAAACTATTTATCATGTTTAAGGTAAAATTGTGAATACATATTGTTAACTAACAAGAATATAGTATTGAATGAAATAAAAAGTGTTTCAAAACCCATTTGTTAGTACAATGTCACACATAAATAATATAAAAATTAATATTGTCCATTTTTTAATAGTGTAAGTTGTGAAATATGTGGGAACACCATCTTCATTTAAAAAATTTATTGTATGTCCTCTCCCACACATATAAAAGGATTCCCATTTCAAACACTCCGGACAAATTACATTCATTTAGGATAAAAAACATCAATAATAACTTCATTATCATCCTAATAACATCCTATTGGTATTTTATTGATTTGGACGTCATTATATAAACGTTTCTGGTAAAAAAATCGATATTATTTAAATATGATGTAACATTATTAAACAAGATTTCTTTTATTGGTAATCCAAACACATTAAAATTTTATTAAACATTTATATTTCAATATATACCATATCAAATATATATTTATATATTATTATGTTATGATAATGGCATATATCCTTACCCTCTTCTATCAATTTGTAAAAAAAACATCGATTGTGTGAACATTATACAACCGTCTCAGGAATTGTTGATATTAATTTGCATCACCTCTATCCAAGACGGATATAATGATGGATTTAACCAAATAATATGATATTAATGAATTTATTATACTGTTTATTTACAATATCATATATAACATCCTAATTTCAGTTCCATTTAAAATATTACAATGTCTCTCATCTTCATAGTGGACTAACATATCACAAAGTAATGATATTTGTTTTCCAATTATGATTTATATAGAAAGTAATAAAGAAAATTTGAAAGCATATATTTGATATAAATGAGATTATGCTTGTTATTTAACATTAATATATCAAATAATTACATGCTGTTTCATTTTTAATGAAATGATAACTCCGGTCATGCATATGTGTAACCTAATATATCCACAAAGCGATGTGATCCATCATCCAAGATAAATTTCAACCATGATTATAATTTTGAGTATTATGACAAAAAATGAAAAATATATATATAATAGTAATATAACACTAGATATGATGTATCTATATAATATTATAATATGAAACAATTTTCATGACAAAATACACATGAGAAAACATGCTAATTAATTACTGATAGAGTAAATCTAAGGAAATATTTTTGACAATTGGTTGGTGAGATGTTGTACGAGTATGTTATATGGTATTATAAATTTTAATATAGTTCTATTATAAATTATTAACATGACTAAAACCAATATATAGGATTATAAATCACTTTTAATTCAATGTAATAGTGATGTTATCAACTTCCTCTCTATTTCCCTTCATTCAAGAAAGTTGTATTATTATTAATATAAATTATTTAATATGATATATATAATGACCTTAATATTTCAAATATAATGAATAATTCACAATTTTGGGTAAATTATGAAAATAATCGAATTATTTCATTCATGGGGATTTAATTGAAAATTATGAAGTGGTAAATTATTTCTTAACACAATTTCATTTCATTTGGTTATATTACTTTATCATTTTCATTGATATTACATGATTACATGTATATATATTGATGATTAAATTTGGTTGTGTTTAAAACAATTTTTTTGGATCTACATTTTAAATGAAAATTATATTCATTCCATTATTCTCACATCAATGTTACTATATTTGTGACATTTTATTTCACAATCATAATATAATCAATGTTTTTTATATTTGAATTTACTTTGAAAGAAATTATTTAATCAGTTACTAATAAACCCCGTTAATTTTATTATCCCATAATTATTTTTTAAACTAATAGTTCCATTTCCACACACATTGGTACATAAAATTACGTATGTTTTTCAAAAAAAAATCATAATTCATTTCATTCTTCGATCAACAACACTTTTTACTCCATATCATTAATTTCATAAAATGTTTTCAAATTTTTTAAAAAATCTCTCAATGATTTATTGATGTAATTTAAATTATATTTTAATTAATAAAACTTTATATAAATTGAATCATCATGTTATTATTCATACAACATCCATTTATCAATTATTAAAATTGTGAATAGATTCTTCTTTAATATATAAGGAATGTATTGAATTCCCCACCATCAATACCACTCAATGAATTAATCATTATTTTATATGTTTCAGATGTCTTTATAAAAAATATTTATTTTCAAAATTTATTATGAAATTTATTTTGTAAAGGATAATTTGAAATGGAAATGTTATTTCAAACAAGAATGTTTTTAATTATTATTTTACGGTATTTCAATTCATTATCAAGAAATCCCTATATTTTACCTATAATTCGTGATAGATATTTCTTAATTATCCTACAGTTAATATTTCTCTGTATGGTTTATTATTATTTGTAATTGTGAAAGTATTGAAATTCAATTCCTTAATTATATGTTGGTTTACATTGAATTTTATTGGATTTTATTTGGATATACTCATTGCATGAATTCTTTATTCAAAACATATATTAATAGGTAAGGAATAATATTCAGGAATTAAATTGATAATTTCATACCGGAAGAATGCTTTGGACATAATTAAATTTGTGGGAGAAGAATATAGATAGCTTCTTGATGCATTGATCATCTGATAATATGTAGCAATTGTCAAACCATAGTTCAATGTGTTTTCGTTTTTTTACCATAACATCTATTTAAACATTGTTGTGAGTGGTCATAGATGTAGTGGTATCATGACGCCCAAAATTAGGAAATCTAATAATTATGAATTTCCCTCTTCACAAAATCTATTTTTATTATCAATGATTCATTCAAAATGATATTATTTATACACAATTTCAAACACTCTTTAATGTTATATGGAATTCGGTTTTAGTTAATTACATTTACATACTAATTATGTAATATCAATTTCAAACATATATGTTATTTATTAAATGGAATTGGTTTCGAATTATTTAAATTTTTATATTCATTATTATCATCAATGTATTTAAATAGTAAATGGGGTAATTTGTTTACTATCCCTTGTTGATTTTTCTAACTGATTCATTGAATCTTCTATATTAACTAACACTTATTTTTCAATTGAGCTCACCCATACTGTTTTTCAATTACATGAATCAAGGGAGTGTAATATGAATGATATTTCAGGATATGATAATATGAATCATTATATCATCAAATAATATCATAATTTATTGTTTCAAATATAATATTGGAATATTAGATGTATATATCATACTATAACTAATAAAATATTCTATATTTTGGGATGTTATTCTTTGTATGTAATCCCATTGTCATAAAATAAGTCATTGAATCTCAGTTATTAGAGTCAGGTTCATTATATTTTTTACTAGAGTATGTTTAATCAAAACATTGGAAGTAGATTTAATAACCCTTTAATTATAGAAAATAACATTAGGATCAACATTTAGGTTATGTTTATAATTACATTATATTGTTTTCATAAGGATCATAATATATTGTTTTTCCCTGATATACCTTACTGTCTAGACACTGAAATTGTCAATGGATATATAAAAATTATACCTAGCTAAAATAACTATGAAAAGTATTCATTAGTCTTGACCCAATTTTCACAAACTGTGCGATATTGAGATTAACAATATGCATGGTTTGATATTGCCAATGGATATTCTATATTTTATTGAAATTTTCATTTCAAACCATTGTAAATTATTTAATGATATGATGAAAATGAATGGCCTTGGACAATCCAAGGTTTCATAGAGTGTAAATTGGATATCATGATTTATACATGACATAAATGATTATGTGGTCTCTCACTACAATTAGTGTTTCTCACACAATTCATTTTGGTTTCATTCAATTAATGAAACCAAAATAAATTGTGTTAACATTGAATTCAAAATAAAATATACTAACTATGAGAATATAATGGTATGATTAATGTGATATGGGATTCAAATTCATGATTTTTAAACGTTTTAGATGATTATTTATTACATTACATAAAAACACGCTAGATTAACATTACAGTTTAATACCTTTTTAAACATAAAACACAATATTATATTCTAGTGAATAATCTTAAATGTTTCAAAAAAATGATCTTTTAATTTAGTACTCTACATATTCATAATGTACAAAAAACACTTCTTTATAACATGTAGAATGTAAATATATGAATTTGTGACCACATTTTCCGATTAATGGTAAAAAAGAGATATATGTGTGTATAAAATAAAAATAAGTGTGTAAGAAAATGAGGTTAACATCCAAAAAACATACACTATATATAAAATATCATAATATGGATTCATGGAATAAATATTTATAGTTTAAAAGATAATAATCATATGTAAATCACTTAACATTAGTCAAGAGATCATAACATTGTCATAAGACATTAAATAGTGGAATAAAGATAAAAAGATATATCATTTCCTTAGTATTCAAGGATAATTTCACATAATTATCATGGAACTAAATGGGTGGATGCACATATCTAGTGGGAAGAGCCAATATCTCTAGTGGAATCCCATTTTACCAAGGGGAATTTTTCATCACCCAAGCATCATTGTCAATAGGGTTCCTAGCAATGACCATCATAGTTGAAAAATTCTATTATTGAATTAGGTTCACTCCCAATTCCATTCATGTATATCTCATTGGAAATATATATATATACCCAATTCATTGTATCTATGAGTAGTTCTCACATAAATTTTTTTATAATGTTACCACCATCCTTAGTTAAAACCTGGCCACCATAATTACTAATTATGTAACCACCAACTGAAAATGGTAATCATAAATATGAGTTAAAGAAGATCATTAGAAATCATCTTTATCATAAATCATGAAATGAAAAAAAAAATCATAAATATTTCATCAAATAATATATTTTAGAAAAGATATTGGTTTTATAATCATTTCATCATTTTTCATAGTTGAACCCATGGAAATAAGAGGATTTCATAAATATTGTATAATGATATTACTCTTGGATGAGAAAAAATATTTCTAAAAATAGTATTATCATAAATATAGACCATAATGTGAATGAAAAATGTAGTTATCCTTGGCTTAGATCCCCCTAAAATCATAGGTTACATTAAAGGATGTAATTATATATGGAGAGTTATTTTGAAAGATAAATCACATTGACCGTTTCTTGAGGAAGATAAAATTTATTTGAAAATTCATATTTAAAAATAAAAATTAATAAAATGATTATAATTTTGATATTAAATACATTATGAATCATATAAATCATTTTTAATAATTATTTAAAATCATTCTTGATGAAAACATCATTTTTATTTAATAAAACATTTTAAAACATTTTCAATATTTAATTCTGTATTGAAATAACATATTTCATTACTAAAATTTTACAAATCATTATAAAAAGATGATATTTGAAAATAAATATTAACTATTTTAAATAATGTTTTAAATCTAATAGTCTTAAATAAAACATGAAATTATTTTCATGACATGCATATTTAAAAATTATTCTTTTCACATTTTTTGAAATCCGAACTATAATTGTTTATAAAACTAGGTGAATACTAATTTCAATATATTTTAAAAATTAAAAAATGAGATATATTTTATTTTTAAAGTATATATAATTAATGTTATAATAATTTGAAATAATTTTTATAAAACATTGTTTTGGAAAGAAAAATATTTACAACCAAAGATATAAATAATGATGAATATTTATTACTAAATTTTCACAAATATTTAAATTTACAAATGGTAAAAAATAAAAAAATTAATATGAAATATAATGAATAATAAGTGGACAAAATATTATATTTTTGTATTTATATATAAACTGTAACATATTATCATTACTCACTAAATCAAAAAAATTCTTGATGAATGGTGAGATTATATTATAAAATCATTACCACATTGGTAACATTGAATCAAAATACCCATGAAGGAATAAAATTAAATGAGATCTAAATATCAGGATTATATATATATTCATGATGTTAAATGTAAAATTGAATGATATGTAGAAGGAAAAAAAATATATTTTCATAACAAAATAGATATCTCTAAGAAGCAATAATGAGAAAAAATTCCTTACCTAAATTCTCGATATTCACTATACACAATAAAAAATAATTTCTTTTAATTTTAATTTTTAAAAAATATACATAGGATTATAATTATAAATATATAATTCCATATATTATTAAATTATGTCCCATTATTACCAATTTTTAACAATTATATTTTAATGGCATGTTTTGGGTAATAAGTACATTGTCTTCCATATAAATTCAGAATTGTTATTTTTAATCATATTACATTGATTATGGTTATATCATATAAAAATTAATAATAATAACATAATAAAAATATGTTTACATGAATTATACATAATCTTATAACATGAATGATGGATTTTAGAAAGGATATATTTTAGGATCATGGGGATGGTATGTCGTGTATACTATTGAGAAACATTTCCATTTTACAAAATTAAAAATCAAAATGAGGTAATTGATATATTATATAATAGTTATAATAATTTCATAAGTATATTATTATTTCATTATAAATTCTTAAACATATCATTCTTGTGGGATGGTGATGAACAAAGTGTCACATCACATCGTGAATGTGGCCATCTCTATATACACAAAAATGTTATCTTTTCTAAGGGATTGAAATTGATATAAGAAAAATGTAATATTAACTTTTATTTATGATATATTTTTAATTTATATAAAAATATATTTCACAAATATCAGATATGTTTATCCTTATAATTAATTATGTAATTTGTTAGTGAAAAAACAGTCACATAGCTTTGTAAGGCGGTAGTGCCTCATTTAGACGATCGAATTTATCAAATTCTATACGGAATGGAATGGAATGTAATGAATATTTTATTTTATATAATGAATATAGTTGTAAATTATGTAACAAATATCACACACACCCCCATATATATATATATATATATATTTGAACAATCATTATACCAAACCATAATAGGTGGAAATTGAAAATTGAAAGACATCTATTGGTGAGGCGGTATTCTATAGTACACATGAATGACGATTTCATAATATATTTGATTGGTGTAGAGATTTTTTAATGTAATTCCCTTTAAAATATAATAACATCAATTATTATGATATTATTATATAATAATGGTATATTAATAATTGAATTAGGTGGATGAACAAATAAAACAATGATGCTCATTGATGAACGTTACTTCTTCTTCGTGTGACCTCTATTGATTTTCATCAAAAGCCATTATAGGTTATAAATTTATAATATAAGGATTATAGGATGATATTATGGATGTATTTATGTCTATATAGTAGGTTTTTTAAGAAAAAAATTGTCTTTATAGTGTGAATAATAGCTTAGGGTGGGATTTCCTTTAGAGGTGAGGTAAGAGGAATAAAACTACTTCTTTGGAAATAAAAGAGTTTATCGATTTTTTCATATAAAAAATTAAAAAAAATAATTTATATAGATAATATATGGTATTTTTAATAAATATTTCCATATATTTAGTGTTTTACATTTTTTGGTCAATTGCTACACATATCATGTTAGTTCCTTATGTAACCTCATATTTAACATAACCATAATAAATAATTTTTACTTTTATTTATGTTCAAAAATAATTTTGAACATATTAGATAATAATTTATTTTAATACTAATTATGGTACAAATATTTTCAAATTCAAAACACATAATTAGAAATAATTCATTTTACATTTATCTAGCAGATGTGAGGTGAATTTGGGAATCCCAAAACAAAATTTTCAACAGATAATAATGTTTTTATATAGAATTTCATTATTAAATTATGTAAAATGATAAGAATTGAATTTAATTATATATAATTAGAATAATTTAAGAATATATAAATTAGAAACATTATTAACTATATAATTAATTTAAATTAAGTGGTATTTTTTAAATAAAATTTAGTATTTTTCATTGTTCATAAAAAAATGATACTTTTATGAACAAATCACATTCATTTAGCATTAGATAATTTTTATAATCTAGTTAAAAATGATCATATTTTTTAAAAATAAATTTTCTTAAATTATAAAAGTATTTATTTTCAAACACTTATGCTAAAAGAATCAAATTTTTTTTAGAAAATATACTTTATTGGTGTAATATTGGAATTTTACATACATCATGACTAGAAAACACAAAACATGAATTTTAAAAAGCTGAATCAATAATATATATATATATATATTTAATTAAAATCATTCGCAAAAATTTAGCCATCTAAATTTATTGAAGATAATGATGATTATATATATATAAATATTTTCATAAAATTTTTTCCTATATTTTAAAAAGATATCGAATCCAATTAATAATTAAACTGTCCAAAAAAAATTTATAAATTTTTAGAAAATATATTTTAAAAAAAATATGCATATACATACCCTTATTTCCAATGGAAATTTTAATACGATCATATTAACAAATAACATTTTAATAGTATGTCACGATTTTATTAAAAAAATATTTTCACAGAATGAATGTTAAAATAATTTTTATGTATAATGTAATCAAAAATTAGTGTTGCATGTAAAAAATATTAATTCATATGGAAGAAAATATTATAGGAAATATAATTGTTTAAAATTGTTGAATCCATTAAATGTATTTCCCACTTTAAATTTGTCTCTATCATTAATGGGTTATGAATTCAAAATTCCATTGTATATAAAAATATTCTAAAAAAGGTTAAAATATCCCCTACAAAAATAGAATGGGATATATATGGCATCAAGAGTAGCATACTAATTTTTTTGTAGAGGATATCATATGTTTTATGTGACAAAATAGACGTTAAATAAGAAAATAAAACCCCAATATTTATAATGATTGAAAATGAAAATATTCAAGAGAGACATATAGACCAGAATGACCTAAACGAAGTGGTGTTAAAAATATCATTGCTAACATACAAAATGATGAAAACCTAAGTGAAATTCATTTTAGGATCCTTATCATAATGATGGTGATTTAATTATCTCTCTAGACTGTGAATATATGAAAAATTACAAACAAAATTTAATTTGATATCATAAAAATAATTTCCTACAATGGTCTTTCATTGATAAATTTCAATTTTTTTCGTACAATAGAAGATGAATTTTTCATCTCCTTGGCTATAAATAGTATCCACAATTGAATGATAAGTTATTCCATATATCATTAGTTTTAAAAATGTTATCACAAGTTTTCCAAATATGGATATAACATTATATTGTGATGTAATATGTTAATTTAAAAATCCAGTTATTAAGATCACAAAAATATTATATTCCATCTATAATCATATAATAATTAAAATTTTAAATATATATAATTGAATATTCCATATTTATCAAAATCAACATTTCCATAATCCTATACCTATTATATTGTGTCTCTTTATTGTCACATACTAAACTTCCGAATACATTTATATGTTATTCTCCTAAACATGGTAGTAATGATAATTACCATAAAACCAAATTGAAAATATACATTGTTACTCATTCCTTAGAGAAAACATATATTATAGGATTTATTAAAAAATATAAAAAATTTATAAACTCCACTAATGATAATAAAAACCACTTTGTCAATATATGCATTACAAGATATGATATAATCAATATTATCCAATTTCCAATATCCATATCTATTTTCTAAATATCAAATATAGTTACCATTTTCAAATCCTCTTGATCTTATTAAGTGATATCTTTAATTAATACCATTTTCCATAAAATAATAACATGACATTAAATAAATTATCTAGTTCACAAGAATATGTCAACATATGGTTTCATCATCATATCACAAATAAATATAATGAAAAATCCTCATATAATACAGGATTCATATATTATAACTTCTAAATTCTATTAAAAAGGTTTTTCAGGAATTCCAACTCATTAATTAGTAGTCAACTAGGCTTCATCATCATTTTTATTAATACCCATTTACTTACATCTTCATTTATTAAATCTTCTTCATAAAAGAAAAACCTTTACTCATAAGACCAAACTATTTTGATTTATGATATTTTCTAATATGACACCAATTTATATGATTCTAAAATATACGACATTGATATAATTAATCCAACCATAATACATTTAGGATACCACTATTATTGTGAATTTCATTAACCAAAATTTTCATATTCAACAAAAAATTACGTGTTTTGTGTGCTTATTTTACACAGTGGAAATATATTTTCAAACCACTAATACATTATCTTATGGAATTAATTATAGTATTTAAATATAAAGAAAAAATAATATTCATTCCATCATGGTCTCTATTATATAAATTATTAGAAAACCCATATCCATCTCTTCCTTGGTGAGTCCATGAGTTGGTTATGGTGAATTATTTTTAATCATGATACTTTATAACTGAATACATATAATAAAAATATCCTTCACTCCATTAATAATACAATATAGAGAGTAATTTTAATCATTCCTTTCACAATCAATGTCAGCAAAGTTCCTTTCAATTTCTCCTTTTGAAAAAATCCAAATATAATAGTGTTATAGTCACTAATAAAAGTGTGAAACCATTTAATTATTAAAAATAACATATAAGTAGTCTAAAAATGAAGCCTTTTTCATAATAATTTTTCATAACCAATATCATTCATATTCATCATATATATAAATTCATTATGGTAGTTCAGGATGTGTGAGTGAATTTAAAAATCATATCCCCCGGTGGCATCAATAATGGTGCGTATCAAGTCCCATTTTCATTGACTAGGTGTGGATTGAGTTTAGCTCATGGTTCAGTTTTCATAGTTAATACCCCTAGGAACCAAGATTCCATATCCAAATCAACATATCATATCTACAAATTGATTTAAATTAGTTTAAACCACTCTATATGTCCTTAAGAAAACATCTAGAACCTTTTCATATACATTGTTTCATCGTTATACATTTCCTTAAAAACAAAATTAAAAATATCATATGAAATATCCAATTGGGTCTCATTAATGAATTATAATACTGGTTTAAAAGGGATAACATTTAGTTTCTTATAATAATAACTATATCAACCATGTCCAGTCATTCATAGATATTTTATTATTTATGATGATTATTTATAAGGTTACACAAACTCAACGATGAGGACTATAATTCCTTAGTTCCTTTATAATCATGGAACACAATTTTCTAGTATGGTAATCAATATTCATTGTTTCAAACAATGATCTCAAAATTTATTACTCTTTGGATAAATACCATACATAATTTTTTTTCATAATTGACTGAACATAAACACAAGAAATGTTATGCTAAAATTCTTATTAATTGTGATAACCGGAGATTCAAAATCATAACATGAAAAAAGTGGGATGATAACATGATCATAAAATTTTAAAACTATACCATGCATATCATAAATTATAATATAGTGTCATGTAGTAATTATTTATATCTCATATTTCTTGAATCAAATGGAAATAAAATGCCAACATTCATGTGAGAATAATATTGGCAAATTACATAGTATGTTAGAATAATAAAATCATAGAAAATTAATTTCATAGTAGCAAGGGATTATCTATATAAATTATAGGTCACTTAATAAATGGGTAGACCTAATTGTCAAGTAATACAAACAACACCAAATGGAGTCTCCTTCTTTATAATAGGATGAGATCACTCCACAAATCATCAAATATTTCATTGATCACTCCCAATACAAACATAACATACATAGTCGCATATTGAAATTGGTTTACATATCATTCCAATCCTGTCTATCTCAGGAGTGATAAATCTTTACACAATTAATATGATGAATACAAAGGTCCAAACTAATAATTTGTTATAATGTGAGCACCTTTCATGGTTATAATGTAACCACAATAAATTTTTAAAACCTTACCAAAACCACATAATAAAAATTTTATATTGTTGTTCAAAAATATCATAAAACATTCTCTAGATCAGAATTAATGAAACAAAATGGATTAAATAATAATTTCATCATCACAAACCCTATTTAAAACACTTATTTCTAATAATCATTTTAATATTACATCATATAATATCACATTAAAATATCATGGTTTTGAATAATTGGAATCATGAAATAACCTACAGAAGAGATGTTGGACTAATAAAAAACATGTTGTCCAAAACAAAAACCATTATTTCAAATAATAAAAATTGTATCCATGTTTTATATGCTAATAAAAATTATATAGTATGTCAAATTATACAATATGATATGGATTGTGATTTTGAAAGTTAAATCATATTGAATGATTCTTATGGATAATGAAATTTTAATGAATATCACATATTTAAATCATAAAATTCATAAAACTATTTGTCAGTATTTTTAAATGAAAATAATATTTTAATTAATAAATTATTCTTTTAAAATCATTTAAAACATTTTTTTGATTAAAATAGTGTTTCAACATTGAAAAATTATCATTAAACATACTTTTTATCATTGAAATGATTTAGTTAAAATATTATAACATCGTAGTTTTGAAATAAAATAATCTATTTGATTCTAAAATTGAAAAAATACAATAAAATACTAAAATAATTTACTATTAATGAAATTCATAAATACAATTCATTCCATGCATGTCAAAAACAATAAATGATTAAAATTTTCAATAAATGATAATTATATTTTGTTTGGAAAATGCAGTAATTAATCCTTTAAACATAATTGTAAAAATTGAAAATATTTGTGATAATTTATTTAATAAACCATCATAAAAATGTAGATAGCAATTTTGAAAACATTTTTAGAAAACAAGGATTTGGTAGAAATTGGGATTCTGGCCCAAGATAGAATTAATAATGGATATAATTAAATTTTTTTCTCATTTATTTAAATAATTAAGGATAATATATAATAAAATAGTTACCACTTTAGTAACATTTAATCGTAAGTCACACTAATAATTAACATAAAAATATAAAATATTATTTGAATAATTAAATTCTTGATATTACACGTCATAGTGTCTGTATACAAAACTAGAAAAATAATAAATGTGGATTACATGACATATGTATCAATAAAGGATAATTGAGAAAAATTACCTTACCTCAAGTTTTGACATCCTTCGTGTTACATAAAAACTCATATATAATAAACTTATGTTTTTTATAAATATATTTCAAAACTATAGTTATATATATAATACCAAGTATGATTTATTTATGTCATATTATTTCCTGTTTATAATGTATTACATGTTAATGTCACATTTTAGGTAACAAACACTTTGTCTTTAATATATTTTGAGTTTTTATTTCTTTTACTATTACATTGATTTGGGATCCCTAATCTCCCAAACAATAATCATGAATTAATTATAACATTTATTAAATATTTTTTTTATGCCAAATAAATAATGAATAATTTCAGATATAAATTATGTCATTATCATGAAGAAGATAGGTCATTCATATTTACGAGTAATGATTATATTGTTTAAGGATTGTTATAGAAAGAAGTTATAAAATATATTAACTGTATATGATTAAAATTATATAATAAATACAATATAATTTATATTAATATAATTATTGTTATCATCTATGTTATTTTGTGACGAAAATAGAGTCATATCACATTGTGATGGCGGTATTCCACATGTTTATGAATGATATTGTCATCATTCATTGACTGTTAGGGTAATAAATAAAACAATAAATTATCTATCAATTTTTAGAAAAATTTCATTATTCAATTATTAAATAATGTATATAACATATATTTTTCGTTATTGACTTCAATGTAAAGAGTTATAGAAAAAAGTGCATCACTTCATAAGATGCTTGTCTGCCTTATACATGAGAAACTTTATAATATTCCACACAAAATGGAATATAAAAGTTAATATATAATTCTTTTAACCAAAAAGCATAATTATGATCTAAATATAATATGTATATGTTATATTCATTACTATAGACAATAATGATATGTATTAATTGAAAAACAAATGGAATCTATTTGTGAAGTGGACGATTACAATATACATCAATGATGATTTCAAAAGGCATTTATTGGAATTGGATACGATTTTAGATAATTAGCATAATTTTAAAACCTCTATTTATTTTTAATAAAATTATTTTATCAATTCATAATTGAATAATAAAAATTTTAGGCATTGGTTGAATAAAAAAACCATAAAATCTAGTTGATGAATTTTAAATCTTCTTAATGTACCCTCCTTAGTACTTCACCAATAGATTTTATATATTGAATTTATATCCCTGATAAGGATTTTATTATTAGAAGAGTGAATTTCTTAATTTGGGATTAATTTCATTGTTAGATACAAATAGTTTGATGGTGTTATGAATATAAGACATTGGTTGTCCTTTTTTAAATTTAGTTGAGTGGCAGACTTGAAAATATTTCGATATAAAAAGGGTAACTATGTTTTGATCATGAAAAGGGGATCCGAAATAGATTATTATTGATATTTTTATGGATAATTTCAAAATATGAAAATACAATGGGTTTTGGAGATGTTTTTCCATATTTATTACACATATCATTTGTGTTTAACCTTAATTGATCTCATTTTTTGATAGATCATTTTAAAAAAAATTAATATTCATTTGTTGACATATTAATTGGTAATTATTAGATAATATGAATTATTACTATTCTAGATATTGAATCTATTATCAATATTTAAATAATAGAAGTGGTAAATTTTGAATTTAAATTAATTTCACATGTGATAGAAAAAATTGAGTTCTCAAAAATAAAAAGGCCAAAATATTATATATCATCAAAATCTATTATTAATATTAAAATAATAAAATATAACTAAAATACATTAAATGATATAGAAATGATTAATTTTACATTAATAAAATTAAAATTTAATTTTACAATATAAAAATTAAAACTAACATGAATTTTTCAATTATAATTTATTATTTTTCACAATTCATCAAAAAACGAGACAAATCAAAATAATAACAAAAAATCACCCTTATATATTTTTGATAATACTGTCAAACTTTTTATTTTTTTTATATAATTTTTTTTTCAAAGAGCATGGCCTTAATTTTAAAATATTTTTATCAATGTAGATAAAAATTCATTTTTAGAAAATATAATTTTAAGCATGAAGTATGATTTTTTCTTATATACAATACAGAATACACAAAAAATTAAATATTAAAATTTTTATTTAATGTATTATATATATATATCTAAAATTATCCAAAAAAAGTGATTCATTTATTTTATTATGGTAACACAAAATTATGTGTAGTACTTGTTTTTTGTGAAAATGATTTCTTTTTTTTGGAAAATGTTATTTATTTTAATTTTTAATTAATTGGAATGGAAATAATTTATTTTATATACATTTCAACACAATATATTTTCATAATATATTAAATCCAATTCATACCTTCTATTCAATAGGAATTGTGTTAAATACCATATTATGTAATAAAATTTTAACAGTTTCTCAAAATTAATATAAACTCTTAGTTTCATATTTAACCATATAAACAATGTAATTTCAACTAGTAATCAAAATCTGTGATTCTTATAAAAAATATATACTATTTTAACATCATTTTAAAAATATATATTTTTAAAAATCATGTTGACTAACAAAAATGATAAGAGTGAAAGATATCATTATTATTCCTAATCTATTATCCCAAAATTTAATTAAAAATATATGTACCTTAGCCAACAATATTACTCACCAATGAAGACAAGAATGTAGTGTACAAATACCTTGAGTTATGTTAACCACAGTGGAAATAATTATCAATTCCTTTTATATCATTAATGTAGAAAAATAAATATAATAAATTGTCTTGAAGGAATGGGAAAATGTTTTGTGTGTGGAAAATAAGGGTATAAATCAATGATTTATCGAGAAAAAATGAAAAGTATAATTGAATGTAATAAATATCTTCAATGGGATGCATTTACTATTATCTTTATTAAATATAACTAATTATTCCATTATTCTACTAAATTACCTAATCTAAATGTTAACCCCTAGACTAGTGACAGGTCTATGATGAAATAACTTTATTGATGTATTTAGGTTGTGGGATTAATGAATTTAATTTTATAAGTATATTTAATGAGGGAATTTTTATATAATAATCATGAAACATAAGAGTATAAAGTTTTATTTTAGAATCATACATGACTACATTAATATATAGTTACATAAACAATATTGTATTATGATTTTAATGTTTATCATAAGTTCAAACTCTTAAAAAACTATTTTTAGGTTATAGGTAATGAGACATTATAAAAATTAATAATATTTTTGTATATTTTTATTGTTAGATAACCCATTGATTTAGTTTATTAAAATTTTTGTATAGAAAAATATGTTTACTTTGATTTTGAATTCTTATAAAATATATTGTTAAAAATTACAGATTATCATATCGTTATAGTAGTTGTAATTATGGGTCATTATAATTTGGTAAAATTAAATAAATTATATAAATATTGATTTAGAAATTAGAAAACATGTATACTTGGTGACCACATATTTAATATGAAAAGGCAGCCGGGCATGTACTCACAAATAAAGGATTATTAGGTTTTAATGCCTACCAATAAACTTGGTGATGTTCTAGATAATATGTATGAGTTTTATAGAAATAATATTATTAATAAATATAAATTATGAACATATGTTCTCACTATTTTGGTTTCTATATTAATGCATAACAATGTAAATGTTGTGATAATCATTTTTCTTTTCAAAAATATTTACAGATATATGGAATGACCTTCACTCTTCTATTAATCATGTTATCCGATAAGAGTAAATTTTAGTTCTCCAGTCTAAAAAATTTCATTTTCGGATATTTAGGTATCATAAAAACCTATATCCATGTGAATAAAACCATTAAAAATTATTAATAAATATTAAATAGAAAAAATAAAGAACTATAATGGAGTTTACAAATCTATGAATGAACCACCTTTTGAATGTCATCATCGACTAGTGAAGTGAAATATTTTTGTGCTCTAAAGGAATACATCATACTTGATTCCATAATATCCCTCATTGAAAAATAATTTTCCCCTAGTTTGATTATACATATGCAAGTGATATAATCATATTGAGATCATTGGTATGATTTCTACAATGAATACAATAGGGTATGTGTTTCATTGGGACATTCCAGGTTCTCTCCCACAAATCCATGCCGATAGTTTCAGTATCAGATTTAATCAATGTGTAAATCGACATATAATTGACAGTATTTAGGATTTCATATATCATATCCCTTAATGAATCTTATTATGTTGTACACCTTCCAAAATAGTGACAACGTAAACATTTAAAAAATATGCAATGTGTTTTGAAAATAGTGTTTGGTTTTCTGAAAAACAAATTGTAAAACATTTTGAAAACCAAATCGTGGGAAAATTGTACTAATAATTAAAAATGGTTATTACCTAAAAAATTATATATAATTAATGGTTTTATTAAAAAATTGTTATAGAATTTGGTTAAATTGAAATACCATTGAATGATAACTAATATTATTAGTGAGGACCATAATCATTGAACATTCCAACATGTCTCATACCTCATTGAAATATATTGAATCATAATTATCATGATGTTATAACATGAAATGAATCTATATAACACCAAGAACACACTATTATTACTTATATAATATATCAAACATGATTTTAGATATACCAACAAAAATAAATATCTGATGGACAATACATTTATCTAACATATGAAAACAGCGAGGCATGAATCCCTTAACTTGCTTCCCACTTGTCATTTATAACTATATATTCTTGAATAATAAACATATGTAAATTATTTAATTTCTTATGAATTTTATTCATTATTATGATTAAATTTATCTCACTTATTACAATTAGTAGCACAACTACTTTTACATTTAGGTTTATATTAGGTGTTTTGAACCAAATTCTTTTTATGTTTCAAATATGGCATTGATTGGTCAAAATATTTGCAAAAGGTTAAGTAAATAACATCTACCCACAATATTCATGAAATAAATATCATATTTATTCATCAATTATACTTTTAAATAAAATAATTAAATATTTTTATGAAAACATTTTCAAATGTTCCAATCTTGCAAGTGGTAATTTGTACATTCACATAAGTATTATTTTGATTTTTAAATTATCGTTATCGAAATAAGCTAATTAATACTATATAACATTAGATATATATTTATATAATAAATAAAATATTCATTAATCATTTTTCATTATATATATAATATGTTTGATATTAATGGATTCACATTTTTTCAATGAGGAAGTAGTCTACATGTCCCCAAACGACATTATCACTTTTTATGTATGAGAAAGGGTAACAAAGAAAATGATATATTTTATTTCCAGAATGGTAATTACGTCATTAATATCATGTGGACTTTTTTTATGTTACATATAGTTAATTAATTCCATACAATATACATTAAATGTACATTATAAACAAATCGCATAATTTTGATTGGAAGAAAATTCACACTTCCACAAACAATGGTATCATTTTTACAAAAAATGGAAAGTATAATGATATGAATTGTATAATATGCGTATAATATTAAATTAATAATATATATAATATATATAATATATAAATATATTTTCTATCATAATGGATACCATAAGAGGCGAAAAAAGATACATGAACAATAATTGTTTCCTGAGGAAATGATTTTTAGTACAATTAAATAGAATTCTCATTTTCCATTAGATGGAGGTTTGTATAAGTGCATGTAGAAACCCCATAAATTTTTTTTTTCATGAATTCTAATTATATATTTTTTAGACATGTATTAATAATATTTAATGTGATGTATAATGAAAATAAAACTAAAGATATTAAGGAAGGATTTTACCTCTAAATAGCATATCTTCTTTTTGTTTGTACCAAAAGGCTTCCTCGGGTAGATTTATGATCAACGTGGGGATTATAGTTTTAGGGTATGGATATTTGGAATATTTTTTAATGTGTTTTTCTAGAAAATGGTTATTGTGGGGATGTGAGGATGATTATGGAGGGGAGGCCAATAATAGTTGAGGAGGGGTGGGACTGTTGTAATATTATTTTCAATGAAATTCTATAGTCATTGTTCAAATTATATGTGGATCAATTATTTTTAAAACTTTTAGAAATGGGATTATTGAGTATTATTTTGTACATATAATGTTTCGTTGAAATGTTTCTAGGACATTTGGAATCTTATTATTTTCGAATAGTCTAAAAATAATCACAATTTTTACTTAATCACTATAATAAATTATTATTACATTCACTAATATTTATGGTAAAAATATAATTGGACTATATTAGAAATTATAAATTATTTTTATTCATAATAATGAGTCCATTTTATAAATTAAATTCATAAAATAGAAATAAATTAATTTAAATTTAATCCCATAGATTGTTTGACAACGCATGGTTTTAATGAAAAAACATCGAAAAGATGTCAAAGATTTTATAATAAATTTCAATGATAAATTGATTCGAATGTCTTAAATTGGATTAATTGGTAATAATATTTTCTTACTAAACATCAATAAAAATTCAAAATATAATATTTCATAATAAATTAATTATCAAAAAAATATACTTTTTAATTAATATTCTCTACTGTATACTATTCATTAGAAAACGAAACAATATAGAAAATTTCAAACAATTTACCATAACATAAATTTAGGTTTCTATTTTATAGATGAAAAGTATTTTGAAATATACAATCAATAAAAATTCCAAAATTTGACATGAAATGGGTTGTCCATTAAAATGAGGTAAATTTGCCTTAAAATATATGTTTTATTTGTAAAATATTAGTTTGTTCTAATCTTATTTTTATTAAATATATTGGATGAATAACAAAAAAAATTAAATTATATATATATATATATATATATTACTGTAACACTAATCATTAATGTAATTAATTTAACTTATTAGGGTAAAACAACTTTGTGGGTGTGAAAATAGTTTTCTATAAAAATATGCATTCAATATTAATTTGGATGATATATTAACTTCTAATTAATTACTATTTAATGAATTACTTCTTCTGAAACTATATTTTATTTTTTAATTTAATAATATACATAATAATTATGTTATTACATCTTATTATATTAAATTATAAAAAATTTATAATATATTATTATTTGGAAAAACTAAGTCTTGCATGTAATTGAAGCCATTGATGAAACTCCCTTTTGCGAGTAATAAAATATCACTCTTTGTTTCTTGCATTAAAATATATAGAATATATTAGATTATTTTAAATATTAAATATATTATAAATACTCATGATATTGTATTCATTTACTCCCTTTGATTAATGTTTCATACAAATGATCTAATATAATGTTTGTACAATAATTTTCTGGGGCGTTACATTCTCCCCACCAAAATTAAACAGTTTCATCAAAATCTAAACTATATCAGGGTGATACATGGACTGATATTTCCTATTCATGAAATCCTAAATCATGGAATGTATTAATAAAACATCCTCTAGGAAGGAGAGAACATGAAATAAAAAGTTCATCTGGGCTAACAAGTAATTAGGTCTCTTTGAGGTGGAAAATTAGTGGCACGTAGAGATACTTACATGGAGTAAAATCATAAATATTTAAATATACTAATTCGGATTATCAATAACAAACATGTGAATGATAAATATAACACTGAGGTCAAAAATTTGGTAATTCTATGATTATTTAGATGGCCATCAAATCTGCCAAGATTATGGTATTATTAAAACGATTTTTTCTAATGACCCATTTACTTATGTTTAGGAATTCAATTACTTATTATGAATAATTACTTGATAATTTTCTATAAACATGTTGTAATCCATGGATCATTTTTCTAATTCAATAAAAAATTCATTTGGATTTGATGATGCACTAATATACATTTCAAAATTATATTAACGCCCATAAACGACTGAAAATCCAACTATTTATCCCAAACAATTATCAAAAAATAATATGGTAAGGATATTAATCTATGAACCTAAAAAGATAAAATACTACCTTATCATATTTATCTACTAATCATCATATTCGTCTAAAATTTTTTATTTATAAGGGAATTGTGTAGGTCCGTGTGGAGTTCCAAACCTTATCATTTTTCAATAACAGTTTCAAGTCTCGTGGCCTTTCTAGATTTGTTGGGTTTCAACCAAGAAGATAGGATATTCTTTTTTAAAACCCTATTATTACTATTTCCAAAAAAACATGATGAAAATCATTCATATAAGGTGTATAGGTAAATATCCCTTTATCAACTATTTTCAATAAAGACATAATAAGAAAATATTTCATCAATTTAATTTGAAGTGGATCTTTCCTTGTTTTGGGGTTTATCCATAATATATGTTGTATGAATTTAAATCATAAGAAATTATCTTTAATCCATCAAAACATAGGATTAACATTTTTTATTCATTTTTAGAATAAATCATTTTGTTTTCTAATGAAAACTAGAAAATTGTCAAGCATTAATCAAAAGAGTGTCACACCAGGTGCGTAGTAAGGCCCATGTCCATGTACCATTTTTTTCAAGTTAGGCACGACACACCATGTAAGTTTATTTACTCCTAGATACAGATTTTCCATAACCACATCGACTTTTAGTATCTATATACAAATTTATTACAAGAAATTCCCACATAATCTCAACATTTCCAAAATTATATGGTGTTTTTATAAACGTTTCCTCAAATTACACCTTAGGGATGTGTTCTATAATATATGTTTTTATAAATATTGTTTACATGGAATCAATTAAACGTGATTGTATACCATCAATATCTACCCAACCAAACTTATACCGGTGCCGAAATATACTACTATAACATTGGAATGAAATAACGGAACCAATTCCCAAAGGATCGATAGTATAATAGTCTTCGTAAACCAGATAAATCCATGTTTCTTTTATTATGTATGAATATACTAATTAAAACAATATTTTTTCATCCTTTATATGTAAATAACAACATGAATAAAATTATTCCATCTATTATATTCGAGCATATCATTCATAGTATGATTCTTGGATTCCTGGGGAAACAAACATAACATGTTTGAGCTCAGATGATCATTAAGGATAAATTATAGTTAAATATGTAATTTATCAGTGATTATAAAAATTATGGTATTGTATATAAATATAACACACATAATATGCAGTCAGAAAACATTGGTGGAAGTGCAAAAACCATATAGAAATGTAATAAGTGGAAACACATTCCATTGTAATAACTATATAAGGAAAAATAAATATTAAATGGTTAGAAAATGAAAATGAATTCCATTTAATCAATAAGCTAACAATGAAATGTCTCAATTTATTCTATCATGTGAAAATATCGTGGATAATAAATAGTAATTGAAAGTGATGGAAATCATTAATTATTTGACGTCATGTATCAGAAACATGAAAACCACTAAAAACATGATCAATCATTTGGAATTTTTAAATCGTTGTATATAAATCCATTTACATTTCACAACATAGTTGTCTCATTGGAACATAATGATTCATCAATTAGATATATAATTTCTGTTCTCCACCCCAAATTATATGTCCAAGACAGTCATCATATCAAATAATAAATTTAATTCATAAACCATATAACTTATCATATATTTGTATTGAAAAAGTAATACATGATTAAAAATATTTTACCATTCAATAATATAAATTTAAATATAAATATCCTATAAAAAATTATATATGGTTACAAAAAATAATAATATCCATGAAAAGTGATATGGATATTAATAAGAAATTCAATGTCAAATGGTCATCGGATATTTAATATTTTTAGTGGAATAAAAGGAATCATGGAAGTGAAATTGAGTTATATAATTATAAAAACAATCATAAACCATCAATCGTATGAATAACTATTTTATCAATAAAATAATTCCATTGTAGATTTATATAATGTATTTTTGGCATTGATGAATAAAAATACTATAAAATGATCATTTCAAACCTTTTGTGATGAAAACGTCATTTTATTATGAAAAAAACTTTAACAAATATTCTTCAAAATTCACTTTTGAAAATGTATTCATTGCAATGTATTATTTTAAAGATGAAACATATTATTCAACGAAATGACACCAGGTAAGTACATAATATACGTAAGAGGAAAAATTATTATTTATTTTAGAGAGTTAATGTTTATATAATATAAAATTTTGGAAATGGAAAATGATATTAGTTTGAACAAATTTTTAGAATAAAAAAGGGTAAAAATATATTTACGAAAAAAATTAAAATAATTTTTAAATTAGTTCAATAAAACATTGATTTTAGTGGAAAATAATTTCTCTGACTATTGAGACAAATAATGTCGAGTTTTCTAAAAAAAAATTTGTTATAAAATTTGAGTATAGAAGAGTGTAGAAATAGAAATACAACATGAAAATTTCAATGATAATCCATAGTAGTGAAAATGAAATATTTTATGGAAAAAATGTAATATAATTTACTCCAATGGAAACACCATTAGAAACTCAATAAAGTTAATTATTATGAATTTAATCATTTAACATTCTAAACTATCCCATACCACAATGCAAATTTTTTAATTAGAATCCTTATGAAGGAATAACATTAAATGAATGACTAAAATTCCATTAATATAAAGGGACAAATGAAATAATATAATAAATTTGGGATTAGATATCACTAAAAATTAGTACGTTTTGAACATGAAATTTATCTCATTGATATGAAATGTTAAATGATAATCCATTATTTTGTGTCTGACTTTCCTTGTGTGTTTTTTATTACTGAATTATAAAATTATGTTAATTACTTACATTATAGTGAAAATTATTCATGTTTATCATTACTGTTATTTCACATATTACCATTTTGTAAATAAAAACCTGAACAATTAAGTATGCATTTGATGTTATTAACCAAATATGGTTTATATGTAAAAAATATCATTGGTAGGAAAAATATGGAAATTTTTATAATTACCATACATCCCTATAATAATAATCATGAACCATTTATAAAATTTTACATAAATTATAAATTTGAAAAATAAAGTCAAATATTATTTGTTATAAAAATCCAATGATACTATCATGGAGATGGTAGGTTGTACATACGCATGAGTATCATTACCATTTTTCAATGATCATTCAAAACATAAGAAAAATAATAATATATAATTCAGATTTAAAATAATATCATAAATAACATGTTTTAGAATAATATATATAATAATATATATAATTTTTATGATGTAAACCTAATATATTCATATAGAAGAGGTGGTATTCAACATGTAAATGAATGACGTTATCACATTTTATGTGTCTGGCAGGGTGATAAAAAATTTATATGTCATATTTCCCAAAAGGTAATTATTACATGAATATCATATAGATTTTTTATTGTAAATATGATAAATTTAAACCATCCTTTATACACTCCACTTACAGTGTGAAGAAATCAAATTTCATTGAGGGTGAATTAGTCCAGACATTAAAAAAAGACGTAATTATTTTGAATCAATATGAAATGTTTAAAAATATGAAGTGTAAAAAAATTTGTTGAAGCTTATAAGAATAAAAAATATAATATATATCTTATATTAATTTATATGTCCATTATAATTTCTTCCATAAGAGGTGGTATTATAAAAATGAACCATAGACATTTCCTGAGGTAGTAGTTTGTGGTACAACTAAATAATATGTTTTTTATCCATTAAATTTTGGTGTGTGCTTTTTTAGGTGGAACACATTGCATAAAAACATCCTAGTATACTTATGATATAGTATTATTAGTTATTCATGGAATAATAATAATTGAGTTTGTGTAGAATGGAAATAATATCAATGAAGTAAAAAAAAGACACTACCTATTAATCTAGTAACTTCTCTTGGTTTGTTCCAAAAGGATTTGTTGTTTAGGTTTAGAAAGAAGGTTATTCTACAAGATTTAGGGTAGAAATTTTTAGGAAATATTTATATTGTGCTTTTATGAGCTATGTAGTATTTAAATGTGTTAGGATGTTGGAGGTGAGGAGGCCATTATATAGTGGAGGAGAAGTGGCACTGTAATAATATTTTGAAAATAGATTTCCATAAACATTTTTCATAAGTAAATTTTTTCAAATAATATTCCACATTAAAAACAAGGGAGTATATGGTAGAAATATGACCATAAAATGGTTCTTGGATAAGTTTACATGTCATTGGGATATTTAATATTATGGATTAGGCCGTTATTAAAATTAATTTTACCTTTATCGTAGTAATTAATTTAAATTACTTTCACTAATATTTTTGGTCCAAAACTATGATTACAATTTTAGAAATTATAAATAATTATGATTCATAAAATGGAATCAGTTTTCCCACATTCCAATCAATGAAATGGAAGAAATAAATTAAAATTTCATCTTGTAGATGGGACGACAATGCTAGTTTTTATAATAAAAGAATCCAATTTGTTTAGGTTTTTATTATAAATTTTTACGAGAATTTAAATCTAATGGAAAAAATTGGACTAATTGATAATATTATTATCTAATTAAAATCCAAAAAATATCATTTATATAATTTCACCATATAGAAAAATTATATTAAAAATAAATATTTAATTAAAATATATTATTTATCTCTATTAATTAAAAAGTGAAACAGCGTAGAAAATTTCCAAAATACAACCTAACATAATTTTTTTTTTAAAATATAAATATTATTTTGATATATGTATTATTTAAAAGGATCATATATTTTATTTATAATGGGTTTTCCATTAATAGGATATAAATGTTCTTTAATAAAAATATATGTTCTTATGTGTAAAATGGATTTTGTTCTTGTCTTTTATTTATCAAACATATTTTATTAAAATAATAAATATTTTTATAAATAATATATAAATATATATGTTAAATTAATTATAATGACCCATACATTACATACATTTTTAATACTTCAAATTTGATGTACACTTATTACTACATATAACAAAACCATGAAAGGACCGTATAAGTATTGTGTCTTTAGAAACTGGGAAACATAAACAACTAGTTCATAAAGCATCAACATTGTCTCCCATTTATTTCATCATATCTACAGTCCCTTTTGGAATATCCTACTTAATAACCTTCTTCCTGACCTAGGAAATGAAAATAAACCAAAGGGTGAGCTCAAATGCTCGGTAAGGGTAAACAAAAAAATATCAATCACTTCATATTCATAAGAACATAACATTTTTGAAATCATAACCTACAAAAGAGATCATAATTTCATAATAATGGGATAAATCATAGTAGTGAAATGTAATCACAATAATCATAACTTTAAACATGAAAATTTGTGTCATACACACATAATCATAGAGAATCATTTCTTAGTAGTCAATACTCATTTCCAAGACTATCTATGCGGACAAAGTCCATTTTTGAATCGAGTTCACTCCTCATTTCAGTCCTATTTCACTGAACCAGTTTAACCCGTCGTTCCATCCATGTCTATCTCGTGAGATATAAATCATTACCCAATTTATTGGAGGGAGATATATGTCGCACCCATCTCATAATGATACCATTCTTATGTGTGCAACAACATCATACACCATATATCATAGCATAACCCATGTAATAAAAATGGGATTCTTAAACATCACGTCATCGTAACATAATCCATAAAAGGATATTGTAAAAATAATTCCACCATAACATATTCAAATAAATGTAAAAATAGGGATATAAAGATAACCTTATATTATCATAGATGGAAAATAATTTTGATAAAACACTTGAACTCCATTCTTGAGGAAAATATCCTTTCTACTTCAAAAAAATTTTCCTTTCTTAACATGTCATATAATTCTGAACTAAATGAAGTTTATTAAAAATAAAATTGATAACTAGTAAAGTATGGTTCATGGAAATAATGTTCTAAAAAACCATTCATGCAGTATAAGTTAAAAAAACATTATTCCTGTACATTGGCCAGAAAAGTCAAAAAGTACCTCGTACGAAAAATGACAAAAGATTCATTTCATATGTTTTACTAAAAACTCACTGAAGGGTGAAATTTTATTTAAAAAGTTGTAGGTGGATGGAAATAATATTAAATATTTAGGAAACATGGATTTGGATGATAAATATTCCCAAGAAAATTCTGAAGTATAAACAAACTCAGTTAGAAATGAGATTGTGAGATTTTCCCTTACCTTAGGTTTGATTTTCTTGGTATGTGTCTGAACCTCCTGTATAATGATTTAAATAATTTCATTGTCTTATTCCAGAATCATACTCATTGTTATGATTTCATATATGTCCATATTCTTAGCTTCTTATTAGTAATATTTCATTGCTACTTGTTATTCGGATGTTTATTACTTTTTGTTCTTATGCGTGTTTTGTCGAATAAATTATTATTATTCTCTTTAGGATATAAGTACATCATTTCCAAAATGTTATTAGTGTAATATATATCATATTTATTCATTCAATTCAGTTATATAATCATTATGTATTAAGATCATGTAGAACGAGTCAAATCACATCGTGGAGAAGGTAGGTCGTATGTACGCACGAGCGATGATATCATTCCCATGATCGTGGAATTTTATTTTAGTGTATGTATACTATTTCAGAATCAATATAACTTTACAATAATCATATATAGTTATTATTTACACCAGTATACCCATCCAAGTAAGGTGATGGTGGAAAATAGATTACACCACAGCGTGGAGACGGTATTCCGTACGTATGTACACGCGGTGATTTCGTTTTCCATAGGATATATAGATGGTGAAATAGGGTTTTTTCATACTTATAATAACATAACATTATATGAGTGATACTGATGTTATTACTTAATAATGAAACAACTAAAGAAGAATAAGTGGAAGAATAAATAAATTTGAAAGAATCTGTAACAGACATTACCTCTTCTTTGAAGCGCCTCTTTGGGACCTCATCTTAAGGAACTAAAATTGGTCTTTGAAGAAGACCAAGACCTCTAGGATGTTTCTAGGAAAGTTGAGAAGATAATTTGGCATGGGTTTTCAGAGCATGAAGGCTCAACGTGGTGTGAGGAAAAGAGGGAGGATGTGCCCTTTTATAAGGGAGGAGAGGGGCACCTTTGGAAAAAATAAAAATATTGTTTTATTATAAAGTCATATTCGGTTTTTAGTAACTCCAAATTGATTTATTTCGAAGATAAGTCGAGGATTGGTCTAAATAATCTCATCCAATAGAATTTAGACAAGTTTAGGTTTCTATTTTAACATTATCATTTCAATTTAACTTTAAGTTAAATAATTTTTACTTTTACCGTGTCTTCTTGTTTTCTTACACTATAAGGCTAATAAACTTACTATAACAAGACAAACGAACCCCAAGTTGTTTATTATTAGTATAAATAAATTTATCTAAGTCATTTGGCCGAACCATAGTTTTTAGGAATAAAATAAAAATTAATAATATAATATTTGTTTTAAAAACTATTTAATGTCAATTTTGACACTATTTTGTAATTGAGTTTTGTGAAAATCATAAAAGAGTGATTAGTTCAAAAAAAGTAAATAAAATCAATACTAACATGTCATATTATCCTAGTAAATTATTGGAATTCATAAAAAGTCTCAAATTACATTTATTTTGTATTTATAGCATCAACTATGTCAATATTTCATTAATAAGAGAATTACTTCATCATCATTGTGTCATAAATAAATTAAATTATTTAATGTCTAAAAATTACAAGTAAAATAGCATTATGTAGGAAATTTTTTTAGCTTTCTAATGAATATTTATAGTCTAATTTATCTTATGTATAACCCTATATTAAAAAATATTTAGTTATTAAACTTTGATTTTAACTATTTTAACCCTTCTTTAAATAAATTAATAATAAATGTCCTAATCTAATCCAAGTGGGCCTAAATGGTCATATTTTATTCCTATGGTTTTTTTGGTTGAATTAGAAATATCCAATAGAATTAGGACATGTGTTAGTGTAATACCCCAGGTAAATAACGAATATGACATTTTTATATGTATCCCTATTTGTGAAAAAAGTATTAATATTACTTTAAGGGGAACACTATGCTCGATGGCATACCCAATACGCGACAACAAGTTCCTTTGAAATCTTACATTGCACTCTAATAATAAAATAATATTACACATAGCCATTATAATGGCGGGAAAGAACGGAACTAACTACAAAATTATTATATATGTTTGTCAAATATTTTTAATTTTTACAATAAATGTTAGAGGATTAAAAATGCAAATGAATCCAATTTTAAGCGCAAAACATTCTAATATTCTATAAAATGTCGATTAACCACCTTTTGATGGCGAACCACTTTTAAATACACTTTTTGACAACTTAATTTGTTATATTTCACAAAATAAAATTCTTCTTTAGAATCGGGACAACAAAATTTACTTTGTGTAAATTTATGGTATTTTTCCGATAGAGATCATTTTTAATGAATAGTGAAAAATGTTGTATTTTAATTCAAAACCTCTTTTCAATATAATTTATTTATATGATTAGATTATCTTTTTAATTTGTTTTAAAATAAAATTAGAATATATTTTTACCATTTAATCCAATGGTGGTCATTGGAATTTATTTCACATTGAAATTGGACTTAAACTAATGCCAATCTTTTGATACATATTGATTCTTAAAAACACACTATTTGATCTGACTGTGGAAATTAATTATTAAATTAATTAATTCAACTTATATGTTTTTAATTTCGTAAAATAGACAACATTTTTAAATTCAGAATATAAAATATAGCTTAGGGTGAAGTTTTGGTATTTTTCTGAAAAACCTTAATTCTTTATGAATAGTGAAACCACAAAGTGGTGGTTACAAAAACAGATTTTTCATTTAAATGGAACTTTACCACTTCTGTGATTTGAATTTCAAAAATCCAATATAAATTATTTTCATTATTAAGTAAAATGTGGTTCAATGGGATGAAAATAATTTATGATGAAAAGTAACTTTTAAGTTTTATTAATCGTAATTAAAGGTAATTAGTGTGATTTGAGGTAAAAATGATATTATAATAAAATTACAATATCATGACACATGTCCTAACCCTATGTTATGTGTAATTTCCGACCAAGTCAACCCATGGGTCTATTTTTGGGACCCCATGGAGCCACTTGGGTAAGATAATGACATTAATGCCTTTTATTTAGAATTAATGTAAAAATGACACAAACATGTATTATTTTACTAAATAAATTTTTACATGGGGTTATAGAAGTCATATTTTTTAATATAAATAGTCATTGGATAGATAAAAATATTTCATACATCATATAATTTTTTTTATAATTTTTAGACATTAAAGAAATTAAATTATTTATGACACCGTGATGATGCCGCGATTACCTCATTATTTAACGATTTAAATAAAATGGAATGATAATGTAAAATATAAGACCTACACATTTCAAAAACCTATTGGATTGGTAGATTTATAGCCCTTATCACCGTATCCTCGAAACACATCATTGTGGGACTATTAAAATCCGAAACGCATTTGAAAATAAAGTAACATTTTATACCTTTTCCAAGAGTGCCCCTCCTCTCCTCTTATAAAAGGCCCCCAAATCTACTTCCTTACCCACACCTCTCAATCCTTTGGATCGGCCAATATCTAATACTTTTGTCTCTCCAAATCCCTCTCCTCATCCTAGATGCCTTAACTTATGCAGGAATCTCTTCAAGAAACCCTTTTGGTTCAAACCAAAGGGAGTTACCCGATTTTAAGGTAACGTCTTCTCTAATGTTCTTTTGTTTTATTTTTATTTTCCAACCCTCTAAACACTTTTTATTCCTTTATTTTGTAACAAAAACTGTATTTTCAATATACTATGATGTTTTTATGTGACGTATTCGAGATACACTTACACAAACCTTCTTCTAATTGTTAAAGAACATATTGTTTCTGTGGATGGAGAATTTCTACCTCATGAAACGATGATTGTTCAATATTCTCTTAACACCTTCCATGGTGGCCATTATGATGTCACTATATTTTATATATGATATATATGGTATTTATGTTTTCTATATGCTTCTTAATTTTATATTTAAAACATGCCTTTATGCTTTTCATGTTGTGCAAATGCAATAATTTCATACGAGGATTTGTGGACTATCGCCCCCTCAAGTGATGTGACTCGTTCATGCAATTCAGGGAAAGTATAAAGAATGAAATTAATGAACATATGTGACCTATATAACATATATATTATACTGTAATTATAATATATATATCTCTCAATTATTTTTAGTTCCATTAATATGATAAGGAAATGAAAGTGGCATACATGCGTACGTACAACCTACCATCTCCATAAACGACGCATTTCATTTATTTTTGTCTGCAAATGTTTTGGAGTAGTATAAAATGAATATTTAAGGGATATATATGATATTTAAATCATTAATACTATTCTTGATAAGATTTACTTATAACTACATGGACACTCATTTTCATACAAGTTCATTTTTGACTCATGTACCAAACATCGACAGAAACGTCTGATATGAACTCACATTATTAACCAATTATTATAAAATTATAATATGTGACATGAACTGAATAATAATATTTTAAAGTGATCCTTATGAAATTATAAATTGAACAATGTTTATTATTCATGAATATAAAGAAACAAACAAGACAAGTGAGACTTGAGGTAAGGGATCTGACCTCTCTTTTTTTAAGTACTCTCTTTTATGTCATTTCTTTTAAGCTCATATTTCTTATGTTGGGGGATGTTCAATTATATTACTATTGATGTAAATTTTATTTTGATATTATGGGATACTATATTTGATCTCATAAATCCATTTTTGATGTTTTATGTGGCGCCGTTAGGCTGCCGAATTTTCGAAAGGGATCCTACCTCACTCTTTCTTTTTAAGTACTCCCTTTTATGTCATTTATTTTAAGCTCTTCTTTATTATGATTGGGGATGTCATTTTATATTCCTCTTTCTTTACTTTTTATTTTAATATTACTAGAGACCCTATTTTAACTATTAAATCATTTTTTAGATGTTTAAGTGGCGTCGTTAGGCTGCCGAGTTTTCGTAAGGGATTTTTCATCTCACTTTTATTCCCATGAGATTTATGTGACATTTTACACCATTTCCTTTGAGTGGTGTATGTAATGCCCATTATTCTAATATTTGTATAATATAATTTCTTTTATGATTATTTAGATCAATGTTTTATAGTCCTTCTTTCATGGGGTCTACGTTTTGAAAGTTACCCAAGTCGGTAAGGGAACATTTCACCCTCCTCTTTTTAAAAGACTTAATTTTGTTATGTCTTTTAATTTACATAGTATTATGATGGGATATGTTATTATATATAATTATTGATGTAAAATATATTTCCAAGTGATGAGATACCCTTTTTTACTCATCAACTCATTTTCAGAATTTTAAAGTGATGTCGTTAGGCTGTCGAATTTTTACAGGGGAACGTCGTAACAGAATTTCAATTTCTTTGGGTTCAGCTTGTAATTATTGAACATGTCATACAATGAATATGCGTGAATTACCTCTGAATATTTCACACTTGATATCAACTTATATTGGGTCTATTTATATTTCTCACACATAATTATGTGATATATTTATCCTTAATTTAAGGATACCATCATTATAATGGATTTCATCTCAATTTACATTTAGATTGAGACTTCATTGTTGTTGTGCACCAATTCACTCTTATATGGTGTATATACTGTCCTTTGACATATTATACCATGAATTCCTTTATTCTCATGATATTATAAATTTCTGATTAAATGTTATTCCGCAATTATTTGTATTCAAGAGTCTCTCATTTTGTTAAATACTCTTTAACAAAAATATCATTTTAAATGTTTTAACGATTTATTATTCTAAATATTTATCATTAATGTCCATGTTTTCAAAATGGTTTTAAGTATTCATTTATATGGACATTAATATTTTAAAATTATAATTCCAATAAAAGATTCAAATTGGTACAGGACACTTTGATTCAAAAATAACTTTTAAATTGTTTTTGAAAATGTATTGATTAATTAAATATCATAGAATTACTTATTGTGATTGAAAATGAAATGTTGTTATTGAAATGTTCGTATTTTCAATATTTTATGTGTAATTATGGTACTTGGACATTTTACGGGTGGTTATGTGATAAACCATATAACGGGTGGTGTCGTGAATACCAGGATGGGTGGTTACATTATAACCTCCAATGCATTGGGTATGGAATTCGGCCGTATGGCTATTCCATTATGTATGTGTGGAATAAGACCGTATGGTTATTCCATTTAAGTATGTTTATGTCCCAAGTTACCATTATATGTTATGTGCTCTTTATATGGGTTTTATGGTAATCGTTTGGTTTCAAAAGGGTAAGTGATGGTCTTTCAGTCAGTGAAGAGGTTTTACTACTTCCTAATGGTAAAAAGTATTACTTGTGTAAAGTATTCATGGTTTACATGTTGTATTAAAAAACTACCAGGTTTCCTTCTTTGTGTATCCTATACTAGGCTTTTTATGTTCATCCCAAGTTTTTGAAATGTTTTCCACAGGACATAAAGATGAATAAGGTCAAGGATGGGATCAAGGAAAGATATGATATCTAAAACATGGAACTAGACATGTTTCTTTTTATGTTTTTTTATTTTATGGAAACTTAGTAGAAGTGTCTACTATGTAATCTTTTGAGATATAATAGTTATGACCCAATTCTCTAAAACTCTAAACCTGAAAATATCCTCAATGTGAATTATTCATTTAATTAAATATTAAGTAAGGTTTAAGGCTGGGGCCTTACAGTTGGTATCATAGGTCGGTTTAGATAACTTTATATGTTAGGGTATTCTCTAAGCATAAGTGACATTACCATAATTGTTAGTATTTCATAAAGAGTATGAGTTTTTGATAAAGTGAATGAGTATGTATATCTTAGTGTTTATCTTCCTCATTAGTACATGATGGTTTTGTTTATATACTCACACTGACCTTTTTAGTTTTTGTAAATGGATGGATCTAGCAGGCACCAAAGTAACAGTGGATGTGAAGGAAACTGTGACAGTTTTCTGAGCGAGCAAATGAATGATATAGGAGATGCAATGAGAACTCTTGTGTTTATCCTCAACCAACTATCTGGAGTCATGATTGACCACCTAAACATTTGTGATTTCTATAAGGCATCATGTATGCGAGAAACAAATCCCTACGTAACTACAGGTAATAATCACAAAGGTAAGTGTGTTCAAAAACCTATGTGTCAATGATGTGGAAAGAAACACCAAGGAAAATGTTTCAAAGGGACAAAAATATGCTATATATGTTGAAATGAAGGTCATAATGCAAGAGCCTTCCATGGAAAAAGGAAGCATCCAGTTGACCCAAGGAAAGGGAAAGAAGTTCTTTCGGAGGGATCAATTGAATGTTTTAAATGTGGTGTGCATGGTCATTATTCAAACACATGTGCTATGAAGAAGTTTCGGGAATGGGATCACCAAGATCGTAAAAATATTCTTTTACCAATACCTAATGCCATTCCTATTGGGGATTAAGAAACTGACAATGACCAATCAAAGGTATGGATTATTTCTTAAAATTTGTTTTCCTATTTTGGAATCATATGATATGATTCATGATTTTGTTTGTAGGAAAGAATTATTTCAAAATAAGTTTGAAAGGAATGGTTAATGGATCATGAATAATGTTGAATGAGTAAGAAGTCAACATATAAGGGCTTCAAGAGTTATGTTGAAATTATTAAGAGTATTATGTCTCTATTGATGATGGGGTTACATTAGAAAACTTTTTATAGTATGTGTAACCCTGATGTTTGATATATGAAAATTTTATTCAAGGAATAGTTATCTTTTCTTTCGTGGACATAGTTATAAAGAACCATTTGGGTTTATATGATACTTACTTTTGAGGTAATTATGGGTTACTATATGTTAGGATGAAAAGTGAAATTAATGAGATAAAATTGAGTTTAAATTATGTTATGTTTATTTTGGATGATTTTATCTCATTTTGGTGAATGATTTGAGAATTATATAGTTTGTAAAAAGGACAACACACAGATCATGTGACAACCCATCACGTTGGACAAAGATGCGGGAATCGAACCCACAACCAAAGTGGGACTGGTGTTTATCACCTACCACTAGACTACATGAAGTCCCTCGTTAGTTTGACTAATTATTTTTAGTTAAATGATTTTATTAATTAAGAGTATGTTGATTTTCGTTTATCTATGGAAATTATTAACCTATCATGGAGGGTATGTGATTAGATTAATTACTTTTCAATACGAGACTTTACGAGAAATTGTCGTTTCTTGGAGATATATGATATGATTTAACATGGAAGACTATGTGATTAAATCCTTCAAATATTTGGGTTTCAATCTTAGTTTGGTTTACTTATGGTCTTCGTTGAACTTTGGGTTTTGTTGGACAAATTTTGGAGATAAAGAATAGATTTTCATTTTATAAAGGGTTATCCTTTTTTGGATTATCTGATCTTGTTGGTTTTTGTTTTGGATAAAGTATAAAGACATGGGAAGTATATAGTTCTATTTTGTGGATTAGGTGATTCTATAGAAGTTGATTATAGTACTCTTAATGTGAACAAGTCTTCTTAAATACTCATCATTTGGGGAAGTATGAGTTTGTGTAAGAAATCTAGTAAAAGTTTAAAGTCAACATGACCAGTAAGTATGTTTACTTAAGATAAAAAATAAATTCCTCAATGAAAAGTAACTTAAAAAAATGTTGTCCATTAACTATTCCTACTGGGAAATCGAATGTCGTTTAACCCACCACATGTTGGTGATTTTCTTGTGGTTAACTTTCTCCTAAACATGTTTTCTATCACTCTCCCTTAGAACATGACCCTTTGATTCTTCTTCCATATCCATGTTTTCCTACATGGAATCCTAGTATGGGTTAGCTCAGGTGACCTCTGTACTTCTCTTTCTTTATTTTAAAGTGATTGTTTTACCGACTCTTGTTCCGATGTGGGACTTTCAATGATGTTTCCGAGCCCAATTTTAAAATTGTGAGGACGCAATTCCCAAAAGGGGGGAAGGATGTAACACCCCAGGTAAATAAAGAAAATGACATTTTTATATTTATCCCTATTTGTGAAAAAAAAAAAATTAATATTACTTTAAAGGGAACACTATTCTCGATGTAATACCCAATACGCGACAACAAGTTCCTTTGAAATGTTATGTTGCACTCTAATAAAAAATATTACGCCAATCCATTGTAATGGAATGAAAGAATATAACTAACAACAAAATGATTATATATTTTTTTCAAATATTTTTACTTTTTACAATAAATGTTATTGGATTAAAAATGCGATTGAATCTAACTTTAAGTATAAACATTCTAATATTCATTAAAAGGTCAATTAACCGCCTTTTGATGGAGAACCTATTTTAAATCCACTTTTTGACACTTTTATGTGTTATATTTGAAAAAATAAAATTCTTCTTTAGAATCGGGATATCATAATTTACTTTGTGTAAAAGTTTGGTTTTTTTTTTGATAAAGTTCATTATTTAATGAATACTGAAAAAAGTTTTATTTTAATTCAAAAACTCTTTTTAATCTAATTTATTTATATTAATTGATTATCTATTGAATTTTTTTAATGTTAAATTATAATATATTTTTACAATTTAATCCAATGGTGGTCATTGGAATTAATTTCACTTTGAAATTGGACTTAAACTAGTGTTAATCTTTTGATACATATTGTTTCTTAAAAACACGCTATTTGATTTGACAACGGGAATTAATTATTAAATTAATTAATTCAACTTCTATGTTTTGAATTTTGTAAAATAGACATAATTTTTAAATTCAGAATATCAAATATATCTTTGGGTGATGTTTTGGTATTTTTCTGAAAAACCTTTATTTTTTATGAATAGTGAAAGCACAAAGTGGTATTTACAAAATATGATTTTTCGTTTAAATGGAACTTTACCACTTCTGTGATTTGAATTTGAAAAATCCAATATAAATGATTTTAATTATTAAGTAAAATGTGGTTCAATTGGAAGAAAATAATTTTCGATGAAAAGTAACTTTTATGTTTTATTAATCGTTTTTTAAATATAATTAGTGTGATTTTAGGTAAAAACAAGATTATAATAAAATGAAAATATCTTGAAACTTTTCCTACCCCTATTGTATGATTCATTTCTGACCATTACAACCCATGGGTCAATTTATGGGACCCCAAGGAGCCACTTGGGTAAGATAATGACATTAATGCCTTTTATTTAAAGTAAAAGTAAAAATGACACAAACATGTATTGTTTTACTAAAACAATTTTTACATGGGGTTATGCAAGTCAGATTATAGAATATAAATAGTAATTGGAATAATAAAAATATTTCCTACATCATAGTATTTTTCTTATAATTTTTAGACATTAAATAAATTAAATTATTTATGACACCATGATGATGCAGCGATTACCTCATTATTTAAGGATTTAAATGAAATGGAAAGATAATGTTATCAGTAAGACCTACACATGTAAAAAACATATTGGATGAGTGTACTTCGAACCCTTATCACCTTATCCTTGAAATACATCATTTTGGGTCCATTAAAATCCGAAAATCATTTGAATATAAAGTAACATTTTATACCTTTCCAAGAGTGCACCTCCTCTCCTCTTATAAAAGGCCCCCAGCACTACCTCCTTACCCACACATATCAGGCCTTTTTATCGGCCAAGATCGGATAATTTTTTCTCTCCACATCCCTCTCCTAATCCTAGAAGCCTTACCTTAGATAGGAAGCTTTTCAAGAAACCATTTTGGTTCAAACGAAAGGGAGTTACCAGATTTTAAGGTAAAGTCTTCTCTAATGTTCTCTTGTTTTATTTTTCTTCTGCAACCATATAACCTCTTTTTATTTATTTCTTTTGTAACAACAACAGTATCTTCAATATAATATGATGTTTTTATGTGAATTATTAGATCTACACTTACACAAACCTTCTTCTAATGGTTAATGAACATACTGTTTCTGTGGATGGTGAATTTTTGCCTCATGAAACGATGATTATTCAATCTTCTTTTAACACCTTTCATGGTAGCCATTATGATGGCAATATATTTTATATATGAAATATATGGTATTTATGTTTTCTATATGCTTCTGAATTTTATATTTAAAACATGCCTTTATGCTTTTCATGTTGTGCAAATGCGATAATTTCATATGAGGAAGTGTGGACTACCGCCACCTCAAGTGATGTGACTCGTTCATGCAATACATGGAATGTATAAAGAATGAAATTAATGAAAATATGTGACCTATATAACATATATATTATACTGTAATTATAATATATATTTCTCTCAATTATTTTTAATTCCATTAATATGACAAATAAATTAAAGTGGCGTTCATGCGTACGTATGGCCTATCGTCTCCATGAATGGTTCATTTCATTTATTTTTGTCTCCAAAAGTTATGGAGTAGTCTAAAATGAATATTTACTGGATATATAGGATATTTAAATCATTAATACTATTTTGGAGATTATTTACTTATAACTACATGGAAAATCATTTTCATACAAGTTCATTTTTGACTCATGTACCAAACATCGACAAAAACGTCTGATATGAAATCACATTATTAACCAATTATGTAACATTATAATATGTTATATGAACTGAATAGTAATATTTAAAAGAGTTCCTTAAGCAATTATAAATTGACCAATTTTTATTATTCAGGAATATAAAGAAACAAACAATACAAGTCGGACTTGAGGTAAGGGATCTGGCCTCTCTCTTTCATTTTAAGTACTCTCTTTTATGCCATTTATTTTAAGCTCATATTTATTGGGTTGTGGGATGTTCTTTTATATTCCTATTGCTTTAAATTTTATTTTGATATGATGGGATACCCTATTTTATCTCATAAATCCATTTTTTATGTTTTATGTGGCGTCGTTTGCCTACTGAATTTTCGTAAGGGATCCTACCTCTCTCTTTCTTTTTATGTACTCCCATTTATGTCAATTCTTTTAAGCTCATCTTTCTTATGTTTGGGGATGTTATTTTATATTCCTCATTCTGTAATTTTTAGGTTCATATTATGAGAGACCCTATTTGATCTCATAAATCCATTTTTGGATGTTTAAGTGGCGTTGTTAGGCTGCCGAGTTTTCGTAAGGGATTTTTCATCTCACTTTTATTCCCGTGAGATTTATGAGACTTTTGCCACCATTTCCATTGAGTGGTGTATGTAATTCCCATTATTATAATATATGTGTAATATAATTTATTTTATGTGTATTTACATCAATGTTTTATAGTCCTTTCATGGGGTGTACGTTTCGAAAGTTACCCAAGTCGGTAAGGGAACCTTTCGCCCTTCACTTTTTAAAATACTTATTTTTTTTATTTATTTTAAATTACATCTTATTATGTTGGGATATGTTCTTCTATATCCTTATTTATGTAAAATTAATTTCCAAGTGATGAGATACCCTTTTTCACATCAACTCATTTTCTGAATTTTAAAGTGACGTCGTTAGGCTGTCGAATTTTTTCAAGGGAACGTCTTAAGCCATTTTCTATTTCTTTGGGTTCAACTTGTACTTATTGAACATTTCATCCAATGAATTTGTTTGAATGAACTCTGATTGTTTCACACTTTATATCCACATATATTTGGTGTATTTATATTTCTCACACATATTGATGTGATAGATTTATCCTTAATTTAAGGATACCATCTTTATAATGGATTTCATCTCAATTTATATTTCCATTGAGACTTCATTGTTGTAATGCACTAATTCACACTTATATGGTGTATATAATATCCTTTGAAATATTATATGATGAATTAATTTATTCTCATGATATTTTAAGGTTCTGATTAAATGTTATTCCACAATTATTTGTATTCAAGAGTCTCTCATTTTGTTAAAAACTCGTTAACAAAAATATCATTTTAAATGTTTTAACGATTTATTATTCTAAATCTTTATATTTAATGTCCATGTTTTCAAAATGGTTTTAATTATTCATTTATATAGACATTAATGTTTTAAAATTATAATTCCATTAAAAGATTCAAATTGGTACAGGACACTTTGATTCAAAATTAACATTTAAATTGTTTTTGAAAATGGATTGATTAATTAAATATCTTGGAATTACTTATTGTGATTGAAAATGAAATGTTGTTATTGAAATGTTTATATTTTCAATATTTTATGTGTAATTATGGTACTTGGAAATTTTATGGGTGGTTACGTGATAAACCATACGATGGGTGTTGCCGTGAATACCAGGACTGGTGGTTACATTATAACCTCCAATGCATTGGGTATGGAAGTCGGCCGTATGGCTATTCCATTAAGTATGTTTGGAAGTCGACCGTATGGTTATTCCATTTAAGTATGTTTATGTCCCAAGTTACCTCTATATGTTATGTGTTCTTTATATGGGTTTTATGGGAATCATTTGGTTACAAATGGGTAAGTAATGGTCTTTTAGTCAGTGAAGAGTTTTTACTACTTCATAAAGGTGAAATGTATTACATTGTACAGTATTCATGGTTTACTTGTTGTTTTGAAAAACTAACAGTTTTCCTTCTTTGTGTATATTTTACTGGGCTTTTTATGCTCATCCCAAGTTTTTGAAATGTTTTCCACAGGACCTAAAGATGAATAGGGTCAAGGATCAGATCAAGGAAAGGCATGCTATCTAAAACATGGAACTATACATGTTTCTTTTTAAGTGTTTTTTTATCTTATGGAAACATAGTAGAAGTGTCTACTATGTAATCTTTTGAGATGTAATAGTTATGACCTAATTCTCTAAAATTCTAAACCTGAAAAGATACTAAATGTGAATTTTTCATTTAATTCAATATTAATTATGGTTTCAGGTCAGATCCTTATAGAGAGGGTAATAATAATATCATTTTTACCCTTAATTATCCTATTTACATTTAACCGTGGTAAAAAAAAGTAAAAAGTTACTATTCACAAAAATTTATTATCATCTCATTGAACCAGATTTTAGTCCTTGATATTAACCATGTCTCTCGGTTTTCGAAATTCCACTCACAGAATTGGTAAAATTTAGTTTTCTGTAAATTTGAAAATTCTCCTAGGAGGTGGGTAAAAGATGGTGAAAAGTTCAATAAAATTTTTATATATCTAAAATTATTATAAAATGACTCCAATGAATTACTTTGAACTTATATAGGAATTATGTATCAAATTTGACCTAAAATAAATTTAAATAAAATAAATAATTATTTAAATAAAAAGTTGGTTTTTAAATAGTAACCGAGTGTTTTCACTATTCATAAAAAATTGAATATTTTTAGAAAAATACCAAAATTTCACCATAGGATAATTTCGATATTCTGAATCCAAAAATGATGTCTGTTTTGAAAAATAAAAATTACAAAATTTCAAAAAGTGGGTATTACTATTTATAATGTATAGTTTTAATAATATTTTAATAGCATATCGTTGTTTAGTGAAACTCGATATTGCGTACAACGCAAGCTATCGAGGAAGGTCTCAATTGAATGTAATGCAAGCCAAGCTAGTGTTGTGTGTAGTGAAAGATTAATTTGATAATTTATATAACATAAAAACAAAATTTTTCCCATAAAAGTCTCAGGTGTTACATTCTACCCCCCTTAAAATGAATTTCGCCCTCAAAATTCGTCACTTTGTAACAAACAGATGAGGATACCTCTCCCTCATCATATCCTCAAGCTCTCATGTAGCTTCTTCTAATTGGTGGTTCCTCCATAAAACTTTCACCAAACGAGTGGTCTTTTTCCGTAAGACTTTTTCACTACGATCAAGAATCTCTATCGGTTTTTCTTCATAAGAATGATCTTGTTCCAGTGGTACAACTTCTGAGATGAGTACATGTGAAGGATCAGGTATGTACATTATTAGGAGAGATACATGGAACACATCGTGAACATGAGATAAATTCGGTGGAAGCACCATTCTATAAGCTTCCTTCCCAACATGATCCATTATTTGGAAAGGACAGATATACCTAGGTCTCAGCTTTCCATTCCTTCCAAATCTCATTACTCTCTTCCAAGGAGATATTCGTAAGAACACTTTATCACCAACTTAAAACTCTAGGTCATTTCATTGGTTGTCAGCATAACTTTTTTCTCAACTCTGAGATGCTCTTAGGTGTTGTTGAATAGATTAGACCTTTTCTGCCATCTCATCAACAAGATCAGGTCCTAATAGCTTTCTTTCCCCAACATCATCCAAACAAGTTGGAGTCCTGTATTTCTTTCCATAGAGAGCTTCATAAGGATCCATCTGAATACTGGAGTGAAAACTATTATTATAAGAAAATTCCACCAAATGTATGTGTTGATCCCAACCTCATTTGAAATCCATAGAGCTAGCTCTCAACATATCTTCTCGAGTTTGAATTGTCCTCTCAGACTGACCGTCTGTCTGAGGATGATAAGAAGTGCTGAAACTCAACTCTGTATCTAGAGTATGCTGAAGACTTCGCCAAAACATTGAGGTAAACCTCGGATCCCGATCAGATATAATAGAAAGTGGTAATCCATTGAATCTTACAACATCCTTTACATATATCATGTCATGCTGAACCAGAGAGAAATATTCTCTAATAGAAATGCAGTGTGCAGACGTTGTAAGACGATCAACTATGACCTAGATATCATTATTTCCTTTGGATGTTATAGGAAGTCCGGTGACAAAGTCCATAGTTATGTTTTCCCATTTCAATTAGGTATGGGTAATGGTTGTAACATCCCCTTGGACTTCTGTCTCTCTACATTAACTTGCTGACAAACCAAGCATTGAGAGACATATTCAGCAACATCTCTTTTCATTCCATCCCACCAGAAGTATTCGTTCAGGTCTCTATACATCATTGTGCTTCCAGGATGAATAGATAATGAAAAACTATGAGCCTCATCCAGCAGCTCATTCTTTAATTCTGGGATAGGAGGAGCACAAACCTGATTCCTAAACCTTATTCTTCCATCAGAATCAATGTTGAATTTAGGAACATTTCTCACCTTCTTTTGTAACTCTAAATCTTTTTTCTGTGCCTCTTTAATCTTCACATATATAGATGGTTGACCATTCATTTGATAAAGATACGATTTTCCCCCTTCCATTATAATTCCAAGATCCATCGTTTGTAAATCCATAAATATTGGATATTTTGTGATCCTCATCATGGATAAGCGAGCATGGTCTTGTCGACTAAATGCATCTGCCACGTTGTTTTCTTTCCCATGGTGGTAATGAATTGCGCAGTCGTAATCTTTAATTAGCTCCAACCATCTTCTTTTGCGCAAATTCAGCTCCTTTTGTGTGAAAATATACTTTAAACTTTTATGATCAGTATAAATATCACACCTTTCTCCATAAAGATAATGCCTAAAAATCTTTAATGAAAAGATTACCGCCGCTAACTCCAAATCATGAGTTGGGTAATTTTTCTCATGTATTTTCAACTATCATGAGGCATAAGCTATCAACATATAATTTTTCATGAGAACACACCCCAATCCCTTCTTGGATGCATCACTATAGAGCACAATCCTTTCTCCACTACAAGGATGTGTGAGCACAGGTGCACTGAATAGCCTTCTTTTCAACTCCTTGAAATGCTCTTCACATTCCTCCGTCCACACAAACTTAACTCTTTTTCGAGTCGACCTGGTGAGTGGATTAGATAATCGTGAAAAATCATTCACAAATCGTCGATAATATCAATCCAAACCAAGAAAACATCGGATCTTGGTTACTGTTGTAGGTCTCAACCATCTTTCGATAACCTCTATTTTTGTTGGATCCATAGATATCCCCCCTATTGAGAATATGTGACCCAAAAATGCAACTTTTTGAAGCCAAAATTCGAACTTGGTAAATTTGGCATAAAGCTTCTCCTTTCTCAGGGTCTTCAATACAATTCTCAAGTGATCTTCATTTGCTCTTTGAATAGACAAGAATATCATCTATAAAGACTACCACAAACTGATCAAGATAGTCTCTAAAGACGCTATTCATCAGATCCATGAAGATTGCAGGGGTGTTAGTAATGCCAAATGGCATCACTAGGAATTCATAATGTCCATACCTTATACAGAAAGCTGTCTTTGGAATATCCTCCCTTTTGACCACTAATTGATGACACCCTGAATGAAGATCAATCTTGGAAAAGTATTGAGCTCCGCGTAGTTGGTCAAATATGTCATCAATGCATGGGAGAGGATATTTTTTCATGATCATGATCTTATTATGTTCTCGATAATCAATGCAAAGTCTCACTGATCCATCTTTCTTTATAAAAAACAGACCAGGTGCTCCCCAAGGAGACACACTAGGGCGTATGAATCCTTTATCAAGATTCTCATGGAGTTTCTTCTTCAATTCCTACAACTCAATTGGGGCCATTCTATAAGGTGTCTATGAAATAGGCAAAGCACCCGGTACAAGTTCAATTGAAAACTCAACTTCACGATTTGGTGGAAAACCCAAAAATTCCTCTGGAAATACATCATCAAACTCCTGTACAATGGGAATATTATTAATCATGAGTTTCTCACCAACCATTTGATATAAATAACCTTCATTTAGTGGAATCAAGACCCATAGGATGGAAGAAATTTCCACAAGAAGGTTATGTTCTTCCTTGCATTGATAGACGATCATATATTGATCCGAAATATAAAATGCGACTTCCCTTCTTTGGCAATTGATATGAGATCCCTATAGAGAAAGCCAATCCATGCCAAGAATCACATAAAATTCCACTATAGGAAGGATCCGAAGATTTGCAGGAGGCACTTTCCCACAAACTTCAATCGGAGAAGAATTATAAACTTTTGATGCGACTGTTTTGCCGTTAGGGGTTGTCACAGCTAACTCAACATCTAATTGTTGATGTAATACTGTGATACCCTTAGAAAAGTATTCAGAAATAAAAGAGTGGGTGGATACAGAATCAAATAAAACATTTTCTATTATAGTGTGGATGTTAAGTGTACCTTTCACCACTTCGTTATCATACTCCACATCACTGATAGAAATTCCATGTTACTTTACTTTTCCTTTAGCCTCATGAGTTTTTTGACGTTGATCATCATCAACAACCCTTGGATTTGGGCATTTATTAACATAAATCCCCATTTCCTTGCACTTGTAACATTTAAATGTACGAGGTGCACTCTGTGTAGCCTTTTCTTTGTTCGCATCACTAGACACCTTCTTCCCATCATTACGTCATTCTAATTCCTGATGACCTTCCTTTCCACATTTTATTCATTTACTTGTCCCTTTAAGAAAACTCCCTCCATGTTTCTTTCCACACTTTGAGCATAAGGGAAAACTCATCTTCTTTTCAGCGCGGTCTTTAGATTTTCCTTTTAATTCCATTTTCTTCTTCTTATGAAACCCATATGACTGATGGGTTGCTCCAATCTCAATATCAACTTTGAGAGAACATCAAACGATTTCCTCATAGCTATTGATGTCCCTTATAGCTAAACCCCTTCGATGACTTGGTTTTAAGCCACTAAAGAATCGATCGATCATTCTCTCAGGTTGGATAATAATACCAGAAGCGTACCTTGATTGTCTTGTAAAATTTACTTCATTGATACCAACAGATTCATCATCCTTTTACATTAGTTAAAGAAACTCCATCTCCATCTTTGTTCGCAGAATACGAGAGAAGTATTAATTGAAAAATAAGTTCTTGAACTCGTCCCATTTGATGGACTCAATTTCATCTCTTGGCCTCATATTCTTGATAAGATTCCACCATTTAACAGCATCTCCTTCCAAAGGATATACTGCTAAGATGACTTTATCATGTTGAGAACATTGAAGCACTGAAAATAACTTTTCAGTAGTACGGATCCATTGTTCAGCAACGAATGGATCAGTAGACCCGCTGAATGAAGGTGGACGCTGCCTCATGAAGGATTCAACATATTATTGCTCCTTCCTTTTCTCGTTTGGAAGTCTTGCATGATTCATTGCTTGAGAAATTTATGTGAGCACGGCTACAAGATTTTGCATTCCATCTCCCTTTACTTTTGGTTTCCCAAGGGGACAATCATTGCATTGCCCATCACATTCGCATTAACGCGGTTCCTTCTGGTTTAAGCCATTGACTAAAACCAAGAAGAATAGTGTGACAAACACTAATTATAATAGGAAAACCACATAATTAAGAATAAAATTTTACACTTAAGGTCTTATCATAGGATGTTAATGGCCATTTCTAAAACACTATGATTGTGTTCTATGTTTAGACATATCCTTAGGGTTCTCACTAAGGCTTTCACATCCTAGTTTCCAAAGGTTGACTATACCTTTCCTCTAATACCAACTATAAAAACCCATAATTTACATACATTGTTAATACTTCAAAATTTAAGTACAATTATTACAACATATGAAAAAACCATGAAAGGACCGTATAGGTATAGTGTCTTTAGAAACTAGGAAACATAAACAACTGGTTCATAAATCATCTACATTGTCTCCCATTTATTTCATCATATCAAGAATCTCTTTCGGAATATCCTACTTATTAACCTTCTTCCCAACCATGGGAAAGAAAACATACAAAAGGGTGAGCTCAAATGCTCAGTAAAGGTAACAAAAGAAATATCAATCACATCAGATTCATAAGAACATAACATATTGGAAATCAAAACCTGCAAAAGAGATCATAATTTCATAATCATGGGATAAATCATAGCATTGAAATGTAATCCCAACAATCATAACATAAAACATGAAACATTGTGGCATACACACATAATCATAGAGCATCATTTCGTAGTAGTCAACACTCATTGCCAAGACTATATTAGCGTACAAAGTCCATTTCTGAACAAAGTTCACTCCTCGTTTCGGTCATGTTTCACTGAACCAGTTTAACCCACCGCTCCAGCCATGTCTATCTCATGAAATATAAATCTTTACCCAATGAACTGGAGGGAGATATAGTTCCCACACATCTCATAATGATACCATTCTTATTTGTGCCACAAAATCATAAACCATACAATATAGCATAACCCATGTAATAAAAATGGGATTCTTAAACATCACATCATCATAAAATAATCCATAAAAGGGTATTGTAAAAATAATTCCATAATAACATAATCAAATCAATGTAAAAATAGGGATATAATGAGAACCCTATATTATCTTATATGGAATAATATTTTGATAAAACACTTGAACTCCATTCTTGAAGAAAATATCCATTCTCCTTCAAAAACATTTTCCCTTCTTAACATGTCATATAATTTTGAACTAAAATAAGTTTATTAAAAATAAACTTGAAAAATTATAAAGGTAGCTTCATGGAAATAATTTTCTAAAAATCCATTCATTCCGTATAAGATAGAAAAACGTTCTTCCCGTACTTTGGCCGGAAAAGTCAAAAAGTACCTCGTACGAAAAATGAAAAAAGATTCCTTTCATATCTTTTACTAAATACTCACCGAAGGGTAAAATTGGATTTAAAAAATTGTATGTGGATGGAAATAATATTACATATTTAGGAAACATGGATGTGGATGATAAATATTTCCTATTAAATTATGAAGTATAAACAATCTCAGAAAGAAATGCGATTGTGAGATTTTCCCTTACCTTAGGTCATATTTGCTTCGTAAGTGTCTGAACCTCCTGTATAATGATTTAAATAATTTCATTGACTTAATGAAGAATCATACGCATTGTTATGATATCATATATGGCTATATTACTAGCTTCATATTAGTAATATTTCATTGCCACTTGTTATTCGGGTGTTTATTACTTTTTGCTCTTATGCATGTTTTGTCGAATAAATTCTTATTCTTCACTTTAGTATATAGATACCTCATTTACATAATGGTATTACTGTAATGTATATAAAATTTATTCATTCAATTCATTTATATAATCATTACGTAATGAATATCATGTTGAAGGAGTCACATCACATCGTGGAGACGGTAGGCCGTACTTACGTACGAGCTATGATATCATTCCCATGATCGTGGAATTGTATTGGAGTGTATGTATACTATTTCAGAATAAATATAACTTTACAATAATCATATATAGTTATTATTTAAACCATTATAACAATCCATGTAATGTGGTGGGGGAAAATAGATTACGCCACGGCATGGAGACGGTATTCTGTACGTATGCACGTGCGGTGATTTCATTTTCCGAAGGATTGATAGATGGTGAAATTGGGTTGTTTCATACTTATAATAACATACCTTTATATGAGTGATACTTATGTTATTACTTAATAATTAAACAACTAAAGAAGAATAATTGGAAGAAGAAATAAAGTTGAAAGAATCGGTAACAGACATTACCTCTTCTTTGAAGCGCCTCTTTGAGACCTCCTCTTAAGGCACAAAAATTTGTCTTTGAAAATGGTGAGGACCTCTAAGATGTTTCTAGGGAAGTGGATAAGTGAATTTGGCAGGGTTTGGCTGAGCATGAAGGCTCATTGTGGTTTGAGGAAAACAGGGAGGATGTGCACTTTTATAATGGAGGAGAGGTGCATCTTTGGAAAAACTAAAAATATTATTTTATTATAAAGTCATATTCCATTTTTAGTAGCTCTAAATTGATTTATTTAGAATATAAGGTGGGGATGGGTAGAAATACTCTCATACAATAGAATTTAGACAAGTTTAGGTTTCAATTTTATCTTAATCATTTAGATTTAACTTTAAGTTAAATAATTTTACTTTTACCGTGTCTTCTTGTTTACTTACACTATATGGTTAATAAACTTACTATAACAAGACAAAAGAACCCCAAGTTGTTTATTATTAGTATATATAACCTTATCTGAGTCATTTTTCCTGACAATAGATTTTAAAAAATAAAATAAAAATTAATAATGTAAAATTTGTTTTAAAAACTATTTTATGTCAATTTTGACACTATTTGGTAATTGATTTTTGTGAAAATCATAACAGAATGATTAGTTCTAACAAAGTAAATAAAATCAATACTAACATGTCATATTAACCTATAAAATTATTTTAATTCATAAAAAATCTCAAATTACATTTATTTGAGTATTTATAACATCAATTATGTCAATATTTAATTAATAAGATAATTAATGCATCGTCATTTGTGTCATAAATAAATTAAATTATTTAATATATAAAAATTAAAAATAAAATACCATTATGTAGGAAATCTTTTTATATTTCTAATTAATATTTATAGTCGAATTTATCTTATATATAACCCTATATTAAAAATTATTTATTTATTAAACATTTATTTTAACTATTTTAACCATTCTTTAAATAAATTAATAATAAATGTCCAAATCTAATCCATGTGGGCCTACATGGTCATATTTTATTCCTAAGGTTGTTTTTGGTCGAATTACACTTATCCATCAAAATTAGGACATGTGTTAGAGTAATAATAATATCATTTGTACCCTTAATTATCGTATTTACTTTTACACGGGGTATAAAAAAGTAAAAAGTTACTATTCACCAAAAATTATTTTCATTTCATTGAACAACATTTTAGTCCCTGATATTAACCGTGTCTCTCAGATTTTTGAAATTCCACTCACAAAAGCGGTAAAATTACGTTTTCTGTAAATTTTCAAATTCTCTTTGGAGGTGGGTAAAAGACGGTGAAAAGTTCAATAAAATTTTTATATATATAAAATTATTATAAATTGACTCCAATGAATTACTTTGAACATATATAGGTATTATGTATCAATTTTGACCTAAAATAAATTTAAATAAAATAAATAATTATTTAAATAAAAAGTCGGTTTTTAAATAGTAACCCAGTGTTTTCACTATTCATCAAAAATTGAATGTTTTCAGAAAAATACCAAAATATCACCCCAAGCTAATTTCCATATTCCGAATACAAAAATGAAGTCCATTTTGAAAAATAAAAATTACAAAATTTCAAAAAGTGGGTATTACTATTCATAACGGCTAGTTTTAATAATATTTTAATAGCATATCGTTGTTTAGTGAAACTCGATATTACGTACAATGCAAGCTATCGAGGAAGGTCTCAATTGCATGTAAAGAAAGACAAGCTAGTGTTGTGTGTAGTGAATGATTCCTTTGATGATTTATATAACATAAAAATAATATATTTCCCATAAAATTCTCGGGTGTTATATTAATATCACTAAATAATTGTAATTAATTTAATTTATAGCGTAAAATTGCTTTGCAACTATAAGAATAGTTTTCTATAAAAATATTCTTTATATAATCAATTGGTTGTTATATTAATTTATAATAAATTTCTAATCAATGAATTAGTGGTGTAAAATATATATTTAATTGTTTTAGTTAATAATATTCAATACTATGGTTTTTTATATATTATTATATTTAATAATAGTATTTAAATAATATATTTTTGTTTGGTAAAACCCAGTCTTGCGGGTAACACAAGCCATTTGAGACACTCAGCCTGTCTTGTTAGGAAAGAAAAATCAATAATGCATTCATTAAAATATGTTGTATATATTAAATTTATATAAAATAGTAAATATATTATAAATACTCAAGATATTATATTCCCTTATGATTTTGGTGTTGTGTCTCATACAAGTAATTAAAGAAAATGTTCATATATTAGATTTTAGTGGAAATATATTCTTCCCACCCTAATTAAATTGATTCCACATAATTTAAAATTGATTTTAGTGATTCAGTATTTATATTTATTGTATTTAAAATTTGAATTCATGAATATGATTCAAAAAGAATTATATAAAATCGAAAATGAGAATTACATTGGTCACATGGACTAATAGGTTACTAGGTCTCTATGTGGGTGAACATTGGTTTAATGAATAGTTACAAGCATTGAATAAATGTGTAACTATTTATACGGATTTATGGAGATCATTATTCATAAAAAAGATTAATGATAAATATAGATTAAAGGGTCTCAAAGACATAAATTTGTGACTCTTTAGTAGGTTTTAGGTTCAACAAAAATTAATGTATTAGGAAAACATTTTTATTTGATAATACATTTACAAATATTGATTAATTATTTTACTTATTATTTATACATACACAATATATTTATATAAAAATAATTTTAAAATTTTTTATTTGATAAATTTTCCAATTCATTAAAAAGTTAATTTTGATTTTAGAATCACAAATATAGAGTAAAATGGGTACTATTTTTAATAAAATACCAAAATGTCCAACCATTTGTCATGAACTATTATCTAATATGTATATAGAAATTAAATAAGTTAGTAAATAAAAAAAATTACTATTATTATTATCCATTCATAAAAAAATTCAACTAAAAAAATGACATTCTAACATAAACAATTCATAGGATAATTGTTGTAATCAAACCCTTATTGTTCTTCAGTTATTGGTTATTGTTATGCGAACTTATTTGAAAAGATGGGTTATCTCCTAAAAACAAGCCATGCATTTATGAAAACATATGAATATAACATAAAAAATATATATGATCTATGTCCTTGAAATATGGGTAATAAATAAATATTATTTTAACCACGGTTTTCAATACAACACTAAAAAAATATATTATCCATATATTTCAAGAGATAAATTTATTTACTCTATATTTTATCCATATTATCAATTATATGATTTATAATCATGAAAATTTTTCTTCCATCCTAACTCCTTAGATTTTAACAAGTTCGTTCATTCTCATTATAAATCATCGTGATTTGTATTGAAAATGTGAATTTTTCAGAGAATATCCAAATACAGTGACAGACATGGTGTGTAGTAAGTCTCATTTTCGTGATCCAGAATGCCTCAAGTTTGTCCCAAAATATCTTGTTAGATTTGTAACACCTAGGTTATAATGTGTTACAACCATGCCCACATGAATTATCAAGAATAAAATGCATTTCTATAAATATTTAAGAAATATCTACTTTTAAAAAAATACATGGTGTTCTTTTATATTTATACTACAATTATACAATTTCGGTATTTTAAATAATATATGATTTCCAAAATCTAGTTCCAGAATGACTCTACTAAACCTCCTATAACTATTGGGGTATTTTAAAAAATATATATTTTCCTAACGTCTCTGTGGATTAAGAGTTTAATAGTCAAGGTAATCCAAATAAATACATGAGTCTTTTATAAAATATAAATACAGTAATTACCAAATACCATTTCACATATTTCTATGAAAATAAGTTATTTAATAATGTTATTCCATATATTATCTTACAAATTATCTTTCATAGTACAATTTTGGATTTTAGGGGAATAAAAACTAATAAGGGAGAGGTAAAGTACACCAAAAGGGTAAAGTATACTAGAAGCATAAATTAATCACTATGAATGATATTAATTTCATTTTAACTAATAGAATACGCATACCATATAACGAAAAATCTGATATTGGTAAACCTAAAAAATATGGCATGGTAATAGATGGAAGTACATAACGTTCAAATTTCCATATAATGAAAAATAAAAATAGAAATGTGAAAACCTATAAATAAATTCTATCTAATCAATAAAATAAGAATTAAATGCATCTATAGATTTGATAATATGAAAATATCATTGATAATAAATAATTAATCAAAAATAAGGTAATGAAATATAATTGGACGTCGTATCTATGGATCCTGAAATCCTTAACTACCATGATCTATCTGATGGACAATTTAAAATTATTAATAGAATCCCATTTAATTTGTGAAACATAATTCACTCATGGCAACCTATGAATATGTTGAGGATATATATAATTTCTCTTATCCATAATTCATTTCTTTTCTGACGAATTCTTCTTATCGAGTAATTGATTTAATTAATAAACAATATGCCTTATCAAATTTCCATATTGAATAAGGATTATAGATTTATCAAAAGTTCTCAATTCAATAAAATATCATTCATTGTAAACTTCTTATGAATAATCATATATTTTTTTGTAAATATTGATATCAACGAAATATGATATTAACATATAGGGGAAATTCAATGACAAATTATCTTAGTTAATTTAATATTTTAGGGGAATTAAAAAGAATCATGGAAGTTAATGTTAATACTATACTTACCCACACCCATCATAATCTAACTATAGTAGTACTAAGGATAGTATACATACAAAAAATCCAAAATATAATAAAATAAAGGATTATTTACACGGAAAAATATATTTTATATAAAATGAAATTTTAAAAAAATCTCGAGGAAAATATCATTTTATTACAAAAAATCATTTGAATAAAGTATTTCATTGAAAATCACATTTGAAAATAGTTTCTTTAAAAAGTAATTTTAAGAATTATTGATATGATGATGTGAATATTCATATATTTCATTTGGGGTAATATGAACAACACTTATACATTGTTAAAGGGTATAATATAAATTCATCCGAATGAAAAATTATTTTCCATTGATAACCTAATATGTTGAAAAATTGTGTTAAAAAATAGTTACCATATTAATTTAAATTTTTTTATATACTTTAATAAAACATGGTTTTTATAATAAAATAGGTTATCTGATTAAATATCAAAATTTTGACCAGTGTTCAAAAACTATTTTCTTAATTATATTGATTAAAAAATAGTGGAAATGGTAATAATATGGGAAAATTGTCATTAAAAATATATGAGAGAAAATTAATGGGTTTATTTAACAATGGTCTTATACTATCATTGAATTAAAATACCATCAAAATATCATTAATGATATTTTTGGGGAATATAATAATTAAACATTCCCAAGTGTCCATTAACACATTATATCATTTAAAATCAAAATTCTTATGAGGGAAGAACTTGAATGAAACATCAAAATGCCATGAATCTAAAATTATTAATTATATAAAAAATAAAAAAGGAAGTCGATACACAACACACAATAAGTAAGTGTTTAACATGGAATTTATCTAAAGGTTCTAAAATAATAGTTGAGAATCCCTTACCATACATCTTATCTTTATTGTGTGTCTATATATGCGTAAATAATAAAAAAGTATTAATATTTTACATTGTCGAAAAAATATTTCCTACTTATCATTAATTTTATTTAACTTGTTATAATGTCCTATATAACTACATAAACAATTATGTTTACAAGGGGTGTTTTTAGCCAAATTGTTTTTATGCAGAAAAAATAACTGTGGAAGGTACACAATTGCTAATGCATTCATTACATAACATCTCTAGATATATAGAATTGACATAATAATAATATTTTTACAGAACATATACTATTAAAAACAATAATTAATTATTTTTATGGATAATGAAATGATTCTACAATCATTGAGAGACTAGGTCAAACATAGTCACGATTAACGTTCACATTTTTCGATAATCGTTATGAAAAGAAGGAATGTAATAATAAAAATTGATATAATCATAATTACATCATAAATAAAAAATTATATATATATATATATATATATATATATGAAATTTTGGTTATTTAAAAGAAACCACATCGTTTTGAGGTTGACATAGTCCACCCGTCCAGGAACGACGTTATCACTACTTTGATTTGTGGAAGGGAAATAATGAAGATGAAATCTTATATATCCATAAATTTAATTATGTATTTAATAGAATTAAGACTTTTTTTATTGAACATATTCATCCTTAATACATTTCATGTAGAGTTTGAACCAAGCACATCTCTTTGAGGGGGCTGATTTCTACACATCGACAAATGATGTTTTCGTTTTAACACAAACTAAAAATTATTAACAAATAAGATTTAAAATAATTAATAAATATTAAAGTAATAAAAAATATAAAAAATATAATATTTTAACATATTCCATATATTAATTTCTTCCATGAGAGGATGTGGAGAAAAAATGAACAATCATCATTTCATGAGGCGGTATTTTTTCGTACACGTAAGCATCATATTCATTAACCATTAATTGGTTGTGTGTGTAAGAGTAAGTTAGAAAATTTTAATTAATAAAAAATTATATTAATAATACTAGTTTTTTATATTATCATTGAATAATAATATTTTAGGGGGTTCATAATGGGAATAAAACAAAATAGGATAAAAAATATTCTTCCTCTCTATCAAGTAATTTTTTTTATTTTGATACAAAATGCTTCCTTTGATGGATTTATGAATAAGGGTAACATTTTCAGATTATTTTATGGATTTTTATCTCCTATTTTAGTATATATTGGAAGATAAAAAGTTTCTTCAGAGGTTTGAGGTTGTGTTTGGGGTGGAGGCCATTTTTAGTGGTGGTGGAGTGGCACTCTCATAATGTTTTGATATAGGAATTCAATACACGTTTTTTACAACAAAAGTTGATCCATTAACATTAAAATATTTATAAAAGGTAGTATAAGGTATAAATAATTGTAAAAATGGCTATTGGAATTGTTACTTTGTCATTTTGTCCCTTATGATTAATGTTTAGCCACTTATTGACCTTAAGTTTATGTAAATAATATTAATTAACTTCAATTTTGTCACTACTGATTTAGGTAAAAAAATAAAAAACTAAACAATGTAAATTAAAAATAACATAGATCCTAATATGGAGTACATGTTCTTATATTTCAATAAAATAATTTTCATAATGTTATTTAAATTTAATTTCATAAATGAGATCATTATTCAAGTTTTAAAGGTAAAAACATCCAAATGTGTGATATGTTCCTATAGTCAATTTGAAATTGAAATTGATTACAATGACCTGAATTATATTAATATATAAAAATAGAATGTAAATCATCCATAAATCCAATTTAAAATATAAATTATCCGTATGAATAAATTATATGAAAATAATTTTTTAATTAAAATTATGTATTTTCACTATTCTTTTAAAAATGATACATCATGCAAAAAATTTAAATTTTTTCTCTAACCGAATTTCTATGATCATAATTAAATTAACAAGTATTTTTTGACATATATAATCTAATATAAAAACAATAAGTATATTTAAAATGGATTAATAATAAAAATTTGTTAAAAAATCCTTATAAAATTATAGTTTTTTGTGTAAAATTGGGTTTATGCTCATATTATGCTTATCAAAACTATTAGATAATTATAAAAAATATTTAATATATATATATATATTACACTAATATCACTCAATAATTTTAATTATTTTTATGTATTAGGTTCAAATAGCTTTTTGTGAATAAAATTATATTTTTATAAATATATTCGTCTTTTCAATTTGTAGTTATATTAATTTCTAATTATATTGCAATCAACATATTTGAGGTGTAATCCATATCTATTCATTATATTGATAATAATATTATTAAAAAATAGTTTATTATACTTAATTATATTATATTTTAATATTTCAATTAATTTAATATTGTTTGATAAAGCTTGGTCTTGTACGTAACGCATTCTAGTGAAGAAACAATAGCTTCCATATAACACAAAATGTCAGGGTGTTTCAGGTATTTAATTCAATTGAATTTATTATATTTATTTAAAAATTTAAATATATTGTAGATCATCATGTTATTATATTCCTTTATATGGTTGGGGTTTTCTATCCAAGATGTAACTGAATATAATGCTCATACATTTGATTTTATGGGTCTTACAATTAAATTATGATTCAATGATTTAAAAATTATATTAATTTTATAAAATAAATGATACAAAATATATAAATTCCTCATTTAAAAAACCATATAAGAGAAATGTTTAATTAAATCAATTTCCTTCATGATTTGAAAATGCAAAATATTTTATTATAACTAAAATAAAATTCTAAGTTATCATTAAATATGATGATTATTTACAATATTATTAATATATATGTCACAAACTTATATATTTTATAAATATATTAATTTCAATTTCATTAACATATCAAATAATAGAGATACATTTCCTCCATAGCATTTTCATATTTCTGTGCTTCATCTTCAAAAATTTTGTTATCCATAAAACCATAATCTAGTGAATCCCCTTATTCCAATGAAACATTTTTATATGGTAAAGAATCTAGAGAATTTATTTATATTAAGAAATAAAAATCTCTGACTAAAATACATTAGGGGTCAAATAGGGAGAAAAATTCATTACACATTTCATTAACATTGAATCATGGGATAAGTAGTATACATGAGATAAAATAGGAGGTAGGGAAACTGGGTAAGAAACTAATCAAAATTTCCCTTGGATTTCATATAGTCAAAATAAAAATGGCTCATCTAACCATTCCTAACAAAAAAATTCACAATTTTCCATTGATAACCTTTAATAAATAAATGATCACACCTCGAATTAAATATATTTTATATTAATATCTCTATAATTTTTATTTCTTCTTTGAGATTCCGTGAGGTGTTGATGCGTAAACTGCACCTTCTTATCCATTTCCCTATCCTAATCTAGACTTATGATCTTCCTTTCTCATAATTCATTCAAAAAAATTGGTTTTCAGCACCACATTACATATAATGCCCCAAATGCTGTATTATGTATACAATTATGAACACAATTAATATAATAAAATTAATCCAATGAAAAATGTTGATCCTAACATCCTAGGAAATAAATTGAATAATAATGACACATTTCATCCATGGGATGAATCATCTACACAATCTATCCATATGATTTATTATATTAATCTATTCTAATATTTAATTCAATATCCAATTATTTTTTTATTCAATTACATAGATTATATGTGAACCTCAGATCAGTCATTGAGATTGTGAGGAGAGGAACTTCTAGTAACAAGAAAATATACATTAGATATATTCAATAAAGTTAATATAAATACTTTTAATCATCAATGGGAAGTAAATGATTATATTTATTTAATTGATCAATAATAAAACAAAACAATTTTTCTAATTTTTTACATCTTTGTTATTTACACCATAAATCCCATTGATATATTCTCTCAGTTCTACTCTATTTATTTTTAATGATGATGCCTCCACATCAAAAACATTTATTTTATTTTATCCCATTGATAATTCAATCACATCATGGTAAATTTTCCAATATCTATTTTCATTCCATCCCACCAGTAATACTCCCAAAGGACTCTATAATTATTAGTTATTCAAAAATTAAATTAAAATTTAGAATTTAGAGATTCAATTAACAAATCATTCCTCAATTGGTAATCACAGTGAATACATAACCTTCCCCAAAATCATAATATACCTTCATTATCAATATTACTATCACATATAATATCCTCATTAGCATATTATTCCTTTTCAGGCAATGATTTATCCACCTTTTAAGCTCAATAAAATCTATCTCACAAAGAAATATGTATAGATTCCAAAACCAAAGTAGAGGATATACATATATCAATATCATTTGGGAATAAATCTATCAAATTTTCATCCAAAGAGTCACATTAAAATCATAACATGGTTAATGTTGGATTAAATTTTAGACTTAATGAATCAACCATGGTGTTTTGGATTATATGATGGTAACAAAATCTGTAATCATAAGCCATTATTTTTTATATCCATCTTGTTTTATTCAGGCACAATTCATTCTAAATGAATATATACTTATTTATTTTTGATATGTATATATTTAAAAATTTAAAAGATACAAATGATTCCTATAAATCAGTATAGAAAAAACCATAGTAGCTAATTCCAAATTTTACATTTTGTAATTTAAGACACGAACTTTCAATTCTAGGGAATCATATTAAATTACATTGTAAATCATCAATAAGAATCAACGATGTCCATTCATTGAACTATCAATGTAGACAAAAAATTCCCCATTTATGGAATGGGGGGACAAAAATTTACAATTTATAAACATTCATTTCCATTCCATAAAAAATTCATCACATGATATTTATTTAGATGAAATTTTCTTGTTATCATGTTAACATAGTCAGTGGGACAAGCACAGATTTTTTTTTGAAAAAATATCTTCTATCAGCCAACTAATCCAATAAAATATTGAATCATAGGGAATGTTTTAGTTGTGGACATTCTTAAATAGCTATCGTTTTGTAAGGATCAAAAGATATTATCTATTTAGAAAATAAATATCCTTGCAATGTATATTTTTTTAACCAAAATTATCATTTGATAAATTTAATTAACATTTTATTTTCATTTATGTTTTATAATGCAATTGTTTTTTCGATTCATGTTATTCATTACATTTAGAATATAAAAATATGTAATCAATAAACTCAATAACAATCTTAACATATAACACTTGAAATAGACTTTTCATAAGGTTCATAAATACATATTGTACATTATATAACCATAATGGTGTAACAAGAAATTCTTAGTGCCTATTTCTATTCAGAAATGCGTTCATTGATTTTTTTTCTTTCATCACATTCAAATAACGATTCCCTAACCATACATAAAAATTTAAAAAAAATCACTTCGAAGAGAAAATCAATCAAACAATCAATATTAGGTAATGTATACATGTTCTTGTTAGTGATTTTATTCAAGGATATATAATCAATGAAATGTATCATTTAACTATGTTTTTTTCAAACACAATATAAGGTCATCCATGGTGATCTTAATGGATTTTTTAATCAATTATTTAATTACCCCATTAATTTCAATTTTAATTATAAATATTCATCATGATCCATTTGATAGGGGGTTTTGTAAATTGGATTATCATCCGGAATTAAGTAAATACTATATTCAACCTATCGACATGAAATAAAACTTTGAAAATTAGATATAAAAACATACATGTATTTTTTTATTACTGGAACATCAAAAATTATAGTAGTTTCTTTATTTTCAATTGTATGTTCTAGGTAACATTATCTACAATATCTATTAATTTTCATCATTTTTTGGTATGTTATAAAAGGAATGCATTATTTGAACAAAAATATCATAGATCTGTACTATATCTTATCTTGATAAATTAGAATCCAATCAGTATATATTGTTTAGAAACTCTAATATGACTAGTTAAAAAAGATTCAATGGAATGAACAACCCACTAAAATCAATATGATGACTCCAATAAATCGGGGTTTATTTAAAACTTCCACCATAATTTTTCTGTAAATATTCAAAAAACATACATTAGTAGATGTTAAAAATTTATTTTTAGATTTATCTAAAATGATAAAATTCAAATATCCATTGTGAAAAAGTGTATTGGAATAAATTGAATAAAAAAATTACATAATTTTCTCCTCTTCATTTAGTGTCCTAACATCATCAGTAGTAGTAACAAATGACTATTACTAAATTTTGTTTTCAATCAAAATGATTTCCACCTTGTGCAACTAACATAGTACATGAATTAAATAGTGTATAAAGTCATTAAAAATAATGTACTTATCATTTTATTGATACCATTTAGCTTATTCTATTTTTTCATTGTTCGTTTCATTATAGTCACGAGCCCTTTGAATAAACTGGCCACAATAGAAACAATTCATAGATGCTATGAAACACTTTATGAAATGTCATTTCCAACAATTGGAACATTATACGGGCCTACCTCTATGATTCATGTCTACTTTATTCCACACGTCCATCCACCATGACCATTTCTTATTCTTTCATAATTGAGAATATAGGTGTCAGCATGCTCCTTCTCTAATTTTATAGAACAATAACAACATTATCATAAATTTTCAATCCTAATGGGTCCAATTTACTACGTAAAAATGGTTTAAACCCAATAAAAACCAAATTAATCTTCATATAAGTGTTCATTATAAAATTGGGTACATACGTTTCCATTATAGTGCCAAATTCATCACATGAAAGTAAAAAATAAAATTAATTTTTATTCAATTAAATGATTTTTTTGCACACATATTTGAAAAACATCAGTGAAATTTTCCTCTTGTAAAATATACTTAAATGATTCACAGTCCATGGAATCAAGTCAATACTTCTCTCTAATAATCATTACCTATTAGAACAATCAATCAGTCACACCTTTAAAATGATTATTGATAAGTGTAAACTCATAATGTTCTGAATATACCAAGGAATCAAATATAATTTCGATAACATCGATCAATCCATTTTCTACAACATGTTAATGTGATCAGTTGAATTATGCTAAATGTTTTTTCCTAAAATTATCTAAAAAATCTAAGTTCCTTATGTTTAGAATGGGACCCTTTTCATTATCGATAAAACCAACATATATCTCTAGTGTCAAATCTGACATCACAACAACAAAATTTTCTATTTTCATTCCAACCATCTTTTAAAATTAATATGGAAGGTTATTGTCCCTTCTATAATTTTTGATTATATATTCCACATTCTATCTCCCAAATAACATTTTGAGCAGAAATAGTCTATCCAATTTATCATGCTAATATTAAAATTCATTAAAAATTTATTTTTAGTTGAAGGTAAAATATATTAAGGGAATTACATTTTTAATATAAAAACTTCCAAAGTTACGTAAACCAAACTTTTTTACAATCTATAGTACCCCTTCCATAATCAATACATAATATTGGGTTTAATTAAATAATTTAATTTCATTCACATTTAGGATATTTTAGGGTTTAGTGTTTTTAAGTTTGATTCCATAAATAATACAACACAAAACATATAAAACAAATAGGATACATATTTTTAGAAACCATTTTCCCCACATATGATACATTTAAAAATAAATCATGATTTATTTCATGGAAAAAATTCCTGAATTTTATCGTGAACTATTCAATTCTCTTACACATAATTAAATCATATAAGAACATTTAAAAAAGTTTTATGAGAAAAAAATGTTACTATGGAATACAAAATCTTCAAAAATAATTAGTCCTATGAAATCAGGAAAACTCATCTGATGTTTACCTTTATCATAAATTTTCTGCTGGAATATGAATGAAAACATCATCACACGATAGGAAATAATTCATTTTTACATAAAGAATATCATTAAAAATAATATCAAGATATTTAAACTCCTCATGGAGAATTTTATAATCCTATATATATATATATATATATATGTGACCCTATCAAAAACAAATATATGTGAATAAACATTTTTTCTACATCCAATAGTACAATTACTCAATGCAATAGAGAAGTATAACCGGACCAGCAGATGATATTTGAGATTCCCGAATATGTAAGGATCTATTACCATATCTATAATATTTATTCTTATTTTTACAATATTTCATCATAATATTTATAAAAACTCCTCTAAACTAAAATTAAAACCACTTTGGTAAATAAAAATACCCATTTCTTTACAAAGGTCTTTATTAATATCGTAATAGGCTTTTTCATTTATAAGAAAAATTCAATACAAAAATAAACAAAAAAACATAAGACTGAATATTAATTGAAGAAAACATGAATTATTGAAAATTATTCTTGAAATCATATAATATTCATGATAGTAGAATATTCGTTATTACCATATTTGTTATGAATAATACATAATTTTTTCATTTTTCAAAACATTATGATTTGTTTGAAAAAATAAATTTTAAAAAACTATAGAATAATGTAAAATGATACATAAAATATAATTTATTTTTATTTATGTGTATAAAATCCTTTGAATAACATATAAATGGAAAATTATAAATTGGAAGGGAAACATTAATATAGATGTTTTTTAATTAAAAAGCCCCTTTTCATTTTGGAAATTTTTGAAACATTATCCCCATGAAAGAATAAATTTTTGAAAACATTAAATACTATTATTATAGAGAAATTAAGTATCAACAATTTAAAATTGGATTTATATACAAGTCATAACAGGTTATTGGTGTGTAACATCAATATATTCCTTAAATAAATTAGACTGATATTATGTCTCATAAATTATGTATGGAGTTTCATGTGTGTCTTTATAAACCCCGATACTAAAATTATGATAGATTTATCCATTATAGAAAATAAATACATTTTAATTATTACTTTTATTTTAGTTATTAATATTTTATATAAATTTATATATTTGATTAATTTTAAGATGGTTTTTTAGAATGTATTTTGATAATGTGTCAAAAACAACATTGATATGAGAACTATGGTAAAATGGTTAATTAGTTAAATGTATAAAGAAAAATAATAATAATTAATAATTATATTTATAAATAAATTATACCATTAAAAAATAATTAAATATTGTTATGAGAACTGAACTAACATTTGAATCATGGAGACAGTTGGCACTATATATGCATGTGTAACATTACCATTTTTCGGTTGATAATTATTTAAATAATTTAACTATTATTAAAACTTGAATAATAATAATTTTATCATAAATTCCATTCTTTTTAATTATATATAATCATATATTTCGTTATTATTTTTTGAAGATGAAAAAAGAAGCATGGATTGTCAATGAAAAGATGGTAAAACAACATTAATATAGTTTTAGTGGATGAATATTTAAGAAATAAATTGATTTATTATATTAAAAAAATGTAATTATTCCATTAATAAAATAATTACACCTCAAATATTATTATCGATACCCATGTAACCTTCCTTGTAACACATTAGAGATAAATTATTTGAATCACTTCCGAAGGTGGTAGTCTTCCAAACACACGTGCAATGTTATCACATCCCCACCATATGAAAAGTAAAAAATATGTTTATAATATAATAGTAATGGGTTAAAATTATTTTATAAATATCACAAATATCATATATATGTAGTATTCATTCATTATTCTTATCCAAGAGATGTTTTAATGGAAAAAATGAATAACAATGTTTAATGAGGCTGTAGTCCCCTCTGCACATGAAAGTTGATTTATTAACCCAATATATTTATTTGATTGTGTTATTGGGTAGTGAACATACAATAACAACATATATTTATAATTATGATACACTGGATATTATATACTCATGGAATTAGTAGAATTTAAGGGGTTCCTAGAACGAATCAAAACAATAAACAATTTTATGAATGTTACCCCTTCTGTGGTTAACCCCATTTTAGTTACCCCATATAAAACTAGATGGATGGATTTTTTTTGAAAATTAAGTTATTTATTATGAAATTAGGGAAGTTTAAATTTGACCTGGCCTTCTATTGTATTCAAAAAATTTATTTAGATCTATAAAGATAGGATGAGAGGTGGGGTCCCTTTTATAAGAATGTAGAGTGGTAAATATGTTAATTTATGAATGATAGAATTCCACTAATTGGTTTTATAGGTAATATGGATCCAATAATGAAAAAACACAATAATAAAATGATTAAGGTCTATATATTACCTGATAATGGTTTTTTTTCATGTTTCTAGGTCATTTTAGCTAAATAATTTGTGACCACCCCTCCCCACAATGTGTACCCCTTATAGGCTGGCAATATGAGAAGAGAGATATTGACCTTAGTGTCCTGTATCTATTAGTCCCAGAGTTAGTGACTTGAAACAAAGATATAATAAATATTGGAATTGGGAGGGATTACCCTATAAGATATTACAAGTGAAATAGAGAGATAAGACAAATACCAAACAACTCCTGTTAAGACTACAATATAAAGGAACTCCCAATTACACATATGTAATGTCATGAAAAACTACTACAACTAAAATGGAAGACTACATGAACCAATGGAATGAAAAATGTTAAGGACCACCAAGTCTAAATAGATCCTATAAAACCAAAAGCTACTAGTTTTGTGCCTGATATCCATTATTGTTCATGTAACTTGAAATATTTCTTAAATAACATATAGTGAGTTTAATGGTATACTTACTAGGATCCTCCCCGGTACCTCTCGTGAAAATGTAAAGAAATAATGCCAATGAACAATGAAAAACAATTGAATCTAACTCATCGCATAAACTGAAATACAATGTTATTATCCAAACTATGGATTCAATCCCTAAGTATCTCAAACAAGGGTATATAATATAATAAATAATGGCAAGGGTTCCCTTCTACAACTTCTTTATTGTTTTTCTGCATGTCCCCACCATCGCATGTCATGGGCATCCCTCTTCAAAAAGGAATGCCCTAAGAACTGGGAGAATCACAACAACATGATCCTCATGAAACTCACCAGCACAACCACAAATCCAAATGTACATAGGTTATTTTATGGAGCCAGCATAGCTCTCATCGCATGTATCATACATATGGTAAAATACCTCAGGACATTACAACCCATAAACTGAGTAATGATCCTCAATCCATCACATCCAATAAAAGAAATACCTATAGTAGTCAATAGGAGACTGAATCCAGAATATATGTTTTTAAAAAATCACTTTCCATTACTTCCCTTTACACACATATATGGGAAAAACAAACCATTTGGCATACCTTTAAATATAACTACATTGAGAAGGTAGTAGTGCTAAAGGGGGTAGTCATCCATCCATCATCCCGCCTGAATGATAGTGAAACACCCAAAGGCATAGTAGAAATTGAGATTTAGTCTCCCTAGCTAATATGGAGGGGATTTGATAGATACACACATATATGGGATATAATATATTCTACAATGACACTATGTCCATAATCTTATCATAGACTAAACTCTATCTAATGTCTCTCAGACTCTAATTTTCCATTGGTAAGACAGGATATACTATATGCACAAAACCATTTATAGAGATTTGTGAAATTACATTAACAATTTTTAGTATCCAAACATTATGTTAATTAATTCTGTTGACATTATTTAAAAATTATAATATCCTACATTTCAAATATAAGCATCAATAAAATTTCTCTATCCTCCATATGACAACCTTGCTTTTTATAACAACATAAACAAGCTTTATTACATAAAACTTCACTTTATACAACAAATAAGATCGGGAGGTATAGTGTCTTTGGGGCTTAGGATCATTACATAAAAACATTAAACATGAAATACAACATCTTTATTGAAAACTTCCTTTACATGACCACTACATTCCTTCGTACTTAGCATTGCCTGGGATAACCTGAGGACATGCATAAGAAAAGGGTGAGCTATAAAGCCCAGTAAGGGAGTACACAATGAATAACATGATGAGTACAATACATGTTAGGCAATAGGAATATCAATAGAGCATAAGAGTAACATGAACATAAATTCATGATAAAGCATGATAATTAAAACATGGAAATGTGGCAACAACACTTAACATTGAATTAGCATGAGCCAAGGCTCATTGCACATGGAGAATGAGTAAACCCTCATTGCACTTGAAGCACGAGTAAACCCCAGTTGCACTTGAATTAGCATGAGTCAACACTCATTGCACGTGACGTATCATGATACTATACTTTACCCAATTCATTGGAGCGCTATAAAGGGCGCACCCTTCTTAAACATTTCATTTCATGCATAAGTGTGCCACATGGATCATAAAACATGGATTCATAAAACATGATCATTTATTCCACGATGAAGGAATGTGGAATTCATACATGAATCTTTATAATCAATAAGTAAATGTGCATAAAGGTGAATAACCTTGATGGAGAAATGGGCATGGTATTCACTACACAATGATATTGGCTTAGAAAATCGGTGTGATTTCGGCAGCATAACGGCGTGACATAAGAATTCATAAAAATGGTTGATGACAGAGAAATGGTTTCCTCATCATATTTACATGTAATGGACAGTAAGGAGGACATATAGATACATGTCCCAAAAATTTAAAATGAATTCAGATTCATGATACAAAAGTATTGCTTGAATATAAAAGAGGAGAAAAAAGTTCCTTTCGGAATTTTGGCATAGTAACGGGTGTACATGGGAGGCATTTAATGAGAGAGAAAGGGGTCTCCCATCATTAAATCAATAATAGGGCAGTATGGGGGAGGTGAGAAACCATACCCCATCATTAATAATTGAAATTAAAAGGGAAATACAACTTAAAAAAAATTGACAAAAATGAGAATGGTAGAAAAAACCCTTACTTGGAAGTGTGCTTCCAAAGGCTAGAGAGAGGCTTGTGAGAGGCTTATTGGGAGCTTGGGGCACCTTGAGAGGATTATAGAGAGAGTAGGGCAGATGTTGGACTAACTCCAAGGGCTTTGAGTGAGGAGGAAGTGGGAGCTTGGGTGGGTTTATATAGGAAAGGTGAGAGAATTCTTTATTATTTAGGTTTGGGACCCCTTGTATTAAAATAATCCAAACCACAAACCATACCATGGTATTTGCCCATGGTTTCTGGAAAAGGAAAGAGGAAAACAATATTTTACATGGCCAATTTCCGAACATATTAAAAATTAGGGTTGCTTATGTGGAGGTGAGTCACACTCCCACGGAAATTAATTTAAAATGGAAAAGTGTTGAATAAGTCTTGAGGGCTCCATTAATGCTTTGAAAAGTAAGTCAAACAAACCCAAAACCTCATTAATTTAATGATAAAACATATATTGGCCGAAAATAAGGATTATGGTATTTTATTACTTCACCATTGGGTCATTATGATGTCATAAAACACATTATATATTTAAATGGTATTTAATTTTTACCCAAAAATTTGACTGTCTCCGAAAATTATGAAAAATTCACCGTTGGATAATTTCGACGTCCTGATTCCAAAAATAATATTTATTTTATCTAAATAATTTTCTAAATATTTGAATTTTCACTTTTAAAATATAAACCGACATTTATAAAAAAATTCACGGGGTTTGACAGAAATGACTTTCACACCTTAATAAAAGTTTTAATTGCATTCATTTAATTATAAGATCATTTATATTTAATTAAAATTAATTTATAATTAATAATAATATTTTATTAAAATATTATTTAATTCAAAAATCATTTAATTTAATAAAATATAATTCTTAATTAAATAATAACTAAAAACACCATTTGTACTTTAAAAACTATTTACAATGTATCAAAAATAACTAGAAATTATATTCATTATTACATAAAAAAAATAATTTACATGAACATGGTACTACTTATTTGTTACATAACCCCTTAAAATAGCTGCATAAGACCTAAGGGTAACATGTGCGATGGTGACAGACTCTTGGGGCAGCTTGGATAACATCACTCGAGTGGTAATATCTATCAACTTCCACTATTCCCGTAGACGGTCCCATTCGAGCTTGACATAGTGAATCTCAGATTGGGCTTGGTCAAGGGAGAAGCCCAACGACGCCACCACTTTTCCGAGCTCTGACAAATGGGCTTCATACGGGGTAATTCTACTGGATGGGGCCATCACTTCATTTTTCTGAGTAACATTGGGTTCGTAAAAGCCATATATTTATACTACTCATGTGATCACTGTTCAACGACTATAAAAGTAACAGTCACAAATCTTAACATAAAACCAAAGAAGTTGACATCTTGTAAACACATTTTTCATAAAGAGACATTTAACTGGATCAAGATGGATTTTCATTAATGAAACTTTGGGTCGTTACAATATTCCCCCCTTAAGAATTTTCACCCTCGAAATGTTTCTTTTCCCACACTAAAAAAAATGTGGGTAACTCAGCTTCATCATATCCTCCAACTCCCAAGTCGCTTCTTCAAACTTGTGGTTTCTCCACAACACCTTGACGAGGGGCATTGTCTTATTTCGTAGAAATTTTTCTCTACAATCTATGATCTTCACTGGTTGCTCCTCATAAGAAAGATCATCTTCCAATTGTACAACCTCGGAAGAGAGTACATGTGAAGGGTCCAGTATGTACTTCCTTAAGAGGGATACATGAAATACATCATGCACCATGGCCATAGTAGGTGGAAGTGCTAGTCGATAGGAAACATCCCCTACACGATCAAGAATCTCGAAGGGTCTGATGTACCTTGGACTTGACTTCCCTTTCTTTCCAAACCTCATGACATTCTTCCACAGAGATATGCGTAAAAACACCATGTCTCTGACTTTAAACTCACGGTCTCATCGACGATTATCTGCGTAACTCGTCTTTCGACTTTGGGCTGCCTTGATATGTTGCTGAATGGTATTCACCTTCTCCACTATTTCTTCGACCATTTCTAGTCCAAGAATCTTACGTTCACCAACCTCATCCCAACATATCGGTGTTCTACACCTTTTCCCATACAGGGCTTCATATGGTGCCATTTGGATGCTTGAGCGGAAACTATTATTATAATAGAACTCAACCAGAGGAAGATGTTGATCCCATCCTCCTTTTAAGTCCATTTAGCATGCTCTCAACGTGTCCTCAAGTGTTTGGATAGTCCTCTCGGATTGGCCATCAGTTTGAGGGTGATAGGCCGTACTGAAGTTCAGTTTAGTGTTCAGATCATGTTGTAGACTCTTCCAAATCATAGAGGTGAATCTTGGATCTTGGTCAGACACAATAGATAGTGGTACTCCATGAAACCGTACCACATCCCTGATATATATCTGTTCCAGTTGATCCAAAGAGAAATCCTCTATAATAGCAATGAAGTGTGCAGTCTTTGTAAGATGATCCACAACAACCCAGATTGCATTGTTGCCTTTGTATGTCCTTGGAAGTCCGGTGACAAAGTCCATGGTGATGTTCTCCCATTTCCATTCTGGTATGGTCAATGGTTGCATCATCCCCTTAGACTTCTTCCTCTCTGCCTTCACTTTCTGACACACCAGGCACTTTGATGAATATTCAGCGATCTCCTTCTTCATATTATCCCACCAAAAGTTTTCTCAAAGATCTCGATACATCTTTGTGCTCCCTGGGTGAATAGAGAAATTTGAACTATGTGCATCATCCAAAAGTTACTTCTTCAGCTCCGGACGTGATGGAACACATATTCTTTTCCCAAACCACACAATTCCTTCTTCATTAACATTAAACTCCGAGGATTTCCCCTTTTTGATTGCTTCCAAAATTTCTTGAATTCCCACATCATCCTTTTGAGCATCCTTTAACCTTTACAAAAGAGATGGTTGAGAAATCATTTGTGAAAGGATTGATGATATTCCCTTCTTTATGATTCCCACGTCCATCTTCATCAACTCTAAGAAGATTGGATCCTTCTCAATTCTCATCATTGATAGAATCACTGGATCCTTTCTACTTTGGGAATCCGCCACCTTGTTCGCTTTCCCAGGGTGGTAATGTATTGAACAGTCATAATCCTTGATGAGCTCTATCCATCTTCTCTGGCGCATATTAATCTCTTTCTGTGTGAATATATATTTAAGACTCTTGTGGTCAGTATATATCTCACATTTCTATCCATAGAGATAATGCCGCCAGATTTTCAAGGCAAAGATCACCGCCTCCAACTCCAGATCATGCGTTGGATAGTTTTGCTCATGGATTTTCAACTACCTTGAGGCATAGGATATCACTTTATCATTTTGCATTAGCACACATCCTAAGCCCTTCTTTGAGGCATCACTGAATACCACAAAAAGTTCCCCACATGTGGGTAAAGTGAGAACGGGTGCAGTGATAAGCCTCCTTTTCAACTCTGTAAAGCTTTCTTCGCATTTATCACTCCCAAAAAACTTTACTCCCTTTCGAGTTAGCTTGGTAAGAGGGTTTGACAATCGTGAGAAATTTCTCACAAATTGTCGATAATATCCAGCTAACCCCAAGAAGCTACGAATATCAGTTATCGATGTAGGCCTTGGCCATCCCTCAATTGCATCTATTTTGGTGGGGTCCACAGATATCCCAATGCTTGTGATGATATGGCCCAAGAATGGGACCTCCTTCAACCAGAACTCACACTTGTTGTACTTGGCATAGAGCTTCTCCTTTCGCAAAGTCTCCAGTACAGTTCTTAAATGCTCCTCATGGTCCTCCTTGGTTTTGGAGTATATTAGAATATCATCTATAAAGACTACCACAAATTTGTCTAGGTAATCCCTAAAGACTCTATTCATCAAGTCCATGAATATTTCTTGAGCATTGCTGAGTCCGAAAGACATTTCTATGAATTCATAGTGCCCGTACCTTGTACGAAAAGTAATCATGGGGATATCATCCTTCTTCACCCTTACATGATAATATCCCGACCGTAAGTCCACCTTGGAGAAGTATTGTGGTCCACGCAGCTGTTCAAACAAGTCATCAATTCTTGGGAGAGGATACATGTTCTTTATCATGATTTTTTTATGTTCACGATAATCGATGAAAAGCCGCATTGACCCATCCTTATTCTTGACGAAGAGGACTGGTTCACCCCATGGTGATGCACTTGGGCATATAAACCCTTTATCCAGATTCTCCTGTAGTTGTTTCTTCAGCTATTCATGCTCAACAATAGCCATTCTATATGGAGTCTTGGATATTGGTAGCGCCCCAGGTATAAGTTCAATTGAGAACTCAACATCTCTTCTTGGAGGAAGACCAAGAAGTTCATCGGGAAACACTTCAGCGAATTCCCTCACAATAGGCATTTTTTCAAGGGTGATTTCTTCCCTGGACTCAATAATCCAAGCCAGATATGCATGCTCATAAGGTAGTAATATCCATGCTTGAGATGATGGAGTTAAAGGAGATTCATCTTCCTCCTGAAACATGTACAGAATCGGGGGTCGATTCTCCATATGGAGTGTGATTTCCCTCTCCCGACAATTTATGTTGGCTCTATATAAGGAAAGCCAATCCATGCCAAGAATTGCATAAAATTACACCAATGGCAGTATGATGAGGTTCGCCGGGAAATTCAATCCACAGATTATACCCGGGGAGGACTTATACTCATGGGATGCAATGATTGCCCCATTTTCCGTACTCACCGATATCTTTACTTCCATGATTTGTGCTGGTGCAAGGATTGTTCTACTAAACTTTTGAGATATAAAAGAATGCGTAGAACCTAAATCAAAAAGTACGCTTGCTATTCTTGAATGAATAACTAGCTTACCTGTCACCACTTCGTTGTCGGGGTTCACTTCGAGAGAAGTGATGGAAAAAGCTCTTTATTGGTGTCTTGGAGGTTGCTGGTTGCCTCCGATAACCCTAGGATTAGGGCACTGATTTGAAAAATTACTTGGTTCTTTGCATTTGTTGCATTGAACAACGCGTTGAGGTTCGAACGGAGCGTTCCTCTCCTCTCTCGCAGCCGCGGGTCCTTCTTGCTGATAGTTAACAGCTAGGTGACCTTTTCTTCCACACCTGAAGAATTTTCTCGTCCCCCTAAGGCAATTTCTAGGGTGTTTCTTTCCACACTTTTGGCAGGTGGGGTGCTGGAACTTCTTAGCGCCGTTGGATTTATCCATCAGACCACCAGCATTGAATTCCACCTTACGCTTCTTGTCCCCATGATACCCCTGTGATTCTCTGATCTCCATTTCATCCTTGAGGGAACATCAGACAATTTCCTCATAACTTTCGAAGTCACGGATCGTTAATGATTTCCGCAAACTAGGATTCAGGCCACCAAAGAAGCATTCAACCTTGCATTAGGGGTTAACAACAAAGTCGGAAGCGTATCGTGAAAGCCTTGTGAAGTTTCCATCGTACGCTCCCACAGATTCATCATCTTTCTGCTTGAGGGAAAGGAAGTCCCTTTCCATCTTAAGACGGAGGGTGCGTGGAAAATATTTATCGAAAAACATCTTCCGGAATTCCTTCCATTCCAAAGCCTTGATCTCCTCCTCAGGCTTCGTATTTTTGATCAACGTCCACCATTGATCAGCTTCACCCTCCATACGATAAGCCTCCAGGAGAACCTTCTCCTATTCAGAACATTGAAGGATAGAGAATATATTTTCAATGGAGTTGATCCATTGCTTAGAGATCATGGGATCATATGATCCACTAAAAGTAGGAGGCCTTTGTCTCATGAAGCTCTCGCTAGCAACTTGTTCTTTATTAGGGGGGAGTTGAACATTCCTCTTAACCCATGATTCTATTCAAAACTTGAGTTAGATGAGAGAGAATCTTGACAAATCTCGCGATTCCCACTCCCATTGGATTGGGCATCTCATTAGTACAATCATCACACTGATCTTCACAACGGTTGTTAGCCTGAGTCCTCCTATTACCGGCCACTGGCTGGAATAAAAGGAAAGTTAGGGGTAACACATAAAGGGTAATCCAAACACAAAAGTTGATGACTTATAAATAAACTTAAATCTCTTTAACTCGTGATTCTATAGGATTCAATCCAGGCTTTTCATGATCTTCCTTCTAACATATATTCTTAGGGGAATTTTTCCCTTAATAAGGGTTCATACTAAGATTGTGAATTTATCAAAACATATCCCCCAGGAGTGTCGTAACCAAGAGTGAAGCAAGGCCCGTTGTCGTTCACCAGTTCCCTTTCGAGTCTAGCTCAAAGCGGTGTTTTCAGGTTTTACCCCTAGGATACATCTGTGCCAGAGCCGCCTCTACCTGCTCGTATCCAGACAGGGATGTATTTGTTTGATATACCACTTACATAGTATTTACCAAAACTTAGGGATGTTTTTATTATACTTAGTCTTGTATCTAAGTCTTTAATAGGGTTTCCTAATCCCAAAAATAACTAAACCTATCCTCTGATACCAACTATGACAACCCTGCTTTTTATTAGAACATAAACATGCTTTATTACATAAAACATCACATGATACATCAAAGAAGATCGAGAGGTTTAGTGTCTTTGGGGCTTAGGATCATTACATAAAAACATTAAACTTGAAATACAACATCTTTATTGAAAACATCCTTTACATGACCACTACATTCCTTCGTACTTAGCATTGCATGAGATAACCTGAGGACATGAATAAGAAAAGGGTGAGCTATAAAGCCCAGTAAGGGAGTAAACAATGAATAACATGAGGAGTACAATACGTGTTAGTAAATAGGAATATCAATAGAGAATAAGAGTAACATGAACATAAATTCATGATAAAGCATGATAATCATAACATGGAAATGTGGCAACAACACTTAACATTGAAATAGCATGATCCAAGGCTCATTGCAGATGGAGCATGAGTAAACCCTCATTTCACTTGATGCACGAGTAAACCCTCATTTCACTTGAATTAGCATGAGTAAAAACTCCTTGCATGTGACGTATCATGATACTATACTTTACCCAATGCATTGGAGCGCTATAAAGGGCGCACCCCTCTTAAACATTTCATTTCATGCATAAGTGTGCCACATGGATCATAAAACATGGATTCATAAAACATGATCATTTATTCCACGATAAAGGAATGTGGAATTCATACATGAAACTTTATAATCAATAAGTAAATGTGAATAAAGGTGAATACCCTTGATGGAGAAATGGGCATGGTATTCACTACACAATGATATTGGCTTAGAAAATCGGTGTGATTTCGGCTGCGTAACGACGTTACATAAGAATTCATAAAAATGGTTGATGAGAGAGAAATGGATTCCTCATCATATTTACATGTAATGGAAAGTAAGGAGGTCATATAGATACATGTCCCAACAATTGAAAAAGAATTTAGATTCATGATACAAAAGTATTTCTTGAATATAAAAGAGGAGAAAAAAGTTCCTTTCGGAATTTCTGCATAGTAACGGGTGTACATGGGAGGAATTTAATGAGAGAGAAAGGGGTCTCCCATCATTAAAAAAATAAGATGGCAGTATGGGGGAGGTGCGAAACAATACCCCATCATTCATAATTGAAATTAAAAGGGCAATACAACTTAAAGAAAATTGACAAAAATGAGAAAGGAAGAAAAAACCCTTACTTGGAAGTGTGCTTCCAAAGGCTAGAGAGAGGCTTGTGAGAGGCTTCTTGGGAGCTTGGAGCACCTTGAGAGGATTATAGAGGGAGTAGGGCAGAGGTTTTATGAACTCCAAGGTCTTTGAGTGAAGAGGAATTGGGATCTTGGGTGGGTGTATATAGGAAAGATGAGAGAATTATTTATTATTTAGGTTTGGGACCACTTATATTAAAATAATCCAAACCACAAACCATCCCATGGTGTTTGCCCATGGTTTCTGGAAAAGGAAAGGGGAAAAAAATATTTTACAAGGCCAAGGTCCAAAATTATTAAAAAATTAGGGTTGCTTATGTGGAGGAGAGTCACACTCCCATGGAAATTAATTTAAAAAGGCAAAGTGTTGAATAAGTCTTGAGGGCTCCAATAATGCTTTGAAAATTAAGTAAAAAAAACCCAAAACCTCATTATATTAATGATAAAACATATATTGGCCGAAAATAAGGATTATGGTATTTTATTACATCACCATTGGGTCATTATGATGTCATAAAACATATTATATATTTAAATGGTATTTAATTTTTACCCAAAATTTTGACTGTCTCAGAAAATGATGAAAAATTCACCATTGGATAATTTCGATGTCCTGATTCCAAAAATAATATTTATTTTATCTAAATTATTTTCTAAATATGTGAATTTTCACTTTTAAAATAAAAATCGATATTTATAAAAAAATTCATAGGTTTTGACAGAAATGGCTTTCAAACCTTAATAAAAATTTTAATTGCATTCATAAAATCATAAGATCATTTAAATTTAATAAAAATTAATTTAATATTAATAATAATATTTTATTAAAATATTATTTAATTAAAAAATCCTTTAATTTAATAAAATATAATTCTTAATTAATTAATAACTAAAAACACCATTTGTACTTTAAAAACTATTTAAAAAGTATCAAAAACATGTAGAAATTATATTCATTATTACATACAAAAATAATGTAAATGAACATGGTACAACTTATTTGTTACATAACCCCTTAAAATAGCTTCATAAGACCTAAGGGTAAGGTGTGCGATGGTGACAGACTCTTGGGGCGGCTCGGATAACACCACTCGAGTGGTAATCTATATCAACTTCCACTTTTCCCGTAGACGGTCCCGTTCGAGCTTGACATAATGAAGCTCAGCTTGGGCTTGGTCAAGGGAGAAGCCCAAAGACGCAACCTCTTTTCCGAGCTCCGACAAATGGGCTTCGTACGGGGCAATTCTACTGGATGAGGCCATCACTTTTTTTTCTGAGTAACATTGGGTTCGTTAAAGCCATATATTTATACTACTCATGTGATCACTGTTCAACGGCTATAAAAGTAACGGTCACAAATCTTAAAATAAAACCAAAGAAGTTGACATCTTATAAAAACATTTTTCATAAAGAGACATTAAACTGGATCAAGAGGGATTTTCATTAATGAAACTTTGGGTCGTTACACTCCCAACATAGCCAAACAGAGTCCACAAATTATCATAATCATAACCTCATCATTCCACACTAGGAATTCTGACACCACGGTTTGATTTTTTATTCAATAATTTAATAATAGCATTATCACTTTTCCTTATTCCCATGTATTTGATGAATTAATTCTATTCTACCAGACACAAGGGGATCAACCCGATGAGTATATGTGCTACTCATCGGTTCTTTCCACATCTAGAATAAGCATAGATCCATCCATCCTCGATATGGTCAACACGGAATGCATAGGGCTTACCCCATGCATCGTATCCTTTTTGGGAAGGATGCTATGAAATAATATCTTCTTATTGAAGTTGGTAATGTAAAGAAGATAACAATAAATAGCTTCAACACCAACTACATTCACATCAGTTGGTAAGCCTGGCTTCAAACCCTTTAATCTATAGTGTCCTCCCAAACACCCACATAAATAAACTGGTGCATCTATCCACTCCATTATTAAACATCTGTAAGAAAAACTAGGCCTCTCTACCCCAACATACCATAGTACCCCTCTAGGGTTAGCCATCCTTGGAACATATCACATTCGGCCTCCCTTCCGCCACAACTACATGTCTCGTATCCAGAGAACATCGAAATTATTAGGAACAATCATAAAATGAGCTCTAGGCCCCCGAAGATTGTATTTAATAATTTACATACAATGATATATCACAATCCAAATAATGAGAAAAATGTCCATTACAAGATACTGGGAAACTCAGACACTTACAATTCATTATCATTATCACATAATTTGTTATTATTCTATCTTACATTAACCACTTCATTATTTAGAGGATCCATATATACAAAACCTATGAAACATGTGACCATATCTATCATAAATTAATTCCATAATTTATTTAACATTCCTTTAATAATTAATTCCATAATTTATTTAACATGGGAAAGAGAAACTAGAGGAATCAAATCAATGAATCCTTATGAACAAAGGTGGATCATACATTATATTGGCGATTTATAACTACCATTTAAATGAGGTACTTAATAATCAATCCTCAGTGTACGAATTACCAAAACGATGTGGATATGGAATCTGGGTAGCATGGTGTCGAGGGGGAGCTCACTACAACTGAAATTGGCATTAGTGGAATTTTTTTAGCGGTGGTTATGGGAACCGCTGCTAAACCTTGTTTTAAAATACTTTCGTGGTGGTTTATAATAAACTACCATGAAATATTTTTTTACGATGCTGATCATCCCCCCCCCACCCTGACCCCACATCTCCCCGCTTCCACTACTTCCCTCATGACCCCATCCCCCCGCAACCCTGGCGACCCTGCGACCCTGGCCCCCGGTGACCCCGGGACCCCAGGTTCCCCCAGGTTTCCCTCTATCCATATTATTTTCGTTTTTTATTTTTTTGGGTGTCATAAAGTAGTTTGAGGTGAATTTGCGTATAGTGAATACTTCATTGATTTGATTTTTTCCACATGAAGGTTGTGTGTACCTATGATTGAGATTGGTGGAGGTTGGTTCTAGATGGGTTGGGAATGCAAAAACATATGCAATCTTTCTCAGATAACTAATATAAAAAATTATATTATTGAGAACATGAGGCTGTTGATCTTTTTGAGGTTTCAGAGTCATGAAGACCATGTGATTGAGGTTCTTGTTGGACCATGATGAGCATTCCAACCTGGGTAAAAATTATTGTTGTTATTAATTTGAATTTTCTGTGGGTTTGCTTTTCACTTTAGATTTCATATTTGGGATCTTTAATGGATGTTAATTTTAGGGATAGTTTTAGGGATTGTGGTATTTTGGTTGATTTTAGGTTCTTATTTGTGTTTTTTTCACGAGGTGTATGTTTTGTCTAAATTTCACCACTCTAGATTATCCATAAATGGTGAATAGATATATTATATGCCTCTACCTATTTTGGGTTTTGTGTTTCATGTTTATTGTTTTAATATGATTTGAGATGATGAGGAAATTCTATAGAATAGTTTAATCCTCTTAGAAGTGTTTTTTGTTTGGATTGAACTCTCTTAGATACCCCCATGTTTTTTTTCCCACCCAATCAACTCTTGAAATTAGATATCATGGGGTAATATCATTTTTAATTTTATACTTCTACTAATTACATTCTATGGAAATAATGTGTCATTACGGGGTTTATTTTTACTCTACATGAAATAATTTTCTTTTATTGTAATGATTTTAAGGATATTTTCTAGTTTACCAATTTTTTTAGTGATTGATTTCTATGAGTGTTGATTCCTAGATAAAACTAACATTCTATGGTCTAGAAGCACCAGTGGTGTGGGGGGATAAAATAAGGAGGCTTCTACAATATCATTAGCTTCCTACATACATTTTGGTTATAGTGGATTCATGGGGGGATAAAACAGGGAGGCTTCTACTGTATCGCCAGATTCCAACATACAGAATCATATAAATAGTATTTGGATCCTAACATCAATGTAAAAACCTATGTTGTGATAAAATGTGTTTGGTGCTAATTTTTCTATCATCATGGGGATAGAGGATAATTTTGATAAAGTGAAGTTTCTTCTTCAACTCATTTATGGATTGGGCATAATTTGGTTCAATTAATGGACCTTATATTCCCTAATATATCATTTTCTCACTTCCTAAGAGTAATAGGTATTCCAAGAATACAGCCTCCTCTTATTAAATATTTCTAACCATCAAGTCAATGATATATAAGATTCCATTAAATGGTTGCATAATTTTTATATTGAAGAATCTTGGCCTCATGATTGAATAGCTATGAAGACAGAAAAACCACGAGAACATGAGGCTTATGTGGAAAGGGTGTAGTGTAGCTACTATCAGTAGACATAAGGATTGATCCCATTATATGAAGGATTTTAAAACTAACCTCACATGTTAAGAAGACACATCCATTGGATAAATTGAAACATACTATAGAAATGAACCTTCAATTGTCCATAAGCAATTATCACCAGGAATTGGATTATTTTTTATATTTGGATGATTTGGGTATATTATAGTTGTTTCTATCATTTTTCATTACTTGTAACATCGAAGATAGACTCCATAATATGGATCCTTTTCACATTTGTTTTTATTACTGAATTATTATTTTATTTATTCTTAATTGTCTTCCATTCCGTTGAATTTGTTTTAGCATGATTAAGACGTCATAATAACATATGAATTTTTTGGAGGAAACGTCATTAAAATAATCTAAAACCAATTGATAATTTAATTGGTAATGAATAATGTGAAATATGGATCTCAAAATTGCTTGATTTAGAAATATTTCCACGGTATCATGGATCATGTATGGGTATAGGCATAATTACAATAAATGTAACACTATATTTAGTCTATTTGGATGAATTATTTCATTTTGATCATGGATCATAGATGGATATAGACATAACTAACATCAAATTAACATTATAGTTAGTTCGTTTGGATGAATTAGTTCCTCCCTTTTATGGATCATGGATGGGTATAGTCATAACTACCATCACTATAACACATTTTTCGTCCATTTGGATTAAATAGTTCACTCAACATGATAAGGATCGCAAAGGGGTATATTTAGAGTGCAGATTATAATGTTTAAATGGGATTTATCACCCCAAAATTATTTCTCAAAACATTTCATAAATATACCTATTGACTGATAAACTGGGGATGAGAGAACAAGTGAATGCTTAAAAAATTTCATAGTCAAAAGGGCCTAGCGAGTACAGCCTGACTTATTCTAGATTAATATTATGAACCCCATATGATTTAATTCTTTCATTTTATCACCTTAAAATTTTCTTAATCCTCATATTGGGGAGGCCTATTTCATAAGGAATTTTCTTCTTATTAGGATTCACTTTACATATTATAAACCTTACAGGATTTCTTCCTTTTCTCCATTCCAAATTCTAAACTTATTTTAGGTTAGCATCATATCCAATTAGTGGAGACTCAATTTTTACCTAGGTTTCTCTTTACAATTGTTCACCATGATGAGTTGTGTGTCTATTTACTTATATAATTTTAGTTCATGAAATTTTTACGGATATAGATGATTTTTAAGGTTAGAAAAATTTGACCCATGTGCACATTGTTTGTGTTTATGATGTGTGGACCATAAGCTGGGGTAGCCTACATGAATAGATGTTTCAATTTAACATGATATGAATTGGTAAAATATAGTTTCATGAATTTGGATGATCTCATAATTAATTATAACTCAACAAAACTATTGGCCATTATTGTTGATAATAGTGTGTTTTTCACTCATTGAGATTGTTTTAGTGCTTGGTTTTGTGATATCAAGAGGGAGATATATGCACTCTCTAATCATAAATGGAAGCAGTGAGATTAGGTATGTTCCACTTTTACTACCTGGGATGAAGGATTCAGATACGGTCATGGAATATGGGTGATTTAGTTTATGGTCATGATGCCCATACCATTTTCATTGTGATTTAGAGTCACACAATCAGGACAAAATAAGGGTTACATCCTGCTATTTCTATGCTTCTTCATCAAGATTGGAAACATTATTTTTTCCCTCATGAACTTTTATTCCAACCAAGTTATGCTTATGTTACGTTTTGTTATCGAATATTATATTTTGATGCTATAAAAAATTTTAAATGTCAAGGGTTTAAAATTTGGAGATTTGGGAGAATCATGATAGGAATACTATTTAACATTACTTTTTGTATTGCCATGGGGTAATTGAGTAATATGGAATTGTTAGCACAGTGTTTCACTTTTCCAAAGAAACTTCCCCTATCCCAAACACTAGAGGGTTCATAACTAAATAAATGGATCATCTTTATTATAATATGTTTCTGTAATCTTACACTATCTAATATATGATTATCTTTTTCTCTATAGTATTAACTATGTATTTTTATTTTTTTATTATTGTGTAGGCACATTGTGATATACATGTATAAAAGATGGATCACATTATCAAGGAACACACCTCTGTATGTTAAGGGTTTGAATAAGATGTTATATTTTTCAATTTCTAATAGATCAATTGAAGGGAGAATAAGATTTAGTTTTCCTAGATTTAAATTTATAACATGGTTAAAGAGAGATGAATTTTATGAAAATTTAATTCTAAAGCAATTCCCTGGCCAATATTTGTGTTGGGTTTGGCATAGAGAATCTAACACTACAAAATGATTGATCACTAATGTTAATCCACAGAATAAGGTGCCAAGTTCATCAATAATGGATGATGAAATGAAAAACCTCATAAATGATGCATTTGACACTCTAACACACCACTATCCGCATCAAAACATATCAGAACAAACAGAAGAGGGTGCTACAAATTGAAACGTGACATGTGATGTTTTTGAGACTGTAACACAATAAGATCAAGATTATAACATATCATTGGATCCTCCTCTTGATTCTGTGGAGCCAAATGTAAGAGAAAACATCACAGAGGAAAATGGGATTCGTGATTTAGTTGACAATGGAAATCAAGAGTTGTACAGTGGGTGTTTGAAAAATTGAAAGCATTAATTTCTACTAAAGTTGTTTCATATGAGATTTCTATGTGGAATTACAAATAAGGAAATGTCCATGATATTGGAATTGATTCATGATGCATTTCCTGAAGCAAAAATCCCAGAATCTTTTTATGATATGAAAAATGTTGTTAACAATATTGGTCTGAACCATACAAAAATACGTGTTTGTCTAAATGATTGTACGCATTATTGGGGAGAGGATTGAAGTATAAAGAATTGTAAGAAATGTTATTCTAGAAGGAAGTCAAAGGGTGTTGTTGGAAGTCTGAATGAACATAATTTTAGGGAGATGAAGAAAAGGAACACACCTTCAAAGGTTTTCTGTTAATTTACCTTAAAGCCTCAATTACAAAGATTATTCATGTCATCGAAAACTGGAAAACACATGAAGTGGAATTCTGTAGATATAAACAATGTTGGGTTAATGAGACATCCATCAGATTCCCAATCGTGGAATAATTTGATTCATTACATGTAGATTTCTCAGCTGATCCGAGGAATGTTTGATTGGGATTGGATGTTGTTGGATTCCACTCATTTGGGACATTGAGTACCAGTCATAGCATTTGGCCATATGTTTTGATTCCTTATAATCTGCCTCCTGGGATGTGTATGCAACAAACATAATTTATCATTTCGATTATTATTCCTGGAAGACAAATGCCTAGAATTGATATTAATGTATACTTGCAGCCTTTGATTAACAAATTGCAAGAGTTATGCATCAACTGTGCTGAGACATTTGATACTTATTCTAAAACAATGTTCAAAATGAATGTTTCTTTAATGTGGACCATTACTGACTTCCCTAGGCTTTAGAATTTATATAGTTGGAACACAAACATGGGGATTGGATTTTCTCATTTGCAACATTGATTTTGAGCCCAAATGGCTACCTCATTGTAGAAAATGGTGCTTCTTGTGCCATCGAATATTTCTAAACACATCCCATAGATTTTGGCTGAACAGATCAAAATTTAATGGTTTCATTGATTATAGACCACCTCCAAAGTTGTTAACTGGTTATAAAATATTGAAACAACATGAAAAGGTTGAAATAAAATTTGGGAAGGTTCATCATTTGAATGATAGCAGTAAATGGGTCTGAAGTGCATCATCTGGTGAAACAAGAATGCAACAATTGAAGAAAAAAAGTATATTCTTAAAACACCCATATTGGGAATTTAATTTGTTGTGGCACAATCTTGATGTGATGCATATTGAGAAGAATTTCTATGATAATTTGATTTTCACATTACTTAATGAGAACATATAGTCGAAAGATCATCTCAATGCTTGCAAAGACGTACAATTAATGAACATAAAACATGATCTTTGGAAATATGAGAATAAAAAGTATGATTTGGATATTTATGCCATGAAAAATAGGGATAAAGATATATTCCATCGAATTTTAAAGAATGTGAAGGTATATGACAGGTATTCGATTAACATCTCTAGGTTTGTTGACTTGAATAATCATATGTTACATGGATTGAAAATTCACAATTCACATATTTTGTTACAATAGTTACTACTATTGACATTGCATACATTATTACCTGAAAATTTTCCTGCTGTTGTAATCCAATTCTGCAAATTTTTCAGGAAATTATATGAGAAATATCAACATACATTTCAGCTTTACAACCTCCAGTAGAGGTTTTTATTGACCCTTTGTGTAATGGAGATGATCTTTCCTCCATCATTTTTTACTATCATGATGTATTTAACTGTGCATTTAGTTGAGGAAGCTAAATTAAGAGGCCCCTTTCATTATCGATGTATGTATCCAATTGAGAGGTATTTTGTTTATATTTTTTTCATTTATGTAAATAATTTTTGGAATTTTAATAAATTCATAATATTATTATTTTATTTCATAGATATCTTGGGCATTTGAAAGCATACGTGAGGAATAAAGCTCAACCAGAAGGCTCTATTGCTGAAGGCTATTTAGCATAGGACTTTCTTACATTTTGTTCGAGATATTTGGATGATATTGAGACAAGATTTAATCAAGTTGTATTTGCTGACGACACATCAAATCAATCTCAAATGCATTAGAAATCAAAAATATTTCCTGTTGTTGGGCGATCAGTTGGGAGGACCTCAATTGTGACACTCACAGAATGGGAATTATTATAGGCACATTGAAATATGCAGCTGAATAGTGAAATATCAGATCTATTTATTGAAATTTTGGGGATAGATACATAGAGACTAATGATAGAATGAATATGAAATGACAAAGATATAATGAAAGCTGTGAATAAAGTTCTTGTGTAATGGTTTGCACGATGTGTAAGTTCATTAATATTGCAATAAATACGAATATTTGTTTGACACATACATTTTGTAAATCTATTAAATTATATTTATTTTTTCAGATCACGAATACTGATACTTGAGCAGACTTGTTAGAAGATTTTATGTTTCCTTCTAGAGGTCTTATAAAATGAGTTAGAAAGTTAGACGCTTATAAAGTGAATGGATTTAGATTTCGTACAGTCGATCGAGATGTGGATTTGAAAACATAGAATAGTGGTATATTTACATTTGTTGAAGTAGGATAATATGTAAATATGCATGATATTATTGAATTAAACTACCATGGACATTTTTTGTTGTTTTATTCAAAATTTAAATGTGTCGATATTATCACAGATGTTAAAAGAGATTCCTTGCAATTTAATTCTGTGAACTTCTCTCACTTGATGGATGTTGGTGATCAATAACTGCATGATCCGTATATCTTAGAATCACAAGAAAAAATGGTATATTATGTTAATGATGATTTGGATGAAGTTTGGAGTGTAGTTATTCATGAAATACAAAGAGATTATTATGATATGGGTGATGAAGTGGAATATTTTAACTCTGAAATTGAATTTCATCAACAATAGAAAGTAGAATTATTTTTCCATCATGATTTTGAAAATATTATTCTAGAAAGGTTGAAAGAAGTCGATGAAGAAATAGAGTATGAAACTGACATGGTTGAAGGGGAAAGTAATTGTATGTACAATTATTTATTCATTTAGCAATCACTTGATTTATTTCTACAGTCATTCATTATCATTGTTAAATATATTTTGTCTGTTAGTACTAGGTGTTTATTATCATTTTTAATTTTTTGTTGCATAATTTTTTTGAAATATATATTATGAACTAAATTATATTTGATTAAATGACAGTAATGTAAAGGAGGAAGAGTAACATTATTTCATCTAGTTTTGCAACATATGATGATCCATTTTTCTCCCTCCTCACGACATCTTAAGCACCAGCTCCCTACACCCCTACACCATCCCCAAATGCACCATCTCTGGGAGTCCCATTAGAGGTTGAGTCTTTCACTCCGCCTTCATAAGCCTCAGTAGTGGGGCGGTGACATGCCCCTTCTATTTTATCACAATTATACTAGAGTGTCACTATCATAGGTACAAATTTTAACTAAATAAATTTGTTTCATTTTTTATAGTAATTGTTTTCTCATTTAAGATGAAAAAATACAACCATGGAGAAAAACATAAAATGTTCAGATCATTGGAATATGAATGGAGAGAATATAGTCATTCCGTTTGATTATTATGGGGTCCTTACAGATGACGTCGTGGGGTTACTTGGCCAGATTCTAGGCCAGCTGGAAGCGGAGCCCATTTCCCCAATTATTTTCTATGATGACTGGAGACATATGCCTCCAAGATGGAAAAATGATGTTTTTGATTCCCAAATAAAGGAAACTTTATTTAGTTATGGTTTAATTGAATTTCTTGTTACTAATATGTTCAAAATTAATTTTTGTATACAGATGTTCTTCCACTTTACTGTTGCTGATGTGATAGCACGGAAGTGGACGTTGAAAAATCATGGTAAAAAATGGAATGAATACAAATGGATACTGTGGTGTGATGTCAGTGATACTTCGTTGACTGTGCAACAAATGTATTGGAAGCTACCCAGTAGGGTACCAAAAGAATAGTGGAAGGTTCTTTGTTGACAGACATCATGATGTGAAGTGAATGGTATTGAAATATATATTATTATATTAGCCACATTTTACATTTATACATGTATATGAAGGATAGATGACATTTAATACATTACTGTTAAATTGTATTTTATTTTTTTCAGGATCACTCAAGACATAATGCATTAAACCAGGATAAGCAAGTCATCCCTTATACTGTGGGATCAAAAACATTTTCTAGAAGCTGAACATCATTGGTAATCTTTTTATTAGTTTAAATATTTATAATACATTATTATCTGTTTAATATATTGAAATGTTGATTTCTATTTTATTAATTATGTCACAGATTTTAGGGCATGAAGCATCCCGAACTAAACTATGGTTGGATGATCACAAAAAATAAGGTGGACGTTTTGTTAATTATCCTTACAAACAAGTTGTGGTATAAGTCCATTTTTTATTATAATAACTTGTTATCAATTTTTACTATGTTTATATATTTTGATATTTGATTTATAGGTAATAATTAATGAACTATGGGATGCCAATCCTGAGCTTTCCTACTCAGTCTCCCATGATGACCTAGTTGCTAAAGACCTTGGGAAGGAGCATCCTAATAGAGTGCGCGGGATGGGTTTCAGACCCATACCATCTGAGGTCTTTGGCATGCCACAAGGGATTCCAGCTACATATACTCCTAGTTATAGTCAGTCTATACCCAAATATTCTCATAGGGAGAGTTCTTCTCTACGAACTACATTTCATGATCAGGGGGCTCAGATATCTGTGTTGCAGAAAGCGATGACTAATATACATCAGTAGATGAGCAGATATTCCCCGGTGGTAGTGCATCGACTGGTGGTCATTAGGTAAATCACAAAAAATAAAAATCATTTAGTTTGAAAACATTAATTTTTGTTATGTTTTAATATAAATATGAAACAATATTTAATTTTCAATATAACGTTCTTACAAGTGACAACAGACAGTGGAGATGGAGGTAGAGAGGTTGACGATGCATCATCTGACCGTGAGAAGTTGTATGGTTGATGTGTTGAATAAATATGGGTACAGTTTGATTGTAAATGTAAAATGTGTGGCTTATAGTTTCCACCAAACATTTTCATGTCCTAACATTTTCATGATTTCTAATGTTTCCTTTTATGAATTTTATTGATTTATGATGTTTCCTTTTATGTCATTATTTATGGAATGTGGTATACGTCATTCCAGTAAGGCATGTGCCTGAGTTGGCAGTTGAGATTTTGGATGACTAGGAGTTAAACTCATTGTTGAAGTGTTGAAAAAATTGTCTCATTTAATAGTGATCAAGGGGATATTGTTGTGGACACTTTGGTGATGCAGAATGCATAGATAGTGAATCTCCATGCATTGTTAATGGTTATCATGTTATGTTCATGGTGATAAAATGTGGTCATACCCTTTATAAATCCTAGGTTCCTCTTAATAGGAGATGGTATTAAACCATATAAAACCATTATTGGAACACCCTGTGGGTGGCCATATTCCCAGTCCACTCTTCATCAATATATCCAAAAACATCCTTGAAAGGTCAAACACATCATTTAGACAAAGAATTTTTAATTTAATTTAACAAAATTAAATTTTCTATATAAATGTACCAAATCACATCTATATAGACATGAATACACATCAATACAATTTGATATAACCCATAGAATGTTACCTTAATATCACAGATAACTTCTCACTTAACCACAAAACTTCATTAAAGCCCAAATAATCCAAGAATTCCCAATCTAAAACAACCCTGAAAAGAGGGGTTTATGGATTCAGAATAGTAGAAAACGACAAGATGTGGTACTTCTATAAAATAGAATAATTAGGAGTACTATACTCACATAGATATTCAATTCACAGTTAATGGAACATTTAATGACTAAGGATCAAAGGATAATGGACCTTGGAATAGGGTACAACTCATAGTTCATAATCCTTGGGGTTGGAGGATAAAATCCATGATAAATTTGGTAAGAAATTGTAATGCTCACTGGGGAGAATATGAATTTCTCCAAATTAATGTAGATGAACATTTTGGCCTCTATCTAAAAGGTGTCCAGGTCATATGGATTGGATGGTCCATCCCCAAGGTTTTAAAAACCCATGTGGTGGCCATGAACTACCTCTATCTACGGGGTTTAGGCCATACGTCCCTTGGTCCATGTTTTAGGGTTATCTCTAACCATGCACCAAGCAAGCACTACGAACTGGATGGCCTCTTTTCTTCATTTTTCAAATCACAAATGCCTAGAGAACCTCCCACACCCCCATGTTCTCAAGGATAATTTTATTAAACAAAAAATGCAGTCAAAACTAAATTTAAATTAAACATACCTCAAAAGAATGTTTTATCTTACAGGTTATGGTGTTCATGAACAAAACTTTTCCTAAATATCCTTGAGTTATCAAAAGATGTTATACATGGTTATTTTTGTTTTAATGATATATTTATCATTTATTTGAGATATTTTTTATTTAGATCAATATTATAATATTTTATTTACTAAATTTCAATAAATAATTCTATGAAAGATTCATTTTTAAAATGGAAAATACTGAAACGTCATGATGTATTATTAGGATACAAAGGCTTTTGATTATTTTCAATATTCATGTAATCTATCTACATGGTCTAGAATGTCATAATTATTTTCAATTTATTATTCTATGTTTTAATATTAATCATGAATTTTTTAAATAAATTAATGATATAATAAAAAAATATTAAGTATTAATTATTATATGTTTATTTGATATGTATGATTGGGTTGATGTTATTTTATGAGATTGCTCTAGGTTATATATTAATTTGAATGAATTTAATTTTTAAGGTAATATGAATTCATTTCACTTTAAAAAATACATGTGAACCTAAATAAGCTATTGAAATATAATTCTTAATAAGAAAATCCACTTAATGGTCAAATTATCATTTACTTGGTTTCTTATTCTATACATGTTTTGGAAAAAATTATTCATCCTTAAAGAAATCATGATTGAGATTCGATATGGGAATTCCATAATTGTAATCCATCCATATTCCATGTTTATGAATGTCCGAAATGGGTAATGTAATGGATGGATGATATTGAGAGAATATTTAGTATTTTACGAATTCCTAAGACCTATAAGATCAAGTTCACCACATTCAACCTCTGGGGTCTGAGTTAGAAATATTAAAAAACCATTGTTCATATTGAGTTATAAAAGACCCAATATTAGGAAGGTTTCATGAATTTGTATATTCAGAAATATTATCCATATACTATGAATGTGTTGAATGAAATGGAATTTATATTTCTCTTATATGGGAATCATATATTGATTGAATATGTTTACTTTTTCATTGTGCTGATGAAATATATGACTATGTTAGTCATAATTGATACCATGAAGTGGGATTCTTTTTCAGAACATTTAGTTGAAGGTGTCTCTATTTTTCTTGAATAATTATATGTTTTTATTTTATCTTGATGCAATGCTAGAGGTGATAATAACATGAACAACTAATATAAATGGTGGTTACTATATAAATGGTTGTTTTTAATGTGAATTGAATTATTAATATAGAAAAATGAATGATTTTAAATAGGGAAGTGTTTGCTGTGTCAAGAGATCTTCTCAACTAGATTTCTATTTTGGTTTGTTTTTCAGGCAGTGGTGCAGTGGAAGCAGAAAATTTATTTATTTTTCTGGTTAGCTTTTCACGGCAGTTTTAACCGCCTCAAAATGTATACATCTAAGACATTAGCGTCAGTTATAAATGCTACTAAACGTAAGTATTTTTTTACGTTTTGCAGTGGTTTTATCCACCGCTATAGAGTCACATCACCCACGTGCTTTCTGTGGCTGTTCTCGTGACTTTATCAATTGTTTTATAGCCATTGGATTTTATTTTATTAGTGGCGGTTGTAACTGCCGCTAATCTCAGTAAAAATTCCATGGAATTAGGTGGATACGACGCTTCCCTTAAGCTACCGCTAAATGGAAATAACCTCCGCTAATAGTTTTCTGACACCAAATTTAGCCATGGCTTCTGTAAACCGCCTCCAAACCATGTATCGACAGTTTAAACCGCCGCTACAAGGTGGTTTTCTTGTATTGGATACTACAACCGTAGGATCGACATACTCGAGTGGTTATAAATGCTTTTAAAATAGACATCAATGGGGAATTACACAATGTGTATTTCCCAATCATGATGTTTAATGTAACGACATCGAGTTACATTAAAAAACACATCGACTCCGCAATTTTTTTGGATCACTGAAATAGATCACAACATGATCCTCTATTTCATTACATTAAACAACCAATAAAACATGATGTCACGTCGTGTAATGTACTTCATGATGTGTAATCCTCCCCTTTTATGTTTTACTTAACCAAACATCTCTTAATTTTTTTTGATACACCCCTGAGCACTTAGATATCTGAAAACATGAAAATTGGTGATCCACATCGATACAGGACCTTACATTAGATACCTATCAAAACATTATTGTCCCTAAGAATCTAAAAAAACCAGAGTGGAAAAATAAAAGCAGTCATTCAAACATCCACCCGGTGAGAACCTATCATGGCTCTCTCTACCACTGGAAGTCAATCTCTTCAAAAAAATAACAACATGAAACAAAATAACAACCAAAAACTGCTTTCAGACACTCTACATGTGAATATATTTATCATAAAAAGAAAAAACCAAAACAAGAAACAAGATAATTTAATCTCCTCAACTATAAATGAATACATTCATCAACCGAACAAGGTTAAAAAAGAGGAACTAAATATCAAGGATTAATGGGTAGTATGGTTTTATTGGTGAACCATGTTCCTAGGTACCCTCCTACACTCCATGGTGCCCCCATAATACATGAACCATGGGGATACCACACCTGTGAAACAATTTACCCTTGTAATCTATGAACTTTAAAGATTTCTCCTCGAAGGATGCATCATTGTTGACATCAATCTCACCCCAATCAATGATTTGAGAGTCATCATGAAGATAAAAATGGTTCTAAAACATATTATAAACATTGTGTATCATTTTAATCTAAGAGGTAAGTTTTACCCAATACACAACAACTACAACATGAGCCATCACATTGAAAGGCCCATAAATCTAAGGAGAAAGATTACTCCCTCAACAAAACCATCGCATCCCATGAGGGGGAATAATATTCGAAAACACCCAATCCCCAATTCCAATCTCTAAAGGACACCACCTATGATCATGATTGGATTTCGGAAGATATGGTGTTACCTACATCTGCTCATGAATCACATGGAAAATCTCTATCATACTCTATAACAGTCCCAGCCTAAGAATAGTTGACTCTATGACCCAATCCTATCACAATGAAGAACATCAAATTCATCCATAAAATTCATATAATGGTTCCATACCGATGGTGGAGTGAAAACTATCTTTTTTAGAGAACACTACCAAAGGATGGAAAATCTTCCACAATCCTCGAAAATCTAGGAAACAATATTGATAAGTGTCTTCAAAAGTTAACATTTTTCATTCTTTCTAACCATATTCTTGTTGATTAGAAGTATTGATAAGTCATAGTTAAGGAAAAAAATATTGGATAATTATGCACAATATCGTGTTAAAATGAGGATCTCAATTAGAAATTATTATTCTCCATAAATCACGGAGCATCACCTCCCCCTCCTGATATTTTCTCATCAAAAACATCCTCTAATCCTGACTCTTTAATTTCTATGAAGTGGGATGATATCTTAAAACAACACACTACACCCTTATTGCTTTATAGCCTTCCTGAGTTTGAGTTAACCTAGTAACAATTTCCATTGATATATCATACCGCTTAAGCTATGGATCATCTAAAAATTGTAGAAAAATACTAGGAACATGGTGGATGACCATAAACTATTTTAAGACCAGTCATCGAGACATAGTCGTTACAACAACACACTTCAGCCAACACCACAAAATATAACTCCTCAAATCTTTGTACATCTGTGTCAATCCATGATGTACTTTTATGGGGGAACTTTGGAACACTCTAAGAACCATCTAATTCATCAACAATGGAATAAAAATATTTCCCTTAACAACACTCATTATTGATCATCCTTAAACAAACCATCATGGGCCTTGTTATAAACAACTATGTATATCCAGACGTCCACCTGGATATCACCCTACTAGGACTCTTCTATGTGCTTCACCATATATGACTGCACGATTATCTCAAAAGACAAACTCTTTCCCCAACATCTCACATAACAACATTTCAGGCTGAATGTTATTCCACCACCCTCTATGAGTCAAATGATTCCAACAATGCATCAGTCACAACATTCCGCTTTCTTGTTGTATACAAAATTTCAATGTTGAAGTCCTGTAAGAACTCCATCCACTAGTGATGTCTCATGTTCATGTAATTCTTAGGATAATATAAAGTTGGAACATATGATCAGTGAAGACCATGAAATTCATTCCAATAATGTAAATTTTCCTCAAATTCAAGGAAAACACAATGAACACCAAATAGAGATCATGGGTTTCATCGTTACATTCTTCGGGATGCAACTTTTGAGAACCATAAGAATCTAATAATCTCTTCTACATCAAATCATAGCCTAACTTCATAGAAAAAGGATAATAGATAACCTCGAACTGATCTCCTTATACTAGAAGATAGTGAATTAGAGAAATTACCAACTTCCCCTTAAAATACTCAAATGATACCTGAAACTGACTAGTCCATAAGAACACCTAGTCCATTATGGTGTATGATGGTATAATAGTCCCAACATATAAGAAATCAGTTATGAATGCTTATAATAACTTGTGATACCAAGGAAACATCAATCTTCATCCATTTTAGTACTGGATACAAATGACAAAACGACTTCTATTTTTGATAGATTTATAGATGATCCCTACACAGTTACAACATGCCCAGATAATCGAGTAACCAAAAAAAAATAATTCACAATGGTGGGTGAAACAAATTATAGATGTGATACCAAGGAAACATCTCACATCCTCCATTATATGTGTCATTTAATCTCTTTTGATCCTAGAATAGTGAAACCTATTATAGCTACCTCAGGGGAACATTCTCAATGGTGGAAACAATAGTGGGACACATAAAACATGTTGAATGGTCAAAACGTACGACACTCTTGCTTCTAATTACCTCAGAATCATCAAGAAAAAGTTTCACTTGATCCATTGAAATAGGTCGAATAGAAACATTCCCTTTATAAACAAGTAATTGAGGGCTAGGACCATCCCTTGGTCAAACTGAAACTCTAGACCCCTTAATATCTGGAACCACAGACCACAAATCTACATCATGAGAAATCTTAATGAATCCCCTCTCATGAAAATCTGTTCTGGGATAACTTCCTCTTGATGACCTATACTCTCTCTCGATCCACAAGGTATGAATTCAAAATAAAGTGGGTGACCTATCCTTGGATCACAATATGTTAATCATCCTAGAAATTCCTCATACATGGACTTTAGAATAAATTAATCAACTAAGGAACAGAAAAGTCATTATAATCATCAAAAAACCGGTTCATATTCCATCATTAATTAACCAATTAATTATTCAAAAGTTCTATCTACAGGAAACCATAGAAACAATCTATCACAAACTATCATAAATTAATTCAAAAATTAATCTAATATTCATATAATCATTCCTCCAAAATGAATCATAATTAATGTGGTTCATTAACCAATTCCATTATAATGCCTTTATGCATCAATTTGATCGTCATCAAAGTAATAAAACTACAAATTGATTCATTAAAAATACAACTTTAGTATTTATCCAATTTATTATCAATTAAATAAAACATTAATTTTTTTACCAATTTCCATCATGAACGTCATGTTAACCCATAAATTCATAGATATCACACCATCTAGAAAATAATAAATTAAAACGTTATCATGGTATAAAGAAAAAAATTGGATCGATACCAAATCATATTTTCAGTTCATATATTTAATTATGTAAATTTCATTTGATCCAAAGGATATATCGTGAAATCTATATGATTGAACATAAAAAATTGAGAATAATTGAAACCCCAGACTTAAATGGTCATTGAGGTTCTTTTCACAAGAACTGATCAATGAAAGGAATCATTATCCCCTCTCCTACAAGAACCATATCCACACAATATTGTCGTGACTCAACTGCACCCACCAACCACCATTAAAACTATATTATAAACGTAGAGATCATGATCCATCACATTGAAAATAGAAATGGGATAAAATAGATCAAATAAACCTTAATAATGGAGGTATATCATACCATATATAGTAGACAGAGTGCTAAAAATAGAATGATGGAGTTTGGAATAAATCCTTGATGAAGGAATTCATAAAGCGATGAGGTGAGGGTTCTTTGTTCGAATTGAGTCAAAGGAGACGTACTGTAGCAATGGGATTGACAAACCTGATAGTGTGGAAATGTTTTTAAAACACAGAGCATTGGGACATTATAAGATGGGCAAATCCGTTTAATGTCATGTTATTCCTTTGTGTCATGATCCAGCAAAAAAATAAATCACCTCCACATTTTATTTATTTTTGGAACACCATAATAAATCATTCCATTAAACCCTCTTTCATATCATGAAAGAAAACCTGAAATATGATTCCATGTATTGTAATGTAGTTACATGATGCGTAATCCTCCACAATGCAGTTTTACATAAATAATCATATCCAAACATCTTATTATCCACCTATAGTAACGTATATCTTCTAATACATGAAAAGGGATGTTCCACAAGGATCTGGTCCCTTCCATGATTAATGTTTTGACTTTTTAATTCTCAATTTTAGCTTATCTTCTATGATTAATTTTTTTTTTGTTTCACTAATCACCTTCGATAACTATTTATTTTACATAATATTAATCAATAAATTGTGATAATCTAGAATGTGGAGTCCATTTTTCAAAATTTCATTCATATATAAGGAAGAAATTATTTAATATTAATCATAATTTCTTGACGAGACATATGATTTTAAAGACATGTTTTTTAGAAAAATGTGATTCTATAATTACTTAAAGACAAATAACAATGATTTTATGAATCTAAATTTGTATATATTAATAAATAATCTACAAATTTAATTTAAAAAAATTCCAATTGGGGATGGTTTATACTATTTAAAATTGTGAATCATTATGATTTTTAAAAATGTTTTCACAAAAAACTATCTTTAAATCAAAAAAACAACTTATATCGTAAAGTATTACTTTTGATTCAAAATTAATTATGTTGAATAAATATAACTATAAAATACAAAGGATAGTTTAATTCATATTCAAAAAAATATTATGACAATTCAACTACATAATTAACATAATGGAAATGACTTTATACTAAAATCATAATATTCATTATTCATAGAAAAATCTCTATTTTCTAAAAATCCAAAATATCAAATAATATATAACTTTTATATGATTACTTCAAAAATTGAATTCCATTTACAAAAAAATATTCAAAAATTTATAAATTCATATAATAAATTAATCATTATATGAAATGTATTTAATTAAAAAATCCATTATTATTATAAATTACATAATATTTTAATAATTAATTTTACTATATAAATCATTATAAAAAAATGAAAATCAGTTATCCTATAATTTCTAGTGTTGTTAAATTAATATTATTTTTTTATTACATTAAAATTTACACGAATATCATTATTTATATTTAATATTTCACATTGAATCCATTTTTCAAAATATAAATTATTTGAATGGTATGGTTAAATGGGGTACAACCATCAATTGTATCTAATTTGGAGAGGAATTTTAACTCACTATGTTAGAAAATTCATTATAAAACTATTGATATAAAGATTATTTTCAGAATTGTGATGATAATACAAGACATATATTACATGATAAATTATTTTTCAATGAATTTCTATGTTGATTAGGATCAAAACATCCTTTAGTTGAGATTATTTACAACAATTTATTTCACTCAACAATTTAGATGCCACTATATGAACCCCATAATACATAATGGAATGAATTTGGGGAAATAATGATATTGGGACCTATTCTTGCTGATGAGGTTATAGTTATGTCCAGATCAATTCAGCAACATGTATGTACTAATGAATGTTGAAATATATTTTTTTAAGATAATCCTCGATGTGATCTAGGATTTAATGTTTGTGAGAAGTTATTTCTGTTATAATAATTTTTAGAGAAATAAGGGAATACTAATCCACATATGTATTGATTCAATTAATATACAGGGTCGTATATAGATATTATATTATCATTTGACACTTACACTAACACTCCCTCATGTTCATGAGGTGTTTTGTGTATCACAACTATATGCGTACATGCCTGATCCATCAAACATACCAAAATCTATGGATGTACAATTCTCAGATTGTATAACATATGTGGAATGACAGTTATATATTATGGAATTATTACATAATATATATTATATTATGCCACTCCCCTACTTAATGTTTTCTATTGAAAACCCAACATTAAGGACGTTATGTGGGAACATAAGGATTAGGTGATTAAAAAATATCTATATTTTTTTTCAAATGTAATTCATTTCCATGGGAAAATTCAATTTTAAGGGGGGGAGAAGGAATCACCCAATGTGTTAATTAACTAATAATTTTTAATGAAATAATTTTTTTATAACTTGAATTATACACAACATCCTGATAAGAATGTACTATTAACAACACTTGTTTATCTCAAATTATGCACTACTATGAGTTTTAAAGAAATGATGACATTTTTTAAATTAGTTATATAAATGTGATTGTTATAAAAAATATATTAAAAATATTGACATGAATATTAATAACTACATTTGAATACTATATATAGTGGATAAAATGAATAAATCATATTAATAATAAACTACATAATTTTGGGAATATTTTATATATATTATATTTATGAATTTCTGGGAACAATTATATAATTAATTTTTGAATCATTTTAAATTTATATTTGATAAAATAGATTACATTTTTTAAATCATCTTGTCAAAAAATCCTTAGGTTTAATTTTTTTTTGTGTTTTTATTCAATGATTCATTTTTTATGAATAATTAAATATACTAAATTAAAATTTAAAAATGGAATTTCAACTCATGTATTTATAATTTATAATTTTATTTTTGTTTGTTTTATAGAATTTCTTGTTCAATCATACTTATTTTAATCCAATTTCAATAATTAAATTCTATGTCTTATTAAAATAGTATATAATAACATTTTGAACATTTGAACATTTTCTCTTTAAAAAGTCACATTCTCATGATGTATGTGCACACAATATTATACTGCATTTTCCACATCATTGAATGAAATTTTAAAAAAGTGGATTCCATATTTTAAATATTCATTATTTATAATTTCAAATATGGCCAACCAAAATTTTCACCAAAATTAATTTGGAATATTGTAAAAATTATTTATCATGGTTAACCTGAAAATAAATTTACCATAGAGTTAAAATAATACTATAATTTGGTAAAATGACCTACCTACTTCTTCAACACCATTATATGGATTTATTTAGAACCCAAACCTCAGATTCTCTAAATTTTATGGATTTTTTGGGGAGTTTTTTCATGAATTCTGCATACATAATTAGTAACGTAATGAAAAATATAGATATGAAACGTTATTCTTTTAATATCTATAATGTCTTGGGATATGGAGAAAAAATATATATTAAATTATAGATATTATTTTAAAACATAAATAATTATTTTATCATAATAATTTACAATTATTTAATTGTGAGAAATAATTATTGAAAATGATTATGAAATTCCAATGCAATATTTTTTTAAACTGATATAAAATGAATTAAATGATTATAAAATTATTAATTGTGAAATAAATTAAATTTATTAATGTGATAGAATATTCATTAAGGTGAATATATCATTTTTCATGGGTCTGAGGATAATAGATTCCAATTCTATCATTATCTATGTATTCTTTAAATTAATATTATATTAAGTCAGTTGAAATTTATATTAATATTATTTTATAACCAATTATGTTCTATTAAATGATTTAAAATTACTAAAATTTATATATTATGAAAATTGATTTTTGAAATATATTAAATGATATTTATGTTCCATTTTTTGAAAAAAAAATTCATTTATAATGATTGTTTTGATGAATAATTGTTAAAAATTATGATAATGAGTTTATTGTAAAATTGGTTTTTTACACGTTAATTACAAATATGTTAGAATTAATATTCCACAAATATAAGTATTTCATTTTTTAAATATTTAATTTAATATTAAGAAAATCCATTAAAAATATATATTAATGATCATTTTTCATTATTCACAATGGATAACATATATTGCTCAAAAGTACATGATATCATAGTGAGAAATAAAAATTAGAATAACTAAGGAAACATACATGTTAAGGAGTCAAAATGTAAAATACATGTATGATAATGTCTTTAGAAGTGTTTCATGTACATTTAAAACCTAAACCAACGTAATTATTAATTTTTGTCCACGTGATGTATTATTTCTCTCCTAAAAGTGTATATTTTTGGGTATTTTAAAATATGCGCCTAATCCATGACTATATAAGGGTACTCCCTCCCCTTAGTTATTCAGAATTGTAATTCCATTTAAGTCAATCAATAACTTCCCAAAACACATAAAAACTTCCTTCACCAAATCCTATATAAATTATTTGTGGAATAAACCTTACCTACTATGACTTTTAGGGAAAATATATGAAAGATTCTAGATGAAGGTTTAAGGTTCCCAAATGTGAATTTTTGTTATGTTTCTTCCTCAACTCTATTTATTAAATATAATACCATTATAATAACAATATAATTTGTAACATATATATAATTATTTGTTTTTTATGTTACATATATGACCAAAAACCATCTCTACATCCATGATATGGGTTACATATTATTTATTCATCTTTTATGTTGGACTACCCCCTCGTTTTAATTTTTCATTAGTTTTTCCATTTCATAATATGGAGGATGATCCTAAGATGGATTTATATTTTATATATGAAATTTTAAATATTATTATTATTTAACATATATTATATTACAAATAACTTCACTCTCTCTATTTTTTTGAATCAGGTAATGGTTCTCATGTGTACGGAGGATTACTGCCTCCTGAAAAGATGGGACTCTTTCACATATTACACAGAAGAAATTAAGGATGGGTTTAATATATATATTTGATATATATAAATAATAAATATCATGGAATATATATATATATATATAATTTATTTTCCACTATTAATATCCCATTAGATAATAGAAATAGCTTCCATGTGTGTGTATGACCTCCCATCTCGAGGAATGGGGTATTTAATTATCTATCACTATATTTTATGGATCACTATAAATATGAATATATTGAATATATTTTTTATTTATATGACGTATTATATTTTATAGAAAATGAATCCATTATTAAAATAATAGAACCTGAAATAATATGTCAAAACATAAAAGAAAATCAAAGTAGTTATTTACCAAAACATTAATTTAAAATATAATCATACTAAACATGTAATTAAATCAAATAAGTATATAATATATTCTAATATATATAAACATATTAGTATGTCTTTGTAATGTAACGTCCGAGTTCCAGAAGTTGCCCAGATGTTCTCCGTATCTTGTAGGTCATATGGTCTCAAGACCATTTCCCGGAACGCCAGAGGCTGCCAGCTCACAGTGAGGTCCTTGGTTGTGAATGTAGGGAATCTATGCCCCCATTGGCAGAGTAACACATCATATGTAATATGGAAATCAATATATGAAGTAGTAAAACATGAAATAATTAAACAATAGAAGTAATAAACAATTGGAGCACACATACAGATATATATATATATATAATTCATGATATATATGTCATGGAAAGTATCCAAACACATAACAATGATGGAATAAAATACTAAACCAAGGTACAATAGAAAATAGATAAAAATTTTGACATCATGGCAAGAATCAGCTTATCCCATGCTCCCCAACTCCACAGCAATCAAGTACCTGAAGTAGAATGGAATTTTCCCTTATCTTTACCTATGACAATATAATCTATTTGGGTCCAAAATCATGACCCAAACATGATAGGAAACTAAATCCTAGAAGGAAACCACCCAATGATCTGTTCCAAATATTCAATGAATATATATGACATGCTATAATCAAAATGAATCAGTAAACAAAGAATTACTCAAAAGTAAACAATCCTGCTATTTCAAATGCATTCAATTAGCAGATATCAACTATGTAACTAATCGTAAGTAGAGAACCCTCTAGGAAGAACTCAAAGCCTAGCCCCAATGGTCTAACCCATAAAAACACAAGAAAAACTTTGGGATATACACACAGTTTAACCCCTATGGTTCAGCTTTTGCAAAGACTCTCTGAGGAAGCACTCACCGTTAATTACCCCAATAGTCTAGAATCGATAACTAAATGTGGCATTGGGGAAGCACTCAACATCCAATTCCCCATGTGGCCTGTGATGAGGAACTAAAGACACTTTGAGGAAGCACTTAAGTACCTTCCCCCTATGGTCTCACATCGTAACAGTAAATAGACACCCTGTAGAACCCCTCAACGTCCATTCTCCCTATGATCCACTACACAAATGCACCTGTGTAAGTCAATCGAGGACAACAATACATAATGGCCAATGTATACCTCATGAAATACATGGCTAAATAGTCTAGAACATAAAAAATGTTAGGTAAAAAATATAACTCAACCCTATCTACATAAGGAATGGATAGCAAGAAGTCAAACATTCTAAGAAAATACAAATAATCCAAAAAATACAATCATGAGATAGATATCCATAGTATTTCAGTTAACCTTAATAACATTCAACTGACCTCATATCAAGCATATAAATCATATCACGTAATAAAAGGTTCAAAATAGTAAACTTGCAATACCTCTATCAGGGGTATTGGGAAAATTTTCTCATATAACTCAAAGACTATCTACGGAAAGACACAAACCACCTACCTCGGCATTGTGAGATCGATATACATTGGTGTTGGCCCTTGGATTGACCTAGAATTTGATAAACCTACAAAAAATATCTGAAATATGCAACCAAGGATAACATGATAACGAGGAAAATCATGATATTATGCTCTTGAAGAAGGAAAATCATATAGTGGAAATCCAATTGCAATCGACGACGGTAAAATCAGACAAAGGATGCTCAAATGGGGGCATGCGGAGAGATTTTAGTCATACAAACACTCTCAAATGAATAATGCGATGACGAATCATGTTCTGTCTGTCCTACGTGACCCCAATCAATTTAATGGAATAAAAAGAAAGTACATAATATGTACATTAGATGTACATGACGTGTAATTTCCCTTACCTTCCCCTCCCAAAGGCGGTCTCTAGTTTACCACACACGGCTGTGTGCTCATCTGTTACACCGATAGAACCCTACTGTGGGAGGAAATAGAGTAAATAACATGTACATATAAGTACATGGAGTTCAAATCAAAATTTTCCAGACACTCCACTTTTTTTCAAAAAAAATACCTGGAAAGAGAAAAACAGACTTCAAAACAAGATTTTGGTTCTTACAAACTTCCCCCTTGAAATTCGTCACCAAATTTCTCTATCAAAGCAGCGTATAAGAAGAATCCTCGAAAACCTCTGTCCACTATGATCTTACATCAGCCTACCTTTCCAATTTCTCACCATGTACTCTCACATGCATCCATAGCACTTGTACCAGAGGAAGAGACTAGCCAAAAAGAACATTTGTACTTCGATCAAAAATCTGGATATGATGCTCCTCAAATGATTCATCCACCTATAACTCAACCCCCTTAGGTTAAAAACATGGGATAGGTAATGAGAAGTATTTTCAAAGATGATAAATGTGGAATAAGTTATGCATAACTCAGTACCTCTGAGATTACTACAACCGATAGGCAAACAATCTGACTCTCTCTAACACCTCAAACGACCCAACGTACATCGGTGAAAGGTAAACCTATATTCTAATCATCCTATGTACCAACCATTGTGTGACACACATGAATACGTGATTGACAACATCAAACTATAGAGGTTTTCTCTATTTATTAGCATAAGAATTCTATCGATACTATAGAGTAGCCATCCTCAACGGAATCAACTATATCTACTCTATGGTCTCCTCGACAAGACGACGTCCCAGCAAAGCTTCCTCTCCTTCCTCCAGCCTGCATAAGGTTGATCATCACATACAACCATACTAAGACTCGTAAGGTTCCATATAAATAGTTGCTTCAAAACTATTATTGTAGGAAAACTCAAAATGTGGTTTGTTCTTCTCGCATGAACATCCAAAATGCAGGCTGCATGATTGAAGCAAGTCATCAAGAATCTAAATTCTACGCTCAGACTGGCCATCTATTTGGGGATGGTATGTCGTTATCAGAAGTACCTATGTACCCAAATAATTATATAATCCCTACCTGGCCCTAGAAGTAAAACATGCATCTCTGTTAGAAATAATCGAGTGTGGAACTCCATGTAAACGTACAATCTCTCGGATGTACATCCATCCCAACTTTTCAACACCGAAGGACTCCTTGATCGAAAATAAGTGAGTAACCTTCGTGAGTCAGTTAATGACACCCCACCCCACATCATTCCCACAAGTCGACCTTGGTAAACATATCACGAAATATATCATGACATCATTCCACATCCACTCGATAATGGATAACTATTGCAAATGCATTGTCGGTCACTGATTCCCCACCTTCACCAGTTGGCAGGTGCAACACCTCATGACAAAACTAGAAACATAAATTTTCATACATGGCCAATAATACTGATAGTGTAGATCATGATACATCTTAGTGATGCAAGGATGAACTGCCCAAATTTAGGAATGAATGTACCACATCAATTCCTCGTGTATGTCTTCTGGAACCCATACGCGCCCATGAAAACACAATATCAGAACCTCACCAGTTGTCCATCTAGGTATAGGGTCCTCTCTTGACACATTTTCCCGTAGGGATATGCCTTCTGAATCTGATAGCTGCCTCATTCATACTCGATCATGTAGTGTATAGGTAACATCTACAGAAGAAAAGAATGTCTTCCCCTGCTAATCGTTCACTTCCAAATGCATCTCAGCGAACATATCCATAAGCTACCATTGACTAAAGGCCTCATGAACTGCATGTGTCTGAGTCCTTCTGCTCAACGCATCATCCACTATGTTGCGCTTTCCAGGTGTGTAGGCAAGCTCAATGTGAAAGGACTGAAGGTACTAAACCCACATTCACTGTCTGAAATTCAGATCATGCTGACTGAATATATACTGGAGACTCTTATTGTCAGTGATAATGGCAAAAAAACTCTCCTACAAGATAATGTCTCGAACATCGTAATGCATTAACGACTACACCCAACTCAAGATTGTGCGTCAGGTAGTTCCTTTCATGTGGTCGGAATTGCCGAGACTCGTACGCAACAACCCCTTCCCCTTTCATAAGCACTACTCCAAACCCGATACCTAATTCATCAAGTTACACAATATAGCTCTTTCCATGTTCTGGAAACACCAGTATCGGTGCTGAAGTCCATCTCCAATTCAGCTCTAGAATGGATGACTCGTAAGTGTCTAACCACATGAACCATGTTCCCTTCTTAGTCAGGCCCATTAGTTGTGCTACTATGTGTTAAAAGTCAGGTATAAAATGTCTATAGTAACCATCATTCCGTATAAAACTCTGTTCCTCAAAGTCATTCTTCGGCTGCTCCGAGGAAACTACAATTATCACTTTCTATGGGTCTATAGATACTTTTATCTATGAGATAACATGACCCAGGAAGTTAATCTGGTCAATCCAAAAGAGGCATTTCGAGTGCTTAACATATAACAGATGCTCTCTCAGTGTACTCACAACGATCTCATGATGTGTGGCATGGCCGTGTCGAGTTTGATAGTACTCTATGATATCATCCACGAAGACCACCTCGAATGAATCCAAGTATGGATGGAACAATAGGTTCATCAATTCCATCAAAACTGCATGTTTGTTCGTGAGACTAAACAACATAACGACATACTCATATAGATAGTACCTGCTCTGAAAGGCTGTAAGAGGTATATCTGATGTTCTAAAATAAAACTGATGTTCACCAAATCTAAACTCATTCTTTGAGAACACTCGGGTTTCTCAATGTTGATTAAGGATAACATCAATCCTCATCAAGGGATATCGGTTCCTGCCCATTAAATGGTTCAACATTCGATATTCCACACAATGTCTGAGGGTACCAACTACCTTCTTCACTAATAGGATAGGTGAACCCCAAGGTGTACTGGGACAGATGAAACTCTTTTCTTGTGACTCATTATATTGCTTCATGAGATCCTACAACTCCAGTTTCGCCATCCTATAAGGAGGAATGGACATCGGTGCTTCTCATGGCACATGATCGATAGAAAAATACACCTCTCGCCCTGGAGGAAAATATGAAAATTCCTCTATAAGGAAATCCCTAAATCAATCCACAACTAGAGGAAAGTACATCTATGAAGTCCCCTGTTCATCCCTATAATTCTTATCAATCGTGGTTGTAACTCTTCCAAGCCCATGATGCTAAGGTACCGCTCGTATCAAATGGACATCTATTTCACCCTTGTAATGAAATGATCCACCCTCTAGTGATTTGAAAATCACCCTACAATGATAGAAATCGACACCTACCTTGAATGGAACTAATGATTTCATTTTGAGAATGACATTGTATCATGTCATCTCTAGGACCGAAAGGTCCAATAAGAAGTGACACCCACCAACCTCTAAAGGGAACTCCTTACCTTGTTATATAATAGCTGTTTTTTGTCCCAAAAAAGTGCCTAATGTCTAGATAATTGTATAATAAAAGATACAGAGCCTAAGGCTCTCTACAACAGCAATAGATATAAATCAATATAAAGCCCTATTTTCGAAATGAGCAGAAGCAAAAACTAAGGAAACTTGGATCATACATCAAACAGTAGAGGGTTTGTGATCCTATTCCAATTGGGTCTGCTCCACTGAAAAATTTATACCTTTACTGCGACCCTCTATCCCTTCATGACCTCTCAGAGTTGATCCACCATGTTGTCGTTGATGTCTTGGTGACTGGCTACCTTGGCCACAACATCCACCATGGCCTGAACAGTTGGAATAACTTTAGTTCCCAAACTGGTGAGAAAATAGTGGTGTTACTCTTGAATGATGAGTCATAGAAGAACCCATGAATCCAACTACTGACGAGAAGTCCAACTAAAGTGCTGAAGATGACCCATCTTGCAGCATGATCGGCACTCCACTCGGTCTCTGGGGCAATGCAACCTTGTATTCCTGCTCTTCCTACACTAGTACCACACCACCAGGCTACTAGAAGAAGTGTCTCGCCTTGACAGATCTCCCCACGTAGACACCCTATGACACATCCTGCTGTCAGCAGGTGGGACACCAACCCCGGATGTCGAGGCCCCCAGGATCACAACTCTAGAATCCCTCATATTGCACACCTTGATTAGAGCCTGGTTGAATATAGAAGTGATGTAAGAAAACTGAAAGATGTTCATCTATGATCAGATATTGTGGCAAAGATCATCTTCAAACTACATTTCCGGAAATAACTCATCACCTCCTGGAATAGCCGTGAAGCACTGTAGCTCTGAGAAGCGATAAGAATACAACATTATAAAAAGATTACCCTACTCTAGACTTAAGAACACTTATACTTGATTTTCCCTCAATGTAAGTGGGTAGAAGTAGTCAGAAAAAGAATGCTGGAACACATCCCACGCTATATCCTATGGGAATCTAGCCTATGAGATCACATCCCACCATTCTTGGAGGAATATCAAAGCATATACATATCATGATTCACCCTTATCTCTGGAGGTGTCTCCAAATCATCAATGATAGATAGCATGGATTCTAACCATGACACTATAGCCCGAGGTCCTCCTTCCCCTGTCAGGTGTGAGGATACTGCTACTGGAAAACCTATGTCATCTCTTCCATAGAAGGGGAAGGATGTTTTACTCCTCGGATGGTCTGTAAGAACCTCAGGAAGCCCTCTTGAAATAGTGAACTATCACATATTTCTGGGATAACCATTGGTGCCAAGACTGGCACAATAAGAGGATCTTTTGGTAGTCCCTGATCAGCCATATCTACTATCTAATCACTGCCCAGTAACTGGTAGAAAACCGGAGGATGCCTCAGCGGCATGACTCTACAAGGTCATGTGCACACCTTTTATCCAGATTACAAGGGAAAAAACATTGGAGAGTGGGAAAGGAAATAGAGAAAAATTGCATTAATTTTTTTACAAAACATGTGTAAACGTTTTGCAAAATGACTACATGGTGTGTTCCATTAAATTTTCACATGGGTGTGTATTTTTGCAAACTCATGTTGTGTAACACCCCATACACACGGCGTGTTGTCCTAACACATGGCATGTACTTGAATCATCTTCCCCTACCCATACTTTTCTACATGTCTGGGCAACACAGTTTCCCTAGAACAAGACAAAAATGTTTTTTAGTTTTATACATGACTTGTACAAGACAAACATCACTGAACTGTGTTTTTAGTCACATAGCATGTTGCACCGCTCACTCTACACTACGTGTTTGTGCCAGACACGACGTGTACTAGAAAGGTTTCACCAACCAGTTTTGTTGGCTAAATGACCGGATACCTGGTTTTACACTACATTATTTATTTAAACATGACAGGACATGTATAACATATGCTTTCATCCACCTGTTTCATTAGTCACACTGGTGGACACATGGTCTACACAACATGGCATGTACAAATGGTACACGGCGTGTTCCCCCTATTATTTCTCAACCCTGTGTCTATGCCCACACAGTAATTGACATAGTTAGAGACTACACGACATGTACATACGATACATGACTTGTACTCAAGGAAAAGAGTTTCTTCCTGAACAGAAGGACACATGGCATTTATTTAAGATTACACACCATTTATTCTGGGTTCATCTGAAGAGTATGACTAAAAACAACTCTGGAAGCCATAAAAACACTAAAATGGTCATTCAAGTTCCAAATTCTGATCCTTAAGGGCCCATACTGCCCACAAATCAAATCATGGCATCTTATACATGTCATATATAAACATAACAGAGTAATGATCCCCCAAATTCCAGTCCTTGAGGGTCTATAAAACCTGAAGAACAAAATTTTGTCATTCATTAAAACGAATCCTTAAAAAATCAATACCCTCATAGAAGTACATATTCTATCAAGATATCTATCACAACAACATGAATATATTGAAAAACTTCTTGCACAACAACATGAAATCAATAACCCTCCCTAAATGGCATGGCAAGAATGCATGACATGTGATTTCTAACAAATGCCTATATAAAGCATCAGATAGCATACACTCATCTCATCAGGTTACAACAGAAATAGAACCCCAATAATATCAACAATAACATCAAAAAATATTTGAATCACCCAATGGTGAAATCAAATAAACTATAAAATTACCGAACCAAAAAATAGAAATTACGTGGCAGATTGATTTTTCCCTGTGCGTGAGATAGCTACTCTCGGGCACAACTTATTAGAAAGTACTTGTTCTTTCTTATCCCTCTATATAATCCCCAAACAGTAAGTCAAGAAGAAAAGAAAATATTTTTTACTACTTTGTAACATCCCAGTTCCAAAAGTCGTCCAGAGGTGCCCCATACTCGGTTGGTCACATGGCCTCAAGCACATTTCCTCGACTACCAGAGGCTGCCGACTAGAAGTGAAGGCCTTGGGTGTGATAGCGGGGAAACTATGCCCTCATTGGAAGAATAACATAGAATAAGTAAAACAGATAGTAGTAACATAAGTCGTAAAACATGAAATAAGTAAACAACAGAAGTAATAAACAACTGGGGCACACACACACATATATACGATAAATGATATATATGTTTATGGAAGATGCCAAACAAGGCACAATTCTAGAATTCAATACTAAACCAAAGTACAATAGAAAACCGATAAAAGTCTCCAGAGCATCGCAATCCTCAGCTTGGTCCCATGCTCCACAACTCCACAGTAATCATGTACCTGAAGTAGAAAAGTGCATTACCTTATCTATACCTACGGCAATATAATGTGTTTGGGACTAAAATCATGACCCAACTCGGGTGTGAGACAAAATCCCAGAAGGCAACCACCCAAAGATCTATGCCGAACAGTCAGTGAATATATATGGTAGGCTATAATAAATATGATATAATAAACAAGGAAATACTCATATGTAAACAATCCTATATATTCAAATGCGTTCATTTTTCAGATATCAAGTAAGAAACTAATCATAAACAGTGAACCCTTTGGAATGTACTCAAAGCCTAACCCTTGTGGTCCAACCCAAACAAACACACGCAACCCTTTGGGATGCATACACAGTATTACCCCTCTAGATAAGATTTTGTACAGACTCTCAGAGAAATAAATAACCATCAATTCCCCATATTGTCATGTATTAGTAACAAAAAGGCACTCTTGGGAATCACTCAACATCTATTTCCCCATGTGCCTCACATAAAGGAACTACAAACACTATAAGAAAACACTTATGTCCATTACCCTTATGGTCTCATATCATAATAGTATGCAGACACTCAGGAGAAGCCCTCAACGTCCATTCACCCAAGGGCCTACTACACCAGGTTCTCACAGTCATGTGTAAGTCAATAGAGCACCGCGATACATAACAGCCAAAGTATACCTCAATATCGAATTGGTTAAATAATCTACAACATAACATCATGTAATGAAAACAATATCACTCTATCCTATCAACATTAGGAATGGAATGAAATCATCCAAACAAGCTAAGAAAGACCGAACGGTCATAAAAAATTCATGCATGAGAAAGACATCCATTTCATAAAAATTAACCCTATTCACATTCAATTGACCTCTAGTTGAGCATATAAATCATAGCGGTCAATAACAGGGTTAAAACTGTAAACACACAATACCCTGATCATGGGTATTGGGAACTTTTTCACATATAACTCAATGAATATCTATGAAAAGGCACAAAACACCTACCTCAGCGTCGTTAGATCGATATACTCAAGTTTCAGCCCTTGTATCGACCTAGAACATGGTAGATATATAAAAATGATTAAACATTCAACTGCGGATAACATGAGATAGAAGAGAAATCAAGAGATAAAGAACTAGAAGGAGGAGGATCTTTCCATGGAAATCCCAACGCAATCAATGAAAGACGAATCAGAGAATGGATGTTCAATCAGGGGCTTGGGGAACAATCACGGTCATATGGAAGCTCTCAGATGAAGAAGGTGAAGAAGAAGCGTGTTTTGTCTATTAGAAGTGACCCCTGTTCATTTAATGATGAAAAACGAAATTACCTGACATGTACTTTAGAAGTACATGGTATGTACTTTCCCTTACTAGCCCCCACATATGGCGGCCTTCAGGGAAACACAAACGGCTGTGTTCTCGGCCATTGAAAGGCTAGCACCCAGCTACGTGCGGTAAAAGAGTACAAGATGAGTACATATAAGGACACGATGTGTACATCCAAATTTTCTAGAAACAACACTTTTTCTTGAAAACACCTAGAAAGAGAAAAACATACCTGAAAATAATATCTAGGTTCTTACATGTAATATAATTATAATATACTTTTTTAGGTTATAGATGAATCATTAATGGGTAAAACAATTTTTAATACTTAATGTAAGGGATTTACGTATCAATTTTCACTCCAATGAGGAACATTCAATTTTCCATACATATTTCTTTTTTTCTTGTTTATAGTCTATCAATATTACATGTTAGATTTGCAATCCATATTTTTGTAATTTTTATTCATTTTTAATGTTACTATTGTTTTGATCTTGTTGTTTGTGTTTACCAATATGGAAATGATTTTTTATTACAATATCATTATTTGACATGGTTATTTATGATTAAATATACAATTTTTAAATCACATTATCTCTATAAGTAATTATCTTGAAAATTTTCATCCTATGGTTATTTAATAAGAATAAATTTTCAATTTATTTTTCTATTTTGATGTACTTTGTTTTTTAGAATAATGTTTTCATGAAAAGATATCCATTCTCTCCGAAATAATTTTTCATCCAAACCATTGTTCTATAAAAAAATTTCCAACATTATATTTATATAATTCATGAAAAATTTATATCTTCCACAAAAAAAGATTAAAATTATTTTAATTCATTTTTTATATGTTTTCAGGGTTATTTTTAATGTTATTGATTTTGAAAATGTTTTATCATTTAAAAATTGATTTCAATAGAACAAAAATTTTCTACATGAATTTCCTTAGGAAATATATCAAAATTATTTTTCATATAAGATGAAATATTATATATTAGTTATGATTCTATAGGTATATGTTCTAAGGATACAATTATGTTTCATTCCCTTAATGATTTATTATAAAAAATGATAATGAAGCTTCTCACTCTTCCACAGGTTACACAATGATTGAATTATTGTGAATCCTACTTCCACTCACATGTAATTATATATTTAAAAGATTAAATGATTATGAAACAAATCTTTTTAAATCTTTTTATTATATTATGAAATGTTTAAAAACCCATTTCAATATCTTATATATGACATGACGAATGTTTTATAATATAGTTCCACACATTTGGGTGGCATTACATTTTTGAAGGGTGGTACATATATCTCTCTCCAATGAATTAGTAAACAATTATAAATAAATATACAAAATAGGTAAAAATTCAATGGTCTTGATCTACTATAGTGGTATTCTGTTACCTAATCTACTATTGTTATATTTTATTTCATGATCCACTTTTGGAGACTATTCTAATCTAAGCCACTATATGAAGTGTTGATTTTATGATCAACTATTAGAATTAGGTGTGTCTTAATACAAAATGGGAAATCTGTTATATGTCTTGATCTTCTATATTGATAGTTTTTGTTAGTATACATGAAATAAGAGATGGATTCGAACATATATGATAGTGAAACAATTTTATGACATGAAAACATTTTCCACGATTGAATTATTATGATCTATCACCCAAAAGGGGCATGTTCTTGTAATTATGATGTTTTATTCCATGACTTTTCATTATGAACTACGAATTGTTTGATATAGGAATCATAAATTGTGATCAAAATAAAATAATCATATTTTCATTTTATACATTCATATGATCATAGTTTGATATCTCTTATGTTTACCCTTTAAATTAACCTTTGCTCACAATTTCTTGTGATTCCATTCTCCATGTTACAAATAAGGGGTTTTTGTATTGATTGTATATAAACACTACCAAATTTGAAATCATTTATGAGGAAATTTTCATATATTACACAGAATAGATTATTTTTTTCCCTGATTCCAAATGATGTAAATATGTATTTTCCTAAGAATTTTTTATTTTTGTTCCATTAATAATATTACTATAAAAAGATATAAAATCCTTCTTAGAAAATAATAAGTCCTTATAACATAAATAGTTGAAAATTATTGAATTAAATGTATTATATAGATAAAACTAGTGGAGTAAAATATATTTTATTCTTGAGAAATAGAACATAATTTATCATTATCTATTGAATGATAATAGATAATCATAATAAAAAATGAGATTTTAACATTTAATCTTTACAACATTTTTGTGTTTTGAACAACATGTCCCATCAGAGAATATCATCAAATATAAAATTTAATATCATGAATATAAGTAGATTAATGACCTAAAATTTCACATCTAATGTATATACACCTCAACTAATAAGATAGGTTAATAAAGTAATTAATGTCCCAAAAATGAAATATAAAAAAATCTCAACAAAAATTGGAATTTTTTTACCATAAAAAGATACAAGAGATATAATAAAGTAGATATTTGAATCAAAAAATATTCTGGATAATAATAATAAAAATATTCATTGGTGTTGTAAAAATCACATAAAATAAATAATTGCTGATTGTGGCATGTTCGTCATAAAAAAAAATTGAGATCAAAATTCATTACCAAAAGTCTAGAATTTAGTTATACATATTAAAAAATTTATTATAAGGAAAATAAATTTATTATTAATATATTTTAGGACCATAAATATATATATAATAAATGGAAAAATTTTCATTTTACCTTTTATTATCCATTTATTAACAATTACTTGATGAAATTACAATTTAGATTGTTACCACTTTATTTTATATGTATGTTTTGGTCTGGTATTTTCAGTTATATTAAATTGATAACAGTTAAAATATCTATAAATTGTTAAAAATTATTTTAATTTCATATATATTCTATATAAATGAATTTATATATGACTATAAATAATATAGATAAGAAATGAAACACACAATTTAAGGAGACGATTTGTCGTACATACACTTGAACATTGACTCAATTTTCACGATGGAAAAAATTAATGAAATTAAACTAACGTATTACCTTTATGTAATTATTGGTGGTTAATATATATTAATTGTTTTATTTTAATACTATAATTATTACTTTATATGTAAATCATATGTGGAAAACTAATCACATCACATTGTGATGAAATAGTGTGTGGTACACATGAACGATGCTATTGTATTACCAAATAATGAAAATTAAGAAGTTAATTTAGATATAATTATTATATAATAATATTATCATTAATTTCATATATTAATATAAATCTTTCATTATATCCATCAATGGGATGTGGGGATGGAAAATGAATATGATTGGTTCAAAATGTTGTTGTTCTCTATACACATGAATGGTGATTTCTTATCCTATTTTATCAAATTGGAGATGTGATTTAGAATATAATGTTATTAAAATAACATATTAGTATATATAAGATACCATGTTTATTATATTAGCATAGAATATTAATAATTAAATAAGGAAGATTCATAAATAATATAAAATTCATTATTATGGATGTAACCTCTTTTTTTGAATAAAATATTTTAGTTTGAACCAAAAGGATTCATAGGATAGATTTATGAAAAAAATAACGATTCAATGAAAAAATGATGGAATATATTATTTTACTTGGTAATTTACTTTATTATACACTAGGATTTATATTTTTGAAAAGGGGAGGATAAGGGAGGCCTTTTATTAATTTTTTGAGTTGCACAATTGTAATTTTTGAAATTAAAAATAAGTGCCAATGTTTTTCACATTCCAAAAGGATCAAAAATTAAAAATATTCAAATCATATAGGTTATAATGTAGATATATATATCAATAATATTGGTTTTTATAAGTATTAGTTTATTTTTATCATAAAAAAATTATTTTAACCCCATGTAAACAAATTTTCACCATCTCAATGGTTATTACTTTTTTCTATTCATTATTGTAATAAAATAAGTTTGCATTATTAGGTAATATAATGTATTCACATTCCAAATATGTAATAAATTTTATAAAATTCCAATCATTTAATTAGAAATTTTTAATTTATAATTAATCCCATCAACACAATGAGAAATAATTTTTCCAAAGAGAAAATGTTAAATGGGTAAAAAATTACTATTTTTAAAATTAAATATAACATTATATAATTTAAAAAAAATTAATTAAAATATATGTAGTCAAAAATAAAATTTGCATTCCATATTTAAATTTATTAAAGTTTTATGATATTAATAATTTAAAAAAATTACCTAATAAAGCACACTTATTTTTTACATTTCAAATACAAATTAATCATATCTAGAAATTATAAAAAAATCATCGTAAGATAATTTTGAAATTAATATTTCAAAATTATTATTTAATTTTTTTTAATATGATAACAAAATGATAAGAATAATTTATATTAAAAATATTTCAATAAATGTTTCAAAATTTCCGTTTTAAAGGAATTCGTTTTTTTCCAAAAAAATTGGATTTATTCTTAAATCATTTCATGAAATCTAATAAAGTAATCATTAAAATTATTACAGATTATAAAATATATAAATTTAATTAAAATAAGTCTCAATTAATTTGTTTATTTTAATTATGTGAAACCCATATCTCTACATAAAAATGGTTTTTTAGAAATATGGTTTCATAAATTTCAAATAGTTATTAATATCATTTGTAATTAATTGGTTACCAAAGAACTAATTTTATATACCGGTTTAGACCAAAAATTTTCATCATCATTTCAATATTATTCATAACAACCCTTATAATTTCTTGAAAATAAAAACCCTTTAAAAATAATATTTTCATATTATTCATTGTTTCTTTCAAAATCAATTTTCATGAAAAACAAGATAATTTTAATACCTTGTTTAACAAGAAATATTGAAAATATTAATTTTTCATGGAAAAAAATCAACAAATCGCACAACGTTACCCGAATGTTTCTAAAATTCTTATGTAGTTCCACATTTTATATTTGTTCCTAATAAATCATGTCAATGATATATGGTTCTAAAAATATTATTGAATGATAATATTCATCCATTTTAATCAATATTTTCATATTCATGAATAGAAAATATAGAAATACGGGATCTTTTGTAATCCTTGTCATAGATAATCTAGAATGATCCTTTGGACTCAGATAATCTTCAACATTGCCATTCTTTTCTTGGGTAGTAATGTATTGATAAATCAAAAACATTAATCAATCCCTACCATGATATTCGGTGAATAATCTACACTATCTTAGTTATATATATATATTATAATTTAATGATCAATGTACAAATTATGTTTTGCTCTAAAAAAATAAATTTCCTATATCATTAATGAAAAACTACTACCAACAAGTCCAAAATCATGAGTTGGTTAGTTCTTATCATGAATAATCAATTTTCATGAGTCAGGAAAAATAACTATATGTTTATTCATGGAAAATCATCCATGTATTGTATCAATTACATAACTATAGATTACAAACTATTTCACACATCATGGTAATGTGAGCATAAGTGAAAAGACTAAAAATATTTTTATCTCTATGAAATTATCATCATATTAATTGGTCAAAAAGAACATAACACCCATCTATGTCAAGAAGTGGATTAGATTAAATATTCATGATAGATAACTCATAAATACTTAGTAATATCAATGGAACCCTAAAAAAAATTTTATATTAGTTATTGTGGTTTCTCACACCTATTTTTCAATTGCATCCATCCACATTGATATACAACCACTTGGAATTAAAATACATATAAAATTAGTATTTTTATAGCCCAAATTAAATTCTAGATATTTTTTCTTATAGATTAGATTTCATTAGTGTAGTAATTAAAATCCAAATGGGATCTTAATGTGCTTCCATAATCCTTAAATATATTATATTATCTTCTATAAATTATACCACAGAATTATATAGAAAATATAAAATGGAATTATTAATTAAAAACATATTAATAATAGTGTAAATATTCTAAAAAATTGTATCGTCATATATTCTAACTTCCCATACATTGTAAATAATTTTTTGTTGGGTCCACCTTCATGAATGATAATTTATGATATATTGACTGATGGATAATCCTAGAAAAGTTTTGGTCTCTACACAATAGTTAAAAAAATATATCAATACAAATTAGTAGATATACATTCGTGATTATGATCTTGTTAAATTTCAAATAATAAAGTCAAAATTGCATTGATCTATATTTATTCACAAAAAATGATAATGTCATCACCATGGTGACAAATATGGAAAAATAAATAACACCTCATTATAATCGTTGATTTTATTCATTAATTACTACAACCCAATGAGGATTGATATATATTATATATTCAATAATTGTAGTAATATGTTTGAGTTATATTGAGAACTTTACTTTAATATTTGTTTAGAGACTAAAAATCTCTCCTATAATGTCATTAGAAAACTCAAATTCAATATGTATATATTCGATGTTTTGTTTCTCCCCAATATATCGGATATAAAAATCCATTTTAATTGATATAATGAACCATATAATTGATTAAATTTCCATTAAATGTTAATATTTATTGCCTCATCAATAGATGATCATTGGAAGGTTTGAAATATCCAACACGACTGTAATTTCTTATAAATTAGTACTATATTTATGTAATGAAATCCATTTTATTCACAAAATAACAACGAATTGAAGTATATGGGGGTAATGTAATATTTTTAGGACTCACATCACTAAAAAAATGAACTCTATAATTGTCATATAATTGGTATGATATCGGTATATGAATAATGGATTTTTATAAATATCAACGTCTAAACATTTAGGTGGTACTATAATGAAATTATAAAATTATTCACATATATTGAATAGGGAGATCGTGATTAAATTAATAATTTGACATTTATAGATTATATGATATGTGTAAATTATTAGAATTTTTTATGACAAATCAATCTAATTATAGTTATCATATCATATTTAACATTGTTTATAGAATAAGGAGGTTTCTGATGTTTATTGTCATCATTATCCAAAAGGGCTATGAACTATATCTCATAATTACAATACACATTGAATTTTAAACACAAGAGTGTGGGCAGTGTATTCTATATAGAGTTTACTCCATCATTAAATACATTATTTCAATCACATTGGTATTGGATTTCGAGATGAATTTTATTTTGAAACATAAAACAATTACCATTCTGCATAATAACATAAATGATTTTTTTCATAAAAATTTGATAATAAAATGTATCTCTTATTAATAAATAAATGCATTTAATAATTACCTTATAATTCTATTTAAAAAATCTTATCAAAATAGTGGTGTTGATTAGAATACCAAATATTCTTCTCCATCGGGATAACACAATAAATGATTTCTTTATAACTATATATATATCATATATGTAATACCCTTAAATGTATATTTTTAATTCCAACGATGAATCATAAATCCATAAAATTGGGTTATATTGTTATAATTTAAGAATAACTTGAATGTATTGTAAAAAATTCCACATTGGTTCCAAAATATTTAACATTATTCTTCGTTAGCTTATAGAAATCATTACCCTTTTTCATATAAAGAATATATGGAATGAGCCAATTAAAATAAAATGATATTAAACCAAACCAACACAATTTATTCTATTTATTTATATTTCATTTCATTCATTATAAAATAATTCCATTGGTCTAATTATATATTCAAATTATACGGAATTAGAATAGAAATTTCCACATACAATCTCTCGAAAGTGATTTTTTAGTTGAACTAATATACATAATAAAAACTACAAGATCAGTTACGGAACTAAAATATGATGGGTGTTTCATTATGAAAGACTAAAAATGATATTCTATCATTACTCATTAGTAATTTCAACCTGATTCATATCTTCATAATTTTATTTAAGCATTAAACTGATTATTTTCATTCTACATACCATAACATTTGTACTCAAAGTTGTAAATGCAATTTATTTTCTATTTCATTCAGATATAAAAAATAATCCTTCAGGATCCATCCATTGGTTAAAACAAAAAATAGTACCATATGTCAAAATAATCATAGAGGGAAAGAACATAATCGTGAAATTTATTCATTATAGTTCTAAATCAATATAACAAATTTTAAATCTATTGATGATTAGGAATAAACATGTTCTTCCTTTTTCATTAAAAACCTTGGTATTTTGTCTTATTAATTGGATTAGTTGGGGTTCTCACCATATTATAACATTCCTTGATGTCAATGGAAGCAAAACCATTCAATCCTACAAACTATATTAACCCATATATTTTCTACATTGTAGTAACATTTCATTAGATTATTATATATTATGTCACAAAACTACCCTTGAAAAAATATTATATGTTCAGTATCATTAGAAAATAGAATATAAAACTATACAGATCATAATTAAACTAAATGTTTTATAAAAAACATGTTCATAAATAAAAAACATTTTTGGAAAATCATAATAAATATCATTCATCACAACCCCGGTATCGGACTCATAAATTGTCTTGAGATTATAAGATACAAAATGATAAAATTGAGAGGTATCAAAAAATCAGGAGAGGAAGGCTATAATAAAATAGTAATAATATATATAAAAAAATACAACATCTCTATTTTCATAATATTTAATTATGTATTATATACTGGCATTTCATAATACATGGATCAAAAAAAATTAAAGAACACGTGAAATGAGATAATAACATTGGAACATTACATATGTTTTCCGAATACAAATAACTAATGATAATGATTTTTCTAATCGTTAAATTTCACATCCATTAATATTCTTGTGGAATTGTTTTACTCCCTAAACTGAATTAGTAGTCACGGTTCAAACATTGGTTAATCATAGTAGAAATTTTCCTATGCTAAAAAATATTTACTCCATGTTATATTCTTAATTATCTAATTATATATCATTGTTTATCCAATTTTTTTAGGGATATATAATTCATGGACATCATATCACATCGTTAACAACTATATATGTCTTCCCCGAGATCATATAACATCGATCATTTTGTAAATGGTGTAAAATAATTATGTTTAATAAATATTGCATTATTGTAAAACCCAAGGAAATGTAATGTGTTTCATACACTTATTTTTGAGATAATCACAATCTATCAAGTTATTTAATATTAATGACATCATTTGATATTATTACATTACAAATCATAAGAAAGATCATATTATTTAATCATAGAATCAAATTATAATAAATGAAAAGTTTAAATACTTCCAAGTGAAAATACAATTTTTACATTGAAATAAACTATTTAATGTATAAAAATGAACAATGTATTAAAGTTAATAGTTTTTGTATATTATCAGTGAAAATATATATTGGTAGAATTATGTCATATAATAGTAATCCTTATTAGAATATCTAATCATAATGTATAATTTATATGATATCATTTATTTTAAAATTGTTGAATAATTAAAAGAATGTGTTTAAGAAATCAAACTGATTATTTAATTGACTCTATTTTGTATACTTTTAAAAAAACATAAATTGTAAAAAAAATGGTATAATATTATATAAAATCTCAAAAAAATATTTAAAAACCTGGATATGTAGAAACTGATTTTTGGCTGAATTGAATGATATTATTTTTTTCCTTAGAAATATTCTTTTAGAATCAGGAGTAGTTAGATTGTTGAAATTGATAGGAAAAACACATACTCATTAAATAACTCAAGTATTAAAAAATTCATATGATTTTTGATACTTCAATCAAAATATATCATCAAGGGAGACATTATTATAAAAAGTTATGTAAACTAATATGATTTTAATATATAACGCATTCCTCTATTCTCAAACATGTCCAAAACTCAATTGTATTGAATTTAGATTTATAATAAATCTATTAAATAACCATTATAAAATAATTGACATGAAATATTATTTACATGTAACCTTTTATGATAGTTTTATTAACCATTCATTATTTAAATCACTATTTATTGTGATATGTTCATCATTTCTCGTCTTTGTTTTTATTTTTTTTTGGACTGTGAACATTCATCATGCTTCCATCAAATTAAGAATTATTATCACGAAATAATAACAACATATATTTATTATTAATATACCTAGATTCATCCATAAATTGTAGATAGAGATAATAAATTATATAGATCATATTGAGAAAAAAAACATACAAACACATGATGGTTGATTTCATTTTTAAATGGATGAAATGAAAGAAAGGTAAATTATAATTAACCATTATATTATAAATATTATATAAAATATAAAATATTTTCCCACAAATATATTATTATTACTATCCATTTAAAATTGAAATTAATAACAAAACACATCTCTTCGTGGATGTTGTAGTCAACACCTATGCACTAGGGATTTTATCATTTTCCATGGAATTATTTGGTATGAATTTAGGTAAGATATATTCAATCAATAAGAATAATTGTATCATAAAAATACTTGATGATAATTAATTCAATAATAGTATCCTTCTATAAGATATTTTTATGTGAAATAAATTGTATAAATATGTCGATATGATATTGGTTTCGTACGCATTAGTGATACATTCACATCCAATTTTCTACGAATGCAAGTTGATAATGGTTATTTCAATATATTAATACCATTTTTGTATATTATGGATAAATAATTTATTAATTTACGATAAATACGATTGAATTCAAGGACATAAAATGAGAAGTAAATTGTACATGAAAATTTATGGTGATTAATATTATTTGAATGTAATCAATTAGAACACAACTTAATGACCCTATGGATGAATGTTTTTAGATATATCACCAAAATAATGTTTATAGGTACATTTATAGGGGTTGTTTTTTAGGTTTTGTTCATATAATAATTCTCAATGTGGAGTAATGAATATAATATAGGGTTTTCCTTTTGTTAAGGTGGTAGGGGATATCAATGTTATTTTTAAATGATTTTAATATATTAGGTGTTTTCAAATTGAAGATTCCAAAAAAAATTGGTTCGAATAAAAATTTATATGATCTAAATAATAATATCTAATAAAATTTAAAATATTTTTACATAAATTTTCAACCTTTTCTTTTTTATGAACACCTTTAATAGAATTTTTTACCTTAATCATGGTTACTATTATTTTAACCTTAATTTAGAGATAATTTTATCCTTAATTGATAAGTTACACATTAGGGGACTGTGGTTGATATTTTGAACATTATTGAATTCACCTGGATGAGTTTTTTTTTGAAATTTTTAAATCAAATAATAAAATTTCAATTATTAATGAATACCATTAATGATAGTTTTGGAATTTTTCAATTAATATTACCATAGGTTCACAAATAAAAATATGTCATTTGAATAAAATAATTTAAAATGAAAATAATTTTGTATATTCATAAATAATTTTTTCTGGAACTGTACGACTTAGTCAAATTATATTTCATTTAATATTTTTGTAATTATTTATTTAATTTATGTACAACTTTGTTAAAAAATGTTCAGATTTTCATAAGAATAAATTATAATAACTCATGTAATAAAAATAAAAAGAATTTCCATCACTAAAATTATATAATATTTCAAAAAAATTAATAAGTTCTCATTATGTGCTTTAGCATTTCTATATGTCATCCGATATGATATATTTATATGTAATAGAGTGACTTTATTTTTAATTTTTTATATTAATTATTACATAGGTCATTTAAATGGGAATGTTTCCCTTTAAAATTATAAAATTTATAATATGTTGATAATGGTGTAAATAAATTCATAATGTACTAATTAATAATATAACCATTCAATATATTATTTTTTTACCATTCCTTTACCATATTTACACATTTTTAGGGAGATAAGTTTTAACCCTATTTATATTAAAAATTCCAAAACATAAAAGTGAACTATTTTCTAATTTTATACATCATGATTCATAATATTGAATAAAATTTTCAAAATTAATTTTGTAATGGTTTTTTAAACATATAATAATATTTGTTTTTCAATATAATATTAAATAAATTTTGTTGGAAAACACATTTACAACAATTTCATTTGATTTATTCATACCCCATGCCTAAATAATCATTACATAAAAGATAAAAACCAATATTTAATATATATTTTTTACATTTCATTAAATTTTTCAAGAATATTGATTAATATAACTCATGAATAAATAATCACATTTTATCTATAAAACCATTTTTTCTAAAAGATTACTCCATTAATTTTAAATGGTTCTTAATTATCATTTCTAATAATTTGATGACCACAAAATTACCTTTATAAATATATAAACTATATATTTTCAATAATTTTTTTGTCTTATTGATACCCACAAATCCAATTTCTCTGAAATTGATGTCAATGTATTTAATATTTTTTTATGATTATAGTATGGTTTTCTTAAACTATAAATTGTGTGTAACACATGCTACAAAAAATATATATGTGAAACTATTTGATAATATATTAGGGTTTCAAAGATATATATTGTTATCTTATAGTTTCCCCATATTAATACTATACAGATGATAATTATAGAAAGTGTTTATTTTTAAAACACTGTGATACTAAAAAATTTCCTTGGAAGTGACGGATGCAGCATGTTCCCTTCCTATAAAATTTTTATTCATTAAAAAAATAAGAATCTATAATTACATAAAATTATTTATTTAAATTTAAAACTAATATATGATTTATGTTTACCATAACATAATTAAAAAACCTCAAAACTTTTATAATATTGGATTTCTTTAAATCTACTCTGAAATGATACAGGAACACATACTAAATATCATGTTTGTAATTCATGTAGTTAAATACAGGATAAAAAATATGATAACATGATATATATTTTTTCTACTATTATCCCATATGGGACATTATATAACTCATATATTTCTCGTTGGGGTTATCATAATCATGATTTTTTCCATGGAAAACCATTTCACCAACATATCACAGTACTCCCTTGATCAAAAATAGTAGTATTATACTTTTAGGAATTAATGTTATAAATTATCCCTTCGATTATTTTTTTTCTATTTTGATAATTTATGGGTTTTTAGAATTATAATTAAGGTTAAATAATTTTAATTATGAAATTCATTAATAATATTGATATATATGTAGTATTTCTATTTTTAGTAAATAATTAGATTTCTAATATAATTAGTCATTCAACATTTAATATGTCGTAATATTTTTTTATTGATGAATTATTTTTTATTCAAAGAAATAATAGAACATGTTTTTAGGTATCTACATTAGTTGAACATTATTATACATTCTAATAGCTCATGGTATTACAATATTATACTTTTGGTACATCACATCACGATGTGTTATTTCACCTAGTAATAAATTGAAAATCAAATCACCTGTTCTGAGGTTGGTTTTTTTTGGAAAGGTTTTGTTAAGGAAGATAGTGTTTACCATTAATACAAAATAAATTTGATTATATTTGATACACATAATAATTATGTATAAAATATAACAATACCATTTCACCATAGTCAGTGTGGTTTAACCATGAATTAATTTGAGTATTTTTTTAGTGTTCTTCTAGGGAGAGGGGTACTACTCCCTAGAAGGTGATCCACACAATATGAGAAGATAAAAGAATAACCACATTATTTTTTCACAATGAATTTTTTTTCAATGCCTAATCCATGATACCAAGGTGAATAAATTTTCAATTTAATAACAATTGTCGCACCACAAATGAGGAAAATTAATAATTCAATAGTTTTTGATATTTTAAATTAATATTAGAAGCAAACCAGGAATATAATGATCATAATAAAATAGTTTCATAAATATATACAATTATATTTTAAAGTATCTACGACTAATTGATATAATGTGATATTATTATGGTATTGTTTGAATCAAAATTTATGGCAACATTTGAAGAATTTTCACACCATAACAATTATAAAGTAGATATCCATTAATGTTTAATACCAATGGTTCTCTCATGAATGATGAATTATATATATATATATATATATTTTATAGGATTATAACTTGATTTAAATAAAATATTTTATATATTTTATAGAAATATATGATTTATTATACAATGTTTTACTTAATATATCCCTAACGATTGAGTAGTCTGGTGTCTTCATGAACTAGGTACAAAATATAACAATATAAAAATGGGAATACATCATATTTGTTGAAAAACTTATTAACAAGATCATATTATTCTATTATACATATTACTACATTGGATAAGAATGGTACATACATTAGAAAGGGAAAAGATATAAATCGTAATATGGGACTAAAAATGTAAGAACATGATGAAATTAATAAATTTTAGTAAATAGTAATATCAATGGTACATAAAAGGGGTCATAATCCTGAACATGAACAATGAGATACGATATAACATGATAATACAAAGAATGCATTGAAAATTTTGGAACTACATATAACACAACATCATAAATATATGTCAAGGATATCATCAAAGACATAATTATTGAAAAATGTACCATTATGTTACCATTTTTACTCTCTATCCACATATGAAGCCTCATTTGATAAATCATTACCCAATGCATTAGAGAACTATAAAATTCTATGTACACCAGGCACATTCATTTCATTCACAAAGTGAAGCATGTCACATTGATCATTGAACATAGAATGATTTATTATTACATTATATTCCATGATCATATAGTGTGTCATACAGAATTTTATAAATAAAATCATTATGTATATTTATTGTAAATTCCTATTTGTATTCACTAAAATATATTTGTTCATGGTAAATCATAGTTGAATTTTTCCAGCATAACAACATCATAAGAAATTTCATAAATATGGTAGATAAGAGATAAAATGTTCCCATATAATTATTGAAGAATGTGGATAATAATAGGGATATTTAATAACATTTCCCATTAGTAGGAATTGGATTTATAAGAAATAATATAATGAAGATTCCTAAATAATGGGGATAAGGAAATGGTCCCTTACTTGGATAGTAAGAATAATAAATCTACGAAAGACATTCTTATAAGAATGGGGGAGCATTTGGAGGAATATAAAATGGGGGTGTTAGTGTAAAGACATTATCAAATATACCGAGTGACTACAAATGGTATTTTGGGTAGGTTTATGTCATGACCCATCCTAGATGACCTAGTGTCGGGAATACGCCTTGACTACCTCCAATGGGCTAGTCGGTGGTCAATAGAACCATGTCGGATTATCCAACATGTCGGTGGCATTTTTCTATGTACATGTATACATGCACTCGTCTCTAAGCCACAATACTGAAAAAATTAAAGTCTATGTAAACAATGAATTAAAGCCACAAAACCCCAACAAAAATACTTTATAGATATCACTAAAAGGTAAATAGGGCTTGGATAAAATTACACTATAATAAAAAATTATATAGAAATATATTCCTAAGACTCACCCATAGTAATCTCTACCTAATCAGAACTAAATGAATTGGTCCTAAGACAGTCGTATGAAAATCATCCAAAACACATAATGGAATGTCCGGTCTAACAAGGCATCGCATGGATCTTGTTATCTTGGAACTCTTTCCAAATCCTAATCATCTTCATAAGACATGACATGTGAGGGAAACCCCCGTATAGGGGTCTGTAAAACATTACTCAGTAGGACACCTTGAATCAACAAAGTTATATCACAAAGGAGATACCACACAGAATACCAAAATGAAATCTACCACTGATAAGATACCACATTATATAGCTCAATGAAATGATATCAGAATGAAGATTCAACATATTACACCAGAAAGAACGGATGCCACAAAGAAGAAACCACCCAGTATACCAAAACGAAAATATACCATGAAAAATATACCACACATTATACAATAAAGGAAGCTATAGTCAGTTCACACAACTTTAGGTTGATAATACCCATGACCTAGTCATCAAATGTATTCAATATTAAAAAAATTCTCTATAGGTAAAAAAATATTTATTTTATCTAAAGTATCTATTTATTACGTAGTATCAAGGTAACATCCTACCATAGGATTCTGCTCATAGCGCGCCCATATCGAGAGAACCCAGACCAAAATTCATCATTTTGTATACACACATCCCCAAAATCACAATTAGTAAAACTAGATAAATCCACTTCCACAAAAGTTTCCCAATGTTGAAGCTGAATATTCAAATGGATGCACAATTTGAGAGTTATGGAAATTTGAATAAAACACTCCATGGACCCGATTCTGACCCGACTCGCTGGTCGACCCGAATTGGATTGTTTGAACCAAACAAATATGGCTGACCGGACCCAGACTATTGGACAAGGTAGACTGGCCAACTAGAGAATTACGTGATACGACCCACTAGGATCACATGTCCTGGATACCCTTCATGGATGTATGTTCATCACATGGAGTCATCACACTTTAGACACCATCCCCTCTACATTTACTACCATGTCATGTCGCTGGCTTGTGTGGGTTCCCATGCGGTCGTACCGCCATGTCTAGTGGATCCACTTTAACTCATGTTCCATATGCCTTGAATTTCCACCAATAGTGTGTCAACAGCCCCATATGGATGCCCCTACTCCTCCTTTTGTGCTGTAAAATATGCAATGATCATAGATTCAAAAGTCAGGGGTCACAATCTACAAAGGTGAGGAATTGATTGATGTATTGATTCAAATCTATGTGTTTGATCATTTTAGAGGCCTAAAAAAATAAATTTATTCCCATGGTGGTTTAATGGTTCATAATACCAAGAATGAGGGATATAAAATAAATACTATTCATGTACGAAAACTGTTAGCCATGTTAATTTAAGTCTCGATTCCTTTTCGTTTCAGGAAAATAAATGACGATAAAAGATCAATCTCCTTCAAGGAACTCGACAGCTTATATCAATCTCACAATGATCAAACACATGTCCATATGTTCATGAATTGAACAATTTTCATCATGAAATCAATGAATGGGAAAAAGGGATACAAATGCCCTAACATGAGTCATACTGATCATTGATGATGGGAAAAGCAATGTGTCATCGTTTGTTAATCATTGAACAACCAAATCTGAGGTTTTCTTGTTTCGTCATTGTTCACCAATATTTTTCAATAGATATTCTTATTCTCATCTCAGAATAATTCCAAGGATATGGTGATATCCATGAATTTCATGGAAATACTAATTTAAAAATAGAAAACGCCATTACACCAAATAAAATATTTTTATTAAAAAAATTATTTCTATTACGTCCTAGGAGAAAAATTACACAGCTAACCCAAAATATCAAATTATAATTCATTCAAGGGTAAAACCACTATATTGATTAAACAATGCCCATGGATTTCTTATTTGGGAACCAATTTATGAGTTAGTACACTTTTTTAGTAAAACCATAAGCTCATGCTGTTACAAGTTTAATATTAATAAAACAATTGTTTCAGGAACACTATACATCAGAATCATATTCCGTCATATTTCCTAGTTTCGAAATCAATACATATAATATATGAAAATAATACATATAAAATATGAGATGTTATATTCTCCACACATTGGGTCTTTACGTCACCGAAAACCAAAAGAATGGCATTCTAAAACAAATTTCTCTCCAACGTCGATGTCTAGCTCGCCCTAGTCATTAACCTATAATGGGTCATATATGTACCAACCTGGCTATAACATGTGGTAGCCATCATGAACCATCACTAACTACGAAGGTATATCCATGTGGTACGCCACCTCTCTAACTCTACGTATTATCAATAAAGAGTCGATGAACCTTAGAGATTATTTGATGCCCCCATCCAATTCATTGTAATTCATGTAGAGGTAAGACCTAGTGGAAAATATGTTATCTATCATAAAACTCCAAAGGCCACGGTTGTAGGACATCATAATACTTATGATAGCTATGTGTATTCATCATCGACTCAAGGATGATCTGCACCATTCCTATAGTCTCCCACACCATCTTCAGACACAATATTGCTGACTCTCCTGGGTCTGTTCGGCAATGGGTTGACCTTCCTTCTCTCCTGTACAATGCCTTGAATGGTTCCATACAGAAATTGGAATGATTTATATTTTTTACACAAAACACACCAGGGGTAGGTAATATTCCCAACTTTGGAGATAATATAACATGCATGTACACATGATGTCCCCCCAAACCTGAGTGGTCCATTCAATTTGATCATCCATCTATGGGTGAAACACTTTTCTCAAGCACCACTATGTCCCGAACACCTCGGGAAATATCTTCCATATATAGGAAGTAAAATGAGCATCACAATTTTATCTGTATCAATGATTGAAATCCATGGAGTTGAACAATTTCGTCAATGTAGAGGTCTCTCGTACTGTCTACTAAACATCACTCATAGATTTCCATGAAGTGGGAGTACATGGTGAGATGGTGAACAATCTCCCAAATGGTATCATGTACTTTAATGTAAATGGTAAAACCATCATGTAGTCCATTTATTTCCACCCCACATCTATTCGGGTAACATTATGTGTTACATCAAACCCACTGGAACTTGGTACTCAGCCTTCACCTACTAATAACTGTGGTACCAAGAAAAAAACACGACAACTCCATTCATCATCTCTGGAGACCAGAAAAGATGTTATAGGTCATGGTACATTATCTCAATAATTGTATTTACCTCCATTGGGGATGTACGAGAATCCCTTAAAAGCTTCTCCCATAATTCCACTAGTACTACTATGTTTCCTCTGAAGAGAACATTGATCTCCCTTCCTTCCTAATATTCAATACTAGAATACCCAATGCATATATAAGACACTAGAGTCTCAGAGTCAATATCACATACCTGGGAATCCCTAACACACTATAGAGTGTATGGATGACAACCATCTATTGGATTTAAGCTATTACATCTCCATTAACAATAGATATCTTCAACGAGACCAAATTCAACGATTCCTCGTTTTGTAACTAAAAACTACATCTCATACAGATAGAATCATCCACTATTTTCCTCTTCCATGAATTATGAAAAATAACAATGTCATTGTCATAGTGTACCTCTAGATATTACCTATGTCTCATGATCAGATCCTTCTGTGAGAAGATATACTTGAGACTCTTATGATCGGAGTAAACAATAATCTTCTCTCTCATCAGGTAGTTTCGCCACATCATAAATGTGAATATAATCACTACAAACTCCTGATCATGGGTTGTTTAGTTCTTCTGAAGTGACCTCAACTATAATGGACTATATGAAATCACTACTTTCACCTACATCAATACATACCCATTCTTGGATCCTGATGCATATCAAAACAAAACATATTCAAAACCCTCATATACAAATATCAATTTCGGAGCACTCATAAACCATTACCTCTAATGCTAATAACTCCCATGGAACTTCTCCATCAAAATAAATGGTTTCCCATTTCATGTAAAATATATCATGGGTCTTTCCACTCCAGATAATTCTTGTACAAACCCTTGATCATACACAACAAAACCATGACATATCTGCATCTCGATAACACTATTGGTGGCTCCCACGCAAGAACCGCCTCAATATTCTGATGATCCACTACAACATCATCCTCTTAAATGTAATTCTCCAAAAAAAAATGGTCCTCTTTAATCCATAACATACACATCATGATAATTATATTAATATATTTCTCTCGAAGTGGGTCTATGACAATCCTCAATTGTCTCTGATGCTCATCCTTAGACGTTGAGAACACTAGGATGTCAGAAATGAAGACTTCCAAGAACCTATCTATGATGTGATGAAAAATTATGATTAGGAGTCCCATCAACACAAATGGGAGTTAATCATTCTAAAAGGAATAACCAAGTACTCATTGTGTCTATATCGACATATGAAGGACATCTTCAGAATATCCCCATCTTTTACTTAAAGCTGGTGATAGCCATATCTGATGTTAATATTTAAGAACAACAGTACCCCTTTAAACTAATCGATGGGGTCATTGATCCTTGACAGTGGATACATATCCTTCATAGTCACCTAGTTCACACCTTTGAAGTCAAAAAAATAACCTCATGCTCTATTATGCCTTTTGGAAAATTAGAACTTGTTATTACGGGGGTGAAAATCTGGGCCTGATGAAGCCTTTTCTTTGAAAGTCCTCCAAATTCACCCTCTGCTCATTATACTCATTAGGATCAATCTAATATTAATGTTTAGATATCTGTGCCATCATAGGGGATAGATTAATGCATAATTATACCTCCCTATGTAGAGTTAATACTATAACATCCTTAGGTATGGTTTCCTCTTAATCCACCACCACTAAATATAATTGAGGACTCGTATCATATAATACCCCAAGGCTCTGGCTAGACAACTGATGAGTGATCGGCTACACCCTCCTATATTTGACTCCATCCTACAATGCGTGAAACTCCTATTAATCAAAAATATTGAACCTAGTCCCATCACTATGGAATCAAAACACTATATTCCTAAAATTATTAATATGATTTTTTTCCATGGATAACTAGTCCATACAAATAATGACATCATAAGGACTAGAAGCCACTATTAAGAGATCCCAACTGAAACTATCATCAGAAATATTATGGTCTCATTATCAAAAGATGTGTGTGATCATTGAATAATCTCTCAAATGATAATATAATAAAAAGGGTCATGTCAATGGTTCAAAATTAATCTTTGGGCCATGAATAAGATTCAAGGAATGAAAATAATGAGTTTCAACACTATCTATCAAAATTATATCTATGAAAAAGAAGACACATATCATACCATTAATCATCAATAGTGCATCAGGATCATAATCATATATTAACTATTGATATCCCCATCCATGTCCATCAGATCCCCATGATGGTAGTGGACTCCTAGGGGTGGTGGTGGAAATCTTTTGAACATCCTCCCACCTTAGGTTTCCCTACTAAATCCTCTTCTTAGTGTGTTTCCCTTCGGACCAACAATTTCCTAATGCCATCTATCGGTAAGTGGTACCTTGACCATCTCTTGATCAACCATATAACAAGTTATGAAATCATGTACTACAAGCCCTCGATGATGGTACAAGTAACAAATGATGTTCATTAGTTGACTCGAGCTGCACCGGATGCACCGCATCATAGATCATGTGTCATGGGGTCATCCAATAATGTTACTAACCTACTTGGGACACTGTGACTCCTGTTTTCTACTGGATGATGGTGTATAAACTTCCTTGTGGCCCTGGTAGCTCGAACTACCAGTGTTTTCTCCTCTAAAATAATCTACACTAGCTAGGCTCACTCATGTACACCATAATATGCTGTAATAGTATTGGATATCATATATTCCATGATCATAATGTATGCCCTGCTTGATGGTCTGATCCCTGAATAAAGTGTCACATACCATATCTATGGATTAGTGAGAAGGATTGGTAACCCTCACAGAGAACTCCTCCATTTTCATATTTCCCCACAAAAAATATATAAGCTCATGTATGTGTACTGATCACAAAATAATAGGAAATAAATACTCTTTAAAGAGATGCTAAAATTAGTTTCAGGAGAGATTCATCACATGATGTGTCTTGGACACAAAGATCTATCATCACCCTATAGATACTTGATGAAGACACACAACCAGGACTAAATCCGGTCAGGAGGAATCCCCACAATCCGAAGGACACAGATAGCTACATCCAGTCAATCAATATATTCTTGGGTTCTCGGTCACGCATAATCCTAGGAGTTGACTACCTCAAAAACATATGAAATGATTCCGGTCTATGTGAATCCTCATATAGTAGTGATGCAACTAGTTGCTTCTCGATTGGTTATGCTATAAATGGTGAACCACCCACACATTTTATACCTGTTACAGACCCAATCAATGATTCAATGTCGCTTGGAATATTATCATTGTTGTCTTACAAAATAATCCTAGCTGGATGTTTTCAGGGAGGCATCCTAATATAAAACAAGGGGTACCAAAATCAATAGAGTATACCTAGTGAGATGATATAATTAGTTCATGAGAACACAACCAAATCCTATATGATTCATGTATCATTTATCTTTACAACATTTTTATTCATGTACCATGTAAATTAGGTTTCCATTATCCTCATGTATGGATATGTTTGATGCCACACCAATACTGGATTCAGTGGCCAAAATACCGAACTCAATACACATAACATAGTTTCCACAAACCAATATCATCGACACCATGTTCTAATATAGAAATAACCAGCTCTGATATCACTTAGTCAGAGCTGCACTATATGGGACCCTGCCATTACTACCATAATCCCTCCAACAATAGGCTAGGGGATAACGACTAGATATGAGTAAAACTATCCCACAAATGTGAGGTATTTTACTATGTACGTATACACACATAACCATCTCTATGACACAAATGTTGAACAGAAAAACCCATAATTAAACAATGCATGCAATCAACTAAATCTATACTAGAGTATGATAGACAAATTTATAAATGTTAAAAACGGAAAGAATTCAAGCCCATCAAAAGAAAAGTACATTTAAATAATTTTTCCTAAAATTCATCCATAGGAAAACCTACATGATCCAACCTAAGGGAAACAATGCTGGGACTATAGTCTCAAATGCTTCTGGAACACACCATGCCCTGTCTTGTGTCACAAGGCACTGCCTAGTCCTAATGTTCCTGGAACTCCATCAAATAGTTGATCATATATACAAGTCATGACACATGTTTCAGGAGAACATTTATGGGGGAGTAAAACAAAACCCATTATGAAACATAAAAACAAATAAGGATTATCTCAATGAAGATACAACACCTAATACAACAACTGTAATATACCATGAAGTAGATACGACACAATATACAATAAAGGATTGATACTATGATGATGATACCACATAGTATACCAAAAAAGGAATGATACAATAATGAATACAAAAAACCGTATACCGAATTGTAAAGATAACATAAATAAGTTACCAAATTTATTACTAGAATGGAATAAATAGTCATCTCATTTATGTTTAACCTGATAGTTTAAAAATACGATTGTCATATGTAATCCATAATTCAAACAGTTTCAAAAAAACTCATAGTCTTTATAAGACACATAGTTATTATAGGACACATAATCTATGTATGATAGATATATATTATATATTGTGAAGTATTAGGGTAAATGCCAGCCAGAAGATTCTGGTCATAGAATGCTTTTTCTGGGAGAAACCCCCCCTCAAGAAAATAAGTCATATGTAGAATTCTAAAAAACCATCATCGGATATATCTAGAGGAACATATTTTCTCACGGTTCCCAAAATCACATATTGATAATAAAATGGAATAAACATTTTAAATTTAGGTCCATTTGAATAAAAAAATCAGTTGAATCGAGTCTGACCCGTCTCGTTGGTCATCCTAACCTAGTCTGGACGACCTGACCCAGTCCGGCCAACCCAACCAGGCTAAGAATGGTTAGTCATGGCCTAGAATTGTTCACTATCCATGTTAGGTAGTGGCTTGCTAAACATTATTTCCTAACCCAATGGGCCTCCAATATCAGCTCGTTGGGGTATGGCCCGGTCCGACCCACTTGGCTTGTGTGGACCCGCTAGACCATGTGGCCAACACATATCTTCCACACCTAGTGGTTGTGCTACCCTCCGAGGTGATCACTGTGTCCCACAACAAGATACTATTGGATCTCATTCGGTTGAGCCTCCACGTCCAAGGATGATTCATCGTAGCATGTACCGCTACGTCCATGGGGCCCCATCATAGTGTGGGCCTCCACTTCCAAGTTTCTCTTCCACAGTGTGTGTCGCCACATCTATGGGGATCCACCGTAGCCACTGATATTTTTATGTTCCGGTATCGTGTTCCACTATTGGTGTCATTCGACAACATCAATGCACCAGTGGCCCCTTCTCTTGACTCTGATACTCTTCAAATTCTCCAAAATCCACAAACTTTTTAGATTTAGGATTCTAGGATCCCAATCTACACATATGCAACCGCTTTTGACACATTGTCTCCAATCCAGGGTTCAGATATCATTCTGAGCCTCCTTAAAAGTTGATCCATTACCACATGGGTCCAGAACTGAATAATGCCACAAATGAAGGAGATAAAAGAACATGAACACCTGAAAAATGATCATTTGCCTGGTTTGTATTGGCCTAGATTTGTTATCATTTGAGAATAATAATAAAACTGTAAACATTAATCTCCAAAAATGAATCCCATATTTAATAGCCATGTCGTAATAATCAAACTGATGGTCAATATTTTTAAAGAATGTCCAACCATCTTCATGAAAATAAATAATTGGGATAAAAGAAGAATCCAATGAATTACATTGAGTCAGTATGATCATGTATGAAGAGAGAAGCTACTTCATTATCGTTTGTCAATCCTAGATATTCTGAATATGAGGTTGTGTCGATCCTTCATCATTTGCCTTTATTTTTCACTAATTGACCCTCTGGCTATCTCAGTTGAATTCTGGGTTTACAGTAATGAAACTAAATTTCCTATAAAAGGATTAGTTAAAAGAAGAAAACTTTGTTTCGTCTAATAAAATATTTTTATTGAAATATTTTTATTCCCATTACGTTTCGTGAGATCTTTTTTCCCAGTTGACCTATGCTTATTAATCATATGTCACACCTAAGATAAAATATCTATTTTGAGATCAATGATGCACCCTAATTACTTAACCTATAAATATTTTAAGAGTTATTCCACTTTTTCAGGAATATTATGCACATGTTCTATTGAATTATTAACATATTCCAAAAAAAAATTGGGGCACTCATGTCCTCAAAATCGTACGACGTCTCAATGAATTGTATTGAAATCAATCAATATAATAAAGAATACATGGTAAAATATGATATGTTGTAGTTTATATTGTATATGAGTGGGTAATTCATTATAATTTTTCAAACATAGGTTTTGGACACCCTATGATAAAATAAAAAAAATCACGTACATTCAATTTTTTCCAAATATTTTCCACAAAAGAGGGGTTGTTTTATTATTTATTAAGTACATGATAGTAGATTATTAATTTAATACCCATAAGGTTGTGGAAGTCATATACACATTTAATTCAATGATTTCATATCTAGAAAATATAATAAATGATTTATAGGATTAATGAGGGATATATGAAAGTAATAAATTAAACATAAAATCAAATTATATTAAATTGAAAAAATATATTTGTTCTTGTATAGATATTATGTATTTTAAAACATTATATTTGGGACCATATGATGTCATAATTCATATAATATATTTATATAGTATAAAATATATTCCAATAAAATATAATGTCTCAAATTTTTTAAAAAAATTATGTTTTGAGAGTTTCTACTTTCTATTTATAAAAATGATATTCATTTTATCTTATTTATTTACTAAATATTATAATTTTATATTTTAATATAATATATATCATTTACTAAAACATTAATGGTATTTTTAATGTACCTATTTTAGAACCATTATAAAAATTACATTTGACTTCAAAGAAATTTCTTGTTATCATTTATATCTAATTAACACTATTTAAAAAATATAATTTTTTATATATTATTTCATAAAAAAATCCATTAAATCATTAAAATAAATTCATTAATATAATTTCAATAATACCTAAATTAATTTCAGTTTTAATTTATCAAAATTCAATTATCATCAAACTAATTACATAATCATTTATAAATTTTAAAAAGTGAAGAATAAATATAATCATAATATTAATGGCAATGAATTATAAATTCAAGTGTAATTTTTTCTATTATTTGGTAAATATTTTTAACCTTAATTAACCTATTTTCTATCAACCTTGGTAATTAATATTTTCAACATTAAAAATCATATTGTATGGATTATTATTTTACCATATTGACTAATATTATTTTTGAATAACAAATATATGAAATAAAATTTTAATAAATTATTACTTGAGGTGGATGTGTTTATGTCTATATAAAATATGCAAACATGATGCAAAGGAATTTTTCAAATATTACATTTTTTTAGAAATCATGATTTTACTTTAATTATATAATAATAAATATGAATTATATGACATTATATTCATAATTATAGATATATAATGAAAGAAATATCATATATTTAATTTCTCATTAGTTTTTAATACAATTAATTAAAAATTATAATGTTAATTAATTTTAAAATTGTTCCTAATAATGATGATTTTTAATCGTAAATATAGACATTACTAAATTCCAATATAATGAACAGTTAAATGTAGATAATTGAATTAAATATATCTGAAAAGTAATTTTTTTTATCGTGAAATTAATGTTTAATTATATCGGGCCCTTTACATTTCTTAATTTACCGAAATAAATTAATATTTCCTAAAAAATGGTATTTTTCACTATTCACGGAAAAAATTATATTATCAAAAACCAAAAAATTATCAATACATGTTTGTTTTTAAATGATGATATTGAAAATGGATATATATTTTTCAAATGCAAATTCTGAATGTTCTATGCAAAATTATAATATATATAACAATAAATTATTTTAATTTTTAAATTAATCATATTTCCATGAACGAAAATAAATTAATAAAAAATTTATAATTATTTACTATGAATATATATGTGTTTGTGTGTCACATATATATAACATAATATATTTACTCAGTTTATTGAACATAATAGAAATTTTAGAATTTAAATATTTAAATAACCTGTTTTTGAGATTGGTGCTACGTATCCCATACATCATCAAAATTTGTTTCTTAATTTAGAATCTCGGGGCATTACATTATTACACAATTAAATAAAATATTTCCTAAAAATTTAATTTTTAGGTTTTATTAATATTCTATGTCATCAACCAGAATTAATGGAATACTAGTGTTGGGTATTTCTAAAGTATTAAACAAAAAAAGTGGAATCCATTTAAATTAAAAAAAATACATTATATAAGTAATTTGTTCTATAAATTATGAATTTATAGTCATCAATAATTATTATCCATTTTATAATTTCAATCATATATTCACATGGAAATTTATTTTACCCCAATAATGATTCATAATGAACTTGTGAAATTATCAATTCATATCCCTTGGGACTTTCAAACCAAGTGTAGATAAAGGCCTGATGTCATCCGCCATTTCCTGTCTGAGTTAGGATTAGTGTGTTGTTTTATTTTTTTAACTGTAATATAATCTATGATACATCCACATCCACATATATTATATACATAATTAAATATTTTATTGATATTATAATTTCATTATAATTGTCCAAATTTATGGATCTTTTATTATAATTTGTATTTTCCATAAGGTTTTCACTATAGTTTTATAATCATAATCAAATAAATTACTAAATTTTTACTTTGATATTAACTTTAAAAACCCTAAAATGTATTTCACATTAATAAATGATTTGTTATGTAATATTTCAATTAATACAACCATGATGTTCTAGAATTATACTGTCCTTCGGAATTGGGAACATTACAAAATAACATCCAATGGGGAATATATCATCTATATTGAAAACATCTTTAGCATGATAATATACTTACATCATACATAATATAGTATATGAGAAACTGAGTACATGCATATGAAAGGGGTTTTGAAATAAATCTCAGTAATGTAATAATCAGGTTTTATATGTATAAATCAATACATGTTAGTTAATAATAATATAAAGGGGGAATTAAAGGGGTGAGAATCATAAACATGAATTTTGACACATGAGAAATCATGATAACAAAAAGGTATGAAGGTGAATGTGTCTATTATAATAAAATAATTCATCATAAACATTAGAATGAGAATAATTCTTATACAACATGATGCAAAAGGCCCATAAATGAATTTTGTTTACTCCCAATTACAACATAACATATAATTAGACTAATATGTACACAATATGTTGGAGTTCTATATAATCTTGAGCACACCCATCATATTTATTTCATCATTATTCTTAAGTGTTCCACCTAGATCATAAAATAACAAATAATTTATCTTCACATTTTATTCAATGATCCCGTAGTGGGTAATAAATAAATGTATGTCCCTAATCAATATGTATATGCGAAATAAATTTAAAACTATTCATATGAAATGGGTATGGGTATTCACTATACAATTTATTGGCATCTAAAACCTTGAGGGAATTTTGATAGCATAATTTTGTGCGATGAAAAATAATAAAATGGGTTTGTGATATATAAATTTTTATTTCATCACTTTGAATGAAAATTTTCATTTATAGGAACATTTAAAAATACATCCCAACAATAGGAATAGGAAATATAAGTAATAATATTATGATGAATCTTGAAAAATGAGGCAAAGGAAATGATCCCATTCCATGACAGTGTGACTTCAAATAATTGAGAGTAGCCTCATGAAAGGTCAGGTCTTTCAAGATAAGATTCTATAAAGGGTAGTTAAAAATATAGAAATGATTTATTGATTTAAAATGTTTTAAAAATGGATTTTAATTCAGATTATATTTTAAATTATTGGGGAACTATTTATCATTTTTTTAAACACAGGCTTCATACTCAATATAATTAAATTAGAATACCACATATCGTCCCATGGATATTCACATGGATTCTAAAAATTGGATTGGTTTTCATTATATTAGATTTTAAATTGTTGTGATTGATAAAATAATACCCCTATGGATGTGTAAGTGATTTATACATTTAATGAAATGATTTTAAAGGTATAATAAAATAATCGGATTGAAGGATACAAAAATTCTTTAAAAATTAAAAAAAAACTTATTTAAAATGAATTTATTTTAATGATTAACATATTATTATGATACTGATTATTTTTTTGTTAAAATATTTTCTAGGACATTATGATGTTATAATACATACCATTTATTTTTATTGTGTGTAATTTTTACCTGAAAAGTGGAAACAACTGGAAAATTATGAAAAATTCACCATAGGAAAATTTAAAAGTTATGTTTCAAAAAAAATTATATATATATATATTCTTTCACAATAAGAATCAATATTTATTTAAACATTAAATGTTTTAGGACAATAAGAGTTTCTATAAATTAATAAAAATGATAGTTGAATTCATCAAAAGTCAAAAAGGTCATTTATTTTTAATAAAAATTATTTAATTTAAATATTCTTTAAAATAATAATCATTTTTAATTCCACTAATATCATTAATATGATTCATTAATTGAATTTGAAATTTACCCAAAAGAATTTGTGTTTTTTTATATATATAAATACTTTTTATAGATTAATAACGTAATATTCTATAAAGTATAAAACATTAAGAAAAATTATAAATGTAATTTTAATGGAAAAGAAATATAAATATTAGGTTATATTTTTTCCAATTGTTTGTAATAAACTTTTTACACCTAATTAATTTATTTACATTTTTCAACATCAATAAATATTTATTCAATATAATATTCACAATGAAAATAAAATTAAGTTGAGATTTTTAAATAGTATTAATTATTACTTTTTTAAATAGGGAATCCCTTTTAAAAATTTATATTCAATGAGGAAGAATAATTTAAATTAATATTAAATGGGAAATCATGATGAAGCGATGTTTTTTGAGAATACATTTTTTGAGGAAAAGAGTATTTCACATTAAATATATAACTAGAAATAACCATTACATGAAATTTAATTCATATATGTAGATATATAATAAAATAATTTCATTTAGGTCATTTCCCATTAGGTTTTATTTTAATTGAATAAATTGTAGAAACATTATTTAATTTATAAAATATTCTAAGAGAATGATTTATTAATCATAAAAATAATCTTATACAAAAATGTATTATATTGATGACTTAACTATAATTAATTGAATAAAATTTAACCAAATAATTATTTTTATCATTAAATACAATTAAAAAAATTGTGACTTTTATATTGTTTGATTTAACAAAATAAATGAAACTGTAATTGATAAAAATGAAATTTTCACTACTCACTGAAAAATAATTATATTCTAAAAGTCCCAAAATTTCACAACAATTTTATTTTAATATGATGTTGTGAAAAATGTGGGTCAATTCATAAAATAAATTTTCATAATTTTATATAATAAAATTATAATATTTCAAGCATAAAAATTGTGTCATTTTTTAAGAAAACATGTTTTTGGTGAATGAAATAAAATTACAAAAAATTGATTGATTTTTTAATATAATTATATATATATATGAAGTAAATATTTATATATATTTCTAAATGTAGTTACTCATATCCATGAATTTAATCAAAATTTTAATATGGTTATATCAAAATTATCATTGATGTTTGGGTCTGGTGTTATGTGTAACATAGGCTACCCGACGTAGTTATCTATTTAAAAACAAATGGTGTTACATGAATTGATTAATATATTTTATAGATAAAAGATTAGGGAGATCATGAAAAAATAGAGTGATTCGAAATCTAAGATATAATTTTAAGGGAATCAATGGAGGATGAACCATGAGTTTATTATGTTGGATGTTTTAGATGTTCATAGATTTACTATATATAATTTGATTGATACAACATTTATGGTTTAACAGATTTCATGGTTCAATGAGGAAAAATATTTTTATTCATGGTGGGTTAGAGTATCCATGAGTGATTTCGAGTAACGAGTTCTATTATTTTGTGAGGTTTTAAGCATAGTGGGTTAGTTCAACCACTAAACATTATAATGGATATGAAGAACACATATTGAATTTCCTACATTGGAAAATCATTAATAGCTAATCATTTTTAAGACAACATTGGGTGGAACAACATCCAATTTTAGATGGATATAAATATTAAATAATAATGATTAGTATTGATGTATATATATATATGGAATTAAAATATTTTAGCTTGATCGACATAGATGATAGTGTATTATCATAGAATGAATTATTTGAGAACAATATCGATGTTAGAAGATAAATTTTTTTGGGTGATTTTTAATACATAATATAAGAAATATGTGATGTTGTGTAAGTGAAATTCCATGCGGAAAAAATAACTCATAATTTGTAAAGGAAATTACGTTGAACGTGATGATCAATTGGAAACTCTATAGAACGAGTATGAAGAAATGAGGATGAACCTGTATGTGTTCTTAAATTCATTATCTGATAAGATTATTGTAATTTTTTAAAATAACCATGTACAAGGGGAAAACATCAACAATGTCATAATTGTAAAGATAATAATATTAATTTTTTTTCCATATTTCATTTTTATGGTCTTTTTAATTAATGAATATATTTAAATGAGGAAACATTTTGTGGTCTTCAAAACAGTCTCATTAAAAATGTGGGTTTGAAAAATAAAAGTCAGTCATTCGGTATGAAGAACCCTAATGAAGAAGAATGTAATATAGAAACTCACACAAAAAGATAGATATTGAATGTATGAATGTTAATCAGGTGGAGTCTATGTTATATAAAAATCAAAAAATGGGTAATCTAAAATTAATATCCATGATTCCCCTTCAATTATTTCATAATGTCGATTTTGGGTGTAACATTGATGAAAAGACTAGACAACTCTGGTCCAATACATTGGGATGATATTTTGTATAAGGTGTTATGGGAGGCCAAGATGACTAATATCAAACACTTCTCCAATTATCTAATTCTGTGAGTAGATATTTTAGAATGGTAGATCATCTATCATAAGGACATCTATCGGTAGGTCATCTATCTATATGTTATCTATCTAATATTCCTCAATCGATAGGCCATTTTCAGTAACTCGTGTATCTTTTGGTCATCCTTCAGTATAATATCATTTGATAGGTGTACCGTGCATCCAAATCAGTAGTTTTACATTATTTCTAGATTTGTGATCCATGTTAGTGACTCGCATCCGTGACTCACGTCGGTGCCTCGTGTGGGGGACTCACATCACTGATTCATTGATGACCAGTGTTTCTAACTTCATAAAATTTCCCCTTTATGTATTAATTAATGTTAAATGCATTAGAATTCACATCATAAGGGATTTAAGGCCCATTAAATTCCCATTACTCAATTATTTATTTTTTATAGGTCTCGAAGCATTTATTCCACCAAACTGTGTAGTATTGACCAAATCCTCCTTTAATGGAAAATAAAAATAGTACATAATCCACTAATACATCTATATTTTCACAAGGGAAAGTTATATTCCTCCTTTGTTATTCAATCATTTTTTCCCTAGGTATGGGGTGCCATTAGTTCTTCCTCCCATAAGTTTCATGCAATCTAACTACAATACATGGATCATTTCCCTAGGACCTTTTCCTTCTACATGAAAATCCCATTGTTTTGGTGTAACCATTAATTGAATACCCTTAATTTATATACGGAATGTTATACCTCCATTCTTCTGTGGCCCTTGATCTATTTCCTCTCATTTATCCATTCCATGTGATGGAATGTGACCATTATATTTTTAATGGAGCATTATTGGGTATTGGGAGATGCATTTATGTCATGGGGTCATCCGGTGGATGTAGTCATTATAGCAACAATTATCATGATATATTGGGTGGTCTTGTTATCATGTCAATAATGATGTAAAACTATTTAGGTAGGGGATTCATGGATTATATATTTTAATTAGGTGTATTCATATAGTTATATTGATATATCCAATTGGATCACAGTTTTATTTCCACAATAAATATTTTAACAAGATTAAATAATTAGCATTAATTTCCTATGGATGTTATTTCCACTTAATTCTATAGACAGATTCATATCTATGATTTCTTATCCAGCATGTATTTCATGATAGAAGTTGGTATGGAATGTAAATTTGGATTAATTTTAAATAAATTGGATCTAGATATAGAGGCATGTTTAATGTTTTTTTTGTGATTTTTTGTTAATCATATGGATGTAGTAAGGCATGTTTAATTGAATTTGTTAATTAAGGATTAAATAAAGTACATATTTTGTGTAAAAATTAGATTTCTTGTACATTTCCATGTATCACTCATTCTTGTAAAGGGAAATCACCTTATTATCTATAACTATGAGTTCTCATTGTGAGTAAAGGTTGAAATCCATGTTTAGGGCCAATACAAATGTTTCAATGTTTTTGTTTCCTACCACTTGTGATGTGATGTGAGCCTGAGATACATGATCCTATGGGGATAGTGTGGAATATGGGATAGGGGTACAATGTTGGTCGTGTTAGTATATGATGTTTGGAGTGGTAAAATGCTCTGGGTTATGCATGTGGATGTGGGGGAGGACATCTGGGATGATAGAATATGTTCAAGCCAGGATTTTTCATCAAAATAAATTTTGTTTTTGTTGAAGAAGTTTTTTATTTACATTTTTTCCTTCCCAACATCTTGTGTAATATGGTCTCTCAAACCATATATTCAATAGAGGCAATGATTCATGGGGTATTCTACATTATTTTCATGTTTATCTTATCAAGGATGGATGAGTATACACTCATACTTTAGGAAGAAATGAATTATTGGGTAGTTCAACTACTCACCTTGTTTATCACCTTGAATTTCGTAGCAATGAATGCATTCTTATAAATCCCATATTATTGAAATTGGTAATTTTTTTAAATAAAATAATGAATACGTGTTTAAATAATGGGGTTTGGTTCTTGGTGGGATTTAATATTGAGGTTGATATTTTAAGAAGCTGTGGACAAGGATTGGTTAGTCCTGGAGGGCTTGTAACATGATTGGAATGGTCATTAAATGAATTTTGGTAAATTTTAATGGTTCATTAATGTAAAATAATTAATTAACATTAATTGAAAGTAATTTAAAAGGATAATATGTCTTAATGTATCTTTTTATATTTTTATGTGCTTATTGGATATTTAGTCAAAGATGTGGCAGTTTAGAGTTTGAGTGATGTTAGCTAATGTTGAGATTATGAATAGGTTCTTCCGATTGTGTGGTTTTGAGCTATTTTATATTCTGATCTATATTTATTTATATATTCTACACTACCCAATCTGTTAGGGAGACTAACACCATAGGGACCCTAAGCTTTGGGGGTGTTTTCACAAGCATCCTAGATGGAGGATGGATTGATGAAAACCCCATTTGGCCCGACTCACTTTTATAAGTATTTACATGTGATGGAATATATAATAGATTGTTTTCCCCATATATGTTTGTATGGATTTATAATGACTTGTGTTTATTTCACACACATTTATTCTCGTTATACCATCCGGATGACTACTATAGGTACAACAGGTATTGGTTGTGGTGTCATGAGGATCCTTACTCAATGTTTGGGCAATAATGGCTTGAGGTGTAATACCCAATGTGTGATACTTGATATACGAGTTATGGTGGATCCTAGAAATATTCTTGTTACTTTTGGTTGTGTGGTTGGGTAGGTGAGTTGCATGTGGTGCATTCTATATTGATACACCAAGGTGTCATTGGGCTAGCCATCTTAGTGATCGATGCTCAGGATGTGTGATGTTGGGGAATAGTGTGATACCAACGGGAATGTAGTAGTGGTGTACCCATGATATTCATTATTAATTTTTGTACTCTTATCTGGGCTACTTTTTAGAGTATCCATTGTGAGGAAAGGAAATTAATATAACTATTTAAGTGATGGTTTAGTTCCAATTTTTTCACTATGCATTATCACACATTTCCTTCTTTTTCTTGGGAGGCACTGTGGAGGATCCTACTGTATTTATAGCTATACTAACCGAAAAATATAAAAAAATTCAGGTCACATAATTCATTATGATGATAATTATAATTACTATTATATTGGGGTTGTAGGACTGTTAGGTCTTCTTAGTCATTTCCATTTTACCTTCTTTTGGTACTTCTAGTTTTTCCATTTCACATTCAATAGTTATTGAATGACATTATATATGTATAGTTGTGTTTAGTTTAATTTTTGTAAGGAGAATAAGTTTTTTTTATATCTTATCTATTTATTTCATTAGTGTTCTCTTAGAGGGAAATTCATACCATTTATGTGTTTACCAAACCCTCGATGTTAGTCTCAAACCAGGGGCCTACTAGAGTTTGGAATCGAGGGTCATTATATCTCTTCTCACATTTCTAGCCCAGGAGGGGTACACATTTTGGGATGGGATTTTGATTGAGTGGAATCAAATGAAGGTTTATGGATATGATGAATTTTGGAGTTAGGAAAAGGTGAGGTTGAATGGGTTTTTTGGAAAATTGTGCCAGCTATGTTTAGAAAGGTATTTAAACAATGGAAAATGAATGAGGTAGAGACATTTACGCCCACCTATGATCTGATGCATGGAACATTATTTTTATAATTTCTACAATACTTCATGATGTTGGTTGTTTGGTAGACACCTAAGTAATTATCATGAATCGTTATTCATTGATCCTATGCCTGAATGGGTACCCATTCAGATAGGATAACCAAAAAATAAAATAAAACAATTAATTAATGTTAATGTCTTCCATATTCTTGTATTTTGTTCACTAAATGTTTTTTATTTTGTAGGTATGTCTCCAGTTTGACATCATTCTTAGGTTCTCATAAAATATGACCAATAGGATGTTCCAGTAGATCTCCACTGAGTAGAGGAAGAAAATGATGACACACAAATATGGACACTCTGTGAATTTCATCACCATAGTCTACAGAAATATAAGGGATCCATTTTAGATGCAATCATGGAATACTATTGGGAGGAGTTTGAGAATGTATTTGGTTCAATCTATTCATAGAACTAGCACTGGGTATCATTGGTTTAGACAATGCTACATGGTGTAGTGAGGAAGTGGTGGTTTATGTTCATTCGAGATTGTGAGGAGTCAACAGTCTCATTGGAGGAGTTCTAAGACAATTTTAGAGTCAAAAATCATTATTTGACCTTGAAGGCATCCATTCGTGAGGATCTTCTTAACCATTAGCAAGGGATCTCCATTGTGTGAGAGTTTGGGATTCATTTTAGGAATATTCAACAATATGAATTCGACCTATTACTGGATAAGGAGGATATAATGCTGCAATTAATAGAGGTTTAGAATCCTAAGATCTAGAGTTAGGTCACCACATTTATAGAGAAGACATAAAATGATGTGACATAGGGAGAATAGATTATGGAGAGTATTTTAGATATAAATGGATCATCATTATATGGAGGTCTTTAGGATTCCTCATGAAGCAGAGATGTGGACTAATGTTCCATATTTTTCAGGAAGGAGTGCTTTCATTCAGCCTGGGGTCAGTCCTAGCCCTCATTGCCTCATTTCATTGAGGGGGATGGGGAGTGGATATCATTCATATGATAAGGAATTAAGTGAGTGTTTTTTATCCAGACCAAGGACATTAGAAGCGTGAGTGCTCAACCTTTCTGAGCAATCAGTGTGCAGCTGGTGTTCCATTTCATGTTCCTCCATAATGGTTGTTCTAGCTGAGGTATTTGTAGTTTTTTTCACCTCAATGGGATCAGTAAAGATCATTTGGTGATGTAAGTGAAAATCTCAAGGACACTCCTCATCCTCTGCGTGCTGAGAGAGGACACGATGGTGTTCAGCTTCAGGGTCAGGGAGGCCATGGAGTGGGTCATGGTCAACATATTGTGTTCTCATTGAATGATCTTGGTGAGATAGAGGTCATTTGAGGTAAATATTTCTTGTTCTGTACATGGGTGAATTACTTGTAAGATTCAACATCAACACACTCCTTCATATCAGCTACCCTTGTCCATGACTTGGGACTTGTGGTAGGGAGGCTTCTGGATCACTTGGTGTTGAAAATTCCTAATAGCATACAATCTTACTTGTTGGATGTATCTTACTATTGTGAGCTAGTGATAGGGATTACCTACTATTTGGGATAATTATTATGTTTATCGATACAACTACATGATGTCATCCTTATCATGGATTTGTTGTATTCAGTGTATGATAGAGTTGAATGCTTCCAGATGATGATCATGTTCATTAATGCAGATGGATAGCCATTGGTGTTTATTGGGGAGAGAGACCTTTATATGGGTGATATTATTGTTCATTCATTTTCATAAGTGATGATTGAGTAAATGTTGAGTACATCATAGGATTTGAAGACGATGTTTCCTTGGGTTTTATAAGAGTTCCCTGATTTCATTCTAGTAGAGGTTGTAGCATCACCCCTTCAATGCGATACCGAGTTCAGGATCACACTATTTCTATGCTTGTCTCATATCCCGATTTATACATATAGGATGGAAACTTATGAGATTTGAGATCTTATTACTATTTTGATAGTACATGCATGTCATTATAGGGTGCACCATTTTTTTCATGATGAAAGGTGAAGATAGTTTCAGTTGATTGTTTGTTATCATCGCTTAAACAATGTGTCATTGAATAACCATTATCCTATTATATGGATTGATAATTTATAATATTAATGGATGGGTGTACGTTGGTTCCAAAATAATTATTTTTAGTCATGAAATCAATATATGAGTGTGATGGATGATGATATCCTAAATAGTGCATTCTATTGTATTCATTGGATTTAAAATTATGTTGTTATTCAATTCAATTTGTCAAAAAACCTAGCTATGTTCATGGATTCTTTGAATGATGTGTTCCATTAATTCTTGGATATATTAATTGTGGTCTTCAATGAAAAAATAGTTCTGTAATCTATATCTAAGTATGATCATGTATAACATTTTCATGTCATTTTGTGTGTTCATCATTATCAGCAGCTGTTTGGTATGTTTTTGATGTGCGATTATTGGGATGAAGGTGTTGTTTTTAGGGTGTATTCTATATTCCAATAAAGATTAGATATGATACATCCAAGGTAGATATAGCTGTTTTCAGGGAATCCCATAAGAAATTTGTACAAATGAAATTCTTCCTTGGTTGTGTAAACTATTATGGGTGGTTCATGTTCAATTTCTCTCGTGTTTCTACTCATCTAACAGTGTTGAATATAATAAATAAGAGGTTTTAGTGGATTGATCAGTGTCAATATTCTTTTGAGTATCTTGAATAGAAGTTCATTTTTGGTCGAGTTCATTGTATTCCAATAGAAGGAGTTTAGTTGAATGTTTTCTATGAAGCTTCACGTTTACTGTTAGGCTTTGTTCTGATGCAGTAGTGGTTAGTAATTTATTATGCATTCTTTATGTTACATCATAATTAGAATAACTAATCAACACTCAATCTCAAGATGGTGGTAGTGGTTTTTCCCAGAAGAAATGGAGAAATTACCTCATTGGTGTGTGTTTCATGGTCTTTACTATTCATAAAACTCCAGGGTTCATTTTCGCATAGTATGACATGATCTTCTATAAACCTTAGTTTATTGGGTTCTTATATGATTACAATATAGGAATTTTATATACAATTTGAATTTTGAATGTTGTGGTCGATGAATTGAGAAATAAATCATGTAGTGATACAGTGCATGAATATGGTGAATCCTTATAGTTATGGAAGAACTCTATGCATTACAACTAGACCGGGGATGATTTGGGGGGCATTGGTTGTTTTTTTAGATTAGGGTGCAGTCATCTTTGCTATATTAGGTGGAAGTGTTTTAGTTGGGTATATTGAGTTGGATGTCTAGAAATACTATGTTAATTGTGTTGACACCCTTGATGGTTAGTGTGAGGATGAAAAACAATGAATATTCATTCAAGGAATAATTTTTGTTCATTTGGTAATGCATTTGATAGTTCATAGAGAGTTCCATAGATCTCCCTAAGAATTACTTCCAGGAATAACATTTAATTAAACAGAGTTTGGGAGTTTATTTTCGGTGGCCTACGTTGAAGCATGTAGTTGTGGAGTTTCAGTCTCGATGCATGGTCATTAATATGGTGAATGTTGAGCACTATTCTCCTAGTGGATTGTTCCATCCATTAGATATTCCATAATGGATGTGGGAGGAAATATCGATGGAAATTTTTTCTATTTTCCTTTGAAAAGAGGGAGGTCGTGATGCTATTTGGGTGGTAGTGGATCATTTTACCTAATCAGCCCAATTCATAGAAATAAAGCTGTCGAGATCAGTGGAGGTTTTTTTGAGGAAATATTTGTAGGAGACGATGAGACTCTATGCAGTCCAGATGTTGATCATTTCAAATCAAGATACATTTATACCTCTACAATGTAGAGTGGTCTCTAGAATTCTTTTGGTTCTCTACTATTACATAGAAATAATTTTCATCTACAGATATATTTTTAGAGATATTGGACCATCCAAACTCTTAAAGACATGTCACACTCTTATGTCCATGAATTTGGAGTTTCACAGTGTAGTCACATAACATTGGAGTAGTTCTCTTATTACAATACCTTCCATTCCTCCAATGGTATAGCACAGTTCGAAGCCCTGTACAGACAACCATTCCATTCTTCATTGTGTTGGACTATAGTTAGAGACTGCGAAATTCTTGAGCCATAATTGGTAAAAAGTAAAAGAGTGATGGTTCAGGTGAATTGTGTTTAGATGAAGGCAGCCCAAGATCATCAATAGTCCTATTCCAACCATAGTAGGGGACTTTTGAGTTTGAAATTGGGGGTCATGTGTTCCAAAAGGTGACTCCCCATTGTGGACAAAAAAATGGTCATTGGAGTAATCTTTCATCACGGTTTGTATGAAATTTATAACTGTTGGATTGGGTTTCATATGTGGAATATCATGTAGCACATCCCTCATAGGGGAGTGGGATACATGATTTTTCACATGTTTCACAACTCTGTAATAATATTCATGATGACTCTCAAATCATTTAATCTGGATAGATCGATATTGATGTTGATGCAGTCATTTTGGAGTGTCCTATAATGATCTAGAACTGGAAGGAGGTGTTGTGTAGTTATTTTTTCCCATGGAACATGTCTTATTGAACAATGATGGCATGGATTGGAGTTATGGGGAATGTCATTCTATGATACATGCTCAAAATCTCAAGTAGTATTATTTATAGATATACAGTTGTTACATATATGATTTGGGGGATGTAGACACATTACAGTTCTGATATATATTTCTCTTGTTTCTTATTTTGGCTTTCTCTCTTTTAAATGTTATCTCCCCCTAAAATAGTTTTTAGGTGGTTGGTTGTTTTTGTTTCATGTTTTTTTGTTGTTATTTTTATTATGTATTTGAGCTCATGTGGTGTTGAGATCCTGGAGAGGTATCTCTGGGGGTGGATGTTTGGAGAACCGTATTCTCTTTCTTCACAAGGTTGGTTTTGGATTCACTAAGAACAGAATGTTTTTAGAGACACCTAATGTAATGTCCATGACATCCCCAGTCTATTCCCTTGTGAAAATATATTGTTGGATGTGTACTTAGAGGTCATGGTGACTCATTTCTAACACTTTAACAATTTTCTAGTGTAGTGAATAGTGTTTCTAGGATGGTAGGTCATCTATTAGTAGGTCATTTATTTATAGGTAATCAATCAGTAGGTGTATAGTTTGTCCAGGTAGGTATGTGTAATACGTCTCCCTATCAATAGGTGTATATGGTATCCAGAATATTGAGTTAAGTCGTTGAGACGGGTTGGTAAGTCACGTCAGTGAGTCATTTGTGAAAAACGTTTCTAGCATCCTACAGTTTTCGCCATTGACATTATCATTGATGTAAAATTAATTCAATTCCATGTTTAAATGGATTTATGGTGGATTCAAATCCCATAATCCCTATATTAATTTTCCTAATTTTAATGGTATTTTTACTAGATCAAACCACATATTTTTCTCTAGATCCTTCTTTAAATTAAAATATTAATTGTATCTAAATGAATTCACTATTTAGATATTTGAATGGATGATATTTATTCCTCCATTGATCTACCATTTTTATGCCTAGGTATGGTGTTCATAGATTTTATCCCCCTCATAGGTATAATATTTTCATCATATTTTATAGGTAATTAAAAGTTTTAATCCCTATAAATTTTACAAGTGGAGTTAATTGTGTCAATTTTGGAGTTATGATGTGTTTTCGGGCTACAATTGGAAAACTGCATAATTGGAAAATATTGACAGATTTTAATCACTTTGGTAATTCATGAATATATTTTAATATATAAATCCAATTAATGGGATTATTTTTTATTGGGTTCATAGATTCATTGTCTTCATGTTTTTTTTTCTGAACCAGGATTTAATTCGGTCATCCATGGTCTGAAAAATTAAATCATGTTAGAAAATTATTATAGATGACCGTGTGGACCCCACCTGAATAAATTGATCATAAATCGGTCTACATACATCCAAATTATGTGATTACTATTGGATTGGAATGAGAATTAACTGGGGAGGTCAGATGTTGATGATTCATCTACCTATTCCTCTCTCTCCCTTGGTTAGATACATGTGATGAGAATTTTCCATTCTAAAACCATAGATTGGTCTATCATCCTTCCAATTCATTTAAGATTGTAGAGGGTTTCATGATTAATTAGGGCAATCCCACAACTGGAATTGTTGTTCCCTATCATACCATGATTCTGACAGAAATTTGTACACACATTCTTAATAACCATTGATCAATCACCACCCAACCCTAATCATTTTCCACCATAAAGAGATTATAATTTGGTGGAGGGAGATGTGATCATTGACCAAAGCAATTTAGAATTTCAGAATCAAAACCAATCACTACCGTATTTTTAATTTAATATTAAATTTAGAATTGAATTCAAAATAAGAAAGAGGAAATAATTTGATACATTTATAGCACAAGAACTCAAGCACACACATAACTCCATCCACACCTCTTTTTTATCACTCAGATGAATTTATCCCTCTATGGATGGGATAAGTGAGATGATGTGGGAGATGAGAGACATTTTAAAGTAAAGAAAAATAAAATAATGAAACAAAATGATGTTGAAGGAGATGGTCCTTGAGTGTCCCTTGGCTTCCTCGTATCTCCATTGTTGGTGTAGAACTCCCCCCTCAGAATGGGTGAACTCCCCTTTATATAGGCAAAGGCGGTGCCGTACTCTAGTCTTCAAATTTTTGATCTTCATAATTCCTCTATAAGATTTCCTTCAGATTTTGTCAACCATAAGATTGACCATGTTCGACCAATTTAATGGTCTAATATTGAAATAGTTTCTTCTTTAATTCTATTCCAAAATAACATTAACGTTTCTTCCCAAAATTTCATATTCATCATCCTTGTATATCATGAGATGTGGAAAATTTAATTAGAGCATTTACTTTGGATTAATGATTCATTTTTCATTCCCCACAATTTCAGCATCCGTGGTCCATCGTAATTAAGGTAAATCTTCATAATCAACAACATCCGACCTCCTCAGTTAATTTTAGTTCCAATAAAATTAAAATCACATAAATTGGATGTATGTAGACCGGTTTATGATCAATTTATTTAGGTGGGGTCCACACGGTCTTCCAGAAAACATTTCCAAATTGATTGAATTTTTGGGACCCATGGATGGCCGAATTAAATCCTGGTTCAGAAACAAAAGATGAAGAAAATGAATCTATGAACCCAATTAAAAAGGAATCACATGAATTGTAGTTACATTTTAAAATATATTCCTGAATTTCCGAAGTGATTTAAATATGTCAATATTTTCAAATTAAGCAGTTTTCTGATTCTAGCCCAAAACACATCATAACTCCAAAATTGAAGCAATTAACTCATCTTGTTAAATATTTAGGGATTAAAACATTGAATTGCAATTAAAAATTACGAAAATATCATCTATATCAATTCCCCCACACTTAAACTACACATTCCATCAAGCATAAAATCTCAACAAGGAATTCAAAGTGCACCAATATTACCAATATTTAAATTTCAATGCAATAAAATCAAACAATTATCAATGAACAATCAATATTTCATGTTCCACAAACAATTATAAATTTAATTTCCCATTTTTAAAGAAACAATAAATTAATGCATTTTACATTTCCCCTATGAAAAATGATGGTGCTTCTACTTTCATTCACTCAATCTTCTCAATTTAATATTATTAAATTTTCATATCATGTTCTACCTCTCTTTTGAATCTTTTCAGACATCACTCATGTTACAATTAATAGTGTAAGTATGGTCATATCCGGATTACATGCTCCTTATCCATAGGCTTGTAAAGGAACTACTTTCTCCACTTTTAAAGACAAAATGCACATAAAATCATGAGGACTTGCAATAAATATTAAAATGACTCTATAGCATTGCGTTGGAGGTTAAATGATTGAAATAATTTAAGTCAAGATGTCAGAGGTTTGACTCTTATGTACAATGAATGATTAATCAAGTGAGACCACAGGATGATCCTCACTCAAATACCTGTTGATAATGTGAAACAAAACACCACCCCCTATTAATGTCATGGGTTATGAGTCAATACAATATTACAATGAATGATATCATCCAAGTTATAATACACTTTTTTTTGTAATGCTCTGGAATGAAACGGCTTTATTTTTCTCCTTTTTTATTAAATCTTCATAAATGCACATCTTTATATTCTCCTTTTTTAAGGAGAACCGGGTGAAATGAATTAATAATAATGAAATGATGAATCATGCTCAATTTTCTAATAATACACTGCCCAAAATGATTACATACACCTCACACCACTCACAAAAAGATACTCACCCCAATGAACTCACACGAAAGGCCCTTCCCCCACACTAAAACATTTGTAATCCACTCAATAATACTAAAATATTGGGAATGTAAGGAAAAATTGGTATGTAATGTGTCTTAAACCTATAAGGTAATTCATGGCTTCTACAGGCTAATTAATGATAAATGTAAGGGTGGGTCTCAGGTAAATATGTGGCCACCCAATGTAGTGCCTCAATAATTTTAAATGTGTTTTTGTACAATCATTTTTAAAAAAAGTTTAAATACAATTCTGGAAGGTGGAATGTCCGAAGATCACTCAAGAAATATGCTTAATATAAAATATGAAATATTTAGTCTAGAAATCCTCTCATTAATTGGAATGTGATATTGGAAAATCAGTATTGGCATGATTATTAATAAAAAATTTATTCACATGATTTTCAGAAGTTCAATGATTGAAAAATGGAAGGGAAATGTCATTTACATGAATCATCTAATTCCCTCAAATCATTTGTCATTATTTCAATATCAATTATTCACATTAATAACCCAATTATCCATTTTATTCATTCGATCTCATTATCAATGAAATCTAAAACATGGAATCATCAGATTCTTATGAAACTCATGTCTCCTATATAAGTCATGTAAAACATGAATTCAAGTGTGGGTATGAATTTTTTAATGAACTCCTTAAAAGAATAAGAATGTTGTGAATAATTTTGGATAATATAGAATAGAAAATCTTACTCCCCTATCCAATGGATGCTTTTCTTCATGACATGTAATCCCACTACAACTTCTTCATTGATGGACATGAAATGCAAGAATAAAAACAATGGATAGTGTAGGCCTATTAAATCATTAAATTATATGACTAAGAGTACAAGTTGAAAATGGGGGGGGGGGAAATTCGGGTTGCCTCCTGGTTGCACCTTTTGTAACGCCCCGACCCCAGCTACCCAGAGTCGGTGCATTATTACATAACATTGGCATGATCACAAGAAAGATCAAATCTCGAAAGACCGATTGGTTTAGTAGCCTTGGAAACACTAGATATATTCATAAGTTTTACATTACATCATAAAATGAAAAACTACTACAACAACATAATGTCTCCATAATCCACACTACTATCCCCTCATAATATCCCTGCAGGTCATTCATAATTTACTTCTTCACATCCTGGGGAAAAATAAAACATAGAAAAGGGGTGAGCTCAAATGCCCAGTAAGGATAACAATATAGCGGAAACTTTCATAAATAAGAATAAACATTTAAGGCAATGCATTACTAAAACAAAATCCTTTTAAAATTGAACTTCAACATGGTATGGCAAAAGTAAAATGAAATAATGCCATTTACTTATTCACATGGATATTCTACTAATCGAATAATCACATGCAAAAATCAATAACCACTTTCATAATGTTGGAATGCATAATGCCAGACTATCATAACCACATAGCCAAGGCCTCGTGCCAAGGCTACAAATAAGATTTTGTCAAGGCCTTGTGCCAAGACACTAGTTTGTCTCATGAGACCTACCGATGCATCGAGGAGCTATAGCGGGCTCCACCCGTCACTTATTAAGTCCAATGCATTCCCATATGAAAAGGTTTAAACATAACATAAACATTCGTATTAAAACTAGCATACGAAATGTCAATACTTTCACAATAAACTATGAATGGTATAAAAATAGCACATCCATAGTCAAACATATCACAAAACCTTCAATACAATATAGAAGTTTTGTATCATAATAAATCAACTTCAAATAATCTTAAAATCCATCAAAGGATGTTGACAAAGATGAAATCAAAATTCTTTTAAAAGAAATATCTCCTTTTATTTTGAAATCATTTACGATCCATATAAAATAAAACATTTTCTTTGAAAATATTCTTATAAGCTTGTATGGGAAGCTTCGACGATTTTATAATGGCGGAAAATAACCGCACCTGCCGTATAAGTTAAAAAAAACATTCTTACCTCAATTCTGTCGAAAAGGTTAAAAAGGACCTTGTTTTGAAAACGACGGAAAGATTCCTTTATAAACCTCTTATAAAAAGTCAAACAAGGGTATAAATGACTTTAACCCATATTCTTGTAAATAGTAAAAATGTTTTGAAATACATTTCGAAGAAACATGGATGTGGATGATAAAGAGATCCCAGTAGATTATTACGTATAATACAACCTCGGATAATGAAGAGATTGTGAAATAACCCTTACCTTGTACTTTTCCTTGGTTGTGGTAGGTTAACCTCCTGTATAATGGTGAAATAATTGTTATTAAATTATACAAGAATCATATACATTAATATGATATCATATATGATCTTTTAATATTGATTTGATAATAATATCTTAGTATTATCGTTGTTTCGGGTGTTAACTTACCTGTTTTCTTTCATATGTTTTGTTACGTAAGACATGTTTGTAAAGGATAGGTTGTATATTATTCATATCCAGAATGATATCAAGTCCTTAAACATCATTTTTAAATCATAAAATGATAATTACGCTTTAATGGTTACGATGGAGAATGAATCTCATCGCGTTCGTGGAGACGGTAGTCCGTACGTACGCACGAGCGACAATATCATTCTTTTGATATTAAAATAATATATAAATGGATGGTATATCATATATACAGAATCATTAACATGTTATATTTATTATTTACATGAGTTACACATCATTATTATACCCATCCAAATAATATTATATTGAATAACAATTACACCACGACGTGGAGACGGTAAGCCGTACGTACGAACGTATGGTGACATGTTATTCAAAGGGTGGATAGAATACTGAATATGATTGTACCATATTTATAATAAAATCACAGTATATGTGAGATACTGGAGTTATTATTTCAGAATGGTAAGAACAAAGGAAGAAGAAGTGGAAGAAGAAATGAACTTAGAAAAGGGTGGTGAGATCATTACCTCTTCTTCGGGTTCTTCCTTTTGATTTGATCAAAAGGGCTCCTTAGGTTGGCTTTCTGATCAAACTAAGGCCTCTAGGTTGTATTGAGGGATGTTGGGAGAGTATTTGGGCAGAGTTTGGCCGAACCAAAAGGCTTTATAGGTGTGAAGAAATGAGAAGGAGGAGTGCCCTTTTATAAGAGGGGTGAGGGGCACCTTTGGAAAAGCTAGAAATATTAATTTATAATAAATTCATATTCGGTTTCTAAAGGCTCCAAAGTTGACTATTCAAAGGATGAGGTGGGGATAGGTCGAAAACAACTCATCCAATAGAATTTAGACAGGTTTGGGTACTTATATTAACCTTATCTTTAAGTATTAACTCTAAGTTAATTAGTTTCACTTTTACAATGTCTCTTTGTATTTTTATATAATATGGTTAATAAACTTACTATATACATCCAAGCGACCCCCAAGTGGTCCATTAATGATTAACCTATCATAATATAAGTATCTTGGCCGAACCTTAGATTTTTAGGAATTTAATATCAATTAATAATATAATATTTGTTTTAAGAACTCTTTTATGTCAATTTTGACACTATTCAATAGTTGATTTTTGTGAAACTCATAACAGATTGATTACTTCGAACAAAGTCCATTAAATCAATCCTAATATATCATATTAGCCTAGAAAATTAGTTTAATTCATTAAAAGTTTCATATTATATTTATTTGGGTATTTATAATATCAATTATTTTAATTTTTCACTATTATAGTAATTACTGCATCATCATTGTGTCATAAATAAAATAACTTATTTATTGTCTAAAAATTATAAATAAAATATCATTATGTAGGAAATCTTTTTATATTTCTAATGAATATTTATAATCTAAAATCCAACATGTATAACCCTATGTAAAAATTGTTCTTCTAAAAGATATATGCTTGTGTCATTTTTGTATTCATTTTAACTTAATTAAAATAAAGTGTCATTATCACTTACAAGTGGATCCATGGGGTCCCAAAATAGACCCAAAGATGCCCATGGTCGACCATGTATCAACCAATAGGGTTAAGACACGTTTTAGGGTAATTTAGTATTATTTTTTAACCCTTATTTACCGGATTTACCCTTAACCATGGTAAATAAAATATTTACCGCAGTAATTATTCAAAATGTCTAAAAAAAAAGTTACCTATTTACACAATTTGAACATCCTGATTCCAAATATGGAATCCATTTTCCTAAATTCAAAACACAGAAGTGGCAGAAATTAATTTAAAATTAATTCCCGCTGTCAAAACAAAAAGCGTGTTTTTAAGAGATAATAACTATCAAAAGATTGACACTTGTTTATGTTCGGTTTAATTGTAAAATTATGTCCAATGACCAACATTATATTAAATGGTAAAAATATATTCTAAATATACTTTAAAACTACTAAAATTCATAATTTATCACTATTAATTATTTTGATTAAAAAAGTTGTTTTTAATTAAAATTTAGTAATTTTCACTATTCATCAAAATATGAAAGTTATCCGAAAAGTACCAAAATTTCACCTTAGGCTAAATTCGATATTCCGAGTCCAAAAATGAAGTCCATTTTCAAATATAAAATATATATAATTTCAAAAATTAGGTATTACTATTCACAACGGCTAGTTTAATTAGTTGTGGTGTGTGTTAGAACTCGAGGTTGCGTACAACACACGCTATCGCATTATTCAAAGGGAAACGTACCGTAGAAGCTTGGGGTGTTACATTCTCCCCTCCTTCAAATAATTGCGTCCTCGCAATTTCTAGGGTATTACTGCATAAAAAGACTCGGGTGGTTCTTCATCATAAGTTCCTCGGGTTCCCACGTTGCCTCTTCCATCTTATGATTCCTCCACAAAACTTTTACCAGACGCGTCGTCCGGTTTCTCAGCACTTGTTCTCTCATATCAAGAATCTTGATGGGCTCTTCGCAATAAGACAGATCGGGTTCCAGTTCTAAATCTTCATAGGTGTGTACATGCGTTGGGTCAGGCATGTATTTCCTCAACAGAGATACGTGGAACACATCGTGAACTTTGGAGAGACTTGGCGGCATTGCCAATCGGTAAGCTACAGCCCCAATTCGTTCTAGAATTTCGAAAGGTCCGATGTACCTGGGACTCAATTTACCTTTCTTACCAAAACGTATGACTCCCTTCCACGGAGATACCTTCAGGAAAACATGATCACCGACTTGAAATTCCAAATCCTTCCTTCGATTATCGGCATAGCTCTTCTGCATACTTTGAGCTGCTTTGATGTGATTTTGGATTACCTTCACCTTTTCCACCGTTTCCTCCACCAGTTCTGGGCCTACAAGTTTTCTTTCACCAACATCATCCCAACAGGTTGGTGTACGACATCTCTTTCCGTATAACGCTTCATATGGTGCCATTTGTATACTCGAATGGAAGCTATTGTTATAGGAAAATTCTACCAGTGGTAAATATTGATCCCACATACCCTGAAAGTCAAGCGAGCAAGATCTCAACATGTCTTCTAAGGTTTGAATAGTCCGTTCTGATTGTCCGTCTGTCTGAGGGTGGTAAGCAGTGCTCAAATGAAGTTCAGTATCCAGGGATTTCTGAAGACTTTTCCAAAATCTTGAAGTAAAACGGGGGTCACGATCAGAAACAATCGATAGGGGTACTCCATGAAGTCTCACAACTTCATTAATATATAGTCTTGCTAGACGTTCCAGGGGTAGATCTTCTCTTATAGCAAGAAAATGTGCTGACTTGGTAAGACGATCAACAATAACCCATATTGCATCGTTCCTTCTAGGAGTCTTTGGTAGCCCCATGACAAAGTCCATCGTAATATTGTCCCATTTCCACTCCGGTATGGGAAGAGGTTGCATGACTCCTCCAGGCTGTTGCCTTCCAGCTTTCACTTGTTCACAAACCATACATCTTGACACAAAATCAGCAATCTCCCTCTTCATGTTGTCCCACCAAAAATGTTCCTTCAAATCTCTATACATTTTGGTGCTCCCAGGGTGTATAGAGAAATTGGAACTATGAGCATCATCCAGCAATTCCCTTTTTAGATCAGGTATATTGGGAACACAAAGTCTCTTCCCGAATTTCAAAATTCCATCTTCATACAAAAAGTCTCTCAATCTCCCATCATTCACAGCTTTAATCTTCTTTTGGAATTCGTCATCATCATTCTGAGAACTCTTAATCCTTTCTAGAAAAGATGGTTTGGCAACCATTTGAAAAAGCATTGATGTTTCACCTTCCCTGGTTATTCCCATGTCCATTTTCACTAGATCCATGAAAATTGGATCCCTTTCAATTCTCATATTGTTCAAAACTCCATGGTCTTTTCTACTCAAAGCATCTGCCACCTTGTTTGCCTTCCCCGGGTGGTAGTGTATCGTACAATCATAATCCTTGAGTAATTCAAGCCATCTCCTTTGCCTCATGTTGAGTTCTTTTTGTGAGAAAATATACTTCAAACTCTTGTGATCAGTATAAATCTCACATTTTTCACCATAGAGGTAGTGCCTCCATATCTTCAAAGCAAAGATCACAGCTGCTAACTCGAGATCATGAGTAGGATAGTTTTGTTCATTAATTTTCAACTGTCGTGATGCATAGGCAATAACTCTATCATTCTGCATAAGGACACAACCAAGTCCTTTCTTTGATGCATCACTATAAATAACGAACCCATCATTCCCCGATGGTAGAGTCAATATAGGAGCATTGACTAATCTTCTCTTCAGTTCTTCGAAACATTCTTCACACTCTTTTGTCCAAACAAATTTAACCCCTTTACGTGTGAGCTTCGTTAATGGGTTAGCCAATCGGGCAAAATTCTGGACGAAACGTCGATAATAACCTGCCAAACCAATAAAACTACGTACCTCAGTTATACTCGTAGGTGCGGGCCATTCTTGGATTTCTTTGGTCTTAGAAGGATCAACAGAGATTCCATCTTTAGAGACAATATGGCCAAGAAAAGAAATCTCCTGAAGCCAGAATTCACACTTGCTAAACTTCCCATATAATTCATGCCTCCTCAGAGTCTTCAAGATAATGCGCAAGTGATTTTCATGATCTTCGTAGGTTTTGGAGTATACCAAGATATCATCAATAAATACCACCACAAATTCATCGAGATACTCCTTGAAAACTCTATTCATCAGATCCATGAATACAGAGGGTGCATTAGTCAATCCAAACGGCATTACAGTAAACTCGTAATGCCCGTACCTGGTTCGAAATGCTGTCTTCGGAATGTCTTCCTTCTTCACACACAACTGATGGTATCCAGATCGAAGGTCAATCATTGAAAAGTATTGAGCTCCATGCAGTTGGTCAAATAAATCATCAATACGAGGTAGGGGATACTTGTTCTTTATCGTTATAGCATTGATCTCCCTGTAGTCGATACATAACCTCATAGATCCATCTTTCTTTTTAACAAAAAGAACAGGGGCTCCCCATGGAGAAACACTAGGGCGAATAAATCCCTTATTACTCAATTCCTCTAGTTGTTTCTTTAGTTCGACTAGCTCTACAGTGGCCATTCTATAAGGGGTCTTTGATATAGGCCTTGATCCAGGAATTAAATCAATGGAAAACTCTACTTCTCGTTCTGGAGGATGTCCAGGTAAATCTTCCGGAAATACATCTACAAACTCTTTCACAATAGGTACATCCTCTATTTGAACATTTCTTTCCTCACCGACAGTTATTTCATTCTCTTCCTCCCCGATAATTGAATTAAGTTGAGCTACAGGGGGTGGATCTAAATAAGAATTAGGTGGTGACGATTCTGCTCTAAAAATAAGGTGCTCCTTATCATTATCATCAAGAATCGTAACATCTTTCTTCTTACAATAAATCTTCGCATCATAGTCCGAAAGCCAGTCCATACTGAGGATTATATCAAACTCAATCATAGGTATGACGATGAAATCAGCAGATAAAGAAAATTTATGTGCTCTAATGGGGACTGATTCACAAAACTTTGTTGCAACGATACTTCCCTTAGGAGTTTTAACTGACAACTCCCTTATTAAATCAAATTGGAAATATCTAATTTTCTTAGCAAACTGGGAAGATATGAAACAATGCGATGATCCAGAATCAAATAATGCATTTGCTAAACTTGAGGAAACCATTAAATTACCTTCCACCACGTCTTTCGGAGCTTCTACCTCAGCAGTAGTGATAGCATAAGCCTGGCCTTGATCCCTTGGCCTTTTCTGAGGTAAGTTCTCCTGACGCTTAGGACATGCATTTGCATAATGCCCCATCTCCCTGCAATTGTAGCACTGAATGTTGGTAGCTTCCTTCTTCCCCTTGCAATCATGAGCTTGGTGGCCTTTTTCACCACACTTGTAACAGACTCCCATTCCCTTCAGGCAAGCACCGGGGTGTTTCTTCCCGCACTTACCACAAGATGGATATTCAACCTTTCCCTTCTTCCCCTTATTTCCATTCCCAGATTGATCAGCAGGTCTCTTCTTCTCTTGCTTTGCTTTAAAGTCATAAGACTTAGAGAATTCCTTTTCGGTCTTGATAGCACATGAGACAATGTCTTCGTACGATGAAAAGGATTGTGAGACTAATGCTCGACGGAGAAATGGTTTTAACCCATCAAAGAAACGATCAATCTTACTTCTTGGGTTGTGAATATAATCACCAGCGTACCTCGCTAACCTTGTAAAGTTAGCCTCATACTTTGTGACATTCTCATCCTCCTTTTGTCTCAGACTCAGAAATTGCCTTTCCATATCTGCTCGATGGTCGCGAGGAAAGTATTTTTCTAAAAACAGATCTTTGAACTCCCTCCATTCCATGTTTGATACTTCATCATCTTCCTTCATGTTTTGAATCAATGACCACCATTGATCAGCATCTCCAGTGAGGCGGTAAACTGCCATGGTAACTTTTTCCCTTTCACTACTCCCCAAAGCCTGAAATATTTTCTCTAGGGAAAATATCCATTGCTCAGCTACTAAGGGATTTGTACTCCCATTGAACGTTGGTGGTTGTTGTCTCATGAATCGATCTAACATTGATCCTCCACGCTGCGGATCAGGGTGCTCCATACGGGTAAGGTTATTATTCATAACCTGAGTAAGTTGTCCCAGTACGGTGATTAGCTGATCAGCACCAGTTGCATCACCAGCCCCACTATAATTATCTTGAGCAGGAGGGCAATCCCTACATGGAGTGCGTGCATTGATACGGTTTCCATTTCTTCCACTAGGCGCCATTTCTAAAAAAATGGCATAAACTAGATCAGTTTATGCATCAAAATACATAATCCCAAACTTATAAAACACTTAGCATAAATTGAACTATTTATGGATATAATCCATAATCATAAAAATGTTTTCTTTGAGGAAGTATATACTCATAAACCCTTCATAATGATTTGTAAAGATAGTGAGAGTTATCCTAAGCATATCCCCCGGGAGTGTCGTAACCAAGAGTGCAGCAAGGCCCGTTGTCGTGCACCAGTTCCCGTTCGAGTCTAGCTCAAAGCGGTGTTTTCGGGTTTTACCCCTAGGTACATCTGTGCCAGAGCCGCCTCTACCTGCTCGTATCCAGACAGGGATGTATTGCTCGGAAAACTCACAAAATCTCTACAATACCAAAATTCTAGGAAGTTCTTTTATACTAATCCCCAAAGTTCATCTTAGGTCTACGTGCTCTAATCAGAGTTTATCTAAATCTAGTTTCCAAGGTTTGTACTAAACTTCCTCTGATACCAACTGTAACTCCCCGACCCCAGCTACCCAGAGTCGGTGCATTATTACATAACATTGGCATGATCACAAGAAAGATCAAATCTCGAAAGACCGATTGGTTTAGTAGCCTTGGAAACACTAGATATATTCATAAGTTTTGCATTACATCATAAAATGAAAAACTACTACAACAACATAATGTCTCCATAATCCACACTACTATCCCCTCATAATATCCCCGCAGGTCATTCATAATTTACTTCTTCACATCCTGGGGAAAAATAAAACATAGAAAAGGGGTGAGCTCAAATGCCCAGTAAGGATAACAATATAGCAGAAACATTCATAAATAAGAATAAACATTTAAGGCAATGCATTACTAAAACAAAAGCCTTTTAAAATTGAACTTCAACATGGTATGGCAAAAGTAAAATGAAATAATGCCATTTACTTATTCACATGGATATTCTACTAATCGAATAATCACATGCAAAAATCAATAACCACTTTCATAATGTTGGAATGCATAATGCCAGACTATCATAACCACATAGCCAAGGCCTCGTGCCAAGGCTACAAATAAGATTTTGTCAAGGCCTTGTGCCAAGACACTAGTTTGTCTCATGAGACCTACCGATGCATCGAGGAGCTATAGCGGGCTCCACCCGTCACTTATTAAGTCCAATGCATTCCCATATGAAAAGGTTTAAACATAACATAAACATTCGTATTAAAACTAGCATACGAAATGTCAATACTTTCACAATAAACTATGAATGATATAAAAATAGCACATCCATAGTCAAACATATCACAAAACCTTCAATACAATATAGAAGTTTTGTATCATAATAAATCAACTTCAAATAATCTTAAAATCCATCAAAGGATGTTGACATAGATGAAATCAAAATTCTTTTAAAAGAAATATCTCCTTTTATTTTGAAATCATTTAAGATCCATATAAAATAAAACATTTTCTTTGAAAATATTCTTATAAGCTTGTATGGGAAGATTCGACGATTTTATAACGGCGGAAAATAACCGCACCCGCCGTATAAGTTAAAAAAAACATTCTTACCTCAATTCTGTCGAAAAGGTTAAAAAGGACCTTGTTTTGAAAACGACGGAAAGATTCCTTTATAAACCTCTTATAAAAAGTCAAACAAGGGTATAAATGACTTTAACCCATATTCTTGTAAATAGTAAAAATGTTTTGAAATACATTTCGAAGAAACATGGATGTGGATGATAAAGAGATCCCAGTAGATTATTACGTATAATACAACCTCGGATAATGAAGAGATTGTGAAATAACCCTTACCTTGTACTTCTCCTTGGTTGTGGTAGGTTAACCTCCTGTATAATGGTGAAATAATTGTTATTAAATTATACAAGAATCATATACATTAATATGATATCATATATGATCTTTTAATATTGATTTGATAATAATATCTTAGTATTATCGTTGTTTCGGGTGTTAACTTACCTGTTTTCTTTCATATGTTTTGTTACGTAAGACATGTTTGTAAAGGATAGGTTGTATATTATTCATATCCAGAATGATATCAAGTCCTTAAACATCATTTTTAAATCATAAAATGATAATTACGCTTTAATGGTTACGATGGAGAATGAATCTCATCGCGTTCGTGGAGACGGTAGTCCGTACGTACGCACGAGCGACAATATCATTATTTTGATATTAAAATAATATATAAATGGATGGTATATCATATATACAGAATCATTAACATGTTATATTTATTATTTACATGAGTTACACATCATTATTATACCCATCCAAATAATATTATATTGAATAACAATTACACCACGACGTGGAGACGGTAAGCCGTACGTACGCACGTATGGTGACATGTTATTCAAAGGGTGGATAGAATACTGAATATGATTGTACCATATTTATAATAACATCACAGTATATGTGAGATACTGGAGTTATTATTTCAGAATGGTAAGAACAAAGGAAGAAGAAGTGGAAGAAGAAATGAACTTAGAAAAGGGTGGTGAGATCATTACCTCTTCTTCGGGTTCTTCCTTTTGATTTGATCAAAAGGGCTCCTTAGGTTGGCTTTCTGATCAAACTAAGGCCTCTAGGTTGTATTGAGGGATGTTGGGAGAGTATTTGGGCAGAGTTTGGCCGAACCAAAAGGCTTTAGAGGTGTGAAGAAATGAGAAGGAGGAGTGCCCTTTTATAAGAGGGGTGAGGGGCACCTTTGGAAAAGCTAGAAATATTAATTTATAATAAATTCATATTCGGTTTCTAAAGGCTCCAAAGTTGACTATTCAAAGGATGAGGTGGGGATAGGTCGAAAACAACTCATCCAATAGAATTTAGACAGGTTTGGGTACTTATATTAACCTTATCTTTAAGTATTAACTCTAAGTTAATTAGTTTCACTTTTACAATGTCTCTTTGTATTTTTATATAATATGGTTAATAAACTTACTATATACATCCAAGCGACCCCCAAGTGGTCCATTAATGATTAACCTATCATAATATAAGTCTCTTGGCCGAACCTTAGATTTTTAGGAATTTAATATCAATTAATAATATAATATTTGTTTTAAGAACTCTTTTATGTCAATTTTGACACTATTCAATAGTTGATTTTTGTGAAACTCATAACAGATTGATTACTTCGAACAAAGTCCATTAAATCAATCCTAATATATCATATTAGCCTATAAAATTAGTTTAATTCATTAAAAGTTTCATATTATATTTATTTAGGTATTTATAATATCAATTATTTTAATTTTTCACTATTATAGTAATTACTGCATCATCATTCTGTCATAAATAAAATAACTTATTTATTGTCTAAAAATTATAAATAAAATATCATTATGTATGAAATCTTTTTATCTTTCTAATGAATATTTATAATCGAAAATCCAACATGTATAACCCTATGTAAAAATTGATCTTCTAAAAGATATATGCTTGTGTCATTTTTGTATTCATTTTAACTTAATTAAAATAAAGTGTCATTATCACTTACAAGTGGATCCATGGGGTCCCAAAATAGACCCAAAGATGCCCATGGTCGACCATGTATCAACAAATAGGGTTAAGACACGTTTTAGGGTAATTTAGTATTATTATAATATTATTTTTTAACCCTTATTTACCGGATTTACCCTTAACCATGGTAAATAAAATATTTACCGCAGTAATTATTCAAAATGTCTAAAAAAAAGTTACCTATTTACACAATTTGAACATCCTGATTCCAAATATGGAATCCATTTTCCTAAATTCAAAACACAGAAGTGGCAGAAATTAATTTAAAATTAATTCCCGCTGTCAAAACAAAAAGCGTGTTTTTAAGAGATAATAACTATCAAAAGATTGACACTTGTTTATGTTCGGTTTAATTGTAAAATTATGTCCAATGACCAACATTATATTAAATGGTAAAAATATATTCTAAATATAATTTAAAACTACTAAAATTCATAATTTATCACTATTAATTATTTTGATTAAAAAAGTTGTTTTTAATTAAAATTTAGTAATTTTCACTATTCATCAAAATATGAAAGTTATCCGAAAAGTACCAAAATTTCACCTTAGGATAAATTCGATATTCCGAGTCCAAAAATGAAGTCCATTTTCAAATATAAAATATATATAATTTCAAAAATTAGGTATTACTATTCACAACAGCTAGTTTAATTAGTTGTGGTGTGTGTTAGAACTCGAGGTTGCGTACAACACACGCTATCGCATTATTCAAAGGGAAACGTACCGTAGAAGCTTGGGGTGTTACACCTTTGTTTAATGTTAATGGATCGACTAAAAAAATTAAATTTTTTGAAAATTCCTAGACTACAAGATTCCCTCCCCCACACTTAATTGATGTATTGTCTTCAAAGCATTTAAATTGATTTAACAAGTAATTAGATTTGAAAATTAATCACAGAAATATTTTAACTATAAAGGAGAGGTACAACCTGGATTATTGGTAGTGCAACTTTGAGTTATCCTCCGATGTGTTTCACTCTGAAAACATAAAAATAAAATAAAAAAGGAAAACATAATTTATTTTTTTAAGAAACAAAAGTAGAAATAGGATGAGAATAAGAAGGATAGATATGGGTTTAATCACCCAAGTGGGCCCTTGATTTTGACATCCTCGAGATGGTTAGTTTTAATCAATTATCCCCAATCTGATGGTGGGTAATGTTTCTTTCTCATGAACCAAGCATAATTCTTCTTTACAGCATGCACTTGATCATTTTTGTTGAGGAATATATGGATATAGTACTCAAAGTCCACCCCCATTGTAATGAGATACAACATACATGGTGGGGTTTGGATAATGAATGAGTCCTCCTCTTTCATAGCTTCCACATGCATAATTTCTTCTTCATTCACCAATTATTTATCAAGATATACCGCACGAATGGAATAATTAATGTTAATTTAATATTGTACATCTATTTGAAAAAAAATTATAGCATGAAAAATGAATATCAAATACATCCCATTCAATTTCTACACATTTTTTCTCTATTTCCTTTGGAAAATCCACTTTGATATCTTCTTGAACACCCTCCAATAATTGTTCAACAAATTCGGGAAGCTCCAGAAGTTCTACTTTAAATAAATCTTATCTTTGATCATCTTCATCCATGAAAATAAAAGAGTTGTTTGAATCTGAATAAATAAAACAAGGGGAGGTAATACTCAATTCAGATTTAACAATATCAAAAGATAATGGGTTCAAGAAATTATTATCTCCCTTAGTTTGTTCATCTTCAATTTCTTCTTCATTTGAAATCACTTCTTGGAGTTGAGTAGTAATTGATAGAGGAATGGATTCAGTATCCACTATTTCTAGGATATCCATAGAAAAATCAAGGAAGGATAATAGGGGGTCTTCTTGGACCTTGGAAACATCATAAAATTATGTAATGTAATGGGAGAGCTCAAGTAGATTTCAGGCCATCACATCAAAAACATCATTGTTCACGTCCTCCCTTAGTTCATCTATGAATTCGTGCAAGGTTTTTTCCCCATTATCTGACTTCCCAAATAACCTCACCTATCTAACAATAAAAGAAACACCATCCAACATGGGAATGGGTGAGTCAATAATTGGTTCTTCCACTGGTAGGCAATTTTTCCATGAATTAAAGAAATAATCATTTGAAAACAACATGAAAAAATGTTTCTTTATATTTTTACAAAAAAAATTGAAAAAAGGTCATGAAATTTACAATTTGATTGCGGCACTACCTCCCCAACAGCGATTCCATGTTTGACAGACGTCTTTCATGGGGCGTGGAAAACATTATTTTAGTTACATAAGTATATTATAGTATTTGATCCTAGGTAGTCTCCCAAAGAGGGGTGCACACAAAACATGGTTGTCACTTTTTGTATGTTTTTTTGGAAAAGATTCATTTTAATTAAATTGAATGAATATGATATAAACAAAAATATTTAATTTATTGGTTTTAACAAATGATAAATATGGTTATTATATTTGGTTCGTCTAGAACTAGTGTTGTCACATCATGGATTTGAAATTTTGTGTCTTCTTCTTCCATTAACTGGTAAGAGAGAGATTCGTCTACCAAGTCCTCTCTCACCCTTAGTCACATACATATGATGAGAATTTTCCATCCCAAAACCATCGATTTGTCTATCCCCTATCCAATGTTTTTATGGTTGTAGAATGTTTCTTGATTAATTAGAGAAATCCCAGTCATAGAATTATTGTTCCCTAATAAACCATGATTCTGACATACAATCCTACACACATGCTTGAGAACGGTTGTGCAATCACCACCCATCCCTTATCGTGTTCAACCATATATAGATTACAATTCGGTGGAGGGAGATGTGATCATTGACTAAAGTAATTTATAATTTCAAAATCATAACCTAACACTGCCACATTTGGAATTTAATAATGAATTTAGAATTAATACCATAATAATAATGAAGAAGGAATTTGATCCATTTTAACAAAAGAACACAAGCACACAAATATGTCCAGCCTCCCCTTTTCCAAATCACTCAAAGAGATATACCCCTACTTGGATGGGATAAGCAAGATGATGGGGGAGAGGAGAGGCATTTTAATGTAAAGAAAAATAAAAGAAAGAAACAGAATGATGTTGAAGGAGATGGTCCCCGAGTGTCCCCTGGCATCCCCTTGCCTCCATCGTTGCTATCAAACACCACCCTCAGAATGGGTGAACTCCGATTTATATAGGCCATGGGGGTGCCATCCGTCGGTCGTCAAATTTATGATCTTCATAATTCCTCTTTATGATTTACTACAGATTCTGTCCACCATACTTTTGACCATGTTAGACCAATTTAATGGATGAAATTGGGAATGATTTCTTCTTGAATGATATTGAAAAATACCTTTAATGTTACATACCAAAATTTTATATTCATCCTCCCTATATATAATTATATATGAACAATTTAATTGAATCATTTATTCAAGATGAACTCCTCCTTTTTCCTTCCCCACAATTTCAGCATCCATGTTCCGCCTTAATGAAGGTAAATATTCATAATCCTCGACATCCGACCTAACCAGTTAATTCTCATTCCAATCCAATTGAATCACATAAATTGGATGTATGTAGAACTATTTAAGATCAATTTATTGAGGTGGTGACCACATTGTCTTCTAGAATAATTTTCCAACTTGATTGAATTTTTCAGACCCATGGATGGCCGAATTAAATCCTCGTTCAGAAACAAAAGATAAAGAAAATGAATCTATGAACCCAATAATAAAGGGAACACATTAATTGGATTTATATTTTAAATTATATTCCTAAATTAAAAAAGTTATTAAAATATGTCAATATTTCCATATTATGCAGTTTTCCAATTCTAGCCGAAAACATACCATAACTCCAAAATTGATGTAATTAACTCAACTTGTTATGTTTTTAGCGATTAAAAAATTGAATTACATATAAAAAATGATGAATATATTATCTCTATCACCCCCATAGTATTAATGCAATTGAACAACAATCTGTTGATAGTTTCCCATTGGATATTTTTCATATGCATGTGCACACCTATTTTGGTCCAACTAGAAAGTTTCATCACGTCTTCTGCATAAGGTATGTTCTACCTCAATTATTTTTGGATCCTAGATCTATTTACACTAAATTCTACACATAATGATATGTAATGTGATCTACATTATTATAATGGAGCTACCTGAGTGCTTATTGAAGAGGTCGTGTAGTGTTATCCTCATATGGATGGAGTCGTTGTGGAAGAGGTGATAGGGATCTATTATGTTGGCATGTTCTCATTCCTAGAAAATTGTATTACATTTAAGGTAGGGGATTCATTGAATTTCTGTTCTTTTTTACATGTAGTAATATATTTATCATGAATTCTCCCACTATTTCACAATGAATTTTTTATAATAAATATTTGAACTAAATTAATGAATTGGTATCAATTATCCATAGATGTTATTGCCTCTTGATTTTCTAGATTGTGTGATATAATTTCAGTCATTTTTATCTTGTAATAATTGTTTGTTAATGGTTAATAATGTAAATTCATTATTAATTTTAATTTAATTGAAAAATGATAAGGAGGAATTGTTGATGAATCTGGTAGTCATTTTTGGGATTTTATTACAGTCAAATGGATGTAGATATTTATAGCTAATTGAATAAGGTAATTCAAGAAGTAATAAATATACTATTAAGAGTTAAAATATAATTACCCATTGTGTTTCCAGTTTCATCATTATTGTAATGGGAAATAACATTATGATATTGAGTCGTGAGTGGATGATGTGTGTGAAGGGTGGATGCCTTGTTTGGGCCTAGGAGCCTAGTTTCAATGTTGTTTTTTTCATGATTCTAGTGATGTTATGTGAGCCTTGGATAACTGATCCAAGAGGGATACTATCAGATGTAGAGGAAGGGACTCCCATTGGTAGTGGTGATAACAATTGACACCAAGAGTGGTGAGAAATATATAGTTATGAATGTGGGTGTCCGGGGGGACATTGGGGATGATGGAACGAGTTGAAGATGGTCTTACTTGTCGATGTGAAAGTAGTTGATGTTGATCATTTTTAAATTAACTATTTTACCTTACCCAATTATTATTTGTATTGTCTTTAATACCATAATTCCAAAACAAGAAATTATGCACATAGTATGAAACATTACTTTTTGTTTATATTCTCAAGGATGGATGGGTATATGCACCCATTATAGTGGAAAAAAACAATGGGTAGTTCATATACTCGCTGTTTTGAGCACCGTTTTTTTGGTATATTATAATTATTTTTTAATATACCTTGATTATAGATTTTGGTAATGTTGTTAAATAAGTGAATGAATAATTGTTTAATCCATTGGGGTGGGATCACTCTGGAATGAAATGATGAGGTATTGTTTCTGAGAAGCTGTGGACTCAGTTTGGTTATTCCTGAAGGGCATTAATCATTGTAGGAATGATAATAAAATATAATGTGGTGAATGTTAAAGGATTATTAATTATAAAATAATTAATTAACAATAAGTGTAACTGATTTATAGGGATATAATGACATAATGTATCTCATTAAATGGAGGAGTACTTATTGGACTAATAGTATTAGCAGTAGTAGCTGAGTGTTTGAGAGGCATTAACTAAGGTTGAGTCTAACAAAAGGTTGTTCCAATAGTGTGTTTTTGATCTATATTATATTCTATACTTTTTTTTTATATACTAATACACCATGTCAGTTTAGCGGACAAAAACCTTAGTATTTTTGGCCACTACCTCTACATCCCGGTGGGAGGATGGATGGATGACTACCCCCTATGGATATATTCCATTTTTCGGGTTGCTATTAGTGTTGGTATTTACATAAATTAGCTTTATCAAATGATATACCTAAAGGGATGGAATTTATTTTGATTATTTCATAGACATATATTCATAATATAGATTCATGAGGTCTACTATAGGTATAAAGTGTATATGTTGTAATGTTTGAGGATCCTTAAACAGTAAATATGATGTATTGGATTGATGTATAATACCATATGTATGTTTCATTATATTATTTATGGGTGGATCATATAAGAAACCTAGTTAAATATGATTATGTGGTTTGGGGGGATGGGGAGTTTCAAAAGGTGCATGTTGTGGTGCTTTAGTTCGGTGTCGTCGAGCTAGCCTTTTTAGGGAGAAATGTCCAAGACATGTGATGTTGGGGAAATGAGGAAACCAGTGGGGAGGTGGGAGTGGGATACCCTTGATACTCATTATTTAATTATGTACTCCTGTTTGTGATGCTTGGTGAGATTATCCATGGTGAGTCTGGTGATATAATATACCTATTTAGGTGATGAGTTAGATTCACTTTTCATTCCCTATTCTTTGTCATTTTTTCTTTATATTTCCATGAGATTATCTTGGGTGGATTGTATATATTATACTATTATACTCACACTAAGATATATAAATAGGTTTTCATGTCACATGGTGCATGTTTTAAATAATGATGGTAACCACTAGCTTCGTGTTACTGGAGCAATTCGGGCTTCACCATCATTTTCATTAAAAATTCATTTCGTACATGCCGTTTTTCGCTTTCAGTTTTAGTAGTTATTTCCTAACATTACATATTTTCACTTCGGTATCATTTACATTGTGGTCTGAGCATATTTTGGTTGTTGAATATCTTATATCTTTATTTTCATTTTTTCTATTAGAGACTAATTTCTATCATTTTATGATTATTATATTCTCAGTGAAAGTATCTATCTCAGGGCGTATTAGATTTGGGACACAGGGGTCATTATCTCATATCCGACATTACCGACCCAGGAGGGTTAGACATTGTGGGGAGGGGATGTTGATGACAAAAATATTCACTATACAACTATAAGATAAATAATATGATATGTTACCCATAATTAAATAACTGAAAATTTAGAAATGAAATCGAATTTTATAGAGAAATCCATCAAATAGAATACAATTCCTTGACAAGAAGATGTTATGATATAATAAATATTATTTGTAGAAATGTAAGAGTTCGTATAAAATTTTGTGGAAGATGTTGTGGTCTTTAATAAAACTCAAAACCAATGTATCATTTTTATGTAAAGTAATGTGTTAATCTCATTTTAGAGTAAGAATATTCTATAAAAGAAAATGAGTTTTTTTTGGTATAAAATTTTAAATGGGGTGGAATATGATTTGAGACAATATATTCAAAAATAAGGAATATTAGTTTCAGTTGAAGGTTCAAATTGAATAACAAAAATCTATAAATCTAGAAAACCTAATATATTTGGTTTATAACTATATCAAAAAATTAATTTGATGAAAAGACTATCGATTGTTTTCCAGAATCTACTAAAGATAATATTAATGAAATTGATGATCTCAAAGGATAATTCATAAAGATTTGATAAAATGTGAACTATCTATAGGGACTTCTACCTCCATGCATGAAATTAATAAGAGTTATTGAATGAGGATCCAATAATTTTAATGATAAACATGGTGAGTGGATTATAAGAAATTAAAATTTATAACAAGTCATATTTTTTAAAAAAAATTAACAAATAACATTTTTAATGGCTTGGCCCTATTTGGCACATTCCATTGTAAAAATATGCAGTCTATAGTGTTCTGGGAGGTCATAGATACTTATTTTTAACACATTTCATAACTTCCTATTCTGTAAATAACATCATCAATATGTCATCTGTCAATTTTTGATCATTCAGTAGGTTATTTGACAGTATTTGTACTGTGATTCCAAATTTTTGTGTAATCATTTGGTAGATCATATATCTGTAAATGATCTCTCTATAGCTGATATATTGATAGTTGATATTTTAGTAGGTGATCTATCAGTAGGTGATCAGTCCATATGTGATTTTTCAGTAAGTGATATGTTGGTAGGTGAGTTTTATTTAAGTGATTTTTCATTAGGAGATCTGTGGGTAGGTGATCTGTGTGTATTTGATCTATCGATAAGATATCATTTGGTAGGTTATCTGTCGTTCAGTGATCTATCGATAGTATTATAATGTTTCTTGATTGGTGAGTCATCCAACAGTAGGTGAACAATGTTTTTAGCTTCCATTTTTCCCCATCGACATTATCATTGATGTAAAATTCATTAAAATACTAGTTTTAAGGCGTGAGTGTTGATTCAAATCCGATAATTTCTATATTTATTTGTCTAAGGGTCCAAATTCATTTTCATAGTCAAGCCTAACAGTTTTGGGCAGATCCCCCAATAATGGAAAATCTAAACCGTATATATAGAGTTTCTTCATTTAAATTTTCAAAAGTGTCATGATAACATTATCTCATGTTCATCCATATCCATTTTCATGATAAAACTATCATCAAAACAATGTTCATGATTCATTGTGTGATTATGCAATACTTTGATTTTTTCCCCTTGGAGATTTCCTTACTACATGTGCAAACATGGAATTTTTGATTTTCATTGATATTAGGTATGTTCTTCCTCCATCTTTTAGGTTCCATTATATGTATTCCATTCTTTCCCCTGTTCCATGTGAGGTTTTTGTGATCTCATTGTATCTAATGTAATGTTCCCAGTTTTTGGTTTGTGTGGTTGTGTTGTGAGGTCCTCAGGTGGATGTTTTTATTGTTGGATAGGTTGTCATGATCCATTGTGTGGTCCCATTATCATGTAATGAATATAGAAAAACTTTTGAGGTAGGGGATTTGTAAAATTTATTCTCTATTAACATATAGTCATATAGTATCATTATTTATCCAACTATATCACAATGAAATTGGAATAATAAATATATGATCTTGATAAAGGAACTGAAATCAAATGCCTATATATGTTATTGACATTTAATTTTCATAATAGTATGATATCTATGTATTAATTTTCTAAAATGAAATTATTAATTGAAATTGGAAATGAATGTAATTATGAATTTAATTGATAAATTATTGGATAGAGATAATGTTTCATTTTTAATGAATTAGGTTGTTGTTGTTGTGCTTTTATGATTTCAAATGTATGTAGTTATGCATGATGAAATGAATTTTATAAATCTATATGGAATAAGAATTGGTTTTATGATTAAGATAATTCTATGAAGGGTTCTGAGTTACCTGATTTCTTATAAAGTCCATGAACCGTATGCTATGGATCATTGTGTGCTTTTTATGTGTTAAGTTTTATTACATAATTTAATGCCAAGATCCGTGTTTCTATATTGTATGGTTTCTTCTGCCTATGTTCTGGTGTGAGGCAGGGATGGATGATCCTAGGATGGTGTTTTTGGTGTATGGGAAAAGGGATACCCCATTGTGGTTGTAGATTTTGTTGATCATTGAGTGGAGAGATGCAATGGTTTATGCATGTGGGTGTTTGGGAGGACATCGGGCATGATGGAACAAGTTGATGATAGTATTACACCTCAATGTGAAATAGGATACTATTGAAAGTGTTATTTGATTAATTTTTTACCTTCTACATTGATTGAGGCATATTGTAATTCTTACCCTCCTTCCAAAATAGGATAATAGACAAAAGGTATGACATGGGCTTTTTGTGTTGAGTCTCTCTTTGTTGGGTGTTTCTGTAATTCTGTTATATGTGGAAAATACTCGATCGGTAGTTCATCTACTCATTGTGTTGACCCCATTTTGTTTGAAAGCGTATAATTATTTTGTAGATTACATAGAAATATGAAAAATTGAAAAATTGTAATATAAATGAATAAATGATGTTTAACCGATTGGGTTGGTGACTGTTGAAATGAAATACCAATGTAATATTTGAAGAAACCGTGGACTCAGTTTGGTTGTGCATAGAGTGAATGTATATTAGATGGAATGATAATGAACTGTAATGTGATTTTGATAATATGTAATTAATTGTTATATAATTTGTTAACATAAAATGATACTGATAAAAGGTAAATGTATTTGAATATAGCACTTTAAATAGTTGTGTGCTTATCGGATATTCAATCATAGTAGTGGATGTAGATTGTTTGAGAGGTGTTTGTTGAAATTGAGTCGAAACATATTTTTTTCCAATGTGTGACAGTGATATATATTATAAAATATAGAATTTTGGTTTCTGTATGCTTATGCACCCTTCTTGATAGGGAAACTAACACCTTGGGGATTCAGATCCCTTAGGGGATTTTCCCCAAAATCCTGACGTCATGATGGATGGCTGACTACCACCTTTGGACCTACACTATTATCTTGAATTTTATTTGTTCTTGATTTCATGGAAGTTAGTTTGACATATATTTTTTAGAGGGATGTTATGTATATTGGTTATTTCACATATACAAATATATATATAGGTTCCTAAAGACTATTCTATGGATATAATGTTTAAGCTGTGATGGATTGGGTATCCTTTCTCGGTGTATGGGCTAAAATGTGTTGAGGCATAATACCTTATATATGATACACATTATTCATGAATTGGTGGCACTATGAAATTAATAAGTAACATTTGGTTACGTGAGTGGTGGTTTGTGTTTCGGGAAGTGCATGTTGCGGTTATTCTCCCAGGTGTCTTCATAGTAGATTCTTTAGAGAGAGATGACAATGACGTGAAACATTGGGGAAAATATGAAACCCATAGGGGAAGTTATATAAAGGATTGCATGATATTGTTCTATTCTGTTATATTTTATTATATGTGATATGTGGTGAGAGTATTCATGGTTAATATGGGATCATGATATATACCATATGGTAACGAGTTAGTTTCACTTCTTTTCACTAGTATGTGGAATTATTTCATTACTCTTCCATGAGAGGCTTCGGGGAGGATCCAAATGAGTATATAGTTATAATCATTCATTGTCTTATATAGTATTTTTTTGGTCACAGGGTGTAGGTTCGAGATCAAGCTAATTTCTAATAGCTTCTGAGTATCCAAGAGTTTTTTGGTCTTCGTTGTGGCTACGGTTTTACTTTCTTTTCGTACTTTCTGTTTTCCCCATCAGTTCAAGTATTTTTTTCATATCATCAGATATATGTACCTGTGTTTTGTTTTAATATTAATTTATGAGATGGTTTAGGTTTTTCCTATCTTATCTATTTATTTTAGATTTATTCTCATTCATGGAAATGTGTCCCATCATTATGTTTAATATACCCTGAGGTCTAGTCACCAACCTGGGGCCTACCAAGTGCACGACTCATGGGTCATTATCTATCTTCCCATATTGCAGTCCAATGAGGGGTACACAATATGGGGATGGGGTTGTAATAGAGCTATATCGGAGGACTGGTTGACAGATATATTAGATTTTGGAGTTAGGCCAAGGTGAGGTTAATTGGGTTTGTATGGAAATATTGTCAGGTATGTTTATTAAGCATTGTAAACATGATAAGCTGACTAAGACATGGGAATTTAAGGCCTTATATAATCTGATGCACAAAAATTTATTTATAATGTGGATAATAATCAATTTCATGCCGGTACAAGTGCAGATACCAAGGATTAATCATGAATTATTCTTATTGGTTTTTGTGTTTGAAATGGGTAGATTGTAGGATAAGTTATCATAAAATGAAAAAAATAAAACAATTAGTTAATTTTATTATCGTCCACATTCCTTGTTTAGGAGTTCGTACTATTTTCCCTTTTGAAGGTATGTCTCTATGTCAATGATCTCATAAAGATCCCAAAGAATATGTCTAGAAGGTTGGGTTGATAGATCACCAGAGAGTATAGGTGGATTACAATGACACTTGGAGGATAACATAGTAAGATTTTCAATGCCATTTTTTGCAGATGTACGGCGAATACATTTAATATGTAGTCGTATTAGACCTGTTGGAACATGTTTAGTTATATTTTTGTTTGATCCATTATTAAACGGACCAATGGGTATCATTGGTTGTGAAAATGTTTGGGTAAGGTAGTGAGTAGTGTTGCATCTTGTTCCTGGAGGATCAGGAGGAATCATTAGTATCATGGGATATGTTCTAACACCAATTCAGAGCCTTGATTCTTTCTTCAATATAAACAGAAGCCATTAGTAAAGAACTACTTACCCATCAGTTGGGGAGGACTACTGTGTTAGAGTTTGGGATCAGTTTCAGCAACCTTCTGTGAAATGATTTTGACCCATTTCAAGAAGAAGAGTTAGGGAAGGCAATTTGGAGGAGTCTTTGATTCTAGAGATGTTGTGCCAGGTAAATCTATTTATTTTCAATAAGTATATCTAGATACAAGTGAGGGAATAATTCATCGAGAGATTTTATCCATAACTGGATCATCATTATATTGGCCGTCTAGATTCATCATGAAGTAGAATTGTGGTTTTATATCCTTGGTTTTTAGGGTATAATATTTTCCATTCGGTAGGGTTAGGTCACATTCCTCAATTTTTCTTTTATCAAGGGGAAGTGGCTCTCATGACTATAATAAGGGATTAAGACCTCGTGTATATTTTTGGTGGATGATGTATTTTTAAATAAGAGTTCCCAACCTATCTATAAAATTTGCATGCATCAGGTGCTATGCATTAGGTTCCTCTGTTGAGGTTGTTCCAACCGAGGCAGTAGTAGCAGGATAGACCAACTTTGAATCTGTACATAGAAAATGGGGTAGGTATTGAACTTCCACAGGACACTCCTAATCCATAGGGGGTATTGGGAGACCAAGGATATGGTCACCATTAGGGTCATGTAGGTCATGTATAAGGATGTTTTCTACTTCATGCTCTATCTTTTCTAATGCCAGGAGATCCAAAAATCATTTGAGGTACCATTTTATTAATTTTATTGTGAGTGCATTCCATGTTTAAATCAAATAAACTCGCTCCTTTGTATCACCAACCATTTTTCATGATTTTATGATTGTGGTAGATAGTATTACCTTTCCCTTGTAATTTACTATGCTAATTAGAGGCTGAGAAGACATGTTTGAAGTACATAGAGAGTAAGACTTTGTGATGGGGAACCACCACTCTTGGGGATATTTCCTATTTTTATATAGTCAAAAATATGATGTAAACCATTTCATGGATTTATTTTATTTAGTTCAATTTATCATGGATTTATATAGGGGTTGGCGGTGTTTATTAATGCTGATTGAGTTCCAATAGAATTTATTGGAGAGGGAGTCCCTCAGATGGGTTAGTGGAATTCTTATTTCATGTCTTCCTTGATGGTTGAGTTAATTTTGAGTTATTTTGTGGTTCAATATTTTGTGTTTCACATGTTGTGATATGAGTACCATAATATCATTCTAGAATAGGATGTAGGGATACCCCCATGGTGAGATATTGAGTTCCAGATCATGCTACAGTATGACACGTCTGCTATCCTAATTTCTCCGTATAAGATAGAGCCTTATGTGTTGAGGGAGTTTTGTATAATACTTGATGGAAAATTGCGTTATGGTTTTTTTTAGTGCGTATCAATATGGGGTGCACCAGATTTGATCTTGAAGAAAGCTTATCGTAGTTGTCTACTGTGTGTTGATTATGATAGCTTGAACAAAGTGAAACTAACGATTTCTATTTTCTTCTACCGATTGGTTATTTATTTATTCAACTGATGGGTGAAAGATTGTTCTCAATGATCGATATGAAATTTGTGCATCATTAGATGCATATAAAGGACGATCATATATCATAGACATATTTTTGTTGTCGTCATCAGAAATACGAGTTCATTGTGATTTCATTCAGTGTGAAAAATTTTCTAGATGTGTTCATGGGGAATGTTGTATCCCAGATGTGAGTAGATTTGGATCCATCAATGATAAATGAATTTTTTCCTCTGGTATCACCCAAATAAGTGGTATTTGAGGGATGTTTCCTTGGTCTTATTGGCTATTATAGGTGGTTAAAAGACAATTTTCATTGGGTTGTGACTCCTATAAAAACATTGAATAGAAAATATTTTCAATATGTATGGACTGATTAGTGTTAGATAGATTTTGAGTATCTGATGGAAATTTTGGTCAGTGCTCTATTTCTATGTCTACTAGTTGATGTAATTCAGTTTGATGGTTTTTATGAAACATCACATCTAGTGTTCGGTTGTGTTTTGATGCAGCAGAGATCATTCGTTTCTTATGGGACATGTATTTTATGTCTCCATGATTTTAAGTATTCCACCCATGATCACAAGTTATAAAAAATTATGTTTACCATGATACTGTAGATACATTACCTCATTGGTGAGTATTTCATTGTATTCACTATTAATTAGAGCATGAGGTATGTTTTGTCTCAGCGTGACATGATCATGAGATATCATCAGTTGATGGAGTTCTTAAAGAATTGCAACTTTGAAATTTCATATACACATTGAATGGGGAATTTTGTAGCTGATGCGCTGTACAAGAATCCGTGTACTGATGAATATCATAAATTCGATGAATCTTGGAGGGTGATGGAATAATTATCACCATTATATTTACATGTGAGAGAAGATGGTGTAATGGGTTTCATTTTTCGGATGATCGTGCAATCAGATATGGTGTAGTAAATGGTGAAATCCATGTTGGGGGATCTTGATGTTGAGGTTTAAGGAGACTGATTTGTTTGTAGAAAGGCCCCTGATTTTTGTTCGTAGGATGAACAACATTGGGGTTTCATTCAGTGATGACTTTTCATTCCATTAAATATGTATGAGATGGTTCTCATTGAGATTCATAGTTCAACAGTAGTGCTATAACTTTTCCTTACAATGATTTCCAATTATTTAGGAGTCAATATAGGTGTCCTAGGTTGAAGTGTGAAGTTCTAGAATTTTTTACTTGGTTTTTGTTCTACATTAAGGTGATGGACAAGCAACATTTTCCATGTTTTTTTCTCTAGATATTAGATGTTCTTAATGGAAGTGGGAGTAAATAATAGTGCACATTGTAACATGTTTACCCCGATTTCAAAGAGGCTATGATGGTATATTTGTGGTAGTTTATTGTGTAGTGAAATAATCTCACATCATAAAATATATGTGTTGAGATTAGTGGAGGATTTTTTGGCAATTTCTGTAGGGGAGGTGAGACTCTGTGGCTTCCTAGGGATGATAATTTCTTATCAAGATTCTCATTTTACCTCCATTATGTAGAAATTACTCAAACATGATTTTGGTTCAAATACATTCATTAACACTACTTCTCATCCAATGATAGGTCGTCTGACAGAGTGATCCATAATAACCGTTGAATTCATGTTGTGCTATTGTGTCTTGGAATTTGGAGGATCATGGATGACACACTTAAGATTTATTGATTTCACTTATAGAAATATTTTCCACTCCACCATCACTATGGGGCCATTTATAGCCATGTATGGCCAAACATATTATTCCCTATTGTGAAGGACAAGGGGGAATATATAAAAATTCATGTTCCAAAACTGGTGTATAGTATGATATAGATGATTCAAGAGACACGTGAGGGGTAGAAGGTAGAAGAAGATCATTAGAAGTCTTACACCGATCAAAGGAGGAGACCATTTGAGTTTGATGTATTGGATCATGTGTTTTTGAATGTGACACCATGTTAGGGAAAGAAAAGGTTTGGTCATGGGTTTATGCTTTCTCAACAGCTTATTGGGCATCTCGAGGTGCTAGCACATGATGGATCCTCGACATATTGTGTATCACTTTCCCCAATTATGAACATGATTCACAATGGCATTCATGTGTCGTAGCTTCATTTTTATCTTCATGAAGACTCTAAGATAATATACTAGGGATATATTGAAGTTAACTATGATGCATCCTTCATGGATATTCCTGTAGGGATCCAGGACTGTAAGGATAAGTTGTGGCCTGGGTGTCTTATACCCTTGGTTCATGTCTTGTGGTGGCACAAGTGGTGTGAAGGAGATTACATGGGAACATGAGTCATAGATATGCACTCAGTACCCTAATCTATTTTATTTATTTCTCTTTTCTTATAATGATGTTCTATTTTTCAAAGTAAAACATTATAGTTTATGAGATAGATTTCTCTTGTTTCTTGCCACAGATTTCCCTTTTGTGAGATTTTTTCCCAATGAAAGTGTTATTAGGATATGGTTGTGGGTATTTTTTGGTTTCACAGTCTTTCATTAATGAATATGTTGAGCTCCTGTGGTGGAGTGAGCCTTCATGGATATCCCTCGGTTGGCAGTTCTGACAACCCCATATCTATTTCCTCTCGTTGAAGGATTTGGATTCTAGATAATGATAATGTTTGATATGTATCTAATTCATTTTACCAGACCTATCTATTCTATTCATTTGTGACCATCTAGTTTTTTTGGTATTATGGGAGGTCAAGGTGTCTTATTTCTAACTCTATGAATAAATTTCCAGTTCAATGAATATATTTTCTAGTTATATGAATAGTGGTATTAGTGATTCATCTATCAGAAGCTGATTTGATGGAAGGTGTACAATATTTCTATATCAGGGAGTCGTATATCATTATGTCATCTATTATTAGGTGAGCTTTTGGTAGGTGATTTGTTGGTAGTTTATCTATTCATAGGTGATATCTCTATAGGTGTTCTGCAGATAGGTGATCTGTCGGTAGGTTATATGTCGGAAGGTGTTCTCTCAGTATGTGATATTTTAGTAGGACCTAATTTTGTAGGTGGTCTATTGGTGGGTATATAGTGTGTCCATTTCTGTGATTCATCCAACGATTAGAGAACACTATTTCTAGCTTCCTACAGTTTCTCCCCTATAATGTTCTCTTTTATGTAAAGTGTAGAAAAAACATTGTTATAAGTTATTTAAGGATGATTCAAATATCATAACTCATATCTTTATGTTCAAAATGGTCTGAGATTCTTTTCATAGTCAAGATGGATAGTCTAGACAATATTCTCCAATTATGGAAACAATAATCATTATCGAAATCGTTGCTCTATTTGGAATTTCAGAATGGTCGAGATACATTCCTATCATATTCTTACTTCTCCAATATCATTGACTGAGGTTCCCCAATCCATTTTTCTTCAGGAGTAGTGTGATTGTGATTCCTTGGATTGTTTCCTTATTGTTGGTTTTCTACTGTATGTGAACCCATATAATGGTTCAACCAGTAAGGGTTGAGGGGTCATCAATATAATTTATGTTATACCTCCATATTATGGATTCCTCAATCAATTTTCCTATTGAACCACCTTTCCATGGTATGTAATTTGATATATATATATATATATATATATATAATTGATATTTCATGACTTATTGTTAATGTGTTTGTGATATGACATCCTCGAGTGGATGTAGTCATTATAGGAAAGGATATTGTGATCCGTTGTGTTGGTCCACTCTCAGGAAAGGAACGTGAGAAACCCTTTGAGCAAGGGGATGTGTGACATCACCACTCTATTTTCATGGAGTCATAGTGTTAGCATAATTTATCCCAAATGATGACAATGAAATTAAAATTATAAATATGTTGACCATATTAAGTAATTGTTATCAATTTTTTAGTGATGTTATTACCACATTATTTTCTAGATATTTTGATTTCTCTAGTTATCTAATTTAGCTTGTTTCTCAGGATGTAAATTTGAAATTAACATAAATCCAGGATTAATTCATAGTTAATTTGTTAAATATAAAGGGTCTTGTTAAATAAATCTAGTTATTGTTGTTGAGCATTGATGATAATCAAATGGACGTAGTTGATCATATTTAAATTAATAGTTTAATTAAATATAGAATAAATAGTCGGCTGTGTGATAAATATAATGCATTGTATGCGTTTTAGATATCATCATTATTTTAAAGTATATGTTCTGTATGCTTTGGAGTAGTGAATACTCGTTCTGTGTGAAGGATGGAATCCTTGTTCTATGATAGGATCCCAGTCGCTATGTTTTTTGTTGCGTATATCTTTTATTTTGATGTGAGCCTTGGATGGTTGAGCCAAAAATTATATATTTCTATTTGAGGTCTGGGTTTCCCAGTCATGGTGGTGGAAGAAATTAATGCATGGAGTGGTGAGATACATATGGTTATTCCTATGGATATTTGGTAGGACACCAATGATAATGGAATGCGATAATGTTGGGATTACACTTCAACATGGATGAGGCGTCCGTTTAACATGTTTCTTTTTTATCTATTTTACATTCCCACTATTTGAAGTAGATGGGGTTTCATACCCTACTTCCAAAATAGGAAATGATGTGTGGGGTATGCCACGTGTTTTAGGATTTTTTTCTATCATGGTTAGATGGTTCTACACACCTAATATAGGTAAAAAGACTAAATTGGTAGTTTTTCTACTCACTGTGTAGAGCCCCTAATGTTTGGTAGTTGAGAATAATTTCCCAAAATACTACGAAATAAGGGAAATTGTATTAATGTTAAGTAAATGAATAAATGATGTTTATCCAACATGTTTGGGTCATTCTAGGAAGAAATTATGAGGTATTTTTTCTGAGAATCCATTGACTCAATGTGGTTATTCCTAGAGGTAATGGATCTTGTATGGATTTATAATGACATGTATCGTTAAATTGATAATAGTTAATTAATTGTTCAAGAATAAATTAACCTAAATTTAAACTGATAAAATGGGATAATTACAAAAATACAATACTTTTAATGGTTGTGTTCTTATATGATATATAGTCTTAACAGTAGTAGTTGATATTATGATTGACATTAGTTAAATTTGATTATACGACTAGGTTTTTTCATAATGTGGTGGTGAGTTATATTACACTATGTAACTTTTGTGATTCTATATGTTACTCCACACTTAAGGGTAGGGAAACTGACACCCTCATGATTCTAAGCCCTTGGGAGGTTTTTCCCAAACATCCAGATGCATGGATGGATGGAAGACTACTCCCTTTGTCCCACCTCAATTCACTTGTTAGTTGCTTTTTATAGAAATCATGTTAGTTATTTTTCATCATATATATGTGTAGAGGGTTTTTATGTCATGATGTAATTACACACACATTTATTCTTCATATAGGTTCCTAAGGACTACTATAGGTATAACACCAATAGGTTGTGATAGATTGGGGATCCTTACTCGGTGTAAGAGATATAATATCTTGAGGTATAATACCTAATGTAAGATAAAGCTTATTATTGTTGTGGTGGCTCCAAGAATGTACCAATTTGCATTTGGTTATGTGGGTGCTGTTTTTTGATGCATGTGGTGCATTTAGTGGTGATTTTCCATGGTGTCTTCTGGATATCCATTTTGGTGACAAATTCTTAGAGAGTTCAACATTGAGAAATGTGGAAAACCAGTGGGAATGTCGTACATGGTTACCCTTGATATTCATTATTATATTATATTATCTTGAATTTGATAATTTTTAGGAGTATCCATGGTGAACCTGGTAACATAGTATATATTTATAGGGGATTCATTTGATTCACTTGTTTTTAATTGTGTTGTAGTATGCATTAATTACTCAGGCATGAGTGGGTCCTGGGAGTATGATACTGAATATACTGTTATACTCATCATATGTTATATAAGCTATTTTTCTAGTCACATAGAGCAGGTTGTAGGTCATACTGGTTACAATTTGATTTTTGGATTGTAAGAGTCTTTTTGGATTTATTGTTGCTATCGTTTTACTATAATTTGGTACTTGAAAATTTACCTTTTTGTTGTAGTAGTTATGCATGACAACACACATATGTACATGGGTATTCATTTATATTGTTGGTTTATTAGGAGTTGGATGGATTATTTCTTATCTCTCTCATTCACATGTGGTATCTTAGAAGTTAATGCCTTATATCTATGTGTTTATTATACCACTAGTGCTAGATGAGAATTTAGGGACTATTTGAGGCAAGACTCTGTAGTCATTATCTCTCTTCTCACATTACAATCCTCGGAGGGGTACACATTGTGAAGGGTGTGTCCAGACACTATTTATGTGACTGAGTAGAATAAAATGTGGGATTAATTGATGTAGGATACAAGAATTTAGTCCAAAGATAATGATTAATTTGGATGACTCACAAAATAACCAAATTAATATAAGTATTTTGAGGAATAAATGCAATATATGTTGGATTAATATAAATATAATTTACTAAAATGTTGGGAAAAATATATGTGTTTTATATATAAAATACACATATAAAATGAAAAAAAAACAATGAAATACTAGAATAATTTCCTATACTATTTAATTATGGAAAAATAATATTTTTAGTGTAATAGTTATGGAAACAATTTCAGCATGTTCTTATCAGTTGTATTACGAGATGTTCCAAAGGATTATCAGAACATAATATCATAAAAAATATAATCGTGATCCTGATAGAGAAAAACCGATAATAATATTATATTCATTATATATTTGGATCATAATGTATAAACAAATGTGTAAGGGTCTTATTTACCAATAATGTATGTGTGTTTCATGACATGGAAGATGAAAATTTTTCTACAGAGGATAATATAGATTCAAAATCATTGAGAGCTATTGTTTGATGTGACATTCAGGTCCTAGATAGTGGAAGTGATTTATATAGGATGGGGAAAATTATATTTTCATTTAGGAAATGTATTTTAGAGAGGGGTAGTTAACATTAAAAATACAAAGGGATTGAAGATCATAACATCTAAGAAAGAAAATATTCAGAATGAATGATAAGAGAATCATAAATTATTTTTTGTATAATAAAATTGGACAAAATTTTCTTTATATATGTTAGTTTTGAAACACATTTCATGAATATAGTTTCAAAATGAATGATTTCATTATTAATGGAGGTATTAATAAAAATTGGATTTATAGTGTTTGGGAAAAGGGGAATATCCTAATCATTTACATAGAATAACACTAACATTTTACCTCAAAATAAGAAAAGAAACTTTTTTAAAATAAAATTCATTGCCAATTCATCAAAAATAACTAATAAGATTGGATGATAAATGAAGAAAATCATAATATCCATAAATAATGAATGAATAAAACCCAGAAAAAAATACTTCTAAAAATGTGAAAATAATTTGGATAAAATACATTCCCAATGTCGAGAAATTTTTAATTTTTTGGTTTAGTTCACATTGATGTCAATGGACTATATCACCATATTCTATGGATCTAAAATGGTATTGTATTATATTTATCAATTATTATTGTTGGATTATGTGGATGAGGGATACATCACATGAATTCGATGGATTAAAAGATATTAAATTATATTTCAGATTAATAGAGAATATGGTTGAGGTGAGAATTGAAATATTTTTAATATATAATGACATATAAATTTAAAAAATAAAGTGGAGAAATATCTATTGAGGAATGGAAAAATAAATAAATATTCAATAGAGTGAACACCTCAATTAAATAAGGACATTGATAGGTAGAACCATAAAACTAACAACATGGGACATTTTATGGTCATATATAATATTATATATGTGAAGTTATAATGAAGACACTATTTAGATTAGAATATATCTTTAAAAAAAATTTTTGTGTCTATTTGAAGATAAGACCCAATTTAATAATTTGTATGGTATAAATCCTAAATTTAAAGACATTTAACAATTATTTTTTTGTATATTATTCACACACATAAAAAATATTATTTTATGATCATGGTAATGATGTTATTTTACTTTTCAATTCATCTAATAGAATATAATTCATCTGTTACTACAAAACGAAAAAATCAAGAAAAAAATTTAATAATAGACATATGGAAAAATAATATATTCATCGATAATTTTCTGATTATCAATAGTTAAACAATGGAAAACATAATGAGGAGTATGTGCCTAGTGTGGGAAAGATAATCACAGTATATTAGGATGACGTCAAATTAGTTTTAAATACCAATGAAGAGGTAAACAAAATAATAATAATTCTTCGTGGGAATAATTGTATGATGATTTTGGATTATTTATTATGCAGTCTATCATTTTCAAATACATCATGTTCTAGTTGCCTAAATTTTTGGGAATGATGGAATAGTTCCATTACATTACCTTTGGTCTTACATAGCATTTCCAAAAATGTACAAAATATATTATCAAAATTTATATTCACAAAATGCATGAAATCGACCATGTGATGAACCAAAACATCAGACCAATATGAATGTTCCCAAATAATGCTATGTTTTATCTAATTGTTTTGTTTCCAAAATTCATCAATTTTTTTGTTGTTTATAGTTGATCAGAATTTAAATGCATGTAATAAAGGGAAAATGATATAGAATTCATAACTAATATCATTGTTTATGGTATATTGTTTTCAATTATGCCTTTTCGTAAATGATATTATTTCCTATGAAAATGATTATTGGTTGGAAGGAATCTCTAATGAAAGTTGGAAAAACATTATTTTCATTTATTAACTAGCAATAATGCATTATTTTCTCTCATAAAATATGGAAATGTGTTTGGGAAATTTGTAATAATTCTAGTTTGCATTCCATATACTGGGAGGTCACTAATTTCACACATCATTTCATCTTTCAGTGGAAAAGATTGTTTGGTAGCAACAACATATGTACTAACACCATTAGTCCAAAAAAAAATTAACTACTCAATAAATGGACTCAAATAAAAAAAGTATTTTCTTGACGTCGTTGAATTAATACATTCTAGAAGATATATGGTTCCTTTTTAAACATCTAAGACCTAAAATTTTATGGAGTTATAAATATAGTACAATACGAATATTTACTACTGTAATAACCTATCGGATAGAAACCTTCACATGAAAACCCAATGACACGTTTCCAGCTTTTGAATTATAATATTGAAGCACATTGTTCAAGTGGCACCATGAATCAACATCATATGAATGATTTAATATTTTAACTATGGATAAATTGGTTCCCTTCCATGAAATCCATTGATGATATGTAAATATAATTTACAATCTGGGTTTAAGCTGAAAATACCTCAACTATTTTTTATGAATCCATCCATAATCTTTAGTTGACCCTCTTCCAACATTTATTCTCCAAATTTTAGAAAACAATCCAATGAATCATTTTCACCTTAATATAAGATACAAAAATTTGTACATTCATAAATCTTTTGATTACCAATACCCAGATTACAAACCACATTGTTTCATTCGTAGAAATATTTAGGCATCACATTAACATTATGTAACCATTTTTTAACAAATGATAATATCATATCAAAACAACTATTTGACATTTCATTATCTTATATCATAGATATTAAGTTTTCAAAAACATTAAAGTTGGTTTTCTTAAATCAAGGATATAAGGAATCCTCAGAAAACATCAACAATTCAAAAAATTGTGATAGTTCAAACAATGGAGTTAAATCAATATCATGATGAGATTTTTTTGATGAAAAATAGGCCTTCCAAATCATATAATAAATGATTTCAAACATTTATGGATTTAGAATCAAATTATTAGTAACATCTTGGGAACTTAGTTCACCATGTTGTTACCAAAAAAACATAATCATTTTGTGAATTAAACACAATATATGAACACATTTTTTTTCAAATGTTTCAAACATCCTCAGACAACATTTTTTACATTGACACTTAATTTTCACTTCATAATTTTTTCTGATGATAAAAATGTTAAGAAATTTTCAACAACCCCACAATATATTGGATTTATAAAATAACATTTTTGATTCATGTGTTGATTTATCCATGAATTATCCTCTAATAATTATTGTGGTGAATTCCTTGATAGATATTACTCTAAATAAATATTACATAATTAGTCTTCTGTGATAAATTTAATAAAAATAAAAAATGATATGAAAATATAAAATTTTATTTATTCCAATTTATTTTAATTTATTTCTTCTCATTTCAAAACATTTTTAATTATTTCTGATTATTTGTAATTATTGATAATTATTTCTATTTATTTCAATGTAGTGATAATCAGATCCAGTTAAAGCTAATAATTCCTAATTACTACATATCTCCTCAAATTATAGCTAATAACTACAAATTTTTACTAATAATTACTAATTATTAATAATTTTCATAAATTATTTCAAATTATTCCTAATATTACAATTCAATAATACTTAATAAAATTATTTACTATTAATAATAATTATTACAATTTTTTACTAATTAATTCTAATCGCCACTGTTTATTTCTTATTACCACTATTTATTCATAATTATAATAATTACCACTATTTATTACTAATTACCTCTATTTATTCATAATTATTATTAATTACATCTATTGAAAACTAATAACACCTTTTTATTACATATTACCACTAATTATTAATTAATAGCACTAATTTGTACTAATTACGGCTAATTATTACTCATTACATTGAATTATTTTTAATTATTACTAATTATATCTATTTATGACTTATTCTTTTTATTTATAACTACTTATTACTCATTATTACTAATTATCACTAATTATTACTAATTATTACTAATTATTACTAATTATTACTAATTATTACTAACTATTATTATTTATTAATATTTATTACTATTTATTACTATTTATATATATATATATATTACTATTTATTAATAATTATTACTATTTACTCTTATTTAATATTACTTAAATTTATTGATTACTAATTACCTCTATTTATTTCTAATTACCGATATTTATTGCTAAATACAAAAAATTATTTCTAATTAGGGATAATTATTATTGATGACTATTAATTAAAACTAATTGTTAATAATTAATACTAATTATTAAAAATTACTAATATTTATTACTATTTATTTCCATTTATTAATATTTATTACTATTAATTTCAAAATATAACTATATATTCATAATTATAATTACTTGTTACTAATTATTACTAATTATTACTTATTAATAATAATTATAACTATTTATTAATATTGATTTACAAAATTACTAATTATTAAAATGTATTATCATTTAATTCAAATTCATTCATCTAAAATTTTTTTTATGATTTTTTACCATTTATTATTTATTATTACTATTTCATTCTATTTATTACAATGTATTACTTCTTATTATTATTTAAAACTATTTATTTCTAAATATAACAAATTATTACTATTTAGCACTAATTATATTTAACAGCCCCAAATTATTACGAATTATCGCTAGTTATTATGAATTATTAATATTTATTACAAATTTTTGCTATGTAATGCTAATTATTACTGTTTAATAATATTTATTACTTTTTATTACTATTTATAACAATTTATTAAAATTTATTTGTACTTTTTAAAAATTATTACTATTTATTACTAATTTTTACTATTTACTAACATTTATTAAAATTTACTCATATTTATTACATATTAATACTTATAGTTACTAATTAATGTTTATTACCTATAGTTTTTACTAATTATTGCTATTTATTTCTATTTGTTAGAAATTATTACAAATTACCTGTAATTATTAACAGTTATGCTATTTAATAGTAAATTATTTCTATTATTTACGAATTATTACTATTTACCACTAATTATATTTATTTACTAATAATTGTTAATATTCACCACAAATTCTTACTATTTACAGCTAATTATTACAATATATAATTATTTATTACAACTTATAACTATTTATTTTTAATTACCAATAATTATCACTTGTTAATATTAATTATTTGTAATTATTACTATTTATTACAAGTTTTTACTAATTTTTACTAATTATTAATATTTATTAATATTTATAATTATTTTTTTAATATTTTGTATTAATTACTACTAATTATTACTATTTATTCATATTTATTACTCATTGCCATTAAATATTACTAATTATAAATAATTAATACTATGTAATACTAATTATTTCTAATTCTTACTAATTATTACTAATTACTGCTGATTATTACTGATTATTACTAATTATTACCAATTATGGATATTATTTCTATTTATTTTTAATTATAAATATTTACCACTAATTATTACTATTTACCACTAATTATTACTATTTACTGCTAAATATTTCTATTTTCTACTAATAATTATTAATTATCACTAAATTTTGCTATTTATTTTTTTCTGTTACAATTTATAACTATTTATTATAATGTATTAGTATTTATTACAATTTATTACTAATTATTACTATTTTTAAGGATTTAAACCTATTTATTACTAATAATTACCATTTATTAAAATTTAATACAATTTATTTGTATTTATTACTAATTAATACAATTTATTAATAATTACTACTTATTATTACTAATTATATCTAATTGTTACTAATTACCACTAATTACTACGAATTATTTCAATTTATTTAAAATTAACACTAATTAAAAATAATTATTAATAATTAATAATGATTATTTTTTAATTATTACTAACTAAAACTAATTAGTACTAATTATTACTAAATGTTACTATTTATGAATATTTATTTTTAATTATTACTAATTCTTAGTATTTAATAAACATTATTTCAAATTATTATTATTTATAAGTAATTTTTTATATTTATAAATATTTATTACAAATTATTACTAATTACCTCTTATTTTTACTAATTACCACTATTCATTTCTAATTTTTACTAATTACTGAAATTTATAATTAATTACAACACGTTCTTACTATTAGCGCTAGTTCTTACTAATTACATCTAATTGTTAAAATTTATTACAATTTCTTACTAATTATTTCTAATTAACACTAATTATTGTTTCTTATCAATTATTAATACTAATCACTACTGATTGTTAATAATTAATAATAACTGAACATTTTTTTTATTAATTAATGATAGGTGAAACAATTTATAATAAATTAATACTCTATATTTTTAAATAAATAAATTAATGTTAATGAAAAAAATTCAAAAAAACAATGAAAAATTAATTTATATAAATCTAGTTTAATTTAATTTTCACTAATTTATTGTAATTAAATAAATATATATAATTGAATTTATTGAGAAAAAATTAATAATAATAAATACATTCCATTAAACGAAATCTTTCATAAGATGCAAGACTTGAGGAGTGGTGTGATATAAAATTTTAAACATTGAATATTCTTTATAAATAAAAATGATAGTAGAGGTGTAGAGAGGAATAGAGAGAGTTAGGAAATGTGAAGAAAATCGAACAAAGGTATATATGTGTTAGATTATTTGGGGCTAGCATATTTGTGATGGGAAACCCGTTGTAATTAAAACTTTTTGTGAAAAGATCCATCAAAAATGTTAACCCCATATTAACTAGAGGCGATGTTTAGAAAGGTATTTATGAAGGGTCTCGTCATAAATTCATTGATGTCGACATAACATTTGTTATTAGAGATAAATACTATAACAACGCTAAAAACCACTAAAGGGTATTTGTCAATGTTGTAACCACCAGTTGAAAATAATATATTTTCCTGTAGTGTCAGTGTGGAGTGTGTCGGGGGTGGAGGTGAATACCACTAGGTGGGGATCTGTGTGTTTTACATTGATGGGGTTGGGGTGGATGCCAGAAATTTATGGGCATCCAAACAAATTTCTATAGAACATTTGTTTCAAATTTATATAAGGTAGGTATATAAATTAATGGATTCATAAAAAACTCTTTTACAAAAAAATCTACCCACTTTTCAAAACATGTTGTAAAATAAAGTGAAATTACTAGTGTTTTCGTAAACATTGGTATGTGACAAATTAACTCAGATTCTAAATATATCTATTTAATTACAGAACATTTCCCTATGTTTTTTTATAAATGTAGTTTTCTTCCTGATATATGTTTTAAAACATGAAAGAATTTTATTTTTTAATTGATTCACCATCTTATGCTTATATATTCCATTCATAATAAATTTGTGAGACTAACTATCAATATATTATTTGGATGTTTGGTTTATTATAGAAACTCATGAATTTACTCAATTTCAATACATCATAAAATATCTTTAGAATGTCGAAATAAATTTGAAGTCTCATTTATTATACAAGAGTAATTCATCGTGTGCTATCAATCACAGAAACAATGTTACCCATAAATCATGATGAAAAACACATTTAGATAAAATACAATTTAATCTTGTATAATTTTGAATAATGGAATGAAATGATATAAAACAGGTCAATAAAAATCATGTTGCATACATCATGATAAAGGTAATACCAAAATGTGTACTTTGAAATGAACATATTGGATCGAGGAGACCAATCTTTTCCATCAAAATATATGTTTGGAGAACTAATCAGTACTCAACTATGGAATTTTATATTTATATATTGGTTTTTTGGATTATCTTGAATTTTTTTTTAAATTTTTAATCTTCTATTTAAATATTTTAAGGAATTTCTCTTTGTTTTAATGGACAATGGAATAATTTCATTCTTTTATTTTCATCTGGTAAGTTTTCTATGCATTATGTTAGAGATGAATATAGTTTTTTGGCCTTATTTATAGAGTTTTATCTTTCCAATTTCGAAGCTTTTGAAATGGGGATAGTACATGATTTTCTATTTTATGGGCGAATTTTATTGGAGATGTTTTGAATAAACTGTAGATCAAGGATGTGTTTTATTGATGGAAAATATAATTTTATCTTATTCAAAATAAATTATCACCACCCATGTAGGATAATATTGAATGGTAAAAAATCATTGATACACTATAAAAATATTAGAGTATTTATATTTCGTTTCTAGCGATTTATAATGTTTTTATATGAATTTGTATCAATCTAGTTTGTAAGGGGTTATCAATGAAATAGTTGTGGAATATTCTTATAAAAAATACAATGTTTAAATTTTTTTATTGAGTTCTTAATAAGTGTTGGTGTGGAGATAATTCTAGGGAATGATAAATAATTCATAAAATAAAATTATAGAATTATATTCAATAATATATATTAATTTAATCTATTAAGAAAACCTTACAAGTTATGTTTTTATCTTATCATTTCTGTTATTGGAATATGGTTTTATGTGATTTAGAATTGTTTCATATGTAATAATATTGACAATAATTCAGTGGATCATTATTTTTTTAATATAATTCTAATTAGTAATAATGCATTGATGTTTTATATTTTCTTTCGTATGCATCACATATGGAAGATTTAGGGAACAATAAAATAAATGTATAATATAATAACATGTTCTAAACATGTTTATTAGAGGGAATGGTTCTATTCATGGACGCTTAATTCTCACATCAACACCTCTTTCAATTGATTATAAAGGATCCATATAATAATGTATTAGGAATTATTAAATATTCATGAAAACATGGCAATTGAGGTCACAACATGATGAATAGTTAGTTATTTCATTAATTCTCCCATGGAGTAGTGTAGTACGCCCTGGAAGAAGGCATTTATCATGGTCAGCAGGTCAATTCTGAACCTTTAGACTTACTCAATTACATGTTTTGAATATTCCATGAAAAGACTCCCACATATAAATTAATTTTAACATTGAAAATTTATCTTTCACCATAGAGGATAGTTTTTTTAGAAAATGGATGTCGATTTTTTTTAGTGAACAAGGACACTACACCACGAATCTATGGGTCATGAAATATTAACAACGAGTATGTATATTAAAGATTAATTGTTCATCTTGTTTAACAATTATATATTTTATATTAAATTAATAATTATACATCCATTTTATAGGATAATTGGATTAATTTGTTTAGTTACATTGTAGTGATGTAATTATCTATGAAATGTGAAACAGAGAAGATCTCTCCGGAATCGAGAAGAATCATCCTCTATAAAAATTAGAGGTGCATTCAAGAAAAAAAATACTGCAAATAAGTAGATAATATGTAATTTTTGGGGATGAAAAAAGCAAGATCCAAAATACTATATTTTTAATTATTTTTAATTTAGCTATTTGTATATTGGTAGAGCTATTTGGGACACCATTAACTGTGTAATATCATTGATTTGGGTGATATTGAGATATTATTTCTTAGAAGAGTAGGGAGATTTGTGACTGATTAAGAGTAGCTGGTCACTAATGTAATCAAAGTTGCATACCTATAAGGTCAATGAAGTTGGTTTGAATTATAATAGAAAAGTAGTTAAGATTAGTTGGTCACTAAGTGTACTTGGTCACTAATTTTATAATGGATTCATACCTAGTTATGGTCATTTTTCTCGTGTTTTTGTAGAGGTTTATTTAACTCATGTTCTTATTGATACAGTTTTCCTTGTTGCTGGTGAGATTAAGTTAGAACTTCTTATACAATATTAGTGGTTTCCTACTTTCTCTATGTCTTGTTTATATATTGGTCATGCTCTTGCACTATGTCGTAAGAATATAAGATGATCACTTTTTAAATCTTTGTGTCATACCTCCTATCAGTGAAAAAAGAAACTTGTTGACCATAATTGTAACAAGCATGTTTTTAGGAGGAATGCCCCTCAAAATGATGGTATTTTCTAATTGGTTGAGGCTGTCCAATATGGTTTGTCTAAGCCTGCTCAATTTCAGCATGCTAATGCTACTGGTGAGTGATAAACCATTGGATAAGGATACATTTGGAATCACTGGGGGTATTGATAACAGGTTTTGGGCTGATGTGGTTGAGGATGAGGAAAGGTATCAATCAGAGCATGAGGCTGCTGTCCAAAATGTAGTAAATCCAGAGTTAGACCGTGCTGCACTGGCCTCTACTTGTAGGAAGGTTAAGATGAAGATCATTGATGATGATGGATTCCAGTTGGTGATGCCTAAGAAGCTGAGGGCATGTCCAGTTATTCATGATGAGGTTTAGGTGGCCAATGTTGATGCTTGGATGGAAGAACATTCGTTGATGGACAATGCTTATATAGGTTATGTTTCTATACAACAGGGGATTCAGGTGGGTGTATTGATTAATAGAACTACTTCTATTGAGATGTCTGGTGGTCCATAATGTGTTCCATGAGAGGTGGGTCTGTTGCAAACTTCTGCATATAAGTTGGCTGATATTCTAGTAGGATCTCCCCCTGCTAATTTGGAGGAAGTTACTACACCTAGTCATGTACACGATATTGTACGATCTCCTCCAATGGCTATGGATCAGAGGGGGGGGGGGGATGAATATGGATGTCTCTCCAGTGCTTTCATCTAGTAATGAGGCGTTTCAAGGACCTATAAAACCATTTGTCAATTTCTTTTCCATGTTAGATTCAATTTATAATTCAGAGTTTGATCTGCTTAATCTTGAAGGACTCTAGAATGCGAGATGCAGTAATCGAATATGCTCCTCCTCGACACCTGCTACTATTGATGGTTTGGAGATCCCAAAGTAGATGGAACATCCCTTTAACAATTTTTCACATTCTTTCATTAATGTGTAGGTCTCCAAGGCTGTATAGGAGTTTCCTCAATACATGCATGAGGAGTCTCTGACTGGTATTTCTCACTAAGATGGAATCGCCTCTATTGAAGCTGGGCATTCAATGTTGCATGGGGATGCTTCTCATAAAGAAATTGAATTTCATACTATTGTGGTTCTATCATCGGATACTGAATCCGTAATGCAAAGTGGAAGAGGGTGCCATCCTACCAATCAGGGAGGATCTAGGGGTTGTGGCCAGCCTAGAAAAAGGTAATAATTGGATGTGTTTTCTGTTTGGTATCTAGGTGTGGTATTTCTCATGTAATCATTTCCTCAAGTATCATGTTCCTTTACACATTGTTTAATAATTCATTGGGGTCATGGGTCTCTGAAACCATGAATGATCCTCTTTTAGTAATAGTAGTGGTTGAATGAAATATATATTTTGTGATATAAAGATATTGAGAAATTAACTATCAATATCCATTTCATATATCTTAAAATTTTCATTTAGCATATTGAATATGTATTATTACTTCTTCCAATTAAGACACTAGTGAAAATGTCTCACCATAGTAAAATAAATCATACTGACTTTAAAAATAGTATGTTAATCATTATTTATTCCTTTCAATATATCTAGATTAATCTATCATGTTTTTGAATATCTCCATTTCTCAAATAACATATTTATCGTATATGTTTATTACTAGAGGAAATTTTTATTCCATGTGAATTTTTTAAAATAATATTTATTATATATCAACCACGTAACATCTCTACCAAAATCAATCGGACTATGAAGAAATTTCCATTTATCACATCTACCCCTCTTCGTAAAAAATAGGAAGTCAACTATAAACAAGGGACAATCATGACCACTATGGAGACTATACCCTAAATATCATGTAGTAGTACATAAAAATTGATAATAATTAAAATGAAAGAAAATACTTATGATATTATTGTGGAAATTGTAATATGGGATTCAACTCATACAAGATATATAAACCTCTAAAAGTGTTAATACAAAATATTTATTTGAAACAACATGTAAATTGAAAATAAACAGTTGGTACTTGAGAATCTATCACGACATGATACCAACTCAATTATCCTATACACAGGTGTGCATCATAAGTACCCTTCTATTTACAAGGTATCTAGTCATGTAATCTATAAGAACACTGAATGTAAAGAGCTGGTGTGTGTAGAATACACAGTATGAAAAACTAAACACATAAATAATATATGTGATCATAGTATATAATAGTGTATATAGTTGTATTAGTAAAAAATCAAATAAAAATATAAACATACATGTATCTTGTCATTATTCACTTTCCAAGACTCTTTGAACCTATTCCCTACCAGTTAATTGTCTTTACTGGTAAGGATTTCAGAAAACATAAACATGTTCCACTATTATGGTGACATATATCACCCCACAATTATACTTTTTGTCACCAGGAACTCAACTTGATTTTTTATATCGATCCCCAATTAGCTATAATCTTAACAAAATGTCCCAATTCTATGGAATGTTTCATCTATCACATACTAGTCATTCACTCCTTCACATACCTCAATATAGATATTCATGATTTCTTTTTCAGAAAATTAATTAGTGTCATGTTAGTAACGTGTCCACATATGTACCTCTCCTTACCAGGACTACAATTCCAACCTTTATGGTTTTATGGCCTACATCACATGTCACGACCCGTCCTCAGGACTCATGCCATGACTACCCCAAGTACGGCTTCCATATGCTAGGGGCTGGCGACTAGCACCAAAGGCATAAAACCCGATATAATGGAAGATATTTCCTTTATGTAAGAAAACAAACACCATAGAGTATGCAAGCAGAAGTAAACAGTAAGTAAACTGAGTACAATAGTAAGTGATGGAAAGTAAATGGGCCAGTATACAAACCCAAACGGAAAGTAATGTACAACTGAAAAGAGTGTACAATAGAAGAAAAGTAAAGCAGCGAGTCTGAGTCGTCCTCTCGAAATCCCACCTGAAAGGTGGGTATTGATAGTCTCCTCTGCTCCTTACCTCCAGCCGTCCACTCCGAGCATGTCTCGTCCAGTGATCCACCACTAGGTACCGTCCAACTCCACGAGGTCCTACCTCGATCAGCGATGTCCATCATCTGCATCCAACACAATGTAGTGCTGGCATAGCCTGTGCAGGGGTCAGTATACGCTACTCAGTATGGATCCCGAGACCCCCGATGGTCTCCTAGAATCCACGAAGGATAATCCAAAAAGGAATGTTACAATAACAAAGTAACAACCAGATTTTCTTAGGTGTATTCCCATACATATACCTAAATCGTCAATTCCAGTTTGGCTCCAAAAACCGAGCCCATGTTCGATCTAGTCCACATAGGATAGTACCACCCAATCCACACAGGAAAGCACAACCCAATCCACATAGAAAATTAGGTCAATCATATCGAAGTTAATGATTGAAAGTCAAGACTTAGCTCACACAGGTATACATATCCGTAAGACGATAGAGATGATCAGATGTAGCCACTAGTTCATCTAAGCTGTTGGACCCACATTGGATACAACAATAGCTAAGCTGTCGGACCCACAAAGGATACAAGACCAGATACTCTGCCAGACCCACATAGGATTCAAGTACAGAGTCAAATACTGCCGGACCCACATAGGATACAAGAACAGTAGTCATCTTTGTCGAACCCATGGAGGATTCAAGTACGGTAATCATCATTGTCGAACCCACGAAGGATCCCAGTACAGTCTTCATCGTCGTCGGAGTCGCAACCACCTCTAGGGTTCCCGCACACAGCCCACTCAAATTCCAGGAGGGTCTGCTCCTTGATTCAATGTTCGATACATCGACTATCACGAAGACCAGAGTTTATGTATCTCGTAGTTCCATCCCATGAATTAGGGAAAAAACCAAGAAAAACATGCCCAAGTCATGGAGAACAAGACGACCAAGAAATTTTCCAAAAGTACATGGTGTGTAGGTAAGTGATACACGTCGTGTCATCTGGCACCAGGTACTATCCATGTGATATGGCCCATGTCGCAGGGATGGTCATGTAGATGAGTAAGTACACGTCGTGTAATACGGTTACACGCCGTGTCCAAACCACTAGGGTCGGTTCCTTGTGCACTGGCCATGCCTAGCCATGTGGTGGAGTACATGCCCGTGTACTCCACTCCGTGTCTGTGTATTTCTGGAATACACGCTGTGCCTCTTAGCCATGTGGTTCTGCCCGTGTCCGTGTATCAGCCAGATCACACGCCGAGCCTTGTGAAGCGGCTTCTTCATTTCTATGAAGATAATACATGTCGTTCCTCGTGGTCGTGTATTTCCATCCGTGTTCATGTATTTTCCTTGAATACACGCCATGTCCATAGAAGTCTCCTATGTCAAACTGTGTGGATAGTACATGTCGTGTGACTAGTGTCACACTCCATGTGTCACTTCTTCTGATGTCCGATACTTCTCCCGCTGAACTCTTGTACTACCTGGTGTGTTCTTTGGAAGTACACGCCATGTATTCTGCAATTTTCCAGAATCAACGCCTTTGGCCATCACGCCTTCCTAGGCATCCGTTCTTCGTTCTGATGATTCGGTTCCTACAAAACAGCTGCTCCTATGTTTTCCTGATGTTCCAAAGTCATTTCCGATGTTTTCGGTCCTCCGATCGGCTTAGAAAACATGCCTTGATTCACCGCTCAAGAATGATAGGAGAACCCCATACAACAAGAATGGAAGAGGAAACAGACCACATCAGTTTGGTCTGGCTGCTTCCAAATTAGTTCTATAGAAAATGGTTTAGAGAGAACTAATAACATGAAAGGAATAACAACGTTGCTCATTCATAAACACACCCCTACCTCGAAGAATTTGTCGAACGATGATCTTCATGGGAAATGGTGTCGCGAGGTGACGCTCTGTTTATGTTGACAGAGAATGTCCAAGGAGGATGTGGCGTCTCCCTTCCTTTGACGCGATGAGAAGATATAAAGTGGGCGCTTCGTCGTTCGTCGGGAAAGGCGTCACACACCGGCTATAGAGAGGAGAAGTGACGACACGTGGATCTCTCCTTGCTGGGATGGCGTTCTTCATCGAAGTCTTGGCGTTCTTCACGACGAAGATGAAGTTCTTCAGGAAAACACACAGGATCTCGCTCTTCAATTATCCTCACACAACAACCAACCAAAATATAATAAGGTTCATCCTTATTTTATTAACTCATGCTAGGAATTCAAAAATTCAAACACTTTTCTCACTTAATTGATTGAGTGTATTGGCATAATTAAAGAGGGGAGAGGGGAGAGTTACAAATTAAAAGAAAGAGGGGAGATTAATGGGGAGTTAGGGAATTTGAATGGGGTGGGGATTGTGAGGGCCCCACCTCACTAATATCCTAACAATAGGTGTTAGGATATTCGTTCACATGAAAGTTAAACCACATAGAAAAATAAATTTGTGATACAACTTTATTCACTTAACACTTAAAGCACATTTTTTTGAACAACCCTTTCTGAGAAAATGAAACTTTGTAAATGGTCTTGTTATGAAAATACCAGCGTTGCGGTTTCATCAGTTCCCTTAGATTTCGATTCCGAGCACTGGTTCAAAAGTTAGAAAAACCGGCTCATTCGTTCACTGAACGTACCCGAGCTAAACTTCGAAAATTGATTCTAGGCACACTGGGCCTCGGAATCAGGTGCCGTTAGAAACTGCATACTCGTAAAATACTAAAGAATTTATGAAAAAAATTTCTTTGAACTTTATAAAACTGTACATTAATCTATTCTCAGGGATTTACGTCCCTATAAATATACATCACAAACAAAGGAAACAATTGAGGGAACTGAGCACGCATTTGAGCCTCCCGCTCCAAAGTGCTCTCCTAGAGTTTCACGTGCTACCACGTGATGCGCACTAGAGGAATCAACTACCCAGGTAGGCCCCTCTCCTGACGATCCTAGATATCCACCAGGACCTCTGCAAAAGTCTCCTTATCATCGATGTCCATCTCCCCAGGTTCGATGATATGTGTCAGGTCGTGCACGTATCTCCTCAGCTGAGATACATGGAAGACGTCATGCACCTAGTGAAACTAAGGTGGTAGAGCCAGGCGATAAGCCATCTCGCCTATCCTACTGAGAACATAGAATGGTCCTATGAGGCACAGAGATAACTTGATGCCCCGACCAAATCTCTGTAATCCACGTCGAAATGATCCCCTCAAGAAAACGTGGTTTCCATCCTCGTATTCTTGTGGTCTCTGCCTCCTATCAGCATAAGACTTCTATCGGCTTTGAGCTATCCTCATCCTCTCCTGGATGACCTGTACCTTCTATTTCGTGGCCTGGACCATCTCTGGTCCCACAAGTTCTGACTCCCCAGGGTCTTTCCAGCACAGAGGTGACCTGCAAGGTCGGCCATACAATGCCACGTATGGTGTCATCCTGATGGTGGAGTGGTAGTTGTTTTTGTATGCAAACTCCACCAAGTGTTGGTGATCCTCCCAGCTGTGACCAAATTCGAGGACACATGCACGGAGCATGTCCTGGAGGTTCTGAATGGTCCCCTCCGTCTGACCATAAGTTTGAGGGTGAAAAGTGGTGCTCAGGCATAGCTGTGTCCCGAATGCCTCCTGTAACCCCTTCCAATGCTGGGAAGTAAAGTGAGCATCTCGATCGGAGACAATAGATGATGGAATTCCATGAAGTCGTATGATCTCCTGAACATAGAGTCATCCCAAGCTCTCCACTGATCCCTGCACTCTAATGGTTAGGATGTGGGCCGACATGTTGAGTCGGTTGACGATCACCCAAATAAAGTCATGTCCTATGGATGTACGTGGAAGCCCAGTCATGAAATCCATAGATATCCCGTACAACTTCCACTCTAGGACCTCCAAGTGTAGTACCAATCCTGATGGTACATGGTGCTCCTCCTTCACCTACTGGTCGTTTAGGCATCGAGAAACAAACTCCACCACAACCTTCTTCATACCCCGCCACCGGTGCTGTCGTCTGAGATCCTGGTACATATTCGCCACTCCTGGATGTACCGCTAAAGGGGAAGTGTGAAACTCTCTTACACCTCTGCATGTAATGTATCTTGTTCCATGTTACGTCCTTTAAAAAGGATGGTGTTCTCTCCTTCTACAGTGAATCCATCAGGTGCATGTCCCGAGGATATCTATGCACGTCGCATCTCTGAGTCGACATCCCAATGTTGTGCCTCTCTGACCCGCTGAATAAGTGGAGGAGTGACTATGAGTGGCTGAAGAAAGGATGCTCCATCTCTATCCACGAAGGATATCTGCAAAGCGGATAGCTGCTCTGTAACCTCGCCATGTAGCTCAATGCCTGTCCTCCTGCTGAGAGAATCGGCTACTACGTTTCCATTTCTAGAACTATAGACTATCTCAAAGTCATAGTCCAGGAGGAACTCGATCCACCGCCGCTATCTCAGGTTCAGGTCCTTCTGCGAGAAGATGTACTTGAGACTCTGGTGGTCAGAGTTGACTTTAAAGTGCTCGCCCATCAGATAGTGTCGCCATATCCTCAGAGTGAAGACCACTACTGCTAACTCCAGGTCAGGGGTAGCGTAGTTCTTCTCATGCTGCCTCAACTGTCGTGATCCATAGACGATCAATTCCCTCTTCTGCATTAGGAAACACCTGAGTCTGGTCCCAGATGCATCGTAGTAGACTACGTACACTACTCCCTCCTCTGGTAGCCTCAAGATGGATGCACTGGTCAATATCTGTCTTAGCTCTTGGAAAGCTCTGCTTACATCTATCTGACCACATGAAGGGTCTCCCCTTCTTTTTCAAAGATGAAGGTGGAGATGAAACTCTGGAGAAGTCTGGCACAAATCTCAGGTAGTATCCACCCAATCCTAGGAAACTCCATACCTCCACCAAGCTCCTGGGTGGCTCCCAAGCTAGCACTGCCTCGATCTTCGTAGGATCCACCGGAACACCCACCTCAGAGATGATGTGCCCCAAGAAGAGGTCCTCACGTATCTAGAACTGACACTTAGAGAGCTTACCATAAAGTTGGTGCTCTCAGAGTGTGTCCGGTACAACCCGAAAGTGGTAGGCATGCTCCTCCTCAGTAGCCGAGTATATCAATATGTCATCGATGAAGACTACGGAAAATCGTTTGAGGTAAGGATGGAAGATCCTGTTCATAAGACTCATGAACCCTGCTGGAGCGTTGGTTACGTCGAATGACATAACCATGAACTCATAGTGGCCATACCGACATCTGAAAGCCATCTTCTGCACATCCTCGTCTCAAACCCGGAGCTGATGATTGTCTTTCCTAAGGTCTGTCTTCGAGAACCACCATTCTCCCTTGAGCTGATATAAGATTTCGTCAATACTTGGAAGCAGATAATTTCTCTTCACGGTCACCTAGTTTAGGTGACGATAATCGACACACAGTTGCAAGCTCTTGTCCGCCATCTTGGCGAACAATATCGGGGATCACCATGGTGAAACATTGTGTCGAATGAATCCCTTGCCTTGAAAGTCCCCCAGCTATACCCGTAGCTATCGATGCTCAACGGGAGCCATCCAATTTGCTAGAGTGGATATCGGGGTTATCCCGGGGTACAGGTCAATATATAAGTCTACCTATCTGTGAGGAGGTAGTCCTGGAACGTAGTCAGGAAAAACGCCTGCATACTGATCCACCGCTATAGGTAAACTCGGACTCCACAAGTCCTTTGATCCTAGGATGAGGCTCGCCAACTGATGATTGATCAGCTATCCTCTCCTCTACGTGAGTCCATAATGTGCTACAAAGGCTCCCTTCTCGCTGGTGAAAGTGAACCTACTCCCATCAGTGCGGAGACACCGTGCCTTGCGCCTAACACAGTTGATCTGAGCATGGACTGTTGATAACCAATCCATGCTCAAGATGATGTCGTAATGCCTCGACCCCGCTACAAGAAGATCTCAACTGATGCTCGCGCCTCCTATTGTAAGCTCACACTACCGGTACCAGTGCATAATCCTCGAGTCTACTATCGTAGGAGCCTCTAGCCATAAGGATCGATCCAACGGCTCCGTCAGAATCTCTGAGCTCCAAACAAGGGCAGTGGCAATGAAAGAGTGACTCCCTCATGTGACTATATGAACTACAACAAGGGTGGAGTATACACAGATAGTACATTGAATCATCTCTGGTGTTTCGTGGTCATAGACCTCCACATCTTGAAGCTGTGCTTTCCTCTGTCTCTCAAATCCCTGTGGTCGGGGTGGACCTCCTGGTGGTGGTGGTGTTATAGCCTCAAAGCATCATCCACTACCTGATGCTCGGCCAGCTCCTCTGCCTCATGTGCCTTCTCCCTGCGGACCGCCACGGTCGAACCTCTACCTCTGCCTGGGTGGTCCCTCAACCGTCTACTACTCCTCTACATGGCGGGTCAGGTAGTCACGAGCCATGTGTCCCTACCCACTGCATGTATAGCACTATATGCTCCTCGGAAGGCTGGCTATGCGCTGTGTGCCCCACACCTCTGAGCCAGTATCCTGAGGTCATCCACTTGATTGTCTAGTCTGCTTGAACCCCTGTGACATCTGTCGACTGCCAAATGTAGAAGACTCCGCTACATGCTGCCCTGCGATAGGTCTCGCTGCTGGTGTAGGCTTAGCAAGTAAGCACTCTACAAGAAGGGCTCACTCCAGTACTCCTGCCTATGTCGGAATGATAAGGGAGATCATCGATTCCCTGATCTCATGCCTTAGTCCCTACTCGATTGTACGGGCCCGAAAGAATGGGTCTCATACCATGTTCGTGGAATAGCACGAGAGATTGTTAAATCTCGCCGAGTACATGGCTACCAACATGCTGCCCTTACGCAACTGCAGTAACTCTTGAAGGCACACCACACAAAGGGTGGCTGGAATGATCTCTGAGTGGAAGAGGCTCTTGAAGTCCGACCAAATGAGAGATTCCTTGTCCTGCACTTGGATCATTAGGGTCCACCATCTACCTTCTTCCAGGTGTAGGAGACTCGCTGCAAGGATCACCATGAGGTCTGCTGGTGTCCTTACTAAACTGAAAACTCACACAACAGCCTCCAGACAATCCTTAGCTGCATGAGTGTCTATCTCCCCACGGATCCTGGGAAGTCTCTGATGATGAAACTCATGCAGTGCACTAAGCCGACATTTACTCTCAGTGGTAGGGGATGGTGGAATCTGCAGCTCGGCGGTTAGAGGTGCCGCTGATGCCTCTGATGTAATAGGGCCCTGCTCCGAGGCCTCATCGCTCGGTGGGCTGTCGTCTCACACAATGCTTGGAAACCTAGTTGGCTGTCGTCGTGGGGCCATCCTAAAAAGAGACAGGTGTGCCATGGTCAAAAAGTATACCTGGTTAGATGAAACAAGTAATCACAAAGAAGCATTTGTAACACACATGAAATCAATGTTTTCGTGCATTGAGTCAGAAATCATATATCAGTGTCCTGTTGTATGGATACGTCAGCCACCGCACCAACACTGGACTACTTGGATTGATAACCACACTCAATACCCATAACATTATTTCTTCACATAGAATAAGATCAGAGTCCTAAGTTCTGTAGTAGAACCGAACTCCACTGATTCCAATTTGTCTGAACCCGTCCTCGGGGCCCGTGCTGTGACTACCCCAAGCCCGCCTTCCATAGGCTAGGGGATGGTGACTAGCACCAATGGCATAAATCCCGATATAAGGGAAGGCATTGCCTTTATGTAAGAAAACAAACACTATAGAGTATGCAAGAAGAAGTAAAAACTATGTAAACTGAGTACAATAGTTAGTTTTGGAATGTAAATGGGCTAGTATACAAACCCAAACTGAAAGTAAAGTACAACTAAAAAGAGAGTACAACAGCAGAAAAGCAAAGCAGCGAGTCCAAGACATCCTCTAGAAATACCTCGTGAAGGGTTGGTATAGATAGTCTCCTCTTCTCCTCGGCTCCAGCCGTCCGCTCGGAGCACGTCTCTTCCAGTGATCCACCTCTAGGTACCATCCATCTCCACAAGCACCTACCTCGATCAGCACAATCCATCGTCTGTATCCAACACAACGTATTGCGGGCATATCCCGTGCTGGGGTGATTATACGCTACTCAGTAGGGACCACTAGACCCCTGAAGGTCTCCCAGAATCCACGAAGGATAAACCACAAAGGAAACATATAATCACGAAGTAACATCTACTTTTATTAGGTATATGTCCATACTTATACCTAAGTCATAAATTCCAGTTCATCTCCAACAACGGATCCCAAGTTCGATCTAGTCCACACAAGATAGTACCACCCAATCCACACATGAAAGAACAACCCAATCCACACAGGAAAGCAAGTCAATCATATAGAAGATAATGATTCAAAATCAAGACTCATATCACATAGGTATACCTTTTTATGATGATAGAGATGATCAGATATATCCACTGGTTCATCTAAGTTGTCGGACCCACATAAGATACAAGACCATCTAAGCTGTCAGACCAAGAAAAGATACAAGACCAGCTACTCTGCCGGACCGACATAGGACACAAGTACAAAGTCATATACTTCCGGACCAACATAGGATACATGAATAGTAGTCATGTATTGCCGGACCCACAAAGGATACAAGAACAATAGTCATCTTCGTCGAACCCACAGAGGATTCCAGTACGGGCGTCGTCGCTGCCGAACCCACGGAGGATCCCAGTACAGCCGTCATCATCATCACAGTCGCAGCCAGCTCTTGGGTTCCCACACCCAGCGTGCTTAATTCCAGGAGGGTCTGCTCCATGAGACAAAGTTTGATACATCATCTATCATGAAGAACAGAATTGATGTATCCCGTAGTTTCGTCCCACATCATAGGGAAAAACCAAGAAAAACATGCCCATGTCACAGAGAACAAGACGACCAAGCCATTTTCCCAAAGTACACGGCGTGTAGGTAAGCGATACACGTCATGTCATCAAACATCGGGTATTGTCCATGTGATACGGCCCGTGTCGCAGGGATGGTCGTGTAGATCAGTAAGTACACGACGTGTAGTATGGTTAAACGATGTATTCAAAACTCTCAGGTCGATTCATTGTGCGCTGGCCATGCCTGGCCGTGTGGTGGAGTACATACCTGTGTACTCCACCCCATGTCCATGTATTTCCAGAATACACGTCGTGCCTCTTGGCTGTGTGGTTCTTCTCGTGTCCTTATATCCCCCAGATTACACGATGAGCCTCGCGAAGCCGCATCTGCCATTCAATGAAGTTATTATACATCGTGCCTCATGGCCGTGTAATTCCAACCGTGTCTATGTATTTTCTTTGAATAGACACCATGTCCATCAAAGTCTCCTCTGTCAGACTATGTGGCCAGTACAAACCGTTTGACCGGTGTCACACGCCGTGTGTCACTTCTTCTGATGTCTGATACTTCTACCACTGAATGCTAGTACTACATGACGTGTGCTTTGGAAGGACACACCGTGTATTCTAGAATTTTCCAGAATTGACGCCTTTGGCCAGCATGCCTTCCAAGGCGTCCATTCTTCGTTTCGATGATCCTTTTGCTACAAAACATCCGCACCTAGGTCGTCCCGATGTTCCGAGGCTATTTCCGATGTTTTCGGGCATCCGATTGGCTCATAAAACTTCCCTTGATTCACCGCTAAAGAACAATAGGAGAACACCATAAAACATGAATGGCGGAGGAAACGGACTGTGTTAGTTTGGTCTAGTTCCATCCCTATTAGTTCTATATAAAATGGTTTAGAGAGAACTAATAACATGGAAGAAAAAACAACATTGCTAATTCATAAACACACCCCTACCTCGATGATGTTTTCGAAAGATGATCGTCATGGGGAACGACATCGCGAGGTGAAGCTCTGTATATGTTGATAGAGAATGTCCGAGGAGGAAGCGGTGTCTCCCTTCCTTTGACGCGGGGAGATGATCGAAAGAGGGTGCATCATTTTTCTTCAGGAAAGGTGTCACACACCAGTTATGGAGAGGAGAAGAGAAGACACGTCGATCTCTCCTTGCGGTGTCGGTGTTCTTCGTCGATGTCTTGGCATTCGTCGCGAAGAAGATGAAGTTCTTCAGGAAAACACACAAGAGATCTCTCCTAAATTATCCTCACACAACAACCAACCAAAATAAAATACGGATCATCCTTATTTTATTAACTCATGCCATGAATTCAAAAATTCAAACTCTTATCTCACTTAATTGATTATGTGTATTGGCATAATTAAAGTGGGGAGAGGGGAGAGTTACAAATTAAAACCAAGAGGGTGTTTAAAGTGGAGTTAGGGAATTTGAAGGGGGTGGGGATCATGTGGGTCCCACGAAACTAATATCCTAACAAGAGGAGTTAGGATATTCCCTCACATGAATGTTAAACCACATAGAAAAATAAAGTTGTGACACAACTTTATTCTCGTAACACTTAAACCAATTTTTTTTAAAGATCTCTTCCCGAGAAAATGAAACTCTAGAAAAGGACTTCTTAAGAAAATACCAACACTATCGTTTCATTGGTGCCATAGAATATCGATTACGATCACTGATTCAAATGATAGAAAAACCCAGTCGTTCCTTCACTGATCGTACCCGAGCTAAATTTCAGAAATTGATTCCGGGCACACCGGGCCTCGGAATCTGGTGCCGTCAGAAACTGCATACTCGTAAAATCCCAAAGAATTTATGAAAAAAATTTCCTTGAAATTTACGGGTCTTTACATAACACCCCATCTTGGATGCAACTAATCAACTTAAAACCCCCAATGCAGTTCCATAATATTTGAATCACAAATGGAAAAAATATATATATTGATTAATATGCCACACCATGATTGAACATAATGATCTATATATAATAATATAATCAAAATCTTGTAATACAAAATTATACTCACATTCCATAATGAAACTCATATCATGAATTGGTTATTCATGATTATGAAATATATTATAACAGCATCATACACATGGACCAAAATGGTAAATTACATCCTACATAACTGTTGTGCCATCAATGTAATGGTTCATATATGTTTTCACGACCAAAATCCCATTCTCAAAATGACATATATGTGATCACCATAATTGGACTTCATGAACTAATTCCAATGTAAAATTCAATGTGTAATTATTTAATGTAATAAGAAACCAAATAATGAGTAGGACCAATTCATACCCATGGTTTATCACCATAAGTCTTAAATATTAGTTGGAATCAATTTTGGAATATTGGAATGATATATAAAAAAATTGGATCTATTGAATGTAAGTTTGCATAGGACAACCACAATGAAATAAGGTAACCACTATGGTGAAATTTTTTTCTTGGAGACAAACCATATAGTAGTTCGGTTAATTGAGAAAGGGAGTGATCAACTATGATGTATAACCTGGAATTACGATGTAAATTTTTTATAAAAAGACTATTATAAATTTTTACTGAATATGGATTTATAATACTCTAAAACATGATATTTTATGATTTAAGGATGTGTGATGTGGCATAGAGTCATTTCTAAAATCCTTCCTTTCTCAGAAAAAAAATACTGATGAGTATAATTGAAATATTATTTCTACAGTAAATTCTTCTTGTAAAAATTTTTTTTTCATTCTTGAAGGACATTATTGATTTATGGAATTTATTTCCCCAAATATATTTTAAAACGGAAGTTGAAATCAAATTCTTAATTTCATATAAGAAGGATTCGATCATGATGACGAAAAAATGGATGAATAGATTTACTAATTATGAAATAAAATTGGAATAAGGTTATGTAGAGTTTTCCAAAAAATAATAGTGAATCTTTTAAAAGACCAGTATTTTCTAATATAAGAATATTAATGAAATTTTACATCATTGATAGCTTGTGTCACATGAAACACTGAGATTAAACAATCCAATCAAAAATATTAAAATATCAATATTTAAAAAATTAATAAAATTGTGGGTTTGAATAAAAATAATCAAATTATGAAACAAAATAAATAAATGGATTATATAATATAAATTTACTAAACTATATGTAATTTTATTTTATTTATCATAATTATGTCTTCATCAAAAAAGGATTTCCATTATATTCTTGTGAATATGTTATAATTAATTTACATATCCATTGAATATATTATTTGAAAAAAATGATATCATTTTTGAAATTATCATATAAGAATTAAATTATGATAAAATAGTGATATATTAATAAAATGTTTCATTTTTCAGTTAATAGTGAAATATATCAATTTTGATAAATCTGGAATTTCATTTCATTAAATGATATAATTTATCTTTTTATTATATTTTGGACTTAGTTATAATTTTATATATGACCCATTTTATTTTGAATAATATATTTAGATTCAATGAGATTATTATTTTCTTTTTTTTGGTATCGATCTATTTTTATGCTTAAAGACACGTTTTTTCCAGAAATTATTTTCATGTACATAATGAATTTTCATTTTAGATAATTAATGTATACTCTAATGAGGAATAAATTAAATGAAATATATGGATTATATATTTTTCTATATGATTTTAACTTTTTATAATTTTGATTACTATTCGTATATTTATTTTTAAAACATCATATACATGTAAAATTAAATTTATTGAATTTATTTTCATCGTGAATTATGAGTATAATTTTATAATAAATGTAAACATCTATTTTAATTGAATCAATAAAAATGGATTTATTTTTTACAATCCTTATGTGAAATTTATAAAATATTCCCCATATAAATTTATTATTATGAATTGTCACTATAGTAAATAATTATCACTATTGTATGGGTAATCACGGTAACTAGTATTAAAAATAAAATGATAATGATAAAAAAATTGTTCATATCACTAAAATTTTTATTAGCCGATTAATTTAGTACTTCTATTTCCATCTATGTCATGAATATATGGACACATGGTAAAATATTTTTTTATATTTATATTAAAAATATTACAATAAAAAAAAAAAAAAAACTATCCCTATCATTATTTTAATAATAATAAAATATTTTAATATGAATAGAAATAAAAAAAAGTTAGTTTTTAGAGAGTCATCTGATAAATAACTGATTTTGGTGTCATGTTAATATATAATATCCCAAACTACATATGAAAAATATCACATTTAAATATTGGAAGAATCAATTTTTAAAAAATTAATTAAATGATCCCAATGAAAATGAAGGGTTTGGGAGTTTTCAAGGTGTTTAAGACACAAAAAATGAGTAATTATGGATATCTAGTGGATAACATAGGGATGGTTTATAGTTGGGGATTACTATGCACTCTGGCCTAGTAGAACATGGGTCCTGGTCCCCCTAAAAAGATGGGGTGTGTGAAAACCACGTGATTGGTCAAAGTATATGAATATCATGACAAAACCATTTCACCTTCCCCTGGCATTGAAAATTCAATATAAAACATTTTCTCATTATTTCCCCAATAGTAAACCCCAACCACGATTCTCTTGAATGTGAAAGATTTTTTAATTTTCCCCATCTTGATTTAGTAGTTCTTCCATCATCTCTTCCATTTATCCACCTTCAGTGGTAAGGGTCTTATCCTAGAGATATCAACCTATCAATGTCTTGTCAACTTCAATATTATGTCGTATGAAGTGCTTTGATTATGAACTAATTATCATGGTAAGTCTACCATTCATATTTCTATTATTTATTATAATTAAAATGGATGAAGGTTTTTTCGCATTATGAAAACCTTAACTACTATTTTTATTCAAAATATTCATAGATTGGGTTTTGAGGGTTTTTTTGGATTCTATCAACTATCTATTTTCAATGATCATTCATCCAATATAATTTTGTAGGTTTTACAATAGTTATGTTCTATTTTATGAAATTCTATTCATTTGAAATTAGTTATGATTATTTGGCACTCTGTTGTACATATAATTACTAGACATGAATTATAAATTTATTGTCTAATTAATTTGATAGAAAATTCATTGACCTCCTTGGATTCAATGATAGTATGTATAAAAGTTCTAAGTCTACCCATGGTGTGTGAAAGTCTGTTTATCATGGAAATGTAGTAGTTAAATGAATAATTAAAGGGTCTGTCAGATTTTACCAATTCAATCACTGTTAATCAAGTTAATGTAGACCATATGGGTGATTTCGATAACTTGAATAAGACCATAATGTTGTGGATTATAAGTACATCAATGTGATAATCATAAAAGAGGAATTTTAATGATTTTAAATTGATTGGATATAGTGAAAATTTAATATAATGTTGTCAAATGAATATATATAAGTTATATGGTTGTAAAGAAAAATTTTAATGTAATAACACGTTGAAATGTTGATAAAATAAAAAGGATCACACAAGTTTTTATTTTAAGAATAATATGTCACAAATTCTGACCATAATAAGTTGGTCAAAGTGGTTTCGGGTTTTTTGGGATGATTGAACTCTACTATGGGTGTTCCAAACTAATGGTTTATATTCCTTGATTGATCACTGTTTCATTGGATGGTACGATAACACTAACACCAATGGAATGGACATGAAATTCAATATAAGTGTTGGGAATGATGGGACATTAAATTTGGAATTCTTAATTTAATACATGGACTAATGAACCATTTATGTTGAATTGATACCCCATTTACTTGTGGTTAAAATGTACTAGAATGGGATAAAATTGGTTTTATGGTCATGGGTACCATTTTCATATCGGCCAAATGTGTTAAATTGAAATAATAAAAAATAATGCAACCTAGTTAATATAATTATTATATATTGTATACAGTAACATTCCAAACACTATTATTTAATCGAATATTATTTTAGAAATCATTGGAGGAGGTAAATTTATTTGTACTGAAAATTTTTATTGGAATGAATTAGGAGCTATAGAAGATGAAATGGGTTCCAGTTAGGATAAGGGAAAATGCCATAGGACAGTTCGATGATATGGGATATGGGATCAATAATGGATTATGGGTTCAAAAATTACAATTGGAAAAAATATATTGAAATTTTATTTTATTATTTTGGTTTTATTTTTGGCTTTTTACACTACCATGACATGAAAACATTATTATATTGGAATATTGTACATAAATGGTTATGGGAAATGGATAAATTGTTGTGGGTTATTCATTATTATTTCATGTAATTATTATTACCATTTCTTTTATTTTTTAAATGTTTGAAAAATGTTATATTGTCCCTAAATGATTCAATATCCCATCGTTCCTAGTCACCAAACATTTTCATATGGTGTGTTGTTCTGGAGGTGATGTGGTGAATCTTCTTGAGGAACTGGTTTAATGAAAATAAATATCAGGCATTAATATTTTCTATGAAATTTTTTTTCTTTTAAAATTTATAAAAAATTAAATTCGAAAATAACTAACAATGAAATTTCAGACCTTTTTAATGAGCTCACGCATGTGAGTTCCAATCCAATGTGAATGTTAAAATCTATGTTTTCTTGGTGTATTTTGGTTATTAATATTTTATATTATAGATTAATGTAAGGTCATTATGGGTGATTTATTAGTTTTGTAATGTTATTGTTTTTTGAGGTTTTATTCATTAGAAAAAATGTGGCAATGTTTTTTTTATGAAAGCATAATTCTTGAAACAAAATGTATCATGTTTCCCACCTCATGTTAGATAACCACATAAAATACAATTATGTATTGGTTATCGAATCCAAATCAATCATATATTCTGTAGGGGTTTTAGTGAAATGGTTTCTAATAATTATGTTATGATTGTATAAGTTATTTAATGATGTTAAATGTGGTGTTTGAAGTTTTGGCAGCTACAAAGTTAAAATTATGGTGTTTTTAAAATGTGTAATATGTAACCCATGACTTGGATGGTTGGGTGTAGTGATGGGTTTATTTTTTACCCATTGGGATATTAAATTAAATATGTGTTTGTTTTGGAAAATTGATAGATTTAATTTATATAAAATTGTGATAACATTATGGGATGTGTTCTGATATATTGGTTTTTTGTTGTATAAAGATGTATATATGATTACATTTACTTATTTGTTGATATGGGGATATCCTCATGAATGCTCCACTAGTTGTTGGATATGAACACTCGTTATATTAATATAACAGTGGAGAAGTAGTACCATGATGAATATTACAATTATATTCAATTTATATACAGAGTACCATGGTTTATAGATCTATGAATATATGTTTTTGAATAGAGAGTTTTCATAACAGTACCCTATGTTGTTTCATGAAGGGGGTGTAACGAATTCCATGGATTTATAGATTGAGTCTATTCAATAAATTGAGGAAAAGAAATATAATCCTCTTGAGAATATAGTAATGATATTGTTTTATAAGTTATGATGACTAGGTAAACAATGGAGTGATATACATAATCTTGATGAGATGATGGAAGGAATTTAATTGATGAACATATATGATATGTTCATGGGAAACATTTACCTAAACCCCTAATTTAGTGGAATGATTATGTGTTTAGTAATTTTACAAAAGTAGGTCTAAAAGTTATGGAACATGTTAGATGATTCATGGAATTTCTATTTTTTCTCCAATGTTGAAATATGACGAGGAAACAAGGTCATATATTTTCAGGAGTGGCCTAGATATTATACAATTTCATAGGAATATATTATTTTTTTGAAGAATATTACTGAGTTATGGGATCAGGATGTCATTCGTGCCACCAACTGGGTTCCATGTGGTGGGAATAATGTTTTGACTAGAAGATAATTTTGTTTGTTTTTCAATAGTAGGAACAATAATTATGAGAACTTCTACCAAGGCGGTTGAAAACCGAGTATCTAAGGGAATGGATTGACATCACATGACATTTATATAGTGACCATATTTTAGAATGTAATATCAGTCATATATACGGTCATTGTCCATGACCATAAGGGTAATTACAATCATAAGGAGTATAGGATAAAATACAGTTTCTATAATAACCCACAATAGATGGGATGTGATTATTAAACAAAGATGATACAGAATATTGGCTGGGATTTTTTTCGCCAATATCATTCGTCCTTTTTATGTTCAACCAATTTTACTAGATAAGTTAATTATTTTGGTACATCAAGATAATAGAATCCTTATCATTATTGTATTGTAGTACATGGAACTCCATTTTGAACATTTGGTATCAAAATATGACTACTTTATAATTAGCATCCTCTACATGTTAGTGATGTCACACCATCAAATGTTCATGGTGTCATTCATGTAGAACCCATTTATTGTAGTGATATATTTGATATAGTATCCACACAAAAATTTATATATATTGGTTTAAAGATTATTTTCCTTTAAGAAGTTGAATATATGATTGGGTTAATTTTTATCAAAACAATGTTAGTGATATGGTTTGAGGGAATCCATCAATGTATGGAGTGTTCCCAAGAGAATAATGTTTACTGTCACCATTAAGACATGAAATTTCTTGAGATGATAGGTTTTAACATAATACATGGAATATTTTGGTTCATAAAATTGAATATATGTTTTGGGTAATGTTTTTTGAAACACCAATTACAATGTATTAAGTGGTTATCCAACACTATAAGGAGTTTTTACATGATTTTTGTGGTTGTAGAAAAATTTATGATATGTACATGATTGAGACAAGGAATTTTATATTATTATATAAATTATTGATCCAATTATATTTTTGGACCAAAATAATTCGTTGTATGAGTTTAAAAGTAATGGGATTATACATACATGTATTTCATAATGGGGTTTTCAAGTATTTCTCAATAATAATTCAGAATGTACAATGTGAATTAGTTTAAATTATAGATTATTGAATTAGAAGACAAGTAAGAGCCAAAAGGATTGTTAAATTTTTAATGATCCCTTGAACAAGATGAGGTGTGACAATGTGTTCCCTTTGATTGATTTGAGATTGGGTTAAAATAATCTTAGGGTGAGGCCTTATGATATACCATGGAATTAATATAAAAGATATTATGGGTTGTGTTAGTTAATCCTAATTTCGTTTACAATGGTGAATGACCCCAGTTTTATTCTATGTTTGAATGAAAATTTATTCAAGTGTTCATAGATCAGTTTGTTGATATATTTTTCTAGGTGTACTCTGGTAGTCACAATTAACATTTCAAAAATTTTAAAATCATATTAATAATTCTAATAGAGAATCACGTATACTCCAGGATATTTATGGGACATTTCTCAATCAACATGGTCTACTAATTTGGAAAAATATTCTCAAAGGAAGGTGTTTTAGTGGACCAATGTAGGTTTTAGTTAGGGGTTTCATTGGATAAGAAAAAAATTTGTTAAATATAATAGAAATTATAATGTTAAAAAGTTAATAGTGAACAATTTTAAAAGAAATATATCACATTTCAATATGACTATGAACATTGAAAATAAGGGTATAATGTTTGAGTGGTATGAATAATGTGATAATAATTTCTAGGGAATGATGAAAACATTAAAACAATCCCAACTCTGATATTACCGAAATATGTTTAGGATTATAGTCTATTTTTTGATTCTCAATAAATTGGGTTAGGGGGTGGTGCTGATGAAGGTATATAGGGTAGTGGTTTATGGAGTATAAAATATGATGACACATGATCATATAAAAACAACATAGGAATCTAGGATCACCTTAGTGATTTTTTTCTTGAAATCATGGATGTAATATATTTTGGGAATAAGGTTATCATTTATTCTAATTCTTAGAGCCTCGAGTATATAATTTTATGGAATCATTTATATATTCAACAATGGAGATGTATTGATTATATGTAGATGTTTCAAATTAAGCAATGCTATATATAGGGGAATTTAAACTATGATGGGGTTGTTTTGTGTTTTCGGGAAAAAAAGGTTATTCATGACTCTAGCTTGGAGTATAATATGATGTCTTTGTTAACTGAGATACATATGTGAGTCTAGTAGGATCATGATCAGACCAAACTCATGAAATATTCCATTTATCCATATCTTCTAAATATACTAATTTTGAGGCAATATGCGGATTCAAAATTTCTAGTATTGAGATATATTTTATAATTTTAGGATACCCTTCCAATTTGACCATAGATGATGATGACATCAACTATGTGTTTATGATATTTATAGCATCTACTTATATGTGTGGGGAGATGATTCATAATTGGAATTCAATAGTGTTGGGGGATCATCTAGTTATGACTATTATATACCATGATCATAAAAGATATTATTTGTGGTTGAGAAGGGAAAATTATATTTTACATTTTATAAATTGATGCTACACCTGTAACTAGGTGAAAGTTATGTATCATTTATGACTTTGTCATTTAATGTTGTATTTCATTGTTGAATAAAAGTACGACAATGTAAAAATGTATTTTGTGGTAGGAAATTGAATAATTACACAAAATATATCATAATATATGTGATGTTGTATTGATTAATGATGGTCCCACAATTGTTCGAAATTTGGGATACATTATCCTTTGACTATTTAGGATACATTTATTATCAACTGTATATTTTTTAATGGAATCCATTATATATTTATTCAGAATTTTGGATTTGATTTACATCATGATTTTTTAAAGGGTTGTAGAAGGAGTTTTTAACTATGGTTATTTTGTTTAACTACTTTCACCTATCGACATATGGGATATTGGAACACACATTATTTGTGTAAGAGGATATGTTGAGTGCTTGAATTCATGATTTTAGTTGAATATTGTGGAAACACCTATATAATTATATGTTCACCTTTAAAAATAGTTAATATATAACTATTCAAATAAAACCGTTCCAGGATAAATATGGAAGGCCATGCAACTCATTGGTTTTTATGGACCTGGTAGCATTTGTTTTGTAGGGATCGATTCTTCTGTATGAGATATATGAGTGGGATTAGTTTATCTAGAAAAATATTTCTATGTAAATATTTACAGAATATAAAAAATTACATCAATATCCTAATGATTGAGTTTATAGAGGGAGATCGTATGTTCCTTTGGGTGTCACCATGGTTTGGTCAGTGTAGGATCTAGAAATAGAGTATATTGATTTACTGGAATATTTGATAATTTGGGATTTTAGAGAATTTTGGACTAGTTGTGTGTTGTTTGGACCATCCATAGTAGTATTTTGGTAGGCATTGTGTTATTTCATGAGACACATATTAGGAAGTATATCCCATACTAAACAAAAAAATATAGCGTTTATGATGTTGAAAATTAGGATGACACATCCTTTGAGGAGAATATGCTTCATATTGATTATTATACTAAAAATAATAATCATTGTTATACCATTAATTTAGTTTACATGATGTGTTAGTATTTACTAGATTAGAATGAACCATTGGAATGGAGATGGATATGTTTTCTCTGTGGAACAATATTCGTACAATAGAGGCTTAGTCATGATTGGTAATATAGATCATGTAACTGATTATATATGGTGATATGGTGGTAATTCCCCAAGCATATTATTAGGTACATAATATTTAAATGTTGTATGAATCTCCATTTGAATTGTAAATGAAATTAGTTATCAAGATGTGTGGTACATATGGGGTTTCTTGGGAATTTTATACCTAAAAAATGGGAAAAAATTTATATCATGATTATATTGTTTGGTTGGAAAATGGTTACTGTTATCTGTGTTCCACGAACCATGTGATCATGTGGCTTGGTCACCTTGGAAATTGGATGAACCATGCACCCCCCCCCCCCAGGCCCCATATTTCTCAAACTATGTGTATGACCCAATGAAACCCTCTGGCCTTTCACCCTCTGGCATATAGGTTTCATTATGAGAATAATCTAATTATAAATCTGTTTATAGTTTTAATATAGATAAAAAGGGTGTTTTTCATAAATTGTATTCGATAAATGAATTCGGTCATGTAAATGGTTTTATATCATAATTTTTAAGGAGATGTGTAAATGTGGATAAATTGATTGGAAGGGGTGACAAAACATGGTAATGTTCTTAAAAGGTAAAATGATATTTCTATTGGAATTCAGAACATTTTTATCATTATGAAGAATGTAAATTATGATATAAGAAAAAAATAAACCCTAACATTAATTGTGTGATAATAGGTCATAGTTGATGGGAATTTTAAATGGTAAAAGTGGTTTATTAGGGTTTTGGAATGATTATCCTCTCCTTTTGGTGGGATAGAATGAGGCTCTGTGAACCCTAATGAAATATATTTATGACAAATGTAATGATACATCGGACTAAAAAACTATGGACATAGTGTTCCATATAGAGGTTTGGGATTGTCTGAACTAGGGTTATAAAAAATTATTCATATTGGAATAAATATCCTTCTATGATGACATGTGACCCCTTGAATATACAGTTCATATGAACAACATGGTTTGATTTCGGTTTGAGAAATATTACTGTGAGTAATAGTTAGAACAGAGAAAAATGTTTTTCAATTAAATAAAATCAATAAATTAATTCAAATTTATCTATTATTTGTCTATTGTTTATTTTACCTTAACATTCACTATAAATAGAATCGACATTCTTATGGAGAATTTTTTTTGTGTTGTCCAACGGAGTTATACTCACACAATGCATTGATAACCATTGGGGACCTGAGAAGAAATCACAATTTCAGATCATAACTAGTGAAAAGGGACAATTTTTGATGGTTGATATAGAATTTTTTATAGAAAATGTTTGAGGTAATGTATCATGACATCACAATCCATATTGGGGATTATATTTATTGTCTATTTGTTTATATCTTTTGTAAACATAAACTGCCATGTAATCTTACCTTATTATGTTGGATTTTTTTACATACCTAGTATTTTGAGTAGGTCATGTGATGATGGGTTATTATTCTTTATCAAATGTTTTTATTTATTATGTTTTTCATTATTTTTCACTGGTTTAAGGATTTTGTTTTCCCTCGATGTGTTTCATTAGACCCTCTCCACTAGTCTAAATCCTCTACTATATAAAGAGATTAACCTATGGACATATGGAGACCCAAATTGGTGGCCTATGTTAGTGACCCCAGGGAAGGGTTGTCACAATAAATATATATAATTTTATGTAATTAAATAATTATGAAAATATATTAGGTAACATTGATGTAATATATATTTAAATAATAATTAAATTATAAAAATTATAAAAATAAAATTAATTATTGGGTTTTAGCTTTGTCATATTAAGAAAAAAATTATCAATGGAGTAGATTTAAATTCCATTCCATTAATGTTTTATTAAAGTCAAATTTAATTATAAGGATAAAAAATAATTTAATAATATTTTATAATAAATAATATTTTATTTAAAAAATTATACTTTCTAAAAGTATTATCATTATCCATGAGATTTTGATATTGTTGAAAATAATAATCATTCCCCATTTATTATACAATTAATATTTTATAGTAACTATCTGTACCAATAAATATTAAAAACATTTCTATCATAGTAATTTTCTAAAAGGAGTTAGCAACTGTTAAAAAATTAATTGTAAAAATATAAGTTAAACAATCCCATTTATTATTTTATGACATAATTTCGACCTAAAATCATGATTCCTTTTAAATATTTTATTGGACACTTTTTTCCCTCATCATTAATTATCATTAATGTAATATTTTATGAAATTTGAAAAGTTCTGCTAACCTCACTTATAAAAGGGTATAACCTCTCATATTATATTAAAACATAAAAAAGTTTTTGTTTGTAAAATACCAAACCAAATTAAATAATGACCACCCTTAATATGACTTAGATGACATAATGTAACTCAAATAACCTGGAATAAAGGATTATAGTATAAATATAATGATGTTTTCCAAATAATATGTGTCATTCTTAACTGAGAATTATTGGCTTATTTCCTGTTCCACCCACATTGTATCTTATTCAACCATGATGATATTAAAACATTTGAATAACACAAATAATGAGATGTTGTTAGGTAAATGGAGTACCATATATCCATCTCCGCTTCCAACAAATAGTAAACGATAACATTGATCATGTTTAATGAAGACTATCGTCCCACAAAGAGATGTAATTTATATTTTAAATAAAAACTACTCGAAGATATATTTATTAATGGATTTAATATAAATATATATGATATCCATGAAATAATTATCAATTTGAAATTTCAGTATGTCATATAATGTTATACCCATCCATTCATTAAAAAATAATTACTTCATTCAACCATATATGTGTATTTACATCAAAATAGCATCCTAAAATAACAAAAAAAATTCACCAAAATAATTTTTTATTGGAAAAAATGTTTCATTCCAAAAGATATATAATTCCATTGATATTATTTATCATTAATGAAGAATAATTTTTACTAATACAAACATATATTAATATTAAATATTTTTAACTACAAAATCATTTAATATATATTAATGTTATCGTTATATCAAACCAACACAAATAAAAATCACATGAATAATTTGTAACAATTCAATAATTATATTACTGAAAAAACATTACCATTTTGAACACATATTTCCAAAAGTAATTAAATATCAAAAAAATATTTTACTAGTAATTCTATTGACATTATGATATATTAATTTTTCATAAAAAAGATTCTATTTATTTGATCTTAATGTATTAAACAGTAGGATTAAATGAAACATGATTATCTATTATAATAACATGATTTAAACAATAACATCGTAACCTTGATATTAAATTAGTGGGTATTAATAGTAATAATTAAATAATAAAAAATATATGGTTTATACAGGGATGAAATTAATAAAATTTAAATATATATATTACATATAATATTAGAAGTATTTGAAAAAGAATAAACGATTTATATGAAAATTCAATTTTTCTCAAACACATTTTTGTCGCAGATTGCTTATATAATTTATTAATATTATTTACCAAATTTGACCATTTATTTTAAAAAATAAACATAATAAATTAAATAAATATTTCAAAATTATCCATTATTTTGTTTTTTCTTCTAAAATGATTAATTTTGTTGACGATTAGTTAATAATAATGAAATTTAGCTGAAAATGGAATTATTTTTAAATGTTTATTATGTTTAATTACATTTTAAATTTTTAGTAATGTCACATTAGTTAAATTAGAAATTTATTTCAATCAAATTTATTTCATTTGAAAAAATTTCATTCTGAATTTTGATATAAAAAATCTGTTAACATTCTATAACATTATCTTTATAAACCCAAATTCCCATTGCATTTATGTTGTAAATTTTAAAATAAAATTTTATAAAATATAGAAATTGATTATTGAAAATTGAATTAATGGTTTTGAATAAAAATATTTCTTATTATATATTAAATTCATCTTTCGTTTTTCGTAAAATAATATAATAATATTTAAAAATTATTTATCACAATTAAAGTAAAAACTGAATTACATGGAGGTAAATTGAAAAAGGTAAGGTTTAATATAACATTAATACAATTAATAAATATATTTTATGTCCACATCTATACCATAAAATTTAAAATTATCATCAATACATTATTTTTTAAAATTTATTCGTTAGAAAAATGTGTTTACACCTTTTATATTAAAAAAACTAAAAGTATGACCCTCTCATCACATATGCAATGCCAAAAACACTCCAATATCATTAACACCTTAATGTCATTTTTTATCTACCACTAAATACCCCATAAACATCCCAAATTCACCCCTATCATTAATTATGAATTATTTTTCTATGGAATCTAGCCTATGAGGAATTCTCTGGAAACCCTATGGATGTTACCTGAGGAAGGGGTAACATTCTTCATCAAAAGATTTTATTTTAAATCTCTATAAACCTCATTAATTTGTAATTAATACCTTATATTATAATATAAAGAATATATTACATTTATTTTTATTTTAATATATTAATTTGATGATGTAAAACCATATCTACTTCTATCAAATATGTCAAAAAATCATCATTGTTGGGTACAACATAATGTCTCATTCCCGACCAATGGCATTATTTTTTACAATACCACCTCTCACAATTGAGTATGATTATGTACGTAGTTTAAATATATTATATTTATAATATAATTATTCATTTTTTATCAAATTCCATTTTACCTTACAATCTATAGGGGATATGTTAATGACGCTCATCTATACTATAAACAACTGCCGAGTGATGTGATATGATTTTTTTCACAATATTATTATATTAAAGGAAATAAAGATTAAATTAATTAATATATTTCGTATAAATTATATATTTATAATATTCATGAAGTATTTGTATTTCCTAAAAGTTAATATATTCTTTCCATTTTTAAATGATAAATGATAATATTGTTTATATAACTGTGGACTACTTCCTTCCTTAAATGATTTGTATCTACTTCAATAAAAAATAATTATATATGTAAATGTATATTTAAAAAAATAATGTGGTATATAGAATATTATTATAGTTCATTAAAGATAAAATATTACTTACCTTCCTCCCATAATTTTCATTTGAAAAATTAAATCATTACTCATGTGTTCTGATAGTTTATAATCTTCATGGTTGAAACATAGTTCATTTTTTCTATCCATATTTCATGATTTGAGAAAAAAATATATCTATATTAAATATTGATAATTATTTCATTATTAATATTATTTATTCTACGGAACTATATATTATGAATATGAATTATAAATTTTATGACAAATCATGATTGAGAATACAAAGCAATTAATAAAAGAAATGATGAATTTGTTTAATGTTTATTTATTAAATGGTGATAAGTTGATATAAATGTCATGATCCATCCATGGGCCCGTGCTGTGACTACCCCAGGACCGCATTCCTTAGGCCAGGGGCTGGCGACAAGCACCAAAAGCGCATATCTTAGAGAAAATCAAATGCATTGCCTTTAAACCATCAACTCACACAAACTATACACAACTAGTGATTACCAAAAAAGTAATAATAATGTAAAAAGTTCTGTAATTTTCCACTGGGAAATCCTACAAGAAGTTTAGGTACATATCTCGACCAAGTCATCCCTAAGGTATGTCCCATCTAAGTCCAGCTCTGAGCAGCCTCCGGTCTGTCTCTCTCAGACTCGATCACTATTTTATGTCATCTCCACATGACAATATAAGGTGTGGGGGAAGCCCGTGCATGGGTGAGTATAATGGTACTCGGTTGGGACCCTGAGACCCACGAAGGTCTCCCAGAATCCACTAAGTATAACCCACAGTAGTAAGAATAAAATCAAAAAGTATCGTCCAACCCTACATTTGTATAAGCCCATACAAATATTGATGTAATCAAATTCAAACATGCTCCAACTCTTGATCTCAAGAATAAACCATTGCATGAAAAAAGAATGATAACACATTGAATATACATAGAGTTAAGGCTCATCTCACATAGGTATACAACTTATGTAGGGAGATTGAGACGATTAGTTGTAGCCACTGAATCATCTACTCTATCGATCCCATGTAGGATCCTGGTATAATAATCACAACTGTCGAACCCATGTAGGATCCTGAAATAATAATCAGAGCTGTCGAAACCACGTAGGATCTTGTAATAGTAGTCGGAGAGGTCGAACCCACACTGGATCCTGGAATAGTAGTCAGTCCGGTCGAACCCACATAGGATCCCTTTTTCAAAATGCAGCCAGACACAGGGTTCCGCACTAAACACACCTGATTCCATGATGGTCTGCTCCTAATGCCAAGTTTCTATACATCACCTTCCACGATTTCCCATGTTTATGTATCCAAAATATCTATCTTGACATAAGAAACCCAACGCGATAGATGGCGCATCAATCAGACGTCCGGTCTGAGAGTTGTTGGCATTTCCACTCCTAGGGCCCGGTTGGATTTACGTTCGATCCAACCAATCCATAACCCAACTATGTCCAAACCTCAAGTGAGTTATACCAAAATAACTATCTCCCTCCATGGTTTCCATCATCGTAGACGGTTCGTCAATATGATGCTCATAGCTCATGTTACGGAAAAAAGTTGAAACATGTCCATGTGGGTCCGGGTCTAGTCCGGAACAGTCGGACTGACCCGGCCTGACCCAGCACGACCTGGGTCAAGATTGTGGTCTGACCCGGTCCGCTAGTCCGACCCAGCCCAAGCTGGGCTTGGCCCACAGCTGGCAGTCCCAGTGTGGTCCGCCCTAGCCGCGTCCAGGTGGGAGGCTGCGCCGCCAGGAGTCCCAAACAGCATAGCCATTGGAGCAGTTCAGATCTGGAACCACATGGCGAAGGTCCATGTCATGCAAGACCCATGTTGTGGGTCCCTCTATTCCAGGCTGGCTGAGTGGCCAGCAGTCTCCCGCGAGGCGTGGTTTCATCGTGCCTCCTCTGGCAGGCGTCTCTGCTGGCTTCATGTCCTCCATCGTCACGGCCGAACTTGCGTCGGCCGCAGTTTCACCTTCGTGACCCATCACCCACATCCCACTCCTATGGAGGTGCGGTTGTGCCACCTCCATCCACGCTGTCGGAAGGAGGGTCTTCCGCACTTCCCTACGTTCTAACGGTGAGGTTCGTTGGTTTCGACCGCTGGCAAAACTATCGTGGGTCACCTGACAAGTTCTGTTGGCCCGATTCTCATTCCGAAAGTAGCTCCACACACCTTAGGACGTCACCTTCTATCCACGACCATCATTGTTGAAAATAACTCGTCCCGAATGTATTCTGTGATTACTGTTAAAATACACAATGTAAGGCAGAGGGGTAAGGTGGTGTTCATTCGTCCCGCACACTCCGTGTTAGAGTTATAACATGCGGCTTCAAATCGTAATCCATGAAGGAAAACAAAGAATGAGAAACAAATAACAAAGATGGAACCCCTAACTCAGATTCATCGACCTCGAGAAAAAAGATGAATAATTCGAGGATGATGTCATCGTCGTTCTTGAAGGATGGTGTTTCCTCCATTGTTGTGGTAGGAGATCAAAGAATAAGAAGATGTTCATCATTGTCGGAAGAAGATTTCTTCCACCATGGTTTCCTCCAACAGCCAAAACACCAATAACCACAACTACCAAAGGATGGGAACAAACACATAAATTTGAGGAGTCTCCTCCTAATCACGTCATTTAATGGAGGGGGGATGACAAGAATTAATGTGGGTGTTTAGTTCTAGTTGACCCCACTATAATTCAAAAATATTTTAATAAAATAAAATTTAAGTTTAAACAATATTATTTTATTCCATATTTTTTATACACCGTGAAAGGTTGGAAAACCAAAATCTGTTCACGACCAAACACAGCTGAGGTGAAAGGCCCCTTAAGAAATCACTGAAACTGGGAGTTCAATGGTGCCCTCAGATTTCAATTCTGATCACCGATTCTAATGATACCAAAACCCACTCTAATGTTCACTGAATGCACTCAAAAACTTTGGAAAAACACTCCAGGCACTCCGGGCCTTGAAATTATGAGCTGTCAGAAACCACAGACTTAGAATAATTCCATATAATTTAAAAATAATACATGGATTTTATGGTCATTACATTCTTCCCACCTCATAGATTTTCTTCCCTGAAATCCAAAACTCAAAGACTAGGAAAACAAATGGGGATACTGAGCATGAATCTGATCCTCCTGCTCCCATGTTCTCTCCTGGAGGTTCTAGTGCTTCCATCAAACACAAAACATAGTTATTGATCTCCCACGAAGGACACTATCTTATATATCCTTGATCTCCACTGAAACCTCTGAAAAAGTCACCCGTTCGTAGATGTCATGCACGTCCAAGTCTATGATGTGAGTTTTAGCATGCACGTATCTCTTTAGCTGGGATACATGAAAAACATCGTGCACTCGGTTCAACCGAGAGGGATGTTCCAGGTGGTAAGATGCCTCTCCTATGATACTAAGGACCTGGAATGGTCCGATGAATCTCAGATATAACTTGCCGCCTCGTCCAGAACTCTATAGACCTCATCGATGTGAGACCCATAGAAATATGTGGTCTCTATCCTCGAACACCAGAGGTATTCACCATCTATTAGAATATGACTTATACCAACTCTATTCAGTCTTCATCCTCTCTTAGATTATCTACACCTTCTATGTGGTAGCTCGTACCATCTCTGGTCCCACTTGTGCTGACTCCCTTGGGGCTGTCAATCACAGTGGTGATCTACAAGGTCAACCATACACGGCCTCAAAAGGTGTCATCCCGATGATGGAGTGATAGATTTTATTATAATAAAAATTCAATAAAGGAAAGTGGTCCTACCATCTATGGCCGAAGTTGAGGACTCATGCACGGAGCATGTCCTCGAGAGTCTGAATAGTCCTCTTAGTCTGGCCATCCATCTAAGAATTGAAGGCGGTGCTCAAATGCAGTTGTGTCCCGAAAGCCTCCTACAACCCCTTCCATATACAGGAAGTGAAACTTGCATCAAGATCGTATAAAATAGTCGATGGTAATCCATTTAATCACACAATCTCCTGCAGGTAGAGGTATCACATGCTCTCTACTATACCCTACTCTCTAATCGGTAGGAAGTGGGCTTACATGGTTAGTCGGTCGACGATCACCCAAATCAAGTAATCTCCCATTGATGTACATGGAATTCATATCATGAATTCCATGGATATTCCATCCCACTTACACTCTGGGACCTCTAAAATCTGAACCAATCCTGATGGAACCTGGTGCTCCGACTTCACGTGCTGACAAGTGAAGCCTCGAGAGACAAAATCTCCTACTGACTTCTTCATAACTAATCACCAGTGATGTCGTCAAATTTCCTGGTATATCTTCACCACACCTGGATGTACCACTAGAGGTGAAGTGTGGAACTCCATCAACAATACCTCTCGAAGCGACGCTGGTACCATGGTATGTCCTCTAAAGAGGATGACGTGCTCCCCACCTAAAGAAAATCCATTAGGTTCCTACCATGTGGATATCTGTGAATGTCGAGTCTCACAGTCAGCATCCCCATATTGCACCTCCCTGACACTCTGATGGAGTGGGGGTGTGTCTATAAGATTCTTCCGAAAAGCTGCTCCATCTCAGTCTACATAAGAAATCTACAAAGAGGCCAGCTTCTCAGTCACCTATCCTCGTAGCTAAATACCTAATCTCCTACTGAGAGCATCTACTTCAACGTCCCCCTTCCCAAAGGTATAGACTATCATGAAATCATAGTTCTAGAGGAACTCAAGACAACACCACTGTCTCAAGTTCAGGTCCTTCTATGAAATATATTCCTGAGACTCTGGTGGTCAGAGTAGACTGTGAAACACTCTCCCATAGAGAAGACCACTGCTACTGAATGTAGGTCATGGGTAGTTTAGTTCATCTAGTGCTATCTCAGTTGATGAGAACCATAAGCTACCATTGCTCACTCCTCCATCAGGATGCATTTGGTCCTGGTCCCTGATGCATTGTAGTACACCACATACCCAACTCCCTCCTCTGGTAGCCTTAAGATGGGCACACTAGTAATCTTGTGCCTCATCTCCTGAAAACTCCGCTGACACCTCCCGGACCATTAAAAGTGTTTCCCCTTATTCATCAATGCCGATAAGGGTGCTGCAACTCTGGAGAAGTATGGAGAAAATCTCTGATAATAACTAGCCAAACCCAGGAAACTTCATACCTCCAATACACTCTTGGGTGGCTCCCAGGATAGCACAACCTCAATATTCACTGGATCCATAGAAACTCTAGCCTCTGAGATGATGTGTCTCAGAAAGTGAACATCTCATATTCAGAACTGGAACTTAGTGATATTACTGTAACGTTGGTGCACTCAAAGTGTTTCCAGTACTATCCGAAAATGATAGGAATGATCCTCCATGGTAGTCGAGTTGATCAGAATATTGTCGATGAAGACTACCACTAGGCAACCAAGGTATGGGTGTAAGATCATTTTCATAAGTCCCCTGACCACATCTATTGTGTTGGTTATGACAAATGGCATAACCAGGAAATCATAGTGGCCATACTGACATAAGAAAGCCATATTCTGCAGATCCTCGTCATGTACTCTTAGCTGGTTGTATACTGATCAGAGGTCTATCATCGAGAACCAACGTGCTCCATTCAGCTGATTGAAGAATTCATCAATCCTCAAATGTGGATACTTGTTCATCATGGTCACCTGGTTCAGGCATCAGTAACCCACATATAGCCTCAGACTTTCTCCTTCCTTTGTGGAGGAAAAAATCAGTGCTACCCATTGTGAAACACTGGGTCTGACAAACCCCTTTCCATGTAAGACCCCCAATAGTACTCACACCTCAAGAAGCTCCACGGGAGCCATCCGATATGATGGTGTAGATATCGGTGTCTTCCTGGGATAAATGTCAATGTAAAAGTCTACCTCTCTGTGAGGAGGTAGTCATGGAACCTCTTCAGAAAAAACATCTTGGTATTGATCCACCACAACAGGATAGCTCAGTCTCTACACATCAACCGCTATGATGATAAGGCTAGCCAACTGATGAGTAATTTGTTTCCCCCTCCTCTGGGTAAGTCCCTCCTACGCTGCAGGTTCTCCCTTCACACTGGTGAAGGTAAAACTAGTCCCATCCTCAGGGACCCACCACACATTCTGCCTAATACAACCAATCAGAGCATGGACTGTAGATAACCAATCCATAGTGAAGATGACTTCGTAAGGACTCTACGACACTAATAGAAGATCCCTGCTGAAACACTCTCCTCATAAAATATTCTCACACTGACGTAACCAATGATTAATCGTCAAATCCACTCCCGTAAGAATCTCTACCCGTAAGGATCGAGACAAAGACTCTGTTTGAATCTCTGATCTCTAAACATGGGATGTTGAAATTAATGTGTGACTAGCACCGGTGTCTATAAGTGCTGCAGCTATGGTGGTGTAGAAACATACCATAACTCGAATCATATCTGATGTGTCATGATTGCAATACTCAACTTCCTAAAGGTACGCACTCCCATGTCCACCAGATCCCTGTGGTCGGGGTGGACCTCCTAGTGGTGGTGGCGGTAAGACCTCGAAACATCGCCCACCGTCAGCTGCTAGACCAACCCCTCTTCCATGTTTTCGTACATACTGCGAACCGCCTCGATCGAATCTCTATCTCTACCTAGGCGATCCTACCACCATCTGTTGAACATCTTCATGGATGTTCGGATAGCCACAAGACATGTGACCATGCCCGTCTCATGCGTTGTACTCAATGCTCCTCCTATAATTGGCTCTGTCTCTTTTCCCCCGCACCACCGAACATGTATCCTATGTTCCTACACCATATTTCATGGTCTGCTTGGATCTATGTGACATCTGTCTGGTTCCTGCTACAGAAGACTCTACTACATGATTCCCAATGGTGGGACTCACTGCTGGTAACTACTAAGCAAGGAAACTCTCCTCAAAGAGGGCTCGCTCCAACACCTCCTCTAGCGTCAGGATACTGAGATATATCATCGAATCCGTGATATTTTGCCTATGCCCCAGCTCAAAGGTCCGGGCCTGGAAGAATGGGTCCCACAAAATATCTGTGGAGTAGCATGAGAGGTCGATGAACCTCACTGAGTATTGGTCCACCGTCATTCTTCCCTAATGCAGATGAAGTAGTTCTTGTATCCGAACTGCATGTAGGTTGTCTAGGAAAAACACCGCCCGGAACCAGCACTCGAAGTCTGCATAGAGAAGTGTCACAATTTCATTTACCTAGAGCCCCATGCTCCACCATCTGTATGATTTTTCCTAAAGGAGTATGGAATGCAAGGATCACCATAAGGTCGGATGGTGTCCCTACTGGTCTAAAGACTCTCACCACAACCTCCAACCAATCCTTAGCTGCCAGCGGGTCCATCACACCCTCGAACATGGGCGGCCACTGGCGCTGGAACTCATGCAATGGACTCAGGCGGTGTGCAATCTCTACTTCTTGGGTTGGTGGCATCGGTGGCCCAACCGGTAGTGGTACCACTGGTGCCTTCGATGTGATAGTTCCCTACACCCAGGCCTCATCATTCAGTATTCTTCCATCTCGTACAAATCCTAGAACCCCAGCTGGCTCTCTTCTTGGGGACATCCTGAAAAAACAGGTGTGTCGTAGTCAATATGTTATACCTGGTGAGATGAATCAAAGAGGTCACAAAGAGAAATTTTCAAAAGAAACAAACACTTAATCAGTGTTTTCATGCACTGATTTGAAAATCCAATGTCAGAGTCCTTGTGTTTGGATATGCCGGCCTCCGCCCCAACACTGGTTTCCCTAAACTGATAACCACAACCAAAACAATTGACACTATTGCCATTAAAAGATCAGAGTCCAATGTTCTAGAATATAATTGACTCCTCTGATACCAATTTTTCACGACCTGTCCATGGGCACGTTCCCTAACTTTCCCAATCCTGCCATCATTAGGCCAGGGGCTGGCGACTAAAACAAAAAAGGCATATCCCTGATAAAAGGGAAGGCATTGCCTTCAAACCAGCAACTCAAACAAACTGTACACAACCAGAGATAACAAAAAATTTCTAATAATGTAAAGAGTGCTGGATGTAAATTTTCCAGTATACAAACACAACTAAAGTACAAGAACAGGAAAAAGGGAAGACGGATCCTGGACTGTCCAACAGGAAATCCTACCTGAAGGGTAGGTACATATCTCTATAATGTCCTCCCTCAGGAATTTCCCACCTAAGTCCCACTCTGGGAAGCCTCCTGACCATCTATCTCAGCCTCGGTCACTGTTGTCCATCGTCTGCACAGGACAAAATAATGTTCAGGTGAAGCCCGTGCAGGGGTGAGTATAACGATACTAAGTAGGGTCCCCGAGACCCCCGATGGTCTCCCAAAAGCCACTAAGGATAATCCATAGTAGTAATAATACAATCACAAAGTATCATGGAACCCTACATAGTTATAATCCCATAGATATACCGATGTAATCAAATAAAAATTGGCTGCAAATCATTAGCCCAAGCATAACCCATTCCATGAAGGAAGAATGAAAACTTGTTGATAACAACAGAGATTCAAGGCTCATCTCCCATAGGTATACTAATTTTTTAGAGATATAGAGATGATTAGTTGTAGCCATTGAATATTCTACTTTGTTGAACACACGTTGGGTCCTGGTATAGTAATCAGAGCTGTCAAACCCGTGTAGGATCCAACAATAGTAATTAGTTCTATCGAACCCACGTAGGATCCTGGAACAGTAGTCGTAGCTGTCGAACCCATGTAGGATCCTGGAAGAGTAGTCAGTCCTGTCGAACCCACGTAGGATCCATCTATCATAATGCATCCATCCCCAATTATCTGCACAAAGCCTGATTGATTCCGGGAGGGTATTCTCCTCATAACAAGTGTCTATACATCAATATCCACACAGTCCCAAGTTGATGTATCCAAATTATTTGTCTTTCCATATGAAACCCAATGCGATAGACGACACATCAATCAGATGCCCAGTCTGAGAGTTATTGGGATTTCCATTCTGAGGGCCCGGTTGAATTTACATTCAATCCAACCCTGTCGTTGCCCAACTGCATCAAAACCTCATGTTGGGTATTACAAAAGAACCATATCCATCCATGATTTCCATATCCATAGATGGTTCATCAATCGGACATCCATAGCTCATGTTATAGGAAAAAATTTGGAAACAAGTCAAAGCATGTCCGGGTCTAGTCTGACCCAGTCGGACTGAACCGGCACCACCCAGCCCGACCTGCGTCCGGACATGGTTCCGACATAGGTCCGGACAGGGTTACGACCCGGTCTGTGGGTCCGAACTGGCCCGCGAGGGTGGCCCGACACGCGCGAGGCACCGCAGCCCGCGGGGGCGACCCGACCCAGACTGGGTCCGGCCCGCGCTTGGTCGGGCCCGCATGAGGCCCATGGTTGGCGGTCCCCATGGGGTCCTCCCTAACAGCGTCTAGGTGGAGGTTGTTCCCCATGGAGTGCCAAACAGCTTATCCATTCAGGGGATTAATTTCCGGTGCCATGTGCCTTTTGTCTGTGTCACGCAGGACCCATGTTGTGGGTCTCGCTATTCCCAGCAGGCCGACCTGCCTACCGCCTCCCGCGCAGCGCAGTTGTGCCATGCCTCCTCTAGAGGCCGAATCTACAGGCCGCCGATCCTCTGTCGCTACGGCCAAGGCTGCGGCCCCTCACTCCACCATTATGTGCGCTCTACACCATCCCTTCCCCGGCAACCTGGCGGCCGGAGCCATCGGTTCTTCTCACGGCCGCCCTTCGCTTCATTCTACCAGGGACGTTTGTTGGTTATGACAGTAGGTGAACCTTCCACAGGTCATCAGAAGAGTTTTAGTGGACCGATTCTCGTTCCAGATGTTGCCGCACACTCCACGAGGCATTGCCTTCGATCCAAAACCATCATTGATGAAAATCACCCAACCCGAACTCATGCCGCGATTAGCGTCAAAATCCAAAAAGTAAGGCGTTGGGGTCGGGTCATGTTCATTCGGCCAGCACCCTCCCCATTAAAGTTATAGCATTCATCTTTGAATCTTAATCCACAATGGTAAAAGAAGAACGAGAAGAATATAACAATTCTCGAACCCCTTCCTCGAATTCGTGAACATTGGGAATGAAGATGAAGATGTCGAGGATGATGTCATCAGTGTTCTTCAAGGACGATGCTTCCTCACTTGTTTCGGTAGTAGATCAAAGAATAAGAAGATTTTATTCATTGGCAGAAGAAGAGTTCTTCCTCAAAGGATTCCTCCAACAGCCAAAACACCAATTCCTGCAACACTCTATGGAGGGGAACAAACACATCAATTTGAAGATTCTCACACTAATCACTAAATTTAATAATTGAGGGGCGTTGACAAGAAATAAAGTGGGGTTTAGTATTGGTGGACCCCACATTAATTCAAAACTATTTGAATAAAATAAATATGTTTTTTAATTTTTATTATTTAATTCCACCTTTTTTATCCTCTACGAAAGGTTGGAAAACCAACTTCTATTCACGACCAAACACAACTGAGGTGAAGGTCCTCTTAAGAAATCACAATCGCAGCGAGTTCCACGGTGCCCTCAGATTTCATTTCTGAGCACTGGTTTTAATGTTACCAAAACCCGCCTTTAAGTTCCCTGAACGTGGTAAGAATCTTCAAAAAATAATTCCGGGAAATCCGGGCATCAGAATTACAGGCCGTTAGAAACAACAGACTCGAAAAAATTTAATTTAATCTTCAAAATAAATTACATGGATTTTAGGGTCATTATAATAAAAGGATAATTTATGATTTTATAAATTTTATTATGGTTCTGAAATAATTTAATTAATTTTATAAATCTACTATAAAGGAGTTATAACCCTATTAAACCAATATTATTTGTGAGATAAGGCCTATTATCTAAATTCCAATTCATTAATGCATATTTTAATGGTGTGAGCTTAGTTTAATTTATATGGGGTAAATAATTCCCCCTTAACATATAATATTTTTATTTAAAATTACATTATTTAATTTTAAGATTCTAGTTTAATTATTTAATTCAATTAAATATGTCTTCAAATTTTCTACGTGAGGATTAATTTCAGGATAATATTTCATTTCATTTGGATGTTATTAGCCCTCATTCTGTTTGATATTTAATGTTAATGTGTCCATTGAATTATGAATAATTATTTGTAATAACAAATTTTTTATTAGTATTTAAATTTTTTAAAATCAATAATTATTTAGTAAATTATCTATTCAACATTATGATCATTGTAAGGGTTTACTTCATCATCTTATTTTAATCAGAAATATTTATACATGACATTCCTAAGGAAATTATTTGACCAGGTCTTAAAAAATCATATAATTTTATATAAATATTGTTATTCATGATATTTTTAATGAAATAATATTTTCCCTTCAATCTATGATTGTTAAAACAATTTGTAAAACATTTTAAAGAAAATAAGATGTTACTTCTCCATTGGGCAGGATTTTATTTTTTGCAAAAACATTTTTTTCTAATTTCTTATCAAAAATGTTTTGAAAAATTTACCAATGATTTATGAAATAAATTAATACTAGTTTTTTTCTTTTTAGAATGAATATTTTATGTTATATTCATGTCGTTTTCAAAATAATTCCAATTTCAGTTTCATCTCAAATGAGAAAGGAATTATTATTTTTTCACAATTGACAAGTATGGAATTTTGATGAATCTATACCACTCAATATTTTAGAAAATGTATTTTATTTTTTGATTAATTTTTTAAATAAAATTATCTTCAAAATGATTTTAGAACATTTTGTTAAAAACAGAGAATTAAAAAATTAAAAGGATATGTTCCAATTTTTTTTAAAGATTAGTTTATGGTATTTAATTTTTTTTACAAACCCCTAATATTACATATAATCATCAAGGGATATGGGGTATCAGTAGAATAGTTATTATTCTTTTGAATTTTTTACAGTCATTCTAACCATGTAAAATATTTACTTTCAGTTCTTTGTCCCTTTTTTCTGTCACTAAAATTTTGTTGACGTATTCACTTTCCAATTATCATTAGAAATTATGTTTCTTTTAAACAAAAATATTGTTTATCATTAATATGATTATTTTTCAAATCATATCTAAATTATATAAAATGTGTTTTACATTGAATGTTATTTTATTTAATGTAGAAATGTTGATAATCTGTATTCCTTAAAGAATATAAATATTTTATTTTAAGCAGTATTGATTCATGAATTAAATTATTTATCTATTATCTGATGAATGATTCAGAAATGATGTTGTGGGATGAGATTGTAATTATAGGCCCCATCAAGGCATTTGTTGTCTCATTATTTGATTTATTATGCTTGTAGTTACATGGATTTTACCTATCATTTTATATAGTCATTTTAATAGCCTTGACTATAGATGCATTATGAATTATGAGCTGAATAATTTCAATATTTATGAATTTATATAAAAAATAATTCATTTAATTTTATCCCTCAAAGCCTCAAAATGAAATAATATCTAAGTGATTTTCATTCTCAGTATTTTTATTAAATGTATCTTATTATTATTCATTTGGATTATAATATTTATTATTCATTATCCAATTATTATATCTTGTTTTAGAATAAATTGAATGTGTTATTAGTTATTTACCATTCCATATTAAATATTTTATACATGAATTTTATTTTTTAATTATTTTCTGATTCACGTGATTTTAATTTTGATTCTTATAAGAATTGTGTGTCAATTTGTTTACTTTGAAATATTTATTATTATTGTTTATTCAGTAAATTTTCCATTATACATAACACAACTATGAAATTGATTTCAAAATTATTCTTTTTCTATTCCACAACAATCCATAATGTCTACCTTGATTGATATAAAGTGACATTTTAGAGGGAATAATTTCATTCTAAAAATGTTATAAATCGTTTTTTTTTTCAAATTATAATACAAGACTAATGTATGTATCATGTTTACAAATACTATAAAAATATTTGGTCTTTTATGATTTTGTTCCTTTTTTTCATTAAATTAATTTAAATATTTACAAGATATTGGCTACAACGATTATGGGTTGTTATAGGAACAAAATATTATTTCCATCAAAATCAATAATTATTTTCATATAATGTGATTTTTTATAAAAATTATATGTTATAATTTAATTTTACCCTTATTAAGTTGCCATGATTCTAAAATATTGTTGCATGGGAAATGTTTTTTTACATGGTGGAGAATTATTTCTATCCAAATCAATATTTTCTATATCTAGTATTAAATAATATTTATAGAAATGTTAAGAGATTTATTGAATACATTTTTACCCAAGGATTAAATATCTAAAAATGGTTTAAATAGAATATTCTTGTCATTATCCAAACATGAAACTTTATAATATTTTATAAATAAGTGTGAACCGTATGTTTATTTTAACTTATTTGATATGAATATATTTTCCAACACACTAACCAATATTTCTATTGAATCATCATTTACATGATTACATAACTTCATAATTATAATAATTTCCTATCAAAATTTAGAAATATTTCATAACATTGTAAAAATAATTTCCATGTAAAATTGGTATTATAAAATATAAATTTTCCAACGATAATTTGAATATATTTTCATCAATGTAAAAAAAATTGATGAATCTTATTATGAGGTTATAATTATATGATACCATTAACCATATTTGTTTTGTATTTTTCTGATTTTTTATGGGAAATGTATATATACTATATATGAATGTTTTCATAATATTGAATGTTATTGATTAATAATTAATAAAAATTAATTTTTTTTAATCGGATGAATGCAACAGATTTTTAATGTGACTAGTGAGCCTATAATTTAATATCAGCCAATTTAAATTTTTAGATATAATCCGAAAAACTAGATTTCTATCCGTATTGAAATTGGTATTTTATATATAACAACCTAATGTTTAGACCTTCATGGTACATTAACTCTATGGTATGTTTCATATGTACAAAATTATGCATTCCATCATTATAAAATCATTTATTGACTATCATGTGATTATTTTATTAGTTTTCTTATCCATGGGTAATTTTCAAGATGAATTTTTTAGATGTATGCAATATTTCTTTCTTCTAATATTATTGATTGATTTTTCAATATGATCATGTTATTGAATAAATATATCGTTTTTTAGTTTTTTACGTTTCTATGATGATCATTCAATATTTTTTAATGATATATTAATCTTTATTTAAACCTTACTGATCATACGAGGTATCAATTTAATGTATTTTCATTCCCTATGATATTAAGATGAAATCATTTAATGAGTTTAATGACAAAAAATATTTACAATCACTATGTATTATTTTTACATTTTCAAATTAAATGTGTGATTAAATTAGATATCAATTTATCCAATAATACTAAACATTTTTTTTCCACTTATATGTAATATAATGAAATTATTTAATTGTAGTAATGTAGCCACCAATTTTGGACAACCATATTATGTGGAATTAATATTTTTATAAGATAATGTTTAGTAGAAAACATGGAATCTAGTTATTGGAAAATGAATATTTTTTATCATAATTCTATTAATGAATCTTATTATAGGACTATATATAAATAACATCCTAATGATTTGATGTCGAGGTTATATAGGTTATAATAAATAAATAATTGACTGGAGATAAATATTATTTGGGTATTGCATTGATTAATATTAGGGTAATAAAAATTAAATTGTTTTTGAGTATATCTAAACAATAATTCTATATTATGGTTAGTGTTCCCTAACTATTCACCTAGTTTTAGACTCTTAGGTTCATATTCAGGGGTTCATTCAAATTATTCCACTTCAATTCATTTCGGTTTCCACACTATTCATTGTGAAATCGTTACTGAAAACACAATTAAAATTTTATCAATGAATAATGATGTATTTGATTTATTTATTTTGAGTTCACTTAGTGTTAATGGAAGGTCAATGAAATAAACCATCATATAACTCAATATAAAAAATTTCAATATACCATTCGTTATTGTGGGTAAAACGGCTTATATAAAAAAACGAAGAATATGATACATTGGGCTTACTCTTCTTATATAATTCCTTTTTACTCCTCCAAAAAAGTATTTTTTATTTAATAATATATATTAAATACGGTATATTGTTAATAAGTAGTACTAAAAAATATTTAGGTACCTAATATTCATTTACCATGGTATTTTAAATTTTGTGAATATTTCTATTCCATTTTCTTTCTTCTATCTTATTTTCTAGAGTCTTTAATTCATAAAAAATATATGAGTACTCCTTGCATTCACTAAAAAATTAAATTTTATTAATTTATAAATATATAATATGATGACATATAATATATTTTTTTTAAAAAGACTCATAGAAAATGAAATATCAATTGGTTATTCACATTTATGAAAGTCATAATCTTGTATTCTAAAAAATATATACACACGATTCTTATTTAGTGTCCCCAAATGAAATTTATAAATCATTCAATTATCACTGGAAATTTTATTATTTTAAATCCAATAAAAATATACAAGATAAATATTTCTACTTTTTCATTTATCATTTATCTATTAAAATTATTCCATATGTTAATTTACACCCATTAAATGATAAAAATATTTTACCATTCCATCATTATATTAGTAACTATACAAAACTATTCTTCTTCTCAATCAAGAAAAACAATAAAAAATTAATTACTAATATTCGTAATATGAACTATATAATATCTAATAATTAAATTTAAATAGTATGCATTTTTTAATTTTGTCTCACCAATATAAATTTTAAAAATAGTATCCATTTTGTTAATAATAAATCTCAGTATATAATTCTTAATAATATGCCAATTATAATTTATTTATTTCGAAGAAAAATTAACATCACATGATTGTTATACATTGATCAATTGGATTTATAAAATATTTATTCATATAATAGTACTATTAATTATAAAATATAGAAATATAACTTCCAAACATCATTTAAAACAACATTAAAATTTACAATACATGTGGCATGACAATAGTAATATTTGTTAAATGATTGGTTATTTTATTGATGTATTATATTCTGTACAGTGTACCCACTATTTATATGCCATATTTTTTGTCATGATACCCATGTATTTTCTCACCAATCAAAAATTTAAATAATTTGTTTGGTACTAGTTACTCTTTGGGCATAGTTGGATTAGTTATTGATCCATTCAGGACCCAAACAATTTTAATTTTTGTAATGTAGTGAATACATCCAAATAAATTTATAAAAGGAATTATATTTAAAATATTTATTATGCCTATTATATTATTAAGTGACATAATGATTGCTTTTAACACATCTATAAAAAGTAAAAAAATTACTAATAGTAATAATAGTTACAAAAAAATATTCCATACATTTTTGGTAAATGGACATTATAACCTATAACATAACTTGGTTTACATAGAATTTAAATTTTCACAATATTAATTTAATATTAATTTCAATTAGAGATTTTGTCAATAGACTTGATAAATAATTTTAGCTCATTATTATGATTAGATATATCACTATGTTTTCATTCTTTTTAAATAGAATCAATTTTTTTTTCAAAATTTATGACATCTTGATAAAAAATATTAGTTAGATAATCAACATTTTTTGAGTCAATATTATTATATAATATTGTCCAATAATTAAAAAATTATATCTAAATTTTTATCATAAAAAATTTAATTCATCAAATCATGTCCTAGTTAAATGAGAATATAAATTTGAAACAGAATTAATAACATATGAACTACATCTCATTAAGAAGGTCATCATATATTCTTTTTGAGACCATGATTCATCCCATGAATAAAAATCCTCAATATAGCCATTAGAAGAATTATTGAAAATTATCTTCATTATATTATAATTAATTTCCATCCATTAGTTATAGAACATTATAAATATTGGTTTAATAATTAATTTTATCCTGTATTAAAAATACATAACATCCGTATATCTGAAAATAGAAATTAAATAAAATTCACGGTCTATTCCCAGATCAAACAATTTTCCATATTTTTTACCACTTATAAGTATATTTTCGTAGATTATAATGTTGTTATCTTATTATTTAATTGTGAATACTCATAATCACTAGTTTCTACATCAACATTATATGTATTAGAATATAAAATATCAAAATATTTAAATTTTTCACAATTTATAATTTTTCATATTATACAATATTTATTTACATAATATCCTTCATTATAAGTGATCCAATAAGATCTTATATTTACTAACAATTATTTTTCTTTACTTCATATACAGAATACATCTGATAATTACATTTATTGGTTATGTCTAGTAGTATCATTTCAACAACCATTCAATTTTCTAATCATTTTCCCAAATCACTCCTTCCATTCAAAATCTATTTTTTTTGTTTTTAGAACATCTTATCTAGTATTTCATTAATGAACTTCTTAAATTATTTTTATATCTCAATATGTATTCCATAACATGATCTAGGTAAATATTTTGATCCATAATTTTTATCTAATTTAATTTTCAACAAATTATAAGATTTTATACAACCTAAAATATACATAAAAACATATATATATATATATATATATTTAATGAAATATAATATTAATAACCATATATTTTAAGATATATATATATATATATATAAATTATCATAATTATGAGTTTTAAAATTTACCAATGTGATTTGAGAATATTTTATGATACAATATAAATGTTCAATTTATATAATTTTTAAATAAATTTAAATTTGATTCTTCTAGTGATAATTGTCATTTCCATTAATGTAGGGTGTCTTATGTGGAATCCAATCAGAATTATTACCTTCAACATGACTAAAAATTGATAATTCCCATTCATTGTTGAAGATCTAATTTTGTTTATTAAAAAATAAATTATTTTCAATATTATCAATCATTATAATACCATTTGTCAAACCAAAATAATGACGAATCAGAGGTCAAAATTATAGAAATTAAAACAATGAAAATTATATCTAGAAATCATTTTATAAATATAGAAATCATACTTATAGTTGAAAAAAAGGATTCCTCATTCCACTCTTCATAACCACTTTTGCACATTAATATGTGTAAATTATACTATAAATATGAAAAAAATTTAAGGAGAAACCCAACCATATTAAAATCATCATTTTCTATTATAGATGAAACTAGAATAATTTATTTTTGATTAATAGTATAACCAGTAAAATATGTATATTTTAATGTAATTATAAAAGTACTATATGAACAATTTTTTTAAAAAAAATTATATCCAAACACAAATAATAAAATCAATTATTGAAAAAAATTAAATACCAAAAAATATAAAGACTCGAGAGAGACCATTCCTAAAATGTGTTATGGAAATTTTATTAGTCGTTTAGTCAGAATATACAATAAAAGACCACCCATCAACCATAATGTGTTATGTTTTTTGGTGTTGATATACCAACCACTTCTTTTTTACTTTAGATGCATCACAAACATCCCTATGCATGAAATAAGAACCTATAAAAGGTGTGGGAATATTTTTTGAACATGAATACCTCCTATAATTATCTGTAGAAGTTATCTAGGGATGGGGATTGTATTATATGAAATGGTACCCTCTTAGAATTCCAATTGTATTAGATATCAAATTTGTCTGGACAATGAAAATTCTGAACTATTCTATCATAGAAATCATGTGATAAGAGATTCTTTTGAGCAGGAAAAATGCTGAAAATATATTTAGCCACATTTTCCATGGATGTATCTATTTTGAAGGCTTAATAAAATGTTCATAAAATCTCAGTTTTTACACCATAAAAATAGGATTTCTTCAATGTAAACAATCCTTGGGATTGTATAAGATTCCACGATAATATATCACGATAGTAAAAAACAGATGAAAATTGAAGGTGAAGATACACTAAATTTAAAATATATTAGAGTTAGTAATACCCTAAAAGATTGCATATTAAAATATAACAATATAATCCAGACAACAAAAGAACCACTAAGAACACAACTTAATTACCTATCACATTGACTATTCATCAACAACGTAATTATTTTCCTAGTAAACTTGTGAATCCCTCCAATTGAGTTTCTTAATGAGACAAATACACCCAATATATTGAGGTAAAATGTATATGTAACAAATTATAGTAAATCTTCTCATCTAATTAACAAAAAAACATGGAATCATATTCAATCCATAAATGAATATAATTATGATGAAAAACATATTTGACAACATATATCAAATCCCACAGCTCATACTCTTATGCGGTCTCACTTTCAATATAACTAGAAAAAACCAATTTCACCAAACAAAACTGAGTAGAAAACCATACCATAACATGATGAACCTAGGGATACAAAGGAAACACAATTATCATTTATCATAATCCATGTCCTGATAGGAGTAGTCTAATGAATTCCTTTTCACTAACCAGTTGACATTACCAGTAATGTAAAACAACAATTTTATAGTATTTTAATTAGAAATTGAGTTCATTATATAATAATATTGAATCTTAAATGAAGCATAAAATTCATCATGATTTCCATTTTTCATTTACAAACTACTAATTTCTTGATTTAGAATAAGGTTGAATTCCTTATTTCGAGGAAGAATAAAACAATAAACACAATAATTCTAGATAAAGGTTCTTAACCTTCCAAAAAATGACTAGAAACTAAATCTCTTTAAAAATATTCTCCAAAATATCACCCCTTTCGATGGAAACCCCTAACATGACCCCAATATGATCCCCCAACCTGCATGTGAATAAAAAATTATCAAAAAAATGGGGAATGTTTTCTACAACCACCATACACAAATAACTAAAATATATGAATTGATTTATAACCCATGAATGTGATCATGATTACATAATATATGATTCAATATTTTCAACAAAATAAAACATCTACCATGTTTAATGAATGGTTACCTAAAAACTAAGCACCAAGATAGAGTGTATCCACCTCATACACAATTAATATTTCAAAGAAACCTACAGTTAAAAATCCCACTCATGTTCGAAGTCTCTAAACCATATCCCTATTAATAAAGAACAATGTTTAATTTATGATGACTAATTAGATTGAGCCATCATATCATCCTTCTACTTATAGAAAGACCCACAAATTGTTGTAAGCTTCATATTATGGGTAACAAGAATACTATAAAATAATATTTTCTTTCATGCCAATAATTTTTCGATCAATAGTGATTGGACATCTTAGTGGTATTCCCTATAGATATATCCACCAAGAAATTAATACATCTCCTAATATCATGATATTTCGAAGAAATAATAATATATGGATACAAATTTATCTTCCATGCATTACATCTTTGTGATAAAAATTAAATAGAAATTTCATTTCATGTAAATATATTTCAAATTTATTTTATAAGAATATAATAATTAAACATCCTACATTAATTGATTCCAACAACTACCAAATCCGTTGGTTTAACACATTTCTCCAGAATTTGTGATGAGATTCATCACATAAAATAATCAATTCAATATAATGTTCTTGATATTACCTAAAAATTTAATATTAAGGTTATTGGTCTATTGATAAAGATTTTTTCTACACAAACTTGTATTTGATCACCGATTTTTCCCAAGAAAACACATCCTACTTGGGACATTTATTTACCCATCCATTTGGGCATATAATTAATAATTCTAGTAAATGTTTTATAAAGATATAATTTCTTGAACTAATAAGAATGTAAAAGAACTCCAATATAATAAAATGGAGTTCTCACATCTTCACTCCACGATATCTCATAATCATATTCTTCCATTCCATTGTAATTCAATTCCCAATTATAATAATGGATTTTTTTCCTAACGTATATAATGTCTATCGACCTCATCAAAAAGATCAGATATATCCGTGATAAAGACCTGTGTTTTGTAGGAGGAAAGCCCAAGATGTAGGGTATAATCATTATAAATTTTTTGCATGTGTTAACATACATCTCCGATATTTTATTTTCTTGATAGTCTCATAATTGACAATGTCATTCATACATCAGCTGAAGTAATCTTTAACAATGTAAGAATGAATGAATTACGTAAGTGGATTTGGTAGTAATTTTAATGTAAAATCATTAAGTGGTAACAATACTAACAAATTTAAATATAAAACATAATGAATAAATTAAGCATATAGGGATAAATATAATTATTTACATTTGGGTAAATTATTCATTATTATATATATTAATTAATCAATAATTTAAATATATATTTTAAATTATATATGATTTTCATATAGGATTCAATGTCATATTACTCAAAGTTTCCATTTCATAAATTCCTCAATGGTTTATGAATCCATGTTTTATTCTACTGAATACCTATTAGAGAACATTTTTTGGGCGGATGGTGGGAATAAATTCTTATTATAAACAGAATATAACTGGTCATTTGTTTATAATGATAATGGATTTTAAATTTCAAATTATAACTATTTATATATAATATTGAAAAAGATTTCATATTCTAAATCTTTAATTACTAGTTAATTACATAGATTTACATTTAATATTAATTACACAATGACAATATTTGTACTATATTTACCGAATTTTCTTTCACATGTTAAAATTGAATGTATCATTATCATGACAAAATCATCCTTGATAAATACAATGTAAATAATTTGTGTATTAATGATGAATGAATAAAAAAATTAGAACCATGTTATTGATTCTAATATCCATATTCTCATCAAAGATTCCACTACACATCTATCACTATCTTCTCTTTGCCTATTTAAAAGAAAACATACTTTCATTTTCATGAAGCTATATTTGTATAAGACAGAATAAAATATTAGATTCGAGGAAGTGCATAAAAAATAATTATTTATCATTCCAAATTAATTAAATTTACTTGTATTATTATAGGGTATGAATCATTGTGTAAAATTATAACAAACTAAAAATCACTATTTGTGAATTATATAATCTATTATTATTATATAAATAATGTAAAAAACAATAATATATTAGTTAATATAATGAAATAAAATCTGTGGGAATAAATGAAGGGCATCTTGGGCATTCTGATTGCCTCAATAATTGTACATATGTGGATGATATCATTGAGAAGCATGTTTTCTCTCATATGTAATAGGGGATTAATGATGGTTAGCATGATGATGGGAATTTATTTCCACTACATGTTTATGGTGATGAATTTTACCTTTTGATGCACATGTGACTCAAATTAAGGGATGTATTTCTACCAATATAGAGAGGATTAATACATATGTTCCTTTTAAAAATAATTTTGGATTTATTATTTCATAAGGTGATAAAAATTCTAGTTCTCTTGGGAAAGTAAAATAATTATTTATTGTTGAATCTTGTGGGGTTGTTCAACATTCTGGATTTTGTTACAATGATAGTTTCCCTAAGAATGATATTGTTTAGTATTTCATCTTTTCTGGTTAGCATACAATCATCCCATTATACTTTCTATAGGATTCTGAACCTTTGGAATCACCAAAAAATGTTTTTAAACACTATAAATTAAATATAAAACAATATGGTGAATGTTCTGGCAACGATGATCAATAATAATGTGTATTTTTACATGTTTCATCTTCCATAGTAGAACGAAGAAAATTGTATACTTTTTTTTATCATGAACATATCCAATCCACAAATAAATACCTCTCATAATGGTTTTTACTAGTATTAAGTTTATTAATACACATACTCATAATAGAAGGGACATGATGATCTAGATGAGGGTTGATGTGTTTTTTAAGGTGTAATAGATAAGGGAATAATGAATGTTGATATTACTAAAACATTGAAATTTATTATGTAGTAAACTAATGGGATTCAGATGAGGCTAACATCCTATAAACAACGAATTCCCTTTTTTATAATTTCTAATGTAATGGGAACTCACCTACAGTCACATCCCATTCTAATTTTTTTGTTAAAAAAACCCCATGATAATTGGAAATGTTGAAGCAATAATGTTTTTAGAAATTAGGATGGGGTTTAAATAAAATTAATCTGGTTATTCCATTATTTCCCACAATTATCCAGATGATGAGATGAGTGTATGTCAGTCCTTAATCCTGAAATCCTTATTATTAACTCAAGTTGTTGTGATTAGAAAACCATCATTATTTTTCCTGGTATTAATGTTATTGAATTATCATTTATTTTATTTATGATTTTAATTTATATACAATATGAAGATTTTTTGGATAACAATACAATTTATCTCTAAGACTATGAGTCATATTTTGGATTTTAAGGGGAGATTTCGATGCTATTTTTATGTCTGGGGGAAAAAATAAATATAAACTTATGTAAAAGAGTTTATTTAGATATCTCATATTATATTGAAAAATGCATTTTGGATGAGTTCTCTATTGTGTGATATGACTTCAGATGGGGGTATATTTACCATTCATGGAAAGAAGGCTGGTAAATTTCACATATGTATAGTATATGTTGATGAAAGTAATGGTGCTATTAATAATTTTGGCCTCCCATTACAGAAAATTACCCTCTGATCATAACCCATTGCATATAGATTTTTGAATCAAAAAATTAAGGAAATCCCCTTTCCTTCTAAATTCATCAATTATAGGATTTTCACTTTGATTCCAGTAGTTTATTATGAATCCTTAGATTATTGATTGTTTTAGAATCCCCTTTCATGTCCTAGACTATGATAGAATAATTTATAAGTAATGTCTAAAATAATTTATTTAGACTACATTTTCAATGATTGACTATGGTATCATATTGGATAAGGACAATTTGGACCATTATTAAGAAGATAAATAGAATCAGGGCTTTCCCTCAAAGGAATGTATGTAATTTCTATACATGTATTCTAATTTTACTTCTATCAAGGACAATAATTTTACAAATAAATAAAATTTTATATGGAACATTAAAGGGGAAAAGAACTCAAGGTTGATTCATTTAATATATATAGAGATGAAGGAATGAAGAGGACTATTTAAACTCAAGATTAATAGGATTTTATATAGTTATAAGACTGAAATAAAAAATTTTGTCTACATAAATTTTGAATATTTTAATGATGATAATATTGTTGATATTACAAGAAAAAAATATTTCAAACATTTAACCTATGATTAAAGGGAAAGAGAATTTCCAGTTGTTAGAGGTCCCTAATGAAAACATGATAAAGGTAGCCAAATTTTCTCTTAATATTTACAGTGTATATAAAGTATATGGATCCACTAAAAATTCGTATATTCAAAGGGAAAATTGTTCCCAATGTGTTTATCAGTGGTTTGAGATAATTTTACAATAATATAAAAATTCATCATGTAGTGAATTTAAACTGTATAGAAGTATTTCTAAAAAATTATAATTCCATTGACATAATAGAATGGTATCCAGATTCTATTGTGACTTCACTTCCAAATTAATTAGCAAGATAAAGGCATCCATAGTGGCTGAATGTTCCAATGTATTTATCACTGTAAAAAAATTATGGTCCATACCAGGGATAGAAATTCATAATGTCCTGCTCACTTATTTAGAGTTTTCTAACATCTTGATGAAAATAGAAAATGCGGGACTAATGGATATCGACATTGACATCTCCATGGATTCTGATAAAATGAATTGGAATTTTATATTTTCTATTCTATTAAATATTTGGTTTTAATCTAGAGTTTTAAATCTAATCAATTTCATTATTTGGGTGTTCGGGGATTTAAAATCCTATATATGGATAACTATGGGGTTTCTCCCAACGTATATAGGGAGGGGGTTGAAATGGACACCAATTATCGGTGATTCTATTTTCTATTAAAGACGACGACCGAATTTGTTATCTTAATTATATTTTATATGATGGAATTTACATACAAATTATTGTGGGAAGAGAATTATTTGCTCTTTCACAAAATTTATATACTGATGATACTCTTCTATTGGGGAGAGCTGAAAAAAAAAATATTTCTTATATAATAGTCATTTCTTGGCATTATGAGGATGTTTATTGTTTGGATATTAGTTGTAATAAGTCCATTATTGAGTTAGGGGATGGAGTAACAATCAATATGAAAAATAGTGTGGAAATGTATCTTAGTGTAATGAGAGGGCCCCTACCTTTTTTAAAACATGTGGGGACACTATTCATAGGAGAGAATAAAAAATTATATTTGGAAAAAAAATTACTCTAAAATCATCAATAAAATGTATACAAGGAAGTGGATGAATATTTCACAGGTAGGTATAATGTTTTTTCTTGATTAGGAGATTTATTCCCCATTTTTCTATGCATAATTTTGGTATATATGGTATAGATATTTCATTAAGATACATCTGATTATGATTTATGATGTCATTTGGTATTGCTAAAATCATGAATGGATGTTAATAATAGGAAAATTGAAATATTGGTTTTGGCTTAATGAAATTGGAGGGATGGTAGTGAAGGATCATAATATTTTTAATGAGTCCATAGTAAAAACATTCACCTTGAATTTACATTCATCCAAGGAAACATATTTTATTTTTATTGCTCATATATATTCTCATCATCTACTTAATGGTTACAATATCTTTTTACCTTCCTTTTTCTATCTAGCTAATAGAAAATCTTATAATGATATCATGTCAAGGTCATCATTGATGATCTGTATGATAACTAAATTGAATTACAGGATTTCCCATTGGATCTCAATGAAAATAATTTATTTGATAAACATTACTCAATCCTTGATAGATCCAACTATTTCGTGAAGTCATTGTATAACATATATTCACCAGACTATTCCCATTCAGCTCAGTCAGGAATTTTACAGATATGCTTACACTGACTTCTATAGTCTTTTTCTACACTGAATTTTCATGACATATTTTCCACATCGGAATACTATAGGATTATTTCAAGTGTGGTATTAACATAAAACCATTTATTTTGGTTTAAAAAATTTATTCCACCATCAATATGGATTTTTTTATAAAGAATTTGGAAGAAACTTCTGCCAATATAACTAGTAATTCAACACACATGAATCCAATTGGATATTGTCTATTACATTTGTTTGCATTCCTAATAATCCATTGAACATATATTTTTTCACCATATGTTCTGTTATAAACTATAGAATTATGTGGAGTTAGTTTTTGGTTTCACTTTTAATTATGGTACCCTTGAATTGATGCGATTGGCATTATAAATGTATGTTGTATTGATTAGGTCCATTAACTTTTATTAACAACAATATATATATAGTAATTTTATATTTGAGGAATGCATGAAATGTGGATGATTTTGGGGATTTCACGTCTACTATTCATTCTGATTTACACACTATTAATTTTGGAATAATTACTTCCTCCAAAATTCAAATGGGATACATTAACAACGATGTCTCTGATATAGTAATTTTGATCAAGTTTTATTGTTTATAATAATGTATTTGAAGATTAAAACGTCATTTTATTTATTTTTTTACAGTCATTTATTTTTTATGAATATGAGTATTTAACTGATGAAAAACATACCATTCTTTTATGGATCATATGATCCATGGAAAAATTCATTTTATGTTTGAAATATTCATTATATTTAGAAATTATTTTGAAATTTTGTAGAGAAAAAAATTACAAATATACCAGAAACTAGATGAAGAAAAATTTATAATTTCAATTGAAGGAATTATATCTCAACTTTAATTCAATGCCTCCTTATATTGTTTCAAAATATTTGGTATCAATATGTTATATATATTTTTTTTGATATATTAAATTATGAAATATTAAGATTCATCGTTATAAAATATTAATTACATTGATGAAAAAAATATAAAAATGAGAATACAACCGTGTAATGATAAATTTATTGTGATACGATTAAAATAAAGTTAGGAAGAATAAATTAATTTGTGGTGGAGGTCATATAAAACCCAATGATTTTAGTACATAATTACATTTAAATATATAATATATTAGATTTCTTGTAATACATCCAACACAAACCTAAAAATAGATTTTAAATATTAAATTATTTTAAAAAATAAAATTCATTAAATATAGATATAATAACAAATTACATTCCATCATTATTTTATATTTATTGTATTAATGAAATTAAATGACAGAAAATGAATATTTAATGTGAAATGATTGATATTATTCAATGGTAAAATGAATATATTTTATGGTGTATTATTAAAATATTGTATATTTGAATATGTTACAATTATTTAGAAATGATGATATGAAATATTATAATTAATAATATATTACTAAAAAAATATTATTTATATTTTTAAATGAAAAATAAAAAATAAAATTCAAAGATTTAATTATTAATTTCTCATTGAAATATTATTTTATTGATATTTAATATTTTATAAAGGAAAATATATATATTTTATAATTTTTAATCTGATGAAATGATAATATTTCTTTAATTCATAAATTTTAATGTATATTAGGGATACTTGTTATGTAATTTATAAAATGATTGAATGCTTTTTAATTATAAAAAATAACCCTTCTATGAATATTATCACTTCTAAGACCTAACAATGATATTGTATTATATAAATTTTTTTGAATGTTTTTTATATATAAAATATTAAATGAAAATATTAAATATATAAAATAAATATATAATGTATAATTTAAAATCAATATATTTATTTTTAATCCCTAGTTCAATTATTATTTTAGTAAAAAGAACTATTTTGATTCATTTTAATGATTTAGTAATTGAAAATTGAAAATTGTTATTTTATTGGTTATAAATAAAAATATGTATTATTTATATTCATAATCCTATTTATTTATATGAGAATTATTTCTATATATGATTTTCTAATTAATTCTTTTTAATTCCTAAAATAAATTTTTATAAATAAATTCTCATTATGCTTTGCATATATAAATTATATGTTATTTCTAACACCTCTAATAATTAATGCACCTAATATTTAATTAAAATATGAAATAATTATATTCAAATTATGCAATATTTCAAATTTCAATTTGAGACATATTTAATAATTACCATGAAATAAATTCATTGATCATGTTTATGATTAAAAGGGCCAATGAGTTGTTTAAACAATGTTATAGTGATTCGTATATCACTAAAAATTATGAAATATGTTTGGTTGAGTTTATATATGAAATAAAAAATATCACTTATTCATTTTTTTTATTATACATTGTCCAATAAAATTATTTTATACTATTTTAAAATTTATGGGTATTTATAAGATTGTCACAACTATCAATTATAGAAGGGGATCTAAACTAATAACTTTTACATACACACAATGACCCAAAAGATTACATGGTTGTATAAAAAACATCCAAAATCAATTTCTTCTATCCAATATATCTTTTTGTCACCTAAATTTAATCTATTTAAGGCTTAGGGGTTATGAAAAAGAAACATATCCCAAAAATAGGTAAATGTATTATCCTTATTCATTCATGTTTCATTTATCATCCATTTAATTAAATTCTATCACAACCATAATAGTATCATCTAATAAATATATTCAGTATAATAAAATTTAGGTATGATTATTTTTTATATAAAAATATTTTGTTCATCCCATCTAATGGATAATAAAAATATTTATCTTTTGTAGTTGCATATTACCTTCTCTGTGAAGTTCCATAATTCATTTTCACCACCAATTCACATTTACAGATTAATATTATGATTTAATACATTTATATTATATTTATGATATAATTAAAATGATATAAATTTTTAATAAAATTTAAATCCATTTTATCATATTCATTTAAAAATTGAAGCATTATCATTAAATATATAGGAACTATCACCACCATAAATGAACATATTTAATTTTCAATCAACACCTAACATGGATGGTTATGAAGAGGGGTTCAATGAATAAATAATATATTTATGAAATACATAATCATAAATAATGAAAAATAATTTTCCAACTACAATAATTTAAACCATTTGAAAAATGAAACCTTTGTCTATGCATACATATGAATTACTAAATCCATGAACTATATGTTTAATTTTTTAAGAAAATACATAAATGGATTGTTCTAAAAAGCTATTTAATATATAAATATGACATATATTAAATTATTATAATAAATAATGTTAAAAATTTAATACCATGGTCTAAGGACCAGAACCATCGAATTAAAATATTTTTGAGAATGAAATTAGTCATCTGCTAAATAATTTATTTTCACATGAAATTATGTTTAAATATAAAAATGAAATTATAAATAAATTAAATCTATAATGATATATTTATATATGGTTCATAATTATATTTTATTAATAAATTTATACATATTATATAAATTATATGAATGTGTCCGAAAAAGATGGAATCTATGGGGAGGGTTTTTTTCAATATAATTTATAATTTATATTTTTTATTTTTAAATTTATTTTGGATAAGTATATTTCCACTATCAACTAAAACATATATATTTTATTACCATATGGTTATATCTATGGTTTTAATGTATTCATTCTATTTCACAAATATTGATAATTAAAACTACCAAAATAATGTTTCTATTCCAAGATGACGTTATGTCCTCTATTATGTAGGAATAAAATTTATTCTAAACCTATATACATTAAAATGATAAAAATATATTTCTTATGCATTTTCATATAAATTTTCATGTTCATAATTAGTTATCTTTGAATTTATTTTTTAGGAACATTCAAATCATTTTATATAACTATAAAAATAACTATTTATGAATGTAAGAAATTAATTTTTTAATTTTTAATAATTTACCACATTTTTCTAATTTCATGAAAAATGATCATTATCCATTTAATATTCCATGCATCCTTAAGGTGTAAAAAAATACTTTATTTATTGTTCCATATTATTTTATTTTTAAAAAAAATTTGTTATTTAAAAAAATAATTATTCAAATAATGTAATTATAGTTTGGAATATTTTATTCAACTACTAAACAATTATTATATTTAACTCAAATTATTGTCATTTTTTTATTTTGGAATTAGTATAATAATACATAATTGGAAACAGAAGGGATAAATATAAAAAAACGATAACATTAAAAATTATTTTCATCGTAAAATGTGTGTAGTTTCCTGAGAATGAAAGCCCCTTCCCAATAAAAATTATTGAAAAATGGATTTGGGATAGATTAACAATTTGGTAATCAGCATGAAAAGGTGTATATGAGTTTTAATTAGACATTCATTTGGTTGATATTTAATATTCATAAATATTCATCAAGTATAAAACACATAACAGATATGCTATTTATATTTCGTATATTTCATTACGTATCATTCAAATCATATTATCCAATGAATGAAAAATATAATGATTATTATTTTATACAATTTTATGTTTTAGAAAGAAAAATCATTTAATAAGAGTATTTTTTATATTAAAAACCACTATTTTTTCTTTTCATTCAAAAGGGATATACTTCATATAATCACCCACATTTGTTTTCTATATAAATTAATGTGGATATATATATTGACTATAGAATATTTATATTTAATTTAATATGTTAAATATATTTATTTGTATCTTTCATTAGCATATTAATTAGGTATAGTATTTATCATTATATATATATATATGAGGAAGTAGATTTTCATGTGTATGTAATGTGTTCGATAATGATTTATATATCCCAAAGAAATTAGTCACTCTCATGAGGTAAAGAAAAAAGGGTTTTACATAGTTTATTCCTCCCAATATATGTTAGTTTTTTTAGAATAATGCCTTGTTTTTTTGAAAAAATACTTGGCAAGAGATGTATATGGTTTGTTCTTGATCTGTTGGAATAATTCCTCAACAGTATGACCATGACGATCTTTCTCGTTAATTTAGATATGCTGAATAAAAAATTCCATCACTAAGAAAACATTTATTTTTTTTCCATGTAATTTTTTCCATTATTATATTTCCAACATTCATTAATGATTACATGAAACATGTATTTATTATATTCTTCATTATACATTTAATTCTATTTTTTATTATTATATACATTTTTCTCTACACAATACAATACTATAAATATTGAATCAACTATAATTATGATTTAATATAACATGGGTAATATGAATTAATAATTGATTTAAAATTAATGTATAAAAATATAATTATTTCATAATGTTTAGAAGATATTATTTATATTCCCTATTTATAGTCTTAATCATGTATATATCCAGTATCCCAATGCTACGATTTTTTTTCCTGATTTTATATTCACAGATCATTTGTATGTTACACCAATTATATAATTTAATTAATCAATTTGGATCACAAAATTTAGATTTTTTTCAATAAAAATAATTAATATCTTCCTATAAAAATGTAATAATTTTATTATGGATACAATATATTTTAGTCATGTTATGTTTACATGGGATGTGATATTAATGAAATTTTAGAATTTTATTCTCATATTCCTTTAATTATTTGATTTTGTATTAATATACCAAATGTTGGTTTCTAATTAAAGGGATTTTAGAATGTGTCTTTTTTTGAATAATTATTGTTTTACTAATTCCAAATACTCTTGGATGTGATATAGTGGTGTATTTTTTTAAATTTTTGGTTAAAACGTATATACGTAATGATAAAGATGGTGTATCTATTCAATGGATTATCGATATTGTTATTTTAATGAACCCAACCATTATATTTTAGAAACAATGTCTATTATATTACATTTTACTGGAGACAAGAAATCACATTCGGAATGAATGATTACTTTACTAATATTGTTAAACTATATTAATACACGAATCTCGTATATCATTTAAAAATGTAGAATAAAATATATAACATTCATTGAAAACAATATTATTGTCTCTAGAATATCCCTATTTACCAATAATTTTACACTTCCTAGAATCGTTAGGGTTGGGAACAGATGAAAGCATTATTATCTTATTATAAGTAAGGGTATGTTATCTAGGTAAAATAACATGGAATAAATATGCAAGATTCAAATAGAAGGAGTAAATGATGATAAAATATTTCCATATAGTAAATAAAATAAAACTGAAACATATATATATTGATATTTGAACAATAAAAATAATTATAATTACATTGATAAAAAGATAATAATGTTGTAATATATAATATAAGAAATATGAATTCTATTATCATGGTCTGGTGCTGAGACATCTAAAAATACAATCACATTATCATTCCAGGACATGAAGAAATGCATAATGAGCCATCCAAACACCCATTATATTTTTTTCACGATAATAGCTGATTCATCTAGGGAATATTTATTTCTGAATCCCAACTATTACATAATACATCCAATTCATTGATTATATAAATTTAATGTATAAAATAATCTATAATCCATACAAATAAAACAAATATGAATTAGAAGAACTCTGAAAGGAAATTCCAATAACGTTCCTACTAAAATTGATCATACACCATCATTAATATAATGATTCATTTTATATTTTTACTATATAAAACATAAATTAATATATTCAATAAATTAAATTGAAATATATGAAAATACATTAAATATGTCACTAAAATGATATTGAGGAAATGACACCTTTTTACATTAAAATAAAATATTTATTTTCTAAAATTTTAATATAATACGGAATGTATTTTTATTTGTAATTGAAATTTTTAATATTTAAATTAATTAAAAATATTTTTTTGGTAATGATATAAATAAATTCCATTAATTAAGTAATAATTACAAAAATAAACATTACACAATTATTTAAAAGAAGTGAAAAAGTACATTATTTTAAAAATTACTAGAATGGTGATTTAAAATAAAATTTTAAAGGATATTATTTTATTCAATAAACCAATGAATAATTGTAAAAATATTATATAAAAATTTTCAATAAAATTTTTCAAAAATAAGAAGATAATTATCGACCAAGTAGAATGATATTGTATGATTTCATTATGAACCTGATTTCTAAATGTATAGTATATAAAAAAGTTGAAATGAATAGAAAAAAATTATTATCTAGAAATAAATCATGGATAATAATATATAATACATTTTTTATAAAAGGATCAAACAATTACTACACTTGAGACTTAAAAATTATCAATCCCAAATAAAGATATGATTGTGAAAAAAACACTTACCTCAAATATGGATTCTTTTATATGTATTTTAACCTCGGGAATTAAAATTTTATATTTATAATAAAATTAATCGTTGAACATATTCATATTATTCAAAAAGTAACAGATTTAATTATAACCATTAATCATCCATTTGTTACAAATCACATTTTTAGGTGCCAAATGCTCCATGTTTCATGTATATTTTTCTATAGTAGATTTGGTTATTATACATTGATAATAGTTAATTCATCATAAAAATTTTCATAATTAAATATATATTATATATATTAATTATAGATGTCTATATTGTTATCTAGAATCATCCATAAATTTCACACAAAAAATTTTATGTAATTCATTCATGAACACTCAAGGATATGTGTATTAATGAATTCAGTTATCACTTTTCAAATTAGGGAGTAAAATTATGTAAAACAATAATTTATATTTATATGCACTTTTTTATATCACATATAACATATATATTACTTAAATAAATAATTATAACATTATATAAAATATTATTTTAGAACGAATTAGATAACTTAAAAGAGGTAGTTGTCCACATGTATTCACTATAAACATTTTCATTTTCTGTCAGACTACAAGATAAGATGGTTGATATGGTAATATTGTTTTAGAAGTAAACTTCTTTCAATAATATCATATAAAAAAATATAAACCTTCATTATAACCATCAATCAATTATGGTGGAAAATGATTTAGTATATATTTATATGGAGATGGTAAGTATTACATTTTCACGAGAAAGACAATCACATCCCATTCATTGGAAATGATGCTGGATAATAGTGGTTTTATAATTTTAGTAAAATTTATGTATATGTAAGATAATAAATTATTATTTTATGATAAAAATATATATTTATGGTGTAACACCCCGACCCCAGTTACCCAGAGTCGGTGCATTATTGTGTAACATTGGCATGATCACAAAAGATCACGTCTAGAAAGACCAATTAGTTTAGTATCCTTGGAAACACTAGATACATTCATAAATGTTTCATTACATCATGAAGTGAAAAACTACAATAACATAGTCTTCATTTCCACACTCATATCCACTTCAGACTCTCCCTACAAGTCATTCCTAAAATACTTCTTCACATCCTGGAAAAATTAAAACATTGAAAGGGGTGAGCTCAGATGCTCAGTAAGGATAACAATATAGCGGAAGCATTCATAAATAAATATAAACATTTAAGGAAATGTATGACTAAAACAAAAGCCTTTTAAAATTGAAATTCAACATAATATGGCAAAAGTAAAATGAGATAAATCCATTACTTATTCACATGGATATTCTACTGGTTGAATAATCACATTCAATATAAATAACCACTTTCATAATTATGGAATGCATAATTCTAGACTATTATAACCACATAGCCAAGGCCTCATGCCAAGACTACAAATAAGATTTTGTCAAGGCCTCGTGCCAAGACACTAGTTTGTCTCATGAGACCTACCGATGCAATTTTTTTAGAAGATACTTATTTTTAAAATTTCATAAATATACTCTAGTCTTTTTCTGAAAACATTATGCAAGCTTCTGAAAACAAAATAACTAATTCTGAGACCGCTCGACTAATTACAGGCCACGATGGGTCCACGCCCAATCCCTTCTTGTCTACCACACACGAGAGTCAGGTTTTTTGAAAACATTTTTAAGCTTGAGTTTAATACGTATACATTTGCACTGGATTTTCATATATTTGAGAGAAATATATGTTTTTTAAAATCATTTAAAAATAAGATAATTATAAAATAAAACCTCTTGAATGCACGTAAAAGTCATAGGGGTTTATACACCGTATAAATGAATGTTGTGTATAAAACAAAATATGCCTCAATGAAAGGAGATTAAGATGAAGACCCTTACAAAGATAATTTTTTAAATAAAATAGATCTATTATGTGTATTCACTATAAGTACACATAATGAAATTACAAATACAAGATAGGATATAATAATATCATGACATAATTTGAAAGTAGGAGATTAACCCAATGAATAGAAATTGGGTTAAGAAGTTCCCTTATATCGTGTCCGACTTGACTCGACCGTTCATTAAGATCCTGAATAATAAACTAGAGTTAATTTGTAGATTCTTAAGAACCCTTTTCAAGTTTATTATTCCTTTTATATCGCTTATTACCATGTTATGAACATTATGTAATTATTTATGTCAATAACAGTCGTTTTTTTTTCGATCTTTGGTACTTGAGTAAAAAATAAACTTTTTAAAATTACAAGTTGTTTATGTGGTAAATTATCCATTATATCCATAATTATATTCATGATGTAGATATCATATACATCATATATATCCAGTATATAAACTTATTTATAATATTACATAACATTTAGAGGTAAGAAATGAAATGCACCGTTCATGGAGACGGTAAGCCGTACGTACGCATGAACGCTACTTTCATTTCTATTTCGTATTTAATGGAATGAAGTTATAATTATATAAAGGTATAAAATAATTTAAGTACAAAATAATTTATAATACCATTTACTCCATCCTTTATACATCCCACATATGGCATTAACGATTCAAATCACTTTGAGGGGGTGGTAGTCCGCACTTCCTAAAATGAAGATATTGCGTTTACCCATAATGGAATCCATAAAGGTGTTACATTAATGAAAAATAAATAAGCATAAGTAAAACATAAACATATCATATATAAATATAGTGACATCATAATGGCCACCTTTTAAGGTGTTATATGAGTGTTGAACAATCATCATTTCGTGAGGCGAAAATTCGCCATCCACAGAAACAGTATGTTCATTAACCATTAGATGTAGGTGTGTGTATGTGTAAATAAAATCCTTCTCATAACAACATACTAGTATATTTAAGATACTGGTTTTGTCATAAAATAAATGAATAAAAAGAGTTTAATGGGTTGGAGAAGCAAAATAAAACAAAATAACATAAGAGAAGACATTGCCTTAAAATCGGGAAACTCTTTTTGGTTTGAGCCAAAGGCATCCTTGGGAAGAATTATGCCCAAAGTGAGGCTTCAAGGAGTAAGAGAGGGAAGTTGAGAGAGTATTTGGGTAGAGGTTGGCCGAGCCAAAAGGATTTGATGTTGTGAATAAGGTGGTAGTTGTGGGGGCCTTTTATAAGAGGAGAGGAGGGGCACTCTTGGAAAGTCATGAAATGTTACTTTATTATATAACGAGTTTAGTATTCTAGAGGTTCCACACTTATATATTTAGTGGATAAGGTGATAAGGGTTCGAAATATACTCATCCAATAGGTTTTTGACATCTGTAAGTCTTATATTTTACATTATCTTTTTATTTTATTTAAAATCGTTAATTAATGAGGTAATCGCTACATCATCATGGTGTCATAAATAATTTAATTTATATAATGCCTAAAAATTAAAAAATATATCATAATGTAGGAAATACTTTTAGCTTTATAATGAATATTTATAGTCAAAAATTTGACTTGTATAACCGAATTTGAAAATTGTTTTAGAAAAACAACTCATGTTTGTGACATTTTTATTTTAACAATAAATAAAAAGTTTTTAATGTCATTTTCCTACCAATCTGGATCCATGGGGTCCCCAAGTTGACCCATGTATTGTTTTGGTCGGCCATGACTCATCCAATAGAGGTAGGAAAAGTGTAAAATTCATTTCATATTATTATAACATTATCTTTACCTTAAATTACACTAATTACCTTTAATCACGATTAATTAAACTTAAAAGTTTCTATTCACCAACAAATTATTTTAATCCCATTGAACTAAATTTTACTTCCTAATGAAAACCTTTTATGTTGGATTTTTTAAAATAAAATCACAGATGTAGTAATGTTTCATTTAAACTAAAAATCATTTTTTTAACTACCACTTAGTGGTTTCACTATTCATAAAAAATTGATGTTTTTTAGAACAATGTCAAATTTTCACCCTAAGATATAATTGATATTCCAAATTATAAAATGATGTCTATTTTAAAAAATTCCAAAATTATAAGTTTCGTTAAATAATTTTATAATTAATTCCCGCCATCACAACAAATAATGTGTTTTTAAGAAACAATATATATCAAAAGATTGACAATTGTTTATGTCCAATTTCAAAATGAAATTAATTCCAATGACCAACATTAGATAAAATCATAAAAATATATTCTAATTATACTTTAAGACCACTCAATATTATAATTTATCAGTATAAATTATTTTGATTAGAAAAGTTGTTTTATGTATTTTTCACTATTTATAAAAAATTGGGAGTTCTCAAAAAATACCAAAAATTCAACATAGGCTAATTTCAATATTCCGAATCCAAAAATGAAGTCCATTTCGAAATATAAAATATATATAATTTCAAAAAGTGGGTATTACTATTCATAATGGCTATTTTGATTGGTCACGGTGTGTTAGAATCTCAAACATGCGTACAATGCAAGCTATTGCATTATTGAAAGAGAAGAATATCGTGGAAGCTCAGGGTGTTACATTCTCACCTCCTTCAATAAATTGCGTCCAGGCAATTTGAAATTTTCATTGAAAATAAAAGGTTGAAAATAGAAAATACCTTTGTGGAAAACCCACATCGGAAATAAGGTTAATAAAATTAAGCCTTAATAAGAGGGAAATGGAAATGAAAAAGTCACCACTAAATTATGATCTCAATAAAGAGAAAATTGGTGGAAATTAGAGAAATATAATTTGAGGAAAAACGTAAATATTTGTAGGGAGTGATTGAGGTCATCAATCACAAACAAGTGTAAAATTGGGGGCCTCAAAGCCTTCAATCTATGTTGATTTAAAATATTATCTGTTCAACAAGTCATAAGGTATTAGGATAACACAATTTTTTGTTTTAATATCCCTTTAATAAAGTTTAATAATTAATTTATTCGTAGAATAAGAGATAGGTATATATATATATATATGCTTGACAAGTAGAGCTTCAACCTTCAACTAATTTCTACCACATACTCATCTTTCACTCAAAAAGATAATGTAACTCAAAAATATTATATTTATCATCATCGTACAAGGTTCAAAGTATTAAAACATACCATTTATATTAGGAAAATTATTTTGTAATAACCAGGGACTTCCTGTAGGCCAGTGGTTGGTAATAAAGGCATGTTGCACTATAGATGTGGGTTCGATTCCTGTAGCTTTGTTCGACGCAACGGGTTATCCCCCGACCTGTAGGTTGTCCTTTTAGTAAAAATATAGCATTATAGTATTCCAAAAGAAATCTTCAAAAATGATTTAACATTAAACAATACTATCCATAGTTCAAATTAATCCATTCTAACCTTTATAGTTATCCAAAATACCTCTATCCAGACTTTCTCTAAAAGGTCTCTAAATTCCAAAATCAATTGCATCATCTGATTCCTCAAACAAGGTAATGCTTCTCTTATTGTCACATACAAAAATATGATTACCATCATCATATAAAAACCTTAATGAAATCAATAAGTACTGCAGTACAATCCTTATATATATATCACATTATTCTAATAACCAGAATATAATCCATGAGTCCAAAATCACCAATACATTAATTATTCCGCTTCAACTGTAATCATAGCATAAGATTGGCCTTGATCCCTTGTCCTTTTCTGAGGTAAGTTTCCCTAAATATTAGGACATTCATTTGCATAATTCCCCATTTCTCTACAATTGAAGCATTCAACATTGATAGCCTCTTTCTTTCCTTTGCAATCACACGCCTGGTGACCTTTTTCTCCACATTTATAACAAACTCCCATTCCTTTTAGGCAAGTACCAGGGTGACTCTTCCCACAATTATGACATAATGGAAAATCCTTCTTTCCCTTTTTCCCTTTATCTATCTCTTGTTCCACCATTCTCTTCTTCTCTTGATTTTCTTTATTGTCATAAGATTTATAGAATTCCTTTCTATCTTGATAGCACATGAGACAATGTCTTCAAATGAAGAGAAGGTTTATGAGACTAATTATCGGCGAAGAAATGGTTTTAACCCATCAATGAAACGATCAATCTTACTTCCTGGGTTACGTATATAATCTTCATCATGCCTCTCTATCCTTATAAAGTTGGCCTCATACTTTGGGACATTCTCATCCTCCTTTTGTCTCAGACTCAAAAATTGTCTTTCCATATCTGCTCGATGGTCGCGATGATAGTATTTTTCTAGGAAAAGATCTTTGAACTCCCTCCATTACATATTTGATACTTCTTCATCTTCCTTTTTGTTTTGAATCAGTGACCACCATTGATCAGCATCTCCAGTGAGGCGGTAGACTACCATGACAACCTTCTCCCTTTCGCTACTCCCCAAGGCGTGGAATATTTTCTCTAAGGAGTTTATCCATTGCTCAGATACTAATGGATTTGTACCCCCATTAAACGTTGGCATTTGTTGCCTCATGAAGCGGTCTAACATTGGTCCTCCACGTTGCGAATCAGGGTGCTCCATACGGGTAAGGTTATTATTCATAACCAGAGTGAGTTGTCCCAGTATGGTAAAAAGTTGATCTGCACCACTTGTATCTTGAGATCCACAATAATTATCTTGAGCAGGAGGGAAATCCCTACACTGAGTGCGTGTATTGATACAGTTTCCAATCCTCCCACTATGCTCCATTTCTAAACAATGGCATAAACCAGATTAGTTTATGAATTAAAATGCATAATTCCATACTTGTAAAACCCTTAACATAAGTTGAACTATTTATGGATATAATCCATAATCATAAAAAGAAATGTTTTATTTGAGGAGGTATATACTCGTAAACCCTTCATAATGTTTTGTAATGAGAATGAGAGTTATCCTAAGCATATCCCCCAGGAGTGTCGTAACAAAGAGTGCCGTAAGGCCCGTTGTCGTGCAACAGTTCCCGTTCGAGTCTAGCTCAAAGCCGTGTTTTCATGTTTTACCCTGAGGTACATATGTGCCAGAGCCACCTCTACCTTCTTGTATCCAGATAGGGATTTATTTCTCAGAAAACTCACAAAATCTATATAATTCCAAAATTCTAGAAAGTTCTTCTATACTAATCCTCAAAGTCTATCTATGGGCTATGTGCTCTAATAAGAGTTTATCTAAACCTAGCTTCCAAGTTTAGTACTAAACTGCTTCTGATACCAACTGTAACGCCCCGACCCCAGTTACCCAGAGTCGGTGCATTATTGCGTGACATTGGCATGATCACAAAAGATCAAGTCTCGAAAGACCGATTAGTTTAGTAGCCTTGGAAATACTAGATACATTCATAAATGTTACATTACATCATAAAGTGAAAAACTACAATAAAATAGTCTCCATTTTCCACACTCATATCCCCTTCAGACTATCCCTACAGGTCATTCCTAAAATACTTCTTCACATCCTGGAAAAATTAAAACATTGAAAGGGGTGAGCTCAGATACTCAGTAAGGATAACAATATAGCGGAAGATTTCATAAATAAATAGAAACATTTAAGGAAATGTATGACTAAAACAAAATCTTTTTAAACATGAAATTCAACATAATATGGAAAAAGTAAAATGAAATAATTCCATTTACTTATTCACATGGATATTATATTGGTTGAATATTCACATGAAATATCAATAACCACATTCATAATGATGGAATGCATAATGCGAGACTGTCATAACCACGTATCCAAGGCCTCGTGCCAAGACTACAAATAAGATTTTGTCAAGGCCTCGTGCCAAGACATTAGTTTTTCCCATGAGACCTACCGATGCAATTTTTTTAGAAGGTACTTACGTTTAAACTTTCTTAAATATACTCCAGTATTTTCTGAATACATTATGCAATATTCTGAAAACAAAATAACTAATTCTGAGACTGCTCGACTAATTACAGGCCATGATGGGTCCACACCCAATCACTTCCTGTCTACCACACTCGAGAGTCTGGTTTTCTGAAAAAAAATTTAATCTTACGTTAAATACGTATAAATTTGCACTAGATTTTCATATATTTGAGAGAAATATATCTTTTTTGAAATCATTAAAAAATCACATAATTATAAAATAAAACCTTTTGAGTAAACGTAAAAGTCAAAGGGCTTTATACACCGTATAAAAGAAAGTTGTGTATAAAACAAAATATGCCTCAACGAAAGGAGATTAAGACGAAGACCCTTACAAAGATAATTTTTTAAATAAAATAGATCTATTATGTGTATTCAATATAAGGACACATAATGAAATTACAAATAAAAGATAGGATATAATAATATCATTACATAATTTGAAAGTAGGAGATTAACCCAAAGATTAGAAATTGGGTTAAGAAGTTCCCTTACCTTGTGTCTGACATGACTCAATCGTTCTTTAAGCTCCTGAATAATAAACTAGAGTTAATTTATAGTTTCATAATAACACTTTTCAAGTTTATTATTCCTTTTATATCGCTTATTACCATGTTATGAACATTATTTAATTATTTATCTTAATTACAGTCATTTTGTCGATCTTTGGTACTTGAGTCAAAAATAAACTTCTTAAAATTACAAGTTGTTCATGTGGTAAAATATCCATTATATACATAATTATATTCATGATGTAGATATCATCTACATCATATATATTCATTATATACATTCATTTATAATATTACATAACATTTAGAGGTATGAAATGAAATGCACAATTCATGGGGACGGTAAGTCGTACGTACGCATGAACGCTACATTCATTTCTATTTCCTATTTAATGGAATGAATTTATAATTATATAAAGGTATAATATAATTCCAGTAAAATATAATGTATAATACCATTTACTCCATCCTTTATACATCCCACATATGGCATTAACGATTCAAATCACTTTGATGGGGCGGTAGTCCGCACTTCCAAAAATAAAGATATCGCATTTACCCATAATGGAAACGATAAAGGTATTACATTAATGAAAAATACAGAAGCTTAAGTAAAACATAAACATGTCATATATAAATATAGTGACATCTTAATTGCAACCTTTTAAGGTGTTATATGATTGTTGAACAATCATCGTTTCGTGAGGCAGAAATTCTCCATCCATAGAAACAGTATGTTCTTTAACCATTAAGTGTAGGTGTGTGTAAGTATAAATCAAATCCTTATCATAAAAACATACTAGTATATTTATGATAGTGGTGTTGTTAAAAAATAAAGGAATAAAAATATTTTAAGGGGTTGGAGAAGAAAAATAAAACAAAATAACATAAGAGAATACATTACTTTAAAATCGGGTGACTCTTTTTGATTTGAGCCAAAGGCTTCCTTGAGAAAAATTCTGCCCAAATTGAGGCTTCTATGAGTAAGATAGGGAAGTTGAGAGAGTATTTGGGAAGAGGTTGGCCAAGGAAAAATGCTTTTATGGTGTGAATAAGGTGGTAGTGGTGGGGGCCTTTTATAAGAGGAGAGGAGGGGCACTCTTGGAAAGTCTGGAAATGTTACTTTATTATATAATTAGTTTCGGATTTTAAATGTCCCACACTTATATATTTAGAGTATAAGGTGAAAAGGGTTCGAAATATACTCATCCAATTGGTTTTTGACAAGTTTAATTCTTAGATTTTACATTATCTTTTTATTTTATTTAAATCATTAATTAATGAGGTAATCGCTGCATCATCATGGTGTCATAAATAATTTAATTTATTTAATGTCTAAAAATTATAAAAAATTATCATGATGTAGGAAATATTTTAATATTTCTAATTAATATTTATAGACAAAAATATGGCTTTTATATCCCCATATTAAAATTGTTTTATTAAAACAACTCATGTTTGTGACATTTTTATTTTAACATTAAATAAAATTTTTTAATGTCATTTTCCTACGATAGTTGCTCCATGGGGTCCCCAAGTTGACCCATGAATTATCTTGGTCTTCCATGACTCATATAATAGGGTTAGGACAAGTGTAAAGGACATTTCATATTATTATAACATTATCATTACCTTAAATTACACTAATTACATTTAATCGCGATTAATTAAACTTAAAAGTTACTATTCACCAAAAAAATATTTTAATCTCATTGAACCACATTTTACTTCCTAATGAAAACCATGTATGTCGGATTTTTGAAAATCAAATCACAGAAGTGGTAATGTTTAATTTAAACAAAAAATCTGTTTTTAACTACCATGTAGTGGTTTCAATATTCATCAAAAATTGATGTTTTTCATAACAATGCAAAATTTCACCCTAAGCTATTATTGATATTCCGAATTCAAAAATGATGTATATTTGAAAAAATTACAAACATATAAGTTTTAATAATTAATTTTATAATTAATTCCCGATGTCACAATAAATAGCGTGTTTTTAAGAAACAATATATATCAAAAGATTGACAATTGTTTATGTCCAATTTCTAAGTGAAATTAATTCCAATGACCACCATTGGATAAAATGGTAAAAAGTATATTCTAATTATACTTTAAAACCACTCAATAGTATAATTTATCACTATATATTATTTTGATTAAAAAGGTTGTTTTAAGTATTTTTCAGTATTCATAAAAAATTGGAAGTTCTCAGAAAAATACCAAAAATTCAACATAGGCTAATTTCGATTTTATGAATACAAAAATGAAGTCCATTTTGGAATATAAAATATAGATAATTTCAAAAATTGGTATTTACTATTCATAATGGCTATTTTGATTGGTCGCGGTGTGTTAGAATCTCAAACTTGCGTACAATGCAAGCTATTGCATTATTGAAAGAGAAGCATATCGTGGAAGCTCGGGGTGTTACATATGGGGTATATTTCTAATTCAATTTAAGAATTTTATTTAATATAATTTCCTCTTATTTGGGAATCTTCCTTTAGATCCATCATTATTGAACCTATTGTTTCTATATTTGAATGAACAACACAAACAGAACTTCTAAAATTATTTTTATTTTTAAAATGGTACTTGATTTAGTGAATTTATAATATTATTGTATTGTGTGTGAGAGTGGATGTGAGATTCCATATATAAGTAAGAGAAATGACATAAATGGAATTACAAAAATAAGATGAAAAAATAGTTAATACACCATGAATAAACAAGCTTCCAAATATACATATATTTTGATGAATGAGTATATGGTCATAATATTATAATCAATTAAATTTAGATATGTTTTAGGTTCATTTTATACAATTCATTTTTTATTAACCTCTTGGTTATCCAATTTAAACCAAAACTGTGATAATAATGTATTCATGAATAAGGGGATATTATTTTACATATATGGTGAAAATTTTATAATAAATCTAAAAAGGATGATATTTTGAGCCATCTATTATCCCCTATTACCAATTTCATGTTTATGATGTTTTAAACATAATTTATTATAATATTATTCTATTAAAATATAATTAATTATATTTTTGATGATAATCATTTAATCTACAATTAAAGACATTAAAAAATAAAATTCAAATAAAATAAAATCACACATCCACATTATATTTTATTTTTCAGAATTATTAGTGTAACAAAAATAGTCACCAAATGTTTAGTACATTTAATATTTTTATTGTCACAACCCGTCCCTCAGGGCATGTATTGTGACTACCTGAAGCCCGTCTTCTATAGGCAAGGGGCTGCCGACTAGTGCCGAATGGCGTATTCCCTAAAATCGGGAAGGCATTGCCTTTATATCTTGTACACAAACACATCCGAACACTGTAAGATACGAACACTAGTAAACTGTATAGTAGAAAGAGTGTGTACAGTATGAAAAAGGGTCCAGAATACAAGACCAACAATAATGTACAATGAAACTTGAATGTACATGTAAATTAAAATAGCTCCTGTGAAGACACACCAATGATCCTATATGAAGGGTTGGTATAAAACTCGAACGGTCATCTCTAAATTATACCTCGTCTGAGCTCCAACTCCGAAATACCTCCTTTCCCAGTACCCTTGTCCCCAGTTAGCGTTATCCATCATCAACACTAAACACAATAAGGTGCGGGCATAGCCTATTCATGGGTGAGTATAACGATACTCAGTAGGGAACCAGAGACACTCAATGGTCTCACAATTTCTACAAAGGATAAATGCCAAATCAATGAATCAATTGACAACCCTACTTAGGTAAATTCCCACACATATACCTACTTTATCAAATATAACCATCTCTATCATGAGGAATCAAAGGGTCTAACTCAAATGCCCAATGCTCAATTGTTCCACGAAGAAAAGAATACCACGAGTGTAAGTACAACAAAGGTACAACACACAAAAGAATAACACTAAGGTATCATCACGATTGTAAGTACCACAATGGTACGCCACATAGGAGATAACCACAAATTTATCACCATGAAGGTAAGTACCACAATGGTTCGCAACAAATAATATTAGCACAAATGTATCACCACGATGGTAAGTACCACAAAGGTACACCACAAAGAAGATTTCTACAAAGGTAAAGACTCAGCTCACACCAGGTATTACTTAGGTACGATAGTAAATATGATTTGATGTAACTACTGAATCATCTTACTCTATTATGAGGCAGACTCATGTAGGATCCTAAATCATCATACACATGTAGGATCCTAAATCATCAGACCCACATAGAATCCTAGTACATTATCAGAATCACATTGTATCCTAGTACAGAATACCCATGTAGGATCATGGAGTAGTCTGACGTGGATTCCTAGACTAGATCCATGTGAAAATATTGAACATAGACCCAAAATGGATCCCAAAGAACAAACCCACATAGGATCCCCTTCCCATGTTACATCCATCTACAGGATTCCCGAACAAAGATCCGCGGATTCTAGGAGGTTCCGCACCAGAAGCAACATGTCGATACTCCAACTTCCACGAAGATCCTCAAAGAAGTATCCCCATGTACCACCAAATTATAGGGGTCTCAACACAAGAGACAGTGCGTAAATCAGACGCACTGTCTGTATGTTATTGGCCTATTTGTCCCGAGGGCCCGGTAGGATTCATGTTCGATCCAACCCGAACATACAAAAAAATATTCAATAATTATTGCAGGGTATAACACATGGACTATCTCGATCCATGGTATCTTGAACATAGATGGTTCGTCAAATGGACGCCCATAGCTCAAGATATGGTCGAAAGAATGAAAAGGGTCATAGATGGTGTGGGTTCGGTCTGACCCGGTCCAATGGGTTCAGCCCGACCTGCGGTTAGGTGGCCCATGGTGAGGCAGCCCATGGTATGGAGGCCCACCGCAGTTGGCCTAATGGCCGACCTCCTCCTTCGGGTGGCGCGCTCACGTGCCGCTCCTCTGCAGGCCGGTCCGCCGTGCTCCGGCCGCCCTCCTATCGTCGCCGCGGTAGAAGGTCATTACTCTTACACACCGGTAATCATGGTCGTTCATCGCCAACCCTTTCACATGGCCTGCCAGAGTTCCAGATGCTGCCCTTGCTCCGCCACAGCTGATGGACCACGACTCTTCTCTGGTGGCGCAGTTGCACTACCACTGTCTCCGAGGATGGCCATGGTGACGGTCGTCGCTCCCATGTCCCCCTAGTGCCAGTCACGAGCATTGGTCGTCGTTCTTCTCCATTGTGAAGAACACATCAAAAACAAGAAACGATTGTGGAGTGGTCGGTCCATGTTCTTTTGGCTCATCACCTCTACATTAGAGTTGTATCAAGCGACTCAAGGGGAGAGGTACAACGTAAAAGAAAATGTACAATGGTAAACCAAAATCACACCCATACCTCATAGGCTCGTTGATTTCTGTGAACATTAGTCAAGAGTTAGACAATGATGTCATTGATGACCATCGTCATCCGCTGCCTCCGCAAGGTGCTTACGATCTGGGCTCATGGTCAGTTCCCCGTTCTTTGTTGGAGAAATTTCTTCGTTGGAGAGGTGTTCATCGTTGGAGAGGGAAAAATTTCTCCAAAGTTCTCCAAGGCATTGCCAACACATTTCCAACGATTTTCCCCAACCCAATCAATTGAATTGCCAGTTTATTAAAATAAATTTTGCCATTAACTATGATAATGTTGGCGGAATAAAATGAATTATGTTGGAACAACTAATTTAGGGGAAACCTAAAGTCACCTCCCTTATTAAATAGGGAGTTATAGCGTCTGGTGGTCCCCACCATTAAAAATTCAAAGATGGGGGGTTTCCTGGATCGGGTGGTCCCCGCCACTGCACAATAAAATTGACTATTTTTTTAAAAAATTACATAACATTTGTTCATTATTTTATTTTTATTTTCACAAAAAACATGAAAACTAACTTTCACCCTCGACCAACTGTAGTTTTGGTGAATGTATCATTAAGAGAACACATGTGCTGCGAGTTCAACGGTGTCTTCAGATACTAATTCCAAGCATAGGTACAAATGTTAAAAAACCACCCTCGCACATTTACTGAACATATGTAAAAATGTTCAGAAATCTATTCTGGTAACACCGAGCCTTGTAATCACACACTGTCAATTTTCACGGACTCGTAAAATTCCCATATAATTAAAAAAAGTTACATTGAATTTCTGGGTCTTCACATTCTCCCCACCTTAGGGATTTGCATCCCTGAAACCCACATTATAAAAATAAGGAAAAAAATTTGGGGTACTGAGCAAAAATCTGAGCATCCCACTCCCATGGGATCTCCTAGAGGTTCTCATACTGCCAATGTACACGCCACAAAGGTATCGACCTACAATGAAGGACCCACTCTTGTCAATCCTCAATCTCTACTAGATCCTCTGTAAACGTCTCCCCATCATCGATGTCTATCTCACCCCGCCGGTGACGTGTGGCGAGTCATGCATGTATCTCCTCAGATGAGATACGTGGAACACGTTGTACTCCTGGTGCAACTGAGGTGGAAGAGCTAAGCAGTATGACACCTATCCAACCCTGTTGAGGAACGGAATGGGTCTGCTGAACATCGAGGTTAACTTCCTGCCTGAGAGAAATCTCTACAACCTCATCGAGGTGAGACACATAGAAAGATGTGGTCACAAATCTTGAACTATAGTGGTCTCTGTCACCTGTTGGCATAAGTATTCTTCCTTCTCTGTGTAGTCATTATCTTCTCCTAGATGATCTATACCTTCATTGTGGTAGCCCGTAAAATTTCTGGTCTCATGAGTGCTGAATCCCATAGGTTAGTCCAGCACATGGTGATCTTCATGGTATGTCGTACAACACCTCGAATGGTTCCATCCCCAATTGGGAGTGGTAGTTCTTGTTGTATGAAAACTCCACCAACGAAAATTGATCCTCCCAACTATGATCGAAGATGAGGATTCACACACATAGCCTTTACTTGAGGTTCTAAATGGTCCACTCATTCTGGAAATCCTTTTAAGGATGGAATGTAGTGCTCAAACGAAGTTGTGTCCTAAAAGCCTCCTACAACCCGTTCCATTGACAGGAAGTGAAACATGCATCATGATCGGAGACAATCGTCATGTGTACTCCATGTATCCACACAATCTCCTACACATAGAGGTGTCCCAAGCTCTGTACTGAACCCTACTCTCTGATCAGTAGGAAGTGGGCTGACATGTTGAGTTGGTCGATGATCACCCAGATAGAATCATGACCCCTAGATGTACGTGGATGTCCTCTAACGATGTCCATGGATATCCCATCCCACTTCCACTCTAGGACCTCTAAAATCTAAACAAATCCTTCTGGTACCTGATGCTCTGCCTTCACTTGCTAACAAGTGAGGCACCGAGAGTCAATCTATGATACTGCTTTCTTCATTCCCATCCACTAGTGCTTTCGGGATGATGGCTTATTTACGTTTTCTGGTGTGTAATGATTATCCTCGCCTGAAACAAGTGAAACTAAATATTTTCTATTCAGTTATACAGCTTTATTATTTATTAATTCAACAGATGGGTGAAATATGGTTCTCAAGATCCATATGCACTTTGGGAATCATCATATTCATGTAAAGGATGATCATATCTCATAGACTGCTTTTTGTTTTCATCATTAGAAATATGAGTTAATTTTGATTTCTTTCACTGTTAAAAATTCACCAGATGTGTTCATGGGGATAATGAATTCTAGGTTTTGTGTAATCATGGATACAGTCATGGTGGACTTCATTGAAGAAATACATGTCTTCACAGTTTCTTAGGGGGATCATGTAGAGCATAGATATGTTTTTTTTGTGTTTTTACATGACTATAGCTGTTTGGGATGTTTTTGAAGTGTGAGTTGTGGGATTGAGAGGAACATTCCATGGAGAATGTTGTATCCCAGATGTGAGTAGCTTCGGATCCATCAAAGATAAATGAATTTCCTACATTGGTAACCCCCAATTAAGTGGTATAGTTGGGACGTTTCTTTGGACATATATGATATTATAGTAGGTTCGAAGTCAATTTTATTGGGGTTACAACTCCAATAAAAGCATAGAATATAAAGGATTCACAATATGTATCGACTGATCAATGTCAAATAGGTTTTGAGTATCTGAAGGAAGTTTTGGTCAGTGCTCCAGTTCTATGTGTTCTAGTAGAAGCAGTTTAGTTTGAGGGTATCTATGAAGATTCACATCTAGGGTTTGGTTGTCGTTTGATGCAGTAGAGATAAATAGATTCTTATGGGACCTGTATGTTATGTCTCAATTATTTTAAATATTCCACCCATGATCTCAAGTTAGCAACAACGTTGTTTTTCGTGATATTGTAGATTCAATACCTCATTAGTGAGTATTTCATGGTCTTCACTATTCATAAGAGCATGAGGTACGTTTTATCTGACCATGACCTAATCATGAGATATCATCAGTGGATGGAGTTCTTAAAGTATTTAAAATTTGAAATTTCACATACACCTTGAATGGGGAATGTTTTAGTTGATGCGCTATGTAGGAATCTGTGTACTAATGCTAATCATGAATTAGATGATTCCTAGTGGGTGATGGAAGAAGTATCACCATTACATCTAGATGTGGGAGATGTTTTTGTTAGGGGTTTCAATTTTCAAATGATGGTGTAATAATATTTGATGTCTCGTATGGTTAAATCTAGGCTGGGATCACTATGTTTAGGTTTAGAGAGACCGATTTTTTTGTAGAAAGTCCCCTGATGGTTGTTCGTGGGATGAACAACATTGGAGATTGATTTAGTGAATACTTTTAATTAATTTTAATATGTATGAGATAGTTCTCGTTGTTTTTCGTTGTTCTAAATTAGTGCTATATCCTAGCCATACAATGATTTACCAATTTCTTATGAGTCATTATTGGTGTCCAAGGATGAAGTTTGAAGTTACGGTGTTTGTGTTTTGGTGTTTTGTCTACTAGAAGGTGAAGGCCAAGCACCTTGTTCTAGGTGGTTTTTTCTTAATATTAGATGTCATATTGGAAGTAGGAGCAAATCACAGTGCACATTGTTACTGGTTTACCTTGAGCTCCAGGAGGCTATGATACTATTTGTGTTGTAGGGTATCATGTGGTTAAATCATCCCACATCATAAAATTTAATCTGTTGAGATGAATGGCTGTTTTTTGGCATTATCTGTAGGTGGAGGTGAGACTCCATAGAGTCCCAGGGATGATAATTTCCTATCAAGATCCTCATTTTACCACCAATGTGTGGAGAGTACTCAAACATGGTTTTTGTTCTTATACATTCATTAACACTATTTCTCATCCGAATATAGGTAGTCAAATAGAGTGATCCATACAAACTATTGAATGCATGTTGTGCTATTGTTTCATGGAATTTTGAGGTTCATCGATGACATAATTAAAAATTTTAGAGATCACATACAAAAATATTTTCCACTCCACAATCACTATGGGACCATTAAAATCCATGTATATCTAGCCTTATTTTTATCTATTGTGATAGAATTTGGTTGGATATGCAACAATTCATCTTCCAAAACATGTACATAGTATGATATAGAAGATTCAGGAGACTCGTGAAGAGATGAAGGTAGAAGTAGCTCGTCATAATTCTTACACCGATCAATGGAGGAGACCATTGGAGTTTTATGTTGGGGATCAGGTGTTTATGAATGTGACTCCATGTCAGGGAATGAAAATGTATGGTCATGGGTTTATGATTTCTCCATAGCATATTTTCCATCTTGAGGTGTTGACACATGTAGGATCCTTCGAGTATTGGATATCACTTACCCCAATGATGAGCATGATCCCCAGTGTCATTCATGTGTCACATCTTCATTGTTATCTTCATAATAACTCTCAAAGCATAGAATAGGGAGAGATCGATGTCCACAATGAAGTGGCCTTCAAGTAGCTTCTTGTAGAGATCATTGACCGTAAGGATAAGTTTTTTCATGGGTATCTTATCCCATTGGTTCATGTCTTGTGGTGGCACAAGTGTTGTGGAGGATATTACATGGGAATGTGATTCATAGATATTCACTCAGTACCCTAATCTATTTTATATATTTCTCTATTCTTTTAATGATGTTCTATTTGTGGTTGTATAACTTTACAGTTTATGGGATATATTTTCCTTGTTTCCTATCATTTATTTCTCTTTTGTGAGATATATCTCCCAATGATAGTGTAAATACGATATGGTTTTGGGTTTTTATCGGTTTCATATTCTTCCATTAGTGAATCAGTTAAGCTCCTATAGTGGAGTGAGCCTTCAAGGATATTCCTAGGTTGGCAGTTCTGATGAACCCTTTTCTATTTCATCTCTTGGTTGGATTTGGAATCTTGAGATTGATTATGATTGATTGGTATCTAATTCATTTTACCATACCTATCTATTCTATTCATTTGTGAAAATCTAGTTTTTGCGGTATTTTGGTAGGACAAGGTGACTTATTCTCAACAATATGAAAAAATTTATAGTTCAATGAATAGATATTCCAGTTATATGTATAGTGGAATCAAAGAGTCATCTATCAGAAGAAGATTTGTTTGGTAGGTTTACACTATTCCTTGATCGATGAGTCATATATAATTATGTCATATATCAGAACATGAACTTTTGTAAGGGGATTAGTTGGTAGTTTAACTATTTATAAGTGATCTCTCTATAGGAGTTCTGCTGATAGGTGATATTTCGGTTATTGATATTTCAGTAGGTGTTCTCTCAGTATGTGATTTTATGGTAGGACATCTTTTGGTAGGTGATATATTGGAAGGACTATAGTGGGCCCTGATCTATTATTCATCCAACGGTGGGAGAATACAGTTTCAAGATTCCTAAATTTTCTCCCCATTAAGGATCACTTTTAGATAATATGTAGTAAAAACATTGTTATAAGGTATTTAAGGCTGATTGAAATATCATAACTCATATCATTATTTTCCAACGGTTCTGAGTTCATTTTCTTATTCAAATTGCATAGTCTAGACCAGATTTGACATTTATGGAAAATAGAACCATTATTTAAATCGTTTCTCTATTTAGAATTTCAAAATGGTTGAGATACATTCCTACCTTATTATTACTTCTCTTATATTTTATATTAAGGTTCACCAAACCATTGTTCTAGATGATTTGTGTGATAGTGATATGTTTGGATCTTTTTCTCGTGGTGGTTTTGCTAATGTATGTGAACCCCAATTATGGATCAACCAGGAATGGTTGATGGTTCATCTATATAATTTTTTTATACCTCCATTTTATGGGTTCCTCATTCAATTTCCTATTGTTCCACCTTTTTATGTTTTAGAATGTGATATCTATGTTTATAATTGAGATATTGTGATTGATTGTTGATGTGGTTGTTATGTGACATCCTTGAGTGGATGTAGTCACTGTAGGAAAGGGTATTTTGATCCATTGTGTTGGCACATTCTCATACACAGAACGTCAGAACCCATCTATGGTAGGAGATGGGTGATATCACAACTCTATTTACATGGATTTGTAGTGTTATAATCATGTATCCCACATGGTCACAATGAAATTAAAATAATAAATATTTTGACCATATTAAGTAATTAGAATGAATTTCCTAGTTATGTTATTACCACATTATTTTCATGATATTGTGATATCTCTATTTTTCTTATTTATCTTGTTGTTAATGATGTAAATTGGAAATGATCATAAATCTAGGATTAATTCACCATTAATTTGTTAAAGATAAAGTGTATTATTAAATGAATCTGGTTTTTATTGTTGTGCTTTGATGATAATCAAATGGTTGTGGTTTATCATGTTTAAATTAATAGGTCACTTCAATATGGAATTAATAATAATTTTTTTGATAAATATAATGCTTTGTCAGTGTTTTAGTTACAGTCTTTCTTTTAAAGGATATTTTCCTTATGCTTTGGAGTTGTGAGTACTTGTTCTATGTGAAGGATGAAAGCCTTTTTCTGGGATAGTATCCCAGTTTCTATGTTGTTTGATTCGTACGTCGTGTATTTTGGTGAGAGCCTAGGATGGCTGAGCCAGAATGGAAATATTTCTATGTGGGGCCTGGGAGGCTCTGTCATGGTGGAGGTAGAAATTGAAGCATGGAGTGGTGAGATACATCTGGATATTCATGTGGATATTGGGGAGGACACCAACGATGATGGAATGAGTTGAAGTTTGGATTACCAATCGGCGTGAATGAGTCTTCTATTTACAATGTTTCTTTTTTATCTATTTTACCTTCACAATGTTTGAAAAAGAATGGTCTTTCATACCCACCATGAAAAATAGGTAATGAAGTGTGGGGTATTCCACGTGATTTTTATTATTTCTCTATCATGGTTAAAAGGGTCTATACACCTAATATAGGTTGAGAAGACTCAAATAGTAGTTTTTAGACTCACCATGATGAGCCCCTAATGTTTGGTAATAGAGAATTATTTCCCAGAATACCAGGATATAAATAATATTCTACTAATGTTAAATAAATGAATAAATGATGTCCATCCAACAGGGTTGGGGCTTGATAGTATGCAATTTTGATGTAATATTCTGAGAATCCATAGACCCAATGTGGTTATTCCTAGAGGTAATGTTCTTTTATGGAATTATAATGAAATGTATTCTGGAATTGATAATAGTTAATTAATTGTTCCAGAATTAATTAATTTAAATTTCAACTGATAAAAAGGGATAATTTTTAAAATACTGCTCTTTTAATGGTTGTGTTCTTATATCATAAATAGTCTTAAAATAAGCAGTTGATATATGATTGACATTAGTTATAGTTGATTATAAGACCATGTTTTTTCAAATATATGGTGGTGACTTATATTACACCACGTACCTTTTATGATTCAATACGCAACTCCACACTTAAGGGTTGGGAAACTTACACTATCAAGATTCTAATCCCTTGGGAGGTTTTTCACAAACATCTCAGTGCGAGTATGGATAGAATACTACCCCCTTTGGCCATCCTATATTCATGTGGTAGTTACTTTTCCTAGAAATCATGGATGTTAGTTTTCATCCAATATATGTTTAGAGGGCTGTAATATGATGATGTAATTTCACATAGATATATTCTTGATATTTTTTCCTAAGGAATATTATAGGTATACTAGCTATAGGTTGTGATGGATTGAGGATCCTTACTTGGTGTATGATATATATAATATCTTGAGGTATATTACCTGATGCATGATACTCGTTATTCGAGTTATGGAGGCTCCTAGAAAGGTACTTGTTACATTTGGTTTCGAGGGTGGGGTTTTTTGATGCATGAGGTGCATTTGATGGTGCTTATCCAATGTGTCATTAGGATATCCATTTTGGTTATAGATTCATAGGACATTCGACACTGGATAAATATGGAAAACCAGAGGGGAAGTGGTAGTAGGGTACCCTTGATATTCATTATTATATTATCCTATCATGAATTTGATAATTTGTAAGAGCATCAATGGTCAGGTTGATAACATAGTATAAATTGTTAGGAGATTCATTAGATTCACTTTTTGTTCACTGTGCTTTAGTATGCATTATTTACTCATACATGAGTGGGTCTTGGGAGTATGGTACTCAAAGTAATGTTATACTCACCGTATGTTATATAAACTATTTTTCTGGTCACATAGTGTAGGTTATAGGTCATACTGAATACAACTAGATTTTTTGTTTGAAGGTGACGTTTAGGCTTTGTGGTTGCTGTCATTTTACAATTTTTTGGTAATTGAAATTTTCATTTTAGTTTTAGTAGTTATGCATGACATTAGACATACTTACTTGGGTATTCATTTATATTGTGTTTTGATCAACAGTTGGTTGGATATATCTTATTTGTCTCATTATCATTAGTTATCTTAGAAGGTAATGCCTCACATCTATTTGATTATTATAGCCTCAGTGCAATATAAAAATTTAGGGCCTATTTGAGACAGGACTCGGTGGTCGTTATCATTTTTCTCACATTACAAGACTAAGATGGGTACCCATTGTGGGGAGGGTTTCTTGAAACTATTTATGTGATTTATTAGAATAAAATGTGGGATTAATAGATGTGAGACACAAGAATTCAATCCCTAGATTATAATTAATTTGGATGACTCAAAAAATAACCAAATTCATATCTATTTTTTATTGAATAAATGAAATAGTTATAAGATGAATATAAATATAATATACTAAAATGATCAGGAAAAATATGGGACTTATATATAAAATAAAAATATAAAATGTAAAGAAAACAATGAAATACAAAAATAATTTCCAAATAAATTTATTTATGAAATAAATAATATTTTCCGAGTGATAGTTATGGATACAAATTCTTCATGTTTATATCCATTTTATATTGTGATGTTCAAAAGTATTCTCAGAACATAATATCATAAATACTATAATCCTGATATTGAGGGATAGAAAATAAAAATAATATTTATATTAATTATATATTTGGATCATAATATATAAAAAAATGTGTAATGAACTTATTTAACAAAATTGTATGTGATTTTCATGACATGGACGATGAAAACATTAATACAATGGATAATATAGATACAAAATCATTGAGAGCTATAGATTGAGGTGACATTCGTGTCCTAGATAGTTGATGTTATTTATATAGGATGGGGAAAAAGATAAAGTCATTTATGACATGTATTATATAGAGGTGTAGTTAACTATAAAAATAATGAAGGTTTAAAGATCATTATATCTAAGAAAGAAATGATTCTTAAGGAATGACAAGAGAAACACAAATTAATATTTAGATAATGAAATTGGAAAAACATTTCTATGTATATGTTAGGTATGAATCACATTTCATGAATACATATTCAACATGATTGATTAAATTATATATGGAGGTGTTAATAAAAATTAGATTTATAGAGATTGATAAAAGGGGAATATCCAACTCATTTATAGGGAATAGGACTTACGTTTTCCAACCAAAAATGAAAAGAGAAAATTTTAAAATAAAATTCATTGACAATTAATCTAAAATACCAAATTAGATTAGGTGATGAATGAAGAAAATCATAATATCCATAAATAATCATAAAATCAAACTCAGTAAAAATTAACTCTAAAAATGTGAAAATAAGTTGGATGAAATAAATTCTCAATGTCAAATGATTTTTTATTTTTTGTGTTTGTTATTATTTATTTCTATGAACATTTTCACCCAATTACATGGATCAAAAATGGAATTATATTATATTAATCAATTATTATTGTTTGATTATGTGGATGAGGGATACATCACACGAATTTGAGGGCTTAAAATATATTAAATTATATTTTATATTTGTAGAGAATATGGGTGAGGTGAAAATTGAATTTTGTTTTTAATATATAATGACATATAAATTTCATAAAATAAAGTGGAGAAATATATATTGAGGAATGGAAAAATAAATAAATATTCAATAGAGGGGACACCTCAAAAAAATAGTGACATTGAGAGGTAGAACATTATAAATAACAACATGAGACATTTTATGATCATGTTAAATATTATACATGGGAAATTATAATAAAGACACTATTTACAGTGGAATATATCTCTAAATGGATTTTTGTGTCTACATAAATAGGAGACCCCATTTAATAATTGGTATGGTATGAATCCTAATTTTAATGATAATTAAAGATTAATTTATTGTTTATTATTAACAGATATAAAAAATTATTTTATGATCACGGTATTGAAGTTATTTTACTTTTTAATTCATTGAAGAGAAAATAATTCATACGTTACTACAAAACGAAAAAATAAATAAAATTTAAATAATAAAGATACGAAAAAATCATATATTCATCAATAATATGATAATTTGGTATAGTAGAATAATGAAAAATATACTGAGGAAAGTGATCCTAGTGTGGGAAAGATAAAAAGATTATATTAGGACTGCGTCAAATTAGTGTTAAATATGAATAAAGAGGTATTAAAATTAACAATCAATTTTCCTGGGAATGTTTGTAAGATTGGTTTGGCTTTATTAACACATGTTTTTTATCATTTTCAAATAGTTCATGTTCTGGTCGCCTAAAATTTTGGGAAAGATAAAATATTGCCTTTATATTTCCTTTGGTCTTAATTTTTTTTCCTAAATTGTACAAAATATATTATCAAAATTGGTTATTCAGAAGATGAATGAAATCAACCATGTGAAGAACCGAAACATCATACCAATATGAATGTTCTGAAATAATGCTATTTTATATCAAATTGTGTTGTTTCGCAAATCCATAAATTTTGTGTTTGTTTGTAGTTGGTCAGAATTTAATTATTAGTAATGAATGGAAAAATTATATTGAATCCATACCTATGATCATTTTTTATGTTCTATCATTTACAATTATACCTTTTTGTAAATGATTTTTTTCCTAAGAAAAATATGATTTGTTGGAAGGAATCTCTAATGACAGTTGAAAAAACATTGTTTTATTTTATTTACTCGCATTAATGCATTATTTTCTATCATATAATATGGACATCGAGTTTTCACCATTTTAATACTTCTAGATTACATTCCATATATTGGGAAGTCACTAATTTCACACATCATTTAATATTTTAGTGGAAATGTTAGTTTGGTAGCAACATCATATAGTACTAACAACATTAGTCCAAAACGAATTTAACTCCACACTAAATGGAATAAAATAGAAAAAAATATTATTTTTTTATGTCATGGAATTAATAAAGTCTTAACGATATATGGTTCTTTTTTCAACATCTACGAAGTAAATTGTGTGGAGTTATAAATATGGTACAATAAGAATATTTACTACTATAATAACCAATGTGATAGAAACCATCAAAAGAAAAACCAATGAAACATTTACAGCTTTTGAAGAATAATATTGATGTACATAGTTCAAGTGGAATCATGAATCACAATCAGATGGTTGATCTATGCTTTTACCTATTTAAATATTGGTTATATTCAATGATATCAACGGATGATGTGTTTTGATATGTAAATAAATATTACAATCTAGGTGTAAGAATAAAATAACTCAACTATTTTTAAGTATCCATCCATACATCCTAAGTTGACCTTGTTTCTATGTAAGTTATCAACAAGTTGGACAACTATCCAATGACTCATTTTCACCATAATATAAGTTATAATAATCTGAATATTCATGAATCTTTTGATTACCAATACCTAGATTTGAAACCACATTGCTTCATTCATAGAAATTTTGAGGCCACACATTTAAATTAGGTAACAGTGTTTAACCATTGATAATATCATATCCAAATAACTATTTGATATCCCATTATCTTATTTCATTGATATAAAATTTTCAACCTCTTTAAATTTTTTTATCTTACAACTAGGATATAAGTAATACTTAGAAAACCTCAACAACCCATATATTCGAGATAGTTCTAACTCTGGAGTTATATCAATATCATGTTGAGATTAAGTTTCATAAAAAGATATGCCTTCCAAATCATATACAAAATGTTTCAAACTATGATGGATTTGGAAACAAATTATTAGTAACGTCTTAAGAACATCATTCACCCTTTTTTACCAAAAATATATTCTTTTTGAGAACTAAACCACAACATATGAACACATTTATTATCAAATGTGTTAAACATCCTCAGACCACATTTTTTACATTGACACTTAATTTTCATTCCATAATATTTTGTTTGATGGTGAAAATGATAAAAAAAAATTCAACACCCACAAAATATATACGATTTATACCAGAACCATTTCGATTGATATGTTGATTTATCCATGCATTATCTTAAAATAATGATTGTGGTGACATCCTTGATCCATATTACTCCAAAAAAATATTATATAATTTGTGTTCTTTGATAAATTTAAATAAACAAATAATGATTTGAGAAAAAGAAAATTTTATTTACTCTAATTTATTTCTATTTATTTGTCTGATTAGAAATAATTTTTTATCATTTTTAATTATTTGTAATTATTTATATTTATTGCTAATTATTTAAATATATTGATAATTAGTTCTAGTTACTGCTAATAATTTCTAATTACTACATATCGCCTCTCATTAAAGCTAATCACTACAAATTATAACAAAATATTACTAATTATTAATAATTTTCTTAAATTATTAAAAATTATTCCTAATATTATAATTTATTAATAATTAATTTTTTTTACTATTTAGTAATAATTATTACAATTTGTTATTTATTAATTCAAATTAACAGTATTTATTTCTTATTAAAAATACTTATTCCTAATTTTTATTAATTACAACTATTTGTTACTAATTACATCTAAGTATTCATAATTATTATTAAATTCCACTATTTATAACTAATAACTCTTTTAGATTACATATTACAACTAATTATTACTTATTACCAGCAATTTTTATTTATTACCAGAAATTATTACTAATTACCTTGAATTATTTCTAATTTTTACTAATTTTTACTAATTATGACTTATTATTGTTATTTATAAATGCTTATTACTAATTATAACTAATTGTAAATGATTATTACTAATTATTACTAATTATTATTAATTATTACTAATTATTACTAACTACTATTATTTATTAAAATTTATTACAATTTATCAATATAAATTACTATATATTGATATTTATTACTATTTACTTATATATATTATTATTTAATGTTATTTTTTACTAATTACCTCTAATTATTTCTAATTACCTCTATTTAATGCTAATTATATAAAATTATTTCTAATTATGGATAATTATTACAGATGACTGTTAATTAATACTAATTAAAACTAATTAGTACTAATTATAACTAATTACTAATATATATAAATATTTATTTCCATTTATTAATATTTATTAAAATTTATTACTATTAATTACAAATAATATGTATATATTAATAATTATTATCACATATTCCTAATTATTACAAATTATTACTTATTATTAATAATTTTAACTATACATTAATATTTATTAATATTGATTTAAAAAATTACTAATTATTAAAATTTATTATCATCTAATACTAATTATTTCTACAAAATATAATTTATTACGATTTTCACCATTTATTATTTATTATTACTAATTTTTACTATTTATTACTATTTATTACTTCCTATTATTATTTACCAGTATTTATCTCTAAATACAAAAAATTATATGTCACGACCCGTCCCCCGGGGCCCGTGACGTGACTACCCCATGCCCGCCTTCCTTTATCCAGGGGTAGGCGACTAGCACCAAAGGCGTAAATCCCTAAAATTGGGAAGGGATTGCCTTTATAACCTAGAAACACACACACATACAATAGAGTACATGATGAATGTAAATGCTAAGTAAAGATGTATACAAAAGAGTGCAGAAAAGTAAAGGGGACAAATATACCATCCCAACTAGAAAGTGCACGTACTACAGAAAAACATGTACAACTGGAAAAGAAAATAATCTACTGGACCATCCTATGGGGTTAAAACCTGAAAGGTAGGTACATATGGCCTCCTCAGCACTCCACGTCTGTCAGTATCCACTTTGTACCGACTCGTCGTAAGGCCCATCTTTGGATACCATCCAGTCCTACTACACAGCCTCAGTTAGCGTTGTCTGTCGTCCGCATCCAACACAATGAGGTGCGGGCATAGCTCGTGAAGGGGTGAGTATAACGATACTTAGTATGGACCCCAAGAGAATCAAGAACTCACAAAATCCAACAAGGATAATCCACATATCATGAAACCAACGAATAGCCATTACTCAGATATATGCCCATACATATACTTAAGTAATCAAGAAATCCATCTAAAACATGACGAAACAAATTATTTACTGACTCATCTCATAGAAGTATAAAAATTTTGTAGAGTGATAGAGATGATCAGATGTAGTCACTGATTCATCTAAGATGTTGGACCCACATAGGATCCAGTACCGGTAGTTAGAACTGTCAGACCCACACAGTATCCAGGAATAGTAGTCGGAGCTTTCGGACCCACATAGGATCCATGACCATCTATGTTATCGGACCCACACATGATACAAGACCAGCTATTCTGTTATACCCACACAGTATCTAGGAACAGAAGTGTGAACTGTCGGACACACGTAGGATCTAGGAACAGTCGTCAGAGCTGTCAGACCAACACATGATCTTGGAAAATATATTCTATCGGACCAACAAATGATCCAATAATAGAAGTGATAATTGTCGGACCAACACATAATCCTGGAATAGTTATCAGAACTATCGGACAAACAAATGATCCAGGAACAGTCAACAGTGCACAGACAGCCATAGGGATTTCACAAAGCATGCTCGATTCTTGTAGGGTCTGCTCCTCCAGCAAAGATTCAAAACATCAATTTCCACCAAGTCCCATGTTGATGTATCCAAATGATCTTTCTTTCCATAAGAAACTCGACGCGATAGACAATGCGTCAATCGGACGCACTGTCATAGAGTTATTTCCATTTCCGTTCTAAGGGCCCGGTTTGATTTAGGTTCTATCAAACCCGACCATACCCCATCTGCATCTAAACCTCAATTGGGTTATTCCAAAATAATTTTATTGTTCCAAAAATTCTAATACCATAGACCGTACATCAAATGGACGTCTGGTGCCAAAGATATGTCCAAAGAAATTACAGGGGTCAGTAGTGGGCTCGGGTCCAGTCCGACCCGATCGGACTGACCTCGCCTACACCAGTCTGGGCCGACTCAGTTAGACCCGTTGGGTCTGACCCATCCCGTTGGGGGGAATGCCCGGTAGGTTTGACCTAGTCCACTAGGCCTGGCACAACATAATTTTGGGGGCGATTCGGCCCGGTGGTCGCAACGTAGGTGGCTTGGCCCAGAGGTCAGGCGCCGATTCGGCCAGCACCTAAAGGGGAACTGCTTGGTCAACTCGTCCCAGAAGGCCGATCCGGTTCGGCCAGCGACGCCGCGATGGAAAAATTAGGCCGGCTCATGTGGCCTGCACGACGTGACCGGTTTGGCTGAAATCCAGGGTGCGAGCAGGCCACATGGTGCTCAGGCAGCGGGCAGGTAGGATGGCGGGGCACTAGGAAGGGCGCATGCAGGATGTAGGGTTCCGGAAGGGTGTGGGCATGCGAGCGGGGCACATGGGCAGTGCAAGAGTATGTTCCGGGGCTCGTGGGGAGGGTGCGGGCAGGCCGGCGTGGCGAGCACAGCACTCGCGCAGGCCGGCAGGGTGTGCGGGCAGTGCGCGGGCTGGCCGACAGGGCATGGGAAACACGTGGTCATGCCGACGGGGAGCGGGCATCGTGCGGACCGGTGGCCCTTGGCGGCTGGGCAGGCCAGTTCGACATGGCTCGTGTTGGCAGTGTTTGGCCAGGAACACCGATGGACCGTGGGGGCGGCGCGGTTTGCAGAGTCTGGGGGTAGTGCGACCTTTGTCACAGCCTCCTCCATCACCTAGTTTCCACTTCGAAGATCACCATATTGAAGAAAATAGATGGAGGGTGTCTGGATATGTTAGGCTGGCCAACACGCTCTGCTTTTAGGGAGGTATCATTTGGCTCATCAAGAAAAGTAGATCAATAACACGTCCTAAATAGTCCCTTTTTATCCGATTAAGAAGATACAAAAATGATTTAATAATTTCAAGAAATTAACCCCCTACCTTGCTCTTAGTTTTTCGACATTGGCGCAAAAAGGAGAACGTCATTCGTTAATAGAATCGTGGAATAAGACATAGAGGATCATCATTCATCGCGTCCGCCAAGCTATTACATACCCGAGTTGCATCGGCTCGTTGAAGACGCTCCACGTCGGTAGGTGTCTATGGAAGAAGTCGAATAAGGTCGATGTTCATTGTTCTTTATTGGATAAGGCATAATCCTCCGAGTGTTGGGCGTCACGTCACCTTTCGAGCATTTCATTGTTGGGTGAAGTCGTCCCAAAACCTCCCCCAATGCCTCCTTTAAATAGGAGAGGGAATGAGCTAGGTAAAGATCATTGAAATTTATGACAGTTCATTTATTAGTAACTGTCCTAAATTCCAACGACACGGTTACATAAAATTAAACTTAGCAAACCAATTAAGTTGCGATGGCGCAATTTAACAATTTTGTTATCTTTTATTAATTGGAGGATTCCAAGAGGCTCCCCTCCCCATTAATGAGGGGAGTTGAGAAGTTTTCCTCTCTTACCATTAAAAGGGGATTTAAGCCCCGTGTGGTCCCCACATCATTTATTCTCACATGGGAGGTTGAGTTCGGGTGGGCCCCCCACCATAACCTCTCATGGGAGGTTAAGGTTTGGTCACCCCACCTAGAACTCCCTTGAGGAGGTTTTAACCACCCTACCTCCACATGGTGGCTAAAAATAAAATAATGTGTTTTCTCACATTATTTTACTAATTTTTTTATTAAACCCCAAAATTTAACTATTAATCTCGACCAACTACCATCGAGGTGAATGTCTTATTAAGAGAATATTTGCGCTACAAATTCAACGGTGCCATCAGATTTCAATTCTGAGCAATGGTTCAATAGTTACAATATGCCACTCGTGCGTTTAAAAAATGTACCAGATAAAAAAGTTCGGAAAATTATTATCAGTCTCCCTTGACATGCGCCGGTCAAGGTTAGGCTCTACCTAGGTGAAACATGCCTCAACGAACTCAATGGTACTCTCAGATTATCAATCTGAGCATCCATTTTGATGTTATTAATTTTACAATAAAATAATTATCACTTAATTATTTTATTTGCAGCCAAAAACTAACTTTCTCTGGTGGCCCGATCATGCCAAAGTTAGTATCTTCTTAATGAAAGCATACAATAATGAGTTCATCGATGGTTTCAGATTTTTAAACCGAGGTTCCATTTGAGAGTTATAAGCATTTTAAAAATAAAAAAATTTATTTAATTATTTTATTTACGATTAGTCCATTTTTGGGTTTTCTCATAAGAGGCATGTGCCGACTAATATTAAGTCACGCCAAGGGAAAACCCTCCAACCTAAGTGCAACGGTGCCCTCGTATTTCTGATCAGAGTTACCGTTTAATAGTTATTCCACATTTTTAAGGAAAAATGATTATTCATATTAACATATGCTTAACAAAAACTATGATGGATCATTCCGGGCACTCCGGGCCTCGGAATTGCTCGCCGTCAGATTTAGGGGACCCTTAAAATTCCCATTTAATTAAAAAAATCATGGAAATTTAGGGTCTTTAAATTATCTCCACCTTAGGGCTCTACGTCCTCATAATCCACAACTCACAACTAATGGAACAGTTGGGGGTACTGAGCATGCATCTGAGCCTGCCGCTTCTCATGTGCCCTCCTGAAGGTCCCCGTGCTACCAGCAAACACACACCAAAGGTACCAACCATCCATGAAGTACCTTCTCCTATCGATCCTCAATCTCTATGGGAACATCCATAAAATATTAACCATCTTCAACATCTAGCTCGCTATAGTCGATGATGTGGGAATGGTTGTGAACGTATCCCATAAGCTGGGATACGTGGAAGAAATCGTGCACCCATTGTAACTGAGCTAGAATAGCTATGCATTATGCCACCTCTCCAACTCTATTGATGACCTAAAAATGTTCGATGAATCTCGGAGATAACTTCCCCCTCGGCCAAATTTCCATAGACCTCATCGATGTGAGACCCATAGAAAGATGTGGCTACCTTCCTTGAACTCCATAGGACTCAGAATCCTATCAGCATACGCCTTTTTTCTGATCTGTACAGTCTTAATTTGCTCCTAGATGACCTGCACCTTCTCCTAGTTATCTAATACCATCTCTGGTAAGTAGGAAGTGGGATGACATGGTGAGTCAGTTGACGATAACCCAAATCGACTCATGTCCCATGTATTTACGTGGATGACCTGTCACAATGTTCAGGGATATCCAATCCCACTTAAACGTTGGGACCTCAAAAGGCTGGACCAAGCCTGCTGGTACCTGTGCTCCACCATCACCTTTTGAAAAATGAGGCATCGAGAGAAAAACTTTGCTAATGCCTTTTTCAAACTTGGCCACTAATGCTATCGTTGAAGATCCTCGTACATCTTCACCACTCATGGATGTACCACAGGAGGGGATGTGTGAATCTCTCCCAACACATCCTCCTAAAGTGACACGGGCACCATAGTACATCCACATAAGAGGATGACATGCTCCCCACCTTCAAAAAATCCATCAGGTGCATATCCTATTGATATCTGATCACGTTGTGTCCCGTAGTCAAAGTACCCATTCTGCGCCTCCCTGACTCACTGATGATGTGGGGGAGTAACTATAAGAAACTGTATGAATGTTTCTCTATCTCTACCCATAATGGATATCTACAAATAGGACATCTACTTCATCGCCTCACCTTGCATCTATATACAAGATCTTCAACGGAGTGAATCTACTACAACGTTCCCCTTCCCTGCATTATTGACTATGTCATAGTCATAGTCATGGAGGAACTCAAGCCAACGTCGTTGTCTCAGGTTGAGGTCCTTCTGAGAGAATATATACCTGAGAATATTCTTATCAGAGTATATGGTAAAACTTTCACCCATAAGATAGTTCTACCATATCTTCAAAGAGAAGACCACTGAGGCTAATTCCAGGTCATTGGAGGCATATTTCTTATCGTGTTGTCTCAGCTGCCGTAAAATATATGAGATCACTACTCACTCCTGCATCGGGAGACATCAGAGTCTAGTCTCCAATGCGTTTCAATAATCTACGTACCCTAATCCCTCCTTTTGAAGCCTCATGATTAGGGCAATAGTCATCCTCTGCCGCAACTTCTGAAAGATCTGCTAGCATCTCTCCGACCACACGAAGGAATTCCCCTTCATTTCCAATGATGATAGTGGTGCTGCAACTCTGTAGAAGTCTGCAACAATGGTACTTATGGTCGACTCATGAGTGATCGACGGAACCCTCATATGCAAGATTTCATCCTATGCTTCCTATGTTTTACTTTTTGTTGACCAAGGATAACTCCATCCTAATGTTGTAGATAAACCACATCTTTTTTTCCTAACAGATTCAATCATATTTTGAATAGTGGATGTCATGTCTAAAACCAAACTGACATGGTAAGGCCTCAACTCTTCCACAAAGAGGTTCCAACCAAAACTCTCCCTTCAAGGGTCAGATCACACCATCAGAGAATGTGTGATTATCGTGTCTCCACCCAAAGGTATCTCTAGACGTTACGGTCAAGTCAATGGTTTAACCAGAAACTCTATGTCATGGACAAGATTCGTGGAAGGAGGGAATGATTCTTACCTAGGGATATTTTTACAGTAGCTAGTAGTAGACACAGATCATACCTCAAATAATTCCATGTGCCTTTATGACTCACTCCTTGACTGCATGTAGCTACTCTATTCTCATGTCCTCTAGCGCCCAGGGCCTGGCGGGTTCCACCTATGGGGGTGGTTGTAACACATCGAAATGCACACCATTTCATGATACTCTCCTAAATATCCTTCCATGTTTTTTACCCTAAATATTCATCTTTCCTTAACACTTCATCTTCAAGAAACATTTTTACACGCTCATGTCTTTGAGACTGGCCACGGTTTCCTACTTTCACACTGCAAACATTCACGGATAGTATCCGCTCATCCAAAGAACATTCAACCACAATGTTTCTCTCTATCAACCTAACATAAGTAGGAATGTGTAGAGGGATTGATATGCCTCAGATGTCCTTTAAACACACCTCACTTGGAAGTTCGAGCCCTAAAGCAGTGACCGTACCTTATTCATCGAGTACCAAGAATGATCTTTATGCCTCTAAGAATACACATATACTGATACATCATCCTGATAATGCAGTAGAAGTTCTAGGGAACACTCATCCACCTCATTAAGTCAGTGCTCAGCCGCCTGTGAGTGAGGCTCGCCTCGAAACCTGAGGGGTATCTGATGCTGAAACACGTGTAAGGCACAATGCGTACAAGTGTCCCTTACCGGTACCGCCGGTTTCAACTGCTGACCAACAACTAGTGATATTGCTGAAACACTACCCGAAGGTACTATCTCATGTAATGGCCCCCATACTGAGGCCTCATCACAATGCGGACCATCCTCATGGTCACTCACTAAAAAGTCTAGTTTCTAAGATCACCATCTGCAATTCTGGTGTCTCAACTAGGTGGAAAACTCTAGAAATCACCTCCAGCCAGCCCTCAACTACGTGGGAATCTATCTCACCACGAAACATCATCGGCCTCTACTGCAGGAAATCGTACAATCACGCTCTATCGGCGCGTATCGTACACCAGTGCGGATGGTGGTATCTACTTACCTACAGGTGGTGGTGCTACTGGTACACCACCCGATGGTTCCAACATTGTAAGAGGGCTCTACACTGAGGCCTCGTCGTTTTGTGGGACATCACCGTGTACTATCTAGGGAACCCTAGATGGATGTATACACAGTAGAATCCTGGTATGGAACATGTGCACCACGGTCAACAATATATACTTGGTGAGTTGACTGAAAGAGTTCACAAAGAAGACACTTGAAAACACACTCGCAATTAGTGTTTTCGTGCACTGAGTTAGAAATAAGAAGTAAGTGTCCAGTGGTATGGATACGTCAGTCACTGAACCAACACTAGACTCCCTGGACTGAAAAACACACTCATTACTCTTAACACTATTTCCTTATAGAAAATAAATATTGGAGTCCTATGTTCTGTTGTATAACTGACTCCTCAGATACCAATTTGTCATGACCCGTCCCCTAGGGCCCGTGTCGTGTCTACCCCAAGCCCATCTTCTTTAGCCAAGGGGCTGGCGACTAGCAACAAAAGTGTAAATCCCTAATAATGGGAAGGAATTTCCTTTAAAAAAATGAAACACACACACAACAGAGTACAAGATGAAAGAAATATCTATCTAATGATGTATACAAAAGAGTGATAAAATGTAAAGGGGGCGGAAATAAAATCCCAACTAGAAACTGCAAGTACAACTGAAAAACAATGTACAACTAGAAATGCAAAGTAGCTATTGGGCCGTTCTTCAGGGTTCCTACCTGAAGTTTATGTACAGAAGGCCTCCGCAACACTCCACGCCCATTAATCTCCTTCGTGTACTGACTCGTCGTAAGGTCCACCACCAGGAACCGTCTGGTCCTACTACTCAGCCTCAGTCAGTGTTGTTCATCGTCTGCATCCAACACAACGAGATTCAGTCATAGCCTGTGCAGGGGTGAGTATAAAGATACTCACTAGGGACCCTTAGACCCTCATGGTCTCAAAAAATCCAAATAGGATAAATCACATAGTATGAAACCAACAGATAGAAATTACATAGGTATATGCCCATACATATACCTAAGATATCAATAAATCTGTCTCAAACACAATGAAACACAAGAGTTACTGACTCATCTCACACTGGTATACAACTTTAGTAGAGTGATAGAGATGATTAGATGTAGTCACTGAATCATCTAAGATGTCGGACCCACACATGATCCAGGACCAGCAGTTGGAAATGTCAGACCCACACAGGATCGAGGAACAGTAGTCGGAGCTGTCAGACACACACAGGATCCAAGACCAGCTAAGCTGTCGGACCCACATAGGATCCAGGACAAGCTATTCTGTCGAACCCACATAGGATCAAGGAACAAAGGTCAGAACTGTCGGACCCACATAAGATCCAGTAATAGTCGTCAGAGCTGTCAGACCAACACATGATCTAGGAACCACTATTCTGTCAGGCTAACACATGATCTAAGAATCGATGATAGGACTGTTGGACCATCACATGATCCAGTAATAGTCAACAGAACTGTCAGACCGACACATGATCCAGAAATAGTCAATAGTGCACAACCAACCACAGGGTTTTAACAAAGCACGCTCGATTCCGTGAGTGTCTCCTCCTCATTCCATGTGTCGACACATCAACTGCCACCAATTCCCATGTTGATGTATCCAAAATATTCTTCTTGACATAAGAAACTCAACGTGATAGACAATGCGTCAATCAGACGCACAGTCTAAGAGTTATTGGAATTTCTGTTCTGAGGGCCCAATTGGATTTAGGTTCAATCCAACACGACCATAACAAAATGCATCTAATCCTCATGTTGGGTATGCAAAAATAATCTTCTCTCTCCATTATTTATTTCCCCATATACGGTTCATCAAACGGACATCCGGTGCAAAAGATATGGCCAAAGAAATACAGGGGTCGGTAGTGGGCGTGGGTCCTGCCAGACCTAGTCGGACCGAGTCGGCCAAAACTGGTATGGGCCGACCCGGTCTGGGCCAACCCAGTCAGACCAACTAGGTCTGACTCAGCCCATTGCGTGGGTCAGCCCGCTAGGTTCGGCACAGTCCACTGGGCCCGACCTAGTGTACTGCAGGAGCGATTCGGCCCGGTGGTCGTTGCGTAGGTGGCTCGGCCTAGAGGCCATGGGCTGATTCGGCCAGTATCGCGAGTGGCACAGCTCAGGTGATTGAGACTAGAAGGATGAGGCATTTCGGCTAGCGATGTCGCGAAGGATGCCGCAAGCTAGCTCAGGTGGCCGGCGCAGCTCGGCTGGTTTAGCCGAAATTCGGGGTGCGTGTAGGCCGAGCAGGGCGAGGGTAGGGTGCGGGTAGGCCGGTGGGGCATTGGGCTGCGCACTAGCATGCTGTAGGGCACCGGCAAGCCATCAGGGTGTCAGGAAGTGCGCAGACAGTCCACGGGGTGTGCGGCAGCACGAGAGCAGGCTGGCAGGGCACAGGCAGTGCGTGGTCCGGTCAGCGGGGTGCGCGGCCAGCATGCAGGCAGGCCGGCGGGGCACGGGCAGTGCCCGGGCGGGCTACCGGGGGGCGGGCGGACAATGGGATGGCTGCCGGTAGTGGCCGGGCTGGTGACCAGGCCGGATGGTGCGGTGCGGTCCGGGTCGGCGCAGGCCGGTGGTGTTCGGCCGGGAACACCGATGTGCCGTGGGGACGACGCGGTTCACAGAGGCCGCCTACAGCGTGGCCATTGTTGTTTCCACCTTCGTTGCTTCGTTGCTGCTTCAAATATCCCGCAAAAAATAAAACCGACAGAGGGTGTCCGTCCATGTTAGGTTGGCCCGCACCCTCCGCGTTTTGGGAGGTATCATTTGGATCATCATGAAAAGTAGATGATCAATAACACATTCTCATCAATCCATTTTTATCCGATGAAGAAGATAAGAAAAGGGTATAATAATATCAAGCAATAAACCCCCTACCTTGCTCATACTTGGTTGACATTGGCGCAAGAAGGTGGACGTCGTTCATTGGAAGAGTCGTGAAAGAAGACGTAGAGGATCGTCATTTGTCTCATCTGCCAAGCACTTCCAAACCCGATTGCGTCGGCTTGTTGACGATGCTCCTCATTGGTAGGTGTCTAACGAATAAGTTGAAGATGGATGGTATTCATCATTCTTCATTGGAGAAGGAGTAATCCTCCATGTGCTGGGTGTCGTGTCACTTTTCCAGTGTTTCATCGCATGGTGAAGCCGTTATAAAACACCCCCAAGCTTCCTTTAAATAGGGGAGGGAGGGAGGTAGGTAATGATCGTTGGAATTTATGATTGTATGTTTATTAGGAATCTTCCTGAATTCCAACGACACAGTTACATAAATTTTAATGGAGAAATCCAATTAAGTTACGCTGGAAAAATTTAAGAGGTGTGTTGGCATTAATTAATGGGAAGATTCCAAGAGGCTCCCCCCTCATTAATGAGGGGAATTTAGAGGTTTTCCACACTTCCCTATAATAGGGGAGTTAAGCCCCATGTGGTCCCCACCTCATTTATCCTCACATGGGAGGTTGAGTATGGGTGGGCCCCACCACCATAACCTCTCATGGGGAGTTAAGGTGCGGTGAACCCACCTCCAGCTCCCTTGAGGAGGTTTTAACCACCCAACCTCCACAAAGAAGCTAAAAATAATAAAAAGTGTAAGCTCACTTTATTTTATTAATTTGTTTTATAAAAACCAAAAATGTAACTATTAATCTCACCGGCGCCCTACCCGGCACTCCCGGAGACGGCCCAGTCCCTTTCTTGCCCTGCCGGTTGCCCCCACGGCGTTCCCGACACCATGTTGGCGCCCCCTCGGCCTACCCGGCACCCTACTGGTGCCCGTGCATTCTCCCGGCACCCTGCACCATCATGGCCTACACAGTGCCCTACCATCTCCCCTACAGCATGCCCAGCCACCCTGGAGTTGTCCTCCACATTCTACACCCCGAAATGGCCTCCCAAAGCTTCCCAATGCACGACTTTTGCGCCCTCGGCCGAGCCGCTCTAGGCCGCGCCCTCGCAACGCTCTGGGATGAACTTGCCATGTGCTCCGGCCAAACCGCCCCTACAGTCAGTTGGGTTGCGCCCAGGGGACTAGGCCAAACCTTTCTGGCCTACCCAAAAAACGAACATGGTAATATCCCAGGAAATATGATAGGGTAAATCTAGACCAGGTTGGCCCAGATTGGGTGGGGCCGCGTCGGTCCAACTTGGTCGGGCCAGACCTGGGCCCACTACTAACCCATAACTTATTGGGCCCTATCTTTGGCATCAGACGTCCATTTGAAAAAACATCAGCGGTGTTGGTAATCTTGGACCGAAGCCTTCCATTTGAGAATACCCCACTAGTGTTCAGGATATAGTTGAGATACGGTCAGGTTGGATTGTACATGAATCCAACCAGACCCTTGGGACCAAAAAGCTAATAAATAATAGACCGAGTGTCTGATTGACGCACCGTCTATTTCATTGAGACCCCTACGACATGGAGGAACATTGAGGTACTTCTCTCTGGAACATAGTGATAGTTGGAGTATCGACCAGTAGCTCATGGAGAAGATCCTTCCAGAGGTGGGTGGACAGGGTACGAAGACCTAGTAGCTGGCTGTGACATGACGACTGCTTGACCGATTCGACTCAGTGTGACTCGACTAGCCCCATGGGGAGCGGCTCTATGTGACACAGTAGTCCCACGGTGGGGAGAGTCTCTGTGTGAGCGCAATAGACCCAATATACTCAACAGGAGGAGTACCTCTACAGGCTTCAAGGGGGAGTGCCCCAGTGTGAGCGCGGCATACCCTTGGTGGGGAGCGCCACTGTGTGAGTGTAGCAGACCCACTGTAATCAACAAGAGGAGTACCTCAGCAGTCCATGGATAGTGGGAAGCACCTATGTGTGACACGGAAAGTCTACTGTACCTGAGAGGGGAGGGGTATTCCATAAACTGTAGTTTTGATAATTAAAATCCTATTTTGATCATCGTCAATGACTTTTGTTTTTTCCTCATGATTGAGATTGGTTACTAGATAACTTAGGTATATATATGGGAATATACTTAAGTAATGGTTTTCCATTGATTTCATACTTTTTGGATTATTTTTTTGGATTTTGTGAGACCTTGAGGGTCTCGGGATCCCTACTAACTATTGTTATACTCGCCCCTTCACGGGATATTCACACACCTCGTTTTGTTGGTTATAGATGAGGTACATCACTGACTAATGTAGAGAATAGTAGGGACTAGACGGTATCCGGAGGTGGACCACTCAGTGTAACGGTACACGGAGGAGACTGACGGAAGTGAATGCAGAGAAGTCCATCTGTACCTACCCTTCAGGTAGGAACCCTAGGGGACAACCTGGTCGCTTCTTTACCTTTTTTCAGTTGTACATTCTTTCAGTTGTACTTGTACATTCCAATTGGGCTTGTATATTCGACCCCTTTTACTTTCCAGCACTTCTTTTGTATAAGGTTTTACATAGTGTTTTGCGTCCAATTATGTACTCTGATGTGTTTGTTTACAGTTATAATGGAATGCCTTCCCAGTTTAGGGATTTAAGCCTTTGGTTCTGGTCTTGAGCCCTTGGCCTATGGAAGGAGGGATTGGGGTAGTCATGATACAGGCCCCAGGGGACATATTATTGATCATCCTCTTCTCATGATGAGACGAATGATATCTCCCTAAACACAGAGGGTGAGGGAAGTGTACGGGAAGTCCGATGGGGTGCAGGCAGCATGCAAGATGGTCAGCGGGGCGTGGGTAGCTCGCAGGCCGGTGGTGGCCGTGCAGGCCGGTTCAGCACGGCTCGGGAAGGCGCGGGCTGGCGGTGTTCGACCCAGAACACCGGTGTGCTGTGGGGACGACGTGGTTCATGGAGTCCGCATGTAGAATACCCTTTTTCTTTGCTCCATTCATTATCTCATTTCCCCATCTAAGATCCCCATAAGGAAGAAAACCGATGGAGGATTTCGGGCCATGTTAGGTTGGCCCGCACCCTCCCCATTTAGGAAGGTATGATTTGGCATATCAGGAAAATTAGATGATCAATAACACATCCTAAACAATTTCTTCTTATCTAATGATGAATATATGAAAAGGGTATAATAATATTAAACAATAAACCCCCTACCTTGCTCGTAGTTGGTTGATATTGGCGTAAAAAGGTGGACGGTGTTCACTGAAGGGGTCGTGGATGAAGACTTAGAGGATCACCGTTCATCGCATCCACCAAGAACATCCAAACCCAAGTTGTGTTGGCTCATTGACGATGCTCCAAATCGGTAGGTGTATGAGGAAGAAGTCGAAAAAGTTGGCATTCTTCGCTCTTCATTGGAGAAGGAGTAATCCTCCAAGTGTTGGGCGTCACGTCACTTTCCTAGCGTCTTATCGCTTGGTGGAGTAGTCCCAAAACCTCCCCCCCATGCTACCTTTAAATTGGAGAGGGAGGTAGGTAGGTAACGATCTTTGAAATTTATGATAGTTCATTTATTAGGAACCTTCCTAAATTCCAAGGACGCAGTTACTTAAAATTAAAAGGAGCAGGCTAATTAAGTTACACTGGCCCAATTTAAGAGGTTCATTGGCTTTAATTAATGGGAGGATTCCAAGAGGATCTCCCCCACATTAATGATGGGAGTTGAGAGGTTTTCCTCTCCTCCCATTAATAGGGGAGTTAATCCACGTTTGGTCCCCACCTCATTTATCCTCACATGGATGGTTATGTTTGGGAGGCCCCCAGCACCATAACCTCTCATGGGAGGTTATGGTGTGGTGCCCCCAAGTCCAATTCCCAAGGGGAGGTTTTAATCACCCAACCACCACATGGCGGCTAAAAATAAAATAAAGCGTTAACTCACTTTATTTTATTAGGTCTTTTTAATAAAAACACAAAATCTAACATTTACTCTAGACCAACTAATGTGGATGTGATTGTATACTCAAGCAAATAACGGCATTGCGAGTTCAACTGTACCCTCAGATTTCAATTTCGATCACCGGTTCAAATGTTAAAAAACACCACTCATGCATTTACTAAATTTATCCGAAAAAAATTGTTCGGAAAATTATTACCCTTGACTCACGCAGGTTGATCATAGGCTCTGCCTAGGTGAAACATGCCCCAACGAACCCAATGGTACTATCAGAATTTCAATCTGAGATACGATTTAGATGTTATGAGTTTTAAAATAAAACAATTGTCACTTAATTATTTTAATTGCGGCCAAAAACTATCATTTTCTGGTGGCCTGCGCTGGCTGAAGTTAGTATTTTCATAAAGAAAGCATACACTAAAGTGTTCAGTGGTGGTCTCAGATTTGTAATATGTGTTACTCTTTGTGTGTTATAAGCATTAGAAAAATAAAATAATTTTTTAATTATTTTATTTATGATTATGCCATTTTTAGGTTTCCTAATAGGAGGCCCGCACTGACTAGTCATAAATCGCGCCCAAGGTAAACCTGGCATCCTAAGCCCTATGATGCCCTCATATTTCTGATCTGAGTTACTGTTTAAGAGTTATTATACTTTTGTAGGAAAACTGCTTATGCGCATTAACTTAAGCTCAACAAAAACTTTGAAGGATCATTCCAGGCACTCCGGGCCTCAGAATAGCACGCCGTCAGATTTCAAAGACCCGTAAAATTCATTTTTAATTAAAAAATATTACATTGAAATTATGGGTCTTTACATTATAAATATTTACCGATAATAATATCTAAAAGCCGCAAATTATTACTAATTATCACTAATTATTATGAATTATTCATATTTATTTCATTTTTTTGTTAACTGATACAAATAATTTATATTTATTAATTTTTATTAATTTTTTTAATATCTATAACAATTTGTTAATTTTTATTACTAATTATAAATTATTATTTCTATTTATTACTAATTATTACTATTAACTGACATTTATTACTATTTACTGCCATTTATTAAATATGACTACTTATAGTAAATAATTACTGCTAATTACCGATAGTTTTTACTAATTACTGCTAATTGTTTATAATTATTACAAATCGACTTTAATTATTAATAGTCTTGCTATGTAATACAATATTATAACTATTATTTACAAATTATAACTATTTACCACTAATTATTTTTATATAAAGCTAATTGTTAATATTAACTAGAAATTATTATTATTTACTGCTAATTTTTACTATTTATTATTATTTATTCCAAATTATTACTATATATTAATATTTATTGTAAATTATCAACAATTAACGTTAATTGTTAGTAATTATTACTAATTATTAATAAATTTTTCAAATTAATACTAAATGTTAATATTTATTACTATTTATTACTATTTATTAATATTTTTTAATATTTAGAATTAATTACGAATAATTATTAATATTTGTTAATATTTATTACTAATTACAAATAATTATTTCTAATTATTAGTAATTATTTCAAATTTCTACTAATTATTACTAATTACTGCTAATTATTACTGATTATTACTAATTATTACCAATTCGTGGTATTATTGCTATTTATTTTTAATTATAAATATTAACAACAAATTATTACTATTAATAGCTAATTATTACAATTTGCTGCTACTTATTATTAATTATCAATAATTTCTATAATTTATTTTTATCAGTTACTATTTTTAACTATTTATTATTATGTATATGAATTTATTACAATTTATTACAATTTATTACAAATTTTAATGATTTATAAATATTTATTAATAATTATTACTATTTATTACAATTTTTTACTATTTATTTATATTTATTACTAATTAATGCAATTTATTAATAATTACTGTTAATTATTACAAATTACATCTAATTGTTACTAATTACCGCTAATTAATACAAATTGGGTCTATTTATTTAAAATTACCACTAATTATTAATAATTATAAATGATTAATTTTCAATATTACTAAATAAATCTAATTTGTACTAATTATTACTAAATATTACTATTTATTAATATTTATTACTAATTATAACTAATTCAAAATATTTATTAGTCATTTTTACTAATTATTATTAATTATACGTACTTTTTACTATTTATAAATATTTATTACATTTTATTACTAATTACCTCTTATTTTAACTGATTATCGCTATTTATTTCTAATTAGTACTAATTACCAAAATTTATTATTAATTACAGCATGTTCTTACTATTAGCTCTGGTTATTACTAATTACTGCTAATTATTAAAAATTATTAAAATTTGTAACTAATTATTTCTAATTTACCCTAATTACTTTTTCTAGTCAATTATTAATACTAATCACTACTAATTAATAATAATAAATAATAACTACATGTTTTTGATATTAATTAGTGATAGTTGAATGAAATCATTACAAATTAATTATATATTTTTTTAAAATAAAAAAATTAATGTTATTAAAAAAATCAAAACCATACAATTTAAAATTAAATTATTCAATTCTAGTTTAAATTAAATTTCACTAATTAACGGTAATTCCAAAAAAAAATATAAACTAGAATTTATTAAATATAATATAATTTTAATAAATAGATACAATAAAATGGAATCTTGCGTACGATGCAAGACATGATTAGTGGTATGATATAAAATTTAAAACATTGGAAAAAGATTATAAAAAAATTATAGTAGATAAGTGGAGAGGAATTGAGAGAGTTTTGAAATGTGAGAAAAAAATTCAAACAAAGGTATATATAAGTTAGATTAGTTGGGGATGGGGTTTATTTATGGGTAACCCATTTAAATTAAAAAAATTTGTGACTGGTTCCGTCCAAAATGCTAACCCATAATTAATTATAGGTGATGTTTAAAAAGGTATTTGGGATGTGACCCATTATAAATTCATTTCTACTGACATAGAATTTGAGATTAGAGATAAATACAATAAAATGCTAAAAACTACTAAAGGGTATTTTTCAATGTTGTAACCACCCGTCACAAATAAAACATTTTCTTGTATTGTTGCTGTAGAGTGTGTTGAGGGTGGCGGTCAATACCACTAGGTGGGGATCTATGTGGTTCACATTGATGGGGTTGTGGTGGATGTTATGAATGGATGGACTTCCAAAAAAATTATATAGGACATTTTTTCACATTTATAAAAAGTCGGTAAATAAATTGATGGATTCATAAAAAACTCATTTACAATAAATTCTACCCACTTTTCAAAACACATTGTAAAATAAAATGAAAATACTAGTGTTTTTGTAAACATAAGTATGTGACTAATTAACTATGTTTCTAAATATATCAATTTAATGGCATCATATTTCCTTATGTTATTTATAAATATTTTTGATTTCATGATATACGTTTTAAAAAATTATGAATGAAAAAAAATTATTCTTTATGTGATTCACCATATTCTGTTTATATATTCCATGGATAAGAAATAAGTGAGACTAACTGCCATAATTTTATTTGGGTTTCTAGTTTATTAGAGAAACTCATGAATGTCCTCAATTTCAATAAATAATTAAATATCTTTATAATGCTGAAATCTATGTGAAGTCTCATTTATTAGACAACAGTTATTCATCGTGTGATATCAATCACATAAACTATGTTACCAATAAATCATGACGAAAAACATATTTATATAAAATATAATTTAATATTCTATAATTTTTGAAAATGGCTAGAAATTTTAGGATACATGTCAATAAAAATTCATTCTGCGTACATCATGCTAACAGTATGAAAATAATGTGTATTTTGAAATGATCATATTGGATCGTTGAGACCAATCATTTCAATCCAAATATTTGTTTGGAGAATGGATCAATACTGACCTATGGAATTTTATATTTGTGGAGTTGTTTTTTGGATTATCTTGAATAATTTTTTAAATATATAATTATCTATTTAAATATTTTAATGAATTTTTCTTTGTTTTAATTGACAATGGTAGATTTTCTTTCGTTTATTTTCATCTGATCAGTTTTCTATGCATGAAGTAAGAGATAAATATAGTTTTTTGGTCTTATTTTTAGAGGGATATAATCCAAATTTTGAAGCATTTGAAATGGGTATGGTACATGAATTTCTATTTTTTGGATAATAGTGTTAGAGATGTTTTGAATATACTATAGATCAAGGATGTGTTTTATCGATGGACATTATATTTTTCTCTTATTCAAAATAAATTATCACCACCCATATAGGATAATATTGATTGATAAGAAATCATCGATACACTATAAAAATATAAGAGGTTTTATAGTTCAGTTCTAGTGATTTATTATGTCTTTATATGAATAAGTATCAATCTAGTTTTGATGGGGATATCAATGAATCTATTGGGAAATATTCTTATCAAAAATAACATGTTTAATTTTTCTATAGAGTTCTTAATAAGTGTTTCTGTGGAGATAATTCTAGGGAGTGATTAATAATTCATAAAATAAAATTATTGAATTATATTTAATCATATTTTTAAAATCAATCTATATGAAAAAACACACCATTAAATGTTATGTTTTGGTCTTATCATTTATCACATTAGAATATGGTTTATGGAATTTAAAATAGTTTCACATGTTTTGATAGAGAAAATAATTTAGTGGATCATAATTTTTAGAATATAATTATGAATAGTAATAATGCATTGATGTTGAATATTATCTTTCTTATGCTGACATATAGAAGAATTAGGGAACAATAAAATAATGATATAATATAGTAACATGTTCTAATCATGTATATTAGAGGGAATGGTTCCATTGATGGACTTTTTATTCTCACTTCATCACGTCGTTCATTAGATTATATAAGATATATATAATAATGTTTTTGGAATTATAAAATAGTTATGAATCCATGTTAATAGAGGTTTCAACATGATGAATAATTATTGATTTCTTTTATTCTTCCATGGTGGAGTGTAGCATGCCTAGGAAGGAGGAATTCAACATAGTGATCAGATCAATTGTGAACCTCTAGATTTACACTATTACATGTTTTGTAGATTCCATGAAAAGACTCCCACATTTAAATAAATTATGACATTAAAAAAGAACTTTTACCTTGGTGGATAATTTTTTTGGAAAATGGTTTTGGAATTCTTTAGTGAACATGGACATTTCACCATGAATCTATGGGTCATGAAATATTAATAATGAGCATGTCTATTAAAAAGTAATTGTTTATCATTTTTAAAAATTATATAAGTTTTATTAAATTTATAATTATAATTCCATTTTATAGGATAATTGGATTAATTTTTTAGTTACATTGTTCTGATGTAATTATCAATGAAATGAGAAACATATATTCTCTCTCAGGAATGGAGAATGATCATCCTTTATAAAAATGAGAGGTTCATTAATAAAACAAATACTATAAATAAGTAGATAATATGGAATTTTAGGAATTGAAAAAATCAAGATCCAAAAGTCTATATTTTTAATGATTGTATATTTAACTATTTTTATGTAGTTAATGCTATTTGGGACACCATCGATGGTGTAATATCATTGATTAGTGTAATATTGACATTATTTTTCCTAGATGAGTAGGGAGATTGGTGACCGATTTAGAGTAGTTCGTCACTAATGTTGTCAAGGTTGTATACCTATAAAGTCAATGAAGCTGATTTGAATTATAATAGAATAGTAGTTAACATTGTTAATTTTTATATTGAAATATCATCACTGTAACATTTCATGAATAGATCGTTTTGGTTAAATGAATTTAAATATTTCTTTTACTTTATTTATTTGATACTTATTTTCACAATAGTCAAAATGGAAAGATGCGTTACTTATTATAGTGGAACAAGTTAATTGGAAATGATCATTTAAGTTATATTTCATTACATGATCACCCCCTCTCAAGGTGTTCATGTTTCAGAGGACCTAAAAATTGAAAATCCCCAGCAGAACACGAGTTCACCCATGAATCTAAAATCAAAATCATTTTCCATCATATTTTATAAATATTTATAGAGATTTTTTTATCAATGACCACATGATATCCCTTATATATTCCAATGTAATTAAAATATATTCTATATATTTTACAATATATAAGGATGGATCAAATTTAACGATTTCATTTTATACATTATATAGATAATGAAATATTTTGTTAAACTATAAATTTGGGGATTTACACAATATATGTAAATAATATGTTTTTTAAAAAAAAAAAATTTGTTTTTCATTCTATATTACTTGTGGTTGAATGAAATATATATTTTTTGATACAATGCTATTGGGAAATTAACTATTGATATACAATTCATATAGCATAAAAAATTCTTGTTACATATTGAAGGTGTATTATTATTTCTTCCAATTAAGATACTATTGAAAATGTCTCACCACAGTCAAATAAAACATAATTAATTAAAAAATAGTATTTTAATCATTATTTGTTCCTTGCAATATATCTAAATTTATCTAACACGTTTTTGTATATCACCATTTCTCTAATAACCTATTTATCATATATGTTTATTACTAGAGGAAAATTTCTATTACATGTTAATTTTTTCAAATAATACTGAATATACATCAACCACATAATATATCTAAAAAAATAAATGGGACTATGATGAAATTTCAAATGATCACATCCACCCATCAGTGTAGAAAATATGAAGTAAACTACAAAGAAGGGTCAAGGTGGACCACTAGGGAGACTATACACTAAATATCATGATGTTGTGCATAAATATTTATAATAATTTAAATAAAAATAAATTATTATGGTATTATTGATGAAATTTAAATATGGGATATAACTCATATAGGATATATCAAGCACTAAATATGGTAATACAAACTATTTAAATGAAACAACATTTAAATAGAAAATAAACAGTTGGTACTCGAGAATCTATCATGACCTGATACCAACTCAATACTCTTATACATAGGTGTGCATCATAGGTACCATTATCCTTACTTGGTATCTAGTCATGTAATATATAAGAACACTGAATGTAATGAGTTGCGTGAGTGTAAAAGACTCGGTAGGAAAACCAAAACACATCATTAATATATGTAATCATAGTATATAATAGTGTATGTCTTGGTATATGTAAACAATAAAATAAAAATTCAAACATACATGTATCTAGTTTTTATTCACTTACCAAGACTCTATTAACCAAATACCAAGTAGTTAATTGTCATTAATAGTAAGGATTCCAGAAAACTAAAACAAGCTCCACTATTATGGTGACATAGCTCACCCCAAAGTGACACTTGTTGTCATCAGGAACTCTACATGATTTTTTATATTGATCCCCAAACAACAATACTTTTAACAAAGATTTACCAATTGTATGTAATGTTTATTTTGGTACATACTATTCATTCACTTCTTCACATACCTCTACATGGATATTCATGCTTTTTTAAGGAAAATCAGTTATTGTCATGTTAGTTAAGTGTCCACATATGAAGATCCCTTTACAGGGACATCCATTCCTACCTTTATGATTGTATGGACTACATCACACCCCCTCATGGATCCAATTAATCAAACAAAACCACAAACATAGTTCCATAATATTTGAATCCTAAATGGAAAAAAGATGTAAAAATTGATTAATAAGACACACATTGATCGAACATTGTGATCTATACATAATAATAAAATCAAAATCATGTAATATACATTTTCACTCACTTTTAATCATGTAAATCATAAAATGAATTGGTTAATCATGATTATGGATGATATCATCACAACATCATATAGATGGACCAAAAGGGTAAATTACATCTTACCTAACTATTTTCCCATCAATGTAATGGTCCATATAAGTTTTCACAACCAAAATCCCGTTATCATATTGACATATACATGATCGCCATAAATAGACTCCTTGTACTAATTCAAATGTAACATGAGAAGTGTAATTATTTAATGTAATGAGTAACCAAATAATGAGTAGGACCAATTCAAACTCATGTTTGATAACCATAAGTCTTAAATACCGGTTGGAAGAAATTTTGGAATATTGGAATGATATATGAAAAAATGATGGATCTATGGCATGTAAGTTTGCATATAACTTCCACGATGATATAAGGTAACCATTATGGTGCTATTTTGTTATAGGAGAGACCTATATATAGTAGGTCTGTCAATTGAGCAATGGAATGATCCACTTTGATGTATAACCTGATATTATGATGTGGATTTTTTTAAAAATACATATAGTACAATTTTAATGAATGTTGAATAGTAATACTCTAAAATATGTTCTTTTATGATTTATGGTTGTGTGATGTGGCATCGAGTATTTTCTAAAATACTTACTTTCCTGGAAATAATATTGATTTGAGAATGGAAATAATATTCATAGGTTAAATTCGACTTGTAAAAAATTGGTTTTCATTTTTAATGGACCTAATTGAAATATGGATTTTCCCCAAATAAATTTCAAATGAAACTTCGGAATCTAATTCCTAATTTTATATAAGAAGGATTCGATCATGATGACTGAAAACTGGATGAATGGAATTACTAATTCTGGAAACAAAATTGGAAATAGGTTATTTAGAGTTGTCGAAAAAACAATAGTGAATCTTTTAGAAGTCCTGTATTTTAGAATATAATAATGTTAATGTAATTTAACATCATTGATATTTTGTGTCACATGAATCACTGAGATTAAAAAATTAACTCTATAATATTAAAATATTAATATTTAAATAAATGTTAAAATTGAAGGATTGAATAAAAATAATCACATTATGAAAAAAATCATCAAATGGATTAGATAATATAAATTTATTTAAAATAATTAGTTAATATGTACTAAATTTAATGTAATTTTATTTTACGTATCAAAATTATTTCTTTATCAAAAAAGGATTTTCATTATTTTCTTGTTTATATGTTATAATTTATTTACATATCTATTGAATATATTATTTTTTAAAAATGTTATCAATTTTGAAATCGTCATTTAAGAATTAGATTATGATAAAACAATGAAATGTTACCATTTTCAGTTAATAGTGAAATATATCATTTTTGTTTAATCTAGAATTTCATTTCATTAAATAATATAATATAAATTTTTTATTATAATTTTTTTAATGTTATAGATTACCCATTTTACTTTGAATATTCTATTTTATTTCTATGGGATTATACTTTTCTTGATTTTGGTTTATATCTATTTTTATGTTTAAAGAAACATTTTTTCAGGAAAATATTTTCATGTGCATAATGAATTTCCATTTTAGATAATTAATGTATACTCTATTGAGGAATAATTTAATTGAAATTTATGGATTATATATTTATCTATATGAATATAAATTTTAATAATTTGGATTATAATTCATATATTTATTTTCAAAACATCATATACTTGTAAAATTAAATTTACTAAATTTATTCTGATCATGTATTATGAGTATAATTTTAAAATAAATTTAACCACTTATGTTAATTGAATCCAAGAAAAAATGGGTTTATTTTTTATAATCATTATGTTCAAATTTAGAAAATTATCCCCAAATATTTTTTTCATTATGAATTGTAACTACAGTAAACAGTTATCACTATTGTTTAGGTAGTCTAGGTAACTAGTATTAAAAATAAATGATAATGAAAAAAAATTGATCATATCAGTAAAATTTATATCTGTTGATTAATTTAGTACATCTATTTCCATCGATGTCAAGAATATAAGGCCACATGGTAAAATATTGTTTTATATTTACATTAAAAATAATACAAAAAATTATAAATAACAAGTATACCTATCTTTATTTTAATAAAAATAATATTTTTAAATATGGATAAAAATAACATATGTTAGTTTCTAGAGAGTCATATGATAAATAATTGTGTTTTTTTTCAATGGTAATATATAATATTCAAAAAATCATATAAAAAATATCACATTTAAATATTGGAAGAATCCATTTTAAAAAATAATTAATTAAATGATCCCTATGAAAATGAATGGCTTGTGAGATTTCATGGTGCTTGAGACCCAAAAATGGTAATTATGCAATTCTAGTGTTTAAAATAGGGATAGTGTATAGTTGGTGTTTACTACACACTTTGGCCTAATAGAAGATGATTTCTGGTCCCCTTGAAAAGAGGGGGTGCATGACAACCACGTGATTTGTCAAACTGTATGAATAGCACAATAAAACAATTTAACCTTCCCCTTGAATGGAAATTTGAATATAAAAAATTAACTCATTTTTTCCCAAACAATAAACCCAAACCATGATCCTCTTAAATGTGTTGGATTTTTTAATTTTCCCCATCCTGATTTATTAGTTCTTCCAAGACTTCTTCACCACTTCCACCTCCATTAGTAATGGTCTGATCTTAGAGATCTCAACCTTTCCTTTTTTGGTTATACTTCAATATTAGGTCATATGAAGAGCATTGATTATGAATTAATTATCCAGGTATGTATAACACACATATTTCTATTATTCTCTATAATTAAAATGTGTGAATTTTTTGTTACATTTTGAAAATTATAACTAATATTTTTATTCAAAATATTCACAGATTCGTTTTTAGGGTTTATTGGGATTCTGTCAATTGTCTTCTTTCAAAGATCATACCTCCACTAGAATTCTGTTGGTATTCTAATAGTTATTTTATATTTTATGGGATTATATTAATTTGTAATTAGTTATGATTATTTGGTGCTTAGTTGTTCATTTAATTACAGGAAAATAATTATAAATTATTTTTCTAATTAATGTGTTAGAAATTTCGTGGACCTCCTTGGATTCAATGATAATGTGTATACTAGTTTTAAGTCCACCGATGGTGTGTGAAAGTCCATTTATCATAGAAATTTATATATTAAATTTTTAATTAAAGTGTTTGTCAGATTTAAAAAAATTTATATGTGTTAATCATGTTAATGTAGACCATATGGGTATTTTATTTTTCTTGAATAAGACAATTAAGTTATGTATTATAAATTCTTAAATGTGTTAAACATAAAAGTTGAATTTAAATGTCGTTAAATTTATAGGATGCTGTGAAAAATTATTATAATGTTTTCAAATCATTATATATAAATTATATGTTTATAAAGAAAATTTTTAATGTAATAACACATAGAAATGTTGATAAAATAAAAAGGATCACACATGATTTTATTTTAAGAAAAAGAGGTCACTAATTCTGACCATAATAATTTGGTCTAAACGGTGTTTTTTTAGGATGATGCAACACGGATATGGGTGGGAAAGACTATTGGACCATGTTCCTTGATTGATCCCTGTTTCATTGGATGTAATGATGACCCTGAATCCAATGGATTGTACATGGAATTCAATATCATAGATGGGAATGATGGGATATTGAATTAAAAATTCGGAATTGAATAAATGTACTAGTGATCCATTTATGTTGTATTGATACCCCATTTACATGTGGTTAAAATGAATAATAATGGGATAAAATTGTTTTTATGGTCATGGGTATCATTTTCATATGGGGCCAAATGTGTTAAATTGAAATATTTACAAATAATGTAACCGAGTTAATATAATGATTCTATATTTTATACATTAACATTCCATACACTATTATTTACATGAATATTATTTTTGAAATCATTGGAGGTGGCTATTTTATTTGTACTAAAAACTTTCATTGGAATGAATTAGGATCTATTGATGATGACATGGGTTCCAATAAGGATAAGGTAAAATGACCTAGGTTTGTTAGATGATATGAGATGTGGGATGAATTATGGATTATGGGAACAAAAATTACATTTGTACACAACATTTTGATATTTTATTTTATTTTTTTGGTTTTATTTTTGGCTTTTTAAATGCTCATGACATGGAAATTTTATTATATTGGATTAGTGTACATAAATGGTTATGTGATTTCAATATATGATTATTGGTTATACATTATTATTTCATGCAATTATTATTACCATTTATTTTATTTTTTAAATGTTTGAAAAATGATATATTAATTCAAAATGTTTCAGTATACCATCATTTCTATTCACAAAACATTGGCATATGGTGAGTTGTACAAGAGTTTATCTGGACATCTGCATGGGGCACTAGTTTAATAGAAATAATTATGAGACATAAATTTTTTTCGGTTTGATATTCTTTAAAATTTTATTGAAATTTTATATTCAAAAATAGCTGACAATGACATTTCAAACATTTTAAATGAGCTCATGCATGTGACTTCTAAACCAATGTGCATGTTAAAATCTATGTTTTCATAGTGGATTGTGGTTATTAATATTTTATATTATAGTTTTATGTTAGTTAATCATGGGTGATTTTGTAGTTTTGTAAATTATTTTTTAGAGGTTTTATTCATTAGAAAACATGTGACAATGTTTTTATATGAATTCATCAGTATTGAAACAAAATGTATCATGTTTACCACTTCATGTTATACAAACACATAATATACAGTTATGTTTTGGTTATCAAATTGGAAATCAATCATAGCTTCTCTAGGGGTTTTAGTTAAATGGTTTATAATAATGATGTTTTCTTTGAATAAGTAATTTAATGTTGTTAAATATGGTGTTTAAAGTTGTAGTGGATGAAATGTTAAAATTATGGTGTTTTTACCATGTGTTAGACATAAACCATGACCTGGAAGGTTGGTTGTAGTGATGGGTTTTTTATTTTACCCATTAAGATATTAAATTAAATATTAATTTGTTTTGGAAAATTTTTAGAGTTAATTTATATAATATTGCGCACATATTATGGGATGTGTTCTGAGATATCGGTTCAGTGTTGTAGAAAGAAGTCACTATGATTACATTTACTTACTTGGTGATATGGGGACATCATCATGAATTCTCTTCTAGTATTTTGATATGAACACATACTGTATTCATGTAATAGTGGAGGAGTAGTTCCATGATGAATATTAAAATTATTTTCAATTTATATAGAGATCACCAGGGATGATGGAACAATGTATTTTTTTATAGAGATTCCATTACTGTTCCCTATGTTGTTTTATGGAGGGGTGTAACCAATGAAGTGTATTTTAGGATTGAGTATAATTAATAAATTGAGGATAAAAAAATATACTCCTCTTGAGAATATAGTAAAGATATTGTTTTACACGTTACGATGACCCGGGAAACGATGGTGTGATATACATAATCTATATGAGAAGATGTAAGGAATTTCATTTAAGATCATATATGATATGTCCATGGGTAACATTTAAATATAACCCTAATTTAAGGGAATGATTATGTGATTGTGAATTTTACACTAGTAAGTATAACATTGATGGAACATGATAGACTCTGAACCAAATTCCCTATTTTTCTCCAATGTTGAAATAAGATGCGGAAGCTCGGCAATATGTTTTCTAGATTGGCATAGATATTATATAATTTCCTTGGAATATATCATTTTTTAAAGAATATTACTAAGGCGGTGGATCAGGATCTCACCCCCACCACCAAATAGGATCCATTTGGTGGAAATAATGTTTTGATTAGGAGATAATGTGGTATGTATTTCAATAGTAGGAACAATCATTATGAGAATTTATACCAAGGTGGATGAAAACTGAGTATCTAAGGGAATAGATTCACATCACGTGTCCTCTATATATAGAACATATTTTAGAATGTAATATCAGATCATATATATGGTTAGTGTTCATGAACAAAAGTTTAATTACAATCATTAGGAGTATAGGATAAAATAGAGGTTCTATACGAACCCAAAATAGATGAGATGTGATGACTAACCATTGATTATACATAACATTGTCTAGTATTTTTATTCCCATTATAATTCGACCATTTTACTTTCAACAAGTAGTACTAGATAAATTAATTGTTGTGGTACATCAAGATAATAGAATCCTTGTTTTTAATGTAGTGTAGTAAATGGAACTCCATTTTGACCATTTGGTTTCAAAATTTGACAACTAATTAATATTTTATTTCCTTTACATCGTAGTGAGGTTGGACCATCGAATGTTCACAGAGTGATTCACGTAGAACCCATTCATTATAGTGATATATTTGTTATAGGAGCCATAAATTTTTTTATATCTATTGGTTTAATGATTATCTTCTTTCAGATAGTGGAATATATGATTGGGTTAATTTTTATCACCATAATGATCAGGCTATGGTTGGAGGGAATCAATCAATGTATGGAGTGTTCCCTAGAGAATAGTTTTTATCATCACTAATTAAGACATGAAATTTCTTATGATGATAGGTTTTAACATAATACATGGAATATTTTTGTTTAGAAAATAGAATATATGTTTTGGGTAATGATTATTGAAATTCCATTAACAATGTATTCAGTGGTTACCCAACAATATAAGGAGTGTTTACTTGATTTTTGTGGTTGTGGAGTCATTTATCATATTTACATGAATGAGACAAGGAATTTCATATTATTATATAAATAATTGAACCAATTGGATGGTGGAACACAATAATCAGTTATATGAGTTTAAAAATAATGGGATTATACATATATGTATTTCATAATGCGGTTTTCTAGTATTTTTCAATAATAATTCAGATTGTACTTTGTGGTTTGTTTAAAATTATGGAATATTCTATTAGATGATAGGTAATAAACCAAATCATTGTCAAATTTTTATTGATCCCTTCAACTAGCTGAGGTGCTCCAATTTTTTCCCTATGAGTTATTTGAGATTTGGATATAATCAACTTATGGTGAGGCCTTATGATATTCAATGGAATTCATTGAAAAGTTTTTATGGGTTGTATCAGTTCATCATAATTTCATTTAGTATAGTGAACGACCCCACTTTGTTTCTATGTTTGACAAAAAAATTATTCATGTGTTCATAGATCAGTTTGGAAACATCATCTCGAAGGAAGGTGTTTTTGTAGAACCATTGAGGGTTTAGTTAGTGGTTTATCTACATTAAGAAACCAATTAGTTAAATATAAAATAAATTTTAAGGTTATAAATTTAATTTTTTTGAATTATCAACGAAATATATCACATTTAAAGATGAAAATGTATCTAGAAAATAAGGGTATAATGTTGGAGTGTTATGAATAATGTGATAATTATTTCTAGAGGATGATGAAATATTTGAAACAATCCCAAATCAGGTATTACAAAAACCAGATTAGGATTATAGTCTATTTTGTGATGCCTACGGAATTGGTCTAGAGGGTGGTGCTGATGAAGGTATATCAGGTAGTGGTTTATGGAGCATAAAATTTTAGGATACATAATCATATCAAAACTATATAGGAATCTAGGATCCCCATAGAGGCTTTTTCCTAGAAATCATGGACAAAATATTTTTTGGGAAGAAGGTTATCATTTATTTTAATTTTTAGAGCCATGAGTATATCATTTCATAACATCAGTTTTAAATTCATAAATATAGATGGATTGATTATATGTAGTCATTTCAAATTAAGCTATCCTATATTCAGGGGAATTTATACCAAGATGAGGATTTTTTTTGTTTTTGGGGACAAATATATGTTTTTTTACTCTAGTTTGGAGTAGAAGATGATGTATTTGTTAACTGAGATGCATATGTCTGTTTTGTAGGATCATTAATAGACCAAAATCATGAAATTTTCCCTTTATCCATCACTTCTGAATATAGTAATGTTGAGTCAATATAGGGATTAATAATTTCTATTATTTGGATATATTTTAGAATGTTATGATACCCCTTCCAATTTTATCATCGATGATTACGACATCAAATATTTTTTTTGATATTCATAGTATATACTTATATGTGGGGGATATTATTCATATCGTACATTCATTAGTGTTAGTGAATCATCTAGTTATGACTATGATATACCATGATCATTATGAATATTATTGGTGGTTGATAATGAAAAATGATATTTTACATTTCATATAGTGATGTTACACCTATCTGCAGGTGAATGCTATGTATCATTTACTAGTTGGTCATTAAAAAAGTTATTTCATTATTGAATGGATTTATGATAATATTACAATGGATTTTGTGTCATGAAGTCGATGGATTACTCAAAAAATGGAATTATAAATGTGATGTTGTATTGATAAATGATGGTCACACCTTTGTTCAAAATTTGGGATACATTATCCTTTGACCATTTAAGATAAATTTATAAACAATCGACTCAAGGTTTTTAAAGGTATCTATTATGTATTTCATCAGAATTTGGGATGTGATTTACATCATGATTTTGGAAAGGTTTCTAGAAGGATCTTTTAAGTGTGGTTATTTTGTTTAAATATTTTTACCTATCGACCTATGGGATATTGGAACACAAATTAAATGTGTAAAAGGACATGTAGAGTGATTGAATTCGTGATTTTAGTTGAATATTGTAGAAAAACCAATCTAATGATATTTTCTCCAAAATATAGTTAATAGGTAACTATTCAGATGAAACCATATAAGGAGTTGTATGGTTGGCCATGAAAAACAATATTTGTTATGGAATTGGTAGCATTTTTTTATAGTGATCGATTCATCTATATGAGATATATGAGCAGGTTCAGTTTATATAGAAGAATATTTATATGTAAATCATCATATAGAATCTAAAAACTAATATAAATCTCCCTATGATTGAGTTTATAGAGGGATATCATATGTCTCTTTGGGTGTCACCATGGTTTGGTCGTCGTTGGATCTAGAAATTAGGTATTTTGATTTCATGGAATATTTGGTAATTTGGGATTTATGTGAATATTGGACGAGTGGTTTACTGTTTGGGCCTTCCATATTAGTATTGTGGTATGCATGATATTTTTTCATGAGACACATATTAGGAAGTATATCCCATATTAATAATAATATATTTGCGTTTATGATGTTGAACTTTAGGATGACCCATCCTTTGAGGAGAATATGATTCATATTGTTTTTTATTGTAATAATAATCTTCAGGGTGAGACCATTAATTTAGTTTAAGTGTTGTGGTAGTATTGACTAGTTTAGAATAGACCATGGGATAAGGATATGGATTTTATTTCATTATGTAACAATATTCTTACAATAAAGACTTAGTGATGATTGATATTATAGATCTGGAAGTGATGTTATAGGGTGAGATCGTAGTAAGACCCCGACCATATTACGACGTACATAATATATAATTGTGTGATCAATCATCATTTAAACTGTAAATGATGTTATTTTTGAGGAAGTGAGGTATATATTGGGGGTTTTGGGAAACATAATCATGGAAAATGGGGAAAATTATAAAATGTTTATAAGGATTGGTTAGAAACTGGTTACTGTTAACTGTGTTCCATGATCCATGTGATCATGTGTCTTGGACCACTTGAAATGTGGAAGAATCATGGCCACCTCAATATTTTTCAAACTATGTGTATGGCCCAATGAAATCCTTTGTTCTTTCACCCAATAGAATATAGGTTTTATTATGAGATTATTCTAATTAGAAATGTGCTTATAGTGTTATCATATAACAAATGGGTGTTTTTTATAAATTTTATTAGATATAGGAATTGTGTCATATAAATGGGTATATATGTTAATTTTAAGGGAGATGTGTACATGTGGTTCACTGGATTATAAGGGCTGAAAAAATATGGTAATATTCGTAAATGCTAAAATGTGATTACTATTGGAATTCCAATCATTTTGATCTTTATGAACTATGGAAATTATTATAAAATTAAAAATTATACAATTATTTTAATTGTGTATTAATCTGTCGTAGATGATGGGAATTATAAATGGGTAAAATGGTTTATTAGGGTTTTGGAATGATTCTTCTCTCCTTATGGTGGGCTAGAATGAGGCTCACTAAACCCCGATGCAATATATTTATGAAAAATGTAATGATACCTTATAATAAAAAATAGTGGACATAGAGTTCCATATCGTGGTTGGGGATTATTGGACCTAGGGTTCTAGAAACATATTAAAATACACTGAATAAATATCCTTGTATGTTGACATGTGACCCCTTGGAGATATGGTTCATATGAACAAAATGGTATGAATTTGGTTAAATAAATATGGGTATGAGTATTTGTTGGAACCGAGAAAAAATGTTTTTAATTTAAATACAATAAATAAATTAATTCAAATTTATCTATTATTTTTCTATTGTTTAATTTACATTTAAATTCAATATAATTATAATCGACATTCATATAGAAACTTTTTTATAGTTTCCAACTGAGTTGTACTCACACGCTGCATAGATCGCCATATGGGACCTGAGGAAACATCAAAACGTAAGATCATAAAAAGAGAAAATGGACAATGTTGTATGGATGATATAGGATTTATTAAAGAAAAAGGTTGAGTTGATGTCACATGACATCACAACCAATATTGGGGATTATATTTACTATCTATTTCATTATATCATTTTTCACAGTAGACTATCATGTAATGTTACCTTATTATGTTGGATTGTTTTATTTACCATGTTTTTTGAGTAGGTCAGTTGATGATGGGATTTTATTTATTATCAAATGTTTTTATTTATTAAGTTTTCCCCTGATTTTCCCTGTTTTATGGAGGTTGTTTTCTTCTGATGTGTTTCATTAATCCCTCACCACTAGTCTGGATCCTCTATTAAATTGAGTGGTGATCCTGAGGACATATGGAAGACTAAATTGATGGCCTTGTTTAGTGAAACCTAGGAAGGGTTGTCACATAAAATATATCTAATTTTTTGTAATGAAATAATAAAGAAAAATATATTTGGCAACAATGACGTAATATTTATTCAATTAGTAATTAAATAATAAATGTTTCATTAGAAATAAAAAAATAGATTTAAATGTTGTGTTTTAGTTTTTTCATATTAATGTTACATTTTTTTATCTATGAAAGGAGTAGATACTAATTCGATTACCTTCATGTTTTTTAATGTCAAATTTAATTATAATGATAAAAAATAATTTAAGAATACATTATAATAAATATTATTTTATTAAAAGAATTATATTTCAAAAAATATTATCACTTTCTAGGGGATTTTGGTATGGAGAAAATAATAACCATTCCCTATTTATTTTTCTATTTTCTAATTATAGTAACTATCAATACCCAAAAATTTTAAAAACATTTTTATCAATGTTATTTTCTAAAATAAGTTAACATCTTTTAAAAATTTAATGGTAAAAACATAAGGTAAAAATCCCAATTATTATGTTATGATATAATTTCAACCCATAATCATAACACCATTTAAATATTTTTTGGACCCTTTTCTTACTCAAGATTAATTAACATTAATGTAATATTTTATAAAATTTGAAAATATTTCTTAACCTCACTTATAAAAGGGAATAACCTCTTATATTAAATTCACACATAAAAAGACTTTTGTTTGTAAAATATCCATCTAAATCAATTTATTACCTCTATTCCTATGACTTATATGACAAATTGTGACTTGAATAACGTGGAATAAAGGATTCTAATGTAAATATATTGAGGTTTTCCAAATATTATCTGTCATTCTTAATTGAGAATTTTTGCCTTATTTCCTATTCCACCAACATTGTATCTTATTCAACAATGATGATATAATATCCTATGAATAACACAAAAACTAAGTCATTTTTAGGTAAATGGAGTAACCTATATCCATCTCCTCTTCTACCAAATTGTAAACGATTACATAGTTCTTGTTTAAAGGGTACTATCGTCTCACTAACAGATGTAACTCATATTTTCCATAACAACAACTCATGGATATATTTATTGATGGATTTACTATAAATATATATGAAAGTACTGAAATAATTATCAATTAGAAATTTCAGAATGTCATATAATTTTATACCCATCAATTCATTAAAAAAATTATTACTTCTTTCTCGAATATATGTTGATTCACATGAAAATAGAGACCTATAATAACAAAAACAATTCATCAAATAATTTTTATATTGGTAGATATGCTTCATTCCAAAATATATATAAAACCATTGATATTAATTATCATTAGTGAAATTTAATTTTTACCAATACTTACATATGTTAATAATAAATATTTTTTACCACAATTTTTTTAATATATATTAATGTTATCATTATATCAAATCAACAAAAATAAAAATCATAAGAATAATTTATAACAATTTATTAATTATATTAATGGAAAATCTTTACCATTATGAACACACATTACCAATAGTATTTAAATATGAAAAAATATTATACTAGAAATTTTATATATAATTATTATTTTTTTATATAAAAAATTAATTTTTAAAAATGACATTTGATTATATATTGAAATAAAATTTATTAATTTCATTATAGTTTATAAAATTAATTTATATAAATTAATATTTTTGTTAAATTATTCCAATTATTGTATAATATAAAAAAATAGAAAATATAATTATAAATAAAAAATTAGGAATTTCATGTATCAGTAACAATTAATTTATTTTAGAAATATAAAATTTGTATTTTAAAAATTATTTTTTATATTTATTAAGAAACACACATACCCTAACAACAATCAAAATATAGAAGAAATGAATACACTCCTCCTCACCAAAAAATTCATATATTTTTTGATCTTATCCATCCTTCAGGTTCGACTCCATAGGAATCTCCACCAATTTATTTCAAGATGTGTTTCCTTTAATAAACCACCCTTTGGAACATCTATATCTAATTTTTTATTTCCAGTCGCATTTGTACTAGTGGTGATGGTTTCCTACAACAATTCTATCTTCCATCTAGTTGGAAGAGACTCTACGGTGATTCTTCCCTCCCATGTTCTATAGAATTCACCCCCTTTAAGATTTATAAATCACTACCACCTTTCCCCTCCATCTTGATTTGTGTGACGACCCCCTCTATCTAAAAATGGATTCCTATATTTTCAATATAAAATCATTTGATTACTAATTTTTGGGATCCAATATTTATTTGTTTGGTGACTGACATCCCTTTAAGAACACCAATGGCAGAAGTATGCAACAAACCTAGAAAATAGAACATTGAACTTGATACGACATGAGGGGAGGGTTATTAGATTCAATTCATATAATGAATAATTTTTTGGTACTCTAATACATTGGGATTACTAGGATGTTTTCCAATTGAAATGTTTATATTCTTTTAATCACAATCCATATGTTATCATATGATTTATATATGAAGTGGGATACCATAGTCCCACCCACAGTGAATGCCTTAATAGGTTTTCCACATCCTTTTCAAAATATGATATTTAAAAAAATTGATGGGAATATTTTTTGTTCATTTTTATGGAATCAAGTAAAGAACCCTGAAAATGTTCCATCCCAGATCAGTAAGGATCGATCAAAAAAGTGAAATTTACAAACCCCAATACAAAGTAGTCTGGCTATTGGTATGGGGTGAATATATATGCCTTTATGGGTTATTTTTAAATCATCATTTGATGTTTTTGTCCATACACATATTGTGTCACCTTTTAGGAGTCGTTATTTATAGATATATCTGGTAGTATACTACGATTGATTTTTTACCCATCAGTATATATACCATATAATACATATTTCAGAACCACTCTTCCTTTTAATAATCACTCTACATTTAAATAATCATACCCACCAAAAAATACCAATATGGTTAGTTATCATTATTAATGGATGTTATGAAGGTTAATGGTGGCCCTCAAATGAGTATTATTCCAACAATTATTGGTCATTTGGAGACTTATGAGGTTGTTATTACACTTTATAAATATTAAATTATAGGCTTTGTGGTCCTAAAAATCGTCATCAATTGATCCACCAATTGAATTGTGATGTGAAAGAGGGATATACTTGCATTTCTGAGAAGGAGAACCCTTCATCAGATTCCATAATGTGTGTCACAGCCCATCTTCAGGTCCCGTTCTGTGACCACCCCAAGCCCGCCTTTCGTAGGCCAGGGGATAGTGACTAGCACAAAAGGCGTAAATCCTAATAAAAATTGAAGGCATTTCCATTATAAAAGTAAATAAACACAACAGAGTACACAACAGAAGAAAAAACTGTGTAATACTGAATACAAAATTAAATGCTAAATGGAAAGGGTCCGGAAATAGAAGCCCAATTGTATGTACAGTACAACTGAAAAAGCTAGTACAACTGCAATAAGGTAAAACAACAACCACTGAGTCATCCTCGGGGAATCCCACCTGAAGGGTGGGTACAGATGGCTTCCTCTTCACCTCGGGTTCGTCTGACTGCTCCATGTACGTCTCTCCAAGTGGTTCACCTCTGGGAACCGTCCAAATCTACTAGTATCTCCCTCGATCAGTGTTGTCCGTCATCTGAATCCAACACAACGTAGAGAATGCATAACCCATGCAGGGGTGAGTATATGATACTCAGTAGGGACACCAAGACCTCCTAAGGTCTGCCAGAATCCATGAAGGATAAACCGCAGAAGAGAGATACAAACATGATGTTTCAACAAACCCTACTTATATATATTCCCATACATATACCTATGTTTTCAACCACAGTTCGGCTCCAACTCTCTAGCCCATGCACAACCTAGTCCACACAGGAAAGTAAGTCAATCATACTGATGATTATGATTGTAAGTCAAGGCTCAGCTCACACGAGTATACATCTTTCGAATAGAGATAGAGATGATCAGATTTAGTCACTAATTCATCTAAGCTGTTGGACCCACATGTGATAATAGACCAGCTAAGCTGTCAGACCCACTCAGGATACCAGACCAACTACTCTATTGGACCCACTCAGGATACAAATATAGAAGTTTTCATTGTCCAACCCACAAAGGATCCCTGTAAGGAAGTTATCTCCATCGAACCCATAAAGGATTCCAGTACGGTAGACGCTGTCGTCGAACCCATAGAGGATTCTAGTAATTTAGTCGTCGTTGTCGAACCCATGGAGGATCCAAGTACAGAAGTCATCACCGTCGAACCCACGAAGGATTCTAGTATGGTAGATTTCTTAGTCGAACACACGATGGATCTTAGTATGGTAGTCTTCGTCGTCGAACCCCTGAAGTATCCTAGTACATTAGACATCGTCGTCGAACCCACGGAGGATCCCAGTACGGTAGTCGTCACAGTCGCAGCCAGCTCTAGGGTTCCTGCACACAGCACGCTCGAACCTGGGAGTGGACGCTCACCAAAAAAGGGTTCGATAAATCAACAATCATTAAGTCGTGAGTTGATGTATCCCGAAGTTATGTTTCATCATAAGGAACTCAGCGCGACAGACGGTGCGTCAATCAGATGCCCGGTATGAGAGTTATTAGAATTTCTATTTGAGGGGCCCGATTGGATTTCGGGTACAATCCAACCTGGCCATACACGAATCTCATCTGAATACCATGTGAATTATGCCAAAAGGACCATCTCATAAAATTTAAAACAACTTAGTTGATGGCACATCAATTGGACGCCCGGTCCTTAGGTTATAAGCGTTTCCGCTCCGAGGGCCCGGTTGGTTTCAAGTTCGAACCAACCCCGCCATACACAAACATCGCCAAAACCTTGAGTGTAATATAATGAAAAGACCGCCTCAATACAATGAATCCTACGGAACTAATGGTGCATTGATCAGAGGATCATAGCTCATGTTATGGGAGAAATACTAAAATGGGTCTAAAGAGGGGGTGTTTGGGTCCGGTCCAACCTGGCCCAACTCGTCCTGGGATGGCTTGAACCGGGTCAACCGGACCCGGTTCTGTGTCCAACCCAGTAGGGCACGGCCTGACCCGAGGGGGCGCAGCCCGGCCCGATGGGGCATGGTCCGACCTGCACATGGGCGTGGATCGACCCGCAAGCCGAGCGGTGCGGGGGGGGGGGGGAGGGGAGGGGCACGGCCCCCCGTTATTCTGAAACGGCGGCGCCGAGCGGCGCCGCCACTCCTTCCCGGCCCGACGAAGCCAACCGGTCTTCTTCGGAACAAGCGGCCCGCTGTTCTCCCATGCGGCACCTTCGAGTGCCGCTGCCTCCTTCATCCCGGCCAGCAGGTGGCTGGCCATTTCACCCACCGAAGCGTCCTGTGGAGCGCGGGACGTGGTTCACTGCAACACTGCGCAATAGAGGCACCGCGGTTCTTTATCCCTTCAGGCTAAGACCGGCTGGTTCCTCTAGCAGGGGGCCCACGAATGCGGGCCATATTTTTCCTCCAACTGGCCAACAAACGGTCGCCGTTCCCGCTAGCGCCTCTGATCGTCACCGCTTTTTTCCATCCTGTGGCCTCCATCCTCCGACACGAACTTATTCAAGATTTAACGGAGGGTCGTCGGGTCATGTTTGTTAGGTGCACACCCTCAGTTTTAGATGATAAGAACTAAATCATAGCCATCTGAAATCAACGCCAATGTACGATGTATAATACACATGTATAAATAAATAAATATTCCAAAAATCCCCCAACCTCGATCTCAAGAATGTTTCACATCGACGAGCCGCAAAAGACGAGCGTCACTGAGGTCGGGGTCGCGGAAGACGGACGTCGATTCCATTGACACCGCGATGCACATGAGGAGGAAGTGTATCCAATGTTCATTGCAGGTGGATAATCCCCATGTGGATTGAATGAATATCAAATTCGGCTTCGACGTTAATCGGCGATTCTTCGAAGGAAGGTATAAGTTTTCCTCTAATTCACCAATGGGTCCCCCACAGAATATTTGTCCAGCCAAATATTATAAAAAGGCTCCCCCAATATAAAAACAACGCCATGTAATTAAAATTAATTCAAACAACCAAATTAATTAAATAAGGAATTAATTATATGAGTTGGCACAATTGATGGGAAGGGAGATGAAGAGACTCCACCAAAATAAATGAGGTGTGTCATGGCCTCATTAATTCTAAAGGGGAGTTTAATGGTAGTTGAGGGGAGGTGGAATGTTTGAATCATGTGGGTCCCACCACACATCATCCTCTCATGGGAGGTTATGTGGGGTTTGGGCCCCTCCAATATCATTCCCTTGTAAGAAAAAACCACCACATAATATATTAAATAAAATTGTTTACAATTATTGTAATAGAACAATTTTATTTTAATTTGTTACAAATCCCCAAATTAAAACTTCTACTCTCGACCAAATGAAACTACAGTAATGGTCTTATTAAGCGAATATCAGCGCTGCGAGTTAATCGGGGCCCTCAGATATAAATTCTGAGCACCAGTTTAAAAGATATAAAAACATGCACATACTTTTACTAAACGTTGCTGAAAAAAACATCAGAAATTGATTCCAGGCACACTGGGCCTTGGAATCAGGTGACGTTAGAAACTGCAGACTTGTAATAATCCAAATAAATTTTGAAAAAAAAATCCTTGAAATTTCCGGGTCTTTATATTATCCGCATCTCAGGGATTTACGTCCCCATAAATCTACATCACACACTTGGGGATCAAATGAGGGTACTGATCACACATTTGAGCATCCCGCTCCCATGTGCTCTCCTGGAGGTTACCGTGATGGCAACAAATCCGCACTAGAGGAATCGACCATCCACGCAGGACCAGCTCCTATCGATCCTTGATCTCTACCAGGACCTTCGTGAATATATCCCCATCATCAATGTCTGGCTCCTCATGGTCAATGATGTGTGACGGGTCGTGCACGTATCTCCTTAGCTTGGACACGTGAATGACATTGTGCACCCATTGCAACTGAGGTGGAAGGGCCAGGTAGTAAGCCACCTCGCCTACCTTATTGAGGACCTGGAATGGTCTGATTAACCACATATATAACTTGCCACCTCAGCCAAGTCTCTGTATACCTCATCGAGTTGAGACCCTTAATAAGACATGGTCACCATTCTCGAACACCAGTTGTCTCCGTCTCCTATCAGCATAGGACTTATGTTTTCTCTGTGCAGTCTTCATTCGCTCCAGGATGATCTGCACCTTCTCCATCATAACCTGCACCATCTATGACTCACTGAAGTAGTGGAGGAGTGACTGTGAGTGATTGCAGAAAGGCTCCTCCATCCCTATCCACAAAGGATATCTACAACACGGCCACCTGCTCTGTCCCCTCTCCTAGTAGCTGAATGTCTGATATACTTCTGAGAGCATCTTCTACAATGTTCAACTTCCCAAAAGTATAGAATATCTCAAATTCCTAGTCCTAGAGGAACTCAAACCAACATCACCATCTCAGGTCCATGTCCTTCTATGAGAAGACACAACTGAGAATTTTGAGAATATAGTAAACCTTAAACTGTTCACTCAATGAACAATGGTTGTGACTAGCCATTTCTAACAAACTCGACTACACCCTTTTTCTCTTACATCCTACAAGAGCTGCTATGATTTCTCCACTGCCGAAAAGAAAAATCTCGTACCATCCCCTGTATGAACCACGTTCTTTTACTTATACAGTCAATACTAACATGAACGGTACTATTTCATGCCATGGACGACATCGTAAGACCTCGACACCACTACTAAGAGATCCACCCTTTACTCTCACCTCCCCGGGCCGAGTCATACTATCAGCATTAGTGTGTGGTCACTGGGTCTACTCCAGTAGGAATCTCTAATGTGAGGGTCAAGTTATCGGTTTTAACTAGAACCTATCAGTGTCAACCATACAAAAAGGTAGTAAGAAAACATCACATAGACATGTGTCTTTTATTACAGCATCTCAAAGTACAAAGACACAAAGAAACCACAAACAACGACATTAACAAAGCTAGAAGCATCATGAACAAAAATATAAATGCCATGAGCTAGTCCTGCTCCTGTCCACCTGATCCCGAAGCACTATGGTCGTAGGCCTCAGCTGTCTAAGGCTGATCTCTCCCCTTTCCACCCATTCCCTGTGGTTGGGGTGGACCTCATAGTGGTGGTGGTGGTAGTTCCTCGAAACGTCTTCCACCACCCGATTCTTAGCCAGCTCCACTGCCACGTCTACCTGCTTTCGGCACACCATCACGGTTGAACCTCTACCTCTCCCTGGGAGGTCCCTCTACTATCTGTTGTTCATCTGCAGCGCAGCTCAGGCAGTCTTGATCCATGTGACCGTACCCACCTCATGCATAGCACTGCCTTCTCATCATATGGATGGATATTTTTCATGTTCCCCGCAAAACCGAACCTACATCCTGAGGTCGTCCACCTGATGGCCTAGTCTGCTTGGACCTCCGCATCAACTATCTATTGCCAGTTGTAGAAGACTCTGCTATGTGTCGTCCATTTGTGGGTCTCACCGCTGGTACCTGCTCAGTGAGAAGAATGTCCACTAGAAGGGCACTCTCCAGCACCCCTGCTTGTGTCGGGATGTTAAAGTAGATCATTGAAGCCTTGATCACATTCCTGAGCCCCTTCTTGAAGGTTTGGGCCCTGAAGAATGGGTCGCATACCATATCTTTGGTGTAGCATGAGAGGTCAGTGAACCTCGATGTGTAATGAGCTACTGTCATGTTTCCCTATTGAAGATGAAGTAACTCCTGAATGTGCATTGCACGAAGGGTGGCAGGTAAAAAATTTGCTCGAAATAGGCTCTCAATGTCTGCCCAGAGTAGTGATGCCTCATCATGAACCTGGAGAATTAGGCTCCACCATCTGTCTGCCATTGCATGTAGGATACTCGCAACAAAGATCACCATGATATCATCTAGTTTCCCTATCAATATGAAAACTTTATCTATATCCTCCATCTTATCCTCAGCTTCCTGGGGGTCCGTCTCTCCCTGGAACATGGTAGACCTCTGTCGTTGGAACTCATGCAATGCACTCAGGCAGCGTGCACTATCTAGTGCATGAGATGATGGTATCAGTGGCCAAACATGTAGTGGTACCTCTTGAACCTCCACTGTGATGAGTCCTTGTACCTAGGCCTTGTCGCTCGGTGGGATACCATGTCGTACGTAACTCGGAACCCAAGATGGCTGCCTTCGTGGGGCCATTATGAAAAGGAACAGGTGCGCCATGGTTTAAATAGTATACATGGTGAGATGACACAATGTAATCATGACGAAAACTTTTTCAATGGAAACACACATGCAATCAATGTTTTCGTGAACTAAGTCAGAATTCTATGATCAAGGTCCTGGTGTGTGGATACGTTGGCTGCCGCATCAACACTGGACTCCCTAGACTGAAAACCAAACTCAATACTCATAACACTATTTCTTCATAGAAAATAATGATCAGAGTCCTGAGTTCTATGGTAGATCCAACTCCTCTGATACCAATTTGTCACGACCCGTCCTCGGGGCCCGTGTTGTGACTACCACAAGCCCGCCTTCCATAGGCAAGGTTCTGGAAACTAGCACCAAAGGCGTAAATCCTGAAAAAGGGAAGAAATTACCTTTATAAAAGTAAAAAAACACAACAGAGTATGAAACAGACATAAGAACTATGTAATACAGAATACAAGAGTAAGTGCTGAATGGAAAGGGGCCAGAAATACAATCCCAACAGTATGTACAGTACAACAGAAAATGCTAGTACAACTGTAGTAAAGTAAAACAGCAACCACGGGTGTCTTCCTCCAGGAATCCCACCTTAAGGGTGGGTACTGATGGCCTCATCAACAGCTCAGGTCCGTCTGACTACTTCTTGTACGTCTTGCCATGTGGTCTACCTCCGGGTATCGTGAAACTCTACAAGTCACTATCTCAATTAGTGTTGTCTCTCATCTTCCTCCAACACAACGTAGTGTGGGAAAAACCCATGCAGGGGTGAGTATACGATACTCAGTAGGGACCCCGAGACCCCTGAAGGTCTCCCAGAATCCATGATGGATAAACCACATAAGATAGATACAATCATGAAGTATCAACCAACCCTACATAGGTATATGCACATACATATAACTAAGTTATCAACCACAGTTCGGCTCTAACTCTCAATCCCAAGCACAACCTAGTCCACACAGGAATGTAAGTCAATCACATCGATGATAATGATTTTAATTCAAGACTCAACTCACACCAGTATAAATCATTTGAATAGCGATAGAGATGATTAGATGTAGTCACTTATTCATCTAACCTGTCAGACCCACATAGGATATTAGACCAACTAAGTTGTCGGACCCACTCGGGATACAACTCCATTTACTCTATCAGACCCACTCAGGATACAAGTACATAAGTCTTCGATGTCGAAACCATGGAGGATCCTAGTAAAGAATTCATCATCGTCGGACCCACAGAGGATTCCAGTATGGTAGAAGTCGGCGTAGAGCCCAAGGAGGATCCTAGTATGGTAGTCTTCGTCGTCGAACCCAAAGAGGTTCCTATTACTAAAGTCAACAACATCAAACCCATAAATGATTCTAGTATGGTAGATGTCTTTGTCGATCCCATGAAGGATCCTAGTACGGTAGTTGTTGTTGTCGAACCCACAGGGGATCCAGGTATGGTATACGTCGTCGTCTAACCCATAGAGGATCCCAGTATGGTTGTTGTTGTAGTCGCAGCCTGCTATAGGGTTCCTGCACATAGCATGCTCGAATCCGGGAGGGTCAGCTCCTCGAGTAAAGGGGTCGATACATAAACTATCATGATGTACTGAGTTTACGTATTCCAATGTTCCATCTTATCATAAAGAACCCAACGCAACAGAAGGCACGTCAATCAGACGCCCGATTTCAGTTTTACTAGCTTTTCCGTTCCAGGGGCCCAGTTGGATTTCAGGTATAATCCAACCCGGCCATACTCCAATCTCATCCGAATCCAGTGTAATGTTTTAAAAAAGAACCGTCTCATCAAAATTAAACCAACATAGTTGACAACACATCAATCAGACATCCAGTCCTTAAGTTATATTCGTTTCTCCTTCGAGGGCCCGATTGGTTTCAAGTTCGAACCAACCCGGTTATACACAAACATTTCCAAAACCATGAGTGTAATATACCAAAATGGCCGTATCGATCCAAGGAATCCTACTCAACTGACGGCGCATAGATCAGATGTATAGAGATCATGTTATTAAATAAATACTAAAATGTGTCTGAGGAGGGGGGGGGGTTGGGTTTGGTCCGACCCAGCCCGAACCGCCCTGGGTAGGCCCGAACCGAGTCGACCCGACCTAGGTCCAGGGCCGATCCAGTAGGACGCGGCCCAGCCTGGTAAGGTGTGGCCTGTCCTAGAGGGGCGTGGCCCGACCCGCGTATGGGGGCGGCTTAGCCAGCTGGCCGAGCGGTGCATGGGGCGCCCCCCCAACATTCTGAAACAGTAGTTGCGAGCAGCGTCGCCCCACCTGCCCGGCCGGACGAAGCCGGCCGGTCTTCTCTGGCGTGAGCGGCCTGCATGGGCGGTCCCTTGTTATCCCACGTGGAAACTTCATGTGCCGCGACCTCCTTTACCTCGGGCAATAGGCGACTGACCGGTTCACTCGCTGAAGCGGTCGGCGGTGTGTGGGCCATGGTTCTCCGCAGTGCAGCACCTTAGAGGCTCCGTAGATCTCCAGCCCAGCCGGCTAAGGCTGGCCGGTTCATCCAACAGGCGGCCCGCAGATGTGGGTCTCTCCTCCCCCGCGCAGCACGGGCGGGTGCCGCGGTTCACCAACCCGGCCATCTGCGGTCGATCGGTTCTTCAGCCTAACCGGCCCGCGGTTGCAGGCCGTGGTTTCCCTCCAAGAAGCTGGTACACGGCCGTCGTTGCCACCGGTTCCTCCGATAGTCGCCGCTTCTACCCTCCCTTGGCCTAGATCCTCCTCTACCAAAATAAGAAAGATATAACAGAGGGTCATCAGGTCATGTTTGTTCGGCCTGCACCCTCCGCGTTAGATGATAACAACTATATCACCCCCATCCAAAATCAAATACAATGTATGAGGTATAATAAAAATTTATAAATAAATAATTTTTCTGAAAATCCCTCTACATCGATCTCTAGAACGTTGCATGTCGACGAGACGTAGAAGACGAGCATCGAGAAGGTCCGGCGTCACGGAAGACGGATGTCGATTCCATTGACCGCGGGATGCACCCGAGGAAGAAGCATAGCCAACGTTCCTTGCGGGTGGATCCTCCTTTTATGGCTAGAACGAAGATCTAATTCGGATTCTATGTTCTTCAGCGGTTCTTCATTGGAAGGTAGAAGCTTTCCTCTAATTCTCCAAAGGTTCCCCCATAGAATATTTTCCAAGCCAAATATTATAAAAGGCTCCCCCAATATAATAACAATTCCATGTAATTATAATTAATTCAAACATAAAAATTAATTAATGAAGGCATTAATTATATGAGTTGGCACAATTGATGGTAAAGGATATGAAGAGACTCCACAAATATAAGTGAGGGGTGTGGTGCCCTCATTAATTCTAAAGGAGAGTTTAATGGTAGTTGAGGGGAGGTGGAATGTTTGAGTTCGTGTTGATCCAACCACACATCATCCTCTCATGGGAGGTTATGTGGGGTGTGGGACCCTCCTCTAGCTTCCCCTTGTAGGAAAAAATGACCACTTTCTAAATTAAATAAAATTGTGTACACTTAATGTAACACAACAATTTTATTTTGATTTTTTACGAATCCCCATATCAAAACATCTACTCTCGACCAAACACAATTGTGGTAAATGTCCTCTTTAGCGATTACCAGCACTGTGAGTTCATCGATGCCCTCAGGATTCAATTTCGAGCACCGGTTTAAACGATAGAAAAAGCCACACGTATGTTTACTAAACATACCCGAACAAAACATCACAAATTGATTCCAGGCACACCGGGCCTCAGAAACAAGCGCCGTCAGAAAATGCAGACTCATAGTATTCCTAAGAAATTAAAAGAAATTCATTGAATTTTTCGGGTCATTACAATGTGTGACATTATCAAAATAAATAGTGAAGAAGAAGTTTTCTAAGGTTTTATATAGTTAAAATGAAATAGTAAAATATAAATTTATTCAATAAGAATCAATATTTTGGTCCTGAATAATATTATAGATAATAATTTTTATTAATTTCAAAATGTAGAAGAGACATCTCAGACATATTTTAAATGTGACAAGGAGTGTCAAAAAAATTTATTTCTACCCTTCTGTTGAGATTAAATGGAAGAATATAGTTTTCGATATTAGGTAATGTACTACAATCAATGGATATAAAAGATGAAATGGAATAGATTATTCTAGTTTACCCAAACTTATGATTCTTAAATTCATTATTAATGACATTATATTTAATGAGTTTGGATATTTTAGTATGGATACACTTTATAATGAGGAAAATGTCAATTAACATTCTTTAAAGTCAGTTTCAAAACCCTGAATAGGTAAATAGAGTTAAAAAAGATCCATTTTATTTATATATGATAATCCATACCCTAATAACCCTATACTATCAAGAATCATATTTATTTCATTAAGGATGTGATAGATTCTAGTAATTCCATTGGAATCACACTAAATCATAGATTGGTATGGGAAATGAATTGGGGAAGGTATACAAAAACATCCCTACAACATCCATGTAGATGATTCTGAACTCCACGTTTGAGTTGTGAGAAGAAAATGTTTTTGAGAAATCATCATCCTAGGGTAAAAATAAAATACATGAAAGGGATCTACATATTGACACTAATGAGGAACATACATCATGGATCAATGCTCAAGACTATATATATATAGTGTCAAATAATGATTAAATATTATGAATTCTTAAATGAAGACCTTCTACTTGAATTCCTATTACATATTACATCATCAAATATTAAATAGAGATGCCAATAGTCAATATTCATTAGAGTTAACAATGGATCCAATGTATCAATATTGTAAAATTTTATGTGAATAGTTTAATATTTTATACCACTAAACATCACACCATATTATTCATATTACCACCAACCCACATAATTTTAAATATATTTAATAATAAAATTATATTTGGATGGAAGGTATTTTTTTTAATTTTAGCACACAATGTTAATGGCAGCCATATAGTTTAAATGAATAATAGATTTATAGTGTTATGATTGGATGAACTATTTTTTAAGAATAATTACAAGTGAAAGTATAATTTATATTGAACACAAATTATTTCATTTTTTTCATTATATTAAAGTGTAAAATTCAATATATATATATATATATCTATATCTATAATTAGTGAATTTTTAATTTTTTACTTTTGATTTATCCCAATATAATTGAATTTTAATGATATTCAATCTAAATTATAGGAAGATAATTTTTTTATTTTGTATTTAGTATTTTGTTTCATAAACTGTGTTTTTATTCATTATTAACTTATGATTACCATTTCATGTGTTTTTTAAATAAATTATTTATATTTCATGATATATACAAATTTATAGACTATTCATCATGATATTTAGAGTACATACATTTAAATTTTTTTACAATGCACCAATCATTGGAATCTAGTAATCATGTTTTGTTGTATCTTATTTGTGATTCATATAAATTGATGTGATTATATAGTATTAATATGATTTTATAATCATTAATGTTATAAAGAAGTCTATTGGACATATTGAGAAAAACAAAATAAAGGTTATCTAGTTGTGTGAAGTATTCCACAGTTATATATATTTTAAAATAAAATGCCTTGATTTCATCAATATTTAATCTGTTGTTTTGAAAATTTGATGAAATATATTGAAAATGTATTTTTTTTATATTTTATAAGTGATAATTTTAGGATGTAAATGTTATTTTTTATAAAATGTTTTTGTGATGTTATATAATGGATCCTAATTTTGATGATAATGTAATCGATGATTCATCATATTTTTGTGTTTTTCTCTACTTTTTATGGTTGTAATAGACATGTCTGAGTTCAATAATTTTATTACAGGTTTCTCATTAGAAAATTTTCTCCATGTTTATTTGAAAATTTTGTGACTCATGTTAATTTTTATTCTTAACATCAATTCATGGACTTTTTTTGGTATTACATTAATTATTTGATATAGTATATGAATTTTATATTCTTAGTCCACTCAATAATGATTTGTAATAACAACAACACATAGATTTAATTTTTTTTAATACATATAATAGAATATATATATATATATTAATCCATATTTATATTTGAAACATCAAAATGATACATATATATATATATATATGACATTAACAACTAGTAGTGTATAATGATATTGAATCATAGAATATTTTTAATTCATTATGAATTTTTATTGTTTTTATTTAAATAATAGATATTATGTTATTTTTTGTAAAAAATTAATATGTAATTTCAACAAATAGTGGCCAAATTTGATGTTCATGTCCTATTATATTCCTCATATATTGGGTTCTTCTATGGTTATTTTTTTAATGGACATAATGTGGATCAACAGTTTTACTGGGGGTCGATCCATGGAATCTTCTCATTGTTTATTTTGGGATTTTGTTTTGCGATTCATGTAAACTGAGGTGATTATATATTTATTATCTAAATAATCATATCGGTTTTTGGAGGATATTATAGTCATTTTATATTAGGTGTTCTATTGATGATTAGATTCTTTGGAATCAAGATCTTTCTTGTACGAGCACATTGATTTCTATGGAGGTGATTTTTTGGGTTGTTTAACTTTTTCTTTTCCATATTATTTATTGGGTCACATGATGAAATTAATAGGGTAATGGATTGATTGGTTTGATTAATTGTTTTTCATCAGTCAAGATAATGGTAATTACATGAAGCGATATAACTATAGTTGCCTATAGGTTATATTTTTGTTGATTAATTTTTAGCAATTCTCAAATATTAAATTTGTTGAAATGTTGTGAAAAAATTATTTTATAGTTTAAATATGAATTTATGTATATCAATATCAAAATATATTAAGTGGAGATTTATGGGGTATATTTTTTCTAGATTCCTAGTTAGTTCACTGAAGGCATCTTGCGTGTCTTCCTTGGAGTAGTTATTGGACTTTGAAATAATTCCTTGTGAGTTACATTGAATATAATTGATTTAAATGAAAAGATTTAAATTAATGAGTGGATACTAAAGGATGTTGAATTTATGTAAATATAGAGTGTTTATATTTTTTCTAAAACCATTTGAGTTGATGTTGAAATTTGAAGGGGAAATATCTATAATTTAATTAAATTTGTAGGTAAATTATTTTTTAGTTTCTTATGGAAAAAATAAAATGAGTGGACTAAATTATGGAGTGTTAGAAAGGAAGAAATTAATGTTGTGTATTAAATATATTAAAATACATGTGGAATTATATATCATAGTAGACATATAGGAAAAAAATGATGAGAACCAAACATAAATTTTTTATTGCATTATAGTTGAGAAAAGATATTTAACCTCCACGTACATGGAATTTATGAATTTTAATTCATTTATTAGTACTTAATGTATTAAAAATTATTTTATATCATAAAAAGATATTTTCAAATAAAATTTTTATTATAATATTATGTGTTCATTTAGTTATATAATGTGATTTTCATAACCGAATGTATTTTTTCATCAATAATATTTTAATTATATTTTTATGTTATTTATATTTATCAACACCAGTATACATTTATTTTGTATACATTATACTTTGGATATGAGTTATTGAATTCATCGTAATTCCAACTCAAGATGTTCTACAATTATTTTGACCTTGTTTATTATTGAAAATCATATTCTATATTTATTTTTTATTCATTAAATTTCCCTTGAAATATTCTCCTTCTAGACGATCAATAAATATTAAATATTTCCAAAACATCCATTTAACATATCCATGATTTTCTTATTTTTCAAAATACTATGTAATTTCTAAATATGTTGTTTTACATCAATTTTTATTTAATTGAATGTGTAAATAGTAGCAATAAGTATTCATTCTCAAAACAAATATATAATTATTAGTTATATTTAGTAACAAATTTATTATCTTATTTGATATACGAGAATTCAGTTTGATATTTAGTGAAATGTAGTTCCTATGATTATATAGATCTTCAGTGGATCAATATTATCTTGAGGTGAATCCATAATCAATTAATAAGTGGGTTTTTTCCTTATGATTTAATCCTTATTTTGAATTCTCTTGAATGTATAAGTATATGTATTCTTGAGATTAAAACATATAATAGTTAAGTAATTCTTTCATAAATAATTCAGTTATTGTTATGGTATATACTAACATAATGACATTATATCAAGATTAATTTCATTATCAATTATTGATTATAAATATTTTTTATGTTATTTATCTTTCTATAATGATTATTCCTTATCCAGTTATGATAATAAAGTAATATATTAAATTTAATGTGTTTTGATATGTCTACCATTCAATATTAATTATTATCCATGATAATATTTATTGATATTATTTGAGTATTAACTTTATTTTCTATTTATTGAAAACTTTGTAAGTATTCCAAGTTATTTACCATTCTATAATGTCTTTTCATATTGAGTTATGTTATATTATTATGTACAAAACCCTAATGGATCATATCTGATCACCCTTATTAGGATACCTTTATTCAGGATTCACTTATATTTACTGTTACAAATAATATATTATTTTATAGGTGTTATAGTCATATTCGTGAAATAAATTTATATATTAATTTTTTCGTAAAAATATAACGAATAGATAAAGTTGGTATCATGTATACCAAAGGTACCAAAGTATTCATTCTATTAGGAAATGATTCCAGGAATATATTTGAAATGTTATAAAAAATACATTGGCTCTAGATACTAGGGATAGGGGAACTAGATTTGGTATCAAATTATGTTTAATAGAATCCTTGGGAACAACCATTTGGTGAACAAATATTTCTGAAAATAACCCTATGATAAATATTTTTGATATTTATAGAATAACATTCTAATGATATGGTACGGAAGAGATTTTGTGTATTTTCATTGTAATACGTTCCTGTATGAATACAACATGTTGATTTTGTTCATGAATAGTTGTTCCTAGGGGTTATAATTATGAAAAGGGTTCATTGGGATTGACCTCATTGTTATGCAGAGCATGGAAAAAAGTTGAACTATATGTCTAGTTAGAGACTCATGGGGATATTATATTGAAAATTAATGTTTTCTATAAAAAATATAATGATGTATTTGGGTAGATAATGACAACTAATGACCTAGTTTAATCATAATGTGAAATATATTTGAAATTTGGTGAAATATATTGAACATCTTAAATGGTTATATGGTATTCCAAAAACTATTTTTGTTTCTCGCACTATGATTTTTTTGATATTCAATTGTTCATAAGTAATAGTATTATGTTCAAATTGAACAATAAGATCAATTTCATGACTATGGGAATGAGATACAGATGGTGAATGGAAATTTTTTTTGATTATTATAAAAAAGTATCTATAAATACATTTGAAAAGATATACCTTAACAATCTACTATAGTCACAATATTATATAAGGATGGGGTTTCAAATGAGGTGTAGTGGAATAACAACAATGTGAAGAAAGATCTATTTCAATCATATCCATAATTTTATTATATTCCCCTAGGTAACTGTATGAATGGATTTTGAAAACAATTTATATTTAGAAAATAAAAGAATATTGAAAATAATTTATGAGGATAGATGAAGTGTATGATTAATGTTATTATATATCATCATTTAGATCCATTAATAGTTCATTTTCTTAACTGAATGTACCTAGTAATTATCATATTAACATCAATATTGTAATTTTTAACCACAAGACCATGGGTGGAATAATGTGGAAATAAAATGAATTATATATTCGTGTATTTTGATTCAGGATTTAAAAATTAGATGTATTTTCGATAATTTAATATTGATGATAATTATTGGAAAACATATATGAATTTTATTAAATTTGGGAAACATACATGTATTAATTACCTATTTATTTGGGGATACCAACATGGGTTTATCGGATTGACATTGACCACATGTATATAATCTTAAACATAATTATTTTTTAGTTTTTTGATGTGAGAATACCACAATGATGGAAATTTTGGGAGAAATTTAATAAATTTATCCTAATGGTCTCGACTATATTTTAGGGAAAAATATTAATTGAGGAATAATGAATATACATTTTGTACATATGATTCTACATATTGTGAACTATTATCATTTATCATATCTCTTATGTTTTACAAATAATATCACATGAAAATTTTGGTACATTACAATATTTATATTAAAATAGTTAAAATATAAATAAATCTTCATGTTAGGGGACAAACTATAATGTATTGTTGTCTCATGGGTCCTATGCACACCACTGGAGGGGGATGTGTAATTAGTTACAACCATAAGTTTACATGAATTACTAATTTATATTTCCTTGTTGTTGGTTAAAATATTTGAATCATGAGTTTTAATAGTGAAAACATGTTTTTACTATTGTTTAAAAATTAAAGAATTATATTGGGTAACATGTGCTAACAATATATATTTTATAAAAAATTTATGGAGTTATATAATAACAAGTAAAATTTTTATAGATCTTATAATCCATAAAAAATCAATTGCTGTTATTCGGGAAAAAGATTTTTCTTTTCAATTCGTTTCATTTAATAATTTAAGAAGTATAAATTGATCGAATCACAACAAAATTCTGAAATTATTCCAAAGAAATTTAAATTTATTATGTATACATATTTATTTATATTAATAGATCTGAAAATAATTAATCAACATTATGAAATAAATTATATGAAAATTATAATATTTCCATCATTTCCAATTAAAAAAATTGAAATTTAAATAATAAATGATTTACAGAGTTGAGGTCCTTAACATTAAATTGAACATTCAATTTGATGTGATCAATAAGATATAAAAATATATATACTTTTTTTCACTATTTATCCATTTCTATGTCTTCACATTCCACCATTGTTATCCTACATAGAATCTTTGTTATATATTATTCCATATAAAATTTTAATTCACATCCCTCATATCAAGAGGGTTATTTATTAACCAATATCATGATGTGTGATTTAAATAAGGGTATTTAAAAATGATAAATCTATGAAAACATAGTTAATGAATAAATTTTGAAGATATAATTTATTTGGTGGCTGTAAAATGATTCACCCCAAGATTTCAAAATTTCAACGTAGAATTTGATAAATTGTATGAAACCCTAAAAAATTTATAATGTAATATAAAATCTCATGACATTATGTTATATTAATTTTTTTAAACAAATAATTCTATTGGATTGTTTTCGATGCATGAAATAGTACGTTTAAATGAATCAATAGCCCCTATGGCAATAACATTATATAAACAATAATATCAGAGCCATGATATTAAATAGGATGGTATTAATAGTAATAATTTAATTATAAAACATTTATAGTTTATACATGTTTAAAATTAATAAAAATGAAATATATGGATTACATATAATATTAGAACCATTTGAAATAAAAAATAAATTATTTTTAAGATAAATTTACTTTTCTAAAACCAATTTCAGTCGCATATTGCTTACAAAAATTATTTATATTATTTACCAATTTTGAAAAAAAAATTTAAAAAGTAAACATTATTAATTAAATAATTATTTCAAAAAAATCCTATGTTTTTTTCTTAAAATATTTATTTTTGGGGATGTATAGTGAATAATAATGAAATTTAGTTGAAAAATGACAATAGGTTTTGTTGGTTATTATGTTTAATTATTTTTGAAATTGGTACTAATTTTTCATTAGTGAAATTAAAAATATATTTCAATCAAATTTACTTCATTTGAATAATTTTCATTCTGAATTTTGATATAAAAACATTGTTAAAATTCTATTAAATTATCCTTGAAACCCAAAATTCTCAAGGAATTTATGTTATAAATTTTAAAATAAAATTTTATAAACTGTACGAATTGATTATTGAAAATTAAATTCCAGATCATGAATAAAAATATTATTTATTATATAATAATTTCATCTTTTTTCGGTAAAAAATATTAAATGATTTAAAATTTATTTATCACAGTTAAGGTAAAAACTTATTTACCATGGGTAAATTGAAAAGGAAAAGTTTACCATAACATTAATACATTTTAGAAATGTAGTTTCTATCTATGTTTATACCATAAAATGTAAAATTATTGAAAATAAATTATTTTCTATTATTTAATCATGAGAAAAATATGTGATCATCTTTTATATTAAAAAATTTAAAAGTATGACCCTCACCTCATATATGGAAGTACAACTACTCTTCATTATCATTAACACCTTAATGTCCTTTTTATCTACCAGTAAATAACAAAAAAATATCCCAAAGTCACTTCTATCATTAATTATGAATTATTTTGGTATGGAATCTAGCCTATGAAGAATTTTCTTTCTAACCATTAGATGTTACCCAAGGAAGGGGAAACATTCTTCATCAAGTGTTTTTATTTTATGTCTTTCTAAACCTCATTAATGTGTAATTAATACATTATATTATAATATCCACAATATATTAAATTTATTTTTATTTTAATATTTTAATTTATCAATGTAAAACCATATCAACTTCCTTCAAATAGGTTATAAAATCATCAATTGTGTATACAACTTATAGCCGCCTTCCCGACCAATGTCATTATTTTTCTCAATACCACCTCTCATAGTTGAGTATGATTATGTACATAGTTTAAATATATTATAGTGATAATATAATTATACCTTTTTATTTATTATATTACATAATCCATTTTACGTTACAATATACATTGGATATGTTAATGATGCTCGTCTATACAATAAACAAGTGCCTAGTGATGTGATCTGATTTGTGTTTCATAAACTCGTTATATTAGAGGTAATAAAGAATAAATAAATAAATAAATATTATATAAATTAAATATTTATGATATTAGTGATGTATTTTTATTTCTTAAAAGATAATATATAATTTCCATTTTGGAAATGGTAAATGATAACATTATTCATGTACATAGGGACTGCTGCCTTCCTTAAGAGATTTGAATTTATTTCAATAAAAAAGATTTATATATGTAAATTTATATTTAAATAAATAATATGGTATATAAGATATTATTATAGTTCTTTATAGATAAAATATTACATACCTTAATTCCATATTGTTCATTGTAAAAATAGAATCGTTACCTATGTGTAAAAATAGTTTATAATGTTCATGATTGTAACATAGTTAATTTTTTTATAACCATATTTCATGATTTGTTAAAAAAATAACTATATTAAAAAATGATAATTATTTCATTATTAATATCATTTATACAATGGAATTATATATTATGAATATTAATTATAAATTTTATGACAAATCATGAATGAAAAAAAAAGCAATTAAAACTATAAATGATGAAATTTTTTAATGATTATTTATGAAATGCTGGTAAGTTGTTCTAAATGGATAATTTATGATAATATAAATTTTATTATGGTTGTGAAATTATATAATTAAATGTTTAAATCCTCTATAAAGGAGTTAATACCATGTTAATCCATAATTATTGGTGAGATAAGGATTATTATATCAATTTCATGTCATTAATGTATATTTTAGGGGTGTGCACCTAATTTAATTTATATGGTGTACATAATTCCCTGTTGACATTTAATATATTGATTTAAAAATTTATTATTTAATTTTATGATTCAATTTTAATTATTTAGTTCAAATAAAAATTTCTATAAATTTACTATGTGATAATTAATTTCATGACAATATTTCCTTTTTTTGGGTAATATTAGTCTTTATTCTCTTTGATATTAAATTTTAATGTGTGCATTGAATATTAAAAAATTATTGTTAATATAAAATATTTTTATTTTTATTTGTATTCATTACAAAACAGTAAATAATTACTTTTTTATCTATTATATGTTATGATCATTTCAAGGGTTTACTTCATAATCGTATTTTAATCAAGATATTTGTACATGAATTTCTTAAAGGAAATAATTTGACGATATCTTAAAAAATCATATATTTTTATATTAATATAGTTATTCATGATATTTTTATTGTAATAATATCATCCTTCCACTCTATGATACTTAAAACAATTTATAAAAAATTTTAAACAATATCCGATGATATTTCTCCCTTGGGCTGATTTTTATTCCCAAAACCATGTTTTCGAAATAAAGGAAAAAATGTTTTTAAAATTTCATCAATGATTTAAGAAAAAAATTAATACCAGTTGTGGTTTTTTTAATGAATATTTTATGTTATATTCAAGTCATTTTCAAAATAAGTCTGATTTGTTTTTCTAAAATTAGAAAGGAATTATTATTTTTTCACAATTGACATGTATGGAATTTCAATTCATCTATACCAGTCAATATTTTTGAACATAAATTTTTTTTTATTAAATATTTATATAAAATTATATTCTAAATGATTTTATAACTTTTTGATCAAAATAGAGACTTAAAAATAAAAATGATATGTTCTCAAAAATTCATTTATTAAAATTAGTTTATGGTATTAAATTTTTTTTACAAACCCTTTATAATATATACAATTATCATGGGATATGGTTTATGTGTAAAATAATTATTATTATCTTGAATTTTTTACAATAATTATAACGAAATAAAATATTTACATTTAGTTTTTTGGTTCCTTTTTTTCAGTTAATATAATTTGGTTGACATATACACTTTCTAATTATCAGTAGAGATTGTGTTCACTTTAAACAACAATATTTTATATCATTGATATGATTAATTTTTAAAACATATTTTAATTATATATATGGTGTTTTACATTGATTTTATTTTTTTTTAATGTGGAAATTTTTATAAGATGTATTTTTTTAGGAAAAAAATATTTAATTGTAAGGATTGTTGATTCATGAATTTAATTGTTTATCCATTATTTGATGAATGATTCAGAAATGATGTTATTTATAGGAATTGGAATTATAGGTCCCATAAATTCATTGGTTGTCCAATTATTTGATTTAGTGTGCTTGCAGTTACATGGATTTTACCTATTTTTTATATAGTCATTTTAATGGTCTAGAATATAGATGCATTATGAATTATAAGATGAATAATTTCAAGTGATATAAATTCATATCAATAATAATTTAGTTAATTTTATCCAAGAATTACTCAAAATGATATCATCTAACGATGAATTTCAATTTAAGTATTTTTATTAAATATATTTTTCATTATTCATTTAGCTTATAATATTAATTATTAATTATCCAATTATGATATAATGTTTTAGATTAAAGGGAAAGTGTTTTTTGTTATTTATCATTCTATATTGAATTTTTTAGACATGGTTTTTTCATTTTTATTATTTGTTGATGCACATGATTTTCATTTTGTTTATTACAAGAACTGTGTGTCAATTTATTTACCATGAAATATTTATTTTCATTTTTTATTCAAGAAATGTTCCATTATACAAAACCATACCGAGAAATTGATTTTGACGTTATTATTTTTCCATTCCCCAAAAATCCATAAGGACTACCTTGATTGACATAAACTGTTATTTTAGAGGGATTAAAGTTATTCTAAAAAAATTCTTCAATTTTAGTCCATGCCTAATACAAGTCTACATTTTGATTCTAGTTTACGAAGACTATTAAAATATGTGGTCTTTTATGATTTTTTTCATTGTATTTTCATCCAATTAAATAAAATATTCAAAAGTTATTCGATATAACGAGTAAGGGTTGTTATAGGAAAAAAATATTATTTATATCATAATTTTTTTCATCTAATGTGATTATTTATATAAATTATATGATTTAGTTGGATTTTACCCTCATTAAGTAGTAATTTTTCTAAAATAGTTTTGCATGGAAGAAAAATATTTTACTTTGTGGGGAGTCATTTCTATCCACATCCATATTTTTCATATCTATTATTAAATAATATTATTACAAATTTTAAGAGATTTATTAAATACATTTTCACCCATGGATTAAATATTTGAAAAATGTTTAAAAGGAATATTCTTGTCATTATCCAAACATGATACTTTATTATATTTTACCAATAAGTGTGAAACATATCTTTTTTTTAACTTATTTGACATGAATATATTTGTCCAACACCATGACCAATCATTGAATTGAATCATCATTTACATGTTTTCATAACTACATTATAATAAAATTTTCCATTGCTAATTCGGAAATATTTCTAAACTTATTAAAAATAATTTCCATGTAAAAAGAGTATTTTAAAAGATAAAATTTCCAAAGATAATTTGAATATATTTTCATATATCATAATAAGGTTCGCTGAATCTTATAATGAGGTGATAATAATTTGATACCATTAACCTTTTTTTTATTTTTATGATATTGTTTTATGGGAAATGTATATATATTCTATATGATTTTTCTTCCAATATTCAATGTTATTGATTATTATTTAATACTGATTAATTTTTTTATTAATCCGATGAATGAAATAGATTTTTTATGTGACTGGTGGGCATATAATTTAATATCCCCAATTAATTTTTAGATATAATGAGACAAACTAGATTTCTATCTTTATTTAAATTGGGTCAAAATGTATAACAACCTATAGTTTAAACTTTCATGTCACATTAACTCTATGGTATGATTCATATGTATGACATTATGCATTCCATAATTATAAAATCATTTATTGATTCTCATGTGATTATATTATATGTTATCTTGTCCATGGATAATTTTCAAGATCAATTTTTTAGTTGTTTGGTATATTTCTATCTTCTAATATTATTGATTTATTTTTGGACATGATCATGTTATTGATTGAATATAATGTGTTTCAGTTATTTACAATTCAATGATTATTATTCATCAATTATTAATGATATATTATTCTATATTTAACCCTTACTGATCATATGATTTAATGTATTTTCATTCCCTACAATATCAAGATGAAATCATTTAATGAGTTTAAAGATATAAAATATTAACAATCACTATGTTTTATTTTTAGATATTCAAATTAAATGTGATATTAACATAAATATCAATTTAACCAATACTATTAAACAATTTTTTCCATTGGTTTGTGATATAATGAAATTATTTTGGTTTAATATTGTAACCATCAACTTTGGATAACCATATTATGTAGAATTAATGTTTTTATAAGATAATGTTTTTTAGAAATCATGGAATCTTGTTTAAGGAAAATGTAGTTTATTAATCATAAGAATATTAATGAATATGATTATAGGACTATATATAATATAATATCATAATGTTTTAATGTCGATGTTATGTAGGTTATAATAAATAAATCATTTATTAGATAAAAAAATTATTAAGGTTTTGCAAAGATTAAAATTTGTGAAAAAATCATTAATTTATATTTGAGTATATATGAACAATAATTGTACATTACGGTTAGTATTCCCTAACTGTTCACCTAGTTTGAGACGCTTAGGATTATATTCATGGGTTAATTCCCATTATTCCTATTTCATACATTTCAGTTTACACACTATTCATTGTGAAATCATAACTGCCACAACAATTAAAATTTGGTCGATGAAGAATGATGTATTTTATTACGTTATTTTGAATTATCTTAGTGTTAATGGCTGGTCAATGAAATAATCCTTCATACAACTCAATATAAAAATTTTCAATATTACATTTGGTATTGGGGGTAAAAATAGAATACATGAAAATACGAAAAATAAACAACATTGAGCTTCCTCTTATTGTATAATTAATTTTTACTCCTCCACAATATTATTTTTGATTTAAAAATATACATTAAATAATGTATTTTGTTAATAAGTAGTAGTAAAAAATATTAAGGAATGTAATATTCATTTATCATGGTATTTTAAATTTTTTTGAATATTGTGATTCCATTTTCTTACTACAATATTATTTTATAGAGTCTTTAGGTCATAAAAAGAATATGAGTACCCATTTGATTCAAAAATATTAAATTTCATTAAATTATAAATATCAAAAATGATCACATTTAATATAAATTTTTGTAATCAAATATAATAATAAATGAAATATCAATTGGCTATTCACATTTATGAAGTTCTCACTCTTGTATTCTAATAAATATATACACATGAATCTGATTCAGTTTCCCCAAATTCAATTTTATAAATAAATCTATCATGATATGAAATGTGAGTATGTCAGAGCTAATAAAAATATTCAATATAAAGTGTTCTACTAGTGCATACATCATTTATCTATTACAATGATTCCATATGTTAATTTACACCCATTAAACGCTAAAAATGTTAAACCATTCGATCATTATATTATTAACTATGCAAAACTATTCATCTTGTCAATCATTTGAAACAATAAAAAATTAATTACAAATATTCATAATATGAACTAAATAATATCTCAGAGTTTAATTTAAATAGTATTCAATATCCATTTTTTCTCACCAATTTAAATTTTAAAAATAGTATCCATTTAGTTAACAATAAATATAGTTATAAAATTCTTAATAAGATGTCAACTATAATTCATTAATTTAGAAGATAAACTACCATCACATGATTTTGATACATTGATCAATTTGTTCTATAAAACATTTATACATATTATGGAACTATAAATTATAAAATATATAAATGTAACTTCAAAACATTATTCAAAACATCATTAAAATTTACTTTACCGGTGACATGACCATAGTAATATCTATTAAATGATTGGTTATTTTATTGATATACTATATTTTTTATAGATTAACCACTTTTTATATTCTATATATATATTCACTATATCTAGGTATTTTATCTTGAATCAATAAAATAAATTATTTTTTTGGTACTTGTTAATCATTGGGCTTTGCTGGATTAGTTATTGATCCATTCGAGAACCAAGAAATCATAATAGTGGTATTGTAGTGAACTCTTCTAAATAAAATTATAAATGAAATTATATTTGAAATATTAATTAGGCCTAATTTATAATTGATTGATATAATCAATATTTATACCACATCTATAAAAAGTTACAAAAAAATTAGTAACAGTAATAAAATTTACAAAAAATATTCCATACATTTTTGGTAGATGGACTTTATAACCAATACCACATAGAAGTTTAGTCAGCATCTGCATTTTCATAATTTTAATTTACTATTAATTTCCATTATAGAATTTGTCTATGGACTGGAAAAATATTTTTAGTTCATTATTATTATTAGATATATCACTATGTTTTGATGATTTTCAAATGGAATCAATTTTTTCCAATTTTACGCATCTTGATAAAAAATATTAGTTACCTAATGAACATTTTATTGTTCAAAAATATTTTATAATATATTATACTCTTAAAAAAAATATTGTCTATATTTTTATAAAAAAATAATGAATTCTTAAAATCATGTCCTCTTTAAATGAGAATAAAGTTTTTAATCAGAATTAATATCCTAGGAAAAACTTCTCATCAATAAAGACATCATATATTCTTTGTGAGACAATGATTCATACCATAGATAAAAATCATCAATATAGTTACAAGAAGGATTGTTAAAAATTATCTTCATTATATTGTAATTATTTTCCCTCAATTAGATATTGAACATAATAAATATTGTTTTAATAATTAATTTTTTCCTATATTAAAAATAGATAACATAGGTATATTTGAAATATGAAATAAAATTAAATTCATGGTCTATTCCCATAAAAAATAGTTTTCCATATTTTTTACCAATTATAATTATTTTTTCATAGATTATAATTTTTTTCTATTATTATTTATTTGTGAATACTGTTAATCACTAATTACTATATCAACATTTGAAGCATTAGATTATAAAAAACAATATATTTAAATGATACAGAATTAATTTTTTTGTCATATTTTTCTATATTAATTTACTCAATATCCTTCTATATAAGTGATCTAATGTGAGATTATATTTATTAACAACTAATTTTCATTCCTTCATCTATGAAAAACATCTGATAATTACATTTATTTGTTAGGTCTATAAGTACCATTTCAACCACCAATAAATTTTCCAATCATTCTCCAAAATCACTCATTCCATTAAAAACTTTTTTTTTGTTTTTAGAAAATCTTATCGATAATTTCATTAATGAACTTCTTAAATTATTTTTATATCTCTATATGTATTCCATAATATGATCTAGGTAAATATTTTAATCCATAATTTGTATCTTATTGAATTGTGACCATATTTTATGATTTTATTCAACACAAAATATAGATAAAAACATTTATATATATTTACTGAAATATAGTATTAATAATAACATATTTTAAGATATATGTATTAATTTTAATAATTATGAGTTTTAAAATTAACCAATGTGATTTTAGAATATTTTATGATACATTATCAATGTTCAATTTGTATGATTTTTAAATAAATTTTAATTGGATTCATCTAGTGATCATTGTCATTTCCATTAATGTAGGGTGTTCTATGTGGAACCCTATCATAATTTTTTGCATCAACATGACAAAAAATTGATAATTCTTATTGATTCTTGAATATCTAATTATGTTAATTAAAAAATAAAATAATTTCTATATTTTCTATCATTATAATACCAATTGTCATTCCAAAATAATGACCAATTAGTAGTCAAAATGATATGAATTAAAATTATTAAAATTAAATCTGTAAATCATTATATAAATAATGAAATTGTACCTATAGTTGAAAAAAAAGAATCCCCAATCCACTCCTCACAAATTTTTTTTTCAAATTTATATGTGTACATTACACTATAAATACTATAAATTTTTACGTAGAGACCCAACAATATTAAAATCATCATTCTATGTTATAGAAGAAACTAATGTAATTTATTTTTTATTATATATTGTAACTAATGAAAAACATGTATATTATAATGTAATTAGAAAAATATTACATGAACAATTTAATTAAAAAAAATATATCCCAACCCTAATAATAAAAGAAATTATGGGAAAAATTATTATATCATAAAATATATATACTCGATAGAACCCATTATTAAAATGTGTTATGAAAATGTAAATTGTAGTTCATTCAGAAGATACAAAAAATTAACACCCATAAACCATAATGTGCTATGTGTTTTGGTGTTGATATACCAAACACTTCTTTTAAACATTAGATTCATCACAAACATCCCTATGCATTAAATGAGAAGCTATAAAATGTGTGGGACTGGTTATTGAACATGAATACCTCCTCTCATTCTTGGTTGAGGTTATCAAGGTATGGGGATAGTATTATATGAAATGGTACCCTCATTGAATTCCAATTGTGTGAAATATCAAATAGTCTTGGAAAATGAAAATTCTGAAATATACTGTAACATCCCAAGTAAGTAATGAATAATAGATATTTTTATCTATGTCTATTAATGAATTAGATATTGTTTTAGAGGCTTAAAATGAAAATAAATCCAATCTTAAGCTTAGAATACACTAATATTTTTAAAAGATTGTTTTACTGCCTTTCAATGGCTAACCATTTTTAAATCTATATTTTGACAATTTTATAAGCTATGTTTGTAAAAATAAACTTATTATTTATGATTGGTACATCAAAATTTACCTTTTGTGAATTTTTTGAATTTTTCCGATAAAGTTCATTTTTAATGAATAGTGAAAAATGTTGTATTTTAATTCAAAACCTCTTTTTAATCTAATTTATTTATATGATTGGATTATATTTTGAATTGGTTTTAAAGTGAAATTAGAATATATTTTTTCCATTTAATCAAATAGTGGTCATTGGAATTAATTTCACTTTGAAAATGGACTTAAACTTGTGTCAATCTTTTGATACTTATTATTTCATAAAAACACGCTATTTTCTCTAACAGCGGAAATTAATTACTAAATTAATTAATGAATCTTATATGTTTTGAATTTTGTAAAATAGACATAATTTTTGAATTCAGAATATCAAATATAGCTTCGGGTGATGTTTTGGTATTTTTCTGAAAAACTTCAATTTTTGATGAATAGTGAAACCACTAAGTGGTACTTAAAAAACTGATTTTTCGTTTAAATGAAATTTTACCACCTATGTGTTTTGAATTTCAAAAATCCAACATACATGGTTGTCATTAAGGAGAATAATGTTGTTCAATGGGATTAAAATAATTTTTTTGGTGAATAGTAACAGTTAAGTTCTTAATCGCGATTAGAGGTAATTAGTGTAGTTTAAGGTAAACATAATGTTTTAACAAAATGAGATGAGCATGACACATGTCCTGCCCTTATTTTATGTGTCATGTACGACCAATACAATCCATGGGTCAACTAGGGGACCCCATGGAGCAACTTTGGTTGGAAAATCATATTAATATCTTTTTATTTAATGTTAAAATTAAAATGACACAAACATGAGTCGTTTTACTAAATTAATTTTTAAATGGGGTTATACAAGTCATAGTTCTGACTATAAATAGTCATTGGAAATATAAAAATATTTTTCTACATCATAGTATTTTTTTTATAATTTTTAGACATTAAATAAATTAAATTATTTACGACATCATGATGATGCATCGATTACCTCATTATTTAACGATTTAAATAAAATGAAATGATAATGTATAATATAATACCTACACTTGTAAAAAACCTATTGGGTGGGTATATTTCGAACCCTTATCACCTTATCCCCGAATTATATCAATTTTGGTCCTTTTAAATCCGAAACTCATTTTAAAATAAAGTAAAATTTCTTTACATTCCAAGAGTGCCCCTCCTCTCCTCTTATAAAAGGCCCCCACCTCTACCACCTTACCCACACTTCCAAATCCATTGGCTCAGCCAAACCCTGAACATTGTTTCTCTCCACATCCCTCTCTTACTCCTTGAAGCCTCACTTTGGGAAAAAGTCTTCCCAAGGAAGCCTTTGAGCTCAAACAAAAGGGAGTTACCCGATTTTAAGGTAATGCCTTCCCTTGAGCCCTTTGTTTTATTTTGCTTCTACAACCCTATAAACACTTTTTATTAATTTCTTTTGTATCAACACCAGTATCTTACATATACTAGGATGTTGTAATAATTTTTATTTGAGATACACTTACACACACCTACATCTAATGGTTAAAGAACATACTGTTTCTGTGGATGGAGAATTTTTGCCTCACGAAACGATGATTGTTCAACACTCATATAACACTTTCAAAGGTGTCCATTAAGATGTAAGTACATTTATATATGATATATAATATGTTTATGTTTCACTTAATCTTCTTTATTTTTCATTTATGACATACCTTTATGGTTTCCATTATGGGTAAACGTGATATCTTCATTTTAGGAAATGCAAACTACCGCCCCCTCAAAGTGATTTGATTCGTTAATACCATATGTGGTACTTATAAAGGATAGATTGGATGATATTATATATGATAAAATACTGGAATTATAATACTATTATTTATCATTATGTTTTAATTCCATTAAATATGAAATAGAAATGGAAGTAGCGTTCATGCGTACGTACGACTAACTGTCTCCATGAGTGGTGCATTTCATTTCTTACCTCTAAATGTTATGTAATATTATAAATGCATGTATATACTGGATATATATGATATATATGATATCTAAATCATGATTATAACTCAATATGTAATGGATACATGAAAAACTTGTAATTATAAAATGTTTATTTTTGACTCAAGTACCAATGATCGATAAAATGACCGTTATTAACTTAAATAATTACATAGTTTTCATGACATGGTAATCAGTGATATAAAAGGAATAATGGTCTTGAAAAAGTTTCTTAATCAAGTATAAATTAACCCAAGTTTATTATTTAGGAGATTAAAGAATGATCGAGTCAAGTCAGACCCGAGGTATGGGACATCGTCTCAATCTCCTTTCATTGAGGCATATTTTGGTTTATACACAACCTTCTTTTATATGGTGTATAAAACCCTTTGACTTTTATGTTTATCCAAAAGGAATATTTTTTTATATGAAGCGTTTAACTAAATGACAAATGGGAATGTTTTTGTCGTACGTATGCGGCCACACTGACTTCTCCGCCGCCGTGACCATTATTTAAGTTTCGGCTTTCTCTACAATCCATACCTTTTTTAAGGAAAAATAAATACCCTGTTTTACTTTTCATTTATTTTGGTATTTAAAATGGTTTTCATAATGTTTTTATTGTATCAATGTGTTTTATTGATATCTTGTGATTGAAATGTGTAAATGTTATGTTTTGTTTATGTATGTTTTATGTGATACGATTATGTTATGGTTCTTGGGCATTATTATGAAGACGGGTGGTTCCGTTATAAACTAAGGGCGGGTGAGCCCGATATAGCTCTCAAATGCATTGGGTAACGCGAAGGATTTAAACGTTAAGGTTTCTCCGAAGAGATTTAGGGAATATACTGTGATGGATATTCCAAACATAACCAAGAGGGTTACTCCCTTTGTAAGAATGTTATGAATGCCTCAAGTTACCTTTTTGTCTAATGATTTCTATGATTTATTCATGATTTGATGAGGTATATTAAAGTGCTTATGTTTTATTGGTAAAGTATGATTTCATTCTTATGTATATATGTACCCATGTTTCCTTTCCATATTTTTATATCCCTTACTGAGCTTTTTATGCTCATCCCATGTTTTTGAAATTTTTTTCACAGCTCAAGGGAAAGGTACATGATATGATGATAGTGTCAAGGAAGTGTCATGAAATAATCCATGTTTTATTTTAAATATATTTCCATTTATGGGAAAAATGAATACTATCTTTTATGTAACCACTTTGTTTAAATATGGAATGTAATTCATGTTTTATGATCTAATTCTCTAAAACTCTAAACCTGAAAAGGTCCTCAAGGTGTAATCTTGTAGTAACTAAAGATTAAGTAATGTTTACGGCTGGGGCCTTCTAGTTGCTATCAGAGGTTATTTTAGAAAAATTTAGGAGTTAAAAAAGTGTTAAAACTATAAGTTAATTTATGGTATGATTTAAATGACATAGAATTTGAATATTACCATGTTGCTTCACAAAATAAATTTCTATGTTAAGAATGGTTTTTCATATAGGAAATAGAACAGATTTTCTGGGAAGGCATATAGAGGGAAATGACCTTTCAAATCAGTATCCAGAGATTGTCAGAATCAGAACTAAACAGTTTGCTGCAGTGATGGCTTAGTTGAATTAGGTGAAAAATGTTGGTTGTTTTTATTGATGATATTGTGGTGTTTTATAAAATTAAGTAGGATCATGAAGGAAATTTAAGGGTTATTTTGCAAACCTTAAAATAAAAGACATTTTATGGAAAATTCTGCAAGTGTGAGTTTTGGTTGCAACAAATTTCTTTCCTTGGTCCCATTGTTTCTAAAGACGGTATAACTATTGATCCTGCAAAAACAAAGGTTGTTGAAGAATGGCCAAGACCCAAAAATGTAACAAAGATTCGTAGTTTCCTTGGTTTGGTAGGCTATTATCGAAGGTTTGTTAAAAAAATTTCACGGTTATCTCGTCCAATGACTAAGCATACTCGGAAGGGTGTTAAGTTTATCTGGACAAAAGAATGTGATTATTGTTTTCAGGAACTGAATAGAAGATTGGTGAATGCTCCAGTTTTGGCACTACCTTCTAGGAATGGTGATTTTGTTATATACAATGATTCTTTGTTGAAGGGACATGGTTATGTCCTTATGCAGAATGATCAGGTAATTGTATATTCTTCACGTCAGTTGAAAACTCATGAGGTAAATTACCCTACACATGATTTGGAATTTGATGCTGTAGTTTTCGCTTTAAAAATTTGGAGGCATCATTTGTATGGAGTAAAGTGTGAAATATATACCGATCATAAAAGTTTAAAGTAAATATTCACTCAGAAAGAATTTAACATGAGACAAAGGAGATGGCTATAATTAGTCAAGGATTATGATTGTACAATTCATTACCATCCGGGAAAAGAAAATAAAGTGGCTGATGCTTTGAGTCGAAAAAGTAATGGTTCATTAACAATGTTGCGTTTGGAACATGATCCTTTGGTTAGGGATTTGATGAACTTTGGCATAGAAGTTATTGGTGATTGATGTCCTTCTATTTTGTTTCAGGTATCAGTGAAATCTTCTCTATTAGACAGAATCAAGAAAGCACAAAAGCAATACAGTGAGTTACCGAAAAAGGTAGAGTTGGTTCCGAAATGTATGTTGCCTGAATTCAACATTGATAATGATTGTGTTTTGAGATTTGGTAAGATATTGTGTGTGCCTTATGATTCATAGTTGAAGAGAGAGTTGTTATGTGAAGCTCATAGTTCTCTGTTTTCAGTTCATCCCAAAAGTACTAAGATGTACATAGATCTGTGGGAGTATTACTGGTGGGATGGAATGAAAAGATATATTGCTGATATTACTGTGAAGAGTTTGACATGTCAACAGGTTAAAGCAGAGAGTCAGTTACTGAAAGGGATGCTTCAGCCTTTACCAGTGCCAGAGTGGAAATGGGAAAATATATCCATGGAATTCGTTGTGGGGTTACCGAAGACACCTCGAGGTAATAATGCAATATGGGTTATTGTTGATCTCTTGACTAAATCTGCTCATTTACTTGCTATACGGGATACTTTTTCCCTGGATCAACTTTCCCATTTTTATATTAATGAGATATTCAGGTTACATGGAGTTCCTCTCTCCATTGTATCTAATCATGATCCTAGGTTCACTTCTAACTTTTGGAAAGGCCTTCAGAAGTCGTTGGGAATTGAATTAAATTTTAGTACTTCTTTTCATCCTCAATTAGACGGGAAATCAGAACGAACAATTTAGACTTTGGAGGATAAGCTACGTGCGTGTTCGATGGATTATAGGGATGTTGGGACCAACATATTTCTTTGGTTGCGTTTTCTTATAATAACAGTTTTCATTACAGTATACTGATGAAACCATTTGAGGCGTTATATGGGAAGCGGTGTCGAACTCCAACTTTTTGGGATGAAGTAGGAGAAAGGAAGCTGATGGGACCATAATTGGTAGAAGAGATGGAAGAAAAAGTTCAGCTAATACAAAATCACACGAGAACAGCTCAGAGCAGGCAGAAGAGTAATGCGGACAATAGGAGGAATGATCTCTCTTTTGAGGTAGGTGATCATGTTTTTCTCAAAGTATCACCATGGAAAAGTGTGATGCGATTTGGTAAGAAAGGAAAGATTAGTCCAAGGTTCATTGGACCATATGAAATTCTGGAGAGAGTTGGATCAGTTTCATACCGAGTGGATTTACCTCCGAGTTTATCTCAGGTACACAATGTTTTTCATGTTTCGATGCTGAGAAAGTACATGCCAGATCCATCTCATGTTTTGAGTCCAGAGGTAGTTCAGGTGGAAGAGAACATATCTTATGAGGAACAACCGGTCCAGATTCTTGACCACAGGGAGAAAGTGTTACAGAATAAGGTGATTCATCAGTTAATGGTTTTGTGGAAAAACCACATGATTGAAGAGGCAACATGGGAATCTGAAAATGCAATGGGGGATAAATACCCCCACTTATTCGATAAGTAAATAAATTGTGGGGACACAATTTTCTAAAGGGGGGAGGATGTAACGTCCCCAAAAGTAATGAATAATAGATATTTTTATCTATGTCTATTAATGAATTAGATAGTTTTTTAGAGGCTTAAAATGAAAATAAATCCAATCTTAAGCATGGAATACACTAATATTTTTGAAAGATTGTTTTACTGCCTTTTAATGGAAAACCATTTTTAAATCTATCTTTTTACAATTTTATAAGATTTTTTTAAAATAAACATATTCTTTATGATTGGAAAATCAAAATTTACTTTGTGTGAATTTTTTGTATTTTTCTGATAATGTTCATTTTTTAATGAATAGTGAAAAATGTTGTATTTTAATTCAAAACCTCTTTTTAATCTAATCTATTTATATGATTAGATTATCTTTAGAATTGGTTTTAAAGTGAAATTAGAATATTTTTTTACCATTTAATCCAATAGTGGTCGTTGGAATTAATTTCATTAAGAAATTGGACTTAAACTGGTGTCAATCATTTGATACTTATTATTTCATAAAAACACGCTATTTGCTCTGACAATGGGAATTAATTATTAAATTAATTAATTCAACTTATATGTTTTGAATTTTTTAAAATATACATCATTTTTGAATTCAGAATATCAAATATACCTTAGGGTGAAGTTTTGGTATTTTTCTGAAAAACTTCAATTTTTGATGAATAGTGAAACCACTAAGTGGTACATAAAAAATTGATTTTTCGTTTAAATGAAATTTTACCACCTCTGTGTTTTTAATTTCAAAAATACAACATATATTGTTGTCATTAATATGAAAAATGTGGTTTAATGGGATTAGAATAATTTTTTTTGGTGATTAGTAACTTTTATGTTTTTAATCGCCATTAGAGGTAATTAGTGTAGTTTACGGTAAAAATAATGTTTTAATAATATGAGATGAGCTTGAAACATGTCTTAACAATATTTGATTTATCATGTCCGACCAAAACAATCCATTGGTCAACTTGGGGACCCCATGGATCCACTTTGGTAGGAAAATGACATTAATATCTTTTTATTTGATGATAAAATTAAAATGACACAATCATGAGTTGTTTTACAAAAACAATTTTTAAATGGGGTTATACAAGTAATAGTTTTGACTATAAATAGTCATTGGAAATCTAAAAAAATTTCATACATCATAGTATTTTTTTTATAATTTTTAGACATTAAATAAATTATATTATTTATGACATCATGATGATTCATCGATTACCTCATTATTTAACGATTTAAATAAAATGAAAAGATAATGTAAAATCTAAGACCTAAAATTTTCAAAAACCTATTGGATGGGTATATTTCGAACCCTTGTCACCTTATCCTATAATTATATCAATGTGGGACCTTTTAAATCCGAAACGCATTTTAAAATAAAGTAACATTTCTTTACTTTCCAAGAGTGCCCCTCCTCTCCTCTTATAAAAGGCCCCCACCTCTACCACCTTACCCAAACTTCCAAAGCCATTGGCTCGACCAAAACCTGAACATTTTGTCTCTCCACATCCCTCTCTTACTCCTTGAAGCCTCATATTTGGAAGAAGTCTTCCCAAGGAAGCCTTTGAGCTCAAACCAAAGGGAGTTACCTGATTTTAAGGTAATGTCTTCACTTGAGTCCTTTTGTTTTATTTTGCTTCTCCAACTATCTAAAATTTATTTATTAATTTCTTTTGTAACAACAGCAGTATTATCCATATACTAGGATGTTGTTATAAAAATTATTCGAGCTACACTTACACACACCTACATATAATGGTTAAAGAACATATTGTTTCTGTGGATGGCGAATTTCCGCCTCATGAAACGATGATTGTTCAACACTCATATAACACCTTCAAAGGTGTCCATTAAGATGTAACTACATTTATATATGATATATAATATGTTTATGTTTTACTTATGTTTCTGTATATTTCATTTATGACATACCTTTATGGTTTCCATTATGGGTAAACGCGATATCTTCATTTTAGGAAGTGTGGACTACCGCCCCCTCAAAGTGATTTGATTCGTTAATACCATATGTGGTACTTATAAAGGATATATTGGATGATTTTATATATGATACAATACTGGAATTATAATACTATTATGTATCATTATGTTTTTATTCCATTAAATATGAAATATAAATGGAAGTAGCATTCATGCGTACATACGACTTACCGTCTCCATGAACGATGCATTTCATTTATTATCTCTAAATGTTATGTAATATTATAAATGCATGTATATACTATATATATATGATATATATTATATCTAAATCATGAGAATAACTCTGTATATAATGGATACATGATCAACTTGTAATTATAAAGAGTTTATTTTTGACTCAACTACCAATGATCGATAAAATGACCGTTATTAACTTAAATAATTACATAGTGTTCATGACAAGGTAATAAGTGATATGAAAGGAATAATGAACTTGAAAAAGGTTCTTAAGAAAGTAAGTTTAACTCATGTTTATTATTCAGGAGATTAAAGAATGATTGAGTCATGTCGGACCCGAGGTATGGGACTTCGTCTCAATCTCCTTTTATTGAGGCATATTTTGTTTTATACACAACCTTCTTTTATATGGTGTATAAACCCCTTTTAATTTTACGTTTATCCATAACTAATCTTTTTTTTATACGAAGCATTTTACTAAACGACAAAAGTGAATGTTTTTGTTGTACGTATGTGGTGACAACGACTTCTACGCCACCGTGACCATTATTTGAGTTTCGGCTTCCTCTACAAACCATACCGTTTTCTTAAGAAAAATAAATACCTTGTTTTACTTTTCTTTTATTTTGGTATTGAAAATGGTTTTCATAATGTTTTTATTATATTAATGTGTTTTATTGATATCTTGTGATTGAAATGTGGAAATGGTATGTTTCCTTTATGTATGTTTTATGTGATATGATTATGTTATGGTTCTTGGGCATTATTATGAAGATGGGTGGGTCCATGATAAACTAAGGGCGGGTGAGCCTGATATAGATCTCCCATTAATTGGGTAACACGAAGGAGTGAAACGTTAAGGTTTCTTCGAAGAGATTTAGGGTATATACTGTGATGGGTATTCCAAACATAACCAAGAGGGTTACTCCCTACCTAAGAATGTTATAAAAGCCTCATGTTACCTTTATGTCTTATGATTTATATGATTTATTCATGATTTGATGAGGTATGTTAATGTTCTTATGTTTTATGGGTAAAATATGATTTCATTCTTATGTATATATGTACCCATGTTTCCTTTCCTTATTTTTATAACCCTTACTGAGCTTTTTATGCTCATCCCAAGTTTTTGAAATGTTTTTCACAGGTCAAGGGAAAGGTACATGATATGATTATAGTTTAAAGGAAGTGTCAAGAAAGAATCCATGTTTTATTTTAAATATGTTTCCGTTGATGGGAAAAATGAATACTATCTTTTATGTAACCACTTTGTTTAAATGTGGAATGTAATGCATGTTTTATGATCTAATTCTCTAAAACTCTAAACCTGAAAAGATCTTCAAGGTGTAATCTTGTAATAACTCAAGATTAAGTAATGTTTAAGGTTGGGGCCTTATATATACTGTCCTAGAGATCATGTGAGAAGATATTCTTTTGAGAAGGACCAATGTTGAAAATATATTTTGCCACATTTTCCATGGAAGTATTAGTTTTGAGGCTTAATAACACATTCCTCAATCCTCAATTGGAACTCCATAAGAATAGGATTTCATCTATGCTAAAGATCCTTGGGATTGTTTATGATTCCACCAAAATATAGGACGATAGTAGAAAAAAAATATGAAAATTAAAGGTGAGGATACCCTAAATTTAAAATATATGAGAGTGTGTAACACCGAAAAATATTGAATCATGAAATATTGAAAAATAATCAGGAAAACCAAAGAACCACCAATAACATGGCTCAATTACCTTTCACATTGACTATTCACTTCAACGTAATTATTTTTCTGGTAAACATATGAATCCTTCCAATTATGTTTCTCAATGAGATAAATACACCAAATCCATTGAGGTAAACTCTATATGGAATGATTATACTATATATGATAACAAAATTTACATAATATTTTTTTTACCATATTCAATTCATAAATGAATCAAATTATGATGAAAAACATATTTGACAACATATATCAATTCCCACAGCTCATACTATTATGCACTCTCACATAAAATATAACCAGAAAAAACAAATTTCACCAAAAAAAATATGACTAAGAAAACAATATCATAAAATGTAGGACCTAGGGATCCAACGGAAACAACATTAACATTTATAGAAATCCATGGCCTGATTGGACGAATCCAATGAATGACTTATCACTAACCAGTTGACATTCCCAACAATGTACAACATTCATATTATAGTATTTTTATTAGAGGATGAGTTCATTATATAACATTATCGAATCTAATATATAGTATAAACATTCTTCTGATTTTCCGTTTTTCATAGATGTAAAATTATGCAATGTTCATTACTTTCATGGAAAAATAAATAAAATATACACAATACTTCTAGATAATCCTTCTTCACCAGCCTAAAAAGATGACTAGAAACTAAAACTCTATAAAACATATTCTCTAAATTTTCACCCCTTTCAAAGGAAACCCCTAACATGACCTCAATATAACCCCATAACCTGCAAGTGAATAAACAATTTACAAAAACATGGGGAATGTTTTCCTAAACCCCCATACAAAAATAACTCGCATATATGAATTGATTTACTGCCACATGAAAGTGATCATGAGTACATAGTTTATTATTCAATATTTTCTAAAAAATTCAATATCTTCCATGATTAATGAATGTATACATGAAAAATAATCACCATGATAGAGTGTTTCCATCGCCAACAAAACTAATTTTACACAAATACATATAGTTAAAAATCCAACTCATTTTCAGAGTCTCTAAACCATATCCCTATAAAGATATAAAATTGATTAATTCATAAAGATAAATGAAATTGAGTCATAATATCATCTCTCTACTTATAGAAAAACCCACAAATAGTTGTACACTTCATTTTATGGGTAACAAGAATATTAGACAATAATATTATCATTCAATACAATTATGTGTCGATCAATTGTTATTGGACATATTAGAGGTAGTATATGTAGATATATCCCTCAATAAATTAATACACCTCCAAATATAATGAAATTTTTATGAAATCATTTATATGGATACAAATATATCTTTCATGGTTTAAATCATTATGATAGAAAGTCAATATAAGGGTCATTTGATGTAAATTGATTTCTGGTATATTATTTATGAAGAGCATAATTGAATATAAAAAGTTATTTTATGCCTACACCGAAAATAATATTTGGTTTAACACATTTTTTCATGAATCCATGATGTGATTCATGACATAAAATAATCTATTCAAAATAATAATCCTGACATTACCTAGTAATTTGATAATATGACTATTGGTCCATCGATAAAGATAGTTTTTGTACACAAACATGGATGTGATAACCGAGTTGACTACAAAAACATTTCCTACATGGAACATGTATTTACCCTTCCATTTGACCATTTAATTAATAATTCCAGGAAAAGTTTTATTATGATATAATTTCTTATACTTACCAGAAATTAATAGAACTCCAATATAATAAAAGGTATTACTCATGTCTTCACTCCACGATATCTAGTAATCATATTCTTCTATTCCATTGTAATTCCCCACCCAATTATAATAATGGATATTTGTTCTAATATATAGAATTTCTACCCACTTCATCAAAATGATCCTAAATATCCTTGATGAAGACCAGAGTTTTGTCAGAGGCCTGCCCATGAAGTAGGGTATAATCATTATAATTTTATTGAATGTGTTAAAATACCTCTCCCATATTTGATTTTCCTAATAGTCCCATTATAAAAAATTCCATTCATACATCAGCAGAACTAAACTATAAATATAGATGACTGATAGAATAACATAAGTGGATATGGTAGTAATTTTAATGAAATTTTTATAAATGTTTACAATACTAGCAAGTTGTATAATAAATTTAAATATAAAAACAAAAAGAATAAATTAATCATACGGGGATAAATATAACCATTATCATATGGTGAAAATATTTTTTCTTTAATATATTGATTAATCAATAATAAAAATATATATATTAAATTAAATATGGTTTTCATATAGGATTCCATGGTATATTACTCTCAGTTTCCATATCGTAAACTCTTCATTAGTTTATGAATCCATGTTTTATTATAATTACTACCTATTAGAGAACATTTTTTTGGCTGATGGTGGGAATGAATTCATATTATGAACACAATATAACTGTTTATTGGTTTTTGATGATAACAGATAGTAAATTTTAACGTGTAATTTTTTATATATAGTATTGAAAGAGATTTCACATGCTAAATCATTATTTACTGGTTCATGACATAGAGTTACATTTAATATTAATTACACTATGAATATATCTATACTATATTTAACAAAATTTCAATAACATGTTATAATTGAATGTATCATTATCATGATTAAATCATCCTTGATAAATACCTCGTAAATAATTTGTGCATGATTGAAGAATGAATAATAAAATTAGAACAACAAAATTGAATTTTATTTCTATATTCTCATCTAATTTTCCATAACACGTCTATCACTATTAGGTAAAATCAAAATTAATTGAAAACCTATTTTCGTTTTTATGAAGCTATATCTATTTAAAGGAGAATATAATAGTAGATTCGATGTAGTCTATATAGAATAATTATTTTTCATTCCAAATTAATTAAATTTACTTGTAATATTATATGGTATGAATCTTTGTGTAAAATTTTAACAAACAAACATTAATTAATGGTAAATTATATAATCTATTATTATTATATTGATAAAGTACATAAAATAATAGTTTAGTTAATCAAATGAAATAAACTTGGTGGGAATAAATGAATTGCATCATGGTCCTTCTAATTGTCTCAAAAATTGTACATCTGTGGATGATATCATTGAGAAACTTGTTTTGTCTCAAAAGTAATAAGGGATAAATGATGTTGAGAATGATGATGGGGATTTATTTCCACTACATGTTTAAGATGATGAATTCATACCTTTTGATTAACATGTGACTCAAATTGAGGGATATATTTCTTCAAACATAGAGAAGATTAGTAAGCCGGTTCCATCTAAAAATAATTTTCGATTTATTATTTATTAAGGTTATAAAAATTATAGTTCTCTTGGTAATGTAAAATAATTATTTATGGCTTAATCTTGTGGGATTGTGTAACATGGTGTATTACATTACCGTGATAGTGTCACTACGAATGATGTGGTTATGGATTTGATCATTGATGGTTAGCACACTGTCATCCCCAGAAACATTCTCTAGGATTCTGATCCTTTGGAATCACCAACAAATGATTTAAACAGTACAAATGAAATGTAAAACAATATAGTGAATTTTCCTCCCATGATGATCAGATATAAGGTGGAATTTTAAATGATCCATCTTCCTTAGTGGTAAGAATAAAATTGCATGTTTTTTTTATCTGATACCTATCAAATCCCCAAATAAATTCATCCCATTATGTTTTTAACTAGTTTTATGTTTATGGATACACATCCTCATAAAATTTGGGACATGATGATCTTAATAAAGGTGGATGTGTTTTTGAAGGTTTAATATATAAGGGAATAATAAACGTGGATGTCATTAAAATTGGAAATTTTATGAAGATGTAAAAAATGGGCCTCAGATGACCTTATGCAATATTTCAATTTTCAATTTCAGACATAATAAAAAATTACCATGTTTTAAATTCATTCACCATATTAAGGGTTAAAAGGTTCAATGAGTTCTTTAAACAATGTTATACTGATTTATATATCACTAAATGTTCATAAATATGTTTTGTTGAGCTTATATGCCAATTAAAAATATCATTTCTTCATTTTTTTATTACTCATTGTCCTATAAAATTAATTTATAATATTTTAAAATTTAAGAGTATTTACATGTTTTCCACAACTATCACTTATAAAAGGGAATGTAATATACTCACTTCTCCAAAGACAAAATGACCATACAGATGGCATGGTTGTATAAAAAAACTCCCCAAATAAATTTCTTCTATCCTATATATCTTATTATCCCTAATATTCAGTCTAATTATGGTTTAAGGGTTATGAAAAAGAAACATAACCAAAAAATGAGTAAATCTATTATATTTATTCATTCATGGTTCATTAATCATCCATATCAATCAAATATATTACAACCATTATAACATCATATAATAAATATATTCACAATAGTTACATATTAGTATGATTAGTTTATATATGAGCATATTTTTTTCTTCCCATCTAATGGATAATAAAAATATCTCTCTTGTGTACTTGAATATTACTTTATCTGTGAAGTTCCATAATTCATTTTCACCACCACATGAAATTAATAGATTCTTATTAGGATTGAATTATTTTATATTATATTTATGAAATAATTAAAATAATATAAATTTATAAGAAAACTTAAACTCATTTTATATTATTCTTTTAAAAATGTACGCGTTATCATTAAATATATAGGAACTATCACCACCATGAAGGAACAAATTTATTTTTCCCTCAATGCTTATCAAGTATGGTTATGTAGAGCGATTCGCTGAATAAATGTTATATTTATGAAATAATTAATTCTATATGATGAAAATAATTTTTCAACTACATTAATTCAAATGTTTTTAAATATGAAAACGTTGTCTATGCATACATATGAACTAGTTTCTCCATGAAATATAAGTTTAATTATTATGAAAATTCCTAAATGGAAGGTTCTAAAAATGTATTTAACTTATAAATATGATATATAATAAATCATTATAATAATTAATATTAAAAATCTATGACCAAGGTCTAAGGACTAGAAACACTGAATTAAAATATTCTTTAAAAAAATTATCTTATTCTTAAATAATTTACTTTCACATTAAATTATAATTAAATGTAAAAAATTAAATTATAAATAAATTAAATGTGTAAAGATATTTTTATATATGGTTTATAAATATATTTTATTAATAAATATAAACATATTATATAAATTGTGACAATGTCTCCCAAAAAGATAGAATATTTGGAGAGGATTTTGTCAATATAATTTAGATTTTTTATTTTTTATTTTTAAATTTATATTGGTTAATTATATTTCCATTATCAACTAAAACCTATATATTTTATTACCATATGGATATATCTATACTTTTAAAGTATTCATTCTATCTTGAAAATATTGGTAATGAAAACTACCATTAGAATGTTTCTATTTCCAGATGACATTATGTCTTCTATTATGCAGGAATAAAATTTTTTCCACTTTTAAATTCATTAAATTGATAAAAAATATTTCTTATACATTTTCAATGTAATTTTCATGTTAATTATTATTTATATTTGAATTTATTTTTTAGGAACATGCAAATCATTTTATATAACTGTCAAAATAACTATTTATGAATGAATGAAATTATTATTTTTAATTTTCATTAGTCAAACACATTTTAATCATTTCATGACAATTGAATATTATCCAAATTACATACCATGCATCCAAAATATGTAAAAAAATACATTATGTATTGTTCTATATTTATTTATTTTAAATAATAAATTTTTGTTTTAAAAAATAATTATTCAAATGATGTCATTACTGTTTGGAATATTTTATTCAACCACTAAAATATTATTATAATTACCTTAAATTATTGTCATTTTTTTGGAATTAGTATAATAATTCATTATTGGAAACACTAGGGATAAATTTAAAAATATGATAATATTCAAAAACATTTTCATGGGAATATGTGTGTAGATTCCTTAGAATGAAATCCCATTCACAATTAAAATAATTGAATAATGGATTTGGGATAGATTTACCTTGGGGTAATCACCATGAAAAGGATTAGTTCAGTTTTAATTCGATATTCAATTTTTTCAAATTTAATATTCAAAATTATTCATCGAGTATAAAACACATTTGGGGATATGCTATTTATATTTGATATATTTCATTATGTATCATTGAAATCATAATATCCAATGATTGATAAATATAATGATTATTATTTTATAAAATATTATGTTTTAGAAAAAAAACCATTTACTAAATGTATTTTTTTATATCAATGACCATTAATATTTCCTTTATTTTAAATGGGATATACTCAATTTAAACAGCCATTTTTGTTCTATATAAATTAATGGAGATATATATATTGACTATTGAATATTTATATTTAATTTAATATATTAAATTTAGTTATTTATATATTTCATTTTCATATAGAGTAGTTATAGTATTTATCATTATATATATATGAGGAAGTATATTTTCATGTGTATGTAATGGGTTAGATAATGATTTATATATCCCTAAAAAATAAGTTACTCCCATTAGTTAAATAAGAAAGGGTGTTAAATTGTTTATTAAACCCCATATATGTTATTTTTTTTGATATAATGCCTTTATTTTTTGAAAAATTATGTGGCATGAGATGTATATGACTTGTTCTTGATCTGTTGTAATAATGCATCAACAGTATGACAATGATGAACTTTATCGTTAATTTGGATATCTAGAATAAAAAATTCCTTAACTATGAAATCATTTATAGTTTTCCTTGTATTGTTTTTCCATTATTAAATTTCCTACATTCCATAATGATTACATGAACCATCTATTGATAATATTTTTCATTATACATTTAATTATATATGTATTACTTATATACATTTTTATCTACACAATCCATTACAATGAATATTTAATCAACTATTTTTATGATTTTATATAACATGGGTAATATGAATGTTTAATTGACTAAAAATTAATGTATAAAAATATAATTATTTAATAATTTTTAGAAGGTATTATTTATATTTCCTATTTACTTTCATAATCATGTATATATTTAGTAACCCAATGCTATAATTTATTTTTGATTTCTTACTAATATATCCTTTGTATATTATACCAATTCTATAATGTAATTATTCTATATAGATCACCCAATTTAGGTTTGTTTCAATAAAAATAATTGTTTTCTTACCTATAAAAATTTAATAATTTTATTTTGTATACAATATCTTATAGTCATGTTATGTTTACATGAGAAGAGATATTAATAATATTTTATAATTTTATTCTCATATTTCATTGATTATTTGATTTTGTATTAATATACCTAATGTTGGATTTTATTTTATGGAATTTTAGAATGTGTGTGTTTATGAATAGTTATTTGTTTACTATTGCTAAATAGTCTTGGATGTGATATAGTGGTGTAGAGTTTATATTTTTTGGTTTGAACATATATAAATAATGAGATAGTTGGGGTATCTATTTAATGGATTATCATTATAGTTATTGTAATGACCCCAACCATAATGTCATAGTGAAAATGTTTATTTTATTACATTTTTACTAAAGACATGAAATCACATTTTGAATGAATGAATATTTTACTAATCTTGGTAAATTGGATACATACATGAATCTCATTTTTTATTTGAAAACATAGAATATAATATATAACTTCAATTGATAGAAATTTTATTATATTTAGAATATCCCTAGTTATCAATCATTTTACACTTCCTAGAATCGTTGGGATATGGAACATATGGATGCATTATTATCATATTCTAAGTAATGGTATGTGTTAAATATAAGAAAACATGGAATAAATATGCATGAATCATATCGACGAAGTAAATGATGATAAAACAATTCCATATAGTAAATAAAATTAAACTGAGACTTATATATAGAAATTAGAATAGTAAAAATAATTATAATGACACTGATAAAAAAATAATGTTTTAATATATAATTCAAGATATATAAAATCAATTATCATGGTCTAGTGTCAAGTAATCTAAAAATACAATCACTTTATCCTTCCTTGACATAAAGAAATGCCCAATGAGTCATCCAAATACTCAATATATTTTTCTTCATGATTCATGGTGATTAATCTAGGGAATATGTAATTCTAAATCCCCCTAATTACATAATACATCCAATTCATTGATTATATGAATTTAAAATATAACATAATCTATAATCATTACAAATAAATAAATGTATGAATTGTTAGAACTCTAATAGGAAATTCCAATAATTTTCCTACGATAATTGATCATAATCTATCATTAATAAGATGATGGATTTTATATTTTTACTATATAAAACATAAATTATTATATTCAATAATTTTAATTGAAATATATAAAAATACAATAAAAAATTCACTGAAAAGATATCGATGAAATTACCGCTTTTCATAATGAAATTACGTATTGTTTTTTAAAAAATATAATATAATAATGAATTTTCTTTTTGAAAATGAAAATTTTAAAATGTTAATTATTTTAAAATATTTTCTTGGTAATGATGTAAATAAATTCCATTAATTATATAATAATGAAGAAAATTAACATTTCAAAATTATTTAAAAGAAGTAAAAAAGTACATTATTTAAAAAATTACAAGAATAATGATTTAAAATAATTTTTAAAGGTAATTTTTTATTTAATAAATCAAAAAAATGGTAAAAATAATAAATAAATAATTTAAATAAAAATTTGGAAAATGAAGATGATAATCATCGACTAGGAAGAATAAAAATGTATGTTTTCATTATGAGCCTAATTTCTAAATGTATTGTACATAAAAAAGATGAAATGAATAGAAAAAAATTATTATGTAGAAATAAACCCATGATAATAATATATACAAGGTTTATTATAAAAGGATCAAACAGTTACAATAATTGAGACTTAAATATTATTAATCTCAAATAATGATAGGATTTTGAAAAAAACTCATACCTCAAATATGGAATCCTTTATACGTGTTAGAAACCCAGGAATAAAAAATTTATATTTATTATAAAACTATTCAATGACCATATTCATATAATTCATAACTTATAGGATTTAATTATAACCATTCATCATCCTTTTGTCAAAAATCACATTTTTAGGTGCCAAATGCATCATTTTTCATGTATATTATGCTATAGGAGTTTTGGTCATTGTACATTGATAATAGTTCAATAATGTTAATAATTTTTACAATTAAATATATATTATATATATTAATTATAGAATTATATATATATATATATATCTAGAATCATCCATAAATTTCACATGAAAAATTTATGTACATCATTCATGGAGACTCTAGGATATACGTATTAATGAATTTTGTTATCACATTTCAAATTATGTAATGCAATTATGCTATTCAATAATTTAAATTTATAAGAACATTTTTATATCACATATAACATATATATTCCTTAAATATATAATTATAACATTATATAAAATATTATTTATGAACTAACTAGATCACATAATAGAGGTTGTTGTCCACATGTATGTACCAAAAACATTATCATTTTCTATCAGACAATAAGAGAAAAAGGAAGATAGGGTAATATTGCTTTAGAAGTTAAATTATATCAAATATATCTTATATAAAAATATAAACCATCATTTTAACCGTCAATCAATTATGGTGGAAAATTATTTTGTATATCTCTATGTAGAGATGGTAAGTATTACCTATTCATGAGCAAGACAATCACATCCCATTCAATGGAAAAGTTGTTGGATAATGGTGGTTTTATAATTATATTAAAATATTATTATATGGATGATTATAAATTATTATTTTATAATAGAAATATATATTTAAGGGTTATATTTCTAATTGAATTTACAAATGTTATGTAATAGAATTTCCTCTTATTTGGGAATCCTCCTTTAGAACCATATTTAAAGAACCTATTGCTGCTATATTTGGATGAACAACACCTATAATACTTTGGAATGTTTTTGTATTTTTAAAATGGTATTTGATTTAGTTATTTTATATTAATTTAGTATAGTATGTGAGAGAGGAAGTGAGATTCCTTTTATAAGTAAGGGATATGAAAAAAAATTGAATTACAAAAAGAAGATGAAAAAATAATTAATACACCCTGAATAATGAAGCTTCCAAATATGCTAATATATTAATGAACAAGTATATAGTCATAATATTATAATGAAATAAATTTTTTTAAATTTTTTGTGTAATTTTACACCATTTCTTTTTTATGAACCCCTTGGTTATCCGATTTAACCCATAAGTGTGATAATAATTTTTTCAATCAAAAGTGGATATTATTTTACAAATAAGGTGAAACTTTTATAAAAAATCTCCAAAGGATGATACATTGATCCATCTATTTTCCCCTATTACCTATTTCATGTTTATGATTTTTTATAGATAATTTATTATAATATTATTTTATTAATATATCATTCATGAAATTTTCAATGATAATCAATTTTCTACAATTAAAGACATGATGAAAAACATAGAAATAAAATAAAATTAAATCACACATCCACAAAATATTTTATTTTTCTAAAATAATAGTGTAACAAAAACAGTCACCCAACGTTTAATACATTTAATATTTTTATTTTCATGACCCCTCCCTTGGGGCCCATGTCGTGACTACCACAAGCTCTCCATCCGTAGGACAGAGGATGGCGATTAGCTCTGTAAGGAATATTCCCTTAATCCAGGAAGGCATTGCCTTTATATCCTATAAAAAAACACAACCAAGTACACGAAATGATACAAACACAAGTAAACTGTATTGTAGAAAGTGTGTGTACAGTATGAAAAAGGTGCCAGAATACTTGTCCAACTAGAAAGTTTAGGAAAACTGGAATGTACATGTAAACTAAAACAGCTCCTCTGAACACCCGCCTAGATCCTACCTGAAGGGTTGGTACAACTCTCAAATGATCATCTCTACAGCACGCCTCATCAAAGGTATACCTCCGAGCTACCTCTAGTCCTAGTACTCTTGTCCTTAGTCAGCATTGTTTGTCGTCTGCACCAAACACAAAAAGGTGTCGTCATAGCCAGTACAGGGTTGAGTATAACGATTGTCAGTATGGACCCCGAGACACACAAAGGTCTCACAATAACCACAATCGAAAAACCCAAAAGCATTGAATCAACTGAAAACTCTACATAGGTATATTCCCACACATATTTGTAAATTATCAAGTATACCCATCTCAATCACGGGGAAATAGAGGGTCCAACTCAAATTCCCAAAGCAAAACTATTCTACAAAAGAAGGAATACCACGAAGGTAACTACCTCAAATGTACGCCACATAGAATAATAACACTAAGGTATCACCACCAAGGTATGTACCACAATAGTACGCCACACAGAATATTACCACAAAGTTATCACCATGAAGGCAATTACCATAATGTTACGCCATACAGAATATTACCAAAAATTTATCACTGCAAATGTATGTACCAAAATGGTATTCCACAAAAAAGATTACCACAAATGTAAAGACTTATCTCACACCAGGTATAAAATTGGTAGGGTAGTAAAGATTCTTTTATATAAATACTGAATCATCTTACTCTATTAAGAAGAAGACCCCTATAGGATCCTAAATCATCAGACCCATATATGATCCTATATCATCATACCCACATAGGATCCTAGTACATCATCATACCCACATAGGATCCTAGTACAACAAACCCACATAGGATCTTTTAGTATTCCCATGTGTATTCCAAGAGAAAATCCAAGTGATACTCTCATACATAGACCCACAAAGGATCCCAAATTACAGACCCACATAAGATCACTTTCTCATTTTACAGACACCTACAGGGCTCCCGCACTAAGCTTGCATGATTCAAGGAGGGTCCTCTACTCAAGCCATAGGTTGATGCGCCTACTTCCACGAAGTCCCACGAAGAAGTAACCCAATGGACCACCACGTGATAGGGGTATCAATGCAATAAAAAGTGTGTTAATCGAATGCTCGGTCTGTATGTTATTGGCCTTTTAGTCTCGAGGGCCCGGCTGTAACCATGTTCAATCCAACCCAGCCATACCCCAACATTATTCAAAACTCACGTGGTGTATACCAAAAGGAACATTTCAATCCAAGGATTCCTATTCAATAGATGTTTCATCAAACGGATTCAAGTAGCAACAAGATATGACTGAAAGAACAAAAACGTTCGTTGTGGGTCCGGGTTCGGTCTGACTAGGTCGAAGTGACTAGGACCGACATAGTTCCTACCCTAGGTCAGATAAATCCCGATCGGTTCAGACTGGCCTGCACTAAGGCAGCCCTTGGTGAGGTGGCCTATGATGCAGCACCCTATGGTGCAACGTCCCGCCGTGGCTGGCATGACTGCTCGCCCCCGCCTCGATGCGGCGCAGTCGTGTGTCGTGCCTTCACCAGCAGCCGACAGTAAGCTGACCACACTCTTCTCACCATCACGGCACAAATCTATGGCTATGACATTCTTGGAGGTGTGTTCATGCACGGTGGTCCCTTTCGAGTGGCCGGACGGCATGTCGGACACCTCCCTTTCCCTGCCGCTGCTGACGGGCCGCAACTGTTCTCCGATGGCGCAGTTGCGCCGCATTCGTCTTCATGGCCGACCATGGTGCCAGCCGCCGCTCTAGAGTCCCACCTATGTTAATAGCCTAAACTGGTCGACGTCCTTCTCCATCCCAAATGACACATAAAAAACCATAATGGACTGTGGAGTGGTCGGGCCATGTTTGTTTGGCCCACCCCCTCCATGTTAAAGCGCTATCAAGCAGCTCAAGGGGAGAGGTTCAACATAAAAGAAAATTTACAAAGGTAAATGAAAATAACACCCCTTCCTCGAAGGTTCGTCGACATCGGTTAAGATGAGTTGATAGGTAGAAGATGAAGTCATTAAAGAACATCAGCATTCGTTCCCTCTACAAGGTGATTCCAGTATAGGCTCGGGGTCAGTTCTTGGTTCTTCGTTGGAACAATTTATTTAGAGGAATCCTAAAGTCACCTCCCTCATTAAAAATGGAATTCAAGAGTCGGGTGGTCCCCCCCATTAAGAATTCATAGTTGAGGGGGTTTCCTAGATCAGGTGGTCCCCACCACAACATAATCAAATTGGGAGTTTTTTAAAAAACTAAAATAAATGTTGTTCATTGTTTTATTTTTATTTCCACATAAAAGAAGAAAATTAAAATTCACCCTCGACTAACTGCAGTTGAGGTGACGGTCTCATTAAGCGATTATCGGTGCTAAGAGTTCAGTGATGTCCTCTAATTTTAATTCTGAGAACCAGTTCAAAAGATACAAAAACCCTCCCTTTCATTTACTGAACGTACATAAAAATGTTAAAAAATTCATTTTGGGATAACCAGGCCTCGGAATCATGTGCCGCAATTTTTCACGGACTCATAAAATTAACATATAATTAAAAAAATTTACATGGAAATTCTGGGTCTTTACATATTACCCACCTAAGGGTTTTCATCCCTAAATACCACATTACAAATACTATAAAAACAAGTTGTGTTATTGGGCAAGAATCTAAGCATCCCACTCTGATGTGCACTTTTTGGGGTTCTCGTGTAGCTAATGTACACACACAAAAGGTATTGACCGCCCATGAAGGAACCACTCATGTCGATCCTAAATCTCAACTAGAACCTCCGTAAACATCACCCATAATAAATTTCTAGCTCGCCCCAGTCAATGATGTGAGATGAGTCGTGCACGTATCTCCTCATCTGGGATACATGGAAGACGTCATGCACCAGGTGCAACTGATGTAGAAGAGCTAAGTGGAAAGCAACCTTGCCATCTCTGATGAGGACCTAAAAGGGTTCTATGAACCTCATAGATAATTTGATTCCATGGACAAATCTCTTCAATCATCATCGGGGTCAGACGCGTAGAACGATGTGGTCCCCATCTACTAACTCCATAGGTCTCTGTATCCTATCAGTATTAGACTTTTTCCTACTCTGTATAGTCTTCATACACTCCTGGATGATCTCAACCTTCTCTATGGTAGCCCATACCATTTCTGGTCCCATGGGTGTAGACTCCCCTAGGTCAGTCTAGCACAAATGGGATCTTCATGTTCGGCCGTACAACGCCTTGAAAGGTGCCTTCCCCAATGGTTGATGATACTCCTTGTAGCCGCGCAATCTACTACCCCTAGAGGCATCCCAAGCTCTCTACTGAACCCTACTCTATGATAGATATTAAGTGGGTGAACCTGGTGAGGATACTCCTTTTAGGCGCAGAATCGCTCGGTGTAGTCCCTCACTAGATCACTATATGTGCTGACCCACAGAGGATCGCTCTACATTCCTTATGTCACAACCACCTACTGGGTTCTAGCACTATGCCCATTCATCTCTGGGAGGATCCACTAAACACACTACTGGTCGATATTGCAACATCTAAGAAGTACCATGAAAATTTTTCCCAAAGGACCTGCATGTCATATGGGTGTCAACGCAATAGATGGTGCATTAATCGGATGCCCTGTCTTTATGTTATTAGCCTTATAGTCACGAAGGCCATGATGGATTCGTGCTCGATCCAACCCAACCATTACCCAACATTATATAAATATATAGTGGGGTATACCAATGGGACTATCTCTCTATATATCTTTTGGTGCCACCGATGTTTCATCAAACAGGTGTCTGGTACCAATGTTAAGGCCAAAAGAGAGTATAGGGTCGAAACCGGTCCGTGTCTGGTCCGACAAGTCCTTGGTCGACCCGGTTCGGGTTGAACAGGACTGACCTGCTGGGTACGGCTCGACCTACGCTAGGCGGCCTAGCCTTGCAGCCCTGGGAGGTGCGGAGGATTTGTGGGCTACGAAGACCGTGGGTGGCTGTGGGTGCCATGGGGCGGCAGAGGCAGCGGAGCGGCGTGAGGCCATGGGTGAAACAGGGCGGCGTCTGTTCGTGGAGCTGCGCATGGTGGCGGAGTCCGCGGGTTCCGTAAGACGGAATGAGTCCACTGGGGGCCACAATGGTGGCGCGGAGGCCATATGGCCATGGGGGCGGAGCGAGGCTGTGGGGTGGAGGAGCATCATGTTGTCACCAGAGGCCGGCTTGACCTTTCTCCCTTCATTCGTCGCCTTCATCACGGTACTCAGGTTCCACCGGTACCGACTGCTAGCACTGGTCACTGTCATCATCTCAAAGATCACAAAAATGATCCACGAGATCTGAAGAGGGGTTGGGCCATTTTTGGTTTGCCCGTACCCTCCACATTAGGGTGTTAGTACGCGACACAACAAAATCTTGAATGAAGAACATCAAACCCTACAACCTCCCGCAATGATTATTCTCAAACCCGCAAAAGAAAACATACATGTATAAAATAATTAGAGAGTTGATCTAAATTATTTTTTTATGAAGGGGAGAACATGGGAATATATAATCATACACTACTAAACCCCTACCTTGAAAGTTTATTGAAAATTTTCTACGGTTGAGACAGATTGGCGTTTGTCGATCCCGAAACATGTCCCCTCCAAATGTGTCAGAGAGGAGTTGAAAAAGATGAAGTCACTAATGACTACATTTCCTCGATCATCGGTTCTTTCGTCATGGGAGATCCTTCGATGATGTTTGGAGAAAGATTCGTCAATGGAGAATAGTTCTTCATTGGCGTTTGTCATTGGAGGATGAGTTTCTCCACATTCCTCTAAAGCATCTCCCTTTCCCCAATTCAACCAAAAATGAAATCCCAACATAATAAAATATTTTATCTATTATGTTTGTTGGAATAAATTCAAATTAGCTTAATTATTTAATTTATGTGGTTGACACCATTAAAGAAGGATGATTCTAACGGTCACCTCCCTCATTAAATAGAGTGCTCAAGAGGCTTCTCCCATGAAAGAAGGAGTTAGGGTGTTCGAGTGGTCCCCAACCTCAAATTAAAATTGGGTTGTTTTGGGCTCGGTAGTCCCAACCTCTGTATCTTCACATCGTAGGTTGCAACAAAAATAAAAATGTTAAACAACTTTATATTATTCTATTCTACGACAAAAAAACCCAAAAAATTAACATTCACCCTCCACCAACTATCATCGTGGTGAAAGTATCCTTATGTGAATATCGGTACTACGAGTTCCACGGTGTCTTTAGATTTAAATTCCGATCAATGGTTCAAATGTTAGATAATCTGGCTCGCACATTTACAGAACGTACCCAAAATAATGTTCATAAATTCATTCTGGGTCCTCCGGGCCTTAGAATCACATCAGGGATTTATGTCCTCATATGCCACAACTCAAACTAAGGGAAAATGTGGGGGTACTGAGCACGCATCTGAGCCTTCCACTTTTATGTGCTCTCCTGGAGGTTCACGTTCTTCTAGGGAACACACACTAGAGGTATCGACCTTCCATGAAGGACCTGCTCCTGTCGATCCTCAATCTCTACTGGAAGCTCCGTAAAAGTCACCCCATCGTCGACTTCCATCTCGTCATGGTGGATGATGTGAGAAGGATCATTAATTAATCTCCTCAGCTGGGATACGTGGAAGATGTCATACACCTGATGTAACTGAGGTGGAAGAGCTAAGCAGTAAGCCACCATTCCATCTATGCTGAGTACCTGAAAAGGTTCGATGTACATCAGAGATAACATGCCTCAACATCCAAATCTCTGCAACCTTCATCAAGGTGAGGACCATAGAATGACCTGGTCACCATCCTCAAACTCTAGAGGGCTCCATATCCTATCAGCATAAGACTTATTCCTACTCTGTTCTGTCTTCATCTGCTTTGGGATGATATGGACTTTCTCTGTGGAAGCTCGTACCATCTTTGGTCCCACTAATGCTGACTCCCCTGGGTCATTCTAGCACAAAGGGGATCTGCAAGTTCTTATGTACAATTCTTAGAATGTTGACATACCAATGGTGGAGTGATAGCTGTTGTTTTATGAAAACTCCACCAAATTCATGTGATCCTCGCAACTACGACCGAAGTCTAGGACACAAGCATGCAGCATGTTCTCAAGGTTCTGAATTGTCTGCTCAGTCTGGCCATCCTTCTGAGGATGGAATGCAGTGCTCAAATGAGGATGCATCCTGAAAGCCTCTTGCAACTCCTTCCATAGCCAGGAAATAAATTTTTTATCATGATTGGGGACCACCATCAAGGGTACTCCATGTAGCTGTACAATCCCTTGCACAATGAATCATCCCAATCTCTCTACTAAAACCAGCTCTCTGATCATTACAAAGTGGGCCGACTTACTGAGTCAGTTGAAAATCACCCAAATAAAGGTGTGTCCCATGGATATACATGTAATTAATATCATGATGTCCATAGTTATCCCTTCCCATCTCCACTCTGGGACATCTAATGGCTGAACCAAGCTAGCTAGTACCAGATGCACTGCCTTTAATTACTGACATGTGAATCACCGAGAAACAAACTCTCCTACTTCATTATTCATTCTTGTCCACCAATGTTGTCATCGGAGATCCTGATACATCTTTTCCACTCCTAGATGTACCACAAGAGGGTAATTTGGGAACTCCCTCATCACATCCACCCGAACCGACATGAGTACCATGGTACGTCCTCTAAAGAGAATGACATGCTTCCCGCCGTCAAAATATCCATCAGGTGCATGTCCCATGGATATCATTTCATGTCGTGTCTTGCAGTTAGTGTCCCCATGATGTGCCTCCCTGACTCAATAATGTAGTGGGTGAGTGACTGTAAGAGGCAAAAAAAATCTACTCCATCTATATCCACAATGGATATCTACAAAGCGGCCAGCTGCTCTGTCACCTTTCTTATTAGATGTATACCTGAACTCCTACTGAGTGTATCCACTACAATGTTCCCCTTCCTGGGAGTATTGAATATCTCGAAGTTATAGTCCTGGATAAAATCATTCTAACAACATTGTGTCAGGTTTAGGTCATTCTGAGAGAAGATATACATGAGACTTTTGTGATCCATGTATACTTTAAAACGTTCGCCCATAAAATAGTCCCACAAAATCTTCATGGAAAATACCAATACTACTAACTCTATGTCATGGGTACAGTATTTATACTCAGGATGTCTCACCGATCGAGAATCTTATCCTATCACTACTCGCTTATGCATCAAAACACATCCGAGTATGGTCCCTGATGTGTCGTAGTAGACTACGTACCATATGCCATCCTCTAGAAGCCTCAAGATGGGGGCACTAGTCTGCCTCTACCTCAGCTCCTAAAAATGTCATTGGATTCTCTCCGACAACATGATGGGTTTCCCCTTCTTCGTCAATGAAGAAATTGGTGCTGCAACTCTAGATAAATCTTACACAAGCCTCCAGTAATATCTATCCAATCCCAAGAAACTCCATTCCTCCATCACACTCTTGTGCGGATCCCAATCATGTTCTACCTCAATCTTCACTAGATCCACAGTCACACCAGCCTCTGAGATGACTTGTCCCAGAATATGATCCTATCAGATTTAGAACTGGAACTTCGAGTGCTTAACATAATGCTAGTGCACTCAATGTGTTTCTAGTAATACCTGCAATTGATATGCATTCCCCTCCTCAGTAGCCGAGTAGATCAGAATGTCATCAATGATGAATACTACAAAGCTATCAAGCTATGGCGGAAATATCATGTTCATTAATACCTAGAACACTGATAGAGAATATGATAGTCTGAATGGAATAACCAAGAACATGTAATAGTAATCCCGACATCTGAATGTCGTCTTCTACACATCCTCATCTTGTACTCTGAGCTGGCGATAGCCTGATCCGAGGTCTATCTTTGAGAACCACAGTGCTCCCGTCAGCTTATCAAAGAGGTCTTCAATCCTCGGGAGTGGGTAAATGTACTTCATTGTCACCTAGTTTAGACGTTGATAGTCAACAAACAGACTCAAGCTCCCATCCACCTTCTTCGAAAAAAAATTGGGGCTTCCTAAGGTTAAACACTGGACCGAATGAATCCCTTCCCCTGTAGGTCCTATAGCTTTACCTATAGATCACGAAGCTTCTAACGATCCATCTGATATGCTGGTTTTGATATCTATGACATCCTAGGGTACACATTAATGTAAAATTACACCTCTCTGTGAGGAGGTAGACCCAAAAAATCCCTAGGGAAGATATCCACGTACATGTCTACTACTACAGGATAACTTGGTCTCTCCACATCAACCACTCTGAGGTTGAGGCTGGCCATATGATGAGTGATTGGGTGCACTCTCCAACTGGTACGTCCATCCTGTGCTGCAGAGGCTCCCCATTCACCGATGAAGGTAAAACTGGTCCCATTCTTGCAGAAACACAACACTTTGTGCCTAATACAATCTATTTGAGAATGGACTATAGATAATCAGTCCATACACAAGATGACGTCCTAAGGATTTGGCGCCGCTACTAGGAGATCTAGGACGAAGCCCTTTCCACCTAGAGTAAGCTCACAGAGTCAGCACCAGTGTGTAATCGTCAAATCAGCTCCTATCAGAGTCTCTAGCTGTAATGATCGAGCTAACATCTCCATATGCATCTACTAGCTCCGAACGAGGGTAGTGGTAATAAAAGACTAACTACCACGTGTGTCTATAAGGACTACAACTAAGGTGGAGTAGACACAGATTGCACCTTGAATCATCTTTATAGCACCGTGATCGTAGGCCTCGCCTGCTTGGAGTTGAGCTCGCCCCTGTCCTCCTGCTCCCTATGGTCGGGGTGGACCACCTAGTGGTGGTGGCGGTAACATCTCGAATCGTCACCCACCACCAACTCCATGTCCAGCTCGTCTACCATGTCTTCATACTCCATGCTGACCTCTTTCATCGAATATTTTTATCTTCAGGGGTTTTTCATCGATCTTCTGCGGATCATCCATAGAGAGGGTCGATAAATCATTAGGGGTGTGACCCTGCCCGCTGCATGGATAACATTTCCCACTCCTAGAATGAATGGCTCTTCCTCTGGTGCCTCCCACAACCGACCCTGAATCATACATTTGTCCACATATAGGTCTAGTCCTCTTTGACCTCCTTTTCATATGTCTTCTGCCAGCTGCAGAAGACTCCTGGTACGTGATGACTGCTGGTGGGTCTCGCTGCTGGTTACTAGTCAGCAAAGAAACACTTTACCATGAGGGCTCTCTCTAACACCCCCGCATGTGTTGGGATGCTAAGAGAAATATTTCAAGCTCTGATCTCTCACCTAAGCCAATACATGAAGGTCCGGTCCCTGAAGAATGGGTCCCTCACCATATTAGTGGAGTAGCATCAGAGGAAAATGAACCTCGTTGAGTACTAATCCACATTCGTGCTTCCCTTCTGCAAATAATGTAGCTCATGAATGTGCACTATGCGAAGAGTCGATGAAACAAACTCTTCCCAAAACATGAACGCGATGTCTTCCAAGAGAAGCACCAACTCATCATGAACCTAGAGCACCAAGATCCACTATCTGCCTACTGCAGCCTGTAGAAGGCTAGAAGTAGGGATAACCATGAGATCGGCAGGTGTCCATACTAGTCGGAAGACTCTCACTATGTCCTCCAGAAAATCTTTAGCTGCATGCAGGTCCTTCTATCCCCTGATCCTGGGTGGAATATGGTGCTAGAATACATGCAACATTCCCAAGAAGCGTGCACACTCTACTTCTGGAGATGATGATATCGGTGGCCCAATGGGTAATGGTACCACTGGTGCCTCCACTGGTGCCTCTACTGGAAGAGGGCCCTACATCGATGCCTCGTCCCTCGATGGGATATCAGTTAGTACTACTCTTGGAACACTATATGGTTGTATCTGTGGAGGCATCCTAAAAAGTAACAGGTCTGTCACGGTAAATATGTAATACCTGGTGAGCAGACTCAAGTGATCACAAATAAAACTCTTGAAAACACACACACAATCATTGTTTTCATGCACTGAGTTAGAAATCAAAACCAAGGGTCCTGGTGTATGGATAAGTCATCCACCACACCGACACTGGATTCCCTAAACTGATAACTAAAGTCCCTACACTTAATACTATTCCGTTAAAAATAATGATCACAGTGCTATGTACTATGGTAGAACGGACTCCTTTGATACCAATTTGTCACGACCCGTCCCTCACGGCACGTGTCATAACTACCCACAACCCGCCTTCCATTGGACAGGGGATGGCGACTGGCACCGAAATGCGTATTCCATATAACTGGGAAGGAATTGCCTTTATATACTATATATACACTTATACAATCTCACAACACGATATGAACACAAGTATACTATATAACAGAAAGTGTGCTGAAAGATAAAGGGGCTGGAAAGACACAACTAACTACAAAATACAGGTAAAACTGAAATACAACTTAAGGAAAAAGGGAAACAGATACTTGGTCATTCTCCGAGGATCCTCCCATATGGGTATGTATAGATCACCTCCTCATCATTCCACATCCTTTTATCTCCTCTACGTATCGTCACGTCGTATAGTCCACCACCGGGCACCATCCAGACCAGGTATTCTCAGCCTCGATCATCATCGTCTGTCATCTACACCAAACACAACAAGGTGTGGGAATATCCCATGTAGGGGTGAGTATAATGATACCCAGTAGGGACCCTGAGACCCTCAATGTCTCACAAAATCAACAATGGATAAATCTCAAAGCATGGAGTCATCTATCAACCCTACATAGGTATATTCCCATACAAATACCAATGTTATCAAGTATACCCATCTCAATAATGAGGATACTCATGGTCCAACCCAAAAGGCCAAAGATCAACTATTCCACAATGGAAAACCACAAAGTCAGGTTCCACACATGTACGCGACAAAGAAGAATACCACTATGGTATTACCATGAAGTAAAGTACCTCACAGGTATGAACTCAGCTCGTTCTAGGTATATCTTATGTAAAATAGTAGAGATGATTAGATATAACTAATGAATATTATTTCTATGTTTAGAGGAATAACCACATAGGATCACCAGGTGCAGACCCACACAGGATTGCTCGGTGCTGACCCACACAAGATCGCATGATTTTCACCCACATAGGATCACTAGATGTTGACACACACATGATCGCCCTAATTGCTGACCCACAGAGGATCGCTCTATGTTCTGACCCACATAGGATCGCTCGGTGCTAACCCCCACATGATCTATCTTAGTGTGTACCCACACAGGATCTCTCTACATTCATCACGTAATTTCCAGCTACTGGGTTCTCACACTGTTCTCCGTCATCTCTGGGTGGATCCACTGCACAAGATACTAATCAATACTCCAACTACCACAAAGTGTCATGAAAATGTATCCCAAAGGACAACCACGTCATATGGGTCTCAACGCAATAGATGGTGCATCAATTGGATGCCCGATTGGTATGTTATAATCTTTTTAGACCCGAGGGTCCGGTTGGTTTCTTGCTCAATCCATCCCAAACATTTCCCAACATTATTAAATTCTCATGTTGGGTATACCAAAGGGATTGTCTCACTCCTGGGATTCTGGTGCCGCAGACGGTTCAACAAACAGACGCATAGTTCCAATGTTATGACCAAAAGGGACTATAGGGTCGAAACTGGTCTGGGGGATGTCCGACCAGGTCATGTCGACCCATCCCGACCTGGTTCGGGTCAGACCGGCCCACCCGCTGGGCCCGACCCTACCCGCGATGGGTTCGACCCAGCCCTTCACTAGGCGGCTCGACCTTGGTGGTGCGGGCCGGTGCAGATGTCGTGAGGGCCACGGAGGCAGCGAGTGTCACGAGGAGGCGGAGGCCGCAGTGTGGTGTTGGGGATTGGGTGACGTAGGGAGGTGCAAGGCAGTAGAGTGGCATGGGGCGGTGGAGCTCGCAGGTCCCATGGGACGGCATGAGGCCGCAAGAGTCCACGAGGGTGGTGCAGGGGCCGCCGGGCGGCGGAGAGGCATGGGGCGTTAGAGGCCATGGGCGGTGGAGCGCCACGTGGTCTGGAGGCCATGGGGTGGAGGAACGACGTGCCTCCACCAGCGGCCTACATGACCAACTGCCCTTCGTTCGACACCTTAATCATGGTTCTCGAGTTCCACTGGTGCCAACCCCCGGCACTGGTTTCCATCACCATCATGAAGATCACACAATAGATCCACAAGATTTGCGGAGGGGTCAAGCCATCTTGTTTTGACCCCTAACCACCACGTTATAGGGATTGCAAGCAGCTCAACACAATATTGAATGATGAATGTCAAACACTACAACCTCCAAAAATGATTATTCCAAAACCCGCAAAAGAAAACATTCGCGGATCAACTAATTATGGAGTTGATCTGTGTTCATTGTTTTAGAAGGGAAGAACATAGTAATATATAAACATACACATCTAAACCCCTACCTCAATGGTTTGTTGAAGATTTTCCATATATGAGATGGATCGGCATTTATCGATCCTGAAACAAGCCTCCTTCAACGACGTTAGTGAATAGAGGAAAAATATGAAGTCAGTGACAATGGTGTTTCCTAGATAGTTAGTTTGTTCATCATTAGAGATCCTTCGGAGATGTTTGGAGAATGATCCGTCGAAGGAGAATATTTCTTCCTTGGTGTTCATCATTGGAGGATGAGTTTATCCATGATTCGCAAAAGCTTCTCCCTCTCCCCAATTCCACCAAAAATGAAATCCCAACATAATAGAGTATGTTATCTATTTAGTTTGTTAGTATAAATTCAAATTGTCTTAATTAATTAATTGATGTTTTCCACACCATTAATGTGGTTGGATACCAAATGTCACCTCCATCATTAAGGAGGGAGATCAAGAGGCTTCACCAATTAAAGAAGGTGTTAGGGTGTTCAGGTGGTCCCCACCATCAATTTCAAATTGGGATGTTTTGGGCTTGGTGGTCCACACCACCATAACCTCACATGGATGGTTTCAACAAAAATAAAAAAATTTAAAATTTTTATTTTAGTCTATTCTTCAATGAAAAAACCAAAAAATTATCTTTCACCCTCGAACAACTGCAATCGAGGTGAAAGTCGCCTTAAGTGAATGTCGGCGTAGCAAGTTCAACGGTGTCCTGAGATTTCAATTTAGAGCTCCAGTTCAAAAGTAAGAATATACCGCTCGCACGTTTACTAATCATACACAAAATAATGTTCAGAAATTCCTTCCCGGCACTCCGAACGTTTGAATTACGTGCCATCAATTTTCACGTACTCGTAAAATTGTTATTTAATTTTAATAAAATCATTGAATTTGTGGGTCTTTACAATCAGAGTAGACATTAAAACATTTTCCCATCAAGTAATGTCCCCACATTTTTATGGCGAAGACCACTGCTACTAACTCCAAGTCATGGGTAGCATAGTTCTGATGATGATGTCTCTACTGTCGAGAACCATATGTGATAATTTATCGCTCCCGCCTCAGGACACATCTTAGCATTGTCCCAGAAGTGTCTCAGAATACTACGTACCCAAAGTCCTCTGTCGGAAGCCTCAATATTGAGGCACTAGTCAGCCTCCGCCTCATCTCCTGATAACTCCACTTGGCATCTCTGTGACCACATGAAGGGTTCCCCCTTCTTTTTCAATGCTTAAAAAGTTTCTGAAACTTAGGGGAAATCTGGCATAAACAACTTGTAGTATCCAGCAAAACCCATAAAACTCATTACGTATATCACACTCCTGGGTGGCTCTAAGGAAAATTCTTCCTCAATCATTGATGGATCCTCAACAACTCAAGCCTTAGAGATGACATGTCCCATAAAGTGAACCTATCGTATCTAGAACTGCCACATTGAGAGCATACCATAAAGCTAATGCTCTCAGATTTTGTCTAGAACTTTCTGCTAATGATAGGCATGCTCCTCCTATGTTTTTAAGTATATCAGGATTTCGTCGATGAAAACTACAAAAAAGTAGTCATGGTATGGTGGATAGATCTTGTTCATGAGTGCAATGAACAATTTTGGAGCATTATTTACACTGAACGGCATAACCAAGAACTAATAGTGTCCATACCGACATCTGAAATCTGACTTCTGCACATCCTCCTCTTGTACTATGAGCTGGTGATAGCCTGATCTATGATCTATTTAAATAACCACTATGATCCCTTCAGCTGATCAAAGTGTTCTTCCTTCCTCATGAGTGGGTACTTATTCTTCACAGTCACCATGTTCATGTGCTGATAGTAAAAACAATGTCTCAAGCTCCTATCTGCCTTATTGGTGAACAAAATCGGGGATTCCAAAGGAGAAATAGTGGTATAGATGAATCCATTCCATTGCATGTCTTCTAACTGTACCAGTAGCTCACGAAGCCATACGGGAGCCATCTGATATACTGGTGTAGATAACGGTGATGTCCCATGGTACAAGTCAATGTCAAAGTCCACATCTCTGTGAGGAGGTAGACCTGGAACATCACTAGAAAAGATGTCTGCATACTAGTCCACCACTACAGGATAGCTTGGACTCTCCACATCAACTACTATTATTGTATGGAAAGCCTACAGATTATTGATTGACTGAAGTCTCCTTCGTGTTTTTCCATTCTACGTTGCAAAGATTCCCATCTCATATATGTTGGTAAACCTTGTCCCATCCATGAAGACACACCGAACTTTGCACCAAATATAGTCAATCTGAGCATGGACTATAGATAACCATTCCATACCCATCATGAAATTGTAAGGCCTCAACGCTAATACTAGGAGATCCCAACCGAAGCCCTAACCTCATAGAGTAAGCTCACACTACAGGTACTAGTTCATAATCGATGAATCCACTCCTGTAGGAGTCACTAGCCGTAACGATCGATCCAACGGCTCCACCTGAATCTCCGATCTCCTAAAGATGGATGTGGTAATAAAAGAATGACTGGATCCTATGTATATAAGTAATACAACTAAGGTGGAGTAGAAAAAAATCATACCATGTATCATCTCCGGAGCCCCATGGTCGTAGGCCTAATCTACCTGGAGCTGAGTTCAACCATGTCCACATGCTCCTTGTGGTATGGGTGGTCCACATTGTGGTGGTGGTAGTAACATCTTGAATCGTCACCCACTACCTAATACATGGCCAAATACTCTGCCATGTCCCCCTGCTCTCGGGGGACCTCCTCATTTGAACTTCTATCTTAGCCAGGGTGGTCCTTCAACCATCTTCTTATCCTCCATATGGTGGGTCCCACTATCACAATTCATGTGACCCTACCCGAAGCATGTTTAACACTGTCTGCTCCATGCATGACTGGCTATGTCTCTGGTTCCCCGCACAACCGAACCTTAATCATGTGGTTGTCCTCTTATTGGTTTGGTCCTCTTCAACCTCTGTGACATATGTCTGCTTCCTGCTGTAGAAGGATCCACTACGGGATGCATGGTGGTGGGTCTCACTGCTAGTGACTACTCAACAAGAATACTCTCCATTGAGAGGGCTCTCTCTAACACCCCCGCCAGTTTCAGAATGATGTGATAAATTATCGAATCCCTGATCTCCCTACTGAGTCCCTACTTGAAGGTCTGGGCCCTGAAGAATGGGCCCCATACCATATCAGCGGAGTAGCATGAGCGGTCGGTGAAACTCGATATGTACTATTCCACAGTCATGCTTCCCTACTGTAGATGAAGAATCTCATGTATGTGAACTACGCGAAGTGTAGCTGGGACAAACTCTGCCCGAAACAGGCTATCAAAGTCTACCCAGAGAAATGACAGCTCATCGTGAAATTGGGGAATCAAGCTCCACCATATAACCATTGATGCCTAAAGAAGGCTTGAAGTAAGGATCCCCATGAGATGATCTGGTGTCCCTTCTAGTTGGAAGACTCTCACCACGTCCTCCATCCAATCCTCACCCGCCTGTGGGTCCATCTCTCCCTTGAACCTGACTGGCCTCTGGAACTGGATCTTGTGAAATGTGCTCATGTGGTGTGCACCCACTACTACTGGTTTTGGTGGAATCGGTGGCCCAATGGGCAATGGTACCACTGGTGCGTCCGCTTGTACCTCTGCTGAAGGAGGTCCCTACACTAAGGCATCGTCCCTCAGTGGGTCATCATCGCGTACTATACCCAAAACACTATCTAGCTATCTTTGTAGAGGAATCCCGGAAAGATAATTGTGTGCCACGGTCAATAAGTTATAGCTGTTTAACTGGCCTAAAGATATCACAAAGAAAACTATTCAAAACACACATGCAATCAGTGTTTTCATGCACTGAGTTAGAAACCAGAAGATAGGATCCTGGTGAATAGACATGTCAGTCGTTGCACCAACACTGGATTCTCTACACAGATAACCAAAATCATTACACTTAACACTATTTCCATTAAAATGGTCAGATCCCATTGTTCTACAATAGAACTTACTCCTCTCATACCAATTTTCCAGGACTTGTCCCTCGGTGTCTATAACGTGACCACACCAAACCCGCCTTCCATAGGCGAGGGGCTACCAACTAGCACTAAAAGATGTATTCCCTAAAACCGGTAAGGCATTGCCCTTATATCCTATAAAAAAACACAACCAGCCACACAGTTTGAAATGAAGACGAGTAAAATGTCTATAAGAAAGAGTGCATAAAATAAGAAAAAGTTTCCAGAATACAAGACTAACAAGAAAGTACCAGAAAACTGGATAGTAAAAGTAAATTGAAACAAATCCTATGAAAACACACCGAGGATCCTACCTGAAGGATAGGTACAGATCATCAATGGTTGTATCTATGGTACACCTCGTCTAAGGTCCACCTCCGAGATACCTCCATTCCATGTACCCTTATCCTCAGTTAGCATTGTCTGTCATCTGCACCAAACACAACAAGCTGTGGGCATAGACCGTGCAAGGGTGAGTATAACGATACTCAGTAGGGACCCCGATACCCTAAATGTTATCACAATTACCACAAAGGTTAAACCACAAAACATTGAATCAACTGACAACCATAAATATTTATATTCCCATACATATACCTATGTTATCAAGTATACCCATCTCAATCATAAAGAATCACAAGGTCCAACTCAAAAGTCCAAAGCTCAACTATTCCATAAAAGAAGGAATACCATGAAGGAAAATACCAAAATGGTATGCCACATATAAGAATACCACAATTGTATCACTACAAAGGTATGTACCACAAAGGTATGCCACATATATGATTACCACCATGGTATCACTATAAAGGTAAGTTCCATAACGGTATGCCACACAGAATATTACCACAAAGGTATCGCCAGGAAGGTAAGTTCCACAGCGGTACATCACACAAAAGACTACCCAAAAGATAAATACTCAGCTGACACCAGGTATAACATAGGTATGGTAGTAAAAATGATTTGATGTAACTACGAAATCATCTTACTTTGTTAAGAGGAGGACGCACGTAGGATCCTAAATAATCAGACCCATTTTGGATCCAAAATCATGAAACCCACATAGGATCCTATTACATTATCAGAACCACATAAGATCCTAGTAATTCAGACCCACGTATGATCCTAGAGTAGTCCCACGTGGATTCCTAGAGTGGATCCGAGTGAAACTCTTGAACACATACCCACACAGGATCCCAAAAGCATAGACCCACATGGGATCCCTTTCTCATTTAACGGCCAGATAAAGGGATCTCGAACTAATCTTGCTTGATTCCAAGAGGGTCTTCTCCTCAAGAAGCATGTCAATACTCCAACTTCAATGAGGTCCCATGATGATGTATCTCAAAGGACAGCCACATGATTGGGGTCTCAATGCAACAAACGGTGCGTTAATCGGACGAATGGTCGATATGTTGTTGGCCTCTTAGTCCCGATGGTTCGTTTGGATTCTTGTTCGATCCAACCCAGTTGTACAACAACATTATCCAAAAGTCAAGAAAGGTATAGAAAAGAACTATCTCAAACCAAGGTTTTAGGCAGTATAGATGGTTCAGCAAAAATGGATGCCCGTAGCACAATATATGGTTGAAAGAATGAAAATGGTCATAGTTGGTCCATGTCTGGTCTGACCCTGGGTATGACATGGACCGATGGGAGGCCCACGGTGTGGTGGCCCACCACAGTTGGACGGAAAACCGACCCCTCCTCCGCACAGCGCTGTCACGTGCCGTGACTTCGCCGGCGGTCGGAAGTGAGTAGGTCGCCCTTCTCTCGCCACCCCAACACAGGGCCACGGATCCTGCACGCAGGGTTGCGAGGACACACACTGCTATCCCCTTCACGTGGCCAGGCAGATTTCCAGCCACCCCCTTGATCCGCCTTAGCAGAAGGGTCACGACTCCACTCTAGTGGCACTTTTGTGACGTCACCTTCACGGCCGACCATGGTGCCGACTGCCACTCCCAAGTCCCACTGGTGCCAATCGCCGGCACTGGTCATCATCCTCCTCCATCACGAAGAAAACATCGAAAGCCACAACTGATTGCAGAGAGGTCGGGCCATGTTCGTTTGGCCAGCCCCCTCCATGATAGAGTGGTAGAAAGTAGCTCAATGGGAGAGGATCAACGTAAATGAAAATTTATGATGGAAAACCATAGTCACATCTTGACCATGAAGGTTTGTTGACGTCGGTGAGGAGGAGTCGAGAGGTGTAAGATGAATTCATTGAAGAGCTTTGGCGTTCATTGTCTCCACAAGGTGCTTTCGATCTAGGCTCGGGGGTGGTTCCTTGTTATTCATTGGAGTAAGTTCTTTGTTGGAGAGTCATTCTTCATTGGAGAGGGAAATGTTTCTTTAAATTTCTCTAAGGAATTTCCAACCCTTTGCCAACGATTTTCCCTCAAACCAAATAAAATGAAAGGTATACTTATTAAAATAATGATGGTCATTAACTATGATGAAGTTGGAGTAATTAAAAGAATTATGTTGGCATAGTTAATTTAGAGGAAACCGATAGTCACCCCCCTCGTTACAGAGGGAGTTCAAGAGTCAGGTGGTCCCCAGCATTATGAATTCAAATTTGGGGGGTTTTTTATCTCGTGTGGTCCCCACTACTGCACAATAATATTAATATGTTAAAAAGAAATAAAAAAATCCATTATTTTAATTTTATTTCCATGAAAAAAATGAAAACTATCTTTCACCCTCATCCAACTACTTTCAAGATGAAGGTATCATTAAGTGAATACTTGAGCTACGAGTTCAACGGTGTCATAAGATTTTAAATCTATGCATCTATTCCAAAGTTACAAAAACGCACTCGCCTGTTTACTGAACGTACTTAATAAAATTCAGAAATCCATTCCGGGCACACCGGTCCTCAGAATCATGTGCTGTCAATTATCATGGACTCATAAAATTCCCATATAAATAAAAAAATTACATGGATTTTCCAGGACTTTACATTTATATAATCTAATATTATTTTTATTTTAATGGAATAAATACTATTCCAATGTAGTTTATGAATATATTATATATATTTTTTCATTTAAAATTATAAATATGTTTCCCTGACAAAAAATATTACATTATCTGTCCAATAATCTTTTTGAACTGAAAATATATTATATGATTTCGTATAAAAATATTTAAATATATTTAAGTCAAGAAAGTGATCTTTTGTATTTATTTCTTTTTTAAATTTATATAAACATCATAATGAAAAAAATGGAAGAATTTGATCATATATAAGATAATTGTTTTAGAATGGAAATAATGTACTAATATAATAATGTAAATCCTTATATTAGTTATCTTTTATTTCCTTATCACATTGTTTTATGTGTATCATACATGTTTTATGATCAACATGGTAAGAAATAATTTTACATTGATATTATCCATAATTAAAAAACATAAAAGTGACATAAGTAAATAATTTGACCAAAATTGATCTATATTTGGTATCAATTTTTTTCAATATCAATAACTAGTAAAAATAAATTTTAAAATAAGTGGGTAAAACCTGACAAAACAGTTTTTAGAATACTAATTTTTTTAATAAAGATTTATATTTAATAATATACCCTTAAATTAAAATAATTATATTTGTATAAAAATAATATTTAATATATAATAAATATAGAAAATCCATTAATGTTATTCATCGATAATTTTAAAATAATTTTATAATGATACTAACACATTACATGCATCAAAAACTGTTTAAAAAAACTCATTTAAATTCAATTGATATAAAATTATTTTCAAATATAGTGAGTTGATAAAAAAAATGACATGTATAAACCATAATGATTTAATTTTTAGTTTTTCTTTGTCAAAAAATATAATCTAATGTCTATGATATAACTATCAAAATAAAATATAATATTTCAATAGTAAATAATTGTTTTTTAAACAAGATGTTGCATGTAACAGAATCTACCAAATAATTATAATTTATTTATAGTGAAATAAGTCATATAACAAAGAGTTTTTTAGATATTGGGTTACATAGGTGTGTGAGATAAATTTTATAACCAAATAAATATTAAAATATATATGATTATATCTTCCTACAATTTTTAATATTTTAATACGAATAATAAATTTCGTACTATATATAATTAATAAATATCATGTTCTTGTTATTTTATTGGGATATAATAGGGTGACAAGGATACATTACATAAAATTAATTGAATATGGATATGAATAGTTGTTTTTTACTTATTTGAATTTTTAACATTCTCTGTTAAATTGATATTTATTTAATATTTTTAATAACAAATTATTGATAATTTATTATTTGGAATGATCATTAGTGTTATTTAATGTATCTTAATGTTTTTTTATCATTTATAGTATTTTTCAACAACCACATTATTAGGTCAGTATTTTCAATATACAATCTTTTTTATAATATTTTAGTGTTGTATTATAAAATAATGTTGAATATTATTTTTTATTATGGATAACCATTTTTACAGGTTCCATAGTCCATTAATGATGGTTAAAATCTGTTTACATGTATAAAAATATCTATTCATGAATATATATAATGGTTATATAATATTTTAAAAAGGGATTAAATAGGATATACATTTAAGGGATCTAAATTTCAATAAATTTTTCTCATTAAATGTGATATAATATTTTAGGTTACATAACTCATATATACAACTATTTCTCAAAAATGAAAAAGATTCCCCCATATATATTTTAACAATTATGATGTAACACTTATTTTTAGATAATATGAAACAATTGAGGTTAGTAAAGGTACAATTTGTTGTTATTTGTTATAAATATTTTTACTTTATGACATATTATATTTGTGATATTTAGCATCATTTATTTAGTTATAATTTTTAGTTTTAAAATAATAAACATGAATATTCCATAGAAACATTTCATGAATTCAAGTGATTATTCAATTTTATGTATTTGAGGCCTTTTGGTGTTTTTAGAGTGTCTCGATAATGTCCCAAAATATATACCCCATGATGGTTATATTGTTCCACTCATGGTTTTCCATGGGAATGAATGTGTTTGACGATATCTTCTAGGATGTTTTATTAAATAAAATTATATTAGGGTAATAAGTAAAATACCCATTCAGATGTGGATAATTGTTAATGATATTTGGAAGTATAATTTATGTGGTATTATATTTAATCTAATTATTATTTTTAAGCTTCCTATTTTCCATAGGGATTTATTTCATATAAGGTGACTTTTATTCTTACAAAAATTGGTATTTTTATGTTTTTATATGGGTTTTGATGTTACTCAATGATGAAAATGTTAATAATTTTGAAATTTTTGATATATGGATGTGTCATGGATGAATAGAGTATGAATTCAAAATTTATGAGTATTATTTGATAGTGATCAAAAATTAACCACTAATGGTAAATCAAGGCCCTCATTATGGTTATCTTTCTCTTTATCATTTGAGATAATTATAGGGTATATTGGTGATCCATTTGTGAAAATGGAAGATTTTGGTTGAGTTACTATATATTATGTATAATCATATAAAATCTATATTATATAATATTATTTAATGAGGTGATATTTCAAAATGATATATATAATTATCAATATACTAAATTTTCCATTTTATATATTATTGCTTATAATACATCTGAATTATAATGGTGTGGATGAATGATATATAAATATTTTTATTATGAATTATGTAACTAAAAACTTCATAGATTGAATTTTTATGATGTTAATTTGAATAATTTTAATTTTAAATGGCACTATATTTTTTAAATTTAATGTAAAATTTGGAAGAATTTTACATAACATTAAAAAATAGTGAATTTTTAGGATTTAACATTTATTTTAATAATATAGAAATATAATTCAATAAATATGCAACTAAAATAATTTTTGGATGTTTGACTACGGGAGTCGTAAAATTTCATAATGGAAAAATTTATAAGTCGGAAAAGAGAATATCAAAAGAGAAAGCGAGGGAATGTATTTAAATTAGCAAAGAGTTAGTTGATAAAATTATTTGGGAGATATCCATAATTATTTTATTATTGTTAAATAAACAAGTAATTGAACTGAAAAATTACACTACTCCATATTGATTCATATATCATATATTTAACTCATATTAAATAAGATAAAATTATAGTATTTTTCAATGTTGTTGAAATATATTTAACGATGAACAAATGATATATAATTGACTAAAATTTTCAATTTAACTAAAAAATAGTGTTCTATAAATTTTGTATGAATTATTTTTTGTGTTTTATGACATATAAATATAAGAAAATCAATATATTTTGAATTCAAAATTTTATGGTTCTTATCAAGGTATTAAAATAAACCGAACATAAATAATTCCACACTTAGTATAATAAGGTTCTACAAATTTATTCATCTCTATATTTAAACTATGGTGTTATATGGGGTCCATTCCATGTTTCTAATTTTTTCTTATTGTCATTATATATTATTCTCTCAAAAAATTAGTTATATAATTACCAAGAAAAATAAAATAGGGTCTACCATAAGGGAAAGAGAATCTTTTCAAATGTGAATGGGTAATGCCAAACGTGTATAACATTAGAAATATTTTATTTTTTATATATAAATATTAGTTGAGAGATATTACAGATTGATATTGGGATTTCATATTTTTTTGATAATTGAATTACTTAATCATGAAATCATGGTGAAGGAATTGTTGAATAGTTTTCTTTTTTGTGATTTGTAGCTATTTTTTTATTACTTAAAATAGTGTTGGATAATTAATTTAAAGGATATAGAATCATGGTAAGTATATTTGATTTATTTATAATCATGATATTATTATATTATACAATCAATATTTTTTTAAATGAATAATTATATATGATTTTTACTAATTTGTAATATGTTAGAATGGAATAATTATTCACCTAAAATCATTATTAGCTATATAATATGATTTTGATATTAAAAACTTACTTTATAAGGGAATTGACATACATTTTTATATGATCATTACTGATTATTGTTTTAATTTATTTTTGGAATGGGTTATATTTTTTTATTTTTTATTGATTTTTAAATTTTTTCTAGTGATTTTATATCTGTGATTTATAATTTATACAAAAAATGTTTAATTTTTCAGAAAATTTGTATATTTATTTTTTATTATTTCTTATTATAACTATTATAGGGTATGTTATATCATTGAAGAAAATTTTAAATTACTAGGGTCATATTGTAAAAAAATGTGTTCGATTTCTTCGGTTATTTATTATTTGGTGAAGGGGGTTATTGTAGCCTGATGAATTTCTTAATAATATTTAACTGTATGGTATATGAATCATCCTTCAATGAATTAATTTTCATGAGATTATATTTTATTAGGTATCATGGGTATTATTTCTCATAATATTCCATGAAAAATATATGGCTTGTATATATGAGTGTTATTGTGGAAACAATTGGAATTTTCATATACTATGTAGATTTTTTAAAAATGAGGGTATTATATATTATAATCATTAATTGGTGGGTTATAAAAATTTATATTTTAAAAAGGAATGTTATTTTTCAATTAAAAAATATTTTATCCTATAATCATTCTTAATTAGATGTTAATTAATTGTTTATTTTAATTCATATATACAAAATAAATAGCAATATCCTTTATGGATATATCATTTATTTTATAACAATGAAATCTTTGGGGAATCATGAAAAATATATACATTTCCACTTAATGATCTCTTCAACTGAGAAGTATATTCCTTTAAAAGTAACACATATAAATAGTGTAATTGATTAATTATTATTGGTGATATATTGATCCCGGACAGAGATATGGAAGGTGGATTTTGGTGACATGAGACATGAGTAAATTTTGTATCTTCTTATTTACTTTCCCAGATTATTGGTTTATTAAAAAATAATTATTTTATCTATAATATTATCATAGATTATATTAATATAGAAATGGTTTTTTAAAATTTTGTTTTCAATGTATTTTAATAAATTCATTTATAGTATATTTAGTTTCTAATGATTATTTTAATCCCTAAATTCATGTCATAGAATTTATTGAACACAATTAATTGTTTTGGAAAAGTTTCTATCTTTAATTTCACCCTCAACATGTATACTAGAGAAAAATAATTACATTATAGTATAAAATTGTGGTTTTTTATGGTATGTTTTATAATATTTTGGAATATCATTGTTCATACACAGATTTTACACATATAAAGATGTATTGAATGATTTCCTAGTTATTTTTGAGTTACATGAATGTTTAAATGGTATATTTATTAATGAAATCTAGATATCATATTTTTCAATGAGTTATTCCATCACGAGTTTGAGATGAAAATGTGTTCGAAAAAAAATTAGATAAGTTAGGTACATCATATATTAATTTTTTTTGAAAAATATTTTGTAATATTATTTCCAAATGGATCTATGTAAGATGATTTGATTATTTAAAAAAATTAATTAAAAAACAACATTTTTAATTATATTAGTTGTTTTTTGAAAACTAAGTATGTTCGTGATTTTTATGAAAATTATGTGGAAAAAGTGAACTGATTCTCTCGTCAGCCCAGTATATGGCCTGAGTCATGTTCCTGATTACCAAAGGATTCTAACTAGATACTGGGAATAAATCTATTCTTAGTAGGTTACAATTTAGAAAAAATAATTCTAAAATTAAATGATATCATCCACATACAATTTTATCATGACAACTCCATATACTAATATTTAATTCATAAAAAATATATATTTTTTGATTAAAAAATTTCAAAACATAGAAAAAAATAATAAATAATCTTAAGCACCGATAATATGTATTAAAAATGAAATTAGAGTAATCTACTTACAAAATGTACAAATATATATATTATAAGAAAAATAATTTCTGAAATGTAATATACCATTCATAAGGGTATCCTGATAATTATAGCATGGAAATCCTTTTGATCACCAAATGGAAGCCATGAAAATCCATCTCCATGATTAAAGAGAACCATATTAACCTATCAACTGAAAATAAAACATTCTAAAGGTTATCAATGAACCACTAATCTCATGAAGTGTATTAACAGAACCAATATACTGAATCACAATTGTCTATGAATACATTTTTCATGTGATTAGTAATCATCAAGTTGGATAACACAATTTTCTCTATGAATAACCATTATAAATTAAACCATTAAAGAGTTGTTCTTAATAGAAATATAAATGCATACATTTCTTAATTAATAATGAAATTATTTTTGAAGCATGAAATGAAATAATTTATATCAAAAAATATTAGAGTTAATAATTTTATATAGTAACCCAATGGAAATCATTAATAAATTTAGAAGATTGAAAGAATAAATAAATGTACTTTTTATTTGTACATTATTTTATCATTTAATAAAATATTCTAAATAATTTAAAAATATTTCGGGATTTCATTATAAATCAAAACCATAAATAATGAAAACATAAAGACTAATTGAGACCTTAATGAAATATATTCCACATTTATTAATTAATAATGATTAAATAACATATTAATTATCAAAATATACATCATTACAATTTAAATAATATTTTCCAATAAATTAAATAACTGTAACATAATCAATTATTTATGTGAACAATACATTTTGAAAAAAATTAATGTAAAAACAATTATTAATAACATAAATATGATAAATAATTTTGAATACTAATTAAAAATAATTGGCACAAGTTGGATCCCAAGATAGAATTTATGAAATAATACTTTTTAATGTATATAAATGGAATTACAATAGAAATATGACAACCTAAACACTCATTATTTGGTTTCATGGTTAGACTATGATGAAAAACACCACATACATATAATAAAAATTACCACGGTCCAATATGTAGGGATGAATCATACACATTTTAGAAATATTCCTTTAGATTTAATATAATTGTACCATGGTCTTCTAATGAGATATAAATCATGGTAATAATGATAATAGAATATATAGCAATACAAAAATAGATAACTAAAATTACTAATAATAAAATTCATTCATCACCTATAAACCCCAGTCATGATTGATTCCCCATATACTCATTCCAATGAAAATATGATAGTATTCCATTATCAAGTAGTAATATCAAAAAATTATCAATCATTTTCGAAATAGAGATTGATCGGGAAAACCTCAAAGGTAAAAAAATATTACCACAGTAGTGTAAGGAATGACTCATATTTATAAAAACATACATATTTAAAAAAACAAATAAAATTTAATTAAATAATCAATTATATAATTTCACCAATACTCATAGAGATCATAAAGATTGTATAAGTAACATATATTATTCATATTGAAAAATTCATTCGTAATGTAACCAAACACACCCTTAATCAAAGAAAAAAACATTGAAACATTTAATTTAATTAGATAAAATTTGTATGATATAATTCCATCATAATACTATTCTTGTTTTCATGATATACCATGAATTAAATTCAAATTAAATCAATATATAAATTATTTTCCAGGAAACCTATTTTAAACGTTTAAAAAAATGAAATAATTTTTTTTTAAAAAAATTATAAATTAAAATAATAAAAAACAAACATTGATGATTATTATAATTAATATTTTAGTAGAAAAAGGGTCAATAAAAATGAAATCACACATATATAAAATAATAGTTTAAATTAAATGGAATATCACTAGTAATGGATATAATCAATGTGTAAAATATTCAATCCAACGTGATGAATAAATAACAATTTTTAGATGATATTTTTGAAATCGTAATTAGAAATCTCACAAATGAAAATTTGATATATAATAGATTGTTGTCCCCATTGAAATTGGGAAATTAAAAATCATTAAATTACGGGATTACAAGGTAATATGAGATGAGATATTGATATTTATATATGATTAATTAAACAATTAACCCAATTTTATATATTTCATCCATAAGGAAATGTGGTAAGATTTTTTGTTCATTTTATGATACACTAAATGATTAGTTATATAATTAGAAAAAAGAAGTCCATTTCACCTAAATATAGATTTACAAAATTTGAGAAAATTGGTATTAAAATGATTCACAAGACCTTTGAACATGAACCACACACATGAAATCCAATAAAACAACTATTTTACTCTAATAGAACACACACCCATTTAACTATTAATTATATTGGACGCATATGTAGGCCAACATCCAATCTATTATTTATTGAATCCTTAATTAAAAATTGAGATTTGATTTCTAATACTCATAATAAAATATATAAAAATATATAAATACATAAATACACAACAATGAAACCAACGATGTCCTATAGATACACATATATCTATCCATGAATAAATATGTGTATAATTTTAGTATGAAAATTATATGGGGATTATTGTGAAATTATACCATCAAGGATTCATTCCATATTACGATATTTCATAATGGATGTTTACCTTATTAATCATTATATATTTGGTGATATTGGGAAATCTATCGTATAATTGGATAATGTAGAATACTTGTATAGGTTGAGGAATATATATTTGTAATTATGGCATTAGATTTACAGTAAAATTTATTTTTAGATTTTTTAGATTTCATCCAATAATAAAGAGGTATCAAATTATTGAACATATCTTTTTAATTTCATTGATATTGATTTTATCAATTGTTATGAAGGTAATATACCAAATTTTACGGTTCATCTCAAATATTTTGGGTTTTAGTGATGAAATAATTTCTATATAATGATTTTGAATAGATGGGATTTTAATAAGTCATTAACGTGAATTATTAATTTGAGTGGTTTCACTATAACAATTTAGGTAATATTTTTAGTTTTAATATGGCAATATGAACGTAATGGTGTTTTCTAAAAAATTTATTCTTTATGTGGGATATGGTTTAGATTTAATGATATTTATAACAACATATCCTGTTGTGTTGCGATGTTCCCAAATTTTAGCAAGCACCAATTATCTGTTTATATGTTTATATATGTCCCCATATATTTACTATATACATGTTGATATATATTATATATAGTAACATATAAATGGATGTAGAAAGTAAATTATGAACAAACATATCCATGAATATGCAGATGTAGGTAGGGTCACCATGTTTTCCTATTATAACATAATATGAGTATTACTTAGTATTTAGTATATGTTATTATCTATTATAATTACAAAAGTATTTGAATTATTCCCTGTCCATATTATTCTAGAAATCATTGTCGGAGGCCTACTATGTTTATCTCACACCCATCATGGGCTGACCATGGTTCTCGAGCAGACATCATATTTTCATGGGTGGATAAGTGAAATCAACCAATAATAGAATCATGATCTATTTTTCAGAAATTATTTTATCAAGGGGAAGAGGAATAATTGTATGATCATGATGATAGTGGAGATGCGTTTTTCTCATTTTAAAATTGTATAGAATGTTTTATATTCTTGTATTATGTATCCCATATACCCTATTATTTTATATCACCTTAACATTGCATCATTATTTTATATGAATCAGCATAGTGGTTTTGATCATTATTACAGCTTGCATGTTTCCTATTCCAATCATAGGATTTATGTAGTTTTCTATTGTTATTTTGGTAATAATTTATGCTTATATTATCTACTATTACTATTATTTGGTTTTTTATTTTCATATGATAATATATAGTTCCTTTCATACCACCTTATATCATTGCTTCATGTTGGATGACTGTATTGTATAGGGAGGAGCACTTGCGGCCATGTGTCCCAGCAGCTCGGTGAACAATATTATTAGTACCCAGGTCAGTAAGTTAGAATTTCGTGTTCTATAAGATTATATTATATTTTACTTCTATTTGTACATTAGAAATGAGACTCAGAGGGAAATTTTATTTGAACAAAAAACTATGTTTGGGAATAGCTAGTCTACGTACATGGGAAACCCAAATTACAATTGGTACATCATTTATATATCGGTTTTTTCTTGGTATAGTGGTAGTGAACCCACTGATTCATTGTTCAATTATTGTATGATGTTATTATTAATTAAATTATTAATATTTAATTTTTCTACTATCCCTGTTTTGAAATGAATATTCATCTAATGTATCTGCATAGGTATTGTTGGACTTATTTTCCCTGCATTTTTTCATGCCACATATACATTCTCTATGTTTTTCCTTTAGTATATATTAATCTCTAGGAAAATTATATATTGATATTAACAAATTATTCTTGAACAGTTAAAATAAATGGATTACATAAATTGACTACATCAATAAAAATGATGATTTACCACACATATTGATGATGAACCTTAATGAACCCTTTATTCAAAATTTGTTTCATAGACCACCAGTCCCATAGATTGAATCATTATATATTTTTATTTCTTGAATGCTACCCGAATTTTATTGATAGTGTAATTATATAAATTTTAATGGTAAATTCATATAATAAAATCATTTTATCTGAAATTTTATATCATAATACCATAGGTATGGGCTAAATCATTGGCAAAATTTTTACTGCTTGAAAATGTATATAGTTCATGGTCATTATAGATTTGGAATGGTGATAAATCAAAATGAAACATGATTTAATATATAAATTAAAATTACTCATTTAAATGTAGATAATACATTATATTGAATAGTTTTCTCTAAATGGGCATAAAAATTAAAACATATATACTTTTTTCATTTTCACATTTCAATTGACACTCTATTTTGCAAAACCTTTGTTATATGATCGGATACCTAGAAAAAAACATAGACTTAGTAGTGGGTAGTTATTTGTGTGTCCTATGGTCCTTATGACCTGTTATGGTCCTCCCTTTCACACATAGAATATGTTTTTGAAGATGGAAGAGTGTTGTGACATTTTCTTCCAAAGGAAGGATATATACATAAACTATTATATATATGTGATCCATTTTTAGTTTTAATGCTATTGATATTTGAGATCATCAATGTATTATCCTGATACCATGACATACATTATTACTACACTAGGAGTGTGATGATTAATATTCTTCTGATGTGGTGGGAACATTGAAACCATTGTAAACATCCATAATATAACCGTCCACACCACATGGTATTTATGATTTTGGAACTGGAACCATGTTTCATTATAGATTAATTCATATGATGCGTCCTATAATATTATTTTATCTACATGCACTAAATTTGTATCAAATGATGAGGTATTTCTAGTAAAAGAACCCAATATTGTGTTTAGTTGATAGTGTCCTTCATCCAACTGAGACATTACTTGTGGCCATGCATACAATATTCAATGATATGGAGATTATTCTTTGTATGATGTACAATCATATGAATTATATTGTAAATGGTTCTACCATGTGATAGTGGGATGTCATTACCCTAATATAGCAACATCATGATATTATCTAAAGGTGATTATAAATGTTGTTCTATATTTACTTCTTCCCACATACTTTTATGAATGACTAGCTAAAGAGTTTATGAAATTTGAGTATACAGATATGATATTTATGGAATACGATCATCTTTTTACCGTGAATTAGTTATTCATACTGACTATATATAGTAACCATCTCATGATTTCTAGATTATTTTAGGATGTTTCGGTATACACTATCTGATCATATGGTAATGTGAGCCAGATGACAGCTATTAATAATATATTATATAAGGAGATCATTACTAAAATAATTTTTGATAAGATAACATTCTTACCAATGTAATTTCATCACACATACATCAAAATATTTCTTCTAGTGGATGAAAACATCACTTCATGATTTGTCGTAGGGGTAGTGGAATTATGAAATCTGATACTAACAGATTCGTTATATGTCATCAGTGAAGGATGTTGGGGAATAAAAATCCCCAGCATATGAATGAGATAGTTGAGTGAAAAGGTTGTTGTAGGATGATCATTCATCAATATATCTATAGGAACATAAAACTAGATTTAAAGATAGAGGATCTACACTGAAACCGTATTATTATTTGGGGAGTATATAACCTCCACATGTAGGAAGATATAGGCACACCAACTACTTAGGCTGATGTGGTTGTTGAGGAAGAGGGAACCAGAATGAAGAATCACAATTCTTGTAGAGTTAACCGGGTAAGTAAATTCAGATTTCACCTCAGTACTACAACACCCTCCTATAACATGTAGTAAAACATGTTCCGTATGAGTAGAGAACCAAGTAATATATAATTCTAGGTACTATTATAGAAGCATCGACTATAATGTCAACTTATACTGATTTTTGTTAGAGACACTATTTTATATTTATAATATTTATCAGGATTTTTGGCATTGATATAGAATGTTTATTTGGAGTGATGAAACTCGATACAATGTTGGGTATTTAATTAGAGTGCGTTCATTGATTTAATTAATATAACCTAGAGGTTGGTGGATATCTATTAGAATAAAATATAATAATCCCTAACATGTAAGGATATTATTTAATTCCTAATATGGATTTTTTAGTTCCATGTACAGACCTTGTAGTTTTTATCATCCCAAGGGTATGGTCAAATCACATGTGGTTGGTAGACATATTAACCAAGTGGAATGTGAGGTCTGTATTACATGATATAGATAGGATCATTTGGGTATGGAAAATGTGATAGTCCATATCAGTTGCCTCTGTTGGAATATTCTAGTATTGTTTCATATTATTTCCCTCCTATAGTGGATTATTTTAGGGACATCTTCCATGATGAATTTTCAGGTTGGAAACATGTGAGAGAGCTGGAATTTACTATTTCTCAATATTATGGAGTATCAAATTTATCCTTTACTCCTTCCCCTATGGAACCTCTATAACTTATAGAGGTTAAGAAGTTTTTTTATGAGTTATTGGCATTGTGTTTTTTAATAACTATGAAATATCAATAGTGTTCACCAGTAAAATTTTATAAAATGGTTGATGTAATCCTCAAACTATGGGTGGAATAATGACATATTGAACAAATTATTGTTTAGATCCAGTATCTATTGCCTCATATTGATATATTCATCCATATATGTGGATAAAATATTTTTTTGATGATTTATTTTAGGTTGGGATATCATCATGATCACGTTATGTCATCATACATACATTATAAATCTTTTTATAGGATTTTTGGTATTTTTTAATACCAAGATGTGTCATTTGATTTCCTGAAATTACCAGATTTATTCAAGGATTTGATGAATTAGATTTTCCACCCATATCTAGACTCATTCTCATAATTCATTATGGGTGAAATATTTTTTGTATATCCTTACATGAATGAACAAACATAATGTCTCGATATATTTTTGAATGCACTAAGAGAGCATAAGATTTATGAATAGATCACTAAACGATACTTTGAAATATCAAATTTCACTTAAAAGGGTATATCATCTTTATGATAGGAGTATATGTTGATCCGTATATGATGAGAGTTGTAGATTCTAGGAGAAATCCCATTGTCATCTCTAATATAGAGAACTTCTTACTGATGGATGATTATAATTAAACAATTATTCCATAATTATTATTCTATGGAAACCACATACCAGATATTCTATGAAGACTGTGTAATTTTTATGGATTGAGGTAGGAAGAATATACAAACTAGGTATTATGTTATGACTGATTTTTGATCTGGTAATTATTATTCTTGATCATAATGAACCAATAAAATTTATTGTGGTGAATCATGAAACATTATGGGTGTTATTATAATGTAGGAAAAAAATTTATTATGTGCATGTATCATCATTTAAGGCATAAGGAGTTAAATTACGTAATTCATTATCTTCATAATGCAACAATTGTACCTAGTTTTCACTATTGGATGAATTATTTTCATAGATTTAATTTTGTGGTGTATATGGAACCCAAAAGACTGAACATTTTCATTATAAAGTCTTAATTAAATCTAATGCATTGAAAATTTATTGACATTCTATAGTCCATCAATTTTGATGTTTCTTATATTCCTTGGTATTAAAATGAATTAGCTAATTCATTGATCTAGAATTCATCGACTCATGTAGTTATCAATTCCATTTTTGAGTGGAGTCTTAAGTACATATTTTTAATGATGAAAGTTGTAGTTCATTATAATCACAGGTAGATAATTATTAGAATTTTAACAATGACCAAAAACCATGTGTATCAGGTTATAATGGGGAATATATAATATACCTATATACTTTTCATACGAAATAATATCTATGACGGGGTATCTATTTTCTGGTTGTACCATTGATGAGAATGTATCTAACTCATTCACGATAACATCTATGTTCCAACAATCATTTGATAGGAATTGATTTGGGAATCACACAACTCCAAATGTGAAAAACATACAGGTGTTACCAAGACATACCTATACATACATCAATATTACATTTGATATAAATTGATGTGGGAGAGAATCATATTTACTACACAGTGTTTCACTTCATAGTTGGTGAATTCATAACATAATAAACCAGTAGGATGTTTACAGATGTTGTCTATCCTTGAATGGAATGGGGAAAATGTCACCATGGATTTCATGAATGGTTTTTCTAGTTTTCATAGTGGAAATGATATATTTTGGGTAATCGTTGAATGGGATTTGAAGGTATCACAATTCCTACATATCCGAGTTAATTTCTAATTTGATGGTGTATGTATGTTGTACATCTAGGTGATCATACTCCATCAAAGAAATCCACACTCTATCTTATCTAGAATGGAATTCTATTTCACATAATAGTTCTGGAAGGTGATACAGAAGGATAAGTGTACACTAATGCATTTATGAATGATCTACCTCCATAATAAATATGGTCATATAGATAATATTAGTTTTTTTATAGAAGATATTCTAAATGTGTGTACCTTTTCTGTTGGGTGATTAAATAAAAAACACATACACATTTGTTAGTTATCTTAAAATAAAATTTCATAGGATACCATCTATATGGGTTTATATGATGGTAAATATGGTAGGCTATTACAATATCCATTGTTCCAATTAGTGGCATGAGAGTTAGCATAATAATTGAAATTTTTTAGGATACATCTATCCAAGTCCAGTTGATTAGAAAGATAATGTTGTAAACTTTGGCCTCAAAGAAATCACATGCCAGTTAGCATCGATTAAATCTCTGTTTTGAGGTTGGGAATCATGATTTCTTGCTTGTTTTTTTAGGATTTTAAATTTATGGGATTAGTTATAGGGTGATATTTCACCTTGATTCATTATTCCCTTTGAGGATTTGGTAATAATTAGACCGGAAGATTATTATATAGAAAATCATTATAGGTACCCACCCATGAATGATATTATCATGTGTTTTAGATTTATGGATATTATCTGGATTTGAAACATTTAATAGATAATATGGATGATGTGTTAAATGTTGATTCTTCCATTGAGGGGTAACATTTTCACATTATTGATCAAAATATGAATGCCCCCAAGGCATTTCTATTCCTGTAGTTCTAATTTTATATAATTACGGTATTTCACATTATGATACCATGAAGAGAGATGAGGAAAAACAAGATCAATGGCCAAAAATTTCCTTAGATGTTACTCTACCACCCTCTATGGGAAAACTCGTGGATGATACGTTTTAAATTGGAGAGTTGTAATGACCCATATTTTTAGAGGCATAATTTTTGTTTATTTCATACCAAACCCTCAGTGTGTTATTCTTCATAGATCATAGTGAATGGAACCTTATGTTGGTGGATTTACTTCTCGATGAGACAATAGAAAAATGGATGGATACTTTCTGTAATATATGTAAAAGTGTTTTATTCATTATATAATGAGTAATTAATTGATGATGTGTATTAAAATATGTGACATGCATTGGGTTGTCCAAAAAACACCACCCATAGAAGGTCATAAATATGATTGCCTTTCTGGGGGGGGGGCTGAGATTTACATTGTGTGTAATGTGGACATGAATTATAAATTCCCAATGTCATTTTTTAAAATTATTGTAGGGCCCATAAATTTTTAGGGAATCCCATTTTTTCATATGGGGATCCAGGCATGTAACATCCTCTACGACTAGAAAAATGTTCCTCAAATTCTCTTATATCAATAATATGGTCATGAAACCATCATTCTCATTAGATCTGTAATGGAATATTCTTGATTCCTCTACCTTCATCCATCCTTTTTATTACCCTATAGAAAATTTGTATTTTGTGAGCTAAAAAAAATTCATTGAATTTTAAGATTCCAATGATTTACAATATTCATCTGAGATTAAAATGTTGATTAAAGATTTGTGGCTTTCAATGGAACCACGGTAGGTGGTTTAGAATGTTGACATAAAGTTTTGAATATTTTTATTGCATATAAAATTCTACAACACGACATATTTCTCTATGTGTTTCCTTAAAATGTGTTTTTCTTTATAGATAAATTCAACCATGTTATTATACTATATTAAATAACTAGGAAATTGTTAAGGGATGATACCTAGTTTTATCGACCCTATAGGGTGTGTTGGATTAAATTCCTTCTATGATGAAATTTTTAAATTGAAAAAAGTAACCTATGTAGGTTTCCATGACTCTAAAATTTATTTTCATTTATATTTACATAATTTGTATAAATAAATTCAATAAAATTGTGTGTCTTGGCCATGTAATGTTTTAAAAAATTATACATAACTTTCATAACTTGGGATACGATTGTTAGAGGTAGATAATTGAATAAAATTGATTTAAATGGAAATTCAATAAAATTATTATGAGTAGGACATTGGTATTGGTAGTGGAAAATGGTGATTTAACTTGTAGATAATGAAATATCACATTCCACTTTTTGGGGGGTTGGAAATGATGTATCACATAATTTACTGTTACATCGAGGATAGCTATGATTATACTCTATCACATACATTGGGTGTCTGAAATAATGGATCACCCCTTACTAGAGTGATAAACATTACATCTCACATCTTGAAAAGATTCAAGGATATTTACATCACTAGATAAAATAGCATTTTTTACTTGGAAAAATAACATTAGTTAAGAACTAGATCTAGCTAGAATCGTTTATCTATTTATAATCTAATGTATTTTCTCAACATTATATTGTATATACATATACATATACACATATATATATATATATAACATTACATTATAAATCAATATACATGGTAAAATGTGATTAGAATAATCATGGAATACACTAAATTAGGGAGAGTATTCTAGTTATCATGTAGGAAAATTATCCGAAAATTATTTATTTTTCTGAATCATCAATAATCGTATATACCTACATGCTGATATATTATTGAAGAACCATTGTAGTTTATTGGTTTAATACTTTTTTGTATTTGTTGACAACTAACCTTGTTTGTAAAAAATTTTTTGGTATATAGGATGATGATGTTGTTGGTTACTTTATTTTTTCCTTTTTTTCTAATTAGAGAAAAAATGAAGTTACTATGTTTGAAACAATTTTCTTTACATGAATGATGTTACAAATTAATGAATTCCTTTTGAAGCTAAATTGTTTTTCAAAGAGGATGTTTCTATAGAGTGATAAGTGACATGTAAGAAAGATTCTCAATATTTATAAACAAATTCATATGATGGTTTTCTCAAGAAAAAGTTATAAAAAATAATCCAAAAATTCATGATAAAATTATTAGAAGAAATGGTGGAGTGGATTGAATAGATAAGAATCACTATAAAGAATTCAACCCAAATCGGATCACAAATTCTGCACAAATTGGAACTGAAATTCTACTGAAATCAGAACCCAAATTTTTCATATATTGGATCCTAAAATTTTGGCATATCTAAAATTTAATTTTTTTAAAAAAAAGTAAAATCTTCACAAATTGCAACCTAAATTCATAAAAAATATGAACATCAATTAGGCACAAATAAATACCCAAATTCAACAAAAATTAGAACATGTATTATACTCAAATAATAATTTTAATTCTACACAAATCAGAGCATAAATTCTATACAATTCATAACCTAATTTCCACCAAATTTAGATACTAATTTCGGAAAAAATAAAAGTCCATTTTCTTCAAAAATTTGTACAAATATTCTGATCTTGTTTCTAATGAAATCAAAACAACATTTTTATCATGTTTCTAGGAAAATATGCACAACATTTTTGGCAATGTTTTTGAGAAAAACATGAACCAAGATCAAGAATTATTGTACTAATAAGGTTAAGAGGAGTACAAGAAGTAAATCCTGAATTTTATTTTTTCATAAATCTATGAGAAATTTAAGAATATCAGACAATTTCCAATATTAAAAATTAAATACGATATATTTTTGTTGTTTTTGTGATATATATATACGGGAAAGATTTCAAGTTTCACTCCTTTGATTTTTGAGTTTCATATATATTTTTTTATATATCATATGTTCATTTATATCATTGAATCACAAACAAAATGCAGAGCTCTAGAAAATCCAATGTGAAAAGTTTTAACCAGATTAAAGAAGTCCTCTTTGATTATTTGAGCAGGGAAAATAAGAATCATCCTTACCGTACTGAGAAAAAAAACATAGCTAAATCAAATTGAGTATTAACACTAATCATTTGTGGAGTAGATTGTACAATGTTTTTATTAATATTTTTTGATCAATTGTTATATATGATAAAATTATAAACTAATAGGAGTTAGTATAATCATCCCTATTTAGGGAAATATATTATTCAAAGGGAGTTTGAAGATGTTTTATTTACCTCATTAATATTAAGGATTTCAACATACCCAATATAGTTTCAATTTCAAGGATGTTGGTACATATATAGTGGTCGAACTTTGTAAATCATGTGTTCATTACTTTATTTACTTTTCTTTCATGAATAAGTATTTTATAAATTTTGATAAGAAAATAAATCATTATAGGTTTTAGGGGGTATGTTTAATAATTTTTTGTATATAATAAAAAAATGAACATCTGTTTCACCCATTCACCCCCCCCCCCTAGGTTGATATTCAATCATTGGAACATTATTTTGTATTAGAGATAGCTACCCTTTTTTAATCCTTATCATGTTTCATATTAATTTTTTTAACATTAGAATATTTCCGATATTATATTGCAAGAATTATTATGAATGGGAAAATAAGAGTATTTTTTATTTCTTATCACTTGGTCATGATGTTTTTTCTATTACAACTACTAGTTTTCCACCTATTGAGATAGATTTTCCTATGAAGATTGCTAATAAAAGAAACATAGAACCTAATTCAGTAGAATGAAATGAAAACCTTAGGTCCTTATCGTATAATGTTTAACATATGGTAATGGGTCTCATATAATCAAAAAGTATGTGGGAAAATCTAGAATCTATTTTCCAATTGAAAAATATAGACATGGAAGCAAAGATCAAAATCAGGCGTTGTAAGTATAAAGACGTCAGAAATAGGTATGAAGAATAAATTAATGAATACTTAACTATAGTAAATAAATTTTTTTAAAGATTAATTGATTTGTTGATGTATTAGAATATTATGAAATTTTGAAAATAATTATGAGAATCATTCCAGACAAGATTGATTCTTAACATTCATCTTTAAAATAAAATGATGGTATATAGGTTGATTAATTTCATAACTTTATTTTTTCTTATGATATGAATAACACAACAATTTTTAAAAATAATATGAATAATTAAATGGATTTTAAAGTTATTAGAATGATGAAAATCCATAATATTGCATAAGAATATGTTTGTGACTCTGAATATAATGTGGATGATGAGATGAATGAAAAAAATCATTTCTCTTATATCCAAGAACTACCAAAGTGGAATTTGAATGTTTGGAGGAATATATCCTCTCAAATTTTCTGAGTGTTGTGGCATTAGGAACCACATTATGCATTTCCCCATGAAAAATGTTTTAGGATATTGATATGATTCAGATTAAAGGCCTCGATTGTAGAAGGGGAATAGACATGATAAACAACATAAGTCTTTCAAAAAATGAAGATTAATTAGTCTAAAAATAAAAGAAGTATGGTGGGTAAGAAGGTAGAATCAAACTCAACTAAAAATTCTTCATCTGATGATGAATGTTTTAAAAAATTAAGATCCTTCAATACAATAGATTTGAAAACAGTAGATTTATCATATAGAGAAAAAGGAGGAGAAGAATATTAAAGATATTATCAGCTCAGAACTGAACATATTGAATTCCTTGAGAAAAAAACTACAAATATCGAATTTAGAGAATTGATTAAATATTGCGATGATTTTTTAGGGGGAATAAATTATTTCATCATGAAGGAGGATGAATACATTCAGGATATTTTATGATAAAACAAAAAAGATAAAAACAAGAAAATATGATTGAGGATCATAAAAAGAAGATTTATGTTAATGAAGAATAGGTCAAAAATGGTAAATCAAAACGTATTGATTCTAAAAATTCCCTGATGAATATTAATGAAAATTTCATCAACACAACATATGTAAAAGTTGAGACATCAAAAATTGCTGAGAAGGCTCATTCTGAGAATCATTTGAAATATTCTCTTCCCAAAATTAATCTTCCGCCTATTTCATATAATATTTCAGGTTCATGAAAAGGTATTGTACAATCATGTCTGGAGAACGGATGTATGAAACCTATCAAATATTCAAAAGGTGAAAAATACCTAAATATAAATGAATGTAAAAATACGGATTATGTTAGAGGTGAATTATTCTATGAACCTCAATAATATTTCTATATTGAATGATATTTCATGAAGAAAAAATTATTATTGGATATCTATTACTCGTGTAGTGGAATCTATGGTCACATAGCATATAATTTTGGTCACAATTTATTTCTACCCTGAAGAATGATTGAGTAAATTGGAAGAAATAGTGAAATAAGAATCAGTAATTTTACTAAATCACATAATGTAGAAAAGTTGAATTCTAAAAATGATTGAAAAAATCCAACCACGAGTAAATTTGAATGTCCAGATGATGTTTTTTGAATATGCTATTTTTCTGGTCCTAATGCCGATAGATGTATGACACAACTTCGAGATCTTATTTCTTATGATGAGAATTAAAAGAAACCTGAAAATGAGATGGTTGAGGAAAGAACATTTTTTTGTTGAGATAGATTTGAATGAAATAAAAAGGAACCAACCATATATACATAATAATGGTTGTTCTTCACATATGACAAGTGATATAAAAATCTTGAAGTATGATTTGTGTCATTATGGGGGAGAAACTACATTGGGTAATGATGGTTCCTAAAAAAATGAGGAATTGGAATGCTAGAGATTGAAGATGAAAAATAAAAATACAATCATGTTATTATTTTTTATGGGTTAAAACATAACATAAATAGTTTAAGTCAACTTTGTGATGATGGATATGATATAATATTCATAGAAGATACATTTATCTTCAAATGTGTGTAATATAATAATGTTATTACAAAATGAGAAAGAAGTAGTGAGAATATCTTCAACAGTGGAGAACATAATAACTCATGTTACAAGAGTATGAAATATTGCAAAATATTATAGAATCGAAGACATGGGAAACATGGTTATAAAATTATGATATAACATCCCAAAGCCGGTGTCATTTGTTACCATCCAATGCTAAAAATAAGAGATACAGTTGTTTTCATTACTTTGAAGAATTAATGGATTACCAAAAAACACATAAAGGGGTTGAGATTGTATCTCGTAGACCACTAGGGCTTATTCATTTTAATCATTGTGGGCTGATGAGACATCAAACAAAAGGAGATGATTTTTACATTATCACTTTTATTTATTATTACAATTAGATGAAAAAAAATCATGTTCTTGAAATATAAGTCAGAGGATTTCAAAATGTTCAATGTATTTAGAAAATTTGTTGACAATGAATTGGGAATTTCCATAACAATGCTGAGAACAAATAATGTTTATAAAATCACAAAAAATTCTTTTGAATCATTTTTGAGAAATAATTATACAAGACATCAATATAGTTCTCCCTATACTCCATAAACAAATGGTGTTGAAGAAAGGAAAAATTGTAGATGGCGGAAATGGGATGAAGTATGTTTGCAGAATAAAAGCATTACAATTCATTTGGAGATAATCTATTAGAACTACCGTAAAAGTTCAAAATAGATGCTTGTTGAGATAGGTATCCATCATATATCCTTATGAAATTGTTTATTAGAAAAAAACATTCATTGAAATAATTTATAGTTATTATATGTCTATTTATTCTCAAAATAAAAATCAGAAAATGGGAAATTTTAGTAAGAAAGCAGATGAAAGACCATTCATGGGTAATTCACCCAATGGAAGAAGTTACAAATGCTGGAAATTTTTTTTACAAAAGTTAGTGGCATTATATGATGTACATATAATAGAGAACCTACGTTCCTTCACAAAATTAGTTGAGAATAATAAAGAAAAATCGGAGAAACCCCACAAAATTGAATCTAGCTCAGATGTGTCCCTTAGTGATTAAGATGATGTTGGTAATGAATCAATGATATTTCCAACCATAAAAAAGCATGTTGAATCTGAAATAATTATTGGGAATTAGAAAAAATTCATTTCATATATGAATTTTGTTGGGATTACAAAATTGGACTTCGATTATCTCAAAAGACAAACTAGAATCAGTTTCAAAGGTTATTCAACCTAATGAATCGGTGAATTATATGAATGAAGAGTTGGATCAAATTGAAAAAAAATAAATCATTGGAAATTTTTCCAAGGAAATCAAAATAAAATTTCATCAGAACCATGTGGGTTTTAAAAAAATTCAACGAGCCTAGGTATGTTTCAAGAAACAAAGAAATACTTATTTGTAAAGGATATCCATTGGTGGAAGGTGTGGATTTTTATAAAACATTTCCCCCTATTTCACGGTAAGAAAAAATTATAATGATTTTATATTCCATATCGTTGTAATTTAAATGCATATCATATGGATATAAAGTCATTTTTTTAAATGGTGATATTGAAGAATATTTTCATTGAAATAGCATGAGGATTTTTACTTGGTGATGATGAAAACAATGTTTCTAAATTGAATAAAGAATTGTATGGGATGAAACAAGCACCATTTTATTGGTATTAGTTGAAAGATAGTTGTTTTTGAATTATTAACTTTTATAATGAAAATTTTTATAGACTCTTATATATTAAATATGTTGACTTTAGGTAATTAATTATAATTATTTTTGTGGATGAAATGATTTATATTGTGGAGGAACACAAGTTATGTTCAACGTTTTATGAGGAGTCAACAAGAACACTGAAATGACAATGTTGGGTGAATTAACATTCTTCCTGGGTATACATGTTCGTAAAAATGAATAATATATATTTTAATATCATGAAAAGTATGATATAGAATTGTTAATTAGGTTTGGGATGGTGGATTCTAACAAAGGTTCAACTACCATTTTAGTGAGAACAGTGTTGAGTAATCATGAATCTAGGATAATTATAAATAATAAAGTCAATCAAAAGTAGATAGGAACTCTTCATTACCTTAAAACATCATTTCTTGATATTTTTTATTCTATGTATTTATGTTCTACGTATCAAAGTAATCTGAAAGAATTAAATATGATGGATGCAAAGAGGATTTTGATATATATCAAAGGATCATCTACTCATGGGTTGATATAAAAATGAAATAGTGTATATGATGTTTTATAGTTATACTAATCCAAATTGGGCTGGATATTGTAATAATAGAAATTCGTCCTCAAGGGGAACATTTTTATGGGTAATTATTGGGTGATTTGGAAAAACAAGAAACAATGTTCAGTATCATTAAGCATAACTAAATATGAATATGTTACATCCTATCAAGCTTTTACTCAAATTTTGTGGTTTAATGTTCACATGCAAGATATTAATGTAAACTTTTCTATACCATCGATGATAGATTATGATAATCAATGCGAAATTTATCATTCTAAGAATATTTTACATCATTCAATATCAAATCTAAATAATATAAAGCTTCAATTTATTACAGATAATGTTTCTTCTAGAGATGTTTTCCTAGATTACATTTCAACAATGTACCAAATTTCTTATATCTCTAAAAAAGCAATGTCGAAGGAATGGATTCAAGAACTGTGATAGAAACATCTTGTTTAGTCTACACCCAGGTATTCTAAATCATAATAATGGATACCCCGTGATTACATATATTATGACAAAAATGTGGGAGGGAAAGTAACTACATTATGCATTGTATAATTTTTTACTTATCATAGTTTTGTTTAATATGATGTTGTTGTTATCATATAATGGTAGAGAGAAAAATACACCCGCGAAATGAAAAGATAAAATTGATAGAAAAAGAAAATAGAGGGGGATTAATATTTACAAGGCCGTAAACATTCCACCGATGGATGACATTACATAAAAGAAATTACATTATCTAGTAGTGTGGTGTGTAGAAACTCTCTTTTGAGAAAGGAAATGTTTTCTATAAAAGTCATAAATCAAGAGTCTCCAGAAAATGATGACTTTTTAAAAAATCAAAGAGTTGGAATTGTTGTTAATGAGGGTTGTCAACATATCCAAATGGGACGATTTAATAACCTTTGTGGTGATTTTTTTAGAGTTTGGTATTTGTTGACATATAAAATTTTTTTGAGGAAGAATGTTTTTGATATACAGGAATATAAAATTGTTTGTTTCAGGAAGATTGGAATTATCATAATCATATAAAGGAATATGTTGTCAGATTTAATGAATTTTATCAGTTTGAAAGATGTTTTTGAATGAAGAAGTGAAGTGGTTTGTAATGATATTATTTAAAGAGTGTTTCCTAAAATAGTAGATTGTTAGCAGTTAGAAAGATTATGAAACATTCAACACAAAATCTGATGATGTTTTTCTAATCAAGAATTTCTCACAAATCCTAAAAACAGTCATGATAAAATCATTTGACCAACTCATGGAGATGATTGATGAAATAATAATAAAAAAGAACAATTCATTAAAAATAAAAACATCAATTCAACCCAAATTAGAAACTAAATTCTCTACAAATCTAAAAATAAATTCTAAAAAAAATTAGAACCTTAATTCTCCACAAATTAGAACATGAATTCTACAAAAAAATCAGTAATTCAATTCTGCACAAATCAAAACCATAATTCTGTAAGAATTAGTACTTTAATTCGATAAAATTGGACTCATTAATACAAAAAAATTAGAAATTGGATTCTGCACGAATAAGAACATGAATTCTACTTAAATCAAAAACTGAATTCTCCAAAAACCAAAACCTGAATTCATCACAAATTAGAAATGAAATTCTGGAAAACATTAAACCTGATTTCTATGAAAATCAGAACACATTTTCTAAATAAATCAGATCCACTTTAATGGTAATGTTTCTTTGTTAATTTGAACTATATTTCTGAGAAATTATAAAGAACCTTTCTATTATGTTTTTTAGAAAATTTGAACAAAAATTATTTGAATGATAATGAGAAGAACTAAAACCAAGATCCATCATTTATGTACTGAGATGTACATGAAGTGTTCAAGACGTTATGCCTGAATTTAATTTTTCATAAATATTGGATAAATTTAGTTGTGCTTGAAAAATACAATGATTGAACATTAAATATGGGGGTTTTTTAGATATTTTTAGATTTAGGGATCCCTGAAAATTTTCGTGTTTCTAGTTTTTATTTTTCCTCTTCCTATAAATATTTTCTTCGATAATTTTTTATTTGTAACATTGACACACACACAGATGTCAAAGATCTGGAGAATTCAATGGGACAAGTTCCCACATGATTGAAGAAGGTTTATTTTTAGTGTTTGAAAATTGAAAAACTGGAATCATAATTTCCATATTGAGAAGATCATACATATTCAAATCTGATTGAGGATTCAAACTGTGTGTTTTTTGAGAAGATTCAACAATATTTTTATTCATTTTTTTTCTGAATAGATAAATAAGAAAACATTGTAAACTAAAGCAGATTAGTATTGTATTTCTTAAAAGGATATAGAAGGTGTTTAATGTGAGTGGCCACAAGTTTTATTCACATAATTATTATACTGGATCTCTATTGATCCACATGAGTGGATATGGTAAGGACTTAGTCTCTCAAATTGAGACTGAATCTGAAAAATCATTTATTTCTTACTTTTTTACTATTATTTCAAGGAAAAGTATTTTAAAATTTTTTATGAAGTAAATCTTAATAGTATCTAGTTGTTATGTTTCATAATGTTTTGAAACTTATTAAAGGTGAACAAATGAACCCCGCCACATCCATTCTTAGTTGTCATTTGATCCTTCAAATTTCAATTGGTATCAGAGAGAGATATCATTCTTGATTTCTTATCATGGATAATATTAATTTCTTTAATAGTATAATAAATCATAAATTCGCTATTAGAAATCATTATAAATGAAAATATAGGATGATTCCTTATCTCCAATCTATTTTCATTGTATATTTTGAAGCAACTACTGTTGGTTTTTCACCTGTTGAGAAATATTCTATTATAATGTTATTTTATTAATGAAACATAGAATATGATGTGATGGAATGGAATTAAATCCTTATTTCATTATCGGAGAATTTTTATGAGAAGTTAATGGGTCTCAAAACATCAAAATATATGTCAAACAAGCTATAAATATTTTTTGAAGGGAACAAAAATGTCATGAAAGAAATGTAAAAAATACAGCCTATTAAGTATATAGATATCAGAAAGAAAGATGAAGAATCATTTGATTAATACTTATCTAGATTAAATGATTTATTTGCTGCATTCGAGGATTCATATATGTCTAGTATGATTCTATAATGGTGAAAAATCTTATGAGAAACCTTCCAAATAGGTTCAATTCTAAAATTTCTGCTTTAGATGAAAATGATGATTTATCTCATGATGAATTTCATAACATTTTTGATGAATATGAAATTAGGAAATCCCCAATGTTTAAAAATATGATAAATAATGAAATGGATTTTGAATCTATTAGAATGATGAAAATCCATGATACTGAAGATAAATATCCTTGTGAGTCTTATGATAATGAGGATTATGTGATGAATGAAAAAAATCAAGTCTCTCATATCCATGAACAATTTAAGATGATAAAAACTGTATGGTGGTAAAATTCCTCTCAAATATTTTGATTTCATTGGAATTGACCACAATGCTATGAATTTACAAAAGTTGAATGTTATAAAATATTAGGATTATTTCGATGAAAGACATTGATGTATGAAGTGGAACAAAAATTATGTAGAAGTAAAGTTTTCTAACAAATTCATGAACAAGAAATCTAGAAGGAAAAGTAGTATGTTGACTAAGATGGTCGAATCAGACTCAATAGATAATGACTCATTAAAATAATGACATCTAGAAAAATTATGAACTTTCCTAAGAAATGTTTTAAAAAAATGACACCTAGGAAATTGAAAAATGTGGTGAATAATATTATAGAGAGTATCATCTCAGAATTAAAAATCATTCATGTATTAAAAAAATATCTCAAGAATGAAATTTTAGTAATGATGAAATATCAAGAAGAATTTTATGGTGGAATAAAATATTTCATCAAGAAGGATGATGAATATATTAATGATATTTGAATATACAAACATAGAATTGATGAATAGTGAATGAAGATTGATGATCGTAGACAAATACAGGAAGTTGTGGAAGAAGAGTTAAAAAAGTGGCAAAAAACTTCATGAGTCCAAAAATACACTGATGATGTTTAATGAAAACTTCAAAAATTATGAAGATATAAAATTTTAGACTTGTAAATTTTTTAAAAAGGATCATTATTAGAATTAGTTGAATTTTTGTCTTTCATTATATAATGTTTCATCTAATAATCCTGACATTTGAGGTTATAAAAAAAGTATTTGTAAATCATGGGTGGAGAAAGGATGTGAGTGGCCTATCAAATCCAATAATGATGAATAATCACACAAAAGAAAATTAGTATATATCCTGAGAATGTTATAGATGAATGAAGATATCATCCTAAAAAAAATAATATTGGACAATGTTTTCTAAAGACAATTTTTTTTTAATATCTATTTCTTGTGTTACGAAATCTATGGGCATTGAGCTTATTATTTTTTTCATAATTTTTATTTACCTATATGAATGTGTATGTAATTTGGTAGAAATAGTGAGAGAATAATTAGTAACTTTTATAAATAAAAAAAGATTAAAAGGTAAATTATCCAAATATTAAAAACATTTCAAAAAAATAATCAATTTTAATTTCTTAAATGCATTTTTGGAAGATGTGATATGTCTGGTCATCATGCCGAAATTTGTAGGACACTTCTTCAGAATATGTTTCTTATGTTGGGAATGAAAAAAATTAAAAAATATGATGTTTGGTGAATGCGATTTTTTTATTGAGACATCATTTAATGATATAGAATGGAACAACCCATTGATTATTGATTTTGGTTGTTCTTCACATATAACCAGGGATATAAATTTTTTAAATCACTGTGAAATTCATGATGGGGTAGAAGTTACTATTTGTAATGATGGTTCCATAAAAACAGATGAATCAATATGACTGGGATTGAAGCTTAAAATTTAAAACCCATGTTTGCTATAGATTTTTAGGGGTTTATAAAATATTTCTTAGAGTATGTCAACTCTAAGATGATGGAAATGAATTACTCTATAGAAAATATTCTTGTATGAGCCTATGTGTGAAGGAAGAAAAAGTTATTACACAAGGATAAATAACTAATGGGAATCTCATAAAAATTGGAGAACACAATAACTCCTATTACCAGAGTACAGAAAGTGATAACATATTGTGGAATCAATGTAATTGGAACCACTATGAGAAATATATTAAAAACATTCCAATTTTGATATCATTCATGACCTGCCCGAGCTAAAATATAATAGATGGATATTTTGTAATTAGTTCTCAAAAAAGGAAATATAACTAAAATAATACATAAAAGAGTTTAGATTTAATCTATTATACCACATGAGCATATTCATTCTGATCTATGGCGGCTGATGAGACATTAATCAACAAAAGGGGATTTTTTCATTAACACCTTTATTTCTTATATCACTTAGTTTAAAAACATCATGTTCATGAAGCATAAATCAAAGGCTATTTAAATGTTCAAATTCTTCAGAAAAGATGGTGAGAAAAATTAGATTTTCCATAATGAATATGAGAATAGATAAAATTACTGAATTCAAAAAACATTATCATCAAACATACATGATAAATCATCGTATCAAACATTATTACAGTTGTCCCTATACTCCGCAACATAATGGAGTAGCCTAAAGTAAGACTACAGTCCCTGTGGAAGTATGGAGAATTATGTTATCTGAATACTAACATTCAAAATTCATTTGGAGTAACGATATTCTACTGACGTACATGTTCAAAATAGATTCTTTTTGAGACCAAAAAACCTGACTCCATATAATATGTGTTATATCATAAAAACATTCTTTAATTAGAACAACATTTTTTGAGTTCCATGTATTCCCAAAATAAAAAATCCATATAATGGAATGACTGATGAGAAATATATGGAAGGAAATACCATGAGTTATTCACCAAATAATAGAATATAGAAATGCTAGAACAATCGTTTACAAATGTTTGTGGAATTAATTGATTTATAGGTAATTGAAAATTGATGTTCCTTCACAAAGGATGTTGAGAATACTAAGGATGATTAAAAGGATAATCCCAAAAATGTGGGTGTAACCCAGATGAGTCACATGATAAAGAAAGTGATATTGCGAAAGATAACATGAGATTTCCAACCTTATGAAATCATGATGAATCTGAAATTATTAATGGGAAAGAAAAGGCTCCACTTTAGACATGAAGTAATTTGATAATAGAAAATTTGACATCACTTTACTCAAATGGTGAAAACAAATCCTTTTTCGAGGCAATTTAATACAAATTTTTTTTGATGTTATGAATGAAAAGTTGTATAAGATTAACAATATTTAAATATGGGAAATTTTTCCATGATTAAAAAATAAAAATTTAATCAGATCTATGTTGGTTTATAGAAATAAATTTAATGAGAAATGATAATTTTGAAGAAACAAAGAAAGGCTTGTTTGTAAAGGATATTCATAGGTGTATGGTGTGGATTTTAAATAATCCTTTTCCTTTTCTATAAGTCTAGAAATTGTTGAAACGATTCTTCTATTGGATGCTCATTGTAATTACAACGATTATCATATGGCTGTAATTATAGACATCATAAATGGTGAGATTGAGGAATAAGTTTAATATGAAAACATATTGGGATTTTACTAGATGAGGATGAAAACAAATATTATGAATTGATGATGGATTTTTACGTGATGAAACAAGATACACATGATTGGTATTAAATTCCCAAAAATTATTTTAGAATGATGAAAATTTATAATGGTATAGTTTATAGAGACTTGTATATGATATATTTTGACTCTGAAGCTCTAATTGTAATTGTTAATGCGGATAATATAATTTTTATAGGGGATGGAGAAATGTTTTGTTGTGAGTTTTCTGAGTAGATGAAGAAGAACATTGAAATTCAGAAATTGGGTGAACTAACATTCTTCCATTGAATTCAAGTTAAAAAAATTGAAAAATATATCATCTTATCTCAAAAAACGTATGACAGATAATTTTTAAAGTCATTTTGGATCGGTGAATCCAAACATTTTTCATCTCCAATTTTAATGTGCACAATATTGATTAATGAAGAATCTAGATGAAGTGAGAATCCAAAATTATTTTCGTTATTGATATGAAGTATTATTTACAATACAGCTTCAAGGCCTCATATTCTTTATGTCATGACTTTTTTTTCAATGTATAAAAGTAATCTAAAAGAATAAAATATGTTGGATTCAAAGAGTATTTTTAGATATGTAAATGGATCAACGTCACATGGATTGTTATACAAATAGAACATTGAGAGGAAACATCATAGATATTTAGATGTGGGTTGGGATGGATATTGTAATGATATAAATTCAACCATAGGGGTATCATTTTTTGGGGTTAATTTTGTGTGAGTTAAAATACTAAAAAACATAGTTTTTTATCATTAAGCACAACATAACATGAATATGTTGTATCCAATCAAGACTAAATTCAAATTTTGTGGATGAATTTTTAGTGGAATGATTTGAAGGTAAATTTTTATAAACTATTAATGATACTCTATGTTAATCATTGTGAAATTAATATTTTAATAAATCCTACCCAATATTCCAGATCAATAATCATTGATATATTTTTTCTCATTAAAAAATAGAATGTAGTTTCATGTGATGTTTTTCTGGAATAAATTTCAATAATGTATCATATTACAAATATGATTACAAATGAAATATAAAACAATTTTTTGTGGAATTGGACCCTGAAATTCATGGAATCCCTCCAACCATTTCATCCTAAACATCACAAAGGAACACCCACCATGCTATGTGTTATATTGAAAAGGGGGAGATAATGTAACAACAATCTTCTTTGTATTATGTTGTAAATATCTTCATTTTTTAATCAGATTATATTGTTATAATATAATGGTTTAATGAAAAAGAATAGTGAGAAAAGAAACAATTATATTGAGAGAAGATGAAAATTGAGATGGATTTATCTTTACATGGATGAAAAAAATTTGTTCCACTGAGGGATGTAATTACCTCAAAAACATTTCTTTATCCAGTTTTGTGATGTCAGGGAACCCTTTTTTAGAAAGGATAGTTTTTTATAAAATTCAAAATACAATAGTTTCATGAAAATGATGAGTTATGAATAATTATTAGATTTATAAAATATGTTAACATGGATTTTCAACAAATCCAATGGGGGATATTGATGAACTTTTGTGGAGTTATTTTCAAACTAATTTGTGTTTTTTGAAAAAAAAATTGGTTGAAGATGTTATTGATATACAAGAAGATGATGGTGTTGGTTCATGGATGAGTGGATTAATCGTAATTATAGAAAAAATGAAGTTTCTGAATTTTATTTAAGATTCAATGTTTTATATATGTTACTTGTGGAAGAAATCATGTTCTTGGTGAATAGATTTTCATAGATGATGTTGTTGAAATGTGAAATGTAAGATGATAGAATGTTTCTCAAACATTATAAACAAAATTACATGATTCATTAATGATCAAGAAGTTCTCAAAAGTCATGAAAAATTTCATGTTAAAATGATTTTGAACAATTTTTAGAGAGGATTGATAATATTAGAATCACTAAGAACAATTCAGCATAAATCATAAACAGAATTCTATACAAATAAAAACCGGAATTCTAAAAAAATAAGAACATGAATTGTACAGATATTTTAACCTAAATTATTCACAAATAAAAACCTAAATTCTATTAAAATATGAACCAGAAATATATACTAATCTAAACAAAAAATTTTCATAAATCAGAAACTAAATTATGAAAAAAATCAGAACATGAATTCTCTAGAAATTGGAAGTTGAATTCTCTAAAAATAGGAATTCAAATTCCGCAAAATTTAGAACTTATTTTTTGAGAACATAAAATAACTTTTTCAGAAGAAATCATAAAAACTTTTCTAAGCATGATTCATAGGGAATTTGAACCACATTTCAGAGCTTGTTTATGAGAAAACCTGAGTAACATTTCAACACATTATTTCAAGAAAATATAATGAACATGATTGAGCACGTTTCTGAGAAAAACTGGAACCATGATCTAGCATTATCACACTGCTATGTATATAAAGTGTTCATGAACTAGATAATAAATTTCTCTTTTCTATAAGTCAATTTGAATTTTAAGGAGGTGTGATGAATTCAAATATTTTACATAACATGAAATAGATTTGTGGAGTTTTGACCCACATGAGTGGTTATTACAATGACGTAGGATCTCACATTACAGTCAAACCATGTAAATAGGGTGTTCCTTACAAGAATTATTATTCAATGTTGCAAAATTATTTTATAATTTTTGATATAGAAATAAGTCTCAATAGGTTGCAGGGGTTATGTTTCTTTATTTTTTGAAACATATAAAAACTAGATAGCTGATTCTACCCCCCCCCCCTTATAAATTGTTATTCGATCCCTTGAACATCAATTATATACACTAAATAAATTATTATAAAATCCATTTATGGTAGTATACGATTTTTTCTCACAACCTACAAAGGAAACCCATGGTACCTGATAAGACATGATTGTTACATTTGTGGATAACAGAAATCACCCTATCATATTTTCTTGAATAATTTTTCATATAGCAATGATTTCTATACCCAAGGACTGACATTATTCAGATGATGATAGTGGAAATATATTTTTGTCTTATTAAATTTGTATAGAATGTTGTATATGTCCATACATTTAATTTGATGTAACCCTATTCTTTATATTAGAATAAATGAAACCATTTTTTTATTTTACTCACATTATGGATTATTATTATTATTATTATTAATTGGATGTTCTAAATTCTACTGTTCTTATATATTTCATCTTTTTAAGCTATGATACAAGTTAACCTTTAGTATACCAATATTTTTATTTCTCTTATATCTGTTATTCTGCTTAGATAAGAGTGAATAGTATCCCCACCATACCTCCTTAAAACCTTAATTCAAGGAAAAAAATTCTAACATATGGGGAGCCATGATTTATTACATTCGACCTAGATGGACCTGGAGCTATTTTAGTGGCACCCTAGTCAGTATTTCTTTACCAAGTTGGAAGGAATCATAATAAAAAAACTCTAATTCTATAGGATTAAAAATCCAATTATTGTTTTAAAATGGATCAAGTCCTAAGAGGTTATTTTTCTCACTTTTCGAATTACATATAATATAACGTAAAAATACTTGGTTTTCATGTTAATCGATATACTGAGGAATGGTTTTCCATGAAGAATAAAAATAATAAATAATGAAAAATAAAGAGTATAGAGTATAATTCTTTAAGAAATCTGTTTTTTATTGGACAAAATAATCAAGATAAAATAACTATTAAGAGTGGTAATACCATATTTATGTCAAAACTGGAATAAATAAAAATTAATATAAAGCTATAAAAAACAAATTTATAAACTCTTGTTTTAGATTAAGTATGAAATCAACAAATAAATATTGACCATTACATTTATGGTCTTCATAATACAGTAAATGGGGAATTAGTTTCTTAAATAATTCTATTATATGAGGATATATTATCATGTTCTGTCAAGATATAGAATGATTTACATAATTATTATGTTTTCAAAGATAAAAAATAAAATAGCATAGTGAATGAGAGATCTTAAATTTAAATATGATAAATATGAAGAAGTTAAGGTAAATATTTATGACATATAATAAACATGGAATGAAAATAAATTGAACATGATTTATGGGAATGAGTGTTTTATTCATTAGTATATTATGTTGATAACATTATTTTGAATGGAATAGAATTGAAAAAATATTCAACTATTTATTTTCCAATCTATGTGGAAATGGGGAACTGTTCGATGAATCAACCCATTGGGGAGTGAATTTTCCTATGAGAAGGACATGGGAGAAATGATAAACATATATGTTCACTATTAAAAAAATGAATCTTTTAAATTTGATTTGTTAGTTATATTGATAAGAAAACATGTTTATCCACTATCTTGTTTGATTTAGGATCTTCTCCTAATTCCATTATTTATCATTATTTCTTTTAAAATTAGTTATTTTCATAATACCATATGAACGTTGTTTTAGTATAGAGTCCAAGAGAAAATATTATTTTAACATGAATGTGTCATTTAGTCCCCATTAAGAAAATATATATTCAAAATGTACAATCTTGAATATAATATAGATGGTGTAATTCAATATAATCCTACTACTGGATAGGATTTTAAATTCACATGTGAAATTTTATTTCCATGTGAAGGGGATTTTAATTTATTAGATATATTTTAAAATCCATGTCTTTATTTGAAATTTTAAATTATTTCTATCTTTTCTTATTCAACCTTCAATGGATCACCTATAACAAATACATGGAGAAAAATAAAGAAATTTTTTTTAAATGGGACACATATCCTTAATATAGAAGATATACATATTTTTTGGAAATAATTTATGTGTTTCCAAATAAATTATTTAGAAACCCAACTTAGCATGATATTGAGTTTTTTTCCGATATCATCAATGATGAAAATTCTTTATAAAAGTCTCCACATAGTCTGGAAATAGTGGAATTAGTGGAACTGAATAAAAACTATAGGAGTCGGGTGAAAATGGATTTCCATGCCATAACCATTCACCATGGGGAGACCGAGTAATGTATTTAATAATTAATATTTTCTAAATGATATTACACATCAATTATAAAAAAATTAACTATGAGGTTATTATGAAAATGTATTCTCTTCCCCACTATAATGAATATTTTTTATGATCATGTAGGATATTAATATTTTTAATTGATTTATATTCATTCTTATCATCCGAAAATATAATTAAAGAACATGTATATTCATAAATTGACATTTTTATTCTACATATAAATTTAAAATTTAGAATATTTCCATTATGAATGACTAATTCATAATATATTTATATGGATCTGAAGGAAAAATTATTAAAGGATTATCATAATAATAACACTATGGTATATATTAAGGATATATTGATATACTCTATCATACATGATGAGGATAAGAGATATTTAAAAATAATTTTTACAAACATTAGAGAAAGGTAGTTATATGGAATATATAAAAAAAATTATTTTGTATTTAGGGAGTTTTTTAAAAAACCATGTTGTCTGTGTGGTTGGAATATTAGTTGGTCCTTCAGTGAAAATGGAACACATGTAGTTGATACCAATAATGAATCAAAAATAGGTATGTACATTCAATGGATTAACATGTCACTAAAAACTATTTGATATTATTTTTCATTTATAACCAAACACAATAACCATGTTCTCATGTAAATGTGTACAATCATATTTTAAAAAAATGTAATTAAAAATATTAAAAATTTAAGAGTTTATTGAAAAATTCAATAATAGTGATTTTATAATTAGTAAATTACAGATTTGAAATATATAGTTACGTCTCAATGAAGAGTATTGAATGTGTAATGTTTTATCATGATAGAGTTGTTTCATATGAATCAATGGTGTTCTGGATTCCTGAAACAAATTTTGAAATTCATAATATTGGGACATATTATATAATATTTTTATTAATTATTTGGAGGTATTACATTTACTGTGATGTATAGATAATAAATACATCATAAATTACCAAAATAAATAATTTAATTTAATGTTTTTAACAAGAAGAAAATGTGATGGATAGAACTACAAATATATTATTATTTCTTAGTAAAATTACACAATGGGATTGGAAAAATGTGGCTGATGACATGGGTTGGAATGATAATGTTGTGTAGAATGAAATGATGATTGAAAATAATCCAATATTATTTTAGTTATTAAATATGTATATGGGAATAATTATGGATGGGTAAAAACAAAAATCCCTCCTATGAATGAAAACTCATCCTTATTATGAAAAAAATAAAGGATTCCAACATGATGTTAAAAATGTGGAAGATAAAATAAAATTATTGAATAATATTTTGTTAGATGGCATATTCTATAAAGAAGGTATATAATATTTTAGATGATGGTTTAATGTTACCTAAATTACTGAATAGAAAAGTGAATTATTAAATGATATTCATAGATATAATTTATCAAAACAGCCATGCATCACTAAAATTCATCGGTAATTGACGGAATATTTTTCATTGTATAAAATAAAATGAGAAATTATAGATTTTGTATAATTATGCATGGTTTTTAAATTGGTAATGTCAAATAAGAAGAAATATCATTAAGGATTCATGATTCCTCTACCATTCCTTATGTAAGAATATCATTATATTAATCTGGAAATGTCTATAGATTAAACAAATCAATGTAAAAAATTATAAAATATTTATCGCTTTGTAACATAATAATTATTCAAATATACTAACAATAAGGGAAAGTAGACATATTGAGTGCATCATGCAGCTCTATATTAGTTATATTGTGAGACTTCAAGGTGAACCACATATAATTGTATCCTATAAAGACATGTGGATTAAATAAAAATTATGGAAGACTATTTAAGGAGATATGGATGCCATGAAACATCTGATAATCACCTATAACCAATAAACTGAAAAAAGACACTAATTACTATTCAGAAATTATAAAATAATTTGAGGTCATGCTTAATTCAAATTCAAGGTGTGTGGGATTCAAATTTATATTCTATGTAATTTTCATATAAAAACAATTTTGACTCATGAATTCAAATTACTCCATATGATTCATAAAATAGAATGTGGTTTTGGAGTCTAACTTATTATGGAAGATATTTTGAAGGGATGATTGTTGTTCTAAATCATGTGGAAGATACAATAGTGAATGTGTAAACTATTCAGAATCATATAAACTAATTTGATATTAGAGAAAAAAGTCATTTTATATGACAGAAGGATAAATTTATAATTTGATATGGGTGATGGTGTTTTATTTATTCTATCTCCATAGAAGGGTGTTATGAGTTTTAATAAGAAATTAATATAATGTACATCAAACATTAGGACAATTAAAATTTATTAAAAAATTAGAGGAGTGGAGTACTGTTAGGAAATTCAGTAAAGTGTATCTAAAATAATGATTTTATAAATAACTGTTTATTGAGAGAGTAAATAATATATCATATATACATTGTCACATTTGATGATATTGAATTAAAATATGAGTTATCTTTCTATGAAAATCTTATCCAAATTATTATAATATGAGAAAAACTATTACAGAATCCAATAACATGATTATTAATAGAACGTCAGAGAAATCATAAAGAAAAAATTCATTGTCATAAAATAAAGATGTTATGATAAATAAAAAATTAAATATTTTAAATCGATGAAATTATATAAATTACAAGGATTAAATTTCTTAATGATGTATTATTGTGACAACCATTCTCGAATTATTGTATGTCATTTTATCATTATTAAGAAACAATAACCTAATAAAAATAGAATTATTTAATATCTGAATAATACATATCATGAAAAAAAATTCAAAAACATTTCTATAAAATGAATTTCATTTCTGAATTCATTAATTCAATAATAGATTATAGTGAGTTATTTATTTTTTTAGAAATATTTGATATTTTTTGTCAATAATAAAAATACATACTCTAGAGTAGACAATTAAAATTACTACGTAATAATGGTAGCATAATAACATGAAATTTTAGGAAATATTTTTTATTTAACAAATATACATTTTATATGTGTGATTACATTTTTAGAAAATATATTTTTGAATATAGAAATATATGGTTTTCATTTGGGAATCAAATTAATGATTTGGTTCAAATAAAAACTATTTCTAGTTTTTCACAATTAATAATATATTTAGAGGATATCAATTTATTTTATTCATTTGTTTAATATAAAATCGGGTTAATTTATTTTATATAATAAAATTATTTACATTAGAATAAATATTTTAATTTGTTTATAACATCTGTGCTGTCCTTCAAACAAGCAATTTTCTAGAAATGTTTTGTGTTGTATTTTTGGAATACATTAAAAAAGTAATTTTATCTATACTTGGTAAATAATATTGAGTAATTTTTTTCCATATTGAAAATTAAATAAATTGATAAATGTAATAATATCAATACTGTTTTAGTCATAATGAATAGAAACCAATTAAAAAATTTATCATGTCACTTAAGGGTAAACTTTGTTAAAAGGGTTAAATTAAATTTTTATATAATCCAAATTACACAATCCACTTACTAAAATCTCTTTGGATTATCATATTTATAACTCAGCATTATTAATTTAATGTATATTATAATTTGGAGCCAAATTTCCTCACAAAGGCATATAATATATAATAATGACTCAGATTTATATATATGTCTTCCACCAACATCACGTTCAAAAGGTAACCTCCACTTCTCTCTTCCCCACAATACAAGGTCCACATAATGTTACCAAACCCTAAAAAATCCTTCTTAACATCCCTCACTACATCCCACAAATCATTGTCTCACAAAAGGATACATCATAATTAATTATTATGAAAGATAATGGAGGTTACCAAATAAGACATATATGTTACTATCAATATTTGTTATGTTTCATTATTCTTAATCCTCCAAAAAATTACCAATTACAAAATTATAATAATAAAAATATAATAATATTCATACTATGATTTTTTTTCACTTTGTATCAATTTTATGTCTCCTATTAATCAGATGGAAAATGAAAATTTCACTCAAGTGTACGTACATTGTACCATATTAACAATGTAGTGTATTTGGTTCTATAATTCCACAATATATAATTATTAATTTATAAGGAAGTGAATAGTATATATAATATGTAATACATAATTATGATTCTAGATATATAATATTTGATCTTTCATCATACCATTATTTATTTGTGAGAATGAGTATTTCATTAATGCATACGCGTGGGATACCATAATAATAGTGTGATGCTAGTTGTTTTGCTATTAATACTATGAATATATTTTTTAAAAATTTAATATATTGTAATAAATTATACTCATTACACTATTAATAATATGATATGATGAAAAAATTATTAACTCCTTTAATCTATGTCAATATATAATAGAACCTTTGATGAAGTTAAACAAAAATCATAAAGGGGTCAATATAATCAATTAATTATTAAATTAATGAATTAAAAGTGGTTATTAAAAAACCTAAACAATATTGATTAAAAATGTAATACCCCAAGATTCAGGTATGTTACCCTTTATTTATATTTATATTGATGTAATGATTAATTGGGAATATGGGGAGAGTACGGTTATCATTTACATTGTTCTGGGGGAAAGTAGAGGCACAAGGGAATCACAAGGTTTATCCAAACCATAGAGACATCCTAGTAGAAACCGTTCTTAATGGTAGTTTTAATGTAGAGAACATCAGCATGTTGTGCACATGGTTAGGAAGACCCTATTAGGAGGCCATGAAAGGTTCTTTCTTATGTTGTTGCTAACAGATTGTTAGCACACAATTTTTCTAACCATGTTTACTAACTATGCAAAAGGTTTAATTGAGATCCTAAAAGCGGATCTCACTCATTTTGGCCTCTATGTGTCTCTTTTTTTCTCCTAAGTGGACATAACTTGGGATTTATCTTCCATGAATGTAGAAGAATATCTCACAAGCAATTTGGAGTCAACATGAAGGCTTCCCTAGGTGTTTCGAACCAGGATTCTTGAGGTATGGGATTGTTCTCTATCGTTCTTGATCAGTTTGGTAGATCTACATATATCTACATCTCATATCTTCTTGGTTTCTCTGGTCTACAACTATTACGGGGTGATCTATAAGTTTGAATTCCTAATAAGTTAATATTTGGTCATTATCATTATATGTTAATAGATTTAATGAGGTTCCATAATGATTTTACCCCTGTTTTCATTTTCACTCTTCATTTGTGTATTGTTTCATCAAAACCAATGAGGTATGAGGCTTCACTCATGAATTCGCTTAGTAAAAATGCTTGGGGTGCTTTTATGTTTAATGAATTATTTTTAATTGGTTTTTATTTAATTTTTAAATTTTTTTTGGAATCCTTATTGAGTGACAGTTTGTTAAATATTGAATATTGGAAACATGGAATGAGTGCATTGGTTCATGGATTTAAAATATGGATTTTAAATTTGGGATTTTCCATAATTGGATCATATAGATTTTAAAAGATTTTTTCAAATAAAATGGGGTGGTTTATGGAAATAATTTTTTTTGGAAATTGGTTTCCAATAAAAGTATAGTATTATTGAAATAGTAATTTCAAATGGTTTTGGTATACCATGGGATTTGTGAGAGTTCATGTTCGACGTGCCCTAGAATAAAGTACATGTACCACTACGGTATAAGGTGCATGACCATGGATTGGGGGCATGTGTCATTGGGACCCTAGGTAATTTGATGAGAGACCTATCATGGGTGTGGAATTTTCAAACGAAGCATGTATGTGTGGGTGTGTTGTGATCTACGGAATGATTATGCCAAAATAATGATAATAATTAGTTTTTAAGACATTATTTTTTTCTAGAATGTTACTTGTTGGGGATTGGTTTATTTATAATATTTTCATTTGATTATAAATGGGTTTTGACCTTTTTAAAATTTGGTTATGAACTATTTTGGTATGTTTTTTATTTAAATTCTTTTATATAATGAAATAATTGTATTATCCTAGTGATGTTATTAGGCATGTCATTGGAAAACCTACTGAGTTTTATACTCACCCATTCATTGGAACACTGGTTCTTCTTCAAATTCTACCTTCTAGGACATGAGAAAAGGTAAAGTCACACATCTTTAGCACCAGTTCATGATCCATTAGACTATTTGTTGATGTTGATTCATATGGATTTTGGGGTTTATAATCTACTTTTCATCAGGGAGTTTATTTTTCAATCATCTCATTTTACTTTATTAATTGGATTAATTCAATTGTACCATACTTTGGTTAGTTTTTAGAAAGAGAATGATTAAAATGACTTAATATATTTCATGCATGATATAGTGTGATGTTTGATTTTTCATTTGGGGGTTATTGGTTTTAGTGATAAAATTTTAAATAATCCCCCAATCACTGTGAAACCATTCAGCATTTATTTTCAACCTTTGGCACCTTGGGGAATTCTCATAAGGCCTAGTAATGAACCATTATTACCTCAATCAATTGATAATGAAGGGTTCATTACAAATATTTTCAGCTTTTTTGGTCATTTCTTAACATGTAGTCATATATATTCATGGTATTGGAGTTGAAATTAATTTCTTTATTCCTTGGGATGGAATCATATCAAGGAATAGGATTGTTGGAACAAGAAATGAATAGCATAACATGACATAGGTATTCCTTTAATGGGGAACAACAAATTACTAGGGAGTTGGGTACATATGTTTTTAGAGACACATTTAGGAATCTGAATCCTCATTGCATGGGGTTTATCCAATGAGATGAGCATTACATGCATTGCAGAGGAATGACTTTCCACTAATAGTGAATTCATAATTTCATGTAATTATTCAATTTGTAATATTTTTAGATTTTTGAAACGTTTGAAATTGGTTTTCAAAAGAAAATGATTGAAAATGGAAATGAATATGGTATTTTAAAAATGATTAATTTTTAAAAATCGTGATGAAGGTTTTCAAAAATGGATAAACATTGATAAAGGATGTTTTTGGAAAAAAAATTATAAAAAATTATATTTTATATAATTAGAAATTGTAAGACATAAATTTCTATAGATTGAGATTGATGGATTTTGTTGTTGGTTTTGAAAGTGGCACCTGATAGGCATTGTCGAAACCAACCTAATGAAGCAGTGTGGAATGTGTTTGAACCTGAACCATGGGTGAACCAAGTGTTGGATCAAAGTATTATCTAGGCATTTCATGCTATGAAAATTGGGAACCATAATAATTATCCCTGGCATGTGGATCATATCATCTAGTTCATAAGGAATAATCCACCTATCTTCATAGGGGATGAAACTTCTGAAAAAGAAGTGTTGTGGCTGAGTTGGATGAATCATATCGTTAATTTCATCAGCACACCATCAGAGCTCAATGTCAAGCTATCCATGTATATGCATGATGATCATTTAGCATAGTGGTGGGATTTAGTGGAGAATGAAAAAATGGACGATGTACTTAGTTGGGAGGATTTTGGTTAACTGTTTAATAAATAATTATATCATCACATGTTCAAAATTCAGAATATGAAAGACAAATTTAGCCTGATATAGGATATTCTATCTATAACGTAGCAAGCATCTAAATTCCGGAATTTAGTGTTAATTTAAATAGATGTTACGTCAAGAACATCCTTAAAGGAACACATCATTGAGTTAAGGATATGTGAATAAATTCAATTGAAGATTGTGGTGCTCTCTATTTTAATTACACAATGATGGTTAACATAGTGACTGTTGGTGAATGTGATATCTCAAGATCCATGGGATTTTTTCTGATGTTACCTACAGGAACTAGTGGGAACTCTAACGCTAGGAATATGAGGAAAAGGGACACCTATTTCCAAAGTGGATGTTGAGATCCTAATCAGACACCTAGATAAGTGAACCTTCCTCCCCATCCTAAGAGAAAAGAAGGTTATTTTCATTGTGTTTCATTTGATCAGATAATGACAGAGTGTACGACCCAACATAGAGAATGCCATTACTATAGGTAAGTAGGCCTCTTCAGTGTTATTATCATAGTGCTCCATGTTCAGGTTCTCGAGACACATCTTGAGCATCATAAGCATCGTATTCTTCGATAGGATGAGGGTAGCATAATCAGTTTCTTTAGTAGAGAATATATCTCCATGGGGATTCTAGAAATACCATTACTCCTAAACCCTGTAAATATCAGCAAGGAAACAAGGATAATAGTAGTGTGATGAAAAAAATTAATTGAACTGAATAGATTATTGTCAATGATAATGTTGGACCATCTACTTTGAGAGGTACGAATCATTTAATTCAATCCTTGTGAACGTGCTCTTCAATACTGGTGAATTTCATTCCTTCATATATTCTCCTTCTATTGATTATCTATCTTAAATTATGAAATGATTCCATCTTTTTTATACTGAAAACTTCTGTCGGTGAAAGATACTATCAGGCCTTTTTTGTAGAGAATGTGTTATAAATATTGATGGCATGGGACTTCTCAAGGTTAGATATGAATTTATATGACACAATCCTTGGTTTTGATTGGTTGAAAACATTCAGGCCTCACAACAACTGCTATGAACAAACTATTGGTTTAGTCATTGACAATGGTAGTGGGAATCTATTCCATGGAGAACAAGTTGTAAAACTCTTGAAAATAGGATGTAGTGACCAACAGTGGTAACAATCTCTTATAAGATAGAATCATTGACAATTTCATCTATAGAAGAGATCAATGAAGATTTATTTCTTGCAGTTGTGGATCAATTTCTAGATTCATTTAACAAAAACATCATAGGGTTACCACCTAAAAGGGATGTGGATTTTACATTTGATCTCATTCTAGGTACTGGTCCTATTTTTATTCCATATGATAGGATTTCACCAACAATGATATGGTAATTTAAAGTGAGTTTAGAGATGTATGAATGGTAGGGTTTCATTCATCCAAGTACGTCTCAAGGGGAATCACCGGTCTTTTTTGTGAATAATGTAGATGGGACTCATCTGCTGTGTTAATTTTCATAATTTAAACCATTTTACATTAATGAAAAAATGTACACTTCCATGCATTGATGATATATCTGATAAATTAAGGGGATCATGGTGGTTTTCTAAAATCTACATGCAGTTAGTATATCCCCATTTCTGAGTATGGTGGGATGATATTCCCAAGAAGTCAATCAGATGTTGATATGGACACTAAAAATATGTTATCATGCCTTTTTGTTTGATGAAATCATAAGTGGTCTTTATGGATTTATTGAATCATAAATTTTAGTGATATCCAGATTCATTTTTTGTGGTTTTCGTGGACAACATCTTAGTACATTCAATGTCAAATGCTAATAATGAGGATAACATATAAGGAGTGTTAAAAATTCTTATAGATCACCGTTTGTATGCTAAATTATATGTATGATTTTTTGATATAGGAAGTACACATTCATGGCCATTAATTTTCAATGAAAGGTGTTTCGATAGATCCTAAAAATATATAAGATATTATCTCATCAAATCAACCTAATAATGTCGTCGAGATAAAAAAATTTCTTAGTCTAGATTGCTTCTATATAGATGGTTAGTGCATCACTTCTCAGGACTTGGATTTCCCATGATAGCTTTGACAATAATGAAATTTCTATTCCAATGGACAGAAGAATGCCCGAATTCTTTCTTGGAACCGATGGTTTTTCAAACATAATCTCTTATCTTTGTTATTCTAGAAATAGGATAGGGTTCTGTGGTGTATTGAAATACATCATGTTCAGGTTTTGGGTTTGTTCCCTTTCAAGGAGACCATGTGGTTGCTAATGGATTAAGGTAGTTGATGGTTTATGAGAATAATATCCCAAAACATGATTTATTGTTAGCTTTAGTTGACCATGCCATGACATCAAAGAATTGTTATCTCTTTGGGGAAAAATTTATTGTTTTCGAGATCCAAAAAATTATGAAACACATTTTTCACATAGTGATATTTGAATCGGAGTAAAGGGAGATGGGAATAGTGTCTCTAGATGATTGATGATGACTTTATATATACACCGAAAAAGAGAATTATGTGGAAGATTTAGTGAGAACAATTTAATATGCTCAGTTTGAGAAAAAATAATTAGATAAATGGTTGTTAATGTATGTCTTCACTAACATGCTCATGGAATGTGAAGACTGGGGTGACATTGCAGTTTTATTTTTAACTATACTTGTTGTTAATTTGGTTAATAATGTCAAAGTGGCACATAAATCTGATTTGGAGTGCTTGGTTATGACTTCTGAACTCAATGGTGGTGAAACCAATGATTGCTGGAAACTTGATGGGAGTTCAGTTTCGTGTTTTAGAGATCAGGTGACCATATCTATGACTTTCCACTAAAAAAATTCATTATTACCACCATTTAATATAGGTTGTACATCGACGAACAACGAAGATTTTTGAGGAATTGAAGTAACATTTTTGGTAGAGATTTGTGAAATTTAATGGGGCCAAGTTTGTTTCTATGTGCATAACGTGAAATCAAATTTAAGGATGATCATCAGAGACCATAGGGTACATAGCAGTCTTTAGCTTTCCCATGTGGAAATGAGAGAAGATATGAATATATTATATTATAGGACATCCATGAATGGTCATTAAACATGATTCCATACGAGTGATAGTGGAATGGAATTCCATGTCAGCCCATATCATTCCTATTCGTGAAACTCATATGGTGGAAGATCACTCAAAAATCTATATCCAATAAGTGGTAGGGATTCATGACATACAGATTTCAATAATTTAAGATTGAGATCTCATGTTTACGTATTGTTTCTGGAAAACCATATAGAATGCCCTTGTGACTCAGTTGACAATGGGCACATCATATCATCGTCAGAAAGATGGATAGTCCAATCGGATGATACAAATGAGGGAATACGTGATGCAGGATTTTTTAAAGGATTTTGGTGGAACATGGATGGATAAATTAACCATAGTGGAGTAATAATAAAATAACATCAATCAGGCCTTAATAAATATGGATCTGTTTGATGCATTGTAATGGAATCCTTGTCGTTCTCCACAATTCTGGGTAAAAATAGGTGAAACATTAATAGTTGGGATGTGCCTTATCAATGAAAAAACAAAAATGATTTAGTTAAATAGAGGGAGGATGGAGATAGATCAGAGCCATCTAAAATTCTACGCAGATCATCGTCAAAGATAGTTTTTATTTTTCGTGAGTCATCATGTGTTCTTAGGGATATATCCACGACTTGGTTATAGTCATTTTGGGAAATAGGGTAATATATCTCAAAGATAAATTGTCCCTATCAATATATCAGATTAGGTCAGAGAGATGGCATATCAGTTAAAATTACCACCATTGTTTAACTTGGTTCATTATGTGTTCCACATAACTAAGTTGAAAAAGTGTCATCCAAATCATGACTATGTGATGTGATCGGATGATGTTGACCTAGAGCATGATGTTTTGTTGATACATACCCCAATACAGATTGTGTATAGGAAATATAATGTCTTGTGTAGGGAAATCATTTTTCTTGTGAAGGTTTAATGGTATCATGTTTATATTCATGATGAGATATGGGAATGTGAGATGGAAAAGATAGACCAATGGCCAATACTCTTCTATAGAAACAATGGTTTTATACTTTCATGGGATGGAATGACAGATGGTGGGAAAATTTAGTACCTAAAGTTTCCTCAATGTAACCATTTCATTGTCTTTTTATGGATATGAAGTATTATGGGGAATGTGGGTAGTGTTTTTTGATCTTTTAGTGTGTTTTGGGGAGAAAGGAGAGGTGAACGGGTCACACATGGTTTATCCAAACCATGCATAATGGGTGGTTTTTTGTAGATAGATTTGTAATAGTTTGCACATGGTAAGGGATACTATGCATGGAGGTTGTGTGAGGGACTTCCTAGTCTATCGCTATTATATGGTTATTGCATAGTTTTTCTAACTCTGCAAACTAACTGTGGGTATGGTCTATGTGAGATACTAAAAATGCGTATCTCCCTTGTTTGTATCTCTATGTGGTTTTTTTTATTTGTAGAATCAGATAGAACTCGGTATATCAATTCACTAATGGTAGAGGAACCTATCTAAGGTGATTTGGAGTCAATCCAACAGCTTCCCTTGGTGTTTCGAATCTGAATTCATGAGGTATGTGGTTTTTCATTATCGTTCTGGATTAGTTTCATATATATTCTTAGATATACTTATCAACTCTTCATGGTTTCACAGATTTACACGTTTTAGGGGTAGATCACTGAGTTTGGATTCCAGATATATTGAGATATGGTCTTGATCTTTATAGGAGAAGTTTTCTTAGGAGGTTCTGTGAAGAATCAACTAGGTTTTATTAAGTTGTCTTCATCCATGGTTGTTTACTTCCAATCCATTGAGGTATGAGGAATCTGTCTAGACTCCCTATAGTACAACTGATTTTCAGGATTTCAACAATAATGTATTGTTCTAATTTTTTTGTATTTGGTTTTTTAACATATGTTGGACTCCCTTTTGATTGGTGGTTTGGGAAATTTGTAAAATTGGGGATTATAAATGAGTGTTATGGTTCTTAGTTTTAAAATTTTGATTTTAAAATGTGGATTTTCTAGAAATTCGGAACATGGATTTGGGTATAGTATTTCAATAAAATGGGATGTTTTATAGAAATGAAATAGTTTTTTTAAATTGGTTAATTTGTTGGTATTCATGAAAATACGGTATTATTGAAATGGTTATAAATTGTTATTTGGAATGGATTTGGAAAATGTTTGGTTTTCTGTTAGTTCATGTATGATGTTCCCCTAAATAAGAGATATGTAATGATGGTGTACCAGGAGCATGACACGAGATCAGGTGCGTGAGTCATTTAGACATGAGGTAATTGGATGAGAGAATGCTCATTAGTAGGAAACTATCGAATGAAGCATTCATGAGTGGCTGTGTTGTGAAAAATAGAATTAGATTTCCAAAACAATTATATGATTTGTTGTTTAAGCCTTGATTTGTAATTTTGAGCAAAATAACTTTTTAGAAATTGGTTCATTTACTTTTTGTCTCTCTGGGTAATAATTGGTTATCGAACATGTTTATGTTTGGTTATAAACTGTTTTTCTATGTTGTTTTATATAATGATTTAATAATTCAATCATAGTTGCTTGAGAAGATAAGTCATTGAGAAATGATATTGATATTTCAACTCAACCCTTCATTGGAACATATGTTATTTTGCAGATTCTACCATCTGGTACTTGGGAAAAGGTAATGTATCAGACTTCTTTAGAACCATGTCATGATGCTTTAGACTACGTGGGGATGATGGAGCATTGAGCTTCAATGTCATGGAGTCTAGTTTTTGTCTTAGAGTTTATTTTTTGACTTTCTTCTATTTACTTTGATATTGGGTTGTCTTCTACTAGAATATACATTGGATTTTTATTATGAAGAGAATGATAAAAATGACATAGTGTATTACAATAATCATATAGAAAGATGTTTCTTGCAGGTTTTTGAGGTTATTTGTTTTAGAAATAAAGGGATAAATCATCCCCCACATACATTGAAACTACCTACATTTATTTCTAAACATTGGCCCCCTTGGAATGTCTCTTATAGCACAATATTGACTCGTTGTACTATTAATCAAATGAGAATGAGCTGGTTATTTAAATGATATCAACATGTTCAGTCATAGCCTAACAAGTAGTCAATGAGGTTCTTGGTCTTGGAGTGGGAATTCATTCTTGTTTATTTCTTGGGATGGAATTACTGGGAGGAGTTGGATTGTCGAAACATGAAATATATAGTATTAAAAGACATAGATAATCCTTTTATGTTGATATTCATCTTTACATGGAGCTGGGAATAATTGTTTTTGGAGACACATTTAGGATTTTGAAACCTCATTGTCATGGTTTTACTCAATGGTATGAGAATTATGTTCATTATAGAGGAATGTTTTCCCACTATAAGTATATAAATCATTTCGAATAATGATTTATTTTGTGATGAATTATTTATTTTTCAAAAATTATGATTTTTTTTTCAAATTAAATATGGTTAAAACTGAAATGATTATAGTATTTTAAATTGTATTAAATATCAAAAATAATGTTGATGGTTTCCAAAAATGGTTGAACATGGAAAAAGTTTGTTTTTGGAAATTAATGTTGTGATCATTTATGTTATAGAATTTAAAATTGTATGAAATCAGATTACAGAGAGTGATATTGATGATGTTTGTTATTGGTCTAGAAAATAGAACTATGTAGGAATCATCTAATACAACCCGAAGAAGGTACAGGGAATTCGGTTTCACATAATCCACGAATGAACAAAGAGCTGATTCGGAGTACTGTCCCTGATTTTCAAGCTATGGATAAGAGGAACTATATGAATGTGACAAGGCACATGGATCAGACCACCTTCTTCATGAAGCAGAATCCACCTATCAACTTGGGTGTTGTTGAATGTGGAAAAAAAGAGTATTGGATGAGTATGATGAATTGTAACATTGATTTCATCAGCACACCATCAAAGCTCAAATTAAAAATAGCCACATATATGCTCAAGGGTCATGTATTCCTGTTGTGTGATAAAGTGGTGAAGGCTAAATTGGATGATGGACTTTCTTGAGAGGATGTTGAGGAATTCTATATTAAAAAATTCTATCATGATACATTCAAAAATCAGAAAATTAATGACTTCTTCAGCCTGAAGTAGTTTAATCTCTCTGTCATAGAGTATGTGGCTAGATTCAGGTATTTATTTCACTTTTCACCAAAATTTGTGGCCAGAGTTTCCTTGAAGGTGTGCATCTTCGAGTAGGGGCTCTGTTACGAGAATTGATCAATGATTTTGGTTCCCTATATTACTGATTATATAGATATGGTGAACAGAATGAATGAGGTTGAATGTGATATCTCATTATCCATGGTAGGAGGTATGATGATTCCTACAGGTTATATTTTGATCTCTAATGTTTGGAGAAAGCTGGAAAGGGACACCAATTTCCAATGTGGAATTGGAAATCAGAATCACATGCCAAGATTTCTGAACCATCCTCCACGACCCAATAGCAAAGCATGTTGTTTTCAATGTGTTTTATTAGACCACATAAATCTAGATTTTATAGAACAACCTATAGCATGTAATAATTGAAAGTAGATGGGGAATTATCAATACAATTGTAACAGTGATCCATGGCTAGGTTTTCGAGAAGCTTCTCAGGTTTCGCAAGCATTGTATGCATCAACATGGAGAGGACAACAATGTCAGTCACATCAGCATAGCAGATCTAGAATTGCTAATTCTAGAAATACTATGACTACTCAACTAGGGAAATATCATCAAGGAAATACAGATAAAGTTGAAGTTATGAATCTATTATAGGGAGATGATTATATGACTATCGAAGATCAGGTTAGACCATCTAGGGTCAGAGGTACAATTATTTTGAATTCCACCATTTGAATGTGATCTTAGATTTTGGTGTGTCGCATTCATTAATTACTTATTGTGATACAAGTTTTCTATATTTAATGTTGTAAATTAAGAATTCTGTTTTAAAATGGAAAACTCATTTAGGGGAATGAGAATTTTAATACGTAATGTGTTGATAATGTACTATTATTATTGATGGATTTGAGCAGAAATGGGACTTTATGGTGTTGAAAATGAATTAAAATGATGTAATACTGGGTGTGGATTGGTTGAAAACATTCTAGGCTCATGTTGACTTTTATAAATGAACTGTATGTTTATTCACTAATGATGGTATTGGGAATCACTCCAGAGGAGAATGGTTTGTAAATGATGTTTTCATGCGGTTGTTGGAACCAATGGTGGTGTCAATCTCTTATCAGTTGGAAACATTGAAATTTTCATCAATGGCAGTGATCTGGGAAAATAATTTTCCAATAGTTTTAAACCAACTTTCCTATGTCTTTACCAAAAACATCTCTGGGATAACGCCTCAATGATAGGTTGAGTTTATAATTGATATCCTTCTGGGGACCATTCATATTTCCCTTCCATATTATAGGATTTAACCAATAGAGGTAAGGGAATTGAATGTGCGGTTCGAGGAGCTAGAATGATGGGGTTTTATATGGCCATGTACATCCTTATTCGAATCACTGGTCTTATTCATGAATAATGATAATGGAATGCTTTGGATATTTGTTTATTATCGTATAGAGAACCAAGTTACAATAATGAACTCATATCCACTTCCACGCATTGACGATCTGTTAGGTCAATTATGTGGAGCTCATTGGTTCTCTAAAATTAACATATGAATAGGGTATCACCAATTACGATTTCAGGAGAATTATATTCCTACGAAATCATTCATAAGTAGATTTGGCCCCTACAGTTATATATAAATTACTTTATTTATTAAAAATGTACAAAATGTCATTATGGATTTGATGAATTAGAAATTTCAGAGATATTATAAATAATTTGTTGTGGTGTCTATTGATTACATATTTGAGTATTAAATGGTAAGGTTTAACTATGATGAACACCTAATAACAGTGTTATAAATTCTGTGAGACCACTATTTATTTTCCAAATTTTCAATGTGTGATTTTGGGATATAGGATGTAATTTTTCTATACTAGGTTATTTATGATAATTTTGATTCTGTTGATCCTGAATTGATCGAATCTGTTATTTCATGGAATCCATTGAAGAATGTCTTAGAGATATAATTTTTTAATGGTCTAGCTGGCTTCTACAGAAGGTTTGTGCATGACTTCTCATGAATGGCTTTTCTAATAGTAGATTTGAAAAAGAATAATGATCCATTCCAATGGGAAATGTAATTCCATAAGTCAATCTATGAAAAGAATGATCATCTTACATTATAACCTATATTTATTTTACTGGAATTAAGAAAGGGGTAAGTGGTCTACGGTGATGCTTTAGGATCTCGTTTGGGATGTGTTCTCACGAATGGTGACCATGAGGTTGATTAGGGTTCAAGGTAGTTGAGGGTTCATTAAAAACATTACCCAACACAAAATTTAGTGTTAATTGCACTCATCCATTCCATGAAGATGTGGCTTTATTATCTCTTTTTTGAGAAATTTATTGTGTTTATAGACTAAAAAAGCTTGAAACACATTTTCTCAAAGTGATATTTGAATCTGAGGTAATGGAGATGGATGGAATAAAACTATATGTTTGACTATGACTTGATGTATACACTATAAAAAGTTAAATCTGTGGAAGATGCATTTAATAGATAGTCATATACTCATTTGGAGAATGATGATTCAGATGAATGGTAGTTGATTTCAGTACTAGCTGACATGCTTGTGGATTGTGAAGATTGATGTGATGTTCTAGGTTTATTTTCAGCTATGAAACATAATGATTTGGTGAATATGTCAAAGAGGTAGAAACATATGAGGTATAGTGTCTGTATATGAGTTCAGAATTCAATGGTCGGGAGACCATTGAGGGATGGGCTAGAAACATTATCAGAGTTAAATATTATATTTTATTGATCATATTGTTTTAAAAATGACTTATTAGGAACAACTCCATCATGATTACACCCATTAATGAAGTGATTTAAATCTAGGAAAACAGAAGAAGTGAATGGCATTGAAGGCATGATTTTGGTGGAGGGGACTCCAAAAGAAGGTGGCCATGTTTGTTTCTAATTTCATAACAGGTCATCTTGATAAGGTAGTGCATCAGAGGCAAGATTTTATGTTTGAGAAATTACATATCCATGTGGGGAAATGGGAGTATAGTGAAATTTATTTTTGTAAAGGTCTTCTAAAAATGATCCTTAAACATTATTCTGTATGATAGATAGTGAATCAGCTTTCATAGTAAGGCAATTTCATCCCTATATGTGAAACTCATACGGTGGAGGATCTGACCAAAAAAAATATCCAATTAGTTGTAAAGATGCATGGTCTACTTGATTCAATGTTCTTAGATAGGGATATGAGGCTCACATCCCATTTATGGAAATAGTTAAATAATACCCTTGGGAAACTGTTGACTATGAGAAAGACATATCATCCTTAGAAAGACGACCAATCTGGGAAGATGATACAGTCATTTCAATACATGTTGTGGACTTGTGAAATGACATTTTGTGGATCAAGGGTGGAGAAATGACAATTAGATGAGTTCTCATATAATAATAGATACCATGACTCAGTACATATGGCTCCATTTGAATCATTGTATTGGTATCCTTATCATTCTCCCATATGCTGGGTGGAAAAGTATAAGAATCACTAGTTGGGTCGAGCCTTGTCACGGATAAAATGGTGCGGTTTTAGTTAATATGAAGGAGGTTGTAGATAATTAATTTATTTTTTTGTCAAATAATATTTATTTTAATGAATTATTATTGACTTGGAAGAGAGTGAATGTACTTAATGAATGAATATAATTGATTTTGTTGAATGCAATAAATTTATTTTTATCATATTAATTTTGATAAAATTATTATATATGAAATGGTATAATTTAATTCTTATGAAACGTTGATGTACTTCCTGTGAATGCAGATGAAAAATCAATAAAATGATTTTAATTAAAATTATAAAATCCATTATAAAGCCCAAAAAAATATATAAATAATATGGGATGATTATATATCTACTATATTATTGCAAGGGATGACTTAATGAAAATTTGATCCCTATGGATACGATTAATACAAGTAAAATATTTTATTGAAATGAAAGTCATGTTGTTCACACCATAGTTTTTAATTATTATATGATTTTAATATATCATTTTCTTGAATAAAATTGAACAATAAGTTTTCATTTTAAATATATGACCATTATATTATTTATGGAAATTTAGTGTTAAATTTTACTGTTTAAAAAACTGATTAAATCATTCATAATGATGTTTCATTAATTTTTAATTTATTTGAAGAATAAAAAGATGGAAATTAAAAATATTAAAATAAATATAGTCATTTAAAATTACAATGATTGATGAAATATAGAAATATCTCTGATAGTTATGTGATATAATAAAACATTTGGCTAGAATATGGATATTTTTTCATGTTTCTATAGTCATTGTAATGAATAGTGTCAATGATGACAAAAATTATATTTAATTAATATAATATTTTAATAATTGTTTCATTACAAGTAATTTATAAGGCCAAATATGATTTTTTCTTGTATAAAATGTATTTTCATAAAATTTTTAGGCATTTTGAATATGATTAATGATATAATAGACTTATTATATTTCAATGTTTTAGATACTTCCTAATTTCCCCTCACATCAATTATAAAATGGGACATTTAAATTGACATAATATCATCACATTTATCATTAATTATTTAATATAATATTGAAAATATATTTTCAACACATTAATCTCCAATTAATTGAGGTTTACCTTTACACATAATAACATATTTATTTTTCAAGAGGTGTTATGAAAATGGATTTTCAGAATAAGTAGAATATGGATGACAAGAAGACTCAATGAAATGGTTTTTTATATCTAATATTATTATTTTAAAAAGTATATATTTAATTATAAAATTATTTTTTATGTTTGGTAATTTCAATCATGTTAATAGATATGGCCATATTGTTGAATTGTTTTTTAGAATAGTCTTATTTTAATATAAATAGTAATTAAATTTTTTATTCATATTTAAATTGTATGTAATTATGTTTTATGGGAAAAATGTATTCTTCCAAAAAAATCTATAAAAACAATTACAATATTATAATTTATGAATTTAATTTATTTATGAAAATAATTTATTTTATATTTTGTAATGCTTTTAAAGTGTTATTTAAAAGAAAGATGTGTCTTCCAAAAACGTTTTCATAAAAAATTTAATTTTGATGTTCAGTACGAGGATGGAGAATGGGTAATTTAGAGTGAACCCTTGACCTCAAATGAAATTTTACTATAAGTGATATTTACTGTGATGATAATGATTTTATAATATCAATCATGAATAATTTTAATACATAAAATTATTAATATTTTTATGTTATTTTCAAGAGAAATCCAATTGTTTTAAATATATATATTATTGACATAAATTTTAAAAATATTTAATTTTGAATTTACTATATATATATATTATATTTGATATTACATATTTCAATATTTTTTTAATCAATTTCTTAAAGAAATGATTACCAATCGTAAAAAAATATCCCTTTCATGGAAATTTAATTCGCATACTTTGTTTTAATGTAATATTTACATATCAATTAGAAGTTATAATTTGGGAGACATTTAATAATGAGTAGTAACATCTAAATAATTTTAGTTATTTTATTTTATTATATAACATATTGATAAATTGTAATGCCAATATCATACTCAATTAATATTAGATCTAACATGGCCTGAAATGTTACACTTTTTGTGTATTTTTTAATTTTCATTTATAAAAAACGGAAAATAATTTATGATATATAAGTAGAATAATGGGGTTGGGGATTCAAAATTGGTATTGATGAAATGACACATGCAACTTGGAAAAATTGATGTTAACAATCGGGGAAAACATAAATTATTATATATAATTTTCATTAGATAATTATTTTTCCAATAAAATATATTGTTTCTCAAAATTTTAATGATGGAAATTCAATGTTTTTTAATGTTCTTTGAATGAATTTAGGGTGAACAATTAATTTATGTATGGGGATATTGTAACTTCCCTAGATTATAAATTTGAATACAATGTTCTATATGGAATATGATACATCACATCATGCTTAATCAAACAACTAAATATTTTTTTAATGTGGTTATCAAAACAATGATATTATTTTATTAGATAATAATAATAATAAATCATTCATAAAATAGTTATGTATGTACATATTTATTTAATCTTTTTTTAAATTATCTTAATGTAATAATATAATTTTTAATAGTCATTTAAATCAAGAGAGATACATTTTCATCCAAAATGATTTTTATTAATTTTTATGTACATATCATATATTTAATTAATGGAACATATTGAAATTATATATGAAAAATTTAAAATTATTTTTTTACTTCAGAATTAAAAAATAATTCAATGAATATATTTTTTTATATTTCCAAAAAAGATGAATTTTGGGTGATTAATAAAAAATAATAATTTCTCTGAAATTCTATCTCTTTTGTGGTATATCCATAAAATAATTATTATATATCAATTTATTATACATATGTAATTACTAAGGTATGATATCATTAAATAAATAATGTACCAAAATACTCGTGAAAATATAAAATATAAATTACTTCATGATATATATAACAATCATTATTTGTGCAGACGCAGTGCCTGCACACCATTTAAAATGTAGAATTTGTTTACATAATGATTAAAATTGAGTTATAAAAAAATCATTTTATGACCATTTAATTAATTATTATGTATATTTGATGTTTTTGGCTGATATATATCAATTTTATTGTAATATATCTAAAATAATATCAAAATGGTTGTAGCATGCTTGTGTAAGTAATGAAAAGTAAAATTTACATGTTAATGAAGTTTTCATGACTTGGATATGAGTAAATATACGTAAATGAAGAATATAAATTTTAATATATAAACAATTTTATTTATTTTTATTAATTAAAAAAAATTGTACATGAAATAATTAATTATAATACACATGAAACACTTGTGATGTTCTGTGCTAGTAAATGAAAATTCAATAAAATGATATTAATTATAATCTCATGAATAATATATATAATCAAAACATTTTATAAATCATATTTGATGTCTATATATATAAAATGTATTACAAAATATAGTATTACTGACCATTTTGATCCACTAGGATATGATTAAGAAACATATAATTTTTATGAAAAAATAAAATCAAGTAGTGATCACTATAGTTATAAATTAGTATTATATTTTGATATACTATTTTGAAGAAGATAAATTAGACCATAAATAAACATTTGAATGATTATAAATTTATCTTATTCATGGAATTTTTTTAATTTTCATGAAATAAATTAAACTTCTTTAGTGATTTCACATTAATGATAAAATAATTATAAATTTAGTGGAAAAAATAAATAAATGATATCACATATATTAAAAAATATATAATTTGAGAAAAAAAAAATAAATCAATTAACTAGATAAATATATATATATATATTATAATAAAATAATTTGTCCAATTTGTTTTTTTTCATATTTGTAATGTCATAATAATGAATAATATTCAATTGAATTGGAATTATATTTGAGGAATATAATACATTATTAAATTATATTCAAATCCCAAAAAAAAATATTTAAAGAAAATAAGATGATATTTGGTCGAAAATATAAACTCCTATGATGTTTTTCCTTTTTTAGGTATTTATCCATTTAATAGACTTATTGTATTTTACTATATTATATAATTACTAAATTTCCAATCAAAATTACTATTGAAATGTATAATTTCTATCACATATTTTTCTCTCCATTAATCATATTTCTCAACAATCCTATGTAAAATTATTTTCTAAACATATCTATCCAATTTCTAGAGGTCATAGTTTTTGGAAAATTCCTTCTATTATTGTCTTCAGGTGTTAGGAAAATAAATTATCAAAATACGAGGATGATAAAGGACAGGTTGACTCATGGAATGGAATGTTTTTCTTTCTTGACTTTATAAATTAAAAATTTTCAATTTCTTTGTAATATTATTTTCTATATTCATGAATGTTTTTAACGTTAGTTGATATTTTCATATTCAATAAAATATCATTATATTTCATTCATTTTAATAGATGAATTTTCTTATTTAAATATGTATTTTAAATTCAACTAAATCTTTTTTGGGAAAAGAATATTTATAAAAATACGTTTTATTTATAAGTGAATTTTCCATTATTAAATGTTATGAAAATAGTTTCTTTTATGAATAAAATCTATGTAACATTTTTGAATGTTTGTATAAGTTATTTTATGAGAAATTCAAATCTTCGGAATATGTTTTCATAAAAATGTAATTTGTTACTTTTGTATAAAAAAGATATTGTGGAATGGGGAGTAAAACCGTATCCTAATATAAAAAGGTTATACTAGTGATATTTATTATGGCCAAAAGTGCTTCTTGAGATCTGTCATGTTTAATTAAAATCCATAAAAAATATTAATATTTTTCTATGATTTTGATGAGAAATCCAATTGTTTTCAAAGATGTATTTTTGAAATGAAATTTCAAAATATGTATTTTTGAATGGTTTTAATATATATATATATATATAATAACATTTTTTGAGATATACTATATAAAATTTATTTTAAAGGAATTTGTATAAAATATTTTTCTATTATATTCTTTAACCCCTTACTTGAAAATTAATGGATCAACTATTGTTTTAAAATTATTTTCATAGGACAATTAGGCATTCTAATACGGGATATATCAGTTATAGAGTTAGCACACATGAAGAATTTTAGTTATTTTAATTTATTTTTTCTAAGAAAGATATATGGTAATATATATATATATATATATATATATATATATATATATAATTATCTAAAACCAATATTAGAAATGGTCCTCGAATGTTAAATTATCTATGTATTTTTCAATTGACTTTTATAAATAAAAGGAACCACATTTTTATGTTTTGGATGTGGAAGCGTAGGTTCGGTAATTAAAAATACAATATTATATGTCTTTATCATTTTTTTCAACACATGAGTCATATAAATTTTTTGGTTGGGTGATATTAAATTTTAAAATGACATTGGATGTGACTTCTGGTCCTTATTAATGTAATCAATTCAAGAACAACCGAAATATTTTTTATGTTGTTTTGACCATATTTGGATGGATACACAACAATAGTGGATATGATTTATTAAATATATTTTTTTCATTTTATTTACCTATATGATCATCACAGAACAAATGCACCTATATTTACCATACTCAATTACAGAAAACATTATGGGTGTATACATAGTCATAATCACACTCCAATAATGATCCATTGTACCCAAAAAGTTGTTATAAATAATTTCATATGTAATGGAATGGTACCTAAATTAGATGATTGGGTACGTGGACATCAGGTACAATCAATAAATGTGTTGAGAAAGAGACTTGGGAAGTAGTTTCACTAAATTACAACCTAATTAATATATTTGGAATTTTTTTGAATTTTCAAACTCAAGGTGAACCATCAATTTATATATTCCATGTGTTAATAAATGTAGAGTCATTTTTTTCAGTCATGTGTAATTTTATTTAATTTACAATGGCAAAAATAAATGATAAACACTTTATTTTACATAATTTTCATTATTCCCATTTATTTATTTCTTATATTCTTATTTTTCTTCATTTATATACAATATGATTTAATCTCTCTACATTGATCATATATTATATACATGTAGAGAACCTATAGTGTAAGGGGAGGATTTTTGATGTAACAGGCACGTGGTTTATTCAAAATTATGGAGAACTAGGATAGATAATCAATAAAGTTCTTTACATACAAATTTTTATCTTTTTATACTATATGGGATGTGCCATCTATGATATAGGTTATGGTTATAATCGAATATGGGATATATTCCACGACATATGTATTTGGAATATTATGATATAAAAGGTTACAAGGGATGCGATATATGTTTTTGGTTCCTATTTTATAGACAAGATATTGCTAATGCTAATAATTATATTATTGATATATGTTATACTTATTTAGTATTCTCCTGATTTGGAAGGAGGTGTATAATCATGAATAATTATTCAATGTAGGATTTTTAGGAAATTCAGATGCTAACATTTATTTAAAATGGAAATTTTGAATTGGTATTTTATTTAAATAATAATTTAATATTATGTTATATTGAATTTACCAATAAAAATGATAGAGGAATTTTTAAAATTTGATCCATGAGTATGTTATCCAATTTGAAATTTATATTCAAAAGCATATATTTTATTGATATTAACCTCAATAGTTGGAATCCATGTCGAGAGAGAGTTAGTAATCTAACAATATACATTGAGTATTATATGGACGTAATATATCCTAAAAGATGTCTCTTCGAGTTAATTTTTGTCCAATATGATATATTAAAAACTTTTATAATTGTTATTATGATTGGTGTGACTCATATTAGAGTTAAATTACATTATATTGAAAACATGTGTGTTGCAAGGATGGTGGTGAGAACCATGGACCAAAAATGGTCATCTGAAAGCCCCTATTTATTCATATATCTCTTAGAGATCAGTAGAATCAAGAGGTTCTCCATTGTGTTATTGAATTTTTTGAATCAATAACTATAGAAATGGTTCATTGCATATTGAATAATGACCACGTGTTCCAAATTTAGATAAAACATAAATCAATGGGTAGGGTTACTATATTCTATGAAGAGAAATATTTTAGCAATGTTGAAAATTTCTAATCTTCTAGAGACCCTTCTTATGTGGAGGGTAAATGTTGACGTATATAATCAGTGCTGTATTTTCAGACATTGAATAGTTATTATTGTGAAATGATATCATCAGGTATGGTTGTATAAAATGTAATTAAATCCTTGATTCATTAATTAATTGATCGATTTAATGATGATATATTGTATGGATATTGATTTTGTGCCCCTTATTTTGGGAATAATGTTACTGATGGAAAATAAAACCCATTTTACCACTATTGATTTTGTTTAACTATCAGAGATGGGTGATGATATAAATATAATTTTATATATTTAATATAAGATCAATAATTCAATTCAGTATCCAGTTATACATTGAGGAAAAAATATATTTTTAACTTAATCAAACAATCCCTTATTACATAGTAGAAAATATTAAAGGATATAATTTCAAACCAGTTAATAAATAATGTTATATCTATGGAAATATATTTTGTTTAATTGAATTTAAATTTTTGATACTCTCAATTGAGTGGTGATTATAAGGATGGTAAATATATTACATCTACATCAAACTAGAATTGTAGGAGTTATATTGAATATTATTAGTGTCACTTGATAGAAAAAAATATGATTTTAGTAAATCATACCCCTAGTTTAATTGTCACTAATATTCAGAAAAGGCGTTTTCTGCAATTTTATCACATGTCTTCCCAACCTATTATTAGATGTGGTGATGTGTTGGTAATGAAACTATAGTTGGAATTATTTATATACCACATTGACAGTGTTATAGTAATTATGGATAGTCTAGGTGAAAATGTGAATATGGTTTTGTGGTTCAGTAAAGTCATTAGATTAGGAATCCTAAGGGAAGATATGGATTAGGATGTTTATGAATAGGGTTTGTCTTAGGGAAACATCATTATACTAAATCAACAAATGTTATCTGTTATCAGTTTCCATCCAATAATAGAGGAATGATATTAGTAGAAATTATATTGTCATCTTATTTATTTGTTATGGATGATTGAAATTAATTATATTAAAATAGTTTTAAAGGGATTTGGGGATGTATATAGATTATCATTATTGGGTGATGTTATCATATGACAACATCATGTCAATTTGATATATTATTTTATACAATTTTATATTAGTTATTAATGATTCAAATATTTTGGTGTTGGAGGTGTATGATATGTAATTTTATAGGTTTTGACATGTTGGTTGATTTCATTATGTCTTGGGAATACATTTTGTTGTTACCTAGAAAACCATTATTATTATTAATTTCATTTAAAATATTTTTTTCTCATGGTAGGTTCATAGTTTATCAAACTCTGAATGGTTACCATGTAAACCATATATCTAATTTTATGTTGGTGGGTCTGTGCTATTTTTTGGGCTTTCGGGGTAGAGTTACATTATTAGTGACTTTTTAGGGAAAATAATATACATATAATATTAAAGGAATTGGATTTTAATAGGTCATACACTTATTATTAACCCATGGTTTGTATAACATTGTTTTCAATCGTTTTGCACTTCACTATTTATACTAAAAAATAGAATCCATATATTACCCCACTTATTTTAGGAAATTTGGGCTCCGTATTCCCAATAATATATTCAAAAATCTATTAGAATCCTGAATGGCGATATACTATAACCTTTATCCTTGATTCAAGGCCTCATTATCTCAATTTGATGGTTGTTTATTTATTTATTCTCCTTTACCTCAATAACCCTTTTTTATCATCCTATTATTATCATAGTTTCAATTCCCTCTAGTGTCGTAAGTGTTATGGGTATAAGATACATATTATTTTATCCCCTATATCACGGTTTTTTTGTCAGGAAATTTGAAGAATGTATCCATTTTATTTTTTGGATTTGTCAGAGGATTAGATATTTTTTATATAGTTGGGGGAGAACCCATTTTTACTGGAATGAAACAATTTTAATATTATAATTTAGGATTGGTAAAACAAGGAAAAATTACAATAATCTCAAATGTTAGGATCATATATTCTTTCGTAAAATGAATACTATTTTCCATACACATTCACAGATTTTTTTATAGTAATATATTCTACACCTATGATGATTTCTTTTTCTACTCATATGACTTACCATATTCCAATGAAGTGATCATTCCAATTCTAATATGGTCTCAACATCTAGGATATATAAACCAGATCTAGGATCATCAGGTTTGTTAAATTTCTACATAGAACAGTGTCACATAACTATAGTCACTCCTCTTATGATCAATCCTAATGTAATTCTTCCTGATGATGATGATCATCATGGTTTGTTTTAAGAAATCCTATTAAGATAAAAAAATCAACCTAAAAATCCTTAATACATTCAATTTCATGTTCATTAAAATTAGACGATTTACCATAACTAGGATGAGTAACCTCCACTTGAAGATTTTCATTAGATCAAGATATCCTGTACAAAACTAACAGAAAACATTATTCATCCACAATGGATGAGGATTTATTCTTTACATATCATGATTAGGACATAATTTTTGGTTAATTTTCTTCCAATAAGTCACTAAATCGTGTAGTATGTTATCTCCCATCAATATTTTATTATCCAAATCATTAGATTTTATAATTTGATTTAATAAATGAATCATGATTTTTACATTTTCAGTTAGATGAGGTAAAAGACTATTCCATATTATTTCATAGTCAACAAACTCTTGTATATATGGTTCATTAAGAGGATAATTATGCAAGGCATTATATTTATCTATGTAGGAGATCTATTAATGATTCTTTTTATGTGAAAACAAACATTTTATATAATCACCATAAATATTGTCCTTAACCACTTCAGATAAAATGTTGTCCCAAGATTTTATTCAATTATTGATAAAATTTGTAGGTTGTGTCACCATACTAGCATTATGAACAATGTAATCTACTAATATTGTATGTTAACTTAAATGAGAAGATTCCCTAAGGAGGAATGTTATATTCACATATATAGTATATTTTAAAGTAAATGTGGTTTTTTAATATCTTTAGTTATAGATTCACATCTCACTACCCTCTCTTAAGAGTATGGAAATGGTCAAGCATCACCATATATGAAATAGTAATTCCAGACAATATTTTTTTCATGATCATAAATAATCAGCTACATCACCGCAGTAAAATTAGAAATATTGGGAACATCAATCTTTTTAATATTAAATAATGGAATTTCATGGAAATGTATATAATAGATGACACAATATGTTGAGCATCTATAGTTATAAAGATCATGACTAAAATCCTTTAAACATATACAATATTTGTGCATTTTTTCATTTATTATTTATAATTCAATAATTTAATCATCATTATCAAGCATCACATGATCAAGCAGTTCCTAAATTAGGTCATATTTTATAAAAACATTAAAAAATACAAAATCATCTACCATATATTTCCATTTAAATAATAATTGGAGATCCAATTGATATTGAATTGTCATAAATAACATTATATTTCCAAAGGATTTCGTTTAGGCCATAGGCCAAGACCCCAATTTGAATTGAGGTGTTACCCCGCTTCAACTAGGATAAATTTAATATCCCATTATTTGATGTGGATTGTAGATTTATTAAGAACTATGTATCCAAATACCCATGTTAGAATATTCAATTCATCACAGGGGAAGATAATATGGTAATATCCACATCCCAATGAAATGAATTTCTATTATATAAAACCCAAAATTACCAATATATAATCCACCATCACCTAATTTTTCATTATATGAGCACCCTAAGCTGTAAATGTATGAGAAATGATTCAGTGTTCACTGTGTTCAATATGTTTTGAGACTACTATTGGAAATGATTTGGCATGGTCTATATTATATCTCCTCTAAATAGAATGTTTAATAAATCACTTTTATTGATAGAATGAGAGTTTTTCTTCTTGTTCGTCAAACATTGAATCATCCCCATGTATATGAGATAGATACATCCTAATACTAAATTCCATATAGGAGTCAAACATCCCATTCACTATGTTGAATGCAATTAAGAGAATAGTTGAATGAGATATATGGGGGAAACTCTAATTAAGGATGAGATCTACAGATGGATTATCTCGCCACCGTATATCCATCCTCCACATTAATAAAAAAATGGTCTATATGAGGTGATGTTATATGTAATAACATCACACGAAAAAATGTGATGTTAATATCCTTCTAAATCATATTATATTCCTCATGATTCAATAATATTCTAATTTTTTTTAATTCTATGTAATAACTATAATCGATATACTTGTTGTATAATAATGGTACATTAACTGTATTCCACACTAAAAAAACTAGATTTCTTGGATTTTAATTTTTTTATTCTTAAATATTTATATTTTTTAATTGTAGGGGATCGATAAAATATCTATCTTGTTTATAGATTAAATTGTGATGCTTGGGTTTTCAATAAATGAATATTTATTTTCATAGTAATAACATGATTTTAAATTTCTTTTTATACATTATTGAATTATTTTGAGAAGACAAAATATTTTATTGTTCATTTATGTTTTCATGTAATTTTATCGATACTTTTTTTAATGAGTTTTTCTGTATGATTTTTATTGTTTATTAAATGGAATCACATCATAATATTATTTATAATGGCTCTTTTGAAATTTATGAAAATTTATTTTTTTAATACATTGACACCCTCAATAATTATAAATGAATCTATTGCGGTTGATATGGATTAACACCCAATTGGGGATGTTTTATATTGTATTATTTTAAATAATTAATAGGTGGTTATTTTTTACAAATCAAATAGTTATGAGATAATGTTTATTTAAAATGTTTCCAATATTTGTATATATAATTGTTTTTTGTTATTTTATTTCTTGAATTGTTTTATTGATGTCATGGGTGTCCTATGGTTTTATAATTGACCTAGATGATTGAAATATATAGTGTATATTTAGATCCTAAAAGGTAATTTTTCCTAGTCAAACTAACTAATGTAGTGAGATATACTGTGATGGTTGACATTTTATCACTCCAGGGATGTTTTGAATATATATCCAATATTATTGTAGTACTCTGAAATAATATTTTAATGATCTTTTAATATGTAACATCACACTTCAACAACATAAATCCACAAAAGTCTAATTTTTTACCTAACAATTGTTTGCCACATTAAATTATTGATACATATCATATATTATAGTCTATAAAATATTATTCGGTGAATACTATGGTATTATTATTATACTAATATAGATTTCAGTATTCACAATCTATTATAAATATACCAAAAATAAGAAATCATTATTTATCAAGGTATATAGAAAAATAATAAACATAATGTGATGTAATAGAAGGAATGATACATAACGATAAGAATATTAATTCTCAAATATATTAACCATTTACCCTTTGGGATGATCACATAAGTAGGATAAAAAGAAATTAATAAATAATTATTTATTTCTTCTATGATCTCAAACAATATACCAAGTATACGAAATTAAATAACTACCCATGATCGATCAAAATATTCCACATGAGTGGCTCTAATATTTAATGAAAAAATTGGCATCCACTGTATTCACATTCCACCCACACAAAACATAAAAATAAATTTAATTTCCTCATGAGAACATATGTTCCCAAATAGGGAGTGAGTAGAAAATCCCTAGCAGTCCACACACAATGTTTGTCCTATAATATAATTATAATCACAAGTTCATGTAATATTCCCAATATAGATATTAAATAACTAAAATAAAATAATTAAATATAAATAATAATGGACTTGTATGGATGCCCGATGTTATTTAAGCATATAGCTTGTCTAATACCAACCCATGTACCGAGTACTAATTCTGTCTAACCTTGTGTATAGGATCACAGTCTACCATACCAAAATCATCTTGTTCTAAGGTGTCTCTAAGTTAGTCACAATGATTGTTCCAACCAATGTGTCCTTATGAAAGCTCCATTTTGAATACTAGTTTAACCATATAAAACAATATTATTATTAGTAATATACACATCAAAGTGGAAAATATGATTATCCCAATTGCGGTTATATATCCATCCATATTTCATAGATCAATGAAATGTTATGAAAATGCCTACCATGAGTAATATTCCATTCTCTTTGGCGTGTGGGATCATCCAAATAGTGGTAATATACCGCTCTCTATGTAAATGATCAATTATCCATCAAACCTTGGTCATTGGGGTTAATATACAACTTCATTTGGAAGTTAGTAATATCTAAATGGTGAAAAAATATTCATACCACTAGCATATATAGGGATAAGTTTATATAAACCCTACCTGGTCTAGGAACAATGACCTAGAATTTAAATAACCTATAAAATGTTTACACAATCTTAGGGTGTTATGAATAAGAATAAAGTAAAATTAAAATACATAAAGGGATGGATGACCACCCAACATCATCATTAATATCCTAGTCTCTTTGATCATACATATAGGTTCACCATATATATTAACACTCGTAATAATATAATAACATTTCTACACACTCTCTCTCTTGGTTATTCCATCAATGTTGCACACACTCAGGTTACATGTATCATCATTGGAGTATAAGAATCCAAATTTTTATCCTCATTAACATCTGGTCTATCAGTTAACCTATTATTCTTTGAGTACATTTTATCCCATATCATCATTATGTCATCATCCATCCCCATAGAACTCAGATGTACACATTACTAGAAATAGCTTCTACAGTTGGATGAAGGCCCAAGTGTATATATCATGGGTAGCACAACATTTTATTGTGAATGAACCAATATTTGAAATTTCTATGGTTAATCATCATAGGACTAATATGTCAAAGGGTCCCCCACATCCACATGAAGCAACCAGTGTTCCTAAATAATTGTGAAAGATTTTACACATCAGAAGTTTTCCCCAATAGCTATCATCAATATCACTTCATCTCTCATTAATTGGTTGTATTAAAATTCATCAACAAGATCAATATTCATTCACATATTCACCATGATATCCTCATAGGAATCAGTTTAGTGATGTATGTCATTCCCATCACAAATCATCCAGAATCTTAGGTTTTCTCTCATTCAATAACCACATACCATATATTATTTCATAAACTAGTCCAATATCCCAGGGAATGACTCATTCTATGTTAATTTAAGGGTCCTCATTATCCTACCCCAAAAGAAACCATCATTATTCAAATTCCAAATAAGGAATAATCCCATCTCTCTATCTCTTATGTGACATTTGGATTCAATCACTATAAGATTAAATTCTTTGTCAAGACATTATCACAGAAAATTACCTCTAAAAAATCATTACATCATCCAAAGGGTTCCCCAATTGTATTATTTTTGAAAACAATACATAGTGGAAAATCATTTGAGGCTAATTTCATAATTCTTGAAATCAAATCATTCAAAATCACTAAATATGGATATAACACTTCATTTACACTTAATACCCAACCTAATCATGTACCTAATCCTTCCATGGAAAGTATAACTCATTTAAATGATGTAACCTATTGCAACATGTTTTGTGACCAATAAAGGGTATTTATTCAAGGGATATTCATAGATTATGGACCCATCTGAAATATGGAGGCCAAATCGGTAATATAAAAGTCATCTGGTCATATACCATAAATATATATATTCCCCCAAAATAGAGGGACTATCCAAGTTCATGACTGCACCCGAAGTCATCATACAATTACTTTCCATGGGACTTCCTGATGTATAGTAAATTCATCCACCTATATCCTAAAAATAATAAACACAATGTCTGTGTTCTGGAAATCCACAAATCCAGTATTTGGGTTCGCAAATGGAATTATCCAATAATTTTTATTAAACAAATTTTCTAAACAAAATACCCGTAGATTCAACCTTATCGAGGACTAAAAAACTCATATATATATATACACACACATAATTTAATAGAAATATATATATGAGTATCAAGGGGGAAAACATAACAAACCCAAAATTTTGGTGAAAACATTGATGCTTTGGGTCTAATTCAACACTCATTGATTGATGCACCCTAATATAGTAACAATCATTGCATAATATGGGGTCTACCTACACCTGCTTATCCTCCTCTCATTTCAGTCATTTAGTAATAGGATGTTCATCACCCTTATGTCTTGTTTGTGGAATAAATATAGGGGGGATAATAAAAAAAATATTTTCAGTAAATTTATTTATTTAAAACACTGATTTAAACAATCACCATTGAATAATAACATGAAGTAGTTTTACAACTACTTCAAGAAGATATCACCATTCTAGACCCAATAGTGAGTTTAAAATATCAATATGATTCCCTATTGTGAAGACATATACATTTTTACGCGTTTTAATCTATTAATTTTTAATTAATTTAGTATAAAATATTTTTCCCAAATTATTACTGCTCAGAAAACATCCAAACACTTTCACAACGGTTTAAATCAAACATTAGAACAAAAAATGAGGTCATGAAATTTTTCTGATATCACATACTACTAGGTATTATCCTTTTACCACTCAAGAAAAGCTAATATTAAAAAAAATCCCATGAACCAACACCCAAAAAAACAAGGGCCTTTACAGACACTTAATCATAACCCTTTCTTCCTAACTTTCTCTTTGAATGATATACATTCAAAGGTGAAAACCCTTATACACTACATTATATGTGTATCCTCATCTTCAATACAAACTATAAAATATTCTCCACAACCAGTGATCCAACCATCACTGAATGAAATTTTTATATATGGAGAAAATGCTCACACCTGGGAACCAATATGATCAAATTTATATACACCATTGGATCACAATAAAAAGAAACATCTATGGTCAATGAAACACTTGAAAATTGGATCACATCCTGTAAATTCGTATGATATTCTTCCTGGAATTTGGATTTCCTTATAATGCTCCATGAGAAACAACCTATGGAACCAATACTAGTTACACCACTCATGTTTCCACATATCATAAATAAATATAACATAAGGAAATTTGGTCGAACTAAAACTACTAATATCCCGCAGGAACAAAACTCTATAGAACAATGATTTTTCATATAATCCTACACCAACCCCCACTCTTCACCTCTATAAAAATTTATATTCTATTAAATTATCATTGGCATTCAATCTCACATTATATACAAACCATGAAACTGGGATACCAAAACCAAAAAATGGCCACTTTCCTCTCATTGTTGTTTTAAAATTTGAAATGAAATTATATATAATCCACTATATAATTATTAATTAAACATTTACCATAGTTATTCACATCGTCATCACACAAACATGTATCACCCACAATAATATTATAATTCCAATACATTTAGGTTCATCCATGGACTAATAACATGATTTTCTATAACCATTGGCATACTAAAGTTAATATCTTTTATAAATGTTTATATTACTATTATGAATTGAATAAAATTATACAAGGGATTGAAACCCAAATGATTATAGACATGAAATATAGTATTGATACCACATAATGCTATATAATCCATATTTATAATTCCCATAGTATCCAACATTCCAATACTAAATCCAAAATCTAATTTAGATATACATTGGACCAATATTCCAGATAAAAAAACTGTTATATAGGCATACTCATCATATACAATTAAAATTAAGGAATTATATTTCGTCAACCATATCTATCCACACATGTTGTGTAACATATTTAACATAAGAAACAAAACATTCTATCTATATATAATAAAAAAAATCAAATATAACCCCACTAAATCGTTCCCATTATTCATACAAAAAAATTAATCACTATAATACGGGTTAGGTCTCATGTTACACTCGATCATCACAAATAAACCAATGGAAATGTCTCAAAAAAGGTCATAACTCTTGGGAAACATCTTATTCTAATTAGAAAACCCATACCAACATACATAACCATTTAAACTCTGGGGTATCACCCAACCTCAACACCCATCATGAAAACATAAAACCCATTTGTCCTATAATGAACTTACTCAATCTAAGAATCCACCAATGGTACTGCACCATCATGAATCATGATCTGATCACTAAACACCACTATAACAGAATATATCATTCTAGATGATTAGTATTTTGTGAAAACATATAAATTAAATTAGTTATATAATTTTTCATTTCATTCATATATGGGAAGAAACCAAATAGGTCACTATTTGAAAATTAAATAACCAATCCTATGAAAAAATTAACCTCTCACTGTGTAACACAATGAATCAATTTCCTAATCATACTTAATAGGGTCAATAACCTTCAATTTAACATATGTATTTTTTTCATTATTATAAATATTCATGTAACCATACATCTACATGACCTAATGTTTTATGGGAAAAAATATACATTTCGACATAGATGATTACAATTACAATATGTTCTTATATAGGGAAATAATATATGAATAATTTTCAAAAAATTGAAAAATTGAACCACACATCAGTAAGAATGTAACATACCAATTGTAATATATGTTATGTAAAATTTTCATTCCTATGATGTGGAATGTGATGCCTCTTAAAATTATTACAACGATTAAAATAAAAAATATATGTTTTCTTTATAATGATCTATGCTCCATAAATCTAGTTGAAATAATATATCTGAAATATTATGTGAATCAAAAATTGTTTAAATCCCATTCAATTATGATATTTAAAATAAAAAAATCAATTTCATCCTTGGAAAATGCTAACTCCTACATGAATAGTTTTTTATAATGTTGTAGCTCGATATATACGAATGAATATAACACAGTAATAAAATTCCAAGATACATGTACCAAAATAGTAAGTGAAAATTAAAAAGATAGCTCTGATACCACATTTTAACATCTCACATCCTCGGATGACACATAACTATCTAGAACAATGATTGTAACAGAACATAGGAACACCTCCTCATAGGGTAGAGGCTTCCAACTATTAAAGGGGGTTTATTGTGGTAAAATAATGGGAATATTACCCTATAAAATTGTGAGAAACCACAAATAATTAATCAAAACATCAAGAAACATCCACAATCATCAGAGTACTATGATAAATAAATAAAAAAAATATAATTTTGAAAAAAATTAACATTCAATCATCATTAGTCAATATCTAATACACAAACTAATCTCAAAATGTTTATATGACAAAATATTTAAAAAATGAAAATAATACACAATGAACTTTTGAAAATCATATCCTAAGAAAATACTTAGTCTCCACAATATTTGAACTACTCTAGGCCGATCATTACACTATACATTGGAGGGTCTTCTCATTCATTAAATAATTCTCCACCAACCAAATCACTATAGATCACATACCAATATTATTATAATTCATACAATCTTTATGAGAACTACGATGAATATATTAGGGTAAAAAATGAAATTCATATCAATCTATCCCAAATGGTCAATCTGAAATTAATTTTTAATAAAATATTAATGATATATTATCATACTAGAAGATATATAGTTGAAGGGATGGAAATAAATATAATCCACAAAAAATTGATACATAGAACCAATGTTTGGATGTTACTAACCATATCATGTGGACCATGAAATCCAAAATATAGAGTACCAATATTGAGATACTAAGGTATATGACCCCAGTCAACCATTGATGTGTAGTGGTAATGTGTTTCTTAAAAAAAGTTAAGAATGATCCATCCAACAACGACCTTTATTCACTACATAAGTAATAATGTATGAATCATATTGGACCTACCAACTAGGCTAAATATAACCATTCTTGTGTACTGATAGATTAGAAAATTAAATATAATGTTAACAACTCTGTGAAACAGCTCTTTGATCCATAGATAATAGTACATTTATGAGTGGCATACTCATTCCCACTCATGCAGTCCCTACAAACTAGGGGACGTATACCCAACATTGTGGCATAGATAAATGACGAACATACAAAAGACCTTCCATGGTAATATACCCATACCCATGGAATGTGGTATTAACAAACTAGGGGTAATATACCCATCCTATTTTCAAATCTGAGAACAGTGGTAAATAAAGCCATCCCTAGGACAAGAATAATTCCCCATTAAAAATGTCACCTTCCCAAGGGAATCCCCTAATACAAGGCACCAAGAATAAGAACAAATAAAAAGGAAAATATGATAATGGATGACTGAACTCACATACATAATATAAAAAAAACTAGCCTCTTCTGGAATACATGTCTGTTTAGATCATATGTTTACATCTAATACCATCCTTACCCATAACCATACAGACTTCTCAGGGTCACTCAAATACTACAAACACTCAGAACCCAAATTAGATCATCTTAATGTCTATTCACAAGGTCTAAAAAATCATTAAGGTGATAATTTCTCCTAGATCCTATAATGGTTCCCATAAAATCATTATAGCTAGGAAACCTCAAAATATTACCTAAACCCCAATCTCATCCCACTTCCCAACAACTACCAAATGGATGGATTAATGTCCCATAGTATTATAATAATTTAATAACCTAAAATCCTAATAAAACTAATAGGAATCTTTATAAGGAGATATCTTACACCTATCTCACATCAATTGTCATCCTAGGTAAGCCACAATTTCCAAAAAGTATATTCTCAAGTCCTAAATGGGTATATTATCTGAGAATAGTCCCATGTTTCCTTAATCTAATAGATTTATTCATCCTACACCAAATCCTCATATAATATTTTTTACTTCCACCTAGGATTAATCCCATATCATTCTCTATAGAGACCTCTAAATTCATTCACATGAGGAAAAACCTCACAATGAGAAATTTTTTTCCTTGAATTCCCACTTAAATTCCATCAAAACACCCTATAGTTTCAAAAATCACTTTATTTTTACAAAAAACATAGGATTAATACATCTAGACCCCACATACATATTCAGGTAAAAATTCAATCAAAGTATCTCAAAGGGGATAATATATGGCATGTAAATTTGAGTACAAGATGTGTTCTCTCAAATAAATTTCTTGGAATATAACATTGAATGAAGTGGAATATATAACCCGTGTTCTAGAATTTTTTATATCCAATATGGTGTGACACACATATGTGTTCTCTGTTCTTTTTCCTCACATAGTATTTGGCTATTTCCCATGAAAATAATCATGTTTTTTACTATTCATGAGCTCTTATTTTGTACCATAAATATCCACGATACACCCAATATGGCGTGTTTTTTCATGTACTCAAACATTCTGAGAGTCACCAAAAATATAGTTTTTTTTGGGAATACATTGCATGTAGTATATTATTCTTACTGTATCCCAAAATAAAAAATAGATGTTTTGTGTTCATGGTAATCAAACATAATGGAGTTTGGATTCCCCAAATAAAACCATATGTAATCGTCAGGGAAAATCATTTCCCAACAAGATTACCCTTGATATAAACTATAACACCCCAGGATTTCATATTACATTATTTCTTCCAAGTAATTCAATAACATGCACTACACCCAACACCGAGTTTAAGCGCACCACGACTTATCAAACTAATTGTTCAAAAGATGTTATGAATAGTTTTATCTAAATTTTGAACTTTATATAATCCTTATAATTTTAGAATCCATTTATGAGTTTCTTTTAAATAATGAAAAAAAATTCATTTTTTTCAGATAGAAGAAGTATATTTTAAAATAAGATATTTTACCACGTTTTAATGGAGAACCATTTTTAATCCAATATTTGAAAATTTTATATATTGAATTTGGAAAAATAAAATTTTTCTTTACAATAAGGATGTAATAATTTAGTTTCAATAAATTTTTTGTGTTTTTCTGATAACATTCATATTTGGGTGAACAGTGAAAAATATTATATTTTAACTGAAAACAACTTTTTAATCAAAATCATTTATAATTCTAAATTATAAATTTTAATGTCTTGGAAGTATATATAGATTATATTTTTAGCATTTAATACAATTCTGGTCATTTTAAGTAATTTCACATTGAAATTGGACATAAACAAGTGTTAATGTTTTGATAGATATTATTTCTAAAAAATATGCCTTTTGGTTTTGACAACAGGAATAAATTTTAAATTAATAAATGAAACATAATTGTTTTTAATTAGGTAAAATATAAATCATTTTTGGAATTCGAAATATTAAAATTATCTTATGGTGATGTTTTAGTATTTTTCTAAAAACCATCAATTTTTGATGAATAGTGAAAAACACGGAGTTATTGTTTAAACCCGACTTTTAATTTAAATAATTTTTTATTTTATTTAAATTTATTTTTTGTCAAAATAGATACATAATACCTATATATGTTCAATGTAATTCATTGTAGTCATTTTATTATATGTTTAGATATATAAAAATTTTATTGAACTTTTTACCATTTTTTACCCACCTCCTAGGAGCCTTCGAAAATTTTCATGGAACATTATTTTACCGCATCTGTGAATTTAATTTCAGAAATCTGGGTGACACTATTTATATTAGTATGTAAATTTTTTTTCAATAAGATAAGAATTATCTTTGTTGAATAGTAAATTTGGACTTTTATTTACCACGGTTAAAAGTAAGTAGGGTAATTAGAGGTAAAAAATATTTTATTATTACCCTAACACATGACATAATTCTATTTGATAAGTGTAATTCGACCTAAACCAACCATAGGAATAAAATATTATCCTTTAGGTCCACTTGGATTTGATTAGGACATTTATTATTATTTAATTCAAAGAAGAGTTAAAAGTGTTAAATTCAAGTTTTCATAACTAAAACATTAATAACATAGGGTTATACACAAGATAAAATTGACAATAAATATTAATTAGAAAGATAAAATTATTTCCCACATAATTTTATATTATTTATAATTTTTACACATTAAATAATTAAATTTATTTATGACACAATGATGAGGCACTAATTACCTTATTAATAAAAGATTAAAATAATTGATATTATAAATACCCAAATAAATGTAATTTGAGACTTATGATGAATTAAATTAAATTTATAGGTTAATATTACATGGTATGGTTGATTCAATCAATGTTGTTCAATGTAATCATGTTGTTATGATTTTAATCTAAAACAAATACCAAATAGTATCAAAATTGACATAAAATAGTATTTAAAAAAAATATTATTTTATTAATTGATACAATAGTCATAAAAATATAATCCTCAGCCAAAAGACTTATATTATAATTTATATTACATTAATGGACCAATTGGGGTTCTATTGGAGTTTAATTGTATGTTTATTAACCATATAATATAAAAATACAAAGAGACATGGTAAATGTCAAACTATTTCACTAATAGTAAAATCTAAAAGATAAGGTTATTATGGTGACCTAGACCTATCTAAAGGCTATTGGTTTAGATTTTTTCAACCCATCACCGCCTTATAATTTATATAATTCATTTTGGGGACAATGGAAACCGAAAATAAATTTATTATTAAATAATATTTTAGGTTTTTCCTAAGGTTCCCCTCACCCCTCTTATAAAAGGGAACATCCCCTTCTCTCAGATTCTCACCTACAAAGCCATTTGGCTTGGCCAAAACCCACCCAAATATCCTCCCAAATATCCTAAATTCATCCTAGAGGCCTTACTTTGGTAATAAATCCTTACAAAAAGGCCCTTTGGATCAAATCAAAAGGAAGAACACGAAGAAGAGGTAATGATTTCACCACACTCATTCAAGTTCTTTTATTCTTCCACTTCCCCTTTAATTGTTGTTTAAATTATAAAATAATAAATCTATTATATTCTATATACAGTGATGTTATTATAAAATTGGTGCAACAATATTCAATATTCTATCCATCCTATAAATTACAAAGTCACCATACGTGTGTATGTACGGATTATCGTCTCCACATTATGGTGTAGTTTGTTATTCAAACACATCAATATTTTGATGTGTATAATAATGAGTATATATTATGTAAATAGTCAATAAAAAATGTTAATTATTATATATATATGATATAAGATCCAGTTACATATGATTTCGCTATCAATATAATGATATTGTCGCTAATGCGTATGCACAGATTACCATCTCCATGACGCGAAAAATTCATTTCCACGTTCACCATTCAATGATGATTATAAAATATATATCATTATTAAGTATGTAATATAAGAAATAATAATTCTACTAGAAATAAATATATTTATATTTATATTTATATATGTATGTATATGTATGTACTTACATATATCTTATTCACTTAGTTCCGTACAATACGATATGAAAACAGAAACATCGTTTATGCGTACGTACAGACTACGGTCTCCATAAACGGTGTTTTCCATTTCATATATTTGTATATTATACATATTTATATTCTAAATATATATGATATATAAATCATGTTTTATATCATGGAAGTATTTAAATCTTGATCTATGTGATACAATCAAGAGTAACAAGTTAAAACACGTACGATAAAGAAAGCGATTGTTACCCGAAGTGTAAATTTAACAAGGAAATTATTATTAAATGAGTATAATAACGTCATAAATTAATCATGTATGATTTCATAAAAATTAATACGGTTCTGGTATAATATAATAACATAAAATGGTCATTATACATGAGGTTAAACGTACCCTCGACTAAAGGAAAGTGCAAGGTAAGGGTTAATTTCACAATCTCTTTTTTATCCGAGGTTGTTTTTACATATGTACCTACTAAGAAATATTTATTATTCGTGCCCATGTTTCATAACAGTTTTTTCAAAGGTATTCTTTTTTAGGTACTTTTTACTAAAACATCATTCTAAATGTTTTTATTATTTATTCATAAAATCTTTCTCATTAATGTCCATGTTTTCAAAATGGGTTTTAGGGATTTATTTATGAGGACATGAATGTTTTTAAAATGTTAATTCCATTGAAAAGTGTCAAAGTGGTATCAGACACATTGATTCAAAAATGTCTTTAAATTTCTTCCTTTTTAAATTGTGTGACTTTTAAATTTTTTCAGGAAAAAGAGATATTTCTCACAAAAAGTTTTACAAATCATTTTCATCTATGTCAATATCCTTTTATAGATTTTAAACTTTTTAGAAGTTGATTTATTATGATAAAAATCATCCATATTGTATTGAAGGATTTGTGATAAGTTTGAATGTGGATGTGTTATTTTTATACCATTCATATTTTATGGAAGTATTGACATTTCATATGCTAGTTTTGATACAAATGTTTACGTTATGTTTCAACATTTTCATATGAGGAATGCAGTAGATTTGGTATGGGATGGGTGGATCCCGCTATAGCTCCTCGATGCATCGGTAGGTCTCATTATACAAAATAGTGTCTTGGCACAAGGCCTTGACAAAAATTTTATATATAGTCTTGGAGCAAGGCCTTAACTATGTGTTAATGTTGTTCAACATTAGTCATTCCCTCATTATGAAATTAGTTATTATATGTGATTATTCGACTAGTAAAATATCCATGTGAATTTTTATATGGTAATGTTTGATTTATTTTTTCCATATTATGTTCATGTTTATATTTAAAAGGTTTTTTTAATTACATATCTTCCCTTAAATATTTATAGCTTATGCTAAATTATTTACCCTTACTGAGAATCTGTTCTCACCCATTTCTTATGTTTTATTTTCCCAGGATCCCAAGAAGTGTTTTTTTGATATGCAGGGTTAAGTTAAGGGAACAATGGACATCATAAAGGATTATCTATGTTGTGTTGTATGTTAGAAAGTTTAATGTTATGTTCATTTATGCAATCTATTTTCCAAAACTTCTAAACCGGTTGGTCTTTCGGGACATGATTCTTTGTAATCATGTCAATGTATTAAAATAATGCACCGACTCTGGTAATCGAGGGTCGTGGCGTTATGGATGGTACCAGAGGATTTTTAGTACACTCCTTGGGAACTAGATTTAGATAAACTCTGATTAGATAACATAGCCCTAAGATATAATTTGAGTAATAGTTTAGAATAACTTACTATAATTTTGGTATTGTAGAGATTTTGTTAGTTTTCCAAACAATACATCTATGTCTAGATACGAGCAGGTAGAGGCGGCTCTGGAACAGATCTACCTAGGGGTAAATCCTGAAAACACCACATTGTGCTAGATTTGAATAGGAAATGAAGAATGAAAACATGCCTTTCTCCACTCTTGGTTATGACACTACTAGGGGATATGCTTAGGATAATTCTCATTTTCATTACAAACCATTATGAAGATTTATGAGTATATAATTCCGAAAATAAAACATTTTTTAGGATTATGTATTATATCCATGAACTGTTCAATTTATGTTAGGTATTTTACATGTTTGGAAGGATTCATTTTAATTCATAAACTGACCCAGTGTATGCCATTGTATAGGAATGTCGCCCAATATAAGGAAAGTGAACTCCAACAATACGTATGATGCAATGTGTAAGAAGTATCATATCTTTCATGGTATTAAGCCAAATTTTATAAGGGGGATAGTATCCTATATATTATCAACATATGAAGAAATAGTATCATGTGTTATTAAGATATGTAAATAATTCCTTGAGTTATATGGCTTTGAAGGGAATCTATAAATGAAAAGGATGGTAGAGGGAAAGATAGATAAAGGGAAGAAGGGAATGAATGATTTTCCCATATGTGATAATTTTGGAATGAATCCCCTTGGTAAATTCTTGAAGTGAATGATATTTTGTTATTAATGTGGAGAAAAAGGACACCCTGTATGTAATTTCAAGGATAAGAAAATGGATTCATGTTTACAATACTTAATCTACATGGAGTTAGTTCACTAAGTGAATCAATGTCCAAATCATCTATGTATACCCCAAATGATTCATTTAGATAATAATGATGTTTCGATACTACAAAAAATGAGGAGTAATGAGTAGTGTTCTTATATTGTTATTAAAGAATTATTTCATTTGAGTGCTCCATCAACAAAATACTGGTTATATGAATTATGGAGATAAATAAGGAATGTATTGTGGTACTATATTATTGAGGATTTGAGATTATATTATTCTATGAAAGGTGATTTAATAGTAAGATACACTTTTTGGGAAATACATGGTTAAAGAAAAGGTAATCTTCAATATGGTATTGATAATAAGGTATTTATTTTGGAATAAGAGAAGGTTGATTTGGTTAAATTATAATGGATATTCGTGAATCCCTTGGAACTGATTAGTAGTTTGATTATTTCATCGTTTTTGTAATATTAAAAAAATTGGATATAAGGAATATATCCGGTATTATATAAAGGATATGGGAGCATGAATGTTATCAATATGGTTTTATTGTAATTTAGGTTGTTACCATGTTTTAAAATAATACATAATGAAGGTGTTCACATGTTTATACATGGAAAAGAGGATCATTATTGTCATTAACGTCCTTAAAAAATTTGGACTGTGAGTTTGGATAGAAGTATTTTGGATAACTCTAAATGTTGGAATGGATTATGATTGAAATTAGATATTATTGATAAGGTTATTTTTCTATTGTTGTAAAAAGGGAAACACGCAGACCGTGTGACAATCTGTCGTGTCAGACAATGTTGTAGGAATCGAACCCACAACTATAGTGCAATAGGGATTGATCGTCTACCACTGGAAAACATCATGTCCCTTTAATGCATAATCTAGTTATTTATAATGGTTCTGGCAGGTGATTTTTGAATTCAATATTTTTGGAACCCTATATGATTAGGGTAAATAAAATATTTTTTTGAAATCTTTTGGAGTGAAATATTAGTTTGTGGTAGGAATTAGTTGAAGGATGAAACTAAACTTCTCAATTATATATATATATATATATATTCCTCTTATTATATGGGTAAATTAATTGATAAACATTAGGGAAGGGATCATAAACCCAAAAATTTGTTATCCTAATAGCTTATGTTTTGTTGAAGCTATGGTATTTCAAATCATCACAGACTGATGGATTTTAGGCCCTCACTTTTACACTTGTTTGTAATTGATGACCTTAATAACTCCCTATAAATATATATTCTTTTCCTCCAATTATTTTTCTCTAATTTCCACTAATGTTCTCTTAATTGAGATCATAATTCGGTAGTGACTTTTTCATTCCTCTTTTCCTCTTACTAAGAATAAATTTTATTAACCCAATTTCCGATTTGGGTTTTCCAACAAAGGTATTTTCTATTTTCACCCTTTTACATTCGAAATTTTTTTCAAATTTTGAGGTTGAAATTTATTTAATGAGGGAATAATGTAACACTCTAAGATTTCATAGCACGTTATTTCATCAAAATAATTCAATAACTTGCAGTACAGGCAACACAGAGTTCAAGCGCAACACGACTTACCAATGTAGCTGTTCAAAAGAGGTTATGAATGGTATTAACTAAATTTTGAACTTTATATAATATATATAATTTTAGAATCCATATAATGTGTTTCTTAAACATAATTAAAAAAACCAAATTCATTTTTTTCAGATAAAAGAAGTATTTTATAAGAAATGAAATTTTACCACCTTTTAATGGCGAACCCTTTATAAATCCAATATTTGAAACATTTATATATTAAATTTGACAAAATAAACTTCTTCTTTATAATACGTAAATAAGAATTTATTTTCAATAAATTTTTGATGTTTTTCTAAATACTTTCTTATTTGGGTGAATACTGAAAAATACTATATTTTAATTGAAAACAATTTATTAAATGAAAATAATTTATAGTGTTAAATTATACATTTTAATGGTTTTAAAGTATAAATAGAATATATTTTTACCATTTAATGCAATTCTTATCACTTTAAGTAATTTCACATTGATATTTGACATAAAAAACTGCCAATCATTTGATAGTTATTATTTCCTAAAAATATGCCTTTTGGTTTTGACAATGGAAATTAATTTTAAATTAATAAATGAAACTTATATGTTTTAAATTAGGTAAAATAGACTTCATTTTTGAATTTTTAATATCACAATTAACTTAGGGTGGATTTTTGTTATTTTTCTAAAAATAATCAAATTTTGATGAATAGTAAAAAACACTGAGTTATTGATTAAAACTGTATTTTTATTAAAATAATTTTTTATTTTATTTAAAAATATTTTTGTTCAAAATAGATAAATAATACCTATATAAGTTCAACATAATTCATTGGAATCATTTTATAATATGTTTATATATATAAAAAGTTTATTGAACTATTTACTGTCTTTTACGACCTCCAAGGAGCGTTTGAAAATTTGCATTAAACATAATTTTACTGCTTCTGTGAATTGAATTTCAAAAATAGGAGAGACGCGGTTTATATCAATATGTAAAATGTGGTGCAATAAGATAAAAATAATATTTGGAGACTAGTAAATTTTGACTTTTATTTTTCACAGTTAAAAGTAAATAGCGTAGTTAAAGGTAAATATGATATTATTATTACCCTAAAACATTCCTTAATTATATTGGATAAGTTTAATTAGAACAAAAATATCCTTATGAATAAAATATTATCCTTTAGTTACACTAGGATTAGATTATTACGTTTATTATTATTTAATTAAAATAAGAGTTAAAACTGTTAAATTCATGTTTTCATAACTAAACCAATTTTAATATATAGTTATACATAAAATAAAATAGACTATAAATATAAATTAGAAATAATAAACTATTTCCTACATAATGATATTTTATTTATAATTTTTAGACATTAAATAATTAAATTTATTTATGACACAATGATGTTGCAGTAATTACCTTATTAATAATAGATTAAAATAATTGATATTATAAATACCCATATAAATGTAATTTGAGACTTCTAATAAATAAAACTAATTTTATAGTAAAATATTACATGTTATGGTTGACAAAATAAATTTTTTTCTAAGTTATCATGCTTTTATGAGTTTATAAAAAAACAAAAACCAAATATTGTAAAAATCAACATAAATTAGTTTTCAAGACAAATATTATATTATTAATTGATAAAATAGACCTAAAAATCTAATGTTTGGCAAAAAACCTATATTATAATTTATATGACCTTAATGAACCAATTGGGGATCAATTGGAATTTTATAGTATGTTTATTAACTATATAATATAAAAATACAAAGGGACATGGTAAATGTCAAACTATTTTACTAAGAGTTAAATCTAAGAGTTATGGTTAATATGGTGACATGAACCTTTAGAAAACCTATTTTTAGAGATATTTGCGACTCTTAACCACATTATATATTTAATAATTCATTTTTGGGCCATTATAAACAGAAAATTAATTTACTAGAAAATAATATTTTAAGTTTTTTCTAAGGTCCCCTCACCCCTCTTATAAAAGGATACTTCCCCTTCTATCAAATTTGTACCTCAAAATCCATTTTCTTCAGCAAACAACAGCCCAAATATCCACCCAACTATCCTAAATTCATCCTAGAGGCATAAATTTGGTCATTATTCCATCCTTTGAAGCCCTTTTGATCAAATAAAAATGAAGAACCCGAAGAAGATGTAATGATTTCACCACCCTCTTTCATGTTCTTTTATTCTCCCACTTCCACATTCATTGTTGTTTACATTATAAAATAATAACTACAGTAACTTCAATATACTGTCATGTTATTATAAATGTGTTAGAACCTTATTAATTATTCTATCCATCCTATAAATGACAAAGTCACTATACGTGTGTACGTACGGATTATCATCTCCACGTTATGGAGTAGTTTGTTATTCGAACACTTCATTATTTTGACTGGTATAATAATGAGTATAATTGATGTAAATAATTAATATAAAATTTTAATTATTATCTATATATGATATACCATCCAATTAGATATGATTTCTCCATCAATATATTGATATTGTCACTCGTGCATACGTACGTAGGAATTACCGCCTCCAAGACGCGATGAAATTCATTTCGACGTTCACCATTCAATGAAGATTATAAAATATATATCATTATTAAGTATGTAATATATGACAAAATAATTCTACTAGAGATATATATATGTAATTACATATATCTTATTCACCTAGTTCATTACAATACGCTATGACAACAGAAACAACGTTCATGCGTACGTACGGACTACCATCTCTAGAAATGGTGTTTTGAATTTCATATATATGTCTATTATACATATTTATATTCTAAATATATATGATATATAAATAATTTTTTATATTATGTATGTATTTAAATTTTTATCTATGTGATACAATCAATAGTAACAAGTTAAAACATGTACGACAAAGAGTGTGATTATTATCAGAAATGTTAATTTATCTAGGAAATTATTATTAAATGTGTGGTATAAAGTCATAAATTAATCATTTATAATATCATAAAGATATATATGGTTATGGTATAATCTAATAATATACAATGGTCATTTTACAATAGGTTAAACGTAACCATGACTAAAGGATTGTGCAAGGTAAGGGTTAATTTCACAATCTCTTTATTTTCTGAGTTTGTTATTACATAAGTATCTACTGGGAAGTATTTATTATCCATGTCCATGTTTCATAAATTATTTTACAAAAGGATTATTTTTAAGGGAATTTTTACTAAAACATCATTCTAAATGTTCTAAATATTTATTCTTCTAAATCGTTCTCCGCAATTTCCATGTTTTAAAAATGGATTTTAAGGATTTATTTATATGGAAATGAATGTTATTAAAATGTTAATTCACTTGAAACGTTTAAAAGTGGTATGGTACACTTTGATTCATAAATGTCTTCAAATGTAATCCTTTTTAAATTATGTGAATTTTAAATTTTTTCATGAAAAATCAATATTTCTCTCGAAAAGTTTTACAAATCATTTTCAACTATGTCAACATATTTTGATGGCTTTTAAACTTGTTTGAAGTTGATTTATTATGATACAAATCAACCCTATTATATTGAAGGATGTGTGATATGTTTGACTATGGATGTGTTATTTATATACCATTCATGGTTTGTGGATAATTTTTTGAAATTTCTTATGCTTGTTTTAATACAATTTTTTTTTATTTTTCAACCTTTTCATATGGGGAATGCAGTTGACATAGTAAGTGACGGCTGGAGCCACTATAGCTCCTCGATGCAGCGGTAGGTCTCACGAGACAAACTAGTGTCTTGGAACCAGGCCTTGACAAAAATATTATTTGTATTGTTGGAACAAGGCCATAAATATGTGGTAATAATGTCTTACATTAGGCATTCCCTCATTATGAAATTAGTTATTATATCTGATTATTCTACTAGTAGAATATCCATGTGCATGTTTATATGGTAATGTTTTATTTATGTTTTCCATATTATGTTCATGTTTATGTATAAAAGTATTTTGTATTTATTACACATCTTTCATTAAATTTTTATAGTTTCTGCTAAATTATATTCCCTTAATGAGTATCTGAGCTCAACACATTCTTATGTTTTATTTTCCCAGGATCCCAAGAAGTATATTGTGTTTGAGATGCAGGGTTAAGCTTAGGGGAAAATGGAATTCATAAAGGATTATTTATGTTCTTTTGTTTGTTAAAAAGGGTAATGTAAAGTTCATGTGTGAAATCTATTTTCCAAGACGGAAAAACTTATCAGTCTTCTGGGACATGATTACTTGTAATCATGCCAATGTATTGAAATAATGCACTGACTCTGGGAATCTATGGTCCAGGAATTACTGAAACCCTTGGGTACAAAAAAACAAATATTTTTTATAATAATTAGAAAAAAATTATAAAATTATAGGGGATATAAAAATTAACATTTATTCCTCTTAGATAATATGTTATTGATATCAATGTAAATAAATGTTCAAGATCCATTTAACACATTTTTTTACCGAGATTGATTCATAGGACAATGTTTTGTGAATCCTCATTCTCCTCCTCAGGATTTATCCACCAAGGGAGAGAGAGAGGGAGAGAGAGATAGAACATAACCCATTATTTCATGTATAGGATGTAAATGGGAGGAATTTCATAAAAAGTTATTTATTATTTTTTAAATTTAATTTAATTAAAATGAAAATTAAAATGCTCACCCTATGTCCCAGATCATGAAGATAGTTTTCACCCATACAAATAAACCCCCATTATTCCATACATAACATTTTATTTGGAATCAAAATCTAAAACTACAATACAAATATTCAACAATTAATATATTTTTTTATAATTTTATATTTATGTAATGAAAACATATATATTATGTTGAATCACGAATGACTAAAAAACACACCAATCCAATCCCCGAGTTAAAAACAATATTATGAGATGAACTTAGTGGTCAAAAAATTACAAAAGATTATTTTATAGTTTAAAATGACCATTTTAATGCTCAAAAGAACTCAAAAACTAATGTAAAGTATCACATAAATTATATAAATGAAAAAATTGGTCATTAAAACTTATAGACTATAATTTATTTATTTTGTTATATGATATTGAGTAATTTCACATGATATTTACTTTCATTCCATGATTTTTTATAGGATCACATTTAATTCCTTTTTTATATCATATTACACCTAATTTGATATATGGAACCCTTTTTTATATTTTGATTATGTAAACTCTTAATGTACTCCGTTAACAAACTAATACTCTCTTTTCACCAATTAATCTATAGATATGGACTTGATTAATTTTACAATGTTTTAAAAAAGAGGGTTTTAAGGGAGTGTTTGATTTTATATAAGTGGGTTATTAATTTGATTGGTATTAGTAAATATTGAAAAGATAATATAAATCCAAAATATCATATTATATGTTTTTTAGATATTTAAAGGAAATTAATTATTTTTTAGATTTTATAATCATTTGTGTTAACTACATGATCATCACCTGTTAATTTAAAAAAAGTGTGTTACTAGGGTTTGTAATAGGAATGTATTAACATATGATCCATAATATTTTTATCTCTCTTTAAAAATATATTTTTATACATCATGGTGAAACTAGAAGACCATAAAAGTTTAGGAGACAATGTTCATAGAAACAATGGGATATTATGAATGACTAATAGTCATGTAGTGGAACAAAAGATATGTATTAATTTATTTTACATGGGTTTTTTTTATTAATAATTATTTATTTATTGTATGTTTAGTTTTATTATTATATTCATTCCTATTATAATCTATTTATACAAGCCTAACACTTATATGGGATATTATAAAAACATTTATTTCTTTTGTAACATGAATAAATGATTATAATAATATTAAACTAGTCCAATGATTATGTTCTTAATTCCCATATATCAGTTGTTAGCCGGTCGGGATGAATCATTTCTATAGATCCCAATAATGTATGATGTCGAGTGATGTTTTACGAATATCATGTTTTTTTCATTATAATTTGAATATATTTCAAGGTTATTTAGAGGTCCTCGGTGCATGAATATTTATTTGAAAATTCAAGAATTTCATGTTATAATATAGCCTAGTATTAATGTAGTGTTTATAGAGGCTATTCATGATTAGGTTTTTCATAGCCACCTTCCAATATTATGTTCGTGTTTCATGGGTCGTCAATATTTGGTTTATTATTGATTATACATTTTAGGTTAATATTTTAGATGAGGTCAGTTTTATTTTCATTAGAATTTTATATGTTTATACTTGTAATTTATTTTTTTTGGATCTGTAGTTCAAAATTAGATAATGAAATTTACAACAGGTTTGGATTTAATATCCTAAAAAACAATGACCTAACTATAACATAATATTTGTTCTATTTCATGAATACTAATATGATAGGAAAAAATTCAATCAATCGATGTGGAAAATTAATAAATAGTTTCAAATCCAATATGGTTTTATAATATATAAAATTTATTACTTGGTTACGTAGAGATGTTATCGGTTAGGGGAATGTATTCATTGTGGGTATTGTGATATGTTGAGATTTTTGAAATAATTTTTTTTAGAAAATTAGTAGCTGTGTGAATTATTGTATAACTGAACTGGATTTCATGAATTATTTTTTAAAATTAATTTTTTTAATTGAATAATTAAATAAAATTATTTTTTAAAATATATATATTGATTTTTTAAAGGACTTTTTTCCTTCTCAGATGGTTTTCTCAAGAGTGTGTATTTATTAAATAAAAATTTAAATTTTTATATTTTTTTAGTTGGAGTTTTTTAAATTAATGGAATAATTTAATGATTTAAAATGAATTTTCTATTATCGAGTGAAAATAGGGTTTAAAAAACCAAATTTTTTGATTTTATTGGTTCATCATCATTGATGGGTTATTGATTTGTGTAAAAATTGGAAATTTATTAATTTGGTTATCTTTTTTTATATTCATTGAGTATATTTAATAAAGGATTAAATTTGAGAAATTGTTCTTTATTTTAAACGTGTGGACAGTTTTTAAATGGGGTGTTATATGTTCTTTCTAATTTTGTTGAATTATGAATATTAACATATCAATTAATTAATATTGGGACAATATGATATTATATGTGAGTCATGTATGAATTGAAAACATTTTTTCAATTGTTTAATGTATAACAACCAAAGTTTTCTGGAGTAATGTGGTGAATTAATCATTTGAGGTTGCATGTCCTATATTCATAACTCCACCCAGACATGAAATATGGTAGAATGGGTTTCTATACACTCAAATAAAAATTGCATTATGTCTTATAATATTAAATTATGTATTTCAAAATGAATTTATTTTTGGATCATATAGGACTATGTGTGTGTTTTTGACTTGTTATTGTTATATAGTTTATTTATTAAAAATTTTTCATTGTAATTTTTGGTATTGAACTCTTTCTGTACATTTCATGAAGGGTTTAGAGTGGTTGTGGATTTGAGGTTGAATTTATGGTGTTATATTTTTTTTCCCTTTGGGCTATTCACTTATAAATAATGGTTTATTTTGAAGGCATATATTTGTTATTTTTGTGTGATCTGTTGGCTTCAATTACGGGGATAACATTGTTGTGGAAGATATGATTGATAGTGAGTATTTTATTTTGAACAAGGGATATCATTACTATGAAAAAGGGTAAAAATGGTGATATAATGTCTCATGTTTTTCATAAATAGTTATTTTATATTAGTGTATGTATATAATATATATTTAAAAAATAAATTCTAGATAATTTGAATACCCTAATGGCTTAAGAGATTATCTACCAAAAAATCATATTTCCTTAATGATCATTTACATCTCCAATTAGGATCCCCCATTTTAGTACCCAATTATAACATAACCTATGGAAATGTTTTTTCATAAACATTGTAATGAGAACATAAAAATGAGTTATTTGTAACACCACAAGATTCCATGGTACATTTCCCTTTGAATAATGAAATAACATACATTGTACACATCATTGAGATTCTATCACACGACGATCAATCAAATTATCAATTATGAATAGTAATACCCAGTTCTTTAATTTTTCTAATTTTTTTTTTAAATTGACTTCATTTTTGAATTCCAAATATCAAATTTAGCTTAGGGTGAATATTTGGTATTTTCCAAAAAACATAATTTTTTTGACGAATAGTGAAAAACAATGTGTTATTGGTTTAAACCGAATTTTAATTTAAATAATTTTTTATTTTATTTAAATTAATTTTAGTTAAAAATAAATATTGTCTTGACCCGTCCCCCAGGTCTCGTGTCGTGACTACACCAAGCCCACCTTCCATAGGCTAGGGGATGGTGACTATCACCCAAGGCGTAAATCCCTAAACTGGGAAGGAAATTCCTTTATAACTGAAAACACACACAACAGATTACACAACTGAATAAAAAACCCAATGTAAAACTATATAACAAGAGAGTTATGAAAATTAAAGCAGGATAGAAATACATGTCCAATTATAAAGTACAAGTACAACTGAAAATGTGACAAACATCTGAAAGGTGAAAAGAAACTCCTTGATCGTCCACCATGGATCCAACCGGAACTGTAGGTACAGATAGCCTCCTCACCAATACACGTTCGTTGGTCTCCTCTGGGTACCGTCTCATCATGAGGTCCACCTATGGGTACCATCTAGTCCTCGTACACTCTTCCTCGGTCAGTGATGTCAATCGTCTGCATCCAACACAATGAGCTGCGGGCATAGCCCATGCAGGGGTGTTTATAAAGATACTCAATAGTGACCCTGAGACCACCATGGACTCTCAAAATCATTCAATGATAAACCATAGAGTATGAAATCAATGTATATCCATTACATATGTATATTCCCATACATATAACTAAGTTATAAAGTAACTCATCTCAATCATGAGGAATACACAAAATCCATTGAATCAGCTCACACATGTATAGAAATTATGTATAGATAGAGATGATCAGATATAGCCACTAAATCATCTAAGATATCAGACCCACACATGATCCAGGACCAGCAGTTAGAGTTGTCGAACTCACACTATATCCTGGAATAGTAGTTGGAGCTATAAGACCCACACAATATCCAGGACCAGCTATTCTGTCGAAAATACACAGGATCCAAGAATAGAAGTCAGAACTGTCGGAACCATACGGGATCTAGGAATAGTCGTCAGTTATGTAGAACCCACCCAGGATCTAGGAACAGTTGTCAGGGCTGTCGAATCCACATAGGATCCAGGAACAGTTGTTAGTGAACAACCATCCCCTGGATTCTGCACGAAGCATGCTTGATTCTAGGAGGGTCCTCTCCACAAGCCATGTGTTGGTAAATCAACTCAAAATAAGTACCATGATAATGTATACAAAAGATTCTTCTTTCCAATAGAAATCAAATTTTACAGACATCGTTTCAATCAGATGCACGGTCTGAGATTTCTTGGCATCTCCGTTCTGAGGGTCTGGTAGGATTTGGGTTCAAACAAACCCGATAATACCCCGAAACACGTCCAATCATCAAGTGGGGTATGCCAAAAGAATCACCTTACACTAATATTTATGTAAATATAGATTGTTCTTCAATTGGAAACTCATAGCCCATGTAACGGGTGAAAAGGTGAAATCGCTTCAAATAGGTCCGAGTCCGGTCCAGCCCAGTCGGACCGACCCAGCCAAACCCAGGTCCGGACTGGGGTCCGACCCGGTCCGCTGGTCAGACCCATACCGCAGGTCTGACCCGGCCCGCGGACGCAGCCTGGCCTGCGAGGGTGGCCCGAATCACGAGGGTGGCCCGACACACGCTGGTTCCGGCCCGCGCTGGGCAATGCCCGGTGGCCTGGCAGCCTGTTTCTTGTTTGGGAAGAAGTCGCGCACTCCTTGGGTTGTCACCATTGATCCAAAAACAAATTGGATGAGAGATGCTCATCCCGGACTCATGCCTCATTGGGCGTCAAAATCCATAAGAAAGGAGGAGAGTTCGGTCCATGTTTTTTCTACCCGTGCCCTCTACGTTAGGCAGATATTAAGCGGCATCGAATTCTAAACCATGACGGGAAAAGAAGAATACTCAAAAACTAACAAGCTTAAACCCCTACCTCAAATTCATTGTTTGTGGATGATTTCGTGGAAAAGCGGATGTCGATTCCTATAATTCAGGAAAGAATATGAAGACGTAGTGGAAAATGTCGTCGGTGTTCTTCCAGGACGACGCTTCCACCCATCATCAAGTTGAAGATCATTCTTCGTTGGCAGAAGAAGTGTTCTTAATTGGAGAAATTTTTTTCTCCCAAACTCTCCTTTTCCCAAGCTTTGCCCCAAATGAAAATTCCAACCCCCAAAATAATGTATTAAGTTAATCCATTATTTAATTGTTAGGCCAAATATTCAAAAAGATTAAAATTAACTAATTAATTTTCCATTAATTAATTTGAGTCAATTGGTACCATAATGTGGGGAGCTCAAGAGGATCTGCCAACATAATGGGATGTTCATGAGGCTTCCAACTCGGGTGGTCCGCACCAAAATAATCCACACATGGGAGGTTGATTTTGGGTGGACCCCACCACCACAACCTCTAATGGGAGGTTAAGGTGTGGCTTTACCCACCTCCAATTTCTACATCGTGGTTATAACAAATAAAATAATATAAGTCATGAACTTATTTTATTTTAATATTCCATGTAAAACCCAAAATATATCTTTTATTCCCGACTATGTATCGTCGAGGTGAAAGTCTATTTAAACAAATATCGGTGTTGCGAGATCACTGGTACCATAAGATTTCAATTTCTGGTACCGATTCAAAAATTTTAAAATCCCGCTCGTATATTTACTGAATGTACCTGAACAAAACATCAGAAATTAATTCTGGGCACACTGGGCCTCAGAATCACACGCTGTTAGTTTTCACGGACTCTTCAAATTCCCATGTATTATAAAAAATTTCCCATTATTGATGGTTTTTTAATGATACATAATACTTATATAAGTTCAATGTAATTAATTTGAGTCATTTTATAATAACATAGATATAAACAAATTGTTGAGCTTTTTACCGTCTTTTACCCACCTGTTAGGAGCATTTGTAAATTTGCATAAAACATAATTTTACTGCTTCTCTGAGTTTATTTTCAATCATCTGAGAGACATGGTTGACATCATTAATTAAAATGTGTTTCAATTAGATGAAAATAATTTTTGGTGAGTAGTGATTTTTTAATTTTATTTACCGCAATTAAATGTAAATAGGGTAATTAAGGGTTAAAATGTTATTATAATTACCATGAAACATGTCCTAATTATATTGGATAAGTGTAATTAGACTTAAAAAATCCTTAGGAATGAAATATGATCCATTTTGGTCCAATTGGATTAGATTAGGATATTTATTATTATTTAATTTAAAGGAGACTTAAATGAGTTAAATTCAATGTTTAATAGCAGAATCGTTTTTAATATAGGGTTACACACAATAAAAACTCCATTTTAAATATTAATTATAAATCTAAAAATATTTCCTACATAATGGTATTTTAATTATAATTTTTAGAAATTAGAATATTTTATTTTATTTATGTCATAATGATGATTCGGTAAATACATTGTTAATGAATTATTAAAATAATTGATATTATTAATATCCAAATAAATTTAATTTCAGACTTTTAAGGAATTCCACTAATTTTATAGGTTAATAAAACATGTTAGGGTGGAATAAATAATTTTTCTTCATTGTAATCATGCTGTTATGATTTTCAACACAGCCAAATACAAAATAGTGTCAAAGTTGAAATAAACGAGTTTCTAAAACAAATAATATATTATTAATTAATATGATATTTTTAAAAATATAAAAATTCGAAAAAGTACATAGATAAGGTTATATATAGTAATAATGAACCACATGAGGTTTTATTGGCTTGTAATATTCTGTTTATTAAGCATATAATATAAAAATACAAAGAGTCATGGTAAATGACAAATTATTTAACTAAGATTTAAATATAAATGATAAGGTTAATATGATTCCTTAAACCTATATAAAACCTTTTTATAGCTTTTAGAACCATCCCCACATTAGCCTATAAATAACTCTTTTTGGAGCCATTATAAACCGAAAATTATTTTATTATAAAATAATATTTCAGGATTTTCCTAAATTGACCCTCACCTCTCTTATAAAAGGGTACATCACCATCTCTTAAATTCACACCACCATAGCCATTTCGATCGGCTTTACCCTAAAAAAATATCCTCCAAAATTCATTCCCTTCATTATATAGGAATTAATTTGTTCATAAAGCCATCCTTTGGATCCCTTTTGATCAAATCAAAAGGAAGAACCCAAAGAAGAGGTATATATTTCATCACCTCTTTCAAGATTTTTTCTTCTTCCACTTCCACATCCATTGTTTTTTCCATTATAAAATAAATAATCCCCTTTATTATATATATTTTGATATTATTATAAAAATGGTACAACACTTTTCATTATATAATCCATCATATGAATGAAAAAGTTACCATACGTGCGTACGTAAGGCTTAACTTCTCAACGTCGTGGTGTAGTTTGTCATTAAAACACTTCATTATTTGGATGGGTATAATAATGAGTATAAATGATGTAAATATTAAATATAAAATTTTAATGATTATTTATACATGATATACCATAAAATAAAACATGATTTCACCATCAATATAGTGATATTGTCACTCGTTATGTACAAATTATCTTCTCCACAAACGCGATGAGATTCATTCCTCATCATAATCATCCAAGAATAATTTTCATTTTATGATAAATAATAATGTTTATGAAGATAATATAATTTTTTATATGAATCAAATATATCATATCCATAACAAACATGGCTTACGTAACCAAGCATAAAAAGGAAAATGAATCAGTTAACACCTGAAATGATGATACTACTGAAACATTATTAACAAATCAATTTTAGTGGGTCATAGATGATATAATATTTATGTATATAGATCTTGTATAATTTAATAACAATGATTTAACTATTTTACAAGATTTTTAATTACACTCTACAATGTAAAATTACAAGGTAAGGGTTAATTTCCCAAACTCTTTATCATTCGAGGTTGTTTCTACGTAAGTACCTACTTGGAGCTCTTTATCATGAATATATTTGTTTTCATAAAAATGTATTTCAAAACATTTTACTATTTACTATACAATGGTTTAATTTCATTTATACCCCTATTTGAACATATATGTTTTTAAATAAATATTTCCGTCGATTTCCAAATAAGGATCTTTATGACATTTTCGACAAAAATAAGGTAATAATGTCTTCTTCAATTATACGGTAGGTATATTTATTTTCCCCCATTATAACATCTTCAACGCTTCCCATACAAGCTAATATGGATATTTTCAAAATAAATTATATTTTATAAATATATGACTTTTAAATGATTTCAAAATAGAAAGATACATTTCTCTAAAAATGTTTTGATTTCATATATGTCAACATCCTTTGATAGATTTTAAGCATATTTGAAGTCGTTTTATTATGATACAAATATTCCATATTGTGTATAAGAGTTTTTGTTATGTTTTATTATGGATGTGTTAATTTTACACCATTTAGTGTTTATGGATAATGTATTGATATTTCATATGCTAGTTTAAATATGAATTTTTATGTTTTCTTCAAACCTTTTCACAAAAGGAATGCATTCAACATAGTAAGTAATGGGTGTATCCCAGTATAGATCCTCGATGCATCTGTATGTCTCATGAGACAAACGTCAGTCTTGGAATATGGCCTGGAAAAAATCTTATTTGTAGTCTTAACACAAGCCCTTAACAATGTGGTTATGAAGTCAATCATTGTGTATTTAATCAATATAAAATGGGCTATTGATATTGCATGTGATTATTTGACTTTTAAAATATCCCTATGATTAATTAAATGACATTATTTTCTTTTATCATTTCCATATTATATTGATGTATATGTTTAATAGGCTTTTGTTTTATACTTATACATCTCTTTAAAGGTTTATGCTTATTTATAAATGATTCCTCTATATTGTTTTTCTTAGGGAGCATCTGATCTCACCCATTTCAATGTTTTATTTTTCCCAAGATACGGAGAAGTATTTTATGGTTGACCAATAGGGATAGGCTAAGAATATAAATGTGTTCAAAAGGGGACAAAATGTTGTTGCAGTTTTTATTTCATGATGTAATGTAATACTTATGAATGTATCTAGTATATCAAAAGCTTCAATAATATTCTGTCTTTCGCGACATTAATCTTTGTATCATGCCAATGTTATGTAAAAATTCACTGATTTTGGTTAATTGGGGTCGGGGCGTTAATGTTGGTTTCATAGAAATTTTTGTAATATCCTTGGAAGCTAGATTTAGAAAAACTATGAATAGAGAAAATTACCCTAAGATAGTCTTTGCGGTTTAATAGAGATGAACATCATATAATTTTGGTACTAATGAGATTTTGTGATTTTTCCAAGTTATACATCCATGTCTGTATATGAGTAGGTCAAAGAAGCTATGTAAAATATTTACCAAGGGGTAAAACCCAAAAACACCGCATTGAGCTAGAATCGAATGGGAACTGGTGCAGGACAATGGGTCTTGATGCACTGATGGTTACAACAGTCATACGAGATATGCTTAGGATAATTCTCATTTCATTACAAAAATATATGAAGTTTTTATGAGTATATACATCGTTAAAGGGAATATTTTTATGGTTAAGGATTATATCCATAAACTATTAAATTTATATTTAGTGTTTTACATGTATGGAATTATGTATTATGATATAGAAACTAATCTAGTGTATCCCATTGTTTGGAAATTGTGCCTAGTGAAAGTAATAAATACTATATCATCACATATAATCAATTTAGGGATTTCCCACCAACTCAAGATAATTAGAGTGGAGCTGGTGAAGCAACTGGTGCTGATCAGCTTATCACCATACTGAGACAACTCAATCAAGTTATGAATAATAACTTTACCCATATGGATCACCCAGATCCACACCGTGGAGGATCAATGTTAGACCATATCATGAGGCAACCACCATCAAAAATTCATTGGGATTAACAATCCATTATTTTATGTGTAATAGATAACTTCAATTGAGAAAAAAATTCATGCTTTGGGGAGTAGAGAAAGTGAAAATGTTTTCATTGAAGTTTATCACCTCACGAGAGATGCACATCATTGGTGGTCATTAATTGAAAACAAAAAAAAAGACGAAGAAGTATCGAACATGGAATGGATGGAGTTTAATATGATATTCTGGGAAAAATAATTTACTCATTACAATCGAGTGGATATGGAATGTCAATTTTTGAGTCTGAGTCAAAGGAGGATGAAATATCACAAAGTATGAGGCTGTCTTTACAAGGATAGTAAGGTATGAAGCAGATTATATTCAAAACCCAAGGAGTATGTTTGACCAATTCATTGATGGGTTAAAACCATTTCTTCATCGAGGATTATTCTCACAATCCTTCTCATCATATGAAGAAATTGTCTGATGTGCTCCCAAGACAGAAAAAAATTTCTAGATGTCATACAACTTTAAAGCAATGAAAGAGAAAAAGAGATCTATTGAACACATGGTAAATATAATTATGGGGAAGAAGGGAAATTTTGAATATCCACACTTTCGTAAATGTGGGAGGAAACACCCCAGTACTTTCTTGATGGGAAAGGGAGTCTGTTACAAATGTGGTGAAAAATTCCCCCAAGCTCATGATTGCAAGGGATAGAAATATGATGTTAATGATGAATGTTACAATTGTAGATAAAAGGGGAATTATGGAAATGAATTTCCTATGTGCCAAGTAAATATACCTCATAAAATGCCAATGGATCAAGGCTAGGATTACAGGATCACTACTGCTGAGGTTAAAGATCAGAAAGATGTGGTGGTAGGTAAATTAATGGTATCCTCAAGTTTAACCAATGCTTTATTTGATCCTAGAACATCACATCTTTTCATATCTTTCCAGATTTCTATGAAAATTAGACATTTTAAATTTGACAATACAAGGTATATGTCAGTAAAAACACCAAAGGGAGGTATGATCGTTACAATATTTTGTGAATCAGTTCCCATTCGTGTATATAAATGTTCTTATTTTCTAATCTCGTTGTCATACCCATGATTGAATTTGATATAATCCTCGGATTGGATTGTCTTTCAGACCGTGATTGTCACACACGGTTTTTTTCTGTCTTTGTATTGATCCGGCCAATTAGAAATCCTGATCCTCTTAATCGGTATTTGATGAGATGAATCTTGAGTTTTGAAGTTTCATATATGTCTAACCACCATAATTTGGGATCCCCATTGCTTGTTTAGGAGTTTTTGAAGAAAGGGTGGTTAATTCATGATTTGGGCCAACCGTGGGCCCATTCCCAGTTTTAAAAACTGAATTTGTTTTATTTTATAACTCTTTTGTTTTTCATCCTTTTTCACCCAATCAACTTCCCACTTGTCCTATACTGATATATTAAAATTTATTTATCCTTTTGGACCCATTAGAAATTCGTAAGCCGGGTGAATTTGGGTTACTTATTTAGGTATTGGGCCAGCCCATTGGCCCATTTCCTGTTTTAAAAAAATAATTTCTTTCATTTATATGGTTTTCATTTTTTAATCTTTTTCGGTGATTCCACCTCCCAACAGAATCCAATATCCCCATCCTCACACCCAATATCTTTGTTTCCTCTTTGGAGCTCATATGGGTCGCGTAAGAGGGCAAACAATATCAGGATACCTCAAATCGTCCAGATTTGACAAGGTAAATTTTATCATTCATAAATTAATCAATTCGTACTCTTTTGGCCACCAATGTTCTTTCCCTGGTTCTTCCAGATCTTAGGAGTCTCTCCACGAATTTTCAAGCCATTCCCTTCCCTCTAGGGGTGCAGATCTAATGGAAGACGAAGAGTTTTCTAGGGTGAAAGGTGAGATTCCTTCTCCTTTCTCCTTCCTCTTCCACCTCCTTTCATTATTTCTTTGATTTATATTGTACCCTAGTCTTGATCGACCTAGGGTTTTTTTATAAAATGTTTTTTGATGGGTTTTTATGTTTTTTTAGGTCTGGTATTTATAGTTTTAGGGTTTATAAACCCGCGGCGGGTGATTTCGGGTGTGCGTTTCAATTACGCCAAAGATTTGAGGTAGGATATCCTTTGCACATGCTTTTATCATAGAAGATTCATCATTTTAATATTATCCAATACTGATATAAATGAATATTATTGTTTTAAATCCTTTTTATAATTTTCTTGGTGTGCAATGTCATTGTTTAATCACTGTTCTGTGAAAGGTAGTGTTGTTTTGTCATGAAAGTAATCAACAAGTGTTTGTTTAAATGTTCCATTATCTTTGAAAATATTTTGTGAGGTTTATAATCTGGATTATGGTATTTTTAACATGTTACAGTATCTTTAATGAAAATATGACATTCAATTGGTGTTTTATTCCTTTTCATGTGCACAAAATAAATTGTTTTGTTTAGAAAGGGCATGACATGTGTTCGGTAAATTGCCCGGTTGGATTTTATGTGTGATGTGTGATTTAAAAGTTATTTGGTTGGATTTATAAAGGAATTGGAAGAATTATAAATGGTATTTTTGGGTACTTATAATGATTTCCAATTTGGATTTGTTTTTACAAACAAGTGGGTTTTGATTTACAACATATTTTGGCCGGAGTTGCCAAAAAAAATTGGACAGTTTCACATCTTTACGAAAATGGTTGTGTTTTGAATATGTAACCTGAGTATTATAATAGATTTATGAAAGAGGTTTGCTTCCGTAAATGATGTTTATACAGATCCTTAATAAAATTAAAATGCATACCTTCATCAAAGGTTAGTTTTGAGAAAATGTTTAAAGGCCCATTTCGCATTTCCTAGAAACGAAGGAGTGTTTTACTTGTATATAACAAGTTGTGAAATTGGGATTGTTTTATGGTCCATTAAATTATTTTATTAAATGTTTAGTGGGCTGCCAAATATGATTTGGTTTGGTTATGATGTGTTTTTATAATTTAAAGAATGTTTTTGAAAGAGTTTTATGTGCAAAGCCTCAATGCACTTCATGAAATTGTTTTACCATAATATTTAGCGGTTTGTTGATTAGTGTAAGAAATGTGAAGAAAGATTATGGGATGTTTGTGTTTTTATGGTTCTGGAATGGAATGTGGATGTGAAATTTGTATTTGATAATATGTGTAACTTTATTGAGCACTAAAGGTAATCTCGGGTATCTAGGGGGGTGGATGTGTACTAGTATGCAAGTGATTCTATGGGGGTTGGCCCCTGTTTCACGTAGCAAGTTTGACGATGACAACACTAACTAAACTATGATGATGATGATGATTGGGGACCACTAGGTTATGGGTATGTTCCCTACTAGTGGCTCGTGCACGAGAACGGATATTTATTATGGTTACATTCACCGAGATACGAGGTACCTGGTGCTCACAACTAACTAGTGCCTAGGGGTATTCCCATGACTAGTGCTCAATGGCTATTTTGTACTCACCGTCGGCATAAGGTGTGTTTGGTTGGTAAATTTAGTAATATGTGTCATTTATTTGAATGTTAAAATTCTTTATATCAGCCCTCTTGAAAACTATGTTCATTTTGAAGTTGCACCTCTTTGAAAAAAATAGTTACTTGCATTTTTTGTTTATTAAGCAAGCATGTTTTTGTCTGATAATTATTATAGCATGGAACCTCATTTGAAACCCATACTTAGATATATTGAATTTCAAACTATAAATTGATGTTTCATTTATTTTAAAGGAATGTGCATTGGGAATAGAATATCGGGCTAACCTACTGAGTTTTAATACTCATGCCTATAGTCTTCTTCTTTTTTTAGCCCTTGTGCAGGTTTCATCTTTAGTTCGATCAACTTGGGCGACTTTTGATCATTGTGTTGGAGAGTGACAAGAAGTTTCACATGGAGTTAGTTGGTCATTGGGATTGTTCATTTGAGTTTTTGTTTTTGTTCTACATTTATTTTCTTGTATAAAAAATATTTTGTTCAATTTTTATATAAATTCATTTTGGGCTGTCCGTTTATTTCCGCTGTTTGTTTGATTGTCTATATATGGGAGAAATCGTTCCCTTGTGTACTCTATTGATTCCCTTGGTGCTTGTCACCATCCCGGGAGGATCGGGAACACCTCTCAGGACTTGTCGCAGGCTGGCCTGGGTGACCGGTTCAGGGTCGACTCAGGCTGGTTCGTGAAAAAATGGTATCAGAGGAGGTCGGCTATTTGCGGACCATTCTTTTTAGAGCGCCCTTGTTATTTTGGGGATGTCAAGGTAGATGGAGTATGATTTTTCTGGGACTTGAGGGGTAAGTGCAAGGAGAGCGTCATGAACTCTTTCTTGTTCTAATTCTCAGGTTTCCAAGGAAGTCTGGTTTTATTAGTGTCCATTGTTCTAGTTGATTGTTTGGTATTGGGATATGACAAGGGGAGTCTAACCAATGGCCTTCGTGATCTCACAGGGCCTGGCAAGCCATGTGGAGCTAGGTAATGGTCCTAATAAGTCTCTCTGTGTTGGTGTTGTGTTTGGCATATGGCTGCCAACCATATGGTCAAGTCACCCACCGACACTAGTTCCCTTTTTTGTATCTCTTGAACCTTTCTTGAATTCTGAATTTTTGTTTTTAAAATCCTTGTGTGAGAATTGTGGAAATGTGTTTTAATTTAAGGATTATATTTTGAAAACTGAAAAAGGGGGTTTTCAATAAATAAATATAAGAATGGTTTTGGAAGGATGTGTTTTTGTGAAAAAAATGGAGGGAAGCGGAAATGATTTATAGGGATTGGATTATCCATAATCTAAACTTGTGGTTTGTTGAAATATAATGTTTTGAAATTGTGAATCATTTTAAAGTGATTCTGGATCTTTTTTTTAAATGGGGTATTTTAGGATGTTAAAACGTTTTTGAATTTGATAAATTTGTTTTGGCAATTGGTTTTGATCGGTTGGTGTTTTACTACAAACGGTATTGGTCTCAATGGACCTCAGATTATAAAAATATACATTGCTGATTTTTTTTTAAAAAAAATGGGAAGGTGTTGTTTGGAGTGGCTTGGTTATTTAAAAAGTTTTTTTAAAATGAAAAGGGGTAAGTTTTTAAGAAAATGGTTCTTAATGAATTGTGGTTTTTTTGTGGAATATGAAAAGGGGTTTTCACATGGTGGTTGGTGTTCCTTTTGAAGGTACATGATTTTTGGAATGATGTTGTTTTGTTTTAGCCTTTGGTGTTTTCATGAGTGCTCACATGCATGGTTTTATTTATATCTGGAAGGATGAAATATATGGTATGGTGGTTGGGTGCCTGGGGTGGCATGGAAATGTGCATGTGGGTGAGACTTGATGAAACACCATTGGTGAATGTTGAAACCCACCAAGTTAGTTTGTTTTTCAAAAGTGTTTTGAGTTGAAAAATGTTTTCCTTTTTTTATAAACCAATGGTTATGTGGCCCATTTTTTTCTATGTTGTAGAAGAGTTGTTTATTCAGTAATCTCCCTTGTGATCTACAATCCATACTCTTGTTGTATCTTGAGATGATATCTGGTTGGTGTCTTGGTTTTGGAGAAATTTTCATTGGGTTTCTAAAGATGTGTTTGATGTTGTGATGTGGCCAGGGATAGTTCTCCGTTGGAAATATTTCCTGCTGATCAACCTAAGGATTCATTTCAAATGTTAAATCCACCTTTTTTGATGATTCCTCAACCTGTTTTTTGGAATAGAGAGTAGTTTGGGATCTATTAAAAGTGCTTCTAGGTCGTGATAATTCTTTTGGACAGAGAAGTTGTGTTCGGTGATGTTGATGTGTTTCGTCTAAACCCTCGTCTATTATGCCCCTCATTTGGAGTGATAATGAATTTTGATATATATCTATGAGTTCCTATTTAGATGAAGTTTTTTGTTTGGTGATCAAGTGTGGTTTTTTTGAGTGGTGTGATCCTTATCACCTGACTGCGGTGCAGCAAATGCTTCAAGAATCAGGGCTCTAGCCATAGGCCTCAGAGTGAAGCTTTTCACGCAGTCAGGAAATCAACAGAGGTGTGGAGTGCTAGATTAAGATCCTTACTCCTCTGTTTTGGTAAGTTAGTTACTATGTCAATGTTTTGGTTCCTCATTTCTATGAATTTCCCTTTGTCACAACAAGCGTGGTGGACTTAAGCCCTCACACAGTGTCTATGGTTATTCCTTCATTGATGTGGGTTTTCAATCAATGTCCCTGTGTGGACCTCCTGTAAAAATCAGGTGTACTCTTGGTGTTACCTATTCATAGGTGGAGAGTTTTGGGTAGTTTATTTGTTTCTTTTGTGGTTTCAGTGGCCAAATTATTGGGTCCCCTACCATCCCATCCCCAGGTGACGGGGGTCCAGAATTGTGTTGAATGTGTCGACCAAGTTATTGTCCCATCCATTTGGGAGTGGGTGGTTTATATGTTCATGTTGTAAATCTATTAACTTGGTATAGTAGGTTTTTGTAGGAGGGTTTTTTTGGGCTTGTGTGAGTGAGTCCCAACTCTAACTCATGTTCAATTCTTGTCTATTCATTGCTAGTTGGTTTCTAATGGTGCGGAGACCCACCATGGGTCTCCTGGATTTTCATCCTAAGAACATTTCTAGGGATAGTTGATTATTATTGATGGGGTGTACATTCTGGAATCCTTAGGGGTTGTTTTTTTTTTCAGCTGAAAGTGTTGTGGCTTTACGGGGGCGGAAAGCTTTAATGGTGGGGAGAATTGTCACACACGGTTTTTTTTTCTATCTTTGTATTGATCCGGCCCATTAGAAATACCGATCCTCTTAATGGGTATTTTATGAGATGAATATTGAGTTTTGAAGTTTCATATATGTCTAACCACCATAATTTGGGATCCCCATTGCTTGTTTAGGAGTTTTTGAAGAAAGGGTGGTTACTTCATGATTTGGGCCAACCGTGAGCCCATTCCCTGTTTTAAAAACTGAATTTGTTTCTTTTATAACTCTATTGTATTTCATCCTTTTTCAACCAATCAACTTCCCACTTTTCCTATACTGATATATTAAAATTTATTTATCCTTTTGGACCCATTAGAAATTCGTATGCCGGGTGAATTTGGGTTACTTATTTAGGTATTGGTCCAGCCCATGGGCCCATTTCCTGTTTTAAAAAAATAATTTCTTTCATTTATATCATTTTCATTTTTTAATATTTTTCGGTGATTCCACCTCCCAACAGAATAAATTATCCCCATACTCACCCCCAATATCGTTTTTTCCTCTTTGGAGCTAATATGGGTCGCGTAAGAGGGCGAAAAATATCAGGATACCTCAAATCGTCCAGATTTGACAAGGTAAATTGTATCATTCATAAATTAATCAATTAATACTCTTTTGTCCACCAATTTTCATTCCCTGGTTCTTCCGGATCTTAGGAGTCTCTCCATGAATTTTCAAGCCATTCCCTTCCCTCTAGGGGTGTAGATATAATGGAAGACGAAAAGTTTTCTAGGGTGAAAGGTGAGATTCCTTCTCCTTTCTCCTTCCTCTTCCCCCTCCTTTCATTATTTCTTTGATTTATATTGTACCCTAGTCCTGATCGACCTAGGGTTTTGTTTTACAATGTTTTTTGATGGGTTTTATGTTTGTTTAGGTCTGGTATTTATAGTTTTAGGGTTCATAAACCCGCGGCGGGTGATTTCGGGTGTGCGATTCAATTAAGCCAAAGATTTGAGGTAGGATATCCCTTGCACATGCTTTTATCATAGAAGTTTCATCATTTTAATATTATCATATAATGATATAAATGTATATTATTGTTTTAAATCCTTTTTATAATTTTCTTGGTGTGCAAAGTTGATGTTTAATCACTGTTATGTGAAAGGTAGTGTTGTTTTGTCATGAAAGTAATCAACAAGTGTTTGTTTAAATGTTCCATTATCTTTGAAAATATTTTGTGAGGTTTATAATCTGGTTTATGGTATTTTTAACATGTTACAGTATCTTTAATGAAAATATGACATTCAATTGGTGTTTTATTCCTTTTCATGTACACAAAATAAATTGTTTTGTTTAAAAAGGGCATGACATGTGTTCGGTAAATTGCCCGGTTGGCTTTTATGTGTGATGTGTGATTTAAAAGTTATTTGGTTGGATTTATAAATGAATTGGAAGAATTATAAATGGTATTTTTGGGTACTTATATTTATTTCCAATTTGGATTTGTTTTTACAAACAAGTGGGTTTTGATTTACAACATATTTTGGCTGGAGTTGCCAAAAAAATGGACAGTTTCACATCTTTACGAAAATGGTTGTGTTTTGAATATCTAACCTAAGTATTATAAGAGATTTATGAATGAGGTTTTCTTCCGTAAATGATGTTTATACAGATCCTTAATAAAATTAAAATGCATACTTTCAACAAAGGTTATTTTTGAGAAAATGATTAAAGGCCCGTTTGGCATTTCCTAGAAACGAAGGAGTGTTTTACTTGTATATAACATGTTGTGAAATTGGGATTGTTTTATGGTCCATTAAATGATTTTATTAAATGTTTATTGGGCTGAAAAATATGATTTGGTTTGGTTATGATGTGTTTTTATAATTTAAAGAATGTTTTTGAAAGTGTTTTATGTGCAAATCCTCAATACACTTCATGAAATTGTTTTACAAAAATATTTAGCGGTTTGTTGATTAGTGTAAGAAATGTGAAGAAAGATTATGGGCTGTTTGTGTTTTTATGGTTTTGGAATGGAATGTGGATGTGAAATGTGTATTTGATAATATTTGTAACTTGATTGAGCACTAAATGGAATCCCTGGTATCTAGGGGGGTGGACGTGTACTAGTATGCTAGTGATTCTGTGGGGGTTGGCCCCTGTTTCACGTAGCAAGTTTGACGATGACAACAATAACTAAACTATGATGATGATGATGATTGGGGACCAATATGTTATGGGTATGTTCCCTACTAGTGGCTCGTGCATGAGAACGGATATTTATTATGGTTACTTTCACCGAGATACGAGGTACCTGGGGCTCACAACTAACTTGTGCCTAGGGGTATTCCCATGACTAGTGCTCATTGGATATTTTGTACTCACCGTCGGCATACGGTGTTTTTGGCTGGTAAATTCAGTAGTATGTGTTATTTATTTGAATGTTAAAATTCTTTATAGCAGCCCTCTTGAAAACTATGTTCATTTTGAAGTTGCACCTCATTGAAAAAAATAGTTACTTGCATTTTTGTTTATTAAACATGCATGTTTTTGTCTGATAATTATTATAGCATGGAACCTCATTTGAAACCCATACTTACATATCTTGAATTTCAAACTATAAATTTATGATTCATTTATTTTAAAGGAATGTGCATTGGGAATAGAATATCGGGCTAACCTACTGAGTTTTAATACTCACGCCTATAGTCTTCTTCTTTTTTTAGCCATTGTGCAGGTTTCATCTTTAGTTCGATCACCTTGGGCGACTTTTGATCATTGTGTTGGAGAGTGACCAGAAGTGTCACATAGAGTTAGTTGGTCATTGGGATTGTTCATTTGAGTTTTTGTTTTTGTTCTACCTTTAGTTTCTTGTATAAAAAATATTTTGTTCAATTTTTATATAAATTCATTTTGGGCTATCCGTTTATTTCCGCTATTTGTTTGATTGCCTATATAAGGGCGAAATCGTTCCCTTGTGTACTCTATTGATGCCCTTGGTGCTTGTCACCATCCCGGGAGGATCGGGAACGCCTCTCGGGACTTGTCGCGGGCTGGCCTAGGTGACCGGTTCAGGGTCGACTCAGGCTGGTTCGTGACAGTGATGCAAAAATTTATTATAAGAAGAAGGAGGTTAAAATTTTCGATGATGATAAAGTTTACCTTTTCTTTAGAGAAGAAAGATCACCACCTGATTTTTATCGAGATCCACCACCAGTAGCTCTACTAAATTCAATTATTGGGGATGATGATAATGAAATAACTATGGGTGAGGAAAATAATGTTCGAATATAGTACATACCTATTGTGAAAGAATGTGTTGATGTGTTTCAAATGCAATTACTGGGACATCCTACAGAAAGTGAAATTAAGTTTTCCATTGATTTACTTCCTATTTCAAGTCTCATATCAATGAACCCTTATAGAATGGCCACTGTGGAATTAGTGTAACAAAATAAATAACTAGAGGTATTGATTAACATGGGATTTATGCTCCATAGTGTATCTCCATGGGATGTCCCTGACGTTTTTTTCAAAAGAAAGACATATCGATGAGGTTGTTCATTTACTACAAAGAGTTAAATGATATAAAAAAAAGAATAAGTATCCTCTACCTCAAAAAGATGCTTTATTTGAAAAACATCATGGGGGTCAATATTTTCCAAATATTGAACATTGAACTGGATATCAATAGTTGTGTGTGATAAAGGAAAACATTCCAAAAATTGCATTTCGAACCAGGTACGAGAATTACGAGTTTACAGTAATGCCTTTTGTATTGACTAATGCACCCTCTATCATCATGGATCTAATGAATAGTGTTTTCAAGGAATATCATGATGAATTGGTTGTTGTATTTATTGATGATATCATGGTATATTCCAAAAGAAACAAAGATCATGAAAATACCTTACACAGTATTCTATATACTCTTAGATGAAATGAATTATATAGGAACTTTAGCATATGGGAATTCGGGCTTGATGAGATTTCATTTCAGGGTCATATTGTCTCTAAAGATGTAATATCTATTGATCATTCAAAGACCAAGGCAATCAAAGAATGTCCACCACTGATGAGTATAACTAATGTATGGAGTTTTATTGGTTTTGTAGGTTATTATCGACGTTTCATAAAAAATTTGACCTAGTAGTCTAACCCATTAACCAAGCTCTCACGTAATGGAGTTAAATTTGTGTGGAAAAGAGAGAGTGAATAATTTTCTAAAGAACCGATAAGAATATTATTCAATGCTTATTTCATTACTCTACCATCAGGGAATGATGGGTTTGATATTTATAGTGATGTTTCAAAGAAAGGACATGGTTGTGTTATTTTGCAAAATGGTAGAGTAACTCCATATGCATCAAGAATGCTAAAATTTCATGACCAAAACAATCCCACTATGGATCTTCAGTTTTAAGCTATAATCGTCACTCTAGAGATATAGAGAATCTATCTCTATGGTGAAAAGTGTGAGATATATGGCGATCATGAGAGTTTGAAGTATATTTTCTCACAGAAAGAACTCAACATGAGGCCAAGATGATGTCTTGAACAACTCTAGGACTATGATTTCACTATACACAACCACTTGTGGAAGGAAAATAAGGTGGAAGATGCTTTAAGTAGAAAGGATCATGTTGTTTTGAACAAGATGAGAGTTGAAAGGGATCCTCTTTTCATGGATATAGTGAAGATGGATATGGGAATAACCATGGGTGGTGAAACATATTTACTTTTTTAAATGGATTCCAAACAATAATTATAAGAAATTATCATGAGTTCTCAGACTGATGATGATGAGTTTCAAAAGAAGATTAAATCTATGAATGATGGGAGATTTGGAGGCTTCATATATGAAGATGGAATTTTGAATTTTGGGAAGATACTTTGGGTTCCTGATATACCTTATCTAAAAAGGGAATTATTGGTTGTTTCTCATAGCTCCAATTTATCTATACACCGAAGTTGAACTAAGATATATAAAGATTTTATAGAATATTTTTATTGGGGCAACATGAAGAGGGAGATTGCTGATTTTGGGTAAAGATATATATTTTGTCAAGAAGTGAAAGTCGGAAGGCAATAGACAAGGGAGGATTCATGCGTCCTCTTCCCATACCTGAGTGTAAATATGATAACATTAAGATGGACTTTTCAATGGGGATACTAATGACTCCTAGATGGAATGATGCAATATTGGTCATTGTTGATTGTCTTACCGAGTCAGCACATTTTCATGCTATATGAGAAGATTTACCACCTGAACGTATGGAAATACTATATATTAATTAAGTTGTAAGACATCATTGAGTAACCCTATCGATTGTTTCATACAGTGATCCCCATTTTACATGAAGATTCTGGAAATGTCTTCAGAAGGCCCCAGATACTGAACATTTATTGAGCATTACTTTCCACCATAAAACTAATGGACAATCAGAACATACAATTCAAAACATATAATACATGTTGAGTTCTTGCTCACATGTCTTTTATTTTATGTGGCATAAATATTTACCTCTGGTAGAATTTTCCAATAACCATAGCTTCCATTCATGAATTCAAATGGCACCATATAAAGAATTATATGAAAAGAGATGTCGCACACCAACTTGTTGGGATGATATTGGTGAAAGAAAACTTGTAGGCCCATAACATGTTGAGGAAAAAATATAGAAAGTTAAGATTATCATACCCCACATCCAAGCAGCCCAACGTTAGAAAAATATCTATGCGGATAACCATAGGAACGATTTGGAATTTCAATTAGGAGAACATGTTTTCATGAAGTTATCGTTTGGAAATGCCTCCAAGTCAAACCAATGTTTCCGAGGTGTTCCACATATCACTGTTGGGAAAATACATACCGGAACCATTGCATGTACTCACTTAGGAGGAAATTTAACTGTAACATGATCTTTAGTTTTGTAATGTTCATGTCAAGATTCTTTATAAAATGGAACAACTGTTGAGAAATCAGACGACTCGTCTAGTTAATGTTCTATGGAGAAATCATATGATGGAAGAGGTAATGTGGGATCCCATGGAACATATGATGAAGAACCACCTGAAACATTTTAGGCAGTAATATTCTTGAAATTTAGAGGATGAAATTATTTAATAGATGAGAGAAAGTAACACTAGAAACATCCATGTTATGTTTCTCTTTTTATAATGATATAGCTTTCATTGAATGCAACTTCGAGATTCTAACACACCACGACCAATGAAACTGGCCACAATAAATAGTAATACCCACTTTTAAAAATATTATAAATTTAAATTTTCAAAATGGACTTCATTTTTGAATTCATAATATCAAAATTAGATTAAATAGAAATTTAGGTATTTTTCTGAAAACATTCAATTTTTTATGAATTAATAAAAACACTGTGTTATTGTTTAAAACTGACCTTTTATTTATATATGTTTTTATTTTATTAAGTTTATTTTAGGTTAAAATAGATACATAATACCTATATATGTTTAATGTAATTCATTGAAATAATTTTATAATAATCATAGATAAATAAAAAATTTATTGAACTTTTTACTGTCTGTTACCCACCTCCTAGAAGCATTTGAAAATTTGCATAATACATGATTTTACAGCTTCTGTGAGTTGAATTTAAAAAATCTGGGAGATACGATTGACATCAGTATGTAAACTTTTGTTCAATTAGATGAAAATAATTTTTGGTGAATAAAAAATTTTAACTATTATTTACTACAGTTAAAAATATATAGGGAAATTAAAGGAAAAAATGATATTATATTTACCATAACACATGTCCTAATTCTGTTGGATAATAGTAAATAGAGAAAAAAACATACTTATAAATAAAATATAACCCCATTTGATCCACATGGTGTATATTAGGACTATTATTATTATTTTATTTAAAGAAGAGCTAAAAGAGTTTAATTCAACGTTTAATAACTCAACCATTTTTTAGTATAGCATTACACACAATATAAATTAGACTACAAATAATCATTATAAATCTACCATTATTTCCTAAATAATGGATGTTTATTTATAATTTTTAGACATTAAATAATGTAATTTTTTTATTACACGATGATGATGTAGTAATTACCTTATTAATGGAAGGTTAATAAATTGCTATTTTAAATATCAAAATAAATGTAATCTGAGAATTTTGATTAATTACACTAATTTAATAGGTTTATATGACATGTTAGGGTTGATTAAATAATTTTTGTTCGAAGTAATAAAGATGTTATGATTTTCACAAAAACTAAATACTAAATAGTGTCAAAATTGGCGTAATTGTTTTTTTGAAAAACATACTATATAATTAATTTATATATTATTCCTAAATATATATTGATTTACCAATGGAATTTTTATTGGCATGAATCTCTCTAGTCTATTCCTTTGTGAAAATGTGGTGCTGGAGGTGTTCCAAGAGGTCATGGTTACTTGGGGGTGCTTTTAGGTGGACTTTTAAGAAAGCAAAAGGGGAATAGCTTTCGCACGATTGGCGCACGGTTTTCCAAAACCATGCTGCGAATCCGTGCAAGGTTTTTGTTGGAGGTAGTGGCTAAAGCACGGTTAGCGCATGGTTCTTCTAACCATGCAGACTAAAAGTGCGAGGAGTGTTTGACGAGGTAGATGCTAACGCACGGTTATCTCACGGTTTGTTAAATTTGTGGACTAACCGTGCGGGCACTTAAAGTTAGATCCAAAAATTGTGGATCTGAACTCTTTTGACTCTAAATGGTTCGTTTAAGCCTCCAATCATCCATAACTCAGGATTACCCTTCCTTGGAGGTAGAAGAACCACTTTCAAGTGTTTTGGAGGCGATCTGGAGGCTTCTCTTCGCGAATCGAAGCCGGTTTCTCGAGGTATATGATCCTTTTTGTTTGGTTTCTTAGATCTACCTAGATATACTCCTCCTCTTATCTTAGGATCTTAGATATATTCCAGTTATTGGTAGATCTATGTGTGTGGATGTCTTTTATGATGAGTTTTGGTCTTGGTTGTGTTTGGAGAGGATACCTAAGGAGGATTAGTGGAGAATCGACCCGGTTCCTTGGACGTTATTTGACCATTGTGGTTTTCCTCAAAAACCACTGAGGAAGGGGATTCGTGGATTCCATAATTGTTTATGTGCAATAATAGAGTTAGCATGATTTATCCCTTTGGATCACAAGGAAATTGACCTAATTCAGTAATTGAACTGGATTAAAAGAATCGGTTTAATCGCATGTTGTTGCTTTGTACCGTGAAAACGGTTCGCCTCTTGATTTTCTAGATAGGGTGATACCTATTCCATGTTTGTTATCATGTTGTTCTTGATGAAATTGATAAATAATTTAAAGTTGTAGTTAATTGATAATTGGTTGGATAATGATTAATAAGCATGAAAATAGACTTGGTTAATGTTGTAATTTGATGTTGAATAAATTGGCATTGTAAGCATGTTTAATCCTTGTGATAGCTTACTGTTTTGGTCCATGATGTTGGAACCAATGAATTTATTTTGTTAATTCAAGATGGATTAAATAACTTGATTGAATTCCATGAAGGGTTTTGAGTTACCCTCTTGTTGTGAATTAGGTCAAAAATTCCATTTGATGTGGTGTTGTTATTCCTGCTACTTGTGATGTAATGTGACCCTAGAGGGGTGTAGGGATATGTGGAGGCAGGGAGGCCTTGTGGTTGTGGTAGAGGATGGCACCTAGAGTGGCAAGATGCATCAGTTTATGCATGTAGGTGTTGGGAAGGACACCAGGGATGATGGTATGGGATGGATGGGATGGCTGGATGGTCGATGGTTTCATTGGTTGTTTACCTGCTTTACATTTCCCCAATGCTCAAGGAAGCTAGTTTTTCTTACCATTCTTACGAAAGGGCAGAAGACACACGGGGTATGCCACATGCTTTCCGTGTTTAGCCTCTCGAGGTAGAATGATCCTATGCTCTTGAAATGGGTGGAAAAGACTCGACGGTTATTATATCTACTCACCGCGTTGATCCCCCTTGTGTTTATTTGCATAGGTTTCTTTTCTAGAATTCCTGGGACTATGGGAAAGTAATTCTATAATGAATGTTTGAAAAAAGGTTGTTAACCCATGGGTTTGAGTTTGTTGAAACATAATGATGCATTTGAGAACTTTTGAAGGGACAGTTGATTTTGGATGTGATGCCTATGAAGTTTAACGAGGATTTGTTCATGGTTAATTAATGTGCACAAAAGTAATTACCATAAAGAGGAATTGATGAAATAGGTAATAAAGTGACCTAATTAAGTACTTTAATTGGTTGTGGGCTTATAAGATACCTACTCTATGAAATAGCACCTCGGAGTCCGAGAAATGTTAGCTGCAGTTGAGGCTAAGACAAGGTTATGCCCATAGTGTGGTTGTGAGTTATATTATGTAAGTTTTGTGTTTCTATACGGTACTCCACCCTGTAATTAAGGGAAGCTGACACCCTGAGGATTCTGAGCAATGGGGTGTCTTTTCCACAATATTCTGGTCAGAGGATGAATAGCTAACTACCCCCTCTATCCCTGCTCTATTATCTTGGTAGTTACTTTTGCTGATAGGAACATTAGTTAGTTTTCCCCAAATATGTGTGTAGAGGGTAGAAATGTCTTGTGGTTATTCACACACATATATTCTGGATATAGTATACTATGGACTACTATAGGTGTAACGTGTATAGGTTGTGATGGCTTGAGGATCCTTACTCGGTGTATGGGATGTAATTACTTGAGGTATAATACCTGCCATATGATACATGTTATGCGAGTTTTGGTGGCTCCCGGAAATTAAATGGTTACTTTTGGTTGTGAGGATGGTGTGGTGCTTCACCCAGGTGTCAGTGGGAAAGCCTTTGTGGTGTATGTGGTGCAGATTGTCGATCATAGCCCAAGTGTATACGGGCAAGCCTTTCGAGAGAGATGCACATGATGTATTTCACTAGGGCAAAGCGGAAAACCAGTGGGGAAGTAGTAGCATGGTACACTTGATATTATTTATTATATGATATATTCTTGTATGCGTTACTTGGTGAGAGTAGCTATGGTGAGGATGGGAACATAGTATACATGTTTAAGTGATGAGTTAGTTTCACTGTTGTTCAATGTGATTTAGGATGCTTTCTTTACTTTTTCACGAGAGGCATCAGGGAGGATCCTACTGAGTATACTGTTATACTCACCCTACGTATATATAATCTATTTTTTAGGTCACTTGGAGAAGGATGGAGATCAGGCTGGTTACTACTAGCTTGTGGTTGCAGGAGCTATTCGGGCCTGTGGTCGCTGTTGTTTTTCCTTTCTTTTGGGTACTTGCAGTTCTCCCTTTTCAGTTGTAGTAATTTTCATGAAATTACATATGTAATTGGGTGTTCCCTTATACTTTAGTTCAGATTTGGATTTGGTGGGTTTCTATCTTATCTCTCTCTTCCGCGAGTGTTCTATTAGAGGGTAATGCCTCCCATTTGTGTGTTTATTATACCCTCATTGTTAGTCTCCAACCTGAGGCCTACAGGATGTGGGACTCAGGGGTCATTATCTCCTTTTTCAAATTTCAGTCCTAGGAGGGGTACACTTTGTGGGAAGGGGGTTGTTACAGAGTGGTATTAGAGACAGGTTGGGGGATAGTTTGGAGATTGAAGTTAGGAACATGTGAGGTTGCATGGGTTGGTAGAGAAACACTGTCATTCATGTTTAGAAAGTGTGGTAAGCACTGGAGACCGGCTGATACATAGGAATTTTGGTCCCCCTATTATCTGATGTACAAACCATTAAGTTTACAATGGATACTAAATAGGGTGATACTGGTTGCAGGGTAGAGACCTAGGAAAAGATCATGGATCATTCTTCTTTGTGCATGTGTTTGAATGGGTAGACCTTGGTATAGGTTAACCAAAAACAAATTAAAGAAAACAATAAATTAATTAATTTTGAGTCTCCCATATTCCATGCTTAGGAGCTCTAATTTTTTTATTTTTTAGGTATGGATCCAGGTCGACGTCCTCGTCAGGTTTGCGCAAAAGTTGTTTAGCAGGCTGCTCCAGCAGGTCGCGACTGGGTAGAGGTTGATGACGACGAAACATGGAGGATGACACTCTGAGTGTTTCAGCACCAGACTCTACAGAAGTATGGGGGCTCTATTTCAGAGGCAGTCATAGAAGACTGGTTAGAGGAAGATGAGATAGGCTTCAGTTCGATCCATTCTCGGAAGGAGCACTAGGTGTCCCTGGTTGTGACGATGCTACGTGGAGTAGCAAGGCATTGGTGGTTGTTGTTCCTCAGGGATTGTGAGGATTCAGCGATCTCATGGGAGGAGTTCTGAGACAAGTTTAAAACTAAATTCCTTTCTTCGAATATGAAGGCGTCTAGTCTCCCGGAGCATCTTACCCTTCTATAGGGGATATCTACTATTCGAGAGTTTGGAATCCGTTTCAGGAACCTTTTATGATATTCTTCGTACCTGTTACTAGATGAGGAGGCTAGGGCGAGGCATTTCGAGGAGGCTTTTCATCCAGAGATCCAGCATCAGGTCACCCCATTAATGTTCACCACATATCTTGAGGTTATGGCGAGAGCATAGTTTGTTGAGAGGAGTTCGTCCAGGACCATATCATCACGATAGGGGGAGCGGCATGATTCCTCACGAAGCAAGGATGTGGTCCGGGACTCCTGTTTTTCAGGGCAGAAGAGTTTCTATTCAGCTGGGGGTAGGTCCTAGCACATCACATCTCGTTTCTCCAAATGCAGCAACACTCAGGAATATGCCAAAGGATCAGGTGCTTGTTTTTCTTGTGGTGGTCGTGGTCATCAGCAGCAGGAGTTCCCGACCATTCAGGGTGGCCATCGTGCACCAGGTGTTACGCTCTAGGTTCCTTTGTCGAGGCAGTTTTTTCTGAGGCAGCTGCAACCACTTTCACCAGCTTTAGATCAGCAGAGGGTAGATGGGGTGGATAGAGTACATCCCCATGATGCTTCTTGCCCTTAGATAGTAGAGCACGTCAGTGGTGGTGGTTGTCACCAGGGTCAGAGAGGCCGCAACAGAGGTCGTGGTCAGCTTCATGCTCTAGCGTTTCCCGCACCAGATGAGCCAGAAGTCGTTTGAGGTACCCATTCCTTGTTTTCTACCTTGGTGTATTCCTTTTGGATTCAGTAGAAACACACTCCTTCATATCACCTACCCTTTTCCATGCTTTGGGACTTGAGGTAGAGAGGCTTCCAGTGCCCTTGGTGTTGACTACGCTAGTTGGAGGTCGAGCTGACCTGTTTGATGTATGTAGAGACTGTGAGATAGTGTTGGGGAAACAATGCTCTTGGGGATACTTCCTATGTTTATGAATACAACCATATGATGTCATCCTCGTCATGTATTGGTTTTATTTGGTGTAGGAGATTGTGCATTTCTTCAAGAATAAGGTCGTCTTAATTGGTGCGGATGGAGAGCAAGTGGTGTTTTTTGGTGGGCGAGATCCTTGGATGGGTTACAAGTGCATTCCACCTGTATTAAACATGGCAGATGAGATGCTGATGAGTTCTTCATAGGTTCAGTAGTTTTAATTTCCTAGGGTCATAGAGGAGTACCCTAATGCCTTTCTAGAAGAGGTTGTAGCATTACCCCATCGACGAGAGATCGAGTTTGGGATCGAGCTATAGCAAGGACCGTCTCCTAAATCTATTTCTCCGTATAGGATGGCCCCTTCTAAGTTACCAAGTCTACTTATAAATATTTCTGGTCTGTTAAAGGTCAGTTTTGTTCGACCAAGTGTGTCACCATGGGGAGCACCAGTTATGTTTGTGAAGAAGGCCGACGGCAGTTTGCGGTTATGTGTGGATTATCATCGCCTAAACAATGTGACAATAAATAATCGCTATCCTATTCCATGGATGGATGATTTATTCGATCAAAATTAGGGTGAATGTTGGTTCTCAATGATTGAATTTCAGTCAAGATATCATCAGATACATGCGAAAGATGGAGATATCTCGAAGACTGCTTTATGTTGTCGTCCTGGGAATTATGTGTTTGTTGTAATGTCGTTAAACATGAGAAATTCTCTAGCTGTATTCATGGGATTGATGAATGCTATGTTCTGTGAGTTCATGGACATGTTCAGTGTAGTTTTCATCGACGACATCCGTGTGTACTCTATATCTGAAGAGGAGCATGCAGAGCATCTACATGCCGTTTTGGGAGTTCTTTTTCTACGTCAGCTGTTCAGGAAGTTGTCAAAGTGTGAGTTTTGGGCTCGAGATGTCCATTTATTTGGGAATGTTGTGTCCCAATAGGGATTCGCTTTGGATCCATCGAATATAGAAGCAGTTGTGTAATGGGCTGCCCCCAAGGCAGTTTCATTTGTGCGATGTTTCCTTGGTCTCACAGGCTACTACAGGAGGTTTGTAGCCAATTTCTCCAGAGTTTCAACTCCTCTGACAGCATTGACAAGGAATTATCAGGCATTCATATGGACTGATCAAGGTCAGGATGATTTCAAGTATCTAAAATGGAAGTTAGTAAGTGATCTAGTCCTTTTTCATCTAGCTGAGGGAGTTCAATTGGATGATTTCTATGATGCTTCACACTTAGGTTTAGGCTGTGTCCTCATGCAGCTTAGGTCAGTTATTTCTTATGGGTCTCGGCAGTTGCGTCCCCATGAACGCAACTATGCCACCCCATGATCTTGAGTTGGTAGCCATTGTGTTTTCTCTGAAGTTGTGGAGACATTACCTCATTGGTGAACACTTTCTGGTTTTCACTGATCATAAGAGTTTGAGTTATGATTTCTCCTAGTGTGGATTGAACTTACGACATCGTCGGTGGATGGAGTTCTGATAGGAATACGACTTTGAAATATCATATACACCTGGAAAAGGGATTGTTGTAGCTGATGCACTGAGCCGAAAGTCACGTAGTGAGGCTGTGTGTGAATCCGGTGATTCATGTAGTGTGATAGATGAACAATTATCATTACATCATGAGATGGAAGAAGGTGGTGGTAGAGGTTGTCTTTTTCAGATGACGGTGCAGTCATCCCTGATACAAACGGTGGAAGAGTCCCAATTTTCGGGTCTAGAGGTGGAGGTATGGAGTGGCCGAGTTGTTTGTGGTGAGTCCCCTGAAGGTTAGTTGGAGGACGAACAACACTGAGTTTTGTATCATCGAATGCTTTTTGTTCCCTTGGTGATGCACGAGATGGTTCCCAAAGAGTTCCATAGTTCACCCTTAGCGGTAAATCTCGGCGTGAGAATGATGTATCGGTCCTTGAGGAGTCAGTTTTTGAGGCCTGGGCTGAAACGTGTGGTTGCAGAGTTTGTGTCTCAATGTTTAGTCTGCGAGTAGGTGAAGGATGAACACAGTGTTCCAGGTGGTCTTCTTCATCCATTAGAGATTCCACAGTGGAAGTGGGAGGACATCTCAATGGTCTTTTTCACAATTTTACATAGTGCTCCGGGAGGACATGACTCTATTTGGGTGTTAGTGGATCATTTAACAAAATCATTCCACTTTATAGAAATCAAGGAGTCAATCTTAGTGGTTGTTTTGTCGAGGCAGTATCTGGAGGAGGTGGTGAGAGTTCATGGAGTCCCAAGGATGATCATTTCTGATCGATATCCTCATTTTACCTCCAGGGTGTGGAGAGGTCTCCAATATGCTTTTGTTTCTCAACTATGCCATTGCACTGCTTTTCATCCTCAAACGTATGGCCAGACAGAGAAAACTATCCCGACTCTTGAAGACATGTTACGCTCATGTGTCCTCATTTTTGGAGGGTCATGGATGAGGCACATACCCTTGGTAGAGATCACATATAATAATAGTTTTCACTCCACCATCGGTGTGGCGCCGTTTGAAGCCTTGTATGGTCATCCTTATCGTTCTCCATTGTGGTGGACTGGGGTCGTAGAGTTAGAAATTCTCAGACCAGAAGTAGAGCAGAATAAAATAAAGATGGTTTAGGTTATTCGCAAGAGGATGAATGCAGCGTAAGTTCGTCATAAATGATATGGAGATCAAAGATGGATACCCATAGAGTTTAATGTTGGGGATCATTTGTTTCTGAATGTGACTCCCCATCATTGTTAGCAAAGGTTTTGTCATGGGTGTAAGATTTCTCCCTACATTGTTGGGTCTTTTGATGTGTTAGCTCATGTTGGAGCTATGGCGTATCGAGTATCACTTCCCCCTCAGATGAGTCAGATACATGATGTTTTCCATGTACCATAGCTACGTCATTATCTTTATGATGACTCCCATATCATAGATTGGGGAGAGATCGATGTTGATGATGATTCCAAATTTGAGGAGCGACCTATGGAGATCCAAGACCGCAAGGAGAATGTGTTGCACGGGCGATCCATCCATTTAGTTCGTGTTTTGTGGCGACCCAGTGGCTTGGAAGAGAGTACTTGGGAATGTGAGTCACAGATATGCACTCAGTACCCAGAGTTGTTTGATGTTTAACACTTTCTATGTATTGTTGAAACTTATTTGGTTGTGAAACATTCATGTTTATGAGATGGAATCCTTTGTTTCTTTGGTGGCTTGCTATCTTCTGAGAGGTATCTCTTTGTGTGGTTGTTCAGACCCTATTTTTTTCCTTAAGGTGGGTTTTGGATTCTTGAGGACGGGAATTTTTATAGAGGTATAGGTTGTAATGGCCCGGACCTCTCCGGTCCATTCCATTGTTAAAATGTGGTGCTGGAGGTGTTCTAAGATGTCAAGGTGACTTGGGGGTGCGTTTGGGTGGACTTTTAAGAAAGATAAAGGGGAATAGAATTCGCACAGTTGGCACACTGTTTGCTTAAACTGGGCGGCCAAACCGTGCAAGGATTGTGTTGGAGGTAGTTTCTAACACATGGTTAGCGCATGGTTTGTCTAGCCGTGCAGACTACCCATGAGAGGATTGTACGACGAAGCAGAACCTAACACATGGTTAGCGTAAATTTTGTTAAACCGTGCAGACTAACCATGCAGGCACTTAAAGTTAGATCCTAAAATTGTGGATCTGAACTCCTTTTCCACTAAATGGTTCTTTTAAGCTTCCAATTGGCCATAACTCTGGATTATCCTTCCTTGGACGTATAAGAACCTCTCCCAAGCGATTTGGAGGTGATCTGGAGGCTTCTCTTCACGAATCGAAGATGGTTTCTCGAGGTATGTTATCCTTTTTGATTGGTTTCTTAGATCTACCAAGATCTACTCCTCCTTTTCTATCAGGATCTTAGGTCTACACCCATTATGGGTAGATAAAAGTGTGTTTATTTTTTTATGATGAGCTTTGGTCTTGGTTGTGTTAGAAGAGGAGATCTAAGGAGGATTCGTGGAGAATCGACCTGGTTCCTTGGACGTTCTTTGACTGTTGTGGTTTTCCTCAAAAACCACTAAGGTAGGGGATTCGTGGGTTTTGTTATTGGTTTATGTTCAATCGTAGAGTTATCATGATTTATCCCTTTGGATCACAAGGAAATTGACCTAATTAAATACATGAACCGGATTAAAATAATCGGTTTAATCGCATGTTGTTGCTTTGTACGATGATAACAGTTCGCCTATTGATTATCTAGATAGGGTGAAATCCAAACCTTTCCTATTATCATGTTGTTCTTGATGAAATTGATAAAGAAAGTAAATCCGGAATTAATTTATAATTGGTTGGCAAAATATAAAGAGGCTTGAAAACAGACCTGGTTCCTATTGAAATTTTATGTTGATTAAATTGTCATAGTAATCATGTTTAATCTTTGTGATAGCATAGAATTTTGGTTCATGATGTTGGAACCAACGAATTGATTTTTTTAATTCAGGATGGATTAAATAACTTGACTGAATTCCATGAAGGGTTCTGAGTTACCCTCTTTTTGTCAATTAAGGATAAAAGCCCATTTGAGGTGGTGTTGTTTTTCCTTCAACTTGTAATGTAATGTGACCCTGGAGGGGTGTTGTGACATGTTGAGGCATAGAGGCCTTGTGGTTCTGGTAGCGGATGATGCCTAGAGTGGCAAGATGCATCGGTTTATACAAGTGGGTGTCGGGGAGGAAACCAGGGATGATGGTATGGGATGGATTTGATGGCTGGATGGTTGGTGGTTTGATTGGTTGTTTACATGCATTACATTCCCCCACTTCTCAAGGTAGCTGGTTTTGCTTACCCTTATTCCAAATGGGGAGACGACACATAGGGTATGCTACATGCTTTCCGTGTTTTCCCTCTCGAGGGAGAATGGGTCTACGCTCATGCTATTTGCGGCAAAGACTCGATGGGTAGTATATCTAAGCACCATGTTGAGCCCCCTTGTGTTAAGTAGAATAGGTTTCTTTTCTAGAATGCCTGGGAATATGGGAAATTAATTCAATATTGAATGTTTGAATAAATTATGTTATCCCATGGGGTTGGAGTTTGTTGAATCTTAATGATGAGGTTGAGAACTTTTGAAAGGACAATTGATTTTGAATGTGATTCCAATGAAGTTTAATGTGGTTTTGTTCATGGTTAATTAATGTGAAAAGAATTAGTTAACGTAAACAAGAATTGATAAAAAATGGAATAAAGTGACCTAATGTAGTTCTTTAATTGGTTTTGTGCTTATAGGATACCTAGTCTTAGAAATATGGGCCCAGAGTCTGAGAGACGTTAGATGCAGTTGATACTAAGACTTGGTTACACCCATAGTGTGATTGTGAGTTATATTCTGTACTTTTTGTGTTTCTATACGCTACTCCACCCTGTCATTAAGGGAAACTGACACCCCGGGGATTCTGATCCATGGGGGGTGTTTTCCCCAACATTTTGGTGGGAGGATGAATGTCTGACTACCCCCTTTGGCCTCGCTCTCTTCCCTTAGTAGTTACTTGTGCTGATAGGCACATTGGTTAGTTTTCCAATATATGTGTGTAGAGGGATGTAATGGCTTGTAAACATTCACATACATATATTCTGGATATAGTATCCCATGGACCACTATAGGTGTAACGTGTATAGGCTGTGATGGATTGAGAATCCTTACTCAGTGTATGGGTTGTAATGGCTTGAGGTATAATACCTGACGTGTGATACACATTATGCTAGCTGTGGTGGCTCCCAGAAACTACCAGATTATTTATGGTTATGAGGATGGTTTGGTGCTTCGCCCAGGTGTCTATGGTCAAGCCTTTGTGGTGCACATGGTGAATATTTTGGAGCTTAACCCAAGTGTATATGGGCAAGCCTTTGGAGAGAGATGCACAAGACGTATGTCGTTGGGGAAAAGTGGAAAACCAGTGGTGAAGTAGTAGAGGGGTACCCTTGATATTCTTTATTATATGATATATTCTTGTATTCATTACTTGGTGAGAGTAGCCATTGTGAGGTTGGGAACATAGTATACCTGTGTAGGTGACGAGTTAGTTTCACTGTTCTTCACTGTGCTTTAGCATTCTTTCTTTACTTTTACACGAGATACTTCAGGGAGGATGCTATTGAGTATACTATTATACTCACCCTATGTATATATAAACAGTTTTTTAGGTCACATGAAGCAGGTTGGAGATCTGGCTGCTTACTACTAGCCTGTGGTTACAGGAGCTGTTCAGGCTTGTGGTCGCTGCTGTTTTTCCTTTCTTTTGGGTACTTGCAGTTCTCCCTTTGTAGTTATAGTACTTTTGCATGACATTACATATGTACATGGGTTTTCTATTATAATTCAGTTATGAGTTGGAGTTGTTTGGTGTCTATCTTATCTCTCTCTTTTTCATGTGTTCTCTTAGAGGGTAATGCCTCCCATTTGTGTGTTTATTATACACTCGATTCTAGTCGCCAACTCGGGGCCAACTGGAGGCAGGACTCAGGGGTTATTATCTCCCTTTCCACATTGTCGTCCCATGAGGGTTACAAAATGTGGGTAGGAATTCATGGCATACTTAGAAACTATTATATATATTAATAATGAAACCAATGGGGTCCTTTGGGCTTGTTATAGTATGTTTATTAACCATATAATATAAAAGTACAAAGAGACATGGTAAATGTCAAACTATTTAACTAAGAGTTAAATCGAAATGATAAGGTTAATATGGTGACCAAAACCTATATAAAACCAATTGGTTATGAGGTTTTCAGCCCATCCCAACCTTAGCATCCAAATAATTAATTTTCGAGCATTTATAAACCAAAAACGATTTTATTATAAAATAACATTTCATGATTTTTCTAATGTAACCCTAACCTATATTATTAATGGGAACTTCCACATTTATTACTTTCAAACCTCCAAAGCCATTTGGATCAGCCATACCCTCCCCAAATATCCTCCCAACATTACTCCCTTCATCCTAGTGGCCTTCCATTGGTCAAAAAGCGAACCTATGGGTCCCTTTTGATCAAATCAAAAGGAAGAACCCGGAGGAGAGGTAAATATTTCATCACCTTTTTCATGATTTTTATCTTCTTCCACTTCCTCATTCTTTGTTGTTTCCATTAAAAAATAATAACTCTAGTATCTTCTATATACTATGATTTTGTTATAAAAATGGTACAACCATGTTAATTTTTTTATCCGTCATATGAATGTCAAAGTCACCATATGTGGATATGTACGACTAACTATCTCCACGTCGTGGTGTAGTTTGTCATTCAAACACTTCATTATTTGGACTGGTATAATAATGATTATAACTAATATAAATAATAATTATAAATTATTCATTATTAATTATATATTATATACCATCGTATTACATATGATACCACCACCAATATAATGATATTGTCACTCATGCGTATGTATGGATTATTGTCTCCACGAATGCAGTGAGATACCTTCCCCCATCATAATCATTATAGAATGATTTTCATTTTATGAATAGGAATAATTTTTATGAAAATAATATTATTCTGTATATGAATCAAATATATTCAATCCACAACAACCATGTCATATGTAACCAATCAAATAATGGAAAAAGAATTAGTTTACACCCGAAACAATGATACTATTGAAATATTATTAACAATGAAATATTATAGGGTCATATATGATATCATATTTATGTATTGAGTTCCTGTATAATTAAATTACAATGACTAATCATTTATACGGGATGTTAACGTACTCTCAACAAAGAAAATGTACAAGGTGAGGGTTAATTTCCCAATCTTATTTTTATCTGATATTGTTTTTACGTATGTATCTACTAGGACCGATTTATAATCCATATCAGTGTTTTCATAAATATGCATTTCAAAAAAATTTAATATTTACAAGAAAATGGGTAAAGGCGTTTATAACCTTATGTGACCTTATATATTTCGAATAGAATATTTACTTCATTTTCAAAAAAAATGGTTCTTTATAACCTTTTCGATAAAATTAATGTAAGAGTGTTTTTTAACATATACGGTGGGTGCATCTACTTTCCAATGTTATAACATCATCGAAGCATCCCATACAATCATATAATAATAATTTCAAAAAGAGTTTTCTTTTATAATTTTATGACATATAAATTTTTACAAAATAGAAAGAGATATTTCTATAAAAAAAGTTTTGATTTCATCTATCTCAACAACCTTTTATGGGGTTTAAGATCGTTTGAAGTATATTTATTATAATACAAATTTTCCTTATTTTATTGAAGAGTTTTTGAAATTTTTGACTGGGGATGTGTTATTTTTACAACATTCATGGTTACTGGATAATGTATTAACATTTTTTATGCTAGTTTTAATAAGAATGTTTTACATTAGGTTTGAACCATTTTATATGAGGATTTAATTGGACATAGTAAGTGACAGGTGGAGCCCACTATATCTCCTTGATGAATTGATATGTCTCATTAGAAAAACTTGTTTATTAGTACAAGGCCTTGAAAAAATCTTATTTGTAGTATTGGCACAAGGCTTTAACAATGTGGTTATTTAGTCTAGCCTTATAAATTCTATCATTAGGAATGTATCTATTGATATTTCCAATGATTATATGAATAATAGAATATAAATGTTAATATGTAAATGGAATTATTTGATTTTAACTTTTTGATATTATACTAATGTTTATGTTTAAAAGGCATTTTTTTAGTCTTATACATTGCCTTAAATGTTTATTATTATTTATGAATGTTTCTGTAATATTGTTATCCTTACTGAGAATCTGATCTCACCCCTTTATTTGTTTTTTTTCCATTATGTGAATAAGTATTTTATGGTTGAACCGTAGGGATAGGCTAAGGATATAAGTGTGTTCAAAACGGGACCAAATTTTGTTGATGTTTTTATATCATTATGTAATATAAAACATATGAATATATCTAGTAATTCCAAGTATACTAAACAGATCGGTCAATTTGGGACATGATTCGTTGTTTCATTCGAATGTTATGTAATAATACGCAGACTCTGGGAAACTGGGTTCGGGCATTACCAATCTCATATACATATTAATGGTATAAATAGAACATTTAAATCAATGGACATATAAAATAATTATATAAGACCAAGGTCTTGATATTATAAATATAACATAAAATTTTCCTACACAATATGTCATGGATTTTAATCATGATCCCTGGTTTCAAAAAATTCTATTTTAGATGAAATGATCTATATGACTAAGGAATCCCCATAATTAGAAAAAGAACCAGAACATACTATTATATATGTGTGGAACAATCTTAAATATAGAAACATTTTTTTATTTAAAGGATAAGATCTATGACAACAACAAAATATTGTATGTTGTATTTATACTAGTTTCCCATTTAATAATGTGTTTGATGTTATCGCTAGTTTCCTATAGTGGACCAGGAAAATTATCAGATTTCCCAAATAAGATCAATAACTTCACTATATTTCTCATCACTATATCGTGGTATATTAAAAATTACAAAATGAATTATAGAGAGATATAAACCCCATCCATCGTATAATGAAATCATTTTTGTGCCAAAAATACAATAACATTCATCATATCATTACCTATGAAAATGATGTAGGTGACAAAAACAATTCATCCTAGAATAAACCAAGGAGTAAAATTGTTATGATAATCAAACATCAATCACAATGATAAACCAAATAAATCCAATTATGAAATAAGATGGTATCATTTTATCACATCACATGTAAAACATAATAATTCTGAAAAGTTGTTTTTTAGGAATAGAAACTCCAAAAAAATAACATTACAACATTATTTTGGAAAAAATACATTCCATTATAAAACAAATAATTAATGTAAAAAATTAATAATTATTAATGAAAAAATTTAAGGTAAAATAACCATCAAAACATTAATTTCATTTAAAAAATTAATCAGTTTATTTTATAGTGGAAAATTCCATTCATTCCATACTTATTAATCTAAATATTTTGTTCATGTTATTGCATAAAATTCAAAATATAATTGTATAGAAAATGAGTAATGGATTCCATTAAAAAAATTAATAGTAAATTATGGGTAAGAATGTTTTTAAAATAATTAAAGAATATATAAAAATTTTATGAAGTCATTTTTTGAAATGGTTGAAATGAATGAAAATGGGTTTTCAACTGAGGAGTCAAATGATTTCAATTTATCACTAAAAATCATCAATTGGGAATTTCAATACATATTGAAAATAAATTTTAAAAATGTATTATTTACAAATAAACCAATTATATGATTTTAAATATGTTTAATAATAGTTATATGATAATATTATATCATTGGAAACTCAATAATAATGAATCCTTATAAATAATAATATTATAAAATAAATCATTTAACACATTAATAATATTTGAATTGTAAGAATCATTATTAATATCAACATTTATGGATATAGTACTATCCCATAATTTTAATTTTTATAATAATAAAATAAAATCAAGGGATTTATATATATAAATTAAAAAAATTGAAATATTTGTGTAAAAAGTCATTTTTTCCATACAAATAAAACTGTGGAAAAAATCTCTAACCTGGTGTATAAAATTTTCTCTTTCAATATCATTAAATATATATAATAAATATATGAATAATATAAATCTATTATAAAACCATAATAAGGTGTATCAAACCATATTTGATTTATCAATAACCCTTTTCAACATGTTTATTATATATTCTTTATTAAAATAATGGTTTAGGTCATAGTTTTTGGGTTCTTTTTTTATTTTTTTAAAATTAACATCGATCATGTATTAATAATATATATATATATAATTTTATATATTATATAAATATAATATACAAGAATTATATACGAATTAATAGTAAACTATTCATGTAATTAATATTAAATGAATTAAACCAATCATGAAGATGATATGCCGTATGTATGCATGTCTGTTGTATACATTTTCATTGTGCATTGAAAAAAAGTAATTTAATTAATATATATGAATTAAAAACTACATATTATGTAATATACATCAAATATTTTCATCAAACCAATTATTATTACCTTCCTTACAATGAGTAATTAACGATAAAATCATGTAGCTTTATGACGTGGTAGTCCGCCACAAACACAAGAGATGTTATCATATTTCCACTGTATGAAATATATGAATTTTCATATTCGATTATAATTATTTATGTAAAATTATATAATAAATAAAATATTAATATGTGAAATATATCACTATATTTATCTTTGAGTGGTGGTGATGGAAAATGAATTACTTCGCTTCATGAGGTTGCAGTCCACTATAAACATGATCGACCATTTCGATTACATAATTATAGAATATGAGATGGTCATTTGTTATTCAATACATATAATAACATCTTATTATATAGTATATTTTGGAGTTATTATATTGGTGTTATGACGTCTTTAATGAATGTGGTAAGAGATGAATTTAAAATAATGTTTTCAGTAAAGTCAATTATATTTTCAGCGTAAACTATCCTTTAGAAAACTTATTAATGAATACATGATTATTATATTGGGAGGAAAAAAACTATATATTGATTCAAAGAAATGTTTTTTGAGTTATTTTTGATGGGATTGGTCAACCCAAATGTAAATTGTGGTGTGAAAAAGTGATTTGAGATGGAAGCCTTTTCAAATTTAGGAGGCGTATCCTTTTTGTAAATACCCAAAACTATTTAATAATTAGACTTCACTCCAAATATCTGATCATAAAAATTTGAAAAATAATGGATTGTAGGGGTGATAGTTTTTTGGCACACCTACATCATAAAAAAAATACAAGTTATAAACATTTGGATTATTCTTTTTTAGTTTACTCACTATTTTAAAAATTATTTTCTACAACGACAACTAGTCCCTTATTATTAACCAATGAAAATAATACATGTATTATAAAATTAAATTTACTGTACTATTAATAACAATACTCAGTAGTCTGAAAAATGAAAAATTAATTATTAAAGAAATTTCTTGTGATTGGTGAGAATTATTTTTAATACTAGATTATATAACCGAGAAAATGTTTTTTTATCATTAACCACATTAATTTATATATATTATATTGAATATTATTTACTACAAAAATTATTCAATTAATATAAAATATAAATTATTCATAATAAAAATTTAGCATCAATTTTATAATATTTAATTCATAGACGTGTCATAATTCAACTAAAATTAAATCCCACAAAAGAGATGATGATGTGTTTTTTAAAATTGAATTTTCCATGAATAAAATTATTTCCTATCAAATTTAATTATGAAAATTGTTCAAACGATATAATTTGTATTAAAATATATATTATTGAACAAATATTACTTTTATAACAATATAAAAATTTAATGGAGCATATAAATCAATTAAACGATAAAGAATTATATTTTTTAAATAGGAATTGTTTTTAAAATGAATCAGATAATATATTTGCTTAGAAATTTTTTAATAAAAGTAAAAAATATATTCATAGAAATAGATATCAAATATAATGATTAATTTTTTCTAGTCAATAGTCTAAATGTATAAAGATGGATTTTATTATTATTTTAATAGAAACATGTTTTTCAAAATATATTACTTTCAAAACATATAATGTCATTACCAATAATTATATCATTTTATCATAAATATGTATGATTTAAATAGAAATATTATAATAAATATTTTTTTAAAAAAATTATTACTATTATTAATTTTTAATTTAATGTATAGGTTTTAATTTTCATAATTAAATAATTATATTAAAAGTGTATCGCGCTTCATTAAAATTAAATGTCTCTTATAACACCATCTATCATGGAAATTAATAATACATTAAAAACTTTATACCTCTATAATTATTGTGTTTTTCGTAAATAAACTATAAAATTATCTCCTCCCATGAAATTCATCACTGTGATTTAAATAAATGATGATACATTAGACTGAACATATCATCAGGTTCCCTCATTGCTTCTACAATTTTGTAGTCTCAACACAAAAATCATATCCATATTAGTAGATTTTCTACACTGAATCTTTTTCAGTGACCCATAATCATCATAATTTTATTCTAATATAATAATAATGTTCTAAAGGTAAATACTCTGAGTTCAGTATATGTTAGTGATTAGGTATATACATCTTTAGGAGAACACCTTGAACCTGTCATGTACATGATAGTAGTTTAGTGGAAGGACCAATCAATAATAGACCATCATGATGAAATCACGAATTTAATAGTTAACGTTATAACATGGGAAATTTTATCCATTAATAAAATCTCCCACATAGAAATTCAATGGATGTTTTTTTTCACCTGTCTCAAATTTCATATCACCCAGGTGATTGTTAGCATAATGTTTCTGGAAATATTTAGATTCCCTTACATATTTATGAATTGATCTGTACATCACCACATTTTTTAAAATAGATCATTTTCCAAAGGGTTTCATTCACCAACATCATCATATTACTATGTAGTTATATTTTTGTTTCCATATAGAATATTATAAAGAGGCAAATGAATTCATGAGTAAAAGAAATTCTAAAATGGAAAATAAAATAGAGGTAGGTTTTGATCCTAACTAATATTAAGATACTAAGGAAAAGATCTCAAAATATCGTATTTATTTTTAATTATGCTCCATGACTAACCATCTGTAATAGGATGATACATAGTTCTATAAATCATCTCTATATCAAGATCTTACTAAGGACATCACCAGAACACTTAGGTAACCCCAAATCCTAACCAGATCCAATATAATGCGGTACTAGATGAAATCTTACCACTTCCTTAATATATGACCTAACAATTTCAACAAGAGAGAAATATTATGTAATAGTAATGGGGTTTTTTATAACATAACGTGATCAGTAATATCTAATTTATAATTACTAACATTAGATGTTTTGTAGTGTCTAATAAATAATGAATGGTTGTTATTTTCCATTTAAATTATTTAATGAATGTTTTTTAGAATCCCTTTATAATAATTACCCTTTTCCAAAACTTGATGATATAATAAGCACTTATATAAATACGTAGTAATATCTCATTTTATTTATCATGAGAAAATACCCATTAATTTTTCCTACTGGTATTTGCTACACCCTCTTTGGCATTAGGTTGTGGGTTTAAGCCCCACTGTCAAACCAAATCTGATGAGTTGTCAAATAATATTCATGTTATAATTTTCCATAAATAAATTAATATAGAACCTATAAAATCTGGCATTAATATACCCATAATTACACAAACATCAAACATATGCTAAAACCTAAAGGTTACTAATATCATTAATCTTATTTCTATATAATTTAATGGAATACCTTCTTTAATACTTTTTTTCAAAAATAATATATTAAACCAATCCATTTTATTACCATAAATATCTCCCAAAATATGAATACAATTTATAAACACATGACACATAAAAGCACAAAAAGGTCGTTGAATACATTGACCATATGTTCATACGTTAATTAATAAACCCATTATGGTATCCATAACAAATAATTTAATCTTTAATATAGATATATATGATTAAAAAATAAAATTTAGAATTTCATAAAAAAATATTGTTTTATATTCAAAAAATTAAATGGGATTCCTTGGTTTATCCATGAACCTATAGGTAGTAATTAGTTAATTATGAACCTCATCTATGACTTCCATAGTAGATAATATTGGTATAGGTAGTTAAAAATTTATTAGAATTGTGTAATGTTCCACCAAAAGATGAAAAATATGGTTTTCATAGACATAATTAATATAAAATAAAACATTAATATCCCAACAGTGTATTTGTGATTGGTTTTTTCATAATTATCATGACTCCCTTCAGCTATTGTGATATCGGAATCATTCCCTTTGACTATGGTCTTCATTTTTAATGGTGTCTTTCCATCATCTATATCCCTTGGATTTTATAATTTATTCAAATAATTCACATTATCCATGAATTTGAGACACTATTGTGTGGGTGGTGTATTTTTTGATATTTAAATCCTCTTGACTGATCATAAAACTTCATACCATCAATTCATTATGTATCCTCTTGATGAGCTTCCATCCCACCATTAAAATATATAGTATCACCTAATGAAAATATCATAAATTTTATCTATCCACAAATTCATCATTAGGTAAATATCATCTTCCCATATTCATGGTTTTTATAAATACCATTTTGTTTAGTATTTGTTTTCATATCAGAATCTTGAGACTGATTGGTTACACAAATAATTATTTCATCCCTACTGGAACATCAAAATATTACTTCATAGTTAATAAATTGAATTTCTGATAAATTTCAATGAAATTTTGTTTTTATTACTTTTATGAATTTTACAAACTATCATTATTATTGGACGATAATACCGTAATCAGACCTCCCATGTCTTATGGAATATGACTCATATGTACCATGTGATTTATCATGTCTCAGATTTTGCTCCAGGAAATCATTCATCATTTATATATAAATAATATGTGGAATGTTTTTATTTAAAAAATCGAATAATATCTTCCCATTACATGTATAAAAAACATAAATTTACTACAAATTAAGACATGATTTATTAAAAAAATTATACTTAAATACGAACAAATGATTGATAAGTCCATCTTCTTCATCAATTAGGTACATTAAATTAAAACATAAAACATGGAATAAATCATCTATATTGAAAACATATTTAATCTACTCACACTTAAAACTACCTCTGATAACAGTAAGAAATACATAAGAAAGGGGTGATCTATAATTCACATTAAGGTAATTAACATGGACTACATTAAAAAAAAGGTTATAAAAAAGACATTTCAAGGGGAATAAAATGATTAGGAATCATAAAAATGCATGATAAGACATGATGTAGCAATATAACATAATGTAAAAATTATAAACGAGGAAATAACATAAACCACTACATCATAGGATAAGGCTAACAACCATTAAATCATAATGGACAATGTAACAAAGAGGAAGTAGGTTCACTCACCATCCTAACATAACTTATCATGATACTAAACATTACAAAACCTATTAGACCACTATAATATTTTTTGTTCACCCATCACATTCATTTCAATATCATGATTATGTGTTTTATATTCATCATAAAACATGGATTCATTCATAATCATTTATTATTCAACTATATGGGAGTGATAAATAAAAACATATAAGTCCCAATTCAATTGATACAAAGTGTATAATAGTGAACACAATTTATTTTATGTGGGTATGGTATTCATAACACATTTTCATTTTAATGTAAAGTTGTGTTGACATTTCAGTATCCTAAAAACATAACATGACAATTTATAAGGAGTTTATGATAATGAAAAGGGACTCTCACAAATTTTCATCATGTGGGAACTAACAGGTTCATTTAATGTTATGTACAATCATTAGGTATTTGAAATATAGTAATATGTTAAAAAACATGATTAATGAAGAGTAAGGATAACTTTTATTAAATATCATAATGGTAAAATGTGTACATTGGAGGGATTAATGGGTGAGAAATGGGTCTTTAATCATTTTTAATTCATAAGGGATGTATGGTGGAGTTTCAAAAACATTCCCTAACTAAGGAATTAAAAATAAAATTGTCATAAAATAGAGTAGATTCATTAATAAAAAATAGCAATAGAGGATCCCTTACCATAAGAGTATGACACAAAAATCATGGAATTAGATTATATATAGATTTGGGGAACCATTTGATGATTCTGGAGAGATGATGGATGAGTATAGACAGGTTTAATGTATTTTTAGTGATGAGAAATGTCATCATGGGTGGGTATATACTTGAAAGGATAGAGAAATTCATTAATATACCAAAAACATATCTATTCGACGCTATATAATAAAATATTCAAAACTAAAAAACACCTCCCATGGTTTTTACCATGGATTCTACCAAAGGGGACTACCACCCATTTTTTTAAGAAATGGGGAGAACTTATTAAAATAATTCCCTTGGTTATGTAGAGGTGAGTAACACTTTTAATAAAATGAATTCAAAATCCATAAATATATTAATTGTTTTGAATAATTTAGAAAGGAATAAGAAAATAAAAAAATATAAATATAATATAATTATTTTGATGTTAAAACAACTATTTTTTTAATATATACATTATATTATATATTATATCAATTTTTAGACATTATGATGTCATAAAACACATCATATATTTATACAACATTTAGTTTTTTCCCTAAAATTTGTATGTCTTAGAAAACTATGGAAAATGAAACATTTAATAATTTAAATTTTTTTATTCCCAAATTATTATTTATTTTATCGAACTTCTTTAATAAATATTTTAAATTTAGATTTTAAATTAAAAAGTGATATTTATTTTAAACGAGGAGTTTTTTGAAATACATGTTTCTAAACATTAATAAAACACTAGATTTGTATTCATTAAAATTATCTGATTATTTAAATTCATAAAAAATATTTTAATATTTATATTTAATTAAAATTTAATTTTTTTCAAATGTACACAAATTAATTAAAATGATTTCTTTTATTGAATTGAATCATACAAAAAATAATATTCATGTTTTATAATATCAATATAAATACATTCATTATTTTTACAGGATACTGTAAATATTCAATTATGTTGGGCCTTGATACATATCCCATTAATACACCAGCACTCACAGTAATAGCGAGGTTTATGATGGTGAGACATTAATGAGGTTGTTCTGCAGAGATGGTTTGGAACATGATCTCAATGAGGTTGAACTTATCTCATAAACAGTTCCTCTACTCATTATATTGTTTGATGTATGCATGGTATTTTTCTAGGAAATATCCTGGATATTTTATCTCCCATGTATGCTCTGATAAATGTGCTTTATAGGGTATAATCCTACTAGATGAGGCCATCACAACCTTTTTCTGAGTCAATTGGTCTTGTTAGATCCCAGTATTTATACTAACCATGTGATCATGTTTTGTTGGATATATTATCAATGCTAAATATTATTAATGGCCTTTTTAATCCACATGTATATAATAAAACAAAATAATTTCAAATCTTTTATATAATAATATAACATAATAAAACATTAAATCAAAATGGAAATTTATTTAAAATAGTTCAGGTCATTACAATCGCCCCCTGGTGAAATTTTAACCTCAAATTTTCATTTCATGACATAATCCACATGTTGAATTTTTTTGACAACATTCTCTAGATCCTATATTTCTTCTTCAACCTTTTTGTTTCCCCACATTACATTGACAAGGTGCAATTTATTGTATTATTGCACTTGTTCTCTACGATATATGCTCTTCACTTATTTTCATCATAGTAAAAGTCATTCTCCAATAGTAATACCTATTCATTGAGTAATTATGAGGATTTAGTTATGTACATCACAAAGAGTGATACATTGAATAAAAAATTAACATGAAATAGTTAATGTGGGAGTGAAAGATGATAGGACATCGCTTTGATGTGATTAAGGATCTAAAAGGGGAAGATGTTTCTTTGATGAAACATTCCCTTATTTTCAAATATCATTACATTCATACATGGAGATATGCAATGGATATACCGTTTCTATCATCAAACAGTTGGCCTCATCATTAATATTCATCATAGCTCTTTGGTCATCTCTGAGAAACATTATTGTGATGTTGAATGGTTAAAAGCATTTAAACCATATCCTCATCATTTTCCAAACATTGGTGTTTTTATTCCCCAACTGCATCCCAACAAGCACAAGTCCAACAGCTAATCCCATAATGTTATTCAAAGGGATCCATTTGGAAGCTTGAGTGGAATATATAGTTATTATAGAACTCTCCCAGAGGATGATGTTGATCCAATCTACTATTTATGTTAATTGATCAAGTTCTCAACATGTCCTCAAATGGCTGGATAGTCTAATCTAATTGGAAATCCGTATGAGGGTGATTTGACAAGGTGATTTTTAGCTCAGTGTTTAAATCATGCTGAATAATATTCTAGAACATTGGTGTGATTATTTTCTCTCTATCAGATTAAATCAATAGTGGTAATACATGGAACCTAAGAACATCCCTAATGTATATTCCTTAAAACATATCTAGTGATATTTTATGTCATGTCACAATGAAATTTACATTCTATGTAAGGAAATCCACATAAACACATATACCATTAACCGCTCTTGATGTATTATGAAGACCAGTGACAAATCCAAGGGTGATGTTTTCCCATTTCCATATTGGTATGGATAATGGTTCCATAATACGCTGGGATTTCATTCCTCTCCACTTTCGCATTCTCATATACAATACATCATGATGTATATTTTGTGATTCCATTACTCATATTTTCCCACTAATAGTGATTTTGGATATCTTGATACGTCTTGGTGATTTTTTGGTGGATTTAGAATGGGGAAATTTATTCATCATTCCATATCCCTTTATTGAAATAAATATTTGGGGTTACATGTAGTCTTGACTCAATTCTCAAAACACCTCCATAATTATCATTTCTCACTAAGGATATCCATTTCCTTATAGCATCCACTTTCTTAAAAAATTCACACATCAACTCTTGGATCCTCCATTAATTAATCCTGAAGGGAGAGTTGATCCATAATTTGAGAATGGATTTATGATATTACTTCCATTATGATTCCCTTGTCCATCCTTTCCAAATATAATAATATCATGTCATTATAAATTTTTATGAATTATATAATTTTACTATACACTATTCATAGAGCATCTACCACTTTATTATCAATTATATGATGGTAGTTGTTTGAGAATTCATAGTCTTTGATAATCTCTAACAATTTTAATTGGAACTAATTCACGTATTTTTGTGTAAATACATACCTGAGGATTTCAAGATCCTTATAAATATCACACTTCTACCAAAATAGATAAGTCCCCAAAATTTTATAAGCGATGATCACTATAGGAAAATATCTATCATGTGTTGGGTAGTTCTACCTGTGATGATTCAACTGCCATGAAGCATAGGTTATGATTGTATCATTCTATATTAGCACACATACCAATAACTTTTTCGATGAATTGAAGGATAACAGGAAATGTTATCCATATCTGGGTAATGTAATCACATCAATAGTGATGAGCCATATTTTAAAATCATTGTTGATTTCTTCATAGTCATCATTGAAAACAAACTATACTCCCTTCAAAGTTATCCAGGTACAAGGGTTTGAAGACTGTGAAAAATTTATCTTAAATTGACGATAATACAAAGATAACCCCACGAAACAATATATATATATAAATATATATATATATATGTCAATGATGTATCCCTTGAACATTATTAAATTGATTCATTATTTTTAGGTTCCACAGTTATCCCATTAAAATTTATTATATATACCATGAATATATTTCTATTCAACTAGAACAAAAAAAATTCAAAAACATCGAAAAAAGCATCTCTATTCAATAGGTAATTAGCACAATACTCAAATTATCTTAATTAACCTCCGTAAAATTTCGATTATATAGGTATATAATATAAAAAATTTACCAAAAATTAATTGAGGTAAAAATTAATGGCACATTACATGTAATCCATAAAGAATTCTGTATCATTAGTGAGTCCAAACGGAATCACTATGTACTCATCATTCCCATATCATGAACGAAATATTGTCATAGGGATATCCTAATACTTTACCCTAAAATAAAAATATCAAGATATAAGATCCACCTTAGATAAGAATTTATATCCACATAGATGATTGAAAAATTAATCAATTTGATTCAATGTTTGATTTTTCATTATCAAGATCTTGTTGAGATCAAAAAATTCGATCCGTAGGAGTATTGACCCTTTCATTTTTATGATGAAGATGACTGGTCCACCACATGTTGATGCACATCAACGTATAATCCATTTATATGATTTTTATATAGTTTTTTATTTATCTCCCATGTTCTAGAACTGCAATTCTATATGGAGACTAGGATTATAGTAATTCCCTAGGTATAGTCTTGATTGAAAACTAAACCTCTCTTCTAGGAGGAAGACCTGACATTTCCAAAACAAAACACATCACCATATTCCCTCACCATTGGAATTTATTCAATAATGATCAATTCCATAGAATAAATAATTTGAGCTATATATATAGTCATAGGGAAATAATATACATGTTATAGATGATGGTGTGGAATATTTTTTATCCTTCAACATGAATTTGTATAGAATCTGAGAATGATTCTAAAATATGAAGATTGATTTCATTATTATAGAAATTTATACAAGCTCATTATATGGAAATCTATCTCATTCTCATAATTGCATCAAATTCTATCAAAGGTATTATTATAATGTTCTCTTGAAAATTAATCCCGAAAACATTAATCAAAGAAGTGTCATATAATTGGGCTGCAATAATTTCCCCATTTTCATTTTTAAATGAAATTTCGTCTTCCTAGAATTGTTGTAGTGTTTCAATAGTTCAAATAAAATATATTGATATTAAGGAATGTATAGAATGAGAATCCCGAAATAATTTTCACTATTATTTAATGAATAACTAGAATACATATCCCCACTTCTTTTATGAGATTCACATTGATTGTAGTGATGGAAATATTTCTGCCAGACTATGTTGCAGGTTGTCTGTCATCTCCAAAAAATATTCTAAGTGTGCATTGGTTTCCATAGTGCCTAGGTACCATCCAGTTTTAGAATTGAACAAAGAACTGTTGGCTGACCAGAGCATTCCATTCCTCCATTTTAATATGAGGTTCATCTTAACAATAATAATTTTCAAAGATCCATTTCTTCCCTCAACTATATAATTTCCAACTACATTTTTTTAAATACAATGATGCTCGTTTCCATAGCATTGATAGGTGGGGTGTTGGAATTTTTTGTAATTGTATGATATCTCTATTAGACTAATATAATTAAACTCCACATTCCTCTTACAATCCCTGTGATACCACTAATATTCATCATTATCCATTTCGACATTGAGTGAACAACAACCTCTTTTTTATAGCAATAAAAGTTAGATATCACCATGTATTTACGTATATTTGGATTTATACCACTAAAAATGTTTTCAACCATGCATTCGAGAGTTATGACAAAGGCAATAGAATACCATGAATGCCTTATGAAATTTTCCTCAAATAGACTGATATATTCGTCATCTACTTTCTTGAGCGAAATGAAATCTCATTCTCATTTAAGATAGTTATTGTGAGGAAAATATTATTAAAAAACATTATACATAAATCCTTCATCCCATTACTTCAATCACTTCCTTAGGATTCAATTTTTTTTCAACGTACAACACTAATCAACATCACCATCCATATGATAAATGGCCAGTAGAACATTCAATTATTTACAACATTTATGTATAGAGAATATAATCCTAATGGAGTTGATCTAATATTACACTATTAATGGATTTTATGAACCATTGATATTTGGGGGCCTTTTTTGAATAAATATTTCTATTGTAGATTTTTCACTCTTGGGGGAGTTAGACAATTATCCTAATCTATGATTATATTCTTGACTCGAGTCAGCTAAGAGGATATCAACATGATGTGTGTGATTCCCACTCCCATTGGGTTGGGAATCATGTTGGGGAAGTCTTCACAATTCTATTTACAATAATTTTTTAGTTGATAACTCCTATTTATGGACATTATAAAATACATATGGAAAATTTTGTATGATTATATCTAAACATAAAAGTCATAAAAGGGGAATCTAAGGACATTAACGGTATACAATATAAATAACATGATTTTCCTAAAAATATGAATTTATTGAATTTATTGTATGTATTCCCTGATATATTAACTAAAATATACTTTTATAGGTCTTTTTTCAGTACCCAAATAATGGATCGTAATGATATTAGGAATTTAACAAATCATATCGATAATGTGTTTCAATCAAAGTGCATTATATGGATTGTTGTCATTTACAATGTTTCACTGAGCATGGCCCAAGACGCCATCTTGATGTTTGACATCACATCTAGAACTAAATCAACATGTAGTCTCTAGAAAGATATGTGCAACCATAAATTGCTTTAGTGAAGGGAGAGAGATTGGTAAATAAAAACTGCTCCAATAAAGGGAGGGATCACATCGAAGGCTCATCAGAGCTCAGAGGAGGGGCTGTCAGGTTTGGGAACAATGCCGGAGAGGTTCCAGAGGTGACAAAGTTCATTAGAAGTGTGAGTCGCGGTGGAGGTCATGGAAATTTGGATGGGGCATTGTGGCCGATCATACACACCAAGAGAGTCTCATTGGCATGTCGATGATAGGTTCGACGTCGGATGTCGGTAAGTTGGGGAGGCGGCTGACAGTGGGTTAAATGATGGAGGACCTATAGGAGGGCACTTAAATATGTGGGGGGTGTATCATGGGGTAGGATATTAGGAGAGTTGGGAAGGGGGTGGCGGCCCATGGGGGTTGAATTAGGGTTTGATGTTATTATTATTATTATTTAATTTTACCAAAACCTATAAACAAATAATAATATATATACATCCAAACTAACCTCAATAATAATATTTGAAATAATAAAATTTAATAATATGAATAATAACAACAATCGTTATTATATAATATAATTAATAATTATAATAGAAATCTTGTAAAAATAATTTTCATAAAAAATCAGTAATAATAATAAAAAAACATGGATAATAAAAAAATTAGAACAATATCTATCATCACATAGACACACATATATATATTTATACATATGTACCCACTAGTCTCATATATTCATTATTTCACCACTTAACCAATTTATGTAATTACTCTTAAATTTTGGAAATAGCATGGTCACCCCACACGACATAGGCGACCGTGCATGGGCCCTTTGGTGCCCCCTACTTATTCTAGAAGAGACCATGTGGGTAGCCGAGTGGACCAAGTATCTTTTGATGAACATTATTTGTCCATGAAATAGACTAAAACCTGCATGCATTTCAAATAATTAAAAACATTGAACCGGGACTCAATGAAACATTATAAAATAACCCAACGCTAAGGAAAATAGGAAATAAAGTTATTTGAAAATTTCTGTTGTGACATGGTTAACATTATTTGGATTGATGATGTGATGCAAATTCCAAGGTACACCATGATTATGAAGGAGATGTAAAAATTGATGGTGACATCAATGTGATGAGAAGATGAGCTTGGGGTTTTATGAATCAACATTGATAGAACCATCACTTCCAACAAAATGCAATAATCATGGAACAACCTCCATTCTGTACACTATATGTGAGTGTTACATTTCCAATTCTATGGTTGATTTCAGTTCTTCTATAAATGTGATGCGTCACTCCATATAATATCCATTTTAGGTCAGAGAACTGAAGCACACTAGAAATTATGTTCAATTAGAAAATTAGAGTACATCACACCCATCTGGTATGTTACTGGATGTTCTTGTGAGGGTCCAAAATTTATTTTTCCCCACTGATATTTTTCTACATAAAATGGAATATGATTGTATAAATTGACAATAGAAATTTATATAATGGATAAACATCTTGAAAACCAATAAAACAATAATTATATTGATTAATTGTACATTATATATGGAGTTTGGAGGTGTAAATTTTCCACTTTAATATCCTTGATTTCATGTAGATCCCCTCAGAAGAATGTTTCACTTTCTCTGTCAATTCAACAAATGTAGTCCCTTCCCCTAAAGAAAATTATTTTCATTCCCCTAAGCCCTCAATGAGTTTTCATCATTGTTATAAATCTTATGTAATGAATCATGGATTTAATGTTGTATGAGTCTCGAAAAATGTCATGTGAGTTTTTTTATTGATGAATTCATGAACATTGAGGATCACATGACAATCAATGATACTAATAAACATTTAAATTATCTTTCCTCATAAATGGATGATATCATAGAGAAATTAGATGAGATTAGTGACTTTTCACATTAACACACACTCCCATCAATCCAAAATCCCCATGAACTATATATGAAATAATAGCCTCATGATTTGAAAGATTCATAACATGAGAATGGAAACAAGATTCCTAGCATCATTTCGTGTTCACTACATCTTGAGAATGAATTGTGACTACATGAGATTTGTAGGGACTATAAAAATTATTTGGGATGGACACTTGAAAAAATTACAAGTATTAAATAATCAATTTGCAGACCTCATATATTGTTAAATGATGAGGCTAAATCAGTGAGTCCAGCACAATGATAACTGATCCCTATCCTCACAGAAGTGGTTAAAAAGAAGGTAAAACAATTATATTATGCTAAAATTATTCACCTCCTAACTAATAGGAAATGGGCCAGTCTAGTAAATATTGATCCTAAAAAACTGATGTAACAAAAATAAAAAATGTAAATAATGATTTGGTTTCAAGTCACGTTCATAACTGATGGTGTGTGTATATATAGTCTATCGCGGATTAATCCTACACACTATGAAAGAAAATTTCCCAGTGCCATTTTTTTTACTAGATGCAAGAGTCTAGCGGGGATGTCTCATTATTGTTTATGTGATGGGTATTCTAGAAACATTCAGATCCATATTTCCCATGATGATCAAAAAAATACTACATTTACATTCCCCATTGGCTCATTTTCATATAAGAGTATTCCATTTGGTCAGTAAAATTCTCCTGGTACATTCCAGGGATGCATGGTCAGAATTTATTCAGATTACCTAGATAATTTTATGGATGTTTTCATGGATTATTGCAATATTTTTTATCCAATATTGATGAATGTTTGAGTATTATTTCTAGATTTTTACAACATTGTGTTGAAAATAATCTCATTTTAAATTATAAAAAATTCCATTTCATGGTGTGATTAGGTATACATATGGGGTATGTCATATCATGTGATTGTATCTGCGTAGACTAATTAGAACTGGAAGTAATTTATTCATTATAATTCCCCCATATTTTATGGTATGTGAAGTATTTCCAAAGTCATTCTTTATTTTACTATCATTTCATTCATGAATTTTGTAAAATTTCTCTCCCCCTCTCCAAATTAATGAAAAATAAAATAATTTTTTTTATAAAGAATGTGACAAAGATTTAAATATGTTTAAGGGGAGTCTCACATCACCTATGGAAATCCAACCACATTAGTGGGATTTACCATTTGAGATCATGTGTGACACCACTATTTAGGCAGTTGGGGATGTCTTATCACAATGGTTCGATCATTCTCCACATTTCTTTTCTGATTCCTCATGTACACCAGATGATGTACAAGTAAAATACCCAAAAATTGAAAATGTGTTCATTTCCATAGTGGTTTTGATGGATAATTTTATATATACCTTTTAGGGTGAAAAGTCATTGTATTCTCAGACCATATATCCCTTCGATATCATTAAAAGAAGTAAGAAGCCTAATCATGTCCCATTCATTGGATTCTCCTCATTTAGGAATTTAATATAGAAAACAATGAGAAAAAAAGTAGAAGATAATGTAGTGGATGACCACATCAGTAAGATTATCATATCCCTAGATATTTACTAGTACCCTTGTATTCCCATAAATGAAATGTTTCATGATAAGAAATTATACCAAGAGAAATATGTTATTTCTTTGTACTTTGAAAATATATATTATATGGTTTCATCATGAATTCCTACTGATTTTAGGAAAATCTAGGCAGACCATCTAACACAAGAATCTTTTTGGTACTTTTGAGTTGACCCCTACCTTTGGATCACATGTAGTGATCAATTCCTTAGGTGTTGTGTCCATAATAATGAGATTCAGACCATCCATAGGTTTTGACTCACATATGATTTGTGGGTCCACTTTGGTCACCGATGGTCTACTCACATGGTCTGTGATTCATGTCACTTTTGGCCCACATTGTTTTAGGATTCCCATGAATTATGTAAATCTTTTCATCACATTCAATGAATGGGGAATTTATCTAAATGAAATGAAATTCCATTTATACCATTTCTCTTCCATGTTGTTTTTGACGTTTGGGGCGATGAATTTATTAGACCATTACCTAATTAATTTGGGAAATTTTTCATTCACTATGCAGTGGATTAAGTTCCAAAATGGGAAATGTCATGAAATACAATGACTAGTTATTATTAGGTTATTGTTTAATTATTGAGAACCCATATCTTCTATAGATATTTATTACCTAGGTTCATTGTATCTGACCATGGTTCTCATTTCTGCAACTGAAAAATGAAATCTATTTTTCATCGGTATGGGGTTGGTCACAGAGATTCTTCTTCTTATCACCCACTAAACAATGGTCTTGTTGAGGTTTCAGATATAGTGTTAAAAAATTCTTCATAAAATAGTTCATACCGATAGAAAATATATGGGTCTTATACATTATGATTCATTATGAACATACTGTACAATTGGTAAAACAGCCATTGGAATGTCACCCTACCAGCATGTGTTAGAAATGAGATGTCACCTCCATGTTGAGATTAAGCTCCGGACATACTGGTCCATCAATAATTTAATTATAGTAATTCCCATGGAAGTGATCAAAAGATGTTTCTGATTTAGGAGATGGAGGAAATGAGAAGTGATTCCTATGAAAATTATAGGATTTATAAGAAACAAACCATGGCTTTCGATGACCCTCTCATCATTCATTTTCAATTCCATATTGGGATGAAGGATTGGATATACAATGAAAGGTTGATATTTCTTCTAGTTATGATTCATTCTTATTGTATTGGACCATAAAACATTACTAATTCTTCTACATTTGGTGTTGATCAGGTTCAAAATGTAGAATCAAAGAAAACCTCCACTCTTAATGGGTAGGTGTGGGAGAACATCCACGAAGCCATTCCAGAGTTCCTGATGGAGGAACTCCATTTTCAAGATTTCTCAAAACAATGACACCCAACTTGTTTTATCCTTCCTACCCACTTCCTAATTTATTATAGTGAGGACACTACATGATCGAGGGGTGGGTGGATGGGTACATTCCTAGGTCATTTAGGAATTTAAATAATTTTTTCATTCATTTCTCACTTCATGAATAGTAACGTCACTTACCCTCTATTTTATCTCCTACTTGTGGGTCAGAATGTTAATTTTATCATGGAAATGATTAAAAATAATTACAAATCATTTTTCATTCATGATATTATTGTGTATAAAATTCCATTTCTTTTTGGATAAATGGTTTTAAAAAAAATGTTGATATGGAATCATTTAATAGAATTTATATTTTCGAATCATTATTTGGTGTTTAATTGTTTTTTTGAAACCCATTCTTCCTTATCAGTAACAAATATTTTAATCCCTCGTAGAAGAGATATTCTATGTCCTTTATTTCATAATCATCATTTTATTCACGTTCTTGAGAGTCTCAGGTCATGTTGAGAAACATGGAAACCTTGATTCTATTTAATGCCATATTATTAAAGTGTTCAACATTTATGATTGAAGGCATTGATCATTGAATATTCATTTTTACTACTAACCTGTATTTTTGACATAGACCATTAACTCTTATTAATCCATATTAACCATGAAATTCATATTATATATCCACATTCCATGTTTATTTGTCCCTACCCACGCATCTATTTGGTAATTTCTGGTTTTTAATTCAGAAAGTGTGTGGAGAGGTTGAATCCCTAGGAATTATTTAGAATGAATCATTGTTACAGGTTGATAAAAAGCTTTCCTAAATTTTACATGGGTAGGGGCTCACTAGCCATATTGTATCATTATGTTAAAAAAAATTGTTGGGAAAAAATCCCTGAAGGTTACATTGAATTTTTTTTGGGTAGCTTGGGTTTATTGACAATGTAGTATTCATGGTCAATTTGCAAGTTCCATATATGTGGTTGAAAATTTGTATGGTGCAACATGATATAGAAAGAATTTCGTCAGAAATTTTGGAGCACTGAGATTAGAACTGACGTGGCGTTGACTTCACGTGAAAGGTTCGATGGTCAGTGGAATCACATATAAATAGACCTCGACCCTCTCCAGATAAGTAGAGTGTTTTTTAATGAAAATTATGTTTCTATCGAATTTTGAAAGATGTTCATGAAGGATGTGTGCTTCTTGAATAAAGGAGATTCACGATGACTAATCTAGCTCCACGAAATAGTTGTGTTTTTCATTTTCTCAATGAGATTCATGAAAGAATAATCTTTAGTACAACATGAACTCAATGAGGAATTTATATCTACTAAGTCATGTTCATCATCAAAAGGCAGGTACATCACGAAGATTTTTTTTGAGAATAACTAAATTTGGAGCATCACAATGTTGGGTGCTTTGCGAAGGTTTATCCGAAATGTTATCACCCAGTGGTTAGGGTAAAAGTAATATTCATCCGTGGATGAAATTTGGATATCAATAGAGAGTCTACATACACTAGAGGATGCATTCATTTTCCATAATATGGATATCTACAGGTCTACAAACTGTGAGTGGATATACTAATGAATTATTTAGATCAATTAAACTAAGAGGGCAATGAGTCCTCAAATTGTGAGTGGTTGTAAACAAGGAGGGATAGTGAGTCCAATTCAAACATGTTTGAAGCATTGCGCTTATAGTGGATTTGGTACATCAGCACATCACTAGTGCATGATTCATGGACGAAGAATAATGATGGTTAACCATGTAAAATTGTACTGTCATGTGTGTGTATTTGGATTATTTTATACTATGCAATAGGAATGATAGAGAGAAGAGGGTTTGGTCTAGTAACAAAACAAGATCAGACGGGGAATTGGTTTTAATTTTTCATACCCTGATTAACCCCCGGGGCATCTCGCCTAGTGATCCTAACATATTCCTTCTTTATCTCCAATGTAAATTATAAAAAAAAATTATTGTACATTCAAAAAAAATAAAAAAAACAAATTGGGGAAAGTGGATATTTATTCAATACTATTCACTGATTTGATGTTTGCCACACACATGTAAAATTGGGATAGTGAGTCGGAAGTGATCCACATTGTGAGGGGATGAGTGTTTACATTAATATTGAAAACTTGATGAATTTTTACTTTTATTCTACTTAATAGATTATACATTCCCCTCCTGGATCATATATTAGATAAATTAAATTCTACAAACCATTGATTCTCATAAGAACATGTAGGACTTCTCTTAATCAGAACACTATTTTTTATAGGTAGAGAAACTAGACTATTGTTATGAATATGAAAAGACCACATGAATGGTTGTAAAAGATAAAAACTCATTATTTATTTGTTCCATGAGTGAAGAGGGAAAATTTCTATGTGAGGTAGGGTATGACATGTTTCATGGGTGAACAATTGTAGTTTAACAAATTCAAATGTGAGAGGATAAAATTGGTAGGAATTATTATTTCAGAAACATTACATGATGAATTTCATTTCAGATGAAACTGGGATCTTTTAACACCATTGAATTAGGAATGAGACTTTACTAGGATATAATAATTTTCCAAGGAGTGCAATTGTTTATGTGTGAGGGTGTGATCCCATCGCGCTCCACTATTTCTTTTCCACATTACACCACTATCCTAAACATGTTTTCTATTTATAATTATAAAAATTACAACATATTTCACTTCATGATTATTTCAATTATTTTGTGTTTATTACTATTTATATGGGAAATTTTACTTGTTTTGATAATTACATTGTATGTGGAGGTTATTTGGAGGGCCCTTGATGATATCAAAAAAATGTGCCAAACTGCATAGGATTCATGAACACCAATAGACTCATCCGCACACTAGGGATAAACTTTGCATCTCAATGGGTTGAAATTGTTTTCTCAAGTAACAAATTAATTGCGATAAATCTCATATAATAGAACCCAAGACACTTTTAGCCATCTGTTTTCCCAACTGAAATGATATTTCCAAAACACTGAATCTTCATGAAGTCATAAGTGACGAGTAGTTTTCATTCAATATATTGAGCTGTGATTGTCCAACTGGAATCAAACATTTTGTCGAGATGTTATAGTGGTGGGACTAAAAATGTTTAGTTTTTTAAAAAGTGATATATGACAGTCTGATCATCATAAAATGTAGGCTAAGTAGTTTCTCGATATCAGGTTTCTTAGAACCACCTATAAATTTTCCTATAAAATGGCCCCAGGGGAATCATATTTGTAACTTCAAACCAAAAGAAAAACTAATCCAATTTGGCATTCAATAGTTGTCTGTTCTTCATTGTACATGTTATGTGGACCCCTATCCTCAATGTAGGATCAAGAATGCATAAGGAGTTCAACTCAAGCATCCCCCTCTTTAATATGTCAAGTTAAATTGTTGGAATTCATTGTGATGGATCTACACACAAGTCATTGGTGTTTTGGATCATATATTAGCTACTAGTTTGGTATGATTTTGCGAATAAAAAATATATTTCTATTTATCTTACATTATTTTTTATTTAAAATATTATTTTATGATTCTTGTGGTTTATTTTCTCTAAATTTATAAGTGATCGATCAAAAGTTTCAGTACATGACTTGTGTGGCAGCGATTGGATTGAAAAAAAAAATCTTTCTCATTACCACTTTCTTGATATTATTATCCTAATTGTAGTCAAATATTCCATTTTAACATTCTACACCATGAAAATATGATTATTATGTTCTGGTTTGGTTCTTAAATCAATGACTGAAAAATAATAATTTTGTTGATTTCAAAGTTCACTGTACATACAAACTCAATAAAAAAATCATGGTGGTCTAAAATAATTCAAACCCAAAGCATCATTGACCAATAAATTCATCCCCTCCTTCAGAAAAGAACCCAAGGAAAGAAAATAAAACAAACAATTATTTGAAGATGACATAGAAGCCAGAAAAAATCTGCAACCATATTCCCCTCTCTCTAAGTCTGAGTGACCTCCTTGTTCTTGCTCATGAGTGATTTGAATCTCCGAATAATATAAGCAATGTTACAAGGGGTAATTACCTTTCCGAAAAAAGCATTATACAAAACAATGGAATCATTCTCCGTGATCCTTAGGCTACTATTCTACTGATTACAGATCTCTAAACCATAAGCCATTACTAATGCCTCCGGTTTCAGAGCATCTCCTCCTCTATACGCAGCTGTAAAACCATCAATCCCCGAACCAAAACAATCTCGCCCGACCCCGCCCACTTGCATCTTTCCCATGGGGAGAGACCAATGTGTATTGAGTTTGAAACCCTGACTTGGTGGCTGTCATCGAACCCACAATCCCTACCTTTGTATAGTGGCCTGGTGCTAGCGATCAAGATGCGGAAAACCAGATTCATTGATGGTACTTCATTGCATTCAGGACACAGACGAAGAAAATTCAGTACTATATTTTTCATTATGAATAAAATGCTGACCTGAGAACTCCAACCTTAGTTATGACACACTGCATTCGGAGCCCGCTGTATAGTCCAGCAACTAGCCACAATGATTATCGTCCTGGCCTTCATCTCTATTCCATTTGTATCCGTTCCCCGGAACCAGTAACTAAAAAATTTGTCCCTCACCTCTCCAGATTCATCCCAGCCATAAAAGGCCCCAAAAGACATCCATATTCTTCTAGCTCATTCACTTCTAGAAAAATGATGACCCACTGAATTGATATTAGGTGACCTGCAACACCAGCATCTAGATTCTATATTGACACCCATATGTTGCAAATTTTAATCAGTATGTAATGCTCTATTCCTTAAATGCCACGTGAGAAAATTAAATTTGGATGGCATCTTATTAAACCAAAACATCACTCCCTAAGGATCATTATTTGTCATGACCCTTGTCACATGACCAGAATCCTTAATATAAATGGTGCCTGAAGATGAACCTATAAAAATAAGTTTATCAAGATCATCACTGGTGACAATTTTGTAGAAAACAATGAGTTTATATTCATCAAGAATATCTTGAAGAAATATGGGATAACCACTAGCCTCACTGAACGACATGCCCAGAGTTGGAAAACCTGGGAAATATAGCCTACGAGCCCCCAAATCATGCTTCCAAAAATTAATATTCCCTGCTCCCACTGACCACCAAGAAAGATGATGTAGAACCTCAATAAATGGGTAAATCAGCCTCCATAACATGGAAGTACTCAATCTCTGATCACACAAATCCTAAAAATAAATGACTTTCGTTGTCCTGTTCCAAAGATACCGACCTCCCAAATCATCCCATGCCATCTTTTCATGTAGCCCATACTTGTGGAGAAAACACTCCACAGGTCAATACCCCCTTCATAGAGTGGTCTTGCATGATTTTTCCCCGAAGCGCGATGATGCAAACCTTCCATATTCCCATCCCAAATAATGAAGGCCGTAATCTTTTCTAGTTTGACAATCACAATTTTAGGAATCATTAGATTAGAAATAATATGCATGGTAATGGAGACCAATACACTATTCACTAAAGTTATATTACCACCGAAGGATAGAAACCTATTTTTCCAATTCAAAATTCACCTAGAGATCTTGTATATGAGTTTACCAAAATGATGGACCCTGATAGAGGAGTGACTCACCGGGGCCCCAAGTCACTCCATGGGAAAGGAACCCCTCTCCATACTCAGAACAACCCCCACATCCCTAACCGTTGAATCAGATAAATATCTAGTTATGTAAAAAGAGCTTTTCTCTTAATTCACCACATGACCACTCCACTTACAATTTTCCACAAGAAGCCTGATCAACCCTTGGACTAAATGTTCACTACCATTGATAAAAAAAATAGTGTCATTAGAAAACATTAAGTGAGATATACCCCTTGTAGCGTCCCTATTTTGGTAAGGAAGAACATTACCCATACTGAGGCCTTGGATAATAAAACAACTGAAAAAATTTCGAGATAGAATGAATATAGTGGGGGAAAAGGATCACCTTGCCGAAGGCCACAACATATCTTGAAAAAACCAAATTTCTTACTCATAAAATAAGTAGGAATCCACGATGAGTTGAAATAATGGAAAAGCATATCACTAGTCCACCTAGAAAACCCCATTCAAGTCAATACTGTGAGGATGAAACCCCATTCCAACCTATCATATGCCTTTATCATGTCTAGCATATCCACCAGAATGCTCCCTAAGGAGCTGGTGTTGATGCCAGTAACCATTTCTTGAACCACACTTGTAATCTTCTGAATTGACCTCCCTTTAATAAACCCATGTTTCTCCGGAGCCATCCAAGAGTCCAAGTGAGTGGCCAATATTTTATTAAGAATGATGGATAGGATTTATTATGGTACATTACACATACTAATGAGATGGTACTGATCAATAGATTGGGGATCTTACACCTTATGAATAAGAACCATCATGGTTTCACAAGAAATACGTGGTGAAATCCCACCTCGAAAGAAATCCTGGATAGCTCTCACCAAATCCCCTCTAACCAGTTCCCAAATTGCTCTGTAAAAGGATCTAGGGAAACCATCCATTCCCAGTGCACTATCTGGGGTTCAATGATGAAACAACCTCAAGAATTTCATCCTCCTCCGGAGACCTCACTAGGAATTAATCATGATTCCAGTTAATTTCAACTAAATAATGTAACTCCCTTACCCTAGTTACCCAGATTAAGTGCATTATTTTAATAAATTGGAATGATTAGAAGGAATCATGTCCCAAAGGTCCAATCAGTTCAGTAGTTTTTTTAAAATAAATTACATACATGAACTATAAATTATAATTTCTAACATAAAACACATCATAAATAATACTTTTCGAACACCCTTATTAACCATAATTAACCCTCTTTATCAATAATAATACACTTCTTCACATCTAGGGAAAATAAAACAGAAGAAGGGAGTGATCACAAATTATCAGTAACAGAAAATAATTCGTCAGAAGCCAGAATATTTTAGTGAAATATGTATAATAAAAACATATTCCTTTTGAAACATAATCATGAACTGATTATTGAAAAAATAATTCAAACATTACCATATAAACATGAAAATGGAGATTCTACTAGCCTAATTATCAAATGAAATAACTAAATTCATAATGATGGAATTCATAACGCTGAAAATAATAACTTCAACTTCAAGGCCTTGTGCAAAGACCATTCACAAATATTCTGTCACGGCTTTGTGGAAATACAATAGTGTGTCTCAAGATACACATCGATGTATCTATGGGATATTGAGGGCCCCACCAATACCATACTAAGTCCAATTCATTAAGCATATGAAGAGGGTGAAACATAACAAAAACATTCATATTAAAACTTGCATATGAAATATTAATACTTTAACCGTAATCCAAGAATGGTAAAAACAATCACCTACATAGTCAAATATATCATAACTCATTCAATAAAATATGGAATATTTTATTATAATAAATCAACCTCAATCATTAATAATATCCAGAAATGGATGTTGACATAGTTGAAAATAAATAGTAAAACACTTTGACTGAAATACCCCTTTTTATGAAATCATTTAAAAGAATAAAAATATGTAAAAGAAGTAAATTAATTTATATTTATGAATCAATGTTTACCAAATAACTATGAATCTTTTGAATGGAATTTAAATTTTTAAACAATCATGTAAATATAAACAGACCCAATTTTTTTTTGAAATCATGTACATCAATTAAATAGATTTAGAAAAAAATCATTAAAACATTTAAATTGATGATATAGTTATAGATAACCTTCCATAAAACCATAAAATAATTGTTTGGATTTTTTTTTATTAAACCTGGAAATAGATTACAAATATTTTCCAATAAATACTTACACATAAACTATCTCAAATAATAATGAGATTGAGGAATTAACCATTACATTATATCTGATACTTTCTGTATGTATCTGGAACTCTTGTATTATGATTTTAAACATATTATGAAGTTATATAAGAGTCATAATAATATTTATATAATCATATATGAATATTTTATGATGTTATATTCCCCTTTTACAAACAATTCCTTTTTAATGCAACATTTAGGGAAATATCTTTTTTATATCATACGTGATTTGACATGTTATTCGTGATCACATAGATATGCAATTAATTATTTATATAACAAGGAATATGATTTATATTCCACAAATATTCACAATATAATAATATATAATTTATAGATATATAAAATGGAACACACCGTTAATGTAGATAGTAGGTCGCACGTACGCATGAACGTTGGTTATGTTTTCGTATTATATGGATGTATGTGAATGACATATATGTGTGTGTCTTTGTATTTATATATATCAACTAGGTAGAATTATTATGTCATATAATTCATAATTTATAATAATTATTATTTTTATAATCATTCCTAGATGGTGAACACTGAAGATGAGTCTCCTCTTGTCATGGTGATGGTATGTCGTACGTACACACGAGCGACAATTTTATTTCCTTAATGGATAAATTATATGGATATGGAAGGAATATGAATTAATAATAAATAATATATTGTTATACTTAACATTTAATTCATTTATATTCATCATTATAGCAATCAAAATAATGTTTTGGTGAAAAATTGTTTACACAACTACGGGGAGACGGTAAGTCGTGCGTACACACAAATTGTCATATTATTTTCTATATAGATGGATAAAAAGGGAATTCACATTTTCCCATAATCACAACCACATATAGGAATATAATATACAGTTTATTTATTAATTTATTATGGTAAAAACTTAGTAAGAGTAAGTAGAAGAAGAAATAAACATTGAAAGAATGGATTAAACGATTACTTCTTCTTTGGGTGTCTCCTTTTGATTTGCACAAAAGGACTCCTTAATTTGGCTTTATGGCCAATTGTTTCCTCTAGAATGACTTGAGGGACGTTGGGAGGATATTTGGTAAGGTTTTGGTAAATAAAAATGTATTTTGAGGTTTTAATAAGTCTGTAGAGTTGGTTCCATTTTATCAGGGAATGAATGGGAAGTTTAGGAATATCTAGAAATATTAATTTACAATAAATTAAATTTGGATTAAAAATGGTCCAAAACTAATTTAATTATAATATATGATGATTTTGGTTCTAATAACCATCATCATATAAATTAAAAAAAAGTGTTTAATATTTGGTAATCCTAATCTTTTTGGTTTAACCCTATTTTTACCATTTTTTTAATCTTGTAGTGATACCATGTTATTTACACATTTTGGGTTAATGTAATTACAATATCATGTAAAACGAACCAAAAAAAGTCATTTATGACATATTTTTTCTTTTATTATCCTTTTTTTGAATCGTAGATTTTATGAAATTTAATATCATTTAATAAAATATTTTATGTTTTAAGATATCAATTATGTCAATTCAGGACATTTTGATGCATGAATTTTTTAAAAATTCATAACAACCTGATTCCTTAAAATGACATTAAATACAAGATATTATGTCAATATCAACCAAAAAATTAGTGGATGACATCAAAATAACTATATGAAATTTCTTTTATCATTTATAATATCATTTATTTGAATCCTTTATTAATGAAACAATCACTCCATCCTCATTATTGCATATTTAAATATATTTATAATATGCATAAAAATTATATATGAAATATCATGATGTAAGAAATAGTTTTATATTTATAATGAATATTTTTAGTCAACATTATCAATTATATAACCTCTTATAAATATTTTTTAGTGAAACATACAGGTTTATGTTATATTTTTCAATGCATTAAATTAATTCTTATAAATTGTCATTTTCACACTCATGTGGCTCCATAGGGTTCCAAAAATGACCCATAGAAGCCTAGGATATAAAATATCTCATCTATTAATATTATTACTTGTTTTAGGTAAATTAATATTATTCAGAAATAATTTTTTCCCTAATTTAATAGATTAAATAATTAACCATGCTAAATAATGTTTTACTGGATGTACTATTCATAATGTAAAACAGTAAATGGTTTATATTTACAGAATTTTGGACATTATAATTCAAAATATGGGATCCATTTTTCCAAATTCAATACATATAGTAGGCATCTATTAATTAAAAATTAATTCTTATTGTCAAAACTATAACACGAGTTTTTAATATGTAAAAACAATCAAATGATTAACTTGACATTATATCCAATATAAATGTTAAAATACTTATAATGAAATAAATTATATTAAATGATAAAAATATAACATAATTATACATTAAAACCACTTATATTTATAATTTATCACTACTAATTATTTCATTTAAAAAGGTTGTTTTCAATTGAAATTTAGTATTTTTCACAATTCATTTAAATATCAAAGTTATCATAAAAGTATAAAACATTTATGAAATCTAAATTCATATGTACCACATATAATTAAGAATTTAATTTCATAAAATTGATCGTATAAACGGTTCAAATATTGGATTTAAAAAGGGTTCACCGTTAAAAGGCGGAAAAACCTTATTTTTTAAAAAAAATAATGAAAAATTGAATTTGTCCCTATATTATTTCTAAGAAATAAAAAACATGAATGTTTAAATTTTTTTTGGATATATTAAATAAAAAATATGGTTAATTCTATTAATAACATCATTTAAATGTCTAGTTTAATAGGTCGTGTTGTGCATGAAATTTTTGTTGCATAAATCGCAGGCTATTCAATTATATAATAAGGAAGCATAATGTGGAAACATAGTGTGATACATTATCCCCTTAATCAGTAAATTGTTTCCTCACAATTTAAACTCCTGATTTAAATATTGGGGTATGATATTTCAAAATATCTTTGTTAAAATAAAACATCGATAAATGTATTAAGGAGGCCACTATTTATAAAAAATGTTACATATGGAGGTTACCAAAAATAGCACATACTAGGGTTCCATGAATGAAAACATGTTTATGGGAAAGGAAAAAAACTGGCATGTTCTCATAGAGGGTAATAGACAATATTATAATTAGAAAGATAAAAACTAGAAAGATATAAATATGCACTGATGTAATGGAGCATTTTATTCCTCACAATATAAAGTATTAGGACACAAGTTTTGGATTTTGGATCCTTTCCCTAGTGTTATAGAATAAATTTAAATTTGTGACTATGAAAAAAGGAAGAATTCAAAATATACATGTTGAGTTTTATCTTTTAAATAATTTCAACCACAAACTAATTTTTCTATTCAAAAGATAAAAAAAATTAATTTTTCTCAAACATTAAAAGTTCAAAACATAAAAATATAACATTTAAATGAAGGAAAATTTGTTATCATCACCCAGACATTCTTGTAGGCTAGATAAGGGAAATAAAGCATGGTCGCACTTTGGTTGTGGATTCGATTTCCACAACATTTTCTGATGCGACAAGTTATCTCCAAACTAGTAGGATTTCCAATTTCTTAAGAAATATTATTATAACATTCCAAACATAATCATAAAAATATATTAACCATAAAAAATACAATCCAAATTACAAATTAATGTTTCACATCCTATTAAGTTATCAAAAATAATTATATCATGTGTCTGTCTAAAAGGACATTAAATTCCAAAAAACATTGTAACATTAGATTCCCCAAACAACATAATGTTGCACTTTTTTTCACATGCTGAATATATTATTAACTTCATTTTATTATACCCATAATGAAAAAAATATTGCAATACAATCCTTATATATATAACATTCTTCTTATAACCAGAATATAATTCATGAATCCAAAAAATCAAATACATTAATTATTCCACTTAAATTATAGTAACAAAATAATCTTGGCCATGACCCATATTATTTTTCTAAGATATATTTCCATGATTCTATAGAAAATAATATGCATAATCTCCTATTTGATTGCAATTTTAGCATTGAACATTGATAACCACTTTCTTCTCCTATAAATCACAAACTTGGTGGCCTTTTTCCCCACATTGGTAATAAGCTGCCATTCAATTTAGGAAAATACCATTGTGTTTAATCCCATATTAATCACAGAAGTGAAAATTAAACATTCACCTTTTCACTTTATCTGTCTCTGGCTCTACCATTCTCTTCTTTTCTTGGTTTTCTATAATTTCATAAGACAGAGAATTCCGGTTTTGTCTTCACATTACACAAGATTATATATTTGTAGGATGGGAAATATTTGTGAGGCCAATTCCCATTAGAGGAATGGTTTTAACCCATCAAAGAATCAGTCAATCATTTCTCATGGGTTATTTATGTAGTCTACAACATGACATGATATCTTAGTGATGTTAGACTTTTATTTGGAAATATTCTCATTTTCATTTTTTCTCAGACATTGAAATTGCATTTCCATATCAGCTCATTGTTCAGGATGAAATTATTTCTCTAAGAAACGTTCATTGAACTCATTTCATTCAATATTTTCCACTTCTAAATCCAACTTTTTGTTTTGAATTAACAACAATCATTGATCCACATATTTTGAGAGACGATAAACTGCCAGGACTAACATTTCTCTTTCATTACTTTCGAATTCAATAAAATTTTTCTCTAAGGAACTTATCAATTATTCAGATATAAATGGATTTTTAGTCCTATTGAATGTTGGAGGTTTGTGTCTCATTAAGTGGTCCAACATTGATCCATGCAACTGTGGATTAGGCTGCACCATATGGGTAAGTCTACTATTCTTATCCTAAGTCATCTGTTCTAGAATGTGTATACGTTTTCAGTACATTTGATTCACCATCTCCATTATAATTATCTTGCATAGGAGGTAACCCCCTACATGTATTTTGTTTGTTGATATTATTTCAATTTAATCCAACAAGCAACATTTCTTAACAATTTCATATAATATATTAGATTATGAATCATAATTCATAATACCAAACTAGTAAAATACTATTCCTAAATTGAAATATATATGCATTTGTTTTCCATAATCATAGATATGGTTCCTTTTTGGAAATATTAATATGTAAATCCTTCATAATGGTCTATAAATAAAATATCAATTACACTTTGAATAACCCTTGGGAGTGTCAATCCATGATTGTGGTAGGACCCATTGTCGAGTACCTGGGTACCCCGACTAAATCTTAGAACACCTTGTTGGATTTTTCAAACCCTGTTATATCTGTTCTTTAACAACATCCACATTTAATATCAATAAATGGATGTACTTCTTGGAATATCAACGTAATCGCTACTATGCCGAAATTCATGGGAGGTCTTCTGTATTTATACTCAAATTCTACCTTACGGTAATGATCCCTAATCTATGTTTTCTATAAATATTTTTATTTATGTTTCTAAACATACTTTGATTCCAAATATAGCACCCAGTTTGTAGTTACTCAGAGTCGGTGCATTATTTTAATACATTTTCATGATTACATTGAATCAAGTCCCGCTGGACCGGTCGGTTTAGCAGTGCTGGAAAATAGATTACATAAATAAACGATACATTACACATTATAAAAAATAACACAAAATATGTAATCCGTTGATAATTCTATTATTCCCCTACCATAACCCTTTATATCAATCATAATACACTTCTTGGAATCCTTGGAAAATATAACATAAGATAGGTGTTAGCTCAGATGCTAAGTAAACGTAAATAATTCATAGGAAGCTATAATATTTTAATGCAAGATGTATAATAAAAACATAATCTTGAAAAACATAATCATGAACATAATATGGAAACAATAATTAAAACATTTCAATATAAAAATGCACATGGATATTTTACCTTTTGAATAATCAAATGTAATTCCTAATTTCTAAAAGAGAGAATCCATAATACCGTACATAAAAAATACTGTGTCAAGACCTTGTGCTAAGACCATTCACAATTATTCAGTCAATGCCTTGTGCCCAGTCAGTAGTTGGCCTAATGAGACCTACTAATGCATAGAGGGGCTATATCAGGAACAACCTATCACTTAATAAGATCAATGTATTCTTCATATAAAAATTGTGAAACATAACATAATTAATTGTAATAACAATTGCATAGGAAATGCTAATACAATAACCATAAACCATGAATGGTATAAAAATAGCACATCCATAGTCAAATATATCATTACTAATTCAATACAATATAAAATCTTGTATTATAATAAATCAAACTAAATCAATAATAATAACCAAAAATTTATTATGACATAGTTGAAAATTATCAGTAAAACTCATTGAGGGAAATATTCCTTTTTCATGAAATCATTTGAAAGTAACATAACATATTAAAAAATAAAATTAAAAGAAGATTTTTAATTAAATTTTCCCATTTCACTTAAAAACCATTGAAATTAAGTTAAATTTTAAAACATTCAGGTCCATATAAACAAGTCCTATAAATAATCTTGAAAAGATGGACATTAATTTAATAGATTTAAAAAAATCTTTAAAATACTTAAAAAGATGATCTAGTTAAAGATACTATTCCATTAGACATTAGACAATTCATTTTAAAATCATTTATATAAATTACGGACATGAGTTATAAATATTTCCCAATAAATACTTACATATAAACAATCTCTAATAATAATGAGATTGAGGAATTAACCCTTACCTTAGATCTAATAATCTCCACACATGACTGAAACACTTGTATTATGTTTTAAACATATTATTATTTTATTTCCTAAATATAATAATAGTTATGTTATCTTATATGATTCTATTATGATGTTATATTACTCGTTTTTTAAAAATTCCATGTAAATGCAATATTTCTGGTAATATCTCATTGTTTATCATACATGTTTTGACATGTTATTATTGATTACATAGATCATGATTTACATTCTTCCCAAATGTATAATTTTCTATATATTTCATTTATAATCATTAAATAAATATATATAATATATAAACATATAAAATGGAACACATCGTTCAGGGAGATGGCAGGCCGTAAGTACGCATGAGCGTTGTTTTCATTTTTGTATCCTATAGAAGTAAGTGAATGAAATTAGTGTGTGTGTGTGTGTCTATATATATCATCCAAATATAATTATTATTTTACATAAATCATAATTATTAATAATATTTATTCCTAATATTATTCATGATTATTGAAAATGGATGTTGATTCTCATCGCACCATGGAGACAGTAAGTCGTATGTTTGAATGAGTGACAATATCATTTCCTGGATAGTTCATTAATATGGATTTGGATGGAATATGAATTATAATGAAATAATATAATTTTATATTTATTATTTATATCATTTTTATTCATCAATATTCCCATCAAAATATTGTGTGGAAGAAAAAAATTTACACCACAGTGAGGAGACTGTTAGTCGTATGAATGCATGCATGGGGATATTGTTTTTATAAGATAGGTAAAAGGAGAAATATGGTTATCACATAATCATATAAACATCTCATATTATCTTATAAACATTATGTATTATATTATATTTGAATAAAAATAGTAATAGGAAGTATAATAATAAATGATCTTTGAATTAAGGGATAAAACGATTACCTCTTCTTTGGGTGTCTCCTTTTGATTTCAACAAAAGGACTCCATAAGTAGGCTTTATTCCAAATGGTTTGCCTCTAAAATGAAATGATGGATATTGAGAGGATATTTGGTCCGTTTTTTTCCGATTCAAATGGATATGGAGGTGTGAATAAGTGGGTAGTGTTGGTTCCCATTTATAAGTGGGAGGGGGGCACTATTGGAATTTAAAGAAATAGTAATTTTTCATAAATTAAATTTCCACTAAAAAAGGTCCAATAATATTTTAATTATAATTTATGATGATTTTGATTAGAATACCCATCATCCAATAATATTTATACATGTTTATTATATTTTTTTATCATTATATTTTTGGTTTAACACTTATTTTACGTTTTTTTAATCTTACCGTGATATCATGTACTTTAAAAATATTGGGTTAATGTAGTTACCATATCATTTAAAATGACCGACATGAAGTCATTTATGACATAATTGTACTTTTATTAACCATTTGGAGGAATCATATATTTTTTGGAAATTATTATCACTTAATAAAATATTTTATGTTTCACGTAATGAATTATGTTTATTTTGGACACTATTTATACTTGACTTTTTTAAAAATTCATAAAAACATGATTCCTTTAAAATAGATTTACCTCCAAGATAATATGAAAATATAATCCAAAAATTTCTTTTATTAAATAAAATTAATAAAATTACATTTATTTTAACATTTATAATATCATTTTTTGAATCCTTTATTAATGCCTATTTATAGTTTAAGATAACAATTACACAACACCATATAAAATTTCTTTTAGTGAAATATGCATGTTTATGTTATATTTTTCAGTACTATAAATTAATTCATATTTAATGTTATTTTCACACCCATGTGTCTCCATGTCATTCAAAAATAGACTCATGAAATACCAAGGTCACAAATATCTCATTTAATAGGATTATTACACATGATAGAATATTTGAAAATTATTATAATATTATCTTTATACCCTAATTTTCCATATTTTCCCTTTAACTATGGTAAATAAAATAATTGCTGAAGTTACTATTCATAATGTCTAAAAATAAAAGGAATATAATTACAAAATTTGGAACATACAATTACAAATATGGAATCTATTTCTACAAATTAAAAAGACAATGTTGGAGGAAATTAATTTAAAATTAATTCTCGTTGTCAAAACTATAGAGAGTGCTTTTAAGAAATAAAACTATCCAAAGATTAACAAGTGGTTATGTCCAATATCAATGTAAATATACTAATAATGACCTAACATATATTAAATGATAAAAATATTTTCTTATTTTACTATATACCACTCATATTTATAATTTAACACTATATGTTATTTCAATTAAAAAGGTCTTTTTCAATTAAAATTTGGTATTTTCCACAATTCATCAAACTATGAAAGTCATAAGAAATGTAGAAAACATTTATTAAAACTAAATTTGTATCTCCCACTTATAAATACGAATTTAATTTCACAAAACCAAATATATTAATGTGTCAATTTTTGGATTAAATGACAGTTCATCATTAAAACGGGGAGAACTACATTTCTTGAAAAATAATTCTTCTATCTAAAAATTGAATTTTTTCCTAATATTTTGTCCATGAAAAAGTATTGAATGTTATACTTATATGGGATATATAAAATTTAAAATAGGGTTAATAATTTTCATTACATCTTGTAAATGGCTAGTATAGTAGGTATTGGTGTGCTTGAACTCAGGGGAGCGTACATTGTATGCTATTGAATTATTAAAAAAAGCATATTGTGGAAGCTTGGGGTTTACAAAGAATTAGTCCAAACAAAAATGAATATCTATAAAAAATGAAAAGGAAATTTTTTTATTGAAATCACATAGACCCATTTGTCTCTTAATTTTCCAAATTCACATGGTATTCCAAATTATATAGTCTTTATGGTGAGTTATTTTCATTAAACTATTTTGAAAATCCTCACACTTTTATTACTTTTATTTAAAAACTCATAATTTAAACGTATAAATGTTCCTTGAGAGAAAACCTAGGGTATTTCCTATACTATAATAAAACCATAAAATCATTAAAAAATTTATGTGTCCTGAAAACATGTTCAAATTTTGGCACAGTATCCGGTGTGCACTTTGGTTTTTAGTGCGTGTCTTAGATAATATTTTTGTAAATTTTGGGAATTTTTATCTGTTTTATCATTTAATTGCACCTTTATTTTAATTTTTTTGGTTTATTACATTTTTAGGTTTGGTGAAAAACAAATTCCACTTCATTGTAATTACCACCCTTAAAACCGATAGGATCGATCATACGTCAGCGACACATAGACATTTAAGAGAACCTATTAAGGAAGGTCACACTAAACATTAACCCTCTTCTTTATCCTTCTACTTCATAGACTAAAACAATAATTTAAACAAAACACAACATGAATAATGTGGATGAAAATAATCATAAACTCAAAGAAATAACCTCAGTGGATGTTGATATCCATCCCACCATTATTAAAATACTAATGGAGGCACCTAATTTTTAACTACATGTAGGTCTAATTCTCTCATTGCCAAGATTTAATGGACTCTATGGAGGATATCAACATAAGAACATAATTCAATATTATACATTATGTTATATATTTAAACCAAAAAATGTTTATTAGGAATAGATATTGATTAGGGAATTTCCTTTTTAATTATAAGACACAATAAAAGATTGGTTATATTACATTAATTCCCCATAAAGAGGATGTGAATGACATGAAACACATTTTTCATGAAAAATACTTCCCATACTATCAAAATGAAACAAAAAGAAATGAAATATTTCGTATAAGACAATTTCATGGGAAACACTTAATGAATATTGGGAATGATTTAAAAGTTTATGTTCGTGTTTCCCACACAAACAAATAAGTGATCAAAATTTAATTTAGTATTTTTATAACGGTTTAAATCCTATTGATAGAAACCTGATTGACACTTTCGTAGGTGGTGGACGAGTTGATAAGACCCCAATTGATTCCTGAACCCTAATTGAGAAAATGGTACATATCAGTCAACAATTTGGGTCGATATCTAGTATACGCATTTGAGGTGACCATGAGTTGAAAAGTATAAAATTTGAGAATAAGGGGGACACGATGTTAGAAGAGGTAAGTACCCATCTTCTAAAACATGCTCTTTCCCAAATGAAATTAAAATCTACAACTCCCATCCATTATGGTATAATTACATTTTCCCCCACTACTTTTTCCAATGTCCTCAATTGAGACAAAATTATGAGATTTGGGTGGAAATATTTCAAGGCCACCACAATAACAAACCATTTACTCAATAACCATATTATCTATCCAACCCTTGGTTTAAAGATAACAATGCCTATAGGTATGGGATTATTCAAACCAACCTCAATAACAATTGAACCAACTGGGGAATTTTTGTTATCAACCACCGCCACCCTTAAATACCCAACCACCACAAATTCTATTCCAACAAACACCTACAAATCCAAACCCGATCCTGGAAGATATGATGAAAAAATGGATTTTAAAAATATATAATTAAAAAACAACCCATGAAGCCATAAAAGATTTAAAACCCAGTTAGTCCAATTAGATAAATATGTGGGTGAAATTAAAAGTCACTTGTTGGGTAAATTACCCTATCAACCAGTTTTTAACCATTGGGATAAAGAAAAAGGATAATTCCATCACTTATATGATTGGGAAATAACTTAAAACCCAAATGAAACATCCTTTAGAGTCATTCCCTTCTATGGAAATCAAAATCCCAACTATTGATATTAGTCCAAATATTGAACATCCTTATATTAAGAGAATCAATTCCGAAGGAAATATTGTGTCTGTTGATGAGTAACCTATTCCATACATTCCTCTCCCATTTATGCTAAAGTAAAACCAACCATGAAAACAAAAGATTTCAATAATAGATAAGTAAATAATGGAAAATTATAAAGTGTGTGGGTTATAATTACTTTGATTGATGAAGTGAAAAAAATTTCATGATATGCCATGTTTATGAAGGGTATGTATACACAACAAAGGATAATTAATTGTGATGACCTGGTGAGGTTGTTGAGGAATGTCTCATCATTAACAGAATCAATCACATCCCACCAAATGAAAACATCTGGGAACATTCTCAATTCTATGAACTATAGGAGAGTGTTACTTTTCTATTCCTATGGATCATCTAGGTGCTTCTATAAATGTGATTACTCACTATATTTACTCTTCATTGCAGGTTATTGAACTGAAGTCCAAAGGAATTGTTTTTCAATTATCAAATTAGAGTACATCACACACTTCCGGTGTGGTAGGTTAAATTATCTTGATGGTCCAAATCTTAATATATCCTATTTATTTTTACGTTCATAAAATGGAAGATGATATGGTTAATTGACTAGCCTTGATTATAGTGGGGAGAACCATCTTGGAAACCCCAAAAACCGTAAAAAAAAATTTCATAATTGTACATAGTCTATGGAGTTTGGCGGTGACGTTGTCCACTTCAATATCGTTGATGCCATGAATCAATTCATAGAAGAATATTACTCTCCTTTGGTTAACTAAATTGGTGTACTCCCATCCCCTAAAGAAAATTATTTTAATACCCTGAATCCAAATTATATAATTTCATCAATGATTGAAATTTTAATTAATCAATCACGCATTGAATTTTTTACCAGTCTAGATAAATGTCACGCCTGTTTGTTAATTTATGATAACATGAAAATTGAGGATCCCATGTCAATTAATTGTACTGTTAGGAATTAAGAAACACCTTCCTCATCTAAGGATGATAACATTGAGTATTTATATGAGATTATTGACCTATCACTTTCTCACACACTCCTATCGACCAAAAACCCCCTAAACTACAACCAAAACAATAGCCTCGTGATTTAAAATATTTGTATCTTGATAATAGAAAAACGTTTCATGTAATAATTAATAGATAACTATCTCTGGAGAATGAATTGTGACTGCAAGAACATTTGAGGGAGTATAAAAATGGTTTGGTTTGACACATTCTTACATTCCTTGTATTATCCAAAAAAATTCACGCATCATATATTGTTATGTGATTATACTAAAATAGTGAGGCATGAACAAAGACGAAAAAACCCAAACATCATAGATGTCGTTAAAAAGAAGGTCACAAATATTTTGGCTGCTTCAGTTATTTGCCCCATATCTATCAGCCAATAGATCAGTCTAGTACATTTGGTTCATAAAAAACTCATCTAACGGTGATTAAAATTTAAAATAACGCATTGGTTCAAACTAGTGTTCTAAATATTTGTCATGTCTGTATAGACTATCACCTATTAAACCAACACACTAGGATGGACCATTTCCCATTTCCATCTATTGACTAGATTATAGAGAGGCTAGTAGTGTATTCTTATTAATATTTTCTTGATGGGTATTATTTATACATTATTATACATTTTTTACAGAGAATCAGAAGAAGTAAACCCTTATATGACCAATTGAAAGATTTGAATATACGAGGATTCCATTGGGTCCATGCAATGCTCAGGGTACATTCCTGGGATTCATGGTCTGTATTTTTTGTGATAACCTTGATAATATCATGGAAATTTTTAGGGATTGTTTCACAATTTATTGATCCTCTTTGGATGAAGATTTGAGAAGCTTGGATTCTATTCTACGTTAGCGTATTGAAAATAATATCATATTAAATTATGAGAAAATATATTTCATGTAGTGATAATATATATTTTTCGGAAATGTCATTCTTGGGAATGGTATCCAAGTACAAAAATAAAAATTGGATGCAATTTCATCTTTACTACTCTACAGAAATTTATCGAATGTGTGGTATTTCCTAGGGTATGCATGATATTAACATCATTTCATTTGTTAATTTATTTAAATTTCCATCCCCCGCCCTCGATTGTTCCAAAATGAAAAGATTTTTTTTTTGATGAAAAATGCGAGGGAGCTTTTAATGTGTTGATTTAGAGTCTCACATCACCCTTGATAATCCATCCACCTCAATGAGATTTACCATTTTATCTCATGTGTGACCCATCTAACTATATAGTAATGGTAGTTTTATCACAAAGGGTTGATGAATCTCCACATGTCATTGCATATGACTCATGTAAACTAGACTCTATCGATGTAAACTACACTTCAACAAAAAAAGAATCCATTTCCATAGTGTTTTCGTTGGATTAATTTATGTCATACATTTTCAAGACGAAAGTCATTGTATTATCATACCATGAATCCCTCATGTATCTCCTAAACATTCTGGAAGAAAACCCACATATCATTAGTTGGATTCTACACCTTCAAGAATTAAATATAATAGTTGAAATAATAAAGGATCATATTATGTATTGGCTTACCATATCAGTTAGATTCAATAATCCCTTGACATTGACTCATTACTCATTATAAACATAAATGACATGTTTCAGGACGATCAACAATACTGAGTGGAAGATGATAATCCATGTTATGATAAAAATATAAATTATATGGTATCATCTGGCATGACAGTTGATTTAAATAAAAACCAGGCCGACCATATAAAACATCAGTCATGTTTGTATGTTTGGGATGACCCATACAACAGGGGATCGTTTAGAGAACAATTTCTCAGGAGTTGTATACATGATAGATACTTTCAGTATGCCCGAAGGTTTTTTGGCACTCAAGCCTTTTGGGACCACTTTGGTACCCAACAGACTACTCTTAAGGTCCTTGATTCTTGTCTCTTTGGGCCCACATAATATTTGTATGGAAAACACTTCTGTAAATCAATTTCTCACTGTTAAAAATTGGTGGTTTTTGGTAAAATAAACGAAATGACAAAAAAATTATCATCCATGATATTTTTTGGTGTTTGGTGCGTTTACATTATGAGACCATTCTCCAATTCGTTTGTGAATCATTAAATTAATCTAGTAGAGGATTATGTTTCAAAATTAGGAGATGGACGAGCTACAGGGACTAATTATTCTAATGTAGTGGTATAAGTTTTGAGAACCCAAATCTTATATAGATTTGGATTACCTAGGTTGATCATCAGTGACAAGGGTTCTCATTTATATAACCAAACTATTCAATTTTGTTTGCATATGTTTGGGGTCAGGCAAAGAGTGTCTATTTATTATCACACACAATAAAATGGACATGCTATTGTTTCAAATATTGAGGTAATAAAATTATTTAAAAATGTTTCAACCCAACAAAAATTATTGGAGTCTTAGACATAAAAATTCATTATGAGCATACCATACAGCATTTAAAACACCCATTGAAATGTAAACCTGCCTGATTTTGTTTGAATGGAGTTTTAACCACTATGATGAGATTGAGAACTGAGCCATCTGCGCCATCAGAAAATTCATTTATTATACTTCTATTGTAGGCTCAAAAAAATACATTTTAGGTTTAGGAGACGAAGTAAATGAGAGCAGATGCATATGAGAAATCTAGGATTTATTAGTATAAAACTAAGGTTTCACCTCAGGGTCTCATCATTTGTCATCAATTACACATTAAAAAAAGATACTCCTCTATAATTAAATGTTGAAGTTGCTTCTAGGTAAGTATATTTATTGATGTTTTGGACCATAAAATATTTCTAATGTCTATTAACATAGTGTTTTTAGGATCAAAATGAAGAAACAATGCAAACATCGACGGTCAATGGCCAGCAGCTACTACACTTCCACAAATATCTTCAGGTGTTCCCTATGGAGGACCTCCATATTCAGGAAGAAAAAGAGAAATGACATCCACCAGGTTTTATCCTTCCTTTCCACATTCTATTTTGTTGTATTGGTGATATTGTATATTCTAGTTTTTGGGGATAAGTACATTCTTGGGATAGTTAGGAATTTTCATCAATATGATTCTATAATTTATCGTATGTTTAATAGTATAGTCACTTGTCTCCATGGTTTATCAATATCTCTTATGATGGAATTTCAATTCTAACGTGTAAAATGATGCTCCCTTTAAAATAATTCCAAACAAATTAACTATTATGTCGATTTTGTGGAAAATTTTCTTTTTTTTGGAATAATGTTTTTCAAATAAAAGTTATTGTGAACTCTTTTTCTAGAATTTATATTTTCAATTAATAATGTTTTGTTTAATGGATTTTACCAACACATGCCTTATTTCCAAAGACCAATATTTTATCCCAATTTCAAAGAGACATTTTATTCCCTTTATTGCATATTATCCAGTTTTATCACTTTCTAGAGAGTCTCGGGTCATGTTGAGAAACTAGAACATTCCATGATTATGTTTGAAGTAATAAGACTGAAGTGTGTAACATTCATGATTGAAGCCGTTGATCATTTAAAATACCATTGAACAATTAACCTCTATTTTTGGCCATAAGGACATTATACCCTTCATATAACTTAGAGACCTTGAAATTCCTGTTATGTAGCTTCTTTATGAGCTTAATTATCCCTAACTACCCATCTCCGGTGTAGATTCATGTTATAATTTCAGAAAGTGTGGGGGAGAGGGTGCTTACATGGGAATTATCTAGAATTAATCATTGTTATGGGATGATAGAAATGGTAACTAAATTTTCCAAGGGTTGTGGGTTCAAAAGACCTGTTTTATCATGGTTTTTCAAAATTTCCCTCTCTATATCCAATTAAAATTGTAAAAGAAAAAAACTAGTTTCGTACATTGATATAAAATATGAACACAAAAAACTAATAGAGAAAAAAGAATTTTTATTCATTATTATTCACTGATTAGGTGTGACGCAAACAAATGGAAAATAAGGATAATGAGATGGATGTGATATACATAGTGAGTGGATGAGTGTGTACATTCATTGAGAATAGTTGATGAATTTTAAAATTGTTTATACTTATCATATTAAACACTCCTCTTCTGCCACAAATTTTTTATACATTAAATCCTACCAACCAATTAATCCCAGAACAACCTATTCAACGTCCTCTTTAGTAACACAATAGTTTTTGTCAATAGAGAACCTAGAATCATGTAATGAATATGGTAAGGTCACATGAACTTTGGGAAAAAAGAATAAATCCACATTGAAATGTTCCATGAGTGATGATAGAAAAGTTCTGGGTGTGGTAGGCTATGGTATGATGAATGGGTAAACAGATGAAGATTTATAAATTTTAATGTGATAGAATAAAAATTATAGGAAATTTTTTTTATGAAATGAGACATGATGAATTTGATTTCAGAAAAATCATGGATCATTCATCACCATTGATTTAAGAATGATACTAAGCTAGGATATAATACTTTTCCCAAGTGTGAAAATGTATAGTTGTGGGGGTGTGATCGCACTGTGATTCACTAGTTCATTTTCACCCTTACACCACTTTGGTAAAATAGTTATAATTGAAAATCATAAAAAATAATAACAAATTTAACATTATGATATTTTTAATTATGTTGAGTTTATTACTAATGAAAAGTTAAATGTTACCTGTAATGATATTTACCTTTTAGGTGGAGGGGATTTAGAGGGCCCATGATGATGACCATGAAAAATGGGCTAAACTATTCAGGATCCTTGCACACCTATGGACTCATCTGCACATTACTACTGAACTGTGAATCCAAATGGTATGAAAAGTTGTGGCCTTGAAGAAAATGAATTGGGATACATTTCATCTATAGGAACCCAAGACTCCTTCTCTATCTGTTTTCCCAACCAACATGATTCATAAAACCCGTCAAATCTACATGATGTCAACTGTGGTGTGTTGTTTTCTGTCAATTTCTCAAGTTCTAATTGTCCAATTAGAGATAAAATATTTATGGAGATAATTTATAGGGGGTATACAAAATTATAGTTTATATAAAGTGATACCAGGCTATCTGCCAGTCAAAAACCAGGGTCCAAATGGATTCTCAAAATTAGGGAGATCAAAACCACCATCTAATTATTATTTAAAATGGACCCTGGGGCTCCCCATTTATATGTTCTATCCAGAATCAAATGTCGTCCATTTTAGATTCCAAGAGGAGTCTAATATTGGGATCAGTATGTTATTTGGAGTCTAATGAAACCATCATTTTTTGATGAATAGTAACAATCCCTTATGTATTGTTATAAGACCCTAATGAATAGTACATTTTAGTATTAATTTAATATTTTACAGATTTGTGATCATTTCAACTTGATTAATTATTCAAGGAGTTAAAAATTGAGTTATTGAATTAAAATTATTATTTTTTATTAAATTATTATTTTATTTAAAAATTAATGTATTTATATTCTGAAAATATTTTCAAAGAAATAGACTTAATTTTTGAATTTTACTTGTCATAAATTTGGTTGGGGTGATTTTTTGGGATTTTTTTGGAAATTCTTGAATTTCTTATGTATACTGAAATACAATAAAATACTACATATGCAATTTATTAGTTTAATAGAATATTTATGAAATAATATATGATATCAGCCGACATGGTTTGAACTCACATGAAATTATTACTGTTTGGGGTCACAAAAATCTATAATATTTATATTTTTGAGAAAACATATTATAATAATTATTAAAATAATGTAAAATTCTCATCTCCTCTAATATAAATACCACCCTCATTCCTCTGTTCCTCCCATACCTCTCAACCCTTGATCATTCCATAGGATCTACCCAATGCTCCTCCCAAGATCCATCCCCATATCCACGACCTGTTGTACTCATCATGATTCCAAAACCATGGGCCTTAATAAGGATCTCAAAGAGAAGAGATCAAGAGGTAATCATCCTCTATTACTTTCATTCTTTTAATTAAATTTCCATTTCTATTATTCATCTTTCCACATATCACCTTATCCAAGTGACATGAAGGATCCTGTAGCATACATATTGTAGATTTGATCATGTTTATAGAAGACTCACCATTATAATTATTCTCCTCTCCCACATATTCATGAAATTAAAACATCATCTTTGATGTATCGATTTACTAACATCATGGAAAATATGATATCAATTTCTTTTATGTCCTTCAAGACTAGTCATGACACCATTTTTATGGTCTAAAGAGATTATAATTTCTGTATTATAACATATATAAGTTTATGGAATCATTTTTACATGTTTTATTAATTTATAAAACAAAATTAGTTCTTTATAATCCACGAATCAAAAAATTGACCTAAAAAAATAAAAATAATGTTTTAAGATATGAAACATCATCATGTAATAATTAAAAATGATAAATGGTATAATTTATGTTTCTGGAAATATTAAAATCACCCTCTATTCCAATTCTATAGTTTCACTTCCAGTAGACAAGAATATCCCTCATGATCCGATCATGGAAATCAAGTAAACTATACTTATTTTCAATGGTATTATTTTAATTTAAAATTTTTTGTATTGTAAAATTTATTATAACTTTTTCATAGATTTTTTTTTCATAGGTTCTCTAATATTTTCAAATTATGAGTTCATTGAAAATTATATTCAAAATCAGGATTTGAAAATGTTTTTGAAAAATATTTTCTAATCTAATATATTAATAAGAAAAAGTATAATTTTTTTTTCAGAATTATATGTATTTTTATATGATTTTTTGAATTTATATTCGAAATATATATTTTGAAAATAGTATAATTTTATTCAAATTATATATGTCATATAATTATTTAAGTAAATAAAATATTATCAAATTTCTTTTCCTAAAGAATGTAAAAAACATTTTTTCAATGGTTCTTAAAGAAATCCCCTTACTGTATAATATTTATAACATAATGCTATTAATATTTTTTTCATGATCTTATAAATGATTCTAGGATTATAATTTTGATAGGGTGATATCATGAGTAAATTCTATGGTAAACATTTCTATTATTTATAATAATATGATAATAGGTAATGGCAATCCTCTTCCTTTAAATCAGTGATAAGAAAATATACTCACATGTATAATATAATATATATTTCCATTTTCTCTAAAAAATATAAATAATTATTTTCTACCAGATATATAAGTGTGGGTCTCAAGTTATTACTCATAGAATACATAAATTAATATCCTTAACAGTTCCATCCACTATTTAGAACTGTATATTTATCCATAATAACAATAATTCTACATATAATGCTAATTTTTTATATTATTTATTATTTTTAGTATTATCTCAAAGTGAATGGTAACATCGAATGTTTAGTAAACCATTTCCCAATTACCAACTATAATGACCAAACCAAAAAAATTACATAGTTTTGGTATTTTATAGTTGAATTAACACTCATTTACAAATTGTATATTAAATTTATAGTTTTATATTGTTTATTAATAACTATTACATGAAAACATAAATGATAATAGATACATTTATACTTGATATACATTCTTCTGAGAGTATAAAAATCTTAATTGAAAACATTATTTATTTATTTTTTACTATTATTAACTACATTTAACATAACATATTCATTCCATTTTTAGATACTTAATCTGTGAGAATGAATTATGAAAAATGGGATTTGAAAAAAAAATTAGAGTAAGAGACCAAAAAATATAATTATTCCATAAAAAAATTTGAACTACCATTTAAAATTTTTCTTAGAATCATTTATTTATATCAATAAAGGGCATTACCTATCTTTCAAAATGTTATGCATCATAAATTTTTAAAGTCACACTACGTACATGAATTATAAATTTAATGAATATAACAACAATTTAGGTTCCCTGTAAAATAATCATCATAAAACCATTTCATATGGAAATAACCATACATTAGTTAAAATATATAATTACCTAGAAAAAAATAATTATCCAATGTATTGGAGAGAAATAATGGGGTTCACCTATGTTATCCTTAACTATATATATGATAACATTTTTTATGTTTTCAGTTATATAATGTAATTAAATTATGTTTTGGATAATTCAAATGTGATTTTTAATTTTTCAGTCTTTTCTATAGGTAAATGGTTTGATCACTTTTAGTAGAAACTGTGCAAAACCATAACAGAAAATGTGCAACTAAAATAGTGGGAACATTGTAGGTTAATTGTTTTTCCAAATCATGAAGCTACCCTAGGAGAAAATATGAAATTATTAATAGTGGTTGTTAACCTGCTTTGTGATTGGTTTTTTCAAAACCTATATCCCAACCATGTTAGATGGGTTTGAAGGTAGTGGATAATTCTCGATTAGAACACGATCTTACAAACAATAAAACCAAACCATGCACCGTTAAAAATTTGATCTAAAAATTTTGAATCCTTCTTGGTTTAACTAAATAATCCCTCAACCCCCATAAACATGTTATATTCATAATTTATCTCCCTACCAAGAATGTTTTCTCCAATTCTTTTGATATATGGGACATTACTAAGAGAATCATGGTGCCTTGTATAATAGTTTTGTGGATATGTTATATTTCACTCACATTTTTAATATTTTTTCCGACATACCTAACATATATTTATATATTTAGTATTTTTTGGATAAAACCATGTTTTATGATGTCAATTATGGTGTGATATTGTTTTTTTCATGATATAGAATATGATCACTATGAAATTTTAAGACTTTGAGGACAATTTTATTAATTTTTTATTTTATTTACCATTTTCACCTGGTTTTGAGTTGTTGTTGGATTCACTTTTGACTACACATGATTAATACATGATGGATTGGATTCAAGTTAATTAAATTTTGTTTAATTGATTTCTTCATTTGTTTCGTGACTCTCGATTCCAAACATGATTATTTAATGGTTGTGAAATTTTGAAAATTTTTGCAAGACACTAATTTTCTACTAAGGTATAGAATCATTAAATTTTTATATAATTAATAATTTTGGACCTAATATTAATGTATAATGAATTAGAAATGGTCTCAATGTTGTATGATTATCATTTTAGGTCTAAAAGGCAAATTTATGGTAAAATTATCCATATTCCATGGTTAGAGTAAACCAAGCAGGTAGGGCACAAGATTAGATACTACCATTAAGACGGTTCACTTTTTCCTGCAATTCCATCTTGTATAGTTGGCACATGTTTTCATAAATATGTATCCTAATAATGCATGTGCTCTTTTACCTAGGTAGTTGTGCATATTTTCTGCACTATTTGTCAAATTGTGTAGAAAAACAATGCATGGATAAATTTTGTGTAATTCTAAATTTTCCGCCATGATGATCTAATTAAGCTCCTTCTATATCTATTATATGATTTCTAGGGTTATTGGAATATTTTTCTATCCTTTATAGAAATTTTAATCCCTATCCTAAGGATTAGGAGATATCATTCATCTGATATATGTTTTAGCTTCTATTCATCATGTTGGATTTGAAATAGTATGAACTTGATACATTTTTAGACATTCTTCTTCTATATTGATATTGACTTGGTTATGCATGTGTGATCATTTTTAAATTTTTCATAGATCTAATTTGATCTGAGAAAATTTGGGGCTAATAAAAGAGGAGGATATTTGTATGATCATAATGTGGGTTCTCAATAACTCATCCTTCATGTTTGATGATTTTGGAACTGTTATGTGGGGCCCACTAAATATATCATGTTGCATTTATTACACCTATATTTCATGATTATAATATTTATAAACATATTCTACGGACTTTTAAAATTATTTGATTAGTTGGTAGTAGTTATTCCCAAATCTCCACACTTTCCTTGTAAGATGTAATGCCACTATTGTCTTTTTATTATTCGATATGTTTGAGCCACCATTCATGTGTGACTTATCATGACATTCCTCAAGAATTAATTTCCGAAATTAAATGGATTTATTAATATTTTGAATTTCAAAATGGAATGTAAAATGTCACATCCAATTGACCCACCTAATGTATGTTCTTCCAATCAATAACTTAATGTGAAATAGAAATTTGAATGTATAAAAATCCTATGAGTTTACCTGATTTAAATGTGAATGATTAATATGAAGAATGTTCATAGAACCCCTTACTATGTGGATGGGAGGTACCATAGTGAACATTAATTATTTAATATTCCATTAATGGATTTAATAAATGTTTCATGCATCATTTTATTTTCACACTAATTGAAGGCAGGTCATGAACTCAATAGACATATTGAAAATTTTTAAATTGATGAAAGGGTTGAACCAAATATGGACATACAACCCTAATAAAATGAAATGATTGAAACTAATGAAATATTATATGACTGAATTATCAAATAAGAAACTCCTGACTCAAGATAACATTGGATTCCTTTCATTAAATGTCATGTTCTCTTGAGAACCTAATTCTAATTAAAGGATGCATCTTGCTTAGGTTGAGACATTCAAAGATCATGGTCCTTGTATATTCAAGGACGCCAAGAATGACACATCAGAATCCATCACATAGAATTAATGTATTCCTCGGGTACATTCATATGATGTAACATTGACAAGTAGGGGCCATGTTTATAATCCATAGGTCACATTCACTACATAGCCTTGTTTTACCTTTAATGATCACCATTTATTCAGTAGTCTTCAAATTGTGGAATTCCATGGAATATTCCCCTGGATTAATCTCTTATCATTATACATGATACAAATACTACTATTTTGGTGTCCCTTGACGTATTCATTTCCATGGTTACTACCATGGAACATCATTATGAAATATCATTATAGGTTGCCCCATTATAACCTGGATCCATTAGTATGGCTATCATCAGACTTATTTTTGTACTTGTAAGAATAAATTAATGAACTAGTTAATGGTTCAGAAACCATCCAATGGCTGAAGAAGGTATGTGTGTATTTGGATACATTGTACTTATTTACATTGTATATATTAATTCTTGGACATTTTTACTTGTTCATTACCTGGCCAGATGTTATAGCCTCTGTTGGGGGTGGCACACAGATATTTGTTGCACACCCTATCTGAAAACTATTTGGATCCTAGAATAGATTAGATGATTGTAGGTTTTGATAAAAGGATTCATACGGCTTTGAACACTTGACTGATTTCTCTTTAATATGAATCATGATACCAGATGACCATGATAGAGCTCGGAATGCATTGGATAATATTTTTTCTATTATAATTTTGCAGAACATGTTATGACCCCATTTTTTATCCAAGATTTCCAATTTTTCATCGGTCATCACAATTCATCTTCATCAGTTGTATTCTTGTATTTTATTCATGTTATTGTAGTTATTTTTGATGTTGTCTATACATTCTGATGATCCATTTATTTACTAATATGTCGTCCTTTATTTACAACATTTTACGATTATACACTATGATACACTCATATTAATGGAATAGTCTCCCAATGAACACGCAATAAAACCTCACTAAAAGTCAGAAGCCCCTGGAATTCAGGAAGATTCTATTGAGGCCATGTGGTCCACCTATCATTGGGACCTATTAGTTGGCATCAGGGTCCAGGAAAATATAAATTGATATCATAGGAAGTTCCTATTACAGATTTACTATTACGAGACAATTGTTTATAGATTAGGAATTCTTAGGACATGGTCGAAAGTCATTTTAGGTCGTTGTGAACTCATGTTTGGGGTAAAATCCATGTTAACCGAAATATAATTTTTGTTTTTTATTTCTATTACATTTAAATTTATTTCACCATTGGTTGAATCACATCTTTGGGGGAGTTGTTGATTATTACTCTAATTGAGGAATTATTCCAAACATGGCCCGATGAAATGATAAAAAGGATCATTATTAAATGCATATTATTAGGTGTATATAATTCCTATGTCATGAATATTTACATTCTATATAGGTGTGTTTCACTACATTTCATTGCTTGATATGCCTGTGATTATTGAGTGATTCCTTGATATTAGGTTATACTTGTGTTACATTTGGTTGCAATTGAGTTATGAATGAGTAAATTCATATGTTTATGTTCCCTATTGGGTTGGGTTGATTAACTTACAAATTAGATCCATTATTATACAATTAATTGTGTGTCCTTTTCAGTGATAAGGTGAATGGGATCTGATTCAATTAGAATGAGAATACAATATAATGTGAAACATGAAATCTAAAATGACATGATTTCACATCCATATCCCACCTAGTCATATTTATGAATGGTAAATGACTGAACCTGGTCATTAAATGAAAAATTAAATGAAATTTAATCCCGACAACATACTTGTAACTAGCCATCTAAGTAGTTAGTTAGGGTAGTATACATTGGAATGTGAGTTTTACCTTGTTTAGATTCTGGATGAGCTTCTATATATCTTTATAATGCAATTTCTGAGGCATGTTCTAGCAATTTATAAACCAATTATCCCAGAACATTCTTGTATTTTATGTTAAGAAGTATAAAAGAGAATGTTCCCTAAATTGTGGGCCTTGGACCACCTGTTTTTTATCTATATCTATATTATTTTGTCATGGGTATTGTGGAAAATATCTTACTGTATTCTCACATTCAGGAAGAACATTTCAATCATATGTAGATATTTTTGAGTACACTGAGGGATCATTAGAATTAATCTAGGAATTCTATGTTCCACTTCTGGGTCAAACAAGAAGACTTCATTGTTAATATTATTTCAAATAATGTGTTTCTATTGAACCTAGAAATTTTATTGATGTAGATTCTGAGGATAATCCGAAGAACATGATTTATATACATAGTTTCATAGGGATATCTGGATGTTAAATAATTTTCAAAAAAAGATTATCAAATAATTATTCACCTCATTCTAGAATTACATAGAATGGTGTTATGTTGTAGTGGTCATGAGAGAGTGGGATGGGATTTCAGGAGATGAAATGGAGGCATGTCTCAAAACCTATTCATATTCTTCCAGAGTTAGGCATAGTTTATACCAATAATGTGATGAATTATGAATTTTTCTTAGGATAAGTGATGAAGTATGAGGATAGAGTCACTGCATATGGATCTCGACATTTGAGGCCTAATGAGAGAAACAACTCAACACAAGACCTGAGCTAGAATCAGTCATCCACACCTTACATTACTGGATACACAATCTATTTGGTGAGAAATTTATGGTCTACACGAACCACTAAAGCATCAAATATATCTTTACACATTATTACCTAAACTATATACAGTGTATATGATTTGAATATATGCAGCCCATTGATTTTTAGATTTCTTATAAGTCATGGAAGGGTAATTTAGTTTTATATATTATGAGTCAAAAAAACAAAAAAGGGTCATTCAGGAAGATAGTAATGATTGGATTTTAATGGATATTTTCTATAAGAATCATTTGGAGTTTCATGATTGTCGTTCAAGTTATTATCTCTTGTCTTAAAATTTTACCTCTCACCTCTTTGAGATGCTGAAGCATAGAGTGTTTTCAGATCCTCAACGATTGTTTATATGTGAGAGTATATCAAGATACAACACAAATCTGAAATGGCCTATTGATAGAGAAGACATCTTATATATTCATAGACATGTTTGGGAACCTATATATGTGAGAGAGGAGTTGATATAAAAGACCAACACTTCTTAGTGGGAATTTCTTCCATGAATCTCCAAAATTTCTTGAGATACATGATGCCTGTATTGGTGGCCCGGGATGAAACATCAGATAGATGGATTTATCAATAGGTGATACAATTTTTAGAAGGTGAAGGTAGAGAACAAGAGTCCATTAGGATTGTGGGAGCCATGTCCAGTTCAGAAATTTAAATGGAATGAATTATCGTTGGATTTTTTAGTCATCTTACGTAGGTTGTATAGGGGAAGTGATGATATATGGTTTGTTATTTACTGACTAAACATATAATCCCACTTTATCCCTATTCATAAGAATTTTCTGTTGATGAGTTGGGAATATTGTATGTCTATGAAATCATAATAAAACATGGGGTCCCTCATATTATCATTTCATATATGGAATCTCATTTAACATCTTAGTTCATGAAGGGATTATAGATGTCTATTATAACCTGGTTGCTTCATTGAACATCTTTTCACCCTCATAATAATGGAAAATAGGTATGACCAATGAATGTTCTAAAGGATATGATCTGAGAATGTGTCCATGATTTTGGTGGATCTTAGGAGAGTCATATCCTACTCAATATGTTTCCCATAATAATAGCATCCATTTGATGTTTCACATGGATCCTTTTGAGGAATTACATTGCAGGTCGATCTATTATCTATAGTGTTGGATGAATGTAGGTGTTGAAACCCTACTAGGTCCTTGTCTCATTTAGGTCACATTTGAATATGTTCAACTGAACAGAATGTGCTTTCCTACTTCTCAGTCAAATAAAAAAATGTGTTTCATTCGCTATCAATGGCGTCTAGAGTTTGAGGTCGAGGATCATGTTTCCCTACAGGTATCATCTAGGATAAGTAATATATAGTTACAGAAGATAAAGTGAAATCATCCCATTATGTAGGTTCATTAGTAATTCAAGAGATAGTTGGGATGGTAGACTATAGGTTTGTACTTTCTCATAGGTAACATGAAATGCATGACATCAATCATGATTAAAAAATTCATCAATATCATGCTGACCTGTATCATACCTATGATCCTTGGAAATTTGAGTCTAATTTTAATGCTTATTTTTTGAGTATCTAATATCATTAATTGAACAATGCATGCATGTTCTCTGATGTTGGTCTATCCCTCTTATTTGGGTGAAATGATTGCATGGTCATCTGTAGGATGACACATGGTAGCATGATGCTAACATATTTTCCTAGTGTCTAGATTGTTTCATAAAAATTTCTTTACTACTCTTATAAGTTGATATCAGTGATGAATTTTTATGCCAGAAATATTGTAAGAACACAGTTATTCACTCATTTATGTATCCTTTAAATTTCTATCTAATTATTTATTTTGGAAATTTTATGGATGCTTAATGAGTTAGAAATTGTAATAGGGGTGTCCGAGGAATGTTCTGATCCTTGAATAAATATTTTTGGCCAAAATGGACATCACGCATGTTTAGAGTAAACAATTTGTTTTGGGTGCCCTGTTAGATCCAACTGAGGGAATAGTCTACATTTTCAGGATGATCCATATTGCATGGTTGGTGCATAGTTTCCCTAACCATATAGACTAAAAATATGATTTTTCCATTTTCCTAGTTACTCATGCATGGTTTTGGAATATTTTATCAAACAATGCAGAAAAAATTTGCACACGCTATATTTTGGGGTAATTTTACATTTTTTCCCTCAATGTTCTAATTAACCTCCTCGTTCCTCTCTAATCAGATCACGAACATGATTGGCCTCATTTCCTCTAATTTTGGATCATTCTAATGGTATAATATAAGGATTAATAGTTATCCTTCATCTAGGATCTATTCAATATTTTTTTCATCACTTTTTGAGTGGTTCAATTTTCACTTGAGTCCTATTGTGTTGATCTTCTTCTCTCTAGACCATGACCTAGTTATCGAGGTGTGAGTGTTTTTACAATTTTCCCAGATCTAATTTTGTTTGATCCAAATGAAAGTATAAAATAGGATTAGGATACTCACATGTGATTATGGTGTTTGGTCTACAATTCATTCCCCATGTTTTATGATTTTTGAATTATTGTGTGGATCCCACAAAACTTATCAGGGGCTGTTTATTGAATATTTATGTCATGATTATAACCATTTTAATAGTACGGTTTCTTATATTTTAAAATTTATGAAAATTATTAAGTGGTTACCCACATAACTCCATAAATCCAATGATGGATGTTATGCCACAATTGATGATTTATTGTTTGACAGATTTGAGCCACTATTCGGGTGTGTCGTGGAATGACCATCCTAAGGGTACGATTTTCCTATTTTAAATTGATTGATTTAAATTAATAATATAAAATTTTAATGTATCGTTTCACTTATAGTTTACCCCACCTAAAAATAAATTAATGAGGAAAAATTAACATATATAAAATCAAAAAATTAATTTAATATAAGTCACCCCATATTATTTTGGATACGAGATAGAGTGAGAGGGAGAAAGAAATAGATGCCAGGGATGATAAAAATGGACTCCCATGGGTAGCTAATTTGAAATATAATCTATGTTAGATGGTCCAAATATTAATGGTCTCTAATTTGTTTAAAAAGTAGTTGTCAGAACAATAATAACCAAACTATCTAGATCAAAACATGATTCCAACATTGGTAGAGAATCATCCTAAGGACTATCTATATTTATTGACATGATCTCTTTATATGTACTCCTCTCGGGATTAACAGTTCAAAATAATGAGCCAACCCCTAAAAAATAATTCATCTTTGGATTACACATCCGTGGTTTTGGAGTTAATTATTGATGTATATCATCAAAACCACTCATATTTTATAGTATTGGTGAAACCCATTGCACACAATTGGAACATAATAAAACTCTGAAACATAATATTGTCATTTGGACTTAACTTCGACTCAACCAAAACCAATCCAAACTACAAGACCGTGATCAGTAATACAAATCATCTCCTTTCAATGATCCAAATCATTGATAATAGATTTGAGTTAAAATTCTAAAAAATATCCCCTCTATATAATGTATATTTAAAATTCCTTATTCAACTTGAAAACTATAATAGATTAATATTTTATAACCAACCATGGATGACAGTTATCATACATGAAAATTCCTAAACAACCATATCCATTAATGTTATCTTATCATAATTTCATATTTATGTCTAATATATTATGTTATTCTCAGTGAAGATAAATATGATTTCATAATGAAAATCCAAATACATGGTGCAATATTCATCAAAAAACTTAACTCACACTCAACATCTATTTCCAAACGGTATGACAATTTTTAACTACATTATTCGATCATGATAAACAACTTTTTCATAAATTATTTCATTGTTATTCATATGGATCTCCTGATAACAGGGTTTATCTTATAAGGGTTGTGACCATTACATGGTGCTCCAATGCATCAGAATCAAATAATTGAAAATAATTTTTAGGCTCTAACAACATGATTAATGTGGTGTCCATCACACCAAACACCATTCCAGATAAAAAAGTGGATATTCATCCAATAGAAGACCTTTCCTAGACATTCTCAACAACACCTATATAATAATTGTAAAATAACCCAATATGAAGTATTAAATCCATAAAGGAATCATGATATCATCAAAAAATCTATATAAAATAGTAAACATATATATTGGTATAATTTCATTGTTTATAACTAGATCAATCAAATCATTCATTATTCTCTCACATTGTGAACTAACACACAATCAGTCCTACTAGTTCTTAGATCATGTGATGACATTCATGAGTCAATTTCCAATGATAATATCCTTCTCATTTCCATATAATAAAAAAATACAGTATTATAAATGTATAAAGATATAACCATATTTACCATCCCAAAAAAATTCGTATCACTCCAATGATCCTACCCAAAAAATGATTGTTGCTCCTGGGATCTCACTCATTATATCATCACTCTTAATGACCACAAAAATATATCCCACTAAGAACAGAGTTATAACATGAAAAATAATTGTCTACCTATTTTAGGCCTATATGAACATCATACTTTATACTTGCTAATATTAATTTATAAAGAGGGTCACACCCACAATTATTTAATTGAGAGATTTCCACAATATGTAAAAACTAATATTTCCCTTCAAGAATAATGGTCTAATTATTTAGGACATTTCACCTATATAAAAACAAATTTTGTGGAACACACTCATGTCAAGGAAACCAAGAAAAATAAATTCATTACGAATGTTACCTCCCAATATATAGGGAAACTTCACACCATATAATAACCCTATGACACCTTGCCAATAAAAATTTAATCAACACAATTGTTACTCATCTCATATAATTTTAATAAATGGTCAATAAACATTGGGAATAATACATAACTACTATATGGTATCTTGATCTCATCTAAAACCTATGTTTATACTGTAACATATTACTCTATCAAAAAAACTAAATATTTATTCAATGAATTTCATGTCAATGATCCAATACTGACACACCTAAATAATATCAATTCTCCCCATGAATTATAGTAATATATATAATTATAATCATCATTTAATCATTAAAAACAATGACAAAGAATACAAATAATTATCTGGGAAAAAAATATTAACAACTATCTCCCTATTATCATACTACAACCCATACAATCCCCAAAAAATCGAACAATACTAGATTCAACACATTATAGTAAAGATTAAAATTCACATCTATGACGGAAACAAAAAAAATTGGATTTTGAATCCTATTTAATATTTTTATTGAAAAAACCATTATACAAAGGAATTTCATGTTCATTTCCAAATGAATCCACTAAAAACTCTTTTATAACGCCACATATTAGATAGAACATCATATAGATCAATCAGAACTCCTAAAAATCTGTTGTTTCTTCCTACTTTTGGAGACACAAAATCCCTTGATAAAAGATTTATGGGGTTAACCTCATATATACAACACAAATTATGAATATCATGAATCGTATATTAGGGAAATTAGAATCTTCCCCATTCCATTAATACAAAAATTCACATTGGTTAAAGCTCGTAGGTAGTGCCTATGCATTAGAATTAACTACCACTAAGAAAATTTAGTACTAAAACACCCTAACTAGGGTCCTTTGTTAATCATATACAGCAAGAATCACATGTTAATTGACATATCATATCATCAACCCTTCTTTATCAGGAATCGTTGCACTATACATCCCCTACTATTGATCAGGTCACACACACATATATAAAGAATAATAATCCTCTAATGATCCATGCCATGAATCACATAGTTATATGGAAAAATTAAGTAGAATTCCACAATGTAGAAACAAGGTAAAAAAAATATCGAATATTTTTTACACAATATATTAACAAATCTATATTATTTTTTAGAACATGTACCTATGAATCAATATACTATTTACAACTACTGCGTGTCACTATAAATCCCATACATGAGGGAGTTTATAATCATATTCAAAGAGAATCCCACCAATGAATTAAAAATATACATCATTTGAAAAATATTTTCTATTTTTCTTCAGACTACGCATCCCCTAAAATATTATATAGGATAACTCTGTATGTGTTTTTCATGAATCATTACACAATTGAACGCTCTTTAATAAGTGATATCATTTATAAAAATAATTAATATGTAATTTCAATAATATTTTGTAAATAGTATTATTTCATGAAACTCTCATTCAAATGGTTCTATATCCAAAAAATAAGGAATTCTAAATTATATAATAAATGTGTTTCAATATAGTGGAATAAATACATATCTAAAAGTTGTAGGAAAATAATATAATTCTTATATCTATGGAATCCTTGAATTCAAATCAAAAAAGGAGTTTTTGATTCAATAATTAAGAACCATCCCATCATACTTCATGGTCATAATCTCAATATACAATCATTTAATATTTTATATAATAAATAATTTAGTAATACCATAATGGAATGTACCACCACTTCAGAACTATTGATATTTCCTAGACTGGTAGCCTAAAAATTACCTGTAGTGCTCATCACCATAAACCCAGGATATTAATATGTAGTTATGGTTTAGGTTGTAACCATGTAAATAGTATATTATTATAATAGAATAAATATATTGGCATATATTAATAAAACATCAGTTACAAATAATATAAAATTTAGAAGAAATAAAACAGAACTACATATAATGAATTTAATATGAATGAATAAAATAATAAAAACTCACTAACATATTAGTGATACATGAAAGAAAAACACTAGGATTTTCTCATATATTAATTAAGAAATGGATATAAAATAATTGTTAGAGCAATTAAAATCATTAGGCCTCATATAATTCAAGATCCACTCCATTTAAAAATTTATTCATGACCATGACACTCCCAAACACTTCCAATACTGACCTTTTGGACAATGAAGTCATCATGGGTACTCAGGGTACATGTCTACCTAATGAGATTGATTTTATAATTTTGTAGGGAACCCACAAGGGTTTCCCAATGAGAGACATTTATTTCCTATAACATTCTAAAGATAAATAATAAATATATGAATATTCATAGTATTTGATTATGTTCTATTACAAATAAAAAACAATTATTGTCTTTAAAAAATTACTTATGTATTCACATTTTTTGTAAAATATCAACATCCTTTGTCAAGTATATTATTCATTAACACCCACACATCATATATATATCATTGAAAAAACTATTATTCAAAATATGGGGAATAAGAACACAAAAAAAACGGCTAAGTAAGGGTATTAATAAGAGATATCAAAACATGATAATCAATGGGAAAAAGATAAGAAATTTTAATGAGATAATTAATTATAATCCTCATAATAATATGTCAAACATAACTAGAAATGAATCTTTTCATAATTTATTCAATAAAATGACTTATTAAATGAGACCAAGGATTAATGATTCCTAAAAAATAACGAATGATATAATAGAACGCATGAGAGGAAGAAGTCGTAAGTTAGTGTCATTTTTGTATTAATTGAAAATCATTTCATTTTCATGTCTCATATCAAATACTATTATAATTGAATGGGTTAACTACTCATTAACTAATTTTTATATCCACCATTCACTCCCAATACTATCATAATTGAAAAATTACCCTGATAAATTTGGTAAACCACCCATTCTTATCCATATAATATCATGTTAAACCATTATTAATCCAATAAATTTTTGGTATACATATGTTTAGGGAATGCACTAAAATAATGGAAACATTAAATATGTTCGTCGCTTGATCTAAAATTTTTCAACATATCCTGATATCATAACCAACATAGAGGATGCAATTTTTGTAAATAGTTCAAAGTAATAAATCTAAAATCTATATAAATAATGAATAAGTTGTTGTTTGATCATATAATCATTAAATTATGAAAACATAAAAGGAGGTTATTATATATGAACAGATATTTAAAAAATATATATAATATTTCATTATAAAAACACCAATTTCATTTAAAAATAAATTATTTAAATAAAAAAATTTATACAATATTAAATAAAATAATTTTTTTAATTTAAAAAAACATATAAATTAATCATCATTTAAATATGTATCCATGGTGGTGGGTAATATCTCTCATGTATATTTTTTGAAAATGATTTTCCATTATTGTTTTCTTCAAAAATTCAATAAAACATCATTCATGAAAATAAAATTATATTCATTTAATTATATTATGAAAAGTTACACATTGGTAAAAATGAGTTAAATTAATAATCAAATAACAATAAATAGTATTTTGAAATCACTATTCATGAAAATATATTGATAGAATAAACTATTCTTTACCAAAGACAGATATTGGAGAGGTTTTTCACAGAATTAATCAATTGGTCTCATCAGATATTAAAAAAGTGAATATGAAATGGAAAAAATTAATTTTAATTATTAACTATAGTGGAATAATAGAATTTATATTTTTTAAGGATATAAAAAATTATCTAATCAATGTAATATTTTAGCATAAACGATCTTGATAAAAATGAAATTTTATCCTTAATAACATTAAACTTGGTTAGGATTGATTTAAGACCATATTGAAATATATACCTTCAAATAAAAAACTAAAATCAAATAAATCCATTATATTAAAGATTCAAAAAAACAAATGGTACTATATAAACCCCCTAAATTTTTAGAGATATATTACAAAACATATGTCCGAAACAATACAATTTCAGTTTGTAAACACATACCAATTTGGTATCATTTGAATAAAACTCCTTGGATTAAATAATTATAATTTTAACAAAGAATAGAAATAATTAATAATGATATATGGTATATAATTTCCATTTATCAGTATATACACCTCATAAACAAAACGTAGTTCACAACATCCATCATGCCTCAACAATGTAAAGTTTATATTAAATATCATTATTACATTTGTAAATTTTTAATAGAAATTAATTTGTGGCATGAGAATCATATATTATTATAATTTACTAGAATTGAACAATTTATTATTAAAAAAAATCAGTTTTAGTAAAAATCCAATATAAATAAAAAACTAGTGTACACTATAAAGACATTCCACAATGAATAGAAATTGAGAAGAAACACATACCCTATATATGAGTTGATTCATGCATGATATAACATCATGTATGAAAAATTAATATTTATTTTTATAGTATAATAAAATAATATTAACTTATATAATAGTATGTTAAAAAAATATTTCATTTTAACATTAGTTTATAAAAAAATAGTATATTAACTCTGTCATTTTGAGTGCAAATTGCATTGTTGTATGTTTGTTTTTTATCAGTGTTAATGGTCCTTGAACATTTATAATGGTTAATGTATTTATATAATGTTCAAAATGATATAAATATAATATATAATCATAATATACTTATTTATAATAATTTATATTTTTTTGATGAAAAAAATAATTTCATCACTTCGTAGGGAGAGTAATCCATATGTTCAAAACAAGGGCATTTCTAATTTTCGAGGGACATAATGTTATAAAGGTAAATTGTAATTAAAAATATACATAATAATAATTATCTAATAAATAAATTAGATTTAAATTATATATAACCTTCTACAGTATATATTTATTGTAAATTTTAAAAATATTCACATTTCCCTATGGGGGAGGTAGTCAACACATACAAATTAGTGATGTTCAGATTTAACAATGGATCAAAAGGTAAAAAGTATGTTATTATGATATAATTTATTAAAAATAATTCTGTTATTAATATAATATATAAAAATTTACCCATCATTATATCAAACCATGAATAATATAGATGGAAAATGTTTAGTATCACTATGTTGAAGCGGTTGCCTTCACGTATGCATGTGAAATATTTTTATTTACAATTTTATGGAGAAGGAGTGGAAAATGTTAGAAATTAATCATAATAACATCACCATATTTTTATAAAACTATATTTATCGTGATTTTTCATATACATAATGTTTAGAGAAGGTGTAATAGGAAACAAATTTCAATGTCCTTTATTAAGAACTATACCTATATTTTGAAAGACCCCCTTTCGCATAATACTTATGTATTAAAGGATTGAACTTACATGTATAAGATAATAATATAATGATTGGAAGCACAATAGGAATATTTTTTGGTAGGATATTTTATTGATATAATTATCTTATTGTTTGAATATTGGTGGACACATGGTCACATTTATATGTGAGGAGAGGGACATAAATAAAATTTCAAAAAATATTTAAATTAAATATGTCCATATTTAAAGATTATTTATGAAAATTTTGAAAACAAAACAATTTTTAACAATTAAAGAATGAAATATATTCAAAAAACCATAATTAAATAGGTGTGGGTGGAAATCCTACCCTTATATATATTTGTACCCCCCTAGAAAACATTTTTAACTTTAATCATTGGAACAAAATATTTTAAATTATACTATTCCCTAGATCCAAAATGAATGTTGGAAAAATTATATTATAAAATTATTCTAATACCACATATGGAACAAATTTGAATAGATTTAATTTCCATAAACATATTTATTTAAATTTAAAAACCCCAAAAACCTAATATGAAAACCTATTTTATTACAATTAATCCTAAAAGATAAAACCTAATTTTCAAGGATAAAATGCATTATTAAAATCATAAAATTAATTTTAAAATATAAAATTTAATATAAAATCTTTAAATTTAATGAAAAAATTTAGTCAATATATATTTCATTAATCTATTTAGACAAAAAAATTTCCTATAAAAAATATTTCTTGGAACCTGATTTTTTACTATTATTGTACCAAATTAAATTATATTCACAATTAATATTTAAATAATTATATTATTTATATGTAAAATAATATTATCATACATTACAAAAAAATTAAAACATAATTGTTCTTTTATTTGAAAATAAGTAAAAATAATTACAAACAATCGGTAATTATCAATTCTCAATTAAATAATCTTCTTTGATTAATCCTTAACATTATAATAAATCTAATGATGAGATGATGATTCTAGAAACGATAAGAATTTATTAGATTAAAATATATAATTATTGTAAAAAATAATTTTAATGTCAAGACCTATAAAATAATGTTAATTGTTTTGAAGGAAACACATTTTTAAAGGGAAAATGTATTTAATCAAAATTTTATATATTATTTTGAAATAATAAATTTATTTTCAATATATAATCCTTTTTTTAATAAACCAAACCACACTACCAAAGAAAAATGTTTCAAATTTATTAAATTGGCATATATAAAAATGGGTCAAGTCCAAAAGGACTAATTAGTTTAATATTTTTAGAGAACTAGATACATACATGATACAAATTTTATATTGTGGGTAGAAAATAAAACATAATTGATAAGATCAAAAAATAGACAACATCCTAGAAAACTCATTCAAATAATTCTTCCCCATATCCTAGAAAAACTAAAAAATATTAAATCTAAGGTGTAACTCTCTTTATGGGTTATGTATAAGGGAAGATATCATGAATCAATAATTAATAATCAATATTTAAAGGTAAATATATTAACTTACATTATATTTATATTACCTACCTATAAGTATAGATATGGAATTATCAATATGGAAATTTTAATATGTGAAATCAAATGACTTTTAATCAAGATACATCTGATGAAATTCACCCATATACAATATCATTTTGAAAATATCATGTATAATTATAACTAAAATATTATTAAGGGAAATTATAAATTATTGGATGTCAGGTCCAACACACATGATACATCTATCATCAAGAAACATCACAAGATATTTTTAACTATATGATGGAACGAATTTAATTTAAGCTAGTTTATTTGTCACCAGAGAACCACTGATCCATAGAGGAGATATATAATTATAGGAACCATATATTAATGTCGGAATATATAATTACTCAAATATTAAATATTTCATTTAATTCATGAATCAATATTAATTATCATCTCATATCCTTATTGAGTAGAGGATACATATTAATCAAAATTTCTCAGGTTAATAAAATAAAATTCAATATAAACCTCATATATGAAAATAGAAACTATATTAAAAAAATAACTATATCCATTATGGAATAATATAGATATATTTTAGATATGTAACATCAAATTAATAATGACTATGATAAATTGAGAGTTTTATGTTAATGTTAACAATGAGAGAAGAAAATTTTATTGTAAAAAAACTCAAGATGATAATTTTAATGTCAGATCACATTAGATGAAATGATTCCAATTGAAATGTGAAATAAAATTAATAATTAATAAATCAAGATATTTCATTTAAAAGTGGTTTTATAAAGACCATATAGTTGATATTTTGTGAATAACATGAAAATATTCCTATGTGAATGGAAATTGAGATGTTCCTTACCTCACCCTTTCCATTTGTTGATCATTCTTGACCCTCTTATATAATGAATTTATGATTGGTAATAATCTATAACATATCCTTAATAATAATTATAATACATATATTATTCTCTTCAAAAAATTTACCACACGTATGTTAATAATATGTCATTATATTCAAAATTTCTTTGTTTAATGTCCTTATTTTCTCATTTAGACGTTTTTTTGAAAGTTTGTGTTCTTATTCATATTATATAGTTCCATAAATTCTAGAATAATAGTAATTTCATAATTATCATAAATATAAAAAAAATATAGTATTAATACCCATCATGAAATAAGGGTTTTAATAATGAAATGTTTTATGATAATAGATATGGTATGTCATGTTTGTCAACTGGTAACATTTTTTTCAATGATCATTATTGATATGTGGTATGTAAAATTTCATATTTACTAGATGATATTGACATCATAAATAAAATATTATTCGTTTTAATATATATTTATATACATATATATAATATTTAGGTTGCAGTGGTGAAATGATTTGAATCGTTTCATTAAGCCAATAGTCAACAGATAAATGAACAACATAATCCTAATTTTATGAGTGAAAATGTATGAATTATAATGAAATATATAGTGATTTTATAATTAAAAATATCTCACTAATATCATTATTTTATCATTTTTATATAAATAACTAAAAACATTATTCGTACAACATTAAATATAAGGCATTAGTGAAAAATTAATCGCAAGGCTTCACGAAGAGGTAGCCCCCATACACATGATTGATGTCATTATATCCCCTATTAAATGGAATGTAAAAAGGTATATATATCATATAATGACTCCATAGGTAAAATTATTCAATAAATATCACATTTATAGTTTATATCTACTATTAAAACCAACCTTTAAAGGTGGTAACAGAATAATGAATGAAATCAGTTCACATGGTGGTAGTACACCATTGAAATGAAATATTATTTCAAAACGTATATAATAGTGCTGGGGGGATTTTATTAAAATTATTTACTGAAAAATTTCATTATATGATATGTAGATAGGATGTTATATAATAAATTATTAATAAGAATTGAAAGAGGTGGATGGTAAAATCTTTCACCTCCTCATTGGCTTGAGTAGAGGCGAAATTGCAACATGACCTTAAGAGAAATTAAAAAGATGCTAAAGGATGGAAATAAATTCCATGGAATATCATACAATTGGAGGATGATTATCATTTTGAGAAATAAAACATCTAAGAAAAACCCACTATTAAAAAATATCCTCTAATTATTCGGGATAACAATGTAATAAAACTCAATGTGTTACCATTGATTAAAAAACTACCACTATGTACGATATCAGATGACTACTAAAATCAATGTAGAAATTGGTGAACAAAACCAACAGAACAAAAGGGGTCAAATGACATAAATTTATATATCCATTCCCAAAATATTCTAAAACATCCCAAAATAAGGAATTATTCATGAAGCACCCCTAAAAATATATGATATGTTCCCATTCCATCTTTCTCAATAAAATATATCTTGAAAACATAAAAACCTCTAATAAAGTTATGAGTAATAAATCTCAATAGGTAGTCCCAAAATAAAATCCATAATCACTCCATATTGTTAGAAAATAGAAGATCATTTATATTAAATAATTATATAAAACCCTTTTAAATATATCCACCATAAAATGATAGCCAAAAATTATTATGGGAAAATAGTTTTTACAGAGTGGAAGAAAAAAATTATATTACCCATTTTAAAATGCATTTTAGCATATTTATTCCTTGATTCACACACACAGAGAATCATTTTTTCACAAAAACTTCCATAATCATTAGCTATCTCTCATCCATTTACTAAATCATAATAATGTGTCCAATCTATTTATTCCCTAATGACACGTTTCCCTAATCTGAGGCCACATCCCCTTGTACCCTAATGGTATATGACTTTTATTATGGGTCATTCTGAAATCATGAACTCACCCAAACCCTTGTTTTATCAGAAAATTTCAATAAAATTCAACAAAAATATTCATTAATTGAAAAAAAAATTAAAATAACCCACTTCCATAAATCATAAAAAGTCATAAATTATAATAAAATTTTTAAAATCAAGAATACAGAACACTTTTCCCAGTCGATTTCAACAAATCCCCAAACAAAAACTAAATAAGGTTTCTACAATACTGTTCTAATTAATTTTAATACCAATTTCACCTAATTTATACAATTTGACACTAATTTTTAATTTTATGATTTCAAGATACATCAGTGAATCCACTTACATTGGAAAATACTATGAAAATAAAGATTTATATAAATCCTTCAATAAATTTTGGATAAATATTTAAAATCTTGTCACTGATATCTTTAACAAAAATAAAAAACAAAATATCATTATTATTTTCCTTAGAAAACATATATCTATCCCCATATAACTATATATAAGAAATATAAATAGTGAATGTGAGTATATCGAATGAAAAATACCAAAAAACGAAGACATTCTTATGACATAAAGCTTTAACTCAATATAAGAAGCCATTAAATAAATTTCGGCTCAATGAACGAAGATATCAAACAAATTCAGAGGATGAAATCTCATGTTAGGGATTAAAAGGGATATAAAAAGTATAATTATCTTTGAATGAGTGTGTGATCATCATTTTTAGGATTAAAATTTTAAATATGCATGGTTAGCCTCACATTTATGAAACAATATGCACTAATCGTGTTCCATCTCATAACACATGAAGCACCTCACAATTTTTACCCCCCATGGATTGAAAAATCATTATTCTTCGGTGAAAAATCCCGTCATCCCACATTTCATAGTTTCTTCTTTCTGGTATCAGGGTCTATCTAAATATTTCACCTTAACTGTTTTCCATACCATTAACACCTACATCATTATGCATAGTGTCCTAATGAAGTATCATGGTTTCTAATTATCGTGATCATATTTGGAATCATTATAAAATATCCATAAACCGTAAAAAGATCATACAAACCCTCTCAAATATCCCAAAAATCAAAATACACCCTTAAAATCATAGTTAATGTGTTTGTTACATTAAATTGGCAGTGCTAAATTATCCCCACCATTAGTCTTTTCATCCCCCAATATTTGTAAAGAAATGTTGTCCTAAAAGTGTTTTGACCATTATGTAACCATTTTCCCTCATCCCATGATTCTTCTTATATCCAAGCATGTTTCCCAAAATCCCTTCACAAGGCCAGTACATTTTCTACAAATAAATTTCTCTTGACAACACACAATCTGTTTTAAAATATATCCTAACGAACTATACAACCATAGTTCAATGGGATCCCATTTAAATAAACTCTAAGGATCATGTAGATACTTTTTAAAATGTGATACATGATTAATATTATGTATATCACATAACCATGGTGACCATGCCAACGAGTATTCCACCCCTCTAACTGTTTCATGTATCTCAAATGATAATATGTATGAAAGAGATAACATCCCTTGCATCCCAAAAAATTAAATTATATTCCTTAGAGAGATCCACTATAACACATTATCACTCACTATGAACAACAACGAACATCAGAAATGATCTAAAAATTATTAATGATGACTTAAACAAGTCTCTATACATTTTCTAATGAACTGTATCTCCTCTATTTTCTCTTCAATAAGGCTTGGACCAACTAGTTAAATCTCACATTTTCCCACCCAAAAATATGTAGAACGATAATGTCACTCATTAAATGCTCCAAAATTTGACATCTGTATCAAGACCATATATCTATTGTTATATGAGAACTCAAAAAATATTACATGCATCACCGATGGGCGACCAAAATCTTTTATATTAACCTGAATCATTTCTTCAAAAAAAAATTATCATTTTTTCAGATCTCACATCCGTTTGTGGATGATAATTCATAATTATAATCAACTAATTCCCATGGGTTTTCTTTAAGAATATCTTGAAATGGGACATAAACATCAGATCCCTGTGTAATAATATCAAAAATTATATGCTATGTTACTTTGCAATATTTCATATATTGAATTTTGACATGTCATACAACCTATTTGATTAAATAATAAGGATGAAATGGGTTGACATTTGGAGTTGATCCACTATCAAAAATAAGATATAATATTTCCCAAACTCTTTAGGGAGAACAGATTTAATATAGAAGGTTATATCCACCTTTTTATAATCACGAATAGGTCATGATATCAATATACCTACTATTCTTCAATTATATACTATAACCAAATGAAAAGATACAAATATATAAACAAACTCAAAAACCAATTCATTTTATACCGAAAAATAAAAAATTAGGTTTTAAATCCATATACATATTATTTATTCAAGGATGAATTGACAAAATAAAATTTTTGTAAATATGAAAATACATACATATAATCATCCGATTAAGAAACCCAAATACTAAAGTATTATCTAGATTCTAAGCTGAAATGGTCTCCAAAACATTGAGTAATGACAAAAAAACCAATATTTATGAATTAGTTGTTTGTTCCCAAGTAATTATCTCAATCAAATATAGAACAAATTAAATTTTTAGGAAAACTGAAATATCCCCAGAGTCATCACAATCCAATCTTGTTGTGTATATCACAATCAACAAATACCATTGATCGTATGCCTCTTATAAAAATTGGGCATATAAATTTCTACGTAATGAAACTATGACCATATTACCTTTACCTGATTTATACATCATGTAATATTAAAATATATTGAGATACTTCAATCATATTATTTTTCTATGAATTAAATTTATTTTTGATAATATGTGTTTTAAACTATTTTGATCTGTTAAAAATATAAATTTCTCTCTAATTATTAATGATTACGTGAATTCAATTCATTAGCAGTGGAATTTGACACATAATCTTGATTCAGATATTTCTACTCATGAAACACTAACATACATTATCCACGACATAAACATGATCTCCCTGCACATGAACACAGCTAAACCTTGATCTCGAAACATCACAATACACCATGTACTATGATCCTGATTTTTGTAATATTAATATCAATAAATATGTAAGGCGAACATTATACTCTTATAATGACATGTAAAATTATTTATTATATTATAATGGAACATTTATCCATGTTAATGTTTTCATTGGTGAAACTAGTCCTGAAAATCATGAAAAAACCATCAGTAATAACTAGATAAGACAAGGAAATTTCAAATTTCAAATACATTATTTGGAGTTTTCCCAGATATAATATATTATATATTTTCTCTATACATATAATCACTTCTTTCATATATCACAAGGATAATGAAATGATTATGTTATATCCATAAAATACACTTCGATAATTTTACATAGAAACAATGGTCTAGAAAAAATCTCAACACTATCGGAATGTATTGGTCATACTCATCCAATTTCCACAACTACACCAATATTTCAACAACGTAAACCATTGAAAAAGAATCCATATATTAGTAAAATAAAAAATCCAATAATTCCAAAAATAATAATCATTCTAATTTATGATGTAAAGTAATTAAAACCTACACATTGTGTCTATATACACACCGAAAAGTTTTCTTCTTAAAATTTTCCTTCCAAACCCACAATTGGTGATATCAATAGAATAATTATATCATAGAAAACCGCTATTATTCACTAGAAATTTTATGCAAATCAACAATTATATGAAGCTGATAGCTATTATTTATCATATCTTGGTTTTATTTATGATAATTAGTTCTTAAATAACAAGTTACATCTAGCTTGTTCACAAACAATTCCAGTACTTCCCATGGAGACGTTCTAGCTAAAATGAATCATTTTCATTAAAAATATTTTAATACCACATTGAATTACCTTGATTAATTTAGTTCCATTTTTTATGACATATGGGAAATAAAAATTATCACCAAAAGGTTATATTTCATATTCTATATATCACTTGTGGGTGTAAAATCTGAGAATTATTGGGGAAATCATTTTGAAAGTGAAAACACAAATAGGAAAACTGTTATTATAGATCGCTTCCTTCAATTATGAATTAGGAACTATCAATAGAAAGGAGATGATTCAAATTTATGGTGCCAAAAATCTCATTACTCTTACCTTTAAATTCCACTCTCCATTGGAAATGTTATTGATGACATCCTCATTCATAAAATTAACTATTTATGTAAAATAGTCTATATGGGAAGTAAACATAGTTCAACAAACCAATGCTAGGAGTTTTAATATAAATAACTATCAAAAAACTAATATTTCAGTTTCAAATTATCTTGATAAACAATTAGTGAACATGAAACACATATAACAGCTTGGAATTCAACTTGACACATATAAGTTTGATGATTCTACAAAGACGGAAGCATATAAAAATTTAAATAATGAAAATAAAAATCACAAGAAACAATAATGTATTTGGACGCACCGATAGAATTAAATGGTTCATTAGGGTTTAATTAAAAATAACTGTACCTCTCCATATCAATTTCCCAAACAAATTTTCAATTGTAACCTTTTAATTATCATATAATTTCTTATTCATTTCACATTGCTTATTAGTTACATATTGATTTTTACAATATGATGACTCATGTTATTCATTTAATAACCCTTCATATCTCTGTTTCACTTATAAGACATATTTTTCTACCCTCAACAAGTCAAAGAATAGCATTTCTATAACACATGAGATGTTTCGCAAAGAACTGACCTGTGTGGACTGCAGAAATAGTGCAAATGATGCCCCTTCTAGTCGAAATTTTTTCATACTCATGATTTGTTTTACAATCTCACCTCATGTGGTATAATGATCCACATTGAAAAAATCAAAAAAAATTACTTGGTACTTTGAGAATTATTCACCGACCCACCGATTTGATTTTATGCCAATCCACAATATTCTAAATAGGGGTCCCACATCTTATTTTAAGATAAATTAATGTTCAAAAAATTTACTATAGTTATCAACATTCTCCATCCAACTGTATCTCCAGATATGTCTCTTTCATCCACATTCACTCTATTAACCCTCTTGGTATATCTCATCATATAGAGCATAAAAATATTTGATTGAATCGCTTCTTAATCAACTATTCAATAATGCATTCCTTAAAAGATACAATAAAAGTAACATCACCAACAAATAAAAATAAATTTATAAATTTATTCACATATTAGGTCACTGAGATTTTCTCCTACATCATGCTAAAAAATTATATCATTATTGCATTCCTGAAGGTGTGAGTTTATAAATATATTTCAAACAATTGTTCATAATAATCCAATTAAATTCCATGGAATAATTTATTATTAACTACAAAATAACACCACTATAATTAATGATCATTCACCATATTCATCGACAAAATGACATTCTTATCTACTGGTGTGCCAAGTAAAATGATGATTTGATTCCAACTATCCAACAATACCATTTCCATCCTTAGTTCTACATCACCCTGTAATATTGTTGTATTACTATTCATGAACTAAATTAAAAAATTAACATTCCCTTGTTCATAAATTATATTCCCCTAATATTCGGTATGAAAACCATGAACTATACATTGTACATGTTGTTGGATCATTTGTGCATAAGTGAAACCACATTCTCAGTAGACTCTTCTAATTGGTTTCTAGGATTCATATAAATTGGGATTTCTATTAAAAGAACAAAACAAATCATGTCTAACTCTTTAGAAAATGGTGTCATATTAATTTAAAATTTTACCACATCATTTATCTCAACACTACATTCCAAAATTAAACATTACCATGTTCAACCATTTTTTAAAATTCCACCATGACAGTTGAATGTTAATCCATTTTCAAAATACCCAAATTTTTTCTCTAAGTAATATCTTTTTCAAAGACCAATTCATTACTAATTAGAAATCATCATTTTAAAAAAATCATAAGTCATTGTTAAAAATGAAATTTTCACTCATAGTGGTGGGTTATTTATATAATACATGTCAATCTCATCTCATTGGATAAACCATTGACAATGATATTACATCACCTACATGTGTCTCCAAATTACATTTTCAATCATCTCCATGGTATATTTATGTTAATCATAGAATGGATAGCTAGGAACTTTTTCACTATTAATTTAATGTTCTAAATATCATATTCTTTTATACTGTCCCAACTCAAGACCTCAAACATAATTAATTTCATCTCCGTGAATGACAAGCATTGCAATTTTCCCATAAGTTAAAAGGATCGACCAAGACTCATTTCACTTGTGAAATTGATTTATGGTCCATCCATGATTGATACCAAAATAAAACATCTTCCACTTTTCATTGTCTAGAGTAAAGTAAGAATTTCTATTCTCCTTTTATTGACATCCACATGATTCCAAATTCTAGAAATGAATTCATAAGGCATCAATACAAATGGGGGTTAATTTTTCATTTGAGTAATGTGACTCCATAACCCAACCCACTAACATAACTATTTCTCTCCAAAATTGATCCAAGATTAAACACCACAAAAAAAACAATGTATCAAGTAGAACCAATTAATAAATGTGATGTGTACCCTTTACATGTGTCTAGATTAAAAAATTATGCATAATCATCAATGATCCACCGATGTAGGGATTAAATAAACTGTGTAGGTTTTAAAAAAATATATACCCAACTCACACGACTATGATATAATAGGTCGTCACTTTTTTATAAACCCATTTTAAATAGTTCAGAAAAAATATAAAAATCCAAACAGTTCCATAAAAAAATTATTTTTGTGGTATGAACAAATCACTTTTTTATCTATTTCACATTTATTTTTCACATTACAATTTCATGAATCACACACACACACAATCAAACATGCATGCTTCATTTAGATTTCCCTACTCATGAGTGTTATCTCATCAATCCACTTTGTTTTCACAATGTGGAAAATATAATTTTTCCATAATGATACACTCCCCTTATCTGTGATATGAACTGTAGTACAATAATGTTACACATCATTTATTTAGGGTCATATCACATTCATGAACTCACAAAACCCCATGTCTTTCGAAAACATTTAAAATAATAAATTTCCACAAATAGCCATAAAAACCGTATTTCATTTTAAAACATTCAATAAAAACACATCTATAAAGGCATTAATTTTATATATTAAATCAAAACATTTAATATCATTAAAAAATAAAGGCACACAAACAATTTCCACAAATACACTAATGTAAAATCAATCAAATTTTAAAGTTTCTTGAATGCTTTTTACATCAATTAAAAATACAATATCAATAAATTTAAACAATTATAATCAATTCCTTAATGTTATAATATGTGGAATCTAAAGTGAATCCACTACCTCATGAAATATGCTGAGAAATTAGAATGTTACATATTCTACATGAAAACAAGGTTGAATTTCCAAAACCCTATTTAGATAATTTTATCTAATATCTATAAAAATGATTCTCATCATGATTAGCATGAAAAACTGTAGATCTATCCCTGGAGGACTAAATATATTAAATAGATAGAGTGACGATATGTGGATCTAATGAAAACTACCATAAACATAGACTTAATATGGGAATTAGGATTTAGTGGACTAAAAAATATTCTATATCACTTATAGATTGATGAGGGAAGACTATACAGCCATTGGGAGGATGAAATCTTTATATTGGGTGAAAATTGAGGAAAAAGATATTGTTAGAGGTGAAATAAGGGAAATACTCAACTTTCACGATATCACATTAAAAATATCATAATTAGTTCCATGGTTAAGAAAACTTTCATCTAACCATTCTCCATTCCCTGCCCTAAGAATCACCTCTCACGAATGGCTTGTATGGTTAGTCAAACCATGCATCAACCATTAAAAATGCTTATGTCTTACATTTCAATGTTTCTGTAGGTGGAAACTTGGTTAGGAAACACTATTCCTTATTACTATGCACCATTGCATTATCCAATGGCTCACTACACTCTATTTTTATAGGCTTCTCATTGTATCCACTAACCATGCTCAAAACATGCACCATTATAAAAGCCCAAAAACAAACTAAAAGTCTTTCAAACCATCACAAATTTCACCCAAACATATTACATACAAAAAACAAATAAATAATTGTTTACTTTCATGATGATAAGAAATATTCAAGGATAAATTAATAAAATAAAAACACTCATTGATGAATGTTACATCTTTTTATGGCATAGTCCATTGGTTTTCACAGGAAAACAATATCTAGGTACATATTATTCCAAAATAATGATTCACTCATGGTAAGGGAATTTTGGGTTGTTATTTGGGTGGGCCATAGATTAAAAATATATGGTGAATGTGTGAAGAGATGAGTGTGGGTGGAACTTCTATATGTGTGGTCAGTTTCAAACATGTAATGTTTTAAAATATTCAATAATACACAAGTTTTTATCACTTCACAAGCCTCCAAAATGAAAAATAATTAGTACTATAAGAGATAAGGTAATAATATTTCCATAAAATAGTTTTTTGGTATGTTATTAATTAATTTCTAACCATTATCTTCTTATTTTAACATATAGTGAGTCATTTTTTACGTTAAATAAAGAAATTAATTTTATCTTTTTTTAATATTCTATTTTTTACAAATTATGTATTAATTTTTATTAATTTAAAAGAATCGTTTTAAAAATATAGAATGAAATAATTAAAAATTACAATAAAATATTTTTGAAACATATTATTAAAAAATTAGGCCATAAATAATATGAGAATTTATGTTCTAAACAAGAAAACACCTAAAACATTACCTAGTTTTTATATCGAAATTCAATATTAAATTTTACTAAAATGAGATTAAAAAATATTTATTGATATTAAATTATAATAAATTTACATAATAAATAATTCAATACTATAATTTATCAATATAAATTATAAAAAATGAAATACAATTTTCAAATAAAATTCACTATTTCACTATTAATCAAAAATTGATTTTTTAATAAAAATAAAAATAATTCAACCTATTACAATTTTGATTACATGAATTCAAAATTAAATTATATTTAAATAAAATTACATAATATTTTGAAACAATAATTTTAATTAATGTAATCAAATGAAGACTATTTCCCATTTGAGAAATGTTTTTTTTAACATTTACATTTATTTTTAAAGGACTAATTTTATGTTTTTACAAATAGATGAGAATACGTTTCATAATTTTATATAATTTTTTTTAATTTCATCATATTAAGAATTTAATTGTTTTAATGATTAAGAAATAAAATTTTAATACTATATCATGTTCCGTTCATTGTTGTGTTTTCTAGCATTCAACACTATATAAGGGATAGATTTTTTCACCAAGCTAATATATAATAAATTATCGTGATGTTATTTTACATCATATGTCTGGTGTTTTTTTCATAAATGATATAAAATATAGTGTTAATATTTTAAAATTAATGGGTGTTACATTCAATATCCCTTAAATAAATTGTATCCTTGCTATATAATCATGATTTCCAAAATCAAGGGAATTCAGTTTGAAAATTTCATTATAGAAATTAAAATTGTAAGAAGGGACTAAAAAAATACACTTGAAAATTTGAAAGAGATAGATTAATTTTATTGGAAATAATACATAATATTTTCCAAAAAATCTAAAACATATACATGAAATAAAATCATATATAATAAATAAAAACACATACATAGAAGATAAAACTAACACATAAATACAGATGGATCCTGATAGATAACATTGATCAAAAGAAAGATGGTGATATATAAATGGATAAATACAAAAATACCATAAAACAAAAAAGAATGAAAATTCTCATTCATATCATCTTAAATGATAATAATATAATAATATTATATGTCACAATCCATTTTATTATATTGGTGAATTAATTTACAATCTGGACTAATAACTTTTAAAAATGTACATACATGATATGTCTTTATTTCATAGGAAAAATCTCATATATTATTTGTGTATTAATAATTTTCCACATTATTTTTTAATTTATTAAATGAATATTCAATAATTATTTTTTGTTTCATGATGCGCAAAAATTAAATTTTAATAAATTGTGATACCATAATAATATGGTTAGTCATTATATGAATATATTGTTATTAATATAAAATATGGGTTTTTTGGTTATCAAATAATTCTAGATCTTCATATGTTTATTTAAAACATTAATATCTTAAAAAATAATCGAATGTTCATCATAAAAAACTTAATAAATGGTTATCCTTTCAACACTTCAAAATAATTATTATAAAAAAATTGATAGATAATGATACTAAATTTCAATAAAGAATTTATTATTGCCCCCTAAAATTATATGACATTTTTTTAAATCATCACAAACCAAACATTAAAATAAAATTTTCCTATACTATATTCCACAAATGTAAGAAAATGAATTACCATAAATCATTATTGAAAACATAACTATTCTTCCTTACTACTTAAATGAAAGAATTATTATTCTATTTATTCATTTAGTCCCAAATTTTTTTACTCCATTAATGAAAAAAATTAGAAATATGCAAATGAATCATTATTTAGAACCACTATTGTCAATAATATCCAATTTAAACTATCCATGTTAGTTATATATTTATCATTCCAACAATATATAAACATCAGGAGTATAATAATGGTTATGTTTCCTTCAATCATGTTATTTCAATGAATTTTTACATTCCACTAAATCATTTTTCATAGTCATTAGTACTTTTCATCATACGATTTCAAATACCTAAAAAATAAAGTACATTATAAATATTGTAAATTAATATTTTATTAATGAAAGGAAATCGTATATAATTTACTCAAATGAAAAAATTCATGAATCCAAACACATGAGAATTAATAATTCAACTTTGTTATGTTAAAAGAATAAAATCCGCAATATTAAATTTTTTTATTTTGATTCACATTCACATGAAACATTCATAATTAATTTGTGTAGGGTCCCTTATACATATAGTGTTAGAATTTCACATAGAAAATTTCATTATTTTTTCAAGAATGAATGATCATTGTAGAATTTCTTTCCATAGATATAGAAAACATCCTTTCCATTCCATCATATACTATGGTGTTTCTATACACTAATATCACATGCGGGAATATATGGCTTCCCCATGTTACCTATATCCAATTTTTACAACAAATTCAAATTCATCTCATTCATCCCTTGGATTTAAATTGTCTCGGGGATTTTTTTTGTATAGAATATAACACTATTTGAAAATCTGAATAATTTTTTTGGGAGACCACCATTATTTAGAGATTTGGCATATCACATTAAATTAAATGGTAAATATTTCCTTAACAACTAGTATCTTGTTATGATATGGATCATATGTATTTGATTCATATTCCTTTAAATGACCATTATAATTCAATCTAATGTATTCATGGGAGGCTTGTGGATGTTTTGTAATTTTGTAAATCCTGGAACACTAGAATTTTTAAAAAATAAATTGTGCATCGTGGTTAGTAGAAACAATCTAGCCCGGCCTGCAATGTCTAGTCTATCCATGTACGATGAGGCAAAGGAGATGCTAGTGCCACATGGTTTTTATGTAATCCATGTGACCCAATAGCATTAACCTAAGAATGAAATAGAGTTAGGATAATAGTATAAATCTTGATTTGTAGAAAATTATATTATTGTGTCCCACAACTATATGTGTTATTTAGATAATATGTAAGTCTACCATGGTTTTCACATGTTTTGGATTGTTTTTTTTTGAAAACCCATGAAACCATAAATTATGTAGTAAAATTACTCTTTCAGCATTACTGGACCTTATTAACCCACTTATTTTTCTATCCTCGCTATTCCAATGAATGGTTTCCTCCCCAATATCTCTTAGATCTCTTCCTCTTCTATACTTATCAATTTTAACTCACATTTATGAGGAACAAATTTTTATAGATATTAGAATAATATATATCATTGTATGATCTAACCTAGTCTACCTTTATATTTTATTTTGTATTCAGATATATTGTGAAATTAATGTAAAATAAATTTTTCATATTTTCTCGGCTTTGGACCATTTCAATGATTTCACCCATAATACATTGAATGTGATTCCTCGATATAATGATGAAACATTAATTTAATTAATGTAAACTTTATAATAATTTCTCCAATATCTTATAATGTTTTCATAGTTTCAATGTTGTTCTAGATGATGGCCTTTTTCAGGTGGCACCTTAAATATTCTATTCTTCTTCTTAAATTGGTATATGGTACATGATTCAATATTTTTGAACATTGTAAAATATATTTCGGATAGATACATCAATAATATTCATCCCATGGGGTTTCTAAAAAAAATTCCCACTTTAAAATTTATTTTATATTGTATGGAATGCCTCAGAAGAATTTGACATGGGTTGTAATTGAATTTTCGAATGTATTTTGTTTCGTAAATACCAATGACTCCTTTTAGGTACCCTGTTGACACTTTTAAAGTAAATTTCTTTGTTTTGAAAAATTTAATTTGAATTTTTTGTGTCGAATATCTTGTTCATGTTGGTTATATATGGTTTAATAAATTAAAATAAATAGGGTGGAGAGGCCACACCACACATGTTATAATGAATCACTAGTTTATATAAAACACAATTAAATATATTATATTAGGGATTAACTAATATAAAAAGTTAGAGGTTATAAATTCATGAGATTAGTGTAAATATTATTAAAAAATTAATATAGGGTATGGAATTTGGGTTTTTTTGGAAATTATTTTATATGTTTCCTCACATCGAGGGTTGGGAATGATGCATCACACATTTTAATACCTTTGGACAATGGGAATGATGCATCATGTGCCTTGTTTCATGTGTTGGATTACTGACACATCCACTATCTCAAGAGATGAATTTGATGTATCCTACTCATTGGGTTTTTTAAGGAATTCAACCATTTTATTTAGCTAAAAGGGTCTTTTAGACTATATATTATGGTTTGAGTAATGTCGTGATCCATCCCGGCCCTAGTATTCTATGACTAGGGCCACTGACTTCAAAACATACATGTTCCATATAGGTTGATGAACTCTTTAACTATACTATATATATTGTTACAGATTAAAATCTCATTTCATCTGTGAGCCAAAAAGGGAAGAGAAACTATGTTTAATTTAGGAAGCTAGATGGATGATATTTATTTATTCATCAATGATGATAATTTTTTATATTTTAATAGAATTTATCAAGGAGAACAATTTGGAAAACTTCTAGACACCATTAGTGGTGGCCTACGAGGATTTTATCTCACCAATCAACTCAAACTGCATTTGTTACCCATATAGATTATTTATTTTCATGTATAGATAAGTAAAACATCCAAGCTATAGATATTTTGTATTCCTGAATCATAAATAGATATTACGAGTATAGGATCAAGATGACGCTCGTGAAGAAATTGGAGTACCCTTTTATTTTTTGCCTTTTTGAATATAATTTTGTATATGTATATACAATGTTTCTATTTTTATATTAATTTTCCATGCATCCATGTCTATGAAACTTCATAGAGTATTTTGATATTTTTTTTTCATAGTTCAGTTATTAATTATTCTTCTACACAGTTTTTGTATCTATTGTATGTGCTTCATCAATATAGGAATACTACTCTTGTTTGTATTATCTATAAATGCCACACTTCATCAATAATATTGAAATTGTAATATATGATATTACACTCATAAAATCATGTATAGTCTCCCCATTTTTGTTTCATTACACCATCCCATCTAGTTAACATCATTGGGTGAACATGGATGTTCACTTGAGGCCATGATACCCATATGCTCTGGGAAAAGGTATGCAGAAGCAGGATTCAGACATTAAAAAGTGCTATTCAAGGGTCTTTTATTTACTTTTGATTACTATTCAGAAATTATATAGGAGATAAGGACTGAACAGAATTAAGAATTTACATCGTTTCTTAGATGTAGCTAACTAATGTAGTGGGGAATCCAAAATTACCTATGATGGGTAATTTCACTTATTCATTTCGTCATAAACTATTGATATTACTTTTCCATTTTGTGATAGACAAGTATTATAAAAATATTGATATAGATATTATTATAATTATTATATCTTTTATATGGACCCATAAAAAGAGGGTGTTGAATTACATTGATCATTTTTGGAACAATGGGACTAATATTCCATGTATTTTTCCATATCACGTCTACTCTTAGTGATTATTTTCCCATTTCCTATTACATGTGTAATTATTTTCAATGAAATAGTGATAAATTTACTTATAGGTATTGGAAACCATAATTTAGTTTTTATTTTACTACCATTACCTAACTATTCGTTTCTTCATAGGTTAAATTAGACACCATAACACGTATATTATTTCATGTTGATTTTTGGATCATTAATCTATTCGGATACAATGTGTTATGTTATTATTCATGTGGGAACAATATTTTTGGTCATTTGGAATGTGGGACCTTGTATATTAGGTATGATGATCCATAAAATTCATCCATTTAATGATATTTTAATATTTCAATAAGAACAAATTAAAAATGTGGTTAACTTCATAACAGAATATATCCTTCATATAGATGTTAAACAAAGACCAAGACATGAATCTCGCCTTAATAATGTGTATTGGGAGATTCTATTACATTATTATGACCTTTTATTATCATTATCTATTACGAAGTCCCCAATTTTGGAGATGGGAGAGGGGTCTCATTTATTCTATATGATGGCTATGAAACTTTCCTTGTTCAATATATATAATAATTTTAAAATATAAGACCTATTTTGAGGTATGTGTTTGGAATTTTATTATCATTCTTCCATCACATCCTCCACTTGTATTACTTAAAGGTGGTGATGATCATCACTACCACAAAATATGGAAAGGGAATCCATGCCCTTTATCAGTTCTAAAAAGAATGCGCTGATAAAGGGGTATGCCTTTATCAATGATAGTTAAAAGCGCTGATAAATATAACCTTTATCAATGATAAAATAAGATCTGATAATGGTATACCATTTATCAGTGTGATTTTTCATGCTGATAAAAGGTAGAATTTATCAGCTCTTATTTTAGTGCAGATAAAATTTTTTATTCTTAATTTATATAAAATTATAATATTTATAATAAAAAATATTTTTTTTATAGATTAACAATTATATTCCAATATTTTTAAAAATATAATCATTGTTGTTATAATTATTAATAAATAGATATTTATTTACCGTATGTGCCATTTTTAATAAATATATATGTATATAAGTAAATTATTAAACAAAAACAGCTTGAACATTTATCAGCACTCGTTGAAAGTGATAATAAATGTAACTTTTATCAGCGCTTTCAACGAGCACTGATAAAGGTTCCAGTAGTTTTTATTTATTAACCCTAATGGGCCCTCCTCTGTCGAACGCGGTCAAGATTTCGCAGAAGATGAACTGGGCCCCTCTTCTACCATGACCTATCCTCCTCCTCCTCCCCCACCTCCTCCTTCTCCTCCTCCACCGCTACCACTGTTGGGTTTTCCTCCTCCGCCATGACTGCCGATGCCTCCGCCACCACTGCATCTTCTGCCGATGGGTTTTCCTCCTCCCACACGACCACCGCTGCCTCAGCCACCGCTACCTCCGCCGTTGCTGCCTCCACCTCCATTGGTCAGTGTAGGAGTATTTTCCTTCTCTTGGGTTATTATATTCCTTTAAAAAGGCCTTCCTTTAGGTGCTGTCCTTGATGAATATTGGTGACCCTACTTAATGTGAGTGTTCTTGGATGAATCACATGCCCTTGATAGAGCTAACTGATCGGATTCTTGGCAAGGGATATGAATATGGGATTGTACCTTATGTTTTAATAAAAATTGATAATGGATCCCTTCAATCCAAAATGGATTGTGTTCCTAACTTTTAGTAGTTGTTGAGTTATGTCATCATCCTTCTTTAGGTCGGTGGGGAGCGGGAATGTGTGATTAATTCAATGATTCAATTAGGATATACTAGTTTTCCATCACGACATATGTCAGAATATGAATCCAATCCTGTGTTTTTGTTGGGATATGCTAACATGCCTCTTTAAGGGGTGTGGGGATATAGGCCAAGTATCATATGGAAAATGGGATATGATGTTACCTTGATCAACATTTATGGAATCATTAATATGGTCTTACCCCTATGTGATATTTGAGATATTTCGATTACCATTTTCTACTAATGATTCAAATATATGTTGATGAGTATTTAAGAAATGGGTGGGGATATAGGGATGTTTTTATATTTCATCCAAGTAGTGTTTATGGGATTCTATAATTGGAATAGTATTATGAGCCTGTTTTGTTTTGTAGGAGTGGGGATATATACCTACTCTTTCCCCTCATACACTTCCATAAGAAACATGTGGAATTTATGTATTGGTGTGGAAATATATGTGTTCCCCCTAATTTTTGACAATTTGTATGGGTAGGCTCATTGAGTTTGAATAGGGATATGATCCTACTCACTAGATACCACGTGTTTTGTTGGAAAATATATTATGGGGAAGTGAGGATATGAACCTTCTCCCTATGATCAATAGATCATAATTCCTAGAGAGACCTCATAGCTTCTTAGATCTAAGAGATTAGGGAAGGGGTCTGCATTATAGTTCCGTCAATAAGCTTCTAAGGGTTAGTGGTCACAGGATGTTTGTGATAGTGGAGATTGTTAGGAGCCCTACTGGGAGACCCCTGAACTGAGTTGAGGTCATGGATGACTTCTTGATCCACCTTCCTAAGAATAAGAATATAATGATAATCATTCTCTGGGGATATAATTTTGGATTAATTAATGTTGGTGGTAGGTTCCACTTTCTCTAGTATAGTTTCCCTATAATGGGGTGGGTTTTGAGGCTTCCACACGTGAAGACCCTCATATGAAACTTGAAGAGTAGGGATGGTACTATGTTAGTGGTACCCCCTTACCATAATGTCATCCACCCAGTTTTGAGGTCTCCAAATAGGTGATGTATTCTTATGGATCATGGGGCTCGTAGATTTGGAAGAAATTTAAGTGTGATAACATCTAATGTATGAAGAGACCTTCAATTTTGATTGAATGTAGCTCATAATGGGTACCTATATACAAAAACCACGAAATAAATGAATAATGATTATTGAATTATTACAAATATGTATATTCGATTAATCATATTAACATGTTAGGGATTCATATTATGTTAAAAAAAATTGTTTATGTGAAAAACATGAAAAAAAATTGCCTGACATCCTAGGAACATCATTATATTCTCATTGATGAAATAAAATTGGGTTCACTATTTTTTTGTATGTGACACACAAATAAAATTTTATATCATGTGGGGAACCTAATTTATTTTGTTATTGAATAATTTCATGTTATTTTTGTCAATTCTGTTTCTAATCAAAACAACATAGCCCGATTCTTTGTTGTGAGGGGGACTGAGTATGGTAGCACAATATTTGTGACAGGTTATGAATCTTTTTCAGAAAATTTGCAATGGGTTTATTCATATTAAAAGGAATAGCTAATGTCTCACACATTCGTAAGTTAGGTAAGGGAAGGAGGCAGGTGATCTCATGAGGAAGATAGATTCCTGAGGATGGGTATGAAATATGAAGAAAGGTTTAGAACTCAAGAAGGAATATTACAAATCCTATCAAAATATGATTCAATGTCCACATAGTTTAAGGGAAATTGTTTATGTTTGTTTGAAAAAATTGTACCATGAAGTTTAATGTCATGCGTTTAGGATGTATGTGTCGTGAAAGGTGTGATAACAGAGGATCTATCAGGGCTTACTCATTTTGGATATACTATCTAGAATAAACTTGGGGGTTATACCTAGTAAGGAGGGCCTATTGTTCAGGGCTTACACAATGTATGTTTCATCTTTTATAATTTAAAATGTCTGTTGAACTCGTTCTATCAAAGGTGGGTTCTATAATTTCTTGTTATCTTAGGGTGTGTTTAACAATGGTGTGGGTTGATTTCTATTTTAGTGGGTTCTTGGGGTTTGTGGGATGTGGTAAATGGTGTACTCGGTTATAGATTATTTTATTCACATGGGTTTCCCATATTCTATGTTTTCTTTTCAGTAAGAAATCTCCTCTATTGTACACCTCTCCTCTTCCATGAACGCACCATTGCCTTGTGCTTAATGACACATTTGTGGTGAGTTTTCTCCTGTTACTCATTGGTTTCCTCTTGTTCGCATGTTATTAATGTTTGATATTGATTGTTATAATGTAAAATGTACGGGATGTATTCCCCGCTGAAAATTGTAGCCATTTGGTGGTCCATGTTTGCGCACTAAATGAATTTCAGGTTGGTTGGTTCTTTTTGAACAGTTGAATATAATAATTGGTAATTTACTTATACATGACTTAAAAATGAATGCCACAGGATGATAAAACATATGTGATAAACCCTGAATCAACAAACAAAATTGAATAAGGGATTCTTTATAAAATCTAAAATTGTGTTTGTTTGGTTTGAATAGTGTAGTGATTATGAGCACAATTGTTTTTTTTATAGTCTTGTTTTTTTGGAATGATTGATATGCCATTTGTTTTCCATGATTCAGTTCATCAACCCTTTAATATCAATCCAAAAATTTCCCATTTCAATGGCACCACCACTTTTTTACTAGTGAAATTCCACTAAATCCTAGACAACCACTTCTAGAGGACTCTATGAGACACATTATAGTGTGAAGATGATGTTTCATATATTATATATATTTTTAATATACATGGTATGTAGTCTTGTTAAATGGATTATGCTTCACCATACATGAATTTCATATAGATTTTAATGTCACGCAACATTTATCTCAAAAATTTACACCACAAGACTCATCTTCTGACTCAAACTTGGAATAAAGTTCAATTTAAATGTTACATGTCATGTGAACCTAGGTCACACACAATCTATCTCCTTGACTTATACTGCAACATGAAACCATGTACATGAAATGAAATAATTTTAGATCCATATGATATGTGTTTTACTTCACTAACACCATGTATAGATACCATAGAAACTTAGTGTGTATAGACTATACACCCCAAGTGGTCATGTAAGGACTACACACCGTGTATTCCATGAAAATGTGATGCATATCCTGTGATGTGACTCAGTATGTATCTAAAGTACATGACTTCAGCTCATGTTGTTCTATATGTCATGTATTTTCAAAGGCATCATGCAGTCTTTAAAAGACTAACATGGAATTAATTTTATATATGTCAGATTAAATTAGGAATCTTATCCATTCACGATTTTCACCGTACTGGACATACCATGTATATGTATTTCACATGAGTTTAGAAATGATAGTATACAACCAGCCTTGACCGAGAACCCGACACATTGTGTATCCATTTAAAAAATTGTGTGCTATGTTATTTTCATTACTAGTATTTATTTTTCACATAGATGATAGTATTTCATGAATGAGTAGCCCATTATAATTATCTTCACTCTACATTAGAGTTGACTAGTGACATGTGAGATGTTTGGGGAAAATATTGAGTATTGAACTCCCCCATGTTTTGGTGAAGAGTCTGTCATGTATAGGTTTTAGGTACTCCATGGAGATATACAAAAGACAGTGATAGTCCCTCATATATAGATAGAGTTCAAGTACATTCCCATGTTTTGGGGTAGGTTCCTCTATTTCATTGTAGAGGCATTTGTACCATGATTTTCTTATAAAACCCAAACAATGCTACATGATTAATTGAAACATAATTTTAGGCAAGTTCGAGATCGAAACCATAAAGATGATGAATATGAATAAATAATGAACGAATGTCAATCTGTTGACAATAGAGTATAAAGATGGTGTGAAATAGTTTATCAAGATTACAGAAGATCATGCATGTGACCCTTATCAAATCCTTTGTCCATGTTTATGCTGTTGTTATTCAAGAAAAATCAGTCCAGTGGATTCAGAAGAACACATGATCTATCATTGAAATAGTTTGACATTATACATGTTGGAATAAACATGGGGAAAAATGAATGTAGGTAGTGGCTTGGATAACACGACGTTTTATGGATCATCTGATATGATTAAAAGCATGAACAGTGAAGATGATCATATGGAGGGTGTGATTACAGATGTGAAGGATGATGAAGATCGAATTGAGGAAATGACAAGGACAGTTGAAGATGAACTTCGTGATTTCCAAAAATAGTTTGACAAGTTAAAGTGTTTTGAAAAAAAAACCATTGTATGCTTATTGCACTAAATATATAGCATTGTAAGCCATACTAATGTTGTATAATTTGAAATCAGGAAATGGGTTGAGTGACGCTAGTTTTAAGGAACTACTTCCTCTCCTGAATGATGTGCTCCCAGAATATAATGAACTCCCATGCCAAAAAAACGACGCCAAATGAATGTTACGATAAATGGGTATGAACTCTGAAAGAATACATTCCTACCCAAATGACTGTATATTGTTTCAAATGGACCACATATCACATAAAGTATTCCCAAAGTGTGGTGATTTTGATAAAAGAAAGATGATTCCAGTCCTACAAATGTTGTTTGGTACATTCCAATCATTCCAATGTTTAGGTGCCTATATAGAAGTGAGGAGAATGTAGGACACTTGATATTGCATGCAAATACAAGAATTAAATATAGGAAACTACGTCACTTGGCAGACTCTCCTAAGTGGATGATTATTGATCACGAGTATCTTGAATTTGGAAACAAGATGAGAAACCTTCATCTAGCAATATCTACAGATGGGGTGAATCCTTTTGGGTTTTAACGCAATAGTCACATTACATGGCCAATTATGTTGGTAAATTATAATGCAACACAATGATTATGACCGAAACGAAAATACATCATGTTATATATGCTTATATTAGGACCATAACTACTGTGAAATGATATTGATTTTTATTTGTCCCCGTTGATCGAGGATTTGAAACTATTGTGGGATTCAGGTGTTACGTTGTATGATGCTTACAAATATGGTGATTTAAATTTGAAATCCATGTTGTACGGGAGGATAAATGACTTTCCTACTTATGTAAAGTTATCCATATATAGCATTAAAGGAACTCAAGGGTGTCCCATTTGTTAACAAGGTACATATTCAATTAGGTTGAAGTATTCATCGAAAACCGTGTTTCTAGGACATTGCAGATTTATACCCCGACGGCATAAGTGCCGATATTTGATGACATCATTTGACGGAAGTTCAAAAAAACATACAACACCATCTCCACTAACAGGTGACCAATTTTTTTATAAAGTAAAATATTTTGACACTAAATTTGGTAAACTATATTTGATAAATCTTACAAAAACAAGTTGGAAAAAGAGATCAGTTTTTTTGTATTACCATACTAGAATTGTTTGTATGTCAGATTTTTTCTTGATGTTATGAATGTTGAAAAAACTGTATGTGATAATGTCATCTTCACATTTCTAAATGCACCCGAAAAAACAAAGGATGTAATTAACGCTAGATTGGATGTGGTTGAGATGGGAATACAAGAATAGTTGGCACAGTGAAGGGTGAAAAAAGAACATTTTTTCATCATGCTGCTAACACTCTTTCGAGGCAAGAGAGGTATTATTTTTGCAACTTCTTGAATGATGTAAAGGTTCCAGAGTGGTATTCATAAAATATCAAGAACATCATTCCAATGAGAGATTTAAAATTAAAGGGTCTTAAATCACATGACTAACATGTTTTGATGTAAGATCTAATTCCTATATCTTTACGTTGCATTATTCCCAAGAATGTTCTCCATGCGTTAACAAATCTCTGTTTCTTCTTCAAAGATATATACAACAAAGTTATAGACCCGGAAAAATTGCCAACTATAGAAAGATAAAATTCCTTCATATTATATGAATTTGAAATGTTCTTCCCTCTGACATTTTTCGATATGATGGTTCATTTGATGGTTCATTTTGTGAGATAATTTTGACTATGTGGTCCTGTACATTATAGATGGATGTACCCCATTGAATGATATATGAAAATTTGGAAAGGGTATGTCAAAAATCAATGTCGACTAGATGGTTGTATTGTAGAGAAATGTATTGTTGAGGATGCTATAGAATTCTATACCGAATAACTGTCTGATGTGGAAAATATTGGGCTACCAAAATCTCGTCACATGGAGCGGTGTGAGGGTGAACGAATTTCAAGAAGAGAGGTTGTCACAATCAATATTACAGATTGGAAGGAGGCTCACCTTTACGTTTTCCATAACTGTTTTCATGTTTACCCATATGTTCAAACCCACAAAGAAATTCTTAGGTGTTTGAATCCTTCTAGGGATGAAAAATGGATATCATATACACATAATCAACAGTTTATAGGATGGTTTCAGGACAATGTTTTTTAGAAGTCGGATGAATGTCTAGAATCAATTTCATAACGACTTTGATGGCTTGCCGGAGGAGAAAGTGTGTATGTATTATCTTAAAATGTTTATGAATTTAATGGTTTTACAATCTATAATAATGAAATTGATGAACACAATACCATGAATAATAGTGGAGTTACACTTGTGGATGAGCCGATACATGTTTCCGATGCTATGGAGAAAAATCCAATTTATGTGAATATGTCATATTTTTCCGTCATCAAATGAATATGGGATATGTATTATACGAAATTCAATGTGCGTATTTTTCAATACAATTTGATCGATAGTTGGAGTGTTATTAAAATTGATGAATTAGGATTCATGAATGTTGATTTCAATAAGGAAGCGTAGAAAGACAAACCATTTATAATCGCATCACAGGAAGTACAAGTGTTTTATGTTCCAGACCACGCAAACAGAAATTGGTCAATTGTTCTGTTATCGACAAAAACAACTATAGGGTTAGATGAATGTTGAACGGAGGATGACCCTTGTATAAGGAATTCACAATCATTTTGCAGCGGTCCCAATGTAGATGGCATTTTTTATATCATAGGAGACCACAATGAAGGGATTTACATAGTCGATAGAGGAGTAAAATCTCTTCAACCTTTAAAGAAAATAAGAGAGTGAAATAATCAGGTTATTTGTTTATTGTAATATACATTGTGTTAAGTTAGGTTATTATCTATCCGCTAATGATTTTATGTAATCTAAATTCAATGTTAAACCACTTCCACATATAATGACTTCTACACCTGCTGATGCGCCCAATCCCGAGGCACAAAATATCTCTCAACCACCTGCTGGTGGTCCTAGTGCAGAGAAAAAATAGGTTCCTTAACCAGCTACTAGTTGTCCCAGAGCAGAGCAACAACAGGTTTCTCAACAAGTTGTTGCTAGTCCCAATGTTGAGGTACAACAGTTTTCTCAACCTATTACTACTAGTCCCAGTGCCGATGCTAGCACTCTGGAGGAACATATTGATGATACTTTTGATGGAATGGTAGTAAATGAAAACATTAAAGTGAAAAAAATTCAAGAGCGTCGTAGATTGACAGTGTTAGACAAAATCCTTAATGAAAAAGAAAAGGGAATCAAAATTGAGGTGGGATTGAATATGTGTGGACAACATGTTAACCCCAATAGAGCCATCATTAGTAGCTACATTATAATCGTCACATAGCAATGCATTCCAATTGATGCTCACTCGTGGAAGCATGTTGTCACTGGGCTGAAGTCATTAATGTGTGAAGAGATTACAGTAACATTATTATATCATTTTTTAATTTATTAAAATAATATATCAAAACATTCACTTACTCTTCATAATCCATTGTAGAGTGCATTTATAGTAGATTACTCACACAAGGAATATGTATTAGGAGTTTCAGGAAGGATTCATTTAAGTTTCCACACACTTTTAACAAAATATCATCTTAAAGATACTGAATGGAATATCAAGCCACACCCACCTCTTCTTTATGAACACTTAAAATCCAAAGGAGCATGGGATTTGTTTAGAAGCTATCATCGGGAGAAGACATTTACGGAACATTTTTTGGGATAATTTGTTATTTGATGTTTCTTGTATTCAACAGTTTCATTGATTGTTTTTTATTTATGAAACAACAACTTGGTGCTGAAAAAAAATGTGCAACAGAACCAGCGTACCCTTACCATAAAGCAAGGATGGGGTACGCTTCACTTGAGAAAAAATTGGTATGTCTTCTAAATCTACCGTACTACTTATATGTGACATAAAACAACACCATAACCATGTTTATCTGTTTATATGAAGATTGATGAATCAAAATCGAAATCCATATCCATACCCCGCCATGTTCTATTGAAGGAGGCTCGTGTAAATAAAGAGGGAATACTGATAGATGAAAACACACAAAATGTTTGGGAAACATGTATAAGTATGACATAATATAAATTTTATTTTCATTAAATCCATATTAAATTACAATGAATACTATATTTTCTATATTTTATATCTAACATAGTCACATGAATCAAAAACAACCACACAAGATGAAGACATACTTTCAATGGCCTTGAAGTAGCCAGAACAGTATGGCTGAGTCAGAGGTGCGAGTTTTGGGATGACACCCCAAACATATTTTCAAAAACAAAAACAAGCGGATGATCAAAATGAAAAAAATGGAAAAGCTGTAAGAAATATTATATATTTTTCAAGAAGAATTAAAATACCATAGAGAGATTATAGAAACATTTATGGGGGAGAGGTAATGAGATGAAAAAAATAAACTAAAACCCATTCTTGACGATCCCACCCCACCCCCACCAGCTTTGAGGTGAGCCATTACCCTAAAAAATGGACTTATCAGAGGTAATCAATGTTTTAATAATTGTTTTTGTGAAATTTTATTCACATATACACTGATACCTTTCGTATACTAATACTCTACAGGGGGAAAATGACTGTGATTTATATCAATCAACTCCCACATATCACCTTGTAGAGAGGGCTATGGTGTTCAATAAGCAGATTGACTTGCTACACAACAGACAGTTTCCAACATATCATCTCATAGTGTCAATTAACGTAGAAAATGAGCTGATTTCCATGCTACCTGTTCCAAATGGAAATGATGACATTCATACGGTTGAAAGAGTTATTGGAACATTCATCGCATGGGCGATAATTTTTGTAAAAAACATGTCGACAAGGAGGTATCCATTTCCAATTTATTTTCAAGCTGGACCTTTAACATTTAATAAAAAAGGGTCTGAGACGATGAATGTAATTACAGAATGACAAAGAGAAGGGGTGAAACAAAATATCAGCGCAAAACTATCTCATGGATCAACCAACAGATTGAAATGGTCTACTGAGAGCACCTTCACCCCGCCCGTTCTATATCCACAGTTAATATCATTGTAGGATCATGTGGATACAAAGTTGATAAATGGCCATGCTCACATAGTTTTTTTTGAAGAAAATATGTACGGAGAGGAATCATCAGATTTCATTAGTGATGAAAATGTAATTGAAATCCTCAAGTATGAATGGCTAGGCACCTTAGTTATAAATGAACACATGCGGCATGTTTTCATGATTAGATTTTAAAAAAGTATATATACTATGATAATTATGAATAAGTACATTTTATATTTTTCACATGAATATATATGAAAAACTATTAAAGGGATTTCCACAAGAAATTTTTTTGGACTTATTAGTCCTCACACCACCTCTTCAAAAGATGAAATAGATTATGATAAAGAGGCTGCAATAATGTCATCCTTGCTCAAATAATTTTAAAACAAAATTACAGAGGACATGCTATTTTTAATACCAACGTTGCAGGTGTAAAACTCTACAATTTAATTATATGAACTACATTTTAATTTCTTTCATTAATTATTCCTTATTATATTTTTAGGTAGCATTGGATGCTGATTTCAGTAAATTTGGATACTCCAAATATTTATTTTCTGGATTCAATGCATGGATATCCAACAAACTGACCACACATGATGGTGTTTGTTAATATTTAATACACTAGATCCAACATTTTAAAACTAAACATATAGTTATATAATTCATGTTATCTATTAATGAGGATTCTGTTATGATAGGGAATTCATCAATATAGTCTAATGGATTGAATGAATCCATGGCCTAAGGATAAGAACATATACAAGATCTACAACTAGAAAAGTATCTCGGTATATAAAATAACATTGCACTATCCAAAAAAATATCAAAACAAATTACTTATTGTTTTCTATGTTTCAGTAGTGTCCAAAACAAACAAACAAAAAACACTATTGTTATTATGTTTGTAAATTTATTAAAGAGATCACATTTCGTCAACAAACAAGTATCCCTGATGAGGTATCTTTGAAAATAATTATGAGTTCATTTAAAATATTTATTAATCCTTTGTGTATTTATATTTTTTCTATACTACCATGACTGTCACAATAACTCATATTCAAGAATATGATATAGATGTGTTTAGAAATAGTGGGCAACATACCTAGTGGAAGACTGTACACAAATAGGATGAATCTGAGTTCTAAATAATGTTATCTATATATGATCATTGATATCTCTGTTGATTATAATTATTGAGCATATATGATCACCCTTTATTATGTTTTATACCCATAGGTTATGAAGAATGGTTTTAGAAATTATATTTCTTTCTAGTAAATCATAACTCATTGGATTACACTAGTCAATAGTGTGGAAGTCGACCGATGCATTGTCATTCAATCCACTCACGAGCATCTTAAAAGAATGATGGGAACAAATATCATGGATCTTAAATTTTATAATTTTATTTTCCCTTAAATGTGGGTGGTTTTTTCTAGAAGGGAGGGGGTGTCCATGAGTGGGGGTGTCCAAGAGGGTGTGTGTCCAAGAGGGAGGGGGTGTTCAGGTGTGACGGTTTCCAGGAGGGGATGAGGGGTGTGTCTAGGGGGTGTCCATGAGTGGGGTTTATAGGAGGGAATAGAGGGGGTGTGTCTAGAATGGATGGGGTTTCTCGAAAAATATCCATTCAATTCCATTCAATATTTATAATATACAATGGGTAGATCACTTATACAGTATCCTGAAGTGGGTCCGTAGTGAGGCATCAAATGTTCCAACCAACCAAACCAATTGCAAGCCCATGTAAAAGCCCATGAATTGTATTCCAGTTCCATTTGAGGCCAAATATATCTTATTTAGTGTCATAATGACCCAACATATGAATCATTTACCTTTATCACATTATATTTATGTAAAATTGCGTTCCTATTCATCAAATATATTTTTTGTTTGGTGTTTTTCTTTGATTTGGTGAACTGTATCTCATCAAAATATATATGATTTTATAATTAATATTATTGAATGATGGTGTAGGATTAATAATTATTCCATTATCAAATAGATGATGAAAATATAGTTGGATAGTGAAGGTTATTAATGGGTATATAGTAAAGAACTATGATGGTGGGGGTGTCCCAGTGGGAGGGTGGGTGGGGGTATCCAGGAGGGGAGGAGGGGCTATCCAGGAGGGGAGGGGGCTATCTAGGGTGGAGGGAGGGGATGTCTAGGGAATGGGATGGGGATTCAAGGGGAGGGAGGGTGTTGTACAGGAGGAGGGAGGGGGGTTTTAGGTGGAGTGGTGGAGGGAGGGGACTGCAAGGGGAGGGGAGGGGGCTGTCTAGGGGGGTTGTCTCGGGGAGAGGAGGGATGGGGTTGTCTAGGAAGCAGGGGGTGTCCAGTAGGGGGGTTGTCCCAGAGAAGAGGGGGATGTCCAGGTGGTGGGAAGGGGGTTGTCTAAGGAAAGGGAGTGCAGAAAGGGGAGGGATGGTGGGTACCATCTAGTGGAGGGAGGGGGGTGCACTCTAAGGAAATATGGACATGTTGGGGGCTAAAAGGGGATGGGAGGGGGGGCTATCCAGGGGAAGAGAGGGGGCTGTCTAGGGAGGTTGTATTGGGGAGGGGAGGAAGGTGGTTTTCTAGGAAGGAGGGGGTGTCTAGTATGGGAGGGGGTTGTCCAGTAGAGAAGGGGGTTGTCCAGGAGGTGGGGTGGGGGCTGTCCAGGGAAATGGAGGGCTGCACGGGGAGGGATGGGGTGTCTTCCAGGGGAGGGAGGGGGGTTCTATCCAAGGCAATATGGACATGTAAAGGTTGTAACAAGTAATAATTGACATTTTATTAATATATTCTATCATTTTAATGTTTAATTTATTTAATTATTGTATTACTGACATAATATTTGTTTTCCTATATAGGTGAAATATTTTTCTTGAGTTCAAAAGCTTTGTTCAGAAACTAATACCATGGACAAGGATTTTTATGGTAGATCATGAATTCAAAAACAATGAAACAATAATGTTTTTTAATAGTTTGTTGGATAATTGTAATTGTAAACAAATTAGACATTGATTCAAATGTATATAGAAGTGTGTTGTTTTGTATTCATGATTTCAAGAATATGTATACGACATTTTTATTCTTCCGTGCTTTGTGTGTGGCTGTTGTCTCTGATATGTGCATGTTCTCTCATGTGTGGAGGTATTGTGCAGGTGTAGTGTAGGTTCTGGGTTCGCATAAGAAATTTTGCCTTTATCAGCGCTAATTAAGATCTGTTAAATGGATAATATATCAGCGCTTTCTTAGCACTGATAAAGGTAGTATTTTTCAGCTCTATTTTCAGCGCTGATATATTAATAATTTATCTACGCTAAAAATAGCGTGAATAAATACCACAATTATCAGCACCAGGAAAGCGCTAATAAAGTCCCACCATTATCTATTCTTTTTTTAGCACTGATAAAGGCCCCCCTTTATCAGCACAATGTTTAGCACTGAAAAAGGTGACCCCCTATCTTCGCTGAGATTAACAACGATTGTTTAGCACTATTAAAGGCGGGTTTTAGCTTTATTATAATCCCTATTTGTAGTAGTGCATGCACTAGTGGAAGAAATACATATACCAATAATGATCACTCATGAAATATCACAGATGGAATATCAACCTATTCTTGATAAGGTCACAAACACCCGATTCTATGAGTGATTTATTAATATATTATATAATAAATGGGGTGATGTTGGACCTACCCCGAATATGGATGAGTTGAATCAGTTGTTCCCATTGCAACAACCTCCTTCCATGTCGGTGGATTGTAGACCACATGCTACAAAGTCATGACTAAATGTAATTTTTAAATATATGAAAATTTGGGGCTCCATCCATAGAAGATAATCAAACATGAGTTTTAAATTATGCATGATTATAAAATTTAGTGGTCATATTTTCTTACTCATGAAGATTAACAAAAATATGTGTTTTCGTAGGATTTCCAGACTATTTTGTATGACTCATTCATCTGAAATACTATAAGGGTTGACATATCATGATTATTCACGATCCTGCAGCGATGAAGTATATTTGTCATGGAATAGATTACTAGTTATACTAGGCCATATTAGTTCACTCATACACTAGTGGGTTATTAAGTCATGGTCTCTATTCGTTTATCGGACGGGATGATATATTGCATACGGTAGCCTGAAAATGACTTTTTTATTATAACCATATCAGGGATAGTAAACCAATCCCTTATTGTGGAGAAAAATATTAGGGATTATGATGCTTCCAACTAGGGATGTTTTGAATGAAACTCTATCAATATTTCTTCTTCATGGAAAAAAATTTCATTTAAGGGATTCTCTCATAGGTAGAAATTGTCAAGAAATAGGTGATGACGACATCCTGATATGTCAACTGTGATGAAAACTAGGACAAATGAGTCCTCAATGCTTAAAATATCTTTTTGACTATTGACGTTGTAATAGGATGGGCCATATAAATTTCGTTTTTAGGAGCTTTTTAGCATTTCCTAATTATAGGGTTTTTACTCCTACACCCTGTTAAGATACAGATATGCTAAGATCATGATAAGAAGGAAACTGAAATACCATCAGTACTTTATGAAACGGTATAGATCAAGAAGAATTAGTAAGACGAATGATTCTTAGCTCCAACATAGTATTCCAACTCATGGTATCCAGGTTGTGACACATGACTGTAGTAAAATACTATTCCATGTAGTCCATCCTAGGCTGGAGGAGAAAATCATCAAACTGTCTATATTTGATGTTAGCTATATATTAGACTCTACATTGGTATCTACATTATTTTATAATAGTATGTCTCATTGTATTTTATCTGAGACTATTATGGAAATTTTTTCCCTATATATTGAAATCATATATGGGGTTATGAAACCTTATCCCCAGTTATGTATATGATCATTGGGTGTTCTGTATTGTAAGGATTTTTCCCTTATGATAGGAATAAAACTCATCAAATGTATTCTTCTCAGCGTTGACATGATGGGATTTGATTTAATGATTGGGATTGACTTTTTGGTTCCCAATTAATCCCTCTAAAAATTTTTATCAACAGAAGGTGAGGTTTTCATCACTATATGGTGGTCGACATGTGAATTTGGGAAAATGGATGTGTGTGTTATGCATTTTGAACTCATGATATAGAGACAATGCATTGTGAGAGATCTGGTATCCATAAATTTCATAGATTATTATGGAATATAACCAATTATTTTCCCTCATAATGTGGTGAATTTCAAGGAAATACTTCCTAAAAATTTCTCTGGGATACCATCTGAGAGTGAGATAGATTTCATTATTCACCTTGTTATGTTAATAAACTAGTGACCATTACTCGGTAAAGGATAGATTATATGAATATTCAAGAACCCCAGGTGAAATTAGATAATTTTGTGGCAAAGCAATTCAAATTACAAATAACATATCATTAGTGTTAATTTCTCCCTTATTACTAGAAGTAGTATACAACCCTCCAATTTTTCAAGGATTACCATTGATTGATCCAAATCATGGTCAAGAATCTGTATACATTTCATAGAATACAAAACCTATTTTCTCTTCTTCCTAGAGAGATGGTGTTATAAAATAATTAATTGTGGGTGGTTTATAATAATGTGTGTGTGTGGTCATCAGACATAACTCACATATATTTTAATTACAATAATTGTCAATATGATCACATGATCATTCATTTCACTATCATGAATTAACATTTAGTTTATATGGATCTTAAAAATTTTCTTTTACACTTATATCTAGATTCATTCATAGTTGAATTTTCTTTACAATGTCATAGTGTATTAAATATCCAGAAAAACTATGACAACAATCATGCGATCATGTCGTATAAACTGATTGATCATCACCCCTATGCAATGATTTGGAACATCCCTATTTGGATCAATAATGTCCAAATTCTGGTTCACATTATATCCTGGTAAGGAGTATCACTAGACCCATTTAAATGGGTATTTTTAGTTTCTTATGATCATCCAAATAATATTATTGAAAAACTGAGTTTCATTGTGAGAGAAGGAAATTAAATACACTTCATATCATATTTCTCACATATTCTAGCGCCATATAAAAGATTTAAAAATAATGATGTGAAATTAGTATATTTAGAAACATGTGAATCATCCTTTTAGTAGTTTATGTGAAATTTTTCATCATCAGTAGTACTGATTTATATGGATATGGGAATGCATTTTAATGTCTACTATGAATCATGAGTTATCATATTGAAGATGTTTCGAGGAAGGTTTATTGATTCATTACGTACATATCCCCTCTGTTAAGTCATCACAAGAGGAATTAGCTGACACATTATCTTGTGATGTCAAATGTTATTCATTCCATACACTATTGGATGATATATCAGTACAGAGATAGTTTTTTGATATTCATTGATCAATGAATATTGAAGTAAAACATTATATAGTGGTTTATGAATCTCTGTTAGAACTAGTGGGTGGTGTGTCTGTAGTAGTTTGTTTTTGAGCATGCTTAAATTCCTAGAAAAGGTAATGGTGAAGTTAATGATCAGATTAAAATGACATAGAATCATATGTTTTAGGATGAATGTGGGGAATGGTACAATATTTATTTCATTCAGAGATGAAAAGTGAGGGTCAAGGGGGAACATGGTAAGACAATCATCAATGTATTATTAGTTACCTAAACTCATATTGAAATTCTGAGAATGAGGAAGCTTTCTGATCCTAAGGGATATAACCAAATAGAACGTTTCTAAAATTATTATATATATTTCAGTTGGACTATAGATTTGACTAATACTCAACTATTCCATGATTGTTTATGGGTCCTAGAAGACATCAGAGAGGAGATGATGCTATAATTTCATTCCACATCTTTTGAAGTTCTTATATGTGTCACTAATATGTATTGAGATATACTGTTATATTATTGTTAGACTAGTATGATGTGGGAGATTGTTTGAATCAACACTCAATGTTTCACCTATAAGAATGTGATGTAAACTAATTAGTGATTGACTAGGATATTTTAGATGTTGTCCTATCCCATGTGGAAATGGAATGATGTTTAGATGGATTTCATGATACGACTACCTAGATCACCTCATGGTTATGAAACATTATTGGGTTCAATTAACCAATAGAGAGAGGTCACACACTTTTTTCCTCTATGAGAGACTCGGTTGGTACTTAATCTAAAGAGGATATATATTAGGGAGGTTATACATCTTCTATGAGATCAATGACCTATCATTTCAGATAGATATTCTCACTTTACATCATCGATCTATAATTGGTTGTATAAGGCCATGGGTATAGAGGTACTCTTGAGCACAACCATTCAAAGATGACAAGAAATGTAGTACAATTTAGGTGTTAGAGGATATTCTCTATGAATGTTTCCTTGACATCATGGCTTTTTGGGAGTAACACATAACCCTATAAGTTTTTACTAATAATTATCTATTTCAGGAATCTATCACGATAGATCCTTATGAATCCTTATATGGTAGGACATTTCATTCACCATTTTGCTAGTGAGAGGATGGGAGAAATCCATGATTATACCATGTATTTTGTTAGATACTTCAGAGAGTGTCTTGTAAATAAGTTTTTACATGATAAATGAATAGTCAAGATAGTAGTCATATTCAAATAGAAACTGAAAACCTCTTAGATATGATGATGAAGAATATGTTCTATTGAAAGCCACCCCATTGTGGGCGACCATTTTTTTGCGGTAGTGTATGATATCACATATGTTCGTTGGACTATTTGACATTCAGAATCAAATAAAAACAATGGATTTCCAGATAAAACATATTTAGAGATTCAGGTATAAGGATATTTCATTCAGATATCATAACATTGTCAGTATTATACAAACCCATTACATATCTATCAACAATATGTTGTTGAGATTGTTCTGGATGCTTCCTTTGAGTAGTATCATATTTGTATAGTTGAATGGAGAATTACAAAACTATGAGGATGTTTGGTTCCTTGGGTATGGGTAATATGGCTTGAAGGCCTTATACATTCTGAGACATCGGAATGGGAATCCGATAAAGATTATCAATGGAAAAAACTAAATACAAATGATAATTTCTTACCCTCATAAGGATAACTACAAGGGGGTTGAGTTTTTTTATGGATGGATTGTGTAATTACCCAACATTTCATGATAGTATAGATCTTTTTTTGGATTAAATTCCATTAAAAAACCCTTATAATGTTACCCAATATATTCATATGGGTCTGAAGGGGCCACAAAATTTTTCCAAACCATGAAGATAAACTTTGAGGCCCCATATTTTAAGGTGAAATGAGTCTTTCACCCTCCATGATCTTAATTAACTAATCTCTTGTTTGTTATCCCATTTTCAAATAGATGGCATGACCATTATTCTCTCATTGATCTCTTCCTCTTCTATTGTTATATCCTTGATAAGTCACACATTTGGGGTCAAATTTTGGATATGTTGAACTCATTGGATAGCTATACGTATGCCCGACATTCCTATTACTTAGTATATGATTTTATCAGAATATTTATTGATGTCTATTAAGGATTGGTCGTTTTTCATTTTTAAGGTTATGGAACGTATCATACATTTCTACCAAAAATCATTAAATATGATTGGTCCATTTAAATTTTAGTTTTCTATGGTTTTCTAGTTGGTTGTCTAGTTATTTTCCCCAAAATGTATCTTGTTTTCATAGATTATCAATTGTTAAACATAAAATCATTTGTCATTTTTCAAGGAAAAAATTATTTCTTTTTATGAATTTGGTATATTCTCCTAGAAACACATTGAAAGATATTTTTTAATAATTTGACGATGGATTCCATGGTTGGAAAACCTAATTGCGTTTATTAGTTTGATTTTTTTACTTGTAAAATTTATATTATAATGACTATAATCCCACTATAGAATTATACATGGGTTGTAATTGAATTTTTCCATAGAGTTGGTTTCCTAAATGAATATGAAATTGTGTTTGTTCCACATTAACCCATATAAAATTATTTACCATTTTTTGATAAATTTTATTGAATGTTTCAATATGAATATCTATATTATGTTATATAGCTATGAATGAAATAATAAAAAGGAATTGAGTGGAATGGCCATGAATCTCCTATGATAATGACAAAATCTCATTTATTTAATGTAACACCCTTATTTGAATTTGGGCTTGACTGTTCAGAAAAATGAAGTGTAATTCATTATATAAACTACTAGAAATATTATTATTACTTAAATATAGGTCATGGGAGTTTGGTAAGGGTTTTGTTTTGGGAATGAGAATTCACAATCCCATAGAATAGTTGATAAGTGTGATGCATCAGACCACTAAATCCATTTATAATATGTTAATAATAGACCACATCCCTAGTTTTGGGTGATGGTTTGAAGACACACACACCATATTGAGTGATGAAAATTATGTATCCCTATCATTATTTGAGGTAGGTGATGTAATCATTTAATTGAGCTTATGTGATCATTTTTGTTGGATATGGATGTCTATGTTACGTCTTGTTCCATCCATCACAATGTATTTCAAGAATATTGCATCATCTATCTTAACACAAATGGTCTATATAGGTGGATGCAGTATGTAACTATACTATTTTATTATTATTATTATTATTATTATTATATAGTTACTAATCAAATACATATACAATCCATCAACCTATATAGATAGATCCACCATGTGTATTATAGGAACCTCATTAAGATGGTATTTATTTATATTTCACTGGTGATTATTTATTTATACTTACACATTTAATAGCTATGTGAATTTCTTGGATTACATCTTGACACCACTAGTGGTGGCCTTAAAGGATTTTATGTCACACCCTTCCTAGTACACCTTTAGTAGACAAGATGATTAATTATCTATAGACATTGATAAAGGTAATGTCACATGTTAATGATATTTGATATTTTTGAATGATAGATAAATCATAGAAGGATATGACTGAGGAGACACTCAAGATTCTAGTGGATCACCCTTTGATTATTATTTTTTTAAAAAAATTATATCATGTTTTATTTCCTTGTCCCATGTTAACCTTTTATATTTATTTAATCAATGAATCCATGAATATGAACCTTAATAGTGGATTTTGATATTAATATTCGGTTTTTTTGTTAGATTATCTTATGCATATTAGTTACTATATTTGTTGTATGTTCTTATGTAGTGATATACAAGTCTTTTATTTAGTGTTTGACAATATAATGTTTCCCGTAATGTATGATTTTTAATATTTTTTGTTCTAATTATGAAAATAATGTAATTCATTCCCACCATAACTCCTTTACCTCATTGCTAGTAGTTAGCATCAGTTGGCATAAATGGAGGTTCTCATGAGGATATTTGTTCCATTGGATCAGGGCTCAGGTAATGTAGGATAAGGGTTAGGACATTATACTATATGTAAATATGGAATATTTAAATTGTAGAATACAAAAATATCATTAGAAAATAATATTCGCACTCTTCAAAACACCATTCATCCATTTCTATTAATATGAGAAGATTTTTATTCATCTCATTTTTTTAAAATGTATGAAATATTTTTAAAAACATATCTCTAAAAAATATTTTAATTAAATTTGTTCTATTTTCTCCACCTCCCTAGTATCTTAGTTCAATGAGAACAATTATGCAATATCACCTTAGAGAAAATACACATCATGTGTGGAATTATCATTTTCACGACATCAAAAATGCCTAAATTATTATTTCAATATAAATACATCATTGTTCAGAAACAAATTGATTAGTAGTCCCAAAAAATGATGGGGGATTTTGTTTCATAATGTGATCCAACAAAGATGAATTCCACAATGTAACAAGTTCCTCTTTCGGGGATATGATATTTTTCAATAAATTATTAATCATACCTAATTTTTCCATAATTTTTTAATTTTCCATTCTATATATTTTGGGTTTATCATTTGGTAAATCACTATATTGGAAATGAGTATTGATATTATTATTCCTTAACCTATCCATTTTTATAAAATGTATTTTACTGAATTAGATCATAAAATTATGAATTTTAAATCATAAGGTATAATTCCAAATATTTTTATACAATGATTATAAATAAAATTAAATTTTAATAATTTGGTTTATCAAAATCATAATGTTGGTTTCATTTGGGCTATCATTTTTTCCAAATTCATTGGAAGATTTTATAAATAAAATGTGAATATCATAAGAATATACCTAGCTATTTGAAACTGTTTTCATAGTAATGATCATTTTAATGCTATAAGTGATGATTGGATTCAACCCTATGTACCTATTTGTAGTTATTACCCCTAGGTTACTCTTTGACAGAACCATGGCCTTTTATTTTTATTTAGTAGGGTAATTATTTCACTAATAAAATATATAAGGTCTATATTAGCTAATACTAAAGTATGTTATTCTATACATATCCTCAATTTCCCTAATATAGTTATAATCCAAAATGTAGGTTTTGCATTATTTTGTTCCAATGATTTCTTCAAATCAACAATTGATAATAAATGTAATGACCTGACCATTATAGCATGGAGATGGGGACTTACTTTATTACATTGGAATATAAACATTGTATTAAATTCTAAAAAACATATCACATTATAAGATTTATATTTATAAATACATACATGATAAACATTTTATATTAGGTGTAAAAAATTAAGAATAATATAAAATAATTGAAAATTAACTTCACCTTTGGAAAATCATTCAAGGATTTCTTCTTCATATATTGGGGAAAGGGAAAAATGGGGAGATCAAATTCTCGTAAAGGGTTAGGTATAATGAAATATATCATGAATTAATAATAAATAATAAATTTGAAAAGGTAAATATATAAACACATATTGTATTCAAATAACATGATTAAATTAATAGATACGGTATAGTATATATTTTGGGGTAAATAACATAAAACACAAGCCCTTTGACTGATAAAATTATAATTAAATGCATTATTTGAAAATATAATTTTAAAAATATCAATATCAATAATAAATGTATTTATTATGAAGTAAATTATTAATTATTGGCTATCATTTCTCATTAACATGATTCCTCTATCGTTTATACCATTATTAATAAGGTTAAAAATATATATAGAAGTCCATTTAATTTTTCCAACATGATATGTATCATGAGACCTACTGATGTATTAAGGCGCAAAAAATTTATAGACCCACCCAACATTCTAAGTATAATTAAATCCATATATCTAAGATAATCGATTCAATTAATTAGTAAATATTCCTTATCATAAAATGTCATTGTTAAATAATGGATACAAATTTATCAGTATTTAATTATTTAATTTAATAACATTTAATGTATTAATTATATGTAAAAATTTTATTTGATTTAGTAAATAATCATATCCATCAACACTAAATATCCATATATATGATACATTTAATTTCCTAAAAAATGAATATATGAAATATATTTTTTCAAGAGAAATATAACAATCACAATAGATATTGTTTTGGTATAATATAGTTGTCTACTATGAATTTTTTTTGTAAAATATATTTCTATGAAATTAATAAAAGAGAATATTAATATAATATGAATTATGAATAAATCATGATTTTAGATTCTAAAGGACATGTATATACACCATATAAATGAAATCATATCCATAAAATTACAATATACCTCATGGAAGGGAAATTTATAAGAATCCTCCTACCAAATGATTTCCAATCGTAAAACTTTCATTATCCTCCATTATTATATTTTTAATATTTTGTATTAATTTATAAAGAAGATCTAAAATTTATAATATTATTCATGACCCAATTATAACATTTTATCAATTATTTTTAGTATTATTTCATTATTTTTATTATTATAGTTGTTAATCCCAATGTTTTCTCATTCTCTCATTTTTATGAATGTTATAGATCATGTTAATATTATATAGTTTTATCATCTTCTGAAAAATAACTATGAAATAATTATTATATTTACATATTAATTTAATGTCTTAGAAATATCATGATTTTTGGGATTGAAAAAAGAAATATATTATGATCTAGGATACGGTAGGTCGTACGTATGTAGATATAACATTATCATTTTTCATTGATCATTAGGGAATGTTGGTAGGTAATATTTTATTTAATGACCCGAAATTTTTTCCATGTAATTTTTTTTAATTATATGAGAATATTTCGAGTCTGAAAAAATTGACGGCGTGTGATTCTGAGGCCCGATGTGACCGAAATGAATTTATAAACATTTTTTGGGGTGCGTTAAATAAACGAGTGAGCCGTATTTTTTATCTTTGGAACCAGTTTTCAGAATTGAAATATGAGGACACCATTTAACTCGCAGTGGTGATATTCAATTAAGGAGACCATCTCCTCTACTACAGTAGGTTAAGGGGGAATTTATTATTCAGACTTTTTGTGGTAGAAAATAATATAAGCATGCTTTATTTTATTTTTGAAATTGAAACAACCCATTTTGAATTTAGTGGTGGGGACCCCCTAAACACTCTTCTTTAATGGGAGGAGACTCTTGGTTTATTACCCATAGTTAATGATCCAACATTAACTTAATTAATGTGAAAACATTGATTAATTGATAAAAAGATTTCTTATTTTGGCTTGTCACACTGCATGATGTTTGAAAATCATTGGCAAAAGAGGAGAGACTTGGAGTGAACGTTTTCAGGATCATCGTTCAACAAAGAATGTCCTCAGATCAAGAATAAGGATGACACATGAGCTTGGATATGGAGCATGGTATGGGAGAAATGAACACTGACGTCAACAAAACCATCTCCTTCCTCCTGTAATATTCAACGAACATTAAGGTAGGGGTTTTAATTTGAAGTATGATGAAATCATTTTGTTAATTTCTTAATTTTCTCATTTTATAAATGATGATGGAAAAACAAACATCTCCATCATTCTTTACATAACATTCCCCTTTTCTTTTGTTCTTCATGTGTTCTTCGTACGTTCTCCAACACTAAATAATTAAGCACACTGGAAACTCAATGTTTCATTGAGAATAGCATATGGATGCGGATCCCTAGACCTAAGGATAGAAAATATGTGGTTGTCATATTTTTTAGGAATGGAACAATGTTATGGAGACATGCAGAAGAGGAGGGGGCCTGGTAATTTACTTGTCACTATTCGAGCTAGCGGTAGTGGATGTAGGGAAGAGTGCTTCTGTGCCACCGGTTGAGAAGGATGCTACTGCCTGTCGGCCGTGACAGAGAATGGTGGTAGTCTGCATGCCTTCCGGCCATGTGGACAGTGGTGGCGCACATCCACTCTAACAGAATTGGAGATCGTGGCAGCTTGGCCGCGGTAGATGATAGATGGTCACCGTCACACGGCCAGCCATAGTGGACCAGTAGAGAGTGACAGTGCTACTAGTAGGAGGACATGTCAGAGCACGGGCCGACCGTAGCAGAACAGTGGAACCCACTTGGGTCCCGCTGGTGACATGGCAGCGCCTAAAGGCGTTGCCGCTTTCTGTCCCGAACATGAGGGGAGTAGTATGCTCCCCATTGGTGCCAACTCAGGCGGACCGCGATGCCCAGCGGGCCGAGCCCACAATGTCCCGGGACATCCCACTTGGGTCGACCTGAACTAGGTGCGGTTATCTCAGGATGGGTTGGGCATGGTCAGTTCTTCCATGTAGGGCCAGTCCTGGGCCGATCTTGACCCAATTTCAACTTTTTGTCTGTAACTTGACAACCATGTGTCTATTTGATGAACCGTCTATAGTTTTGGGATCCTTGGATCTGGATGGTCCATTGGGAATACTCCACTTCGGATTTGGATAATTTTGGAGTATGGTCAGGATGTATAAAACACCGAATCCAACTGGGCCCTCAGAGCGGAAAGACTAATAACTTACAGGTCGGGCATCTTATTGACGCACCGTAAATTGCGATGGGTCCCTTTTGACATGACAGACTGTTGGGATTCTTCTCCGTGGAATGTCGTGGTGTTTGAGGTATGACTGATGGTTTGGGAAGCAGTTCTTCCATTCATGTTATTTGCTGGAATCCAATGGAAGGCTGTGAGGCGGAGGTTGGAGATCAATTAGAAGGATGTTAGTACCTAGTGATCTAGTGTGTGTCATCACCAATCTTATGTGGGTAAGATCCATGTGGGTCAGTTCTCAACGATCCTATGTGGGTCAGTGCATACTGATCTTATGTGGGTCAGATCCATTGTGGGTCAGTGCTCAACTATCCTGTGTGGGTTAGCACATACTGATCCTGTGTGGGTCAAATCCTGTGTGGGTCATCGCAGGGGTTAGTAACTATCGACTCTGGGTGGGTTGGATCCTATGTGGGTCATTTCAGTGGTTAGTACCCATATATCTTGTGAGGGTCATACTTCATATGTTAAGCAATAGTATCTCTTGACAGAATAAGATGATCTAGCTTCATGACTTATCTACTGTACTTCAATACTTCACTGGTACCTGGTGTGACCTGAGTCATTACCATCATGGTATTCATCTATGTGGGGTACATGTGTGGTAAATATATCTTCTTGTTGTACCTATGTAATACTTATAACTTTGTGGTGTACCTATGTAGTATGTTTACCTTCGTGAAGTTACATGTGTTTTATGACTACCATTGTGGTGATGTCTTTGCATAACATGATATATTCGGTATATGTATGGGCATATACCTAAGAAGTGATTATGTCTAATGATTTAGGATTTGTGGATTTTTCTTTGTCAAACTCTAGGAGACCTATGGGGGTTCCGGGGTCCCTACTCAGTATCATTATAATCACCCGTGCATGGGATACACCATCACCTTCATATGTCATGTGCAGATAATGGAAATCCATTGTCGAGGTTGAGGGTACCAGACTAGAGGCTGGTCAGAGGTGGTCATTATATGATATGATCTTTAGGGATGAATGTTCTGAAGTTGTACCTACCCATCAGGTAGGGTCCTTGGCAGCTATTCACGGTAGCTGTTCTTATTCATCTATACTTGTACTTTATAGTTGGGCTTGTATTCTGGCCATTTATTTTTTATGCACAGCCATTTTACATTATACATTACCATGTGCATATACCTTGTTGTGGGATTAGTTTGAGTGAGATTACAAGTTTAAAGGAAATTCCTTCCCAGTTTTAGGGATATGCCTTTCTGGTTTAAGTTTCCCGCCCCTATCCTTTGGAAGGTGGGCTTGTGGTTGTCATGGAACGAGCCCTAGGGGACGGGTCGTAACAAATTGTTATCAGATGATTTCGTTTCTACCAAAGACCTAGGACTCTGATCTTTGCTGTTTGAAAATAGTATTATGTGTGATAAGTGTTGTTTTTAATTTGGGGAATCTGATGATGGTGTGGCGGCCTATGTATCCATACAACAAGACCGTGACCTCTAATTTATGTCTCAGTGCATGAAAACACATATTATGTGTGGTTTTTGGAAACATCTTCTTGGTGGTCTCTTTGAGTCAGCTCACCTGGTATAAACATAATAACAATGGTGCACCTATTTCTTTCAGGATTCCTCCACGCAGACACCCATCTTGGGATCCATGAAGAGTATGTGATGATAGTCCACTGAGAAACAAGGCATCAGTGAATGTCCCCCTTTTGGATGTTTTACCATCAGGTGTTGTACCTGCAGCACCACTACACATTGGGAAGCCTATGCCACTAGGACTAGCAGTATATGGTACACACCACATGAGATTATTTAATGATGTCTAGCACTAGTGGACAATGAGGTTCCAGGGTGAGACAAATCCACCAGAGGATGAGGACTGGCTGGAGGCCTTGGTTATGGATTTTTAACTGGTAGGGGCCCTAGGTGATCCCATGGTGATCTGTTCTTCTAGTCTTCTTCAGGCAGCGGCATGTAGATGGTGGAGCATGACGCTCCAAGTTCACGAAGTGGTGACCCTCATTTGAGTGGATATCGATAGTCTTTTTAGGGAAGTGTTCATCCCAGCGACCCTATGATCAGTGCGTACACAAGAGCTTCTCCACTTGTAGTAGGGTTGCATGATTGTGGCTTAGTATTTAGTGAGGTTCACTGACCTCTATCGCTACTCCACTGACATGGTGCGATACCATTTCCTCATATCCCAGACATTCATGCTAGGGATCAAATGGGAGATTAGAGCTTCAGTAATATTCTTAGCATCCCGAAATAGGCTGGGATGTTAGAAATCACACTCTATGTGGTGAGATTCATAGCTGAGTAGTCATTGACAGAAGGACCCACCACTGGACAACACATAGCATAGTTGTAACGCCATGACCCCAGCTACCCAGAGTCGGTGCATTACTTCGTAACATTGGCATGATCACAAAAGATCAAGTCTCGAAATACCGATTAGTTTAGTAGCCTTGGAAACACTAGATACATTCATAAATGTTACATTACATCATAACGTGAAAATCTACAATAACAAAGTCTCCATAGTCCACACTCATATCCTCTTCTGACTATCCCTGCAGTTCATTCATAAAATACTTCTTCACATCCTGGAAAATATTAAAACATTGAAAGGGGTGAGCTCAGATGCTCAGTAAGGATAACAATATTGCAGAAGCTTTCATCAATAAACATAATCATTTAAGGAAATTTATAACTAAAACAAAAGCCTTTTTAAACTTGAACTTCAGCATAATATGGAAAAAATAAAATGAGATAATGCCATTTACTTACTCACATGGATATTCTACTAGTCGAATAATCACATGCAATATCAATAACAATTTTCATAATGATGGAATGCATAATGCTAGACTATCATAACCACGTAGCCAAGTCCTCGTGCCAAGACTACAAATAATATTTTTTCAAGGCCTCGTGCCAAGACACTAGTTTGTCTCATGAGACCTACTGATGCATCGAGGAGCTATAATGGGCTCCACCCGTCACTTATTATGTCCAATGCATTCCTCATATGAATAGGTTTAAACATATCATAAACCATAACATAATCGTATCACATAAAACATGCATAAATGAAATATAACATTTCCACATTTCAATCACTAGATATCAATACAACACATTGATATAATAAAAACACTTTCAAAACCATTTTCAATACCAAAATAAAAGAAAATTAAAACATTGTATTTATTTTTCATTTTAATAAAAAGTTATGGCTTGTAGAGGAAGCCGAAACTCAAATAATGGTCACGGTGGCGGAGAGGTCGTTGTCGCCGCATACGTACAACAAGAAAAAAATTCCTTTTTGTCGTTTAGTAAAACACTTCGGATAAAAAGATTCCTTTTTGAATAAATGTAAATGTCAAAGGGGTTTATACACTGTATAAATGAAAGTTGTGTATAAAACCAAATATGCCTCAATGAAAGGAGATTGAGACGAAGTCCTTACAAAGATATTTTTTAAAATAAAATAGATCTATTATGTGTATTCACTATAAGTACACATAAAGAAAGTACAAATACATTATAGTAAATAATAATATCATGACATATTTTGAAAGTAGGATATTAACCCAAAGAATGGAAATTGGGTTAAGAAATTCCCTTACCTCGTGTCTGACTTGACTGGACCGTTCTGTAACCTCCTGAATAATAAACTAGAGTTAATATCTACCTTATTAAGAACCTTTTTCAAGTTCATTATACATTTTATATCACTTATTACCATGTCATGAACATTATTTAATTATTTAGGTTTATAACGGTCGTTTTATCGATCTTAGGTACTTGAGTCAAAAATAAACTTCTTATAATTACACTTTGTTCATGTGGTAAAATATCCATTATATCAATAATTATATTCATGATTTATATATCATATACATCATATATATCCTGTATATATATTCATTTATTACATAACATTTAGAGGTACGAAATGAAATGCACCGTTCATGGAGACGGTAAGTCGTACGTTTGCATGAACTCTACTTTCACTTCTATTTCATATTTAATGGAATGAAGTTATAATTATATAAAGGTATAATATAATTCCAGTATAATATAATGTATAATACCATTTACTCCATCCTTTATACATCCCACATATGTCATTTACGATTCAAATCACTTTGAGTGGGCTGTAGTCCACACTTCCTAAAATTAAAATATCACATTTACCCATAATGGAAACAATAAAGGTTTTCCATAAATGAAAAATACAGAACCTTAAGTAAAACATAAAAATATTATATATCATATATATAAATATAGTTACATATTAATGGCCACCTTTGAAGGTGTTATATGAGTGTTGAACAATCATCGTTTCGTGAGGCAGAAATTTGTCATCCACAGAAACAGTATGTTCTTTAAACATTAGATGTAGGTGTGTGTAAGTGTAGCTCGAATTATTCTTATAAAAACATCCTATTATATTTAGGATACTGGTGTTGTTACAAAATAAATGAATAAAAAGATTTTATGGGGATGGATAAGAAAAATAAAACAAAATTACATAAGCGAAGACATTACCTTAAAATCGGGTAACTCTTTTGATTTGGGCGAAAGGATTCCTTGGGAAGAAATATGCCCAAATTGAGGATTCTAGGAGTAAGGGAGGGAATTTGGGAGAGTATTTGGGTAGAGGTTGGCAGAGCCAAATGGCTTGAAGGTGTGAATAAGGTGGGAGTGGTGGGGGACTTTTATAAGTTGTGAGGAGGGGCACTCTTGAAAAGTAATAATATGTTACTTTATTATATAATGAGTTTGGGATTTTAAAGGTCCCACACTTATAAAATTCGAGGATAAGGTGATAAGGGTTTTAAATATACTCATCAAATTGGTTTTTTACAAGTTTTGGCCTTTTATTTTACATTATCATTTCATTTTATTTAAATCGTTAATTAATGAGATAATCACTGCATCATCATGGTTTCATAAATAATTTAATTTATTTAATGTCTAAAAATTATAAAAAAAATATCATGATGTAAGAAATATTTTTATATTTCTAATGAATATTTATATTCAAAAATATGACTTGTATAACCCCATTTAAAAATTGTTTTAGTAAAACCACTTATGTTTGTGACATTATTATTTTAACTTTTAATAAAAGTAATTTATGTCATTTTCTTACCAAAGTGGCTCCATGGTGTCCCCAAGTTGACCCATGGATTGTCTTGGTCGGCCATTACACATCCAATAGGGGTAGGACAAGTGTAAAGGTCATTTCATATTTTTATAATACCATTTTTACCTTAAATTTCACTAATTACCTTTAATCGTGATTAATTAAACTTAAAAGTTACTATTCACCAAAAAATTATTTTCATCTCATTGAACCAAATTTTACTTCCTAATGACAACCATATATTTCGGATTTTTGAAAATCAAATCATAGAAGTGGTAATGTTTCATTTAAACGAAAAATCAGTTTTTTAACTACTACATAGTGGTTTCACTATTCATCAAAAATTGATGTTTTTCAGAACAATCCCAAAATTTCACCCTATTCTATAATTGATATTCCGAATCCAAAAATGATGTCTATTTTAAAAAAATCCAAACATATAAGTTTCATTAATTAATTTTATAATTATTTTCCACTGTCACAACAAATAGCGTGTTTTTAAGAAACAATATATATCAAAAGATTGACAATTGTTTATGTCCAATTTCAAAGTGAAATTAATTATAATGAACACAATTGGATAAAATAATAAAAATATATTCTAATAATAATTTAAAACCACTCAATGGTATAATTTATCACTATAAATTATTTTGATTAAAAAGGTTGTTTTAAGTATTTTTCACTATTCATAAAAAATTGAAAGTTCTCAGAAAAATACCAAAAATTCAACATAGTCTAATTTCGATATTGCGAATCCAAAAATGAAGTCCATTTTGAAATATAAAATTTCTATAATTTTAAAAAGTGGGTATTAATATTAATAACGGCTACTTTGATTAGTCGTAGTGTGTTAGAACTCGAAGTTGCGTACAATGTAAGCTATTGCATTATTGAATGAGAAGCGTATCGTGGAAGCTCGGGGTGTTACATTCTCCCCTCCTTCAATAAATTGCATCCTCGCAATTTGAAATTTTTCTTTGAAAATAAAAGGTTGAAAATAGAAAATACCTTTGTGGAAAACCCATATCGGAAATAAGGTTAATAAAAATATAACATTAAAAGAAAGAAAGAGAAGTACAAAGGTCACCCGAGATAGCCCATACTAGGATTCTATGAAAATATGTATATGGAAGAAAAGCAAACCATCAAGGTCTGATGGGGAGTTGTAGAAAACTGGATTAGGATAAAGTTAACCATAATGAAATCACAATCTTGTGATTGGTTTAACGGTCATTGAATCCCCAGTTGGAAAAGTTAACCGGAAATGTTTTTGTTATAGTTACCTTTTATAAAGTTGAGGAATTTATTTAGGAGATTTACTAAGAACGTAAGGGAATATACATACTTGTTATGTATACTTTCATTCTTTAATAAATTTTTACCACAAACCCATCTTTTACTCCAAATGGTAATGGAACTCAAAAATATTCTATTTATCCTAATTTTATAAGGTTCAAAATATTACCACATACCATTTAGATTAGGAAAATATTTTGTAATAACCAAGGACATCCTGTAGGCTAGTGGTAGGTAATAAAGGCCCGTCGCACTATGGTTGTGGGTTCGATTCCTGCAGCTTTGTCTGACGCGATAGGTTATGCCCCACCCTGCATGTTGTCCTTTTCCTAAAACTATAGTATTATAATATTACAAAAATAATCTTCAGAAATGTTTTAACCTTAAACAATACTATCCAAAGATCAACTTAATCCATTCCAACCTTTATAGTTATCCAAAATACCTCCGTCCAGACTTTCTCTAAAGGGTCCTTAAATTCCAAAATCAATTGCAACATTAGACTCCCTAAACAAAGTAAAGTTTCTCTTATTGTCACATACAAAAATATGATTACCTTCATCATATTAAAAACTTAATGAAATCAACATGTACTGCAGTACAATCCTTATATATATACCAAATTATTCTAATAACCAGAATATAATCCATGAGTCCAAAAGCACCTACACATTAATTATTCCGCTTCAACTGTAGTCATAGCATAAGATTGTCCTTGATCCCTTGGCAATTTCTGAGGTAAGTTTCCCTGACGCTTAGGACATTCATTTGCTTAATGCCCCATTTCCCTACAATTGTAGCATTCAACATTTATAGCCTATTTCTTTCCCTTGCCATCACACGCCAGGTGACCTTTTTCCCCACATTTATAACAAACTCTCATTCCTTTTAGGCAAGTACCAGGGTGATTCTTCCCATAATTATTGCATAATGGAAAATCCTTCTTTCCCTTTTTCCCTTTATCTGTCTCTTGTTCCACCGTTCTTTTCTTCTCTTGCTTTAATTTGTTGTAATAAGGCTTAGAGCATTCCTTTTCTGTCTTTATATAACACGAGACTATATCTTCGTACATTGAGAAAGATTGTGATACTAATGCTCGATGGAGAAACGGTTTTAACCCATCAACGAAACGATCGATCATACTTCCTGGGTTACATATATAATCTGCAGCATGCCTCACTAACCATATAAAGTTGGCCTCATACATTGTGACATTCTCATCCTCCTTTTGTCTCAGGCTCAAAAATTTCCTTTCCATATCTGCTCGATGGTCACGAGGAAAATATTTTTCTAAGAAAATCTCTTTTAACTCCCTCCATTCCATATTCGATACTTCATCATCTTCCTTTGTGTTTTGAATCAGCGACCACCACTGATCGGCATCTCTAGTGAGGCGGTAGACTGCCATGACAACCTTCTCCCTTTCACTACTCCCCAAGGCGTGGAATATTTTCTCAAAGAATTTTATCCATTTCTCAGCTACTAATGGATTTGTACCCCCATTAAATGTTGGTGGTTGTTGCCTCATGAAGCTATCTAACATTGATCTTCCACATTGCGGATCAGGGTGCTCCATACGAGTAAGGTTATTATTCATAACCTGAGTGAGTTGTCCCAATATGGTAATAAGTTGATCAGCACCAGTTGTATCTCCAGATCCACAATAATTATGTTGAGCAGGAGGGAAATCCCTACACGGAGTGCGTGCATTGATACGGTTTCCATTCCTTCCACTAGGAGCCATTTCTAAACAATGGCATAAACTATATTAGTTTATGAATCAAAATACATAATTCCATACTTGTAAGATACATAACATAAATTGAACTATTTGTGGATATAATCCATAAAAAATTTTTCTTTGAGGAAGTATATACTCATAACCCTTCATAGTGGTTTTTAAAGAAAATGAGAATTAGCCTAAGCATATCCCCCGGGAGTGTCGTAACTATTAGTGCAACAAGGCCCGTTGTTGTGCACCAGTTCCCATTAGAGTCTATCTCGAAGCGGTGTTTTTAGGTTTTACCCCTAGGTACATCTGTTCCAGAGCCGCCTCTACCTGCTCATATCCAGACAGGGATGTATTGCTCGGAAAACTCACAACATCTCTACATTACCAAAATTCTAGGAAGTTCTTCTATACTAATCCTCAAAGTCTATCTTTGGGATATGTTCTCTAATCAGAGTTTATCTAAATCTAACTTCCAAGGTTAGTACTAAACTGCCTCTAATACAAACTGTAATGTCCCGACCCCAGCTACCCAGAGTCGGTGCATTACTTCGTAACATTGGCATGATCACAAAAGATCAAGTCTCGAAAGACTGATTAGTTTAGTAGCCTTGGCAACACTAGATACATTCATAAATGTTACATTACATCATAAAGTGAAAATCTAAAATAAAAAAGTCTCCATAGTCCACACTCATATCCCCTTCTGACTATCCCTGCAGGTCATTCATAAAATACTTCTTCACATCCTGCAAAATATTAAAACATTGAAAGGGGTGAGCTCAGATGCTCAGTAAGGATAACAATATTACGAAAGCATTCCTCAACAAACATAATCATTTAAGGCAATGTATAACTAAAACAAAACCTTTTTAAACTTGAACTTCAGCATAATATGGAAAAAATAAAATGAGATAATTCCATTTAATTCCTCACATGGATATTCTACTAGTCAAATAATCACATGCAATATCAATAACCACTTTCATAATGATGGAATGCATAATGCCAGACTATCATAACCACGTAGCCAAGACCTCGTGCCAAGACTACAAATAAGATTTTGTCAAGGCCTCGTGCCAAGACACTAGTTTGTCTCATGAGACATACCGATGCATCGAGGAGCTAAAGCGGGCTCCACCCGTCACTTATTAAGTCCAATGCATTCCACATATGAATAGGTTTAAACATATCATAAACCATAACATAATCGTATCACATAAAAGATGCATAAAGAAAATATAACATTTCCACATTTCAATCACTAGATATCAATACAACACATTGATATAATAAAAACACTTTCAAAACCATTTTCAATACCAAAATAAATGAAAATTAAAACTTTGTATTTATTTTTCATTTTAAGAATAATTATGGCTTGTAGAGGAAGCCAAAACTCAAATAATGGTCACAGCGGCGGAGAAGTCGTTGTCGCCGCATAATTAAAACAATAAAAACATTCCTTTTTTCGTTTAGTAAAACGCTTCATATTAAAAGATTCCTTTTGAATAAATGTAATAGTCAAAGGGGTTTATACACTGTATAAATGAAAGTTGTGTATAAAACCAAATATGCCTCAATGAAAGGATATTGAGATGAAGTCCTTACAAAGATCATTTTTAAAATAAAATAGATCTATTATGTGTATTCACTATAATTACACATAAAGAGAGGTCAAATACAAGATAGTAAATAATAATATCATGACATAATTTGAAAGTAGGATATTAACCCAAAGAATGGAAATTGGGTTAAGAAATTCCCTTACCTCGTGTCCGACATGACTCACCCATTCTTTAACCTCCTGAATATGAAACTAGAGTTAATATCTACCTTCTTAAGAACCTTTTTCAAGTTAATTATTCCTTTTATATCACTTATTACCATGTCATGAACATTTTGTAATTATTTAAGTTTATAACGGTCATTTTTTCGATCTTAGGTACTTGAGTCAAAAATAAACTTCTTATAATTACACTTTGTTCATGTGGTAAAATATCAATTATATCCATAATTATATTCATGATTTATATATCATATACATCATATATATCCATCATATACATTCATTTATTACATAACATTTAGAGGTAAGAAATGAAATGCACCGTTCATGGAGACGGTAAGCCATACGTACGCATGAATGCTACATTCATTTCTATTTCATATTTAATGGAATGAAGTAATAATTATGTAAATGTATAATATAATAACATTATAATATAATGTATAATACCATTTACTCCATCCTTTATACATCCCACACATGGAATTTACGATTCAAATCACTTTGAGGGGATGGTAGTCCGCACTTCCTAAAATGAAAATATCGCATTTACCCATAATGGAAACAATAAAGGTATGACATAAATGAAAAATACAGAACCTTAAGTAAAACATAAAAATATTATATATCATATATATAAATATAGTGACATCTTAATGGCCGCCTTTGAAGGTGTTATATGAGTGTTGAACAATCATCATTTCGTGAGGCAGAAATTCTCCATCCATAGAAATTGTGTGTTCTTTAACCATTAGATGTCTGTGTGTGTAAGTGTAGCTCAAATACTTCATATAACAACATCCTAGTATATTTAGGATACTTTTTTTGTTACAAAAGAAATGAATAAAAATATTTTATGGGTTGGATAAGAAAAATAAAACAAAATAACATAAGCGAAGACGTTACCTTAAAATCGGGTAACTCTATTGATTTGAGCCAAATGCTTCCTTGGGAAGAATTATGCCCAAAGTGAGTCTTCTAGGAGTAAGGGAGGGATGTTGGGAGGGTATTTGGGCAGAGGTTGGCCGAGACAAATGGCTTGATGGTGTGAATAAGGTGGGAGTGGTGAAGTCCTTTTATAAGTGGAGAGGAGGGGCACTCTTGGAACTAATAAAATGTTATTGTATTATATAATGCGTTTCGGATTTTAAAGGTCCCACAATTATATGATTCTAGGATAAGGTGATAAGGGTTAGAAATCTACTCATCCAATAGGTTTTTGACAAGTTCAAGCCTTTTATTTTACATTATCTTTTCATTTTATTAAAATCATTAATTAATGAGGTAATTGCTGCATCATCATGGTGTCATAAATAATTTAATTTATTTAATGTCTAAAATTATAAAAAAATATCATGATATAGGAAATATTTTTATATTTCTAATTAATATTTATAGTAAAAAATATGACTTATATAACCCCATTTAAAAATTGTTTTAGTAAAAACAACTTATGTTTGTGACATTTTTATTTTAACTTTAAATAAAAGTAATTTATGTCATTTTCCTACCAAAGTGGCTCCATGGGGTCCCCAAGTTGACTCATGGATTTTCTTGGTCGGAAATCACACATCCAATAGGGGTAGGACAAGTGTAAAGGTCATTTCATATTTTCAAAATACCATTTTTACCTTAAATTTCACTAATTACCTTTAATCGTGATTAATTAAACTTAAAAGTTACTATTCACCAAAAAATTATTTTCATCCCATTGAACCACATTTTACTTCCTAATGACAACCATGTATGTCCGTTTTTTGAAAATCAAATCACAGAAGTGGTAATGTTTCATTTAAACGAAAAATCAGTTTTTTAACTACCACTTAGTGGTTTCACTATTCATCAAAAATTGAAGTTTTTCAGAACAATGCCAAAATTTCACACTAAGCTATAATTGATATTCCAAATCCAAAAATGATGTCTATTTTACAAAATTACAAACATATAAGTTTCATTAATTAATTTTATAATTAATTCCCGTTGTCACAACAAATAGCGTGTTTTTAAGAAACAATATATATCAAAAGATTGACAATTGTTTATGTCCAATTTCAAAGTGAAATTAATTCTAATGACCACAATTGGATAAAATAGTAAAAATATATTCTAATTATAATTTAAAACCACTCAATAGTATAAATTAACACTATAAATTATTTTGATTAAAAAGGTTGTTTAATGTATTTTTCGCTATTCATAAATAATTGTAAGTTCTCTGAAAAATAACAAAAATTCAACATAGGCTAATTTCGATATTTCGAATCCAAAAATGAAGTCCATTTTGAAATATAAAATTTCTATAATTTTAAAAAGTGGTTATTACTATTCATAATGGCTACTTTGATTAGTCGTAGTGTGTTAGAACTCGATGTTGCGTACAATGCAAGCTATTACATTATTGAATGGGAAGCGTATCGTGGAAGCTCGGGGTGTTACAATAGTCATCGGTTAATGATAGTAGATAAATGACATAGAGGTCCATGAGGACATGTCCTACAGGTGGACGACCACAAGATACATGGTAGGTGGTGTGGGTATCTTGAGATAGAGAAAGACTGGTGAGGGACATGTAGTGTTACTCACACGACGGGATGGGTTACGTGGCTTGCGATTGCCTGACCAGACTTACGGATGACCAACAGATGGTCGAAGGACCGCCTGGGCAGAGGTGATGATTTGATTGAAGAGGTCTGTAGGTAGGAGTTGGACGTTCAAAAGGATTAGGTCGTACTACAAGTTGTGAGTGGTGCTTAGAGGTTCTACCGAAACCTCTTCCAGTTGGTTCTCACCAACCACATGGGGCAGGTGGACATGTATGATCTTAGCTCCAGGAAGCTGAGGGCCATGACCGTGGAACTCCATAAATTAAATGAGGTACAATCTTTGTCTACTCCACCCATGATACAGTACATGAAGACACTGGTTCCAGTCACTCCTTTATTGCCATAGCCATCATTCAGAGCTCGAATATTCTGGTGGACCTGTTGGCTCAATCCTAACGGCTAGAGACACCTATGGGAGTAGATTTGACGATTACACTCTTATTCCAGTACTGTGAGCTTACTCTTGGAGGTGAGAGCTTTAGCTGAGATCTTCTAGTAGAATCATTTTGGCCTTACCATGTCATCTTGGGTATGGAATGGTTATCCACATTTCATGATCAGATCTACTATATGAGGATAAAAGTGTGGTTTTTCAGCACGAATGGGGCCAGTTGTTTCTTCACCGGTGAGAAGGGAAACTTTGCAGCATAGGATTGACTTACCTAGTAGAGGGTGCAACTGATCACACACCATTTGTCTAGCCATACCCTCAGAGTGGTTGAGGTTGATAGTCTGTGCTCTCTAGTAGTGGTGGACCGGTACACTGATGTTTTCCATGATAATTTTTCGGGTCTGCCTCCTCAAAGAGATGTAGACATCTACATCAACATAAACCTCAGAACGTCACTGATTTCTACACCAGCATATCAGATTCCTCCCACAGATTAATGAGATTTTCAAGTAAAGCTGGAGGAGTTGCAGGTTAAGGGGATTATTAGGCTCATTGTTTCTCCATGGGAACCCCATATAGTATTTTCCATGAATATGAATGGGAGTTTGAGGCTTTGTGTAGACAATCAGTGCCTGAACCAGGTGAATGTGAAGAACAAGTTCCCACTCCCAAGGACTAATGATATTTTTGATCATTTGATGGGGTCATGATGGTTTTTTAATATAGACCTTATATCATTCAATCACCAGCATAGGGTAAGAGATGAGGTTGTGCAGAATACGACCTTCAGATGTCGATATGGCCACTATGAGATCTTACTTATTCCATTCGGTGTGACCAACACCCCAATAGTGTTCATGGTACTCATTGAAAATATCTTCCAGCCACACCTAGATTGCTTTGGGGTATTCTTCATCGATGACATCATTATATACTCAGCGACGTTGGAGGAGAATACTTATAATCTACAGATAGTTCTGGACACACTCTGAGAGCACCAGCTTTATGGTAATCTATCAAAGTTCTAGTTCTAGATCTGAGGGGTTCACTTCCCACGACACGTCGTCTTAGAGGTTGGAGTTTCAATGGATCCATTGAATATTGAGGTCATTATTACTTGTGATCCTATCACGAGTGTGATGTAGGTGCGGAGTTTCCGGACAATTGGCCGGTTACTACCGGAGGTTTGTGCTTGACTTTCCCTGAGTAGTGGAATCCTTATAGGAATTTTCAAATATGGGGAAAAATTCTTGTGGTCGAGGATATTCCAATGGAGTTTCCAGGAGCACAGGTAGAGACTGATGAGTGCCCCCATCTTGAGGCTACTGGAGGAGGGAATTGGGTATGCCATATATAGCAACGCATCAGGGACCAGACATGGATGTGTCCAGATACTAGTGTGAGAAGTGATCACATATGGTTTTCAATAGTTAAGACAGCATGAACAGAACAACACTATCTATGACCAGGAAATAGATGTAGTGGACTTCACCTTGAAGATGTGGTGACATTACTTGATGGGAGAATGTTTTAAAGTATTCTCTTATCACAAGAGTCTCAAGTATATCTTTTCTCACAAGGAAATGAACATAAGACAATGGTGTTGGCTTGAGTTCCTCTTGGATTATAACTTCGATATTTTCTATTCTCCTAGGAAGGGGAATGTATTAGATGATGCACTGAGTAGGAGATTTGGTATACAGTTGCTGAGCAAGGCAGGAGAGTAACTAGCCTATTTGAAGATATCCTATGTGGAATGTGATGGATCATCTTATATCTAGTCTCCGATAGTCATTCCTCCACCTCTTAATAAATTCATGGAGGAATAGCTTGGGGACAATGACTATGAGCCTCAACATGCTCAGATATCCATAGGACAGGAACCTAATGGATTTTTTGAAGGTGGGGAGCATGTCATCCTTTTCAAAGGGCGTACTATGGCACCGATGGAACATTGGGAATAATTGTTGAGGGAGTTCCATAAATACCCTCTAATGTTACATCCATGAGTGGAAAATATGTAATAGGACCTTCGGAATCAGTATTGGTGTCCATGAATTAAGAAAGAAGTGGTAGAGTTTGTCTCTCGGTGCCTCACTTGTCAGCAAGTGAAGGAAGAGCACCAATTTCTAGTAAGATTATTTCAGGCACTAGAGGTTCCAGAGTGGAAGTGGGGTGGAATTTCCATGGACTTACATGCATATCTAGGAGAAATGATTCTATCTAGGTGATCATTGAAAGACTCCCCAAGAAATCCCACTTCCTGCCTATCAGAGAGCATGGAACAATAGAGATCATGAGACACCTCTACGTGTTGGAGACTGTATGGATTCATGGAGTGAAAAAAACGATTGTATCTTATCGTGATGTACAGTTCACATCCCATCTATGGAAGGGGTTTCAGGAAGCTTTCAAGACATATCTTCGGTTGATCGCCACCTTCCATCCCCAAATAAATGGTCAGTAAGTGCAAACCATTTAGTCCCTCGAAGACATGCTACGTGCTTTATTATATGATTTCAGTAGTAGCTGGGAGGATCACTTTCCTTTTGTAGAGTTCTCATACTACAATAGAAATCATTCCACAATCATAATGGAACCGTTAAAGGCATTGTATGGTTGAACTTGCAGATCACCGATGTGCTGGACTGACGTAGGGAAGTCTGTACTCGTGGGACTAGTGTTGGTATGGGAAACCACAGAGAAGGGGAATATTACCAAGGAGAGGATGAAGACTACACATAGTAGGAAGAAGTCATATGCTAACTAGAGACAGAGATCTCTTGAGTTTGAGGGTGGTGATCAAGTATTTCTATGGGTCTCTCCTTGACTAGGTTTGCATAGATTTGGCCGGGGCAGTGAGTTTTCTCTAAGGTTCATCGGACCCTTTTAGGTCCTCAGTAGAGTTGACATGGTGGCTTACTGCTTAGCTCTCCCCCCTATGTTTCATTGGGTTCACGACGTTTTCCACGTATCCCAGAAGATGAGATATGTACATGAACCTTCGCACATCATTGACTTAGGCAATCTGGACATCAACGATGGGGCAACGTTTTTGGATGTTCCAGAAGAGATTGAGGACCAACTGGAGCGGGTCATTCTTGGGTGGTTGATAACTCTAGTGCATGTATGCTGGAATCACGTGATCCTCTAGGAGATCATATGGGAGCGGGAGGCTCAAATTCGTGCACAGTACCCCTACTTGTTTCTATAGTTTGTGTTGTGGCTTTCGGGGAAGAAAATCCCATAGGATAGGAGAATGTAAAGACCTATATTTTTCCCATGTAATTTTTCAATTATATCAGAATATTCCGTGTCCGTGAAAATTTACGGTGCGTAATTCCAAGGACCGGTGTGCCCAGAATGAATTTCTTAATTTTTTTCAGGTACATTCAGTAAATGCGCGAGTGACGTTTTGTATCTTTTATATTGGTTCTCGGAATAGAAATACGAGGACATCGTTGAACTCACATCACATATATTCACTTAAGGGGACCATCACCTCAATTGCAGTAGTTTGAGGATGGAAAGTAGTTTTTGGGCATTTTGTGGGAGAAAATAAAATAAGCATGCTTTATTTTATTTCTAAAATTAAAACCTCCAATTTTGAATTTAGTGGTGGGGACCACCCTAACTCTTTTCTTTAATGGGAGGATACTTGTGTTTTATTAACCCTAGTAAATGTGAAAATTTTAGCATAATTAAATTGACAACATTGATTAATTATTAAACATAAGCTATTAGTTTGGATTCACAAATTTCTTGAGGTTGGAATAATTATAGGCAAAAGAGGAGATCCTTGGAGAGAGGTTTTGGATGATCATCATCCAACGAGGAAAATCCCCTGATCAATCATGGGGACGATTTTTGATCTTCGATCAGGAGAGTGGTGTGGGAGAAATAATGGCCGAAGTCACCAACATCATCTAATTCCTCGCAAAATCTTCAAATAACTTCAAGGTAGGCATTTTAATTTTAAGAATGATTAAATAATTTTCTTGAGTTTTTCATTTTCTCATTTCAAAAAAGACTATGGCCAAACAAACATGGCCATTGTTCCACACATATACCTTGCCGCTTTTTCTTTCGTTCTTTGTTCTTTCTTCGTATGTTCTCTGATGAAAAATAATTATGCGCACTGGAAACACAATGATTCATTGAGAACAACATATGTATGAAGATCCCTCAAAATGGGGTTTGGGAATATGCGGTCGTCATGTTTTTAGGATATAGAATGAAGCTGCAGTGACCCACGGAAGTAGAGGTAGTCCTGTAACAAACCGGACGCGATTCGAGCAGGCATCAATATAGGGAGGGTGGCCCTTGTCCGCGCCACCGGTTGAGTAGTAGGCAAGGGCCCATAAACGGTGATAGAGTAGGGTGGCAGTAAACAGGCTGGCTGAATGGTTGGAGAGTGGAAACGTGCGTTTGCACCGCCAATATTAAAGATCGTGGATTCTTGGAAATAGCGGAGGATGGAGGGTGGCTGACACTCGGTCGGCCACAATGGAGTAATGGAACGCGACCCCACCGCTTGGAGGAGGACTGGCCGACTGTTGCAGAACGATAGGACCCGCATGGGTCCAGCGGGTGACAAGACAGTGCCTAAAGGCACTTCTACATGATATCCCAAAATGAAAGGTGGGGGGAGTGGACAGATTGCCTTCAGTGCCAGCTTGGGAAGACTGAGCTACCCAGTGGGCCGCTCCCAGCTGGCCGGGCCACCACCATCAGGGACCGGGCCAGACAGCAGCCCAACGGACTAGGCCCGCAATGGCCCGGGCCACTCGGGCCAGACCCAGATCGGGTCGAGTTGACCCGAATCGGCTCGGGTCATCTCGGGTTGGTTCAGCCAAGGTCGGACTGGACCCAAGCCCATCTGGACCCATTTTCACCTTTTTGACTATAACAGGAAAAACGGGTGTCCGTTTGACGAACCGTCTACGGGGTTGGGATCTTTGGATCACGACGGTCTTTTTGTTATAATTCATCTGAGTTTAGGATAATGTTTGAGTATGGTTGGGATGATTCGAACCCCGAATCCAACCGTGCCCTAGGAGTGGAAACGGTAATAACATACAGACTGGGCGTCCAATTGACGTGTCGTCAGTTGTGTTGGGTCCCTTATGACATGATAGACCACTGGGATAATTCTTCATAGAACATAGTGGTGGTTTTGGTACAACTCATGGTTTGGGAATTGGTTCTCCTAAACATTCTATTTGTAGGAATCCAGTGGCAGGCAGGGAGGCGAAGGTTGGAGACAAATCATAAGGAGGATAGTACTGAGCGAACCAGTGTGGGTCAGCACCGATCCTGTGTGGGTCAGCGCTTAGCGATTTTGTGTGGGTCAGCGCATACCAATCCTGTGTGGGTCGGATCCTGTGTGGGTCAACGCTGAGCTATCCGGTGTGGGTTATCGCATACCGATATTATGTGGGTCAAATCCTATGTGGGTCATTGTGGGGGTTAGTACCTGTCGACTCTAGGAAGGTAGGATCCTTTGTGGGTAATTGTGGGTGTTTCTACCTATTAATCTTGTGTGGGTTAGACTATGTATGGTTAGAAATAATGTACCCTGACAGAATAAGATGATCTAGCTTTGCGACAGGTCATTTTTACTTTTATACTTCCCTTATACCTGGTCTAAGCTGAGTCCATACCTTCAATGCATTCAACTGTATGGTGTACCTATGTGGTACTTATATCTTTTTGGTGTACATGTGTGGTACTTATAACTTCTTGTCGTACTTTTTTAGTACATCTACCTTTGTGGTGTATCCTGTGTTGTACTGCTACCCTCGTGGTGTTACCTTTGCATATCATGATAACTTAGGTATATGTATGGGAATATGCCTAAGAAATTTTGATGACAATTACTTAGTTCATTGTTGTTTTTATTTTGTGGAAATGTAGGAGATCTATGAGGGAATCAGGTTCCCTACAGTGTATCATTATACTCACCCCTAAACGGGCCATGCCCACACCTTGTTGTGTTTTGTGCAGAAGATGGACAACGCTGATCAACATTGAGGGTTCTAGACTGGAGGCTGATTATAGGAAGGAATTAGACGAGATGATCCACAGGGATGATCATTATAGAGCTGTACCTACCCTTCAGGGAGGTTTGTTGGCAAGTGTTAATAGGAGCTGTACATTTTTAGTTTTACTTGTACTTTCCAGTTGGGCTTGTATCCTGGCCCTTTACATACTGTGAACACCCTGTTTACATTATATTTTACATTGTACTTGTAACTTTTTGTGTGCATAGTTTGTGTGAGATTAGAGGTTTAATGGAATTTCCATCTAGTTTTTAGGGATATGACTTTCCAGTGCTAGTTTCTAGCCAATGGCCTATGGACGGAGGGCTTGGGGTAGTCACAGTACGGGCCCCGGGGGACAGGTTGTGACATTTCATCTCTCCAAATTTTTATAATATCATAAATACCAAATTACATATATATATATATATATATATACATAACACCAATGTTGTGTGCTGATGAAAATTGTATCTCATCATTTTATGAAGGTGGTAGTCCCATGGCACAGAAATGATGTTCACAGATTTCATTAAGTGAAAATGTAAGAAATAAATTCACAAATATTACATTTTCATAATTATAAATATTTTATTAATATAATAATTATTTCATTTATATAACATGTAAATATAATCTTTATTTTTAACTCTCTCAAAGCAAATAATTTGTGAAAAATGAATAACATCAATTCATGAGGTGGTATTCATCTATAAACGCAATTACAATTATAATATCTCTTATAGAATCTATATATAAATGGTATATATTATATAATGACACTATACGAATATTTTTTAATATATATCATATTTATACTTTATATCTATAATCATACCCTACCGTGAAAGGTGGTAACAGAAAAACAAATGATATCAGTTCACGTGCTGGTAGCTCGTCTAACACAAGAAGGATGATTTCATATCTCAGTTGATGTATATAGATGAGGTTGTACGTCATTCCATTTTACATAAAAAGTTATAAAAAATTTATTAATTTTTTAATATAAAAATGTTTTAATATTAATTTATGGAATTGGATAAATAAATAATATGAAAACACTCATTGAAAAAGGTAACCTCTTCACCGGGGATGCTCCATAAGTTTCCCCCAAATCCATACTTGGATGGATTTCTGACAGATATAAGGATTTTATAATGATAGTAGGTTTATTATAAGGTGATTTTTGAATGTTTTTCTAGATAAAAAATTATGTCAATGTGTGAAGAAGAATGGATTTAGGGTGGAGTTTTGAAAGAGAGGTTTGTGGTATACTTTTAAATTTTTTAAAAAAATGAATCATAAAATGTTTTCATAAAAAATCCTAAATAATGGGAAAATATTGAACATGGATTATACATGGTAGATATAATTCCATCCAATTGATGTTGAAAATGTTTTAAGGTCATTTTCCACAAATTTCATCTTAACTTAACCATAAAAATATTATGTTTACATGAATTGAGATAGTAAAATTTTAAAATATTCACTATTTAGTTCAGCAAAAAATAATGGTTATATTATAATAAATTAGAATTATTGATTATTAAAAAATTTAATCCAATTTTCCAAATTCATTTCACATAATTGATAATGGTTAATTTAAAATAAATTAGCATGAGAGATGAAAAAGCTATTTTTTTAAAGACAAAATTTTCAAAATATTATATTGTTCTGATTCAAAATGTTAATTTAAAATTATTACATTTACCATGATTAGGGTATTTGACACAAAATTGAAGTAAAATTAATTTAAGACATAATTCACTTATAATATAAAATTATAAGTAATTTAAGTTAAATGATACTTTTCAATGGTAAATTTAGTATATTACATTATTTATCCAAAAATAAATCATTTTAGAAAACACCCCAAAAGTATCACTAATATAATGTGGATATTATTATCTAAATAAAGATCATTATTTTTATAAATATATTATCTGAATTGGTGAATATTAATTTTGAAATAATTGAAAAAATAATTACTGGTATTTACTTTAGAGAAAATGTTGTTTCTTATAGAAAATTTCATTTTACATTAAATGAATATTAATTTATTTATGTTAAATAATAAATAATAATTTTTGTAATTAATATATTAATATTAATATATAACATATTATTTTTTATCTTATAATGTTGTTTTTTAATTATGTATACTTTAATAAATACTCATGTTTCATTCATAACGTGTAACTCCTTCATTTCAAGATATCGATGTGATGGAATTTATTTTTAGAAAATATACATATCATAATTTCTCTAGATTTTATATCCCCTAATGATTATGGTGTTTAATTTCTTACACGATATAAAATTTGGTTTTTATTTTTAGAAATATCCTGGTGTTTCTATTATATATATATATATTTTTGATGTGTCTATACTATTTATACAAAAATTATTAATGTTTAGAAAATACAATTTTAATATATCACAATTCATATCGACTGGGAATTTCATGTAAGGAAACCAACCTAAAATTTATCATTTATTTATGTTAATATATATAATTAAATATCATGATTTTAAATTATTCAATTTAGATTAATTTCACTGATGAATTTATAATCATAGTAATCTGAGGTACTTTATTTTAAAAAACTGTTGTTGAGATCCCACATAGTAAAAAGTGAAAATAATGAATTCAATGAAAATAAGTTGTGAAAATTGAGTTTCTTTTTAATATAAAACATAATATGGTACATAGAAATGGACTACATTATTTGGTAATAGAAATATGGACATGGTAGGGATGTATAATGTTAAAATAATAGTATAGAGTGTTATAGATAATTTTCATGATAATTATGGTCAACAAAATCCCATAAATAATCAGTGATCAAATACACCATCAAATCCAATGAAATTGATACAGAATGTAAAAAACATTAATTTTCATTATCCTCATTACTAGAGTTGATAAATTATATTAATATGAAATATTATAAATGACATATAAATGATTTTTTTTTTTTTCAAATGAACTATTTCACCCATTGATTTTGCTTTAGTTAAATTATGTCTAATTATTTACTCCATGAAATGAAGTTTTCAATTTATTTTTCCCTTAATAATGTAATAAAAAATTTTATTATATAATATAATCTCTATTAATGAAAAAAAATCATCACTCCTATCTCTAGAACATTAAAAAATTTAAAATGGTTTGTAAAAGATATACAGTAATGATAAATCATCATTATATGAAACAATAAAATAAATTATGAAACCAAGATAATAAAACCAAAATTTAAAAATATACCATTCTATAAATAATTAATATTAATACTCCCCCAAAATATATCTTACTGAATTCAAATACCAACAATTTAAAAATGGTCCAACATAATTTCACAAATTATATATACATTTATCCTAAAACTAAATAAAGTATCACATAATGTAATATAATAAAAATTTGTATAAATAAATCAAATAGTCTCCTAAATAATATTATTATTATTGATTTTTAAAAACATTAAATAAAATATTATTCATTAAAACATTACCCGGTATTTTTTCCTCATCTAAAATTATAGACTACCCAATATATTTGACAAATTTATAAATATAAGAAACACATTAATGATATCCAAAATCACTCTATCATAAAATCTCTAATCAATGTCAAGGTCCCTAATCCTATTTAATACCCAATTTTTATATCTATCATATGTATTTTCCAAATATACACTATTTATCTATACCGTTGGAACATATTTATTGTTATCAATCCAAAAATATAATGTTATCAAGAAATTTATTCTTAACACTAATGCAGTTTTCTAGGATATCAATATCATTAATCAAATTCATTAAAATAATAAGGAAGAAATATAATATAGGAAAATCCTTAGATATTAATAATACATGGAACTATAACAAAATTTATAAAAGAACATACAATAAAATTATCAAATCCTTCTTCATAACACTTAAATTATTCATCGAAAATAACTAGCATAATATATTCTCTTCTATATAAAAAGTGTAATCCAATTTATTAGGTAATTTTCCCTAATAATTAAAATATTAAGCATGAATAATTAATCAATCTGAAAATGGTTCATTTAGATACAATTTTTTTCCACTATTGAGACCTTCATTTTTTACATATACATACATTTTCTATATATTTATATTTCACAAAATATATATCATGACATTCCATGGAGACATTATCAAGGTACTTTTCACACATTATCTATATATACAATGTAACATTTTCTATCATGTATGATATCAATGAATCCATAATGTTTTAATATTTATTTTTATTATAATGTCTCTAATGTTTTGGTTTTTAATCCTTTAATGTGATAGAATCATGTGGATAATAACAAGGTTTCAGAATCAACATCCAAAAATATTATGGTGATTTTAATGACATTAATTTCATCATCTATCACATTTATCTTTTAAATTATTCCCCCTAGTCACATCCATTATCTAAAACTTATATCCTATAGGGAGAAATTTTAAATAGTAATAATCTTGTCAGGAAGAATCCATCACAGAGTGTGTAAAAATTTTCACATTATTTAAAATATAAACACATTTGTTTTATCCTAGCCCATCCATGGGAATAGTCTATTCAAATAGAGTATAATAGTTCTTCATGAAAATGCAGCACAAATTATGAATATACCACTTGAGATTAAATATATGTTAATAGAAATATTGATAAGAATCATCTAGGGTACCTTGGTACACTGATATCTTAACCAATTATAAACTAGCCAAGAGGGATTTCCTGATCACCACATAAAGGAAAATAGATCTTGTAATCAGATAATTTTAAAATGGGGATGAAATTTCAAATATAAACTACTAAATATACTTAATAAATAAAATACTCTTAAAGGAAAAACCAAAAGGAGATGGTACCCGAAGTAAAACATTTAAAAACCCCAAAATTACATAAGGAATGTTGTTTAATAACATGATATTTAACTCATTTCCAAATGTACATAACACAACAATTACCGAAGGATAAACAAATACCACCACTTCCAATTGGATGATTCATTTTTCTTGATTTTGGATGAAGGGATTATAAAAATACATGAAATAAAAGGTAGGGTGCGATCTCAAAATACCATTAGGGTCTCACCATGTGTTCTATGCTAATATTCCACAATAAATATTCCAAATCATACATTAAAAGTAAATAAAATAAGCATGGATGTAAATTTGAATATTTATATCAAAACATGACTTTAATTTCAAAATATGGTTACATTTCAAGAAATATCTTATTTAAAATTGTTATATTGAATTTTTAAATAGATTTTTATAAATTAGTAAAATAGTTTAACGATAAATAAAACATTTCATAAATGTAATAATAATAATAAACATTGTCATCCAAACAACATTATGATAGTTCTATGTTATGGTATCCTCACATAAATCATATCAGTGATCATATAAATGTACACATGCATCCCACAAAAACAAGACAATGGGGACTCGCCAATATCCCACAAATGATAATAAAATTTAAACTAGTTTTTTTTTGAGTTTTAATTAATCAATATATATCTAGGGAATTAATATCCTAGAATATCTTTAAAAAATAGTGCACTAACTACAAACTACATAATGTTCTCAATTGACCATTCAATAATACGGAAATTATTTTCAAACAGTTTGAAATACAGTTCCCCCTTTTCCAATATCTATAAAAAAATTTGATAATAATAAAAGGAACATGGATTTAATAAATTAATTCCCCTATCAAGATAAATCAAATTATATGTTTTCAAACAAATATGTTAATCCAATTTTATCAAATTAAATTTCACAACATCCATAAATTCCCAATCCCAACAAAAATATCTAATACAATTAAAATTGGCGGTATTCCACAAAATTCATTCCATTCCAATATCAAAATAAATTTCATGTAGAATTAGTTTTTCAATATATTTTTTACTGTAATATAATTTGAAACACATAAACCAAGGGATTATAATAAGGATAATCCCAATGGTACCAAACACATTAATCACAAAGATCATGGAACAAAACTTGTAAAAAAATATTTTCCAATGAAGAAAGTTAGAATCATAAATAAAGGCACAATTCATCGAATAAAGATAATAATACATGATGTTTAGATCCATCGACAATAGGCCGATCTAACGAACAATATTTATTAAATAAATAGAGTGACAGAAATAAAGAATAATAGATGAACTTTTAACAAAAAAATTATTTAATGAGGTTATCCATGATTTTATTCACCTAGTAATTAGTTTTGAGGAGTGAAAATGGTTCTTGAGTTATATAATGACATAAAAAATTGAACCAATCATAGATTAGGGTCATGTGGGATATAATATAGTGGTTTTTTTAATTTAATTTTTTGAAATAAACATCTTTCAAACATACTTAGGTGGGAAGTGCCACATAGTTTTTCAAACTATTCACCCCTATAAATGGAATAATGGGTTCTACTATTTGGGTTCCTAGTTTCTCAAACCACGTGACCACAAAAAAAAATCCATTTATTGGGATTTTCATGGATTACATGAGGTTGTCACCAAATTTGGGAATACTTTGCACAAACTAAGCACAAAGAAGAAAGATAAATAATATTCAAATTGTTTCCTGAAACATCAAATGACGAACCCCAACCAAATAATGATACAAGATGGCGATCTATGGGTACATATATATTTTAATATTTGGTTTGAACCTACCCATCAAAGATACATTCTTTCCCAAAAAAATATTTTCATGAAATTACTTTAACAAAATGATTAGGCTGCATCTCTCTCATTTTTTCATCTATCTCTCACATCTCCTAACAATCACAACCAATATTCCATAGAACTCAAACCTAATGTAACATCCACACATGATTTATATTTGTTTCACAAAAAAAACTCATGACACAATAAAATTCAATGGATAAATCATTCTCATTATCAATATTAGTCCAGTTCAAAATATGAGATGGGTCAGAAAACATAATACGAAACTACTATACATGGATCATGTTATAAATCTATATGTATTATAGTAGAAATTTGAAATGGTAAGAAAATTTTCCCATAAACACATACCCTTAACAACTATAAAAAATAGTAGCAATTATTCCAATCCTCCTTATCCATCAATGAACAGAATAATGTGAACCATTAAATTGGACCTGATAACCAATTAAATACTCCAACAGTCTATGATAAGGATTTGTGTAATATTTTTGTCATATTTGTTTAATAATAATTGTCTAATGAATAAAATGAATCATTAATTTCATATATATAACCAATACTGGTCCATCAATGGAACATTCATTAATCTCTAACCAACACAAAAGATATTAATATGTGTGGACATAAATTCCCTTAGATGTATCAATTCTTACCATAGACTGGTAACAATATTTACATGAAAACCCAACCATACCAAAATGATCATCCCATGATCCACAAAGATGAGTAACATAAGGAAAAGGAATATCCTAATTAATTTTTCAAGATCTATCAATCTAGATATCAATATATAGATAATATAATGTACTCAAATGACCCTAATATCAGAGTAACTCCTGAAGGAATATGTAAAAGTATGAAGTAAATTAGGGATCTCTATTAGAGACTATAGAATATGGACTATTTGAAAATGATTAATGTCCTTCCTATAGTTAATTACAAACTCCTCAGTATTGGTGGTACTAGGAATGGGTCTCATACCAGCTAATTTAATCAGTATATCGATCACAACTCATGTCACATTATTTGTTCTCACTGTCTATTGAATTTAAACAAAATAGTACCTAGAAATATCCTCCCAATTCCAGGTAGGTTGTGAAATTTGTTCGGGAAAAACATAACGACTCTGGTTCTTGTCCATGAATTCATGTAACGTACAACAATGAGAGAATAATTCAAAAATGACCAATATCAAACTTGGCCACTATAATTGTCACCACATGTCATAAAAAAGTTTCTTGGTTCCTAGGTTCACAACCAACTAGATATTATCGAAATACCTCCACCAATATTTTCTCAATGTAAAAGGTACCATTAATATATATAGAAAACAGAGGATACCCTCTCTATGAACCACCACATTGAAACGTTCTTCCCACCGTAATGAAAATTCATAATTCCAAACAGATTATTATTATGATATTGTTCCTAATAAATAATCTTAATATGTTTGTAGTTAACCTGAACACTATCCAAGACAACCTCTAATCATTTTTTCAAAACACTAATTATAAACATTGAAAATATATCATTCAGATACAATTATAATGATTTTGTTTCATGTTTTCACACACAAACATTTATATTAATATTATTTTATTATTTCATCATACTTTGAAACATTGTATCGTGCTGTGGGCCAAGAATTTTTAAATTTTGTTCATTTTGAAGATGAATCAATGCATTTATCTTGACAGTGTTTGGTTCATGGGAAAAGCGTGTTCAAAGACACACGACTTTTCTCAGGTCAATGTGTGGTCTGCCTCATGTAAAAGACAAATAAATAATTTTAGTTTTAACGAGTTAGTTTAATAATTATAATAATGGTGATTATTGTTATTATTATTATGGTTAATAATATTATTATTATCATGTTTATTTTAATTATTATTATGTTTCTATGAACAATATTATTATTATTATTACTATATGAATTCGTTAAAATTCATATTATGTTCGTTATTATTTGTTAATATTTTATTTATCTTATATTCTTTTCATTTATTTTTTTATTTTTTATTTTATTTATTTCTATTATTATTATTATCTCTAAAACCCTAACTCTCCCTCTCCCATACCCTACCCCCTAACACGGCCACTGCCCCCCACCTTTTTTCTCATTCTCGCACTACCCCGCAGCTTCCCTCCCCCATTTTCACTACCCCCCCCCCCCCCGGCGAGGGACCTACTACATGCCTCCCTCAATCCCCCTACGCTTTCAACCTTTGACCAACCTCCCCTCCCTCAGACAGACCTCCCTAATTGAGACTGCATCTCTGTGGTTCCGTCCCCCCATCTTGCTTCTTCACACCACTCGGAACCGCGCGTCCCTTCATTTCTAACTGGGATTTTCTGTGTGGCACACCTCCAGTGGCCCTCTCCCTTGCTCGGTTGGCCATTCTACACCATTTGTTCAAGTGTGTTTTTCTCCAAATACTTCATTCATCCAATGAGTGTATTTTCGGTTAGGGTTTCAAATTTTGATTGGTTCATTTTTTTGGAGTAATTGATTCGATACTTTGTTTTTAGGGTTCACATTTGACCACATGAGGTGTGATTGTCTTGCAATGGGAGATTCATTCCAATTTTGCGAGGTTCTCTATACCGAGGATGGTGATTACGAATTTAAATGAAATTTGTGTAATTACTTTACTTTTTTATTTAATTTATCATGTTCATTAATTTATTTGTTTTGTGGAAATTTGGTTTTCTGTGAAGTTATCATGTGTTGGATTTGTTTAGTTTCTTTTTCATATGGAATGGAGTGTGTTCATGAGGAAAAATAGTGTTTAGTATTTTATTAGTGTTTTATTATTTTCCAAAGCACTATAAATTCTATTTTTTCATGTGATTGGTGAGCGTATGGATTTAGAATAAGTTTTTGAGTGGTCGTTTTTGTTCAAAACCTTGTGATACCTATTGGAGTTTTTCCATAAAATTTTATGTGTTTTATTAAATAATTTAATGGGAATTTGGATTTAAATTGAGTTGCGGTCTCATCTTAAAAATGGGGTTTTCACATTTCTTTCAAATGGTGGGTTGAAATGTGTGTGAAAATTATCTCTTGTAGATATTCCCTTGTTGAACCCTCTTATTGGATATGAGGATTATGATTTATGAGATTGATTCATGTGATATAATAAATGGGTGTGTCATTAGATCAAACCCTTATGTGTTATTTTAAAACTTTTTTTAGATTTTTAAGTGTATAATTATTTTATTAGATTATTTGTATAGCACGTTGAACTCTACTATGTGGTTTCATGTTGCGGGGGGTCAAGAATTTATGCATGTGCATGCATAAGGTAAGAAATATATATATAAATTCCCTCTTTCTAAATATTTCATTATGGTGCAGGGAATATGTGCAATGTAGCTAGGGGTATTTATATATACGTGTGTGTGTGTATAAATGCATGTTCATGGAAGTGTGTAGGGTCAGTTCGAGTGGTCGTCGACAAATAACAACATGTTTGATGTAGGTCTCTTATGAATATGCCTATAATTTGAATTTCATAATTGGTTCCTTGTTTTAAAAGTATTTTTTCATTTATTCTATATACTCATGCTATGAAATGTGGTTGCGGTTGCTTGATATTATTATGTATTTGTTTTCAGAATTGAAGTGTATTTCTAATGCTATTGGGCTTAAGTGACCTTTTCAAGAAAATTTATTTTCTATGTGGTTTGCAATTGGTAATGTGTATATAAAATGGTGTTTTCCCTTTTGGCGAGTTAATTGAAGAAAAATGTTCCCTTTTTGTGAGTAAGCCCGTTTGGAATTTTAAGAATGTATTATGAAAAACAATAACCTATCTTTAGGCACTCCCCCTTTGGTGTTAGAAAGATACGATATCTAAGTTGAATGTGTGATTATGTGCTTAATTTGACGCTTATGCATCGTGTGAAATGAAAGAGGATGAATGTGCTTAATGAGTTAGAACGGTGGTTAAAGGTTGAATGAGTTTTTGATAAAGAAAATTTTATGTACAAATATTTTTTCATGATAAAGAAAAACACTACACCACTTGAAATTGAGAAAAATGGGAACCCAGGGTATCTTGGTGGGTGACCAGGACTAGTACCCTAGATGACACTTCTGGGGTTCGTCTCTATTCTTCGGGTAGGATTGACGCAACAAAACCATCTAAACATATGAATTACTTAGGGTCATGGTCTTATAAGACACATTTTCTAAGGGTCATGGTCATATACACCACGTTTTTATGAGGTTCGTGATTTCTAAGCCACCTTTCACCGAGGTATGAGGTCTCTAGGTTCCCACATGTTCTAGATGCTTAAAGAGATTACCCATGGTGCTCATTTGCAACATTCTGCTTGTGATGCAATTTTCATTTCAATCGGTTCATATTTGATGAATTATTTTTGAAAACCATATTTCAATCCCAATTGTTTTCTTTTCATTTAGAAATGAAAATTCATGCTTGGAACCTATTTAGAAAATGGACATGGAGTGGAATACATTAATTGAAAATGCAAACTCGTTACATGATTTGGAGAAGAAGGGAAAACATTTTTTATTATATCATATTTTCAAACTGGAATAATTTGATTTCTTTATAAAGGTGGGAGAATATGACGTGGTTTTATTTTGGCATTCCTACTGAGGGTCTCGGTGCTCATTCCATATTTACATTTCAGTTGTTGGTTTCAGTAATTGATTTCTTTTGGGAGCATGCATGGTTTATGTTTCGGGGTGACCCACGAGGCCTCCTGAGGTTGTCACATCACTTCTTTATTTCCTTTTTTCCACTGCCATGATGTTTGGTTTTTTCCATTTTTTCTCTACTTGTATTTTTTATGTTGATTCATCTTTGTTATGGTCCAAAATCTTCCCCAACTTCTTAATTTTGATGCCCGACACTAGTTTCCAGCCCCTGGGAATCAGAAAAGCCCATCGGGCCATGTCATGGATCGGGTTGGGTGTCGTATCGGATGACAACCTGGCTTGGTTCGTGATAAAATAGTATCAGAGGGGCCCTTGTCTTTTTTGTGGTGTCAAGTAGCTTGGTGACTAGATGTTTCGGAACTCGAGAGGTAGGTGTGGGAAGGAATTCATGAACCCTTTCCCATCCCGAGACTCTAGTTTCCAAGGGAAGTCTTGGATTTGTGAGTTGCCAAGGTAAGTCTTGGATTTGTGTTTTTTATTGCTTAGATTGTGTGGATGCGGGATGAAAAAGGAAGTGAGACAGTGTTACACAATAGATTTGCATGGAGTAGCGACCCATGTACAACCTGAGTGCATGGTTCAAGACGCATCATTTGGTTAATGCTCGATCGTAGCAAGGTTTGTTAATACATGTTACCGGGATGTCATAGCCACTCATTCCTTGTTTTTGTAAATTTTTATGTGAGTTATGTTTCACATACGTTTTGGTTGGTGTGATTAGATCTTAAAAAAATTAAAAATAATTTTTGTGAAGGTATTTTAATATGGCAATATGGTTTTTGTAGTGTAAAATGGTTTTCAAATGGAAAATGTTTTGAAATTTTAAAATATGTTTCATTAATGATAAGTGACATTCAAAAATTGGTTGGGAATTTGTACTTTGTGCTGAATGGTCTGTTTTGTATATGAGAAGTGTCTGGAATTGACCCTTGGTATTCCTATGAGTGATCACATACATTGAGGTGTGAATGTGGAATTTGGGGAAATTGGTGATGTTAGTGGATGTGTGTGTGAGCTGGAACAGGGATATGTATGTGTGAGACTTCATGGGATACCAATGGGGGATATTTATGTTGTCTTTTTTCTGAAAAATATTTCTCAAAAAGGGTTTTTCAAATGTTTAGAAAAGTGATTGAGAAATGTTTTAGTGTTCTCTTTTCATGGTTGGTATCATTTTTCATGGGTTCTTGGTTTTGACATACAGAATTGTGGTTGGAATAGTGATTTGAGTTTGAGCTTTTGTTTCTGATTGAGGTGTAATATTTTTATTTTTGATGAGTTTTGATTCAGAATTTTGCCTCTTGTTTTTGAGTGTGCTTCCCAATAAAGTCCCAGAAGATTCTAGTTAGCCTCTTCTAGTTCTTGGTTCTACCCAAACTATTAGCTTAGTGGTGGAATTGAATTCTTTTTTGTTATTGTCCAGCTTCAGTGGTGAACGTGATCTATCGAAGGTAGCAGACTAGCTCGGTGAAATCATTGGTGTTTTCATGTTATTGGAAACTCCCAATGCTATGAGTGTCTGTGTTCAGGTCCGTTTTAGGGGGAAACTTTGGATTAGTGGAGGAGATAATACCAGCATTGTTGAACGATGGTATGTCTTGGAATGTGCTTAAGACCACTATATTCAGATGATTTATAACCGAGGACGAGATGGTGAGGAAAGTGGAAGAACTTGTGAGTGTCGAGTAAGGCCAACGAGTAGTGAAGGCCTATATGGGTCATTCAAAGGGGTTTATTCTACTTTATCCGGAGCAAGAGTCATGGAATAGGATAAAGTTTATCTTCTGTGGGGAATTCATCCAGGGTACCTAGACCGCCTCATTTTGGTGTTCGGGAAGGTTCCCCATCCAATGACAAGAGATAATCGGAGGAACCTGTCTCAGACAAGTCTTCTTTTTCAATTCCATCTTTTATTAGTTGGGCCTCCCCTTGTCCACTTTTAGTTTGATCAGTTTGGGCACATTATCACTCATTGTCATCATCCTCCCTAGGCTTTCCATCAGCGTGGCCATTTGGGACAATTGGAGAGGTTCTGCTAGCGGCATCGACTATAGGAGTCTCAACAGAAGGCTGTCAGCTCATAACAGCGGGGCAGCAGATGCTTCAAGAAATTAGAGCTCCAGCCACAGGTCTCGAAGTGAAACTCTTCACAGAGACATGAATCATTAGGTGTGGGGCACCTTGGACTAATTTTTGTCTCTAATGCTGAAATTGGGACGTTCTTAATTTCCCTGTTGTATCTCTCCATTCATTGAAGGTTCACTTTTTCTTTAAGAGGCATAAAGGTCTATTTATCTCATGGTGGTTTTTGTTCTTTGAATATCCCACCCTAGTTTTAAAAAGGCTTAGTGATCTTATTTTCTTTTAATTCCACTAGTTTTCCCTCCTCATCTATGAGCTTTAGAGTTGTCTCTTTATGGCTGTGAGTCTCAAGATGGCTATACCTCTCATGTGGCTAGCTCCCCAGATGACTGTTCTTGTTTCAGGATGTGCTTTTTTTGGAGACACATGCATCTTGGAAAATAATGAATCATGGTTTTTTCCGCTACTTGGTTGGTGATCTTTCGTCAATGACTTCATGTGGTGGGGGTCTAGTTTATACGGAGAGTTCATGGGTCAGTTTGTGTAGGGTTTCTCATGTTTTCATGTTCTTATTGGCATAAGTTGGTCAGTAATTAAAATGTGGGGAGACCCACCATGAATCTTGTCATGCCTTATTTGAGGATTGGTCTATGTGGTGGTTCCCTCTTGGATCAATTTAGTAATTCCAGAGTTACCCCATGCTGAGAGTCTCAATTTTGGTTGTGCTATTCAGGTTCTTGTGGTGGGGAGAACCCTCCTCTTTTTGTGTGGTTCTTCTCTTTTCAGATTCCCTCAGAGTTGGTCGTGTGTGACTGATGGAGTGAAATTCCACATCGAGCTAGTTTTTGTGTGGGCCTTGTTCCATTTAAAACTCGTGTTTGATGTCTCCTTCGGCTGGGTGAATTTCTGGGGGAAAAAATTTATTGTGGTGGGGATAATTGTCACACCCAAACTTTTAAATTAATATTATTTTATTATTTTATCAGACTTTGAATCATTCTATCATGCTTCAGGCCATGCATGTTTGATATTTTTTCATTTTTTGAGGAATGGATACTTTTCCCTTGACAGCGTCTCGTGCATGGGCAAGGCGTGTTCAATGCCGCGCCGTTTTTCTCGGGTCACCGTGCATCCTGTCTCATTTACAAGACAAATAAATGAAATGAATTTTAACAAGTTCATTTAATAATTATAATAATGGTGATTATTGTTATTAATATTATGGTTAATAATATTATTATTATCATGTTTATTATAATTATTATTATGTTGTTTTGAAAAATATTATTATTATTATTAGAGTTCGTTAAAATTCTTTTTATGTTCATTATTATTTGTTAATATTTTGTGTATTTTATATTCCCTTCTTTTATTTTTTATATTTTCTATTTTATTTATATCTTTTATTATTAATATTTTTTCTCTGAAACTCTAACTCTCCCTCCCCCTTACCCTACCGACTTACACGGCTAACCCCCCCCCCCCCCCACCTTCCATCTTCATCTCATGCTACCCCCCAACTTCCCTTTCCTGTTCGCAATACCCCCCACTGGTGAGGGCCCAACGGTGTGCCTCCCTACATCCTATGGCATGGCGGAACTTCAGCCGAACTCCCCTCCCTCGGACGGACCTCCCTCATTGAGACCGCATATCCGCATCCCCCCCCCCCTCTTGCTGCTTAGCACCACATGGAACCACACTTCCCTTCATTTGAAGCCAGGATTTCCTGTGCGGTGCACTTGCAGTGGCCCTCTCCCTTGTTCGGGTATCCATTCTACACCATTTTTGCATGTGTATTTTACTCAAATACTTCATTCATCCAATGGGTATATTTTCGGTTTTCGTTTCACATTTTTTTGGTTCATTTTTTTGCGTAATTGATTCGATAAATTGTTTTAGGGTTCACAATAGACCACTTGAGGTGTGATTTCCCTATGATGGGAGATTCGTGCCAATTTTGTGATTTTTCCTATACCAAAGTTGGTGGTTCCGCATTCAAATGATGTTTTTGGAATTACAATACTTGTTTAATTAATTTATCATGTTCTTTAATTTATTTCATTTGTTAAAATTTGGTTTTACATGATGTTATCATGTGTTGGATTTGTTTAGTTTCTTGCTCATATGGAATACAGTGCGTTCATGATGAAAACCCATATATAGTATTTTATTAGTGTTTTATTATTTTGAACAAGCAGTATAAATTCATTTTTGTCATGTAATTGGTGTGATATTAGATTTAGAATATGTTTTTGAGTTGGAGTTTGTGTTCAAAGACTTTTGATACCTATTACAGTTTTTTCATAAAAAAATTTATGTATTTCATTAAATATTTTAATTATAATTAAGATTTAAATCATGGTGCGGTCTGATCTTAAAAATGGGGTTTTCACTTTTCTGTCAAATGGTGTGTTGAAATGCATGATTATTGTATCTCTTATGGATAGGCCCTTGTTGAACCCTCTTTTTGAAGATGGAGATTATGGTTTATGCAACTGATTATTGTGTTCAAATAAAATGGTGTTTCAGTAGTGAAAACCCTTATGTGTTTTCTTGAAACATTTTGTAGATTTTAAGCATTTAATTTTATTATTGAATTATTTTCATAGCACATTGACCTCTATGTATGCTTTCAAGTGGCGGGTGTCAAGAATGCATTCATGTTCATGCATAAGGTAAGATATATATATATATATATATATATATATATATAAATGCCCTCTTTGTACATATTCCCTCATGGATCAAGGAATATGTGAAATGTAGCTAGGGGTATTTATATATATATGTATAAATGCATGTTCATGGAAGTGCGCAGGGTCAGTTTGGGTGGTCGTCGACAAATAACGGCATGTTTGAGGTAGGTCTCCAATATAAATGCCTCTTAATTTCATAATTGAACGATTTTTTTATAAGTAATTTTCACATTTAGGGTATATACACATGATATTAAATTTGGTTGCGGTTACTTGAAATGATTATGGATTTGTTTTGAGAATTGAAATGTATTTCTAATGATATCAGTCTTAAGAGAAATTTTCTGAAAAATTGATTTTCTATGTGGTTTGAAATTTTTAATGTGTATTTCAAAAGATTTATGGCCTTTTGGAAACTTAATTGATGAAAAATGTTCCCTAATGTAAGTATGCTCGCATGGCATATTAAAAATGCATTTGGAAAAACAAAAACCTCTCTTGAGGCATGCCCAGTTGGGTTTTAGAAAAAAACGTTTTTTAAGTTGAATGTGTGATTATGTACTTAATTTGATGATCATACATTGTGTGACGTGAAAGAGGGGGAATGCGCTTAAGGAGGGAGAATTATGGTGAGATGTTGAAAGAATTTTTTATAAAGAAAATGTTCTGTACATATATGTTTCCATGATAAAGAAAACTCACCAGCACTTGAAATCGAGCACAATGGGAAACCTATGTATCTATGTGGGTTACCAGGACTAGTAGGCTAGATGACACTATAGGGGTTTGTATCGGTTCTTCGAACATGATTGACACAACAAAATTAACTAAACATATGAATTACCGAGGTCGTGGTCATCTAATCCATGTTTTTAGGGTCGTGGCCTTCTAAGCCTCATTTTTTTGATGATCATGGTTTCTATGCCACATTTCACTGAGGTACGAGGTCTCTTGATTCCCATTTGTTCTAGATACCTATAGGGATTAACCATGGTTCTCATTTGCGACATGCTTCTTGTGATGTAATTTTCATTTCAGTGTGTTCATATTTGATGACTTATTTTTAGAAACAATATTTCAATCCAAACTGTTTTCTTTCCATTTTTAAATGAAAATGCATACATGGATCCTATTTTGAAAATGGAGTGGGAGTGAAATAATTTTCAGGAAAATGAAAACTTGTTTCTTGACTTGTAAAAGATGGAAAACATTATTTTATTATATATTATTTTCAAACTAGAATAATTGGATTTCTTACTAAAGGCAGGGGCATAGGTCATGGTTATATTTTGGCATTCCTAATGAGAATCTTGGTGCTCATTCGAACATTAATTTTCAGTTTTAGGTTTCAATCTTGGATTGTTTTAGGTATCAAGCATGGTTTACGTTCCGTGGTGACACACGGGGTCCCTTGAGGTATGTCACGTCACATCTTTAATTCCTTTTTTTTACTGCAATGTTTTTTTACATTATTTATTTGCTTGTTTAGTTTATGTTTAATCACTTTTTTGTGGGCCAAAATCATTCTCCACTGGTTTATTTGGATGCCCAACACCAGTTTTCAGCCCTAGGGGATTGGGAGCGCCCTTTCGGCCATGTTGTAGACTGGGTCGGGCACCGGGTCGGATGACGACCCAGCTCGGTTCGTGACACATGTCCTGGGTTGAAATCTTCCTACTAAAATAATATTATATATCATTCAATTTTTCTAGAGTATAATATATGTTGAAATAAATGTATTTTATCTAATCCAACCATAACCTCTTCCGAAGAATCAAATATGTTTTATTGAAGATATAAATCATGTTCTTATTGTTGTAATATATGGGAAAAAATTATGTAAAAATGTAATTCCACCTAATCTACCATGAATGAATCATGGCTATGAGTTAATAGTAATGGTTATGATAAGTATTCATCTTTTTGATAATCTATTGAGATTTGTATGAAACATCCTAATAAACCTATAGAAGAACACAAACCAAACAAGAACATATTACAAAATAGAAACCATATATCCCATTTTGGCCTCACGAAAAGTCAAAACTGGTGTAGTAGTAAATATATATTTCATTGTAGCTATATAACTATAACGTTTGTTATAAATAGAAAAATTACAACCATCCGAGTTATAGTGTTGATTATAGAAGAAAAAATAGAGAAACTTTTATGATTCCATAAAAATATCATGCCAATCCCAATAATCGAAGAATATAAAAAACATTATGTTATTTATCCCATGTAAAAACAACCATCACCCTCACAATATCACCTAAAAAATATCTTCCTAGGCCACGTATACCATAAAATTCTCTTCCCAAATCATGATTTTAAATTTCTATAACATGGTGTATTTTTGGTGTTTTCTCAATTATTTCAGAACAACTATTAGTTGACACACATGATCCTCCTTCGATATAGATTACACAAGAATGTCCTAAATAATGACCATCATGAATGTATAAATTCACTCCAAGAATATCATATTAATTATTTATATAAATACTATATAAAATTTGGTCATTAAAAATTTTCCAAATGGTAGTCAAAATTTCATTACATACTCTAGGTGGTGGTTTTCTAATTTTTATAATAGTTTATTATCAAAAGGTGATAACCATTTTCAAATAAAATCATGGAAATCCACATTTCCCCTTTGAGCTTGTCAAATATTCCATCAATACATGGAAACATATACTTGGTTATTTCCATGAATAGATTACATTTTTTATGATAAAAAAAATGGTGTTGTGTTCAATCGACATTCAGTGAAATGAGAATGGGAGACATTCAAGGTAACATGCCCAAGTGTATAAAATTATTTTGTCTAAATTACTTTCCAAATGGGACACAAACTATTTAATTAATTATTGAACCATAATATAAGAGGATATAGATACATTTTTAGTACATGAAACAAAATAAATAGAAAATAGTAAAATCCTTACTAGTGGAAATCCATAGAAGTCAGACAGAAAGATGTCAGGAAACACTAAGAAAATAATAGGGAGATCAAAACTCAAGTATAATATCTCAATTTAAAAATTAAAAATTTATATTACCTTTCTAAACATTGGAAATAGTGGTTTGGATCTGATCAACCTTGGGTCCCATTCTACCAGAAAGATATAACATTCCCCTCTTTGTATAGTAATATATTCTCTTCTGAGAAGTCAATAAAAGGTGGATTTATTAACAATGATATGTTCAATCCTATATTTAAAATTTATAGGTTTCTTGTTTAGAAATAAAAATCCCTTGTATGATAAAAATATAATATAGAGAAGGCACACATAGAAAAATAAATAACCTCCTCTTTCTTCAATCTGAGCTGTATAGTAATATTCATCAAGTAAGATAAAATATTCCAATAATTATTTATATGACTAAATATTTGACTCAGAATTTAATATTGATATGAACTAGTATACATTCATGTATTATCTAAATATGTGGCTTTCTGGTGGTTCGTGACAGAGTTGTGGGACCTATATCAGCTTCTTTTAAAGTTTCCTCCATGAAGAAGCTTCATTCGTGATGGATATTCCTAGAACTCCTTAGTTTATGTTGTATCTAATTTAACTATATTAATATTAGCTGATAGTGATATGGTTGCACTCAAATGAGAAAAATAGATATGAAATAACATTATCATGTAACATGATCATCAACAAGAAGTACAAATCCTTGGTTCCTTATAGAAAAAATCTATCAAATTCCCTGGATTTACAAAATGGGAGCTGATAAAAATAGTCTCCCACCACAACATGAGGTCTATAAGAACCCATTTTTTTAGATATTCCATGGGACTCATCGTGATTTTTATTTCCATAGAAAGAACTAAATTATATTCCACATGGAGAAAAAATAACTCCTATCAAACCAGACTAACCAACAAGACCAAACTCCACCATAAAAAACTATCTATCCTATCATCAAATATAGTACATATTCAATTGGAAATGCTAATAAATAATATCATATAGAATTACAACATCAAATATTCAATACATCATATTATAGAATAAAACAATATCTGGTGAAAACATAATAGGATCATCATGAAGATTTTCACACTCATTCATAGTCTAGTCCGACTGATAATGTTGGGAATAATTCATACCACTATCCAAAATCAAATACAATCAATGTAATTTTTTTTCTGAAAATAATATTATCATCCATCCACTCTGATACAACATGCTCTTTTTTTATCACCATCATGACCCAAAATATCCTTATTGGTTTTCCCATCATAATGGAGGAACATTTCACCTTTATTGAATGTTGTTTCTCTAAGAACTCAATAAACATCAATTCTCATTAACCAATCTCAATACTATTAAGGAAAATTTGAGCCCCAGAACAATGGTGTCATTTGGATTATAAACATATGAGTATAGTTTCTAGACTCATACCTATGGTCATCTACCATTGGAGCGTACATAGGAATGGTTGAGTGGTGTTGTCCCTATGCTTGTACAATAGTCATAATAAACTCAACCAAATTCCAGTTCATGAGGGAAATTTCCCACATTTGATCATCATTATATTTATAATGGATAATATTTATATGTCTTCATAGATGCCTTATTCTAAGAAACATAAGTAACATGCATTGATGATATTAGAATAATAATCAAAACAAATGTTCAATAAGAGAAATAGGGAAATAAATACCATCAGATAGATAAAAATGTTTTAATTTCTACGTATTCAAATATAAAATAGAGAATATACTAGAAACAATACTCATAAAAAATTCGTATTAACCCATGATAATATACAGTTCATTATGATGAGATATGGATAATAATTCAATCATAGGTATATCCTAGGTCACAAAAAAATTTCAAAAAATAAAACATTCCTCAATGAAATAGGAATAACATTCACCTATGAAACAACACTATAAAAACAATCATATATACCAAGGTACCCCCACACCTGAGACAATTATTTGATATCATGAAAGAGATTACCAATCTCTACTGTTTGGAGACTATAACTACATATCATAAAATATAAATCCTAAAACTTTTTTTACACAGGAACAATTGATGTTATAGAAAAAAACAGTATTATTAACGAAAACACCTAGAAAACAAGGTACCTATTGAAAAATATGTAAAAAAACACAATATAACATTACTAGTATACCAGAATAAAACTATTAACAACCCATGTCCCAATAAGAAAACAATCCATGACCCAAAGGATCAATAACAACCACCACCTCCAATTGAGTTTTCCCTTTTCTCTAACCTAAAATATTGAAATACAATGATTAATGAATGAAATGGTATGGTTCAATCTAAAAATATTAGTTGAGTCTAATGAATACTTCCAAAAAATTATTCCACAATAAATATCAAAAATCATTCATCCTATTTATTTAAATTTCCATGGTGGTGTAGTAACGTACTTGAATTCTGAAGTTTGGTTCATTTAAAAATATGGAAAAATTTCAAAAAATGGATTATGTAAGCATTTCATATAAAAAACATTATATAAATTACTAGGAATGAGTAAAATTGTTTCACAATTAATTTCATATACAATATAATTAATAACAACAAAAAAATATGATAATTTTTAATATGGTACCATAGTTTGATGATATGGGATCCACACACCCCTCGTTATAGTGATTACAATAATGTGAACACACATCCCTCATAAACTTTCAAATGAAGCTAGATCAATATCCCACTACTAATGTGATCTGTTGATCTAGGTTTTAGATATTATAAAAATAAATCAAAACAATTCTATGTTTTTATAATCCTAGAATTTTTGTCCCATATAATCCATTAACCACCAAATCCAACAAGTGATCTATCAATCCTTCATATATAGTGAAAATATTAAAAAATAATTTAAAATACAATTTCCCAATTTCTAGATTCAAAAATTAATTAACATGTTAAAACTGAAAACCTATTTTTTAATAAATTAACATCATTTTGAGTAAAAATACCACATGATTCTATAAAAAATAAAATTTTTTCCTAAAAACCCACAATCAATCTTTCAAATTCACTTTTTTATAAATAACATGGAAAATCCAGAATTTAACTTAAATTGGTATTTTTCTCAAAATTCATTATAATCTAATTTCATATTCAAATTCAAATATAAATGGTTTTTAGTAATTATATTCAATGTAATTTATTTAAAATCATGATCATAAATGGTTTATAAAATTTAAAATATTAATGGATCTACCATCTATTAACATAAATCCATATATCACAACGTCTGTAATGATATTTTCAATTAATGAACATCAGAAATAGAGACCAATGTTCAAAACATGAAATTATATCTTAACCAATATATTTTTTTATTTATAAAATTTGATATTATCTAACAATTTGTAGATAATAATGCAATAGATATAGGATATGAAAAGAAAACTCATATGGGAGTGGAATTGAACGATGCCTTCTAAGTATAAATATTCCTTGGAAGGGGTTTGAAGGATCCAAAATGTTTCTCGAGAGCTCCAAGGACATTAGAAGTCATCCAATCCTGATATATGGTCAATATGGCGGATAAGGTTTTGTTCATCACTTTATAATTTATATTTTGGATATAAAAGACCTAAAAACACTACTAGATGGGTATGTTTACATAGTTTGTCAAATGTGGCACAATAATTGTGAGCCCCACTAATGGGGGTGGTTTCAAATAGGTGGGTTTTTGTTTTTTCAAAACATTATCCATACATGAAACCCCCCCCCCCCAATTGTTTTCATGGTTTACATAGGATGGGTGTATGGTTTGGGAGAACAATTTTCTTACCATGAACATCCCAGAATGTTCCACTTTTTTAGAATTTTTTCCCCAAACAACGTGAGTTGAAACCCAACCCAGACATATAAAAAATGGTGTGTCTTTGGGTATGTGAAAATAATAATGTTTTTTAAAATAGATAATTATCACTAATGATTAATGATGATCGATTTATTATCAATCAACTCATTCCATTGTTATTACCCTTTGCTGGATTTGTGTAAAACACAATGACCCATAATATTATATGTAATGTGATATATTTCAAGAATAACCAAATAATAAAAAAATTATCATAACATTAAGACTTTATCATATAAGAAGTATCTCCCTAATGTATCCCACAAATGATTTTATATCATGTATCCAAAAAATTACAAAACCATATATTAATACCCATAACAGTGAAACAAATGATTTTCTATTGAAATAAAACATTCGAACAAGTGAATATTAGTAAAATAAAATTTTGATTCCCTCTATAATATTAACAGTTATATTTATTTTAAATATATATATATTAATAAATGATACATGAAATAAATTTATCATTTTCAAATATTTTACTCACTAATGAAACCCTAATAAGACATGTCATACATTAGACAACCCTTTATATCCTGATTTTGGGAAACATGTGAATGTTTGAGATATTTTTCATTTTTCGGGTGACCATAATAGGTAATAATAGTTGATAATGAGATGTTATAGGAAAATATGGTAATGAGAAGATGATGATTACTTTCAATAATCTAACTAGTCCAGTCAAAAATCGTGAAATAGGAATCATTAAATAAGGGGATTTCCATAAAAACCCAATAATAATAAATAATAATGGGGTGTGATCATTAATAATAAATCAGGATCCTTATGATTATATCATAATAACATCACTAAGGTTTTTTCAACAAATTTATCCTAGAAAATAAAAACCATTTTATGTCTCTTTCTGAAGACTATCATAGTATATTCGGTTCAGTCTTAACTAATTCATTTACCATGTCATAGTTCACACCTACAAAGATCTTATTAGAAGAAGTCCCTTAATGAATTGGGTTTACTCCCCATTCCAGTTATCATTATCTTAGGATATATGTGTCATTACCCCATTCCATATTTTTCTATATAATTAAACTAAAATCCATAAAATAATTAAAAATTACACATTTGTTCAATTGCAATATAAAACATTCATCATATCATAAAATGATAACCCATTGAATGAAAATGGGTTTCTAAAAAATTTAATCTTTAAAAAAATAGAAATATGAAATGTTCAAACATTGAATCATATCCTATTTAAATCATTTGAAACATGAAAGTATATTTTTATATATTAAAATATCAATAAAGGATTACTTGGACATTTTATAAGGAAAATGAACATACTAGTTTAAAATAAAATATTATTGATTTAAAAAATCAGTAATTTTATTTAAAAAAATTACATGTGACTATACCATAGAAACATATAAATATAATATCTAAATATGAAGAGGATACATTGTCATTGGGAAATATATTCTTGCTGTGTATTTCAAAAAAAAGTCATTTTCCAATTTTAGTAAAAATTTATCATTTAAAAAAATCACAAGAATATATTTTTGAATAATAAAATATTATATTGATTAACATGAATATTAATTTTATTATAAAATATATAAAGAATTTTTTTAATGGAATATTTATTTCAGAGGAAGGATGCTAGAAAAAAATATGATATCTTTTCTTGTAAAATATCTTCATACCCCATGGTTATATAAATATTGTAAAATGAATGGTTTTTTATTTATTAATTTATTTAGAATAATAAAAATATTATTATTTGGGGGGTGGATTCCATAATATTTCATCATCAGAAAATTTATTCATAACCAATCCTCATAAAAAGTGACATATACAGAAATCCATTACTATATTAGAATCTTTTGAGTAATGACCTCCTGAATAAAATAAAATAAAAATAAAGCATCATAATCAATATAATAAATAATTATATTCTCGGAAAACAAAAAAATCTTGTAGATAAATCTCATATGCTATAATATGTGCATAACATAACTTATGTCCCAAATAATAAAATTTATAATAATAAATCCTTAAAACAATTATAAAATTCAAACAAAAAAACATGGATAAAATAATTCCATTTTTAACTATACATAATATGAATGAATATGTATAAGTGGTTTACTAAATCATTGTGTTAGTGTTTACTCATCAGAAAATAATTATTATAATAACATCAAACATTTCTCAAAAAAATAATTGGGATGATGAAACTTTACGACCACGGTAGTTTTTTCCAACAAAAGACATTAGAATCATTAAAATACTATTGTTATTTAATTAAAATCAATTTAATAATGTGATATAACAAAATAAATTATTTTTTATTAAACATACCTTATATATAGTGAAATTCTGTATAAAATTAAAACATGTGTTAATGAGGAAAAATTGAGATGAATCCAAAACCTTATAACAGAATTGAATCACTCGTGATTTGACATCCTATAATGAAATTATATTTAGTATAATTTTATATGATAAAAAAATTGATAAATATAATATCATATAGCCATAACTTATGTCATTAAAAACCCTTTTATAACAATTCTATAGTAAATTCGTCATTTCATGGGATAGAAACACTGTTTTCAAGTTATTTTTCACTTGAAAATTATGGTCTTTACACATTAATCGTGGTTCTTATTTTTCATGAATTTTATTAATGATATATATATATATAATAATTATATAAATAATTATCCATATTATTATTATTTTTAATGGAATAATGAATTATAATACATTGTGGATATGGTAACGATATGTATGAAATATTGATGATTCCACCTTATACTATATGAAATAAAAAAAATGATAATTTATGAATCACCGTTATAAAATAATTATAATAGAATAAAAATAATAAATTTTCATTAAATATATAATATTATTCTACCAATTAATGTATCATAGAAAAAAAGATATACTCACTTTGGGGAGGTGGTTTTTTACACATTTCCTCAAGCAACATTTTTTACCAATGGCATTTATTGTAAGAATTTTTATATGATATAATAAATTGAGAATAATAATTCTCTCATTTATATAATATATAAATAATAAATCCATATTTATAATCACAAATTATGTATTGTAACATAAAATGAATCAGATCACTAAGTGGAGGTGGTAGTACATATATAAGAAAAATTGATACTTTTACTTTCAGTTTGATATATAGTAGTTGGTAAATGGTTTTTGGAACATCATAACAAAATATAATTATATATATAATAATTTATGGATCTTTTTATATTGACTATGATTTGTAGCTCTTCATTGAAAGTCCTCCGTTGACATATACAGTAATCGAAGATAGATTGGACACAAGTGCATAATGAATTCATAAGGATAACGCGAAAGAAGATAAAATAAATTATTATGTATTATACAAGATAGAGGTATTAAATTCTATGAATAATGGATATGAAAAGATTACATTTATACACAAGGGGACAAACACACATGGAATTTCATATAATATTTCAATGATATTTGGTCAATTTACTTGGAATGTGGCTCTCAGTAAAAAAAAATTCATTCGGGAAAATATTTGGTTGGAATATATGCATCCATATTGAAATATATTAATGATGGTGGATATAATCCCTTATAACATGGTTTTACACTTGGTAAATCAATTTAAACCTTAACTACAATATTAGTATTTTAATATTTTTGTAAACAATTACGAATAAATATTAAGATGAAGCTATTAGATTATATTAATTATTATTATTATAACTATGAAATCTATTTTTCTAGATTGTGTTTCCATAATTTGAATATTTTATTTTTATTTTTCCATGAATCGGATAATGAAGAAACATGTTAACAAATAAATCATAATCCAGAAACTGTAATTTGATAACATTCCATTCCTTTTGAAAATCATAAAAACAATGGTAAAATATTTGTATTAATATATAATATTTAAATATAAATAAAAATCCTAAAAAGTATATATTGATGTTATTTAATAAAAGTATACCATACTGCATTCATAAAAATTGATTTTAGTAAAATTAATATCTATAAAGAAAAATAAACTTATAAAATTATAATGTATAATAAGTGTCAATATAAAATTAAAAAGATTATATCCAGTTAAATTTGTCTCATTTTACATTAAGATCAATTTCAATACATTATATCACATTATCTAGAAAAAATATTATATTTTTTTATAATGTAGTGACTTTTATTATTAAATAAAAGATAAAACATAATGGAATAAGAAAATTCAACATTATATTATATTTTCATGATTAATTCAATAATTATATCTATATCCTAAAATTTAAATTCAAAAATTCAGTATATAATATTTAATATCAATTCCTATAAAATTTCATAAAATCTATTTCAGATGTATACATTGATTTCACTGAAATTTTACTAACTAAATTTTATACATTAACCAGTATATTATATATATTTATAACCATTCTAAATATATTCATAATTTGGGTATTATAATTCAAGTATATTGATTTAATTACAATTTTATAATGTCTTACTATATAATAATTCATAAGGACAAGAGGTTTTATTTAATGTGAGTCACTGAACACATACATCCTATTTAAAGAAAAGCATAATTTAAAATATAATGGTGTAAGAATAGTAATAAAAAATTTCATGTAGAATTGATTTTGATAGATTAATCAATAAATATTTTTTTGATGTGTGTTTAAATAACCATCCTGAATCCTTAGGATTAAATGTAACTTAATAGATTGACCATAATTTCATCACCTAAGACTATAGTGTCTCCAAGCACAAGTAACCACCCAGTGGAAAAATACCAAAAATTAGGAAATGAATAACAAAATGTGGGAAGTATATCAATCCTAAAAACTTGATAAATGACTCATTAGAAACACATTTTTTATTAGAACATTAGAAAACCTAGGTAGGAAATGTACCGATCCTCAGACCCATAAGAATCTATCTAATGTAAATATACTCATTCATAAACATTAGATATTTCTTATTGTTGGGGGTCACGTACATAACATAGAACTGTGTATCTGGAATCTAGTATCAAGGGGGTGAATATCGAGTCAATATTATCCAATACATAAATATTATCTTATTCAATATATATATTCATTATATTTCACTCCAAAAATTCCCAAATATGATAATGGTTTTGTATCAATAGAGAATATAAAAAAATTAATCAGATGGAATAAAATACATTCTATATATAATGTTGAAACATTGTTTTTCATTTTTTTAAATTTAAAATTCAATATGTTTTCAGATTAATTAGTGTAGAAATTTCAAGAGAATTGATATGAACAAATGTTATTTGAATCTTTCATCAGTTTGGAAAATTATACTTGTTTAAATTCGATGATTTTCATCCTACTCACCAATGATACAATGATTTTCTATTTTGTGTATAATGTTATCAATAGTTGAATCTATCCTTTATTTTGTGGAAAATAATGTGGGGATGTCTATATAATATATTTTATTACATGAATTTTCATGTATTTAAATGGAAATGAAAATAGATAAAATTAATTTTATTTTTGACATGAATAATAATTTATTTTATATGCTATACTATGAGGTGGTTTGTAAATAATTATTATATTTTTTTATATTATTATACATATAAAATATATCCATATTTTATTTATAATGGCCACCTTTTTAAAAAAAATATCCATCTAATTTACCCATATAAGACACATCAACCCCACACATGTGTGTAGATATCTCAACCACATAGGGGTGTTAGTCCTGGAATCCTCATTGAGATAGAGGTATATATGTATATTGAAATGACCCATTTGATCCTTCGCTAGTATACAGTGAATGGGAAAGCCCCATTGGGCCACCAGGGTGCTGGTGGACCAGCTCAAGTGCATTGCAGCCCAACAAAATTGTATGAATGTTGTGGCAGGTGATCATACAATATACGTAGATCCAATGGAAAACAACATTAATATTCATATAAATCATAACACATCACCTGTGAAATATAAATTTAGGATTTAACTTTTTTTAAATGGTTCCTCATATAATAAAAATACATTCATAACACTCCACTCTAATTTGACTCATCCAATCCATCCAATAACTACTGAAAATAAACATCAAAACCAAACAACTTATGTCTATATTCATGAATTCATGAAACTTTTATGGAAAATGAACCCAAATACATTTCATTTCATCCATATTAAATAATTATTCCAAAGGGTATGGACATGATCTATCGGTCTATAGCCAATAATGAATCATCATCTTTATGCATTCCATAAACCTATTACATGATGCAGTCTTGAGAACAAATGACATCTCATTAGTTCATTTGTTGTATAACCGAAAATTATTACTGTCATTTTTTAATGTTATTTAGATTATGTGAATATATAAATAAATAATGGGAGTATGATGGAAGAATAATAATGTATCTTTTTTTAGATGTAAATTCCTTTAATTATAAATATTGTCGAATCTATTATTCTAGAGTATATCCATCGAGCTATGATTCTCCATCTTGTGAAAGGATGTTGACATGTACTGATGCGTCAGATTAAGTACTATAAGGAATTTCATTATCCAAGTATTGATCAATTTTTGTTAAAATTGTATCACCAAATAAATTTAAAATTTCATGTTGATGCCAAATTATTCATCATTCAATGTGTTACTATAATATGATGAGGATTTTTAGTGAATCATAAAAATAACTTAAAAATTAAATATATTATGTGTAATCATTTCGTTATATATTGTGGACCATTTGAAAATTAATTTTTATGAAATATTGAAGTAATGATAGAATACCAAAACATATATACTTTTGTGTGTCCACTCATTGGAAGTATGAGATGATCACAAGAAAAAATCACTTGAAGGATATTACATGTACTACTATGGTTATCTGAAGGACGTGACAATGAGTCTTTCAATCTAATAAATGTAATCCCAAGGACATACACTTATCTCAAAATGGAAACCACAAATAATATATATTTTCACAAAATGATTATGGTTAATCTCATAGGATCCTACATTCATTTATCATTGGAACGAAGATAACCTTATCAATATACCCTTATCACGTGAAGGATCGAATAGAAAGTCAATCTGCCACATGAAATTCTTTCATGGGTCACTCATGAGATCTTATAAAACCATTAAATGAAGGGGAATAAAAAACCATGTTATCCTTACATATATTTTTTGAATTTAGTGAATGTAGATCTTCAGAATAGTCATATGTCACTGAAAAGTAATATAATACAATGTTTTTCATACCATCAATGCATTCCAAGCATCCCATGAACCATCATTAAAAATACACATAGGTTTTGATGAAATTATTAGAAGAATATTTAATATTTTTTAGATATATTTATATCAAATAATTGGATTAGAGAACCATAATAAATATTTAAATTTATCATTTTTGGGTGAAATGAACAAACACCAGGGAATGATAAATGAATGAATGCATAAAGGTGGAAATTAAAGATTTAAGGTTGAGATGACATTGTGAATTATTATTTAGGAATAAAATATTGATGTGTTTGTGTGACCCTTTTTCAAACATTTTAATTTTGGTTATGTATTAATTATAAGATTAATGAATATTCACAAAAGCATAGTTGCACTGTATAAAAAAAATTAGATTTTGGAGATCGAATTTGATTGTTCTTGACCAGAAGAATTGAAAGGTTCATAAATAAGAACAATAGAAATTGTGATAAATAATTTCCTATATAGTAGCATCAATAGATCATCATGTAATGGTCATGCCATGAATAAAGAAGATATCAAATTTTTATTAGGGGGACCATAAGTCTCTTATGTGATATTGGAAAATATGTAGAAAAATTTTATTATGGAGTTGGGTCTTGTGGATTATGGTAACTTATTGGGATTCTACATAACTAACATCCTATGTGGATTCTGTAATAGAAACGTTGTTATTATAAATCAACCATTTCAATTGATTATAATATTATATTGTAGAATTCATTATGGGGTGATTAGTGAACCCTTCAAGTATTTCATCTTGTATAGAACCTTACAAATACCCTATGTAGTTATATGTCATATTATTTATTTATATTATGTGAGATTATGATATATCAATTAGTGCATTGAAAAATTAACCACATTCTAGAAGATTAATTAAAAATATTTAATTTTTTAAAAGTATACCACTAATTCACCCCTCTTAGTGGATATCCAGCAAGAGGTACTATTAATGGTATGACATCATAGGTCACCATTAATTATTCGTGTTATTTTTTAAGAATTATCTATGTCAGGAAATGAATTAGATGCCTCAAAACGAGAAAAATATTATTAAACATGATGGTAAAAGAATTGAAATTTATATCATGATTCAAATAAAAAAAGGATACACATGTATGAATACTGGTGAGGAATCTTGTATTACATGAAGATGTATCTATATATTAACGTAATAAAAATTTTATATCATATTTTTTTTGTTTTCATTTTTTAAATAAGTCATGATATTGTTAATATGTTGATGGACCAATTGGTGATATACATTTTTAATTCAAATAAAATCTGATGAATTTTCACAAATCAGTTATTGAAAATATTATTTAAGGTTTCAAGGAACATCTGATAGGGAAATTTTAGTTTTAAGAAGAGTAAAATGATGTGGATGTGGAATTATCTAATTTTTTTCATTTCTAATATCTTCAGAAATCCTTCTAAATCAAATAAAGAAACAATATATCATTTCAATGAATAATACCCATACTTTTTTGGATTAATTGACAAGAAGAATCTATGATAATTATTTACATCAAATTATATTTATATAATATTTCTATTTATGTGAAAAAAACAATAATGTTTCCATGGGTTTTAATGATGTTTAACTAGAAGGTAAATATAATACATTAAATAAGTTTTACAATTCAATACATTAATCCTAAAAAATGCATAAATATTAAATTTATATTGAAAATGATGTATTATAAGTGTAACGATGAAAATATCAAAATTACAATTACTAGCTCAACATGATGTGTTTTGAGTAGCAGCTGAGATTGAAAAACCAAGAATCATCATAAAGTCAATCTTCACAAAAAATGGGAATAAGAGTCATTTCCACAGAGGGTTTAATAGAGGACAATGATGACAAAATATGTATGAAATCCATATATAATCTAACGGAATAACAATTTATGAATAAGGTATCCCAAAAAACAAAAAATATTGTGAGAATTAATGGGTTTTCATGTGATGAATCATATCCCGAACCTAACATTGAGTACATGTGGATGGTAAAAAATAATGATAAATCCACGATATTAGATGTGTATTAGAAATTAATGCTGATGTGTTTTCCCCATTAAATGAATAAATGGGTGGGGATTGCACTAAATTATATAAATCATATAAATTATGAAATCGATATCCAATACACATGAAATTAAAAGGAGAATATTAATAATATATATTGTGTTTTTTGTTATTTCGATAGGATGATTTATAGTTATTATATTACATTATAATTCAACAAAATTATAGAGGGAAATTACTAAGGGGGTTAAATTTTTAAATAAGGGAAAGAATTAACCAGTGAAGAAGAATTCATAGAAAATGAATTTGTATAAAAAATTTAGATAGGAATCGCTTGATTATTACATTGATTACTAAAATATAATTGGTTACTGTTATGTTGAGATATGTTATGTAACCCATATAAAAAACAAAACCTAATGCGAAAAGAAGTCCACAACATAATATAATGATGGAATTAGTATAGGGTTCTATGTAATGCATCAGATGTCAAAAAAGGAGGTGTGTTAACTAGAGTTACACAAGTAAGAAGAATGATATCCATTTTATTACATCAGTGGGAGATATATTAGTGTGGAAAAAATAATTTCCACATTGAAAAATAAGATCATTTTTATGATGATCAAGGAAATAAATATGTGAAAAAATACACATCATTGTGAAACATTTAGGTTTAGTGATTTTTATGGTGTCTTGAATTATATGAGAACATATACAACTATTACTAGTATAAAATTTCATTATAACGAAAAATTCATGAATAAACTACGATTAATGATGAAAAATAATTATATATCCTCATAAAAATGGTTGTGACATGAAATTAATCCAAGATTAAATAAAAGAATACTTATGAAGGATTAATATAAGATCATGGTTCATGTAAAAAAAGTGACTAAAATATGACAAAATAAGGAAAAGACTCCATTGTAACATTTCCCATTCTATAAAGTAGAATAATATACATTATGAAAATCACTATATGTCTTGTGGATATTCATGGAAAATAGAGAATGACCTGAAATAAATCCTTGTTTTTTGGCCAATTCAAATTAAATTAGACTAGAAAATTAATGAAGGTGAAAAAATATTAAATATAATGGAAATAGTGTGACATCATAAGATGAATTAATACCCCCTGAGAAATTATAAACATTTTGAAATATAAAGTTAGAAAGTGAATAGTTTGAAATGTTCAATAAGTTAGGATATACAACTAACAAATTCATGGTATTCCTGTTTGGATAGGTTAAAATAATTAAAAAGTATATGAAATCACTTGAGGGTACATTTTCTAAAATGAATAAAATTGGAAAAAGTAATTCCAAAAACTTATAATTTAAATATAAAAATTAATATTTTAGCGGAAATGATAACAAAGATAATAGTATTGGTTCAAATAAATAACCCCATAGTGAGATTTGGAGAAATAATATGCCATTTTTCAGATTCATCTCTCATCCTGGATGTTACTATGGAAAAAATATAATGTTCCCCCTTATAACAGTATAATAATATTATTTTATACTAAAATAATGAAAATTAAAGGTGGTTGAACAATCCCTTAATTAGAGGAATTGATTATATGATGATACTAAATATTCCCTATATAGTTAATGTAGTAATTCAAAAAATAATAAAATATATAAAATGAGGTATTCCAATAATCCAGCATTCCTAAATTAATAAATCGTACCAATTAAATTTTATTTCATGGTTGATTACAAAATTAGTAAAAGGCATATCAATATGATTTTCACATTAACGATATTAGGTGTTTTTTGAGTTTGTGCCAGATTTAGAATTTCATTGATAAATGTGATTATTCCAAACTACATTAATAATAATTGTTACTTTTTATAACTATATGACAATGTGGGTAGATTAAGGACAACATTGAAAATCATCATAGTATATATACAATTTTATACATTAGTATAGCACATGTTGGAATGGACTTGATTATCATAATTTCCTCTCTTACGAAAACCATGTGATATCAAATGTATCTCACAATTGTTCAATATTTAATCCTAAAAGTTTTGAGAACATGTTTTGTTACATAATATTACATTTTAATAAAGTATTACCATAACCTCATTATAGATTTCCACTACATTCAGATTGGTAGGATACCTATATTGATGATGTCAATGATTTTTTATACATTCAAATTTAAACAAAATTTTTCATAGGATAGAGGGAGATTTCACACCATGTTTCTGGGTTACACTACATGTAATTCCTTCTTGGTAAAATATGTCAAATAGAAATCACAATTTGAATTATTACCCATCCAAAATAGTTGTTTCAAATCATGAATGTTTTAAATAATGGATTTTTAATCTTAGGTCATTGGTTTTTGACATTAGTATCTAGTGTGTACTTCACAATATGAATGAGATTTTCATGCCATGAAACAGTCTTCATCCAGTTTTAAAACCTTTTCATTGATGATTTCCTCAGTCCTTTCATTCTAGACTCTTCCACCCTCGACCAAGGGCATCCCAAATGAATTCTTCTATGAAACCATTCCTTCGGGATATATCTACTCGAAATATGGTCTCTATTGGGATTATGGATCATCTCTCTTGGTATGTCATCTTCTGACTTCATCATTTCCTTTGATCATGACATAACCAATTTGGTGTCATGTTTGGATCTATCTGGATAATATGGAATTTATTCATTTATTCTTCTATATTCATTTTTCAATCTCACCCTAGAGGCCCTTCCCATTATTATTCACGGTACGATTGGCATCCATTCTTATGGTATGTAGGATTCATCCAATCTGTTGACCCCTAGTGTTTATATTTGGATCATCCATGTAATGGGGAGTGGATTTTGGGGCCTTTGTTGTCATTATTGGGTTTTTTGGGGGATCCCACTATGGGTGACTTCATCCCACTCATTGTGGTAGGACATTCAGTAAAGAACCTATGATAATGGATACTTTTTTTGTCTTACAAACTTAATCATATGGAATCATTAACATGATTATTTTGTGTGTTTCGAGAAAAATTTCAAATTGAATTTTCCCCTAGTTTTTGAATTATTTAATTAGAAAAGGTGTATTTTTTAAGACATTAAATGGTTTTGAAATTGATTTCAATGAATTCAAATGAATTTTGCAAAATGGAATATGTGATTCCATTTGTACATAGGTGGATTTTTTAACTTAGGGACATCGTCCATTGTTTTGTGATTATTAATGATGTTTGTCTTGGATATTTCCTATAATTAAAATGTATTTTATTATAGATGATTTATATTTACATTGTTGGGGGGTTTTAATAATTTTTTATTCCTTTATATTCAAAGCCCATTATTCTGGAAAATTGTTTTTGAAATGATTATTTTGGTACGAGAAGTTGATGGTCATGAGTTTTAGTATTCCTTAGTGTTTTGATACATGTGACTTTATTATTTATTTCATTTTCTTCATGAGATATCCTTGATAGGAATGTTTCTTCTTATTAAAAATGATATAGAAAATGTTCTTTGAATTTGATATACATCATTTTGATTAGAACTGTTGAAAAATGGAAATCATTACTATGTTTTTGAAAAAACATATTTACCACTTTTCATTCCATGTATTACATAGAATTATCATATGATAATTGTTTTACAATGTGTTTTGTTGAACAACTAGGTGGGATCATATTTTTCCTATTGTCTCACACCCTTCTCACTTCTTCGGTGGTTTATAGGATATTGTCTGTATAATATTGCAGAGAATGGAATGGGGCTTCAGTGAGGTGGTGAGGTTTATGTAAGAAGGTTGGGTATTTGGTGGTTATATGGTTGAAGTTTTTCATTCCATCATTTGAGTAGCTATATGGCTGGGGTCCATTATAGTTGGACTAGTCCTTTGAAGTTTTTAGATAATTTATTGGTTATTTATTTACACTATATTTCTATAAATACGACATATATAAACATTTTTTCATCTTCTGATTATTTTTAGAAAATATAGTCATTTTGTTTTATTTGGATGGGTAAAATCATTCCCATTGTTTTGTTGTTTGATTCTTGAGTTCTTGTCACCAGCTCGCAGGGATCGGGAACACACACCAGGTATATGGTGGAAGTGGTTTGGTGTTGTGTTTGAGGGAAACCCAGGTTGGTTCATTACAATATGGTATTATAAGAGATCTTTACATATGTTTCCTTGTATAATGACGTATATTAGACTGAAGATAGTGTTTGCAATGAATGAGAGGTATATTGCGACAAGTGTATGGTCAAATCTTGTCATAGCAGGGATTATGATTCCATGTGATTTTGGGATCGGTCTCTAGTGTTGAGATTTTTTTTAAATATCAGTTCATTATTAAGTGTTTTCCAGTATTAAATGAGAATTTCTCTATAGCTCGATTATTATTATTTTTCATTGTGAAGAAGTATGCCTCTGAGATGTCTTCCATGAGTTCCTCAAGAAAATTTAGATGATGCTCCTCTATGGAATCATCTAAAAATCAGAATCCTATTGATACTATCATAAAACATGTCCTTTATGTAAATTATGATGTTCCACATGTTCATAATAGAGTGGTTTAGGTACATACATGAGCTAGAGGGGAGCGAGAAAGATCACAAGTGTTCTTGACTAAGCTGTCATCATCCATTAATGGAATTATAGAACCTCAAAAAGAAAGAGGAATATCATGATAGGGTCAATCAAATCATAGGCATTCTAGAGACATATGGTAACATCTGGGTGGTGTGTGTAGTGTTTAGATTATAGGGGTCCAGAAAGTGATTAAATTCTATAGTCGAGAAATATAGAAAATAAGGTCTTAGATTAGAAAGGATTCAAAACCAAATTCGTCTATAATTATTCACCACTGACACTAATGTCGGTTGTGTATATGGAGTTCATGTATTTAAAACCGAGATACCATTTGTTTTCGGTATAAACCAATCATTTGGCTGAGCTTTTCTATTGTTTAAAAGACATGGTGAATAATGACCAACATAAAGCAAAGAAGTATCTACAGGGCTTGAGACTGTATATCTTGTCAGACATGTTTTTCAGGAATCATTCTACATATATAGAGTTGGTAGATAGAATTATGATGGAATAAATTATTATGGTAGGATACCATGGTCTTTCTACCTCCACTATTATATTATGTGGTAGTGTTAGGGGAACGCATGGGAAGAAGAGGAAGTGGAAAGACCATCAGTGGAGTAGTGAAGGTGGGTCTCCATTTTGAGCCTCTATCGCACCATCTGTTACTATGGTTAATGTGTCGATGACATTAAAATAGTGTGGAAAGGGGAATAGACACAATTTTCTGGACCAATCCCACAAATATGTTCTATAGGTATGGATGTGTAGGTGACCTACAATATTAATATTGGGATATTAATTTTCATCATTATGGTTTGGGATTATCTACTCTGAAGGACTCTATGGTGTAGTTAGAATCTTCAAAGAGAATAGGACTCCAGCCACAGGCCCTAAGAGTGCGGAAGTTTCAGGCTGTAGATTACTCTCTAATAGAATTTGATGAAGGTTATGAAAATGATAGAGGTACTATCCTTATTTAATCTTCAATATAAAATTTTTAATTCAATATTTGTGCCTCAAACTCTAATATCTCTTCATGTTTAGTTGAATATCATAAGCATCAAACAGATTTAATAATCATTACAATGGGCTAACTAAAAACACATCGAATGAGGAATGAGTTAGGGTTTCATTGTCCTTCTTATTCATTAATGATAGATGATGCATAGAGGGTCTTGGATATTCACATTCATTATATTGATCTATTTTATGTCATCATTGGTATAGATTTTCCTATCTATCATCTAGATGAGGAATATTTTTATCATCGAAATTTTCGTCTCTCTTGATGGGACCTCTCGTGTGTTTTAGTGGTAGTGGGAACTAGGGGCTAGTTTTGAAGGAAAATTCCACCCATATCTTGGTAGTTTTTTTTGGTTGTCGTTGAGCTTGATAACGATATTGTTTCTTCTATTTTTGATCTCCTTTGGTTGTTGGAGTCTTTCCTAGCATTATCTGTAATGAATTCTCTGGTCTTTCTCCATAGATTGATGTAGAGATTATGATATCTTAGTTCTAGGTACACCGTAAATATTGATATCATCAGTTCATATGGCACCATCAGAGAAGAAAGTTCTCAAGATTAAATAAAATAACCAATTGAAAATGGGTTTTATTATCTATAGAATTTTTTCATTAGAATCCCCTATTATCTTTTCAATGAAAGAATATGGTTCACTATGGTTATGTGTGTACTATTAGAGGTTGAAATGGGTGACTGGTAAGAACAAATATCTTTTGTCTAATGAGGACGATCTGTTTTATCAGTTTAAGGGGGCAATATGATCCCCGGTGATTAATCATTGGTCATGTTATCATCAGCTCATAGTTTGTGAGTCTGATATAATAGTTATATCTTTTAGGAGAAGGTATTGAAATTATGAATATCTTTTGATAACATGGCATAGCTATAGTGGATCTTGGTGACCCTTACACATAATGATGTGACTTTATCTTGGGTAGACATAAAGAATCTCTTCAAAAAATTCATATTTCATGATTAATTATGATCATTGTGCATCTAAGAGATCCTACATCTACAGTATGTTTGTCGCACTATGGCCGAGTATGTGGTGAGGATTACTGAAAATTCTCAGAATTCTATAGATATGGTGGGAGACCTATTCATTAGGCATCAAACATTTGAGAAGGATATATTTCAGGATATCAAGGCATCGAGGATATCCAATATAATTTGAACATATGATGGGGTTCAAGAGGGAACTCTACTAGTGGAGATCATCCAATAGGTGTAGACACCAGTAGTGGGGGATACCCATAGGATCCACAGAGCAGAGTCATTAGTGATTTATATCAAACAGTAGCCACCAAGACTCATTCAGGTTAGGAACAGCAAGAGATGACTGCATGACATGGGATTAGTGTTTTGGGGCTCCTTAGGTTGATTGTGTTAGCTGAAGTATAGGTTTTATTACTCTTGTGGCGGTTGAGTACATATGGATCGAGATACCCCAGCTTACTATAAGGAAAACTAGGAGATGGTTGAGGGACTGTGAAGGAAGGGGATGAGCCATGAGGAGGGTGGTCCATAGGTAGGTGAACATGGAATAGGAGTAGGTAGAGAAGAATGAGGTCGGTTGAGGTTCAACAAATTATCAATAATAGCCATAGGTGGTCCATGCCAAGATGAAGGTTCTGGGGGATAGGGACGAGGCCAGAATCACGTGATGGAGGCTTATGACACAATAATCTAGAGAGTAATGTAGGTACAATCTGATCCTTTTTTTAACCTTCCAATTTTATTGTTAGAAACTTGTTCCAAATATTTTTTTCATGCCACAGTCCTTATCCATGGCTCAGAGATTCCTACTGAATTGTTTACACAACACTTACTCTAATATAATCATTTGAGAGAGGAATCAATGATCATAAAATGGTCCATAAATTTTTAGATTAATCATGGAGGTGACAGTTTCGGTAGGGATATCATGGTGGGGGCATGGAGGCATTACGACATCATTCACAGAAAGTACTAGTTATCCATTTTCGGTGATTTGATTGATTGTTTTATGGGTGGAGTGCTATGTGTTCTTGTACATTGACCATGTTTTCCTTTACTGGTGAAATGGAAATGCATGAAGCACATGGTGTACATACTAATAGGGGGGACCAGCTGATTACCTATCAGTTTTCTACCCTCACCTTATGTGAACTGGATAATAGGAGTCCTCAGTTTCCTAGAATAGTGTTGAAGTGTGAGGACGTATTTCATGATAATTTACTTGGATTGCATCAATGCATGGATGTATTTTTCATCATTTCTCTATAACATAGTATATCATCAATACCTACACAAGCATATCAGATGGATCCCCCATTGCATCATGTGATGATGGTATATTTGGATAACCTACATGAGAACGGCTTCATGATACCCATTGTTTCACCTTGGGAAGCCCCAATTTTTTTCCAAGAATGAAAATAGGAGCATGATGTTATGTTTGGAAATCTTACGAATAAAACTACCTAATGTGATGAACTATTATCCATGGATGAGGATCGATGACAACTACGATCAACTATAGGGAGTGAGTTGGTTCCCAAATTTTTACCCTATATATGGTTACCATTACCTTCATGTACGGGATGAGGATGTACCAATAAGATCCTTCAGATGATAGTACAACCACAGCAAGTACATAGTTATGACATTTGGACTGAAGAACTCCCCAACAGTGTTCATGGGACTCACGAATATGGTCTTTTTTCTTTATATAGTCCATTTTGTGGTGGACTTCATTTATGACATCTTTTTGTACTCTTTATATGATAAGTATCACGTAATATAATAGATTATAGTATTGGAAACACTACAAGAGTGCCATCCATATGGGAATATATTGAAGAGTCTCTTACGGATTCGATAGATCAATTTGCTGGGACACAAAATTTCAATGGATAGAGTAATAGTGGATCCAGTAATTATTGAGTAAGTGCATTCATGGGAGCCACACAGAAGTGTAACCACGGTGCATTGTTTCCTAGGATTTTAAGGGCATTTTTGGCGTTGTGCACAAAATTTTATAGAATATGAGTACCCTTAAAGGAATTTAAATGAAAGGTACATCCTTTAATGTGGAAAGAGATGTAATATAAATGTTTTCAGTTGTTATGGTTGAGGCTGATGAGCCCTCCCATTCTCAGAATACCAGAGGTGGATTTCGGGTATCTACTGTTATGTGATGCATCATAGATTGTGCTTTGTTATGTTCTAATGCAGGGAAATTTTTTGATATACTTTAGATTGCACTAGTTGATATGACATGAGAAGAATAATGGGACACATGATCGTGATGTATTGACAGTAGTCTTCATGTTGAATATATGGTGACACTACCAAATGGGGGAGCATTTTAGAATCTACTATGATCCCAAAAGTATCATGTATATCTTCACTCAGATGGATGTGAACATGATATAGAGGAAATGTCTTGAGTACCTTAAGGACTATGAATTTAACATTATATATACTGATGGGAAGGGGAACGTAGTTGAATATTTTCTCAGTTGAATATCCTTTTTGAAAAATCCAGGTGAGGTGACACAGAAGGTGGCCACATTTCTAATATCCCTTGTGAATGGATTAGGAAAATCATACCTCTAGTTGATTATTGTCACCTGTATACTCTTATATTGAGTCAGAGAGGTACATCATGGTGATGCCTATTGTGAGACATTATATTCATAGATGTCCCCAAGAAATACCCTTGATGGACACTCAAATAGTGTGGAGCACATAATCCTTTTCATAGAGATCATAGTGGTACCTATGTCGTTATGGTAGGAGGAATTGATGGAAACCCATATTTTACATTTGGTTATACATCCTGGTGTGGGGATGATATAATAGGACCTCCATCACCATTTATAGTGATCAGGGATAATAATGTCAGTGGAAGAGTTTGTTTCAAGATTCATTAGTTATCAGGATGTTGAGGCTATGCACCAGTTTAGAACATGCATGAACCAACCCCTTAGGTTGAAAAATTTGAAGTGATATGGGATATCAATAGACATAGAAATGTTTTTATGACATTGTTCTGGAGGCCATGATTCAATCTATGTGGTCGTTGACTAGTTCTCCATGTCGACCAACTTCATACCTAACCTTGAGAAATATTATATAGCTATTTTGGATGCCTCTACATGCTTGACATAGTTATGATTCAAATAGTGGCATCGATGAAAATTTCATATCATAATTCATTTTCACATCCCAGTTGTATAATGAATTGAATGTGGAATTTGGGACATAGTAATTCATCATAATAATGTTTCATCATTATATTCATAGCGAGAGAGAGAGGTCCACTCAGGTTCATGAGGATATGATGTAGGCCTTCATCATGGATTTTGGTAATATATAGGAGGTTCACCTACAACATGTCTAGTTTTTTTACTATTAATGATTCCACTAAACCATTCATTTGGAACCATATGAGTCCTTATATGGGAAACCATGTAGGTCACCACTTTGCTGGACTGGCCCCACAGGGTCAGCGCTCATTGGTCCATAGTTGGTGCAGGTTATAACTAAGAATGTGAATATCATTCTGGATAGGATGTGGACTTCACATAGCCAGAATATGTTTTATGCTAACACGATATATAGGCCTCTAGAGTATGAGGAATGAGATAGTGTGTGCATTTTAGTCTCACCTCAAATCATATTACATATATTTTGATGAGTTGGATTTGTTGAGATACATCAGCCATTTTAAATTCTATGTAGTGTTGGACAGGTGGCATACAGCCTTGATGTACCCCAGTAGTTTAACATAGTATATGATTTCATCCACATGTCTCAGTTATAAAGGTAAATGAATGATGCATCACACAACATCGAATAGGGGGATCTATAAATCTATTATGGGGAATCTTTTGTGGAGTGCATGTTGGATATTTGGAAATGAGATGAGAGGTTTCTTAGTGGGTGGATGATTCTATTGATGCACATTCAGTGGTAGCGCAATAATCTCCATGTGAGTTCATAAGAGCATGAGGCTTATATTCTTACTTAGTAATTTCAGTCTTTTGGTGTGAATCACTTTATTTGAATTTTCATGACTTAAATCCCTAATGAGGGGAGAATTTAATGAATCATATTTTATCTATTTTTTATTTCAAAAATAAATAGAGAAAATTGTAAGACTAATCACACAAATGTCATGTGATTCCAAGAACTGTCTGCCGAGAAAAAACTAAGGATTTTTTTAATTTTTAATAAATCAATCATTGGTATTTTTAAAAAAAATTAATATAATTTAAATGAGCGTCCAGATAAAAAATTTGAGGGCATCATTCCATTCAGAAAAGTGATTTTACCCTAAGTGAGGCCTAACATTTTTTGGCGCATGTCAACTATGGAAATTGATTTTTGGAATATTCGGTAATAAAATATTTGATAAAAATATTTTAGTTGAACAATGACACTGTTTTCATTAAATTTCAATTTTTCAGGAATCCTTTGTTATCACTATAAACAAAAAATTCCCTAGAGATGACGAGAATCATGTTCACTCAACAGTGGCAACTGATCATAGATCGAGAATTGGAACAAAGATGGATGGATTGATGGACGATAATGACAAAACATCATTCTTCATCAACAGGCGATCCAAACCCTAGTTATGGTGTTTTTTTAACTTTGATTCATTGCCAATTATTTAATTTGATGATAAACGTAGACCAACCCATGAACAGGTTGATCCTCGGTTTGAGTACTTGCAAGATGGGGAAATATTTGTGGGGATTTAAATGGGGAATAGATCTATGTGATTTCTTCAATCTTAGAAATCCCTATAATATGGAAAATTTTACGCCGACTTGAAAAAAATTCAAAGATCCAGAGTTTAGGTTTTTTTGATTCTCCATTTTACCCTTGATGATCCTTGTATTTTTATTGTTCTATCTAACTTTATGAGAGGAAAATTTTTGTTCCATAAATTCATTGAATAATAAACTATGACCAAGGATATAATTCCACAAATACAATGTAGAGTTTGGATGGTAGGCATGACACAATTTGGATAAGGGAATAGCTTGTAGTGGCACAAGTCAGTGACACATGTTTGAGGCTAGAGGAGGGGGGCTGGAGGTGGTGGCTGGAAGTGGAAGCTTCAGCAGTTTTACGTTAGGTGTAAAGGGTATAGGTGATGGTCTAAGAAGACAACAATTCAGTAGTTCGGGGTTGCCGGTGGAGGGGGAATGAGGTTGGAGGCCGTGTCGAGGTCGGTGTGGCTGGCAGGAGCGGGCCACGATAGGTGTCTGTGGCATTCATTGGGGAATGCGTTGAGGGGAGGCTGTGTATGATGAGGGAAGGATAATCATGTCTTTCTACCACTTTGGATGGCTCCAAAACATCAAAAATATGAGGTAGGTGGTTTGGCGGCTGGGCTGCGTGTAACGTAGCTCAACACTACATCAACACGAGAGGCAAGAAGTCGGGGGGTTGATACCATGTGTCGTAGCTAACTGGCCCATGCTATGGGATATACCTTGGGAATTATGGTAGAACTAGTGGCTTAGTTTGCCAGACCGTACTTGGCTAGGAACAGGGGTAGGGTTTAACCGGATCCAGACATGGGTTAATCCTTTTTTTAGAAAATTTCGATAACATTCAGATCATGTATCTATTTAATGAACCATTTGTGGCATTGAGAACCTTATAATGAGTATATCATTTAAGGATACTCTATGTTAGTTTATTTGGATTAGGGTATTGACCAAATGGATTCAGGAGATGTTTCTCCTATATCGAGTGGTCTATGAGTAGAATCGTGTGGCTGGGTGCAACTGAGAAGTTGTGTGACATTGATTATATGTGACCTAGAAGCATTCTGATTTAGTGAATTTTTGACTTACTAAGACTGTTCGTCATACCAAGATAGTGTGTCTTTCTGAGAGTATGTTTCTTAATATGACTTTGTGACTTATTGAAACTATATGTCGCAGGGATAATAAATGCCTCATCAGGTTGAGTATATAGAGCCTTTTATATAATATATTTTTTAGATATATAATTGTGTGGCCTGACAATACTTCACGTGTCTCCATGGGGGATTAATTCATGTATTTTTCATTGTATGATAAATCATGTATATCATTTTGGTATACATATGTCATCACATTGTTGTATTCCATTGTGGTTTATTGGTGTCATGAGTATTTTTTTCCTCAAACCTTATGTGGTAATAGCCCACACACGTCGTTTCTTGTGCAGATGATTGCCACATTGATGGACCTTTAGGTAGGATAGGACATGGCAGAGCTTAGAAATATCATGTAGATGAGGTGTTCTCTTAGGGCATCAGAGAGATGTCCTACACCAACCCTTTAGGTAGGGTTTTCTATGTATGAGTTTCAAGAACTTAAATTTTCACGTTTTCCGGATATGTATTTTGGTGGGATTGTATTGTAGCCATTTTTACATTATAATTTCCTACATTCAAAATCAAGGGTTGGTATCTTAGTGTATGCATGCACTATCTATATAGTGTTCTTACATTTCATCATTTAGTGCTTGGAGATGTGTGCATGTGAACATGAATATAGTAAAATGCCTCTCATTTATGGGATATGCCTACATTGAGATAGTATAAGGCCCCATCTTTACATATTACAGAATATTGAAATAATTTAGTGATTCACATTGATGATCATTTTAGTATTAGAGTTTTATAGAATTATGCTATAACTATTACATTAAATCTCAAAAATTACATAGTAGATAATTCTACTCATTATTCATTTTCTCATAAAATAAAAATTATTAAATGGAAACAATAATTCTTTTCGTGGTATAAATCTTCATGAGTTCTTCCTTTCACATACCCTTGTTTATACCCTATGAATAACATTTCAAAATCCTAGGATGACTAAAAATAACACAGTAAGGGTTATAAAATAAAGAAAGAAAACATTAGTACATAAATACATACAAAACATAATCACTTTAACATACCTCATGAAATATTATGATTTATGAATAACACATAGAAATCAGAAATCATAAAGGTAACTTATGACATCCATATCATACTTAAATTTTAGCTTTTACAACTACATATTGAGTTACACATGGAATAATTGTCACATTAAATTCCCTAAATCTATAATGAGAAACATTAACATTTAACTTTGTCATGTTACCAAATGCATTAGAGAGTTATATTGGGCTCACCCACCCTTGGTTTATCACATAACTACTCATATATGTAAACAATTCCCAATAACCATAACATATTCATAACACATAAATCAAGAATAAAGGAAAAATAACATTTCCACATAGCAATCACAATATATCATTTCATGATATTGACATAATCAATGCTTCATCAAACCAATTTAATACGATTTAATACATTTAATAATGTGATTTTTGAATCAATGTGCACCATACCACATTGAAACTTTTAAATGTAATTTTATTTTCAGACATTCCTATCCATATAAATATTTCCATAAAACCATTTTTTAAATATTTATATTAATGAAAAATAATTATAATAATAAATCATTAAAAAATACTTTATTTAACGAGTTATTAACCAAATGAGAGATGAAAGAATACAAATAATTGATGAATAACATTAATAAAGGATTATAATATCATGATAATAAGGATATAAATGAAATAATATATCAAATTTAATTATATACAAAATATAAATTTGAATTGATGTAAAACATCAAATAAGTCTCAATGGAATGTAACATGAGACAAAGTCCCATAAAAATATCATATCCTTAGATTAAAGACAAATCAATGACATAATTATGTGTGGAAAACATGAATTCACCAATATAAGTGGATATTATGTGAAAAAAAATCTGATTTCATCACACATATTCATATCACAACATAATCAAGACTTTGAAGGTTATCCCAAAGAGTTGAATTTGTGTTATGAAGTATTCTTCACGAAATTCGACAACCTAACAACGTCAGTAATAGATTAAGAAAATGAATTAAAGAGAGAGAAAAGGTTATATCATAACTATGATAGACAATGTACAAAAATAATGATATATAATAACAAATACATACATAATCATGTTGAAATTAAAAGACATAAGATAAATGATGTATTTTAAAAAGAGGTGGGTGAAAGACTCCCTCACCGGTTTGGTAACATACAAAACATACACCCCATGAAATAAGGATGATACAATTATGTGGTAAATAAAAATAAATTAAATTATATTATTCAATGAATACAATAATATTAAGTATATACACCACATAATAGTTATTTGTGGAAAATATAGCATGAATCTCATGAGAATAAAAAGTGTGATGAAAACCCCTTACCACATTGTAATCAATAGATTCGTAAGACCAATATTAATAAACACCAAATTAATTACAAAATACTATTAATATAAATAGAATCAAGATAATATATATAAAATGGATGTACACAATACACCACATGCAATAAATAAGTGATGAACAATATAAATCTCAGGAAATTAAATGTTTGATAACAAACCCCTTAACTCATGTTTGACTTGTCTTGTATGTTCCTGGTTCTTACATGATTATAAACAAAAGTTAATTTATACTTTATTAAGTTCCATTTTCAAGATAATATTTCCGTTTATATCACTTATTACCTTTCAAAAAAAATTAGTTAATTATTTTAGTTCATATCTAACATTTTGTCAATGTTCAAACCCTGAGTTTAAAATGACCATGTTATAATTATAAATTCTACATCTGATAAAAAGTCCAATTTTCTCTAGAATTATATTCATGTTTTAGATAACATATATATCATATACATCCAATGTATATGTATTTATAATATTCCATATCATTTGGAGTTGTGAAATGAAACACATCGTTCATGGAGAAAGTAAGTCGTACGTACGCATGAATGCAACATTCATTTCTATTTTATATTTAATGGAATGAACACATAATAATAGATAGTTATATTATAATTCCAGTATAATATCTATTTATTTAATTTAATAAACTTAATCCTTTATATGTTTAACATATGGAATGAAGGATTCATATCACATTGAGGGGCGGTAGTCAACACTTCCTCAAATGAAATTATCGATTTTACTCATTATGGAAACCATATTGTTATGATATAAATGAAAAATAAAGAATATAGAGAAAATATTAATATAATATATAGAAAATTAAAATATAGTCCCATATTTCTGTCCACCATAAGAGGTGTTAGGAGATTATTGATCATTCATCATTTCATGAGGCAATACATCATCGTCCATGGAAACAATATTTTTTTTACCCATTATACTGAGGTGTGTGTATGTTTAGATTGAATAATTCTCATAACAACCACCTAGTATGTTGAGGATACCAATTTTATAATTAAATAATGCAATAAAACAAGTATATGGGGTTGGATAAATAAAATAAATTAAAAGAACTTAAGGGAAGACCTTACCTTTAAATCGGGTAACTCGCTTTGGTTTGAAACAAAAAGATTTCTTGATGTTTGTCCAACCAGATGTAAAGAATCTAGGTGGAAGAGAGGAATCGTGAGAGATTATTTTGGTAGTGTTTGGATGATCAAAGGGGCTTGAGAGGTCTTACTAATGGGTTAGCGGTGAGGGATTTTTATATTGGGAATGAGGGTCTCTTTTGGAATGTTTGAAAATATTATTTAATTGTATATTGATTTTTGTTTTCTAAATGTCTAAAACATTATAAAGTCGAACAAAAAATGGCCTGCATTATAAATAAAATCACCCAATAAAAATTGGACAGGTTTTTTATATTTTTTTATTATTTAAAATCTTATTTATTTAAATGTTTCATTAATGAGGTAAACAATGCATCATTATAGTGTCATAAATAATTTGATATATTTGATGTATATAAATTATAAAAAAAGTACCATGAATTAGGAAATTGGTTTTGATTTCAAATTACTATTTATAGTTGAATAGATAACATATATAACCTCATGTAAGAATTTATTTTCATAAAGATATAAGTTTTTTCATTTTTGATATTATTTTAAATTATTTAATATAATGTGTCAATATCACTCTTAAATGGCTCCATGGGGTCTGAAATATGACCCAAGGATTCCCATGGTCGGAAATGTGACATTCAATAGTATTAGGACTCTTGTTATGGTGATTAATTATTATTATAATATTATTTGTACCTAGAATTTTCCTATTAACATGTAACTGTGGTAAATAAAAGTCAAAAGTTAATATTCACCCAATATTATTTTAATATTATTGGACCACATTTTACATAATAATATATACCATTTAAGTGTGATTTTTAAAATTCAATTCACTTATGTGGAAAAATTTCATGTAAATGAAAAATCATTTTTTAACTTCTACATACTATTTTCACTATTAATCAAAATTGATGTTTTTCAGAAAAATACCAAAAATTCAGCCTATGATATATTTTATATTCCAAATTCAAAAATAATTTATATTTTATAAAATTCCAAAAAATTTATTTAAATTAATTAATTTAAAATTAATTCACGTTGTTGAAACAAAAAAAATGTGTTTTTAATTAAATAATAACCATCAAAAGATTAACACTTGTTTATGTCCAATTTCAAAGTGCAATTACATCCAATGACCTAAATTGGATTAAATGGTAAAAATATAATCTAATTAAATTTTAAAACAAATTAAAAATATATTCTAACCATATAAATAAATTATATTAAAATCCTTTTTTTAATTAAAATACAATATCATTCATGTTCATAAAAATTGAATTTTATCTGAAACATACCAAACATTTAACCAACGTTAATTTTGATGTCCCAAATCTAAATTAGAATTTTATATTGTCAAATAGAACAAATTATAGTTAACAAACTAATATTTATTTATGTTTCTCCATCACAAGGTGGTAAATAAAGATTTAAATAATATTGGATTATATATACATATAATAGGATTCATTCACAATTTATGACTCTATCATTTTTTGGATAAATGTAAAAAAAAATTAAAAATTAGGTATAAAAATGTTGTAGATATTTATATAAATTCCCACTAATACAATGTTTAGGTTTTAACTACAATTTAAAATAATGTTATATAATTATTTTTGAGTATGACGCAACGTTGTGTGCAATGTATGATTTCAATGAAACCCATTGTTGTGTTTCAGGTATACCATCGTACATAGAATACCAATTTAAGTAAAATTAATATTTAATTCACAAATATTAATAAATATTAAAATTTATTATTCTTTATATACTTGGGATTTTAAATCCTTAACCCATTTTAGAAATTAGGTCCTCGTTATTTTAAAATTGCACTTAGAGACATCATTAAAAGTACGACAACAGAAAAAGAATCCTTAAAACTGTCACATTTAAAGAAGGAAAGTGAAGTACAAAGCTCACCAGAGGTAACCCATAATAGGAATCCTTGAAAATACTAATATGGGCAAGAAACTAAATGTCATGTTCTGAAGGAGAGTGATATAAAACATGATTAGTAGAATTCTAACAACCAGAAAATCACAAAATTGAGGATGGTTAAACAGACATTGTTTTTCCATTAGGAAAAGTAAAAAGACAACGTTTTTTATGTTCATTTTAACAAATTTGGAGGATTTTTTAGGATATTTACTAAGGACATAAGGAAATATATTTACTTTTCAAGTAGTGTTTCATTCATTAATTAGTTTCTACCAAAAACACATATTTTCTCCAAATGATTAGTATTCAAGATGGCGTGTTCACAACTAATGTTCTAGAATCAACTTCTAGAGAATCACATAATCCAAAAATGATGAACTATATATTTTCCCTGTCATTATACATTAACAAAAACCAAAAAATTTAATACAAAATCAGATAATCCCAAAAAGAAAAATCTTATAAAAAATATTTATTCCTAATATAAAAAAATTTACAAACAATACCCAATGTTCTACAAATACCATTAAACAAACAACTGTCCATAAAATTATTCAGTGTTATCCATAATAAAATTGAAACCCAAACACTCAGAAGGAGTTAATCACATAGTCTTCAATAATAAATCATAACAGTTATCTTCAAATAACATCGAAAAATCTTAATGACTCATACTGAAGTATAATTAACCTTGAAACATATTCTATATAATAGTAATTTCATTTCTATACATAATACAAATATCCAAAAAACTAATATTCCTGAAAAATAAAATTTAATCCTTTTCTCCCTAAATAAAATGCCATTGTATTATTTTTTCCATAGGCATATAGTGTTTCCCCAAAAGAGTGAACATCTTCCAAATTACCTACATCACTTAATAGCCAAATCATTTTCCTATACTTAGGATATCTATTTAATAAAACATAATTTCCAAAATTCAACATATTCTTGATCCATAAAATCATTTAACTGAAGGATTAACTGTTACTAATAAAGGACTTCACGTAGGCCATTGGTATGTGATGTGCCAATGTCGCCCTACGATTGTCGGTTTTTATTCCCATGGCCGTTTCGGATGCAACGAGTTGTCACCCATCATATGGGTTGTCCTTTTATAATAATAAAAAATATCCCAAACATATTTTTTACCTCAATGGTTGTATAATACCTATCATTTTTTCCCAACTCTATATGACCTCATCCACTAAATGAATACTTTTACATATTTCCAATTTCTTATATCACCTACATATGATAAAATAAAATGATTTCCTAAACAATGAACATCATACATTGATCATGTTGTCCAGAAGGTTTTATTGACATCTTTTTCACAAAGGTAGAAGGTCCTTACATCTCAAAAATGAATTAGATTTCCTCCAAAATGATAGATTCCTTCATCAAAATGCACCTAGTATAACATGGGTCATATGGGTGTTCATAAAAAATAGTTTCAGAAATTAAATAGGAATAAGAATTAATTTCAAAACAACTGATTAAACATTATTTTTATAAAACTGTCGGAATGAGTTTGACTTTAAACTATCCACGGATGGTCCTTTTGAAATACCATATGGTTATGCTGAAAGACTAATATTTAAAAGCAAATATAAATTGGTTGTTATAAGGAACCATCATTAGAACCTTACATAATCCAGAATTAAATGGGTAATATACTTTAAGGATCTTTTCAGGTTTAATGTTTTAGAGAATGAGGCCATAACTATTGAATTACATATAAAAAATTACATAGAATACATTAATACTCAGTTTCCATTTTGTTCATAAAATAATATCTCTTGAAAAAAAACCATGCCTAGTTCCTTGTTATAGAATTCATGACATTCCCTTGATCCCATCCTTGACCCTATTAATCTTTAGATCCTGTGAAAAACTTTTCAAAACATGGGATGAGCATAAAAATCTCATTAATGGTTATTAAAAAAATAAATAAAACATTACTTCATCAATACAGAAAAAACATAAGCTCATTAACATTTCTCACTTTTACCACCATCACATTACCCAATGCATTGGAGAGGTATCTTAGGCTCACCCACCATATTTTTATCGCAGAACCACCTATATATATAATCAATTCCCAAGAACTATTACATATTCATAACACGTAAAACAAATATAATGGAAAGATCACATTACCACATTTCAATCACAATATATCATTTAAATATACTGATACATAAAATCCATTATCAAAACCATTTTCAATACCAAAATATGTAAAATAATATATGGTATATATTTTTTATTAAAAAAATAGTATGTCTTGTTAAGGAAGCCAATGATCAAATAATGCTCACTGCGGCGGAAATGTCCTTGTCACCATGTACATTAAAAAGAATCATTATTTTTCTGTAGTTTAGTAATATGCCTCGTAGAAAATGATTCCCTTTGAATTAAATGAAAATTAAAAGGTGTTTATACAACGTATAAAATAATGTACTGTATAAAACAGAATATGCCTCAATGAAAAGTGATTGAGACGAAGTCCCTTACCTCATTTCCGACTTGAACCGTTCATTCTTTAATCTCCCTGATAATTAACTAAAGAATATTTATAGTTTCATACAAAAAAATTTCATGTTTATTATTCATTATATATCACTAATTTCCATGTTAATAATATAATGTAATCATTTAGGTTAACAATGGTTATTTTGTTGATATTGGGTACATGAGTCCAAAATGAACTTCTTATATTTACAAGTTGTCCATCTGGAAAAAAAATATTATCTATGGAATGATATTCAGGGTTTAGATATCATATATATCATATATATCATGTATTTATATGTATTTATAATAGTATATAACATTTGGAGGTAAGAAATTAAGGGAACTGTTCATGGAGACGGTAAGTAGTACATACGCATAAACACTATTTGGTTTCTATTTTATATTTAATGGAATGAAAACATAATGATAAATAGGTATATTATAAATCCAGTATTATATAATATAAATTTACATTTAACTCCCTCTCTGTACATTCCATGTATGGAATAAATTATTCATATCACTTTGAGGGGGTGGTATTCCGCACTTCCTCAAATTAAATTATTGCGTTTACAAATTATGATAACCCTAATGTTATTATATAAATGAAAAATACAGAAACATAGAGACAATATAAAAATAATTAATATCAAATAAATAGGTATAGTTCCATCTCAATTTCCACCATCATAAGTGGAAGGAGAGAATTTAACAATCATAATTTCAGTAGGTAGTAATTTTTCATCCACAGAAACAATATGTTCTTCACCAATTAGATGGAGGTCTATATAATGGTAGTTCGATTACTTCTAACAATGGCCAAGTATATTAATGATACTAGTGTTGTTATAAAGTAAAGGAATAAAAAGAGCATTGGTGGTTGGATATGTAATGTAAATGAAATGAACTTAAAAGATGATGTTACCTTTAAATTGGGTAACTCCATTTGGATTTAACCAAAAGGATTTCTTGAAGTACCTTCTGCCTATGGTAAGGCTTCTAGGTGGAAGAGAGGGATATTGACATAATATTTGGGAAGACTTTGGACGATCAAAGGGCTTGGGAAGTGTGAGTAATGGGATAGAATTGAGGACTTTTTATAAGGGGGATAAGGGGCTCTTTTGAAATTTTTTAAAATATTATGTTATTATATAATGATTTTCATTTTCTAAAAGTCCAAAACATATTAAAGTAAAATATAAGATTACACCTTTTAGATATAAAATCATCAAATAATAATTTTTTAGGATTGGGATAGTTTTTTAAATTGTTTTTATCTTATTTATTTTAATTGTTCATTAATGATGTAAACACTGCATCATTATTGTGTCATAATTAATTTTATTTATTTGATGTCTAAAAATTATTAATAAAATACCATGATGTAGGAAATATTATTAGCATTAAAATGAATATTTATTTTCAAATATATCAATTATATATCCCCAGATTAATTTTTTTTATCAAAACAATACAAGTTTAAGATATTTTTACTTTTAAATTAAATAAAAAGTTATTAATAACCTTATCTTAGCCATGTGGATTTCAAAGGACAATGGGAATACAAAAGGATTGTAATGGTCATCCATTAATCATCCAATATTTTTAAGATAAGTGTTAAGATAATTTTATATGATTATAATATCATTTTTACATTGAATTACCCTATTTACCTTTAACTACAGTAAATACAAGTCCAAAGTTAATATTAACCAAAAAATATTTTCATTTTTTAACCACGTTTAATTTACTTATAAAATATATGTATGTCTAATTTTCATTTTTCAATTCATAGAAGCGGTAAAATTACATTTAAATGAAAAGGTCAGTTTTTAACTACTACTCAGTGTTTTCACAATTTATCAAAAAATTGATGGTTTCAGAAAAATACTTAAAATTCAAATTAAGATATATTTGATATTATAAACTAAAAAATTATTACTATTTTCCCAAATTCAAAACATAGATTTTTGATTAATTAATTTAAAATTAATTTATGTTGTCAAAATAGAAACTATGATTTGAGAAATAATTACAATCAAATGATTGATAGTTGTTTATTTCCAATTTTAAATAGAAATTACGTTCAATGACCAACATTGGATTGAATGGTAAAAATATAATTTAAAAAAACTTTTAAAAAATTAAATAGATAATCTACCAATTTAAATAAATTATATTACAAGGTAGTTTGGAATATTAATACATTATTTTTCACTATTCATTAAAAATGAATATTATCAGAAAAATTCCAAAAATAATTTCACCGTAAATATTGATGACTTGATTCTAAAAATTAAATTTATTTTGTCAAATAAAACATATAAAAGATACCAAAACTAGGTATAAACAGGGATCTCTATTAAAAGGTGGTTAATCAACCTTAAAAATTGTTATAGTATTTATGCCGAAAATTAGATTCATTCACATTTTTGGCCTCTAAAATTTATTAGATAAATAAAAAAATATTTAACAAACATGTATAATCATATTGTAATTGTTAATATTCATTCCCTCCAATACAACAGATAGGCGTTAACTACCATTTAAAATAATAATATATTATTATTTTTTAGTATGACTCATCATTGTGTGTAACATCAGACATAAAGAAACCTGTTGTTGCTTATCATGTAAGTCATCGAACATAGAATCCCCATTAAAATTAAATTAATATTTAAATCTAAAATATTAATAAATATGAATATGTATTATTCTTTATTTACATGGGATTATACATTCATCCCCCCTTTTGGAAATTTTATCCTCACAATTTTTACTCACATATCTAATAAGTGGGGGTATTTATTACTCATTGCATTTTCAGATTCCCATGTTTCCCCTTCAACCATATGGGTTTTCCAAAAATCAATTACCAGATGAATTACCTTATTCCGCAATACATTCTCTCTTCAATCAACAATCATGATGGGTTGTTCCTCATAAGAGATATTCTCTCCCAACTGAACTATCTCTTGGCTCCAAACATGAGATGGATCTGGAATATACATTATCAACATTAAAACATGAAAAACATTGTGTACCTTGGATAAAAATGGAATCAAATCCACTATTTAGGCAACTGATCCCAAATTCTCTAGGATTTCATAAATTCTATTGAACCTCAGATTCAACATTCCCTTCTTACCAAAACGAATCACACATTTCCATTGAGAAACATATAGAAAATCATGATTTTGTACCTCAAATGAAATATCCTTCCTCCATTTATCGGCATACCATTTCTTCTTGAGCTGATCTATTCTCATATTCTTCGGAATCCACTGATCCTTTTTTCCATCTCTTTATCCAATTTAGGTCACATCAACTTCCTTTCACATACATCATCCCAAAAATCCATAGTTCAACACTGCTTCCCATATAATGCCTAAAATGGATCCATCTATATTGTTGAATGAAAACTATTATTATATGAAAGTTCAACCAATGGAATATGTTGGTCCCATCTTCGTTGGTAATCTAGTGAACACACACATAGAATATGCTCCAAGGACTGAATTGTTCGTTCCGACTACCAATCAGAATGAGGATGAAAAGATAAACTACAATTTTATTTAGTACTCAATGATTTCTGAAGTCCTTTACAAAAGTTAAAAGTAAACCTAGTATCAAGATCCGATAAAATGAAGATTGGAATTCCATGATTCCTAACTATCTCTAAAACATACAAACGAGAAAGTTTAAACAGAGACATAATATCTTGAATAGGATAAAAATTAGCAGATTTAGTCATTCGATCAACAATAACCCAAATTGAATTATTACATCGAGATGTCTTTGGTAATCCCCAAACATTGTACATGGATATATTTTCCCATTTCCCCATTGGCATCAGTAAAGAATGAAGAATCCATTTCAGTAACTTCCTCTCTTCTTTAACCTATTTACTAATCAAACACTTCAATATAATTTTAATAATATCTCTTTTCATTCCATCGCAACAGTAATACTCTCAAAGATCTATGTACGATATAGTACATCTTGGATGAACTAAAAACAAATAACTATAAGCTTCATATAACATCCCATTCTTCAATTGTGAATCAAAAGGAAAACATAATATCTTCCAAAATCTCAAAATAGAATCATTATCAAGGTCAAAATCAGGCAACATACCCTTCTTAACCAACTCTACCATTCATGCGACTCACTATCTTCCTTCTTTGCTGGATTAATTCTGTCTGATAAAGATGACTTTACTAACACGTGAAGCAAAATCAAGGTATTTCCTAACCAATAACTTCTATAATAATGTTAATCTTATCAAAAATCGAAGGATCTATTTTCAAATGTATCTTGATTAATAAAGCATTACAATTTGACATAAATAATAATCCACATTATATTTTTCATGGATTGTAATAGATCGTGAAATCATAATTTTTGATTAATTATCGCCATCTCATTTATCTCATCTTTAATTCTTTCTGAGTGAATATATAATTTCATCATTTTTGGCCAGTATATGTTTCACTTTATACTCAATAAAAATGATGGCTCAAAATTTTTAAAGCAAAAACTACAGCAGTTAATTTGAAATCAGGGGTAGGGTAATTTAACTCATGAGGATTCAACAAACGTGAAGCATAAGCAATTTCATGACCAATATTTATAAGGAAACAACCAAGTCATTTGAACGAATCATCACATTGGATAACAATCTCACCATTTCTAGAATGTAATTCCAAGATAAGAGCATTCACCAGTCTTATTTCAATTCCTAAAAACCATCATTCCATTCTTTTCTCCAAATTAACATAACACCATTTCGAGTTAACATAGTCATTGGGCTAGATATCTTTGAATAATTTTCAACAAACCGCCAGTAATAACTTATTCAACAAAGAAAACTATGAATCCTTGTGATATTGGTAGGTCTTGTACATTCTGAAACAACTATTGTTTTAGCAAGATCAATTGTTAAACCATTTCTAGAAACAATATGAAAATGGAATGATATTTTTTGTAACCAAAACTCCCACTTGTTGAATTTACAAAATAGTTTCTTTTCATTTATATTTGCAAGACAACCCTTAAACGACGTTCAAGATCATCATTCATTTTTCAATAAACCTAAATATTATAATGAACAAAATAACAAACATATCCAAGAACTCAAAGAAAATTCTATTTATTAGATCCCTGAATAGTGAAGGTACATTGGTTAATCCAAAAGGTGTAACTAAAAATTCATAATGACCATATCCAGTACGAAACAAGGTCTTTGGAATGAAGGTTACATTACATTAAACAAATAGTACACCGAACTCAATTCAATCATCGAAAATTACTGGTCTCCCTTGAGCAAATAAAAAAATAATCAATATGATGAAAAGGATACATGTTCTTAATAGTGATGTTATTCAATGCTCTTTAATAAACTCAAAGTATGATTGTACCATATTTCTTTTTGGCAAACATGATAGGAGCAACCCATGGTGATGTTCTTCGTCGAATGAATCCTTTATCTTATAAGCCTAGATATTTCTTCTTTAACTATAAATGTCTAATTTTTGACATTCTTTATGGGGTTTTGAAATTGTATTACAGTCACGAATTAAGACAACCGTAAATTAATCTTCCCGATCAGGTATTATATTAGAAAAATCATCTGAAAAAACTTCATGATTCTCATTTACCACTAGAACATTATAAATCTAAACAATTATTATTTTTTCAACAGTATATTCTAGGTAAAATTCATTTCCATTCATTACTAGTTTCTCACCATCATATTGTGTCATCAAAAGTAAGGGTTCATTCTTGTTAACACATTGAAAATATTTCTTAAAAGACAAATCGTTAGCTCAGTAGTCAATAATATCATGATAAACTAAAATCCAATCTATACCCAAAATATCATAAAACTCTACTAGGGTAAAACCCCAAAGGTTATCCGGTAGATTCATTCCGCACACAAGGACAAGAAGATTCCTATTAAATCTTTTTGTCTCAACATTTCCCCCGGGTATATTTACCATATGTTATGAATTCATATATTATGATGGAATTCCCCCATATACTAGAAATCTTCTCAAAAATGAATGAATGTGTAGACTCAGAATCAGAAAACACATTGGAATAATCAAAACCAATGTACATGATAATACTTCATTTGATGGACCATCATCTGCTGATGTAGTTTCAAAGGATTTCACCACCCCTTTCTACTAGTATTCTGGCAGCTTTCCCTCAGTTGAGTTCCTTGTTGGAAACTCTTTTGGATAATGACCCATTTCATTACACTTAAAATATTTTAGTGACTGTATGTAAGATTTTGTCTTACCCTTATCGTAATCTTCTTTAGTGGAATTATGAGCCTTATGTATGATTTTACCACAATTGTTCCACTTACCATAATTCAATAGTCATTCCCCATTAGGATTGTTACCACAATTTTCACAAATAGTAAACTTATGTTTCATTCCATCAGACTATTTTTGAAGAGTTAATCCCTTTCATTTTCCACCTCCACCTCTTATTCTTTTTTTTAGAACACCTGATAATCGACAAACTCCATTTCCACCTCCACACATCGAACATGTTTTTCTTAACTATTGAACTCTCGAGAGGCTAAATCCCTTCAATATATAGGATTTATTCCTAAATAATAATGGGTTATTTTACAATCAAGATCTCATATAATATTTGGAGAATACCTTGTGTGTCAAGTGAATTTTTCTTTATATGTAGCCTCTAAGCCATACCCCTGTCTCAATTCCATGAATTTTTTTCCCATCATAATAAGAACCACAATTGGACAATAATTTTCAAGAAACATTCCCATGAATTCATCCCAATCAAGAGAATTAGTCTTCTCACTATCCCTAATTTTTTCACCATAATGCAACACTAATTGGAATCACCTTCAAAATGGTAAATAGAAAGACTTAAATTTTGATGTTTTCAACACCCCATGACATCAAAAATAATCTATGGTGCATCAATTGACCTTTATTGAGTTCTGGGTTAGATGATGCAATTAATAATGGGGGATGATGCCACATGAAATGATCTACTACTGTTATGTTCCTCTATGGTTGACCTAGATGATCTCGCGCATGGATACCACCACCATTTATATCCTGAGTCAACTATTCCATCACTGTAACAAACTATTCAATTACTATTCCAATAATCTGATGTTGGTGATTTGGAAGGTTGACTTCATCCTGATGTCATCCCATTACAGCTGCCCTGTTTGTATTGCTGAAAACCATTCTGAACATATAAATATCGATGGAAATGAAACATGTTAATCTTTATATCCTATATCAATTCATTATTAACATAAATTTATTTATTTATATTAATTTAAAAATATCCTAACTCATAATTTTATCTAAACTAGCCTATGATACCAATTATAAGGACCCAACCCTTAAACATTACATAATCATCAATTGAATAGATAATTCACATTGAAGATCTTTTCAAGTTTAGTGTTTTCGATAATTAGGACATAAATATTACATTAAATCTCAAAATTTCAAAGTAGACACTTTTAATCAGTTTCTATATCTTTCAAAAAATAAAATAACTTGAAAAAAAATCATGTCCAGTTCCATGTTTTAGACAGTATGACTCTTCATTGATCCCATCCTTGACTTTATTCATCTTTAATTCCAGTGAAAATAATTTCAAAACATTGGATGAGCATAAAAATCTCAGTGTGGGTTATAATAAAATTAATGAAAACATTGGTTCATCAATACATGCATAACATAAGATCTTTGACATAAATCCTGAAATCATAATCTTTTTGTATAACACATAGAAAACATAAATCTTAATTGTAACTTGTGGCTTCCATAACATAAATTTGTTGTAGCATTCACAGCTAATTAGAGAGTTACATTTGGAATACACATCAAATATTATCTAATAAATCTCATACGATAATCATTCAAATTTACATTCGTTATGTTTCCGAATGAATTGGAATGCTACTTAGGGCCCACCCACCTAGTTTTGTCACAGAACCTCCCATATATGTAAAAAATTTCCAAGAACCATAACATACTAATAACACATAAAAAATTATAAAGGAAAGAAATATTTTCAACATTTCAGTCACAGTATGTCATTTAAATATATTGAAAAAAATACAATATAAAAACTTTTTTCAATACCACAATAAATATAAAAGAATATAGTGTTTTTTTCATTAAAAAATAGTATAACTTGTTAAGGAAGCCAATGATCAAATAATGCTCACAGTGGCAGAAAGGTCACTGTCACCAGGTACATTAAAAAGAAAAATTATTTTTTTCGTTTAGAAAAATGACTCATTGAATAATATTCCATTTGAATGAAATGAAATTTAAAATGAGTTTATACACCATATAAATGAATGTCATGTGTAAGACAAAATATTCTTAAATGAAAGGAGATTAAGACTATAACATCCCAAGTAAGTAATTAATTATGTGTTTTCATATCTATGTCTATTTATGAATTAGATAGTGTTTTAGAGGCTTAAAATTAGAATAAATCCAATCTTAAGCATAGAATTCTCTAATATTTTTAAAAGATTGTTTTACCGCCTTTTGACGGCGGCCCATTTTTAAATCTATCTTTTGAAAATTTTATAAGCTCTATTTTTTCAAAATAAACTTTTTATTTAGGATTGGGACATTGAAATTTACTTTTCATAAATTTTTGGTTTTTTTCTGACAATGTTCATTTTTTAATGAATAGTGAAAAATAATGCATTTTACTTCAAAACAACTTTTTCATATAACTTAAATATATGGTTAATTTGTCCTTTTAATTGGTTTTAAAATTTTATTAGAATATATTTTTACTATTTAATACAATTTTTATCATTATAATTGATTTCACTTTGGAATTTGGCAAAAACAAGTGCCAAACTTTTCATAGATATTGTTTAAAAAAACCCGCTATTTGTTTTGAAAACGAGAATCATTTTTAAATTAATTACTATAATTTTTGTGTTAGAAATTTGGGAAAATGGATTCCATATTTGGAATCAGGAGGTCCAAATTATTTATTTAATTCTATTTTAAATTTGGACATTATTAATAGTAACGACCGTATTTATCTTTAATTACCGTGATTAATTAGTAATCGGGTAGTTAAGGGTAATAATATAATATCAGAATACAAAAAAATGACCCCAAAATGTGTCCTAATGCAACTGGTTGTGTCACAATCTACCATGGGATTACTTGTGTCAAACTTAGGGACCCCATGAAATCACTTTTGTGTGATAGTGACACTTTATCATTTTATTTTTAAAGAAAGGAAAATATCACAAAAGTATGTAACACCTAAGTAAAACAATTTTACTTTTGTCTAAATAAATTATATCTTGGACTATAAATACTCATTGGAAAGATAAATAGATTTCCTACATGATAGTATTTTTTTATAATTTTTAGACATTAAATAAATAAATTTTTTGACACCATGATGATGCATCGATTACCTCATTAATGAACAATTTAAATAAAATGAAAAGATAATATAAAATCTAAGACATAAACTTGTAAAAAACCACTTGGATGAGTATATTTATAACAATTATCACCTTATACTATAAATATACCAATTTTCTACTTTTAAAATCTCAAACTCATTTTATTATAATGTAAAATTTCTTGACTTTCCTAGAGTGCCCTGCCTCCCTCTTATAAAAGGCTCCCACCTCTACCACCTTACCCACACCTCTCAATCCATTGATTCGACAAATATCTGCTAATTGTTTCTCTCCACATCCCTCTATTCATCCTAGAAGAATTACCTTAGGGAGAAAGCTCTTCAAGAACCCCTTTTGGTTCAAACCAAGAGGAGTTTCCTGATTTAAAGGTAATGTCTTCACTTGTGTTCTTTTGTTTTATTTTGCTTCTCCAACCCCATAAACTCTTTTTATTCCTTTATTTTGTAACAAATCCAGTTTCTTCAATATACTAGGATTTTGTTATGAGTGGGATTTGAGCTACACATACACACACCTCCGTCTAATGGTTAAAGAACATATTGTTTCCGTGGATGGTGAATTTCTGCCTCACGAGATAATGATTGTTCAATCTTCTCTTAACACCTTTCATGGTGGCCATTAAGATGTCAATCTATTTATATATGATATATATTATGTTTTTTTCCTTATTCTTCAGTATTTTTTATTTTTGGCATACCATTATAGTTTCCATTATGGGTAAACGCGATATTTTCATTTTAGGAGGTGCGGACTACCACCCCCTCAAAGTGATTTGATTCATTAATGCCATATGTGGGGTGTATAAAGTATGGAGTTAATGATATTATATATGATATTATACTGGAATTATAATATTCCTTTATATAATTAGGATTTATACCATTAAATATGAAATAGAAATGAAAGTAGCGTTCATGCGTATGTACGGCTTACCGTCTCCATGAACGGTGCATTTCATTTCTTACCTCAATATGTTATGTAATATTATAAATGCATGAATATACTGGATATATATGATATTTATGATATCTACATCATTAATATAATTCTGTATATAATGGATATTTTACCACAAGAACAACTTATAATTACAAGAATTTTATTTTTGACTCAAGTGTGGAGGGTCGACAAAACGACCATTATTAACTTAAATAATTACATAATGTTCATATCATGGTAATAAGTGATATAAAAGGAAAAATGAACTTGAAAAAGGTTCTTAAGAAAGTAGAAATTAACTCATGTTTATTATTCAAGAGATTAATGAACGATCGAGTCAAGTCGGACACGAGATAAGGGACTTCGTCGCAATCTCCTTTCATTGAGGCATATTTTGTTTTATACACAACTTTCTTTTATATGGTGTATAAACCCCTTTTACTTTTACGTTTATTCAAAAGAAATATTTTTTATACGAAGAGATTTACTAAATGACAAAAGAGAATGTTTTTTTTGTATGTATACGGCGACAACGACTTATCCACCGTCGTGACCATTATTTGAGTTTCGGCTTCCTCTACAAGCCATAATTTTGTTTTAAATGAAATATAAATACCATGTTTTAATTATCTTTCATTTTGGTATTAAAAATGGTTTTGATAATGTTTTTATTATATCAATTTGTTATTGATATCTTGTGATTGAAATGTGGAAATGTTATGTTTCCTTTATACATGTTTTATGTGATATGATTATGTTATGGTTCTTGGGAATTGTTTATGAAGACGGGTGGTTCCATGATAAACTAAGGGAAGTTGAGCCCGATATAGCTCTCCGATGCATTGGGTAATGAAAAGTGGTTAAACTCTAAGGTTTATCCGAAGAGATTTAGGGAATATACTGTGATGGGTATTCCAAACGTAACCATGAGGTTTACTTCCTATGTAAGAATGTTATGAATGCCTCAAGTAACTTTTATGACTTATGATTTCTATGATTTATTCATGATTTGATGAGGTATGTTAAAGTGATTATGTTTCATGAGTAAAGTTTGATCTCATTAATTCTAATGTATACATGGACTAATGTTTTAAATTGGTACTTTTATATCCCTTACTGAGCTTTTTATGCTCATCCCATGTTTATGAAATGTACATGATATGTTGATAGTGTCAAGGAAGTGTCGCGAAAGAATCTATGTTTTATTTTAAATATGTCTCCTTTGATGGGAATAAATAATATTGTCTATTATGTAACCGGCTTGTTTAAAAGTGGAATTTAATGCATGCTTTATGATCCAATTCTCTAAAACTCTAGACCTGAAAATATCCTCAATGTTTATTCTTGAAATAACTCAAGATTAAGTAATGTTTAAGGCTGGTGCCTCATATTTTCTATCAGAGGTTGGTTTAGATAACTTTAGGAGTTGTAATTTAATTAAATGATTATCCAAAATATTCATTGTGGTCAAATTGAAATGATATAGCATTTTAAGATTACCGTGTTGCTTCATCTAATACATGTTTGTTCAGAATGGTTTTCCAGAGAGGAAATACGGAAGCAGTGCCAGGAAGGCATACATTAGGAAATGACCATCTGAATCAGCATCCTGAGATGGTCGGAATTGGAACTGAACCGTTTGTTGTAGTAATGGTGCAGTTGACTCAAGAGATAATTGGTGGTGGTATCCATGCACGAGATAAGCCAGATCCACTGCAGAGTAACATGTCAGTGGTGGAACATTTCATGAGGCAACAACCCCCATTATTCAGATGATCATCTGAACCTATGCTAGCGGAAAGGTGGATTAATGTACTGGAGAATATTTTCGATGTCATGGGGTGTTCAGACAATCAAAAGCTTAGTATTGCAATTTACCGTTTGGAGGGAGAAGCAAATCAGTGGTGGTCAATTGTTAAAAATATCAGGGACGCTGAGGAGATTAATGCTCTCTACTAGGATGAATTCAACAGTATGTTTCTTCAGATGTATTTTCCTAAGGCTGTTCAACTTAGGGTGGAAAAACAATTCTTGGAATTGAGCCAAGAGGATGACTCAGTAGATTCTTATGAAGAAATTTTCACTCGATTGGCAAGGTATGCTCCAAATTTTATCTGATACCTTGATAGTAAAATCAATCATTTTTACTTAGGAATAAAGCTAAAATATAAAATGGATTTAGCTTCTCACGAGTTCAAGAATTATGAAAATCTTGTTCGATGTGCTGAGAAGGTGGAGATGGAGTTTTCTGATGATCAAGTGTTCCATAACAACCAACAGAAGAAGAGACCGAGGTGGTAGGAAAACGGGAAGAATTATTCAAGAAGGTATAATGGTAAGAAAACTAAGTTTCATGTTTTTGATAAATATGGTAAAAGGCCTGCTGGGGAATGTATTCTGAATTCTGTAAACGGCTACTATTGTGGTAATATGTGACATAAGGCTCTTGATTGCACTGAAAAAGATTAGGGTGATGGTAAAACCAAATATGATTTACTATTAGTGAAACGTTTCAAGTGAAATGAGATGAGTCATTATTCAAACAAGTTTCCAAAAAAGAGATCAAGTGATGGGAAGCAGATAGAATACAAGCAAAAAGGGGTGGTGGAATTTTTTGCAACTACTTTAGAAGATGTTGGGCGAGAAAATGAAGTCGTGTCAGGTACTTTTTTTGTTTTCTCAGATAATGCCAATGTCTTGTTTGATTCGGGGTCTAAAAATTCTTTCAACTCTGAAAACTTTTCTAGTAAATTGGGAATTCCAACTAAAGAAAAGACTCATGAACTAGTGGTAAAAATAGCTGGGGAAAATTTTGAGGCAATAATAATTTATAAGAATCTCCCTATCCTTATCTGGGGAAAGAACCTACTTGAAAACCATATTTTTTTACCTCTAGTAGAGTGTGATGTTATCCTAGGAATGGATTGTCTCTCTGTTTACCATGCTAAGATTTATTGTAGAGATAAAGATGTTTCTTTTCCTAAAGACTTTCAGTTTGTGTACAATAATGAACCCTTATTGTTGATAACATATCAATAGGAAAAGAAACTTGTAAAAGATGGAAATGAATGTTACCTTGCATATATTGTTGAAAACAATGGAACCATTCAGATTAATGACGTGCCAGGGGTAAATGAGTATCCTGATGCTTTTTCCTGATGAGTTTCCATGAATAATACCAGATCGGGAAGTTTAATTTATTGTTGACATAGTTCCTAATTCTAATCCAATTTCAAAACCCCCTTATCGAATGGCTCAAATTGAACTTTTAGAGTTGAAGGTGTAATTGCAAGATTTATTAGAGAATGGTTTCATTCGACCTAGAACATCATCATGGGATTCTCTTGTCTTTTTTGTTAAAAAGAAATATTGTTCTATGAGACATTGCATTGATTATAGAGCCTTGAATAACATCACTGTTAAGAACAAACAACCTTTGCCTCACATCGATGATTTTTTTGATCAGCTCCAGGGAGCTCTGTATTTTTCAAAGATTGACCTGAGATCGGGGTACCATCAATTGAAGGTAATGGAAGAAGATGTTCTGAAGACTTCGTTTAGTACAAGATATGGCCATTATGAATTTGTAGTAATGCCTTTTGGGCTAACCAATGCACCTGTTGTATTCATGGACCTTATTAATAGAATTTTCCATGAGTTCTTGGATTAGTTTGTGGTTGTTTTCATTGATGATATTTTGGTGTTTTCAAAAAGTAAAGAGGATCATGAAATTCATTTAAGGTTTATTTTTCAAACCTTAACATAAAATAAATTTTATGGGAAATTCAGCAAGTGTGAGTTTTGGTTGCAATAAATTTCTTTCCTTTGTCACATAGTTTCTAAAGATAGAATAATTTTTGATCCTACAAAAACAAAGGTTGTTGAAAAATGGCCAAGACCCATAAATTTAACTGAGATTCATAGTTTTCATCGTTTGTTAGTATATTACTGAAGGTTTATTAGAAATTATTCTCGGTTATCTTGTAAAGACACTGAAATTTCAATGAACTTTTTTTTCTTAATTTCATTGGAATTTTACATGAACGCAGTTTCAGACGACGCCTGATTCTGCGGCCTCGTGTGCCCAGAATCATTTTCCAAAGTATAGCTTGGGTACGTTAAGTGAACAAATGAGCATGTTTTTTCTAACTTTTGAATCGGTGCTCAGAATCGAAATCAGAGGGAACCGATGAAACCACAAGGTCGATAATTACTTAGGAACACCTATTCCGGAGTTGCGTTTGAGCAGGTGGAAAAGTTAAATTTGTGGAATAAATGAGAAATGAATAAAATTGTGAAACATTTTTATCTTTAAGTCTAAGGTGGTTTTATCCTACATGGGGAAGTTGGGGTGACACCTAACTACCCATGTGGGGATGAATGAAAGAATAAAGGAGAGGTGGGGCCCACATGAACCCCAACCCCTTCACATTCCTCTTAAACTCCCTAAATCCCTCTTAAGTTTGGTAAACTCATCTTTAATGGAGTGACCCTTCACTTTCTCTCTCTCTCCCTCATTAACTATCGCCAACACACACCTTAATTAATTAATTGAACCTATTCAATTAATTAACTAAGAGTTTGAATTATGAAAAGTTGAAATTACTTGTGTTATTAAAATAATAGCATGAACCTATTATTATATTTTGGAACCTTTGTGATGGATGAAAAGGGAAGGAGCTCTTGTGTAAAGGAAGGAGGAAGTTCCTCTTGTGTGGAAGAACATAATCCTCTCCATGAAGAACGGTTCTTCTCCAACGAATAACATCGACCCCCTCGACATGGAACGACTCGGTGATCACGGCTCGTTATCCTATTCTTCCTCTAAGACACGAGAGGAGATTTCACTTCCTCGGGTCACTCTGACGATGACGGAATCGATACCATTCTATCATGACTCGACGACATGAAACGTCTTTTCGAGGTAGGGGTTAATTGCTTTTGTTCATGAGTTATCCTTTGCCGTTTTGCATCTGTGTATTTTGGCCGCTTGATATCAACTTAACGGAAGGAGTTCGGACCGCACGAACATGGCCGACTCTCCTCCCCCATTTGTTGTTGTGATATTGCGGTTTGAAATAAGGCAGCGCGGTGAAAAGGAACCATGCAGAAACAAGGAGGATCATCGGCAAAGAAGCGTGGCGCAATTGCGTCGTGCCGCAGAGGCCGAACGAAACTGTGACCTGAGTCGGGCCACAAAGGTGAAATGAAGACACTGCAGTTGTTTAATTGATGTATGAATCGACGGGCGGCGACGAATCGGGACAATATGGAATTTGAATCTCTTCGCAGTAATGATCTGGTCCCGGGAGGACTGTTGGCGAATGCGACAGGCGAAACGGACCACTGGAGCGCGTCCGGTGGTCCGTAGAAGGCGGCGGCGGTGCGCTGCCAGAGAAAACTGCTACGGCTGAGCCGCGGTGGTGGAATGTAAACCGGAACGGCCTACGGCCTTTCCCGATTTGGGGCGGCGCGGCTTAAAGCCGCGCCGGTTCGTTGACCGCGGGGGGGGGGGGGCGGTTGTAAACCCCCGCACCTGCTGGCCATGCAGGAACCATGCCGCGCCAACGCCAATCCATCTGGCCGCGCAGGCCAGGCTAGGCCGCGCCCAGCCGGGCCGGACCCGGACCCGGGTCGGGTCGACCCGGTTCGGCCGACCCAGGGTGGTTGTGTCGGGCCGGGCCCCGACCCCCATTTCGAACTATCTTCAGTATTTTGCCTATAACATGGGCTACTAACCTCCGATCGATGCACCGTCATTTGCGATGCGATCCATGGATCGAGGTGGTCGTTTCGGTATATTACACTCAAGGTTTCGGAGAACTTTGCGAATGACCGGGTTGGTTCGAACACGAAACCAATCGGGCCCCTCGGACGGAGAGGCTAGTAACTCACAGACCGGGCGTCCGACTGATACGACGTCTATTGCGTTGAGACCCCTATGACGAGGCGGTCCTTTTGGATACTTCGTCATGTAACTTCTTGATACTTGGTGTATCAACTAGTAGCTTGTGAAGCGGACCCTCCTGGTGATAAGCTAGTAGAGTGCAGAGACCTAGTAGATGGCTGAAACGTGACTAATACTGATCTATCGACTCGGTGTGTTTCAGAGAGCCCAGTGGGGAGCACTTGGTTGTAGCAAAAAACCCACGATGGAGGAGCGCTTGGTAGTAGTGGCAGACCCGCGGTACTCAACAAAAGGATTACCTCTGGAGGCTATGAGGGGGAGCACTTGGTTGTAGAGGATGACCCACAGTGGAAGAGCGCTTGCTTGTAGCGGCAGACCCGCGGTACTCAACAGAAGGAGTACGTCTAGAGTCTATGAGGGGGAGCTCTAGGTTGTAGCCGCAGACCCATGGTGGGAAGTTCATGGTTGTAGCAGCAGGCCCACAGTACTCAACAGGTGGAGTACTATATCAGTCCAAGGTTATTGGGGCGCACTTGGTTGTAGCGGCGGGCCTACTGTACTCGACAGAGGAGGAGTTATCCAACAGTCGTGGTTTCGACATCATGAATAAAATCTTGGTTGAGCTAAGTCTATGACCTTTGTGTTTACCTCGTGATTGATATGGGTCACTTGATAACTTAGGTATATGTATGGGCATATATCTGGGTAGTGGTTATCCGTTGAATCATAATCTTTGTGTTTCCTCATGTTTGAGATGGGTTACTTGATAACTTGGTTATATGTAAGGGAATATACATAAGTAGAGGTTATTTGTTGAGATATTCTTTGTGGTTATCTTTGTTGGATTTAGTGAGACCTTGAGGGTCTCAGGGTCCCTACTGAGTATCATTATACTCACCCCTGCACGGGTTATGCCCACACCTCGTTGTATTGGTTGTAGACGACGGGCAGCACAGAAAGAGGCCGAGTGTTCGAGGACTGGGCGGTACCCGGAGGTGGACCTCATGACGAGACAATATCCGGTGGTGGAATTCACGATGAGGTGACACTCGGAGGAGGTTGACGGGTGAGAGCATTGTGGAGGCTATCTGTACCTACCCTTCAGGTAGGATTCATGGTGGATGATCCAGGAGCTGCGCTATCTATACCTACCCATCTGGAAGGATCCAAGGAGGAAGACCCAGGAGCTGCTTCTATCTTCTTCCAGCTGCTTGTCTTTGTTGTACTTACATTACGTTATAGTTGTACTTTCGATTGGGTTTGTATTCTGGCCCATTTACTTTTTAGTACTTCCTTTTTGTACTTAGTGTATTACATCTGCTTGTACTATGTGGTGTTTTGTTACTTTTATAAAGGCAATGCCTTCCCAGTTATCGGCATTTACACCTTTGGTGCTAGTCGCCAGCCCCTGGCCTATGGAAGGCGGGCTTGGGGTAGTCACCGCACGGGCCCTGAGGACGGGCTTTGAAAAAGTGGTATCATAGGAGTTCAGTTCTACCACAGAAATAAGGACTATGATATTTTTCTATGTGAAGAAATAGTGTTAAGGTTACTGAGTGTGGTCTTCAGTTCAGGGAGTCCAGTGTTGGTGCGGCGGCCGACGTATCCATACACCAGGACCCTGACTACTGATTTCCAACATTGTACACGAAAACACTGATTGCATGTGTGTTTCCAAAGTTTTAATGTCAGCTCAAACTAGGTCATCTCACCAGGTATAAATCATTTACTGTGTTTCATCTGTTCAGGATGTCTCCACGCAGACAGTCAGTTGGAGTTCCGATAGAGTACTTGATGACGGCCCACCGAGCGGCGAGGCTCTGGTACGGGGCACTTTATACTATGTTGGCACCCTCAGGTGGTGTACCAGTAGCACCCCCACCTATTGGGCAGTAGATTCCACCACCCTTACTAGAGAACTGTGCTCGCTGGCAGAACGCGTTGCACGAGTTCCAGCAGCAGCTGCCTCCGAGGTTACGAGGCAAGGCAGATTCCCATACAGTAGAGCACTGGCTGGAGGCGATTGCTAGAGTTTTCTGCCTAGTTGAGACATCAGTATAGTGTATAGTGGACTTATCTACTACTGTTTTCTATTGAGTGACCATGAGGATGGTCTGCATAGCGATGAGGCTTCGGTACGTGGACAGATGCCTGAGATAGTGCCTTCGGGTAGTGTGTTAGCTATACATCACTACCTGTTGGTCTGCAGTTACAACCGGCGGTACTGGTAGGTGACACATATAGGCTTACTTCCTTACTCATGCTCCAATATCAGATACCCTCATGTTCCGAGGTATTCCCGACTCACAGGCAGCTTTGAAATGGCTTTAGGAGGTGGCTGAGAGTTTTCTAGAGCTTATACAGCTTCGGCAGGACGATGTTTCAGTAGTTGAGTAATCATCGAGTCGTACCGATCATTCTTGGTACTTGATGACTACGATATGATCAGTGCTTTAGAGCTTGGACCTCAGAGTGAGGTGTGTTTAATGGATATCTGGGTAATAACTCTTTTCTCTATGCATTCCTACTTATGAAAGGGTGCTAGAAAGAACCGTTGTGGTTTAATGTTCTTTGGCTGATCGGTTTCAGCTAGTAAATGTTAACAATGGGAAGATGTGAACTGGCGTCATTCTCAGAGACTTAGGCATGCGAGTGTTTCAAAAAGAGGAAATGTTATGGACAGATGAATCTACATAGTAGCAGACATGGAGGTAGAGCTAGGAGAGCAGCATGAGGTGGTGTACATATCAACATGTTACAACCACCCGCCTTTGTTGTTCCCTACCGGCTCAAGGAGATGGAGGGAGGGGAAAGAGAGTCGATGCATGTGGTCAAGGAGAGTGACCCAATGGCTCTAAAAATGATTTTCAGGATAGTCTGTGTCCACTACAAGATATCGTAGTAAGGAGAGTCGATGCATGTGGTCAAGGAGAGTGACCCAAAAGTGGTAAATTTTCATTTTAATGAAAATTCCGGTTTTTTAACTAATTCTCAGTTTTTTCACTATTCATCAAAAATGGGTGTTTTTCAAAAAAATACCAATAATTCAGCCTCAGGTATATTTGATATTCCCAATTAAAAAATTTGTCTATTTTAATTAATTCAAAACATATACGTTTCATTAATTAAATTAAAATTAATTCCCAGTGCCATAACTAAAAGCTTGTTTTTATGAAATAATAACTATTAAAAGATTGAAATTTTTCTATCTCCATCATCAAAGTGAAATTACATCCAATGACCAAAATTGGATTTAATAGTAAAAATATAATCTAATTACACTTTTAGACCAATTAAAAATATAATCTCATAGTATAAATAAATTATATTAAAATGGAGTTTTGAATTAAAATACAATATTTTTCATTATTCATAAAATATGAATTTTTTTTCGGAAAATGACCAAAAATTTTCCCAAAGTAAATATGTTTTCCCCAATTAGAAAGAAAAATATTTTTTTTCATATATAATAGATAAAATTTACCAAAATTGGATTAAATGAAATTTCTCCATCAAAAGACGTTAAATCGACCATTTAAAGAATATTAGAATTTTAATGCGTAAAATTGTATTCATTCATATTTTAAGCCTACAAATTTTATGGGATAAATGTAAAAACATTTTACAAACATGTATAATCATATTTTAGTTATTTCTATTCATTCCCGCCAATACAATGAATATGCATTAAGTATAATTTAAAATATTATTATTTTATTATTTTTTAGTATGACCCAACGTTGTGTGAAACATAGGATTTCAAAGAATCTCGTTATTGTGTGTCATGTATGCCATCGAATGAATAATTAATTATAGAACAAAATTAATATTCATTTCACAAATATTAGTAAATATGAAAATGTATTATTAATTATTTACCTGAGATGTTACAAGTTATCCCAAGCCCCAGGCCTATCGGTGGACGGCATGTGGTAGTCATGGCTTGTGATCCTCCAATATATGTCGTGACATGAAGTGTTTGTCTTCTTTTGATGAACATAAATGACATCAGACATAGGATCCAATTATAATCTTACCTTTTCCATGTAAGGACTAGAAAATGTTTTTAAAGCCTTGGGTGCTATTTTGGGTTGCGTAAATATGATGGATAACCATGTGGTATCATACAACTCACGTTAGATTTTATAACTTTAATACAATTACCCCATTAATGATTTAGAGCTTTCTATAATCATGCATGAAATCATATAAGGGAGGAACTATATTTTGGAATAAATGTTCACGGTCTTTTCTAGTGAAAATATTCTGACAATATATCTTCACAGAAATACATAAATCATAGACAATGATTATGGGTAGCATACCAATTGAAATTTTACATCGATATAACCAACACCCCGTGGAAGGGAAATTTCATTGAAGATATTCTTATTAGGATGGTACCATTACATGTTGTTCTTGAATCGAAGCGTGTGTAAAACCTTATGGGCATTTTTTCTCAATTTCACCTAGATTCTCAATAGAATGTTTCAAGAATGGATTTAACTAGTTTTAAATTAACATCATCACTCGTGAAGTATATTTTGTATATTCAGCAACAAGATGATTAGTTTCAGAAGACTCTAGAAAGACATCATGGATGAGATACTTTTTCAGGATTGTTTATTTCCTTATATGGAATGCTTTGGATTTGGAAAGTTATTTTCATACTAGTATCTATTAAGAGTTTATTATTGATTTAATGTCATACTATTGTGAGGTCTGTTCATCTAATAAATATGAAAATGTGTTTTTACAAGGGGTGTCGATTCAGGTTGATGAATATTAATCATGACATCATTGAATTTGTGACCCACTGTTACACATTCAAATGTATAATGGTAGGGCACTAAATACATATGTTATTCATCTTCCTCTTCTAATGTGAATATGGAAAAATAACACGGTATCCTTGTAATTTTTTGTAGGATTACAATGGACTCCCAGAGGTAGGAATTCACTCTGGGTGGTTTTTGACCAATTTTCAATGAATACTAATTTAATTCTAATCAGGAATACAACAAAATTTGATGACCACGGTATAATGTATGTGAAAGGGACTTTGGGTTTACATGGAAGTCCAAGTTATGTTCTTTCAGAAATGGGTTTCATTTATACCTTGAGGTTCAAGAGGAGTAATCTTGAGGAAATAGATGTCATGTCATGTTGAGAACAACATACCATCCACAAACAGATTGTTATATGGAGTGTGGGATTCATATTTTTTAGGATATGCTACACCCCCGTGTCTTGGATTTCCAAGGATTATGGAATATCTATATGGTTATTTTTGAGTGTGTTTATAACAAAATCTTGACACATTGTATAAGAATGGATCTGTTCAAGGCATTGTATGCTCACCCATATAGATCAACACATTTTTGGTCTGTGATGGGAGAAGTATCTATAGTTAGACCACTTTTGGTTCTCAATACATCCATGAAGATTAATGATGTACATCAATGCCAGATAATAGCCCATAGTCAACAAATGTTTTAGGTGGTCTATCGGTATAAACCAATAGTGTGTTCCATTAGTGGATAGGTTTTCATGATAATTTCTCATTGGTTGGGTCACCACCTTTTTGGAAAACATGGAAATTTTCCTCCAAGGTATGTTGGGACATTTTAGGTCACCGATCAGGTGGAAAAAATTTCTTATCAGTTATCTTTACTGGTTCATTTGATTGGTATCCATGATGATTTCCATATATCTCTTCTCAAGAAATATCACCCTGATATCAATCAAATTCTGAGATGGGTTGAAATTGATATAGAACCATGTGCTTATATTATGGAGAAACCAGTTTAGATTATTGACTATTAAGTGAAATTAATACATTGGAAATTGATTTAATTGGTGATATTGTTTTAAAAATGAGGATCTAATTATCATGAGACATGGTAATGATATTTATTAATGAGTGAGCTATGGCATCATCTTTTTCCCGGTATTAAATATTCCTCCTAACATCCTAAGTATGTAATATATTTATTGTGTGGTGTTTATGAAATTTGAATACCATTTTATCAGGATCACCCTTAACCTCATCATGGTATTCCCCTCACTTGATATTGGTAGGATACCTATGATGGGGAAGTCATATATTTATTTTTCTTTTTAACATTAACCACCCTTTTACATATGATGTATGAATATTTCACATCGTGTTATAAGGTTACATGTAATGTAATTTCTACTATGTATAATCCATGAAAGGGGATTCACCTAGTGAAATATTACACATCATGAATGGTTTGATCATGTGTTGACTATTATAAAATTTTTTTACCTGAGGTGATTTGTTTTCAACATACAAAACCATCATAGAATTAATTACGTGGATGGGAGTTTCACAGCATGAAATGGAGTAGAAATTTTTTTAAAACATGTGATTGTATGTTATTCTAATTTCGTTCATTCCAACCTCCTTCAACCTCTTCCCAGAATCCCTCCAGGGGATTTTTTGAAGTCAACATTCTGACAGGGATTATTAGTTCGACGTCCAATATGGATCGTGATTATGGTGCATCTCTCTGGGTATATATTCTCCCAATTTCTTCATTGCATTTGGTCATTATATCAATATTATGTGGAGTTTTCATATTTGTAGGGATATGATAGTGTTTTTTCATTATTTCACCTAAATCCATTTTACAATATCTCTCTAGATGAACTTTACATTGTTGTTCTGGGTGATGCTGGCATCTATTCCTAATGTTTGTAGGATTCTTCCTTTTTTTAACCCCATTTTTTTGATTTGGATAAACCATTTGATGTGGAGTGGATTATAGGGCCTTCATTTAACTCGTTTGGTAATCATTGTGGGTGGATCCCATTATCGACATGTACTACCAAAGCATTGATGTAGGTGGTTCCGTCTCTAGCTTGTGGTAATGGATCTTTTTGTTTTTCATTATAAATTGATTCACAATTAATGATTGGCATGATTTTTTGGTTTGTGTTATGATGAGTTTTTAATGAAAAAATTTGATTCCATGGTTGTTGATAAATGGAATTGAAATGGGGTATTTTAAAAGTGTTTAAATAAATTTGAAATGATTATCAAAGAGCATAATTGAATTGTTGAAAAGACCCCATGAGTTACCTTGGGTACATAGGTGGAATGATTAGATTACGCCCATCCCCCAATTTATTGATTATCAAGGAGTTTTTTCCTATAAATTTCCACTATTTCCTTTTCTTGTTTTTCATGGGGGCCGATATTGACATTTTTGTATGGTTTAATCATAGGTTATTCCTCTATATCCTAGTCATGTTTTTCACATAACACGTTTTTGAACATGATTATCATGGAATGAGTAGTCTAAATCCTATAACATTATTATTATGTGGTGTTTTTATTCCTCTGATTCCAATTTTTATTTATTATATTTCTGAGTTAGCCTTGATAGGCATGTTTCTGCTTCTGAAAAATGATATGGAAAATTTTATTTATGTTTGATATAATTTATTTAGATTAGAATTCTGGAAAATGTGAAATCATCACCACATTTTCTATAAAATAGATTTACTAATTCTCATGCCCTATTGTTTCTTAAATTTAGAATATGGGAATTTTTATAATGATTCTTGTTATGGAACACCTAGGTGGGATACTATAGAGAATGTTAGCTCAAACCCTGCACACCTATTATGTGGTGTGTAGACCTTGGTTTTCTACTATTTTTGGGAATGGAATGTCACTATAGAGAGACGGTAAGGTTCATTTCATCTATTATGGTTTCTAGTGGTTAGATGGTGGGAGCATTCTGTGCCATCATTTAAATTAACTATTTGATCGTGTTCCTTTAAAGTTTAGCTTTCCATTTGTTTTTGTTTTAGCCACTTTTCATGTTGTCTTTTTCCTGATGATTTTGTATAGTAATGGAATATATATCTTGTTATCCTTCATATATTAGTTTTTTAGTACATATATTCTATTTGATTGATTATGATGTTTGAGATTGGCCCCTATGTTGTGTTTTTTGATGCCCGGTGCTTGTCACTATCCCATGGGGATTAGGAATTCCATTCAGGAATGTGATAGAAAAGGTTAACTGTCAAGATTGAAGGAAACACATGAAGATTCATTAAATTTTTTAAATAAAACCTAAAATGGTAATACTTCACATGCCAAATCTATTTTATATGCAATATGTGGGAAATGATTCCACTATATATTTACATTTTGGAAATGTGATGATATTGACAAAAAAATTCAAATGTGGATTGTGTTTAACATCATTGTTGATTTCTTCCAATAATAAGACAATAATATTTATTATCAATATATATATATGAATTAAAAATAAATTATTGTGTTTTAATGTAATGGAATTGGATGCCATTTTTGGGAAATTCTTATCTGTTAAATTTGATGATTTTTTAATCGTAATTTAATGTTGATAACATGTAATATTGTAAAAATAATTTTTTCAATAGATCAATTCCTAAATTATTTTATTGGGGAGGATGTTTACAAGTACATGTAATTTATTTTAAGAAATGATATTTTGAAATATAAATAATTTCATGAAAAATGTGAAAACAAAAAATAAGCATTTCATAAAAATACATTTCCTAAGGAGGTGTTTGAGGTTTATGGGAAATAGTTATTAAGACTTAATTTTTTAACACACATAGGATATATTATAATTATTATTTTTAAATTTATTCTTATTAAAAAATATGGTATTTATTTTTAGCCTCATAGTGTATCACAAATTCAGTCTAGTGGGGGGGACCAATATCATATGGTGCTACCAGTCCACGTATTCTGCATTGTAGTATAGGTATTAATAGACTATGTATAAGACCAAATGTGATATATGGTGTATTAGGAACATGGGTAGGATAAATGGGGAACATATAGTGATGTTTGGGAATTATAGTGCGGCTTCACCCATAATGCATGGGTGCATGTTATTGCAGTTGTTGGTCATCCATACCCTCCATTAGTCGTTAATGGTATGTTATTACCTAAAAATATATGGAATACCCACTTAAAATATTGATGGGTTATGAGCAGAATCCATGTACTATTCCACCATAATTTAAAACACAAACATATTGTCCCCCTCTTATTTGGAGAATATGTGCAATCAAATCACTACTAGTGATCATCTTCGGCCTCCACAACATGAGGTCTTTCAGTGAGTGCCCTTAACATCCACTAATCATTGATCCAAACTCAATCACACATTATTTATCCCCACTAATAAACATAAATGATTAAGATAAGTTTTATCAAATTGAAAACATTATTGAATCATGTTTTTTCATGCATTTTCTAGATTTTTTGCATGAATTTTTCTTAAGAGTTAATCACATTACATGAGTTCATTTCAAGATTTAATGAAAATAATTTGGACCATCATGTAATATTATATGGATTACATGTAGAATTAAATCAATTTTTATTGGTGATAACATAAAAAATTATATACCATAAATTAAATGATCCTTTAATCAATTATAGATATAATCGAATTACATTTTTTTAAGATGTACACCATTAAATTATGAAGTGTTGCATGATGGTTGGTCAAAAAACATTGCAACCTTAAGTTGAATCTACTATGGAATTGAAAGATCAATGAATTTATCACGAAAGTAATTAATATATCATTTTATCATTCTAGAGATTAAATGAAAATTTTGAATCTTAATCATTAAAAAGGACACACTGAGATCCATTAGTTCATTAATGATTCATTGAAATTAAAAAAAATCAGAGATATGATGTGAAAACATTCTTATATAAACTGACGCTCAGTCGATTGGAAATAATAATAAATACTAAAAGAATGAGGGATTATATAACAATAGAGACACCTAGATTATCAATTCACATAATTGAATATATGTTCTCATGATTTAATTATAGGATGGTGATCCTACTATACACTCTGGTTAAGTGATTGAAATACTCATGAGTCTTATAATATTGTGATAGTGATCCTAAAAAATGAATCTTTTCTTATAAATGAAATTTTGGGAAGTGGCTTTGGTCACACATCATATAAGGAGTATCTTGATTGAGCTAATACTCATTGATAACATGAATGAAGGATGAAGAACTTGTGGAGAGAATCTTGTCACAAAAAGGCATCCTTGGACATTCACAAGATCATGGTATGTGTATTTGAGAAGAACAATTGAGATATTTGAAATCCATAATATAAACTAATATTAAGATAGACATGTGAGGCCAACATATAATACATGATGTAAGGGAATATAGTTCATATTAAACTCAATGGTAACATTAAGATAAAAAACACATACAATTTCATGAAATCCATTCAATCCATGCATCTTGTAAAACATCATTTATAAATTTATATGGTTTGGAAGTAAATTATAAAAATAATAATGTAGGGTTGTTTTAGATATTCTGATATTTATCAATTCATTTTTTTCCACATAAACATTTTATATTTATTATTAGTTGTATGTGATGTTATTATATAATTAATAGTAACATGGTTGAATGAATCATTTCGGTAAATTAATAAGAACGAGTTAAAATTATAAATGAATTTTCATTTATAAAATATTAATTAAATAATTTAACACTCTATTAACACTTAATTATTCCCAGATTTTCTTCATATGAACTAATAATATCTTCCTAATATAAAAATCATTGAGGAAACAGATCAAATATATGTGATCAATACTAATTTAGAAAGTCAAGAAGATTGAAAAGGTTATTGAATTTTTACACAAACATTTCATATTCTGGAAGATCATGCATGATGATCAATAGATCATCTCGTGGAGGATCAATACATGATGATTAGAGGAAGTATATTGGTTTGATCATGGACTAGAACAAGTCTCATATGTGATTCACGATCCGAATTTTAAAATGTTGATTCTTGAGAACACATGTGTGGTATCTATTAACAATGTTGGATGTCGTAAATAGAGAATCAAAGGTGTATTCATGATTATATTTAGTGTTTTTCTATATCAGGAAATGTAATTTATTATTAACATACTATGAAGAATTCATATTGGGGAAAACAACCAACATGAATGGGTGTTTTCATTGTACTGAACCTCGAAAATACAATTTTTTGTGTACAATCTTATTATTTCATTATAAAAGGTTATATTGTGTGATATTAGTGAGTGGATTGTGGAAATTTACACGTCTAAAAGATTGATTTTAAAATAAATAATATGTTAAATTCTAAGAACAGTTTCACCCAAACTATGTGGAAATCTATTCAATTTTACATTATATTCAAAAAAACGATTACCACATTATAACCATGTTAGAAGTATTCAATTGAATATATTTTTATAACATGGTAAAATCAATAGATAAGATATCATGAGATTAAAATATTTGAAATATTATATCAGGAAGAAAAAAATTAAAAAATATATCTACATTGTATATGAATAATGGAATAATATATTGTTAATAAGATACTAAATTATTAAAAAGTTACCTACAAATAAAATATCACAATTCATTTAATAAAATATTACTTATTAAATTTCAAATGTTATATGAGTAAAATACCATTAGTAATAAACTATGAAAAAATGAGTGGATATGATAATAATAATAATAACATGTTTTAGGAATGTGTTTCCCTGTCATAAGTATAAAAAATCATTTCATTTTTCATGTCCCATTACTAAGAACATCATACAAGAATAGTTAGGGCCCCCCTATATATTGGTCTCCCTCTAAATTCACTTAATATTGATGGTGGATAGAGTACCAACTTTTATTGCATTCATTCCCCCCTACATTAATGTTATATATTGAGGTATAAATATATAAATAATTAATTGGAGATTCATATAATCCATTTATGTCATATCACTTAATGAAAAGTAGAAAAATGTGTTCCACGTGATAAGTCCAACATTAATCATTAAATAAAAGCATAATTCTCCAATTTTAATGAAATGAGATTATTGAAAACATATTTAATATTTCATCTTCATAATTTATTCATCAAAAAGATGTGGATTATATCATAAAATAATCCACATAGTGAACTATAACAATTAGTAAATTATTTTTTTGTATATAAAAAATTATTTAATAATATATGTTAACATATTCCATAAATTTCAATATAAAACAACCTTTTACTTTTGTATGTTTTTTAAAATAAAATATTTAATAGGAAAACGGTAATTTTATTTTCATTGAATTTGAATTAAGTATTTACTTTATTTTTTCTTAAATGGTAATTATATAATGAAATGAAATTCATTTGGAAATTATATAAACAAGTCCTTTTACATTTTTTGGAAAAAGAATCATATATCTCATATAGAAATTATTGTTGAATTTAATTTTTGGAAATCTCTTATGACCAAAATGGATAAAATTTATATTATTATATTAATTAATAAATGAAAATAAAATTATTTTATATTTTTAAAATTATATAAATGAAATGAAAAATAACCTACAAAAAATGGAAATAATGAAAAAATTTGAAAAACTAATTTTTTTATTTTAATATTCCAAGGATGGGTAAAAAAAATTATATATTAAAATATAAATAACCAAGGAATATTAAGAAATATAAGGTTTTATAGGAAAATATAGAGAGTTTTTGATTTAATTAGAGAGATAAATAGTGATATTAATGTCATATAACTTCCCCAATAGAGATTTATACATGAATAATCCCATTTGTAAATAATATTTCAACATAAACACTTACCCAATTACCTATATAAATTATACATATTCTAAAATACTATTTAATCAACTAATAGTTGTTATAAATATTTATTATATTTATATTTTTACTTATCTTACCATATATGATTCAAACATAATTTTCAATCACACACTTATTAACAATTGTAAAATAAAATCAATATAATTTTTGTAGTTTACTATTTTAAAAATGTTTTAGATATAAAATTTTATTCCAATCACCAATTTTATGGATTAATCACAAGATAATCAAAATCATTTCATATAAATAATACTTTTTAATTATATAATAGTTTTTATAGACAATGTAAAGTAATGATTAAACATGAATTACATCAGTTTCTGGAAGTGGTACTTCCCATGTATGGCTAAGTGATGATTTCATTTTTAAATATATAGAAAGTAGGGAAATTAAATAATAATTCATCTATATTTAATTATAATTATATAATATAATTCTTATATATTTAATAAATACACAATTAAATCGAAACCTTTGTAGACGTAATGAAATACAGATCTCATTTTTATTAGATATTGTAGTACATATATACCCATGAGAAACTTATCTATAATTTATTTCTTATAATAGATATATTTTATGATAATATTATTAACATAAAAATAATTTATATTATATATAAATTTTATATTATATTTATATAGAAATTAAATATCGTGAGGATTTTGAAGAAGAATGAAACTTGAGATAGATTGGTGGAAACAATTATCTATTATTTGATCATACATAATTCATTAACATCTTATAACATTCTTAGTTTTATGTTTGATGATTCATGGACATCTCTATTATTGGATGGTATATTGGGAAGAGATCTGATTAGGTAATTATTGACCTAGATTACGTAATGCTTTTATAGTAGTGATAAGTGAATGATAAATTTTCTATATGAATGGAGTCACAATATTTTTAATATTAAATGATTAAAAATAATACAATGTTAAAATCATGAGAAAGTGGTAAAATATAATAATTAATAAAATCGAATATGATATAATTGTAAATGACACAACTCGTCAGATTTAGATTTGTTTTATAGATAATTTTTTTGTTAATATCCAGGTTTAATCAAGAAATTAATGATCACTCATTTTTCTATATTAGTAAAAAATTTCTATTGTATTTATACTTAAAAAATGATATTTAACTTTTGATGAATACATATATATATATAATGTTTGGAAATAAATTATTTTTTATCCTAGTAACAATAATGTAAATAGACTCATCATATGTTAAATAATTATTGATTTTAATTGCATTATTTTTCACAAGAATGTAACCAGTTTCATTTAACTATGGATTAAAGTATTCCATTATATACATTAATAATGTATTAAAAATTAAATGAATTTATGAGTGCATAAAATATTCTCACATTCATAAAATTTATGGAATGAAAATATATTCTAAAATAATGAGGTGTTTCTTTATACCTAGATTAAAATAATTATTACCTTAAAATATTTAATTTCAATAGAAAAAATTATTATTTTTATTCCAAAACAAATCCTTGGTTTACCACAATTCTTAAAAAATTTAATGATTCCTATATATAACTATAACCATGTGGCTTGACAAGTTATATTTTACTTTATCTGAAAATTTTAGTATATATCCTGGATTTTCCTCACAATAATGTTCATGCTATAATGGGACAACCATTATATTATGTACTTGTGAATGATCTGGAATTTAAATCATCACTAGGAATATATGGAGCCGATCATGAACTTTGTTTAGGTTCAGTCGACAAACCACAAGATATTCTACCATCCCAATATGATAATGAATATCATATTGGTCAATAAAATTAGGGAATATTATCCCCATAATTATAATCCTAATATCATTATTCTAAGGAAATTTCAATAAAAATACATTCCACCCGACATAAATCTATATATTCCATTGGTGGTAATTTGTATAAATTTTCTATATAAAATTAATTTCGTGTATCTGTTGCCTAATGGATGGACATTATTAATCAATTTCATATTATATCAATAGTCCCAAATTATTTTATTCTCTAATTTCATCCTACCATATTAGTGTTATAAACACTTCCTCATATAGGGATTTATATTAATCCATGAAAATACATAATTGAAAAAAAAAATATTATAATATTATAAAACTACAAGAATGGGTTGATTTAATAATCCATTAAAATACAAATGTAATTCTATTAGAATATCATCTATGATTTTAAATGTTATCTCACCATGACCATCATGATTTGGATGAAATTTATTTCTAAATATTCACACCATATTCAATCTTTTGTTATTATTTTACTAGAATATCTATATAATTATCATATTTCAATTAAATAATATTGTGATTAGTACTAAATAGGACCTTATAAAATCTTTAATTTAAATCATTGAATTATATCCATTTGTGAAATACTCATTGATATAAAGGAATACATATGATACCATATAGTAACTGACTATAAAAAATTGAAATTATGATCTCTAGATGAATAATAGAGTCCTACATCGAAATCAATTCTGATATTTTCTATTTTTAACAATATTATGGTTAATGGTAGAATTATCCCCTTGGATATATAAAATTATAACTAAAATTTCTGAAATTGAATGAATCAATACACATACATCGTAGTAACTTTGTTTAGGATGTCCGTCTATTAATACACATCATGATCAATGGAAAAATAATTTATCTAATGATTTATTGATAATGATGAAATATGTTCTTTATCCAAAAACTAATTCTTCAATAATTTAATTAATGGGATAGATAATGAGTCCCAAATCCTACTCATTCCATAACAAGGAAATTTTAATTTCGAACCATTCCTTTACCTTATGGGATACTCTATATCCTACATTTTATCCACATTAATCTCTTCATTAGTGGATGGTTTAACTTTTATATGAGAAATATATGAATATGTACTTATATTATGGGTTAATTATCCATCCTAAAAAACCCATAAATTGTGAATCTCATTCAATCAACACAATATACAAGCTCTCATGGTCCATTTGATAGAATTCATTATCCAATTTGTTCATTTTCCTAGTTTGGTAATATATTGATAAATAAAAATCATAAATAATATACGAAAATATTATTTTGAAAATTTTCAAATATGTTTTTTAATTTATGAATAAATATTTTATTAACAGAATATAAATAATACCCTTCCCCATAAAAACTCCACTAAATATTCAAAGAAAAAATTTGGTATCAATACCCAATTAATGTGATGTGTTATTATTATCATTAATCATTAATTTGGATGAGAAATATGATACCAGGATACCATTTGTATTTAAAAAACCTCTTCATTTTTTATTTGATGCATCAATAATGTTAGAAAATCCTCCTCCACCAATGGTTTGTGTAGTAACATGTTCACGGACCAATCGTCCATTATTTACATTAAAATTAAATTATAATTAATCAATAAAAATGAACTTAACTAATTTACATTAATATATAGTTTCTAGATTATATTCCCATGATACATTTAAAATAATTCTTTGATTATATCTTTTCAGTAAATAGAAACTCTAGAACTTCCTCATACTTGTATTCCTTGGCCAATTCATAGTAATATAAATCGTTAATAGGTAGACCATTATACATTTTCTTATAATTATATGACTGGAAAATGGTATTTTGTACCCAAAATTATAAGATTAAATTTATCATATAAATACTAATTTCTCATATTCTTCATCACAGTCCCCACCTAATAATCACTATATACCTTCGTAATGAAATAATAATTAATAAATTCTATAAGAACAATTAAAAAATAATCATTATAATCATTGAATAATTTATTCATTTGATCCATGAAGATATAAATTAAATTTATATTTCTGAATGATATAACTATAAATTCATATGGTCAATACAATATATAAATGGATGTCATTGATATCACATCACTTTGGACCCTCAAAAGGTGATATTATAATAAATGGTCAATCTCGGAAAATTGTTTAACTCATCGTTACATTCCTTTTAAATCATCATTTTGGGGTTGGTGATATTTATATATGTTATAAATCTTATATAGTTTAATATTATCAATGTGGGAATGAACTATGCCACAAATCATTTTAATTAATAGAATATGTTTCCACATGGTGGGGTACAGGGATTAAAAAATCAATTATCCAAATTCTACTTGGCATAATTCATTAAATTTGTATACCCCATATAGGTTATTCTATAATGATCATTTTATGTATATGTAGCACCTGTTTTGGGTTATAATAAAAATATAATCATGTAATTTTGTTTAATACTGGGAAACTACTCAAATAATACATTGTTATATTGCAGCATAACTAGTATATGATAAATGATTATTTTCCCCCAACCAATTTGAGATAATAATACTCATAAATAATTACTAAGACCAAAATAATGTATTTAATTCCAACGGGTATTTTTTAGTAGTCCTCACACTATTAGATTATAATTAGTTGATTAAACATTTTAAACATTAATCCCATTATAATTAATTTTTAATATTCAAATATAGAGATATTCTTGATAACGATCATATGAAATTCCACTTGGGAAATCCTAAAAGGATTTTCTTGGAGAAAATTCACATAATGATCTATCATAGGTGATCTATATACATGAGATGCAACCATAATTTCATTAGTTTTTTGTAGATAAATAAAAATGTATTTATAGAGGTGGAAATGTAATTGTATTATAAAATTAATAAAATATAAATGTCTATGTGTAGCATAATTAAAATGAATATATTTTAGTTAATGATATTATAGTTAGTGAATATTTCACCAATTTTTTCTCATTTCCCAATGTTGAGGCTATATATGTATGACCCTTCCCATTATCTATTAGAACAAGAGTTGATTGATAATTATTTTCAAAATTTTCACAATTATTCATAGAATTGTAAGTAATATATATCTATTTATATAATTTTTAATATTGATGAGGGTGCGGTCACATAGATGATATTTCTCTCCATTTACATCTTTTTTCGAATCATTATTTCTCTTTTGAATTCATTTAATAGAACAATTTATACTTCATTGTTAAATAATTTAATAGTACTCTTATTATAATTTCACTATTCTCCATTCCAAACATATTACATTAATGAAAACTAATAATATATCCGTTATGAATTTTCTTATAACAATTTCATTGAAATCCAATCTTTCTCTAATTTTTCATAAAACATTCAGAATAATGGGTGTATCAATCATCTATTTCTACATTATCAAGACATTGGTTTTTTTCAGATCTACTAATTTTCCTAATGTATAATTCATTTTGGAGTTACAAATTTAATCAACTAATGATTCGTTCAATTTTCCAATTGGTTTTAATATATAACTACATGAATAGATTAAGAATATTCATATTTCTTTAATTACTAACTTTATAATCATCCTTCTTCATTGACATAAGGAATTCCCTTTCAATTTTCTCATAAAGAGAACAGTTCATGTATATTTTAAAAAACATATTCTAATAATCATTTTTGAAGATGGTGTCAATTTATTCATTTTTCCTCATATTCATAATAATTGTAAACCAATAATATTCTTCTTCTTCATGATGAAAAATAAAAACGAATTATTGTTCATTCACATTTTATTAGAGAACAGAAAATATATTTTCAATTGTACATATCAATTATTTAACAATTGGTGGACCATAGGACCCCTTAAATGATGCATAATGCTGCCACATATATGACACGATTGTACATTTCTCAATTGATTATTTTTAATATTTTCATGAAATATATAATAAAATAGTTGAAAAATAATATAATGATTTTTTCTAAATCCATCCCATATTATATATAATTTTATAGGAGTAAAATCATTTCATTCTCGACTACATTTTCTATTAAAGTGATTCGACTTTTTCCAACCAATAACTAGAACTAAGAACATAGTTTAATGATCCATAATCATTAATTATACTGATAAATAATAAAAAATATTTCATTTATATCATATATTATACAGACTAATTATCATCCTATGATAGTTTACGATTTTTCTATTTCCAATTTAGTTAATTATTGGTTTTCTGATGTTCATTACTATTCCTGTTCTAAACCTTATCTCTAAAATTATTTTATATTTGTCTAATAACAAAAATGGTGACTTGAGTATTCAACATAATATTATTTAACCATTTTATTTTAACATAAAATCACAATAAATTATTATATACCAAGAATAGTATAAGAATATAACCTTTAGAGACATGTTATATTAAACAAATTCTCTAAAGGCCATAAAGATATTATGTAATGATATTCTAATATATTAATATTCATATAAATGTATTTGGTAATTCAATTATCTAGAATTGGGGGAAATTTATATATATAAAAATTCAATATTATATAATTATTTATGGTAAAATTAGGTGTCCATAATAAAATGTTCTAAGTTATAATAATATATGAATAATTTTATTATAATAAAATCATAACATTTTAAATTCATACCCAATTATTTATATATAATAAATCATGATTCAGGGTATAATACATTTTCAAAATTAATATCATGAGTAATAAATTTGTGTACTCATTAATTATTTTTAGGGTAAATAAAATGATACAATAAAAATAATAACATATAATATGAATTTATGGCACAATCACATGAAATTAAGTAATATTAGTCATATTTTTTTAACAAAAATATCAATTTTTTGAATTTACCAAATATTAATGTTTTTATTCAATTTTATTCTAATTGATATTTTAATTTTTATTTTGTAAAAATTAATACATAGAAATAAAATTTTAAATTATATATGTGACATTATAAAAATTAATAAATGGTAAAATATTATTGTAATGTGTTTCATTGACCTCATGGACATGAAACTATTAAAGTAATTAGAAATTATACAACACATAGGACTAGAGAAATTAATTGGTATTGAATTGAAAATATATATGGGTTTATTTATAAAAAAATTAGATGGGGGAGGATATCTTCATCCTTGGGAGTTAGGCACTGGTGGTAGGAGGAGTCCTCCAACAGCCTCATGTCTTTGTCTGATCTATTGAAATGGATAATGTAATTATAATAATTTGAATAAAATATATTTTCATTGATTTGGGACAGAAAATAAAGTAGATATTTTTTATAATAAATTAAATAATGTAATCATATGTTGGCTCATGCATCATCATAGTTATTTATGATTCACTAATCTTTTGTTATTGATGATCCACCACAGAATTTCCATTTCTAATCGAAGGAGGACTGATTCTATATTAATTTTTTTTAAATTTATTTCTATTATTATATATTTTTATCCTAGTCTACTCTAATGTATGATACCATAATAATCATATTTTGATATCTTATGTTGTAAACCTTATATTTTATCACATAAGGGGGATTTGCAGTGTCATGCTAGTTGTTTTTGCAGATCAAGAGAATGCGTTTTGGGATCAAACGAAGTTTTTTCAATAAGATTTAGTGAGAAAACATAAAATGTATATAATTAATATAATTTTTATCAATGAGTGATAAATATCCTAGGACATCAGATACCAAGTTGATCTCCCATATTAGGCAGAGACAATTAATATTATCTAAGGATGATGCCAAAAACATGTATAAAAATTTGCAACGTAGACCGCTCTTGTAAAAAAGGGATATCAAGTTGATGTGAAACTCTCTTATATATGGGTCTTATCTATATTGTTATATAAGTATATATGAATTAATTATCCTCTATGAAAGTCAATTAAGATACATTTTCGGAATGATACATTGTTGATTCATGCATGTGGATCCACACATAATTTTAGGAGATAAAATAAATTAAATAGTGGATAATAGGATTAAAATTTAATAAAATAAATTGATGATAATTAAATATAATAAATATGAATTTCAAACACATCACTTTACATCTATGACTATATTGAAATAATTAAGGGAGACATCAATAGGAAACATACATGATGATAATTCTATTTAATTTATGTATGTGTATTGCTGGAGAGATATTATTAATTTAAGAGAATTATATGGAAAAATAAAGAGATGAAATAATGTATGATAGTGGTAATGTGAATATAGATAAATAAATGCTGTCATATTTTATTTTTGAATGAAGGGAGTTGATATTTCCAAAAAAATTACATTAATTCTATGTTGCCGGTGGTTCTTCATATGAAAATAAAGCTTACTGGGAGGATAATGGTGGATTAATGAAATGGAATTTGTGATGTGATGGTGGAACATATTTTTTTAATGACCCAACAAAATATCAAAGTAATTTATTTTCGGATGTTTATTTTATATAGTATGAATCATTATAAACCCCATAGATAACACAATAAAATATTTATGATTGAAGAATAAAATGGATTGGAGGTATTTCATGATGTAAAGGATCCTATAGGGATGAAATAGTATCATTCCCATAGGAAAAGTAATATTTACCTCATATGTTGTAAATAAACCTAATGAATAGTAACTTCACACATTAAATTATAATTAAAATTTCTACATATCATATGTGAATGTATTTTAAAATTATATCATGGTAAAAGTAAGTAAATATTTTATAATATTAACATTCAAGTGTAGATACTTTTATAATTCATTAATATTTAAATACAATTCTATTATTAATAATATTAGTTTAAATATGATTTAGATTCAAGAAATGGATTCATAAATATTTTTTTTGTTCTCTTATAATTTTGGAATAATTTTATGAGACCATTGTTATTTTTTAAATGTGTGACAATATCATTTTTAAAAATTAATTACGCATCTTTCATGTAAATAATTATTATAAATGAAAAATAATGTTCACATATTTATATAATTATTTGGATAAAATGGAGTCCATTATTTAATTCTACAGATAAAAATATTATACGTGATATTTTGTTATTTTTTTGAAATACTTGATTTTTAGTGAGTAGTAAGATTCAGAAATTTACAATATAAATAAATTATATGACAAATTATGCATTACATGATTCAGGGATGTTGTAATATCCATTATTTAGAACTAAAATTCACATAATACTATATTTAGTCACCAGAATCTTTACTATTGGACTTCATGATAAAAATAATAACATAATGAATAGAAAAAATGAGAAACCACCCCACTCCATAACTATATAAACCTCCCCTCACCCCATCATCTCAATACTTGATTAATCATTAAATCCTACTAGAGTTATTAAAAAATAATATTCCCAAATCTAATTCCATGTCCACAATATCTTCTTATTTCCAAAATACCAAAACCCCTTTCCCAAAGGAGGTTCACAATGAGGTTAATTCTAGAGGTACCCATCTTATTATTTCCTATATTTTCAATTTACATTATTTTATTATCTTCTCTTAACCTACTCTATCCAAGAGTTCATGATATATCATTATCATAACAAAATCATTGTCAGGGAGGTGATGATTTACCAACTTCATGGACGATGAACTTCCATTCAACAATTATTCCTTCTATGATGTCCATGAAACAATTTTTAAGGTTGAAACGGACTATAATATATTTATTATAACCTATTTAGTGTTCTATTGAAATTATATTTACATAATAGTAATTCATATGACAAAAGTAGTTCGATATTGAAAAAATTTCAATGTAATAATGATTATCACCAATGTTTTATATAATAACTATTCCTCATACCATATTGTAAAATTTATTATATAACTATTTAATATTTTTTATTTTAATTAATACTATACAAATTCAATTCTGTAGAATTATATCTATTCAACATGAACATACATACTCAGGTAAAATTATACCGATCATCAAACTAAGGAAACTAACACTCCATAGCGATAAAATTGTATCTTAAAACTCATAAAAATGGTCTTAAATGAACATAGTAAAATTATATTACATCAAGTAAATATAAATATTTTTATGAGATAATTAATTAATGTATTTGATTTAATAATACAATAAATCAAGGTCATGTGCATAACTCATTTGGACATAAGGTATAGTTTTCTACATGATCCACCATGTTCTTTTAGTTTACTCTTATTATCTAAATGAATCATATAATTTCATAATTATTCATTAACAATCCACATAAATGGTTTATTATATGTTTCGATACTAATGTGATTTTATTATAAATCTTAAATTTATTACTCAGAATGGTTACTAATTATGTCCATATATTGAAGAATATTATTCACATTTCATATGTATATGTTTTTCAGTTTAACACTATCATATGAAGAGTGAATTTTACTTTTTATTTGATGGGATGGTCTTGATATATCCCCTAGATGCATAGGTTGGTCTCATGGGAAAAAATAGACATGGAAAAGGAAATAGTCTTACCCATATTCAGATATGGTTTAAGTCGAGGTCATAAAATTTTTAGTTGTCATGGATGAGACCTTGAGGGTATGGTTCAAGTGTCTTACATTATGCATTCAATCATTTTGAATCTAGTAATTTTTAGTCCATGAGTTCATTAAACTAGTCGAATACCATTTTTATGCTTTATTATATCATTATTTACTTAGATTTTATTCCTTACATATGTTTTTCAGTGATATGTTATAATTGAATGTGTACATTTAGTTATTCACCTTGAAATTTTATTATGCATCCACTTTATTTCATAACCTCATTGAGCATCTAAGATCACCCCTTTCAATTGTTTTAATTTTCTAGAATTTAAAGAATTATATTATGAATAACTTGGAGAGATGATCTTAGAGTTGGTGATGTTTCCAAATGAATTTATATATTTTATTTATTTCAATTTGTAATCTGGAACTCATGTATATATCTTATTTTCCAATGCTTCTAAAATATTCAGTCATTTGGTTTGTGTCTTAATTGTTTATATTCCAATGAAACGAGGGCACCAACTCCTCCGACATGGGGTCAAGGTCATTAGAGTTTCATTCTGTATTAATTATTTATAAACATATCACCCTTATAAGTATATTTTAATTTTATTTATTTATTAGATTACTATAATTTCATATGTTGGTTTTGAGAAAAAAAATAAATTTAATTTATTTTGTTGAATTTTAGTCTAGATCTGACATATATATTACCTATTAAACAATTATAAATTACATAATGTTCACAAGTGGGTGTATTGTTTCTAATATTTATAACATGAGTTAATAATTGATGAACTAAAAGTGAATATATTTTTTAAATTCCTTCAATAAATATTGAATTTCTATAATAAATTTAATTTTCCATGTTTATAATCCATTGTATAATCTATAACATCCCAGGTAAATAATGAATATGAAAATTTATTATTTAATAATATTTGTGAATTAAAAAATAATTTTATGTTAATGGTGATTCTATATTTTATAGTATACTCAACATGATACAACGGGTTTTCTTGAAAAATTATGTTTCACAAAACATTGAGTTATACTAAAAAATAATAATATTATATTATTATTTGAAATCCTATTTAAATAATTTCCATTGAATTAGAGGGAATGAACATATCTAACTACAATATGATGAATTTTTTTGTTAAATTGTTTTACATATATCCAATAAAAAGTTAGATTCTTAAATTGTGAATGAATCCAATTTTAAGAATAAACACTCTAATATTCATTAAAAGCTCGATTTATGGCCATTTGATGGAGCACCCTTTTAAATATTTTGTTCACCTATATATGTTCTATTTGAAAATATAATATTCTTATTTAGAATCAGTAATTAAAAATTTACTTTGTATGAAATTTTTATATTTTCACTGATAATGTACATTTTTTTAATTAATAGTGAAAAATAATGTATTTTAATTCATAACTATATTTTAATTTAATGTATTTATATAGTTATATTGTTCTTTTAATTGGTTTTAAAGTTTAATTTGATTATATTTCTACCATATTATCCAATTTTGATAAATTGGATGTAATGACACTCATAATATGGTCAAAAATAAAGGTAAATCTTTTGATAGTTATTATTTCTTAAAAACACGCTTTTGGTTTTGACAACCCGAATTAATTTTAAATTATTTTATACCACTTATGTGTTATGAATTTAGAAAAATAGATACCATATTTTGAATTGATATGTCCAAATTGTTTAAATTTGTGACTTTTATTTTTCGAAATTATGAATATTTAATCAAGTAAATATTTTATTTACTTTGATTAATGGGTAAATCTGGAAAATAAGGGTGAAAATAATATTATAATAATATTAAAATTCACATACCTTTTTCCAAACCCTATTTTATGATCCATTTATGACCCTGGTCATCCTTGGTTCTATCTTTATACCCCATGGAGCCACATGGGATTGATAATGACACTTTTTATTAATTAATTTAATGTAAGGAAAAAAATAACATAATCCTGAATCTTTTTACTAAATAAATTTTTATATATGGTTATATAAGTGATATCTTCAACTCTAATTTTTTATTGAAAATATAAAAAGATTTCTTATATCATTTCATTTTATTTATATTTCTTAAAATTAAATAAATAAATTTATTTATGACACGATGGGGATGCAGTGATTGCTTCATTAATAATGGACTCAAATAAATTATATTATAAATATTAATATAAATTCATTTTTATCCTTTTTAAACAATACATGAACTTTAATGAATAGGAAGACTTCTTATATTTGAATTAATGAAGTTTTTTCAAAATAATATAGGTAGATGTGTTTTTTTAAAAAGTCATGATATAAATAGTATTTGAACTGACATAAAAGAGTTTTCAAATCAATCAATATTTTATTATATGATAAAATAGTCTTAAAAATCTAATATTCGGCCAAATAACATATATTAGGTTAAAGTTATTATTAATGATCCATTTTCATTTAATAGAATTTTATAGTTAAAATATTTACCATATAGTATGAATATGTAATAGGACATGGTAAAAGATAAGTAAGTTAACAAAGTGATAAATAAAACATATAAGGATAAAAAAATATCCATATCCTGTCAAATTATAATTTTGTGATATTATTTGGACTTATATACGACTTACCATCTAATTAAAAAAGTTTTTAATAGTTAGAAACAGAAAATAATTATATAATAAAATACTATTTTCAAACATTCCCAAAGAGACAGGTGTCCCCCTTATAAAAAGACTTTTCTTATATCGCTTACTCACACCACTAAAGACCCCTTATCACATCCATCCTCAACTAGAAATAAACTCTCTAGAACCATATATTCCTCCAAGAATCATTAAAATATGGATAAAGTACATCAATAAATACTTTTGCTTCAAACCAAAGGGAGTTACCTGATTTAAATGTAACGTCTTCCCTCAAGTTCACTTATTTTATATTACTTCTTCACTCCTGATTCTCTGCATAATATTTTTTTACATAAAAAAACCAATATTCTAAATATAATAGGTTGTTTTTATTATAATTATTTGAACTACACTTACACACACAATCATCTACGGGATATGAATATACTATTACTGCTTACGGAGAACTGATGCCTCACGAAATGAGGATGGTTTGATTATCTCCTACTGCATCACATGGTGTCCATTATGATGGAACATAATTAATGTGTGATATATATTATATTTATATTGTCTCAGTTCCTATGTATTTTTCATTTATAGTATCCCATTATGGCTTCCATAATGGGTAAATTAGATAATTTCATTTGAGGAAGTGCGAACTAACACCCCCTGTTAGTGGTATGACTAGTTCATTCCATACGTGGAACGTATACAGGATGGAATTATAGAAATTATATATGATATTATAATGTAATTATAATATAACTATGTATAATTAATTTTTTATTCCATAAAATACAAAATAAAATTGAAAGTAGTGTTCATGGGTATGTACGTCTTACCATCTCTATGAATGATGCATTTCATTTCTTATATCCAAATGTTATGTACTATAATAAATATATATATATAATGGTTATATATGATATATATGATATATAAATAATTAATATCATTCTTGAGATAATGGAATTTGGACCTCATGGACTACATGTAAATATAAGTATTTCATTTTTTACTAAAGTACAAAATATCTACAAAACGACTATTATTAACATAAATGATTATGTAATGTTTATTAACTTAAAATAATTAATATATAAGTAATATAAAAATTGAAAAATAAACATAAGAATTTATAAATTAACAATAGTTTAATATTCAGTAGATTAAAGAATGAAAGAGTCATGTCAGATATGAGGTAAGCGGTTTTCATATTACTTTTTATTTCTATGAGATTTATCTAATATTTTCCAATATTTCCTTTTGTGTGTTTTATGAACTACCCATGATTGTATTATTTTGATAATATACATTAATTTATTAGTATTTAAATCTTCATTTTATTATCCTTCATTCATGGGGTTTATGTTTCGTATGCTACCAAATTGTTAAGGGAACTATTCACCACAATCTTTTAGTCAAATACTTTATTATTTCATGTTATTAATTTCATTTTTCTTATGTTTTGATATGTTCATTTGTATCCTTATTGATGTAAATTTTATGTATATGTTATGAGAGATCCTTTTTTACTCATCCTCTCATTTTCAGAATTTTAATGCGACGTTGTTAGGTTGTCGAATTTCTATAAGTGAACTTCATAACCAAATTTCAAATCATTGGGATAAACTTGTACCACTTTATTATTTCATGTTATGAATATGTTTGAATGTCATATGATTGTGTTACACTTAATATGCACTTATATTGGGTGTATTCTTGTTTTTCACATATAATTATTTCTTTGATTAGTCCTCAAGCTATGCATAAGATCTTTACAATAGAATTTGTCTAAATTTATATTACATTGATACTTATTTGTTTCTATATAGAAATTAACTAATATATAATGTATATATATCCCATGGACATAATTTATCATGACTATCATTATACTCATGATATTATTTTTTTTCATTAATGTTATTCCTCAATTATTTCTATTCAAGATTCTCTCATTTGGTTAGGAACCATTTAATTAAAATATCATCTTAAATGATTTAATGATTTATTCTTCTAAATAATTCTCATTAATGTCAATTTTTTAAAAAATGATATCAGGAAATATTTATATGGACATGAATGTTTTGCAATTAAATTTTCTTTCAAATTATTCAATGTGGTATAGGATAGTTTGATTAAAAAATCACTTTATTAAATGTTTTAAATTATTTTGAAAATGAGTTGAAAAGGGATTGACTTTGTCAATATATTGAAATGATAAATTGTGATTGCAATTTGGAAAATTTATCTTTTGTTTGTGCTTGTTTTATGTGTTATGAATATGTTATGGTTATTGGGAATTGGTTACATATATGGGTGGTTACATGATAATCCTTGGGTATGTGAGCCTGAGATAGCTCTCCAATACATTGGGTATCATGACAGAGGTAAACATTAATGTTTCTCCTAAGAAATTTAGGAAATATATTAGAATGGGAATTCCCAATGTAACTCCCTATGTAGCTATGAAATCTACAACATATTTTTGTTATGGATTCCACATGTTACATTTTATGGTTCATGATTTCCATTTGTTATTCATAAATCTCATGATTTTGTGAGTTAAGTTAAATATTGAAACATATGATTTCATTTATTTTTATGTATTAGTGGGATAATGTTTTATTTTCATGTTTTAGAACCCATACTGATTTTTTTATCCCCATACCATGATTTTGAAAAAAAATGATACAAGGAAGGGTAAGAGAGAAGAATAATTTCAAATGATTGTAACCAAGAAAATAACCCTTGATTTTCATTTAAGAGTTTTTATTTTATGAAAAAAAAGAATACTGAGTAGAAGTGTTTACATTATAACAATGGATATGTAATGTAATAGTTATGGTCTAATTATCTAAAAGTCTAAACCCTAAAAGACACTCAATGTGAATTATTATCATAATTCAATATTACGCAATGTTTAAGGATGATTCCTTATAGTTGGTGTCAAATGTTAGTTTAGACAACTTTAGGGATTATGAGATTCTTTAGACACTTGGATAGTTTTTATGTCTATTCATTATGTTAAATCCATATTTTGTAACTTTTTAGATAATGGAAGGATTGATATAAATGTAAGGAGAAGTATCTCAAATGACATTCCTATCTGACATGCCTACAATAATTATTGCAATGACAGGTCCATATGAGTCTGAAAAATTTTCTAACATACAAATCACATGCACGCAATTGTTTGAGATATCAAAAACCTCCTCTATACATCTATTCCATCATGGATCAGGTTTTTTATTTAATCAAATATTGTTTTGTCAATATTCTCATATTTTCAAGAAAGGTAAATAATATTAAGGATTTTTCAAATATTTTACCTTATCACAAGATTTTGAAGATTATTAAAATTTAAAAAAAATTGTTGAAGAAGGATACCATTGTTAAACCTATTTATATTTGATTTTAAATTTCAGTCTCTCATCATATACTTATTTTATTTTAAAAGGACCATTGATTGAATGTTTCAACTCAATCTTCGTTAGACTGTTTTATATAATGTATGTATTATTATATGTTTTGAAATTATATTTCATAGAAGATTATTTTCCAAATCATTTCTTCTATGATCACCGATATGACCCATGTTATACAAGGCGTATTTGGATAAAGGAAGCAGATGATTTTTAAGGTTCCATAAATCATTGTTAAAATGCATGGACCATCTATCTACATGAACATGAATATGATGAAACAATATTGAAACCATGATCTAGGTACGATGACCGATCATTTTGAATAGTGTTATTTTATGGAGGAAAAAAAATTGTCAATATATATATGACATCATGAATTATGATATTAAAGTCATTATGTGTTGGGATGAAAATATGAGGCATACAAAAACTATTGAAGTTAAATCATATTGTGGTAATTTTTGAGGAGATTATCTCACTTTTTTTAATGTTATATTATTCTATAGTTTTTTGAAAAAGGGAAACATGTAGACTTTTTGACAACAATTGATGTCGAAAAAAGCTACTGGAATGAACCCACAACCAATGTGTGATTGGTATTTATCAAATACCACTTCACTAAAGGAATTCCATTGTTAATATAACTTATTCTTTTCAGTTAAATGAATATATTGATCAAGAATACATTGATTTGGGATACTATGTTGTATGAAATTGATATCCTTAGTATAGGAAAATGATTTGCAGATTATGTGATAATTTTTATTTTGGAAGAAGTTTACTCTTTTTGGGAAACAATATGCCTAAGGAAAATAGAACACTTTGGGATTTCAATTGAGGAGTACTAGTGGAATTTTATTTTGGAAGAATCTATATTTTTATATTGGGCATATAGAGACTTGGGTTATTTATGGAAATGATTAACATATCATATATAATATGTAATTTGGTAAATTATACCTCAGTATGAGACTTTATGGGTAGTTGATTTTATTTGGAGATAAATTTTATGATTTAATTTGGAATACTATTTGATCAAATCCTTCTAAATTTTGGGGTTTAGACTAATATTAGATTATTTTAATTAATTTAATGTTCATTTTTGAATTTAATTTTATTTGTGGAGATTCAGGTATTGTTTATTTAATTTTGGTGATTAAAAGTAGTATTCAATTTTTTATAAATGATTATCGTTTTTGGGGACTTTCAGATCTTGTAATAACCAATTTTGATTAGGTTAATTTCTAATGATAAGGGAAATATATGGTTCGAATTTTGTGGATCATGTGATTCTCTAGAAGTTAATTCTATCACATCAAGTGGGACCAATACTTCTTGAATACTCATCGTTTGGAGAAATGATGTGTTTTTGGTAGAAACTTACTAAATGATGAAACTCTACGTGAAAAGTAAGTATATTTCCTTATGAATTTAGTCAACATCTTAAATAAATTATCCATCATTATGAAATGGAACTAAAAAATAGTTTTATAGTTAATTTTTCTACTAGGAAACCAATGATGGTTTGACCCATTACTAGTTTGTGATTTTCTTGCTGTTAACATTCCCATGATCATGTTTTCTATCACTCTCCATTAGAACATGATTGTTAGTTTTCTCTTCCATATAAATGTTTCAATTTAATCCAAGTATGTTTTATCTTGGGTGATCTTTTTTTTCTGTATATCTTTTAATGTGATTTGTTTATTTACACTTTTTCCTATGTGGGACATTTAATGAAATTTACAACCCAAATTTTAAAATTGCGAGGGAGGAATTTCTAAAAAGGGGGAAGGATGTAACATCCTATGTAAATAAATAATATGAAATATTATTATTTAATAATATTACTGAATTTTATATAGATTTTATTTTTATGGGGATTCTATGTCTGATACCATACTCAACACCCAACAACGGGTTTCATTGAAATCATATGTTGCACTCAATGTAGAGTTATACTAAAAAATAATAATATAATATTTTTATTTTAAATGGTATTTACTTCATATCCATTATGTAGGAAGGATTTAACATAACTAACTATAATATTATTTTATATGTTTGAATAATGTTTTTATATTTATCCAATAAAATATAGAACCATAAAATGTGAATGAATCTAAAATTAAGCATAATCATTCTAATATTTTTTAAATAGTTGATTTACCGCCTTATGATGGAGAATCCTATTAAATATTATTTCTACCACTTGTATATATTATATTAGAAATTTTTTATTCTTATTTAGAATCAAGATATCTAAATTTACTTTGGATGAAATTATAGTATTTTTTCTAATAATGATCATTTTTAATGAATATTGAAAAATAATGCATTTTAATTCAAAACAGCCCTTTTATCTAATTTATTTATTTATAAATATTGTTATTTTAATTGGTTTTAATGTGTAATTGGATTATATTTTTACCATTTAAACCAATTTTGGCAATTTTATGTAATTTCACTCATAATTTGGACATAAATAAAATTAAATCTTTTGATAGTTATTATTTCATAAAAACGAGATTTTTCTTTTGACCACATGAATTAATTTTAAATTAATTTCATATACTTTTGGTTTTTGAATATAGAAATAATTTATTACATATTTGGAATTAGGAGGTCCAATTTGTGTAAATTAGACAAATTTATTTTTAGACATTATGAATATTTACTTCCGTAAATATTTCATTTACCATGGTTAAATGGAAAATCTGGTAAATAATGGTAAAAAATAATATTATAATAATAACAAATTTCCATTACACATGCCCAAAACATATTGGTTGATAAATTTTCGACCCTGGGAAACCTTGGGTTGATTTTGGGACCCCATAGAGCCATGTGGGAGTGATAATTACACTTTATATTAATTAATTTAAAGTAAGGACTACAATAACATAAACATGAATCTTTTTAGTAAAACAATTTTTATGTGGGGTTATATAAGAGATATCTACGACTATAAATATTTTATAGAAAGATAAATAGATTTCAAACATAATGGTATTTTATTTATAATTTTTAGTCATTATTGAAATAAATTTAATTCTGACACAATGGAGATGTAGTTAAATCATCATTATTAAAAGATTAAAATAAATGATATTATAAATAATAAAGTAAACATATATTGAATGTTTTTATTCCATAAAATAATTTCATAGAATAGTATTACCTATTTATAAGTAATAAATGAATGGTTTTATAAATAATCATGTTGGTTTGGATTTTTTAAAAATTTGTGATATAAATAGTATTAAAAATGACATAAAATAGTTTTTAATGAATAAAAGTTTTATTAAACTATAAAATTTTCCTTAAAATATATTATTAACAAAAATTAAATATATGATGTTACAAATGACATTATGTATTCATTTTGGGTCGATTAGAATTTTATTGTATATATATTAACCATTTTGTATGAATATATTAGAGGACATGGTTAAACATAAATAAGTTACCAAAGGGTTAACTAATAATTTGAATGATTAAAAAGTATCCAAAGCCTATCAAATTCTTATTGGAAGATATTATTTCTAAATATATACACATTATATTATAATTAATTTGGTTTCAGTTCTTTATAAACCGAAAATAATTATCTAATAACATAGTATTTTCAAACATTACTTAAGAGACCCTTCTCCCCCTTATAAAAATCCATCACCTCTAACCCTTACTCACACCTCTGAAGTCCACTGGTCTCATCCAATCTCTAACCAAATATGCTATAAATATCCATATATTCCAGCTAGAAGCCTTACATTATGCATAAATAACTTCAAGAAATCCATTTGCTTCATAATAAAATAAGTTACCAGATTTAAATATAGGGTCTTCCATCAAGTTTTCTTTTTTTATTTTACTTCTTAACTACAAATTACCTTCTTATTCATTGTATGGAAAAACATTATCTTCAAAATAATAGGTTGTTTTTTTGAGATTTATTCAAACTACTCTCACGAGCACCTCCTTCTAATGGATACAAACAAACTATTTCTATGTACGGTGAACTGCTGCCTCACAAAATGATGATTGTTTGATTATCTCATACCTCCTCTCATGGTGGCCATTACGAAGGTAATATATTTTTGTGTGATATGTATTATATTTATATTGTCTCTATTATTTTGTATTTTTCATTTATAGAATACCTTATTGGATTCCATAATGGGTAAATACGATAATTTAATTTGAGGAAGTTTCGACTACCACCTCTCAAAGCGACATGAATCGTTTAGGCCATATACATAATGTATAAAGGATGTAATTACTGATATAATATGTGATATTATACTAGAATTATATTATACATATATACGGCTTATCATTTCCATGAACGGTGCATTTTATTTCTTATCTCCAAATGTTATGTACTATAATAAATACATATATATATTAGATATATATTATATATATGATATCTAAATAATTAAAATAATTATGGAGATGTTGTACTTTTGAAAACATGTAAAACTTTTAATTATAAGAAGTTTATTTTTTACTCAAGTACTAAATATTGACAAAATGACTGTTATTAACTTAAATTTTCATGTAATGTTTATAACATGGTAATATGTATTAAAAAAGGAATAATAAACATCGAAAAGGTTCTTAAGAATTTATAAATTTACATTAGTTTGTTATTCAGGAGGTTAAATAATGAACGATCCAGTTCGGACATGAGGTAAGGGGTATTCATCTAAATTTTATTTCCCCTGAGATTCATGCTATAATTTCCAATATTTCTTTTTTTGTGGGGTATTTAATGTGAATTATTTTATTATTTGGGTAATATAATTTAACTTATTGGTATTTATATCTTCATTTTAAGCTTTTTATTTTTTTTTGTGTATGTTTCATATGTTACCAAATCGGTAAGGGAACCATTTACTGTACTCATTTATAAAAAGTCTTTTTATGTCATGCCTTTTAATTTACTTCTTGTTATGCTGGGATATCTTATTATATATCCTTATTGATTTAAACTTTTTCTCCGTTATATTAGAGACCCTTGTTTTTCTTATCAACTCATTTCCATATTTTTAAGGCGATGCTTTTATGGTGTCAAATTTATGTAAGAGAACTTCTTAACCCAATTTCAATTTTTTGGGCCAACTTATAATACTTGATTATGTCATTCTATAAATATGTTTTAATGACCTCTGATGGTTTTAAACTTAATATCTAATTATATTGGTTGTATTCTTATTTTTCAAAAATCATTTTGTCATTGATTTGACTTTAATCAAAGGATATGATGTTTTCATGGGGCATTGTCTCAATTTACATTCCATTGAGACTTATTTGTTTTTATACACCAATAATATTTTTATATAGTTTATATACTCCCCTTGGACTTTATATATCATGAATCTCTTTATTATGATGATATTATATCATATGATTAATGTTATTCCTTAATTATTTGTATTCATGGTTCTATAATTTGGTTAGGAACACTTCAACTAAAATATTATTTAAAATTTTTATTTATTCATTCTTCTAAATAATTAAAATTAATGAACATGTTTTAAAAATGTTTTTAATGATTTATTTATTTGGAAATGAATTTATTGAATGTAAAATTTCGTTCAAAAGCAGCAATGTGGAATATGAAACATTGATTCAAATATCTAATCTTTAAATGTTATAAATGGTTTTTTAAATGGTTTCATTAAGGAATGACTGTGTCAATATCTTGAGATGATATATTCTTATTGTAATGTGGAAAAGTTATCTCCCATGTATGCTTGTTTTATGGGTTATGTGTCCCAACCCATCCCCCAGGTCACGTGTCGTGACTACCCCAACCCTCCATCCATAGGCCAGGGACTGGAGACTTGCACTGAAAGGCATATTACTTAAAATCGGGAAGTCGTTGACTTTATAACCTATAAAAACACACACACAAAAACACAAAAATATACCATCACAAGTATACCGTATAGTAAACAGGGTGTGTACAGTATGAAAAAGGGGCCAGAATACAAGCCCAACTGCAATGTACCAGGAAATTGAAATGTACAAGTAAACTGAAACAGCTCCTATGAACACCATCCTAGGATCCTACATGATGGGAAGATATTTCTCTTGAACAGTCTTTTCTATGGTATTCCTAATCTATGGTCCATCATTGAGCTGTCTCCAGACCTGGTACCATCAAACTCAGTCAGTGATGTCTGTCATCTACGCCAAACACAACAAGGTGCAGACATAACCCATGCAGGGGTGTGTATAATGATACTTATTTGGGACCCCGAGACACTCATTGGTCTCACAAAATCCACAAAGGATAAACCACATAGCATGAAAAAAAGTTACAACCCTACTTAGGTATATGCACACCCATATACATAAGTTATACTGTTTACCCATATAATTCATGAGGAAACTCAAAGAATAAATCGTTATCCAAAGAACAATTGTTCCATGAATGAAAGAATACCATGAAGGTAACACAACAAAGGTATGTAGAAAAAAAAAGGTAACGCCACATAGAATAATACCACAAAGGTATCACCATGTAGGTAAGTACCCTGAAGGAAACACCACAATTGTATGTGCCAGATAGGTAACACCACACAGAAGAATTCCACAAAGGTATCATCATGAAGTTTAGTACCACCATGGTACACCACACAGAAGATTACAAAAAAGGTAAAGAATTATCTCACACCTGGTATAACATATGTACGTTAGTAAAGATGATTAGATGTACCTACTGAATCATTTTCTATGTTAATAGGTAGACACATGTAGGATCCTAAATCATTAGACCCTCATAGGATCCTAATATAGCAGACCCACGTGGGATCCACGAGTAGTCCCATGTGGATTTCCTGGAGCGGATCCATGTGGGACTCTCGAGTATAGACCCACTTAGGATCCCAAATAAAAGAACCACATAGGATCACAATGCACAAGCCCACATAGGATCCTAATGAACCCACCTACAATGGATTCATTTTTCATGTTACAGCCGGACGTAGGGTTCCCGTACTAAGCTTTCCTTATATTGGGAGAATCCATTCCTCAAGCCATAGGAAGATACTCCAACCGCCACAATGTCCCATGAATGATGTAATCTAAAGGACCGACACATTTTAGGGGTTTCAATGTAACCAAGAGTGCGTCAATCAGACGTGAGGTATGTGTGTTATTGGCCTCAGAGTCCAAAGGGCCCGGTTGGATTTTTGTTCGATCCAAACCATTGTACCCCAACATTATCCGAAACTCATGTGGGGTATACCAAAAGAACTTTCTCGATCCTTTTTTTCTGGCGTCACAGATGATTCGTCAAACGGACACTTGAATCTCAAGTTCTGGCCAATAAAGCAAAAAGTGTCGAAGTAGGTCCAGGTCTCGTCCGACCTGGGGGGACCGACCCACCCCGACCTAGTTCGGGTCAACCCGGCCCGCGGGTTCCAGCCCAACATTCATGTTCGGCTCGGCCCACTAGGTAATCTAATAGGGGGCCCACTGTGTGGCCCACAATAGGCAGTCCTTGGGGTCCGTCCCACCCTGCTAGTGTGGCCCATCCCGCAGGGTGGCAGCTAAGCGGCCTACAGTGTGAGCAAACTGGATGACCAGCCCTCCTATGTGGCGTGGTCGTGCGCTACACACCCACTGATGGCCTACATCAAGCCGGCCACCAAACCTCTGCCATCACATCCCTTCACCATGGTACCTGCATGCAGGGCGGCACAAACGTGCACCGCTATCACAGTCATGCATCCAGTAGTGCACCGGCCTCTGCCTTTGCTCCATTGCGGCCCTTCTCCAGCGATGCGGTTGCGCCAACGCCGTCTTCATGGCTAGCCAGAGTGCTAGCGGCCGCTCCTGAATCCCACCGGTGTGGGTCGCTGGCACAGGCCGCCGACGACATTCCTCAGGTCACTGGGCACACCCTGGTGGCCCATTCATCCTGCGGTCAACTTACACACTCATCTCGGGATGTCACTATCTATTCAAGACCATCAATATCCCACAATGTTTGTGGAGCTTTTGGGTTGTGATTATTCGTCTCGCACCCTCTGTGTAAGAATAATAGAAAGATGGTTATTTGTTCTTGAATCAAGAAGAATATAAATGTTCTTAAATCATGATGAACTTCAAGAACAAGGAAAGGGATAGACAAAAATCTATCCCAACCATGATTTCTTATTGGAGGGGTCGCGAGAAGAAGTCAGTGAAGGCGATGAGGGTGCCAACGATCATCGCTTCCGCCACACACATCCGATGTCGGGCTAGTGCATCGTCCTTGATCTTGATTCCGAAGTATGTTCATCGTTGGAGACGACGTTATTTGTTTGAGAAAGATTTTCTCCAATGTTCTCCCCAAGCCCCCATTTAGTCAATGCTTTCCCCAAGGAAATTTGTAGCCAAAAAATTAAAATAAGTTTATCAATTTAATTAATTTTTTCACTATTAATGTTTATACAATTAATTGTATTGTGTTGGCACAATTAATTGGTAAAACTAATTGCGTTGCGTTGACACAATTAAAGTGGAGGACTCCAAGGGACTTCCTACATAATAGAGGTGTTCGGGTGGCCCCACCACTAGAATTTAAAATGGGGGGGGTTTCTAGTTTGGGTTGTCCCCACCCCCATTACTCAAAAGGAGAGGTTTCAATAATAAAAATAAAATGTTAATTATTTTATTTTTCCTTCTTCCACAAAAAACAGAAAAACTAACTTCCTCCATCGACCTACTGTGGTCAAGGTGAAGGTCTCCTTAAGTAAATATCTGAATTGAGAGTTCAATGGTGAACTCAGATTTCAATTTCGTGCACCGTTTTAAAAGTTACAAAACCTACTCACACGTTTATAGAATATACGTAAAAAATGTTCAGAAATTTATTCTGGGCACTCCCGGCCACAGAATTTCGCACCGTCAATTTTCACGTACACATAAAATTTCCATATAATTATAAACAATTACATGAAATTTTCTTCTTTTTACATTCTCCCCAACTCAGGACTATGAATCCCCGAAATCCATGTTACAAAAACCAGGAAAATAAGTGGGGTTACTAAGCATTAATCTGAGACTCCTGCTCCCATTTTTTCTCCTAGAGATTCCCATGAAGCCAACATATGTGACCCGAAGGTATCAACTACCCATGATGGACCCAATCCTATCGATCCATAATCTCCACTAGATCCTTTTTAAAAATCTCCCCATTTTTTATGTCCAACTTGCACAAGTCAATGATGTGTGAATGGTAATGCACATATCTCCTTAGCTGGGATACGTGGAAGACGACGTGCACCCGATGCAGTTGAGGTAGAAAAGCTAAGTGGTAAGACACCTCGCCAACTCTACCGAGGAGCTAAAATGGTCCAATGATCCTCGGAGATAACTTGTCACAGAGAATAAATCTCTGCATACCTCGTTTTGGTGAGACCCGTAGAAAGACGTGGTCACCATCCTCGAACTGCAGAGGTCTCCATCTCCTATTAGGATAATACTTCTGCCTACACTATATAGTGTTTATCCGCTCCTGGATGACCTTCTCTTTATCTGTTGTAGCCCATACCATCTCCGGTCCCATGAGTGTTGACTCCCATCGGACAGTCCAATACAAAGGCGATCTACAAGGTCGATCATACAAAGCCTTGAATGGTGTCATCCTAATGGTTGAGTGATAGTTGTAGTTGTAAAAAGACTCCCTGAAGGAAATGTTATCCTACAATTTGATACTGAAGTCGATGATGTTAGCATGAAACATGTGCTCGAGGTTCTGAATGGCCCACTCAATCTGGCCATCTGTCTGAGGATGGAAGGCGGTGCTCAAATGAAGCTGTTTCTCGAAAGCCTCATGCAACCCCTTCCATATACGTGATGTGAAATGTGCATCACAATCAGAGGAAATAGTCATGGGTATTCCACGTATCTGCACAATCTATTGCACATAGAGGTGTCCCAAGATCTCTTCTGAACCATGCTCTGTGATCAGTAGGATGTGAGCCGACTTGTTGAGTTGGTCAATGATCACTCAGATAGAATAATCACCCCAGGATTTATGTTGATGTCCTGTCACAATGTCCAAGGATATCCCATCGCACATCACTCTGTGACCTGTAAAGGCTGAAATAAGCCTGCTGGTACCTGATTCTACATGTTCACTTGCTGGAAATTGAGGCAGAGAGAGACAAACACTACACCATCTTTCTTCATTCTCGGCCACCAGTGCTATCGTCGGAGATCCCTGTACATCTTCACCAATACTGAATGTACCACTAGAGGTTATGTGAGTAACTACCTCATAACATCCTCCCGAAGCAACATGGGTACCATGGTACATCCTCTAAAAAAGTTAATGTTCTCCCCACCATCATAAAATCCAATAGGTTACTGCCATGAGGATACATGTACAAGTCAAGCCTTGTAGTCGGTGTCCCCGCACTGCACCTCCCTGACTCACTGATGAAGTGGGGGTGTGACTATATGAGACTGATGAAAAGCTGCTCCATGTCATTCCATAAAGGATATCTGTAAAGCTTCCAGCTTCTCTGTCTCCTCACATAGCAGCTATATACCAGATCTCTTGATGAGTGCATCTACTACAATGTTCCCTTTCCCAGAAGTATATAATATCTCAATGTCATACCCTTGGTGGAACTCGAGCCAACATCGTCATCTCAGGTTTAGGTCCTTCTCAGAGAAGATATACCTGAGACTCTTGTGATCTGAGTAGACTGTAAAACATTCACCGATCAAGTAATGTCACCACATCATCCAGGTGAAGACTATGGCTGCTAACTCCAGATCATGGGTAGCATAGTTCTTCTCATGTTTTCTCAGATGTCGAGAGCCGTATGCGATAATTGCTCAATCCTGCATTAGGAAACATCCGAGCAAGATCCATGATGCGTCGTAGTAGACTACGAACCCAATGCCATCCTCCAGATGATTCAAAATGGGAGCACTAGTCAGCCTCTGCCTCAGCTCCAGAAAACTCCTCTCGCATCTCTATGACCACACGAAGGGTTTCCCCTTCATAGAAAACACTGATAAATGTTCTAAAAATCTGTAAAAATATGGTAAAATCCCCTATTAGTATCCGACCAAACACAGTAAGCTTTATATCTCTGTCACACTTATGGGTGGCTTCCAAGAAAGTACTGCCTCAATATTTGATGGATCCACAACAACTCCAGCCTCTGAGATGACATGTCCCCAAAATTGAACCTCTTGGATCTAGAACTGGCACATCATGAGTTTACCATAAAGATGGTTCGCTCAGAGTGTGTCTAGAACCACCTGAAAATGATAGGTATTCTCCCCCCTCAGTAGCTGAGTATATCAAAATGAAATCAATGGAGACCACCACAAAGTGATCAACCTATAAATGGAATATCTTGTTAATGAGTCCCACGAAAACTGCTGGAGCATTGGTCATATCGAATGGAATAACCAAGAACTCATAGTGGTCATACAAACATCTTAATGTCATCTTCTCCACATTCTCATCTCATTCATTGAGATTTTGATAACCAGATCTGAGGTCTCCCTTCGAGATCCATCATGCCCCCTTCATCTGATCATAGTGGTCGTAAATCCTCAGAAGTGGGTACCTGTTCTTCAGAGTCACCTAGTTCAGGTGATGATATTCAACAAAATGTCTCAATCTCCCATCTGCCTTATTGGAAAACAAAATCAGGGCTGCCTAGAGAGAAACACTGGGAAGGATGAACCCCTTCTGCTAGAATTACTATAGTTGTACCCAAAACTCACGATGCTTCATGGAATCCATCTGATATGCTGGTATAGATATATGTGTCATCCCAATGTACACATTAATGTAAAATTCCACCTATCTGTGAGGTGGTTGACCCAGAACATCATTAGGGAAGACATTCGTGTACTAGTCCACCACTAAAGAATAGTTTGGACTCTCCACATAAACCACTCCAAGGGTAAGGATAGCCAACAGATGAGTGATCGGTTTCACTCTTCTCTAGGAATGTCCATTCTATGCTGCAAGAGCTCCCTTCTCGCCGGTTAATGTAATCCTAGTCCCATATGTGTAGACACACCGCACATTGCACCAAATATCATAGCATGAAATGTAGATAACAATTCCATACCCAAGATGTTGTCGTAAGGCCTCGACACTGCTACTAATAGATCCCAACTGAATGTCTCTCCTAATAGAGTAATCTCACACTGCCAGCACCAATGTGTAATTGACAAATTTTCCCTTCTAAGAGTCTCTAGTCATAATGATCAATCCAACAGCTTCGTCAAAATCTACGAGATCCAAACAAGGGTAGTGGCAATAAAAGAATGACTGGAAACTCTATCTATATGTACAACAGATGTGGTGGAGTTGACAGAGATCATACCTCATATTATCTCTAGAGAGCTGTGATCATAGAACATAGCTTCCTAGAGCTAAGCTCGCCACTGTCCACATAATCCTTATGGTCGGGGTGGACCACCTGGTGGTGGTGGTGGTAACATCTTAAATCGTCTCACACTGCCAGCTACACGGCCAGCTCCACTGCCATGTCCGCCTTCTCCCTGCAGTCCTCCTCGGTCAAACCTCGGTCTCTTCCTAGGCGGTCCTTCGACCATCTGTTGAACATTCGTACGGCGGGTTAGACAGTCATGAGCCATGTCACCCTGACCACCGCAAGTGTTACACTACCTGCTCCTCGCATGACATGCTCTATCTCTGGGGCACCGCACAACCACCCCTGATTCCTCCAGTCGCCCACCTATAGGTCAGGTCCTCTATGACATTTTTTACATCTGTCTGCTGTCATCTGCAGATGACTCCTCTACATGACGCTCACTGGTGGGTCTCATTGGTGGTGAATTTTCATCCGGAAAACTCTCCCTTAAGAGTTCTTGCTCTAACAACAACACCTACGTTGGGATACTGAGAGAAATAATCAAAGAAAAAATCTCCCACCTGAGTCCTTGCTCGATGGTCCGGGCCCTGAATAATGGGTCCTGAACCATATTAGTGGAGTAGCGTGAGAGGCCGGTGAACCTCGTTGAGTACATATCCATAGTCATGATGCCCTACTAAAATTGAATAAGCTCCTGTAGGTGCACTGCAAAAAGGATCACTAGGACAAACTCTTCTCGAAATAGGATCTCGATGTCTTCCTAGAGAAGTGTCACCTCATCGTGATCCTGAAGCATCAAGATCCACCATCTTAATGATGCTGCCTATAGAATACTGGAGGCAAGTATCCCGATGAGTTGATCTAGTGTCCCTACCAGTTAGAAGACTCTCACCACGGTCTCCAACCCATCCTCTGCTGCATGTGGGTCCATCTCACCACTAAACCTTGGTGGCCTCTTGCACTGGAACTCGAAGAATGTTCTCATGCGGCATGCACCCTCCACTACTGGGGCTGGTGGCATCAGTGGACCAATGGGTAATGGTACTGTTGGTGCCTCTGATGGTGCCTATGTAGATAATGGGCCATGCACCGAGGCCTCGTCGCTCGGTGGGCTATCATCATGTACTATACCCAGAACCATATCTGGATGTCTGTGAGGAGGCATATTGAAAAGAAACAGTTGTGACATGGTCAATAAGTTATACATAGTGATATGACTCAAAGAGATCACTAATAAAACATTTTCAAAACACACATGCAATCAGCGTTTTCATTCATTGTGTCAGAAATCAAAAGTTAGTGTCCCAGTGTACGGATACATCAGGCAACACACCAACACTAGATTCTATAAACTGATAACCACACTTACTACAATTAACACTATTTCAATTAAAAAGTTTAGATTATAATTTTATATGGTAGAACAAACTCCTATGATACTAATTTGTTATGACCCATCCCCAAGGGTATGTGCTGTGACTTCCTCAAACCCGCCTTCCATTGGCCAGGGGCTGGAGACAAGCACCGAAATGTGTATTCCCTAAAACAGGGAAGAAATTTACATTATAATCTGTAAACACACAAATCCATTCACACAACAAGATACGAACACAAGTAAATGATATAATAAACATGGTGTGTACTGTCAGAAAAATGTGCCAGAATACATACCCAACTGGAAAGTATATGAAAAATGAAAAGTACAAGTAAACTGAAATAGCTCCTGTGAGCCCCTACCAAGGATCCTACCAGAAGGGAAGGTACAACTCTCAAACAGTCGTCTCTATAGTATGCCTTGTCTTAGGTCCACCTTCGAGCTGCCTCCAGACCTGGTACCCTCTACCTCAACCAGCTCTGTCTGTTGTCTACACCAAAAACAAGTAGGTACGGGCATATCCCATGCAGGGGTGAGTTTAACGATACTCAGTTGGGACCCAAAGACCCTCTATGTTCTCACAAAATCCATAAAGGATAGTCCCTAAAGCATGAAAACAACTGAAAACCCTACATAGGTATATGCCCATACATATACCTAAGTTACCAAGTATACCCATCACTTTAATGAGGAAACTCAAGGCCCAAATTCTTAGCCAATGTACAATTGTTCCATGATGGAATGAATTCCATGAAGGTATAACCACAAAGGTATGTACTAGAAAGGTAATGCCAAACTGAAGAATACCACAAAGGTATCATCATGAAGGTAAGTACAAAAAAGTTAACTATACAATGTTAAGTAACACATAGGTAATTCGACACAAAGGAATACCAAAAAGATAAATACCACAAGAGAAATGCCACACAAAAGATTACCGCAAAGGTAATGACTCAGCTCACACCAGGTATAACATATGTACTATAGTAAAGATGATTATATGTAACTTCTAAATCATCTTACTCTGTTAAGTGGCCGACACAGGTAAGATCCTAAATTATTAGACCCACGTATGATCCTAATATAGGAGACCCGTATGGGATCCAAGAGTTGTCCTATAAGGATTTCCTAGAGCAGATAAAAGTGGGACTCTCGAACATAAACCCATTAAGTGTCCCAATTCACATGCCCACATAGGATCCCGAAGCATAGACCCACCTAGGGTCCCAAAACACAGACCCACATTGGATCCCTTTCTCATGCTACAGCCAACTACAACGTTTCCGTACTATGCTCGCTTGATTCCATGAGAATCCTCTCCTCAAGACACAAGTCGATACTCTATCAACAATTTAGTGCAACGAAGAAGTATCCCAAAGGACCTCCACGTAATAGGGGTCTCAATGCAATAGATAGTGTGTCAATCAGATGCATAGTCTATATGTTATTGGCTATTTAGACCCGAGGTCCCAGTTGGATTCATGTTCGATCCAACCCGGACGTACCCCAACATTATCCAAATCTAAATTAGGGTATACCGAAAGAAACATCTAGATCAAAGGTTTCAGGCACTACATATGGTTCATCAAACAGACGCTCGTATCTCATGTTATGGCCGAATGAGCGAAAAGGGTCAAATTTGATCTGGGTCCGGTCCGACCCGATCAGCCACCCCGACCGGACCCAGACTAGGCCGACCCAACCCGGTTCGGGTCCGCCCGACCAGCACTGGATGGTCCATGGCGGGAGAGATGGCCAACCCCCCTACGCAGCGTGGTCGCGCGCCGTGCCCCCACCACCAGCTTGCAGCGAGCCGACTGCCCCTCCACTATTGTCGCAGCCTTGCGCCTTGGCACCTTCACGTCGGGCAGTGTGGACGCGCGCCGCAATCCAAGTCCCATTGTCGGCCGAGCACTAGCCACAACCCTTGATCCATCGAGGCCAATCGACACAGTTGCACTGCTGCCGCTCCCATGCCCCACCTGTTCCAGTCGGCGGCACGGGTCGCTGACGACGTTCATCAGGTCACCGAGTGCACTCCGGTGGACAGTACATCATTCTGTAGAATTCCGCACTCGCCTCGGGATTTCGTCGTCGATTCAAGACAATCCAAATACCATAATGTTTACGAAGAGGTTATGTTGTGTTTCTTCATCTCACGCCCTCCACGTTAGAATGGTAGAAAGCGGCTTATTTGTTCTTGAATCAAGATTAATATAGATGTTCTCAAATCAAAATGAATTTCAAAAATAGAGAAAGGGATAAAAAACAACAATCCCTACATTGATTTCTCATTGGAGGTGTCACATGAAGATGTCGGTGAAAGCGATAAGGGAACCAATGATCGTCTCTTCCACAATAGACTTCCAATGTGGGGCACGTTCATCATCCTCAATCTTGATTCTAATGTATGTTCTTCATTGTAGAGGGCGCTCTTCATTGTAGAAAGCGTTTCTTAAAATTTATCCCCAAACCTCCCTTTTTCCAATAATTTACCCAATGTAATGATGAGACAACAAATTAAAATAGGTATATCTACTTATTTTATGTTGGAAAAATTAATGTTATCACATTTAAATGGCACCATTAATTGTATTTCATTGGAAACATTAATCCACACAATTAATTTTATTGTGTTGTCACAATTAAAATGGAGGATTCACAGGGACTTACCACATTAAAGAGGGGTTCTGGTGGTCTCCACCACAAGAATTTAAAATGGGGGATTGTATAGTTCGGGTGGTCCCCAACTCCATAACCCAAACGGATAGGTTTCAAATATAATAATAATTTATTAATTATTTTATTATTCCTTCTTCCATGAAAAACCGAAAAACTAACATCCTTCTTCATCCTACTACGGTAGAGTTGAAGGTCGCCTTAAGAGAATATCGGCTCTCTGAGTTGAACAGTGCCCTCAGATTTCAATTCCAAGCACCGGTTCAAAAGTTACAAAAACCTTCTTAAACCATTAATGAACATACCTAAAAAAAGATCAGGAATTCATCGTGGGCATACCGGGCCTTAAAATCACGCTCTGTCAATTTTTGTGGACGCATAAAATTCTCATATAATTAAAAAAATACATGGAATTTTATGGTATTTACATTATGATTATGTTATGGTTATTGGAAATTTATTACATATGCAATTGGTTCTATGCTAATCATTGTGCGGGCGAGACAAAGATCGTGCTATAATGCATTGGGTAATGTGACAAAGGTAAACATTTATATATCTCTAAAGATATTTAGAATAAATTCTGTGATGGGTATTCTTAATGTGACTCCCTATGTATACATGAAAGCTGAAACGTAATTATGTTCTGGATACCACAAGTTGCCTCTATGATTCAGGATTTCCATTTATTATTCATAAATCAAATGAATTTTTTTGGTAAGGTAAATATTGTAAAGAATGATTTCATTTATTTTTATATATTGATGGAATGATGTTTTCTATCCTTGTTCTATATCCCTTACTATGAATTTTATGCTCAATCCATGTTTTGAAATGTTTGTTCACAGGATATAAGGAAGGGTAACAGAAAGGAATAATTAAAGAAGATTTTAATCAACAAAGAACTATTTTTTTCTTTTAAGGGTTTTTATTTTATGAATAAAAATATCTACTGAGTAGAAGTGTCTACTTTGTAAGAATTTAGATGTAATGTAATAGTTGTGGACAAATTCTCTAAAACTATGAACCTGAATGGATCTTAAATTTGAATTATTATCTTAATTCAATATTATGTAATGATTAAGGATGAGTCCGTATATAACCCCCATTTCTATGTGAGAGTAATGGGATCACAGTGAAGAAAGACAATATTTTCCAAGGGAGTGGTAAACAAGAAATAAAATTCAATCTTTATACCACTATTGTGATTGATGTTTAATGATTTATGGTTGATTAATGATTTTATATTTACATGGGTTGGTCAAATTATTGTTCTTGATGAGGATGATTTGAAATAGTAGTTAACCCAATTACATTCATGGATAAAAGTATTATTTCCATCACATGTTATTTTGATAATCATCCTTGTAATTCTTTTCCATTACATCTACACTTCATATTGTTTTTTCCGTCATCCTTTTCAGAGACAATTCTAGTTTAGTTTATATTTTTTATAATTCATATAATATAAATTTAATTAAATTCTAATTTTATTTTCCTCATTAGATCTGACACAATACCGTCATTACTTATAAAAATACTTGATATATTTATGTATTTTTTTATTATTTGGTTTAAAAATAACTGATTATATAAAAATGTAATTAATGAAAACTATATATCTAGTCATGTTTTTGGATCCATTTATGGGTAACATGATTCCAATAAATTAATATGTAAAAAATGATTTTATTTTAGTTTTGTATAGATTTTAATTGTTTTCATTGTTTCGTGTTATAATTTAGTGATTTTGGGTTGTGATCCCATGTAATTGAAAGAAAGATACACCCATCCGGATGGAAATCACACTTTCAAATTATTTCAAACAATTTGTGATATGTAATGAGATAATTTAAATCCAGGTATGAGATTAACAATTGAGAACCCGACCCTAGTTTCATAGTGTTATTTTATAATTTTTTATAATAGAATATGATAAAAATGTATCCCATCACTGTGACAAAATAGTATAGTAGTATTTGTAAAGGAGATATATAATTCAAATTTTAATTGAAATTTAATACAAAAAATTTTAAAAAAATTTATTTTATAACTCTGTTATTCCATATAGAGTATCCCCACGTATCGATCACATAAAACATCCCAGTATAATGTGGAAAGTAATAAATATGAAACGGGTTACGTTAGATGCACAGTATGTGTAATAATACAATATAATATATGAATTAGTAACCTATAATCAATATGGAATGGTAACTAACTGAATCACAACAAATTTTATCAATAAAATGAGTATTGTATGTCATGATTATGTGTTTTACAAAAAGTTCCTTATAAATACCTATATGTGGTCAAATACATAACCTTTGATACTATAAGTAATTGAATATTGACATGGAATAATAATTAATTAATTTATAATGCAAGACTACATAATGTTTGACCTAAAAAATAAACCATCAGGCACTTATGGAAATAAGTATATTTAATGCATTTGGCATCAGCCCAATCCAAATCTAAATTGTCTCATGAGACCTACCTATGCAATGAGGGGATTTAGTGGGCCCCAACATCACATAATACAACTATTTAATCCCTCGTTTCCATAGGTAGGAATATAATCAAAAAATATATTCATATTAGAATACTAACTTGTAGTTTGATTATACAAAACTAAATTAATAAACATAATTCTAAACAATATAGAGTAAAATGGTGAATGATAACAAAATTGTACATCCAATGTCCAATATATAATAAAACATCCCCATATACTACATGTATGGTATCAAAAAAAATACTTAATTTATCAAATTCAATATAGAGGATTAATATCATTGATGAATATAAATACCTTGATCATATCATTAAAATTAGTTGTGAGAAACATTGTGTTTTCCTTTTAAAAATCATTATCTAAAAATATTAATTAAAAGTATAACAAAATTATCATTGAAAATTTATATTTAAATCATGTTAAAAAAGAACTAATAATATATATATTGATAATTTTTTGAGGAAATGTTTATTATTTAAGTGCATGTTAAAAAATCATTCCATTCAAATTTTCGGTTGAAGCCCAATGAGAATTGTTTTAAAAGATAATTGAAGATAATATTACTTTTATTATAAAATTTTCTAAAAGGGTAAAATTTTCATTTATAAATAATTTTCAAATTTATTAAAATATTTTTTAAATATTATTTGAAATCATGGGTTGTGATGAAATAGGATATCTGAGTAATGATAGACATAAATATAATTCCATCAAAAATATATTTCAGATAATATTATGAAATGTATGGTGAAAAAAATGACATGATTACATGTAAAAGATCATTAATAACGTGAGGTCAACAACATAGACTTATTTTAGGATATAAATATAAAAAATTCACCAATAATTATGTAATCTTCAAAAATATTGAATAATAATGATATTATGAAATTAACCCTTACCAATAATGTATATTAGGGATATTAATCCCCAAAAAAAGAAATTTAAAAAAGAAGAACCATTTCATAATATGAATAAGAATAGATTCTTAATTTTAAAAATCAATTTTAATGTATATTCACCATAGAAATGTAATATGTTGTGAATATTTAATATGTATTATGGAAGTAAAATTGAGACGAGAAACCCATACATCATGTCTAATTCCATAATACACGCATGTAGCACCATTATAATGGTTTTTAAGAATATTAATAATTTTTAATAGAAGAATAATTATATTTATAATACTATATATGATCCTATTATAACATTTTTACTATCCATTTAATATTAATTTCTTTTGTTCAGTGTATTGATTGCCTAGATATCTCAAGAGCATTTGGTCATGAATGGTTCCATTCATGTGAATATTATATATATATATATATATCATCTAAAGAATGTTATTAAATATATATATGTAATATTTTGTTTGTAAGAAAATTTTTAAACAATTTTTGAATGTTGGACATGGAAAATGATTCAAATCACTTTGTGGGGATGGTATTTCATACATATGCTTGAGCGACGATATTATTTCATTAATGAGATAAAGGGTTAGTATTTTTGGGAAATATTTATTTTATAGAATAAAAAATATCTAATATAAATGAAATATTTTTTAAATCATTAATTACAATTAATTAAAAACATAAATGTAAAATATATCAAATTACGTATGAGGGGATAGTCTCTCGTACTCATGAGCATCATTATCATATTAAAAATGAAATGAAATTTACAGTAAAATATGTGATATTAAAATTTTAGAAATATGATAATATAATAAAAATAATTTACATGTTTTATATAAGTCATTATATTTATCCTAAAATTGTGTCTATGGAGAATGAACTATATTAGTTCTTGTGGTGCTATTCCATATTAGAAAACATCAATGAATTTGTTTACCATTTTATGGAAGTTTATATGGATAAATATAATATCATAAATGTAATAACATATAATTCTGTGGGATAAATTGTTTTTATAATATTTTTATTGTCACTGCATTATTTATATACAAAAATAAAAAATAAAATTATAGATATTTGATAAGTTGTTTACATTCTATAAAGGACCCCCCTGGATCTCCTCATAAAGACTATTAAGAGGAAATTTTGGGACAAAAATATTTTCTATATTATTTTAAAGGGTATTGGTAATATAGTTTTTAGTAATTTGTCAACTCAAAAGGTATTATGTATGCAAATATGTAAGGGGGTCTAGTTCCCATTCATAGGTGGGGAAATGGACCTTCTTGGAAATTAGTTGGAGATTTCCCAAAATAATCAAAAAATGATGGAGACATTCACATTAACAATGTTCCAAATTACAATATTTTATAATTTGGTATAGTTTAATATGGAAATATAGACATAAAATAGTTTTTCAAATGTTTTTAGGTAATTATAATCTATTTTTTCTTAGTTTAATGCAACGGTAAACACATTTTTAATCTAACTATGGTAATTAATTTACATAGATTTAACAATTAATTTTGGACCCAAATAATGTTGAACATTTTACATAATATAAATTGTTTTTTTTCAAAATAATTGATCCATTTATACACAATATGTATATCAAATTATTATAATTCAATTTAATATAATACATATAATGATAATGAAAAATATGGGTTTCAAAGAGAAAATTCTAATATGTATAGAATAATTTAATAATCAAATTTAATAATAAATTTATTATAATGAAATATATTAGTAGATTGTAAGATAATTTTACTAGTTAATCATTAAACCCAATATCTAATCTATATTAAATTTTTTTATAATTTTAAAAAAACTTCTTAGTGAAAATCCTTATTATTTTGTGTTTATCGTAAAATGAAACATTTTTGAAATTTTTGGAAAAGTATCTATAATATAAATTTTATTTGATATTTTCAAATATTATGATTATCATTTCATATATATTTATTATAATTTATAAAAATTAGTCATAAATTATATCCATAACAGTGACTAAATCATTTATTAATGAAAATGTTGTTTTGTAGAACATAATTCTATTATATTAAAATGATACTTGTTTTAAATATAATAAATAGATTATTATATAATTTATTATATAATTTTTTAAAACATATAATATTTGAAATTTATATATTACTATTCATAACCTCAAATATAACCACAAGGTATAAATGGTCACTTTTAAATTATAATATTTTAATAGAGCATTATGATTCAATTAAACCTAGTGTTTTATTCATAAAAACCTATTAAATTGGTTGAATTTAATTTTATAAAAAATAGTAGAAGTCCTAGGATTTAATATTCTCTTTTAATTTTTTTTGGTGTCACACATGCTATCTAATGTTCTGATTTATGAAATAAAAATGAGATGGGGGATTTGAATCAGTTTTTATCTTTTGAAGTCATAATTACATTTAATAATTTGACCAATGAAACATGTTATTGTTTACATCAGTCCCATCATATTTAAATACTCATAATAGAAAGAGTTGGAATGAAATAAAATAGTATTATATTTACATGGTTTAACATTAATTTGAGAACCTATATCCTTTCCATATCAATTGTCTTTGGTCATTAGAAATTTTTTCTCCAGAAGATACGAATACAAGTTGTGTCAACTACTATTAGATTCATTTTATCTCCATATAAAATTAATTATAATGGCATCTGTTAGTTTACTATGTTTTATTAAACATTTTCCTACACAATTATTGATACATTGGTCAATATGATACAAAATAATCTCGAGTTTGATGAACCATAATCTGATCATCTTCAGTCTTACAAACAAAATATGATTGAATCATTCTAAAAAACTGAATTTGTTACTCCCATTCTCAATTTTCACTTAATAAACATTATTCAATTTCTTCATATGATCTTCCTCATTTAGATTTTCTTCACCGGTTAAAAAAATCATTCACGTGACTCACCTTATTTTGATATCTCATTATATAAATAAATCATTAGAAGAATTATATATCATTATAGATTTTACGCACATGTGAAAAGATGCATAGTATGAATATAATATTCTCTTATATGTATATGAGACTCAGAATAGTAAAGGTGGCTAACTGAAAAATGTATCGCCCAAAACCAAATTTCAAATCACCGAAAATTCAATCACATTTAAAAATAAAATTATACTATTTCAAAGCATCTCATGATTTATCCAATATCACTGCTATCAATCATACTATATTTTCTTCATTCTGATGTAACTTTCTCAAATTCAGTCTGATTATATTCCATATATTTATTCAAGTTATCTTATTATGCTTGAATCTAATGTGACTAACATTTTATGCTCCTTGTGATCTAACGATGTTTATCTTCTCATTAAAAGCATACCATCTTCCCATGATCATTATGATCTATGTTTCTGACTCTACCAATAATGAAAATACTATTGTCCTATGCTCATTATGATTTGATATTCATCCTCTATATAATTACAATCAAATTTCATAGTTTTTATCTAATGAATAATCATAAATATAGAATTACCATTACACTGGAATCCTTATTGGGATGAAATTCTCAATATGATGTAATTCTCATTATGATAGAAACAACTATATAAAATATTTAAACCTTCAAAAATAATTTTCTATAACTCATTCATAATTCTAAAAACATCTATACTCAATATAAATGGATATGATGAAAACATTTTAATGATACCTAGAACTAAAATAGTCAATACGATTATTCCATTTATTCAAAAGAATTTATCTTTAGCGTTTTCATGATTTTTGATAACATTAATATTGGTAATGCATCATAAGGATTTGGGATATAATGTTTATGAGCATTCTAACTGATGTCTTTATTATCTTCATCCAACCACTTTAGAAACATCCTAACTATATTTCTAACCATCTTCAGATTATATAAATAACATTGAGTTTGATGAAACCAGATCTCAATAATAATGAATCTGATACTAATGATGTTTATAATCATCAACTTAATCTTTATAACATCTTCTATGTCACATTCTACTTATTTTGAAATCCATTTTCTAGAAGGATATACCTATAAAACTATATTCTCAATGAAAAAACATTTCCCTCCCCTTATGTTTAGATTATAACATTCATAAAAAAAAATATTTTTATAAGAAATAGAAATATGATGGAGTATGAATAATCATGGAGAAAAAAATATTCCATTAAAAATAGGATTTTTGTCACTAAATATAAATCCTATTAAAAAATAATAATAAAAATTAATCTTCAATATTCCACATTTTATTTTTTGACAACACTCATGCAAAAAAAAATTAACTCTGCGAATTGTTTCCCAAATCAACATTTGAATCATCTCTGGTTTTTTTTATATTTAACAGAATAAAACCCTTAAAAAAATATATTTTCTAAACCCCACACTACTAGTTATATTAATGTTTCTTAATATATTTTATCACTTGTTGAAAATAGATTTATGTGGCCATTTTAATATAAATTTTTTACCTTTACCCAGACTTCTCCTTTCTCAATGGATAGTTTCACGAGACCACCCTATTAGATGAAATAATGTTTTAAATGAATTCATTCAATAATTGAAAAAAATTTAAAGAATCACATTTATTTTTCCCTACGATTTACATTCCATAATCTTAGTATTCAAAAACTAAAGCTTTAGATTCATAAATGTAATATATGTAAAAAAACTTATAGGGTAAGGAGTTTTTTATTTTTATCTATCTTTGTTAATATAAGGAAAAGAGTGGTGGGGTCTTTATTATGAGACTTAGGAATTCATTGGTGGAATGACATGATTTCTCACCCACAAATCAACAAACCATTATTTTAGAATTCACATTGTGATGTAATCAACATTTTTGGATCAAGTTATACAAAATATAATCATGAGGTGGTTGAATTGTGTCTTTTACAATTTCTTTGCGAGATCATGATTAGTCCTTTTGACTTCATCAGAAAGTTTATACAACTGAAAATAAATTTAAAAGGACACACGATGTATAGTGGTTCGGGAAAGAGAAGGCCCCAAGTCCACTCCCCTAACTCTTTACTCCATGAGCATGGTGATTTTATCTATCTGGTCCTCTTATCAATAGACCCTTCCAAAAATGAGTGCAGGAACTTGACACCTTTAATTTTTTTTGGCTAAACAGAGCCATCTATTTCATACCCAGAACCAAATACATATCTTAGTACAACAATCTGTTTACTCAAAGTAAAAGAGTATTTGTTATTTGAAATACTTTCTTGTTGTTCATTACAATTGCAACAACACGCAATTGACAGTCGAATGATCATTGTCTTCAGAAAAGATATTTTTAAAATAGAAGTCGTTCTGAGCCGATCCACTTGAAATAGATCATGAAATAAATATTGAAACTTCAAAAATATTATATTCACAAATGATATTTTTTGTAGGATTAGTGAATCTTCAATTGTGTTTTTCATCATCATAAAACCACTCTTTGTCATTATTTGTAATAGAATATCTAAAAGTCTCTATTTTCTCTGTAAATTGTAGCTGTGATAAAACTAGAGGTAGTTCTCTATTTTTTATGATTCGCCTATAAATCTGTATTACAAAATAATACAGCTATACATAAATAATGACAAGTGTACTCATTTGTAAATTTAGATCCACAAATGTCACCTTCTGACTATCAATATTGAAAAGTTTGAATAATAGAGAAGTTATAACAATCCTTAATATTCTCCATGAATAGATTATGTTAAATCGATCCATTGAATCATTAATAAACAATATTTAATTCGTCAAATACATGCTTTAGATTTGGGCTTTTAATCTGCATTGAAATCATCCTAATCATCCACTTAAAAAAAATTATTGTATTAGTGTCGTAATTTAAATATCTGACACCAAACAGAGGGCTGAACTGTGTAACATACAATCACTAAAAATAATATTCACAACGTACAGTTGATATCAAACATAAGGATAATTATCCATACTTTTCTCAACATCCAAATGTAAGTTTGATCAATCACAAAAGTATGGTTGATGAACTATACATTTCTCTTCAACTATGAAATGTATGGTTGTTCACAAAAATTAAGGTTGATGAACCATACTTTCAAGAAACAAATGTAACGTTTGATACTCACATAATGATCTTCTTTTATAATTTTTTGATTTCACAAAAATTAGGTTCCTTCCAAACTGATGGTTTATTCCAAAAGTAAGGTTCCTTACTTCATACTTTTTTTATAATGTATGGTTGTATAACCATACATTTCTGATAACTTCTAAAGTAAACGACCCATTCCATCCATACGCTTTGATCTTCAACGTATGGTATAAACAGTGTATCCAGAACACACTCAAGTAATTTCTAAACATGTTGACCATGAAAAGTGTTTCATGAACATGCTAAAAACGATTTCGGAATACTTTGACAAATATTACACTCAAATTAAACACTTTAATATTATGTCAATATAGATTAATAAATAATATTAATTTCCTACAATATAATCAATGTAAAATAATTATAATAAAAAACAAGGATATTTTTTAGCATCATAATCATCACAAAGGGATAGAGTGTTGTTCTCAATAATCTCCCACATATTAAATTATGTACTATTGAAAAAACACTTTCTCAACAGTCTCCCCCTTTTTGATGATCACAAACCCAATAAATTAACCAATGAAATTAACATTCAAAATAAATTGAATATAGTTTTGAATTTTGAAATGATCAAAAAAATCTCCCCCCATAAAAGATTTAAAAGTTTAATGCAAAAAACGTGTTTATAATTTCTCCCCAAAATAACATCTTGAAAATTTAAATAATTTCTCCCCCTGAGTAAAAAGATTTAAAAGAATAAAATAAAATATTAATTTTACCTTTTTTTGAAAGAATATAAATATAATTTTAAAGAACATTAAAAAAATTGTGTTTATAGAATTTCTCCCCATTCTGTTATATCAAAAAGAATTATTGAATAAGATATAACACATATCAATGTAGAACTAAACTATGTAAATGATATTATTAACTATTTACCAATATTTGAATCTATATTATGGGCATTTCTAACATATATATTAAAACATACTTATTACAAAAAAATATTAAATAAAAAAACATCATTGAAAATATTTTAAAAATATAGTACCTATAATAACATGAATCAATGTTGGGTTAAGGGTAGGATTCATCCCCATTGTATAGTATCCTTGATCTCTGCTAATTGAGTTCATAATCTGCTCATCAATCCATCTCCCAACTGGATTATGAGATCCCTTTTTTTGTCAGACGAAGATCTTCAATGATATTGACTCTGAAGTACTCATGAAGCATCTCTTCCATGTTCATAAACAGAGTGAACATGTCTGTGGACTGATATAAAAAATTTCTAATACCTGGTTCACTGAAAGTCAACTAGTCTTCCCGAAACATCTGATTTTAAAATGAAACTATCAAAGGAGTAGTATTACATTGGTGGTCCTGAAATATGTCATTCATATTATTCATAACTGCTGTAATGGCCTGAAATGTTCTGATTAGATCAGGTGAAGTACCTGATGTACAATCTTCACTATGTCTGACAGCTGCGAATTGTTTCTCCATAAATGTTTTAATCACTAGTAAATATATCTTAATATACATTTATGATTTTAGATTTGAAACATAAGCCATCACATCATTCTTGAAATTCTCTACTTCTTGCATAGAAATAGAACTGGATTTTAGGTTCTGAAACTCATGCCTCTCCTTTTCTAATGCACTTATCCAAGATATATTTTCAACTTGAACATTATTAAACATTCTGATTAACAACTCTAGATGATCAATACATGAATCAGAGGAACCATATGCTAGATTCTCTATTTCATATTCATTCTGATGTAACATTACTAAGGGAAAGTGATCAGCATCTAATTTCTCTTCATCCCCTCTCAGTACAGGTTTTTCCACATATTTTTCCTCAGAGTACTTCTTTGACTCATCCACATAAAAATTTGCACTGAATACTTCAGTATGAATCTCTAAACGGTACTAGTCTTGATCCATATAATCTTTTTCTTGCTCCTCCTGTGTATCTTATTCATTGATCTCTCCCAAGACATGTTCCTACAAAACTCGTTCCTCTTGTTCAATTTCCTTTTCAAGATTAGTTCCAGGTGCAGAATCTGCTTCTACTTCTAGTTTTGCATCTATTTCAGGTTCTACCTCTACATCTACCAAAGGAATAACTTCCTATTCTACTTGAGGAGTAACCTCAATCTGAGAAACTGTTTGTTGTTCAATGTATTGTACTACAAATTCCCTAACAAATATTTACCTCAAAAGAGGTTATGTTACATTTTCATTTGTTTGAGTTGGATCCTCTAAATCTTGATCCACTCTATGCCTTTTTCATTGATTTCCTTCTTCACTTTCCTCATATGTAGTTGTATCAATAGTTTCAAATAGGATTCTTCATTAAACTCCTCTTAATATCCATTCAGCTTATCCTTCTTTTGACTTTATATGTTATGGTTAAACACTCTCTTCCTCTTACTCTGCTATTATAGGAATAAACTTGCCTTCGATTTTCTCTAAAAATAACCAATCTTTCTCAATATTTCTGAATTGAATATATTGTTGTGGGGGAATCCCACTCGATCATCTACTAGCCTTAACTTATCATTACTAAACAAAACCATTTTAATGAATCTTCCAATGAGATAGATGTTCATTCTCGCTTCTACTAGGAATCAATAACTAATATATCTCACCCTATATCTCGGAATGTCTAACATGATATCACTCATAAATAAGAACATGATATACATGTCAGGGTATAAAATTTTCTCAATTTCTGACATATGAGGTGAAATCTATGTTTGCAAAAACTTAACTAAAATCATTTTATCTGAATCCATATCATTCACTTGTATCATCCTTAAATTATTTAATCCAATCAAAAAAGATAAAATATCCTCTGAATTATGTACACTGTCACCTATATTCATCAAATCAACTATAAATACACCGTTATGAGGGCAGATAAGAATTTTTGCAATTTCCACAAGGAAATAGAAAAGTATGTGTCCTCGATCTTTGCTATCACAATATCATCCTCAATTCCATGGATAAACTGTACAGATTTAAGGAAATGATGATGTTCTACCTCATATATAAACTTTGTATTCTCTCTATTAAATTTTAGTTCTGGTTTTTGAAATTCTAGGGCTTTCCGTACAATCTAAATTGTCTGATATAGCCATTCTAAATCAATTACCTTTCCTTGTATAATTTTTCATCCTTTTGTGTGATGATGCTTAGTAGTTATAGTCTCAGGTTCATCGATCCTCTTGGCCTTTTCCATTTCTAATGTTGATATCTGAAGATTCTAAAGGTTACAATTTCGAAGGTTCAGGTGCGGGAAGAGAATATCGATAAAAGGTTTTCTATGGTTTGAAGGAATTTGAGAAAATGAATGAGATTGGAATGGGAAACAGATTTTGACATCGTTGATTCTTGTGTCTTTACATAGATAGTAATTAATAAAAAATTAAAACAAAATTCATATCTATAAAAATTTTAATTCATAAATAATGATGTTTTTAAATTCGTAATCTGATATATAAAATAATTGAAAAAATTCATTTAAATATAAACAATCCTAGATCCTCCATAATAAAATAAAATCGTGTAGTGGGATGTGGTTTAGTAAAAATATCTGCTAATTGAAATTCAGTTCTTACTAAATATAAGAATATATCATTTTATGAGAACGTTTTATCATTGAATTTGATGCCTGATATCAATATGCTTAGTCCTAGAATGATTAAAATAATTTTTTGAACTATTCATAGAACTTTTATTATCACATAAAATAGACGTATTGTTAAAATTTATTCCAAGCTCCATAATTGTGTTTTTCACCGACAAAACATTGGCACAACAACTGCCTATAGAAACATTTTCTTCCTAGGCTGTTGACAGGGAAACATAGTGTAGTTTCTTTCTAGATAATGACACTAATGATTTCCCTTAAAAGTGACAATTCCCTGAAGTGATTTTTCTCTATAATCTAAAACATATAAAGTATACATATGAATATGATGTTAAATTAATATCATATGTTTTTTGATAGATAAGAGATTGAAAAATAGTTCCCTTTAATTATCTACAAATTCTTTTAATAGCACTTAAGTGATATTCTTTTGGATCAGATTGAAACCTAGCATAGTGACATACTGAATACATTATTTCTCTATTTCTTGCATTAAGATATAATAATCTACCATTCATACCTCTATATAACTGGTTGTCAACTAATTTTCTAGTTTCATCCAAATCTCATTTTATATTACTACACATTGGAATTGAATATGCCTTTCTATTTTCTAGCCCAAATCTCCTTAGTAAATCAGTAATGTATTATAATTCATTTAAAACATTTCCAAAATATTTTGGATAAATTTGAAGTCCAGAAATGAAATTTAGTTCTCCCATCACTCTCATTTGAAATTACTTTTTCATTAAATTATGTAAAATCATGGAAATGTTTTGAATTTTTTGATCCAAAAATTTCATCATCAAAATAAATTTGAAAACAAAAATAATTAGAATCTTCAGTTTTCTCAAAATGTATTGGATCTAGCATTCTAATAAAAAAATCATTTTTAAATGAAAAGAGCTTAATCATTCAGACCAAGCACAAGGATCTTGTTTAAGGCCATTAGGAGCATAATTGTGTATAAAAACAGAATCTGGTTTTTGAGAATATTTAAAACCATGTGGTTGCTCAACCTAAAAATCTTCCATTAAATAAATATTTAATTAGGGAGACTTAACTTCCATGTGAAATAATATAATGTTCATATGAGATGCATAGGCTAAAAGGGTCCTAAAGGATTCTAATATAGCTACAGGTGAAAAGGTCCCATAATATTATATACCTTCTTTTTTATTATAACCCTTAGCTACTATTTGTGTTTTATATATAGTTATAATTCCTTGATCATCTTGTTTATTTCTAAAGACGCAATTGGATCTTATAACTTGACAGTTATGATGTCATTCAACTAAATTACAAACTTCATTTCTCTTGAACTGTCATAATTTTTCTTGATTTCTTATCACACTACATTCATCAACAAAGGATTCTTCAAATGTATTATGATCTAATTGGGAATGAAACGTGGAGAATTCAACAAGATTTCCTACAATTCTTCTGATTTTTATTCCTATGTCTAGGTCTCCAATAATAGTTTCTAAAGGGTGATTCTTTAGGGTTCTATACTATCTTGGTAGTACACAGTTAGGTTCTTCAATGTCATGTCTTTATGAACTGTGCTAAAATACAGTTATATCTTTTTCAAAATAATCTTTCATGTTTTCATGTCTCATGTTATCATTAGAGTCAGATTCATCAATTTTGTCTTTCCTTTTCTATAAGAGACCAGATTCCTCCAATTTCACATGAGCAAATTCATCTATAATCCTTGATATTTATTAAAATATTCATAATTTTTTGAATTAGTAGAATATCCTAAGAAAATTCCTTTATCGGATTCTGGAGCAAACATACCAAGATTGTCCTTGGTTTTTAAGGTGTAAACCTTGCATAAAAAACATTAAAGTAATTTACTTTAGGTTTTACGTTATTCCAGTGTTCATAGGGTGTCTTTTTGAAAAATGGTCTAATACAAACTATATTCATTATATAACAGGTTGTGCTTACACATTCTACCCAAAAATAGGTAGGAAGACTGTATTCACTTAGCAAAGTCCAAGCCATTTTTGAGTAGTCCTATTTCTTCTTTCAACAATTCCATTTCCTAGTGGTTTAACTGGTGTAGATAAGGTGTGTTTAATACTAATATTTGAGAAAAAAAGAATTAAATTCTAGATTCTCAAATTCTCCACCATGATCACATCTTAATGAAATTATTTTAAAACCTTTTTCATTGTGATAATATTTGGAAAAACATTCAAATATAGTAAAAGTTTTATTTTTATATTTTATATAATAAATCATAGTTAGTATAGAATAGTAATCAACTAAAACATATACATATAATTAACCAGCTATGTTTGCTACCCTTAAAGGACAAACAAATCCAAATAGATAAGTTCTAGAGGTTTATATGTAGAAACATTGTTTACATATTTGAAGGATGATCAGTGCTGCTTTCCAAGTTAAAATGAATCATATAATCTATCTAATCCAAATTTGATATTAGGAAAATCAGAAAATAGCTGTTTCTTAGAAAACATATTTAATGTATATATTTTGGAATGTCCAAGTCTTCTATTCCTGATCCTAGATTCATTTATCTTATCAGTTAAGTAGTTTACATTTATTTTACATAATGAATTTAAATCTAGGTTATAATCATTATCAGTTCTTTGTGCTCTAAATTTATTTAATTTATCTTTGAAAATATAACAACATTTTTTTAGAAAAATTAATAGCATAACCATTATCATAGATTTGAGAGATACCTATTAGAATTTGTTTCAATTCATGTACAGAGTGTACTTTATTGCATGAGATTGCTTCTGGATCTCCAACTACTAGAATAAAAATAATATTTCCTTTGGAATTGTCAGAAAATGTGGCTAGAGAACCAACCTTTTGAGTTAGATTTCTGAAATTTGATGAGTTTCCACTCATATACCTAGTGCAACCACTGTCCATGTACCAAATTTCAATTTGGCTTCTCTAACCTGCTTCCTATAATGTCATTTAAGCATGGATTTGTTTCGGTGCCCATATTATTTTTGGTCTATTAGTGTTATCTATAAATGAACTGGGTATCCAGACATGCATTTTCTTTCAATAAGAAATTGAATCAAATAAACATCTTCCAACAAAGGATTTCACAATCCCACTTATTTTTGGTCCCCCTAAATAATCATTTTTAGATATGTTTCCTATTATTCCACAATAATTATAGATTAATTTTCTAGTACTATGAAAAATGTAATTATTTTATAGTTTAGGTTTTTCACCTTCCCTTCTTATTCCATATTTTTCCTTTTTAGTCCCATTCTTTCCATGTATTTCATTTAGTGTATTTTCTCCTTTTGTAAAAATTACATATGCACTTTTGTATTCTTATACTTCTATTTGTAGTATTTTAATTTTAGACTCATGATTTTTATTGATGGTGCTAATTAAGATATACATTTACAGTAATACCCGGTGTTGTTTTTTCAGTGTTTCTCTCTCTCCTAAAATAGCATAATGAATATTCATTAATGATTTATGTTACATGAATAAAGAATCATATTTCTTTTCAAGAATATTGTAGTAATATGCAAGTTTATCATTTTAGATGCATTAATTAGAGTTTAATGAGTAATAGGATTTTACCTCATCGGTTTCTACCATAAATCACATATTGGCTTTCAGGTTCGATTCATCTTTTATGAATCAAACTCGGATGAGTTGTTGGAGTATTCAGAAACACTCCATGTAGCTTTCATTGTATTCTTCTATTTAATCACATTACCATTTCTCTTAATGAATTCCTTCTTCATGTATTCCTTCATTTATCGATATTGAGTTCTGAAATGACCAAGTTTCCATCACTCATAACATCTGACTTCCTTCACATATTTTTTAAAAGTCGTTCTAAAACATTTTTTCTTTCGATAAAACATACTGAATTTTTTGGCTATCTCATCCAGTCCCACATTATAATTTGATGAATCAGATCTTTTTAATTTCTCCATTATTTGTTTTTTCCTCTGCTTTCTGCATTTTCTTTGAGATGACACCTTTAATGAAGAGTCCTCTCTCTTGAACAGAACCTTATTCTCATTTGCTTCATCTTGCATCTCAGCCACATACATCATTAGAGTTCTAATTAACTGTCTCATTTCAAAATCTTTTATAGGTGTAGATAGTCAGATTCCAGTAGAAATTACATTCCATCTTTGTGGTAGTACTCTTATTAATTTCATAGCTTCATTAGCATGTTTAATCAGATCTCCCAAAGTAGTGATTTTTTTGACAATCTCTATCATCCTTCCTTTCATCTGGGTGATGGTTTCACCTTCAAACATCCTGAATGTATAAGTTTTTTTTTGTAGTTTCATACATCATATGTCTGACATTTTCAGTTCCTTCATAAGAAATATCAATAGTATGCCACATTTCATATGATGTCAGGCATTGACATACTCTGTTGAATTCATCTAGTTCAAGACCATAGATGATATCATTCCATGATTTTTAGTTTATGTTGTATTGTACTTATGTATTATCAATCCATGTTTTAGGATTCTCTGGAATCACATAGGGAGTTAAAATTTCCAAGTAGTCTATGTATCCAATTTTCTTTAAATAAATGATCATCCTTGATTTCCAGCATCAATTAATTTCACCATTGATGTGAGGAGCTCGAACCATTGACATGCCCTCCCATTTATCATCCATTTTGTTGATGTATAATCCAAAAAAATATTAGCTTGTTAATCTTTGACAGAACCAACATCTTTGATACCAATTGTTGGACCTGTTTATTCCAAATATACACAAGAGATGGGTGAATTATGTCTTTTACAATTTCATGGTGAGATCATGATCATTCCTTTTAACTATATCATAAATATTAAAAAGAGAAAAATAAATAACAAAGTTCATATGATTTATAGTGGTTCGGGGAACAGAAGGCCCCTAGACCACTCCAACAATGCTCTAATGGACGAGTACGGTGATTTTCATTATCGGGTCCTCTTATCAACTGACAGTTCAACAAGTGAGTGAAAGAAGTTTATAGCATTACATATTTAAGGATAAATAGAGCGTTCTGGTTCGTACACATAACCAAATGTACACCATAGTATGTGAAGCTGATTACACATAGTAAATGAGTTTTTTTCATTGAAATACTTTCCAGTTGTTATTCACAATTGCAACAACATAAAATTAATAGTTAAATGATCTTTTTCGTTAAGGAATATGTTTTCAGATATAAGTAGTTCTCATCTAATCCAATTGTATTAGATTTTGAAATAAATTCCGAAACGTCCACACTAGCATATCCACAAAAGATATTTGATGTAGCATTGGTGAATATCAATCGTGTTTATTATCATCAAAAAATAGATCTTTTTTGTTCTTCATAACTACTGATTTGTATATCTCTATTGTATTTGTAAATTGTAGCAGTGAAAAAAATCTGGTTCATGATATATATTTTCGATGACTTTCCTTTATATATTTAATACAAATTAATGCATGAATATATAAAATAATGATGTGGGTTCTCCTTTCTTAATTTAGATTCACAATGGTCACCTTATGACTCACAATATTCAAAAAAGATTGAATAACATATCAGTTATTACATTCCTTAATATTCTCCATGAAAATGTCCTCTTAAATTAATCCTTTCAATTATTAAAAACATCTATAAATTCATCGATGACACGATTTATATTTGGTCTTTTAATCTATCTTGAAATCAGCCCAATAATCTGCTTAAAGACTATTTCTTTATTAAAGAAATGGTTTAAATATTTGATGCAAAACGTATGGTAGAATTTCATAACATACAATCGATGAACGTAATATTTACAACGTAAGGTTGATCTCCAATGAAAGGTTAATGATCCATACTTTTCTTAGCTTCCAAATGTATGCTTTATCATTCAAAAATGTAAAGTTGATGAACCATACTTTTCTCTTCAACTAAAATGTTTGGTTGTTTACAAAATTAAGGTTGATGAACAATACTTTTATGAAAAAAAATTAACATTCCATACTCACATAATGATCTTCCATACATTGCTGATTTCACAAACATAAGGATCATTCCAAAAATAAGGTTCCTTCCAAAAGTAAGGTTCCTTGTTTCATACTTTTCAGAAAACGTATGGTTTCTTAACCATACTTTTCTGATAACCTATAATGTAAATGACGGATTCTATCCTTATGCTACACTCTTCAACCTAGTGTATGAACATTGTGTATAGAACACACTCAAGTAGTCTTTGAACATGTATAGCAAGACCAGTGTTTCTAGAGCATACTAAAAATGATATCTGAATACATTTCCAAATATTCCATTGGAATTAAATGCATTACTATTATCTCAACATAGATAAATAAATAATATTAATTTTTTGAAATATAATAACAGTAAAATTATTTGAATAACAAACAAGGATATCTGTGAGCATAAAAATCATCATAAAAAGATTGTGTATTGTTTTCAACAATATCCCCCATATAAAATTATGTACTGTTGAAAACAGCACCTTCTCAACAATCAATAATTTGATACTTGTTGATATATATTACAATAATATATATCCAGTAGAAACAACTATTTTTTATTAAGAAATTTTATCTTAATGTGTTTGGATTTTTAATATTGGAGATGATATTTAGAATGATAAATTTCAGTTTGAATATCTAAAAGTATCTTTAATGGTTTGGAAAACATTACATTCAATTATTCTTGTTCAACTTTAATCCACAACACATGACTATAATCTTGAGTAGATATAAAATATTATAATTTGTAATTTTATAATGTTATTTTTCATGCATTCATATTATTCCAACTCATACAAAATTATCTCATGAAAAATTTTGTTTGTCAGGATGAATTTTTATCATTGGAATCTGTAGAGAAACTTTCATTATTAGAAGAAGGAAACTTCATTTTGAAAATAATTTTATATAACAACACATGTGATGTTTTCCAGTTGAAATATCTCATAATTATAATTACGACCAACATATGTGATCCTATCAGATAAGTTTTATATTGTTTAGACACTGTTACATAGTAAAAAATATTTGGCCATCGGGATATATTATAATGTAGGATTCTTATCACCTTCCAATATTTATTATAATTCACTACATTTATGGATTCATAATTACTCTATTTTTTCTCCCATATATATAAGTATAATATTATTTGGATTATTTCATCCCATGATTATTAAAAAAATAAAATGGAATACATTTCTTGAGATAAGAATGTTTAATTTCTTTAAATTTTAATAATTGGATTAATGTTAATCCACCAACATTAAAAATTAAAATTTAAACTTCATTTCCTCTGTAAAATATTTAAAAAAGCCCCCTTCCAATGAAAATTTTATAATTAAAATAAACACTTATAGTTAGAGTTACAGATTCGACATAATTAAAATATAATTATCAATCAACACTTCCTTCGGAAATATATAACATTCTCAAAAAGATTTCATGTTTTGTGTATTTTGAAAAAGAGGCTTATTTCAAACAATACATGGATTTCATCAATCTAAAAAGCATTTTTTCAAAATTTTCATGTCGGAAACCACAAGGTTGTTCAATGTAAACATATTCCTCAATCACAATAATTAAAATATATAACTATAAATGTATATGATAATCTTATTTATTTCAATGTGAAACCATTAATAGAAAAATTGTAATAATTTATAATATTTAAGATGGGTTCATTGACTATTCAAAATACACAATTTATATCTATTAATTGTCTTTACCAAAAAGTACTATTTTGTTTCATTAAATATATCCATGATGAGTCAATTTTATTCCCATAAACTGTCTATGATATGATGATGATTTTATCATTATTGATATGGAACAAGTTCCCCAGACTATTTTGTCCTAATTTGATCCAACTCTTCATTCATTGAATCCTCCCATTAATTATGTCCAATATCATATAAATCTGATACAACATTAACATTTTGATAAGTGATGCCTTGTTTTATAATCTAATCTTTCAATCAGTCTGAATTGTAGACTTCTGATTTCCAGAAAAAATTTAAGAAATTATGTTTTTAAGTTAAGAAATTTCCAAAATCCTCTTCTAGATGATCATTCATCATCACATGATTCTCTTTAACCATGTAAATGATGTTTTGACAAAAATTCACTATTGTTTGAAATACCCAAATTTATATCTTTATCATTCTCAATATCTTTTTGTTATGATTTTGTATTTTCCATTACATTCAAATAACATAAGTCAAATATCCATTGTAATCATTTAATACAAAATTTTTATCTTATTATATTGGGTGAATAAACTTTACATTCTCTTTCCTCATATTTCTCATCGAATCCTCCCAGATCTGGATTTTTTATTTTACATAGACAAGGTATTCAATCAATTTTTACATACTTCATTGATGCATTTTGTTTATAAAACATTCCATATGGTTTCATTATGCTTTATGACATCAAGAAGATTCTATATTTAGCATCTAATGAATTACTAATTTATATTATCCAAGAGAACGTTGAATGTTTTTATTATCATACCCTTTTTAATATAATTTCCATTAAACTTAAATTTTTTCTCTATACATATTACTTTTATTGTGGTGTATATGGAGCATTATATAAATTTTTATACTAACCTTTCTCAAATAATTTTCAAAAATATTTCATCTGAATTCTATATAGTTATACATACTAAATCCTTTATTAAATCCCCCCATATCATTGTCAACATACTATTATAAAAACTAGATCAATTCCAAAAACTATAAATTATGTTTCATAATGATGATTATTTCAATTTTAATGAAATAATAAATAAAAATTTTAATGTATACATCTATTATGTTTTTTGATTTCTCATCGGCTGACATAAATTAGAATAAATATTTTCAAGATGTATTGTAAACTAAATGTCATCTATCTTATGATATTTATCACAAATCATCAATTTTGGAATTCAGTACAAATATCTTCATCTATTATTTTCAATTGTATAAAATAACATACAATGTCAACATTTAATATTTTTTATGGTCTTATAAACAATTTTCCCATGTCTTTGGTGGAATAATTTTTATCAACATTAGTAATCATGTTACATCAGTTATTATAAAAATCATTTTGAAACTTGTTACCACTATTTCCTTATCCTTTAGTGTATTTTTTTTACCATTCATACTTCTGATGATATAAGAATATTTTTAGAAAATAACTTCTTTTCCTTTGCCTAAAACATAACGTACACTATAAAATGTATGTTTTCTCTCTTCAAAAAATAAAGCATCATTATATTCTGACGTCTCTTCTCCATGCTCATCCATTCAGATTCCATATATTAATAAGGATAGATCATTTAATGTGTTAACTAATCCTCCATCATGTCATTCAACATGTTTCAATATTTTTATATCACCTGTCATATATGGATAATAACCACTACCAAATATGATTGGATAGTTATTTTTAAATTCATTCTAATAATCCTCTACAACAATATCTATTTCTTAAACATTATTCATCCCATATTCCTTTATTTTTCTACCATAGGATTCAAGTATCGGAAATAGTATCATACATATTTTGACATGATAACCATATTGATCATACCATCTATACATTCAATTATATTTTTTGTTTGAATGTTTATAAAATCATGAATTTTTTTATATTATGTTGTTTTGAATTTTACTCATCCATCATCAAATAATGCATTATCATTTCTAAAATCATCATCCAGGAAGTGACATTTTTTTCCAAAATTTATATTTTTTGGGCACAAAGATTCTATAACACTAAAAATATCCATTAATCCATGATTTTATACAATGTATGATTTTCATTTATAGATAATTTTTTGAGGTAGAAAACATTTTTTTGTTCTTTAAAAATCTAGAGATTGAGTATAATTAATACGAAGTAATTTTTTCACCTTTTGTAGATGTTACAGGATTCCCATACCCCGTCACAATTCAAACATTCCTACAACTTTTATTATCACATGAAATGTTTGAAAGATCAGAGGACCAATATTTTTGAAGGGTGGTAATTTCTCATAATTCATGATATGAGTTTTTAATCAACATTAGATGTTTATTATTATACATATATGGATTATTTAAGGTTTTAATTCATGTTCCTCAAGGTACATTAAAACTCCTGATTTTGTTATTGAACCATATTAACTACATATTCCATAGACTCCATATTCTTAATATGATCATCAATCACCATTAATTATACAGAAATTCATATATTTTATCAAACTATCCCTTGAATGTATAATTTTTTTTCTTGATAACTATATATTGAACGTCAGTAAAGTCACAACCTTATATATTTAACATTCTGAAAACATTATTGAGAGATTTTTTTTCATCATATGTATGAAGTTCAGTTATAACCAGATAGTCTCTATAAAATTTATCATTTCCACAACATGAGATGTATTATGTTTTCATGGTATTTTTATGGAATTTTCTATCTATTTTTAACATTCAATGTCTGATGAATTGTATTCTGTTGATTTTGATTTATAATTCTTAGTCAATATAAATATCTTGTTTATAATAAAATTCTTCATATATTTTTTGGAAAAATTTTATTCCTTATGATTTTTGTTCGACATCATCAATTATGGGTTTTCATCAGAATCATCATCTTTTTACAATATATCTAATTGGGAAAATACATATCATTCTGTCCAATTCCACTACCAAAAAATTTGAGGGGAGGTTTTTCTTTATTGTTTCTTCATCCTTTGTTATTGTTCTTGGATAATATAGTCATGATTTTATCATTCAACTCATTTTCTTTTGTATCTTTGGATTAAGATGGATCAAAATATTTAGAATACTGTATTTTCATTTTTCTCAGGGTATGCAAAAAATATTTGGACATTCATATTCATTGTGATGATAGGAAATAGACTCATTTATGAAAAAACAAGAATGTTAAGACACTCAGTTTGAGATTAATCATCGTTATATTACAAAGAATAAATTTTGTAATAATACATGTCTCAAAATTTTCTTCATAACTATAGAATATTCAATAAAATATCTAAATCAACTGATATTGAAAAATAAATCATTTTATATTTTTATGTTTTTATCTAAAGTTTCTTTTCTGCTTTTTTTCAACTTCATACTTACTATGAAATATTTTTGGCTTTCTATATTTCACTATTGCATCCCCATTGAATACTCATTCCAATTACGCTCACATAATTTTTATGTTTCGAAACTCATTACATTAAATCTAAAATTTCATTGATAATGGCATAAGGATATCATTCGTATCACTTCTATCAACCTCAATATTTCTATTATCAAAAAGAATCATCAGGCCATCATTCTCAATAAGGTGAAGGAAAATTTTTGATGCATCAAAATATCCTATGTTAATATATAGGTGATATGGAGTCATAAAACTTTTCTATCCATAAAAAATTATATAATAATTTATTTTAATTCCTCTATTGTTGATAAAATTGAGATTATACATGATAATTATTCAACATGGTAAACTTCCCCCTTTTACAAAATAATGTTTCAAAGGTAAAATAAAAAATTGTATGGGGGTGAATCAGTTTTCCACTTTTATATGATTCAAAACATTTAAAATCATATCTTATACCATGCATTAATTATTAAATCCTTACCATCATTTAGTAAATAATAATTCAAATAAATGTAGGAAATCATTTAAATAACATGAGATTTAAAATGTCTGGGATCTATTTGTGAATCTAAATCATTTTCCGATCCACTCACAAGGATATATGGAAATTTACGGTAAATAATATGTGAATAAAACATGTTCAACCTCCAATTATAGACCATATATATTCTTATAAGTTTGACTATACTAAATCCCAATAGTTTATAATGTTTTATTACAAAAAAATTAACTAAAAAAATAATAAATTTTTTCAATTTTCATCATAAAATTTCTCATGTTTGATGACCTAGAGTTCAATGGTATTCATTAGAATGAACATAATACGCTAAAAAATGTAGGATTGATAGAATAAGATACTCACATTTATAGAATCTGCTTTTCAAACAGGACCAAAATGATTAGTATAATATTCCATTGTTCGATCTTCTCATTCGTGTAAATAGATAATTCACGTGTTCGACAATCTTTTGAGATCTATATACAAAAAGAAATCATGATATGAATTACACAAATGTCATATTTTTATAAACTCGATAAAATTATTAGTGTATGAATTTACTATTACACTATCGATTGATGCATCAAAATTAAAAATGTGGGATAAATTTTTTTTCCACCTACTGAAATTCCAAATCTATGAAAACCACTCGCATTTAAACATCTACATTGAATAATTTAAACACTATCATAATTTATCTTCAATCATTCTTATATAACATTATATCATTTATTATTTCTAAGGTAAATTCATTAACATCTTTCTAATTATCATCTTTAGCAGCAATCTGATTAGCTTCCCCAAATTCAATACATTGGGGCTAAAATCCTCTACTTATTTAGATCTTACTATATTTCTATCCACATTTGGATATTACTATCTTCCACTACTCATTATGAACTAGATTTCATCTTCTACTCATTATGATTTTACTATCTTCCTCTTCCCATTATGACATAAAAATCATCTTCTATGATATTTTGATCGACATTCTCCACATTAGTCTAATGAATTCCTACTAACGATGAAATTCTTATTTCAATGGAATCACATATTAAATTGGGATCATAATATGTTGGAAATATAAATTGATTATAAATCCACTATAAAAAAATTTATATCTTTGAATGTCATCAGAAATAAATCCTTTAGTTTTAAGAAAACATGTATGCTTGAAACTTCTTATTCGATGAATATTTTATATTGATTCATGAAACTTCTAAAATATATAAAATGCCTCTATTTCTTCGAATTCATTTACCATTCATCTTTTCTTTATTTTTGATATGTTCATGATTGAAAAAGAATCATATAACTTTATCTTATTATGTTTTAGATAATTCATACAATGTAATTCAATGTCTTCAATAAACCTATTCATCAACATTCTGACATTATTTCAAACAATCATTATAATTTATAAAAAAACAGAGTCTGATGACATTGGATCTTCATACCAATGAATTTGATACCAGTTATTTTTCTAATAAATAACATGAAATTTCAAACTACTTCTATGTTAGGTGATACTCAATATAAAAACATTTATCCAAAATCATATGCCTGAAAAAAATGATATCAAAGGTGAAAAAATTTCTCCACCTTTGTGTTTCAATTCAACCATTTAAAAACTTTCATCTTCCTAAAACATTATTCATATAGATAAGGTCCAATCATGAGTAAAAATATAATTCAATAAAATGTTTAGTCTTCAACAATGGAAAAACATTGTTAAACCAAATAATCCTAATGGGGTTTAACAATAAAAAATTATGTTCCTATGTTGAAAATCATGTGGTGTCACATTCATCCCCTAAAAAAATTTATTCCCCATATTTTAATATTTATCATTGTAATGAATGTTTTTAAAATTTAATAAATCATCATTGGAATCCCATGTTATAAATGGGTTAATAATGTATCCTTTTTTCAAGACATAAAGGTATATGTAAATGACATATAAAATTAAATATTACTGGTTCTCTAATTATGCTAATTTTTTGAATGTAGTCACTTGGTAACTGGATTAAAGAGTAAATAATCCTAGTTTTTGTTATAGGTATTTGATAATATGAATGTGAATGATCACTGGAATTATATGGACCTTAAAACTGTAAATATTTAATGATTTTGTATAAAATACTCTCATATAAATGATGGAATCGAGATAAAATTATATTTCAATAACATTTTTGGGCCACCGATTTGGTCCCCGAGTCCTTTAAGGCCTTCAGACCACCCAGGAATTTGGGTCAGTAAGGCCTTCGGGCCACCTCAAGGCCTTCAGGCCACCTTAAGTACTGATGCAAACTAGATGACCTATGAGGAACAAGCTCTACAAGGAGGATGAGCAAGGAGCTTTCACCATAGCCAAAGATAAATAGATTGCAAGAATGAGAGGGTATGGCACCTACCATCGGGACAAGCCTGTGCATGCATGGGAATGCCTAGCTGAACAGCCATGTGAAGGTGGAGAGCTGATTTCACGATGATGATGCTGGGGAGGAGCAGTTCCAAGTAGTTAGTCTGGGTTGTATGTAATGTTTGAAGCTTACAGGAAAATTAATTCATCTAAGGCCTACGAGCCATGTTATACTGACGCCTACTGGCCTTATAAGGGTTCCACCTCACCCATTGAAATGTGGATTATAAAAAATCAATAAAAAATTAAGGCCTTTGTGCAATTGGAGGTGGAGTGAAAAGTATTTCAAAATGTTTACAAATATTTTCCAAAACATATAATATTAACGCTATTTACCAAATATAATAAATTTAAATCTAATAGACATCTAGAACATAACTAGTTAAAAAATTTTGTTTAAACATCATATTGTATAGAATAAAATAAGGACATATTAACCTACTCAAAAAATAGGGCAGCAGTAGGACATAACACATTATCCAACATTGGTTTTTAGGTTTAAGATCCACAACCTAGCCAGATGTGATAGTTCTTCAACTGCCATGGGTATTTTAATTTTTTCTAATGCCATATTAAAATAATTCTTCTAATTGTTTCAAATTATAATAGACCATAAATACCTCAACATCCAATATTTTTTAAACCGTTAATGTTACTAATACATTCATAAAAACCAATTTACCATTGATATTTCAACATTAGGTGCATATTATGTTTTATCCTTCCTCCATCATTGTTTTCGACAAGGATAAAATTTTTACAAGATCTAATTTCATAGTAATTGATTCCATTAAAAAAATTCACCAGTTCCATTTAAAAAGTTTAATGTAGTCAAATAATTATGCATTTCATTTTTCTGATAATATGAATATCATTGATAAAAATTATCCTATAACATAATCCAAGAACTAAAAAGCAAAAAAACTAATCATTCCACATCATTTATGTAATCGAATATTCTCCTCCATGATCTGTATGAATATTTTGAATTATATTCCTTTGAGACAAAGATTAATCAATTTTATACAATACTATATCCATACAATTTATATATTTATCATTAGAAATTTATTTTATGTTAATGAAGTTGCATGCATGAGGGACTTTTTATTCACAACTAAAGAAAACGGATTACCATTTAAACATGTTACAAGTTGTATCCCTCCATAAGTATCACATGATAGAAAATAATTCTTCCCACTATTCACTATATATATTTTCTATTTCATAATACTATTAACAGGATTCCCATTGAATCCTTAATACATAGAGAATTATTTCTCTATGTTGATAGAAAATGATACTTTTTGTTTTATAATTCTATTGATTTGTAGACTATATCCCATATATTGATTAACTTTGGCCACTAATGAAATAATAATTGACACTCATTGGATTACATGAATTGATAAAATTTTCATTCCATCCAATATATATCATTTCTAATTAATCACATAAACCTGATATTTTTGTAACATCATGAATCATATTATGCAATCCCAAAACTACCTAAAACATAATAAAAATTAAAAAATCGTGAAAATATAATATTCAAATCATAATCATTGTATATTTTTTGATATATTTATTTTCTAAACCTTCATAATTATTTTTTAATAAAATTAAAAATATCATATTCATATCACCATAGATTATTAAACTATATCTACTATAAGGCCAATGGTCTTGTATCAAGATTTGATAAGTTTAATCTCAATGTGCTATATTCATAGAACTGTCACCTAGATAAATCTGTTGTTGAAAAAATTCAACCTATAGTATACATATGTGATTTATTTTATATGATAACAACAAAATCTATACCTTACAATAAAATTATGTTGTTATTATATAAATATAATCAAATTATATCATAACATTATTTTCACTATACAATATTTTTCTAAATATATTTATTATGGCTTCTACTAAAATTTTTCTAATACATATTAATTCTACATTGTCCCTAGTATCATGGAGCATGGGTCTACATTATTATACTGGAATATGATAAAAGGTATCAAATATCAATTGAACTAATAATTTACTAGTCTTGGTAAATTACATGTATACAATAAATTATTATAAAAATTTATATAAAAATTTATCTAATGTATTTTCATTTAGAACTTTGTCACTCTTTATTTTGTAATATTTAGACTAATAAAAAAATAATACATTGTGTCATGGGGAAACTAAAAAATAATGAAATGTGGACATTAAGTTATCAGTAAGAGTATGAATAGATCATTATCTACGTATAAATAAATAATAATAAATATTTAATGTTAAATAAAATAATCACAAGACAATGATCCAATAACATTATCATAATATGGAATTTATAAATTATGATCAAATATTACCTTATAAATATTCACATGATCTTGAAAAATATACCATATTTATTATTTAAAATAATATAATCACAAGGAATGTCAATTGGAGAATTCATAATGATGGAATACATAATTAATGAAAAATAAAACATTCAGAAAAGGGCCTGGGCGAATCCATCAAAATAATATTTTAACCCCTCTTCCAAAATAGTATCATGTTTATTTAATAAGAGATATAGATACATCGAGGTCATATAGAGGTCACCAATAATTACATGAATTGTGTAATAAATTATTCATATAAAATGTTTGAAACATAATCGTCATTATAATTATTTAAGAAAATATAACATATGAAATTTATTTAGATATCACAATTTATGACCATATTCATAAATCATCTAGATTAAATTTTAGAACGGTAAAAAAATTTACATACCAAGTTAGTATTATCATAAAAAATATATTGAAATAATAATTATGATATCAGTAAAACATATACTCAATCTATCATAATAATAATAGAGGTTTAATTATTTTTATGAATATAAAGGCCCTATAAATTTATATTAACACGTTTTTGAGAAAAACAATAATTAAAATTTTAAAATAGAATTTTAATAATATAATTTCTCTAAAAATATTGTAAATAATCTAAATATAAAATATCATAACAATATTGTAAAATAATAATTAAAAAAAAATTATTCCATAAAATTAGAAAAGAATGTTCATGTAGTAAAATATAAAACATTGACTCATTTCTCATTTTTAAATGAATCCTAATTTCAATTCATTTGAATATAACATAAAGATAATTTAATTAAATAAAAATCCCACCGTAAAAAAATTAAAATTTCATTATTAAATATTTTTCCTGAGGTTTAATTTTTATTGTAAACATATTAAAAATACAAGGGTTTTGTTGAAAAATGTATTCCGATTGAATATTAAAATAATATGGATTTGCATAAAATTATTTTCTCAATAATTTTATTTTCCAATGAGTAGAAATATTGAATTTATATTTTAAAAGTTTCAGGAATAAATAATTAGAAGAAAATATATTTATTTTATGATATAAATATCAAATATTATCATCATGAGAATCAAAAAGATAAATGGTCCTTAATAATGATGAGAATATGAAAAAAACAATTACCAATTTTGTAACATATTTATCATAGGACCGATAAAAAATGAAATAATATGAAAAATCAACTTCCATTACGTATAATATATTCATTATCTTTACTATCATCATGGATTTATTTATACCAAGAAATGTAAATATATTTTGAATACAACATATGCCCCATGGATGTGAAAGCAACATGAGAATCCCTTACCCCAGGTTTGATCCCCTTTATATGTGTCCCAACCATTAATATAATGGTTTTATATATATTATTAATTTGTAATTAAATGATAATTATATTTATAATAATATATATAATACTAAATTATCATTCAATCGTTATTTTGTTAATAATATTTTATAATTTCTTGTTTTTCGGGTGTTAGTTCCCTTCCTTTCGCTTATGCACTTTTTAAAAAATCATTCAAATATCATTCAAATAAATATTCTAAACAATGATTTATAATTTTGTTAAAAATATCATATTTAATCTTTAGATACGCTTGTATGACAAATTATAAGTATTGGACATTGAAAATCAATCGCATATATCAATGGAGAGGTTATGCTATACATAGAGGTGAGCGACGACATCAGTCCCACTATGACTGAAAGTGCATGGAAGTGCCTAATGTATTTATGTTGATGAATAAATATATCACTATAAAAATCACATATTTTCATTAATTATTTTATTATTACATTTCCTAAAAATCAAATTTGAAAAACAAATAAGAAACACATTATGAGGAGAGAGTTCATCATACACACACGTGACATTACCATATTTAAAGGGGAAGGGATAGTAAAATGGTATATGTGATATTAAAATTTGAAAATTATTATAATATAATAAATATAATATATATGTATTAAATAATTTATTATATCCATTCTTTAATAGTGGTGATGGAAAATGGAGTACATCGGTTTGTGAGGTGGTTGTCGGTCCAACATGTGATAGATGATTTCATTTCCCATACGATAAAATTGGAGATGGATAAATATTATTACATAAACATAATAATATAATAGTATATTGTATATTTCTGTTTCATTATATTGTATTTCATAAAATGTTATTAATTATTAAAAGGATAAATAATGATTAATGTCCTTTTTTATGACAATTATCTTCTTTAAGAGAATCCTCCTTTGGATATCCTATTAAGGAATCTACGAGTACTCATTGGAATGGAAATATATCTATATAATAAGTCAAAATAAATTAGATTTATATTATGAATAAAATCTTTTTTCAAAAAAATCATATGAGTGGTGCGTATAAGTGTGTGGAGGGTGTGATAATTGGGAAAACAGGACCCTCAGGGAAAATTATGTGAAATATCTCAACAGTATCCAAAATGACAAAGTCATTCACCTGGAAAAAAGATCTAAGTAACCATATTTACTTATTTTGAATTTTCATGCCATAAATATGTCTTGATGACATTATTTTAACATTTTGGTCGGTCATTTTAATCATTAGCTTATTATTTTAACCCCATGTTATACAAAATTTTACCTTAACCATATTGATTAATTTTTAATATTTTATTCATTAGGGTATTCAATTTAGATGAACATATTAGATAATATAAATTAAATTACTTCATAATATTGAATCCATTTCATCTAATTAATTTCATATATGTGGTAGAAATCAATTTAAAATTATACATACATATGATATGATATGTGAGTTTTCAAAGAGATAATTCTCATAAGTATCATATATTTTATAATCAATACGTGTCAAGAAATTTAATATAATGACTTAATTATGTTAAATTGAAATATAATTTAATTAATTAAAAAATTATAATTTAAATTTAAATTTTTAAATTATGTAAATTTGAAATGTGGATGTTAGTACAAATCGGTATTTTACACTATTCTTTTCAAATTAATTTTTTAGAAAAAATAATTAAAAATCACATTAAACTAATTTTTATGTGATTATATAAATAATGGATTTTAACTAGTGAAATAAATATTCTTAATTGGAAACAAATTAATTAAAATTTATGCGTGAAAAGTGTGACTGAACCTATATTTTTAAAAATTTTGATTTTCGGAAAACCTTAATTTTATTATATTATGATTCATATTATATTTATAATAAATAAATAACATCTCTATTTATTTTATACATGTATAAAAAAACGTTTTTTAAAACATAATTAGAACCATTTATACACTCCAACATAACATCTAGGTTATAGTGATCAAGTTTAAATAATAAAATTTCATATGATAATCATGTTACATTAAAACATAGTGTTTTTCCAAGTAATCTATTAATGAGATTTATTATTAAAATAATGAATCATATTTTAATTATTGGTTATATTCTCTTTAGATCCTGGAGTTTTGTCTTATAGACATAATCGAACATGATATTCCTATTTTAAAATTCTCATTGTGTTATAGTAAACAATTCGAGAAAGGCTCCACAACTATACCCGTGTTCGGAAGAGATATTATAAATCATTAAAAGGGAGTTTTATAAAGTATTTCCAAAATATTAGAGTATGAATAATTAGTATGGTGCGTTTAAAAACAATAATAAATGAGGAATACAAACATAAATCTCAACTCAACTAAGAAACTATAATTGATGTTGAGATGGAGGTTGAATTATAGGATGATTCTGATTATGATAAAAATTATATTTTTTTATTGGAATAACAAATATATTTATAAGAAAAATATGAATAATATAGGGAACACGCCTCATGTAATGATGAACTAGATAACTAGGATTATGTTTTATTCACCTTTTGATCTTATTAATGACAAAATTTATGTTTCATGAAATAAAAAATGAATAGTAACCATCGACTGAGAAAGTGGAATATATTAGGAAACAAGACGAAATACTATCAGAAGTAGAAGAATATGTATATATGTATGATGTGAAAGATTATAAAATTAAAACTATTGAATATTTTGATGAAACTTTAAATAAAAAAACTTAAATAATAATTACACTATATATGTATATATATGGAATATATTATCAATCACCTATAAAGCCAAATATTATTTTTCATTCCAAATTTTACAGAAAAACATTCTAGGAGAATGTTAGATGAAGAAATGGATATGCTTTGTAGTCAAAATTGGGAACATTTTCAGTGTTAAATGCATATTATTCTTCTTTAACATGACATAATGAAGTGTGATAAAACATTACAACCTTAATAAAAGATGTATTTTTTTTGAAAATTGATTTTTAATTTTGATTCTTGGAATTTATTTTTTTATTTAGGAATCTATTTTAGGATATATTTAAAAATCCATCTATATATTTGAGCATAAAAAACAAGGACCATGTTCCCTCATGTGTTTTCATTTAATCTTATATGTTGGCCCATAGGATTTGAAATAACTGATAAATAATTAAAAGATTAAAATGAATAGACTTATGTAGAAATAGGGGTGGTTTAATGGATACTTCTTCTTGACCTCCACCCATCTTAAATTCATTATATTTACCATAAATTAAAAAAATATCTACAATATAAATTTTCAATATTGTATCTATTATAAAATATATAGCTTATCAATAGATTTATTCCATATTTTAAATTTCAATGTGATTATAATTAATGATTAATAATGGGGAAGAATTAAATAATAAATTTATAAGGGTGTAAATTTAATAAATTAAGAATTGGGGATGGATATTAATTATTGAAGTTTAAATTTCCATAAATTTTAGAGGAATTAAATTTTCTAATTTATTATTGGTTAGAATAATATTAATATGTTATTATATGAGTGAATGAAAAATATTTTAATCCCATTATTGTTATTGTTCTAAATGTGATTAATTTATTCGTTCTTATACAATATTTCGTGAATGATACATGGGGATCGCAAAGATACTGGAAAGTTATTTATTAATGTGGTGGACCAAACAACACATGAATAAATAGTTCATAATTTCTGAACAATATTAAAAAATATCATAACAACACAATCAATAAAACTATAATTTTTTAATTTTTTGATCCCTAGATACATAATCCATTTAGTGGATCCTTGATAATTGTTTTATTAATTACTATATTCCAAACTGATGTGGCAAAAAATCAATTTTACATTTAGTGAAGTGATCCTAGGTGAAAATAACAAATTATATAAGTCACCTTGAGTGATGTCACATTTATTAAAACACAAAAAAATAAATATACCATATTCATTAGAAAAAATTTTCTACATAAAAAATTAAATTGACCTGATGAAGAAAAATATATTGAAAATAATTAAGAATAATGAAGTTACTACATTAACTAATATGATTTCACCACATGAAAAAAATTAGTGAGTCGCTAAAGAAAATATAAGTAAAGGTATTAGAAAAAATGAGGTTATCTTATTTAGAAAAATGAAATTATGACGGTAATAATAATAATGTGACCACATAGAAATCGTTGAAGTGACCTCAATTTGAAATTTTTAATAGTTGTGAACAGTCCATATGATGTATAAATTTATTACCTTTTTGAACCTTCCATATGACCTACAACCAGTTCATGAGTATTTCATAATTTAGTTTAAAATGATATATTTAATTTATATTTTTTATTTTGAACTTATTAAAGTTTGTTTCATATTTTTATATTTATTTAATTATTAATTAGATTCAAAAAAATAATTTCTTTACAATAGAGTTTTTTGAATTAATTTTATGTTTGATTAAATGATCTTAATTTTGGTTGATGTATATTAATATTTTATCTAGATTTAGTCATTTTATAATTTAAATTTTTGGTAATTTGGATGGTAAATCACATATATGTTTTAGTACTATTTTAAGTGATATTAATGTTGATTATTATTAATTTTCATTAGGGATGTAAATATTATAGATTTTTTTTCTATTGAGTATTTTTTCAATATTAAAATTTATCATTTTAACCAAATTCATAAATTGGTTCTTTCACATTCAGTGAAGAAATCCCATATTTATTGTTGATAGATGAAATAAAACAATATTCATGATTTGAATCATTTCTTCCTAAAAAACACAATATAAGGAGTTCTATATATCTAGATCAAAATACATAAGATTGAGTTTATTTTATAATTGTGTGATAAACTTTCTCATAAACGTATAGTCATTATAACAACCAAATTTATTTGATCCATTGATACTATATATCACCTTCCTACCATGCTACCAAGATCATTATTTTTTCACTAATTATATAATGTTAATTCATTGAATTTTGAATTTTATTTATCATGTCATATTTTCTTACCCATTAAATTTTATGATAAAATATTGTGTTTAAAAAAGATGTAATAATTAGAATAAACAATTACTATAAATAGGATAAGAAATATATTGTTACTTTGACCAATTAAAATTGAGTTTTGGTTTCTACCACTACATAAAAATTTAACATATTGGGATTGCCTTCAAATGTTTCAAAGTATGGGTGATTTGGTGAATATTATAGTTGTAAAAAAATATGTTGTATTGAGTTTTTCCTCAAGGGGTTAAAATATATGTTTTGAAAGAGTTATAATATTTAATAGAGTCATAGAGTCTATGATTATGGGTAATGTATCTCTATGTATTTGAGAGTGGTAAAGAGTAATGTAAGACCATTTTGATCGAATATATAAAGCATTTAATTGTATTTATTTCTTTTTATTTTTCTTCTATAAAAATATAAAAATAATAAGTGGGTAAAATGATTTTGAATTGCCATGATATAATTTGAAATACAAGGGTGCAATGAGAATTATGGTTTCAAATATCAATTTTCTTTTATTCCATTGAAAAACTAATTATGGAAACTCTTAGTCTCAGGTAAATGCATTTCGTAAACACGTGAGCATTGATAGGGGGAAATTACGGTGAATCTATATAATATTCTTTATGTTGATCATAGTACATTTGTTATTTTGGTTAAATTAACCCATATTTACCATTCATTAAATCATATTAGCATCTATAAATTTGTGTCATAGGAGGTTTCTAAGATTCATCATATCTTATAATTATATTTTCTTTTAAAATAAAAAAATAATGGGATGGATTTAATATTTAAAACTTGTAGGAATTAATGTTAATGATCATTAAATACATCAATGTTCTTTATTTCATGGTAAAACATATTATGGATAATTTATTCATAGATGGAGGCTTTCCATAAATACATATTCATTGATAGTTAGTAAATCATATTGAATCTACAAAATCATCTTGAGGATGATCTTAGATCATTTATTATTTTTCTTAAATTATATTATATTCTAAATTAAAATTTGAATAATGTCTTGTCATATGATTTTAATAAGAAATTGTATAGTACAATTTATACAAAATCAAAAACATGAAATTTTGTAAATAATAAAAGTAACTCATTTAGGTTCATAAATGTTTATAATAACTAATTTAGGAATGATTATTGTAGTGTATTATGAGAAAATGGTTTGAGAAGAGATATTAAATAAAATAATTTATATTTTTAAATGTATTGTAGATTGAATATATAATTTCTAAGAAACAATAAAAAAAATATACCATTTGAATGTATTTATGATGTTTATAAAAAACATTTTAAAATGTATGTAATTGATGGAAAATAAAAATTTAAAATAATTTACTTATATTTATGGATCATGACCACATTATACTAAAGGATGATCCTTTATTAATTACAATCCAACAAAAAAAGTATTGAAATCTTGAATTTCCATAAAATATAGTTGTTTTAGATAACCATATATATATATATATATAATACCCATATTACATTGAGAATTGAAAATAAAAGAAAATACAATAAAAATGAAAAGAACTACTTTAATGAATGCACATTCAATGATTTCCTCTCCTTATCACATAGTAAGGAATAATTATGGATGATTTCAAATGATTAGTAAGAGATTAGTATAATGGAATAAATTAAGAATAAATAATAATATTAATCAATTATTTGTAAAAAAATTAAAATTTATTCCATTTAAATAATATGACTATAATAATATGTAAGGAATAATCAATACAGAATGGTAAATAACGTAAAATAAAATCCATTTAAACAATAAAACAATGAATGAAATTCAACCAAAGATAATTTAAATGTTATGATGTGATGGATAATACTAGTGACCAAATAATCAATGGTGGTAATGAATATTAATTGGAAATAATGTATCACAAACATGATTCCTCTATCATCAAGACCATTCATGGGATAGATTGAACCAAAGGTATAAAAAAATTAAAATTGGACAACATGATTTGTCTAATGAGACCTGCATATTCATCAGGGGGTTATAAAAATAAGGGCCACTCTAACTACCATGGGACAAATGTATTCTCTGATATCCAATAATTGATATAATTCATTAAAAATACGCATTTTCATAAAATTTATATATTGAGTAAGTAATATATATTTATCAATATTTACCTTGTTAATAAATTAAATTTAAACGTAAACCCATATGTAAAAATCATATAATGAATTAAAATTAGTCTTTTCTATTATTATAAAAAAGGATATTTATGTGAAATGAAATTTCTAATGAAATAATATCACATGAATGTATGTTTTTCAAGATAAATCATTCAATAATAAAATAATGTGAGATTGTAGATCATTTATCACCACATGGTAATATTATAGTAAAATTCACTTGAAAGAAATGATTATATGTGAAAATTAAATGTCCATTATGTATGAATAAATCTTGGTATTTAATTTCATTGTTGATTTATATACACCACAATAAATTAATTTTTCAATAATAAAAAAAGCATCGCAATGGAATGTAAATTAATATGAAATTCTATATCACATGCTTCATTAGGCTAATGTCTCCTTATGATCTAGTATTGATGTATTAATCATGATAATAACATATACCATAATCAATTTATTTTTTATAATATCATATATGGATATTTTGTATCATCTTCTTATGCATTCATTAATAGTCATCCCTTATTTTCATTGTTTTGGGTCTTAAGTATTTTTTTAAAAATTTTGATTTGACATAAATGGTTATTTGTATGAGAATATTACATAGTTCTATCTTTTAATGACTAATAATAATGAAATAATTATAATAGATATACATAAATTATATTTTTTAATACTAATCGTGAATGATGGTTTTGATAAATGAAGTTTCTTATGATCCTGGAGATGGTTGGACGTACATATGCATGAGTAATGTTTCAATTTCTCAATGATAATTTTGGAAATGACGTGATTTATATTTTATAATTCAATATTTATTATTATTTCATATATATTACATATTATATTTTTTAATATACAAATTCATGTCATTGATGTATTATGGTGATGAAAAGCGAGTCACATCATTTCATGAAGGTGGTAGTCCACACATACGTGAAAAACATTATCATAATTCTTCAAGTCAATATGTTATAATGAAAATAATATATATAATATTTTTAAAATGAAAAATTGTTCATCAATATTGTCATTATTTAACATATATATCATTTATTTATCAACTTCATCCTTATTTACTTCTATGTAAATCTATCACATACCATCCTAGAGGGGCTTTTTTCATTACTATCCAACGGCAACCTCCCAAAGGCCAAGGGATAGAGACTACCATCAAGTAGGAATTTCCCAAAAATGGGAGGCATTTCCTATGTAATTTTACAGAAGAACACATCTTCATGCTCAAAATAATAAAAAACACTTACTAAACAAATGCATGCATACAATTACATCCAAAATAATAGGGTATGCTTGGAATGTAATGTGCGCTAAAGTAAAATGAATCTAGAATACAATCCCCCCAAAAAGAAAGATTTTGTTGAAGAAGGTCCTAAAGCACAACTATAGAGAACCTTACATTAATGGTTGGTATATGAACTGGTATCTGATGTCGTTGGAGGAACCCGTAACTAATTGGTCCCTCCCTAATCACAACATCAACCTAGTCCACATAAGACTCTATCAAAAAATCGATGATATATAAAAGAAATGACATGTGGGGGACAATCCCCTGGAGCGGTGAGTAAATCAATACTCAATAAGACAACCTGGAACAAAAATTAAAAGACCAAAAATGGAAAATCATGAAGAAGATGCCAAATTGAAATAACACAATGTGAAAACACTACAAATATGATATAGTTTTCTCAACAGAGGTATATGTTTATTAATAAAATACAAGAACGTCTTGGTATACTCAAAATAGATCCAAGACGTAATGTTTCATCAAATGTCAACTACATAGTTCAGTTTCTAGAGATATCATTTTTTTGTGATCTCACTCCTTGGTCTATTTTATATAATCACACTGAATAGGTATACCAAAAGTTACCAAGGGGAAAATAGGTTCTCAACAAGATACATAGTTTAACTATGATATCCAGTCTCAATATAACATTGAGTTTTGATAAAAAAAACTATGTTTAGGTAACACGTTGTGTTTTTTGAGCACATAGTCTGTCGGTAATATACAGGGTGTCGATAATTCATGTACCTCTCACATAATATATTCCCCAAGACACTGATAATCATAACCCACTGAAAACTACATGAAGAACACTCATACCATCTAGAAAAATAAAATAAAAATCATATGATGTTGATAAACTTATAGTTTGTCATCTACACCAAAGGTTCTCTGAGTAAAATCCACAGACTAGTAGAAACATCATTCTAGAATGGGGATAGGTGCTTAGAAAAATATTGTTCACATCATGTTCATAAAACCTATATAAAACCAAAAAGATAAGTGAGTGTCGATCGGGCCTCTCACAGAGAGACATGCTCCAGACCTTTTACTCAACTGTCGAAGGCTCGGTGAGACAACTCACTTTATAATACATGTCAACCTCTATGAAGGGAACGTATTATTCATTGAAACCATAGAGTAATAGTCCAAGGTTGTGATTTCAAAATCCACATATAAAAAACCCCACAAATCCGTCCCAAAATAGAATCCCTATTACATTGGTCCCAACGCCATAGATGGCTCATTAATCAGATTATCTGTTTGAAAGATAGATCCATTTCATTTTAAAACTCTGAATACTAGTATAGCGTTTGTCTGACTCGACCTGCCAGACCCCATCCTATCCAGGTTAGTAGATCCATCCTATTAGAATGGTCATAGCCTGCATGGGCTAGACCAGATGGGTCCAAGCCATAGGCTCGTTTGGTCTTGCACAATGGGCCATTCGAGATGCTCGACTTATTTAATTGGGTTTATCCATGCATTCATGTTTTATTGCACCACATGCAGACCAATGTACCATGTGCCTCCACCTGGTCACTTCAGTGATTCTGAATTCAATATGGTCATCTTCCTCATTAGCCCACCCCATTGCCTCGCTGGCTCCTCATGCCATGTGTCTCCTTCGACACACCTATGTCCCGATCAGCGGGCCACCGGTTCACCAATGTGCTCTTTTTCTATTGAAATGGAGTAATATCTATTATCCTCATGCAGTATACATCATTTACCTTGTCTTTGATCGACGTTTCAATCCATTTAGACAAAAAGTCACCAAATTGAAAATATCTTATGAACAACTTTAATCCATCCATCGCATTTGTTGTCACATATCCATTATGACATGTCGATCCCAGATCTATGATATCAGAACATTGTTCCATGTATCGAATGTGCAACGATTGATACATCACAACATGTTGAGTCATGAGAAAAATGTATTATGCATGTGATAAATAAAGAATGGGGGAATAATAGAATAAAAAAACCAAGTAGAATGAGACTTGATCAATGAAAATTTCAATCATGGTTCGTTTTGGATGGAACAAAAATCTATATCTAACAAATACTGGCAAGATAATTCTCGAATAAAACCCCTATAATGGTAAATCCCATCGTGAAACAACATTCGATCCATGTTCCAATATATTTGTTGATTTATCCACATTCATCATTGTATTCATATATGGGGAATGTAAATATAAAAACAAATGCTAGGCCTCAATTTTGATAAATCGTTGATGAAGAACTGCCGGTGTGTCATTGTTGTGTGTTAAGATCCTATGAATCTATGGTTCATCATTGATCGTCGATCCATGATCCACAACTTTTCATTGAGATAAATCCATCTCCATGCCTCAAATGAATTCAAGGATTATGGCGATAACTGTGATTCATCTGAAAAACACATATTATAATAAAACACATCATTTTTTAGGAATAAAATATTTTAACTAGAATATTTTATGATGTTTACAACCAAAAACTATTTCAAGGTAGGCCCACCCTGGCCAATGATAGGATTTTCCTGAGGAAAAATTCCATTTATAAACTCTATGGTGGTATTAGATTTCCAATCCACATTATATTTTATGTTTTATTAGGATTATAAAAATAATATCAATTTTTTTAATTATTTTATTTTTGTTTTTCCCCTGTGAGATTTTACCCCTAAATACCCTCATCATCTCTAGTTAAGTTGCATACAGGGTAATTCTACTATATTGATCCATGTTGTGCAGATTTATTTCAGATATGGGAACCCATTTAAATGATATTTAACATTTTTAGAAATGTCTGACTCACATGATATTAAAGAGTTATCATTTTTTAGGAATTATTCATGGCACACAAGGCCTCACAATCACATGTCTTCTCAACAGCAGGTCTCCCAATTTTCCCAATTAAATTCTGAACAAAATCTCAAGAAAATTGCCGTCATTATATTTTCCCTACCATAGATATTTATGTCCCAAAAATCCAAAAAATGGTCTATTCAATCAATTGTGGGTACTAAGCATGAATCTGATCATCCTTATCCCAGGTTCTCTTCATGAGTTTCATGTTCCACCACCAACCATGCACTATAGGAATCTAATTCCCATAAAGGATCCCTTTCTATTGATCCATTTCTATTCTGGGTTATTAGAAGTAATTTCTGATTCAATGTTGTGTGATGAATCATGAAAGTATCTCCTTAGATGAGACATGTGGAAGACGACTTGTACCCAATAAAACTATGAGAGTAGTTCTCGTTGGTACACAACCTTTCCAAAAAAACTCATTATCAATAATGGGATGAAGAACATCAGAGATAGCTTGTTGTCTCAGTCAATTATCCATATCCTATGTCGAGGAGAGGCAAAAAACACATTTTCTCCATCCAAAAACTATAATGGCCTCTGTCATTATATAATTTCTGATGGATCATTATAGTCTTCATTCAAAACTCGATGAGCATCACCATATCTTTACTCTACAATGTCTAATTTGAGACCATGAGTGTCAACTCTCCTTGGTCATTCCCATAAAGTGGTGACCTTTAGGGTCACCCATACCATGGATCGAATGGTGAAATACCAATGGTGGATTGGTAGTTGTTGTTGTACATAAACTCCACCAAATTTAGGCATTCCTCCAAATAGCAGCCAAAAACATAACATGAAATCCCAAAGCATGTTCTCCAAAGCCTGAATGATCCACTCAATCAGGTTGTCCTCCTGTGAGTGAAACAATGTACACATTCATTCCTATGTCCCAAATACCTTTTATAATCCTTCCAAAAACCTTAATTTTAACTGAGAATCACAAACTAAGAAAATAAATGACAGAACTCCATAGAGTCAAACAATCTAATTCATGTAGAGGAATCTCGAGCTCTCTACAAAACTGTTATCCTGAATATATTGGAAGGGGGTCATCTCAGGGATTTGGCAAATGATCACCCATATAGTGTCATTCCCCTTTGAATATAAATTGTATACCCATCATGAAATCCATTGTTACTCCATCCCATTTCTATTTCAGAGTCTCAAGTTGTTTAGTCAAACCTGAGACACACTGATTGTCATCATTAAGTTGACGACATGTAAGGCATTGAAATATAATCCTTGTGACTTCCTTCTTCATCCCTGGACACCCAACTGACATTAGTGGTTCTGGTACATCATGTAAACACATTTATATACCACTTAAGGGGTGCATGAAACTGTATTAGGGAATTCCCTATGGACGTTTGATCATGTAGAGACTCACAATTAGTTTCCCTAATTTATGCCCACCTGACTCACAGTTATAGTTTAGTTATTACAACCATTAACTATAGAAAATTGTTTCCCTTAATATCCGTAATGGATATCTATAATGAGGAAAACAACATCGTTTTGACATTCTACAATTTCAAGTTAAATCACCTACCGAGAATGTCATCAACCATGTTCCCCTTCCCTTGAGTGTAGACATTATTTAAGTCACAGTCATGTAGGAACTCTAGATATCACCTCTATCTAAACATCCAAACCTTTTTAGTGAAGAAATAAATGATAATCTTGTTGTCGAAGTGGACCATTAACTTCTCGCACATCTGGTAGTATCACCACATCTTCAATGGAATGATTACTAATGCTATATTAGGATCCTGGGTCACATAATTCTATTTTTTTTATTTCAACTAGCATGAATTATTTGTAAACACTTCATTCCACTTCATCAAAACACAACCATGACTAGTTAATGATTAATCACAAAACATTATGTACACGGCACCCTCTTATAGAATCCTCATGATGGATGCACTGGTGAAACTCTACCCCATCCATCACTGGATCCATTGCATCTCTAGTCTCTAAGATGATATGTTCATGATCAATAAATACCACCTATGGATGACCAGGGTGAGACACACGGTAAAATGAATACTTTCCTCTACATTTCCTACAACTTCAATTTTATGTCATGAGGCTCTATAGGAGCTACCCGATCTGTAGTTGAAAATATCCATAATGTCTCGTGGTGGAGATCCTTTCATATGTCTTTCTATTTGTAGGGAGTTAAAACTGTATCATATTCACGAAATACCGCCTTATTATCCACTATTATTATATTTAATTGATGAATCAATACATCTATTTCACTATGGGAAAGGCTATCCAATAGAAGAATAATCATCTTCACCCTCCTATGTGTGAGTCCATCATGAGTTTCAGGGATTTTCATTTCACCAATTAAAAGGGAATTATGTTTCAAAACTATATTTTACTAAAACAAAAAAATATGAGGAAGATATTTGGATACAATTCGATACTGATAATGACATTTTATGTCCTCAATGCAACTACGAAGTGATTCAAAATGAAACCCTCATATTTAAGAGTGTGGTCACACTATTGGTACTAGTGTGTGATCTTTGGGTCTCCTCCTGTATGATTCGTCCAATTTCAAGGTCATGTTAATAGTTTAACCCAAATATCTATGTATCAAAAACAAAAGAGGTAAGAAATGAAAACACTAGAACATGTATCCATCTTCTGCAGCTACAGTAAAAAAATTATCATACCCTAAACTGTTTCTAAATTCCTATGGTCATAATACTCAAACACTAGAACATGTATCCATCTACTGCATGTGTGTGTAAAATAATTCTATGTAGGGCACCCCAAAACACAAATTAAAATACCACAAAATAAACATCTTGAAGAAGATAGTACAAAAAAATTCAAAAAAGTGAAAACAACCCTATGAAGGTATAGTTAGCTCAATTCTAGTATATGTATATAACAAATATAATAAGAACATCTTGGTATACTCATAAAGGATTACAATATAAAAGGTCTCATCCATTACCAGCTACACAATTTCATTTTTTTACATGCTCGTTCAAGAAGATCTTACTCCATGAGATATATGATAGAAGAAAATAGAATATGTCAACCAAAAGTAACCAAGAGAACACTAGAGAATCATGAATATATGTATCCTTAATTATTAATCCAATATTTCTATGGCATTGAGTTTCAATAAGACACATATTGTTCAAAAAACATAGAGAGTATGTAACACATTGAGTGTTGGTAACACATGGATTGTTGGTAACACACGGAGTGTCGATAATTCATGCATCCCCCATGTCACGTAGTCACCATGTCATATAAAATCACTAACTCGTAAATACTACCAGATGAACACTCTTGAGGTTCTATCTCAAAGAAAGAAATGAATCTGATCTTGATACATTTATAGATGTCCTATTCTTCCAGGAATAACATGGGGGACTCCTAGCCCAACTAAAAACATCATCCACGATTCAGAATAGGTTCCCATGTAAATATTGGACACAACTTATCCACAAACAATTTATATGGTAGCATGGAGAAAGGTGAGTAATGGTTAGGTCTCTCAGTGTATTACATGATCTAACTTGCTGATTCAACTATCAAAACATGTCTAAGATAGCTCACATCAGAATACATACCATACTCTATGACAAGATGAGATATTGCATCGAACCCTCATATGAAAAGAAAATGGTAACACTAGGAACCTCTTGTGATACAACTAAAAACTAATTAATCAATATTAAATGGAACATCTAGTTTAAATGGTCCCAACGCCACTTAGGGATCATCAATCAGATGCTCAGTTTGAATGAATGACCATTTTAGTGAAAAGGACTATTCCTGGTCCTCTTAGGTTTTGACATGACAAGTGGATCGACCAGATCTAGTCATATTGACCCGACCTAACCCGAATTGGATGTATGAGTCTGGTTGTCCTGACCTAACCTGGTTTGAATGATCATTGGACTATGTGCCTTATCTTGGTAAACATGGGGGTCTTCAACATCAATTGCACCACTGCCTTGCCACCGCAGGCTCCTCCAAAGTATTGCACCATCATGGTTTACATGGCCTCATCTGCATTACTCTGTCTGCACTGGTCATTGATGTCAGCACACTGATAAACCCTTCCACTAGCCACTAGTTCTCCTTAAATATTCCCTTTTTGTAAATAAAGGCACACCTATGATCCTCGGGTCACATTCTTTATCTCCATTAGATTTGATCAATGTTGTCATTTTTGATGACAAAAGAATCACTCAAATGGATATATATCATGATCCTATTCAAAAATATTAGCATCGTTGTTATCGCAGATCCGTCATGTGATGTCGATCATGTATTAGTAATATCGGTTCGCTGCATCGAGGATCGAGTGAAAAATGTTTGATCGATCCCAACATTTAAATTCATGGTCCATATGGAGAATTACAATGATGAAATAATAATGGATTAGGAAAAGAAAAAATAAACTAAGAGGAAAAGATCATGATCAATTTTTGTGTTGATCATGGTTTATTTCTATTAGAATGAAAATCGAAATCCAAAACAATTTCACCTGTTAACTCTCCTATCAAAACCCCTTAAAGGTAACTCCCATCCCACAATAAAGATCTATATATGGGATAGTATGTTTTTTGATTGGTCTGTATTCTTCATGGAAATCATGAATGGGGAAAATTAATCAAACCAATGATTCCCTACCTCAATTTGGTTTGATAACTTTTGATGAATGTTCACCGCGTCGTTATCATGGGTGAAGATTCTTCGAAGCCGAGGATTATCTTTGATTATCGATCCATGATCCACCTCAATTCATCAAGAGAGATCTGTATCATTTTTTACAATAATTTTATGATTATGGTGATAACACTGAATACTATGAAAAACACATATTAAAATAAAACACATAATTGGTTTCATGAAGAAATTATTTTGTTAAAAATAATTTAATCATGTTTATATCAAAAAACAATTATTCATTCTTAGCTCGCACTGGATGATGACAACCCTCTCCTAATGGAAAACCCACTGTGAAGTCAAAAATTCTCTCATATTTCAATCCAAGTTACTATTTATGAGTTATAAGGATTATAAAAATAATATAATTTTATTTAATTATTTAATTTACCGTTACACCCTTTTTCGGTTTTTTCACTAAAGACCTACACTGAATAAAGATAAGTACCACTTATAGTAAAGTCATTAATCTAAGCTTGATGGTCCCATATGATTTTTGATCTGGGAAATGGTGTAAAATTCATTTCAATTTATTCAGAAATGTTGAATATGCCTCCAATTCAAAAAATAACATTTATCAGCGAATAATTTGAGGCACACTAGGCCTTTTATTCGCACGACATCTCAGTGTTGGGTCACACAATTTTCCGAAATAACTTGTAAAAATAAATATGATAATATATGGGTTATTAATATATTTTTTATAAGGAAGAATATCATCACTTCACAAGGTGGTAGTGCTCCTTACACATACCGATGTTGTAGTATATCATAAAAAATGGAAGGAAAATTGTATATGTGATAAAAAGGATCCATAGTCAAAATTGTTTTATAAATATAAAATATATATTACATATCCTTCTTCATACACATCAATCATAGGTGGTAATGGATAAATTTATGCCATCTGATCATGAGGCACTTTTCCATTGTACATGCATATTATGATTTCATAACTAATTTGAAATAAGGGGAAGTGGATAAAGGACATGATATTGTTATAACAATATATTAATATATTAGACACTAATGTTATTATATCATTATATTTTAATAAGAATTTGTGGGGGTGTGGAAATAAAAAAAATTAAAACAGTCATCGAAGAATGGTGCATCTTCTTTGGGTTTCCCTCTTATGTTTGTTCAGAAGGGAATCCTAGGTTGGATTTATTCCAATTTATGGATTCTATAATGATATTAGGGATGAACGAATGTTATTTGGGATGTTATTTTCTAGAAAAAGGTTTTTATGGGGGTGAATAATAGAGATTATGGGGGCAATTTTTTATGTAGGTGAGTGACTTTTTTGTAATTTTTTGAAAAGGATCCATCATATCAATGTTTGTATCATTATATAGAACTTTTTAAGGGGAAATTATAGATCCTAAATGGTATACTCTGTAAATATTACCATAAATGGCATGTTGAACAAGTTTATGGGTCATTTTTAAATCTTAATATATTGGTTTACCCGCTGTATTTCTCATTCTTCCTTAACCACAGTAATTAATGTTTAATAATTTCACAATTCATTTTTCTCCAAAAATAGTGATTAAGATATAAAAATTATAAATTATTTTATAAAAATTCTTTATATATTTTTTCAAAATTCAATACAAATAATTGGATCTTTTTTTAAACAATTATTCATGCATATGGGATGAGAAAACCAGATTTTAATGATCACATGTCCAAAACATTACAAACTCTTTATATCAAATTTCAATATGAAATAAATTACAATGACACAAATTAGATTAATTTATTTAAAATTTTGAAAAATTTATTCTAAAACAAATAAAATATATAATTTAACATTATAAATATTGTAACTGAAATAAAATATTCAATTAAAATTCTGTAATTTTCACCATTCATAAAAAAATGAATGTTTTCAGAAAAATTTAAAAAATTATCCCAATGATAATTATTATTTTATTATTTAAAAACTGATTTTTGGTCAAATTATTTTTCTAAAAGTGTTAAAATTTAATTTTAATTTATTTTCTCACAAAAAAATTATACCAAAAATTATAACAAAAGAAGATTATCTGATAAAATTGGTTTTTCATTTAAATTAATCATATTTTATTTCTATTATAACCATAATTTTTATAATAAATATTTTAATATTTTTACCCAAAAAAATAATGTATGTGGAATAATTTAAATTGTTTAAATAAAAATATTTTCACAATGTATCATGTTTCATTAAAACCTTGAGTTATTTTCATTACATGCCATTGAAGAAATTGAATTTTCATGCAATAAATATAAAAAAATTTCAAAGGATGTTATAATATAATAAATAATTGTTTTTTGGATTCGTAAATAATATATAGTAGAATATGAATATTTTTTTATTATTTTTTCTATGTTCATTCCACCAAAACTAAATTTCATCCACCCAATTTAAACTATATATCGGTTGGAAATAGTATGACTTTTGAAAATACATTTCATAAAATGCCATATCATAAAAATGATTAGTAAATAATCATCATGATATGATAAAAAGGAATGTATGAACAATATCTGAAAGAGTTTCATAACTATGATTCAATGTAATAGAATAATGTTGGGAAATGAGAACATAGACATGGAAGGGAAATTTATTCTCCATGCGTTAATATAGCATTTAGAGATTAGTGATAATAAGAATGTGGGTTATTTGGAGATGGTTAATAACAAAAAACCCTAAATCATTGATTATTTATAAGACTGTATTTTTCATTAGAAATGAAATTATTAGGTTGAAATTTATTCTTAAATATCAATTTCTAGTTTTTTAGGAATTCTTTTACCATCTACAATGTGAACATATGAAAATGTAATTAAATAATATTCAATTTTTTGTCCGAATAAATTCATCATTTTATTTTACATCAATAATTTTCATCTTTAGTTCATACTCTTTGAAATGAATATTCTAGATGATTTCTAATAAAACATATGGCTCTGATATAAAATTTTAGGAGAAGGTATGATACATAAAATAGTCACAATATAATCCACTAGTCCTTAATATAATACAGATGGTTAGTAAATTTTATCCAATAATATCTACAGTTCAACATTATCAATTAAATAATTATTTATCCATAAATATCCTCCTAAATATTTTTTTACTAGATATAGAATTATGTTCAATGAATAAATTATATATTCCCCAAAAAAATTTAATGATACCCATAGTCATAACATACGAAACACATGTATAACATCATCATGTACTAAATAGAGACATATTCATGGACTGAATTAATATAAAACATTATTAAATATATTAATTATTCCTTTATCCTTAAATAAATAATAAATTATTTTATGTATTCATTAGATCCAAAATCACTATTAACATCATCAATTATAGCATAAAATTATTTTTCAGTAAATCATAAACCACTTCCATGGTAGTTATACCTTTCTAATTTATATTATACATTTCATTAATCCATATATCCCAATATGATTATATCAAAATCATTAACCTATTAAGGAATTTCCTTAACTAAATAATGTGTTATTCTAAGATGTTTAACATTCCACTAAATTTGTTTTCTTCATTGATACCATTCAACATATGTTTCAAATCCTTAATAAAATCATAAAATGATTCAATCACTATATATTTCATAATTATTATGTATACCATATCATAAATAATAATAATGTTGAAAAATAATTCATTGTACCATGTGCATAATCATAATAATCATTCAACATTATTTGTTTCAATATCTTTTTAATTACTTTGTTCCCATTACTTCTTCTAAGTAAAATTCCATTGAAGCATAAGGAATTCATTTCTGTAATACCTCATGTCCTTATAATGGAATCATTGGACCTTTTAATTTTCAATATTTCCTTTGTAATAAGTGTCTTCTTTTCCTTTTTCTCTACACATATAATAAAAACCAATTATCTTAAATAATTTACAATAGTGTTTCATTCCACAATTATCTAATGTGGAGAAATACTTACTTCCCTATTTCTCCTAACCCATTTTTTCTCCCATAATATTCATATATAGCATCCCATGAATGAAATAATATATATATAATTATATCATTAGCTTGATATCATGTAAATAAATTTCATCATTTGATAAAATTGATTGAGACTGTAGCTCCCCTTGACAGTTTAAATAAGACCATCAATGAAACAGTCAATCATGAACTCCCTATTGTGTTTCTAATCTATATAAAACCTATATATCCTTATATTTCTACCATCATTTTCAAAAAGAAATTATTTTTCATATCTATCTAAATTATGAAACTTTCTCTTCATTTTATTTTGTTTCACATGAGTGAATAAGTTGTCCAAAAATGTATACTATAATGAGTTCCATTACAGCTGTTCTATTTTCTATTCCTCTTATATATTCTATATCTACATTCTAAATCAATTTTCATCAAATTTACCGCACCCCTAAATTATTCTATTTAAATATTTCTTACTTATTTTCATGTATGTAATGTATATGAGTTATTTATGTGATATATTATATAACATTTGGATAATTTTGTGATATTTTATTTAGAGTCATGGTTGGTGAACAATTGGATAAGACCGTGCTACCCATACTATAAACTATGAAAAATGAAATAGGGGATAAAGGGAAGGCATGCAGTTAGCCCAAAATTTCCCCAAACCCTAAGAAATCATACGAGAAACCATGTTATGTTGAGAATATATTTGACAATGATCTTTAGCACAGTTCGAGAATGATTTGGTAAACTTGTGGGTCCACTGTACATGGTCTCCCATAGTGAATTGGTTTGAGCACTATAAGATCATGGTTTTCCTAACCATGTGAATAAACCATGAACCTATCCAAAGATACATCATTAAATTATTGTTCTAACACGTATTAACCTGTAAATGATGAGTTTATTCCACAAAATGGTCCTAACATATATTTTTTCATCTCAATAATTTGGGAACCTCTCCACTTTGAATTGAAAGCAGTCTTGAGCCATTTCATGGTGCGTTGAAACTTGATTCTTGTAGTTTTTTATTGTTCCTAGTTATCCCTATTAGTTTTGTTCGATATAATTCTCCCTCTCTATTATAATCATTGATATATGCACATTATTTTTATAAATAAAGATTTTTATGCAAACTATGATTATATATAGAATATTATAGAATAGTGAAAGAGTTTTAAGGTATTTTGGGTTATATTTAACCTAGTTTCATGGATTATCTCTATGTAGTTCATTGTTTTCATCATAAAAACTAAGGTATGATGCTTCATTATAGATTAAACTATTTATTACATTATTGATTAGTTTCTCATTGTTTAAATTCTAGTTTTATATATACATTCTGGTCGAAATCATGTTATAAATCATCATTTGTGAATAATTATGGTTTTCATGGAAATGTGGGATTGGGGTAATTGGTTTTTCAATGAGATTTTCATTATCTAATTTTGAAATTATTATTTTAAAATATGGAATTTTTTGATTTTTGTAATGGATTTCTGAAAATGGTATCTATAAAATGTAGGTTTTATTGAAATGATTTCGTTAAATGGATATGAAAAACATGGTTTTATTATCTATGAGTTCATGTCTAACATCGACCTAATCATGGGACATGTACCAGTAGGGTAAAAGGGATGTGACCCTAGATCGGGGATGTGTATCGGTGGGCCAAAAACAGATTTGATAAGAAACTGATCGTGAGCATGGTATTGTCAAACAAGGAAGCATGTGTGTTTACTATGAACCATGAAATGTCATGCCAAATTAGAAGGCTTAAGGGTTTAAATAATTTTTTATTTTCTTTCATTGGAAGACTATAATGATGTGAACTACATTTCTTTGATACAAATTGGAAAACAATATAAAATAATTATGAATTTTTTAAAATAATTTTTCTAGCATGTTATATATCATTTTCATGAGTATGGAATTCAATGGGTGGAAAACTACCAAGCTTTAGTACTCACTCAAACATTGTAACATTAGTCCTGTTACAAATACTTCCTAATGAGATACGATAAAAGGTAATTTATCAATAATAATTATCAGTTCTTTGTGAAACATGGTATGATTGGTGGAGTTGGAGATTTGAGTATGAGGATCTTTGGATTTAGGTGGTAGTATTTCAAATTTTAATAGTTTGTCTTTGGATGTTTATATTGATGTTAGTTTTTTGTCCCTTGTGGTGATTTTTAGTAGGTTATATATCAATTAATGTTTTATGTTTTATTTTTTTCTATCATGTTTCTTTTAGTGTTATATATGTTCATTGATTGTTGGTTAGTTGTTTACCTTAAAATGGATATTCGTCCCCTAAATTTTAAATGCAGAAATCCAAATTTATTTCTTGCATTTGGTGTCTTGGATATATCACATGTTTCCAAGTACCACATCCACATCTACCCAATCCAATAAAAGGGGCATGATGTTACATGTGGTATCATCATTCTCTTTTAGAATATCATTCTGGAACATGTTGTTGTTGACCTGGTATTGATTTTCAGTCATAGATTTGAACACAATATTGTTGATTCCTTCTGATAACATCATATACAAGGGTAGGGTTGTCTAAACACAAAATTTTAGATCATATGACAACATAGATATCCATTTTAGGTTGAGATAAATGTTACCAATTATTGAGTATATACAGGTTTTCCAGAAACCAATAGGTTTTTTGAATCACATTGTGTAACATCCGGACCTGGCTCACCCTTGAACCGGTGTCCACACTGGTCACCACATGACCTCAAGCACATCTCCCTTTACGCCAGATGATTCCAACTAGAATTTAGGTTCTATGGATTGTCACTGGGGAGACTATACCGTCAATTTAGTGTTCAAAAATTGACAAAGGCAGAAAATAGCAGAAAATGATTAATAAATGATAAAGTAGTGGAAACCATATTTTATAAATATTGTACAAAATAGATGAACAGCGAAAAATTGTACACTAGATGCATGCATGACATGCTAATGATACAAAATAGAAAACAGTGAGAATAACATCATGCTTTAAATTTAAATACAGAAATAAATAATCATTAACTCAAAGCCCCAAGGGTAGTCTCCTCGAGCATAACAAGCATCTGCTCGGTCCTCTACACATATCACCAATGTAAATGAAATATGCATAATCCTGCAACCAAATATAATCAACTTGGTTACCCAGTGCAATGGCGGCCCAATTACATTGTGAGATATAAATCTAAGTAGGTAGGGACCATGGATGTCTACCCCAATTCTAGACATTTAATAAAAAATTTAAAACATGTGAAGGCATGTATAAATATTGAGAGCAATAAAATTTAACAATATACCAAATTACTTGATTCCTCCCTTAGCTGGTGTCTTAACCTGCATTATTCATTTGTCGTGTATACTCAACAATCATTAAATAATCATTATGAAAGTCTTGAGATTCAGCCTGCGCCCGACATCCCCCGTATAAGTCACTCCCCACAGAGGTCTCTAAGGATCTTCTATGTAATCAATATAAAGATCAGATCAGAAGATGTGCTTTGGCTAGGAAAACATGTAATAAGAAATTCATTTTAATCTTTCATATATGATATCTGAGCCCATACACTAAATAGAGATTTGTTTCTGGGTCCGTCCACTAACAGAGATTCACCCATTTCATTAATAAGTCTGAAACCATTCTCATAATAAAATCAAAAAATCATTATTTCACAAACGATTTTATATCTCACTACATCATTTCATGCATGAACAATTGGACCCATAGTCCAATGACAATTAATGGGTGTAAAACATCATGTCTAGCAACGTCGTGAGTATTTGGAGAATTATTACTTGTCTCACAACCCATGGGTATTTGGAGTATCATTACCTGTCCGATAAAAGAATATTCTCTTGCAAGGTGGGTGTAAAATGCATTGTCTAGCACCCCACGAGTATTTGGAGCATCAGTACTGGTCTCACAAACCATTTATCAAACATACATATACATCTATCATTAGGGTGGAATTCCATGTCTAACCTCCAGTGAGTATTTGGAGCCTCAAACCTTGTCTCACAACCCATTCATCAAACATGCATATATATTTATCATTGGTGTAGAAAACCATGTCTAACACCACAAAACAAATCTTTTAATTAATTAAACAACTAATTAACAACACAAATTCCTCTTCAGATAAGTCAACACTTAAATAAACAAATTCCATAACAGGTCTAAACCCATCCAATCAAACAGTGATTTTTCTAGGACATTAACAATCTACAAGCACCCCATAATCATCACAAAACATGCTGAACAAAGACAAGATATTTAGAAACCATCTCACACAACATATAATATTTTCAAAAAACTTTATCCTAGAAAATATAAGGTATGGAAAACTAATACACATCAAAAGTTCTCATGGCTAACAATCATGACAAACAATCAATTGAAAATCATAATTTAATGCATGGAAATTAATTAATTCAATAATTAATTAATTAAACCTCATCTCTTTAACCAATAATCAATTAGTTAACCCTTTACCATTTAACATCTAATAAATAATCCATACATTAATTATTACCAGTTTCCAAATTATATACCGAACATGTCAAATATACAGTATTCCGAGTAATCAGTAAAAGCCATAATTTCATTCCAACTCATGACATGATAATTAATTATACCATTAATTACCCAATTACTCATTTTACCCATTCAAATCATCAAACAGTTTATTCATATCACTTTACCTAAATTAGTAACCCATGCTTAAAATCAACACATGTTGAAGTACTCCTTTTTCTCATGTGGGTAGCATTATTTAATAACATCAAAAGTTTAATTCATCAACATATCATAATCAAGGAATTTCACACTCTTAATTTATCAAAAGGAACTCAAATTCTCATATATAATGTTAAAGATTTGGGACTATACCTCGGGGTTTTGAGGAAAACCACAATTAACAAAGAACACTAAATAGAAACAGGTTGATTCTTCAAGAACCCGCCTTTGATCACTTCTCCAAGATAGAACAAGACCAAAAATCATAAAAAATTTCATCCACACACTTATATTTCCTCATAACAAGTGTAGATCTATGAAAACGAGAGAAGAGGAGATGTAGATCTAAGTAGATCTGGGAAACCAAACAAGAACGAATAAAACATCTACCTACCTCAAGAATTTGGCTTCGATTCTCCTAGAGAAGCCTTCAGAATGCCTCCAAAAAACTTATGAGAGTTTCTCCTAACTTCAAGTGTGGGTGATCTCGAGTTATGGCTGCATAAGACGAAAAACGATCCATCTAGGGGTAAAATGTTTTAGATCAACTTTTTTAGGATCTCACATAAGTGCATGCAGGTTTTTCACGCACGGTTAGACTAACTCGGTGCTAACCATGTGTTAGCTACTACCTCAGCAAACACTCCTCGCACAGTTAGGAGGCATGTTTAGACAAAACACGTGCTAACCGTGTGTTAGCCACATCCTCAAAACTTCAACTACACATGATTTGGCCACATGGTTAGACAAATTGTGCACCACCTGTGTGACTTACCATTTTCCACAAAAATCCAATCAATGATCGAAAAATGACATCTTTAGTTATTCCAACACGTGGAATAAAATCACAGAGCTTGGTTTAAAATGAACTGCCCGATTTAAAACCAAAAAAATGAAAATTCAAAAACATTCGTGTTTTAACCCGGTTTAGACACATGGGATTTTACATTATACCTATCTAAAAAAAATTCTTGTCCTCGAGAAGCCATCGGGGAACACTACAAAAAAAACTAACCTACCAAGGTCCCTAATCTTGTTAGAAGTGATGTGTTACGTTCCCAACGCCTTACACACCTTTAAACCTTCACAAACCGGGCAGATAAGCCTTTATAACTAGATACAATGATTACTCTAATGCTTAAACATCAAAACAGATCTTATATCAATGGTCATTAGAAGGTCCTTGTAAACATAAAAGGTTTAATCTCAATCAATCAAAATAACATGTTTCATATGCATCCTTTGAAAGACGTCGCGGACCCGAAAATCACATTCTCCCTTTATCTGAATACGTGTCCAGAAGAGTGCACTAAGAGAAAACCGAGTTCATGAAGAAGAATAGTCAACCCATTACAGGACAAATCTGTTCCAAAAGCTCAGGATCACCTACCGACACATTCATCGAGAACAAAGTGACAATACCCACCTTAGTAATTCCCAAGACATCTCAAGAAAAGATCAGCTGCTCACCAGTGTGCTAAATTAACAAAAAGAATGGCATGTCACAACACCCGGAGCTTTCAAAAAACTATTCCATGTATAGAAAATAATCTTATTCTTTAACACTCAATTCACTCTACATGGAGTTGAACCGAGACCGTACTCAGCAGTACAAAATGTTTTATTACGGAATCATATTTCCTCATACAACCATTTCCCTGGAAGACACTATAACCAGTCATCAATTACTAAGAAGGAAGGGTAAAATGACCAACAAAGCATCCAAACATGCCAGAGGCACGACTAACCAGATGACAATGAGAATTTATCGATGCTCAATCCCATAACATGGTCAAGAAACACATCACCACTCGTTCGAACAAGGGTGTTAGTGGAAACTGGAAGTCCTACCTAGGACAACGGCACCTAACAATACCAAAAGGGTGATAAATGCCATAGCACTAGCAAGGCATGGATGTTTTGAGGGTGATACCGACCACAGGTTAGCCCCTTACAAATAATAATTTTCAACCCTAAACCAAGTCATGTAAAACAAGTCACAAGACTCAAAATATGAACCTAGGCCATTTGCTAAGGAGAAGAACACATACAGAATGTACTCACGCTTCCGTTCCAATACTACTCAAGAGAAGTCTGAACTACCCTTTATATGAGGATTTTAAACAGTGGACACCACAATAGGTTCCATTTCCATACCTCTTGTATTTAATAACATTTAATCTTCAATCATAAATGATTTAATCAAAATATCAAAGTTCCATTTTCAAAACACCCTAAGGGAAAAATAGTCAAGTCTCACAAAACTCCCTTTTAAAAACATTTACATTAGTTGACAACCCATCATTTTCAACAAATTTATAAAATAAATTTATTTTAAGCAGATAAAGTGACCTAGGAGGATCTCCTTCTAACCATCCTAGGATCTCTATAAATTATCCCAACAGAAAACACATTGGTTTTAAAATTCCAAACACCCAAATATGTCATCCCATAAAAACCCTCCCCAAATAAACTAATTGGGTCCAATTGCATTTTTGAAGCTATCCATTTGATTTCAGATCAACATTAATCATATTTCACATTTATAAGCATTTCACAAGGCATCAAGTCATCACATTTAATATGAGTTGTCATGTCCCAATTCATGAAGAACCCATACACTCCATGGATTGAAAATTGTATCTCATTAATTGATACCAATTTCAATTCAGAAATTAAAATGATCAACCTAATGGATTAAATTATATGGGTGACCACCTACCAATAGATAAGGCTCCCATACACCTTATCATTTGATTTGGGCTCCCATTTAATACAATCAACATTTATTTCATATTTTTTCTTTATAATCTCTTTGACATATCCAAAACATCTCTATCATGTTAACATAATCTATAACACAACTTCATGATACAACATAGAAGCATGGAACAACTACAAAACATGCTAATAACTGAGGTAGTATGGAATATAATCATTCAATCATTTTAAATATCTCACTGAATCCTATAATCTAGAAATGCATACTAAAGTAGATCAAACACGGAATTGCACCCAAGGAACACAATCCACATTATTAGGCATCCTAATAATGCAACTATATGGAATGTTATATGCTTGACATGTGAATCTCTAAATGCCTAAGATGACGCATGTATGAAACATCCTTTCTATATTAGGCCAAGAAAATTATTCTTTTCAAAATTCTCAAAATCAATAAACAATGGAAAATAAAATAGCCACTCAAGGTGAAATCTTATCAACTGTAAAATCTAATAGTACAAACAACAATTCCCATCCTTGGCCACTTGGTCATTTACCATACATGAGGTGATCATCCCCAAGATTGACTATTAACCCAAGCACCGACACATTTACAGTCTACTATCTACCAAATTAAACACTGTAAGACAAAGGAAAAGAAAGGAAACATAAACCTCTGATACAACTTTGTAACATCCCGACCAGGCTCACCCCTGTACCGGTGGCCGGACCGGTCGCCACATGACCTCAAGCGCGTCTTCCCTTACACCAGAGGATACGACTCACGGCGAGGGTCTATGGATAGTCCGTGGGGAGACTATACCCACTTTATAGTATTAAAAAAATAGAAAAATGAAATAAATAGAAGAAACAGTATAATAAATAATAATGTAGTGGATACCAGATTTTAGAAATCTTGTACAAAACAAATGGACACCGCCAAATTGTACAGCAGATGCATGCATGACATGCTAATGATACAAAATAGAAAACAGTGAACATAACAACATGCATTAAGTTCCAATATAGAAATAATTAATTAATGACTCAAAGACTTAAGGGTAGTATCCTTGAGCATCCCGAGCATCCACTTATTCCTCTACTCCTATCTCAAATGTAAATGCAAACAGGATAATCCTATAATGAAATATAATTTACCCGGGTACCAAGGGAAATGGCGGCCTGAGTAGTATGTGAGATATAAATATCGGTTGGCCAGGACCACTGATGTCTACGCCAATTCCAGAAATTTAATAATTAATTTAAAAAATGTGAAGGGATGCATATATAAGGAGACTAGTATAATAAAATTGTATACCCAAGTACCTACTTTATCCCTCAGCTGGTGTTTGAACCTGCATTATTCGTTTGTCATGCATACTCAACAATCATTACATAATCATTATAAAAGTCATGATATTCAGCCTACACCCAACATCCCCCGTATAAGTCACTCTACACAGATGTCTCTAAGTACCATCTAACTACTAAAAGTAAAGACCGGATCCTAGCTTGTGCTTTGTCTAGGATAACTCGTCATATGAAATTCAATTAAATCCTTCATATACTATATTTTCTCCCATCCACTAAATAGATATTTGTTCCTGGGTCTTTCCACTAACAGTTATTCACCCAATTCATTAATATGTCTAAACCCTTTCTCATAATCAAAACACAAAATCATTATGTCACAAACACTTTTTTTCCCATCACATAATATCATCCATGAACAATTGTACACACAATCCAATGATAAATAATGGGTGTAGAATCTCATTTCTAGCAACCTCGTGAGTATTTGGAGCAGCAGTCCTTATCTCACAACCCATGGGTATTTGGAGCATAAATCCATATCCCATAAAAGAATATTTTCTTGCAAGATGGGTATAGAACGCCATGTCTAGAAACCTGTGAATATTTGGACATCAGTCCCTATCTCACAACCCATTTATCAAATATACATATACATCTATCATTGGTGTCGAATGCCAGGTTTGTCCCCCTATGATCATTTGGATCCTCAGTCCTTGTCCCATAACCCATTCATCAAACATGCATATATAAATATCATTGGTGTATAATACCATGTCTAACACCACAAAACCAATCCCATAATTAATTAAACAACTAATTAACAACAAAAATATCTCTTTAGATAAGTAAACACTTAATTAACCAAATTCAGTAACATGACTGAACCCGTCCACTCAAACAGTGATTCGTCTAGGACTTTAACAATCTGCAAGCACCCCATAATCATCACAAAACATGCTGAACAAAGCCAACATATTTAATTACCATATCACACAACATATAATATTTTCAAACAAACTCCATCCAAGACAACATAAGGCATGGAAAACTAATACGCATCAAAAGTATTCCTGGATATCAATCGTAACAAACAATCAATTCACAATCTTGATTTAATGAAAGAAAATTAATTAATTAAATAATTAATTAATTAAATGTCATCTCATTAACCAATCAGAAATTAGTTAACCCCATACCATTTAACATATAATAATTAATCCATCCAATAATTATTACCAGTTTCCAAATTACATACCGAACATGTCAAAAAATCAATATTCCCACTAATCAGTAAAAGACAAAATTTTATTCCAACTCATGAATTGATAATTAATTATACCTTTAATTACCATATAACTCATTCTTCTCATTCAAATCATTCAACTATTTCATCATATCACTTTAACTAAATTAGTAACCCATGCTTAAAATCAACAAATTATCAAGTACTCATTTATCTCATGTGGGTGACATTATATAATAAAATCAAAAGTGCCATGAATTGACATATCCTAATCAAGGAAACTCACATTCAAAATTTATCAAAAGGATCACAAATTCCCATATAATGTGTTAATGATTTGGGACCCTATCTCGGGGTTTTGATGAAAACCACAACGAACGAAGAACACTCTAGAAAAAAATCTTGATTCTTCAAGAACCCGCTTTAGATCACTTCTCCCAGAATACCAAGACCAAAACTCATCATAATTTTCATCAACACGCATATATTTACTCAAAATGGGCATAGATATAAGAAACTGAGAGAAGTGGAGATGTAGATCTATATAGATCTGAGATACCGAACAAGAACGAAGAAGAATATCTACCTACCTCATGAATTATGCATCGATTCACCAAGAGAATATTTTGGATCACCTCCAAAACGGTTGTCGTGGTTTCTCCTCCCTTCAAGGGAGGGTGATCCAGAGTTATAGCTACTTAGGAGAAAAAATGAGCCATGTAGGTGCAAAAAGGCGTGAGATCCACTTTTTTTGGATCCCAAATAAGTGCCAGCACTATTTTCTTGCATGGTTAGATGAACCGTGCGCTAAACATGTGTTAGCTAATTCATCAGAAAACACTCCACACATGGTTAGGATGCATGGTTAGTCAAACCGTGCAATAACCATGCGTTATCCACTACCTCAAAACTTCAACTACGCATGGTTTGGCCGCACTGTTAGAGAAACTATGCATCGCCTGTGCAACTTCCCATTTGCCTCAAAACATCAATCAAATTTTGAAAAACAAAATCTTTACAAGTTCCAACACTCGGAATAAATTCCCGGAGCTCGTTTTAAGAAGAACGACTAGATAAAAAACTGAAAAAAAAAATTCAAAAACATTCAATTTTATCCCAGCTCAAACACACAGGATTTTACACATTGTCATGGTTTTATCGAAAGGGAAATCCATGGCATGAATTTGAGGAATGACTTACCACATAGAATGAATATATAATTGAAATTATTTATATATGAATTGGTTAAGTGTGTGGATATTTAAAAACAATTGTATTATTTTAAAATGAATTATTCAATAAATGATCATTTTTGTGGTATTTTGTAAATCATTCCTTTTTGAAAAAAAATTATTTTTCTAAAAAATTATTGAACATGGTAAATTATTATTTGAAAAGAATTTATGGGTTAATTGATGTGTTGTTTTGGAAATTATAAGGACATTAGTTTTTAGGGAGTGGGACTTATGGAGTTTTATTTTGTAATGAAAATGGAACATGATAGATTTCATATAAAGAAACCTAATGAAGCTGTTTAGAATGTGGTCTCACCTAATCCATTTGTGATCTAATATATTATTTAGAGAAATGTTGAATATTTTAATGATTTGGATATAGGGAATATGAGGGATTATCCAAGGGAAGTGGATCCTTTTTTCACATTACATAAGCATAATTCACCCATATTTCAGGGAAATTCAGATATAGAAATGAAAAAGGTGTGGCTGCGTTGGATGAATCATATACTCAGTTTCATTGGCAGACCAACAGTATTTAATGTGAATATGGAAACATATATGGTAGAATATCTTGGTTAAAAATTTTGGTATTTATATGTTCAGTATAAGTTAGAAAAGTCCATTCATTTGAGTATTTCAAAGAATTGTTCTACATAAGATTCTATCATCACACATTCTGGATTCAAAGAACCACAAAATTCATCAACCTGATGTAGGATAACATCATTATCACTCAGTATGATACTAAATTCATGTATTTAGTGTAATTATTAATAGATTTGTATACTAGGTCCTCCTATATGGATCATATATTTGAAATAGGGCTAAGACATGAGATTCTCTTACTGATAGTTGTGTTATTATTATGGACTATAAATGAATAGTGAATAGAGTTATAGTGGATGGTCATGAAATATTTGGATCTATGGGAGGAGGAAGTGTGTTGATACCCATGGTATATGGCGCCGACTCTAATGATAGTTGAAATTTGAAGTAGCACACCTATTTCCTTGGTGGGAGCATGAATAAAAAATAGAAAGCTGGACCATTTAACCTTCCTCCAATATCAAAGAGAAATGTTGGATTTTCCCAATGTGGATTTCACGACCACAAAATGTGTGAGTGTATAAAACAACATAGAGAATACCACGAATATAACTACATGGTGAATAATTAGTGTTATTTTCATAATGCACTATGTTCATGGGCTCAAGACACAACTCACCTGTCATAGGTGTCATATTCATTGACTGGATGAGGGAAGTAGAATCGACCTCATCAGTAACCTAATGTTAGACATGGTAATTCTTTGAATTACATGACTCCATATGTATGGAAATATCAACAACGAAACTCGGTAACATGTTTTATGGCCCATAAGAATATACATATTTGAGCATGTTAATAAGGATTATCAGAATGAACCATATACAATGAGAGGTATGATTCATTTTATTTATAACCTTATGTAAGTGTTGTTTGATACAGGTGAATCACATTCTTTTATTCCTTCTCATACTTTTTTATTTTAAATTATTAAAATTATAGATGATGACTTCATTGATAAAACATCAATATCCACATTGTCAAAGATAATTTGGATCCTTATCTTTTGGATACTTTTCTATAGCTATTGATGGAGCCCAGTTCATATGTGAAATATCCATGAATGAGATGGATGTTTTTAAATAATCCGGATTATAGATTGGTTAAAAACATACAAGGATCACATACATTATTATACTCAAAGGATCTTTCGTAATACTGAGGATGGAATCATGTATTTATTTTAAGGTGAAATGAAGGTAAAGATAGGTGAAAACATCCTGGGGTAACTACTATTTTGTATAATATCATAATATTTGGTAGCATTGTCCTTCGAATCAATGGATGAGATTGAGATGAATTGTTTTCTAGAAAAGGTGTTCTAGTTTCCAGATGTATTTCCAAAAACATTATCATGGTATCTACGTATAATGAAAGTCAATTATTCTAATTATATTCACATTGGGACCAATTTTATTTCCCTTCCCACCTTATAGGTTCCAACCAACTGAGTTAATGGAATTTTATGTGATGTCTTAGAGTTATAAATCATGGGATTCTATAGGTTGGGCATGTCTATGTGGGTAGAAATGGTCTTGTTTGGGAAAAATGGAAATATATGAATTAGTGTTGATTATTTAACCCTTAATGATTTCACAATAAAGAACCGACATCCACATCAACCCATTGATGATCTATTCCATAAATTTATTAGATCTCATTGGTTCTCCAAAAATAACATGCGATCTAGATATCACCCATTATATGTGTGGGTGGGGGATTTCCTAAAGAAAACATTTAGTAGATGATATGGACAATATGAATATGTTGTATTCATTATAGACATACCATTTCGCCAATATTGTTATTTGAATTGTTGATGTTGAATTTTCAGTGATATAAGGATTATTTTGTGGTGGTGTTTTTCGATGAAATATTTGTGTATTCACGGACAAGGGATGAACATTATAAAAAACCTTGAGATAGTGTTAATAATAATAAGGGATCAGACATTTTTTTAAAAACTATAGATTTTTTATTTTTTTATACAAGACGTACCCTTTCATATAAATGTAATTTCTAGAAGAGTTGTTTCAATGGATCTAGAGAACATAGATGTGGTTATCTCTTGGAAAACACTAATGAGTTTCTTTGAGATATTGATAATTCATGGCATATGTAGATATTATTGATTCTTTTATTGTGATTTTTCAGGACTAGATTCACCAAAGATGGATTTTCTATAGAACAATGTTCCATTCTAATAGGATAAGGAATGCGAGAAAGCATTTAAATAACAAAAGGATCACATTACATCAAAACCAATCATTATTTTTCTAGAATTAGGATAATTGTATGTGGTATATTAGGATGATTTGGGACATGGTTTGGGGTTTGTACTCACTCAAGGAGGAAATTTTTTTTCTTATGGATCTATAAAATTATGTGTTCATGAGAAGAACTATAAAACAAAATATTTGGAGTTATATGTTGTCATCCCAGATTTGAATAATTTTTATCATTAATTTTTTGGTGAGAAATGTATTGTTTTCATTTTTAATAAGATATTGAAACTTGTTTTTTGAAAAGGTATCTGATCCTAAGACATAGATGATTGAGAAACTATCTCCAAATGGTCAACATTTATTTGATGTACACACCAGTTATAGGATACTCAATGGAAGATTAATTAAAAAGGAGAGCATATGGGTCGTTTGAAGAAGATGCTTCATTTAAATTGTATTTTATGTGAGTTATATTTCAAAAGAGGATGGAATGTGAAAATGGGGTGATGTAGTGGTTTTTTTTATATCATTAGATCCTAACATTTTTGGACTGGGTAATGTGGTGTAGATTATGGATTCAAATATTATGTTTATGATATTGAAAATAAATTTTGGGGAGACCATTAATGTCTCGAAAATAGATGGGAATTCATTATTGTGATTTTTATAATTAGATGGTTGTACCTTTGGATTGACAGGGTAATCATTATGGTGCATGCCAATGTTATGTATGGTCTATCCATTCTATAATTTTTCAAATGTATATAGAATTTAAATTATTGTTTTGGGGGATATTATGAAATTGAAAGTGGTATACTATGTTTATATATTCATGAATTGTCATAAATTCATGATAGATAATTCACAGCTGATAGTGATGTTGCAGTATTTATCTATCCCTCTATGGAAGTGGGAGCAGATACTGATGGATTTTGTTATAGGTCTCTCAAGATTGGTTTGAAAACAAGATGATATATGGGTGATAATGGATAATCTTATGATGTCATCCCATTTCATCCCTATTCATGAAACTCATATATTGGAGGATCTATCCATAATCTGTAATTGATATGTGGTAGATATTCATTAAAATCTAGATTCAATCGTATTAGATAGATATATATGTTTTAGTTATTATTTCTAGAAATTCTTATAGAAATCCCTTGGGACTGAACAAACCATTAGTACATTGATTCATCATTTGATGGATGGACAATATGAATAGGAAATAGAAACATTATAAGACATCTTTCAAGATTGGGTAATTGATTTCAATGGATCATGGGACAAAAACATACCTTTAGTTGAATTAATGAAAAAAAAAATTTAATTACTCGATAAAAATGGAATAGTTGGGATCATTTTATGAGTCTCCTTGTTGTTATATAGTTTTTTAGGAATAAAGTAATTTTAATTCACTTGTTGGTATGAGCTTTTTCCATGAAATAATGGAGAACATTCAGTTGATCCGGAAATAGAAGGAGATGGCTTAGGGTAGTCTGAAAACTTCTGTTGATCATTGTGGATATCAATTTTAATTTGTTTTGAGTTATCATGTGATCATGATGATATCTCAAAGTATTAGATGTCTTCATTTCCGGAAGCATTGATTGTTATCACCTCGGCACATGGTCCTTTGGACATAGTGGAATGGGTTATTGAATTATCATATTTGTAGTAATTTCCACCATATTTCACTACAGTGCACAATATGTTTCACATGTCTCAGTTGAAAAATTATCTTCCGAGTCCTAATAATTTAATTAAATGTTGTATTGATGAACTATTGTTGTATGGGTATTTGGTACATATCACAGTGCATATTTTGGATAAGAAATAGAGATTATTTTCAAGAAAAATCATATGTATAGTGTGGGTCTTTTACCACATGATCAAATTTTGGACGTAATGTGGGAAATAAATAAATAAAAGAAGGAATAACAGTCAAAAAACTTTTAGAGAAACATTGGTCCTCTACTTTCTATTTAAGGAATTTCCAATTATGGGGTCAATTTATTACCCCTGGTTTTAGGTCATAAACCCCTTATTTATGATTTGTATGTATGTATTTTATATGGGTGATATTTTGGGAGAGTAAGAAGAACAATTAGTATTTTTATGGGATTTTCTATTGGTGTATGGTCGGTGAGTGAATTTAAAAAACCATGAACCCCTTATAGGAGGCTAATTATGATGAATTAGGTTATAATGGTAAGGTTCACGGGTGGTTCACAGTTTTTCCAAATTATGTGAAATCAAATGAGAAACCATTATATATTGAGCATATGTTTCACAATGATCATTGGAAGAGTTAGTGAATGATTTATAAACTATGTATTGAAATCATATGGTACCTTCTTTAAGGCATAATAAGGGGAATGGTAGGCACATTAGTGGAATGACTATTTGACTAAACTATTCATGGGTCAAAAGAGAGATACGTAAAATTTGTATCTAACATGCTTTCAACCCTATATGATTTCATTTTTTCCAAAATGGTCCTAACGTAGGATTTGTTCATCTCAATGGTTACAGAACCTCTCCCCTTTGAATTTGATGATTTTAGGAGCCATTCATGGATTGTTGAATCTCGATTCTTGGGATAAATTATCATCTGTGGTTTTTATTTTTAATTTTGTTATAATCACTTCTCCCCCTCTTCAAGATTCATATATCTACACCTATTGTGGGTAGATCAATGTTTTTGGAAACAAAATATTATTATTTTTATTGGGTTTTATGATATTGGATGTGATTTAAGGTGGGTTCTTGGATATTTTACAAGGGTTCATGGATGTTATTTATGTAGTTTTTCATTATCATCATAAATCCAAAACATGGATAATACAGAATTAATCATACAATTTAGTAATTGAAGTCATAATTTAAAATTGGTTTAATTGCATTATTTTTATGGTGATATTGCATTGAATATTATGTTCTGAATTCTATTTCGTGGAGGTTTATTATTTTTTGGGAAATTATGGAATCATTGTAATTTTTTTTAACATAATTTTTTTTAATTTGTTATAAAATGTTTACCCTAAAATTTGGAATCGATGGATTTTTGAAATGGATGTTTGGAGTGGTTTTCAATAAAAAAATGTGTTAATTTCATTTTTTTAAACGGATTGTTATAAATTGTTTTTTCATACGTGGTTTTTTTGTGACTTCATGTTTGACATGACCCTAAATAAGTTACGAGTACTAGTGGGGTACATGAGATGTGAACCTGTATTGGGGACATGTGTTGGTGGGCCAAAATGTAAATGGACAAGGAACCACACAAAGTACAGAACTTTTAAACAAGCATTCATATGTGGGCGTGTTGTGAACTATATAATGATTTTCGAAAAAAAGTAGTTTTAATGTTTTAAAGAATGAGTTTTTTCATTCCATGAGAAAAATTTATGTTAACTTCCTAGATTTGATATAAATTGTGAGACCATTATAAAAGTGTTTTATATATTTTTTTAAACAACTATTCTAACATGTTCAATCCTAGTGGTGTATGTATTTAATATATTGGGTAAAATCTAATATGTTTTAGTACTCACTACTAATTTGGATATTTTTTTAAGACATTTTTTTATCGTGAATCAGGAAAATTCAATGTATCACACATCTTTATAATTACATAATGATACATGAGATGTTTGGTGGAGGTGGATCATGGATCCTGATCTTCACTGGAGTCATGTGGTTATCTAGGGATGTTTAATAGTTCGTATTATGATGTTTACATTGATGTTAGTTAATATTATATTGTGGTAATATTTGGTCCATTTTATATATAAGAAATATTTGAGATGAATTTTATTATATCATGCATAATGAAGTGTTTTATTGGTTATGGTTTGTTTTTGGTTGTTTATATTCAAATGTATTATTGTCCCCCAAATTGTAAATTAATCCCTCATCATTTATTTCAACACATTAGCTTCATGAGGATGCCTCTAGAGGCTATGTGCTACTGAAAATTCTAATAAATCCAATGAGGTGGGGTAGAATGTTTCAACATTTCAGAAAATATAAAACAATAATAACCATTTACTGTTCAATAAATTTTAAATCCATAAATATCTTCTCTAGATATATAATTAATTTCTCATCGTCAATTGCATTAATTGTCTTACTATATAATTGGGGTTCTATTATATAATATTATCCAACATAGTAGAATCGTAGTATTTAACAGGTTGATCCATCTGGGAATGGTTATCACTTATAACATGATTAAGATACACTTATATATATATATAATTTATTAGTTCCCCAAAAATCTATATTAGATTCATCAATAGTCAAATAACATATTGGTGATGATAATTGATACTCTTATTATTTCTAGGATAAATTTCAAAATAACTGAATATGTTTGATAATCTCATAATGTAATGAATTTTAAATCATAATTTATTATTATAAATATGATGTAACAAATTACATAAATTTAAAATTTATGCATTGTTATTACGAGAATCAAACACTCTAGTTTCTTTGGGGGTATAATTTTTTATAAATCAATCATAATGTTTTGTAAGGAAAAATATAATAGTTATAAGAGTATTCCAGGATATGGTAAAACTAGGTGCAATGTAATTACCATTTTCATGCATGAGGTGATGATATGTTCTATCCCATTGCATACATCTTGGATTTTTTACCACAAGGTACCATTGTTATAGGATTGTATCTACACATAGTATCTTGAGATATATTTATTACTAGGAATAACCACATAATATCTACCTTACAATGAAATTACAATATCCTTCTATACATACCCCCAAATTCTATAGTATTATCATATTCCATTTTCTGTATTTTCATTAGTATTGTTTCAATGATTTTATATAAAATTTATCTGGTAACAACTATAGTGACCCCAACCCCAAGAACCCATATTTGGTGCCTCACTATATTACATTGTCATACATACATACAATGATATCATAAAGGACAAATTATATTGATATTTTATAAAAAACACATACAAACATGGTATATAATTTACATTTTTAATATAAAATAAATCATCAAACAAAAAAAATTAACTTTCAAGTAACATCACTGAAAAATAATTCAATGATATTATATTCATATCATTTGGAAATGAAATGAAATAAGGGCGATACAAAATGATCAAAAGGGTCTATTAATGCATGATATATCATAAATCAACATGAATAATCTACAGGTAGATGTAGGTATATAGACACACATTACATTTAAATAGTACTAGTTCATGAATACATTTTTAACTATCAATATAAAAAGTTAATTAATATAATAGACCATTTATTTAATAAATAAATTTAAACAAAATTCATCCGTATGTAATATTATCATTAAAATATCATAGATAAAAATAATGAATGAATTAATAATGACTAAAATTATTAATAATATAATGTAATTCCGTATGTATGTGATACATCTAAAATCAGAACAATTCATGAAATGATTTAAATTATAAACAACAAAACCATTTTATTTAGCCTATAAAATTTGTCTAATGAGACATACCAATACATTGATAGGATACATAATTCAGACAAAAAAATACATTTTAGGTATATATCATTCCTCGTATATAAAGAAATGTATAACATTCACGAATCATTATTCCTTATTATAAAATATTTGTATTTTTTTAATGATTCAAATATATTATTTCCTCTATATTAAAATTAATTTCTATGTAAAAAAATATGTAGCAATGGTATAATATTTTGGAAATAATCATATCAATTGAAAAATAATTTTAATAGTTATTAAATATATAATGAATAATGGGAAATGAAATAAATTCATTGTTTACGGAAAAAATAAACATTCACAAAACAATGTAAGATTGTACAATAAATAATACCACTAAGTAATTGTCATTTCAACTCCCATTATATGAAATTTATTAAATTGAAACATAAAATAACATTATTTTATAATGAATTTTTAAATTATATGCCAAAGGGGTTTTATTGACACCATATACAATAGATTAGTTTGAAAATTACAAATAAGTCCCAAAAAAATATAAATTGAGGCGAAATCCATTATATCATGTGTCCATTATTTTGAAATTAATTTATAATCTCATTGCATGGTTTAAAACAAGTTAATAACATATATAATATTCATATAAATATTCAAAAGGAAATATAAGTTCCATTAATATCATCTTATCTCCCTTTAATAATAATTCATTATTTTTATTGTTTCTTTTGTCACTATCTTTCATTTATCATAAATGTTTTTTATTGAATATTTTAGAAAATTTAAATATCAAATTCTTTAAAAATATATTTCATAAAAAAATGTTATAGTTCTTTTATTTATAAAAAAATTATATATCTATGACAAATAATGAATGTTGGTTTTGATAAATGAAGTACATTAGAATCATGTAGTTGGTAGATTGTATGTATTTATAAGTATGTTCCACTTTTCAAATTTTTATTTTGAAAATAATGTAACTAATATTTTTCTCCAACAATTATAATAATATCATATATACCATATTTTTTTATATAAATTAATATCATTCATGTTGTGTGGTGATGAATACAACTTTATATTGTTTCATAGTGGTGGAAGTCCATATGTAATTGGAAAACATTATAATCTATTATTTAAGTGAAAATTTAAGAATGAAAATGATATTTAATAAATTCATAATTATAAATAAGAAATTGATATCATGATTATTTCATTTATATAAAATATAATAATTAATTATATGCTTATTTCATTCTATGTAAAGCGTTAGTGAATGAAAAATCACATCATTTTATTGTGCCATACGCCACCTTACACTGAACAAATGTTATCCTATATCTTATAGAATGAATTGTAAAATGGTATTTGTTATAAAATGACAAAAAAGGATAAATTATTTAATAATTATCAGTTTTACCAATTATATCCATCATCATACCCAGTCATTATAGGTTGTAATGTAAAAACAAAGGACATTCGTTCATGAAGTGGTTGTCCTCTATACACGCAATTACTGATTTTGTATCGCATTTTATTTAAGTGGACATTGATGGAATTAATTTTGTTTATTAAATTTTAATAAATTATAATTTTAATGCCATCTTTATATATGGTTTTTAAAAATTTACTAACATAATGATTATGGAGACTACTGGTCTTACGTACACTTGAGTAACACTACAAATTTTCAATGTTAATTATGAAAAGATGGTAATTATTATTTTTTTTCACAAATACTAATATTATAAATACTATATTTTTTAAATATTTATATCTATATATATAATTATTTTTATTTCGTGGTGAAAAAATGAATCACATCGAATTAATGAAAAGGATTTCTAGTCATCCATTAATGAAATCACCATTTTTTCATTGAGTGAAAAGGATAAATGAAAATTATGTATTATATCTACAGAATTATGGTTACATAATTAATACCATGAAAATATCATTCATATCATATATTTTTATCATCCAAACCCTTATTATATTCCATGTAATGTGTTAGTGAAAAATGAATCAAAACATTTTGTGAAGTGGTATTCCGTTGTATTGATGGGTGATGTAATACTTCCCAATATAAAATGGATCATTGAACGAGTTATATTATATAATTAATTATTATTTGTAATTATAAATTATATATAAAATATAAACATTATATCCATCATCCAACTCATCTTTTATAGGTGTTAACAAAAAAACCAATGACCTCATATCATGTGGCGGTAGTTCACATTTCACATGAGAACTATTTTCATATCCCATTTGGTGGAACAATCTTTGGTTTTCAGTCATAATCATATTATAAATACATTTTAGTATACAAAGTATTTTATTTTTAAATATTCATGATACTTATATAATTAAATCGTTTAGAGAAAGGAATTTTTGAAAAAATGCACATTCACGAACATTACCTCTTCTTTGATAACTCTTTTTCTATACAGAAAAGATATTAAAAGGATGGATTTTCCCCAAAATAAGTACTATATGATGATAAGAATGTCTTCTATATGTTTTGAGAATAATGGGTGAAACCCAGTTGGATTTATGGTGTCACTAATGGATGATAGATTGTGGACTATTATATGTGTGGTTCGTGGAATCCACATTCTTTTTTCACAAGTGAATTTAGCGAATGATATTCCCATTGTACCAAGAAACATTATTTTTCTATTTTATATAATAGAGGGTTTATATATTAGATATGGAAATATAATTGGTATAGGAAAAGATTGGGGTCATGTTTACACCTTGTATATGATGATTAATCAATAATTAAAATAATTTTTACTTAAATAACAGTAATTATTTTTATGTGTAATCACTATTAGATATGGTCAAAAATTAATTTATCCTTATTATAAAGTGTATATTATTATGATTCAAAATATGGAAACCATTTTTACATATTTATTTCAAATAATTGGTGAACTTTAACTTAATATTAATCCCATAGGCAAGACTAGAATAATTGTTTTTAAGAATCATATTTTATTTATAACATAGGATTCTATATTAATTATATGCACTAAAATAAATATAGTATGAAACGGAATTTATATATACTGCTATATATTCTATAAAATTCATTTATTAAAATCCCCACTAGGAAATATTTTATTTAATTGATTTGTAGAAATAATAGTCATTTTAAATTTGTTTTTATGAAAACAAATTTTTAATCCAAAAACAAATGTATAAGGAAAAAAATATATTGTTGATGAATAATTAGTTAATAATTATAAATATGTGTAAATAATATTAATTTCACTTGAAAATATATTAAATTTTATATGTAAATTTAAATTATATAATTTATATAAAAGAAAATATTTTTTACAAAAAATTATATTTTTCATTACTCACTGTATATTATGTATTTTTGAAAATTATCAATATGTCAACCAAATTAAATATATATATTTAAATTAAAAAAATATGATAATTTTATAACATATGATTTATTAATATTATGAAAATTTATTATAATATTTTTTCCCTGAAAATAAATATAAGTCATTACATAATTAAAACATATTTTCTAAGAACAAATAACATTATAAAACAACAATTAATAATTAAAATATGAAATATATATATCATGACATACTTAATAATATTCCTAATCACTCATTTAATGTCTTCTTTATAACTGTAATATATATTATGGGCCTTTGATGTTCACTAATGTTTGTCTAATTGGCTAATGAACATATAAATCTCAGGGTATCATATATTGCACATAAAATTCAGTGCTGAGTGTAACCCAAGATGAACTAAATGTTTTTGTAATGGATGATAAACACTATTTATTTGTTCATTTTTACTTCAAATTAATTGTTTTTTTAAATAACTAGGTGTTTGATCCTCCTCCAAACAAAATTAGATTAATTCCTTGAAATTTTACCATTATCATGATAATAAAATTTTGAAAATTAGAAGAGACACTTGTTGAAAACCAAATCATAATATAGGAGAATAAAACATATTTATGATAATAATGAATTAATGTATGAATGTCATTAGGAATAAAAAATATTGCCTATCCATATTGGGGAAAATGGGTTATAGTAGAGGAAAATTATAAATATTAATATAAAGTGGTTGGTATAATTAATTAAAAATTTTGAATGATTATATTAATGTTATGGGCCTCAATAATACAGTATTATTATCCTAGGGATGTCCAATTTCCCAACCAAAAAAATCATCTTCCAAATAAGACATTAATATCCTATAAATCTATAATACAAAAAACGACAATGGGATGTCTATGAATTTGATCTTGTGATTACACTTAATCATATAGAACTGTTATGGTATCCATAAAACTTATGATAACCTCACATAAAAACCTAACAATCATAATTTTCTTCTAACTCACGATATGATAAAAACTACAATATCCTACAAAGCTCTCTCTCAAATACGGTACCCAATTCATAAGCTTTACAATTTTTATTTTGATACATAATAAGGTAAACCAACATTATCCAATTACCACATACAAAATCAAAAATAATTATTGGATCACATACAAATCAATGTAGCTTTATGGATATAGTTAAAGATAATTAGGACCCAAGTGTATCATCTGGGGTTTATAAACAATTGGTTCAGAATGATGAACTAAATATCCCATTACACCTATCATTTAATATTTGATATTTGACCAACATTATAATCCATATTAAATCTTATCTAGGAACAATTCCTTAAACTACACTATTTATAAGCTGGGGATAATAAAAAATATAAAGGGTGAGCTCAAATTCTCATTAAGGGTATACATAATACAATGTAATTGAATGTCATCAATGGGAAATTATATGTAAATAAGGGTATGAGTATATATTCATTTTTATTGAGTGATTATTAAATTATCCCACACAAATATGTAACTAGATAATCAAATATGAAATCAAGGAAAAGGGAAATGTATATAGAATCAATAATCATGAACCATGTGATACCAATTATAATAATAGTAAACAATAAAAAACCATATCATGAATTATTCAATTTTCATTAACAAGAATAATAAAATTTTTCAGACCCTTAAAACACTATTTAATTGGAATAAACCAATGACTAACATTAAATATAATATTAAGCGATTTATTGGTGTTCTATCCTAGAGAAGCCATCATATAATATATAATAGGATCCCTCATTGCTATCTATTCCATCCCATTTTATTTTATATAATGAGACTACATGGGGTTATATGGTCCACCCAAACGTATAAGAGGAAATGGGATAAGTTGTTGCAATTTGGGCATTCCTATTGTAAAAGATGTCACGGGATCACCTAAAAGTATCTAGGCCACACCGCTATAAAAGATGTCCATGAACCACAACATGAATAATGTATATTGATATTTCCTAATAAAACTCGTAGAAATAATCATTTTCATTTTATGAATTGATTTACCAATGGAATAGAAAAAGTATCCATAAAATTATCTTTAATAAATTATTATCTCATAGAAATAAAATATATTTAATAGCAACCACTTTCTAACGAGGTTAACCCACGGGAATGAAACGTGTTTCATAAAATTATTTTTGAAACATTAATAATCCATACAAGGAAGGAATGAGGATGTATTCAATTAAAAAATATATACAGTGAAACATAATTATAAATAATTCATATCTATATTCATTAATGGAAATACCATTAGAATTATTCTTGTGGAAAATATCCTCTTAATTCTGAAAATAATTGTCAAAAACAGTAAACAATTTAAAATTTCTTTAATGTTGAAAACACTTTTAAAATATAAAAATTCATAGAATATCAAGAAAATATTCTCTAAAAAAATACTCACAAATATGTAAATTATTCACCAATAAATGATGATAAATTTTTTGGGTAAATATATATTTCCAATAAAAACATTGATTTTTAATAATAATATGATTAGAAAAGATCCTTATTATAAAAGTTAAAAGATGATTCCTCTAAAAAAATATTTTATAAATAAAATATTTTAAAAAAAATATTTCCTAAATAATTATCAAAACGTCATAAGAATTTTTGAAAACGTTATTTTTAAAAATGTTTTTTGAAGGAAAAATACACAAATAGAAGAGATAAATGTAATAAACCATTAATTAATACACAATATCATGTTTTCTATAAACTAATGAATGTCCAAATGATTCTATTAAATAAAATAATATTGATTAACCAGTGGGATAATTAAAACAAATAATTTATTTAAATATGGATCAATATGTATAATCATTGTAGAATTATCCTAAATGTTATTGATAAATGATTAGATTGTAACATAAGACTATTACCACATTGGTGACATTGAATAATAATACCCATGAAATAATTTCATTAAATTAAAAAAACATTATCATGATACTATTATAAATTATGATATAAATTTTCATTGGGTCAATATATAAAAAATACGAAAGAATATATGGGTATAACATAACAAACATCTCAATGTAAGAAAATTGGTACAAAAATACCTTACCGTGTTGGTAAAATTATTATTTCAAAACTAGTGAATGATAGATAAAAAATGGAAATTTAAAAAATATTATTTTTATATATTATAAATATGTAATATGTAATGTGTTGTATATAAAACACACAATATAAATATGTTTTTTATATTAAATATATCTTATTGAAATAAAATTGAACGAGGAAACAACATAATGAGATTCTGAATTGGTAGGAATGTCTTTAAATTATAGAATAATAAAATTATATTAATGATTCACTTTCCTGTTAAATTGCTTCATATTTATTATTAATTTTATTTGACATAAAAACATGTTTCATAAAATTGAATAATCGATTAAATTTATGTAGGATGTTTTTATCATATTCGTACATTTTGGAAAAAATTAATCATTTTATAGATATCACCTCAATTAAAATCATGGAATTAATATTATAATATTAAATAAATTATACATATAAAACCCAACATTAAATATTGATATTAAAAAATTGATTAATTTTATAACCAGGGAGATAGTATGTTGCACAAACACACGAGTAACGGTTCCATTTTTCAATGCTCATTATGGAATGAAGGTAATTAACAGTTTTTATTTCTACAATTATAATAATTTCATAAATAATATATTTTTTAATATTTTTTATACTTATATAGTTATCTATTGTGATTGGGTGGTGAAAATGGAATCACGTCTTTTGAATTAGGCAGTATTGAACATGTTGAATAATGTTGTCATAATTTTTCAAATTACATCAATGGTAAATAAAAATTGAAATATTTTTATTCTATAAATATTATTTTGACATTAATTTAATTTATATTCATTTAATATAACATATATTTATCATAATTACCCATATTGCATTATATTTCATCCGTTAATGAAAAATGAATAACATCACTTCGTTAGCTGGTAGTATTCCATTCTAAAAAAAATTAATTACATAACGTATAAAAATGGAATATTTTCAGTATAATAAGTTTTAAGTTCTATACATTTCTGAAAAATGGATTATGGGATAGTTTGTGGTCACTTTTATACCATATAATCTTCTTTTAACCCCATGTAAACTCTTTTTTAACATAATTATTGTAACTAATTTTAATCATTTTTCACTAATCAATGTTGTAATAAATTTTGTTTCCATCATTAGAAATTATATATTATTATTATTAAATATATAAAACACATTTTTACAAATATAATTAAAATTATTCGCATAATTTAACTTAATATTAATCTTGCAAACATAGTGAGACAATGTGTTTTTTAGAAGTGTATTTAATTATAAAAAATGATGTTATATTTACTCCATGATTAATAATAATAACAATATTAAATTAAATTTACATATCCGGATATACATCCATTAAATATTTTTAAAAATATTCCATATTATTTATTTTTTAAATTAATTAAATTTTATAATAATTATTCATTTTAAACTTGTTTTTACAAAACCCTGTTTTAAAGAATAAAATTTACCAAGAACAAACATAATGTTTATTAAATGTAATTATGTGGATTAAATATAAATAAGTAAAACATAGGTTACACTATAAAAAATAATTACATATTTTTAATTATATATTACTTAATTTAATGAAATGGTATGACATTTTCCAAACATTAATATTTATCGTTTTTTATTCAATATTTTCGATAAAAGAGGCAAAAAAATTAACCAAAAATATATTTTGATTATATTATTCCCAAAATGAGTTTAATTTTATAAATTAAAGATTATAAATTTTAATATATTTAATATAATATTACTCATGAAATGATGTAGAATTTGTTTTCATGAAAACCGATTTAGGATAAAAATAATCACATTACCGAGATTGGATTGATTTTTTACTCAAAATATAAAAAAATATCAAATATGATATTTATATATATTTTAATTTATATTAAATAAATCTGTTCAAACAATTCATTCAAATCACTTTAATATATATGTTATAATACTGATATAAAAAATCATTCGTTTAAGGTCGAGGTTGTGTGTAGATTAAGATATCAAACTGAAAACTCTCTTGGATTCCATTAACAATAGTTAAAATAAATTTTGTGTTACCTGCATGATTAACATATTTTTTATGTAATCAAATATAATCTCATTGTTCCATGACCATTATGAAATAGATTAAAATTATCTTCTTTTAAAATATTTAGTTGTTCGTAATAAAATTACAAATATTTAAATTTGGTGTAATTCAAAAACAAATTTCTCCATATATGATTGGGGAATTAAAATTTATGTTGTTATGTATTATTTTTGAATGTAAAATGTTTTGGATCAATACAATTATAATTTATATGAAACAATCATTTTTCATATATTTTTAAATATTAAGAGGAATATATGGTCATTATTATTTATACAAGAGATTCAAACATCTAGACTAGTTGAAATTTTATATTTAGAATCATTAATATAAAATAAATCTACTATTACTGGAGTATCTAGTTATGTTATTTTTATTTTAGATTTCTATAGTTTATTTACATGGACTAATTTTTCTAAATACAATTATGATAATGTTTTATTAATTTATATAATTTAAAAAATATGATCATAGTTAAAAAGGAAACCAACTTTTGAAAATAAGATGAAATGTATGAGGTGCTTTTTCAAGTACAAAATAAAATAAAATATATGAATCTTATGTGTATAGTTTTAATTATTATAAACCATGGAGTTTAAAAAAATTGCATGGTAGAAAGGGAAAATTTTACCTAATAAGAAAATATTGTTACAATGTTAAATGATTACTCTTTTAAAAAATCCATTTAGGTAAAAGATCCAATTATGTCCTCTCATTTTTCCAATATATTTACTCTTACACCATTTTTAATGAATATAACTTATGAAATATCTAATGTAGTAATCCTATAATTTAATTAATCAATTTTTTAAGGAAAAGTACAATATCATAATGTGAAATATGTATTTGGAAATATTTATTCAAAATCATATGAAGGTATTTTTCTAGTTTATTATAATTAAATTAAGTAATATAATGTTTATAATAAAATAAAAATTAAAGTTAATGCATATAAAATCCTTATTTTTAAAAAAACTAATTTAATATAAATTTAATTAAATTTAAAATAGTTTGAGGAAGAGTTTAGAGAATTCAAATTTTCTATAAATATAAATTCAGAGTATGGTGAATCTATGCAGAGGGATATTAATTCATATGGTAGAATATTAAATTTATATAATTATATTTTAGTTGATAATAAAATTTGTTATATAACTAACATTGTGAATATATTTAATTCTATAAGGAATTATTTGTCTTATTAGGTTTTATATTTTTAATTTTCATTCCTCAATATATTTGTTACTATTTTTTGGATTCCAAAAATATTATATAAATTCAGGAAGGGTAAATTCAATTTTAGAAGAATCAATTATAAACAATAGTTCAATCCGATCAAAATCCAAATATTATAGGATGAAAATGGATTATTCAAATATAGACTAATGTGTAAGGTAATTTAATTATAAACAAATCTATATTTGTGGTTTGAGGTTAAAATTAGGAAGAATAAATTGACTTTAATGATTTTTTTGGCCTAGATACATGATAATAATCTAAAATAATTCTCCTAGAAAATGTATCTAGTTTTTGAATTACACATTTTAAAATGGTTGGAAAAGGATAATTTTCTCATTGAAAATATTATTCACATTAAATACAAACAACCCATAGATTGAAGAATTAATATAAAATAAAATAAAAATTGGAAATTTTCTAATTCCGTTCATTATTTGAAATACAATCCTATAGATTATTATTAATGTTTGTAACTATTTCCCTTTAATAATTGATTTAAATAAGGTATAGTTGATCATAAATAAGTATTTAAAATATATATAAATGAAATTTTTCATTTAAAATATACATTGATGTTATTATACATGGATCCTCATTTGATCTACTATGAAATGTTCTTTCAAATGTAATTCATTCATAGATTAAGAGGAGACTCATGGGTGGTGTTTTCATCTATTTGGGAATGAAAATAGTTCAATTAAATTATGGAATCATTTTTTCAATTAAAGTATGCTATAATATTTTTCCATATATTTATATTAGATTATTTTTAAATATTAATTATTTTAATATATATCTATTATAAATTATATTATGTTGAAGATAAAATATTTGGTGATAATAACATGGGACCATCTTTAATTATTATCTTAGATTATTTGAAAACATCTAGTGTAGATTTCATGTTTTCTATATGGATATGTGATAGATTGTAGTATAAGAAAAATGAAATCCATTTAATGGATGTTAATATAATATTTAAATGTTCTAATGGTTATGTTAATATCACTTTCTGTTAAAAACATACATTTTATGAGCTAAAAAAATATCAAATTCTGATTTTTGTTAATATAAAATAGATATAAAAAGAACAACATGAATGTTTCTCATTTGTGATAAATGACTAGTTTCATTAATTTATAATGAATAATTTTTTTATTTATAAAATTTTAAAAATTACTATGTTTCAACTACTTCAAAATTTCCACCAAACTTATGAATAAAAAAATATTATGATTTGGTTTTAATTTATACTAGTGATCATTTTATAGTTAAAAAATCTATAATTACATTCTATAAAAACCTATTCAAAATTTCTATGAGTATCATGTTTTATGTGAAGTATTACATTAATTGATGTCATGTTCATAGAATAAATATTTTTTAAGATTTATTTCTAAGATATATAAATATAATGAAATTATTAATAAACTAAAATGTTTATCTAATTTAAAAAACATTTAATTTGATATTATAGTTTTAGAATTTTAGTCACTGAACATTTTTATGTTGAATTTAACTCATATTTTTTTATAATATCATTAAATAGTATATTTTTATATTTTTTAGGTATTTTTGATGTTGTATTTCTAGGCTTCCTGGAATTCTATTAATTACCTGTATACTATTCAATTCATTTCAAATAATTATATCATTCCTTGATAATATTGAAATATTTCAATGGATCCTTATATATTCCAATATATCATTGTAATAAAATTTAAACTATTATAAAAATTATATTATTTATGTTCCTATGTACTATTTGGAAATGCATTAATTTATTGGAATCCTAATTAAAATTTTGATGTGGATTTAATGGTCCGTAATATTCCAATAAATATTTTATGTGGTAGATATTTAATATAAACATTAATGTTTTCATTTCATTCATAGTAATTTTTTAGAGGGAACATTCCGTGTAAAATTATAATTATACCAATTAGATTAATTACAAGTATAGAGTATTTATCATATAGGTAAAACTATATCCTCAATGTATATGAATAATTATGATGATGTTTATTATAACATTTTGATCTATTTCACAATGTTGACGAATGTTCATAAATTAATTTTTTTTATAATATAAATATGAGGGATAATGTTGACTGGATCGTTCTACCAAATTGTGTTTCTAATAATTACTATATTATTCATTTATGTTAGAGAAATATTTTTTGAATATGAGAAGTTATTTGAAAATTTTTGGATGTGATCATGGGTGAAGAGACCTTTATTGCATATCATATAATGTATAGGTGTGATTGTGATTTTAGATACATTAAGAGTGAATTACAAAAAAAAATTGGTAGTGACCACATGATGAAAAATAAAGTGATTCTCTTAAAAATTTGTGAACACATAAAAAAGTATTGTAATTTCGTGATGAATTTCTTTTGACTATATCAAGAGAAAAGTGTATGAGTATTAAAAAATGTTATGTCACCACATGAAGAAAAAATATTTTACCACATATGATAAAATTAATTCAATTAGAAAGGATATTAAGTGAATATAAAATGAAAAATAAGCATAAAAATAGGTGAAAAATTATATAACTACATGTTAAAATATGATATCATGTTAAACATATTGTATGATGTTGAAATTTGAAGAAAAATAATCCTGATTATGACCTCTAGATACTTAATGAATTTATTAAATTCATTTCAAAAATATTATATTTTATTTATACAGATATATTTCACTATAAAATATATTTTTGTAATACATGTTTATCATTTTTTTAATTATTTATGAATTATTAATAATTTTCTAAATGTAGATGAATTTTATTTGGGTTAATTCTCTATATAATTAAACAAAAATCATATAGGTATATTCTTTATGCTAGTTTAATGGGAAAACTCAAGACTAAAATATTAATTGGTAGGAATTTGATCTGTTAATGTCTCATGAATTATATAAATACACCAAGGTTCATTGATGTGGATTATTATTTTCTACTGATATTTTTCACCGTACACATATTTTTCATCATATTAAAATATTTTTTTAACGTTATATATTATCAATGAGATGAATGTGGGTATGTTTTTTATGAGCATCAAATATAGAATTCATATATAACATTGAGAAGGATTAAAAACAATGGGATCCATGTTTTAAATATACTAGAAATATTTTATAATTATATAATATGTTATATATATATGTAAATGTAAAAAATCATTAATATATTCTTGAATCATGGGACATAATCTGGAGATCAACGAATACTCTTAGATAAAAATTCATCAATTATATCATTTTTATCTAGAGAGAACATTATAGTTTTGAAAATCCCACCCTAATGCATTCATATAGTATTTTTAAATTAACACATTTTATTCTATTTCTTTTCATATTAATTTTGGGTTTTACTACCAATTAATATTTTGGATAATATATTTTAGCCCAAAAAAATATTTTTAATAATGTTCAACAATAAAAACAAAATGAATAGGGATTCAACTGTTTGTATATCTTGTAAAATGAAAGGTTTAATTTTCATTACAAATATGAATTGTATATTTTGTTTTGAGTGCCATAGTGGGAAATATGATAGTTATCTATTTAATCCACTAGGTTTTTACAAGAGGATTTTGTTGGGATGTGGCTCCATGTGCAAAAAGGTTTTTGTAAAATTATGTGATCTCCCCTCAAAATTTTGATATTAAATTATAGTGGGTAAAATATCTCGAACTATGTACTATTGGTGGAGTAGATTATAATAATATAGATCTAAAATTTCATAAAAATTCATTTATTTATATTCATTTAATTTCCCAAGACAATAAAATATCATTGATATATGGTAAACCATATTTTAACTAGACATTTCACCCAACCCCACCCCATTTAAAAATTCATTATTTTATCCTATCAAAAAACTATGTAATATTATTTTTCGAATGTTCATCAACATATTGAAAAAATTTATCTTCACAGAGAATTATTCAATATAATACCCTACCTATATCCTTTTTTTCATAAATCATACGTTCATAGTAAGATATTTTTACCTCCTCTTCATAAAGAGATCTCATTTGGAATATACCTTATTCCTTCATATTATTGTATTATTGGAAGACCAGAATTTCAAGAAATAAGGGAAATAAACAATAATGTTTTTATTCTGGGAATATTCTATTCTTGAGTGGTCTATCATTTTTAACAATGCATAAGAGAATATTCCCATTAAATTAATTGAATGGTGACATGGGTGTTCCAAAAAGACCATATAATTACTATATCTAACATAATCATTTCATTTTTTACCATGGAACAAAATACTCATATATAATATTAGGTAGGGAAAACAAACTCTACCAATCACATTTGGAAATGTTTCATAGTAATTTTTTGACTTATCTTCTAAATAAACCACCATAATCCCATTTTATCATTAAACATGAAAACATAATTATTTTTCAAAGATATAATAATTATCAAAACACATAAAATACTCTATTATGTTTTTGTGTTATTATGATTACCAATATTTTATCTCTTTTGTCATATTTAATTTATATTGGTGGTGAAAATTAAAATTTATATAAAATTGAAAACCCATTTAAAATTGTTTTAGGATATTACTAGAGTAATGAATGTAAATTTTTTACATTGAAAAATTTTGATTTATAAAAAAAAATTCTAAAGGATTGATTTTAGGGATTTGCAGTCAAACGACAATTTTATCCCACAAATACAATTATTTTCAATTCATACATGTTGATAACTAATGATTTAATTTTATAGAATTAAAAAATACTCACTCATACTTTTATTTGTCATATTCTTACCAACAAATCCATTGACAACCATATAATTTTTAAATTAACTATTAATAATCAATATTATATCTTAGTTTTTTTATAAAGGGCGATTAATGTAATGAATGCAATCCGATAAATAGAAGTAAATCATAAAATTGTGAGGTGGTATATTCTACCAACACAAAGTGGATTTTTCTCCAAAATTGTTTTCATTTGGATAATTAAAATGTTTATATTCATTCCACATCACTTCCTTGAGTTCTAATTTTTCTCTCTAGAGTTTGTGATTCCTCCAATGAGATTTTCCCTTATATTTATTGATGTATAATATAATTTTATTATAATGATATGATATTTATATTTATTTTAATTTATAGTAATTATAATTCCCCAGTTGTATGACCTTATAGATTTTTAAATTTTAAGTATCAGGAATACACATCATTTGTATAGATACAAGGTACCCAAAATTAACATGAGAGTTATTTGGTGGATAATCCAATAGATAATAATAAAATAAAATACATTCAATAATTTTGAATGGAATAATATATACAGGATTCATCATTCAATTCATTATAAATCCAAATACCATAATCTTTATAATGATTCATTGCAATTCTTTTGGACCACATATATACTATTGATCCTCCAACTTCTATAAACATAAAAATGGCATCAATTTGTGTATTCCTTCATGTGTTTATGAATTTATGTAATCATAACTATGATTATATTTGACTTGTGGGGCCCAACATGATTATTTTATCAAACATTAGTTCATCATGTCGGTTTTCCACACTTCTAGACCTAGAGGGATTCATAAGGGGCCCTAGGAATGTAAGAGTGAATGTTGTTTCTGGAGAAAATTAAACAAAAGGAATGCATCATTCCTAAACACCTTATAAATCCCATGAAAATGATATAAATGATACATAAATCAAGTGAATTTTTTAATTAGAATTACCATCTATATAAATAAGATAGCCAATACTAAAAAACTATATATCCTGATCCTTCTAATGACATCATATGAACATCTAGGTAAACAACTGATATTTATAAAATATAATATAATTTAGTACTCAAACAACCCTTACTATTTCAATAATATTTATGAACAAAATATGATAGTGATTTAAATATTATAAGATAGTAATTAAATGTGCATAGTTTTTAAGGTGATCGACTAACCAAAATAGAGTAATGATCATTATATTTTTTGGAAAAATCGATGATGAAATTTACGGTAACATTTTTCCAATTATATAAGATATAGAATAATGATTATAAATTTTTTTAAGGATTACATAATTTGAAAACTAATCATTGAGATGAATACTACATTTTATTACTTTTTAGGATACCTAAATAGAAATATTACATCAGATATCTGTAAATAATTATTATTTTGGTTTTCATAGATTATGCGGAAACACAATAATCAAAAGGTAGCTCCATCAAATTTGGTATATGTGGGGAGATTTCACATTGCAAAATACTTAAAATTCCAGTATTATCGAGGTTAATCTCAATAACATTTCAGACAATCATTTTTTGTTTTACATATTCCCTTTACTCCTCTTTGATCATAAAACAGACAGTTGGATGATCACACCATTTATCCAGACAGTATTCCTCACCATCAATCATGATTAAAATGTTTTTCCTATATGAATCCAAATCTAATATATATTTTGTGATCCTAATCGTAGTTCTACTATCATGATTTCTTTTACTTAATGTATGATCCAACTTGTTTTCCTTTTGGGATGAAAATGAGTTGATAATTCATAATAATTAAATTAGTATATCTATATTACCATGTTAAAAATTTACTCTTTATAAGGTAATATATAAATTGTAATTTTATTTTCATCATGTATAACAAAACATTGTCTAAGAAAATATTACTACTATATCATCAATGTAATAAAATCTACATATAAATCCAAGTCATGTATCTCGTAATTTTACTTTTAGACATTCATTTGGTGTGATTAATAGGAATTCATTATAACATTTTACATGTGTAGTCATCGTTTTACTTTCATCATTAGATAATTAAAAAACCCTGACTCTTTTCCAATATCGTGTAATTAGAGTACGGATTCCCTGACCAGCCTTCTTTTCACCACTATGAAATTTTTCATACATTCACCTATTCAAAAGAATGTGAATCCCCTTGATGTTTATATGAATAGTTGGTTACACAAATCAAGGTAGTTTTTTAGGAAGGGTTCATAATAATATGACAGTCTATGAAATGTGGTGATCCAACTCAAAATAGTTGTCCTAGTACACTTCTCTACATATTTAATCTTGTATGGATTTACCAATATATTGTCACTTGAGATTATTCTACTCCATAATGGGTCTTTTTTTAGGAAATTCCATTTTTTTAAATTTGATGCATAATTTCTCCTTACATAGGGTCTTCGTAACAATCCTAAAATAACCTTCATTATCTAACATTCTCATTGAATATTTAAGAATATCATTTATATATACAAAGAAAAATTTATTATAGTATATTATAAACAATATATCCATAACATACATGATGACAATAGATGTATTACTATGTACGAATTTAATCATTAAACATTGATAGGTTTCATACCACATACTAGTGGATGTCTTAGGATTGTATTAACATTTGAAAATTATTTAAAGTATCCATATTGATGTTAAATGTGAGAAGAGTATTTTTCTACTCATTTTTTATTAAAATGATCACTAATAATGTTTATTGGACTCATATTGTTGTTCAATATCATGTTGTGTTTCAGATTATCTAGTAATAGTTTCATTTTTCCACCTTTATCTTTAAAATCGATCATGATCACCCCATGATTATTTTCATTCCTTAGTGAATCTCATTTCATTCTTAAACCTTAACTAATTATTTGATTCACAAATATCATTCTAGGCTGTTTTATATGGATTCAATGAAATAGGAGCAGAATTAGGTTTTAGTTCATTTAGAAACACTACTACACTATTTAGTAGAATTCTATATACTTATTTTAAAAAAACTTAATAATGATATAAATTAGACTTATATTATACGTTGAGTTTATCCCCAACCATATATGATAAATAAATAAATAATTGGAATGATGTTCCATAAACATAATGTAATTTCCCTTGGGAACATTCATTCATTCTTATACTGTTAAAAAATAAAATGATCATTTTGATTATAAAATGTGACCTACCATCCCTATAAATTGATATGATCTCAATATAATGTGATATAATGTCTGCCCAAAATCACATCACATTCAACTAGAGAATGAAAGATGATTTTTTCAAGATACATATTACCATAGATAAAAATTGGAAATGAATTAATGGCATCAGATGTGATCATTTAACCATTATGTGGGTTAAATATTAGATAAAAATATAATAATTTATATTCCTATGTTATTCCATAATAAAATTATATTGATAAAAAATAGTGTGTTGATCATAAATCCCATGATACATTATTTTTTTTACATTGAGCGATATGTTTACTATTCAATACATAACTATCATTACCCACAACAAAAATAATGTTAAAATTATTTTGATATTACATCATGATTAAGTAGTTTATAGTAGAAACCATTTCCAACATTCCACATAATAGTGAACAATATTTCATTATTCCCATTATACTATAAAATTATACAATATAGTGTAATGTTAGATTTATTTCTAGCATTCCATCCATTCACATTGTTATATAACCTCTTCTAATAACATCAGTATGTTATTTAATGATAACCATCCTTTATTCACAATAAATTGTTAATATTACATTTAATAAAATTCCATCCATGGATCATTTAAATCTTATTGTATAGTCAAAAAATAAATGTATTCCCTATATGGTTTTTTTCTTTTATAATCATTGGATTCAATAATTATTCTAATAAAAACCTTGGTATTGATGAGTGCCTCCAATATCTGTTTCCAATTTTTCAATATATAGGTTAATTTCATTATTCATATAAACATCATTCGTGGACAACATCCATTGGAGATTTAGTTTTACTTAAATAAATAATATATCAATCATACATTTATTCTCATTTATAATAACAAAGTTATACCATAAAACTACAATACAATTTCACTCATTAGTACAAATTGAATCATCATCCTTCTAAATAAACACAATGAATTATATATCCATTTTAATTTAATGAATATGAGGAGTATATGATTGAAAAAAATCCTCCTAAACTTATCCCACTAAACAGATTCAATTTCATCACATTTCCTATTTTTAGAGTTAAGAGTCATCTATTGATCTGCTTCATTTTCCATGAGAAAACAAATCCCTGAGAAATTTTTCATGATCAATGTTTTAGGGAATGAAAAAGGTATATTTAGTAGTATTTATCCATTTACCAATTAATATTATATCAATGGACCCAATAACATTTGGTGGATGTTTCATCATGAAGTTCTCAATAGGACCCCACAACCTCATTTTCTAATTTATAATCTCATCATGATTAAGAGATTAATAATTTTACATTGTCATAAAAAGAAGATCCTAAATTCATTCTCAAAAAAAATTAGTTTCATATAGAATAAATAATTTCAATTTCCTTCACATTTAGCATTAACATCATTACTCCTCAATTCAATTATTTACTATAACCAAAATGAATTTTATGAGAAATAATAATCATAGTGACAAGTCAAATAATCATGAAAAATAATTTATATTATGTTTAAATTACAACACAAAATTTTAAATAGATGAAACCATTGGATTATCCTACGACATACATGGACCTTATCATTTCAAATCCTTTTTAGTTTTTTATAATAATTATATTAATTATCTCAAAAATATCCCTCAGATGTTTACATCCATATATGTAGTCATACATAAATCATAATGAAATAGTTATGATCATGTTGATACCCAATCCACATCTTTCATAATTCTTTCTACAAGGTGTATCAGTCCAGGAGCCATGTCAACATTATAGTAAAAATAAATGGAATTATTTTCTGTAAAACCCACATGGTCTTATATTTACCAAAGCATGAGGAAGTTAATTTAGAGAACCAAATTGTTATTAATGGAAATTCATCTTGATCTAATTAAATGTCTTATTATATAAAATTGTTATATTATATACCAATTGATTTGGTTTTATGTTTTTGTAATTAAAAATACTACTAAGAATTGGTATCATTTATAATCTAGTTGTGGAAAAGTGATTACATGATTAGTATAAATATCGGGCTTTAACATATAAAATTAATCAGACCAAGGAAGTGAAGGCCTCATCCAATAGAATTGCTCCTTATAAAGCCAATATTTTGGAGCTTAAAAAGGTGAAGGCATCATTGGGATTACCTCTTGTCCATTCCCTAGCTATGCTTTAATAGGTTATGTTTTAACAAAACCACCTTCATGAGTAGTGGATGTTTATTGAGATTACCACTTGAACGATGTTATCTAAGACACCCCAAGAGTCTGTCATTGCCTTACACCTTACACATAGGACATTTGTGTGTGTTATAAGGGGTTATGTATCAATACCTTAGCGCTATGATTATGTTCATTATTTTAGTATATAATATTGAACATTCCTTCATTTTATTATTTTTTCATTGTAAATAATTATTAAAGCACAAATAATTATTTAGTTAATATTTAATTAATAAATATATGTTCATGAATTAATGGATTGTTGAATTATAAAATATTTTAATAATATATTATTAAAAATATATTTTAATTAAATATTAATGATCATATATTTTTTATTAATATAATTTAAATTTTTATTATCTTTTTAAAGCAAATTGTTTTGAAAACCGATAAATTTTTGATAAATGTGGGTTTCTATTTTAAATGTAAAAATACACATATATAGAAAATTATTTCGATAAAATGAATATTATTTTTGGAATGAGGACGACCAAATTAACCAATGGATAATTTTTCATAATTTTCCATGAAAATTAGTTTTTGGGTTTAAAAAAAATACCATATATTTATATAATGTTTTTTATAACATCATAAAATCCCTATAGGGATGTAATAAAATATTATAAATGGGATTTTCTACAAATATATGTTTTACCATTAAAATAATATGATTTTAGGGTTTTTTGACTTATTCTACGAAGCCTTAGTCGACCCTACAAGACTTATAAATCTTTTTAACATTTAAAAATGATTTCATTGAAAGTGTAACTCACCTCCACATAAGAAATACTAATATTTTAATATGTTCGGCCATTGTTATTATAAAGTAATGTTTTCTACTCCCGTTTAGCATAATCCATGGGAAAACCAACAGTTTGGTTTTGATTATGATTAGTATAATGTGTGGTGGCCAAAACCAAAATAATAATGAATTTCTCTCTTTTTCTATATACACCAACCCAAGACCCCATTTTTCATCACTCAAAGCCTTTGTAGCCCGACCAAACTCTTCCCTCCTATCTCTATAATTCTCCCAATCCCCTATTGTCCAAATTTCATTAAGTTGATACACCCATTTACTGTGACTAAAAATGATGGGATGTGACTTCGCACCTCCCCAATACATCGCCCATTATATTTGAATTGATTAGAGTTCTCTTTCACTCTAATTAGTACCTCTTGTTACCATATGAAAATTCCGTATTGAATTTCTCTCTTTTCATTTCCATTCAATAAATTATTTTGTTATATAAATCTTCTTTACGGTAAATGTGTGGGAAATGTATCTATATTACCCCTTATTGTCCATTTAATATACATAGGAGACCCCGTTTTCTGTCTCATCAAATATTTTTATTAATTCCTTGATCACGCCACCATGCTGCCTAAATTGCACCGCAATTTTCAAAGCCACAGTCAATGTGTAATGAATACCATGCCCATATCTCTATAATGGGTATTCACCAATATGAACATTTATTAATTGATTATATTATTTCATGTACGTATTCTACACCTCTTATTGGTGGAATAAATTATGATGTTTAATGAATCCATGCTTTATGATCCATGTGTCACATTTATGCATGAAATGTAATGATTAAGAAGGGTGATTCCTAATAGTTCTCCAATTCATTGGATAATTATTAGTATCAAGATTTGTCAATTGAAATGGGGGTTAAATCATGTTAATTTATGTTAAATTATGGATTACTCATGCTCCATGTTTAATGAGCCTTGTCTCATGCTAATATCATTTTAAATGTTGTTTACACATTTCAATGTTAGGATAATAATGTTATTTCATGAATGTATGTTCATGTATCTCTTATTCTCCGTTGATATGAATATTTCCAAACATTTACTGTATAAATCATTTTCATCCTTGTTTTCTCCCTTACTGGTCTTTATAGCTCACCCTTTTCTTAAACATGTTCTCAAGTTATCCTTATAATACTATGTATGAATTAATATGTTTTGTCCACTAGGATATGATTTCAATAAAGATGTTGTGTTTTATGTTCTTAGTTGTAATGTAATGTTACTAATATCCAATGTCCCTAGATCTCACTATATTTAATGTTGCATCAATTCAAGAGTTTTAAGTAATAAATCATTTTTAATTGGGTAATAAAGAGTAGGGTTGTTATAGTTGGAATCATAAGATAGGTTTATTTATTTTTGGGATTATTATTAGAATACCATAGTGAAAGACTTCTGAATTATAATTTGAATAATAAAAACATCCCCAAATTTTGTTTATTATTTAGTTTGTGTTTTATCAATAAAACACATCCATATTAGGATACGAGTAGGTAGAGATGGCTCTAGAAGAGCTGTATCTTAGGGGTAAAACCTGAAAACACCGCTTTGTGCTATACTCAAACAAAAACTGGTTCACGATAATGGGCCTTGCTGCACTCTTGGTTACAATACTCCCGGGTGATATGATTTGGTAAATTTATAATCATGGTATAAAGCATTACTATTGGAATAAAAAATTACAGTAAGAATATATGTCGGCTAGTAGATCATGGATAAAAAAATATTGAAGCCTATAAATTCATATGTTAAGGAAACAAAGGTAATTTATTTTTCAATCATTTTTTCTTTGGATTTCTCTTTATGTGTTAACCCTAATATTACTTTTATTCCATCCAATGGCTGATTATAGGAGGACCCGAGCTATCAACGGATGCAGAGATCAACGTGAAGACTGTTCTAATCAGATGCACCATCCGAGGAGAGATGGATCACGAATATTGTTAGGATACTCTATTAGGTAACTAATTATTTCAATTGAATCATTGTTCAAGAGTAACATTCAACCCCCCCCCCCCCAAGAAATAACATGTATCAATCGAGAGATTCATGAGACAAAGGCCTCTAACTTTTAATGGAACATCTATCCCTCGATCGTCGATGAATGGATCAACTCTGTTGAAAATATCTTGTCCATCATTAAATTGTCTAAAAAGGGATGTTTCTTCTAGATTCTTTTCAAATGGAGGGTGAATCAAACTAATGGTGCACATTGTTACAAAATTTGAAGCCTGAGGAGGATATAGATCCTTTGGAATGGATGGATTTCCTGATTATGTTTTTCAATAAATATTATATATTCACCCGTCAACTTAATATGGAAAGAGACTTCCTTACCCTTAACAAAAAGGATAAATCTCCTTCTGAATGTATGAGGAAAACATCACTAGGTAAGAATGATATGTATTCAACTTTGTCATTATCCTCGAATTAAATGTTGACCGCTTCATTGGTGGGATAAAACATAGCCTCCGAAAAGCCCTGGCGATCTATGACTTCGATACCTATGAGGAAATTATTGGATATTTCATCAAATTCTAAACAGATATCGATGAATCTCAAGTGTATCAGGGGGATAAGAAGAATAATGTAGACTTTAATTCTGGAAGTCCTATGGATAAATCAAATTTTGCTATGAAAATCCATCACCCCACATGGGAAATGTATGGAAAGAAGAACCCCTGAAATTGCCTAAAGGGGGTGAGGAAATTCATTAGGTGTGGAAGAGAAGGGAACCTGGCTATTAAATTCTGACAAGAGAAATCAACAGTTCTGACATAGGAGTGGAACACTTCGTTCGACACTCAACATGTTGTTTATTTCTTCTAATGAAATGAACAAGGGCACTTTGAAAACCAGTTCCCTAAACCAAGGGATTTCAGAGGCAACCAACAACCTCCAGGGAAGAAAGGGTGATCTTTTTGCATCACTACCACCGATGTGAACCCCGAAAATGATGTGGTGGTAAGTATGATAGTTATTCATTCATCAATAGAAAACACAGATATTGATTTTGGTTCAATGCGTTATTTTATATCCCAAATGTTTTGTAGAATAATCCCAACACCACTATAAACCATGGAAGAAAAGTCATATCTGAGTATGAAAAATGAGGAAATCATTGATTCCCATGAATATAGCTCCTCCCCTATCATAATTTGTGGCATTAACTTCATGGAGAACCTCATCATTATCCCTCTGTTATAATTTTATGTAATTCTTCGGATAGATTTCCTTTCCTTATATAGAGCCAACATAAATTTCCGTGAGAGGGAAATCACACTACATATGGTGAATCAAACCTCAATTCTAGACATCTGCAATGTAGAGGATGAATCATCATTAGTATCACCAACTCAATTATTGATATTACTACTGTATGATCATTTGTATCTCTCTTAAATGATTGAATACAGGGATGTAACCATTCTTGAAGACTTTCCTATTTTGAATAAAAAAAATTTTACTGTTTCTTGTGAAATAGCATGCTCTTCATCCATGAAGAGATGTTGAATTATCAATTGATCTTATACCTTGGGATTTTCCAATATAAAAGACTACATTTAGAATGGCTGTTATGGAGCTTGAGGAGTAGAAGAAACCACTATTGGATAATTTGGATAAATGATTTGTATGCCCACATGCTTCACCATAGGGAACACTAGTTGTCCTTGTCATGAAAAAGGATGGATCAATACTTATTTGCACAGATTATCATGGGCTCAACAAAATTATGATAATGAACAAATAGAATATACCCCAAATTGATTATTTGTTCTTTCAACTATGTGAAGAACAATACTTCTATACGGTGTATTTACAATCAGGATAATTTAGAGTAAGTGTTATAAAGGAGGATATCCCCAAGACATATATTCTTTACAGGATATAATCATTACACATTCATAGATATTCCTTTCAGACTCACTAATGATCCATTAATGATCATTGACATGAAGAATACAATAGTTAGAGATATACTAGAAAAAATTGTTGTAGTCTTTATAGAAAATATTATAATATATAGAAATACAAAGGAGGATCATGAGAAACATATTATAATTTTACTAGAGACCTTGAGAAATGAGAATAATTATGAAAATTACAGAAACTGTGAGTTCTAGTTAAAGAATGTCTCATTCATGGGTCATTCCATCCGATGAAATGGGATATATATAGATCCCTCCAAGATAGCTGCAATTGGGAAATAGCCAAGGTGATCATCGGTAACATATATCTGTAGCTTCTAGGGGTTAGTTGGATATTATCTCCAATTTGTGACAAATTTTTCATGATTTTCAAAGCCTCCTACCAAGCTACTCAGAATGGAGTCAATTTTTCATGTAGTGATGACTGTGAATAAAGTTTCATGGAGTTTTAAAGGAGGGTTATCACTGTGTATGTGATCACAGTACCCACAAGTGGAGATATTTTTGTGGTATTTATTAATTCATAGATGATGTGAATATAATTTGTGTTGATGCAAAATGAAAACGTCATTTCCTATTCTTTAAAAAAATTGAATGTTCATGAGAAGAAATGTCCAACACATGATCTGGAGTTGGATGTGGTGATCTTCACATTAAAAATTTAGCAACATTATCCCATTGGGGAGATGGTTGAAATATATACATACCACAAAATCCACAAGTACATATTCACATAGAAATAGTTAAATATGCTCTGACTATGATGGAAGGAGCTGATCAATGACTATGACTTCCCAATCCATTACCACCCTGGGAAAACGAACAAGGTGTCAGATGCTCTTAGTAGAAATGACACATTAATTATGTCATTTATGAGAATTTAAATGATCTAATATTCACTGAATTGATGAAAATGGATACAGGCATCCTAAATATGGGAACATCATCAATACTTTCTCAAATTATTTCTCCACCTTCTCATTTGGAAAGGTTAAATGATTCTCAAAATGATGATATGTGAATTCAGAAGAAAGTTGAAACTATCATAAAATAGAAATCCTTGTAGTTCAACGTTAATGAAGAAGTAATTATGATATTTGGTAAATACTATTTGTTCCATAAAATATGAAGTTGAAGAAAGATCATTTGGATGATGCACATAGTTCAAATTTCTCCATTCACACAGGTAACCCTAAGATGTATTGAGATCTAAAATAGCATTATTTTTTGGATGACATGAAGAAGTAGACCTCTGAGTATACATCAAATTTCCTTGTATGTAAGAATGTGAAGCCTCCCACTTCAGTATGACATATAATCCTCAAACATTTGGCCAATCTATGAATTCTATCCAAACACATGAGGATATGTTAAGAGGATTGTCGATGACTTCAATAGGGAATGGGACCAACGTCTTCTTTATGTTGAGTTCTCTTAGAACAACATTTTCCACTCATGCATCCAAATGAATCTTTATGAAGCCCTTTGTCAGAATAGGTGTAGGACATGAGCATGTTGGGATGATGCTATGGTGAGAAGAAACCTTGGTCGACATATGGTCTACGAAATGGTGGAGAAGGTTAAGACCATCTAGCATCACATTAATGTTTCTCAATGTTGATAAAAGATCTTTGTTGATAATTGTCGATGGGACCCAGAGTTTTACATCAAAGACGTGGTATTCCTCAGCATATCACCAAGGAAGAGAGTTATGTGATTTTGGATGAAGTGAATGCTTAGTCCATGGTACATTGACTCTTTTAAGATCTTTGTTCTCTTTGGAGTAGTATCCTACCGACTAGAAAAACCACTCATCTAATCTCAAGTACATGATGTGTTGCTTGTATCACTCTTGAGGATGTACATAACTAACCCATAGCATGTACTCAATACATATGTGGTACCATTGGGGAATGACCTATCCTTTGAGTAGAAGTTGGTTAAGATCATAGATTGTAATGAAAATGTTCTATGAAATAAGATAATTCCCCTCATCATGGTGTTTTGGTAAAACCATATGTTTGAAGAAAAATGTGGGAATTAGAGGAAGTGATGAAGCAGTGTTACCCACATCTGTTATAGTGTGGGACACAGAAATTTTGGGGTAAAATATTCCAAAGGTAGGTAGATTGTGACAAATCAAAACATTATTAATGAAAATTACTCTTGATCATATTAAATGTGTTATTATGAAAAATGGTTAAATAACATATTCTATTATTTTGTTGTATGTTTTTGGATTCCAAAAAAACTATTATGAATTTTAACTGCTTCTGATATAGTATTTGAATAGTGATCACATGATTAGTATAAATATATGGTTTCAACAATATCAATTTACCCAGAAAAATGAATCAATGTACTCGTACGGTAGAATTACTCTCTACGGAGTCTATTTTTTGGAGATTTTAACTGAGGTGGCGTCATTGGGCTTGGCTCTAGACCAAGCCCAATTTGAGCTTCGAAACGTTTTGCTTGAATGATACCACCAATGTGAGAAGTGGATGTTGATAGAGATTACTAGCTGAGTAATTTTATGTGAGCAACCCCAAGAGTCTGTCACCATTTTTCACCTTACACATAGGTCTTATGCCAATGTTATAATGGGGTTTTTTCAACACCAAAGAACAATTATTTTTTTCATTATTTATTTATATAATAATGAATATACATTCATTTTAATATTTTTACTTTGTAAATAATTATTAATGCACATATTGTATTTTTATTTAATATTCAACTAATATATCTATTTTGATGAATTAATTGATATTAGAATTAAATAATATTTTATTAAAATAATATAAATTAGTTTATTTTTATTTAATATAAATGATAATATAATTTTCAAGAATGAAATTATAATTTTTATTAGGGTTTGAAAGCTGTTTTTTTGTCAAACCCCATGAATTATCGATAAATGACTTTTTTTATTTTAAATGAAAAAAATCATATATTAAGAAAATTAATTTGATTAAATGAAGATTATTTTTTGGAATCAGGACATTGAAATTATCCAATGGTAAATTTTTCATATATTTCCAAGGTAATCAAATTTTTGTGAAAATATAAAAATCCATTTAATTATATAATGTTTTTGACATCCTAATGAGCCAATAGTGATGTAATAAAATAATATAAATGGGGTGTTTGGAAAATATATTTTTAACCATTAATATAATGTGATTTTAGCTTTATTTGATTTATTTTACCAAGCCATAATGTAGCCTCTAATACTTATAAAACATTTTTCATTTTAAAATGATTTCCTTGAGAGTGTGACTATAAAAATAAGAAAGAATAATATTTTAAAAATATCTTTAATTGGGCCTATAAATAATATATTTCACTCTCCATTGGAAAAAACCATTGTCAAATTCCATGTGTTGGTTTGCGGATTTGAGTTGATCAATGTGTGGTGGGAAAACCTGAATAATGATGAATTCCCTAGCTTATCATATATAAACTAGTACATTATCCCACTTCCTATTCACTAAATGTCTTTGGAGTTCATCTAACCTCTTCCCTACTCTATCTAGAATCCCTCAAAGGTTTCCCAATATCCCAAGAAGCCTCTTTAGATCATATCCCATGCTTTTGGGATCACACTTCTATGTAAGGGATTTCATCCTTTCCTATTTTTTTAAAAATATCTATATGCTTTATAGCATATTTCATTCAATTATAAATGTGGGGGTATTATATTTTCATCTCCCCCATACTCCACTTCTTATTTTTGAATTTACTAGTGGCCTTTTTTCACCCATTGTTTCCTCCCAGGAGCACCCCTTACCCTGCAAAAATTCCGTAAGGAATTTATCCCTTCTCATTTACTTTCAAGGAATTGTTTTGAATTATGAATAAAAACTCCATTTCATATTTTATAAAATGTATCTACATTACCATAATACTATAAATTTCATGTAAATATTATGAGACACACCTTTCTATCTCCTCAACAATTTTGATGACGTCTTCTGTCACACCATTATGTTGCTGAAATTGCACTGCGATATTTCAAGGCAAAGTCATTATGTAGTAATACCATGCCCATTTATCTATCAATTGTAATCAAATTTTTTAGAAATTAATTATAGATTATATATATTCATTAACTTATTCCACAAATCTTCTTAGTGGAATAAATTTGGATGTTTAATGAATCTATGATGTATGATACCTATCAAACATTTATGCAAGAAATGTAATGATTATGATGGGTGCACCCTAATTGCGCTTCAATGAATTAGGTAAAGATTAGTATCATGATAAATCATGTGAAATGAGAGTTTAATATTGCTAATTAATGTTCAATGAGGGTTTATAAATGATCCATGTGCAATGAGACTTGGCCCATGCTAATATCTTGTTAAATGTTTTTTCCACATTTCCATGTCATGATAATCATGTTGTATCATGCCTTTATGTTCATGTATCTCATATAATGATTTGATATGACAATTTCCAAACATGTATTATATTCCTCATGTTATTCATTTTTTACTCCTTTACTAGGATTTATATCTCACCCTTTTCTTATACATGTCCTTAGGATATCCCATGCAATGTTAATTACGAATGAATGTATGTGGTCATGTAAAAGATGTTTTCAATAAATATGTTGTGTTTCATCTTATCAATTTTTATGTAATGTTTCTAATCCCCAAATTAAATATACTTCTTGATCATAATTGAAGTATCAAGTCAAGTGTTGTATGTAATAAATAATGTTTAATTTTGTAATAAAGAGTGTGGTTGTTATAGTTATCGTTTATATAATATTATGTTCTTATAATATAAAAAATATCCATTACTAATAACCAATATAAATTAAAACATTCATTGATTCTAAATGTGGTAACCCAGAACATATAATTTATATAATGATTACATCATTTTAGATTAATATTCAATCCATCTCATAACAATATATACTATAGAACTGTAATTTTTTAGTGTAGTGGAATACAAGATAAATAATAATTGTATTTCCAAAAATGATATACAAAAATCACAAAATGATCTTCCCATACTAAAAACCTTTTATTGTAATTCTATATGAATCATTTCTTCACAAAATCATGTTTTAATTTTGTTTTATTATTTTACCATCTCTTATTTTAGAGGCCATATTTTTCATAGAGCAATATAAATCATATGATGGAAATAAATTAATTCCAAGACCTCATCAAGGCATGTATGGATTATAGGAAACAATTATTGTAGGTATTCTCAAAGTAAGAGTTCATAATCATTGGGAAAAATTGATATTATGAGGTTCCCAATTACTACGGGAGGAAATGACCTAAATGTAATTACATAAATCCTTCAGTTATAATATATATCGCAATCATGACATGTGGAACAATATTACCCCCAATTCATGTATATATTATTATATGGTTTAAATAAACCCATCCAATAACATTTATTGAATTATATGAGTCTTTATAACTGAAATCTAATAGATAAAAACATTAATCCAATTTGTTTTACCAGGTTAAATAAAAGTTTTAAAATGATTACATATTTATATGTTAAAAAATAATGATGGGACCCTAAAAATTTGAAAATGAGTTTTCCAAATTTAAAATACATTTCATTGATTAAAATTATATAATATGATGAAATTAATTTTAATATAATAAAATAAAATACATGATAAATATTTCTTCTAAAAAATCCATATTTGAAGATAAAAAATATAAATTTAGAACATGTAAACTATTATGTTTATGGGATATTTTAATTAATAAATGTTGTATTATTTTTTGTCATTTATATCAATCCAAATACCAATTTTACCATCATTTATAGTAGTAAATAGAAACACCAGAAATTTGTTTTAATTGGAATAAAAAATGATATATATTCACAAAAGATAATATTAGGATACCAAATTAAAAAAAATATAATATATTACAAAATAATGAAAACATGTCTTTGTTATAGAAAATTATATTAAAATTTAGAATGGAATGATTACATCATATTTATGTAATAATTGATACTATATTTTAAAAATATTATTTTAATCTATTCATTCATATGATAATATTTTTAGAGAGATCCATGAAATTAATTATATATCTAGTATAACATGATGATTTCAAAAAGAATAAATATTTATAATTAAAATTTTTAATTTTTAAAAATAATACATAGAGTATTTGGAGATGAAATAAAATAATAACTAGATGGAGGAAAATTATATTTTGAATCATAAAAATAATTTTTCCACAGTAATCACATAAAAAATCTAATAAATTATTCTATGTAATATTGATATATTATATAATATTTAAATACAATAAATCATCATTTACAAATTAGTATAATTTATTATGGATGAGGTATATTAAAAATATAAAATAGTTCTCTATGAAAACATATTTTTTTAAACCAAATTCTTTTATTATAATTCTAATAACTTTTAATTAAAAAAATAACCTTATAAATCATTAAACAAAATATTTTATTAATATATCTTTTTAAATTATTTTAATAAATTCACATAGATATGAGATAACTATCACATTAAATAATAATAATAAAATAATATATTTTATTTTACATAAAAATGGGTTTTAATTTAAATCTAGCTATAAATAAATTAAATGATTTAAAATAGAAATATATCATAATATCCATTGGTGTTAAATGTATTGTTAATAAAATTTATTTTATGTTGTAAAAATCAATGTGATTGATGAATTAAAATATATTCACTCACCATTGTGTTCTACCATATTTTTTTTATATGACTATAAAATCCATGAATGACCTTTTAGATTCATATGTCAAAATACAAGGCTATATTATGGTATCATAACATTATTCTTTGAATTATTCGTTATTAGGGTAGAAGATTTACATGGTTAGAGGGGATAATATTCATTTAAGGGAATATAGAAGAGTATTAATTTTTGGGTTATAGGGGAATGTTAATGACAATATAAGATTATATTATATTTTTTTCTCATTTTAAAAAAATGAAAAATAAATATTTAAAAAATCAGAAAAAATTTGTGGCATATTGTGAGGTTGAAAATCACTATTACATGACTAATGATTTTTATCATTTGAGTTTATTGGATAGATGATGTACTATTTATAAATTTATATTTATAAATTGGACAATAATTATAAATGGTAGGTAACTTTTCATTATTATATTATTTATAATTTACCCTAATTTTGTTTGGACTATTGTGATATCACATAGAAGAGTATATTTTCAATGTACATTACATTGATTATTGTTTGACGTATTTACATGTCAAAGTGTCTTATTTGGAATAATTGATTGTTAATTATTGAAGGTACTACCAAAAGGCTAAATGTAATTTGACCAATAATGTGATTTCCTCATGATTTATTGTGATAATGTTTTATGAGGTGATGAATTCAAGTCAAATTTCAGCATAAGGAAATGTGAATTCCCATGTGTTGTGAGAAAAAATGAATTTAAAATTTTAATATTAATTTTAATTAGAAAACTATTTATACTATGTCATATCATTATTCTGATTTTTTTAATAATGTGTTGAATTAATTTAAATAACATTATGAGAAGCAAAAGATGATTAAATAATGATATGTATTATATTATATTAATTTTTTGATTTAATTGTGATGATTTAGAGAAATAATTATTGTTGTTTATTATGTGTTTTTATCATAATAATGACTATTTTTCCTTATTGTGATGTATTTTTAACATTGTTTTCGTTCACACCCCATATTTTCATAAAATAGATGTGTACTTTAAGAAGAGAATAAAATAAATGTGTGTAATTTTATTCACCCATTTTATGAAACATATTTTAATAAGTTAGATGTGATTATTACCATGGGAAAATATTTTTAATTTTTGTTATAAATTGGAATTTAATATCTGGATTGATAGATATTCAATGTAAGAGATTAGTTAATGAATGACTGAGTAGAGATAATCACATGCCATGCATACAATGAGTTAGTGGAATGTGTTTTTGTGAACATGGGTATGGGAGGATTACATCCATATGTGTTAACAATATGGAATGCTAGTAAGAGTCTTTTTTTCTTCGAATTGACATTCTAATTGCAAGGGAAGGGATAAAAAAGCATAAAAATGTGGTTTGGTATAAATAAATTTTAATGTGTGTGTTTAAATGATAATGGAGATATTAAAAAAATGATGATGTCTAATTCCCACTAATTCATCGTAATCCTCGATTATGATATTATGTACAATAAGTTTTCAATACTACACTATAGAATGACTATAGACCAAAGAATTAAGCTCTGAGATGAACTTTATTCTCAAATATGGGAATTCCATTGCTGAAATTTTTATTATAGAGACTCTGATACAATACCTATGAATGTGTTTTTGATGTCAAAGGGACACCACATATTTTTTAGATGCATGAGGAAACTGTGATGTTGTTATTGTTATCACATTGTAGATAACAATGGAGCTTGAGGATCCGATGAGGTTATTAAACCTAGATTTAAATATATTATTTAGTATGAGTGAAATAAAATAGAACTTTTTGTATTAGGGAACTATTGTTTAGATCATTGTCTATGTAGTAAGGAATATAGATTGGTTAATCACTATAAGCCTTATCTTAGGATGAGGTTGTAGAAACCGATAGCATACTGCACCATGGACCTTTCATAGATATATGGGAATCAAGGTTAAATGGGGTTCAATGCCAAAAAGGTCTTATGATTTAAATAAAATAAAATATATATAGTTTTATAGTGGTGGTCAATTATTACACTTTGAAAATCATTCAAGATTCTTATTTTTGTTTATACAGTTATGATTCATTTAGGATTTTACAATAGTAATTTGTAGAGCTATATCTAGTAAATAAGAAGAGGGGAAAGATTTATTGTTTTTTATTTATGTGAATATATTGAATTAAATGTATAATATACTACTTCCAAATCACTCTATATACATGTATAATTATAAATATATATATATATAAATATCTATGGGATATTTATATTGGAGAGATTAATGAATATAATACTGTATTTATACAAATATTTAAATAATGAATATAAATTATAAAAATTAATATATTTAATTAGTGATATGATGAGAATGTATTGGGGATGATATATGTGTTATGAAAATATTATAATGAAGGTGTCACGACCCATCCCATGAGGCCCGGACGTAAATACTTCATGCCCACATTCCATTGGCCTCGGGTTGGTGACTAGAACATGAAGGCTTTTACTGAATAAGGAAGACATTACCTTATAGATCTGTACACACTCCAAAGATAAGTAGAAGTGAAAAACCAAAAAATTTAATTTAAAACCACTAGAATAAAGTACAACCACATGTAAAACTTGAAACTGATAATAGTGGGCCAGAATAAAAGTGCTGGAAAATGAAAATAATGTAAATAGATGATGCATCTACACTAGAGCTCTACCAAGAGGTTATTATATTTATGTCTGAAGTCCATGAAGTGGACCCTAACCGCTCTCATCTCAACAAGCTCCACAATGTCCCGGACCTCCAAAGTCCTCCTCATAGCATCACCAGACTACACCAAACACACACGTGAAGGAGGTTCTCGTGCAGGGATGAGTATTAAAATACCCAGTAGGGGAACCTGAGACCCCCAAAGGTCTCCTAGTAATCAACAATAGAAAACATCGCCTAAATTACAACAAAGGTGATACCACAAGCATGATCTAGAACATGAAGCACAAAGTAAAAGAGACAGCTCACTATAACAGTATAGCTACAAGGCTACAAGGAAAGGGATGATTAGTCTGAAATCCAGATAATCCTATCTTTAGTAACTATATTACTGACCCATATATGTCACTGTATGATGACATGTATAGGTAGCAAGATGCTGACCCATAAAAGTCCATATATGTTGACCTGTATTGGTCGCTAAAATTTGATGTGTATTGGTCACTGGTGCTAACCCATATTGGTCACTGGTGCTGACTCGTATTGGTCGCTGGTATAGATGTAGGTATGATTAGTCATACTACTAGATCATCACACTCTACTGTTTTTGATTCTGACCTGTATTGGTCAGTCTTTTTCTTAATGTCACAACCCGCCACGAGATTCCCACACGAAGCATGCCAGATCTCCATAAGATTCTTCTCCTCCATCCAGCAGTCATATTCCATCTGGTATGATGTCCAGAAAAAAGCATACCTAATGGACCACTTCGTCTTATGGGTCCCAATGTGGAACACAATGCGTCGATCGGATGTCTGGTCTCTGAGATATGTGATCTTTTGTAAAAAACATTGTTGGATTGAATCTTGATCCAACCCATGTCACATGTCAAAATCCATAAAAACTCACTTAGAGTATCTTGAATGGTCTTCCTTGTCACATGGGTCTTTAACTACTAGATGGTTTTTTGATCAGATGCCAGGTCCAATAGTTGTTGGAATTTTAGTAATGAGGTCCATGTTGGATTCAATGTCGATCCAACCCGACTGTACTATAACATTCACCAAAACTCTCATGGTGTATCTCAAAAGTATTGTCTCACTCAAAGGATCTCAGCTCCTTAGACAGTTCATCAAATAGACGTCTGGTTCGTATGTTATGGATCTTTATTTGTTTCTTGGCCCGAGAGGGGTCCGGGTCCAGTCTTACCATGTCAGACCAGCCCTACCATGGACGACCCTATCCGGTTCGGAAGACTCGACCCAATATGGGTCTAACAAGTTCGGGTCTGGTTTTCTGGGCATTTAGGCCTGCTCGCTAGCATGACCCATACTGGGGTGGTGGGGTCACCGGCTCCCGATCAGCTCAAAGGAGTTGTTCAGATTAATAATGTGTGGAGCCAGGTGACCCCAATTTGTCACCTATGGACCCGCAGGAGGTGGGTCCTCTGTATCTCACCACCACCATAGCTTTATGTTGTGGCCCTTCAACGTGGATCCTGACAGCCCACATGCCTCCACCCATGTGTTCAGCCGCTGTCAGCCACCCATCCGACCACCGCTGCGCCGCTATTCCAATGCGACCGATAGAAGCATGCTTCCTCCCTTGATGGTCGGCATCAGTCACCATCACTGCTGCACCGGTGTTTCATCCGTTGGCCACTAGGTGAGCCTCGGTGTTCTGTTCTTCCTATCGGACATTCCTACAGTCCTTTCTAGATACCACTATCATTTTGTAGCCCCCAAAAACACCTTTTCTCCACGTTCATTATTATTCCACGAAGAACCCACCAAGGAAAAGTTTATCAGTGGGTTCGAGCATTGATGGTTATGCCCTGCACCTTCCACATTAGCATTTTAAACATGTGTAAAAATTAATAATAAACAAAATCATGAATAATCCCTGAATTTGAGGTCTCGCAACAACCACCCTCATGTGTTAATGATATGTGAATCAACCCATTATTCAGTTGGTCCCTATTTATTATATTTTTCTTGAATGGGAAGAGGGGGAACCTCAAAACAAGTAAACACCCTACCACAATATCCATTGGAGGTGTTTCAATTGCAGAGGGAGGAGCCTCCATGTTGGATAGAGTCGTCGCTGTTAGTCGATCCAGGATCGTTGCTACCTGAGGATTCTTCCTTCATCGGTTGAAGTTGTCACAAAACACCACCAATGTTTCCCCACATGATGAATTCATGCCAAAACCCCACCCCATTATCAATATAAATAGGAGGGGGAATGGCAAGCAATACCTTGAAGAATTAATGAGATCCATTAATTGATATAAGTAATGATTCTTGTTAATTGACATAATTAAAGTGTCTCATTAATTACGTGAGGGGTGGTTATGCTACCAAATTGTAACCATGCAATTAACACCCGACAATTAATGGTGAGACAACTTCCATGGTCCCCTCCACCTCAGCTAAATATGTGGTTGGAAAATGAAAAAATAATAATTTTTGTTATTTTATTATTTCTATAAAAGTGACAAGATCTATCTTTTTCTCTTGAACTTTTTCTGTCGAAGTGATGGTTCTCTTCAGTGAATATCAGTGTGTCAGATTCAACGATGTACACAGATATCAATTCTGAGTACTGGATCAAAAGATAGAAATCACCACCCGCGTGTTTAATAAATGTACCAAGAAATGATTTGAAATTCATTTTGGGGACTCTTCTCCTTAGAATCAAGTGCTTTAAATTTTTGAAGACTCTTAAAAATAAAAAATAATATATAAACAATTACAAGGAATTTTCGGTTCATTACATTCTCCTAAACATAAGGCTTTATCTCAACACAATCGAAACAAGGATAGACAAACAAATAGGGGTACTGGACAAACATATGATCCCCTTGCTCCAATGTTCTCTCTTGGAGATCCCCGTGCTGCCAATGAACTCGCACTAGACGAATTGATAGCCCAAGATGAACCTACTATAGTCGATCCTCTATCTCCACTAGGAACTCTGCCAAAGTCATGCCATCATAAATCTCCATCTTTCCATGGTTGATGACATGAGATGGGTCATGCACGTATCTCCTCAGCAAGGATATGTGGAAGATGTCGTGCACCCACTCCAATAGCGGTGCTAGTGCCAATCGGTACATCACCCATCCAATCCTATGAAATAACATAAATGGTCTGATAAACCTCAGTGAGAGATTTCTTCCTCCACCAAATCTCTATAGACTTCGTAAAGGGGAGACTCGCAATAATATGAGGACCCCCTCAAGGAACTCTAGTGGTCTCTGTTGCCTAACCGCATAGGACTAATTTCAGCTCTGTGCAGTCATCATCTGCTCTCAGATGACATGAATCTTCTTAATGGTAGCATGTACCATCTCTGGGCCCACAATTTACGGCTCTCCTAGATCTTGCCAACACAAGGGTGACCTACATGGTTGTTCATACAATGCCCAAAAAACGTACATACCAATGGTTGAGTGGTAGATCTTTTTATATGAAAACTCCAGTAAGGGTAGTTGTTCTTCCCAAATTTGACAAAAACATTGACACATGCACGAACCATGTCCCCCATTGTCTAGATGGTCCACTCAGTCTGACCATCTATTTGCGGGTGAAAAGTTGTGCTCAGGTGAAGCTGAGTCCCGAAATCCTCCTACAATCCTTTCCACTACAGGAATGTGAACCATGTGTCATATTATGGGATTATTTTCAATGGTACCCTGTGATGTTGCATGATCTCTTGAACGTAGAGACACCCCAAGATCTCTACTGAACCCTTATCTCGAATGACAAGAAAGTGGTCCGACTTTTTATTTAGTTAAAGATCTCTCAAATGGTATCATTTCCTATGAACATATGTCTTTACCATGTCATGAATACCATTGATATCCATTCCCACTTCCACTCTAGTATCTCGAGGGGTTGGGTCAAGGCTACCGGTACCTGGTGCTCAGTCTTCAAATTCTGGAAAGTGAGGCATCTAGAAACAAACTTCTTCACATCTTTCTTCATCCCTAGACACTAGTAATAACATTGGAGGACTTGATACATCATAATTATTCAAGAATGAATTTCCAATGTGGATTTATTGAAATACATTATCACCTTATCTTATAGTGAAACTCTTACAACATTATGTCCTCGGAAAAGTATCGTGTTCTCCCCACCATATGAATATCTGTCAGGAGGATGACATGAGGATATCTGAACACGTATAGTCTCGTAGTTATTGTCATAGAGTTACTCCTCCTTGACTCCCTGATGTAGTGGAGGGTAATGTAAAATCCACTAGAGTTATAATTTCTCATCTCTATCCGCATATGATATCTAATGCAAGGCTAACTGATCGGATGCCTCCTTCAGTTGAATAAATCTTAATCTCTGGTAAAGTAAATCTTCCACAACATTACACATCCCATGAGTATAGGAAATCTAAAATTTATAGTCCTAGAGGAAATATATCCAATGTCATTATCTCATATTTAGATCTTTCATTGTGAATATATAGACACTTGTGGTCTGAGGAAATAATTAACTTCTCACCCATTGTGTAGTGTCACTGCATCATCATAGTGAAGACTACTACTACCAACCCCATGTCAGGAGTTACATAATTCTGCTCATGAGGCCTCACTTATACTGATCCATAAGAAATCACTGCACAATCCTACATCAGGACTCTATAGAATATTATCCATGATGCATCAAAGTAAACCACATAGCCATTTCCCTCCAAAAGCATCCTCGGGAAGGGAGAACTGGTAAAGCTCTGCCTCAGCTTTTTTATGCTCTGTAGGCATGTCTCTGACCATAGGAAGGGTTTCCCTTTTTTTCAATCCAATCATAAGTGCTGCTACTCTCGAAAAAATCAGGTACGAACCTTCGATAGTAGACCTCTAATCTGAGGAAGATACACACCTTAGTGACCCTCATAGGTGGCTCCCAAACTAGTATTTCCTCGATCATCACTAGATCCACTGCAATTATAGCCTCTGATATTACGTCTCCCATGAATTGGAACTTCCATTTCCCGAAATAACACTACGAGAGCTTCCCATATAACTGGTGCTCCAGGAGGGTGTCTAGAAAAATCAGCATGTGTACAGCTAGTTCTTCCCCCAACGCTGAGTACATAATGATGTCATCGATTAAGAACACCAAAAAGAGATCAAGGTATAGAAGAAAGATCTTTTTCATGATCCCCATGTACACTACTAGAGCATTAGTCTTGCTGAAAGGCATCATCAGGAACTCGTAATGCCCATACCGACAAATGGAGGCTATCTTTGGTACGTCCTCGTCCCGTACGCTTAGCTGACGATAACCTGATCTAAGTTCTATCCTCGAGAACCACATTTCTCCTTTAATATAATCATCCATATCAACAATACTCAGTAGAGGATAAATGTTCTTCACAGTCACATGGATTAGGCAGCAGATGTCCATGCATAGCCCCATGCATCTCTCAACCTACATTGCAAAAAACACAGGGGATGCCCATAGAGAAACACTAGGTCCTACGAATCCCATCCTATATAAGTCCTCCAACTGTACCCTCTGCTCCTAGAGCTCCACAAGGTCCATTTGATATGGTGTGGTTGGTATCAGTGATGTTACTAGGTACAAGTCAATGCAGAAGTCTACCTTCTATGAGGAGGTAGTCCTGTGACTTCTTCTGGAAACACGCCCTTATACTCATCCACCACCTTTGAGAACTGTGGACTCACCTCATCCACCATGTCAAATGTAATACAAGCCGGATGATATGTAATCGTCTCCACCCTCATGAGAGAAAGTTCATCTCATGCTTCCCTATTTTCATTATCACAAAAAAAGGAAATCTAGACTCCATATCTGTGCGTACATCACATTGTACGTCTTAAGAAGTCAGTATGTGAATGAATAGTTGATAGCTCGTCCATCCCTAGAAGGACATCATAAAGCTTCAACACTGCTACAAGAAGATCCCATTAGGAAATCTCCCCTATGAGAGTAATATCACACTGTTGGTACCTGTGTGTGACTCTTGGATCTCTTCCTGTAGAAGTATCCAAATGTGAAGGTCATGCTAAAAGATCAGTTGATATCTCAATGTCCTGAACTAAGTCTGTGACCAAGAAAGAATGGCTAGAATCAGTGTCAAAAAGCACTATATCAAAAGTAGAGAAAATATAGATCGTACCTTATATCGTCTAAGGGATGTCAAGATGGTGAGCCTCTTCTTTCTATAGTTGGGCATATCCCTATACACATTCTCCCTATGCTCATGGTTGATCATCTGGGGGTGGTGGTGGTAGTGCCTGGTGACCCCGACCACCTCCTATCGCACGTCCTGCTACCCTACCACATTCACTCCTGGGCTGGAGCTCATGATCCTACTTTTGTCGCTATAACGGTGGCCCCTTAACCATCTGTCGATCATCCGCACAGGGGGTTGGATAATCATGATCTATGTGACCCTAGCCCCACTAGAAAAATTGATCATGACTGGCTAGTGGATCCCTTGTGCTCTTGAGTCTCTCACCACTAACCCTGCAACCCGGGGTCTCACTACAGAAGGTCTTTCCAGCTTGGGTTTCTACAACATTTTTCTACTACCATCTATTGATAACATTTCTATCTATTGTATGATAGGGGCTCTCACTATCGGTGCATGCTAAAAAAGGATGCTCTCCATTAGAAAAGCTCATTCTTGCATGCCACCCAGTGTCAGGATGCTGAAAGAGATTTTATCTGATGTGATCTCCCATCAGAGCCCCTGATCAACAGGCTAAGACCTATATTAAGGGTCATGTACCATGTCAGTGGACTATCAAGAGAAGTCAATAAATTTCTCTGAGCACTGATCTATAGTTTTTCTCCCCTTCTTTAAACACATCAACTCTTGAATACACACAGTGCGTTGGGTCGATGGCACGAACTCTTCCTTGAAAAGGATTTCAAAGTCTAGTATGGTGAGGGTTGTCTCCTCATGCACCTGGATCATCAAGATCTACCGTCATCATGATGATCCATAATGAAATCTAGCTTCCAAGAATGTCATCTTCTCAGTGGGTGTCACTGCTGAGAGAATGTCAAGAGAATTTGCCTCATGCTAGTCTTCTGCTGCCTGGGGATCTATTTCACCTTGAAACAACAAAGTCCTCTATCTCTAAACTCATGGAATTAGCTCAACTAGCATACATGATCCACATACAAAATCTTATTCTCAACGGGTCGTGGTTATTCTGTTACACCACCCAAATGTTCCATTACTATGAGTGATCCTTGAATCGACACCTCTTCTCTTAGTGGTCCACTATCTTGATTTTTATCAGAATCATGGATCTTTGTCTTCAAGGAATAATCCTATAAGAAATAGATGTGACATAGTCCATAAGTAATATATAGTGAGCTTACCCATGAAACATGATGAAAACATTTCAAAACACTAGAAACTATTGTTTTCATGTAGCTTATCAGAAAACAGTATTCAGGGTCCTGGTGTGTGGATATATCTACTAGCACATCAACACTAAACTCCATTTACTGAAAACTAAACTCAAGTCACATTACACCATTTCATGATTAAAAGAAGACTTTTAGTTCTTCTAGTATAACCGAATGCACATTGATACCCTATTGTCATGACCCGTCCCACGGGGCCCGAACATGACTACACCATGCCCCCTTCCATAGACCAGGGGTTGGTGACTAGCACCTGAAGACATTTTCCAAACAGGGAAAGCATTGCCTTAGAGATCTATACACACTCAAAATGGAAACTGAAGTTAACAACCTAAGAAAGGTAATTTATTACAAAAATTGTAAAGTAAAACCACAAGTACAACTGGAAACTGAGATAGTGGGCTGAAAAAAAAGCCCTATAAACTGAAAAGAAAATAAAAATATGCTGCATCTATCCTTGATCTCTACCTGGATGGTAGTCGCAATATGTCTGAAGTTGATGAAGTCGATCTTAACTACTCCCATCACTCCAAGATCCACCATGTCACGGACTTCCAATGTCATCCTCGGAGCATTAGTATTATCCACCACCAACACACATGTGAGCGTATTCGTGCTTGGGTGAGTATAGATTTATCCAGTAGGGGACCCCAAGACCCCTGAATAACTGTCGGTAATCCTCAATGAAAAAAATCACAATAAATATCAAAATGGTAATATCGCAAGAATGATATAGATCATGAATCACAAAGCAAAGGAGAAATCTCACTCTAATGGTATTTCATCATGGATAATAGGATAGAGTTGAGTATTCATATAGTTAGAACATCTTATTTATAGTTACTCTACTACTAAGTTGTATAGGTAACTATACGCTGACCTGTATTGGTCAGTAGATGCTAACTCGTATTGGTCATTGTATGCTGACTCGTATTGGTCGCTAGATGCTGACCCATATTTGTCGCAAGTTCTATCCCATATAAGTCACTAAAGATGACCCATATTGGTCGTTAGTGTTGATGAGTATTTTTCACTGGTACAGAGGTACAGATGATTAGTCATATAGATAGATCATATCACTCGGGTTTTTCTGATGCTATCCCATATTAGACATTGTTCTTCTTTATGTCCCTATAAGCCACTGGAATCCCGCACGATGCACGCCTAATCTTCGTAAGGTTATTCTCCTCAATTCATACGTCATATTTCCTCATGTACGATGTACCAAAAAATCATAACAAAATGAAATCCCCTCATTGGTGTCCCTACGTGAAAGATGACACGATGATCAGACACCTAGTCTTGGAGAAATTTACACTTTTGTAAAAAGGGCATGGTCAGATTCATGTCTGATATATCCTTGGTCACATGTCAAACACTGTCAAAACTCACATAGAGTGTCTAAAAAGGATCATCTTGACACAACGGTTCTTAATCCATATACAACACGTCGATCGGATGCTCGGTCTGTTAGTTATTAGAATTTATGTACTGAGGACCCAGTTGGTTTCAGAATCAATCCAACCTAGCCATACTCCAACATTCTCCAATACTCTCGTGGTGTCTCTCAAAATTACTTTATTGCACCATGGATCCACGTTCTGCAGAAAATTTTTCAAATTGACATCTGATTCGCATGTTATTTCCCATTAATCATTTTTGGGCCCACGAGGGGTCCGGGTCTGGTCCGACCCAGTTCGGGTTGACCCACACTGGTACAGGTCATCCCAGGACCAACTCGAACCATCCTGGGCCGGCCTGATCTTCTGGTCACTCCTACACACTCACTGGCATGACCCACGCTGGGGTCGCATGGTCTCCAACTCCCAAACAACTCAAAGGAGCTATTTAGATTAATTTAATATGGGGTGAGGTGGTGATGCCTTGTCAACCATGGACCTGCAGGAGGTAGGTCTTCTATAGTTTTCCACTTCTACAACATCAAGTTCTGACCCTTCAATGCTGCACATGATGGAGCACCGCTACTGCCTCCACAGTCGGCCGATGTTGGTTTCTCATCCGACCTCTGTGGCGTCGATTGGCGCAACTCTTCCACCACAGTCTGCGGTTGGACGCCACCATCCTTCTCCTCCGACATTAGCCACTAGAGCTGTCGTGCCGGTACAACAATAGCATTTCAACCACGAGCCTCTAGATGAGCCATGGTGGTCCGTTCGTCCTTCTAGATGAACCTATGGACTTCTTGGGATGCCGACGTCATCTTGCGGCCCTCAAAAATGCCTTGTATTCAGGTTTGTTATTCACCCAAGATGTACACCCCAATGAATAGATTAGTGGAGGGGCCGAGCCTTGTTGGTTTTGTCTCTCATCCTCCATGTTAGCATTTTAAACATGAGGAAAAATTAATAATAAACAAAAGTAATAATAATCGTCAAATTTAAGATCCCACCACATCCACCTGAATTCTTTGAAGAGACATGAATCAACCCATTAGTCGGTTGGTCCCCATTCATTATATTTTTCTAGAATAGGAATAGAAGAAATATCAAAGCACGTAATCATCCTACATAGAGATCTATTGGAGGTGTCACAATTTCGGGGGCTGTAATGACCATGATCAAAGGATTCGTCAGCATTCGGCGATCCCATATCGTTGCCCCCTGAGATTTCATCCTCATCCGGTGGATGTTGCTACAGAACTCGACCTGATCTTCCCCACATAATGTAGTTATGCCAAATCCCCACCACAAGCACCATTTATATTGGAGGGGGAAATGTGATAAATCATAGAGAAATAAATGTTTTTCATTAATTGATGTAATTAATGTGCCTTATTAATTAATGTAATTAATGTTTCTCATTAATTATGTGAGGTTTTGTTATGAAACAAAGTGTAATTGTGAAATTAGAAGCCCATAATTAATCCTATGACTACCTTCATTGTCCACCCCCCCACTACTGCTCAATAGGTGGTAGGAATGTGAAAATTAAATAAAATAATAATTTAGGTTATTTTATTATTTCATTAAAAGTTTAAATTACTATAATTTTCTCCTAAAAAACAATGATCTATGTGAATCACCCCTTAAGAGAATCTCAACACTGCAGATTCAACAGTGCACTCAGATTTCAATTCCAAGCACCAGTTGAAAAAATATAAAACGTCACCCGTGCATTTACTAAATATACCTAAAAAATATCATAAATTCATTCTGGTCACACTAGGCCTTGGAATCACGTGCCATCAGTTCTTTCAGACTCGTAAAAATAACAAATAATTTAAAAAAATTACATGGAATTTTAATGTCTTTATAGAACGTTTATGTTAAATATAAATGGACGAATGCATCCACTTTTTACTAAAAATGGAAAAATTCTCACTTATAAGTGATTACTTTTCAATATAAATATGATAAAAAATTACAATTAATCATATTCACACCATGGTAAGGCTCCTCATTTTCCTAGCTGTGGAAAAAATGCCTATTGGTTTTTCCATTTCCAATGTATCTTTCTTAAATCACCTTTACCCTCTCTCAATATGACATTCACTGTGGATTGGTTTTTATTAGGGGTGATTTAGGGTATTTTTCTTCAATAAGTTGTTTTTTTTATACAAATATGGTATTTTCTATGACTCATTTCCCTGGATAATGTTCCCTTCCAAAACATCAATAAATTGGATCCTTGCTGGTTTGTGTGGTCCTTGTAGGAGTTGGTACCTTTCCTCCTCATTAACTTGATTTATTTAGTTCTATTTTCTTTGGAGATGCTTAAATATCATAGAATGAGTTCGTCTAATTATGATACTATTTGCAAAGTGAGGGCATGTGACATAGAACTAGTATTGTATAGCATATTCACACATAGATATGGATTTAGATATGGGATTCACCATGTTGGATTGGATCTTATACATGCGTCAGTGGTTATCTTTTTTTAGAGGATTCATCTATATAGTATTGATATGTTTTCAGTTGGTCCTAGTTCCTTTGACCAGTGGAATTCCGAGTAAGGGTGGTTATGTGTGGCTTTAAAGGATAATTGATGGTTCCTTAGATGGTTCTTGATCAGGAAGCTGTGGCCGGTACAGATAAATCAGTGGTGTTTCAACCAATTGTGATTGTTGTGGTCTAGTTAATGGATGGATGAACATTTTTAGGATGATGTAGTTGTGTGTGGATTTCTTATTGAATTTTTTCCAGTTTCATCGAAGTTTTAGCTGGTTAAGGTAGGGTTTTATTTGAAATAATACTATTTCAAACTAGATTCTTGACGAGGATGCAGGTGTCTAAGTGCTCTAGATATATATTCATTTCATTTTGTGTTGTATTAATTATTTAGGTGCAACTAGGTGGGAGAACTCGAACCAGGAAAAGGATTTCTAGGAACCCTAATCAGCCATATTTTCAAATGTTTTTTGAATGGGTACATTGAATTATTTCTCCATAGTGATTATCTTCTTGTTTTTCATTACAACAGGTTGACATGGTAAAACATTCAAAATGTTTTTTAGGTGGCCGACATGAATGATAGAAAGTTTCACTGACACCAATCTTCGGGCCCTACATACACATTCCATTGTTAGAAGGGTGTTATTCCTTTTTGTACTGTCGTCATGACACATTTTCTAATTAGGGGGAAAATTCTATTCATTGAATAATTCAACTAATGAATTTACATTTACATGGGTGATGAAATCTAATATTTACTTTTTTATGCTTTTTTCTCATTGGGTTCTCAGGACATTTTTCCCTTCATGTGTGGAATTATTTTTTTTCTCCAGGTTAACTATAATGGGATCCCACATAACACATTTTATAAATTAAGAACACTTGTATTCTTTTATATAAATGGGATTGATCCTCATCCTATTAAAAAAATAATATAGACATAAAAACATTCTATCGAAGTTAATAGAAGAAGGTTTCAACATCAAAAATCAATGGATCTAGTATATAAGTTATTTTATATTCATTTATATTTGTCCATTTCAGACTATGAATTAATATATTAGTTTTTATATGAATATTATTATTATTTTTCAGGATTCAAAAATATTTTTATTATATTTTGTTTTTATATTCCTAATTCAATATTTAATAATTATTTATTTTTCATGATAGTGAGTCTTTGTAGATCGGTTTTTGGGACGAGTGAGACATGATGAAGTTGTTGTGTAACTATTACATAAGTTCATTCAATACATATGAAATTTTATTATTTAACTAAAATTTATTTTTGAACAATAAATATCATATTAAATAATTACTAGAATTGGTTATAGCTTCCAGGGGTGGAAATATAATTTTTATGTGGGAAATGGGTTAACATGAGTCTATTTTAACATAATCTTCCCCTGTTGAGATAGATCATTGATGCGAGTAGGATGCTTAAAGAATTATTATTAATAGATATAATTTTTATTTTGTAGTTAATGATGAGACTACAATAAAATTTTGATTACCTAATGGAGCCTCATGGATAATGATATAATTTCTTCATTAATTGATTATGAATTGATCTATTATATGAAAATTCCTCCATTAATTCGGTTTCCTTTTCCTTGTCATTTATTTTTTTTTTGATTTAGTTAATTAAAAATAATTTATAGATTATTTATTTAGTTTTATTAAATCATGAAATTTAAATAAAATTAAATTTTATGTTCTAATTTCTTTAGGTATTATAACATCCCAAAATGATTTTTAAATGAATAAAACTATTGGTGTGTTCTGAAACATGTAACAAAAATATTTACTCAAATTGAGTTATATTATAATTATATTATTATTTAAAAATGATTAATATAACATTTCTAGGTATTAATATAAAGAAACCAATTATGAGATATATGTACAATGATCATACTCAATAAAAATTAATTTTTTAGTACCTATAAAAGATTAACTCAATTTTTAGTTAAGTCATCTTAGTAATCGAAAAAAACTATCATCCTAAGTGATTTTATTTCATTTTCTGTTTCAAATTATAACAAATTAAATGGAATATTTGAAATATTATTTTTTCAAATTAAAATTACCAAGGAAATATGAATAATAAAAATTAGTTATTGTTATATTATTCTATTTTTCTAAAATGATATAATTTTTGGGGAATAATTGAAAATAATGATTGTTTATATAACTTTGTTTTATTCCATTAAATAAAAAAAATTAAACATAAAAATTCTTTTTTATTGGATCTTAGACATTAATATGATACAATTGATTTATAATAATATAAATAAATCAATTATAATAACAAATATGCATTTTTTTTGTTTAAATTAATTTTTATAACTAAATCAAAAAAAATCTGAAAAAATGTTTTCCATTGTTTTTTATAAATTATTATTACATCTTAATTTTTTAAAATTATATGAATTTAAATAGATGAAATTAATTTAATTAATTTTTTCATAAATAAAAATTTATCCTATGAAATATTTTGATATTTGTTTGATGAAATTAAATAATTATTGAATAATTAAAAAAATTATATAAAAACATTTATATTTTATGGTATATAAAGAATATAAATATTTATTTAATATTTATTAATTTTATTTATAGTATCATTTATAATAATACACTAAAAATATCAATTAAAAAAAATTCAAAAAATGTAAATTCATAATTATTTCTTCAATAAAATGAAAATAATTTTTTCCACTATAATATATCTTGAAAATAATTTGAAAATAGAAATTTTTTCACCTATTCAAAATATATTTGAATTATAATTACATTTATCAAATATTTTATTAAATTTAAATAATAATGGATTATTTTATTCGATATATTCAAATTTTTGTGTTATTTGATACATGACATACCGTATTTCATGTGAAAAAATTACGGAATGATTGAAATTTAAAAATAACATATTAAATAATATTTCATCAAATATATGTTATTATATTTACATAATTAATGAATAAAATTGTTTCTTTTGATCTTAATTTATTCATTTTTATCAGTTCTACTTATTTTAAATTTAAATTACTGAAATAATTTCTATAAATTCTTATGAAATCCTAATAAACTGTTTGTAATAACTCTTAGAAATCATGTACATGAATTAAGAAAAACTAAATGTTATATAATTTAAGTTATTTTACGTTTTATGTTGTTGTTTATAATAAATTAAAAAAATCACAGATTATTGACTGTTTTATATTAAAATTCAATCAATTTCATGATGATTTCAATGTAAAATTATCTTAATAATTCTTCAAATTACATCAATAGTAATATTTGTTAAATATATATTATTAATTTATCTGAAAATTCTAAAATTCATGAAATAGAAAAATAATGATTATAAATGGTTTAAAATTTCATCCATTTAAATCTCATTATTAATATTTAATATATAAAAATAATTATAATCCCTTAATATTTAAAAATATATTATCATGGTTAAGGATAAAATTGATCGACCAAGGGGATATTCCAAATGATACGGTTTAAAATTATAATGAAGCCTCTTTAAATTTTACCGTACAATTATATTAGTACTATATATTCCATATATTTTAATACATGTCATTTTGGTTAAATAATACATTAGTTGGAATCATATTATATTATATTATTTGATATATATTATAAAGGTCATTAATGATAAATTTTAAAAAACAACATATTGTAAAAGAAAATTAATATTAATAAAATTATTATCATTAACAAAATTAATTAAATTTTATTTATAATATATTTCATTTTAAATTTATTTGTTATTTTTCCATATAATGTTACATTGTATCCTCTAATGAGTTAAAAAAATACAGTTTTAATCTTAAAAATTTTTTATTGAGTGTTTAAACCATGGGATATGGGTAAACAAGTATCATAATGTGTCCAAATATTAATTTATAATAGTATTTCAAATTATACATAACCAAAATTCATAATATATCAATTTGGATGTACTATATTAGTATAATTAGTTTTTATAAATTTAATTATTTAAATATTTACAAGGGTACACCCTCACTCACTTAAATGGGGAACCTCCTCTCCATCAATATTTACAATGCGCGATCCTTATATATAAGGGAAAAATAAATTAATTGTAATAACATAACCTAATAATACCCATGTTAATTAAATATTTTAATACATTACCATGAGTATATGGAATCTAATCCTGATGGATATATCAGTTTTACAGTCATTGAATATTTGTATACATACATGATACACATAATAAATTTGAATAGAAAATAAAACCTAATAATTAATAAAATGAAAAAAAATCATCATTTAATTCTTATTAAATTTTATATTCTTCATAATATTCTTAATTGAATCATAATAATGGGTATATAAAATGTGGCCAATATAAATTTTTGTTCACATTATAACAGGTTGATGCATCGAGGTGCAATATAATGTCAGAGTGGTATCCGTCATTTCTAGTCCGAATAATTCTAAATATTAATTAACAAAATAAATATTCTTCCATTTAAAATATCAATATTGAATGTATAATTAGAATTAAAAATTAATTAATTGTATATGAAAATTAATAATATGTTTTTCATAGGTAATTGTTTCTTCATCAACACATTCATGAGGTAAATAATATTTAATCATTCCAAAGTGTCCCATAAAACATTAAAACATTTCAATCATAATTACCAAGAAGTAATAATATTAAATAGTATTAAAATATCATGATAATAATTAAATTCATTATTAAACATTACCAAATGTCTTATATATGCCATATAAATTGCACAATGACCATTTCCTGAAAAAAAGTTTCAATGAAATTATTTTGAGATGAAATCACCTACCATGCATTTCCATTCATGTGACTGATAACTAAACAAACTAAAGTAATATGATTTTTATGTGGGTTACTACCTAATTAAATAATCATAATCATTTTTGTTATTTCATATATTAACATCTTATATTATATTATTACCCATTGTTTTTCACTCATTCATTAATTTCAGAACCCTATGTGTTAACTATTTAGTTTTTCATGTATGTTTTAACTCGTCACGTGGTGTTATTATTAAATCGATTATGGTTTCATCGTCTCCAAAATGTATCCCATTATGTAAATATATTATATATTAATTATATATGTGTATATAATAATTTATAATTTCAAGAGATATGTAATGAAATTCACTATTCATTGAGACGGTAGGCCCTTCATACGCACGAATGCTACTTTCATTTCATTGATGTATTTTTAGTTAATAAAATGTAAATGATATATATGTATATGTATATTATAATTATTTTATAATATCAAGGTATTATATGTTACATTGGTTTATTAAATTCATCCTTAATACATTCCTTGCACTATGTAAACGTATAACATAACTTTGATGAGGTGGTAGTCCATATATCCACAAACGATGTTATCGTATTTATAAAAAAATGGAATGACCAAGGTTATGTGTTAAAATATAATTATTGAAGAATAAATGCATAATAAATACAATATATAGAATATATAAATATAGTACCAATCATAATTTCTAGCCATGAAATGTTGTAATAAAAAAATGAGCAATTATGGTTTCATGAGGTGACAGTTTTCCGTACACATAAATAGTATGTTTTTACCCATTACATGGATGTTTGAGAATTTTAAGTAGAATCATAGACATAAAAATATAAAAGATTTTTTAATACAATTTTATGGTATAAAATTGTAAGAACACGGATCTTCATTCGGGTATGTTTTTCCTTTTTCTGGAGTTTTTAAGAAAAATAATCTATCTGTAAATTTTCGTAGTACACGCTGTGTACTTTCTGAGTACACATTGTGTACTTTCTGAGTACACGCCATGTACTCTTCTCCGGCTCGAAGTCGTGTGCTAGCCGTGCCCGGGCCACACACACGGTGTGTAGGGGTGACGTGGAGGCCGATTTTGGCGGAGTACGGAAAAGACCCAGTACACACCGTGTACATTAAAAATACACGAAGTGTACTTTTATTTTTTTTAATAAACGGACCAGGGTCACCCCTGACGCTCAGAAACACCTCCTTCTAGGCCTAGTTCGTTCGAGAGTGACCTGTACAGCCAAATCTTCCCCGATCTCTCACATCGATGTTCGTTATCTGATTCAAGAACGGTCAGTTACGTTGGAATCACAGCGGTTAGTTCGTCCTTGTGCATGAGTCTTGTTCCTTGATACCTCTTGGTTTCGAAGTTATCGTGGGTTGAATTTTTTATGCGCATTCTCAGATCTTCGTCGTTCTAATGGTAATCTGTCGTCAAGGTTCACGTATATCGATCTCATGGGGTCGAGGTAGGTGGTTTGTGCCTTTCTGTAGATAGTTGATGAATATTATGTGCAAATTCAACCAATACCCTTGAACGAGGTATTGCATGTTCCTATTTTTCCGTTGATGTATTTCCTGCCTTTCTTGATTGCTAGAGTAGATGTTTTGCTTGTGATTATGGTAGCTATACTGTAACTAGGTTGTTTTCTATGATTGTTCTTCCTATTTAGCATTTTTCCAGTTTCCTTTCTTAGTCGTAGGATAGTGGAACCACTACCTTGTTATGCTGCTGAGCCTTATTTTATAGCCAAGTAGTTCTTGAGGTTTACGTGGACAACGTACACGTGCGATGAGGATGTTTTATCTTTCACTCAATACTATGAGAACCTAGAGTAGTAGACCAAAGGGAGAATTGACAGAAGGGCTTCTCTAGAGTGTCTTTTAATTATGATTTGAGACCACAGGGGGGATTGACGTTGAGTGCTTCCACAAAGAGTCCGTAGTTCCTCGACGGAGGCCACATGGGGAATAGATGTTGAGTACTTCCCCAGAGAGCCTTTAGCACGATACATGAATATAGAGGGAATTCACAGTGGGTGCTTCCCCAAAGAGTCTAATAATTACATAGCTGAACCAGAGGGGTGAGACTATTTGTGCCTCCTAGAGGGTTGATCGTACATATAGGATGAACCATTGGGGTTAGGCTGTGAGAACTACCTAGAGGGTTACATGTTTTTTTATTATTGATGGCTTCTTGCTTGTGTACATTACTTGTTAGAACTGTGGATTTTAGATGCTTGTTCCTTCTTGTTTAATTCTTCTTTTTGTATTACTTTCATGTATTCATTGACTATTAGGCATAGATCTTTGGGTGATTTCCTATTGGGATTGTATCTCACACCCGGTTTGGGCCATTCTTTTGGGCCCAAATAGACTATGTTTTTGCAGGTATATATATGGCTAAGCGCCCTTCTACATCAGGTTCTTGATTGCACTGGAGCTGGAGAGCATGGGGCTGAGCCGTGGATTGTGATGCTGAGGAGTTTTTTTTTCATGCACTTTGTTTTTAGTGGAACTTCAGCACGTTTGTTTTTTTACTTCTTTCCATAGAAATATGTACCATGCTTCATCATTATTGTTTTATAAATTGCTTCCGTTGTTCAGTGCAGTTGTTGTATGATGTTTATTGTTTCCACTATTGTGTATGGTTGTTCTTCTGTTGTATACTTTACCAAATGAGGGTATAGTTTCCCCACCGACTCACCAAGGTCGTTGCTACTAGTCGGCAGCCTCTGGCGTTCGGGGAAATGTGCTTGAGGTCATGTGGAGAATCGGGTATGGGGCATCAGTGGAGGGGCTCTGGATTCGGGTCATTAAAAAGTGGTATCATAGGAGTTATTTTATATTGATTGACTGTTTTGAGACTTTAGACAGGGATAGGACAAAATCGGTACTTGGTATTAAGCTGTGATCGGGAGTAGCTAACCCGTGTATAGGGAAAATCCATACTACCTCGTTAATTGCAGTTCTGGTTTTGAGATTTTATGGTTGATTTTATTTCACCTAGAATGATTCACATGACTTGTGCTATTATTGTTTTGATATTTCGGTTCTATTTCTATGGAAACCCGATTAGATGAGGGTATGCCATCTCATGCATCACATAGGCTATTGTATAAATCACTTTCCATGCATTATTGCCACGCCATCTAGGGTTCATTAGCGATTGCATGCTGTTGTGATAGATTTCGTGTAGATTATGCATGTTGTTGTGATAGATGCATCATAGAATCCATGATGTTATGTTATAGATCTATTCGGTGTCCCTTGTATGTGACTGTAGGAGATGACAAGCTCTAATTCGTGGGGAGTATGGGCCCTCACGGATCGGAATTTGGAACCTCTTTGCCTTGTTTTTAGTGTTTATGGGATTCTATGCAGTTTCTGAGCTACTGCCCAGAAAAAACTAAAATACACGGCTTGTACTTTTTGAATACACGTTGTGTAGTCTTCAGGCTGTGTCACTGATCGTCTGAGAAGAACATGGCATCGTGAAAGTAACTTCGGGAACATGTTGTGTCAGTGCGGAGCCGTGTACCTGACTGTGTCACTAACAACACGGGTCGGGGAAGCTCGGGTAGAACATGCCGTGTCCAGAGGGAACACATTGTGTGGTCAGGTCCAGGTACCTGACCATGTCACAAACAACACGGTCTGGCTTTACCTTCTTTTCCGCACGCCGTGTTTGTTCGTAACACGCTGTGTAGTCGTGTCCAGGTACCCCGGCCATGTCACGAACAACACAGGACGGTGTCACCTTCACCTATACACGTCTTGTTTGTTTGGAGAACACCGTGTAAGGTTCATACATGTAGATGACCATGTACTTAACAACACGGGCCACCGAAGCCTTTTCTAGTACACGCTGTGTTTGTTGCGAACACGCCATGTAGTCTCAGGTTGAGTCTGACTATGTGGGTTAGCCGTGTAAAAATACTTGGGTAGGGGAATGGTTTTCAAGCACAAGTCATGTGTTGAGGTCCACACGCCGTGTAGTTTGACGTGTACACGACTTGTATTGAAAGATTACACTCCCATGTAAGTGGTTTAAGAAGACAAGTTGTGTAGTTTTTATACACGTCTTTTAGTCGTGTTTTGTAATCTTTTTTGTTTTCTTCCCCTATTCCCATTTTGTACTCTTGTGTTTTTTGTCCTTGTTTTTCTGATCCAATGTGTACTTTTGATCTTTCAGAGTTATGCCTCTGAGAAGTCCTCTGGTCGTACGTCTGTCATCAGGCAGTGATCAGACGCCAGACATGGCTGATTTGGGACTTCCTACCGATCCTCCAGTCAGGCCAACCTTGGCTCCGCCTATCATACCAGTTGCAGGCGCGGATGTGCTGTTCCGGGATGGCTTCATGAGGATGATACAGACCATCCAGGGTGCGTCGCCTCCTGCCACGTCTATGGTAGACTTGACGCGGGTTTTCCAGCAGCAGTATCCTCCAATGTTCTAGGGGGAAGGAGGACCTCTGGCTGCAGAGTCATGGCTGAAATCCATGGTGACTATCTTCAAGCATCTGGAGATGCCTCCAAAGAGGTGGGTCAAGCTCACCACCTACATGCTCCAAGACTCCGCCAAGAGGTGGTGGGATGTCATCTCATAGGCGTGTTAGCAGCAGGATATGGCTTGGGAGGAGTTCCAGCATGTGTTCTATGACTACTTCTAACCGGAGACCCTGAGGGATGACCGAGCCCGGGAGTTCATGAGCTTAGAGCAAGGTACTCTTTCTATCATGGATTATTTAGCTCGTTTCACTGAGCTGTAGCATTTCACACCCCTCCGAGATGGAAAAGGGGTGTTCATAGCAAGGAAGTTTGAGGATGGTATCAAAAGGGAGATCCACTCGCAGGTGAACATCTTCTAGTTGACTACCATCACTTCCATAGTCAACCAGGCACTGATTGCAGAGTGCAATTTGAGAGACTCTAGAGATGAAATCCAGTGAGGTTCTACTTCTAGAGATAGTCTTCCTCTAGATGACAGCATGAAGTGCTGTATAAAGCCTACACGTGGTGATCTGAGGAAGCGAGATGCATCGTCAGGAAGCCAGGTGACATGCTACCAGTGTAGCCGGTCAGGGCACACAAGGCCGCAGTGCCAGAGAGACCCCATGGAGTGCCGATCTTGTGGAAATATGGGTCGCCTTCAGCATTTCTGCCAATTTTTCTCACCAGTAGCTGGTGATCGGGGTTCTTCCATGACTCCTCATTCAGGAGCAGCACCACCAGTTTCTCACCAGTCGGAGAACTAGAGTTCTTTTGGCCGTTCGGGCCGAGGTGGAGGTCGAGGCCGTGGCGGTCAGCCACCAGTTCCTCACCACCAGCAGGGAGGTTCATCTCAGAGTTGTCATCCAGGGGCATAGGGTCACGTTATAGGCCCGTCTTTTTTCGTGGAGTAGACGTATCATGAGTAGGATCCCGACCCTTCAACTGTTTGAGGTACGATTTTAGTAGCCTCAGTTTTATCATCAGCCCTTTTTGATACTGGTGCCACACATAGCTTTATCTCTGTTGTTGTTGTGGATAGCCTTGGTCTCTCTCGTTGACACTACACACACCATTGGGAACAATGACATCTAGTGTACACCAGTGTAGAGAGTTCCCTCTCAAGGTTTCAGTGTATCGCTTCTCATTGATCTTTATGTCCTAGAGATGACAGGTTATGATGTCATCCTCGGCATGGACTGGTTGATTCTCTTCCAGGAAGTCGTTGACTATTATCTCTGCGTAGTGAGTTTAGTTTCACCAGAGGGTGTGTCTTTTCATCATAGAGGTGAATGGGACGTTCGGGCGAGTCGAGAAGGACTCAAGCATCATGGGCTAGGGAATGTGACGGCCCAGATTGCTAGTCTTTATCTGGATGATCAGGGGACTCCATAGTTGGACTTTCCTACAGTGGTGGATTGTTTTAGGGGTGTCTTTCCAGAGGACTTTTCAGGTCTGACTCTGGAGTGTGAGGTAGACTTTTCTATTGAGCTCATGCCAGGAGCGGCACCGGTGTCCATTCCTCCCTATTGGATGGCCACACCTGAGTTGTAGGAGCTCAAGAAGCAGTTGGTGGAGTTACATGTTAAGAGTTTCATCTGCCCCAGTACTTCTCCTTTGGGTTTTCTTTTCCTATTTGCGAGGAAGGCAGACAGTACCCATCGGCTTTGTGTGGATTATCGGAAGCTGAACCAGTTGATGGTCAAGAACCAATAACCTTTTCTGAGTATTGATGACCTCTTTGATCAGCTTATAGGAGCCCGGGTGTTCTCAAAGATCAACTTGTGGTCCGGTTATCATCAGTTGCGTGTTAGACCATCAGATATACCTCTGACAGCCTTCAAAAGTAGGTATGGTCTATACGAGTATACAGTCATGTCGTTCGGTCTCACGAACACGCCTGCAGTTTTCATGGCACTAATGAACTGAGTGTGCCATCTTTACTTGGATTCATTTGTCATGGTCTTCGTGGAAGATATCTTGGTGTACTCTCACACTCGACACGGCCATGCCACACATCTTGAGATCATTCTGAGTACACTGAGAGAACAGTGGCTTTATGCTAAACTCTAATAGTGCCACTTCTGGATAGGACAGATTCACTTCTTGGGTCACGTAATCTCAGTGGCAGGAGTATTAGTGGACCTAGAGAAAGTGAGAGTTATAGTTTCCTAGGATCATCCGAAGAACGTATTTGAGGTACGGAGTTTCCTAGGGCTGGCTCGATACTACAGATTCATCATTGAGATCTTTTCTCATCTAGCAGAACTTTCGACAGGTCTGACCAAAAAGGGGGTGAAATTCTTATGGTCAGATTCTTGTGAGTCATCCTTTCAGGAGCTAAAAGGGAGGTTGACATTAGCACCGATACTAGTCTTCCAGGAGCCAGGCAAGAGCTATATTGTTTACTGTGATGCTTCAGGTATCGGGTTAGGAGATGTGCTTATGTAGTGGGATGGAGTCGTTGCATATGGGTCTCTGCAGTTGAGGCCAGATGAGAAGAACTACCTGACGCACGAACTGGAGTTCGCAACTGTTGTTCATGCCTTACGCTGTTGGAGACACTACATGTTGGTAGAGCACTTTTTGGTCTTCACCGACCATAAGTGTCTCAAATATATCATCACTCAACATGGTCTGAATCCGAGGCAGCGCAGGTGGGCCGAGTATCTTCAGTCTTTTGACTTCGAGCTTGCCTATACGCCAGGAAAGGGAAATGCAGTGGCAGATGCGTTGAGAAGGAGAACTCAAGTTTAGGCGGTTCAGGAGGCCAGCAGTGAGGAGTAGCTTATGGCTATGTTCTCTGAGATGCATCTGGAGGTGCATGACAGACAGGGACATACCTTCCTATATTCTGTAGTTGTTACCTATACACTACTTAATCGGGTACGAATGAGGCAACTATCAGACCCAGAAGGCTTAGTCATGTGAGAGTGTGTGTCAGGAGAGGACCCTCTTCCTGGATGGACATTGGGAGAGGATGAGATCTTTCATTTCTAGGGACGTGTATGGGTTCCAGCAGACATACGTGAGGAGATGATGTGGGATTTTCATTCCTCAGTTTGGGAAGTTCATGCTGGCATCACCAAGATGTATCGGGACCTTCATCACCAATATTGGTGGTCAGGTATAAAGAAGGATGTTGCTGGTTTTTTCATTAGATGTTCTACTTGTCAGCAGGTGAAAGTAGAGCATCAACGACCAGTGGGACTATTGCAGTAGTTACCCATTCCGAAGTAGAAGTATAACGATGTTGTGATGGACTTCATGACCGGGTTATAGAGATCACCTCGGGGAAACGATGATGTTTGGGTTGTCATCAACAGGCTCACAAAGGTTGCCCACTTCTTGCCGATCAAGGAGACCTTCAGTGTCGATGATCTGGGAGGACTTTACATCTGAGAGATCGTTCATCTGCATGGAGTTCCACACTCCATTGTTTCAGATAGGGATGCGCTCCTTACTTCTCGGTTCTGTAAGGGACTTCAAATGGCCTTGGGTACACAGGTACTTTTATGTACAGTATACCATCCCCAGACTGATGGCCAGTCCAATCGCACGATCCAGGTGCTTGAGAATATGCTCTGAGCCTATATTCTAGACTTTGGTGGTTCTTGGGAAAAGCATATTCCTCTACTGGAGTTTTCCTAGAACAATAGTTTCCAGGAGACCATTCAAATTGCACCATACGAGGCTTCATACGGTAGGCCATGCCGATAACCCTTATGCTGGAAGGATGTAGGAGAGGCAGCTCTGCTGGGACCTCGTCTCATTCAGGAGACTTCAGAGCTGATAGAGCTGATTCGGAAGAGGATGGCAACAGCGTAGTCTAGACAAAAGTCTTATGATGATCAGAGGAGACGACCTCTAGAGTTCGAGGACGGTGATAAGGTTTTCCAGGGTGTCGCACCGAGGTTGGGACACAAGAGGATTCAGAGACAGGGTAAGCTTTCAACACGATACGTCAGGCCATTTGAGGTCTTGGAGAGAGTTGGGCTGGTCGCCTATCGGTTTCAGCTATCTCAGAGGTATCAGGCCATGCACGATGTCTTCCACGTCTCTCAGATCCGACGTTACATTTCAGACCTGTCTCACATCTTTCAGCATGAGGAAGATGAGTTTTAAGCGGATGCGTCATTCATGGAGCATCCTATCCGGATTTTCGATCATAGTACAAAGGTCCTTTGTGGGCGTTATGTTCCTCTGATACGAGTGTTATGGAAACACAGGTGAGTATAGGATGAGACCTGGGAGAGGGAGGCCGATTTATGATCGTAGTGCCCGGAGCTGTTCGGGGTTTCTTCTTCTACGCCACGTTTGGGAAATTCGGGGACAAATTTATTTAAGGGGGGATGTTTGTAAGAACCCAGATCTTGGTTCAGGTATGTTTTTCCTTTTTCAGGAGTTTTTAAAAAAAAATAAACTTCCTGGAAATTTTCGAAGTACACGCCATGTACATTCTGAGTACATGTCGTGTACTCTTCTCCTGCTCGAAGCCACGTGCTGACCATGCCAGGGCCACACACACGGTGTGTAAGGGTGATGTGGAGGCCAATTTTGGTGGAGTAAAAAAAAAGTCCCAGTACATGCCGTGTACTTTAAAAATACACGCCGTGTACTTTTCATTTTTTAGTAAATGGACCGGGGTCGCGCCTGACGCACAGAAACACCTCCTTCTAGGTCTGGTTCATCTGAGAGCGACCTTTACAGCCGAATCTTCCCCGAGCTCCCGCCTCGTCGTCCATTCTCTAATTCAAGCACGGTCAGTTGTGTTGGAATAGAAGCGGCGAGTTCATCCTTCTTCTTGACTCTTGTTCCTTGATTCCTCCTCGTTTCCATGTTATCGTGGGTTGAATGTTTTGTGTGTTTTCTCAGATCTTTGTCGTTCTATGGTGAATCTATCGTCAAGGTACACGTATATCGATCTCCTAGGGTCGAGGTAGGTGGTTTGTGCCTTTCTGTAGAAATTTGATGAATATAATGTTCAAATTCCACCAATTCCCTTGAACGGGGTATTGCGTGTTCCAGTTTTTCCCTTGTTGTATTGCCTTCCTTGCATGATTTCTAGAGTAGATGTTTTTCTTGTGATTATGGTAGCTTTACTAAACCATGGTTGTTTTCTATGCTTGTTCTACCTATTTGGAATTTTTCTAGTTTCCATGCTTAGTCGTAGGACAGTGGAACTGCTACCTTGTTATGCTGCTGAGCCTTAGTTGATATCCAAGTTGTACATGAGGTTTACTTGGACGATGTACATGTGCAATGAGCATGTTTTATCTTTTACTCGGGACTGTGAGAACCTAGATCAGTAGACCAAAAGGATAATTGATGGAAGGGCTTCTCCAGAGCGTCTTTTAATTACGATGTGAGACCATAGGGGGAATTGACGTTGAGTGCCTCCTCAGAGAGTATGTAGTTCCTCGATGCGGGCCACATGGGGAATAGACGTTGACTGCTTCCCTAGAGATCCTTTAGCACGATACGAGACTATAGGGGGAATTAACGGTGAGTGCTTCCCGAGAGAGTCTAATAATTAAATAGTTGAACCAGAGGGGTGAGACTGTGTGTGCCTCCTAGAGGGTTTCTAGTACTTATAGGTTGAACCATAGGGGTTAGGTTGTGAGAACTACCCAGAGGGTTACCTATTTTTTTATGATTGTTGGCTGCTTGCTTTTGTACTTTACTTGTTAGAACTGTGGATTTTAGCTACTTGTTCCTTCATGTTTACTTCTTCTTGTTGTATTACTGCCATGTATTCATTGACTATTAGGCACATATATTTGGGTGATTTCCTACTGGGATTGTATCTCACACCCTGTTTGGGCCATGATTTTGGGCCCAAATAGACTATGTTGTTGCAGGTATAGATGAGGGAAATCACCCTTCAACTTCAGGTTCTTGATTTCACTGGAGCTGGAGAGCATGGGACTGAGCCATGGCTCGTGATGATGAGCAGTTTATTTTGTATTCCTTGCACTTTGTTTTCAGTTGTACTTCAGCACGTTGGTTTGTTTACTGCTTTCCAATGACATATGTACCATGCTGCATCATTATTGTTTTATACATTGCTTCCTCTATTCAGTTAAGTTGTTGTATGTTGTTTATTGTTTCCACTATTATGTCTGGTTGTTCTTCCGTTGTATACTTTACCGAATGAGGTAATAGTTTTCCCACCGACTCACCAAGGCCCTCGCTTCTATTCGGCAGCCTCTGGCGTTCGGGGAAACACGCTTGAGGTCATGTGGCGAACCGGGTATGGGGAACTAGTGGAGGGGCTCCAGATTCGGGTCGTTACAAAAATCATGGAATAATTATATTTGAGTTGATGGAGTTTATAAATTAAAATAATTACCTTGAGAAGTGATGTTACCTCTCAATCAGATACATATTTTGGTTTGTTCCAAATGGATTTCATGAAATTATATCGCCAAATAGTGAGGATTATAGATTGTTTATAGATATTTTAGGTGGTTATTTTGGGGTATCATTTCTATGAAAATTTATCTTAAGGGTTGTGAGGATGTTGGAGGAGGTTAAGCCTTTTTATAGTGGGGAGAGGCAATAGTTTTTGTTATATTATTCATTAGATTATTATTTTCACTCAATACTATGAGAACTTTTGTTTCCAATGAAAAAATACAATAAATTTATCATGTTAAATATATATTTTTGATATGAACATCATAGACCTATCAATAATGACTCAATAATTCATTTATTTACTTGTAATGATAAATATGAAATATTTTTGTATTTCACTATTGACAAACAAATCAACTATTTCAGAAAAATAAAAAAATTATCCCTATTTATTATTCATTTTTTAGGAATCAAATATTGGTACCCTTTAATTAAAGTAATTTTTTAAATATTTGAAATTTATTTTTTTAAAAATATTTCATTTACACCAAAATTCTCATTTTTCATATTACAACCAATTTTATAACACTTGATACAAATTTTTTAATATATTAATAGCATAACATAAAATCATAAGAAAATAAAATATTAGTTAATTTATAAATTTTATGAAAATAATTTCTTAAATAAATATATTATGTGTAAAATTTTGAATAATAATTTATTTTCCACGAAAATAACAATATTTAATTTATCATTTCAAAAACATTCATTTACATATCCCCTGATGTAAATATGTTATGTATTCATTCATATGATACATTAATTTTATATATAATTTCATAGTTGTGTTTACTATTCGAATCATTGATAGACTATTATTATAATGAAAATGAAACTTTAGAAAAAATGGGTATTTTGTTTCTATTAATTGGAAAATAATTTTTATCTGATACACAAAAAAATGAACCTACATATTTTAGACGTCATTATTTCAATGTTGAAGATTATTTTTTTAATAAATTTTTTACTGTGTAAAAATTTAATTTTAATACTAGTACATCATCAAAAGGTGTTAAATCATAGTTTATAAAAAATATACGATTTTATGTGTGATATAGTGATTTCTCAAATGATATGACTATACAATATATTTGATGAGTGTGAAAATATTTGGTTTTATATAAAATATATAATTTTATTAATAAACACTATAAAAGTGTTATATTTTAATTGAATTAGCATAACATGATTATATATTATTTTGTTTAAATAGGTAGTGGTGTTCATTAAAAACTAACACAATATTACAAATATCATATGGTATTTCGGTTAAACATTCTTCCCCCCTAAAAAAATATTGTCCCTGAAATTTTAGGGTTATTAACTTCATAATTATGGGGGAATATCTCCATCATTAAATACTATGGTTCCCATGATGCATCTTCCAATTCATGATTTCACTATAAGACTATTACTATATGATTCAACCAAAGTTATCCATACATTATATTTGGAATCAAGAATCTGGATGGGATCCACATAGTATGAATGGTCTAGTTCTTGATATATAACATAACTAGTGGGAACATGTTATTGGTCTTGTATGTACTTCCTTAGGATATATATATATATATATATATATATATATATATATATATATATATGGAACACATCATGTACCTTTGAGTGTATCAGAACCATTCACACATGAAAAGAAACACCTCGGACCCTCTGAAGAATTTCAAAGGGTCTGATGGATGTGGGACTTAGTATCCCTTTATTACTGAATCTGAAAAAAACCATCCACGGAGATACATTCAAGAAATATAAATTTCCCACTATGGACACTAATTCATTCATCTGATTTTCAGTGAAAATCTTTTACCTATGTTGAGCTAATTTAATATGAACTATAAAATCCTTTTCCACTTTTGGAATCACTTCAAAAAAAATTGATTATAAGAGGTTCCATTCACTAGGCTCATCCAAAAAAGATAGAGTATGGAATATCACGTCAAATAATTCTTAATAAATCATAATTTGAATTAACGAATGAAAACTATTATTGTAGAAGAAATCTATAAATGGAAAGTATTGATCCAAAATACCTTGAATGGATAATGACAATGACCTAAAAATGTCTTCCATTGTTTTCTTTTCTTCATTCATAATATCCATTTGATTGAATATGGTAGGTAGTTTTCAATGGAATCTCAACATCAAGAGCCTTCAAATAACTGTTCCAAAATTATGACGTAATGAGGGATCTTGATTACAAATATTTAATGTAGATTCACCATGAATTTATAAAACAATATTAAGAAATAGATATATGAGGAAATCAAGAGTTGGGTCTTATATTATGGAATGAAAAAAACATTTATGGGTAGGTTTATAGTAATAACACATATTTCATCATTACTTCTAGGGTTGTCTAGTTTTTTTTTGAAAAAAAAAATAGATTGTTATTACGTCCCATTTCCACCTATTAATAAGAAAATGTTGTTGGAATCCGTTAAAATTCTCCCTCACTAAATTAACTAGTTGAAAAACAAAACATATGAGCGCATGATTAGAAATTTCCCACATAAGGACGTCGTCAAAAAATGCTCCTTCAAATATATGTTCATCTTCGTTCACCTAGGGTGTATAGGGATATTTTAGATATGAGCATTCTCACAAATTTACTATTTATCTCATTTATAGATGGAAAACATTGCCTATTTCTAAATTTTATAACACCATGTAAAAATTATACTAATATCAATCACAAAAAACATTAATAATATTCTTCAATTCCTTACCATCATATTGAGAGTTCTTTATCCTTTCAAATGAATTTGGTTTTCTAAAAAAATTGAAAAATTATTAATCAATTCCTCCCATCGAAATTAATGTTTCCATAATGAATAGATCTATAATGATAATATCATTCACAATCCTAATTTATGTTTGAACTCATTGATCCTTCCAACTTAAAGCATTATATACCTTATTAGATTTCCCTAGGAGGTATTATATTGAGTAATCGTAATCCTCGTGTAACATGAGCCATCACCTTTGTCTCATATTGAGATCCTTATTTGAGAAGATGTTTTTAAAGCTCTAATGATTCCTTTATATCTCATATATTTCAACATAACAATTATATATACAAATTTTCAAGGGGAGGATTACAAATGCTAAATCATGATCATGGGTGAGATAGTTCTATTCCCATGTCATCATTTTCCTTCATTCATATGTAATATCATTATAATTTTTTATAAAAAAAATAACCACATATAATCTTTGATTAATCATGATATGTAGAAAAACTGTCACATTTAGATGGTGGGGTCAAAATCAAAGAATTGACTAATCTTCTCATTAGTTCATCAATGAATTATTCACATTCCAATTTCAAAACATAACATCTCCACTGAACCTATAATCATGGATACAAGGTTAGATAGCCAGGAAAAATTCTAAACAAATCAAAAAGAGTAACAAATGAAGCCAATGAAACTACGTACCATTGTTATGATAGTCAGTGTATGACATTCAATAACTTCCTTTGAAATATAAGGACCAACTGATATTCCAAATGTATAGATAAAATTCCCACTTAATGAATGTTCCTAGTTCCAAAAATAAATATTACTAAATTTTCCATATAATTATTCTTCTCCAAGAGTATTAAGAATGATACATAAGTTATTATAATGTTACTCATATCTTATAGAATGAAACAAAATATCATCAATTAATATCACAAAGAAAATATTTTATCAATCCTTTAATACACTACTAATTTTTTTCCATAAAATCATTGGGTTCATTATTAAATCCAAATTTATTTACTCTAAATTTGTAATGAACATATATCATTTGAAAATTTGTCTCTAGAATGTATTCCTGATTCCCATACAATTAGAGATTCCAAGAATGGTGATCACTCATAGAAAAAATATTTGGATCTATGTAGTTGATCAAAAATATCATCAATATGGGGATATTGATACTTGTTTGTTATGGTACTATAATTTGTATCCATATTATCAAATAACATCTTCATTGATACATTAATAGGTTTTTCAAATATGATAGGTGTTACCTAAGGAGAAACAATGTGGTGAAGAAATTGATTATTACTCATATTCTATAGTTGTTTCTTCAACATCCCTAATTCATTTGTGTCCATTCTATAGGGGTTCTTTCATAATTTCCATGAATTAGTTATAAAATAATTAGAAAATTCAACCCCATTATTTGGGGGATGTCTTAATAATTAATTCAGAAATACATCAATGTTTTCATGTGAAATAGGTGTATCCTCAATTTTAAAATTACCTCCTTAATCACTATAAATTGTTTTCTCCTCTTATACATTAATGTAATTTCATAAATATACTAAGGGTATTTATAAATAAGAATCAGGTAAGTAAATTGTACTCTAAATATGAGGGATTCTACATCTTCAGTATAAATATTAATTTCATTCCCCTATCAATAAATCATTACATCTTATTTTGAGATTCAATCAATAACGAGGATTAATCAAAGTCAATATTATGTATACTTATAATGAATTCACATAATTAAGGATTATATGTAATAATGGTGATTAAATAACACATTTTATTCCATTGATATATCCCTTATGAGTTTTGACAAAAAAACCTCTTATTAAATCTAAACGGTTAAATCTGATTTTTAGGAGAATTTGGAAGATATAGAATTCTACAATGATCTAGAATAAAATAACGTATTGGATAAATTTCATGATAGTATTAACGTACTAGCTAACACATCATTTGGAACCTCAAACTTCTTTATAATGATCATATGAGATTCTCTATCTTCCCTCAGCTCTTATATGGTAGATTACACTAATTCTTGGGGAATTCATTTCCATAATGTCTAGTATCATTACAATTAAATTATAGTATGTCATTTAATGGCTGAATCCCCTTGGATTCATGATCCCAGTGACCCATAATTCTGAATTTAGAGTAATCTCCTAGTCCCTGAAAAACGTTTCACTAGTAAAATTATCCCACAGTTTTCAAAAAATTGAAATCACCAAATCCCCTTATTGTTCTTTAATTAATTTGATTTTCAACAGTTCAAATTTCCTCTTATTTTTTTGGTTTGAGATTAATATATTGATTCTAGAATATTCCATCTCCATAATATTGGCACATAAAAATATTTCATCATTTGATGAAATATTTTGTGAGACTGGTTCCCTTTAAATACATTACACCATCCCTTCAAAAATGTGTTCATTCATGAAATCGGTGTTGTGTATGTATTCAAAAGAATAACTATATAAAATATTAAATGATTATTCATAATCCATATCAATATCTTCTTCATATTGATATAAGATATGTAATATTACATTCATCTCAATTTGTTGATAATGAGGGAATTAATTATCAAATAATGTCTCCATAAAGGTGAATCATTCCATGAGTTATATATCATATTCAACCCTAATAGTCTGGTTCATGGTCCACGCTTGATCAACTTCTCCTTATAGGAAATATACAACAAATTATCCCTTTTGAAAATCACTACATCACAAGGATACAAATATCTTCACTAGAGACTCCACCCATTACTTAATGACTATTGGATTAGTAGAACCCCAAAACAATGTGGGATTCAATATCATTAGGAGATCTAGGATATGATACTCCCTCTTTGGAAAATAATGCTCCAATCATGGATAGTTATTCTTCATAACTTGATTATTTTGCCCAAATATTTTTCTATTTTTCTCTATCCCAATAAAATTTTTATTGGTTTCTTCAACAATAATATGTCTACATTTTCTGAGAATAATGATTTTATTATTCCTTCAAGACACCCTTTCTATATAGTTGAATATACTGTATTTTCTCATAAAATTGTAATGTATATTTCATAATATGGTGTGTAAAATAATATAATTTTTGGAGGTGAAAGTCATTGAATCATAAAATATAATTTCTATGGGGTCATCACTACATTTTAATCCTCAATAATGGCTTATAAAAAATGAACTATATAAAATTTATCCCCTAATAGTTTCAAACCAGGAATATAGTAAGGCCCATTATTGTGTATCATGTTATACTGAGTCTGGACCGAAAAACCCTATCATATTTTTTACTCTATGATATATCTGTTCCATAACAATATCCACTTGTAATATATAGATAAATATACATTTATAGGAGTTCCCACACAATCTCTACCATACAATAATTGTATTATATTCTTCTATACTTATCTTTAATGTATATCATAGGTTTAAATTACATAATATAAGTTTTAAAAAACTAGTTTCCATGGTTCTTTCTCATATTCATATGATATCAACTATAATACACTAACACCAGAATCCCAGAGAATGTGAATTATATTATTACACAGGCATGATTAAAATGAATAAAATCCCAAAGGACTGATCAGCTTAACAGTCTTGGAAATCCAAATTATTTACATGATCATCATATTACATTGTGGTAATAAAATAAAATATGCTACATAATAAAATGAAATAAACAAAATCCTTTAGAGCTTATCAAATTTTTTATTCTTCAAAATCTATGGAAATGAATCATAATAAGTGTGATCTCAAATGATCAGTAACGTTACGTAAAAGTTGAATAAATAATGAATCATGGATAATAAATAATCATGGAATTATAAATAGCTGATAACACATTAAATTCAATTAACAAGATAAGTATTAATAATTTTCTCATTATAATAAACTTGATAAAATGAAATCAGAATAAATATACTTATGATATAATGAATCCCTAGATATGTTGATACAATAATATTTTGGACAAATAATATATGATTATAAATCAGGTAGATTCAAAATTATTGATGGTCATGTCTAAGGCACATTAAAACCTATACAATCAGAACCATTCATAAGATGCATAAATCTATGGATATAAACCAATTTTAATTTTCCAACATTTTTTTCTCATGGGAACTAATTGACACATTGAGGGGATATTTAATATCCCGGCCCCTCCAATAATTTCCACTCCAAAGTAGTCCTTATATTAATAAATTGAAAACAAAATATGCCTTATAATATTTTTTTGAATAGTGAATATGAATTTATCACTAATTCCTTGGTAGAGGTTAATAAAATCATGGGTTTTTATGTTATTTAATGATTGATAAAACACTCTTGTGGAAAAGAATATTTCATTATTTCAAAATGTTCCATACAATATTGAAACATTTGATTTATAATTATGATGATGTAACAATATTAAATAATCTCAAAATATAATTATAATGAGTTAATAATTGATAAAACATGTCAAATTCTATAATATACACTATATTAATAAAACTAGGTGCATGAAATTGAAAAATATATCAATGAAATAAAATCTTGAAAAAATCCATTAGCTTCTGTTTCATTTCATTGGAATGGTCAATAAACACTTGTATATTACTTTTTATGTGTGTTAATAAATAATTATTGAAACATATTCGTGTTTTAAATCTAATATATTATCATCAGGTAATATATTATTACCATTTTAACATAACCATTCATTAAACTCACTATTAAGAGTGTTAATTGCCCAGTTTATTATCTTTTTTATAACATGAATGTTGTTTTTATTACTAATTAGATCATTATTTCATAATATCTATAATATTATCCAATATTTAATTATCATATAGATTCAGATATATTTATTTATAATAACTCACAATGTTAGGATAAATATGAAATGAAACACATCATTTCTGGAGAGGATAGGTTGTACATACGCCTGAAAGCTACTTTCATTTCGATGACGTATTTAAAAAAAATTAAGAGTAAATACTATATAGTTATAGGTATAATATAATTATATTATAATATATATTTAATAAATGTTTCATATGTTTATTTATATAATCATTACTATGTTCCTTATATTACATGAACAAATCACATAGTATTGGGGTGGTTTTAGTTGACACTTCCAAGAGTAATGATATCATATTTAAAGAAATGGAATGAATTAGGGAATGTGTTATAAAATAATTATCGAAGCATTAAAATGTAACAAAATATCATATTTATTATATATATATATATACATATATTCAATCAAAATTTCATAACATGAATAAAATACTCTATATAAATTTTTATTTAATATGATCCCAAAATTTTAAACACATATATATTATTTATTTTATTTTGTTAGTGAAAATTATATTTAATATAAACAATTTAAACCAATAAAAAATAGTTTTAGGAAAATACCTTATTCAAACATAAGAAAATTGTATATTGAAATAATTTTTTTATAATTTTTTAATGAAGGTTTTTAGGCTTTCAGATATATCCAAAACCAAATGTAATCTTCCAACCAAATCGATAAGTTCATAATTCCCAAAATTATTGTCAATTAGAATAAAATAAAAATAATCATCAAAAACTAATTATTGGGTTTCTAAATTAAAAAAAATCATAAATTATTATTTGTCACTTTAAAATCATCTTTGGATGAGTCAATAGATTAAAAACAATTATGTTATGCTTATATTATAATAATGTCAATAATGTTAAAACCTTTGAAAAAACTATTTTTTTCAATATTAACACAAGAATTATTTTTTAATAAAATTATAAAAAATTCATCCAAAGACTATTCTAAGATAATGATTTCACAAATTATATACATTCTTAAAATATAATTTATATACAGTTTAAATTAATTATAATTTTCATAAACAAAAGGAAATAAAATCAATTTTGATGAAAACGTAATTTTTGATGCATTAAATTCCATAATTATTATTATTTTAATAAGAAAAAAATTAAATGAATGTAAATATTTTTTATTGAATATATTATATACAAATTTAATATAATTATATATTAATAGTGATAAATTTAATTTATTCTACAAATGAAAAACTGCATCTATAAAAATAGTTTTTACGAAAAACAATTATTTTAACCCAAAAATACATTTAATTTCAATTCAAGCATGTGGATAACTAATAAATTTATTTTATACAGGTAATATATACTCACTCATAATTTATTAAGACATATTCATACATAAAAATCATTAGAATAGTATATAATTTTTATATTATATAATCATAATCAATATAATATGTCGATTTTTCGTAACATAATTATTAATGTAGTGAATACCTTCAGATAAATTGAATTTAGTTAAATAGAATTGTATCATAAAATTTTAGGGTGTTATATTTCACATACACAAAGTGAATATCTCACTAAAATTTTTATTCATAAGGATACATTAATTTTTTATATGTATTCTTTATCAACTCTTTCAGTTCAAAATTTTCATTCTAGTGTTTATGATTCCTCCAAATATATTTCTTCATGTCAGTAAATATGTTTAGTATAAATTTATTATAATTTTATGATGTTTAAATAGTTTTCAATTGATAGGAATGATCATTCCCCAGTCTACAACCTTCTTGTTATGTATATTTAATGTATCTGGTATATACATCCTTCGTATAGATACAAGGAACCCAACATTTCCATCAGTGAAATTTGGTAGATGCTCCACAAGATAAATATAAATTAAAATAAAATTATAAATTCTTAAATGATTCATATATATATGACTCAGAATTAAATTCATTTTAAACCACATAAACATTTTCTATGTAATGATTCAAATCAATACCTTGTGACCATGTCTATACTATTGATCATCCATATTTTATCAACATAATAATTATGTTTATTTTTATATTCCTCAATCTTTTTGTGAGTGTATGTAACCATTTCTATGATTTTATTATAAATTCTGGTCCCCGCAAGATTATGTTCCCCAACATTATCCCTTAATGTTGGTGTCCTATATTTCTAGCCCTAGAGCGATTAATAAGGAGCCCTATGAATGTAAGAGTGAATGTTATTATTGACTAATATTCAACCAAATGATATCATCATTCCCAAACATCTTAGAAATTCGTTGAACATGATATGAATGAAACATAAATCATGTGAATTTTTCTTTTATAATTACAATCCATATAAATGTGATAGTCAGTACTAAATAAAAACACTATATATAGATCCTTTTAAAGACATCAGATACACATCAAGGTAGACCACTGATAATGATGAAATATAATACAATTGGGTACTCAATAAACACATCCCATATCTATAATTTATATGAATTGAAGAAGATGAAGATGGAAATATTATATTATAATACTGTAGTGTGTACAATTTGTATGGTGATCGACTAAAACCCAAATATTGTGATAATAAATAGATGTATTAGTAATTTAGAGGATGAAATATATGGTTACATTTTCCCATTTAGTTACTATATTGAATAATGTATAAAAAATTATATTATAATTTTTTTTGGATTACATAATTGGAAAACTATTCATTGAGATAAATATAGGTCAGTGAATCAGAACTCTAATTACATAATTGGAAAACTATTCATTGAGCTAAATAATTCTCAATGTGTTATGTGTAGTTTTCTACTCATAGTTGATCAACATTTTCATGGATAAGATTTAATGGATTCATATTCTTGTTCAAGATCTTGTTATGTTTCAGAATATCCCAAAATTGTTTCTTTGGTCCACCCCTATTATGAAAATAGATATGGGTAGCCCCAATATTAGTCAGATGCCTTAGTGAATTCAATTTCATTTTTCCAGCATACATAATTCATTGATTCATATATAACAATTGATCCCATTTTAAATGGATTCAAAGAAATAGTTATAGAATCCGGTTTTTGTTATTTTCAGAACTCAGCATCACTATTTAGTGGAATTCAATATAAGTATTTTAAAAATGCATTAAATACTCATATAAATTTGAATTATATTATATGTTGAGATTATCCCCAACCATCTATAATTAATAAGAGATATAAATTGTATTCTAGATACATTAACAAGAAGCAATTTTCATTGGGAATATGTTTTCATCGTCATGTCGGTAAATAATCAAATGTTCATTTTGATTATAAAATATGACCTCCCATTCTTGTAAATTTTTATTATCTATATATAATGTGATAAAATTCATGCATAAAATCACATCACATTAAACTAGAGTGAGAATGATGAATTTTTCAAGATACATATTACAATAGACATTAATTAAAAATGAATCAATGAATTGAGTTGTGATCATTTTACAATTACATGTTATCAAATTTAGTTTAAAATATAATCATTGTGAATCGTGTGTGGAACCATAATAAAATTATTTAGATATAAAATAGTGGGATGAACATTAATCTAATGAAAAATTATATGTTTTAAGTTGAATGGTATGTTTACCATTCACTACATAACTATCATTACCAACAAAAAATATAATGTTAAATGGATTATCATTTTCAATTGGGATTATTTGGTGGTTGGTAGTAATCATTTCCATTAACCCTCATAAATATAACTATATTTCACAATTCCCATACAACAATAAAATGAAACAGTATAGTGTAAGAGTATAGTTATATGAATCATTCTCTATATTCCCATTATTATCTAACCTCATCCAATAACATCAACATATTATTTAATTATAAGCATCCATTATAAAATTAAAATAATTGATATTTCACTTAATAAAATTTCATCCATGACACTTTTAACATTTATAGAATAACAAAACAATCAATTTTTTCCGCTATGGTTTTTTTATTTTTAGAACCATTGGATTCAATAATTTTTTATCTAAAAAACCATATTATTAATCAGTGTCTCCAATATATATTTCATATATTTAGATATATATGTTAATATTTTTATATCTATATACGTATATCATTGAAAAAATACATTGGATATTTTGTATTATTGTACTAAATAATCAATCAAATGTACATTCATTCTAATTGATAATAGCATAATCATAACACATAAGTCCTATTCAATTTCAGTCATATGTACAAATTGATTCATCATCCTTCTACATCAATCCATTTAATTACTTCTCCATTATCATATAATGATTATGAGGATTGTATTATTGAAAAAATTCCCCTTAAACACATCCCACTCAACAGATTCAATTTCATAACATTTTCTATTATTTTATATAAGCGTCTAATATTGATCTACATCATTTTCCATGAGAAATAAATCCAAGATAACATTTTCACACTCTAAGATATAGTGAATAAAAAATTCATATTATGTAGTACTAAATTGTTTCCCATTGATTAGTATATTAGTGGACCAAATAAATGATAGTGGATGTTTCACCATGAAAGTCCCAATAGAACCAGATGACCTATATATATCATTTATGATCTCATTATGAATTAGGGATTAATAATTATACATTGTCACAAAAAGATGTTCTGAAATTCCTTCTCAAAAGCATTCATTTTCACTGGAGATAAATCATTTCAGTTTCCATCAATTTTGGCATTAACATCATTCCTCCTTGATTTAATTTTTGACTCGAACCGAAATTAATTTTATGAAAAATAATAATCATAATGACAAATCATATGCTCAAGAACAATAGTTCATAGTATGTTTAAATTATGAAACCAAATTTTTATGAAATGAAACCATTATATTATCCTAAAATATCCATTTCTCATATTTATTAAAATATGTAATACTTTTTGATAACGAACGTATTAATTGACTCAATCATATCCCTTAAATTTTTACATCAATATATGTATTCATAAAATACTCATAATTAACTAGTTATGATCATGTTAATACCCAATGCACATCTTCAATAGTTCATTTCACTGGGTGTACCAGTCCAATTATCCCATCCACATTATAGTAAAAGTATATGGAATTATTTTCTATGAAATGCACACAACAATATATTTACCAAAGAATTGGGATTTTATATTATATATAATATTACATTCATTGTTTTTAAAAACATGTCCATTACTAATCTCCTAAATACATTAAACAGTTCACTTATTCTAAATGAGGTAATGTAGAACATTATATATATAATTTTTACATCATTTTAGATGAATTGTCAAACAATCTCATAACAAAATACACAATAGAACTATAAATTTTTTACTTTAGTGGAATACAAGATAATTTATAATTGTAATTTCAATAATAACGTAGAAATATTTCACAATGATAGTCCCATTCAACACTCATATTATTATAATTTTATATGAACCTATTCATTACAAACTCATGTTTTACTTTCGTTTTTTTAACACCACTTATTTTAGAGGCAATGTTTTTGATAGATCAAAATCATTCATAAGATGGAAATAAATTAATACCAAAACCAATATTAGGAATGGAAATTTTATTAGATATTATTATAGTATGGATTGTATAATGAATAATTCATAATCATTGTAAAAAATGAAGATTATGAGGATCCCAATTTCAAGTGGAGGAAATGACCTACACAGTGTTATATATATTATATAATTATAATATATATCACAATCAGGACAGGTGTAACAAGTTTACTCCCGAATAATTTTTATAATGGAATATGGTTTAAATGAACCCATCCAAAAACATTTAGTTAATTATATGACTCATTATAACTTATATAAAATAGTGTAAAACATTAATATGATTTTTTATTTTACCATGTTATCGTAAATTTTAAAAATTACAACAAATTTATTTGATAAAAAATGGGACCATATCCAAATTTATAAATGATGTTTCCAAATTTAGTTCAATTTTTATAGGATAAATTTATGTAATCAGTTGAATCTAATTTTAATATAAGAACATAAATATCTTGAAAATATTTCTTCTTTAAATACCAGATATGAAGATAAAAAAGATCTAAATTTACTTTAAGAAAATTATTTTGATTGTGGGAATTTTTTCAATCAATTAATTGACTATTAGTTTTAGTCCTTTAGATCTATCGAAATCCAAATTTCACATTCATGTATATAAATAAATAGAATCACTAAAAATAATTTTTTATTTTAAAAAATATCATATATTAAAAAAAGTTAACATTTGGATAAAAATTTAAAACAAAATAGAATATATTACAAAACATTGAAAACTGGTCATTGTTTAGAATATTATATTTAAATTTATAATGTAATGAATAAATCATAATAATGTAATAAATGAGATTGTATTTGAAAAATATTATTTTTATATATTAATTCATTATTTAGTATTTAAAGAAGGTTCCGTGAAATTAATGTTATGTATATTATGACATGATGATTAAAAAAACATAAATATTTTCAAATAAAATTTATATTATTGAAAAATAATACATATAATACCGACACTTGAAATAGAATAATAACTAGATGGATGAAATTAAATATTGAATCATAAAAATAGTTTATTCAAAATCATTACCTAAAAAATTCAAATAAATTATTCTATGTTTTATAGATATATTTTATAAACTTTAAAATAGACTAATTCATCAGTACTATGTAATTTAATTTATTATGAATGATATATATTTAACGTGTTAAAATAGTTTCCTAGGAAACATGTTTTTACCACCAAATTATTTTATTATCATTTCTATACAATTTATGTAAAAAAATAATTGTATAAATGTATAATCAAAATATTTTATTAGAATATTTATTTATATTAATTTCTTCAAATATCATATATATGAGATAATTATAACATTAAATAATAACATATCAGTATATTTTAGTTTACATAAAAATGATTTTCAATTTAAACCACACTATCAATAAATTAAATGTATTTACATTGGAATATATCATTATATCCATTGGTTTTACATGTATGATAAAAAAATTTCATAATTTCACATTATTATGATTTATTAATTTTTATTTAATCACTTATCATTCTGTTCACACATAATTATTCGTATTTTTATAAAATCATAAAAATCATGAATTACATTTTATTTTCTTGTTTCAAAATGACAGGATATATTATCATTTCATAATCTTATCCTCAAAATTATTCATTATTACCAATCAATAATATATGGGGGGGAGGATTTCCATGGTATATGGGGATGATTTTCATTGAGGGTAATATAGAAGAGGGTTATTTTAGGGGTTATATGGGAATGATAATTACAATATATGATTATATTATGTTATTTTACATTTATAAAAATTGAAAAAGAAACTTTAATTAAAATATAAATACATAAAAATTCGGTTTCATTTTGTGATGATTAAAAATCACTATTACATGACCACTGATTTTTTTCATTTCTGGTTTGTTTGGGGTTATGGTACTATTTCTGAATTTTATTTGAAAAATGATAAGTAATTATAAATTGTGGGTAACTATTCCTTATTTTATTTTTTATATTTTACTATAATTTTTTTTCAACTATGATTTAACATTGAAGATTATATTTACAATATAAATTACATTGATTATTGTTTCACATATTTATGGTTCAAACAAACTCATTGGGCATACTTTTTTGTTTTACAGTGATGTTACTACAAAAAGACCTAATGTAATATGACCAATAATGTGATTTCATCATGATTTTTTGTGATAGATTTTTATGAGGTGATGATCTGAGATCCAATTTTGGAATAGGGAAATGAGAATTCACTTGTGTTCTGAGAAAAACTCAATTTAAATTTTTAATATTAGATATGATTAGAAAAAAAAATACAATGTTCAATCATTATTGGGATTAATATTAATGAAAAGTAAAATTAACATGATGGACATTATAAGAGGTGTATTCTATTTAAATAAAGACATTAAATATATTTTATTATAATTTTAATTAAATGTGATGATTTAGAGAAATATTTTTTTTGTTAATTGTATGATTGATACCTCATTGTTTCTTTGATTTCCTTGATTATGATTCAATTTTAATATTGTTATCATTCGTAGCACATATTTTTGGAAATGTAATACGTACATCAGGGTAAATATCATTTAAATGGGGGGAATTTTATTCAGTACTTATATGAAACAACTCTTCAATATTTTGATGATTTAATTTCATTAATTTTTATTCTTTCCCCAAATTATTATTATTTTTATTAATTTAACCAAATTTATAATTATAATTATATTTTTTAAAATAATTTATTACAAAATATATTTTAATAAGTTTGATTTTATTTTTACCGTGGAAAAAAAAATTTATTTTTTGGTACGAAGTTGAATTGAACATTTGGATAACTGATAATTCTTTGAAAGAGCTTATTTAATGAATAAATAAGTATAGATAATCTAATGTAATATATATAATGAGTATTTTGAATGTGGTTACATGAACATGTCTAAGGGAGGATTATATCCATTAGGGTTTTGAATATCGAAGGGTATTAAAAGTCCTTTTTCGCCCATGTGACATTCTTAGAGTAGGGGAAGCAATGAAAAAAAAAAATATGAAATTTGGTCAAGATCAAATTTAATGTGTGTTATTGAATGACAATGTAAGTCTTCATAAAAATTAATGATGTCTAATTTCCACCCATTTATCATAATCCTTGATTACGATATTTATTACCATAATTTTTAAAACTCCAATGTAGAATGGACAAGGACAATAGAATTAAACCATGATATGAAATTGAATTTCAAATATGGGAATTTCATTGCTGTAAATTTTTATTATATTGACTCTTGTGGTTGAAACAGTATCTATTATTATGCTATTGATATCTATAGTACATCAAATATTTTCAGATTCATGAAAAGGCTGTTATGTTTTTTTGGATTTCATATTCTATAAAACAAATGAGTTTGAGTTCCCATTAAGGATATAGAACTGTGATTTAAAAATATTATTTAGTATGATTAAATAAAATTGAAATTTTTATATTAGTGAACAATTGTGTATATCATTTCATACACAATGAATAATATAGATTTGTTAATGGCTATAAGTATTATCTTAGGTTTAGGCTTTAGAAATTGATAGCATACTACACTCTGGACCATGCCTGGATGTAGGAGAATCAAGGTGGAAAATGAAGTTCCATGCCAAAATGGTCCTATTATTTAAAAAAATTTATATATTTATATTTTTATATTGGTATCCAAATATTCCTCTATGAATATTGTTGGAGATACTTATTTTATTGATACAATGAGGACTCTCTTATGATGGTCACATATTAAATTGTTGAGATATTTATATTAATAAAAGATGAGAAAATAGATTTATTATAGTCATCTCATGTGAATATATTGTATTATATGTATAATACACTTCATCCAAATCTCTTTATATCCCTGTGGAAATAGATATATCAATGATATATTTATATTGGGGATATTTACGAATATAATACTATATTAATACATAAATTGGAATGGAGGATATAGATTATAAAAATGGTTATAATTATATGGAAATATGATGAAAATATATTGGTTTTGATATAATCGATATGATCATATTTTAATGAAGCTTCACATTGACTATAAATGGACGAATGCATCCACTTTTTATAAAAAAAGGAAAAATAATCTCTCTCAGAGGGGGATTGTTTTTTAATATCATATGATACCAAAAATATAAAATTATAAATACTAACATCAAGTGATTTATCCTAATTTTCCATGATATGTCAACCCATTAATATAGGGTTTTCTGTTTCCATTATACGATTCTTCAATAACCATTACCCTCTCTCATAGTCTCAACATATATGTGTTTATTGTCATTATGTGTTTTTAAGGGAGTTTTTCTTCAAGTAGTTATAGGATTCATACTCATTTTGTAATGTTCTATATCTATTTTCCCACTATACCTTTCACTTCTATCACTTCATGACACATGAGAATTGTTGGGATGTGTGGCCCCCATATAGGATGATAGATTTCCACTTCATTACATAGTTCATGTAAGATCTGGTTTCTTTCTGTCAGTCTCGATGAACGTAACATGGCTTGGGGTCAATCTGACACCTTTTGAAAAGTGGAGGGTTAGTTACTGAGCAATGGTATGAATAATAATCCACACCCATTTATCTGTATTCATATCTCAGAATCACAAAGGTAGATCAACACTTATATTTCTATTAGTGTTTTACATTTCAATGGTGGATTCATCTATGTGACAGAGATAGGTTTTGGGGTGGGTATGGTTCTGTTGACTAGTGTAATTCGGAGTACAAGTGGTTATGTGAGGCATTAAAGTGACTATTTATGGTAACATGGATGCTTCCTGATCAGGAAGGTCTGGAAGGTATGGAAAAAATTAGTGGTTTTTCTTTCCATTGCGATATTTGTGGTCTGGATGAGGGAGAAAGAATAATATTTTTGCTGATTTTGGTGTATGTGGAATTACATATGAATTTCTATTTAGTTACACAGATGTATTTGATAGTAAAGTTATGGTTCTATTGGGATCTATACTATTTGGGACTGGATTTTTGATGAGGATGTAGGTGTCTTTGAGTTTTGTATATAGTATCACTGCATTTTGTGTTGCACAACTTCTTCAGGTGTTGAAGGGTTGGCGACCTCGAAAAATGGATGGAATTTATAACACCCCACATCATCCTTAAGTTCTAATGTTTTATTAATGGATACTCTAAATTATTTCTATATAGTTTTTATAATCTTCTATTTTATTGCATCTTGTCTACTTTCTATCACATTCAAAAGCATTTTTAGGTTGGAAACATGAAATAAAGATATATGTGTTGGAACCTATCTTCCAGTCATACATACACATTCTTTTATTTGAAGGGTGTTATTCATCTTTGTACTTTCGGCATGACAAATTTTCATGATAGGGGGAAAAATAAATGTATTGAAAGATTGTACTGATTGATTTACATTTATGGAGGTGATGAAATATAATCTTCATCTTCTGTTTATGCTTTTCTCTCATTGGGATATCGGGACTATTTTTTCCTTCATGTGTGGTTTTATTGGTTTTTTCCACGATGACTCGGATGGGTTCCCTCTTAACAAATTTTAGAAATTTGGAACTATGGTATTCTTTTATATAATGTGGATTGATCCTCAACCTATTAAAAAAATATTGACATCAAAATATTTTAGTGATGGTAAAAGATAGGGTATTCAACATCAAAAATCATAGGATCTAGGATATTTGGGACTTTCCATTCTTTTCTATATTTTCGTTTCAATGTGTGAATTTATACATTAGTTGAGAGAGTAATATAATTATTATTTTAATATTATTCAACAATATTTATCTTATATTTGTAATTTATATTTCTTATTAAATATTTTATAATTTTTTGTCATTCATGATAGTGATTCTATGTAGCTCGATTTTTGGAAGAGGTGAGACATGATGAAGTGGTTGTGTACCTATTTTCTAAACTATATCAATACATATAAAATTTTATTATATAATTAAAATTTATGTATTAATAATCCATTTTACATTAAATACTAACTACAATATGTTGTATATTTTAGGGGTGGGAATCCAATAGTCATGTGGGAAATGGGTTAATATGAGATTTTATTAACATAATCATCCCCTATTGAGATATGTCATTGACGTGTGTAGGTTATTGATAGAATTAATATAAATATGATTCATTAATATTATGTAGATATAGTTGAAACTTTTAGGAAATGTTGATTACCTAATGGAGCCTCGTCTATAATGATATGATTACATTATTAAATGATTTTGAATTGATATATTATATGAAAAATCATCTCTTGATTTTGTTTCATTTCCTTTGTACATTTGATTTTTGAGATAGTGAAATCAAAAACCGTTATTTTTTTTTTGTTTTCTTAATTCATGAAATGTAAATAAAATTACATTTTATGTTCAATATTTTTAAGGGATTACAATATCAAAAAAAAAATTAAATGAATAATTTGAACTGTGGGATCGTGAACATGTAAAAACAATATTTATTCCAATTGATTTATATTAGTAAATTAGTCTTATTTAAATATGATTTATATGACCTTTTAAGGGATTAATGTGAATAAAATAATTTTGAAACATATGTACAAAGATCACACTCAATAAAAATTTATCATTTATTACTTATGAATAATGAACCCAATTTTCAGTGAAGTCATGTTATGCTACAAAAAAACTCTTTCACCGAATGTGAATTTAATTCATTTAGTTTCTGAAAATTATATTTAATTAATTTGAATCATTGAAATATTATTTTTAATAATTGAAATTACCTTTGAAATTATAATACTAATAATAGGATATAGTGATATTGTGGAATTTTTCTCAAATGAATTAATTATTTGAAGATAATTATAAATATAAATTTTTCATATACCATTTTCTTCCATTAATTAAGAAAATATAAAAATAAGATTCAATTTTGTATTATATATTAAATATTCATATGATATAATTTAATTATAATAATATAATTATATCAATATTAATCAACATTATTCATGATATTCATTTATATTAATTTTTATAACAAAATCAATTTTTCTATAAATAATTTCTATTTTATTTTCTTATTTATTGTTAACATTTATATCAATCATTTTTAATAATTAATATATATGAAAATTCTTTCATTAATTTATTTATAGAGGAAATTATCCTATGAATTTTTCGATATTATGTTGAAGAAATTAAATTATTAGTGAATAATTTAAAATACTTTTTTTATAAAATAATATATATATTTCAGGATATCTACATGATATAAATATGACAGAAAAATTTAATAAACTTATTTATAGTATCTTTTATAATAATACCTAGAAAATACCACACTAAAAAATCAAAAAATACAAATTAGTAATTATTTCATCACAAAAATGAAAATCATTTTTCATGCAAATTTTGTTCTTTAATAAAACTCGATAGGGGATATTTGGGGTTGAAAAGAAAATATATGCTAATTATGATTCATTTTAGAAATTATTTTATTATATTATAATAAAAATGTGTTATTTTAATCGATATATTCAAATTTTAGGTTTATTTAACATGTAAAATATCATAATTCATCGTCAATGATTAAGCAAGGAATTAGATGTAAAAATAACATATTATTTAATATTTCAGGAAATATAAGTGAGTAAATAAACATAATGAATGGATATAAAAGTATTAATTAGATCTCCATTTTTTCATTTGTATCACTTTTACTAATTTTTTTAGTAAATTAATGAAATAATTTCTTCAAATTCTTATGAAATTCGTATAAAATGTATGTGAAAACATTATAAAATCATGTACATGCATTAAATAAAATTAAATGTAATAAAATATATTTTATTTCATGTTTCATGAGGTTTTTTATAATAAATAAAATATTATATATTATTAAATATTTTATATTAAAATTCTATAGATTCCTGGTTGTTTTCAATGTAAAATTATCATAATAGTTCTTAACATGACATCAATAGTATTTTCTTTTAAATATGTTTTATTAAATTAACTAAAAATCATAAATATAATGAAATCAAAATATAATGATTATAAATTATAAAAAAAGAAATCCTTTCTAATCTCATTATCGATGATTCAATATATAAGAAATATTATAAATACTTAATATTGAAAATAATATTATCATGGTTAAGTATAAAATTGTTCATCCATGGGGTTATTCCAAATAAAATGATTTAAAATTATAATCTTTCATTTTTGAATTTAACATTTTGAGTATATTAATACAATATATCCCTTAAATTCTAATACATGTACATTTTTTTCAATTATACATGAGTTAGAATCAAATTATATTATATTATTTAATTTATTTCATAAAAGACATTAATTATAATTTTTAACAAACAACATATTGTTAAAAAAATTAAAATTAAAAAATTATTATCATTAATAGAATGAATTTAATTTTACTTATAATATAATTATTTGTTTATTTATTTATTACATTTCCCTATATTGTTAATTTTTAACACCTGAATAGAAAAAATAATGATATTATGGTCATTATTAAAATGGGTTACATAGGGGTTAAACTAAGTGATATGAGTAAAAAACTACCACAACATGTCCAAATATTATTGGTTAATAGTATTCCAACATATAATAATCCCTTATTCATAATATATCAATTTGGTGGAACTAAATAAAAAATAAATTTATATTTATTTAATAATTTAAATAATTCGAAGGGTACACCATCACTAACATAAAAAACGGATCCTCCTCTCCTTCAATATTCACAATTCATGATCCATATATATAAGAGAAAAAATGAAATAATTTTAATACCTAAAAACCCATAATCCCATAGTTAGTTATTTATTTTAATAAATTATCATGAGTATATGGAAACAAATCCCATTGGATGTATCAGTTACCCTATCATGGAATTCCAGATTACATATATGATAAATATAAAAATATGGAACATAAACTAAAACATGAAACTTAATAAAATGAAATAACTTTAATCCCTTAATTCATATGCAATGTTTTCTTGTTCATAACAATGGAAATAGAATCCTAACAATTGGTATGTAAAATGATCACTATGGGTATGTAATGAAAAAGAAATAACATATCAATAAAAAAATTCAACTTTTCTTGGAAAATAACTGAGAACACATCTCATTAAATTAACTAGATAATGAGTAATAAATATGGAATAGTATGAAACAAGAAAACATCCCATCTAAATAAATAAACTTATAGTAGAATGAATCGATTGATATATTAATACAATATCATTTGGATGAAAACTGATTCTAAATAACATAATTATTAATTATTGGATATCATGTCATAGAAACATGAAAACCTCTACTTTTAATACCTTGGACAAGATGGTCAAATACTATGTATAGGAAAAAAATTATTTTTTCAAACAAATTGGTCTCAATACAACCTATAGATGCATCGAGGGGCAATATTATGTATGAGTGATATCATTCATTTCTTGTCCAAATAATTTCTTATAATAATTAATCAAAATAAATAATATTCCATTTAGAATTTCAATATTAAATATATAATTTTAATTAATAAATAATTACATAGTAGAGTATAAATAATAACTAGGGTTCTAATGGAATTTAAACCTAATTAATTCATTCTTGAGGAAAAATAATCATTAAAGATTTAAAATTGACTCATAAGACATTTAAATAATTCAATCATAATTAACAAGAAGTAATAGAATTATATAATCTTAAAATATCATGAGAATAATTAATTTCATTATAAAACCTACCAAAGTATAGTATATACACCATATAACCGACACTTGTTTCATTTCCTAACAAAATGTTTCAATGAAATTAATTTGAGACGAAATCCCCTACCATTAATTTTCATTCTTGTGGATGATAATTAACCACAACATAATGTATAATTATTTTTAAGAGAGTTACATTATAATTATATAACATTATTCTTTTTTATAATATCATATATTATTTTCTTATATTATATTATTACCCTTTTGATTTCATTCATTCATTATTTTCACAATCATGAGTGTTATTTTCCTAGTTTTTCAAGTAAGTTATAACATTCACATTTTGTTATTATTAATTATATTGTGGTTTCATCATCTCCAAATTAATCACGTTGTGTAAAAATCATATATATTCATTATATAAGAATTTATAATAATTGTCAATTTTTAGAGATGGGTAATGAAATGCAAAATTCATGGTGACTGTAGGCCCAACGTACGCTTGAATGCAACTTACATTTCAATGTTGTATTTTCAAAAAAATAAATGTAAATGATATATAGGAATATGTATATTATAATTATATTATAATATCTATGTCATATATGTTACATATTTTTATTAAATTCGTCCTTAATATGCTCCATGCACAATGTGAACGAATCACATCTCTTTCAAAATGTAGTAGCCCACACATCCACAAACAATTTTGTAAAGAAGCAAATTTTCAACATTATTTCTTTTAATTATACAGAATTATTATGAGTCTGCGAAAATTGACGATGAGTGATTCCGAGGACTGATATTCCCGGAATGAATTTCATACCTTTTTTAAAGTACATTTATTAAAGGCGTGGGTGACATTTTCTTACATTTGGAATCAGTGCTCGGATTAAAAATCTGAGTACATCATTGAATCCGGAGTGCCAATATTCACTTATAGGAGGATTGACATTGATTGTTGTAGTTCTGTAGACAAATTTAAGTATTGTAACTTCTAAAAGAAAAATTATAAATATCTATGTTATTTTTATTATTATTTTCAATGTCCGAAAACATAAATTTTTCTCTAGACCAACTAAGGTGAATGTGAAGCATCCCTTAAGCGAATCTCAGCATTGTGGATTCAAAGGTGTCCTCACATTTTTAATCTGAGCATCGGTTCATATGATAAAAATTGTCACTCACTTGTTTACTAAATGTACCTAAAAAATGTTCATAAATTCATTCTGTGAACAATGGGTCTCAGAATCACATGTCGTCAATTTTTTCAGACTTTTAATAATTCCATATATTTAAAAAAATCATTATAAATTTGGGGCCTTAAATTCTCCCCACCTTAGTGATTTTCTTCCCCGAATGACACAACATATACTAAGATAACAAATGGGGATACTAAGCAAGATTCTGAGCCTCTTGATTGTTGTGTCCTGGGCCCAGGATTGTTGGGGCCCCGCCAGGATTGTTGGCGCATGTGCCCCGGTAACCAATCCCACATCGGTTGTGTAGGGAGATTGGTGGGTGCTTGAAATTCCCGTGCCTACCTTCCCCTCAGCAACGCGTTTTAAAGCCGTGAGGCCTGGGATAGAAACTGGGCCAGAGCGGACAATATTGCTGGGCCGAGGGATCCGATCCATCAATTGGTATCAGAGGGTGGTTGGTCTCAAGACCGGTGTGGGCTTGGGGGGGGATGTTGTGTCCTAGGCCCAGGATTGTTGGGCCCCCGCCAGGATTGTTGGCGCCTGTGCCCCGGTAACTAATCCCACATCGGTTGTGGAGGGAGATTGGTGGGTGCTTGAAATTCCCGTTCCTACCTTCCCCTCAGCAACGCGTTTTAAATCCGTGAGGCCTGGGATAGCAACTGGGCCAGAGCGGACAATATTGCTGGGCCGAGGGATCCGATCCATCATCATCCATTAGGATCATACCAAATGAATCCCATTTATCATATATTATACGAGAGATTGGATCAATGGTATATTACATATTTCAATTCCAATTTATAATACCACAAGATATGAATGAGCAAACATATTTGTGGAATATTTTTAGGATCATTGAGAAGACGAACTAACCCATGTTTTTTAATCAATCCCATGAAATTCTCACAATCGTGTACCTTAATTTATTGAGGTTTGCTGGTGTATAAAAGTGATATGTATCATGGCACTGTATGTTTGAGTATGTAATTTATTTTTTATTTAATAATGAATATATTAGGATTCTATTATTTTTAAAATATATATGATTCCTATTTTGAGCAAAAAACCAAATTGGGTAACATTAAAAATCAATTAACAACATTATTTTCATGAATTATTGGATTATTTATTAAATATTATTTTCATAAAATTTTATAATAATGTAATTTTTATCAAGTATAAATGAATATATAATATTTATGATGTCAACTGTAATTTTAATACGGTTTCAAAATTTTTAATGGAAAAAATCCCCTCATTTATCAATATTTTTCAATCCATATATTTATAGAAAAAAACCCCTATTTTAAAAATTAGTTAGATAAAATGAATATTATTTTTTAAAAAAAGTCATAATAATCTAATGGTGAATGTTTAATACATTATTATAGAGAGTCGAATGTTTGGGGAAAAATTAACTACAGTTTAAATACATGGTTTGTAAAACTATATCATAATGATGTAAAATAGTTGTAATAAATAATATAAATGGAATCCATGAGGGAATTTTCGTATTAACTTTTAAAATTACATAAATTTATGTTTATTTAGGTAAATTTTAAATTCATTATGAAAACCTAAAAAATCATTAATATATTTTCTAGTTTTAAAATAATTTTCTTTATGTGTATGACACACTTTCACAACATAGAAGGTATAATTTTATTAATTTCAACAATTAGAGAGAAATAATATATGAAAATATATCAAATTGAAAATATTCCTGGGAAATAACCAAGGATTGTTTTTTGGTTATTTTTATTTTATTATAAAGAGTCCAAAACCGTAGTTTGTGAAATAATAATGAAATCCCCACACATTTTCAATATAAACCCACTGATGATTCCATTACTATATACTCAAAATACACTGGGAAAGCCCTTACTATAAACTCCCTTCTCTAGAGTCATCCCATAGTTCCCACAACCTCTCGTGATTCTCCTCCAATGTATTTGGTGTCACACTCAAATATAAGATACTCTCACCATATATTTTTATTCAAAATTCTTTATTATGTTATTTATTATTTTTCCAATTACTATAGTTGGGATATAGATTTACATGTCCATATAAAATCACATTTAATTTCCAAATATTGAGATACCCCAATTCACTATCATCAACCCATTATATGAATTATTATGTGATGCAGTAACGCTGCTGAAATTTCATTGTGTTTTTTTCCGGCCAAAACATTTGTGTAGTGGATACCATACTCATTTCCTATTAAGGGTGATCAAAATTATTAGCATATAATTATTTTACCTGGTAATAAAATTTAATTATTTCCCATTCCATGATAATGGAATAAAATATTATGATTAATACATTCATGTCGTATAATCTGAGTGGCACAATTATAATTGATATTGGATTGAAAGTGACAGGTGCACCCAAAATTATATAGATCCCCAATGAATTTTGAAATGTTTTTTTAATTTCATATCATGTTAGGATAGGGTGTGACCCATATTAATTTATGGTAATTTTTTCATAAATATTTATTGAATGATATATTTGTCCTATGTTTAGGATGTAATAATTTATGTTGTGGCCACATTTCCCATGTCAAGTTTATCATGCTATATCATTCATCGATATTCATCTTTATGATAATACCCCCTTTTATGTCACAATGAAATATCTATTTTATAACTTGTATTACATTACTTATGTAATTTATTTTTTATTCCCTTAATGGGCCTTATAACTCAGTACTTTATTATGTATATCCCTAAGTGATCCTATCACGACCTGCCTTCACCAAGATGAGGGAAGGGACATCAAATTCCCAACATATTCCTTTCTCATGTTGAAGGAGAGATAATAACCCCCGAGACCAGCCTTTAATAGGCCCTAGAGAGGTTAATAGAACGATGGTTATAGAATCACACCGAATTTGGAAGGCATTGCATTTTATATTTAGTATGATCGGGAGATATGATAATAAAACCCAAAAAACACCCAAACAGTACGTAAATGTAAATCCAAAACAATCCATTCCTATAAGCATGTTCCAATAAAAAGTTCTTCAAAATAAAAAAAATACCAAAGGGAAGTACCAAAAGAAATGAAAATCAACAACAACGGTCCCAGCGTCCCAGAAAATAGGGTCTAGCATGGTCCTCGAATTCCTCTAGGAAAAATGAAATTAGTTTTATATACGTAGGGTGAGCATACATGTATACTCAGTTGGGAAAAATAAAATCCCTTGCGCACAAGTGGGGAGGCATTCTAATGCCCCATGAGAAAAGGAGATAACCAAATCCCCTAGTAAGGAATCTATCCACCAAACCACACCAAGGAACACTCCCCAAATAACGCATGTCAGGTAAAATAATAGTAATAAAACGTTGATATTTGGGTGCCCTACACCATGTTCCCAATGGTTATTAAAGATATCTTATGTTTCAGACCACCCCAGCCATTCTAACCACAGTCCCAATACCATTACCCCACCTGCATACACCTTGTATACCACAACCACACCGCCCCTGCAAACACCTAGGACGCAACATCAGGTAACCACACCTGCAGACACCTGGGCAAGAACAACTACTACCATGACCGAGGTAACCTAGGCTAAAACAACTACTTCCATACACTAAGGTAGTTGGGCCTCATCCTGAAGACACATGGGAAACAAACTGACCACCCACACCTAGGAAATCCACCAAAACTACCTTGCCCGAAGAATCATGTGCTATAATAGACATCAGGACATCATAGCCTACCCCAAGAGTCATGGGCTACTTGGGAAAGGGAGTAGAAAAGGAGATAATTATATCCCCTTAATGGGAGTGTTGGGAAAAATACCAACCCCCATGAAATGGGGGTGTTTGGCACGATGTGCTCAACTTGAGTGGGGTGCGAATAAAAAATGTAAGAACTAAATTATTCATATAGGTAAACAAGTACTCATCCCAACCTAGGGGTTCCAAAACCAGTCCATACACCAAAAACCTAGTTATTATTCATTCATAAAAAGTAAAATTGCTACAACCAAGTCACAACACATTCCCAAAAAAAATCCCCTTTGAACCCATTCGTGTTATCACATTCAAGAGGTTTCATTTAAATAATTCTTCAATACTAGGAAAATAACAAGAATAGCCATAATCCAAGGATGAAAAAACAACCAAGAAGAAAATTAAGCTTTCACACCCAATTCTCTTGCAATGTCATAACTACAAAAGGGATCTATGAGATCCCTTGAAGTATTAGAACCAAACCAAGCCCCCGTATACAGACCCACATGGCCTCAGATCCACAAACCAACCACTACACCACAATTGGGGATCCCATCCCTATCCATGTCACCTCACAAACATCAACCAGAACAACCATAATCATTTCAATAACAAAGAAAGGGACTTTTCATATTTCAACACACCATTCCTATAGTTCTATATTTCCATTTAGTTTATCGGGGTGACCACACAAGGATTATTATTCATTGAGAACCAATTTAAATCAACCAAGTTTACGTGATTAACTAGTTTCCAGGTTATATCCATTCAATCATAGAGTTATCCAGAAAAACATAGGTTCATTAGTGCACAAGAATGGACAACCAACTACCATGATTTTCAGTGGACATAAGCTCATATAATTAAAAAATATAAGCAAAGGTAAAAGATTAAAACAACAACATCAAACACACCCCTTCATTATTTAAAACCCATGTATTATCTTCGTTATGGTTTGGCTTCATCCACCCCCGAAATAACATCATGGTACACACCCCGTATGATACACAATAAAGGGAGATGAAGGAAAAATCCCACCTAGATGATCAATGATCCTTGTTTTTCTCCGTGCGCCCAGAACTAGGGATGCATGAATTTCTGGGGAGGAACTCCATGGAATCCAAACTCACCATGTAATGAAAAATATAATAGGAAAGAAGAAGAATGAATTATCGTGTGATAAAATGTGAGGTCCTAGAGTTATGATATATGAATTTTGAAAATATTTAAAGGAATATTGTGGTTTCACCATGTGGTTGGACGATTACACATGATGTTATTAATTGTTATTTAATAATTCACATTGGAGAGGTGGTCGTAATAGCTATGTGTTAAAGTATTTCATTTAAAGAGTGGAAAAGTGTTCTGTTGATGGTCACCCCACTCTTAGGGGATTTAAAACATTGTTTATGGGGATTAAAATGTCATTAAACAAATTTATAAAGGTTAAATGTCTTTAAAGATTCATTTTGGGAGCACTGGGGATGGAAAACACTAACAATCCCCCATGGAACCGATCTGTTGTGGTGTCGATTAGTGACTCACTGATCGAGGACACATCGATGGGTGACACACCAATCATTTTCACCGATGGGGTTACACCACTGTGGAATCCTTCCAATGACATAACACCCTTCGGACTTACTGATGGGGTCCATGGCATTCCAAACACCAGAAATTGGAAATGTAATGGACCAGGAGGTTCCAAGATATTATATTAGATAACTCTCAATCTATTTTCATCCTCAACAATCAAAACTAAACCCAGCGTTCTTAGAGTTGTCAGAAAAACCACCTCGAAAGATACCTCTCACTGCCAAAACACCCAATACATATTATAACACATCTCCCTCAAGTTTCCACAAAACATATAATGTTCACACTATCCAGTCATATGGATTATGGAGACCCTTCCCACATGTCAATATACAATCCACATTGGGTACCACTGACTCCCCTGCATCGGTTGAATCGCATCCCAATTATTGTGCCTTGATTAGGGATCAGGTCCTATATTTTTTTATAGTAAATAATCTTCACATGAATTCCGAGAACATGGAAAACAACACATTTCATAGTTAACAATGTCAACCACTACATCAAAAACAAGTATTATACAAGAAAGAACCAAACTCAAAATTTCTCTAGGTACTGGGCATGCATCTGTTCCTCTTGTTCCTAGGTACTCTCCTCGAGTACCCCGTGCCTCCAAAAACATGAACAAGGGAATGGTTTATCCATGAATCACCTTCAAATCACGATCCTCGATCCTCACTAATCGCTCTACAGAAGTCATTTCATCCTCGATATCCATATTTCCCCAGCTGAGGACGTGTGAATCATTGTTTAGATACCGACGGAGCTAAGACATATGGGAGACATCGTGCACCCTCAGTAGCAACAATGGTAATGTCAACTGATACGCCCCTTTTCCTACCCTTTATATCACCTCTAAGGGTTTGACGAACCAGGGATAAAGATTACTTTCCTTGCCGAACCCCCATTGAATACGCTGAGGGGAGACCATCAAGAACATGTGGTCCATAACCTTGAACTCATCTGGTCTCCTCCTATGATTGGAATACGACTTCTGTCGGTCCTGAGCTACCTTCATCCTCACTCGTATAAGTTCAACCTTCCATGTCATGCTCTACCTTAACTCTGGGCCATGAACTCCTACTTCCCTGACCTTTTCCCAACACACAGTTGAGAAACACGACCTCATGTACAAAACCTCAAATGGATCCATGCCAATTGAAGAGTGATAGCTATTCATGTAGGAAAACTCTCCCATAGGAATGTGTCGTACCCACGATCTCCTACTGTCTAAAACACATGCCCGTAGCATAACATCCAACTTCAGGATGGTGTGCTCTGTCTTCCCATCTCTCTAGGGGTGTAAAGTAGTGATGAGGGTTAGATGGGTTCCAAAAGATTGTTTCAATCCTTTCCAGAACCGTGAGGTAAACCATATATCCCAATCAGAGACTATGGACCTAGAAACTCCATTAAACGTCACCACCTCATCCATGTAACTCTTTGTTATGGCATCCACTACACTTGACTCCTTGATTTCTAGGAAGTGAGCTGATTTCATCATCTGGTCTACAACTACCCATATAGTGTCACAACCTCCTTGGTATCAGGGTAGTACCATAATGAAATCCATCGCGATGTCATCCCAACTACACTCGGGGACATATATAGGTTCTAATAGACCTCATGGGATGTGGTGTTCATCCTTCACCAGTTGACAAATGAGGCACTATGTCACAAACTCTACCACGGCTCGTTCCACCCCGGGCCACTAAAACTGACCCCTTAAGACCCGGTACATCTTGGAAACTCTTGGGTGCACCTCCAGGGGGTGCATTGTGGAACTCACCAAGAATAATCACGCACATTTCCACCGAGATGAAAAACCTTCAATAAGCAACATCTGATTCTTCCTATCTTCTGACCATCCTTCTGGAGCATCACCATAGCTAACACAATTTCACATCACTTCAGCCTCTACGTCCCCCCAATTGGACTCCTCCACTTAGTACAACAGAGAGGAATGCATTGTCATCTGGAACAGGTATCCTCTGCCATTCTCCACCATTGAATCCAATTTTTTGGAATCCAATACATCTATCACCTTCCATGCATCTGCCGATTCTCAATCCATATTCTTATGGGACATACTATTCTAGGCATTGGCCACCATGCTCCCCTTTACTATGGTGTAGGAAACATTGATGTATTAGTCTGGAAAAAACACCATCCAATTCCACTGCTGCATGTTTAGGTCTCACAGAGAGAAGATATACATGAAGCTCTTATGATCCTAGAAAACCAGAAAGTGCTACCTGATGAGGTAGTGCCACCAAAAAATTAGTAAAAACACAACAAATGCGAGCCCCATGTCATGGGTGGCATAGTTACACTTCCTGGGACATAACTGCCTAGACCCATAAGAGATCACCCCAATAGTCGCATTAGCACACACCCCAAGACTTGGCCTAATGCACCACAGAACACCTAGAACAACACCCCTTCTTCTGGAAACCTATGCACTGGGGAACTAATCATCTTCCACCATCAGTTAACTAAAGGTTTCCTTACCCAAAACCCTTAGAAAAAAGTCATGGTCTATTCTGGTCAAATCTGTCAAGGGATCTGAAACTCAAGATAAGTTAAGTGCAAACCTCTGATAATAGCCTGCCAGACCAAAGAAACTACAAACCTTTGTCACATTCATGGTTGAATCCCATGAAACAACTATTTCAAGTGTTTTTGGATCAACTATTATTCCGTCTAGAACACCATGTGTCCAAGTAATTGGATATATCATGTCCAAAACATGCATTTAGACAAAATCCCATAGAGATGGTGTTGTCGGAGGACCCCTAAAACTATTCTCATATGCTTGGCATGGTCCACCTCTGATGTTGAGTAGATTAGAATGGAATTAATAAAGATAACTATGAACCAATCTAGTTATTCTTTAAAGACAATGTTTATGAGTCCCATGAACACAGATGGTTTGTTCATAACGCCAAATGGCATGATTATGAACTCAAACCGCCCATATCTGCATATGAAGGCAGTTTTCAAGAAGACACCCTTCTGCACCCTAAATTGGGGATATCCGGACTATAGGTATATCTAGAATAACCATCTTGTACCATTCTACTGATAAAAAAGGTCATCTATCCTCAGGAGAGGGTAAAAGTTCTTGACAGTTACCTAATTCAGTCTGTAGTAGTATATGCACAGCCTAAGACCACCATCTGCCATCTACGAGAACAACACCCGAGCACCTCATGGTGATGAGCATGGTCAGAAAAAACCCTTCTTCGTCAGATCTCCAATCTGAATTTGTTACTCTCCTAACTCAAAAGGCGAAATCTAATAGGGATCCATCGAAATCGGATGGGCACTGGGTTACATGTATATCCTGAACTCAACATGACATCGAGGGGGTTAGATTCACCACTTCTTCAGGGAAGAATTCCATGAACTCAGTGACAATTCTTGACACCTCCTCAATTTCTATGTCCTCTAACTCCACAGACATCTCTGTTAATAAGGAAATAAGGGGCTCCCCTCATCTGCTACCCTCCTGGAAAACTCACTCGTCGGTGAAATATACACGATGGCCACCAATTTTTAAAAACATGATCTTTCTTAGAAATCAATCGATAATGAAACACATAAAGAACAACCATTCGATACCTAAAATTACATCATATGTCTACATCTGTAGAAAAAAGAAGTTCCACACTAAACTGATGTTGCCTGACGATCAGTCTACATCTCCAAAAAAGATAAGACATGCTGGATTGACCTCCAACTAGAATACTCAAAACCAAGGGTATGTGAATTATCACTCTGTCAAGACCTAGATAATGGGATAGACTGGGTGAAACAAAGGATTTTGAAGCTCCTGATTCAAACAAGTTGTATACAAGAGTTCTAAATAAGCTTATCATACCACGAATGACTTACGCCCCTTGTAACGCCCTGACGCTAGATACCCAGAGTCGGTGAATTATTACATAACATTGGCATGATCACAGGAAAGATCAAGTCTCGAAAGACCGATTAGTTTAGTAGCCTTGGAAACACTAGATATATTCATAAAGTTTACATTACATCAATAAGTGAAAAACTACAACAACATATTGGCTTCATATCCCCTCATACTATCCCTGCAAGTAATTCATAAAATACTTCTTCACATCCTGAGAAAAATAAAACATTGAAAGGGGTGAGCTCAGATTCTCTGTAAGGTTAACAATATAGCGGAAACTTTCATAAATAAACATAAAAATTTAAGGCAATGTATAACTGAAACAAAATCCTTATAAACTTGAACTTCAGCATAATATGTCAAGGATAAAATTAAATAATGTCATTTACTTATTCACATGGATATTCTACTAGTCCAATAATCACATGAAAATATTAATAACCACTTTCATAATGACGGAATGCATAATGCCAGACAATCATAACCACATAGCCAAGGCCTCGTGCCACGACTACAAATAAGATTTTGTCAAGGCCTCGTTCCAAGACACTAGTTTGTCTCATGAGACCTGCTGATGCATCGAGGAGCTATAGCGGGCACCACCCGTCACTTAATAAGTCCAATGCATTCCTCATATGAAAATTTGAAACATAACATAAACATTCGTATTAAAACTAGCATACAAAATGTCAATACTTTACCCACAAACCATGAATGGTAAAAACATAGTACACCCACAATCAACCATAACTCATTCAATAAAATATGGAAGATTGGATTGTAATAGATTAACCTCAATCGAGAATAATGAAGGATATTGACATGTATGAAAATAATCATCAAAACTATTTGAGAGAAATATCACCCTTTTTCTTGAAATCATTTAAAAGTCACAATATTTGGCAAGAAGAAATTTAAAAATAGATTTTTTAATCAAATTGTCCCATACCACTTTGAAAATTTTAAAATAAATTTTGATTTTAAAACTTTAATGTCCGTATAAATAAATCCTTAAAACCATTTTTAAAACATGGACATTAATGAGAAAGATTTAGAATAAAAAATCTTTAAAAAATTTTAAAATGTCATTTTAGTTAGAGTTACTAAACAAAAGAGAGACATTTGAAAAAATAATTTAGTAAATAAACACTTTTTAATATCATGAGAATAAAGGGATTCATGGTATATTATGTCAAATTAAATTATATACACTATATAAAAGTGATTTGGTGTATAACAATAAAGGAGTCTCAAAGGAATGTAAATTGAGATGAAATCTCTCATAAAGGTTGTATCCTTAGGTTAAGGATAAATCAACGAAATAATAATGAGTGACAAATATAAATACACTCAATATGATTGGATATTCAGTGTAAAATAATCAAAGGACATTCACACATATTCTTGTAAAAACAAAACCAATGAATTGGATGTTTAACTCAACAAATTGAGATTGATTAAAATTTACTCTTAACAAGTTCTTACCGATGACCTGATAATTTATCAATGGAGTGATTATGTGTATAAAAAGTATATCCACAGAAAGGGGAGTGGAATTTTTGACATAATCAAATTAATAGTGATTCTACACATAATCTTGGAGTAAAATAATCAATGAAGTATGCGTAAAGCCGAATGAGTGGAAATTGAAATTTCAAATTCCCTTATTGATTTCGAAACATACAAAACATACACCCATGAAATAAGGATCATACAATGATGATGTAAATATACATTATTAAAATTATATTACACAATGAATACAAACATGGACAGTACACACACCACATGTAATAAATAAGTGGTGAACAATGGAATTCTCACAGAATTAAGAGTGAGATAAGAAACCCCTTACTTTGTACTTTTTCATTGGTCGATGGTAGGTTAACCTCCTGTATAATGGTGAAAGAATTTTTATTGAATTATACAAGAATCATTTACATTAATATGAAATCATATATGATCTTTTAACATTGATTTGTTAATAATATCTTAGTATTATCGTCATTTTGTGTGTTAACTTACTTGTTTTCCTTTATATTCTTTGTTACGTAAGCCATGTTTGTTATGGATAGGTTGTATATTATTCATATCCAGAATTATATAAAGTCCTTAAACATTATTTTTAATCATAAAATGAGAATTATACATTAATTGATATGATGGATAATGAATCTCATCGCGTTCGTGGAGACGGTAGACCGTACGTACGCACGAGCGACAATATCATTCTTTTGATGTTAAAATAATATATAATTGGATGGTAAATCATATATACAGAATAATTATCATGTTATATTTATTATTTACATGAATTACACAACATTATTATACCCATCCAAATAATAATTTATTGAATGACAATTACACCACGACATGGAGACGGTAAGCCGTACGTACGCACGTATAGTGACATGCCATTGAAAGGATGGATAGAATACTGAATATGGTTGTACCATATTTATAATAACATCACATTATATAGAAGATACTAAATTTATTATTTTAGAATAGAAATAACAATGAAATAAGAAGTTGAAGAAGAAAGGAACTTAAAAGAGGGTGGTGAAAACATTACCTCTTCTTCGTGTTCTTCCTTTTTATTTGATCAAAAGGGATCCTTAGGTTAGCTTTATGATCAAACTAAGAAATCTAAGTTATAGTGAGGGAAGTTAAGAGATTATTTGGTCAGGTTTTGGCCGAGCCAAAAGGCTTTGAATGTGTGAATTAGTGAGAAGGGGGAGTGCCCTTTTATAAGAGGGGTGAGGGGCACCTTTGGAAAAGATAAAAATATTATTTTATAATAAATTCATATTCGATTTATAATGGATCCAAAGAGGATTATTTAAATTTTAAGTTTGGTATGGGTCGAAAACCACTCAACCAATAGAATTTAGACAGGTTGGGTCATTATATTAACCTTATCTTTAAGTATTAACTCTTAGTTAATTAGTTTCAATTTTACAATGTCTCATTGTATTTTTATATTATATGGTTAATAAACATACTATATACATCCAAGAGACCCCCAAGTGGTCCATTAATTATACACCTATCATGATATAATTCTATAGGATGAAACATTGATTTTTAGGAATTGAATATAAATTAATAATATAATATTTTTTTAAAAAACTATTTTATATCAATTTTGACACTATTGGGTATTTCGTTTTTGATAAATTCATAACATCATTATTACTTCGAACACAATTTATATAATCAATCATAATATGTCATATTAACCTAGAAAAAGAGTTTAATTCATATAAAGTTTCAAATTACATTTATTTTGATATTTATAATATCAATTATTTTAATATTTCATTAATTAGGTAATTACTGCATCACCATTGTGTCATAAATAAATTAGATTATTTAAAGTCTAAATGTTATAAATAAAATACCATTATGTAGTAAATATTTTTAGATATATAAGGAATATTTACAATCGAATTTATCTTATGTATAACCCTATATTAAATTTTTTTAGTAAATAAACTTTGATTTTAACTATTTTTACTCTTATTTGAATTAAATAATAATAAATGTCCTAATCTAATACAATTGGACCTAAATGATAATATTTTACTACTACGGTTGTTTTTGGTCGAGATACACTTTTCCAATAGAATTAGTACATGTGTTAGGGTAATATTAATATCATTTTTACCCTTAATTACCCTATTTACTTTTAACCGTGGCAAATAAAAGAAAAAGTTATTATTCACCAAAAATTATTTTCATCTTATTGAACCACATTTTATTCCTTGATATTAACCGTGTCTCTCAGATTTTTGAAATTCCACTCACAGAAGCCGTAAAATTAAGTTTTATGAAAAATTCAGTTTTTTAACTACCACTTAGTGGTTTCACTATTCATCAAAAAATGGAAGTTTCCAGAAAAATACCAAAAAATAGGCCCAAGAAATATTTGATATTATGAATTCAAAAATGATTTCTATTTTACCAAATTCAAAAAATATCAGTTTCATTAATTAGTTTAAAAATTAATTCCCATCGTCAAAACAAATAGCGTGTTTTTAAGAGATAATAACTATCAAAAGATTGACACTTGTTTATGTCTGGTTTAAATGTGAAATTACAGCCAATGAGCAAAATATTATTAAATGGTAAAAATATATTCTAAATATACTTTAAAACAAATCAAATTAATAATTTATTAATATTAATTACTTCGATTAAAAAAGTTTTTTTTAATTAAAATTTAGTAATTTTCACTATTCATCAAAATATGAAAGTTATCTGAAAAGTTCCAAAATTTCACCATAAGCTAATTTCGATATTATGAATCCAAAAATGAGGTCCATTTCAAAAGATAAAATTAATAAATTTTCAAAAAGTAGGTATTACTATTCATAACGGCTAGTTTGATTGGTTGTGGTGTGTTAGAATCTTGAAGTTGCGTACAATGAACGTCATTGCATTATTCAAATGGAAACGTACCGTGGAAGCTTGGGGTGTTACATTCTCCCTTACTTTAATAAATTGCGTCCTCGCAATTTTTTTAAAATTAAGCTTGAGAATATAATGGAAAACCCCACATCGGAAAAAGAGTCAATAAAACTATCACTTTAAAAGAAAGGAAGAGAGGTATAAAGGTCACCTAAGATAACCCATACTAGGATTACATGTAGGAAAATATGGATATGGACGATAAACTAAGTGTTAAGTTTTGATGGAGAGGGACAGAAAACATGATCAGGATAAAGTTAACAATAAGAAAATCACAAACTTGTGTTGGGACAAACGGTCATTAGTCTCCCAGTAGGAAAAGTAAACGGACAACATTTTTTGTTTTAAGTTACATTACATAAGGTCGAGGAATTAATTTATGATATTGACTAATAACATAAAGAGATATAATTACTTTTTAAGTAGAGTTTCATTCTTTAATACATTTTTAGCACTAACTAATTTTTTTTAAACAATGAGTATTCAAGAAGACTTGGTCACAATGGAAGAGATAGAATAAACTTCTATAAAAATACATGATCCACATAGGATAAACTATATATTTACCTTGTATTTAGAGATTAATCAAAACCAAAATGGTTAGTATAATATCTGATGATCCACAAAATGGATATTCCATTAGAGAAAAAAAACACTAATCTTGATTTCTAAAATTAAACCATCAATACCCCAAAGTTAAATAAATACCATTAAATAATCAATTGTCCTTAAAATCCTTCAATATAATCCAAACTAATATTTAAACCCAAAACTTATAAGAATGTAGTCTTCCACGTTAAATTGTATCTCCAAATGACATTAATTACTCTTAAATTCACATACTTAAAAGTAATTAACCCAATCATTTCCATAAATAACCCAAATCACTATAAATCCACAATAAAAACATAGATAAAAATACACCATTACTCCTCAAATGAAATCCCATAATATTCTATTTTCCATGGGCATATAGTGTTCACAACAAAGTGAACAACTTCCAAAATAACATTTATCACTTAATCACTAAATCATTTTTCTATACTAAGGGTATTCATTTGATAAGACATAAGATCCAAAATCAAATTATTATTGATCAAAAAAATCATTTAACTAAAAATAATAGTCACACTAACCAGGGACTTCACGTAGTCCAGTGGTAGGCGATAAATCCCAATCGCACTTTGGTTGTGGGTTCGATTACCACAGCTTTGTCCGACGCGACGGGTTGTCACACGGTCTGTGTGTTGTCCTTTTTCAAAAACTATATTTTATAACATTACCAAAATGAGAAAAATTCATCAAAATAACCATAACATAATTTAACCACAAATCTTATCTCATACCTTTAATTTTCATCCCAAATTATAATAACATATAATTGCCTCAAACCCAAAGATCATATAAAACCAAATGGTTATTTATAACTATATCCACAAGAGAAAAGAAAATTCTTCCTCAAATATCATTCTCACATGGAAAACTGCAGGGTTAAAAATACAAGAGAAAATTATTCCAAAGTAAACCCATCAACAAGGAGCACTAATACTTTTTAAACATCTCTCCAACCATTTATTTCCACATAGATTCTTCTTTGACCAAGAAAATATCTTATAGAATAGGGCATTCAATCGGGTAATGGCCAGGTCCCCTACATTTACCGAAAATCCCTGTAAATGGATTCTTGGGACCATTTTTATCTTATTCTATAGTACTCTTCATTTTTCTTCAGCAATTATTCACTTTATGTCCTTACTTCCCGCACGTAAAGCATTTCTTTGTCCCATTGAGACACTTTCCTGGGTGTCTCCTTCCACATTTCCTAGATGATGGAAATTGAGGATTCCTTTCTCCATGGTCTCCACTGCTGGAGCTCTTATCATTCATCACCTTTCTCTTCTTTGTTGAGTCCAGGAATTGGTTAATATATATATTATTGGTCATATTTTTGGAAAATTGATTTGGCATAAAGATGATATCTTTTATGCCTATCAACATTCCATTTTGTTGCTCATTTCCACCACCATTCCCACCTTGTATATCATTCTCAAATTCACTATGACTTCTTTGGAATCCATCCATTGACTAAAACCAGAAAACATTGTGTGAGTAACACTACTCATAAAATCATTTAGAGATATACATTTCACCATATTCTCAATTTGAAACCCATTAGGATTAACCAAGGTCATTTACACTCATCTTATATATATAATACTTCAAATCAGTTTGTAAAGAAAATGTAAATTATCCTAAGCATATCCCCCGAGAGTGTCGTAACCAAGAGTGCAGTAAGGCCCGTTTTCGTGCACCAGTTCCGGTTCGAGTCCATCTCAAAGCGGTGTTTCTGGGTTTTACCCCTAGGTACATCTATGCCAGAGCCGCCTCTACCTTCTCGTATCCGGAAAGGGATGTATTGCACGGAAAACTCACAAAATCTCTACAATACCAAAATTCTAGGAAGTTTATATATAGTAATCCTCAATGTTCATCTTAGGTCTACGTGCTCTAATCAGAGTTTATCTAAATCTATCTTCCAAGTATTGTACAAAACTTCCTTTGATACCAATTGTAACCCCCCGACCCTAGATACCCAGAGTCGGTGCATTATTACATAACATTGGTATGATCACAAGAAAGATCAAGTCTTGAAAGGACAATTAGTTTAGTAGCCTTGGAAACACTAGATATATTCATAATGTTTACATTACATCAATAAGTGAAAAACTACAACAACATATTGTCTTCATATCCCCTCATACTATCCCTACAAGTCATTCATAAAATACTTCTTCACATCCTGGGAAAAATAAAACATTGAAAGGGGTGAGCTCAGATGCTCAATAAGGTTTACAATATAGCGGAAACATTCATAAATAAACATAAAAATTTAAGGCAATGTATAACAAAAACAAAATCCTTTTAAACTTGAACTTCAACATAATATGGCAAGGATAAAATGAAATAATTCCATTAACTTATTCTTATGGATATTCTACTAGTCTAATAATCACATGAAAATATTAATAACCACTTTCATAATGACGGAATGCATAATTCTAAACTATCATAACCACGTATCCAAGGCCTCGTGCCAAGACTACAAATAAGATTTTTTCAAGGACTCGTTCCAAGACACTAGTTTGTCTCATGAGACCTACCGTTGAATCGAGGAGCTATAGTGGGCTCCACCCGTCACTTAATAAGTCCAATGCATTTATCATATGAAAATTTGAAACATAACATAAACATTCGTATTAAATCTAGCATACGAAATGTCAATACTTTACCCACAAACCATGAATGGTATAAAGATAGTACATCCAAAGTCAACCATAACTCATCCAATACAATATGGAATATTTTATTGTAATAGATTAACCTCAATCGAGAATAATGACGGATATTGACATATATGAAAATAATCATCAAAACTATTTGAGAGAAATATCATCCTTTTTCTTGAAATCATTTAAAAGTCACACTATTTGGCAAGAAGCCATTTAAAAATAGATTTTTGAATCAAAGTGTCCCATACCACTTTGAAACTTTTAAAAGGAATTTTGATTTGAAAACTTTAATGTCCGTATAAATAAATCAATAAAACCATTTTAAAAACATGGAAATTAATGAGAAAGATTTAGAATAATCAATCTTTAAAACATTTTTAAATGTCATTTTAGTTAGAGTTCCTAACCAAAAGAGAGTCACTTGAAAAAATAATTGAGGAAATAAAAACTTTGTAATATCATGAGAATAAATGGATTCATGATATATTATGTCAAAGTACATTATATACACCATATAAAAGTGATTTGGTGTATAACAATAAAGGAGTCTCAATGGAATGTAAATTGAGATGAAATCTCTCATAAAGGTCGTATCCTTAGGTTAAGGATAAATCAACGACATAATTATGAGTGAAAAATATAAATACACTCAATATGATTGGATATTCAGTATAAAACAATCAAAGTACATTCACACATATTCTTGTAAAAACAACACCAATGAATTGGATGTTTAACTCAACAAATCGAGATTGAGTAAAAATTACTCTTATCAAGTTCTTACCGAGGACCTGATAATTTATCAATGGAGTGATTATGTGTATAAAAAGTATATCCATAGAAAGGGGAGTGGAATTTTTGACATAATCGAATGAATAGTGATTCTACACATAATCTTGGAGTAAAATAATCAATGAAGTATGCGTAAAGCCGAATGAGTGGAAATTGAAATTTCAAATTCCATTATTGATTTGGAAACATACAAAACATACACCCATGAAAGAAGGATCATACAATGATGATTTAAATATACATGAATTAAAGTATATTACACAATGAATACAAACATGGGCAGTATACACACCACATGTAATAAATAAGTGGTGAACAATGGAATTCTCACGGAATTAAGAGTGAGATAAGAAACCCCTTACTTTGTACTTTTTCCTTGGTCGATGGTAGTTTAACCTCCTATATAATGGTGAAATAATTGTTATTTAATTATAAAAGAATCATTTAAATTAATATGATATCATATATGATCTTTTAACATTGATTTGTTAATAATATCTTAGTATTATCGTCATTTCGGGTGTTAACTTACTCATTTTCCTTTATATTATTTGTTACGTAAGCTGTGTTTTTTATGGATAGGTTGTATCTTATTCATATCCAGAATTATATCAAGTCCTTAAACCTTATTTTTAATCATAAAATTAGAATTATACTTGAATGGATACGATGGAGAATGAATCTCATAGCGTTCGTGGAGACGGTAGTCCATACGTACGCACGAGCGACAATATCATTATTTTTATTTTAAAATAATATATAATTGGATGGTTTATCATATAGAAAGAATAATTATCATGTTATATTTATTATTTACATGAATTACACATCATTATTCTACCCATACAAATAATAATTTATTGAATGACAATTACAGCACGACGTGTAGACGATAAGCCGTACGTAACCACGTATGGGGACATGACATTCAAAGGATGGATAGAATACTGAATATGGTTGTACCATATTTATAATAACATCACAGTATATATAATATACTGGAGTTATTATTTTAGAATATAAATAACAAAGAAAGAAGAAGTTGAAGAAGAAAGGAACTTGAAAGAGAGTGGTGAAAACATTACCTCTTCTTCGGGTTCTTTTTTTGATTTGATCAAAAGGTATCCTTAGGTTGGATTTATGATCAAAATAAGGCCTCTAGGATGTAGTGAGGGATGTTTAGAGAGTATTTGGGCAGGTTTTGTCCGAGCCAAAAGGCTTTGAATATGTGAATTAGTGAGAAGGGGGAGTGCCCTTTTATAAGAGGGGTGAGGGGCACCTTTGGAAAATCTAAAAATATTATTCTATAATAAATTCATATTCGGTTTATAATGGCTCCAAAGTGGATTATTTAACGGTTAAGTTGGGGATGGGTCGAAAACCACTCAACCAATAGAATTTAGACAGGTTTGGGTCATTATATTAACCTTATCTTTAAGTATTAACTCTTAGTTAATTAGTTTCACTTTTACAATGTCTCTTTGTATTTTTTTATTATATGGTTAATAAACTTACTATATACATCCAAGAGACCCCCAAGTGGTCCATTAATGATACACCTATCATTATATAAGTCTCTTGGAAGAAACTTAGATTTTTAGGAATTGAATATAAATTAATAATATAATATTTCTTCTAAAAACTCTTTTATGTCAATTTTGACACTATTGGGTATTTTGTTTTTGATAAATTCATAACAGCATTATTACTTCGAAAAAAAAATATATAATCAATCCTAACATGTCATATGAACCTAGAGAATTATTGGAATTCATAAAAAGTCTCAAATTACATTTATTTGGATATTTATAATATCAATTATTTTAAAATTTCATTAACTAGGTAATTACTGCGTCACCATTGTGTCATAAATAAATTAAATTATGTATTGTCTAAAAGTTATAAATAAAATACCATTATGTATGAAATCTTTTTATCTTTCTAATGAATATTTACAATCGAATTTATCTTATGTATAACCCTATATTAAAAAGGTTTTAGTAAATAAACTTTGATTTTAACTCTTTTAACTCTTCTTTAAATTAAATAATAATAAATGTCGTAATCTAATACAACTGGACCTAAATGATATTAGTTTTCTCCTAAGGTTGTTTTTGGTCGAGATACACTTGTCCAATAGAATTAGGACATGTGTTAGGGTAATATTAATATCATTTTTACCCTTAATTACCCTATTTACTTTTTACCGTGGTAAATAAAAGTTAAAAAGTTACTATTCACCAAGAAATTATTTTCATCTTATTGAACCAAATTTTACTCCTTGATATTAACCGTGTCTCTTGGATTTTCGAAATTTCACTCATAGAAGAGGTAAAATTAAGTTTTATGAAAAATTCTGTTTTTAAACCACCACTTAGTGGTTTCACTATTCATCAAAAAATGAAAGTTTCCACAAAAATACCAAAAATTAGGCCTAAGAAATATTGGATATTATGAATTCAAAAATGATGTCTATTTTACCAAATTCAAAAAATATCAGTTGTATTAATTAATTTAAAAATTAATTCCTGTCGTCAAAACAAATACCGTGTTTTTAAGAGATAATAATTATCAAAAGATTGACACTTGTTTATGTCTGGTTTAAATGTGAAATTACATCCAATGACCAACATTGTATTAAATGGTAAAAATATATTCTAAATATACTTTAAAACCACTCAAATTATTAATTTATTACTATAAATTATTTCGATTAAAAAAGTTGTTTTTAATTAAAATTTAATAATTTGCACTATTCATCAAAATATGAAAGTTATCCGAAAAGTACCAAAAGTTCACCCTAAGCTAATTTAGATATTACGAATCCAAAACTGAAGTCCATTTCGAAAGATAAAATTTATAAAATTTCAAAAATTTGGTATTACTATTCATAACGGCTAGTTTGATTGGTTGTGGTGTGTTAGAATCTCGAAGTTGCATACAATGCACGCCATTGCATTATTCAAAGGGAAATGTATCGGGGAAGCTTGCGGTGTTACACCACTACTGAAACTGCTACCTCTGCCGTGTGCAATTGCCCACGCACATATCCCTAAGGAGCACCCTGAGGTCGGACTCCTCCCATAATGTTTACTCTTGAAGGAGCAGTTGCTCGATGTACCTGCAGCTGCTGCTGAAAGGGCCTGGCTGGAAACTGCTACTCCTGAGGTGGGTGCTAAACCTGCCCACCCCAACTATATTTCACCCAATCCTTGTATTGATTCCAAATGTACACACGACTTCCATAATTGAAGAATCTCAGTCCTGAGCTTACATGGAAGGGTGAGTACTGGGTGATAGGAACTGGAACTCTTGGGCCCTACTGCCCACTGGCAGAAACCTATAAGGCCCTGATGCTAAAGGCCTACTTCTGACATCTTTCCCCTTTGAGGAGCCCACCCGGATCCCCTCTCACGACACTCCTCCTAGCATGGGCATCTTCTCCACCACTTAATCCTTCTTCTAGACCTCCATGTATGTCGGTAGAGTGAAGGGGGTCACAACATACTGAAGAAAAGGCTAAAATGCCTCCTCTAAAAATATTTCCAAGGACTCCTCAACCAGAAAGAGGTCAGGTGAAAAGAGAAGGAGATCCTTGAACTTGATCCCTAACTCCCTCACTGACATTATCCCTTGCTGAAGGGAGAGTAAATCCTACCTCATATCTGCCTTCATCATGGAAGAGAGGAATTATGCCTTGAATTCCCTCTCAATGCCAGTCCATGAAACATCAGCCTCCCTATTCTTTCCAAGAGAGAGTACAACCACTAACGTTCCACTCCTCACATTTGTCTTATAACAAGAGGAACCCAATACTCTATCGGATCCCAGATCAAGCTGAATGTTATCACCAGCTCCTCTAGCCATCTCTTTATCTCTTTGTCTGATATGATGCCCTCATACTTCTTGAGGTTCTTCCACTGAAAGTCCCGATGTATCCTCTACCACTGGCCATCCTCCTCCTCTCGATAAACCATCTGCTGATTAGCAAAATCAGCCTCTTATTACTCGATTTCCCACAATACCCATGGTCCCCGTCCGAGTGTCATAGTTGCATGGTAAACAAGGAATTCTTGTGCCCGAGTAGTGTAAAAGATTGCTATTAATTTTTTTACTTCGACTTTGTATTTATCTTAAATCACCAAAATTCCTAATACACACAAGAACACAAAACATTATGATTCATGTAACTTTCCTTGGGTATCTACCCAGCAATTAGTGTAGCCACACATGGTCATTTGGTAGGTCCAATCTCCTTGAATCGGATCTAGGTGGCCCTAAATTCCCGTGTCCAAGCTGGTCTTCCTTGGATTATTTCACGCTTCAAGATTTATAAACACTGATTCCCTACAATCCCATGCAATCCTCATTATGATTAACTCTGAACTCCATCCTATCTCTCAACCCTCCTCTGATACCATTATGTCACGACCCGCCTTCACCATGATGAGGGAAGGTACATCAGATTGCCAAACTCATCCTTCCTCGAGTTGATAGTGAGATAATGACCCCTGATACCTACCTTCAATAGGACCCAGAGTTGCGACTAGAACCAGGTGTATAGAATCTCATGTAATATGGAGAGCATTACCCTTTTTATTTAGTAGGATCAGATGATCAGATAGTAAATCCCAAAAAAAAACCCTAACTAGAAGGTAATGAAAATCTAAAACGATGAATTCCCATATGCATGTTCCAATAAGAAGTGATAAAAAATATAGAAAACTCCAAAGGGAAGTATCCAAAGAAATGAAATGAAATGTCAATGGTCTTGACGTCTTTGCTAATAGATTCTAACACAGTCCTTGAATTCCACCTAGAAACATGAAAGCAGTTTTATATATGTATTGTGAGCATACATGTATAATCATTAGGGAAAAACAAAAGCAATCAAGCACACATGGGGAGGCATTCTAATCCCCCGTGAGAAAATGAGATAACCAAAGAACCTATAAAAGAAACTATCCACCAACCTCACCAAGGCATACTCCCCAAATAATGAAAGTCTAGTAAAATAATAGTAATAACACATCAATGTTTAGGTACCCCACACTACTTTCCTACTGGTTATCGAAGACATCCTACAAGTCAGACCTCCCCCGCCATTCTCACCGCAGTCCCCCTTCCATTCCCCCTCCATCACACACCTGGGCTACCGCAACCCCACATCCCACCCACAAACACATAGGCTATAATCACATGTCTCCACGCCCAGAGACACATGGGCCATAACAACTACTTCCTTGCCCGAAGTGACCTGGTCCAGAACAACTACCGCCACACTTGAAGACTCCTCAGCCTCTTCTCGAAGACACTTGGGAATCAACCTAACTGCACACACCTATTCAAGCAACCAAAACTACCCTGCCTGATGAAACATGTTCTATAATAGACCTCAGGACATCACATCCTACATGAAGAGTCTTGGGATACTTGGTAAAGGGACCAAAAAGGATCTAATAACCAGCAACTAATAGGAGTGCTCGGAAAAACACCCTCCCCCCTGAAATGGAGATTTTCTTCCAGAAATTCTCAATTTGGGTGTGGAACAAATATGAACAATAAGAAATATATTATAAATATAGGTAAAAAGATCTCATCCTAACCTAGATGTTCCAAAACCAGTCGATACATAAACACCCTCATTACTATTCACTGATAAAAAAGCACAAAACCACAACCTAGTCACAACTAATTCTCAGAAAACAAATCCCCTTAGAATCCATTATTTTTATCTCATTCAAGTGTTTTCATTTAAATAACTCATCCCGACTAGGAAACTAACATGAATAGCCCCATGCCAATGAAGGAAAAAACAATGATGCAGAAAATTAAGGATTCACACCCGGTTCTCTTATAATGTCACAACAACAAAAGGGATCTGTGAGATCCTTCATAGTACTGGAACCAAACCAATCCCCAAAATACGTCCCCACATGGCCTCAGATCTAGAGACCAACAACTACACCACAAAATGGGATCCCATACCCTTCCATGTCACCTCACTAACATCAAGAAAAACAACAACACACATTATTAGAATAGATAAAATAAGTTTTCAAATTTTAGCACTCTATTACTTTTGTCTAGTATTTATGTTTTGATAACCGGGGTGACCACACATGAATTATTATTCATTGGGAACCCATTTAAATAAAACAAGTTTACATGATTAACCAATTTCCATGTTACATCCATTCATAACAGAATTATCAAGAAAAAAGAGGTTCATTATTGTGCATCAACAGACCACCAACGACCACCATTTTCAAAGGACATAAGTTTACATAATTCAAAACATATAATAAGGTAAAAGAGTACAATAGCATCATCATACACACCCCTTCATTATTTAAAAACTATTTATTATCTTCATTAAGGATTGGTTTCATCCATCCCCAATGTAACATCATGGTACCCACCCCGCATGACACATATTAACGAGAGATGATAGAAGAACCCTGCATGGATGATCAACGATTGAAGTTCTCACATCACACTAATAACTGTGGATGGACAACTTGCAGTGGAGGAACTCCTGGGGCTCCAAATGCACTGAGGAATGAAAAAGTGACTAGGAAAGAGAAGAAAGAATTCACGTGCGATAAAAGGAGAGGTCCTAGAGTTATGGGATATGAATTTTGAATGACTTTAAAGGAGGATCATGGTTTCCCTGCACGGTTGGCTAGTTACACATGATAGAATTAATTTTTATTTAACAATTCACATCGGAGATGTGCCATAATAGTTTTGCATTAAAGGATTTAATTTAAATAGATAAAAATCGGTCCACTAAGGGTCTCCAATATTAGGGTATTTAAAACACTATTTATGGGGATAAAAATAGCTTAAAAACTATAAAAAGTTTAAAAGAAATAAATTGGCATTTTGGGAGAACTTGGGAAGGAAAACCCTGAAAAACCCCCGTAGAACCAATCTGTGACTCATCGATAAGGGACCCACTAATGGGTGACACATCAATTAGTTAATCAAAAATCGGTGACACAACGATCGGTTATGCACTGATCCATGACACATTGATCTGTGACACACTGATGGGTGACACCACAGTGACATCCTGCCACTAACATGATTCTATACAGACATACTGATGGGGTCTATTGAATCACAAACACTAGAAATAGGAAAATTAATGGAACAAGAGGTTCTGTGACATTACAGAAATCATTCAGTTTTGAAATCCCTTGAATTTAGGAAGCATGTTAAGGATTTTATCAACAATGTTGTTGTATCGCATGTTCAATATGTTATTCTATGTAAGAAAATTTAAAAAACACTATAATTATCATACATAAATGATTTATTATATTTAATTTTATGTAATAAATCATGAATTGATATATAATAATGAGTAGGTATTTTATAGTTGGTATCAAAAGAAATGATTATATATTTGGGTATATGAGTAGAAAACTCTAGAAATTTCCGTAGGGATAATAATAATTATAATAAAATATCCCTAAATTTTTTGTAACAATATAGTAATTTTTTATATATAAAATAAATTCCAATTTGGATACTACATGTGGATGTGTCTCTTTCATAGATGTGCATAGGGTTAAAACATGAAAACACCACATTGAGATAGACTTTACTGGGAATAGGTGCACAACTATATGACATGATGGATACCTTTTTTGAAACTGATAAGCAATATGCATTATAAAATTCATGATCCCATTATAGTTTGTTATCAAGGGAACAAAAAATTCCCCGAATAATATATGTTAGGAAAACAATCATGGATAAAATATATTCAATCCTAGATGTTCATATGTTAAAAAATACATTAAATTTATAACTTATACATCTAATTTCATTTAATTCCCCCATTCATGTGTTTAATGGTTTTAAAATAATCATATATAATTTTACTTTAATTCTATAAAATGGCTGAAAATATTAGGAATTATGTAAACAACCAAGGAGATCTACAATATGATGATTACCTCAAACTAGATTACAAAATAAATTGGAGTGGGAACCACAATTGTTTTGATGGTATATTCATAGTTAACTCATATTTATAATAAAAACCATGATAAGGAGGAGATAACAAATGTCCCTCAGAACGTAGATATTGTAATTGAGTAATTTATGTGAAAAATACATAGTACTTTTAATATATCATCTAATCCCATAATCATGGGTTAATGGATGAACTCCACTGAGAGGATATTATCCATCCATAATTGTACTATGAAATAGAATATTCTATTTGTTATTTATCATAAATAGGTAGAATTTGACAAGTGGTGTACATTGATAAAATATATAATTCATGAGTAATAGATCAAATCGTTGGTTTGGAAAAAATTATATAAAATGATTTTTGATAAAAACAATTCCTTGCACACATCATATTAATAAGAAAAAGATTTCATTTTCCATAAAAAATGAAAAATCAATTGGGGTGTGTGGGAAAAACATAACCATAAATCCATGATACATTTATATCTTTTTTCTTCACCACGAATGAAAATTTTACCACTTCATTGGTGGTTTAAATCCTAGCATACAAAAATCCATAGCGATCTGATACAATATATAAATGTGGAAATATTCTCTTGTGTTATAAATGTAGAAATTGTAGTTGGAAAATCTGATGTGTATCATGGAGATAAGAAGAAAAAATTCGATTTTAATTATGGTTGTATGATGGATAATATAATGGTTCCATGAAATTTCAACATCCCCCTTGTCAAAGGTGTGGAATGAGGCACCCCAAAAATTGCCTAATGGTGTCCAGGAAATGGTTTAGGTGCAGGATGGAAGGATTCCTACTTACTAATTTCCCACAGAAGAAAACCAATAATTTGATGGTGTAATTGAATTCTAATGTAAAAAATCTGATCCTTTTTCGATTATTCAACTAAAATGAACCATGTCACATTGAAAATCAATGGACTAAGACAAGTACATTCTACGACATCCTAAAACTTTCAATGTAGTAGGGGTAATATTTTCCCCTCATATTTATTGAGGTGGATCTCGAAGAAAAACTAGTATTTGGTACACTAGTTATTCATTAAATGATGGAGAACAAAATTTTTGATTAAGGTTCTAAACATTATTTCATTTCATAAATGTTTAGTAGAACAATTAAAACACTGCCAATGAGAATGGAAATTTATTTATCGCTGAAAACGAGAAATGGGTAAATTATTTCATCATATGTATATAAATCCTCCTATCACAATATGTGGATTGAAAAACCAAAAAAAAACTTTTCGGATGTAATTTTGTGTAATTTGATTCAATTATATGTATGGATTGGATTTCTGTATATATAGCCAATATAAATTTCCACCATAAGGAAATCACTATATCTGTAGTGAATCATCCTCTAATTCAATATAATTTCAAGCTATTGGATAAATATAATTTTTCACCAACATCATATGTGTGGATATTATTTCCCTATAATAAAGTGTATCTACATCCGATGATTGATTCCAAGGAATGAATATCCCTTGATGACATGCCCAGTGTGAGGGAATACACTAATGTGTTTCCCAATGAATTTATTGGTCTTCATCTAGTCGAGTGGTTGAATTTACATTTGAGCATATACCTAGGATGTTACCATCATCCATGTCTCCATATTGAATGGCTATTGTGAAATTTGTGGAGATTAAGAAAACATTACATGAGGATTTCGATAAAGGGTTCACATACCCATGTGTTTTACCATGGGGTCATTCAGACCTCTTTAAAAGAAAGAATTATGGGACAATTCATTTCATGTAGTGTACAAAAACTTTGAGTTTATAATAATTCTTTTTTGACTAAATAATGAACCATAATCCATAATTTTAATTATTAATAGAGTCTATAGATTTTACATTGACATATTTTTGGAAGTAATTATAGATAATATTCTTATTTTTTATGTGGAAATGGAGGAGCATGAGTAGTAATTGATAACTATGAGAAATACCTTGTGAAAATAAAATATTAATACAAATTATAGAAAATGTGACTTATGGTTGATGGAAGTATCATTCAAGTTGAATATCATCATAAGAAATGTAATATATTTTGAAACATAAAATGCTGATGAAATTTATAAATGGACTAGCCCATCATCTATTATAGATATCTATATTTTCCTTGTATTTGATGGCTATAATATTCGATTTGATAGAAATTTAACATGATTGTAAAACCCACTAACAAATAAAACTCATATGGGAGTCTTGTTTTCATGGAATGATGAAAGTGATGAGTGATTCAATGAGTTGAAATAGGGTATTTCCACATCCCATGTTCTCAAACTAACAAAAAGTGGAGAACATTCTTTGGTATTTTTCAATTATACGAAGAAGGGATTAGGTTGTTTGTTAATACATAATGAAAAAATCATATCATATTATTCAATGAAGAATAATTATCAATAATATAACTACCTAATGCATGATCTCAAGTTTGATACAAATTTCATTTCTACAAATATATGGAGGCATTATCTAATTTGGTAGAGGTCTAAAATATATACAATGCACACAATTTTCTAATATTTTTTCATATAAAATGGTATGAATATGCAACAAATATGATGGTTAGATATGGTCAATGACTATGACCTATCAATTCACTTCCATCATGGAAATGTGAATAATTTTTTAAATTTTATATATAGAAATGATCTAGTAATTTGATCTTTGATTAGAATTGATAGGAATTTAATCTTCTTAGATTTGAAAATAATGAATATTTGAATCATATGGGAAGTAACATCATGAATCCATTCAAAAATTATTTATCACATTTCCATTATTTAAAAGATTAAGGATTCATAGAGAAATGATTTGGGAATTTAGAAGAATATGGAAACTATAAGAAAATATAAATTATAGGAGGTAATAGTAAATGAAGAATATGTTTTGATTTTTGGGTCAAGACTATGTGTACCATTAAATCATGAGATAAAGAATGATCTATTGGATGATGCACATAGCTCAACCTTCTACATCCATGTTGGAAGCACACTTATGTATCATGATCTACTTGAACATTATTATTGGAACAATATAAATAAAGAGACCATTTAGTATACATCAAAATGTATTGAATGTCTATAAGTGAATGAGGAACAAAAAAAACACAAGGGATGATGATACCATTACCTACAAAAACATAGAAATTGGAAAACATTACTCTAAAATATTTCACTATTATACCAATGACATGATGAGGGAATAATTCTATCTAGGTTGTGAATGATTTTCACACATTTAATGAAAACATCATTGTGATTCAAGATCATTTCTCACTTGATCGACTTGTAAGAATATATGTTAGAGTTTTTCAGAGGCTGTAATGAAACCCACTATTGATTGTATCTAATCGACATCCTTGATTAAACTATATGTTTTTGAAGAATCTCTACCATTCTTTTTACACTAATCTGAAATTTGTAACTTCTTCAAACTAATGGAAAATATGAATGGGCTATCCAGAATCTCAAATAAATGTACAAATCATTCTCAATTAACATTAAATGATGATGGTATCCACATCTTCATTTGGATGAGTTCTGAAAAAAAAACTCACTAATGGAAATATAGGTATCCTTATGAATCCGTGTATGGGAAGAGGTTTAGAAGAACATGATACAAGAATAATTTTGGGGAATAAAAAATGTAGGTCTTGAAATGGTCAATGAAATGGGGGACAATGTAATGACCTTTCAGATGCACATCATGGATTCATATATTATTCATTAGATCTATAATATCAACTTTAGATAGGATATAGGGTTTGAGGTTGGATACATGGTATTCCTCTACATATCACCTTGTAAAAAAGTAATGATATTTATAATGAAGGGAATTCTTGGACCAATATATATCATCACCTTTGAGATCACTGATTTCCTTAGAGTAGTGGCCTACCGAATAACACTCAATCCTAACCTACCTCATGTAAATTAATAATTTAATGTATTAGAATTTATAATGTCAACACCATATCCCTGAAATGTACTCAATCTGTTGTTGGTAGCAATGTATAATTTTATCACATATGAATAGCATCAAGTGATGTTCTTAGATCAATAGGAAAAAGTTCAATGAAATATGATTATTCACCTAGTCAGAGAGATGTGGTGAAACCAATATATTGATTAAGTGGCATGAGAACCAGAGGAAGTGATGGTATATTGTAGACAACATCAATTTTAGTGTGGGAAATGGAAATTTATATGGTGATATTTTTTTAATGGGAGGATTATTATAACTACCAAATCTATAATAAATAAAATTCCCACATACATTTTAACTAAATGGGTTGTTATGTAATATTTTTATTGAAAACACATGAACTCCATTAATTTTATTATATCAAATCTAATTAAAAACCCATCATTATTGTGGATTATAAATCCCTTAAATAGTTATCATATAATTAGTATAAATATACGGTTTTAACCAATAAAGTTGACAGATACAAAGAAAGTGATCGCCTCAACTAGTAGGATTGTACACAATGATGATAATTTACTAGAGCATCTAAGAGAGATAGCATCACTGGAATTTTCCTTTGATCAAACCCAAGTTGAAATCCAAAATAATATCATTAGTGAATATTTTAATGGGATATGTTAATGCTCAATGAGATAATAACAGAAATCATGTTTGTCGAACCACTATATGAAAGTCTCACTATCGCACACCTTACACATTGGGTGTTCACAAGTGTATTAAATGGAAATGTATCAAAAACCACATAATATGATTATTTACCTTATTTTTTATAGAATAATGAATATATTTTCATCCTATTATATTTATATCATAAATTATTAATATTTTCATACAATAAAACACAATCGGTGTTTTTTGTAACATTCAAATTCAATTAATGAAATTATTTTGATCAATTAATGTGTTTTTCTAAATAGATATTTTTTTAATGTATTAATATAATTAAATATTTTTTATCAAATAAAAATTATCATATAATTATTATGATGTCAATTGTAATTTTTATAGTGTTCAGCAAACTATGATAGTCAAAAAAACCATCATTTCACAAAAATGTAAATTCTAATTTTAAATGTAAAAATATAAATAATAAGAAAATTATATACATAATGTTAATAATTTTTTTGGAATAAAAATGTCTAAATTATACAATATCGAATGCTTCATAAATGTTGGATACACTAAATCATTTGATTAAAAATAAAATACGGTATAAAAATACATTGTTTGTTGTTAAATCATAATTAACCATATGTGATTTAATAATTAAAATAAAGGGTATCCAAAGAAAAATTTATATTTTTATTTTTAAAATACATTTCTTTAATGATTATTTTATTAAATTTATAATTCCTTTCTGAATCCACCAAAACCAATATTATATTTTATGCTTTTAAAGTCATTTTATTTGGAGTATGACTCAATCCCATAAATGAAAGGGTATTATTTTATAATGTTTGGACCATGGAAATATATAATAATGGAAACCGATACCATTTGGTAGAAACAATGTGATGTTTTTATTTTTAGTTATGTTATTATTTAGTGTCCAAATCAATGTTTGAGAGACCATAATGAAATCCCCACTCAATTCCTATATAAGACCACTGAATCCACCATTTATCTTCACTAAATATTCTTGGAGATAATAATTAATCTACAATACCCACTAAAGGTTCATCTCATGTATCCTCAAGCTCTCCAAAATCATTTTTCATTCAATTGGAGTCACACACTAATGTAGTGGAGCTTCACTTTCTATTCATTATTTATTTTTCTTTATTATCTTTCACATTATATTTATAATTTATAATGGTGGGATATGTATTTTCATGTATAGATTACTAAAAATTTCATGTAAATATTAGGATACACCTCATTTCCCTCTCATCAATTAATATTAATAATATCTATGTGATGTATTTATCCTTCCAAAATTTCATCACGGTTTTTCCATGCGAAATAAATTTGTAGTGAAAACCATACATAATCTCTATCAACAATTTTCACCATAATAAAATTTTAATTATATGACATTAAATGTATTTGTATGTATTCCAAACGCATTTATCATAGAATAAAATTATATGATGAATGAATCCATGTTGTATGATCCATGTGGCACACTTAAGCTTGAGAATGAAATGAATAAGATAGGTGCACCTGAAATTATTTACCACTCCAATGCATTGGGTAATTTCTTGTATATTGATATAACTTGTTAGGATATTAAGTAAAAAATAAATACATTGTGGTACTTATTTCAAGAACATGTATTTTCAGTTATCCTTGAGCTAAGTTTATGATGTAGTGTTTTATGTTGTCACCACAATTCTCATGTTTTGATTATCATTAGATATCATGCCTTATTTTTCATGATTATTATTAAGGCCATTTTTAGTTCTCATTGATATAACTATTTTCTAAAATGTATTAATTTATTCATGTTATGACATGTTCATTCAATTATTGGGCATTATAGCTCACACTTTTTTATGTGTGTCTCCTGGTTATCCGCAACAATTTAAAATTCCATAGAATTATAGTAGCATGTTTAGGATGTTTTCAATTATGATGTTGTATCCCATGTTCAAGAAGATATGTTATGTACCTAATTCCAAAATACACTATATGTAATGATCTGTTGGGTTGTATTTTGTGTACTTTAATGTAATAAATCATTAATTAATTTGAAATAAAAAAACATATTTTTTATATTTTGTATTTATGAAATTAATAAAATGTATTTAATAGAGGAAAAATATGAAAAATACACAAAACATGTTGAATAAATATAATGGATCAATATTAAATTATTTAAATATACTGAAACTATTGAATTTTGGATTTATGAAACCCTACATGATGATAACAATTTCTATTATGTGTTCATTGATTCCCTAATATATATAATGTTAATTTAATTATGAATTTATTTTATTACAACTTCTCATATTATAAGTTGAAAATAATTTTTATGACCAAGTATAATGTTCACACAGTATCTTATTATATTATTTAGTGTGTAAAAAAGGAAATTAATGTTAGATTTCTTATATAGAAAATTTGATTATCTTTCTGAATATTAAAGACTAAATTTTTAACTCATTAATATAATCATTTACACTATAAATATATTAAGATAATATTCTATGTCGAAATAGTTTAGGGACAAACCATTCACTTTTAAGAACACAATGATAATATTGGATCATGTGATATTGAGTTTTTCCGGATAATTCCAAGAACATAGCCTAGTGTACCTAATACTAGAAAATATTATTCACTATATAAATAATGTATATATTTATTATGGATTGTATGTTCTATATAATATGTTACTTGTTCAACCAAAATTAGTCTTTATTTAAAAAGGAATATGAAATAACTTTATTGTAAGTTATCTTTTCTTGTGGTGAATGTTTTCCAATTATGAATGAAAAATGAAATTAGTTGAATATATTTCCATTAAACTCCCATAATCATTAAATATCATAATATATATTGTAATTAAGATAAGATATTTTAATATAATTGTGTTCAATGTTTTCTTTGAATATGTTTTGTATTATTAAAGTTCAATGTGACAGGTGATCTCTATTTTTAAAGATAATTTTTCTATAAATTTTTATATGTCACCACCCATATCTCATGGCCCATACTATGACTACCCCAAGCATTACATCCATAGGCTAGGGGCTGGTCACTAGAACCGAATGGAATACTCTCTAAAATGGTAAGGCATTTCCTTTAATCTTGGACAAACACGCAGTCCAAGAACAAAACAAGAAGCCAATGTGATGTAAACTGTTGTAGTAAAATAGTGCTGCAAGTAAAATGGGCCAAAATGCAACCCCAAATTTAAGGTTACAATTAAAAATGAATGAAAATGTAAAACATCTATCGGGTCTTCCTCCGTGGTTCCTACCTAAAGTGTTGGTACAGATCACCTCATCTGCACTCCACGTCCATTTGTCTCCTCTGCATCACATCATGCCAAATTGTCCTCCTCCATGATCCATCAAATAATTGATCCCTTGGCCTCAATCAATGTTTTACATCCTTTTCCCAAGACACAACATGGTTCAGGCAAAGCCCGTTCATGGGTGAGTATAACGATACTCATTAGGGACCCCGAGAACCCGTTGGTCAGCTAAAGTTATAAAAGGAAAACCACACAGGATTGGTATGCGCTGACCCACACAGGATCACTGAGTGCTGACCCAAACATGATCTTACCCACAAAGGATCTTTATGCACTGACCCACATAGGATTGATGAGTGCAGACCCACACAGGATCTAACCCACACAGGATCCCAATGAAGGCGATAGCTAGTCACAGATTCTCTAGGTCTAGGAATAAGTAACATTCCCAGTCCCAACGTCGAACACCTCGGCTGCTGGATAACTCATACTCTAACAAGTAGAGTGGGTCTGCCGCATCATATAGAGGCACATCCCACTAACCTTGGACTACTTAGGTACTCCTCCTTTTGAGTGATGTGGGTCTGCTGTGTCACACAGAGGCGCTCCCCACCGTGGGTCTGCCACGTCCCATAGATGTGCTCCCACTTGTTTCCTGCTGAGGTACACCTACTGTCTAGTATAGTGGGACTTCCACATCACTCTAAGGCTCTCCCCACCGTGGGTCTTCTGCATCACACAGAGGCGCTCCCCATTGGGCCTGTTGAGCCACTCAATGTCAAAATGGTCAGCAGTCGTCATGTCTCAGCCAGTGGTAGGGTTTCGTAAGTAGACTGGTTTGGAGAACCACTCCCAAAGACATCGTTCAAAAATAAACCACCCCTAAGATCCATGAAAACATATCCAAAAGGTCTGTCACATCATAAGGGACCCAACGCAACACACGTCACATTAATCAGACCCCCAGTTTATAAGTTATTAGTGTTCCCGCTCTGAGGGTCGGGATGGATTCGAGGTTCGATCCAACCCAGCCATAGTACAACAATATCCAAACTCATGTGGATTATTCCAAAAGTACTATATCAATCCAAGGACTCTAGTGTTGTATACGGTTTGTCAAACGGATGACTGATTCTCAAGTTATGGCCATAAATGCGTATCTTGGTCCATATGGGCATGGGTTTGTTCTGGCCCAGTCAGACCTACCTGACCCGACATTGCCTGGGCAAACCCGAATTGGATCGGGTCGCCTAGCCAGATTCGGGTCCAGCCTGTTTGGCGTATCCCATGGGCGCGGCCCGCTAGTGCGGTCTGCCCGAGCTAGCACCAAAGGTGGAGCATCCCCTTTCGTTTGGAATTGCGAAGTGCCACAACATTAGGAACTAAAAAATAACCACGGGACCCTAGTGGGTCCCACTGAACCACAACGGTCATCCGGTTTTCCGGACGGTCCTCCTCCCAGTGGCGTGTTCATGCGTCGTAGCTCCACTGTGGCCGGCACGGCTAGCCGCTCTTTAGCCTCTGCAGCGGCCAAGCTGTCGCGGCCTCCTACACCTCCGGTGACATGGACATGCACCGCCACTGTGACCCGCAGCTGGAATGATACCAGAATCCCCCCTACCTCGCCACGGTTGATGGGTTGTGGTTTCCTCATCATCCAGTGTTGTGGGCGCACGTTGCCCACCCTTCCTCACGGTCGTCTGGGTGCTAGTAGTTTCTTTATTCCGTTATCCATTGAGGCTTCGTTCCAAGCCCAAAAATAAAATGATCCCATATTCATAATCCTTGGGTCGAGTTCTCTATGTACAAATGTCACACTCAACAAAATACTTCATTTTCAGCGTCATTAAATATTTGTCATTTAAGAATGCACGAAGAACACACGGATAATCAGAAGATAAGAGTCAAGGTATATGCCCAAGAAAATGGCCATGTTAGTTTGGTCATCATCATTGTGAAACTATAATATGAAGAATAGATAAATATATTAAATCATGTTAAAAACAACCCCTACCTCATTCACCCATAAGATAAGTCGCGAAGAAGAAGAAGACGACGATGAGATGGTGACGTTGGTGTTCGTCACTGCCGCAAGATGTTTTCGATCTAGGCTCATGCATCATCTTCATTCTCAGATTTTAGAGGATGATCTTCATTGGAGAGTGTTCTTCATTGATGAAGATCATCCTCCAGATTCTCTCCCCAAAACTCCACTCCTTTTCCAACACCAATTTCCCCATAGGAAATGAGGAGGCAACATAAATTTTAAGTTTATTAGTTAAACAATTAATGGTTGGCTCATTGATTATGTTGAATTTTACACCATAAATTTGGAGGATCCCAAGGTTTAACTCCACATTAAAGAGTGAGTTCAATGGGTGGGGTGGTCCCCACCACTAAATTCAAAAGGGATGCTTCACAATTAAAAATAAAACAAAGATGTTTTATTTTATTTTAATTCTTTTAACACACCCATAAAAAGTCTGAATACTAATTTCCACCCTTGACCTACTGTGGATGAGATGAAGGTCTCCTTATGTGAATAACAGTGTTGCGAGTTCAACAGTGTCCTCATATTTCCATTCCGAGCATCGGTTTAAAATATAAAAAACGATGCTTGCACATTTACTAAACGTACCTGAAAAAAACTTCCAAAAATTATTAGCAGTCACTCTCTTCCCATGAAATTTGAGGTTAGGCTTTGGGTAAGTGATACATGACCCAAAAAAACCCAACGGTACTCTCATATTTCCAATCCGAGTTACCGTTTAAATGTTATGTATTTTACAATAAAATAATTGTTACTTAATTATTTTATTTACGACCAAAATCTATCTTTATCTGGTGGCCTATGCCAGTCAATGTTAGTATCTGCCTAAAGAAACCATACCGTCATGAGTTTATCTGTGCTCTCATATTTTAAATCAGGGTAACCATTTTTGAGTTATAAGTATTTGAAAAATAAAATAACTTTATTTAATAATTTTATTTATGGTTATGACATTTTCGGGTTTCCTCCCAGGAGGCCTGTGCCGACTAAACTTATATCACTCCTAGGGTAAACATGCCATCTAGATCCCAATGGTTCCCTAAGATTTCATATCTGAGTAGCTGTTTAACTGTTATTCCACATTTTCAAGAAAACTGCTTATACGTGTTAGTTAATTCTTAACAAAACTTCGACGGATCATTTAGGACACTCTGGGCCCCATAATCGCACACCGTCAGATTTAGTGGTCTCAAAATAATTGCATATAATTTAAAAAAAATATACCGAATTTCTGGGAAACTAAATTCTCCCCACCATAGGGATTTATGACCCCGAAATCCACAACATGGACTAAGGAAACAAATGGGGGTACTGAGCATGGATCTGAGCCTCCCGATCCTATGTGCTCTTCTGAAGGTTCTCGTGCTCCCACTGAATATACACCAGAGGTATCGACCTCCCACGAACAACCCACTCCTTTCAATCCTAAATATCTACTGGAACCTCATTAATCTTCTCCCTATCATCTAAGTCTATCTCTCTAGGGTCGATAATGTGTGATGGATCATTCACACATCTCCTCAGTTGTAAAATAGGGAAAATATTATGCACCTCGTGCATCTGTTGGGAATTATATAGACGGTATGCAACCACACCCACTCTTCTGAAAATCGAGAGAGGTCCGATGAACCTTGGAGATAACTTGTCTCCCCTGCCAAATCACTACAAAACTCATCGAGGTGATACTCGTAGGAATACATGATCTCCCTCCTCCGGCCGACATAAGAATTCTACCGTCTCTGAGCAGTTTTCAATTGCTAACAAGTGAGGCATCGTGATAAAAAAATTTTCATTACTTTCTTCATCCCTTTCCACCAGTACTGACACTGATGGTCCTGGTACATCTTCACCACACCAAGATGTACATCCAGAGGGGACGTATGGAACTCCAGCAACAACTCCTCATGTAGCACTACATGTACCATGATACGTCCTCTGAAGATGACAATGTACTCCCCACCTTCATAAAATACATCAGGTGCATGCCCTGAGGATATCTGAGTTGATCGATCCCGCCAGTCAAGGCCCCCATGCTTCACCTCCCCGACATGATGAAGGAGTCGGGGTGTGATAGACATAGACTAGATGTAAGCTTCATCATCTCTATCCATAAAGGATATCTATAGTGCGACTAGCCAAACCGACACCTCACTCATCAGTTGTAGACCAGACCTACTTCTGAGTACGTTGCTACCATGTTCCCCTTCCGAGGAGTATAGACTATCTCAAAGTCATAGTCCTAGAAGAACTTTGGCCACTCTTGTTGGGAAATGAAAACTCAAAACTCTATCTACCACAAGGGTATGGGTGGTCAACTCATGAGTTATAGGCCTCCCCCTCTTATGCCATAGTTTATCATGTGCTGTTGGGGATTACTTTTTCACCGACCAAGGAATATCCCATTCCAACATTGTATGTAAAAAACATCCTTTTTTTCTAATAAAGTCAATCTGTGTATAAACTTTGGATTCCTAGTATATACCCAAACTAATGTTGTAAGGCATAGATAATGCCACTAATAGGTTCCAACCAAAACTCTCAACTCAAGGGTCAGATCACACCATTGGCATAAGTGTGATTATCGAGTCTCCTCCCCAAGGTATCTCCAGACGCGAGGGTCGAGTTAGTAGCTTAACCAGAAACTATAGGTTCTGGACAAGATTCATGCAAGGAAGAAATGATTGGTACCAATGTCTATTAATACTACATCTAGTTGTAGACACAGACAATTCAACAAATCATTCTTGGAGCCCTTGGGTCACACTCTTTGACCATATGTAGCTACTCTCTTCCCCCATCCTCTAGCTCAATGATCCTGGTGGGGAACACAAAGGGGGAAGGTTGTAACATGTCAAAATGTACACCACCTCATGTTTCTCTCCTAGCTCTGCTTCCATGTCTGCAGCCCGCAGATTCATTTTTCCCTAACACTTCCTCTTCCCGAAACATTCTTACATGCCCAAGTCTCTTATTCCAGGGTCAGTTTCTTATTTTCCCACAACTAACATTCATTGGATGTATCCGCTCATCCAAATAACATTCAACAAAAAAGGTTATCTCTAGCACCCTAACACAGTTAGGAAGGCATAGGGGAATAGTGATGGCTCATACATCATTAAACACACTGCGCTAAGAAGTCTGATCTGCAAGAACTGGTCGTATCGTATTCATCGAGTAACAGGAATGGTCGGTATGCCTCGATGAATAATCACCAACTGACATGTCGCCCTGCCAAAGATATAGAGGCTCTAGAGAACTCTCATCCACCTCCTCATGCCATTCCATAGCCACCTATTAGTCGGGCTCGCCTTGGAACCTAAGTGGTTTCTAATGCTGAAAATAGTATAAGGCACAAAGCCTAAATCTATCCCCTACTGATACCGCAGGTTGTAACTACTACCCAACAGGAAGTGATATAGCAAACACACTACCATAAGGTACTATCTTAGTCAACAGTCCATGTATTGAAGCCTATTCACTATGTGGACCATCATCATGGTCACTCACTAGAAAACACTAGAACCTTTTACCTCAACTGGGTGGAAAACTCTAGCCACATCCTCTAGCCTGTCCTCATCTGCCTGAGAATCAATCTCACCTCAAAACCTTGGAGGCCTCTATCGCTGGAACTTGTTCAACATGCTCATTCTATGTGCATCCAAAACTGGTGGAGATGGTGGAAATGATCATCCAACGAGTAGTGGTGCTGCTAGTACACCACCCGAAGGTGCTAATGCCGTAAGTGGTCCCTGCACTGAGGCCTCGTCACATGATGGTCCATCATCTTGTAATATCTCTAGAATCCTAGCTGGCTGTCTATACAGTGGAATCCTGATAAGGAAGAGGTTCTCCATGGTAATTAATTTATAACTTTCGAGATGAATCCAAGGAAATCAAAAGAAAAAACTTTTCAAAAACACACTCAATCAGTGTTTTAATGCCCTGAGTCGGAAATCAGAATTCAGGTTCCAGTTGTATGGATATGTTGGTTTCCATACCAATACTAGACTCCTCGAACTGAAAACCAAACTCATAAAATTTAACACAATTGTTTCACAGAAAATACCAAAATCATAGTTCATCGGTAGAACCAAAATCCTATGTTACCACTTTGTCATGACCCATCCCTCGGGGCTCATTCTGTGACTACCCCAAGCCCACCTTCCACAGGGAAGGGGTTGGAGACTAGCACCGAAAGGCATACACCCTAAAACGATATGGTATTACCCTTAATCCTGATCAAACACACGGTCCAAGAACACCATAAGAAGTAATTATAATGTAAACTATTGTAGTAAAAGAGTGTTGAATGTGAAAGGGGCTAGAATAGAAGCCCAACTATAAAGGTACAAGAACATCTAAATGAAAAATGAAAACAGTTATTGGGTTTTCCTCTGAGGTTCCTAACTGAAGGGTAGGTATAGATCACCTCCTCAGTACTCCACATTCATATGTCTCCTTTGCGTCACATCATGCCAAATAATCCACCTATGTGCACCATCCGGTCATGGATCCCTTAGTGTCGATCATTGTTGTATGTCATCTTCACAAGACACAACAAGGTGTGGGCGAATCCCATGCAAGGATGAGTATAATACTACTAAGTAGGGTCCCCGAGACCCCGTTGGTCTCCATGTTTTCGAAAATGGAAACCCACAAAGAAATAAATCAACTCTACTTAGGTATATTCTCATACATATACCAATGTTATCAAGATCTACACATCTCATACATGAGGGAAGAATAACATAATGGTAACACCGTGAAGGTAACCCCACGAAGGTAAAAGTATCACACAGGTAAAACCATGTAGGTTACTCCACGAATGTTAAAGTACCACACAGATATCACAAAAAAGATAGTACCACGAAGGTAAATGTACCACACAAGTATCACCACGCAGATAGTACCATGAAGGTAAAATTATTAGTTCACACAAAGTATCATCTGAAACCAGGTTTTAAGTGAAGTATTGAAGTACAAATGATTAGTCATGAAGCTAGATCATCTTATCATGTAAAGAGGCACTATTGCGGATTATACGGATTCTAACCCACACAAGACCAATAGGTACTAACCCCCCCACCACCCCCCCCCCCCATAATGACTCACATAGGATCTGACCCATAGAAGATCACTGAGCACTGACCCATACAGGATCTGACCCATACATGATCGGTATGTGCTGACACACACGGGATCACTGAGGGTTGACCCACGTAGGATCTGACCCACACAGGATCACTATGAATGCTGATATATAGTCATAGATTCTCTTGGCCTAGGAACAATTAACATTCCCAGTCCCAATATCGAACACTTCGGCTGCTAGAGATCTCCTCTTCTAACAAGTATAGTGGGTATGCCGCATCACATAGAGGTGATTCCCACTAACCTTGGACTACTGAGGTACTCCTAATGTCGAGTGTCATGGGTCAACCACATCACACATAGGTGCTCCCCACCATTGGTCTGCCATGTCACATAGAGGTGCTCCCCCTCAGGGCCAGCTGAGGTACTTCTCCAGTCGAGTACCATGGGTTTGCAGCATCACACAGAGGTACTCCCCACCGTGGGTCTACTGCGTCATTCAGAGGTGCTCCCCATTGGTCTTGTCGAGTAACTCCGGATCGAAACGGTCAGCAGTCGTCAAATTTCAGCCAATCACAGTGTTCTGTAAGTAGAAAGTTTCGAAGAGCCACTCCCCAAGACATCTGTCATTCCTCAACCACCCCTAAGTTCCATGAAGAAGTATCCCAAAGGTATGTCACATCATAATGAATGCAATGAAACAGATGGTTCATCAATCGAATTCCTGGTATGTATGTTATTAGCATTTCCACTCCGAGGGCCCGAATGGATTCGAGATTCAATCCACCCTGGCCATACTCCATATTTATCCAATATCATATGGAGTATACCAAAAGGCCCATATCTATACAAGGATTATGGTGTCATAGATGGTTCATCATACAGATGCTCAGTTCTCATGTTATGTCCACAATGGCGTATCAGGGTCCAAATGGGCCCGGGTCCGGTCGACCTAGATCGATTTGGGTACAGCCCAGTTGTCCTGGGGTACAGTGGGCCCAGGTCGTGCTGGGGGTGGCTGGATGGCATGGCCCGACCGTGTGGCCCGTTGGGAATGGCCCACTGGACATGGCCTGGTGGTGCGGTCTGCCTAAGCTGGCGCTGAAGGGGGATCATCCCCCTTCCATTAGGAATGGAAACGGGCTATGCCATTAGGAAATTATAAGCCACCACAGGACTCAAGAGTGTCCTACCAAACCGCAACGACTGTCCAGTCCTCCTCCCAGTGGTGTGTTTGTGCGGCACTACTCCACTGCGGTCAGTGTGGTTGGCTGCTCTTCGTCCTCTGTCGCAGCCTCCTTCTCCTCTCGCGGTGCGGACGCGCGCTGCTGCTCCGCCACATGGCTGGCTAGATGCATGCCACCACCCTGACCCGACGTGGCTGATGGGCCGCAACATCCTCCCCATCTAGTGGCACAGACATGTGCCACCCTTACTTCCTTGCAGCTGACCGGGTGTCGGTAGCCTCCTTCTTCCGTGAGCCATTATGGCTTCATTCCAATCCCGAAAAATAAAACAATCACATATTCGCAATCCTTGGGTCTAGGGATCTATTTCTATATGTCATTCTCAACAAAATATTTCATATTCAGCATCATTAAATATTTGGTGTTGAAAATGCATGAAGAACGCACAGAGAATCAGAACATAAGAGGAAAAGTATCTGTGCGAGACGATGGCCATGTTAGTTTGGTCATCGTCGTTGTGAAACCAAAATATGAAGAATCAATTAATAAATTAAATCATATTAAAAACAACCCCAGCCTCGTTCAACCATATGAGATGTCGAAAGGAAGAAGACAAAGTCGATGAGATGGTGTCGTCGACATTCTTCGTTGCTGCATGATGTTTCTGATCCGAGCTCATTTGTCATCCTCGTTCTCTAATTACAGAGGATGTTCTTTGATGGAGAGTGTTCTTCAATGAACAAGATGATCCTCCAAAAGCTCTACCTAAAGCGCCGCTCATTTCCAACTCAAATTTCCCTACTGGAAATGAGGATTCAACTTAATATGTTATTTTTAATAATTAAACATTTAATGGTCGGCTCATTAATTAAGTTGAAGATGAAACCATAAACTCAGATGATTCAAAGGGTTAACTTCACATTAAAGAGGGAGTTCAAGGGGTTGGAAGGTCCGCACCACTAAATTGAAACTGTAGGTTTCACAGTGAAAAATAAAATAATGATGTTTTATTTTATTATTAATATTTTAACACACCCACAAAAAGTCCAAAAACTAATTTCCACCATTGACCTAATACAGTCATGGTGAAGGTCTCCTTAAGATAATATCAAAGTTGTGAGTTCAACAGTGTCCTCAGATTTCAATTCCGTGCATCGGTTCAAAAGTAACAAAATGTTGGTCATGCGTTTAAGGAACGTACCAGAAAAAAAGATTGGGAAATTATTTACAATCACCCTCAAACTAGGCCAGTCGAAGTTAATCTCTACCAAAGTACGACACGCCCCAACGAACCAAAAAATACTCTTAGATTTCTAATCTGAGTAACTGTTTAAATGTTATTGATTTTACAATAAAATAATTATCATTTAATTATTTTATTTACAGCAAAAAACTAACTTTCACCTATGGCCTGTGCTGGCCAATGTTAGTATCTTCGAAAAAAAATCATTCCCTCACAAGTTCAGTAGTGGTATCATATTTTTAATCTCAGTTACTTTTTGTGTGTTATAATCATTTAGAAAATAAAATAACCTTGTTTAATAATTTTATTTACGGGTAATACATTTTTGGGTTTTCTCACATGAGGCCCGTGTGGACTAAACATAAGTCACACCTAGGGAAAACCCACCATCTTGAGTGCAACAGTGGCCTCATATTTCTAATCTGAGTAAACATTTAAGAGTTGTTCCACTTTTTTTGGAAAACTGCTTATGCTCGCTAATTAAAGCATAATAAAATTTCAACGGATCATTGCAGGCACTCCGAGCCTCAGAATCGCGCGCTGTCAGATTTCACGGTCTCAAAATAATCCCATATAACTAAAAAATATATATATAATTTCGGGGACATTACATTATATATAATTACCATTATGATAGTCATGTGAATAAACAAATAATTATGAAATTACTTAGAATTAAAAATCATATAGATTTAGTTATAATAGTATTTTCAAATTATATAATACCATTTATGTGATTTAATTTAAAATTAAAAGGCAGGTTTATCATATAAACATTTCCACTGTAATGGTTATTGAAAAGATGAAAATTAAGAATGATAGACTAGATTACAAATTGAATCATTAATAAATTTCAGGGGAATAATTTTTCAAATTAGTGGATATTAACATGGTTAATGGAATAGGGTAAAAGTAGGAGAACATCTATTCTATATAAGAAATAGAGAATGTGGATCAAGGTGATAGGCTTCCTAGGTCGGAGAGAAGTAGACGCCATAAAAGCATTCAAAAGGAGAGAAAATTCCATTCCATTTTCCCCTACAAATGGAGACTTGTTTATCAAAGAGGATAAATGAGAAGCATAAGGACAATGATACTTAAAGGACCACATTTCAGAAGTGGAAACAATGTGACATGTTTGATCATTCACTTGAATTTCTTATGTGAATAGAAAAAGAATTAGTAGAATGGGTTTTTCACTAAATTATACTAATGAAGAAACTTCCATTAGGATTGGGTGGCCAATGTGGATGACTCTCAATGAAGAGAAGTATTCATGGAATGAAAATTAAGGCCTTATTCTTATAGGGGGATTCAATAATCAGAAAATTCATCTTGAAGAGTACAACAGGTCTTGGGGAAAGATAGTTTCTTTATTCGAATATCTCTTAACAGATATACCTCACACCAATGTATGTAAAATATCCTAGAAGTTATTCTAGGAGACAAAATCTTGTAGACTTAATCTAGCCTTTAATGGTTCTGTTATCTCTCATTTTATGTGACATTCTAGTTTCTCACTTTTTCCTTTAAAGGGATTGAATAATGAAAATATAACATTTAAGAATATTTTATGCCATCTACCATTATAAAAATGTATAATGGAAGAGGAATATTACAATTGAAACCTCAATTTATTTTTATTAAAATTTGGATACATTTTAAATTTTACATCAAATTTTCCAAAGTTGAAGGAATCATAATGTCAGGATGAATTAACATCGTATATTATTTACATAAAGAATAAATCATCAAAATTACTCAAGATAAATGAAAAAAAATATAAAGGGATATATATATTCTAAAATAAAATAATTAGTTTCTAAAATAAAATTCTTAATAAAAATCATGATGATAATTAGAATAATGTAAGAAAAATATGTGAGATGGATTAAATGATTTTAGTCACAAGAGATAATGATAATGAATTTACTTGGAATAATTAATAGGTTGATGCAATAAATAGAGAATATGAGATATTTTTTTTATAAGGACAGAGTTGATGGTGATTCATTTGATGATAAAGATGTTATGGCAAGATTAAAGTATCATGATTATATATTCAAATACATTAATGTAAATTGATTCTACCCATGATGAATATCATACTTGATCTCCAATGAGAATAAAATATTAAACATAATATGTAATAAGTTTATTAATTTGAATGATGATATTGAGTTTAATGGTAGTTATTAGAAAAAACCTATTGAAAACCTGTATTAAATGTCTTTTAAATGAAAAGTTACTAGATTGTGTTCACATTAATCTTTTAGTAATAATCGTACATTGTAAAAGAATGAATTAAATTATTTTTCAATAAATTGTCGCCTCATTGAAGCATGATATCTTTATAAATTTGAAAAAAAAAATTAGAAAATCTTAAATAGTATTTTTTTTTAATGTGAATGGATTGTATGAGAAGAGTTAAATTAAAAATATTTTTATTTGTTTTGTTAAAAAAATCTAGAATTCTAGAAATTATGAAAATTATAAATTTAATGAATAATGGTAAAATATATAAGAATATAAAATTACGGAAATTTTATAAAATATTTGGAATATTTTATTATAATTGAATAAATTAATATATTAAAATATATTAAAATCCTTTTTTAATAATATGATAGATATTAGCAATCATAAAACAAAAAAATATATTCTGTGAGAATGGTTTTAAATATACTCCTCATCGATCTATTGATTTAATCATAATGAACTGTTGTAATATTTTAATGAAATATTTCAATTTCAATCATGATGATTTGGAATGTATAATTTTTGGGGAATTCGACATCTTAGAGGAGATAATTTATATTTTATTTTTAATTTTTAATTGATGTCAAATAATTAATTTTAGATATTGATTGGGTTATATGAGATATGTGAGAAAATTATTCATAATTTCCCTCTAAAAGGGAATTCCCTAGTGTGAACTTTTCGAAATTATTCATAACAAAAATAATAAAAATTAAAATTTTACATGGAATTTTGTATCAGAATTATTATATATATAAGCATCAGATTGAAGAATAAAAAATAAATAAGAAATATTTTATTGTCATAGTCCCATTGAATGAATATTATATAGAACACTTTTAGATTTTACTTAGAGGGTCTTCATTTTATATGATATAATATATAAAGAGTATCAATGAATTTAATGTTCACATGAAATTCATAGTTTCATTTTGGAATTTTGTTTATGTACATTTAATGATATTTTGATCAAATGATACTCTATTGAACATTTTTAAATTAATGAATCCAATATAAATTGATGGGTCAAAGAGTCAGAATATTAGTGTTTCAAAAATATCTAATATTGATAATGAACCTATGTTTTAGAATGAGAAATTATTAGTAATGATCTTGTAGGATGTTCATATCATGAATATGGAATATTGAATAGGGATTAATTTTTTTCATTTTTTTGATAATGAAAAAAAATAGTTATTTGTGCTTGAAGAAAAAAAAATTAGGTTGGGAATAACAATTCAGACCATATTGAGGAAATAAATCTTACCACATTAATAATAGATTATTTTTTTTATTTTCCTATTTAGATGATTAAATATAGGAATAGTTTTTATTATAAAAAAATAAATTATTTGTAACACTTCACATAAAAATTTGATATAAAAATTTTCTGATTCATTATATTAAATTCAATAGAATATATAAATGTTTATATATAAGAATTAAATGAATAGATATATATAATTTATTAAATTATAAAATGAATTTACTCAGATTAAATTAATTATAATCATATATCAGTGTAATGAATTACTTTAAAGATATTTTAGTGATACATTTGAATTTTGTGTTCTCGTTTTTTAGGGATAATTTGATAGTATTATGGATTTTTTTAGAAAATTATAAATATAAAATATTATTTTGTATATAATGGTATAAAAAATAAGTCATTTAGTCTATTTAAATTATTAAATGGTGTTCCAAAATAATAAATATTTTATAATGGATATGGCTTCAATAATATTGGATGATCATACACTTCATCTTTCTTTTGGGGACAATATGTTGGTATAGTAATTCATCACCTGAAAGGATTCAAATATCTCACAAATATAAATATTATGTATTATCGAATGTACAGTTATATTATTCAAATAATGATTTCTTTAAGGAATGTTTGAATCACTTGTATTATCAAACTTATTCTTGAAAATATGGGGATAATTTAAAAATGATAATTTTATGAAATTTAAAATTATTTTACAATAAATGGTAATGGATGTGATAGATATTAAAAATATTATAATATAGTTGGAGGTCATTAATATAATTCGTGATGATAGAAAAATGTTAGAAACAATTATAACATTGAACACATTTTTATTCTTGTATTTAAAACATGACGTGTGTTTAAATATACGAATCATTTAGAGTTGTAATAATCATTGAATTAGGAATTAGACCACATTAAGAAGAATAAAACATATTTTTTAATTTCAATGAAAACAAACCTGAATATTATTGGATACAATTTCATGTTTCATAACATGATGAATAAGAATGTAGATTTCATTGGAATCTTGTAATTAATTTTTTAGGGGTTACAATTAAATTTAATGTATTCAAATTAAGAAAAAAATTTCTGTAGTTATGCTCCTTGAATTTATATGGATGATTCTAAATTATTCTACAAAAAACTGAAATAATATTTTTTTAATGTTTGTTAGGTTATATTTTTTCAACTTGAAGACAATGTAAAATTTGAGAAACCTAAATGATTTATTCATATATATGAGTTTATATACCTTTCCAAATTAAATATGGTACTCTAGGAGTTAAGAAATTATCAAAGGATATTGTAAATAATACTTGTACAATAATTTAATGGTTTATTTTTTATTAATGGACCGGCAGTAGTCATATTGAATATAAAATAATATAAAATATAATCAAATATGTTCATGATCTATTTTAATGATGCTATAATTTCATAAAATGAATAATGTTATTCTAAGTAATTTCTGACTCAAAATTAATACATATTTGAAATTTTTAGGGCATGTGATATATACTATTTCAAGGATATACAAATTTCTCAAGATAAAAATCATATTTTTATTTTCCAAAAGGTGAATATTAAAATTATAAAGATTCTAATAGAACGGTCATAGTTGGTTTATGATCCAATGATAAAAAAAAATAAACAATCCAATGATAAAGAATATAAAGAGGTATATTAGTTTTAATTTTAAAAAATTATTAAAATAATACATAGTAAAAAATCTTAAGGACTAAATTTCTTATATGTTTTCAAATAATGGTCTTGTTAATGAATTTAATGGAAGGAATCATTCTATATTACATTGTAGGGAATACTATGGAATATTCAATGTAATTATAATTTTTGAATAATTACTTATATCAAAGGGATGTTGGATTACAATGATTAATTCATTGTTGATTTGGATAAATGTGATGATAATATGAATTTCATGTGTAATGGAGTTTCATTTTATTGATATATTTATTTCTCTTAGTATACAATAATGAAAAGTTCTGTTACATTATAATTATTCGTATTATAGTTTGATTTTATAAAACAAGTAATGGAAATGATTATATTGTAGATGATTTAACATGAATATATTATATTGGTGGTGAAGTTATCTTTTTTTTGTGGGATATGATAATCAATGTGAAATAAAACATTACATGAGATAGATTCATCATTATAAATGGAAACAAATAGATATTAAGTACCACATAATAATGAATAAGAATAAAGATTTTATAACATGGAAATAACATACTATAATCATACTTAATAAGTCAATTATCACTAACCATGAATCCTAAGATAATGTATTTATAATTAAAATAAATATAATATAAGAGTGAGGATTCATCAATAATAAATCTTTTCATATATGATCAAATCATAACAGTATGTAATTTTAAAAAAAAAATATTCATAGAAAATCACATTCGTAGTCAAGGTTCACTCAAAAGCCTATAATTATATTAAAATTCAAAAATTTAAAATGCATAAATAGTTTGTTCTTAAATAAACATCAGTTGAAATAGGTTTTTATTAACATAATAAGAACATAGGTGTTTGTTAACTCCATCATGGATTAGGTGTTTCTCAAATCCTTCATTAATACCCAATGAATTAGAGAAAAATAACACACCAACTCATCCATGTATTATTATATAACGACCAATGTTTTTTATTTATGTTAACCACATTTAATTAGATTATAAGGGAACCACTATAAAGATAATAAAAATAAATTTAAATATTTTACAAAATATAGTAAAAATATTTCTCATCACATCAATGTTTATCTAGTGGATTGAGAATGAGTATATTTGGAAATTCAATATAACAATTAGACCCCCCCCCCCAATTAATTAATAATCTTGCAATAAGTGTATAATTTCACCTATAAAAAATATTCTTCAATTTTGGACTGTAACGTCCCGGTTCCGGAAGCCACCCAGAAGCGCCCCATACCTGATTGGTCACATGGACTCGAGCACATTTCCCCAAATGCCAGAGGCTGCCGACTAGCAGCGAGGGCCATGGGTGTGATAGTGGGGAAACTATGCCCTCATTGGCAGAGTACACAGCGGAAGAGAAAACAAATAACAACAATAGTAGAAACAATAGACGTCCATACAAGATTAAACAGCAGAAGACTGATAAATAAACAACTGGAGCTAAAATATATGTAAATGGTGCACGATACATATGTGTCTAGGAAAACAGCCAAACAAGTCACAATTCTGAATACAATACTAAACCAAAGTTCAAAAGAAAAACAGATTAGAAACTCCTCAGCATCGCAAGCCTCAGCTCGGTCTCATTCTCTCCAGCTCTAGTGCAATCAAGAACCCGAAGTAGAAGGGCGCTTGCCCTTATCTATACCTACAACAATATAATCTGTTTGGGCCCAAAAGCATGACACAAACATGGTGTGAGACAAAGTACCAATAGGAAACCACCCAAAGATCTGTGCCTAACAGTCAGTGAATATATGGCAGGTAAAGTACAGTAAGCAGGGAACAGTAAGCAGGAATAAGGTAAAACACAGTAGTATCAATCCACAGATTCTAGAATATATTCTACAAACAAGAAACAACTACTCAATAAAGTAGAAAAAAGAGGTAACCTTTGGGTAGTTCTTACAGTCTAACCCCTAAGGTTCAAACAAAAAATACTAGCAACCCTCTGGGAGGCACACACAGTCTCACCCCTCAGGTTCAGCTAAGGAATAGACTCTCTGGGAAGCACTCACCGTCAATTCCCCCTATAGTCTTGTATCATACTAAAGGCTCTCTGGGGAAGCACTCAATGTCAATTCCCGCTGTGGCCCGTGTTGAGGAACTACAGACTCTCTGAGGAAGCACTCAACGTCAATTCCCCCTATGGTCTCACATCGTAAATTAAGGACACTCTAGAGAATGCCTTCCATCCATTCTCCCTATGGTCCACTACACTAGGTTCTCGCAGCCCTATGTAAAATAAACATTCATAGCGCACGTGTATCGTCCAAGTAAACCTTAAGAACTACTTTTCTATCATTCTAAGGCTCAGCAGCATAACATTACAATAGTGTAACAGTTCCACTATCCTACAACTAGGCATGGAAACTAGAAAAATTCCAAACAAGCATAACAAGCATGGAAAATCATCCAAATTACAATAAAACTACACTATTCACAAGCAATTTCCTCTACTCAAGAAATCAAGAAAAGCAAGAAAAAAACAAGGGAAAAACAGGAAAAACATAATACACTGTTTAAGGGTATTGGTGGAAATTGCACATAATATTCAACGACTTCCTACAAAAAGGCACAAACCACCTACCTCGATCCTAGGAGATCGATATATGTGAACCACAATGAGATATTCTCCTTAGAACGATGAAGATCTAAGAAAACATCAAAAATGATCAACCCATGATAACTTGAGAATAAGAAGGAAATGGAAAACAAGGCTCAAGGAGAATGGAGAACTCACCACTGTGATTCCAACGCAATCGACGGCGATTGATTCGGAGAACAGACGGAGGAATGGGGGCTCGTCAAAGATCCACAGATTCCCGATGCTCTCAGACAAAGAAGTTGGAGAAGAAGACCTTTTTGTCAATTAGGCACGGCCCCGGTCTGTTTAATGAAAAAAAAGAAAGTATACAGCATGTACTTTTAGAGTACATGGCGTGTACTATGTTTTTCCATACTCCGATTTAACCGGCCTCCAACTCACCCCAACACACCGTGTGTGTGGCCCGGACACGGACAGCACACGGCTTCGAGTGAGAAAAGAGTACACGATGTGTACCCAGAAATTACACGGCGTATACTTCAATAATTTCAAGAAACTCCATTTTTCTTAAAAACTCCAGAAAAAGGAAAGACAAACCTAAAACAAAGATCCTGGTTCTTATAAACATCCCCCCTTAAATAAATTCATCCCCGAATTTACCTCATGAGGCGGAGAAGAAGATACCTCAAACAGCTTCGGTCACTGTGATCGTACATCTGCCTCCCTTTCCCAGGTCTCGTCCTGTACTTGCCTGTGCTGCCATAGCACCCGTACTAGAGGAACAGACTGCCCATGGACAACCTTTGTACTGTAATCGAAAATCTAGATAGGATTCTCCCCGAACGATGCATCCACTTCGAGCTCAACAACCTCGGGCTGAAGGACATGAGATGGGTCTGAAAAGTAACGTCGGAGCTGAGAGACGTGGAAGACGTCGTGCTTGGCCTGGTACATCTGAGGTAACTACAACCGATAGGCAACCGGCCCAACTCTCTCCAATACCTCAAACGGTCCGACGTACTGGGGTGAAAGCTTACTCTGTCTCCAAATCCTCTTGTGTCCCAACCTTGGTGCGACATGCAGGAAAACATGATCCCCGACCTCGAACTCCATAGGTTGTCTTCGCTGATCAGCATAAGACTTCTGCCAAGATTGTGTTGTAGCCATCCTCTTCCAAATCAACTCTATCTGCTCTAAAGTCTCCTGAACAAGATGAGGTCCCAGTAAAGATGCCTCTCCTACCTCCATCCATCATAAGGGTGATCGGAATGGTCTACCGTAAAAAGCCTCATAAGGTGACATCTGTATAGTCGCCTAAAAACTATTGTTGTAGGTGAACTCCACCAGAGGAATATGCTTCTCCCAAGAACCGCCAAAGTCTAGAATGCATGTTTGGATAATATCATCAAGCACCTGGATCATACGCTCGGACTGGCCATCTATCTGAGGATGGTATGCCGTACTCAGAAGTACCTGGGTACCCAAAGCCTTCTGAAGTCCCTGCCAAAACCGAGAAGTAAAGTGTGCATCCATGTATGAAACAATGGAGTGTGGAAATCCATGCAGACGCACAATCTCTTGGATGTATAGTCATCCCTGATCATCAAAATTGAAGTTCTCTTTGATCGGAAAGAAGTGAGAAACCTTCATAAGCTTGTCGACGACAACCCAAATAGCATCGTTCCCTCAGGACGACCTCATAAATCCAGTCACGAAGTCTATCGCGACATCGTTCCACTTCCACTCGGGAATGGGTAAATACTGTAGAAGGACTGCTGGTCACTAATTCTCCACCTTCACCTACTGACAAGTAGAACACCTCAAGATGAAACCAGCAACAACCCTCTTCATACCTGGCCACCAGTACTGGCGATGAAGATCTCGATACATCTTGGTGATGCCAGGATGAACTGTCCAAACTGAGGAATGAAAATCCCGCATCAGCTCCTCCCATATGTCTGTTGGCACCCATACGCGTCCCTGGAAATGCAATATCTCATCCCCACCCACTATCCATCCAGGAAGAGGGTCCTCTCCTAACACACTCTCCCGCAGGACTAAGCCTTCTGAGTCTAATAGCTGCTTCATCCGTACCTGATCAAGAAGTGTAGAGGTAATAGATACAGAAGACAAGAAATTCTGTCCCTACATGTTGTGCACCTCCAGATGCATCTCAGAGAATAGATCCATAAGTTGCCAGTCACTACTGGCCTCCTGAACTACCTGAATCTGAGTTCTCCTGCTCAACGCATATGTCACAACGTTGCCCTTTCCCGGCGTATAGGCAAGCTCGAAATCAAAATACTGAAGATACTCGACCCACCTATGCTGCCTCAGATTCAGATCACGCTGAGTGAAGATATACTTGAGACTCTTATGGTCGGTGAAGACCACAAAGTGCTCTCCCAGAAGATAGTGTCTCCAACAGCGTAAGGTATGAACAACAGCCGCCAACTCTAGATCGTGCATCAGGTAGTTCCTCTCATGTGGCCTCAACTTCCGAGACCCATAAGCAACGACTCCATCTCCCTGCATAAGCACAGCACCCAGCCCGATACCTGAAGCATCACAATAGACTATATATCTCTTGCCTGGTTATGGTAAGACTAGTATCGGTGCCAACGTCAACCTTCCCTTCAGCTTCTGAAAGGTTTACTCACTAGAATATAACCATAACAACTTCGCCCCCTTCTTGGTCAGACCAATCAATGGTGCTGCTAGGCATGAAAAGTCCTAAATGAAGCGTCTGTAGTATCCATCCATCCCTAGGAAACATCATACCTCAAAAACATTCTTCGGCTTCTCCCAGGAGACTACAGCTCTCACTTTCTCTGGGTCCACAGATACTTCTGCCTCTGAGATGACGTGACCCAAGAAGTGAATCTGATCCATCCAAAAGTGGAACTTCGAGAGTTTAGCATAAAGTCGATGCTCTCTCAGTGTACTCAAAACTATCTCAAGATGTGTGGTATGGTCGTGTCGAGTGTGAGAGTACACCAAGATATCATCCATGAAGACCACGATGAAGGAGTCCAAGTAAGGATGGAACACTCGGTTCATCAGTGCCATGAAAACTGTAGGTGCGTTCGTGAGGCCGAACGGAATGACTGTATACTCGTATAAACCATACCTGCTTATGAAGTATTTCAGAGGTATATCTGATGGTATAATGCACAACTGATGATAGTCGGACCTCAAGTCGATCATCGAGAACACCTAGTCTCCTCGAAGCTAATCAAAGAGGTAATCAATCCTCGACAAGGGATATCGGTTCTTGACCATCAACTGGTTCAGCTTCCAATAATCCACACAAAGTCGATGGGTACTGTCTACCTTCTTCACAAAGAGGATAGGCGAACCCCAAGGAGAAATACTGGGTTGGATGAAACCCTTTTCCTACAACTCCTCCAGCTACTTCTTGAGCTCCTGCAACTCAGGTGTAGCCATCCTATAAGGAGGAATGGACACCGGTGTTGCTCCTAGAACGAGCTCAATAGAAAATTCTACCTTACGCTGTGGAGGCAAACCCAAAAATTCCTCTAGAAATACATCCCTGAAACGATCCACCACTAGAGGGAATTATAGCGGCGATGTTCCCTGATCATCCAGATAAAGACTAGAAATATGGGTTGTCACCTTTCCTATCCCATGATGCTCGAGTCCTTCTCGACTCACCTGAACATCTCATTCACCTCTATGAAGAATAGATTCACCCTCTGGTGAAAAGAAACTCACTATGTGGCGATAATAGTCGACGAATGCATAGAAGGGAACCAACCAGTCCATCCTGAGGATGACGTCATAGCATTTCATCTCTAGGACGCAGAGATCCCATAAGAAATGATAACATGTAACCTTGAGAGGGCACTCTCTAGATTGGCGTACACTATATGTCATCATCCCCAATGGTGTGTACAGTGTCAATGAGTCAGCAGAAGAAAAGATACAGAGCCCAAGTATCTCCACAACAGTAATAGAGATAAATTCATGTGTAGCACTAGTATCGAAAAGGGCTGAAGATAAAACTGGGGATACTAAAATCGTACCTCGAACTGTAGAAGGTCTGGGATCCTGCTCCTGATAGGTCTACTCCACCGTAAAAGTCTGGCCTGCCCTGTGGCCCTGTGACCCTGCATGAAAACTCTGAGATGAACCTCCCTATTGGCGCTGAAGTACTGGTGACTGACTACCACGACCTCGACCTCCACCTCGGCTGGAACGGCCAGAAGAACTCCAGCTCCCCGACTACTGTGAAACTGGTGGTGCTTCTCCTGAACGAGGAGTCATGCAAGAACCCCTGTCACCAGCAACTGGTGAGAGAACCTAGAAGAAACGCTAAAGGTGACCTATCTTTCCGAATGATTGGAACTCCACTGGGTCTCTCTGGCACTGCGGCCTGGTGTGCCCTGCCCTTCCACACTGTTAGCATACGACATGGCTACCTGAAGATGTATCTCGCCTCCTCGGATCACCGCGTGTTGGTTCCCTATGGTGCTTCCTGCTGTCAACTGGAGGAACACTAGGTCTGGAAGCAGAACCGCCCTAGATCGCAGCTCCGGAGTCTCTCATATTGTGCTCCGCAATCAGTTCCTGGTTGAATATGGAATTGATGGAAGTCAACTGGAAGATATTCACCTGCGATCGGATCTCCTGCCCGAGACCATCCTCAAACTTCCTTTCTAAGAACACCCCACTTCTATCCTAGAAGGGTGTGAAACACTATAGCTCAGTGAAACAAGATGAATACTCCATGACAGAAAGAGTACCCTGCTCTAAACTCATGAACTCCCGGGCTTGATCGGCCCTTAGGGTCTCCGGGTAGAAGTAGTCATAGAACACGCGTTGGAACTCCTCCCAAGCCATAACCTACTGATTTCCCGCCAGTGAGATCACGTCCCACCACCTCTTGGAAGAGTCTTTGAGCATGTAGGTAGTGAGCTTGACCTACCTCTCAGGAGGTGTCTCCAGATGCTCGAAGATAGTCAGCATGGCTTCCAGCCATGACTCTGCAGCCTGTGGTCCTCCTTCCCCCGAGAAAGTAAGAGGATGTTACTACTGGAAAACCCGCATGAAGTCTTCCATATACGTGGAAGGAGGCGGTGCTCCTTGAATGGTCTGCATAATCCTCATAAAACCTTCCCTGAACTACGCATCAGCACCTGAAACTGGTATGACAGCCAGTTCCAAGGCTGGCCCTACTGGAGGATCGGCAGGAAGTCCCTGATCAGCCATATCTGGCGTCTAATCACTGCCTGAAAACTGACGTACAACCGGAGGAAATCTCGGAGGCATAGCTCTAAAAGATCAAAATCATACCTTATATCAGGAAAAAAGGACAAAGAAACAAGGAGTACAAAATGAAAACGGGAGAAAGAAATGCACAATATTTAAAAATCATGACTACATGGCATGTATAAACTCTACATGGCATGTACTTAACTCCACTCCCCTGCCCATGTCTCCTTGCACGGCTAACCCACACGGTCTTCTTAAATTGAGACTACATAGTGTGTTCCCTATGGACACAGTGTGTAGTAGACAAGGTGTCAACGGCCCATGTTGTTAGTTACACGGTTGGCTACACGGCTGAGACTACATGGCGTGTTCTGAACAAACACGGCATGTACTTGAAGACTTTTCCTGACCCGTGTTGTTAGAGACACAGCCATGTACATGGCTAACCCTTACATGGTATGTTTCGAACAAACACGGCGTCTATAGGAGGAGAGAACACCATCCTGTGCTGTTCGTGACACGGTCGGGTACATGGAACAAGACTACACGACGTGTTCTTTACCAACATGGCATGTTCTACTCGAGCTTCCCCAGCCCGTGTTGTTAGTGACACGACTTGTTACACGACTCACTACCACACGGCGTGTTCTTGGAGGCATTTCTACAACAGCGTGTCCCTGCTCACATGGTCAGTGACACGGTCTAAAAACTACACGGCGTGTAGTCAAAAAGTACACTACGTGTATTCTATGTTTTTCTGGGTAGTATCTCAGAAACTGAATAGAAGCCTAGATAACACAGAAAACAAGGCAAAGAGGTTCCAAATTCCAATTCTTAAGGGCCCATAATCCCCACGAATCAAATCTTGGAATCTCCTACAGTCATAGACAAGAGAAAACAGGATCATGATCCACCAATTTCCGATTCAAGAGGGCCCATAACACCTCAAGAATCAAAATTTTGCGTTCATTTAAGCGAAGAAGAAAACAAACAATCCTCTAACAAGGCATTAGAGATTCTATCAAGCATCTATCACAACTTCATTCATAATCTACACAAATTCTATCACAATAGCATACAACCGCTAATGCACCCTAGACGGCATGGAAATAATGCATGGCATGTGATTTCTACAAGTGCCTATATGATTCATGAGATGGAATACCCTCATCTCATCAGGTTTCTAAAAAAATAGAACCACAATAGTCAATACCATAACAACACAAAGCATGTGAATCACTCTATTTGAAATCATATCAACTGTAAAATCTTAAAACCATAAAACTACAATTAACGAGGTAGTATGGCTTTTCCCTGTACACGGGTTAGCTACTCCTGAGTAAAACTTAATACCAAGTACTGAATCTGTCCTATTCCTAGGTAAAGGCTCCAAACAGTAAATCAAGAGAAAAGAAACACCTCTAATACCACTTTGTAACATCCCGGTTCCAGAAGCCACCCAAAAGCGTCCCGTACCCGGTTGGTCACATGGCCTCAAGCGCATTTCCCCAAACGCCAGAGGCTACCAACTAGTAGCGAGGGCCTTGGGTGTGATAGTGGGGAAACTATGCCCTCATTGGAAGAGTACACAGTGGAAGTGAAAACAAATAACAACAATAGTGTAAACAGTATACATCCATACAAGAGTAAACAGCGGAAGACTAATAAATAAACAACTGGAGATGAAATATATGTAAATGATGCATTATACATGTGTCTAGGAAAATAGCCAAACAAGTCACAATGCTGAATACAATACTAAACCAAATTTCAAAAGAAAAATAAATGAGCAGCTCCTCCGCATCGCAAGCCTTGGCTCGGTCCCATGATCTCCAGCTCCAGTGCAATCAAGAACCTGATGTAGAAGGGCGCTTGACCTTATCTATACCTACAACAATATAATCTATTTGGGCCCAAAAGCATGACCCAAATAGGGTGTGAGACAAATTCCCAATAGGAAACCACCCAAATATCTGTTCCTAACAGTCAGTGAATATATGCCAGGTAAAGTACAGTAAGTAGGGAACAGTAAGCAAGAACAAGGTAAAACACAGCAGTATCAATCCACATATTCTAGCATATATTCTACAAACAAGAAATAACTACTCAAGAAAGCAGAACAAAAAGGTAGCCTCTGAGTAGTTCCCACCATCTAACCCCTAAGGTTCAACCTATAAATACTAGAAACCCTATCGGAGGCACACACAGTCTCACTCCTCTGGTTCAGCTAAAGAATAGACTCTCTGGGGAAACAATCACCATCAATTCCCCCTATATTCTTGTATCATACTAAAGGCTCTCTGGGGAAGCACTCAACGTCAATTCCCCATGTGGCCCGCATCGAGGAACTACAAACTCTCTGAGGAAGCACTCAACATCAATTCACCCTGTGGTCTCGCATAGTAAATTAAGGACACTCTAGAGAAGCCCTTCCGTCCATTCTCTCTATGGTCCACTACACTAGGTTCTCGCAGACCTGTGTAAAATAAACATGCATAGCATGTGTGTATCGTCAAAGTAAACCTCAAGAACTACTTGGCTATCATTCTAAGGATCAACAGCATAACAGTACAACATTGTAATATTTCCACTATCCTACAACTAGGCATGGAAACTGGAAAAACTCCAAACAAGCATAACAATCATGTAAAAACATCCATAGTATAGTAAAAATACACTATTCACAAGTAATTACCTCTACTCAAGCAATCAATAAAAGCAGGCAAACAACAAGGGCAAATCAGGAAACACGCAATACCCCATTCAATGGTATTGGTGGAAATTGCACATAATATTCAACGACTTCCTAAAGAAAGGCACAAACCACCTGCATCGATCCTAGGAGATCGATATATGTGAACCACGATGACAAATTCTCCTTTTAATGATGTAGATCTGAGAAAACGTCAAAAAATATCAACCCACAATAACTTGAGAACAAGGAGGAAATATAAAACAAGGCTCAAGGAGAAGGGAGAACTCACCGCTGTGATTCCAACGCAATCGACATCGATCGATTCAGAGAATGGACGAAGGAACGGGGGCTCATCGAAGATCCGCAGATTCTCGGCGCTCTCAGACGAAGAAGCTGGACAAGAAGACCTTTCTATCTATTAGACGTGACCCTGGTCCGTTTAATGAAAAAAAAGTACATGGCGTGTACTTTTAGAGTACACGGCATGTACTAGGTTTTTTCGTACTCCTCTTTAATCGGCCTCCACCTCACCCCTACACACCATGTGTGTGGCCCAGTCACGGCCAGAACATGGCTTCGAGTGGGAAAAGAGTACATGATGTGTACACAAAAAGTACATAGCGTGTACTTCAAAAATTTCCAGAAACTCCATTTTTCTTAAAAACTCCAGAAAAAGGAAAGAAATACCTGAAATGAAGATCTGGGTTCTTACATGGACGATATAAATAAACAATACATCTAAAATATAAATAGAACCATTGATGTTGTAAATTCCCTTTTCATTTTGAAATAACTAATTTAAAATCAAAAAATAAATATAAATATAAGGAATATAGGTCTATTATGAGTGACCAATGTAAATTTGTTATTGAATTATTATATAAATGATAATATATAAGGATAGGAATTTATTTCATGATGTTTATATAAAATTAATGATTCTGCTCATATTTTCCATAAAATATCAACAACACCACAATTGGAAGACCAGAAGAATACTCAAATAATTAATTTTAAATGAATAAAAAATAGGTGTAAATAAATATTATTAATAATTCGATAATATTAATAATATTTATAAAACATTTTATTGAATATTTGTAAATGGATGAAAGATTTACATTCTAATGAGATATATAGAATCGATTTTTAAAAAAAATGGATCTATTGAGTATATAAAGATAAGAAAAATGTGTGATAAATATGTAACATTAAGTAATAAACATATTATAATAATATCAATAAACTATTTTGAGATATATATAATATAATATAATTATTTATAAATTTATGCATAAAATTTCCTAGTAAGTAATCGGCTATGAGATAAATCACATACCTCAAGTAAGTATTTCTTCATAGGGTCACTAACATCTGGTATGATAAATTTTATATTATTAAAAAATAATTAATAAATCCATATTACTATATATAATATCATAAATTTTTTATTTCTAAAATATTTTCATATTTTTATAAAACAATCCATTATTAAAATCATTTCCTTCAGTAACTGCACTGATTTTCCATGTATTTTTTGTTTCAAATGTTATGGTCTATATACATTGATCACACATTAATTATAACTATAATATAAAACATGAATAAATATAATATATAATCATTATATACATATTTACAAAAATACATATTAAGAGGTGATGAATCATGAATTTAAATACCCGGAAATTCCATGGAAAATTTTCTCTTAAATACATGGGAATTTTACAAGTCCGCAAAAACTGACGGGACTTGATTTTGAGGCCCGGGGTGCCTGGAATCAATTTCTAATGTTTCTTTTGGGTATGTTCAGTAAACGTACGAGCAGGTTTTAATAACTCTTGAACTGGTGCTCAGAATCGAATTCTGAGGGCACCATTGAACTTGCAGCGTTGGTGATTTCTTAGTAAGACCATCACTACAGTTGCGTTTTAACGTGATTGGATGATAGATTTTTGGGTTTCATTAATAAAGTTAAATAAAAATAAGGTGATAGGATATTTTTATTTCTTGGTAGTTATATGCTCTAAGAGGAGGTTAGTGGTGGGGGCCGCCACATCATAACCTCCCCTAAGAGGTTATGGAGGTGGGGCCCACTGGCACATAACCTCCCTTGGGAGGATATTTAGCGTGGGGACCACATGGGCATTAACCCCTTGTAACTCTCCATAAAATGGGGAGGTTATGGAGGTGGGGCCCACCTACACATAACCTCCCTTGGGAGGATATTTAGCATGGGGACTAGATGGGATTTAACCCCTTGTAACTCTCCATATAGTGGGGGGAAACCCTTGAACTTCCCTCACTAATTAAATGTGCCAACCAACAAAGAATTAATTGAACCCCCTTATTTAATTAATTCAATTTTTGAATTATATTGAATTCAATCCAATGATTAAATAATAGACAAAGTTATTATTTCATTTGGTTGGGAATTCATTTGGGTGGGACTTTTGAGAGAACTGCATCCTCTCAATGAAGAACGCATTGAACTCTCCTTCCACCGAAGATTTACAAACACCATCCTCTTCCTCGACTGGGCCAAGAAAGGGAAGAGTCACCCACGAAGAATGTTGACACCATCCTCGACTTCTTCTTTCCTGACATCAACGAAATGACACTTCCTTTTTCCACGACTTCGACAACGAACAATCGTCAAGCAAGGAAGGGGGATTTGAGTTGTTTTTTTCCTGTTCTACATCGTTAATATTTTGGTATTCAATATGCCTAATGTTATCAACATAACATGGGGGTTTGAACTGCACAAACACGGCCGAACCTCCCCCTTTGGTTGATCTTGTTTGTTGACGATGGAATAATAGACCGCGGCGAACAATGGTGGCCGGCGACGGGCCGACCGCAAAAGGAACTGGTGGCAAAAAGTCTGTCGGGTCGCCAAGAGGGTGCAGCACCACCTCGCTACATGGAGGAGACTTGCGTCCATGTCGGGTCATGGCGGAGGCGTGTGGATCTATGACTCCGCGTGGAGGGCAGTAAGAGGTCGCGACAAAGGCCGGCCGCGGCGGAAGGACGCAGTGCCATCGTGCCGCGCCAGTGGTGCCGGACCGCGGCCAAGGCGGGCCGTGGTGGGAGAGTAGTGGCACGACACCATCGCGCTGTGCCGAAGAAGATCCATGTCCTAAGGTTGCGGTGGACAGGGGAGGGCGGCCGGGTAAGCCGGCCGCCTGTACGCACTACACAGGTGGGACCCTTCGTGTCCTGCAGTTACAGGGGCTAACGCCATGCGCTGGCCATTACGAACAAAGGGGGGGCACCCCCCCCCCCCCACGACATGGCATGTCGGGCCAAGTGGCATGCCTAGCTGGGCCATGTGGCATGCCCAGCAGGGCCACACGGCCAGCCAACCGGACCAGGCCATGCCTTCGGACCGGGCCACCCCTTCGTGTCGGGCCGCCCACGGGCCGGGAACCTTTTGGGCTGGGCCGCCTTCAGGCCGGGTCGGACTCGCGGACTAGGTCTGACCCCAGTCTGGACCCATCAAACCCTAAAACACCTTTATGCCCATAACTTGGTCTACGGGCGTCTGATCGACGAACCGTCTATGGTGATGAAAATCTTAGAGTGAGAAGGTTAATTTGTCATGTACCACTTGAGTTTTGGACACAATTGGAGTATGTTTGGGTTTGTTTGAAACTAAAAACCAACCGGTCCCCTGGGACAGAAATGCCAATAACTCACAGACCGGGTGTCTGATTGATGTGCCATCTGTTTCATTGAGATCCCTATGACATGGAGGTTCTTTGAGATAATTCCACATGAGGCTTCGTGACATTTAGAGTATTGACCCATAGATCGTGGAGTGGATCCTCCCAGAGATGATCGTACAGAGTGCGGAAATCTAGTGGCTGACAGACCTAACGACTGCTTGACTGATTCAACTCGGAGTGATTCGACTAGCCTAGTGGGGAGAGCCAGGTAGTTGGTGGAAGACCCATGGTGGAGGAGAACCCGGTATTTGGTGGCAGACCCGCAGTACTCGATAGGAGGAGTACCTCTACAGGATATTAGGGGGAGTTCCCGGTATTTGGCGGTAGACCCACAGTGGATGGAGTGCCTAGTAGTTGGTAACAGACTCGCGATACTCGACAGGAGGAGTACCTTAGTAGTCCAAGGTTAGTGAGAAGCGCCTCGGTGTCACGACAGTCCCACTGTACTTGAAAGAGGAGGAGTTATTCAGTAGTCGTGGTTTCAATAATTAAAATTCAAGTTTGATCTGAGTCAATTGCCTTTGTGTTTTCCTCATGATTGAGATGGGTTACTTGATAAAATAGGAATATGTATGGGCATATATCTAAGTAATGGTTATCTGTTGATTTCATACTTTGTGTTTTATCCTTGTTGAATTTGGTGATACCTTGAGGGTCTCGGGGTCCCTATTGAGTATCGTTATACTCACCCATACACGGGCTATTCCTGCACCTTATTGTGTTGGATGTAGATGACGGATAGCACTGACGGAGGCCGAGAGCGAGCCAAGACTGGATGGTACTCGGAGGTGCACCACTCGGCGTGATGATACAGGGAGCAGACCGATAGACATGGATAGATGAGGAGGACATCTGTACCTACCGTTCAGATAGGAACACTGGAAGACTATCCTAGAGATGCTTCTACATTTCCGTTGTTTGTCCCTTTTTCTGTTGTACTTTCTTTCAGTTTTATTTTTACTTTATAGTTGGGCTTGTATTCTGGCCCCCCATTACATTCAGTACACTTGTTATACAGCTTTTACGTAGTATTTTCTTCCACTTGTACTCTGGTTGTGTGTGTTTATGATTTATAAATGCAATGCCTTCCTAGTTTTAGGGAATTATTCCTTTGGTGCTAGTCGTCTGCCCCTGGCCTATAGAAGTCGGGCTTGGGGTAGTCACGATATGGGCCTCGAGGGACGGGTCATGACAAATTGGTATCATAGGTTTTGATTCTACCACAGAACTTAGGACTCTGATCATTATTTTCTATGAATCAATAGTGTTAAGGGTACCGAGTGTGGATTTTTGTTCAGGGACTCTGGTGTTGGGGTTTCGGATGACGTATCCGTACACCAGGACCCTGACAACTGGTTTCCGAATTAGTGCACGAAAACACTGATTGCATGTGTTTTTAAAAAGTTTTTCAACTCAAACCAGGTCAGATCACTAGGTATAATCGTTTGACCATTTCACATCTATTTCTTTCAGGATGCCTCCCCGCAGATGACTAGTTAGAGCCCCGAGAGTTGTACGTACTGACAGCCCGTCGAGCGATGAGGCCTCAGTATAGGGCCCTCTTCCAGCTGAGGCACCAGCGGAGGCACTAGCGGTACTACTTTCCATTGGGCCACTGATGCCACCAGCCCCAGTAAGATAGAGTTCCTCATCTTGAGCGTGCTTCATGAGTTCCAGCACCAGAGGCCACCCAGGTTTAGGGGAGAGACAGACCCACAGGCGGCTGAGGATTGGCTGGAGGATGTGGTGAGAGTCTTCAGATCGGTAGGGACACCAGACAACTTCATGGTGATCCTTGTTTCTAGCCTCCTTCAGGAAGCAACAGGCAGATGGTGGATCCTGATGCTCCAGATGCATGATGGGGCGACACTTCTATGGGAAGACTTTGAGGGACTGTTCTCGGCGAAGGTTATACCAGCCACCCTTTGAGCGGTGTGGATACTGGAGCTACTACATCTGCAGCAGGGAAGCATGAGTGTAACTCAGTACTCAGTGAGGTTCACCGACCTCTCAAGCTACTCCACTAATATGGTACGGGACTCGTTATTCAGGGCCCAGACCTTTGAGAAGGGACTCAAGAGAGAGATTATAGCTTTAGTTATTTCCCACTACATCCCGACGCAGACAAGGGTGTTGGAGCGAGCCCTCCTAGTGGAGAATTTCCATGCTGAGTAGTCTCCAGCAGCGAGACCCACCACTAGTCAACTTACAACGGAGTCTTCTGCCGCTGGTAGTAGACAGATGATGGAGAGGTCCAATAGGACCCGACCTATAGGTGGTCGACCGCACGACTCAGGATCGGTTGTGTGGGGCACCTAGAATGGAGACAAAGCCAGTCATGCCGGGAGCAGACAATGTTACTCCTATGGTTGGCTTGGTCACATGGCTCATGACTGTCCGACGTGCTGCTCTGATGATCAGAAGATAGTTGAGGGACCTCCCAGGCAGAGGTAGAGGTTCGATCGAGGTGGTCTACAGGTCGCAGGTAGATGTGGAAGAGGAGTTGGCCTTGCAGCTGGTGGTGGACGGTGTTACGAGGATCCACCACCACCACCACCAGGAGGTCCACCTCGACAACAGGGAGCAGGTGGACAGGGTAGAGCACAACTTCAGGCATATGAGGCCTACGATCACGGTGCTCTGGAGATGATTCGAGGTATGATCTGTGTCTATTACACCTTATTTGAAGTTCTTATAGACACGGGTGTCAGTCCCTCTTTCATTACCACTTCCCTCGTTCGGAGCACAGAGATTCCGATGGAGCCGTTTGCTCGATCCTTATGGCAAGAGACTCCTATAAGAGCTGAATCGATGATTACGCACTGGTGTCGGCAGTGTGAGCTTACCCTAGGAGGCGAGAGCTTTGGCTGGGATCTCCTCGTAGTGGCATCGCGTCATTACGACATCATCTTGGGTATGGAATGGTTATCTACAGTCCATGCTCAGATCAACTATATTAGGCGCAAAGTGCAGTGTGTCTATAGGGATGGGACCAGGTTCACCCTCACCAGAGAGAAGGGAAAATTTGAAGCACAGGATGGAATTACTCGAAGGAGGGTTCAACCGATCAATCACCAGTTGTCTTTCCTTACCCTCAGAGCAGTTGATGTGGAGAGTCAAACATATCCTATAGTGGTGGACTAGTACGCGGATGTTTTCACTAACGATGTTTCAGGACTACCTCCTCACAAATAGGTGGACTTATACATTGACATGTACCCGGGGAAAGCACCGATATCTACTCTAGCGTATCAGATGTCTCCCGCGGAGTTTCATGAGTTGTGGGTACAGCTAGAGGACTTGCAAGGAAAGGGATTCATCCGGACCAGTGTCTCTCCTTGGCTAGCCCCATTTCTGTTCACCAAGAATGTGGATGGGAGCTTGAGGCACTGTGTCGACTATTGTCGCCTGAACCAGGTGACCGTGAATAACAAGTACCCACTCCCGATGATTGACGACCTCTTTGATTAGATGAAGGGAGAACGATGATTCTCGAAGATAGACCTCAGATCAGGCTATCACCAGCTTAGAGTTCAAGACAAGGATGCGCAGAAGACAGCCTTCAGGTGCCGTTATGGCCACTACGAGTTCTTGGTTATGACCTTCGGCATAACCAACGCACCAGTAGTGTTCATGAGTATCATGAACAGGATCTTCTAGCCATACCTCAATCACTTTTTCATAGTCTTCATCGATGACATACTAATCTAATCGACTACTGAGGAGGACCATGCCAACCATTTTCAGGTAGTCCTGGACACACTCTGAGAGCACCAACCTTATGGTAAGCTCTCTAAGTGCCAGTTTTGTATTCAAGAGGTTCACTTCTTGGGACAAGTCATCTCAGAGGCTGGAGTTGCAGTGGATCCAGCGAAGATCAAAGAAGTACTTTCTTGGGATCCAACCAGGAGTGTGACGGAGGTATGATGTTTCTGGGGCTTGGTTGGGTACTACCGGAGATTTGTACTAGATTTCTACAGAGTTAAAGCATCACTATCAGCCTTGTTGAAGAAGGGGCAACCCTTCATGTGGTCGGAGAGATTCCAACAAAGATTTCAAGAGCTAAGGTATAGGCAGACTAGTGCCCCCATCTTGAGGCTTCCAGAGGAGGGCGTAGGGTAGGTAGTTTATTGCTATGCATCAGGGGCTGGACATGGTTGTGTACTGATGCTGGAGAAAGCAGTGATCGCATATGGTTCTCGGCAGCTGAGACAGCATGAGCAGAACTATGATACCCATGACCTGAAGTTAGTAGTAGTGTTCTTCACCTTGAAGATGTGGTGGCACTATCGTATGGGAAATGTTTTACCATGTACTCTGATCAGAAGAGTCTCAGGTATATCTTCTCTTAGAAGGACCTAAACCTGAGATAACGGTGATGGATTGAGTTCCTCCAGGACTATGAATTAGAGATAGTCTATACTCATGGGAAGGGGAATGTTGTTGTGTATGTGCTCAGTAGGAGGACTGGTAAACAGCTGCTAGGAGAGGCGACAGAGAAATTGGCTACCTTACGGATATCCTTTATGAATAGAGATGGAGCAGCCTAACTACAGTCTCTTATAGTCACTCCCCCACTTCTTCAGCGAGTCAGGGAGGTGCAGCATGGGGACACTGACTACAAGATGCGATGTGCTTAGATATCCACAGGGCAGGTACCTGATGGATTTTCAGAAGGTGGGGATCACGTCATCCCATTCAGAGGACGTACCATGGTACAAGTTTCACTTCAGGAGGAAGTGTTGAGGGAGTTTTAGACTTCCTCTCTAGTGGTACATCCAGGAGTGTAGAAGAAGTACCAGGACCTATGACGACAGCACTGGTGGCTAGGTATGAAGATGGAAGTAGTGGAGTTTGTCTCACGGTGCCTCACTTTCCAGCAAGTGAAGGCAGAGCACTAGGTACTAGCAGGCTTAGTTCATCCCTTAGAGGTCCTAGAGTGGATGTGGGATGGGATATACATGGACTACGTGATGGGTCATCCACATACATCCTGGGTTCATGACTCAATTTGGGTGATTGTCGAAAGACTCATCATGTCGGCCCACTTCCTACCGATCAGAGAGCAGGGCTCAGTAGAGAGCTTGAGACGCCTCTAGGTGCAGGATATTTTGCAGTTACATGGAGTACATTCTTCTGTTGTCTCTGACCGTGATGCACGGTTTACTTCTCAGCTATGGAAGGGGTTGAAGGAAGCTTTCGGGACACAGCTTTGCTTGGCCACCGCCTTCCATCCTCAGATGGATGGTCAGACCGAGAGGACCATACAGACCCTCGAGGACATGCTTCGTGCATCCTTCCTCAACTTCGGTCGTAGCTGGGAGGATCACTTTCCTTTGGTGGAGTTTTCTGACAACAACAGTTATCACTCCACCATCGGTATGGCACCTTTTGAGGCCTTGTATGGCTGACCTTGTAGTTCACCACTATGCTAGATAGACCCCGGGGAGTTAGCACTAGTGGGACCAGAGATGGTATGAGATACCACGTAGAAGGTGCAGATCATCCAGGAGCGGATGAAGAATGCACAGAGTAGGCAGAAGTAGTATGCTGACAGGAGACGGAGACCTCTGGAGTTCGAGAATGGCAACCATGTCTTCCTACAGGTCTCACCTCGATGAGGTCTACAGAGAGTTGGCCGAGGTGTCAAGCTATCTTTGAGGTTTATCAGACCTTTACAAATCCTTAGAAGAGTAGGTGAGGTGTCTTACCGCTTTCCTCTTCCACTTCAGTTGCACCGGGTGCACGACGTCTTCCACGTATCTCAGCTGAGGAGATACGTGCATGAAAAATCCCACAACATCGACCATGGGGAGCTGGAAATCGATGATGGGGTGACGTTCAAAGAGGTTCCATTGGAGATTGAGGATCTATAGGAGCGGGTCCTATGTAGATGGTTGATACCTCGAGTGTGTGTTCACTAGCAGCACGGAAACCTCCAGAAGAGCACATGGGAGTGGGACGCTCAGATGCGTGCTCATTACCCCCATATGTTCCCTTAGTGTGAGTTGTAGCTTACGGTGATGTAAAGACCTAAGGTGGGGAGAATATAAAGACCCTAAAATTCCGTGGAAAATTTTTTCTTAAATAAATGGGAATTTTACGAGTCCACAGAAACTAACGGCGCTTGATTCTGAGGCCCGGTGTTCTCAGAATCAATTTATAAAATTTTGTTTGAGTACGTTCAGTAAATGTATGAGCGTGTTTTAATAACTCTTGAAGTTGTGCTCGGAATCGAATTCCGAGGGCACTATTGAAATCGAAGCGTCGGTGATTGCTTAGTAATACCTTCACTGTAGTTTCATTTTAACATGATTGGAAGATATATTGTAGGGTTTCATTAATAAAGTTAAATAAAAATAAGGTGATAGCTTATTTTTATTTCTTGGTGGTTATAAGCTCCAAGAGGAGGTTAGTGGTGGGGGCCACCACACCATAACCTCCCATGAGAGGTTATGGATATGGGACCCACCTGCACATAACATCCCTTGGGAGGATATTTAGAATGGGGACCACATGGGCTTTAACCCCTTGTAACTCTCCATAAAGTGGGGGGGACCCTTGAACTTCCCTACTAATAAAATGTGCCAACCCACTTAGAATTAATTGAACCCCCTATTTTAATTAATTCAACTGTTGAATTATTTTGAATTCAATCCAATTATTAAATAATAGACAAAGATATTATTTCATTTTTTTGGCAATTCATTTGGGTGGGACTTGAGAGAGAACATAATCCTCTCAATGAAGAACGCGAAGAATGCTCCTTCCACTGAAGATCGACGAACACCATCTTCTTTCTCGACCGGGGAAATAAAGGGAAGCCTCACCCATGAAGAATTCTTACGCCATCCTCGGATTCTTCTTTCTCGACATCAATGAAACAATGCCTCCTTTTTCCATGACTTCGTCAATAAACAATCGTCAACCAAGGTAGGGGGATTTGAGTTGTTTTGTTCCCGTTCTACGTCGTTAATATTTTGGTATTCATTATGCCAAATGTTATCAACATAACATGGGGGGTTCAAACCGCACCAACACGGCGGACCCTCCCCCTTTGGTTGATCTTGTTTTTTGATGACAGAGGAATGGATCATGGTGAACATCGGTGGCCGATGACATGCTGGCCGCGAAAGAAACTGGCGGCCCAAAGGCCACTGGGTCTCGAAGAGGTCGCGACACCGCCTCACTATGTGGAAGAGAATCGCGTCCATGTCGGGCCGCGGTGCAGGCACGTGGTGCTGTCACACCACGTGGAGAAAAGCATGAGGCCATGACCAAGTCGGGCCATGGCGGAGGGGCGCGACGCCATCGCGCCATGCTAAAGAAGACTCGCGGCCTAAGGCTGCGGTGGAAAGGGGAGGGAGGATGGCTTAGCCGGCCACCATTGTGTCATATATAGGTGGGACCCTTTGGGTCTCGTGGTTATAGAGGCCGACGCCATGCACCGGTCGTTACGAACAAAGCCCCCCCCCCCCACACACACACACACAACGTGGCTCGCCGGGCCACATGACTTGCCCGGCCGGGCCACGCGGCCAGGCGGCCAGGCGACACGGCCAGCCGAGCCGGGCCACATGGCCATTCGGGTCGGGCCACATGGCCAGCCGGGCCTCGCCACTCGGCCAGCCGTGCTGGGCCACACGGCCCGCCAACCGGTCCGGTCCGTGCCTTCGGGCCAGGACGCCCACCGGTCGGGCCTCTTTTGGGTCGGGCCACCTTCGGGTCAGGCCGCCTTCGGGCCGGGTCATACCCTCAGACTAGGTCTGTCACACTCGGACTTTGCGCTATGTCATTTTTCAATTTTTTTATTTTCATCTTATAATTTTATCTTCTTCGAATTATTTATTATTCTTTTGATATGAAATACAGGTCGAGCCCAACTGGGGTTTTTCTCTAATAAATGAGAATTTTGGCCTCAACAATGTTTCAATGCTCCGTTGTCGAAGATGCGCGACCTCGCTCAATTCCCCGCCCACCTTTCCAATGTGAAACTAATTAAATAAAAGGAAATAATAATAAATAAAGAAAATTATATGAGTTTTCAGAGCTTGATTCTATACGAAGCATGGGCAAAACATAATGGTGAAGCCGTGCGACTTCGCCAACACTGCCGTGTGACCCGCCCGTCATTCAATTAACCAAATAAAATGAATTATTAGCAAGGAAATAAAGTTAAATGTGTGATAAAAATTTAATAAACGTTGTTTCTAATAATATTAATAATATTATTATTATTTAGGGATATTACTATGTTTATATTATTATTATTATTATTATTATTATTAGTTTTGTTTTATTATTATGATTATTATTTATCTTTAGTTTTAGTCTTTTTTTTTCTCCCAGTAGGGTTTCCCCATGTTGTCTGTCGCACCCCCCTTCCCCTGGAGGCCCTTGCGACGCGCCGAACAGCTCTCCAACCAGCCCTACTGCCGCCTTCTTGTGCCGCTTCCTTCTCCCCCCCCCTCTTCTGGATCGCACCACACCTAGCTCATCGGTGTTGTCCACCGGTCCCCTCACCCATGATGTCCGCTGGCTTCCCCAACTCGCGCCGCTGCACCCCAGCACTCTCCCTCGCCTAGTCCGGCGAACCCCATCCCGACCCCTGCCGGTAGCCCTTCCGGCGTAGCATCCCAGCGCGACTCCCCTGATGGTCGTGGGTTAGTCCTTTGCACACCCCCCTGCTCACGTGCTGACCAGTGCGCCTCCCCCTTCTCTCCTCAGCTGACCCCCTTCGGTTAAGCCTTTTTCTCTTGCTGTCCTTTTCCTTTTGAGTTTTGTTTGTTTTTTTTTTTCAGCGAGTATATGTCCGATTTTAGGGTAGATTCTTGATGTTGTCAGTTTAATTGATTGGTTTAGGGTCAATTTTGGTTTTTTTCAGTTGTGGTTGGTGTGCGGTGATCCTTGCGCACCATATTTGTGAAGTCTTCCACACCGAGGTAGGTGGTTCCGCTAATAATTATTGTTTGATGAATTTATTTTCGTGTTTAATTTATTCAGAATATTATTTAGTTAGTTTGAAGGGTGCAAAGTGGTCTTATTTTATTCTCTTGAGATCTCATATGCATTGATTTGTTATTAATGTGTTTTGTGATATTAGTGTGATTTTCGAGAAACCCATGTCAAGCTGGTTTAGTGTTTTATAAATTGTTAAATTTTTAATTTAATGATATTTGTGGTGCAGATCATTTTTCGATAATATTACGTCGTGTATTTTGTTCTAAAGTGTAATTTTAAGTAAAACCAAATTTATCATTAGTGAAAACATTATTTCATCGTTTGTTAGCACTGGTGTTAAACTACTCAAACGGTTTCTTTTTTAATTGGTGTAAGTGGTGTGGATTAAACTCTTGATGTGGCGTTGTGTGTGTTTGGTTACGAAAGAAGGTTTGGTTGGTTTTGTGTATAAATTCATCCTCTTCTCTACAAAATTTGTTTATTAAAAATAATAAATGTTTTATTAAATAGTTATTAAGGATGAAAGTTGTTTTAATTGGTTTTGTAAGAAATGCAGATTGAGTTTTAGAACATTTTAGTGTGCGTATTATTTCAAATGGATTCTGTGTGTGAGAATGGTGTTTTTTGGTGTGCGTGATGTCTTGCTTGGTTTTAGTGTATGATTATGACATGTGGCATGAACTTTGAATTACTTGAGCACAAACGGGAATCCTAGGTACTAGGTGGGAAGACTAGACTAGTGTGCTAGTGATACGGGAGTGGCCTCTGCCCAGTTTCTCTTAACGGGATTGACGCTTACAACACTAACTAAACATTGGATGATGACTGGATACCACTATTGTAGGAGGTGTTTCCCTACCAGTGGATCATGCATGGGAATGTATGATATGGTTCACCGAGACGTGAGGTTCTAGGGTCCCACTTCTCACTAGTATCTTTAGGGTCTCTCCCATGTATTGTGCTCTTGCTTTGCTTTCTGCTCACCATTGGAACATGGTGTGACGTTGGGGTTACCAAGAAAAGTGTGTGTGTGTGTGTGTGTGTGTTTGTGTACATGTGTGCATGCGTCTGTGTTTTTGTGCGTGTGTGGGTGTTCATGCGTGTGTGTAAGTTAATTTAAGTTTTTTCCTTTTAGAGAAGTTTCCCCTTAAAAACCGTTTTCATTAAAATTCTTTAAACACTTATTTATTTTTTATTCTGTTAAATTTAAAATGTATTTGTCTTTTAATAATTATGTGTGGAACCTTTTTCGGTGGTATCCTACTGGGATTTTAGCTCACACCCTACATACACCCTTGGGTGTATGTAGATTCTGTTTCTTTTGCATTCCAGGTTGTGAATTCGTGCTCAGCGATGGTGGTTCAGGTGGCAGTTGGTCTTTTCATGCAGAGTGGTACTGATGTGGCCTCTCTTTTTCCAGGAGGTTTGAGTATGAGTTTTAGTTTCCACTGTCATCTTTTCTTTTTAGTTATTGGTTCGAATTGAAGACTTTAAACATGTTCATAGTTTAAAGGCACATTTGGTTGTCTATTTCTAGTTTCAGTTTTTTTAGATGGTTAGTTGTTTTTCTATCTTTTATTTTGGGTAAATCGTTGCCATGTAATGTTTGATACCTAGGAACTTGTGCCAGCCCGTGGGGATTAGGAACGCCCTTCGGGCCATGTCGCGAACCGGGTCGGGCGTCGGGTCGGATCACCCGGCCTGGTTTGTGACAAAATAGTATCAGAGGAGCATGTTTTCTCTCTTGGGTCGTGATATTTTGGGATAGAGTCATGGTAGACTGGAGTTAAGGATGTCGGGACTCGACGTTCTGGTTACAAGTAAGGTGCCTGGCCAGCACACCTCGTGGCATGACTCGAGTTTCCAAAGCAATTTGTTGTTTGTCTACATCTTCGGTCCGTGTGGTTAATTTCGTTTATGGGAAATGAAAAAGGAGTAAGGTTAGTGGTCCCAGTGAGCTCGCAGGGTCTAGAAATCCATGTGGAGCCGGGGACACTATCCTAGAATACCCTCTGTGGCAGTGGCGTGATTGGCGTATGACCGCCAACAATATGTTCTAGTCACCCGCTGACACTAGTTTTCTCTTGCACCGTTCCTCGTTTCATTGTTTTGGAATTTTGGACATTATTTTTTTATGTAAAAATTATTTTGTCATGGAAAATGTTTTGAAATTAAGCACTTTAAAAAGGAAATGATGTATGAGGTTTGAAAGGTGTGATTTGAATTTGGTTTTGAAAAACAGAAAGGTCTGGTTTTGATCCTTGGTGTTCTCATGGACAACCACATGCATTAGGGTATATGGGAAAAAGAAATGGTCAATGGCATGATTAGTTCAATTCCTGGATAGATATGAGGTGGGTGTCAGTGCGGCACGAGAACATGCATGTGTGAGGCCCATGGGACACCATTGGTGTTGTCCAACTCACTAGCTTGGATTATTTTTTCAAAATGTTTTTTTAAATAAAAAATTTGGTGTTTTAGTAAATGGTGTTTGAGTGGTGTGTCCTTGTGTTTTGGAAATGTTGGGTGTTAGGAATTTCGAGCAGAGGATCATTTTTAACTGATTCGTGTCTTGATTTTGAATTCTTATTTGTATGTTGGTTAGTTGGTGCGAAAGCGAGTGGTTAATGGTCCCTTTTGAGAACTTCTTCGGGAACTCCTTGCAGTGGTACCCATTGCATATGTAGTGTTCACTTGTGGTATGTTTTGACCATTGGACCAGTTTGACAGGGTCCATGGTTTTCTTAATTAACTAGTGTATTCCCTCCCATAAAGTGTTGACATGTGATTGAAGTGTGTCCATAGGCAACCCGCTGTTGGCCGACCCTTTAGTTGATCAGAGGAATCTCTTATTGAATTCTAGAATTGAACCCACCTATACTTTTTACAACTAAGATGATCCTCCCTAGTGGGATGACAGATGCAAGGGGAGTTGAAATGAGTTTTGGTCTATTGAGTGTCTAACTCATCGGGTATGAAGTTTGAGACTGTCGTGTTTGAAGGTTTCCTCTGGAAATGGAAAAAGGAGATTCCAGTGGGGAATGGTGGAAGTAGACTGGAGCAGTCGGTCCTAACCACTATTCTAAATGACCTTTGTTCCTTCATTGGTTTCGTTTAAGAAAGGGTCTACGTTAGGACACTAGTTTGGTAGACCCAGTCGTATGAGGCTGCTATGGTTGTTTGCAGGAATGACATGTTGTTCAAGATGCAGTTTAAAGTCTTTCTCATCGTAATGTTTCTCTCTACAGTAATGATCATGCTCGGTGACGATTTGTGGCATCGTGTTCTCATTTAGTGTGACAAAGGGTGATGCGCATGCACTGTCTCAGCTCTTGTGTTGGTGAATGTTTCGTGTATGATCTGTTGGATATTGTAATGTGTTGTGTTTTCTGGTGTTCCATCAGTTATAGTGTGGTTACATGTGACACCAAAAAGATAAGCTTCGCACGGGGGTCCTCAATACCTGACTACGAGGTAGGAGATGCTTCAAATATCAAGGCTCCAGCCACAGGCCTCAGAGTGAAGCTGGCACGTGGTCAGGAACCCCGAGAGTGTATGGGACCCCAACATTATTTCTGTCATCAGTGTTAAATTTAGAGACGGTTTAAATTGTTTCTAGGGTTGTTCCACTCTTAGTTAGACATCTGGTTGCATAAGGTTGTCATGTCCATGTGGAGGTGTGCTCGTCTCGTGCCTTAAAGTCTTGGGGGTTGCATTCCACTGGATGCAATCGGTTTAGTGGTTCTTATGAGAGTTTTTTGGGTAAATCAGTCTCAAATTTGAATAGTTTTCATCCAGGAAATTTTGAGATGTTGGTTTGTGGCCGGCCGTGGTTTTGATGCTTGGTGGTCGGGCCCCTCCGTCCTTTCCCCTTGTGGTGGGGTGTTTGGTCACCATCGAGAATTTTTCAATGTTCTGTATCCTATGTTCGTTCTAATGGTGACGAGACCCACGATGGGTCTCGCAAAAAGGTATCTAGAATAAATCGGTGTTGGCCTTTCCTTAATGGTGGGGAGTCCGCCCGGACCTCCCCATGTTGGTTTTCCAGTCTCGTCCTAGGTGTTGGTTGGTTCTTAATGGTGGGGATCCCCTCAGGCCTCCCCATGTTGATCTATTACTTCTGTTTTTAAATATAGATTGGTGACAAGTGATAATAGTGTTCCATGGACGTGGTTGGACATTGTTGTTCTTTCTAGCCAAATGGTGTGGTTTTTGTTTAATAGTCCTTGATGTATTTAGGCTTGTAAATTTGAAATCTGTGGGTGCGAGGGCTCTTTTTTTAAACTATCAACTGCAGTTTGTTCATCTCTTTGGGGTGGGTGACACATATCAGAAAGCCTTTTTATGCATATCTTAAGGTTGTCTTTTGAGTCACTTTCTCTGAGCACGATGCTTTGCCTTTTAGGCCTATTGATTGTGGAGATCCTCTTTGAACCTTAGTGGGGTATCGGTTTCTTCTTTAGGGTTCAGCTTTAGTTGTGGCTTTCCGAGGACGGAAAGCTTTATGGTGGGGAGAATTGTCACACCCGGACTTTGTGTTGCGTCATGTTTCTATTTTTTTATTTTCATCTTATAATTTTATCTACTTTGAATTATTTATTATTCTTTTGATATGAAATACGGGCCGAGCCCAACTGGGGTTTTGCTCTGATAAATGAGCATTTTGGCCTCGACAACATTTCAACGCTCTGTTGTCGAAGACGCGTAGCCTCTCTCGGTTCCCCTCCCACCTTCCCAATGTGAAACTAATTAAATAAAAAGAAATAATAATAAATAAAGAAAATTAAATGAGTTTTTCGGAGCTTGACGCCATGCGACGCATGGGAAAAACATAATGGCGAAGCTGTGCAACTTCGCCAGCGCCTCCGTGTGACCTGACCGTCATTCAATTAACCAAATACAATAAATTATTAACAAGGAAATAAATTTAAATGTGTGATAAAAATTTAATAAACATTGTTTTTAATAATATTAATATTATTATTATTATTTGGGGATATTACTATGTTTATATTATTATTATTATTATTATTATTATTATTAGTTTTGTTTTATTATTATGATTATTATTTAGCTTTAGTTTTAGTCTTTTTTTTCTCCTGGTAGGGTTTCCCCCAGTTTTCCGTCACACCCCCCTTCCCCTGGAGGCCCTTGAGTCGCGCCGAACGGCTCCCCAACCATCCCTACCACCACCTTCTTGTGCCGCTTCCTTCTCCCCCCCCCCCTCTTCTGGATCGCACCGTACCCAGCTCACCGACGTTGTCCACCGGTCCCCTCACCCATGTTGTCTGTCGGCTTCCCCAACTCTTGCCTCTGCACCCCATCACTCTCCCTTTCTTGGTCCGGAAAACCCCATCCTGACACCTGCCGGTACCCCTTCCGGTGTAGCCTCCCAACGCGGCTCCCCTGCTGCCCGCGGGTTAGTCTGGCACGCACCCCCATGCTCACATGCTGACCAGTGCACCTCCCCCTGCTCTCCTCGGCCGACCCCCTTCGGTTAAGATTTTTTATCTTGTTGTCCTTTTCCTTTTGAGTTTTGTTTTTTTTTCAGTGATTATATGTCTGATTTTAGGGTAGATTCTTGATTTTGTCGGTTTAATTGATTGGTTTAGGGTCAATTTTGGTTTGTTTGAGTTGCGGTTGGTGTGAGACAATCCTTGAGTACCATATTTTTGGAAGTCTTCCACACCGAGGAAGGTGGTTCCGCTCATAATTATTTTTTGATGAATTTATTTGTGTGTTTAATTAATTCATCATATTATTTAGTTAGTTTCCAGGGTGTGAAGTGTTCTTATTTTATTCTCTCAAGATATCATATTCATTGATTTTTTATTAATGTGTTTTGTGATATTAGTGTGATTTTCTGGAAACCCATGTCAAGTTGGTTTAGTTTTTTATAAACTATTAAATTTTTAATTTAATGATATTTGTGGTGAAAATCATGTTCCGATAATATTACACTGTGTGTTTGGTTCTAAAGTGGCATTTTAAGTAAAACCAAATTTATCGTTAGTGAAAACATTATTGCATCATTTGTTAGCACTGGTATTAAACTACTCAAACAGTTTCTTTTTAATTGGTGTAAGTGGTGTGGATTTAAATATTGATGTGGAGTTGTGTGTATTTGGTTACGAAAGAAGGTTTGGTTGGTTTTGTGTATAAATTCATGCTCTAATATACAAAATTTGTTTATTAAAAATCTTAAATGTTTTATTAAATAGTTATTAAGGATGTAAGTTGTTTTAATTGGTTGTGTAAGAAATGCAGATTGAGTTTTGGAACATTTAAGTGTGCATATTATTTCAAATGGCTTCTATGTGTGAAAATGGTGGTTTTTTGTGTGCGTGATGTATTGATTGGTTTGAGTGTATGATTATGACATGTGGCATGAACTTTTAATTACTTAAGCACAAACGGGAAGCCTGGGTACTAGGTGGGCGGACTAGACTAGCGTGCTAGTGATACAAGAGTGGCCTCGGCCCAGTTTCACTTAGTGGGATTGACGCTTACAACACTAACTAAACATTGGATGATGACTGAAGACCACTATGGTAGGAGGTGTTTCCCTACTAGTGGATCATGCATGGGAATGTATGATATGTTTCACTGAGACGTGAGGTTCTAGGGTCCCACTTCTCGCTAGTATCTTTAGGGTCTCCCCCATTTATTGTGCTCTTCCTTTGTTTTCTGCTCACCGTCGGCACATGGTGTGACATTGGGGTTACCAAGAGAAGTGTGTGTGCGTGTGTACGTGTGTCAATGTGTCTATGTGTGTGAATTCATGTGTGGGTGTGTGTGCATGTGTGTGTGTAAGTTAATTTAAGTTGTTTTCCTTTTAGAGAAGTTTCCCCTTAAAACTCATTTTCATTAAAATACATTAAACACTTATTTATTTTTTATTCTGTTAAATTGAAAATCTATTTGTCTTTTAATAATTATGAGTGGTACCTTTTTTGGGTGGCATCATACTGGGCTTTTATCTCACACCCTACATACACCCTTGGGTGTATGTAGATTCTGTTTCTTTTGCATTCCAAGTTGTGACATCGTGCTTAGCGATGGTGGTTCAGGTGGCAGTTTCTCTTTTCATGCAGAGTGGTGCTGATGTGGCCTCTCTTTTGCCTGGAGGTTTGAGTATGAGTTTTAGTTTCTGCTATCGTCTTTTCTTTTTAGTTATTAGTTGAATTGTAGACTTTAAACCTGTTCATAGTTTAAAGGCACGTTTGGTTGTCTATTTCTAGTTTCATTTTTTTTATCTGGTTAGTTGTTTTTCTGTCTTTTATTATGGGTAAATCGTTCCCATGTAATTTTTGATACCCAGGAACTTGTGCCAGACCGTGTGCATTGGGACTTCCCTTCGGGCCATGTCGCGAACCGGGTCAGGCGTCGGGTCGGATCACCCAGCCTGGTTCTTGACAAGGTAGGACCCCAGTCCAGACCTGTCAGACTCGAAAACACATTTACGCCCATAACATGGGCTATGGGCGTCTGATCGACAAACCGTATATGGCGACTGAAATCTTAGAGTGATACGGTTCCTTTGGAATATCCCACTTGAGTTTTAGACATAGTTGGAGTACGGTATGGTTGGTTTGAACCTAAAAACCAACTGGGCCCCAGGGACGGAAATGCCAATAACTCACAGACCGGGCGTCCGATTGACGCGCCGTCTATTGCGTTGAGACCCCTATGATGTGGCGGTCCTTTGAGATACATCTACATGAGAATTAGTGATATTTGGAGTATCTAATAGTAGCTCGTGGAGTGGATCCACCCGAAGACGAGCATACAGAGTGTGGAGACCTAGTAGCTGATAGACCTGATGACTGCTTCACTGATTCGACTCGGAGTGATTCGACTAGCCCAGTGGGGAGCGCCTTGTAGTTGGTGGAAAACCCATGACGGAGGATCTCCTGGTATTTGGCAGTAGTCCCATGATACTCGACATGAGGAGTACCTCTGCAGGCTATTAGGGGGAGTGCCCAGTATTTGGTGGTAGACCCCCAGCGGACGGAGCGCCTGGTAGTTGGCAGAAGACCCGCAGTACTCGGCATGAGGAGTACCTCAGTAGTCCGAGGTTAGTGAGAAGCTCCTCAGTGTCACAGCATGCCCACTATACTCGAAAGAAGAGGAGTTCTCAAGCAATCTTGGTTTCGATAATGAAAATCCTGGTTTGAGCTGAGTCAATGACCTTTGTGTTTTCCTCATGATAGAGTTGTGTTACATGATAACTTAGGTATATGTATGGGAATATACCAAGGTAATTATTATCAGTTGATTTCATATATTGTGTTTTATCATTGTTGAATTTTGTGAGACCTTGAGGGTCTTGGGGTCCCCAATGAGTATCGTTATACGCACCCCCGCACGGGCAATGCATGCACCTCGTTGTGTAGGATGCAGATGACGGACAGCACTGACGGAGGCCGAGAGAGAGCTAGGACTAGACGGTACCCGGAGGTGGACCACTCGACGTGACGGTACATGGAGTGGACCAATAGACATGGAGTGTTGAGGAGTACATCTGAACCTACCCTTCAGGTAGGAACCCCGAACGATGATCCTGGAGTTGCTTCTACCTTTCAGCTATTTGACCCTTTTTCATTTGTACTTGATTTTATTTGTATTTGTACTTTATAGTTGGGCTTGTATTCTGGCCCCCCATTACGTTTAGTGCACTTGTTATACAGCATTTACTTAGTGTTTTCTTCCGCTTGTACTCTGGTTATGTGTGTTTATGATTTATAAAGGCAATGCCCTCCTAGTTTTAGGGAATTATGTCTTTGGTGCTAGTCACCAGCCCTTGGCCTATGGAAGGTGGGCTTGGGGTAGTCACGATACGTGCCCCGGGGGACGGGTCGTGATATTGAATTACATCAATATTTATATATTGTACTTTTTATGTGAAAATGAATGATGATTCTATTTTTTATGGATGAAATTAATGAATGGTAAATAATAATTCAACATTCCCAAATAATTATATCAAAATAAATATTATATATAAAAATTGAATATATCATAACAACCCTTTATTATGATACTGGTGGAAAACGAGTCATTTTTCCACATGGAGGGAGTAGTCCACATTTATATCAGAGCTATAATTTCACATTCCATATGAATAAATATTGGTTTTTAATAATTATGAAAATATCATAATAGCATATATTTATATTCATCATCATATTTAATAAATTAATAATTGGATAGAACATTATTATTTGATGTAGAATAGGAAATAAAAATTAATGTTATTAGTCATGGTCATTAAATTTTCAATGAGAACCCTCCTTTAGCAGCCACCTAAATCCTTGATTGATTGGTTTTAGGATAAGACTATAATATATTAATGATGTTTTGGGTTGTATTAGGTTACATAGAATATGTTTTTATAACTATAAGGATCAATTTTTTTTATAATAATGGCGGATATGCACCATTCTATATGTGAGGGGAGGGACACACATGGAATTACAAAAAAATATTATATAATCCAACATTCAAGATAAAGTTACTCAAAATAGATAGGGACTTGCAAAATTGGTTAATATAATGCTTAAAAATATATATAGAATAAAAATTATAGTTTTTCTAGTGCATATAATAATTTTTCTAATAGTTTTACCAACAACCCTTGTTTAACATGTTTTAACCATAACGAATTTTAAACAAATATTTTTGTTTTTATTTTTCATAGTGAAAAAGTAATGGTAAAACTAATAAATAATTTTATTTATTATTATTAAAAATATGGAATCAATTTGACCATATTCAACTTCTATATGTTTAAATATTTAATTTTAAATATGTGTATAAATCACAATGAAATTTTATTTTAGATGAAAAGAATTTTTTTGAATAAAAACATAAAATACTTTAATTCTATTCAGTATTCAAAAATAAAAATGAAATATTAAATAGAATATTAAATTTATACTATTAATAAATTTCAATATAACAATTAATTAATAATTATTAATATAATATCATCAAATAAAATTTAATTATGTGTATATAAATATTTTTTTCAAAAAATGTGATTTTAATCAAAAACATGAACTTATAAAAAAACCATTTATACATATGATTCATATATAATTATATAATATTTAAATTAATTACTATTATATAAAATTATAATAATTTTCAAAACATAATGATACATTTAATTCAACTTTTTTAAATGATGTCATTTTTAAAATTCTCTGAAAAAATTATTATGAATATTATTTTATATTCTATTGAAGATAATAATAAAATTTTAATATTGAAAAATAAATTCATTTCCATAACAGAAATTTATAAATTAATTATATTTTCCAATGAGATAAATGGAATTAAATCAATTTTTTAGGGAAAATATTATTTGATGTATAATATTAAATTATTATAAATTGAGAACATAATCATTATATATTAATCAATAAAGTATCAATATTTTAGTCCATTTAATATTTTCTTCATAATGTGATTATAATTTTATGTAAATACAAATATAACAAATATGTTATGATTTTTTTCTAAATCATTGTTCATATACATTAGGGATTTCATGTACAATGACCTATGAATACCTCACATTTATTTAAAAAGAAACTGAAATAAAATATTGTGGTGTTACATTCTACCAATATTAATATAAAATTTCCATTTTTGATTCCCTTATTCCAACACAAAAAAATATCATATCATTACATTATCACATCCTCAGGTTCACATATAGCTTACAAAAATTTAGGATTCCTATAAAGGGTTTTAAATGAGTGAGTAGTATTATTCTATAGAAAATTATACGTACAAGCCATTATTTCTAATATCTATTATTAATGGTGCATTTTATACTCTAGTTATTCAATATTTGATTTCATTACATGTGATGAATCATGATTTTACTTCATAATTTGGCATACAAGGAAAACATAATAATCATTATATAGGTTATGTGGGAGGAAAATGGGATAAGAACATATCAATATACAATTATGATTATTTCAAAAAAATATTCATGGAGATCATCATTATATTATTTATTAATATAATAATCATTTTCAGTACATAAATTCATTTGAATACGATATTTCCAATATTTTAATTTATATAATTCTAATAACTATCTGCATAAGGATTCATTCAACTTTTTGATTACATAACAAACTAATAAATAAATCAGAAAATCTCTACTATTTCGTGAGCAAATATAGATATCAAAAACATTATTTATGAAAAATAATTCATGTAATTTTTTAAAACAGATATTTCTATAGAGGAATTAAAGATGTGTAATCTAATTAAAAATTTAATGCTATTATTATATGAAAAATATTCAAGAGGAAGGTGGTGATCCCCACCACCAAAAAAACTAGAAAACATTATCATAAAATATCATATAGTGTTTTAATGATCCTATCATACCATCCCTCAATACGACGATAAAATGAATTACTGAAACATAACTATATATATATACTATTGAATACTTCCCAGTAAATTTTATAAAAAACATGAATCCCAATAATATTCAATATAATGAATTAATATATGAAACCTTACCAATTCATTAATATATATTTTAGAAATAAAATGATAAGAGAAATAGATTCAATTGCAATCTTTTTTCGTCATAATGTAATTTAATACAACCCTAATTTTATTGCTGAATATAAGTGTCTTCGATAGTCCGAAAAGGACATAAAAGGTGATGTTTTCCTATTTAAATTTTTGTGGGGATAATGGTTTAAATATCCATTATGTTTTCTATCTCCCTGCATTCACATATTGACATATTAACTCAAAAGATAAATAATTCATAATATCTCTCGTTATATTGTACAAAATTATCCACTATTTTATATTTATAACATCATAATACTTCCTAGAAATATTGTTAATGGTTAACAATGATAGTGTTCAACAAATTAATGCATCATTTTTCATGCTAAATGGATACAAACATACTTTTATGAAATATATCCTTCGATAAATAATATGGTTGAACTATGGAATCTTTCTAACTAACATTAATAGATATATATTATCCATCTTTATTTTTTTTAATTTTCACATAGATATATGTTTGACCATTCACAACATAAATAGAATATTTATCGCCATAAAAAACCTAGGTTGATCCATTGCAATTTTATAGATTTTTTTAATCACCATAATCTATAATCTACTATGATCCTTTAATTTCCAAGAACTACCCTTCTTGTACACTTTACATGGTGGTAAATTATTGAGAATTCATAATATATAATAAAACCAAAACCATATTCTCTGGTAAATAAAAAATTATATATATGTTAGTTAATAAATTTGTATTTTATGATAATTATATATTTTAAACCATTCACAAAAATGATAATTCCTCAATATCGTTATTGAAAATATTACTGTTTCTATCTCAAAAGAAAGAGTTTTGATATTTTTCAACTTAATCAACAATTATTATGTGGCATAAGATATAAAAATATCATTTTTCATGATAATAGGTCCCAAAAATACATTTTATCCATCTAGTTAAATAACAAATCAATTCCCAATTATGGTTATTAAGAGCGTTGGGGCACTAACTAACCATCACTCCAGTTTCTAGATTTTTATACACATTCATCCATCTAATGAACATAACAACCTTCCGAATTATCATTATGACTAATTAATATATCCATGATAAATATATCTATTTGAATTTATAATATAGGGAATCCAAGAATATTATAAATTTCAATCATAGTAGTTCCTATAAAATAATATTAGAAAAATTAAATATTTAATTGATTGAAATATATACCATTTATTTGGATTATATATCCCAAAAAAATGAATAATTATGTCACCAAAATTCAATTTAGGTAAATTTTTAATACACATTCTCCATCTTTAGGGGAATACTTAAAAATCAATATTGATATTCATGATAATTGATTCTCTATTAATATATAATAATATCATTAATAATGAATACCAAAACAGGTCATGGTTATTTATAAATACACTATTCATTTAATCTCTAAAGATAGTAGTTGAAATAATGGGACCTAATGGTAGTACTATGAATTCAGGTATTCTATACCCTGATCAGAATGATTTTCTTGGTATGCCTTCACTTTTCATTTTCTATTGATCGTATCCAGATCAAAGATCAATATTTGAAAAAAAAATTGATACCAAAATTATTGATTTGAAAAATCAACATCAAATTGAAGATGATACTAATTCATGATTGTGATCTTATAATGTTACAAATAGAAAATAAAAATATTTATTAATAAATAATTTTTATATAATAAATCATATGTTCACCCCATGTAAACACATATGGATGAATTAATGCCTTATCCTTAATTTCCTATATTTTCTTCTTTAATTCTATATCAATAATATCATTTACATTATATATAGACTATTAAAAATAGGTTTAACACCATGTACAAGTTTTAATAAAAAATCAAAATCATTATTTAAAGTGAATATAAGGAAAATATTCTTATTTCAAAAAAGTAACTCCATTAAAAATTTCATATATTCAATTTGACATTATCCACAATAACAGCCCATAAAAACACATTTCAATAATATTCATGACCCATGAAACAGATATTATTTCCAATGGAAGTTTAGATTCATCACACAATTATAAAATATCATATTATGGGTTATAATATCAATTATTAAATCTATTAATTAGTAATTTACATAATATTTATATAATTCAATAACATTTATGCCTAAAATGAAAGAAAATTCAAACAAGGGAATAATATATATATTTTTAGGAATTAAATACTAAAAATATAATTTAGGGTGGAATAATAGACTGAAGTTATGGTTGGAGTTCCATTATTTTCCTCTAATTCTATTTTAAAAATTATATTTAATTTGGAAAAGTGCTACCTTTTCTTATTCATTATCTTTATAATAGTTTTCAGAAAAAAAATAAAAAAAAGATATTTCAAGTATTAATTTTGATGGATAGTGTAGCTATCACTAAAGAGTAATTGGATGATATTTAACAATATATCTAGGATTAAGTGTTTTCTGATACATATCACCATCGTTAACTCATTCAGTCTATAACTAGTTTTTAAAATTCACATACTCCATTCGTTTGAATGATTAGTGTTGGCGGTGAATTATATTGAGATTATTCCCCATTCCATAAACATAATGAACTATTCCTATAGGTTTTACAATATTTTTCAAAATCTATTATATTTTAACACATAAGTCATAAAATAGTATTCTTAAGAAAATTTCAAACAAGTTTATTTCCACACTTCTATGAAAAATTAAGATTCATCTTCTTCACTTCATGGATTTAGATATTTTAATTTAATTTGAATTTCATTTTCTATACAAATAAAAACATTATGATTGATGAGTGACTCTATTATAGACATAAAAATTAATACCACATTTAATGATTTTATTATATAATATAATGTCTCATAGTATAAAAAACTACAGATTTGGGTTTTTGAACCATTAATGAACTAATCAATCTTTTATTTTTTCAAATATATTACATGAAATATACCTTTTATGTGTTGTATAATTCTTCTTATATGTACCAAATGTTTCTTAATAATTATTGTTTTTATCTTATTATTCATTCTCAATTTTGGTTTGATGAATAGGTGGAATTTACATATTGAATAATAATATCATAAATTGATCCCACTCAATGATTTCAAATTCACCTAGTTGCCTCTATTTCTTCAAAAGGGTCCACTATTGATCATCCTTTATATCCAAATTACAATAAACAAATATGAAAATTTGTTCTATTGTGAAATATAATATAAAAAATACCTTTTCAGTTACACTCATTATCTTTTTAGAAATTAGTGGATTAGATGACCCACTAATAAAAGGAGGGTGTTTCCTCATGAATGACTCAGCAGAATGTTAGTGCTTTTTTGGAATCATTAGGTACCTCATTATTAAATAGGTTTTCACAAAATAATATAAGAATATATTCAATATAATATAGTCCATGTTCCATTATATTAACTTTCTCACCAAGAAAAATCATTGAATATTTCATCACATTCCACATTGTCATGGATCTATTAATTACAAGTAGTTATTTTAAACCAAAATGAATAGCACGAGAAAAATATTCATGATGGTAAATTTCATATTGATAATATATATATATATATAGATAATTTGTTTTTATTCTATGTATCATTGGTTTTTTCGTAATTATTCCATAGTTATCATCTATTCAAATCATTCATAATGGTTCACAAAGAAAATCTGAATTAACCAAGGCATATCCCCTAAGAGATTCAAACTATGTCAGTTATAATGGCCCATTCACCAAGATCAATAATAGTAGCATAGGTACACTCAGAAAACTCTTTTTAGGGTTATCAACACTAGATAAATATATTCTAAAACCATAAACACATATTATATCAATACGATGATGTATTTTTAATGGGATGGTACACTGCTTTTTCTTCCAATAAAATTGGTTATTTTGTTCTATATATACTAATAATAAGTGATTATACTAGTTTTTTTTTGTTATTTGATTAATAAATTTACTAAACATAGATTTTATACCAACCATGGTGACCCCGGACATTCATAAATTAAAATTATATCATAATATATTAATATTTTTAAAATAACATTACAATCAATATCATATCCATAATGGTTTAGTGTATTTTGATACATGTATATATAAAAAAATTATACATAAATTATTCACATCATTTCACATTACAATATTTTTATGAAAAACCCATTATATTCTTATTATACATATAACCATTATCTATAAATCAAGAAAGATAAATATAATAAGTGGTGACCTTAAATTCTATTCAAGGATACCCATAATAGTTATTAATCAGTTTTCATATGTGAGCATTAGTTATATATATATGTGTGTGTGTATATATATATATGTGTGTGTGTGTTTTTCAGAACACAATTAAAAAATTGAATAATAATACTCAATTAGTCAATGATCATTTATCAGAAATCATGGTATACGGTTTCAGAAATAAAAATTAATAAGATAAATAATAAATAATCATTAACAATCAATCATGATAAATGTGAACATATCGTAAGAATGAGAAATTATATTGATGAAAAAAAACATATAAAATAAAATCCCTAGTCAGGGGTCACTATAAAGGATTCCATTATAGATATATTATAAAAATTTGAATACCTATAATGTAATTTAAAATAAGATATTAGTATTGTATTCTTACCTATTATGTTATCCTTCTCATTGGAAGTTATTATATTAATATTCTCTTATGATTTTCAAAAATATTCCTTCAATTTACAATGCATTAGAGGGATATAATTGATCCCCTAATCCTTTGTTTATATTATAATCACATTTACTTTTTTTATAAATGACCACCCATCCTTAGTTTATAATGCAACCAAGAGTCGCATAGTTTTAATCAATTCATTTTTATACACCATGATCTTGAAAATATTCTTCATTGCATCATTAATTAACTGATGGAATTAAAACGGATTTCATTAAAATTTATTATCCATTAAAATAACAAAAGTGGAAAAATTGCATCAAAATACTAGAAAATCGTATTAAACATCAACATATGATGTTATAGCTGAAAAATACTTATAATGGTAAAGTTAAACATTTATGGAGGAAGATACCCTTTTAATATTGAAATCAATCTATTAAAATTATAAAATTTTATATTTATTATTGATAAAAATTACTTTTTTAATAACAAAAATTTAGGGAAGTATCAACATACATGGAATACATGGAAGTAGAGTGAACAATACATGATGCACATATAAAAACAATAATTTCATTCACATTTCATTTTAAAATTTAAATTTCACCCATTCATTAAATGGATGGAGGATTCATTTAGATAAAATTTAAATACAGTTATAAAATAAAATTTCTTGAATAAATATTTTGAGAATTGTTTAAAATTAATTGAAAATATTGTAAATCAAAAATGAAAATGGTAGAAACAATTCATGAATAAAGAGAGAAATAAAGTCAATTTTCCATAGTAACATTATTTTAGTCACTTGACTACATTACGTGAAAATAAAAAATAAAAACATTAAATCATACATAATAAAAATATGATAACAAATGAAATATAATATTGGATAGATATATTAAATAATTTAATTATCAGAAAATTTAATCATAAATAATAATAGTAAAAATTTTATTATAATATAAACCCTTCACCTAAAATTTTCTCTCCTCATTTGTAATTTTTTGATGCATGGATTAAAAAAATAAAAATACCAATTAAATATTATAGAAAAATAATATTATAAAATATCATATTTAAATATAGAATCGATTTTAACAAAATGTAATTAATAATTTGTGATGAAATTGAATCGTATTTCATTATCATGGTGATAATAAACACATATGAATGAGTAATACATTCATATACCATTTGTTTTATTTGAGGTAGTAATATATTTTCCATTCATCAAAATAAAATCAAATTATATTTATGATATTATACTCTTCATATTTATATGGATACTTTATAATTAGTTGATTTAAAATAATAAATTGTATTTAATGGAAGTTGTTAAGAACTATTACTCATCATTACAAAAAAATATTTTTGATTAAATGTAAGGAATTTAAGGATTATTATTCAGAGAATAATATAAGATCGATTTTTAAGAATTTGACATTATGAATGTTTTTTGATTGTGTATTTTATATTCCAAATTGACCAAATGGTGAATATAATGGTTAAGTATATGATCCCTATTTATTAATGTATATTGAAACATAATGAATTCCATAAAATATTTCAATGATATAATTTTACTATCTTTTGAATTTTGATTCAAATTGATATCTATTGAAAATTAATAATGGGTATGTTTTAAATATCAGCATCCCAAAAATATTATACATTACTGGGAGGTAATCATAACCTTATCTTTTTGTATAACCACTAGTAAACAAGTTACAATAAAAAATACGGCATCATTATTATTATATTCACTATTATATAAATTAATGTAATACTATTAGATTATAATATTAATTATTATCAAAAATATTTAATCAATTTTAAAATATTTAGTTTTATGAGATACATATAATAATTTTTAACTATAATTCTTATGTTAATAAAAAACCATTTTATATAAATGAATTTTTATAACTATTCAATTATTTACATCAAATTATTTAATTGTAAAAACAATAATTTTTTTATTAAAATTTATTATTTACTGTATAATGTGTATTTATTTTTAAAAAAATTATTCAATATACATTAAATATATTTATTTTGATAAAAACACATATGGTAGATAAAAATGCTTTTGAAAAAAGTGGGGTTTATGGATTATCGGTATGTATTTATAAAATTAAAAACAATTTTTTAATATTTTTACATTATAATTATGTTCCAATAATAGTGGATATTTTACTTAAAATGAAATTATAGTTTTTTAATATAAATAATATCATTTAATTTTGATAAAAAATATTTATTTTTGAAAAATCCAAAAAATTAACAAAGATAATATAAACAAGATGAATTCAAAAAATATATATATATATAAACAAACTAGAAATTTTTAGATAATTAATATAGTTTTAATATAAAAAATTTAAAAAATTATTAATAATTTGTTTAATCCATTAAAAGACCTGAAAAGTTTATACTAATTTATTATCAGATAATAAATATAATTTCTATATTTAAAACCATTTTAAATATTTATCAATTTTTTTAAAAAATCAAACAAAAAATTTAATTTATATTCATTAAAAAATTTCTATATCGAGGTTCCCATTTACTTGAGGATGTGTGTAACGAATACTATCATATAACTGATGATTATATGAAAGGAAATACATATATTTTATTATAGTGTTACACTCATATAGCTATCAATAATTATCATTAAACATGACATGTGGGGGAAGGACCATTCAATGATTATAATATTAATACATGTTAGGATTCCCAAGAAAACAATGTGGGGGGTATAAGATAAAATGGTCACACCAATATATGAGAAATAGAGGCAAAATTGACCCAAAATAGATATTCCAAAAAAATATAAATTAAGGAATGAGGAATCTTGATCTTCAATTCCATCCATGTATGAGGAATCTTTATCTATATAAAAGAATAATTTTCCCTATTCTAGTATCCCAATGTTTTCCTATCCATATTTAATGGTCACATTCCTCTCGGATGGAACAAACCAACCGTGGTAGTTTTTTCCCATAGTTGATGGAGGGACTATACCTCATTTTTCATAATGCCACAAGTTATACATAAATTATATAAAATTCCCATTGTACATGGTGAGTATAGTGGTGGGGGAGGGGGAGGGGGTGGAGTGGGTCGAATAGAAAATATATTAGAAATGGGTGCCCTATTCTATAACCTGTAAATGTTGTTAGCGGGGGCTTCCATCATATCTATCACCTTATGGTTCACACTTGAGCCTCAAATTAATTTTACTATAATTTATATATTAAATTTATATTCCATCATCATTTTATTTTTTATTTCAATATAATGATCACTATTAAATTTTAAAATGAATATTATTTGAAAATGATGATTGGGGATTTCAGTTTATGCCTTAATGATGAATAAATTAGAGGATCATTACCTTTAGATATTTGTAATGATTTTCCCATAGTGTAAACGGGTTTAACTATGATTTCAATTCATTATCATGTCATTAATCTATATAAATAACTCTAAGTGTAACATAAATTTCATGTTAAACAAAGAATATGGTGTGGAGGTCCACTCAGGGTCATATATATATAATCCCCATTAATAGATAAGTTTGATAGGTTGGGTTACACAATGTATTCATCATTAAGTGAAACATGTGGGACAACTCGAGTTCTGACACCTATAATCCATTTAAATAGCTCATCATTCTAGATCTTTTGACAATATATATTTAATATAGGACATAGTGTGTTGGAATTTTTTGGTTTATATACCTATGATCCTTTTATGTGATTGAATTGAACATGTAGGTTCATATTTCCAAAAGTACCTCCAAAAGAACATATGTCATATAATATTTTTAGACTACTTTTCTACCATATAATGTGGGCCTCACAACCATTGTTCCTCTATAACTTTAGAGTTGTAGTCAATAATTTCATAGCTTGTATTGTATATCTTCCCATATATTCAAACATATTTCACTCTGGCTAGAAAAAACACTATTGATACATCCATATGTGTTGACAATGGATCTATAGACTCCAGAAGTCAATTTTAGGACATCACATCACCAATATAGAAGACATCATTTTAGAATATAACATAATTTCCTCCAATCCTAAGGAAATCAATCCGAATTAGTCTATAGTTATCTTTTCTGAAACACCTTCATGAATCTTCAACCACCATGATTATAGAAATTATTTTAAAATAAATATATATTAATATTGTGGTTTTATCAAGATATGAACTCAACTACTAATAGTCAAAATTAATCCAAGAGAAAGGGAAATAGTAAAAAATGTTATTCTCTATGAGATAAAATGAACCATCAGTGTTATTTTCATTGTGGGCTAATAGAGATATGACCAATGATAATAATCATTGTAACCCACGAACATAAATAATCAAATTATCAAAATAAAAATTGAAAATGTAAAATTTTCTGGGACATGTAAATATGTAGTGACATCTTGATTCATAGAATATAATTTAATATATGTTCAAAATCAAGGTGGATATAGTGGACAAATCTATAAATATAAAACTCCCACTTCCCAATTTGATCAATAACATATTTATAATACATTCACATAATCATCATTGAAAAAATCTCAGAACACTGTTATTGAGGCTATATTTCATGGAAATATGAGCATCTATCATTGATCCCCAATTATTCAGTCACAATTTTTCCAACATGAAATCATATTAGAAAATAATCAGTCTTTGATTATTTTTTATATAACACTTCAGATTATTCATAACAAGGATTAACTGGATTCCCAACATTTGGTAAATATTAATGAAATTAGATAAAATTATTATTTATATTACATAATGCTTTTATAGTGACTTATCAACACTAAAAATAATGATGAAGAAATATTTATCTTTTTCTTAAGGGTAAAAAATACAATTTGGAGAAAAATATTATCATAGATTTACAATCAAAATATCAATTCAAAGGTAAACCATAATGTTCAAATACATTCCTTCTTGATTTAAAATATTTCAAAAATTTAACATAACAATTCATGGATCCTATGACACCTATAAGTCCACATAAAGTCAAATTAAAATAAAATATACATATAGAATTATTTTAAGGGTCCTAAAATCAAAACCAAAAACATTAATGTTTTCTTACATTTAATGAAATTCATCCCAAAAATTTTAATCCTATAAAAAATGTTAGGGCACTGAACATGCATATAGCTATCACGATCTAATGGCCACTCAAGCGGAATCACATTATATTAATTAAATCATAGTATTGTGGTGGCTCCACCAAAATGGAACCATTCCTAAATTTCTGTAATATCAATTGAGTACTATGAATAAGTTTCTCTATCCTAGACATCTATCATTCTATAGTTAATACCATGTGACAAGGCGTGAATGTATCTTCTCGTATGTGATATGTGATAGAATTTAGGCTTTCAGTCAATCTATTTGTTTAATAATTCATGATATAATACATCCATAACCCGGTATATGACATGGAATCAGCTGATGAACATTTGAACACCTTTTTATAGTAACCAAAATTCTACAAACCAATTCATGTTGGAATCTTCTTGAACACATAATATATATAATTAAACATCAAGTGTCATCATCAATAGTAAAAATAATTTATCTACTTATTCGTTGTGGTCATTATCTAATCTCATAGAATATGATATTTCTCCACCATTGATTTCATTGATTATACTCTAATATAATAAAACATGCCTAGTTATGTCTATTTTATGGGTGAACTAAATGGAAATCCATATAGAGATTAAAATTTTCCTACATGTATATGATTTATAAATAATATTATATTTCAAAAATCAATAACATAAAATTTTCATCCTAATTTAAAAAAATCCATCATGAATGTTTATAGTATATACTCCAATACATGGATGGATCATTTGGTTTTTCCAGATATCATAGGGTTGAATGTCCTTTCCATCTATAAGTAGCTCACAAATGCCTCATATTTACATGTAAATAACAATAATATTAGCCAATAATCTCATTTTACAATATTTAGAGAGGGTATCAAATGATTATTTTTAAACTCTTTCACATGAAATTACAACATACTCTCCTCCAAACAGCACACCAAGATGTATAAAAAAATTCAACTATTAAATATCATAAAAAAAATCACCTATTTTATGTTTGAGCCTTGTGCATTATATGAATAATCCTTCCCCAAATCCAGGAATATTCAATATGACATCAATTAAGGGATGTTTTGATGTTTTTTCATACATTCTAGAATCAGATGATATATATTCACCTATTAACTTGTGAGTTATCTATAAAAAAACATAGAAACACCCAACCTCATTTATATAATCTAAAATTTAATTTGATGGTACTAGTAATTCTTTTTTTACAATTGGTTTTACTAAAAAGGGGATTTATAGATCATATTTTGTAACTCCACGTAAAATGTTTTTGGAACCATTATCCATCAATTGAATAGAATATAATTCTCCTCACCTTCCAAAAACCCATATGATTTCCCCTAAGGATTTTTGGTCACCTATAAATTCACCATCATTAGCTAACAAATGAAACCTTCTCAAAAAATATAAAATCAATGAATTCCTTGTATTTTACTAGATAATATAATTCCTTCTATAATCAACCATGGTATTCTATAATGTGGCCAACTATTTAGACACATCCAGTTCCAAGTGAGATTGTGATGTCCTATTAAGGATGTCTTCTACCACATTCCCCTTCACTAGAGTAAATAATATTTCAAAATTTATATTGTTCTATGAACTCATGCAAATGTCTATGTCTCATATTTTGGTATATATATTCGAAGATATAACTAAGACATAGGTGGTTAGAATAATATATAATTAACTCACCTAAAAGATAAATCATCCACATCATATTGGAAAAGACCACTATTTCTTACATCTTTTAGTGGATAAATAAATTATTTTAATGTTTCATAATATTTTTATACCTAAAAGATATCAAGATCTTCCTCTACATCAACGAAACTACATCCTATCCTTATATAAATCATAAAACACCACAATATAGAATACATCGTTTAGAAGTGTAATGATAAGATCACTAGTTAACAAATAACAAATATACTCAAACATAATATGTCATCATTTATTATTGGTGGGTGACATAACATGTCATGTAAAATGAATTATAAATGGATATAATCCTTAAAAATTCAATCAGAAACCTCTGTTATCACCCAAAAACCTATTGTAAATCTACACCTCTATCATTTTATTTGTATTTTTCTGAGATTTCATGACTACTATTATCACTGGGTCCATTACCACACCGTGATCTGAAATAACACACCCTATAAATTGAAACACTCCAATCTATAAATGATAACTTGGGATCTTAACGTTTGTCTTTTTCAATGATTTAACGTCTTGGATCATCCTAAAATTATCAAAGTTAATCTACATAGTTTCATAGTAAATGATAATGTAATTGGTAAATAAATAAATGAATTGATCCATGAATGCCTATATTATCAAATTTATATGTACCAAAAATTCACCTGGGGATTTAATCACACCATTTTTCATTAGAATTAAGTCATATCACCCATAAATAAATCAAAATTTTATAATTTGTATATCCCGCTTTTGAACCCTTAATTGATGGATTCTGAATAAGTGATAAATATTTGATAACTATATTTCACTATTCTATGGGCCAATGAATTTATAGATAATATGTAATAGGTATATTATTTTATCACTATTTTATTTTGGAAATGATAATAAAAACAAGTGATGCATTCATCGAGTTGGCCCACCTGGAATGTGTATTTCTTATGGTAACAACCCCAGTAGTACTTCTAATAGAATAGAGGATAGAGATAAATTTTATCGAGGCATAAAAAGAAATAGTATATTGTAGCCTAATTTACCTTTATTCACGCTCACAAGAATCTCCATGAAATAGTATTGTGTAACAATAAAAGACCAAAACATAATGAGTAAAACCATCCATGAAATAAACTATAAGGAATATATTTGAATTGAATAAGTGGAATTCATAAAGTAGAAAGATATACACCAAACAAGAAATGGTGTTTCAATAAGATAATAAAAGAAAAAATGTATGATGATGACAACACATCTCTTGATACCCATTTTTGACCACCGAAATCATTCAATGATCACAAGTATCACAATGATCCACTAAAGTCACTGATGATCATAAATTTTTTTTCATTATGAGTAATATATCCCAGAAAGTCCCATGTAGTGGTGAGTATATAAATACACAATAGGATTCCATGAAAACCAGAAATAGGGAAATACTGAGATATAAAAATAATCAACTAAACCCAAAAAGTATAAGTGCATCGAAATTAACCCAGATAAGAGAGGACTTTTATCTTCATCACTACAGCCCAGAATGGTACGTAAGTCGACCTATAGCCCCAAATGTTAATAATTAATTCCCTATATCATTGATATTGGAAAAAATAGTCTATGTGGAGCCTCCCCCCAATCTGATTACTCTACAACCATGGAATCCAAAACTCTTTTGGATTACCCACTCCCTGCACTAACTCGGGGATGGTGGTGTACCACTCTATAGGTAAAGTAACCACACCCTAATGTAGTGTGGGTGATTTTTTATACTATATATGTAATTATTATACGGTCTTATTCCTTGGTGTTAATAGAGAGCAATTTACCTAATATCTCTCATAAATCCTTCCAGATCAGTATCATTTCTAAACCATCTACTAAAAATGAAACACAATCATAACACCTCACATCATATCATTTATACTATAATTAAGTAAACCATAGTGTTCTACATGAAAAAACACTTTGGATATTATACTCATGTGCCAACATCAAAACCTCCTTGAAGATGATATGGTGGGGATATGATTATTGTAGATGTTAATAGTGTGTACATTGGGTCCAAAAACATGTGTCCTTGTAACATTTCCAATTTTTGATTCCAAATGGTCATGAATTGGGAATTTATGTCATTATACTTTGAATTTAACTGGGGTAAATAGTTATTCATGGACTCATGGGGCATACCTATATCATCTTGAGGTATGCTTGTGTACACTATTGGTACTAGTCTACCTTATATTTATCATAGTAGTGGTTGTTCCCATGTAATATAACTATTCCCATGTTCATTTACATGTAAATGCCCCTATAATACTAGTGAACACACTAGTCATTAAGCATCGGGTCACATGGAATTTATCATCCTTAAACAATATGTGATATTTTCTCTTGTTGAGACCCTATATTACATTTCTATGGGACCTCATGGAATATGTTCTTCTATAATAGATTCCATGTTGGTGAATTTTTCATATATAGTAATGAATTGTCATTACACTATTTCTCTAACATCCACAACCATTATAAATCATGAAATTTGATTTCCCAAAAAATGTTAAAACATAGTTGGATATTGATTCGCAACCTCTAGTTTCTAGAATTCATTATTTGATCAGTTGTGTGGGAGACCATCATGCATATGAAATTTTTTTGTTTCCCAAAACCCATATCCCTAATATTTAACCGACTATAAAATCATGGACATTCACTAAATCATCAATGTATATGTCATTTTCACTAACAACATGAATTTGGGGATCGAACATGACCACCCAACATCATTAGTATCAAAATGAAACCCCACAGGCCAATAGCAATGAACATGAAGAATAATTGGGGAATAATAATAGAAAAATACATTAAGTATCCTTGATTAGTTTAATCTTATACAAATACCATAATGTATGGGATGGTGGTTGATATCATGGAATAAAAAATAAAAAATTGTTTAAAATTTTGAATTTTATTTTGGGATAACATGATGAACCCAAATCAATGATCAAATTATATAAGTTATCAAACAATTCATATGAATTCAATAAGGTGGGAAACAACAAATAATAATCCCTTTAATGATCATGGATTAATTTTTTGTGTAGATTGTGTTCAAAAATGATAAATAATATCCACTAGATTTCTGTTCTACCTCTCAATTCACCTCAATCGGATCATCCATAAGTCTCCTCTAGTTTTCCAATGCTACTGCATAATCTTACTCTTCTCAGATCCTCTTTGATCTATTAAGAAAAAACAATATATTTTTTATAGTAGAATATTTATAGAGTATTTTTTTCATTTAATTAAAATATAAAAATACATTATTTACCTTATTAACTACACCTTCTCATGGTCACCTAACATAGAATATTTGTTCTTCATTAAATTTATTTTTCACATAAGATAATGTCCCTGTTATGGAATCAATTGTGATCTCATATTTCTTGTATTATTGACTAAAAATTGGAAAACCATTTATACGAAAATGATGTTGTCTATGGGTAAATATAAGATAATATTTTTAATATATTAATTTTTGTGGTCCCAAGACAACTAATATCTATGATGAATGCAAGGATAAATCTAGATATATTCCCATAAGCATTCAAAAGTCTAATCCTCAAAATTAAATTTATTACATATTCCCATCATTCAGGGAATTAATCCAAAAAATAACATTATAAAAATATGGGGGGGATACATAGCTCACATATACTCCCTTTTTACCAAGATCTCTCCTAAATTATATCGTGATACCAAAAATAATTGACTAAATGGGTAGTCCATAAACTCAAGATCCTCTTATTCCAATCCCTAATAGTTATTAGACACACTATGAAGGGGGATCCATATGTCATATCCTATATTCCCCTAGTAAATATTTTTATTTGGATATTAAATGTATCTCATAATATGTAACTCATTAAATATTACATTTTCTCAATCTAACTATATGGGAATATCCTAGCGATATAATACCGCACCAACCCTCTATAGAATCTAGATGTGACAAAAAACTCAAGTATAGAATGATTCCTTGGATAAATATATGTTATCTATATCATGTGGAATCTCTATAAAACATTATCACCATTCCGAATCACTTGGATCTTATAAAATCGATCGATATAAGTTTTCAACATACTATATGTCTTCATATTGTACTCATTTGTCATTTAATATTTCTTAATCATCGAATACAACATCTTTATCCAAAAAATAAATGTATTTCCAATATCATTCCTTAATAAGGGTCACATGTATAGTCTTCAATATAATTAATGGAATTGTATTGTGATGATAACAGAGTGATTAATATTATTATTGGAAAACATAAAAAATGAAAACTGATCTTATAATCTATGCCCAATTACTAAAACATATGATTTCATTATATCCTCAAATAACTAGTGATTAATCTTAGATATTACAAAAAAATTAGGGTCAAACAACATGTTAATATTCAAATATATTCTGAAGGGATATTTCATGTTTATGCATAATTGTTACATTAGAAAAGCATCACACTCTGAGATAATTGTCTATGATACCCCATCAAGCCGGATGATCTCCTAAAAGTAATAAATACAAATGAAACTCAACCAAAATATGATCTCAATGGAAAATAATTGTCACACACTTCATATGTCAAAAAAATCATCGCAAAATCATCATTCCTCCTAGTTTGTGAATTTCCCATCATAGAGTCCATGGAATTTTCATCCATTTCCCTACAAGGAACACAAAGTCCTAGGTGAAACCTAGAAAAATTTATTATTAAACCATTTCCTTATGACATGTGATATACCAATAGAAAAAATTAGGGAAAATCACCTAATTATATCTGAAAACATTCAATGGAATTCCATATACATATTTCTACACCAGATTCATAGCTATATAGAAATTGGCGAAATTCAACCATACCTCATTAATGATTCTGACTAGACCTGCCATTTGTTCCAAAAAACTAATGGTATTCTCCACTATATTAGAAATTTCATCTTTTAAATCCCCTAAGGATATATAATAATATATAACCTCTATGTAGATATATGTTAACTAATCCTCAATCACATGTTTTTTTGCGGATAAATCACAAAAAACGACTGAAGAAAAATTGCACCACACTCCCCTATCATGGTTAACTACCACATAGATAACCACATAGATTCACCCTCCACTAGGAAAGAACGGGAATAATAATTTAATGAATAATAAAATATGTTTCCCTTTCCATGATAATAGATCATATTAATGTCATTATCTGAAATGATATTAAACTCAAACAATTTTCTCATGTTATGATCTCTATGAGTCAATATGAACCTTACACTATGGTGGTCATTATATTATAGAAATTTTATAATAGAAAATAGATTCTACACATTTTTAGAGTGAATTCCACCTTTTTCAACCCGTATTTTTGAATCACATTGTTTTTCTTTTGTGGATTTAACTGACATGATTGAGATGAAATCACTCCCTTCCTCTTGCATAATACCTTATCCAACACATCATTAGAGGAATAAAAAACTGCCTAATCCACCGCTCATACAATAGACTCAAAAGGGATGTACTATTCATCCTCATCCTCAAATCCATGATTGCGCTCTGATAAATCTTTTTCTAGGAAAAAAATATCCACATTTCATAAATTAATCTAATGGATATACTAACCTTGATATGTCAACAAAAAACCAATTATTGTAAATCTTGAGTAAAATAAATCACTACACATCTAGAATGATAACAATTGGTTCCCTATAAAGAAACACAATAATCATTTTTTGTTTTATAGCCAATCCATTCTTTGATATTACATTCCATAAAATTTCATCCCCAAAAGTCAATTATATACACTAAAAGGGTTTACCAAAATGTTGTTTACATGGAGTAAATCTTGGACCATACTAAAAAAAATCAAAATCATACTACAATAAAGTGTGAAAGTGTTCCAAATAAACAAATAAAACAATATATATATATATTTATATCAATAGGGTCCTGTTCCAATGAGTCATACACATTTATGGAAAATTTTCACACCAAACAGAATCACCAGGAAATCATAGTGTTCATAGAAAATTCATTTTTTTATCATAAAAATGATATCATCATAAACCCTAAAATGATATATGCTTAACCTGATATCATTAATTGAGAAACTAATCACACATCACAACTAGTTGATGATTTCATTTATCTCTAAAAATTTATAATTTTTATTTATCATTTCATGGTTTATACAATGATAATCAATGGAAATAAATAATATCCAATTATCATCTTTTAGAATAAATCCAAATCCAAGCAAGGGGATACCTAGATTATAATAAATACCTTATCTCAAAGGTATTTTTATGACACCCTCTTCACCTGATGAATGATACTATCCATACGATATTTCAAAAAAGCTATCAATTTAATGAAATGGTGCATGTTGATGTAGAATTAAATCTACAATATTAGAGGTGGTCCATGAATATTTTAAGGGAATACTTCCATATAATTATATAGTAATGATTGAATAAAAAAATTCCAAACCATTACATAATCAGATGAACTTACTAATAGATCAGTTATGGGTTTCATCTTCCGTATCTCCATGATATCCCTCTGACTCCTAACAGAGAATCTCATTAAATCGGTATTCATTCATCCAACTCTTCTATGATAGGGTAAGTATTGGACTAAATCGTGGACAACTAGTTCATGACCATGATTAATCAATATTAATTCATCAGGATGACCATGGCGTCCCATGATAAGCTTACTATACAGATCGACAGCTCAGAGTGCAATAAAATATGTGATATAGAATAATACCTCCATATTAGAACCCATAACAATGAATCAAGGGAATATATATAGGTAGATTTATATGATTCATTATTGAAAAAGATATGATATAATTAATCATAACCATGTATAATAATATAATAAATAGTATAAAATACATAGATGTACCTCATATCATCTCATGAGTATCTCAGTCACATACCCTTATTGCATCCACCTTCGTACAGCCTCGACTGCTAGCACTATAAGCATGGAAGGGGATTATGGTTATGGTGGTGGAACTGTCCTATGTAATCTCCATCCATTAGAAGGTCCACTCTATAGGGATCCACATTATCCTCTTCTATAAATTTCCCTCTATGTTCCCCCATGAACACCCTTAGGAGATCCCTGATCATGGTTTTTTCTATGTGGTGTTGGTCCGACATCTATATACCAATCATTATTATCAAAATTGATAGTGAAATCCCATTCCATGTGAAATATCAAATAAAAATAATAGTATCATCACTACCAAGTGTTACTAGATTCCATTTTTGATACTTATGTTAATGATACACACATTGGAGTTCAATCATGAGTATGCCTCTTGCTTTTATACCCAGATGTCTAACATCCGGTAGATATTAAAGACCCCTCAATAACATGATTTCCACCACTAGAAAAAGTCTCCCTTCATCTCCCTTCTAGGAAACTCTTGAAAAAAAATTCTCACTCCACCAAAATAACATATTTATCAAAGAATATAGAGACTACACAATCATTAATGTCTCTATAAAATCCCTTCATGAACATTCACTCACATGTGAATCCATTTCCCATGATATCAAAGGAAAAACACGTGAGAATACTGAAATTAATGGGGTATATTATTGGAATAATATCAATAATTTTAATATTGAGAAGCTAATGTACCTATACCCATAAAAACCATGAACGGTAATACTAATAAATATATATATTTCGGGATGTAATAAAATGATAGGGTAATGTCATCATTGTTTTACATCATCTTCCCCCACAAACTCCCTCCTTCCCCATGACTAAGGTTGAACTAATGAAATCCCATCTGATTGGTCATGGTACAATGAAAAAATAATAGTTATATCACTAACTCAATTCAATCATCTACAATATATAGCTTTTAATCACCATGAAACCACAATTGACTATGTCACTAGAACTCCCATAACATGCAATGAATTATCATATAATCATTTTTACAACCAATGGAAAATATAACACCATGAGGCATTATGAAATTTTTTTTAGATATTTAAAATTTCATAAATTTCTCTAATTACATGGAACACTAATTTTAGCCTCTGTTAAATGACAATTATATTTTTATCATGTGTTAAAAGTAACACCATGTTTCGCTTGAGTTAGACACAACCCCAAAATTACTTGAAATGTGAAAATGTATTAAAACATTAATAATTAATACAATTTTCATCACATAAAAATTGAAATTCTGTTTATTAATAGTAATAAATAAATTATAAGAAAATCATCTTTTAATTATAAATAATATATGTATCATTTAATGGACACTGATTTTTTTCAAAAAGATTTTTTTTATAATTGACGGAATAATCTTGCTTTTCAAAAATAGTTTAAAAATAAATATTACCTTTTTTAAATAATTTATTTGATAAAGAAAGCATAATTTTTTATATTATCATGTCAAAAATAGACTAGGGTTATCTTTTTCTGTTTTTTGGAAATATTTCATTTTTTAAGAATAGTTATAAATACAAAATTTTATTTGAAAGATGAATATTCCATTATATAATTTATCTAGAAATATTAAATACTGAAATGATTTTAATGTAAAATTCATAAAAATATTTATATATTAATAAAATCTATTTCATTATAATAATTTTGAAATTTAGTTTTTATATAAAAAAATTATAAAAATATGAACAATTTCTCATTAGAAATCCACAACTCATCATGTCTCAGAGATTAATTTTTAATGTAATATTTCAAAATTTATTAAATGAATATGAAAAATGGATTACATATTTAGAATCATAATAAATTTCAATTTATAGAATGATAAAAATAATTTTTTCTATAATAAAAAATGAAAATGGAAAAACTATTTACCATTGTTTAAGTAAAAATAAATTTACTCGAGTTTAAAGTGAAAATAAATTTTCTACAAATGAAATTCAAACTGGTCCAAAATTCATTTTACTAATATATTTAGAAATTATCAATTCTAGGATAAAAAATATCCCAATTTCTATGTTTTTAATGAATAAAATTTAGGTATGATTGAACCTTGTCAATTATTTATAACTATGCCACTTACATCACATATAAAATGCCCCCACCACTCCTTTATTGTTGAAACCATCAATCACAAATGGATTAAAAAATACCTAACCAAATAACTTCTAAAAATATTTCCCTAATATGAGAATATTTAGTTTGGGAATAAATATAAACTAAGAATTATTTTGTTGGAAGACTTAGGAGTATAGTCGATGAAGAGGTAATACTCTTCAATTAACATTTTACATTATTTTTCCCTCCACCACTTACAATTATTTTTAATACATTATAATATAATAATATGAGTGTATATTATATAATTGGATTTTGTTTAAATTATTATAATATTCAAAATTTGTCTTCACATCTATCAAATGGTCCAAAAAATCAATGTTTGTTTGTATATCGTGTTACCGCATCGCCAGCCAATGTCATTCAATTTTATGTTACCACATCTCACATTTGGGTAAGATGATAGATATAATGTATATATATGATATATATAAAAAAATTAAATATCAATATTTAGTATTTCATATATTCCTTTGTTCATTATTTTTCATATTGGATTAGATAATGTCATTTTTGTGTAAGGAAGAATACTTTATCACGAGGCAATGTGATTCATTTTTCACTAAATAATTACATGGTATATAATAAGGATAATGATGAAAAATGTATATTAGATAAAACAGGTAATTTTGATATTAATGATATATTTATAAAAATTAAAATAAAATATTTAATTTTTACATTGAAATATTACAATATGATTTGTGTATGTGGTGACAACAACATTCATGAAGCAATGTGACTCTTTTTAATCATCACACCACATAGATGATATTTATAAGTATATTTAAGTAAAAAATATTATATATATGATATTATAATGATTATGTAATGGAAAAATATTACTCCCCTCCTTTCCATAATGATCAATGAATAACAGAAACATTACTCATACGTACGCATGTCCAACCATCTCTATGATCGTAACATACATCATTTATCAAACTAATCATTCATTATTTGTTTAAAGTTTATTTTATTAAAAAAAGATAATTATTTAGGAATTTAAAATATTTATATGATGGAACTATATAATATGTGTAGTAATGAGATCATTCATTACAAAACATGAATGATTAAACAAACCATGAACACTCAAAATAATGAAAATAATGATTAATTATTTACGAATGGGTAGTAATATTTCCTAAATGGATCATATAAGTTAATATAAATTGTTATATGGTTATATTAAAAGTTAATAACAACTTTAAAACTACTTTATAGGATTTTGAATAATGATAAACCAAAATGAAGTGTAGTTAAGGGACTTCATCTCAATTTTTATTCATTTTGGTATAATATAATGTTATTCCCCTAATTTTTTATGGTATTTATTGAACCCATTTGACATTTAAAATAATTAATATATCATTATTCGTGTAATTTTATATTTAAATTTTAACTATATAATCCATGTTTATTTTACTAGAATACTAAATAGGTGGTAATTAATTTCATAACCGATTTTCATTCATTGGGTTATATGACTTCTTTATAGTCATTGATATAGTAAGACTATGTGTACAATAAAATTTTATGAAATTAATATTATTGAATCATTTTTTATGTGGATTTACATTTTATACCCATAATCAATTAATTGATCAATTCTCACTTCAATGTTAAGATCATTGTTTATGTCTATTTCACAATCTATTTCTTATTGAGATTAATTATCAATGATATTTAGTTGAGTGTAATTATTTAATTATTTTCTAAATAATCATATTTAATCTTCATATCCTTTGGTTTTTCGAGATATTTTAAGGTATTAATAACATTTTAAGAAAATTCGTAATTAAAAGTAGTTATAATATTTTTATGAAAATCGGACATCACATCCCACTTATATCAGAAATATACATTCATTTAAAACTGTGCTTTCAAAAAATATATAAATTTCTTATCCTATTAAAAATTATTTATTGAAGTTATAATTTCTTATTTTTAATTTTTTTAGAACGTTTTGAATGAAATATTCTTGTCATTTTCCCAGTAGGGAAATTTTATGAAATTTTAACAATAAAAGATGAATTATATTTTTGAAAAAAAATGTAGAATAACACATCATCATGACTTTCAATTAATTATCTCTTATTTTCATGTATACATCGTTATTTTTTAAGAAATATTTTTCCCTAATATTTTATAAATTATTTTTTGGTATTTTTTACCTTCAAAAAAAGGATTTTAAATATGTTTTATGTTTAAAGAAGTTGATTTGAATGATAAAAGTTTATATTAATGAAGAATGTTTTAAAATATGTTTTTATTGTATTTTTATTCATAAAACATAAAAACATTCATTCATACTTCAATGTTTATAAATTGGATTTATTTAATCCTTATTCATTATATGTATTGTTTTTTAATAATTTTGTCTAAGGAATTTATTTGAATATCACCGTTTTGATTAAATTATGTAGTCTTTAAATTTTCCCAGAAACATTAACATTCATTTTAAAATATTATTTATCATAGTTATATTTATTACATAAACTATACATTAACTTTTCAAAATATGTTAAATATAGAACATTTACTTTTTATATGGGGAAATAATGATAAATATTTATTATTTAATCAATTCATATTTTCATGATAAGCCACTTTGTTCATGAATTAAATAGATTATTCAATATGTGAGGAATGTTTGGGATAATTAATAATTGTTTTGGTCAAAAAGTATATATCCATTAAATGAATAAATAGTTATAATGAGACAATTATGTAAGATAGAATTAAATGGGTATCGTAATATATTTTAACCCATCATATGAAATCTATTGACGGTAGATGGATCATGATGAATAAGATCATTAAATCCAACAATTAATCATTTCCTTTATGAGTAATTATATTATAAATATTATCTATGTGATTTTTAAAATTATATTATCTCTATATGAATTTTGTTATATTTTTTTATTAAATGTTTTATTTTTTTGTTTAATTAAAATTCCTAATTTTTTATACCATATTAATTTTTGATATTCATGATATTGACTGAATAGAATATTTTTAGTCATTTACCATTCTATATATATTATTATCAATGAGAGTTGAAAATTTATTCTATATCTGGATAGGATTATTTCATTGTTTATTAATTAAAAAGAATGTTTTTTGATTTATTTACCATTCCCTATTTATTATACATATTGATCCATGACAAATCCATCTATACATAAACCTTATTATGAATTCAAGAACACCATTATTTTATTTCACATACCAAGGTTAACATAATGTTTACTATGATTAATTTTAATGTATACTCTTGAGGGAATAATGTTGTTCTAAAAAATTTATTATTTTATGTTTTCAAATGTAATTAAACACTGAAGTTCGAGATTAGTTTTTTGATACTAGTAAATTATTTGATCATTTGGGATGTGATTCATTGTATGATAAACCAGTGTAATAATGAAAAAACAAAATCTGGGATATTATTTCCATGGTTGCTAGTATTGAAATTAAAAGTGTATTATTAGAAATATATGGATCAATATTTAAGAAAACATAAATTTGGGATCATGGCCCTATTATATACATTGAAGATATGTTTAAGAAAATATTGTAACAGTTTTCTAAGGATGATATTTCGTTATTTTTTTCAAAAATACATCCTTGTGTAAATAAAACATGTGGATTTGATCCTAGTATATATTTACATTGGTATAATAAATATTAAAATTGATCTTTATTTTTCAGCTAATCCTCAGCCTTTATATGATAATTGGTCCTACTACACACCTGGTTTGACACTCGCTGAGGGTGTACTTAAGAAAATGCTCATTTTGTTTACAATACAATAAGATAGATTTGAATATATGACAAAAATGAATGATCTATATTTAAACTAAATTGTCTTATATTGAAATAAGGTGTCTCAATCGAATTGAGAACAATGTAGTTGTGAAATGGAAGGAAATAATGAAAATAATTGAAAATTAAAAATAAAGAGTAAGATGAATGGAGATAAATTTATTCTTATAGAACCATGTATAGTTTTTAGTATTAAATATGGGTAAATGAAGAATTATATGAGTAAATTTCCATATAAAAGGCTAAATTCTATACCATGGAAGGATCTAGGATGAAATAAAGTGGATTATATATTTTATTGGATTATAGAATTATGATATAGAATGATTTTTCTATAATTATTATTTTTATGTTAAGAATATTAAAACTTATAAAGGCTATATTAAATTTTAGATTCATATATTTCCACATTATATTAAATTTTATTTTTTCAATCACGGATTTATTTTTTGATTATTTATCATAAGTTAAAAGTCATAAATCCCCATTATAATTTTTTTCATAGGAATGTGCAAATGTTAAGGATATTTTTTGAAAAAAATTATGGTATTGCATCCAATTGTTTTAGTATATGATTTCTTCTAAATTTTATTTCATTTAGAATGGAATTATTTGTTTTAGAAATAAGTGAATAGGTTTTTATAACCATTAGGGTAAATATGATCATTAAATAAAATTTAATTATTATCAAACAAGATTAATTTTCATTGTGAAAATTTTATTCATTGAAAACCATAATAAAATGGTTGTTTAATGTTTAATTTTATTTAAATAATTTCCAAAATATTCCATGGTAACATAATAAGAAATATATTTTTTGGAAAAAATATAATTCAAATTATGGGTAACAAGACATTAATTTTATTGAGGATAAGGTTCATGAACCCAAGAACGAAGGATGATAAGGGTATAACAAATACCATTGGCCTATTAGATTTCCTATTTAATATTATAATATTTTTAGATAAATTATTTGAATATTAAATTATAAATATGAACCAGTGGTGTTAGTTTTTTTGTTTAGACATTAATTTATTAAATTTGATAACTTTTTGTTAAACATATTTGTTTTTGAATACAGATAGCAGACGATGGATAAAATTTTCACTATTATATGGATCATATTATCTATTAAATTTCAATTATTATACACCAGGCAGAAAAAAATAATTTCTTGATATTTATTTCTTCTATTATGATATGAATAAGAAATTAGGTAATACATAACCATATGATGAAATTTTTCTTATGAAATAAAAATATATCAAGAAGTATATTTCATTACATTTATATATAGTAAAATAATTCAATAGATTTAGGATAATATTATTGATACAATAATTTTACCCTGTTACATTTATATCAAAAGAATTAAATTAAATTTTAAAGTATAACATATTTATGGTTATGAGGTAATTATATTTCCTTAGATTATTCAATTTCAGTTGATCAATAACCTCTATTAGATACGACAAATATTAACTCTATTCATCCATATCTATATCTTCACATTCACCAATGTTCTCTAATATAGAAAAATATTTATTTAAACTTTTTATTTCCATTTACCTCTTATTAATTTGATATATTATTAACCATTTTAGGATGTGGGTCATTCCTTTATTTCATTTCCATATATGATTCAGTTTATTTTCAAAATCATGTTTAAATTTATGGGATGAAATTATCTTATAGTGGGAAGAATAGGAAACCCTAATATATTAAAATAAGAATATAATATTCAATTCTATACGTAAAATCAATCACCAATAATAGAAGTAAATATAACATCAGACAAAATTATGATATATTGATTTTTAAATAAATTCATTTTCTGCAATATCAACCATTACATGAAACTTTGTGTCAACCACTCATTACAATCTAAACAGAGTTTAAAAAAAATGTGAAATATCATTAAATTATTTTTATTTAATATAATAGTGGTCCTAAAAAAGATGGAATGGATGGTATGAATAGTAATAACTATATTTTGAAAATTAATTTTATCAAATCGCTGAAAAAACCAAAATCAATTAAAACAAAATGACATTTTTTCTGAAAACAAGTATTGTTCAAAAATATGGTCAAATTGAGTTATTCACACATATTATGAAATTAATTTGTTCTAATTTAAAAATTAACAATTTAAAAAAACAGAGTTTTTTGAAATTAGAAAATATAATTTATTTTAGGTCACTTTTAAGAATATTTTAGAAATATTTCATTTTTTGAGAAATTCTAAAAAATTCTGTATTTATATTAAAAAATTATTTTTTGGTTAATTAATTTGTAATATAATTTGTTTTAATTGAATTAAATGTTAAAATAGTTCAATTTTATGTTTTTTAATCTAATTTATTTCATTGGAATGATTTTCATGTTGAATTTTTTTATAAGTATAATATAAACTTTTAATAATTTTTCTTTAAAGCTCATATTTTCATAATATATGTGATAATAATTTTAACATAACATTGTTGAGTCAAAATATGAATTTACTATCTCTTTTATCATTTGTTTTGGAAATCAAAAATATATTCACTTTTATCATGTATGTAGTTTTACAACGTAAATAGATATGTTGTTTTATAAACGTAATCACGTTATTGGTTTTCTATCATGACCATATTTACTATTATTTTTACATCGTAATCATACGATATTTATATTCAATCTTAACCATATATATTGTTTCAAAATCGAAATCATGTTTTGTAACCAGGTTATGTGTTGTATCATAACTTGGTAATGCATCATAACCACATTCATTGTAATCACCTGTATCATATCAATGTTATGCAGTGTAATCACCTGTACATAACCCTCTTATGCATCATAATCAATATGCATCTTATCCATGTTAATCATCATAACCATGTTTTTTATTGTAATCATGAAAATCATTATGACCATATTATTAATCATACTCATGTAATGCATTATACTCTTTTCTTACGTCAATACCAATTACATGCTTTTCATACCCATTGTTTCACCATTGGAGGAAATATGATCATTGGAACCCGAGGCCTATAAATAGGAGGTCATCCAAACAAAAATTGATAACTTTTGATTCTATCAAGTTGTAGAGAATGATGCTACAACTTATCTCTTTCTTCATGAAAAATCCTTTATGATATAAGAAGTGAACAACTTTTTCCATGTTCTTGTATTTCCTTAAGTGCTTTGTTTCTACTTTTTGTGTTTGATATTTTTTATATTGATTGAGGAATTCTGTGTATTTGAATTCATGACGCCGATCATCATATTGAGGGATATCAATTTTTTTATAGATAGAGGTGCCGATTAACTTCTTAATTGAGGGAATCTGGGGATACAAAGATAGTCTTGCTGATCATCGTATCGAGGGCTTACCAAGGTAGTGGTAAGATAGGCCTTTTATCCTAAGTGAAAGGATACATTACTCTATGGTAAAAAATAATTGTAATACTTTTACTTTATACAACTATTAGTATTAGAAAGAGAATCATTATGTTTGTACTTTCTATTTGAATTCATTTCAATTTTAATTATTTCAATTATGATTCATTCCTTATAAATTTTATTAATTTATTATATACTCTATATGGTAAAATAATTTAATTTTTTATTATCATGGTCATTGTATTGAATTCAAATAAATTTTTTTTAAATTACTTATAGTATTACATCATATCATATCCATAAGATCTAATACCTAAATGGTCAATTGTATTAATGGTGAATTTAACAATATTGAGACCTCTTAAACTAAGATCTTTCATAGTTGTTTAAATACATGGTTTTTAAACCTAAAATTAAACCCCCCTTGTATTGTTCCATCTAATATACATATACATATATATTAATATTGAATATTTGGTATTAGAGGATGTTTTCACTAATTTTTTTTAATTTCTTTATTTCTTTATGTATGATAATTGTATTTAATTTTCATATTTTTGTTTATAACTAATTTCTACACTAACGTGTGGAGTGGGAAAGTGTTGTTTTATAGGATGACATGAATGAATAATGGATCAATTGAAAACCTTAATCCAACTTGACAAACTATTTTTATAGTAATGATTATGAGTATTAGAGGGATTAAATGAATACTTTTTTATAAATATTGGAGTAGGAAACATCATCATTCTTACTGGAGGTCAAAAAATCCCTAACAAGGAAGTCATTACCTTCAACAACCAAGAGAAACAAAAATACCAATAAAACTACAAGGTATGAATTACCTTATTGTGTTCCATGACTAGGAATATATATAGTCCAATATCATCATGTGAATCAGCCAATTGTATCTGGAAGAAATTGGAAGTCACACATTTGGGTACATCCAATGTTATAGAAACAAGAAGATTAATTCTTCAAGTATAATATCATTTTTTTCCATATGGAGAACTAGTAAGTAAGATTAAATAACGATTAATGAAAATTTTCAATAGTATAAAATATCTGGATGGAAATGGTCATGATGATGAAGAACTTCTAGAAAAATATAACTAAAATATAGCCCAATGAATGGGAATTGAAAAGGATTGCTATTGATGAAGACAATAAGGTTACTCAAATCACCCTTGACGAATTATTTGGAATTCTTATTCAGAAAAATACGTGAACAAAAAGAGATTTTTATTTAAATAAGAAGAAGAATGGTATTGGATTTGTAGATTTTACTAGTACATCCAAATCTAATACACCGGATAGGATAATATGATCCAATGATATGAAAGATGTTATTATATTATAATACAATGAATTTGAATACTTTGAAAATTATTTTTCCAATATTTCACGAAGGATGAACAATATTATTTGAAATAATGACTTTAAATACAAATTCAAAAAAATATATAAGAATGACATGAAATACTCATAAGTAACATGTTATAGATGTAAAAGAGCATGTCATATTAGAACAGATTTCCATTTTATAAACAGAAAAGAGAGGAAGGATAATCATTCAAAGGGAAAAAAGGATAAGTATTACTAGAATTAATAAATGAAAGTGTTGAAAGCTAATGATACATGGAGTGAATGTGGTGTTCATTCATCACATGAATCCTCATAATATGAATCTTCTTGTTAGAAGATTGTATGAATTATTGTTATATTACCTATTAAAAATCATTATCTTAGGGAAAAGGTACACAATGTTGAATCACATAAAAATGTATCTTTAAATGAAAAATATCCTCATTATTAACACTCTTACTCTTCGGATGAAGAATCTTCCTCATTAGAGGACAATTCACCTTCTTTTGATGAAATATCTAGATGTTCCAAATTACTTGATAATGAAAATTCTAAAATCAAGAAGAAGCTTGATAAGGCATATTCTAGAATATCTATTATTACAAAAGAAATATCAGATCTTTCAAAAGGATTTTATAAGAAAAATATTGATTTTGAAAATATTTCAAAAAACCATAGCGGTGTAAATTCAGAAAATGATAAACATTCCAAGGATTGCGAACAACATTTTTTAAAGAAAAATGTTTATGAAACAAAAAAAATTACAAAAAAAATTTTGTGAGAATAATAATATAGTTATTAGACTAAAATATAAAATAATTTCACTTAGAAACATTTATCAAACATTACTATCAGAATGATAGAGTTTGGAAATATGTATTGTCAAATTAGTCCTCTAAAGAATAGTTTTGGAATTGGTTACAATCCCTCAAAACCAATATTTATTCATAACTATACTATTCCTCAAAGTGCCCCATTATGTACTAAATGAAAATGAGGTGGACATTGGGAAAGATATATTTCTTTTAATTAAACTAAATCTTTAGGATTTTATAAAGGTCATTTTGAAAAACAATTGTGGATTCCTATAATTCTGTAATCTGACATTTCTGGATCCAAAAAAGTTTTCATTCCAAATGACTAATTGTTTCTTTTTCAGGAACATAAGAAGTGTACCAAGAACAAGAAATTTTTTTATATGGATAATGGTTGTTTTTTACCCAAAACTGGAAACAAATATTTATTTTAAAAGTGTCATGAATGAACTCGTACTGGGGATCAAGCAGCAACTACCCAAAACCCGCCTCCATAGGCCAGGGATGGCGACTAGCGATGAAGGAACAACAAACTAGGGGAGGCCTTTGCCTAAGGAACTGTACACACACACACACTCAACCAACTCAATGAAGAATTTATAGGAAAAGAAAATAAATCTAAAACACTACTAGATAAAGGAAACCAAACATATATGCATATACCTTTAAACAGTACAAGTACATGAAATGTAATACTGGGAGGGAATGGGGAAAAATACACACCCAACTAGAAAAGATACAAAACCTAGCAATAGGTGAAAAAGTAAAACAGTTGGGAGAGTGCCACTCCAGAATACGAAGCTATGACGAACACATGCAGTCCAAGCACCTCGTATCCCTAATCTCCTCTGATATCATGATCAACATGTCTGTCATCTGCAAAGGCACACCAAATGTGGGAAAATCTCAACTAGGGATGAGTATAAGAATACTCAGGAGGATGCACCTAAGGCTCTAGGGAGTAACAAGAGAGGTAATAAAGAGTAAAGAAATAAGAGATATAAAAGAAGTAGATGAGTATGGGATCAATGTATAGTAAAATTGAATAGGAGTACGACACTACCCAACAAGAGACTGTGTGTAGACTCATCCAAATAGAATGATCTCAAAAGGACAAGGAGATGAACTTTTCCTCAAATCTGTGGTACCTATTGTATGAGAGTGGACTAGTCCAACCATGTGAAGATAGACACAGAAAGCACGTGTCATACCCCACACATTTTAACCTCTCATAGAAGGGGAGTAGCCAAATCCCAATGAGTGGGAACTGGAAACGAGATATAAATAAGTGTGTGTGTGTGTGTGTGTGAGTGCGTGTGCTCAGATAATGAAACCCAAACGAGGGATTAAGGAGATCTCCATATCAAAACTCAGGTCAAGAATGTGAGTAGCATACAGTTTTATGTAAAACCATTTGTAATACCCAACAACTCGTCACATCTTCCCAAGAATCTCTAGTCAAAGGGGCCCAAATCACAGAACCTCGATACTATCCACTTTGGGTGGCACTGAATCTCAAACATTTTTTTTGGTCGTGTCACAAGGATGTGTCTCAGTGGGGAAAGTTCCCCTCTTCCTTTTGGGTCCTTAGGTATGTTGAACCATGCCTTACCATAGTTTCACACAGTCGAGGGTCTTCTCTGATCCATCTGGTACTATGCTACATGGCCTGTTGGGAGGGTCAGCCAGATATCTCTTCAGAGACTACACTCTAGGTCAGCCCGATATCTCATCGGGGACTATGCTCTGGGTCTTCCCGGTATCTCCTCTGAGACTACTATCTAGGTCTTCCAGGTATCTTGTCGAGAACTATGCTCTTGGTCATCCTGGTATCTCGTTGGGGACTCTGCTCTACTCCTTCCTTGTATCTCCTCAGGGACTATACTACTCGCCCTGGCGGAAGGGTCAGCCTAGAACTCCACTGGTCATCCTTGCTGGATGGTACCTCTCAGAAATCACTGAGGATCACCATCCATCCCCGGTGGATGGTACCTCTCAAAAAAGAACTGAGGAAAACTGATCATCCACATTGGATAGTATGTCTTGGAAAATCATTGAGGAACTCTGATCATCCCTGTTGGATGGTACCTCTCAGAAATCACTAACGAACATTGGTAATCCCTATTGGATTGTAACTATCAGAAAACATGTCATTGCAGTCATCATGTGTCATCCCAAATAAGCATTTTACCTTGAAAATATTTCATTGTATCTCTAAATCCACTACGGAGGTCTCCATCACATTTTACGCAGAAAAATACTCAGGATAGTATACTCATATGTCCAATTTTGGTTCTAAAAGAAGGAGATATGAGAGATAGAAGATTTGTAAAGTGGTACGCGGAGTGTGTGGGGCCCACAGGTTGTGTGTCCTCACCTATTTCTTCTAGATGTGTACCTTTCCATACTCAAGTACCAAACTACAAATCAAGTACATCGTAGATGTGCAATCGTACTCCTAGAGTATAAGACATCTTTGGCCATAAGGATGACGAGCGTGCAATGCTCATTGTTAAGCTGAAGGGAGAAAGCGTACTGTTACTCAAATGCCTCCTGAAACGGAACTTGATAACCTAATGGATCACATCATTTCAATAAATTAAGAGAAATTCTCTTAATCTAATATTATTTTTCCCTAAATGGACATCTGACGGAAAAGTACAATATCGCCGCATTGCACTTGAATGACATCACATGGGGCCCACACATTGGTCCTGAAACAAATTATATGTATCGCACCATTGATATCTTCATAGAAAAACACACTGGATTGACTACTTATTCTCTCGAAATGGATACCCTGTGAAAAAGATGCATTTCACCCCAACACGTGCGAACTGGGCCTCGTGGGGCCCACGACTAAATGTCGATGTAAACACCTAATATTTATATTGAAAATTCCACGTCAAAGTCAGGTCACAAATTTGTTGTTGGATTTCCATTCTGATATCATGTGGGAGGGTTACAACCAATGTAATATTCAACAACAATAATAACAACATTGGGGTGTTTCTTGGGCATGAGACATCAATTAGAAATTAATATTCAAAATTGGACTTGAATCTACTGTCTTAATGACAGGATCACATCCACTCTGATAGATAGTCAATCAGACGTCATACAAAAGAGTTATGGATGGTCAAAGATTTAATAATAATAATATATTATTATTATTTAAGTGTTCTAGGTACTCGAACCACAATCCCATAAAGACATCAAATATTTGACTCAGAATGACCATCTCAGATTTAGGGTCGCATTGCGGCTGATGGTTCGTCAAAATGAGGTGGCATGAATATGTTATGGACGGCACATGATTTTCCCAACGAAAATAATAATAACATTATTATATTATTAGTATTATTTTATATAACCATTTTTTATTCAATTCAAATATCATTCTCAAATCCTTCAAATATCTCATGTAAATCTCATAGCCCCAAATAACTTCTCCTTTACCATTTATTTCACTTCATTTTTTATATTATCATTATTATATTTCTGTTTCTCTCTCCAATTAACATATTCTCCCACGAATTTCATAAGACTTCACCTCCTTTCATACATTTATCCTCTAGTAACCCTAACCATAGGGTTCTTCCACAGAGCCAGAACTACCAACATCACCTCCGGCTACCCATGCCGCAGTGCCTCCTGTCACCACACCACTGTGGTTCAAGCTAGGAATACAACCTATCCCCATCTAGACCATCTCTGCTCGACTGAGCCCAACACAAGACGCCTCAAACCACTGCCCATAGCTGCATCACCTGGAACCTGTCAATCACCTTCCTCCATGTCCATCTACTCGGATGTTGCATATGCCACATTGACCTTCTTTGACTAAGCTTGAAACTATCGCGCCATGTCATGTTGGCTGCCACCAACACTGGCTCACTATCGAAACCAGACCACCACCGATCTACTTGGGAAACTCTATCGGAGCATCGCACCTCCTTCTCACCAAACCGATTATGGAAACCCTCGAACAATTCCTTGATCTGTTTCCAATCACCCATAAAGCCATATCACATCTTGATTGATAATGAATTTGTATCCACATAAATGGTATACGATGTCGAGGATTGTTTTCATTACAATTCATTATTGGGTATTTGATAAACCAGTGACCACAATAAAATTTGGTGATGAATAGAGGGAGAAATAAGAGCATATCCGGATTAAAAAATTCTATAATTAACAATGGATATTTTTTGGATAAGCATAGACTCATTACCATTACAAGGATGAATGATGAACAATAACTAGAATTTATAAATTGATAAAAAATAGTTTATTTCAATTTCTTGGATCGTGCAAGAAGGCACAGATTTAATATTTAATTATCAGCATGCTCAATGTTTAATCAGAGGCGTAAAGACACCAAAAAAGAGTCCCACTTGGATTCAATCATTCACTGCTGAAGAAGGAAATTTCTGTCGACGATGGAGGAGGATCTATTGCATTCGCTGCTTCTTAATCTGTCTAGAATCATAGGATCTTTTTCGTTCACCAATTGGAAGAGGCGGAGATAAGAGGAAGGGATGGTTTTCCATCATTGGACAAACTGAATTATGAGGCCAACCCCCTCTAAAAAAAGAATTTATAACCTATCATTAGGTTAAAAGTGTTTTTAGTCAAATAATTAAATAAAGAATCATTTAATTATTTAAATTATTTTTCTATGATGGTGCATAAGACAATCACCTAATGTTGACAATGGTTTTACCCTTCCTAGTGTAAATCATATGTTCTGAGCTAATCAGTGGTATCAAATTTCAAATATGATCCCTCGTCCATGAGTTATTCAGGATTGAGCTATTAAATGAATAAATTAATAATTAAATTTATCCATTTAACACACTGCCAACAAGTGATGGGTTCAAACGTCCCACACTGACAAATTTTATGTCGCACATATGAGAAACATCGCTTTCCAGAACCAATTGTGGTCTCTGATTTCCAATCCGATCAACCGTTTAAGAGATGTTTGGTTTTCTTTAGTTAACAATGTGTGCATATTATTAAAACACTTATCATTTTTATAATGATAATTCTGGGCACACCAGGCCACAGAATTGTACATCTTCTCAGCGCCCATATCTAGGAGTATTTGTAGAAATATTTCAATGTCTTATTATGAAAAAATTGGGTCTCTAAAATATTTTTTACTTCAAACTTTTCATCCTCAAAAGGAAAAACTTCGAAAACAATTTGGGATAACGAGCCCCCACTTAGCTCTCACGCTCCCAATGAATCCTAATTGTTTACATGATGCCAAAGAATGTGGACCAGAGGGATGATCCTCCCTCATAATATTTCCTTCAATTTATGACATGTGTTGGAAAACTAATGTATCTCCTCAGTTCTGAAACATGTAAGACTTCTTGTACCCACTTCAACTATTTTGGGTAAGGCAAGGTGGTATGTAACCTCACCATCCCTTTGCACAATCTTGGATGACCTGATAGAACTCATGGGATTGTTTTCCTCCCCACCCAAACCTCTAAAACCCATGTCACAACTGGAATCATAGTTTTTCACTAGAATATGATCTCGTGAATCCCTCCTTCAAATAATCATATGGTGAAACGCCTAGGGATATCTGGTCGCACTGGATTTCAAATTCAGTGGATCACAACCGAGACTCTGTTACACGCTCGAGAAGAGAATGATTCAACCCCATTGACTGTAGAAAAGTCAAACCCTCGGGCTCCACAAGGGTCAGCTACAAATAAGTTAACTCCCCTAAAAAAAATCATGTACTAGGAGAGTTTGGGACATCCTTCAATTCCCACTGAGAGAATTGGCTACACAATTGCACCTTGAGTGCACAAGTCAGAGGGGCTCTTCCACCACACTTTTGTGGGGATTTCTGGGCCCTATATGGCCATGTACCTAAGACTGATCATAAAAAGATCTCCCACGATGAGATCTCATCATCTGGCATATGCAATCTATGACAGATGTCTTAGCAATGATGCGCTCACTACCACAACCAGCTATATGAAGTGAAAGGAAGCTCTCTACCACCAGCGCCTACTCTGGTACCTCAAAAAAGGTGGGAATTCACATAGTCACTGTGATAGTAAAAAACATTTTACAGAGCCCCTTCTCGAACACCCGTGTTCGGAAGTAACCATTATAGTTTATGCCAATAAAGTAGTGTTCCAGGTATGTGAACCTAGTCGCACACTTAGTCACATTTATCTCTCCCTTCCGTAACTAAAGGTGCTCTTGAATTCAAATGGAGCCCAAGAAAGAGGGGTAGTACTCTTCAAGAAATAGTTATAGGAAGTCATCCCATGATAGTGCGAACCCATCATGTATCAAAGTATACAATCTCCACCAATGCCTTGCAGCTCTGTGGAAAGGGATGGATGCCAAAGCCACTAGCTAATCTGCTGATGACTGCAGATGCTTGAAGGGGCGGTCTACCAAATTTAGAAAATCCTTCTATGTCTAAGGTTCAGGCTCACCACAGAACCTCAGCAGTCTCTGACGTTGGAACACACGAAGTGCACTCAACCTACGCACGTCCTCATCCCACTCTAATGGGGCTCTCTACTGCTCAACAGGTAGGGGTGCTGCCACCTACCCACTTGGAGAAATGGGCCTGCATGATGGATCCTGAATAGAGACCTTGTCTGTCACATAATCATCGTCATGAAATTTAACTTGTATCCTGGATGGTTGGCATTGCAGAGACATCCTGAATATTACCAAAAAGTACCACGGTCAAATGAGAATATGTATATATATATATATATATATACATAAACGAGTGTGGGGAACTGACTCATGAAGTAAAGTCAACTACTCATTCTTATATTATGCATGTACCATTATTCTTAAGAACAAGTGTCTCGGGGCTTTGAGTCGACAAGCTGGTAATCAGGGTCTTACTGAATGAAAACATCGGCCAATCGTACCATCACTGGACTCCTTGGACCGAGAGATGCTCTCAGGACACTTCGACACTATTTCCCTAAATCCAAATAAGAAAATATTAGGGAAACATCTGAACGACGTCCCAAGGGATAAACCACCTTTGATACAACTTTGTCACGCCCCGACCCGTACTAGGGGTCGAGCTGCAACTACCCCAAACTAGCGCTCATAGGCTAGGGGCTGGTGACTAGCGCCTAATGAATAACTAACTAGGGGAGGCCTTTTCCTAAGAAACTATTTACACACAAACACAACCAACTGAATGAAAAAGTGCAGAGGAAAAAAAAAGAAAGATACAGCACTGCTATATAAACGAAATGAAACATATATGCATTGACATCTAAACTGTACAAGTACATGAAAATTAAAGCAGAGAGGGAAAAGGAAAAATACACACCCAAATTGAAAATTTCCACAACCCAACTACATATGAATAATTAAAACAGTTGGGATAGTTCCACTCCTGAATCACAAGCTACGACCACCACACGCGGTCTAAGCACCTCGTATCCCTATGCTACTCTGATATCACTATCAACATGTACATTATCTACAAAGGTACACATATGTGGGAATATCCCAAGCAGGGTTGAGAATAAAAATACTAAGTAGGATTCCCTGAAGTCTTGAGGGAGCAGCAAGAGAGGTACTGGAGAGGGGAGTAGTAAGAGATAAAACATTAGAAGACCAGTATAGGAACAAAGAACAGTAAAAGTGAACCGGAGTTCAAATCAACAAACAAGAGACTGAAAGTATACTAATTCATATAAAAGGAGTTGGAAATGATTAGGAGATGCACTCTTTCAAATAATTGCTACCAATATTAAGAGAGTGGACTCGACCAACCATGAGAACCTATACACAGAAAGCACGTGGCATACCTCACTAGTCTTCACCTCTCATGGAAGGGGTGTAGCCAAAGCCCATGGACTAGGCCCTAGAAACAAGATATATTTATATATTTATATTTATATGTGTTTCTTTCTGTGTGTGCTCAGTCAACGAAACCCAAACAAGGGATTAAGGGGATCTCAATATCATAGCTCAGCTCAAGAATGTGAGTATCCAATAGTTCCATGTAAAACCATCTACAATGCCCTTCACCTCGTCACATATGCCTAAGGAGCCCATGTCAAAGGGGCCCAAATCCATGCACCTCGATATTATTCTCATTGGGCAGCATTGAATCTCCCACACCATTTTAGGTCACGTCACAAGTACGCGTCCTAGTGGGGAAGGTGCCCATCTTCCTTGTGGGTCCTTAGGTATGTTGAACCATGCTTCTCCATAGTATTGCACAGTCGAGGGTATTTTCTGAACCATCCGGGACCACACTACCCAGACCACCGGGAGGGTCATCCCAATATCTGCTCAGGGAATACACTCTGGGTCAGCCCATTATCTCATCGGGGACAACACTCTAGGTCATCCTGGTATCTCCTTGGGGACTATTCTCTAGGTCAGCCCGATATCTCGTCGGGGACCATGCTCTTGGTCAGCCCATTATTTGGTTGGGGACTGCAATTTGGGTCATCCTGGTATCTCCTTGGGGACTATGCTACTCGATATGGTGGGAGGGTCATCCAAGAACTGCACTGGTCATCCCTGTTGGATGGTACCTCTAAGAAAGCACTGAGGATCAATGGTCATCCCTGCTGGATGGTACCTCTCAGAAAAGAACAGAAAAACACCAATCATCAATGTTTGATAGTACGTCTCGGAAAAGCATTGAGGTACTCTGATCATCCCTTCTATACGCTACCTCTCAAAAATCACTGAGGAACATTGGTCATCCCGGTTGGATGGTACCTCTCAGAAAACACACCACTGCAATCATCAGGTGTCACACTGAATAGGTGTTTCACCCGGAACATCTTCCATCGTATCTCCAATGCCACTACAGAGGGAACCATCACATCCTATGCAAAAAAACACTCAGGATAGGCTACAAATATGCCATATTTTGAGTCCATTAGAAGGAGATACGAGAGATATACGAATCGTAATGTGGTACATTGTGCGTGTTGGCCCCACATGTTCTGTGGCCT